>OU538847.1:10000-10010000 GCA_912999785.1 Hydriomena furcata
AACCTAACCTAACCTAACCTAACCTAACCTAACCTAACCTAACCTAACCTAACCTAACCTAACCTAACCTAACCTAACCTAACCTAACCTAACCTAACCTAACCTAACCTAACCTAACCTAACCTAACCTAACCTAACCTAACCTAACCTAACCTAACCTAACCTAACCTAACCTAACCTAACCTAACCTAACCTAACCTAACCTAACCTAACCTAACCTAACCTAACCTAACCTAACCTAACCTAACCTAACCTAACCTAACCTAACCTAACCTAACCTAACCTAACCTAACCTAACCTAACCTAACCTAACCTAACCTAACCTAACCTAACCTAACCTAACCTAACCTAACCTAACCTAACCTAACCTAACCTAACCTAACCTAACCTAACCTAACCTAACCTAACCTAACCTAACCTAACCTAACCTAACCTAACCTAACCTAACCTAACCTAACCTAACCTAACCTAACCTAACCTAACCTAACCTAACCTAACCTAACCTAACCTAACCTAACCTAACCTAACCTAACCTAACCTAACCTAACCTAACCTAACCTAACCTAACCTAACCTAACCTAACCTAACCTAACCTAACCTAACCTAACCTAACCTAACCTAACCTAACCTAACCTAACCTAACCTAACCTAACCTAACCTAACCTAACCTAACCTAACCTAACCTAACCTAACCTAACCTAACCTAACCTAACCTAACCTAACCTAACCTAACCTAACCTAACCTAACCTAACCTAACCTAACCTAACCTAACCTAACCTAACCTAACCTTTTTTTTTTTTTTTTTTTTTTTTTTTTTTTTTTGATAACGGGTGGAAAGTTGCAACCAACTATCCAGCTACATTGGGGAATGCAGCTGGATTATGTGAGGTTGTCGAGATAAACTCGACGACTCACTAAAACCAACCCGGTGGCCGGCCTCCGTGCATGTCAAAGGGCTCCGGGATCTCCATACGGAACGCACCGGTGCCCCTCTCGCACGTTGCCTATAAGCACCGTGTCCCGGGAATGACATCCAGCCATCCCCGGCACCCGTGTAGGTGCTCACGGCGACAACTTGCCACAAGTGCCGCCGCCCTCCCGGGATCTGCGTATGAGCAGTCAGAGTCCCCACTCCGACCGCTCGCAGATCCAGAAAGACCCCTATTCGGAAGGGGATCCGCTCGCCCCCTTACGGGGCAGGCAGCGCGGGGCGGCTGTTACCAGCGCCCCGTCGCCGCCTCCTCCTCCGAGCGGGATCGGCCCTTTCGCGATCCCGCTCGGCGGCCTCTTTCTGGACCATTACGGTCTCACAGAAAGAGGCCACGGCCCTCCACGCCGTCTCATCTGCCAGCATAGTCGCCACTACGCTCGGCAGAGAGAGATCCTGCCCGATCCTGTTGACCAGGATTCCGCGTTCCTCGCTCCACGCTGAGCAGTGCTCAAGCGTGTGCTGCGCGGAATCCGAGTCCCACCCACAATGGTGGCATTGTGGTGTCGGTTCGCGTCCGATCCTACACAGGTACTCACCGAAGCAACCATGCCCGGTGAGTACCTGTGTAAGACGGTAGGTGACGTACCCATATTCCCTCCCTAGCCAGGCTTCGAGGATTGGCGCTATGGCGCCGACGACGCGTTGGCGCGAGCTTCTCGGCTCCTCGAGCCGCTCGCACCACCTCCCTAGCGCCCGTCGGCGCTCTTGCGCCCGCACTTCAGCTGGCGCGGCACCGCCCCCGGCATCCTGGCGAAGACGAACATACATACGCATGTCCATCTCCGCCAAGATGTCGAGGGGCGGGAACCGCGCCAAGATGGTGGCCGCCTCGTGGGATATCGTTCGATATCCCCGTGCGATCCGTATGGCAATGAGACGCTGTAGGCTACTGTAAAGTAGCCTGTTGCGTCTCACCCCCGTCAGTCTCAATGACCAGACGGGTGCTCCGTAGAGCGCCATGGATCGCACGACCCCCCCGTAGAGGCGGCGGACGCTCTCCCTGGGTCCCCCAAGATTCGGTAGCAGTCGGTGCAACGCACCTGCTACCTTCTGAATCCTGGGGACCGAGCGTCTGAAGTGCTCCCCGAAGTCCCAGCGACTGTCCAAGGTGAGGCCTAAGTACTTCATGTACTGCCCCACCTGGACATCCACGTCACCTACGCGAACCGACAAGCTGGGTGGTTCCCGTCCCCTCGGGAACTTGTGGAACCACAGCGCCTCGGTCTTGTGAGGCGCTATCCGTAGACCCAGCTCGTGGATCTTGTCCACGACACATGCCACCCCAAGCTCGGCGAGCCGTTTGGTCCCGTCGAAGGAGTCCCCGCCGGCTAGTACAAGAGTGTCGTCTGCATAGCAGACGACTTGTACGCCGGCGGGGAGATCGACGCGCAGGACCGCATCGTATGCGAGGTTCCATAGTAGGGGGCCTAAAACGGACCCCTGCGGAACCCCGCAATACACCTCCCTCTGGTGTACCGTCCCATCTCTGCCTGCGTATTGCACGCACCTGTCTCGCAGGTACGCCCCAACCACGCGCTGCAGGTAGAGGGGCACTCCGTGAAACACGAGAGCACCCCTGATCGCCCTCCAGGGCAGGGAATTAAAGGCGTTGACGATGTCCAAAGACACCGCCAACACCTTCCCGCCCCGGGACACTACCTGCCTCGACAGTGTACGGACGCGAAGAATCGCGTCCACTGTCGAGCGCGCGTGTCGGAAACCAAACTGGTTATCCGACAGGTTGGGGCCTACCTGCCACAGATGCGTGCATAGACGGCCGGCAAGTATTCGTTCGAATAGCTTGCCGGCTTCGTCCAGCAGGCAGATGGGACGGTACGCCGAGGGAGACTCCGCGGTCCTGCCGTCCTTCTTCAAGAGGACCAACCTTGCTTCCTTCCATTCCTTGGGGAACAAACCGTAATGGAGGCAGCCGTCAAACAGCCGCCTCAGTCTGTCCCCCAAGCCGGCGGATAGAGCCAGCACCCAGACCCGACCGGGAATCCCGTCGGGCCCAGGTGCTGTATTACGAGCCTTGAGACGCTTTACGGCTCGGTCCAACTCCTCTTCGGATACCCCCATATCATCGGACCAGATGGTCGGGTCCGATGATGGCACGGGGGTAGAGGGACTGTCCTGGACCCGTGGGAAGAGTTCGTCAACGACTCTCCCCACTAAGGCTGGGTCCAGGGTTTCCGTCAACGGAGGGACCCATGCTCGGAGCCTGCCCAGTACAGCCTTGTACGGGCGGCCCCATGGATCCCTATTCAGTCCCTCAAGGAGTTCGCTCCAGGACCGAGACCTGGCGTCGGCTATGGCGCCTTGGAGCGCCACGGTAGCGTCTCTGTAGGCTCGATAGGCTCTATCCACCTCGGAAGCAGGGGCTCGCCTTCTCCTCCGGGCTCTGGTGTACTCCCGGCGGGCTCGTAGGCATGCTTCGCGCACAGCCTCGAGCTCCGCCGACCACCAGTACACCGCCCGGTGCTTGGTTGGCCCGGTTCGGGGCATCGATGCGTCGCAAATCGACGTCATCGTTGTCCGGAACCAGGCTGCCTCCCTCACAGGATCGGGCAGGGCGTGGCTCTCCGGCCAGGCCGCGACGATGGCGGCGGCTTCCAACAGATCCCTGTTAAGCCGCTTAAGGGCCCATCGTCGCGGCGGACTGCCATCGCGGCGGGACGCACGGTCGGGAGGGCGGAGGGCCACATCGAAAACGATGTGGCGGTGGTCGGATAACGTGACCACCTCCTCCGCAACTCTCCATCCCGACACCATGTGTGTGGCAGGAAGAGTCGACCATGACAAATCCACGATCGACTCTCCCTGCCACCGCACACATGTGCTTACAGACCCCCGATTAAGCAACCGGAGGTCCATACCCGCCGCCCATTCTACGATGGTCTCTCCCTTTCTGTCGTCTTGGGGACTCCCCCACTCACGAGAGTGAGCGTTGAAGTCGCCCAAGACGAGAACAGGACGCGGCAGGCATCTGCGTATGCAGCTACCTACCGCGTCCAGGTACACCTCGTATTCTACGAGGGTACAGTTGGGAGAGATATAGCAGCCCACGACGGCAAGGCGACCCCATTCCGTGGCGACGAAACCCTGCCCCTTCTCCAGAAGGGCGCAGTGGGGGTCACCTTGCCTTCCGCCCCAGTAAATAGCGACGGAGTCCATATCGTCCCCGAACCAACACGGATGGTTCGGGACACTGTAGGGCTCCGCCACCACCGCAAGTGCAATCCGCCACTGCGCGAAGGTTTGCAGGACTAGGTCCTGCGCGCTCCGGCAGTGGTTCAGATTGCACTGGAGGACTCGTAAGGTTTGATCCATTACGAGGCCTCCATGGCGTCCTGGGGCGGCGGGTCGCTTTGTGAGCGACCCGTCTGAGCGGCCCCCTCTGGCGGGGCCGCTCTTTCTTCCGGTGCTGGGGCTGGAGGAGCTTTGCTCCTCTTGGCCTTAGGAGGGGTGCACCTCTTGCTCCCCATCCTATGGTCAGCCTTACAGCCCTTGTCCGAGCAAAGAGGACACCTGTGCGGACGCGTGCATTGGCTTGCCCGATGATCGGGTTCGCCGCACGCGTAGCACAGGTCTGTACGGTCCTCTTTGCTCTGACATTTGGAGCGGACGTGCCCGAACTCCAAACACCGGAAGCACTGGAGTGGCCTCGACTTCAGGTAATCTACCCTGGCCGAGGTCCACCCCACCACGATGTGCCCCGCCGCGGCTAGCTTCCTCACGGAAGCCAGCGGACAGCGGACCCACACCGTGCCCAGAGCAGAGGGTGAGCGCCGTATTGCGCCCACCCGCACGTCCCCGACCGAACATCCTCCCACCTCGGCGACAGCGGTCTGCACCTCTCGAGGTGTGACGCTGTCGTCGAGGTCCTTCAGCCGTAGCTCCCCTGTTTTCGATGGGCGTGCAATCTTCACGCCCAAATCCAGGAGAGCCACGCGCATCTGGTCGGCCAGCTTGTCGGCTTTGGAGGCGCAGTCTGGTCCTGACACCTCCAATATAAGCCCCCCCGTAATGGCCTTTTTGGAGCGGACGGAGTCCACTCCAATATCAGCCAGCCTGATGCGGGCTTTCGCGGTGGCCATCACTGCGGCGAGGGTGACCTCCGACCCCTCCGGAATCGTCACCGTGACCGCCGCAGACGATGGCAGCCGCCCGGGCTTTGGGCCAGCCTTGGGGCCAGCCTTCTGGCCGGCCTTTGGGCCAGCCTTCTGTCCGGCCTTTGGGCCGGCTTTCGAGCCCGTGTTTCCCGTTGGGGGGGGCGCCGATTGTGGGGCCCTCTTCACCTTCTTCTTCTTCCCCGCCACCGTGGCCCATGAGGAAGCTGGCGCCGATGGCGCCTGCTCCTCGGAAGACCACGACTGCACAGGTGGCAGGGAAGTCACTGAAGTAGGGCGGGTCGCCCGACCGTCCGGCCTCCTCGAGGGCCCTGGCGCCGCTGAGGCTGCGCTGGTCTGGGGGGGACGAGCTGACTGCTGGGGTCTCCCAGCCGCAGCCAGCTTAGCGTCTATGAGAGCGGCCATGCGCTCCATGAGCCGCTCTTCCCACCCTTTTTCGGCGGCAGGTGTTGGTGCCGCCGGTTTCGCCGCGCTTTGAGCGCTAGGCCTCGGACCCTCCTGTTGACGGACTGCGTCCGTCAGCTTTTCCACCTTAGTGGCGAGGTCGGCCAATTTGGAGCGGAGCTCGGCGTTTTCGCGCTCCAACCGCTCCACATTGGCGTCGGCAGCAGCCCGCTGAGAGGCCACCCTCATGATGGCCCCCGCTTTCCGCGCCGACCGCCGCAGACCCTTGATATAATCGCCGCGCATGTTCTTGGAACTGTCGGCGATTTTTTCAATGGTCTGCAGCTCGACCACCATGCAGGCCTCCAGCTCCGCTGTTGGGAGCGCCCGCATCTCTTCTTCCAGGCTTTCGGCCGAAGGCAGATTCGCCTTCGACCTAATGGCCGCTGGTGCGACACGGGGGTCGAAGACCTCGTCTTCCTCCCGGTCCACCCTATCCTTCAAAAACGTGGCGCGCTTAGACTCAACGTCTGAGGCGCCCTCGTTTCTCCTCTTGGAGGTGCGCTTTCGCGCAGCACCCGATGCCATCGAAGTGCCGGAGGAGGCGGACAAGATGGAGCCGTCCGACTCTTCTCCTTCACTCGTCATCCACATCCTCCTCGGTGGTGGAGTACCGGGCCGTGCGAAACGAGCTGTGCTCCTACGCGCGACGACCTTTCCTGCCTTTTGGCGAGAGCCGGAGCTCTCGGAACGAATGTTGCCCCCCCCAGAGTACGAGGGGCAGGACGCCGGAGCGCCGTGGGATTCCCCGACCTCTGAGAGGCCGGGACCCACCTGGGGACTATTTTCATTCGTTGTAATTTCCATATTTTCCTTTTTTAAGAGGTACGGTCCTCTGTGGTTCCTTTTTTTACGAGGTAAGGTCCTCGACGGTGTTGGCGCCCTAGCGGCCGGGTTTAACCCCCCGACCATACATCCCCTCGGCGGGCGCCAGACCAACTGCCTACGGCTATTTTGGGATTTAGGTACAATCCCGAATGGGAAAACCCATTTAGGCGGCTACGCCTGCCTCACCCGACAGAGAAGGGGCTCCTTGCCTCTGTCCGGCTTCATCCACTGCGCCCTTTGCTAAGTCAAAGGGACGCGCGGAGAAGCCCTCCTATCCAAAAACATCGTTCCCGAATGGGAAAACCCATATAGGCGGCTACGCCTGCCTCACCCGACAGAGAAGGGACTCCTTGCCTCTGTCCGGCTTCATCCACTGCGCCCTTTGCTAGTCAAAGGGACGCGCGGAGAAGCCCTCCTATCCAACTCCTCTCCCTATCTACGTGTTTTGTCCGCGCCGGTGCACCAATATCGCTCGTAAACGAGCGCTATTGGTACACCGGTTACCCCCTATCCGCAGCCCGGGGACGCGCCACGTCGCAGTATCACCTCTGCGCCTGTAGGGACTCCCTCCCTAGAGGTTCGTGGAACCTAACCTAACCTAACCTAACCTAACCTAACCTAACCTAACCTAACCTAACCTAACCTAACCTAACCTAACCTAACCTAACCTAACCTAACCTAACCTAACCTAACCTAACCTAACCTAACCTAACCTAACCTAACCTAACCTAACCTAACCTAACCTAACCTAACCTAACCTAACCTAACCTAACCTAACCTAACCTAACCTAACCTAACCTAACCTAACCTAAGCTAACCTAACCTAACCTAACCTAACCTAACCTAACCTAACCTAACCTAACCTAACCTAACCTAACCTAACCTAACCTAACCTAACCTAACCTAACCTAACCTAACCTAACCTAACCTAACCTAACCTAGCCTAACCTAACCTAACCTAACCTAACCTAACCTAACCTAACCTAACCTAACCTAACCTAACCTAACCTAACCTAACCTAACCTAACCTAACCTAACCTAACCTAACCTAACCTAACCTAACCTAACCTAACCTAACCTAACCTAACCTAACCTAACCTAACCTAACCTAACCTAACCTAACCTAACCTAACCTAACCTAACCTAACCTAACCTAGCCTAACCTAACCTAACCTAACCTAACCTAACCTAACCTAACCTAACCTAACCTAACCTAACCTAACCTAACCTAACCTAACCTAACCTAACCTAACCTAACCTAACCTAACCTAACCTAACCTAACCTAACCTAACCTAACCTAACCTAACCTAACCTAACCTAACCTAACCTAACCTAACCTAACCTAACCTAACCTAACCTAACCTAACCTAACCTAACCTAACCTAACCTAACCTAACCTAACCTAACCTAACCTAACCTAACCTAGCCTAACCTAACCTAACCTAACCTAACCTAACCTAACCTAACCTAACCTAACCTAACCTAACCTAACCTAACCTAACCTAACCTAACCTAACCTAACCTAACCTAACCTAACCTAACCTAACCTAACCTAACCTAACCTAACCTAACCTAACCTAACCTAACCTAACCTAACCTAACCTAACCTAACCTAACCTAACCTAACCTAACCTAACCTAACCTAACCTAACCTAACCTAACCTAACCTAACCTAACCTAACCACAGTCTGTGGCCATCCGCAGTCGAGACCGCCACGAATCCGAGTCGCTCCGCACCAAAATATTCGCGAAAAACGGTTTTTTTGAGTCAATTTTACAAGTGTGATATATCGGAAGAAGCGCATTCCGAAGGCGCACGTGACCGTGAAAACCGCGCATCGCTGAGCAAAGTTTTGACCGAGTTATTCGCAAAAAGGTGATTTTAACCTCAAATTGGAAACTTTAAACGCGAATAACTCGGGATTGGCAGCGACGACCCCACATTTTTATTGAACCCTCTTGAAGCCCCGGTGGACCCCCACACTTTGACATCATTTGCCGATTTTTCCCGCGCAGGAGTGCGGAGAAATCGGCAAAAAAACAAAAACCACGTGGTCACGAGGTCAGTGACCCCGTGCCGCTGGACAAATTTTGAAGACGCAATCTGGAGGACACCAAGGCGCTGATACGGGAGGCACTTTGAAAAATTCAAGAAGATAAGTTTTCATCATTTTAGGCACTTTTCAAAATTTTGAAATTTTTAAACTTTCATAACTTTTTATTTAAATCTGTTACCTATTCATTTTAAATTCATTTAGTGTTGGCATTTGGGTCCTCTACCCGTGTGCAAAAATTCAGGCCACCTTCATCAACTAGTTTTTTAGTTATTCGATTTTCAAAATTCAAGGTCGCCACGAGGTACCATTTAGAAAGTAGCTAGAGTTAATATTTTATTTTATTTAGATTTTACAGTTAATTCTAAGTATCTCTAACTTTTTTCCATTTAAATAGGACTATTCTTGAATTTTTTATAACCATTTTTGTACATTTTTTTGACGTTTTTTGGATTTTAAAAATCGGGGATTTATTATTTTTTATTTAGAGTATTATCAGTGAACTAGGCTTGCAAAGACCTGTAAAACAAGCCCAAACACAGACCACCTAGGTCAAAGGGGGCCAAAGTTGGAACAGTGACGGCCATTTTGGCCGCCATCTTGGATTTCTTTAAACCTAAATAACTTAGGACCTAGCAGTAGTAGCGAGTTGGGGTTTTCGTAGGTGTCACCGCCGGGACCTCCTCTAGCCGAAAATACACGAACACGCCCTTTTTAGGGCTCTGACCCAAATCCAAATTCTGACACTGGCAAGAGGTAGGAAACGTTGAGGACACCACGAGCACCCAAAACCGCAACCTTCTACGACCAAAATTGGGGAAGAAGCGGACCTTTAAAAAATTGCCCCTCTCTGGCGGCCATCTTGGACGCCATATTGGAAAATTTGAAAGCTACGCTACTCCCTAACCAGTTGTCCTATTCTAATGTAACTTTTTTGACTGTATAGGAAATCTTTAGGCCTATCCCTGTGTTGACTAAGAACGACTCTACGTAGAGCAGAAAACTTTTTACTTTGACTTTTCTCTTATTTTGACTTACAGATACCAGACAGCCTGGTATTCTGTACCGACCTAACCCTAAGTGCTAAAAAACCTACCACCTTTGAGGTAGAGCCCTACTCTATATAAAACTTACCTTCTACTTACCCTTACTTACCTCGTTACACCATCCGCGAGTGCCCCAGCGTTGTGCAGGTTGTTGAACCGAAGACGCCATCTGAAATAAAAAAGAACATATTAATTAAAATAGAGTAGTACCTACCTCAGCACGTGTGTTTTTAAAAGCTCGTACCTCCTTGACTTAGGCCCGGACTTGAACGGGACTTTTTACATCCGACAGTTCGCCGGCAGGACTATCCGGCAACATAGAGCTTGACTCTACCTAGAGACCCATTTTTAGGTACTGTTATTTTATTTTATTCATCAATTTTTATTATTTAGCATATTGAATTTTACGACTTATACAATTTTACTTTTACGTGCTAATTTTAATTTTATCTAATTTAATCTATTTTATATCGTGACGCGTTCCTTTGAATACAAAAATGTTTGGCATTAGGACCCCCGTGAAAACGGCAAGAGCCGAAGAAAACCCTCATGCGTCAAAGGTAGCAGGACAACTACCATCAAAAGATGAATTGACGCAGGACGTAAGAGCAGTGAGCCAGACTGCAAACGTAAGGAAAAGTGTTGACAACTGGGAGTCTGGACTATCGACCTCGAACCCAAACACTCCTACAACATCAAAGAGTGTGATGGTGGAAGCCCCAAAGCAGAAGCCGAATACGATGCTCTCAAAAGAGAGCAAAGTGGTAGGACGAAGAGCGTCGGTAGAGGCAATGGGGAGCCCACCAAAACAGAAGGTGAAGTACACCGATAGAATGGCTGAAGCGAAAGCTTGCGTTACGAAAGCCAAACTACACCTAGGCAATTCCCGAAACTTGAAGGCTGAAATCAAGACGGAAGTTACTAGCGCAATCGATAGATTGTACCAGCTAGTAAAAGAGTCGGAAGCTATAAAAGGACAAGGGAAGAGCAAAGCACCTGCAAAGTCTGAAGTAGAAAAAGAGAAAGAAGTCGAAATTGAGAAGGAAAAGGAAAAGGGGGTGGAAAACACAGAGTTGATGAGAAGGCTAGAAGAGCATACAAAACAGCTTCAAGAAAATAACTCCAAGATGGAAAAACTTAGGGAAACGATAGAAAGGCACCAAGAGGCTCAAGAAAGGCAATCCTACGCGAGTATAGCAGCGGCACCGACCAGGAGGCATCTACCTGAGCAGACCGCGCTACATTCAGTGGTTGTTACTGCCAAAAATGAAGAAGAGTCGGGGGAAGAAGTCCTCAATAGGATCAGAAAGGTGATGAATGCGAAAGAAGGGGGCATAGCAGTAGAAAAGATCAGAAAAGCCAAAGATAGGAAAGTAATAGTGGGATGCAGAACAGAAGAAGAAAGGGAAAAGATAAAAGAAAGACTTAAAAGCGAAGAGAAGCACCTGAACGTCGAGGAGATGAAGAACAAAGACCCCTTGGTCATCCTCAGGGACGTGCTTAAATACAACAGCGACGAAGACGTCCTAACTGCCCTGAGAAACCAAAACAAACACATCCTCGACGGAAGCAAAGAAAGCAGGATAGAGATAGCATACAAGAAACGCACTCGGAACCCCCACACCCACCACATCATACTGAGGGTCTCCCCGAAAATTTGGCAGCGGATTACGGAAGTGGGCTCCGTACTCATTGATCTCCAACGGGTTAGAGCAGCAGACCAGTCACCTTTGGTCCAGTGCTCGCTCTGCCTGGGATATGGTCATGGCAGGCGCTTCTGCAAGGAGACAATAGAGAAATGCAGCCATTGCGGGGGACCCCACATGAAAACGGAGTGCGCAGATTGGCTCGCAGATATAGCTCCTGTATGCTGTAACTGCACGCATGCCAAGATGGATAGAGCCGACCACAGTGCGTTCAGCCAGGAGTGCACGATCCGGAGAAAATGGGATGCATTAGCCAGGGCCACGGTAGCGTATTGCTAAAGTGGTCCCCGGCAGAACACCAGCTGCTTCAACCAGCGCGAAGGCTTACTCGGTAGTCCAAGCAAATCTGCAAAGAAAGGAACTAGCGACACAGGAACTCTTGCTTGAGGCTACCGAAAAGAAAGCAGCCTTCGCGCTCCTACAGGAGCCATACGTAGGGGCATTGGGAAGAATGAGAGACTACAGGGGGGTGAGGATCTTCCAGTGCACAAACCAGGGTGACGGAACCATTAAGGCAGCAATTGCGGTCTTCGACCATGACATGGACGTCACCCAATGTCCGGACCTTACCACAAACAACATCGTTGTGGTAAAATTAAGAACAAGTGCCTGGGAGATCGTAGTGGTCTCATTCTATTTTGAGCCAGAGCCGCAGCAAATAGAGCCCTATCTGGAGCAGCTGAAGAGAATTGAGAGCGAAGTCGGATCGTGCAAAATAGTAATGGGGGGGGACGCAAATGCCAAAAGCACATGGTGGGGAAGTGGAGTGGTGGACACCAGGGGCGAAGAAACGGCTGGAGTAATAGGAGAGATGGGCATGCAGGTACTCAACGAAGGCGATACCCCAACATTCGACACGATCAGGGGTAATAAAAGATACACCAGCTTCGTCGACATAACAATCTGCACGGTAGAGATGCTCAACTTGGTGGAGGACTGGAGTATAAACACTGGCATGACGAGCTCAGACCACAACGCCATCACTTTTAACATAAGGCTCACAAAGGCAAAGGGAATTAACATCAGCAGAACAACCAGAATTTTTAATAGTAAGAAAGCAAATTGGAGCCAGTTTCATGAGAAACTGGCCCAATTGCTAGAAGAAGAACATTTTAAAGTAGAGTCAATTTTAGAAATTAGAAGCAAGTTAGAATTAGAAAATAAAGTAGAGACATACATAAATATAATAACAAAAGCTAGCATTCACAGCATCCCAAAGCAAAAAAGTAACGAAAAACTTACCTTACCGTGGTGGTCTGAAGAGCTCGCCAAGTTGAAGAAGGACGTCTCCACCAAGAGACGAAGAATCCGCTGTGCAGCGCCGGTCCGAAGGCAGAAGGTCATCGATGAGTACCTGCAAGCAAAAGAAAAGTATGAGAGCGAAGCCAAGAAGGCACAGATAGAAAGCTGGAAAGGATTTTGTGGGAAACAGGAGAAGGAAGGAATGTGGGAGGGAATTTATCGTGTCATAGGCAGGACAACGAAAAGACATGAGGATCTGCCCCTAGTAAAGGGAGGAAGAGTTCTGAGTGCGATGGAGTCTGCAACCCTTCTGGCTGAAACATTTTATCCAGAGGATAAGAAAGAGGAGGATAACGCATACCACCAGCGTACTAGAACCGAAGCTGAAAAAGTAAATGGCCTGGATGATGGTTGCCATGATCCACCATTTACTTCTGAAGAGCTGAAATACGCGGTGGATAGCTTTAACCCCAAGAAAGCCCCAGGCCCAGATGGATTGACATCCGACATCTGCAAGCACGCAATAGGACAGAACCCTGAGCTTTACCTGTCACTGGCAAACAAGTGCCTGGAACTGAGCCACTTCCCGAACATCTGGAAGGAGGCTACCGTCGTTATCCTTAGGAAACCAGGAAAGGAAACGTACGCAGAACCAAAATCCTACAGGCCGATAGGACTGTTGCCGGTGATGGGAAAGATCCTAGAAAAGATGTTGGTGGGCAGGATCAGGTTTCATATTCTCCCAAGATTTAGCCAGCGCCAGTACGGGTTTATGCCCCAGAGAAGTACTGAAGACTCCCTCTACGTCCTAATCAAACACATACGCGAAAAGCTGAGACAAAAAAGACTGATAACAATGGTGTCTCTGGACATAGAGGGGGCCTTTGACAGCGCCTGGTGGCCCGCTATTAAACTGCGCCTGGCCGAAGAAAAGTGCCCAGTTAACATCAGAAGGGTTGTAGACAGCTACCTGGAAAATAGGAAGGTCAGGGTCAGGTTTGCCGGTGAAGAGGTAACCAGAAGTACTACCAAGGGTTGCGTCCAAGGCTCGATCGGGGGACCGATTCTATGGAATCTGCTCCTCGATCCGCTACTTAAAGGACTTGAGAAACGAGGGGACTATTGCCAAGCATTTGCCGACGATGTAGTGCTCGTATTTGACGGAGAGACGGCCATGGAAGTGCAGCGACAAGCCAATGCCGCTCTCGCCTATGTTCGGGATTGGGGAGTCAAGAATAAGTTAAAATTTGCACCTCACAAAACTAACGCCATGATCATCACGCGGAAACTTAAGTTTGACACCCCACATCTGAACATGGGCGGGATCGACATTGGCATGTCGAAAGAAGTCAAGATCCTGGGGCTTGTTGTCGACGACAAGCTGACTTTTAACAGTCATGCAGCTGCCGTTTGCAAGAAGGCCTTGGCTCTTTACAAGCGCTTATCCAGAGCCGCAAAGATAAACTGGGGCCTCCACCCCGAAGTAATACGCACAATTTATGTCTCAGTAGTGGAACCGGTCATACTATACGCAGCCAGCGTCTGGGCACCAGCAGCAAAGAAACTGGGCATTCAAAAACAGTTGAATGTAGTCCAAAGAGGATTTGCCCAGAAGCTGTGCAAAGCGTACCGTACCGTTTCCCTAAACTCAGCACTGGTGCTGACTGGAATGCTCCCTCTCGACCTTCGAATACAAGAGGCAGCTGCCCTGTACGAAGCAAGAAAGGGAGTATTCCAGGCAGAGCCAGGAGATAGGGAGGTGGAAAGTATGGTCCGGTTCTCAGACACTCCGCATCCGGCAGAAAATATGGACCTTCAATTCGTATGTTTGGCAGACCAAGAGCAGGTGAATAACCACAGAAACCAAAAGGTGAAGATATTCACGGACGGCAGCAAAATTGAGGGAAAGGTTGGAGCAGCATTGTCCATATGGACCAATGATGAAGAAACCAAATCCCTTAAATTTAAGCTGTCGTCCTACTGCACCGTCTACCAAGCGGAATTGTTGGCCATATTTAAAGCCAGTACGGAGATAGTTAGGAGCCCCGAAACAAGCTTCGGCATTTATAGCGACTCTAGGTCGTCGCTTGAGACGATTAGTAATCAGGCCTCCACCCACCCCTTGGCAGTAGACATCCGTAGGAACCTTAAAGCCAGTAGAGACCAGAACAAAGAGATTTCCTTATTCTGGATAAAGGCACACGCAGGGCTTGAGGGCAACGAGCGAGCGGACCAACTGGCCAAAGATGCGGCGCTTAAAATTAAGACACGACCCGAGTACGACAAATGTCCGATCTCATTCGTCAAGCGTCAAACCCGCATGGGGACGCTTGACGAATGGAATCGGCGGTATCACACGGGTGATACAGCCGCCGTAACCAAGATCTTCTTCCCCGACGCGGTAAAAGCCTTTAAGACCCTAAAAAAGATAGAGCTGACGGGTGTGCTCACACAGGTAATGACGGGGCATGGTGGGTTTTCTGAATATTTGAACCGGTTCAAATGTAAGGGAAGCCCATCATGCATCTGTGACAATGATATACCCGAAACCGTGAAACACATACTGTTTGAATGTCCGGCCTACGGCAAAGAGAGATACGAGCTTGAACAGGAACTTGACATGACCATAAATTCTGACGCAACTAAAGACATAATGACGGACAAAAACATTAGGGATAGGTTTATTTCATATTGTGTAACAGTAGCAAATAAGGTGATAAATAAAAATAAATAAAAGATGTACAAAATTGTTGAATAATATATATTGGATATATATTAAAACAGCAAAGTTAAAAATAGTCTAAGAAAATATATTTAAATAGTACCTAGATCATAGTTATCAAATAAGAATTGTCTCAAATACCTAAGTTAAATAATTATTGTATAATGCTAGATATAAGTTAAAAAGAAAAATGTACTAGATATTAAGCTGAAAAATGATTCCCCTACCCCATCCCCCAGAATTGTAATAGATTAGAAACCAAGTAGATAATATTAGTAAACTCCTTTCGACCCAAAAAGGGTCAGATAAATGTATCCCCCCGTAGATTAGAAATAAAGCAAAAACAGTCTCTGTTATTTCTTCAGAGGAACGAGAAAAAAAAAAAAAAAAAAAAAAAAAAAAAAAAAAAAAAAAAAAAAAAAAAAAACCTAACCTAACCTAACCTAACCTAACCTAACCTAACCTAACCTAACCTAACCTAACCTAACCTAACCTAACCTAACCTAACCTAACCTAACCTAACCTAACCTAACCTAACCTAACCTAACCTAACCTAACCTAACCTAACCTAACCTAACCTAACCTAACCTAACCTAACCTAACCTAACCTAACCTAACCTAACCTAACCTAACCTAACCTAACCTAACCTAACCTAACCTAACCTAACCTAACCTAACCTAACCTAACCTAACCTAACCTAACCTAACCTAACCTAACCTAACCTAACCTAACCTAACCTAACCCCCGCACGAAAAAATTCGCGAAAAACGGTTTTTTACTTCAAATATACCCGTGCTATACATCAAAAGAAGCGCAAAGTGAAGGCGCACACGGCAGTGAAAACCGCGCACCAATCAGGGAAGTTTTCACCGAGATATTCTCGAAAAAGTGTTTTTAACCTCCAAAGTGAAACTTCAAACTCAATTATTTAAGGATTGGCAGCGACGACCCCCAAATTTTATTTTGCCTTTTGGAAGGCCTCGTGGACCCCCTTCATTTGACACCATTTGCCGATTTTTCCCGCGCAGGAGTGCGGAGAAATCGGCAAAAAAACAAAAAGCACGTGGTCACGAGGTCAGTGACCCCGTGCAGCTGGACACCATCTGACGACGCCATCTTGAGGACATTAAGGCGCAGACTCGGGAGGCACCGGGAAAAAATCAAAAAGTTGAGTTTTCATCAAATTAGGCATTTTTCAAAATTTCTCAAATTTCAAAACTTTATATCTTTTTCAGTAGATCTGTTACATATACTTTTTAAATTAAATTATTATTGGCATTCAGGTCCTCTACCTGTGTGCAAAAAATTGGGGCACCTTGATCAACTAGTTTTTTAGATATTCATTTTTAAAGTTTCAAGGCAGCCACGAGGTACCCCTAAAATTGTGATTAGAATAAATTTTTATTTATATTTAGGTTAAGAATACTATTTTATTAATACTAGCTGTTTTCCGAAAAGTTTTGGCCAAAATTGGATTTTTTATTGAATTTTTAGTGCATAAATAGCTCCTTTTCTTGATTTAAAAATCGGGGGTAAATATATTTAAAACGTGGGGGACATATTATTACTGGGCTTAAAAAACCCCGTAAAACAAGCCCAAACATCAAAACATTCGGACAACAACTACCGAAGTTAGACTTAGAGCGGCCATTTTGGCCGCCATCTTGTAAATACTAAAACTTCTATAACTTTGTTGTTTATCATCCGATTTGGACAGGACTTTCACTGTTGGCACCGTCCTGGTTGTCACCACTAATCCGCCAACTGTATAGCTCTACATAGAGTCACCACCCAACACCCGGTTTTTTAGGCGGAGGTGATAGGCGGCGGCGAGGCCATCAGGGAAACCCCAAACACCAGGGCTCTAGGACTAAATTTGAAGCGGCAGCGGGGTTTTTAAGTTTTGGCGGCCATCTTGGCAGCCATCTTGAAAATATTGTAACGCCCGTATCTCCCTAACCAAGGCTCCGATCGCGACGCGGTTTTCTGCCTACAGTAGTACGCTGGCCGGACTATTAGTTTAAGTGTAGAGATCGACTCTACGTAGAGACAAAAAATTTTTTTTGACATTTCTTTTGGAAATTTATTTTAATTATTTTATAGATTAAGGCAGACTGAAGTACCTATGACAGACTGACTCTACATAGAGCACAGATAACTTTTGACCTTACACAAAAATTTTTCAGACTAATTAGAAAATACAGGACAGACTCTACGTAGAGCAAACATTAAATTTTAACCCTAGACTCTACTTACACATTAAATTATTTTTAAGATATTTACACTATATATATAATATACAATTTATTTTACAACTTTTACAAACTTACACTATATTGACATTATATTATATATATATACATTTTAACTGACTCTACGTGTCCCTCCGACCACCCCTAAAAACAATGAGTTTAAGGACGCCCGTAAAGAAGCCAAAAGCTGGACAGCCGGACTCAAAACCAAGCAACCCAATGCAAAACCCAGAGACGACGCCCCCGCAAGTAGTAGGGCGAAGGGCGTCCGTGGAAGCAGCGGGGAGTTCCCCAAAGCAAGTGTATGCTAACAGACTGGCGGAAGCGAAAGCTTGCTTAACGAAGGCCAAATTACATATGGGGAACTCAAGAAACTTGAAGGCGGAAATAAAAACAGCAGTGACTAGCGCGATAGAAAGGCTGTACCAGCTAGTAAAGGAGGCTGAAATGGAAAAAGGAGAAGGGAAGAAGAAAATAGAAAAACCAGAGATTGGAAAAGGAAAGGAAGAAGTAGAATTAGAACCAAGGAAGGGAAATGATAACCACGACATAATCCAAAGATTGGAAGAACAAAAAATACAGCTACAGGAAAATAGCGCCAAGATGGACAAATTAAAAGAAATGATGGAAAGACACCACGACGAAAATGAAAGGCGAACATACGCGAGTGTGGCAGCGGCGCCTACCAGGAGCTTTCTCCCTGAGCAGACCGCGCTACACTCGATCGTAGTTACCGCCAAGGACGACCAGGAGACAGGGGAAGAAGTCCTCGACAGGATTAGAAAGGTGGTAAATGCGAAAGAAGGGGGAATAGTCGTGGAAAGAATTAGGAAAGCAAAGGATAGAAAAGTTATAGTGGGTTGCAAAACAAGGGAAGAAAGGGAAAAAGTCAAGGAAAGGCTCAAAAGCGAAGAAAAGCTAAATGTGGCAGAGATGGAAAACAAAAACCCCTTGGTTATCTTCAGAGACGTACTAAAGCACAACGACAACAACGACATCCTTGCGGCCCTAAACAACCAGAACGGGGAGATACTTAAAACACTCGAAACAAGCGACAAGAAGGTCACCTTTGTCTACAATAAGCGCAGCCGAAACCCCCAAGCGCACCACATCGTGATGAGAGTGTCTCCCAGGTTATGGCAATGCTTGGTCCAAGCAAGAACCGTCAGGATAGACCTTCAGCAGATAAGGGTGGAGGACCAGTCACCCTTAGTTCAATGCTCGCTCTGTCTCGGATATGGACACGGAAGACGGTACTGCACGGAAGAGATAGAGAAGTGCAGCCACTGTGGGGGACCCCACATGAAAGCAGAATGCGAAGACTGGCTCTCGGGAGAGGTCCCATCGTGCTGCAACTGCGTGCACGCGAAGCTGGAAAAGGTAGACACAATGCACAATGCCTTCAGTAGTGATTGCGTGGTTAGGCGAAAGTGGGAGAGCCTAGCCAGATCCACTACAGCCTACCACTGCTAGAGGGTTATAGAGAAGGAACTAGCCCACAGGCACTCAACGATTGGAACCGGAAGACAAAGAAAGAGATAGGAAAGTATATTGGAGCCATTTTTTGAGAAAATGACCCAATTACTTACAGAAGACAACAACACACACAAAAAACATCGAAGAGTGCCTGCGGGAAAGAACTATACCGACTCAACACTACGGCCAGCGGGAACACAAAATGGGGAGGGACTGACACCGGACTTGACAATTATATGACTTTTACAAACAGTCTTGTCAGGGAGATACGACCCGACAAGCTCAAATTATAGACTAGTAAATTAAATCGGATGATAAACAAACAAAGATTATGGCATATTGTCAAAAACAATATGATCATATGAGCGATGTACAACAAATATGAATGAATATATATTTGATAATATATATAAACAGCATAAATATAATATAATTGTAAACAAAAACTTAAAAGATTAACTGGAAACTGTAATAATTGTAACTGTAATATACTAATAAAAACCTAAGAAAATCGTTTGTCAAATAAACATTGAAGTAGATATAATGTAAGTCAAAATTTATTAAGATAAGAAACTAAACTAAGTAAAACATGCAATCCTCGTGTAAAATAGTCTAAAATATGTTAAATAATATGTAAACTAGTAAATAAGAAATAGTAATTAATAAGCAAAAATGCTGATATACAAATCAATATCTACAAAACAATCTAAAAATCATGTAAAATTAGAAATAGAAGTAAACATAATAACTGTGTAAAATTAGTAATAAACACCATAACCGAAAAATACTAATAAAAATTAAGAAACCTGTAGGTAATATTAACGAAAGTAGATAAATATAAGTAAGCCAAATGTATTAGATAAGAAAGAAAACAAAGCAAAACATGCTATCCCTATGTAAAAAAGTCTAAAATATGTTAAATAATATGTAAGCTAATAAATAAGAAATAGTAATTAATAAGCAAAGCGCTGATATATAAATGTATATCTACGAAACAATCTTATATCATGTAAAATTAGAAATAGAAAGTAAACATAAAAATTGTGCAAAATTAGGGATAAATAAGAAAAACTTAAGCAAGAAACAAAAAATTGATAAGTAGGTGAAAAACTTATTCTATCCTACCTTCTTCCTTTCCTACCCTGGTAAAATTAAATTAAGTAAAAATGTAAAAAGCCTAGATAGAAAAAGGCTCTGTATTCTTATAGAGGGACTACGTGGCGCCATTTATTTTTCAGGTGGCAATAAAAAAAAAAAAAAAAAAAAAAAAAAAAAAAAAAAACCTAACCTAACCTAACCTAACCTAACCTAACCTAACCTAACCTAACCTAACCTAACCTAACCTAACCTAACCTAACCTAACCTAACCTAACCTAACCTAACCTAACCTAACCTAACCTAACCTTTTTTTTTTTTTTTTTTTTTTTTTTTTTGATAACGGGTGGAAAGTTGCAACCAACTATCCAGCTACATTGGGGAATGCAGCTGGATTATGTGAGGTTGTCGAGATAAACTCGACGACTCACTAAAACCAACCCGGTGGCCGGCCTCCGTGCATGTCAAAGGGCTCCGGGATCTCCATACGGAACGCACCGGTGCCCCTCTCGCACGTTGCCTATAAGCACCGTGTCCCGGGAATGACATCCAGCCATCCCCGGCACCCGTGTAGGTGCTCACGGCGACAACTTGCCACAAGTGCCGCCGCCCTCCCGGGATCTGCGTATGAGCAGTCAGAGTCCCCACTCCGACCGCTCGCAGATCCTGAAAGACCCCTATTCGGAAGGGGATCCGCTCGCCCCCTTACGGGGCAGGCAGCGCGGGGCGGCTGTTACCAGCGCCCCGTCGCCGCCTCCTCCTCCGAGCGGGATCGGCCCTTTCGCGATCCCGCTCGGCGGCCTCTTTCTGGACCATTACGGTCTCACAGAAAGAGGCCACGGCCCTCCACGCCGTCTCATCTGCCAGCATAGTCGCCACTACGCTCGGCAGAGAGAGATCCTGCCCGATCCTGTTGACCAGGATTCCGCGTTCCTCGCTCCACGCTGAGCAGTGCTCAAGCGTGTGCTGCGCGGAATCCGAGTCCCACCCACAATGGTGGCATTGTGGTGTCGGTTCGCGTCCGATCCTACACAGGTACTCACCGAAGCAACCGTGCCCGGTGAGTACCTGTGTAAGACGGTAGGTGACGTACCCATATTCCCTCCCTAGCCAGGCTTCGAGGATTGGCGCTATGGCGCCGACGACGCGTTGGCGCGAGCTTCTCGGCTCCTCGAGCCGCTCGCACCACCTCCCTAGCGCCCGTCGGCGCTCTTGCGCCCGCACTTCAGCTGGCGCGGCACCGCCCCCGGCATCCTGGCGAAGACGAACATACATACGCATGTCCATCTCCGCCAAGATGTCGAGGGGCGGGAACCGCGCCAAGATGGTGGCCGCCTCATGGGATATCGTTCGATATCCCCGTGCGATCCGTATGGCAATGAGACGCTGTAGGCTACTGTAAAGTAGCCTGTTGCGTCTCACCCCCGTCAGTCTCGATGACCAGACGGGTGCTCCGTAGAGCGCCATGGATCGCACGACCCCCCCGTAGAGGCGGCGGACGCTCTCCCTGGGTCCCCCAAGATTCGGTAGCAGTCGGTGCAACGCACCTGCTACCTTCTGAATCCTGGGGACCGAGCGTCTGAAGTGCTCCCCGAAGTCCCAGCGACTGTCCAAGGTGAGGCCTAAGTACTTCATGTACTGCCCCACCTGGACATCCACGTCACCTACGCGAACCGACAAGCTGGGTGGTTCCCGTCCCCTCGGGAACTTGTGGAACCACAGCGCCTCGGTCTTGTGAGGCGCTATCCGTAGACCCAGCTCGTGGATCTTGTCCACGACACATGCCACCCCAAGCTCGGCGAGCCGTTTGGTCCCGTCGAAGGAGTCCCCGCCGGCTAGTACAAGAGTGTCGTCTGCATAGCAGACGACTTGTACGCCGGCGGGGAGATCGACGCGCAGGACCGCATCGTATGCGAGGTTCCATAGTAGGGGGCCTAAAACGGACCCCTGCGGAACCCCGCAATACACCTCCCTCTGGTGTACCGTCCCATCTCTGCCTGCGTATTGCACGCACCTGTCTCGCAGGTACGCCCCAACCACGCGCTGCAGGTAGAGGGGCACTCCGTGAAACACGAGAGCACCCCTGATCGCCCTCCAGGGCAGGGAATTAAAGGCGTTGACGATGTCCAAAGACACCGCCAACACCTTCCCGCCCCGGGACACTACCTGCCTCGACAGTGTACGGACGCGAAGAATCGCGTCCACTGTCGAGCGCGCGTGTCGGAAACCAAACTGGTTATCCGACAGGTTGGGGCCTACCTGCCACAGATGCGTGCATAGACGGCCGGCAAGTATTCGTTCGAATAGCTTGCCGGCTTCGTCCAGCAGGCAGATGGGACGGTACGCCGAGGGAGACTCCGCGGTCCTGCCGTCCTTCTTCAAGAGGACCAACCTCGCTTCCTTCCATTCCTTGGGGAACAAACCATAATGGAGGCAGCCGTCAAACAGCCGCCTCAGTCTGTCCCCCAAGCCAGCGGATAGAGCCAGCACCCAGGCCCGACCGGGAATCCCGTCGGGCCCAGGTGCTGTATTACGAGCCTTGAGACGCTTTACGGCTCGGTCCAGCTCCTCTTCGGATACCCCCATATCATCGGACCAGATGGTCGGGTCCGATGATGGCACGGGGGTAGAGGGACTGTCCTGGACCCGTGGGAAGAGTTCGTCTACGACTCTCCCCACTAAGGCTGGGTCCAGGGTTTCCGTCAACGGAGGGATCCAAGGTCGGAGCCTGCCCAGTACAGCCTTGTACGGGCGGCCCCATGGATCCCTATTCAGTCCCTCGAGGAGTTCGCTCCAGGACCGAGACCTGGCGTCGGCTATGGCGCCTTGGAGCGCCACGGTAGCGTCTCTGTAGGCTCGATAAACTCTATCCACATCGGAAGCAAGGGCTCGCCTTCTCCTCCGGGCTCTGGTGTACTCCCGGCGGGCTCGTAGGCATGCTTCTCGCACAGCCTCGAGCTCCGCCGACCACCAGTACACCGCCCGGTGCTTGGTTGGCCCGGTTCGGGGCATCGATGCGTCGCAAATCGACGTCATCGTTGTCCGGAACCAGGCTGCCTCCCTCACAGGATCGGGCAGGGCGTGGCTCTCCGGCCAGGCCGCGACGATGGCGGCGGCTTCCAACAGATCCCTGTTAAGCCGCTTAAGGGCCCATCGTCGCGGCGGACTGCCATCGCGGCGGGACGCACGGTCGGGAGGGCGGAGGGCCACATCGAAAACGATGTGGCGGTGGTCGGATAGCGTGACCACCTCCTCCGCAACTCTCCATCCCGACACCATGTGTGTGGCAGGAAGAGTCGACCATGACAAATCCACGATCGACTCTCCCTGCCACCGCACACATGTGCTTACAGACCCCCGATTAAGCAATCGGAGGTCCATACCCGCCGCCCATTCTACAATGGTCTCTCCCTTTCTGTCGTCTTGGGGACTCCCCCACTCACGAGAGTGAGCGTTGAAGTCGCCCAAGACGAGAACAGGACGCGGTAGGCATCTGCGTATGCAGCTACCTACCGCGTCCAGGTACACCTCGTATTCTACGAGGGTACAGTTGGGAGAGATATAGCAGCCCACAACGGCAAGGCGACCCCATTCCGTGGCGACGAAACCCTGCCCCTTCTCCAGAAGGGCGCAGTGGGGGTCACCTTGCCTTCCGCCCCAGTAAATAGCGACGGAGTCCATATCGTCCCCGAACCAACACGGATGGTTCGGGACACTGTAGGGCTCCGCCACCACCGCAAGTGCAATCCGCCACTGCGCGAAGGTTTGCAGGACTAGGTCCTGCGCGCTCCGGCAGTGGTTCAGATTGCACTGGAGGACTCGTAAGGTGTGATCCATTACGAGGCCTCCATGGCGTCCTGGGGCGGCGGGTCGCTTTGTGAGCGACCCGTCTGAGCGGCCCCCTCTGGCGGGGCCGCTCTTTCTTCCGGTGCTGGGGCTGGAGGAGCTTTGCTCCTCTTGGCCTTAGGAGGGGTGCACCTCTTGCTCCCCATCCTATGGTCAGCCTTACAGCCCTTGTCAGAGCAAAGCGGACACCTGTGCGGACGCGTGCATTGGCTCGCCCGATGATCGGGTTCGCCGCACGCGTAGCACAGGTTTGTACGGTCCTCTTTGCTCTGACATTTGGAGCGGACGTGCCCGAACTCCAAACACCGGAAGCATTGGAGTGGCCTCGACGTCAGGTAATCTACCCTGGCCGAGGTCCACCCCACCACGATGTGCCCCGCCGCGGCTAGCTTCCTCACGGAAGCCAGCGGACAGCGGACCCACACCGTGCCCAGAGCAGAGGGTGAGCGCCGTATTGCGCCCACCCGCACGTCCCCGACCGAGCAGCCTCCCACCTCGGCGACAGCGGTCTGCACCTCTCGAGGTGTGACGCTGTCGTCGAGGTCCTTCAGCCGTAGCTCCCCTGTTTTCGATGGGCGTGCAATCTTCACGCCCAAATCCAGGAGAGCCACGCGCATCTGGTCGGCCAGCTTGTCGGCTTTGGAGGCGCAGTCTGGTCCTGACACCTCCAATATAAGCCCCCCGGTAATGGCCTTTTTGGAGCGGACGGAGTCCACTCCAATATCAGCCAGCCTGATGCGGGCTTTCGCGGTGGCCATCACTGCGGCGAGGGTGACCTCCGACCCCTCCGGAATCGTCACCGTGACCGCCGCAGACGATGGCAGCCGCCCAGGCTTTGGGCCAGCCTTGGGGCCAGGCTTCTGGCCGGTCTTTGGGCCAGCCTTCTGTCCGGTCTTTGGGCCAGCCTTCTGGCCGGCTTTCGGACCTGCATTTCCCGTTGGGGGGGGCGCCGATGGTGGGGCCCTCTTCACCTTCTTCTTCTTCCCCGCCACCGTGGCCCATGAGGAAGCAGGTGCCGATGGCACCTGCTCCTCGGAAGACCACGACTGCACAGGTGGCAGGGAAGTCGCTGGTGTGGGGCGGGTCGCCCGACCGTCCGGCCTCCTCGAGGGCCCTGGCGCTGCTGAGGCTGCGCTGGCCTGGGGGGGGCGTGCTGGCTGCTGAGGTCTCCCAGCAGCAGCCAGCTTAGCGTCTATGAGAGCGGCCATGCGCTCCATGAGCCGCTCTTCCCACCCTTTTTCGGCGGCAGGTGTTGGTGCCGCCGGTTTGGCCGCGCTCTGTGCGCTCGGCCTCGGACCCTCCTGTTGACGGACTGCGTCCGTCAGTCTGTCCACCTTCGTGGCGAGGTCAGCCAATTTGGAGCGGAGCTCGGCGTTTTCGCGCTCCAACCGCTCCACATTGGCGTCGGCAGCAGCTCGCTGAGAGGCCACCCTCATGATGGCCGCCGCTTTCCGCGCCGACCGCCGCAGACCCTTGATATAATCGCCTTTCAAGTTCTTAGACTTGTCGGCGATTTTTTCAATGGTCTGCAGCTCGACCTCCATGCAGGCCTCCAGCTCCGCTGTTGGGAGCGCCTGCATCTCCTTCTCCAGGCTTTCGGCCGAAGGCAGATTTGCCTTCGACCTGATAGCTGCTGGTGCGACACGGGGGTCGAAGACGTCGTCTTCATCCTCCCTGTCCACCCTGTCCTTCAAAAACGTGGCGCGCTTGGACTCCACGTCTGAGGCGCCTTCGTTTCTCCGTTTGTTGGAGGTACGCTTTCGCGCTACACTCGATGCTAACGAAGTGCCGGAGGAGGCGGACATGATGGAACCGTCCGACTCTTCTCCTTCACTCGTTAGCATCATCCTCCTTGGTGGTGGAGTACCGGGCCGTGCGAACCGAGCTGTGCTCCTACGCGCGACGACCTTTCCTGCCTTTTGGCGAGAGCCGGAGCTCTCGGAACGAATGTTGCCCCCCCCAGAGTACGAGGGGCAGGACGCCGGAGCGCCGTGGGATTCCCCGACCTCTGAGAGGCCGGGACCCACCTGGGGACTATTTTCATTCGTTGTGTTTTCCATGTTATTCCTTTTTTAAGAGGTACGGTCCTCTATGGTTCCTTTTTTTACGAGGTAAGGTCCTCGACGGTGTTGGCGCCCTAGCGGCCGGGTTTAACCCCCCGACCATACATCCCCTCGGCGGGCGCCAGACCAACTGCCTACGGCTATATTGGGATTTAGGTCTCAATCCCAAATGGGAAAACCCATATAGGCGGCTACGCCTGCCTCACCCGACAGAGAAGGGACTCCTTGCCTCTGTCCGGCTTCATCCACTGCGCCCTTTGCTCAGTCAAAGGGACGCGCGGAGAAGCCCTCCTATCCAACTCCTCTCCCTATCTACGTGTTTTGTCCGCGCCGGTGCACCAATATCGCTCGTAAACGAGCGCTATTGGTAACACCGGGACCCCCTATCCGCAGCCCGGGGACGCGCCACGTCGCAGTATCACCTCTGCGCCTGTAGGGACTCCCTCCCTAGAGGTTCGTGGGACCTAACCTAACCTAACCTAACCTAACCTAACCTAACCTAACCTAACCTAACCTAACCTAACCTAACCTAACCTAACCTAACCTAACCTAACCTAACCTAACCTAACCTAACCTAACCTAACCTAACCTAACCTAACCTAACCTAACCTAACCTAACCTAACCTAACCTAACCTAACCTAACCTAACCTAACCTAACCTAACCTAACCTAACCTAACCTAACCTAACCTAACCTAACCTAACCTAACCTTTTTTTTTTTTTTTTTTTTTTGATAACGGGTGGAAAGTTGCAACCAACTATCCAGCTACATTGGGGAATGCAGCTGGATTATGTGAGGTTGTCGAGATAAACTCGACGACTCACTAAAACCAACCCGGTGGCCGGCCTCCGTGCATGTCAAAGGGCTCCGGGATCTCCATACGGAACGCACCGGTGCCCCTCTCGCACGTTGCCTATAAGCACCGTGTCCCGGGAATGACATCCTGCCATCCCCGGCACCCGTGTAGGTGCTCACGGCGACAACTTGCCACAAGTGCCGCCGCCCTCCCGGGATCTGCGTATGAGCAGTCAGAGTCCCCACTCCGACCGCTCGCAGATCCTGAAAGACCCCTATTCGGAAGGGGATCCGCTCGCCCCCTTACGGGGCAGGCAGCACGGGGCGGCTGTTACCAGCACCCCGTCGCCGCCTCCTCCTCCGAGCGGGATCGGCCCTTTCGCGATCCCGCTCGGCGGCCTCTTTCTGGACCATTACGGTCTCACAGAAAGAGGCCACGGCCCTCCACGCCGTCTCATCTGCCAGCATAGTCGCCACTACGCTCGGCAGAGAGAGATCTTGCCCGATCCTGTTGACCAGGATTCCGCGTTCCTCGCTCCACGCTGAGCAGTGCTCAAGCGTGTGCTGCGCGGAATCCGAGTCCCACCCACAATGGTGGCATTGTGGTGTCGGTTCGCGTCCGATCCTACACAGGTACTCACCGAAGCAGCCGTGCCCGGTGAGTACCTGTGTAAGACGGTAGGTGACGTACCCATATTCCCTCCCTAGCCAGGCTTCGAGGATTGGCGCTATGGCGCCGACGACGCGTTGGCGCGAGCTTCTCGGCTCCTCGAGCCGCTCGCACCACCTCCCTAGCGCCCGTCGGCGCTCTTGCGCCCGCACTTCAGCTGGCGCGGCACCGCCCCCGGCATCCTGGCGAAGACGAACATACATACGCATGTCCATCTCCGCCAAGATGTCGAGGGGCGGGAACCGCGCCAAGATGGTGGCCGCCTCGTGGGATATCGTTCGATATCCCCGTGCGATCCGTATGGCAATGAGACGCTGTAGGCTACTGTAAAGTAGCCTGTTGCGTCTCACCCCCGTCAGTCTCAATGACCAGACGGGTGCTCCGTAGAGCGCCATGGATCGCACGACCCCCCCGTAGAGGCGGCGGACGCTCTCCCTGGGTCCCCCAAGATTCGGTAGCAGTCGGTGCAACGCACCTGCTACCTTCTGAATCCTGGGGACCGAGCGTCTGAAGTGCTCCCCGAAGTCCCAGCGACTGTCCAAGGTGAGGCCTAAGTACTTCATGTACTGCCCCACCTGGACATCCACGTCACCTACGCGAACCGACAAGCTGGGTGGTTCCCGTCCCCTCGGGAACTTGTGGAACCACAGCGCCTCGGTCTTGTGAGGCGCTATCCGTAGACCCAGCTCGTGGATCTTGTCCACGACACATGCCACCCCAAGCTCGGCGAGCCGTTTGGTCCCGTCGAAGGAGTCCCCGCCGGCAAGTACAAGAGTGTCGTCTGCATAGCAGACGACTTGTACGCCGGCGGGGAGATCGACGCGCAGGACCGCATCGTATGCGAGGTTCCATAGTAGGGGGCCTAAAACGGACCCCTGCGGAACCCCGCAATACACCTCCCTCTGGTGTACCGTCCCATCTCTGCCTGCGTATTGCACGCACCTGTCTCGCAGGTACGCCCCAACCACGCGCTGCAGGTAGAGGGGCACTCCGTGAAACACGAGAGCACCCCTGATCGCCCTCCAGGGCAGGGAATTAAAGGCGTTGACGATGTCCAAAGACACCGCCAACACCTTCCCGCCCCGGGACACTACCTGCTGCGACAGTGTACGGACGCGAAGAATCGCGTCCACTGTCGAGCGCGCGTGTCGGAAACCAAATTGGTTATCCGACAGGTTGGGGCCTACCTGCCACAGATGCGTGCATAGACGGCCGGCAAGTATTCGTTCGAATAGCTTGCCGGCTTCGTCCAGCAGGCAGATGGGACGGTACGCCGAGGGAGACTCCGCGGTCCTGCCGTCCTTCTTCAAGAGGACCAACCTTGCTTCCTTCCATTCCTTGGGGAACAAACCGTAATGGAGGCAGCCGTCAAACAGCCGCCTCAGTCTGTCCCCCAAGCCAGCGGATAGAGCCAGCACCCAGACCCGACCGGGAATCCCGTCGGGTCCAGGTGCTGTATTACGAGCCTTGAGACGCTTTACGGCTCGGTCCAACTCCTCTTCGGATACCCCCATATCATCGGACCAGATGGTCGGGTCCGATGATGGCACGGGGGTAGAGGGACTGTCCTGGACCCGTGGGAAGAGCGTGTCAACCACTCTCCCCACTAAGGCTGGGTCCAGGGTTTCCGTCAACGGAGGGACCCATGCTCGGAGCCTGCCCAGTACAGCCTTGTACGGGCGGCCCCATGGATCCCTATTCAGTCCCTCGAGGAGTTCGCTCCAGGACCGAGACCTGGCGTCGGCTATGGCGCCTTGGAGCGCCACGGTAGCGTCTCTGTAGGCTCGATAAACTCTATCCACATCGGAAGCAAGGGCTCGCCTTCTCCTCCGGGCTCTGGTGTACTCCCGGCGGGCTCGTAGGCATGCTTCACGCACAGCCTCGAGCTCCGCCGACCACCAGTACACCGCCCGGTGCTTGGTTGGCCCGGTTCGGGGCATCGATGCGTCGCAAATCGACGTCATCGTTGCCCGGAACCAGGCTGCCTCCCTCACAGGATCGGGCAGGGCGTGGCTCTCCGGCCAGGCCGCGACGATGGCGGCGGCTTCCAACAGATCCCTGTTAAGCCGCTTAAGGGCCCATCGTCGCGGCGGACTGCCATCGCGGCGGGACGCACGGTCGGGAGGGCGGAGGGCCACATCGAAAACGATGTGGCGGTGGTCGGATAGCGTGACCACCTCCTCCGCAACTCTCCATCCCGACACCATGTGTGTGGCAGGAAGAGTCGACCATGACAAATCCACGATCGACTCTCCCTGCCACCGCACACATGTGCTTACAGACCCCCGATTAAGCAATCGGAGGTCCATACCCGCCGCCCATTCTACAATGGTCTCTCCCTTTCTGTCGTCTTGGGGACTCCCCCACTCACGAGAGTGAGCGTTGAAGTCGCCCAAGACGAGAACAGGACGCGGTAGGCATCTGCGTATGCAGTTACCTACCGCGTCCAGGTACACCTCGTACTCGACGAGGGTACAGTTGGGAGAGATGTAGCAGCCCACAATGGCAAGGCGACCCCATTCCGTGGCGACGAAACCCTGCCCCTTCTCCAGAAGGGCGCAGTGGGGGTCACCTTGCCTTCCGCCCCAGTAAATAGCGACGGAGTCCATATCGTCCCCGAACCAACACGGATGGTTCGGGACACTGTAGGGCTCCGCCACCACCGCAAGTGCAATCCGCCACTGCGCGAAGGTTTGCAGGACTAGGTCCTGCGCGCTCCGGCAGTGGTTCAGATTGCACTGGAGGACTCGTAAGGTGTGATCCATTACGAGGCCTCCATGGCGTCCTGGGGCGGCGGGTCGCTTTGTGAGCGACCCGTCTGAGCGGCCCCCTCTGGCGGGGCCGCTCTTTCTTCCGGTGCTGGGGCTGGAGGAGCTTTGCTCCTCTTGGCCTTAGGAGGGGTGCACCTCTTGCTCCCCATCCTATGGTCAGCCTTACAGCCCTTGTCAGAGCAAAGCGGACACCTGTGCGGACGCGTGCATTGGCTCGCCCGATGATCGGGTTCGCCGCACGCGTAGCACAGGTCTGTACGGTCCTCTTTGCTCTGACATTTGGAGCGGACGTGCCCGAACTCCAAACACCGGAAGCACTGGAGTGGCCTCGACTTCAGGTAATCTACCCTGGCCGAGGTCCACCCCACCACGATGTGCCCCGCCGCGGCTAGCTTCCTCACGGAAGCCAGCGGACAGCGGACCCACACCGTGCCCAGAGCAGAGGGTGAGCGCCGTATTGCGCCCACCCGCACGTCCCCGACCGAACATCCTCCCACCTCGGCGACAGCGGTCTGCACCTCTCGAGGTGTGACGCTGTCGTCGAGGTCCTTCAGCCGTAGCTCCCCTGTCTTCGATGGGCGTGCGATTTTCACGCCCAAATCCAGGAGAGCCACGCGCATCTGGTCGGCCAGCTTGTCGGCTTTGGAGGCGCAGTCAGGTCCTGACACCTCCAAAATTAGGCCCCCCGTTATGGCCTTCTTGGAGCGGACGGAGTCCACCCCAATGTCGGCCAGCCTGATGCGGGCTTTCGCGGTGGCCATCACTGCGGCGAGGGTGACCTCCGACCCCTCCGGAATCGTCACCGTGACCGCCGCAGACGATGGCAGCCGCCCGGGCTTTGGGCCAGCCTTGGGGCCAGCCTTCTGGCCGGCCTTTGGGCCAGCCTTCTGTCCGGCCTTTGGGCCGGCTTTCGAGCCTGTGTTTCTCGTTGGGGGGGGCGCCGATTGTGGGGCCCTCTTCACCTTCTTCTTCTTCCCCGCCACCGTGGCCCATGAGGAAGCGGGTGCCGATGGCACCTGCTCCTCGGAAGACCACGACTGCACAGGTGGCAGGGAAGTCGTAGGTGCGGGGCGGGTCGCCCGACCGTCCGGCCTTCTCGAGGGCCCTGGCGCTGCTGAGGCTGCGCTGGCCTGCGAGGGACGAGCTGCCTGCTGAGGTCTCCCAGCAGCAGCCAGCTTGACATCTATAAGAGCGGCCATGCGCTCCATGAGCCGCTCTTCCCACCCTTTTTCGGCGGCAGGTATTGGTGCCGCCGGTTTGGCCGCGCTCTGTGCGCTCGGCCTCGGACCCTCCTGTTGACGGACTGCGTCCGTCAGTCTGTCCACCTTCGTGGCGAGGTCGGCCAATTTGGAGCGGAGCTCGGCGTTTTCGCGCTCCAACCGCTCCACATTGGCGTCGGCAACAGCTCGCTGAGAGGCCACCCTCATGATGGCCGCCGCTTTCCGCGCCGACCGCCGCAGACCCTTGATGTAATCGCCTTTCAAGTTCTTAGACTTGTCGGCGATTTTCTCAATGGTCTGCAGCTCGACCTCCATGCGGGCCTCCAGCTCCGCTGTTGGGAGCGCCCGCATCTCCTCCTCAAGGCTTTCGGCCGAAGGCAGATTTGCCTTCGACCTAATAGCCGCTGGTGCAACACGGGGGTCGAAGACCTCGTCTTCCTCCCGATCGACCCTATCTTTCAGATACGTGGCGCGCTTCGACTCAACGTCTGAGGCGCCATCGTTTCTCCTCTTCGTGGAGGTGCGCTTTCGCGCTGCACTCGATGCTAACGAAGTGCCGGAGGAGGCGGACATGATGGAACCGTCCGACTCTTCTCCTTCACTCGTTAGCATCATCCTCCTTGGTGGTGGAGTACCGGGCCGTGCGAACCGAGCTGTGCTCCTACGCGCTACGACCTTTCCTGCCTTAATACAAGAGCTCACTGAGCTCTCGGAACGAATGTTGCCCCCCCCAGAGTACGAGGGGCAGGACGCCGGAGCGCCGTGGGAGTCCCCGACCTCCGAGAGGCCGGGACCCACCTGGGGACTTGTATTTGCATTCGTTGTATCCATTTTAATCCTTTGTTGAGAGGTTCGGTCCTCTGTTGTTCCTTTTTTAACGAGGTAAGGTCCTCGACGGTGTTGGCGCCCTAGCGGCCGGGTTTAACCCCCCGACCATACATCCCCTCGGCGGGCGCCAGACCAACTGCCTACGGCTATTTTGGGATTTAGGTACAATCCCGAATGGGAAAACCCATATAGGCGGCTACGCCTGCCTCACCCGACAGAGAAGGGACTCCTTGCCTCTGTCCGGCTTCATCCACTGCGCCCTTTGCTAAGTCAAAGGGACGCGCGGAGAAGCCCTCCTATCCAAAAACTTCGTTCCCGAATGGGAAAACCCATATAGGCGGCTACGCCTGCCTCACCCGACAGAGAAGGGACTCCTTGCCTCTGTCCGGCTTCATCCACTGCGCCCTTTGCTCAGTCAAAGGGACGCGCGGAGAAGCCCTCCTATCCAACTCCTCTCCCTATCGTCGTGTTTTGTCCGCGCCGGTGCACCAATATCGCTCGTAAACGAGCGCTATTGGTACACCGGGACCCCCTATCCGCAGCCCGGGGACGCGCCACGTCGCAGTATCACCTCTGCGCCTGTAGGGACTCCCTCCCTAGAGGTTCGTGGAACCTAACCTAACCTAACCTAACCTAACCTAACCTAACCTAACCTAACCTAACCTAACCTAACCTAACCTAACCTAACCTAACCTAACCTAACCTAACCTAACCTAACCTAACCTAACCTAACCTAACCTAACCTAACCTAACCTAACCTAACCTAACCTAACCTAACCTAACCTAACCTAACCTAACCTAACCTAACCTAACCTAACCTAACCTAACCTAACCTAACCTAACCTAACCTAACCTAACCTAACCTAACCTAACCTAACCTAACCTAACCTAACCTAACCTAACCTAACCTAACCTAACCTAACCTAACCTAACCTAACCTAACCTAACCTAACCTAACCTAACCTAACCTAACCTAACCTAACCTAACCTAACCTAACCTAACCTAACCTAACCTAACCTAACCTAACCTAACCTAACCTAACCTAACCTAACCTAACCTAACCAGGAGTCTGTGGCCATCCGCAGTCGAGACCGCCACGTTTCAGAGTCGCTCCGCACGAAAAAATTCGCGAAAAACGGTTTTTTACTTCAAATATACCCGTGCTATACATCAAAAGAAGCGCAAAGTGAAGGCGCACACGGCAGTGAAAACCGCGCACCAATCAGGGAAGTTTTCACCGAGATATTCTCGAAAAAGTGTTTTTAACCTCCAAAGTGAAACTTCAAACTCAATTATCTAAGGATTGGCAGCGACGACCCCCAAATTTTATTTTGCCTTTTGGAAGGCCTCGTGGACCCCCTTCATTTGACACCATTTGCCGATTTTTCCCGCGCAGGAGTGCGGAGAAATCGGCAAAAAAACAAAAAGCACGTGGTCACGAGGTCAGTGACCCCGTGCAGCTGGACACCATCTGACGACGCCATCTTGAGGACATTAAGGCGCAGACTCGGGAGGCACCGGGAAAAAATCAAAAAGTTGAGTTTTCATCAAATTAGGCATTTTTCAAAATTTCTCAAATTTCAAAACTTTATATCTTTTTCAGTAGATCTGTTACATATACTTTTTAAATTAAATTATTATTGGCATTCAGGTCCTCTACCTGTGTGCAAAAAATTGGGGCACCTTGATCAACTAGTTTTTTAGATATTCATTTTTAAAGTTTCAAGGCAGCCACGAGGTACCCCTAAAATTGTGATTAGAATAAATTTTTATTTATATTTAGGTTAAGAATACTATTTTATTAATACTAGCTGTTTTCCGAAAAGTTTTGGCCAAAATTGGATTTTTTATTGAATTTTTAGTGCATAAATAGCTCCTTTTCTTGATTTAAAAATCGGGGGTAAATATATTTAAAACGTGGGGGACATATTATTACTGGGCTTAAAAAACCCCGTAAAACAAGCCCAAACATCAAAACATTCGGACAACAACTACCGAAGTTAGACTTAGAGCGGCCATTTTGGCCGCCATCTTGTAAATACTAAAACTTCTATAACTTTGTTGTTTATCATCCGATTTGGACAGGACTTTCACTGTTGGCACCGTCCTGGTTGTCACCACTAATCCGCCAACTGTATAGCTCTACATAGAGTCACCACCCAACACCCGGTTTTTTAGGCGGAGGTGATAGGCGGCGGCGAGGCCATCAGGGAAACCCCAAACACCAGGGCTCTAGGACTAAATTTGAAGCGGCAGCGGGGTTTTTAAGTTTTGGCGGCCATCTTGGCAGCCATCTTGAAAATATTGTAACGCCCGTATCTCCCTAACCAAGGCTCCGATCGCGACGCGGTTTTCTGCCTACAGTAGTACGCTGGCCGGACTATTAGTTTAAGTGTAGAGATCGACTCTACGTAGAGACAAAAAATTTTTTTTGACATTTCTTTTGGAAATTTATTTTAATTATTTTATAGATTAAGGCAGACTGAAGTACCTATGACAGACTGACTCTACATAGAGCACAGATAACTTTTGACCTTACACAAAAATTTTTCAGACTAATTAGAAAATACAGGACAGACTCTACGTAGAGCAAACATTAAATTTTAACCCTAGACTCTACTTACACATTAAATTATTTTTAAGATATTTACACTATATATATAATATACAATTTATTTTACAACTTTTACAAACTTACACTATATTGACATTATATTATATATATATACATTTTAACTGACTCTACGTGTCCCTCCGACCACCCCTAAAAACAATGAGTTTAAGGACGCCCGTAAAGAAGCCAAAAGCTGGACAGCCGGACTCAAAACCAAGCAACCCAATGCAAAACCCAGAGACGACGCCCCCGCAAGTAGTAGGGCGAAGGGCGTCCGTGGAAGCAGCGGGGAGTTCCCCAAAGCAAGTGTATGCTAACAGACTGGCGGAAGCGAAAGCTTGCTTAACGAAGGCCAAATTACATATGGGGAACTCAAGAAACTTGAAGGCGGAAATAAAAACAGCAGTGACTAGCGCGATAGAAAGGCTGTACCAGCTAGTAAAGGAGGCTGAAATGGAAAAAGGAGAAGGGAAGAAGAAAATAGAAAAACCAGAGATTGGAAAAGGAAAGGAAGAAGTAGAATTAGAACCAAGGAAGGGAAATGATAACCACGACATAATCCAAAGATTGGAAGAACAAAAAATACAGCTACAGGAAAATAGCGCCAAGATGGACAAATTAAAAGAAATGATGGAAAGACACCACGACGAAAATGAAAGGCGAACATACGCGAGTGTGGCAGCGGCGCCTACCAGGAGCTTTCTCCCTGAGCAGACCGCGCTACACTCGATCGTAGTTACCGCCAAGGACGACCAGGAGACAGGGGAAGAAGTCCTCGACAGGATTAGAAAGGTGGTAAATGCGAAAGAAGGGGGAATAGTCGTGGAAAGAATTAGGAAAGCAAAGGATAGAAAAGTTATAGTGGGTTGCAAAACAAGGGAAGAAAGGGAAAAAGTCAAGGAAAGGCTCAAAAGCGAAGAAAAGCTAAATGTGGCAGAGATGGAAAACAAAAACCCCTTGGTTATCTTCAGAGACGTACTAAAGCACAACGACAACAACGACATCCTTGCGGCCCTAAACAACCAGAACGGGGAGATACTTAAAACACTCGAAACAAGCGACAAGAAGGTCACCTTTGTCTACAATAAGCGCAGCCGAAACCCCCAAGCGCACCACATCGTGATGAGAGTGTCTCCCAGGTTATGGCAATGCTTGGTCCAAGCAAGAACCGTCAGGATAGACCTTCAGCAGATAAGGGTGGAGGACCAGTCACCCTTAGTTCAATGCTCGCTCTGTCTCGGATATGGACACGGAAGACGGTACTGCACGGAAGAGATAGAGAAGTGCAGCCACTGTGGGGGACCCCACATGAAAGCAGAATGCGAAGACTGGCTCTCGGGAGAGGTCCCATCGTGCTGCAACTGCGTGCACGCGAAGCTGGAAAAGGTAGACACAATGCACAATGCCTTCAGTAGTGATTGCGTGGTTAGGCGAAAGTGGGAGAGCCTAGCCAGATCCACTACAGCCTACCACTGCTAGAGGGTTATAGAGAAGGAACTAGCCCACAGGCACTCAACGATTGGAACCGGAAGACAAAGAAAGAGATAGGAAAGTATATTGGAGCCATTTTTTGAGAAAATGACCCAATTACTTACAGAAGACAACAACACACACAAAAAACATCGAAGAGTGCCTGCGGGAAAGAACTATACCGACTCAACACTACGGCCAGCGGGAACACAAAATGGGGAGGGACTGACACCGGACTTGACAATTATATGACTTTTACAAACAGTCTTGTCAGGGAGATACGACCCGACAAGCTCAAATTATAGACTAGTAAATTAAATCGGATGATAAACAAACAAAGATTATGGCATATTGTCAAAAACAATATGATCATATGAGCGATGTACAACAAATATGAATGAATATATATTTGATAATATATATAAACAGCATAAATATAATATAATTGTAAACAAAAACTTAAAAGATTAACTGGAAACTGTAATAATTGTAACTGTAATATACTAATAAAAACCTAAGAAAATCGTTTGTCAAATAAACATTGAAGTAGATATAATGTAAGTCAAAATTTATTAAGATAAGAAACTAAACTAAGTAAAACATGCAATCCTCGTGTAAAATAGTCTAAAATATGTTAAATAATATGTAAACTAGTAAATAAGAAATAGTAATTAATAAGCAAAAATGCTGATATACAAATCAATATCTACAAAACAATCTAAAAATCATGTAAAATTAGAAATAGAAGTAAACATAATAACTGTGTAAAATTAGTAATAAACACCATAACCGAAAAATACTAATAAAAATTAAGAAACCTGTAGGTAATATTAACGAAAGTAGATAAATATAAGTAAGCCAAATGTATTAGATAAGAAAGAAAACAAAGCAAAACATGCTATCCCTATGTAAAAAAGTCTAAAATATGTTAAATAATATGTAAGCTAATAAATAAGAAATAGTAATTAATAAGCAAAGCGCTGATATATAAATGTATATCTACGAAACAATCTTATATCATGTAAAATTAGAAATAGAAAGTAAACATAAAAATTGTGCAAAATTAGGGATAAATAAGAAAAACTTAAGCAAGAAACAAAAAATTGATAAGTAGGTGAAAAACTTATTCTATCCTACCTTCTTCCTTTCCTACCCTGGTAAAATTAAATTAAGTAAAAATGTAAAAAGCCTAGATAGAAAAAGGCTCTGTATTCTTATAGAGGGACTACGTGGCGCCATTTATTTTTAAGGTGGCAATAAAAAAAAAAAAAAAAAAAAAAAAAAAACCTAACCTAACCTAACCTAACCTAACCTAACCTAACCTAACCTAACCTAACCTAACCTAACCTAACCTAACCTAACCTAACCTAACCTAACCTAACCTAACCTAACCTAACCTAACCTAACCTAACCTTTTTTTTTTTTTTTTTTTTTTTTTGATAACGGGTGGAAAGTTGCAACCAACTATCCAGCTACATTGGGGAATGCAGCTGGATTATGTGAGGTTGTCGAGATAAACTCGACGACTCACTAAAACCAACCCGGTGGCCGGCCTCCGTGCATGTCAAAGGGCTCCGGGATCTCCATACGGAACGCACCGGTGCCCCTCTCGCACGTTGCCTATAAGCACCGTGTCCCGGGAATGACATCCTGCCATCCCCGGCACCCGTGTAGGTGCTCACGGCGACAACTTGCCACAAGTGCCGCCGCCCTCCCGGGATCTGCGTATGAGCAGTCAGAGTCCCCACTCCGACCGCTCGCAGATCCTGAAAGACCCCTATTCGGAAGGGGATCCGCTCGCCCCCTTACGGGGCAGGCAGCACGGGGCGGCTGTTACCAGCACCCCGTCGCCGCCTCCTCCTCCGAGCGGGATCGGCCCTTTCGCGATCCCGCTCGGCGGCCTCTTTCTGGACCATTACGGTCTCACAGAAAGAGGCCACGGCCCTCCACGCCGTCTCATCTGCCAGCATAGTCGCCACTACGCTCGGCAGAGAGAGATCTTGCCCGATCCTGTTGACCAGGATTCCGCGTTCCTCGCTCCACGCTGAGCAGTGCTCAAGCGTGTGCTGCGCGGAATCCGAGTCCCACCCACAATGGTGGCATTGTGGTGTCGGTTCGCGTCCGATCCTACACAGGTACTCACCGAAGCAGCCGTGCCCGGTGAGTACCTGTGTAAGACGGTAGGTGACGTACCCATATTCCCTCCCTAGCCAGGCTTCGAGGATTGGCGCTATGGCGCCGACGACGCGTTGGCGCGAGCTTCTCGGCTCCTCGAGCCGCTCGCACCACCTCCCTAGCGCCCGTCGGCGCTCTTGCGCCCGCACTTCAGCTGGCGCGGCACCGCCCCCGGCATCCTGGCGAAGACGAACATACATACGCATGTCCATCTCCGCCAAGATGTCGAGGGGCGGGAACCGCGCCAAGATGGTGGCCGCCTCGTGGGATATCGTTCGATATCCCCGTGCGATCCGTATGGCAATGAGACGCTGTAGGCTACTGTAAAGTAGCCTGTTGCGTCTCACCCCCGTCAGTCTCAATGACCAGACGGGTGCTCCGTAGAGCGCCATGGATCGCACGACCCCCCCGTAGAGGCGGCGGACGCTCTCCCTGGGTCCCCCAAGATTCGGTAGCAGTCGGTGCAACGCACCTGCTACCTTCTGAATCCTGGGGACCGAGCGTCTGAAGTGCTCCCCGAAGTCCCAGCGACTGTCCAAGGTGAGGCCTAAGTACTTCATGTACTGCCCCACCTGGACATCCACGTCACCTACGCGAACCGACAAGCTGGGTGGTTCCCGTCCCCTCGGGAACTTGTGGAACCACAGCGCCTCGGTCTTGTGAGGCGCTATCCGTAGACCCAGCTCGTGGATCTTGTCCACGACACATGCCACCCCAAGCTCGGCGAGCCGTTTGGTCCCGTCGAAGGAGTCCCCGCCGGCAAGTACAAGAGTGTCGTCTGCATAGCAGACGACTTGTACGCCGGCGGGGAGATCGACGCGCAGGACCGCATCGTATGCGAGGTTCCATAGTAGGGGGCCTAAAACGGACCCCTGCGGAACCCCGCAATACACCTCCCTCTGGTGTACCGTCCCATCTCTGCCTGCGTATTGCACGCACCTGTCTCGCAGGTACGCCCCAACCACGCGCTGCAGGTAGAGGGGCACTCCGTGAAACACGAGAGCACCCCTGATCGCCCTCCAGGGCAGGGAATTAAAGGCGTTGACGATGTCCAAAGACACCGCCAACACCTTCCCGCCCCGGGACACTACCTGCTGCGACAGTGTACGGACGCGAAGAATCGCGTCCACTGTCGAGCGCGCGTGTCGGAAACCAAATTGGTTATCCGACAGGTTGGGGCCTACCTGCCACAGATGCGTGCATAGACGGCCGGCAAGTATTCGTTCGAATAGCTTGCCGGCTTCGTCCAGCAGGCAGATGGGACGGTACGCCGAGGGAGACTCCGCGGTCCTGCCGTCCTTCTTCAAGAGGACCAACCTTGCTTCCTTCCATTCCTTGGGGAACAAACCGTAATGGAGGCAGCCGTCAAACAGCCGCCTCAGTCTGTCCCCCAAGCCAGCGGATAGAGCCAGCACCCAGACCCGACCGGGAATCCCGTCGGGTCCAGGTGCTGTATTACGAGCCTTGAGACGCTTTACGGCTCGGTCCAACTCCTCTTCGGATACCCCCATATCATCGGACCAGATGGTCGGGTCCGATGATGGCACGGGGGTAGAGGGACTGTCCTGGACCCGTGGGAAGAGCGTGTCAACCACTCTCCCCACTAAGGCTGGGTCCAGGGTTTCCGTCAACGGAGGGACCCATGCTCGGAGCCTGCCCAGTACAGCCTTGTACGGGCGGCCCCATGGATCCCTATTCAGTCCCTCGAGGAGTTCGCTCCAGGACCGAGACCTGGCGTCGGCTATGGCGCCTTGGAGCGCCACGGTAGCGTCTCTGTAGGCTCGATAAACTCTATCCACATCGGAAGCAAGGGCTCGCCTTCTCCTCCGGGCTCTGGTGTACTCCCGGCGGGCTCGTAGGCATGCTTCACGCACAGCCTCGAGCTCCGCCGACCACCAGTACACCGCCCGGTGCTTGGTTGGCCCGGTTCGGGGCATCGATGCGTCGCAAATCGACGTCATCGTTGCCCGGAACCAGGCTGCCTCCCTCACAGGATCGGGCAGGGCGTGGCTCTCCGGCCAGGCCGCGACGATGGCGGCGGCTTCCAACAGATCCCTGTTAAGCCGCTTAAGGGCCCATCGTCGCGGCGGACTGCCATCGCGGCGGGACGCACGGTCGGGAGGGCGGAGGGCCACATCGAAAACGATGTGGCGGTGGTCGGATAGCGTGACCACCTCCTCCGCAACTCTCCATCCCGACACCATGTGTGTGGCAGGAAGAGTCGACCATGACAAATCCACGATCGACTCTCCCTGCCACCGCACACATGTGCTTACAGACCCCCGATTAAGCAATCGGAGGTCCATACCCGCCGCCCATTCTACAATGGTCTCTCCCTTTCTGTCGTCTTGGGGACTCCCCCACTCACGAGAGTGAGCGTTGAAGTCGCCCAAGACGAGAACAGGACGCGGTAGGCATCTGCGTATGCAGTTACCTACCGCGTCCAGGTACACCTCGTACTCGACGAGGGTACAGTTGGGAGAGATGTAGCAGCCCACAATGGCAAGGCGACCCCATTCCGTGGCGACGAAACCCTGCCCCTTCTCCAGAAGGGCGCAGTGGGGGTCACCTTGCCTTCCGCCCCAGTAAATAGCGACGGAGTCCATATCGTCCCCGAACCAACACGGATGGTTCGGGACACTGTAGGGCTCCGCCACCACCGCAAGTGCAATCCGCCACTGCGCGAAGGTTTGCAGGACTAGGTCCTGCGCGCTCCGGCAGTGGTTCAGATTGCACTGGAGGACTCGTAAGGTGTGATCCATTACGAGGCCTCCATGGCGTCCTGGGGCGGCGGGTCGCTTTGTGAGCGACCCGTCTGAGCGGCCCCCTCTGGCGGGGCCGCTCTTTCTTCCGGTGCTGGGGCTGGAGGAGCTTTGCTCCTCTTGGCCTTAGGAGGGGTGCACCTCTTGCTCCCCATCCTATGGTCAGCCTTACAGCCCTTGTCAGAGCAAAGCGGACACCTGTGCGGACGCGTGCATTGGCTCGCCCGATGATCGGGTTCGCCGCACGCGTAGCACAGGTCTGTACGGTCCTCTTTGCTCTGACATTTGGAGCGGACGTGCCCGAACTCCAAACACCGGAAGCACTGGAGTGGCCTCGACTTCAGGTAATCTACCCTGGCCGAGGTCCACCCCACCACGATGTGCCCCGCCGCGGCTAGCTTCCTCACGGAAGCCAGCGGACAGCGGACCCACACCGTGCCCAGAGCAGAGGGTGAGCGCCGTATTGCGCCCACCCGCACGTCCCCGACCGAACATCCTCCCACCTCGGCGACAGCGGTCTGCACCTCTCGAGGTGTGACGCTGTCGTCGAGGTCCTTCAGCCGTAGCTCCCCTGTCTTCGATGGGCGTGCGATTTTCACGCCCAAATCCAGGAGAGCCACGCGCATCTGGTCGGCCAGCTTGTCGGCTTTGGAGGCGCAGTCAGGTCCTGACACCTCCAAAATTAGGCCCCCCGTTATGGCCTTCTTGGAGCGGACGGAGTCCACCCCAATGTCGGCCAGCCTGATGCGGGCTTTCGCGGTGGCCATCACTGCGGCGAGGGTGACCTCCGACCCCTCCGGAATCGTCACCGTGACCGCCGCAGACGATGGCAGCCGCCCGGGCTTTGGGCCAGCCTTGGGGCCAGCCTTCTGGCCGGCCTTTGGGCCAGCCTTCTGTCCGGCCTTTGGGCCGGCTTTCGAGCCTGTGTTTCTCGTTGGGGGGGGCGCCGATTGTGGGGCCCTCTTCACCTTCTTCTTCTTCCCCGCCACCGTGGCCCATGAGGAAGCGGGTGCCGATGGCACCTGCTCCTCGGAAGACCACGACTGCACAGGTGGCAGGGAAGTCGTAGGTGCGGGGCGGGTCGCCCGACCGTCCGGCCTTCTCGAGGGCCCTGGCGCTGCTGAGGCTGCGCTGGCCTGCGAGGGACGAGCTGCCTGCTGAGGTCTCCCAGCAGCAGCCAGCTTGACATCTATAAGAGCGGCCATGCGCTCCATGAGCCGCTCTTCCCACCCTTTTTCGGCGGCAGGTATTGGTGCCGCCGGTTTGGCCGCGCTCTGTGCGCTCGGCCTCGGACCCTCCTGTTGACGGACTGCGTCCGTCAGTCTGTCCACCTTCGTGGCGAGGTCGGCCAATTTGGAGCGGAGCTCGGCGTTTTCGCGCTCCAACCGCTCCACATTGGCGTCGGCAACAGCTCGCTGAGAGGCCACCCTCATGATGGCCGCCGCTTTCCGCGCCGACCGCCGCAGACCCTTGATGTAATCGCCTTTCAAGTTCTTAGACTTGTCGGCGATTTTCTCAATGGTCTGCAGCTCGACCTCCATGCGGGCCTCCAGCTCCGCTGTTGGGAGCGCCCGCATCTCCTCCTCAAGGCTTTCGGCCGAAGGCAGATTTGCCTTCGACCTAATAGCCGCTGGTGCAACACGGGGGTCGAAGACCTCGTCTTCCTCCCGATCGACCCTATCTTTCAGATACGTGGCGCGCTTCGACTCAACGTCTGAGGCGCCATCGTTTCTCCTCTTCGTGGAGGTGCGCTTTCGCGCTGCACTCGATGCTAACGAAGTGCCGGAGGAGGCGGACATGATGGAACCGTCCGACTCTTCTCCTTCACTCGTTAGCATCATCCTCCTTGGTGGTGGAGTACCGGGCCGTGCGAACCGAGCTGTGCTCCTACGCGCTACGACCTTTCCTGCCTTAATACAAGAGCTCACTGAGCTCTCGGAACGAATGTTGCCCCCCCCAGAGTACGAGGGGCAGGACGCCGGAGCGCCGTGGGAGTCCCCGACCTCCGAGAGGCCGGGACCCACCTGGGGACTTGTATTTGCATTCGTTGTATCCATTTTAATCCTTTGTTGAGAGGTTCGGTCCTCTGTTGTTCCTTTTTTAACGAGGTAAGGTCCTCGACGGTGTTGGCGCCCTAGCGGCCGGGTTTAACCCCCCGACCATACATCCCCTCGGCGGGCGCCAGACCAACTGCCTACGGCTATTTTGGGATTTAGGTACAATCCCGAATGGGAAAACCCATATAGGCGGCTACGCCTGCCTCACCCGACAGAGAAGGGACTCCTTGCCTCTGTCCGGCTTCATCCACTGCGCCCTTTGCTAAGTCAAAGGGACGCGCGGAGAAGCCCTCCTATCCAAAAACTTCGTTCCCGAATGGGAAAACCCATATAGGCGGCTACGCCTGCCTCACCCGACAGAGAAGGGACTCCTTGCCTCTGTCCGGCTTCATCCACTGCGCCCTTTGCTCAGTCAAAGGGACGCGCGGAGAAGCCCTCCTATCCAACTCCTCTCCCTATCGTCGTGTTTTGTCCGCGCCGGTGCACCAATATCGCTCGTAAACGAGCGCTATTGGTACACCGGGACCCCCTATCCGCAGCCCGGGGACGCGCCACGTCGCAGTATCACCTCTGCGCCTGTAGGGACTCCCTCCCTAGAGGTTCGTGGAACCTAACCTAACCTAACCTAACCTAACCTAACCTTTTTTTTTTTTTTTTTTTTTTGCTTTACGGGCGGTAAAAATCTGCAACCAGATACCTAGTTTGTCCAGGGGCGACAAATTAGGTTATGTGAGGTTGTCGAGCACTCTGCACTCGACGACTCACTAAAAACGCCCGATGGCCAGCCTCGATGCATGTCGAGGGGCTCCGGGATCTCCATACGGAACGCACCGGTGCCCCTCTCGCAACGTTGCTAGGAGCATCGTCCCGGGAATGACACCCACTGCCACGCCCGGTCCCGCGCACTACGTACGCGGAGCTCACGACAGCACTTAACTTAAGTGCCATCGCCCTCCCGGGGTCCACAAGCGAGCAGCCGAAGCCCCCACTTCAGCCACTCACGGACCCAAACAGCAGAGTCGGCAACGCCGAACTCCGCTCCACGACTGGTGGCAAGGCCAAAAGCCAGAACGGCCACCAGTCACCATCCCGGTAGGGGCAGGCACCCACTGTCGCCTCCCCTCCATCCCAGAGAACCTAACCTAACCTAACCTAACCTAACCTAACCTAACCTAACCTAACCTAACCTAACCTAACCTAACCTAACCTAACCTAACCTAACCTAACCTAACCGTCGATCAAAAATTTTTATTTCTGCGAAAACACTTTATTTTCCTAGCTTTAAATATCTTCCCCTATTGCGTCTTTAGTGTCCCTTCATTGTTTCGTCTTTAGATCCTGTAATTTACGTAAAATTCTCACTTTTTCATTGAAAATTCAACTTTGTGTCAATTTTACGCGTTTTTAACGTGTTTTAATTAGTTTTTCCGCCAAACTTGTCGATTTCTTTCGCTGTTTCACCTCGAACACCTTCCTGCAGCTCTGCCGCGTGTACCTGCAAAGAAACAGAAAGATTAGAGACAAGAAAATTTAAAAATTGCATAACTACCTACCAAAAATCGATATACCCCGTCATACATTGTGAATTTTCGTCGATCAAAAATTTTTATTTCTGCGAAAACACTTTATTTTCCTAGCTTTAAATATCTTCCCCTATTGCGTCTTTAGTGTCCCTTCATTGTTTCGTCTTTAGATCCTGTAATTTACGTAAAATTCTCACTTTTTCATTGAAAATTCAACTTTGTGTCAATTTTACGCGTTTTTAACGTGTTTTAATTAGTTTTTTCCGCCAAACTTGTCGATTTCTTTCGCTGTTTCACCTCGAACACCTTCCTGCAGCTCTGCCGCGTGTACCTGCAAAGAAACAGAAAGATTAGAGACAAGAAAATTTAAAAATTGCATAACTACCTACCAAAAATCGATATACCCCGTCATACATTGTGAATTTTCGTCGATCAAAAATTTTTATTTCTGCGAAAACACTTTATTTTCCTAGCTTTAAATATCTTCCCCTATTGCGTCTTTAGTGTCCCTTCATTGTTTCGTCTTTAGATCCTGTAATTTACGTAAAATTTTCACTTTTTCATTGAAAATTCAACTTTGTGTCAATTTTACGCGTTTTTAACGTGTTTTAATTAGTTTTTCCGCCAAACTTGTCGATTTCTTTCGCTGTTTCACCTCGAACACCTTCCTGCAGCTCTGCCGCGTGTACCTGCAAAGAAACAGAAAGATTAGAGACAAGCAAAAATTTAAAAATTGCATAACTACCTACCAAAAATCGATATACCCCGTCATACATTGTGAATTTTCGTCGATCAAAAATTTTTATTTCTGCGAAAACACTTTATTTTCCTAGCTTTAAATATCTTCCCCTATTGCGTCTTTAGTGTCCCTTCATTGTTTCGTCTTTAGATCCTGTAATTTACGTAAAATTCTCACTTTTTCATTGAAAATTCAACTTTGTGTCAATTTTACGCGTTTTTAACGTGTTTTAATTAGTTTTTCCGCCAAACTTGTCGATTTCTTTCGCTGTTTCACCTCGAACACCTTCCTGCAGCTCTGCCGCGTGTACCTGCAAAGAAACAGAAAGATTAGAGACAAGAAAATTTAAAAATTGCATAACTACCTACCAAAAATCGATATACCCCGTCATACATTGTGAATTTTCGTCGATCAAAAATTTTTATTTCTGCGAAAACACTTTATTTTCCTAGCTTTAAATATCTTCCCCTATTGCGTCTTTAGTGTCCCTTCATTGTTTCGTCTTTAGATCCTGTAATTTACGTAAAATTTTCACTTTTTCATTGAAAATTCAACTTTGTGTCAATTTTACGCGTTTTTAACGTGTTTTAATTAGTTTTTCCGCCAAACTTGTCGATTTCTTTCGCTGTTTCACCTCGAACACCTTCCTGCAGCTCTGCCGCGTGTACCTGCAAAGAAACAGAAAGATTAGAGACAAGCAAAAATTTAAAAATTGCATAACTACCTACCAAAAATCGATATACCCCGTCATACATTGTGAATTTTCGTCGATCAAAAATTTTTATTTCTGCGAAAACACTTTATTTTCCTAGCTTTAAATATCTTCCCCTATTGCGTCTTTAGTGTCCCTTCATTGTTTCGTCTTTAGATCCTGTAATTTACGTAAAATTCTCACTTTTTCATTGAAAATTCAACTTTGTGTCAATTTTACGCGTTTTTAACGTGTTTTAATTAGTTTTTCCGCCAAACTTGTCGATTTCTTTCGCTGTTTCACCTCGAACACCTTCCTGCAGCTCTGCCGCGTGTACCTGCAAAGAAACAGAAAGATTAGAGACAAGAAAATTTAAAAATTGCATAACTACCTACCAAAAATCGATATACCCCGTCATACATTGTGAATTTTCGTCGATCAAAAATTTTTATTTCTGCGAAAACACTTTATTTTCCTAGCTTTAAATATCTTCCCCTATTGCGTCTTTAGTGTCCCTTCATTGTTTCGTCTTTAGATCCTGTAATTTACGTAAAATTCTCACTTTTTCATTGAAAATTCAACTTTGTGTCAATTTTACGCGTTTTTAACGTGTTTTAATTAGTTTTTCCGCCAAACTTGTCGATTTCTTTCGCTGTTTCACCTCGAACACCTTCCTGCAGCTCTGCCGCGTGTACCTGCAAAGAAACAGAAAGATTAGAGACAAGAAAATTTAAAAATTGCATAACTACCTACCAAAAATCGATATACCCCGTCATACATTGTGAATTTTCGTCGATCAAAAATTTTTATTTCTGCGAAAACACTTTATTTTCCTAGCTTTAAATATCTTCCCCTATTGCGTCTTTAGTGTCCCTTCATTGTTTCGTCTTTAGATCCTGTAATTTACGTAAAATTTTCACTTTTTCATTGAAAATTCAACTTTGTGTCAATTTTACGCGTTTTTAACGTGTTTTAATTAGTTTTTCCGCCAAACTTGTCGATTTCTTTCGCTGTTTCACCTCGAACACCTTCCTGCAGCTCTGCCGCGTGTACCTGCAAAGAAACAGAAAGATTAGAGACAAGCAAAAATTTAAAAATTGCATAACTACCTACCAAAAATCGATATACCCCGTCATACATTGTGAATTTTCGTCGATCAAAAATTTTTATTTCTGCGAAAACACTTTATTTTCCTAGCTTTAAATATCTTCCCCTATTGCGTCTTTAGTGTCCCTTCATTGTTTCGTCTTTAGATCCTGTAATTTACGTAAAATTCTCACTTTTTCATTGAAAATTCAACTTTGTGTCAATTTTACGCGTTTTTAACGTGTTTTAATTAGTTTTTCCGCCAAACTTGTCGATTTCTTTCGCTGTTTCACCTCGAACACCTTCCTGCAGCTCTGCCGCGTGTACCTGCAAAGAAACAGAAAGATTAGAGACAAGAAAATTTAAAAATTGCATAACTACCTACCAAAAATCGATATACCCCGTCATACATTGTGAATTTTCGTCGATCAAAAATTTTTATTTCTGCGAAAACACTTTATTTTCCTAGCTTTAAATATCTTCCCCTATTGCGTCTTTAGTGTCCCTTCATTGTTTCGTCTTTAGATCCTGTAATTTACGTAAAATTTTCACTTTTTCATTGAAAATTCAACTTTGTGTCAATTTTACGCGTTTTTAACGTGTTTTAATTAGTTTTTCCGCCAAACTTGTCGATTTCTTTCGCTGTTTCACCTCGAACACCTTCCTGCAGCTCTGCCGCGTGTACCTGCAAAGAAACAGAAAGATTAGAGACAAGCAAAAATTTAAAAATTGCATAACTACCTACCAAAAATCGATATACCCCGTCATACATTGTGAATTTTCGTCGATCAAAAATTTTTATTTCTGCGAAAACACTTTATTTTCCTAGCTTTAAATATCTTCCCCTATTGCGTCTTTAGTGTCCCTTCATTGTTTCGTCTTTAGATCCTGTAATTTACGTAAAATTCTCACTTTTTCATTGAAAATTCAACTTTGTGTCAATTTTACGCGTTTTTAACGTGTTTTAATTAGTTTTTCCGCCAAACTTGTCGATTTCTTTCGCTGTTTCACCTCGAACACCTTCCTGCAGCTCTGCCGCGTGTACCTGCAAAGAAACAGAAAGATTAGAGACAAGAAAATTTAAAAATTGCATAACTACCTACCAAAAATCGATATACCCCGTCATACATTGTGAATTTTCGTCGATCAAAAATTTTTATTTCTGCGAAAACACTTTATTTTCCTAGCTTTAAATATCTTCCCCTATTGCGTCTTTAGTGTCCCTTCATTGTTTCGTCTTTAGATCCTGTAATTTACGTAAAATTTTCACTTTTTCATTGAAAATTCAACTTTGTGTCAATTTTACGCGTTTTTAACGTGTTTTAATTAGTTTTTCCGCCAAACTTGTCGATTTCTTTCGCTGTTTCACCTCGAACACCTTCCTGCAGCTCTGCCGCGTGTACCTGCAAAGAAACAGAAAGATTAGAGACAAGCAAAAATTTAAAAATTGCATAACTACCTACCAAAAATCGATATACCCCGTCATACATTGTGAATTTTCGTCGATCAAAAATTTTTATTTCTGCGAAAACACTTTATTTTCCTAGCTTTAAATATCTTCCCCTATTGCGTCTTTAGTGTCCCTTCATTGTTTCGTCTTTAGATCCTGTAATTTACGTAAAATTCTCACTTTTTCATTGAAAATTCAACTTTGTGTCAATTTTACGCGTTTTTAACGTGTTTTAATTAGTTTTTCCGCCAAACTTGTCGATTTCTTTCGCTGTTTCACCTCGAACACCTTCCTGCAGCTCTGCCGCGTGTACCTGCAAAGAAACAGAAAGATTAGAGACAAGAAAATTTAAAAATTGCATAACTACCTACCAAAAATCGATATACCCCGTCATACATTGTGAATTTTCGTCGATCAAAAATTTTTATTTCTGCGAAAACACTTTATTTTCCTAGCTTTAAATATCTTCCCCTATTGCGTCTTTAGTGTCCCTTCATTGTTTCGTCTTTAGATCCTGTAATTTACGTAAAATTCTCACTTTTTCATTGAAAATTCAACTTTGTGTCAATTTTACGCGTTTTTAACGTGTTTTAATTAGTTTTTCCGCCAAACTTGTCGATTTCTTTCGCTGTTTCACCTCGAACACCTTCCTGCAGCTCTGCCGCGTGTACCTGCAAAGAAACAGAAAGATTAGAGACAAGAAAATTTAAAAATTGCATAACTACCTACCAAAAATCGATATACCCCGTCATACATTGTGAATTTTCGTCGATCAAAAATTTTTATTTCTGCGAAAACACTTTATTTTCCTAGCTTTAAATATCTTCCCCTATTGCGTCTTTAGTGTCCCTTCATTGTTTCGTCTTTAGATCCTGTAATTTACGTAAAATTTTCACTTTTTCATTGAAAATTCAACTTTGTGTCAATTTTACGCGTTTTTAACGTGTTTTAATTAGTTTTTCCGCCAAACTTGTCGATTTCTTTCGCTGTTTCACCTCGAACACCTTCCTGCAGCTCTGCCGCGTGTACCTGCAAAGAAACAGAAAGATTAGAGACAAGCAAAAATTTAAAAATTGCATAACTACCTACCAAAAATCGATATACCCCGTCATACATTGTGAATTTTCGTCGATCAAAAATTTTTATTTCTGCGAAAACACTTTATTTTCCTAGCTTTAAATATCTTCCCCTATTGCGTCTTTAGTGTCCCTTCATTGTTTCGTCTTTAGATCCTGTAATTTACGTAAAATTCTCACTTTTTCATTGAAAATTCAACTTTGTGTCAATTTTACGCGTTTTTAACGTGTTTTAATTAGTTTTTCCGCCAAACTTGTCGATTTCTTTCGCTGTTTCACCTCGAACACCTTCCTGCAGCTCTGCCGCGTGTACCTGCAAAGAAACAGAAAGATTAGAGACAAGAAAATTTAAAAATTGCATAACTACCTACCAAAAATCGATATACCCCGTCATACATTGTGAATTTTCGTCGATCAAAAATTTTTATTTCTGCGAAAACACTTTATTTTCCTAGCTTTAAATATCTTCCCCTATTGCGTCTTTAGTGTCCCTTCATTGTTTCGTCTTTAGATCCTGTAATTTACGTAAAATTTTCACTTTTTCATTGAAAATTCAACTTTGTGTCAATTTTACGCGTTTTTAACGTGTTTTAATTAGTTTTTCCGCCAAACTTGTCGATTTCTTTCGCTGTTTCACCTCGAACACCTTCCTGCAGCTCTGCCGCGTGTACCTGCAAAGAAACAGAAAGATTAGAGACAAGCAAAAATTTAAAAATTGCATAACTACCTACCAAAAATCGATATACCCCGTCATACATTGTGAATTTTCGTCGATCAAAAATTTTTATTTCTGCGAAAACACTTTATTTTCCTAGCTTTAAATATCTTCCCCTATTGCGTCTTTAGTGTCCCTTCATTGTTTCGTCTTTAGATCCTGTAATTTACGTAAAATTCTCACTTTTTCATTGAAAATTCAACTTTGTGTCAATTTTACGCGTTTTTAACGTGTTTTAATTAGTTTTTCCGCCAAACTTGTCGATTTCTTTCGCTGTTTCACCTCGAACACCTTCCTGCAGCTCTGCCGCGTGTACCTGCAAAGAAACAGAAAGATTAGAGACAAGAAAATTTAAAAATTGCATAACTACCTACCAAAAATCGATATACCCCGTCATACATTGTGAATTTTCGTCGATCAAAAATTTTATTTCTGCGAAAACACTTTATTTTCCTAGCTTTAAATATCTTCCCCTATTGCGTCTTTAGTGTCCCTTCATTGTTTCGTCTTTAGATCCTGTAATTTACGTAAAATTTTCACTTTTTCATTGAAAATTCAACTTTGTGTCAATTTTACGCGTTTTTAACGTGTTTTAATTAGTTTTTCCGCCAAACTTGTCGATTTCTTTCGCTGTTTCACCTCGAACACCTTCCTGCAGCTCTGCCGCGTGTACCTGCAAAGAAACAGAAAGATTAGAGACAAGCAAAAATTTAAAAATTGCATAACTACCTACCAAAAATCGATATACCCCGTCATACATTGTGAATTTTCGTCGATCAAAAATTTTTATTTCTGCGAAAACACTTTATTTTCCTAGCTTTAAATATCTTCCCCTATTGCGTCTTTAGTGTCCCTTCATTGTTTCGTCTTTAGATCCTGTAATTTACGTAAAATTCTCACTTTTTCATTGAAAATTCAACTTTGTGTCAATTTTACGCGTTTTTAACGTGTTTTAATTAGTTTTTCCGCCAAACTTGTCGATTTCTTTCGCTGTTTCACCTCGAACACCTTCCTGCAGCTCTGCCGCGTGTACCTGCAAAGAAACAGAAAGATTAGAGACAAGAAAATTTAAAAATTGCATAACTACCTACCAAAAATCGATATACCCCGTCATACATTGTGAATTTTCGTCGATCAAAAATTTTTATTTCTGCGAAAACACTTTATTTTCCTAGCTTTAAATATCTTCCCCTATTGCGTCTTTAGTGTCCCTTCATTGTTTCGTCTTTAGATCCTGTAATTTACGTAAAATTTTCACTTTTTCATTGAAAATTCAACTTTGTGTCAATTTTACGCGTTTTTAACGTGTTTTAATTAGTTTTTCCGCCAAACTTGTCGATTTCTTTCGCTGTTTCACCTCGAACACCTTCCTGCAGCTCTGCCGCGTGTACCTGCAAAGAAACAGAAAGATTAGAGACAAGCAAAAATTTAAAAATTGCATAACTACCTACCAAAAATCGATATACCCCGTCATACATTGTGAATTTTCGTCGATCAAAAATTTTTATTTCTGCGAAAACACTTTATTTTCCTAGCTTTAAATATCTTCCCCTATTGCGTCTTTAGTGTCCCTTCATTGTTTCGTCTTTAGATCCTGTAATTTACGTAAAATTCTCACTTTTTCATTGAAAATTCAACTTTGTGTCAATTTTACGCGTTTTTAACGTGTTTTAATTAGTTTTTCCGCCAAACTTGTCGATTTCTTTCGCTGTTTCACCTCGAACACCTTCCTGCAGCTCTGCCGCGTGTACCTGCAAAGAAACAGAAAGATTAGAGACAAGAAAATTTAAAAATTGCATAACTACCTACCAAAAATCGATATACCCCGTCATACATTGTGAATTTTCGTCGATCAAAAATTTTTATTTCTGCGAAAACACTTTATTTTCCTAGCTTTAAATATCTTCCCCTATTGCGTCTTTAGTGTCCCTTCATTGTTTCGTCTTTAGATCCTGTAATTTACGTAAAATTTTCACTTTTTCATTGAAAATTCAACTTTGTGTCAATTTTACGCGTTTTTAACGTGTTTTAATTAGTTTTTCCGCCAAACTTGTCGATTTCTTTCGCTGTTTCACCTCGAACACCTTCCTGCAGCTCTGCCGCGTGTACCTGCAAAGAAACAGAAAGATTAGAGACAAGCAAAAATTTAAAAATTGCATAACTACCTACCAAAAATCGATATACCCCGTCATACATTGTGAATTTTCGTCGATCAAAAATTTTTATTTCTGCGAAAACACTTTATTTTCCTAGCTTTAAATATCTTCCCCTATTGCGTCTTTAGTGTCCCTTCATTGTTTCGTCTTTAGATCCTGTAATTTACGTAAAATTCTCACTTTTTCATTGAAAATTCAACTTTGTGTCAATTTTACGCGTTTTTAACGTGTTTTAATTAGTTTTTCCGCCAAACTTGTCGATTTCTTTCGCTGTTTCACCTCGAACACCTTCCTGCAGCTCTGCCGCGTGTACCTGCAAAGAAACAGAAAGATTAGAGACAAGAAAATTTAAAAATTGCATAACTACCTACCAAAAATCGATATACCCCGTCATACATTGTGAATTTTCGTCGATCAAAAATTTTTATTTCTGCGAAAACACTTTATTTTCCTAGCTTTAAATATCTTCCCCTATTGCGTCTTTAGTGTCCCTTCATTGTTTCGTCTTTAGATCCTGTAATTTACGTAAAATTCTCACTTTTTCATTGAAAATTCAACTTTGTGTCAATTTTACGCGTTTTTAACGTGTTTTAATTAGTTTTTCCGCCAAACTTGTCGATTTCTTTCGCTGTTTCACCTCGAACACCTTCCTGCAGCTCTGCCGCGTGTACCTGCAAAGAAACAGAAAGATTAGAGACAAGAAAATTTAAAAATTGCATAACTACCTACCAAAAATCGATATACCCCGTCATACATTGTGAATTTTCGTCGATCAAAAATTTTTATTTCTGCGAAAACACTTTATTTTCCTAGCTTTAAATATCTTCCCCTATTGCGTCTTTAGTGTCCCTTCATTGTTTCGTCTTTAGATCCTGTAATTTACGTAAAATTTTCACTTTTTCATTGAAAATTCAACTTTGTGTCAATTTTACGCGTTTTTAACGTGTTTTAATTAGTTTTTCCGCCAAACTTGTCGATTTCTTTCGCTGTTTCACCTCGAACACCTTCCTGCAGCTCTGCCGCGTGTACCTGCAAAGAAACAGAAAGATTAGAGACAAGCAAAAATTTAAAAATTGCATAACTACCTACCAAAAATCGATATACCCCGTCATACATTGTGAATTTTCGTCGATCAAAAATTTTTATTTCTGCGAAAACACTTTATTTTCCTAGCTTTAAATATCTTCCCCTATTGCGTCTTTAGTGTCCCTTCATTGTTTCGTCTTTAGATCCTGTAATTTACGTAAAATTCTCACTTTTTCATTGAAAATTCAACTTTGTGTCAATTTTACGCGTTTTTAACGTGTTTTAATTAGTTTTTCCGCCAAACTTGTCGATTTCTTTCGCTGTTTCACCTCGAACACCTTCCTGCAGCTCTGCCGCGTGTACCTGCAAAGAAACAGAAAGATTAGAGACAAGAAAATTTAAAAATTGCATAACTACCTACCAAAAATCGATATACCCCGTCATACATTGTGAATTTTCGTCGATCAAAAATTTTTATTTCTGCGAAAACACTTTATTTTCCTAGCTTTAAATATCTTCCCCTATTGCGTCTTTAGTGTCCCTTCATTGTTTCGTCTTTAGATCCTGTAATTTACGTAAAATTTTCACTTTTTCATTGAAAATTCAACTTTGTGTCAATTTTACGCGTTTTTAACGTGTTTTAATTAGTTTTTCCGCCAAACTTGTCGATTTCTTTCGCTGTTTCACCTCGAACACCTTCCTGCAGCTCTGCCGCGTGTACCTGCAAAGAAACAGAAAGATTAGAGACAAGCAAAAATTTAAAAATTGCATAACTACCTACCAAAAATCGATATACCCCGTCATACATTGTGAATTTTCGTCGATCAAAAATTTTTATTTCTGCGAAAACACTTTATTTTCCTAGCTTTAAATATCTTCCCCTATTGCGTCTTTAGTGTCCCTTCATTGTTTCGTCTTTAGATCCTGTAATTTACGTAAAATTCTCACTTTTTCATTGAAAATTCAACTTTGTGTCAATTTTACGCGTTTTTAACGTGTTTTAATTAGTTTTTCCGCCAAACTTGTCGATTTCTTTCGCTGTTTCACCTCGAACACCTTCCTGCAGCTCTGCCGCGTGTACCTGCAAAGAAACAGAAAGATTAGAGACAAGAAAATTTAAAAAATCGCCCGCCCCCCCACCCATATTATCATTACCAAGGTAAAAGGTCTCACTTTGATATATGGGACTTTATTATTAGTGGCTGTATAAATAGTTTTAAGAATTTATTCTAGTGTAGGACCACCGTACGGTGTATTAGGGACCCTTACTGTAATTTTAAGTCATTCTTGTAATTAATTATCTTAGTTTTTAGTGTGAAATTCGTGTTTTTAGCTAATATTATCTTGTAGGGACTATAACTTTTTTGTGTATACATATATTGTGAATATTATTAGTGGTATAGTTAGGGCACAAACCATGCCTCCTCCCAACACCGGAACTCCGCCCCTCCCCGCTTTTGCGGAGGAGGTAGCGGATTTTAAAACCTTCTCCGATGTTGTCGGGAAGCTGGTGACGGCAATAAATACGGCGGTCACTGAAGGAAAGAGCGTCACGGCTGCCAATAAGCGCTTCATCTGCGTGGCAGCCGATGAAATCCGACGCGCCACCCGTTTGTTGTCGTCAGTGTCTGCTCTCGCGCCCGCCCCCGCAACTACGGCAACAACACCGGCCATTACACCGACAATGGCAACTCCATCAGCCACGCCGCGGGCAGAGGGTCTCCCTACGGATTTCAAACAGGATATCATCACCTGCATCCGTGAGGAGATCCGCGGAGAGATGGCCCAATTGAAGCAGGTTGTTGCTTCTCAGGCACGCACCTACTCCCAGGCGATCCGCGGAGAGTATGCTTCCCAACCAGGTCCAACTGCGCCTGGTCCCACACCCCAACCTGCGACCCATAGCAAACCTGCTGTTATCATTACACCGAAGTGCGCAGTTAAGTCCAAGCAAGACAGCATCGAGGCGTTTAAGAAGAGCATAAGTTTCAGGACCTCTTCTTATGCGCCCGCACGCGTTCAAGCTGTCTCTAAGGGCAAACTCCGAGTGGAATTCGACAGTGAGGATCAGCGCGATGACACCCTGAAGCGCCTGTCGAACTCCGAACAAGTCAGTGCAGAGCCCGCCCACCAGCTGTCCCCTATGTTAATCCTCAAGGGGATCTCTAGGGATGTTCCGTCCGAAGACATCGTGGGGATCCTAAAAGAGCAAAACGCCTCGCTCAAGGATCTGCTGAAGGACGAAGAAGACTTGCGCCTTCGTTTCAAGCGAGATAATCGCAACCCCACTCTATATAATGCGGTGTTCCTTGCTCGCCCCAGTGTTCATCGGACCATGATGAAGATGGTCAGGGTGAGCCTGGATCACCAGCGGGTCCATGTCGACAATTTTTCACCATTCCTGCAGTGTTTCAAGTGTCTGCAATTCGGGCACTTGAAAGCCAAATGTGACTCCAAGGTTAACCCGTGCAGTCATTGCGCGGATATCACCCACAGCGTAAACCAATGCCCCCTCAGGGAAAGGCCTTTCACCGCTAAATGTGTCAACTGCCTCAGTCACAACCAAAAGTTCCGCACCAAGCTCGACCCAAGGCACTGCGCTAACTCCAGTCAGTGCCCCCGACTGAGGAGCATGAGGGACAAGATCCTCAGTCGCGTCGACTATGGTTTCTAAAAGTTGTCGTCACCATAGTAAATTCATATTTTGTAAAATTCTAGTATTGTTTGTTTTTGTAATTTACTTGGAAATTTTAGGGACTATTTTAAATTCTTTGTTTACTTACTTTAAAGTCATTTTTGTGCGTTTTATATTTACTCTATATATTAATTTTATGTAAATGTAACATCTATTGAATATGTCCTGTATTTAGGGGTCTCCGATCGGGTCGAGTATCCAATAGCACGGCCCGAAAGGAGATCAACTCTACCTATTTACGCTTGTCTTTATTGGGTTCATATTTAGTATTTGTATATTCGTGTCTCTCAACTGTCGTGTCTTTTGTCTTTATTGTTTCTATTAAATCTTGTATATGTCGCCATTTTTAATTATATATTTTTATTAAATATGTTCTCTGTATTTAGGGGTCTCCAATCGGGTTAAGTATCAAATAGCTTGCCCGAAAGGAGACCAACTTTACCTATTTACGATTATCTCAATAGTGATCATATTTTATGAATATATATATTTTTAGTTGGTTCTTTATTTTATATTATTCTGTTGTGTACTGTATTCTATTTTTCGGTCTTTTGTTACAGTGTATTTTTGTGTTTTTGTACTTCTTTTTATTGTTCACGTTTCTGGTTGCATATATTGGTTAAGCATGGTTTCTGTATGTAGGGGTCTCCGATCGGGTTAAGTATCAAATAGCTTGCCCGAAAGGAGACCAAATTTACCTATCTTACGTTACCTTAAATGATGCCGTGCCTTGCTAATATATGCAATCTAGACCTTGTGTTCTAATTGTGTCTTTATTTGTATCTTTTATGTAAATCATGTCCAATTACATTTATTTATTAAATGTGTCAACTATATGTGGGGGTCTCCAATCGGGTCGAGTATCCAATAGCACGGCCCGAAAGGAGATCAACTCAACCTATCATATGATTTAATCTTAAAAGTTGACATATTTGGTATGTATATGTATTTGAATTTCACTCTTGTCTTTGTTTTGTGATTTAACTTGTTATTATTGTATTAATCTCGTGTCTTGTTTTATATCTGTAAAATTTTTAATTATATGTATTTGCTAATTATGTTCACTGTACGTAGGGGTCTCCAATCGGGTCGAGTATCCAATAGCACGGCCTGAAAGGAGACCAACTTTACCTACTGTATGCTTCGTCTTAAAAGTGAACATATTTTGTAATTACATGTATTTTAAAACTTTTGTTCTCTTTGTGTCGTTTTGTATATTTAATTTCTGTATTTATAATTTATATTCTTTTGTAACATACGTCTTCTGATCTGATGGCGTATCAAATCGCGTCATTAGTGATGAAGTCGTTGCGAACAACCCTTTTGTGACTCCAATAGGGGTAAAGTGTAATAAATTTAAAATTGTGAAACAAATAAAATAAGAAAAAAAAAAAAAAAAAAAAAAAAAAAAAAAAACCTAACCTAACCTAACCTAACCTAACCTAACCTAACCTAACCTAACCTAACCTAACCTAACCTAACCTAACCTAACCTAACCTAACCTAACCTAACCTAACCTAACCTAACCTAACCTAACCTAACCTAACCTAACCTAACCTAACCTAACCTAACCTAACCTAACCTTTTTTTTTTTTTTTTTTGCTTTACGGGCGGTAAAATCTGCAACCAGATACCTAGTTTGCCCAGGGGCGGCAAACTAGGTTATGTGAGGTTGTCAAGCACTCTGCGCTCGACGACTCACTAAAACGCCCGATGGCCAGCCTCAATGCATGTCGAGGGGCTCCGGGATCTCCATACGGAACGCACCGGTGCCCCTCTCGCATCGTTGCTAGGAGCATCGTCCCGGGAATGACACCCACTGCCACGACCGGTCCCGCGCACTACGTACGCGGAGCTCACGACAGCACTAACTTAAGTGCCGTCGCCCTCCCGGGGTCCACAAGCGAGCAGCCGAAGCCCCCACCTCAGCCACTCACGGACCCAAACAGCAGAGTCGGCAACGCCGAACTCCGCTCCACGACTGGTGGCAAGGCCAAAAGCCAGAACGGCCACCAGTCCCCATCCCGTGTAGGGGCAGGCACCCGCTGTCGCCTCCCCTCCATCCCAGAGTGGGATCAAAAAAGATCCCACTCGGCGGCCTCGCTCCCGGCAAATCACATGATCGCCAGGAGGAGGAGAGTTGCGGAGACGGTGCGTACACCGTCCCATCACTCTCAGATCTCCTGCCGCTGGTAATTTTTTACTGAGGTGTTCTTCCTCTCCATTCCCGTCTTGCATCCATCACCTCACATTCCTATCCCTTTCATTCTCCGCCAAAGAGATGACGACTCGTCGATCAAGTGGTGGGTTGACACACACTGATCGACGCATCGTCACCCTCGGCAGACCTTCCGACCTTCATCAACCATTCCCTTCCATACGGAGGCCTATAAGAGGCCTCACTACCTTCCTAATAACTGGCAGCTAGGCAAGTGCATCGCCCAAAACCACGATGAAGTCACCAAGCCGCCAGTCTGTGCCCCGTCGCGGGGGCCCCTCCCTGGGTGGGATCAGCCGTGTTCTAATCCCACCCACTTGGTTGGCCTCACTCCCTACTAATCGTGCAATTGGTGCCAAGGCAAGTCGATCATGTGCGAGAAGACCACGATCAAGTCGCCAAGACACCTACCCGACTTTCAGGAAGAGAACCCATTCCCTCATCTCTCATACCGTGGCCTCTCTCCCTACTAATCGTGCAATTGGTACCAAGGCAAGTCAATCATGTCATCGAGACCACGATCAAGTCGCCAAGGCACCTACCCGACTTTCAGGAAGAGCACCCATCCCTCATCTTCTAACATCCATCATATCTTGCCTACCCTGGACGCTGGCAATAGAGCACCCCCTCTATTCCCTACTCGGTTGGCTGTTGCTCACCGAGCACGTCCTGCTTCATCCACTGCGCCCTTTGCTAATCAAAGGGACGCGCGGAGAAGCCTTCCCCGCCCCCCACCTACCTCCCTATCTTCGTGTTTTGTCCGCGCCGGTGTGCAACAACACACCGGTTACCGGTACCGAACTCGGTACCGGCTACCCCTATCCGCAGCCCGGGGACGCGCCACGTCGCAGTATCACCTCTGCGCCTGTAGGAACTCCATTCCTAGAGGATCGTGCAAAACATGAGAGCTGATGGAGTACTTATAGCTGGAGACTTCAATGCCAAGAGTCAGTGGTGGGGTTGCAGCGAGGAGGATGAGAGGGGTCTGGCTGTTATGGAAATGTTCGCTGAGTTGGGACTTGAAGTAGTTAACCAGGGAGACAAGCCTACTTACTTTGCCTATCGTTCGGGCCAGGCATGCACGAGCATCATTGATGTCACGGCGTGCTCTGCTTCGTTGCTGGCTGGAGTCAGTAGCTGGAGGGTTGAAGAAAGGCGCTGCGCTCTGTCCGACCATCGGCCTATATCATTCACCCTTCGATTGCACACGAGGCAGGAATCGGCATCTGAGGGTGAGAATAACAGCACTAGGAAGTACAACATAGTCAAGGCAGATTGGACCGACTTTCGAATGGAGCTTGAGCGGGAATTCGTCAGACTTAACTTGGAGGAAGCGGTGGGAGAAGTTCAAGATGGTGAGGGAGTGAATCGTATTGCGGAGCAGTACACCGGGTGCATTGTTGGCGCTTGCGAGAAGGCAATACCCAAATTGCCTCGCAAGAGGGTTGGCAAAGCCTGCAAGTGGTGGACAGCGGAGCTGGTCCAGATCAAGGCGGAGATGGTGCGTTGTAGAAGGAGGATCGCCAAGGCCAATGTGCACAGAAAGCGGGTTGTAGTGGACCAGTACTTGGAGGCTAAAGCTGATTACAAAAAAGCCATCGAGTCCGCTATAACCAAGAGCTGGAAGGAGTTCTGCACAGGGGAGAAGCAGGAGACGGTTTGGGAGAGATCCTACCGCATAATGAAAGCCTGTTCCGTTCGGGTTCAAGACAGATTGCTCGAAGCCACCGACGGGACCACAATGAACGAGCGGGACTCGGCGTCACTGTTGGCCGACACCTTCTTTCCGCGGGATGAAGCGGACTCGGATACGGACGAGCAGAGGCTCCTCAGAGCGGAATCTGTTCGGCTGGCCGCTGCTACCAGGGAAGAGGTGATGGATGTCGTCGCGTTCACAGGAACAGAGCTGGAAGCAGTCACAAGAGCCATGAGTCCTAAGAAGGCTCCAGGAGGGGATGGGCTTACGCTAGACATCTGCCTGAGAGCCTACGTTTGTAACAAGGGCCTACTTCTAGCTTTGTTCTCGCAGTGCTTGAGGTGGGGATGTTTCCCGCGACTGTGGAAGACGGCCACTATAAGGGTAATCCCCAAACCGGCAAAGGATGATTATTCCAAACCTAAATCTTACCGACCAATTGGACTACTGCCGGTTTTGGGGAAGATGCTGGAGAAGCTGTTTGTGAACAGGCTGCAGTGGCAGCTGGGCAGTAGTGGCAGATTGAGCCCGATGCAATATGGGTTCACACCACGGCGTAGTACTGAAGACGCCCTATTTGACGCCATGGCCATGGTCCGAAGTAACCTGGAAGGGAAGAAGATAGTGGTCATGGTGTCACTGGATATAGAAGGGGCGTTTGATAACGCGTGGTGGCCGGCTATTATTAATGAGCTGTACGCTAAGGAGGTTGATCCGGGCTTGGTGCGTCTCATCCTCGACTACTTGCATGATCGCAAGATAAAGCTGCGCTATGCGGGAGAGACTGTGGAAAGATCCACTAACAAGGGCTGCATACAGGGTTCCACATGCGGACCGATCCTTTGGAATATTCAACTGGACCCCTTGTTAGAGCAGACGCAGTACGGGGGAGTTCGGGTGCAGGCCTTTGCCGATGATATCCTCATGGTGGCTGCCGCGGCTGATGGGAGAGAGCTAGAGGAGACTGTCAACCGGGCTCTGGAGATAATCATGCGGTGGGGGGAGAGGCTGAAACTTAGGTTTGCCCCGGGTAAAACTCAGGCTATATTGATTACCCGCAAGATTAGATTTCATACCCCAAGACTGGAGATGGCAGGTGCTGAGTTGAGCTATGGGGATAGTCTCAGAATATTAGGGTTGACCATTGACCCGCTGCTTAATTTTAGGAAGCATCTTGAGTTGATCATAAAGAAGGCTATAGCCTTCTATAAAGTAGTCTCAAGAGCAGCTAGAGCACAGTGGGGTCTTAACTCCGATATTCTGAGACTAATCTACATAGCCGTGGTTGAGCCAACGGTCTTGTACTCTGCAAGTTGCTGGGCTGACATCTCTAAACGGGTTTATGTTGAGAAGTTGCTGAATAGCCTAACCAGATCTTTTGCTATTAAGATCAGCAAGTCTCATCACACTGTTTCATTGGTGTCATGTTTGGTGCTTGCTAGAGTACTACCACTGCCGATAAGGGTTAGAGAGCATGCAGAACTGTATAGAATAAAGAGAGGCGAACCACTTTCCTGTTTGCCTGGTCGAAGCGTGGAGATTAGAAGAAGTCCATTTTTCCTGCCTCATCCGGCTGAGAGAAAACGTGTCGAGTTCGGGCTTATCGGTTCGCAGGAGGATGCAGATGTTCTTGTAGATCGTGGGCCCGTTCTCTACACGGATGGCAGCAAGCTGGAGGGAAAGGTTGGTGCTGCAGTGTCCTGTTGGGCTGGGGGTGCGGAGGTTCAGCATGCTAGTTTTCGGCTAGAGGCCTTTTGCAGTGTCTTTCAGGCTGAATTGGCGGCGATACTGCGGGCACTGGAAATCGTAAACAAAAGGAATGAATTAACATGCAGCATCGCTAGTGACTCAAGGTCAGGACTAGAGTCAATAAGTGACCCAAACACTGTAAATCCTATGGCGGTGGAAATAAGGGACCGTATTGAAAATATAATTAGAACAGGAAGAGAGGTTACCTTGTTTTGGGTCAAGGCTCACTGTGGTATAATAGGAAATGAGAGGGCAGACGAACTTGCCAAGTATGCGGCATTGAATAATAGACAGCAACCCAAGTACGACAAGTTTCCGTTGTCATTTGCTAAGTACTCCATCAGGCTTAACTCTGTAGAAGAATGGCAGCACACCTACGAGTCGGCCACAACTGGAGCTACAACAAAATTGTTTTTCAATAATGTCAAAGCGGCTCATAAAATACTAAGGACTATCACTATGGACAACTTTTTAGCGCAAATTTTCACTGGTCACGGGGGGTTTAAATTTTATTTACATAGGTTTAGATTAAGTGAATCTCCATTGTGCTCTTGTGGTTCTAACTGTTCACAAACCGTACAACATCTTTTGATCGACTGTCCTAAGTTTAACTTAGCCAGGTATGACTGTGAGAGCGCAATGGATGTAGATATAAGATTAGATAGTTTGAGTGCAATAATGGGTGATGATGATTGCAGACTGAAGTTTCTCAATTATGCGAAGACCGTTCTTCGCAGAATTGGTCAGGAAAACAATTCTTTCCTGGAATGATTGTTATCTTGTTGTTTCTTTGTTTGGTGATTGTTTTTTGAGTTTAATTTTAAGCACTTATTAGAAAATCTAATTTGTTTCACACTAAATTAATTGATTTATTGAATTATTATTGAATGATTGAATTATCTGTTAGAAAATGGGAAAATTTGAAAATTATAGAATTTTATGACAGCATAGGTATATTTTTTGTGTATGTCAATGTCACTTTGCTGTCAAAGTGACATTGATATTCAATAACGTAAGGAATATTTTATTTTGTAAATTGTATGCATTGTATTTATTTGTGATTAATTATGATAAAAATAATTAGAATAATATAGTAATTTAAGGAAATCTATATTGAATTTATATTGTGATTTTATACTATTGTGCTTAGGGACATATCTGTTGGGTTCGTTCGCTCTCGGGGATATTTGGGTTGCAATCGAAATTATTAATTATTTTTGTGTATGTCAATGTCACTTTGCTGTCAAAGTGACACTGACATTCAATAACGTAATGAATATTTTATTTTATAAACTGTATGCATTGTATTTATTTGTGATTAATAATGATAAAAATAATTAGAATAATATAATAATTTAAGGAAATCTATATTGAATTTATATTGTGATTTATACTATTGTGCTTAAGGACATATCCGTTGGGTTCGTTCGCTCTCGGGGATATTTGGGTTGCAATCGATTGGAAAGTCGTTGTAATCTATTTATTGTTTGAGCAGGTGGACGAGGTCAATGGATTATGGTCTTGTTTTTTGACCCCCTAAATCAATTGTAAAGTTGTTTAAGGGTTCAAAATAAGGTAATAAAATATACTGGAATTGTTTATGAATTTATTTAAAACGGGCAAATCATTGCATAAAAGCAATGAACACCTTATTGTTTTTTTTATAATTGTTTAATATAATAATTAATTAATAGGTTAAAATTAAATAGTCTGAAAAAGCTACTTTAAGCTTTTCTCAATTGTAATAATATAATTAGAATTTAATGATGTTGCAAAATAATAGCAACAGGTAGGGAAAAAAAAAAAAAAAAAAAAAAAAAAAAAAAAAAAAAAAAAAAAACCTAACCTAACCTAACCTAACCTAACCTAACCTAACCTAACCTAACCTAACCTAACCTAACCTAACCTAACCTAACCTAACCTAACCTTTTTTTTTTTTTTTTGCTTTACGGGCGGTAAAAATCTGCAACCAGATACCTAGTTTGTCCAGGGGACGGCAAACTAGGTTATGTGAGGTTGTCGAGCACTCTGCACTCGACGACTCACTAAAAACGCCCGATGGCCAGCCTCGATGCATGTCGAGGGGCTCCGGGATCTCCATACGGAACGCACCGGTGCCCCTCTCGCATCGTTGCTAGGAGCATCGTCCCGGGAATGACACCCACTGCCACGCCCGGTCCCGCGCACTACGTACGCGGAGCTCACGACAGCACTAACTTAAGTGCCATCGCCCTCCCGGGGTCCACAAGCGAGCAGCCGAAGCCCCCACTTCAGCCACTCACGGACCCAAACAGCAGAGTCGGCAACGCCGAACTCCGCTCCACGACTGGTGGCAAGGCCAAAAGCCAGAACGGCCACCAGTCACCATCCCGTGTAGGGGCAGGCACCCGCTGTCGCCTCCCCTCCATCCCAGAGTGGGATCGAAAGGATCCCACTCGGCGGCCTCGCTCCCGGCAAATCGCATGATCGCCAGGAGGAGGAGAGTTGCGGAGACGGTGCGTACACCGTCCCATCACTCTCAGATCTCCTGCCGCTGGTAATTTTTTACTGAGGTTTTCTTCCTCTCCATTCCCGTCTTGCATCCATCACCTCACATTCCCATCCCTTACATTCTCCGCCGCAGAGATGACGACTCGTCGATCAAGTGGTGGGTTAACCACTCACTGATCGACGCATCGTCACCCTCGGCAGACCTTCCCACCTTCATCTACCATTCCCTTCCATACGGAGGCCTATAAGAGGCCTCACTACCTTCCTAATAACTGGCAGCTAGGCAAGTGCATCGACCAAACCACGATGAAGTCACCAAGCCGCCAGTCTGTGCCCCGTCGCGGGGGCCCCTCCCTGGGTGGGATCAGCCGTGTTCTAATCCCACCCACTTGGTTGGCCTCACTCCCTACTAATCGGGCAATTGGCGTCAAGGCAAGTCAATCATGGCTCCCCGCCGCGATCAACAAGCCAAGACACCTACCCGACTTTCAGGAAGAGCACCCATCCCTCATCTCTATCATCCATCCTTCTAGGCAGGCACCCACTGTCGCCTCCCCTCCATCCTCTCCGCCCCCACGGGTCCAGATCGGCGTGGCGACACCGATCTCCCCCAGGAGGTGTTATTTTTTAAAGAGGTTTTCTTCCTGTGCCATTTTTTAAAGAGGTTTAGCGTCCTCTCCCTCACCCGCCCGGGGCCTGACCGGCGTGGCACTCCGGTCTCCCCGACGGGCAAGTCCGCCTCCTCTCTCTACCATCCCTCATCTCTATCATCCCTCATCTCTATCATCCATCATCTTGTCCTACCCTGGACGCTGGCAATAGAGCACCCCCTCTATTCCCTACTCGGTTGGCTGTTGCTCACCGAGCACGTCCTGCTTCATCCACTGCGCCCTTTGCTAATCAAAGGGACGCGCGGAGAAGCCTTCCCCACCCCCTACCTCCCTATCTTCGTGTTTTGTCCGCGCCGGTGTGCAACAACACACCGGTTACCGGTACCGAACTCGGTACCGGCTACCCCTATCCGCAGCCCGGGGACGCGCCACGTCGCAGTATCACCTCTGCGCCTGTAGGAACTCCATTCCTAGAGGTTCGTGGAACCTAACCTAACCTAACCTAACCTAACCAACCTAACCTAACCAGGGATTGTCCCAATCGCGAAGGTGCTCCGCATTGCACCAATTGTATGGCGACCAGGCGTGCCTCGGACTGCGACCATCCCGCCTATAGCTACAACTGCCCGGAGTGGAGAAGGTGGGATCGGATAGCTAGGCTAGCCGTTAGGTATTGCTGAGGGCACCGAACCTACCTCTCAACGTGTCATCAAGCTCTGGCAATACAATTTAGGTAGGGGAAGGGCGGCTACGTATGAGTGCATGAGGGAGGCCACGGTTGGGGGAGTGCAGGTTTTGTTGGTCCAAGAGCCTTATGTGGGAGCCAAAGCTTGCATGTCGGTTCCTACCGGGTGCAGAGTTGTTCAGAGCGCGGCCGGTACTGTTGACAATCCCGTTCGGTCTGCAATCATCATCACCGACCCTAATATTAGTTATGTGGAAAATTCAAAATTTATTAGTCAAGACATTCTGGGGATTATTATTAAAATTGATAATTTAAAAATAGGTTTAATTAGTGTTTATTTAGATAAGGAATTAGATTTATTTAATTACATTTTTAAAATCAAAAGGATCGTGCAAAACATGAGAGCTGATGGAGTACTTATAGCTGGAGACTTCAATGCCAAGAGTCAGTGGTGGGGTTGCAGCGAGGAGGATGAGAGGGGTCTGGCTGTTATGGAAATGTTCGCTGAGTTGGGACTTGAAGTAGTTAACCAGGGAGACAAGCCTACTTACTTTGCCTATCGTTCGGGCCAGGCATGCACGAGCATCATTGATGTCACGGCGTGCTCTGCTTCGTTGCTGGCTGGAGTCAGTAGCTGGAGGGTTGAAGAAAGGCGCTGCGCTCTGTCCGACCATCGGCCTATATCATTCACCCTTCGATTATACACGAGGCAGGAATCGGCATCTGAGGGTGAGAATAACAGCACTAGGAAGTACAACATAGTCAAGGCAGATTGGACCGACTTTCGAATGGAGCTTGAGCGGGAATTCGTCAGACTTAACTTGGAGGAAGCGGTGGGAGAAGTTCAAGATGGTGAGGGAGTGAATCGTATTGCGGAGCAGTACACCGGGTGCATTGTTGGCGCTTGCGAGAAGGCAATACCCAAATTGCCTCGCAAGAGGGTTGGCAAAGCCTGCAAGTGGTGGACAGCGGAGCTGGTCCAGATCAAGGCGGAGATGGTGCGTTGTAGAAGGAGGATCGCCAAGGCCAATGTGCACAGAAAGCAGGTTGTAGTGGACCAGTACTTGGAGGCTAAAGCTGATTACAAAAAAGCCATCGAGTCCGCTATAACCAAGAGCTGGAAGGAGTTCTGCACAGGGGAGAAGCAGGAGACGGTTTGGGAGAGATCCTACCGCATAATGAAAGCCTGTTCCGTTCGGGTTCAAGACAGATTGCTCGAAGACACCGACGGGACCACAATGAATGAGCGGGACTCGGCGTCACTGTTGGCCGACACCTTCTTTCCGCGGGATGAAGCGGACTCGGATACGGACGAGCAGAGGCTCCTCAGAGCGGAATCTGTTCGGCTGGCCGCTGCTACCAGGGAAGAGGTGATGGATGTCGTCGCGTTCACAGGAACAGAGCTGGAAGCAGTCACAAGAGCCATGAGTCCTAAGAAGGCTCCAGGAGGGGATGGGCTTACGCTAGACATCTGCCTGAGAGCCTACGTTTGTAACAAGGGCCTACTTCTAGCTTTGTTCTCGCAGTGCTTGAGGTGGGGATGTTTCCCGCGACTGTGGAAGACGGCTACTATAAGAGTAATCCCCAAACCGGCAAAGGATGATTATTCCAAACCTAAATCTTACCGACCAATTGGACTACTGCCGGTTTTGGGGAAGATGCTGGAGAAGCTGTTTGTGAACAGGCTGCAGTGGCAGCTGGGCAGTAGTGGCAGATTGAGCCCGATGCAATATGGGTTCACACCACGGCGTAGTACTGAAGACGCCCTATTTGACGCCATGGCCATGGTCCGAAGTAACCTGGAAGGGAAGAAGATAGTGGTCATGGTGTCACTGGATATAGAAGGGGCGTTTGATAACGCGTGGTGGCCGGCTATTATTAATGAGCTGTACGCTAAGGAGGTTGATCCGGGCTTGGTGCGTCTCATCCTCGACTACTTGCATGATCGCAAGATAAAGCTGCGCTATGCGGGAGAGACCGTGGAAAGATCCACTAACAAGGGCTGCATACAGGGTTCCACATGCGGACCGATCCTTTGGAACATTCAACTGGACCCCTTGTTAGAGCAGACGCAGTACGGGGGAGTTCGGGTGCAGGCCTTTGCCGATGATATCCTCATGGTGGCTGCCGCGGCTGATGGGAGAGAGCTAGAGGAGAGTGTCAACCGGGCTCTGGAGATAATCATGCGGTGGGGGGAGAGGTTGAAACTTAGGTTTGCCCCGGGTAAAACTCATGCTATATTGATTACCCGCAAGATTAGATTTTATACCCCAAGACTGGAGATGGCAGGTGCTGAGTTGAGCTATGGAGATAGTCTCAGAATATTAGGGTTGACCATTGACCCGCTGCTTAATTTTAGGAAGCATCTTGAGTTGATCATAAAGAAGGCTATAGCCTTCTATAAAGTAGTCTCAAGAGCAGCTAGAGCGCAGTGGGGTCTTAACTCCGATATTCTGAGACTAATCTACATAGCCGTGGTTGAGCCAACGGTCTTGTACTCTGCAAGTTGCTGGGCTGACATCTCTAAACGGGTTTATGTTGAGAAGTTGCTGAATAGCTTAACCAGATCTTTTGCTATTAAGATCAGCAAGTCTCATCACACTGTTTCATTGGTGTCATGTTTGGTGCTTGCTAGAGTACTACCACTGCCGATAAGGGTTAGAGAGCATGCAGAATTGTATAGAATAAAGAGAGGCGAACCACTTTCCTGTTTGCCTGGTCGAAGCGTGGAGATTAGAAGAAGTCCATTTTTCCTGCCTCATCCGGCTGAGAGAAAACGTGTCGAGTTCGGGCTTATCGGTTCGCAGGAGGATGCAGATGTTCTTGTAGATCGTGGGCCCGTTCTCTACACGGATGGCAGCAAGCTGGAGGGAAAGGTTGGTGCTGCAGTGTCCTGTTGGGCTGGGGGTGCGGAGGTTCAGCATGCTAGTTTTCGGCTAGAGGCCTTTTGCAGTGTCTTTCAGGCTGAATTGGCGGCGATACTGCGGGCACTGGAAATCGTAAACAAAAGGAACGAATTAACATGCAGCATCGCAAGTGACTCGAGGTCAGGACTAGAGTCAATAAGTGACCCAAACACCGTGAATCCTATGGCGGTGGAAATAAGGGACCGTATTGAAAATATAATTAGAACAGGAAGAGAGGTTACCTTGTTTTGGGTCAAGGCTCACTGTGGTATAATAGGAAATGAGAGGGCAGACGAACTTGCCAAGTATGCGGCATTGAATAATAGACAGCAACCCAAATACGACAAGTTTCCGTTGTCATTTGCTAAGTACTCCATCAGGCTTAACTCTGTAGAAGAATGGCAGCACACCTACGAGTCGGCCACAACTGGAGCTACAACAAAATTGTTTTTCAATAATGTCAAAGCGGCTCATAAAATACTAAGAACTATCACTATGGACAACTTTTTAGCGCAAATTTTCACTGGTCACGGGGGGTTTAAATTTTATTTACATAGGTTTAGATTAAGTGAATCTCCATTGTGCTCTTGTGGTTCTAACTGTTCACAAACCGTACAACATCTTTTGATCGACTGTCCTAAGTTTAACTTAGCCAGGTATGACTGTGAGAGCGCAATGGATGTAGATATAAGATTAGATAGTTTGAGTGCAATAATGGGTGATGATGATTGCAGACTGAAGTTTCTCAATTATGCGAAGACCGTTCTTCGCAGAATTGGTCAGGAAAACAATTCTTTCCTGGAATGATTGTTATCTTGTTGTTTCTTTGTTTGTTGATTGTTTTTTTTTGAGTTTAATTTTAAGCACTTATTAGAAAATCTAATTTGTTTCACACTAAATTAATTGATTTATTGAATTATTATTGAATGATTGAACTATCTGTTAGAAAATGTGAAATTATCTGAAAATTCTAAAATTCTTATGCTAGCTTAGGTCTATAGTTTGTGTGTGTCAATGTCACATTGCTGTCAAAGTGACATTGACATTCAATAACGTAAGGAATATTTTATTTTATAAATTGTATGCATTGTATTTATTTGTGATTAATAATGGAAAAAATAATTAGAATAATATATTAATAAGGATATCTATATTGAATTTATATTGTGATTTTATACTATTGTGCTTAAGGAAATATTTGTTGGGTTCGTTCACTCTCGGGGATATTTGGGTTGCAATCGAAATTATTAATTATTAATTATTTTTGGTATATGTCAATGTCACTATGCTGTCAAAGTGACATTGACATTCAATAACGTAAGGAATATTTTATTTTATAAATTGTATGCATTGTGATTAATAATGATAAAAATAATTAGAATAATATATTAATAAGGAAATCTGTATTGAATTTATATTGTGATTTTATACTATTGTGAGCTTGAGGACATATCTATTGGGTTTGTTCGCTCTCGGGGATATTTGGGTTGCAACCGATTGGAAAGTCGTTGTAATCTATTTATTGTTTGAGCAGGTGGACGAGGTCAATGGATTATGGTCTTGTGTTTTGACCCCCTAAATCAATTGTAAAGTTGTTTAAGGGTTCAAAATAAGGTAAATAAAATATACTGGAATTGTTTATGAATTTATTTAAAACGGGCAAATCATTGCTTATAAGCAATGAACACCTTATTGTTTTTCTTTATATTTATTTAATATAATAATTAATTAATAGGTTAAAGTTAAATAGTCTGAAAAGCTACTTTAAGCTTTTCTCAATTGTAATAATATAATTAGAATTTAATGATGTTGCAAAATAATAGCAACAGGTAGGAAAAAAAAAAAAAAAAAAAAAAAAAAAAAAAAAAAAAAAAACCTAACCTAACCTAACCTAACCTAACCTAACCTAACCTAACCTAACCTAACCTAACCTTTTTTTTTTTTTTTTTTTTTGATAACGGGTGGAAAGTTGCAACCAACTATCCAGCTACATTGGGGAATGCAGCTGGATTATGTGAGGTTGTCGAGATAAACTCGACGACTCACTAAAACCAACCCGGTGGCCGGCCTCCGTGCATGTCAAAGGGCTCCGGGATCTCCATACGGAACGCACCGGTGCCCCTCTCGCACGTTGCCTATAAGCACCGTGTCCCGGGAATGACATCCAGCCATCCCCGGCACCCGTGTAGGTGCTCACGGCGACAACTTGCCACAAGTGCCGCCGCCCTCCCGGGATCTGCGTATGAGCAGTCAGAGTCCCCACTCCAACCGCTCGCAGATCCAGAAAGACCCCTATTCGGAAGGGGATCCGCTCGCCCCCTTACGGGGCAGGCAGCGCGGGGCGGCTGTTACCAGCAGCACCCCGTCGCCGCCTCCTCCTCCGAGCGGGATCGGCCCTTTCGCGATCCCGCTCGGCGGCCTCTTTCTGGACCATTACGGTCTTACAGAAAGAGGCCACGGCCCTCCACGCCGTCTCATCTGCCAGCATAGTCGACACTACGCTCGGCAGAGAGAGATCCTGCCCGATCCTGTTGACCAGGATTCCGCGTTCCTCGCTCCACGCTGAGCAGTGCTCAAGCGTGTGCTGCGCGGAATCCGAGTCCCACCCACAATGGTGGCATTGTGGTGTCGGTTCGCGTCCGATCCTACACAGGTACTCACCGAAGCAGCCGTGCCCGGTGAGTACCTGTGTAAGACGGTAGGTGACGTACCCATATTCCCTCCCTAGCCAGGCTTCGAGGATTGGCGCTATGGCGCCGACGACGCGTTGGCGCGAGCTTCTCGGCTCCTCGAGCCGCTCGCACCACCTCCCTAGCGCCCGTCGGCGCTCTTGCGCCCGCACTTCAGCTGGCGCGGCACCGCCCCCGGCATCCTGGCGAAGACGAACATACATACGCATGTCCATCTCCGCCAAGATGTCGAGGGGCGGGAACCGCGCCAAGATGGTGGCCGCCTCGTGGGATATCGTTCGATATCCCCGTGCGATCCGTATGGCTATGAGACGCTGTAGGCTACTGTAAAGTAGCCTGTTGCGTCTCACCCCCGTCAGTCTCGATGACCAGACGGGTGCTCCGTAGAGCGCCATGGATCGCACGACCCCCCCGTAGAGGCGGCGGACGCTCTCCCTGGGTCCCCCAAGATTCGGTAGCAGTCGGTGCAACGCACCTGCTACCTTCTGAATCCTGGGGACCGAGCGTCTGAAGTGCTCCCCGAAGTCCCAGCGACTGTCCAAGGTGAGGCCTAAGTACTTCATGTACTGCCCCACCTGGACATCCACGTCACCTACGCGAACCGACAAGCTGGGTGGTTCCCTTCCCCTCGGGAATTTGTGGAACCACAGCGCCTCGGTCTTATGAGGCGCTATCCGAAGACCCAGCTCGTGGATTTTATCCACGACACATGCCACCCCAAGCTCGGCGAGCCGTTTGGTCCCGTCGAAGGAGTCCCCGCCGGCAAGTACAAGAGTGTCGTCTGCATAGCAGACGACTTGTACGCCGGCGGGGAGATCGACGCGCAGGACCGCATCGTATGCGAGGTTCCATAGTAGGGGGCCTAAAACGGACCCCTGCGGAACCCCGCAATACACCTCCCTCTGGTGTACCGTCCCATCTCTGCCCGCATATTGCACGCACCTGTCTCGCAGGTACGCCCCAACCACGCGCTGCAGGTAGAGGGGCACTCCGTGAAACACGAGAGCACCCCTGATCGCCCTCCAGGGCAGGGAATTAAAGGCGTTGACGATGTCCAAAGACACCGCCAACACCTTCCCGCCCCGGGACACTACCTGCTGCGACAGTGTACGGACGCGAAGAATCGCGTCCACTGTCGAGCGCGCATGTCGGAAACCAAATTGGTTATCCGACAGGTTGGGGCCTACCTGCCACAGATGCGTGCATAGACGGCCGGCAAGTATTCGTTCGAATAGCTTGCCGGCTTCGTCCAGCAGGCAGATGGGACGGTACGCCGAGGGAGACTCCGCGGTCCTGCCGTCCTTCTTCAAGAGGACCAACCTTGCTTCCTTCCATTCCTTGGGGAACAAACCATAGTGGAGGCAGCCGTCAAACAGCCGCCTCAGTCTGTCCCCCAAGCCAGCGGATAGAGCCAGCACCCAGGCCCGACCGGGAATCCCGTCAGGCCCGGGTGCTGTATTACGAGCCTTGAGACGCTTAACGGCTCGGTCCAACTCCTCTTCGGATACCCCCATATCATCGGACCAGATGGTCGGGTCCGATGATGGCACGGGGGTAAAGGGACTGTCCTGGACCCGTGGGAAGAGTTCGTCTACGACTCTCCCCACTAAGGCTGGGTCCAGGGTTTCCGTCAACGGAGGGATCCAAGGTCGGAGCCTGCCCAGTACAGCCTTGTACGGGCGGCCCCATGGATCCCTATTCAGTCCCTCGAGGAGTTCGCTCCAGGACCGAGACCTGGCGTCGGCTATGGCGCCTTGGAGCGCCACGGTAGCGTCTCTGTAGGCTCGATAAACTCTATCCACATCGGAAGCAAGGGCTCGCCTTCTCCTCCGGGCTCTGGTGTACTCCCGGCGGGCTCGTAGGCATGCTTCTCGCACGGCCTCGAGCTCCGCCGACCACCAGTACACCGCCCGGTGCTTGGTTGGCCCGGTTCGGGGCATCGATGCGTCGCAAATCGACGTCATCGTTGTCCGGAACCAGGCTGCCTCCCTCACAGGATCGGGCAGGGCGTGGCTCTCCGGCCAGGCCGCGACGATGGCGGCGGCTTCCAACAGATCCCTGTTAAGCCGCTTAAGGGCCCATCGTCGCGGCGGACTGCCATCGCGGCGGGACGCACGGTCGGGAGGGCGGAGGGCCACATCGAAAACGATGTGGCGGTGGTCGGATAGCGTGACCACCTCCTCCGCAACTCTCCATCCCGACACCATGTGTGTGGCAGGAAGAGTCGACCATGACAAATCCACGATCGACTCTCCCTGCCACCGCACACATGTGCTTACAGACCCCCGATTAAGCAATCGGAGGTCCATACCCGCCGCCCATTCTACAATGGTCTCTCCCTTTCTGTCGTCTTGGGGACTCCCCCACTCACGAGAGTGAGCGTTGAAGTCGCCCAAGACGAGAACAGGACGCGGTAGGCATCTGCGTATGCAGCTACCTACCGCGTCCAGGTACACCTCGTATTCTACGAGGGTACAGTTGGGAGAGATATAGCAGCCCACAACGGCAAGGCGACCCCATTCCGTGGCGACGAAACCCTGCCCCTTCTCCAGAAGGGCGCAGTGGGGGTCACCTTGCCTTCCGCCCCAGTAAATAGCGACGGAGTCCATATCGTCCCCGAACCAACACGGATGGTTCGGGACACTGTAGGGCTCCGCCACCACCGCAAGTGCAATCCGCCACTGCGCGAAGGTTTGCAGGACTAGGTCCTGCGCGCTCCGGCAGTGGTTGAGATTGCACTGGAGGACTCGTAAGGTGTGATCCATTACGAGGCCTCCATGGCGTCCTGGGGCGGCGGGTCGCTTTGTGAGCGACCCGTCTGAGCGGCCCCCTCTGTCGGGGCCGCTCTTTCTTCCGGTGCTGGGGCTGGAGGAGCTTTGCTCCTCTTGGCCTTAGGAGGGGTGCACTTCTTGCTCCCCATCCTGTGGTCAGCCTTACAGCCCTTGTCAGAGCACAGAGGACACTTGTGCGGACGCGTGCATTGGCTCGCCTGATGCTCAGGTTCGCCGCACGCGTAGCACAAGTTACTACGGTCCTCCTTGCTCTGACACTTGGAGCGGACGTGCCCGTACTCCAAGCACCGGAAGCACTGGAGTGGCCTCGACGTCAGGTAATCAACCCGAGCCGAGGTCCACCCTACCACGATGTGCCCCGCCGCGGCTAGCTTCCTAACGGAAGCCAGCGGGCAGCGGACCCACACCGTGCCCAGAGCAGAGGGTGAGCGCCGTATTGCGCCCACCCGCACGTCCCCGACCGAGCAACCTCCCACCTCGGCGACAGCGGTCTGCACCTCTCGAGGTGTGACGCTGTCGTCGAGGTCCTTCAGCCGTAGCTCCCCTGTTTTTGATGGGCGTGCAATTTTCACGCCCAAATCCAGGAGAGCCACGCGCATCTGGTCGGCCAGTTTATCGGCTTTGGAGGCGCAGTCTGGTCCTGACACCTCCAAAATGAGCCCCCCGGTTATGGCCTTTTTGGAGCGGACAGAGTCCACTCCAATATCGGCCAGCCTGATGCGGGCTTTCGCGGTGGCCATCACTGCGGCGAGGGTGACCTCCGACCCCTCCGGAATCGTCACCGTAACCGCCGCAGATGATGGCAGCCGCCCAGGCTTAGGGCCTGCCTTGGGGCCAGCCTTCTGGCCGGCCTTTGGGCCAGCCTTCTGGCCGGCTTTCGGGCCAGCGTTACCGGCTTTCGTGCCAGCGTTAGTTGTGGGCGCCGATGTTGGGGCCCTCTTCGCCTTCTTTTTCTTCCCCGCCACTGTCGCCCATGAGGAAGCCGGTGCCGATGGCACCTGCTCCTCGGAGGACCGCGACTGCACGGGTGGCAGGGATGTCGTTGGTGCGGGGCGGGTCGCCCGACCGTCCGGCCTTTTTGAGGGCCCTGGCGCTGCTGAGGCTGCGCTGGCCTGCGAGGGACGAGCTGCCTGCTGAGGTCTCCCAGCAGCAGCCAGCTTCGCGTCTATGAGAGCGGCCATGCGCTCCATGAGCCGCTCTTCCCACCCTTTTTCGGCGGCAGGTGTTGGTGCCGCCGGTCTAGCCGCGCTCTGAGCGCTCGGCTTCGGGCCCTTCTGTTGACGGACTGCGTCCGTCAGCCTGTCCACCTTCATGGCGAGGTCGGCCAACTTGGAGCGGAGCTCGGCGTTTTCGCGCTCCAACCGCTCCACGTTGGCGTCGGCAGTAGCTCGCTGAGAGACCACCCTCATGATGGCCCCAGCTTTCCGCGCCGACCGCCGCAGACCCCTGATGAAATCGCCGCGCAGGTTCTTGGAACTGTCGGCGATCTTCTCGATGGTCTGCAACTCGACCACCATGCAGGCCTCCAGCTCCGATGATGGGAGCGCCCGCATCTCCTCCTCCAAGCTTTCGGCTGAAGGCAGATTTGCCTTCGACCGGATGTTTTCTTCAGGCGCGACGTGGGGATCGAAGACCATGTCTTCCTCCACGTCCACCTTGTCCTTCAGGTAAGTGGCACGCTTGGACTCAATGTCCGAGGTGCCACTTATTCCTCGCTTTGTAGTGCGCTTTCGCGACATACTTGACGCCCTCGAGGCGCTAGAGGAGACGGACAAGATCGAACAGTCCGAATCCTCTCCTCCGCTTACATCAAAAGGTCGAGCGAAAAGGGTAGAAACCCTCTTCGCCGAACCCTCTCCAACCGTCTTCTTCGTCGAGCTTCCGCTCACTTCATCCACAATTTTATTAATTATATTTTCCATAATTGTTCCCACGATTATGAGGGATATAAGTGGTCACCCCGGCTGGTGCCCTCTGTAGCCGGGGAAGCCTATTACACGCTAGGAGTCGGCTGGTTCCTAGCGGGTGGTGCAGTAGCGACTGGAACTCCGTCCAGCCAAGCCCTGAAAAGGGCTTAGAGCCTGCGCTGCACCGCCGCCTACCCTCGGGTAATTTTTTAATGAGGTGTTCTTCCTCGCGGCCCAGGCGGTTAAGCCAAGGCCCTCAGTCCTACAAACAGCTACGAGACATGACCGCCACTGCTTGCAGGATACCGAGTTTTGAGCGGTGGCAACAAAAGTTGCCTGCCCGGCGGCAGGGTAAGTGCACACCGGGCCCGACTCACCGGCAAACCATGCCCTTTACCTTAATACTCCCGACCCCAACCCACATGAGGCGAGGAGTATAAGGTAAACCACCTTCTTCAAGAAAACTCGAAGAAGCCCTCGCAGGCAGCTCGAAAACGAGCCCGCCTCCTTCCTCGGAGCGACAGAGTAGGAACTCCTTTCCTCTGCCCGACTTCATCCACTGCGCCCTTTGCTCAGTCAAAGGGACGCGCGGAGAAGCCCCCCTTCGTCCGCTCCTCGTGTTTTGTCCGCGCCGGTGCACCAATATCGCTCGTAAACGAGCGCTATTGGTACACCGGGACCCCCTATCCGCAGCCCGGGGACGCGCCACGTCGCAGTAACACCTCTGCGCCTGTAGGGACTCCCTCCCTAGAGGTTCGTGGAACCTAACCTAACCTAACCTAACCTAACCTAACCTAACCTAACCTAACCTAACCTAACCTAACCTAACCTAACCTAACCTAACCTAACCTAACCTAACCTAACCTAACCTAACCTAACCTAACCCAAAAAAAAAAAAAAAAAAAAAAAAAAAAAAAAAAAAACCTACAAAAACAGAAAATAAACCAATAATTTTTCAAAAAACAAATACAAGTATTCTTCTTATTCATACCCTTTCATTCTCTTTCATTCTCTTTCATTCTATTTCATTCTCTTTCATTCTATTTCATTCTCTTTCATTCTCTTTTATTCTCTTTCATTCTCTCAAGTAAATACATTTTTTGGAAATATAGTTTTTCAGTTTCTATCTATTTCTTTCTCGTTCTTACTCCTTCCACAACGTGGCGTACGCGTCACGTAAGCGTCGTGTTTATTTATGTCGATTCCCACATAAATACATGCTGCACCATGCATTATGTGAGGCTCGACAAATTCACATATAAAACTTAATGAATAGCTATAACGACTCGCAACATCACATGGTGCAGCATGCAATATTTTAAATCGAATATAACACATCATTATAGTTTTTGTGAATGACGTTTCGCTTAAATTCCTATTGTTTCTTATAGTTATTGTGTTTTGCGTTTGATGTTCATTTATGAATTGTTTCATCCATGCCATAGTTTTTTTTTTTTGTTTCGCATTATCTCTCTCATTTCATTTTCTTCTCCTTCGCTTCTCTTTCTCTTCTCATTCTTTATTTTGTCTTACCTTTCATGGTATTAATTTAAATTCTGCTACGAATGGTCCGTATTCACAGTAGACAGTTCCAATTGTTCCTCTTAGATAATACTGTTCGCTTTTAGTGTAATTTAGTACAAGTTTTATAGGTTTTAGTGTGGGCCCAGGTTATTTCATTGCCCATTTGTTTTAATATATATATATATATATATATTTTTTACCTATAATTTCCTTTTGCCACAATCATGTTTATTATGTCAATTCCAACATAAATACATGCTGTACCATGTAATATGTTGAAAGTTTAACATGATTAACATGATTACTTCTACTGGATTTTCGAAAATCACAATGTTTTCTCCCACATTATCACATGCTGCACCACGCATCATGTGAGAGTTCGCATAACGATCTCGAAATTCTAATAGCCGTTGTCTTTCACATAAACCAAATGTTGTTCTATAACGACTTGCAACATCACATGGTGCAGCATACAATATTTTAAATCGAATATATCACACCATTAGAATTTCAGTAAATGACGTTTTGCTAAGTTGCAGGACCAACAATGGCTGTTTAGAATCATTTATAAACATCACATGGTACAGCATGTGATGTTTGAAATTCAATTTAAACGGTCAGGCGGTCCTGATTTCCAAGCTTGTTTTAAGTTCCAATTGTTCCTCTTTGCTAATACGTTTCGCTTTTGATATAAATTATTTTAGTTCAATCAAAGTTTTGATATGTTTTTTCATTGGGTTCCGATATTATAGGAGTCCTTGAGAAAATTATTAAGATCACAGTAAAGTAGGTAAATTGATTTTTTATTTTATTTTAAGCAAAAGTAAAAATTAAATCAAAGTAACCTAACTTTAGATAAACTTAGAAAGTGAACAGACACGTAAGTGTCACTTAGTTAAGTAAGTTCACTTACTTGAGCTTACGCTCAGGCTGTGACGCCGGCGCCAAGTGAATTTAGTTCATTATCTTACGATTTTAAGTAGTCTGAGACCAGCTCATTTATTTTTGAATTTGTATTTCGCATGGGCATATTGTATTCTCATTAGGTTCCGACACGGTGGGTAACCTTGAGAATATAACCACAAACACAGTACTCAAGATAAATTAAATAACGGGTTTTATTCGAAGCATCGGAAGAAACAAAATCAAAGAAATACACTTAGGTATTAAATGAAGAGGCACGTGAGCTCATTCCGCGCTGCTGAGTGTATTTAGGTCAGTAACTTATGACTTTCTTGACCCGAGTCTGGCTTATTTCATTTGCATTTGTATGTCACATGCAAATCTCCATCATGCGGAGACTTGCAGGACTCAATAGGCATGTAGGTATTCTCATTGGGGTCCAATTATGGAGGGTAGCCTCGAAAAAATAACTACAATCACAGTAGGTAGATTAAATAACGTTTATTCTAAACGTCATTAGAATCAAGATCAAAATAACTAAATCACTTTAAGTGAATATCCACGACCACTCGGTGAGACTCATCGGAATGAATAGGTAGTAGTAGACTTCATTGATGGAAATCGCCATGACTTTACCATCGCATGCAGACCCGTGTCCCTATTGTTCCTTAGACTAAAATTTTGTATTAATTATAATATTAGGTTTCTATATCATTTATATTATTATTAGTACATTAATACACTAATGACCTTAAGATCAATTTGCATTTAGATACTTGAATTTCTTCATCATTTATTTATTGGCTTCCTCACATTATACAGCGTTGGTAAGATCGAGTTTAAATTTTTAGTAGTAGGCGAAATGCGTTAGCAAAAAAACGTTTTTAACACGTACGACGCACCTTACTTTTGTCAAGACCATACGCTACGAGTGCTACAAGCGCTACGCACAACTCCTAGCGCTTGTAGCACTTTTAGGTATCAGACACGCGTCGCAAGGCGCAGACAACTCGCTAATCGTTTTAAATTTGTAAGGAGATAAGACTTCGGTCCCCGAACGCTACAAGTGCTACAAGCGCTACGCACAACATGACTTGTTCTCAGACACGCACTGGGACGGCACGAGACACGCACGAGGCGAGCGCGTCACTAGGTGCATACAACTTGTTACGTTAATCGTTTTAAATGTAGGAGAAGAGCGCTACGCACAACTCGTAGCGCTTGTAGCGTGTGTACAAAGCTGGGGGCAATTGTTTTTATTTCTCATTCTAATTATCATGTTAAACCATTTACAAAATCACGGGACTTCAAGACACGAGACGTCCCGGGACCCAAACCCTACTACCTACCTACCTAACCAAACAATGGTTGGTTACGCTTAAATAGTCTGAGACTAGCTCATTTCTTTTGATTTAATTTTGTATGTCGCCTGATGGAGACTCGTAAGACTCAGTTAGCATTCTCATTGGGTTCTTAGTTCTTAGATACTGATTATCTCTCGTTGCCCTCCTCACATTATACAGCGCGCCTATGATCGATTATCATATTGTCTGTTTTCTTTGCCTTGTTTTTTTATGTTTCTATTCTAACACGTTCACACCAATGTCACATTCATACATTCCAGTACGCGACGAGTGCTACAAGCGCTACGCACAACTCGTAGCGCTTGTAGCACTTGTAGCACAATGACGCGCGGGGCCGCAAGGCGCAAACAACTCGTTAATCGTTTTAATAATGTGTTTGATGTATGATGAATGTGTGCGCAAACTGTTACAATATTTTTTTTATATTTCCGAATTGCTCACATAACCATAGTCCATCTGAATAGTTACACTGCACTAGTCAGGGATATTGAGATAGCTTCCTAAAACGTTTCGAAATGATACCTACTTGTAATTTTATGATGGTATCGGTCGTGTGGGGGTGTGAGGAGGTGGAAAAACAGGAGGAAAGACAGCCCACTTACTTACTTAGGTACGTAAGAGTGTGGCGCCTCTCGAAGCTTGACTACTGACGAAGATCAACGAAGCATGTTGAACAGTGCATGACACATAATTATAATAATAATATAAGTACCTAAAGTACCTACCACTGTTAATTACCTATTAACATACATTGTATGTTTGCAATGAAAATTAACCACCTTGATTATTTCGTGAATCACTGAGGTTTTCTATTTAGCAAATACAATGCAATTTAGTCCAATTATTTGATGTGTCGGTTAGAATGGTTGTGAAAGCAATGACGCAGTGCATAATTAGCTAAACTAAGTACCTAAATTTAATTGGCAGCAAGCGAAATAGTTAGGTAGGCGTTGCGCATACAAGTTTAGTAGGCGCTGCCATACATACTAGGTACGTACGATACGTAGATACTTGTATGAGTGTAAATGAGTCAGTGTTGCAACTGCAACCTTAGCCTTTATCAGTCTTGTTTATCATTAGGCAGATAATACCGATAATGAGCTAGTAGTCATTCGTTAGGTAATCATAAATTACGATAAGTAGATTAACAATTTTTATACATTTATTGAGCACGTACGTAGGTACGTACTAATCGTGTAAAATAATCGGCTCAATCATTTATGTTGCCAGCACTTATTTATTTTAGGCGGACGTTTCTTTTCTTTAGGTAGGTATTTTTATTTTTTATTTTTTCATAATGGTAAGGATCTACCTACCTACAATTATTACGTTTTAAACTTATCAAAAATGACAGACTTTCTATCAAAATTTTACCTACACTGATTTGGACTTCAGCATTAGGTAATGAACTGAATAATGAGTGAAATACAAACTTTAAGAATTCATAATTAACTTTTGGACTCTATAAAGGTGAAATAATGTTTAAAATCGGTTTAGTAGTTTTTGAGTTTATCCATTACTAGCAGTCCGCCCCGGCGTCGAACGGGTGTAATAATGATATTAAAGGTAATTTTTTTACACCATGGGTTACATTATCGAATTTTTCATAAGGATCCCTAATAAAACATTTAGTATTGCATACTTTTTTGTAGATATTGATGTCTTCTTTAAAACTGTAGTACATCACTTTGCTCTATTGTCAACAATTTCAGCAGCGTACGCGATATAAGGATTTTTTTCACACGTTGGGTTATATTAACGAAGTTTTCATACGGATCCCTAATAGTTAGACATATGGTTGTAGTGTGTGTGTAGTTTTAAGTACCTACTTAGTAATAGCGTCATAGTTCTAAGTCAGCATATATGTAAAGGTGTATGAATCGTAGAATAAACGGGGAGACCCAAACTGTGCGGACGTGTTTATATTTAATACCTCACCAACCTATTAGGATCATGTAAACTACTATAACGTACATTCACACAATACATGGCGACCTTGCCAAAAGAACTGGCGAAAATCGAAACTCTGGAGGCCAACTTGTAATTACTATTTTTGGATCTACTACCTACTGAGCTGACATGGGGAAAGGCCAAAGTAAAGAAGATACCAAAGAGCAAGTGATCATCGCGCAAACATCTTCTGGTGGAGATAACCATGCCGAGGCGACTGTCGAGCATCTGAAGGCGAACAACGTTCTTCTTTCGATTATTTGTGGCTGTATGCTGTTGGCTGTGCTTATTGGAGCGTTCTACCTATACAAACGGTGCCATCAGAGCTGGATGCAAAAGCAGCTGAGGAGTGCTGCCTTGGAGCGTGTCCTGTCACGCGTGAGCTACCGACGTCGTCCCAGGGAGGTGCGTACCGGCGATGACATCGAGCCCAAAGTGTAACGTGAGTGGAAATAAAAGTGCGTTGCGTGTGTGTTTTATACGTAAGATAATGATTTCTTTTTTAATTATTTTTGGTAATATTTACGGATTATGTCATTAGAACTTAAATTAGAAAATATATATCAGGAGTTAAAATATCTTAAAGATAACTTAAGTAAATTAGGTCCTAAGAGACGAATTGGTAGTAATTATGAGAAAAAGATTTCCGATGCAAAGATTGTTTATAAGAGATTTAAAGAAATATTAACTTGTTTGCCAGAGGGCGCATCTAAGAAATTAATTTTACTATGTTCCGCTATTGATGAATGTTATTGTAAAATATTATTATTTGAAGAAGAGGTAAATTTTGTGTTGTGAGGTACAAATAGTAGTAAATTAGAATCTGATAACATGTCAGGAGAAAAGTTTTGTCTAAAAACGGCTGTAAGCATGTTGCCTAAAATGAATGGTGAGGAGCAAGTTACGAAAGAACTTATAGATGCTATAGAGCTGTATGATTCGATGCTTTCTGATGATGGTAAAAAACTGTTAGTAAATTTTGTTTTGAAAAGCAGATTAACTAATGGAGCAAAGATGCGTTTAGCTACTTCTTATAGCGCCGTTGATTTACTTTTAAAGGATATGCATACACATTTACTCACTCGAAAATCGGATACGGCCTTGCAATCGCAATTGCAAAAAATTAAACAAGGTGATAGGTCAGTAAAAGAGTTTGGTGAAGAAATAGAAAAGTTATTTGTAGACTTAACCATTTCTCAGGCTAACGGAGATCAGGCTGCGTACAGGGTTCTGCAGCCTATAAATGAAAAAAATGCCATAAAGTGTTTTTCGGATGGGTTGAGAAGCCAAAGAATAGGTACCATAATTGCGGCGCGTAATTTAAATGCATTAAAAGATGCCATGAGAGTAGCAGAGGATGAGACCAACTCATTTTCAAACCAACAGGTTTTCTCATACAATCGTAGGAGTCGAGGTAGGCATAACAGTTTTAATTACAGCAGTCGTTATCGCGGTAATAATTGGTATCGACCGATGTCGCAATACCGACAGCAAGGCACGTGGCAAGGAAGCGGCACGCGTGGAGCGTCAAGTTACGGTGCAGCTGGTCACGCGCGAGGTGCTGATGCATCAACTCGAGGTACCAGGTATGTGCGCGGTAATCGTGGTAACTACGTCAATCGTGGTAATTTTGCCAATCGTTCTAATTATAGAACTTTAAATCATTTCACGACAAACGAACATGTTGGAAATGATAGCAAAGAGGAAGAAAATCAGGAGTTAGACGAATTTTTTCGTACCTAATCAGGTTTTAGCTTGCGATAGCATTAATTGGGTTTATTTTAGTTTGAATAATTTAGAGTTAGAGCTTTTAGTAGATACAGGGGCCTCTTTATCAGCAATTAAGTATGAATTATTATTAGATATGGCTAGTTTAGTTTTACATAAAAGCGATTTAAGTATAAATGGTATCGGTGGAACTTTGAAATCTGAGGGATTTGTTTATTTACCATTGCAATATGAGGGATTTGATTTTAATCATAAATTTTATGTTTTTAAAAACTTACCATGTAAAGCGATAGGTATATTAGGTCAAGATTTTATTAAGAAACATAAGGGCGTCATAGATTATGACTCAGATACTCTATCTCTAAGAACGGGTCAGAATAAAGTAACATTACCAATGAATTATTATCAGCATATTTTGAATATCGCACCGCGATGTGAGGTAATCAAATATTTGCCCACACGCGCTAGTTATGATTGCGTTATTTACCCGAAAGAGATACAAGAGGGAATTTTTCTTGCCGGTGTAATAACTAGGCCAATAAATGGTAAAATACCAATACGACTTATGAATACAACGGATAGAGAAGTATCAGTCAGTTTGAATGAGCTCGAAGTAGATTCATTAGAAAATTATGACTTTTGTAAGTTTGAAAGACCAAAAGTGAGTGTGGAAAGAGTACGAAAGTTATTTTCAATTCTTAATTTACGTTCATACTTAAATAAAGACGAGGAGCTATCAATTGAACAGATATGTGCAAAATATTCTGATATTTTTCATTTACCAGGCGATAAATTGTCATTTACAAATACTTATGAACAATCTATTCATTTAAAAGAAAATGCAACGCCTGTTTACAGGAAACAGTATAGAATACCTTTTGCACAAAAAGAGGAACTCAATAAACAGATAAGTGAAATGTTAGATAATGAGATTATAGAAAAAACAAGCAGTGAATGGTCAAGTCCATTATTGTTAGTTCCTAAAAAAGAGGATAAGAATGGTAAACGTCAATGGAGAGTAGTAGTTGACTACAGACAGTTAAACGAAAGGATTCAGGATGACAAGTTTCCTCTTCCAAATATAACTGATATACTAGAATCCTTATCAGGAGCATTTTATTTTAGCCACTGCGACTTAAGTCAAAGTTATTACCAATGTAAGTTACAAGATGAGGCTAGAAAGTATACTGCATTTACAACAGACAAAGGGCAGTACCACATGTGTAGATTACCTATGGGTTTAAAAATCAGTCCTTCAGCTTTTAGTAGATTAATGACTATAGCTATGTCAGGCCTTAACTATGAAAAATGTATAATTTATTTAGACGATTTAATCATTTTTGGTAGAAATTTAACAGATCATAATAAAAATTTAATGTCAGTGTTTTCAAGATTGCGAAAAGTTAATCTAAAACTAAATCCGTCAAAATGCGAATTTTTAAAACGACAAATTCTTTATTTAGGTCATGTAATATCAGCGGAAGGTATTTTACCTGACCCCGAAAAAATTCGTGTTGTAGAATGTTACCCAACACCGACATGTGCGGATGACGTCAAGCGCTTTGTTGCATTTAGTAATTATTATCGTAAATTCATTCATAACTTTGGAGAGATTGTTTTACCATTAAATAAATTATGTCGAAAGAATGTACAATTCGAATGGACATTAGAATGCAAGAATGCTTTTGAAACCCTTAAAAAGCTACTTTCGAATCCACCTATATTAGATTATCCAGATTTTTCACCGAAAAACGAATTTATTTTACAAACAGATAGTTCTGGATTTGCAGTAGGAAGCGTTTTGTGTAATTGTAATGAAAAACCAGTTGCATACGCTAGTCGAAGTTTAAATAAAGCAGAGTTAAATTATGCAACGATAGAAAAAGAGCTGTTAGCTATTGTATGGTCAATAAAATATTTTAGACCATATTTGTATGGAAAAAGGTTTATTATACGGACCGACCATAAACCATTGCTGTACTTATTTAATATGACTAATCCATCCAGTCGATTGACAAAATTTAGACTTTTATTAGAAGAGTATGACTTTAAGGTAGAGTATGTCAGAGGTAGGAACAATGTGGTAGCAGATGCCTTATCTAGGATAATCATTACATCAGATGAGTTGAAAGAAATGAATAATAAGGTGATGTGTGTGATGACAAGAGCACAAGTGAGAAAGAATGCGAGTGAGACTAGTGAGACTTCAAGTGATAATAGGACTGATCACCCTAAAATCGCAGAGGTACTCAAGAAAAGCGAATCAGACGTAGAATTAATTATATTACCAGACCAGAAACTGCGCAGAATGTTAAATAATAAAGTAGAAGATATTTTAATATCCAAGAATCGTAACTTATGTTATTGTAAAAGTAAAGATAGTGTACTTGCAAGCCAATCTTCTTTATCAGTAAACTCGCGAGACGATTTATTGAAAGAACTGGCAATTATGTGCAAAGATTTAGATATAGAAGAAATAACAGTTATAAAAAAGCGAGAAAATAAAGCATTTATTGAATGGTTAGCTAAAATTATTGCTAAAAATGAATATAGTAATTTACCAAGAATATGTATTGTTAAAGACGTTCAAAGAATATATACAGAAGAAGAGAAAAAAGTTATAATGAACGATTTTCATTTATTACCAAGTAGTGGTCATGTAGGAGTGAGAAGGATGGTTAATAATATTAAAAAGTATTATTACTGGCCATCGCTAGAAAAAGACGTAAGGTGTTACGTAGGTAAGTGCGTTGAATGCCAAAAACAGAAATATACTAAAATACATAAAGAACCATTAACGGTGACAACAACAGCATCTTCATCATTTCATAAAGTATTTCTGGATATAGTTGGTCCAATAGACAGAGATGATAATGGCTACTGTTATATCTTAACACTGCAATGTGAGTTGAGTAAATATGTTGAAGCTTTTCCTTTAAAAACTAAATCGACCACAGAGGTTGCTAAAGTATTTGTAGAAAATTTTGTTTTACGTTATGGAATTCCAAAAGAAATAGCGAGTGATAGAGGTACAGAGTTTGTCTCTAAAGTAATGTCAGAGATGTGTAACATTTTGAACATAAAACAAACAATAGCATCAGCTTATCATCATCAAAGTATTGGAGCGTTAGAAAATACTCATAAGGTATTAGGAGCTTATTTAAGGATACAAACGAATAATCATTCATCATCTTGGAGTTCATGGTTACCATATTGGTGTTTTTCTTTTAATACTACTGTTCATTCTGAAACAAAATATACTCCATACGAGCTAGTATTTGGTCAATTGTGTAGACTACCAAGTAATTTATGTCAAAATGTAGAACCAATTTATAATTTCGATAATTATGTATCAGAATTCAAATATAGATTGCAAAAAGCTCAAAGTGATGCAAAAAGGAATTTGATTAAGAGCAAACAGATAAGGAAAGAGAATTACGATAAGTCCATCAATCCAATTGTTTACAAGTCAGGTGATTTCTTGTTATTGAAAAATGAAACCGGTAGTAAATTGGATACATTGTACTTAGGTCCATATGTTGTAATTGAAGACTTGGTTTCAAATGTAAAAATTAATATGAATGGAAAAATTGTAATATTGCATAAAAATAGAACAAAATTATATAAGGAATAGTTATAAGATTGAAATAAAAAAAAAAAAAAATGTTTAGTAACTATTTTTTTTTCTTTAAATTTTTAGGGGGTTGATGTAGTGTGTGTGTAGTTTTAAGTACCTACTTAGTAATAGCGTCATAGTTCTAAGTCAGCATATATGTAAAGGTGTATGAATCGTAGAATAAACGGGGAGACCCAAACTGTGCGGACGTGTTTATATTTAATACCTCACCAACCTATTAGGATCATGTAAACTACTATAACGTACATTCACACAATACATGGTATTGCATATTTTTTTGTAGATATTGATGCCCTCTTTAAAACTGTAGTACATCACTTTGCTCTATTGTCAATAAATTTCGCAGCAAACGCAATATAAGATTTTTTTTAAATTTTTTTTCACACTTTGGATTACATTATCGAAGTTTTCATACGGATCCCTAATAATTTTGAAAATATTCTATAGCCTATGTTCATCAGGGATAATGTAGGATTCTAATGGTGAAAGAATTTTTCAAATCGGTCCAGTAGTTTCGGAGCCTATTCGATACAAACAAACAAACAAACAAACAATCAAAACTTTCCTCTATAATACATATATACCTAGGTACCTACTAGCTGACTAGTGCCCGCTTCGCTGTACGTAAAACATTTCTAATTGTGATACATTTGGATGGGTATGGCTACATGGCTATGGTATAGCTTGGATGGAGATTTTTAAGGTGTACAATACTGTAGGAAATTATTTTGATATATCTCGTAGGGTTCAGCCAGCGTTTGCAATATAAGCGCAAAAAAATGTGTTTATTTACGACATCACATTAAATACCTCTAAAATTATCAGTGTTTTTCTACTATTATTATGCATGTATTATACATATAAACCTTCCTCTTGGATCACTCTATCTATTATAAACCGCATCAAAATCCGTTGTGTAGTTTTAAAGATCTAAGCATACATACGGACAGACGGCTGGAAGCGACTTTATTTTATACTATGTGAAGTGTAGATGTAGATTTTTAAACATGCCCCTTCTCTTTATATTGTTCATTCCATAAAATCATAAGGTTGCCTAACATAATAATAACAAGTATGTTAAGTTTAGTGTAATTTTTTGTGTGGTAGGTAATCAATAAAAAGTGTAAATTTATTATTATTTATCTCAAAATTTCAAACTTCTACCATTAGTGGTTCAGGCTGGCCGAATATATTATATGTACGAGTACAATTTCAGTCGGGACATTGCCTTTTATTTAAGTATATAAATAGACTAGCTGTCCCGTGCCCGCTTCGCTGGGCGACAGACATTTCTAATTGTGATCAATTTGGATGGATATGGCTTGAATGGAGATAGGTATCCGCAGAATATAAGCAAGTTGTCCCGTTGCTGGCTCCGTGAAGATGGTCATTGGTCGCCACGATTATATTGTCCCGCAACTCTTTTATCAGTAGTCTTGACTTGTGCCTTTACCATTAAAGCGCAAACCCACAGCTGCACAGCCTGCTGTGCACGGGTACGCGACGCATTTTAGCTGTTTAGGTTAATTTGTAGACCCACGTTGGTCTACATTTTTACTATACATGAATATTAACTCACAAATATGTACAACTGTAGCGCAGCATAGTTTTGAATCGTTTTTTTCATCATTTTGAAACATTTGCGTGTACCGCGTACACATCGTGCATAGCGTCGAGCTACGTGAGCACCATATTTGAGTGAGCCACACGTGACCCATTGAAGTCAGTTCATGCGTAGCGTGTTCGTAGGTTGCAAAGGACACAATTAGAAACATTTTCTTGTAAAGTAAAGCTTGACGCACATGCGTCGCCTCTCCGTGCGCCGCAGTGAAATTGCGCCTTTACACTACACCCATGTTTGGAGGGCTGGAGAAACCATGTTACACTACAATGTATAAAGGGACATAGCGGATCACTGGAAATTAATAGCGGAAATTACACTGCAGATGCACTGCACTGGCCATGAGGGGCTCGGAAACACAAACGAAATGCCCCATCCAATTCCTGACCCTCCCCTGTTCCTGGATGCGGTGACAGACCCAGAGCAAAAACAATGAACGATGGGCATAGGCGACTGACTGCAGACATACCAACCGCCTCGCCGCGGCTGACACGCCGCCTGTTGAACATATAAAGACCAGACCTAAGAACCATCGTGGGGACGCTCACGGGTCATTGCCCCATTAACAAAAACTTATACAACATCGGCTGCCTTACCAAAGAAGAATCAGCTCCCCGCGCATTCCAGGACTCCGTGGGCAGATGATTCTTCGGGCGTAAGAGCGCAACGTACACAAATCCTCGGCAACCCGAGGACTCTTCTCTAAGGCTGTGAAGACCCCAGGCTTCTGTGCTTCTGGGAAGAGCTAGGTTGGCTACAGATGTAGCCGGCTCACTCCCTACGCATAACGGACCAACCGAAATGCGGGAAAGGGAGTCCCCATACACACATAGCTCGAGCCTTCCAAACATGTATGATGTTTGGAAGGCTCGAGTTAAGAAGAATATCGCGACAATTTTCATTTTGTTATACTCATCATAACTTCAAAACTGTTAAACGACATCAGTGTAGTAGGTACTAGCAAATAAAACTAGATGTCGCTAGTTTGTCTTAATGTTAAACAACAACAATTTAGTACTAGCAAATAGAACTAGATGTCGCTAGTTCTGTCATGTCGAGGTCATGTCATGTCGCTGACGAAAACTCACGCCTCTGCATGACTAGCGCATCGATTTAATTGATTTTTTGAGAATGTAAGGAATGTAATATACGACCATAAGCTATACTCGTGTTTACTTCCAACGTTCCAACTTCCATACCAACCCCCTCGGTTCCGCTGTGTATCTATATATAAAAGTAGTACATTTTGGTCCTTCGGAGTCGGAACAGAACAGTGTTCTGGAAGCTTTTTCCATTTGGTGAATATTTGCGCGCGGGGGGATTCGAGGGGTAAACAAAGTGAACTTCACGTGAAGTATGGTTCATATTCATAGTGAAGTGAAGTGAAGTTATCTATCACGGGAAATCCGACGGTTGCTCGGGGCGTATCAACGCAGGAGGGTGTTGATCGCAATATCTAAGTACTCGGCTCAGGAGGGAGCCTGAGTGCTGCAGCCGGACGGGACGATCAAACAGCAGCAAGCAGCGGGCAGCTCAGTACAGGAGCTTTGCCCCCACACAACAACTTCAAGCAGCAGTGCCATCAGGCACGCGGAGGAGACCTATCAGCTGGACACAGGACAGGAGAGGACTGGACTGGACTTCTTTGGACCACAGCTGGAAATTGGTGACGTAAAAATTGGACTATCTAGTAAAATCGTTTGTTATTCGAACTCTAACTTAAAATCACTTGCCTTTTGAACTTTGAATATTAATTTGTAGATTCAGTGTAGACTTAGAATAGTTTTAAGAATTTGGTACCGACGGGGAACCTATGCCCGATTTTTGATAATATTTAGCATTTCTCAAACACTTAGAAAATTTTTGTAAAAAATATTTGTAACTTAGTAAGATCAGCTAACGTTTCTGCCCGATTTTTGATAATATTTAGCATTTCTCAAACACTTAGAAAATTTTTGTAAAAAATATTTGTAACTTAGTAAGATCAGCTAACGTTTCTATTGTAACTAGGATAACTTTCGGATAAACAAAATGTAGTCTTATGCTCTCAGACAGGAGGATACATTTAGTCGAATAGTAAAAGCTCGCACTAATTTTAAGAAAACACCTAAAGACCGTTTGAATAAAATTTATGTACAAGTAAGATTAGAAGCGTTAGATAAGTTATGGTGTCAGTTTTTAGAGACTCATACTGAAATGTTGACAGCATGTGAGGCCAAAGAAGTGCGTTCTTCCTCGTATATGTCGAAGGATGTCTTTAGTGAAGCAGAGGAAAAATATTTTGATTATCAAAGTATTTTAAAAGAATCTTTGGCCGCATACGGTGAGGAGATGGAGCAGTTTTCTGAGTGCAATCCTGGTAAAGATAAAAGTAAAAAGAAAAATAGCGAGGCAAAGTTGCCAAAAATAATAATTCCTAAATTTTCCGGAAATTACGATGAATGGATTGCATTTAGAGACCTGTTCTTATCATTGGTTCATAACACAGATTTGGAACCCATACTAAAATTCCAATATCTTAAAAGTTTACTGTATGGCGAAGCAGAACAGTTAGTTAGGAATATTAGCTTATCAGCGACAAATTATGATCAATGTTGGGTAACTCTAAATGAACGCTACAATAATAAAAGGTTCTTGTGTAATAACGTTTTAAAACGGTTGTTCAGTCAACGTAGTGGCAGTGTGGAGTCTGCATCCTTTTTGAAGGAAATTCATGACAACACAACCGAGTGTATGGGAGCTTTGGCTAATCTCGGTGTGGACGTGTCAACTTGGGATTTGATTATCATTTACATGACTTCGTTGAAGCTTGATCCCGAGTCCAGGAAGCAGTGGGAACTCCAAAGCACAAATTACACGGCACAAGAACTACCTAAATTCAAAGAATTTCAAGAATTCCTAACTAAACGATTTCGAGCTTTGGAGTTCATAGGGTCGGGATCTAACTCCAACATTAAGCAAAAACATCCAATCAAAACCTTTCACGTCGCGGAAGAAGCCAAGGCTTCCGTATGTAAGTTCTGTGAAGGTCCACATAAGTTAGTACATTGTAAGAAATTTGAATGCGAAGAGGTACCAGCTCGTAGGATATTTGTAGAAAAACAACGATTGTGCTTCAATTGTTTAGGTGAAGGTCACTCTGCCCATCAATGTAGGTGCCGAGTTTCATGTTACGTTTGTCGACGGCGGCATCATTCATTTCTGCACCTTAAGGGTGACACCGGCTCAAAACCAGCAGCTAGTAGCGGTTCACCAGCGGAAAGTAGTTCGGGGGAAGCAGCACCTTTAGTATGCTTTGCATCAGGGGGAGTAGCACCTTGTGGTCAGGTGCTGTTAGCCACCGCACTCATCAAAGCTCAAACTGAAAACGCTCAAACTGAGTATCTCAGATCGTGAGGGCGTTGCTTGATCAAGGATCCCAAGCATCCTTTATCACGGAAGCAACGGCTCAATACTTGGGTCTGAAAAGGATCCCAGTAAAGGGAGTAATCTGCGGAGTGGGAGGATCAAACAACGTGACCTGTAAAGCTATGGTCAAACTCAACATTTCATCAATGCGAGAGGATTTCCAGAACATGAACCTGTCCGTGGATGTGTATATTCTGAAGTCAATCACGACCTTACTTCCTAGCAAAAGGGTGAATTCTGCTGACTGGGTATGCAGTGTTCCATTGGCGGATCCAAGATATAACAAGCCAAGCAAGATTGATCTTCTTTTAGGTGCCGAAGTGGTCGGTCAGGTTATGCTGGAACGAATTAAAAAACAGGGATCCTTATTAGCACAAAACACATCATTGGGATGGATATTATCAGGTGTGGCGGAGTCAAATGAAAGCAAGCAAGAAACGAAATTGATAGCCATGCATCAGGTGTGTTTTGAAGAGGATAATCAACTTAAGAAATTTTGGGAACTGGAAGCAGATACAAAATCAAACGTAAAGCCAATACTTACCGAGGAAGAGATGCAGTGCGAGAAGTTTTTTGAAGATACCACCAAAAGAGATCAAGATGGAAGGTATATTGTAAGGCTGCCATTTAAAAACGAAGATGCTGACCTGAAAGTAGAAAATTCTAAGAGAATTGCTGAAAAAAGGTTAACATATCTAGAAGCAAAGTTAAATAAAGCAACAGATTTGAAAGCGAAATATGAAGAAGTACTTGAAGAATACTTACAGCTGGGTCACATGGAGAAAATACCCAAAGATGAACTGATGAAAACAGAAGGAACGTACTTACCTCACTTTGCCGTTGTTAGAAACGACAAAGATACCACGCAGGTCCGGATCGTCTTCGATGCTTCCTGCAAAGGAGAAAATGGAGTGTCGTTAAATGACATGAGTATGATAGGACCTACCTTACAGCCAGAGCTGAGAAATCTTCTGATGAGGTGGAGATTGCACAATATTTGCCTGTCTTCAGACATAGTTAAGATGTATCGCCAGGTGAAAGTAGCAGCTGAAGACGTGGACTATCAGAGAATTCTGTGGAGAAAAGAGAACCTGGATTCTTCTTCGCCTACGCTAATGTCACAAAACAAAAATCCATCTGCAAGACCAGAAGAATTTCGCTTACTGAGAGTCACGTTCGGCACAGCATCGGCGCCATATTTGGCAGTAAAGGTTCTTCAACAGGTGGCAATCGATGAAGGGTCGAAGTATCCAGCAGCAGCTGAAAAGGTAAAGCAAGACTTCTACATGGACGATTTACTTACAGGCTGTGATGATATCGAAAAGGCAATGCAACTTTACAAAGAAATGAATAAGCTACTAGAAAAAGGAGGGTTTAAGCTACAAAAGTGGTCAAGCAATAGTAAGGAACTTCTGGAAAAAATCAAGGAAACAGGAAAGGGAGTGGATCATGAAGATGGATTAAGTCTAAAAGTAGATGATGTAATGAAATTGTTAGGACTTACCTGGAATCGGAGACACGATGCTTTTCAATACACGGTGACACTTACGCAGCAAAAGGAACCTGTAACAAAAAGAAAAGTTATATCGGATATATCGCGCTTGTTCGATCCATTGGGATGGGTCGCACCTACAGTAATAGTAGCAAAGATGATAATTCAAAAGCTTTGGTTATCAAGGATAGAGTGGGACGAAGATGTTCCAAGCAAAATTTTAGAGGAATGGCTAACTTACCGTAACGAATTACCAGACTTATCTACGTTACAAATACCTCGTTGGGTGCAAACTTCTGAGAAGAACACGCTCGTTGAACTTCACGGGTTTTCCGATGCGTCCAAGTTGGCCTATGCTGCTGCAGTTTACATTCGGGTAGTTGACGAGAAGGGTGAAATTCATGTCAATCTTGTCACAGCAAAAACTAAAGTTGCACCTATTAAACAAGTGTCGATTCCCAGACTAGAACTTTGCGGAGCTGTTCTCGTGACAAGGTTGTTAGTCGAAGTCGCTGATGTTCTGAAGATCCAAAAAGAACATATCCATGCTTGGACGGACTCCACGGTGGTGTTAGCCTGGCTTAACAGTCATCCGAATCGCTGGCAGACTTTTATAGCTAACCGGGTTTCTGAAATCTTAACAACACTTGATTCACAGCAATGGTCACACATTCCATCCAAACAAAATCCAGCAGATTGCGCCTCAAGGGGTTTGAAACCTTCTGAACTTGTTCAAAACACCTTATGGTTCAACGGTCCCGAAGTGCTCTATAATAAATATATTACCTATGAAAGACTGAAGGATGAAAAAACAAACCTAGAAGAGCTAAAAGTTTGTATGGTTACAACAACGGACGACTTTTGGGGAAGGTTTTCAAATCTAGGGAAGCTAATAAGAGTAGTGGCTTACTGTAGGCGATTTATAACATGGAAAAAGCGAAAGGAAAACAAAGAAGAAGAGTTTCTGACAACACAAGAACTTAAAGAAGCGTTAGAGATCTGTATCAAGAAATGTCAACTTGAGAATTTTGCGGAGGAAATAGCAAGCATAACAAAAAGCGGAAGTGGAAAATCAGCAAAACTCAAGAATTCATTCAAATCACTGAATCCGTACATAGATGATAAGCAAATATTGAGGGTAGGAGGACGAATAGAATTGTCTTCTTTGAGCGATGACAGGAAGCACCCTATATTGATTCCAAAGAAATCAGAGTTCACAAGTTTAGTAATCGCTGACGCTCACACGAAAACACTGCATGGGGGATCACAACTGATGCTAACATATTTGCGATCTAGATTTTGGGTGTTTGGAGCCAAAGAGCTGGTCAAAGCTCATATCAAAAAGTGTGTTCGATGTACTCGATATTCAGCACCAACAGCAACCCAATTGATGGGACAACTTCCAGCCGCTCGAGTCACACCAACTAGGCCGTTTAAATGTAGTGGAGTAGATTATGCAGGACCGATCAACATCAGAACGTCTAAAGGTCGTGGGCAACATGCATATAAAGGCTACATTTGTTTGTTTGTCTGCATGTCGACTAAAGCAGTGCACATCGAAGTAGTGAGCGATTTAACGACAGAAGGGTTTTTGGCAGCATTCAAGCGATTCGTTTCGCGCAGGGGACATTGCTCGGATATCTGGAGCGACAATGGAACGGGATTTGTGGGAGCGTCCAGACAATTACCGAAAATGTTCTCAGCAGAACAATCCGCGATTCAGAACGAGGTTTCAGCGAGTTTGGCCAGTAACGGAACTAGATGGCATTTTATCCCACCACTTTCTCCAAACTTCGGGGGATTATGGGAAGCCGGGGTGAAGTCCGTTAAATTCCACTTGAAGCGCGTTATTGGAGACTTGACTTTGACGTACGAAGAACTAGCCACAGTACTAGGGCAGATTGAGGCGTGCCTTAACTCGCGACCACTGACACGAGTTGACACGGAATCAGAAGGCTATGAGGCTCTAACTCCTGGGCATTTTCTCATTGGGGAACCGCTACTCACTGTTCCGGATTTCTCGTTCGAAAACACAAACGTGGGGATTTTGCGTCGTTGGCAGCTCACCCAAAAAATTACTCAAGACTTTTGGCGACGTTGGTCCCAAGAGTATCTAACATCTCTTATGCATAGATATAAATGGTCTTTTCAAACTCCAGAACCGGAGGTAGGGGATTTGGTACTAATAAAAGAGGATGGATTGCCTCCTTCTCGATGGTTGCTTGGCAGAGTGATCACAAAACATCCTGGTCCAGACAATATCACTCGGGTTGTATCTCTTCGCACCAAATCAAACATCATGAAAAGACCGATCTCAAAATTGTGTGTTCTGCCTATAACAGTATAACTATTAGTATAAGGAATTAGCTTTGTCAGAATTTGCCTTGTAAGAATTAGTTTGTAAGAAAAAGCTTGTATTATTGATAGTAACTTCATCATGATTATTCATAGTGGGCGGTGTGAAGCCCAAATTTTGTAAATTTGTCCTTAGTGGGCGGTAATGTTAAACGACATCAGTGTAGTAGGTACTAGCAAATAAAACTAGATGTCGCTAGTTTGTCTTAATGTTAAACAACAACAATTTAGTACTAGCAAATAGAACTAGATGTCGCTAGTTCTGTCATGTCGAGGTTCTAGATCGCGCTGACGAAAACTCACGCCTCTGCATGACTAGCGCATCGATTTAATTGATTTTTTGAGAATGTAAGGAATGTAATATACGACCATAAGCTATACTCGTGTTTACTTCCAACGTTCCAACTTCCATACCAACCCCCTCGGTTCCGCTGTGTATCTATATATAAAAGTAGTACAAAAACGAATAGACCGATTTGAACAATTCAAAAAGTGATTCACTCCTAAATATATAGCCTTAATTACTAATTTAACTTATAATAAAAAAAATATACCTAGTTGTAAATATTATTACTGCATATTTTATTCAACGTCAATTTTGCTAAATCTACCTACCTATATAGAAAAGAAAGCAGATCGATTCGCAGGGTGGATGAAGTACGACACTTAAAAATTTATTTTCAATGTTACATTCATAAAAAGTCCTAAAAATACACTCGCTCGCTACGTTCGCTTCTAACGCATAATTTCGGTTGCGCCACCGATCAGGTAAAAAAACGGGTCACGCTTCGAGCGGGAGCGGAAACCGCGCGGAAAACTTCTTGATCTTCGAGGCGGAGCCGCCGCGGTCGCACGGCGCGGACTTCGGCTTCTCAGGGGGGCGTGCGCAGGGCGAAGAGGGGGGCAAAGTGGGGGGCGAAGTGGGGGGCGAAGTGGGGGGCGAAGCGGTGGGAAGGGACACACACTTCGGCTTCACCTTGGGCCGCCCCGAGGGGCTCTTGGGCGATGGCCCCCCTTGCCCCCCCTTCGCCTCTCCCCCGCATCCTGACAGCTTCCGATGGATCGACCTGATCGAGAGCCAAGAGTCGCTTCTCTCCGCCGCAGATGGAGCGCCCTCGCACGTTCCTCCCTCGACCCCCTTTTTCCTCCTCTCCTCTCCCTCCCCGAGAGACACCATCACGCAAAGGCGCGTGACGCCTTCCGGCACGGCCAGCTCGAGTCTTCCAGCAGGAGGCATCGCGACGCTCGCGCGCTTTCCGCACGGCACCTTCTCGCGTCCTCTTCCAGCCGCTCGCAATCCCTCCGCTCCTTCGCCGCAACCTCCGCTTGTCGTGTGCAATTCGCGCTTCGGAGTTCCCTGCCGCCCTCGAAATCCGGCGACGATGCGTTCCGCGAGTCCTCTCGGTGCGGCGGAATGGCCGCAGCCGCAGGGGGAGGAGGAAGGCGCGGACTCGGCTGTCGCGCTTCGATCCACCTCGAGGATGATGCGCGGGCGGTGCGCGCAAGGGTCGAACCGGCTCGCCGCGCGGAAGGCGGGATCGCGCGCGAGCTGCACCAGCTCGGGCGGCGGCGGGCGACGGCGAGGGCCGCAGCGCGCGTTGCGGTGCGGCGCGCACGGCAACGCGTAGGAGCGGCCGTCGGTGGCGCGCAAGCAATCTCTCTCCGCTCCTGGGGCGTATCTCTTCGCTTCCGGTGCTGTGCGACAGCAATCGCGGCTGCGTTCGCGCATTTCCTGTTCGAATGAAGAACGACGCACCGCGACGGCGGCGGCGAGACGCTGCGCGACGCCATCTTGACTGGTGCCGCACCATGCGTCGGCGCGTCTCGTCCGAGCGCAGTTGCGCGATTCGTCGCTCTGGGGAAGAAAGAAGTGAGTGAGAGCCGCGCTTGTGCGCTTTTTGATATTAGATCGTTGACTTGATTTGAATTTAGGTTAGTTGAAAGTTCCACCGGACAGATCCGAACGATAAGACTTGAAATATCTTCCGGAAACACTCGCCGAGCGATGATCTGTTGGAAAAAACGCTCAACACTATCTCACCCGTGCGTCGGAGCAGGTGATCGGTGGCGCAGGGAGGCTCGGCGCGCAGGGGGGCTGGCAAGAGCGAGGCGGCGCGCAGCAAACGACGCGCATTACGCTCACTTCACTGCAAGCTGGAGGTGGGCGGCACGGGGGGCGGGGAGCGGGGCGGCACGGGGGCCGAGTGGGGGGCGCGAGCTCTCCGGCGCAAGAGCGGCTCGTGGCTCGGACGCCTCGCCCGACAGGAGTGGATATCGGCAACAAGCGGCGCAGCGCCAGGAGGGAGGACATGGTGGCTCGCGAGCGGGCGAGCGAGTGGCGCGCGAAGATGCCGACTCGCGAGGGCCATGGCGATATCGAGGCGGTCGCGATCGCCTCTAGTGAGTCGCGGCTGGTATCCTATTTAGGTACCACTTAGGTACTCACATTACGTGCCGGATGATCGCAGATGGAGATCGATGAGCTCGAGCTACCGAAACGCTGAGCTGGGCGAAATGTATGTAAAATGTGCGGAAAGCGCGCGCTACGAGTGCATCCGGGCATCGTGCGAGAGCTGAAGCGATGCTCGGCTCCTCCACACCTGCCGGACGAAGAAACGCGCATGAAGTATTTAAATAACGAAACGTGTGTCTTATTGTAACGAATCAAATCATTTTTAGGGGTTCCGTACCCGAAGGGTAAAAGCGGGACCCTATTACTAAGACTTCGGTGTCCGTCTGTCCGTCTGTCTGTCACAGGGCTGTAGTATCTCATGAACCGTGATAGCTAGACAGTTGAAATTTTCACAGATGATGTATTTCTGTTGCCGCTCTAACAACAAATACTAAAAAAACAGAATAAAATTAATATTTAAGTGGGTATATAACAAACGTGTTTTTTTGGCGTTTTTTATAAATAATGGTAAGGAACCCTTCGTGCGCGAGTTCGACTCGCACTTGGCCGGTTTTTTGGGGTTACGAAGTCTACAAGGAACCCTTTTAGTTTTGCCTTGTCCGTCCGTCCGTCTGTCCGTAGCTTAGCTCAGAAACCCTTAATGCGAGAAAACAATGGAGACACAAACATTTTTTTTAACATGCCAAATCAATCTACAAAAAATTACGAGAAAAACCATTGAGCTTAATGTACTACGTACTAGAGGAGCTATCCAAGCCAAATAAATTGCTCAATTTTCAATTATAAAGCCAAAGTCCGCTTGCAGTGTAAAATAAATATTTATATGGCTAAACGAAACATTGAAACGTAAAGCGCTGACCGCTGAATGGCTTAAGTTACTTTCAATCAAAAAGGTCGTAAGCGCCACGAAAAACACGTTCGCGCGTCACAGGCGTTAGACTCGGACTGAGTCCACTGTGGTCCAGGGACCGCAAGGCGCACCGCAAATTATTACTTTGTGGTGTCATCTCTAGTACGTAGTACATTAAGCTCAATGAGAAAAACTGTGTTTTTATTTTATTCATATCTTAAAAAATGCCTGAGATATTTACGATCAAAGTGCGTATTTCCGGCCGAAGGTTTTTAAAAACTCGGGCGGGCGCTCTCTAGCCGATGACGTCACACCCCGCCACGACCGCGACCGCGACGCGGGTCGCGGCGCTTAGTTTTGTTTCGATCGTAATATCTTCTGAATGGAATGTCCGATTTGAGTAATTCAAAAAGTTATCTATAGGTAATGAAACAGTTTTGAATGTGAAATGATTAATTTAGATAAATATTAATACGAAGGTATGGTTATCATGGTCTGATTTTGGTCAGCTTTTTTATTAACTTTTAAAATGTAAAAAGTGGTTATAGTTACATAACTACAACAGTTGGACATATAGTATTGCAATGTTTTTTGTAGATATTGATATGTTCTCTAATATTGTAGAACATTTTTTTGTTCTATCTTCAATAGTTTCCGCAGCGTAAGCGATAAAAGTCATTTTATGACAAAAAAAAATAACACTTTGGGTTACATTATTGTAGTTTTAGTAAGGATCCTTAATTTTTCCTATAATTAATATAGCCTTCTATATTAATCCTTTTCTTTAATATTCTTATATAATAGAAAATATCACTATTTAGTACTATTTACCTATATTCTGTAAATACCTATATACAGAATACAAGTAAATAGTGACATTTTCTTTAAATTTATACTAATAAAACACATAAAATAATCATCGACAACCTCGAGATCTTGATTGCGAGTACATACGTATTAGATATCTTTTTAAATGAAACAAAAACTATCAGTTATGTTTAAGTTGGAACAAATACCTACCCAAGAGTAGGTAATGCTTACTTAGAAACTTAGAACATATATATACCTTCTCAAAAACCTTCATGAAATATTGTGCCACCATCAAACTATCCACTCTTGGCAGATTGTCCGACTGACCTTTTAGAAAACCTTCCATTCTACACACTATACGTTTTACTTTATTGTAATCTATACTTTCATACTATCTATACTAATATTGTTTGGACCAATTTCAAAAATTCTTTCACCATTTGAAGGCTACATTATCACTAATTAATATAGGCTATAATTATTACAGAAAAAAATAAGGATTATTACTAAAACTACAATAATGTAACCCAAGGTGTTAAAAGAAATTGCCGTAAAATTCCTTTCATCTTATACGCTGCGAAAACTATTGAAGATAGAACAAAAAAATGTTCTACAATATTAGAGAACATATCAATATCTACAAAAAACATTGCAATACTATATGTCCAACTATTGTAGTTATGTCACTATAACCACTTTTTACATTTTAAAAGTTAATAAAAAAGCTGACCTATATCAGACCATGAAAACTATACTTTTGTATTAATCCTTATCCAAATAAATCATTTCATATTCAAAACTGTTTCAATACCTATAAATAACTTTTTGAATTACTCAAATCGGACATTCCATTCAGAAGATATTACGATCGAAACAAAACTAAGCGCCGAGACCCGCGTCGCGGTCGCGGTCGTGACGGGGTGTGACGTCATAGTGTGAGCGCGCGTAATCTTAGAAATTCAAAAAAGGGCTTCAACTTCTCGTCGTTATAACTTCGGAAATACTGCATGTATTAAAGTGAAATAAAAACTCATGTCACAACACATGATCTACGCTCCGATTTTAGGTGTATTTGATAGTAATATTTTGACCCATTTGTGTTCTCCATTTAGCATAAATATACATACTGATCACGCAAATAAAGGGGCAGAATAAAATCTTGAAAAAAAATTTTTTTTGGTACCTCCCCTGATTGTAAATTGTTAAATATTTTCTCGCTCTTTAAAAAGTATTATGGGTTTGTGAAAACAACTTTTCGATTAAGGAATCCGTTTGTTAAATAATATTAAGCTTTAAATTGTGAATCCCCCTCTAAAAACTAAACTATTGGTTCCGGAGAAGAGAAAATAACACGGTAGTAGTAAACAAACTGAGGTTAAAAGCAAAACTATCACAGCTCAGTAGGCTTTACAAGTTTACGGGTAATAGTCGACCAACTTATTAAAATGGACTTGGAGAAGTAATAATAAAAAAAAATGTACTTATAATATCCTTGTTAGCTGTGTAAACTACGAAACCCTGTACGTGAAACATCGTGCGTGGCCGTGACAAGCACTTGGCCAGTTTTATTTTTTTCAATCAACACAACGGCATCTGACGCAGTATGCTTATTAGCGAGATCGGTTACGTGGATCTGGTCTCCCGCCAGCACGAGCAGCAAAGGGCGTCGATGGGCGGTGGGCGATTGAGGGAGTAGCAGTGTTGCAGCAGCAGCCCCGCGGTGATCAGGCGCACGAACGCGTTCGCAAGCGGCGCCGCTCAACGTGCTCCACACCTGCACCGCGCCGCGCAGCGAGCCCCACGGGCTGAAACACAACACGAAAACGATTCTTAGTTCTGAACATACCTTCTCATCTATTCGTAAGGTCAGCAGCTCGATTAACATCTTACATCCGGTTAGGCGATCTCACCTCGCAAAATATAGGTCGGAGATCGCGGGTTGCACATAGTGCAGCAGCAGCGCTTCCTTCGATGCCGACTGACGCTCATCAGATACGCGTCGCAAAACGCGCAATGTCGGCAGAGACACGCACCATGCGCCACCGCCGCTTAGCGATACCCACGCGAAGCGACCGCTGGAACGAAATGAGGAGGTCAATCGGGAGCCTGATTTGAGGATCAGGATGTTAGTGGGAATCGGGATGATGGAATCGGGATGATGAAATCGGGCTCACCTGCGATGCGGCGCGAAGCCGGCGGGAGGCGCGGGGAGGTCGCGGCGCGCGTGCGGCTCCTCGCAAAGCGCTCTGACCTCGTCCTCGGTGGGTGCGACCGGTTCGGCGTGCGGTCGCGGTGCGGTTGCGGCGCGGGCGCAGCGTGCGTTGAGATCTCCCTCCCGCAAAGCGCGCACTGGCGCCGGCCGTCTTGCGCTCAATCGCCAAACGCTCAGCGCTCCCATTCCGCGCGTGCCGCTGCCCGTCAGCAGCAGCGGCGCCGCTATCGAGGGGTTATCCTGCTGCGAACGTTCGATCGGTTACGCTAGTAGCGGTTGGCTCCTAGACGAGAATTCTAGGAAGGTTCCGCTCGGACCGGATGCGGATGATAACTAGGATTCACCTAAGTAGGGTTTGGATGAGTCCAAAATGCCGTTCTCCGGTCGCGTACCTGCAGCAGAACCCTGAGGTATTCGTCTTCGTCTTCTTCGTCGTCACCGAACTGCGCGAACTCGTCCTCCAGCGCCGACGGCACTTCCGCGACGACCGCCATCCTGCGACACAAACACAAGCATCCGGATAAGCGCACCGAGTTTCGCCTCCATCGTGCGCTTTCGCCATTCTCTTACGTGATGTGCGCACCCCCCTCGTTGTAAATCCGGAGCAATGGGCTCGTCACGCCGACGTGCTCCGAATCCGTTTCCTAAAAAAAAAGAAGACGTTGAGGTCGGTGCGACCTTATTCCCGACGCAAAAGCGCAGTCGCTATCGCGCAAGAGTCACCTGAGTCGCCGCGTTCAGCCACACTGTGGTGCATCCGACGCGAGGTGCCAACAGCCGCAGTTCCAGCGAGAGATAGGCCTCTCCTCCTTTCCCCGCCCAGCATCCTGCTGCGCCTACGCTGCAACGCGTCCGTGACACCACGCGCCCCGCGCCGTTCTCTATATTATATCGGACAACAGCACAATGATTCGTGGATCATCACTCACTTTGGAGGAGGTGGAGATTGTTTAGGCAAACAAATACCACAGAAACCTGTTCGCCTTCGCCCCCCTCCGCGCCCGCACCCCGGGCGACACTTCGGCTGTGGAGTAAACCAGCGCGCACGTCGATTCGCATTTTTCCTACCTAGTTATTATATTTAAAGAAGTTTTGTTAGCATTTTAAACATTAAAAGCACATGTATTAGCACCTGGGAGTTTAACTGAAGAAGCATCCCGTATCCTCAACAACTTCTATTATTAAACTCGTTCGCATCGTACCCGAAAAGAATATATATCCGTAACGTTCTACTTACACACAATCTGTATAATAAAAAAGAAATATTGGCCTAAACTTTTATTGTAAATTTTTATACAGGCAGACAATCGATGTACGAAACCCAAAAAAGGGTATCTTATTCGTAACCTGGAATAGCACAGAATCAAAGTATTAATTTGGGCGGAAGTTAGTGTTATGTAATTTTGTATAGACGCGAGCCTACCGTTCAGTTGCAGCACTAGCAGCTCCCACGAGTCTGCGAGCGCCAGCGCCCCCACCAATAGCAGCCTTGTCCCCCCCTCGGCCCCCCTTTCCGCTTCCGCCCATTGAGCTCGCTCCGCTGAGGCCCAGCCGTGCACTCGCAGGCTCGTGCTCCAGCGGTGACTCCAGGAACCGTCAGCAAGGAGTTGCCATATCTACCTCGTAAACAATCATTTTACTAATTTATGTTAACCTACTTTTAAAACGAACATACACTTAGGTTTCACCTACAATGAGATTTGGCAGAAACGATGTTTTAGCATCGATATAAATAAGTTGTTGAAAATATAACTGACCGCGAGCTCGGCGTCTTCGGAGACGAGTGCGAGGCGTCCATCCGGCGCCAGCGCCATGTGCCTCGCGCCACCAAGCGAGGGCGCATTGCCCCCTTCCAACGCCTTCGCGCGCTGCCAGCCCGCGAACGAGCGGACGTACTCCTCGCGCCATGACACTGAAAAAATATTACTCGTACTGGGCATTATAGCTAGAGCTATTGGATCTACCGAAATTATATTCATCTACATATATTATGGATGTCAATGAACAAATTTAGTTTTTTTCCTTTACTTGTGGTACAAGACCTTGCTTCTTGCCAATCGCCACGAAATATTGGATCTGTCCGCTGGATGGGCAATAGTTGATGAGCAACCGTGCGCGCGTTAGGACTGTAGGTAGATTTGACACGATTTACATTAGTACGTACGCAAACGTTTTCTGTATTTCTCATCAACGGTTAGTTCTAATAAAGTCACACGCACCGTGCGCAGCGGTCAACGCGCGCATGCGAGCCGACGTGAGTGTTGCGCGACGTTGCAGCAAACGACGCCAAAGAGCGGAAGCGGCAGCGGCGTGACGCCATGCGCGACATGTCGCACTCGCCGCGCACAGTGACTCCGCCTCCAGCCACGAGAACACCTGCGCACGGAATAACTAATTGTCTAAGGCAAAAGAGACACTTGAAATCATCATTGATTTGTTCTCGGCACTCACTCACCTCATGCAGCACTGAAGCGCACAGTCCATCGCCGTTATGCCAACCACGTGCGTTTTCGATGAGATGCGTCATGACGGCTAATAGCTTGAGCTCGTCGTCTTGGTGTCGTGACGCTACGCTATTTATAGACGGCGAGCGTCTCTCCACTCGATCTGCTAGATTTTAACTGCCCACTGTTATAGATTTATTCTGAGCGCCAACGCCGTTCGATGCGCGCGCGCTTTTTTACTGGTTTTAGCTTGTGTTTGTTTGTTTGCACTTAATAAGTTCCGAAACTACCTACAGAACCGATTTCAAAAATTATTTTATCATTATCCCTGATTAACATAGGCAATAGAATATTTTCAATTTGTATTGGGATCTTATTAAAACTTTGATAATGTAATCAAATGTGTGGAAAAAATTCTTATATCGCGTACGCTGCGAAAATTATTGACAAGAGAGCAAAATGATGTACTACAGTTTTATAGAGGACATCAATATCCATAAAAAAGTCCATGTATATCATAATATGTCCAACTAATAAAGTTATGTCACAATAACTACTTTTTCATGTTCAATATTAATACTTAATTATGCAATAGTAACGCCGGTACAATCTAGGCCACATTATTTGTGCCTGGCTATCCTTATTATCCTTATCTAAATAAATCACTTCGTATTCAAGGCTACATCAGTACATGTAAATTACTTATTAAAAGCTACATTATCAGCGAGTAAACATAGGCTATATAATATATATATGTATTTTTATATATTGTTATACTACCTACCTATACCTACCGACAAATTGTTCAACCCAAATGGCGAAGATACGAACTGATGCTGTCACTACACTCGTAGGTACGAGTATCTTGCAAGTTTCGCGTCGAAACTTTAATACGAGTTCGTCCGGAAATAAGATCTTGCGATCTTGTTCTACCTACCTAGTCTTCACTACGAAGTCATTGAAAGCTCATGCATGCAAAACTTACCCATGCATAAAATAAAAAGAACAATATATATTTTTCTTTTTATTTATTTTTTCATCTTACATTTCAAAAACCATAAAAGTCTAGAACGAATAATATATTATAATATCATTTTGAAATATTAAACAGAGCCGTTTCATAATGCCAACTTTATTTTTACACCCTATTAGATCCCGATATCTCTTAACAACCCCTTGATCGACTTAGCTCATAAACTTACCGTTACCGGCATATTTTGATAGTAGATACCTAGCCTACAACCAATTCACATTTCAATGGTTCTTCAGTTTTGCTCAAACAAAACATACCTACAATCAAACATACAAACGCCGATTCGTCCAAGTTGTTTCAGGGATTCTCGCTCGCTCGATAAACAAATATTCGTTTCATATTAGTAAAAAAATATTAATATTGTTTAATACTACAAACTTAATCATGGTACACAAGTGCCTAAGTACTAGAATAAGTATTAAACAAAACAAAAAAAGTGTGCCTAATCGCTTGCTCTTACGTTAATCTAACCAAACTCTTATGCACCTATCTTCTAAGCTAGGGTAGGCACTACACATACACACACACAAAGAGAAGAACAAAACTTTCTGAATGTTTGGGAAGCAGCAACTATGGCAACAGTAAATTCAGACAGACTACATCATGGCGAGTTCGCGTTTGACTTGCTGTGTGAAGGCGGCAGTTGCCTCGGCCAGGTCCTTGTCACCGACCGCATAATCCATATCCGTGGTGGAGCCGCCCCCCGCACTGCCCTCCTCCGCCTGACGCTGCTTTAGTCGAATCTCGCGCATGCGCGCCTCCAAAATGCGCTCGCGCTTCGCCTCGCGCTCAAACATCTGCAATCAGCAGTTATTATTGTTGCACTCCGATGTTTACTTTAGTAGCGAACCGAACGAAATCGACTCACCTGTGTCAGAAGAACTTTGTCGTTCTTGTCCGACTGGGCGAGGCTTTGCGATAGCTCCACCATATAAATATTTCCTTTTCGACTGCCACACGCGACCATCGTCCCCTGCGATTAAATATACTCGTCGTTACTGCACTTTATAATGCTCGACCGGTCACCGGACAACGGTTTCCACAAGTAAAAGCAATCGACCTGATCATGGATGCGCACGCGCAGCAGTGGCTCGGCGCACACCTGCATGGTGAGAACGGGCGCATGCTGCCGCCGCAACAGATCCCACACCGCCAGCAACCCGTTCCACTGCGCCAGCACCATCAGTGAAAGCCTGCAGACAGCCACTCCGCTCAATAACAAACTGCTGTAGTACCTACTTTTAAACAAAGACAAGATAATTATTATATACATAAATATGGTGATTCGGCTTTATGATGATGTCACTATTTACGTTAACACCATTTTCAATAATTGATCGCACAGATGTCTCTTGTAGTACTTACTAAATAAACCATGTTGTAAAAACTTGTATGTTGATAAACTTGTTTGTCCATCACGGAAATCAGTTCTCGTAGATTTTAGTCTGTTTAAAAGTTTATCTCCAAAACCAAACTTATAATGTAGATAACAACAACATTACCATTTTCAAGGCGAGAATGTGTAGGCATTACAGGATGGTTAGGACATAGCGTCTCTAACAATTCTTATAAATGCCTACTTGTTCTTGTTAGAGCATGTGCTCTTACAAAAAGATAAGTCGGGTTTCAAAAAAACAAGAGCAAGTGGGCAGACTTGCGTTACGTAACCTCATGGGGCTCCAGGTGCCAGCGGTGATTTTATGGCGATGCGGCGGCGACCACACGACGGCTGACTCGCGACAGTCCTCGCTCCACACTCGCGCTGTCCAATCACCAACCGTCAGAAAGTTCTTCAGGAAACCGGGGTTTCGCTCCACCGACCACACCGGACCCAAGTGCGCCTCGAACTGACACACACACGGTAGTAATGTAATGATAAAACTGTTAATAATCAGATGGCATATTGGAAGACGATATTCACCTTCGCCGGAAGCTTCTCCATAGGAGTTTTGCCCTTGCGGTTGCCGCCGACGATGGCACCGTCTTCGGTGCCGCACATAAAGCGCGTCGGAATGGTCGGCTCGAACTCCAGCGCGCTGATGCCGGTCGCGTGCGCCATACTCTGCACGTCGAACGACGACTTCACCACGTCAATGATCATCTCGTCTGTCGGCTCGCTCATGTTACGGATGTCCCACCACTTGCAGGCGCCGTCGGAGCCACCCGAGAAGAACTCCATTCCGGATTTGGCGTTTATGAACAGCACGTTCCGAACGTACTCGCGATGCGCCACGTGCGGTGGACACAACAACGCTGCGCGGGAAGGTGCGCGTCGATCCCACACGCCCGCCTGCCCGTTGACGAGTCCACCCGCCAGCAGCGCTGGCTCACGAGGGTTATACTGCAGATCCAGCAAGGCGCAAGGAGGCTTGATCGTCGTTTCGGGGTAGTTGGCGTTCTCAACGTCCCAGATGTAGGAGAGGATCGGAGCGCGCGGGTTGCGGTTGTAGTCCACGTCGAGATACGAGACGGCGAAGCGCGAGCCGCCTTCCGGCTGCCAACAGATCGAGCTGACCGGACGCACGGGGGGCGGATCGCGGTACACGTTTACGGTTCGGCAGCTGATGCGCTCAGGCGCCGGCACGGATGCCATCTCCACGTAGTACGTGCGGTACATGTCGATCGCGTTGTTCTGCAGCACGTAATGGTCGACCCCCTGCGGATGATCGCAGGTTTATTATCACGACCAGCTGTCGTAAGAAGGAACGAGCGGTGGTGGAGACTCACCGGTGCGATGGACATGACGCAGTGCACGTAGTTGTCATCCTTCTCGACCTTGCGTCGGTAGCGTTGCGTGGCTTCCGGGTCGATCACGAGCACGTCCTTCGGCCACCCGCCCTCGGCGTGGTTCGCGCCTGTCGTCGAGTACTCGGCCCTGCGCGGAATGAAGAATGTGAGTAGCGGAAAGGGGTTGAGGGTTGGAGGAAGACAAGGGATTCTCACCGGATGGTGTTGATGTAGTGTTCGGAGTAACGCGGCGTGTGCTGCGTGGGTTGATGCACGGGGTTGCGCAGCATGTACTGTTTGTGTTCGGACACGGCGGTGGGGATGGAGTCGCACAGCAGCGGTCCTTGCTCGCAGAACAGCGGCTGGCGACCGAAGTTGCAGCGTAATTTTGTATACTGGTAAGAGATGTCCATTTTGATTTAATTAGATTAAATAATTTAATTTTTATGATACACCAGCTAGAAATCGATTTAGCTATCAATAAATAAATGCAGAACATAAAAATCCACAGACATCTTATTTTATACTCTTATAATTTGTTTAGATGAATAGTCGCAGTAGAAATGGTAACCTCTTTGGATCCCAGCTTCTTTCTTATTTTCTTACTAGCGACCCGCCCGGGCTTCGCACGGGTGCAATGTTGATACTAAATATACTACAGAATGTCTTTATATAAAACGTTTTTTTTCACAGCTTTTTTTGACCCCTCCTAGTACAATTATTATTGCTGATTTTTGGAGTACAATTCGTACAATTCCATAAATTTGTAACTGCATTAGAATTAACCCTTATCCACGGTGGGTCCGGCTGCGTAGTATCACACGATTTCTATGATTCTTTTTTTATGGAATAGTTAATAATGTTAACTTGTTTAATGAGGGATGACTGAGAGTGTTATAAACGTAAGAGTAGACACATATAATCAGAAAGCTTCGAACTGCTAAGCTATCGGGAGTTACACGTGTTATTGTAAGTCAACCATAAAAGATAGACATATGCTGTCGTGGGATATTTTTTATATAATTTTAAGGAGAACATTTCCGTCATACATGGTTTTTGTGTAGCTTTAACCATTAAAGTTGCACACGCGACGGAAGCTTAAAAAATGCAGTAACTTCTCCCGTTTTCCCAACATTTCCCTTCACTGCTCTGCTCCTTTTGATTGTAGCGTGATGAAAAGTATACTATAACCAGCTCAGGAGTATGAAAAATAATTGTACCAAGTTTCGTTAAAATCCGTCGAGTAGTTTTGGAACGAAGTTCCTTATCGCGCGTTGTGAAAGGAGGCTAGACGGAAAAAATTCTTACGAAAAGTTGTCACGAAAAGTTGTCACGACACTTTTTTGCTATAGTATATGTATTAATATATATGTATATCTATTAATTGTGTCGAGGTCGAGGTGGAAGTGGAGGTCGAGATGGAGGTGGAGGTCGAGGTCGAGGTCGAGGTCGAGGTCGAGGTGGAGGTCGAGGTCGAGGTCGAGGTCGAGGGGGAGGTCGAGGTCGAGGTGGAAGTGGAGGTAGAGATGGAGGTGGAGGTCGAGGTCGAGGTGGAGGTCGAAGTCGAGGTCGAGGTCGAGGTCGAGGTCGAGGTCGAGGTCGAGGTCGAGGTCGAGGTCGAGGTCGAGGTCGAGGTCGAGGTCGATGTCGAGGTCGAGGTCGAGGTCGAGGTCGAGGTCGAGGTCGAGGTCGAGGTCGAGGTCGAGGTCTAGGTCGAGGTAGAGGTCCAGGTCGAGGTCGAGGTCGAGGTCGTTGTCGAGGTCGAGGTCGAGGTCGAGGTCGAGGTCGAGGTCGAAGTCGAAGTCGAAGTCGAAGTCGAAGTCAAAGTCAAAGTTGATTCCCCTTCCCTTGTCCCACGTTATTTTGTGTTCAGTACAACATAACTGTAAACTAATAAACGACTTATTGTGCAAGTAGGAGATTACCAAAACATCATTAGTTGGTAGGTGGTATCTACTTAGGAAGGTAGGTACTTACCTATTTATTTGCTTTGCGTTTGTTTCTCATCTAACTAGCTAGATTGACAAAAATTGAGCCTACTGATTAAGTTTATATTACATTATATTTGATAATAATAAAAAAAATATTATTTTAACTTAAAAGAAATAAAATTTTATTACAATGCCTTCACTAATTAATCGAAAAGAACTTCGTTCCATCCGGGTGTCCCTTGACACCTCTCAAGTTTTTGTTTCTATAACGGTTATACAGACAGACAGACAGACAGACAAAAATTTTACTGATTGCATTTTTGGCATCAGTATCGATCCCTAATCACCCCCTGATAGTTATTTTGGAAATATATTTCATGTACAGAATTGACCTCTCTACAGATTTATTATAAGTATAGAAGATATGCGTCTATGGTTGCTGTAATTTAGCCAAATGTCAATACTCGTACATCTACATCTATACACTAGCTGCTCGCCCCGGCTTCGACGGGTAGTACCTGGATAAAAAGTAGCCTATGTATTATTCTGATGCATAGGCTATATATTACTGTAAAGTTTCATCCCACCAAAAACATTCTGTAAAAAACTAGCCAAGTCTCGATATTTCACAGTCTCTCGATAAGTCACACTTAACTATAACAATAAAAAAATCGCAGTAAGGAACCTCAGACTTGGCACGACTTTGTCTAGATTTCATTACTTTTTAGAAATATCGAGACTTGGCTAGTTTTTTACAGAATGTTTTTGGTGGGATTTCACTTCTTTTTGTAGAAACGTGGGCTTATTGATTTATTTTAATAGATTTTCTTATTTGACACAGTTTTTTTGACATAGTTTTTTGCAATGACAGTCGATATTTTTATGTACCAATAGTAGAAGGGGGCATTACCATATCTCTAATACAGCTGAGGCCAGCTGAGGGTTCTTCATCAGATACTTCAGACCTTCGACTTTTGACATCAAATGAAGCGGCCCATCAAGTTGAATATTTTTTATAAAGGCGGTATGTCGATCTCTAATAGTTTGGTTAAGCTCTTGTGTTTTCTAATCAGGGTCACCAGGTACTCCAGATCTTCGATTATCCTATATTTTAGGGTTCAGTACCCAAAGGGTAAAATCGGAACCCTATTACTAAGACTTCGCTGTCCGTCTGTTTGTCTGTCTGTCCGTCCGTCCGTCCGTCCGTCTGTCTCTCACAGGGTTGTATCTCATGAACCGTGATAGCTAGACAGTTGAAAATTTCACAGATTATGTATTTCGGTTGCTGCTATAACAACAAATACTAAAAACAGAATAAAATAAATATTTAAGGGGGGCTCCCATACAACAAACGTGATTTTTTTGCCGTTTTTATAGATAATAGTCCGACTCGCACTTGGCCGGTTTTTATAGTTTTCCCTTAATGTGGCAATTAAATAAATAAATAAAATAAATATTGGTGGACATTTAACACATCGCTATCTAGCCCCAAACTAAGCAAAGCTTGTACTATGGGAACTAGATAACTGATAGAATACTTATATACTTTTTTTTTTGTAAATACATACATATGATACATACTAACACCCAGACACAGAGCAAACATCTATGTTCATCACACAAATATTTGCTCTGGGTGGGGATCGAACCCACAACCTACTGCGCTGAAGGTAGAGTTACTACCAACTGAACCTAACTCTGTACCAAATTTCAGCTCTCTGAGTTTATGGGAAGTACTAGTTCTATTCTGATGATCATGAGTGAGTGAGTGAGTGAGTGTCTAAAATGCGAAACTTTGCTTTCGCTTAACTTCGAAACTAAATGCCCTACAGACTTGAAATTTTGGATTTTAAGTATGTGATTATAGCTTACTGGATGACGAAAATTTCTGCTTTCTGGTATTATCCAGAGGTTCTCAAATAGGGACCTGAAAATGCGGCGAAATGGTTCCTGTAAAGGATGGTACGGCAGTGTTTGTTTGCTTCGCGCTCGACTTGGCGGGGGCACTGCCGTGCCCCCAAATTTTAATCTGTTCAGTAGTTTTTGAGTAAAAGAGTAACAAACACACACACACACTCACTCACTCACAAACTTTCCCATTTATAATATTAGTAGGAAGTAAGATATACATAAACTAATATTATAAAGAGGAAAGATTTGTATGTGTATGTTTGTAACGAATTGGCTCAAAAACTATTAGACCGATTTCAAAAATTATTTTACCATTTGACCAATTACTAAATAAGGTGTATAAAAATTGCCATAAAATTTATTTCGTCGCATACGCTGCGGAAACTCCTAATGATAGAATCAAAACATGTTTTACAATATTAGAGAACGTATCAATATCTACAAAAAAACTATGCAAAACTATATGTCCAACTGTTGTATTTATGTCACTATAACCACATTTTTAATTTTAAAATTTAACAAAAAAGCTGACCAAAATCAGACCCTATTAACCATACCTTCGTATAAATCCTTATCCAAATAAATCATTTCATATTCAAAACTGTTTCAATACTTAGAGATAAGTTTTTGAAATACTCAAATCGGACATTCCATTCAGAAGATGTTACGAATTGAGGAAAATAAAGTTTGACGGGGCGGCGGCGGCGCCGGCGGTCCGCGCAATGAATATTTTCATTATTTTCACAGCACATTTTTATGTTCCAGATAAAAAGTTATTTCAGAACTACTTTAAAATAATTTACCTGTACTGTTTAATTTTCGTAGTATTCTCAAACTTTCAGTAAGTAGCTACATATTTATCAAACAAAAGTTATATTCAGGACTACCCACATAATATACTTTTCATGACTTATTTCACACTGTTTATTTTTATTTTTTTGTGATTAAAAAAATAACTTGAAACAATATGCCTAGAAAAAAGGTCGCAACTATCTAACATAGTTTTCATTTTCAAGCGAGATTAGCAAAGATTTGTCGTATTGGAGAACCTTCTTCTGAAAATTGTAATTGTCTCACAAGTCAAAGAGAGTAGGTAGGTACGAATCGCAAACGCGGGCCAGATAATGTAGCGCCGAACGTTCGCAACGTCTTTCTGGAAATACGAGTTAAGTAGAAACAGAAACTCACGAGCTCGCGCAAGAAAATGTAGAGCCGAAAAAATCTGAGGTCATCCCAGCTCATCGACTACATAGCCCAGAAGACACCGCATGCAAGGCGAACACTGTCATCCAAAACATCAGGCTTATACGGCCGATAAAAAATACCGCGCGTCAAACCTGCAGTAGTACCGACCACTTCCTTGACCCGTGCACATCTCGTCTGTTTATGCTACAAAACCATTACCACAAGCTCAAGTTACACTGGTTATTTTCCTTGTCGATAGTCAATAGTGTTGTACCACTACTCAATAATTGATGATCGATAAACCTACATAGTAGTAACAACAACAGTTGGACCTAACTAGTAAAACTACTTATTGCCAACTAGCTTCCGTCCCGATCCCGATCCCGATCCCGATCCCGATCCCGATCCCGATCCCGATCCCGATCCCGATCCCGATCCCGATCCCGATCCCGATCCCGATCCCGATCCCGATCCCGATCCCGATCCCGATCCCGATCCCGATCCCGATCCCGATCCCGATCCCGATCCCGATCCCGATCCCGATCCCGATCCCGATCCCGATCCCGATCCCGATCCCGATCCCGATCCCGATCCCGATCCCGATCCCGATCCCGATCCCGATCCCGATCCCGATCCCGATCCCGATCCCGATCCCGATCCCGATCCCGATCCCGATCCCGATCCCGATCCCGATCCCGATCCCGATCCCGATCCCGATCCCGATCCCGATCCCGATCCCGATCCCGATCCCGATCCCGATCCCGATCCCGATCCCGATCCCGATCACGATCCCGATCCCGATCCCGATCCCGTGTTTAAAACGGTGGAAACCAGTCGCATATATCGCATCGCATCGCGAGGAAACCAGTAGTTAGTATTGTTATAAGCGGCGATGGGCTTGCAACCTGTCACGTATGGACTGCTAACTACTGCAAAATGTGGGTATGTGCCGAATATAATATTTGGACGTGCCTCTGACTGCTATCGACAACTCATGACAACACTTCCCATCCCTAGTGAATCACGTCATCTTGAACCGGCCAATCAGAATGCATTTTTTCCCACTCCCCCCGTACCTCATACCTCACTGACTTGACAGAGTTGTTTGTTTGAAGAAATGAAGCCATTAGGCGTCTATTAGGCTATGTAGTCGATGTCCCAGCTAAACGAACTACAGTTGAGCGCTCAACGATAACAGCTAGCGTCTTGCTGGAAATAGGGCTAGAAAGAAACTCTCAAGCATGGCCAAGGGAATGTAGCGCCGAACGTTCACTTCGTCTTACCTTCGTCTATTACTTGAGTACATAAAACTAAAATAAAGACAAAAAACCGGCCATGTGCACGAAAGCTTCCGTACCAGTATCTATAAAAAAAAACCGGCCAAGTGCGAGTCGGACTCGCGCACGAAGGGTTCCGTACTATTATCAAAACGGCAAAAAAATCACGTTTGTGTCCCACTTAAATATTTATTTTATGCTCTTTTTAGAGAAATACATCATATGTGAAAATTTCAACTGTCTAGCTATCACGGTTCACGAGATACAGCCTGGTAACAGACAGACGGACAGCGGTGTCGCTATTTTACCACTATCGGTAAAGTTAGTCGGTAAATAGATGGTACTTCACATGATCGACTAAAAAGTTTGAAATTGAATTATTGAATTCATGTAGTTAGGTAAATAGGTACCTAGGTAGATATTATTAATTTCAAATTAATTTCGAGTTCGAATCCTGGCCATGCATCAATGGATATTTCTTTTCGAAAAATGTATATGCGCGTTACACATGTTTATATAACGGTGAAGGAAAACATCGTGAGGAAACCCGTTAGTATTCTTGAAAGCGGCGACGGGCTTGCAACCTGTCACGTGTGGAATGCTAACTACGTAGTTAGGTAAATAGGTAGGTTACGAGATATTATGAATTATTTTTTATGTTTTTAGGGTTCCGTACCTAAAGGGTAAAAAACGGGACTACTAAGACACCGCTGTCCATCTGTCTGTCACCAGGCTGTATCTCGTGAACCGTGATAGCTAGACAGTTGAAATTTTCACAGATGATGTATTTCTCTAAAAACAGCATAAAATAAATATTTAAGTGGGACTCCCGTACAACAAACGTGATTTTTTTGCCGTTTTGATAATAGTACGGAATCCTTCGTGCGCGAGTCCGACTCGCACTTGGCCGGTTTTTTTACTTTTACTTACCTTTTCCATTCTACGATAAGACGGTCGGTCATCGATTATTATCGATGCGGTAAGTTCTTTGGCTCGCGGGTAATAAATAACAAAACAAGTGGTTACGAAAATTGTTATATTTTGTACGCACATCATAAATACACAACATTTAATAAGTATGTAATAAACACTAGTATAACTTTACTAAAGATCTTAATAAAAAATAATCAAACTCTTAAACAAATCAAAAATACAATTAACGAATCTAAAAATAAAACTAATACAAATGCAAATGTTTGCAGATCTGCAGGAGTCAGAGCAAGTTTCCCTGTTCCTTTTTGACCTGCGTGAGGTACTCGAGCGCGGCTTCTGCCAGATCTTTGTCCCCAAGAGAGGGGTCGAGCTCACTGAGAGAGGCGGCCGGGCTGCCCTCCTCCGCCTGGCGTTGCTTCAGCCGGATCTCGCGCATGCGTGCCTCTAGAATGCGTTCGCGCTTTGCCTCGCGCTCCAAGATCTGTCGAATTGTTTCACGATTAACTTAAAAGAACCTGTACAACTCGATCGAGTCTCCTTCGAGACTTACCGCAGTTAGGAGTCCCTTATCGGGCTTGTCAGACTGAGAAAGACTCTGCGACATCTCGATCATGTAAATGCTTCCTTTTCTACTGCCGCAGGCAAGGAGGGAGCCCTGAAAGAGAATATGAAATTGAGTACCCAACGAGCAACGAGAAGGTCGAGAACGACGGTTGAGAATCAAGATGGGTGGTAGATGATTTACACTGGTAGGACAATTAAAAAATGTTTTGTTACCCATACAGAGATACAGAGATTCCTAGTTTGGGGGGGGTCAGGGTCACTGTGCTAGCGAAACCATTTATATGTAATATAGGACAAGTACTTATATTTAATATTACTCAACACTTTTCTTGTAATAATTCACTAACCCCTTCGTGCATACGCATGCGCAGAAGTGGTTCTTCGCACACCTGCATGGTGAGCGCAGGCTCGTGCTGGCGTCGCAGCAGATCCCATATCGCCAGCAGCCCGTTCCACTGCGCCAGCAACATCAACGATAGCCTGTGTAGTAGATACATATACAATTTACGAGTAGCTACGAGTATTATCGGTTGAGCTGAATCGATCAACGTAAGACAAGACGAAATTAAATAATCTTATTCTTTTTTTTTACCTACCTAGTGGGGCTCCAAGTACCAGCGGTGATCTTGTGGCGGTGCGGCGGCGACCAAGCGACGGCCGACTCGCGACAGTCTTCGCTCCACACGCGGGCCGTCCAATCGCCGACCGTCAGAAAGTTCTTTAGGAAGCCAGGGTTGCGCTCCACCGACCAAACCGGACCCGCGTGAGCATCAAACTTTCAACACGAACAAAAAGTTAACAGATTAAGCACTTTGGCCTATTTTAAATACGGCATTGTCCGACAAAGACAAAGACGACAAAAAAGGCTGAAGATACTCGTACCTACCGACCCCATTCTATGATGCATAGAAATATATACCTTAGCCGGAATCTTCTCCATGGGAGTCTTTCCTTTTCTATTGCCTCCGACGACTAACCCGTTCTCGGTGCCCGCCATGAAGCGCGTCGGCATCGTCGGCTCGAACTCCAGCGAAGTTACGCCGTTTGAATGCGCCACCGTAGGTACGTCGAACGACGATTTCACCGCATCCAGGATCATCTCCTCCGTGGGTTCCTCCATTTTACGAATATCCCACCACTTGCAGACTCCATCCGGTCCGCCCGAGAAGAACTCCTGACCCGATTTGGCGTTTATGAAAATAACGTTTCGCACCAGATCGCGATGTGCGCTGTGCGGTGGACAAACCAACTGCGCGCCGCCGCCTTGCCGTCGATCCCAAACGCCCACTTGTCCGCTCATAAGGGCGCCTGCGAGCGTGGTGGGCTCGCGCGGGTTGTACTGCAAGTCTAGCAACGGGCACGGCGGCGTCAGCGTGGTCTCGGGGTGATTCGAGTTCTCCACGTCCCAGATGTACGCGAAGAGAGGCGCGCGAGAATTGCGGCTGAAGTCTACGTCGTTGTATGTGACGGCGAAACGCGAGCTGCCTCCGTCCGGCTGCCAAGAGATGGAGCTGACTGGACGAACGGGCGGAGGGTCGCGGTACACGTTCACGGTTCGGCAGCTGATACGCTCCAGCGCCGGTGTCGGAGCCATCTCCGCGTAGTAAATCCTGTACATGTCGATTGCGTTGTTTTGATGAGCGTAGTGGTCCAGGCCCTGTCGATGTTGGTCAAAATGAAAAGGTGTTGGTAGGTCCTGAGATAACAAAGAAGGAGAGTTTCGGAGAATGATAACAGGCTAACATAGCTTTTTTTTAGTTGTAGTGCGTGGTTATATTTGTTTGTACTACCATTTTTTTACCTAAATATTTACCGTTGAAGTTGACATAACGCAGTGTATGTAGTTATCGTCCTTCTCGATCTTGCGTCGATAGCGCTGCGTGGCCTCCGGGTCGGTGATGATCACGTCTTTTGGCCATCCTCCTTCTGCGTGGTTAGCACCCGTTGTCGAGTATTCGGCCCTGCATCAGGGAAATCGTATACTTTTCATGTAGACGATGATCTAAGTACCTACCTGCCTAGACGGTTTACCCACACACAAAATGTATAACGTAAGGTGAGGTTAGGAGATGGCGATAGGTAAGGAACGGCACTCACCGGATGGTGTTGAGCTGGTGCTCGGAGTAGCGCGGCGTGTGCTGTGTGGGCTGATGCACGGGGTTGCGAAGCATGTAATGCTTGTGCTCTGCAACGGCCGTGGGAATGGAATCGCACAACTCGGGGCCCTGCTCGCAAAACAGCGGCTGTCGCCCAAACTCGCATCGTTTCTTCGTATACTGGTAAGAAATCTCCATCGTGGAATCCGATAAATGGATACAAATTAAAAACTATCAGAATAATCTAAAACTTTACTAAAAATTATATTATGTAGCCTCCGTAAAAAAATCAAAAGTCAATTAGTCTTAAAAACTTCGTAGAAAACAGGTAAGAAACTGTTTTTTTATGTCATGTTAAAGGAGGTGTGAGATTGATCCAGCCTACAGAGGTTATAATCATGATTAGCAAAAAAGATGTTTATTGAACTTTTATCAAGCACTTTAAGCGATTTTGGATAGTATTTTGAGCTTTATTATTATTGGTATTGAGCGGGTAGTTCCAATTACCTAGAAATGAGTGATTTTAAATAAGATTAAAAGTTGTCAATGAGGACACCGACAATGTTTCGATTCATCTAGAGAATCTTCTTCAGGGTACTCACCCTGAAACCATTAAACGCGCGAAAGTTTTGAATGTGAAAAAAAAAAGATTAAAAGTGTTTAAAAATTTATGAATGTCTTAAAACAAAACCAAAAAGTACTCATATCATACTTTTAGCGTATAACTGAAATATTTTGACATCTTCACACATTTTGACTCATGTTTTAATTAATCAAACTGCTTTTCCAAAATTTCAAAGCCGGCTGAAGAGCTGGACAAAATTATTGAGTTACTTACCTGGTGAGTATAGTTGCGATATAGTTGAGCTCAGTCGGTAGTAGCTTTACCTGTATGTAGGTTGTGAAAAAGGTCCCCACATAATGTACCAAAAAAGTTTTTACAAAAAAATAATCATGTTGGTATTGTGTCGGTTATACAACAATTAGTTTGGGTTTACTTTATTTATTCTGTGGTTGGGACTAGATGATATTATTGTGATGATGTGTTAAACTGTCCAGCAATATTTATCATCATTTTTTGAATAGGATAATGAATGATGCGCTATTTATAAGATGCGAAACAGAGCAGTGATGATTAGCACCCCGCGGCGGTAGAGATGACGGGTGGCGGGCACAGCGCCAGCCATGGTGGTGTCAGAGCAGTTCCCTCTGTTCCGCCTGGCGACGCTGCTAGCGCGTCAGCTCAGCTCACCCATCGCCACACGCATCAAGGTAATCATTATAAATGTCGATCGGTCCTTTAGGTACTCGTACCTTGAGTGGTTGTTAGGTAGATACGTTCGGTGACCCACTATGTTTGTGGTTACTTTCGATTGCAGGATTACGCAAAGAGCCACCCTAGCTTCGGTCGCAGCGTGTGTATGCGATCTGGACGAGCAGCGGCTGCAGCTGAGCTGCGTTTCAAACTATGGACGTTGCAAGAGCGAGGTGCCGCCGCGGCGCTTCCCTCTCTTTCTGACGCGCGTGCTTTGGAGGCTGGTGCCGACCTGCTTGGTGCGTTTTACAGCATCTCTTGGGGCCACACTATACATCCAACTAGTAGCGAAGGAAAATGCTGCTAGAAAATGGTTTTACTCAATTGCTTTATTGCAGGCGAAATTATTTTATTCGCGTTGGGCGCTGCGATCATCACTTTTGAATTCAACCGCCAAGCGATCAAGCAAGAGGTAAAGGTAAGAGAGAAGTTACGCTTCACATGAAAACACCCCTCATAATTGTCTGAGACCAACAGTTCCATCGAGCATATTGGTGCCCCTTCTGTTATTTTTAATACACTTTTATTACCTTCGCCTGTAACAAATTTACTAATTAGACATGAAATTTCCAAATTCTTATAAGTAACATAAGATTGATTAATGGAAGATAATTGCAGGCGGATGCTGAGCAATCAAGGTGGCTGGCAGTGCAACTGCAGGTGGAGGAACTGCAAGCCGAGTTGCAAGAGCAGCAGAGAGATCTAGATCGGCTCGCTGCCACCTTACGCGCTTTGGCCGAGCCGGAGGCCGAGTCTGAGCCCAAGCCATTGCCATCAGCCGCACCCGAATCCGAACCCACTGCGGGCCTGCACGATACTCCGTCCCGATTGCCTGCGCCGCCCGAGTTCTGCCCATGTCCTGATCTGTCGACGGACCCTCCTTTGTGAAATCGGTAACCTACGCAGTATTTTGCTTTTAATTATTTTATAATTTAGAACACTTTTAACAAGTTTACTTTTACCAATTGTGTAAATAATATCAATAATTCATAGTTACCAAACTTTAGACTTTCTGAGTGAGTCAGGGTCGCTCGCTCATTGCGGAAATTATATATTTTTATCAGCGCGATGCGAGTTATTGCGAGCTTCGCTGTTGAAATAATGCTTCAGCATCGGTAGAGTTTCGGTATTTGTGTCCGACGTAGCACCCATTGCTGCGTTAGTTCCCAACGCAGCGAACTACTCGTCGAGCACGCGGCGATGTGAGCGCGGCATGACCGCCGAGCGAGCTTGGTGATTGCGTCCGGCGCGTCACAAATTCACAATGCGCTATTGTTGGGCGCATTTGGAAAAACAGAAATAAATAAAAAGAAACACAAAAGACCAAGTTTTCTCGCTCTAATGAGGACAACGCGGGAAACGAATAATTTTATGAAGCTCCGTGCAGTTGTTGATAGAATGTTGTGGAGCATGGCGTCATTATTTTAAGTGGGTATTATAAAATTATAATGAGTCTTTTGACTAAACAATTAAAAACGCATGACGAATTGTACGATATGATAATGTAACGTAATATTTATTAATTTGTAATAGTTCAAAACACGATAACTCATATATATATATATATATATCGAAGTAGTTGGGAAACCTGGGTTTTTAAAATGGGCAAAACCGTTGACCTTATTATCCGATCATCGGTTCTATATTTTAAGCACTACTCTTATTTCAAACTATTGATAATTACTTACAAAAGGTTATTGCGACTGCCACAAAATAAAAACGACAAATTCTATAAGCTGAAGCTATTTTATTCAGAGTGACTACTTACAATGCTTTCGGTTCGCCGCTTCAATCACAAGTCTCCCCCGAAACCTTCACAACCGTTTCTTTATAACAAGATACTGACGTCATCGTCGATTCTACCGAGCTTCCGCTCCAAATTCGACAGATGGCGTCAGAAACGCTAGAACCTTACGTTAACTTTTACATGGTAAATTCTAAAACTAATTGCAGATTTATTTTAAGCTTTTTTGGAATTATTAAAAATAATTAGCAGAAAATTCAATTATCTTTTAAAATTACAATTAATTGTTTTATGCTTAAACGATTCACAAATTAACAAAAATAGTTTCCATAAATCTTAATACAATTATTAAATCATTTTTAAAGTGAGAAATAACCTTGTAATAAATTGATCGTTATTAAAAGTAATTCAGAGCCTTATGATTTCATTAATCAAAACATTTCTCAAATAGATTGAATTTAATTTTAAAATTACTACAAAATTATTAAATAATTTTGGAAATAAAAATAATAAATTAATAACAACATAGAAATTAAAAGACAATTATTTTGATTGTGAAATAATTGTCAAAATAAAAATCAAAACAGTGCATAATTTTACGAAACAGATTGAGAAATCGTGATTCTATGAATCAACTTAATATTAAAGTAAATTAAAAGGATTTTAGGATTTTACTAATTCTCATTGCTAATCATCTTAATTAAAATCAATCTTATTTTACAGTCCATAAAATCGACGCGGCGACACGGCCATTCTGATGTGCGATGCGTGCTCTGCATTGCCCCAGAATTTTGCTGAAAATAAAATAGATAATTTTGCGGCTAAGTAGGTACTTCCACAGTGCAACCTCGTAGTCAGTATTTATAATATTTGCCATTACAAAGCAACGCTATTTTGTTTAAAATCACTGCTCACTCAACATGAATGCAGATCAAAGATATGAACAAGAACAAATTTGAAATAAAAAAAAAACAAGGAGCTGCTCATTCCGCATGACAACAGTTTTCTTGATTGGTGTTAGTAGTTTTGTTATTCTTATTATTTTTAGGATTCAGGGTCTGGTTAAGGGTGTGATCGAACGAAGAGGCTCTAAAGGATAGGGAAGGCCGATGCTGTGCTCTAGGCGGTCTTGAACGCCGTGGTACACAGGGGATTATATTTCTTTCAGGATGGGATTAATTTTCAACATTGGCTAATGAACGGCTCCACACGTCAAAAGCATATTTTGTGTTTGTGTTTATTGTCATGTTTATTTTTTCCAGGATTCAGGGTAAGGTTACGGATGTGATCGAACGAAGAGGCTCTAAAGGATAGGGGAGGCCGATGCTGTGCTCTAGGCGGTCTTGAACGCCGTGGTACACAGGGGACTATATTTCTTTCAGGATGGGATTAATTTTCAACTTTTGGCTAATGAACTTCTCTACGCGTCAAAAGCATCTTTTATTTTTATTTTCGAACTTGGGCTATTAAACCACACGTCAAAAGCATACATTGGGTTTCTTGTTCTTATCTTTGTAATTATTATCTGTATGTTAGATTTATGCTATTTTTGATGTAGTATTATGAAAGGTTCTCACCGAGAGTAACATAGCTTTGTTAGCCTGTTGCTTGCGATATGGCGACAGGAGGGGATGCCGCCGGCGTGACACCAGAAGGTCCTTGATGCTCAGCAGGAGGCGACACGGCCGCCTGGACGCCTGTCCCAGGTTGTGGTGCGCGTCGTAGTTGGTCATGTGCTACCTTGCGAGGTCGTCCATGATGACCCACAACTTTCTTCACGAGATAACGATCGTTATCAAGAACCCTGTGAACTTCATAAGGCACACTAAATTTTAAATCTAATGATGTTTGATTTCTGGGGTTGTTTTTTATTAATACAAAGTCTCCTCGCTGAAAGTTATGCACTTTTGCGCGACCCTTATCAAATCTTTCCTTATCTTTTGCTGATAACTCGGTCATTTTATGTTGAACATGTCGTTCTAGCGATTCCATATTGATAGACGCGTTATCAAAATCGACCAAATTAAGCAATTCTGAAGGCACGCAATTTTGACGTCGGGTAAGGAGTGTTAGTGGAGCAGTACCTGTGGTTCGATGAACAGTGCAGTTTAAGGCAAGCTGAAGACTTTCCAACGCCGTGTGCCACTCTGGAGTTTCATAATTTTTAATCATGATAAGCCCGTTCTTTAGTGTTGTCATGACACGCTCGACCTGACCGTTTGCCCTGCTTGCACCTGGGGATATACAGTGTATGTTGATACCAAACCTGTCGCAGTAAGTTTTGTACTCGCCTAGGAATTCACGCCCGCCGTCCACGATGATCTGCCGCGGGGCTCCAAAAAGGTGAATCACCTGTTTTAGTGCTGCGAGAGAGCTGTGCTGACTTTTGTCGTTGGTATGACGAAGCAGAACATACTTAGTATAGGCATCTACTGTAACCACGACGTATTCCTGGTTATCGGAACTACCTAGCTTACCAGTTATGTCCATGTGTATAACTTCAAATGGTACGGTTGGTTTGGTGATGGGGTGTAGTTGTACAGCAGTGGCTCCAGACGTTTGCTTTGAAGTCCTGCACACAACGCAGTTGTCCACAAAGTCTCGAACGGTTGTGCTCATTTTGTCGAAATGATAGGTGTTTCTAATTTTATGTAGAGTTTTCTCCCAGCCCGGATGTTTCAGAGCAGTATGGAACGTATTAATGAGGCTCCACTGAAAGGCTTTTGGCACAACAATTAGCTTTTGTTCACCTAGAATAGGATCGTTTCTCTCGTATTTTAGTACATTACCTTCAAGACAATAACTAGGGACATTGTCTTCTTTATGCAAGGCATCAATGATTGGTCGCAGCTGGGCGTCACGACGCTGCTCTATGTTGAGCCAGTCCAAATTGTTTGACATTACGTTGACAGAGAGAGGGTCTGGGTTTCGGCTGAGGAAATCTGCATGTTGCATCCGCTCGCCCTTCCTGTATTCTATGTCAAATTCAAAGTTTTGAAGATACGCCCACCATCTATGTATTCGGGGCAGTAGGTCTTGTTTATGCTTAGAGGCTTTTAGTGCGTTGCAGTCCGTGACAACTTTAAACTTTCGTCCGTATAGAAAGTGTCGGAAGTGCTTGATAGCCCGGACCACCGCCAGAGTCTCGAGTTCGTAAGAGTGATACCTGGCTTCTATGTCAGTTGTGCGCATGCTAAAATAAGCTACAACATGTTGTCGACCATTGATTATCTGAATGAGTATCGCTCCAAACCCAAGACTACTAGCATCAGTAAATAACTCGATGGGCTGTCCCTCTTGAAAAATTGTGAGGACGGGCGCTGAAGTGAGGTGATGAATGACTTTCTGACGTGCCTGTTCGTGTTCGTGAGTCCATTGCCACTTAGTGCTTTGTTTAGTTAAGTCATAAAGGGGGGCCATAGTACATGCAAAATCAGGGATAAAACGACGAAAATATCCAGCCAAACCGTTAAATTGGCGAACTTGTTTAACAGTAGTTGGTACTGGGGCCTTTAATAAAGCTTCAATCTTCTTGGGACCTGGACGTACTTTGCCATCCTCTACTACATTTCCTAGGTATTCTATGGAGCGTTTGAAAAAGAGACATTTATCAATGTTTATTGAGAACCCTGATTCACGTAATGCAATGAGGATTCTTTCCAAATAAACTAGGCCAGAAGAAGAGTCACGGCATTTACTTATGACGTCGTCGATATATACCTGAGCTACAGAGTCGTTATGATCTTTATTAGCGCTACCGGAGTTAAGAAGGGGTCCTAGGGCCCTATTTATGCATCTTTGATACACGGACGCAGCATTGCAAAGCCCAAATGGGATTGTAAGATATTCGTAAAGCCCGTCCGGTGTAACAAAGGCACTTTTTTCGATAGATTCCTGTGCAATTGGAATCTGGTGAAAGCCAGAAGCCATGTCTAAAGTCGTGTAGTATTGCCCACCAGCGAGTTGGTCAATTTGGTCTGCAATCAGTGGAAAAGGGTAATGGTCGCGAATAGTATTAGAGTTAAGCTCCCTATAATCAACGCACATACGATCGTCACCATTTTTTTTTTTTACTAAAATGATCGGGCTGGAATAGGGAGATCTACTTTCGCGAACAATGTTATTATCTATCAGTTCAGCAACAATGTTTTTTACTTTTTCACGTTCAATGGGGCTCAATCTATAGGGTCTTCGCTCGACAAACTTGTCTTTGTTTTTCAAGCGAATTTCCAACTCTCCTGTATTAACACGAGATTTGGAGAATCTACGTGTGAAGACGTCAGAATATTTATTGAGTAAAGTCAACAATTGGGCAATTTGAGATTCGTCTGTCAAGTCATGGTCTAATTGGTCGAATAAAGGGTTTTTAGATTGCATGTGCATAACGCGAGGATGAGAAATTAACTTCGCGCTATCTTTGGTTACTATAACACTCAAACCCGTTTCGTGTAACAAATTCGCGCCAATTAGGACGTCCGACGTCATTTCGTAGTCAGGCAAGATGTTAAACAATATCTCGACATTAATATTGTCTATGACGCATACCGTCGTCAACGTAGTCAGTGAGATTACCGGAAATGGTCCTATGCCTCGTAAGTAACTAACCGTTTGACACCTTCGCCCTGGTAATTTGTTTGCAACGGATTCACGCATGACAGAGCATTCGGCTCCACTATCGAACACGGTACTTACAACTTTATCATCTACGCGCATATACATAGTGTTAAGGCTTGGTCCTTTGGTGGAAACTGAATTTATACTAGATGTTATTTGTTTATCCCGACGAAAACATGTGTCGAAAAGATGACCACTTTTTCCACAAAATGAACAGACCTTATCACTAGAATGTACAGGCTTGGAAGTTGGGGTAGGCGTTGCGGTAGAATTTTTCCCTATTGGTTGCTCACTAGAATTTTTACTACGACAGTTACTAAAAGAGTGGCCAGATCTTTTACAAAAGTTACAGTAAAGAGCATTAGTTTGGTTGTTAACGGAAAACCGTGAACGTTTTGGTGGTGGTTGGTTCGAGTGGTGATGAGGATTGGGGCGCTTAACGCGAATAGATGAGGCAACAGAAATCAATTCGGGCACTGAGGTAGCTCTGGCATTCATTAACTCGATTCTAAGGCGTTCGTCACTAATCGTTCCAATCACCGCTTCTACAGCATCACTATCAAGCTTATCTCTAGTCACGCGTCTCCATAGAATCCAAGACTGAGTTAGAAATTCCGCAATATCTTTGGACGGGTCGTAGGTGTGTTCCCGAAATTTGACCACGTCACGCGAGTAGCGGCTTTCGGGCTCGAATGTAGTAATGATTATTTGCTGCAGTTCATCCCATGACGATGTAGTCACAAGCCAATTATCAGCCCATATTTTAGCACGACCTTTCAGTAGGCTAGTTACCTTCATACGAATGTCATAGTCGCTAAGTTTATAAGTGTTTTTCGCTGTAGAAATGTGATTACACCATTCTCTAACCCCTACGTTTCCATCCGGATCGTAAGACGGTAGGAAAACATCAGTTATTTTTACCTTATTGAAAGACTGCTGCTGGTTCAGCAATCGCTCACTCATACTTTGCATCATGGTCATCATGTTTAAAAAAAATTCAGGTGGTACGTTACCAGATTGATGTGGTGTCGTAGGTGGATTAGTAGACGCACTCATAGGCATCGTGCTCGGCTGCGACACACCTGGTTCCTGTGAGGTTGTAGCATGTAGGCTGCCGGCGACCGACGGTGTCGTGGCTCCAGGCACGTTCCCGCTCGGATCAGGTGTATCCGGCTCAGGCTCGCTCATGATACGTGATGTCAGGATCTGAAAAAATAAATTATAACCGGGACAGAAAGAGGATCGTGAAACTATGAATCAACTTAATATTAAAGTAAATTAAAAGGATTTTAGGATTTTACTAATTCTCATTGCTAATCATCTTAATTAAAATCAATCTTATTTTACAGTCCATAAAATCGACGCGGCGACACGAAATCAATCTTATTTTACAGTCCATAAAATCGACGCGGCGACATATATATCTACAAATATAAGCATCCGGCGGAGAACATTACTTAAAGGTAGGTAGGTACTTGCCAGGTGCTAAATTCGCGCTTTGGTTATGATTGCAAATTGCGTCACCATTAGTGCTGCATCATATAATTTTCCCAATAGTCGTTCTTATTCAATTCCACAAGCAATTAACACCTCTGTCCACTAACTCATCGTCCCCCCCCCTCACCCCTGTTCCCGCAAACAGGTACTGTCACAGTGCATTGATTTGTTTGCCAAACTTGTAGCAAATTTGTCTGTGAACGTATTTCCACGGAATATTTGTTTGTACTTAGTTGTAGTGACTAGTATCAAGTGGAGTGAAATTGAATCGTTCTAAGAATAACATAAATAATAAATGTGAGCAAAACTGAACGAACAAAATATCCATGTTGGCAAAAATAAGCATGTTAATGTTGACACCAAGCTAACTAACATTTTGTTTTGTTCTGTTCATGCTAAAGTATAAATTTGTGTGTAAAATATAACGTAACATAGGTAATAAAATAATGGATTAGATAACCTACCATCCCCATGTATAGGTTGACCTATATACCTAGTTGACATGATATACCTAGATGGAGATCTGAAACGGAATCCTTTTTCCTTATGAGAGCCGTTTTTATAGTTGCCTGGTGGTCGAAATACCTAACTAACTTTATAATCTAGATAAGTAGGTACTGCGTGCATGAAATAATGTGGGCCCCGCGACTAACGAGCCGACCGACCGCACATTGCAACACGCGGCCGTACCTACTCACTTCTGCTTGTTCCGTGGTCCGTAGCCGGTTAGCGCTTAGAGCGGTGCGGGTGCGGCCTAATGATGCGGCAACAAGCCAACTCATCTCATTCACTGCACTGGCCAGAGGTAGAGAGTTGCAGAGGATTCACGATGCTCGTGGTGTGACAAGAAACTTCCACTGCTCGGAAACCCTCGATAGTTTTCAAATTATTATTGGTCTTGTGAGGCGCGAAGGGAGTGCAGTCTCAGCCAGCTGTAACAAAGTACAAGCACCGAACGAGCCTGGAGCAAGCCGAAGCTGAGTGGGCGAGTGGGCAATGCCTGCGGCAAATTTGTCACGCAATGGCGGAGAGGCTGCATTTACTTGTTGCAAACCAAAGTAGCTACCAAAAACGGCTTTTTAGAGGGCAATTTCAGGTTAAAATTCAAACTTTTTAGTTGATTTTCTCGAAAACTATACATTAGCCTCATCGCACACCCTCTATCCACCTAAAACAAAAAATCCATAACAACCTTCCAAATTTATGTATTAAATCGTGGTTTAAACAAACCACGATTGAAAAATTGAAAATTCCAATGTGAAACGAAGTGTGTTTGTCTATTCTAGCACGCATTGAGTTGAGCGCGCAGGCAAGGGATGAGTTAGTGTCCCGGCAGTGCAGAAGGCAGGATAGTACGAGTAGCTGTAATATGTATCTGGTGCATAGTGCGGGATCGGGATATCTCCATCCCGCGGGTCCCACACTGCCTTCGGGAGCGGGGGGTGGGGGAAGTGATTTACGACGCACCTGTGTGAATTTATAACTGCCCTCTGATGCCTCTGCCTTTTTGTAACCGCATATATCCGTGTAATAGGTAAGCATGTTTTCGTAAATCAATCCACATCACAATCTTATTTAGACGATCTCGCGTAATGTTAACCGTTTTTTTAGCTATGGATTCCTGTTAGCCCGTCGCTTCGTCTTGGGTGCCTCGTGAGTGGCCGTTGCTATTACCTAGTGGGCAAATTGCAGTCATCGGGAGCACCCAGCGATGACACCCCTCCAGATCCGCAGTACATTAGGTACAAGCAAGAACCAAGCCATGAAATTCAGAAATTATTTCTATGTTACAATATTCAATAAATTGAGAACAATACAATGTTAGCGTTGCCTTTATGCGTGAGTACCTACTGAGTACCCGCTCCTGGAATGGAAAGTTAGTACAATAGGCCATTCTTACCGCTCTGTTTACATTACCTTTCCTGACCCCGAATATCGTTACAAAAATAAAAGCCAACGCAAACAGTTCGCTGCAAAGGCTCGCTTTAATTATTATAAATCGTAAACTGGGTGTCTCTTTGGTCGCACATTTTCTCTTGGAATGGGATTAACTTGTACCTACCTACATGCGAGCGTTTATCATTATTCAGCTAAATTCAAAACACTTCTACGTGACATATTAACCACCCCTAAGTAAAACACTCATTAGATTTATTCTAGTAAACGAGGTATTGAAATTGCGTTGTACGGGAGGAGGTCCGCGGCCGGAGGAACCCGGCAGGAATCGGACAATGCTATTCCATTAGTTATTTTGTTCAATACTAAACTGATCTTCAGCTTCACAATGGAAAAAAATCCATGAATCTTGTTCATTGTTTCATAAACGTTTGCGTTTGTCGTAATGTAGGTACTAGCACTGTGGCCATTAGACGAGAATGAGCTATTTGATGGCCGAATAAATTAATCTGTTTTTTACTGAAGCTTTTAATAACGGCCCGAAGCGTTCAATTATGTATGAGGATCAGACTCAGCTCAACGCAACTCAACGCGACTGAGAAAGAGAGTTCATTAGGGTTTAAAACCTTTGTCTTGTAAATCTTTCGGTATTTGCGTTAAATAAAATGGTGCCTAAGTAATTATGGCTTTGATATTTTTGAACTTTCTATGGGTCTCATGAAAATTTATGCGTTAAATCAAAAATTTTTATTCATTGAAATCACTTGGATCATTTAGAATCGTCAAAATTAGTTAAGTTTAATTTAATTTAGTTTAGTTTAGTTTATATTTAACTTAATATTTAATACATAATTCATCATAATTATTATTGATAGAGCGAGTTGGAGCAGTCCTAGACTTTTTTGTCGTCTAAGTAATCAGATATTTTTATAGTAAGCCTTTTTGCATAGTTTACGTTTAATTAAGTTTTTAAATTTTAGCTTTTGCATGTCATTTGGGACTTTGTTATAGAAGCGTACAGTACACATTGCTCTTGTAATGATTTCTTAGTTTTAGTAAGCCTAGTCGTGGGAATAACATAATATATCATAACAAACGAGTTGGTTTAGAAGAACACCATGAAATTGTTTTCATTCATGACTAATATTGGGCTTAAGCTTTACCTTAGTAATTATTATTTACTATGTTTGTACAAACATTGTTATGCCGAAAGGTTGTCGGACCATTGATCCGATCTGCATGAAATTCGGAAGGTAGGAAAAAAGTTGTATCTAGATTTGCTAGTACAGGGTGGGCTATGAATTTGTTTACATTTGAGTTTGATTTTACGAGCTAACACAAGAGGTGCGAGGCGCTTGGAGGGGTCTAACGGCTAGCTCAGTTCTTGGATTTTTTTTCGGCAAGGTTAGTTTACGGAACCTCAGCGTGCCCTAAGCGTAAAGCAATTTTATTCAAACAATGGCACGCTCATCACTGCGCTGCGTTTATTTCGCGTTGAATACCATTTGCACGACCTAAATGAGTGCCCAAGCTCAGTTTTAATAAAGAAATGGGTGTAGAAATTTGAGGAGACGGGATAGACACTAAATGTGAAGCAAACCGGCCCACATGGAGTGAAGAGAGTATCGGACCTTCGGTTCGACGCGAACCGGATTTGTCGACGCGCAAACGCTCGTCTGAATTAGGCATACCTCGCACATCCTTGAAATCTCATTTAAAATTATATCCTTAAAAGGTTTTACGCAAATCGTATGCTAAAACAATGTTGGATCACTTCTGTAACTTTGACAACATTATGTTCTTTGACGAAGGTCACCTCCATCTTAATGGGCATTGGGCACGTCAATAAACAGAACTGCAGATGTCGGAGCAGCAACAATCCTGTCTCTTCATTCACATATAAAGTGTCTGTATGGGCTGCAATTTCAGCTACCGAAATCATTGGACCTTATTTTTTAAGAAATTTTAGGTACACGAAAATTATCGTGTACTTTTAGAGGAATGCCGAAGTCGCGATGGTGGGCATATATACAATATTATTTTTAAAAAGTAATTTCCAGTGTATAAGCTATCTATCTCTTTAATAAATAATTTTGGTTGTAAATCTAATAGATTTTTTTAATGATTTTTTAAATGTTAATTAATTCCTGGCCCACCTTGTATAATATAAAGTGTTCTACTCAGTAATTTAGTCAATTAGTATAAAATGAAAGAAACCCCTTTTTTATTTCGTTCTTATACAACTGTTTAAAGCACTCACTTATAGAATATAGTTCCGATTTCACAACTAGATGTCGCCACTAAAAGTATTCCGATCCTGAATCGCGCTATCGAAGCGTTTTGGCCATAGACCTAGGCAAATTAATATTTTTGCAAATATAGCTACCTACATAGACCAAGGGTGTTTTATTTATTTAAGCGTCCTACCGAGTACTGACAGGTATAGCTCAAAACATTGGTCCTTCGAGCCGGATCGGCAATTAGCAAAGTTGAAGTCCCATAAAACTTTTTTTTTGGTAAGAGTGCCACTGTACGCGCTGTGGTCCGCAGCGGCAAAGTACGGTGAGGAGGACGGGTGGTTAAACTACGCTCCCCGTACCTCTTAGTTATATTTTGACCATGGATTGCAGTGTGTGTTTGTGAGTGACAAAAGCGCGGGAAATTCAAATTCCTCGCGAGAAAAAGTGATTGTTTTTGAATATAGTGCAGTTAGTAACAGTTTTGTGAATTGGCGTATCGTGGGCGGAGCAGCCCCCCCATCACCACATTGAACGAGCGGTCAGGCAGACCACCTGATACCTACTAGAGATAGCGCGGGATCGGATAGTACTACCAATCCCCGCTTATTAGAACAGAAGACGAGAACAAGGCAGACGGACCAGCGGAAAGGACAGAACTACCTACGTCCCCGCGCTGCAGACGAGAAGATCACAGATGACATTGATGGCCAGACCCCAGTGAACCAGAACAAGGTGGAGTGTAGGCCGCACCCCACAGAACGGAGCACTAGCAGCCCAAGGTGGTGCATAGGTTGCACCCCCGGCAGGAACAGCATCGTCGGAAGGACAAGTTCAGCATACCTACCTATCTTGAGGATAGCGTCGACGTTGGATTACGTTTGAGGTGATTGTGTGGTGTTTCAAACTGTGAGTACTTTTTTATTGTTGAAAGCAGGATAATAGTGCAAAGTTTAAAACTGATTTCTTTTCATCTCCGTACCTAGGTTAATATGATTGTTTTAGGATTTTAAATTCTGTACCTATTTGTGTTTCTGAGTATATGTGTGCATGCAGTTTCTCGTTGAGTATAAGTAGTTTGATTTGGATAATTTTTACTTGTAATTATAAAACATGGAAGCAACAATTAATGTTCAGAAAAATCTTAGTAAATCAATAAATAAATCTTTAGTTAACTTCAAAAAATGCCCAAAAGATAGATTAACGGCAGCGTATGTAGAAATAAAATTGGAAACTTTAGAAAAAGATTGGTCACTTTTTAGAGAAAATAATTCAAAGTTATTTCAAACTTATAAGCTAGAGGATATAGAAAAATCTACTTATACTCAGGGTGAGATTTATGAGGAAACTGAAGAGAACTATTCGATGTGTAGGGCACTAATGAAAACTAAATTAAGAGAAAGCAGTCCTATTAGTGCAAGCGAATGTAATGTAAATATGAGTTCGAATCGCTCATCTTCACTGGCCAAATTGCCTAAGATATCCATTCCGGTGTTCTCGGGTAAGTATGAAGAATGGACCACCTTCCGTGATCTATTTGTCTCGCTTGTACATAAAAATACTTCGCTTGATAATGTGCAAAAGATCCATTATCTGAAGGCGCATCTGGCTGGTGAAGCTGAACAGCTGATTAGGCATACTCCGATTGCCGACGCAAATTATGATCGCTGCTGGATATTGTTAGAAAGGCGGTACAATAATAAGAAATTTCTGTCGAATTCAATTTTAAATAAATTGTTCAAACAACAAGCGATCAATTTTGAGTCCGCATCGGCATTAAAAGAGTTGTTGGACACTAGTACCGATTGTCTAAGCGCGTTGGGTTGTCTGGGAATAGATGTTAGCACATGGGATATTATTATCATACACATAGTTAGTTCTAAATTAGACCCGGAAACGCGTAAGCAATGGGAGCTAACCGTGTCAAGTCCAGACAAAGATCAGAATGAGCTGCCAACCTTCGTTGAATTTCAAGCTTTTATGGAAAGTAGATTTCGCGCATTAGAGTTTGTGGAACCTCTCAAAAAACATCCAGTGCAGTCCGCAACGAGAGCTTTAATCGCTACGGAAGGAAATAACCCTAGTTCTAGTACTCCTATACCTTGCGAGTACTGTACCGAGAACCATAAACTCACATTTTGCAAAAAGTTCGCGGATCAAGAAATAGAGGTCAGAAGGCAGTTTGTGGCAAAAAATAGGATGTGTTTCAATTGTTTAGGCGGCAATCACAATGTTTATCAATGTCGTAAACCTACGACATGCCGTATTTGCAGAAGAAGGCATAATACGCTGTTGCATATTTCATATGATGTTAATGCCAAATCAGATGTTCCAAATGACGCTGCGGAGGAGACGAGTTCGACGGCAGGCCCATCAGTGGTAGCAAATCTCGCGACAGGTGTAGCACCTATAGACAGCCAAGTTTTGCTAGCGACTGCGCTTGTAGAAGCAGAAGCGAGGTCGGGTGAATGCCAGACAGTGCGGGCACTCTTAGATCAAGGGTCGCAGGCCTGTTTTATCACTGAAGCGACAGCTCAGCTCTTGCGTTTGAAGAGAATTCCTGTGGATGGAAGAATATCTGGATTAGGTAACGAGCAGACTAATGTCAAGGCCAATCACATCGTTATCACTACAATTAGATCGCGTACCGATCCCAAGTTTACAATGCAGATCCGAGCGTATGTGCTTAAGAATATAACCTCTTACCTTCCAGACCGCAAGATAAAGTCATTGAATTGGTTAGAGCTGGAAAACTTGAAATTAGCCGACCCTCAATACAACTCTCCACAAAGAATCGATATGCTGCTCGGCGCTGATGTTTATAGTTGCATTTTGAATGAAGGCGTGAAGAAAAGTCCATCAGGAACAATGATAGCGCAGAATACCTCACTAGGATGGATCTTATCAGGAGTCGTTGACCCAACCCTTTCTGAAAACAGTACCTCAAAGGTAACATTCGCCTTTCATGCGAAGTGCAATGAAGACGAAATGTTGAAAAGATTCTGGGAAATTGAAGAACAACCTCACAGTAAATCCATTCTAACTGAAGAAGAACAGAAATGTGAAACATTCTTTACGCAGACCACAAGGAGAACGGAAGATGGCCGATACATTGTGAAACTACCATTTCGAGATGAAGAACCACTCTGCAAGTACGGAAACTCTAGGAACATCGCTGTGAACAGATTGAAGTCATTAGAAAAAAGATTAGTAAAAGACAACACATTAAAAGAACAATATAAGGAAGTAATTAACGAGTACTTACGTTTAGATCATATGATACCCGTGGAAGAAAACGATAAATTAAAGGAAGAAGCTGTATACTTACCGCATCACGCTGTAGTGAGGAATGATAAGGAAACAACGAAAGTGCGAGTTGTTTACAACGCGTCTAGTCCAAACAACAAGGGCGTCTCTCTCAATGATACCCTCATGGTGGGACCAACACTGCAAGCCGATCTTCGTCATATTATTCTTCGCTGGAGAACTCATAACATAGCGATTGTAGCAGACATTGTGAAAATGTATCGTCAGGTGAGAATAGCAGACGAAGATGCAATGTTTCAAAGAATAGTCTGGCGAGATAACCCTGAAGAAGAAATAAAAGATTATGCACTAAAAACAGTCACGTTTGGTACATCACCCGCCCCATACTTAGCAGTGAGAGCTCTACAGCAATTAGCGTATGATGAAGGACAAGAGCTCCCTCTAGCGGCGGAGAACGTGCTGAATAGGTTTTACATCGATGACCTTATGTCAGGGTGTTCCCAGGTTGAAGACGGCGTAAACCTGTATAAACAAATGGTAAAGTTATTAGAAAAGGGAGGATTTCAACTACAAAAGTGGAACAGCAATAACCAAGAATTACTAGAACAAATAAGAACATATGAGAACAAGAATGAGAACGAAAGGATACAGAACAAAATAGTACATGAGAAAGAAGTAGAGTTAAAACTAGATACAACGATAAAGATACTAGGACTTACCTGGAACCGCAGCGAAGATAACTTCCGATACTCAGTGCAGCTTCCAACGACGACCTCCGGACCTGTAACAAAAAGAATGATAATATCAGATATAGCCAAGTTGTTCGACCCATTAGGTTGGATTGCTCCCACAGTGATAATAGCGAAGATGCTTATACAAAAGTTATGGCTAACAGGCAGAGGATGGGACGAAGCAGTACCTGAAGAATTGCTGAATGAATGGGAGACTTACCGAGGAGAACTGCCACAACTTTCAGCAGTGCGAATACCTCGATGGTTAGGTGGGCAATTGAATGATATGAACGTTGAGCTCCACGGATTTTCTGATGCCTCCAAATTGGCATACGCAGCAGTCATCTATCTTCGGGTTATAAGACCATCAGGTGAGGTTCACACTTCGTTATTGGTAGCAAAGACTCGTGTAGCACCTATAAAGCAAATAAGCATACCAAAGCTGGAGTTGTGCGGAGCTGTATTGTTAACCAAACTTATTCAAGAAGCAATGGAAGTATTAAGCATCGGAAAGGAAAAAGTAAAAGCTTGGACAGATTCCACCATAGTATTAGCGTGGCTCAACAGCCATCCCAGTAGATGGAAGACGTTCGTTGCGAACAGAGTCTCGGAAATTCTTAGTACTCTGGATTCTTCTCAGTGGTATCACGTTGTATCGGAGCGCAATCCAGCTGATTGTGCGTCTAGGGGAGTACCACCGTCGCTGTTGGCAGAAAACCATATGTGGCTTTTCGGACCGCAGTTCCTTCGAGAACAAACGATAAAATATGAAAGACCAAAAGATTTAAACGTGAAGTTAGAAGAAAGTGTGAAAGTTCATGTCGCCGCAGTCACCACCAGTAAAATTATAGAACGATTTTCATCTTTACAAAAGATGTTACGTAGCATAGCCTATTGCAGGCGATTTATAACGAAGAAAAAAGGACACTTACAGAAAACAGAATTAGATGAAGCATGGGAATGTTGTGTCAAGGGAAATCAAGCGGAAGAGTTTGCAGAAGAAATGAAAGAACTGAAAGCCAAAAGTCAGATAACATTGAAAAATAGCCCTATAAAATCACTGAGTCCTTATATGGATGAAAAGGGTATTCTAAGAGTAGGCGGAAGGCTTCAAAATTCGAGCCTGCCAAAAGAAACTATACATCCAGTCATTTTACGGCACTCACATTTAGCTAAGTTAATAGTCGATAATGCGCACAAGACGACGTTACATGGAGGCAGTCAGCTTATGATGAATTATTTAAGATCCACGTACTGGATTATTGGCGCCAAAAGCTTAGTCAGACAACACATACGCAACTGTGTAAAATGTGTTAGAGAAAACGCCACTGTCAAAACCCAATTTATGGGATCTCTTCCGACAGTGCGATGTACGCCGGCAAGAGCATTCAAACACAGTGGAGTTGATTATGCTGGCCCAATCCAAATTAGAACCACCAAAGGACGAGGCAACAAATCCTACAAGGGATATATATGTTTATTCATTTGTATGGCCACCCGCGCTATACATTTAGAGCTGGTCAGTGACATGAGCACTCAAGCCTTCTTAGCTGCATTCAGGAGATTCGTATCTAGACGGGGACACTGTTCAGATATATGGAGTGATAATGGTACAACATTTGTAGGTGCATCAAAGGAGCTTCAAGATCTTACCGAAGTTCAAAGAGCTGCAGCTGAACATTGCGAGTCAAATGGCACTAAATGGCATTTCATTCCTCCGCGCGCTCCAAACTTTGGAGGCCTATGGGAAGCCGCAGTAAAGTCCACCAAATATCACCTGAAACGTGTCATCGGCGAGTCTATGTTAACCTTTGAAGAGATGACTACACTCCTTACCCAAGTCGAAGCTTGCTTAAACTCTCGCCCCATTACGATGATTGACAGCACTGACCCAACAGAACCACTTCCACTAACACCAAGTCATTTTCTGATTGGTGAATCTCTTGTAGCCGTTTCAGATCATAACTTCGAAAGTTCTAATATCAATTCATTAACAAGGTGGCAGCATATTCAAAGATCTCTACAATGTTTCTGGCGTCGTTGGTCACACGATTATTTAACTACTCTTTTGCATCGGTATAAATGGACATCTAGGGTTCCGGAACCCAACGTAGGTGATGTAGTTCTCATAAAAGAAGACGACATGCCACCAGGTCGCTGGTTGTTAGGTCGCGTGTTGCAGAAACATCCAGGTTCAGACAACGTAACCCGCGTAGTTACCCTTCGGACTAGTAAGAATGTGATCAAAAGACCAACCTCAAAACTATGTATTCTCCCAGTTAATATTTAAGTTCCGATGTTAATAGGTATAAATTTATAAGTTAGTTATAGTTAGTTGTGTAAGTTCTGAAGTAAAGGAGTATGTATTATGTATGTATATGTTCCTAAGTTCAATTTATAATGTATAAGCTAAGCTAAAGTAAATTTAAAATACAAGTCTATAAGTTTGATTAATTAAGGACTTTTCACTATATGTCCTTCGTGGGCGGAATGTTTAAAGCACTCACTTATAGAATATAGTTCCGATTTCACAACTAGATGTCGCCACTAAAAGTATTCCGATCCTGAATCGCGCTATCGAAGCGTTTTGGCCATAGACCTAGGCAAATTAATATTTTTGCAAATATAGCTACCTACATAGACCAAGGGTGTTTTATTTATTTAAGCGTCCTACCGAGTACTGACAGGTATAGCTCAAAACAACAACACTAGTTTTTAATTACCAAAAAAAAAAATAACATATTGTCAGTGTCTGTTACTAATTAAATTTAAGTAGTTAAAACTTAAATTAAAAAATTAAAAATAATATCCTTAAAAAAACACAATATTTAGTTAACCGTTTATTCATACGCACCTACCACATAGCTACTCATATTTTCACGATTCTATCCATTAATAAATAGCTCGCCGTCTCTGTTGTAATTTGTGTAGTATTTTCTAGTACTGAGACCATAAATTAGTGCCAATTTTCGGTTAAAAAGAAACCTCGATAACTTTGTGATAGTGCAATAATAAATCATGCTGACAGTGCTCAGATCATAAGAAGCTTCTGCTGCAACGGTAATTTTTTTTTTTTTTCCGTATATTAAAACTATTATTGTATATATGTCTATGTAATGTTGCAATGCCAGGTTTGCAAAGAAGCGTCTGCGTTGTGCTTAACTGTGCTGTGCTGTGCGGTTCTGTGATGTGCTGTGCTGTGTGCAACAGTAGGTAGGTGTGCCGGTCATCGGAAGTCGCCGCTGCGGGACTGCTCGTTATGAATATTGTTTGAAGCACTTTTTGGGGGCAAAGTCAAAGCGTCGTCTGTCCTGTAGTAATACACTTGACAAGGGGCACTTTACGTGACCAAAATGTTAACTAGGGAAATAAGTAGAGAGAAACTGTTTCACCCTCTTTATTTGTGGTTGGTGGTAAAATACGGTCCTTATTGACTTTCCATGAAACCTTTACTTCAGAGAGTAATTCTGTTTCCTTTTAAAAGTAATTTCAGTTTGCTTGGATTCTAAGCCGAGGGTTTTATTCCGCTCATAAAACTGGTTCAACTTTCAACTGAAATAAAATTGAAAGCCTCTCATAACAATAATTAAAATTGAAATAACAAAACCATCATGCGATAGAGAGTGCCTACCAGTTATTATTTTTTGCTTATTTCTTGCTATTTAATTAACACACGATAATTCTGATGATTTTAGTCTTACGAGCACTACGATGAGTAAGATTATTATAAGTGACATCGTTGGGCTCCATGAGAGTTGTGTTCAGTAAATGCAAAGTGAGAGATCGATTTGTGATTCTGCAATTAGTGTGTTGCGAATACAACAATGATGCAAAAGAGTAATGGAGAAGTGCTCCATAACTGTACCTACAAGTCATTAGGTACTGTACAAATCTCGACACACATTCATTACTTCGTTTCATATTCCGCCCGCGCGAAGGTTTAATTCCTGCCGAAAAGCGACCATATTTTATTCCTTACCTCGTCCAAATTAATTCAAATCGTAAAAAGCGACCCTCGAAAATGTAAACTTTCACACTCGTGTGTCGGCAATTTGTCCGGATCCGGTGGGCGAGTGTCTGCTGCTGTGTCAGCCTCTGCCTGCTGTCACACACTTTAATATGAGAACAGAACAGGCATTGATGGGAGTGTGGTGTGGACCAAACCATAATATACATCTCATTTATATCATTATTAAGCCTCGTAGTCCAGTGAAGCAGATTCAAAATCCAAAAGAACTCCCCACTGTGATTCGCTGAATGTGCTCAGTGTAACGCTTACACGTAAAGAATATCCAACAAAGAAAGCCAGCTACCAAAAACGAGGAGTAAATTGGGAAACAAGTAGCAATAGCAGAGCTCAGAGACTCGACAGATTGAGGAGTGTTGCTTCTCGCAATGCACACGACCGATAAACTGAAACAAACGATAATAAATAACCCTCTCCTGGCAAAGCTACACATATACCTACTCTGCCGGAAATGAGGGCAGCAAGACTTCTCCTCCTACGTACCTATCTATGGAAAATCTTTTTTAATTCGCAAGGTAGACTACAAAACCGGTAAAAAAAAACGGGTCAAATGCGAGTCGGACTCGCGCACAAAGGGTTCCGTACCATTATCTGTAAAAAACGGGAAAAAACACGTTTGTTGTATGAGAGCCCTACTTAAACGTTTATATTATTCTGTTTTTAGTATTTGTTGTTATAGCGGCAACAAAAATAAATCATCTGTGAAAATTTCAACGGTCTAGCTATCACGGTTCATGAGATACAGTCCTGTGACAGACAGACGGATAGACAGACGGACAGCAATGAGATAATCACTAAGATGTTTAAGTGCCTACTAAAAAACTAGTATCGTGTTGGTTCTAAGAATAAGAGAAAAGGCAACATACTCGACGCTCTGAAAATGTACGTCAATGACCTTGATGATTTGTTTGTTAATCTCAGACATGTTCCAGAACATGTCGCTCAACAACTACGTGAATGTCTCGTGGACAATATTGACTAAAAACTTTATTCAGGCCACACTACTCAGTGTTTAAAGAAAATGTCGCTCGAGGAGGTTACCCGCGTCACGTAAGATGTTGTACGATAAAATGTCCCCTAATATAATAGGTATATTCGTGGCTTCAGATCTAATTATCAATAACTCTGTTTATTCATAATTAGATTTAACTACATTTAATTTTATAAAGACCCTTTTATATTAATAATGTATTTTAGTTTTGTTTTATGGTAAAACTTTATGAAAATAAACAGGTAAACCTACAAGTATAAGCAAAGCAAGCAGGTCAAATAACTAATGCTTGGTACATGATGGTACAGGGCTAATCATTAGTCGTGCTCCGTGCAAATATGGATCAAAATAAATAATAATCTAAAACTGAATAATGAAATTGAGTCTGTAGGAATGAAATTGTAATAAAATGGCTGCAACGCAATAAATGAAAGCCACGAGCCCTGAGAGTCTTAGCGAAGACAATTACCTACCTTACAATTCAATCAAATATTTGCAATTGCTGAGCCTCAATCTGACTCAATCTGACCATTGCAGGATAATAGACGGTGTTTATTAAAAAGTCAAAGATAAACAAAAACAAATAAAACTGGTAACTAATTGGAAAATAGCTAAACTCTGGAACATCCAGAACAAGGTAGATAATTAATTGTCCAGATTACGAAGAAGCATGCACGTGCACGCCTTTATGCGAGAGCGGGAGCAAGTCAATAAGTGTTCATTTCCGATTGCGATGTTATCTTCGGTTACTTTCCGTAAAGCTGCTTTGTGATGCTAACGAGCCGGCCTCGGCCTCGGCTTCGGCTTCGGCGCCAGTGAGCTGCATTCATTCAAACATTGCACAGATATTTCTCGCTGTAAGTAACCCTACCGATTCAACCAACACCTTACGGTGAAGGCATTAGAATTCAATTTCCAACAGCAGGTGGATCCAATGAAAAAAATAATGTTGAGCAAAGAGCTTTATTGAGGCTCAAATAAGAAAGCAAAGCTTAATTTTATTGACTAGCTTGATTCATTGGGGATTTATCACGGGGTAGTACTGGATGTTACTTGTACAGTTTTTATTAACAGTTATTTGTGTCTGACATATTCATAATACATGTTCTATTCTCGTGAGCTGTCCAGCCAGACCCTGCCGAAGTAAACAAAGCCCGTGTCATATGGATAAGTAAGACATGCTTTAACAGAGATTTGATCGTCACAATCATCTCTATATTCAAACAGAGATGATTTAACCATACATGATGTAGTTTTAGTTAGTTGCATTTCATAGTAAAATTCACGTGTCACAAAAAAACACTGTGTGGTTTGGACGTTACAATTATTATTGATGACTTGTGTTGTGTCGTAATAGTACAACAACTTGGAAGTTAGTTTTAGCAAGTATGGCCATTGGTACTTGGTACGTTGGTACCTATGCCAAACATTGGTTGTCTTGTTTGAACATTGTTCATACTTCATCGTTAGACAGTGCTAGTAGAGGATCCCAAGTAAGAAGGACCTTCACCCATCTGATAACCAGGTGAAAACACAATTTTAACAAATAAAATAAGTTTGTGAACGTGTACTGATAGGGTTGCCATAAAAAAAATGTTCATGGTTATGATTAATAAAAATTTAAAAAAAATATTATTTTTTTAAATTTGACTGTCTTGGTTGCCAAACGAACCATAGTATAATTGAAAGTTTAGAACATCTGCTATATGCAGTTGATCGGTTGCCTACCTTTTTCTGTTCCCTTTTACCTGGTAGCCACGTTCAAACAGGTAAATTGATATTGGTGATTGCGCTCATCTGCTTACCACAATGAATATATATATTAAAATGTAGATAAATTTATTGCAAATTGAGTAGGCTAGGGTTGCTTGCGAAAATCTTTTCATAGATAACGGTAGCCAGGCTTTGAAGTTTCAGAAATTGGAGCATGTAAATATGTATGACAGAGAAGCGCTGCTCGTATTGTTCTATGCGATAAAAAAGGACGTAGTATAACAGCTACCTGCCTGTAAAATATGAGAGAGTGCGCATGCTTCCTATTCGTAATATAGACAAGGAAAGAAATAGTATACTATAGAAAATCATTTTGGAGCGTAATGAAAAAAATAAACAAACGTCCTCTAAATAAAAGAAAGGGATCGCCGGAAGTTATATCGCCGTCTTCTAAGTCGGAAGAAGCTTCTTCATTTGCATTCTCCGTTATTTGCAAAATATCATCGATTTTTAAGGGTGTTTGATCTCCATCAAATCCTTTTGGAAGAAGCAAAAAATAAAATAATGAAATGTCAAAAAGCTATAGAGAGAAATATATTAAAAGTAAAATTAATAGACAAAATAAAACACACAAATATAAGAAACCAAACCAAATTCATAGACGCTCTAGATCATGCGCTAAAAATGAAATGGCAGTGGGCGGGACATGCAGCCAGAATGAATGAAGAAAGGTGGGCCAACAGAGTGACTACCTGGAAAGGCCCAACAGGGACAAGAAGAACAGGCAGACCTTTGACCCGATGGTCAGACGAAATAAGAAAAACCGCCAACACACGAAATTGGACAGAGATGGCAGCGGATCGCGAACACTGGAAAGAACTGGAGGAGGCCTTTACTCGAGAGGGGTCCTAATAAATATATAAGAATATCTATGTACATACATACTTAATTTAAGGAATAAACAGGCTTTTTTATTTTATTTTATTTATTTATTTATGTCAGACACAATGTTTCTATAGATAAATAAATACCTCATCCTTACGTCATTGATTTTCCGATTTTTCTTATCATATCTTACCATCTGAGAAAGTGAATACAGTAAAAGATAATTAATTGAATAGACTTTTTATGAGTCTTAGAAGCGCACTGCAACGTTTGATATTTAGTGATAAATATCAAAGAGTCTCACCAAAAAAACAAAACTAATTTCTATAAACGTTTGTGTGTAACAAAAAATACAGATTTTCTACAATAATCACTATCACTCATCAGAAAAAGTTAAAAAAAGTAGGTACCTACGCTTTTCTAAAAAAATATTTTTAGTTTTTGTCATATACAGAAAATCATACCATTTTGCATGAGCGTCATTAGTTGCAGTTCCATTCGAGGCCACTTGTCACAGATTGCATCTCGAGTCTCCGTCATCGGCCGACAAATGAGATGGTCGGCGCCGGAGGGGGTGAGGTACTAGTCTTGGTAGGGATGGGATTAACTTCATTTTATCTTCTACCTAACTAAAGTCGGAGAGTCAGTTTCTGTTACAGCAAATTCTTCAAATTGAACATCGAGCAGCAGTAGCAAAGTTATTTTACACATTAGCCATTCGCATCTACAGTTATTTATATATTTTTTTAAATCGCGTATTCATCTGAAATCTAACATTACAATGTGGTCTCTCTGTTAAAAGACAATTTTGACTCGCAGGTCAACTCAGGACCTAGTCCGACTTGGTACTCTTAATAATGTCTGAGGCAGTTCCTCCATCCCTAGTCGTAAGCACTGGGTGTAATCCGGGACGTGACGGATGCGTCCATCGCTCAGGATCAAACGCGCCATTTTTCTCAAATTCACCCCCCTCCCTGTACCTGCTTGGAGAAAGCGTCGATTGACGGAGTGATTTAGTGCCACTATTGATGATAACTATCAGAGTTATTGTCCTTCGAACTCTCGGTAACCGTAAGACCGTAAATGGAATACCTGATGCAAGATGATCTAATTGAAACTAACTCAACTGATCGGTACAATATTATGCGCATATCATAATTACATGCATTAATCCCAGAAAGGTAGTTGTATATATATTCCAAATAATATAACCCGCAAAGTATTGTGAAGCAGTCCATTGAGGTTGAGGGCAACGCAGTCGGCATCAATAACTGAGGTTGAATACGCACAAATAAACTTAAAATAGCGCGCCTTCAATGTTTCAGCAATTAATTAACGAACACGATACTAAAGGGGCCGTTTCATCAGAGCGACATGCGGCAACGTAATCTATTTGGATATACCTTTTAAAAGGAAGCGATTGCAACCACAAGCTCGAAAGCTCTGAAATTTGGTACAGACATTCGTTTTAGAATGCAGGTGCAGGCGCTTGGTAAGAAAGGAAAAATATATATCACCAAAAAAACAGGATAGTAATCGTATTTTTTTTTAAGTTAGATCCGTATGAAGTAATTTCAAGCTTACCATTTAAGTGAACTCAGCACTCTGTAGGTAGCATTTTGATTTCACGAAGAAAAGGCTACGCCTTAGTACGAGTAGGCCAGTTCCAGTTGGCGCGTAGGGCATCTACGATTACCGCATACATGGGCTGGTGGTATTGTGGTGGGAAAGCCTACTTAAACCGTAATGAAGCTGGAGGCGTCATAAATCCTGCAAAGTTGCTCGCTGATGAATCACATCGGACAGACAGACGGACGCGGCCGGTAATCCGCGCTCAAACTCTACGCTAATTGATATTGTTATTAATCACGAGTCAGCTCAAAACCATTTGTTTCAGTTTATGAAGTGCCATTGATCGGCAATGTTTCAATCATTAGTTTAAGTCTGTTTTGATTAAGTGCTTAGAACCTACTACTTACTCGTTCATTATTAATACGAAGGTGGTTTTCGTTTATTACTATCTAAAATAAATAAAATCTAACATGGATTTTGCGGGAATTGAAATCGAAGATGTCTCAAAGTCTCAATATCCCAATATCCATCGGTTTATTTAATGCGAGAAATAAATTCATTTTACAAGACATAACTGTGCGATATCCATTATCAATAATGGTCTCAATCCTGCTTCTAGCGGCCGAAATACTTAACTTTATTCGTCGTCTCGCGAACTGCTTTTAGTTTCAATTCTTACAAAGTTTTTACACTAAAATATTCAACCAGTTTTAACATGAGCCATCTGTACCACCACCATTGGTTTGATTATTTTTCTTATCAGATAACTTTCCATTTCAATGTAAATGCTAGCCTCCAATCATCCATTGCGCCTCTCGTGCTCGTTACATGATTTTATACTCGTACAAATGAGTATTATTTGAAAATGAACAGTGCACAAAACAGTGCGCGCTGCCGCCTCTTGAGCGCTTAACTAGGTTTTAAAATTAAAGGTTTGATATAACATTACGTGATGTGAGCAGTCTGAGAGATGAAATTAAAATCGGACTCGTCCGCACTTAAATCCGTTTAGAGCTCTTAATGCGATATAGCTTCCCCCTCCTTCCCCCCCCCATTCCGCCTCTCACCTAGTGGCTGCGCCTTGTTCCTTCACTCCGACAATAATATCATATTTACTATTTTCATCGCGGAAGCGAATTACTTTCATCTTCCGTCGTGCGCTTCTTTCAGACATCCTCGCCTGAGTCTGAGTCCTCCTCCTAGCTAGAGGCTAGATTTTATATGAGTTTCTCGTCCATAATGAATTTTAAATGTTAGCAACGCACCGCCGCGCCGGCGCCGCTCGTTGGACGTTCGCAGGAGATAAGCCTTTCCGGAATATTTCCTTTGAGAATGGAAATGAATTAATTTTCCGCTGAACATTTCAAATTCAAATATCTTTGTAGGTACCATATTATAAATGCATGCATCCATTTCCATTTCCTTGAAAAGCGGATTGCAGTTACTTTTATGATATCTTAGTCTTGAGATTTGCGAAGTAGGAAGGCAGTATAAGAGCGGAAATCTCCCTGAAAACCGCGGAAATAAAGGCAATCCTTAGCAGGCCCACGTGAATAATTAATGACTCGAGTCCCGCACCGCGATAAACCGCACCGCACCGCACCGTACCGCACCAACAGGCGCTATCCATAATTAGAGTCGCACTCCCCTCCTGCTGTCCGCATAGGAAGTTAGTTTTACTTCGTTTAGGCCTATTGTCCACCGGTAGGTATCGGATGTTATTATCATATTTGCATTTGCGACCTCATTATTTTGTGAATGTATAATCGGATCCAACGAATAGCACAAACACAATGACAACGGACACTTATTATAAAAAGTAGGAAGAAACAATAAGAAGCTTACCCATGCCCATAATACCCATACCCTTGCGTTCTACTCGTATTAATGTTAGAGCCATGCGCGGAGAAAAGTACATACTGATATAATATAACCGGTGCGAGGGCAGTCTTATAGTTTCACAATTACCTAACTATTTCTGAGTCCAAGGTGCTTTTGCGTACTGTGACCACCGAAACACAACATTCAATTGCTGACAAAAATAGTTCCATACAAATTACAAGAGCGGAATTCGAATTTGAATTTGTAATACTCGTACCTACTATAAAATTGTTATTGTTTTTTGCGATATGAATTCTCAATAAGTGAACATTTTGTGATAACTAATGGATGGTTTAACCTCCAGACGCCCGACATTATCCAGAATGCTTCGCTAAGCCACCATTTCCTGATGAAAGAAACGACATTAGCAATTTGCCTACAAATTAATTAGGCAGGTTTTCCGCATTCTCCACATTATTTACAGAAAGTACCTGTTCATGGATGTACAATTGTACATGTTCAAGGTACACTTTTGATATATAAACCCCGAGAAGGCTGTATCGTTCCGCACGAACCGAAATGAATTTAGCTACCATACAATTCGAAACCCGACGTTATTAAAAATCAGAACACGCGCAGAAATCTTTTCACATTCCAGGAATTCCCGAATAAAATACTGTACCTACCTATGGAATGGGACACAACCTAAATCAAGCGAGGTGACCGATTCGCGGCCATTCTTCTTCGTAAGGGCTTCTCAAGTTCAAACGCAATAACTAGTAGGTATAAGCATAAAATTGTCTTACTCTCTACGTATAAATTTGTGCAATATATGTATTAAATCCTGAAAGTGTCACCTATCATGTGCTCTACTCGTATGCGTTCTCTACTCTAGACTGTACAATCCTCGGTAGGTACAATCTTTGAAATGGGAACCAGCAGTAACTCCCGCAGCCATCAACCATCATACAAGTAATGCACTGCACGTGCCTCAACTCAAACAAGGACTATAACTGTAACACTCCACACTACAGTTACCGGCTGTTGTTGACGCGTGTACTAAAAACATTTTACCCTCGTTTTATTCTCCGAATCTGGGGGCACGGTAGTGCCCCCGCCAAGTCAAGCAATAAAGCGGCATGGCTGTACCATCCTTTTCTCGAAGCAGTTCAGGCCATTTTCGACCCTCTATAACTTCGTTGTGGATAAAACTAGAAGCCTGAATTTTCAGTAAAATGATGTTGCTTGATTTAGTTTAAGTTCATCCTATTTTAGTCTCAAGTTGGTCCCATTTAAATTTTATTCAATAGGATAGGACTGCTAGTTCTTTTATAAAACTTAAAGAACTAATCGTCCATTAACTTTTCGATTGGTCGAAACATTTTCGTCGGTTTTATTTTTATTTTTAAACGTAATATTATATGAAACTATTAACCTATTAGTGTTTCAAATTTGAAGCTTCTAGATGATCGGTCAGTCAGTCAGTCAGTCAGTGAGTGAGTGAGTGAGTGAGTGAGTAAGTGAGTGAGTGAGTGAGTGAGTGAAAGAGTGAGTGAGTGAGTGAGTGAGTGAGTGAGTGAAAGAGTGAGTGAGTGAGTGAGTGAGTGAGTGAGTGAGTGAGTGAGTGAGTGAGTGACAAAATAGGAAACTTTGATTAGTTATAATTCTTAATCTACTGGTTCAAATTGAATGAAATTTGAAATATACCGTGTTTATATAGTGACTGCTTGGTTACTGAAAATTCAGGCTTCTTGTTTTATCCACAAGCACAACGAAGTTATAGGGGGTCGAAAATGGCCTGAACTGCTTCGAGAAAAGGATGGTACAGCCGTGCCGCTTTATTGCTTGACTTGGCGGGGGCACTGCCGTGCCCCCAGATAAAGTGCTATTGTTGTGTAATACGAGTACAATCCACCGAAGTCGATCACAAACATTGCTCTTGATCGAGGTCATGGTCTTGGTCTATTCAAAGACGAACTGAGAGCAACGCGCATCGACTCAACGCTACAAGGAGTATCATTTTATCACTTACGAGTAGGTACAAGTATTTCTGCATAAGCACATTGCCCCGCACACACTCATGCGCAGATGTGCACACGTTCAACAAAAACCAATGACATTTACAATCAAGTGACTACGGGAACACAAACATGGTTACATATGCAAACGAATCAAGCACAGATAATAAAAATAAAACAAAGATCGCCGCTTATCCTATCCTACATAATATTATAAATGCGAAAGTTTGTGAGTGGTTGTGTGTTTGTTACTCTTTCACGCAAAAACTACGGAACAGATTTAGATGAAACTTTACAGTAATATAGCTTATACATCAGAATAACACATAGGCTACTTTTTATCCAGGTACCACCCGTGCGAAGCTGGAGCGAGCAGCTAGTGTTTTATAAACCTTGGACGATGAGCTTGAAAACTACCACGTATGGGGTTCTCTTTCAGGGCACTAACTAGTACTCCGACACTTCACTTCGGTTTCAAATATGAATCTAGAACAGTATTCGAGTGACATTTTTGTGATTGGTGGGAGGCTGGGCGCGGTTCATTACGGCGAATTGGGCGGCGTTTAACGAAGCTTTTCCTGAGGCTCCGAGCCTGGGGCTATTGTGAAATTCACAGGTGACGTAGATACGAGTAATGTATGCTTATCTGCCTATCTGGCAGTCTGAGTTCTAGCCAACTATGTTGTTTTAGTAAACCTGTTTGAAGTTAACCTGTTTTTTGAAGGAAGATAATAAAATACATGCTACTGAAAATTGAAGCTCCAAAAGTTCAAGAACTCTCAATTTATCTTTATGCGATGTGCAGATTGTGCAGATCGCAGTGCAGTCGCATTTAAAAAAGTGAAAGTAAGACGTAGTTTCGCAGTAGAGCCATTCAGATATGAGAGCAATTAAAATGGGCATACCTACCTAAAGCGAGACGTGGCTTCGCCGAGTTTGGCCGGATAATTAATGATACCCGCCGATAATAGGTAGGTATCTACTCTCTTACCGCAGTAGAGAGTAGTACCGCAGTAGTCAAACACAAAATGTACCATTACCTTGATAGACCCAAGGTGTCATAAAACACTAAAATCAATTAAAATCTAAATATCAATATACTATATGCAAAACGAAAAATAATTGGTAATAACTTGCTATTGCCAATATCCCAGGAAATAGAAGAATGTTTTTAAGAAAAGTTAAGGCTTGTATACTCCTTTGCGCATCTTTCGGCTATGTCTTACCTGGACCCATGTTGTACCTCACTAGTTACTTTATATACATATAAGACCTATATTTAATGTACTGTACATGATGAAAATAAATTAAAATATGACGACCCTCTGCACCTAAAGTGGGGATGTTATTTCGAGCAACTTAGAAAATGTATTTTTTAAGTTGCTCGACGATTACTCGTAAACTAGAAGTAATTTTTATTGTACATATTTATAATTGAAAATTACTTATATAACGTTGTTAGCTGTGTAAACTATGAAACCCTACATTGCGCGTGGCTTGACACGCGCTTGGCCAGTATTTAATAATGAGATTTCGTGGCGATATCCAATTAATAAAAGCGTTAGTAGTTAGCAAATGAGTTCCCTACTTCAAGGACATAGCTATTGTGGAAATTCGTGGTTTACCAGAAATTTTACCAGATTAGCAAAAAAAAACCGGCCAAGTGCGATTCGGACTCGTGCACGAAGGGTTCCGTACTCTTATCAAAACGGCAAAAAATCACGTTTGTTGTACGGGAGCCCCACTTAAATATTTATTTTATGCTGTTTTTAGAGAACTACATCATCTGTGAAAATTTCAACTGTCTAGCTATCACGATTCATGAGATACAGCCTTTGGACAGACAGACGAACAGACGGACAGCGGAGTCATAGTAATCCCGTTTTTACTTTTTGAGTACGGAACCCTAAAAACATAAAAAATAATTAATTACATACCTAGTAGTTTTTTTTCTTATCTTATAATATTATTTTTCAAAATTTATCTTATAATGTTTCACAATTTAGTAGTTTTTAGGGTTCCGTACCCAAAGGGTAAAAACGAGATATATTTTATTTTTCATTTTTTAGTCTGTGTCAAACTCATAAATTGGGGAATGAATAAATTATTTAGATTTTTTTAGAAAGAACCACTCAGTTGTCCCCGAACGAAAGAGCAAGTCCGAAACGGCAGGCATCTGCGCATAGATCGCGCGCTAGCTTTATCTTCCTCACTCTCCTACAGAGGATCTGTTTATTCTTTCGTGAATAAATGAGGTTTATTTGTATTTTGTCAAATAAAATGCGATTTAGTACAATTAGGTAAAGATTTTAATAATTTGGACAAATATATATACAATTGAAGTGTGTTGCACAAGGGCGGTGAAAGTAATGACGTAGCTAGATAGTAATTAGCCATACTAGGTATATTTAATTGGCAAGTTAATATTAAGTAGGCGTTGCGAGTAGAATTTCAGTAGGCGCTGCAACAGGATCTATAAAAGAATTTATTAATCCTGGCGGTCCTATTAAGGATAATGGGAAACTAATATCAAATTATTGCATTGTCATCGGTCCTTGATATGTATGCAAAGTTTCAAATTAATCAGACTTCTGGAAATTGGTGAAAATTAAGCTCAAAGATTCCGTTACATACATAGATACAACCCGAGCTAATAAAAGCGTGTTAAAAAGGTTCATTACACACCCTCCTCTCACTCCCTTACCCCTCCGAGAATCTCCGAGCTCGCCCTAACCTAACTAAATACATTATTATTTGGGCAATCTTGCATTCGTAAATACACAAACAGTTAGTAGTTTGGGTTTACGTTACGCTACCGACGCCAAATGATGCATTTGCTATAGAATTATGTGATTTATTCACGTCTTGGAGCGTAAATACGAGTATCTCCCACCACCTGGTGATAGGGACAATACTTTCTGTGTAAATAATATAATTCTGTGTAATCCCACCAAAAACATTCTGTAAAAAACTAGCCAAGTCTCGATGGAGCTGCTTGTTTATCTCTAAAAAGTAATGAAATGTAGACAATGTCGTGCCAAGTCTGAGGTTCCTTACTGCGATTTCTTTAATAGTATAGTTAATATTGTGTGACTTGGCCGTTGAAGGGTACACAAGGGTACAAAACCAGGTGCTGTTTTGCCAGGTGTTTGCTCGACTTGGCGGGGCACTGCCGTGCCCCCAAATAGTGTAGTTAGTTCTAGAGACAGTAAAACAAAAATATATAATTTTCAGGAACCGGAAACGTGAAATATTTATGTTGAATCTACTTGTTTATATTTAGTGCGTTAGTGTGATAAAATCTGGACATACATTTATTTTTTCTTGAAAGTTCGTCCACAAATATTTAATTTGTTATATTTTTGCTCAGTTTACAGTTTAACAGTTTAAAGTAAAACTATTGGTCGGAGCGATTTAAACTCTTTCGCAGCAATTTGCCGGAATCAGTTGGAATGAGTAATTAAAGAAATTTCTCGTGCTCCGTAACGGTAGACGGTCGATAGCCACAGAGAGTTAACGATGTGCGAACCTTGGGACTTAAATAAATGGATATGAATGTTTAACTGCTGAGGCATAATCCAACAAAGTCAAATTCCTGGCTCAGTGCTAGTCTAATCTCTACTTTGAGTAAAATAATTCTGAAATAGCTGAATATATGATGTAATAATGCAATGCAGTTACTTTATTACCTTATTGTTGCTACAAACGGATTAAGTCGTCTGAAAGTAGCCCTCACACATTTAAAAATCCAAAGACAACTTTGAAAGTGTCTTCTGCGATGGCCTGTACATGTACAATGTACAACTTTCAACTACTCAACAATACGCTCTACGAGTAGGTAGGTAATACTCTTAGAACCGAGCAACACATCTAGAAAACACATAGACCTCGTTTCTTGTAAAAGCTTTCCCTAAAGAGTGCCACGATACTCTATCCTTAGCTTATAGTTATAGTAGCGATAGGAGGCTACTATTTAGTCTGCCCATCTGGCTCTGGGTCGAACTCTTTTTCTGGTGCCGCTTGGCTCTGACCAGTTCACTGAATTTAGGGTCCATCTATCGTCCTTGTATTGAGCTAAGTGACCCGTCCACTTCCATTTTCCCTTCAGTGAAATAGTTAAGGTTAAAAGTTACTTTTGTCTTTTTTCGGATATCGGCGTTCTTCACTTTATCTTTCAGTTAGCTAGCCTAACCTAGGTAACTTTTTTCCATTCTTCTCTGTGTAGTTTGAATTTTATTCCTGGTTTTGAGATCGTAGGTCCAAGTTTGGCATCCTTATACATAGGCACGGTAGTATTGTTGTATCCATGATTATTTTCTTGATCGGCAGCAGAAAATGCGATTTAAGTATTTCCTTATGTTTCCAGAACTTGTAACAGAAGAGTGGCATTATTTCTTCACTGTTTCTGTCTTTACTTAATAAGAGATCTGTTTGCCTACGTATATTATGTATTTTTTTTACAAGCTCGAGAGGGGTGTTATTTACGAAAATGGGCGTTGTACTGCGGTTAGTCAACATTTTTGTTTTTTCTAGGTTCAATTCTAATCCAACTTTTATGCTAGCTTGGTTTAAATCCGAAAATAAAATTATGTCATCGGCAATTCTGAGATGACTTAGAAAGTTCACATTCGTAATAATACCTCGATTGGACCATGTTAGTTTTCCCATTATATTTTATGTTGTAAGACGGCTATAAACCATTTTGGTGAAATTGGGTCTCCTTGCCGGACTCCCTCTTTGTTGATTGTTTCGTCTACTCTGTCCAACTTGACTCTACTTGTGTTGTTATTATTAATGACTTTTAGGATATTGATATATTTTTCTTTTATGTTTTGTGCTTCCAGCGATTCCCAGATGCTTTCGTGTGAAATTGAGTCAAATGCTGAATCGAGTTGGTAGGTATAATGTACAAAAATAAATAAGAGCGTATCGTAAAAAGCCAGTTCTAGAGAACCTTCTATTACCGGTATCACACCGAGAGAAACTATTCGTCGTCTACTAGACATAATTATAACAACCAATATTTCGTTGGATATTTTAAATACAAAATCAACTCTTTAAGTGTAACAGTGTATAAACGTTTGTATGAGAGTTGCAGACTCATGGCGGCTGTATGTCCACGCAGCACCAAGCAGCAATTTTTAAGAAAAAAGCGCTGTACCGATTTTGCTGAAATTTACTTTTAGCTAGCAGCTATTAATATTTTATAGAAATAAAAAGATACGTACGAGATGGAAATGTAATGAAACAGTATGGCTTTAATAAGATGACTCTAATTGGAACGAAGCGAGGCTAGATCTGTAAAGGTCAAGTTTTTAGTTAATGAACCAGCCTATGCACTTAATGCAGTATGCAGCATGAAGGTGTAAAAATAAAAAAAAATAGTTTGGTCTCGGTGTGCTTGCACCCTGATGCCGTGGTCTGTGGGACCGCGTCGCGTCTGTCGCTCGCGCGTGTCCGACAGACGCTCTGATTAAACTTGTCTAGTGTCTGTGCCGCACTAATTATTATTTACTTAGAACCACCCACAGCTGGGGAGAGGTAAATAAACACAATATTGAGGTAATGTCTGACGATTATAAGCATTTCTTTCTTTTACCATTAAGGCGAGTAGATAATGTAGTATTAAATTAGGGAATTGTTAGTACAAGAGACAAGACAATCGTGTTAGGTTAGTGATGAGTTATGATATTATTCAGCAAATCTGTAAAAATTGAAACGAATTCTCTTGATATTTTCCTCATAGAAGATTATCCGAGCGATGTTTTTGTTTAAGTGAGCTTATCTTTTAACCTTCGGATCCAATTTCCACGATGTTTTGTTTGATAGTGATACAAATGTCGTGTTTTTTGCCACTTTTATATCGCCTCACGGCCGAACAACAGCAATATAGGTACCTACCTAATAATAAACTTCTATAGGTTGATACCTGACAATAATTGAGTTAAGTATGTTATGATATAATAATTATAAACTTGAAATTCGCTATGCGTAAAATATTAGCTACAAAGCTATATGGGCAAAACTTGTCTAAACTTGTCTATAAGTACCTATATACCTACCTGTCTTGTCTACAGTATGGGTGAGATGTCTATTTGTCCATGAGAAATGTACTGAGAGAGATAGCCATAAATATATTTGTATACCAACCTACTTGTTACCTATACTTAGATACATATCTGAGTAGAAATACATTCATGATAATGTGCGAGGTTTATGAAGGAGAACTAAAATCTCATCATACTCGTAGAATTAAAACTATCGTGGTTGTTACTCATTTTAACTATAAATACGGCTAATTACCACATTTTTTCTTGTATTGCTGACGTGACCGCGCTCAACGGCAGATCGGCAAATACATTACGCATTATTAGCTTAGAAAGCTTGGTGGTGCGTGCTACGCACTGAGCCGCTTAGCCAGGATCCTGCCAATGCGCGTAGTACGCTCCTGTTATTTTGCTACTGTTCACTCACTGTTGCTGAATTGGAGCTGCTTGAATGGAGTTGAATAATTGTGGGGGCGAGCTGCCGACTGGCAGTGCGCCTTCCGCATGCAGAAGCGCTCCATTCGTGCAATGGTGAAGATGCCACAGGACGTCTCCGCAAGGCCATACTTTAAAGAGCTGGAAATACTTACCCTTCCATGCATTGTGATATACCAGGTATCGGTGTATGTAAGGAAAATCTAGAATTGTTCACTAGGAATGGCAACGTTCACGGGTACAACACTCGACGAGCGAACAAGCTCACCACCCTACCATGTACTCTTGCGAAGTCGGGAAAGTTAACGCGCATAATGGGACCGACAGTGTACAACAGTCTTCCTGAAATTGTCACAAAGGCAACTAGCTTGGCATCATTTAAAGTGAGACTAAAGCACTGACTCACTGACAACACAGCTTCTACAGCTATGAGGAATTCATAGCGTGTAAAAAGTAACATGCTTAAAATTTCTTAAACATAATCTTTAACATAATTATCTAGTTTAGTAGATAAGCCATTTTTTTTTTCTTAATATTATTCTTAATACTTTTTATTGTTTTGATTTCATTTTTATTATATAATTGAATTAAAAATATACTATTATTATTATTTTTATTGACAATAATGTTATTTAAAATTTCTACTTATAAGTTCTACTTAAGTATGAAAAATGTGTTATGTTGTGGATGAACTTAAAACAAAATATATGACGTGTTATTCATGTAATTAACGAAATAAATGATTATTATGATTATTATTATTGTATTATTGTATTCGCGGATCTGCCGTTCAAAATCTCATTACGAGTATATTCAGTAAATATAACACTGACGACAAAAGCTGCTATTGTTCTGTAATATAATACTAACCGTGAAAATATCAAAACTTTAGTTTTGTAAACCAATTTATTTTTCTAACAATTTAAAAATAATATCGAGAAAGAAAACAATCAACATGAACTCCGCGAGATCGTAATATACTTGGATCTATCGCAGCAGCAAATTACAGCAGAATTTCGGATTCCTATTGAATACCTACTTGGAACAAGATTAAAAATCAATTTGGCGATGTTCATGCAGCGTCGATCGGCAATTTCGTGTTAAAATAGAGGAATATGCATGAAGTGGAATGTCCGAGCCCTCGCTGCGCTCCTCGCAGAACTCCACTCTCGCTGGCATGTTTTATTCATAGCGCGTTTAAAAATAAATTTGTAAACTTTGTCATAACATAACACAAACGGTTTTAAGTGAGGCCGGCTGTAGGTAAGGCGGCCGGCGGCTGACAATAAGGTGCGTTCTAACAAACTCTGCTTGGAATTTTAATCGTGCCATCATTTCTTTAAGCCTCAACTTTGATAATGTCTCAGTTTCTAATGTGCTTATTCGCTGTTAACTTTTACCAGTCATATGCAAACCAGCAACAAAAATGATATTATCATAAGGTGCGACTTTACGAGCGTCCAATAAATAAAATCCTACTAATTATAAATACCAATGTTTGTAATGATTGTTTTATGTATTTACTCAATCACGCCAAACTGAAAAGAATAATAATTTAACTAACATCCATACGTTGTGTGGTAGGTTGGGCAGTGCGTGCTACGCGTTAGGTCGACTTGCGTGGGTTGTGTCTGCTGATGTGGTACGTGCGTGCTACTTTGCTACCGTACATTCGCTGCTGCAGTACGGCACCGAACTTTGGGCACGTGCTGCCGACTGGAAACGCGTGTTCAGATTGCAGAAAAAGGCCGTACGAGCAATTGTACGTATCCGTAGCGATGTTACTGTTAGGCCGTATTTCAGTCAGTTAGGAATCCTCACGCTGCCCTGTATCGCAATCTATCAAGTGGCCACATACGTGAGAACAAACCTAGACTCATATGTGTTACACAGCCAGGTACACGAGCACAACACGCGAAACCGTCACAATATCAGACCGATATCTCGGAGGCTAGCGAAATCATCGAAGTTGACTCACGTCATGGGCCCTGCTGTATACAATATACTGCCAAAGAATATTACCGAGGCCAATACATTATTATGCTTCAAAATAAAACTTAAACGCTGGCTCGTTGACCAATCTTTCTATTCATATGACGAATTTGTAGATTGAGTTGTTAAATGATTCAAATTATTATGTATTTCAAATTATTAAAAATGTCAATCTTTATTATAGAATTATGTATTTAATGCAATTCCCATTCTTATTATTACTACAACTATTAGTAGTATCTTATAGTAAATACAATTAGTATGTAGTACCTGTAGGAAGTACCTACTTAGTATGTAAGTAATAAAACTGTTATTTTATGACGTGTAAAGGTGTTTACCAATAAACGACTATTATTGACTATTATTATTGACTAATAGGTACTTGGAATAAATATAGTTTGTGATCACGCGAGAGAAGTTAAGTGAAAGTCTTTATAGAGAAAATGTAGACAGGTACCTTCCTAGTGCCAATCGACTATATTTGTAGATACCTACCTGAAAGGCTAACAAACCTACATTGAACTAATCCATATGAGAGAGTCATTGACTTTTCTTGTAAATTAGCCACTCAGTAGCATATACAGGTAGTGATAATGATGACCGATATGACTTATATATTAATACCTGGAATACGTATAACTTAAAATGAAAAAATCGAAATAGTAGACATTTATTTGACACACACACAGATAAATAGGTAGATACATTATATAACAAGAAGAAGAAAGATAGGTGCATAAAAAACAGAGTAGCTACTGCGTGGGTCATACAGGCCCCATCTCAGCTTTATGCTGCTCCACATGCATGATCCATGACGTGCAGAGCTGGTTGTCAAACAAAGCCAGATGAGTGTGCTTTAGGTGCAGATGGGTGCAGGACTTGCAAGTTAGTCACCTCACTAGACTTGATTTGCTTCAAGCACCTGAAACTAATTCTCCTTTCCTTCAAATACAGGAGAACGTTTTATTGGTATCTACTCGGTAGTTATCGGGTTCAGTTGGGTGATATGTATCCCCATAGTTGAATCCACAACGTGCATAGAAAGGTTTATTGTGAAACCAGTGAAACCACCCTGTTTTACCTGCAGCATTCTAACAATGGCTTTCTTCTATTTTGCCATTCTTCTTAGCTTTGATGCAGCTCGGTGCTGGAAGAAACAGCTTCCACAGCTGTTTCTTCTGCATGATGCTGGGTATGAGGAGCAGAAGGAGGAACAATTCGTGTAGGTTTCATTGCATGCTGACGTTTTAGGGGCCGCGATTACCATCAGTAGGTTAGGTATACTTCTATTTAAATACTTATAAATTTCTTAGCAAAGTTCTCACGATCAAGATACTTATGTAACATAAATCCAGTAGAGTAAAGTAGTTGTTCTACACGAGAACTATCATAATAAGAACATTCGCTGTTGTGTACCCCTCATAAGAAGTCTTCACCGTTGTGTGACGTCATAAAACTCACCCGTCATAAAACTCCCACTTATTGGTCGCTCACAATTTTCAGATATTTTGTGACAAATTTTGCTATTTACCGCGCTGCTTCTACTTCTGAGAACCAGTGATTACAAAATATAGGTAAGTACGATGTCCTTTTGTTTCGTATAGTAACAGTCTACATTTTCACAATGTTATTCTCAAACAAGCAGACAACGCGCTATTTGCCTCTTTTACTCGTCACTTAATTTGAAGCAATTTAATGAATGGCAGCACCCGTAGACATCACCATTCATAATTCACGTTTAATTATTGTTTTATCTAGTAAATTTCGAAGTAGGTATTCGATATCGCTTTTTTAGAATGAGGAACTACCGCAGTAGAGATTTACTTATATTATAATTGTTGCTCCAAACTCAATAATGCTACTAGAACAGATAACGCTGTGAAACTAACTCCGCGGACTACAAAGCGGCCACTTTCAGAATATAATATTGTTAGAGCACGTCCATGTCGGTCGGCGGACGGACGGACGCTGCATCTCAATGCCAATGGCACAATACTCACCGAAATAAGGCTCGAAGTACACGCGCGACTTCGTTGTCAACGACTAGAGCCGATGTTAATAAACTAACGTCCCCTTTGGGAAGAGGGATAGAGTAATGCGTAAGTAGCGAGTGTTTGTATGTCGGTATATCGGTAACATAGATAAAATAAAAATATAAAAATATAACTGCATTATTCTCTTTTATGCCAGGTCGGTACCTGAAATATGTATCTCAAAAACCTGTCTAACTGCAGTTTGTAGCTAGCTACTAACTGTAACGATAGTCCCGTATGTGACGAGCCTAAGAGACAGTTGTGTGGCTCAATGGAATAAGCCGCAGTCTGCCTGCACTGCGTCGTCAATGGCCACATCCAAACGTGTCGCAGACGACAGCGACAGCGCGTGTGAATACCGTATTGAAGATCTAGATCTCATATCCGAAGTTGTACATAGTTTGTTGCTTGTTCCGCAACAATACAATACGCTTTATAATGTGCCTTTGAATTTCTTGAGCATTAATTATGTTATTCGATATAATTATTTTAAAGTTAAGTCCTTGAGCTTTCGAAGTCGGTCATACTAATCAACTATTGAATGCAAGCAAGAACCTACAACCTAACATGAATGCAAGTGATTAATAAAAGCGGGTGAACTAGGTAATCGTATCTTAGATTCGGCATCACTACATAGTATAAAGCAAAGTCGCTTTCCGCTTCCCGCGTCTGTATGTATGTATGTTTGCTTATATCTTTAAAACTACACAACGGATTTTGATGCGGTTTTTTTTAATAGATAGAGTGATTCAGGAGGAAGGTTTATATGTATAATAACATGCTACCCGTGCGAAGCCGGGGCGGGTCGCTAGTTAGAATATAAAATGCAATATCTAGTAACTCGAGTCGAGAGGAATCTGCCAAACGCGGTACAATGCGAGCTTCACATATTCAATTGGCACGGACAGACGGACAGACGGACACTGGATTTATCGATGTTTTATCAAGTTTTGTTTTACTTTTAGTGTTTTATGAAACCTCAAGCTCCATTAAAACAAGTGCGAACTGCGAACTCATAGAGTCTAATCTTGCTGAGATATAAATGGCATGCATTGGTTTCAATTATGCCACAATACCCATAATTTAGTTCTAGAATTAAGTATTAGTAATACCTCAATATTACTCGTAGCATAGAACTGCAGGTGTCAGACTTTTTAACTTTGAATTTGACATGTAAATACGTTTCTAGAATTTACTACGATATAAAAAGTGATATTGGTTTCCATAAAAATGCCTTTACTTTGTGAAGTGGTAGAGTCTAACGGACTCACACGGATACCGTTGATGTCTCTAATCTGTATTATTATGTTTCCCCTTTACCAGCTAACTCTAGCCAGTTAGCATTCAATTGCCTGAAATGGGCCAACACTCAACATGGCGCCATCAAATATGATATACTCGATATCAATCACTTCCTTGTAACTGATGGCATAGAAGGCAATCGTACCTCTCTACGGATGCGATGTAACCGTAGGTGGTGTGCTAGAACGATGCGAGAGTTCCAGTTCCAATAGTATGTTTATGTATCTAATGTAGTAACATTAGATACTGGTGAATCAATATGCCTATGTCACGCAGACAGGGCTGCCGACGGTGACTGAAGGTGGTAGGTACGAGTAATTCCTTTAGATATGGTTTGGCATATTCTTGTAACTTATGCAAAATACTTATCTAAGTCAATTGATTAAAACTACGGATAGAGTCCAAAGTAATTAAACACTTGCGTTAACAAGAAGGTAAGTAGGGTTTAAGTAGCTGATTTCAATATCAATGATTACCACGTATTAAGTTATACCAGTTAAGCCTCTCTAAAGAATACCAACAATGAATACGCCATAATGTTTAATCACTTAATCAATTAAATGTAAATGAATGATGAAGTTGACAGCCCTGTTTATACAAAAGGAAGAGTATTGCGAGTTATTGAGCATCGCAACTAGGAGACAAGAGCGCGGTGCGTGCCGTAAACAGGACACAGTTGCGCGAGAAGCAGAAACGAAACATCAACTATTCGTAAACCTTGAGTTCAAACCGAGTTTACTTATCCACTGCTAAGTACTACCTTTCATGTCTGCAGTTTATTGTAATTGTAACTAATGGTTCCGTTCATTCCATTTGTGCAGAATACAAAAGTATTTTCTGCGTGATGGGCATCAAAAACTACGAAAAACCCTGAAGTAATATTTGCAGATCGTGAAAATATTCTCCGGCGCCCTACTTACTACGATGAAACTCGCCCACTACTCGTCTGAGGTCTTCTTGATCAAACGCTGGAGGGTGTTTTATGGATACCACAAGTATTTTGCACCTTAGAATTTAAATGGCAAATAATTATGATTATACTCATGCTCGCAGAAAATGCTTATCTAAAATTCTGACAACGATTTCTCACAAACTGTATGTTATAATAATATAATAATGTTATTGTTTCTCTCTGCCGCTGCAGTGTGGCCCGCACTGTGGTATAAGTTTGATTTATAGAACTGGCATCGCTTCTGGCTCACGTCTGCGATATTTTCGCCGAGATTCAGGAGTTGGCGACCTCCTCGCAGCTTCGGCGTCGTCTCCGCGTTCAATTAGTTTTGTCCCGCGTTCAGCTTGTTTCGGCTCTAGCAACCGCGGTGACGTACGAGTATGTAAAATGTAAACCTATTTTACGCCCCCCACGCCCCCCAGGCTGTAACTGTTGTATGCTCTGGGCCCTGCCGGAGTAACCTAAATGAATGGCCTGCTGAGAGTTGCACAATGCACATGATTTATATTCAGCTAAAAATATTGCAAACAAATGGTGTATGCAGATGGATATTAGGCATATAATTACATCATTGAAAAATTGTATGTTATACAAATTTTACACAAAAAATCTAACATGAATATTAGTTTGTGCACTGCATTATGAATTGTTTTTTCCGATTATGCAGTATACTTGCTGTTTTCATTGATCATTTCATCAGGATAGAGATTTAAATCAAATAGGTACTTACTTTTTCATCCAAATAAAAGTAATGGATAATTCTGTACAACCAAATCGCAAGAACAGCTCAACTCAGCAATTTCCCAGTTTAATTTGGTAAAACGCACAAATAGAGCAATAAAGCGAATAAGAAAACTTTTTATTCTCTGTAGAAAGTTGTTTATGAGCCCCGCGCCCGCACCGCGCCCGCGCCGCAGCCGACACGCGCTACGCCCATTTAGCGATCGAAGAGGTCTAAAGAAGCTTTTATTGCTATACTTATTTAAGTAAATAAGTACGCAAGAACGTGGAACAAACTGATAATGTGTGGCTTCATGAACACTGCCCAGAAATTAGTCGTTTTATCCAACAATCACATGCAGTTCATCCAGATTCTCCAAGAATTAGCTTTGAAATTATAAAAGTGAATTGTTAACAATTGTTGTGTATTAACCTTTACAAAAAATTGCTGGTTTATTGGGTTTACAATCTGTTACGGGTCAAACTTGGATCCAGTACATTTTGTATTTTTGTATCTGACAAATCAGACTATATTTTAGAGGTGGTGCGTATTTATTCGACCAGGTTTGTAAACCTGGTTTAGGCATAAAAAAATACGTACCAGGTATGACGTCACTGTACTTTTAAGTATTATTGTACTTTAAAGTATTTTTGTACTTGAAAGTGTTTTTATACTTCAACGTATTTTTATACTTCAACGTATTTTATACTTGGTAGTATTTTTGCGCCTGGAGGGGGGGGGGGGGGGGGGTCTGGTGCTGTACGAGTTGGTTTGGGCTGAAACCAAATACTTTAAAGTATTTTAAACCTGGTATTTGATGGAGGTGGTACTATATTTATTGAAACACAACAACAAATTTTTGAGTACCAGCAGACTCTCCTGAAGGCGGAAGCTATTACTATTAGTGCGCGTTTGGCCAGAAGCGCTATTATTGGCCATCGCAGTTTTTTGTGGCCAATTGTAAACCGCGAGAGGCTTACGCAACTTGTGTTTGTTTATCAATCTCTTTATCATAATTCTATCCTAATAATATTATAAATGCGTAAGTTTGTGTCCTAAACAACAAATCAGTCCTAAACAACAAAACGTATTAAGTTGAAATTAGCTGTAGATGTAGATATAATGCCCCAATAAATAATAGATTACTTTGAAATATTAAAAACATCCCAAAAACGTTAAAATAACGCAAAATGGATGATTTCTGTATAGATGGCGCTGGTGTGCTACAAATCTGACATCAAAGACTAAAAAAAATCAGTCTTTTCTATTCGATTATTGAAATTTGTCAGGGCAACGTCTGTCACGGGTCGGCTAGTATGCTATGATAACTTTATGTACCTACTACAAATGATCTTCTTTGTCATACTGTATTGAAAAGTCCACTTTATTGTAAGGCAAGAAAAGTAGAAGAATAAATTATATATTTAAAAGTAAGGCAACCTCTCGTCTTCCAACTTGATCATCTCACAGGTCCTCAGTAAACCAAAACCACATATAAAATAAACAATGATCAGTAGAGTGATTTTAGGCTAAAATACTTGCCTCGGTTTGTTAGTAGAAGTTTGAAAGTTTGTCGTTAGCTGGCCGGTTTGGAGTGGTCGAATAACATTAGGGAATTGCTGCAGTTTCTAGTGTACTGGGTTAGTAAAGCTACTAATATATGCTGCGATAAAATACATTATACCCTTTGGTATGTTTGCATTTTCATTACTACTCGCACCTACCTTTCTATTAACGTCTTCTAAAAGACCACAGGTAAGCAATCAAATGGTATTATTCATAATTATAAGAAAAAACCGGCCAAGTGCGAGTCGGACTCGCGCACGAAGGGTTCCGTACTATTATCAAAACGACAAAAAAATCACGCTTGTTGTACGGGAGTCCCACTTAAATATTTATTTTATGCTGTTTCTAGAGAAATACATCATCTGTGAAAATTTTAACTGTCTAGCTATCACGGTTCACGAGATACAGCCTGGTGACAGACAGACGGACAGCGGAGTCTTAGTAATCCCGTTTTTACTCTTTAGGTACGGAACCCTAAAAACATTAAAAAATAATCACGATGTTTTTCTTCCCCGTATAAACGCGTGTTAACGCGCATATATGCATTTTTCGAACAGAAATATCCATTGATGCACGGCCGAGTTTCGAACTCTAAATTAATAATATCTACATAAGTACCTATTTACCTAACTACATGAATTCAATAATTCAATTTTAAACTTTTTAGTCGAAGTAAAGTACCACCTACTTAAAGTGGCGCCACCTGCCGGCGCCATCGTGAACCTCTCATTGGTTTTTAAGCTTCGATCAACAATAATAGCAACTGATGATCGTAGTTTTTAAACTAAAAGAATAGCGTGGTGTCAAAACCTAGTAACATCAAAATAACTAGATGGCGCTAGAAATGCAAAAATCACGTTTGTTGTATGGGAGCTTCCCTTAAATATTGATTTTATTCTGTTTTTAGTATTTATTGTTATAGCGGCAATAGAAATACATAATCTGTGAAAATTTCAACTACCTAGCTATCGCGGTTCATGAGATACAGTCCTGTGACAGACAGACGGACAGACGGATAGACGGACAGCGAAGTCTCAGTAATAGGGTTACGATTTTACCCTTTGGGTACGGAACCCTAAAAATGATAGAGCCCTGATCGTTTGTTCACAATGTAACACCCCCCCCCTTCTAAAACTATCTACCTATCCTAATTAAACTATCCTATTTATCCTAAAGAAATATCCTAAACACTACGACATAAAATACTATCTAATACATGCCCGACTTCATCATCTTACTAAAATTTTTGAATTAAATATAATTATATTAATTTAATGTAACTTATATTATGAGAAGCTAACCCTTAACTAGAACTAATCCTAATAGTTGTTATGATCTGATTTAACTATTTAAATTGGCCAAGTGATCGTCTAGTTTTTATTGATTAGGACCGTACGTTGTGATAAGGTAATAACTCTGATTCTTTTAAGATATTATGATTAAACTGTCTGCCTACTTATCTACTACTATATAACCATTTAGTATACAATTGAGGAAAGTCTAGAAGATATGCTGGTATTGAGAATAAGAAGTAACGAAGAATAAAATATAGGTATATAATAAATGGGTTAGGCTCGTCAGTAATCTAAAATGTAATGTGATATACTCGGCTTAGATCAGTTCACCTCCCCGAACTGACAGTACGGCTCATCTGCACTGAACTGGGCACCGTTCCTCCGAGAGATAGACTTAGACACACCATCGGTGGTCGCTATCTAATATGGTGGGAATGATATTAACTGTTGGTGTCATAGGTTCAGTCGGTCAATTCAGTCAAGCAAAGGACAAGAGGGCATAATCTTTTAGCAACCTGAGTCAGTGTGTCTGTGTTAGTCAAGCCTTCAAATAAGTGGTTACTTTCGGATGCTGAAGAATCGATCAGATCGGTTCTAAAACATCCTATTTAGGTCAGATAAATACTTATACATAATATAAATCATAATAAATAGAACCTTCAAGTTCATTATGAAGTAAATGTCTAATAACCAACTCTCCGTTGTTAAAATTATAATTGATATAATTTGTGATCCAGTTAATCACCAGCTCAGGTCATCTCAATCAAAAGACACATGTACATCTCATAAGTTAAGATTCACGTTGCTCGAATCATATAACTTAAACTCCAATTGTCGGGTCCACAATGATCGGACTATCTGAAGATTGCTTAGTCCACATTCAACGGACTTTATGAAGATTGTAGGTCAAGTCCACATTGTTCGGACTATATGATGTATGTTAGGTCTACATTGATCGGACTTCCCGTTACGGTGAGACCGTGTTGAAACAGAATCTCAAATTATCTCTCTCCAACACAGAATGTAATTATTAACTAAGGTAAGGTTAGACAAGTCCTTCATAACAGACACAACTAGCTGATTTTAAACATAAAGAATAATGAACTCCAAAATAACTCACGACCTCTCCTCACTCCGGATCCCGAACCAAGCAGAATCACAATCTAGTTGTCACCGTTAGGTATCAATTGTGTGTAGAGAGAAGCCTTCTATTGGTAAGGCGGGGTTGACGTTCCCTTGCTTCGAACGAAACACTTGGTCCACTCGACTTGTTCACTTTATTTCCTCGTTGTTGTCACTTCCGCTGTGCCTCCCTGACTGTCCCGCTACCCCATCCCGTGACCATCTCTACACCCCTTCCTCTACGAATCTCCCGAGCTCCCATTGGTCCGCCTCCCACGGGAATCGCATTCTTACGACCCAAAGACGACCGTTAGAACGACGGTATTGTTCTTCAGCTTCTATATTGTATTCCTTTATTTCTAAAATCGGCGTTTACAATCCAAACGGCTTTGTTCGGATACTTTTTATTGTTTTATAGCCGAAAGAGATATTTTTCATAATAGTCGACTTTCTAAAAGTTAAATCTTTTGTGAAAGCTAACTTTACGATCCTTAGTTAATGTCTATTTTCATTGTTCTAAACCTTGGTACTGGCCATAAACAAACTAAAGCTATTGTACTATTCACTATTCTAAACGTCGTCCTGCACAAGTATAATAACATAATACTTATAAAGCGTTATATTCGATACCAGGCATACGATAACTTATCGTAAATGTTACATTTCTAGTTCCCTTTAATAAGTCAATATGTCTCTCTCTGGTTAAGTATGATTGATAATTTAGATTTAAATCAATTTTTCGACAATATTTATTTTTGTGAATTCGAATGAAGGTCTGACTCGTTACAGCCAACCCCCAAAATTTACGCAGATAGAATATCGTAGTTAATTTTCAATAAGTAGAAAGTAGTTCTTCGCAAAAATATTTATAGAATATAATTCTCCATAAATACATGTATACATATATATAATTATAAAATATAATATGTAAATAAGAATATATTTATATATATAAGATCTTATTATCTAAAATAAAACAACACAGTCATAATGTAACCATAACATAAAACATACCATTATAATTACATTATAGTAGTGGTTTACCTCCTAATAAAATTTTGTTGTGTAAGTAATTTTAATTTATAAAATCTTCTAATTTGATTATATTTGGTTTCGATAACTATTGTGTGTGTGTGTGTGTGTATGTGAGTGTGCCTATATGTAAGTGTTTTTAGACCGAGATGTCATTAATTATAATTTTGTACCGGTGACTAAGTTTTTGATGAACCAATCAATAAACAGATATCCAACTAGCCAGTCCGATCAACATCACATGAGACAACTTGGTTGTGAGGCAAGTCAATTCTGTAATACTCTGTAGCACAAACAGCTTTGGATATCAATCTTCCATTTCCTCAGGAGTAATCTACAAAGGTCTACAGATGAGGATCTTTCCCCATGGGTTAGACACATAGCTCTCCATGCTTGGAACATCCCACAAAGCACCAATCTCAAAACCACAAGTTAATAACACTCGGAGTATGTATAGTGTGCTTTAGGTCGAGCCTATCTGTATAGTAAGAACTTTCATGAAATCAGCGATCGCTGATGAAATATGTATCCTAACACCAATTCTCCTTCATAATAGTTCTTTGTAAGTGTATCGTTTATCGAAAACCAACTAAAATCAAACCGTCTCAATTTAGAATATTTGTTGAATCATCTGGCCCAATATTCCATTAAACTCTATCACATATATTTCACTACCTCCAATCTAGCATTCATCTCTCTTGCACTTCAAAATTTAAATTCATTCTTCACTCACAGAACATTATTCACACCCCCTCCCCACAATCATTGTTGTTTACGCCACCAGACAATTCACCAACTATATGTAACCTTGAGAGCACGAAGATTCCATGTATAAAAAAAAAGATTTATTTAATTTGACATTAAACTCAATTGGGTTTCTTTTGCATGATTCTGTTACCTTTAAAAACCATTACCAAGATCTTCTCCAAGATCTTTACCTTATCAAGAGTACCTTAGTTCGGTTCAAGAAGGAATACTTTTCCAGTATAGTTACCGAACATGTCAGATTACCATATGTAAATAAAAAGCATTTTATGAAGATAATAATTTATTATTTAGATAGGGATAAAGAAAACTTCATACCCAGCCAAATATTTTATTTCCAATAAGAACGTTTCATTATTGTCAAAGAAACAAGAAGCAAGCAATGATCAAACATTGCTTTGTGTAGTCAAGCTCTTTTAAGGTTGAGTAGTTACTCAAATTAAATTTTTGCGCCACTATGTATGAATAATCATAACTCTGTATTTTAATTTTCACATCCAATATTATTTTACACCCTGTAATTACTAGACATCCTGTAAATAAATAATTATGTTAATATGATGTCAAGCAATTTAAATAAGCTACAATAATCAACCCACCATTATGATTCAGTTATGTAGTTGAAATTATTTTAATAAAGAATACTTATATATTTTCTTTTAAACAGACGTTATTAAATTCTAAAACTCTTAGAAATTCTCAAGACTAACTAAACATTTTTTTATTTTTTATTTTCAAATCACTGAAGTAACATACTCGTTGGTATGCCTTATTTCGCCCTAGTCGGTTGTAATGAACAAACCTAAAACTCAAATGCATAATTTAATCTGATCAAATCTAACCTTCAAAACATTAAAAGTTAAATAATCAACAAAGATTATTAAATAAAATATGATTGTAAAATCATTATTTAATAATTTGATTTATCTGAGGTAATAGTTTATAAAATCTCTCCATTATGAACCTTGAAAATTATCACATTGTTGTTACCTTATCAATTTCAACGACGATGCTAATATAAAATTGAATTTGTTTCCGGAGAACCATGAAATAAATAAATTAAGTATTTTAAACGTGTATGAGTTAAAATTCCTAACCATTGATAAATTAAAAATAATTGTTTTGTTTTAGGAAAACAATGAGATCCCTAAATAAACATTTACATGTTATAGGTATATTAATCTTCCTAATATCAACTGTTTGATTAAATATCTAATGTATGTATAGCGCCCCTAGCTATATCATAATACCTGGATCCAAAACATTGGTATTTAATGTAGATTTCATCATTTTATTAATGTAACAATAACTCGATAAGATAATCTCATTAAATACTCACGGCGGTGTCATTTATGACAATTATGGGCTACGTATCTAAATTTAATCTTGACAACCGAATAGTTGATGAATTCTCCCATTGAAACATGATAGTTATACCTAGACAATAAAATATAACTAACATAACGTGGGATTTTAGAAAACCAAGGAATTACCAAATGCGACTATCTACCTAGTGTTCTTAACTACTGGTTGTATTACTTTGAATTCTATCTATGTATATCTAACAGCTATATACCTTGTTCCAAAACAAAATGTGTTTAGATAGAACAATTTTGAGTTAAAGAGGCTGCTTATTCATGAACCATAAGTTGTATTTAGAACAATTTTGAGTTAAAGAGGCTGCTTATTCATGAACCATAAGTTGTATTTACAGGTACTATAGGTCATTTTCCTAATGCAATTCGTGAGTTATTAGTTTTAAAATATCTATAATAGTGTATGATTATAATCTAACACTTACCCATGTGCTGTAGCACAAACTGACCTTTCATGCACTAAATGAGTTTGCTTTACCTGCACTAATTTTACTTAAAAATGCCATTGATCAATCACTGTTTGATCTCCTACGCCTAATTTAAACTCAAACACTAATACTAGCACTTGTTAATGCCTGTTTCAACACGTAATTTCTTACATTTATTTTAAATTTATTCGGTGTGTAAGTTTTTGGCCTCTGTTTACTAATTAATACACCTTTCTCGCACTCTAATCAATTCAATTAAAAATTCTGAATTTAATATCAAATATATAGAAATCCCCATTCAATTCGACGTTTGTAAGAGTGATGATATTACGTTCGAAACTAGTTACTGTAATACCTAAGTATACTTATTGAGACATAACAATAACAATCTAATAACTTAACGAAACGTACGGAATTCAAACCCATGACTTATTTACCAGTTTGCAATCGATTACAAACAATAAGTATGTTCCGTAATGACGTAACTAGTGCTAAACCTACTACTACTACCTACTTAACCGCATAAAATTATACGTCTTTATATGATAAAATGAATTCAATTGAAATGTTTACCTGACCATATATAAAATACTATTTCAGTATTTACAACTTTGTATATACGCGAACGTGATAAATATTCTGATGAAGTTTCAATTCAGTTGTGCACTGAGAACCCATAACTAGCCTCCGTCACTCGCTTAAAGTCGCGCGATAAGTACCTGCTAATCTAACACACAAGTGATAGAGGAACACCGCATGTGAAGATTAAAATTAGAATATTAAAAGGATAATAAAAATAAAATTATAAATTGTATCTACAGTAAACCTTTCATTGAACTTAAAGAAAGGCCTGGAAGCAAATTGTATAGTATATTTAAAATCAATTTCATTTAATTCTTAGTGTCCACGCTTTACTTCTCACATGATTATTTGATCAAACCTTTTTATTAGATTCAGAATATTTGTCACTATCAAACTCACAAATGCAAAGTTTAGAGAAGGTAAAACAAATTGACCATTCTATAAATAAAATCATTTATAAAACATTTCTGTATTTAACTTGGTTGAGTCAACTCTAAGGTATTCCCATACCGGCCTATGTCTGTCATCACCCGCTGTGCACTTTAAATGTTCTGATAAGTCAAAACAGTTAAACTCATACCTTCTTGTGTCACTTGACAGCAAGAAAGTTTAGGTCTAGTTAATAAAGTTAAGTTTATAATATTTTAAAGTACAAACTAATTATAAAGCTTAAAGGTATTTGTCGTTCTGCAGGGAAGTGATGGATCTGTTACGTTGTTACTTGTTAGTAACCTGTGTCACAACTTCCAACCTCTGTATCAACCCGCTATGTAAACATTCTAATATTCGTTGTATTAACTAATTGGTAATAATTTTATTTCACAGTGAAGCCATTGTTAGTTTTTGTTCATTGTCGTCTTGTCTAAAATGCTGACTTTTGTTTATTCGTTCTCACAGAATCAACTAATTCTAAACGTACTTATACCTATCTACGTCTATAAGGTTGAGATTTGCATAGACACATTTATGGGTCAAACAGAAACACAATCGGCTAGTAAGTATACCGAGTACCTTTTTTTTTTAAAATACACGATACATTATTTATTTTTTACGTAAGCACTTCTAGCCATCAAATATATTTAGGAAGGTAATTCCCCTTCATCCTTGTTGAGATTAACTGAGCGTGAGATTGTTTGTGCTTAAACAGTATCTTACAAAAAATACGTGGCGAACCAATTAACATTCCTACAAGTGTCGAGTGGCCTGGGATCCGTCCCTTATGGAATTTCAACAAGCCATCTAACTCTAAAAAATCTTTACCTACGTAAATATCTACCTACTTTGATATCTACTCTGACTGTTTCAAAGAATTGTCCAATAATGAACACTGAACTCTTGCTATGGCAATAAAATAGTTAATTTGTACCTATTTATGTAAATATTTAATTTAGAGTTCTCCTATTCAACTTAGAACAATATTTCTAGCTAATAGATCTAAGTAAGTGTAAGTTAAATCAATAAGTCACCCTCTATTGGTAGGTATGTTACCTACTACGTATGTAAAATCGAGTAGATAAGACTAATTTTATTTTAACACATGAAGCGGTGAATAGCAATATTACTTCAATACTAATTTCTTTACACTCGATAAAGATTGTGCTATTCCTGTCACTAAAAATGTCATTACTTGTTTATAAAAAGTTTCGTTTTAGACATTTACATTATTTTGATTTTACTTATGAGTTTTTATGATTGACACTAGGTAATAATCTTTAGCTGCAATAATCCTTTTCTTTGATTGAATAATAAATAATTAATTAAATGATTAGTTAAGGCCAACTTAACCTCTTAGATTAAATAACTAATTTTATTACGAATACTAGATAGCTACAGATCTATTCAAGCAACCCCCCGTCTGTGAAACTTTAAAACCTTTTAGGACTTAAATTTTGAACCTAGATATTAAGTAATATCTTTTAATTAGATAATCCAAAACTCATCTAAACATCTATTACTGTTTCTGAATACAGTATCTCTGTCTCTCTCAAATTCAAGTGTGTATTTCCTTCTCTCGCAAGCTCAAAGCATTTTTATGAATACTAAGTTTAGAGACTAATAAAGTTTAAGTGAGTATAAGCATAAATAGAGTAACTTCCTTTAGATCGAACTTTTCATTGCATACAGTTTAATCAAATCCTATCCATTAACGGCAACAAATTGTGCGGTTCTATCCGCACTTAAATAATTAAAGAAACATAACAACTTGTAAGTAAAACTACTATTAAATATCCTGGTTTACGGATTAACCAAACTTGGAACTAAAACTACTATTAAATATACTGGTCACGGCTAACCATATTGTAACACCCCCTCCCTTCTAAAACTATCTACCTATCCTAATTAAACTATCCTATTTATCCTAAAGAAATATCCTAAACACTACGACATAAAATACTATCTAATACATGCCCGACTTCATCATCTTACTAAAATTTTTGAATTAAATATAATTATATTAATTTAATGTAACTTATATTATGAGAAGCTAACCCTTAACTAGAACTAATCCTAATAGTTGTTATGATCTGATTTAACTATTTAAATTGGCCAAGTGATCGTCTAGTTTTTATTGATTAGGACCGTACGTTGTGATAAGGTAATAACTCTGATTCTTTTAAGATATTATGATTAAACTGTCTGCCTACTTATCTACTACTATATAACCATTTAGTATACAATTGAGGAAAGTCTAGAAGATATGCTGGTATTGAGAATAAGAAGTAACGAAGAATAAAATATAGGTATATAATAAATGGGTTAGGCTCGTCAGTAATCTAAAATGTAATGTGATATACTCGGCTTAGATCAGTTCACCTCCCCGAACTGACAGTACGGCTCATCTGCACTGAACTGGGCACCGTTCCTCCGAGAGATAGACTTAGACACACCATCGGTGGTCGCTATCTAATATGGTGGGAATGATATTAACTGTTGGTGTCATAGGTTCAGTCGGTCAATTCAGTCAAGCAAAGGACAAGAGGGCATAATCTTTTAGCAACCTGAGTCAGTGTGTCTGTGTTAGTCAAGCCTTCAAATAAGTGGTTACTTTCGGATGCTGAAGAATCGATCAGATCGGTTCTAAAACATCCTATTTAGGTCAGATAAATACTTATACATAATATAAATCATAATAAATAGAACCTTCAAGTTCATTATGAAGTAAATGTCTAATAACCAACTCTCCGTTGTTAAAATTATAATTGATATAATTTGTGATCCAGTTAATCACCAGCTCAGGTCATCTCAATCAAAAGACACATGTACATCTCATAAGTTAAGATTCACGTTGCTCGAATCATATAACTTAAACTCCAATTGTCGGGTCCACAATGATCGGACTATCTGAAGATTGCTTAGTCCACATTCAACGGACTTTATGAAGATTGTAGGTCAAGTCCACATTGTTCGGACTATATGATGTATGTTAGGTCTACATTGATCGGACTTCCCGTTACGGTGAGACCGTGTTGAAACAGAATCTCAAATTATCTCTCTCCAACACAGAATGTAATTATTAACTAAGGTAAGGTTAGACAAGTCCTTCATAACAGACACAACTAGCTGATTTTAAACATAAAGAATAATGAACTCCAAAATAACTCACGACCTCTCCTCACTCCGGATCCCGAACCAAGCAGAATCACAATCTAGTTGTCACCGTTAGGTATCAATTGTGTGTAGAGAGAAGCCTTCTATTGGTAAGGCGGGGTTGACGTTCCCTTGCTTCGAACGAAACACTTGGTCCACTCGACTTGTTCACTTTATTTCCTCGTTGTTGTCACTTCCGCTGTGCCTCCCTGACTGTCCCGCTACCCCATCCCGTGACCATCTCTACACCCCTTCCTCTACGAATCTCCCGAGCTCCCATTGGTCCGCCTCCCACGGGAATCGCATTCTTACGACCCAAAGACGACCGTTAGAACGACGGTATTGTTCTTCAGCTTCTATATTGTATTCCTTTATTTCTAAAATCGGCGTTTACAATCCAAACGGCTTTGTTCGGATACTTTTTATTGTTTTATAGCCGAAAGAGATATTTTTCATAATAGTCGACTTTCTAAAAGTTAAATCTTTTGTGAAAGCTAACTTTACGATCCTTAGTTAATGTCTATTTTCATTGTTCTAAACCTTGGTACTGGCCATAAACAAACTAAAGCTATTGTACTATTCACTATTCTAAACGTCGTCCTGCACAAGTATAATAACATAATACTTATAAAGCGTTATATTCGATACCAGGCATACGATAACTTATCGTAAATGTTACATTTCTAGTTCCCTTTAATAAGTCAATATGTCTCTCTCTGGTTAAGTATGATTGATAATTTAGATTTAAATCAATTTTTCGACAATATTTATTTTTGTGAATTCGAATGAAGGTCTGACTCGTTACAACAAGAGCTAGTGACCAACTCTAGTGCCTGGAGTTTTTAGTCCGCTCAAAGGCTTCCGTGTATAGGCTGTATCTTGCATTCCATTAACTCGAAGATAATTATGTAACCAGCGAAATTGACACGCCTACGTTTTTATGTATTTCCAATACTTTCCGATACCTCGTAACTTCAGTGATATTTCACGTGACTACTCCGTAACGAACTCCGCAAAGTCTTTTTGAAACGCACCATCGACAGTGAACGATAACGCATGTTACCGTGCATTACTGCGTATAACCTACATGTTAAGTGTAATAAGTAATAGGAATGTAAAAAATAATATTATTTTACTAATATTTTAACATTTAAATTCTAGCTAACGTAGATAAATAAATTGTAGGTAATATCTCTGCACTGGTATTTCTTAAGCTATTAGATGTTACAGTTCCCATAAATCTTTTTAGTAGTTGTCGAGTTTAATCCTTTAATACACAGACAGATAAAATAAACTTCAACAACTAAATATTTTTAGGAAATTTTAATTACACCTACTTAAGGCCCTGTATGTCGACGATTGCTCTTTTTCGAATCGAAAAAAGAAATACTTCTGAACAAGCCACATCTCCTATTTTTATAATGTATAGTATATGTGAATAAAGATGTACCCATCTTTAATCACTTCGATAAATAATCCTACCGACCGCTGCAATGACGACAAACACACGTCGGCGCGTGGTCCGCCTTTGCTTTTCGAATAAATTAATGATATAAATTATGTATAATTACTTATCAAAAATCTATTCTAATAGAAATCTAGATCTACATAATATTAGCTATCTTTAACGATAAATCACAAGTTGATCTTAATAGTAGAATCAAAATATTTCGATCATAAATTAATAAATAAATAAATAAATACTTAACAACCACGATAGTTTTAATTCTATAAATAAATACTGGTGGACATTTTACACATCGCCATCCAGCCCCAAACTAAACAAAGCTTGTACTATGGGAACTAGATAACTGATAGAATACTTATATACGTTTTTTTTTGTAAATACATACTTATGATACATACTACACACCCAGACACAGAACAAAGATCTATGTTCATCACACAAATATTTGCTCTGGGTGGGGATCGAACCCACAACCTACAGCGCTGAAGGCAGAGTTACTACCAACTGAGCTGTGAGGCCGTCTTTATCGTGAAAAGTTTCTGCTATTATTATGTTTTCAGCTTAATAGAAATCTAGGTAGGAACCTGAAGTAAGGTAGGTAAGGTAGCCTTTGGGCCTTAGTTGAAAGCAGACGTATGCTAAAATTTTTACTAAAATTTAAATTGTCCTTCATAGAAAAGTGATCCCTAAATTCGCTATATTTTAGTTGAACCTCCGGTGAAAGCATATTAGTGACTTGAGTCATTCCGTTCCTGAACTTCGACTTCCAGCGCGGCCGGCGCGTGCGCATCTCCCCTCACCACTTCGAGTAAAGAGAGGAGCATCTTATTTACGTCCCGTTCACACTCCTATGCAGAGACTGCACGCCGAGGTACGTAAGCAGAACTACACAATGAGCGTAAAAAGATCACCGCCCGCCGCAGAAGTTGATAAGCGGTAGCGAGAGCGCAAGCGGTTCCGTGCCCAACTTGTCTACGTATAGTGATGACACCTTTTTAAATGTAAACTTAAGGAAGCGTAAAGAGCGCCCTGATGACCACGATTACAGAAAAGACTTTGCTGATTTTCGTAACGAAATGATGACATTTCTACAAGAGTTTGGTAAAAAACAAACCGAAAATTTGGAAGTCATCAGAAAGGAAATGATCGAAATAAAAAGCGAAATTAAAACAATAAAGTTGACAACCGAAAAATTTACACATCAATTAGATCTGGTTAACACGGACATAAAAAAAATAAAGTCACAACATTTAGAAACTCAACATAAAATAGAAGAGATTGAAACAGAATTGTCCAGCTTAAAAACACAACCATGCACCAGCAGTTCACTATCGACTGTTTTCACCAGTGAAGAACTGATTCACGAACTCCGCGACCGCTGTGAACACGAAAAAAATATTGTTCTTATCGGGATACCAGAGAAAAATGAAAAAAATCCTAAGTTAAGGCGTACTTATGACCTTGTGGAAGCTGTAAATGCCATAACTTTAGTTTATGATACCTGCCCTAAGCCATTAAGAGCTATTCGCCTGGGAAAGTATATTCCGAATAAGAACCGTCCCCTAAAAGTTTGCTTTGACGATGCAACAACCCCTAAAATTTTACTTCGCAAAAGAATTAACTTACCAGAAAATATACAACTGTATGCCGATCAAACTCCAACACAAAAAAAGAACTTGGACGCTATAAAGGAAGAATTAGATAGGCGAACGAAACATGGGGAGAAGGACTTAATAATTAAATACATAAAGGGAATACCGAAAATTATTATAAATAAACCTATCCTACAAAAAAACTGACAAGGAATACTACGCAGAAGACAGACAGAACAGAAGAAATTAATAGAGTAAATCACCATATAGCCCAAAACTACGAAGACATAGCGCTCCAATCTTCGTCACTTCGATTCTTCTACGCTAACTTACGAAGCATTTGTACGGCAGGCAAGTTTGACGAAATCAAATGTATTCTGAGGTCAATAAAAAAGACAACGCACATACTAATATTTACAGAAACCTGGATAAAGTCTGAAAAGGAAGCTACGACCTATCAAATTCCGAACTATAGACATATATACAATTTTAGACCTGATAATCAAGATAAGAAGAATGCATTAGGAAAAGAAGAAAAGAAGAGAGGTGGCGGCGTTTCTATATATGTCCACGCAAGTATCAAATATGATATTACGGAAGACCTATTTGAAGACGGATGTCATTACTTATGGTTGAAGACAGATAAACTATCACTGAACATTGGTGCAATCTATAAACCCGGGGACAGTAACTTACAAAATTTCTTAAATATATATTCACAACAGCTAGAGAAAAGGAAAAGATCAATTATCTTCGGCGACTTCAATATAGATTTACTTAGTAAGAAACCAGATATAAAACACTATTTAAATGAAATTCGAGAGAATGGCTATGAAATAGTTAATAAAATAGACGCTCGCTTCAGCACACGTCAGACTAGTTCTTCAAACACTCTAATTGACCATGTATGTTCTAATCTGCGAAATCATACCTTTAGCATGTCCCTAATAGAATCATCACTATCTGATCATAAACATATTTACTTAGAAATTAGTAACGCAGGACCTAAAGTAAATAATAAAACTAAATATAAAGCACTAAATTACAAAACTCTGCACTATAGCATAACAAAAGCCGAATATGTAAACTCAGACAACAACTATAATAATCTTGAAATTTTTCTATTAGATCAGATTGAACGCAATAAAATAGACAAAATAAAAATTAATAATGCACCACAAAGTGATTGGATCAATAAGGATATTATAGACTCAATTAATCTTAAAAACAATTTATGGCAAATAGCTAAAACGAATCCTAAAGATGACACAATACTGAATAGCTACAATGAACAACGAAATAAAACAAAAAAGATGATAAAAATTGCAAAAGAAACATATTACTTAACATTATTCCAAAATAGCTCTAGTGACCCAAAACAAATGTGGGAAATTATTAACAGTTTAGGATTAAATAAATTTAAAGACAGCACTACGTTACCAAAGCTAAAAATAACGACTGATCTGATTACTGATGGTCGCGAAGTTTGTAACGTTTTTAATGAATTCTTCTCATCTATAGGTGCTGATTTAGCAAATAACATACCTAGCTCTTATCATTGCAATACTGGAAACATACTAATGTACAATCAGAATCACATTCATAGCTTGACTTTAAGCGAGTTTGCTCCTTGTGATTGTGATGAGGTAGCAAAAATAATAGACCATTTGGACAGTAATACTAGTACTGGATTAGACGGCATCTGTACAAAAACAATAAAATCATTATTAAACCTACTTGTGGACAGACTTACGCTCTGTATCAATGTCTGCTTGGCTCGCGGAGTCTTCCCAGATTCACTAAAGATAGCTAAGGTTAGCCCAATCTACAAAACAGGAAGTCGGTCGGACCCCGGGAATTACAGGCCAGTATCAGTTTTACCTGTCATCTCAAAGATCTTTGAACGAATTTTATACAATAGACTAAATGCCTACCTCACTGACAAAAATTTTTTAATTGATCAACAGTATGGCTTCCGTCCTAAATCGAGCACCCTAACAGCGGCTGTTGATCTAGTAACAAAAATAAAAACTCACATTGATCAAAAAAACTTTGCTCTGGGAATTTTTATTGACTTAAAGAAAGCTTTTGATACTGTAAGTCATCAAAAGCTTCTTCAAAAGTTGAATAACATAGGGATTACAGGCACAGCTCATGATATGTTTACATCTTATTTGTCTAATAGGAAACAAGTTGTCAAAATCGTTAACTTTACTAGCTCTATTAAAAATGTGACTTATGGCATTCCACAGGGCTCAATTATCGGACCGTTAATGTTTCTTATCTACATAAATAACATAGCTTCAATAGGATTAACGGGTCACTTAACTCTCTATGCGGATGATACGTGCCTTTTTTATTTCGATAAAGATATCTCAGATATTATAAATGATGCACAAAGAGATCTTGATATACTAAACGAATGGCTAAAGTATAATTTGCTAACAGTAAACACGTCGAAAACATCATTTATGATATTTTGTAACAAAAATAAACAAATACCTGAATTCACACCACTAACAATAAACAATGACAAACTTAAGCAGTCACATCTAGAAAAATATTTAGGTTTGTGGATAGACGATAAATTGACTTGGAAGCCACATATTGAGCATGTTAAGTCAAAATTAACGTCATTACTGGGAGCATTACGAAAAGTCACAAAATGCATTCCGAGAAAGGTTCGCTATGTTATTTACAATTCTTTGGTGAAATCACACCTTGAATACCTAGTAGAGATATGGGGCACGGGTGCTGATACTAATATTAATCCTTTACAAAGAACCCAAAATAAAATAATAAAAGTCCTTTTCTGCTATCCATACCTATTTCCTACAAACGAATTGTACAACAAAACTAAACTCTTTAACTTAAAACAACTTTACATCTATAAAACTTGCATATTAATAAAAAACATAATTACAAAGTCTATACAATCTAATATAAGTTTACAGATAAAAGAAAACAAACACAATCTAAGAAACAAAATTAAACTACATTTAGCTAAAACACGCACAAAAAGCGGGCAAAAGACAATACTATCAGAGGGAGCTCAGTTATTTAATAATTTACCAAACAGTATAAAAGAGTGTGAAAACATAAATATATATAAAAATAAACTAAGGTCCCATATCTATTCGTTGTTATAATACATAAAAAAAAAATCCTTTAAAATTTTATAACATGGACCACACACCAATACTGACCTCAGCCGATTCTTTTGAATGATAGTTTAGCTAGTGTTTACCTACCCTCATCATATCTATTAATTTCTGTTATCTTGGTAACCACTCTATGTAGTATGTTACCTATTTTGTTTTGTTTTGTATATTTTATTGTTGTATTAGTGTTAATTGTATGCGTTTAACTTATCGATCTATTTAAAAATATACCAACTGTACTAGGCCCTTAGGTGTAATCATTTAAAACGCAATATTTATGTGTTATTTTTGTATCTCATTTTAAGTGAACTCTGTGTTTTTATGAGAAATAAAATTCTTTAAACCTAAGTAATATATTTATAAAAATAGGAGATGTGGCTTGTTCAGAAGTATTTCTTTTTTCGTTTCGAAAAAGAGCAATCGTCGACATACAGCCCCTTAATAATATTACACACTAGTGCATAATATAATTATCCCTACAAAGTTAAGTTAGTACATAACTGCAAATTATATGCGAGTAAACAGAGAATTTTCTATTTAACCGGGTAGTACTGTTTTCTTTGTAACAACAAAAAGGTTTTATGCCGCTGAAAATTCATTTACATTTAAGGAATAAATAAATATGTGTGTAAATAAATGAAGCCGAAAAAAACATTTATTATTATCAAATTAATTTTAATTCACAATTATTAGTTATAAAATATTTGCATTTTATCACTAAAATTATAATTTTCAAGTAAAAGATAATAAATATAATGGCTATTATGTAATTAATCACGTGAGCTACTTGCTCATTAGACTCGTCACACATTAGACAGTCTCGTGTTTTATGACTTTTATCATAATATATGTACTATTATGCAACATAGGTACTCTTGCATCAGGTAACTATTTTGTTCAATTTTTATTTTATTTTTGCAGACACAAAAGGCAAAAAAAAAAAAATACTTTTTCGGTACACTAAAATGTGTTGTTCAAAAAACTATGAAATGTCGATTAAATATTGAAACAGTCCCATCAAGTAAAACAATGTCCCTTGTCAATTGATAGCTCATTAAATACTGGTCAGCTGGTAAATGTGCTCCGACAGGCTCTGCATCTGCATCAGTGATGAGGTGGCAGCGAGGTTTTGCAGGTGACAATACCGCTATTAAGCTTCAATCACAATTACTGCTGCGAGTACATTCATTATCTATTTTCAATACTAACAAGTTTTTTTTACTTTCTAACTGAAATAATATCATTGACCATTGAACATGTACTAACTGTACAGGCGAGGTTAAACGCCAAATCTGTAATGGAACTTTTTTATTTTCTTTTGAGTTTTTGATGGAAAACTGGAATCAAAACGTGCTTTTTGTATTTTATAGACGCGTGTTTTGCCTTAGAAGGCGTCTCCTCTTAAAGTCATTACGCACTGTCGACTGGCCGTCGGCAACTCGGTATCTCGTCTTCCAAAACATAGTCAATCACTTATTAAAACTGAAGATAGTTACAGTGCGCATTAAATAATCGGCTCTTAAATAATCATGTCGAAGTCAATAATAACGAAATTAAGGTAATAACATTCAGGGTCCGGAAAGCGGCCGACGGCGACGTGGCGACGCGAGGTGGAGGTGGCGACTGCATAAGTGTGAATATTCATGCGCGATCACTTAGCACGCGATTATTCTTCATGAATATGCGGAGACGCGACGACACCGAAACGCGACTGAAGGCATTGCAGGCATTGCAGCTCAACACCTATTTCGATAAAAGCAAAAAAATATAGATACTTTATGAACTTTTAGTCTGAGAATCAGTATGAGTAATATACCTTTCCTACTGGATTTTACTCACAATTTATGGAACGAAGTTCCTTATCGCGCGTTGTGAAAGGGGGCTAGACGGAAAAAATTCTTACGAAAAGTTGTCACGACACTTTTTTGCTATAGTATATCTATTAATATATATATCTATTAATTGTGTCGAGGTCGAGGTCGAGGTGGAAGTGGAGGTAGAGATGGAGGTGGAGGTCGAGGTCGAGGTCGAGGTCGAGGTCGAGGTCGAGGTCGAGGTCGAGGTCGAGGTCGAGGTCGAGGTCGAGGTCGAGGTCGAGGTCGAGGTCGAGGTCGAGGTCGAGGTCGAGGTCGAGGTCGAGGTCGAGGTCGAGGTCGAGGTCGAGGTCAAGGTCGAGGTCGAGGTCGAGGTCGAGGTCGAGGTCGAGGTCGAGGTCGAGGTCGAGGTCGAGGTCGAGGTCGAGGTCGAGGTCGAAGTCGAAGTCAAAGTTGATTCCCCTTCCCTTGTCCCACGTTATTTTGTGAGAACTTCGTTCCATCCGGGTGTCCCTTGACACCTCTCAAGTTTTTTTTAACTTTCTTTGATTTATTGCGTAAGAAAGAAGCTGATTTTTCTTAATATACCACATTTTATCACATATTCAACGAATTAAACGAAATCATGAACACAACTAAAAAAGCAGCAACACTCAGGTAGTTCTGGTAATGGAGTGATTGCGCATTGTCCTCCCTGATTGAGTAGTAACATGTACTTAGCGCCATTGAGACGCCGACATCAATCAGGCGCCGGCACCTATCCCTCTGTTACAGCGACTAAGTATCTGCACACTAACCATTGAATGCAGTAAAGCAAGGTATCACTGAAACTTCAGCCTAACTCCTAGAGGTGGTGCGTATTTACTCGACCAGGTTTGTAAACCTGGTTTAGGCATAAAAAATACGTACCAGGTATGACGTCACAGTTTGAACGCGTATTTTGTACTAGAAAGTATTTTTGTACTTGAAAGTATTTTTGTACTTGAAAGTATTTTTGTATTTTAAAGTATTTTTGTACTTGAAAGTATTTTTGTACTTGAAAGTATTTTTGTACTTTAAAGTATTTTTATCCTTGAAAGTATTTTTGTACTTGAAAGTATTTTTGTACTTTAAAGTATTTTCGTACTTGATAGTGTTTTTGTACTTGATAGTATTTTTGTACTTTAATGGTTTGGTATTTGATGGAAGTGGTATTAATTAGACCTGGTACGTCAAAACACAAGTACGACCCACCTCTACTTTCTCCAACTATACGAGTTATTAGGTACTGTGTATCTACTCGTACAAGTAATATCATCCAGTACATCCATATTTTTAAAATGATTATACTTTATTACAAATAATTGCCATAACATAGATAATAATAATCTTTATTTTATTTGTAACAATAAAAAAAACTTAGGTATGTAAGAGAATAAAATAACGTTTAAAAATTGTTTTTTTACTTTGGAAGTCTTTGAAAGCTTTTACTCGCTAAGCTAGACTAAGCTGCAGCTTGTTCGTAGTAAGGTAGTAGTAGGTATAATGTTTAAATTTATTTATAATCCATAGTATATTTATTTTAATATTCTGTCTAAACTAGCTTTAGTTTAATTTGATTGTTAAAATTACTATCTGTTAGCATCCTGTCTATTACTCCCTGATAGTGTTTTGGTTTCCATATTTCTGCAGCACCTATTGCGATTTAATCCTCGTGGTTGTGCTACTGCACTTGCATACACTGTGCAGTGTGCAGTGTGCAATGTGCAATGTGCAGGGAGCTCGGTGGTCCCAAGCGAGTAGCATTTATCTTACGGGTAAACTTCGCCGCTCGATTAATGAAATGGTTTTTATGGCTTTGATTGTCTTTTGAACTCTACTTTACGATCGTTATTCGAGAGATATTGACTTTCAGATCGCTCCGAGGATTTATTTAATGGATATTTATTTTAATTCTGTAACGACACTTTTTTGCAATTGGAATAAAAGTTTTTCCATTCGTTAGAAACTTATAGAAATTGTAGGACTGTTAAAATAGCTGATTGCCATCTGCTCGCTCGCTTCGTTGTAAACATTGTCTGGCAAAAATGATACTATTCCAAGGACGACGAACTTGTTTCACAGACGACGTATTTTTACAAATACAAATAATAACAAAATATAGTGACCTTATCAGGTGTCTTTTGTAAACTAACCATAATACCGTAAATGGACTGAAATAAAGGTGTTTGTTTGTAAAATCACATCCAACCTACTTTAAAAAACGTGGCGATGTGATTACTCGGCAAAAAAGGCCTAAATTTAAAAATTTACTCTACAACCACCAGTGCCATAAGGATATTTATAAGAGAAATAGTTATAACATGTGCATCACAATCTACAATAAATTACCGGAAGAATTAAAAGAACTAAATGGAAATATGTTTAGGAAAAAGTTAAGTGGTTGGCTAATTGAAGAATGTTTTTACAGTGTGAAAGAGTATTTGGAAAATTGAATTGTAACCTAATGACTAATACTTAATTCTAATTATATGACTCACAAAACATTTGCACGCCTGCGTGCAGGCTGAATACAATCTACCATAATAGTTTTAAGATCTGACATGTAAAATAATAATGTATTCTTGCAAATAAATGATTTGATTTCATTTGATTTGATTTGGTGTGTTCTACTTATTACATCAACTATGTTATTAGTAATTATGTTTTCTCTCGTGAACATTTAGGTATCCTGATTTGAAATCAGAACTATCTCGCATTTTAACTAGAAATGTTCCTGAACCTACCTGAAAAGGTAAAAACGGAACGAATACCTTCATGAGGTCACTCCGACGTCTGTCTCTGCCTTTCACAGACACAGAAAACTAAGAGAATTTATTTTTGATGAGGGTTAGAAAAGCTCTCAAAAATATATATATATATTGTGAATTATAAGATAGGGCTTTCGCTTGCTTTCGTGGATTCAAATTTATTTTTGATCTGTTTTGCGAACCCGACTCGCACGTGGCTAACTATTTTCATACAAATAAACACTTGAATACTCGCCTAATTTCGGTTAAGATGCAAAATGCAATCGCAAACTAACTAAAATATGGAACCAAGGATGCCTTCAAAAAGTTCTACAGACATTGTTTCGCCTATTAATAAAGTCCTTTGTAAGCTAAATTTGCTATACGAAGACAATTTACTAGAATAATTTTATTTGTATGCAACGAAATATACGCAGCTTCAATTTGGTCTAAAAGTGTTATAGATAAATAAAACTAACCATTTCGCAAATGAAGCACACAGCTCCACAGATACAAAGCTTATCAGAATACATACAATCCGATAGACATGTTTGCTGAACTTCACAAACTCGCCGAGAATACCCAAAAATTCCGACGAGAAAATAAACATTTCAATGAACGAAGCGCCGACTTCATTTGGCGCTCTGCTCCATACTTGTATTCTTGTACTCGTACGCGTATGAGTACGAGTAGCATTCAGTTGGCAAATGCTCCGCTCGCTCAAAATAAATAGATCGTGCGTGATGCGCGTCACGTCTCTGCCCTGGCATAGTAAAGCTCCAAAGAGTAGGAGGTACCTCAACACAAAACGCCGGTCGGTCGTTGTAACCTCCTACTCTTTATTAGTTACGCTGGTCTCGATTCGATTACTTTTGCCTGTGAAGATCGGTATGGTACACAATCTATTAGCTTTAACTGCCTAACTCTTGCGTTAAACTTGAAAGTCAGCTGGACTTGCCACTACAGCGCAAACTATTTTTTTTTATGAAACAACGCATATTCTTACTTAAACATCACTGATACAAGCTATAGTTTTGTGTATTAAGGTAGTATGATCCATGGAAAGGGTTCATTGAGTCGAAGCTCGTATCTCATCACATCGACAGTTCAAAACATAAATGTATTTCAAACTATACAGCCATTAACTGAACACTCTGCATACTAGATGTAAAATGTAGGTATTGATTACTCTCTATCGATAGTTTTCCTCGCACTGGTGGTCATGCACGGTCGTTAAGGAATTCCACTCTGTCGATAGTTTTCCCCGCACTAGTGACATTTACTATCGATAGTTCCGTGCAGTGCACTGGCGACATGCACTATCGATGTTTAGACAGCATTGGCTTCAGGAACTCGCCACTTCTTGTGACATCGGCCGCAGGGTGGCGGGGCTCAGTAGGGAAACACTAAATTAACTTTTATTTCATTAACCAATTTTAACTATAACATAAGAGCACAATTTTTAACACATTATTTGAGATTAAGTTATTTATATCTAACCTATAAATTACTTCAAAGTGTTTTTTATTCCTCTCGGTGGCAAAACAAGCGCATAAACTGCATTCTACGGTGTAGGTACTGTCTTTCATTCGCCAACTTCATACAAGTTATTACTTTGAAAGCAGAAAACAGCTATGCTGCTTGGCGGCTGATATATTATGATATTATAGGAATAGTGGTAGTACTGCCTCAGACGAGCCCCTAGAGTGTTTCGATATTCAGCTTTTGCGTTCATTTTCGTTGCGTTATATTCTAGTTCACGAAGGTACATGTTACGGTTTTATTTGTTTGATCCGCTTCGAGAGAGCTGATTACAACTATGAACATGCTCTACTGCGTGTGATTTGCAGGTTGTATGAGCTAAGCTCCCTGCTCCCCCTCCGGCCGGCACACTCCGGGACAACAATTAGGCGACATTCCGGCGGCTGCAATCTAAGTGGAATGCCTTTAGGTGAGCGCGATTTATTAGCCATCCACAGGAACTGCTGCCGACCGCATAAACAGTAAACTAAAAGGTTCGTAACGCCATTTTCAGAGAAAGACTATCGCACAAATCCAGCCAATGAAGACTACCTAGATACTTTTAATATAGCTTTTAGTTTCTGTTGACGTCTGTTTAGTTTACGGACATGGGTTTAAGTTCAAGTAAATTATTTGCGTAATTTGGTTCATGAGTTGGTTTGGCATTTGGCAGTAAGCGAATACTACCATACAATAAACAAAACGACTCCATCCTTCACTGAATGGGCTCCTTAGACCCAATACAAGACAAATGGTGGATTGGCGGAGCGCGCACCTCGCTCGCTTTATTTATAGATGGTCGGCTCGATGGGGATTTGTTACAAACGGTGAATGTAGTTTTGACGTACATACCGGACACTATTGAACTAAACTATGTTTTATTAACGTTGCCCAAAAAAAGAAAACAAATAATCTACGACTAACCTTTGAAAAATCAAACTGTACGTTCAGTTGACTCAGATAATAAAATTATTAGCAGAATTTATTAATGCATTTAGAACACTATATGGATAGTGCCACTTGTTTCTAGTTATGATAATATTATGATAAAAGTAATTATATTATTTGTAGCAGTCTCATTAAAATTCCTCATTTCATCATCACACGTTCAGCTGTGTTATCTTAGAATATAAATACCTAATTCCGCATATCTATTTATTACCTACGTGTTTTCAATAAACTCAAACTAGGCCAGTATAACTCCGAATCACTTTCAATGTCATAATAGATTTATAGAATCTACGTTAGGTTCAATAGGCATCATCAGCGTCGTGTATTGGCTCTGCTCTGCGTTGGAGCGTAGTAACTGTTATGTGCTCTATGTTCAGCGGTGAGTGAAAGGAAGGGTCTGAAGGGTCATATTAGTTAAATATTAATGGATGGCTAAGCTGCGTTGCGTTGTATTAAAACTAGCGCAACCACATCAATAGGAGAATGAATTATCTTCTTGAACGGTTTACAATCTGCTTGTGTTGTAAGAGGAAAACTTTGAGAGTTGAAACATCTTCTCACAATTAACATTTTTAGATCGACTTTTTGATATTTTTATTTTTTGAGTGACGAATTTCCCGTTTTTGACAAGGTCACGGTCAAAGACTCACGAAAGTTTAAAAGTGAAATATATTTTTAACGATTTAAAAAATATTGGTAAAAGCAAGAACTGCCACCTTTAATTTTTGATAGAGCTTTTAAAGTCAATGTTACTCCGAACACCTCAAGTTTGAGAAGTCATTTAAAAAAATTAAACTTAAAAAGAGTTTCGAAAACTATGGCATCGTGGTGCCCACTGCCCGTGTCGAATTATTTTAGTTCCAACTAACCGAGTACAGCTTGCAGAAATACCTTCCTACTGTGAAATTAAGGCATGTTTGTCTATTTATAAGATAATGAAAACAGTAGAGTGTAGTCTGTGGTATTGTCGTGTCTTTGTATCTGATTCGCGGCCCCGAGGGGAGACATTTTAGATAAGTTTCGGGATAAGGGAAATGCGGCGGATAGTGCTCCCTTTCCCTTTTGTGTTGTTACACTGTTAATGAGAGGTAATTGGTTAGATTACAATCATAACTTTGGGGTAAATTTCAGTCTGTTACCTTGCTATAAGTTAATTCTATTTTGGGTGTGATTCTGTTATTTCAACTATTGCACTTTTTTCACAATAGTTGATGATGTCAGCTGAGCGTTATGTAATCTTAAATTTATTTCAAAATTAAGATTAGGTTTGCACAATGTTAATCAATAAGAGTTTGACTTTGAGGCCATTGAAAGTTGATTGAGAGAAGGTAAGAACAAGAGCAAGAACAAGAGTAAGAGTGATCTCAAAAAGTTTCCTTGAAACAGAAACGGGTTTGACATCTTCGATTCGTAGGCACAGCACGTTTAAACTCGCTGGGAAGGAGTCAGGTCTAACCTCCGGCCGTACTTGTCTAGATTTATGTCGGTTCACCTGAATTATTTGAGGCGGGTTCTGACTTCCGACGCTCTACTTGGACATAATGATGAATAATTCTCTCTCCATCGTCCATACAACAAACATACCCTTAATAAAAAATAACATTGGTTTGATAAATAAACGCACCTATTTGAGTTCGTTCGGATGAAGTTTGCTCATAAAATATTTTTTCACGTTTACACCATAACTCATTTTGTAGAAGTTATTCGAGCAATTTCTAAATTTTTCATGAGGTGTATAAGTAAAATGAATTACGCGAAGGGGCTTCAGAAGGCCTGCGAAAGCGAGAGGGGAGGGAGAAAAGGGAAGTGGAGGGGTTGGTGGGGGGATGTTAGAGCGTAATTGAGCAATAACTCAAAGCGCGGGCGATCGCGTCAACAATGTGCTGGCAACTATGCGCCGTGTTCGAGCAAACATTTGTATGCAGATAACCGTCGGCGCCTAACATTATTATTTATGAGCTATTTCACTTATATCCGCACATTATTTAAGAAGCCACTGAACCGGAAATACAAAAGTTATAAGTAAATTAAATAGAAAGAAAGATCAAACGTTAAGACGTGTTGCTTCAAATTTTGTAAGTAGATAATTTCGGCTTCCACAAAAGATAAATATATCACTTAGATTATACATAATTCTATATTATTATCACCTATCGTTGAGTGGTTTGGTGGGCAGACTCTGACTAATAACAATCACGTTCTGTCTTCTGCAGGTCTAGAAACCATCAGCCATCCGCTTTGAGCACAAACTAATAAAAACTTAGGTGCCTACTTATAATTTCAAATACAATACTAGAATCGTGATTTGCAATTGCAGCTTGAACGTCCGTTATCCACAGAATTAATTAGTAAAATATCTGGAAAAAGTTATTATTTACGAATGAGGGGAGTTTTTGATATAGATATTCCGGTATGGTGATTTTACGAGGACATTAAACCTTTTTGCGGTGACGTATTGCCTCTTGATTTAACTTCGGCCGCACTATGCGTCACTTTGAGCGGGATGCATCGTGGGTCATGCATCAGCTACTCGTTACAATCACGGCTTATGCTTTCTTGTTATGTTTGAATAAGTTAGTCCAATCAGACAAAAGAAAAGGTAGAAAAACAAATGTTTTTTAGTGCTTTCTAAACAAATCAGACGTGGCGTAGCCTATATCCTAGTAATTACCGTTGACGTTGTCGCTCGTTAAAAACTTGGTAACCTAATCATGAGCGCCTCATTTTGTGCGTACGAGTGTTAACACATCACATCACAACTTTCTAATGATTTGTGTAAATGGCTCAAAGTCGACGAAACAAGATAATGCTATTAGACACACTGGTGTCGATGTCTTGGTGTGGCACTCGGCTTCACTTGCTTCTACTATATCAAGAGCTGAATATCATGTCTGTTATCAAATTGTTTTAATATGAACTTTTTGAAATATTGTTGTGAAGTGTTACCTTACACGATTTGGTATCATAATAAACTGTATACAAATGATGAGACTTTTCAGCTTTGTTCTAATTATCATTAAGCTTTTCGCTTTGGCGCAGATATTCCGCATTGACAGTCAAACTTTTGATGACAGTAATAACTGAACCCTAAAAGAGTATTCAGAATGTCACTTATCATAAGTAATCAAAATGTTTAGACTTAGACACGCACGACTCTGAAGCATCAAGTTATTGTGAGGTTGTGGCACGTCGCGTCTGTCTCTAGCTAAATTAACCCTGTTTAGCTTTGTATTCGGAGACAAAGTGACACTTTCATGTCTTGTTTGAGAATGATAAAATAGGGTCGAGTCTAAATTGTGCGTAAACCCAAACGTTTGCTCTCACTAAGCGCAAAGGTAAAGGACAACCGATTCGATGTGTACATTTAACTGGTTTTCGTCACTTAAAGTTCCAAGTTCGTGCTTCGGCAGGCACGTTAATATCGGCCCCGGCTGTAAAAGTCTAAGCCACACTGAGGTCTTCTTCGGACTAAATTTGTCAATCCGCACTGTTGCGCTGTACCGTGTCGTAGAAGAAGCTACACTGTACATCGTAGAGCGTTGTAGAAGGTGCTACGCTGTAGCATGTCGTAGCATTTGCCATTTCTTATCGGAGTAAGTTGTTTTATAAACGTTCAGTAAGGCTCTATGAGACCGATTTCTTTATGTATTCAGATCAAAAAAAACACTTGTATTGAACAATATTTACGGTCTCAAAGGCATTTGAAGCGGTCAGTGTTTACTGTCGGCGAAGCTGTTTAGACAGTGACTGGAGTCGCGCGCGACCCTCGTTATGTGACCTCAACCTCCCCCCACTCCTTCCTCCCTTCTTAACCCCTCTCCCCCCACCCTTCCCGAAGGATTACTGCCATTTTATTTTCCACAAAAATGTTGTTACATATTGAGGAAGCGATTTGCATCCATCAATGCAAAGCCAACGCGAAAATTGAAAAGTTTTAATGCGATTGGTTTTGTTCCTGCCTACGGAAGATGGTGATATTGGAATGCATTAGGATCAGACATAATATGATATGTAACTCGATGGGTATGAGTATCTGTTACCATCACACAAGGAATCGGACGTGTCGGGTTAGGATGTGACTGTTGGGCGTTTGTTTGACTGTCACTGAGTCAACTAATTCAAGCCCACACTATTTCCCCAGGCATTTACCACACTTTAAATATTACAAACTAGCTTACACTCGTGGCTTTGCTTATACTAGTTCAAAAATATTAAACGTTAGTCAAAAATGTTCGCGATGGTACGAGTACATCAAACATACCATGGGTTATGATAAAAAAAGGACCAATGATAGATTTGATTGTTTGTTTGTTTGCATCGAATAGGCTCCGTCACTACTAGACCGATTTTAAAAATTAATTTACTATTATAATTATAAATTATCCTCGATGAACATAAATTATATAAAATTTTCAAAAACGTTAGGGATCCGTATGAAAACTTCGATAATGTAACCCAATGTGTGAAAAAAAATCCTTATATCGCGTATGTTGCGGAAATTATTGACAATAGAGCAAAGTAATGTACTACAGTTTTATAGAAAACATCAATATCAACAAAATAGTCCGTAATATTATATGTCTAACTATTACAGTTATGTTACAAAAACAACTTTTTCATATTAAGAGGCTGCCAGTCGCTGATTGCTCTTTTTCGGAACGAAAAAAGTAATACTTCTGAACAAGCCACATCTCCTATTTTTATAAGTATACTACATCAGGTTCCTACCTAGATTTCTATTAAGCTAAAAACATAATAGCCGAAACTTTTCACGATAAAAATATTATTTCAAAATGATACGTTTTAGAATTTATGATCGAAATATTTTATATACCTACTATTAAAATCAACTTTTATTGTATTTATTGTTAAAGATAGGTAATATGTAGATCTAGATTTCTATTAGGATAGATTTTTGATAAGTAATTATACATAATTTATATCATTAATTTATTCGAAAAGCTAAGGCGGACCACGCGCGGACGTGTGTTTGTCCTCAAAAATAACGAACAAAAATAATCGTCGACTGGCAGCGTCTTAAGGCGCTCCCAGTCGACGATTGTTTTTGTTCGAAACGAAAAAATAAATACTTGTGAACAAGCCACATCTCCTATTTTATAATCTATAGTATTGTGAATAAAGATGTACCCATCTTTAATCACTTCGATAAATAATCCTACCGACCGCTGCAATGACGACAAACACACGTCGGAGCGTGGTCCGCCTTAGCTTTTCGAATAAATTAATGATATAAATTATGTATAATTACTTATCAAAAATCTATTCCAATAGAAATCTAGATCTACATATTACCTATCTTTAACAATAAATCACAAGTTGATTTTAATAGTAGGTATATAAAATATTTCGATCATAAATTCTAAAACGTATCATTTTGAAATAATATCTTTATCGTGAAAAGTTTCTGCTATTATGTTTTCAGCTTAATAGAAATCTAGGTAGGAACCTGATGTAATATACTTATAAAAATAGGAGATGTGGCTTGTTCAGAAGTATTTCTTTTTTCGTTTCGAAAAAGAGCAATCAGCGACTGGGAGCCTCTTAACAAAAAAAAAATACTTCATTTTAAAGGCCATATCAGTTCTGTAAATGACTTTTTTAATTATACCATTCCCTAATTCCATACCATTCAAAGTTATTAAGAGTGTAATAATCTATAGGTACTAATATTATTATAAGGAAAGATTTTTTGTATCTTTGTAACAAATTAACACAAAAAATACAGGACCGATTTCAAAAATTCATTTAGTATTGGAATGGTACATTATCTCTGAGTAACATGGGCTATATTTATTACTATATAAAAATTAGGGATCCCTGTTAAAATTTCGATAATGTAATAAAAATACCCATAAATGATTATTATACCCGTGCGACGCCGGGGCGGACTGCTAGTGTGTAATAAATTACGCTGTGGAAAGAACAATTTTGTATCTACTTTCTAAGAGTTGTATGAGAACAAAACAATACATACCTTCTAACTTTTATGTTTATAGAATAATCCATTTATCAACATCAAACACTTCCTTTGACATTATTCCCACTTGAGTAGATATTACTCGTATGTACCTACTCTACTAGGTAGGTCCCTTAGCCTTGGTTACGTGATACAATTCAATTACGGATATTAGTGGATGTTGTGTATAATGTGAAGCTTACTCACTTAGTAGCTATTCTATGAGTAGTTTATGCAATACCAATATTAGTATTTAATTAGGTAAACGTTATAACTATATTCGCATATGTCTGAGAGCCACTCGCGATATTAAACTCAACTCATCAGAATATTATTATCAGAAGAGTTCGTCCGAAAAGTTTTGGAATTGGAATGAATTCAAATAATGGAATGTACTGGTCGTAATTATAAAGTTGGTAAATGATTTGTAACTATAGTTTTTTAACTTGCCATCTGTCTACTATTAGTTTAATAAGTAGGGCAACAGCTTCCCGACACCAGACGATGACTTGGTAAGATGCAGACACAGTCTTTAATTTTTACACCATCTCTCGTCAAGTAGTCAGCAAAACCCATTATTTTTTAAATGGACCGATTAAAATGTCTATTGTGATGTAAAACAAGGTTGACGGTGAGCAAGGGGTTTAGCAGGAAGTAGGGGGGAGGGGGAGGGGTAAGACAGGAAAAACGCGGGTAATCTAAGAATTAATTGATTCGCGATGGGCGATACCGCCGACCGCGGGTTATTGAAAATCTGTTAATGAAATCGATTGTTCTGTTTTCAGGGATTGTTCCCTCGCCTTTGTTGGGGCGAAGTATTTTTATCTCTTTTGTAATTTAAATTTTTAACACGAATTTTTTGCTAAACTTTTGTTTCTATTCAATAAAATGAAATGATGAATAATGATTATTTTTTTGTGATAATAATTGTCTTATTGTTTAGGAATGCCGCTCCCTCTCCATATCACATACAAAACTAACATGTTTTGCGAATAAACGCTTGTCTTACAAATAATTCACTATAACTAGCAGCTTTTACGAGTAAGTAAAAGCCCTCCAAGCGTATACCTAAACTTTATTTTTACATTTTATTCCTAAAACAGGCCATTAATTCAGGAAAACAAACTTTATTGCCTTAAAATACAGGTGAAAATAGGTTGTTTATGAGTGTCGTTTGCATCGTTTATGGGCACCTTGGGAGTTTTCGAATGTCTTGTGTTCGCGTTTCTCGTATAATCCTGCTTTCGCGTCCGCATCCGCACTTCATCCGCAGGAAGTCTCGATTGCATCGCGTTCATCGCCGACGCCGGTACTACTGATGCTGATGCTGATGATTTTCCACTTCAACACGCGTCTCTGCGTCAGAGACGGAGGGTTTCACATATAAAGACTCCTTAAATTGAACTTTAAGAATAGAGCTAGTTCACTTCAAGTCAAAATCTGATGTGAACAGTTCAAGGTTTATTTATTACTAGTGGAAACCTTCGCGACTTCTTGCACGTCAAGTTATTTCCAAACAAACTTCAACTCCTTCCAACTCCTCCAACGTCCAATTTAGGAAGTTTCTTTCTTAATGCACCCTTACACATCAAAATAAATAAACCCTTCCTATTTCAAGTTTTTTGGTTCAGTTTAGACTGCGTTGATAGATCAGTCAGTAGCGAATAAAAAAATTTCTTCACGCAAACGAAGTTGTGGGCAGGTCAGATCAGCCAGTGATTGCTATTTATTATAGGTAGCTCTTTTCTTATTGTATTTTCTTTTGCAGGTTTTTTTGGAACGAAGTTCCTTATCGCGCGTTGTGAAAGGGGGCTAGACGGAAAAAATTCTTACGAAAAGTTGTCACGACACTTTTTTGCTATAGTATATCTATTAATATATATATCTATTAATTGTGTCGAGGTCGAGGTCGAGGTCGAAGTCGAAGTCAAAGTTGATTCCCCTTCCCTTGTCCCACGTTATTTTGTGAGAATTTCGTTCTATCCGGGTGTCCCTTGACACCTCTCAAGTTTTTTTATTGATGTAGGTAATTAATAAGGGATGTTATTTGGCCGTGAGTGAACAAGCTGTTCGCATCAAGTGGAGTCTTCTGCTCATTTACTAACAACTCGGTTGGTTCTCAGCTGTTTCATTTTTAATCTACTTATGGACTACTTGAAATATTTTGTTTATGTATTATCTGCAAACAGCTTTTTATTTACATTTTACTGGACTAAACATTGGTGTGATAAACATAGATATTTGTTCTGTGTCCGGGTGTTAATATGTATGTATAATAAGTATTTATATGTGTTTGTATTTGCAAAAAAAGTATTTAAGTATTGTTTCAGTTATCTGGTTCCCTTAGTACAAGCTTTGCTTAGTTTGGGGCTAGATGGCGCTGTGTAAAAATGTTCACCAATATTTATTTACTCGTATTTTATTTCGTATGGAGTTATTGGTCAAAAAGAATGGCATACAAACAGTGACCACAGACCCCCCCCCGCCCCGCCCGCGGCAGGTGGAGTGGTGGACCCAATGTACTCGTAATAATGGTGTGTATGTAATCCGCTGACACCTAACCGACCAAGCGTGTTTCAATCCGCGTGGAGGTACTTAATGTGTGGCTCGCTTAACCATTACCATTACAAAATTACATTTACCTAATAAATAAATCTATACTAATAATAATATAATATAATATATAATAATATAATAATAATTATAAAGAGGAAAGATTTGATTGTTTGTTTGTTTGTTTGTTTGTTTGTTTGTATCGAATAGGCTCCGAAACTACTGAACCGATTCAAAAAATTCTTTTACCATTAGAATCCTACATTATCCCTGATGGACATAGGCTATATAGTATTTTCAAAAACGTTAGGGATCCGTATGAAAACTTCGAAAATGTAACCCAAAGTGTGAAAAAAATTCTTAAAAAAATCTTTATATCGCGTTTGCTGCGAAAATTATTGACAATAGAGCAAAGTAATGTACTATAGTTTTATAGAAAACATCAATATCTACAAAAAAAATATAATACTATAAGTCTAACTATTAGGGATCCGTATGAAAACTTCGATAATGTAACCCAACGTGTGATAAAAAATCCAAAAATATCTTTATATCGCGTATGCTGCGGAAATTATTGACAATAGAGCAAAGTAATGTACTACAGTTTTAAAGAGGACATCAATATCTACAAATAAGTCAACAATACCATTTGTCTAACTATTAGGGATCCGTATGAAAACTTCAATAATGTAACCCAAATGTGATAAAAAATCCAAAAAAATCTTTATATCGCGTATGCTGCGGAAATTATTGACAATAGAGCAAAGTAATGTACTTACTACAGTTTTAAAGAGGACATCAATATCTACAAATAAGTCAACAATACCATATGTCTAACTATTAGGGATCCGTATGAAAACTTCGATAATGTAACCCAACGTGTGATAAAAAATCCAAAAAAATCTTTTTATCGCGTATGCTGCGGAAATTATTGACAATAGAGCAAAATAATGTAATACAGTAAAAAAATACCCATAAAATCGTTATAATACGTTACTCCCGTGCGGAGCCGGGGCGGACTGCTAGTATTTGAATAAACCAGTCGCATTATTCTGTCAGTTTGTTTGCATTACCTGTAAAATGTATAATTATGCACTTCCGATATTATCAAGTGTATTTATGTATTATTCAATAACTTTTGGTGATTGATTCGGTTTGTATAACGGCCGTGGGTTCAACTTCCGGGTGGTGTGGCAACTTCCGGGTTGCACGATCACTGACCTGGAAATAATATTAAATAATTGAGAGTGGCGTCATTTACCAATATAATAAGCCAGATATTATTTAACCCACAAATTGTATTGGTGTTTTGTCTGTTACTAAGAAGACTAAACTGTCACGCATGTTTGTTCTAGTAAAGTGATTCGTAAAGATGAGGCACTGCCACCGATGCACATTGTCACATTGTCACGTGGCACCGGTTCCGTCTCTCTGTCTCCAAGTTGAGTTAATGGATTTACAAGCGCGCGGCAACTTCGCAAGCAGATTTCGCGTTTTGTTTAACTCAATGCCGTAGTCAGATCTTTATTCTGTGGCAGAGCGCAGTTCCAGCTTCAAAGGCATCGCTTTATATACTGTCAATATTAATAAAACAATGTGGTTATTGAAGGACAGGTTTTAAATGGCGCCCAAGATATTATACGAGACGCGGATGCAAACGTAAACTCTAATAATGCTGACATATGCAATGCATATGGTTATCAGTACAAAAATGTATCCTTAAATATATTATTATAAATCCTTATGTTGTAGTAAGTTGCCTTGAAATTGCACTTGATTAACTATTGTAAATGAAGTGTGTGTCGAACATAAGCACAAAATAAGCCTAACTTAAAAGCGTTTAAACTAAAGAACACTATAAGAATGGCTCCTGGACGGACTATAATGGCGCTAGGGCGGGGGGTGGAACGGGAGCATTAATTGTGTTCGCCAAAGTGCTAACTGAACTTTGGCAAGTTTTTAAAAGGGTTTGCAATCTTGTACGCGATAAGCGGATCTAATAACAGCAAAACATTTTTTTATTTGTACTTTTTGTTATTTATGGTATTTTTTTTTATTTAGTTTGGCTATCTTTAAAGTATGCCGGTATGCTTACACGCATACGTTAATATTTCGCCTGTAAGGTAGGTACTAGGTAGTAGGTAAAGAGCAAATAGACTTTCCATTTGCTACGAGTATGTTCCTGACATACTGCTCTCTCTGGAATGTTAATTTGTAACATACCGAACAATTACGGTTTCGATTCCTACCAACGTTGGGTCACAATCTCCATTCAACTCGTACAAACCTACATTACAATATGTATGTAAATACATAATTATTCGCTGATATTTTGGATCTCTCCCCTTTTGAGCTTAAACTCGCATTCGCCAGGAACTCCAAAGTCGTCAAAACTTGTCAGATGTTAACTTAAATTCAAATTCAAAATTCAAATTCAAAAATCATTTATTTCAATAAAATCACAAGGATCACTTTGAAACGTCTTAGGAACTAGGTGAAGCTACGCCGATTCCACGCGACCATTGTCTAGAGGAATCAGGCAACAAACACGGCTTGGGGTCTACCTTTTTTTTTTAATGATCCTTTTCTTAAAGCTATGTAGAGCTACAGTGTGATGCCAATAGAACAAGGTGATTAAATTAAATTACTTAAATTAAATTTTTCTTGAGCAAGATATTCTTACTTTATAATATTTTCTATCGGTTTGTTAGTAAGTAAGCATGTATTAGTATCTCTTATCTGTTATTTGTTAAAAATACAGTTAGTTATTTAATTGCATCGATCATCGATCTTTCAGACTGAAACGCTTCTCCGTGTATAAAAGTACCTCGCTATAGTTATAACTATAAATATCTGAAGCTGCTCTTACTTGCTCTTAGCTTGGTTAATCTTACAGCTCGTAAAACACTTTTCCTAGATAGTTGCATAAGGCTCTTTCACACTTACAGTCAAGATATTTAACTTTTTATTAAATTATTATCATTGTTTCCTTCTAGAAAGGACAAACCAACAAAAAAACTTTCTCATTTATAATATTTTGTAGGTTTATATAAATAATAACAAAATACATACATTTGCAGATAAATATGTAAAGCTTATATCAGAAACCTTTTTAAAATTATCATAATTACTTACCCTCTACCCAATAAGGAAGTGAATCCTAAATGAAGATGTTGAATCTTCAATTTGACATTAGGCTCAAATCAATCCAGCTGCTAATAAAGTTTTTTTAATAATAATGACTTTGACACGATAATCTTTCAGTGAACCACCGAAACACGGGGCCATCACCACTTTTCATTACACAATACAAGTTAAACCAGTTCAAGTGCGGCCGAGGCCTAACGATACAACCTGTAATGGAAGGCAAACAAATCGTTATCGGAGGCTGTTCCTTTATTATTAAGTGGCGGAAGCTCACGGGACCGATGTGCACAACGATACACATTACACAACCTCACAGACCTCAACGACCTGGAACGCCTTTTAGCACCACTTTTTGATGTTTCTCAATAGCTTATTTACTCGACTGATCACTTGAATAGGTAATGCCGAGAACAGCGAATATTAATATTGCAATAGTTATTTCTGATGTAATTGAGATCTTGAACGAGACTGTAATGTATTAGAGGATGTTTTGCTTAGTGGCACACAAAACTTGTAGAGAAAAGTGTGTGTGCGAAAATAAATGGAATCGCAAGGTGTATTCTTTTCTTGATACACAGAGATGCCAAACCGCTGATTATTAAGCTTTGAAAATACCATCATACTATAAAAATAAAATGAAATAGTTAAAATAACTTAATCTATTTCAATGATTCACTAAAAAAAACTTGGTATACAATGACTAGTCACCCGCTATGCCATTGAAAGCTTGGACTCATACTCGTAATATCCAAAATGTTAGCTAATTCTACTGTTTCTGTTACTATGCACAGCACAAGCACAACAGCACAACACAAGGGACCATTTGTTTGAGAAATAAATGCTTATTTTGAGCTAGAGACGATAACAGCCAATGTTATTGTACAGTACATAACCTGTTTGCTGATTGCTATTGTATTTTAGTCAGTATTACTATAGCGGAAGGTTCAATATTGAAATCAATGTATGAAGTTGAACATGATTTGGTAATGGCGAGTGATTTCGAATATATTACTTTCCTACTATTAAACAATTTGATTAGGTGAAGTAGAGTATGAATATTAGGTTTCTAATTGGGCCTGAAGGATTACATTTAACAGGCTACTACCTAAGTTCATTAGATTATACAATTAGGTAGCTATTTCAATTTTAGAAGTCGTCCGCTGCACATACTATATTAAAATGATGAATCAAAACAATGATTATAGTCCATTTGATTCGGGTCTGCCAAAAATCCCGTCTCCTGACACCTATTCCTGAACTGATATCAGTTCTGAGAGCATTGTAAAGAATGAAGCTTAAACCAATGTTCCAACTGAATTAAAGCACCAATGTTATTATGTTGAACTAGAAAACTAAAAGGTGATTACACATTAGAACCGACTAATTCCGTGTGAACGAAACGTTAGCTCGCAAATTGGTTGTTCTCTAACCGGCAACACCTGCACGGACTCTAGCAAATCAGCTAGATCAATTACATACGAGTAGCAATCGTTCTACGACGCCAAACAATCACAACCGAAAAACAAATCAAACTGGTGCGGTTCCAGATACCTATATTCACAACAGTTCACACGTTCAAGTCAAAATGCAAAGGTCATTTTAATTTTGAAAGGCGGTTGTCTAGTTATTTACGCTAGAGTTGTTACAGTATTTTTCAAAAGCATCCAAGAATGACTAAATAATTTTTATTTAAGGCAAGACACGTGAGAGCTCCAGCTGATTAGCGTTAGCTATCATAATATGCGGTTGTTTGAATATGGTAATTCCAAAATTGCCGGTTTAATACCGAATATGTTGTACGGTGAATACATGGTGTATCGAATTATAGGTTAACGCATTGCGTTTATTTCCAGGAAAGCTCCATTTTATTTTCCTATACCGTGATTTTATAGGTTTACATAAATTGCATGATATGCTAATTGTTAATGCCAAATGGATTTATAGCCTGTGGCCATTTTAAGGGGTTGAGGGTTTTGGGAAAAAAACATGACGTTGGAGATGACATCATTTCAGGAACGATTCCTAATTAATACGTAACTTGAAATATTAAAATAATTTCATAATTATAATAAATAAACTATACCTACCTTACTAGTTATGTATGTTATATAATATATTTATCACAGCTGGTAGCTTTATCAATCGCAATAATTATGTACTGGAACCGTAATTAAAATTACTTTAGACAATCGAATTGACTCGATAGTCGATAATATAACTAAATAATAATAAATAAATAAATATTGGTGGACATTATCACACAGCGTCATCTAGCCTCAAACTAAGCAAAGCTTGTACTATGGGAAAAAAACACTTTTAGGCAAATGCCTACTGTTTCTATAAAAACCTTATCCTTAAAATAAACTAAGAATTTTGGTGTCAGATTTTTTTGATAAAATAAATAACGAGTACCGAGCGGCTATCCACTTTTTGTTAAAATGCGTTGCTATGACAACTTAATATTTTCAGTGTGTGTTGTTAGATTTGTTCACACAAATGCTTTCTATACCAAAATCTTCTTCGTGCGCGAGTCCGACTCGTTTTATATTTAAGAGTGGTTTTTTGGATTTAAAATATCCCTGTTTTGTATTCTGATTTTTTACCTTCATCTGCCTGATTGAGTTTGAAACATACAAACATCATCACAAACTTTTGCATTTATATTATTAGAAAGGATAATAAAAGAACATAATTAGGTACAATACGCAAGTGAGTGCCCTAGGTACCTACATAATTTCCAGATATAGCTAGAACTGAATCTAAATTTCCAACTGCAGGTAGTGTGCCCAAAAAAGCGGTGACGTTATATCGCTGGATTGATATTGATTGACTCGATTAACATTAATACATATTTACAACTCATAAAAGCATTCCAATCTCTTTGTGAAGTTTTTATTTTTATTACCCTAAGTAATAAAATCTTATACTAGAAATATTTTATAACTCTTCCTCACTAATAAAAATAGTGGTAGCGAATGAGATTACTTTGATTTTTAAGAAAATCTTTAAATGTAAATAGTGTTCGAAAACATCAGTAAGTATAAATGATCACTGAATAAAAAACTTGTATTAAATGATGAGCACACAAATAAATAAGTGCAAGTCGTCAACCTTCACCGCTGAAGGTTCCAAAATCAAAGTTGTGAAAACTATTAAAACCTTTTGAGGGGTAATTTATTCGGAGTTGCAAAGTTGAAAGAATAATAGTGTGTTGTCGGCGACAGCTCCCTCCCCCCCCCCCCTCTATCCCCTCTCCTCCTCTTTGGGCTGGTGTCTCCGAGCCATTAATTAAAACCCGCTCGCTTTGTCCGGCGCTATTGAAATGTATTTAACGTCGTTAAGATGCAGCTGTGGACACAGTGCAGATCATTATTAAGTAGGTCAACAACATTCAATCTACTAATGGTTTACTCATTACACTATTTAGCATACCTACTGCATTTTGCGAGTAGTAGGTACCTAACTTATTTCTTGATGTATACCTGTTTTCATTTTCCGGTTACTCTTACGGATTATAACCGATGTTGGGATCCCAAAGCAAGGTCGATATTCTTTTAGGTCTCCAAGTACACAAGCTCTTTAATAGTCATTCAGTTAAAATTATTTATGGATACCTGATAGTATCGATCTTGAGTGTTTTTTTATCGATAGAGTAACAGACAACGAGACAGGCACACATCTCTCTACTGTCTGACAGTGTTGTCAACGCAAAGATTTACTTCTTTACATATAGATGATGCGTCATAACTCTGCTCAAAGATGAGAACTTCTAGCAGACAAAAGACAGTTTCATTATAAACTTGTAATTGAAAAACTTAATAGTAATTTCAACTCAAGTAGCTCGGAGCAACTCTCGGCTGTGGCACACGCTTAGAGACAAAGTTCCCGAAGGATCACTGCCACAGCCGGCTGCATCCATCCATGGCGGTCACCTGACGCCTACTTCAGTACACTTACTTAGTTAGGTTACTCCGTTAGGCATTATCGAATCGCATACTTTTCCATCCTTACTGTAATAAACGTGAAAGTTTCTCGTGATTTATCCACGCCAAAGTTCATAAGTTCAGAGTAATGGATTTAAATATCATGTCTTGGAATTGTAATTGCAATTTCAATTCAAAGATAAGGATCATTTCTTTAAAACAAGGTAACCACGTAAAACCGTGACTCGAAGTAAACACTATCAAAACCCATTCACAATCACAAGGTGTTACCTCGGAAAACTGTTCACGAAAAGCCATCTTATAATAATTGAAACCTCAAACCTAATTTAATGAAAGCTTTTCGCTACAACCCTTATTGACAACGTCAATAGTCTCACATAAGATGATTTACGACATCGATAGTGCAAACTTCCTCGTTGAATAACCAATTTTGTATCGCGCTAATTTGCACCGCGATCCTATTTCAGCGCGTCGTGAAATATGGCGCATGAAGTTCAGCTTCAGCGGTGCTGTGGTGCGCTCCAACTATGGAACACCTATAACAGCACTATATCATCGGCAGAGTCTGTGCCGACCTTATAATGCTCTGACATGATAGTGGATCGCAAAAGTTAAAATCATTTAAAAATCATAAAAATCAGTAAAAAATCATTTTCAATAATCTGACCTTCGCTTTGAATATTTTTTATTTATTTCACTTGCTTGTAAAGTGAGCCTTATTACATCGTTCTTAGGTTCATAAACCGACTTATTACACACTAGTGCATAATAAAATTATCCCTACAAAGTTAAGTTAGTACCGCACTGCTGTGGTAAGTGGTTTATCCGTTCTAATTAAATAAATAAAATAAAATAAATAAAAATACATACTGCAAATGAAATGTGTGTAAACAGATTATTTTCAATTTAACCGGGATTATATATTTAGTGATAAATTGCAAATATTTTATAAGATATTATTGAGAATTAAAAAAAAATTGATAATAATAAAAGATTTTTTTTTGCTTATATAAACAGGGCTTAGGGAAAAATGTATTTATTAGAACATGTAAATGGATTTCAGCGGCATAAAACGTCTTTTAGTTACAAAAAAAACTGTATTACCCGGTTAAATTGAAAATGCTGTATTTACTCGAATATAATTTGCAGTTAGGTACTAACTTAACTTTTTAGGGATAATTCTATTATGCATAAGTGTGTATTATGCACTAGTGGTGGTGTAGGGGAGGTAAACAAAAATTGATTTTCAAGATTTTATTAAATACCATTTTGTTGACATTATTAATATGTATTTACATGCCAAATTACAGCTTTCTAGCACTGATAGTCTCTGAGCTAAGCTGCGGACAGACAGACGGACGGACGAACGGACATGGCGAAACTATAAGGGTTTCTTGTAGACTACGAAACCCTAAAAAAACATTGTTTACACTCGGTTTATTCTACTGCAATTGCTATCAAATTGGATTATTCGATTTTCTTTTGAAGTCCGATAACGAACTTTTCACGACAAAAAACGACCTCTGTAGCAAAGTGCCCGAATAAGACGCAACAGGTGCGGGTTTTATACCCAATAGCGGCACAAATGTTTCATGTTGTAGTTTCTTATAAGTACCTACGATATGGGGAATACTAGCGTGAGGTTACTATGTCTTTTTTTGTAGAGCTTTGATTCGTCAATGAATATGGAATGTAAACCCAACCCAAGTGAGTGTTATTTGCGAGGAGTTTGGTTGTATAATATATAATACAAGGTGACTGCGTATGCGTACGCTTTGCATGACTTGTTGTTGTGGGTGGTGTTCCCAGATAAGAGGTGCAATGCAGGCGGCATTTTGTTGGGCTAATGAGGAATACTTCAGAAATGTGCGCGCTAATTCTATGAACTTTAGGCTTTATACGAGTATAAATCCGTAATTCCCGTGCCCGGAAATTGCGCTAATATTATACGTAATGGCTGTATTTAACGGTTGTATTTGCTAATCAAAGCAAACACGACTCAACGTAGATTTGCAGAACGATCCGAGTATTTGTTTTGGTATTAGGTACCTAACAGGACTTTCGAACAATATGTTGTATGAAAATAATACACCTGCATAGAATCGAGCTGGAATTTGCATTAGTACCTACTTATTTTGAATTTGTATCCATTCTTTTACAATGATCGTTTAAGATTATCTAAAGATGAAGATACAGTAGTTCAGCTAGTAAAAGAATAAAGCTGTTAAAATAAAAGTTGATCGACACCAAGAAATAACAATAATTCAAGGGACCGTGACAAGAATTACTAAAAACCCGCGTGCGATAATGACACAACTTTTGCTTCGGGAATTCGAGTCGTAGCCCCCGCCCCGAGCCCCGAACCCCGAACCCCGAACCCCGAGCCTTGAGTCCTGAGCCATCACGCCGAAACAATGCACCATAAACCCAACTTACATACTTTGAAATATCCAAAAACCACAGTTTATCACTCAACAGCTGGACAACTTATTTATACCTTACAAAAAGATACGACCAAACTTTATAATTATCACTAGCTGACCCGTGCCCGCTTCGCTGTGCGTAAGACATTTCTAATACCATCGTCTTTTTTGTAGACGTTTTTAAGGTGTACAATACTGTAGTACATTATTTTGATATATCTCGTGGGGGTTCAGCCAGCATTTGAAATGTAAGCGCAAAAAAATGTGTTTATTTACGACATCACATTAAAAACCTCTAAAATTATCAGTGTTTCTCTACTATATTATGCATGTATTATACATATAAATCTTCCTCTTGAATCATTCTATTTATTAAAAAAAACCGCATCAAAATCCGTTGTGTAGTTATAAAGATATAAGCAAACATACATACATGCATACATACATATTACATATAGACGCGGGAAACGGAAAGCGACTTTGCTTTATACTATGTAGTGATTGTCATTTTACGCATAGCCAAGTCATCCATGACAATGAGATAACTAAGAGATTAAGAGACCGTGAAAATAAGTGTAAACCTAGTAGTTCGCCTCGAGCTGAGATCCTGCGTTGTTCTGTTTTGTTTAACGATGAGTAAATCAACATAAACAGCTAATAAGTAAAAATAATAAAAAAAAAATGTTTACCTCATAAAACCATATCTGCCGATGTGTCCAGTAGGTACACAAAATACAGTAAAATGTTTGCTCGCTTTGCTCGCTCAAACGATGACTCTCTGGCATTTTGTAATGTTTGATTAGCACATCAATAAGCTAAATACAGATAATCCCTATACTAGTTGATTGAATAAGCTCAACCTTTCGCTAGCTGTAGGCATCTACGAGTATATGAAGGCTTCAATATATAAAAGATAAGGAAAATGCGCAAAAATCGGCGCTCACGCGAGATGCGAATTAGCAACGCCTGCCCACTAGACTACCTCTCTCTACCCGTATTAAGAGAGTATTTATGTTTTAGGGTGCATTGTTCGCGTATTGTGCGTGTAAAAAGCTTTTTTCCAAATTAAACCGTTTCTCTATTTTGGTCCGAGTATCTCAAGCAGGCTGATTAAGTTCATTTTTGATCATTTATTTTTGTCAACTACTCGCTTACTTACTGAGTGGTTTTCGTTTGAAGACACAGCTTCTTTACAGTGAATGCTTAGTCAACAGTAACCATCGTTAAAACGTGCCTCAAATCGGTACGTTTGCCAAACTTCCTTTACAAACATTCTACTAATTCCACACTCTGCATTCTCGTTGTTCACTTTGAAAGGCCTTATTCAATCTGTAGGTGAGTTAAAGCTCGTCTTAATTCGAAAAGCCGTAACTACCCTCCCTTACGTCGTTTGCAATGAAGCGATATACATGGCGGGCGCAAGTGCACAGTGCACCGATCTCATTAACCTAAGTGCCGCTTCTCCTCTACAATGTCTTCGACGACACGAGCCACTCAAGAACATATCTTAACTCTTACGGCTAACGTACCTTTTTAAATGATAATGATTTTGCGTAAATCTTTATTGCAAACTAGGTCCGCAACGGAAATTGCACCTTGATGGATGTACATAAGGGAGGTTTTAGGGTGGATCCTGCTAACTGTAAATCATTATAAATAATAACCGCGTAATTGCTTAGAGGCGATGTAATTTATGTAAGTTGAAGCTCCTCCTTGATTAAGCTTTTAATAATGAGACGGAAAATTAAAAAAAATAATTGAAATACCTTGTACGTAGAAGACGAATGAAGACAGTACGGGAGACACCACCTTTTTGATCTCCAAGCGCTCAGATTCTTCAAGATGTATTGTGTTAAAGGGATAATCAGAAGCACATCCAAACATTAGGAACATTTGAAATTAATTTATATAAAATCTGTTTAACGGCAATAAGCGTCTTGAGTGGGTAGAAAAGATTCATTTATTGATGCTTTTGAACGCTCCATCTACGACTTGTATTTACTTCTAAGTTTATAATTAGGACATATTGAATGAAATACAAAACCTACAAAGTTTGCATAAACTGGATTCATACCCGAACGGTTGTCATCATTCAACTATCATTTTTATTGGCTACATCTATCTATATCTTCTTCTATACTTATAATAAATCTGTAGAGAGGTCAATTCTGTACATGAAATATATTTCCAAAATAACTATCAGGGGGTGATTACGGATCGATACTGATGCCAAAAATGCAATCAGTAAAATTTTTGTCTGTCTGTCTGTCTGTCTGTCTGTCTGTGTGTCTGTATAACCGTTATAGAAACAAAAACTACTCGACGGATTTTAACGAAACTTGGTACAATTATTTTTCATACTCCTGAGCTGGTTATAGTATACTTTTCATCACGCTACAATCAATAGGAGCAGAGCAGTGAAGGGAAATGTTGGGAAAACGGGAGAAGTTACTCCATTTTGTAAGCTTCCGTCGCGTGTGCAACCATAATGGTTAAAGCTACACAGAAATAATGTATGACAGAAATGTTCTCCTTAAAATTATATAAAAAATATCCCACGACAGCAAATCAAATCAAATCAAATCAAAGCATCTTTTATGGTTGACTCACAATAACACGTGTAACTCCCGATAGCTTAGCAGTTCATTTATTTATTTATTTATTTATTTAAGTAACCTAGGATTCACAGTTTTCTTATTGTTAAATATAAATATGTTAAAAATATAATGTTGCACTTAAACCAATTTGAATCCACATTATGTATTCCACTCGTTTTAAATTTTTACAAAGAGCGAGATAGGTAGTAGAACAGCAGAATAGCCGATAAAGATATAAGATGTAGAAAAAAGCAGTGTGTATGTGTCTGTTTGTGTGTGTGTGTGTGTGTGTGTGTGTGTGTGTGTGTGTGTATGTGTGTGTGTGTGTGTGTGTGTGCGTATGTATAGATGTGTGTCTGTGCAGTGTTTAAAGAACTAGTGTGGTGTGTAAAATGTGTAGTGAGGGTAAATTGATAAAATGGAGCGAAAAGGGATAATTAAAAATTTCCAACTGCGCAACGAAAACAAATACAGATATAGAAAACGCATAGTTGGCAAAAAGTAGAAAGCTTAGGTAGGGTTTACATGGCTGATAATTTTTGTAGGTTTAATTTTAAGTTTTATTTAATGATTAATTTTTAAGTTTTCCTTCACCGGTTTAAGCAAATGTTTTATTGACCTTAATAAAATCTATATATATATGTAATTGATCAAATAAAATAATTTGAATAATAAATAATGTTGTGCGTGAAGAAGCACCTACATAGATATATTTATACATACGAGTACTAACATGTATTAATTATATAAAATAGTTAGTTATTATGTATTCATTTATTCAATAGAGAAGCACATACTCTGGACTTAAACACTTTTTTTGACCTGATGTCAAAGATGTCAATGTCACTGAATTTTTTATTATATATTTGAGGAAGCCGGCTGGTGACACTGTTGGCAGCATAGTTTGTGCGATGCGTAGGCACGAAAAATAATTGTGTGTGCCTAGTACGGTAGTTTGGAGATCTAAGGGTTAACATTTTATTCAGTAGAGATGAACAATCTAAAAAGCCCGTGCATGCATCATGCAGCAGTGCCATGTCCTGTACTGTCCTCCTATTGCGAAGTGACATTAAGCCGTGTACGCGACAAGATGAGTCATAGCTCTCGTAAGTCATACTGCTACGAAAGTTTAAATATTTCACAAACTTTCTTTGTATAGATTCTATAGCATTGTCATAAGTGACATACTGCGGATTCCAAACAGTGCTGCAATATTCAAGCACGCTACGTATGTAAGCGTAATAAAGAATTTTAAGGCAAGATGTGCTTTTAAAAGGTGCTGTGACACGCATAATAAATCCTAGGTTTTTATATGCTCTATTTATTATATATTCTATATGAGTTGAAAAAGTAAGTTTATGATCCAAAAGTACACCCAAGTCTCGTACACTGTTAACTTTCTCGATTGTATGATTGTTGATCTTATACGTGTAGGAGATTGGATCATTGCTACGCGTGAAACAAACATGCATACATTTGCCCACATTAACACTAATTCGATTATTCAAGTAATAAGTAGATAATCTGTCCAAGTCATTTTGAATGTGAATACAATCATCAATGGATCGGACGTTATAGTAAATTTTTTTGTCGTCAGCAAATAGCAAAAATTTTGCATGCATAAAACAGGTGCCAATATCGTATAAATACGCTAAGTAAAGCAAAGGCCCAAGCAAGGATCCTTGAGGGACGCCCGAGGGTACATATATAAAGTTAGATCGTGCTCCACCTATTACAACAGCTTGCCTTCTGTTACTGACGTAAGATTTCATCCAACGTAGGAGATCACCCTGTATACCAAGCTCGTAGAGTTTGCGAAGGAGGATGACGTGATCAACACGGTCGAAAGCTTTTTCAAAATCAGTGTAAATCACGTCAACCTGCGCCCGCGATTCCATTCCGCTTAACACATCGCTGATAAAAAGGGATAAATTCGTCGTTGTTGAGCGGCCTTTGACAAATCCATGCTGTTGCTCGGGTATGCCATGACGAATTACCGGATAAATAGTATCATAAATTATTCTTTCAAAGCACTTACTCAGAACATTTAAAATAGAAATAGGCCTGTAGTTTTCTACATTCATTTTAGATCCTTTTTTATGTAGAGGTACTATATGAGCATCCTTCCAGACACATGGAAAAACACCTTCTTTAATGGAACGGTTAAATATTATGGTAATAGGTTTAAATAGTGTATCTGAACATTTCATTATAAAAAATGGATGTATTCTATCGCTACCTGCGCCTTTCTTAGTGTCCAGTTTGCGTAATAGTTTTAGAATTTGTTCTTCTGAAATAACTATAGTATTGACAGTGTCTTGGGATGAACTTGAGTTAATGGACATATCGGCAGGGTAATAATTAGCTGGTTGAACAAACATATTTTGGAAAAATGAATTAAATGATTCCAGAATATCTACACTATCTGTAACCGTTTTGCTCCTATAGCTCATAGAGCTCGGATAGCCAGTTGCTGACTTACGTTTGTTGTCTACTCTTACGTTTATAACACTCTCAGTCATCCCTAATTAAAAACGCGAACGCACAGACAGGCGGCTTGCTTGGCACCTAGAGGCTAGCGAGTCACCTAGCGAGTAGCTTCGTAAAACGAACATTCTCTAACGTTCGCGACCGGCCTAGCAGCTAGGCGTCAAACGCGCAGTTCGGCCGGTCGCGAACGATAATCAATATTTGTCTAATGACAAAAAAGCTGTGAAAAAAAACGTTTTATATAAAGACATTCTGTAGTATATTTAGTATCAGCATTGCACCCGTGCGAAGCCCGGGCGGGTCGCTAGTTTGTAATATTTATTTAATATTAAAATCTTTTTAGCAAGCTATCGAAGCTCAACAAGTCCGTCTAAGTCTACGGATCAGAGAAACCGTTTTATTGCGAATTATTGCTTTGAAACCATCTGTTTGATATTCTGCAAACATCCTTGACACACTACTAAAACGAGGCAACCCCGACATCATCCTGAAAATATTATTATATTGGACGCGTATAGCATTCAGCGGTTTTTTTATAAGGCTGATCTATCGATTTCCCGTATAAAAGCTCTGACAGTTCGCAGTATTTAATCGGTAACGCACCAGTAGCTTTTGCAAAGGGTCTCCTCTCTACTAGGTCAAAGTTCTCAAGCCGTTCTAAATATTAGTTCCACAAAGTACGTCACAAGTCCCCATGTTGGCCACAGAAGCCGGACAAAGGCACAGTTGTCCAAACAAAGAGCTAAGCACTCACGCGGCACTCCGCTAAACATGCGAGCAAAGCCGAAGCGCAACACTAGCGACTGAGCCATGAACAATATTATGTTTGTCGCACACTCGAGGCAACGAGTATTCAGACATGCTCCTGTTCTCAATACCCAGTGTTTAGAGGTCACTGAAGATATTATGTACAGAATACAAGCTTTCGAGTCAGAAATGAATTGTCTAAAAAACAATTATCATTGGCATAAAAATTGTATTCTAAAATCTTACGGACTCGCAATCGCCAATGACCTCTGATGTGGAAGCTCATCCAGAGAACTAAATCTTTATTTATTATTAAGTATTAACTAACCTTTTATATTTAAGCTCTTTTTAACACTATGGACTTGTAAGTTGTCTGAATAAATATACTTTATTATTATTATTATTATTATAATGATAAACAACCAATGTTTCAACTTGCTTATCCTTATAACGACACAAGATTAGACAAATTTCTTAATATTAATTCCTCAGCGTGTGGCCTCTCCTCCCGGAGATCGGAAACTAAAAAAGTATCCAGTGTCGTAACGCCCCCTTAACCGCCTCACATGGCCGCATACAAATTATCTTAAGATTTATGACTAATATTTCCTCTTTTGTTTCGTCGCCAGAGAAACTTGCCTCCGCTAGGACTTAGTGCCTCTTAGTGCACTTTGCAGACACGCCTCTTTCGGATATAGGGAGCCGCACTCGGGAGGATTGCAATGGTCGCTTGCAGCTTTAGGTACCCAATTACTAATAATTTATTTGCCGTTAGACACTAAACAAGCATTATGACCTTCAGAAGTATCATGCTTGTTTAGCGGCGGCACAGCTATTGATTTGACAGCAACATTAGAAAAACTTGCATCAGCAATGCTGCATTTTATTGGAGGGCGTTTGGTATGAAATAACTTACAATAACAATATGCAATCACCTTTCATACAACCAGAATAGTATCTAATATAACTTGATAACGCTACTACTATTTCTAGCCAAGCTATTATCTCGAAGGAAAACTGAAACCTCACTAATAGTATCACGTCGAGTCGAGTCGAGTGATCTGCAAACAACAATATAACGGAGTTTTGGTGTCGCGATCTGTCCGCGCGAGTCTCTACTCAATCCTAGCCCATAGTAAGCACTTTTGTACTTCATCCTACTGTGTACAATGTTTCGTTGGAGTTTTGACTTCAATATTTTTTTTTAAATATACAATATTGACAATTATAAACTCTGTTTATCAGGATTCAATTTTTATTATATTTTCACAAGATTTTTTATAAAAATTCGTATCCAAAATTTTCTGAAATGAACCCATGTCTATGTACAAGCCACAGCCGAAACCGGCCCGCATTTCAGACGACCTCGGTGAACCTCCATCAAGCACTCTAACTGCTTTGTGGAATCCGTGGCATCACCAAGGGTCACACATGCTATTTACAACCCTAGACAATAAGATTTAAGGCATAAAATCAAAATTCATTGGTAGAGAAACTTTATTGAAGCAGTTTTAGGTTTTATTACAATTAGCAATGGGTGTGAAATCGTTTGTACAGATGGGTTTGTTAGCGAGTGCTGTTCTGTCATTCATGGCTAGTCTTGGACGGGGATTAGGGAAATATGCGAGATAATTTCCGCGACCTCGCCGATTGAGCGCAATGATAACCACTACTCCGTACTTTGTCACTGAGAACCTGTATAAAATAATGTAAAATGTATAGCATTTTGGCTCATTCTTTTTGTAACCAATTGTAATCTCTTTATTGTATATATTTAATAGGTATGAGAATAGGTCGTAAGGTATTTTAAGTGATAAGGGTGTCATAAAGGTAGGGAAAAGTGGAAAGTCTGTCAGTAACTTTTTAGAGATATGGTACGTGGAAAGGGCAAATGTATTTCTATTGTGCTTTAATAATGTTTTAGACAATAAAGCGCATCGTCATAACGTACTAGTATGTTTGAAACATTGATCGTCCCAGGGCCTAACCCGCGCGCGTCCTGATCAATCTGTTATCGCATGTCCTCACTCATCCCAATCGTACATAAACACTCGCTTAATAAATTCCCCTTATATTGTCTCGATAAACAACCCCCAACAATACAACCCTTATTGTCAGCGTAATACGGATCAATTTGACATGTCTGTTATGCGGCAAGGCTAAAGGCTGTGCAAAGAATGTTTGATTTGAATTAGGGACGGAATTATTTTGAAGGAAAGACGTGAAAGTAGCGCGCTTTTCCTACTCGTATCGTCGAATGAAGAGTTGCTTTGAAATAAGCCGAGCATTATGCCAAAGGAGGTTTAAGAGGAGTTTATTCATCACACTCTGAGTTATTGAACTTGGCTTCTGGAAATGTATTCATTACAAAATGATTAAAGTAAACAAAAGGCATGCAGCTAATTGAGTTGTACTAAGCTAACATTGAAAACAGGATTCTCTGTGTCGTGGTATCTACTAGTACCTACTGTGCTAAAATACTTGGATACTATTTTTTTTATATTTTGCGCATTTTTTCACACGTTCATTCATTAACGACATTGAACATGAACGAGATACTAATAACTTCTATATTAGAGCAGGAATTAAACCATCGAACAAAATACTTACACGAAATCCTAATTAACTGGGAATAGAAGCATATACTGTTTACTCTCAACAAAAGGGAAGCAAAGCTTTCTCTTCATTTAATTAAGGCTAAGACATTTCGATCATTATCAAACAGAAGAACTGTTTAAAGTTACATGACACATACTACACACACACACACACACACATAGGTACATTATAAAACATAACACATTTTTGGTTGCTGACCCGATTCTATTAATTTTGATTGCCATCTACGGCATAAGATTATTATCTTTTTGTGGTTTCTGCACACACATTTAATACTTATTAAAGTTACATTGTTTCTGTAAAATAAACTATTATTATTCTAATAGTTTTTATTGCGCTACGAGTGCTACGATCGCTACGAAGCTACGACGTAAAAAGTACCAAATATTTTATTTGTATCTCTTTGAGAACCAACATTCTATAGAACATTCTCTTTACTGTCTCATTAAGAAGCTCCTTTTCATCGAAATAGGGTTATTCATTCAAACAGTGATTGCAATTCAACGCTGATATCCCGAATGCGAGCATTGTTCTCACCTCGTACCGTCACGACATTGAGTGACGTAAACTTACTCAGTTACCTACTACGAGTTACTTGTGACTGTCGACTTATGGCACAACAATTCCAATAATATAGTTTTGCTACGACTTCGAGTAGCTATACTGTCGAGTGGCTGTATGAAGATGTCGTTGTGCGAGGTTTATGGACAAATAATAATATTTAATAGTACTTAATGGATTTTGTAGTTTAAAATAAATAAATAATAAATATTGGTGGACATTATCACACTACGCCATCTAGTCCCAAACCAAGCAAAGCTTGTACTATGGGAACGGGATAACTAATAGAATATTTAAATACTTTTTAAAAAAAACATACATAGTATGATACTTAGTAACACCCAGACATGTACATCACACAAATATTTAATCTGGGTGGGGATCGAACCCACAACCTACAGCTCCTACTACCAACTGAGCTGCGAAGTGTCTGATTTAAAATTACTAAAGTACGTACACTTTTGTACTCTTAGTTAGTTTTTTTGATTTATATAACTTGCCATCTAAACGAAATGAATGAGGAACTTCTCTTCCAAATAAAATTCACCAAATTTACCTCAATACATTACTTCATCAAAAATACGCACTCAAATCCTTTGGCAATCACGAAACAAAGCAAAACATTACTTAATTACATTACATCTAACCAAAAGGTACATTTTGTATCAGCATAATAAGGGTACGCTCCACACATGATACCCTGGGGGCAGTGGGCTAGTCTCCTCCCCCCACCTGGATGTGGGGGGGGTCACGGAACGGAACACACCGTAATTATTGTGACAGCAGATCGCCGCGGTGGTTCTGTTACTTCCGTCAGCGGTATCCGTTACGTGTTAAGATATCTGGGGAAATTATCTTGCGATACGATATTGTGTGTGGTTGTGACATATTGTGATATTGCTGGGCAATGTGCGGATATTAATGGACTATTGCGTCCATGTTGGTAGTCAGACAATAGAGAAGCGACGTTTCAAGGGAGTAACATTCTTATAGTAATACCTTGAGCAACATCTTGCGATGTTCACCTCAGTGGTTCGTAAATCGGATGTTATCTTGCAAACGTTGACAATATACCACCAATACAAAAATTAGACTAGAATCTTTAAACTTCCGAGTAGGAGAGTAAACAGTACACATATTTTACAACAATTTGATTACTATTTTATTTATTTTAAAGCAACACTGCACAGGGTTTAAAACCACAAATGCAAATACATAGTAGACCTTTTATAAAGCCAAATAAACAATGCCAAATGTTCACAGTTCATTTCTTTGTCAAAGTCTAAAAAAATATATTTAAACAGAAAATATATCGAGCCAAAATATTAATAACAACAACACTGTGATTATATTTTTGTTCTCTAATACGAGAACTATGGTATATACCGCAACATCCTAATCTGAAACAAATATTTGAAATTCATGCAAGCATTTATTCCGCCGCGGGATTCAAACTCACATCTCTCGTGTCTCAGTCGGGCATTTGTCCACCACTAAGCAAATAAGTCCAAGCTACGCTTCAAAAGGTTTTCCATTGTCATTAATTTTATTGTAGTTTGACTACATACCTACTAGTAAGTTACACTAAATTCAATGATTCCGGTATTCCGGCAGAAACTACATACATTGCGGAAACTCTTCTCTTGGGACTGATAACCTCATACATAATGCACGTCTTATAACCAACAAGTAGTACAGTAAAGTGATTACAACATTTGTCAGCATTTGAACAGTTATTTTGTACCAGCAGTGTACAACTGGTATCACTCTACACCACGAACTGTTGACTTAGGACTGTTTATTTACACAGATACACTGCAGGCGCAAAAAAGTATCAACTAATTCAACAAATCTTTAGGGTTTTGTCAAGTTATACCAAAAGTGCTCTATTGTAATCATCATCATCATAGCCAAACGACGTTCACTACAAAAAAAATAAACATAGATTTGTAAAGTAGGTAACCGATTTTGTGCCGCCTAAGCTGTAGCCAGCAACTCCCAACAACCTTTACTAAATAGATCATCTTTGCGCCTTAGTGTAAAGCTCCGCTTGCCAGCCAGATGTATCTTAGTCACCAGTCACCACTCGAGTACCTTTATGCTCCAAAGGCCGTCAATTCGCCGATGTGTTTTCGTTTTATATACGAGTACGAGTACACAAGCCAATGTGTTTCCATTATTCACCCATAATCCAACAGGATTTTGGATTGCCTTCAAAGCTCCTTCGAGAAATGAACTGTTTGAGTTGTCTCAGATTATGTTTACTCGCAGTTTTTTCAGACTCTGGCTGAGTTTAAATTAAACATTCAATGTTATTTAAATCCTTCAACATTTATTTTAGAAAGAATTTCTAAGGAATTCGATAAAAAGTGTGTAGCAAAGCTAAACAATCAAAATCAGCTTCTTCGCGCATGATTCGTTCTTAACTCGAGCTTATTAAAAAATCAGTCGGAAGTAGCTGGAAGCAATTTGCGCCAGCACCAACGTGTGCACGTAAAATAAGCCCATAACAAAACCAATTTAGCGCGTGCAAAGCCGCAGGCGCGCGCTAGTTGGAAACAAAACGAGGCAAGCGGTGTGACCCGGACATAATTAGGGCTGCACCGCACCATGTTGTTTTATAATTTATTAGCCGTATTAGGTGCAGCCTTAACCGCGAACTCGATAGCAGAAAACCTCTTTGTGAAAATGGAAAATTTGCATAATGGTTCTCGAATTGTAGACTGCATGCGCTTTGATCTCGGACAAAGGCTGCTCACCCGATCTGATCGAACACGGCTTATCTTATACAACCCATTGGGATTGAATACACCAACTAAAATACATTTTTAGCGGTAATAGCGACTCGTTTATTGGACGCTTTTGCAAACTTTATATTATTCTAAGATGAAACCAGTTCAGTTTACTGTTCTGACTCCACACCTTCGGTTTAACTGAATTGAAGCCATCATTATGCCTGATTAATGACACCTACTAACTAAATTTGCAAAACGTTTAACACGAAAACTACTAGCCCTGGCTGTTGACTCACTCGATATTAAAACATTATCTACAGCAAAATTAAAAAACCGGCCAAGTGCAAGTTGGACTCGCCCACAAGGGGTTCCGTATCATTATCTATAAAAACGATAAAAAAATAATCACGTTTGATGGGACACAAATATTTATTTTATTCAGTTTTTAGCATTTGTTGTTATAGAATAGTATATTATGCAACTAGTGAATAAAGGACGGATTTAAAGCGAGGGCCGTAGATGAGTCACGAGCAAGTGAAGGATTCTAATGATTGAATCACGAGCGCAGCGAGTGATTCAACTGTTAGAATCCTGAACGACGCGAGTGATTCATGGCCCTCGATATAAATTCGTACTTTATTCAGGAGTTGCATACTATACTTTATACCATGACTACGAGAATATTTATTTAATCTAATGCCAAACTCCTTGTCGCAAATATCGACCAATCAAATCTCGAGAATTTATTTGCACCAAAGAGTTTTGAATTTCGAATCTCAGCGCAAGGAGTTTGTGTAAGCATTGAAATAGAGACCGGATATATTTTGTGTTCCAAATTCAAACACCAAAATAGTGAATAAAACTTGAGAGGTGTCAAGGGACACCCGGATGGAACGAAGTTCTTTTCGATTAATTAGTGAAGGAATTGTAATAAAATTTTATTTCTTTTAAGTTAAAATAATATGTTTTTTATTATTATCAAATATAATGTAATATAAACTTAATCAGTAGGCTACATTTTTGTCAATCTAGCTAGTTAGATGAGAAACAAACGCAAAGCAAATAAATAGGTAAGTACCTACCTTCCTAAGTAGATACCAGCTACCAACTAATGATGTTTTGGTAATCTCCTACTTGCACAATAAGTCGTTTATTAGTTTACAGTTATGTTGTACTGAACACAAAATAACGTGGGACAAGGGAATCAACTTTGACCTCGACCCCACCTCGACCCCACCTCGACCCCACCTCGACCCCACCTCGACCCCACCTCGACCCCACCTCGACCCTTTCACAACGCGCGATAAGGAACTTCGTTCCAAAAAGTATTTAAGTATTCGACCTCCACCTCGACCTCGACCTCGACCTCGACCTCGACCTCGACCTCGACCTCCACCTCCACCTCGACCTCGACCTCCACCTCCACCTCGACCTCGACCTCCACCTCGACCTCGACCTCCACCTCGACCTCGACCTCGACCTCGACCTCGATTTCGACCTCGACCTCCACCTCGACCTCGACCTCGACCTCGACCTCGACCTCGACCTCGACCTCGACCTCGACCTCGACCTCGACCTCGACCTCGACCTCGACCTCGACCTCGACCTCGACCTCGACCTCGACCTCGACCTCGACCTCGACCTCCACCTCGACCTCGACCTCGACCTCGACCTCCACCTCCATCTCGACCTCCACTTCCACCTCGACCTCGACACAATTAATAGATATATATATATTAATAGATATACTATAGCAAAAAAGTGTCGTGACAACTTTTCGTGACAACTTTTCGTGAAAACTTTTCGTGACAACTTTTCGTAAGAATTTTTTCCGTCTAGCCCCCTTTCACAACGCGCGATAAGGAACTTCGTTCCAAAAACAAAACAGTGAATAAAAGGCCTTTTTATTCACTGTTTTGCGTGAATAAAATAAGCTTTTTAAAGTAGGTATGGTATAATATAAAATAAAATTGTTATAGCGGCAACAGAAATACATAATATGCGAACTGTCCTAGCTATCACCGTTCATGAGATACACAGCCTTTTGACAGACAGATAGACGGATAGCGGAGTCTTAGATAACTAAGGTTTTTACACTTTGGGTATGAAACCCTAACAATGATTAAAGTTGGCGTTTTTGATGCCATCATCGATTATTTATTAGGGTTTTTATGAAAACAAAAAAAGCTACACAAAAAATATAGGAATTGGCCATTCGGTACTACTAAGTACCTACTATTGTAAGTGCTGTAGCTCCGGGGTGACAAATGGCACAATATTGTGTTATTTAAACGCCTTAACAATGCAAAAATTGACACATTCGTAATATGTGAATAATTCACGTATAATTTGAATTTCATGTACTCGTATATTGAACGATTGTATTGTTTATCGAACGCATCGCGCGGTAATTGCTGCATCATTAATGGCGCGCCGCGGCACAGTAATGTTTCGCGACCGCCATCTACTAATAACATCAATGGCATTCATGATAGCAATGGATGGAAACAACATAATAGAGAAAGTACTAGTTTTTTAAGTTTTATGGCAAAACTAACATCTAATTCGTCATAGATGCCGCCATTTTACTCGTATATGGAGCCTTTGAGGTGCACCAAGTTGATGATAAAAAAAATACATTCTTCCCAATATCTCCTAAGTTTGCAAAATGAGAAAATATCTGAAATAATATAAAGTCAATATTAATATTTAGAAAAAGTTAAAACAAGATCTCTACTATCAAAAGGCTTATTTAAAAAAAAAAAAAAGTTAAATGGGGTATCATTTGATAGGGCTTGATTAACATATTAAACTGTACTATAGGTTTTAATTTAAATTTATGCCATGTAGGTTAAAAAAACTATTCTGTACGTATGTACATACATCTCCGATGTCTTCACGGGACCCTCAGTGCGTAGTCAACTAGCACTTGACCAATCTTGTTAATCCCACTCAACGAAAAACCGATTTCCCAGAGCTAAATATAATATTAATCCACGGTATCAAAAAAGCCTTTGGGACGATGTGGCCATCACATGCAAATTCCTTTTGAGGGCTTTGACAAATGCAATGCAAAGTGTATGTAAACTTTGAGCGACGGAGTGTAGCCCAAAGCAGCGGCGATGGCCCGGCGCCCGGCACCCGGCACCCGGCTATAGCGACGGCGCGATGGCCACATCGGCCACATCGGCCACGCGGCACGCGGCAGTCGCGCGGCGCCAGCCGCCCTGTTTGCTCGCATTCTCCGTGGGATAATTCCTCGATGCGCCCTATCGGAACATCTTCGCTCGCCGACTAACCGAGTACCCGCGTTTCCCTCTCACAATAGAATCCAATCTATTTCGCGTTCTCGCGGTATTCTAGACAGGTGTGACGTGAAGTGCTCTCGTGTTATGGTGAAATTGGGAATGCTAGTGTGGAGTGAATAATAGATCGGGGCTACCTCGGGAGCCGGCACCGCTAGAGGTGGGTCGCATGTATTATTTAGAGGTCCTTGTGCTGGCGCTAACGAGGCGCGCTGTCACCGACGCGCGGCGTGAAGACGCACAGCCGCGTGCGACTTTACAACGTAAATGTTTAATGCGATAACTCCATCCGTTCTTGATATGCGAGTTTGGAGTCGACCTCTCGGGGGATCAGCGGCTAGTGTTCGCCGGATTAGTGTGTGTCGTCGCGACGCACGATGTGAGCGCTTTAACCCAGATTAGCGTTTATTACGTATTCTCAACTACCCTCATTTCAAATTAAAATTAACGCACGTCATTTAAAAGCACGACTTCAACAAACAAGACAGTTTTATATTAATCTTATAAAAACTTGACGAATATTCATCAAAAATATGTCAGAAAACGAATATATAATTTTGATTTTCTTTGAAGTTTCCGTCCGTGACTTAGTAAACATCGAGCAAATTGTGATGTCTTAAGGGGAGTCAGTTCGTTAGCTTTTAAACTTCGTTTTATACCTTATCATAGAATACCTATAATTTTTTTGAGTAAAAAATATCCAAGACTTTATCAATTTAGGATGCTTTTAGGAGAATATTTAAAAGTAAGTATTTCAACGACGTCAAATGCCTCTCGCCTATTTTTTTGGAGATAATTTCGCAAGCCAACTGAAATACCTTAATGTTAAACATCTTTTTTACAACAGTAACTTTTCTTTTAAAGCTACCTTTTTCTTGAGAGTTTTATGTGAAGAGCACCAATTGGTGTTTTAGGAGCGTTATGTAAAGTAGCGCGGACCGCTTGTCATCCGGGTCGCGTATAAACCGGCTATCAGTCAAATGGATACCTTCTCATCTCTTCGAGAGCCTTCTGATCATCGTTATTGGAATGTACTCGCAGGATCTCTCTCCATTTTATGGTCGCCGTAAAGAGGCTGTGGACTTTTATTGCAAACTTTTTTATAAGATTTACAATTAGGTTTCAAATGTAGGGCGGTACCGAAGACAAATTACTTTTATAGCCTTTTGAAGTCTAAAACAAGCTTCATAATATTTTATTAAAATGCGACAAGTCTTTGACAAACCCATCACGAAAATAAGAGCCGCCTATGATTTTAAATTACGTTTTTCTAATAGCTCAATAATTCTGAAACCTATTTGCACCATGTTTTATTAGGTCGAGACACATTTTGAGCCAAAATACTCAATACGTACTTTTTATGTTTTTGTAACACACACGTCGAAAGTTTACTTTATTTTATTTAGAGGAAATGATGATTATGATACTTTACTTTATCTTTGACTTGGCAATTTACTAAAATGTATAAACGTCAAAAACAGGTGCTAAGAACCAACATCAATTAAGCTTGTTGTCAGCCGATCTAATAAAGATACGGTACACTCATCGTATCTTATCTGTGTAGCAAAGTCCTCAACGTCATTAGAGATGATTTATGGCTGAGAAAGGCATTACACGCGAGGCCGCTTCTACGAGTATATAGCCGAGGAGATCGGCTCATCGCTCGATACGTCCAATCCAATTAGCTGTTTACTCTACTAATCTCGGGACAATGAATGCTTAGAATTTTACAATAGTCTTACTTACAAATTGTGTTAGCTAACTTTGTGTGATTATTCTGGATTAGTCCGATCGAACCGTTCATAGAAGTTTTAAGTAGAATGCATTTAATAAGTTATTATATTGTTGAAATGTAAGCGCCATAACAGATGGGGTACCTATACAATTTCGAGAGTATTAAAGGTTATGAATCTAGTGATTTGAGAATAAATAAAAAAGGCAAGAACACGCCTCTTGAGTGCTTCCACTGTAGCATAATCCCAGAGCGTCTGTTCGAATTCGTAATCGAGTAGAAAGTTACGACTGTGGAGAGGTGAGAAATTGACAACACGAACCAAGTGGGACTATAAAAGTGCCACCTTTTTACGATGCTAGAGCTCCAATAAACAAGATTTATAGTGACCATGACTATTACTCGAACAACTCCTTCAAGATGTCAGCTAAAAACAGAGGTGAAGTAAAATGTGGTTAAACTCGCGTGAGGCCATAATCTCATTTACAAACAAACAATTTTTTTTGAATTCCCTTGTTTTCATACATGATTAGGGATTGATATTACTTATGATACAACTAACGACGATGAGCTTGCAACCTGTTATGTATGGAATGATACTGCAAAATGTGGGCCTGTGCTACATGTGATGCTTAAACGTGCCTCTGACTACCATCTTTAGACATCTGCAAGGATCTGAGCACATTGAGATTAGTAGTTGTATATTCAAAGTTTCATCAACACACACAACTTCTTACAAACTTTCAGCTCAGTTTTTAAGTAACTGTAACTGTATAGATTGGCAATCCGTGAACCTACAACAACGCAAGAGTTGATTTGTTATTTAGATTGGATTTGTTAAACGCACGAGAAGTTTAATCACTGTGTTTATAATCTCCTTCTAATTACATTTCAGTTGCTCCTATTAGATAACATAGTCACGAAACAATTAATACCCTGATACAGGGATTACATTTATTGATTTATCCTCGTTCTTTGGTAGAATTGTGTTCTAGTATTACATCATTTGATATTAATCCTTTGATCTTTGGTCTAAAATGGGTAGTGGTAACAAAACCGTAGTTTCCTGAAGGATCAGCACCATTTACCGTCGGCCGTCGACCGACTGATAGTCATTCGTTGTGATGAAATTGCAACGAAGGGCCAATAAGTAAAAATTTCCAAGAAGAGCCAATGGCGAATTATTATTGCTGACAACAGCACGAAAACGCTGAAAAAAGCGTCACCAGCCAATAATACAAGAAAACTAAGGCTAATTAATAACTCTAGTACTGGTATTAAACCCAACTTCTTCGTTCGCTTGAAGTAATTTCCACCCCCATATTGTATGTTCTAGGAATTCGTTTCTCATACAAAAATAGTTATTTGTATTGTAGTAATCAGCTTTTGAACAACCTTTTTATAGTGAATTCTAGCGTGAGGTCAAAGCCTTACAATCCATATTTTGCGGTTCTGGCTATAATATAATTGTACTCGTACCTACTACACATCTCTCACAAAGCTGGGCCAAAGCGAATCAACCTCTTGATAAAAGCAAGTTGAGAACGTATTACAAAAATTACGACAATATATTTTTATTATTGTTATAATTGCTTTTAATGATTATTCTTGTTTGAGCCTTCACGTTGTTCTTAAGGCACCACACTGGAGCTCTAGATAGCATTAAGGAAAAGATCATTGAAAAAAATAATAGGCCCCAAGCCGTGTTTGTTGCCTGATTCTTCTATACAATGGTCGCGAGGAAAAGGCGTAGCTTCACCTAGCTCCTAAGACGTTTCAAAGTGATCCTTGTGATTTTATTGAAAATAGTGCCTTTTAAATTTGAATTTGAATTTGACAGGAATAATACCTGTACCCTGTTTTATAACACCCTTTCCATATATAATATGAAAAGTAATGTCATTCAGGTGTCATTAAAATTAATTAGTGTTCAGTTACTTGGTGGCTGTACCTACCACCTCCCACTTGGCCAACACATTTTACACCAACGAAAACCTTTCTAACTGAACTCGTGTCCTACAAATGTGAATCTTTTATTTATAGAGCCCGCGGTTACTCTAAAAATAGGCCATTGTCCAGAGTTCGTTTTCCGAAACATCCAGGATATAGCGTATTCATTTTAAAAACGAGTGTTTTTCAACTCGGATCGACTTGAATCAATACTTGGTCTTGACTGAGGTTATCCGATAGGGGGTATGTAACGTATCCTGTTAAGCAGTATCTTGAACTGGAAACAAAAAATATCAAGTATTTTGTCCATACATCTACTTATAAATATATCAAATGTTGTAGTATAAGAGTAACCAATCTTTGCAACCATGTTTGTTGCCTAAATTTTCTTAAACCTGGGGATCTGAGAGAATGTTTACCGTATTTGAGGATTACAGTCGTGTTTCTATTAGTTCCTATTAGGTAGACTCCTTACCAATACTCTTTCAAACTAATAGACGCTTGGACTGACTCTGACTATTCACCTTGACCTTAAGAGATAAAGGTGACAAGCATTTGATAAGACGCACATAAGTTGCTTTACGCGCAATGAAACCTTTGCGACGTGCCTACTGCCTACTGACTAGTCGCCTTTAGATTTGTATTTTATGACGTCTGAAGACATAACACTACACGGTTGTCTGAACTGAACAACGCGGGAATCATTTTATAGCTGGAACAATTTATTTTACGAATTACGCAGACTGTTTTATTTACTCGTAAAACTTAAAACACGATTGTCTACATACTCGTATAAATAGTTTATTTTCTCAAGAAGTAGTTTTTTATTTTGTCAGTTTGTTGCCAAAAGCAGGCTCATTATTTATCAAAGTTTTGTACCTTGTTAGCTGTCTTGACAAACGGCCGGCTAAACTTTTAAAGTAAGACTTCACAAATAACGACTCTCATGGAAAGCTGTGCGTGCTCTTCAGCAATGAACTAAACAAACCAAGTCTTCGATAAAGGAATACAGTTCGGTTATAATAAGCACTGCAATCACTCAAGCCGAATCCAAAGCATTTTCATGCTAATTACGCGTCAGAACTTCCAAAATGCGGTGAATACTTCACGTGATTTCAAATAATCGCCCCAATAACTCCCAAGGGTGACCTTTGTGTGACATAAAGTTATTTTTACGAAGGGCATACAAAACCGTAGTATTCGGTGTACCTATATAAAGTTATTTCCAAAACAAGTTACGGCTGAGTACCTTCAAGTAGGTATGTTATTTGATATGCCTACAAACTTTTTCTAAGGACTTTTACATACTCGTACGTAGAGGAGTATAATATAATTAATTTCGAATAAGGTGGTCTGGTATCTAAACTGGCGATTTTAGTAGTCTTGGTGGGAACTACAAGAATCGCAGGTAAGTAAATATTTAATATAAAATAAATAATTATTATTCACAATTTCATTCCGAGTTCCGACAAATTCGGAAAAGTGAATATCACAAATATGGCACGATCCGAAAAGGCCCATTTCATTTGCATCATACATCTGCAAAAAACTGACGTATTCCGTGTATGTTGGTTATAATTAATTAGGATTTCTGTTCTTGCCACATAAAAGTAGGTTTGTGTTAAATTCTTAATTTTGTTAATAGTGTCTAGTTACTTGGCTTATTATTTAACAAAGAGCTGGCATTGCATCTTCAAAAGTGTTATCATGAAATTGTATCACATAGCATTCTGGATATAAGACATAGATAGATAGATAGATAAATAAACTTTATAATACACTAGAAATAAACAAGAAACACATACAAATAATTTTCTACTTAAGTACAATTTGGGGCGGCTTTATCGATAAAAAGCGATTTCTTCAAGGCAACCTGAGGATGGAAAGTAATGAGCGAAGCAACAGCTTCGGGCATTAATAACATTGTACGAGTATTACAAGGTTAAGAAGCCATCTATTTAATGTTATGCGTTGTTATAATAACTTTAACTGGTAGCAATTGCATGGAAAAAACATACTTATACAACACAACACAATTTGATAATTAATTATAAAGCTCAGTGAAAATTAAATGTTCGTTCGTTGAAATCAATTACAATTATTTTGTTACATATCAAAGTTATCAATAGAGTTAGCAATATCTGCTGCCATATCAAAATGGCAGGACAAGACATGGATCCATCAATGGCGATGAGCGATTGCCTTGGCAAGCGGCACAGCCCGGGGGCGACCGCTTCTACCTTTAGCTGTTGTGTCGATCTGTGATGGATGGCGTCAGGAGGCACCTTATTATACTTGTACCTTACCTATATAATGCCAATATAATTCTGTACGATTCTATCACTAGGATCGTTTCCTATTAAAATAAAATACCCTATAGATAAGAGAACGTTATAGAGTAAAATATGACGGACTGATGAGGTTTGAGAATTTAAAATTGACGAAACAGGTACAACTCACAAATTAACATTTTTTATTACTACACACTTTGATATTTATTTACACCCAATATGAGTTTTCAAAATACCTTTATTAGCGAACCAAACACCTACATTCTACAAGAGGTACGTGTGTCAAATCATTTAACTCTCTTGTGTTTTAGGAGTTGAACGTAATATTTGAAAAATCGCCTCTTATAATAAAAATATTCTTTTATAATAAATTATAATCTCGGGATAATTTACGTAATCCACTTCTTTCCAATAATATTGAGATTATCTTATTCTATCCCTCAGATAATAAACGATAATCTCAAAGTAGGTAATCTAAAACTGGTTAAGATTTTTTTAACATCTACTGAATCTTTTTTTTTTTAAATAAGTAGCTTAGCTTAATGGTTACATCACGTGACAACACAGGGTCTGACAATTTATTTATTTTGTCAGTGTCTTATTTGAGAGTTAACGTTTCTATTCTACCAAGATAATGGACGAACGCAGTGGGAAGAAGTCGGCATACAAATAAACAGAATAATAATTCACCCACACAGTTTCGCTACTAACAAATACATGGTACTCGTAGATACCATATAACAAATTACCTACGCAAGGATTACCTTCTCAAAAACATCGGTATACTAATGAGTCCTACAATTAACTTCGTAGATCTGAGCAGATAACCTTGAAGGCAAAAGAAACGTATCATAGATCCTAAATTAGTTTTCTAGAGAAAAAGTCTGGATATTGTGAGTGTTTCTTTGCCTGATGAGCAAATAAATTAGGTACTAAAACATTAGGTTTTTTTTTTTTTTTTTTTTATTTATTTACCATTTTAACATTTATTACATAATATTTGCTTATATAATAGCATCTAAAAACCACTAAGGTTTATGCAGTGCTACGCGAGATCACATCACTCAAGAAGTAAGTAAGAAAGTAGCTACAACTAAACAAGTAAACAAAAAATAAAAATTGTTACGAATCTTGGGAGCTAGGCATTTAACTTATACCTAACCTACCTAACGTGTGTAATGTGTAAAATGAATCATGAGTTAAATCAAACTCATGAAATATCTTTTTAACTTAATTTTGATATTTTTAGGTGTCAAATTGTTACGTAAGTCGGAAGGCAACGTATTGATAAGTCGAGGGACAAGATAACTGGTTGTTCGCTCGCCATAGACATTGCCTGCGCGCGGCGTACAATACAGATTCCTAGAAATAGTCCGAGTGTATACCGGTGTTCAATTATATTTAAAAGTGATTCGTTAAAAATTGTTCTTTCATTAATAAATAATGAATTTGAGTATGAACTGGCAAAATTTTACAATGCTTAAAGAGACCATTGTTGTTGTCATGAAACTGATTTTTGATTTTAGGCGAGACTAGTGTTTTAATAATTTTCAATTGTAGCTTATAAATGTCATCTAGGTAAGTTTTATAAGTTCGACCGTAACTACTGAGACCATACTGTATATAAGATTCTGCTAATGCGTTGTAAAGCATTAGTTTAACCTTGTAGGGAATGCGATTCCTGAGGATTGTTATATTCGCCAGGAATTGCCTGAGTTTATTACAGACGTGTTCAACGTGATAACTCCAGTTGAACTTTTGATCTATTATCAGACCAAGGTAAGTATGTTTTTCAACAATATCTATGGGTGGACAACTACAATTCAAATTACTAACAGCATGCAAGCAGCTATGATCGTGGGCTACTATGTTTTGTATAGGGAAATTCTTGATATACGGAGATTTGATGATTAGTAGTTTAGTTTTGCTAGAATTAAGTACAAGGCCAGCATCGTGACACCATTTATTTAGAGCATCTAGGTCCAGTTGTAAAAGATCTCTGGCCAATTGAGGATTTTTATTAGAGATGACAAGGCAAGTGTCATCTGCAAACTGGTAGCAAGTACAGTTCTTAATGCAGTTGCTCATGTCGTTTACGTATGACAAAAAATGCAAGGGACCCAAAACTGAGCCTTGCGCCGTGCCCTCTGTTACCGATATTGGATTACTGCAGATGTTATCGATTTTAACTGTAAAGGTTCTATTATTTAGATAGTTTTCACACCAGGTCAACAGGGGACCACGTATTCCGCAGTTATTTAATCTGTTCACTAGTTGACTGTGTACTAGGGTATCAAACGCTCGTGAAAAGTCAATAAAAAGAGCAAGTACATGTTTTTTTTCATTTAAGTTTTTATTGACTTCATCAGTGAACTTAGATAAAAGACCCGAGGTACTTTTGCCTGATTGGAATCCAAACTGGTACTGATTTATTACATTGTGATTCCTATAAAAAGTGTGAATTTGCTCACAAACGTATTTTTCCACTATTTTATCTATTGAAGAAAGTAATGTTATTGGACGATAATTAGAAAAATCGTTTCGTTTACCCTTTTTATAAATCGGTCTCACACATCCAACTTTCAGCTCATCAGGGTACAAACCAGTCTTAACACTGGTGTTAATTAAGTCAGCAATAGCTGACGAAACATTTTCACCTATAATTTTAATATTAGAGACTTTAATATGGTCAGGACCTGGTGCTTTACTCGAGTTAAGGTTTTTTATTATTTTATGTACACTATCACTTGTTGCCTTTTGGAAAAAAATACTGGAGTCTAAAGGTTTACATGTGAAGTCGGTGTTAGTTAGTTTTACGTTACATCTAGGTATTATATCTTTAACTGCTTTATCAAAACTAGTCGCAAAGTTATTAGCAATATCTTCTGTTTTAAATCCTTGTGCATTAAAAGCTTTGAGTATAGCCTCATCCACTGTCAATGATACTCTTCCCATCATTTGGTTAACTACTTGATATATTTTTTTTGAATTTTTGAAATTATTATTAATTTGTTTCATATAATATTGGTTGCGTTTATTTTCTAAAACTTTATGAGTTTTATTACGAATTTTATTGTATTCTAGTTTTAATTTAACATCATATGAATTATTTTTCCAATCACAAAACAACTTATCTCTTTTTTCACAAAGCTGGGTGACATTGCTATCAATCCAGGGTATATTACATTGTCTAGATTTTTTTTTCGGTAAACAGGTATTACTACTAGTTATTGCAGTTTTATTGGCATTATGAAAAGAGTCACGAATAAATGAGTGGATTTTAATTGGAGAACTCATTACTTTAGTTTTTTTCCATTCCAACTTTTTAAGCTCACCACGTAAAATGTCGTAATTAACTATTTGTTTCTTAACACCCTGTATACGCCCGGGCACAACAGGCGCATGAGCATTGTCAATGCAGGCTAACAAAATGCCTCGATGGTCTGCTAGTACGACATCGAGCACCGCCGAGTACGGATATAATGTGGGGAATCGCGCGAAAATGTGGTCAATACAAGATTTAGTGATAATGTTTAACTTATTTTCGATTCTGGTGTAATCTGAAATTCCACACATCAATCCGCGTTCACTGAGTGCTTCAAGATATGAATCTTTGTATGACGTAATCTTTTTCAGGTCAATATTAGTGTCACCGATGAGTAGGAAGTTATGTTTTAGTTCAAATTTGGATAAGCAATTACCTAGCTCCCTGACAAATAGGTTTTTATTGGTAGATGGAGGCCTATAAACTGCACACAAAACCACGTCGCGATTAGAATCAAGTTTTATGGTGCCCGTAAGACTTTCAAACGTTTTTGTTTTGAGTTGAACTGGTGTGAATTTGATATGATTACGTACGTAAATAACTATACCACCGCCTTTTTTATTTATGCGTAATTCTGAGTGCAGATTATAGCCGGGTAAATTGTACAAGTGTATAACATTGTCAGAGATGCCAACTTCGGTTAGAACTACTACATCTAAATGAAATACACAATTATGAATGACTTGTTGCAATTTGGTGAAATTTTTTGTAAGCGATCTTATATTAAAATGCAAACATGTTAATTTTAAATGACATTTAGGAGGAAGTTGATGAAAGAAACTATTAACAGAACTACAATTATAAATTTCTTTAACTTTTGTATCCATAATTTAGCTGGAATAATCTATTCAAAACTAAAACTATAACAATTAGCTCGAAGGTATATTTTAAAAAGGGGTGGATACTTTTGGTTGGTTTTTGAATTGAACTGAACACTGTTTTTCGATTTGATTAATATCGTACATGGAGCGGATGTAATGTATTTTACTATTGCCTGTTTTCCTAGCACAAACTTGGCCATTCTTGCACCATACATACTGGCATGATTTATTTAATAACTGCGCTTTAGCATTAAACAACAAAGTTTTCTGGTGCTTAGTTAAGGCCTCTCTAATGTAGACGCGTGAATCGGCGTTTTCCTTCGGGACGTCCGGCACGAGCAGTCCCACGGTGAGGCACATTTCCTTGCCAGCATCTATCCACTGTTGCTGGAGCACCTTCGTCTTCAGCTCAACGAGGATTGATCCGGGCTTATCCTTGGTTCCAGGTAGGCGCTGCGACGATTGCACATCCTTGTCTTCCACCTTTAATTTAGAGGCTACAGCTTCAACTAGTTTTCCTACCTCATTTGGCGGTATTTCGGGTAGTCCAGCAATTTCCAAAGTATTTGAGAGGGACTTTTGCTCAAAACTCTTAAGGCTCTGCTCCAAGACAGTTACTCTAAGTTCAATATTCTTGTTTTTATTAAGTAGATCATAGTTTTTATTCTCTAGTTCTTTAATTTTGTTGTCCTGCCTTTTTATGGACTGCTCCATAGTAGTTAATTGATCACTTAGGTACTCGAGCGAATTTTCAAGGGTTCCAATCTCCTCGCGGAAGGTTTTTTTCACCTCTCTACTAATATCTTGCACAAGCTTCTTGGCATCAATAAGTTGGGCATTCTCGGTGGATCCAATCTCGCAGTCCGCATCGTCGTCATCATCGGGGATGATGAACGACGACCTACGAGAAATGTTTCTTAGACAGTCTTCACAACTCCATTCCATACCAGGCGAATTCCGAAGGGTATTTAACTGTTTATTGGACAGCTTCGAACACACAGGATCGGCATGAACTATTTTATCACACCTACTGCACTCTAAACCAGGAACTTTTTTGGTAATACTTTTTTTACATTTTACACATTTTTTGATAACCATAATTACGGATAAGCGGGTAGGTAAATAGTATTGACGATAGAAACGCACGTCCTTACGCTTTGAGTGATGAACGTGAACTGAATATAGAGACAAGAATAAGGTAAAATACAGAGACCGTATTTTTGGAAACATGATGCCAGGCAAAGCCATGACAAGCCGTAGACGCGAATGTTTATAATTATTTTGCTTACGAGTACTTTTACAATATTAAAAGGCCTATTATATTGGCCTTATTTTTACATTTAATCCGAAGTTTGAATCCCGGCTGATAAACCACGTTTTTTTTTTCTAATATGAAAAGTTATATGCGCATTAACACGTGCTTAAAACGGTAAAGAAAAACATTTTGCGGACCACCCAGTTAGTTAGTTTAAGCGATCTAATAATGTAATGTTTGGGTGTGACTCTGACTTCATGGAAGTTACCAGTTTTTAAAGCTTGTGTTATTTTGAAAATGCGGTAACCGTTATTAATGAAACCTACTATATGAGCAATACCTTTGATCCAAAGCCAAGCATGCGATCGTAAAAGCGATGTGTCCAATAAAAGCGTCAGTCTAGCCTTTGTCGATTGTCTGCGAGCATTGCTCCGAAAGATTCTGAATTATTGGCTGAATATAAGTCCGGCTTCATCGCTATAAAATTTCAAACTTGCTCGGAAGCCCGTAAGCCTCCAATTGATACAACTTTCCACATACATTGTGGACTGTATTAGATCTACGATTTCAGGATGTACTAATATTTTATTGCTGAAAGATAGCAGGTTGTCAGCACATATTTTTCACCGCGTAAAGTTACGAGTTCGTTCGTGGTCAATGAACTATTCCAAGGCAGGCGTTTAGGTTCTAACATCAGTCCTAACAAACTTTCCGATTTATAATATTACGTAGGAATTCATACGATTTGGTTGATAGATAAATACAAACAAACATTACCGATTTACCCAACTTGACTCAGAAATGTGATTGTCTCCGTTATCGATCAATCAAGTGGGTACTTAATATCTTTATCGAGAATCTTTCTTTGTATTGTTTTTCCTACGTTATGTAGGATACACTCGTAAAAACAGATTTAAAAACGAGTGTACAAGCGCGAGCGAGCGAGCGAGTCGGACTCGCGCACGAAGTCTTCCGTGCTATTATTTATAAAAAACGGCAAAAAGATCACGTTTGTTGTATGGGAGCCCCACTTTTGTTCTGTTAGTATTTGTTGTTAGAGCGGCAACAGAAATACATCATCTGTAAAAATTTCAACTGTCTAGCTGTGTCTAGCACGGACGGACGGACAGACGGACAGCGGGATCTTAGTGATAGAGTCCCGTTTTTACCCTTTGGATAGGGAACCCTAAAAAGTATGTCGCTTAAAAACACAGGCGTCTGATCAAAAAGAAGATTATCGAGATTACTGTTTGTGACATCATTGCACCCCCAGAGGGCGTTGGGTGCGCATTGTTTAACCACAATCATTTTACTCGTACATTGTAAAATTAATTCGTCATTCCATTTTGCAGGCAGAATCATTTTATTTAATGAACAGTTTAATCTCCTTTTAAAGTCCACTGAGCTGTATTCCTAGGCATAGGGCATCGTGTCATTAAATTGCAGATCAGCCGACCACCTTAATGATTCCAACCAGACCAAACAGACGCGATTTACAAAATTAATAGAATGCAACTAAATTAAGAAAACGTCCTATTTTATAAATGAACGCGTTTACGTCAGTAATTAATCGGTTTCATAGACACTGACTTCGCATCATCGCTCTGGGTCATTTTTAACCGACTTCAAAAAAGCAAAAACCGATTTTGATGATTCTTTTTTTCTTTTAGGAAAAAATGACACAACGTACTGTCCCGTATTAGCCAGTTATTCAATTCAATTTATAACAACATCCATGAAGTCAGTTTTGTTGTTAGTTTTTTAAACATAATTATATTGCGTCGGTTTGGGCGTAGCTTAAAAGTAACAATTTCTGAATACGACGTGTTAAGAAGTAATTGAAATGTTCCGTAACAAAATTTCAATTTGGCTCTCAATCTCTTTTCGGTAGATGCTTATCTGAAGAAAGTCGATTTGATCAATGACCCAATTCAAATAGTCGGAAACGCACATTATTGAACAATTCCCAAGCTTAGGCTCGATAATACTCGCATCGGAAGGCCGGTCACGTGTCGACTATGACAGGAGGCGGAGGCATCTCCGTCTTTTTACTGCCGTTATCTCCCAGGAGTAGATAACGCCAATAAACTTTGCGTTATGCGCAATAAAATCTGGAACGTCGCCGTCGGCCAATAGTCGTCGGCCTGTGTTCGTAGAAAAGCGGCATTGCGGACGGTGAGCGTTTACAAGCAACGAGTGACATACTATACTATACATTATTATACGGAACGTTTATATATAGCAATGCAAGAACTCTCACTTGTAGTGCCCCCGTGCTTGCACTACAAGTGAGAGTTCTTGCATTGTTATATATAAACAAATCTAAATGTTATATTTAATGTTATATACTGAATAAGTATAATTTTACCTACTAATATATACATAAGATAGCTACTGAATTTCAGCCCAATCAACTTTGGTGACAATGCAATAATATTTAACGTGATTTCGAGCTGATCTAATGATGGCGTCAGAGGCTGTTTAACCGAAACTTATCAGTAAACAGTCGGAACGTGTCAAAACTTTGCATACCTGTCAAATTGTCAAGTTCTGATGACAATATAATATTACGGTGACAGTGAGCTAGTCTGAGAACAAGAAATCCTCAACTGTACAAAGTAACTTCATCATATTTGGGCACGTTGGATTTGTCTTGACGAGTACGATTTTAGAAAATAGTGTTTCGTAAAAACTTACCAAAAACAATAAATGCAAAATTTAATAAATAATTATCTTATATTTATTCGTTTTTGCAGGTAAACGCGATCGCTGAATTCCCTTAAGCCCGTCGGTTGACTAAATTTGCTGATAAAATAACAAATCTTTTGACTGAGTGCCAATTAAAGTTAATAAGTACTTAGATACCTTAAACATTTGTACGATTGTTACTTTATTGTTTCGCCTCTCAATTATTGAGTGTTTTATTTATAACTTAGATCAATAGCAGTGAGTGGTTCGAGGTGGATAATGATTATGTCTCTCGTGTTATTATCATCCGATCATCCGATCAGACCGATCACCGAGCATTAAAATATATACATATATCTTACTTCGATTGAATAACTATTAAATTCAATTGATAAATTTCAAATCCTCTTCCGTGACGTGCGCCAGTGTGCGCAAACCATAAAAGTTCTGATTCCGAGCGGCGAGTGGGTTATAAAGTGCAGTGATGGATTGCGTAACTAATTAGCAGCTAACGAGCCTCCACTCGCTACAACCACAATATCAGGTTTATATTACAAATACAACATAATATATTTATAAATCAGGTGTGGTTAGAAACAAAGTCATAAAGCCTAAAGATGAGTGGATAGAAGAAACTATCAATTTAGTGACGAAGAACACTGAAAGATAATAATTGTTTGTTCCTTAAAAATATTCCTCTCACCTATTTGAATAAGTTTTCAGTTTTTAATTCTTCATCGATCATTCAGCCCCTCAACGCCATCGTCAAAATCAAGAGAAAGCCAGTCACGTCGCTCATTTAGTTCACGAAAGCCGAGGCTCGCTAAATAAACACAGCTCAAAAGTCCTAATTTCGCAAGTTTCTACATTTCAATTCATGCTAGGTTCTAAACTAAGCATTTGAGTCAAGTTTTGTTAACAAGGCCCAAAGGGAGGTAACTAAAGCTGAATTATTGAAAATCTTACTGAACTCAGCACGTCAAGAACTTACGAACTCAAACTTAATTAGAACTTCACATATTATAAACAAACACCTACTTGGGCGACAAAAATAAAAAAGATTTATAACGTCAATTAGCTTCGGCATAGATGGGGGCTCCCATGGGGCATTGGGAGGCCAAAGGCTCAAGAAGGTAAACCTACCTATCTAATAGTATTTGTCATGTGAAGAGATAATGTGAAGTCGACTCCTCCTCCTGACTACGAGGTGTACACGCCTCGCTAAAAATACAAAAGGACACCTTGTGAAGGCACTTGACTGACAAATTAAAAATTGTCAACACTGGCTGCACAGTTCCCTAAATAGGGTGTAGAAGCTACACACGAAGCCTTTCTATCAAAACATTAATTAAGTTAATCCTGTTGTAGAACCTAAGGTCGTGTTCACTCCGCGTTACGGTAACAAATTAGAAAGGCGCCGGCACTCCACTCATTTACAACTTTGTTACTACAGCTGTTCGCGAAAACTGCTTATTTTTATTGCTAAAAAAGGTTGAAACAGAATATAGTTGTTGTTTTAACTTACTTACTTACCTAGGTATTTGGGACCTGATACTAAACAGTTTTAAGACTTTAGCATATTATGTAGAGTTGTTGCAGCTTACTGGCCTTCCCTGATCTACCGCAGTCTCAGCAAGATAGAACCGGTGCCGGTGATACGATGAATGTCTGAATCAGTTCAAGACAAGCAAGCGTTAAAAAACCACCCAAACTGAAACACAAGCACATTTTGCAAATAAAGCAGAAGAATTCAGTATTTCGACCAAAGATAAAAATGCAAAAGATACCAACTCGTATTTTCAGACTTTTCCCCAAGAAATTGCCGAATGCTTTTAAGGAACCGTAGAAAGCTGGGCCCACGATAAGCGCCGGACAGATGTGTTGACCTTATTGTCTTAGGGCCCGTCGAGGCCACATTGGACCGCTCGATATGCGGCTAATAGCTATACTATTGAGGAAACTGGCCCAGACCGAAAAATAAAGAGTTTCTTGAGGAAATAAGTTAATTAGATCTTACGCTGTCTTTCTCTTTGGTACCTAAGCGAACTTATAGTGTGTAGCTGTGTGGTACTTGTAAAGGGACTAGCCTGGGGAAGTAGGTATAACCAACCACCATACTTATTTCTGCTGCATTGTTGAAGGCTTACAAAAGTGTGCCTTAAGTTGGTGGACGCAAGGTAGTGCATGTAGGGTGTTTTTTATGTATTCGTGATCTACAAGTTAGTTTCGGTTAAAGAGTATAAAAAAATTGGTGGAGTGCGAGTTAGACTCGCAAAGTGAGGGTTTCTTGTTTTCAAAAAAATCACAAGGCTCACTTTGAAACGTCTTAGAAGATAGGTGAAGCTACTTCCTCGCTACCAAACCTAGAAGAATCAGACAACAAACAAGGTTAATTATTATGAAAATCCTCATAAGAAAAACAACCAGCTAAATGAGCTCTCAGCTACCAGTAAATTTATTCTAATTGAAAAATGGCAACCGAATACTCGAAAAATAAATCCGCAAAAATATTATCCCACCGAATGCAAATTATAAAGAAGTCAGATCACAATCTCAAAGTCAATTTCCCTGAACACAAAATGGCCGGCTCAAATCAAACTGACTTTGGGAAAACCGTCGGAAAAACAAACTTTGCGTCTCCTGGTTAGTAGATTGCCATTCTTTTCTTTCCGGTGGTGTCAATGTTGACCTGGAACCTTTTTTAGGGTTCTGTACCTCAAAAGGAAAAAAATAACTCTTATAGGATCACTTTGTTGTCCGTCTGTCTGTCAAGATCCTTTTTCTTAGGAACGCGTGGTACCAAGTTGAATTTAATATAAACCTCTTAGGTTTAAGCTTCTAGTCAACGCGTGCGTTAACGCAATCAAGAAATTTATCGCATATTTTGCTCAATCGCAGTATAATCCAATTTTTACAGAGAACTTCTCGTTGACCTATAATCATGTTTGGAGAATTCACTGTAACTCGTAAATGTATGAGATAATATTTTTTCATCAACAAAATAAAATTTGTTCCTTAATCTGACTTACGAGTATCTTTTCGTTAAAGCAATGTTCAAGCAATGGATTTTTATTATTTTGATGAAAGTAACTGTTTACAAGGTATTATATACTTATTAGTCTATTAGTGTGTTACACACGCTTATTATATACCTACCTATAAGAAATTAAATATTCATAAATGTATGGCATTTATCGTTATAATATGGTCAAAAACTGGCAAAAATCTTCGAAATCTGATTTCTTTGATGGACGAACCATCAACATACATATTTGTACAGAACCCTTGTTGCGCGACGTCAGACTCGCATTTGTCCAGTTTACTCTGTTAGAGTGGAATAAAGTGTTATTTATGTTGAGCTACTGTGCCTTAAATTAAAACTTAGGACATTGTCAATATTAACATGACATGCACTGCATGGGCAGTGGGCACGCCCAACAAATGAATAGAGAAATAAATATTGGTGGACATTATGACACAGCGTCATCTGACCCCAAACAGTATAATAATACATACATTAAGATAAATTATAATAACACCTAGACACAGGACAAACATAGATGTGTTCAACTTACAAATATTTGTCCTGGGTGGGAGGATCGAACCCCAGAGCTACTATCTGCTCAGCTTATTGAGCTGTGACGCCACTCAATTATATAATAAGTCATACAAAGTCTTGACTCTACTTTATCCTGTCGTGGGCCATTAGAAATTATGAGTAGAATTTTACCACAACAGGTACCTCCAGACATTAGTCATATTAGTCCCGCCAGAGATATGGGGTTCGAACCCGTACTTCTTGCTTCCATCATGCCACCTTAGCTGGCTGCTGAACTACTGCTTTTAGCGGTCTATTAAATGTAAGCTATTAACAACATCTCAAGTCTTTTGTTATTAATTTCAACCTGAAATACTTGATTACTTCAGTGGCAGGTACAAGTAAATTATTGAAAGTTAATTTGCTTTAAACTGTTTGTTGGAAAGCTCAAAGGCTGTTTGGGCGGGATTGAAGCTTGTTTTGTCTTAATTAGTTGCTAAATTGTTTCTTCTGTAATTATTTTAATTGTCTAAGGAGAGAAGTTTCTGTGGTTTTTTGCTATGAAAACATTTTAAGAGTAATTTAAGCAATGAAAAAATAATTAAATAAAAACTGAATTCATCATAACAGACATAACTGCTTTTGTGTGTAGCGTTGGAATAAAATGTTATAAGGACTGTGACAAATCATACGAACTTAACGTAATACTGAAATATTAGGTAGATATAGGGAAATCTTAATCCACTTTTCCTGTAATAACTGTAAGGGCAACTTTGTAATCTTGAAAGAGTTTGAGATATACGAGTTAAGGAATACTGCAATTCACGAACAAATCGTCAGGCAAATTGAGCAAGAGAAGTGCCATTTTTGACACAGTTCATATAATAAAGATGTGTCACTTATATACTGGCCCATTAATTTCACAATTTCTTTCAAAAACGTCAAAACTCAAAATTAATTTTAAAGCCGTGTTTTTTAGTGTACTGGTACTTTTGTATGGAATTACTTCGATACGGGGACACGTACTTCCCGGTCAATATGGATATTTTTTCGACTATTTCTTAAAGATGGGAGAACTTCAAAGGTAAATGAGCGTACAATGGAATAATCCAGCTTTACTTGATTTCAGCATATCTCCGAGCTTTAAATCGGCTCTCGCATTAAACTGTCTGTAATAACACTTGTACTAAGTGTCACTCGGCGCTTCTTCTTCACTCTTTAAAGTAAATTTAAAAATTCATTGCTCAAGGTCATCGTTAGGTATTTACTTAATTCTTCTTTAACATTATTTTGGTTTTAAGTACCTACCATCTTAAAATTTTAAGTATTTTTCCAACTACTCTCGTGTTCAAAACACATATTAAACTTGTATTTATCGCATTAAACTTTTATGACATAACAACAACTTGAAATATTGAAACACATGAAATATGAATTAAAAAACAATTTTTTCAAAGTACACTTTATTTTTAACTTGAGAAATGATATCTCAAGTTAAAAATAACATCGATCGTAAGAATAGCTTTAGATTTATGTGAAATATATTGCGAGAGATTATTATGTATAACTGTTTAGGTTCAGGTGCTTAATAACATTTATTTTGTCTTTTGCATTCGTCTTTTGCTTCAGAAGTATGATGTTCGACTGAAACAAGGCATTCATCAATATGAATATGAACACTGCGGGATATTCAGATATTTTGAATAAGAAAATAATTGTTAATGTCTTAGCTGAGAATTGTTGATTTTGTATGATCTCGATACTGATGAGTTGGCTAGTGAGTTCGCTGAGAACTCTCGGGAAATCATTAAACAAACAATTAACAAAAATAGTTAAGAGTCTCTTTAATTAAGACAGAGAACAACAGGCGGGAACTCCCGGTTCATTTTCAACTTTTTCCACTTTCCTTCATTAAAAGTTAAACCGTTTTCAATTAAAATTCTGAATTCGCGACCCCACTTAAAGATAATTTGATATTTTCCGGAATCTGGATCAAAAATGAGGATGATTAAATAATTTAGCTTTTTTTATGTAAACAATAATAAATCTAGTGAATAGCCCGTTGGGGCTTTCTAAATGGGCAGCGGAGAGTAAAACAAATCCGCGCTAATATGAATTTATGGTATTCGCCGCAAGTACTTTCTAAGTTTGAATTACTTGGAACCCTTGCTACCAAGTTTATTTTTACCTTCTCCTGGTACCACATAATGTCCTTGACTTATTATGACTATAACTACTCTTGACTTTTGGGGTTGGACAACTATTTAACTTAACTCTACAAAGGCAGTGTCATCATTTGTTTGGTTACTTGGTTAGTACTTATATAAATGGTGACAGTCAGTGGGCATTTGTGGAATAACCCAATTTTGGTATGGTTACACTGATATATGCCTAGTTTTTAGGGTTCCGTAACCGAAGGATAAAAACGGGATCCTATTACTAAGACTTCGCTGTCCGTCTGTCTGTCTGTCTGCCTGACTGTCCGTCTGACAGGGCTGTATCTCATGAACCGTAATAGCTAGACATTTGATTTTTTTTACAGATGATGTATTTCTGTTGCCGCTTTTACAATAAATACAATAAAAAATACAATAAAATAAGTACCTATTTAAGTTGGGTTTCCATACAACAAACTAGTTTTTTGCCGGATTTTATAAATAATGGTATGGAACCCTTCGTGCGCGAGTTCGACTCGCACTTGGCCGCTTTTATTTATTACCTGTTGAGAGTCTTGCATTGCATGAAAATCTGAATCAGGCAATCGTAGTATAAGATGATGGGGTATGGTAATATTTGTTTATTTCCTATGTTAGTTAATAAATGTCTTATCACACATCGATATTTGCTCCTATTAGCAAAGTAGGTAACAACTCTGAAGTTCACAGTTTAGTCAACATTTGCACAAACACATCACACGACGTAGACTCAATAAACTGATTACCGAAGGTCGTCTCGAAGCTAATTACCCGAGAGGGTGACCACTCACTCGAAGTACTTACTGAAGGGAGTGACTGTTTCGATTTGTGTTGTTAATGTTTAGGCTGATGCATACAAATTACATTGGAGTTATAAACAAAAGCGTATTTATGAAATTTGGACAGACACCCCTATTATTGAGAAAATTCAGTAATATTTGGATCCTTTATATCTAAATGATAGATATATATTTTAACATTATATGCTGTATTTTTAAATTTTGCAACGAGTCAGCGAACTTGGGCGATTCTCACACCGTACTGTGAGGCTGTTACTCTCGAAAGACATTAAAATAATAAGTAGATGTTTTCAGAAGTGAAGGCGAACTAACAAAAACAAAAACTCACAACCTCATACATTACGTTCTCTTATAACAAGAGAAACACCTACCTTCTCATAATACTGGTAAGTACCTGCAGGTACTTCCAAGTTTCCGAGAGTTAAAACAAAAACCGCGCCGTACGTAATACTGCTAAATGCATAAATTCACAAACTTTACGGCGTAAAGTTCCTCTCGGGATTCTATTCTTCATGTAAAATTGTTGTGAGTTTCTTTACTCGAATTGAATTTGTAGAAATAAGATTTTCTTTGGCTTCGCAAATTGTATTCGAAAGCTTTTATATCGAATCTTCGAGACGCTTGACTGAGACCAATAATTCATGAAATAATATTACAATCTTTTAAAATCTGACCCTTTTAGTTGATTCACGGCTGGTTCCTTAGTTGTAGCTATAAAGCGTAAAAACTCGCTAATATAGCACCGCTGCACCTATAATGCCAAACATCCATACCATTTCGGATCGCCAATTCAGATATCTTCCACCGCATGTATCTTATGTTCGAACTTATAACCGGAGAGGATGAGCAAGGTATCTAACCACTGCTGTTAAATACCCTCCTGAAATAATACAAATTGATAAAAGACCTCAATTAAACTGATTTTGAAAAACAATAAGCTCGAAATACCCCATTTCAAAAACAGTTTCTTCATTTAAATTTGAATTGAATTACAGAGTAACCTACCCTGCTCAATATCACTCATCTAAATTATTTATGCGTAGAATTGTGGCTTTTGAACTGACGATTGTTCGCCAATCTCTATAAAAGGTGTCCGATTATTCAATCAAGCTACTGTTTAATAAGTACGAGGAGCGTTGAATTTCTTCTGATAATCCTTAGCTGAAACACGAGCTCATGTAAGTTACTTACCCGTATCCGTGGCACAATTAACACATTTCTTTAATTCCGACTATTTACGACCAAACCATCTCGATTCCCGATATGCTCGTAGCGTTTCTTCCAACTAGAATATAACCAGTGTCCATCGGTAATGAAATTAAGCAACTGTTCAATTAGTGTGGATTGAGTTTGTCGGTCTGTCAGTCGGTGTGTCGGATTTGGCAGTTAATTACTATCGGCCGCAGGATGTCACTGAGCGTGAAAAGGGCGCCAATCGAATTAGAGTAACTGTTCTCTGGGGGCTGAGGGGGGGGGGGGGGAGGGGCTGCCTGGGCAGAGAGGAACGGGGGCGTTGCTCACTGCTCCGGACGTTTCCATTACTTTCCGGTCACTGTCCAAAGTATTCCAGAGTTTCATTTGGTTTGTGCCTAAATGTTATTTGTACTTAGCACGTGATAAACAGCTTATAATCTATCTCTTAACCGTTTCGTTTTCATAGAAGCATGAAGAATGCAAAGTAACGAAGATTCTACTTTAGTGAATTTTCCAACAAGTAATTTTACTCCTACATACAACTCTAATAATACGTTATTTACATTAAAATAATAAATACGTTACACATGAGTCACGTAGCGTCAGGGGTCTGTATATAGTCAGGTTGCCTGGCTCCTGATTACACCAAAAGCCATTATCTGGCATTGTTTGCAGTAGCAATTTAGTGATTGGATATAGAAAAAAATATCCACTAGAGTCGGCTTTTGTCTACTTAGATTGCTCTTCTAATTGTTTATAGACATAGATATGATTGAATCAACAGCGGGCTTCTTGATAGTTCAAACAAAGGCTCCACTATAAATAAGAACTCGTATTGACCAACGATAGACGTTATGTTATGGGAAAAATGTTTCTAACGTTTGTATGTTTCTTCTGCTTCGGGCAAGGGAATTTACCTCAGTTCTACATTCAACCAGTAAAACCACTCGCCATTTCCGGCGTGATCGCATCGATCTAACTACTTCCGGTTTTATTATCCCGGGATCCCGCAGTCAACAATTAGTCGACCAGTGTGGGAGCTATTCCTGTTCAGTCCGCGAACGACCTTACACGCACTTGACACAAGTGTTCGCACCAAAGTCGAAAGACTGACCCAAACTCAACATGGCTAATGTGACAATATCCTGTTTTTCAAAGCTTCAAAGTAAATTGTACTCCTTGTATAACAACACCCCCCTTTTCCTCTCAGTTTCAGGGAAGGAGCTTCTCAAGGGTTTCCACGAAATTCGTCTGACTCTTGAACTTGGTCTTTTGTATTCATCCATGATAAGTAACGTAGCTAAGCGCTAGCAATAAGTGTTTAACTAAAAAAACCGGCCAAGTGCGAGTCGGACTCGCGCACGACAGGTTCCGTATCATAATCTATAAGAAACGGCAAAAAATCACGTTTGCTGTATGAGAGCCCCACTTAAATATTTATTTTATTCTCTTTTTAATATTTTTAGCTATAGCGGCAACAGAAATACATCGTCTATGAAAATTTTAACTGTCTAGCTATCACATGAGATACTGCCTGGTGACAGACAAACAAACGGACAGCGGCTTCTTAGTAATAGGGTCCTGTTTTTACTCTTTGAGTACGGACTTTTGTACCGTGTTGGCCGAGTGGGATGTACCTCGACCTGAAGGTCGTGGGTTCATCCAAAAAAAATACAAAATAGGTCCAAAATATCAAGATTCGTTGATCCAAGTATTGTACTCATATCTACAAGTCAAACTTTTTCCCTCAAAGTGAATACAAAATCTTGTTCACAAACAATAACCAGTTTCCAACATGCTTTTCAATGTTGCAATTGATCCAAAGTTGTAGAAGCCTTAAGGGAGCAACGGTCAAAACTTGCGTGCGGGTTGTGTGTGGGGTCTAAACGGCCTCGAGCGGTGAAATAACGCAAGGATCTGTCAACCGCCATTTGGAGCGGTCAGATGGACCCCTAACCCGTGTAGCTGATGGATGTTACTAAATGTACAATTTTTTTTAAAATTTATGCTGAAATAAATTGATAATCATTATGTATCTGAAGTTACAAGTAACATGATTTATTTTAATTATTAAAACTTTGTAAATTATTGTCTACACTGAATACAATTATCGTAAAATTTTATAGTTAGCATAATTTCGGAGCAAAATGTTTCTGAATTGGCTAATAAATGAAAAATATTGTTATAACTTACAAGTACGTGTCCAATATTTTTTACGCTTTCATAACGACCAATGGCCAGTTATATTTGTCCGTAATTAAAATAACGGCAGATGTGGGAAATCAGTTGTCACATTGTTTCCTTATTCCAGCTGGTGCTTTATTACGGCAGTTATAAGACGACTACTGCTTCTTAGGGTTGGCTTGTAGCAAAGCTGTGTACTGAAAGTTATTAAAGTTTACTTCGATGGATAAATGCCGGACTAAATTATGCAAAATTAAAAAAAATATATATAAAAAAAATAGGTCAAAAAAGTAAAAATAAATAAATTAGTTTAATCCCCAAGTACGGTAAACATCCTTTCATAATTATCTTCAGGTACTTAGATCCTAGAAGCTGATATTAGCATTCCATACGTGACAGGTTGCAAACACATCGCCGCTAATAAGTATACTAACTGGTTTCCTTGCGATGTTTTCCTTCAACGTTTTGAGCACGTGTTTTTGATGCGCATACATTTTTTTTTCAACAGAATCCTTCGAAATTCAAGTCGAGTACGTACCACACAGCGAACACGGTTTTTTTTAATATTATTTTTTTAAATAATTATGTAATTGAAAAAAAGACACAAAAACCAATTTCAATTATTATTTTTTATGGGCCAGTTACAAATTGTTTGCTTGATCTGCATGCTTTAGATATGCGGAGAAATAGAAAACCTCTTTAATTTACTTATTTGAGTATTAATTAAACTATTCGTTTAGCAGAATAATAGTGATTTAGATAAATGACTAGAACCTGTTTCAATCTATATATACAGGGTGAAATCGTAAACACACGTCAAATTGATATGGGTGGTTCAGTATACGTAATAGTTTGGTTTCATGAAAAAATAATACACATTTAAAAAAAAAAACAACAACTGATGTAATCAATTTAAACGATGCAGACAAAGTCAATGTATTCAGATAAGTTCATAATATCAGTGTTTTTTTTGTTAAAATATTTAAAAAATAATATTCGGATAAAAAACATTTAAAGTATCAAGTTAATTTAGTTGAACTAAGTACACAAAACTTTGCGAGTGTAATAAGATGCCTACCGTACATTTGGCAACGCATCAAACAAACTTCATTGAAACTGAGACCTAAAAAACAATAGGTAGGTACCTACTTACTAACCCAGCACTTTGCGACGTTGCCACTCTTCCTAGACACGCCCCGCCCCCACACCCCCACCGGCGCGCGCGTCGGGTTCAGTTCGTTTGGTCGGGATAGGTAATTAGTTAATTAGTTATGCGTAAACTTTTGGCGGGATGTGTGCGTGAGTCATTGAACTAGGACCGTAAGAATATGAACCAAGATGCCTAGGACCCGAGCAAATAGTCGTGTACAGTTTTCAAATAATCAGTACCTAAAGATGGTGTTATGGTACAGTGAAACCGGGAGTCTGCGTGATACGCAGCAAAAATGGCGGGAAAGATACCCTGACCAAAATCCGCCGTCAATAAAAAGAATTTTAAGTTCCACTCAGAACCTTCTGGAGTTCGGCAGCTTCCATGTCCCAGCGCATGCTCAAGCTAGAGGGAGAAGACCTGTGCATCCGAGAAGCATGTATCGGATGATAAAGAGGTTCTTTAATCAAAATCCGCAAGCGAGCACGAGACATGCAGCTAGACGGTTCAATGTAAGCCAATATTACGTCTGGAAATTACTGAATGTGTCAGGGATGTATCCGTACCACTTTCATCGGGTACAAGATATCGTCCTCGCCGACTATGCACCGAGAATGCGATTTTGTAATTGGTTGCTACAAAACCTACACACAAACATTTTGTGGTCTGACGAAGCAACTTTTACGCGGATCGGACTATTTAATGTACACAACGAACATTGGTGGAGTGCTCGTGGTCGAAATCCACACGTTATGCGCAGAGACGCTTTTCAAGTGCGGTTTAGTGTTAACGTATGGGCCGGGATAATAAACGATTGTGTCATCGGGCCATATTTTATTGAAGGCAGTTTGACTGGTAGACTCTATCTAGATATGCTTAGGACTGTGGTGCCAGAACTTTTGGAAGATGTACCGTTGACATATCTAGTCGATATGTACTATCAACAGGATGGAGCTCCAGCTCACTACTTTAGTGAAGTGCGTGCGTATTTAGATAATGAGTTTGGAGAACGATGTATCGGCCGCGGTTGACCCGTGCCGTGGCTTGGCCAGCGCGTTCGCCTGATCTTACCCCGCTAGATTTTTTTTGTGGGGGGAAATTAAGAGAATTGTGTATGAACGCGAGTCCGTGACGGTGGAACAATTAAAAGACAAAATTTTAGCTGCTTTTGCGACAGTGAAATCGCAAACACGTGTGCTGCGTAAAATTAAAGACAATTTGCAGCGCCGCGCTCAGCTGTGTTTAGAAAATGAAGGTGGACATTTCGAACAACTGTTAAAATACACGTAGGGGAGATTTTATTGTAAGTTTTTTTCATTAATTTAAATATCCTGATTTTACAAGTTTTTATTTAACTGGTTTCTATTTCTATCTATGGGTGAACCTAAACATTGTGATTCCAACATTACGTCATAAAAATAGGTACGACAGCTAGTTACCTACCTGATCGACACCAGAGACGATAACCTATGCCTACTTACCTACGAGCAGGTAGGTAGGTACAACGCGAGCTCTACCTACGAGTATCTCTCTTTCTCTTTCTGTATTCTATTTCGTGCTCTGTTCTCATTCATAATTTACGAGATTAACGGAGCAAAGTTACACGGAATTATGAATTTGATTCTTTAATATTTTTTTGTGTTTTTTGAAATATTACATAGGTATTTTTATTTTTGGTTACCACGTGTCATAAATATTCTTGAGTAAACATAGAAAACCCCATCGAAATTTGACGCCTCAATTCAAAATCACCCTGTATATAAAAATATCTCGAAAGCACAACCTCTAGGCGGGAAACAATATTACAAACAATGTAAGGATAATATTAAATTCGCGGCAGGTATTTGATTCGCGCGGGATTCGCTCTAATATTTCCGTTTTTTCGTCGACATCCATCAATCACCTTTATTCCTGTCTTCACTTTTTCAATGTATTTTTTGTTGGTAATGTTTCAGCTGTGGGTTCATCGTTGTTGATCATTCATTATTGGGTGAACTGCGGCTTGTGAACGGGCTTTTACGGCTTTATGACCCTTTGTTACTCAAAAGTAATAATTCTACGGGTCAGTACTTACTACTTAATAAAACCTACGCGATACGAGATGCCGACGAGAATTTGCTTCATGAAGTAACTGATAGTTTGGGATCTCCAGCGATATACGCCTTAGCAAGTAATTTTCACTTTTTTGTTTATTTCTAACACATTCCTCAAAATGTCGCCATAAGTATAACTTTATCTATTAATATTTTGCATCCTCAAATGAGACCGAGATAAATTGGAAAACATCTCACATTTCCATCTTCATTCGATACTTTGAATAAACTTTGTGGTTTTCAAGTACCTACCTATCTACAATCGTACCAACCGAAAATATCAAGAAATACAGGAGAAATAATAATATAATTTCTGCAGGGACCGCTTTAGGCCAAAGATAGATAACTGCAAACGTCGGCGTCGCTTCAATTGTGGCAGGCGTCATTATTAGTAATTATTTGTAATAAATACATCGCTCAAAAGAGAATTGATAAATTTGATAAAACGTCGATCCCAAAAACCATGTGGCACCGACACCAGCTTGTAATAAAGCCGATATATTTATCAAGTTTCAATTTGAGCCGTCATCGGATCCCGATATCGAAGGGCAGGATCAGGATCGTCCTCTCATTTATCAAAATACCCGCAACGTTTGATGCGAATTTCTCAAAAAGGTAATTTCTCATTTCTCATCCGTCACATTATCAAAAAGTGTTTGAAACATCGATGGATGGCGGATCCGTCGATATCCTCTTGTTTTCGTTTTTCCCCTCCCTAATTGGTTTTCTATTTAGCTGGAAATTTTCTGAATTGACGCTTTTTGTTTGCTTGCGACGACTTTCCTTTGATATTATCAATTCGACGCCGACGCCTTCAAATACTGGAGATTGCTTTTCTTGTCAATACAAAAGTTTTATACGAAAGATAAGGAATATCTTTGTTAATTTCTGATTCATTTATTTGCAAACATTGCTTTCTTATTAATTTCTGATGCTTATCGAACTTACTAATTTCTTTAAATATATTTTTTATTAAACTATTGTTCTTAGCAGCCACTTTTAATGATTTACAATTTATCAGAAAAAAAAAGGAATTTTTTACAAACTAAAAAAAATAAATCAATAAGCAAATACTTAACCACATTATGTTAAACTAAAAGTATGGTTAATTGTTGGTAAAGTTAGCACAAAATGAAAATGAAGGGTCGCTTCAAAATGGAGGGTCCCTTCATTACAGCAGCCAGTCATGAAATGAACCCGTTACAGAAACTGTACGTACAGAGGACGTATTCAGTGTAACGATCTCCTGAAATATTCGAGCTCCCGAATATCCGGGCTCTGATGTCGATCGAAGAAATTAAATCTGTTTACGAGTTCAGTTTTACGGACCGCCGGTGCCGGTGCCGATGCCGATACTCATTGCTTCGGCCTATTCACATCGACATCGAATTCAGCCGCCAGTTCATGGGACTTATCAACCTTTTTCCATATTATGGCTTTTCTCATTGAGGGGTTTTTACCTGTGCTTTTCATGTACCTACGTTTTTGGTTACCTACCAAAACTTACAAAATAGTTAATTATTCTGATTTATGACTTTAGTAAAATTAAGCTTTGGTTTGAAACAAACAAAATTGGACGGTACTTTTCAATATAAATTAAACACAACAATTCTTAACATTATATATTTTTTTTTAAACCTGATACAGTACCTATAGATGATTGATTTTGAATCATAGATCAAACTAACTTAACTTGAGCAGTTAGGACTTACGTAAAACATTAAAATAAAACCTGAATGAAATAATTGCCATTAAGTTGCTTATCTTCCGCTGTATTACGGCTGTCAAACAAAAATCAGGGCTGAACACGAGCGAAATAGATTAGCCGACTGTAGATAATATTTCATTAGTCGGCAATCAGGATGGCGGTCGGAAAGTTCGCTTCATTTTCCTGTGGTTGTTCCGAAGGCCATCCATCATGCGAGGCTAGTGCGGGAGACTACAGCTAACTGCATTATGTCATTGAAAACTCGTTTAAACTTGTTTCAAACTTTCTACTGCTTTACTTTTTGAAATAAAGGCCATAATAAAAAGTGGGTGCAAGGATTCTGAATGTACCCTTTTATGTATCATCTATGTAACGTTTGTGTCAGCAATAATACGAGACAATGGCATTCGTATCGTAGATTTGTCTAAGCTTAAATAATAAAAGACAAAACACAAACTAATGTGATACAAGATAACCTCTATTTACGAGTAAGATACTACAGACGACATAGATAGTCGTAGGCACGTAGCTCTATAGCTGCGGGCTAAGAAAACCTTTTGCGAGATCACAGTTTGAGTAAATCACTCATTTATTAATTTAATATGAATTTCAAATAAATTATATTGAAATAGGAACTCTAACTCCTGCTCTATACATTTTTGTCCGGCTGTTGGAGTGGGTGCCTTGCAGGAGGTTCATTAAATATTATTCTCAGAAATAAAATACTGTAGGTAACAATTTCTGAGTAGTGAGAGTATTTCTAGTCTCATATCTAGAAAGTTGTAAGCAAGGAAATACCTACGATTGGTAAAAATAAAAATAAATAAATAGGATTACGACTGCAATCCCCAAGTACGATTGACATACTCTCAGATCTCAAGCGCTTAGATCCTTTGAAGAAGTCTAGAGGGGGTAGTCAGAGGCACGTCCGAACATCGTATTTGAGCATATGCCCTCATTTTGCAGTAGTTAGCATTCCACACGTGACAGGTTGCAAGCCCATCGCAACACAGTTTTACTTAACATAAATAAGAAAGCAACCATATTTCCCAAGAGGTTGTAAAATGAATCTCGGTCGAAAATATGAATAGAGCAGCACCTTTTACAAGCTAAGCTTAGCGCAAGCTTACAAAATAAAGAAAAACAACTTAATAATAAAAATAAGTAAAATCCTTGCAAGAAATCTCCATCCTCAGTGGTGATTAATTTATGGCTTTGCACCAAGAAGCTTTTAGTTGAGCGCTTATTCTCAAGAGCGCTGCATTATCCACGCAAATGTATCGCAGTTGGCCCGCGGCAAAATCGCAAATGCCTCGCAGGGAAATCGTTGCCGCTAAGATGTTAACGATGACGCAAGTGTCGGGGTCTGCTGCAGAGGCACATTATAATTAGTGTCGGGAAAGTTTTATCTATTATTTTGGAGGTATTTCATCACCATGAAATACAAAGGAAGAAAATCTATACATATAATACAAACTTAAGAATTAACATAAATTATTATCTTCTATTATACTAAAGTAACTTCTGTTATACGATTTATTTGTTTTAATAACTTTATAATCATACAACTTAAACATACTCGTAGATAGTTAACCTTTTTACCAACGTCTAATAATTAAGTAATGTAATATTTTTAGAAAAAACTTAGAAACAATGATATGTATTTAATTTTATTTGCCTAAGCATTAAAATGTTTGTCCCAACCAGCGAGGGCTGCACTACCCCATCCCCGTATGCAAGATCCCCCACAGCACTTCTATCTCAGCTGGAAAACCGCGAGAAAGATTGCAATCGCGCCCACTCCCCCCCCACCCCTTAACCTAGCCTCGGAGACCTGCATCTAATACGTAAACTTTTGAAGATAGCGACGCGACGGAAGAAACGCGCTAAACACCAACTTTGCGATAGTGTTGAAAGCTTGTAAAACTTAACCATACACAGCTGATAGTGGGTGACTGTGAGTGAGTAATAACTTATACTGAATAGTTTTGGTGTTTGTTTGCTGTGTCATTATCAAATATTCTTAATTTAATTTAATGTATAATTATAATAGAACAAGCTAACCCGGCGAACTTCGTATCGCTTTAGAATTAACTCCCGTTCCCGTTCCCGTTAAAAAATGAAAAAATACAGACAATAGTTGATTCAACCTTTTTAAATAGTTTACACAAAATACATTTCTGAACGCATGCATAAATGTCAATCATTACTTACAGTATTTGACTGGATGGACAACAAATGTTTGACATGTACTAAACCAATGAACATTTATTGAAAATGATTCATCTCGTCCAGTTTTCATTGTTTTTAAGATGTATTCTGCTATTCGGGGCGGAGACAAATCCAACGAATCAAAAACCATGAAAATTGGTCCAGCAGATCTCGAGTTATAAGTGTTGTAACAAACCCGGCTTTCTTTTATATATATATATATATATAGATATAAATAATGTTTAACCTCTATTGTGACCCATAACTATGTACCTAATTGTTATTAATAAATAAAGTATGAACTATGAGCCGATAACGTCATTAGCTCACAATTGAATAGTCTATCATCACATTTTATAGCTAGCTTATCATCATTCTCCGCTGAAAGGTTTATAAAAATAAGGCACATTAATCATGTAGTTGAATGGTAATGAAATGAAAACTTTGCTTTTAATGAAGTTCCCTCGAGGTTGCGCTTTGTTCCCCTCGGGAGTACAATAAATAATTGTACTTACTTAGACGGTTAATGCTTTTTCACGTTTATCGTTTTTCAACGCGGAGCTGAGCTGTATTCAGAACTGGGGTTGATATTATTTATAATGATACAATTAGTATTTTGATAGTTTTGACACCTAGCGGATTAAAACATTAAAAGTCCCTGGAGTTTTGTTTTGTTAGTTTTGTCTAGACTATTCCACCGGATCAGATGGAATACATTTATTGCATGCTTTTGTTTCAGTGTTGCACAAAAAGAGGCTTATTTTGAAGCGCACTGAATTTTTTACCGAACATAGTCATACACTGAAGCAAAATGTCCTATGTCTCACATGAAACCTATAATACCGTTACTGTAGGAACTCGTACTACTAAATAAATAAATACGGTGGACATTATCACACAGCGCCATCTAGCCCCAAACTAAGCAAACTTGTGCTATGGGAACTAGATAACTGATATAATACATATAATACTTTTTTCGTAAATACATAATAATACCCAAATACAGAACAAATATCTTTGTTCATCTACGTTCCTGGATGGGAATCGAACCCACAACTTACAGTGCAGAATTTTATTTAATTTTATTTCGCACTATTTTGAAAGAAATAATTGAAGGTGGATTGAAATGAAATGATTAAAAATTTAAATATGTACAAATGTACATCATACTGTTTAGCAGTCGTTCGTGCACGAGGTACCTAAGGCCCTCATTTCCTTCCCTAGCTCCACACCTGCGGAGACGCTCTCTTTTCCCGCACGATAGTCACTATCGTATCTCAGAGCTATATATACCTACACGAGTGCAGTGCTTAGTAGGGGAGTCACGTGACCCACGTGTTCCATTCATATTCACAGCGCTGCTTTATAAGCTCGGAAAAAGTTCAAATCCAGTTTGTTGAGTTCCATAATCACTTCCATTTTAAAACTCACTTTTATTACGAGACTTTACGATGTGCTTTTATTCGTTTGATGTTAAAACGTGCGTGCGTTGCGCGACATAAATATTATAACTAATTTAACTTAAATCTCTTATTTCTGCAAAGAACACAGGCTAACATGCCAATGGCGTAGGTCCCAACTAATTCTTAATTTTTATTAGTCTTTAAATTTTCCCGTGTCTTAGTTATAAAACTAATAAAATCTAACTACAAGAATTATGCGGAGTGACATAAAAATAACCATGCATGAACGGCATAACTGCTATAAACCTTTGTACCTTTCAAGATATCGATATAATTTTCAATGATGAGAATGAGCAACCTAGTTATTCGATCAAGGTAGGTATTTGAGAAATCTTTCTTGTTACATATCTTCAACAAGGAATCTATACACTTCAAAACACAAGCTGTATGTACGAGTATCTCCCAAACAATTGTGATCTACGACCGAACAATAAAATATTTGCAAAGATAGAGAACGATACAACCACAGTACTATGACCAGCAGTAGAGATGGTATAGTAGTTTTTAGAACGACTCAGCTTCGACTAGCGTAGGAGCTTCTTGGATATATATGATTGTTGTTGGTCGCAGTAATTCTATTTCAAGCACTGATGGTGCTGCATCCTAGAAAAAGGTTAGGTTAACCAGCTCAATGGCAAGGAACCTTGGCTTGGGCCGTTGCCAAAGGGAAAGAAGCGTTGGGGTAGGGACGCCGTTGTAGACGCCGCCGGCGGGGTCTCGCCAACTTCTAATTGGGAAGTCTAAGAAGCGTTAGTTTCATAATATTTCGCGACCCGACTACGAGTTATATTTTTTAAAGTTGATATAGACTTCAAAATAAAAGTCATGCTACATACCTACTTTTTATATGGAAATTAAACATTTTTTAAAAAGACTCACCAATAGGGTTACATCGATTAAATTCAAAATACATTTATTTCAACAAAATCACAAGGACCACTTTCAAATGTCTTAGAAGCTAGGTGAAGCTACGCCTGTTCCTCTCGACCATTGTCTAGAAGAAACAGCCAACAAACATGGCTCTCTCCTTAATGCTATGTAGAGCTTCAGTGTGATGCTTATCGAACAATATGAAGGCTCAAACAAGAATAATAATTAAAAGCACTAACGTACAAAAATACAAAAAATTAAGTAAAAAGTTCTAAAGGCAGCATAGCAATAGTTAGCATTAGCAGCAACGTACCTAACTGTAACGTACTTTTACTGTGGCTTCTGCCCAAGGCTAGAAAGCACTTCGCTCCAAAATACGATAACGTGTCACAACTGAAGATGGGTTCAAAAAAGAGAATTATTATAAATAATTCGTAAGTCACGTTACATAAAAGGGAAAGATTGTCACGAATATCTGAATACTGCCTATCCATGTGACGTCAATAAACGCAGAATTATAGCATCGAGATCGCTTTGCATGAGGAAAACGTCGCAGATCAAACGAGGCCAATCTTGCTCTTGTCAGGGTAATACTTTGTAACTGGGGACTCCAAATGAAAGGGAGAACTGTATCTTGTTATGTCAGCGAACTATGTAATGTATTTACTAAGGTATTAAACATTTAGGACAATTACAGATTGAGCATATTTTGATAAAGTTTGCATATTTGTTTGTTAGTAGGTGCATATTACTACTTAGAAGCACGCCTGAATACGCCAAATAGGCTGGACTTTATCAAAACGTTCATCGGCTATTTACATTTTGTATGTGAAACGTCTCTCGGGAGCGAAGTTCTATTTGAACTAGATTTGATCACGCGATCGGTCCTCTGGGCACCATTCCAGCGGTCAACTTTCTTCTCATATAAGAACAGGCAACTTTAGTCATATTGTCGACTAATTAATGATTAACGGGCTCCAATTCCAACCCTTGTTTCCATTGAATTGTTTTGTGGTTATTCATTTGAAACGGTTACATAATTAATTTGTTTAAATTTGGTGTTTCATTTATAGTTAAACAGACCCTAAGGTAATTTAAAATGTTCTTCGAAGCGTTCTCAAGCGATGCAGTTTGTGAATTGCCACCCATTCCCACAAAATTCGATCACTGTTTTTTCTTCTTTATTCTATTTTGCGTCGACAGCAATTAGTTAATTCTAAAAACACTTAAAATCCTTCGAACTTTTCGAAATCCATCATTTAGGCGAGTACTCTCAAAGCCATCGTCAGCTATAGCCGGCTCGAGCTGACCCTCGTTCATTCTAATCGCACTCGTCTTTCCTAAATGAAATGATTTACCGAAGGCTCTGTATTTTTCGGGACAGATTCGATAGAGATTTATGGGAGACGGCAGCCGTTAAACTTGTTTGTCGCGACAGACGCGCAAATAAATCAACGAAGGATTACCCACACTACAGGATTAGATGTTCAGCCGACAAAATTCCTAGTTATTATTTCTTCATTTCTAACTTTTAGTTACAAAAAAACTGTGGAGGAATCACATATTCTCTGATCCTAAAAACCAAGTTAGTTCTAAATGGTGAGGTCTTAAGGCACACACTTGTACGAGTACATCACATTATTTCACAGAATCGTTGAAAATTCTGTATACTAAGCGTTATATTTTCAACATGATGTTTTTCTGTCAAACGATTATGATAGTATGATGTTACTTCAAAAAGCTTTGAAGCCTCAAATATTAAAATATGCATAATCGGTAGTGTCCGGCTCACCCTACTCATAGAACCTCGTCCGGGTCCGGACGGACGGGACACAACTGCAAAGGGCGGACACCGACCACGCCCGTCATCACAGAGAGATATATTATAGAACGGCCTAGATTTATAATGGCCTACTGTAACTTATTTCGAGAAGTAATTTCAGTTTGAGAGCGTAACTTTTGCTATTAAATCTACATAAAATCAAAAATCATTTTTCCGACCCTAAAAGCCTCTCACATTTTCAACATTTTGTTAATTATCAAGCCATTAAGTAATACATCGTCTTCCCCCGGGACTATTGTGTCTTTTTTTCTCTCGCACAGGCAATCAATCTCTAATGTTTGTTTTACCAAAAATTACAAAATACCGCGCGTCATTTCAATTTCCGCCGAGTTCGTTGATTAATCCATTACGCACTTTCAACTAATCTGCTTCATGTTCCCGTCCTCCCGTCCATCTACTTGGTTTGGAACGAAATGTTATCTGGCGGATGGTGTCTGTTCCTTCTCTGTCATCATGTCACTGTGCTTTTGTAAAACATTGTAAGTATAGCTGATGGCTTCTGGTAATGGACTCGTAATGAATATAATTTTTCTCCAACTTTTACCGACGAAAGCTATCTACTTCATATTTTCTACCCCAAACCTTTCCTTTTGCCTTAAAAGTAACGCTTCGAATTAAAGCATCCTTTTTTAATTTAAATTCAAGGGATGATTTTCATAAGTTCTTGGGATTCAGCAAAAGCTCCCGCGACAAACAATATAAAAACGAGACACATTATCCTCCACAAAGGGACAATGAAAGGGAACTTGAAAGAGGATATTCCAAATCTCTTCTTAAGAACTTAACAGATTAATATGTAAATCAGAGGACCGCGGGTTCGACGCCCGCTGTGGACAATCATTAAATCCACGGATTTTCTGAGAAGTGTTTGTTGAAATACAAGTGGTGGCTAGGAGAGGCTATCTACCTCTAGTAGAGTATCTCTCTTATTCCAAAACGCGAGAGATCCTTTAAGATGTCTATAAGGCGTAATCAGAGAATATTCAAACATGATTACAGGTGAAAATATATATTTAGATCTCTAATGTTGTGCTAAGCAAAGTTGAGAAACTGTGATGAGAATTTATTTAGGTTAGGGCTGACAGCTGAAAATCTAGTAGTTTCATATTAACTATTAGAAACCTCATTATCTTGTGGCTGATATGGAATACAGACTGTTTCTTTTCTATAACCAACAAGTTTATTATGCTATGACTAAATAGCTTTCATAAATAGTAAAATTGTATTACCTACTTTATCAATCTCTTAACCCTTACGCCCACTATACACAAAATTTATTTTGAATTTAGACTCTTTTTTTACATGCATTCAGTTAACCTACTTAGGAGCAGCAAAAAACCTTCTCGAATAACTCTCAAAAAAGTGAGCACGTAATAAAGCGAAGATCGTCGGACGTGTGCACGTAACAGGCGCAAGAACAATAAACGGCCGCAGAACAAACGTACAATTAACCGATGCATTGAAACGAACAGTGTCGCCATTGTTCGAGCGGCCGCAGCTTTGTAGCGTCGATTCGTAGTGCGGGGTTCATCGCTCGTAACGCCTTTCTGATACGCCTGTTGGAATTTACCGGCCGCTGCCGCTGCCGACCCTTGCGCGCCACTGCGTGCTACTGATGAGAGGCATGGTGCTACTGCTAGCGTAAAGTCGCAAACCCACCACGGCGCATTTTGTGCACGGGCACGCGACGCATTTTAGCTGCGTGGGTTCATTTGTACCCGTCAATTCATGCGTAGCGTGTCCGTGGGTTGAAGTGGAAACAATTACATACCTACATTTTCTTACAAAGCGAATCTTGACGCACGTGTGTAGCCTCTCCGTGCGCCGCGGTCTTCTACTACTGTCAATGACACTGCATGTCGGTGTCTAGGGTATAAATATTCTGGATACTTAGAGCCGCGAATAAAATTGAATTTTTGTATTATGTAATTCAACTGTTAAACTTCTCATTATTACAACAACGGGAAATTACTCACGTAAATGATAAATTGTCAATGAGGACACCGACAGTGCGAGACGGCAATGCGAGCAGGGTAGCGCGCGCGTTATGGTCCACTCACCCTGAAGAAGATTCTCTAGATGAATCGAAACATTGTCGGTGTCCTCATTGACAATTTATCATTTACGTGAGTAATTTCCCGTTGTTGTAATAATGTGTAGTACAACTCACGAAAGTTTTGAAAGTGAAATGTTAAACTTCTGCTAAGCTAAGGTAATATTTATAATATATACTAGTATAAAAAAATATAAAGTAAACTTTGATGGACATTTCACACATCTTAAATAGAAATACGACTAATTACCACGTTTTTCTTTGTATTGCTGACGTTTCGAGACAATTCAGATTTCAAATTTCAAATTTCACACATCGCCATTTAACACCAAACTAAGCTAACAAATAAATAAATAAATAAATAAATATTGGCAGACTTTTACACACAGCGCCATCTAGGCCCAAACTAAGCGAAGCTTATACTATGGGAACCAGACAACTGATAGAATACTTAAATTAACGTATTTTTTTTAAATACATACTATTATACATATTAACACCCAGACACAGAACAAACATCTATGTTCGTCACACAAATATTTGCCCTGGGTGGGGATCGCACCCACAATCTACAGCGCGGAAGGCAGAGTTACTACCAACTTTTATACCTATCTTTATATTATTAAACTCGTATCAATCAAACTTTTGGTTTAACGATGCTTTGCTTCTATTGATTAGAATTAAATAAATATTATTGTTTCAGGTGTGTACAATATCCATTATGATTTTTTGCGCTAAAATCGCTCCATCGACCATCTCCACTGCCACTCCGCCCACACTGATATATCGAGTGAGTAAATAATATAGAGCATCCCTTAGGAGCCAACCCTGCCCTAGTAAGCTAGTAATTGTTGTTATAAGTTCGCCAGGACGATGCCACCATGCCACTACAATGGCTTATTGGACAGCTTTAGATATAGGTATAACCCATAATGGAGATGGGTTTTCTTCTACAACCGAGATTTTATACACCTCTAAAATTGTATGTACTCACTTTGATTTTTTAGTGTAACAAAATATGAGTACCTAAGTTTGTATAAGGCAACTCGTTAAGCCGCTCAAAACGCCTTCGTCATGGCTTACCGTTTAGGTAGTCTAATAACAATGTATCGATGGTAATTATTGATCATAGTTCATTTAATTTTTGTAATTTTTTAACAAACTAAACGATGGATCGTTCTTGATAATACTGTCAGCGACAATAGTTGCTGAAAACAAACAAACTACCAATATAACACGTTCGAAAACTTTTGTTTATACAAAACAGGCAAAAACTTTAAAAGTTGTAAATAAAAATTTTACGAATACAGAAACAAATCGCATTTTTATTATTCTCGAATCATAGTCAAAATTAAAAAAGGTTAATATTATAACAAAGATATAGAGTAGGTAAAGCTATGCCTGTTCCTCGCAACTAAGCCTAGAAGAATCAAACCAAAGACAAGGTCAAATTCAAAAGGTATTTCTTTCAATAAAATCACAAGGATCACTTTAAAGCAAGCAACAAACTTGTCTAAGGCCTTTCATTGAAAATGGTTTAGAGATTCGCTGCACTGTGCTGTGACAATGCACACAAACACACAAGAGTTGACAATGATAACAGATTGTAAGCACACATGGCTGGTATTACGGGGGTAATTAAGAACGGACCGATATTAAGATGTTAGTTAGGAGTTTAAGGGCTCCTATGAGGGTTTCAGGTAATCATTTCTTAATGCGGTTTAGTTAGGAATGGTTATGAACCAATATTGGTGTAAGTAAACCACGTTAACCATGTATATTATTAGATTCAGTATAAGCAAATATTGAATATATACGTCGTGTTTATGGTTGTTTCTAAAACAAAATAAACATCCCAATACCTATTTGTGTGCATATTATTATGTAAATTACTGTTATTTTTGTAAAGCCATACAAGTGAGGTAATACTCAAATTTATACTAAACAAATATTATGTCATAGTATCTAAAAATACTTCAAAACTTACGCAAACATTAGGTATATATAATTCATTAATGCGGTGAATTTTCACACAAAATTATCCTCATTACTGTACGATTTACCTCTACCTAAATACCTATAATAAATATCAGGTTAATGCAATAGAGTAATTTGGCTCACCTCTTCTAACCCGTAATGGGCCCATGAGCCGAGTGGTGACAGCATCACAAATTGAACCGTTTTTGTACACCCAGATATTTCCACGTGGAAAGCCGGGAATTAGATAAAGTCAAGATAAACCGAAGGGATGATTGCAATCATTGGAGATGATTAATCTTCGCACACGGAGTTTTATAGGAAAATCTTTATTTGTAGATTTTTGCACTTTTATTGCAAGTGATGTGAAGTGTGATGTATATTGCAGATGCATGTACGCTATTTTTAATGCGAGATAAATTAATTGTAACTGAACACGGATATTGAAAGCAAAAATAAAACATTGGTGGTCATTTTTACATAGCTCCATCTAGCCCCAAATTACGCAGAGGTTGCACTATGGGAGCTAGAAAACTGATACATTCATATTATACTTTTTTGTAAAATTACATTATTAACGCCCAGAAAAAGATCAAATATCAATTTTCATCATACAAAAGTTTGTCCTAGATGGGAATCAAACCCATAACCTATTCCACACTAGTGTTACCTGTGTGGGTATCAAAAACGAACGTACCCCCCAGACATCATCAGTTTGTTGTTATTCCGGAACTATTAGTTTTAAGATATTGTAAGCATTGAGCCCGAAACTCTCGCGTCTCAGTCTGTTGTCTAAAATTCAGAAAACATCATATAAGGGGGATTTCCAACACGCTTTGTTTGTAAATTGCTATGATAATTTCCATAATCTTTATTTGTAAGTAAGCATCACTGCTTCCAAACAACAGAGAGAGTCCCTTCTCCAAAATATTTCTGTAATATATTTGCTTCATACATTTCTTTTTGTGCGTTTTGTCTTACATACTCCCAATGAACTCGTTCGTTCCAGCCATTTGTTGGCGCTCGGGAAAATAACCGCACAAAGCTGGTTCGTTACCCGTAAACCCGTATACCCCCATATACCCTATAAGCCAATATACCTCATATACCCGGAGATATGCTTAGTACAGTTAGCGATAAAAGAAGTTAAGGTATCTATGAAGCCTCATCGTTGAAATTGTTTTTGCTATAAAAAAAACTGTTTAACATTTTCTAGAAAATTAAATATCCTATGTTTGAGCTAGATCCTACGCTGGATGACCGAGGCGATTGAATGCCTGAAGGTTTACTAGTACATATTATAATCTAAGTATACTATTTATTTGTGCGGGACCAACTAGAACCATTTAAAATTCAATTCAATTTAATATGTTCACGATTTTAATCATCAAGAATATACGGTAGACAACTTCTCAGATCTCCAGACGTTCAGAACCTTAAAGATGTCTAAAGGGGTTATTCAGAGGCACGTTCTAACAATACATTTTACATTTTTTTCTAATTTTTTTACATTTACTCGTTGTAAGCCCGATGTTTAGGAAAAATCTATTATTTGTGTGACTTTTGTGGTTGAGTGCGCAAACTCGGCGAGCGACGATTAATTGCGGCCATTGTTCATATGATAAGATTTCTTCGTTGTGATCGGATTTGGGCCCAACTTTTTATAGGGATTGATTTGTTCACTTGCCAACTTATTGTGTAACTATTGGAAAACAGTTATATATCGTTCGATATAGTTGTAGGTACGTTATATACATTATCACAGTTAGAAAGGACTTTATTGTACCAGCAGATTTAATGCGTTAGTTCATTTATAGATTGGTTCGAGCTATCTAACTGCGAATGCGAACACAATAAAGTTTTGACAGTTGAAGTCAATTGCGATTACAAGTAGAATTACGTAGGTAATAGGGTGTTTCGCTGTCTCAATTATCTGTCAAAAATAACAAAAATCGTTTTCACTATGTCTGCTAAAATGTACCTATATACATATACTTTACCAACAAAATTAGCATATTTTTGTTTTGGCAAAAACTGCGAAGCAATGGAAAAAGCACGTGCAACCTTTACCAATATATTTTTATACGGCTTTCAAAACAAATATATAATTTGTAAACATCTTATACGATATCACCTATCAGACACATCGTACTCGTACATAGTCCTGACTCCCTTGACTCGAAGGTTTTGCCGTGGATACGTTCAGACACCTAAAAATACAAGTACCTTAAACTACCTAACAAAACAAAAAATATATATTTTGGGCTAGATGTTGCTGTGAAATGTCTAATAATATATAGGTCGAGGTCATCTAAAAACTATCACTTATAAAAAAAAAAATAATTGAAACGGTACTCCGTTTGTAAATTGAATTCATTCAATTCGAACTAAAGGAACTAAAAGAAGTAAAGGAGTCACAGCAAAAAAATAATTGCTACTTTAGATAGGAATCTCGCTATCTCCAGCCGGCACGGCACCGGGACGGGAGCAGTCGGGGACGCATCCGGGCCAGTCGGGAACAGCCAGTTAAGGCAGGCATTAGCTTTGTTAGTGGAGCAGCGGCTTAAGGAGATCACTTCAATCGCTTTGTAGATAGTAGAGCAGTCATTCCGCTGTGAATGCTTAATTGGTGAGGCTCTTTTGAACTCGGCTCGTGCTAACGAAGAATCAAATTAAGAGGAAATCCTTTGCTAATATGCAAATATTCAGCAACTCAAAGTTTCCATAATTTTAATTTTAGTAGACCTTACTACGATCTTATTATGTAATATTTGACCAACTACAAGGTACTATTTGCGAAACCAGTAAACCAGGAACTGACCCTTGTGTTCGTATTTCGTATGTTTTACTTGTTTGTAGCTCAAGCAAAAATAAATACTCAGTGAATAGTAAAAGTTGAAGCTGTACAGAGTTTGGGCGTTCAGTTTTGGGAAAACATTCAGATATTTTTCACATAAAATGTTAGTCCGGAAATATTTGCATACCGAACGGAATGTAATATCGAGTAACCCTAACTAATATTAGTTTGTCAAGATATTGGCAGGACGACCGCCGCCCACCTTGGCCGCCCAAGGTATCATTCAAAAAAGGATGCTGAATATGTTGGCATAGAAAACCGATAGTTATGAGGTCGCACAGGTAGCCCGAAGGTCAATTCTCTTTGTCCCTCTTTTCAATATCGAAAAAGATTTTCTTTTTGAGTTTTACCTGATTTAAGTTTGATGAAAGGAAGATTAGAGAAATGCTCGGTAAATGGTAAACGGAGACGGAATTACGGTACAGTGCGAGAAATCTCAGGGATTTAATAGAAGTTGCTTGTTACTGACCTAGTTGTACCAAACAAACCTTTCGCCAGATACCTACTTATCCCAAAGGGTTTGTTTTCTAACATATTTTGATATTAATGTCGTGAGACAAAAACTATCTCGCTCCATTTCACGAGTCCGTCTTTGACTTGTAAAAAGGGCCAAAACTTTGCATGTCCTTCATATTTCATTCATCAGAGCCGCTTTGAGAAAATATACATTTAGTTCAAAAAGGTTGGCGTTAGACAACTTCCATTTATTTCCCGAGCATTGACCTCGCCTTTTCGCCTTGCCAGCCAGGACATACAAACGGACAAAAAAACCTGTTTTCATTTACGCAAAAAAGTTGACGATAATGTGAGAGGCGTTCAGTTGGGCGGAAAGGGCATCTGTCAGGAAGGGCGGGCGGGAACTGTGGTGGAAATGATACGAAGGGAAACTTCCAAAGTTTTGGTTTAATCTTTTGCGAGTTTGATTATAAGGGTGTTTTAGCGTCGTCGTGACTACTAACAACATTTATTTGTAAGAGGATATAAACAGCATTGTCATCAAAATAAATTCATAGTAAAAAATCTAAGCATCATTATTTTAATAAATATTTATAAAACACACATCTACATCGTATAAATAACAGTAACTTTCACTAAACCTCACTGAATAACTATTTCTATGTAGTTAAGTAAGGTTAATATTTATATTTTGTTCAGTAATTATTAAAATACTTTAATTATTAAATAGAGCCAGTAACGAGCCAATCAATTTCCACGGCTAAGCCACTGATACCCATTGTACTCCTTACAATGCCGTTAACATTCAATTTGTATTCAATAAGCCGGTAGAAAAACCGCAATGGACGATAGAGTCCATTTAGAAATCGTTTAGTTGTTCAAACTTTGGTTTCAAGCTTTTAATAACAAGATGGTTTTATTACAATCAATCGGAATTACTGGAAACCTTTGCTATAGGTACGGTTGTTATTTTAATGTTAAAAAATATATTTTTATTTCAAGTTTTTGAAATAAAACAGAATAAAAGAAACGGATCATTTTCCTAAGCGCTTACAATCCAGCTTTAAGGCATTAGTATTTTATGGCTAAGTTTAAAAGAAATATTTTTTCGAATCCGTAGCAGATTAGTCAAATCGTTTTTTTGTAAAATCTTTGTGAAACTCATTTCTTGGAAAGAGCTCGGGATTTTTGAGACAATTAGGATTTCCGGGATGGTTTACGCAATCTGAATGGACTTTAGAATATGTAGATGCAGGTTGTATAATAGATTAATATGCAAATGTGATGGGGGGGGGGGGGGGGTGAAGTCGGCGCGGGTGGCGGGATTATGGCGTGCCATCCCTCCCGGAGCTCAACTATTAGAATGAACCGACTCGCAATAATGAAATTCAAAACAAATTGTGCCTAAAAGCTGCTGTAATTCAGTGTCGATCTCAGATGTTTGGGACTTTTTCTAGTCAAAAACATTTTACCCGCACCTCAGTCGATATATACATATTAAATGGTTACAAAATGAAAACCAAAGAATAATTCCCGAAATCATCTAAAAGTATATACTATTACGAGTAGCAGTACTTACCTAGGGATTTTAGGAAACAACCCAAACAATCTTTACCTACGGAAACTTTGTGGGCATTTCAGGAGTTTTTATTTGTTCCTGAAAGTGTTTTTCAATTGTTTTATTTTTTATTTTCTAATGTTTTTTAACAGCAAGTAACGAATTTTAAATGTTCCTATATTTTTGATTAGAACATCGTGCAAATGGAGACAAAGCTGCATTAAGAGGCTGCCAGTCGCTGATTGCTCTTTTTCGAAACGAAAAAAGAAATACTTCTGAACAAGCCACATCTCCTATTTTTATAAGTATATTACTTCAGGTTCCTACCTACATTTCTATTAAGCTGAAAACATAATAGCAGAAACTTTTCACGATAAAAATATTATTTCAATATGATACGTTTTAGAATTTATGATCGAAATATTTTATATACCTACTATTAAAATCAACTTGTGATTTATTGTTAAAGATAGGTAATATGTAGATCTAGATTTCTATTAGGATAGATTTTTGATAAGTAATTATACATAATTTATATCATTAATTTATTCGAAAAGCTAAGGCGGACCACGCGCGGACGTGTGTTTGTCATCATTGCAGCGGTCGGTAGGATTATTTATCGAAGTGATTAAAGATGGGTACATCTTTATTCACATATACTATACATTATAAAATAGGAGATGTGGCTTGTTCACAAGTATTTCTTTTTTCGTTTCGACCAAAATAATCGTCGACTGGCAGCGTCTTAACCGAATTTGCCTGGTATCTGACCGATTATGAGCGTGCTTTGTAGACATAATTTGTGCTCATACTGTTCAGTATTTTGTACGGGATAAAATATTAAATTATGAACCGTGGTAAAAATTGATACACAACAATGATAGGAACACACACACACACACACACACACATTAAAAATATCTCCCTTTATAAGGAGAGTACAATTAACTGAATAATGAATGCAACATGCAAATCCTTGTGTGAGGTCAGTCTCAGCTACATAATAACGGAAGAAGCAGAGACAACCCTATTCATTGTTTTATTATTTAGATGAGCCTTGATGTAAAATACAAAGACTATTTTTAAGGGATTACTTACTTCTTGTAGACAGTAGTCGGTTCAGGTGTAGACGTAACCACCTACGCCGTAGACGCTGCCGCCTACGCCGTAGCCAGTCACCTACGCGTAGCACCGAATTATAACTAGATCACTCATTGATCACTGTTCGAATATCTTTGTGGTTTTCAATCGTTTCTTAATATAAAAAAATAAATAAATAGGATCACGACTGTAATCCCAAGTACGGTAGACATCCTTTCAGATCTCCAGACGCTTAAATCCTTTGAAGATGTCTAGTGTCAGAGGTACGTCCAAACATTATATTTGGCACATGTCCACATTTTGCAGTTAGCATTCCATTTATTTATTTATTTATTTAATTAGAACGGATAAACCACTTACACTAATTAATTAAGATTTAACATTTAAAATAATCAAATTACGAACTAAAACACAGATAGGTATATAAAATGTTGAATATTGTAAAAGTGCATAAATAAAAATTAACAAGTAAATTAAATTATAAATAGAATCAGGAAGTCAAAACATTGTTATAAAGTCATAGTTAAAATATTAGTAATAATTCAATAAAATATGTGTATGTGTAGAATTTAACTGATAGTTAAATTCTCAAATTGTCATTCATACATCATTCTCACAAAACTTCAGACATAACAATTTTAAATCCTTTCATTCATCCATACGTGACAGGATGCAAGACCATCGCCGCTTATAAGAATACTAACTGTTTTCCTCACGATGTTTTCCTCGTTTTGAGCACGTGTTTTTGATGAGCATATAATATTTTTGAACAGAAAAATCCATTGATGCACGCCGAGATTCGAACCCACTTAATAAGGCTTCAGTTATCTCCTTTTTGTTGAATCAATAATCATTGTCGGTGAAAATAATATTTTGGCATGTCCCAGAGGATAAAGGATTTCCAAAAAAGCAACTGTTGTTAAAATACTAAAAATCTTTATAATTAATACATTTATGAACACTTACATATATTATTATGAAAATCGAAATCTAACTGACTGACATGATATAAAACAAACAGCCGTAAGTATATCTGTGCACTAAGAAAGGGTTCCTCAAAAAATATTATCTAAACATAAAACAAGTCGCGAATGAAGTCGCGGGATTTCCACTAAATATATAAAGGCAAGTGATTCTTATCACGAAATTCCCAAAGCCACAGATAATTATGTTACACTCCCTACTTGGCGATCGCTCACAAACATTTTTAAAAAACAATTTGTGTCAATTGTTATAATGAATGTTTCCTTTGGCTCTGTAATGAAGTTAAATTTAATAAATTGTACTGGTTATTTTGCAAGATCACGGCTGCACAGAGACACGAGGCATGAAAGTTCACCCGGGCGAAGCAGGGTGGCCCAGCTAGTACAGAATAAAATTAACTTTTGAATTAATTTTCACCCCGTGTACGAAATCGTTTTTAACAAAAATCGTCACAATTCAAATACAATGTTGAAGCTCAATTTTAAATTGAAACATTTTCCATAAATACTCGGTGTCTGTGGAGGGAGGGCCCTGTCAGCCGTTAGTTTGACGTTGATGGCCCAATGACAGCGTTAGTTCAATTAGTGACGTCACGATACAAAAGCGAAATTATATAAGAGAACGATGTTGTTTATTTAAAACTCCGACAAATTTAACAGAAAATGCTGAATTTGGGACTTGAGTCTTGAAGGGATGACAGAAGTTCAAATTGGACTTTGCTAATGAAAAGGCAAACAATAACAAGCAACAAATTGTTAGTAGGTACTTGGAGTATAAGTATATTAATGATGTAACACTTTTCCTGTCCCTGACTCAACACATATTTTGATACATTTTTTACAATATTGTTTATAAAATTTAGATGTGATGGTTCTTAATGTGTCACGTGATAAATTACAAAAAATAATAACTTTCTGGAATATCATTATTAATTTTATAATAAAAATGGTAATTATTCATGTACTTGATAAAACAATAAAAGCACAAGTAAATAGTTTCTACCCTAATCCAAGGTTCTACGGGTAAGTGCGGATAACTTTGATGTGTCGCATCTAACGTTAAAAACGGCCTTCGATCTTTTCATATACTACACCGGTTAGGTTTCATAGCACAATAAGTATATACAATATTTTAAATCTTGTAATTAAAAAATAATAATTATTATTTTGCTATTATTTATTATTTTATTTTGGTTAATTTAGTTTTATGAAAGTTAGCATGATCAACAAAAACCGGAATCAGTTTCAGCGAGTAACATAAAACGTTCACATGTCACCCCTTCCCCGAATCCATCACTTGGAAACATGAAATCGAATGAAACACATAAAGGCACGAAGAGCCGAAGAACGCGCCCACGCGCCTAACTACAAAATTGATAAATTAAATAACTTACATTCAGCGCTTACCGTTTCGCGTGAAATAAATTAGGGGAATTCGGCAACTTGGCTAAAGTTTGACGTGAATTACCCGTCGGAAAGCGAATACCTAAACGAGTTTAGTTTGTGGGTCACGCACGCTGCGGTGACATAGCTTCCATAACCGATGCCACTTTTATTTTAGCAAATTAAAAGCTCGCACAAACACATTTTTCGCAGAATTACCTGCGGTTACCTGCCTCGAAAACAGTTAATACATTCTCGACCCAATTCTAATCCGAATCAGTTTAAATATTACCAAATGCATACCAGTTCTCGTTTTGGCTTCAGCAGTTGCACAAATTAGCAACCTCAGTCAACAATCAAATAATAAGAGGAATCTAAAATTACAGCGGATATTCTCAGAGCTAGAGGAACCCAAAAATATATTCGACAGGTATTAAATTCATACAAACCTAAAAATTAGAACCCTAGTCATAGTAATGCAAAACAAAATGCTAAAACGTGAGGAACGACTAATTCTCAACTCGCATTAATTGAATCAGCTGAGTACTCACTTGCTACATCACCCGAGTGGCAAGGTGATGGTCAATAGTGAACACGCCCTTATACTCACATCTTTGTAGTTTCTCTTGAATACTAGCAGCGTTTATTGTACAGTGCCCTTAACCCTCAACGCGCTGTCGGGTTACAATAGACCACTTCAGACTTCCAAAACCTCTTGGTGATTAATTTATGAAAATCTGCGCTTGACGCAGCCTCTCTGGGCATTACAGATTTAACTATTTCAATTCAATAAAGGCCTATACAAATATTTTATTCATAAAGCTGTATAATTTGGGGAGCCGTCTAAAATCATTCTGTTCTCAAAATAGCTTTCAGCTAACAAAACTTAAATTATTTTTGAGATATTGAATAGGCCATTGTGTTATTTTCAATTGTAAATTGAAAACTTTTATCTAACACCTTAACTTCTTTTTTTTTTCATAAATCGGTTATTATCTTTTTGTAAATTATTCCGAGCTAGATGAATTAGTTTTAAACTCAATACACGCTTGAACACAATATTAAATACAAAATGAGTCTTAAACGTAGAGTAAAATATAACTAACTTTGGTATATTAAAGCAAATCAGTCTCAAAGTAACTGTTTAATCCTTGACAAGATCTATGCTATTTAAAGGATGATTACGAATATTCTCCTGAGTAATTTGACAAAGTTTATCAGAGTTTCACAAGGAGCATTTCCCGTTAATATTGAAATTGATTCTGTATGTGATCATTATACAGTTATAAGCTGGAGTTCCACGACAGCTGTCAATGTGTACCGATCCATAGTTGGAGCTCGCCTACTAACACGATCTACGTTTACATTAGCCGAGTTACTCGATCAAAATAATACCAAACCTATAAAAATAACTATCTAGATCCAATTAAAGTTAGATGAATAAATGGGAAATAAATAGGTATATTTAGCAAGTATACTGTTTTATCCTCTTATTTTAGTAGAAACTCGACCCCAGTGCAAAAAAAGGTCTCTCTGCTCATCTTCCATTCATCGCAGTCTAAAGATTTAACTGCCTATTCCAGTTCATAAACTATATACGAGTACGACCCAAGCTTCACAAAAATCGTATCAATTTCGAAACGTAACTATACTAACATAAAGTAAATATACTGACATAAAGAGTTATTGTAAATACTAGTTGTAAATAAATCTTGTTTATGATACTTGTTTACATAAAATATTTTAAAGTTTTTAATAATCTTTTCGTGGCTTGCCATCTGAATTCCAATTGATCAATGAAGTGAAATCCTGAGCATGTGCAGATTGTGCCACTGCACTGCACTAAACGTTTTAGATACTATCGACACTACGTATTTAACTGTAACTTGCAGTCGTTTACTGGTCTCGTGTCAACAAGCACTGTATTCTGGATGTGCCTTTGTCACAACTAACCCGCACGGATATAATATGTCATGTCTTGAAACGTATAACTATAACTACCTTCAAAAGGTAGATACAATAGTTATAGAGTTTAGCATATCAATTGAAAGTGTTCTGTGTAACGTGAAATTGACTCAACAAATTCCAAAGACTTTTCACTGGTTAACCAGTTGTCAATGGCATGTTAGTGATATAAATTTTAAAGAAAACAGTATTATATATATGAATTATTATTTTATGCAATATATAAGCTGACTCGTAAAAGCTTCATTTATTATTTTTTTTGCGAATAAAATGAATAGAGAGAAATCCTTTAATTTTGTTACAACAAAATACCTACATAACTGACTTATCTTTACGGGCCATGAATAAAAATACATAAATTTCAATAAAAGAAGTGAAGAGACTGGTAAAAAGTGTCACTTAAGCCATTTCCAGTGGTTTTAGTAATAAAAGCGATCTGCAAATCCATCTCTTATCGCGACGGACAGGCATAAACTTGCGATTGTATGGCGTCAGGGTTTCTTTACGACAATCATAATGTACGAGTAAGAACATAAACTGCCTCGCAGCTCTTTAATGCTAAATTCACACGAAGTCATTTTGCTTGAACAAGTAACTGTTAGGCACCAAAATCTCGTACCTACACCAATATCAGTTATGAACCCCAGCACGGTGAGGTCGATGCTTACTTTTTAGTGCGTATGTTAATTCATTTTATTGTTTCTATGGCAGCACTTGCACGTACTGTAATAAAACTTCTACACTAATTTCATAGGATTTTCTAAGCTAAACATTTTTATCCTAGCTAAAGAGTCTGGTTTTATTTAGTTTAGTAGTTCCAAAGCCAAATACCATCATGGAAACAGAGCAATTTTTTCCACAATTGTTAACTTTCCTAGGTATTAAACTGGTGCGAACGAGCAGTTGACCAGTTCGCTATAGTTCACGTACTAGCACAAATGAAACGCATCTTCTCACGTGACAATAAACGGTCTGTTTACATGACGCGTGTCGTAAAAAGTCGCGCGAATCAATCAAGCGACATATGTCATGTCGCCGCATATTGCGAGGATCATTCATCATGGTGACGTCATCCATCATTCATGGTTTGCAATGCAATACGATATGATAATACTACTCGCATAAAGTCACGTGAAGCTTGAAGAATTTTAATATTGATGAAATATGTTTTTGTATTTATCATGACGACTATTCAATTATCAGGTACAAATAAATTAAGGTATGAACTTATTACTGATATTCAACTGACAAAATTTAAGTACCTGTATACGCCGATCTGCCGTTGATCGCGGTCACGGGCGATGCTCATGATGAAGAGCATCTGAATTGTCTCGAAACGTCAGCAATACAACAAGAAACGTGGTAATTAGCCGTATTTATAGTTAAAATACCTGGAGGGTTATACGAGTTTTCATTTTATTTTATTTTTGTTAGGTACCTCTGAAGACAAATATTTATAATGTTTGAGATCAGCAAACACGCGCTCCACCGAGCTTATTCCCATTACAATTTTACAAATTCAAATATGAGTATCAAAGGAAATATAAATGCTGTAGGTTGTGGGTTCGATCCCCACCCAGGATAAACATTTGTGTGATGAACATAGATGTTTGTTCTGTGTCTGGGTGTTAATATGTATAATAAGTATGTATTTACAACAAAAAAAAAACGCATATAAGTATTCTATCAGTTATCTGGATCCCATAGTACAAGCTTTGCTTAGTTTGGGGCTAGATGACGCTGTATGAAATGTCCACCAATATTTATTTATTTATTATTTAATATTTGAAAACACGTTATTATACCTGAGTGCCTTAGTTCTTATATAATAGGTATAGGCTCATTCAACCTAATTTTACTGTTATTGCCATGGAAATAGGTTTAATATAAGGATGAAAGACTAAAATTAATACCTAATATGACATACTTGTAGGTATATACACGGTTTGACGTGAGAATCCCCCAGTTGCTTTTAAGCTCAAGAACCTTTCATGCCATATTTTGGTTTACTATTTATAAAACAAAACACTCTTTATAAAAAATCAAGCAATTATATCTGGAATATTCAGCAAGGAGGTAAACAATGTATTTATGTGTTACTACTCATCGTAAACATTGTCTTCAAAAACATTCCAGCTTCACATATATTTCATGATAATTTACATAATTTCCATTGCATCCATCGCACAAAAGCGTAAAACAACAAACACAAAATGCTAAAGCTATAAACATGTTTATGTGAAACATTACTTTAATTTACGTATCTGTATCGTCGTAAAGCGTAAATAAAATGTCAAGAGCTCTTACAGTTTAGAGCTTCCTTATTAGAAAAATATTATAATACATTTAGCGCTTCTAATATTCACAAAGTATGAAAAACATTTCGGCGGTCGTTACAAAAACAAAATAAGAAGATGTCAAGCTATAAATAAAACAATAAACACCAATAAAGTGATATAAATCTAGTCCTGTACCCAGAATAAGATTCTCTGTATGTTAGCACAACATCCAGACAAATATTTGCAGATTATGCAAACATTTGTTCGCCACAAACTATGAGTAGATTCTATCAGTACTATTCAGAACCCCCCCCCCAGTCTCGGAACAAAATATTCCATATATCATGAAACAATTGTCCCGCAGTGGATATCGGCTCAACATGCCATAACGTTATGATTTTTGGATCAACATAAACTAATCTGTTTGTTTACCCTTTGTGCCACTGTTATTTTAGTGTTACACACACACATTTTGTCACGACTGTTGAGCATTCGATTGACAGACTTTTGAACACTTGAGCGACAATATTTGAGCGATTTTCCATGCTCTGTGTTCGAATGTCACCTGACCAGAAGAAACAAAGGTGATTATTTAGAGTGGCGAGGATGACGATAGCTCTTAAGATAATGCGATTGAATTAATAACGTCTCCTCTGTGAAGGCAAGAGGGCCCTCCATTCCAGCAATTTGTTCTGTGCCAGCTTTGGATTGCTGCTTGTACCTGAGGACCTCTGATTGACGGAAATTCGAATCATATTTTGTAAGAATTTGTGTTCAGTCGGTGAAATAATTTTGTTCGGTTTAATTCTAAGGGTACGCCCTGAGTGGAAAGGCGGAGCGGTGAGCGGAGCGGGCAAATGATGGTAGAGCGGTGGTCGGGATACTTGTTTGTACTTGCATGTGTTTGTTTAACACGAACGCCTTTAAACAAAATTAAAAAAAAAAAAACACAAAAATTTCAAAGTACTTTATAATCGTACAAATTAATTATTTTAAGTGATGTATGTCTACATGACACGAGTACATCGTCTTAAACAATGTTCACTCATAATCTAGGTATTTAACTGTGAGACCTTGAAGGTTTCAATTTTTAGCAAGTAAGAGTATCAACTCAGCTCTTATTTTGAAAAGTTTCCAAAGTAAAAGAAAAAAACTTCGATAAGAATACTCCTGTTTGGAAATACCTTTCAAAACGTATTTCGATAAAAGGCCATTGATCGAACCCAAAAGGTGCATTCCCATCCAGAGTAATGTCCCATCTCACCGAATCTTATGTTCGAAAAGAAATGTTTTTGGGAAAGCACGTTTTTTACGGAAACCACGTATTTGAAAGTATTCCGTGGATTTCACCCTGAGGTTGGGAGCTAGGGGCTGGGGGCTGGGGGCTGGGGGCTGGGGGCTGGGTCCTGGGGGCTGAAGCACATCGCGACCGGCCGTTTGATACATTCGCATGTAGATGAGAAACCTTGGACAGCATCGTGGAGCTCAGCTGGTACATTTAATTTACCAGCTTCCTAACTGAGATGGATGAATTGTTCGTGCGCCATCACTCAAGTCGCTTCGCCTGTAGTGGTGAATACAAACACATTGACACGTGATGGATTCTCAATGCACTACTGAATATAAAGAAAGATGTGCTTAGTATACCAAGTTTTGAATTTATGCTTCTATTCAAAATTAGCTTCAATACTTTTAAAGTATCCAATTTTAGATAAATAAATATGTACAAATTCCAGCGACCCAAAACATCGATCAAACTTTTACAAAGCGAAAGTGAGATCGCATGTCTTCCTGCCTCTGAGAATCGTTTTACGTTAGTTAGTAACTGAGACTGTATTGTTTTACTTTTATCTGGAATTTCGGGGGAAATTAAAAAGCTATTCCTTCTGGCGTTAATTGTTGTACAGTTACATAATAAATTCATGCCTATAAATCCTCTTATTAAATAAATAAATATTGGTGGACATTTTTACTATGGGAACCAAATATCTAAAACAATACTTATATACCCTTTTTTTGTAAATAAATACTTATTATACATTACGACACACCTATTATACTTATTATACACACAATTATACACACATTATACACACATTATACACACACAAATACTTATTATACATTATAACACCTAGACACAGAACAAACATCTATGTTCATCACAGAAATGTTTATTCAGGGTGGGAATCGAACCCACAACCTACAGCATAGATGGCAGAGATACTGAACTGAGCTGCGAGGCCAGTCATATATAGATAGACGCTACAGATTATAGACTTTAATAATTAGTACGTAGTAAAAATATAATAAGCCAGCCATTCTCCTTGTCCTTTGTCTTGGGTATTCCATAGGTCTCACAATCGCTGGGCCCCAGTCCCCTGCGTGGCCGTAATGATAGGGTCTTGTACCTGCGACCCATTCAATAGCAAAGTAGTGAATTATTGTTGGCGATACCTATTCTTGCCAGCTGATATTAGATTTCAAAAACCTACAATCTACAAAAGAATTGTATTCTCCCATAAAAACGAAAATTCAGTATAGACTGGTGTGACTGGTATTATAGTGTCGTTGATACTTTACGAAAATTTATGCCAATTTTGTTACCAATTGATCAATATTATATTTATGGTAAATCACATGGTAGGTTATAGCACAGTATGAAGACAGTTTTATCTTTGAATCTTGTGCGAATCGCTTTTGCGAATCATTTTCAAAATCAGTGATCCATTAAATTTTTAACATCTTTAGCAACGAAGCCCATTTTTGAATAAATGGATAAAATTAACAAATGAAAATTTCGGATTTGAGTCCAATCTACACATCATACATCGGCATCCGAGAAAGTCACTGTTTGGTGCCAATTTTGTTCTGGTGTAAGTGTGTCCAAGTACTCAGTACTTTTTCTAAATCGAAACTGGCATTGCTATTACCGTCAACGACGAGAGCTAAAGATCGATAATAAGCAATTTATTGTGACCAACCAGTTTAGGTTAATATGGATATCGACGACATATGGTTTCAATCGGAGGGCGCAGCCTTTTTAAAGCGACGAGCTTACAACCAGACCCGAATGAAATAACTCTAAGCTATTACAAAATTTGGAAATGTGCCAAATGTAATGTTTGAACCTCTGACTTTCCACTTTAACTATCATCAAAGATCTGAGCGCTTGGAGATCTGAAAAGACGTCTACCGTTTTTGGGGATAACAGTCGTGATCGTATTTCTTTTATATTTTTATTTCAAATGCCGGCGTAAAAGTACTTTGAAACTCTGAAAACATTTTTGTTCGACCTTGTATAATCAATATTGGAATAGGGCTCCTTGCGCTCGACTAAAGAATCATAAGCCATACTTTATCGGTATCTCTCGTAGCTAGGCACATCCAACAATTAAATGTGACTATCTACTATTCGGTTTATGTTTGTAGGTATATTCTATTCCCAACTGTATGTTTATTCCATCAGTATATTCGTACATTTTTATATATGTTCGATCGTATCTCAATAACCGTACTCGTATACCTATTGAAGCCGCAGTGAGTCGCGAACCCTCCGCACACATCTTGTTGATCGAAATTGATGGAATACCGTTCTATTACGAGTCGTATAGATTACATACTTGTACTCGTACCTTGGAGATTTACTACACAAACATTTCTGACGTAAAAATGTTTATCCCGTGCCGATTAAAGAAAACTATAGTAGATACGCTTTTAGTGCGCCCAAAATGAGCTTTCATGTAAAGGTTATCCCACCAAAAACATTCTGTAAAAAACTAGCCAAGTCTCGATGGAGCTGCTTGTTTATCTCTAAAAAGTAATGAAATCTAGACAAAGTCGTGTCAAGTCTGAGGTTCTTTACTGCGATTTCTTTATTATTATAGAATGTTGTGTGACTTGGCCGTTGAACATTCTTTATACGTTAGTGGGTACAAGTCAATTTTGTTTACACGTAATGTTATATCTGTTGTAACTACCTATGTTTGTTATGCAAGATAATAGCCAATACAGGTATTGGTAATTGGACGCTAGTGTCTTAGTTTAGGCTGTTGTTGATCGTGCAACACATGCATTCAGCATTGAAAATGCTGACTTCTGCTGTCTTCTTTTTGGAGCGTCAAATCGACCACCGATCTAACATAAAATAGACGTTTTTTGACGGCCAAGTCACATAACATTCTATAATAATAAAGAAATCGCAGTAAAGAACCTCAGACTTGACACGACTTTGTCTAGATTTCATTACTTTTTAGAGATAAACAAGCAGCTCCATCGAGACTTGGCTAGTTTTTTACAGAATGTTTTTGGTGGGATTTCACTTCTTTTTGTAGAAACGTGGGCTTATTGATTTATTTTATTAGATTTTCTTATTTGACACAGTTTTTTTTTTCTTTTTATGAGTTGTTTTTTTATTATAAAAACAAATCGTAAGCGCGTTTAAAATACAGTCAGCGCCATCTAGCGACGTGTGCGGGCGGGTATCACCGCCACTCTTAGTCCAATGCATTATATTTTGATCAAATTTTGAGCGAAATTAATATTTTAGTTTATTTAATTTGTTAATTTGTTTATTCAATTTGTGTAATGTTCGATTAGAATAAAGTTAATCGTTTAACTATTTCTTCTTGTAAACTTGTAAGTATAAAAGCCAGTCTAGTCTTATCCAGAGTTTTCCTTTAATTTTATTGCGTACTAGCAGTCCGCCCCGGCGTCGCACGGATGTAATAATGATAAAGGTAATTTTTTTACACCTTGGGTAACATTATCGAATTTTTCATAAGGTTCCCTAATAGTGAGATGTATGGTATTACATACTTTTTTGTAGATATTGATTTTCTCTTTAAAACTGTAGTACATCACTTTGCTCTATTGTCAACAATTACAGCAGCGTACGCGATATAAGGATTTTTTTTGGTTTTTTTTTTTACACGTTGGGTTACATTATCGAAGTTTTCATACGGATCCCTAATAGTTAGACATATAGTATTGCATACTTTTTTGTAGATATTGATGTCGTCTTTAAAACTGTAGTACATTACTTTGCTCTATTGTCAATAATTTCCGCAGCAAACGCAATATAAGGATTTTTTTAAATTTTTTTCACACTTTGGATTACATTATCGATGTTTTCATACGGATCTCTAATATTTTTGAAAATATACTATAGCCTATGTTCATCAGGGATAATGTAGGATTCTAATGGTGAAAGAATTTTTCAAATCGGTCCAGTAGTTGAATATTGTTTGTAAAGGCGGTATGTCGATCTCTAATAGTTTGGTTAGGCTCTTGTGTTTTCTTATCAGGGTCACCAGGTACTCCAGATCTTCGATTATCCTAGTTTTTATGGTTTTCCCTTTATGTGGCCATTAAACCCTAACTCTGTACCAAATTTCAGCTCTCTGAGTTTATGGGAAGTACTAGTTCTATTCTGATGATCATGAGTGAGTGAGTGAGTGAGTGAGTGAGTGAGTGAGTGTCTGTCTAAAATGCGAAACTTTGCTTTCGCTTAACTTCGTAACTAAATGACCTACAGACTTGAAATTTTGGATTTTAAGTACGTGATTATGGCTTACTGGATGACGAAAATTTCAGCGTTCTGGTCTTATCCAGAGGTTCTCAAATAGGGGCCTGAAAATGCGGCGAAATGGTTCCAGTAAAGGATGGTACGGCAGTGTTTGCTTCGCGCTCGACTTGGCGGGGGCACTGCCGTGCCCCCAAATAACAGTAAGGATTATGTAAAGCTAAACTATAAAATAACTAAGCCAAATTCACTTGTAAGTATTGTCTGAGCTCGACTCAGAATAGATTGCACTGAAAGATTTATTTACAAGTTCAGTTCCTATATGTATATTTACGAGTATAATGTTTTTAATTTTACTAATTACGTACAGTCACGTAAATTCGCTAATCTCTCTGATAACGCTATATTAATTACCTAAACAGCCATAACACCAAACGCGTCGAATCAAGCCACATACAATAAACTGTGAAAAGACACGTAGTATTTCCATTTCGAAGATGTCATGATGAACAAGCACTAAATCTACCGAAAGCCCCAATATTGTGATTGAAGCATTGTTTGTACATTACGAGATCAAAGCGGAACAAATCAATTTGTTGCTCAGAAAGCCTTTGATATAACAAGGACGTAACGTAAGAACTTCTTTGTTTAACGTCTTCTTACGTGGTTGTAATGAGTTCCGTTTTGGAGTGGGTTTATTTAAGTAGGTAAATGGAGTCTTTCGTGAATGCTCCGAATTCGAACACATTCTGCTTTGCACGTTTTAATCGAAATGAGTTTTCAATTTAGTTTACAATTTTGCGATTGTTTCTAATACCAAATTATACTATATAAAACAGATATCTCTTTTATAATTTATTGAATCATCCGAGTCTCAAATTTCGCATTAGAGTGCAATGATCTATTCTGATCGGATGAATCTATTCATCTATATCATCAAAAATATAATACCTTAACAAAAACGACTTATGTTATTACGTAATTAGCTAACCTTTACGTAATAACTTAAGACAGAAGGACCCTTAAAGTAGGGACTGAATAAATTAACCGACTTGGTATTACATGGATCTCACAACTTTTTACGGTAGAAGAACTGAGTTGCGCTGCGAGACTTGGCTTTTTTTACAAGTTATGTTTTTGATGGCATGTTATTTACATAATGATTAGGTTATTTGTGATGGGAAAGATAAAATTAGTTAGTTGGTAAACTAAATATAAATCTTCTCCTCAACTAGAATACAACTTGCAAAAGCCCAGACCCCATCCAAATATTTAAAGATCAGGCAAACACAGTAGAAATTAAATCCAGTTGTGATATCAGCCTTCACTTTACTTCGTACACACTCTTATAATAATGAAAGTCGCCAGCGCCGAGATCAGCATGCATCGATCGCATTATCTCACAATGCCCCCCGGCATACACAGCACTCACTGCAACTTGGCCAAAGTGATAAAAGAATATGCTCAGATCATATCGCCGATATGTGGGTTAATGGCGACAAGTTTGTAGTTGAGTTATTTTCTTTTGTGAAGCTCAGATGTGCGAGTGCGAGCTGCCAAGTGTGGAAATGGGCGTACGTTGTGCAAAGTTTTTGTCGAAATAGGGACGAATCGGCACTGATAGTGTCTAATGGCATGGAGCTTTTATTTTCCCTTGTCTTGAGTAGGTTACCAGAACAGGTTTACACGCTCTCTTCACTATACATATTAGTAAGCTCTTGTTCATAACGTATGAAGTTTCGACTAAATTAGGAACTTTCAAGAATACACGTAGATACCTAAGAGCAAGTGTACTTTAATACAAGACAAATTATTGGAAACCTACGAACGAAATATACCATAAAGTAATCGTTTTAGTTTTAATGCCATGGCATAAAACCCAATTGCTAAATAAAACTGAGAGGTAGTGAAAATTTTTATTTCTTCCTCTATATCCGAGACTAAGAAGTGTTCAATGGCCTCGTTAATCAAAATCTATCAGATTTTGATCGATTTCCTTTCATCATAAACCGAAAGTATTTGTTTTATCTGATAGGTTATAATAATATTTTCAACTTCGTGATTTCTATTTTTCTAAAGGATTTACTAAAAATACATACATCCATAGGTCCACCTGAAAAACATAGTTGGGTGACATAGATCGTTTGGTGTCGATAACCTCTTAATGACATGTTCACGAGGACATACCTGCCTGGTGCTGGCGTGAAGAGACGATTAGTCTTTACCACGACAACAACTAAAACTCAACTTCCAACAAAAAGCAATTTTCTGAAATAATACAAATAGCTTGTGTGGACGCACTCATGCTGAAAACAGGCGACTTTTAATACTTACTTATAAGTAAATATTTCTTTGACGGTAAACTTAGTAGATAACTTTGTGAACATACTTGGTAACAAAATTTTATATACACCTATGTACATTAACCTATATACATTATCTATTGTTATAACCGTCTATTTTACTTTTGTTTCAGTTATTCATAAATTCTATGTGTGGAAACTTGTAATTAGCCGTTAGAAATACATGTATCTATCTTGTATAGGTATAATGTATTATTTTCTATGTGTTATATTCATGTGTAAGTTTTCATCAATAAATAAAATAAAATAAAACGGAGCGGAATAGTAGCTATTGAACTGAAAATTATGATTATTGGCAAAACCTAGGGCTCGTTTTCTATGTTACAAAAAAAATCTATGCGCTAAGTTATTCTATTAGAAAATAATTATTGTGTGATTTTTTTAAAGTATAAGAAATAACTATTTTAGCTTTTAAATAATCTAACAAGCGACATTATATAATTTTCTAATTAACGAAATAAGTCCCGTAATTGGCAATTAATTTCAATCTCATGCTGAATAAATTGTTTTCACTATGTGCGAAGGAAAACATCGTGAGGAAATCAGTTTGTATTCTTATAAGCGGCGACGGACTTGCAACCTGTCACGTGTGGAATTCAAACTACTGCAAAATGTGTGGGCATGTGCCAAATGTAATGTTTGGACGTACTAACTAACCCCTTTAGACATGTTCAAAGATCTGAGCGGCTGGAGATCAGAGAAGATGTCTTAAGTACTTGGGGATTACAGTCGTGATCCTATTTATTTTTATAAATATTTTGGTCATAACATGAAAGAAAATCTGCCATTCTTTGATAAACATAAATATAGGGCAACTGCTTTCTTCGTAAATTCCGCTTTATCGGAACGATATAAGTTGCTGGTATGATCGGATGTGAACAGATAATTAATGAAACTTTGCTAGTGGTGTCGACTCTCGCTCGACTCTCGCCTAAAATACTATAAGAAAAGTTTTGTTTGTTCGCTGATACGGTTATTGCTTGTTCAATTCTGCCTTCATTCTCGTGAATTGAGAATAATTAAATCTTCTTAAATATATAAAAACCGGCTAAGTGCCTGTCGGGTTGCGCAATGTAGGGTTTCGTAGTTTACACAGCTAAATAATCAATATTCAATGGTATTTGTACAAAAAAATAAGAAGAATAAATATTATTTATTCTTCGATTACATTTTTTAAGTTGGTCGACTATTACGTGTATTACTCGGTAACTTGTAACGCCTGCGAAGCCGTGATAGCTTTTCTTTTAAGTTCGTTAATATGTACTACTACCGTGAATTTTTTCACGCCTCCAAACCAAATAGTTTAAATTATTATTACAAAAATTGGCACTTTATTTCACAAACGGATCAATAAATCGGAAAGTTGTTTTTACAAACATACTTTTTAAAGACCTATCTAACAATACCACACACCATGAGGTACGCGTGAAAAAAAATCATCCCTACTGTAGATGGTGAGGTACCCTAAAAAAAATTCACCCCAAAAAAAAACAACATACAGGACAAGTAAATAATCTAAGTATACAGGCTACTTGAAAACCTCCTCCTTTATGAAGTCGGTTAAAAATGAACTGAGATGGCATAGATTGCATAGTATTGTGCAATAGTAAACGAAAATATTAAATAAGATTTCATAAATCCAGCCAGTCTTTATAATAAAACAAGTAGGTATAAAGACACAGTCAAAGACACAACCCAATTAAGACACAGTCTATTATAGTGGGCAGCTCTAGGCTGTTGTGCAACTTGGACTTGGCTACTGTTCCGCCGGTTATATTTGATGGAATACCTATTCCTTGCAGTGAGTTGGTGAAAAGTCTGGGGATCACAATTGACCGTAATCTTTCTTGGGGAGCTCAATTACGGGTCACTTGTCAGAAGCTTTTTGCCTCGGCGGGATCCTTAAGGAGGTTAAGAAATTTTTTGCCAACTGCCACCAAAATTACACTTGCACAGACGCTTCTCCTCCCAGTGTTGGATTATGCTGATACTTGTTACCTTGACCTTACGGAGGAGCAGACCGATAAGCTTGAACGTCTCCAAAATTTCTGCATTAGATTCATTTTTGGATTACGAAAATTTGACCATGTGACGCCTTTTCGCTCTATGCTTAAGTGGCTTCCTATTCGTCTTCGTCGTAACTTGCATACTCTTTCCCTTCTATATACTATTTTGTTCAATTCCTCCTCTCCTAACTATCTCAAAGAAAGGTTTGAGTATCTTCACTCTTCCAACACTCTTTCTTTAAGGTCATCAGAAAACCTGTCTCTTAAAACACCAGTGCACAGCAGTTCCTTCTATGATAAGTCCTTCACAATCCAAGCTGTGCGTCTATGGAACAGTCTGCCGGTAGACATCAGACGTTCATCTTCGCTGCACACTTTCAAGAAGAAGATAAAACTATTTTATCTCAATGATCCTCCTTTATAACCCTTTTTGTAGTTTTATTATTATTATTATTATATTTCTCTTATTATAATATTGTAACATTGTGTATATTTATATATATATTTCTATTTGTGTAGGTATATATATTGTAAGTTTTTAAGTAGTCATATTATGTCATAGTATTCATAGGTTCTTTTTATGCTTATCATAGGTATTATGATGGTCATAAATTTTGTTGCTTGTACACTGCCTTCCACTTTTTACTTTGCTCACTACTTTCCATCCTTAGGTTGCCTGGAAGAAATCGCTTTTTAGTGATAAGGCCGCCCATTGTACGTAATTTTAAAATTATTTTTTAATGTTTTGCTTGTTTATTTCTGGTGTACAATAAAGTATTATCTATCTATCTATCTATCTATAAAGGTAGAGGTTAGAATGAAAAAAATATAGGCAGAATTAATTGATTCGACCTGGTGGTTTGACCTGCTTCTTTAATTTGCAAATATTTATTCCACATAGCTGACATTTACATAAATTAATTTATCTACCAACTGATTATGTAATGTAGTGCCACATTGAGTAAACCTGTATTGTTTAAAATGATTTAGAAGATATATTTTAAATTGTATTTTAGCACAGAACAAATATTAATGGACAATCATTTTTAACCGACGAAAAAAACGGAGGAGGTTCTCGAGACATATGTTTTTTTTTTATGTTAGACCACGCATAACTTTTTACAGAGTAGACCAATTTTGATATTTCTTTTTGGAGTTTACTCCTTAAGAAACGATTTGAGTTATAAGGCCCGGTACGGAAATTTTATGGGGAGTAAAATCAAGTGAAACACCAAAAGTTGAGGCGTTACGTAGAAAGAGACAAACATATATATCTGTAGGATTGAACGTGTAAAAGAATGAGATAGAATACATTACACAGCGTATCTCATAAAAAACAACACTTGAATGAAAAATATAATAAACGATCGCTCTTATTACTATTATGTTAAAGTCTAAATTAGCGTAATCTCAAAATGAAAATTACGTTTTTAACGTTAATGATATTTTGACTTTGTTATCTTTTTGTACATGCTTTTATGCGAATAAAACGTAAAATAATGAAACCTAAAATTAATAATAATTATGGCATCCCTCTCTAGCGCGCTAACTTTCAAGCGCGTAGGCGAGATGAAGATATTATTAGCGAATAGCTGGAATATCGTTCACTATACTTTGACCTATGAAAGCAAGTTTCGAACACTTTAAAACTAGAGTAATAAGGTTGAGTTTCGTCTACACAATTTGAGAATTGTATTATGTTACATTGGTTGTGTGGTATGGTACTACTAACCGTTTAAATCCAAACCAAATTAAGTAAGTAGGTAGGTACCTACCTAGTAAGTAGGTACACTGAGTGAGCCTAGTGCAGGAACATCTGTATTTGTGGCGATAAACCACCAAAATTAAATTAGACACTGACCATACCAAAACTACCTAACTACTTATCTGTTTGGACGTGCCTCTGACTAACCCATCTTCAAAGATCTGAGCGCCTGGAAATCCGAGAGGATGTCGAGCCTGCCTACCGTACCTGAGGATTACAGTCGCGATCCTATTTATTTTAGTTCGATGAACTTGGAAAGATAAAAGAACGCCTAACAAAATCATCTCTGTTGACCACCTGAACTAGATGAATGCAAATTACGATAGTTCAATGCATGAACTAAGAACTATTTTTTTGTAACATACTTTATGTAATACGCTTTATTGAAGTAATATAAATAATCCGAATAATTACAGATATATTATGTTTGTTTCTCTTATCATTTTAGCAGATGCGTTCATTTACCCTTTTTAGGGTTCCGTACCCAAAGGGTAAAATCGGAACCCTATTACTAAGACTTCGCTGTCCGTCTGTCTGTCCGTCTGTCCGTCTGTCTGTCTGTCACAGGGCTGTATCTCATGAACCATGATAGCTAGACAGTTGAAATTTTCACAGATTATGTATTTCTATTGCTGCTCGAACAACAAATACTAAAAACAGAATAAAATAAATATTTAAGGGGGGCTCCCATACAACAAACTTGATTTTTGCATTCCAGCGCCATCTAGTTTCATTTGATGTTACTACGTATTATAGGTACTTTTCGCGGTCTCATGCGACCGCTCGGGGTTTGAGAGGTAAGATGTAAGAGGTTTGCGATTCCGCTGGCAGGTGGCGCTATTTTACCACTATCGGTAAAGTAAGTCGGTAAATAGGTGGTACTTCACATGATCGAATAAAAAGTTTGAAATTGAATTATTGAATTCATGTAGTTAGGTAAATAGGTACCTAGGTAGATATTATTAATTTCCAATTAATTTCGAGTTCGAATCCTGGCCGTGCATCAATGGATATTTCTGTTCGAAAAATGTACCTATATGCGCGTTACACGTGTTTATAACAGTGAAGGAAAACATCGTGAGGAAACCTGTTAGTATTCTTGAAAGCGGCGACGGGATTGCAACCTGTCACGTGTGGAATGCTAACTACGTAGTTAGGTAAATAGGTAGGTTACGAGATATTATGAATTATTTTTTATGTTTCTAGGGTTCCGTATCTAAAGGGTAAAAAACGGGACTACTAAGACACCGCTGTCCGTCTGTCTGTTACCAGGCTGTATCTCGTGAACCGTGATAGCTAGACAGTTGAAATTTTCACAGATGATGTATTTCACATTATTACACTAGACAGTTGAAATTTTCACAGATGATGTATTTCACATTATTACAACAACGGGAAATTACTCACGTAAATGATAAATTGTCAATCTAGATGAATCGAAACATTGTCGGTGTCCTCATTGACAATTTATCATTTACGTGAGTAATTTCCCGTTGTTGTAATAATGTGTAGTACAACTCACGAAAGTTTTGAAAGTAAAAGATGATGTATTTCTCTAAAATCAGCATAAAATAAATATTTAAGTGAGACTCCCGTACAACAAACGTGATTTTTTTGCCGTTTTGATAATTAGTACGGAACCCTTCGTGCGCGAGTCCGACTCGCACTTGGCCGGTTTTTTTTCTATTCGATATATATCATAATTATCGTTCGTAAGGAGTAAACTCCAATCGTGCGTCGTAGCTGACACACACACACTTTTTTTTAATGGATTACCTTATCCAATGGATACTCCGAAGTTGGTTCCATATTTTTTTTGATCCTGCTAGTGAATTTGCTACTTTTAAAAGTTTATTAAATAAAATTGAACCGTTATTCTTCGCCTTACGTTTCAATATCGATCCAAGATGTTTTAGAAATACGTGCCGCGATTCATGCGGTATCGGGTTGTCTATGAGAATAGAAATAGTTGTATTGTTTCGTCTGTGCCTCAACCGCAGAAGCACTTGGTCCTAACCTCATCTCACCTTATCGAGGGAGGTGTTCAATTCCCTAAGTTCAATATACTCGATACTCGTGTTACGTAAAATAGCAGACCAAAAATAGTCTTTTGTCACCTATTTTTGGTCTGCCTGCTATAGTGGGCCTGCTAGTGGGAACAGCGCAAAATAATTAAATTAAGACAATAAATAATAAATAAAATATAGTACCTGTAGGAAGTACCTACTTAGTATGTAAGTAATAAAACTGTTATTTTATGACGTGTAAAGGTGTTTACCAATAAATGACTATTATTGACTATTATTGACTATTATTATGTACGTTATAGTAAATGCTCAAAACCAAAAAGTGAAAACTACTGCAAATTTGTCATTTTGATAGATCAGAGCGCCTGAAGATCAAATCAGATCTGATGAGATAGATCTACCATGTTAAGGAATAAACGGTCGTGAGCCTATTTAATATATATCTTTATTTTTATTTGAATTTGATTTCTCTGTCCCAACTGATCTTTCGACGAACGGTGTAGTACATACAAATACATAGGTAAAGTTGTAATACGAGCTGTGAAACTCAATATAGCCATATTTTCAAATGAGATCAACAACCAAGTTAGCCGTAGTTATCCTATTCATTATTCTTGTATGCAATCCCCGGATATTTTGTTGCCTCGGAATAAAATGTAGTAAAAAATGGAGGTTGCTATCGACTGCGACTTTACCTACATGCAAATAAAAAGAAATTTGTGTAGATTACAACTAGTTTCTATCTGCGGTTTTGCTCGCGTAGTACCTACATACCTGGATAAAATGTAGTTCTTATTATAAAGGCACGAACGAATTTCAACCAAAGCGGTCCAGTCGGTTATGACGTCGATGTACATTATACATGTAAACATAAGTATTTATAAACTTTCGCATTTAATAAAAATGGTCATTAGAGTTAAAACACGTGAGTTGCTCAGCCACTTACGCCGCTGGCTGTGTCTACTCAAACTCAAATTAACTCGAAGGTGCGGTAAATACATCTGATCTCATATTCGAAGGCCGCGGAACTGATCAAATTACTCCCCGTGAGGTCGCAGCGAGTAGCGAGCGAGCGATGTATTCAATTTTCATTTGTTTTAACTGAATTAAAAACATTTAATCAACGTGTATGGAGTAATCAGGATGTTCGCGAGTTTAATCATGTTTTTTTTGATTGAGCACACTGTCGAACAAGATTATGTGTTGTTATACCAACCATTGTTTTTATTTTTCCATGCTTTTGCCATTCTAGATGTTTAAGCATTCATTTTATGTTTTATTTCGCATCCTTAGTTATTACTCAAGATAAACTTAATTTCCCACTACTAGTGGAAGAGAGTATTAGATGGAGTCAAACATGGGCAGTGCATGGTAGGGCGCGATTTAAAATCTTTCTAAATTGATTGCTTGTTTTGTCAAACCGGGTCCACCAAAAACGCTCATACTCAAAATAGAGGTACACAAAACAATCAAATGCTTTTAAAATTTTAATACAAATTAAACTCAACTGTTATCACAGTAACTTTTCAAATTAAAATAACCACACGATCCGAGTTTGCTGATGTAGGGGCAATTATTTTGTAATACCGCAAAATATTTTAATGATCGTAATTGTACACAGATACCGGAAACCAGCAGAGCTGTGTCATTTTGGATCAAATTTAATTGGAAAAATGTATTATTTGGCTTGGCCGTAAAATGAAATGACACTCGTTTCTAACAAAAATTGGCACTTTATTTCACAAACGGATCAATTAATCGGAAAGTTGTTTTCACAAACTCTCGATACTTTTTGAAGATTTATCTAACGATACCCCACACCATCGGATACGTGAGAAAAACCATAAACATCCCCACTTTAGGTGTAGTGGTTTTAGGGTACCAAAAAAATAAAATTTTCAATATATTATTCTACTTCTTTGTTGTAATTACTAATATGTATATACATGCCAAACTACAGCTTTTTAGCACTGATAGTCTCTGAGCTAAACTGCGGACAGACAGACGGACATGGCGAAACTATAAGTTTCTTGTAGACTCGAAACCCTAGAAAATAGAGACTTAAAATAGAATGTTCCTGTAATGACCATAGTAAAATTGTTTGTATTAGTAGATACTACTCATTCTATGACAACGCGATAGTTCGCCCGATATTACCCCGGATTAAACAACTATGTATTAGATGAAAACCAGCAATTAATTTCCTCTTTCATTCCGACTTTATGTGGGTTATCATACGACTTCCAGGCTTTGAATCATAGCCCCCAAATTTTGACAGGAGTTCTAATTTTGGCCGTGTTTAATTAATTAATGATTAAGCGTCTACAGCGTAAAATTGAGTTTAATGACACAACTTAATGAAAAATATAAGCACCGACAAATACCAGGGTTAGAAGTCGAAACACTCATCACCTCCCAACATTTTCTTCCGTTCCTTGAAAATGAGGGGCAGGCCTGACTTGAGCAGCTGCACGGCAGTGGGTCTGCCGCTGATCTCAGGGTACTTGACAGACTCCGGCGCTGGTTCCACTGAGAACTTAGACAGCACAGCTGCTAGACCAGCTAGTGACTGCATTGAACCCAGACGAGAACCTGTGAAAGAAAATCAAACTGTGTTGCCTACCTAATTATGTTGCTTTACTTCATTTTGAAGTCCTTCAGTTCGCTCACTTGTCTAATTGTTTTAATAGCATAGATAGATAAATATTGGAAACTCACCAATGCAATTCTTTGGTCCTTCTCCGAATGGCAAATAAACGTACTTGATCTTCTCGGCGTCTAGGTATTGAGGGTCGAAACGCTCTGGACGGAACTCCTCAGGATTTTCGAAGTACTGCGGATCGTTTTGCATCGCCTGCACTAGGATCAGCACTTTGACACCGGGATCGACTGTCAACCCGATATCTTCGAATGTATATTTTTTTGCGCACATCCGCATCAGGAACCCGGCTGACGAGAACATTCTCATAGCCTCCTTGAACGACCACTCCAAGTAACTCATGGCTTTTACAGAATCTTAACTCAGTTTGTTGTTATACTGAGCCAGAACTCTGTCTATGTGTGCGTGGAGTTTCTTTTGCACTTCTGGGTTGTAGGCGAGCTGGTGAAGAGTGAAGCTGGTGGTAGAAGATGAGGTTTCAAAGCCGGCCACGAAAAATACAAACAGCTGAGCAGCGATTAGGCCGTCGGTGAGCTCGGCAGATATTTTTTTTGGGGTCCCGTCTGGGTTGAAATGCTCCATGGACTCTCCTACCATAAGGCCTTTACTCTTGCACTCGAGCATATGGTCGAGGAAGTCGTTGCGGCCACTGGACTTATGTTTCTTAGCCTCAAGCACTGAGTTTACTACACTCATCAGATCACTCTCAAACGACTTCGATACACGATAACTCTTCATCAGAGACGGGAAACTCATTTTTAACATCAGCTTAAACGAGTCCTCAAAGATTAAAAACGAAACTAGTGTTTTTGATGAGCCAACTTCGGAAAATAAATTGATCGAGTAAAGTTTCACCAATCGTGTTTCTGTCTGTAATTTATCTAGATTATATCCTTAAGTTATCTTTGCCGTTAAAAACAAAACTGTATGTTTTGCGGTTATTGACAAAAAACTATTCTACATTCTTCAAAAACATTTATTACTCCTCTTAACACCTAACACAGAAACCTTGTTAGTATAAAAATATTTCAAAAAATCTTAAATATAGTCATTAAATTTGAAACGTATTGTTGAACATAAATTTCAGAGATTTGTTTCGGCGCCCGCGCTAGTGGTGTCTCAAAGGAACTACTAATATTAATATTAAAGCAATATTTATTTAACAGAAAATTAAATTACACAATTAGACAAGATAACAAGAATATTTGGTACATTAATGATAATAACAATAGAGTCTAAAAATATGAGAAAAACTGGCCAGGTACGAGTCAGATTCGCGCACGAAGGGTTCCGTACCATTATCTATAAAAAAACAACAAAGAAAAACATGTTTGTTGTATGGGAGCCTCACTTAAATATTTATTTTATTCTGTTTTCAGTATATGTTGTAATAGTGGTAAAAGATATACATCATCTCTGAAAATTTCAACTGTCTAGCTGACTAGCTATCACGGCTCATGAGATTCAGCCTTGTGACAGACAGACAGACAGACGGACAGCAAAGTGTTAGTAATAGGGTTCCGTTTTTACCCTTTAGGTACGGAACCCTAACAAGCTTGTTAAGTAAAATGATGTCATGAATGCTCGCAACACTTCTCTGTTGCGAAACGAAATCGGTTGACAGAATTTCCCATGAGATGTGGGTGGAATGGAATCGGCACTCGGATGAACCGCCATTTTTGAAGAGACTCGGCTCTATTGATTCTGATAACTTGCAACTTCACCTTAATGCTTGAAGCGCTCCCTTTAGTAGCTTCAATGCTTTTCCCCGAAAAGGTTTCTTCGTAAGTAATTTTTGTTGTGGAAAACAGGAAGTAAATAGGCACATACTTCCTTCTTAGGTATGTTGCTCTTATGTTTTGCTCTCAAGATTGTGTTTGTGTCTTTCGCACGTTAAACATATTATTTTGTGCCATTTCCTTGTAAATGTGAGGTAAGACCTGACAGCTGACAAAGTTTCTTAACTTGGTTATTAATCTAAACTTTGTTAATAAAACCTGTTTCAAGTGTGATAAGCTGGTTATCAACTTATAAATAAACGTAGATAAGTGAAGCCCAACACAATCGAACTAATTGTTTGTCATTTAATTTAGAGTTTGAAAAACTTGTATGAAGCCCGCTACGTAGATAAATCTACTATGAATTTGGAATGATAAATTAGTTTTGTAATATTCATAATCAGCTGACCCATGTATGCAAATGCTACGGATTTGCACGGTTATATTTTAGGTATCTGCATACGAATCATCCCTTATTATAATTTACCTTAATCTAACCGTTACATTACGAAGTTTGAGAGATTAGCTCGAATAAGCAGACAGACCGAGGCGGATGCATTATATCCATCTATGCAGTGAGGTACTGAGGTACATAGATAAATAAACAAATATTGGTGGACGTCAAAGCTGGGAACTATAACTGATAGAATGCATAAATACTTTTTTTTTTATATATAAATAATACTTAAACATTATAAAACCAGGCATAGAACTAACATCTATGTTCATCACACAAATGTTTATCCTCGGTGGGAATCTAACCCACAACTTACAATGGAGAAGTCAGAGTTGCTATCAACTGAGTTGTGAGGCCAGTCTAAACTGTTGTATTTTATTGTTGCAGTCAATCGTCGCGTGATGGCGCATGGATCGCTGGCGGCGGGCGTGGTGCTGGTGCGCGGCGCTGGCGCTCGCGACGCTGTGTGCCGCCGGCCCGCGCTACAGCTCCCGAATTGTGCACACACACGCAGGTACATGGATCTTGTGTCTTATCAGGCAGTATCAGTAACTTTTGTCTGGTGCTCTCTCACAGGCATGTTTCTAGGTAATCAACAACGTGCCGGCCTCTCCATAGTACCTGGCTACTCGATACCGATTCGCAGTCCATATTGCCTATAGTTCTGTAAAAAAGTGGTGCATAAAACTATGACGTCAAATTAGTCGTCAGTTGTGTATGACTATTATCATAATGCCCTAAGTAAAGACGATTACAGTTTCCAGTTTTACCCAAACAATCTTCATATTTTGACACGATCACAGAGAAACCGAAACTCAGGCAAATTCAACACCAAAAGTTGGGATACTTCGCAGCCAACTTGGGGCATCAAATTCATCATAGAATATCACTTACACTTACAAGTGGGCGATTCTATCACCCACAGCCACACCCTCGCTAACAGGAATTCATAATTTAATAAATCCACAGTTAGTCTACAAATCATACCCACGACTGGACTGATCCGTCCTTTAATTTTGAGATCCGTTCTTAATTCCGTGATCTGGGACAATGCAATCAGTCGGGTCCCGTGACATCGCCACCAAACGACGTCGTTACGTTTGTACACGACTCGAGATCAAATTAATTATTGTTTGGAAGCTTCGAGACCGTAACCTTCGCAAATGGGATAAACGGTACCTTCCCAAATGATAGGGCGGATGATGCGGCCAATTTATCTGATTCCCTTATCTTTACATGTTGTTAGTTTATGCTGATTCTACAATCTGCTTGACTTTAAGACAATTTGCTTGGGCTTGGGACAATTCGCTTCAAGTGATTGTATCGCGACTGATGTGATGTGGAAATATCTTTGTGTGTGCTGTATCTCATGTGGGTTGTATCGAACCCCTAGTTCTATCGAATATTAGTACCTACTACTCGTAAAAGTTGAATAAAATGTGATTGATGAGAAGCGCAAGTTATACGGCATCATGTTCACAGCAGCTAGATAGACTTTGTATTTTTATTGTTATTAAAAAGTTCAACTACGAGTATGATCAAAATACCACAGATACCAAAATTTCTTACTCGTTGCACAGATTTTCTGCAGCATTACTTGTTTCCTTCTAGGAGCGATTCGAGGTATCATAGTGGAGCCAGCCTCTCGGCGACTAGAGCCAGTGGAGGTGTTTCTAGGGGTTCCATACGGCGGTTCTCCGATGCGGTTAGGGGCGCCTCCACCGCCGCGTACCTGGTCTGGAACGAGACTGGCAGACGCCTTCGCACCAGTCTGTCCACAGCGGTACCCAGATATATCCAACAGGTAAGACACTCTTCCCCTACTTTACCTTAGTGTCATATTGGTCAGTTCGCTGTTTTTCGTACAATTATTTTACCTAATTGTGAGATCATTATTTTATTCCAAGCCAATAAACTTGTTCGACTCTTAACCTGGAGCTGTCTAAAGCCAGATTGGTTTTCTTTTGCTGATTTTTAATGTTTTTATAAAATAAACAATTTTTTTTCTTAGGAGTGCAGCTTTATCCAAGATGCCACTAGGTGTCTACAACGAGTTGAAAGCCACAATTCCTCTTCTAGCAAATCAAAGCGAAGATTGCCTCTATCTCAATATCTACGTACCCGGTAGCGGTAAGTTAAAATATAAAGTAGTTGCAATTTGGATTAATTAACTTTGTTAAACCAAAACAGGTAGATCCAAATCCTCCTCTTTGGTGACTGTTTTAGCTATAATTACTGATAGCTTAAAGCGTTAGTCATAACGGAAAGTCTAAGTAGTAAATAAAGCGTAAAAGGTAAGTAAAGTGGCCAACGGGACCAATTTGGCTTAGCAAAGCTTTTGTGGTGCGGTAAACGAAGCTGGCCGTAAATAATTTAAATCTCAGAATAGCTTTTCATAAACTAAGTAAGTATGTTTGATTCAGGTGCGCGCGGCGTGGAGGCGCCGTATGCAGTAGTGGTGTGGCTTGGCGCAGCGCACGAGTGGGGTTCTGGCAACGCCCTGGACGCCGCTGTGCTTGGCGCCCGAACTCACCTTCTTGTACTCACACTTAACTATAGGATAGGATTATTAGGTAAGTAGCAATTACGAACTTTATATACAACATAATGCTTATTAGACGCCGACCCTATGCCATTGCACTCTAGGTCGCACTCTAAAACTCTAAAGTATACAAAATAAAGCTAGTATACAAATTCACGAGTACCTAGGTTTTGCGTCAATGCACAGATAGAACAGAAAAATACAAGTTAATAAGTGAGCCATAAATTGATTATCATCATCACATCCAACATGATGCTTACAGTCTGCTTATACTAAACCAAGATTATTAAAATTTTTCTTCTAACCAGGTTATTTAACAACTAACGTGTTAACCGATGCGGTCACTCGCGCTGGCGGTGCAGCGCTTCTAGACGTGGTGGCAGCATTACGATGGGTGCGGACTAACATCGCCGCTTTTGGAGGGGATCCCAACCGGGTGACACTCGTCGGCCATGCTGCTGGCGCGGCACTGGCGAATGCACTTCTCATGCTGCCAGAAACCAAAGGTATAATAATTCCCTACAGGCAATACTTTTCTAATATTCTTCTTCTAATAATCTTGTGTGTTGTCTTAATATTGTGTGTATGAGCCACTACAAGTACCACGATACAGCACTAAGATCTGGAACAAACACTTTTAGGATATGGAAATTTATTTTTGCCTAACGCGTTCTTGTGACCCAGTTCGTAGCTTCGCCAAAAGTGGTTTAGAGGCTCAGAGCCTCAAGTGGGAGATAACAGCATAAATTATCACCAGTCACGGTGAATGGTGAAATAAGATTTTTGTATAAAGAAGAAAATTATGGTTGTTGCATTGACCGCCAAAGATGTTTATCGTGACCATCAATGTTGTCATCTCCCATTTGGCCAAATAAAATTTGGTTTTTCCAGAGGAGGCTAAATCTAAAATCAGCTTTATGTCGTTTCTCCAAGGTCTTATATCTCGCGTATTGCTGCTAAGCGGATCGGCTCTCAGTCCAGCAGCGTTGGCACCAGACGCGGCACTAGCAAGGGAACACACTGCACAGTCTCTTCGCTGTGTTCCAGAGTCAACTGATGATGAAAACTGGTAAGTTCTAACTCATAGTCTTTGAATCATCAGTTTTTGCCTCTGTGCAAGAATTCTTTACCAATACAAGAACAAGATACACAACAAACGAAGAAGCGTTGCTCTAATTTACTAGCTTTTATTTAACTTGCAATGTATGTACGTATGTATGTATGTAGGTATGTATGTAACTATGTTTATTGGGGTGGAATCTTGCAACTCAATTTTGAAGCAGTTATCATTAACCGATTGAGCTGAAATTTTGCATAATTCTGTAACTACGGTGATAATGCAATAATATGGTGACAGCGAGCTGATCAGATGATGGAGTCAGGTGCTGTTTAACGGACTCACAACGGAACTCCTTAGTAAATACTTCGATTGAGTAAAAACATTACATATATTTTGTCAAGTTCGATGACAATGTTATATTATGTGACAGGAAATAGTGCGCTGGTGCTCGATGGTTTGAATGATTTTACAAAAGCTTGTTAAAGAAAAAATATTTTTCAACAGAAAACTTATTGGTTTTTTATATAATGAAGTCAGCATTTATGAAAAACGACAATTATGAGGTCGATTCGTAGCTCCATTGCTGCGCAAAAGAAGAACAAACTAGCAAATCAACAAACACACTTTCGCTTTTATGATGTCTTTTCATTATGGTACTAGATTAAAATGATTTTGTACAGGTTCGTAGAATGCATCCGCGAGCGTCCCCTTGCGGCTCTCTTAGCAGTAGATGCTCCCCGGGCTCGTTTCCTCGCCGGTTGGGCGCCGTCAGTCCCACGAGATGCCCAAGGTCCGGCACCTGTCAAGGCGCTGCATGCTAGTGACGTGTTTCTGGACTGTGCATTAGCAGTAGTGGTGGCCACAACCGAAAGCTACCAGTTCTTCAGTGAAGATGATATTCGTCATGGATTTGAGGAGGAGCATAGGTAATTCAATTAGGTTTACTAACTAATATAATCTACGCATGAGAAAATTCAATGAAGAGACGATAATCTGGCTAAACAAATAATAAATAAATTTATTATGACAAGTGATTGTTACTGTAACATTGCCCTCATCCCCAAAGAATTACATGAAATATATTATTTTCGTAGAAACCGCATCCTCCGCACATACGTCCGCAACGTCTACCGCTACCACCGCAACGAGATCTTTGCAGCAATCCGCAATGAATATACAGACTGGGAGAAGCCGATACAGCATCCCATCAACATACGAGACGCGACTCTTGAAGCATTAGCTGATGCAGCTGCTGCAGCTCCGGCCTTAAGGCTAGCTCAGTTGCATGCTAGGAGAGGGGCAAAAACATATTTTGCTCATTTTGCTCATCAGACAAAGGATTCTGATTATCCTCAGGTTAGGATTCTATTTAACTTTTAGTGACTTAGCATTGGTTTTGTCAAGTTTCGGATCATGGACCTTAATCTTAAACTCAACTAATAAGCTTGACATGAAATATTTAATCTTGAAATGGCCCTTAAAATTTAATTAAATTTGACTTTTATTGTGGACTTAAACTTTTGCTGTTGTAGTTTTAATTTAACGACCATTTTCTTACAGATTGTTATAATCCTTTTTATTTATGTTTACCTTAGCGCTTAGGAAGCATCACCAGCGAGACCCTCCCCTACTTCCTTGGTCTGCCCCTCGTAGGTGGATCTCAGTACTCTCCACACAACTACACGCGTGGCGACGTAGCGGTGGCAGAATCTACCGTAGCACTTCTGGCCGCATTTGCCAAGACTGGAGACCCATCGTCAAGGGGTGACGACCGGCATCATGAGACCGGCTGGCCGAGATACGAGCTGAATACGCAGCAGTATCTCAGCATAGGTGAGGCAAATTAAAAAGTACCTAGGATTATCTCAATCAAAAAGAAATAAACTCGCAAAAAACCTTAGCATGGTTAATAAGATTACGCATCTAATTGAAGCCAATAATCAAGTTAAGTGGTGTGGGCTGGATGAACCCTGCAACATTTCCTAGTTTGAACTATTCTGTTCCACGTTTTTCAAAACCAATATATCTAAGTAGCGTTTTTTTATACTACAAGGTACAAAGGTCCGAGTTAAAAGCCACTACAGAGGGCACAAGATGGCGTTGTGGCTGCATCTGATTCCTCAACTACACAGACCTGGTGCTGCCCCCAGGCACCATCAGTTCCGAGCACATAATGCAGACATGTTTGCTGGTGAGTTTCCAGTTTATTTTTCAGGATAACTTTATGATGTTTTTTATTTAACTGTTTTAATTAACCTGTCAGGATTAGGAAAGGTGCAAAGATAGCGTGGAGCCATCTTTTTGACAATCCAAAAATTTTCATAGACAACACTTGTGTTGACAACACAATGTCGTGTCTCTTGACATTGCAGTAATGTGAATTTATTGACTGCAGAGCATTGTTAATCAATAACCATCTAAACGAATCGAGTTGAATTAGAGAACCTCGTCTTAATTTCACCTTGTTGGTGGCTTTTATAGCAGCCTATTAACGTCACATAGCAATACCATTTAAAGTAGAGACCCCGCAATCACAGTATACCCCCCATTAGTGGCAGCACTCGGCACGTCAGGCATGTCTTATTATCTGGGCCATTAGGGCCATTTCCGCGTGGCACCCCTCATTAACCGCTTCCTTTATAAATGCGTTGAAACACTATGAGGGAGACGAATTACGTTGTAGGGAAATTGCTTCGTGACTTTTAGTTTCTTTAGTAAATTTGGTAATTGGATACAAGTATATTTTAATCATTAGAGTTGTTTGCTTTTTGTGTTCTTTCAGGGTGACCACACCCTGTAGTAAGTTTTTATCAGCATCCTTTCCTTATTGCAAAAGGCTTCTACTGTTAATTTGTTATACGTCTTGTGGTGTCTTGTACCTTTCTAGGGTAAGGCAATAAAATATCAGACTTCCATTATAACAGTCGCAAGCGACCCGCCCGCTTGCTTCGGCGTTCGGGCGTGAAGTAACGAACTACCCGCGAAGCGGACGGCTCGTTTAGCCGAATCATTTATTCATACTTGTACATCACATCTCTCTCTTTCAATAATGTTTTATAATTAGTTTTCTAATCTAGCTCACAAATCAATATAATATATTTCTAAGCTCACAAATCAATACAATATACTTCTAGGCTAATTGTAATTTAAACTTTAGTCATTTAATCTAGAATAATCGAGTACAATAAATTATCGTTTAATTAGCATCTGTTTCCAATTAATTTTCTGTCTTGTTTTAGCTTGAATTTTCTATCCTCCCTCTGCCTCCTTTATGTGTATTATATTTCTTCTCATTTATTTTTGTCTTCGTTTAATTAACCTTTTTCTTCTACCTCTTTCTTCTTCTACTTCTTACTTACTTCTAAATCTATGTTCCTATTCTCTACATCTTAAAGCATTTTCTCTAGCTATTATGGTGAAAGGTCGGCTGGTACAATGATTGCCTAGTTTATTTGGTCAGCAAAGAACTAATGATTTATTAATGTTGGTTAGATAGCATGTACTTTTTAATAAAATGATTCTCAACTCAAAACAATTCTTTAATTCATTTGAAACAAGCTTGCTAACATAAGTAATTAACTATACTTGCACGGATAAGAGATTTCATATGATAATAGTTATTAGCTGTAAATAAACCCATCATATATTTCGTACCTACCTCAAACAATAAAAGTTATGAAAAAGTTTGAACACGTACTTAGAGTTAACAACGCTTTCATATATATATATATATATTTTATATAAGTACAAGCCATTCTTGGTTAATTTGTATATGATAGGTAATTTAATTTAGAGATCTTCATTGTACAACTGTAGCTATAAAACCAATTATTTATTATTTACATGGCTGTAGTTTGTAAGTACCTAGGTATATTTTTCATGTAGGATGTAGGTAAATTACTAGGTAACTAAATTGTTCATACCAACTGGTTACCCAAATACCCAATTACTAAAAGGGCCTACCTTTAGCTATACTAGAGTAAGGTACTCTCATACCTAACTGCTGAGAATGCATAATTATGTAGATAAGGCGTAGGTTTGTACCTACCCATATAGCAATGTCCAGTTTAACATTATTTGTCTGTATAAGTCGTGATATCAACGCAGACACAGTTAAGTAGGTAAACTACCTACTTATGGAACTTATGCATCCAATCATGCCCTATCAAGGCACAAAACTTCTATTGCATTTTCACAACACCAACATAAAATGGGATATTTGACAAGATTTTGAAAACCATTCTAGATTATTCAGAAGTGACTGTGGAACCCATAACAATATTATTCTCAATTCTGTTAAGTATTGGCCCTAAAAATGTATATTAAATATTGACAATTTAAATAACGGCGGATGACATATTGACAAGCTTGCTACGTCATAATAGATTCGACCAATACTGACCATTTGTGTCACGTGACTGTCGTTTAAAATAGATTTTTTGTTTTTTTTTTTTATTTTCAAGTTATTTTACTCTATAACGCTTTATAAAGGCATAATTTAAATAGATCACTATCAACAACACTTTATTTTTCATACTGTCAAATAGCCTATTGGGTTGGAACTTGGGTGTTCCGACTTCACAAATAGAAAACTAGAGTTAAGTGAAATACCCAGACTGCGTTGGTGTTGTTTGCTATATTTATTTGGTTATCTATTTCATTAATAAAGTTTTTCAAAACAATGAAAACAAGTAGAAATGATATAATGCATCAGATTGATTTTCAAAAGTTATTTTAATTCCCTGATCGCTTCACAAAATGTGGTGATGGGAATTTGTCAAGAATTTATCTGACTATCAATCAGTAAAACAGTGATCAAAATACAATCATAAAACGAAAAATATTCGAAGTCTGTGACTCGCTTTGTTCTTTAGAAACAAAAATAATAGTGATGGTGGAAGTGAAGAACCAGTGCAATGCTACTTTAACTCTGATGGAACAAACCGTCCTCGAAGAAAACCTCACACTTGTAACGATGTTGTGTAGAAGCTTTAAAAAGATCGGAAGTCAGTGTTGAAAATGGTTGAAAAATCAGGTACAAATGTGTCAACTTTATAAGTTGCATGTTATATTAAAAGGACTGATTTCAATTGTACTACATTATTCTTTGTAGATTAATATTCTAAAAATGTTTTATTTTTATTTTATTTTTTTTTCGCTTAAGGCCTTCACGATACTGGCCCAGCCTTGTGTGAAATCTGTTGTTTAACCCTTTTTGTTCTGTTCTCTCAACATCACACTTTAAGAAACCTTAATCTTAAGTACTTTGTTAACCTGTTGAATGCTTAATAATATTAATCATATTATTTGTTCTTTGTATGTTTGTTACTTTCTTTCGTTGTTTTGGTATTGCAAAACGCCCACAGGCACATTCGATATTATTATATTATGTAGCTTTAGTTTTCTCTGTGAATTTGTAATTTTATGAGAAAATAAACATCTTAAACCGTATTTTTTTTTTTTATTTTTTTTTTTTTATTAAATTTATTCGGTTTATAATAGCCGAAATTTAGCACAAGGGCCTTAGCCAATTGTGCACCAGTGTGTGTTAATCTATGATAACTCGTTTTAGGTGGTAACAATTCGGTCGAGGAGTCGTCGGTTTGTAAAAACTTTCTTACTAACACGTATTCCAAATAACTGCTTTTTGTAGAAGAGCGTATACGTATGTTTTGGTAAATCTAACAAATTGAGAGACTGGAAAAACTGTTTGGGAATTACTCCTGTAGTTGAAATGACGATAGGGATTATAGAAACATTTTTATTATTATACTTTTTTAACTTACCATTTTGTTCTTCCTGTATTATTATTATTCGTTTCAGCAGTAAACTTTACTAAGTTTACTGCTGAACACATTTAAGAGAACTGGTTATTTTATAAATCCCTATTTTATTTACCTTGTTGATTATCCAGATAAAGAAACTGTTTATTTTATGTAAGTATCTACCTTATTTTTTTTTTATGTTAAATGTTAAACAATGATTTTGTAATAAGGTTGATTATTTTTCATACTAAATTGAGTATCTTTTATCGTTTACAAATGCTCTTAAAACATTTAAGGTAAGGTAATAAGGTAAAATGTAGGTAATTTACCTACTTTTCATACAAGTACTTAGTCGATTTTATTATTTTATCAATCATCAGATAAAACACTGTTTACTTTGACTGTATTGTAGGCCGTGCCTATACTAGCTGACATAAAATTGCAAAAAGTTGCATTATACTTATGCAGTATACTTAAGAGTGTATGAAGTGACAATAACCCATTTTAACTAACCGAATATAATTCATTATCTTTTTAACCAATTCGTCAACTTATCGTTAATTTATTTTCTAATGGAATCGGTACTCTATTACCTATAATGTAATATATGGTCGGCTAATTGGTGTTACTGAATTGTCAACTGCTATATTTAGTTGTACGTTCTTAAATATTGAAAACATAGGGTAAGTAATTTACACTAAATTACTTACCCTAATTTAAGGACATTTAGGCACATATATTTCTCTTTGTCTATTAAGTACAGGTGCCGTTTTATATGATGTATTATAATTTGGCATCTTTTTGTTGCGGTCCTACCGCGATTGAAACTTCAAATAAACCAATAACATATAAGTAGAGTTTCTTTTTTTTTCATATGCTATGAAAATTGTTGCTGATCTGACGCAATTGTTCTGTGTCTGGGTGTAAATAATATATTTACAAAAATATATAAGTATTCTGTCAGTTACCTGGTTCCCATAGTAACAGCTTTTCTTAGTCTGGCGCTAGATGGCGCTGTGTGTCAAGTCCGCCATTTCAAAATAAGTAGGTACCTATTTAGGTGTAGGTAGATGATACCATGATACTACTATTATTACAATATGGCAAGTATATATGTATTTGTAGTTCTAACATACATACATACCTATCCACTAGTCCATTTATTAAGTAAGCAAATCATGTACGGTCTTCTCGTACATACTTACCTACTTATAGAATTGGGACTTTTAATTTTACGTATTACTGATATGAATCAATTTGAACTTGATGATTTATTTTATTCATTCGCTTTACGTTGATTTCTGTTTATTTGCCAGATTGTTCTCGTTTAACATTCTGACTTGGCTAATATATATAGGCACATCTTGTTGTTCTATAGATAGTCAGGAGTTACGTCAACTTAGTGCATTACAACAATGGAACATATATATTAGAATAGATATATATTAGCAGGCACGGCAATTAATAATGCTCCAACATTGTATTTTTAATACTTTGCCAGATTGTTCTCGTTTAACATTCTGACTTGGCTAATATTATACAGGCACATCTTGTTGTTGTATAGTCAGTTGGTACACAACTTAGTTTAACTATACAACAATGGAACATAGTTAGGTATATATTAGCAGGCACGGCAATTAACAATGCTTCAACATTGTATTATTTTTTACTTTGCCAGATTGTTCTCGTTTAACATTCTGACTTGGCTAATATTATACAGGCACATCTTGTTGTTGTATAGTCAGTTGGTAAACAACTTAGTTTAACTATACAACAATGGAACAACTAGGTATATATTAGCAGGCACGAATAAATTGTACGACTTCATCAAGCGTTATCAGTAAAAAAACATAGTACTTACTTAGTATAAAACACAAGTTGTTATTGGCATAGGCGGTTACGGCAATTAACGCTGCTACTACCTAAATTTTCTCTAAAATTACGACAATGTTGAGACAACAAGATGATTTATACAAAACGTATTTAAAAAGCTAATAGCATCTAGATGAACACTACAGTTACATCACATTCCCTTTTTTTTCTAATTACCCACATTTTATGTTTTTCAACTAATAACCTGCTTTTTTTTTTTCAAGTCGTATGGTACTTTTTATGGCATGTCTTACTCACGTTTTTTTATCCTCGTCGCCATTTGTGGTGTCTTGTACCTTTCTAGGGTAAGGCAATAAAATATCAGACTTCCATTATAACAGTCGCAAGCGACCCGCCCGCTTGCTTCGGCGTTCGGGCGTGAAGTAACGAACTACCCGCGAAGCGGACGGCTCGTTTAGCCGAATCATTTATTCATACTTGTACATCACACGTCTGTCAAAACACAATGAGATTTTTACAGTTGAAGCTGATTACATTTACCATATTCTTACGCAATGTGGCTGCTTTTGAAAAGGAGATTGAGCTTGATGGTAAAAAATAGTAAGTTGAAAGAATTCAGTATGCTTCTAAGACAATCGGTTATAATATAACAGAAAATCCAAACTCATTATGTATAAGTTAAAGAAAACTAACACACAGCTCAGTTGGTAGTAACTCTGCCTTCTGTGCTGTAGGTTGTGGGTTCGATCCCCACCCAGGACAAATATTTGTGTGATGAACATAGATGTTTGTTCTGTGTCTGGGTGTTAATATGTATAATAAGTATGTAATTACAAAAAAAAAAATAAGTATATAAGTATTCTATCAGTTATCTGGTTCCCATAATACAAGCTTTGCTTAGTTTGGGACTAGATGGAGCTGAGTGTAAAGTCCGCCAAAAAAAAAAAAATCTCTCATTATTAAAATCACTAACGGTTACCTAAAGGTTACATGCGGGTACATAAATTTGATAAACCAAAAATGAAAAGGCCTGAAGGATAACGAACCAATTATTTATACGCCTGATGAACGATTAACCTTAAGGTAAAAATACCTAAATTTTTTATCCGCACAATCATGAGAGTTTTTAAATTACGAGTATAATAATGTTTTTCTCTCTCTAAAGTGGAAAATCCTCAACAAATTTACCTTACTCTTTAAAGGTCGACCTAAATCTTCTGTTATTAAAATGAACTATCAAAGCTTTATTTGTTTACTAAAGTAATCGAGGATACATAGATTTCCTACAATTACTCGTACTTATGAGCATTTATTGATTTTTTATTAGTTTTTTTACCTAAACATTTTGTATTGGAAATTTTCACATACCATATAACATTAAAAATGTGTAATTGTGTATAGATATAAAGAGTGTTGGCACTTCATTTTAATAAATAAATAAATAAACAATTTAAATAGCACTTGAACCAACCCAAATCCACATTATATACCTAACACTCATTTACATAGTTTGTTTTTTCATCATCTCATTAATTTCCGGAAAGAATCTTCCTAATAAAAGATAGCTTAAATGTTTGCGGAGGCCCGAATCGATGCAAGTACGTGCCCATTCCTTACGTTCCCGAATCTAAGATCCCGGACAATTAATTACAGAGCCCCTTGCTCTTCCGGCCTTCCGGGACAGGCCTTGGCGACCGCTTTTTGTACCTTACGGTCGCATTCATGCCATAAACAGGTCGCCCGTTCTACCGGTTGCGTTTTTCAAAACAGGGTCACTTACTCGTAGATTGCTAAAAGATGTTATTTCACATTTTAAACAAATTTTAATTCCAATTTGTCAAAGTAAGTATTTTGAGGGGCCTAAGTTTATAATCTTAATTAATTACTTTTCATTCGGATAATATGCGCGAAGCTGCGAGCTAGGTATAGCTAGTTAAAATAATTTAAAGAGATAAAAAAATCACGCCCGGTTCACGGTGTCATAGAATTGTATATTTGTTCAATATTGAACTATAAAATAACAAAGAATCCTCACGATTACTTTGTAAGCTTAATACGTGATGATGATGCTTCTAAGAAATGGTGAGAAACAGTTGGCAATCAGCCAGCTGCAACCTGCGCCATGTGTTAATGTGGCCATTTGTTGGTGTCATTATAATTGTTTTCGGCCCATTAGCTTTTTGCAGAGAGCTTTTATGGCTATTCGTTTTTACGGTGACAAAGCCGAGTAGGTTTATGAGATTATTAGGCGAAATTAAAAGATGACGCTGCGAATGCCATTAAAACTTTCAATATTTCAAACATTTTCCTGTTCTTTTTGCTTTATTCATAAAACGGACAAATGCAAGAACTTACAATATTTAGAAATAATTGGATTTAAATTATAATTTCAATTTACTCGTATGTAAGTTCGTATGGGCTAGTGGCCAACTCTGATGTCGAGGTTTTTGGGCAGTTTGTAGGCGTTCATGACTTTTTTTAAGCCAGGACTGATGTCTTAACCTATTTTCCGAACGGTTTATATTGAAAAAATAATATAAAAAACTACTATTTTTAATCAGCATAAAATAGAGTATATATCTATCTCTTAGGTTAAGTAAAGGTTACAAAACCTTTACTTAACAGGCGATGTTTATTTAGGAATTAAAAAAAAAAGTATCACGACTGTAAGTAATCCCCAAGTACGGTAGTTAGTTAGTTATTCGTATTTAAATAGACAAAACGGGAAATCATTAGTTGTGGTCAATCAAATCTAGAGGTAATAACGCATCACAACTGTCACTAATCAAAACGGGGAATTGTATGTTTGCTACGCTTAGTTATTGAATTCCAAAATTGAAAATACCCAAGGTCGGGGTAGGCATCACAACCGGGTCTATAACCTTAGTTATCGTAGACTAAGTTCAGTAACTCGTTGCAAGAATAATAGATCAAAGTTGACATCTTCATTTATATTCCAAGACCTGGAAGAGTTTATGTTAATAATGCTCCATATTATAGCTTTATAAAGGTATTCTTACTACGAAATAAATGATGATATTTATGAAACTGTCGTGCGTGCCGTTTAAGGTGGCTCTCTTTTCTATTCTCGATAGTTTTGAATAGAACCTTTTTCTTTTTTTCTGTCCAAATTTTTTTTCAACCTTCTCCAGCACTAATTTTCAAATGCTTCTAAGATTATCGCTATTTACAAAATGTTGTTAAAAAATGTTACAAAAAATTATTAAATTAATGTTATAGTAACTACTACCAACATTAAAAAGCGTAAATGAAACAGTGGAAGAGATAAAACACTACTTAGTCGACTATTGTAGTCACTTCCTTAGCTTCATAATATTTCTTTACACGCTCGGACACGGCAACCGCTATGCGAGTAACACACAAAGGGTCACGCACTTCCGGCTGATAAAGCTTGAAAAAGCACACACATTTAATACTTTAAGGTTGTGTTTACACTTACGCGGAGCTGTGCGAAGCTGTAAAGAGCGGATCAATTACAGCGCTTAAATTTCAAAATGTTGAGCGCTGTGTTTGGTCTGCTCCGCATAGCTAAGCACAGCTTCGCACATCTCGTAAGTAGAAACTCACCCTAAGGGTACCTCAGACGCAAACGATTCGGAAAATGCAACTTTTGGAACTTACTAGTCTCAAAATACAATTACTGCTTCTTTATTTTGCTTTTAGTAAATGAGTAGTAAAATATTAATTCGTAGTGATTAATTAGGGTTATTAAAGTTGATGTTATAGCATATTTAATTCAAAAAAGTAAATTTCAAATGAATAGATGTTCTTTATTTAAAAATCCTTAATTATCAGAATAATACATTTTCTCAACATAGAGATTCCGAACGATTTGGCAAAGCCAGGGTTTTTAAACGCATATACTGAATGTAAGGCAAAGTTAGTGTAAAGCCAAGGAAGGCATTCGTTTTACCCTTTGAGGTACGGAACCCCAAAAATGAAGCCATTCCAAAAGTCACTGAAGCCATTATAGTAAAAGCACGCGCTAGTAGTTTGAAAACGTCCTAACTGTGGCTAACTCCCTCTTTAAAAGCATACAAGCCTTATCATGATCAGCTTTTAGTACTGTAGTGTGTGTGACCTAAGCTTTACCCCCGTTAAAGCCATATCGCATCGCATCTTGTCCATAAAAAGCCAACCGCGCGGAACTGTGTGTGGAAGCAAGCGTCAGTGTGCAACTGGCTTTGTATTATTTAGAAAATATGTGGCATTAGTGTAGTTTACCTTTAGTGGACAGCTTATTGGGTATAGTAAATACAATGTTTGGACGTGCCTCTGGCAACCCCCTTTCTGAAACTAGTATCATTAATAAACTGATGATGGGAGTGGAAAACCCGACTATCGTGCAGGCAAATCATAATGTTTTGTTAGATATCATAATATGTTATCTTTATATTAGTACCTATACCTAGCTAACTATAATAGTTTTGTAATATTGTGTATTCACATGGTATGTAGCGTAAAATAAACAGTTTCAATTTATATTCCTATTTCTAACATATATCTATTTAAATGGTTTCCCGGCGATAGGTTTAGTCGGCAAACATTTAAATAGAGCCATTACAAACTTTCCGCGAAGATGTACTAACTGCTCTTTGTTTATTCTAAGACCCAACGACCAGAAGAACAAAAGTACTTATATTTAGGTGGGTAGGTAGGTAGGTAGGAGTAGGACACAATAGCCCAACAACCCTTTGTGACACAAGCCATACAAGTTTGTTTGACGTTGCTCTTTGTAAGGCTCTATTTAACACCTACGTTCAAGGTTCAGTGGCCAATTATGTTTTTATAATACGAGTATAAAATATTATCTATTATATTGTGTATACAGGGTGTGGCGTAAGTGGATAATCCTTTACCTACGAATAGGGGGCATCAAAACATGTTCGCAAAATAAATAAATTGTACCCGGTAAAAGTATAACGTCGAACAGTTTTCGAGATATTGGACTTTTTCGGACATTTTAATTTTTTTTACCCTTGTCCATTATGTTCAAATCGAAATCGAAGAGTTTTCGTAATCTGTTTTTTGTATAGCATTCTTAAATAACTGTGCTATCAAACAATAACTGCCTTTTGTGTTCCAAAGAAACAGATTTTTTTTAGAGCAAAAATGTGTTTTGCTACATTTTGAAAAAGTCCAATAACTCGAAAACTGTGAGACTTTTACTGGCGAACATTTTGAATTTCCTAAACTGTTATGATGCCTACTATCCGTAGGCAAAGGATTATCCACTCTTTACGCCACACCCTGTATATAACTTGTGTTACTGAGTGACAGCGGGGGTTGAAGATTAAAATAACTTGACGTAAACGAAGTCACGAAGGTTTCCACTAGTATTATAATGTGAGCATTAGCCAAATGTAATGTTTCTTCAAGGATCTTACTCGTAGATAGCGTCAATTGTGGGTACTTGGAAATTATAGTCGTAAACCTTTTTTTTATATCTCGTAACATTCGATATTGAAATACGACATTTTTATATTATTTTTTATAGTTAGTTAATAATTAGCTATACAGTCATGCGATCAAATGAGCAGTGTTACCACATTTTCATACCAAAACATGCTTTTATAATGATGGGAAAGTGATACCAGTTATAGATTACCCAGGGGCCGTACCACAAGATAGTAAAGTAATATCAAAACAATATTACTCATGGTGTGAAAGTGACAACGCTATACGAGTTCGTATTGCGTTGACACCTTTGCGCCATATATATTGTTTAGATATTATTTTAGTACCTTCTGGTACGGCCGCTTAAAATTTGAATTAATCTTTTGACAACCGAATATGCTCACTTCTGCACAAAGATATGTGCGATTACACCCACGCACCACGCACCATACACCACGCATCCCATGGGGAATTAATTAGATTTCTGGAAGCCAAATAAGTACACACTCCAATTAATTAATATCCGCAGAGGACATTAAGATAAATAATGTACGTTATTAAGGTCACATGATTAATAAAGAAGCATGTTTGGATGGTTTAAAAGTAAAAATATCAAAAAGTTTTTTGACTGAAACTAAATTGAGTTTAGAATTTCGAAAGTAAGGATACTGGAAAATAGAAACATCGAATATCCCGCCATCGAATTTCTTTCATAAATAGTTGTATTTGAAACGATGTTTTTACTAAAAACGGAACCTATCACATACATAATGATGTGTGAAATGACCATAAATATTTATTTATTTATATTTATAAAAGGATTATATTGCGTCGTTAATATTAGAAACATAAGTATTATGGTACGAGTACCAAAATATTGTAATTATCCATTGTCCTAATTCATTTATATTCATACATTTAAAGTTCAACAAACAATTATGATTACACTCGCATTTTTCGTCCTCAATCGATAAACTGTGGTCAGAACTCTCGCATTGTAGCTTTTTAGCTCAATCAATCAATCAATCGGCACTGTGAATTAACGAGATATGCAAAAAAATCCGTCTAAAAATCACTATCCCAAGTGTTCAAGCGGATCTAAGCGGCCTTCTAATCTGGTTGACACATGACAGCTGACAGCAGCTTAGGCGCCAGTGTGTTAGATAACATATTATAAAACATCGGCCATATAGTTTTTTCACTATCTATCGTGATCCATTCGTTGGCAGATTTGAAACAGTAATTACAGTAACTAAAAAGAAGAACCTGTGTGCTCGAATCACTATCGTATATCAACGACGTCGTAGGTTACGTCGATACCAAATGTCAAAACTCACATCAATTCAATTCAATTCTTTTTCCCTGGCTGCTGTCACTTATACCAAACAATAATTAGTGTCAGTTTTGATATTTGGAATCGACGTTGCCGATAAGATATTGATTTGTGTTAACGTCAAAACTGACACTTATCGTTACAGTTTTGATATGAAAACGTCATGATGTCGATACGATTTTGATTCGTGCTAGCCCTTAACTGAATCAGATCATCATTTACTTCTCCTTTTACCGCTTAATGTGGGCACTAAGAGTCATTATTGATTATCAAGCCTTTATTCACACCAGATTGTATTCTTTACCAGGCGAGATCTTTCCCGAGCTGTACACCACCACAGCAGCCCTGGAAGATGAGGAAGAACCTCCCGAGCAGGAGGAAGAGGTTCCTGAGGTGGAGGAGTGCGAGCCCTCCCCCTCAGCGCGGCCTGCGCTTTCAGCTTTACCCTCCTCCCCGTCGGGGCCTAAGGAGGGACAGCTGACGTTGGACTCACAATACTACAGGTTAGAATGAATCTATGTAGAGCTTGTACAGTTTAGCTTGCCGTATTATCCATTTAAGGTAAAGTACTGCCGGTTTCATTAATGGCGCATAATGAACTCCTTTAGCAGAGTTAGCTACATAATCCTATATTTGTGTTTTCTGTTTGCAAACATGTAATTTTGTAATACATAGTTTGCCTTTCACTGGTTTTATTGTTTTAGTGTAAGAAGGTGAGACCCATAAAGGCCTTGAAAAGAGTCTTACCCTCGTATTCAAGAACGACACTATGAGAACACGCACCCACAGTGGACGAAATCTTTTTTCATAAAAATCACTTTATGTGTTGTGCGACACTGCATAGTGTGACTAGAGGCACATTGTCGTGTGCCTCTAGCCAAAGTTGAGCTCTAAAGGCACACGTTAGCGTGCGTCATTGTGCCGCTCAATACATAAAGTGATGTTTATGAAAAAAGATTTCGTCCACTGCGGGTGCGTGTTCTCATAGTGTCGTTCTTGAATACGAAGGTTAGTGTAAGTACTATAGTCAGCAGCAGAATTTTATGTTTTATTTTCAGAATTTAGGAACTATTTATTTCAGGAGCTGATGACAGTTTTCAATAAATTTTATTGCTTACCTTTACAGTATTTACAATATCAGATATTAAGATGATCAGAAAAAAAAAAGATTTTACCTATTTTTTTTTTAAATCTGTTGGAAACATTATTCAGGCATTATATTCTCGTACTTTTGATGTTGACTGTACAAAGGGAACCATACTGAAAGGGTCCTGAAGTATTTTGGTGTTTTCACAATAAATTAATTATGCATGCTAATCTTGTTGGACAATTGTTACTACTTACAGATACCCTTTTGAATAAGCAGCGAGAAAATTTGACAGGAGCTTTTGCGTTTCATGTTTTTGCGCCGTTCAGATGAACACCGCGTATAATAAAAAAGATTGATGGATACAACATAATTTTAATATTACATTTAAGGGCGAAAATAAAAACGTCCAGAGAAAATGTTATAAATAATTTGGCATCAATTCTCGTGCTGCCGGCCCAGGGCCCCCGGGAAAAGGTAAAAAACGTCCCGGAATTTGGGAACGAAAGAAATACAGTTTCCGAGATAAAAACGAGGGAAAAAATGAATGTGTGCTTTGTAGCCGACCTCCGCTATGACGTCATAGAGGGGCTAGTGCACAGGGTGCACAGGTGGTGTAGATTACACTCCTTTTTGAAGTCTAAGAGTTTAAGAGTATACTGAAAACTTAATATTTATTTAAACTCAGAGTTGAGTTTAACCAGTAGGGATAATGAAAACTCATAAAAAAACATTTAAATGGCTTGTGGGTTCGATGCAACGCCGTTTCATATTTTTTTTTCACTTAAATTTTAAAATCTTTCGAGACATTATCGAACATTGTATTGGTGTTTATTATATTTTTATAAAGAATAAATATACCTGCACTTCCAATAACTTTATCTAATATTCCATATAAATTCCCTTCTGAAGTAGATTTTTTGTTTTAAAAACGTACTTAATATTTATAGTCAGTCGCTTCCACTAAAGAAATTCACTTTCAATTCATTTGTAATCAGCACATGCCCTTAATTTGTAATAAAATAGCAGTCGTGATCTTGCGGTCTTTAATAAATGGGACATGTCCCAAAAGACATCAGTGAGCGCAAATAGAACCCCACGCAACCCCCGCCCAGGGCCCAGGGCTAATAAGCGCTGAAAGAAACCTCCAGCCGGAGACTGCCTTAATTATAACGGGCATAAGATATATTTTTGTTTATTAGAGGGTAAGGCTCGATACATTATTATTTATCTTCCAATGCTTACTTAAGATACTTGTAAATTATGACTGCATCTAAAGATTATCTAGAAGGCAATTTGAATTAAGCTTTCTAGTCAACAATAGGGCCATTTATTACAGTAAATATATTTTTGTATGGTTTTTAGGAAACAGGACAACGTCTATCGCGAGTCTGCTAGCTGTTTATAAAGCAAGCAAAAACATTATTGTTTCTAACTTATAATTATAATATTCAAGTCGACCCCATAAAGCAAACCTAAAATGTAGTTAGTAGAGGTACAGACTGTTCTACATCTACGAGTATAATCTCGCTCTCTTGTTATGTATATCTTTGAATTCAGAAAACGTGGGAATTTTGTACTTTAGTGGGCTCTTTACTTTATTTTACCAAAAGGAAACATCTTAAGCGTTTGATATTCCGAAGAATAAATGGATCTCTAAGACATGACGTCTTATGACAGAATAGAATGAAAAGCAACCTTTTTCTGTCGCCGAGACTCGCATTCACGCTGAAAGCTTTCCAAAATATACCGCGTGTCTTTGTGTGGACAATGTGCTTTATTTTGTCTTAATGGAGGAAGTTTATTTCAAATTGAAAATGATGTTAAAATAATACTCATATTTATGAAACATAATTCTAACAATTTGTTGATGTATTTTTTAAAACGCGGGACACTCTGCTTTATAAAATTGTGTATTATTGCCAAAAATTGCTCTTAAATAATTAAATCCTTTACAGTCGTTTTAATCTCTGTGTAAGTGCCACAAAAAAATAGGCTCACGAATTCCCAAATGTTCATAGTACATGAAAAACATGTAAAAAACTTGGTATGGTAGACATCTTCTCAGATATCCAGGCACTCATATTCATTATTCATATTCGTTTCTTTACTGTAATGGAAGCACATCGGCATATAACAAAAAAAAGTTATAAGTTTTATTGCATTGCAATTATAACAATTGCATAAACAGCCAATCCAATGAACCGAATAGGTAAACCTTTCTGGTAAAAAATCAGCAGACGCTACCTAAGTTTCACTTGAATTATGGCATTCATTACTCCGGTGGCTGCAAAGTCCGGTTAATTCAACCGAAGTTCGGCGCCATTCATTACATTTATCGTGACTACAGAAAAAACCAACCCAGAACTCTCTTACACGGGCTATTTATTTTGAGCAACATTCGGTGTTTGAGATAGCATCACTCCCTCAAAATTATATTAACCTACGTTCACATCAACTCTCACAAACTAAAGTCTACTGATTATATATAATATACATTTATATTATATATAATATATATAAATAAATATTTGTGTTCGATTTGATACAGAAGTTCTTCTTAATGTGAAGATAGGATATACTCGTAGCCATACTTTCGTCATTTTGCACCTAAACCGCTCTATCTCAACCGTTAATATCTAACCGTCTACCTTACCATATCTTAGTTTATGTATATTATTATCATCGTCACCATCATCATTACATTTATATAAAAATGTTTTTGTACTAAAAGGTTGTCCATAGATAGTATCGCTATTTATTCTAACCAGCAATCTTGTATCAAAATCAATAAATATCTTGATATAAATATTACGGTCTAGGCTTTAGCAGTAGCTAGGTAACAAAAACCTTCGGCGGCCTATAAACTCCCTGGCCAGTAGTCGTAGCTTCTAGTAGTCACTAGCCACTAGCTTATACATAACTATAAAAAGTTGCCCGTGTAAGCACAAAATATCAAACACCAAAAAAAGCTCCCTCAGAGAAATGTGCGCCCATTAAGGCATCGTTCGGAGACAATGGCTGTATCGGAGGTAAACAAGGAGGTAAACACATTAGTGGGATTATACATCCTACGGCGATCCGTCTTGCTGACGACGCGCTGATGGAGGGCAGGTGTGTGATTGTTCTTATTTATGGACAATGGGGATGAAAAAATATTTCTCTCTTTGAAGCTGAGAGGTGGAATCTAATTTCTTTGTTTACCGAGTTCAGAAGTTCGAGCGTTATTCTTTTTTTAGCTATGTTTTCTTAGAAAGCAGTAACTTACGGCCGTTAGTTAGCAATACGTTTTATTGTGAAACTTGGGTTTCATAATGGTACCTACCTAATTCTTATTACCTTACATCAACATTTATTTATCATACTCATCTAGTCCATGATTAAAATGCAAGAATTGGAAGTTTAAAAATACCTGAACATGTTTCTGCTAAAGAGGACTATCATATGATTGGTTTGCAGCGTATGGTGTAAATAATAATAATAATGTGTAACTGAGTGCAAAGAGCAAAAGCTCTCCTTATAACACAAATCTCTTAAGCCAGGGGAAATCAGTGTGAGAGGTGTGAATGTATGGGTGTAGGTACTAGGTAGGTATGTGTATTGTGTATGTGTATGTATGATAGTGATTGGTGATAAAACACTTTTCCTTCTCATGTTCTTGTGTACTTTGATATGGATCGTAAAAAAATTTAACTCTCAAACTGAACTGCATGTTTCGTTGTTAAAAAATACTGTAAAATTTAACAAACTATTGCACTTAGTAGAACTAACAGAACTAACAGAGTCGCGATACGTTCTATTGTAAATTGCATGAAACATTTTCAATAACAGTCTCAGATTTGGAGACTGTTTGGTATTGCAAAATGAACTCAACAATGTAGTTTACGAGACGAGAACTACAAACGAAACACGTTCGTAGGTACTCGTATATTCTCCAATGAAACACCAATTTGTTTTCTCAGTTCGTTTTCAATTTCCGAAGAGCAGAAGAAAGGATGTTGAGCGATGCTTTCGAGAGGTGCATTGGCCTAAGCACGAGTTTCTAACGTAATTCAGTTGCTAATTAAATGTAGGGCAAGAGCGCTGGTTATGGGCACTTTAAAAACATTTTAATTTCCAAATAAACGGTTTATATTGAATAAATAATTAAAACGACGATATAAACATCATTGAATAGAGTATTTATATTTAGTTTCTATTTTGTTTATATCTCAAAAAAAAGAAAAGAAAAGGTTTTGTAACAGGCGATATTTATTTATTAATTATTCATATTTATGTAGACAAAACGGGAAATCATTGGTTGTAGGAAAAACCAATCTAGCTAGAGGTATAACACACCACAACTGTCACTAATCAAAACGGACCATAGACCTAGAATTGTATTAACTATAGTTTGTTTGCTATGCTTAGTATTGACTGCCAAAATTGAAAATGCCCAAAGCCGGGGTAGGCACCACAACCAGGTATATTATATATCCCTATCTGATGTATCAGAACGATGGCAGAAACTATAAAATGTTACAAAAGCAGAGACTGGTGCTGTGTATACTGTACTGTAGGTATTGTTCAAAGTGACAGATGTGAACACAAAGGCGTGTTGTGTGAAACGGGCTTCAAACTTCTATTGCAACTCAGAAACTTTGGATCTTATAAGCTATATGTTCAAACTGGTGCGCCCCAGATATTTCAAGGTGAAAGCGACCAGAGAGAGACCGTTTAAAATGTTTATAATTATGCTCTGCGTCCATTGACTGTTAAAATTAAAGTAGCTTTTGTCGCGTTGGTCGGTTTGGACATAGCTTTACAGCTGCAGTTGCAGTGACAGTATGCGTGAGAATCGAGTTTAAAAAAGTTAAACCAACGCTACGAGCATATCGGAATGTTTATTAATAAGGGCGCGCGCGACATTCAGGAAGGCATTATCAGAAGCAAATTACATTTATGCTCAATTTCTTGACAATTAGTTTTCTAGGTTGATAAATATTGCTGAATGAAAATAACAGAACCATGAAGCAGGAATCACTATCGTATCGACAACATATTGTCCAAATATCAAAATATATAATGGCCACTGAACTGTAGGTAAAATAAATATGATGGTTGCCTAGTCGCACATTTATTTGTATTTAAACAAAATTATTTTTTAGCTTGCGGGTTTTATGTTATTATAATAATTTGTTTTATCATTTTATTAATTTAGTGATGTATTTGACAGCTACACAGTGGCGTTGGGCGTGACAGTTGGGGCAGGCTGCTTCCTGCTCGCACTGAACATCCTCGTGTTCGCCGGCATCTATCTACAGCGAGGCCGCCGTAGGACGCACCGAAGGCCTAGGAGAGACGGTTAGTAATCAAATAAGGCTGCCTTATTTCGCACCGTAAACTCAGAATTAACACTAATAGAGGAAACGCTATAGTTTGCAAACAGCTGAACTTTATATTCAGAGGAACAAAAAAAAAAGAAAGAAAGTTTTTTTTTGTTTTTTTAAGTAAGTTAGTAATTGTAAGTATCAGATTCAACAACTCAAAGCCAAAGTCTACAGGTATATACGTACGTCTATATAAGACCTTTCAAAGTGATCCTTGTGATTTTTATTAATATTAAATCTTTTAACTTTTTACATTATTCCTCATTATCATGCCTAAAAGGATCAGGCAACAAATACTGCTTCTAGTCTAATGTAGTGCTTACTCTCTGAGTAAGAAATATTGATATAAGACGCTCTTAAATAGGGTTCCCCAAGATCCTATGCCTCAGCTCGATTTATTGTTTGTTTCTCATTGTACGAGTACCTATAAAAGTGGGTATTCAAAAGAAAATGTAATTATAGGTAGGGTATTTGATATTTATCTATTATTATATCAAATATCAATTATAACACGAAAATGTAAACAGTTATGATGAAAGGTCTAACCAGGTAAGTATACGAATAAGCGTATAAGGATAAGAATTGACTAAACAAGGCACTCTTTGATCACAAAGATCAGTTCTGATTCCGTCTACAAATGCCCCAAATCACCCCATTTGGGGCATTTGTAGACGGAAATACATAAAAGCGTTTACAAATAATGAAATTGAAATAGGATCACGGCTGTTATCCTCAAAGACATCCTCTTAGATCTCAAGGATCACAGATCTTGGAACGATCGGGATTCGAACTTGCGACTTTCGTATTTAAAGTCTAGGTAACTTCTACTCGGTCAACACGGGTATCAAATAAATTAGGCATTAAATTTCGGGATCCAAAATTAACAGTTAAACTTATCCGAAGCTTCGTCCACTGTTAACTGCTTGCCAAGAGATTACCTTAAACACGCACTTAGGCAATTAGTCTAGACCGCGGTTAAGGAGGACCAATTGTCTTAGTCAGGACCATCGACCACACAGCCCAGACTCCTCAAGAAAGGCGAACACTGTCAGGTATATACATATACACATATGGTGTAACGTTTTGGCAAAATTGTTTGTTTGAATAAATGAAGCCATTAGGCATCTATCTGTTGGGCTATGTGGTCGATGGTCAGGATCCAGTTGTGGACTTAGCCAAGAGTATTCAATCAAAGCTTTAGGCTCTTTAGTAAGAGCCAACCAACAATCGATTTCTAAACAGATTATAAGCGGAGTGCTTGCAACCTTTCACATATAAAATACTAAATTACTAGATATATCAAAATCCTACTTATTACTATAGAACAGAGAAGAACTTCAGCCAACTGATTCACTGAATCACTTTCCAATACAAAGTTCTAAGAAACTTTGTAGACCCGCATCCAACCCGCAAACGCCCCGCATACGCTCCGCACAAAAACTAAGGGTTTATTAGCCCTCTATCCTAATATACCATTATGTTTGATATCTTCATGACACGGGTCGGTAGAGAAGCTCTGTTTTACGTCTTTGTTTGGCCTCACCAACTTTTCACGGAATATATTATGATACCTTAGAAATTGTAATTTGAAGTGGGTCAAAAGGCTCAAATCACTTTGATATCTTCTATCTTCAACCACTGTTTTGTCATTTTAATACTTTTTTGATGTTTATCAAGAATTCACCAGAACGTTTGTAGATATTCTTGTAATTACATACCTATTAATAATAAAATCTCAGGCTTGATTTAGTACTAGTTAGATGATTGAAATTGATTGTTCTACGGATAAGGAAATGGTAAAGGAAAACATCATGAGAAAACCAGCAAGTATAAGCGGGGGGCTTGCAACTTCAGACACTCACTCACTCACTCACTCATGATCATCAGAATAGAACTAGTACTTCCCATAAACTCAGAGAGCTGAAATTTGGTACAGAGTTAGGGTTTAATGGCCACATAAAGGGAAAACCATAAAAACTAGGATAATCGAAGATCTTGAGTACCTGGTGACCCTGATTAGAAAACACAAGAGCCTAACCAAACTATTAGAGATCGACATACCGCCTTTACAAAAAATATTCAACTTGGTGGGCCGCTTCATTTGATGACAAAAATCGAAGGTCTGAAGTATCTGATGAAGAACCCTCAGCTGGTCTCAGCTGTATTAGAGATATGGTAATGCCCCCTTCTAATATTGGTACATAAAAAAATCGACTGTCATTGCAAAAATCCATCGTAGTGGGACACATCTTCTAATTTAATTCTAATTTAATCTAGCCTATAGCGTCCCACTGCTGGGCGAGTGCCTCCCCTTCTGCTTTTAATACGTATATAAATAAAATTAAAGGAAAACTCTGGATAAGACTAGACTGGCTTTTATACTTATACTTACAAGTGTACAAGAAGAAATAGTCGAACGATTAACTTTATTCTACTCGAACATTACACAAATTAAATAAACAAATTACACTAAAATATTAATTTCGCTCAAAATTTGGTAAAAATATAATGCATTGGACTAAGAGTGGCGGTGATACCCGCCAAAAACATTCTGTAAAAAACTAGCCAAGTCTCGATGGAGCTGCTTGTTTATCTCTAAAAAGTAATGAAATCTAGACAAAGTCGTGCCAATTCTGAGGTTCCTTACTGCGATTTTGCGATAATAAAGAAATCGCAGTAAGGAACCTCAGAATTTTTTTACAGAATGTTTTTGGTGGGATCTTAATTGTCCAGACGTAGGTTTATTAAGACCTATGCAGCTGGCACCGCCTTTTATTGCGATAACTACAATGATACCTAATTATAATGAAAATTGGTTAAGTGCGAGTCGGACTCGCGCATTAAAATCACCATACCATTATCGTTGTATATTTTGTTTTCAGTATTTGTTGTTAAAGCGGCAATATAAATCTGTGAAAATTTCAACTGTCTAGCTATAACAGTTCATGAGATACAGACTTTTGACAGACAGACGGCGGAGTCTTAGTAATAGGGTCCCGTTTTTACCTTTTGGGTACGGAATCCTAAACATAACTTCTACGTAAATAGATCAGGGGCCTGACGACAAGCCCTTAAAGTAATAATTTTCTTCAATTACACATGCACAAATGGACATGACTGCCGATTACGGATTAAAACTGTGCTTTTTAGGTTTCAGAATAAAAATGGTTTAACGTGGACCCACCACAATTTGTTTGTCTGCCCGAGGCCTTATTTACACATTATACAAATATGTTTTAATTTAAATTTTTAATCATATTTCAAAGTTATTGAAGCATCAAATCATTTGTTAGTTGTTAGTTATTGGCATTGGTGAGGGACTCGTGAGTAATTCGAAAACGCTTTAACGAATGCTAGCCCCCCTAGAGGGGTAGGTGTAGCAGTGACGTCATCGAGTTGGCTCGCGCTCAAGTCTGAGCATTCAGTAATGAAAGGATTGGGAAGTCTATTTAATAGCATTTAAACTGGATAAAAAATGTCCACTGCTTTTTTATTTTCGTGCCACGACCGGATATTTACTGGTCATTATATTACAGATAAGATTATAATACTATAATTCTGAAAAAGAAGATATTCATCCTCTCAGATACAAGCACTCGGATCATTGAAAATGTAACGGGGCAGTCACGTCACGTCAGACAGGCAAGTCCAAATATTACAAATTGGTAAAATGCCCAGTTATGCTACAGTTATTATTTCATAGGTTGCAAACTCATCGTTTCTCATAAGAGTACTAGCCGGTTTCCTAACGATGTTTTCCTTCACCATTTAAAGCACATCTTAATTGGCAACACCATGCTTTCTCGACTGCAAAATCTAGGTCGTAGTAACTCAGGGGGACAGGATCCAGCCACTCGATAACGCGTGATGGACGTCATTGGGTCAGCGCGCGCTCAAGTGTTGAGTTCCAATAGGGTGGAAGGAATAGCGGGTCGGTTCAATGCCTTGAGAGCCGTAATGGCCTAGTGGAAGGCCTTGACTTTCGATCAGATCCCAGTCGTGCAATAATCGCAATTGATGTTTGAAAAAACAATCTAAAACACGTGCTCAAAACAGAGAAGGAAAGACACGGCTTAGACAGCTCCGCAAGTATTGGCTATAGTCTTTCCTATGAATGAGGCCGACTTACATAAGAAGTATTATAGGTGCTAGGCAAGTCTACTCCATCTAAAACATAACATATCACAGATACTACAGTCTCGTTAGTAGTTCCACCTGAGGCTATATAAATTCTCTGTATTCATTCAAAGTCAAAGTCAATGTTAAAATCAAAAGGAATTTATATTTCAATATAATTAATAATTGGATATTAAACGTCTTAGAAACTAATATAATCTAAGACTGTTCTTTTAAAACTGTATATCAAGTAATCAGGAAAGTAATCAGCAAAGCCAATCGTAAATTAAAACTACTTCGGATAACATAAATGCCGAATGCCGCATTCAGGTATAAAATAGGTTAGTTTCCAGGATCCATTTGTTTTACGAGTAGGTAACTATAATAATGTCATATATTATAAAAAAATGTACAAAGGTGTACCCTCAGTTCGAAACCGACTCACTTTGTATGTTATTTCGGCTATTGGGTACAGCTTCGGCTGCATTGTAACTTCGTTTTCTCTTCACCAGAATTGAGTTACCGTTTCGGAAAAACCGCTGGCTTTCAAACACGCATTTTCGACTATCTACGAATTTGCTGCAGAAGGGACTTTGTGAATCGAAAATTCGCCGAAACACGATGGGCTTTTAGTTCTTTTGCTGGCGATGGCAGACCTTTTGTTAGCAAACATTCAGTTCACTATTTCAGTTTAGAAGACTGGAAAATTAAAGCGTCTTCACTTCGTTTTCATGTTTCAAAACAATCTGAATTCTACATTTGTAAAGAGTTTTATGTCAGCATGCTTTGGAGGGACTTTTTAAGCTCAAGTTATATTGCTACGAAGTTTTGGTTTGACAACATGAACATGTATTGTACTCGAGGTATAATCCAACACGTGACGCAGCCAAGATTTTTCCTACGAGCGGATGTTTGGTTGGGTTATGCTCTGATCATTAAGAAAACCTGCATAATGAATTTTAGTGATAAGGTCGCCCATTGTACGTAATTCGAAAATTATTTGTTTAATGTTTTGCTTGTTTATTTCTGGAGTACAATAAAGTATTATCTATCTATCTATCTAATGACTTTTTGATAATACAACATAATTGAATCGAATACATCTTTTTCTGCGCAGCAATGATAATTGTTGAAAACAGCGATATTTTTATTATATAAGTATGGAATCGCATAAATAAAAATAAAAGTTTCCGAACTTTCCGCAGTTTAAAATTCACGTTCACGGCGCTACATTCTACAAAAAAGTCCAAATTTTGGTTTTGTATACTCCTACAAATCGTTGCTAGGCTTGCTGGTAGACTAATATGGTGGCCTCAGAACAAGAAATAAAAGCAGTGTTCTTACAGGTAGCTGCAACAGTCGCGGCGCGAGCGCTCTCGCTGAAGGCGCTGCGCCCTCACCAAGGAAGAGCACCCTCAAGGTAACATTATCCTTCGATGCCCTATACTTTCATCAGTCTATTTCTTCATCTATGGAACAATTTGCCTGATTTTCTATAAAATACTAGTTTTACTGCACTACAAGAGTCCGTATGGTAATGACAACGGAGTACTTTCGGAACTCGACAAGCACTCGTACGTCGTCAAGCTGTCGGTCTCAAATTTAATGCCATGGTGTTGAATTGCGGTTGCTTAATGATATTCAGTGTTGGCACAGTCATAGCTCTTACGATTTAACAGCTTAGAATATTGATTTTTCATTTATTCTGTCTCACAAATATGCCAAAAGTGGGCATGATTTTTTTGACTATTTGATATTAATTAATAATTATTAAATGATTCCCACCGTTGCGTTATTCATGGCCACTATAGGGCAATTGCATCTATCCAGTTCAGACGTTTATTAAATCAGAAATAGCATTCCAAGAGACAAATGTTCTCTACACCAAGAATATGTATAATACACAAATGTTCTCTCAGTTCTTCACACTTATCTTTCTAGGATGCACTCACTGATTTATGCTTTTAAACAAATATACTTCATTAAATAGCTAACTTATAGTTTGTGTGTTTAGGCGCAATTTTAGCAACGAAATTATCATAATTAGCTCTGTGTTTTGTGTTACATCATAGGATATAATTAGGCCGTGTTCATACAACTATTTACCCTACTGTGATGATATACTAATGGTCACAATTTAATAAGAGCTTTTACCGCTCATTAGAGAAGTAAATTTATTTACCGATTACAACGATAATAATTAGTCATCAAATAGTTATTGCATCTGCTAACTAAGAGTTCGTCCAAAACCTTTTGCCTGCTAACATAAATTAGAAATTAGTTTCATGAGGAACGTGAATACTTTCACAACATTTTCCATTAGCAGATTTCTCGTAACTTTTCAATTTTCACAAAATAAAATATTTTTTGCAATAACTATTTTATACTGCATTTTAATTTGACGGACGATTTTATTAATATTTCCATTTAATTTATCTAACTCTGGTTCACAAACTTACACAAATTAATATACCACTCGATTTCCACAGCGCAGTTGCGAATCAGAACTAAAAGAGAGGCCGCTCAACGCCGCAGCGGCACCTCCAAAAAAACGCGTCCAGATCCAGGAGATTTCTGTATAGAAGACTTCTGAACCGACTTTCACCATTCCGAGACGGATACTTACTCGTAGACCTCCGTGCTGGATCTAAACAGCCACATCAAGATTCGGGCCACGTGGTTTTTCGAGCCGAAACGAAACTCTTTCATTGAACTTCGAGCCGGCAGCCATCGAGTAGTTCTTCGATACCTGAAGGTACGATTGCAATACAGTTGTAAAAACCGTCGCAAACTCGTTTAGCAAAACTGCACGACTGGTTTTAATATGGAACTAAGTGCACATTGATACATTTAAGTGGAGTGTGAACGGTTTGATCAAAAAGTGGATTGGTATTAAATGAATGTCGTGGTTTGCTGTAACTTTTGCAAACGTGAAATGGTGGTTCGTGGACGTGAGGTGGAAGTTAAATAATATTTGGTATTTATATGGTATGGCTTGTGAAACAGCGGAAGGGAAACCGTATCTAACAAAATGATTATTGTGACTTTGTAAATAAAAACATGGAAATCACATTTTCACATTGCTCCGGTCCCGATTATATTTCTCATTTTAAAGCATCGAGGCAGAAAACACAATCTTCCCACTTCAAAAATATGCTTATCGTTGCAAAATATCCAAAGAATTCCTCGCACAGCACTCAGTTTATTCAAACTCAGGAGTTGTGGAGCGTCAAAGATGGCTGGCGCATATGCAGCGAGTGAGAAATGCGATTAGGGCCGTTTCCATCGCTCCCGCTGCGTCATAAGCTCGGGGCATTCTCCGCCCCGATGCATCGATGTATCGCGTCGCACTAGTAGTGATATGGTGTGTACTGACCGGGAATACCTATCGGGTACAATTTGAGCATTTCAACACTGTTCGTTGAGCCGTCACTTGTTTCGCTTTGAAGCGATAATATTCAATACGAAATTTACTGTTATTGTTTCAGTGTGTTTTCCAGTGATTGAACAAATTCAACTTTGTCTTAACTTTGGTACACTGTGTTTGTTTTGTTTTAATCATGACTTTGTGCCATTTGACTGGCTCAACCTCAATGTTGAATGCTGTTTCCGAAATGTTTCCTGTCTATTCTAAAAGTTGTCTTATTAGTACTAATATTTCTCAAAAAATATCCAAAGAGTCGTTTATAAGGTAGAACGACTCCAGTGACGAGTTGTTTCCTGGCACATGGCAAAATGAAGCATTGCCCATTCTTGTCCGAGCAAGATGAGAAATATTAGTAGCATAAAATCTAATGAGTCTCCAGTCAGTGGTTGTAAATAAACTGACTGGGTCGTTTCCTTCGTGTATCTACCTCCTGACCAATATTTATCGAATTCTGTTCTTGTTATTGCTACAGAAATAAATCAAGATAGTGGATACTAAATGTCGGACTTGATTAACGAGTGTTTGCAGATTGTTTTCATTAGTCTAGTCCACTGTTGTTTCCTTCGAAGATACTACATTACAAAATAAACTGTTTACTTGCATTTCAATAATGCGGAAATTGTATTTTCAAAGCTAAATAGTATTCGCAATGTATATTTCTGTTGATTTGTTTCTGTGGCCAATCTACCTGAATTTATAAATAGATTTAGTGAATTCTTTCAATCTAAGTTAGCGGTTGTAATTGGTTTTTAAAATCGAAATCTGTATAGAACCTTAATAAAAAATTTAATGGACTTTAGTTTCATAGAAATCTCAAGTTCTCAAAATATTTAAATGTAATGATGGATATTAACAGAATAATCTTCGCGGTTATTGGATCTTATGCGAGTATTTAGATTATTTTAGTGAAATAGCTATTAATTATTAATTACTGGTTGTGCTTTCATTGTGTTTATTTAAATAAAATAAAAAAATAATACCTACTAACCGTAGGGTTTTTAAAGATTAAGTGAAAAACTATCAAAATAAACTTGTATAAATCAAAGTTTTCGAATTAAAAACAAAAATACCTAATTGATTAAGATACCTACTATGTAACACTTTTGTATATAAACAAAGTACGAATAGTTTCTATAATGATGTAAATATTAGAGATTGTCGTGAGTATATCTGTGAACTTTGATGATTTGCCATCAATAAAAAGGTTATAATAAAGACCACTTTTTCCTGAAAACCTTGTTTTATTTATTTATCTACCTTTTGCAACTACTTCGTCGCACTATAAATAAATACCGGTGAAAATTTTAACACTGCAATATCTAGCCCTAAACTAAGCAAAGCTTGTACGTTGGAAACCAGATAGTATATTGAAATACTTTATTTTTATGCACTACTTATAATACATAAACAAACAGATACAGAACGAATATCAACCATACAAATGTTAATCCTGGGTAGGAATCAAACCCACAAATTGAAAGTTGAGTTGACTCCCACTCGGCCAAATACAGCAGTTTGCTGGTCACAAGAAACTTATAAAAAGAGTCGTTATCCAAAGTCGATCGCTTAAAATCAGCTAAATTAGTCCTTCGGAACTTTCAAAGTTCATTAAATAAAGATTTAGGATCTTCAAAATGAAATGATTATCCCTTAATGGCGCTAATTCTTTGGCATTTGACACCTACTAAAAAACCTTTTATAACTCTTTACGACCTTTAAATAATTATCTATTCAACCTATGAACAAGTTTGGAAGTTTCAGACTTGGCAGTTATTATGTTAATTTCCAATGAGCTTTAACTTGTTGGAGCTCATTTAATATTCTTTGCACACACTTTTGAAGATTATTCAATTACATAGCGAAGCACGAACATGCCACGTGGCACGTGGCACGTGTGACACACAAACATACGGCATGTCAAGAAAAATCAAATTATAAGATATCTAAATTATCTATAGACGTGCACTGAAAGAATTTTACTGTTTATTTACCTTTTAAGTGACACCGTATTTCAGATGCATAAGATAATTTTAGTAAAAATAATATATTAGGTAGGTACGAGTATTTATAAGGTCTTACCTACTAGAGCAAATCAAATAACAACCAACAAAATATTATCAAAATCAAAAATCGAAGACTCGATATGTTCATAACGCTTCACTATTATGTATTATTAGGTACTATCACTCATTTTATATTTCACACACTAGTCTTATATAAAACAAACTCTCGACATGTCCTATATCTTGGACAAAAAAATATGAGTTGGCCGTTTCCGTGTAGATATTTATTATACCGCTTTGTTTCGTTCGTATAAAGGAAACCTTAAAAGTCTACACTTTGTCATACAAACAAAAATGCCCAAAATTCGATGTAGCCGTGGATGTACAGATACTATGACAATGGAGGGGTGGAGGGGGGTTGGGGGAGTCTGAAAGAACAATCGCTATTGAATACCTTTCAGCCGGTTATTGTATCTAAATGAGAGTGCAGTTAATTTATGACCAGGTGAGAATGGCTTGGCGTTGAAGATGCGAGGTAGGTAATGCTAGAACATTCCATCATTTTAATGAAGTGAGGTCTTGCGTAAAAATATGAACTTACTTGCTTCTTGTCTACACTACTACACTACTACAGTATTGTACAGAAATAAAAATTGGCATTTTTGTATTTTTGTTTGTACTGTGTTGTATATACAGGGTGTTTGGCACATGGACCGACATGATTTTTGGGGGGTGGGGGGGGGGTCATGTGCTATTGTAACGAATACGCAAAGATAAACACAACAAAAACGTAACAGTTCAACAACAGATTTAACAAAAAACAATAACAAGACTTTAATTTGACTACGATAGAACAACGGGAAACGTACGGGCACTTCGAATAGCAGAGTAATCTCGACTGATTCCCGGCAAGTGACCTGCACCAACATTCAACTCGATAGACAAAGACAACAATAACTGTACGTAAGAGAAAGACTAACTTTTTACCTGCTACTTTGCGGATTGCCGCGTTGACTAGTTACATTGTTCAAACCAGTTACATTGTTAGAGTGCGTGTTCAGCCGAACCCTGGCAAACGAATCTTTTTTTGACCACCTTAAGAACGGTTTCTTTTGTCATGTTTTTACTAGAACTTTTTAAAAGAAAGCTAAATTCAAAATGAATTTTAGTTTTTTTTAAATGAATTTAGAAGTGGTCCCTTTTCATAACATTTACACCGATTTACCACTTTGAAAGCTCAGAAGTTTTTTTAGGATATTAATTAATTAATAGGATAACAAGTAATGATTTATTTAGAATAAAAAAACATTGTAGAATACAAGCATACTTGGTTTTGTGGTATTATAACCACAAATAAAAAAGTAAGGACGATTTCAAGGCAAGATTTCGGGTGGTTTTCAAAAAATTAAAAAAAAAACTTATCTGGACTACCGTGAGACTTAGGATATTGGGTCTCACGGGGAAAAATAGCACATGACCCCCCCCCCCCCACCCCCCAAAAAATCATGTCGGTCCATGTGCCAAACACCCTGTATATACTAAACAAGACGTATGGAATGCTAACTACTTCAAAATGTGGGCATGAGCCAAATATAATGTTTGGACGTGCCTTTGACTACCCCCACTAGACATCTTCAAAAGATCTATGCGCCCGGATATCTGAGAGGATGTCTACCGTACTTGGGGATTACAGTCGTGATCCTATTTATTTTTAATTTTTTTTTATGCAAAAAAATCACTGAATCAATTTTTCAAAATTCTTTAATATATCAAAAGCTACATTATCAGCGAGAAAGATTTAATTAACCCGTTTTATTTTTTTAAATTGCAATAATTTGACCTTGTGTATCAACAAAGCCTAGTATTGCCTATAATCTTTATTAGTAGGTACACCCGTGCAAGGCCGCGGAGAATTGCTAGTGTGATATACCTGTAAGTAGAATTCATAGGCACAATCAAACGTTTCTTTATTGATATAAATGTGTTGCGGGTTGACAGGAATGCTTGACCTACAAGCTTGCTAGTCTGTGTCATAATAATTTTACTTATCACTCTATTGTAACGCGCAATACGTACCATACTGAATTATTATGAGTTGAACTACTGTTTGACATAGTACTTTGTCAAGAGGCTGCGAAAGGTACCAAGGGAGGCAGGAAATGATCATCAATCAGACATTCAGAGGCAACTGCGGACGCGCTCGCGCGGAAATGAGAAATTGAGCGTGCGACCCGCTGGATTGCTGCAACACGTCATGATACCGGGGCCATAGAAATTGCTGATATTCGTGTTGTGCTACTAACTGAGTGGTAAGTACCTCGACTTTCGTTTAAAAGGTCGTGGCCTCGAATCCCAGCATACATCAACGGATTTTTCTGCTCGAAAAATGTTTATGCGCATTGAAAACACGTGCTTAAAACGTTGAAGGAAAACATCGTGAGGAAACCAGTAAGTATTCTTATAAGCGGCGATGGGCTTGCAACCTGTGACGTATGGAATGCTAACTACTGCAAAATGTGGGCATGTGCCAAATGTAATGTTTGGACGTGCCTCTGACTACCCCCTCTAAGCATCTTCAAGGATCTAAGCGCCTGGAGATCTGAGAGGATGTCTACCGTACGGCGGTAGACATCGCATTGGGGATTAAAGTCGAGATCCTATTTTTTTTGAAGGGGAAACATTTAGAATTTAATTAAGAAGGAGAGATCATTGACTGTACTGATTCGTATTATTTTGCCCAATTTCTGAAGATTATTGGGGATTAAAGAGACAATGTTGGCAATTATGTTGTCAACACAAATCTAAGAGTTAGTTTAGTCATAGAATCCGGAGGTATATTCGTAATATCGCTAATGGCAGTTTGTAAGCTACAAGATTAATATTGTATCTGTATATATATAATTGTATAGATGTAGAACATTGTAATACATGTAATCCATGGGTTATTATGTCGATTGTTCCATTGCAGATTAGTTGTAATAAGACAAGACAATATCCAATTATTAGGTATAATTATTGTAAAGTCACAAATTAGGTATTACAATAGAATTATGTTAATTACAGTGAATGTTTCCGGTGCGTTAAAACACCGAAATTAAATCTAAATATCTTTATAATAGCAGGCACTTTTTATTTTATTAGACACTAGCGACCCGCCCCGGCTTCGCACGGGTGCAAAGCTGATACCAAAATATATTACAGAATGTCTTTTTATACTCGCTAACAGCATTTATTTTTTACATTTTTTCTTATTTATTTTACTTTTACAATTAACACAGAAGCTCTCTATATATAACGTCCACAGCTTTCTTGTCATTAGACAATACAAACATGTTTCCTTTAGATCTTACTCTTGAAAGAGCGATCTTAAAATTATCAGTGGTTCTCTAATATATATAAACCTTCCTCCTGAATCACTCTATCTATTAAAAAAAACCGCATCAAAATCCGTTGTGTAGTTTTAAAGATATAAGCATACATACATACAGACGCGGGAAGCGGGAAGCGACTTTGCTTTATACTATGTAGGATCTATGTGAAGTACATTTTCACTACATAGTATAAAGCAAAGTCGCTTTCCGCTTCCCGCGTATGTATGTATGTTAAAACTACACAACGGATTTTGATGCGGTTTTTTTTAATAAATAGAGTGATTCAAGAGGAAGGTTTATATGTATAATCCATGCATAATATAGTAGAGAAACACTGATAGTTTTAGAGGTTTCTAATGTGATGTCGTAAATAAACACATTTTTTTGCGCTTACATTGCAAATGCTGGCTGAACCCCACGAGATATATCAAAATAATGTACTACAGTATTGTACACCTTAAAAACGTCTACAAAAAAGTAAACGATGGTATTAGAAATGTCTTACGCACAGCGAAGCGGGCACGGGTCAGCTAGTAATCTATAAAATTAAAACTATGTCAAAGAGTACCGAAACAATCCGTTTTTTACAAGCTTTTATTTAACTTGCATTGTATGTAACTATGTTTGTTTGGGTGGAATCTTGCAACTCAATTTGAAAGCACTGATTTAACTTTTAACTAACTTTAACTGATTGAGCTGAAATTTGGCTTAAGTACTTATGTAACTTCGGTGACAATGCAATAATATGGTGAGCTCGCTGACTCCATTGTCAGGAGCTGTTCAACGGTCACTCACAACGAAACTTCTAAGTAAATATTTTGATTGAGTATAAACTTTGCATTCTTGTTAAGTTCCGATGACAATGTTATATTACGGAGTATGTGACAGGTGATAGCGTGCTGTTGCTCGTTAGTTAGTTTAAATAATTTTACAAAAGCTTGTTATTAGAAAACTTATTAACATACATCACTTGTAATATTGTATTACACATTCATTTTCATAGTTTATAAAAAATATTGAATAGGCAAGGTTTTAACATCAAATGTGCCATTTCAACTACCTGTTGAAATAAAACAGAACGAATACTGTAAAAATAAGATTATCGCTTCTAATCCTCGTCAAAAATTTTAAGGAAAGATTAATCCAAATTAATTTTGCCACTTTGTAAGTGGCAGCATGCTACTAAGTGGAAAATGGTAAAAGTTACTAAAGGCTCGAATTTTGGAAAACTTCTTAAGATTGACTGACAGTCTTGAACATTCAAACTTTTATAGGTAACTTGATCAATTTTTCAATAAATTTTTAATTAGACAAGTCAAAAGTTCATCTTTAACTTTTCAATTAAAATAAGCTAAACAATACAAAAGGAAACTTCAAGAAATGCCTTTAAATTAATACCTAGCATAAACTGGTAGTTATAGATAAACTATTAAGTGCACACTAAAAAAAATGTATAAATAACAACAAACATATATGTATGTACAATATACGGCCTTATCGCTAAAAGCGCTCTCTTCCAGACAACCTTTGGATGAACATGATTAACAAACTCAACAAAAGACGTTAAAAGTTTAACTATACAAAACAAATCCTACAAAAATTATATTTTACTTTCTAATTATATCGCATAATATCATGTTCTAGCTGTCAATTTTGATAGTAGAATCACGTCTCGAATCTCTAAATACGGTAGACATACAATCAGATCTCAAAGCGCTTAGATCCTTGTAGATGACTAAAGGGGGAAGTCAAAGGCACGTCTGAGACAGGTTGCAAGCCTGTCGCCGCTAATTTTGAAAGTGTCAAAAATAATTTATCAGAAAAACAGGAAAGCACTCCTACAAGCCTGACGATGGTAATTGGAAAACATATTGAATGAACTCGTAAACTTCCCCCATCCTAAACTCCTTATGTTCAATAAATAATGCCGTCACCTCGTGCTCCTATAATGGCATGGCATGGCATGGCATGGCACATAATCTTGTGTTGGTCTTCGCTCCGCCGCCCTTATTACATACGTTATCACGTTGAAACGAAACGCCTTAGTAAAAGCATTTGAACGCGTCTCATCAATTTGGGGCTCCACTCAAGGCTCTGTGTTATGTATTTTTTACAGCCGACAAATTTGCATAATAACGCGGAATCCATCCGCATTATGAATAGGCTTGCGACACATTTGTAAGGATTTCAGAGGCAAGTGTACCTGAGTGGAATTGACAAATGTTTAACATCTAAAGTTTTTGAGAAAACTAACACTGAGGTAAATTTTCAAGTCATATTTTCAGTTATTGGTCGTATAATCTTTTTTGCCAAATTAATAGCTAAATTTATGCTCAAATAAAACGGATGCAGCGTTATAATAACATTGCTTGCAGTATTTGCATATAAATTGACAGTTTAATTTATTACTACGCCCGGACGCTGTTATTGTTCATTTGATTTCCACAAGTGTAAGAAGTAATTACATAGCATTACGATGAATCGTCTCACAGGTATATAGAATACCTGGTACATACCTATTTTATGGTAAGTGTGCCACCAAATTTGCGCAAAGTATTTGTCAAACTTGTCTAACTCATAATGTGAATTCCCTCCAAATTTTCCCCGCGGATCATTGGCGGAATGTCGCTAAATCGAGTTCCCAACTCATTTATGTTTCATCTGTTTCCGTATTATAAGTTAAATTCATTGTTTCAACAGCTCCGGCGAGCGGTGCCGGTGTGGGGTAAACTTGCACGGTTCAAAACTTAATGCAAATATCGGGTTGTTATTTGAGTTGAGTTGTGTTGCGCTCCTCACCTAGTGTTGCCGTAGCTGGTTGGTTAACTGCCCCAACTCTATTTATGGTAAGGTTAACTAGTCATACTAGTATGTATGATAAAATGAAACGTCCGTCTTACTCCGTAGCTAGTTTATTACTGGGGTTACCCACAGTTGTTAACTTAATAAATACATTACATCCCTCCAATATTAATTTGGAAACCTGTAACAATTGACAAGAAACAACATTACAATTTAATTTAATTATACATTTATCCTACACACTTAATTACTACAGAACACTATATTAATCATCCTACACTTTTACATCTAAATCTAAATACATCTAAAAATATTTCTTATAATTAACAGGCTTTTTAACTCTCTTAGAGCGCTCGAACGGACTGCAGTTTGCAGAAGTTGGGTAATTATTCTGATTAGGATCAGCACTCTGCTCAGCCGGTCGAGCCTCGCTATTCATCTCCTCGCATGCCTCCGCCCACTCCTCATTGTCCGCATCCCTCTGTTCCCCTACTACTACATCAGTTCTATTCACTACACTATTCCCATCAAAATGAATCGCGGACCGCTCCTCTCTCTCCTGCACAGCCACGGTGGCCGATGGAGCTGATGGAGGAGATGCGGGCGGCGGCGATGGCGGTGAAGCAATTGCCTGCGTAGAGGGCGGGGGCTGTGGCGGAGACGACGGCAAAGGCGATGGCGCGCTCGGCACCGGCAGTGTTGAGCTGCCGATGCCGGGCGTTCCTTCGTTATAACTATTATTTACATCAGTATTGATTGCGCTTGAACTCGTATATTTTCTCATCTGATCGATGTGCCTATTACAATCGGTATCGTAATCCTTAAAATAAATTTGAAACATCCGAGTGCCTAAAATTTTCTTAACAATTCCTACGCTCCAAATACTTTTCCTTGCAATAAACCATTTAGCCCATACAGTTTCACCTACATGAAAACATCTGCTTTGTTTTAATACTGCCGCATCATTTTGCATAATGGTAGATTTACTTTCTGGTAAAACTAAATCTAACCTACACCTTAGATTACGACCTAACATCAACATAGCCGGCGTTGAACCCGTAGCACAATGAATCGTGTTTCTAAAATCAAACAGGAAACTCTGTAACTTGCCTAAAATATCTTTTTGGCCATTTCCTTCTGAAAATAAACATTTGAACATTTTTTTACACGTTTTCACAGAGTTTTCTGCTTGACCATTGCTCGCCGGATGATAAATTGGTGACGTTACGTGTTCAATCGCGTTAACTCGACAAAATGTATGAAATTCCACTGAGCTAATTTTTACATCATTATCGGATACTATAACGTTAGGCACACCGAATCTAGAAAAAATCTCTTTTAGTTTTTGAATAAGCGCATGTGTTGAAGTGCCTCGGTCCATGTGAATACATTCCAGCCATTTGGAAAACGCATCTACCACTATCAAGTATACCGACTGTCCTATTGACATGTAGTCTATGTGAATGCGATGCCAGGGAGAGGGGGGGCGCGGCCAGGACGCGGGGGGCGCGCTCGGCGGCGCACTGCGTACAGCGGCGCACGCGGCGCACGAGCTCACCCACCGCTCGATGTCGCCGTCGATACCCGGCCACCACATTCTGCTACGAGCTGCACTTTTCGTTTTCACAATCCCGAAATGTGCCGAATGCAATTCTTTTAGCATCCTGTCTCGATATATCCTCGGTATCACTATCCGGTGGCCGCGAAACAAACAACCATCTATCACCTCTAAATCAGTTTTACATTGGAAATACGGCGCTATTTGTTTGCAATAAATTTTTCTAGGCCAACCATTATTCATGTATTTGATAACCGTTTTTAATACAACATCGGTAACAAATTCACGCTTAATATCACTAAATAAAACCGGTTCTACGCTCGATTCTAAGAAAAGAAAATACCGAGAACTTCCTTTGTCTTGCTTATCATCACTGTCAGCTTTTGATAAAGGTGACCGTGAAAAATAGTCCGCTATTTCATTATTTTTGCCATTTATGAACCTAACCGTATAGTTATATGCCGATAAAATTATTGCATATCTTTGAAGTCTTAAGGCAGCCGTCACCGATATACCATTACCTTTTCCAAAAATAGATAGTAAAGGCCTATGGTCCGTTTTCAAGACAAATGGTTCCTGACGCCCGTATAAATATTGATGAAAATGTTTAACCCCAAAAATAATAGCCGTCGCTTCTTTTTGAATTTGACTATAATTTTTTTCACTCGCCGATAATGATCGCGAAGCAAACGCTATCGGACGCTCGCGTCCATCATCGTCTTGGTGTGCTAACACGGCCCCCAGTCCGCACGGCCCTGCATCCACAGTCAGCACCAGAGGCGCATCAGCATCGAAATGCGCCAGCACTCGCTCGCTGGCCAGTGCGCGCTTCACACTTTGAAACGCGGATTGCTGACGCTCGCCCCATTGCCACTGTGCGCCCGCGCATAACAGCTCGTGTAGTGGATGTAGTACTGCCGATGCACTCGGAATAAAATTTCTATAATAGTTTACTACACCCAAAAACCGTTTAACCCCTAGCACATCTATAGGCGCTGGAGCGTCTAGAATCGCCTCGACCTTGGATGGACAAGTCTTTAACCCGCTCTTATCGATTACGTATCCTAAATACGTTACACTCCTCTCAAAAAAAACACATTTGTCTTTTTGTAAACGCAACCCGGCATCATGCAACCTACTTAGTACTTCTCTTAACCGTGACAAATGTAATTCTTTGGTAGGTCCCGTTATACAAATGTCGTCAAGCCACACACTGACTCCATCTAACCCCACCAACAAGGTTTCCATTGCCTTTTGAAAAATGGCGGGAGCGCAAGCTAATCCATAAACTAAACGCGTATAAGAAAATAAACCTTTATGCGTATTTATCGTAGTTAGCTTTTGAGACGACTCGGATAACCTAAATTGGTTATAAGCGTTACTCAAATCTATTTTTGAGTAGTGTTCCCCTCCCCCTATCTTAGAAAATACCTCTTCTATTCGCGGCAAGGGGTACTTATCAATTTCTAAATCTTTATTTAAGGTACACGAGAAATCCCCCGCTATTTTCAGCTTTCCATTATCTTTTAAGACTGGGACAATTGGGGTCGCGATTTCAGCATAATTAATCGGTATTAAAATACCTAAACTGACCAACCTATCAAGTTCTTTACTAACTTTGTCCCTTAGTGCGAAAGGTACTGTACGTGGCTTGAAAAACCTTGGAGTTGCATTTTCTTTTAGTTTTAATTCGACCTCAAACTTATTAAAACATCCTAACTCATCTTTCCAAACGTCAGGATACTGTTTCAATAATCGTTGCACTTCATCAATGTTATTATTCTTACATGTTATGTTATAATTTGAAGATGAAAAGTAAATTCTAAATTTTGTCATGAAATCACGGCCTAGGAGAGGTGGTCCTCCATTTTCTAAAACATATATTTTAATATTTTGGCTTGAATTAGAATACGAGATTCTTGCTACAAAATATCCCAGAGGCGTGATTTTATGACCGTTGTAAAGACACATTTTCAAATCACTTTTAAGTAACTTTTGACTAATGGCAAAATTTTGCAAATACAATTTATTCGATATAACGGTACTTCCTGACCCAGTATCTAGTTCCATACACATATCTATTTCGTTCACTCTAACAGTTATTTTAATAGGATTATAATCAACATACCTCAAATTAAAAAGTTCACACTCACTGCAGTCACCTTCCTGAGACGTATCCGTCCCCTCCGTACAGATGTTATGCAAATTAGATTTCTTAGCCGCACATAACTTTTTTAGATGGCCCTTCTGGCCGCAAACTAAACACTTGTAGTTTTTAAACCTACACTTGGCCGCGTTATGGTTTTTTAAACCACACACTGTGCACCGCTCTGCATCGTCGCCGTCACGCGTTCGGTAGGATGCGCCGGCGGACGCCTGGCGCGGCGGTACGCTGCGTGCGGCGTGTGCGCCCGCGCTGCCAGTCCTTACATGGAACACCGGCTCCTCCTTCACGACGACGGCACCCGCGCTGACGACGCCCGCGCCGCCAGCGCGCGCCTGCCGCGCACACATGGCCTTTTGTGCGACCTCCAATGCCTGCCCCAGCGTCAGGGTCTTTGAATCGCATTCGAAAAGTTTATCACGCTCATGTCCTGTTCTGAAGCCTAGCACGAACCGATCTCGCAAAAGCGTATCCAGCTCCGTACCGAATTCGCAGTACACGGCTAACCCTCGCAGCCGCGCCGCCCATTCTTCGATGCTTTCACCGTCGAATCTCATCGCTTCGTAGAACTTCGCCCTATCGGCGAACGTCGACCTTTTTGGCGTAAAATGTTTATTGAGTACGCTCACTAGCTCCTTGTAGACTATGTCTTCGAGTTTCTTCGGATGCACGAGATTCCGAAGCAGACGGTAGGATTCGTCCGACAAATGCGTTAACAGCACTGCACTTTGATTATCGGTTGCAATGCTATTTAGTTTTATAAACTGCGTCAATTTGCCGAAAAACACTTCCCATTCATGGATTTTATAGTCAAATACACTTAAATTCCCGAGAAAGTTCGCCATTTTAGAAAAATGCGGGTAGATCCAAACCTCGTCGTCAAATAGTATGTATGATAAAATGAAACGTCCGTCTTACTCCGTAGCTAGTTTATTACTGGGGTTACCCACAGTTGTTAACTTAATAAATACATTACACATACCCAAAGAGCATAGTGAGGTTTAGCAACAGATTTAGTCTTGCAGGTCTAGCTTCGTATACTTACAATTAAATTATGTACCTATATCCGGGTAAAATCAAATATTTGAACAATCAAAGTTTTAAAAAATATACAAAAAATCTAAATACAGGATGTATTAAGACTACTCCCGATAACTGAAACTTGATGTCCAGACTATGTATCATAAACTATTAACACAGAAAAGAATATTTTAACTTTGAAATTGGCACATTTTCAAAATCGGGTTTTCTGACGGGTGCCCCGTCCGCCGTCCGCCACGTACACGGTACGCCCCGGGCACGTCCCGGTATAATATAAATCTACCCTTAATACACCCTGTATATCATAATAAATAGGTACCTATTAACTGTAAAAATATGCCAACTGTCTAAATACCCACAAGTTGTTATACTCCTATTACGCGTATTTTTGACAAAGACCGCTTCACTGTAGCTCTAAATAAAAGTCCTTCCACGAAAAACAAAACCTCATAATCTTAGTTAACAACAGCTCAACTCTGAAAATATTGGCAAGTGCCGAATTTTAAACCTACATTTTTCTTTCAACACAAAATGGACTTTATTTCACAAAGTGCAAGATCTTATTTCGCTTGGTGAAGTTCCAGTGTCCCATGTTGGACATTGAAAAGCTGTGCAGTCTGCATTTGTGAATAATAAAATCGCCTGAGAATTGTATCTGAATGAAGTTGTAACGTCACGACGGAACAGCAGCCCACTTTGTAATATGGTATTATACCTTGCTTGCTACTGTGGAAGGCTAAATATTTTGTAATAATTATGATAAGTCAAGACTATGCGCTTTGATACGTCGAATACTTGTACAGCATGTGTCAAAAAGGTAGGTTTAGTTCTAGCTCCTAAATTTAGAAATTTTATTCAAGAAGAATTCGTGTGATTTTTGCGAAAATGCGAAATAAAATCAACATAAAGTTAATCAAAGCCGAGTGTTATAAACTAAGAGTTAGTATGGCCGTTTCTAACGAGTTTAGTGCAGAAAAGAATGGTAAATGTTTTAAAATACGGTACTCCTTCCTAAATCCTGACAAATACACGGTTTTAAACTTAAACAACTACAAATACAGAAAGCTCCACACTAAAATAATTGAATTTCTAAGAGTAATAGAGTTCCTTAAGAAGAGGCTTTCTGTCAGAATTGCTGTATGTCCAACTTTACCAAAAATAAACCGATTTTTTTACAAACATGGAATTTTGTAGTTTGAGACTTTTTTAACCGGCAAATTGAGGAGGTTCTCAATTTGCCTGTATGTTTTTTTTTAGTTTTAAGGAAAAACCACAGATCCAATTAAATTCCAAAGGAAAAACAGATTAAATTGTATTTGGATTAAACGTTGGAATTATTTCCTAAGCCCATTGAAATTGGACTAGTTATCAGGTATCTACACACATTTAAAAAAAACATACCTAAGTACATAGTCATCAAACCAATAACCTTCTCCTGTTTCTGAAGTCGGTTAAAACAATCTTGCAGTCTGGTAAAGAATCAAACGTTTCTAAATGAACTCAAACAGTTCCGAAAAATGTTTCCAGAGTGTGGTCGTTAACATTATTCGTCAGCAGTGTGGAGGTTTGATACTCCGAAGCGAGCTACCAGCTGTCTCGAAGTAAGCGACTTGTTTCTGTTGTATTTAAGCAGTGGTTCTCAATCGGCGACTTTAGGATGAAACGATATAAGCTGACTTTATCATGAGTAGAATTAACAGTTCCATGTTCTGGAGTAAAAAGTAAAAAAACTTGAGAGGTGTCAAGGGACACCCGGATGGAACGAAGTTCTTTTCGATTAATTAGTGAAGGAATTGTAATAAAATTTTATTTCTTTTAAGTTAAAATAATATGTTTTTTATTATTATCAAATATAATGTAATATAAACTTAATCAGTAGGCTCAATTTTTGTCAATCTAGCTAGTTAGATGAGAAACAAACGCAAAGCAAATAAATAGGTAAGTACCTACCTTCCTAAGTAGATACCACCTACCAACTAATGATGTTTTGGTAATCTCCTACTTGCACAATAAGTCGTTTATTAGTTTACAGTTATGTTGTACTGAACACAAAATAACGTGGGACAAGGGAAGGGGAATCAACTTTGACCTCGACCTCGACCTCGACCTCGACCTCGACCTCGACCTCGACCCGACCTCGACCCGACCTCGACCCGACCTCGACCCGACCTCGACCCGACCTCGACCCGACCTCGACCCGACCTCGACCCGACCTCGACCCGACCTCGACCCGACCTCGACCCGACCTCGACCCGACCTCGACCCAACCTCGACCCGACCTCGACCCGACCTCGACCCGACCTCGACCCGACCTCGACCCGACCTCGACCCGACCTCGACCCGACCTCGACCCGACCTCGACCCGACCTCGATCGACCCGACCTCGATCGACCCGACCTCGACCCGACCTCGACCCCACCTCGACCCCACCTCGACCCCACCTCGACCCCACCTCGACCCCACCTCGACCCCACCTCGACCCCACCTCGACCCCACCTCGACCCCACCTCGGCCCCACCTCGACCCCACCTCGACCCCACCTCGATCCCACCTCGACCCCACCTCGACCCTTTCACAACGCGCGATAAGGAACTTCGTTCCAAAAAGTATTTAAGTATTCTATCAGTTATCTAGTTCCCATAGTACAAGCTTTGCTTAGTTTGGGGCTAGATGGCGATGTGTAAAATGTCCACCAATATTTATTATTTATTATTATTATTATTATTTATATATTAATAGATATACTATAGCAAAAAAGTGTCGTGACAACTTTTCGTAAGAATTTTTTCCGTCTAGCCCCCTTTCACAACGCGCGATAAGGAACTTCGTTCCAAAACTTCGTTCCAATATCAAGTAAAAATCGGCGGCCTAAAAATTTCGTCACCATCCAGAATTGGTCATAATTTATATCAGCTTACCTAATTGGGATTATTTATCTATCTGACCTATAATATAGGTCAGATAGATAAAGGCAATTTTACTTCATCTAAAAATATGTTTCAGGTATTAAAGCGTACCGTAAGTGAGTAAAAAGTTCCCATAAATATATCTTTGCAATAAAATCAAGCACCTTCTGCAAATATTGTGCAAAACACGATAAAAGAGAGAAAAAATATTCACCCTCATAATGCTGACTTGGAAAGTCGCCAGCACCAGAGAGCCACCTTAACATGCCTTTACTCCGAGCCACGGGTGCTTGGCCGGATTTAAGAGTTGCAAAACTTGTGAAAAATGTCACTTCCTGCTAGAACTTGTTATGAAATGCTAATGCCTCGCTTTTTTCAGTACTTACTGCTGTTTCGAGTTTTGGAACGATCCTAGTACCTATCGTTTATTTCGAGATTGCTTTAAAATTTGTCTCCTTGATATCGTTCACAAGTTCGTTCTTGTTCAAAGAAAATTTATATTTAAGTGAAGTGGCAAGGTATTGTAAATTGTGTAAGTCGTGTTAAGATAAGGCATTTGGTTTCCTATAGTTCACACTAATGTGAAGATTAGGAAAAAGTTTTCTTCCCTGTAACACTTTTTTACTAGCAGTGTGATTTTTAGTAAAATTATTTTTTAGTGTAACTAGTGTGTCAGAGCGGTGTGAATTTTTTTTTTACTACAAACCAGCTGATACTGTTGGAGAACTAAGAAATAAAGAAGAAACAAGAAATTGGGATACACAACGGTAAAAAACTAAATTCTGTGTTATTTGGACAAGATCCAATTTCACAAAACATATTTGGAATAGAGTATTGTCCATATTATACCTAAATACCACCTGGTACCTCAGTGCATGGACCATCCCTAGCGTGTTCATTACGCTATTGATTGGTCGGCATCTTCACATCCACATAATCCTATAATCGATGCTGCATACTATCAGCGAGTTAAGTCGCCAGATACATGTGTTGTGGTAGCCGAGCAGCTCAAATTTAGTCCGCTCCAGATTCACGACGAGATCACCATGGAAAGCGACTCTGCGATTTTTGCCTACAAAGTCGTTTTTAAGTCAAAATTAGATGCAACTCTCAAAATCAGGGTTCAAAAACCAAACTAAATTCTCATTTTAATCACTGACTAGCAGTCCGCACCGGCGTCGCACGGGTGTAATAATGATTTTATAGGTAATTTTATTACACCTTACATTATCGAAGTTTTCATACGTATCCCTAATAATTAGACATATGGTATTATGGACTTTTTTGTAGATATTGATGTCATCTATAAAACTGTAGTACATTACTTTGCTCTATTATCAATAATTTCCGCAGCGTAAGCGATATAAGGAGTTTTTTGTTTTTTTTTTACAAGTTGGGTTACATTATCAAAGTTTGCATACGGATCCATAATATTTTTGAAAATATTTTATAGCCTATGTTCATCAGGAATAATGTAGGAATCTAATGGTAAAAAAAAATCAAATCGGTCCAGTAGTTTCGGAGCCTATTCGATGCAAACAAACAAACAAACAATCAAATCTTTCCTCTTTTTAATATAAGTATAGAATAGGTGCGAATAACGATAAAGTACGAAAGTTTTTCATGTTCTAGATCTAGGAGTTTGAAATGATTGTGGAAGTTAAGCTTTGGCTTTACACACTCGTAAATTAAAAGCTAGGTAGCCTACACAAACTTTTCATTACTAATGATGGTCGTCGATTTTGATCCCAAATCCACAACTAACGGCAATGACGCGACCAACTTAGGTATGTGATGTAAAAGACTAAAGTCTACACTTTAGCATCAGAAAGATGTCTCGTCATGAGTGTCGAACGCCTTTTAATTAGTGATACTAGATATCCGCCATCAAGATCAGTACCTACCTACCTAGTAGGGTTTACGTCCAGTTATACATGATTAATTAGCTGCTATACTTCACATGTTAGTCTGTATTTTGTGGTCGAAATAAAAAACTATTCTATTCAATTACCCGTGGATCAATAGATTTTTCTATCGAAAAATGTATTGTCGTGAGGAAGTTTACTATAAATATGGGCATGTGCCCAATGCAATATATTTTGACGTGCCTTTGACTACCCCTTTTAGATACCTCCAAGGATCTGAGACTCTAGAGTCGTGATTCTATTTCAGTTTTTTACCTATAAATAAGTACACCTTACAATAAATTGTTTCTTTCTTTCATCCTTTCATACGAATAAATGCATACGCATATGCAGAGCACTGTCGCGAGGAATGATGTACACGTAAGTACCGCAAACGCTGTTTCACTAAGCGCTCGAACGAGCGGCTGACATGTGTAAGTCCAGCGGATTATCTACTCGTACATACAGAAGTGCAACAATTAGATCCGCTCCTCCGCTTGCCGCAAACGGAGCAGGATAATACGCCTAATGGACATACACAATATGATTTGAACCCAGGCAATTCCTAACTTTATAATCCTAAACTTCAGCAGCAGACCAGGTTGGTAGCTACTCTGCTCCAGTATATGAACAATGGGATATGTATTTACTTTACATATCTAAGGCTCGGCGCAAACGGGTCACCGACCATAGTTACTGGTGGCTAGCGACAGCGACGTTAACACACTTTTTCATGTATTTTGTAAAGACACGGCACCCGAACACGTGTAGCGGCCATTCACTACAACTACAAAATGTATGAAATGTAACTGGCCCGTTTGCGCCGATCCTTAAAATTCTCAGAAATTCGACTCCAAATTTCCTAAAAGCAGAAATTGTGTTTCACGTGTAAAGCAAACTTGCGTCAAAAGCTAAACTTTGTTAAAGACACGTTCAAACATGATTTTCAATACAGCTTGACGCATTCGGCTAATTTAAGATTTAGCTCGCTGGTGCAAGCTACGTTACCTTACGCTACGCAAACTCAAAACTGTTTTATTCATTAATTCACAGGGATATGTTGAATAGTCTTGAATTCACATGAGCTGTTTTTCGTGAGTTTGAACTCTTTCTCTTTCTTCCATTTTAAATAGTTTTAACACACGATCTGAAAACACTCTAAATGCACTTAATTATCACTATCACTACATAGTATAAAGCAAAGTCGCTTTCCGCTTCCCGCGTATGTATGTATGTTTGCTTATATCTTTAAAACTACACAACGGATTTTGATGCGGTTTTTTTAATAGATAGAGTGATTCAGGAGGAAGGTTTATATGTATAATAACATGCTACCCGTGCGAAGCCGGGGCGGGTCGCTAGTTCTATTTGCCCCAACCTCTGTATGCCTGGAAGAAATCGCTTTTTAGCGATCAATCCGCCCGTTGTACTTAATTATAAATCATTTGTGTGTTTCTATTTTTGGTGTACAATAAAGTATTATCTATCTAAATGCCTTCATAGGAAATAAAGTGGAAAGAACAGGTGCAACTCACACAATGCGAGGTTTACTTGAAGCATGTCATATTTTCTTCTATTTTTATAATCACTACTAGCGACCCGCCCCGGCTTCGCACGGGTTTAATACATATAAACCTTCCTCCTGAATCACTCTATCTATTAAAAAAAACCGCATCAAAATCCGTTGTGTAGTTTTAAAGATATAAGCAAACATACATACATACATACAGACATACAGACATAGTATAAAGCAAAGTCGCTTCCCGCTTCCCGCGTCTGTATGTATGCTTATATCTTTAAAACTACACAACGGATTTTGATGCGGTTTTTTTTAATAGATAGAGTGATTCAGGAGGAAGGTTTATAGGAGTCAGCTTTGCACCCGTGCGAAGCTGGGGCGGGTCGCTAGTAGCTTATATATAAAATTCTCGTGTCACAATGTTAGTTACCTTACTCCTCCGAATCGGCTTTACCGATTTTTACCAAATTTTGTAATGTATATTCAGTAGGTCTGAGAATCGGCTACTATCTATTTTTCATACCCCTAAGTGATAAGGATGGCGTAAAGATCGGGAAAAACGGGAAGTGCTTTTTTCTGTGGGATTATTGACATTTGACAGGACAACGTCTGTCGGGACAGCTAGTATATTATAAATTCATATTATAGTATTTTCAACAGAATAAACAGCATACTCGTACCTTCTCGTTCTAGCAGAAAGCAGATCTTATAACGCGATAAACTTTTAATTTAAATGTAAACGAAACTTTGCCATAATTCGATACGTAAATTATTCATACATACATTGCTATTACTCCATTAGTACCCGCGTTAATATTCACATGTATATCACCATCAACAACAGCCCAAAGCCTAAAATCTACTTTATGTTTTACGCGCTAGAGTTTGTTTTTATTTGGCGGATAGTGGGTACCGAACCATCATATTGCTATCTTCTCTACGTAAATACAACTCAAATATTCAGAGAATAGAGTTCAAGTTTCGATGAAAGAGAGTTTTCGGGAGATATGTGGAATTGGAAATTGCTTATGAAGAAGGAAAACTTTGGCGATTGTTATTATACTTGAGAGTTTTGATGGCAGTTTAATTGTGGTATTTCATTTGTTTATGGTGTACTCGTAAGCGTGATGAATGAGAATACGTATCGGTACCAAAAACGAGAGTCAAGCGACGCATGGAACAATACCTTTTCTCGAAGCGCTTCGGTGAATTAGGACTACGCTTCGAACTTAAAGTTTCAGAATACAATATATTCGTACCTAGTTACCAAATTGAAACGGGCACGCCATTCTTCATTGGCTAAGGGCTTGTAGAGTTTGGGTTAGTTTCACGTCTTAGCGCCATATTTAGCATGAATTGTTTTAATATAATTCAAATTTATCCCAAAGAATTTAGTCTTGACTAATCTAAAACCTTACGTGTAACAGTTGAAATAAGACTAAGAAAAATATTATAGAATCTACAAAATGCTGTGTAGTCAGGCCACGAAAATAATTCACAAAATAAACTGGAAAATTATGATCTGTTTTTGTAAGGATAAAAAACCATTCGATAAAGTTAACTCTTTGTTAAATATCATTAAAATCGAAATTGTTAAGAGAAAAATAAATTGTGTTTTCATTGTAAATCAAAAATGTTCGTGGTGTTTGCCGCCCAGCAGGCACTGGAGCTGTAATCCAGTGTAACGAAATGAACTTACCAAGAGAAGTCACGCTATTCTCGACTCTATTCCTCATAACAATGTAATGGAAATTGAATCTAATATGTAGGGTACGAAGTAAATACTATAATACTAGGTATTATTAACCTATCTCACATAGTAACATACGATCTGCTACCTTTGTTTGTTTACAAATTGACAAAATGTTTCGAACTACCAATAGAGCAATATAGATTTTATAGATACGATAAATTATATAGTTAAAGATTACAAAAGGTACGTATAAAGTTATTTTACATAGATCGTGCATGGTACAGGTCTCGTGAAAACGTACTAAGTTGCCAATAGCAGTATCTACTCCTGCAAGTCTGTCTACTGAATAGAAGGGTAGACATTTTCAGTAAGACTGACTTTTTTCCCTTTCTTTCATAGCTTGTCCCAATGTGTGACCCCCAAGTGCGAGGTCTCTCTGCTCAGTATCTTAATAGTTCAATCTTTAAAGAGTTATCAAAAAAGTTAAGAAAAATGATTGTGGAAAAGTTGTTCTATAACTATTAACCGTTGGGGCAGAAAAGGTTCTGGAGAGGATTAGAACTACATAGATAGACGCATCGGAAAGCGCAACGTACAACGGTCCCCAAGGAATGGAACGGACGGTTGGAAGCCGTTAGGGCAGGCCGCAAAAGGGCCCTCTAATTTTTTTTTTAATCTTGGTAGATATATGTATCATAATAATATATATAGGTATACTAGCTTTTACCGGCGACTTCAAATTGATTTTTGACGACTTTATCGTAAAACAATTAATAATCTTTCCTGAAAATCAAATAAAAAAACTCGAAAAAAGTAGCCTTTGTCCCAAGACTTTGAATTATCTTTATATGAAATTCCATCACAATCGGCCCAGCGAGGTTAGGCCGTGATAACGTCACAGACAGACAGACAGAGTTACTTTCGCATTTATATTACCTAGATCGATACAGAACAAGTGAGAAGTATTGATAACCTGCCAGTATTGTATTCAGTGTGTAATATCTCATGGTTAATTAGATAGTGGCATTGCTAATAAATTTCCAACTATTAGCCAATTCTATTGCTTTGTCATCAGAGAAGAATCATAAATTACAGGACAATTGTTCGGCGCTTGGCTTTGATACATGTTAACTAATTGTTCTACCGATTTACTATTATTGAGGGTTTATGCTCTTGAATAACAACTATTATTGTATTTAATTTGTGTATTCAATCAGTGTCTTGATTTTTTGTTTAAAAATAAAATAAAATAAATAGGATCACGACTGTAAACATTCTCTCAGATCTCCAGGCGCTTAGATCCTTTAAAGACGTTTAGAGGGGGTAGTCAGAGGTACGTCCAAACATCTCTCTAGGCCAATACGGTCAATCGAGCCAACATACCAATTAATAATTGACATCAGTCGGGTTAGTTTGGTTGCGCATATCAGAGTGGATCAAAAAGGCATTTGAAAGCTATAAAAGGGGTAAAGGATCAGGAAATTCAAAAGCCAGCGGATCTCTCTCTACGGAGCTAACAGGAACTACACTATTTTTCACACACAAATCGTTATTAGACATAGACAATAGACATAGACTAAATTTATTCACTACTTTAGCACACACACAAAATTATAAATTAAAATTAAATTAAAAATAGTTGAAACTTAAATCTAACATACACATAGAAAAACAAGGAGAGAAAAGAAAAAAAGTTTGATTCTAAATTCTCTATTTTAGTTTTCTAGTCCGTAAATCGGAAAAACTTGGTTCCGCATCGAGAACACTATGTAGGATCCAGAGGTCGTATATCGGGAGGAGGGAGAGGTGATTGGAAATAAAAGAAACAGCTAGTTAGTTCAGTCGTGTTCCGAGGAACGCTGACAATCGCATGAACCTACAATTCTAAAGAATGCAATACAAACATTTTCTACTGCAATACGAGTATTTATTTTTTAACCGATGAAAAAAGAGGTTTTCAACTCGACATGATTATATCGCGTATATCTTTTTATCTGGTGATTCGATTTCGATGTTTTAGGGTTACATACCTTTTTCTTTTGTGTAGAGAGAATAGTCCCAAGTTGGTTCCATTTAAATTATTATTCATGTAGGACTATAGTTCTTCAAAACTTAAAAAACTACCTAGTTGGAACCGCTAGCTTAATATACATAATTTTTTACTTAGTGAGGACTAGAGCCAACTTGTAACAAGCATGACTGAGCAATGACGGAGTCCTTCGGGCGATCCATAAATGCCATTTTTAATTAAGTTGTCTAATCTAAGACGATTTATGCAGCTGACCGCATCACCGACCGCAAGCAGCGATCTGTTATGCGATCCGCTGATATGATACCTAGCATACCGACCTCTCCGTGGTTGGCTCTACTATGTGTGGAATGCACTAAGAACTAATTTATTTATTTAATTAGGACATTCAACGGAGAAATCACATTGTTATAGCTAATTGAAGACATTAAACTTATACTGTGTTTGCCAATTATAGGATATCACAGCATGCACTTACTTAGATGACTCAATGAAACTAAGAAAGAATGCGAATATCAATTATAATTTCATTTAATATTTATGTCCCCTGGATAGTGGAAGGTTATAATTAAAATGATGATAGTGAAAAACAAATATTGCGGGTTTCAGATAGTTTGTTCTAAGACTATTTTGAATAATCCCAGCTATGTTCGAGATTAGGCGAATTAAAGTACTATTTTTCAAAATTGTGTTTTTAAAGTTCATAGCACACAGCTTTGGATGTCAAATTCAAAAGTATATGACACAAAAAATAATTTGACTGTTGACTAGACCTAGTTGACTTATTGTGCTTGCTTGTATGAGTCTAAGATCTACCGAATTCACTCGCGTTGGTAGGTGTCAAGTGACTAGTAAATCAGGAATAATATAAAATACATAAAACATGAATCCCATTCAATCTGAAATTCTAGTAAGCCCGATACAAGCTGCACCGCGCCCCTTGCCTCGACTCAGCGCATCAAAAATGCAGCATGCAACTTATTTACTATTTACTTTAGCCAATAGATAGTCTGGGGCCTCTGGTTTTATGCCTGTGGTTCTGCCATTTGTAACTATAACTAGATTATATACGCTACCTAGTTCCGCTTACTCACTTGACCAGCCTCACAGCTCACATAGTAGTAGCTAACCCTTCTGCGTCGTAGGTTGTGGGTTTGATTCCCACCCAGGACAAACATCTGTGTGGTGAACGAATAAAGATGTTTCTTTTGCGTCTGTTGAGTTTAATGCAAACGAGCAACAGGTATCTATATCTAGTCAAATATTTTGAACTCCTAGTCATAAACAAAGTAGAAGTTGCCCCTTGGTAGTCCAGCTGACCTCCTTGATGACTTTAAGTATTCAGACAAAAACTTGGCGTAATGGCCAAAGAAAAAACTTGTGTATAACACGGCGTCATGTCACTGTAAAAAGTCTAAATAGAAAACAAACGGAGCACTCTCCCCGTAATGGAAACTGTATGAATAATTCATTGGTGGGATGGATCGCGGCTGCCCGAGGATGCTGCCGTCTAATGGACCTGTATCAATTGTGTAATGTGTTGAATCCGTGTGGTAAGAACCAACTTCCTTACAATAATTACAGATTGGACCCCTTTGGCGATTTCAATGCTGTACATCTTGTTGCTTCGAACTTGCATGTTTGAAGGGACTTGCCCTTCGATCACTCACTAACTCTCGCTACAAATTTGTATGTAGTAGTAGTTTCCTGACTTGTATTTTCTTATATATCTATGTATTTTTTGATGAGATGTAAAAATACAATAACAATACTCGTATAATGCAATGTAATTTTATTCCAACTCAATAAACACTTTTCAAACAACTCATCAACTCTACTTAGACATCAGCACTTTGTAACAGTTAAGGATATAGGTTTTTTGACTTAAAATAGTAGTCAGCTTTGTAATCAAACCAATCCAACACGGTTTTATCGTACCACACATACGCACCACGAAGACTAGCAGGAGCGTCGAGGGCCAAGTAGATTGGAGTTTCAGATGCCTGGTCTGGTGTCAGGAAGCCTATATTATGAGTCATGTCAGTTTGGACCAACCCTGGATGCATGGAGTTCACAGAAATATTCCTTTTCTCTAACTCCTTCTGTTGGATCCTGGTTAAAGCGCAGAGAGCTACTTTAGCTACTCTGTACGAAGCACAAGTTCCACCATCAGCTATATCGTTCCTATCAAACGTTCCATTCTTCTTTGCGTCGAGGAACCATTGCACAAATTGTTGAATTTCCTGTCGCGTGATGTATATTTTTGACAACTTTTCAATCCAATACTTGTTTTTCACATTAGAAAGATGCCCGCAATCACTGGAAACGTTGACTATCCTTCCGTTATCTTTGATTATCGGAAAAAGCAGTTCCTCCAAGGCCAGAAACGCGTAGTAATTTGTATCAATGACGTATTTGGCTTCTTCAAACGTAGCATTGTTTTCGAGTCCTACTGCGACGCCAGCATTGTTGATGAGAATGTCCAAACCACCATGAGTTGCTTTGAGATGATCCCGGAACACCGTGATACTTTTTCTATCAGTGACATCCAGCTGATGGTACTCAGGTTTTAAACCTAGTTTGTTGAGTTCAGCTACAGCTTTCCTTCCTCGTGCATCGTCTCTTGAGGTCAGATACACTAAACCATCGTATCTTTTGAGCAGGTTCTTGACAATGGCGAACCCAATACCCTTGTTGGAACCGGTGACGACCGCTACCTTGGCCATGACTGTCTCTGATGCACGATTATGCACGACTGAAGTGGATCGAATAGTGTATTCAGTTAAATAGGCTTGGGTTATCTTTATTTATTGCAAAATTTCTAAATAGTAACTGGTTTCGATAATAAATGAGAGATAAGTAAACATCATAAAAACAATGTTTATGGTAAGCCGTTCATGGTATCTAAGTTGATTATATAAGTAGTTACTTACGTAAATACCCAGTTATATAATAAATCCAATCTGTAACCGGCGGATTGAACTTGGCGGTAGAATTGCTTTGCTGGGGTCTAAAACTACCACTTTATCATTTACTAGCAGTCCGCTCCGGCGTCGCACGGGTGTAATAATTTTATGGATAATTTTTTTATACCTTGGGTTACATTATCGAAGTTTTCATACGGATCCCTAATAGTTAGACATATGGTATTACATACTTTTTTGTAGATATTGATGGTTTCTATAAAACTAAAGAACATTACTTTGCTCTATTGTCAATAATTTAGGCAGCAAACGCGATATAAGGATTTTTATTGGATTTTTTTTCACACGTTGTGTTACATTATCGAAGTTTTCATACGGATCCCTAACATTTTTTAAAATATTCTATAACCTATGTTCATCAGAGATAATATAGAATTTTAATGGTAAAAGAATTTTTCAAATCGGTCAAGTAGTTTCAGAGCCTATTCGATGCAAACAAACAAACAAACAATCAAATCTTTTCTCTTTATAATATTAGTATAGATATTAACTCGTAGCAACATTAACTAATTATAACTTTAATTAATTACCTAGATACATTATGCTTGCTGCTTTATTGAATAAAGAAGTATTTGTATTTTAATCAAATACATGCATGTACTCGTAAATAAGTACGTACAAATACGGTTACAAAATAACTTGTTCCACGAAACTGTTGTTTAGATAGGTAATGAGGATAATGGGGAATAATATTGTTGAGTTATTGTTACTATGTATGCCAAGTGTGGGTGCCCACCACGATTACCATCTAAAATGTAACTATTGTAAAAAAAATATTACCGAAACTCGTGACTTGGAGTCACCAAATGAATGTAAATATGTGGTTTTTTAATAAGTGTTTTTGAATTTATTTATTTTACACAATTTTGCTATAAATGTTAAATTCAATCAAAAGTAGTTAAGCCATGATATAGGCTGTTGGGTCACTAGAGCCACCTAGGTCGCTAGCTTATATAGCCTGAGGTTACCTACTCTTAGACCTAAAAGGAGATTTTTTATTAAAAAAAACTGGATAATTACGAGTTTTACTCACGCGCAAGAGTTCAGTACAAACTTGTAAGTAAATAATTCTAGGCAAGTCTTTGCTAAGAACTAGCGCACTATTGTCGAAGTTGTCGTGAGCAATGTCTAATGTACCTCCTGGGACCCATTTGCGTGAGCATAGATTGGAACCACACAATGTTTCTACTAGTTTTGTGGCCTAGCGCTATACCAACTGCAACTTATAATGGGCTAGATAAGGGATAAATTTACATCCCCTTTTTACAACTAGTAGGACTATGGGTAGATTTTCTTTCCCTTGGTACAACCAGTTGAACATAGCGGTGTACCACGGGTCGGGAGCGCAAAAGTAGACGTTAAATATTGACCTCTACGGACCACAATGTTTACTGAACGTCCAGACTGCGTCAACAGAACCCTCTCCACGCGAGATTATCTCGCACTTGTCAAGTTTTTGAACTATTATTGAGTGATATTACTATTATGTGACATAATTACGCTTATAAAACTAAAAACAAAACCGACTTCATGCAAGTTGTTATAAATTGAATTGAATAAGTCCAATACAAAATGTCATCCCCTATTTTTTCACCCTTAAAAGTGGTATTTTTTCCTCAAATTGAAATGAGACACACGGGAAGCACCAGCATTAAAAAAATAATCATCAAAATCGGTTCACTCAGTCGAAAGTTCTGAGGTAACAAACATAAAAATTAAAAAAAATACAGTCATATTGAGAACAACCTCCTTTTATTGAAGTCGGTTAAAAAGAAAAAAATAAAAAAGTTTTAATTTAAATGAGGGTAACCAATGATGCAGCTAACCGTACCTACTTACCTAACTTTACCTGCAACTTGGTAAAGCCGCACCCGATGTAAATACTTGCTAGTACTCGTAGATACCAAGCACTGCAGTAATGTGTCTCCTGGGACACATTTGCGTGAACATCGATTGGAACACTGCGGTGCCTTGGAATTCGATAAAGCTTCCCAGGCATTGTGGCTTCCTCGGAATTTATTTCAATGACCCTCATTGCTGAGTAGAGGTGTGTTCCGAAACCAAAGGCATTAATAATACCTAATTATTATTTAACTAGCATTCCGCCCCGGCTCCGCACGGGAGTAACGTATTATAACGATTTTATGGGTATTTTTTTACCCAAGGTGGTTATATTATCGAAGTTTTAATAGGGATCCCTATTTTTTTCAAACAATAAATATAGCCTATGTTACTCAGAGATAATGTAGCATTCTAATGGTAAATGATTTTTGAAATCGATCCAGTTGTTTTTGGATTTATTCCATACAAATATACAAAACATCTTTCCTCATAATAACATTAGTACCTATAGATTATTACACTCATATTATTTTGCTTTTTATTCACATGTTGGGTTACATTATGGAAGTTTTCATATGGATCCCTAATAGTTAGACATATGGTATTGCTGACTTATTTGTAGATATTGATGTCCTCTTTAAAACTGTAGTACATTACTTTGCTCTATTGTCAATAATTTTTGCAGCGTACGCGATATAAGGATTTTTTTGCTTTTGATTCACACGTTGGGTTACGTTATCGAAGTTTTCATACGGATCCCTAATAGTTAGACATATGGCATTGTTGACTTATTTGTAGATATTGATGTCCTCTTTAAAACTGTAGTACATTACTTTGCTCTATTGTCAATAATTTCCGCAGCATAAGCGATATAAAGATTTTTTTTGGATTTTTTATCACACGTTGGGTTACATTATCGAAGTTTTCATACGGATCCCTAACGTTTTTGAAAATATTCTATAGCCTATATTCCTCAGGGATAACGTAGGATTCTAATAGTAAAAGAATTTTTCAAATCGGTCCAGTAGTTTCGGAGCCTATTCGATGCAAACAAACAAACAAACAAACAATCAAATCTTTCCTCTTTATAATATTAGTATAGATAATGCCTGTTACCCGCGATTGCATACGTGTAGATTCAGAATATCGATTTTTAACAAATTTATCGCAAAACATTACAACTTTTAAAAATCAAAAAAATATAATTTTGCAAAAAGTAGCCTATGGCTCTCCTAAGACTTTATCTATCTTTAACAATTAACTATCTCTATATGAAATTTCATCACAATCGCTCCAGCAGCGGTTTGGCCGTGATAACGTCACAGACAGAGTTACTTTCGCATAATATTAGTATGGATGGATTTATATAAAAAAAATAGGATCACGTCAGTAATCCCCAACTACGGTAGACATCCACTCGGATCTTCCGATTATGACGGTTACAATAATAGGGTTAGTGGGAATTACCCCAGTTCCTGTTTGAACCGATATGTGATTATCGGTGTAAGGATTCCTCCTGCCATATTCTTACTGGGAACATATTAACTTATGATTGTTTGTGATTCGATCTCGCTGTAACCGATCGAATCGAATAAAACTTGGAACACACCATGTTCGTGACTTGAAGTAGCATAAGGGTATTATTTCGGTATCTATCACGTGAGCAAAGCCGCGAGCGGAAGCTAGTTTGTTAATAAATGTGTAAAACTGTGTTCTTAGATGGTGAAGCAAGGCATCGCAAGGAAATCGGATGTCCTAGATAACTATAACTAAAAATATGGTGACGTGAAATTGAGGATATCAAATCAATCAATTAAAATCAAAAAACGCTTATTTCAGTACCAAGTACAGTAAAAAGCAAAAATAACTGGTCTTCTGTGTTAAGAAAAAGAAGATATAAAGTTTTAGACATAAGCCATTATCCAAGTCATCATACTTCAGCCTGAACATTGACGAAAAGCAGGTGATAAAATTTGCACTGGTAGCATGTATCATATCTATATCTATACTTAATATTATAAAGAGGAAAGATTTGATTGTTTGTTTGTTTGTTTGTAATGGAATAGGCTCCGAAACTACTGGACCGATTTAAAAAAATATTTTACCATTAGAATCCTACATTATTCCTGATGAACATAGGCTATAGAATATTTTCAAAAACGTTAGGGATCCGTATAAAAACTTCGATAATGTAACCCAAGGTGTGAATAAAATAGAAAAAAAATCCTTATAACGCGTACGCTGCAAAAATTATTGACAATAGAGCAAATTGATGAACTGCAGTTTTAAAGATTACATCAATATTAACAAATAAGTCAGCAATACCATAATTATGTTCAACTATTACAGTTATGTCACAATAACTACTTTTTCATATTAAAATATGCAATGGTAACGCCGCCTGTACAAACTTGGCCACATTATTCGTACCTGGGTATTAATCCTTATCCAAAAAAATCACTTCATTTTCAAGGCCATATCAGTACATGTAAATTACTTTTTTAAATATACCATTCCCAAATTCCATACCATTCAAAAGTTATTATGAGTGTAATAATCTATAGGTACTAATATTATTATAAGGAAAGATTTTTTGTATATTTGTATGGAATAAATGCAAAAACTACTGGATAGATTTCAAAAAATCGTTTACTATTAGAATGCTACATTATCTCTGAGTAACATAGGCCATATTTATTGTTTGAAAAAAATAGGGATCCCTATTAAAACTTCGATAATGTAACCTGGGTAAAAAAATACCCATAAAATCGTTATAATACGTTACTCCCGTGCGGAGCCGGGGCGGATTGCTAGTACATTATGTATCTCTAAAAAAGCACGTCTCGTCACCGCAGCGCCGAGGCAGACATATGGCAATTATTGTGGTTTGCAGTGCATATTGCCGTGTGATTTCCAAATAATGTAATGAAATTATATTTTATTATAGTATTATTATCTTCGCACTGTCTCGTGTTACGTCGCATCGTGTCGTATTGTCACGTTTGTGTACCTAAAACAATGGGTGGCAGACCCATTAAAAGTGATTACGAAAGTATCCAAGTCGATGTTACTTTTAGCTCTTCGTATGAAACGAGCACTATGAGCTAAATAAAGTTTCTGCAACTCAAACTTTTCGCTATCCAGAACAAAACTTTAACTTCAAAATATAAGTTGTGAGATACGTAGGTGTTTTCTTGAGGTCGAACAACGTAACAGTCATGCTTCAGCGCAGTCTACCTGAATGGCGTTCCACATTCCTGCTAAAACTACCAAACTGTCGAGACTCGAGACTGCAAAGAACGTATTCGCAAGTCTCAACTTTATTGGTTATTGGTGCTCTCTCTCGGAAAATATGCTCGCTGAAACTATCTTCAAGGTAATATCACCGAAACAAAATTTTGAGAAACGGCGATTTATTTTCTATTCTATTCGATGGGGTTTCGTAGTCTACAAGAAACCCTTATAGTTTCGCCATGTCCGTTCGTCCGTCTAGTTGTGTAAACTATAATTGCGCGTGACCGGACACGCTTTGGCCGGCTTTTTTTTAGAATTACCACATCAATCGTTATTGGTCTACCAAAACATTCCTAAAGCTTAGTAAGATGATTTCTAAAAAATAGGTACAATTATAATCTCAGGCCTGGTTCAGATGTGCTAGACTGCCTTCAGTAAAGATGATCACTCGTTGCTGAAACGTGCGATTGAGTAGCTAAAGTCTGGTCTGGTCAGGTAGTACACTGCATTTGAACATCACATGAATAGAACATGGCGGTCTGCGTAATGTATCACACTCAACCTTAGAGTAATACCCACCTGTATAGAGAGAAATACTCGTTTTGGTGCTCGTTTTTAGGGTTCCGTACTCAAAGGGTAAAAACGGGACCCTATTACTAAGACCCCGCTATCCGTTTGACTATCACCAGACTGTATCTCATGAACCGTGATATAGACAGTTTTAATTTTCACAGATGATGTATTTCTGTTACCGCTATAACAGCAAATACTAAAAACAGAATAAAATAAATATTTAAGTGGGGCTCTCATATGATGAAACAGAAGAATTATTATTAACTCCCGGTTAACACTAACTTTGCTTAATTTCCTAAACTTACCTACGTAAACTACCTTAAGTAACACATTCTTTACACACACACACACACACACACACACACACACACACACACACACACATTTATACAAACACACACACACATACACACACATATACCCACCACTCACTTATTATTCACAGTTTTTATGTTCTTATTTCTTATTTATTAAACAGAACGAGCGTTGAAGCTGCTACACAGTTATTAACTTTTGTGGTTTCATCGTACACTTTGTAAAGTACACCCATGTATTTGTTCTGAATAAATGATTTGATTTGATTTGATTTGAAATGTAATTTTTTGACCGTTTTTTTATAGATAATGGTACGGAACTCATCTTGCGCGAGTCCAACTCGCACTTGGCCGGTTTTCACAATATTACTATATACTTATACGAATCAGAACGATCAAATCAGAAATTATATCACTGTTTGTGTCACTGTCACAAGTTACGTAAATACATCGATAGAACTATCCAGTGGTTTAGTGTATCTGAGGTTCAGGGTCAATGTCAGCCATGATGTCTATGTTAGGCGAAAGTCTTGGAGTCTGTGTGTCCCCTTACTACAAGCTCTTAAATAATATTAAAACAATACTATTCATACTTACTGTTTTAATATTACTTTAAAATCTTGTGGTGCGGCCCCAAGTCCAGCGAAGGCGTCAACTTGTCATTGAATAATTTACTTGGAAGCTGCAAATCTCTCTACGCTTCTTGTTGCAAATTATTTTGTAGGTATCAAATCTATTGACCGTGATACATATTGAATTGGCTCATAGATCATACTCGTTAGATACAAGTCCATTGCTGTCCTTATCTCTATTCCAAGGTCAGCTATGGACGCTCGACTCTCAACTTTACTGTGTCGTGATAGTGTTTATATTGAGTTGATGATGTGGGTAGGTATTAAGTTGTGCTTTAGCCGAGGCGTTGACGTGATAACATGGACAAATGTGTGTTTTAACAGATCATTAAATAGTTGTTATGTGGGACGTCTTATTGTAATCGAGGTGAGCTTATTCTCCGAAAACAGAAGTAAGTACTGTTTAATTATTTAAAGGAAATTTTAGCATTGTGTAAAAGTTTGGTGCTCTTCGTGTTGTTCGAAGACAGAAAGGAAAAAAGTTCATTCAACAAAAATTACGTATATTATAATTTCATTAAACTATTTAATTTATTTATTTAATTTGTTAAGTTTCTAATAGGAGTTCATTGAAGAATACGTCTCGCATTAATTAGGTTGTAGGCAACAACAAGTTCATTACTACAGGGCTATACAGAATAAAGAAAATATATGAAAACTTAATTATCATATGCTTGATCATCGAATGAATATCATGACCTTGCATATTTATTTAGGCATGCTAGGTGTTTCCATGATGTTTCTTTACAACGTTTAAGAGCAAAACGGTTTTCAAACCAGCTATTAAAACCATCTCGTATGAATAGAGTGGATTTAATTAAACGAGGATTCTGCCATTGCTGGCAGGAAGCCAGAAGACGGCCATTTTGGGGAAAGAAATGTCCGACTCTTTAGTAAATGTCCGACTCTTAGTAAATGTCCGGCTAAAGAATGAACATACTGAATTGTTGGTTCTCAGTGCCAATATTGGTTAGTGGCGTCTTAATTCTAAGAAACAAATAAATTTCAATATCCTGTGTGGATTTATTTTTCGCTATCTAAGATAAGTAAAGTTTTAATTACTGCGTTAATTGGCAAGAAAAAGTAATTACTAATGTTTACTAGTTTCACAAAACTAGCTACTCTATAGTAAGTTTGTATGTATTATATCCTATTTATACCTACCTACTATGTATTGTACATGATGCAAATAAATAATAAATACAATGATAAAAAAATACTAAACTAATAAAACATAATGTAGCAAAAAGTTTAGTTTAGTATTTTGAAATGGATTTCTGCAAAGTCACACCTAAATCAATTAACTAAGTAGATTGATTTTATAAAACGTTTAATTTCATAAGGCTGGATGAATGATTATTGCAAAAAGTATACATGTTCAAAATGTAGTGATCGGACATGCTTCTGAACTACCCTTAATGATCTAAGCGCCTGGACGATGTATGCATTGCTTGGGGATTTATAGTCGTGAGTCTATAAATGTTTGTACTGTGTTCAATAACGCTGAAAATGCTAATCGGATTTAGGCGTTGAAATAGAAACACCTAGTCTGAGACCTGGGAAGCATTGTATGTACGTCCACATTTCACTTGATTTTACGCAAGCAAAGACGTCTGACGCACTAACTACCTATAGAAAAAAACCGGCCAAGTACGAGTCGGACTCGGGCACGAAGGGTTCCGTTACATTATCCATAAAAAACAGCAAAAAAATCACGATTGTTGTTGTATGGGAGCCCCATTCAAATATTTTTTTTTATTATGTTTTAGTATTTGTTGTTATATCGGCAACAGAAATACATCATCTGTGAAAATTTCAACTGTCTAGGTATCACGGTTCAAGAGATACCACCTGGTGACAAACAGACAGACAGACGGACAGCGGAGTCTTAGTAATGGTCCCGTTTTTACCCTTTGTATACGGAAGCCTTATTAATCTAACCACGCGGAAGCGTGTTCAGTCAAGTTCAAAGAAAGTGCCGTGCCGTGTAGGTTAGGTATCTTTATTTATCTTTACTTCTTCAGATTGCTGATTGTTTCTTGTCTCCTATTAAAACACTGCGCGATATAATCAAATGTTTTATCTAAGACACATTTAACCGACTTTTCTTTATCTAATGTCTTACCTCTAGATCCAGGTCTGGCAGAGTGGCTCGGTCGACGGCCTCCATTGTCGCCGTGGGATTTACGACCGTTTTTCGACGTTCGTAGTGTCGTCGCCATTGCAAGTGTGTAAAAGCGGTGTAAAAAACGTTGTCAATATTTCTTGCTCAGTAAATTAAATCACAACTGTTATCCCCATCTAGAGTAGCTATCTCCTCGAGATGTCTACGCTTGAAAACGATCAACGATATATCGGGACAAACGTCATATCGTTTCCGACTATACTTTGAAAGATAGAACGACCGACATTACTATTGGCAATTGACATCATACATTCTAATACGACAGACGAAGGTTTGTTAAATATATCGGAGCACTGTCACTGTTATCGATAATGTCGAAATCGTTTTGCAGAGTAAGGCTCACCAATCTGATCCGCAAAAAACAAGCTTAAATTCAACTAAATTTAAGATGGTTCCTAATTACCTCAGTGAATTCAATTGATAGAGAAATATTAAGTTTGAAATGTGACGAAGCGGAAAGACAGATCCGAGAAGTTCTAAATTAACAAAGGCACAAATTAAAAAATATTCCACTTCCTATCAAGTTCTGATCGCCTGGTAGGCAGAATAATTTGCAAGTTTTAAACGATGTAATCTGCGGCCACTTTGTAGGCACACCTGGGGTTTCGAACGGTCCTTACATTGCCAACAGTTTTCACACTTTGAATTCGTTTAAAAGCCCAAGCGCTCCAATACTATCCAGTTTAAAATAAAGACTACAAGATAAATTCAAAATTGACACATAATATACCAGTTACATAAATAGTAACTAACAGGTAACCCCTTTACTTTAGTTATCATAAATACATCTGAGAGGATCTACCGTACTTGGGGATTATAGTCATGATTTAATTTATTTATTTTGTTAGTAGTATTTAACCCTCAGTAGGATTCCCTGTGTCATGGGTCTCATCATCATCATCATCTTCCCAGCCCTTATCCCACTTAAGTGGGGTCGGCACTTCATGTGTAGGTACTTCTTCTATTTCCCTCTATTAACCTTCACCTCATCACTCACTCCTTTCTTACACATGTCATCTTTCACACAGTCCATCCATCTTTTCTATGGCCTACCTCTACGTCTACATTCATCCACATTAATTCGTAACATGACTTTCTTCCCTCCTCATAACATGCCCATGCCCATGCCCATGCCCATGCCCATGCCCATGCCCATACCAGACTAGCCTATTGCTCCTCGTCATTTTCGCCACAGGCGTCACTATCTAATCAGAATCTACAAGTACCTATATAAATTAAAATAAATAAAATAGCATCACAACTGGTAATCTCCAAGTACGTTAGACATCTACTCAGATCGCCAGGCGCTCAGAACAGGGGGTAATCAGAGGCACGTACGTCACGTAGACGTTAGTTGTGAAAGGTGGTAATTATTGTTCAAGCTGAAAACTTACAGGAAATTCAGCAAAACTCAAGCTCACATAAAGCGAGCAAAACGTAATCTATCGAGCAAAAACTGGCACAATCCAATCGCTTGCGGGCGAGCCAAAGTGAAAACTATCATTTATTCCACGGCGCAGCCATAGTAACTACTGTATATTCCTCGGCTCAGCTAAAGCAATGCTGTTTATTCTACGGCATTCAAAATACCCTTCTATTTTTATGTTATAAGATAAAGTTTCTAAAGGTAAAGGTGTTTGTATGTCCGTATGTTTATCGTTCAATCTCATCAATTAGCGACCTCAAGGAGCGACAATATGCTTGCAACCTGTCACGTATGGAATCCAAACTAATGCACCTACAAAAAGAGGAATTGTGCCAAATTTAATTTTTGACTTGCCTCTGACCTCTGTCCTCTTATGCAACTTAAGAAACGGAACTCCTGAAAATCCGAGAAGATATCTACCATACTTGGGATGATAGTCATAAATTTAATCTGTTTTTATTTATTTACAGACTGTAATTTAAAATAAAGATCTTCTTTTTGACCTAATCCCACTTCTCGAGGAATAAGGTGAAGTTTTAAAATAATTATCACAGTTAAGCCAAGATGCCATAATAATTAACACGTACTGAAAATGTAGCTGTCCACGATAAGTTCATTTTAAATTTGTGGCTGAAATACTGACTTCACTATACTATGCCCTGTCTTTACTCTACACTTGACTTTGCGAATGACGTTTAGAATATCCAAGTGGCTTTGTACCCTTAGCAGCAGTTTTTAACGTTATTGATTCGATAGTGAATCAATCGCAACCTGGAAATCTGTAACCGCGTTCAGAAAAAGCGATCCTTAAATCTACTGAATAAAATTGATCTTATCGTATACTCGTATAGCCCGACAACACTACTGTGTTGTCGGGCTATACCAACCCTTAAGACAAACTTAAAACGTACTCTATTTTTTAATGCAATGAAATAAAATATATTAAAAAAAAACATTTATTTGAAAAAACACAACATATAAACTTACGGTTACTTTATATTAAGGTGATACTTATTTTTTTTTTAGGTATCTGATTCTTGGATAGGTAAAGTCTACCCTAAAGTCTGATAAGATGTGAAATGTGATAGAATCTATCAAACATATTAAGAAACTGTCTTTAATTTAGTTAGGTTATTGTATCTTTTACAAATATTGAGAACAGCACGATCAAAAGGAAATAAAAATTAAACCCTATAGGCCATATTGTCTCCTTTGAAAAAAACCGGCCAAGTGCGAGTCGGACTCGCGCACGAAGGTTTCCGTACCATTATCTATAAAAACAGCATAAAAATCATGTTTGTTGTATGGGAGCCCCCTTAAATATTTACAGACAGACGGACAGACAGACGGACAGACAGACGGACAGACAGACGGACAGACAGACGGACAGACAGACGGACAGACAGACGGACAGACAGACGGACAGACGGACAGACGGACGGACAGACGGACGGACAGACGGACGGACAGACGGACAGACAGACGGACAGCGAAGTCTTAGTAATAGGGTCCCGTTTTTACCCTTTGGGTACGGAACCCTAAAAATAATGCCATGAATGAGTTTTGCACAAGTGTAAGTTTCGTTAGACCCCAATGTCAAGACAAAGTGCTATGTTGCGATGGACTTGCGTGTGCTAGAAGTACTGAATTCATAAACGATATGCTCCGATGTGTATCTGCTCTCGATACGAAGTTGATATTCGGATGCTGCAGCTTTGTGGGATAACCAATTTGTTTTATTGTGCAGTTGCAAGCCTGGCTTTGAACTTTTCCATTTTATCATTCAGATTTTTGAATTTGTTTTGAAAAATAGACAACTAAAATGTTATATCCTATAAGCCCATAGAGTTGAAATCGACCGGTAAAAATACTTTAGAATTTGTACTGTTTGATTTATTGTTTTTTAACAAAACAATATTGACTGGCCTCACAGCTCAGTTGGTAGTAACTGGGCGCTATAGGGTGTGGGTTCCATTACCACCCTGGAATAAACATTTGTGTGTTTGTTCTGAGTCCGGGGTCTGTATTTACAAATCAAGAGTATATAAGTATTCTATCGGTTATTTAGTTCCCATAGTACAAGCTTTGCTTAGTTTGGGTCTAGATGGCGCTATGTTACATTGTTCATCAATATTTATAATTATAATTATTTTTTACAAAAATGTTAATACCTAAATACAAAGTAAAGAATAAAAACTATTTAACTTGATATGGCGAAACGAGGTGTATTTCGAAGCTTTTATTTTTATTTCACTCTCGTGGGTGTGAGAACGTCAATCGTAATTGATGGCGATTCTCTAACGGAATGGTCTGTTTATACCTTAGAGAATTGAACCAACTCTATAAAGTCCTTTCACACTGAAATACAAACATAGTCATGAAAAATAAATTATCACAGTCTAAACATTATATTTGGCACATGCCTACATTTTGTGAGATCCACATATCATACGTGACGCGTGGCAAACCCATCACCGCTTATAAGATTATTAACTGGTTTTGTTCTTTTTCACCGTTTAGTGTTTGTTTTTCGAACAGAAAACCCCATAAATACATATAAGGATTTTTTTTATATCCTGGGTTACACGCCTGGATTTAAACGAACGACCTTCGGATTAAAAGTCAAGGTACCCCTAAACCAGCACGGTTATAAAGGCTATTAATTTCATAGTAAAATGATTACAAGGTACAGCTGTGGAAGGCAGCCAAGCCAAAACTGAAATATTGCTGCTTTTCCGTCTAACATAATAATATGCCAGTGTTCCGAATTTAATGTCTCTACAATTATTCAAATAACTATTTCCACAAACCCCACTTTATACTTTATTATGCTGCGTTCAAACAGCGAGCTTTACAAATATTCTATATTCAAATTAAATATTTAGAGATAGAGTGAATTCTTGAAATCACATCAAAATGTTAAATATATTTAAACCAATCTTGAGTACCATGAGACTGCGTATTAAAACCAAGACCAAATAGAGCGTTAATGTGGGCATGCACCAAATGTAATATTTGGACGTGCTTCTGACTAGCCCCTTTAGACATCTTCAAAGATCTGAGTGCCTGGAGATCTGAGAGGATGTCTTCCGTACTTGGGATTATAGTCGTGAACCTATTTTTTTTGACCAATTTAATAATCTTTACAAGTTACCGTGTATCCATATCCATCCAGATCATGTAATCATGACATGGTGATCTATAATATCGCTCGCCGTTTGAAATCACCATAGGCTTATAAACAGCGAGCTATATGATGTTATTTGGATTTATTTCAAAAATATATTTGCCCATTGAAAGATTTGCTTTGAGTCTATTTACGTATCTAGCATAACATTTTGAATGCGGTTTTACAGTTTGTTGTACAAGTTCTTCCAAATTTACCTCCGGTTTTGGTACAAAGTTGCATTATGTTGTGACAGGTCCCTTTGGCGCGGTCGGGACACCCTATATTTGTATACAATTTTGTAGCAGGCAGCCGTGCGAGTGACACCCCTTTTTGGAGAGTGGTGTTCACACTTTGTTAGTAAATCTAGACAGCTTTGTGGTCAAACTGCATGCCATCGATCCATTGGTATACTAGGTGTGATTATAAAGATTTTTTTTAAATAAAATAAAATTTCTATAAAAACAATATAAATAAATAAATATTGGCGAACTTTACTCACAGCGCCTTCTAGCCTTATGGGAACCAGATGATTGATATAATACATGTATACGTTTTTTTTTTATAAATACATACTTATTACACATAATTATTAACAGGCAAAGAACAAACATCTGTGTTCATCACTTATGCTGGATGGGAATCGAACTCACAACCTACACCAAGGCAGAGCTACTACCAACTGATCTGCGAGGCCAGTCTAAAAGTACTAAAAAAACTCAATATGCATGCGTATTACTTAAAATAAAGCAAAACTGCCCTTATAATTGTCAAAAAGACGCTGATGTAGGTACATCTTGTTTAGTTTATTAGAAGATTTTTATTTTGTTATCCCACTAGGAAGGTGGTCGGTACAATATGTTTCTACCTTTTTATCGCTCGTTATTTCCATACTGAGAAATAATTTAATTAAATTAGTCCTTTGTAAATTATGTATGTTCGATTATCTCAATATACCTAGGTACAGTATTCAAGAATTGATACACTTTCCTAGTATGATCTCACAATATCTCGTTCCCTTACAACTATCTATAATTTGTATAGGTACTTTAATGAGGCTTACTATAAAAAAGGCACATATTACATCATTTTACCAAATCGAGTACTTCAAAGAAAGTAGTTTATTGCTCTGGTGTCTCATTTGCTTACATTTTAGACCTACGTTACAAAAAGGTCCACACTAAACACAGTGTGTACGAAATAATGTATACAAAAGTGGTGTTTGTCAGCCATGATTGGATAATTTGCGTTTGTCGCAGACATGTCGCGAGATACCCACGTACCTAATACTCGCAGCTACTCGTAGGGTTGTAGGTACGTGTGCCTTTACAATTTCAGTTTCAGTAAAAGCCGCATTGTCTCTACCACGTACTCGTAATAGGCTTCAACTGAATCTTTTAATATATAAAATTCTCGTGTCACAGTGTTTGTAACCAAACTCCTTCGAAACGGCTTTACCGATTGCTATGAAACTTTTTGTGTATTAGATAGGTCTGAGAATATAAGTCGTAGGGTATTTTTTATTCCCTTAAGTGATAAGGGTGGCGTAAAGTTCGGGAAAAACTGAAAGTGCTTTTTTCTGTGAGATTATTGAAATTTGACAGGACAACAGGGATAGCTAGTAATATTAACATTTTACGAAAAAAGTCGTAAAAGTATGATCGTATTTGGATTATCCTTAAAATTATAATAATGTTTAGAATTCGCATTTGCGTTTTTATTAACTTTATCTAATTATAAAGAAAATCAAATACATACTTCCAGGAAACTTTTCAAATTAAATGTTGAAAACAAACAGATTCAGAAATGTCTCATAAAATAATACCTACCAATTACACAGTTTGTTTATAAGAATATATTTCATAATGTTTATAAAAATAAAATAATCTTGTTTCTTTCAAGGGACCTTCCACTTAGTTACCGGAACTTCGCTAATTAATAAATTTTTCGTCAAAAAATAGAATTCATTAATAAAAAGTTCCTGGAACGAAGTGTCCGGGAATCCCGGATCCCGGTGTTATATTAGAATTACGCTGGATTATGCGGGATTGTCCTTAATTACTGGATGCTCGCGAAATTACTAGATAAGTTTTTTGTTAGTTTTTGTACACAAGCGGGAAAGCGCTGTGGGTTTTGTCATTATAAAGGAATTTTAGAGGAATTTTGGAGGGAGGAGTAAGCCAGCGGTGGTGTCCGGGATACCGAGGAAATTATGAGACTTATGAAAATACAGGTTTTGCATTTTAAAAACAAGGTAGCTTCAAAGACAATTTACATGATGCCTTATTGCAAACAAAACAATCAGAACACGTACTCGAAACGGTGAAGGTAAACATCGTGAGGAAACTTGTTAGTATTCGAATAAGTGGCGATGGGGTTGCAACCTGTCGCGTATCGAGTGCTAACTACTGCAAAATGTTCGCATGTACCAAATATAATGTTTGGCCGTGCCTCTGACTACCTACCACATCTAGACTTCTTCAAAAATCTGGAGATTTGTGAGGATGTCTACCGTACTTGGGGATTACAGTCGTGATCCCATTTATTTTTCTTACTTTTAAATCAGTAGAGAAATCTACTAAAAACCAAAAACAGATAATGAATAAAACGTTGCGTGGGACAAAAAGGACCTCATTTCAACATAGGTTACACCAAACCAGTACAAAATACCAACTATTTGTTGGTTTTCAGACGGAACATACTACAGAAGGAAGACCCATAATCTCTGTCTAACCCTACGGGAAATAAGCGTGATTTATCTACTACGATCTCGTGCCTTTTTAGGGTTCCGTACCCAAAGGGTAAAAACGTGACCCTATTACTAAGACTCCGCTGTCCGTCTGTCTGTCTGTATGTAACCAGGCTGTATCCTCATGAACCGTGATAGCTAGACAGTTGAAATTTTCACAGATTATCTATTAATAAAATGAATAAAATAAATATTTAAGTGGGGCTTCCATACAAGAAACTTATTTTTTTTTGCCTGTTTTTATAGATAACGGTACGAAACCCTTCGTGCGCAAGTCCGACTCGCACTTGACCGGTTTTTATTTTCTAGTCTTTCTCCTAGTCGTAAATGTTATCCTACTACGTGCATAGTCTGATGGTTCTGCACGTAAGAACATCTCTTCGCATAAGGACTCTTCTTAATATTGATTTTGGTCCACAAGTAGTCAGACAAGACCCAGAAGTGGACGACTTAAACCCACTTTAGTTTTACCTCCCGTACAACGGTAGATTTATTTGAAAGATGTCTGTTAGTTTATCCCTAGACTGTACAAATAACTTCGCCAATCATAATAAAGACGTAGACCAAAAGCAAATAAGAAAACGACAAACAAAGCTTAATTTGATAGCACATTTACTTATTCCTGAATGATCACGCCATGCCATGTCCTAGTTGCCCAGTTCCACCGTCATATTTTACAACTTCATTGAGTAAACTTATAAAAACGCTAAAATATATCCCGCTACTCTTATTATTGCGGCACCAGCGAGCCGTGAAAACCCGCCTCCGTTAGACAAAAGGCCATCATACCACCCAAATGAATCGCTGTAATAATTACGTTTAGAAAACTAAAAAGAGAACCGATGAAAATGGGAACTAAAAAATGGGGACTTTGAATCAAAGAATGCCAATTTTTATGGCACCAATTTCGGAGTATAAACCCTATCCATTAAAAAAAGAATGATCAAAAATGGTTTGCTTTGTAAAAAGTTATGCGTGATCTAACATAAACAAATATATACGTGTCAAATTGAGAACCTCCTCCGTTATTTTCGTCGGTTTAAATTACCATAGGTTTCGCTAGTCAAATCGGGGATACGATAAATTAACAAATGCTGACGCTGATAATAAGATAGCTAAATTGTTGTGGTTAACGTTTCTTTCTTGTGAGTAGCCATTTTTGTCGTGGACGGCAATCACGATGTTTTCATTGTGCAAGTAAGTATTTGGTGGCAAATCTTGTTTTCGTTAGTTGCATTTTAAACAGGCACATAATATTACTTAGTCGTGACAAGGTCGCCTAAATATTATCAGGTATTGTGAAGGATTAAGTTAAGTATTAGAAGCTACGATCACTAAATACACCATGATTATAACTCCCAACACATTTCGCATTATATTTAACGGATCTTAATAATTTACTTTCTTTTGTCTCATACAACGTGCACCCCCGAATTCGGGTTCGATGATTTTCCAGGCACTTGTCTAGAGGATCTGTATTAAAGCCGGGAACTATCGAACTTCCCGGGAATAGTGTATGTGGAGTTTTTATTTACCGGGATAGTTTAGACCGCTTCGTTTTACGCGCGACTTCCCGCGCTTTTGTCCGACTTATGTAAGGCCTGTTTCACTTCAAATTTCTGTAAATTTAGTATACTTAGATAAGACTTGAACATGGTTTTAATGCGGGTAATTTTCTACTTAATTGATAGCTTTTGACTGTTTATGAAGGTTTGTAACCCTTATCCCCATATTTTTATTTGTAACCTCGACTCTTCTCTTCAAGGGACCTCCCTTGAAATATACCTCGAAAAGTACCTCATGTTTGGTATCTTACATAAATATTTTGGAGGTTTCTCATTTACGTCATTACGTCATCAATCCGTCCGAGGAGATTTGTATCAAACAAACCGTCACACGCAAGCGTCGTTCAGAAGCTGTCGAGTAAATATCAAGGTACAACTCGAGGTAACTTGAGTTGACAAACTCGAGGTATTTTTATCAACTAAAGCTACCAAAACTCAGTTTCGAGGTCGATTCTAGGTGGAGATATATCGAGGTGACCACTAAGAATATGGAGATTAATCCTTGCGAAACTGTGGTTGTGTAGAACGATTATTTGATTTTTAATTAACGTAGAATATATTTAGGGACCCTAAACTAGGGATGTAATAGGTATATTACATACACTTATTCGAGCAAATTGCGGTCGTATAAAAAGACAGATACATAAAGCTTTCAAGTCGTAAGATATTTTATTTGCTGTCCCCTGACCACGATTTCACAAAAAAAATATCGGTGTATCTGTAAAATTTCAAATGAAATAAAGCTAATAGAAACTACCACGTAAGTGCAATACTTTAGGATTGAAATGATGGTCCCGAGCCGTGTTGTTGCCTGATTCTTCTAGGCTCGATCGCGAGGAACACCCGTAGTTTCACCTAGCTCCTAAGACGATTCAAAATGACCCTTCTGATTTTTTTAATAAAAAAAAAATATAAATAAAAATTGGTGGACATTTTACACATCGCCTTCCACTATTTAACTGATAGAGTGCTTAATACACTTTTTTTTGTAAATACATACAAATGACACGCATACTACCAACTTTGACTTTGATGAAAACGTTTTAACAATAGTTTCCGCCAGTTTTAGGTGTTGACAAAGTAGGCAATTCAACGGTGGACACCTAACACAAGTCAAATGCCTCATCGGGCAGCGATCCGAGCGGTGATCCTACTCAATGTGTGAATCCCCCAGACTCAACGACGGACTATCATGGCGTAAGATTGATACATGTCCTTGCATACTAGCCTCATAGCTCATTTGGTAGTAACTCTGCCTTCTGCGCTGTAGGTTTTGGGTTCGATCCCCACCCAGGACAATTTTTTGTGTGACGAACATAGATGTTTGTTCTGCGTCTGGGTGTTATAAAGTATCATTAAGTATTTACAATAAAAAAAAATCAGATATCTAGTTCCCATAGTACAAGCTCTGCTTAGTTCGGGGCTAGATGGCATTATGTGATAATGTCTACTTACCAATATTTATTTATTTATTGCTGAAGCTGCAGTATGGTCTTTGTGAAGATCAAACAAAAAGTCAAACACAATCATTTCCTAGTCGCGTGTTATGCGCATCGCCCACATGAGCTAGAGTCGAAACGATGTCAGGCGCGGGCACGCACCCGCGCCGCTTGCTCGCTCTCGCCTCGAATCTGCGTCACCTGTGCCGCGACTCCGCCTCGACGCCGCCTCGACTCTAGCTCGTGTGGGCGTTGTGCCTTAGTGATGTGATCTGAGTGAAATTTTTCCCTTTAGTACTATTTCTTCTGCACTAATGTCGTATGTTTTGCCGGAGCCATCCCACTGATTAAGAGATAAAGGGGTTCCCTAAAATATGGCAGGACGAAGAACGGTAGTTTTTGTCGGTTCTGTATCTGCTCGTTCATGTAAATAAGGAACTTTGACTGGGGGAGGGTGCGAGGCTTTTTATAACTGGTTGGGTTTAGTTTATCTGTGATTTATAATAGTAAATAATATACAGTCATACGAGTTCTGATCTCACAAAAAATGGATTGAAATTAAGGGGCTCCCAGTCGCTGATTGCTCTTTTTCGAAACGAAAAAAGAAATACTTCTGAACAAGCCACATCTCCTATTTTTATAAGTATATTACTTCAGGTTTCTACCTAGATTTCTATTAAGCTGAAAACATAATAGCAGAAACTTTTCACGTTAAAGATATTATTAGTATTCTTGTAAGCGGCGACGGGCTTGCAACATGTCACGTGTGGAATGCTAACTACTGCAAAATGTGAGCATGTGCCAAATGTCATGTTCTGGACGTGCCTCTTACTAACACCTTTAGACATCTTCAAATTCGTTTTAAAAAATGCTTTGTCTTGCAATCCTGTAAAATAAAATATATAACGGTCGCCATTCTAAAAAGCTACCAGTATTATGCTGAATTCGCATAAAATAGTAGCGATTGACGCGATTGTAAACGCCATCGCATCAATGGCGGCAATGAGCGCGTAATGATGCGATAGGTCACTGGTTTCAAATATTTTGTTTATTGGAGCACCCTAGGGTAAACGCGCAACTTATCTGCCCTACGATTCGGACCGATTGATTCGACGGACACATAAAATTCGAAGAAGTTATCCTGACAAATTCCAAAAACCCTATAGAAAAAAGCACTTTAATTCTTTCCACAATTTAATAACTTAACCGTGAATTTTCCATAATTTTCTTATAAACAAACATTTTAATAATAAGTACTTATTATTATACTTGTCCTGACAATAACGAACTACAAAATATTATACAATTTGGTGCAGTCGTTCCGAAGTTATGCGCGTACAAACATTCCGGCAATTCATGTCCCGCGACAAACGTTATTGTCCTGTCGGAATTTCAATAATTGCATAGAAATTGCATAGTATTGAAGAGCATAAATATTATAACTATACTTCTATAAGTCATTTTGATAATAAACAGTTGATTTTTCATAGAAACTTATAACACCCTATTTTAAGCACTCGATAAGCGATAAAATTAAAAAAAACCGTGTATACCTAGATAGTGCAATTGTTGTAATCAAATCGAATCGTGCGGTGGTGAAGCGGAGGTCTGGCCAGAGGGAAATGCCACGATATGGATTTTTCCCAGTGGACAACATATTATCACCAATCAGCCCAAGGGAACACACATTTCATTATAAGTGGAAATTTAAAAAAATCGCGTCGGTAATGTTTAAATACCTACTTGCGGAAAATTATTGGGATTTGTGGGTTAAAATGATGGTCGGCTTTCCGGATTCAAATGTGATAATATGTAAATAATGTACTATTTGCGTACATACTCATTAAGGCATTCTTTTGGTAATAATTTGAAAAATAAATATATAAATAGGATCACGACTGTAATCCCCAAGTAAGGTAGACAATCCCTCAGATCTCCAGACGCTCAGATCTTTAAAGATGTCTACAGGTGTTTGTCAGAGGCACGTCCAAACATTACATTAAGCACATGCCCACATTTTTCAGTAGTTAGCTTTCCATATGTAACAGGTTGCAAGCCCATCGCCGCTTGCAAGAATACTAACTGGTTTCCTTACGATTTTTTTCTCTGGTAATAATTGTAGGTATATTTCATACGCGTTTTATTTGTATTAAATATTTTAAAAACTTCTGGCAATCAAATAATACATTTTGGTACGGCTGTCCTGAGTTGCAATATGAAAAGTTAATTCCAAAATGCTAAATAAATTGCAATTTTATTTAAAACTTCAAAGTATCCTTGTTTAATTTGTAACCCAGCGAATGTGTTCAGTTTAACCCACTTCACTTCCATGAATAAAGATATATTTCGAAAAATGATTTTGGGTAAAATGAGGAAACAAATGATAAATTCAAATTCAAAAATCATTTATTTCAATAAAATCACAAGGATCACTTTGAAACGTCTTAGGAACTAGGTGAAGCTACGCCGATTCCACGCGACCAAGCCTAGAAGAATCAGGCAACAAACACGGCTTGGGGTCTACCTTTTTTTTATGATCCTTTCCTTAATGCTATGTAGAGCTCCAGTGTGGTGCCAATCGAACAAGGTGAAGGCTCAAACAAGAATAATAATTAAAAGTTAAAAGTACCTACTACTCAAGTACGTAGGTACAGCAATAAAAAAAAATAACTAAAGAGCTTCAGCACAAATTCAAAAAGCAACACACGCTACACTTGATTTATAATTAAAACTTACAGATAAAATAACTATTGATCATCCCTTCTTCATCTGTAGTGGATTACTCCCCTTGTGAGGGTGTGATGCGCTCGGACCCTTCGCACCCTGCTAGGGCCATTGTATTTATTTCAAGATGTTTTACTAAAAAGGACTATGCAAATTTTCATATTAGGTATATTGAGAGTGTAAAAAGGTGTAGTACAAAAAAGTCGTGTTGGCCGAGTGGGAGGTACCCTGACTTTCAATCTAAAAGGTCGTGAGAAAACCAGTTAGTATTCCTGTAAGCGGCGAAGGGTTTGCAACCTGTTTACGTGTGAAATGCTAACTACTGCAAAATGTGGACATGAGCCATATGTAATATTTGGATGTGCCTCTGACTAACCCCTTAGACATCTTCAAAGATCTGAGCGCTCGTAGTCTTTCTGCTGTACTTGGTGATTTCAATCGTGATCCTATTATTATTGTTATTTTTTATATTGATAGTGATGATCTATAAAGTGTAACCTTTGAGTTTATTAAAGTAAACTTACCTTCTAATCCCAACAGGGTCACTTATCATCATTCATTAAATTTATCCATAATTACGTTTAAATAACTAATAAGAAAACCGACGAATGTCTGAAATAATCGAAAAGTAAAGGGACGATATTCGTTTTTTTAAGTTGTATGAATGTTCTAATAGTCTAACATGAATATAATTTAAATGGGACCAATTTTGAACTCAATTTAGGACACAATAGAAAATATGAAAAATCATCAAAATCTGATCACCAGGTAAAAAGGTTATAAGTAAGTACATAAAAAAAATATGTCGAAATGAGAACCTTTTCTTTTTAAAAATGGATAACGAGCACATTATACATTTTTCTCAAGTTAAAAACCAATTGGTACTCGACCTGATTCGAACTCGATAAAAAGTTAAATTCCACCTCAATTTAACCTCTCATCGTATCTTCATGTAGTATTTGCACTTGAACCTGTATTGTTTAAGCGGTTATAAACTTCCATTAACCCAGCCAGCTAATCGGCCGAGCTTCCGAACGCTGCTTTTCACCCTTTATTATACCTGGAAACTTGCCAAGCGATCGCAGACCTTATTCCCTCCGAACAAGAGTTACTAATACATCGTATGCCAGTCGGTTTTGAACTTTAGTGAGAGGACAGAAGAGTGGCTGTAGCGCGTACTCTGGCAAGTCGCCAGCGAGGCACATCGGGTTTTAGCGTCAAGTAAGTGCTGAAGGTTTATTTTCCAAATCTGGTACATACCTATGTGATACAAGGTACTAGTTACAATATACCAACTGGTGATTTGCCAAGAAAGATCTATTCGGAAGGTAGCTTAACTCAATTTCTCTGCAACTTTAAGTTGGTCTATATTATTTTGTAATTGGTATTTCGACGATTTTCGACTTCCAATACTCGCATAATTTACTATTCCGAAGCTTAAGTATTGACTTTTTGGTAAAAAAAAACATTTCAGTGGCAGTTACTCGTAATTTACCTTCTCGTTATCTGTTCATTCCAGTCCATCTTAAGGTTACCTGGTAGAGCGATAAGGCCGCCTATTGTATTACCTTTAAGTGCCGTAAGTTTTTTTATCCTTGTGGATGTGTGGTAATCAATAAATATCGATTTTGTACGAGTAATCACTCTCTTTTCCAGTAAAAGCGTGAAATACTTAGAACTTGAATACTCAGTGTGTTCCCACCCTAACTCTCATTTGTTAGGTCCAGCATTATGTTTTGTAAAGTCACTAAACCGGGCCACTGCATGCTATGACACTGTCCCAAATTGCATCCCGTTTCGTTCTCTCGCATCATAACGCCTTTGCGTGGTGGATTGTGGCCTGAAGTATAATCTACCAGCGCGTTAGTGATAGCTAACATCAGGTTATCTTGTTTATGGTCTTTAGCTGCTTTTATGAAGGAAGAGGCGGTATTTTTAATACAGGCTTGGTTACTAAAAGAGTTTATGAAAGCATATTTATACAGATAAAAAAGTACATCTTCGAATTACTTTCATCCCCATAATCTTAGTTGTCACCTCAAAATATCTCGATCTCGAAACCGTATTTTGGTAGCTTTACTTGATAAAATTACCTCGAGTTTGCCTTTAGTTGAAGATTCCTCAGTCTCTGAACTCAAGGTACATCGAGATGTACCTTGACATTCCTCGACAGCTTCTGAATGACGCATGCGTGTGACGGTTTGTTTGATAAAAAATCTCCTCGGACTGATGACTTAATATCGTAATTGAGACATGAGGTTAGTACTTTTCAAGAGGACTTGAAATAGTTTGAGTCAAGGTAGAGTTGAGGTTACGATTAAGAATAGGGGGATAAGTTACCTACAGAGAAATACCACAGTCTAGCTAGCCTTATTAAGGAAGACTCATAAAGAAATTGGCTTGACAGACAATACCTATTAAGCGATACATCGCGTGACAATATTTTTGCCACTAGTGAACAAAACGTCTCTGAACATCGTAGTGAACAAATATTCAGCTCGAGACATTTTACAAACAAGTTGTACGTATTGCCGGACATGTCCTGGAAAGTCGAGCGACAACGTGCAATGAATGGTGACAGTAAGAGCTGCCATTCACTTTCAGCATCGACCACACAGCCTATAGACTCTTTATGCAAGGCAAACGCTTTCGAACAGCACATTAGGCTTATACTGCTGATATAAGACACCGAGCGGCGGGCATTACATTGAACCGTCCAATCAGAATGCATTTTTAACCGTTCCTCCTGACTCGCACACCTTGGCGGTTTGACAGAATTGTTTGTATAAAGAAATGTATTCATTAGGCGTCAATAAGGCATAGCCTTATTGACGCCTAATGGCGTCGATGGCCACTAGCGACAAAACGCGACCACAAAAGTAGCCAGCGCAGACAACTCCCGCAGCTTGTGGCTCGGACGCAGCCACTCGGACACTCAGTTTGCGCCGAGGCCATACAAAATATATGACAAATCTCGTTCACGTCGTCTCGTATCTTGTGGTTAGCGTTTAGTCGCCACCACCATAGTCTTAGTGAGCGCCAATTCTTAGTCAGCAACAAGACAATAAATAAAGTAGTTACTACCTATGTAAGAGGTAAAAATTCATTACCATAACAATGTAAGAGATAGCAAAAATTATGCGTCCTACCTTTCTTGAAACAGACCCCATATGCAAATACTTACATGTGGAATTGTGGAGGGACGAGCAGGAACAAATACATTATGAATGAATGTCAGCGATAAATAGCAAAAGATTTACGACCATTTCAAATTCCAACAAAACTACGCAAATCTTTTGGAAAATACATTGACATTTCGACACGTCACGTACGAATTGCATTTCTCACTTTTTCCCTACGATTCTCTACTCTTATGGTGATGAAAATAAGGATGGTTTTGCCTAATAAGTTAGTTTTATTCGGATGCAAGTCTCTTTCTAAAGTGTCAGTTTGGGCTTATTAAACTCTCGGGTCGAGTTTGAATTCAATGGAATTTTCATAAAAGGGTAAGAGTCCAATGTAACATTAGGAATAGGATTGTCAAAGTTTAAGGAAAGTATTTGCTTGAATCATTTATTTTCCTAAAAGAATTCACAAATTTACATTTATTTATCCATTATGGTATTCAACAATGATAACAGAGTACAATGTAAAATAAAATATAGGGTAACTTAAATCACTAATTACGGAATACGGAATACCGAAGCATGCGTTAAAATAATAAAGCTTAAAAATTTAAAAGTAGGTACAGTACAAAGTGAGCATGTTAGATTTTAGATTGTGTACTCGTACTTCACACAACACATGGTTTACTTTATGAAGATTATGAAAAAACTAATGAGATTTAGCTAAAACTATATTCTCAGGCAACAGGTCAATTAGCTAATGCTGGGTATAAGGCTAATTATCCGTACTTTGTACAATTGTACAAATCAAGTTCAAAATAAATTACTATTGGGATGGAGTACCTAGGAACTGCAAATCATTTTATACTTAGACATTTATATAGACAATTATTTATTTCCTACTTTATCACACACACAACATTTCAACACACACATCAAAAAAAAACTTTAATCTAACATACTTAAAAAACAAGAAGAAAAATGAAAACAAGATTTAATAAAATAATAAAATAAATATACGTAGTGTTATGTGCTACAGCAGCAAAAACTTACTTATAATTACTTATGTATCAATATTTAAATTTTCAAGATTGCACAAAAATATTTGCAATAACTATTGTGTGTTAATTATTTTTGTCTAGATGCGATAAATGCCCACGAACAAAGTCTCGTAAACTCATGAAATTTCTAGAGTCAATTTCATCAGCAAAGTAATTAGTACAAACATCAAAAGTAAAAAAAATATATGACAGTTTCAGTAGACTCGAGTTGTTTTATTAAAAACTAGCGACCCGCCCCGGCTTCGTACGGGTGCAAAGCTGATAGGTACCAAAATATATTACAGAATGTCTTTGTATACTCGTTAAAAGCATTTAAAATTAAAAAAAAAAGTCGCGGTAAAAAATAAAGGATAGAAATTGATTATTGTGGGTTATCCCTAAGAGATAAACATATACCACCACGGACTTTTCTGTAGACCTTTTTAAGGTATACAATATTTAGTACATTATTTTGATCTATCTCGTAGAGTTCAGCCAGCGTTTGCACAGTAAGCGCAAAAATGAGTTTATTTACGACTTCATATTAGAAATCTTAAAATTATCAGTGGTTCTCTAATATATTAAGCATGTAATTATACATATAAACCTTCCTCCTGAATCACTCTATCTACTAAAAAAAAACGCATCAAAATCCGTTGTGTAGTTTTAAAGATATAAGCATACATACAGACATACATACAGACGCGGGAAGCGACTTTGCCTTATACTATGTAGTGATAGTTCGCTTTATGAAAAGTTGCTTTTTAAGCTATAATTGCAGTATCCCTCTCCTCTGTTCCCTTTAGAGGGGGGTCCTCCCGTTCACGTCCGAACGGCATGCGCGTGCATAAATTTCAGTGACGTTTTGGGGCTGCTCCTGAAAAAACGCAGGATTTCAGAGCATAAAATAACTATTAAAATGAAATAAAAATTTAGTGCTTTGTATTTGTATATGTTTTATAAGTTGCCAAAAAAGATATACGAGTATTCCGCAAAACAAATCACACTAAATATTTTGGCCAAAAAATATTTTTCGAAACAAAATAGGTACTGGTACTTTAATAAAATTCTAGGGCTTAGTACTCGTCATGACAAATCCATCGAGCCTAAAAAGGACGGGGTTACAATTTTGTTTTTTTTTTGTATGTTTGTTTGTAATAGATAAACTAAAAAATATCTCGAGTCTAGACCAATTTTAAAAATTCTTTCACCTATCAGAAGCTAATTATTAGCGTGAAATTGCAATAATGTAATAGGTAATCAAAGGTGTCAACAATTTGCCTTTAACCTTAATTGTTACCCCCGTGCGAAGCCGGAGCGGGCAGCATCATATTTTTATTACCTAAATGTAATTTTAATTTCGCCACCTACCTACCATCATTTACACAGGACCACTTAAAATATAAAAATTACCTACATCTGCATCAAATAGCTATATAAAAACCTCATTAGCGTAGGCTTTCACGCAGACTTTTATAAGCGAAAAGAGAATTAAATTTCCATTCACAAAGTAAAATACAGAATTGGAAAATAAACATTACTGTTGAAATCAGCTGAGTAAATAAATGCTTTACAAGAAATGTATTTTGTATATTCCTGGTACTATTTATTTTAGAAGTAAAAACTGAAAAGGGACAGAGAAAGAGAGAGAGAGAGAGTAAGTAGTTATTTATACAGCTAGTGAATATATAGCTACTTTAAGACGCTGCCAGTCGACGATTATTTTTGTTCGAAACGAAAAAAGAAATACTTGTGAACAAGCCACATCTCCTATTTTATAATGTATAGTATATGTGAATAAAGATGTACCCATCTTTAATCACTTCGATAAATAATCCTACCGACCGCTGCAATGATGACAAACACACGTCCGCGCGTGGTCCGCCTTAGCTTTTCGAATAAATTAATGATATAAATTATGTATAATTACTTATCAAAAATCTATCCTAATAGAAATCTAGATCTACATATTACCTATCTTTAACAATAAATCACAAGTTAATTTTAATAGTAGGTATATAAAATATTTCGATCATAAATTCTAAAACGTATCATTTTGAAATAATATCTTTATCGTGAAAAGTTTCTGCTATTATGTTTTCAGCTTAATAGAAATCTAGGTAGGAACCTGAAGTAATATACTTATAAAAATAGGAGATGTGGCTTGTTCAGAAGTATTTCTTTTTTCGTTTCGAAAAAGAGCAATCAGCGACTGGCAGCTTCTTAACATAAATAAATTACTGGCTACTTAATTGTGTTTAGCAATAGGTTATGTACTGTCAACACCAACAAAAGTAAATAGATGATATTAAATTTTATAAAAATAATTATGGCTATTGATTACTATACATATGGCTATTTACCACGTTATTTATAGTTAAAATGAATAACAACCGCGATAGTTTTAATTATATTTTAGTTTTTTGTTACGAACCATCTGTTGTCAATTATCAACATAATTTAAAATAAATTTGCACACGAATTTATTACAATAAAGCTTACACATTCGAAAAGTTTGACGTAATGACAAAATGGTTCTAAATCTGTTCTAAATCTGATTGATTTAATAGTCAAAAAAATATTAGGTACGTAAATATAATTTCAACAATATAAAAACGTTGAAAATACAAACAAACGAAATAACGTAAAAATAAACTTTATAAAAATTCTAGCAAGACAAAAGTAAATATAAAATTTTTATACGTAAAATATTTTAGTTTAAAAAATATGATTTCAGAAAGTCAGTTTTATTTATGAAATCACTAGTAGGTACAGCTCAAAGCTTTGCTTATGCAAACACGTGCATAATTATGCACATTTTCGTGTTTAAATTAACATTTTTCCTCCGACGTGCGTCGTGCGCTTTCTGCCCGCTTTGTGTGCCTTATCATTTTTAGTTGTATGCTTTTCAAATGTCTGATGTTTAATTCTTTTTTTTTTCAAGTGAATACTGACTTACTTAAAGTGTACCTATATGAGATCCTTTGAATGTGTTTTTGCATTATTCATATGGCATTTTGTAGATATACGCTTGCATATCGATTGTTATTATGTAAGCAACGTTGGGCGTTGTCACAATATGGATGAAAGACTCTATTGGCATTATATTATTATATATTTTTAAATTACCTATTTGATTTTTAAATGAAAGTAAACATAAGAGGGCAATAACATGGCGATTAATGACGTTTCAAAGTGATCTAGTAATTTTATTGAAATACCTTTTGATTTTTTTTGTAAATTCTAGGCAATCGTAGGTTTGATACTCACTAAGTAGGTACCAATGTTGACTTTAATATAAATAAATATAAAATATTATAAGCTTTTTATGCTATTAGGCAGCTATTAATATCAATGGGAAGTTGACAAGAATCATTATAATTTCTAGTAGATACTTATAAATACTCGGCAGTAATGTGGCTTACTGGAACAGCTCATTTCGAGAATGCTCATAATTTCCCATTAACAGTAAGCCTTTTTTGGGGACCGCTGAAATCATAACTTAATTCCCTTGAATATAAATAATTTGATTCCCGAAATGTCTACTAAAACTTACTCTAAGGGTACGAGTACAAGAGCTTTATTTTAATTTTATAATTTGAGCTCTTCAGTGCAGTGCAGTTGTAAACCATTGAAAGATACACGAAGACGCGACCAAGCGACTGTGATTAATAATATACTCGGGAAATGAAAAGAAAATTTCGTGACAATATTCGTTTGAACTGATTTGTAAGTACTCGTAGGATTATGAACATCGATGATTGTCAAAATTCCATCGTTCAAACTATAGTCGAAACGATGTAACTTTTAAAACGAATATTGTCACGAAATTTCATTTTCAGTTTCCGAGTAGACCCCCAGACACTGAGTCCGTTTCGATTGCCATACGAGTGGTGTTTGCCGGTACGGAATTCTAAAAAGGAACATAAGGCATCGTGTTTCGCTTAATAAAGTTGCTGTAATACAGTCGCCTTTGTCGCGTCTGCGACTAAACCCAGAGCTTAATGTTTCATTCAGCTTCAAACAACCAACTTCCTGAATTCATCAACCGCCTGACATTAATTACTACACAACCACATTGCCAATGCAAAATGCACTCTATACCTCATAATGGACAGCTCGGAATTGATTAAACTACTTTCTTACAACATTGAAGTAAAATTGAACCTTATTATGAACTGAAATATGGTAGAAAGTGGTATGTGGTGGGGGAAAACGAATTCTATCTATCAAGTCGATAGACTAGCGATTGGAAGGAAATGATTAATGATACATCTTTGATGGCTTTTATGACATGCCGTATACTTAGCACTAGTTTTAAATATTGCCACCGAGTACTTCGTTAGCCATAATATACTCGTACTTAGGAAGAAAGACGCGTTATCTATATACTTTCATACAAACGAGTTAGGAGTCGTACATTTTGATAGGTACATGATTAGGTACATTTTGTTCTTTTTTCAACGAACATTTAATTGACAAACAAATTGATTCAGTAGTTACCTACTAAACCAAAAATACAAGCAATAATTTGGCATTAATAGAGATCTCACTAGTGACTCAATGAATTCAACAGAATGCCTGGTTGAGATGCAAAAGATGGGCTGAATCTTTGGTGGGAAAAATATTAAAAAAATTGCATTTTTTTTTTCTGGGTCTAGGTGTTATAATACCATGGTACTCATAATTTCTGAAAACCCCACCATAGGGAAGCCTAGTGTTGAGACAAGACTGTGTGTGTAACTGGGTATACTTAATAAAAAATGTGAGACGTCGGCGTCGCTGGACGCCTCGCAGATGTGAAACACGTAATTATTTTGTACAGGTAATATGCATAAAAAGATAATTTACGACAGCAAATATATATGTCAAAATTAAAAATAATTATATTAAAAATATATATATTTAATTTTAGTACAAAAGAGCGTGGCAGTTCGCGAAACAAATTGGACGCGGTCGGCACTTCTTCGGCAGCAACTCATCTAGGTCGCGTCGCCACGTGTAGTTTGCTAGTGGCGACGCATGCCGTAACGACGCGTCGGTCGCCACCCCAAGAGCCGCTCTCACCCGCTGCTTTAGCTGTTTCACATCAAAATGTCGTGCTAACTGTGCCAGTGATTTGATACGCAACGTTTGCAATAATCCAAGGGGCGATGAAGCAGTAGATAATTAGGGCAGATGATATTTGCTCTTAGACTAAAAGAAGCTAGTGGGTATTATGACGCCCACGCTCACATAAATAGTCCTAAGCCAACATTAGGACAAACATTAAATAAATAAATATTGGTGGACTTTACACACAACTCCATCTAGCTCCAAAATAAGCAAAGCTTGTACTATGGGAACCAGATAACTGATTGAATACTTATTTATTTTTGTTAATACATACTTATTATACATATTAACACCCATGCACAGAACCAACATTTTTTAACCTGGGTGGGAATCGAGCCCACAACCTGCAGCGCAGAAGACAAAGCTACTGCCAACTGAGCTGTGAGGCCAGTGATTATCTATATTAGTCTGCTAGTGACAACCCTCGCGACTTCGTTCACGTGTAGTTATTTTCAAACATACCTCAACCCCAGTTGAACCACTATAGGGGTTGAATTTCGGGGTTACCTTTCTAGTGCACCTTTACATACCAAAAGGAATACATCCAGTGGTTTTAACTGTGCTTTAATATTATATCAGTCAGTCAGTTAGTAACGTAAGAGTTTTAATACATTTAGATTAACTTTATTAACAGTTTCTTAAATTTAGTAAATTTAGGAAACTGATTTTCGACGAACTTATCATAAAGCATTGAAAATTCCTGAAAATCTAAAGAAAATTTTGGGAAAAAAAGTAGCTTATCTGTCCTTTAAACTATCTTAAAATGAAATTTCATCATAATCGAACCAGTAGTTAAGCCGTGGTAACGTCAAGACAGGCAGACAGACAGAGTAACTTTCACATTTATTTTGATTGTGATAAAGCTAGTACTATGGTATCAAAACACCCAGATACGGTATAAATATTTGCAAAACCTGTGAACATTTGTCCCTCCTCGGCTAATGAACACCTTTTGTACCTCAACGAGGGAGAGGTTACGCCGCGCTAAGAAGGTCGTCGCGACACCAAGCTTTATAAATATACAGGGTGTGTTAAAAGCACCTCTGAAAACTGAATCTGACACCTCCTGACACCCCAGTTGTTCAAATTATGCATCTTGATAAATTTTCATCTAGAAAATAAAAACAAAAGTTAATTTTCAAAGTAGACATGTCTATAAATTTTTACACGGGTCTTATCTTTATCACGTAGGTCTTATCTTTAATTTATTTTTCCCGACGTTTCGACTATGTTACAATAGACGGTCGCGGGCAGACTGAAACAAAAGTGACAAACATTCAAACTTCATAAATTGGCACTTTTCCAAAATCAGCTTGCCTGAATAAATATAGTTTTTGTTTTCAATTTTTTTTATCTAAAGCATTGTCATTATCATATCATTTCTGAAAAATATTTTTTTTAGTTTTTTTTTAAAATGGTCGAAACAAATACATAGTTGAACATCAAAGAATCCATTAGAGGCATTGTTAGGGGTAGTTTTGCTTGTGCCTTCAGTTTTTAGGGGTCGTCTTAATACACCCTGTAAAGCAAGTAATAAATTTCATTGCAAGCTTTAATGTGCCTCATTACTCGTAGCTTTGAAAGCAACTGGGATTAGAGACCAAGGTTTGATAAGTTATCACTTTCAGATTTGATTTGCAGTTCATTTTATCATAAAATTACTGTTTTAAGCACTGGCTGTATTGTACTTATACTATGGGTTAAGATTAGTATTTAGGTACCTTGTTTCTAGAATTTTTTACTTTATACGTTTCTGTAACTTTTGTACATTACAAGAATCGGATTTACCTTTAGGGTGTCACCGCAATTTACGAAAAATTAAACGTCAGTTTCTCCCATGATACCTACCATTTTATTCGACATATTTTTGCAGTAAATTATTTTCTATGTAAGTATTATAATCTTTTATGTTTATATTGTGTCTAGTTTTAATATATGTAGGTATATTAAGTATGTACCTACAAAAAATATATATTATAACTAGCTGACCTGACAGATGTTGTCCTGTCAAATTATTAGATATAAGAACCTTCTCCTGACACTAACGAATACAACAAAAAAGAATTAACAAAATCGGTCCAGCCGTTCACGCGTGATGCCGTGACCAAGGGAAATAGGGATTCAATTATATATAAAAGATATAAGTATTCTATCAGTTATCTGGTTCCCATAGTACAAGATTTATTTAGTTTGGAGCTAGATGGTGCTGTGTGTAAAGTCAACCTATTTATATTATTAATATAGCTGTTAATAAGATTTCCAAAACCACAAATGGTGTTAACACAAAAACCCTTTACGAAAACAATGTTTTCAAATAATTACACCTTTGAATTAGACCATAGGTACTATTGCTTATTTAACCAGCCTCGTGCCGACTCGGATGCGATTGGCGAGATTCAGGACGTGGCGCCGTGTGTGGAGCAGTTTGCATAATCGAATCACCTGTGGCGTTGGCGAAGATAACAGCTATATCACTATTGTGATTAGTAGACATGAAGTAGCAAACCCACCGCAACGCACGGAGAGGCTTCCCACGTGCGCCAAGCTTAACTTTGCAAGAAAATGTATGTTATTGTTTTCAACACGGACGGACGCCTTTTTTAGGGTTCCGTACCCAAAGGGTAAAATCGGAACCCTATTACTAAGACTTCGCTGTCCGTCTGTCTGTCTGTCCGTCCGTCCATCCGTGCCGTTTTTTGCCGTTTTTATAGAATGGTACGGAACCCTTCGTGCGCGAGTCCGACTCGCACTTGGCCGGTTTTTTTATATGGTTGGACATTATCACTCAGCGCTATCTAGCCCCAAACTAAGCAATACTTCTGCTATGGGAACTAGATAACTGAGATAATACGAATATTCTTTTATTTGTAAATAAATACTTAGGACGCAATATAACACCCAGACACAGAACAAACATCTATGTTCACACAAATATTTGTCCTGGGTGAGAATTTGTAAGATTCGAACTCATAACTTACTGCTCATAAGGCTGAGCTACCAGTTTTAAAAGACTACCAGAGTAAAAAGAATGGAGTGATCTAGCGTTCCTTTAAAAGACTGTATCTACTTGAATAATAGCTGATAACATGGCACTTTAGGAATGCTTTTATTAAAATCAAATGGAATTATACAGTTACCTATTAACGCATTGAAAGGAAAACAAATTTGTAGGTTTGTTGACCATAATCTTTGACATGAGCGGCGATGGGCTAGCAATCTGTCACGAATGGAATGCTAACTACTGCAAAATGTGGGCATGCACCAAATATAATGTTTGGACGTGCCTCTGACTACCCCCTCTAGACATCTTTTATTACATAAGCAAATTACAGAGGCACGTAAAAAGATTGTACAATCATATTTCTTGAGAGTAACTTATAATTAATCAAAACGCGATACATCTTTCTTATCTTCTTCTTCTTCTTATATTCTTCTTAAATTCTCGTGTCATAGTGTTGTGTTTGTAACCAAACTCCTCCGAAACGGCTTGACCGATTTTTATGACTTTTTCATGTATATTCGGTCTGAAAATAGGTCATATAATATCGACTATTTTTTATACCCCTAAATCATAAGTTTTTTTTAGGAAATTTCATACAAAATATCCGTTACCCTTAATTTTCCTTTCTACCATCAACCCCCAAATTTGATTAGCATATTAATATTTATTTCACCCACAAATGTGCAAAATGCTTTTTGCTATGGGATTATTTAAATTTGACAGGACAACGCCTGTCGGGACAGCTAGTAGGTATATACCACGTCGTTTTATCTTTATCTATAAGCAAAGAAATGTGTTGCGCGTTTTTTAATGAAAAATATTCTCACAACACAAATTATTCCAAGATTCTTTGCAACAAATTAATTCTCAAGTAACCGAGTCTGAGGTATCTCGTTATCTCGCGAACTCATACTCATTACACTAATTACCAGTAGCCTGCAGAGCCTGTTTACTCCACTTCATTTTGCTGCACCCCCACATACCTCACTTTAACCCAATGCACCCCACTTCACCCCGATATGCCCCAACATGTTTAATATCCTCCAGTGTTTGTTTTGGTACTTTTAGTATACATCTTAGATGAAGATAATAATAATAATGTTTGAACATGAAAAAAAATAAACACACCAAAAGTAATACGAGCCATTTCATGTTTTATATGACTGCGGCCTCACATCTCAGTTGGTAGTATCTCTGCCTTCTGCGCTGTGGGTTGTGGGTTCGATCCCCACCTTGGAAAAATATTTGTGTGATGAACATAGATGTTTGTTCTGTGTTATTATTTATCTTATGTACGGATTTAAAAAAAAAAGTATATAAGTACTCTATCAGTTATTTAGTTCCCATAAGCTTTGCTTAGTTTAGGGCTAGATGGTGCTGTGTGATAATGTGCACCAATATTTATTATTTATCTGTTTCTTCATTTTAGCAAATTCTTTCGATTATAAGAGTTTAAATACTTCTTGTTATGTTATTATTGGTTTAATATAGTTACTCACTTGAAAAACCCGTATATTTTTTGCCTTAAACAAATCAGTCAGTATTTTCATAAATATTACAACTTCTCGTAAACAATTAAATAAAGATTACATCAAGTTGAAGGAAAACTGTCTGTTGAATAATAAAACACATTGCGGCCCGCGGCTTGCCTCGCGTTTCCGGAAACGCAAGAGACAGTTGAGAGACGGTGCAATGCAATATTCATAAAAATGTGAAATAATACCTTTTTGCACCATTCCCAGAGGCAAAGCACAAATAAAGTCCATTTATAATTTTCAAGCTGAAATGTCCTATTCGAAAAATATTGTGCTCAAAGATTTTCTCACGATGTTTTTCTTCGATCGGCACCACATTGGAGCTCTACACATATCATTATGGAAAGGAACATTAAAATAATTATAGGCCCCAAGCCGTGTTTGTTGCCTGATTCTTCAAGGCTTGGTCGCGAAGAACGGGTGTAGCTACTCCTAGCTTCTAAGACGTTTCAAATAGATCTTTGTTATTTTATTGCAATAAATACCTTTTGAGTTTGAGTTTGAGTTGAGTTTTACCGTTTAAAATCAATAGTACTACAAAATATGGATTGTGTGTAAGATGACATGGGTAAAAAAGGAGTAAGTGATGATAAAGGACTGTGGCAGTAAGATGATGTTTAAAAGAACTAGTATCTCACCAGCCACCACCTTCATTAGTTTTGGATTAGAAGGTGGGAACTACGACCACCATTTCTTACAGAAGTGTTTTAATATAATGATTCATGTACTTAGCTAAATTTACTTTACAAACTCTTATACATATAGTGGTGTTACAGATTTAGCGCTTTTATGTGCGCGATAACTCGAAACACGCGCGTTTGCGTTTTGTTACGATTGGACGTGTATATGCGCGTATTTCAACATGCTAGCCAAAAACTAAATAAAAAATAAAATAAATTTTGGTGACCGTTTAGGGTTCCGTACACAAGGGGTAAAAACGGGACCCTATTATTAAGACTTCGCTGTCCGTCTGTCCGTCTGTCTGTCACAAGTCTGTATCTCATGAACCGTGATAGCTAGACTGTTGAAATTTTCACAGATTATGTATTACTGTTGTTGTCGCTATAACAACAAATACTAAAATCAGAATAAACTAAATATTTAAGTAGGGCTCTTATACAACAAACGTGATTTTTTTTAAGCATGGGTGATATTGACTATTTTGGCTAACGGTTGGGTATCCGATATTCAGTTTCTTTACCGGTATCGTCAACCATTACTCAATATCGGTACTTAAGTATGAACGAAAGCCATGTTACCTACTTCTACTTCTGATCTGACAGTTCTAACTATATTGATACCTTATCCGTTTCCATTGTGTTGGTTGGTTGCTAACACAAAGAGCTATTTGTATTAGACTGATGAATTACACAGGTAGTATCAGTGATGCGATAAAAACTGAGCTTTTTAATATTGAATATATTTGTTGTTAGAATATGTTTTTATGCCGAGTGGAAGGTACCTACCTCGACTTTCAATCTGAAGGTTGTGGGTTAAAATCCGGGCGTGCATCAATAGATTTTTTTCATAATAATTTATATGCGCATCAAAAACACGTGCTCAAAACGGTGAAGGAAAACATTGTGAGGAAACCAGCTTCCTTCATGCTTTACTAGGCTTAGGAGTTTAGGACTAGCACATTTTATATTCGCATGTGGTAGGTACCTATTTCGATTTGCATAAATAAAAAGTGGCGCTTAAAAAATCACCAAAAAATTTAACTACAAACGTCTGCGTTAAATTTAATATTCAAATTAGGAACCTACCTATATTGCGCGCAATCACTCAACCACTACCAAGTAGGTACAATTCGAACTCAAAAATACAAACAACAACAAGTAGGTTTGCATAGTTGCACACGCCACCATGAGCCAGCCGGGCGCCAGCGCGTCAGTTTAATATCTTATAAAGCTTCTTATCAAAACTAGACCTCATTAGCCTACGAATAAGGTCTATTTGAAACTCTTGGTAGCGATAGCCAAAATGTATGATTTTGGCTATCAATCAATCACACCAACAACCAGCGTAACTTAATACATTTCTTAAATTGTGCAGGCGAAACTCAACCTTATTTCTCTAACATTAAGGTGTTCGAAACATGCTTTCATAGGTCAAAGTATAATGAACAATATTTCAGCTATTCGCTAGTCATATCATCATCTCGCTTACGCGCTTGAAAGTTAGCGCGATAGAGAGGGATACCATAATTATTTTGGGTGCCAACTAAAACAACCGTACAACTTACCAACTTAGTGGTCTGACTAGCTGACATGGCTGTTGGTTGTTTCAGTTGATCAGTTGGCACCCAAAATAATTATGGTATCCCTCTCTACCGCGCTAACTTTCAAGCGCGAAAGCGAGATGAAGATATGATTCATAGCGAGATGAAGATATCTTCATCTCGCTTACGCGCTTGAAAGTTAGCGCGGTAGAGAGGGATACCATAATTATTATGGGTGCCAACTGATCAACTGAAACAACCAACAGCCATGTCAGCTAGTCCGACCACTAAGTTGGTAAGTTGGGTGACAGATATTTGTTCGTGACTTGCGCAGTTCGCTCGCGCGTTTTCTACAGATATTCGACAACGGTGGTTGGACTTGATTCCACCGGTACGCTACGCTACGAGCATGCCAACGGATATCAGTTACGTTTGGCTATAGCCGACACATGTCTAATTTTTTTGCCTTTTTTATAAATAATGGTTGGCATTTTTTTTAGCATAGTTCTTAGTTTTTAAGTACTGTTTGTTTTCCTAACAAAATAAAATAAAATAAAATAAAATAAATAAATAAGAATGTTCTCTCGGATAAGCTTAAAAAAAGCCAAATCTAAATAATCCAACTAAAATAGCAGATAATTGTTTCAGTTGATTCTGCACGCTATAAAATCAGTTCACTAATTGATTTTAATGAACTTGCGTACTAAATTGATTTTATAATTTGTATTATGTTCCTTTCAATTCGTTACCCATAATCATTATCCGAACGAGTATAATTTGGCCAAGCGCGAGTTGGACATAGGCTGAGTTTGCAACCATGCTGAAACCTCGAACGACTGAAAGTTTGAAAGGGAAGATACTTGTGAAAGTTTGTATAGTTGTTTGTTACAGTTACAGTATCATGTTGCACCAATTAAAATGAAAACATATTGAGTAGGAATAATCAACGAAGTTTAAACTAAAATTACATTCAAGGCTCATAGCAAATAGCAAATAGTTATTTTATCTGTAAGTTTTAATTCTAAATCAAGTGTAGCGTGTGTTGCTTTTTGAATTTGTGCTGAAGCTCTTTAGTTATTTTTTTTTATTGCTGTACCTACGTACTTGAGTAGTAGGTACTTTTAACTTTTAATTATTATTCTTGTTTGAGCTTTCACCTTGTTCGATTGGCACCACACTGGAGCTCTACATAGCATTAAGGAAAGGATCATTAAAAAAAAGGTAGACCCCAAGCCGTGTTTGTTGCCTGATTCTTCTAGGCTTGGTCGCGTGGAATCGGCGTAGCTTCACCTAGTTCCTAAGACGTTTCAAAGTGATCCTTGTGATTTTATTGAAATAAATGATTTTTGAATTTGAATTTGAATTTGAATAGAATCCTGAAATGATGCTTATGTTACCAAAATATATTCACAAACTTGTTCTCAATTTATGCTGCTGAAATTGTAATATATTAAACTTAAATATACAGGGTTACCAGTTATTCAACCTATATCTGCTAGCAGGTTGTAGGGGAGGTTATTTCCGTTGAATGAAACCATAATTTTCCAGTGCGAAAGTTTACTACTTCTGAAAAAAAAAAAATCCTAAACACTTTAACAACATGAATTTTTAATTGTATGATGTTTCCGTCTAGTATTTCCTAAAATAATAATATATTTCAACAACACAAAAACTACAAATGTATGTCCCTAACATACATTTGTAGTTTTTGTGTTGTTGAAATATATTATTTTCTCAGAAATGCTTAACTTTTGCACTAGAACATTAAGGTACAAATATCTAAAATGCAATTATCCCTGATTTTGGCAAGCTCATCAACGTGCTGTCACAGTGAGATCAAAAACTCTTTCACACACACAAACTGTAACGAATAGCGTGTAATTTAGCATAAAAAACTAAATCTTTTAGTAAAATAATGAAACAAAATAGCATAATGAGTGATGATCACGGTGCATTAAGGAAAGTACAAATAGGAATTGTGAAGCTAGTACAGTCTACAGTACTAGACAACCAGCAAACTGGAATGATGGGTTTCCTCGTGATCTGCACTCTTGCACTCCTTGCCTCCGCCACCACTGCTCAACAGATGTGCACCACTGCTCAATCTGGTAAGATAGAAAGAAAGTGGAAATTGTATCACGGCTGTATTTCCAAGTAAGGTAGACATCCTCTTAGATCTCCAGATGTCTAAAGGGCTTAGCCAGAGGCACGTCCAAACATTACATTTGGAACATGCCCGCATTTTGCAGTAGTTAGCAAAATGCGGGTAGGTAGAAGTCAAAAATGTTTAAGCTTTTGGATAAAATGCCTAGTCGTTAGAACGATACCTACGAGTGCAGAAATATATGTACATTGTACACATTGTTTAATGGACGCCAAACGCCAAGCCACTCCCATCCTAATGGAGCGAAGTGCTAAGCGCCGACATCCTAAGGTGGTATACTAATGTCCTAATCCTATCCTAATAATATTATAAATGCGAAAGTTTGTGATAAGGCTGCTATGTTTGTTCCCTAATCAAAAATAAACGACTTGAATGTTGTCTTAAAGTGCTTTTTTAGGGTTCCGTACCCAAAGGGTAAAAACTGGCCACGCGCAATGTAAGGTTTCGTAGTTTACACGTCAGAAGAGACTTCGCTAGCCGTCTGTCTGTCCGTATGTCCATCTGTCCGTCTGTCTGTCACATGGCTGTATTTCATGAACCGTAATTTTTCTCAGATCGCCTTCTCGATGGCCGCTTTATCAACAAATACTAAAAACAGAATAAAATTTATATTTAAGTGGGGCTCCCATACAATAAACGTGTTTTTTTTTGTATTGATAATGGTACGGAACCCTAGGTGCGCGTGTACAACTGGCGGTTTTTTTTCTGTGATTATTTAAATTTGGACAACGTCTGTCGCGAGTTTACATATAGTTTTATTTTTTACAGGTACTCTGGTTGGATCAGAATTTCCCTTTGATAATGTCGTGGCACCTAGTGGCACCTTTATTGTCCATGTCTCTAATGTAAGTATATGACACAAGGCACAAAAAAAATTGGTGGACATTTTTACACAGTGCCATCTAGCCTCAAACTAACCAATATTTATTTTATTTATTTTCTTATTATTTAGATCAGAACTTTTGATTATAACACTAAGTATGATTAACAGATGTGTTCCAGTTTCGGACCAAACTATGTGCTAATGGGTCTTCAACTCATCGCATGCGCAACCGTTGGTAATGCTCCAACAGCCACGCCCATAGACCTACAAAGGATTCAAGTCACCAGCGACTATGGTGCCACCATCTCCACCACCATCTTCTGCCAACACTGTAAGTTCCTTTATATTTAGGTATGCTATCCTAATCCTAATAATATTAAAATGCGAAAGTTTGTGATAAGGCTGCTATGTTAGTTCCCTAATCAAAAATAAACGACAAAACGGATTAAGATGAAATTTGCTGTAGTATGTAGTTAAAAAATCAGAATAAATAATGGGGGAACTTATAATCCGAAAAACAACCCCTTTAAGATAAAAAGATGGCGCGTATAGATGACGCTAATGTGCTAAAAATTAGACGTCTTAGACCGATAACATTGAGTTGTCATAGCAACGCATTCTACTCAAAAGGTTGAATCGTATCAAGGTCGTTATTGGAAATTTTGTCAAAAAAATCTGTCATCAATTTGAATACCGAATGATTACAGCATTGTAACAAAATTCGTAAAAATAAATTGCATTGTCTATCCCAAGACTTTAAATTATTTTATCTACACTAATGTTGTAACATTCTACTTATGTTTCCAATACTTGACTTATAATTACTACTGTTATAGCGCAGACAACAAAACACTCAATTTAAGCAATTTCACATGATGGTAATAATATCCACATCGAGATCGTAAAATCTCATTATAACATCAATAAAACGCGACCAATTAACCTGGCGAGCCTTATGTCAAAAACCTCATACAAGTTGTCCCTGCGCGCGCAGCTGCGCTCTTCTTATTGGTTAGATTTTAATGGCGGCAAGTTCACTGTGACAATACACGTACGCGTGAATTTAATGTTTCGCAATGTGTTTTGTTTTTAAAATACAAATTAAAAGTTAAAAAGCATTAGTGAAGATAAAGTAGTGTATGCAACTGCATATAACACGGGTATTAAAACACTCGTTACTATTATGAAACTCACACTCGTGTTTTAATACCCTTCCTTATATGACAGTTGCATAAACTACTATTTATATGTAATTTCATCATAATCAGCCCAGCTGTTTGACCGTGATAACGTCACAGGCATACAGTGTAACTTTAGCATTCCATATATGACAGATTGCAAGCCCATTGCCGCTTATAAGAATACTGTTAGTATTACCGTTACCTTACGTTTCCTTCACCGTTGTGAGAAAGAAAAATCTAGCCAAGATTTGAATCGACGACTTTCAAATTGAAAGTCAAATTTAAGAAATTTATTTATATAAGTATTATATCAGTAATCTGGGTCCAATAGTAAAGCTTTACTTAGTTTGGGGCTTGATGGCGATGTGTAAAATATCCACCAATATTTATTTATTTATTTATATTTATAAAGCACCAACCACTCGGCCGATACGGATTTATTACCTTTTACTATTTAATTACTTATACAATTACTGATGATTCTTTTTACAGATGGACAAAACCATGTGACGAGTTATAGAGGATATACCCAGTAGCGCTATTATGAGGTTTCCAAACATCAGTCGCTATCGAGTATTGTTAGCTATTTCTAAATTCAGAACTATATTATAATCAAGCAATAGATATAAAAACGTACTCGAATTTGAAATTTGATGACATGAAATGAAATTTTAAACATATGCCTTAGCCACATACATTATCGGGCTGCAGTGAATTTGTTGTGTAACCAGTGTAAATGTGCCTTATTATTGAATGCACTATAAACGAAACGTAACCCGGTAATGTTGGCGAAGCATTAACAAAAAACAGCTTAACTTTGATAGATGAACTTATAATATTAACTTTTAGATTTAGTTAATAATTGGCAGGTAGTCATTGGAAATAAATAAAATTTAAAAAAGAAGAGAGTTTATTTAAACCAAGTTTTACCAAACACAAAGAAACCGAGTGCGTGTCGAACCATGCGCAATGTAAGGTTTCGTAGTTTACATAGCTAACAACGTTATATAAGTAATTTTCAACGATATTTGTACTAAAAATTTACTTCTAGTTTACGAGTAATCGTCGATCAACTTAGAAAATACATTTTCTTAGTCGGTCGATGATTACTCGTAAATTTGTAAAGCCTACTTAGCCGTGATAGTTTTCCTTTAAAATTCGTTTATGTACTACTACCATGCATTTTTTCACACCTCCAAAACCAATCGTTTAGCTGGTAGGGGACACACACACACACTTGACTCTGACAAAATTTTGCACTATAAAGTTTAATATTTAGGCAAACGGATCTCTAAATCGAAAAGTTGTCTTCGCTAACCCATAATGGTTTTTACAGACCACACCCCACACGATAGGGTAAACGAGAAAAAAAAATAACATCCCCAGTTTAGGTGTAGGTGAGGACGTACCCTAAAAAAATAGTTTTTCAAGATTTTATTATATACATGCCAAATTACAGCTTTCTAGCACTTAAACTCTCTGAGCTAAGCTGCAGACGGACGGACGGACGGACGGACATGGTGAAACTATAAGGGTTCTTGTAGACTCGAAACCCTAAAAAAAATAGAATCACGACTGTAAACCCCAAGTACAGTAAAACATCTTCTCAGATCTCCAGCCATTCAGACTCGTGATGATGATGATGTCTAAGGAGTTTAGTCTAAGTTTTACCAACCATTTGCCTATTGTGGGCATGTGCGAAATGTAAGGTTTGCACTTGCCTCTGACTAACCCCTTAAGACATCTTCAAGGATCTGATAGCCTGGAGATCTGAGAGGATGTTTACCGTACTCGGGGATTACAGTCTTGATCCTATTTTTTTTATTTTTTTTATATTTAACTTTTTAATAACAACTTAATCCTAAATTACATCTAACAGCATAACATCGCGTACCTACAAATCAAAATATTCTGGTCCGGATAATAATTTCCAATCGGTGGTTCAAGATCAACGTACGTGAATGGAGTACCTCAGTAATTTAAGGCGAGAAGCGGAGATAAATTTAAAATCAATTTGGGGAGCCACTGAGATTTAGTACGAATTTATGGGGGAGGTTCTATAGAAGGCTTCGTGCAAGCCTCCGTAGAGGGTGTAGATCACTAGTGTGGTGGAAGCAGAGAAAAATAGTAAAACTTAATTTTTATACTACTTTCATTACTTAATAATTTGAGATTATTTGCATTTAAGTATTGCACTTAAATGCATAATCTCAAATTATCCTACTTCCTTTCTAGCTAGAAATACTACAAAAGTTACTATAAAAATGCCACTTACTATTACTACGCACACATACTCGTAATGGTGGTGGTTGTGGTGTTGTGTTTACTTGCTAGCTAAAATTTCGCAAAATACGATCGCATAATTAGCGAAACCACAAAATGAAAGTTCTAAAACTTCGTAGACACAACAGAATTGCCATCAATGTATACATGGGTAGTATCTACATGTACATTTGTCTAAATAAGCGAACAAATCAGTACAATTCCCAAATTATTACTTCGTTTCTTAATGGGTGATTGAAACATAGATTTAGCGAAATAGGTAGAAGTGGTGTAATGCAAACCTAATATGATGTACAATGATATCAATGAAATAATGCGTTTATACGAGTGTATTGCTGCTTTTAACTACAATTATCCCTGCTTTATTACAGCCTAGGAGTAAGGGTGCTTTTCCATTGATTCGGAGCTGTACAGAGCGGACCAAACATAACACTCGAAATAGTTGACAAAAAAAAAATTGAGCGCTGTCTTTTGGTAATTTTTCGGTCCGCTCCGCACAGCTCCGTATCAGTAGAAACGCACCCTAACGCGATCACAGATTCAAGTAACAACAAGGCTTGATTAAATTTACAAGATTTATGGCATTTCGTTGAAAGACTAAAAAATATCGTTATAAAAGCTATGGTAAGTGTGTCGGATGGGAAGCATTGGTCCGTAGGTGGCACGCATCCAATATTCAGAGTGCTGGATCCGGCGGGAACACTACGACCAGCACCAGTTACATTGGTCACCTTAGCGAGTATGTTGCGCTTCGAATTAACTGCTATTTAGGGGAAAAATAATGAAAATCTTCTACTTCTTGCTCGTATCTCACTTTGTGGGGTCGGCACAACGTGTTGCAAAAGGATTTGGCTTTAAGTGATTTGTGTTCATCTGGTGACGTTAGCTCTTTTTGACGTGTCTGGTGATCCATTTTCATAGCCTTACGGTGCCCCCCCCCCCATGACGTGATGCCCTAAGCAATTACTTAGGTACCTAATTTACTTATAGGTTAATCCGGCACTGCTTGCTGGTTATGCACTTCTTCGGCGGCAAGCTGGACATGGTAAAGCTGACATGGTAAAGTGGCCGGGTGGCCACGAACTTTAAAAATAACATTTAGGAACGTCTCAGGAGCTAAGTGCCAATGTGTTAGGCATGTTCTTTGTGACAAAGTCAAAAGGTCACTTTTGCAATCTTGTGGCCACATCGTATTTTATATTATGTATTGATGAAACTATATTCCAATTCAATGATCTGGCAAAATATACATCATGTTGACATCATTGACTTTCACAGTTCAGTTGTTAATAGCCTAGCCTTCTACGCTATGAGTTGTGGGTTCGATTCCCACCAGCGCTGTAACAATCTACCTCTAAGGCAAAGTTCATTTTAATCCATTCTGTCTTTTTTTCCTGATTGAGGCACAAACATACAAACATTCTTCGCAAACTTCTGCTGTACTCCATCCCTTTCCTGCTACTTTAGCGATGTCGTCGCGCCATCTTATGTGCGGTCTGCCTGGTCTGCGTTTTTTGTCGATCGGGTACCAATTTGTTGTAGTTTTTGACCACCTTTCGTCTGATACTCTTTGTACGTGTCCCCCCAATTACCAGTTACGAGTATACAACTGCAAAATGTGAGCATGTGCCAAATAAAATGTTTGGACTTGCCTCTGACAACCCCTTTTAGACATATTGAAGGATCTAGGCGCCTTGAGATAAGAGAGTATGGCTACCGTACTTGGGGATAACACTCGTGATCCTATTTATTTTAATTTCGAGTGTCTATGGAAGAGATTAAAAAACGTTCAGACTGGTGCCGACGGCACTAGTTCCTTATCTCTTCTGTCGACGCTTACTCTCCTGAATTATTCAAGAGCATCACTTTTCTCAGTGTTCCCTTCGATGGGCGGACAGAGGGAATAATAGTGGGTCAAATCCCAATTTTCTGTTGGATCTTTACCTGTTTAAAGAGTGGCATTAGAATTTGTTGTTGACCAAAGGGGCCCCTTACCGGCGCTTTGGTACTCGTTCACATTTACTTACTTATTGAAACATAGCAACATTATTTATTTATTGTCATAATGATTATGCGTTTTCACATAATATATTCATGAGAGATTTGTTTAGGATGGTGGGTGTATTTTAGCGGCGAAGGGCTTGCGACCTGTCACGTATGGAATGCTAACTACTGAAAAATGTGAGCATGTACTAAATATGATGTTTTACGTGCCTCAAACTACCCCCTCTAGACATCTTCAAAGGATCTAAGCTCCGATCGATTTGGCGATCTCCAAAGATCTGAAAGAATGTCTACCGTACTGGGGGATTACCAGTCGAAATCCTATTTTTTTTTATATATTTCAAATAACTCTATATCTTTCGGTTACAAACTATGATTATACAAACGCATTAAATTTTAAGATATTAGTTGGACAAGGTAGAAAATTGCATTTTTACGGGGCTATGAGCACGGCCTATCTATTTATTACACTGATCTTGCACCATAGACCCTTTTAGTATCTCCATATCTCAACCTAGACACGCCATAACATCAACAATCAACCTTCAACCCCCAAACCAGGCATTCCTAAAAGCTCATTAAATACCGTCCTTAATTTAACCGGCTTCCGGGTGTAATTACAACCGGCTCTATTTAATCCTCGAGGACGCACTACCCAAACTCGCCCCATTCATGAACGAATGAATGAATGAATGAATGAAAGACGCTGGAATGGAATGAGCTTCTTGAGCACAATCTGCTGTGTACGCTTTCTTTTAGAATTTCCGAGTTCACGTCTGAATTGGATAAGCGTTTAAACTTTGGTTTACAGACAGCGGAACTTATATTTTAACTAGTTACTGCAATATTTTAGTAGAATTTATTTTACCGTCATTTTTACTGTGATACGAAAATCGTGGCCGCAGTTATACTTTTTAAAACTAGGTACCATCGATTTGTTACTTCTATCATCAGATACTGGGACCTTTTTCCACTCTTCTTAACACGTAACGTAATACACATATACCTACACACATTTTTATTTATTATCGTAAGTACCTTCTTCATTTCAATTAAATATTTTCATACATGTTTAATAGATTAATTAATAATGTTTGAAACTGTACTTTAGCTATGTTGGGAAGAGTGGAAGAAAATCCATGTATCTCAACTGATTGGGATAGCCAGTTGGGAAAGATGGAACATTAGCCTATATCTAGGATTAAATTTATAAACGTTTGGACTTTTAGGAAGAAAATTATGCCTTATACAAGTTTGTGAGGATTTTGTACGTTTTTGTGTGGCTCAACAATGCCCAAACGACCAAACGGATTTGGATAAAACTTCGATTATCCATAGCTTATGACCTAAAATAGCATATAAGTTTCAATATATCTCATGTACCTATCTCAACACCCAGGAAAGGTCCAGTGATAAACGACGGCAACACCGAAGGTCGCAAGTTCATACCCAAACTTGAACCAATCAGGACACTGTATGTAGTCCTCTTAAAATCAAACCTTAATAATATATTGTTTCTTATGAGCCGATTCAAGCACAATTTATTACTTTAAGTTCCAGTTTCCTTAAAACCGGCCATCACAACCATGACACCTAATCAAAAGCTCACTTGTAATCGTAATTGCCATCAACTGTCAAATTTACTTTGGTGGACTTTACACACAACGTCATCTAGCCCCAAACTAAGCAAAGCATGTACTATGTGAACCAGGTAATTGTGATTAAATTGTCAATTAAATGAAAGACAATGGAATTGTCGACATCAACTGTCAAAAGACAATAATATTATTGTGTATTGTGACAGTTGAAGCTGATTACGATTATCAATAAACTTACGCTTTAGGGCTGTTGATTATTAGATTCATGTAGAACGATCATGGACAAAACTGACAAACAAACTAATATTAAAAAAAGTTTTCTGTTGAAAAATATTTTTGCAAACAAGCTTTTTCGAAATCCTAAGGCTTATTTATACCTGCTCGTCAAGCCAAATCCAACGAGCGTTGTTACCATAATATTACATTGTCATAGAAACATGACAGATACGCCAAGTTTTAACTCGATCGAACTCTAACTAGAATTTTAGAATCCTTCGCTTGCTCGGTCATCAAAATTGAACACGCGGTTAAAAAGCAACTTTGCACTCTTGTATAACAAATAACTATTAAAAATGACATCTGATGTTTCCCCGCAATATTACGCTCGTCAATTTAATGGCAGCTGCTTTTTACGAAACCTAAACTTAAAGCAACTACGAGTACATAGTCCCCATAATATATAACGAGATTACAGCGCTTGAGAGCTTATTCTCCGCAAACTTACTCAAAACTTGTCGATACTTTGATTTTAACTTGGAAATAGGTATTGATCGGATTTAGTATTATGACGTCACTTACGAAAGCAAACTTTACCCAACTTCACGTCTTCACAGCCACTTAGTTTCAAAGAGGAAAATTACTCGCTTTCCTACTTTTTACCGGAACTACCTAGAGAAAATTTACTTTAAAAATATTATAATGGATCGTATTGTTTTAGACTAGAGGGAGGTCGAATTTAATTCCGGAGGTTATAGGTTCTAATGCCAGACTTGTATTAATTCCAAAAACTTACTTGTATGTGTTTTTACACGTGTTCAGAACGATGAAGGAAACCATTGTGAACTACCACGTTTGTAATGTCACTCGTGGCATGTAGGATGTAGGTAAGCATGCGCCAATTGTAATGTCCAATTGATTATGCCCCAAACTACTCTCCTTAAACACCTTAAGGAACTAATAAGATCGCTGATCGAGAGGCGATATTCTCTCTATTTTTCCTCCCTCTACGACTCTATTTTTTACTGTCAACAGACATTTTTTTATTTTTACAAAAAAGCGTCTTTATCCACTCGTATTGACAGACGACAGATAGTCAAAAAACAGGTCGTCTGTGGGATGTTTTTATTTTATTTTCAGGTACCTCTAAACCGCCACATCATAATATATCTAGAGACAATTCTAATTCAAAAGGCATTTATTTCAATCTAATCACAAGGATCACTTTGAAAAGCCTTAGGAGCTAGGTGAAGCTACACCGGTTATTCGTGACCAAACCTAGAAGAATCAGGCAACAAACACGCCTTGAGATCGATAATTTTTTTCAATGTTCCTTTCCTTAATGCTATGTAGAGCTACAGTGTGGCGCCGATCGAACAAGGTGAAAAGGCTCAAACAAGAATAATATTTAAAAGTACTAACCAAGTACGTACAACTATAAATAACCTTACAAAGAGCTACAAACAACCTGTCTATTTATGAGATGTTTACGATAGTGTAATAGTATTTCCAACTACAAATATGATGATGTGGCGCTATGGTGTTCTACATCTACAAGTACCGCTTGGTCGGCAAAACTGCTATCGTTTCATCGGGTACAGCCGTCAGCGTAGCCACCTGCACGGAATGGGCCGTGTCCCCTTTAGGGTTCCCAAAACCACTACATATCATGAAATAATGTCATACGTACATTGTTTTTTTTATTTTTCGTGTTGGACCAAGGGCTTATGACACACGTACACGCGTTAATAGTAACAAAGAGTGATGTACGAGGTCTATTTACAAGCTTTTATTTAACTTGCAATGTATGTATGTATGTTTGTTTGGGTGGAATCTTGCAACTCAATTTTGAAGCAGTTATTATCCCCAACCGATTGAGCTGAAACTTTGCATACACCATTAATTCTGGTGACAATACAATAATATGATGACAGCGAGATGAGCGACATGATGGAAACAGGAGCTGTTCAATAGTCACTCACAACGGAACTCCTTAGTAAATACTTCGATTGAGTAAAAACTTTGCATTCATGTCAAGTTCCGATGACAATGTTATATTATGTGCCATATGACAGATATGTGAGGTGTATGTGATAGCGCGCTGGTGCTCGATTGGTTCAAATGATTTTACAAAAACTTGTCATTGAAAAATATTTTTCAAAAGAAAAGTTAGTCATTGTCATTTTTATAGCAACAGAGGACCCGTGCTGGCCTAGTCGATAGTTAGCTCAACTTTAGATGACTGGCCACTAACAGTTCAGTTTATAGAAACTCTGTCTTCTGCGTTATAGGTTGTGGGTTCAATCCCCACTCAGAACAAACACTTGTGTAATGAACATAGTCGCAGAAGTTTTTTCTGTGTCTGGGTATTATAATGCATTAGTTAGTACATAATATTTACCAAATACATAAGAACCAGTTGAGCCATCTAAATACCGTTGCAAACAAGCTACAGGTAGCTCAACTGATCCAGATCAAGTTTTCAAGGTGAAAATGCCTACTGAATAAGCTTAAAAAGTGGTCTTCTTCAGATTAGCTACAAGAATATCATAGAATAAATATACATTTGCAACGAACTCACTAGTGAGTCTTCAACATCAAAAACTGGTGCTAGAGATACCATTGTGCGTGCTCATGTGTCGACATGTTCCACCGCGCTGCGTGTAAAACTAATTGCTTCTGCAATCATGAACAAACTGTGTCGCATAAAATACTGTTAGTTTTTTCTTTTAATTTTACAGTGAAAATATTTCGGTAAAAATCTGGCTGAGAGGCAGTGAAATTGAAATCATTCGGTTAACAAATATACATTTTTTATATTTAAATTGGTGGACATTTCACGCAGCGACATCTAGCCCCAAACTAACAAAGCTTGTACTATGGGAACCAAATAACTGATAGAATACTTATATATTTTTTTATAATAATAATAATAATATAATAACTACTCACTAAGCTGTGAGGCCAGTCAAATAATAACCCGATTCTCTAATAACCCCATAATTTATTTATAATGGTGTTGCCATTATAAATAAATTATGTAGGTAGCTTTTATCACTACATAGTATAAAGCAAAGTCGCTTCCCGCTTACCGCTTCCCGCGTCTGTATGTATGCTTATATCTTTAAAACTACACAACGGATTTTGATGCGGTTTTTTTTAATAGATAGAGTGATTTCGGAGGAAGGTTTATATGTATTAAACTCGTGCGAAGCCGGGGCGGGTCGCTAGTATACATATTATATAGTGATAGTAGTTTTTATGTCCAAATTTTGTAAAGATTCTGTAAATTTAATGTATACTTTAATGATACTAATAAGTGATATACTCGAACAAAACCGCGAACAAGCTACCTTTCGCGGTTTTGTTCGAGTTGTATTAGTACTCTTTCAAGCGACGATGAGCTTGTAATCTGTCGAAATGCCAAATACTGCAAAAAGTAGACCTTTATATCAAAAATAATGTTTAGACTTTCCTCTGACTACCTTCTTAGACATCTTCAACGATCTGAATGACTAGATATTTGAGAGAAAGTCTCCCATTTTTGGGTATTTTCAAAAACCAAAAACTGAAACTGGATGTGTAGACCATCTTGATCGTATTTCGCCAAAAAAAAGCGAACCTAACCAGTTTTTAAAACGTATCTCTATTTCATACTCACTTAGGAGCATCGCCCACACGTGCTAGAGTCGAGACGGCATCGAGGCGCAGGCGCGCCCCCGGTCCGCTTGCTCGCCCTCGCCTCGAAGCCGAGCTCCCTCCGCTTCGCCTGTGCCGCGACACCACACTTTCGAACAAGCGGCGACGTGCCGCTTGCGCGCCCTCGCCTCGCCTGAACCGCGACTCCCGACTTGAAGCCACCTTGACTCTAGCTCGTGTAGACGATGTGCCTTATGTTTCACTTTTTGATGAAATTTGATGCGCTTACGCTACATCACGGCCGTCTCATAACAGTGTCCACTTTTAGAAAATCCATACTTACCTCTATTTAAGGTGAACTTTTAGGCAAACCACCTGGAGTAATGCCAAGGTAGGAATTAGACAGTCAAACAAGTTTGTGCGCAATTCAATTTATACTAAAACTTTGTTTGTGTTTCAACAACCGCTTGTTCTAGAAACCAATAATAAATAATAGGGAAACCAGGAACATGCAAACGGCTGAATGGAATTACAAACATCTAGATCTAGACCCTAGATTTCAGAGATTGCATGACGATGAGTCAAAAGTCAAAAGATCTATACTAATATTATAAAGAGGAAAGATTTGATTGTTTGTTTGTTTGTATCGAATAGGCTCCGAAACTACTGGACTGATTTAAAAAAAAAATCACCATCAGAATCCTACATTATCCCTGATGAACATAGGCTATAGAATATTTTCAAAAATATTAGGGATCCGTATGAAAACTTCGATAATGTAATCCAAAGTGTAAAAAAATTCAAAAAAAAAGTCCGTATATCGCGTTTGCTGCGAAAATTATTGACAATAGAGCAAAGTGATGTACTACAGTTTTAAAGAAAACATCAATATCTACAAAAAAGTATGCAATACCATATGTCTAACTATTAGGGATCCGTATGAAAACTTCGATAATATAACCCAACGTGTGAAAAAAATCCTTATATCGCATACGCTGCTGAAATTATTAAAAATAGAGCAAAGTGATGTACTACAGTTTTAAAGAGGACATCAATATCTACAATAAATATCTGCGATACTAAATGTCTTATTAGGGATCCGTATGAAAAATTCGATAATGTAACCCAAGGTGTAAAAAAAATACCTAAGTATAATATCATTATTACACCCGTGAGACGCCGGGGCGGACTGCTAGTATACTAATATAACTACTTTGGTGTATTATTATATGACAATGCAACAGGCAATATAGAACGAAAAAATGGCCTATAATGAACCGAATCCAAAGAAAAAAATACAATTTTAATTCATGAAAACTGATTTTGAAAAAATGCCCAAATAAGAAGTTGAAAAATTCACCAGTTTATTCTTATTTCTTGTATTAATATTATGTATAATATATGTATATGTATGTACATACGTACTATTATTTATTAGTACTTAATTTAAAAATAACACATGTAAATATATAAATAGGTACATTTCTTTAATAAAATATATTACCTTCAAAGATTAGATAAAGTTATTTAAAACTAAAAAATAAAAAATAGGATCACGACTGTAAACCCCAAGTACGGTAGACCTCCTCTTAGATCGCCAGATGCTTAGATCCTTTGAAGATGTCTAGTGGAGGTAGTCAGAGGCACGTCTAAACATTATATTTGGCACATGCCCACATTTTGCAGTAGTTAGCATTCCATACGTGACAGGTTGCAAGCCCATCGCCGCTTTTCCATCACCGTTTTGAGCACGTGTTTTTGATGCGCATATAAATATTTCGAACAGAAAACTCCATTGATGCACGCCGGGATTCGAACTAACGACCTTCAGATTGAAAGTCGAGGTACCTCCCACTCGGCCAACACGGCTAAACTAATTATGTTTTAATCAGACGTATTTGAAAAGCGTGTGATTCTGAAGTATATCTTTAACGTCGGTATCTTATAATATTATCATAAACAAATACAAATTTACTTAACTGTTATCACAAAACTCTACTTATGCTATTATTTTATTAAACATTATCAGCGATACGTTTATAATATTTCCACTTTCAAATACTTTATTGTACACAGAAAACATAAACAATTATGACATTACAAAGAGCATGTATGTACAAAGGCGAGCTTGACCCTAAAATAAACACATACTTAGGTCATATTTTTCTCGCCAGATATTCCGAATTCCGACGATTTTTAAACAACATAGAATAGAGTATTTATTTATCTCTTAGGTTAAGCTAAGGTTTGTAACAGGCGATATTTATTTATTAATTTAAGTTTTTGGGCAAAATAATCTAGAAGTACAACGCATCACAAATATGTCACTAATCAAAACGGACCATACACAAAAAAAGTATTAACTAAATACTCTAAACAAGTTTGTTTGCTATGCTTAGTTATCGACTGCAAAAATTGAATAAACCCAAAGCCGGGGTAGGCACCACAACCAGGTTTATGACTCTACTTTTGCTAAAGTCATAAATATTACGATTCAATCGTAAATGGTTTTTGTATTTATTTAATAACAACAACACGATATTACCCCCGCTATAACGACCGTTTGCTGAAACCCAGCAATTAATTTTCTCTTTCATTCCGATTTTAAGTAGGTCTGTCAGGTTGACTTTTCAACTTTGGATCATAACCCTCAAACTTTGATAGGGGCTCTAATTTTAGCTGTTTAATTAATTCTTTATGAAGTTTGTCTACAACGAAACTTGACTTTGATGACATGACATGAGAAATATAAGTACCGACAACAGCTACCGGGGTTTTCTTTAATTATTAAACGTACTTATCAAATAAAAATAACTTTGCCGCTTAGCAATCACACCGCCTAATCGGTATAACAACTTAGCTAAAGTAAACAAAAAAATACACCAAGAACGTGGTTACTGGTTCGTAAATCTATCAATGTTGTGATTGCCGGTCGCGAGGCCCACAGCTGGTCTTACCCGCCGCTTTAGATGTTTAAAATCAAATGAATTGCATTCTAAACAGTTATTAGTTATACATAATAGTTTTATGGCTTTATCAGACAGCAACAGCTACCGGGGTTAAAAGTAGAAAAAATCGTCACCTCACAACATTTTCTTTCGTTCCTTGAAAATGAGAGGCAGGCCTGACTTGAGCAGCTGTACGGCACTCGGCTTGCCACTGACCTCAGGATACTTGACAGATTCTGGCGCCGGTTCCACTGAGAACTTGGACAGCACAGCCGCTAGACCAGCTAGTGACTGCATCAAACCAAGACGAGAGCCTGCGAAAAAAGAAATTTAAGCGTGTTACCTTATGTAGCTTTATTACTATATTACTTATTTTCAAGTTCCTTAATATTTTTTGAGGTTGGAAACTCACCAATGCAATTCTTCGGTCCTTCTCCGAATGGTAAGTACACATACTTGATTTTCTCGGCGTCTAGGTATTGAGGATCGAACCGCTCCGGGCGGAACTCCTTAGGGATTTCAAAGTACTGTGGATCGTTCTGCATCGCCTGGACTGGTATCAGCACTTTGACACCCGGATCGATTGTCAACCCGATATCTTCGAATGTATATTTCTTTGTGCACTCCCGGATTAAGAACCCGACCGACGGGAACATCCTCATAGCCTCCTTGAACGACCACTCTAAGTAACTCATGGCTTTCACAGAATCATAACTTAGTTTGTTATCGTGCTCAGCCAGAACTCTGTCTACGTGTGCGTGGAGTTTCTTTTGCACATCAGGGTTATACGCGAGCTGGTGAAGAGTGAAGCTGGTGGTAGAAGATGAGGTTTCGAAACCAGCAACGAAGAATACGAACAGTTGAGCTGCGATCATATCGTCAGTAAGCTCGGCAGAGATTTTCTCAGGAGTCCCGTCAGGCTTGAAATGCTCCATAGACTCTCCGACCATGAGTCCTATGCTCTTACACTCGAGCATATGATCAAGAAAGTCATTGCGACCACTGGGCTTATGGTTCCTAGCCTCAAGCACCGAGTTCAGTAAACTCATCAGATCACTTTCGAACCGCGCCGATAGACGATGATTCTTCATCAGGGACGGAAAGCTCATTTTTAACAGAGTCTTAAGCGAGTCAATTATGGGTAAATTTATTATTTTTTTTCCTAGTTTTCTGAATTCAGAGTCCTCTTTATTGAGGCTGTTGGTGTCAACGCCAAAGCCACAGGCACCGATGAAGTCTGTCGTAAAGCGTGCCATGGTCTCACGCGCATCAATGGTTTGGTTGTGCGAAGAGGCGAGACGAACTTGCAGGTGCTCAGCGCGCTCCACAATCAGCGGGAACATCGCTTTAAGCTTTCCACTTGTGAAGGCAGGAGTCATGCGGTGCCGCAACAAACGCCACATATCTCCTTCAAGGTTGAACAGGTGCTGCATTAACGGCTCGGATTGCGCATCGTTAATTGGGAAAAAACTACGTTTGTAAAAGTAGCTAAAATCAGTCTGCAGCACTCGCTTTACCAAATTCGGATCGCGGATCACGAGCTCAGGCTTCATGGAGCGATAGAAACCGACCACCTTCTCACCTGGATACCTCTTGTAGATATCGTCATATAGCATTGCCATGCTCTTCTGCATGAGGAAGCCGCGGGCGTTGTTCCCGATGAATGGCAACGGTGGATCATGCTTCACGCCTTTATTTTTCCAATAATTGAATGTTCGCGTACCGTACCAATACAGCACTATGACCAAAACCGGTAACAAGATAGCAAAAAACATTTAAGTAGTTTGTTTGTAATGAAACTACATATAATAACGATAAATAATTACGTAATACTTGAGTATCGTGTAGCGACCACAACGCTAGGATGTTGAATGATGAGAGATACGATCGAGTCGCTATTTATAGTTTAACTAGCTGACCCGTGCCCGCTTCGCTGTGCGTAAGACATTTCTAATACCATCGTGGACTTTTTTGTAGACGTTTTTAAGGTATGTATACAATACTGTAGTTCATTATTTTGATATATCTCGTGGGGTTCAGCCAGCATTTGCAATGTAAGCGCAAAAAAATGAGTTTATTTACGACATCACATTAGAAACCTCTAAAATTATCAGTGTTTCTCTACTATATTATGCATGTATTATACATATAAACCTACCTCCTGAATCACTCTATCTATTAAAAAAAACCGCATCAAAATCCGTTGTGTAGTTTTAAAGATATAAGCAAACATACATACGCGGGAAGCGGAAAGCGACTTTGCTTTATACTATGTAGTGATTGTTCTAATGAATATTTGTTTGTAAAGTGTGCAACTGCGCATTAGCTTAATCAGTTGATCAGCAAATGTTGTGACTACATAAATTAAATAAAATACTATCCGTTTATTTTATAGTCTTAACTAGCTATCCCGACAGACGTTGTCCTGTCAAATTTTAATAATCCCACAGAAAAAAACACTTTTAGTTTTACCCGATAACAAAATGGGGGTTGGTGATAGAAGAGTGAAAATTAAGGGTTATATGTAGGTATTTTTTATATAAAAAATAATTTACGACCTACTCTCAGACCTAAATGTACACAAAAAAAACCGGCCAAGTGCGAGTCGGACTCGCGCACGAAGGGTTCCGTACTATTATCAAAACGGCAAAAAAATCACGTTTGTTGTACGGGAGTCTCACTTAAATATTTATTTTATGCTGATTTTAGAGAAATACATCATCTGTGAAAATTTCAACTGTCTAGCTATCACGGTTCACGAGATACAGCCTGGTAACAGACAGACGGACAGCGGTGTCTTAGTAGTCCCGTTTTTTACCCTTTAGATACGGAACCCTAGAAACATAAAAAATAATTCATAATATCTCGTAACCTACCTATTTACCTAACTACGTAGTTATCATTCCACACGTGACAGGTTGCCATCCCGTCGCCGCTTTCAAGAATACTAACAGGTTTCCTCACGATGTTTTCCTTCACTGTTATAAACACGTGTAACGCGCATATAGGTACATTTTTCGAACAGAAATATCCATTGATGCACGGCCAGGATTCGAACTCGAAATTAATTGGAAATTAATAATATCTACCTAGGTACCTATTTACCTAACTACATGAATTCAATAATTCAATTTCAAACTTTTTATTCGATCATGTGAAGTACCACCTATTTACCGACTTACTTTACCGATAGTGGTAAAATAGCGCCACCTGCCAGCGGAATCGCAAACCTCTTTCATCTTACCTCTCAAACCCCGAGCGGTCGCATGAAAACCGCGAAAAGTACCTATAATACGTAGTAACATCAAATGAAACTAGATGGCGCTGGAATGCAAAAATCAAGTTTGTTGTATGGGAGCCCCCCTTAAATATTTATTTTATTCTGTTTTTAGTATTTGTTGTTCGAGCAGCAATAGAAATACATAATCTGTGAAAATTTCAACTGTCTAGCTATCATGGTTCATGAGATACAGCCCTGTGACAGACAGACAGACGGACAGACGGACAGACGGACAGACGGACAGACGGACAGACGGACAGCGAAGTCTTAGTAATAGGGTTCCGATTTTACCCTTTGGGTACGGAACCCTAAAAAACATAAAAATCGGTCGAGCCGTTTCGGAGGAGTTTGGGTCTAAACACTGTGATAAGATTAATGTAACCTCAAAGTGACAATTCTAATACCACCAAAAACATTCTGTAAAAAACTTGCCAAGTCTCGATGGAGCTGCTTGTTTATCTCTAAAAAGTAATGAAATCTAGACAAAGTCGTGTCAAGTCTGAGGTTCTTTACTGCGATTTCTTTATTATTATAGAATGTTGTGTGACTTGGCCGTTGAACATTCTTTATACGATAGTGGGTACATGCCAATTTTGTTTACACGTAATGTTATATATTATGTTGTAACTACCTATGTTTGTTAAGCGAGATAATAGTCCATACTGGTATTGGTAATTGGAATTTTCTTAGGTGACACAGTTTTTTTGGAACGAAGTTCCTTATGGCGCGTTGCGAAAAAATTCAGACGAAAAGTTGTCACGACACGTTTTGCTATAGTGTAGTAAGCCGTGCGGCGTGCGCATGTTTCTCTGTCTGTCTTTCTCTCTCTCTCTCATAGAAAGCAAGCCAATTATTTTCGTTTCGTCTTGCTATTTTGCTTTGAACAGTGTAGTGTCGCGACGATTATTTTTGTTTTGTTAAGTTTATACAGGTTTTTTGTACATAATAAATAATAAAAAATAATAGAAAATAATAACAATAATGAATCCTGACAGTGTTTCTGCACAAGTTCCGGATATTGCTGATGGAGTAGGTAGGTACATTTTTCGAACAGAAATATCCATTGATGCACGGCCGGTATTCGAACTCGAGATTAATAATATTATTTACCTAACTACATGAATTAAATAATTCAATTTTAAACTTTTTAGTCGCATAAGTACCTAAAGTACCACCTATTTACCGACTTACTTTACCCATTGTGGTAAAATAGCGCCACCTGCCAGCGGAATTGCAAACATCTTTCATCATTGGTTTACATCTCAAACCCCGAGTGGTTGCATGAGACCGCGAAAAGTACCTATAATAACGTAGTAACATCAAATGAAACTAGATGGCGCTAGAATGCGAAAATCACGTTTGTTGTGTATATTTAAATATTTATTTTATTCTGTTTTTAGTATTTGTTGTTATAGCAGCAAACTTAAAAGAAATATATATTTTTTAATCCATATCCTAGGCCTATCAAATTGAATATTTTTAGCAAAGGCGGTATGTCGATCTCTAATAGTTTGGTTAGGCTCTTGTGTTTTCTAATCAGGGTCACCAGGTACTCCAGATCTTCGATTATTCTAGTTTTTATGGTTTTCCCTTTATGTGGCCATTAAACCCTAACTCTGTACCAAATGTCAGCTCTCTGAGTTCATGGGAAGTACTAGTTCTATTCTGATGATCATGAGTGAGTGAGTGAGTGAGTGTCTAAAATGCGAAACTTTGCTTTCGCTTAACTTCGGAACTAAATGACCGACAGACTTGAAATTTTGGATTTTAAGTATGTGATTATAGCTTACTGGATGACGATAATTTCTGCGTACTGGTCTTATCCAGAGGTTCTCAAATAGGGGCCTGAAAATGCGGCGAAATGGTTCCAGTAAAGGTAGTACGGCAGTGTTTGCTTCGCGCTCGACTTGGCGGGGGCACTGCCGTGCCCCCAAAACATAGTATGGCATTTTAATACTTCTTCGAAATATTAGCCAAGTCCAAAAGTATTTTAATGTGTAAACTTTGTTCACCTTCAAAAGGTTTACCGTAGATTAAACGATATATATAGATTATTTTCCTTATGTCTCAAGTGTTTTTTATTTTATCTTATCAATGTTATGTCCTATCAAGAGTACAATGACCTATCATTTTTAATGACATAGGTAAGGTCATCTACATAATTTGAAACCCGCAAATTTCGCCAACTGAATAAGAAACACTTGGAACTGCGGTGTTGTAGAAATTGAAAAATTCAACAAGTCATTTAAACGGGTTTTTTTATTATTGTTTTTTTTTTACTTTAATGTAACAAAAAAGTTAATATACCTCAACAAATAAGTTAATGTTGTGTTTAGTTAAACACAACTTTTGTTTATTCTTAGGGTCAGCTAGTATTATTATAATTAAATATTAAAAAAAAATAGTTTTAATCGAATGAAACCGAGTTCCAAGCAATTAATATTATACTATTATATATTATTATTATATATTATCATTATAATAGTGTGCGAGATTAGCTTCAAAAGTAGTAACACGGGTAGGTACGAATAGGTGCTTATTTACTGCAATAATAATGATAATCACCAGGTAAATAAGAAACCCAACTATAAACAAGTGTTTGAACCATTATCTTGTTTGACGATGACTTGTAGAACTGGGGCCATACCACAAGGTTCTAAAGTAATATCAAAGCAATATTACTCGCGGTGTGAAAGTGACAACACTATACGAGTTCGTATTGCGTTGTCACTTTTGCACCGTGAATAACATGGTTTTTGATTTTATTTTTGAACTTGTGGTACGGCTCCAGGTGTTTTGTTTACTGGCTTATTATATGAACGACCGACGCTTGCCCCTCGACATTAGTTTTTAGGGTCCCGTACCCAAAGAGTAAAAACGGAATCCTATTACTAAGACTTCGCTGTCCGTCTGTCTGGCTAAGTGCTAGTCGGACTGGCGCAAGAAGGGATCCGTACCATTCTCTAAAAAAAAATGGTATAATATCTCGTTTGTTGTATGGGAGCCCCACTAAATTATTTATTTTATTCTGTTTTTAGTATTTGTTGTTATAGCGGCAACAGAAATAAACCATCTTGAAAATTCCAACTGTCTAGCTATCACAGTTCTTGAGATACCGCCTGGTGACAGACAGACGAACAGCGGAGTCTAACCCTCGTATTCAAGAACGACACTATGAGAACACGCACCCACAGTGGACTAAATCTTTTTTCATAAACATCACTTTATGTGTTCTTGATGTCGTTCTTGAATACGAGGGTTAGTAATAAGGTCCCGCTTTTACCGTTTATGAATGAATTTCTAAAAACGTATAAAACCAGTTAATACTAAATTATACTACTTGAAATATTTATATTACTTATATTTATTTTTTATTTTTATACATAAAACTTATTTTAAATAAATCACTAACGGTTATCTGATATAATGGTAATAATATAATACAACTAAACCAAAACTAAAAATGTCCAGAGAACAACGAGGTTGGGCACGTTAGTTGGGTACTATTCATTAGTCTAATGGACGACTGACCTTTTCTAAAAATACCTAATATATTAATTAAAAACCTATTAATTGTTCAAATTCAAATTCAAAAATCATTTATTTCAATAAAATCACAAGGATCACTTTGAAACGTCTTAGGAACTAGGTGAAGCTACGCCGATTCCACGCGACCAAGCCTAGAAGAATCAGGCAACAAACACGGCTTGGGGTCTATCTTTTTTTAAATGATCCTTTCCTTAATGCTATGTAGAGCTCCAGTGTGGTGCCAATCGAACAAGGTGAAGGATCAAACAAGAATAATAATTAAAAGTACCTACTACTCAAGTACATACAACAATAAAAAAAATAACTAAAGAGCTTCAGCACAAATTCAAAAAGCAACACACGCTACACTTGATTTAGAATTAAAACTTAAAGATAAAAATAATTAAAGTAGACAAATGTTACACAAAATAAAATTAAGTACCTAAATTAATATTTAGCTGTCGAGTGGCAGAGCGACATCAGGCCACGAGGACTTATCATTTACATAATCATCTACAGTAGAATACGCTTTGTTTATAAGATTATTCTTTACGTAGGCTTTAAATCTTCTAACGGGAAGTTTTGTTGCGTTTTCAGGAAGTTTATTATAAAATAGTATACAATTCCCCATAAACGACCCCTTCACTTTTTCTAATCTAAATTTGGGTATGTACCTACAACTTGTTCTTATTTATTGTGTTAATACTATGTACATCACTTTTTTTCTTAAAAAAAGCCATTTTTATGAGTATACAATAAGTTTTCATATATATATTGTGAGATTACTGTGAGAATGTTAATTTCTTTAAATTTTTGTCTCAAGGAGTCCCGGGACTTCATTTTATAAATGGCACGTACTGCCCGTTTTTGTAAAACATAAATAACTTGAATGTCTGCCGCCTTCCCCCAGAGAAGTACTCATACGACTTTACACTATGGAAGTAACTAAAATAAACTAGCCTAGCTGTAGCTTCATCAGCCAGCCGCCTAATCGTGCGGACTGCATAAGCAGCAGAACTAAGTTTACCAGCAAGTGTTTCAATTTGAGGTCCCCATTGTAAGTTTGCATCAATATTGAGACCTAAAAAAGTAGTCGAATTAACAAGCGTAAGAGCCTCTTCATTTATTTCAATGTTAGTCGGAGTATGCACTACACTAGGCAAAGAGAATTTAATGCATTTTGTTTTCTTAGAATTGAGCAATAGGTTGTTTACAGTCATCGACATGTAGTCGATGTTTACAGTGAACCAATTAAAGACTAGCGACAGCGACGCATTTATGTCATCGAAGTTAACTTTAGATCTATCATCATCATCAATTTTATATCTTAAATACAATGATTTAGCCGCACGACACACTTCTTTGAAAGTTTTGGAATAATTCTTAACATGAAGTATAAAGGTAGGGTCGTGCAGCCGTGACTCCCTAGTTGCATAAAGTTCGTATAATTTATTTCTACTTCTATAAATACCAGGTGTAGCCCAGTCTGTAAACCCGACCTTACATCTAGATTTGGTTGTTTGTAACTTAAAAATTTTACTGTGCTTTTTCTAGTTATAAAATTAGAAAACTAGTTATAAAAATTGGTAAACTGGTCATCTGGGTCATCTATGCATGGTATAAGAGGCATTTTGAGTTCAATATTACCCTGAAACTTCCTAATACGACACTCAGTGATGGGACGGTAAGTGAACTCCTCAGGTTCATTTAATAAATTACAAGAAAATATGACACTATGCCCGAAATGATCAGAACCAAAATGTTTGATCGCTGATTTATTAATTGGTTCACAACTACAATAAACATTGTCTAGACAGGTGGCTGTGGTAAGTGTTACTCTAGTCGGTTCCATAAATAGATGGTACAAATTAAAACTCTTAAATAAATTAATCAATCGTTCAGATAAAGGATGTATCGGAATATCTACATTAAAATCTCCGCAAACTATTAACGTTTTATTAGATGCAAACATTTTTAACAAAACTTCTTCCATAGTGGATTCATATATAGCAAAGTCTGAATCGGGGGGACGGTACACACTCACGACGATAATATGCCGCTCCAGTTCAACACACGACAGCTCAATAGACCTCTCAATTGTTAAAAACCTTATTGACAATTAATGTTTTGATAAAATCCTAATCTATAGAAAACGCGAACATGAACGAACTTATTTTATTTTGATAACTTTCATAATAGTCATAATAGTCATAATAGTTATTTATTGATAATCATAATTATAGGTCAAACATTATTGTTATACATAAGATATGATACTTAAGTAACATTTTTCATATCACAGATAAATTAAATTAAATATTAATCTAAAACTAAATTAATCATAACATAATAAAGAAAAAAATTACGTGAACTATTTTTTTACTTAACTTTATATAATAAGAATACACTCAAAAAACAATGTTTTATATATAATATTTGTTGTTAAAAGTGAAATTAAGTTTATTTGTCGTAATGAAAATTATTTTTTTATTTATATTGATGGAAACGTTTTTTTTGTATTTTATTTTGTGGAGGCTACCGTTGCCCGTTCCTGCTCACAATGTCTTCTTCCGTTCCTTGAAAATGAGGGGGAGGCCTGATTTCAGCAACTGCACAGCAGTAGGTTTGCCACTAACCTCAGGATACTTGACAGACTCCGGCGCAGGTTCCACTGAGAACTTGGACAGCACAGCCGCTAGACCAGCTAGTGACTGCATCAAACCCAGACGTGACCCTATGAAAGAAAAATCAAATTGTATTATCTAATAATGTTGTTTGACTTAATTTTTAATATCTAACAGCTTTTCCTTTCATGCAACTGTTCCAAAAAATAATATAAATGATTTTCTAGACATATTATTTGTAACTTTAGGACAGTGATAATATGTTGACATTTTTATAAGATGGCTGAGTTTGCAAGCTTATTGCGTTAATAACAAAAAAAAATACGGGTTTATTTCGTGAGGAAAACTTTGATAAATGTCACGAGACCAATATTGTAATAATAATAAAAGTTGGAAGCTCACCAATGCAATTCTTCGGTCCTTCTCCGAATGGCAAGTAAACGTATTTAATTTTCTCAGCGTCTAGATATTGAGGGTTGAACCGCTCCGGACGGTACTCCTCAGGGTTTTCGAAGTACTGCGGATCGTTTTGCATCGCCTGCACTGGGATCAGCACTTTAACATCCGGATCGATCGTTAACCCAATATCTTCAAATGTATATTTTTTTGTGCACTTCCGGATCAAGAATCCGACTGACGGAAACATCCTCATAGCCTCCTTGAACGACCACTCTAAGTAACTCATGGCTTTCACGGAATCATAACTCAGTTTGTTGTCATGTTCAGCCAGAACTTTGTCTATGTGTGCGTGGAGTTTCTTTTGCACATCAGGGTTATACGCGAGCTGATGAAGGGTGAAGCTGGTGGAAGAGGATGAGGTTTCAAAACCAGCTATGAAGAATATAAACAGTTGAGCAGCGATCAGACTGTCAGTAAGCTCGGCAGAGATTTTCTCAGGAGTCCCGTCAGGCTTGAAATGCTCCATAGACTCTCCGACCATGAGTCCTATGCTCTTACACGCGAGCATATGATCTAGGAAGTCATTGCGACCACTGGGCTTATGGTTCCTAGCCTCAAGCACCGAGTTCAGTAAACTCATCAGATCACTTTCGAACCGCGCCGATAGACGATGATTCTTCATCAGAGACGGGAAGCTCAATTTTAACAGAGTCTTAAGCGAGTCAATCATGGGAACATTAAATATCTTTTTTCCTAGTTTTCTGAATTCGGAGTCCTCATTATTGAGGCTGTTGGTGTCAACGCCAAAGCCACAGACGCCAATGAAGTCTGTCGTAAAGCGTGCCATGGTCTCACGCGCATCAATGGTTTGGTTGTGCGAAGAAGCGAGACGAACTTGCAGGTGCTCAGCGCGCTCCACAATCAGCGGGAACATCGCCTTAAGCTTTCCACTTGTGAAGGCAAGAGTCATGCGGTGCCGCAACAAGCGCCACATATCTCCTTCAACGTTAAACAGATTCTGCATTAACGGCTCGGATTGCGCATCGCTAATTGGGAAAAAACTACGTTTGAAAAAGTAGTTGAAATCTGTCTGCAGCACTCGCTTCACTAGATCTGGATCACGGATCACGAGCTCAGGTTTTGTGGAGCGATAGAAACCCACCACCTTTTCATCTGGATACCTCTTGTAGATATCGTCATATAGCATTGCCATGCTCTTCTGCATGAGGAAGCCGCGGGCGTTGTTCCCGATGAATGGCAACGGTGGATCATGCTTCACGCCTTTATTTTTCCAATAATTGAATGTTCGCGTACCGTACCAATACAGCACTATGACCAAAACCGGTAACAAGATAGCAAAAAACATTTAGTTTATGATAAAAATTACGTAATATTTACTTATCGTGTGGCGACCCGAACGCTTGTATTTGGAATGATGTGAGATATGAGCGAGTCCCTATTTATAAGTAGTTTAATTTTACGAATAGTTCACAAATTCAATTGTAGTTGGATATTCGTTTACAAAAATGCGTACCGTAAAAATTTATTTGGTCTGAAATAAAATCATCAATTAATTTGTTTAGCACGAAATGATTGGAAATTCTTTCACCAAGGGTTACGCTTATTAAGACTTTAATATGAACGGAATAAGATCAATCATTTTGTAAGTTTAGGTATAACATTTTAATAGTACACGATCAACTTCACTAAAATGGCGTGGATCAATAAAATCTTTAATTTGTATGTTGTTAATAATAAAAAATTGGGGTGCGCGGAAGGAACCTCCATTTGGTGCATTCTGGTAACAGCTAATAATAATAATAATGTTTTATTTATTTCTTAATCACAGTAAATATAACAGTGTTGAGGTCTCCATTTAAGTATGAAAATACCTGTGTTAGGAGACCTCGCTCTTCCGTAACATAATATCGAATACTTAGATTAAGTTTTAAAAAGAAGTTTATATAATATAATAATCGCTACATAGGTAGATATGGGCATATGAAGTGACCCATTTTAAACCTAGAAACAGTATAAAATAAATAAGAGGATCTATAAAAAGTGCGCGTCTGTATATGTGTGTGTGTGTGAGGGAGTGTGAGGGAGTGTGTGTGTGTGTGTGTGTGTGTGTGTGTGTGTGAGGGAGTGTGTGTGTGTGTGTGAGTGAGTGTGTGTGTGTGTGTGTGAGTGAGTGCGTGGTGTGTGTGTGAGTGAGTGCGTGGTGTGTGTGTGTAACTGGGTTAGTGTGCATATATAATTGATACCTAAGTACGAGGATTTTGTAAGTATGCCATTTGATAATAAAAGCTTTATTTGGGGGCACGGCAGTGCCCCCGCCAAGTCGAGCGCGAAGCAAACACTGCCGTACCATCCTTTACTGGAACCATTTCGCCGCATTTTCAGGCCCCTATTTAAGAACCTCTGGATAAGACCAGAACGCTGAAATTTTCGTCATCCAGTAAACCATAATCACATACATAAAATCCAAAATTTCAAGTCTGTAGGTCATTTAGTTACGAAGTTAAGCGAAAGCAAAGTTTCCCATTTTAGACAGACACTCACTCACTCACTCACTCACTCATGATCATCAGAATAGAATTAGTACTTCCCATAAACTCAGAGAGCTGAAATTTGGTACAGAGTTAGGGTTTAATGGCCACATAAAGGGAAAACCTTAAAAACTAGAATAATCGAAGATCTGGAGTACCTGGTGACCATGATAAGAAAACACAAGAGCCTAACCAAACTATTAGAAATCGACATACCGCCTTTACAAAAAATATTTTACTACTGGACCGATTTGAAAAATTCTTTCACCATTAGAATCCGACATTATCCCTGATGAACATAAGCTATAGTATATTTTCAAAAATATTAGGGATCCGTATGAAAACATCGATAAAGTAATCCAAAGTGTGAAATTTTTTTAAAAAAATCCTTACATTGCGTTTGCTGCGGAAATTATTGACAATAGAGCAAAGTAATGTACTGCAGTTTTAAAGAAGACATCAATATCTACAAAAAAGTATGCAATACTATAATTATGTCTAACTATTAGGGATCCGTATGAAAACTTCGATAATGTAACCCAACGTGTAAAAAAAACCAAAAAAATCCTTATATCGCGTACGCTGCTGAAATTGTTGATAATAGAGCAAAGTGATGTACTAAAGTTTTAAAGAGGACATCAATATCTACAAAAAAAGTCTGCGATACTAAATGTTTTATTAGGGATCCTTATGAAAAATTCGATAATGTAACCCAAGGTGTAAAAAAATTACCTATAATATCATTATTACATCCGTGCGACGCCGGGGCGGACTGCTAGTACGCAATAAAATTAAAGGAAAACTCTGGATAAGACTAGACTGGCTTTTATACTTACTTATTCTTACAAGTTTACAAGAAGAAATAGTCGAACGATTAACTTTATTCTACTCGAACATTACACAAATTGAATAAACAAATTAACAAATTAAATAAACTAAAATATTAATAATTTCGCTCAAAATTTGATCAAAATATAATGCATTGGACTAAGAGTGGCGGTGATACCCGCATACGTCGCTAGATGGCGCTGACTGTAAACTACTCATAAAAAGAAAAAAACTGTGTCAAATAAGAAAATCTAATAAAATAAATCAATAAGCCCACGTTTCTACAAAAAGAAGTGAAATCCCACCAAAAACATTCTGTAAAAAACTAGCCAAGTCTCGATGGAGCTGCTTGTTTATCTCTAAAAAGTAATGAAATCTAGACAAAGTCGTGTCAAGTCTGAGGTTCTTTACTGCGATTTCTTTATTATTATAGAATGTTATGTGACTTGGCCGTTGAAGAGTACACAAGGGTACAAAACCAGGTGCTCCATGACACCATTGCACCAATCTGTCGCCAGAACCGCTCCCATTAACGATGGATGATTGCCACTTAGAAAAAGTTGATTCAATAACCAGTCAATTGTAGGCTTGATAAAGCTGCGTATTTCAATAATACTTACTTATGTAAAAGTCGAGCCTGAAACAAATAGTCTAATTTATGTTAGATCGGTGGTCGATTTGACGCTCCAAAAAGAAGAGAGCAGAAGTCAGCATTGTCAATGCTGAATGCACGATCAACAACAGCCTAAAATAAGACATTAGCGTCCAATTACTAATACCAGTATTGGCTATTATCTCGCTTAACAAACATAGGTACAACAGATATAATATTACGTGTAAACAAAATTGACTTGTACCCACTAACGTATAAAGAATGTTAAACGGCCAAGTCACACAACATTCTATAATAATGAAGAAATCGCAGTAAAGAACCTCAGACTTGACACGACTTTGTCTAGATTTCATTACTTTTTAGAGATAAACAAGCAGCTCCATCGAGACTTGGCTAGTTTTTTACAGAATGTTTTTGGTGGGATATAATCTACATAATCACTTCCATTAGATTTTCAGTTTCATTGTAGCTTAGTGACAAAAGCCATTTATTAAGAACTGTTTTGCACATAAATAAATTTTTGGGATATATGTTCTGCAATCTATTTATAGTGTTGTAAAGGTAAGATGACTGTGTAATATATTGTCGTGATGCGAATTTCGAGTTAACTGATATTTTTCCAACTACTTTGTCTTTCCTTCTTTTATTTTGTATCGTGGGGTTGTATTCTAATGTTTTGTGCAATTTCAGAACTGACTGCATTACATATAATTTTCTAACGCTTAATATTCCTGATTCCGAGTAAAGCAAGTCAGTCGGGTATCTATATGGATTAAAGTACATAACCTTTAGTAGCGACCTTTGTGCTCTCTCCAAATCTAGGAGCTTCATTTTTGTAGCACCACCCCAGATTGGTATGCAATAATTTATAATAGATTGGGCTAATGTTATGTATATTTGGTTGATTAGTTTTTTGTCTGCTACATGTCTGAGATTTTTGAAAATAAACATCATCTTTCTTAACCTGCTCATCATTAGCTCAATATGTGCATGCCATGAGACTCTTTGGTCGATCATTATCCCAAGGTACTTAGTAATGCTGACCTTATCAATGTTAGGACAGTCACATATATTATGGTCAATACAATTGTACTTATGGATTTTTATTTTATAACATTTTTTTGGCTGGGTGTTATTATATTTAGTAAAGCACATATAGTTCGTTTTACTAATATTCAATGTAAGTTGGTTAGAGCTGAGCCATATAGCTACCTTTCGAAGTCCATCTTCAGCCTTAATTTTAACATCATTCCAAGATGAGCCATGGAATACAATGGCAGTATCATCTGCGTAAGAGAAGTAATGCACATCGGCAGTTGAAAGGTTACTAAGGTCGTTTATGTAAATTAAAAATAAGGTTGGACCTAGAACACTCCCCTGAGGTACTCCATGTGTTATAGATTCATCTTCACTAACTATTTCTTCAATTTTAACCTTTTGCTTACGATCACATAAGTAATCTGATAGCAGAGCAAGCGGAGCCCCTCGTATACCGATTTTTTCCATCTTTTGCATGAGAATAGGGATAGAGACGGTATCAAAAGCTTTTTTTAGGTCTAGGAACACCGTTAAGCATTTCTTACCAGAGTCAACTTGCTGCACAATTAAATTTGTTAATGCTGTAACGGCATCTTCGGTTGAAAGATTCTTTCTGAAGCCGTATTGTGACCTTGACAGGATATTGTATTTATTTAGGTATCTAACCAATCTGACGTTGATTAATTTTTCTAATACTTTAGAAATACATGGTAACACAGAAATGGGCCTATAATTATTAATGTCATCTCTATCCCCACTCTTGTAAACCGGTGTAATTAAAGATTTTTTAAGGGCATGAGGAAACAACCCTTTGCTAAAACAAAGGTTAACTAGATGACATAATATTGGAATTAATATGTTTCTTCAAAGCTTTAAGAATTTTGTAGGAATTTCGTCCCATCCCGGTGCACTTTCCGATTTCAAATTCATTATGACATTATTCACCTCATTAGGATCTGTATCCAATAGCACCAGAGATGAAACCTCACCGTAGGGAAGTCTTACATGGTCTTGTACAAAATTATGTTGAGTAATGCTTTGCGCTAGTTCTTTTCCTACATTAGCAAAGAATGTGTTTGCATAGTTAGCGGATTCTTTAGCCGTGGCTTTGGTATTTATTAATTGAGTATTTGGTGTTTTTATTGATTTATAATGTGTAATATTATTTATTGTTTTCCAGAGACTTTTACTATTTTTTGTGTTTTTACTTAGTTGTTCCTTTTCAAATTTTCTTTTTAGTTTTTTTAAGAGGCTGTTGCAGTAGTTTCGGTATCTATTATATGTTATTTTTAAAATTTTGTCATTAGGATCAGATTGAGTTTTTCTCTGCATATTATTTCTGTTTCTAATACAACGTAGAATGCCTGGAGTAATCCATGGCTTTATTATTCGCTTACACCTAGGTATTAGTTGTATTTTTGTGTTATCAGTGAGACATTTTTGTATACTGTTTATGAGTAGTTCGCATACAGTATTTGGGTTATTTAAGTGTAGTAACTCTGAATGATTTTGATCAGCCAAATTTTGTATTGATTTGTCGTAGTCAATAATGGTTCTAGACTTACAACAACTGGTCTTGGTTGTTTTTGAAATATGGATCAGTACTAGTCGATGATCTGTAATGGTCGTTTGTATTACAAAAACAGAGGCGCTGGTTCTGTTTTTATTAAGTTTCAAAATTGCGTGGTCTAAGCAGCTATCAACTCTCGTAGGAAGATTATGGCCAGGTAAGAGACCATGCATTGATAGAATGTTGAGGTATAGCAGTCTGTTATTTCTTTCGTGGCTTTTCTCTGTTATTCTTGGTAATATGTTTATGTTGATATCTCCAACTAGTATGATTTTATCGTGTCTTTTGATAGTGTCTAAGTGAATGCTTAGGGAATGTATAAAATTGTCAGCGTTATTGATTGAGGGAGAACGGTAGATACATAATATAATCACGTCATCGATGTTTACTTGCAAGCAAGACGCATGTGTCAGTTTTATTTCTTTGACCAGAGCTCTGTGTCTATTTTTGATGTATGTAGTCACTCCGTCATTTTGATTTAAGTGGTTAGTCGTTGCAAATGAATTGTAGTTTGTTAGGTGAGGTAAATGTCTATTTTGTGTAAGTCTACATTCAGTTAAAACTATAACATCACCTTCAAAATTTAACTGTGTTAGGTTTGTTTCTAAATCATGAATATTCTTATAAATACATCTGATATTTTGCGAAATTATGGTTAGGTCATTTGATTTTATTGTTACTTTGTTAGATATTTCGGTAATTTGACATTCTAAGGAATTTGCAATTTCTGTATTATCTATTTCATTTATTTTACAGCTAAGCCCAGTAAAGCAGTTTCTAGGCTGGCTAATTGTTCCGACACAATGGAACAATCTTAAAACATAAAATAATTAGGATTAACAAAATATTAGAACAAATGTTTATTGATGGATTATTATTATCTATCTGCTTACATATCAAGAGATGCATAAAGATGCGTTATTTGAGTGTCTTAATTTGAACGACCTTTATTTCACATATTATGTATTTTTATGTAACTGATTCTTAAGTAAGTGATATTTTTTTTTTTGAGAAAATATAATATTACTAGCGGCCCGCCCCGGCTTTGCACGGGTTTAATACATATAAACCTTCTTTCTGAATCACTCTATCTATTTAAAAAAACCGCATCAAAATCCGTTGTGTAGTTTTAAAGATATAAGCATACATACAGACGCGGGAAGCGGGAAGCGACTTTGCTTTATACTATGTAGTGATGATTAGAGCATTCCTGGGCAGACATTTTTCTATAAAACGTGTTCAGCTGTTTCCTCTCTGGATGATGAAAATATGATAAAATGATAAAAGATAATGTCTTGAAAACCATCAAACTTAAAAAGAAGCTGTCTTTCATTAATGTATCTGGTATGATTATCTAACGAACTATAAAAAAAAATTATATAGCTATTCATAGTTTTGAATAAAAACAAAATTAGAGCCAACTTTGGAAAATAAATCTATCGAGTAAAGTTTCACCAATCGTGTTTCTGTCTATAATTTAACAAGAATTAATCCCTAAGTTGTATGCTCTTCGGTTATTGAGAAAAAACGATTCTGCATTCATCATAAAACAAAATTACCCGTCGTTCGTTTCTCTAAGTTATGATACCTACTAAATTAAGTTTTCTATTCACAAATGTGCTGATAGTCGAAAAAACTGAACTACCTACACATTAGTGTTGTTATAAGTAACCACTTTATTCATTAAAATGTAAAATTATGTGCATATGGCAAAATTAATGTTTGGACATCGTACTTCTGACTAACCCCTTTAGACATCTTCAAAGATCTGAGTGCCTGGAGATCTGAGAATATGTCTACCTTACTAAGGAATTACACCATTTTTGGATTTAGAAACTTTATGACATCTCAATTGTAGATTACTTTTTGTTGCAATTCAAAAAGGATTTAGGTACTTATCTTATCTATGGATGATAAAATATATCGGAGTCCGCAATGACCTAAGTACCTACCGTTTTAATTCCTAAACTATATCTGTACTATTTACCCGTATATTTCGCCAACAGAGTAAGAAATACTCTTGAAACTGCACTAGTTTGGAGCTAGATGGCGCTGTGTGTAAAGTCCAATTTTTAATCATTGATTCATTTATATATATAATCTATGACTATCAATAAATATCTAATCCAACCGAAATACTTGACTGCAATATTGCCAATCTCGTGATAACTTAGTGCACCCTTAAAATACCCAAAGGAATACTTCCTCCGTATTTCAAGTTTCTAGGAGCAGTGGTTTAAGCTGTACGCTGATAGATTAGTCGTTTAGTCAGTCAGTGAGTAACGCAATACTTTTATATTATATTTGTAAATAGGTAAGTACGAGTAGATAACAAATTATTAGAAACAATAATAAAGATAATCATCAGGTGAATAAAAAGATAAGTAGTACGAACCTTGCACAGCACAATGCCCTTACAGAGGTTATGTTTAAAACTACCTACTTTACCTACAGCAATTAATTGTAACAACATAAAATACAATAAACAATTTGAATTTAACAATCGTTGCGTTGAGTACATCGCCTGCCCCTCAAAGTAAGTTTGTTTGCACTCAACTTCAATTACTTATCCCCATATTCTTAGTTGTAACCTCGACTCTACCTTGAATCAAACTCTTTCAAAACCCCTCGAACTTTACTTTCGAAAAGTACCTTTGTTTGGTATCTTAACCCGATAAATGTTGTAGGTTCCTCAATTAGGTCATGACGTCATCAGTCCGAAAAGGTTTTCCACAAACAAACCGTCACACGGATGCGGTCGTTCAGAAGTTGTCGAGGAATATCAAAGTACATCTCAAGGTACCTTAAGTTGACAGCTATGTTGACTGAGGAATCTTCGACTAGAGGCAAACTCGAGATTATTTTATCAACTAAAGCTACGAAAACACGGTTTGGAGGTCGAAACGAGGTGGAGATATTTCGAGGTTACAACTAAGAATATGGATATTTGTTTCTATTTAAAACCGGTAAACATGGCAGCTTTGCGAATATCTAATCTATTAGATGCATTGTTGATTACAATGCTTGATTAAAATTTAAACAATGTTTGCCGTTATTTTCAGTTTTTGTTTTTATTTGGTACTAGCTGACCCGTGCCCGCTTCGCTGTGCGTAAGACATTTCTAATACCATCGTGGACTTTTTTGTAGACGTTTTTAAGGTGTACAATACTGTAGTACATTATTTTGATATATCTCGTAAGGTTCAGCCAGCATTTGCAATGTAAGCGCAAAAAAATGTGTTTATTTACGACATCACATTAGAAACCTCTAAAATTATCAGTGTTTATCTACTATTATTATGCACTAGCGACCCGCCCCGGCTTCGCACGGGTAGCATGTATATATCTATCTATTATTATTATATCTATATATATCTATCTATTAAAAAAAACCGCATCAAAATCCGTTGTGTAGTTTTAAAGATATAAGCAAACATACATCCCACCAAAAACATTCTGTAAAAAACTAGCCAAGTCTCGATGGAGCTGCTTGTTTATCTCTAAAAAGTAATGAAATCCAGACAAAGTCGTGCCAAATCTGAGGTTCTTTACTGCGATTTCTTTATTATTATAGTTGTGTGACTATAATTATAAAGAAATCGCAGTAAAGAACCTCAGATTTGGCACGACTTTGTCTAGATTTCATTACTTTTTAGAGATAAACAAGCAGCTCCATCGAGACTTGGCTAGTTTTTTACAGAATGTTTTTGGTGGGATTTCACTTCTTTTTGTAGAAACGTGGGCTTATTGATTTGTTTTATTAGATTTTATTATTTGACACAGTTTTTTGCAATGACAGTCGATTTTTTTATGTACCAATAGTAGAAGGGGGCAATACCATATCTCTAATACAGCTGAGACCAGCTGAGGGTTCTTCATCAGATACTTCAGACCTTCGATTTTTGACATCAAATGAAGCGGCCCATCAAGTTGAATATTTTTTGTAAAGGCGGTATATCGATCTCTAATAGTTTGGTTAAGCTCTTGTGTTTTCTAATCAGGGTCACCAGGTACTCCAGATCTTCGATTATCCTAGTTTTTAGTGTTCCGTGCCCAAAGGGTAAAATCGGAACCCTATTACTAAGACTTCGCTGTCCGTCTGTTTGTCTGTTGTCTGTCCGTCCGTCCCTCCGTCTGTCTGTCACAGGGCTGTATCTCATAAATCATGATAGCTAGACAGTTGAAATTTTCACAGATTATGTATTTCGGTTGCTGCTATAACAACAAATACTAAAAACAGAATAAAATAAATATGTAAGGGGGGCTCCCATACAACAAACCTGTTTTTTTTGCCGTTTTTATAGATAATGGTCCGACTCGCACTTGGCCGGTTTTTATAGTTTTCCCTTAATGTGGCAATTAAACCCTAACTCTGTACCAAATTTCAGCTCTCTGAGTTTATGGGAAGTACTAGTTCTATTCTGATGATCATGAGTGAGTGAGTGTCTAAAATGCGAAACTTTGCTTTCGCTTAACTTCGAAACTAAATGACCTACAGACTTGAAATTTTGGATTTTAAGTATGTGATTATAGCTTACTGGATGACGAAAATTTCTGCGTTCTGGTATTATCCAGAGGTTCTCAAATAGGGACCTGAAAATGCGGCGAAATGGTTCCTGTAAAGGATGGTACGGCAGTGTTTGTTTGCTTCGCGCTCGACTTGGCGGGGGCACTGCCGTGCCCCCAAATACATACATACATACAGACGCGGAAAGCGACTTTGCTTTATACTATGTAGTGATGTATTATACATATAAACCTTCCTCTTGAATCACACTATTTATTAAAAAAAACCGCAATAAAATCCGTTGTGTAGTTTTAAAGATATAAGCAAACATACATACATACATACGCGGGAAGCGGAAAGCGACTTTGCTTTATACTATGTAGTGAAGATAATATGTATAAAAACTAATATGTTATCGATATAAAATATATGCACCAGTTTTAAATAGAAACTTTGCATACTGTTTAAGTTCCGATGACAATGTTATATTATGTGTGATTTAGATATGGTTGAGTATGATTTTACAAAAGCTGGTCATTGAAAAAATATTTTTCAACAGAAAACTTATTTTATTCGAGATTACAATCGACATCTACAGCAAATTTCATTCCAGATTGCTCTGTCATTTAGGCCTGATAAAGGCACAAATATCCTCGCAAACTTTCGCATTTACAAGGATTTGTATCACTACAAAAAATAAAATGATGAAAGAATTCCTGAACGAATATTAAAAAGTTAATGTTAAATGGTTTTAGTTGCAAATAATCACGCTAAGCAAGTAAAAGTGATTTTCATTGTATCTTCATAAGCGTGTTGGGGTTAGTGTGAGGTATGTCGACTTTAAATCTAAAGTTCGTTGAATCAAATCCCAATCCAATGGATTTTTCAATTTTATTTAAATTATGAGCGTTTTTTTTTTCATTATATTTGGTCAAAACGGTAACGATAAATATAACGAGGAAACAAACAATAGGAAGGAAAAAAACGAATTATTTGTGTATAATACAATTTTAATTTGTTAACCTATACTTACCTGTTGAGAGAGGTAAAAAAAGAATTAATTTTACACCAAAAGAATATAATAATATGAATTAAAGATTTTTTATCACCTTATTAACTTTTGTAGAGCCTTTTCAGCGTATACAGTACAAACTACATAGTACAAACTTTGCTTTGTAGCTAAATGGCGCTGTGAAATGTCCACCAATATTTATTTATTCGTTATTTTATTTACTTCAACTGGTATAACTTCATCTACGAGTGTCTTCGAGTTAGTAGTTTTCAAATGCATCAACTAACCTTGCAATTTGTTATGATGTTGTGTGTATGAATTAAAGTACTGGTATTTATTTAATTTTGGTAATGATTTATATAAATTGAATAAAATTATAAAAAAATCCTCTTTGTCGTCATTTCTACGTAATTATTTTTGTAGATGCTAAATTTTATCCAACTAAAATAACATTATAGTATTAAATTCTTTATATACCAAATCCATACAATATAACAAAACACTGGGGAAATATAGCGTCTATGTAGGAATAAACACGCCAGTGTTTTTATTATAGAAAGTTATATTTTTTTGGAGTTTAGGTACTTAACTAGTTTTTTGATTTATATAGAGCTCTAAAGTTTATGAATTGGCATAACACAGTTATATTGCCTCCCATTCGATGGCGAATGAACGTAAAAAAGTCGTTGTTTTAAGTCGTTACTTGTATATTCCCATACAATATAAAAATGGGCAGTTTAATTATTTTTAAGGATACATAAAGCTTCAGCCAGACTGACGCGACAAAATGTGGTGGCATTTCACGGTTCGGCATTCCCACATCGACGCATCGTCGCACTAGTGGGCGTTGGTGCAAACACTTTTGTCTGTATTAAGAACCCCGCATCGTTTTCAGTTACCTATATTGGTAGCTGGAATAAAATCAAAAAAGCTTTATTGCTTTTAATTTTTAGCTTTATAATTTTACAAAATGTGGATACCGTAGGTATTTGTTAAACTAAAAAAGTAAGATATTTTTAAATCCACAAATTATTCTGAAGCTAATTAATATCTACGCTAGCTACATAATATCTAATATCACTGGGGTCAAGACCATGTATATGACTATTGGATGTTATATTACTAGCCGACCCACGATAGACTTTGTTCTATCCAAATTTCAATAATCGCATACAAAAAAGCACTTTCAGACAACTTCCAATTTTTTCCCTATGAACTTTATACAGATAAAATAAATTTCGATAGAATGCGTAGGTATCATTCTTTAGTCAAAACTGCGTTGCTATAACGACTGAATGTATGTAAACTGTGATGTCAATTTTGTTGCACACCAGCGCCATTTATACCAAAATCATCCTAATTACGATTTCAAAACATGGTTATTTTCGGATTATAAGTAGGTATCACTAACCGGTATTCTGATTTTTTATCTACATTCTACAGTAAGTTTCATCTTAATCCGTTATGGTTCGTGACGTTATGGCCTGATTGAGGTACAAACATATAATATGACTTTTTACAAACTTTTATATTTATAATATTATTAGGATATTCAATAGAAAACTATAAGAGTTTTCTCTCAGTTAAAAATACATAGAAGTTTGTACGGTTTAGACTTGCATGCCGAGACTGCATCGGTCTTGCGACCTACATCCACACGTCTCCCTCGATACCAAAGCTATTCCGGATGATTTATTATTAGAGCCAGGTGATGTATTGGGGATGATTTGATTGGCTGGCTTTGTTCAAGGAAACATGAAGGGGCGATGTTTTATGAAATATTATCAAGATAATTTACTAGTCATTTTCTGATTACCTACTTGTAGCGAGTGGGCGGTACTTCGACTTTCAATCAGAATATCGTTCGAATCCAGGCCAGCATCAAAAGATTTTACTGTTTCAAAAAAATTATATGCACTTTAAAACACGTACTAAAAACGCTGAATGAAAAATCACGAGGAAACCAGTTAGTATTCTTATAAGCGGCGATGGACTTGCAACCTCTCACGTATGGAATCGTAACTACTGAAAAATGTGGGTATTGTGCCAAATCATAATGTTTGGATGTGCCTTTAAATAACCCCTTTATAACATTTTCAAGGATCTTAGAGCCTTGAGATCTGAGTGTATGTCTAAAGAGAGGGTACTTGGGGATTACAGTCGTGATCCTATTTCTATTTACCTATTTTCTTTTCTACTTGTAACAACTGATTTTGAAAGTGATGTTCAAAATATGAAAAGCGTAACCTTCAGGTTCTGTTTTAAGTAAATAGATTGACTTGGCAATCGCACTAAACAATCAAATTTAATATAATATGTATAACTTGTGAGATACATTGTGTTTTCATTCGATGGCCAAATCAATTATAGTATAATTAAAACATAAAAGATTTTTATATTGATATGGTCTACTATATCATGTTGTGAGGTTAGCTAATTACGTAGAAAGAAGAACCCTTGGGTATGGACTGAATAACCGACTTAGTACCTATTACACAGATACTACAACTTTTTACGGTAGAAGAACTGAGTTGCGAGACTTGTTTTTTTTACAAGTTTTGTTTTTGATGGCATCCTGTTTTGTGAGTCTGAGTTAGTTCTATCTATGTTTCCGCATTCCTTTGTGCTTGTTGTAAGTAATATCATCAGTATATAGCGAGGATTATTAGTACATAGTGGGGCAGAAGTGATGACCCGGTTTTGGGGTGGTATAAATAAAAACAAATCAACTTTTGTTAATTATATTATTAAAAAAAAAACTCTGGCGATATCTATTTAGATACTAATTTAGATTGTGTATGTGTAATCTTTTAAACACCTCGTCAAGTTTTACCACGTGTTTCTAATTATCAAAAAAATGAAATATCGGTATTTAAATGACTAAGAATATTTATGACTCGCCGATTTTTTGTCGAGTCAGATTACGCACTTTTTCAACACACTTGCTAGAAAAAAACAAACATTGTGTTTGTGTATTGCATAAATCGTTTTTCAACACACTTGCTCGTTAGGTGAGCCTTATTACATCGTTCTTAGAGAAATAGATCGAGCTATAACACACGCGTGCATAATAATATTACACACTAGTGCATAATATAATTGTCACTACAAAGTTAGGTTAGTACCTAACTGCAAATGCAAATCAGGAGTATATGCGAGTAAACAGAGCATTTCAATTTAATTGGGTAATACTGTTTTTTTTGTAACATAGAGGTATTATGTCGCTGAAAATCCATTTAAATTTTGTAATAAATAAATGTGTCCCTAATTAAGTCCCTAATTTTTTATTAGCTTCAAAGTGATCCTTGTGATATTATTGAAATAAATGCCTTTTGAATTTGAATCTAAGCAAGTGTGTTGAAAAGCTCTTTATGATAGAATGCTCCTAAAATTCATCATTTATTGCATACTTGGTTGATTTCTTTCATTTTTGTACGTACAATAAGCTTGGTTGATTCTCTATGGTAAATACAAGTACATACAGTAGTGTATAAGAAAAGTGAAAAAATAAATTAGTTTTTCATAAATACTCATATTTTTTTTTTATCTCTATTCGGGGCTGTAGCCCCGGTTGGTCTCAAGGCTAGCCCTGCTTACAATGTTTTCTTCCGTTCCTTGAAAATAAGAGGCAGACCGGCATTCACAATCTGCACAATAGTAGGCATGCCACTAACCACAGGGTACTTGACAGACTCCGGTGCCGGTTCCACTGAGAACTTGGACAGCACAGCTGCTAGACCAGCTAGTGACTGCATCAAACCCAGACGAGAACCTGTGAAATAAAAACAAATTGTATTACCTAATTATGGTTCTTGATTTAATTCCTACTAGCTTTCACGTTCATGCAACTTTATGAAAAATATAATAATTTTTTTAGAGACTAAGATTTTACGTAATTTTTAGATTTTTTTTTTATTTATTTGTAACTTTTAGGACCGTGTTTAACATTTTATAATATTATTAGATTTGTTATTGCGTTTAAAACTAATAAAAGTTGAATACTCACCAATGCAATTCCTTGGTCCTTCTCCGAATGGCAAGTTAACGTACTTGATTTTCTCAGCGTCTAGATATTGTGGGTCAAACCGCTCCGGACGGAACTCCTCAGGATTTTCGAAGTACTGCGGATCGTTCTGCATCGCCTGCACTGGGATCAGCACTTTGACACCTGGATCGATTGTCAACCCGATATCTTCGAATGTATATTTCTTTGTACATGCCCGGATCAGGAACCCGACTGGCGGAAACATCCTCGTAGCCTCCTTGAATGACCACTCTAAGTAACTCATGGCTTTCACGGAATCATAACTCAGTTTGTTGTCATGTTCAGCCAGAACTTTGTCTATGTGTGCGTGGAGTTTCTTTTGCACATCAGGGTTGTACGCGAGCTGATGAAGGGTGAAGCTGGTGGAAGAGGATGAGGTTTCAAAACCGGCCACGAAAAATACTAACAGCTGAGCAGCGATCAGACCGTCGGTGAGCTCGGTAGAGATTTTCTCAGGAGTCCCGTCTGGCTTAAAATGCTCCATAGACTCTCCGACCATGAGACCTTTGCTCTTACACTCGAGCATATGGTCAACGAAGTCATGGCGACCGCTGGGTGCATGATTTCTTGCTTCAAGCACCGAGTTAACAACGTTCATTAAATCACTCTCAATCCGCTTCGTTGGACGATAGTTCTTCATCAGAGATGGGAAACTCATTTTTAACATAAACTTAAGTGAGCTCATAACGGATACACTCATTATTTTTTTTCCTAATTTTCTGAATTCGGAGTCCTCTTTATTGAGGCTGTTGGTGTCAACGCCAAAGCCACAGGCGCCAATAAAGTCTGTCGTAAAGCGTGCCATGGTCTCACGCGCGTCGATGGTCCGGCCATGCGAGGAGGCTAGAAGTGCTTGCAGGTGCTCGGCGCGCTCCACAATCAGCGGGAACATCGCCTTAAGCTTTCCACTTGTGAATGCAGGAGTCATGCGATGCCGCAGCAAACGCCATAGATCCCCTTCAACGTTGAAAAGATGTTGCGTTAACGGTTCGTCTTGATTTCCTCCATTGGGCAGCAAGTTACGCTTATAAAAGTAGCTAAAATCAGTCTGCAGCACTCGTTTTACCAAATCCGGATCGCGGATCACAAGCTCGGGCTTCGTGGAACGGTAGAAACCGACCACCTTCTCACCTGGATACCTCTTGTACATATCGCCATATAGCATCGCCAGGCTCTTCTGCATGAGGAAGCCGCGGGCGTTGTTCCCGATGAATGGCAACGGTGGATCATGCTTCACGCCTTTATTCTTCCAATAATTGAATGTTCGCGTTCCGTACCAATAAAGCACTATGATCAAAACCGGTAACAAGATAGCAAAAAACATTGAGTTTGATTTCAATGCAACTATTTAATAATAATAATAATATACGTAATATTTGCGTATCGTGTGGTGACCTGAACGCTCGAATGTTTAATAATGAAAAACAGGAGCGAGTCGATATTTATAGTTGTACCTACTAGCTGATCCGCAACAAACGTTGTCCTGTTCAAATTATCAATACCGTATTAACCGGCATGAGAGAACTTATTAAAGACGTCATTGATTAAATCTACAAATATTTGCAAATCATATGAACATTTTGTCCTGTGCGGGAATCGAACATTGCGATCTTAGCCGACCACTCACACAGCAGACGAGGTCGTCATTTACCTACCAAAGATAGAATAATGTACCTAGAAGAGAATTAATAACAATTTTCTTCAATTAATAAATTAATAACACTCCCCGTCTCAATTAATCATTTTTCCGGTCCACTGTTTAATAAAGCAGGTGATATACAGGCAGCATTTACAATGAGAGAATATCACATCCTAAGTACAGGGTGCTTCACTTGCCATGGATAAAACGAAAGAACCTAATTTAATGACGGTTTGAATTGTTTAGATGTAATTTTAGGAAAACGTAAATTCCTATGTACCCCTTCAAATCGATAAATGATATATCGTGATAAACGTCACATAGTTTCCGACACGATTTAACGACCGATATTACTTTTGACAAAATTAACATCATACATTCTACTATGACAAACGACAATTTATAAGTGTGGATGGCTGAATATACTCTACCAAAGCACTGTCGTATTGAAAAAAACGTTTTGCCGAGTAGACGCCCTGGTGTATTGAATAAAATCAGATCACTACTTATCGAAAACTTCCCCAGGATACTGATGGCATTTACATTTACGGTTGCCGATCTGTTGGATAAATGACAATAAAACCAGACATTGTATGGATCTGATTGTTGGGCTACAAAAGGGACAAACGAAAGAAGAGTCCATGCAGCGTTGCGAGGATTGATAAGACAAGGAATGAGTATATCAGAAGTTTGAACCTGTGACGGAAAAGATGAGGAGCAATAGGTTAGCGTAGTATGGGCGGGCATTTTTTGAGGAGGGAAGAAAGCCATGTAACGAGAAGAATGTTAGAAATTAATGTGGATGGATGTAGACGTAGAGGTTTGCCAAAGATAAGATGGATAGATATGGAAGTACATATATTATGCCGACCACACGAGCGCGCGTGTTTAATGGTCCACTTACCTTGAAGAAGATTCTTTAGATGAATTGAAACATTGTCGGTGTCTTTATCGACAATTTATTATTTACGTGAGTAATTCTCGTTTTGTCAAAATGTGTATTCACGGTATTTGTAGTAGGCTGAGGGCAGGAAGATGATGATAACCCTGATTTCACTGTCTTATTCAAAGTGTAAAATTTTGTTCCGTCTTATACCTTAAAACGGTTAATAGCGTTGAATCACCCTGTACATCCGTACATTTATTCGCGCACGGGGCGATTGATTTATTTGGTTCGTATCGCTCGATGCACTCCGCCAATTTGTGTACGATCGCTTTATAATAACTAGATTTATGCGAACTCTGATTATGTCCAGTTTATGATTAATACAGAAATACATTGTGTACATACTGAGAATAAATAATTCATGTTAACTTTTGCTTCCTTAGTGACGTCGAACATTAAAATGATATTAAGGCGCTCCCAGTCGACGATTGTTTTTGTTCGAAACGAAAAAAGAAATACTTCGAACAAGCCACTATCTCCTATTTTATAATGTATAGTATATGTGAATAAAGATGTACCCATCTTTAATCACTTCGATAAATAATCCTACCGACCGCTGCAATGACGAAAAACACACGTCGGCGCGTGGTCCGCCTTAGCTTTTCGAATAAATTATGTATAATTACTTATCAAAAATCTATATTAATAGAAATCTAGATCTACAATTACCTATCTTTAACAATAAATCACAAGTTGATTTTAATAGTAGGTATATAAAATATTTCGATCATTAATTCTAAAACGTATCATTTTGAAATAATATCTTTATCGTAAAAAGTTTCTGCTATTATGTTTTCAGCTTAATAGAAATCTAGGTAGGAACCTGAAGTAATATACTTATAAAAAGTGGAGATGTGGCTTGTTTAGAAGTATTTCTTTTTTCGTTTCGAAAAAGAGCAATCGTCGACTGGGAGCCCCTTAACTTGTTTTGGGATATTAGTCCTACATAAATACAATTTAAATAGGACCAACTTATGTTTTATCTACTACACTATACAATAGAAAAAAAAACATTCCAATCGGATCACTAGATAAAAAGATACATAAAAAGGCAAAAAATATACATTTCGAATTGAGAATTAACTTTGTTTGCAGATTTAAAAAGCATAAAATATTACACCAATTTCGGCTATAATAAGATCAATCTGAGTAAAAAAAATACACACACACAATAGAAAAGGGCAAGGGCAGTCTAAATCAAACCGATGACAGCTTTATTCTTACATATTTTTGTACAAAAATATTTTATTCTACGTAAACTAAAGCTGCGGGCACTTTCAACTTCAATTTGAGAGTCATTCATTATAGCGGTGAGTTTATTCAATTTATTTTGTCAAAGTAAAACGCACTCCACACTCGCAAAAAAGGTTTTGGTAATGAAAACTAAAAAGAGTGGATGGAGACTGCCGAATGCGGTATACCTATGCTCTTGTATTTCGCAAATTTCAGGTAGATTTAGAAGGAACTAGGCATTTTTTTAAACAAGGTACTTACGATTTTGTTCACGTAAAGTTATTTTCAAACAGACAACATAGAAATTAATTTCTTAGTATACCACACCAAAAGGAATAAATACAGCCTCCAATAAGAGGAGTAGATCACACAATCAATAACGCAAGAGCTTTATATTATTCAGATGACTTAGGCTATTTTTGTATATGAGCTAGATGACGTTGTGTAAAAAAATCCTTGAATATTTCCTACTATTACTACTATTTCGTACTAGCCGACCCACGACAGACTTTGTTCTGTCCAAATTTCAATAATCGCATAGAAAAAAGCTATTTTAGGATTTTTTAACCCTGAAACCAAAAACCTGAACCTTAAAATAAATTACGAATTTTAGTAGAATGCGTATCATTCATTAGTTAAACTGCGATGCTAGGACGTTTAATGTTTTTAGTCTGTGATGTCAGATTTCTTTGCACTTCAGCGCATAAAAAAAGCAAGAAGTTTTTTTTAATATTTAGTAGTATTTCGGATTTTAAGTACCCTTATTTTGTTATCAGATTTTTTATCTACAGCAAATTTCATCTTTATCTGTTTATCGTTTAGGCCTGATTGATTTTCAAACATACAAAAATCCTTACAAACTTTCGCATTTTTAATTATTAATATTAGACTAGCCTAGGTTCTCGGCCCAACCCAGGTTGTAAAATACGGGCTTATTTCTATCATCACATAACATTTTCCCGTAGTAATCAGTGATATCCATCACCATGGTAGCGTTATCATTATCAGCTTTAAGCACCACGATGTCCTTATCAGCCCTCAAGTTTTCAAGTGCTCTACGCTCATCTGCAGTAACGTGAGATTGTAGCATCAACCACACAGCCCAATAGACTCCTAAATGGCTTCATTTCTTCAGAAAAACAATTGTCAAACCGTTGAGGTATGCGGGTCATTTAGCGGTAATAAATGCAATCTGATTGGCCGGTTCAATGTCACAGCTCGCCGCAGCACGCGTTGTGATTCTCACTCCGTGTTTTGTATCAGCAGTATAAGCCTAATGTGTTGTGAGAAAGTGTTCGCCTTGCGTGAGGAGTCTATAGGATGTGTGGTCGATGGATTGTGGTAATCGACTTTTATGCAAAATAACTGAAATGTCTTGTCTCAGCGTTTCCGCGTCATTGGATAAATGGTCTTTGTTATATCCCCTTATGGGAAACAGGCCTGATATTATGTATGTATATCATTCTTTTTGTTAGTACTAAGTAAATCCTGACCATGGAAAATATTTACAAATAAGTTTTCTGTTGAAAAATATTTTTTCATAACAAGTTTTTGTAAAAACCTCCTTTAAGAATCTTGAAATCAGAGCAGCGCGCTACCTGTCACATAATATTACATTGTCATTGGAACTTGACAGGTATGAAAAGGTTTTACTAAGAAATTCCGTTGTGAGTGTCCGTTGAACAGCTCATGACTCCACCATCAGATTAGCTCGCTGTCACTATATTGTTGTATTGTCCCTAGAACTAAAGGTGTATGCAAAATTACAGCTTAATCGGATAATAACAAAATGGTCGAAACAGATTTTCAAATTTTGAAAGTTACTAACAAACATATCGAACAGTGCTAGTTAAATAAAAGCTTGTAAATAGATACACAAGAAATAGTTGAGCTATTTTAAGACTATTGCATAGATTACACAATATTCACGACTCTAATCCCCAAGTACGGTAGACATACTCTCAGATCAAAGAATCGAAGATGTCTAAAGGGGGTAGTCAGAGGCACGTCTAAACATTACGTTTGGCACAATACCCACATTTTGCAGTAGTTAGCATTCCATACGTGACAGGTTGCAAGTTGCCAAGCAAATTGCCTCTTACATACCAACTGTAAAGATAAAGAGAACTGTAGGAATGTGGTTGAGCATAGTTTTAGGTGACTCCTAATTAGGCATTGTATTTCCTTATTAATTGACAATGTGAATAGTTTTCCTGTAACCGGGTTTTTTCACTCTTGTCACGAGTCATGCTCTCACACATAACTCTAGCATGACTATTTTGATTTGTACCTATAGAACTACTATCTCTATCAAAGTCCAATAGAAACAGAATATCCTGTTTGCGCGTCGTGTGTCACAATAGGTGATTTTGGGATTTATTTGGTCAACACCCTTGATAGGTGCTTATTTTATGGTGTAACTACATACATACATATTATTTATAAACTCAGATTTTGATGTGAAATATGTATAGTGGGTGAGGCCGGCTGTTGGTTTGTTGGTTTGTCGACGTCGTTGCCATTGCATGCGTTGTCGCGAACTGCACGCGGCTACGCGAACTAGATGAGTTGCTGCTAATGAAGTGCCGACCGCGTCCAATCCGGTTCGCGATATGCTGGCACGCTATTATAAACTTAAATAATTTCGATGTTTTACATCTGCTAGGCGTCCCGCGATGGCTCATATTTCTTAACCGTCTTCAAAAAAAGAAGGAGGTTAAAATCGGAACCCTATTACTAAGACTTCGCTGTCCGTCTGTCTGTCCGTCTGTCCGTCTGTCCGTCTGTCCGTCTGTCTGTCTGTCACAGGGCTGTATCTCATGAACCATTATAGCTAGACAGTTGAAATTTTCACAGATTATGTATTTCTATTGCTGCTCGAACAACAAATACTAAAAACAGAATAAAATAAATATTTAAGGGGGGCTCCCATACAACAAACTTGATTTTTGCATTCCAGCGCCATCTAGTTTCATTTCATGTTACTACGTATTATAGGTACTTTTCGCGGTCTCATGCGACCGCTCGGGGTTTGAGAGGTAATATGAAGGAGGTTTGCGATTCCGCTGGCAGGTGGCGCTATTTTACCACTATCGGTAAAGTAAGTCGGTAAATAGGTGGTACTTCACATGATCGAATAAAAAGTTTGAAATTGAATTATTGAATTCATGTGGTTAGGTAAATAGGTACCTAGGTAGATATTATTAATTTCCAATTAATTTCGAGTTCGAATCCTGGCCGTGCATCAATGGATATTTCTGTTCGAAAAATGTACCTAAGTATATGCGCGTTACACGTGTTTATAACAGTGAAGGAAAACATCGTGAGGAAACCTGTTAGTATTCTTGAAAGCGGCGACGGGATTGCAACCTGTCACGTGTGGAATGCTAACTACGTAGTTAGGTAAATAGGTAGGTTACGAGATATTATGAATTATTTTTTATGTTTCTAGGGTTCTGTATCTAAAGGGTAATAGCTGATAGCTAGACAGTTGAAATTTTCACAGATGATGTATTTCTCTAAAATCAGCATAAAATAAATATTTAAGTGAGACTCCCGTACAACAAACGTGATTTTTTTGTCGTTTTGATAATAGTACGGAACCCTTCGTGCGCGAGTCCGACTCGCACTTGGCCGGTTTTTTTATGTTTGTTACCTCAGAACTTTCGACGGGGTGAATCGATTTTGATGATTCTTTTTTTATTTGAAAACAGGTGCTTCCTGTTTGTCCCGATAAAAACAACTGGAAAAAAAGTGAAAAAACAGGGGTTAAAATTTTGTATTTGACTTTTTATAATGTGCATGAAGTCGGTTTTGATTTTAGTTTTTTAAACGTAATTATTTTATTTACAGACTGATTATGCCACTTACTATATACATAGTAAGTGTATGTACTTATGAGTATACACTCATAAGGGTAGCGTAAGTGCATAAGACTTTGCTCATACTGAATTAACTATACAACAACTTGCTTAGGCAGTCGCACTCGGTTGATGTGAATAAAACATAACCATAATGTTTTTACTAGCATTTTTTAAAGCTAAATTGCAGTCACTAAAGCGGCCATATGTAATGTAGGTACGTCACGGGCTATACCACAAACTCAAAAGTAATTTCAAAACAATATTACTAGCGGAGCGAAAGTGACAACGCCATACGAGATCGTATTGTGTTGTCACTTCCGCACCTTGAGTAGTGTTGTTTTAATACATTTTTTTGAGCTTGTGGTACGGCCCCAGGCAATTTAGCTGATGTAGTCTACGGCCCGTATTTTTCCAACCGTTAGACAAATAAAATTACCACTGAAAACGCTAAACCGCATTTACCTCTATTTTAAAGTAGGTTAAAAAAATATGATTCTGTCAATACGTCATTAATAGAGGAAATCAAAATTAAATTAGACAGTTGTTGATTTTCCTTATTGTTTTGCCTATTCAATATTCACAAATCTATTAATCGAAATTTATTTCGTGAAATAGAATATTATTATTGATTTGTTCGCAAGCTCAATGATTATTTCGGTTTTAAGGGTTCCGTACCCAAAAAGTAAAAACGGGACCCTATTACTTCGTCCATCGTTCTGTCCGTCTGTCTGTAACAGGACTGTGTCTCATGAACCGTGATAGCTATACAGTTGAAATTTTCATAGATTATGTATTTCTGTTACCACTATAACATCAAATATTAAAAAAATACCGACCAAGTGCGAGTCGGACTCAAGGGTTCCGTACCATTACCATTATTTTTTAGGGTTCCGCCCGTTCTTTTAGTATTTGTTGTTATAGCGGCAACAGAAATACATCATCTCCCATCAGGTCCCGTTTTTACCATTTGGATACGGAACCCTAAAAAATTAAAAAAGAACATAGCCATATCCAACCAACTACTTAATTAAGAATCTCCTCCAGTTTTGTAATAGGCTAAAAATATTTCTGAAACACGGTATGTAGATAGGTACCAATGTTGCTAAATGCGTGCGATGCATAGTGAACCCAAAGTCTGGATAAATAAAGCCTGTTTTACATTGCACACTCACGTGAAAAGTCACTATGAAGTAATAGGAACGAGTTTAAGCTCATAAGCGAATGCAAGCTTGCACGCAATCCGAGTCTACTAGTTTTTTCGCTAAAATAAAATAACATTTATGGCAACGTAAAACTATAATTGTATAAATTACTTGCTGGCTTGCCTCGGCTCAACATGGGTACGATTGTACATGTACAGGCTGTACAAAAACTACTACCGAAAACTAAGGCATGCATCTTGAATGAATGAACGAATGAAATCATTTGGACACAAACACACAGAAGACAGTAGACACAAAAAATACATTCAGGAAAAAAAATATTGATTGATAGTGGTAATCAAAATCAAATGATAAACAAAAAGAAAAGTGGTACATTTTTCGTCTTCATATTCATAAATAAAACAGATACCCTGAATGAAGATAATATTTTATTTTGTCGGTAGCATTATAATCATTTATTGATTAAAAAAAACTATTGCTTTTCTTTTCACACAAAAACCGTCTAAGTTTAGTTTTTACTAGGGGCGTTGGTACGTGTACTTTTGTTTTTAGTTTTCATGAGTAGTCTAAATACACCTCATAATATGACTATTATGGAAAGGATCATTGAAAAAAAAGGGTAGACCCCCAAGCCGTGTTTGTTGCCTGATTCTTCTAGGCTTGGTCCCGAGGAATCGGCGTAGCTTCAACTAGTTCCTAAGACGTTTCAAAGTGATCCTTGTAATTTTATTGAAATAAATGATTTTTGAATTTGAATTTGAATTTATTGTTTAGAAATTATTCATTCAAAAATAGACACCCCTTTTCGTTTTGTATATCCCTTTGTATTAAAATATATAAATATCCAATATTATGCAGCTCGTGTGTGTTTAAAGTGTAGGTTTGCTTTTGACTTTAGTCTTCGGGAGTAGTCTAAAGACACCCCATATAATTACTATTGTTTAAAACTATTCATTCAAAAATATACAACCCTTTTCATCATCAAGATGTTAATTTAGCGACTTTGTTTTCATATAAATATCCAATATTATGCAGTTCAGTGTATTTAATTAATAAAACAAAACATTTCATAATTTACATGTCGCGCTTCCGGAAAATCATGTTCAACTTTGTTTTACTGAAAGTTTCCAATTAATTGAAAGGCTAGATACAATCCGAACAAAAACGAACGCTTTTGCATAAATTATGTTGCTTTAGATCACAAACTTTCGAACGAGTTTAAAAATTTATGTTTTTCCCCTTTTACTTTAAATATCGAACTGTTTTTTGCAATTTGTATACTAAAAGTAAGCAAAATACGAAAGATTAATAAATAAATAATAAATATTGGTGGATATTTTTACACAGCGCCACCTAGCCCCAAATTAAGCAAAGCTTGTACTATGGGAACCGGGTAACCGTGATAAAATACTTATATTATATAAATAAATATTTTTTAGTAAATGCATACTTACTTAAGATTCATTATAACACCCGCAGACAGAACAAACATTCATGCTCATCACACAAATGTTTATCCTGGGTGGGAAACAAACCCACAACCTACAGCGCTACTACTAATTGGCAGAGCTATTTAAAATTAGGTTAGTTTAGTGTTTAAGTTATCTGTGGGTTATTGGTTCTTCTAATTTATTGTAGAGTTAGCAGAATTGCCACCAATGAGTTTATAAGTATCTCTAAGGCGCATCGCTCACACGAGTTAGCATCGAGGCGCGGGCGCACAAGCAGCGCTGTTTCGCCTGTGCCGCGACTCTGTCCACTGTACATCCATTGATTCCATAAAAAAAGCGCCGCTTGTGCTCCCGCGCCTTGACTCTAGCTCGTGTGGGCTGGATTGCAAATGAAAAACCTAAGGCTTTATTGTCTGTCTACCCATCCAAAGTGTCCAAAGTGTTTCTTTATCCGAAACAAATTCGTTTCATTGTATACAAAATGACAACGAAACCACTATTCCATTTGCATTCATCCATTATTTCCCTATTATCTCCACCGAGTGAAACGTCCATCTGAATTTTTGAAACTTTTTTCCGTTCATTTTGTTCGTTTGCCGACAAACATTCAGTTTCAATGTAACGTATTCATGGGAACGCGGAAATCTAGATTAAAAACAGAAAAAACTCGCCAAGTGCGAGTCGGAATCACGCACGAAGGATTCCGTACAATATCTATAAAAAACGGCTAATAAATCACGTTTGTTGTATGAGACTTAAATTATTATTTAATTTAAATATTTATTAACAGCAGCGGCAACAGAAATACATCATCTGTAAAAATTTCAACTGTCTAGCTATGACGGTTCATGAGATACAGTCTGGTGACAGAGAGACAGACGGACAGCGGAGTCTTAGTAATAGGATCCCGTTTTTAACCTTTGGGTACGGAACTCTAAAAACAGCCTCTAGTTAAAGTTGTACGAGGATGTGGATAAATCCGTGCAAATGGTTTTGTACTCTGCTGCGGGACATCACTGCATGGCAGTACCAATTATTGTCCCACCTACGTAATAGGCTTTTATTTATCTTGCATTGTTTACTTTATATGTGTTGTTCAAATGCAAGCTTTTACAATCAAATCATTTTATACCATACCTACTTTAAAAAGCTTATTTTATTCACGCAAAACAGTGAATAAAAAGGCCTTTTATTCACTGTTTTGTTTTTATTCACTATTTTGGTGTTTGAATTTGGAACACAAAATATATCCGGTCTCTATTTCAATGCTTACACAAACTCCTTGCGCTGAGATTCGAAATTCAAAACGCTTTGGTGCAAATAAATTCTCGAGATTTGATTGGTCGATATTTGCGACAAGGAGTTTGGCATTAGATTAAATAAATATTCTCGTAGTCATGGTATAAAGTATAGTATGCAACTCCTGAATAAAGTACGAATTTATATCGAGGGCCATGAATCACTCGCGTCGTTCAGGATTCTCATTAGAATCCTTCACTTGCTCGTGACTCATCTACGGCCCTCGCTTTAAATCCGTCCTTTATTCACTAGTTGCATAATATACTATTTTTATGACAGTTTTGATCAAACTGTTACAAAGTCGTTACTTTAATCCCCATATTCTTAATTGTCACTTCGAAATATCTCCATCTCGACTCAATCTCGAAACCGTGTTTTGGTAGTTTTAGTTAATAAAATTACCTTGAGTTTACCTCTAGTCGAGGATTCCTCAGTCAACAGAACTGTCGACTCAAGGTACCTCGAGATGTACCTTGATATTCCTCGACAGCTTCTGAAGGACGCGTGCGTGTTACGGTTTGTTTGTTGAAAATCTCCTCGGATTGATGACGTAATGACATTATTAAGGAACCTAAAAAATATCGATTTAAGATACCAAACATGAGCCACGTTTTGAGGAAAATTCGAGGGGCCTTGAATGAGTTTGAGTCAAGATAGTTTCGAGGTTACGACTAAGAATAAGGAGATAAGTTTGTCAAACTAAAAGGCGTTATACTTCTCCACGTCCTTCACCAGTGACCAGGGTAACATAGCATGAGGTGGTTGGTAAAGTTGCTACATCAAAATGTACAAAAGTTGGTATATTCAAAGCATTCCTTGCTCCGGTGTCTGTACACCGTTGCCGCGTGGTCGGCACCGGTCGAGTTTGGAACAACGCGTTCTTTGTTAAACACGTTTTATTAGTACTCTATTTACCGTGTCACGTCCGTGCCATGCCGTGAATGTGTAACGTAGTCTACCGTATGAAAAGTTCATTCGGATAGTACTTTGTTTCATGTCAAATGAGAAAAGTAATATTCACCGCATTTGCAGTTCTAACTGGCCATAAAAAAGCTACAATAATGACACGTGATATTCATGAAAGTATACATCATGCTGAATTCTTGTTAAAATCCTGATCATGCAGTGACACAAGATACCACGATAATGGCAATATAAAATTGAAATACAGAAACAGCAAATAAAAACCGGCCAAGTGCCAGTCGGACTCGCGCATGAACGGTTCAGTATAATCTATAAAAAACGGCAAAAAAAAATACGTTTGTTGTTTAAGAGACCTAAATATTTATTTTATTCTATTGTATTTGTTGTTATAGCGGCAACAGAAATTCATCGTCTGTGAAAATTTCAACTGTCTAGCTATCACGGTTCATGAGATACAGCCTGGTGACAGACAGACATACGGATAGCGGAGTCATAGTAATAGGGTCCCGTTTTTGCCCTTTGGGTATGGAACCCAAAAAATCATGCGTTCTTGTTTCATAAAACATCTACCGATATCAAAATTCAAACAAGCATTCTTTAGAATCTTCCCAATAGATATAATGTTCAATCCGCATTCAGTAACTGGCATCGTGTGTTTGCTTGGCAAATGTTGTGATTGGGAGTGTGCGGAGGGTCTTGAATAGCAGTCGTCCTCGAGTGAGTGCGAATCGGATCGCCTCGGGCTCTCCAATACGAGGCTATGAGTTCAGCGGCCTGGTAAGGTGAGTTTTCATCTATATACGAAGCTGTGAAAAGCTGTGCGTAGCGAACCAATAACAGCGCTCGACATTTTCAAACTCGAATGTTTGAGCGCTGTCATTGGTCCACTCCGCACAGCTTCAGCTCCTCGTAGATGGAAAATTATCCTTAAAATGTTAGAAGTCAATGTCAGTCCTTGGTGACATAGTTTAAACCATGCCTTTTACGGCTATCTAGGCTTGGTTGCGGGGATAGTCGTAGCTCTTGTGTTTCTAAAAAGTTAAAAATGATCCTTAAGAATTCTAATTAAATTTAGAGCCACCAAATTTTATACAAACTGATATCTATTATCTTCTACCTAATCTGTATTTAGGTAAAGAGTTTATTTGAAGTTGGTTAACTAGTTTTCAAATAAGGTAAACAAGTGAATGCAAAATGGTCGCCAAATAGAAAATGCGGAGCTTGCTGTTTTGCCGTCAAATCGCTTAGTCAGCGAGCTGTGAGCCGGAATCTGTGGCAATTCCTTTAGTTCGTTGTGGTTACCACTAAGTTTATGGCCCCTCATAGTCCTAAATTGTGAACGTCTATATGCAAATGCGACGCAATGAAAACGGCATCTGCTATCGCTTGCGGAACCAAACGCTAGTCTCAGAGCACAGATCTCAGAACACAAAGTATCGCTTGCGGATCGCAAGTCTATTAGAACAAAGTCAACGGCGATATGGTAGAGAAAAACTTTGTGTTATATATATTAGCTATTTATACTAGCCCCAAACTAAAAAAAGCTTGTACTATGGGACCAGGTAACTGATAAAGTACTTTTTTTGTAAATACATACATATTATACACACCATTATAAAACACCCAGAAACAGAACAAACATCTATGTTCATCACACAAATGTTTATCCTGGGTGGGGATCGAACCCACATAACCTACAGCACAAAAGGCAAAGCTACTACCAATTGAGCTGTGGTTTATATGCACAGAAATATGAAGTTCCGCATTCCAAATGTTTCACTGCCGTTATTCCAATAAAATTGATTGTGGCTTACCAAAGTACGAACAGTCATCTCTCGGAATAAAATAAAAAGTACATCGAAAAACATGCAATAACCGCCGTAAAAGATCGAGGCCACTCAACCAATTGACGACTCCTACTACACACGAGTGAGTACTCAGAAGTAGCTGTACAACGTCTAGTTACCACGTACTTTTGACGCATCCAAAAACACCTTTACGTTAAAAGCGTCATTACTAAACTTTGTTTCACACCTATAAACTTTTACGCTTAGTTAGTATTTCATGGTTGTGGGTCATTTTGAACAAAATATTACATTATTATTCGTTTTGAGAATCTTAATAAATTCTGGGAGCCTTTGGGTGCATAAGTCGCTTAAGATACTTGTAGCTTTGAATTTTTTATCAATCACAGTAACTATATAAGACGAGATTTGATTAAAACATATTTTACGACTGAGTTATTGAATAAAATGGTCCCAAATGGACGCTTAAAGTGTCGAGACTGGATTTTACTAGCACTTAATTAAAGTTCACTCTTTTAAAGTAAATTTGAAAATACACTTGTTATATTTGCGGTTGTTCTTTGTGTGTGTTTTGAAATTTAATTAATATTTAAGGTATAATTTGTAACTTTTATCATGGGTCTTATTTTTATATAGCTTTATTACTTTTAAGTATAACTTTATCACTTTTAACTTAAATAGTTATAACGTGTGTAGCAGCTGCTGTTGCGCTACTCAATGAGGCGCCACTGATAACCAGCGCCCCAGAAACCTTGTGCTACTGTAGAAAATGCTGAGAGATAGTCTTATTTCTATCAAAATAACTGTAAATCTTGCTTATCCTTTAATATGTTATTATCTGTATTTTGTGGTTGAAATAAAAAATAAATCTATTCTAATCTATTTACTTTGATTTCATTAAATGCATGGCTGTATTTGAAGAATAGGTTGTAAGGCTATTTATGTTCGAGCACTGGTATAAAGTAGGTCGGTTGGTACTATAGTAAAAAGCTATATTCGATGACTCGATTCTGACGGACCCGACTTTTACGATCCATCGCGTCCGCCAAAATCCAATAGGGTTTTTGCGGGAAAGTAATCGTCGGAAAATGGCTTCTTGTGATAACATGTTTTGAATTAAGGATCGTGTTTCTACTATAACGTTTTCAGAATATTGAAGTAAAAGGTACTCATACTCATATTTACTACTGGACTGCCAGAATAAGGATGTTGTTCTTCGGGTTTATGTATATCTTGTGGTCTAAAATGCTTGAAGGATTTTGATGAATGAGATGTCATTGGATTCGTATTGATCGCGAAAGTGATGGCATACAAAAGAACAATAAATAGTATGACGGCTATACCTATGCCGACAGCTTTTGTTTCCGGTAAAACAAAATCCCCCCTTAGGCGCATCGCGCACACGAGCTATAGTCGAGGAGGAGTCGCTGCACAGGCGAGGCGGAGGCGACTAAGAGTCGAGGCGGAGGCGCGCAACAGCGCGGCGCCACTTGTTCGATATTGCAGAGTCGCGGCACAGGCGAGGCGGAGGCGGTGCGCCCGCGCCTCGACGCCGCCTAGACGCCAGCTCGTGTGAGCGATGCGCCTAAGGAACAAACGAGAATAACAAGTTTTATCCTGCCCCCCTGTTGTCAACGGGGGGACAGATTAAACTTATTCAATTTATGAAACTTAAACGAGTTCAAATAAAAATTGTGTATTTAAACTAAAGCAAAACTCAAATTAAAGGGATAAATAAATAAAATACGTCCCCAATTTCATTCATATCCCATTGTTTAGCTGTAAACTTCAAACTTCAACCCAAATAACTTTCAAACTTGTAAGGAAACTTTGATAATTGATTGTCTTTAACTATTTTGCACTCTGAGAGCTTCCTGATGGTGACGGAATTGGCACTTTTGATAACCCTAGTAAACAAAGAGAAAGTGCTTGTCTTCTGAAAAGCGGTAACCGTTTTTAGATGGACGTATCTAAGCGGTGTCCGATATAACACGTCAATAGGCCGTATTTTCATCCGGCTTGTCACCAGTTTTTTCTGGTCATTTTGGATTAGGTCAGTAACGACTTATATTATTTCGGAGCGGTGACCCCAATCAGCATAATAGATCTAAATATGAATCTTAGTATGAAATAAAGGTTTTCATAAATAAAAAAACATAATTGCCGACTCGTGACAGACAATATTTTTTTAACTTATTTTTTATGCTGTTAGAATATAACACGAATTTTGGTAGAATCAAACTGCGTTGCTATGACGATTTATTTTTTCAAAATCTGTGATATCATTTTTTTTTGCGGCATCTTTTAATCATATAAGAATTTTAGGGGTTTTTTAGGAGGATTATAAGTACTCCTATTTTTGGAACGAAGTTCCTTATCGCGCGTTGTGAAAGGGTCGAGGTGGGGTCGAGGTGGGGTCGAGGTGGGGTCGAGGTGGGGTCGAGGTGGGGTCGCGTTGGGGTCGAGGTGGGGTCGAGGTGGGGTCGAGGTGGGGTCGAGGTGTGGTCGAGGTGGGGTCGAGGTGGGGTCGAGGTGGGGTCGAGGTCGGGTCGAGGTCGGGTCGAGGTCGGGTCGAGGTCGGGTCGAGGTCGGGTCGAGGTCGGGTCGAGGTCGGGTCGAGGTCGGGTCGAGGTCGGGTCGAGGTCGGGTCGAGGTCGGGTCGAGGTCGGGTCGAGGTCGGGTTGAGGTCGAGGTCGAGGTCGAGGTCGAGGTCGAGGTCGAGGTCGAGGTCGAGGTCAAAGTTGATTCCCCTTCCCTTGTCCCACGTTATTTTGTGTTCAGTACAACATAACTGTAAACTAATAAACGACTTATTGTGCGTGGAGATTACCAAAACATCATTAGTTGGTAGGTGGTATCTACTTAGGAAGGTAGGTACTTACCTATTTATTTGCTTTGCGTTTGTTTCTCATCTAACTAGCTAGATTGACAAAAATTGAGCCTACTGATTAAGTTTATATTACATTATATTTTTTATTCTGATTTTTTATCTACATACTACAGCAAATTAGGATTACCGTTTATAAATAAACATTTGAATAAAAGATTAGCGTGTCTCCGTTAGATAGACGCTGCATTATTACGTTTGCTGCTTCTTAGAGAAACTTTCACTGGTAACCACGATTACAGCCCACCCCTACCCTCGGGGGTAAAGTTAACGACACAGATTGAATTAACGGCCACCATAACAATAGCTTTAAATTTTAAGCGCAGCACGATATCTTTTACAAAATAAAATTCAATGAAAATTCCTGAAATTACGTACTTGTGCGTACTTTAGATAATCTCAAATGCTTCCTTTGTCGGTGTTTTATTATGAGTTAACTGTGTGGCTATTTACATACCCTATCGTACATTTTTACTAAATTTTGATAATTACGTAAACCGACGAAAATGTTCTCAGTAATAAAAAAGGCAAGGGACGATATTATTTTTTTAAGTTTTTAAGGAACTTAGAGATAAATAAATATAAATATAAATACTCTATTCTAAGTTGTTTAAAAATCATCAATATGCACTGTTTATTTGAAAATTAAAATGTTGTTGCCCACAACCAGCGCTCTCACCCCACTTTCAATTTAAATGGGACCAACTTGGGACTTAGGACTATTATAAATACATGTCGAATTGAGAACATCCTCTTTTTTTTTTGGTTAAAAAGAGAGTTTCTTAATTGCTAATATCGGGGGTTTTTAGACTCGAACTATCGAAAACTGAAAACGTAAGTACATCTACCCCTAATGCCCAAATTGCTTCATTCTGAAGGATGACTTGTAATTGTTTTTTAAAGGAAAAAAATGAAAGTAGTTTTTTTCAGTAATCTTGTGCTAATGGGAATGCTACTGGCAATAGAGGTAGCAATTATAATAGCCATTATTAACTGAATCCTAAGTGTATAATCTTCTTTCAGACACCGGAATTTTTGAAAAAAGCTAAAAATAAAAGTTGATTACTTTAGTCAGTTTTTAGGGTTTCGTACCCAAAGGGTAAAAACGGGACCCTATTACTAAGTCTTCCTTGTCCGTCTGTCTGTCACAGGACTGTATCTCATGAACCGTGATAGCTAGACAGTTAAAATTTTCACAAATGTATTTCTGTGGCCGCTATAACAAAAAATACTAAAAACAAAATAAAATAAATATAAATGTGGGGGGGGGGCGCTCCCATAAATAAACGTGTTTTTTTTTGCCGTTTTTTATAGATAATTGTATGGAACCCTTCGTGCATGAGTCCGACTCGCACTTAGTCCGGACATCCAGTTTCAGTTTTCAGAAGTAGTATTATTACACTCTGTATTTTCTCTGTAATTTAAAGTTAGGTAAGCTACATTAAAATGTTTAAAATCCAAGCAAATATTTTGCTTGAATTTTGATCCAAACCGCCCTAAACCCGGCTTTATATCTGACGTTGGATTTGGCTTAGAATGTTTTAACCACACTGTTTTTTAACCGGAAGAATACATTAATTAATTTAAGAGCTATGCACTACACTACTCGATGTAAAGATAAAAAATAAGATAGGATAGGTTCACAACTGTAATCCCCAAGTACGGTAGACATCCTCTCAGATATCCAGGTGCTCAGATCCTTGAAGATATCTAAAGGGGTTAGTCAGAGGCACGTTCAAACATTATAATTGACACATACCCACATTTTGCATTAGTTATAGCATTCCATACGTGACAAGTTGCAAGCCCATCGCCGCTTATAAGAATACTAATTGGTTTTCTCACGATGTTTTCCTTCACCGTTTTGAGCACGAGTTTTGATGCGCATATAAATTTTTCAAACAGAAAAATTTATTGATGCACGACCGGGATTCGAACCCACGACCTTCGAAATGACAATCGAGGTACCTCCTACTCGGCCAACACGGCTTTATTCAATGTAATGTTTTAAAATTCGTAACTTTCAGTAGAAAACAGAAAAAGAGTTATTGAAAAGCCTCATAACCTACCAAGTGCTGCGGTCAAACACTTTACGAGCCGTCGGAGGAAACCGCACTATTGTAACTACCCCCATCCCTCCCTATCCATCAACTCACCTACAGCCTTCGTCGACTCAAAAACATTCACGTCAAATGTTTACAACCCTCTAATAAAACAAAAGATGGGGTAAGCTCAATGGGGGAGTATATTTTTTAGTAGTTTCACACTAATAAGTACGGTAGATATCCTCTCAGACTACAGGCATTCAGATCCTTGAAGATGTCTAGAAGTGTTAGTCAGAGGCATGTCCAAACATTATAATTGGCACATGCCCACATTTTGTAAATATCATATCCAAATTTCAATTATCTTATAGAAAAAATCACTTTCCGTATTTCCGATATTTACTGTTTTTCGGACAACCTTTCTATTTTTTTGCTATAAATCTTTTTCGTCCTGATAATTACAATAACAACAAAAAAAAATCCAAATCGGTCGAGTACAAGTTTTGCTTAGTTTTGGGGCTAGATGGTGCTGTGTTTAATGTCCACCAATGTGCACGCACCCTTAAGAGGCTGCCAGTCGCTGATTGCTCTTTTTCGAAACGAAAAAAGAAATACTTCTGAACAAGCCACATCTCCTATTTTTATAAGTATATTACTTCAGATTCCTACCTAGATTTCTATTAAGCTGAAAACATAATAGCAGAAACTTTTCACGATAAAAATATTATTTCAAAATGATACGTTTTAGAATTTATGATCGAAATATTTTATATACCTACTATTAAAATCAACTTGTGATTTATTGTTAAAGATAGGTAATATGTAGATCTAGATTTCTATTAGAATAGATTTTTGATAAGTAATTATACATAATTTATATCATTAATTTATTCGAAAAGCTAAGGCGGACCACGCGCGGACGTGTGTTTGTCATCATTGCAGCGGTCGGTAGGATTATTTATCGAAGTGATTAAAGATGGGTACATCTTTATTCACATATACTATACATTATAAAATAGGAGATGTGGCTTGTTCACAAGTATTTCTTTTTTCGTTTCGAACAAAAATAATCGTCGACTGGCAGCGTCTTAAGCCCAGGCCTGTGATAAACCTGGTTAGTGAAAAATGATACCTCTCCATCACCTTTGTAGACCATGCTTTATGCTGTACCGCACTGCTCGGTTTTGTTAGGTACCTAATAAAATAAACATCGGAACTCGCTGCGGCAGATATGACCTGCTGTTTTGTTTCTCACTGACCTTTCTTTAAGCCGTGTTGGTCCAATAACAAAATAATGTGAGACGTCGCAGGTCGCCTGGTAGATATGAAACATCGTTTTTTTTTAGTATAAAATAGTGTGACAGCATATCGCGAACCGGATCGGTCGCGGTTGGCACTTATTCGGTAGAAACTCATCTATTTCACGTAGCCGCGTGTATTTCGCGGCGACGCATGCCGTGGCGACGCGTCACCACCCCAAAAGCTGGTCTGACCAGTTGATGTACATGTCTCACATCCAAAAATTACGACAGAAACCTAAACTAGAACAAACACTATACAATGGACAATGGAAAGTATCTCCGTCAATCTGAAGGTCGTGGGTTCGAATCTCACTACCTTCGTATCGAAAGTCGAGGTACCCCCCACCATCATAAAAATAATTTGAGGTTGAACGATTTTCGACCTTTTTCACATCGTCAAGTAAATAAATATGTTTAATATTACGGTCGTCATAGGCTGTCATCGCTTTTGGATAAATCAAGGATTTTTTCTTCCCTTTAGCGTTGAAATAAACTATTCACTAAAGGGTAGTTCCGGCTAACTAAAGTAGAATACTGTATGAAGCTGCGAGAAAACTTTATGAAGTTACCTTATTTAGACAAGGTACACCTGAGAACTGAAAATGGATTTTCACACCATGCATTTTGATATCACTAAAATAATTTAAATAAAAGATCTACATTTTGCAACTAATTTATAAAATAGTTTAGTTATTTTTATTTCTAATGCTATAAACTGAGTCTGAACCTTTTTGGCAAACGTAGCTCAGTAGCAGGCACTTAGGTAACTCTTTTATTTATATCAATCGTTATTATTATATAATATGTATTTATTTTTTAATTTATTTTGTGTCTGTGTTTTTCAAATAAATTTATTTAATTTATATTCTGTTCTAATGCTAACATCTGCAAAATGTGGGTATTGTATTTAAAAATCTAAGTGCAGTGATCTGAGAATATGTCTACCGTACTTAGAGATTACAGTCATGATCCTATTTTTTTTGGTTTACGAATAGTTAATACGAATAATAAACACCAATCACGACCATTGTCGACAGTCTTACCATCGAATTCCATTAGAATCCAGGGATTTAGGATCTACTCTTGAAAATGATCAACGATATCACACAAACAAACTACAAACATCACATCGTTTCCGACATTTTGAAAGAAGGAACGACCAATACTTTTGACAATTCACATCCGATTTCCTCGTTTGTCGAATATATCGGAGCACTGTCATTACATCAATGATGTCTAAATAGTTTTGCATAGTTAGGACCCTGAGTACGAATCACTATCTATCGTATCGTCATCGTGTAATTAAAACATCATAACTACATACTTTGTGCTAAGGTCAAATATCATAGTCTGTAAATAGAGCCGCATTTCACACCCACGTCTTATTTACTCATAAAACAACATAAAAACCTATAATCAACATAAAAACCCCATGACGTCCTGCAAGTCCGTGACGTCATAAACTATAAACTTACCCTAACGTAAAAGTAGTTTCAAACAACTCGTAAAGTTTTTGCCAGATGTGTTTGCATGAAACACTGACTAAGAATAAGTTTAATATTCAATTTTAATTAACAGCCTTTGAGCCGTCACCTTGTTCTTACGGCACATGATGTATTTATGTAGCCGCTATAACAAAAAATACTAAAAACAGAAAAAAAAACAAATTTAAGTGGGGTTCTCATATAACAAACGTGTTTTTTTTTGTTTTTGATAGATAATGGTACGGAACCCTTCGTGCACGAGTCCGACTTGCACTTGGCCGGTTTTTATTTTCAATGATCCTTTCCTTAATGCTATGCAGAGCTCCAGTGTAAAAAACGCATAAAAGAATAGTATCCTATTCTTTTATGCGTTTTTGTAAAAACCCTAATACAAAAGAAACCCTAAAACAAAGCAATAAATTCACTTCGAAACCTAGATATATTTTGATAAGAAACCACGCATAACTTTGTACAGGATAATTGGATTTTGATAATATGTTTTATTGAGTGTAAGCCTATTCAATAACAGCATTGTTATCGAATATCATTATTATCGAGAGAGAACATAATATCGATATTACGAGTACTTATGGTTTCGTTGATAAAGAGGGTTTTGAAAAATAGTAATGAAAGTAATTAAGTTTTCTGTTGAAAAATATTTTTCAATGACAAGATTTTGAAATCACCTAAACCATCGAGCACCAGCGCGCTATCTCCTGTCACATAATATAATATTGTCATCGGAACTTAACAAGAATGCATATTTTTGACTCCATCATCAGATCATCTCGCTGTCACCATATTATAGCATTGTCACCGAAATTACATGTTTGCAAAATTTCAGCTCAATCGGCTGGGGATAACTGCTTCAAAATTATTAAGTTGCAAGATTTCATCCGTACAAGTAAATTGTACTGTACATGTATATTGTAATTTTCTATAACGAGCAATGTATTATATGACACGAAACATAAAATTATTTTAGTAAAAGAGCGTGACAGGCATGGCGCTATAGATGTTTCACATCAAAAATGATAGGCCCCAAGCCATGTTTGTAGGCTGATTCTTCTAGGTTTGGTCGTTAGGAACCAGCTTTGACGATCTTGTGATTTTATTCACAAGCTAACATAAAACAACGGCCTTGAAAAAAGGGATAATGATCACGAAGCTCGCAACAGAGTAGGCACTCTCACGCTAGAGCAGACCGCTCGTAAATCCCGGCTAATAGTCATAGTCACATGGCCCATATGGGGCATTCTGTCATAAACGCCGTTAGCAAGGTGCTTACAAATTGATTTCATAAATAACAAGCAACACAACCTTACCAAGCAACGTTACTATACATCTATCTACAGGCTCCTAATACAAGCTTTGCGCAGATTTAGCCTAAATGGCGCTGTGTGAAATGTAATTCAAAAATTGCACAATCCTCAAATCGTCTAGTCTGTATGGTACAAAGTAGCAATTGGTAAACAGAACTGCAGCTCCATTCTTGTTAATTAGAGCACGTAGCTGCGTCGTCGCTAACCGCTTTCAGCTTATACAAGTTTTACACGCCTTACACAACTTTCAACAGTTAACTGGAATTTCAGGTCTTACAAACATTTGTCTTGGTGCAGGGAACAAACCTCCACCCTGCGTCGATAGCACCGCTACGCCATTGTGGTCGTCTTGTAATTTTAAGGGTCTTTCTGCTCAAACCTGGAAGAAAGAACTAGGAAGTTACCGATAAAAATGATGATATAAATTATGAAACTATTTAAAAAATATATAAATAAGTGGTTATTATCCGTATCTATTTAAAATGTTGGTATTCGTTTTTACCTAAGTTTTAATAAATGTGGTCCGGAATTTTGTTCACAAACTGTACTGAATTCAGCTAAAGAAAAAACTTGCGATAGCACGAAAAATATAGGGTGTTTAACAACCCTATTTCTACCCCTTTGCCTATCGAAAAACCGAAGTGCAGGGAGCGTTTGCATACTTCGCGCGATAAGGCTGCGGTTTTTTTAACATAAACCTGCCGTAATATAACAACCGTAATTGATTAATTTGCCTGCTATTTATTCAAGCACTATAACGCGTATTATTGCAAGCAGAGGACGTAATACTGACCTTTTTCCTAACTACCTCTTCTGCGAAAGTGACGTCAGCAGCGCAGGAGTTTACCTGGACACCAAAAGAACAATACAATACAATACATTAAATTCATTATGTTCTGTGTCTGAGTATTTTGTATGATTATTATATTACGCGTTCTGTCGTGACGGCGATCGGTCGATTCCCTTCGGCGAAAGAACGGTGGTGGTATGATATGATATGATAACGATTTTACATCGGCTACCGATTTCTGAAAACCAAAGCTTAAACACACTTTTACCTTTTAGATTGGAAACTCGGAATAGCAACCGTATTACCGCAGCAATACCGCATTATAACCAGAACGGGGGATCACATGCCTAAAACTAGGTACCAACTAGGTACTAGGTACCCAAAGGGTAAAAACGGGACCCTATTACTAAGACTTCGCTGTCCGTCTGTCTGTCTGTCACAGGGCTGTATCTCATAAACCATGATAGCTAGACAGTTGAAATTTTCACAGATTATGTATTTATATTGCTGCTCAAACAACAAATACTAAAAACAGAATAAAATAAATAATTAAGGGGGGCTCCCATACAACAAACGTGATTTTCGCATTCCAGCGCTATCTAGTTTCACTTGATGTTATTACGTTATTAGAGGTACTTTTCGCGGTCTCATGCGACCGCTCGGGGTTTGAGAGGTAAGATGAAAGAGGTTTGCAATTCCGCTGGCAGGTGGCACTATTTTACGACTATCGGTAAAGTAAGTCGGTAAATAGGTGGTACTTCACATGATCGACTAAAAAGTTTGAAATTGAATTATTGAATTCATGTAGTTAGAAATAGGTACCTAAGTAGATATTATTAATTTCGAGTTCGAATCCTGGCCATGCGTTACACATGTTTATATAACGGTGAAGGAAAACATCGTGAGGAAACCCGTTAGTATTCTTGAAAGCGGCGACGGGCTTGCAACCTGTCACGTGTGGAATGCTAACTACGTAGTTAGGTAAATAGGTAGGTTACGAGATATTATGAATTATTTTTTATGTTTTTAGGGTTCCGTACCTAAAGGGTAAAAAACGGGACTACTAAGACACCGCTGTCCGTCTGTCTGTCACCAGGCTGTATCTCGTGAACCGTGATAGCTAGACAGTTGAAATTTTCACAGATGATGTATTTCTCTAAAAACAGCATAAAATAAATATTTAAGTGGGACTCCCGTACAACAAACGTGATTTTTTTGCCGTTTTGATAATAGCACGGAACCCTTCGTGCGCGAGTCCGACTCGCACTTGGCCGGTTTTTTTTTCTAACCTCTATTATTATAGACGATCCTAGCCTATCTTAGTCTATTTTAAAATATTATTTTTCAAGATTTTATTTTACCGCTTCGTTGGTGTGACCAATAAGTATATTCATGCCAAATTACAGCTTTCTATTACTAAAACTCTGAGCTAAGCTGCGGACAGACGGACGGACATGTTGAAACCATAAACCACCTTGTAGAAGGAACCCTAAAAAGCGGAACTCTAACGAGATCTCTCTTGCGTTTATCTGTTTGTCTGTCACAAGCACTTTGTTAAATATAGAACGAAGAGATTCTTTTTATCTATACTAATATTTTAAATGCGAAAGTAACTCTGTCTGTCTGTCTGTGATATTATCCCGGCCAAAACACTGGGCCGATTGTAATGAAATTTCACACAAACATAGTTAAAAGTCTTGGAAAGAAAATAAGCTACTATTTTTCCCAATTTTTTTTATATTTTCCGGAATTTCAATATTTTACTATAAAGTCAAAAATCGATTTCCTGAATCTACGCGACGAAGTCGGGGTAAAAGCTAGTTGTATTATAAATAAATGACGATTTGCTTGCAACCTGTCACGTGAGTAATTCTAACTACTAAAATGTAGGTACGTGCCAAATGTAATGTTAGGATTTCCTTTTAGACATCTTCAAGAATCTAAACGCTTAGAAATCTAAGTGGATGTCTGTCTGTGATTGTTGATGGCAATCGTGATATTTTTTTTAATGGCCCATATTATGTAAATCTCTTCAGTTGGATGAACATAACTATGTTTTAAGAGCTTAAAATATACTAAGACTAAACTTGGATGATTCGACAAATCGAAAAGTTAGGAGACGATATTCGTTTTTTTTTTAAGTTTTATGAAGGAGCTTAAAAATACAATTTAAGTGGAACCAACTTTGAACTATTCTTTATACAATAAAAAACTCTATATAAAATCAGATCACCAGATATAAGATCTTACATAAACAAAATTTAACACATTCGAATTGTAAACCTCCTTTTTTCACGACTATAAGGACGTAAGTAAGGAGCTCAGATCTTCAGGCTCATAAGATAGTAGTCAGAGGCACGTCCAAACATTTTATTTGGCACATGCCCACATTTTACAGTAGCTAGTATTCCATTACGTGACAGGTTTCAAGCACGTCGCTGCTTCTAAGAATACTAACTGGTTTCTCACGATGTTTTTCTTTACCGTTTTGAGCACATGTTAACGCGTTGAAAACGCGAGATACTCATATTTCGTAAAATCAAACGAAAATACCTGCAAAATGTTTACGATGTCATTATCCCAGAAAGATTATAATGGGTGAGATTCATCTCGTAATTTTCCATCAAAATAACAAAAGCGTCACACAAGCCCTTAATTCACCCACTCACGGAAACCTTATTAAATAGATAAAACACACCGTGCACACATGAGAAGCGAAAATTTTAATTTGATCCTCTAACGATGCCTTTACCCATCTCATTTGCCCAAATTTTCTCACACTCGCCACGCGATTTTGAACCTTAACCCTTTGTGATAGGACTATTTTAGTTATAGATCTTCGAGGCGCGATGATAGCGAGTTTTAAATGAATCCACTGGATTATTGTAAAAACTGTGTAGGTATCTCGTGTGTGTTTAATGTAATTAGGTTTAGAAGGGTTCGGATTTAAATATATCGGGTGTATATAGGCTATACTTCCGAAAACTGAAGATACGAATACATCTAGCCCTACCAATACCTATTTAGTGAAAGAAAAAGAAGAGTTCCTTTCCATTATCTATAAAAACGCCAAAAAAACACGTTTGTTGTATGGAAGCCGCACTTAAATATTTATTTTATTCTGTTTTTAGTATTTGTTGTTATAGCGGCAACAGAAATACATAATCTGTGAACATGTCAACTGTCTAGCTATCATGGTTCATGAGATACAGCCCTGTGACAGACAGACGGACAGACAGGGTACCGTTTTCACCCTTTGGGTACGCAACCCTAAAAATTATTACCTTAATTTAAAAATCGGGATTTTGAAAAAGATCCTAATGTTAAACTTGAAGTATTTACTTTTGTTTTTTTTTTTTGGTGATAATTGATCAATATGCATATTTTAGTTTCAGTTTTCGGGAGTGGTTTTATTACACCCTGTATAATTATCATCATTAATTAAAAGCTGATATAATCCAGTTATCTTCTGATTTAATGTCTCCCTTATCCCTATTAAGAATATAATATCTAAAATAGGAGGTAAACCAGATTTTTTTAAGTCATATCATACAGTACTGATCTAGAGATACTATATAACAAATATTCGCGGTGGGACAAACATTTGCATCATATATTACAAACAAACAAAAAGTTTAAAAATACACCCTTTGGCCCCAAAAATTTAAAAGAGAGTAGTTTTTAAGTTTAATAGAAATAACTACTGATCCAACATTAATTAAATGAACACTAGATTTTTATTCAGTAAGTAGTAATTAAAAGAAAAATCGTTTTACAAGCCCAGCCTTATATCTATAGGAGTACGTAAGAGGTATAAACATAAAAATTGATCGAAGACTTCTTTTTTGAATTCGCTCAAAATAGTTAAGTGTTCAAGTTTCATATTTTCCTTGTTTTCTGTTATATTTTAGCAATTCAGCATCAACCTTCATAAGACATGAGAATAAGAAACGTTTTCTGGAATTGATTCTTGGTTAGATTCAGTCCGATTGGTTTTTGATTCGATTGATTCCAAGATATTTCGGAAACATAGCGCTCGATAGATCCCTGTATCTAATCTAAATATATATAACTCGTGCGTTACTTTCTGACTGACTGATCTATTAACGCACAGCCAAAACCAGCCAAGTTTGAAACTTGTAGAGTATGCAGGGGTGCATTAATAAATAAATTCTCGAAATTGTACCCTTAAGGGGACACAGCGGGGGTTCAAGTCTGTTTGATAATAATTTGTGAACAAAGTTGCGAAAGTTTTCACTAGTAAATAAAATGTTTCCCAAATTTTTTGAACGGCTTCACGATATTCACGGAAATCTATGGCCGTAATTACAGATTTGCGACACATTTCCCAAACATGTTAATGTATTCGCAAACACAGTAAAAACAGTTGCGTGTTATAATGAATGGGAAAATGTTGCGTCGCATGTTGTGTTTCACGTAATCTGTACGCCACTTATTATGACAATTTGACGTTACGCATACACACACATACAGAACAACTACAAGTCATTTTTGACGTTAATTTTTTTGTGAATTTGATTTGAACATGTCTGTTTAATTTCAATTGTGTAATTGTTGTCTATGTACCTTTTATTTATGACTGTGTCATACATCACTAGAAACAAGTTTAAATTTGCATCATTCGCAGATTCATTTTATTGTGTCTATGTTTAAAAAGTTGGTGTATGTTTGTGGGTTCGAAGCATCGACAACATAGCCCAAATATACATGCAAAGCGAACACTGTCTCACAAGACATTAGGCTAATATTACTGTTAAAAGAGGTGTAGTTTCGTTGTCCCCAGTGACCGTGTCCCCGTCAACGGGGACAACGGGAATTCAGACACCGTGCTTCAAATCTGCAGTAGTACCGACCACTTCTGTGAACCGTCACTTTGAACTGGCCAATCAGAATGCATTTTTTGGGACCTGAATACATCAACTGTTTGACCAAATTCATGTAAATTTTCCATTCAGTTACATTCGTAACGTCTGCGCAATGCATCATCCATAGACACAGTGACAGGTTCTGCTGACTTCTCTCACTTTGGCCTGAGCACTTCTCAGGAATCAAATCTTCGCTCAAAGGTTTCAACTAAAAGCCAAGCAAACAGAGACACAGTCAGTGTGTGCTTCTCTATACTCGCTACAAAATGCACTCAGAGTTTGATGGTAACACTATATTGTGCGCATGTTTCAGCATATCACTATTATCCCACTCATATTAGTAGCCGTAGTATTAAAGCCGTGTTGGCCTAGTGGGAGGTACCTCGGCTTGTCAATCCGAAGGTCGTGGGTTGAAATCCCCGCCGCGCATTAATGGATTTTTCTATTCGAAAAATGTATATGCGCATTAACACGTCCTTATAACGGTGAAGGAAAACATCGTGAGGAAACTAGTTAGTATTCTTGTAAGCGGCGACAGGCTTGCAACCTGTCACGCGCTTACTACTGCAAAATGTGGGCATCTGCCAAATGTAATGTTTGGACGTGCCTCTGACTAACCCCTTTAGACATCTTCAAGGATTTGAGAGGATATCTACCATACTTGGGATTACAGTTGTGATCCCATTTACTTGATTTATGTATATTATTAGCTGTTTCTTTATAGCTTTAATGGGAACACATTTATTCGAAAGTCTGACTTATACATCCCTATATAAAAGAGTGCTGAAGCGCACGTGCATGTAGATTAACCCTAAGATCTTAGCTAGAAGTAATCCTCAGGGAATACCCGTTTCAGCACTCTTCTAAATAGCCTACTTTGAAATAATGCTTTAAAATAATAACAGCTGTCTAAACAGTAACTGTTCAAGCTAATCATTCGTAAAATAGTGAGCAGTGGCTTAAGAAGGTTGAAGTGATCTATTTTAAACTAGCTTTTACCTACGACTTCGTTTGTGTAGATTCAAGAAATCGATTTTTGACGACATTATCGTAAAATATTAAAATTCCTGAAAATCTAAATATTTTTTTGTTCATCCCAAGACTAAATTATCTCTATATGAAGTTCTATCACAATCGGCCCCGCGGTTTGGTCGTGATAACGTCACAGACAGACAGAAAGTTACATTAGTATAGATACTATAGATTGAGCGTCGTCGCTCTATTAAATTTCGTAGCGCTAGTGCTACGATATGCTACGAAGTGCTACGCAATTCCCTTTGCCTTAAAAAGCAGTGTTGCAGTCTTTCGCACTACTATTTGTGGCATAATATTCTGTTTATGCAAACAAGTACAATATTATGCACAAAGCTACATAAGCTTGAGTTCAAAGTGTCACGTATAAGGTCCTCAACCCTTTACGAGTAGCTTAGCATTGCAAATACACTGCGACAAACGCCAACTACAAGTATCTAAACTAATATTGTAAATGCGAAACTAAACTTTGTCTGTCTATGACGTTATCATGGCCAATCCGCTGGGCCGAATGTGATAAAATTTCACGTAGAGAAAGGTAGTAGTGAAGTCTTCGGACGGACATGTGCTAGATTTTTTCCCAAAGATATGTAGATTTTTCGGAATATCAATGTTTTACGATAAAGTGTTAAAATCGATTTCCTGAATTTAAGCTGACGATATCTTAAAAACAAGAAAAATGGGGTTTGGATTACCATTTTCTAGACCAGTCAATTAATGCCACAATTACTATGCCAGGCCTAAAAGTCTTATCAATTTATATATATAGCTTTCTTTAGTAGAGGTATCAAAGTCAAAGTGAAAAGGTATTTATTTTAATAAAATAACAAGGATCATTTTGAAATTCAAGGCAGTCACGCAGCTCAAACCAAAGGTGGTTTTATTTAAACTGAACAAAGTCACAGGAGTATCACTAGTATAACTAAAGTGTTGTATACACGTGCAAGAAGTTATTATAAAAGCTGTTCACCACGTTTCAAACTTTTAGTTTTCTTGTTCGATAATTATGTTTCGAAATATGGGCCTCATTTTGTCTTAACTGAGGCCTGAGAGGGAAATGACTTGTCTTGAAAGTTAAGTGTTAAACAGATTGTTGGCGGTCGGTGAGACAGATTTTCATATGAAGTTCTCAAAAGCTCCTCGGAGGTCATCATTCTTCTTCGTAAACTAGTGATATTTCTTGTTTTTATGTCTACAAAATTTCTGTTTTAGACTACTTATTTCGAGAGCAAGGTTTATTTTTTAAATAACTCGTAGCTTCAGTTAGATAGAACCCGTATCGAAATTTTCATATATTTTCATAATATTTTATTACTAATTTTGAAAAGTTACACAAAATGCCTTTTTTTATGCGCTAACTCATCATGAGTAAAACTCGTCTACTAGACAAAAACCAGTCAATCCTATAAAAGTATCAGAAATCATTCATTTTGTAATGAATGGAGCCATTCATTGAATTTGTGTAGCTAATTCCTAAGCGAAATATATACTTTACCTCGCCTATCCCCTTGGTAATAAATAGCAAAAACACATAATTTATTTAAATAATAACAGCGCCACTGAATAGCGTGACTGTTTATTGCTAACTGCTGGATTGTGACTGCTTCATCCAATTAAAATTAACTTTCTGCGCGGGACATAAACATGCACAAACTTCCGTGTTTACACAAAAACGCATACATTTAAAAGCGTACATATTAAGATATGGTAAACGAGCAATGAGGCACGTGTTAAAGTATACTTCTTGGCTTGAACAAATGTTTGCTGATCATGCAAAAATAATTTCCTCAGCGGTTATCAAACCAGGACCTCTTGCGTTTTAGTTAAGCATTCGTCCACTATTGCACTATGAGGTCGTCACAGTGAAAATAAAGTCAGTTTTACATAACAAAAAATAAAGGAGTGTTCTCGTTACTGGATGTTCACATTAAAGAAAGCTCTCTCACATAATAATAGAGAATGTTCAATATTTACACCTTTAATTAATAATAATTGTGTAACAACTACACAGGTAAAACTGCACAATAATGAAAGCTTGTCTTAAAGTAATCGTTGTTGATGATATCTTTTAAACCGGCTAAATTTTTTCACCGGCGTCTGAATTATAATTAAATTTGACAGCTATTAGGCTGAAAAAATTTCAGTGTGAGTAAAATAACTGAAATTACAAGTAACAATTACACACTTATCAGCGCTAAAAACCTGTAAGAATTACGTTACATTCCATAAAGATAAAGCAAAACAGAGTGGAAATTAATAATGAAACATCAAGCCAACATTAACTCATAGCACCTCATAGTACGTCATAGTACGCCATAGTACCTCATAGTACCTTTTCACGATTTGTCGTTGTAGAATGACAACCGCAAAGCTCCATGCGTGTTTGTTTTTGCTCCAAAACTGTTTGTACAGAGTTAGCTTGTTGCTCTCTTGAGCGATGCCCGATCTCATCGATAATGGGACAATTAATTGATTTACTAATTGGTACATTCAGGGTAGAGATAACATTCGATTGATTGATAAAATTCGGGTACTTGTCCAAAAACCATGGGATTTTGACAGTTGAAGCTGATTTTTATTTATTTTGAACTTAAATAAACCATTGTACAAAACATAAAATTGAACACTGGAAATGAAGAAGTAAAACTGTGTCGCAGTTTCCAGTGCCCGATTATTAGTGAGCTTAGGCTAGGCTTTAGAATAGGTGCGGATTTGCAATACCTACCCCCAAATCCGAAATAGTTTTAAATTCAAACGTATCGCGGGTAAAAGTAATCCTTGTGATTGTTTTCTTTATTTTTTATGCTATAAACGATATTAGACCGTGGTCTAAACAACGTTTGTTCTTAAAGAACAGTGATTAAAATTACGAAGCACCTTTTATTTGTGGTATTGTTGGCCGCTATAATTTGCACAGATAATTACCTCAATGCTTTGTTATGGCGGAAGTAAGCTATTGTTTGTAATATTCGTAATTTATGCTCTTTTTAAGTTGAAATTTGTTTATGTGCTCCTATGCGGGCCATTGCTTGACGTCAAAATATCATAAAGATTTCTCTAAATGGATTTTATGGTCTGTATGCAGGACATTTAGAAATAGGTACTCGTATGCTGGAGACAATTGACTAGAAATCTTGTTTTTACATTCAAACCTTGATATAATTGATTAGTTATGAAAGAAAATAAAAGCATTCATTTGCCCCCATAAAGATCAGTAAAATATGTAAAGGAAAACAGTAAAAGAACAAAATGTGATGCGTGAGGCCAAAAAAGATTCTGTCTCAGCATAAGCTGCACCAAACCCGTCAGTATTGGAACATGATAGATGGTTGTTTCAAAATAATGTTGAAAGAATATCAAGGCCGATATTCTAGCTACAAGTAAGTTGTACGTATATAATAATTGCCCCATTTCGGCTGAATTTTATTTATTGATTCACATTCGGCGGATCGTAAACCCTATCGGTAAAGCAACTCCGCCAATTTGGTTATAAATAAATTATCGTCCGCCATTGTAGTCCAAAGGGAAGATTTGTCCCATTTCCCGAAGACGGAACCGGCTGTGACATCGTGCGATTGTCGGCAGATTACTGAACTTTGTTCGTGGCCTATTGTACCTTTCTAGGGCAAGGGTTCACTAAATAGCCTCTCCATTTCTTGCTGGCTAGCTCTATCGATTTCGAATTTCGGTTCAATTGAGTGTTAATGGTAGGTAGGTTGGCTACAAAGTACACAAAAAGGCTGGAGTTGTATGCCGTTGCCAGTGATAGAGGTAGCTCAATTTATTCAGAGAGTCTAGCACAGCTTTGACATTTTGACGATACGATAGTGATTCGTGCTAGACCCCTAGAACACTGTCAGTTAAAATCAGAAGAGATATTTCTTAGATTTTTGATCGATCTTCTTACAACTTTATGTATACTGTACTTTGATTTTTTCGTTGGCGTGTGGAGAAGTGTTTAGCTGTTACGCAAGAGGACAAATGTTTACAAAATTCTAGTGTGGGGGCCAGGATTATGTATGTGACTGTGACTGGGTGTTATTTATTATTTGTTATTGTACTTTCACACATATTTGAAAAACAAAGAGTAGTATTTGCTCCAGTGAATATTAAAAATACTTATAAAAAAAATGTGAGCGGCAGATTTGAAACATCGTAATTATTTTGTACAGGTATGGTAATATGCATAAAATTATAGTTTAAGACAACAAATAAATATGGCAAAATAAAAAAGAGTCAGCATATCTTCGGCAGTAACTAATCTAGTTCGCATACCGCACGTACTTCGCGCCATTGCATACCGTGGCGACACGCGTCGCGAAGCCACCAGACAATCCAACCCGTCGCTATAGATGTTTCCCATCAAAAAGCATAATTAAGAAAACAGCATAGTAAACATTCTTCGGTTTATTGAACCGCAGAGTAAGAAAAATAAACAGCGCCTTGATTTTAGTAATTCTAAAATAATGCTCCAGTTCAGTGAGCAACAGAGCAACAATTCGCAGTGGGTCGACGCTGTTGTATGGGCCGCGGTCGCGAGCCCACGCCTCCGTAACGCAGGAATGTGAATCGCCGGAATTTACTCTGTTACGAGTAGATACAGAGTAGGGAGAGAAGTGAGTCAACTATTTGATAACTCGGTAATTCAAGATCCTGTAAATAATAATGTTGGTTCAATTATTTAGTTCCCATAGTATACGATTTGCATAGTTGGAGCAAGATGGCGTAGTGTGAAATGTCTTTTCATGTAGTCGTATATCAAAACAACAGAAAAATAATCCTATTAAAAATGTGTTTTTAGCTGTTTGTCGACTTGAAAATAACTTATTGGTTTTCACATACGAGTATTCCTAACGATTTTGACATTTCTGTCGAATAAAGAAGGAACCACTTATCTGAATCAAACCAAACTGTTAAACTTTTCAAGACGTCAAGACTTTCCGTTAACACGATCAGGAGCATTGAACAAAATCTGCTTGCCAAAACCAACAAATAAACTATACCTACTTATTAGTCAATAAAAGTAAGCAAAGTTTACCTACTTAGCTAGACCACACTGTGTCAATACAGTAATCCACGCTATTCCAGTAATATAGCGTCCGCGCGCGTTGTAACCTAAGCTAAATGTACCGCAATATACATTCGCGTCACATTGCACTCTATTACCCAAGATATAAAGGTCATATTCGAATGTACGATGCAGGACGAGTTAATTTGGTTTCCAAAGCCGTGGTGCATTATTGCCTCGAATTTTTGGATGGAATTTGTTTTGTGTGAGCAAGCAGCCTGAATTATTTTGCGGTCATATTTTATAGTAGCCGCGTTGGCCGAGTGGGAGGTACCTCGACTTTCAATCTGAAGGTCGTGGGTTCGAATACCGGCGTGCATCAATGGATTTTTCTTTTCGAACAATTTATATATGCATCAAAACACGGGCTTTTTGAGCACTGTGAACACTTCACACGGTGAAGGAAAACATAGCGAAGAAACCAGTTAGCTAACTGCTGCAAAATATGGGAATGTGCCAAATGTAATATTTGGGACTTGCCTGACTACCAGTTTTAGACATATTCAATCATATAGGCGCCTTGAAATCTGAGAGTATGTCTACCGTACTTGGGGATTACAGTTGTGCTTATTTATTTCATTTTTCATTTCCAATGTCGCATTGAGTCGGTCGAAAAGAAAAGAAAATACAAAAAAGTTATTATAGCGAGCAAGCGAGTAGATTTATTCAATCAGCTGTATAAATTAGGCCCTACTTCTTACAATGTTTAAAAACAATATGGTCAGTATATACAGTCTCTATGTCATCATACTTTCAGCAGTTAGACGTGCCTCGGTTCTTTCGTAACTTTCAAGAGCTATCGATCTCATGCGACTCATCAACCTTTATCGGAATGTCATTCCATTTAGAGAAAGTCCATTCTACGCAGCGCTTTTCAGCTAATCAAATAATTCCCAAAATGACCACCAAAATCTATACTTAAGCCTGAAATATAATAAACCTTTATTGGGGTGTCTTTCCATTAAGAGAAAGGCCGAGCTTTTAAGGCAGTCTCATTTAGTAATTACCAAATTGCTTACTAAGACCTAAAAGCCTAATATTCATCCTAATAATCATAATAAATAAATAAAAAAACATTATAGTCGTATTGTAGGTTGTGGGTTTGATCCCCACCCAGGGCAAATATTTGTGTGATGAACAATGAACATAGATGTTTGTTCTGTGTCTGGGTGTTATTAATATACAAAGTGTATACAAAGCGTATTATACTGTAGATGATTATATAAATGATAAATCCTCGTGGCCTGATGTCGCTCTGCCACTCGACAGCTAAATATTAATTTTACTTAATCTGCACTATTTTATTTTGTGTAACATTTGTCTACTTTAATTATTTTTAAGCAAATAGTTATTTTATCTTTAAGTTTTATTTCTAAATCAAGTGTAGCGTGTGCTGCTTTTTGAATTTGTGCTGCCTCTTTAGCTATTGTTATTATTATTATGTTTTATTGTTTACGTACTTGAGTAGTACTTTTAATAATTATTCTTGTTTGAGCCTTCACCTTGTTCGATTGGCATCACACTGGAGCTATACATAGCTTTAAGAAAAGGATCATTAAAAAAAGGTAGACCCTAAGCCGTGTTTGTTGCCTGATTCTTCTAGGCTTGGTCGCGTGGAATCGGCGTAGCTTCACCTAGTTCCTAAGACGTTTCAAAGTGATCCTTGTGATTTTATTGAAATAAATGATTTTTGAATTTTTGAATTTGAATTTGAATATATTGTAAAAAAAAAAGTCTTCTATCAGTTATCTAGTTCCCATAGTACGAGCTTTGCTTAATTAAGGGCTAGATGGCGCTGTGTGAGATGTCCACTAATATTTATTTATATTTTATCGAGGTGTTCTTCCATCCAGAAAGATAAATAAAATCACAACTGTAATCTTCGATACACATTATACTCACAGATATTCAGGCGCTCAGATGCTTGAAGATGTTCAAAAGGGGTAATCAGACGGACGTCAAAATATTATATTTGGCAATATTATATTTTAGTATTAAGCATACGTGACAGGATATAAATCCACTGCCGCTTATAAAAATAGAAGCCGCGACCGATTTAACCTGCGACTTTATCCAGGAAAAAAATAGGTTAAGTCCGTCCCAAGAATTTAAACTATCAATATGAAGTTTCATCACAATCGTCTTAACGGTTAGGCCATTATAACGTCACAGAAAGACAGAGTTGCTTTCGCATCTATAATATAAGTGGATTAACTAGTTTATTTAAAGAAATGTAGGAAACAAGCAAAATAAAAATAAAACATACCCTAGCATCTTGTTAACCGGGGGACGAAGGAAGAGTCACTTTTCATGGCGATCTAATCTTCGCTTACGCCGCGTTTACCCGGAGCACTCTCCACGACTCTAACTGGGCCACAGTGTAACTATATACAGAAGGAATACTTCAAGTAGCCGTATTCGAAAGGTGATGATCGACCTTGGCTTTATGGCGATCTACCTGTAATCTGTTTTTTTTTTTTGTCGCAATTCATCCTTTTCTTCTCTTTTTCCCTAATGTGAACATGTTGATAAATATGTTGCGAAGAGGATTTGGCTTATTTTTGTTTCAAGTATTTATTGATAATTATTGATCTATTTCTATTTTTACCCTAGACATACTCGTACAGGACAAAAGCTGTTATTATCAAATCAGAATGGAATTATGGCAATACCACTAGGTACTTATTTATTACTGCGATATTGTTATGGGTTAATCTCAATAGGTAATAAAAAAACCACTAGATTGTTATAGAGTCACATTCTACTGATTAATTTTAAGGTTGTACAGACTTTTAGTATGTATGCATAGTATGTACGCGCACAGTTATGAAAGAATAAAAAAAAAAGTGTTTTTCTGGGGTATAGCACGGGAAGTTGTATGGTAATAAGTGTCTGTTTTGACATTTCGTACCGACGGTGTTAGGAAAAAATACGACAAATATGGAAGTGTAAATATGAAACCGTGTAATTTGTTAAATCCTAGTATTTATCTGCATATGTCCTACTGATCAACCCGCACTGTGTCCGTGGTCTGATTAAAACATCTCACGTGTGCTGCTTAATTAAGAACCCGCGACCCGCGCTGAATAAACAATCTGCACTGCTTTAAATACATTCATGCTGGCTTTTTGTTAAGTTCACTCTTAATGGGGAAGTCTTTTTTGATGTCGCTTCAACATTAATTACTCTAGCATGGCAAATGATGCTCACGAGTATAACCCCCGACGCATAGCAGTAAATATATTATGGGATAATCTGAGGCACGTTCCAACATAACAACATGTGCACAGTTTTTGCAGTATAAAGGTACTAAAACTCCAGCCCTCTAACCTAATAATAATATTATTTTACGCTATTATTATTTTTTTCGATTAATAAAATCTACTAGCACGCTAGGGATTCAAACCTACGGTCGTCGGAGCGCTCACTTTACGATTATCTTAGCGAATCATAAAATTTAGTTTCAAACCGCTTCAACAACAATATCCCCTATTTTTTAGCGCTTTTATTAAAATTGCAGAGCGCTGAAGCATTATGTTGTTTTTTATTTATTGGTTGGTTGGTTGGCTCTCAAGTTGCAGAACAGTTTTCAAACAAAAATGTAATTCCTTCACCTCCATTCGCAAACATCTTGGCGAGATTAAAATGTAAGCCGTCAGTTCGGGTTGGCCAGTTTTATAGGGTTCCGTATCTAAAAATGAAAATGAAAATCGTATGGGATTCATCTTTCTCAGTTTATGCTTCTTACCGTGGTTTAGCTCACGTTCAAATTTTTGAACGTGATTAAGGCACAAATATCCAAACATCTTGACAAACTTTCGAATTTATAATATCAATAGGAGGTTAAGTTATTTATCATCCTTTCCATCTCAGGCACCATTCAAACTTTTTCTATTATATCAGTACTCGTTTTAAAAATAAGTCATTTACCTCATTAATTAAAGGAAGTAAAGATACTTGACTGAAAATGAGTTATTACAAATACCGGCCAAGTGCGAGTCACGAAGGGTTCCGTAGCATTATCTATAACAAACGGCAAATAAATCACGTTTGTTGTATGGGACCTACCTACCTGCATTGTACCTAACTAAATATTTATTTTATTCTGTTTTTAGAATTTTTCTGTCTAGCTATCACGGTTCATGAGATACATAGCCTTGTGACAGACAGACAGACGGACAGCAGAGTCTTAGTAATAAATAAATAAATAAATAAATAAATAACTAACTGTAATAAATAACTGTACACTTTGGGTACGGAACCTTAAAAATTATACTAAACCCTCCGGGTATTGACCCCACTCACACTTGTCCATGTTTATTTTAATTTATAATCGCGACACTAATATTTGCCGGACTGCAATTACTCGGGAACAAACTCTTGAAAGTAGAGACTAAGAATTTTGCAATTTTCTGTCGAAACTTTGAGTTTGTTTGTAATCTTGACATTTTCATTTGCTGGTTTTACCCGGCTTTTAAATAATGTTTTGTGATTTTGTTTTTCAAAATTGATAGTTTATATCTGTGAATGAGATCAATATCATTCGTAAAATGGAGTGAAGTAAGATTATTTTATTAGTAAGTGTATCTATAAAAAGACAGCCCTTTTTCAAAACTGTTGGTGTAGTGTAGTGACTTAGTTTTCTAATACTAAGGTCGTAAGATCGAATCCTGGTTGTGCACCAATGGATTCTAATCTTGAAGATGTTTGAGAGGTTAGCAAGCCCATCGCCGCTTATTAGAATACTGACTGGATTCTTCAAAATGTTTTCGAGCAAATGCTAATGCAGTACCTTATATAGTACATGTTATTTTTAAATATAATTGTAGACGACACACGTAACATACGATTTACATTTATTTTGTGTACCTATTTACAGCTTTATGATATCTACAATTTCACCTTTATATAGATTTTGTTTGTGCATTTATACATGTAACGCCATCTGTTAGCAGCTTTTTATAACAATAAAAAAGATTAACTTTGAGGGTGGAGGCAGTACTATAATAATTATTTTTTCTTGTAACTTCGGGTAGTCAGTAGTTGGTTGCGAACATTACTGTGACACGACGCAGCTACGTAATTTAATTTGTAAAAGGTTTTCGAAAATTGACTCAATCCACTCTGCTTGCACCCCCAACTTTATTCTGACGTTCAACTTAAACGCGGTGGTTTCAATTCATATCCTACAATTGGTCCTACGAGCCGAATCTGAAATCAGTGAACTGCGCGTCATGTCGGATACGACGCCATCGAAAGTTCTCACGCGCCGTCAACGCCAGGAACTTTTGGAAACCAATAAGTTGGAATGTGCACCTATGAAGAAGGAGTTCAAGAATATTGGTCTTTCTCGTGGCACCGATTTACCCATATCGTCGCGAGAAGGCTACGTATCAACGCCAATGCCGGCCAAGATGTCGCCGCGTGGCACTACGCAGCAGTCAACATGTGCTTCGAAAAACACAATTCAAACAAAGAAATCCACTACGTCTTCTGTTGCACGTCGTAAACAACTCGAATTAGAAGCGGCGGAAGCGAAAGCCAGGATTCAGATGGAGTTAATTGACAAGAAGCTTCAAGCAGACCTTGCCATAGTCGACCGAGAAAGTGAGAAAGCTCATCACGTCGGCACTGATGTCGCTCCTGATAAAGAAACTGATGGCTCTTATTTTTCGTCACTTCCTAGCGAGACGAATGTAAAGAAAAATGTGGAGAAGTGGCTGGACATGAGCTGTACATCACCTGTTCAGCACGATAACAGTATCCAACAACTAGCCCATACGTTGAAGGATCTGATGACTCATTCATCTACATCTAAGCACGAAGATAAACTCCTGAGCCGCCTTGCCACGCCACGTGAGCTACCTATTTTCAGTGGTGACAGTATTGAGTGGCTACATTTTAAAAGTGCGTATGATGATTCGTCACGCGTTTGCAAATTCAGTGACAGTGAGAACCTGTGGAGACTACGAAAATCTCTACGAGGTGAGGCCAAGGAAGCTGTGACTGACTTGCTGATCGGCAACACTCCACCGTCAGAAGTCATGGAAGCACTTGAACTTAGATTTGGTCGTGCTGATATTATTATTAGCAACATAACGATGCAATTGAGGAAGCTACCATCGTTACCTACTTATTATCAACAAGACTTGATTAATTTGTCTATAAAAGTCAATAATTGCGTGGCCACAATACGCGCACTAGACCAGCACGACTATCTTCGAAGCCCAGAGCTCGCTGCAGCGATCGTATCTAAATTGCCGAGCACCCTGATTGGAAGATGGACAGAGTTTGCCTACAATCGTCTACGTGAAGGCAAATCAAGACTGGAACTATTGGCTACATTTTTGAAGGTGGAGGCTGAAATGTTATCAGTCGTCGGATGTACTCAGCCGCAGCCGCGAGACAAGAAGCTAATGGACGCTCCTACAAAGCGCACTGAAGATAAGTATCGTCATCGTACTGTCTACACATCCTCTGTCGCTGCAGTTGAAAATAATCTATGTCGATTCTGCAAAAAGGGCAGTCATGCCTTGCCAGAGTGTCGCATGTTCACACGTGCGATGCGCAGAGATAGATGGAGATTCATCAAAATGCGCGGACTATGTTATTGTTGTCTACTAACTCGACACAATAATGATGCGTGCCCCGCACCTGTGTGCGATGTCGATAACTGTGGCATGGCACATCACCGCCTGCTGCACTGGACGAAACCCGAGATGACGTCACAATCAGCTGATAAGGTGACCGTGAACCCGGAACCTGTAGTACATACTACTTCACCAGATACATCTATGATGCACTTCGCTCGAGATAGTGATGACGCAAGCACTGCCCCGGAGGAATTTGCGCTGTTGAAAGTGATCGCGGTTCGACTACGAGGCCCTAAAGGTGTTGTGAACACCTACGCACTCCTGGACGATGGTGCTCAAGTATCAGTCATAGACGCCGAGCTAGCAGATACCCTAGGTTTAGAGTGTGTTAATGCGCGCCCTATAAGGTTTACAGATGCGTTCGGTTTATCAGTGTACCAGTCGGAAATGCCTAGTGTAAAGGTCGAAATAACGGGATACGATAACGTTACCTATGACTGTAAGTTACGTAAATGTTCTCAGTTAAAGTTGTGTTCTCAAAATTTGTCTATTTTGAATGGCGTAAATAGTACGCACCTATCGCATATCAAGCATATGATTTGCACAGATGCCAGTGTAAAGCCGCGGTTATTAATTGGTGAGGATAACTATTTCCTGATAGCTCCAATTGAGGTTATACACGGAGACAGGGACTCGCTGTACGCATCACGCTGTCGATTGGGATGGACCATCCATGGCTTCCACCGTGGACGCACTCACTCATCCAAGCCCCAAGTAAGTGAACAAAATGTCTTCCATCTCGCTCACTCTCTCGATAACGATATGCCTGAAATTAGCGAACTTAATGACCTAATTAAAAAATCCTTTAATTTTGATCTCATAGGAATCTCACCCGTATCTCGTGAGAATACAGATCATATTCGTGCTGTTGAAATTCTAGACAGCACAGCACGTCAAGTAGGTAGCCAATGGGAGGTAGGATTACCTTTTAGAAAAGATAATTTTATAATGCCGGACTCATACGATAATGCCTACTCGCGTCAGCAGTTATTGTTGCGCAAGTTCGATAAAAATGCTAACTACGCTTATAGGTATAAGAAAGAGATATCTAAATTGTTAGATAATGGTTACGCTCGAGAACTAACCGATAACAAACTCTCAGCTGATCATGTTTGGTATTTACCACATTTTGGTGTTCAAAATCCTAATAAGCCTAATAAGTTACGGTTAGTATTCGATGCCGCCGCTAAAAATGAAACTGTTTGCCTAAATGATTTCTTACTAACTGGGCCGGACTTGTATAATTCATTGTACGGAATTATGCTTAGGTTTCGTGAAAGTAAAATAGTAATTATTGGAGACATTCGTGATATGTTTCTTAGAATTAAAATTCGTCCTATCGACCAGCATGTGCTTAGGTTCTTATGGCAAGAGTCGGCAGATAGCCCGATTAAGGTTTGTTCGATGCAAAGCCTAATTTTCGGTGCTACATGCTCGCCTTTCATTGCTCAATACGTGAAAAATAAAAATGCACTCAAATATGAGGATTTGAACCCCGAGGCTGTAGATGTTATTATAAATAACCACTATATGGACGACTGTTTGTATTCTACGAGTAACGAAAACACGGCAATAAAATTAGTACAGGACATAACTGCAATTCATGCGAAAGGTGGCTTTGAGATAAGAGGATGGTCGAGTAATAGCAAACCGGTTTTAGATTCAATTCCGAACGATGCGCTCGCGCGCACAGCTGTGCAGTTCAAACATGGAGCTACGAATATAAGTGAGCGCACTTTAGGTTTGATATGGCATCCAGCGGATGATTCTTTTGGGTTTCAGATTTCACTTGATAGAATACCTATTGATATTTTAAATGGTTCTACGCCACCAACGAAAGCAAAAATGCTTAGCATTATTATGTCTGTTTATGATATACACGGTTTTTTATCGCCATTTGTTATAAAAAGTAAAATAATATTTCAAGATGTACACCGATCAAAAGTTGATTGGAAGTGCCGCATCCATTCCGGTGAGCACACCAAGTGGATAAAGTGGCTTGATGAATTAAAACTTTTAGAATCCCTACGCATACCTAGGTGGTATAACAATGCTGATAGTTGGACTCAGTGCTATCCAACATCTATAGATATAGGTAGCAGTGCCGAGTCTATTATAAATACACAACTGCACATCTTTTGTGACGCTTCAATCAAAGCGTACGCCGCAGTTATTTATTGGCGTTTTACTAGGGCCGACGGAAAGGTTTTAGTTTGTTTCGCTGCTAGTAAGTGTAGAGTGACGCCGCTTCGACCCGTATCAGTTCCCCGACTAGAACTGCAAGGCGCACTAACAGCGTCACGTCTAGCTGATACGCTCCAGCGAGAACATAAAGAAGTCAAACCTGACAAGCGCTACTTCTGGACAGATTCACAGACGGTCCTACAGTGGATCCGCAGTGACCCTAGAAGCTATAAGCCATACGTAGCTCACCGCTTAGGTGAAATTGATGAACTGACAAATATATCAGAATGGCGATATGTCCCTACTAAGTTGAATGTAGCTGACTTGGCTACCAAAGATGAAACGCCACCTCTGACATACGATAATGTATGGTTTCGAGGACCACAATATTTACGGCAACCTGAGGATACCTGGCCTAAAGATTGTAAGTCCACCAAGAAGCCGTCGCCAGACGTAGTCTGTGAAGAAAGGAACCTAAATATGGTAACGACAGAAATCGTCGAATACTCCTTACCTAACGAGGATAGCTATTCGTCATGGCTACGACTCGTACGAGTCACTGCTCGAGTTTTACTTTTCGTCAAACGATGTCAACGAATAGACGCTCGTATCAATGTCGATCTCATGAACGAAGCCGAAATTCTTCTAATCAAGAAGTCTCAGCAGGATTCGTTTGCGTCGGACATTGAACTTGTCAAGCAAAACAAGCCTTTGTTATCGAACAGTCGTTTGCTAACATTGACGCCCTACTTGGACGGTACTAATGTGTTACGAGTGGCCGGTCGAATCGACAAAGTCGCGGGTGTCGCCCACTCGACTACCAGACCCGCCATACTCGATGGTCATCACCAAATAACTCGTCTACTAGTTGACTACCATCACAGAAGAGCTATGCACGGTGCTCACGAACTGGTCGTAAATGAATTACGACAACGCTATTGGATCTTGAAGCTGCGGCCAACTGTTCGCGCAGTTGCCGCACGCTGCCTGTTTTGCCGGCATCGCCGCGCCGCGCCGCAACCGCAGCGTATGGCAGACCTGCCCGCTGCCCGTCTGCAGCATAATCGTCGACCTTTCACCTTTACGGGGGTGGACTTTTTTGGTCCGATGGAAGTTACCGTCGGCCGAAAAAGACTCAAAAGGTACGGAGTAATGTTTACGTGTTTAACGGTGCGAGCTATTCATTTAGAAATAAGTGAGAGTCTGAGTACAGACTCCACTATCATGTCACTTAGACGAATGATCGCTCGCCGCGGTACGCCTAGTGTTATCTATTCGGATAACGGGACGAACCTGCACGGGGCAGACAATGAGTTGAAACGGAGTCTATCGGAACTCAATGAGAGTAAACTCCGTGAAGATGGTACCATAAGAGGTATCGAATGGAGATTCATACCCCCCGGTGCCCCCGAGAAAGGTGGTGCTTGGGAACGGATGATTCGCACGGTAAAAACGGCCTTGAAAGCCGTACTGAAGGAACGCGCTCCACACCCTGAGACACTTTCTACTTTATTCGCTGAAGTAGAAGCGTTAGTTAATAGTCGCCCTATAACACATGCTTCATGTGATCCTTTAACACCTTTGTGAAGCTTTAACACCTAATCATTTTTTGCTAGGTACGTCATCGAACGGTCCCATATTTGGTAGGTATGACAATGACGACCTATGCCTACGTAAACAGTGGCGTATAGCGCAAAGGTTAGCTGATATGTTTTGGGTACGGTGGGTTAAAGAATATCTCCCTACTTTAATTCCTAGACAGAAGTGGTGTAGGGACGAGAGAGCATTGCGAGATGGGGATTATGTTCTGATAGTGGAACCTAATTTGGATCGTGGATGTTGGCGGCACGGTGTGGTGAGTGCGACCCATGCTGCGGACGATGGTCGCGTGCGAGTAGTGGACGTGCGCACCCGCACTGGTTTGGTGCGCCGCCCGGTAACGCGTGTCGCACTACTTGAACCAACGGAATATTAGTGCTTTAGCTGAACTTCAATTTGTTTGTTTGTTTACTTATTAGTTTTTTATCAGCTCAGTTTCAGCACTAAGAGGGTGGATTGTAGACGACACACGTAACATACGATTTACATTTATTTTGTGTACCTATTTACAGCTTTATGATATCTACAATTTCACCTTTATATAGATTTTGTTTGTGCATTTATACATGTAACGCCATCTGTTAGCAGCTTTTTATAACAATAAAAAAGAATAACTTTGAGGGTGGAGGCAGTACTATAATAATTATTTTTTCTTGTAACTTCGGGTAGTCAGTAGTTGGTTGCGAACATTACTGTGACACGACGCAGCTACGTAATTTAATTTGTAAAAGGTTTTCGAAAATTGACTCAATCCACTCTGCTTGCACCCCCAACTTTATTCTGACGTTCAACTTAAACGCGGTGGTTTCAATTCATATCCTACAATAATCATCACTTTTTTAACTATCTAACAAACCTTAAATTTACTTTCCCGACATTTCGTCTATGTTTCTATGACGTTATAATGACTCTTTGTCGAAATCAATAGCAATAATTATAAAATCATCACCGCACAACCTGATTCTTATAAAACAGTGTCATGTCAACTCAAGAATGGCTAGACTGATTTTCATGATATTTAATTTGTTGGAATTGTCTTCGACCCGAATAACAGAAGTTATTCTGTTGTTATTAAAACATTTAAACAATTTAGGAAAACATACCTATCCTTAGCTATAAATAGCTTAGCTAGAAGCTAGTTTTGAAATTGTAACCGCCTCTCTACAATGCTCTACCTACTAGGTCAAATCAGAAAACAACAAAATCGAAAGCCAGTTTAATTTACGCTGCTATACGTCCTGTCCTGTCCAGTCTGACTCGCTAGCAACTCGAGCTAGCGATGCGGAAGCTCTGGCCAACGTCCAAATACTATCCAGCGAGATATTCAGTTCTTAAAGAAAATTCACAGGCTCACCGATATTTATTATGAAAAATTAAACGAAATAGGATCACGACTGTAATCCCCAAGTAACGGTAGACATCCTCTCCTCTCTTCTGTTGTCTGCAGAAGCTGCAGAAATTTACAAATTTTATAACATGAAAGGAACCATAGGTACTGTGTAAGTTTAGTGACAAGGTTAAGGTGCAGATGCTCTTCATCATCTGTTCGTTGATCCCGATCGCGGGTGATGCTTGTGATCAAGAGAAAACGTGGTAATTGGCCGTATTTATAGTTAAAATACATAATACCTAAACAATAAGAGAGAAAAACTATTGTCCTGTAAAAAGTTATATGTAGTATTATCTTTTCTATTTTTTAATTGCTCTATGTTTTAAAGCTAAGTTTAGCAACCGTAGTAAATGGACGGGTGACCGTGAGTGGTATTAACAGCTGAGCACTGTCTTGCTTTAGGGGCACATTAAGATGTCGGTTCTGGCTTCAAACGTCGTAAAGTCATGACAGAGGACTTCGTGTGGCTTAAAAACTCCATCATCTGAGTTGGCGACTCATGACAAACTTACTTTATGTTTCGTCGGTTAAAAAGTTTTTGCATCGAGTTGTCTCAAAGATAAATGTAATTTGGCTTTAGTCTAAGTCAAGCGCTATTTATTTCAATAAAATCAATAGGGAAAGCTACGCCTAGTAGAATCAGGCAACAAACACGCGTACCTTACATTATTTAGATGATTTATTCGTAAATGTTATGTAGAGCTTCAAAGTGGTAACGATTGAACAAGGTAGGAAGGCACAAATAAAATAAAATAAATATAAAATAAATCACAAAAAAAACAGTATATTAAAAGTTCATTACAATTCTGTCTGCTTTTGATACAAAGACATGATGATAACTGGCCTCACAGCTCACTTGGTAGTAGCTCTGCCTTCTGCGCTGTAGGTTGTGGGTTCGATTCCCACTCGGGATAAACATTTGTGTGATGTTTGTTCTGTGTCTGGGTGTTAAAATGTATATTATAGTAATAATTTACAACATTTCATTTACAAACGTATATAAGTATTTTATCAGTGATCTGGTTCCCATGGTAATAGCTTTGCTTAGTTTGGGGCTTGATGATGCTTTGTGAAATGTCCACCAATATTTTATTTTATTTTATTTTATGATATACAAATATGTATATAATTATATTCGGATTTCGATAATACCACAACCAATTCGAACCGCGTGAGACGATGCCTTAAGCTAAATGAAAAGGCTGACCTGCCCGCATCTGAATTCCACAAATAATATGTAAATGGCCACTAAATGGTTTTTACTTTTTAGAGGCTCATGGAGTTAGAAAGTATAAATCGGAGTATTCACCGATCTACCGTTGACCGCGGTTGCGGGCGATGCTCATGAAGAAGAGCATCTGAATTGTCTCAAAATGTCAGCAATACAATAAAACGCATGGTAATTAACCGTATTTCTAGTTAATATCTTAGAATGAGGATAAAAAAACATGAGTGAGGATGAGAAGAATATTTAAACATGAAAAAGATTGGTAACAATTCAGCTAAACGTGACCGATATTTTTAGACGCTTACAAGAAATTTGTTTGTTTGTTTCATTCATATTGCATAAGGGCTATTACAGTTTGTGACAAAACTATTGTGTGCATAAAGTGCGCAGTTCGTCTAAATGTCACATGTCTTCAAAGTATTAGGTTTCAAGACTAGCTGACTCACGATGTTTTATGTAAAAGTAAGTAACACACGGCTGTACAATTCGCTCCCCGTCTTCCAAATGCGCCGGTTCAACACATTTCCATTTTAATTTGGAGTCGTTTTCGCCGTTTTTCCTAATCCACCGCGAGCGACGTCACACAAAAATGTAATTGGGCCAGCTCGGTGGTTTTTGAGTAAACTCGTCAGAGCTAAGAGGACACATTAGGTGGATGTTCTGTGCAAATTGTGTTGGATTGAAGCTAAGGCGATTCGCAGGCTTTACCGCCCAACGACGTGCAGCGTGGTTTATTCAAATAAAATAAACACAAAACAATTATCCGAAAAATGTTAGCACATAATAAGTGTTTGATAGTACATTATGACAGATTAAAAAGACAAAGACACAATGTATCTATGTCAATATAAGGGTGCCCTTTCTAGTTTCTAGTTTTCTAATCCTTCTTAAATTAATTTTATGTATAAAAAGAAAGTATTGAAATTGGACCAGCTGAAACGGAGTAATCATAATTCACATACCTTGATTTGAGAATCTCCCCATTTTTTTGAAATCCGAAAAATTGAAGTCCGTCGTTAGAGCTTAAAGCTCTTTGGTCAGAAAGCATGCCTCAAACTAAAAAAGAATCAGTGAACTCAACTTACAAGTATTTCTGTACCATTCTCTCAAGAATAAGAATAATATCCGCTATTATTCATGTAATTCCAAGTTACTCAGGTTTCTTTGAGCATCGTCTTGTAAGAGAACTCGTTAAAACCTAGTCGCTCTTAATTGTGAAACATTTGTACGGCGCGATACAAACAATAATGAGTTTCTGTAATTACTAGAACCCAGGTGTAGCTGCTATGAGGTATACTGTGACGTGACTGTTTAGTGTCCGGCTACACTGGACTATTTTGTCTGTAAAAAACAGATTTTCTACTCTAATAAGGAATAAAGAAGAAAGAAAGAAAAAACATATTTTTGTTCTATAGAAGCATAACACAAAATAAAACAAAAAACAATAATGGTTGAGGTAAAATTTTTTGTTTTTTTATTTGTGTTTGTAATGGATAAACAAAATAATACTGGGCCAATTTTGAAAGGTTTTTCATTTATCAAAAGTAAAAATATAGGCCATATTAATATAAAAAATGTGAACGTGAACGAAAGGCTTCAGTCTAACCTGATTGAGTTGTACTGTACAGTCAATAGCAGAAATTGATGACTTTTTTCGAATTTAGAAACTGATGAATCAATTATTGTCAATTATTGAGCTACCTTGACTGTTTGCAACGGTACTTAGATTGCTCAACAGGTTTTTATGTATTTTGTAAATATTCTGTAATTTATTAGTATTAGATGTAAAAAATATATATATTATCGGATAAGTCATTTGTAAGTATAAAAAAACAGTATTCAAGTTAATAACAATATACAATTTTTGCTAATTTCATAAAAATAAAAATAAACTTTACTCACAAATCATCTACTTTTGATGTTAACTGTATCCGTCACTTTAATTCTTACGAACGTATTCAGTGTGATACTCGTAGAACCCGGGAAATATATTTTCACCTGACAGATCATTTGCCTTTTGATGGACAGGATCTTTTTCTATAATTCAGTGAAGGTTGTATTTATTAGTAGAGTACATTGCCTTTATGTGAGATGATGTATAACTCATATTCCAACGCTTTGCTTACTTTTCTTTCAGAAATGAAATGATTTTTTATCACGACTGTACGATAGACATTCACTCAGATCTCCAAAGATGCCAAAAATTACATTTGCTAGAATATGCCCACATCTTGGCCCATATACTAACTGGTTTCTTCACGATGTTTTCTGTGACTTCTAACATTTCAGGTTCCAAACTGTGGTGGCAACTTCTAATTCCGGCAAAAACTTTTTTCCCACAAACGTAAATAAGTTGAAATTTTCGTATCAAAATATTCACAACCGCAAAAACACGAAAGTGCTCAGCGGCTCTTATACCGCTTCACTTTGGCGGTTATTATTATTTATCTTGCTGTCATGGCAAGAGACAGAGCTTCTTTTTGTGGGAATATTTTTGGCATATTGCTACTAATATTATACATTTAAAAGTTTGTAAAGATAAATATATAAATAAATGTTTGTAGATATTTCACAAAGCGCCCCAAACAAAGCAAAGCTTGTAATATGGGAACTAGATAACTGATAGAATACTTAAATACTTTTTTTTGTATAGTTGGATGTTTGTGGCTCAATCACGCTAAAAAGACCAATCAGTTTTGAATGAAAATTGGAACATAAATAACTTGTATCCTGAAAAAGAAGTATTAATACTAGTAACTTAAAAAAAATTGTATCACGACTGTAATCCCCAAGTACGGTAGACATCCTCTCAGATCTCCAGGCGCTTAGATCCTTTGATGATGTATATAGGGAGTAGTCAGAGGCACGTCCAAACATTATTTGGCACATGCCCACATTTTGCGATTAGTTAGCATACTTTTTATCAATAGGATTTCTACAAGTCGTTTTCCTGTAAAAATATTGTTATGAAACTTGTATTTTTAAAAAATTGTATTATATATTTTAAAAAATTGTATTTTTCGCATTTTCAATTGTCGCTGTGTCCGTCAACCTTTACCGCTAGCATTAATTTACTTATAACTCTAACCACATTAATGTTTGATCGCAGCTAACTCTGAAAATAGTAGTTCAATGGATTTATGGCTCAAAGAACTTCAGCCAAAATGCAATCGCACTTGCAAATAGCGGTAAAACCCGTTTTCCGAAGTCTGAGCTGTGAAGTGAGCACATTATGCAAAAAACTGTGTACACAGGTTCATAAAGAATGCACGAAAATAAATTGTTGAATTCATCTCCCTTTCCCACTTTTTGGGGAGTGGCATAACATGTTGCAAAGATAGCATATGGTTTACAACCAGCCGCCTGACTGACGTCAACCCTTGTTAAATTAAATTGTTGATTTAATTGTCTAAATTGCGTATTAATAAATAATGGTGAACATTACACGGCGCCATCTAGTTCTAAACTAAGCAATGCTGGAAACAAGATAACTGATAGAATACGTAAATTAGGTAGGTAGGTACTTTTTTTGCAAATATATACATATTATACATTACAACACCCAGACAACAAACAAACATCAACAAACATCCAGGTTCATCACACAATATTTGTCCTAGGTGAGAATCAAACAAGCGACCTGCAGCGCAGAAGGCAGAGTTACAACCAACTGAGTTGCAAGGCAGTTACTTTCGCACCGTGAGTAATATTGTTTTGTTATTACCTTTGAGCTTGTGGCACGGCCACAGATGTCGGTTGATTTCGTTTGTCTCTCGTGAGTGGAAGTGGGTGTGTTCTTTCACTGATATTAACTCAAAAAATCTAGGTAAATGTAGTCGCACAAAACCACGTGACAACGTTAGGTACAGAATAAAGAAGTAACAGAAACCGCACTCTTTTGATCAGCACTTTATTTTGAGCTCTATTGCGTGGTGCTAAAGTTTATATTGCTATACGCTAACACATCGGCTAGATCTATCGTAACGCACCAACCACACTTCACCCCGCATCGAGTCTCGGCAAAAGCACGTGTAGCACTAGGGTTGTACGTAACGTACTTTTTCTTATAGGCTTACCTTCTTATTTGTACTATACTACGACATATAGGCTGGGCTGGGACCAGGTCGATGTAAAACTCTTGTAAAATGACTGAAGTTTTGCCATAGTTAACAAAATCCTGAAAACCTCTGAAGTCTTTGGACACACAGTTTAAATTTTAAGCTAATAAGCACACAAATACCTATAAGCTACCCAACCTACTAGTTAGTTTTTGGCTACTTCCATTATTTCAATAATATGTTGCCGAAATAACGTTACCGCAGCAAAATGTGTATTTCATTAAGTATCTTTAATGTCTTTGGACACTCAAATTTTGAAATACGATCACAATCACACGAAACCATGTTCTACATTACTGCATACTTCAAATCCTGATTAAAGCCAACATTTTGCCCTAGTAATGTTCACGTGACCCCCCCTCCACCCCCCCTGGCGCCAAAGCTGGATCCGCCCTTAAACAACTATAGGAACTACAAACTTACTTTTCGCTGCTCTTCAACTTATCGCTTCTCAGTCATCACGATGGGACAAGTGCCTAAAGCGTGCTTACAATATATGTATCGCGCGGTTCGTGGCAACCATCAAAATAAACGATACCTCGTCGTACGTGACTAGTATTTATCTCAAAACTGAGCACGAGTGGTGTGATGAGGCACTGTCAATGCTGACGTCATCAGCCCTTATTTCCACCAAACATGTCGGCCGATCAACAATACCCAGTGAATGCGCTCGACAGTAATTCGAGTCACAGCAATAAATACCGTTGCGCGTTCAATGTGACTTGCAAATAATCTGTGCATTATTATGTAAATGTAATGCCACAGTGGTTTTGTTGGTTTTGTATACGCAAATTGTATATAATAAATATAACTTTAAATAACTAAAGACCATTTAAAAGTTTCCGCCATTACCATAAAATAATAGTACGATTTAAGTATTATTTAAACATAAAAGTTGCATTAAACAGAACAATTTTAAACTTGAATACGTAAAAGGTATTATTTTAAAAGTTTCAAAGCCTCTACGCCGTAGAGTCTACGCTGAATGCTTCGTAGAGGCTATGCGTTGATCAACCTATCGCATCGCAAAGTCATTTTTCCTGCGTTTCTGAAAAAATCGCATGTATCAGAAATGCAAGAGTGGTTCCTGGCTGTGTTATTTTATATTAAATAAATTATTATTATTCGATGAATTTGTTTTTTTTTTGCAATAATTATTAAATTATTTTCTTTGTCACAAGGAGGGAAATCTCTACCTTTTCTATCAACACTTCTCAACGGGGTTTTATTGAGAATTATTGATATAAATGTCGTAAAAGGCGAAGTGCTAATAAAACTTAAGTTAATATCAAAAAGGGGGCAAAAATCCTCAACTTTTTCGCCTTTTCAAAACGGAATAGGCGAGTAGACCCTCATAAAGGTATTACATTTGTAGCACATACTAGTATATCATTATCTGCAAATCCAACTAAACCGTTTGTTTTTCTGCAACTTCTTTTCCGTAGAACAAACCTAAGTATTTTCATGAAGCTGTTTTCATCAAAGTTTCCCCTATCTCAAGCCTATCTCTTCCCTGGTCACCTAAAAGCGGTTACAGTCATTTGACAACCGTAAGTAATAGAACGCGTGATCAAACATGTTGATAGAGTTTGTATAAATAAATATAATATTAATTGTTTATAAACCGATTATCATCACCTATTATGTATAAAAAATGTTTATATATATATTTTCACACATAATGGCGATGATATTTTTTATAGGAACAAACATTACATTGGGCGTGAGAAGTTACAAGAGCCCCTAGCATTAATAAAAAAAAATCGGCTGATTCTCCTGAGATTCAAGATCATCAACATCATCGTCATCATCCCGCTAGGCCAACACGGTTCTTATTTTAAAATAACGAAAACTTGTTGAGGTCAATTTATCTTTTTATGTATGATCTCGCATATCTTTTACCTGGTGATTCGTTTTTTTTTCTATAGTGTACCTATAGGATAGTCTCAAGTTGATCCCATTGTCTAATAGTTATTTCATAAAACTTAAAAAACTAATATCGTCCCTTGACTTTTCGATTGGTCGAAAGATCTTCGTCGGTTTTCTTCTTAGTTTTTTAAACGTAATAATTGTGATAGAAGATCGCTGAAACTCCAAATAAATGTAAAAGCTCTTACGACAATAATATAGCGTCAATCGCTAATAAGAAGAACCTAGCTCTAGAGTAGAAGTTGTAACAAAAACACGTGTTATTTCCAACAAACAATTTGATTACTTGTCGAACCCCTCCAACTTGTTTAATCTATCTTCGCAGTTTCTAACAATTTATTTACTTTGTCTATGTACTGGCGACATCACAAGTTCTATACGATAAATAAAAGTAACTAAAAGAAATGTGATATACTTACTCATTGATGTACCTATCTAATATTCTAATGATCTATCTATTCTGAGCTGTAGGTTACGGGTTTGATTCCCACCCGGGACAAACATTTGTGTGATGAACATGGATGTTTGTTCTGTATCTGGGTGTGATAATGTACTCGTATCATACGAGTAAGTATGTTTTTAAAACAATCTGGTTTCCATAGTACAAGCTTTAGTTAGTTCGGGGCTAGATGACGATGTGTGAAATGTCCATCAATTTTTATTTATATTTATTATCTCAAGCTACAGCTATGCCCTGCCCAAGCACGGTAGACATTATCCTCTTAGATATTCAGACACTTAGATCGTTGATGTCTAAGGGTGTAATCATTGCCCACTTTTTGTAGTAGTAAGAATCTCATACGTGACAAATTACAAAAACATTACCTTTTTTTATTTTTTGAAGAAACCTAATTATGCATTATTTAGTCATTAGATGTAAAGTAGCTCGCTCCGTCAAAGTGAGGTTTTCATATTTTTCGTCACTTTGATCGTGTTTTTATCAATATTTGTGAAGGGTACAGCTTTTATGATATTACAAAGATAACTAAAGGATTTTATTCATCCAAATATGTAAACCTGATATATTTTTGTTATTTATTTTATCCTGTCTTGGCCTCATTATTTTGATCTGTCCACGTATGGAATACTAACGACTTCAAAATTTGGGCATATGCCAATTATAATGTTTGAATGTGCCTCTGACTACTCCCTCTAGACATCATCAAGGATCCTGGAAGCGCCTGGAGATCTGAGAGGATGTCTATTGTACTTGGGGATTGCAGTCGTGATTTTTTTATCCTATTATTTAGGGTTCCGTACCCAAAGGATAAAAACGGGATCCTATTACTAAGACTCCGCTGTCTGTCTGTCTGTCTGTCACAGGGCTGTATCTCATGAACGTAATAGCTAGACAGTTGATTTTTTTTATATTTATTCTTTGTTTTCTTTCTTATCTCTTTTACCATTATTTTTACTATATTATGTGAATATGTTAAACCTTTACTTGCTAAGAGAGAAAAATATATAATTGAAATAGTATTAAAAATAGTACACTAACCGCGTACCCAGTACGCAGTTAGTGACTTAGTACGCGTCAAATAATTCAGTCAGCGACTGATTTGCAGTGAAATAACGTGCACACGTTAGTTTGCTTAACTACCAGTCAGTTGCTCACTCGTTGACACACTGAGCCGATTAATCACCGATCTTTCCGCTTTAAAACTAGTGTAACACCATAAGAGCAGGTTTAATAAAAAAACATCATCATCATCTTTCCCACTTCATGTGGGACTGGCACAATTATGTTGCGAAAGAATTTGGTTAAACCGATTCCGACAGTCATCCTCCTCGCGTAGATGTTTGCAGCCACAGCGACGACCATCAAACACATAGCCCAATAGACGCATAATGGCTTCATTTCTTCAAACAAACAATTCTGTCAAACTGTTGAGGTGGTGTGCGGGTCAAAGGAACGATAAAAAATGCATTCTAATTGGCCGGTTCAATGTCACAACCCGCCCCGGGGCGCGTCGTATATCGTACTCGGTGTCTCGGTGTTGTGAGAAAGTGTTCGCCTTGCATGAGAAGTCTTTAGGCTGTGTGGTCGATGGAGACGACTGACAAAGGTCCGTAAAGATTAAACAAAAAATAAAAAAATTATGTTACTTTTGCTCACAACTGTACCCACTCTAGTGTAGAAGACGAACCGCGGGGCATCTTGCAAAGTTGGGAACAAAGCCACTCGGGGATCACTCCTCACGCGGTCGCGTTTGATGCAGTCTTAACTGAAGTACATGCGCAAGTCGAGATGCGAACGAGTATTGTAGTCACAAAGCGCACAATATGGCATTGACATACGTCTTAGATAAGCGACAATACGCGACACAATATCAAGATGAGCTCTAAGGTGAGTTTCGCGCAGCAGAGCGTAGCAGACCAATTACAGCGCTTTAATTTTCGAGTCTGATAATGTCGAGCGCTGTCATTGATCGGCTCCCATGTAGATGAAACTCACCCTTACCCACAAGTAACGTTATGCGTCGCAACGCATTTATACAGGTTTCTCTAAAAATCGTGTCAAGCGGAAGTCCAGAGGTAGAGCGCCTTTAGAGGTACCTGTAGCACCCTATGTATAGAAAAAAGTTAAGTGCCTTTTATTTTGGAATCACCTTCAAAGACAAGAAACAAATTAGATTAAAATCTGTTGAGTGGTTTTTGAGTAAATCGCGGTCACACTAATAAAAGGTTATAAGAAAAAATATATATTTCATAATATACATATATTTTAATTATGTTTCAAGAGCTTTTGTAAAATACACTTTCAAGCTAGAAATTAGAGCAGGCACAGCGCGTCATTTCACATTGTCATTGGAAATTGACAGCTGTATGAAAAGTTTTTACTCAATCGAACTTTTTACTAAGGAGTTCCGTTGTGAGTGTCCGTTGAACAGCTCCTGACTCCACCATCAAATCAGTTTTCTTGTCACCAGAACTAAAGGTGTATGCAAAATTTCAGGTCGATCGGATACCAACAAATGGTCAAAAAATGGTTTGCACTGCAAAACAGTAATTTAAATAAAAGCTTGTAAAAATATTGATGTTCGGATGTTTGGAAACTGTTGTGTAATAATAATATAGACAGAGAATTGACAAACAAAATCGAGTTTCGCTGAACCGACAGCATTTAAATAAAAGGCTTACGCAAATCGTGGATGTTACGAAGGCTTTACTGCGTTAGGGGGTTGGAGGTAATCCCGTAGCGAGGTAAGTGCAACTTAACGAGCGGAGTAGTTCAGAACTTCTTTGCCGTGAGCTTAAGCCCACGTTTTATTAAAAACTATTATTGGCATATAGTTTTACTTAAGGAGCTAAACATCGCATTTTTGAAAAGGATCATCGAAAAAAACTATACTCAACTAAGTATTTATTGCCCGATTCTTCTTGGTTTGGTTGCGAGGAAAATGCTAGTTTCACCCAGCTTGTAAGACATTTCAAAGGGATCCTTGTGATGACATTGAAATAACCATTTGACTTTGATTTTGCTCAGACTACCCTAAAACGCTCTTGAGTTTTCACAAATATTTTCATCCAGCTCAACTATTTTGAAAATGTTTCAGCTCAAAATAATGAATTTAATTTACTTAACGGAAGAAATGCCAAAGACACCTTTTTCAAAATGCAAAAATAAAAAAATATCATCAACGTCATAAAACATCACTTATGTGGGGTCTTCACAATATAATGTTGTTATTCATCCATTTCCCTCTATCATATCATCCAAAAATATCCATAATTAATTGAAAATGAAAATCAGTAGTTTTACTACATCATCCGTTTTTCCGGTAAATTTAGCTTTGTTGTTATTACATATTTAAATAACATTACCTCTAATTAAATAATCCACTATCGACCATTGATCCGGATGTAATGAGATGGTGCAAGCTATTTACGCTGTTCGAGTCATTTATGCTATAGCTTAGCGAATGACAGGTCATCTTTTTAATATAGTCTTCGTAAAACCTCAGTTCAGAAACTTACTATTTGGAAGGATTTAGGATTGCCTGTACAATTGAGAAATCACATGTGGACCTGAGTCATCTAATTTGGTTGTATAATATCTAGGTACACGGTATCACAATCTAGAACTTAGATAATTTTGTTATTTGACAGAAAAAAAGGTTAGGTTAGGCTTTTAGTCATAAGGGTCCAAAATCCGTTACCTTTTTTGAGAGCTGTGCTGTCATATGTGATATTACGTGACAGGTAACAGCGCGCTGCTCTGATTTTTAGCTCGAAGGAGAATTTTACAAAAGCTTGTGTTGAAAAAATGATTTTCAACAGAATTGATGATTTAAATAAAAAAATAAATGAATAAATAGGAATCACGACTGTAATACCCAAATACGGTAGACATCCTCTCAGATCTCCAGACGCTTAGATCCTTTGAAGATGTCTAGTGGGGGTAGTCAGAGGCACGTCCAAACATTATATTTGGCACATACCCACATTTTGCAGTAGTTAGCATTCCATACGTGACAGGTTGCAAGCCCATCGCCGCTTATAAGAATACTAACTGGTTTACTATTAAAATAGTTCAAAATTATTAGTTTTTAAAACAGCCAAACACTACTAACGGCAAAATATAATGCACGCGGCAGCGGAGTTTAATCATCACTAATTCACCGGCTTCATTTAGAGCTAGCTGACTAATTAGTTTCAGATTTGATTTAGTTAGGAACGTTTAATTAGCATCATTAACACTTCACGCTAATATTATTAATTCTAAAATTTGATGTATTTTCTGTTTTACAGGTTGTTTTTTAATAAAGAAGCTTATGACACAGATAAAGTAAGTTTTTTTTTATGTGCCATTTATAACGCTACGTTTTACATACAAACGTAGAGTTCAATCTATACCAATATTACTAATGCGAAAGTTACTCTGTCTGTCTGTGACGTTATCACGACCAATCTGCTGGGCCGATTGTGATGAAATCACAGAGATAGTCCTCTAAAGTCTTGGGACGAACATAAGCTACTCTTATTACCAAAATTTTCATTTAAAGAATTTCAGTGTTTTGCGATAAAGTCGTCAAAAATCGATTTCCTGAGTCTACGCGAATGAAGTTGCGGGTAAAAGCTAGTATAAAATAAAAGATAGATGCGAAAAAAAACAACAAGAGTAGACAAGGTAACTTTACAATTTCAAAGCACCGATAGCTGAACAATAATATTGAAAACGCAGATATTTCTGGAATATTAAGCGTTATAATGGCGGTGGCGGCGTCTTCCATAAATTCTCGATTTTGAGGGCATTAGTCAGGAGTGCGCCTGCCAAGGATGTCTACAGGATGAATGGAGTCGAGGGCTAGAGAATAAGAGAATATTTATATAGAGAGAATATTCTCATAATGTTTCTCAATTAATAAATATTGGTAAACATTTCACACAACGCCATTCAGCCCAAAACTAAGCAAAGCTTATACTATGGGTACCAAATAACTGAAAGAATACTTATACACACCAAAGTGATGTTTTTTATTGACTGACTGACGAGTACGTGCTCTTCAGGATAATCAACAATCTATACAACATTTTTACGCAAAATGCAGATCACAGTGCACGCAACATTTTGTAACAATTTCATTTAAATAACCTGTTTTTCACAAATAAAGATTAGAATTAGAATTTCTCAGTGTTGTAGTGACATTAAAATATCAGAGATCGACACGTTTGCTGTGACCCACATTTGTTAATAGTAACAGGAACTATTTATGTATCCTGATAATGATAGTCTTATATCATACACCACACCAACACGCTCTGCAGGCCTTGTAGCCAGTCAGCCTAAATTTTTAGGCTTTATCAGCACACGCCTTCAACACACATCAATGACAGCTGATTGAATACCAACTTAAAGTAAGTAGGTATAAGTAGTGATTGGTGATGCCTACCTCTAGCTAGGGTATTTTCAATTTTGGCAGTCAATAACTAAGCATAGCAAACAGTCTATAGTTAATACAATTATTGGTCTATGGTCTGTTTTGATAAGTGACATTTGTAGTGCGTTGTACCTCTAGATTATTTTAACTTAGAGCTACGGAACCCGCTCTAAGGCCCACAACCAATGATTTCCCGTTTTATCTATATAAATAAATATCGCCTGTTACAAAACCTTTGCTTAACCTAAGAGATAGATAAATACTATTTTACTATTCTATGTTGTTTAAAAATCATTGTTTTAATCATTTGTTCAATATAAACCGTTTATTTGAAAATAAAATGTTGTTAAAGTGCCCACAACCAGCGCTCTTGCCCTACGAATAATAATAATAATAATAATAATAACCCCTAAGAATATAATGTAATTGGCATTCAGTTGATATTATAGTCGTTGCAGTCGATGAAAAAAGGACCAGTAAGAAGTGATTGAAGCTGTTTCTCTCAAACGTTTAACGACTCCCAAGGATAAGCTTTTTGATATCTTATCATTGTAAAATGTCATAAAAATATTGTGCTCGTGTCACAATACACAGACCTGTCGTTACTCATACACTGTAAATATCACACAACGTCGATAAAGCCGGCCAAGTGTGAGTCGGACTCGCGCTCGAAGGGATCCGAATTTATTTTATTCTGTTTTTAGTATTTGTTGTTATAGCGGCAACAGAAATACATCATCTGTGAAAATTTCAACTGTCTAGCTATCACGGTTCATGACATACAACCTGGTGACAGACAGACGGACAGAGGAGTCTTAGTAATAGGGTCCCGTTTTTACCCCTTGAAGATGGAACCCTAAAAAAGATCAATATGAGATGAAAAGACAAGAAACGACAAGGAAGTAGAGTACCAGGGTTATATAACGATTTACTTACCACGATGAGGTTTTTAAGTTTCCCTTTAGGTAGTAAGTTTGCAGTAATAACTATGCGCAGTTTGCATGTAATGCTGAAAGGATCAGGGTTTCGAACCTACGATCGCTTACGCATACTTATCCTTTAACATAAACCAAAAGGAGTGCTCTTTGAAATCTGTCCGAATATGCTGACTATTGAGGTCAATTAATGCATAAGTCAAAATGGATCGAAGTGCTCCTCTGATTAGAATGGGAACTCCAAAACACTCAAAACCGCCTTTGACCAGCTTCCGAATCAGACCAACCCTCATCTCTTCGTCATCTACGTTTACATAAAGTGTCGTATGAAGAGCTCACCACTTGGGGTCCAATTCAACGCCGTACCAAATAATTTCAAAGTAACTACGTTTGTCTATGACAGAAGATCCAAATAATATTATTAATGCGAAATTTTGTGAGTTTGTATATAATGTTTGTGCCCTAAGCAATCCTAAACGACAAAACGGATTAAATTTACTGTAGTAGGTATGTAGATAAAAAATCAGATAAACAGAAGGGGAACTTTTAATTCGAAAAACAACCCCTAATGATAAAAAAAACTCAAAAAGTATGATTTTGATAAAGTTGGCGCTGGTGTGCAAATCAAACTGAAAACATTGAATTGTCAAAGCAAAGCTTTCTACCAAAAAAGTTGAAATTACTAAGGTCGCTCAATATTCGTAATATATTTTTATAAAAAAAATAGTTTTGACGACTGAATGATAGTACGCTTTCTACCAAAATTCCTAATATATTTTATCTGGACAAGGCTATATTGGAAATTGCCGAAAAGTGCTTTTTTCTATGTGATTATTGAAATTTGGGCAGGACAAAGTACTGTCACGAATCGGCTAGTATTATATAAACTCTTAAACGTCTTTGACTATTTTCGAGTGTTGAGAAGCTGGAGATTAAATGCTCTTACAAAACTACGAAGCACCTTTATCACAACAGAATGCAATCTCTAGTTCATCTACACAAATGTAGCATAACTGATTCCTTCAAAATTATCAACAAGAAACACGACGTAGTAATTTCCCCACTCAACTCTCAGTCTATCATAGGTGCCACATTTCGGGACGCGAACCCAAGACGATAAATATTCATTCATCCATCCATTACGAAGCTGAAGGGAAGATAATTAACATTATTCCATGCCATATTTGTGTACGAGAGAAGAATAAATGAGTTACTCCCAGCATTCATACTGACCAACGTATCTACGTAGATAAACGTACCTCGAGTAGGTACGTTTATCCTACATGCTTTTGTCATGGCAATATTAGAGTTCCGTACCCAAAGGGTAAAAACGGGACCCTATTACTAAGACTCCGCTATCCGTCTGTCTGTCACCAAGCTGTATCTCAAGAACCGTTATAGCTAGACAGTTGAAATTTTCACAGATTATGTATTTCTGTTGCCGTTATAACGGATAATACTAACAACAGAATAAAATAAATATTTGAGTGGGGCTTTTTTGCCGTTTTTTATAGATAATGGTACGGAACCCTTCGTGCGCAAGTCCGACTCGCACTTGGCTAGTTTTTTTAGGTATACACGTCAGCAAATTGGCAATGCCTTATCCGGGCTCATGTTGAAGCCATATATTTAAATTATAAGACCATTTGTACGACATAAAAGCAATAAACGACATTCACTTTATATTTGAAATGTTTGCAAGATCTGCAAACATGTATTTCGAGCCTAAACCCGGAACCTGTATTTGTACCATCATGATAATCGCAGTTTCTGATACTCATAGAAAAGGAAAACCTAGTGTGGGTCAGGGCTTGTATGTGACGGATTTTGGAGGTCCGATTTTCACCGGATGTACGAAGAAGTAAGGACCAATGATTCCACCAGACCAATATCCACAGTGACTTTCTCGGGAAGTATTTGATGCTGATATATCACGTGTGGAGTAATATTGCCCCAAATTCCTTAAATTTGATGTTCACATATCTAAAAACTGGAAAGTGCGTGTCGGGTCACGCGCAATGTAGGGTTTCGTAATTTACACAATCAACGACGTTATAATAAGTAATTTTCAATGATATTATGTGCAAAATTTAAAGCTCAATATTTCAGAAACGGATCCCTCAATCGAAAAGTTGTTGTTGGCAAAAATAACATCCCCACTTTACATGTAGGGGAGATACCCTTAAAAAAAGGATGATTTGCACATTTTGTTCAACACTATAACCATCTATGGTGATTTGCCATACACTAACAATCTATTTGGCATAAATACGTTGCTTATACTGCATGACAGCTACAACCTATCAAACAAGCGCCCTTCAAATAAAACCAATATTTTGAAGCACTTTAAAATATTGGTTTAATTTATCATTGTTTATTTGTATATATATATACCTATACACTACTGTTGTGCCAATCACCTCTTTAATAGCGTTTAAGTTTTTGTATCTTTTCAATTCTTAATTTCATAAAACACTAACAAAAATAGATGAGTCTTGAAGAATAGATCTTAACTAGCGAAACAGTATAAAACCAATAAACAGCCAATAAGCGTAGAATTAAATTGCATTCCACAGCTTTGCTCAGACTAACTAACTCACTTTATATTTTAAATTGCAAGTTTTATAAATGCAGAATTATTGCATTTTTAGATAGGTTCGCGATCACTATGCCATGCTTCTGTGTTTGTTTGTTTTTCAATGCTGTGTCTTGAGACAGGGACACTGTTCAAATACTGGTACATAGTTATGTTTCCCATAGGTTGCAATGACAGTACGTTCTATGGTTTTTAATCGTTGCCTTAATTCCTACCATTAAGCAAGTGCCGGTGAAAATTTCGTGTTTGAATTGTTATACAACCGTTGACCTACAATTATTACTATAAGAGAGAGTGCGAATTTTGTGAGTTTGTGTGTCTGAAGAGGGTAAAAAACCTCTGAAAACACGGCACCTGCTGCTTGAAAAAAATATTCTGAATGGAACTAGGTTACTTTTTATCCTTTTTATGCTATTAATTAAACCTTATTGAAACTAAGATAGTAAGGTACTACTTAACGTGCCGATTAAATTAAACTAGCCGTTTGCCCCGTCTGTGGTTGCTTCGAGTAGAACTGAACCGAACTCCTTCAATAAACTCGTAACTAATAACAAATTAATGACAGAAGTTCCTGCCTTTCGCTATAAGCGGTGAGTTGCATCGTCCCGCACCCCGGGGTGTGCTGTGCCGGGGTATCATGCACCCGGGGAACGATGAAACAATTATTGTCTGGGACCAACTTTGCTTGTAATAGAAATTGTACAATTGAAATACGTTTGAATCAGAAATGGAACGGGATCAAAATAGCTTTACTGGCGTCGCCCTTTATGTTCAGAGAAAGTCAGTTTTTATAAAAAAATATAATTGGTTCACAGAGAAGAGCAAAAACCCAACTGTAGCTATTCATAAACTTGAAATTGAATATTGAAAAGCGAAACCGGATATCAAACGATTCGGAACAAACTGAGCACAAAGTCGAACGGTGGAATATTGACTCTTAATTAGATTTTCTACTTAATACTCGTACACATCTCTAAAATATCCAATTTTAACATTTAGAAACGACCGATATTATCCTTCATTTTCTCGATATTTCCTCATTAATTCTCAATTAGGTACATTTTAACGACATACTAGTGGTGTGTTCGTGGGTGTCGTAGTCGCTCATGTAAGAGCGCCGTCGTTTATGACCGTAATATAAAGTCTACCGACTCCGCTTCTACGGATACAAAGCTTTATCTTTTGAATCGTTTCGTGTTGGCTAATTTTGTTCATCTCTATTCTATATCACACCACAAAAGCCCACGATCAAAGGCATGGGTTAAGATGCAGATATTGTCAAACTAATGCCGTCCTAAAAGCGCCCCGATACAATAGGCTTTTGTGGATGGATTAATAGGAGGGAATCTTTGGGCGCCGCAGACCGGCCGTGGGTAACAACCACTTCTGGGCTGGGTTCGACTCTGATAGAGAATGGACAAATTATCGGTTTATTTCATCCTGAACGTATTCATGAATGACCAACGCTTGAGTACGGTTGCCTGGTCAATTATTCTTCCTTCTTCAAAATGGCACCGCGCGCTTTTTTAATATAAGTGCTTCCAAAGTTTCAATTGATGTTACCAATTAATAGTTTATAGAGGCATTTAAAGCAGTTGTCAAATTCAACTGCATCTTTAAAAATTTCATTATAAAAGTGGCGACCTTAGGTACTAGCTAAAGACACCACTTGGTAAATAAGTGTACGAACCTCAACTTGCTTGTTGGCAACAGGGGGGGGCAGGTTATTGTGGAGAGAACATCCTAAAGGATTGGGGGCACTTGTGGAAGTCAGATATGTCATAGGTAGGACGTACATTTCGCATCTATCAGAGCGCATGGTTTTCCTATCTCTGTCATAACCAAACCCGACTTCGATCGGGCGTCCTTGTTTCGATATTAATTGCGGAGGCTGCCTGCAGTGGGGACGTATTTTCCCAGGATGGCGTCAGTATCAGTTAGCATTCATAACTGCGGCGCTCTATAAATTTTAACCCATGTTTTTAGAAACTAAAATTTTTTCGGACACATTTTGAGAAACACGAATTCCTCACTAAAGTGTTTTTTGGGAGCGTAAAAATACATTTTGCGGCAAAGTTTGATTGCTTTTTAGCGTAGAGTCGCAATCATTTCAAATGTATAAATGTCACAACGTTCCCTGTTTTATATTTTTACTAATGGCATAGTGCGAGGTACTTCGTCTTTCTATCCTCGGGACCACGAGTTTTTAAGTAAATCATAAATAATATAACGACGAACGTCATGGTTAATACGGCCGTCATATAAAAGGCACAGTTTTATTAAGAGTCTATTTGGATGTAGTAAAGGGGATCGTCTCTTTTTACGGGCGATTCAACTCATGAACGCAAACTTAAAACCTGTCCATTCGTTTCATTTTGAAGTTCTTTGAAACCCGACTGAGGGCTGAGTTTGCTTAACCGCTTATATGTGGGTTTATGGGTCAGAATAATAACTACCTACTCTAAACTATTTAATAGGCTTCTTGATTATACATAGCAGACGGTCTGTGGGTGGATAGTGGGGTTCGAACTTTCCATGGGCATATTGTGCTTCTGAATAAGTCAAAGGGACATTATGTCTGCTCACCAAACTTTAAGTTACTCTCACGCACTTAACCATGTTTTGCATGGAAATATTATCACTAAGACTTTCTTTGTCTTGTCACGTATGGAATGCTATATAATAGTATGTCTACCGTAATTGGAGATTACAGTCGTGATGTTATTATTTTTTTTGTTTTTATTTTAAGATTATTTGAAAATATACCTACGTAGGTAGGTAAAGTAGGTAGTAGCTATAATCATCCAAAAAACTTATAAAAACCTAGCTTTAGTTTGTGAATATCATAAAGGTGACTAAAATTAACAACAAACGTATGACCTACAAGATAAATCAAACTCGAATTCTCTCTCAAAAATCACTTCAAACGAAGTAACCCAATAGATAAGATTCTCAAAGTTTTTATCTGTGCCGAAGTGAAAAAGTTTGGCAGCCGTGTTGAGCTGTAAATTTTCCTACTGGGAGCCCTTAGATCTTCGCGAACTTTGATGAAGAAAACTCGGAGGATACAACTGAAATCAACAAGATATCTTATCAGTAAATAACAGTTGATAGAACTAATTAATCAGAGCAGATCTTATAAAATCTTGTTTCGATTGTTAGGTATCAAAAAGTTATTAAGTAGTTTTGCATAAATAAATAAATATTGGTGGACACTATCACACAGTGCCATTTATTCCCAAACTAAGCAAAGCTTGCACTATGGGAACTGGATAACCGATAGAATACTTATATTCATTGTTTTGGAAATACATACATTGATACAATAAAACACACCCATACACAGAAGAAATATCTAGGTTATATATATAATATCATAAATTTTTATCCTGGGTGGGAATCGAACCCACAACCTACAGCCCAGAAGGCTGAGTTCCCACAGCTCCCAACTGAGCTGTGATGCCAGGCATATACCTAAATAAAACAAGGGTTTTCCAACGAAGGGTTTACTTTTCCAATAACTAGGTTTCAATTAAAACGTTAGATCTATCTATTCCAAAACTAATAAAGCAAACAAATATACTGGTGTTATTTTATGAATATGCAACGTGATAAGCGATATTATCGAAGCAATGAAACACAAACTCTTTATTTACAAAGTTAGTTACAAAATCAAGGATTAGATTCGAAACATTATTTGACTTTGCAGCAGCAAAGCCGACGGAAACAAGTTGTTATGCAATCAATCCAAATCGGAACTTAGTCTGTTCCATTATTTTGTACAAACAGCACCCTGCATCCGGTTGGATCGGGGCCCGATCTACGCCACCCTCGCGCTGGGAGTCTGGGACTATATCACTTGGAGACGCGGAAAACGAGATGGTAACGTAAGCCAATAAAATATGATATCGTACCTATGAGTTATAGCGTATTGGTGTTTGGTAGTTACTCGTATATCTATGTCAACAGGCGATTAACGTCGCCTCTATTTAGGGACCTAAAACTTTGAGGAGTTTAGTTTCGTCAGGTTTAATATATTTAATTACCAAAATTATTATTTATGATGAACAACTTTCATAATCAAATAAAGTTATTATCTACTTTCGAACTTTTCATTCATTATTATCTACGTCGTCACTAGGTACCATAATCAAGACGAAACCAATAACATACTCGCACGTATCATTAATCCATCCATTAGGCTCTCAAGACTAGAGGATTAGAGAGCAAATTTTAGCTACATAATACAAGCCGTAAAATATTGCCTTAAAACATACCTACCGTCGAGTGAAACATCTTGTAGCTTGCGTCCAGAGTTCAACCGCTCCAGTCTCCCGATCTGAGTAGGTACAAGCGAATTCGAGAAGTATTTTCATGTAAACACAATGTGCTCCTCGCGATCTGCCCTCTGTTTATTGAACTGTAAAGTGTTTACAATCGTTGTCTTGTCTTTATAAGCTGACTATTGTACATGTTCATAGGTTGTCTACTATTCTTATGCCCTAAATTAAAAAAAAATTATGCTGGTTCTGGTTATGTCCAGTTTGGGTATCATATCAACTTATATCATCAAATTTGAGTTTAAACTGAAAGCTTTTTTTAAAACCTAGATGCTAATGATGTCACGTTATCGACTATCGCGAACATTCGCGTTGTGTGAAAAATGTAACCATATGATTCATCACGGGATAGACAAAGACGCAAAATTGAAACATTCGTCGAATCGCCAATGTCTGCACGATTCAGATTATTTAAATCCACCTCAGCCAGCTCTATGATGCTACCTAGGACCTCTCATCTTTAGGTTTACATTTACCAGCTCAAGAAAAGAATGGCGTTTCTGTAATACCCGTAAGCGAAGCATTCCCCGCTTCCGAATAAAGCCGTCACTAAGAGCCGGAGACAGCTCTGTTTTTACTCTTATTGTTCGGAACGTCGTCGTTATTGACATTATTTAATCCCGGGATCTCTGAAAACAGACAAACACGTGACGGCTCTCTGTACAATTTGTGTCGTACGATAACAAGGAACGGGAAAATCGATGGTGAAATTCGGACATTTCGGGTTTCCAAAAACTACGACAATAGAATGGCTTCTAAATTAATTATGAACCCTACTTATAGTTGCCGAAATGACAAAATCTTTTTTTAAATCTGTTAGTCATAAGTTTTTACTACCTACCGATTCGGTTTTTTTTTTATATATTATTTGTACCTGGTCCACAATACATTTATCGTAAATGAATAACTACAAAAAAACTGATAGGTCTTCTTCCTCTAACTTAAAGCTGTGCTTTTTCTAGTCTGTGTATTTGATGCAGCTCTTTTCATCTGTTTCTCTCCAGCGCCGTCTTTTTAACTTCACGACACGACAGCTATTTTCTCCTGATAGGTAATAATAATAATGCAAAATCTAAATAATACTTGCATATTTCGCTTTCTTGACATGACTCGTAAAACAAAGGCTGTGAGTGTGGAACTAATAAATCACCTGAGACATTTCCTTCTGAAGTGAAGCATCAAAGTGACTTTTCAAAAAAGCGTAGTAACGGCGAGCCTACTGCGAAAACTGGATTATGCAACGATCAGCATAGTCATCTGGGTGACCAGTGGCATATGTAACGGCTTTGTAGACGATCGGGAAGACAATATTATACTATCACACCGATGACAACTTAAGACGACCTTAGACGACCTATAAGTAATTTACCTATGAGTTAGCATTATATGGATTTTTCTAGGCTTGGTCGCGAGGAACAAGCGTAGCTCACCTAGCTCGTAAGACGATTCAAAGTGACCGTTTGATTTTGACATAATAAACAATATTTTATTCCTAAATCTTGGTGGGTATCTATTTCTTGTTCAAAATAAAGTAAAGTAAAATAAAGTTAGGTTCTCGTAGCAGTTCTACGGCGTAGCATCTAACATAAACAATCGTAGATGCCGTGATTGTACCCGATCCCTCAGCAGAGCTATTACTGAGTAGCACTCAGGTAATTTAGGGGTCCGCGGACCATCGCCGGCCGGATATAAAGCGGTTGCGGGTTCCGTACCGCCGCGATTAGTCGGTGAATTGTCTACAAAGAGGTAAGGCTGCGTTTACTTAGATAGCTGGTTAATGTTGCCTACTCTAGACTGTTATCCGTATTTTAGTGAGTAAAGTTATAATAAATGATTCAAGTTCTAGGCAACTATATTTTCTGTGTACCTATAGAACTTGTAGGTATAGGAGTCATACCGAGTGAATGTAATTTAGTTATTATAGTTCAACTCTTCCGCAAAATGCGAGTAGGTATGTTTCTAATGAAATTGTTTTACGTAGCTAGGTACGTTCTTCTGACTACCCGCATTAGGTAGCCCCAAATACATGGATCTGAAGAGGATTTCTAACAAGCTTGGTGATTACAGTCATGCGCTCAATCATAACGCTATTGGCTGGTGGTAGGCAGAGGTGATCATACGAAAGTTATTTTGATAGTAACTTACCATACTTTGGTAGTAACATGGTAACGCCGAAAAACCGCTATCCATGACAACACAGCCTTAGCTACAAGATGTATAAAATTACCTACTTAGCTACTCCGAAAACGTGTTCTGAAATTTAAGAGCTTTGGTAGAAGGTTTGTGGCTTTCTTCGTTAAAGATCCTGTTGTACTTTCCTACTTACTTTGTGCCTTTGGTTTGAAGCCTCAAAGAAAATCTTAAAGCAACTGGGAAGTCGAATAAGTACCTACCTACCTATCTACTCCCATATTTTGCTAAACTTTTGGAAGCAGATGCTAAATATTGTGTCCACTCGTCCCTACGATTATCTACAAAGTCAAAGTCAAAAAGTATTTATTTTAATAAAATCACAAGGATCACTTTGAAACATCTTAGGAGCTAGGTGAAGTTAAGCCTGTTCCTCGTGGCTAAGCCTAAAAGAATCAGTCAACAAACACGGCTTACCTACATAATATCTAGATACCTACTTATATTACAGTTTAGTATAATTGATTTTTTAATTTAATTTGTAAATAATTAATTAATAAGTGGACATTTGATGTGTATATAAAATAAGGATGTTATTGATGTTTATGATAATGCTTTTCTAATTTTTAATTCTTATAACTACTCTATTGTATTAGGTTACCTGTAATAATAGATGTATTGTGTAATAAATAAATAAATAAATAAAAATAAATAAATAAATAAATAAATAAAATAGTTAAAATTGGCTGAGTAGCGGACCTATTTCGTAACTGGACTGATAGTCATAATCGGCTTCAACTGTCAAATTCCCATGGTGTAAGTCGTAAACTCGAACAAACTTTATATCATAATCTATCATATTTATTGGTACTAAAAGGAACATTTTCATGAAAAGTTTAATAAAAAGGTCAAATAAGTCAGAAGGGTCTACGTCCCATCCCAAGATTATTAACCTATATTAACTACCGACTTATAGGTATATTTATAAGTAGAGTTAATCGGCCACACAGCCTAGACTCCTCATGCAAGGCGAACACTGTCAGACAACACAATATTAGCTACAAATCCTGTGTAAACCACCGAGCGTGGTTCACGACGCGCCCCGCGGCGGACTGTGACATTGAACTGGCCAATCAGAATGCAAGCCATTTTAGGCATCTGTCTATTGGGCTATGTGGTCGATAGTAAGGTTACTTATATAAAGTTCTAAGCAAAAGCTATCTCGAAACTCTGAAACGAGGTGATCAGTTAAATGTCCCCACAAACTTCTCTCATTATCCGGTAAAATTGCATCGAACTTTTACGACCTTACTACCTACCTACTTTTAGTTAGGTAGGTATTGCAACAGTAGATAGTTACCACTGGGGTAATTACCTTTTATTTACTTAACCGATTACCTACTACCGATTTAATTAAAAGCATAGGTGCCTACATAACTTCGGTGACAGCGAGCTGATCAAATGAAGTTAGGAGCTGTTCAACGAACACTCATAACGGAACTCCTTTGTAAATAGTTCGAAAGAGTTCCAATCAAAGAGGTTCCAATGACAATGTAATATTGTGACAGGTGAGGTGACGCGCTGCTTTAATAACTTGCTCAAAGGAGAATTTTACAAAAGCTTCTTTTGAAAAATATTTATCAACAGAAAACTTATTTTATCTTATTGTTTACGCCGCGGATCTTCTATAAACCAGTTTGCGTAGTTTTTTTAAGGAAATACATTTTCAGAATCATCAAGAAAACTTGTAACAAGTTAACAAAGTCCCGACAACTTGGCCGTTTAGTTTACAAGTACCTCCGCCAGCCACAACTGTTCAGGGGCCATACCATAAGGTCCTAAAGTAATATCAAAACAATTTTAATCGCGGTGCAAAAGTGACAACGCTATACGAGTTCGTATTGTGTTGTCAGTTTCGCATCAAGAGCAGTATTTGTCTATACTAATATACTAATATTATAAAGAGGAAAGATTTGATTGTTTGTTTGTTTGTATCGAATAGGCTCCGAAACTACTGGACCGATTTGAAAAATTATTTCACCATTAGAATCCTACATTATCATGATGAACATAGGCTATAGAATATTTTCAAAAATATTAGGGATCCGTATGAAAACTTCGATAATGTAATCCAGTGTGAAATTTAAAAAAAAAACTTATATTGCGTTTGCTGCGGAAATTATTGACAATAGAGCAAAGTAATGTAGTACAGTTTTAAAGAGGACATCAATATCTACAAAAATGTATGTATTACTATAAGTCTAACTATTAGGGATCCGTATGAAAACTTCGATAATATAACCCAACGTGTGAAAAAAATCTTTATATCGCGTACTCTGCGGAAATTGTTGACAATAGAGCAAAGTGATGTATGTACTACAGTTTTAAAGAGGACATCAATATCTACAAAAAAAGTCTAGGATACTAAATGTTTTATTAGGGATCCTTATGAAAAATTCGATAATGTAACCCAAGGTGAAAAAATTACCTATAATATCATTATTACACCCGTGCGACGCCGGGGCGGACTGCTAGTTTTATTATAACTTTTGAGCTTATGGTACGGCCCCAGAACGGACTTGCATTAAGTAAATTAAACAGCCGCTAACTCGACTTGTATTTTTCTTGCGCTTGTCAACTTTCGAGATTGAGTAATGATATTAGAAAACATTTAATTTCTTTACAATTAACTTACTACTGGGTTTTGTTGCTTTTATTTTACGAAAGCCGTGTTGGCCGAGTGGGTGGTAACTCGACTTTCATTTCGAAGGTCGTGGGTTCGAATCCTGGCGTGCATCAATGAATTTTTCTATTCGAAACATTTATATATGCATCAAAACACGTGCTCAAAACGGTGAAGAAAAACATCGTGAGGAAACAAGTTAGTATTCTTATAAGCGGCGATGGGCTTGCAACCTGTCATGTATGGAATTCTAACTACTGCAAAATGTGGACATGTGCCAAATATAATGTTTAGACGTGCCTCCTGACTACGCCCCACTAGACGTCTTCAAAAGATCTAAGAGCCTGGAGATCTGAGAGGATTTCTACCGTACTTGGGGATTACAGTCATGACATACAGTTTGCTATTTAATGCATGCACATGACATTGGACTAATTTTTAGACAGAACGGTAATAAGACCTATAGGAATTTGACTATCCGGAAAACCACTTAGTAGGTACAAATTTTCGAGTCATCCCTACCAACCATAAAATATAATAAAAAAATAAATAGGATCACGACTGTAATCCTCAAGTACGGTAGACATACTCTCGGATCTCCAGACGCTTAGATCCTTTGAAGATGTCTAGCCAACCATCTCATTTAATAATCTGTTTGGTGTTTGTCGCGCTAAATAAATGTTTTTCATTTCATTTCAAATAAGACGTAACGGACAGGCTATAGCTAGACCAAACGGTAACTGTCGTACTGTAAACGGTCCTAATAGTAGGTACATTGATTTTAGCGTTGATAGAGGCCTTCTAGCGGCCTAAAAACTCCAATCACCAGCATATGCAACTAGCTCAAACATAAGAAAGTTGAATATTATATGATTTTAATGGGTGTGCATATAATTAAATTAAATAAAACAAATATTAACTTAAAAATAATAGCTTTATTCATTTATAACCACAGTTATAGTTAAATCACGTGCATACACTCTAGTACACATTACCTAACGCGGACTAACCAACCCCTGGACTCCCAAACTAATGCAAAAGCATCACAAAACAAAACACCATTCAAAATAGTGCCTAGCATTGTTTTACAAAAATGGGCTTTTTCGAGCACATTTTACATTTTTATACTTATCTAAACTTCTAAAAATAAAATGATTTCATTAACGAAAATACTTGTAATATAAAACCGTGTAGGTCCAAGAGTGGGTCCAGGGGCCGTGCCACAAGCTCTTAGAATAATATTAAAACAGTATTACTGTTCGAAATCGATAACGCTATACGAAATCGTATGGCATTGTCACTTTCGCACCGCGAGTAGTAGGTACTGTTTTAATATTACTATAGAGCTTGTGGCAAGGGGGCAGACATCAGACTGACTTTACTTTCATCGTAGTTCCTGACAAAATAGATTATTATTTTTATTCGACAGCTAAAAATACGAGTTTATATATTTTATAAACATCATAAGTGAGTTAGAGATAATGATTGAGGAAAAACTATAGATTTTTACACGGTTCTTCATCACGTAATTACCTTTAATTTATTTTCCCGACGTTTCGACTATGTTACAATAGTCATAACTGTCCGCGACCATGGCTATTGTAACGTGATAAAGACCCGAAGAGAGTTGACGTCAGACAGGCGGTCGGTTGTATAATATAAGCCAAATCCTCTTCGCAACATGTTGTGCCTACCCCACATTAAGTGAGCATAAGGAGAATAAAATGATGATGTAACGTGATAAATACCCGTGTAAAAATCTATAGCTATGTCTACTAATCACGATACTTTGTAAGATAATGAGGTAGGTAGGTTACTCGTCAGCCTGACTTTGTCGCTTCTTCTTTTTTTTCTTCTCGCTCTTGGGTTCGTCGGCAGTTTCGGCTTCGGCTTCCTTCTTTGCTTTCTTCTTCTCGCTTTTCGGTTCCACTTCTTCGGCTACTGAAACGTCAGCTGCTTCCGACTCCTAGAGGAAATCATAAAATTAAATTTAAAAAATATATTCAATTCATTTGTTACATCAGACATACAAAGGTCCATTATTTTGTTGATATTTATGTCATAAAATATAAATAAAATGAGTTTTTTTTTTAATAACATCTTTATACTAATATTACACAATATTGAAAATAAACAACCAGTTGAGCTATCTGTAGACCGTTCCAAATGGTCTATAGGAGAATAAAATTAATATGGGCCAAATCTTATGTAAAATTAATAGTTGTGAAAAGGGTTTATTTTTTTGTGTTTTATAGATTTCGACAACAAAGCCGAAAATTTCGAAATACTGTTCCTTACGATTTTTCTTTTTTTTTTTTTGTTTTCGCACATTATACTTTTTAAAACAGTTAAATCCACGACAAGAATTCAAACGACCTTCGAATTGAAAGTCTCTGCAAAGACGGTTATAAATGGTCCTAACTAATCTTCGGAAATCGGATTAGTTACCCTAAATAAAGCAATGCGCATACATAAAAATAAATAATATTTTCGTCCGTTCTGTCTATTATTAGAACTCACCCTCTTTTTCTTCTTCTTCTTCTTCTCGGAGGTGGGTTCAGTGGGTTCCTCTTTCACTTCCGACTTCACCTTTTTTGATTTGGGAGTGTCCTGTCAACAAAAAACATAGCGTAAAATAAATAGACTCATTATAATTTCCAAGCATGGTAAACCTAAACATCCTTTCATGTTTGAAAATTTCTTAAGGGGGTAGTCAAAGGCACGTCAACACATCACCTACAATCGCAATACGTATACCAATATTTTGTTAGATACAAGCCAATAACCATAACAGAACCTAGACTAAGCAAGTTCTAGAATTAATAATTTAATTCGAAGCATCCATTATGGAGTTAAAGGTTAGAACACATACACAAACAGACCTCAGGCGAGAATTAATAATGTGCTGATTCGAGGTTGCAATATAACTGAAATCATAATGTACAAATCTAACGTAAAGACTATTTAATAAATGTAAGAAATGACCCACAAATGTAATATAACTTACTGTAAAATAAATGTATGAACATGAATAATACCTTCATGGCCGTTTCGCAAGACAAATCTCGATTTAAAACGAATAAAACGTACGTTTTTGTGAATTTATTGTAGCTCGAATATTTCTAAGAGCGAATTCATACGCTACTAAAATGAAAAATGAACGAAAAACTTTCGTATGAAACCATTAATAAATATACTGCATTAGGAACCCATAATGTCGTATCAGAAAGTACCAGTATCAGCCATGCTAGGAATCGAACCTACTCCTTTTTCCGCGCCCACAACGTAATCAAACGTGTCTGGGTGTTATAATGGATCATAACTATGGCATTTACAAAAAAAAGTAGGTGGCGATGTGTGAAATGGAATAACAAAACAACGAACTCGTATAGCGTTGTCACTTTCGCACAGCAAGTAATATTGTTTTGATATTACTTTTGAGGTTGTGGTACGGTCCCTGTATTAAAACGGTAGTCGGAATAATAACAAACAATAGAGCACATTCAGTATGATCACATACCCCGCTACTCCCCGCTCCATCCTCGAGTTTAATCCTTTTTGGTTTAACCTCCTCTTCATCTGGTGAGTGTTCGCGCTTGGCCGGTTTCTGACCGAGAGTGCTGTCGCCCGCAACGTGGTAAGTGTGGACCTCGCTGTCGAGACAAATAAGACATAGGATCACGACTGTAATCTCCAAGTACGGCAGACATCTTCTCAGATCTCCAGACGCTCAGATCCTTGAAGATGTCTAAAGGGGTGTATCAGAGGCAGGTCCAAACATTACATTTGGTACATGCCCACATTTTGCAGTGGTTAGCATTTCACACTAGACAGGTTGCAAGCACAGAAAGTAAGACATATCAAACATCTACTAATATCAATTGATTTGAGAAATAAATAAATAAATTCCCAACAAGTACCTTCTTTTGTATGCCATTTCAAAAGGGATGAAATAATTGAAAATCATGTAGCAAAAATATTACAGAATCTCATTGTATAACAAAGTATTTAGTAAGAAAACTCACCTTTTACTGTGATATTTCTCAAACTTAGCTGCTGCCTTGCCAGTTCCGCTGATCCTCCTCAGATTCCCTTCCTCCAGCAACCTCAGCTTATTCTCCAACTTCACCTTATGTTCAGCTCCCAACTCAAAGGACACATCCTCACCGAACGCATCTAACCTTGTCATCAACGCAGCCTTTGCAGCCAACATACGAGACATCTTACCCTTATTCTTCGTACTGCATTGACCGACCAACTGAGCATGGTAGATCAAACCGTATTTGGGTGTGTCTTTTTTAGTTTTCAGCGCTCTGAACAGAGCCTTTTCAGCTCCAAAGATCTGAATAGTTGAGGCTGGATGCTTGGCCAAGTTCATGAGGGAACCGGCATGAGCTATCAACCTTGCCCCGATATGTTCTCCAAGTAAGACAGTTAGATTAGGAGCCATAGCCATCATTCTTGCTTTGAGGTAGTCGGTTAAATGAGTTCGGTAGTCTGTGATGGCGATAATTTCATCACTCAAGTTTTGAATATTCATGATATCATCATCAGAGATTTCAGTTCCCATTGATATTTCGGCAGCCTCCTTCACTTTCTCTTCCAAATCTTCTGGGAGGATGTCTGATAGGTCAGTGTTTGAGGCGTTGTCACGTGTGCCCATTAGTTTAACAATTTTGACAAACAAAGTGTTGTCTGTGATAATCTTTCCCAGCTCAGGAAAGTGCCAGCCGTACCATTCCCGGCATCTCATGACGTAGTTGTTCAATTCCTTGTCAAGATCATCTAGTAGGCATTGGGCTTGGACTATCATTGTGTCTATCTTGTCAGGTGAGAATTTGAGTTTGTAGCGAGAGAGTGAATGAGCTAGACCGAGGGCCATGGCAGTCATTTCCTTCTTGGGCAAGCCAGCTAGGAGGCTGTCCATCTGAGTACGAATACATCTTAGTAACTCCTGGACATTGTTGTTTGATACACACTGAAGGTCAAACTTCTCTCTAATGGCACTTCCGAGCTTAGCATCTCCTACAAGTATTTGTTCTTGGACCTCCTTGCTGATATACTTCTTGAGAACTTTCTTCAGAGGTTTGGAGACTTTTCCTTCAATAACTGCAGTGGTGGCAGCAAGAGCTTCTGTTGTGTCTTCAAACTTGACAAAGTTCTTTAGTTTTACCCTGTAAATAATTTGGTAATGTGGAAAAACTAAATTTATAAACATCCAATATTAACATTCACAGTCCTGCTGGCTTATTTTGTAAAATCTATGATGCTATGAATATTAGTTGAATTTAAAAAATACCAAATTCATAGTGACTATTGTAGAATGTATTCTCATAGCTATGGAAATCATAGATTTAGAGAATACCAATTTCATAGTAACTATTATAGAATCTGTGTACCTAATCTATTCTCACAGCTATGGCTATGAAAATCATATCATATCATGTCATAGATGTTCTCATATTAGGGTTCCCTGTGTAGTGGGACTATGAGAACAAATATTTACCCCATCGGGGTTTGAACGTACACCTTTTATGTATCAGTTCAGAACTAACCACTCTACCAAGGTAATTTGTTTCATTGTGAAATTATTCAGATACATATCAGAACACATTGATTTTATTGCAAATAAAACCAGTCCACGGTAACATCTTCCAAACAATATTTTACACATAATTATTAGTAGGACCTCTAAATAAAATGTAATAGACTTGTATTAAGTTATTGATGATATACTTACACAGCTGAAGCTCCCTCTGGTGTGTTGAACTCTTGATGCAAATCATCAATTTGAGACAACTTTGACTCATCCAGCAACTAAAACCAAACACTACTATGAAGCACTAATTTTGACTACATTGTGTGTATTGTTACTTAAATCTAGGTCATAGTACACAATGTTCAAAGAAATTGTTGTACTAAGAAGTGTTTTAGGGTTTTGTACAAACTAGATACTTTTAAAACAAATAAACTACAGAATATAAACAGAAATACTACAGAAATATTGTGAATACATGTTTTTACGGCCTGCATGTTGAGAAATGTATGGTAGCATTGTGTTCTCAACATCTTGGAAAATAATACAAACATTGGGACAACATTTTGAAGTAAGTACATAACTGCAAAGAGGGATGAGCTGTTTTGAATGAATAACAGAATATATTAATGATTTTGATGCATATTTCATACAGTAAAACACGAAAAAACATAAGACAAGCATCTCTTTGAGGTTAGAAATCTACACGTGTGGAATGTTTACCTTGAATATCGCGTACCCCGCCGGGGTTTCAAATAGCACTAACATTTTTATCGCACACTATAACACTTAATTTTCAGTATTTATTGAATGAATACCACGAAAATATTATTTTACAAAATAAATGCACGCGACTCGACCGCGGCCTCGCGGTGGGAGGGAGAATTTGTATTTTGTTTTGACTTTGACGTTTACAATCAACATTGATGACTTGACATTGACAGATTCAAAACTTTAACATGACATCGTTTTATTATGTCACAATTTTGTTCATGTAGGAATGTGATTATTAAAATACCTAAATTAGGTATTATGTATATGTATACACATACTGTAATTGTAATTTTATAGAAAAATTATAATTCACAATCCACATAAGTTTTAAAGTATGCGTCTGTATCAGTAGTGCATGACTGTATTTAATTAGAGTTACATACAGGAAACAAATCACCAATTTGGTACCTAGGTCCGTGCCAGGGCCACTAATAGTTGCAACCTACTGGACCGTACCACAAGATTCTATATTAATATTGTTTTAAAATTACTTAAGGGAACTGAGAACTGGTGGTGGAAGGTAGGTACAGCTCTTAACCATAAATCGCCGGACTTCAAATATTACCTACCTAATTATACGATAGGTGTTTAAAATGGTGTACCATATAGGTACCTACGAACTACATAGTTAAAAACAATGACTTTTGATTCACATCATATATTATGGGACCATTGAGATTATAACAATAGAAAGGTACCTACCCACGATAGTAATGATTATCATTATGGTAGGTTGTACATTAGTATCTAGCATGTTTTACATGGTAGGTAGCAACCTGTTAGCTCCATTACAAAATACCAAAGTAGATAGGTAGGTAAGTTTAATAAACATACACACATCTGTGTGTATGTTTATTTGTCCTACTTTGCGTGTGCTTACATTCAGACGGTTTTATATCTCCACCGCGAGGTTCCGAGCAGTGAGCAGACGTTATTTGAAAATTCAATAACTCTGCATAAAGCCATGCATCCACTTGCGAGTGGGTGAATGATTGAGCGAATGAACGAGTGAATTGAATTCATCGAGCGAGCGAACGCTCTCCCGCGTCAATCGGACGAGCAAGAAACGTGATTATTTTGCGTATTGGATGCTTGAATAGGAAATGTACGTATTTCCGTTTATTTTGAAAACATTTTAAGGCGAGGGCAATCACTACGGGCGCACCTACTCGTGGAATTGGATTACGACGGAGGCTTTTAGATTTGCATTAGATTCGTTATCCACCTGGAAGTGTATGGATGAATACATTTCCCCTGTTAGAATGCCACGTCGAAGCTATTTGATTGGTGTTAAACATCGTTTTCATTTAGGTAAGTAAGTAATTTGAGAAAGAAAATAAAAACTGCAGGGCTATTTTGTTAAAAACATGAATATCATGTTATGATGTTGAATGCAATGCCTAATGTTAGAGAATACCTAATCTGTACACTTTTCATAGTAACTATTCACAGTTTATGCACCTATACCTACGCTTCAGCGTAAGTATTGTATTGGTAGCGTAGGTATGGGTGCCTAAACAGCATAAAAAGCGTAGGTATTATGGCATTCAGTACCATAACATGATAATCATGTTTTTACAAAATAGCCCTGCTGATCCAATTCGCGTCAGCCTCTAGTGGAGAGGGTTCCGTACTAATACTTAGTCGTTTCAAAATGTTTAAGTAAACTACGTAGGTACTTACCTACCTACTTAATAGATACTTGCATAGTCATTATAAGTAGTTACCTTAGTTACTGCATAATTATGTTTAATATTTATGGTACCTACTCGAAATACTGTAGGGTACCTACCTAGTACCTACCTATTTATTTACATTTTATTAATTTGTCATTATTGTATTGTGCTTGTGCTTAAGGTTTCTTGTTCCTACGTACCTACTATAATAATAAGAAGTACTAGGTAAGAAAAGGTTCTACCTACTTACATATTTTAAATAGAAATACGGCTAATTACCACGTGTTTCCTTTGTATTGCTGACATTTCGAGACAATTCAGATGCCGACTTACATATTAAGTATAATAAAATTATTAAAAAAAAATCTATTAGTTACCTAAGTAAAAGAGTCAAAGCCGTAATGTATAAAATGCGTCATACGTTTTACTACTTAGCATGTTTATTCACTACCAAACATGTTTATTGTAGCTTATTTATACCTAAAGCTACAATAAACATGTTTGGTAGTGAATAAACATGCTAAGTAGTAAAACGTATGACGCGCATTTTATAAAGTTGGCACAGAAAAATGTCAAGTGCAGAAGCAGTGCCATAATATATTTTTCTTTCAACTTCGCCTTTAGTACTATCGAGCTACTAAAAGAAAGTGAAGTTTTATTACGCTTGTAGCACACGGACAGCTCGTTACACGTTTACCAAACCATTCGATTTGAAACGATGGATGGAATCTTTCTGGCAAGAGTGCGGATAGAACTTCACCGTTATTGGTGGCCATTAAAGCAAAATACGAGTAAGTAGTACGCGGGTCGACAGGAGGTCTACTACACAAAACGATATCGTCATAATCACCTAATAGGTACGTCAGTGCTCAGAACTGTTAAAATTTAAAACAATAGCCTACGCAATATCACCAAGATCGTCGTTCGATTGTTCGTCGAATTTACATTTGTTTCATTCACTCAGATAATTTTAATTGTTGTATTGTAGGTATCGTTTATAATGTTGTTAGAGTAGCGCTGCGACAACGATTGTCAAATTGAGCTGTCGGCCGTTTCTTCGTTAAAACGATAGTCGATCTAACTAAGAATATGTTTGGTCCGATCGTTTATCAGTTTGTAGAGTGAACCCCCAGGGCCGCCCCGGGGAACGATTAGCGTATCGGCACAGAATAAATGCCAGTGTGAGGGATCACGCGCCCGGCAAACACCTGACTAGCTAAAACAGAGTTGTAGCTAGGGATATTGATCGAAATAATATATTTCAATCTGCATATTAATATTGAACTGCCTTAAGTCCCATGGTTCGATTCGAGTCATGAACATTCTGAGAATGCCATGATGCTTGTTTGTATGTAGTAGTAAGTACGCACGCATAAAAGCGCTCAACGAAAAAGGCTCTGCTTTTAAAAGTTTGATTTTTAATTACTATGCCGTGCACCATTCATGCAGTGATATTTAGCCTTAGCTTAGGTATTAATAAACAATAGAAAAACCGGCCAAGTGCGAGTCGGACTCGCGCACGAAGGGTTCCGTACTATTATCAAAACGGCAAAAAAATCACGTTTGTTGTACGGGAGTCCAACTTAAATATTTATTTTATGCTCTTTTTAGAGAAATACATCATATGTGAAAATTTCAACTGTCTAGCTATCACGGTTCACGAGATACAGCCTGGTAACAGACAGACGGACAGCGGTGTCTTAGTAGTCCCGTTTTTTACCCTTTAGGTACGGAACCCTAGAAACATAAAAAATAATTCATAATATCTCATAACTTACCTATTTACCTAACTACGTAGTTAGCATTCCACACGTGACAGGTTGCAAAGCCGTCGCCGCTTTCAAGAATACTAACAGGTTTCCTCACGATGTTTTCCTTCACCGTTATAAACACGTGTAACACGCATGTACATTTTTCGAACAGAAATATCCATTCGAAATTAATTTGAAATTAATGATATCTACCTAGGTACCTATTTACCTAACTACATGAATTCAATAATTCAATTTCAAACTTTTTAGTCGATCATGTGAAGTACCATCTATTTACCGACTAACTTTACCGATAGTGGTAAAATAGCGCCACCTGCCAGCGGAATTGCAAACCTCTTTCATCTTACCTCTCAAACCCCGAGCGGTCGCATGAGATCGCGAAAAGTACTTATATTAACGTAGTAACATCACATGAAACTAGATGGCGCTGGAATGCAAAAATCAAGTTTGTTGTATGGGAGCCCCCCTTAAATATTTATTTTATTCTGTTTTTAGTATTTGTTGTTCGAGCAGCAATATAAATACATAATCTGTGAAAATTTCAACTGTCCAGCTATCATGGTTCATGAGATACAGCCCTGTGACAGACAGACAGACAGACGGACAGACAGACGGACAGCGAAGTCTTAGTAATAGGGTTCCGTTTTTACCCTTTGGGTACGGAACCCTAAAAAACTAGAGTTATTTAAAAAAATTGAATGTTAAATGATATAAATATTTAAATACCTACCTACACTGTAATTTTACACAGGTCTTTATCACGTATTATCTCGAGGAAGTGCCACAGAGCCAGCAATGGCCAGCATGCATACGTATAAAAACAGTTGCTAAAGTCATTAATTCATTCATGAGGTATGAAGATTTTGATGTAGCGGCTCTGTTGCGCTTCTTCGAGCGTCTAATCTGAAGGCGCCCTTAATATTACGCGATTCCGATTTCCGTGCCTCACCGTTCGTCCCCTGCCAGCCGCCCCTGGCGCATGACGTCCCGTGGGCGCCGATGTGTACCTACCTTTACATTACAACCATGCGGTGACAGGGGTTTACGAGATAAATAATGTTGTCGTTTAGTCCTCAATTTGTTTATCTGAAAATTTCCACCGGTCCGCCGCCGCTCTGTGGTTTAATCCGCAGTTTATGTTCGGCGGTGGCTGTAAACCGCCTTTATTACGACGCGGTAAGAGCTAAAATGCAGTGGTCGGCGAATCGTAAAGTTTGCAAAGGCTCGGTAGGTGATGTTTCAGCAAATGCTGGTATTGTGAATCAGACATCAAATATTCGTAGTTTGTCATTTACTTCGCACCTTAAAGCTCAATATGATTAGGTATGCACCTACCTACCTAGGTACCTACATTACCATTACCTACCAGGTACCTACCATTGAACCAATTTTATAAGTGACAAATATAGTTTTATTAGGTGTGGCATATGCCGTTCGCATTCACGCGCCGCGCGCGACTGGAACAGATCCAGGTTAATAGGTATGAGTGAAAAGGCAACTTGGTAAATATAAATAAGCTCACATGGTTATGGTAAAATTTTCTGATCTTTGAACCAGTCTCTGCATGACATGGGTATAGGCAACTTAACCAAATTCAATCTCCCTTCAAGCACACTGAGCAACCAAAATTAGATTTAGAAAAAATAATTACAATTATGTAGGTTGGAAAGGATAAGCTGGACAGAAAAAATTACAAATATAGAGGTTTTACGTAGAATACAGGAAAAAAGGATCCTATTAACAGCGATTGAGAACAGAAGAGGGAAGATGGTTGGCCACCTTATACGGCACGACAGTTTTATAAAGACTATAATGGAAGGGAAGATTGAAGGGAAGAGAGGAAGAGGAAGGCCACGAATAAGCTACATGAGCCAGATAAAGGAGAAAATAGCTGTCGTGTCGTATAAGGAAGTTAAAGAGACGGCACTGGAGAGAAATAGATTGAGAGAGCTGCATCAATTACACCGACAAGAGCACAGCTCTTAAGTTAGAAGAAGGTAGAAAATTAAAAAGAAAATGTTTCGGCCAATCAAAAATCCATTAAATAACAAAAAAAAACTTGTCGAATTGAGTACCTCCTCCGTTTTTTTCGTCGGTTAAAATTTGAATTTAATGCAGAGCTGTCAAAGCTAGTGTGTAGTGGCTAGTGTCTTTGATCATTGGCAACAAATGTAGGTTCAGATTGTTTGCATCTAATTGAACCAGGCTGGGAGGTAGGTCGTAAAAGGAAGGGAGTGTGTCCTGGCTACGAAACCTGTCGCGGTAAAACCTCCATTACTCAAGACCCTAACATACCTAGCTTCGATAGATAATAGTTACTAAAGCCCATAGCACAGAATAAACTATTGTTACCAGCGCCCCTGACCACAGAGAATTGAACAGTTTGTATAGGTTAGGACACAGATTGTCTAAGAGTTTGTAAGACCTCAGGGTTTTCCAGTGTCTAGGGTTAGAAACTTTGTTCATAATATCCTGAGCCGAGGTGGGGTAGGGACGTTATTTGGTGTTTATTAGCATAATAGTGAACTGTTAGACTCCTGGACCTTTATGTAGGGCCTGATATGCCCTTTGGCCTGTCTGAGGGACTATTAAAGGTGAGAGTGCGCACTAATGTCTCATAGGGGGATGGAGGGGGTTTGTATCATCGTGAGATTTTGCTAGTGTCTGTATTAATGCGGTATTTTGTTTGGGTAAACTCTCGGTAACTACATTTCAGTATTACACGACTGTTTGAAGACGCGGTTTGTAAAAGTGTGTGTCGGACTAAAAACTATAGGCCTATTTTACCGCGATGTAAGAAACGCCGGTATACGGCGTAGGTACCTACAGAATGTGATATTAGTACAGAACGGTCGGCTTGTTATTGTCTTCACACATTTTAATATGTACGTTTTATTAGTCTAATTAAATACCGTGCAAAGCTCGGTCATCCCGTCATCCGGGTACTAGTCATTTATTTAAATACTTTACACACAACACTATCTAGCCCCAAACTAAGCAAAGCTTGTACTATGGGAACCAGATAACTGATAGAATACATATATCTTTTTTTTTGTGTAAATACATACATAATATACATAGTAACACCCAGACACAGAACAAACATCTATGTTCATCACACAAATGTTTGCCCTGGGTGGGGATCGAACCCACAACCTACACCGTAGAGTTACTACCAACTAAGCTGTGAGGCCAGTCTGTAGAAAACTATATCAGGTCTAGGTGGCTAACACGTTTGTGTTTGTATTTAACCGGCTGAAGTAACCAGTTTTTGACGCCTACTGTACCTGTGTTCGCTCGTACGAGTACTTACGTAGATATATCGACCTAAATACATAATTAAGCTCTGTCATTTACGAGTAGGCACCGAACTAGGCCTAATCTAATATTCATTAGTTACGAAACTCGGTAATAATTTAATTCTAAAGATAAAGATTCTGTATGTACCTATCATTGTACATACATACATAAGTGTAAATCTTTTTAATGTTTAGATTCACTAATCTACTAATATTATAAATGTGAAAGTTACTCTGTCTGTCTGCCTGTCTGTGACGTTAACATAGCCAAACCGCTGGGCCGATTGTCATGAAATTTCATAAAGAGATAGTTTAAAGTCTTGGAATGAATTTAAACTACTTTTTTAAATCTACGCAGACGAAGTCGCGGGTAAAAGCTGTATTATATTATTATATTGGTAGATATTTCACACAACGTCACCTAGCCCTAAACTAAGCATAGCTTACAAGCTATGGGAACTGGAATAACTGATAGAATATTTAATAATGTATAATACCAGTAATATTATTATTGTGAGCGTTACGAGAATAATGCTGTAGCTTAGACGATCTTGATAGAATATATATTTATTTATTGATATTTTCTTTGCATGAAAACAATTTGGCACCTAAAAAAATACAACCGAATTGAGAACCAACTCCTTTCTTTGAAGTCGGTTAAAAAGGAAATGAAACTCTACCAGCTGCAATAATAGACCATCTCACATCAAGTACCTTCATGTTGGTAGATAATCAAAGATTGAGTAAGGTATAGCCTAGATAGCGTATTTGCCAACACTGCCGGCGGCCAAGCAATAATGTTGCTGAACTGTGTCTTCGTTAACAAAACAATGTCTCACAAATAGAGTAGGCATAGGCATAGGCATACGCACCCAATCAAGATGGGTTATAGAGCTGTCATACTTCAAAATTTAGGTACTAACCAGCGTGAGAAATCCAGTTAATCCTAAACCTACTAATATTATAAATGGGAACGTTTTTGAGAGGTTGTGTGTGTTTGTTACTCTTTCACGCAAAAACTACTGAACGGATTTAGAACGAATTAAACTATACAGTAATATAGCTTATACATCAGAATAACACATTAGGCTACTTTTTATCTAGGTGCGTGCGAAGCCGGGCGAGCAGCTAGTATTCTTATATGCCTGGCGCACAGTGGAGGACCGAACGGCAGCGGATTTAAAATGTATCAATTGAATTCAATAGTTATCTTCAATGCTCGGTAATCTCACAAAACTACGCCGCGATACTCCGAGACTTGATCACCGAGCATTGAAATATATAACTTATTTCGATTGGATAACTATTGAATTCAATTCATAAATTTTAAATCCTCAACCACGCCGTCCGCCAGTGTGCGCTAACTATTAAGCGGCGATAGGCAAAATATAGATTAAGCTAAATTAACTGTTTAGCGACATTCACCTATGAAATAATGTAAATAAATGTATGATTTATAACATAACTATAGATTTTGACACGGGTCGTGATAAAGACCCGTGTCAAAATCTATAGTTATGTCTACTAATCACGATAGTTTGAAAAATAATGATTTATAACAGTATAAAAACAATAAGCTTTGGATCTACACATTGACTGGGCCAACGCAACTCGACTTTATTGTTACACTTTACTGTAATCCAACTTTACTTTTATTTACCAAAATAAAGTACCTTATGTGTCGTAGCAATTGCTACGGCGTAGCAGGTCTACGCGTCACCTCTATTAATTCTTTACAGACTTCACAAAGTAGCGAGCGCGTCTGAACCATAATTTAGTTAGCTCGAAAGTTGCTTTGACACCGCCCCCTAAGATGTTTTATTAAAGGAAAAGTTTAATCACATACCCTACCCCCTTCAGAAACTTGTGGAATTTCCGAATCAACTCGTGAGATAATGAGACTTGTTTGAGATCTTACAATGCTTTGAGAGGCATCGCTGAAATGTTTAGATTGTTTTGGAACTTTGTTTTATTTATTGCAGCGAGATACGGGTGTGTGACAATATTGAACGAATTGTTACCTAACTCCCTACTGGTCGTTCAGTTATGACGGAGGCTTTTAGGTCGCCTAAAAACGGTCACTAGAGTTGGCCACTATCCCATACAAACATATTTACTTACCGAAGATTTACCTCTAAACTGATGTACATAATGTTCATTCTTCCTGGTAGTGATCTGGATTAAATGAGCTACCTATTGACTGTTTGCAACGGTCATTAGATAGTTCAACTGGTTTTTGTGTATTTTGTAAATATTCTGTAATATATTAGTATTAGATGATATTTATTCTTCTAAAATGAGTAGCTGAGAGGAAAATTAAGCTATGGCAGGTACACCTTAGTTTATTCTTCGGATTAACTTTTATGTAAAAAGATAACTGTACACAGATTCTTGCATAGTTCCTCTCGAGTTTAAAATTCATTTAAAACCCGTTTGAGCACATTTGCATAATGCATTAGTGTGCCTAGAAGATTGGAACGTATGCTGCGAGGCATCCAGACTGTTTGCACTAGTGACTAGATCATAATATTGAAGCTTCGAGGAGGCAACGAGCTCTAGTGCTCCAATTTAGTGGTTTCACGGAATTATATAGAGATCTTATCCCGATACACGATATTAACCCTTGAATTCTAGTTATATACATCACTAGTGGTAACTCTCGCGACTTCGTTTCCCTGAAAATCTCTCGAATCTATTATTTTTAAACAAACTAAACACCCCTTATGCGTAGAATTTCGGGAATTTATTTTAAGTGCATCCCTAAAATCATAATTACGTTTAAAAAACTAAAAACAAAACCGACTTCATGTTTATAAATAAAAATTGTAGTGGGGCTCCCCCTCTCAGCGAGACCTAGGAGCCCTACCCCGGCTAGCCCTAGCCACTCGGTGTATGCCAATGAAAGAAGGGCAAGGTCTATAGTTGAAAACCACTATCAATGCCCATAAATTTTGAAGAATTCTCTCGATTTCCCTGGGATCCCATCATCTGATGCTGACTTGGTGGTAATGGGACCATCTCGGAAGTATAGGCTTACAAAAAAAAAACATAATACAAGCGAATTGATAACCTCTTCCTTTTTTAAGTCGGTTAAAAAGGAATACACCCTCCGAATTTCAAAAGTCTATTCTGTGCGTTGATAGATCGGTCAGTCAGGCAGTAACGCAAGAGTTTTATATATTTAGGTTAAGATTATGAAGGCATTAATAAGCATATTTGCTTCAAAGAGCCGTAAGAAAGATACGACTTTAGACGACCTATAGATAACCATGTATATGTTATACCGATATAAGTAAGGTAAGTTGTTCACAGAGTGGATAAATTCTTTTAGAAAATCCTAAAATAAATATCGGAAACTACTTACTTTACGTATATGATAGAATGAACATGTCTGTACATTGTAAGGAAAATTTATTCGAATTTTGCATGGAGGCTGCCATCATGACCACAAGCGATTGGGGCGCTTTGCTGACAGATGCTCACGGCACAGTGAACCGAGGTACAGAAAGGCAGGGCATATCAAAATAAAATACAAAAACTCTGCTGAGTATTAAAAAGTCTAAAGTACAAAATATATATTGTTTACAGAATAAACATACAAGTAAAAAAAAATTTATTTAGATGAAAAATTTATTATAAACAGTAGGTAATGTAGGTACCTATTTTTCTTTAACTACATAGTTGACTAAAATAGGTCCTGCGTATTTATGATTTAAGATAATGAAGATGCTTGTTAGTTTTGCCTGTTTTGTTTTCTTGTCTAGTTGAACTCGTAAGTGATTTTAATTAAGTTCTTTATTATTATCTTCAATTGATTTAATATATATTATAGTACCCTAAATAAAGAGAGGACTCCTCCAATATGGGTTACGGTCCAACATGGGTTGGGATATCCTCTATTAAGTTACTATATAGTAACTTAATAGAAAAATCCCAACCCAAATAACCCATCATTTTGTAAGCAAATAAAGAATTATATCCTATTTATCCTACAAATATTATAACTCCGAAAGTTTGTGATTCAATAAAGACCAAACGACTAGACGAATTTGGATGCAACTTAGAATATATTATGCCTATGCTCTGGAATAGCATACAGATTATCCAGGTACCTTGCGACTGCGAGAGAAAACCAAATATGTGCAGTCAGACTTACTGGATAACGTACTGGGGGTCTACTCTTGAAAACGATCATTGCTGTATCGGGACAAACGTCGCATCGTTTCAGGTTATATTTTGGATGATGGAACGACCAACATTTCTTTTGTCAATTTGACAACATACGAAGATTTCTAATGCCGGGGTCCCACGGCCCGCGTTTTCACGCGCCAGACCGCGCCAAGGCGGACGGACGCGCCGTGGGAACGATGCATCCGTGGTGGCCCGTGCTCGGAACGCTCTGTACGCGACGCGCCGGACGCACACAGGCGGAGCGTCATCCGGCGCGGCCCGTCGTTTTACGCGCCGTGGGACCCCGGCTTAAGAGTGCAGTTTCTTCGATACTATTATTTATCAGTTTGCAAGGAAATCATATTTGTATAATAGTGGGTCTATGAGCAATCTACAAACATGCTTGACCCTGCGTCTACACGTAAAAAGCTTGCTCGAAGAACATGTGAAGTGTGCGTTGAAACTTTTCAATGGACTATTCGTTATTGTGTTTGATGGGCATCGCCTGCTACATTAACTGTTGGGGAAAATCTACGCGAAGAAGGCGTCTTGGTCGTTGGGTTAGGCCAATGTTGCAAAGAAGACAGTTCACTGCATTACCAGCTCTGTGCAGTTTGGATAAGTGGACAGGACTGGTTCACGACAACGTCTGGGCACAACGTCTCTACCGAGTGGCCCTCGTGCCCTGACGTTATTTGTACGCTGTACAGTCGCAACCATTATAATTTACTTATATAAAATACTGTCCAAGCAGACAACAAGCTATGAGATAATATTTATATGAACCTTATATCTTCCTACAGGCCACAAAAGTCTTGGCATCCAGACCAGTCTAGTGGATGAACGACATAGTACAAAGGAAGAACTACTCAAATACAAAAAAAACACATTTGCTTTTTGAGCGGAGAAAAACAGAAAACACATTCGTGCGTGAAATTATTGATTGGACCATAGTACTTTTCAAAAGGCGCTACGAGGTATCATTTTTTTGATGAATAAAGAATAGTTTATTATTAATAACCGCAAATAATACAGTTTTGTTTTTTATGACAAAGAAAACCTAGAAAGAATAACAAAACTTTCTTTTTAAGTTTGATGGTTTTCAAGATAACGCGGTTTTATCACTTTTTCCGTCTTATATACGTCTCATATACGTACCATACAAAAAACCTAAAATTTCACGTATTATCATCACCTTAATACATACTTAGATAAAATGTTTTACTTCACATAACAATCAAGATTAAAGTGTTCCCGCCCTAAGTCATTACCGAGGGCGGGCGGCAGGCGAGCAATGTTGAACAATAGTTTGCATAATGACGGGAAGTATCGCGCTTCTGCTTTTACACTTTTTCCGTCGCTTTGTCTATTTTAAGCTTTTAAAATCAATGCAAGCAAAAAAACAAAGACTTTTTTATCTGTACCAGCGAAGTGAGATCTCTATTACGATTACTAAGAAAAATAAGCGTTTGTAGAATAGAATAGATTATATTTTTATTGTACTCGTACAGCATAAATGTCAAAAATACTTTTCTTACGTTTGTATGTTTGTTTGTCACCGCAAACGCGATATATTCCACAGAATACCTAAATAAATATTACCTTGTTTTTTTAAACTCTCATAATACCTAATTAATTACCTACCTGTATAGCATTGTTTTGTACCGTTTGAATGTGTGTATGTGAAAAATAAATTGTTCTTAGACATTTTTATAAAGCAAAGGTAAGAGACCTAAAGTAAATCTACCAAAATGAATAAACAAAACTTTGCTCCCTAAACAAAATTACGCTCACCCGTAATGATCTTGCTTATATCTCGCTTCCATTTCAACTTTATCCATGAAGTATGTTGCGAGGAACGAAAACTATCTTCACGCTTACTGGAGGAGCTCATGTTATTAGAAAAACCGGCCAAGTGGGAGTCGGACTCGCGCACAAAAGGTTCCGTACCATTATCTATAAACGGCAAAAAAACACGTTTGTTGTATGGGAGCCCCGCTCAAATATCTATTTTATTTTGTTTTTAGTTTTTGTTGTTATAGCGGCAACATAAATACATTATTTGTGATAATGTTAACTGTCTAGTCTAGCTATCATGGTTCATGTGAAAGCTTTGTGACAGGCAGACGGACAGACAAACGTACATCGGAGTCTTAGTATTAGGGTCCCGTTTTTACTCTTTGAGTACGGAACCCTAAAAAGTTACTTTACTAAAGCATACGCCCGAGTAAAACAAGCTTCAGTCGTCGACTTCTGAAAATGTTTTAACTTTTAAGGAATATAATAATCTACATCAACACTTATCTACACTCTTTAAAAAAAAGTTTTTTGTTTAGTTGTTTGTAATGGATAAACCAAATAACTATTTACTTAATCAATTTTAAAAATATATTTTACCAATCAAAGCTACATTATTAGTTAAATTATCATCAAGTAAAATAGTCTATATTTTATTAAAGAAATACATAAAATCCCCACAAAAATTGCAATAATTTTAATCTAAGGTAAATTTGCCAATAATCTTCATGCACCCGTACAGAGGGCGAACTGCTAGTAACAAAATCAAATACTAACTTGAATATTTACCCTTATAATAATAATGTTCTATTCCTGACACGTTAACTCGCAACACCCTCCAGCCTGCATCCCCTAACAAACACTATTCGCATCCCCTCCACCAACACCTGAAAGGTATGCTGATATTCAATTTGCGCTTCGCACGAGAAGGCTATTTATTTAACATCTGCATGGTATACGCTTCCGTGGAACTTTAAGTATGTTGGATATTAGTTACATACTCGTAATTTTGTGCTATATTCACTGAACTTTGTTGTATGGATATTATCTAAAGTCCTACGCCTGTGGGCTAGCACGAATCTCTATCGTATTGTCACTGTATCATCAGAACGTCAAAACTGACACTTGTATTAATAAATAAATAAAATATTGGTGTAAATTTAACATAACGCTATCTAGCCCCAAACTAAGCAAAGCTAGATACTATGAGAACTAGATAAGTGATAGAATACTTATATACATTAATAAATTATTACACATGGTACATAGTAACACCCAGATACAGAACAAACATCTATGTTCATCACACAAATGTTTGTCCCGGGTGGGAATTGAACCCACAACCTGCATCGCAGAGGGCAGAGTCACTACCAACTGAGCTGTAAGACCAGTCCAGTATTGTGTAAGTGTCAGTTTTGACCTTTGGTCGATACCTTTATGATACGATAGTGATTCGTGCTCAGATCCAGGTATACAGAGTCAAGCAGAAGTACAGTTCCCTAAGAGTCACCTAAAAATAAATATTTAGGTTTACGAAGCTTTAAAAATAACACTTCATATAATCTAAAACGTTTTAGTAGTAATCTTTTTCAAGCGATTCCTTCGCAAGATATTACCCGTTATAGGTAGGTTTGTATACCTATTAAAAAAAGCTTTTTAGAGGTACCTTTTCTGCATACAAATTAAGCTTGAATTTGCTTTGACGCTGGTTGCCTACGAATAAGAAGCGAGCGATTTTACAAAACAGCAATAAATCGGTAAAGTGAAAGATATAATTGATTTATTAATAAAAGTATACGAAATTTTATTTCTTTTTGATTGAAAGTTACGATCGCGATATACTTACAGGCTTTATAAAATGGTGTATGTTGCGTAGCGATGATGCTAATATTATGTGTTAGGAATTTTCCCGCATTTTCCTTTGAAAAGTAAGTATTTGTGCGTATGTTTGGTTTCTTACAAAGAGACTCGAATTATTCCTTTCAAAGGAATGTTTTTGGTCGCACGTCTAATAAAGCTTTGGTTTCTTAAAGCAGCGACTACTATACAGCTGTAAAATAGCGAAGAAGTAATTTATTACGTTTTATTATACATATATTTAAAATAAATATACGAGTACATCCGAATATGTTTCTCTAGATATATGTATATTCAAAACAAAATGTAATAGTTTTGTATGACAGATTCTTGAATCATAGCGATAGCGTAATACATTTTAAAGTTGATTTCAACTTTACAACAATGATGCTCTGATACAAATATAAAAGCTAGTTTTTTTAGGGTTCCGTACCCAAAGGGTAAAAACGGGATCCTATTATTAAGACTCCGCTGTCCGTCTGTTCGTCCGTCTGGCCGTCTATATGTCAGTCACCAGGCAGTATCTCATGAACCGTGATAGCTAGATACCTAGTTGAAATTTTTACAGATGATGTATTTCTGTTGCCGCTATATCAACAAATACTAAAAACAGAATAAAAAAAATATTTAAGTGGGTTAAGTTAAGTTCCAATACAAGAAACGTATTTTTTTTTGTTTTTCAGTGTTCTCTACTATATCGCCCTACAGATGAAGAAAGCCTATATATGTGTGTTAACTGTTTACAAAAGTCTGTGATATATAATACTTAAGTGTATGTTTTTCATTCTAAGAAAATTGAGAATATACATTTATAACATATTGCGTAGGTGTATTTATCTAAATAAATAAGGTAGTATTATCAAAGCAAAGCATTAAACTGAATCATGTTATGGTTGTAGCTATTTATATCTATTTTTTTATTACAATCTAGAAGGGCATTATAAAGGGATTTTTTTTGAACATTATTACATAGCGCCACCCAGACACAGAACAAACATCTATGTTCATCACACAAATATTTGTCTTGGATGGGGATCGAACCCACAACCTACCGCGCAGAAGGCAGAGCTACTACCAACTGAGCTGTTAGGCTAGTCAGTATTATTTCTAAGATTATACCCCTAAAACGTGCAGCGGAAATCCACGCTAATGAAGTCGCAAGCATTTCACTAATAATAACTAGTTAACTAGAACTAGAAATCTATCTATCTAATACCTTTAAATGAGCAATTCTTGTATATGTAAATATGTATATATATACTTTTATATAATCGGAATTTCAGAAACGGTTTTAATGATTTCTATGAAATTTAGTATGCTGGGGGTTTTGGGGGTGATAAATCGATCTAGCTAGGTTTAATTTTTAGAAAACGACGTTTTATCCTTGTTTTAAGCTCGGTCATCCAGGTACCTACTAGTTTTATTAAGCAATAGCTTAGCAATTTGACAGTGATTAGATGATTCATGGGCAATTGAAATGCGAATGATGTATACCTTCAATACATAATATTTCAAATTGCGTGATATATGTCACATTTTATTCAGAAAGAAAGTGAAATTTATTCATAAACTAAGTCAATTTAAAGTTGACACCCCTCAAAGTCAAACCAAAAAATTGACTTTATTCAGTAGACACAACGGATAATTTTGAAATTTCAATTTCAACTTCAGTTGCCGGCAATTCGCGCTTGGTAACGAAATTTTCGTAAAACACGTTTGCTCTTGTTTCACGGTACAGTTTTTAGCTAAGGCAGGAGTTCTTTTCAGGCTTTTCTCAGTACAAAACCCTTGACTGTAGGTACAGAAAAGTTAAGGTATAAAGGAAATTCGCATTATAACGCCGAGTTAAAGTTCAGCGGAGTCGTCAACAATCACTTAAAGGCTTTGCCGCCAAGGCTGTGTACACAGCGTTAAGGAATACGAAACTTTTTCCATTATATTTAACGGGGGCTTAGAAAAAGTGCTTTTCTATTTATAGCTTGAACATGTGAGCCACAACATATTTTAACGAGTTTTTTGCTATCTACCTACGAGTAAGTGGATTTTATAATCCATTGAGGAGAAAACTTTAAAATTACATGTTGCAAGTGATGTTGGGATAACAAGCAACCTTCATCAAATGGATGGGTGACCGAAAGTGGTATTACCAACTGAAAGCTACCGTGCTTCGAAAGGCAAATCATATGCTGCTATGTCCTAACAGGAAGGGCGTAGCGTGGTACGAGCAGGGGGGGGGGGGTAGAGCAGCTGCCCCCCTCTAGAAGAGCGGTCGGTCACTCATAATAGTTATTTGTTATACAATAGTGCAAAGTTGCTTTTTAACCGCGTGTTCAATTTTGATGACCGAGCAAGCGAAGGATTCTAAAATTGAATCACGAGCGCAGCGAGTGATTCAAAATTAGAATCCTGAGCGTTAGCGAGGGAATCAAAAGAGCAAGAGGTGAAAAATCTTTGCACTCGAGTGCAACACGTAACTTTTCATTCCACCTCAGCGAGGAAATGACTAAATGCAAAAAAAAACGTTTACAATCACAAGATAAGTACTTTTATTTCAGTTTAGGTATTAACTACCACATTATGACAGATAAGTATTACAGAATAATCTTAATAATGACGTGAAAAAATGCCGCGTAAAGAACCGCGTACAAAGCAAATTGAAAAAAGAATTTCTTTATTTAAGCAATATCACTAATAACGATAAGGCTCCACTACTAATGTGAGATACTCATATCATATGTAAAAAAAAAACACGATTAAATAAATACCCGCGACCAAGGATATTGTAACATAGTCGAAACGTTGGGAAAATCAATTAATGGTAATTACGTGATAAAGATCCATGTCAAAATCTATAGTTAAAAAAATACAGTCAAGGATTTTTCTTTCTTCTTCTATTTTCTCTTGGAAACGGCGTCAAAGATTTACATGAAATTTGTTATGCAGGTGGTTTCGGGGGCGATAAATCGATCTAGCTAGGTTTCATTTTTAGAAAACGTCGTTTCATCCGTATTTTCAGACAATTAAATACTGGGCAAAGCTTGGTCATCCAGGTACAAATTATTAATATGACAAGAGTTTTAATTATGCGTAATTTTATTCTAAGGATAGAGGATAGCAGAGATAAGTAGAGGATTAGCAAGATGAAGTGGCAGTGTGCGGGTAACATAGCTCGGAGAAATGTTGACGGCTGTTGGGGCAGAAAGGACAGTGTAGGCCCCCCATTAGATGGGAAGGCGACCTGATAAAGGTTGCTGGGAGCCGTTGGATGTAGGCCGCACAAACTCAGTCTCTCTGATAATCTATGAGGCCTATTTTGACTGGCTTCACAGCTCAGTTGGTAGAAACTCTGCCTTCTGTTCTATTTGTGGGATGAACATAGGTGTTTTTTCTCTGTCTGGGTGCTATAATGTATCAATGAATGTATTGAAGTATTAAAAAAAAAGCGTATATGTATTCAGTTATCTAGTGCCCATAGTACTGCTTTGCTTAGTTTGGGGCTAGATGGCGCTGTGTGATAATGTCCACCAATATGTATTCAATTTATTTACCTGTCAAACCAATCACTTGGTTTTAACAGTTCACTGCATAATATCTAGCATTTAAAATCCTATCTTTCTTGTAGTAGGTCGCGTCTAACGAGATAACAAGATGTTTCTGTCAAAACCAATAAAAGTGGACGGCGATGAAAAACGGGAGCAACTTGATCTTGGATGCCTGGGGTCAGCTATCTGCTGTCTTTGATTGCTTGGTTATACAAGTTTAAGGGGCTGTATGTCGACGATTGCTCTTTTTCGAAACGAAAAAAGAAATACTTCTGAACAAGCCACGTCTCCTATTTTTATAAGTATATTACTTCAGGTTCCTACCTAGATTTCTATTAAGCTGAAAACATAATAGCAGAAACTTTTCACGATAAAGATATTATTTCAAAATGATACGTTTTAGAATTTATGATCGAAATATTTTGATACCTACTATTAAGATCAACTTGTGATTTATTGTTAAAGATAGGTAATATGTAGATCTAGATTTCTATTAGAATAGATTTTTGATAAGTAATTATACATAATTTATATCATTAATTTATTCGAAAAGCAAAGGCAGACCACGCGCCGAAGTGTGTTTGTCGTCATTGCAGCGGTCGGTAGGATTATTTATCGAAGTGATTAAAGATGGGTACATATTTATTCACATATACATACTATACATTATAAAATAGGAGATGTGGCTTGTTCAGAAGTATTTCTTTTTTCGTTTCGAAAAAGAGCAATCGTCGACATGGAGCGCCTTAAGTTCTTTTAACGGTGTAATACGGTTCCACCCGCGGTTTCGCTTGTGTAGATAGATAGGATCACGACTGCAATCCCCAAATACAATAGACATTCTCACAGATCTCCAGACGCTTTTAGCCATCTTCAAGGTTAGTCTGAGGCACGTCCAAACATTACATTTGACACATTTTCACATTTTGCAGTAGTTTTGCGTGTGGAATGCCACACGTGACAGGTTGCAAGCCCGTCGCTGCTTATAAAAATACTAACTGGTTTCCTCACGATATTTTCCTTCACCGTCTTGAGCACGTGTTTTGAAGCACATATATTTTTTTTGAAAAAGAAAAATTCTTTGATTTACCGGGATTCGAATCCACGACCCTCAAATTGAAAGTTGAGGTACCTCCCACTCGGCCAACTCGGCTCTCCTTGAAGAAAAAGTAGCCAAAGTAATATACTTAGTAATATTATAGGGCATTAGGCTATGTACTCGTATATCCAAGCTCTTATTGAGAGTTGTACAATAAATTACCTAACGACATAAAAGAGATACAGTCCTTCACCTTGTACAAAAAGACCATAAAACACCACATCTTAAAAGATTTTACTAGATTTTGAATGAACAACCTATTATGTCAAAAACAATAAATATCCTTTCGTATGTGTTTACAATACGTTAGTAAACACATATGAAGTTTACTGTAGAATAGAATAGAATATACTTTATTGTACACCAAAATTATAACAACTATGTGCGCACGTTGTACGATACTTTACTAGATTTAATTAAAACTAAGAAAAATAATTTACGAGCAATTGCTATAGACTTGCCTTTAAACCGATACGTAATAGAACGCTAACTTTTAACTTTTTGCCTTGTACCCTCAACACTAAATATTATGCTCATAAATTCTTTACTTTATATTTTGTTTACGAGTACCTACCTTCGCAAAATGTAATTAGAATTAAGATTATCTTGTATTTCTCATAATAAGTGAATTGTATTCTTTTTTGAGAAATAAATGTCTTTAACCGTTATATCGTTTGGTCCTTTGAGCATGATTGAGTCTCAAACATCCAAACATAACAAACATCCTCACAAACTTTCGGACTTATAAGACTAGTACGATGATATCCAAATGGTTATTATTATCTAATCATTATCATTTATTGACTCCAATCTCAAACTCATAAATTGATAAATTGGCAGGAGATGGTTTTGATGTTTGATGAAAATCCAATCATTCCAAGATATTCAGGTTTAATCACAGTTACAGGTTCTAAAATTGTGCGAATATTAAGTTGTTTTTCTGTAAATACGCACAGCAAAAGCTAATTCAGTAATCACTATAAACGACTTACTCGTAATTTACTCAAATAGGATTTACCTTATGCCATCATAAAATTCCCCCTGAAAACGGTGATTCGGTGGTTTTACCCAAAATTAAGCCGCAAACCCACCGCGGCGCACGGAGAGGCGACGCACGTGCGTCAAGCTTCGCTTTGAAAGAATAAGACTATGTAATTGTTTCCACTGCAACGCACGGACACGCTACGCATGAACTGACGTCATTGGTACACGCGTAACTTGCTGGAATATGATGCTAACATCAACGTCATGTACGCTGTATACGCGGTACACGCAAACGTGATGAACGTATTATTCAAAACTGTGCTGCGCTACAGTTGTACATTGTTGTAAGTTAATATTCGTGTATAGCGTGTGCAGCAGAGGAAAAGTAGACGCACGTTGTCAAACAAATGAACCCACGCAGCTAAAATGCATCGCGTGTCCGTGCACAGCATGTGCCGCGGTGGGTTTGCGGCTTTACACAAGGCCCTAACACACTCGCCAATCCTCATTTGGATTCTCGTAAACAGATTTGATACGACATTTTAGGGTTCCACAAACCACGTACAAGATAATTACTTAGATGCCTATTAATAAAATAATGACTGTATCATGACTGTTCCTAGTCCCCAAGTTCGGTAGAAATGTTCTCAGACCTGAAGTCGCTTAGATGATCAAAGATGTTTGAAATGGGTAGTCAGGGGCACGTCCGAATATTACATCTGGCACAATCCCAAGTTTCAAAGTGATCCTTGTGATTTTATTGAAACAAATATATTTAACAAAAAGTACAGACAATCAGGTAAAAATAAATATACGGACCCCTGTCCTACTTTCTCTCTAATATTCATAGCACCTCTATTTCCACAAAATTACGTCACGCGTAAGCTTTTGACGTATCGGTATGAGGAGGTGAACATATAGCTACTTTCTTTGCAAGAACGAGTTATGCAGGGTGTAAAAAGCCAATTCACTTAAACTACGAAGAATCGACAAACAATGTTAATTTGGTTAAATAAAAAGCCGTGTTGGACGAGTGGGAGATACCCCGACTTTCAATCTGAAGGTCGTGGGTTCAAATTCTGGCTGTGCATCAAAGTAAAATGTATATGCGCACCAAAACACGTGCTTAAGACGGTGAAGGTAAACATCGTGAGGAAACCAGTGAGTATGCCGTGACACGTCTGGAATGCTAACTACTGCGAAATGTATGCATGTGCCCAATGTAATGTTTAGACGTGCCTCTGTCTAACCCTTATAGAAATCTTCAAAGATCACATTTACATTTGGCACAATACCCGCATTATGGTGCAGCTGTGTGTTCTTGTGCCTAGTTTTCGGTAGCCGTCGTTATACACCTTGTATAGGGCAAGTATACACTTATCATGTTGATTACTATGAGGGCGTGATAAGGGCGCACTGTGTTTAGTTGCGCGCCCTCTACTGTGAAATTGGATCTACTGTTTACGAAAATGCTTGTCGTAAGTTAGTAGTTATACATAGAACGTGGAAAGCTTGTCTCAAATCTTTGTTTTGTCGTAGATTGTTCTGCCAGAGACATAAACGCGTTCACAAGCGCAGATCCACCGTTGTGGGTACGATGGGCATGCCCACAACCCGAATAGACTTATGACGTCAAACTTTTAATTTTGTTATAATTTTACAGGTTTATTTATTTACGTAGGTACTAGTGCTCGCCCATTTTTTAGGGTTTCGTAGTTTACAAGAAACCCTTATAGTTTCGCCGTTTCCATCCGTCCGTCCGTCCGTCCGTCAGTCCGCAGCTTAGCTTAGAGACAAGTCAGTTTTGGAAAAGTTAAAAGTTTACGAGTAATAGACGTAATAGTCGACCAACTTATAAAATTTACTTGAAGAAGAAATAATCCTTTTTTTTAGTTCAAATACATACCATTGAACATTATTTATTATAACGTTGATAGCTGTGTTACAACATCAGTTACATAAAAGTACTTAACTTGTTTGTCTCGATAACATGACACATAATTATCACATTCTATATCCCGAAAAGGAACCTTTATATCGTAGTTTCGTCATGTCAATCTATTAATATTATGAATATTGAAAAGCACACATGAAAGTACGCATTGGTGACATCTACCAAAGTTGGGATAGTATTTGAGTAGGTACCTACTTGTTCTCTCTGATGGAAAATAAATAAATAACATACATAGTCCCCACCCCACACGAAGATTGTGTCATTATGTCGTCCAGTGTCATATATGGCTCCTCAACAGCCAGACCCGTAACAAATATTTACACAACTTCACCTAACTTTCTGACTTATGACCAATCACATTCGATTACCCTCAATATCAAAACGAATTATGTATTAAAATGTCTTATTATCTGCACATTAAAACACGTGCTCAAAACGGTGAGACAAAGCATCGTGAGGAAACCAGTATGTATTCATATAAGCGGCGATGAGCTTGCTACCAACGTATAGAAAGCTAACTACCGCAAAATGTGGGCATATTATCCCTTGTAGACATCTTTAATGATCTAATCGCCTCGAGATCTCTCAGATCTCGAGGCGATTAGATCATTGTATTAAGTCTACCGTAATTGGAAATTACAGTCGTGATCCTATTTCTTATTTTTCATGTCAAAACCAACTTTGAAACACCGTAAACTGAAGCCAACCAATTATGCGAAATTGTTTGCATCAGTTTATATCAGCAGTGGCAATGGTAAGCCAATCCAACAAACTTATAATTGATTCGGTAGTTGGCAATAATTAGACAGATCTGTATAATGTCGGCACTCGAACTCACGTAGTTACTCGACAAGTGATTGCTTTGTTTGACTCTATAATGTGTTAGTCATGAGACGTGAGACGGTATTATACGTGACAGGTTGAGTTAGGTTGACAGTTGAAATCTAACTCGCAACTAGGTACTGCGCCTCAAGGGGGATGACAGCGCATAGATTGTCACAAGGCAAAGTGGAACTGTATGAAGTCATACAGCGCCTCTAGCGGTTATTTCTTCACACAAAAATCATGTCCGTCCACCTTGACTGGTGACAATCCATGCTGTCATTTTCCACTCGAGATTCATAGGAGTGGTGCCGATCAAAAGCAAATAGACAGCTGCAAAAATGTTAAGAACCGCATATTTATTACGACCAACAATATTTTTTTTATAATAGTTACACAAATCCCCATATGCTTAGTTCTAACCTCAAAATATCATTACCTCGACTCGACCTTGAAACCGTGTTTTGGTAGTTCTAGTTGATAAAATTACCTCGAGTTTGCGTCTAGTCGAAGATTCCTCAGTTAACAGAGCTTTCAACTCAAGGTACCTTGATAATCTTCGACTGCTTCGTGTGACGGTTTGTTTGATGAAGATCTCCTCGAACTGATGACGTAATGACGTATTTGAGCAACGGACAAAATATCTATTAAAGATACCAAACATGATACCAAAAAGTTCAAGCGGCAGAGTTTGAGTCAAAGTAGAGTCGAGGTTACAACTAAGAATATGGGTTTTAGTCCTAACCCCTTACTTAAATTTCGTAGCGTGAGTTTCAAAATTCAAAAACTACGATTTGCATGGTAGGTACTACTCTAGACTCGGCACAAATACGTTTTTAATGAGAGCTGCTGTTACCACATTTTCGCAATAGGATTTTATTTGTAAAAATCATTTGTACGTAGTCGGGCGCTCGCTCGCTTACCATTTTTAATCTTCTTTCGAATCATATTCAAAAGTAAGACTTTTGAATATGATTCGTCATAACATATTTAAAAAAAAATAGGATCACGACAGTAATCCCCAAGTACGGTAGACATTCACTCAGATCTCCAAGCGCTCAGCTATTTGAAGATGTCTAAAGAGGTTAGTTGCAAGCCCGTCGCCGCTTCGATTGATATTGAATTTGACCGATAGTGTTAAGCTATTTTGAGACATTTTTATATTAAATCTGGACTCTTAAAGTCTTAATCCCAACAGTTGAAATGAATGGTAGGTAATTCAGTTAGGACTGATTAGAGTACGCTGGTTGCGGCGCAATTTAATCATATTTCAGCTTGTCTTTTACTTTTATGCTTTAGGCGATTTATTCATTGTTGGCTGGGTACTTCTAGTTTTGAATATATTAACAAAACCGGCTTTATCTCTGCTATAGCTGATGATCTATATTCATCGACTACATAGCCTAGATTCTTCATGTAAGGCATCCACTGTCAGATAACACATATGGGCTACAGATCCTGTGTAAACCACCGAGCGTGGTTCACGACGCGCTCCGCGGCGAGCTGTGACATTGAAACATCCAATCAGAATGCATTTATACCGCCCCCCTCACCCCCACACCTCAACGGTTTGACAGAATTGTTTGTTTGAAGAAATGAAGCCATTAGGCGTCTATTGGGATAAGGATATGTGGTCGATGCCTATATTACAAGTTTATTTTTAAACCTATTTCCGGCACCAGTTTTTGCTAAACATGTGAACCTAACATCAACCTTTAGATAAGCACCAAGATGTTATTACCTACCATGAAACAGAAAAATAAATTATTTTATTATTTAGTATTATCAGTACTGGCATAATAAATACTTCCGGTCAGAGATCGTACTACAAACTCAAAAGTAATATCAAAGCAATATTACTCAAGGTGCGAAAGTGACAACGAAATACGAACTCTAATAATATTGTTTTCACATTACTTTAGGATCTTGTGGTATGGTCTCATTTCTTGAACCCTAAACTATCAAAGTCAAGGCCATACGTATTTTATTTCAATTAAATCACAAAGATCACTTTGAAATGTTTTTGGATTAATTGTGTAGTTACATAACATGCAAGGATCTTTTTGGAAATGGACAACAGAATTCCTCATAGAAGTGTGTTTTTTGCTTTTTATTTATAACATCACTAGCCGACCCGTGACAGACATTATCCTGTCAAATTTCAATTATCGAATAGAAAATACTGAATGTTTTTAGTCGTGTGTTGTCAGATTTGTTGCACATCCTTTTTGCGTACTTTATCATTTTGGGGATGTTTTTAATATTTTAGACTGCTTGTCTATTATTTATTCGGGCAGTATATCTACATCTACAGCAAATTTCAACTTAATCCATTTTGTCGTTTAGGTCTGATTGAGGAACAAACATACATACAAACTCACAAATTTTCACATTTATAATATTACTAGGATTAGGATTAATAAATTAAGCCTAAAAAAAGCGTCTCAATCAACGCGCCATCAATCACAATCATCCCGCGGCAAACAGCACGCGGCAAAGTGTTTGCAACGTGTTGCGCGGATTAATTACACAATCGATCAAATGCGAGGGTTTCATGAGATTAGTAAGCCAGGTTTTTCAAAAAACTAAAGACTTAAAAAATTATACAAAAAAAATAGGATCACGACTGTAATCCCCAAATAACCGTAGACATCCTCTCAGGTCTTTAGGCGCTTAGATGTGTAGAGGGAGTAGTCAGAGACACGTCCAAGCATTATATTTGGCACTTGCCCATATTTTTCAGTAGTAAGCATTCCATACGTCACAGGTTGCAAGCCTATCGCCGCTTATAAGAATAATAACTGGTTTCCTTACGATGTTTTTCTTCACCGTTATAAGCAAGTGTTTTGATGCGTATATATACATTTTTCGAACAGAAAAACTCATTGATGCATGCCGGGATTCGAACCCACGACCTTCGAAATCAAAGTTGAGGTACATCCCATTCGGCCAAAACAATAAATAAATAAGTATTGGGGGACAATAAACACAACGCCATCTATCCCATCAAACTAAGCAAAGCGAACCAGATTACTGATTGAATACTTAAAGATATAATACAATAATAGTTTTAATATACCGAAAAAAAAAATTGACCGTTGCAGCAGAAGCTTCTTATGATCTGAGCACTGTCAGCATGATTTATTATTGCACTATCACAAAGTTATCGAGGTTTCTTTTTAACCGAAAATTGGCACTAATTTATGGTCTCAGTACTAGAAAATACTACACAAATTACAACGGAGACGGCGAGCTATTTATGAATGGATAGAATCGTGAAAATATGAGTAGCTATGTGGTAGGTGCGTATGAATAAACGGTTAACTAAATATTGTGTTTTTTTCAGGATATTATTTTTAATTTTTTAATTTAAGTTTTAACTACTTAAATTTAATTAGTAACAGACACTGACAATACGTTATTTTTTTTTTTTGGTAATTAAAAACTAGTGTTGTATAATGTTTTAGAGTTACTACCAACTAGTAACTAACACCGTAATGCCAATAATACTGGAAGTTTCAAAGGAAAAGGAAAACAAACCATGATCGTGCCAGGCAGTATTTGATTACTTATACAAAGTAAGAATGAAAATTGATGAATTGTTTCATGAAAATAGATAGATATCTCTTTAAAATACCGAACGCGATCATAAGGGATAAATTTACAGGTATAGGCTCTTTTGGGTTTGCATAAGGGTAGATTTATATTAGACCGGGCCGTGTCCGGGCCTTTAGTTAGTAAACGGGCCCCGCATGGGACACGGATCGGACACTGTTTAGGGTACTATGTGAAATCTTTGGTTTTTTTTGGGCCGAGTCTACCTGGATAAGACGGAAATAGTGATAAGACTGCATTATCTTGAAAGCCATCAATGTTAAAAAGAAACTGTCTATAATTTACTTAGTATGAGTATCTAACGAATTATATAAAAATGAACTGTTTAGCTATTCATAGTTTTGATTAAAAACGAAACTAGTGTTTTTGAAGAGTCAACTTTGGAATATAAATCTATCGAGAAAAGTTTCATCAATCGTGTTTTTGTCTATAATTTATCTAGATTATATCCTTAAGTTATCTTTGTCATAAAAAACAAAACTGTATGTTTTGCGGTTATGGAGAAAAAACAATTTTGCAGTCATTAAAAACATGTATTACTCGTCTTAACATAAATTGCTTCATACAAAATGTATGTAACGTTTCAAATCCGAGTCCCGTACGGGTACAACATACACGGCACGCCCCAAGCACGGCCCGGTCTAATATAAATCTACCCTAAACCCTTCGATGTTTTATTCAATTTCCATGCCGGAAACTTAGTTTGAGGTATCATTTGGGTTAAAGTTGAAAACCACTGATGCCGCCATATAACCGTCATAACATTACGGCAGCCGTTTCACAAGAATCCGCAGCTTTTGTGTCACAGTTAATAAAGCACTGTACCAGTTTTTGTTTTATTAGTGCTCAATTTCATCAATATTTTATTTGTTTTGTGTCTTTTAAATTGAAATGTCGGAGCTTTTTATGATGTATGAATTTAATTTCTAGTGGGCGTTTTATATGTATCTTTGAAGAGTAATTACCTGACTGCGGAGGGTAATGTTTATCGAGCGTATGTATGTATGTATGTTTGTATGTCCGTTCCTTTAGCACGCTCTGCAGCCCAAAAGTCTTGACGGATTATGACATAAAATATGAGGTGTCTACATATTTTTTTAAATATGGCGCCCCCCTTCCTAAAAGGGGGCATATTTATCAAATGAAAGCTACTAAATAGGCCATTCTAAAAAAGCCGATCGCTTTCGTGCTTTGGAGCGCACTTTAAGATGTCAGTCCTGGCTTTAAAAAAGTCGTTAAGCCATGACGGTGGCCTCTGGACAGCCTAAAAACTCATAGTAGGAGAGCCCAAGCCGGAATTTTGGGATTACTCGAACTCGGCAGATTCATGTACGGGAGGATACCTTGCACCGGTTTAAAAACCTCTACCATAATATATGAGCCCTTTAAATATGTTCGAAGGCCTAGGACAGCGGATCAGAATAGTAGGTAATATTTTTTTTGTTGAAAAATATTTTTCAATGACAAGCTTTTGTAAAATCATTATAACCATCGATCTCCAGCACGCTATCACCTGTCACATCATATAACATTGCCATCGGAAGAGACAATAATTCAAAGTTTTTACTCAATCGAAGTATTTACTAAGAAGTTCCGTTGTGAGTGTCTGTTAAACAGCTCCTGAATCCATCATCAAATCAGCTCGCTGTCTAAAGGTGTATGCAAAATTTCAGCTCAATCGATTGAGAATAACTGCTTCAAAATGAGTTGCAAGATTACAAAATAAAAGCTTGTAAAAAAATTTATCGTTAGAAATTAGTTACTAAAGTTGGCCACTAGCTTATACCTACTCTTAGATATCGAATATCGACATTATATCTCTTTTCTGCCGCAGATTAAAGGCTGCTAGCAATAATAAATAATTCAGCGAATGTCAAAGTTTGAGCGGAATCTTTGTAATCCGCCAAAGTCGCGGGCCAAAGTTAGGGGGCCTTTTTGTTTCGAACACACTTTTCTTTCGTCCACCTGAACTACTACGAAGTATAACTACGTTTGTCAAACGTTACGTTATCCTGGGAGGCCATTAACCTTGTTGTAGTTTCTATCTCTTCTTTCCACCTGTTAAAATCATACGGCGAATTTAACGTGCAAAACTGATATTCATGTATTGGTAGAATTTTTTGTAAAATATTCTGTATTATTCATGAAATACTTAGATGTTTTATTCCATAAGCAAATAAAGAATGTTTTTAGGTCACTTTTTTTCAAACAACAAAAAAGTAGGTTAAGATGCAACAAATAGCCGTTGCGTTTCCTAAAAGTTTTCTCATCATCTATATACTAAAGTTCTAAAATGAGTTTGTATTTCTTAGAAAGCACATACTGTTTGTTATATTATAATACTAGCTTTTACCCGCGACTTCATCCGCGTAGATTCACGAAATCGATTAATGTAGAATTTATTGTAAGTAAAATATTGAAATTACTGAAAAAAGTAGCCTATGTCCGTCCAATGACATTATGCTATCTCTATATAAAATTTCTTAAAAGCCGGCCAAGCGATTTGGCCGCCGTAACGTCACAGACAGACAGATAGAGTAACTTTCGCACTTATAATATTAATAGTATAGTATAGATAACTGCCATAAATAGCGATAATATCACGTCAGAGGCACAATTATTGATGTTGGCATCTACTTAACCGTCACTGTCATTATTTAATATAAAGTTTAGCAGGCAATTACTGTGTCTATTAGTTACGATGACAGCTAATCAACGAAACCATCTGTCAAAAAGAAAGGCTGAACCGCTGCTAAATTTTGTTGGTGAAATAAAGCCTAACAATGTTGATTTTACATTCATTATCATGTAATGGTCTTTTGTTTTTTGTCCAGTTTGTTTATGTTGTTACTGTTTATTTCATACTTAATATTTGTCACATAGATGCTTCTTTTATTTTATTACAAGCTTTTATTTTAACTGGCAATGTATGTATGTAACTAAGTTCGAGTGGAATCTTGCAACTCAAATTCAGTAATCCTCAACCGATTGAGCTGAAATTTTGCATACAGACAGCGAACTAATGTAATGATGTAATCAGGAGCTGTCCAACAGTCACTTACAACGGAACTCCTTAGTAAATACTTCGATTGAGTAAAAACTTTGCATTATTGTCAAGTTCCGATGACAATGTTAGGTATATTATGTGACAGGTGATAGCGCGCTGATGCTCGATGGTTTGAATGATTTTATAAAAGCTGTCACTGCATTTTTTTTTCAACAGTAAACTTATTCTTCCTTTTAACTTATTCTTGCCATTCACACTTTGACTGCGGGGTGGATTATCGCAGGGTCGGGTGGTTGGCGTATGTTAGTTGGATTACATGTAACAGTAAGACTTTGGACGCACATCCTTTCCTGCATGCTGTCTGTCGATGAAATCGGTCACACATATCGCCTATAGACTCCTCATGCAAGGCGAACACTTTCTCACAAGACATTAGGCTTATACAGCTGATATAATATAACGGGTTCACTAATGTTTCACCGACAAACGTTACGCAAATCTTCATTTCAAAACCAACGATTCGTACACTATTAATTCCACAAATATATCATTCCGCAAATGTATAATTTCGCAACTCAACGGGTGGTATACTATTTATTTCAAAAATGTATCGTTCCGCAAATGCATCATTTCATGACTCAACGCTTCGATTCATTTTATTTAGCAAACTTTTTATTACGCAAACGTATAACATCACAACATTTTACTTCGCATATAGTTTATTCTACAAACATATTTTTTCACAAATGTGTTTTTTTACAAATATATCATTTAATAATAAACAAACGTATAAAAAGACGTACGATACAATGTTTGAAATGATGGTGGAATACGGAGCAGAAATTAACATTGAAATCAAGCCAAAAGTTTGCATATTAGATTTTGAAAAAGCTGCCATAAATAGCTTGAAGTCAAATTTTGAGAATGTAATCCAGCACGGCTGTAATTTCCATCTTGGACAAATAATTTACAGGTAAGTTTTAATTCTATACATTTTATTATCTTACTAAATATTAAGAGGTAATGGTTAATTATTAAATGACCTCTAAAGTTAATTACATTAAACTAGTAAAATAACAGCATTTCGGTTCTGGCACTCGCCGGCCGCTGCCGCGGCACGCTCGCTTCGCTCGCTCGGCTCGTGCGGCGGGTCACAGTTCTAACCTAACCTAACCGACAGTGTCGTTTGTGGTGGTGATGTTTTTTGAATAGGCACTACATTAATAAAAACTAGTTGATTCGAAATATTGTGCAATTTATTTTATTTTACCTCAATATTTAACCATGCATAGCAACCATGCATGCATCTTACTACTAGTAAATTAGCACGTAAATTAAGTATTTTTTTTTAATAAAATATGTTTTCGAAACATTGCATTTGGTTAGCGAAGTGTTGGTTTATGAATTGATATAGTTATGATATGAATTGTTTTTGAAATAATATGTTTTGAACTGAACATTTGCGTAATGAATACTATGCGATATGAATTATTTATGATGTGATGAGTTATGAAATTAATAGTTTTGTAATAATACGTTTGCCAAGTGAATTATTTATGTTGTGATGTAGTTGCGGAAAGTTGAGATTTGAAACGAAAGGGTTCCGAAACGTTGGTTTTGTAATGAAGAGTTTTGAAACGTTTGTCGGTAAAATGAACGGGTACCAATATAACGATACCGAGAGCGATTCACGACGCGCCCCGCGTTGGGCTTTGACATTGAACTGGCCAATCAGAATGCATTTTTTACCTCTCCCCCGACCCGCAAACCTCAACGCTTTTACAGAATTGTTTGTTTGAAGGAATAAGCCAATAGGCGTGATACGTGATCGATGGTCGGTGCAGTATGTAAATAAGGCTATACCTAAAGTTGCTTTTGTTTCTGACACCAAATATGACTGACAAATTTCTGAAAATAAAGGTTTATACGATTTCGTACCATAGCGGGTTTATAAATTAGACGCAATAATAAGTTATCAGTAGGTACGAGTAGATAATGTAGCACCCTGGTAATGGAACCCATTCATAAGACGTCCACCCACAAGCCACAGCGGGACAAACAGCAGAAGTAGGACCTATATTATATCTAATTTTGGAGTAATTCGCTTAACAATAAAATCCATGGTGAGTAAAAAATAAATTGGGGTTTAATGGGTTAGCTATTCAAGAGTACATCTCGAGGTATCTTGAGTTGACAGTTCTGTTGACTGAGGAATTCTCGACTAGAGGCAACTTATTTTATTTAAAATACCAAAATACGGTTTCGAGGTCAAGTCGAGGTGAGGATATATCGAGGTTACAACTAAGAACTAGAATATGATGAAATAAACTAAGAATATGATGTCATTTTTGCTACTTATACGTTTTAATTTAATTATTTTCATATACTTTTTAATGATTGTAGATTTTTTTAATTTAATTTAGTTTAATCTCTTTGTAATTATTATTATTATTTAATTTACTTTTTATTAGGTATTATTATTCAATGTTGATTCAATCATTTTTGTAATGTTGTATTTAACTCGCTCTCGCTCTAAATCTTATTGCACGCTGTCTGTCTCCTATAATTATTGTAACACTTGTCACGTTTTGTACCCATTTTTCTTTTTAATTATGTATGTATTGGTGTTTTTCAATGTTGGTGACCCAAATAAATAAATAAATAAAGAATAAATGTTTAACACAATATCGCCATTTCCGCAGTTGTGATTAAAATTCCTCTCTCCTTTTAAGACACTCCTAAAATAGTAGGTAGTTAAAAATTCGGAGGGTTTAATAAGTCTAAACTAGTTGTTTTTTTGCGTACATTATCATAAATAATGTACCATAATAATACTACAATCTAGCCATATGGCAGGCTAATGAGTAGTTTCACTTTTACCTAAATTTCTATAGTTTATGTACTAGATATATAAAGTCTAGCCTAGTTTATATGACTACTAGATGAAGTAATCTTTCTGTTTGGTACTCGCTGTGTTGAACAAGACCCCTGTCTCCGCCCTCGGGGGCGGTTGTCTATCATAATAAGTTATTATCGTGTATAGGACGCCAGCTGGCTCGGCCTAGATATTGGAGTCGCGAGGCTGCTAAACCTAGCAGCTGATACTAATAATATTGCAGGGTAATGTATTATGAAGAGAATTTATATTCGCCTTGTATCTCGGAAACCACGAACAAAACGATTTGACGTCAACAAATAATAAATCAAAGCTAAATTATATAATGACAAATAATACAAAAATTCTCAGAGACATTCACAACTACGCAGGTATAAAAACATCGTGACATTATTAAAAAGGACCCTCACAGATTAAATTAGTACAAAACCCAAACCTAATCTAACTAATTATTCCGGAATCATTCCCGTATCTTTGCAATCCAATTAGTTGTAACTCCCAAGTGACGTCAGACGATCCGTGAGTGATCCCGGGTTTCCCGGGTGAACTGGAAGATGCGTGATCTGTGAGAAATATCATTGTTTTGACAAATACACACGTAAGCATGACCTTTCATACAGCGATTTGAGCTTGAAACTAATTATAAATAATAAATAAATATTATTGGACATTTGACACAGCGCGATCTAGCCTCAAACTAAGCCTATTAAAATACTTATATATGTTTCTTTTTGTTTTTTATTAGTATGCTACTAGACACCAGCATCCTTATTATAATACCCAGCGTAAGTGTAATCAGCTTCTTATATAAAATTACAATTGCGTAACTGTCAAACTACAAGGTCAAAGGAAAAAGGTATCTATTTATAAACTCAGCATCAACATACGCCATCAATCAGTTCATCAAAAATAAAAAATAATTCAACACCAAACTGTGATTTGCATGTAAATGATACGAATCATCATGATTTTCTTCTTCTTTTTCGTCGGCACAACATGTTGCGAAGAGGATTTGGCTTAGGTATGTTTTTAAAACCGGCCTCCTGCCTGACTTCTACTTTCTTTGGGAATACTAGTGTAAAAGATACGAATAAAAAGTGTAATCCAAACTACTCCAGAGAGAATTTTCCAAGTATATAACTTTTCAAGCATCAAACAATATAATTAATCAATAATCATAATATAACAAAAACTAAGCAGACTTAGTTCAAATCCCTGATGGTTATAATCCTAAACGAAACAACGGCTACAAAGATTAGCAATCGCAATCAAATTAACATTCTTTCTGTGTCACTTCGGATAAATAACTTCTTAAACTCAGGCACTGGAACGATTTAACTTCAACATTTCGCTTGGATTTTCAACACGTAACCTTTAAACTTACTCAAAACTTAATTAAGCACAGATTCTGAGCTTGAGAGAGAAAACAGAGCGTTTTTTATTTAAGGCACGTACGTCACGGGACTTGATAATAATGAAATGAGCTAGATTTATTCCACAGGATTGAGGCCATGTGACCGACAAACCGAGAAGTGAGAATAAAAACACGGCCAAGGGCGAGTCGGACTCGCTCTACATTATCTATAAAAAACGGCAAAAAAACACGTTTGTTGTACTTGTTGACGGACAGACGGACAGCGAAGTCTTAGTAATATGGTCCCGTTTTTACCCTTTGTGTACGGAACCATAAAAATAAGTTTTCTGTTAAAAAATATTTTTTAAAGACAAGCTTTTGTAAAATCAACCATCGAGCATCAGCGCGCTGTCACATCATATAACATTTGTCATCGGAACTTGACAAGAATGCAAAGTTTTTACTCAATCTCAGATCTCCAGACGCTCAGATCTTTGAAGATGTCTAAAGGTCAACAAATGCCCACATTTTTCAGTAGTTAGCATTCCACACATGACAGGTTGCAAGCCCGTCGCCGCTAGGAAGTGAATAGGCTAAGTCATTTATGAAGTTCTTAAAACTTTAGGGTTCATAAAGTTTCGTTCAATAAATAAACCTAGCTATTAACCTAATTCAGCAGCGATAAAGTGAAATCACATTAATATTATAATACGAAAGTTCAATCAATTGTTTATTACTCAGTCATATCGTAACAGCTGAACCGATATCAATAAACTTTGTAAATTAAGTATGTAGATAGATAAACAAATAACATCTAATACTAATATATTACAGAATATTTACAAAATACATAAGAACCAAGAGCTATCTAAAGACCGTTGTAAACAGTCTAAAGGTAGCTCTACTGATCCAGATCACTACCAGTCGGAAGCGTACCCAAGATAATGACGGCATTGCCACGCTGGATGGCAATGCTGATCCGTTGTACCAAATAGGAACCAGGTCTCGGATCACGCGTCACTTAGACCAGAAGCATTATAAAATTAGATGATTAACCTTTTTCCTATTATATCTAGTAACCACAATCATTGTAGTTTAAAAAATATCTTTGCTTCTATATCTATAGCGCAACTAAACTGCTTACTTTGATAATGAGGTATATGTATAGGTATGATGGTCCACAACAACGTCCACACACACATTCAAATCAAAACTGAGTACCTACATGTCTGGAATCTTTAAGCTCTGATTTCTTAAGAAGCAATAGCCGTCCGTTTATATAGCGGAGATCGACTGATAATAAATAAGATTCCCAGAAAAGCTAACTTACCGCCTACGCTGTATAAAGTATAAACTGAAGGACATTGCTTCTTAGAAATAAAGATTTTGAAGATGACATGAAGGAATTCTGTGTTGATTTATGTACGTGTGTGTGACATGTTACCTGAGTGTGGTAAAATTACTGTCTGTGGCAACATAAAAGACTACGAAAAGATGGATTTTACATGCAAAGTTTTCAAGTAATACCTACCAGTAATAGCATGAAGTAGGTACCTAAAGTTGTCTGTTAGAAATTTAGATGACGACGAAATTGGAATATCTTTAACTGAGTTTATTAATAAAATTGATTAAAGTAATTAAAACACAATAATTATACGTAGGTATCTTGCCAGTAGGTATCGACATGTGTAAATTTAACTAGATTTCAAACGCCAAAATATAAAATAATCCTTGTGATTTTAATTTTAAGTTTGACTTTACATTACCAAGATTACTCTGCTGGGAGAAATTTTAATCGTTATTGAAACTTTTAGGTAGAACCTGCAATATTACGGCAGGCAAAGAACGGCGTCCGCTTCTAAAACGACCAAAACACCAATAATCTTCACCCAACTATGTAACTTAGCTGTTAATAGTTTCAATTATCAGTTCAAATCGGCCCAAATACTGAGATACGTGTCGTTTAATTAAAGCGCCTTGAATGATGGCGGTTTTGGCAATTACGGGGTCAATAATTTAGGCAGGGGTCTGAGAGACCCCAAGGGTTCCCCGTCGATACGAATGGGGTGTTTGGGGCACCGATCACATAACCCAATAGACGTCTAATGGCTTCATTTCTTCAAATTAAAAAAGCATTTATTTCAATAATTTCACATTGAAGCGTCTTAGGAGCTAGGTGAAGCTATGCCTGTTCCTCGCTACCAAGCCTAGATGAATCAGGCAACAAACACGGCTTGGGGCCTATCATTTTTTTCAATGATCCTTTCCTGTTATGTAGAGTGGTGCCGATCGAACAAGGTGAAAGCCAAACAAGAAAAACAATTAAAAGTACTAACCAAGTACGTACAACAATAAACAATGAACTTAAGAGCTATAATAACAATTGATTTAGAAACAAACAAACAATTCTGTCGATCCGTTGAGGTGTGCAGGTCAGGGGAAGCTGTAAGAAAAGCATTCTGATTGGCCGGTTCAATGTCACAGCCTGCTGTGGGGCGTATCGTGAATCGCGCTCGTTGTCTTATATCAGCAGTTAAGGCCTAATGTGTTGTTTGAAAGTGTTCGCCTTGCATGAGGAGTCTATAGGCTGTGAGGTCAATGGTTAAGGGCCTCGTTACTGTCGATTGATGGCTTGAAAGATAAAAGATAGATGGAGCTTTAAAGAGCCTGACTCAACCGTGGCGTGAAGATATACTATATTATGGAAAGGATCATTGAAAAAAATGATAGGCCCCAAGCCGTGATTGTTGCCTGATTCTTCTAGGCTTGGACGCGAGGAACAGTCGTAGCTTCACCTAGCTTCTAAGACATTTCAAAGTGATCCTTGTGATTTGATTGAAATATATACTTATTGAGTTTGGGTTTGAGTTTGATACAGTCAGTGTGTTCAAAGTATATTCAAAATGTTTCATATTTAAAACGTTTTTATGATGAGGTGTTTAATATGTAATGTTGTAAACCACACATGTGTAATGTTTGGACGCTTCTCTGTCTAAACCCTTTAGACATCATCAAAGATCTGAGTGCCTAGACAGGTCTATCGTACTTGGGGATTACAAACGTGATTCAATTTCATTTCATTTTCAATAAATAATAAATAAGAAGTATACATTTTATTAAAAGGTTGTATTTAGAAAGGTAAAAATGATTTGCGGTATTTTATTATTTTACGTGAACATAATGGAACATTTTTGTAGATTCACAAGAACCAATCCCGATGCCATTTATTTATTCAAGTATTCATAAAACGTACCATTTAAAAAACAATTCGCTTCACATTTTTGTGCAAATTGAAAGCTTTCCAAATAGTTTTTAGTTTCGACAAATGGTAGTTTCCTAAGATGTGGTTGTTGTCTTCTGACGGCCGTAACAATGTTATGCAGCGTAGGCAAGGCAAGGCAAGCGTAAGTAAGACGACTGTCACTTATTACAGGACAGTCGTCTTATTGCGCTTGCCGCTTTTTGAGAGCCAAGGCTATATCCGTAGGGTCTAAATCGAAAACTTCATTCTTTCTGCATTCGGTTTATGCGGGGCACGATCGGACCAATATCATTGAAAAATTGAGACTTGGCTTCGATTCAAACGGATATATGCGAATGTATGGAATCATAGAATATTGGAACTACGAGTAAGATTATTGGTAGTTTTATAAAGATTAGGAAGTGGGATAGCTCTATTTCAATCCTTATCATTTCGAAACTAACGTGTTCGCTTTAAAAAAGTGCGTTGACTTAAATAAATAAAATAAATAGGAACACGACTGTAATTCCCAAGTACGGTAGACATTCTTTCCGATCTCTATCTTTGGAGATGTCTAAAGGGGTTAGTCAGAGGCACGTCCAAAATTACATTTGGCACATGCTCACATTTTGCAGTAAGCATTCCATACGTGACAGGTTGCAAGCCCGCTCAACTTTCATACTCGATATATTATGGACTATAGGAAATCCTCGCGACTTCGTTCACGTGAAGCTATTTTCAAACAGATTTCAATCCCCGCTGGACCCCTTTAGGGGTTTAATTTGGGAAATTTCTTTTCATAGTGCACCCCTACACATCAAAAGAAAAACATCCTCCAAATTTCAAGTTTCTTAGACGAATGGTCAGTCAGTCATTAACTCAAGAGTTTTATATATTTAGATTTATTTTCGTAAATTTCACATGCTAAAATGGTAAAGGAAAACATCGTAAAGAAACATCTTAGTAGTCTTATAAGCGTCAATGGGCTTATAACCTGACACGTATGAAATATTAACCACTTAAAAAACGTGAGCATGTGCCAAATTGAATGCCTTGAGACATGTTCACATGTTTTGAGCGCCTGGAGATTTGAGAGGATTTCTACTGAAGGTAGATCAGGTTGATGTAATGGTGAGGCACGGTACCTATAATATTATTTCCTTAATAGAATGCCACAGTCAAAGTCGAAGTCAAAAAAAGCATTCTTTCATTCAAATCACTAGGATCATTTCAGCTTCTTTTAAATGGGAAACCACCTAAACGAATGCCCAAATTCCGAAACCCATCTTCTCTTTTCTCAACTGGCAATACAATAAGTAAGCCATTTACTATCTCGGAAGTAATCAATGGTATTAAGGCACTGAAAAATGGAAAAGCATGCGGAGATGATGACATAACAGTTGAGCAAATTAAAAATCTTGGCCCTGCGGCGGTGTCATGGCTCATGGCTCTATTTAACGCTTGCTTGGAGCAAACTAAGATCCCAAAACTTTGGAGAAAATCCAAAGTAATTGCTCTATTGAAGCCAGGTAAACTACCTGATGACCCCAAAAACTACCGACCAATCTCACTGTTATGCCACACATATAAACTCTTCGAAAGACTTCTCCTAAACCGTCTAACACCAGATATTGATTCCAAACTAATACCCGAACAAACTGGGTTCCGACCAGGAAAGTGCTGCTCCAGCCAAATACTGAAACTCACGCAACATATTGAGAATGGTTTCGAAGCAAGTAAAGTAACAGGTCTTGCTTTTGTGGATTTATCAGCAGCCTATGACACGGTGAACATAAAACGACTCCTCATTAAAGTAGAAACCATCACTAACGATGTAGGTTTCACCCGTATTTTGGGAGAACTTCTTCGCAACCGTCGATTCCAAGTACATTTGCACTCTGGAAAAAGCAGGTGGCGTTACCAGAAAAACGGCCTTCCTCAAGGAAGTGTTCTAGCTCCAACTCTGTTTAATATTTACACCAACGACCAACCAAGTACCCCATTTACAGAACGATTTTTGTATGCAGATGACTTAGCTTTGGCTACACAGACGACTACGTTTGAGGAGGCGGAGGATAATCTTCAGATAGGTTTGAACAAACTTAGTATATACTATGAAGATAATGGTCTCAAACCCAATCCTTCTAAAACCCAAACCTGCGCGTTTCACCTGCGCAATCACCAAGCTAACCGTACACTCAACATCCACTGGCAAGGTACTCGCATCGAACACTGCTCGCATCCAAAGTACCTAGGGGTTACTTTGGATAGGACTCTGAGCTTTAAAACCCACTGCCTAAAAACCAAAGCAAAAGTTGGCACGCGAAATAATTTACTCCGTCGCCTAACCACCACCAAATGGGGAGCAACACCAGATGTACTCCGCACAACTGGCATGGCGCTATGCTTTTCTGCTGGCGAATTTGCGTGCCCTGTTTGGCATCGCTCCGCTCACGCCAAGCATGTAGATGTCGCGTTAAACGACACATGTCGCACGATAACGGGTTGCCTGAAACCGACTCCACTCAACATGCTCCATCCGCTTGCTGGCATTGCTCCTCCTTCTGTAAGACGGGATGTTGCTTGCGCTATAGAAAAGTCAAAGCAAGAACGAGACTACCGACATCCTCTCTACGGACAACCAACTCCTAGCGTTCGACTGAAGAGTCGCAGAAGTTTCTTGCGCATGACCGAAGCTGCCGTAGAGCATCCAACCACACTTAAAAATAATATATGGAAGGCGCAACAACCAGCTCCGCCTGGTTTCACAATGCACGAACACCTGCCCGCGGGACGTGATCTTCCATGGCCATCTTGGAAATGTATCAACCGTCTCCGGACTCAAGTTGGTCGCTGTAGGGAGAACATGTGCAGATGGGGCTACCGGGACCCCACTAAGGCCAGATGCGACTGCGGAGCCCCTATCCAAACGATGCCCCACCTTCTTAATTGTCCCCTATGCCCTACTACCTGCACAAGGGACGACCTCATTAACGCCACCGAGGATGGGGTGAAGGTGGCGAAATTTTACGAAAACATCATTTAAATGATTGTATCATTGACACGCAAGAAGAAGAAGATTTAGAATCTTAATCAAATTTTGTTTATATTAATTTAGTTTTGTAAATTAAATCTCATTTAATTTATGTAGCTTAGATTAAAAAAAAAACTTTTCGTTTTTACGTTGTTTTTGTCTTTGTAAATATTTTTTTTCATAATTATTAGTGAGTTAGAAGCATGTTCATTCCTAGGTTTTTTGTCGTCTAACTAGCTAGCTGTCCCGACTCCTGACAGACATTGTCATGTCAAATTTCAATAATTTTACAGAAAGAAGCACTTTCAGTTTTTTCCATATTAGGGGTCGAAAAACAAAACTACGACCTATTCTCATACCCAACCAATATACACAAAAAAAAACATAAAAATCGGTCAAGCCGTGTCGGAGGAGTTTGGATACAAACATAAGAACACGAGAATTTTATATATTATATAAATAAGATATTTTTTAGTAACAATACGGTCTCACCGATCTCCCAATACAATATCATTGGTCCGACATTAAAACATGGTTCATAGACGCAACAGTTAAAATACTCTTAATATTAATGTTAACGATCTCGGTATTTAAAACTTAAGTTCTTCAAAACTCTAACGACTTCATAACTATAAGTTAGCGACCAACTCCTATAAACAAATCAACAAGTCTGGAAGCGAACAACAAGTTTCGTAATAAAATGTCGTCAAGAACTTGGTAACTTCGATTCGAAACTTGTTATTGTTTGTTAAAACTGAATGTTATACTGTGGTCGACTTGTTTAATTTATAAAAAACTAGCTTTCGCCCGTGGATTTGCTTCTGTACTTATTCTATATGCTAGTGGAATTGACAGCTATAATAAATATAGACAGGCCCAACACATTCAAAAAGATGCAAAGAAAACTTTTGCTAGAAGATAGCTTTTATTCTGTGAATAAATTTAAGCAGAGAAAATGACATTTCATTTGAATTAATGTGATTGTTTATGTCTCAACCCTGTCCTTCATTAATTGGTTTAAATTATTATTATTATTTTTTTAATGAATTTATAATATTTTTAGTTTTTAGGTAATGTGTATTAATTGAATAAATGAATATGAATATTCCAGGATATAAGCTATGTAAGTAGATGTATATTTGCTGTATGCAACTAATATATATATTACAAGTTTCATTCAAATACGTTTGGGTGATTTGGATCTGGTTGAGCCACAAACATCCAATCATACAAATATCCTTACATACTTTTAGATTTTTATTATAAGTAATATAAACCTTTACCAGATATCAACAAAATAAATGGTCCAGAAATGGTTTGAAAATTTTGAAAGTAAGAAACACACATACGAACCATGCATATTATATATACGCTTGTATAAATAGCAATAGTCACGTCACGCTTTTCTTCTACAGTAATTACTTCTTAGAAATCATAGGTTCATCGAACTTAAACTACGAGTACACTGAATTTGTACAAAGGACTTACGAGTAATAATGATTTAATCTAACTAGTCCAGGAATAAATCAAACTGATTTACTGCTGTTTATGATTTACTATCGCTGGACTACATGTAGTCGGAACTTAGTGATTATTTTAAATGTCCGGACACTACACGACAGACAAAAAAAATCGCAATAATATTTCAATCAAATAATATTGGTGGACGTTATCATACAGCGCCATCTAGCTCCAAATCAAGCAAAGCGTGTACTATGAGAAGTAGAGCTGATAGAATACTTATACACTTATTTTTTTGTGAATACATATGATACATAATAACACCGAGATACAGAACAAACATCATGTTCATCACACATATATTTGTCCTTGGTGGAAATCTAACCTATAACCTACAGCGCCGAAGGCAGAGTTTACCAACTAAGTTGTGATTAAAAAACTCACAACCGATCTACTCAAGGTCTTGTTCGGTAGACCGTTCTCTCGGATTCCAGACTTGAAGACGTTTGAAGGTAGTAGTTTGACTTTGACTTTGTTTGTGTACTATACACTAAGAACCCCTCCAAGTTTCAAGCTTCTGGAACTTATGATTTTGGCGTGCATTGATTGTCAGTAACATACGAGTTTAAACATTTCGATGTTCGTGACGTAACTTATAATAATTTACCGTGAGCAGTTAAACAGCATCCCTATTATTATCGGGGTAGTCGGGTAATTTATGCGGTCATAAAAGAATTTAATGCACGCAATGCCCGCTGCGATCTACGTAGCTATGCTACGCCGTAACCAGCTATGAAAGCTACGCCGTAGCGGTTACGTGCTACGGGGCTACAATAATATGGGATCATCTCCCATACAGAGGTTATATAATGTATAATTTTGATGTTTCATTGGGTTTATGCAAATTATATTCATATTATGAATGGTTAACTGTGTTAAGAATAAAAGCAGCTATACTAGCATAGTTTCCTTACAAGTTTCTACTTATAAATTCGTATTAAAACGTTTTATCTCTATGATAATAAGTATTGCTACTTGAACGGTATAAACAAACTAACAAACTAGGCTAAGAGGATGGTGTTTGTGCTGGGTAAGCCTACTTCTGTCTAATTAATACCGGAGCGTTCACCTTAAAAGGACCCGGTTTCGCCCTATTTTTAATCTACAATAATTGATGTAATTAAGGCTTATTGTACTATTTTAACAATAATAAGCGAGCGTGAACAAGCCTTTATTTCTGTCTTTTTACGACACACCCACCGCCTATAACCTCATTAGCTCATAAATAATGTAATGTACCACACACGGCTAATTCGCTAATGCTCGTAAACCGGAACTTATCCTGGTCATTTGCCTGCTTTATTTAGGGCTAAAAATGGCGGATGTACGACAAAAGTGACTTATATAGGGTTGAAATGGCGTTTTATCGTTTTATCATTTATGGCAATAACAGGAAGGGTTTTGAGCATTTTATTATTATATCATTGGTGAGATTCGCGTTTATGTTCGTTTGATATCTGATGCATTATTAATGGATTGGTAGCGGTCCATTCATTGTTACGCCGCACACCCATTTGCTTTATTAGGCCATGGTTTTATTCATACCAAATTAGCTAATAAGTATATTTTGATTTTAAAAGCATTGCTGGCCTACTAGGAAGTAGCTTGACATTAATTTTGAAGGACGTGGGTTTAACTCCCGGTCGTGGACTAAATGATTTATTATATTTTTAAATATGCTCATCAGAACGTGCTTTGCACAGTATAGAAGAACATCGTAAACCTATTAGTATTATTATAAGGGTTTGTAACCTGACAAGTATGAAACACTTCAAAATGTGAGTATGTGCCAATTGCAATGCTTGGCCTGTCTTCTTTATCTTCGAGAATTAAAATTTCTGGTGATTTGAGAAGAGTTCTGCTTTACTTGGGGATTTTTTATTACTATTTCTATGACTATTGCTTGGACCATAATGAAATGTGGCCGCTGTGACCATGAGTTACAAGACAAATAGAGATAATTTTATAGACTCCAAAACCATCTATCATGAAATTTTATAACTTTTTAGAAATTTTAGAAAAGTTTCTTTCCCCAGATACGTTGCATTTGTAACACGTATCACAGTGCAAGTCCGTGGTGCGCTGTGTAATCGAGTATGCGATATCGGTTGACCCGCGCCTCAATCCGATTACTGGCCGGCACAAATCGAGAGCCACAGTCTGGAGAATACTTGTACAAGCATATCTCGGAGCCTTTACTTTGCGAAAACGATTTCGACATTATCGAAACGATTTGACAATGCTCCGATATATTCGTCCAAACCGCACTCTGTTAAATCGTTCCATTTATCAAAATATAGTCGGAAACGATGTGACTTTGGTCCAGATATGTCGTTAATCGTTTATAAGATTAGACCCCTGACCAGCTGCCCGTCTCGGCTTCGCACAGGTGTACTAATGAAGATTATATTATATACTAGCTGCTCGCCCCGGCTTTGCACGGGTAGTATCTGGATAAAAAGTAGCCTATGTGTTATTTTGATGTATAAATTATATTACTGTAAAGTTTCATTTTAATCCGTTCAGTAGTTTTTGCGTGAAAGAGTAACAAACACACACACTCACAAACTTTGGCATTTATAATATTAGTAGAATGGTACAATTATTGCAATTTTTGTAGGGACATCATTTTTTTTTTAATAAAAATTGACACATTGTTTGCTGATAATTTAGCTTTTAATTGACAGATGAAATAATTTTTAAAATTGGATAAGTAATTTTAAATTTATCTGATAATAACAAAAATACAATTTTACCTCTTCATAATAAAGTAAAGAAGATTAATACAACATAGTAATATTTAAACACTGTCTAGTATATTGCAATAAATAATGTAAAATAGGTAACTCAGCAGCCTGTTAATCTCTTTTTATTACTTACTTTACTTAACTTTACTAGTACTTTATAAGTCTTTAATAAAAATATGTATTTATGAAAGTACAACTTTTCAAATCTAATGTAGATGTCGTTAACCCAAAAAAACTAACATTTTCTTTGATTTACGTTTAGAAACTCTTTGTAGAGGTCACATTTTTACAAACTTTTATTTAACTTGCAATGTATGTATGTAACTATGTTATCCCCAACGGATTGAGCTGCAATTTTGCATACATCTAAGTTCTGGTGACAATAATATAATGACAGCTGATTTCATTGAGTCAGGAGCTGTTGAAAAGACACTCACAACAAAACTCCTTAGTAAATACTTCGATTGAGTAATTTTGAATGATGTGTCAGGTGATAGCGCGATAGTGCTCGATGATATAAATGATTGAAAACTTATTAAAGTTATGAACTTACTTTGGTCACAGAGTGAAGAATCAAATAGTAGAACGATAAAAATACTTTGGAACTGAACTGTGTTATAATAGGTACTCTCATTTATCAGACAAGACCTCGGATAAAGGTGTGCGATATTACATGCAATTTGTCTCGCCTGGGTTTTCTTAAGCCGCGCGTTTTAAATCTTTTCAAACTGTAATTTCTAGACAAGTTGAAAAATAGCTTAGTGTTTTTATATCTTAAACTTACGAGTTTTTTAGGGTTCCGTACCCAAAGGGTAGAAACGAGACCCTACTACTAAGACTCCGCTGTCCGTCCATCTGTCTGTCTGTCACAAGGCTTCTCATGAACCGTGATAGCTAGAAAGTTGAAATTTTCACAGATGATGTAATAAAATACAACATGTTTAAGTGGGGCTCCCATACAACAAACGTGATTTTTTTACTGTTTTTTATAGATAATGGTACGGAACCCATCTTACGCAAGTCCGCCTCGCACTTGGCCGGTTTTATAATTTAGACTACTTAGTCGTAGTAGTGTTGTGTAGTAGAGTGTTGTAGTACTATGTTGAACGTAGTTTCTGATACCTAAGACACAGGAAAATTGCGGTCAGCACTGAACCCACAACGGTCGGGTATTTATCAAAATATCATTTTAGGGCTGTCATTAGTAAACGGCAACGAGCGTCCGTCAGCATGCATGGCAAGGTTAAAGTCAAAATGAATATCATGTCAAAGTCAATTTATTCTCTAATATATAAAATTCTCGTGTCACAGTGTTTGTAACTAAACTTCACCGAAACAGCTTGACCGATTTTCTTTTATTAATTTGGTAGGTAGGAGAATAGGTCGTAGGGTATTTTTTATACCTCTAAGTGATAAGGGAAAAACAAAAAGTGCTTTTTCTGTAGGATTATTGAAATTTGACAGGGCAACGTATGTCGAGACAGCTAGTTATTTAAATAAAATCACAAGGATCACTTTGAATAGAGTTAGGAGCTAGGTGAAGCTACGCTTGTTTGGCAGCATGGCAGTTTCAACTTTCTTTCTGTGTAGTTTGCACTGTGTGGCTCGTGTGTTGCTATTTGCGCGGCTCTGCATGCAGATTTGAAGACAATTATCTCTGCATTAGATGCCAGCATCGACTACATATCCCAATAGACGGCTACATAGACAAATGGCTTAATTTCTTCAAACAAACAATTCTGTCAAACCGCTGAAGTTTGCGGGTCAGGGGAAACGATAAAAAATACATTCTGATTGGCCGGTTCAACATAACAGCCCGCCGCGGGGCGCGTCTTGAATCGCGCTCGGTGTCTTATATCAGCAGTATAAGCCTAATATGTTGTTTGAAAGTGTTAGCCTTGCATGAGGAGTCTAGGCTTGTGGTCGATAGATGCCAGCGACGAGCGTCTAATGCCTTCCAGCGATATCGATGATCCATTACTGAATGTGCTTTGGCAAGCTGTCAAGTATTCCAATCTGGATAGTAAGGTTCTAATGCGATTATGGTTATGCAAGTTGAGTTTCATTTGTTATAGGCACTGGCCTCACAGCTCCGTTGATAGTAACTCGACCTTCTGTGCTGTTGGCTATGGGTTCGATTCCCATTCACCTGGGACAAACATTTGTGTGATGAACATGGATGTTTGTTCTTGTAATAATTATGTATTTTAATAATAAAAAAATATTAAGTATTCTATCTAGTTCCCATAGTACAAGCTTTGCTAAGTTTGGGGTTAGATGGCGATGTGTGAAATGTCCACCAATATTCATTTATTTATTACAGTGGATATTGTGCCAAAAGTCATGTTTGGACGTGTCTCTACATACCTTTAGATATCTTGAAGGATTTAAGTTCCATGAGATCTGAGAGTTTGTCTACCGTACTTGGGGTTTACAGTCGGGATCCTATTTTCGATTATTGTTTTTATCCCTATTAACTAACTTACATTTAACTTACATAGCCCTAGGGCCACGTACTCTGGATAAAAATTCCCTGTTATTTTTAAAAAGAATGAATGAAAAAATACATTTATTCAACAAACAAAACAAAGAACGTTGAATAAAACCAAACTAAAACAAAAACGGCTTTATGCATGTTATTATAAATTGAATTGAATAAGTCCAATACAAAATTTAATCACCTTTTTTTACCCTTAAAAGTGGTATTTTTCCTCAAATTTAAATAAAAGCACACGGGAAGCACAAGCTTTCAAATCAAAAAAGAATCTTCAAAATCGGTTTACCTAGTCGAATTGAGAACCTCCTCCTTTTTTTGAAGTCGGATAAAATCAAGCTTGATTTAAACAAACACACAAACTTTTAAATTGTAATGTCAGTAGAGAATAGAACAATTTTCGCCCTCAATACTTGTAATGGCATACTTAGCAAGAAATCGACCTGCAACCTCTCTTCTTAAAAACCTTAATCTTCAAACTACCAGGAACACTCAAGCCCGGATTAAGGATCCCAAAGGAGTTAAAACACCAAGTTTTGATCCTTAACAGAATGTTTGGGTACTTCACAGAATGTCGGGATCCTGAGCAGATGTTTTGAGGAACTTGCTCGATCATTTGAGCATTAAAACAAACACCTTAATAATATATATATCTAATACCTTTAACGAGCAATTCTTGTATATAATCTGAATCTCGGAAACGGCTCCAACGATTTTCATGAAATTAAGTATGCAGAGGTTTCGGGGGCGTTAAATCGATCGAGTGGCGACCACGTAGGTATAGCCGGATAGCGCAGTGTGGGAAGACCCCCCACGAGGTGGACTGACGACCTGGTGAAGGTCGCGGGAAACCGCAGGATGCCGGTAGAGCAGGACCGGTCATTGTATCGATTTTTGGGGGAGGCCTATGTCCAGCAGTGTACGTCGATCGGCTGAGATGATGATGATGATAATGAAATCGATCTAGCTAGGTTTAATTTTTTTTTTTAAATAAAGTCGTTTATCCGTGTTTTCAGGCAATGAAATACGGGCAAAGCTCGCTAGCTATAACGATTTATCGCCCCCAAAACTTAGGATAGATTAGGATGACAAGATTTCCTCAAAATATCCGTCGTAGAAACCAATGGGTTGTATCACTGAAGGATATATGGGGAAATTATGAAACAGATATACTCGTACGCATAAAAAGATGTTTTTCAGGCACGCTATGTGCTTCATTGCCATAATGTTTAACACATTAAACGTCAAAAGGCTCTTTTTGGCGCTATCAAACTCTGACGTAGTTACTCGTACCGAGAAAACAAATTATTATAAAAACAATAGTTGTCCCAACAGACGTCCTCAAATTTCAATCCCATGGAAAAAAACACTTTTAGTTTTTCTCAAACTTTATGCCACCCTTATCACTTAGGGATATCAAAAATACCCTACGATCTATTCTCGTACATCCCAAATATACACAAAATTTCATAAAAATCGGTCAAGTCGTTTCGTAGTAGTTTAGTTACAAACACTGTGACACGAGAATTTTGTATATTAGAAAGATAAAACCCGACTGCTAATAAAATTTATTAAAAACCTTTTTAAAAAAAAAATATCCTATTATGTCACTTCCATAATTGAAACGAATCCAACGACAACTCAACATGTCACATAATCTGTCAACTTATTTGGGCTGTAGAGCTTGCCAAAGTAATGGATACATAGATACGCTCGAAAAACATTACCTTCCTTCTGGCGCAGTCGGGTAAAAACCAATAGCACTAACAAAGTACGGTACAAGAACATATAAAATCCTCAGAAACAATAAGATAAGAAACGTCCAGGATATAGTATTATGTCATCTGTGTCGAGGTCAAAGTCTGCACTCGACGACAAAAACACCCCGCCTTATTTATGTTGGTCCACAACCCTGATAAAACTGTACAAATATTGTCTGGGGTGATTTTCCCGCCTTCTATTTCATAGGGCTGGAAAGGTCGGAAACACAACAAGCTTTGGATACACAAAATAAATGTATCGAACCTTCTTCGTACTCTACTGGTGTACTCTTTGCCTAGATATAATATACTTCGAATGAATAAATTAAGTTATGTGCCTTTTAAACGTACTCGGGTGTTATATTGTTGTAGGTTTTCCTTGAAATATAATCCATTTGGTACTCCACCTAACAAGATACATTTACTTAAGCTCCAGCGAATTGAGGCATTGAATGTCATGATGATTTGATGTCGCGCTCAACAGTTACAAAAATAGTCCCGAACCAACACTAAATTCCCTGTGCCGTGGTAAAATTGTTTGCAAATATTGACTTCTAAAAGCCAATATTTGCAGATCGTGATCCTTCGGCCCTTTAATCTCTCGTTCTCTCTTTCTATCTTAGCTATGAATCTCAGCACGCATCATATTGTAGGTCTCCTAAGCCACTTCCTCCAATTGCTACCACTGAAAAGAGGAATTAACTGTGTGAAAGATGACATGGGTAAGAAATGAGTGAGTATTGAGATGACAGCTGATAGAGATAAATGGAAGAAGAACACAACATGTTGTCCCGACCCCACTTAAGTGGGATAAGGGCAGGAAAATGATTATGATAATGCACTGCTTTCATACAACTCGCTCATGACCGTCATACCATCAGGATGGTCAGCTTACTGCGCCAAATACGTAGTCACTCGGTGACTGTTTAAAGTCCATTTATCATCATATTACCTATACCATTTAACACAGCTAGCCTTAATCAATAATAATAAAATTATCAATTAGGTAAACTAATTTAAAGCCGGAAAAAAGCCGGACAACATCATGCCTACTAGGCAAACAAAATGGACAAACGGAACTATTTGTCGCACGGCTAAATGACGAGTGTCCAGTGACGGCAACAGAAGCCGACGGCTCGTTCAGAAGCTTTGTACGAGAACTATCTCACATTGTTTCAGCAATTTGAGATTGTTTCCGATTGAATCGTACGTGAAAACTATCGAGTTAGCGACTCTCTTTTTACCTGACGGTGAAAAGCCGAGTCCTTTTGTTATGTTTTTTCTTAGAAACCACAAGGGCCAACACCAAGCCCTTTGTTTTACCCGTATTTTTTGTGAGTGTATTTTTTTACTTTCCTCACACTTCATTATTTTATCCGCAATTTTGTCCTGCGACAAAATTAAATAAAAACGAGTTTTTTGGAAGCAAAATTTTTGAATTTATTTTAAACAATAGAATTTAATAATATACAAAATGGTGTCTTTCGATTCTGTTGGCGTACTACTATTGGGGTCCTATTAAGGGTCTTTCTGCCTTATGTTATTACGTAATTAGCTAACCTTTACGTAATAACTTAAGACAGAAGCACCCTTAAAGTAGGGACTGAATAAATTAACCAACTTGGTATTACATGGATCTCACAACTTTTTACGGTAGAAGAACTGCGAGACTTTTGCTTTTTTTACAAGTTATGTTTTTGATGGCATTTACTCTATACGAAACAAAACACCGTTTTAGTTTAGTCTGGCACCAATGGATCCATGATTGCATGATTATTGGTGTTTCTACTTGTGAGAGTTTTGTAGACAAATCTCAAACACTTGGCTTTGAGCCCGTAAATTTGGCAACCGTGGAACATTCTTTACGGCAACAAAACTGTATTTTCTTTACAAGCTCCTTTAATGAAAACAGGTCGAGGGTTCGGCAAGACCAAAGCGCACATCGCATGAGCGGTACATACATCAGAGTGATTTCATAACTGTGGAATTGTGCGATATCTCATAACGTGGCAGGCCTCAGAAATGGCGGTAAGCTGAGCGAATTCACAATCGAATAGGGGGGACTGCTCGCCACCAGTGGAACCAAACCTGAAACAAATATTCGCAAATCGTGCAAACATTTGTCCTGTCACTGAGATACAACTCGCATATTTTGCATCTCGCCGGCCATACATAGAAAATACATATTTAATGTGTACTTATGAAGACGTCAATTTCATCAGTCATGATAAGCGAACGACTGTTACAAATTATTTATTTCTTGAAGTAGGTAGAAGGTACAAAATATAGGCAGAGCTCTGTCTCCTGTAGCTTGTTAGATAATACAATCTTTAGATTGAGTATAACTAGGCACCTACTGGATTTTAGTAATTTTATGATTGAATATCGCTATCTTCGTAACCTCTATCTCCCAGACGAGAATTTATGGAATACCATTTGGGAGACAGAAAGGAAAAATTGTACACACCTAGAGCGTTCTCTCAAGTTGTTCCCGGAGGGTTCCGTAACGGCTTGGGAGCGTCCAATGACGTCACTGTTGGCCCTCAAACCCTCGGTATTTACAGACCCTGGTGAGGTTCACATGGCAATGGATATTTTTGATATTCGCGGTGAAACTAGTAATACGTATTTAAATAGAAATACGGCTATTCACCACGTCATTTTCTTGTATTGCTGACGTTTCGAGACAATTCAGATACTTTTCGTGTTGTGTGTGATTTGAGTGTTTTTTTCCAATTTTTATAGATAATGGTACGGAACCCTTCGTGCGCGAGGCCGACTCGAACTTGGCCGGTTTTTTTATGTATATAACTACGCATGTCTTAGTACCTGGTGTTTTTTTATCTATTGTGTAGAAAATTGTCCCTAGTTGGTCTCATTTCAATTATATTAATATAGGACTACTACTTAGTTTCTTCATAAAACTTATAAAACGAATAATGTCCCTTAACTTTTCTATTGATCGAAACATTTTAGTTTATTTGCTTTTTAGTTTTTCAAACTAAGTCTATTATATTCATGTATTGTACATTGTTAGCAAATAATTTCCCTTGCCGTGTAAACCGCACGCACTCACCTGTCTTTGGGTTCCTTTGAAAGGCCTCGCGAAATGAAATCTTGGAGCCTTATGTTCGCAGTCGTATGTAGTGCGATTTGCAGCGGGATTTTCGTAAAGAAAGGAGGGTTTTTTAAACGAGGATAGGATTTAAAGGGTTGCTGAGGCACGTGACTCGTTGCTGCAATTAAGAATGAGAAGGTTACGCCATAAAAGAATAAATGGACAAGCGCGTGATAGACCATTTATAATAAAGGGTTCCGTAGTCAGTAGTTAGGTACCACTTAGTCATCTCCTTTATCACGACAGTAAGTACCTATTCAAACTAAAATTGGAGGAAACAATATATTTTTTTCGTTTACAAACCAAATTCAGTTACAGTTTTCGAAGCCTGACTCCCATGGTCCTAGGGTGCATAACTACGCCACTTGGCATAACTATACGAGTTCCTCTTCAGACTTTTTACGGAACCCTAAAAAATTGTTTTAGGCATGGTTTCTTCCAAAACTGTACGAGTGCTACCTATTTATTCGTTGAAACATTAAAACAATTGAAGATACATAAACTACAAAATATACATAACTTTGCCAAGAACATAATTTATGCTCATTACTACTTCATTTAAAAACAAATTAACATTCGCATTATGCAACCCCACGCAGTGTTTACATAAATCGCTGCAAATGGCGCACTTGACATAAGACCATCCACACCTCATTAATTTCCCGACGACGTGCATTTTTCCTTCCGGAGTTCCCGTAGTTCCCGTTGCTACGCTGGTCCGTTTGTTACTCCAACGTGTTTTGCATAATGACGAAAAGAAATTTGCGTTTGCTCTCACACTTGCTAGATGCTTGAAGTGTTTATAAGACAATCTAAATAATATCAAAAAACACTCTTGACTGACGTTACTGAATGACTGATCTATCAACGCATAGCCTAAACCACTGGCCACCGAAGTATTCAAGATCTTATATACCTACGCAGTTATCTGGACTTGAATATCAATGAAATAACGTATGGTTAAAGATTTTACTTTCAAAGAAATTAACATTTCTCTTTTAGAGTAACTATCTAAATAAATTAAATTTATATTAAAAACTTGTCTACTTGACTGTACAAAACAGCTTCAATATTTTGGTGGTGTCCGAATCGTCAGTGAAAAAAATATTAAAATTGAAAAGTGTCAATTCGGACACAGTGTCCGAATTTGTTGTGTCCGAATCGTCAGCAACCCAAATAATCAAAATTATTAAGTAAAGTAGGTATATATAAATAAAGTTAGGTAATAATTAAAGGTAAGTAAGATATGATTATTAAATTTGAGAAGTATAAAGTTAGCAAACTACGAGTAGTATTTGTAGGTACTACCCGCAAAATACGCACTCATTGAAAATTCGCATGAACAATAGGTTTGTTAACTTTTTTAAGTGTTTTAGAGAAAATGGAGTCTTCGTTTCATACATGAAGTATGTGATGCTAGGAGCACAAACGAAGCTGTATGTAAACGTGTCAATAACTAGACAAAGCTTTATCACTACATAGTATAAAGCAAAGTCGCTTTCCGCTTCCCGCGTCTGTATGTATGTTTGCTTATATCTTTAAAACTACACAACGGATTTTGATGCGGTTTTTTTTAATAGATAGAGTGATTCAGGAGGAAGGTTTATTATAGGTTTATTATAGGTTTATTATATGTATAATAACATGCTTAATATATTAGAAAACCACTTTTAAATGCTGTTAACGAGTATACAAAGACATTCTGTAATATATTTTGGTATCAGCTTTGCACCCGTGCGAAGCCGGGCGGGTCGCTAGTTATAATATTTAATAAGCCACCAAAGCAGACAGTCGTATCCAATATCTTTATACGAGTACATGCAATGCACGTGATCTCCATACGGTACCAAGAAACGCTGCATTTCACAAGCAAGATATTTCACAATTTCCAAAATCACATCTTTTAGAGCGCAAGCGTTTTATTTCTGTTTTTATTATTTCAGTGAACTTATTGTTCACGTTTCGTTAAGGCGCTCCCAGTCGACGATTGTTTTTGTTCGAAACGAAAAAATAAATACTTGTGAACAAGCCACATCTCCTATTTTACAATGTATAGTATATGTGAATAAAGATGTACCCATCTTTAATCACTTCGATAAATAATCCTACCGACCGCTGCAATGACGACAAACACACGTCGGCGCGTGGTCCGCCTTAGCTTTTCGAATAAATTAATGATATAAATTATGTATAATTACTTATCAAAAATCAATTCTAATAGAAATCTAGATCTACATATTACCTATCTTTAACAATAAATCACAAGTTGATCTTAATAGTAGGTATCAAAATATTTCGTACATAAATTCTAAAACGTATCATTTTGAAATAATATCTTTATCGTGAAAAGTTTCTGCTATTATGTTTTCAGCTTAATAGAAATCTAGGTAGGAACCTGAAGTAATATACTTATAAAAATAGGAGATTACTACTTACTACGTTACTATCATCTACCCTGATTTTTCGCCCTAAAATCAGACCAGCCATTGCGGAATAATCGGTAAAAACACATGAAAGAAATTGAGAACTTCCTTCTTTTTGTTGTCAGTTAAAAATGGCCCGCGCTAACCCATATCTCGGAAACTTGGATCATTATCTTAAACATAGTCCAAGAGCTGCACAAACTTACATAAACTTATTGCGTGTACTTTGAATAATGCATTTTATGGGACTGCATAAATCTACAGAAAGATAAACTTCATTGAGAGCTTTTAGAATTGGTCCGCCAGTTTGTACAGTCGGTCTTCTAATAAACTGTGACCGTCGTAATCCGTAACAATAGAGCAGCAAGACTGTCTGTGGCTCCGATGTTGTATAAGTGTTTGTTTAGGACAGTGTCCTGTTAGCGGCCCCACGGTGGTTCAGGGGTCCGGTCTTTGTAGGTTTAATAGACGAAAAACTCGTATCAGTGGTCAGTACCGCAGTTCTTTACTGTCGGAAGTCAGTCATCCGAACTCATAATTTATTAAGATTGTTTGAGTAAGAGCTACGTAGCTCGCATCCAGGTACGTAGCTCGGAGAATGGCAAAGGAAGGAAAGTGGTACGACCCTCTGTTGGCATTTCCGATCCTTTGCTAGCAAGTTCGCCTGCGGCATTATTACCCTGCGATCCGCTATGTCACTTTATCCACACCAAAGGTATTGTTCCTTTCGATATTTTCTAGGACAAGGTGATAATTGAATGAGTCTGGAGTTGCAATGCTCTCTAGTTGTTCTTGAAGACCAAGCCTAGAAAAATCAAGCAACAAACACAACTCGGTGCCTATAATTTTATACAATACTAGCTGTCCCGACAGACGATGTCCTGTCAAATGTCAATAATCCCACAGAAAAAAGCACTTTCCGTTTTTCCCGATCTTTACGCCTAAGGGGTATGAAAAATAGATGTTGGCCTATTCTCAGACCTACTCAATATGCTCACAAAATTTCATGAGAATCGGTCAAGCCGTTTCGGAGGAGTACGGTAACTAACATTGTGACATGGAAATCACTACATAGTATAAAGCAAAGTAGCTTTCCGCTTCCCGCGTCTGTATGTCTGTATGTATGTTTGCTTATATCTTTAAAACTACACAACGGATTTTGATGCGGTTTTTTTTAATAGATAGAGTGATTCAGGAGGAAGGTTTATATGTATAATAACATGCTACCCGTGCGAAGCCGGGGCGGGTCGCTAGTTTTATATATAAGTTTTTTTTTTCATGTTATGTACATATAGCTCCAGTGTAGTGTCGATCGAACAAGGCTCAGATAAAAATAACAAGGTATAAAGCACATGCTACGCTTGATTTATAAATATCAAACTAATTATTTAATTTAACGCTGATAAAAAGCTTGTCTGTTGGTTATGCTAAAAGAGGTCCAGCGGTCACCTATCTATTCAATCACCGTCCTGATACTACACGAAGAAATAGATGCTAATAAAATCTAAGGTACGAGTAGTTATCTATATAGAAAATCTTCGAATGACCCGTATTTGCTGGTTTTGTTTGTGTATTTGTCCGTCGTGTTTGCGATGCATTTAGCCTGGATTAAGCGGCGTGCACACAACTCTGTTTGATTTGGTATTCAGATCGCGATGAGAGCGCAATCTATTATATCCACGGGTATATTGTGTTTTATGCTTGTGGACTACTACTTCATCGAGTGGCCTTTACAAATAGAATATCTGTGGAAGTTGTGTAATAAATATTCTTTTTGGAAACAAAGGATTCTGTAGTAATTGACGTATGTTATCTCTGGCCTCATGCCGGTGAACACTTCTTAGGGAAAGGCTTTATATGTATAAGGAAGCGACCGTAGCTCATGCCTGTGTATGTTTATGGTTCCGTACGATAATTTCGTATGTCCCGAGAGCGCAGTTAAGCAGTGTTTGCAATTCCGCCTGTTATGCTTATGCACGTGTTTAACATGGCTTAACATTGCGTTTTGAGGCTTTTAATATTTGTTTTTAAAGCTCGGAATGTGGCTCTTTAGGAAAAATCAAGAAATAGACTCACATTTGTAATCCCCAAACATGGTGAACATGAAATTCTCTTAAGGTTATATGTGAGGTACGAGACCGAGACAGGAGAGAACGTCGCGCGACATGAGAGATTTTTCAACGACTATTTTCCTTTTACTAAATTAATAAAAAAATCGTTTTCTTCCACAAAAACTTGTAAACCGCCATTTTATATCATTTATTTTTTGTTATAGACAGTATGGTCATCTTTTTATTTTTCTATAGGTACCGCTTAAACAAACTGTTTAGCGCTAGATATAGTTATGGTGGTAGTATTTTACTTTACTTTACCCCTTTACAAAGAGCTCTACTGCTACAAAAATGATTTCTGCTTCGAACTACTTGTTGCCGGAAATAAGAGTAATAAATAATTCCAAAATAGATAAGAACCCACTTAACTTTTACGACATTCACTAAAATACCTATCGAAGGAGATTAGGTGGTTCCCAAAGCAATAGTTTTAAAACTCCTGAACGCGGTCGTGAGCACGTTCCAACGAACATTAAAGACGACTCGATAGTGAGGTAGAATCGCACGAATCGAATTCACGTCCACACGACTCTCGCCTTTTGCGAACCTTGTGACATAAAGACGTCTACATTCTGATTTCGCTCTTCAATTTCTTCAAAGACATGTTTTCTTGTGAGAATTTATACAGAGCTCCTTTGAATTCAACAAATCATTTGAAAAACTCTCTCGCAAAATATTTTTATTTACTAATAATCACATGGAATATAAACCTCCGAATAACAACGTACCTACCACACTTTAAATTTGATAGAGCAATAAAATTGGAAATTCTAATTTAAAAGTTTGGTTGGAAGGTGCGATGCCGCCGGCGCGCGAATACAATACCAGATAATACAAAAAGTTCCCTTATAAAGTTCTAAATTCCAATTTTAAAACAGCTTTCCGAAGCTTTCGAAAGGTAAAGTCCGCAAGAGGAATAAAAAATCGAACTTCTATATTCAAAGTTTTTAAAAATCTAGCAAGTTTTTGTAGCTTGTGATCGCAAAAATTGCAATCCTTTTATCGTTTTGCGAATGCATGATAGGATTTGAATCGAGATTTAAAGGTTGTGAAAGTTTTATTGTTGGTGTGTTGCACTGGTCGCGGTTCTTAGTTCCTTTTATTCTTATTTTACACCGGTTTAGTGTGTTCTCTGGAAATAAATACAAGCATTACTTTCGTACTTTTCAGGCCGTTTTCGTAAACAAATGAATTTCGCATTCCATTTTGAGTTTAGTTTTGGAACACCATACACGTTGCAAAATGATGTACGGCGGAAGCTATGCGGTGTCACGTAAAATATAGCGAGCAGCCTCACAACGTGTCGCGTTTAGTTCCAGCGCATAATCAATAGGAGGAAATCGAGCATTGCATTGCTTCAGGGGTGACACTAATTTGCTGAATAACCAAACGGATAGACAATTTGTCAGGTAGCCAAGAGAGAGATGATGAGAGGTAGCTAAGAGAGATTCGAACAGGCGCGCTGCATGCTTTGAGGTTAGTTGTAGAACAACAAATTTTGAAAAACAAAATTGATCGAACGGACAATTTCTCGAACACATTTGGTCGAATGGACAATTTTACCAAAACAATCCCCGGATGAAACATTGCTCGAATGGATAATTTCACGAAAACAATTGCCTGTATGAATAGTTTCTCGAATGAACAATGGTGTGAATTAACAAGGGCCATCGCAAACTAACATAGGTCAGGGTGATAAGAAAAGTCTATAGCAGCCCAATTGAAATCAGACCATTTATTGAATGGTCTGATTTTATTTACCTACGACAAAATGAAGGAGAAACTCAAACTAAATCGTAACTTCAAACCTTATTAAGTCCTTTTTCAATCGTGTATTTTTTTCACAAGCTCAACCGTTTTATTTTATGTTTGTAAAAGGACCCGCAAATCTCGAATACCTACTTGTTTAAATTCTCAGACTCAAATGAATTCCAGCCATTTATAAAGGTTATGTACGAGATCCTTTTTAACTTAGTGGTTTCTAAGTAGCAAGGTACTTTGGGTTGGAACAAACCACGACCGAGATAAAAATGCTTTTAGCTCTTTAATAATAGAATGTTTATATTAAAAAAAAAAACGAAATTGTCACAAGGGGAACGGAATAACCTAGTACTGAATAAAATCATTGATCAGGGGGTACTACTCACGAACTAACAACAATATAATCGTGCCAAAGTAACATCGTTTCGACTATAGTTTGAACGATGGAACGACCATAATTACTTATAACAATCATCAATGTTTGTAACTCTACTTAGAAATCACTAAAAACGATACAATTTTTTTAAATTGATTTGGACAACGAAACGAATGTTACGATATATAGTTTTCGGTTTGCTTAGACACCCTGTGACGACTGACCATAAAAGATTATCATGAAAAATGCTTATGACGATATTTTTATTTTATGAATGCAGAATAGTTTTTTCTCAATTACCGCAAAAACATACAGTTTTGTTTTTTATGATAAAGATTTAATCTAGATAAATGAAGAACAGAAACACGATTGGTGAAACTTTTCTCGGTATATTTTCCAAAGTTGACTCTTCCAAAACACTATTTAAAGTTTTTACTCAAAGTTATGAACAGCTGAACAGTTCATTCTTATATAAGTCGTTAGATAAATCATACTACATAGCTACCTAAATTAAAGACAGTTTCTTTTTAAGTTTGATGGTTTTGAAGATAATGCGGTTTTATCACTTTTTCTGTCTTATCCGGGTAGACTCAGTTCATACAAAAAAAACAAAAATTTTACAGATCACCTTAAAAATTCCCTTAGTGGGAACCCTGCAGTACCAGTCCTGACCACTGCCTCTCCCTGGCTGTGGTTCGAATTAGCCGTGGTTCCAGTAAGCGTGCAATCGGCCCAAATTACCTGCCACGGAGGTATGCACGTCTCATCCACCGATCAACACTAATTCTCAGTAAGCTTTTAACGTTTAACCCCCAGCCTTGTGTATAATCATTGGTATTTGTAGTAACATTGTTTGATTTGTAGTATTGCTGATTTTATTTTGATCTGATCATTTTCTTTGTATTAATATTTCAGGAACGTTGAATATGTATTGTGTACTGAATACAAATTATGTATAATGTGAAGTAGTAGGTACAAAAGATAGATAGTGCTTTGACTGCTGTGGTAGCGTTATATTTTTTTTGTTACTGAAGACAGTTCCTTAGTCATCTTGAGATGTATTATAATTATATGATGAGATATATTCACAAAAAACAATGAGCTGAAAAGAATCGTTTCTGTATGTTGATTAAATTACTATCTACGTATCTAAAGGTGCAGGTTTTCATCACCTACTTTGAAGTTAACATTTAAACTAATATTATAAATGCGAAAGTAACTCTGTCTGTTTGTCTGTCACATTATCACGGCTAAACCGATTGTGGTGAAATTTCATACAGAGATAGTTGAAAGTCTTGGAACGGACATAGGGTAAAATTTTTAATTTCGCGCTGGTATGTAGCGTTTAAACCTCACTAACTTAAGAAGTACAAGTACATTGGCCCTGTTATCATTGTGGCCGCGTCTGTTCTATCACAATAGTTGTCTTTGCCCCCTCCTTTGACTGAGGGAGGAGTGGGGAGTAAGTTAAACAACGGCTTTAAGACGTCGCTCTTACTCTAGCCATAAGCGAAAGCGAAGGCGGACGCGACCGCGGAACCGCCAACAAGAACATAAAAAAAATGAAATTTATTTTTACTATCTTCTTCGTCAGATTTACGTTATTTATCGATGGCAACACTGGTGCTTACTTTTATTAGCCTAGATTGGCCTATAGAAAATGTATTGGCATTAGACCCTACCATCTAGCCCACACGTCACTCATGGGTGGTCGTATCTCGTACCATATTTTTATCAGAATTTTTAAAAATTACAGTTTGATGAGGTACCTACTTTCAAAATATACATACACTTAAACAGTAAACACACATACACACAGATAGACGTTTACACTCACGCACATACACACTATTTAATACTTACACTTTTACAATACAAAAAGTGTCAGTTTTGTTCATTTCGATAATATGTTGATACACACTAGGATGTACGATGTAACACACATAAATCTAACTACGAATATGTAACTACCTTAAAATTAAATTCAAATACCTACTGCTACTTTTAAGGCATAATAAAATTATTGGATGTAAGTTACCTAAGTGTTACCTAGTGAGATATTTTACTTTTTCCTTAGTAGTTAAGTTATTTAGAATTTGTACCACTTTTATTTGAAAACATAAACGATTTCTATTTCTTTTTCTTATAAGACAAACACTGTTCGATGAGTGCAGTTATTCGTTACCATACCCGCTCGCGCTCCTCCTTGAAACACAGCACGAAGTGAAGCGCTGTAACTTTTCAGTAGAAAAAGATGTTCCCACTTTTGTTAAATTTCCGAGGGCAATGATAGTTCTTTTGTTGAAAATGTTAACTAGCTAATTAAATTTTGCATAAACTTTTAATGTAATTAATGAAGATGAAAAGGCGGAAGGCACGACTTCGTACCTATAACTTATATTACTAAAAAGTTTAGTTCAAGAAATATCAACTGCATTTTATTATAAGCTTTTTTTTAATTTGCACTGTTCGAACGTAAGTTATAAGTTGTCCATCATTTGCAAACAATTTTTCGACCATTTTTTGGAATCCAAATGAGCTGAAGTTTTGCAAGCACTTTTAGTTCTGGTAACAATAGAATCTGATGATGGAGTTGGGGGCTGTTCAACGGACACTCGTTAACTTAGTAAATAGTTCGATTGAGTAAAAACTTTCCATCACCTGTCAAGTTCAAATGACAATGTAATATTGTGTAGGTGACAGCGCGCTGCTCTGAAATCTACCTCAAAGGAAGATTTTACTAAAGCTAAATATGAATGTACATAAAACTTTTTACATTCAGACAATAGTTATTTGTTATACAAGAGTGCAAAGTTGCTTTTTAACCGCGTGTTCAATTTTGATGACCGAGCAAGCGAGTGATTCAAAATTAGAATCCTGAGCGTTAGCGAGGGAATCAAAAGAGCACGAAATGAAAAATCATTGCACTCGAGTGCAACACGTAACTTTTCATTCCACCTCAGCGAGGAAATGACTAAATGCAAAAAAAAAACGTTTACAATCACAAGATAGGTACTTTTATTTCAGTTTAGGTATTAACTACTACATTATGACAGGTAAGTAAAGTATTACAGAATAATCTTAATAATGACGTGAAAAAATGCCGCGTAAAAAACGGCGTACAAAGCTAATTGAAAAAAGAACACCAAGAAGGTTCCGAGTCTGAGTTTTTAACAAATAAAAAAAAAGTTGTATGATATATTCAGCACCATAGAGGTAGCAGTAAATAGGTTTAATGATTTTTTTAATTCACAAACTTAGTGCACACGATGTTTTAAATTCAATTTACTTTATCCTCTAGAGAATAAAAACGGCGTTCGCACTCAGATATTGAAGAGCAAAAATACTCTTTCCGAGATGGTGGGATGAAAAAATACTTTAGTCAACACTATACCAGGTGGGTATGAAATAAACAAGAATGATTCACGCTCCAATGAGCCGATGATACCCGCTGTCGATGAGTCCGACCCTCTGTCGGACAAACGTATGTCAAAGTGAAGAAAGCTAATCGGCCGTCCGGTGGGCGGCCTAGCGAGGGATTGCTTTGAAGTGTGTGTACCAGTGTAAATACAGTGTTACATGTCATAAAATCTATTTCGCAGCTATTTTATTTACCTTGGATATTATTTATTCTGAATAAGCTTCCACTCGTGGCTTTGCTCCGAGACGAAAGCAGCCAATCAATCTAAACTATATCCAAATCAGCCGTTTAAACGTGATTGAAACTCAAATATTCATATCAACATTTCTCATTTATTAATAAGTAAGATTTCAAGTTTATTTGTTTTTATATATTTATTATTTAAGTGACATATTTAAGTGCATAGCTTCTTTATGAAATACTACCTAATACTTAAATCATAGAAAAACCAATCAAAAATCTTTTTTTATTTAAACCACATAAATACTTTATAGATCTGTTTGTCTGTCATGTCAATAATACTACAAAACTATTGGTTTTTCGTAGAATTATTATTTGTAACTTGTATTATCTATTACTTCAAAGAACTGCTTCTATGAATTCCTAAAATATAATGTAATAAATGGTGCCTTTAATGTATACTTTGAACATATTTATTGAAAACACAATAATATTTTATGGAATATAACAGTTGATAAAGAAAGGTCACCGACACGCGACGAGTTTTACTCTCTTCAATCCCGCATGGAATTTTAGTTTGGATATTTACGAGTATTATACATTGTACAAAACGTGACGTAATACGATACGAGTCGACGTGTGTAAGTCCGGAGCATTGAAGCCACCTTGTCGATTGATCGTTACGATGGGTAGCCTATCAGGCAGGTAATCTATAACCTAGCCAGAGGTACTTAGGATATAAATATAGAGGCTTAGCTCAGAGTATAAAAGCGGTGGAAAAGCGGTTTATGTAGCGGTGCGCCATGCGGTGAGGCAGTGATGACAGGTTTGTTAGACTATATTACTAGCTCTTAGCTGCGACTTTGTTCGTGTAGATTCATAGTGTATTTACTGATTCGATTAATTACTCGATTCGATTCGACTTTATTGAAATACATTGAAATTCCTGAAAAATCAAAAGAAACATTTTGGAAAAAATTGCCTAGTTATGTCTGTCCCAAAACTTAAAACTATATCTATATGAAGTTTCATCACAAGGCCCAGCGGTTTGGCCGTGATTACGTCGCAGACAGACAGACAGAGTAACTTTCGCTTTTATAATACTAGAGTATAGATGACGCATCTGCCGCTCAGCGCAAATCGCCACGTAATGGCGAATTAGGTGCGAGTCTGGTAACTAGGCGGATTACATACATATACATAATATTTTCAATTTAACATTAGATCCGCATCTTTACTGGTGAAGCGTGGTACTGTGTAAAAATCGCCTAAATCAACATAATATTTAGGTTATATATATTATATACAATACTGACCTCCAATTTTGCTAAAGAAAACTCAACTCCATTCGATCTCTAAGCTTCTAAACAAGATTACCTGACTACCTTATCTTGTTTCACAACCCAATCTAGAAAGTCCAGAATAAGCATTCTAAAATTACCTTTACATGGCAATGGGAACAAAATAGGTACCCGTAAAGACCCCTGCGAAGGTCGGTGAACATTGGAATCGCAATTTAGCAATTTACGGTCTGGTCTAGGCATTTGGCAATTTTCTTGTTGGTAAGTCGGTTTTTTTGCAGGGTTTGTAAGTATTTTTTTATGGCATGTCTTTATCACTTACACTGTTATTTCAATTTGGAGAAGGGCGTTGCTATAAGTTTTAAGGCGGCTGTTAAATTTATGACAGCTCGCATTTTTTGTACTCGGTCGTATTCTGTGGCCGCACACTAAGAATAGTGCAAACGCACACATTGAAGCTACTTCACACTTCATTTACCAAGACTAAATAACTAGTCTTGATACTTGAAAATATTTGGTGCAATAGGTATGTCATATTTGTATAGGTAGGTATGTACTTAATAATTTTATAGGTTGCACTTGACAAAAAGAAAATAAATATAGAAAAAATTAATATATATTATAAGACAGGTTACAAATCGTAAAGTGCTACTACACAGTTACTAATATTTGACTGTGCAAAAAATATTTGTTAGGTACCTACTAATAAAATACATTATGACAAAACGGTAAGTATCGTTTTTTTACAAGCTCTTATTTAACTTGCAGTTTATGTACATATTTATGTATGTATGTTTGATAAGGTGGAATCTTGCAACTTAATTTTAAGCAGTTATCCCCAATCGATTGAGCTGAAATTTTGCATACATAATATGGTGACAGCGAGTTGATCTGATGATGGAGTCAGGAGCTGTTCAACGGAACCCTTCACTAAATAGTCTAATTGAGGCAAAACTTTGCATACCTATCAATCTCAATGACAATGTAAAATTATGGTACTAGCAAGCTGGTCTGATGATGGAGGTCGGATGTAGCCATCGGAACTCCTCAACTACACAACATAACCACGTCGCGTTTGGGCTCGTTATTTTTACCTTGACGAGAACTAGAGCACTAGACATTACAAAAGCTTGATTTAAAAAATATATTTTTAATAAAAAAACTTATTGTCATCTAATATCGATGACGGCACCGTCAACGTTTCGAGTACCACTCACAGAAAGTTTTGAAAGTGAAATACTGATAAAATATGTAGGTATTCTAGGTATGCTTTTGAATATTGTGTGCGAGCTATGATCTCGAAGATCCATAGACCGCGCGTAGCGAGGGTCAACAAGTTCTGGAATTAAACAGTTATTGTAAAACTTTACTAAATAACCCTCCATAATATTTTCATTCCAGAAAAATCAAATATGAATTTGTAAAAAGAGATGACCAGCTCTTTTTAAAAATTCATATTTTCCATTGTATTTGTACTAAATGACATCACAAACCTGCAATACTTTTTAAGACCTATCCAAAGACATGGAGAGTATGCGAGAAAAAAAAACATCTGAAAATATGTATTTATTTCTACCACATTGTCGGCGTGACTAATGTATATGCATGCCAAATTACAGCTTTCTAGTACTAAGAGTATCTGAGCTAAGCTGCGGACGAATGGACGAAAATGGCAAAACTATAAGGGTTTTTTGTAAACTACGAAACACTAAAGAGCACTTTCAGTATTTAGAATTAAACAATTTTTCAGGACACTTTATTTTTTTTAAATATTTAATTATTTGCACCATGTACTTAAACTTAAGTATATGCCATCAAAAACAACTTGTAAAAATAAAAATAAAAAGCCAATTCTCGCAACGCAGCTCAGTTTCTTTTTTTGTCTTTTTTTTGTTGGAACTATGCTCGTGTGTAGTAAACTTAACTTGTGAGATATTGTATAAGTAGCCTAAGATGACCAGAGATAATCTGTCGATGTCAGTCTCTCTTCCCTGTTCGCTTGTTACGGCTGGTCGTGTTCTATATCTCTACAATAAAGAATCCATATATATCACCCAGATCGTGTATAATTTAACCAAAAACCCATCAGTTCTTCTATCGTAAAAAGTTGTGAGATTTCAATGTCTGTCTGTCTGTCTAAAAAATGGCCTGAACTGCTTCGAGAAAAGGATGGTACGACTGTGCCGCTTTTTTGCTTGACTTGGCGGGGGCACTACCGTGCCCCCAGATAAACCTTGCTTTGATAATAACAAATACCGACCTTTTTAGAAGGTTCAACATTTTTGGTTCAATGCGTATCGTATCATTCGTCAGTCATTCATCAGTCGTCAAAATTGATTAATGCTAGATTTGTTGCACACCAGCACTCGGAGTCTTTTTATAGTTTTGAGGATGTTTTTTAATTAAAAATAGCCTATTTATAAGCTAGAGGTATATTTACATCGACAGCAAATTTCAATTTCATCCGTTTAGTCGTTTAGGTCTGATTGAGGTACAAACATCCAAACATACTTAACATCCGCACAAACTTTTAGATTTATAATATTAAAGGTAGATAAATAATAATTATAAATTATATTCATAATCTGAAATTTATGTAATTTTTCTAAATCCAATTATAGATAAAGTATCATTTTTTTCCATCCATGTATAAAAAAACACGCTTAGTAATATAGGGTAGATCGGGTCAAAATGAATACAGGTAATGATCATGGTACCTTAGAACTTTCATTTCAAAACAGAAATGTATCAAATCAACATTTATATTTATTTAATAGGACTAATTAGGGACACTTCAAAAACCACAGCAAAAGACGTTGTCCAGAAAGTATTATCACTAAAATGGAAATAGGCCGGGCACATCCAAAGATTACAAAATGAGAGGTGATCTAAAACAATTATGAATTGGGACCCAATACATAAAAAACGAAGAAGAGGAAGGCCTGCTATGCGATGGAATGATGACATCGTGAAAGTAGCAGGCAAAACATGGAGCAGAGCCGCTAGAGATCGGGAAAAAAGGATAGAGCTGGAGGAGGCTTTTACCGCTGAAAGCGGTCCTTACACATAATTTTATATACCTATGCATAGATACATATTTAAGTTAATTTTATATTGTGCAAGGAAATAAAAGCTTTTATTATTTATTATTAATTAGGGACACAACCAGGTTCACATTTCCCTGAAATTTAATATTTATATTAAAATAACAATCAAATACGAAACATCGGCTTATTTCGATTTTGCTCCGACGCGACGTATGCAAAAAGGTAAAACCGTATACTATTATCATATTGTTTCGAAACCAAACTCGATGAAACGCATCTTCTACAAAAAAAAAACCATCCAACTCTTTCAACAAATCATGCATTGTACCTAACCTTCATCTGTGTGGCTTGCACTAAATTCTTCAAGGCAATATATTATACAAATGTTATCATTAGTTTTGCATGTCCAGTATTTTACCCCGGTATTCCATTATGTAAGACCTCCTCTAAATTCGAAGAAAAATGTGACGTGGACGTGCTTCCCCGAGCGCGTCTGAGCGCTAACTGACGTGCCGACTTGAGGTGAATGTGAGTTTTGTATGGAAAAAATGTACGGAGAAGTTTTATTGCATTTTATATTGTTCATAAATGAAAAAGTAAATTATTTGAAAACAAGATAATGCCACGCGGTATAGAGAAATATAAAATCTACAATTTCGTATTATTTTCAAATAAAAATATGCTGTGGGTCTAAAGATATTGGTACCTAACCAGACCCCATTTTTCGACATTTTCAGCGGTTCTTGCGACGGTAAAAACGTATTTTTTTGAAAATATTGTATAGAACTGGCCAGTTTTTATTATCTACTATTAAAGATGAATATATTATTAGTAATTTTGTATCATTATATCCTCACAATTGTGATTCCTGGTTTTTAAATCGGTACCTGAAAATCATTGAAATACGTGTGTAACTGTGAGCCGGGCCTTATTTGCTTCCAAAATTGCGAAGAACTCAACTATACTAAAATAGCGTCAAGCGGAATTATATAAGCCAAGCCAAGTATAAAATACCTTTAAGAAATGATCGGGTATCTCTAAGGTTATTCTACCTCTGGACCTAGACCTATTATTATCTATACTAATAATTATAATAAATGCGAAAGTAACTCTTTCTGTCTGTCTGTGACGTTATCACGGCCAAACCGTTGGGTCGATGGTGATAAAAATTCATCTAAGGAAAGTTTAAAGTCTTGGGACGGACATAGGCTACGTTTATTCCCAGAATGTTTTTTATAATTTTCGGAATTTCAATGTTTTCCGATAGATTCGATGATTTTCTGAATGTACGCGGACGAAGTCGCAGGTAAAAGCTAGTACATATTTTATATAAACTCAATTGTTTTGAATAATAAATACAATGTCCTGCATGTTAACTGGCGCGTCCCTATGATTGCAAATAGTGCAATCACAGGCCAGAATAATACGCGCGAATGTCGGTGTTTATTTATTTATTCATGGCATTGTGCAATATTGCATAATTGGAAGTTAGAAAGCACACCTGTGCAATGCGGATACATGCGAAGAACGAAATGAAATAGAAATATCATTGCAAAACAATTCGGCGTTCACTTTGAAACTTGCACGTTTCGAGCTCTCAAAAATGAAATTCTCAAAAACTCTTACAATAGATAAAGAAAGTTGACAAAGTTATTCTAGGTCTCCTTGGCACAACAAATGGCATCTATTTTGATTTTGTATGCAACTCTTTATAAATAATGAGCCTAACATCTCACTGTCATAAAATATAACAAAGCAGTGTTATTTCTAGTAGAACCAGTTTGTGCGAATACGTTTTAAAACGGTAGATCATCGTAATGTAAAATTAGACTTAGACAATGACTTTACTTGAGATTATTCTTATTTGACTATAACTGACTGACTGTCATATAATTGATAATATAATTGCGAAGACTAAAAAACTTTAGCCTTAAATCAATCACAGAGTTCTTCCTACTAGATTGGTACATCTGATATCTCCTAGCCCGCTAACCCGAAATAGCTTTTTTCCTTACGTACTGTACGTTCTACCGCTGCATATGGATGGCGCCGGGTGCTCTTTACGCTCCTTTAAATTGGAAAATTGAATGCGCCCATCGACGCCCCCCTCAACCTCCCCCTCTACCCCCTAGAGGAACCGATGGAGGCCTGAGTCCGCCCCTGAGACGCATTCGATTCGCTTTGCACTTGGGGTTCAGTGTAATATAGCGTCATGTGTACCAAAATGGATCTATGGTAGATTGCTCGACGGCCTTTGTGAAGCGCACTATCCTTCACAAAGTCATTTGAATAAGGAAAAAACATAGTTCAACTTAATAAAGTTAAAAGAGTGAACAAAAACAGTATAAAGTTTTTGCTCATTCGCTCAAGCTCATAATACAAGAATTCTTAATGATCGCGCCATATTAAAAATGCGGACGGTTATATTGCTTGCAAAATGCGCTTTTAATTTGTTCGGCTGAGCATGCTTGATCACTACGCAAATGGCATTTTCATAGCTCAACCCATAAAACTGAAAACTATGATTCACACCTTACGTTTCGACTTTACTGATAGGTACTTCTACAAAATAAGACGGAACCCACCTAAACTGAATTCCTGCCACGTTTTATTATTTCATCTCTCAGTACGTGCGGTCTGCATGCGACTAGCAACTCCATTTAGCTTGGCTCGCTCTCGGAATTCGGTTATAAAACTGTTGCGATTGTGTTATGAAACTTTTTAATGGGCTTTTCAGTTCGAATGTTTTTGGAAGTTTTCGAGACGTGCTTTAAGCTCAAATTGTATCTACAGCTTTAACTAAAAAAACTCCATCACTAAAGTTGGCCACCAGCTGATTTAAACTTACTAACTAATAGTCACAACCTATGTACATAATATTGTTTGTAATAATTTTTGCAATGTCGCTCAAGTCAACCACTTGCAATATAATCTGAACCTAGTGTTTATAACAAGCACTAGGCTCCGTTTCTTAATAACTACCTAATACTAAGCGTAGCTTAGTCTTAGGTAGTTTAGTACTCACTCACTAAAGATTCAAAGGCTTTAGAAACTGATGCTATTAAAGTAGGAAACAATAACTTTAGCTAGAATTTAACAACTTGTAACTGTAGTTTACTTTTGTCGAAATTCGTACAATGTTCATAAAGTAGGGAAGCAGGTAATATTGAATTCACGTAATAAAAACGGCAAACACATTTCCATACAAAACTAACAAATCAGGCAATATCAGTTGTATCAAAATGCTATCTAAAAGTTATGCATAACAATATTTCATTTCCCGGCTTGTTCCACAGGGTAGGTAGAGCCATTTCGCATTATCGTACCAACAAAATAATAAAAAGGAGGTACTATCTAATAGCTACGGAGTGCGTTTTTTTTAAACGGGAAAAGTTATGAGAAAACGTTCATAAAAGTCAAGGGCTCAATTTTGTAATTTTTTTTTGTTCCAAGTTTGATAAGCAAAGAAGCGAACAAAGAAAAAACATTTCTCTAGTCTAGTCATTTATATCTTAGTCTCAGAGGTCCTCCAAATAAACTCACATAGTCTTATAATCCTGGCTCTAGATTCCCTGTGTCGTGGGCATCAGAAACTAAGACCATGGCACCACAACACCAAGACCTAGCACAAATATTTGCAAAACTTGTGTCACTGCATCGAATTTACCTTTTGCGTCTCAGGTGGTCAAAAGTATCTAAAAGAAAGGTGAGTTGAGGAGGCAGTAACTTCAATATTATTGGTATATGGATTTCTCGTGGTATTATTGAGTAAGGTCCAACAGTAATTACTGCTGAAGATGATGATAACTACTACTGTTTCAGTTTGCCATTTCTCTAGGATATGTTTTTTAACTAGATTAGCACAAAGGAGAACCCAGAAACCACCGTTTCAAAACCTTAATATCAATAGCTAAAGCAACATTGTTTCTAATTGAGTTTAAATTAGTGCGAATGAGCCGAGTCATGTTTCAGCAAACCAATTTGAAAGTGCTTTTGAAACCTGAAACTAGTTAACAATTATATAACTGTGTTGGCGAAAATTGAACGAGTAAATAATTTACATTTGGTTGATCCAATAAATGACGATGCAAATATTTAGATTAAATCCTTCAATTTCCATTGAGTAAATACAACGTTTCAGCCAACTGATTTCGAAGCCGTTTTTTCACAAATGAAGCAGGCTGTATCGTCTGTTGTTTTTGAATCGGTAGTAGATCGTAATGTTGACCGATGATTTCGTAGAATAAGTATATCTGGGACATTTTACAATAATATTATACAGCTGGCTGAGTAACTGTCAAAATATAACCATTGACTACGTAAGGACTAATAATCTGTGAGTTAACGGCTATCAGGATGAGGCACTATCGGACCGACGGACTTTGTGAAATACTGTAGCACAAAGCTACTTGTTCATAAAAGTCGGCAGAAATGCCCTGTTTTCTGCGTAAAAGCGACCTTTATTTCAGTAAGTAGCCCTGAGAACCAGTTACTGACGTTATCGTTATCATCGGCCGCATATTATGCTGTGGGGCCATGGCATTGAAAGCCCTTATCGAAGTTATAGTATAAGCCAAGTGAGTCTACCGCAAGTGGCAATTAGGTGTATGACATGCTAATGAACTGTTGACTTTAATTTAATTTTGTTTTTTTACCCTTATCTTTTTATAAACCCTCAACCTGGCTACCCTCCCATTAACTAGTGCTAAAGGAGCAGTGAAATGGTTGAGGTGGGGTCGGCAGTTGATAATTTTTGTAAACAGTGTGATCATGGGAACTCACTAATTAACACCCGAGTCGATTGGCTTTTGTTTCATTATCATTTCGATGAATTTACAGTTCATGTTACTTTGTTTACGCAAATGCTGTTTGGATTATCGCGAAGCGTGAATTTATGTTTTGTGTCTTTATCTATCCCGTGACGAATCATATGTCCACACTTGTCACACAATGCGAATAATTCGTCAAATCCCGATAATATGGCCTCAGTGTAACAGAGCTTGGGCGTCGTGGATGAATAGGTCTGCGTAGGTGGGCATAATATTCATTGTTTGCAATAAACAACCAAGCAGGCCGCTGACCCGACAACATCTAGGGTAAATAGGGTCTGGAATAGCAAACGCAAAACAAAAGACCAAAGTTTCGCAAGACCATTCATTCTGGCGTTTTAAAAAACGGCCTATACTCAGTTTTGGACACTTTACGGCTCATAAAAGATGGACGTAAAATGACAAATACAGTGTGTGAAAAAATAAAGCGCTGACCGTGGTGTGCTGAGTGATGTAATAGCATCGGGTAGCCGTACAGATAAATCACTGTGATGACGGCACTGACAAGTGCTCCCTTCACTATCCGGTACGACCATGATTTTGGTAATTTTACGTTTTAGAACAAAAAATTTGATAATTCATTGCCCGGCATTTTGGGGTTCAAGCTTTTTAGCTCTTAGGATTTTATAGCAAAGCTACTGAGAGCATCCACGCGAAACGATTTGTTTACGAAAGAGTAGACAAAACATTTAAACGGAAATGAAGAACCATGTTCAAACAATAGAAATTCTACTACACGTTTATAAACAAAATGTTTATTCAAGTGCTTAGGCTGGCTAAACACAGTATAAGTAAAATATTTATATAAGCTTTACTATGTTTGTTTACAAGTGAGACAAATCTCGCAAGTCAATGTGACTGTAAAACTAAATAATTTTCGTTGTCTGATTGAGTTATGACTATGCTTACCGGGGATCGATGTAATCGGTCAGGTCTATATAGTCAATAGAATCATTATTGTTACCGTACTACTTTATTGGTAGTTTAATTTAAAAATCTCACGCTCCAATCTCTACCTTTAAAAAACAACGAATAAAATAAGTTAATTTGGCGCGGTTTTTCGGATTGTACAAAATGTAAAATACATCGGCTCGTAAACTTTTAATCTAATTCCCGGCAAATAATTTCATTCGCGGGTTTGTTCCAAAATGTCGGTGATTCGATGAATTTTTTATCGTCCATTTTACGGTCAAATAGTTAATGTATTAAATAAAATGATATCCGGCTCACAAAGGAAAGCAATTTGGCCCATTTTCAATATTCATCGGGTGACGGCTTTAACAGTGAGAAATTTTATTGAAAAAGATTGAATTAACGGAAAATCTGGCTAAAATAGGTCGAAAGTATGCGACGGATGACCTCCTTCTATTTATTTGTTCGTGATTCTTTCCTTCTCCTTACGATGTTTGAAACGATAGAAAAGACTGCTTTGTAGCTTTGCAAATCCAACAAACAAATAAGTCGATCCCATAATGATAGCAATATTGTTAAGGTGATGGTTAAAATTTTTGTTTTTTTGTTTTGGCTGAGTCTACTCAGATAAGACGGAAAATCATTATCATCAAATCTTGCGTCATGATACTATAAAATAATACCTTAAAACACAAGCACCTATTCAGTACAAAACAAAAGCCATATAAGCGAGTTGTAAAATTTAAAGGCTTCATAAAAGTTTTCCTAAAAACTTTTCTAGAAGAATTCCCTAAAACTTTCCAAATTACGGATCACCTACATTGTTGTAACGAAGTGTCGTTTCAGATTTATGACATGACGATGATTTGACAGTGCATCGCGCGTGCAACAATATGCTCTAAGTCCTAGCAGTAGAGTGCAAAATGCAGTGACAATAGTCTTGATAGAATATTGTTCATTGTCGCGCTGTTGAGTGGAAAGCGTTACTTTAAAAGATCAACGACCGATGGTATTGCAAAAGGGAAGAACTGGAATGAACAGGTTTTGTAAATAAAGACATTTTGCTGTCTCATTATGCGCCAGAAAAAAACAACGCCTTGTAAAACGGTATTTTTATATTATTCTATAATATGGGGATTTAATTGATCTGGTGCAATAATTGAGGAGGAGAATAACGTAACACAGCTAAATAAAGAGCTAGCACAGGAGACAGAGCTCTACATATATTTTGTACCTCCATGAAATAAATATTATATATCTACTAGCTTTTACCTGCGTAGATTCAGGAAATCTATTTTGACGACTTTATCGTAAAAAAATAAAATTCAGGACAATCAAAATAAATTTTTCAGAAAATAATATCCTATGTCCGTCCCAGGACTTTAAGCTACTTCTATATGAAATTTCATCACAATCGGCCGAGCGTTTTAGCCGTAATAACGTCACAGACTGACAGATAGAGTTTCTTTCGCATTTTTAATATTATAGCATATATAATACCTATCGATTGTAACGTTTGTACGAAAAACTGGTTGACTGACCCCTCATTGCGATAGTTGAACAGGGTGAACTCTAGATTAGCATTTACTTTCTCTCTCACTCCTGTTCATTTAAGGGCTTGATTACTTTTTAAATGCTTTTTGTCAGTGGCATAGCAGAATCTAATAACCGGAGCCTTAAATCTTAAAAATCGCCTTGGAATGCCTGTTCACCGCAGAATTTAATAATGTCCCTACGAAGCCTTAATGGTTCCAGAAATATTCCATTTCAGTATTCCGCACTTATTTTGGGATATCATTTCCTAAGTTCAAAACAAAATGGCTTTTGACATAAGTGAGTAATTAGAAGTGATAAAAATTACTACATTTTTGTGGAATTTTTTGGATCGCGTTCATGTTTATTTCTTCGGAAATTCCCTTTTATGCTCGATATTGTTCAAAAATCCTGCTTAGAAGATATGTACTTATCAAAATATCAAACGAATATCATATTTACAAAGTTATTATACATATTATTTCCGTGTAGTTATGTACCAACATAATAATACCATCGCTTTTAAGATGACAATCTCGAAAACCATTACAATGAAAACCGCTATAATACTGCGGTTATACTTAATGAGTACAAAATCGCTCTTAACTCCAACCCAGTACCTATCAATGAAGAAGGAAGCAGAAATCACATAAAACTGGTTCCCTTTGTCAAAGTAAGACATTTACAGCCTTCGGACTCGCCCAAACGTGAAATAGATATTTTATAACTACCCTCTTTTATAAACTCTTTTTATCCACAGTCCGACTTCCATTAGATTAAGGGCTTCACACACAGCAGCTATAATGTAAAGATGTACATTATAGCACGATACATCTCATTACATCTTTCCATAGAAATCGGGAGACCACACACGACAGATATAATATACATTTTTACATCTTTGTATCATACAGAGCGATATGATTTTTTTTTTCATCTCTGTTCGAAAAGGATGTCAAAAAGTTCAAAAAGATACATTACATTACCTGTTCTGTTGTGTGTGTGATATATTAAAGTAAATTAAAGCTATACATCCCGAGATGTAATGTACATTAATATACATTATAGCTGCCGTGTGTGAAGTCCTTAAAGTGAAGATATCAAGCTTTGATGAAAAAATATTTTTAAATTGGAATTCTTACTTCGGGATAAAGGAAAAATATGGTGATGATATTTTTCGAGTCGAATTTGCCAGAGAATACTGTTAGGATAGTTTTATCCACTGTATACTTTACTTACTACGAAGATTATGGAAATTCTTGCTGAAGAAACTCCGCTAGGATATTTCAGGGCATTTTTTCATAAATTAAATGTCGCACTCGATAGTTTCAAGAGTGACTTTAATTAAATGAACACTCTTTCTTTCTTAGTTAAAAAGTACCTAACGTAAATTAATTTAATAGAGACCTGCTCCTTGGCGTAAAATAAATGCTTGTTATTAGGGTTCCGTAACCAAAGGGTAAAAACGGGACTTTACTATGACTCCGCTGTCGGTCTGTCCGTCTGTCTGTCTGTCAAAAGGCTGTATCTAATGAACCAGTTGATAGCAAAACAGTTGTTTTTTTTTACAGATTACGTATTTCTCTTGCCGTGTTGGCCGAGTGGGAGGTACCTCGACTTTCAATCTGAAGGTCGTAGGTTCGAATCCCGGAGTGCATCAATGGATTTTTCTGTTCGAAAAAGTTATATGCGCATCAAAAACACGTGCTCAAAACGGTGAAGGAAAACATCGTGAGGAAACCAGTTAGTATTCTTATAAGCGGCGATGGGCTTGCAACCTGTCACGTATGGAATGCTAACTACTGCAAAATGTGGGCATGTGCCAAATATAATGTTTGGACGTGCCTCTGACTACCCCCACTAGAAATCTTCAAAGGATCTAAGCGTCTGGAGATCTGAGAGGATGTCTACCGTACTTGGGGATTACAGTCGTGATACTTTTTTTTTCTTGCCGCTATAACAACAAAACACAATAACATTAATATTTAAGTTGGGCTCCTATACAATAAAAGTGTTTTTTTTTTGCCGATTTTATAGATAATGGCACGGAACCCTTCGTGCGGGAGTCCAACTCGCACATGCCTTCCAAAGTCGCCCCTATATAACTTCCTTCTAGATTGTAAAGCCCGAGTAGTCGGAACTCCAGGCAGGAAAATAAACAGGCATAGATCAACCTACATATCAAAATAAAGGAGCACATACATCAAAAAAACCATACCATAAGTTATTTGAGTCCATCGTTTATGCCCGGAGGACGTCCTCCGGACACGGAGCCTGTTCTTCCGGAATTAACTGCAGACGAAACCGCACATTGCCGTAACTCGGGCCGAAAGTGTCCAACTTGGTCCAACTTGGCCCATAAGCCCATAAAGCAGAGCATAAGGAAGGACAAGACATATTTACTGGGACATAACAATAACTGGCCTGGCACTACTACCAAGTTATAGGTTTCATAAAAATAAATTATTATTAGTAGTGCTTAGTGATTTTGTCTATCAATTTATATTCATATTACTATTATCCGCCAGCGGCTTTGTTCGTATATGTAACTCTGAAAAAAAAGTATTTTATGTTTCCATCTATGCCACAATCTATTCATGTACCAAGATCTATCAAAATCGATTCAGCCATTAGGATGTGATTAAGAATCAATTTAATAAAACAAACATCCAAACTTTCGCATTTGTACTCGTAATTATTAGTACCTACAAAATAAGTACATTAGTTATTTTCATAGCAATTGATATGTTGGTTAAGAGCTTTAGCTTGGGTAGTGACTAAAGATATGGGTTAGGGTTCTAAAATTGAATATTGGATTAGATATTTCCCTTCAACTATAAATAAATCAAAGCCCACGATGACATTATAAGCAAACGATAAGCCAACAAGATAGTGATTCGTTCGACCGGCACTACACTGGAGCTCTACATAGCATTAAGGAAAGGATCATTGAAAAAAATGATAGGCCCCATAAGCCGTGTTTGTTGCCTGATTCTTCTAGGCTTGGTCGCGAGGAACAGGCGTTCACCTAGCTCCTAAGACGTTTCTTATCCTTGTGATTTTATTGAAATAAATACCTACCTTTTGACTTTGACTTTGAGTCGATTTATGGAGGTGACTCAAAGCTGTTTCTTAGGGACATACTGGTGGCGATTCTGTTGTGTCCAAGCTAAACCTAAAATTTCGTAAAAAAACGATCGATCTTATTCCTTTTACATTAAAGTCTAAATTAGAGTCCCATCAAAATGACAGTCCTAAAACTTGGGATATTTTAGCCTTTTCTCTATTTTATTTCGCATATTTGGCACAATCAAGTGTCATCTTAGTCAACACCAATTTACATGTCGATTAAATTTAGCTTGACGTTTCTTAATCGATTACGAAAATCGTAAATTTATTCAAAACTATTCAAGTTTTAGAACTGTCACTTTAAGGTTACGCTATTTTAAACTTTAACTTAAAAGAAATAAGATCGATTGTTTTTAGGAATTTTAACTTAAGTGTGGACAACAGAATCGCCACCACTGACTATTTAATTAAGGTGTGGCCAGATATAGCGCGGTAATCGGCATTTGCAGGACACAAATTTACCGCGTGACTAGTTTAAACATAAAGGTAAATGTAAACGCGGCTGTCGCGAGCTATCTGCTATAGTCTAAACTAGTCACGCGGCAAACTTGTGTCCTGGTAATGCCGCGGTCGAATGCTGCGCTATATCTGGTCGCACCTTAAAGCGGAAACTCTTTAATTATTCTGAACCGTCAAGATTACCGCATAATTAGACTAACGGAGTATTATAACTTTTACGTTGAGTCAAAATCTCGCAATACGTTACACTTTACGGCACTTGAGAAGCAAGAGCGCATTACCGCGCCCATTGCTCATGTAAACGACTTTTTGTGCCTTAAATGTGCCAGAGTCTGCCCTATTCTGCTCAGAATCACAATACTGTGAAGCGCAGATGAACTAAAGCTATGAGAACACATGTATCCAATTGTACTACCAACTTCTTTAAGTTTGCCTTCATGTCATTCGCTGTATATTTGCTCAATAACATGTCCGAAAACAGCGTGGACATATTTTGCCAAAACCTGCCGATACTCGTAGAAATGGCACAGATTGTCATTTAAACAAAATATTTATAAAACAGTGTATTAGTATACCTTAGACTAATAAACATAAGTTACCAAGATTTAACATCGTCGTTGGACAAAAAAGTACAGAGAGAAGTACTTTCAGTTGTCTACTTAGACTGGCCTCACAGCTCATTTGGTAGTAACTCTGCCATCTGCACTGAACTGCTCAAATTGCTTGTAGATTTTAATGGCTTTGATATTTGAACCCCTTGTATGGGAGGATGTAATTTGTTGATGCAAGTTGTCTGGCCTCACAGCTTAGTTAGTAGTAAATATTTCTTAGGTTGTGGGTTCGATTTCCACCAAAGACAAACATTTGTGTCATGAATATTGATGTTTGTTCTGTGTCTAGGTGTATAAGTACCTATTTACAAAATAAAAGATAAGTAGTTAAGTATTCAACCAGTTATCTGGTTCTCATAGTACACGCTGTGCTTAGTTTGGGGCTAGATGGTGTGATAATGTTCACAATATTTCTTAATTTATTTATTACTACTCGGCAGTGTTGGCCGAGTGGGAGGTACCTCGACTTTTAATCTGAAGGTCGTAGGTTGGATGATTGGTAGGTTAATGGATTTTCCTGTTCGAAAAATTTATATGCGCATCAAAACGGTGAAGGAAAACATCGTGAGGAAACCAGTTAGTATTCTTATAAGCGGCGATGGGCTTGCAACCTGTCACGTATGAAATGCAAACTACTGCAAAATGTGGGCATGTGCCAAATATAATGTTTGGACGTGCCTCTGACGATCCACCAGACATCTTCAAAGGATCTAAGCGCCTGGAGATCTGAGAGGATGTCTACCGTACTTGGGGATTACAGTCGTGATCTTTATTTTTATTTTTTATTTATTACTCTCACTTGCTGGTTAATAGAGTTGTTTTGCATGGTAACTTTAGCAGCTGGGCATAAGGCTCTAAAGAAAATATTTACTCCAATGAGTCTAGTGTCTCAAACGTGCTTAAGCTCGAATGAATGCCTAAATTGCTATAATCCCAGTCCCGACTGAATCACAATTATTCCTGAAGCTTTCATTATTATTTTAGAATGCTTTTGTCGGATGATTTTATTACAAGACTTCTCTTGAATTTAATTTTCACAGGTTCCAATGAAGAAATTACTTAATAATCGGGTTAGTTTCAATTCTAACAGATAGCCAGGCTCTCGTGGCACTTGAATTAAATAAATAATTATTGGTAGAAATTATTACACATCGCCATCTAACCCCAAACCGAGCAAAGCTTGTACTATGATAACTAAATAACTGATAGATTACTTATATACTTTTATTTTGTAAATACCCAGACACAGACACAAACATTTATGTTCATCACATAAATGTTTGTCCTTGGTGGAAATCGAACCCAGAATCTATAGCGCAGAAGGCAGAGCTACTACCAACTGAGATTACTCAATGATGTAAACTATTTACCCTAAATTGTCTCCAAAAAGCCGTGTTGGCTGAGTGGAAAGTACCTAACTGATTTGCATCAATGGATTTTTCTGTTTGAAAAAATTATAATTATGCGCATCAAAACACGTGCTCAAAATGGTGAAAGTACATCGTGAGGAAACCAATTAATATTCTTATAAGCGGCGATGGGCTTGCAACCTGTCACGTATGGAATGCTAACTACTGCAAAATGTGGGCATGTGCCAAATGTAATGTTTGGACGTGCCTATAACTAACCTTTAGACGTTCAAGGATCTAAGCACCTTGAGATCTTAGAGGATGTCTACCGTACTTAGGGATTACAGTCGTCATCGTATTTTTTTTTATTTTCTTTGATGTAAATTATTTACCAAAATTTTCCTTATAATCTTGCTCTCAATTTATGAAAATATTACGCCACGAAAACGGCAGATACCTAAAACCTAAACTAAAGCATGGCTGTAGAAAGCTTAAATAGATTCATATCGTTGACAGCATCTCAATTTAGAAGTAGGTAATAAGCATCTATAACGAGAGTCAAATTAAGATAGAAACACTCTACCAAACTCTAAGGGCGCCTTCAGATTAGACGCTCGAGGAAGCGCCACATAGCCAGCATACGTAAAAAAAACCGGCAAAGTGCGACTCGGACTCGAGCACGAAGGGTTCCGCAGCAATATATACAAAAACCGGCAAAAAAATCACGTTCGTTGTATGGGAGCCTCATTAGATATTTATTTTATTCTGTTTTTAGTATTTGTTGTTAGTGGCAACAGAAACACATCACCTGTGAAATTTCAAATGTCTTGCTATCACGGTTCTTGAGATACAGCCTTGTGACAGACAGACGGACAGATAGACAAACAGACAGAACAACAAATACTAAAAACAGAATAAAATAAATATTTAAGTGGGGCTCTCATCCAACAAACGTGATTTTTTTGCGGTTTTTTTATAGATGTACGGAACTCTTCGTGCGCGACTCCGACTCGCACTTGGCCGGTTTTTTCATATCATTTCTACTATCTAAACGTGTAACCATAAAACTATTGCGTCTGGTTCATGCACTGATCTTGAAAGACAAGAGTCTCATTAAATGCAAATGAGACAAGAGATACCCTAGTATTCAGAATTCAGGAGTTGGTAGGGTGAGAGCGCTGGTTTTAGGCACTTTAACAGCATTTTAATTTACAAATAAACGGTTTATATTGAAAAAAATATTAAAACAACGATTTTTAAACAACATAGAACAGAGTATTATTTATCTCTTAGGTTAAGCAAAGATTTTGTAACAGGCGATGTTTATTTATTATTTATTATGGTTGTGGGCAAAACAATCTAGAGGTATTAACGACCACAAATATCAATAATCAAAACGGACCACAGACAAATAATTGTATTAACTATAGACTTTAAGTAGGAAAGAAAGAAAGAAAGAAAAAACATTTATTTTATCTATAGGCACAACACAATTATTCAATAAAAGAGAACAAAAAACAATCAACAGCAGATAAGTAAGTTTGTTTGCTATGCTTTGTTATTGATTGCCGAAATTGAAAATGCCCAAGGCCGGGGTAGGCACCACAACTAGGTCTATGACCCTAAATTGACACAAAGACCAGTTTTTGTTACGATGCCAACTTTAATTAAATTCTCAACGAAAAATGTTTTGTCTCGATTGTTGGTCATTGGCGACCTTTTCGGCGTAGTGGAGGGTGGCCAACTGTGTCGGAGAAACATTTCATTAAAAAAAATGTAGGCTCACGACTGTTATCCCAAGAGTGGTAGACATCCTCTCAGATCTCCAGGCGCTCGGCTCCTTAATGATGTCTAACGAGTTTAGTCAGAGGCACGTCCAAACATTATATTTGGCACATACCCACATATAGCAGTTAGCATTCCTCACGAGACAGGTCGCAAACCTATCGCCGCTTACAAGAACACTAACTGGTTTTTTCACGATGTTTTCGATGCGCATATAATTTTTTCAAACAGTAAAATCTATTGATGCACGGCCGGAATCGAACCTAAGACCTTCAGATTGAAAGTCCTCTCACTCGACCAACGCGGCTTTTTAATTAAATTCTGTATGTTAATGATTTTGTAGTTAATATTTAGTATTCAAAACACTCTGGTTGCGGTAAGCGCCGACTCTAAAAAAACAACTCCTTTGCCGGAGGTCATAAATCGTGGTTTCAGCAATGCGAGAGCAAGATGTACTGCGGGCTTTTAATGAGGGAAGCCACAAAACGTACACTATACGTTCGTGAAGAAAAGCCCTTAATTGCTGTGAGGGTTTATTGCTGGTTCAAATGCAATTTGCACTTGTACTGTACCAGGGAAACTAAGAATGCAATCAAGTATATTCATGTCCTTTTGAATATTATGACCTAGCTACGAACGAAGCGACAAATGCTATGAAAGCTATGAAATAAATGTAGTAACTTAAAAACAAATTAAATAGAGTCGAGCTCTTGGTAGTAACTCGGCTTTCTGCGCTGTAGGTTGTGGGTTCGATAACCGGGACAAACATCTGTGTGATGAACATAGATGTTTGTTCTGTGCCTGTGTGTTAATATGTATAATAAGTACGTATATACAAAAAATATGCTAAGTTATCTGGTTCCCATTGTACAAACTTTGCTCAGTTTGGGTAAAAAGTCCGCCAATATTTATTTATTATTTAATAAATTAGAATCACGACTGTAGTTCCCAAGTAAGGTCCTCTCAGATCTCCAGGCGATCAAAGCCTTGAATATGTCTGAAGGAGGTAATCAGAATCTTGTCCAAACAATAAATGCAAAAACATGTTGCAGTTGATAAGTATATAAAAACAAATATAACAAGTATATAAAGTAAAAGTAGTTTTTTCGTAGTTTTAAATATTTTGGTGACAGCAAAAGCACTTTATTTTGACCATGGATGCGATACATTTGTCCCCGTCCGTCTGTCTGTCCGTAGTATTTACCAGAATGCAGCCTCTGGCTTATTGGTTTTTCATCGCGGAAACAAACAAACGGTCGCTCTGTTTATTCGAGTATGAAAGTTATGTATGAACAGTGAAGCTACGTTATCTATTCTCGGAATAAGTTCAATATCGTGTACCTCCAGGTTTGTTTAGAACTATAAGTATACTAGCTTTTACCAGCGACTTCGTCTGCGTAGATTCAGGAAATTAATTTTTGGGGACTTTATGTAAAACATTGATTTTCCTAAAAAAACAAAAGAGAGTTTTAGTAAAAAAAGTAGCCTACGTCCCAAGACTTTAAACGACTGCAGCCCAGCGGTTTAGCCGTGATAAAGTCACAGACATACAGACAGAGTTACTTTCGCATTTATAATCACTACATAGTATAAAGCAAAGTCGCTTTCCGCTTCCCGCGTCTGTATGTATGTATGTTTGCTTATATCTTTAAAACTACACAATGGATTTTGATGCGGTTTTTTTTAATAGATAGAGTGATTCAGGAGGAAGGTTTATATGTATAATAACCTGCTACCCGTGCGAAGCCGGGGCGGGTCGCTAGTATTAGTATAGATTGTAGTCTAGTAGAATACCAGAGCAGACTAATATTTCTAAAACTAAAATAACGTTACTGTATGGTCTGAGTGCCCGCTCGAGTCAAGCGTCCACCAGAGCGGGGCGTGCAGCGTTCGTAATAAACATATGCTAACGCGAACAAGTGTCCCGAATGCCGAACAAAAGGCGTCAGTCGACTGCCCGTCCCGCTTATCGTACCGCCAAACGCTTGTTCATTCACTATTTGGCTTCTTTTTGACAAGTTAAATCATAAACACCCCATCATCATTGTACATACATATATTACAGACGTATCCCCATATTCTTAGTTTTAACCTTGAAATATCTCCACCTCGACTCGACCTCGAAACCATGTTTTGGTAGTTTTAGTTCATAAAATTACCTCGAGTTTGCCTCTAGTCAAGGATTCCTCAGTCAACAGAACAATCAACTCAAGTATCTCGATATACATTGACATTCCTCGACAGCTTCTGAACGATAAAGCGTGTGACGGGTTGTTTGATGAAAATCTCGAACTGATGACGTAATGCCGTAATTGACAAACCTCTACAACACCGATTTACGATAACAAACATTAGGTACTTTTCGTGGGAAAGTTCTAGGAGCCTCTAAAAAGACAGTCAAAATAGAGTCGAGGTTACAAGTTATAACTAAGAATATGGGGATTATTGTTTGGAGTTATCAAAAGTTTAAGATACTAGTTTAGATCTAACAAAACAGATTTGGCTTGTTCAAGATTGTGGGTTGTGGAATAACTGTACAATATGAGTTGCACTACAAAATGCATTTCATTATGATTTCGCTCAACATCTTCGCGCATGAACGTGGCATTGAACAATACAAGCAACACAATGATGTCCCATCTCGAAAACAACAATAGAACACACGAGCAAACACTATTTCCAGTGAGTGTACCCACCCACTACAAAGATTGTCAAATTGAAATTTGCTGTATGTTCTGTAAGTCCTGGCACGATTACAACATTATTAGTCTTGAACATTTCTTTCTACTTTTATTTTGAGTTCACATAACCGAATGAGAAGGTTAAGTTCATGAAATGCACCATATCAAACATACATGACACACGTAAATCTTTAATTCTATACTAATATTATGAATGCAAAAGTAACTCTGACTGTCTGTGACCTTATCAAACCGTTTCTGGGCCGATTGTGATGAAATTTCATAATTTTCCGGAATTTCTATGTTTTACGATAATCGTCAAAAAAATCGCGGGTAAAGCTACTATTTTTATAAACATAAAAAAATCCCATGAAACAAAGTGATGAATGAACCTCGTCCATTTCTAAATACATTTGAAATCGCGTTTTCAAACTGGTTCTTGTAAGAGGTGGTATTCAAAAATGTCGCACCTTTACTCGAGTCCTTTTAAATAAAACGTAATGGAATAGTTGGAAGGCGTTTCTGCGGAAGAGACAACCAATTAAATTAAATTTCGCACTACCACTGTCGTTCTGAAAATGTGCAAAGTATTAGTTTTCGAGACGTTTTTCCATCGAAACAGCTAAAGCAGTCTATTTATCTCTTCTTAGAATTGTAACAATAAAATGTCTGGCAAACTCGAGGAGCGCGATCATTGGTTCCCACTTGGTGATTGATCACTAGCCAACGGATCCCCATGTCTAGGAAAAAGTCGTAGGATTGAATCCCACTCGGTCGGTAACTTTTAATATCCTAATCTTATCATATCCAAATAATATTATAAATGCGAAAGTTTGTGAAAAGACATTGTATGTTTGTGGGTCAGTCAGTCAGGCCTAAACGACAAAACGAAATTTGCTGTATTATATACCTACACAAAAAACCAGAATACCGGTTAGGGGTACTTATAATCCGTAAAACTCCCTAAATGATAAAAAAAAACGATAGGTCAAGGTTTATAGGTATAATATGGGAAGTTTTCAGGGAAAATAGTATGTTAGTCGGCTAGTATGATATAAACAGCTTTTCCATTCTCAATAATATCCAAAAATCCGGATATTTTTGTACACCTGCAGATTGATAGCAATAAATAACAGGATTGCCAATACAATGTAGTATTTCTCCCTTTATCGAATTCGGGACAGCAACACAACAGTCGCAGTAAGCCAATTAACGGGCGACGTCGGGCGACACAATTAGTCTTCGATGGAGGCCCAATTAGACCGTCTTCCGGTGCCGGCTTCTCGTTCGCTGTCTTTTAACGAACTTGGGTGTTGTCTACTGTTTTGCCATTTGTCCTGAAAAAATGTAAAAGCTTCTATCTTTTAGGGAAGAATTTAAAATATTTATTAACATAGCAACAGAGAGATTTCATTCATAGACTTTCCAAGTTTTGGTTTCCTAACAACCGCAGATCTTCATAAATGTGGTTATGTAACATGTTCACAATATCGAAAGTAAATCATACTAGGTACTGTTATAATTTAATACCAAAAAGTTTGTGGGTGTATTTGGATATTTGCATATTTTGAGTGTCAATTACGATGTAACGAGTGAACCGACTTAGATTTAGATGTAAATTTGAACAGATATTAGTTCGTGACATGGATAAGCATATATATTACTTTTTATTTGGTACGCGGCTTTGCTTCTAGCATGTATTTTATTATTGTACCTACTTGATTAGTACCTTTTATTTTTCTTGTTTGAGCCGTTATCTTGTTCTTACGGCACCACACTGGAGCTCTACATAGCATTAAGGAAAGGATCATTGAAAAAATGATAGGCCCAAAGCCGTGTTCCAAAGCCGTGTTTGTTGCCTGATTCTGCTAGGCTTGGTCGCGAGTAACAGACGTAGCTTCATCTAGCTCCTAAGACGTTTCAAAGTGGTCCTTGTGATTTTATTGAAATAAATATCTTGTGACTTTGACTTTGCAAGTAAAGTCGAGAGTGGAAGCTAGATGAAACAGCTGCGATTTGTAGGTACATACCTTAATATCCAAGTTTTACACCTTTTATAATTGTCATTTGCGCGGTTTACGGCTAATTCAAACAAAATCCCCAAGTATGCCTCTGGGAATTTATTAGCCCTAAAATATTTTGCAAGCGCGCCGACATAAAAATGAAACTTTATAATAAAACTTTTTAATGGTTTCTTTTGATCAGATTGTCGAAACAAAGTTGTATTGAAACAAAATGATATTTCTGGATGTTGCAGAACAAGACGATGAACGTGAGAACGTGTTTTAAAACAATAATGTAACGAGTTCGCATTAAACAAATAAAAAATAAAATAAATAGGATCACGGCTGTAATCCCCAAGTACGGTAGACATTCTCTCAGATCTCCAGACGCTTAGATCTTTTGAGGCACGTCCAAATATTATATTTGGCACATGCCTACATTTTGCAGTAGTTAGCATTCCATACGTGACAGGTTGCAAGCCCATCGCCGCTTATAAGAATACTAACTGGTTTCCTCACAATGTTTTCCTTCACCGTTTTGAGCACGTGTTTTTGATGCGCATATAACTTTTTCGAGCAGAAAAATCCATTGATGCACGCCGAGGTGCAAAGTGCAAAGTCGAGGTACCTCCCACTCGGCCAACCTCCCAACACGCCTTAAACATAGTGTTCATAAAAAAATATAGGTACGGCAAAGCGTCGATACTAGATAACTTCTATGGAACCTTTTTAAAGAAATGATCCTTTAGTAGTAGTACCTACAATGTTTCAGTCGCGGGTAGGATTTAATAATAACAATTAAATTAAATGAAAAATCTAGTGCAGAACGCGGATCTCAAATGTAATTCCCAGCTGTAAATAAAAGAGATTAAGTAAGGGTCGCGTAGGTTTGTACAGTGCCGCCATCTCTGGATAGATTTAAAAGTAAGCTAGATATTATGTTTTATGATATCATTATTTTTGGTGGTTTGTTGTGTGTAGAGATAGTTATATTTTTATTACACACCCTTACAATGTATGCCAAACAGTTTATGAAGCGAAAGATTGATTGAAAAAATAATTACATTGCTGTCTCGTCTAGGTTGTTAATAAGGTACCTAACTAGGTTAGTAATTAAAAGTCACCTAGAATCTTAGATAATAGATATTTGACAATCAAGACGTTTTTCCTCTGAAATTGTTCACAGACACGATGGTCCTCCCAGAGACAGTGCAAAAATATTAAAAAAAAACAAGTTAGATTAACTTTACATTACTACTTAGCTGACGTTTCCAAGACAAATATAAAATTAAAACAATCTGGAAGATGATAAAATGTTCGGCTCTTGATCAATAAACAACTTTCTAAAAGACGGTAAATAAAAAAATAAAAATAAAAAACTGATTTTATTGCTCTATATTCTTGTTACAGCGTTGCAAAGACTTCAATATTTTCCTGCAAGAGGTTCCCATCAGTGAACGACATGTGCATTAAGATCCCATCGCGATCGCCGCGTTTCCAATTACAGCGGACAATTTGCCGAGAGGCGTCTTCGAGCAATCAGGGACACTATACTACCCGTATCAATGGCGGATGAACTTATTGGAGGAGGTATATTGAGGAGGAGGTCTTTTGAAGTTAAATTACGGCATACAGACTATTCACCAGTCTAAACTTTGATTATGATTTAAAAAAAACTGGCAATAAAAAACGGCAAAAAAACAAAATATAGGCATCGTGCCACACATAATGTTTGGCATCTGCTAATCACATGCCTCGGACTACCCTCTTTAGACATCTTTAAGAATCCAGGCGCCCCCGCCGCAATATCTGAGAGTATGTCTACCGTAGTTGGGGATTGCAGTCGTGAATCTATTTTATTGTATTTTTTTTTACTAATGGCTAATTTATTGACATTAATAACTGATACTTAAAGGTTTTTTGTGACCTTACTACGCTAAACAAGACTTAAGCTATTTTATCATGACTTCACGACATCAGTACCTTCTCCATATTTCCCGGATGAAGAGGAGGTCTTATTCCAATCGCCCCTGTTATTATGATTTGCCATCACCGAGCTTCGCTCGTTTGGACTCATATCCGCCACACAATTGACATGCGAGGGAAAATAAACGACGTATAATTGGTTAGTAACTAGACGTTTCAAATACTCCTTCTAGCCCTCGTATGTTTGCTAGTGGCAACACTAGTGATGGTGCTTTGTCGTTAAAAGGTTGGCTGCGATTATGACTAACAGTTCTCTGTTATTATATTACTAATTTATTTGGTCTCTGAATATCAAATAAAGCTGCATTCTAACTTGGTGTTCTCAGAACAAGGTGATTGTTGTTTCTTGAAAGTGAAAATATATATTTTCTGTTTTAAGCGAGCGCGATACAACAAACAAACATTCGCTCCGAGCAAAAACAGATAAGTGAAAACGCGGCTTAACAAAAATGACGACCTTTGTTAAGCAATAGGTAACGTCTATAACGTACAAGAAACCGGCTGAAAAATGGCAACACCCAGACCAAGAATTTCTATTAAGTTGTTTTTTTGTCCTCTTTTGTTAACATGTTGAATCCGGTAGGTAGTTTGCGAGCTATAAAACTTTGCAGTAATCTTTTGTGTCGGAGTAATAAACGAGAATGTCATCCCCGACCTGTTTAAAAGCATCTCCATATTATTAAACCCTGTGTTTATTACACACCCATCATGTTAATGACATGTTACATAGAACCCACGACCGTGAATAAAAAATTAAGCATCACACAAACCACTGGGAAGTTTAACAATTCGCACATTCTGTATAATATAACTCACCCTTAGGGTTGGTAGAGTTTAACGACGTGAGTTTCTAGAAAGGTTGTCTGGGAAACGTCTTGATAGCGATAGACCCATTCAATGTTATTTGAGATTGGATTTATTTTATTTAAATAATTCATTATTTTGGCCGGTCCTCTTTATTTTTACATCTGTGATCTCTGCCCGGGGAACGTGTGATAAATTATATTGTGCCATTGTAAACGAGTCTTTTGTAGACTGCTTATATCTGATTTTTCCTTAAATATTTTGTTTATGAAGTTCAAGTGGAAGCTTCACTTATGGATAATTAAATATATGCCAAAAAAATATTTAGTATAAAATATAGCCTTTGATATGCTGAGTAGCAAACATTGATCAGGAATAATTCTGATTGAAGTTAGCTGTGCTGAACCGATAAAAATATTTCATCTGCGGATCTGCCAAAGATTTCAGTCCTTAGCGTCATTTGTATGTACCATGGTTTAAATGGTATCGTATTGCCGATCCAAGGTGAATATCTAAGTAAAAGTAAAATTTAATCATGACTATAATCTTCAAGTACTGTAAAAACATTCTCTCAGATCTCCAGGCGCTCAGAGCCTTGAAGATTTAAACAGGTTCGTTAGAGGTACGTCCTTACATTACATTTGTGAAATGCCCGCTTTTAAAAATACTAATTGGTTTCCTCGTGTTCTTTTCTTTCGTCGATGTGTTTACATTTTTCGAATATAAAAATTCATTGATGTACAGCCTTCGGCTTGAAAGTCGAGGTACTTCCTCCTACTCGGCCAACACATACCTATAATTTAATAGCATTTAAAAATCTCATACGAGTTGTACATTTCCGACTGCCGTACGGTGTACATCCCTTCACGCCTCACGCTCGTGACGGCGATAATTCGTGAAATTCACACTTTACGACTTACGGGGTTATGCTCGTAGCGCGACCCGACGCAGATTGTGGGATTTTTCATTTGGGTAACACGAGATTTGAGTGTTCAGATTACTGCTGTAATATTAAATTTTAAATTAAAGCAGCCAAGAGCACTGTCGTTTCTTGATTTGAAAGAGCCTTTTAAAGAATAACACTCTGGTTTTATTTAGGTCCAGAGTCCAGATAAAACAGTACGTCTTTCTATTTTATTTGATTTTTTGTTTTGTTTTTGTGTTGGCTTTGTGGGAGGTACCTCGACTTTGAATATAAAGGTTATAGAGTCGAATCTAGATCGTGAAAATAAATAATAAAATGTGTTCAAAACGGGCTTGCAACGACTGTAATCCCCAAGAAGTACGATAGACATCCTCTCAGTTCTCCAGATGCTTAGATCCTTTGAAGATGTCTAGTGGGGATAGTCAGAGGCACGTCCAAACATTATATTTGGCTATAACTTTTTTTATCTATTCTAGTCTTTATTATACCTATTTAAATAGTAAATACACGTCTTTGATAACAGAAACTAAACTTATCAAAGACAGTAAACTACCTGTGGGCGTAGCGAGGTACGAGTAGTGGGAATAGCAGCCCCCCTCTAGAAGAGCTAGAAATTTATATTTTCATCTTGTCTTACTCTAAGCAATGTCATTAATAACGATAAGACTCAACTACTAAAGTGAGATACTCCATATCATTATGTTAAAAACCACGATTAAAACGATACAGTCTAGGATTTTCTTTATCTGTTCAATAGAGAATCCTGGCTACGCCTTTGAAACTACCTACAGTTAATTCATCGATCGTCTGTACATACATAAGTTCGAAAGAAAAAGCACAGTTCTTTTAAAAATAAATTAACAAATAGAAATCAGTAAGTAACTTTGGTTTTAGCTAATGAGGTCCGTAAGCTGGTTGATTAGCAATCAAACAAATTATTTCTTGATTGTCCCCTTCACATATAACCCTCGGTGTAATTGACTGGTTTGCGGGACCTTTGACCTACATTTCCATTTTATAATTTAGATGAGCTCATTTTAAATGAATATGTTGATTCTGTCTACAATTTAGCTATAAATAATACAACCGTAAACATGGTAAATTTTAAAATAACTCTTGCTGATTTATTTACTAGAAAACTAACAGCGAAACATATTTAATACAATGTTTTACGTATTAACTAGTTTCTGCCCATAACTTCGTTCTGATATCCGGGATACCAGGATTGGATTATAAAAATTGTATAACAGTTTATTGTCACGAAAATAAAATATTAGATTTATGAGACATGTGTTCACATTGGGAGTCGAGTTAGGACTGAAAGAGATCTAGGAACAAGGGAAGGAAATAGCTGACGTAGGATGAAAGGTCATCAGATTTAGGAACAGAGGACAGGATATAACAGTTCACGTGATGCCCGGTTATAAATATTGAGAAAAAAAACCAAACTCACAAACTTTCGTAATTATAACATAAATAAGATATCAGAAATTATCTACAGTTTTTCACTTCTGATGCAAAATAATAAACAGGTAGAATGTGAGGTTATTAGATAGACAACAACAAAATAAATATGTAGATAGAAATAATTAGGAGAAAACTAATCAAGCAACCGTACCTAGATTCTATATTTGTCTTTAAAATGAGTAAGTTTTAAATAAGTAAAGTAAATATTATTTGTAATTTAACCTAAATTACTAAATAGATAGGTATCCTAATGCATTAGGTGAAAGTGGATAGGATAGGACAATATTTTCACTAGCTACGAGTATTTCAATATTAAAAAACTCCATCCACTAATTCAATCCACTCTCTCGCTTGCTGAGGGCAAAAGTAGAAAAACCGAGCTGAATTTTTCAGCTCGTTACTAAAAATGATTTAACGATAATGTGTGAAAACCTGCCATCTCCGGGGATTACCCGTTATCCCCATTACAGAGCACTCAATAATGCTTTAAAACGGCGGTCGATGTCGCAGTAAAAATCTAATTGCGACGAAATGGCGCGAAGCTTTCGACGTGGAGTGCCTTGAGATGTTGTTTCACTGCAGGAAAGGTCTCCGGGGAAATCTCTTGATTTATACCAATTTACATACCTTGGTTAGGTACTCGTAGACGGTTTAAAAAAGTTAGTTTTACAGCCCTGTAACAGTAACTATAGTCTCTTGATTCTAGGATAAAAACACGTGCTCAAAACGGTGAAGGAAAACATCGTGAGGAAACCAGTTAGTATTCTAATAAGCGGCTCTTATTCTTATAGATGGGCTTGCAACCTGTCACGTATGGAATGCTAACTACTGCAAAATGTTGGCATGTGCCAAATATAATGTTTTTACGTGCCTTTGACTACCCCCACTAGACATTTTTATAGGATCTAAGCGTCTGGAGATCTGAGAGGATGTCTACCGTACTTGGGGATTACAGACGTGATCCTATATTCTAGGGTAATCGATTGCCTATTATCACTTTTCCTACTCTAATACACCCTTATAATGTTTAAACGTGCCTCTGGCTACCCCTTTTAAAAATCGAGCCGGTTCAACATTACCTAGATACAAAACACTTTTGCACACATGCATACCTGCATTGCTTTTGAGAAGAATCATAATATATTTTTAATTTTCCGTATCATGTTATAAAAAATAAATAGAACACTTCTAGATAGAACTCTAGGGTCTATCCGATAGTAGAAATTCGGAATACTTACTTAAAGCTTGTATATCCAATAAATATTTAATAAACTTATGAATAAATATTTCCAATATGTGAAGTAAGTTTATGTGTTAATCAGAATACGAAAAACTCTACCACACTGAATGGGATCTCTAATGAAAGCTAAGGGTCTACTAACTGAAGTTTGTTGGATTAGCGAAATGAAATGAAAACTAATTAACCAACTTCGCTGAACTGCATTAATTATACCTATAAAATGATGCCGCTTCTGAATGGTACTGATCTGGAGCAACTGAGCGATCTATAGATTGTTTACAACGTGTTTTAGATAGCTATATTGTAAACTATAGCCATCGTATGCCACCCATAGTGAGAGATATAGGGAATTATTTTTTTCTTTTATTGACATTTTGAAATTATACTGATACTAGCTGACCCGTGCCCGCTTCGCTGTGCGTAAGACATTTCTAATACCATCGTGGACTTTTTTGTAGACGTTTTTAAGGTATACAATACTGTAGTACATTATTTTGATATATCTCGTGGGGTTCAGCCAGCATTTGCAATGTAAGCGCAAAAAAATGTGTTTATTTACGACATCACATTAGAAACCTCTAAAATTATCAGTGTTTCTCTACTATATTATGCATGTATTATACATATAAACCTTCCTCTTGAATCATTCTATTTATAAAAAAAAATCGCATAAAAATCCGTTGTGTAGTTTTAAAGATATAAGCAAACATACATACATACATATTACATATTACATACAGACGCGGGAAGCGGAAAGCGACTTTGCTTTATACTATGTAGTGATAGTGATGACTAATGATTTAATAGATTTTTTGTTTATTTCTACTGTGTTATATGTTATTTAAAAAAATTATACTATGCGAAAGTAACTTTGTCTGTCTGTGACGTTATCACGTCCAAACCACACACAGAGATAGTTTAAAGTTTTGAAACGGACGTAGGGTACTTTTTTCCCCATAAATTTCTTTAGATTTTCAGGAATTTAACGACAAAGTCGTCAAAAAAGATTTCCTGAATCTACGCGTACGAAGGCGTGGGCAAGAGCTAGTGATTTTGAAATTCTTTGTGAATAAATAAATAAAATAAAATAAAAGATCATGTCTCTGTTTCATATTAAGCTCATAACACACATTGGACAAGACTTGCGTCAACTAACCTCTATTTCGAAGTTGGATCTATCTGGATTATTTGTTCCAGGTAGTCGTACTAGGTAAGAGCTCCCACTGATAATATAATGATGTGGGCGACACAATGGACATTCGACATTCCTATCTACCTTAGCGATATCGATTTATCTGAAGGGTTGTGGTTGTATTCCTCGCTCTGGACTTTTGAACAGCAGGAATAGACTACAGACGGTATAGGGAAGCGCCGCTAAATAAAAAAGTGCCCTGACTTATTGTGTTTATAATATGTATGTTAGTCATAGGTAACTCTGCCTTCTGCGCTGTAAGCTGTGGGTTCGATCTCCATCCAGGACAAAACTGTTTTGTGATAAACATGGATGTTTGTTCTGTGTTTGGTTGTTATAAATTATAATGTATCATGTAGTTATTTTAAAAAAAAAATTATAAGTATTTTATCAATAATCTGGTTCCCATAGTACAAGCTTTGCTTAGTATGGTGTGAAATAACCATCGATATTAATAAAAAAAAAGGTTTGTAACGTAAAAGATAAGCTTATTATAAACTAAAATAAACTCACTGGCTTTTTATATTGAATCAATTCATGTTTCTTAATTTGAATTCCAGCGTTTTGTAAACCAATTATGAATCTGAATTGCCATAATTTGATTGGTATGTTTTTGATAAAACCAACCGAGTGCTGCATTATTCAGTAAGCGGAAAATATAATATTTTCCTACAGCCAACATAATTACGGCGAGAATTGGAAAATTATTTTATATTTTTTATGTTTCATGCAAAATTTTCTATAATATAAACTGTAAATGCTTACGAGGCTTCAACAAACTGTAGATTCCTACGAGGTCTACGAAAATCTGAAATGTAATTCAGCTACATTTTGTATTATGCATTCAGAATGATCGTATTTCATTTGCCACATCTTCATAACGTCCAAATTGGGCAATCATGCATCACTTTGAACTGGAAATCTTGGAATAAAAGTCATATTTCAGCTACGAAAGACATTAGGCGCTCCAATAAAGTATCTCTGGAACGCGGACATAAAGAAGACGGTACGACGACACGCAGGGAAATCACCGACTACCTTACGAAAGCTTGAGTCACTTGAAAATGGATCTTATCACAACGGGGTAAGGCACCTGGTGACTGAAGGTGGAATGTGTAGAGATGCGTACAACATTGCCTGGGAAAATTCTCGGTATGAGTGTTCCGACGGATGTGTTAACGCACACGCATGGCACAGTGGCTACTGTACCTACAGAATAATAACTTATTACTTCAAGGTACTATTTTATAAAATATTAGTAGAGACCCTTGCGACTTCATTGAAGTTATTTTAAAATTTTTAGGACCAGTGGTTTAGGCTGTTCGTTGATGGTTCAATCAGTAAGTCAGTCAGTAACGACGTAAGACTTTTATATATTTAGATTATCGTGTATAAACAAATGGCTGGTTCACAGCTCAGTTGGTAGTAACTCTGCCTTCTGCGCTGTAGGTTGTGGGTTCGATCCCCACCCAGGGCAAATATTTGTGTGATAAACATAGATGTTTGTTCTGTGTCTGGGTGTTTATATTTATAATAAGTATTTATTTACAAAAAAAAAGTATATAAGTATTCTATTAGTTGTCTGGTTCCCATAGTACAAGCTTTGCTAGTGTGTAAAGTCGAAAAAAAAAATATCACACTGGTAGGTATATTTATTTTTATCTACATAGAACTTGAACTCGTTATTTGATTTTAGCTTACATAATCAGTCAAAAACCTAAAAAAAAAATATACAATTAAATTTATTTCAGTAGTTCGATTGACAAGTTCTATCATCGAACAAGCGTTACAGATTAAATGTTTTTTTTAGCTATTGGTACTACTTCTGGGTTATGTCAACCTGTGACTCGTCTAGAAGTGAGATACGACCTTTATATTCTTCTCATTGAAAAATCTCAGTTTATGGCGCGAGTGCGTGGCTCACGTTAAGGGCACATTGTGCAACTGAGTCGCGCGACTTTTTTGGTTGTAGCAGTCATCACTACATAGTATAAAGCAAAGTCGCTTTCCGCTTCCCGCGTCTGTATGTCTGTATGTATGTTTGCTTATATCTTTAAAACTACACAACGGATTTTGATGCGGGTTTTTTAATAGATAGAGTGATTCAGGAGGAAGGTTTATATGTATAATAACATGCTACCCGTGCGAAGCCGGGGCGGGTCGCTAGTAATATAATATACCTACACTACACTTACAGGCTATTATCACTATGCAAATACTTCCCATTTGTTTTACCATCCTGAGAGTTATTATTGAATTATTCCCTCTGTGTTGAGTGCACTCGTAAGTACAAATAAATAAGAAAGAGCTGCAAGAGAAGTACTACCGAGTAGTAGTGGTACTCCTCTTGTAGCTTCTACAGCGATATAACTTCTAACATAAACTTCGTCATCGCGATCGTCTACGAGTTAAGTAGTACCTATCGAGTTATGACAACCAAGTTCGTGTTTTATTGATGGATTATAGAAACTGAGTTTGTGCGAAACTTCGGCTTATCTTGTATCTCGGTCGCTAGTGTTGAAACCTCTCCTTATCCCATATAAGGCATTCGTATTCGCACTTATGCCGTGTGCTATGATTTGCGGAGGGAATTGTGAGTCGCTGATTGTGGCATAATTCTGAACGACGCGTGTGATGAGCTTTTTTGATCTCGCGAGTTCTTGGATATTGCGTAGCCTGTCACGTAGCGCTTAGCTACGCCGTAGAGTATTCGTAGCACTGAATGGGTGAAAAGAGCAATGAACTGTAATTAGGAAGATCTTATTCATATCCTAGTTTTATATAGTGCTACGGGGTTTGTTTTTACTACCGAGGAGTTGGCAGGTAAATGGGCCTTGGCATTTTACCAAGAGTATAGAAATATGATGTTGATGCTCTTCCAAATCCATAATTCAGCTTTATCTATAATTTAAGTTACCCCGACGAACGGTATAACTTTAATATCAAACTATCACTAGTGATTATCTTGAGCGGTCTGTGTTCTTCTCAAATTCCAGACAGAGATAAATATACTTGCGCAGATAAAACATAATTTTATTGTCTTATTGGTATATGTTATTGGGTTAACGGAAAGCTTATGTGCTTAGAGACTACTTCCGGCTGTTCCACTACAACCTCATCTCCGAGTTGAAAACAAACTTCTAAACTGAAAGCCAAATTAAAATTACCGCAACGAGTTATCCCGGAAGCTGAGCGCTAATCAATAAACGAGATTGAGTACTTTCTAAACTTTTGTAAATTAAATTCAGATGTTATTTTTCCCGATGATTTCGTGAGCTTTATAATTTATTCTGGGTGAGCATCTGCAGTGATTTCTCGAGGGAGTTTATCAAAACGGCTTATCCCCCAAGGATTGGCCGTTGATCGACTCCTTAGACCGTCTTTTCCAAACCTTACTTTTTAGAGGGTATTCACACTACAGCACGATGTCGTCTATCGTCCGATGATGTACAGTCCTTAGTTGCAGAGCAGAAGATAAAAGCACAGGGCTGGCTCATACACTATTATTCAAATCAATATCAAACAATTATAATTATAATTCATTGTAATTACTAGAATCACTTTGATTCATCATAAAATCTAGTAATATTTTTGTTTCTTTTTTTTTGCAAGGAAGTTATAGCCACGACAGCGATAATAATATAGGTAGATCATGCAAGCTAGTAAGAAAAGCGAGTGTATATTTTTACACTCAGTTTTACATCATTCCCCAGTCATTTTTATGGTGTGGGGGTGCACTAAGTAAGGAATCCCCGAAACTCAACCCCTAAGAATGTTGTAGGTAGAAGTAGGTAGAGAAAAGAGAGGTCAAAGCCAAAGTTAGACAACATTGTCGTGCTGTATGGTGTAACAGCACTTTTAGCCGTGCTGGGCGCCTGGCAGCACGTACACAGTCCGGAATTATAAGGGGCAAATGTGTCAGATTCAGACACGGATCACGTAGCTAGAAATGAAAAAATATGGTGTGGTACATGTGTTACGCAAGACTTGACCTTACCTTTGATTTTCAGTTCCGCGTTTTCAACGAATATCTCATCACGCCTTCAGTTATGGTGTAAGATAAAATGATTCTACTGATAGACAGTGCTCTTATACATTTGTTACCAAAAACCCGGCTTAATGTCAGAAAACGTTGATCTTAAATCAAAGGTATTTTTCTTTACCCTCCGAATAAAAAAGGGAAGATTATAACCGAGATCAACTTTTACTAACGTTGAACCGTATTTTTTAAATTTAAATAAGGATAATGTTTGATACAAGTTTTCATTGCTACAACGAGTTCATTGGTTACAAGCATGATTAAAAAAATAATAATTTAATAACCTAGACAGCTCTCCGCAATCACGGCCTGCTAACGAACCAGAAACCCCTTGATTCGAGACCACTCCATAATAAAATTATGGCTGTCGATCCGTGCCGAACTAATAGGTAAAACGGAAAAATAATTGAACTCTCGTTTCAAAATATGGTTACACAGATCGTACCTATCAGTAAAGATAACCACAGAAAAAGTTTTTAACACTGTTTAATAATTCTCTCAATCTTTAATAAATTAGTTCTCACGAAAGTTTTCGAAAGTGAATTATGTTTTGTCTTGTACAATAATCTTTTAACAACTACCTACTTGTTAACCTAATCAAAGTCAAACTCAAAAGGTATTTATTTCAATAAAATAACAAGGATCATTTTGAAACCTCTTAGAATCTAGGTGAAGTTACGCCTGTTCCTAGCAACCAAGCCTGGACTACTAAAGGTCAAGTACCAATTAGTAGATAAGAGTACTTTATCTCTGATACCTAAATCAAGCTGTCTTGAATCAGGGGACAGACGAATTACATTATCTACACACGGTTTTGCCAGTTTTGCCTCTGCTTCGCTGGTTTTCATACTTTTAATTGGTAAAAAACACGAGACTCTTTTTAGCGGACGGTAGCTAAATTGCACGTGAAAAGTGGGTGGATATTCCAAAGCTAAAGTAACGGTTGGCCAAGTACCTATCATTACAAATATTAAAGTGCTACAGAGTGTCACAGGAGAGGTAGAGAACATCTAATTGGAAATAGCGAAATAGTCTTCGAAATCAATACGTAAACTAAAAAGAAAACCGACGAAAATGTTTCCACCAATCGAAAAGCCATGGCACGATATTGGTTTTTTAAGTTTTAAGAAGACACTATTAGTCCTACATTAATATAATTTAAATGGGATCAACTTGGGACTATTTTCTACACAATAAAAAAAACATCGAAATTGGATCACCAGCTAAACAGATATCAAGATACTCGTATATACATTATTATATGTATACATAAAATAAGCAAAAAAATATATAAAACTTACATGTCGAATTGAGAACCTCCTCTTTTTTGATCGATTAGAAATAGGCCGAAATATATGTTGCTCGTAGGTAGTTAATATGTTAGTTTTTTTTTTTTTTTTTTTTTATTGAATTTTTTGTGAAACAATTGAATGTCTGTGCTTATGTCTGTCTATGGCTAAGGAAAAATTGCCATTCCGCCTGTTCGTGGTCAGTGTAATTACGGCATCCGTACAAAGGATCGCACGCTCGCCGATAGCTGATTTCCCCGGGGGAAGCTGCTTGCTTGCCAAATGTGAATGTCCTTCCAAATTAGGGTTTCCAAGTGTTATGGATATTTTGGGTGACAAGTTGCATCTAACCAGTGCTATGGCCCAGCTGACACACGTAACTTGCACCGATAGGTAGAAGAAGTAATAGTAGACATCTAGAAGACGACTAAAGAGGGTAGTCAGAGTTACATCCGAACATTACATTATGGTACTTATAGATTAATTGGTAATAAATAATCTTCTTATATATAAAAACTAGCGACCCGCCCCGGCTTCGCACGGGTAGCATGTTATTATACATATAAACCTTCCTCCTGAATCACTCTATCTATTAAAAAAAACCGCATCAAAATCCGTTGTGTAGTTTTAAAGATATAAGCAAACATACATACATACGCGGGAAGCGGAAAGCGACTTTGCTTTATACTATGTAGTGATTAATGGCTGAATGTGTTGCAAATCTCGAGAGCAGCTGAACCGATTTCTCTAATATTTTTTTTTGTTGTTTTCGTTATTATCAGGAGAAGTTTCATATGGAAAAAAATGAATTTGACAGAATAACGTCTGTCGGGACAGCTAGTTATTTAATAAAAGTAAGTTTGTATGAGTTAGCGGCCAATTCTGGTAACGGAATCTTTAGGCCGCCTAAAGGCTTTAGTCATAACGTTTTTAAAGTCTTACCGAAACACGGAAGTGATTGGCTGTTATGCCACACACAACACTGGTCACCCATCAATTAGGATGCGCTTAGACAATCTATTAAGAACAACTAGGCAATCTCCATCACTTCGAAATTTGATTAAAAATATATTAAAAGCTTTTAAAATAATTAGTTTCTAAATTCCGAACAAGTCATCAACTTCAGCAGCTGACTACAGAGAAATATAGGTATATCTATATTTTTCTGTAGCTACATTTTTATTAGGTAAGGTAATTACTAGGTATCTACCTAGGTTGGTACTTAAGGTGGCATTAGGAGGCTCGAAAAACTAAATGGAGTACTATTTATAATGTTAATGACTTGGTTTCTAGCTAATTATGTGCTCGCTACCTTAATAGGTAATGAAGAGACCCAAATTGAAATATATTAGATACAATTCTAGGAAGGTAGATAGGTACCTACCTTAGATTTGAACTTTCCTTTGAGTTTGATGAACAATTCCTTGGTTCCCGTTGTGTCGAGGAAGTCTTGTGTTTTATATGACGTTTTCTACATCGCTATTTAAGATAAGATAGACAAGCAACCACCCCGCGTCTTGTTTCATGTTTTATATTCTACTACTTAAGTACCTACCTACCTACCTAAATCTTCCTAATCTATGTTTCCCAAAATATAAAAATACCGACTGGGTGTTTTAGACTAATTCCGGAAACATACCTATATATACCTATACCTCTACCTATTCCTAGCAGCGTTGGTAGGTAATTTGCACACATCAAGCAACAAACATTGTCTTGTCCAGTTCCAGCGATGTTCCCTGGCGGCAGCAGCGTGCGGTCACCTTCCTCCATTTATCAGCAGCCGTTAGGGAACGCAACGCAGTGTCTTGGAGACGGAATAATTACTGTGAGGGGCCATTTGAGACAATGGACATTGTGAAACGATGCATGGTATGGGTTTGCCTAAAAGGCAAGCTGACGAAATTGGTAATTGGACGTGACGGACAGGCTGGACCGAACGATAACCAATAGGCCTAATAGACTTTGCCGTAGTGCCTATTATTACTATAAAATTGATAGAAACTAGAATTATTAAAAGTAAATATTTAGGCTATCCCCCATTTTCAACTTTCTCTGAAAAATACCATGAATAAAAACTAAAGTTACGTTTGAAATTTGAAACGTACTATTATGCCCCAGTAATTTGAACTATAAGACAACTGCTGCCATCTAGTTACACTGTTATGAATTAATTGTTATTGAAGAATTCAAAACAATAAGTGTGTAAAACGGAACGTATTTTAATTTTAGTCTGTGGCTAAAGCAATGACATTGACAGAATGACAGTGACAGACTTTTGTGTTCCAAATAGGTTTTCCATCCGATCCCATTTCTCATCTCGCAATCGCAAACAACGCAAAACTTACGAAAAACATAAAGAAAAAGTATGGCCTCAAGTTATTTTACTGAAAGCGAGGCGCCGCGAGACTTTCGCGTTTCATCCACAGAGAGCGATAGCCATTACACAAAGTGCCTTTTGTGCTACACAGTGAAAAGGAACTTTTACTGCTCGGAATGTATACGGACAGGGAACTTCGTGCAATCTTCTATGCCCTACTCAGACAGGTACTTTACCTTTTGCTTTTGATTTTATCATAGAAAATGCATTACTGACTAACATTATTGCTTGGACATCAAGAACAAGTGCAAGATGAAAGAGTTTTTTGTAAACAGGTGCATGTAATAATTGAATGATGATTCCAGCTGAATTCAGGCGGGATCTAATGATAATTTGAAACATGTTTAGATTTTATTAAAAACAAAATTACATTATCCAATCAGATTATATTTTTACTAGGTACCTTATGGTAAAGAAATAATAAATGTGAAAGTGTGATTATTGGTTTGATTGATTTTAAAAAGCTATGGAGCAACAATCAACATGATATTTGTCTATGCAAACATAGACATCATGGTCTGCCTGCACATAAGTACCACACATGCAAAACTATAGACTGTTTCATGTAACCTTGAAAATTGTCTAATTTATACCAAGTGAAAGGAAGTTTTAAAGTTTGGCCTACATTGATACTTTCATTCCGTTTCAAATTCCAGATACTCAGAAAAGCAGGCCAAGTTACTCAGACTCAAAGCAAACAGAAAGTACATACTAGACCGATGTGAAAAGCTGTTACTCCCAAAACTGAAGAAAGACACATTAATCACAGAAGCCAAACAATCCAGAGACAGACTGGACCTGTTACGACTGGCCATAGAACAGAGAAGAAGCAATATTGAAGAGAAACGGAAAGAATTGACCAACTTAAAAAACCATAATAATGATTTAAAGCAGAAGTTACCGAGGTATCAGAAACGGGTGTCGACTCTAGGAAAACATGTACAAAATCAAGGTATTGAGCTGCAGAATAAACTGAGCTCGTACAATGAAGAGGCGGAGATGTTGGCAGCATTAAGACGGTCACGGATAAGACATCTAACAAAGTACATATTTCCTGTTTACATGACTTATGACACCAGGTAAATTTATCATAATTTTTGTAGACATTTCACACAGTGCTCTCTCTCTCATTTGGCACGTGCCCAAACGGACCAACTTTGAGTCTAAATGCGGGAAAGGAAGTCCCCTCAACTAACTAACTAACCTCACAGCTCAGTTGGTAGTAACTCTGCCTTCTGCGCTGTAGGTTGTGGGTTCGATCCCCACCCAGGGCAAATATTTGTGTGATGAACATAGATGTTTGTTCTGTGTCTGGGTGTTAATACATATAATAAATATGTATTTACAAAAAAAAAAAAAAGTATTTATGTATTCTATCAGTTATCTGGTTCCCATAGTACAAGCTTTGCTTAGTTTTGGGCTAGATGGCGCTGTGTGTAAAGTCCGCCAATATTTATTTATTTATTTTATTTAACTATGCCCTCACTTTGCAGTAGATCTGAGAGGATGCCTACTAGACTAGTACGTATTTACAAAAAACAAAACATACTTATTTAAACTTGTATTCTATCAGTAATCTGGTTCCAGTAGTACAAGCTTTGCCTAGTTTGGGCTAGATGGTGATATGTCTAATGTCCACCAATATTTATTTATTTACGCTTGGGGATTACAGTTGTAATCCTATTTTCATAAAACATAAGGTAGAGCAATTATGTACCGACATGGTCCAGAACCAACCTATTTTGAAGCCAAGGTGATTTAACCTTAATGATCTTTATGACATCGTTTTGAGCATACAATAATTGTACTACTAACTTAGTTTTAATTTTACTTTGGTCTTATCAGTTTATTTGTTTTGTTATCCTTATCAATAGATGTCATTTACTTCCATACTTTTCCTGATATGCTATGTGGATGCAATATGGATTTACGAAAAAAATTGCAACAATAGGTTTATTTATTGAGATTTATTGCTTGTCCAAAGGATATATAGAGTACCTACCGTAGATGTAGGCAGGGATATATCAGTGCCACAGACTACTTAATCATTACACATTTCAGTGACAGCATAGAAGACCTGGAGTTCATAGGCTCGGACATAGAGGAGGAACCTCCTAAACGACCCCAACTCCACATAGTCACACCGTGGATAAACACAGACTCTGACTTCTCACACATCCAAGCGTGGAACAAAGATGTTGTTATGTCTGCCAGTCCGGCTTGCACTGCGTGGAGGAGGAACAGTGCCGGGTTGGCTTTGGCTGCTCAGTTATTGACTTTGTTGGCGTGGGTGCTGGATACTAGATTGCCACACACACTGTCACTCAAGTGAGTATTTTATGTAGATTTATCTGCCAGGCCGACTTGCACTGGAGGAATGGAGCTCGGCTGTTTGGTTTGACATAATGTTAGGTTATTTTTAATGGAATTTAATCTTGTTTCCCTGTTGATATCGATCCCTGTGGTATTTTGTATGTCTCGCATCCTTTTTTCCATATTTTTTGAAGGCATCTCTAACTTTTGTAAGTTATATTTGATTAATTAAACCAGAGCTAGTTAGTTCGCTTTTCAATCCCGATCATTGCCTATTATGTACAAAATTTCATCGAAATCGGTTCAGCCGTTACGACATCATTGAGTTACAAACAAACATCGAAACTTTCGCGTTTATAAAATGAGTAAGATAGTATGAATTAGGATTAAGTACTTTAAATTATTTAGGTATGGTAATAAGTAAATGAATCGTCGCATTCTGTTCAGCGAGTATTGCAACTGGCGAGCGTCCGGCGCAGGCGCAGCTGCAAGAGCGAGACGCGTCTGCGCAGCTGCAGCCGCACTTGCTGCACACACGCATGCACACACGCACACGCACACACACGCGCAAGAGGACAAAGGCCCTCATCCATTGGAGGCTTTGCACTCTTTGACGATAGCTGCGGTTACAGATGATCCGTCGCTTGGAAGGTAATATTTGTGCTATTTATATCTTCTTCATTCTTGTACTCTAAACATCGTACATGGTGATGGAAAACATCGTACCGGAATAGGCGTAGCTTTACCTATCTCCTAGGACGTTTCAAAGTGATTGTAACCGGTTCATATTTCTTATAAACGACGATGGACTTGAAACCTGGCGCGTATGCTATTGCATTAAGTGAGCATGTACCAAAAATAACTGCCTCTGACTAACCCTAAGATACTCGTATCTTCAAGGATGTCTACAATACTTGAGGATTTAATGTCTCGAGCTTTTAATTTGTTTTATCTTAATCGAGACATGCTATTTTAAACACATATACTAAATATCTGAATTGTCTCGAAACGTCAGCGATACAAGAAATAACGTGGAAATTAGCCATATTTATAGTAAAAATATCACATCGCGTTCCAGAGTGGAATGGTGCATATCTCCGGCTGCAGCCGATTGGTGCTCCGTGTGGGAGGCTTCGCCCTCGGAACACGAGGACGTGGAGCCCGAACATCTGCATTGGCCTGATACCATGGAGGTAAGCAGTTAGCACCCTTTATTCATCTCTAAATAACATAGCTAAGTTTAATAGGTACCGCAAGTCAGTAAGAAGTCGATGTATTTCTCTAGCTTTAGTCTACACCTACAGTGTGTAATGGCGTTTGCCACATGGTTAGCCATAATAAACCGTTGACATCGGCTACTAAACGAGTCTTCTAAACAAAATAATTTACAATTTAGACAAGATTGCGTTTTTGCCATGGCATCAACTCCAGGGTTTTCCGGCGGTGTAACCTTAAAGTAACTTAAAATTAATGAATGTATGTATATTATGCGGAAGTGACCCTCGTTCTCTTAGTACTTGTTCACGTAGGTACACGCGGGCGCGGGCGCAGGAAACGTTGCGAGCTCGTGTTCACATTAACCGCCAGGCGTTCGCGCGAGTGTGACGTATTGTCAGAGGTCGTAAATATGGACCACGATCTTTTATTTTTAACATTTCTATTCATATGATGACTGTGTTTACTTTGCCGAATAGGAGTTCTAGCCTGAACAGCACTAATAAACTCTTCTGTATTGAACGACATGATAAAAACGTGCTATCGTTTCTAGCGACAAGTTCAAACTGGTTGAACTTACCTGACGTCGCGAGTGAATCGCGCGCGCCGCCGCTAGTTTGACATGAACACACACAAACGTCTCACGCGCTTGAAATTGCCGCGAGCGCGCCTCACGCGCTAGTCGCTATAGTTAGCTCGCTACTTAGACCGCACGTGCGTTTTGAACGTGAACACTTGGAAATCACGTCATATGTTTGGTATTTCGTGACCGCGCCCGCCACCGCGCCCGCGAGTCAACGTGAACAAGTACAGTCGTCCATGACCTGTGTAACCTGTGTATTAAAAGAGAATCATTATAAATTCCAGCTACCACCAGAGATGGGAGTAACTCTTCCCTTTCCCTCTCCCTCCCAACTCCCACTCCCACCCCCACCCCCACCCCCCATTCCTTCGGCGTCTCTCGTGACGTCAGCAGCCGCCTCGATTGCATCCATGTGGCGCGGTTGGACCAAGTGATATAATCTAGTCTCTTTGTACATCAATAAGAATGGCAGGACTTTTCTGTACGTTGGAAGTCATTGTGTACATTTAGTATTGGGCTGCTCTGTATATTCTGGGTCCTTGTGTACGATTTAGGTCATTGTGTACCTACAAGTTAGGCCGTGGTGTACATTTTAGGTTAGTGTGCATCTTTTGAACCGTTGTGTATAGTGAGATGTTAGACATAATGCACCTTTGTTTACATCTTGGACTAATTGTATACACCATTTACACAGTAGCAACAGTGTTTTAAAGTTGGGCTTGATTTACTAGTAGTTCTAGTACGAGAAGGTACATCAAGATTTAAAATTAAAAAAAAAGTATTTCGTTGCCCATAATTTTTTACAATCAGACGTTTAGTTATCATTTTAGGTCTAAATTTACTTTTTTATTGTGTTTCATGAAATTTTTAAATTGTTACATATTATTTTCATTCCATCATACTATGTAAACTCCAACTTAGTTTAGACAAACCATTCCTTAGGACTTTCGCTAGTTTTAGTGACCGCAACTCATTATAAAGAAAGACAATAAATTTTATTGTGAATTCTAGTGAATCGAGCGAATGCTACAAGTACATTCAGTAGAATAAGTAGACATTACATGTCAGCAAAACTTATTCGTAAGCACTATTTTGCCAAAACTAACAGTAATTTCTCTAAAGTATACAATCTAGAGTAAAATTTTACTAAAGTATTAACACGGATGGGTATTCGCATGTTTATTTATTCGCACTCAGTCAATAAATTAGTAAATATTATTTTTTATATTCAGTTGTTCTGATAAATAAATGTATTTTTATATAATAATGTATTTCCATTACTATACAAATAAGTTCATAATAACGGGAAAGTCGTAGTAGGTATACGTACGGTTAATCAAATTACAATAGTCAAGGCATACATACAATACACTTCTAACAGGTTAAAGTTACAAAGTACTTTTTACTGTTCATAAAAAAAATATCTGCACTCTGTATCACCACTGATAATGGCTTCCTTAACTTTATTTACAAAATAGACCGTTTAGTTTGAAGAATAGGAACTTAATAGAACTACAGTATCTTTGAATAAGGAATTTATTTATCAACACTTTACTTAGAGATCATGAAAGAGGCCATGGTCATTTGTATTATAGTAATGTGACATATTTTTTAAAATACCATAATAAAACAAATAGTAGTATTATGTACGTATGGTCTTTAGCCAGTTGACAGGCCGTAAAAATAAACCAGAAATAACGTAACAAATCTTTTTTTTAATAATAAATTAAACTAATAAGTAAGTACATAGGTAATAAGACTAGCAAACAATACTGTTTCTATCAAACGTGTAAATGTATGCGTCTAAAACGTTTAAGAATACGCATATTTAATACCTTACGGAGGCCCGTGGATTGCAGCTGCTAGAATACTCAAAATGCTACTTGTTTATCCTACCGATACCGGTCGGTTAATAGAAACCGAGTACAAAAGGTTATTTCTGTCGCGAAGTGTGTTCAGGTGCGATGTAGTGTTCCGTGCCTATTCCACCGGCGCAAAGAGTCCGCTAATGCTGCGCCTGCGCTCTCAACTCGAGTTAGGACCTCTTCCACCGAGCCGCCGAACGCTTCTCTCTGTAAATACACATCCAAATACAGCATGAGAAGCATCAACATATTAGATAAGGAAAAATACTAAGAAGATATTGGTTTCATTATGTAAGTAACGCTATTTAAATTTCAATAATTGTATCATCATTGAGGATTTCTAAAATATAAATACTAGCTTAAGCCCGCGGCTTTTCAGGCTCGATGTCCAAATTGTTCTATGCAAAATAGAACACGTCAATCCGTTGCTCCGTTTCTGCGTTAAAGAAGGGCAAACCCACAAAAAGACATGTAACAGTAAAAATTGAAATACTCAGGTGTAGGTATTCTGTAATGTAATGTTTGGAAGTGCCTCTTTCCACCCCCTTTAAACATCTTCGCTGATCTGAGCGCCATGTTTTTAGACGTAACTTTTTCATGGCTCTATTAGCAACCTATTTTCTTTTGGCTCTTACCGGCATTGTACTAACGCGTACGTGGCCTACGTGACACCGCCGGCAGTCGGGCGACACGCGAGATATAACATCGCTCATGTTACTCGAACTCCCAGTATTGCCGGCCGCATCGCATCGCTCGGGTCGCTGGACGCTCGCGTCTCGCGTGCTCGATAATACCTAGAAGTAGATTCGTATGAGGCAGTGGTCTACCCTGGGCTCTCGTGTAATCTATACGATCGCACGGTGGTAAAATTTCAACCACAATATAAAAAAAACCGGCCAAGTGCGAGTCGGACTCGCGCACGAAGGGTTCCGTACCATTATCTATAAAAAATGGCAAAAAAATCCCGTTTGTTGTATGTTAGCCCCACTTAAATATTCATTTTATTCTGTTTTTAGTATTTGTTGTTATAGCTGCAAGAGAAATACATCATCTGTGAAAATTTCAACTGTCTAGCTATCACGGTCCGTGAGATACAGCCCTGTGACAAACAGACGGACAGCGAAGTCTTAGTAATAGGGTCCCGTTTTTACCCTTTGGGTATGGAACCCTAAAAAGCATTATTTTATATTTATGTTTTTATGAAATAAAATATTTAGAAAATCCAACGGAAGCTGCGAAGTGTCTTTCTAGTACAAGCTTACTCTATTTTCACTAAAGAATCTCTTCATCCGAGAAGGCCGTTGCGGTGGCACCGGCGGCGACGATGAGCTACCCATCTCGCTCGCACTCGTCTCAAAAGTATGCTCCCGTCTCTGTCGCACTCTTGAACTAACCGATGTGAAACTACCCTCAGCTTGCGGACATTTTGAGCAAGAAGGTCCGTCGGTTCTTCTCTCAAAGGACTTACTCCTATTTCTTAAGGATTTTAAGAAGTCGGATCTAGCAGAAATACATTTGGCGCATGCATCGTTCTCGCTCGCTCTTGTGAGAGTGGTGTCGTTCTGGCCTTGTTCAAGCCGTAGTTCCAACATTCTGATCTGTGACTCCTTCTGTTTGATTTGTGATTCTTGTTCTCTGCGAGAAAGAGAGAGGTCCTATAATTAAATACTAACTCGGCCAACTTGAGGCCTACAGGTGTTCACATAAAAGTTTAAGTTTTACGGAATCCTCAGTGCATGAGTCACAAGTCCGATTTTTTTAAATTATCTCAGCCTAAGGTTCTTACTTGGTCCTGGACCTTACCTATGTAAGTGTTTTCTATGTCTAGTCCAAGTCCTGACACTAGAAGTGGCGCGGCGTGCCTCCTCGCAGAGCGCCTCACCGCGCGATTGGGCCTCCCACAGTGCTGCTTCTAAAGCTCTCACTTTCGACCTGGAAATCAGAGACATACACATATGCATACTATTATTAGTCTTAGTAATATCTATTCATTTAATAGAATAAAAATAACAATAATATCTAAAAGTATCAGAAAGCTACTAGTCCACACTAGGCTCATGGCCCCTATCGTGTGTACTCAAAAATGGCTGGCAAATTACACAAAGACTATAGAGACTATATTATGAAAACGGAACAGTCTCGATTAAAATAAATTTGTCTCATTCTAACACACGAATGCGTTCATAAGAAAGAACTGGTTCCCGTAGATGATCACAATTCGCACACTAATCCGCCTCTATGTGCTTAATGTTACTTGTAAAATTAATAAGAAAAACAGGGACGAAAACTTGCCCCTTGCTTGCCTTGCCAAAGATCAGCAGGAGATACTTACCGATGACAAGCGTCCATATGCTCGCAATGCTGTAACGCTTTCGATAACTCCGCGCGTAAAGTACGAACCCTCCTCTGCGCCGCGCAGGTTGACCCGCGAAGCGCACAATACTAAAACAAAAATACACTCAAAGTACTTACTCCTCGAACTGACTTCTCGTTATGTTTTGTCTGCGCTTATCTTTCTACTAAATCAATTGCTTTCTTACAACCAGTCACGTATGGAATTCTACTTGCAAAATGTGGGCATGTGGCAATCCCCATTAGACATCTTTCAGGATCCGAGCACCTGGAGATCTGAGAAGATGTCTACCGTAGTTACTTGGGGAATAAAGTTGTGACTCTAATATTAAAATTAAGATGATGCGTCTGAAAACTACAGCAATCTTAAATGGCCAAGACGCTCAAGTAGGTAATGATAATGACAGGGTTACGGTCATACCTCTTTGCTGATTTCTCTGGCCTGGTCCAGTTCCTCCGTCAGACGTCGTGTCGTCTCCTCTAGGTTTTGGCACTGGGCTTGCACGCGAGTCAATTCTGCTGTTTTTTCGTTCAGCAGCACTAAAACAATAGTATTACGAATAATTTATTTGAAGCTATCATATTTTAATAAATAAAATCCTAAGCTGTCCTCTTTCAAGTTTTTAAACGTTCTGTACATCGCTAAGATTGTTCAAATAATACCCACCGTTGCATTGTCTATTGCCGCTTTGCTAATGTAATTAAGGAGCAGAGTTCGACGTTAAAAGTACAAGAAAAAAAACACGCATTCTATACTCCAGTCTTGGTAAGAGCATGGCTCTGAAAATTTTATAAATATCAACCTTACACACTTCACATAAAGTTTAAAATCCTAATGATAAATACCCTGGGTCTGATGTAATTGCAGCTTCACTGCTTCGCAGGTTTGTCCTCTCTCCCGCGTATCGCACTCCACCTCTGCTAACTGTTTCCGGATCAAATGCAGCTGAAAAATAATCAGTTTTTACTACAAAGTTACATTGTGTACAGTGTATACACATATTGAGTCTATACTCTATACATGCTCAACTACGCCTTTAGGTATAGCTACCTACTCATATCCGGGGCTGCATTTTTTTCTTGCAGTTACTTACAGAACTAACTAACGCATGAGATCAACGAGGCACGCTTCGCTCGGCTCGTTCTTCGACAACATGCCCTACGTTTTGCTCGTCGCAACCCATCCTTTTGTAAATGTACCATTAAATTTTTAAGGCATATTTACCTCGCTTTCCTTTGTTCTTATTTGGTCTTGATGTTGTCTGTCTGCTGTGTCCTTGTTCTCAACAATATTTTCTAAATCAGCTATTTTCTGGCGTAGATCAGCCATTACATTCTGTCAAAAAATATTAACTCGTAAAACTTAGTAGGATTCCAGGTACCTATGTATCAAAATATACATTATAAAAGGGTTTAAATAAATAATAATATTATAGGTAGTGTATTTAATCTGCAAGCAAGCGTGCAAATACGAGATTTCAACTACTTCGTCATTATTTCGTTATTGGTCAGTAACGGGGTAGGTAAAGGATAATTATGATACTATCTTCTTACCGCCATAGTTTCATTGTTCTGCCGTAACCTCGTGTTTTCTTCTTTCAACCCGCACGTGCACTCTCCCTGTAGACAAACCAGCATTGATTCCGATTAAAACAATTATACAATATAAAATAACATTTACTATTTCATGCGTTAAATGCAAACTAAACGTCAACATTATGACTGGTTTCTACACGATGTTTTCCTTCACTGTTTTGAACATAGTGTTAAGCAATATTTTACAGACACATAGGTATTTTCAAAAACACGCACACATGCAAATATCTAAGACAACGCCATGCAAACACATACAGGTACATACAGAAAGTAATTCCCTGAGCCTGAGCAATTGTCCCGCTATATCCTGCAAATCTTCCGTCACATCTCCTGCTAGCGACTCTTCCCACACTCCCTAGGAAAAAAAACGTCGACACAATGTTATAGCTTATTTATTCAACTCTTTGAAAATTGTTTAGTTATTTAACTTTAATGAAATGCATTTCAGTATAGTACCGAATCGTTGTTGGAACTGTTTAAGAAGTTCGAAATCTCCACCTTCAAGTTGTCCACATCTGATGCTATGTCCTGCAAAAAAGAGAATTCACTTTGATTTTTCTTCTTTGATCTTCAATATATTTTTACCCGTAGCTATTAGTCTATTGTTTTAGATTTTTTTGTAGAATTAATGATTCATTATTAAGATCAAGGATAACTCAATAATATCCAAGATAAATCCTAGTTTAGGGTTTAGGGTTTATATATTTTATCATTCAAAGCTGAACTGTTCTTCGCTAGTCTTTCTCTATCTTATTTTCGTTCCTTTGTCACTCATACCAATCTTAAATCTTACCACATTAAACACTTGACAAATTTTACCTGACATTTCTCCAATGACCACTTTTGCGTGATGATAACGTTGTGGAGTCTACTGATCTGGTCCGTCTTCTCTTTGTCCATCAACCGAACATCCAAGTATGATTTGCGCAGCAGCTCTATCAGCCCTTCCTGCTTTGCTGTCTAAAACACACTCCACATTATATACTCCATCGAAGATACTTACCATCAAATTCAGTTGTAAATACTTTAAGTATGCTTACCTCATAAAAGCATTCCCTGTAGAGATCCTCTATAACACCTAAGTTGTTTTGAAGAGTGGTCACTATATTTTTCTGATTGTCCATTTCCTAAGGACGAGTATTCGTTCAGTAAAAAAGGATAATTTTCAATAATATGATGAAGTTTTTCAAGTTACACGGAAAAATGCTTATCCGACATACAATTACTTAGATTAAACTTATATGAAACCACCAGAAATTGAAAATATTCCATAGGTACAGAGAAAAATAATTATCAAAGTCAGATTAACCCGTAAAATGGTTTTTTTACTGTAAATTAAAATATAGTATAAAAAACTAAATACAATAGTCTCAAGGCCTAGCAATGAGACTTGTGAGACAGTGAGTTTCAAGAAATAAAATACCTTTTAACTTGAAATACCTATTACAGAATATTTGTGCTAAATATTTTCACTTACTTGAATTTGAGCTGTGATAGAGACATCGCTCTTCTCTATCCTGCTCGCTTGTATTGTCTCCCGTAGTGTTTTCAGCTGCGAAACATGATTAAGAATTAAATTTAAATGCATTAAAACAGTAAATACGAGGAAATTACGGAATGAATACCCAATCGAAGGCTTTACTAAAATCGGTGAATTACCTCTCTCCCCTTCCGCTCGATTTCTCGCTTTAGTTCGACGCTACGAGCCGTGAGGGAAGCTATTCTCGCCTCTGCTACCGCCAAGCTTTCTGTTTGTACTTGGACCGTTTCCTCTTTATTTTGTAGCTACAAAAAAGTTAACATGTCTTGAATAAAATGCGATAGATACGATTTGTTCGTTACTTTCAGGATTTTTTACTTGTAAAATACCCGTTGATAAATTTCACCATGGACATTGGATAAGTTCATTCGCTTCTAGCTATGGGTTTCCACGTGATCATGCCTATTTCTTCGAACCCGTTCCATCCACTGATTATTCACTAGGTACTCAAGCTACGATATCTGTCTAGTGGTCTGTTACTCGCTTACAGCTTGGTTATTACCATCTTCGTACTGAGCAGTCACAGGAAATATAAATAGACGCACTAATCTTTACACAACTGGCAGTAGGATGTAGTAATTAAATCAATACTCACAATTTGTAGAGTAGCAAGCAGCTTGTTCTGATAGTACTGCGCACACGCAGACGCGCAGGAGCTGCTGGGGCTGTCCACCACACTTGACCTGCCGATACTCTCCTGTGGAACATCAATCACTTAGCATTTGGAACCACTAATGCTGTGGTTACATTATCGCAATTCAGCAAATGTTTATCTTCTATCCCATCACCAATAATACTCGTATGGCTGCACCTCCCATACAACATGAATGGTTTGCGATAGCCCGACAATCTGACCCCAGCTTTCACAATGCCTAGGGTCAGATTATCGGGCTAATGAACAACGACTGCCCTAGTATTTCAGCGATACTTGTCGTTTCCATATTACCTACTTAGGTACTTAGTCAGCTTTTTTGCTAACATGGGCTTGCGAGAATATTATTTAAAGTCAAAAGGTGCAATTTCAATAAAATCACAAGGATCACATTAAAACGTCTTAAAAGCTAGATAAAGCTACACCTGTTCCTCGCGACCAAGCATAGACAATCAAAATCAAAATACTTCGATATAAAGTAAACAATATGCTGTACACCATGGTAAAGATCAAATAGACCAAACTCTTAAAAGTAAACATAACACGCTCACCTTAGTAAAATCACTGTCCGAATCCGTACACATGACCAGTCCGTTAAACATCATACTTACACTAGTGTTTATTATGAGCAAATGTACGATACACACTACACTATTTCACTACTGTGTTTATAGTGTGAACTGAATAAGACGGCGCGTCAATGCGCGAGAGGTGTGCACCAAAAGTGGTGCATCCGAGTTATATTTAGACGTTTGGAAATACACTGGAGCAGGAAGGTGTCCTACTTGCCATAGCGTCCCTTAGAACGCAATCACACAAAAAACAGTTTAGCAGGGACTGCCGCTATTATATTTTGTCAACGTTTATTGTGACGATCTGCCCTATCCTACCAAAAAATGAATGTGCCGCTTTCAATGATTAACATAACAATTGCCTCTGATAACCTCTTGAACAACTTCAAGGTACTAAGAACCTGTAGAGTGAATGTCTACGGAACTTGCGAGATTTCGTGATCCTACTTCCTACAATAAGTGCTGTAGGTACTATTTAAATGCAAATATTTGTCATTCTATCCCACCGATTTGGATGAAACTTTGACAGGTATACACGTACACGTGCTGGTAGCCGGCTTTATACCAAACTAAGGTTGTAGATGCATAGTGTGTATTTCTGGGACTAATGAATGGAGAGTTCAATGGGCAATATTAGATATACCACCCGGTGAAGTATTTTTATTGATATAAGCAAACAGATAAAACGGTTATTTTATGTTATCGTAAATGAAAGAGACGTACCAAACATAGTTAAACCGAGCTTAGTAGATTAGATACATTTCTTCGGCATCTTAGTCGGCGATAGGTCAGTTACCAACTGCCTTATTTGGCTCTATTGCAAAAGTCTACTAGTAATAGAAATAGATTAAAACTGTGTTGACACAATGGTAATTTAACAGTTTGATACGATTATCATTTTAATTACACAATTAAAATGGCAAAGAAACCGCTGAAATAATGTCAAAGGATATATCTGGCTTATAAAGGGTAGTAGGTATTCATACACCCTGTATATTAGGGTCATAGACCTGGTTGTGGTGCCTACCCCGGATTTAGGCATTTTCAATTTTGCAGACAATAACTAAGCATAGCATAAAAACATGATTAAAGTCTATAGTTATAACAATTCTTTGTCTATGTTCCGTTTTGATTAGTGACATTTGTGGTGCGTTATATTACCTCAATATTGTTTTGCCTACAACCAATAATTTTCCCGTTTTGTCTATTTAAATATGAATAATGAATAAATAAATATCGCCTGTTACAAAACCTTTGCCTAACCTAAGAAATATACTCTATATTGTTTAAAAATCGTTTTAATCATTTTTTCAATATACACCCTTCATTTGGAAATTAAAATGTTGTTAAAGTGCCCACAACCAGCGCTCTTACCCTAGTATCAAAGTACCTACACGTATCTGTTAATTATCGACAAAGACAGGGTGGGTTCCATCGTGACGTCGCGTCCGCCCGTTTCGACACGCTATAACTAACGCTATACTTACAGATTTACAACTAATAACACGGGAAGTAAATATTAATAGCTCCTAGAAATACAAGATATTTAAAATGTTTTAGAAATAGATGAAAAAACTCGAAGAAAATTGTTCGTATTCGTATAAACTTTCGCAGTTAATCAATGTTTTAAAATTTAAAGGGCTAGTCTGGCAGGTTGCAAGCCCCTTGCCGCTTATAAGAGTACTGACTAAACTAGTTTTCTCAAGATTCAGATTTCAGATTTTTTTGATAGAAAAACGTATTGTTTCGTAACCGGGATTCTAACCCACGACCAAAGGTTTGCCGCTGTCCAATAACCTAATAGTCTAGCTAGAACGAATGACTAACAGCTAACCTACTCGTAAATGATCCACTTTCCTGTGATAAATCTAAGATGGATAATTTGGGAAACGGGAAATGGCTGTGACTCACGTGCTCTTTCACTGTCTGCTTATGTTCTGATTTTACTTTTCTGAAACAAAGTAACGTATTTAATTCATATCTTACCTTTTTCATCAAAAATGTTGTTAATTATAGACATCCTGTTATCCCCGACTGGCCTCACAGCTCAGTTGGTAGTAACTCTGCTTTATGCAGTGTAGATTGTGATTTCTATTCTCACCCAGCTTAATACCTTATTTCGTAAAAATCATCCATAGCCATATATACATTTTAGAGAATACCAATTTCATAGTTACTTACTATACAGAAACTAAAATACTAAACTACTATAAACTACTATACTTGGTTTCTGTATATGTCATGAACATATACAGAAACCAAGAAAAACTAGAGAGATGATAAACATGCTTCACTTACGTAGGACATCGACCTTGAAGTTTTGAGGCTGAGTTTGACTGTAAAAACAAATCCGAGATTAGAATCGATTATTTATTAATTTGACAAAAGTTAGATTAGAAATACATATTTTTTACCAAATATGTTACCACTTTCATCATTAATCAGGCAAATAGTAGTTAAGGAGTAACTCAAGGTCACATACCGTATTATTTTTAAAAAATCTGGCAATTAAATGGATAGAGTTCCGTGCTAGGTATTAGTATATCTATTTACGATTTTTTACGGTTTCTGAGTGGAGTTCTAGGTAAATTTCGTAATTTTCATATAGTTTAGAGTCGCTAAGGCTACCTTTAAATCATCTACCTTTAAATACAAAGTACAATATGAGCCAAAGTAGACATTATGAAAAGCAATCTTTTGAGCAGCCAGTTAGAAATAAACAAGCATTAAATGCATCACTGTACAAATAGGTAGGTACCTACTACAGATCTTTCAGCATCATTCTAATTACCTACCTCGTAAACGCGAGCCGGGTCGACGCCGACACCGCGCCTGCAAAATATAGGCCGTGGTCAATGCTAGGACGAATTATCAATGGACTCAATTTTATCTACTAAGTTTACGGTCCTACGAGTAGGTACAAATCATCGACTACATACCCTAAGTCGATGGTACAAATCTATTTTAGATTTTGTAAAGTTGCTTTTATCAGCGCAGCGTGAAGGGAGTTTATACTTGCTACTGAATGTACATCTACGAGCGTTTAAAAAAAAATTAAGGCATTTACTTTGACACAGATTTAAAAATCATTATGGAATTATATTAGGAAATAAGATCTTATTTAGTCTCTCCTTGAAGAGGTCTGACTTAATACCAACGTCCCCAGTTTAGTCTTTCAACAAACAAAAATGTATAATTTGAGTACAAAAACCAGCCGTAAAGTTTAACGAGGTCCTTCACCCGACCACAGATTAGTTGGCAGCATGTACCGAACTGTGTCAGTTCGCCGTCAAAGAGTTTATTATAAACGGAGGTGTTGAAATTGACAACTGTGTGGTTTTTTGAAAGAGGGAAATGTTAATTGAGTTATGAAAGCGCAGTTTATTTCCGACCACATCATTTGGCGGTGATACCGCTAATACCGCGATACCGTTTTCAAACTATCGTGATTAGCAGACACAACTATAGGTTTTTAGACTGGTCTGCCCGCGACCATAGCTATTGTAACATAGCCGAAACATCGGGAAAATAAATTAGAGGTAATTAAGTGACGAAAACTCGTGTAAAAATCTATAGCTATACAAATTATTGCTGTCAAAATATTGATGTTGTTCTCGTAACCTGAAAAAAGCTAATATGCTGAAACCCTCCCAATTTTTTCAAGTTAAGTCTCACCTGTAACGACTTTTGTTCCCCTGACAAAATATTTTTACATAATTCTTCCAAACAGACATATAATTGTAAGTAGGTATATTATGTTTTCCTACTAATCTACTTGTTCGTGTTTCATATCATTAGTGTTATTAATTCGTGACAGCACTAATAGAGACAGAGTTTCATGCATTAATCACTCTCTCTACTATTCATACTGCGAATTCTTTCTCACACGATTTCTATCTATCTTCCAAATATTGTCTAAGATTTCTATAGTAGCAGTGTCTAAAAATACTCACTCATGGTTAGAACTCTTTCCACCTTTGAAGAACAATTGATCAACTTCTTCTGGTAATAGGATCTTGACACACTTCTTGCAGTGTCTAGCATCAGAATCATGGCAGTGAGTACATTGCTTGAGAAACGTCTTCTCAAGCTTCGCTATTGAGGAGTTGGAGCCAGGTGCTTGACCAGAATGATTCACAAGGTTGTCTTCGGTTTTATCTCTTGTGTCATCCGATATGATGATCGGTGCTGATGTCGACTGAAAAAATGGATTAGGTAATAATCTTTAACATCAAGCAGTTATAATAATGACTTCGTACATGCAATCCAAGTGAGATATATCAGAAACTACTAAACATCTACGTATTCATCATACCCGAAATCGAATCGAACCTGCAGCTCTCGCGTTTACTGAGTTCCGCAGCCCCCCATTTTCATTCGAGATTATCTGTCAGACGTTGCGCCACAAATATCTTCTAAAGTTTGGTGTCGCACAACTCCCCAACAATGTAAGCAGTATTGCTAGTGGGTAACGACGTTATAGTATTATTTTGACTCACTTTTTCCATCAATATGACAGACACGTCTGGGCTCTGACCTGTTTCCGTCATTTCCAACTGCCGGCTGATATTCGGAGTCGAGGTTTTGAGTTGCTGGACAAATATTTTAGAAATATTACAGAGAGTAAGCGAGTCTTTATTTATTTGGTCCAAACACATCAATATATAGAGGTACTTACAGTTTCAGAAGCTATTGTAACAGCAAAAAAACTAATTTCTAAAACTCGAAAAAAAAACACTTTATTTAGAAATATCGTAACCACAATTCTGTATTTTTCCTAAGTTTATAAGCGTACCTAACCCCATACGCAATAATAACTAACTGAAAATACATTGTTGCAACTTTTTGTCATCTCATTGTTGGCCAACAGAGCTTGGTAGGTATAATATGTAGCTCAACCTTTGACAAACTCAAAATTGACTTTATACCGTGGACATAAATAATAATTTAAAACTTGTGATGCGTTCATTGGCTTCATGGAACGAAATGCTACCTAATCGTTCAGTAAAGAACACTGCAAGGCGAACACTGTCAGACAACACATATGAGCTACAGTTCCTGTGTAAACCATCGAGCGCGATTCACGACGCGCCCTGCGGCGGGCTGGAATATTGAACCGGCTATCCAGAAAGTATTTTTTGACTTGACAGAATTGTCTGTTTGAAGATATTAAGCCAATAGGCGTCTATTGGGCTATGTGGCTGATGACTAATCACGATAGTTTGAAAAATAATCATCCTACATTGTTGTTTTAGAGCTAAATTATAAAGATAATGTAATTGATCCGATTCAGTCAGGCATAACAGACAGCAGATCATCTCCAGACAGTACGAGCCGCGGACTGCGACAGTCGTCCGACAGCGTCGGCGCGTCTCCAGCGGCGTCGCGCGACAAACGCGGCTGCGACCGCACGCAGTGGTGCGGTGACAAGTCTCGCGAGTCGCGCGACTTGACACTTATGCTCCGATCGAGCACTTCTTTTACTTCTTTGGACTGAAAATTAAGGGTTGAAATTTAAACCTAGTCAATCTCAGAGTAATTATTCCAAAGGCGATCATATTAAGGTGTGCAGTGTCCACACAATCTGTGGTATATTAAGGTCAAGGGAGTTATGAATCTGATGACAAACGAAGAGAACTATGCATGCAGGCTGAATATAGTAATGACGGGGTTCAATTGGCAGTGCTTAGATAAACATACATGTGCCTAAACTTGATAGAATTACATCCTTATTCAGAGGAATATCTCAGATCAGGATCAGCTCAGAGGAACTGATCAAATCGTACCTATACCACTCCTTTTCCATCTTATTGTTACCTTATCTACATAAGATTTATACCTGTGCTTTAGCTTGCTTGAGCTGCCGCCTCATCTCTCTTATAATGTCATCTTTGAACTGGTCCTTCAAAACACGTGAATGGCATTGCTGCGCCAGCGCCGCGCAGATGCATTTGAGGCCGTGCAGCTCTTCGCGCAGTTCTATGTTGGCAGAACGCAGGACTCGGACGTCGTTACCGCTCGACTGCAGAGTAAACACTGGTAAATTTTACAAATATTATAAATGCGAAAATTACTCTATCTGTCTGTCTGTTTGTATGTATGTATGTCTGTGTGTGACGTTATTACGGCCAAACCGCTGGGTTGAGTGTGATACAATTTCATAAAGAGTTCGTTTAAAGTCTTGAGACGGACATAGGCTACTTTTTTATCTCAAAATTTTCTTTTGATTTTTTTGTTGAAAACATTGAGTTTTACGATAAAGTGGTCAAAAATCGTTTTTATGAATCTACGCGGACGAAGTCACGGGTAAAAGCTAAAATCATTAACTTTGAAATGCTAAGTAATGCTGCCAAGGTAAAGGCTCATCTCATCTGGATAAATGTATTATAAGCGCCTGACAATCTGAGAGGATTCCTGCTCGGGGATATAATCATAAGCGATATTTTTTTAAGATACTCTTAGTCTGCATGATCTAAATTACAGCTACGCATTGCCGCTACGGCATAGCAGCCGTAGCAGTTTTGTAAACTGACCCTCTGCTACGCCGTAGCAACGCCAGAAGGCAAAGCAAGGGCAATAGTATGAACGTCAAGACGAGCAACGGGTATTAATTTCAGGATATTTTAAGCCATTTTGCCAATCTTTCCCCATTTTCAAAGTTTTTACCTCCAGATTAGCATTCATCTTCTGTATGCGTTCCTGGTAGCTGATCATCTCCTCACGCAACACCGCGCTGAAGTCCTTCACCGGCACGTTGTCGCCGCACTAGAATGTACATACACCACAGACTACTCGCACTTGCCTACAGTACTGGGTAATTGGTATGGCATATCGACAGCCGGGAACCTACTCGTAGAATTTTGCACGTGGTTACATGTAACATTAGTTTGTGTATGGAAACAAAAACAGGAAAAAAGCATACATACCTAAGGTACATCGTTCAAAACTTACATTATGATCCTAGAAAAAATCCGAGATAACATGAAATTCTTGCTACAATTTAACGATGTTGGTACCATACCGTGTTTATTGTAAAACAAGTAAAATTAAACAAAATTGTGTTTGGACCAAAAGTTATAACAAAAATGTACCTCGGCTCCTGTGCAACACATTTTAGCCATCACTTCTGCATCCTTTTTGGAGACATCACTACAACATTTTAAACAGTTTAAACAAAATATAGGAAATATTGATTGAATTTAAATACAAGCCTATCGGAATTTTACCTACTTTCCAATTGATTTTTCGTCCCGCAAACTCAAAATGGTTTGCTCGTATTTTTGCGCGTCCTTGTTTAGTTTTCTTATTTCTCTGTTGAAGAAGATATCTATTTTATTTATTTTATGAAAAATGTAGTAAGAGATAGATGATTATGTTGAAAATATTACCTGTCCTTTGCAATGTTCTCCTTATAAAGCGATTCATTCATTAGTTTTAAATCGCTCACATTTCCACAAGAGGTTTTCTTTTCCCGCTAAAACATCGCAATATACTTTTTTTTAATTATAATAATAATACTCTTCATTTCAGACTAAATAGATGTAAAGTAAAAAAAACAAGTACATAGAAATAAATACCTTACAGACTAACATACATAATATTAAAGAACAAAATTTCACTATTTCACACGGATTTACGGAGCCGGTTAAACATGTGTATTCTAAATAAAATAGTTTTATTTTTAATTTTGTACCTTTTTGGAAAGTTCAAACTTTACGCTGCGGTCACTCACTGTTTTTAAAATAACACAAAAATATAATAAAAAAGTAAAATTTTATTCAAAACGAAAAAATATTTAGCAAAATAAATCATCAAAATAACTTTCGTAAAAGTCGGTGCTTGTTGCTTTTTGCAGTATATTGTTTGGAGCTGTATGTGTGTATGTCTCCCTGTTCTAGACTTTTCTTGCTCCTACAACAGAAATATTCTTCATGGATTATATCCACTTTAAATATTAATTATTACTAGAAAATTATCTGCCTTTTGATAAGGCGTTTACTGCAACAATCTTTTTCAAATCAAACCGATATAGTCATAGTCATCGGACTTGCTATCAAATTTACAAGACTTTAGCCAAAGACCCTAAATAAGAGAAATAAATAGGTAGTGACATGCCAAACTAACGCCAAGAAGGACAAATTTTTAAATGCATTTTTATTGCCAACTAAGCATAGCTGGTGCAACACCTTACTTATAATACTCATAGGTACAAATACATGACTTACATTTCCAATTTACCATAGATATCAGACTCCGAAAGATCGAAGAAATGAATGTCTTCAGTGGTGCAATCATCGGAGTCGCGTAGCCGTCTCAGCACTTCTAGCACTCCGCGCAGATCAGAGTCCTTACGCGCGAGTCGGCGCCTCAGTGCGTTTAGCTCCGCCCGGAGCTCCATCACCATCTGCGACCAGAGATTTGTCACTAGCTACCTCTCCCGGTTGGAATAATAAGTATTCATGTTACGGAGCGAAATGATTCGACACTCGAGTTGATTTTCTCAGATATAAATAGGTACACGCCTCTCAAGACAGGATTGGATAATTTCAGGGTACTATGACATACCTAGGTAGCATTAGCAACAAATCTCTGGCCAGATTCTGATGTTCGCAAGGACAAGGTAATTCCGCATTATTTTATAAATCTCGCTGTAATGTTTGTTTTAATAAATGGTACACACCTACCTACCTACTGTATTTAATATGGTATCTTAAAAATAAAATAAATATAAAATATTGGTGGACTTTACACACAGCGCCATCTAGCCCCAAAACTAAGCAAAGCTTGTAGGTACTGCTTCATCTTAGGTGCAATATACCTATCCTGTCGCAAATTTCGTGTCAATTTGAACGTTTGGACGTGCCTGACTACTCCCTTTAAACATCTTCTGACTTATGTTATTATTACGTAATTAGCTAACCTTTACGTAATAACTTAAGACAGAAGGACCCTTAAAGTAGGGACTGAATAAATTAACCGACTTCGTATTAGATGGATCTCACAACTTTTTACGGTAGAAGAACTGAGTTGCGTTGCGAGACTTGGCTTTTTTTACAAGTTATGTTTTTGATTGCATTGTTATTTACGCTTGGGGACTAGCCTTATGCGAGTATTTATTTTTTTGCATATTTCGATCTGAGGCTCTAAAAATACACTAACCTCACTATGCTTTCGTCGCTCTCGGAACAGCTGTGCAGTGGCCTCCGCCTCCAACTCCTCGACAGCTCGCACAAGGAGCGTATTCTGTCCGACAAGATCACTCACCCATGACCTAAGGACCTCCAATTGCATCTACAACGTAGAAGGTTTTATTATCAATGAGTTTGCGAGATTCATATTGAGTTGAATCTTATGTATTAAGGCCCTGTATGTCGACGATTGCTCTTTTTCGAAACGAAAAAAGAAATACTTCTGAACAAGCCACATCTCCTATTTTTATAAATATATTACTTCAGGTTCCTACCTAGATTTCTATTAAGCTGAAAACATAATAGCAGAAACTTTTCACGATAAAGATATTATTTAAAAACCGGCCAAGTGCGAGTCGGACTCGCGCACGAAGGGTTCCGTACCATTATCTATAAAAACGGCAAAAAAATCACGTTTGTTGTATGGGAGCCCCTCTTAAATATTTATTTTATTCTATTTTTAGTATTTGTTGTTAGAGCAGCCACAGAAATACATAATCTGTGAAAATTTCAACTGTCTAGCTATCACGGTTCACGAGATACAGCCCTGTGACAGACAGACGGACAGACAGACAGACAGACGGACAGCGAAGTCTTAGTAATAGGGTTCCGATTTTACCCTTCGGGTACGGAACCCTAAAAATGATACGTTTTAGAATTTACAATCGAAATACTATGATACCTACTACCTAGATCAACTTGTGATTTATTGTTAAAGATAGGTAATATGTAGATCTAGATTTCTACTAGAATAGGTTACTCATGTTACTCGATGATAATGTAGCTTTTTTTTAGTTTAGTTTAGTTGTGTAGACATATAAAAACAGCGTTCAGCGTGTCCAACATTTGGAGAGGTGATCGAGTGGTAGATACGAGTGGTCGTTATGAGACGTGATCGAGTAGGTAGGTACCTACCTTTTATCCAGCATTTATAACTATGGCTAGTAGATATTATTTGGACTAAATTGGTGACGTTTTGGAAAAAGGCCAGATGCAGTGCTCTTCACTCTAAATAAACCAACGAGTGAGGAATGTGAGTGTATGAAGCAAAAGAGGTATGTCAGGCTCTTAGCAAGTGGAAAGACGTGGTCACTGCCTACTTCTATGTGATATAAAAAACTTACTGGCACTCTTTTAGCTGCAGGCATCTTGTCAATGACTTCCATTCTTTCCTCATAAGCCCTCTGAACATCATTGAGGACTGAGAGAGTAGGTCCTCCTCTACACCCACAGAGGTCTGTGTCCCTCTCTGCTAGCTCAATCTCTATTAAGTTCGAATCCATTATGTGAATTCTAATTATTGATTCGGCTATTTCATTGCAATAAAAAACTACGCGAAAATCCAGAAGAATTTACCTACACAGGAGTCAAGTTTGACAATTGTTTCTGACAGAAGAAGATAGAGAATCTACTCTTTGGAAGATGATTGTTGAAAAAAGTATTAGGCATTTTAAGCATTTTAACCAAAAAGGTTTTATGCATTCGAAAAAGTTTAGCATTTGGTGGTGCATTGTCTCCGTGTCAGGAGTTTATAATTAAGTAGAAATCTATATCTCTACTATATAAAACAAAGTCGGTTGTTCAGACACGTATAGCACGAGACCGGCTGGACCTATTTTCATGGTTTTTGTTGGATTTGTCTCCGTCCCGAATAGCTGAATAACATTTATTAACTCTAAAGCGGTAGGTACGAAGTTCGTTGGGTCAGCTTGTAAATAAAATAAAATATCCTGTGTATGTTTATTTATTATATTTAAATATTTTGGCTACGTTTCCTATGACAAAAGCAGCTCTATTGCTACAAAGTTTGACACGACTGTTAATTTGTGCTCTACCTTGGCCCTTGGCATAATTATCTATGGCTTTACCTATTATTATCAGTGCGTGTAGTGTAGGTGTATATTCAGTATGGTGTTTATACATAAATATTTAAATTATTATACTAGTACGTTTTGTTAGCTGGATTTCTAGAATCGTGGTAAAATGTCTAAATGCGCTACACTTATTTTAATAAAAACAAGAAGTGAAGATCAACTATAAATAGATATAACATTCATTAAAATGTGGCCACATTATCCGATCATCGCGAACTATTCGCTTTGTGTGAGCGGTGTAGTTATATAATTTATCACGGGATAGACAAAGACGTACACGTACATATTAGTCCAATCGCGTAATGTAGCCACAGGATTACACGGGGTGCAGAGGTGAAAAACTAGCCTAAGTTATAAATGATTTGATAAAACTTAAATTTTGAGATAACGCGAAATTAGACTTTAAAGTATAAGGAATAGAAGCGATTGTATTATGCAAAATTTTGTAAGTCTGTGGAAACTACAGAATTGCCAACAGTAACACTAAAATAAATGCATTATGAATTAAATAATTTAGGAGTCGAATTACATTCAACGGTCGAAAGATTATTCGTAACGATTAAATACAAGTCAACTATAACGATAATAACATATCACTAGAAAAATTACTCAAAAAAAACTTAATATATATGTGATACATACAGGGTGTCCAAGAACCTGGCGTCCAACTGGATTCCCACGATGCCCCAAGTTCTAACAGTACTCAGAAAAATATTTTAAAAAATCCACCCCATGTACTTACAGAATTATACTGATTTCAAAAAAAAAGGGGAAATGAGCACCCTGTGACATACTTTTGAATGCTGTGACTGCTAATGCTGATAATTTCGATATTTCTTGGAGGTTTTGTAATCTAGGGTATTGCTGTGTCTAAATAGAATGTAAAAATAAAGTACTTATTGTACCATTTTAAAATAAAATATTATTTTAACTAAAGGTGATATGGAAAACTATTGAATTTCGCAACTTTGACCGACTGTAGTGTAAAAAAAATGTACCAAAATAGTATGGCAAGTGACGTCAAATTTTGACGCGTTTATTCCTCTTTTTAAAAAGGTATAATACTTACACATTAATTTGAAAAAAAAAATTTTGATAATATTTTTACTCAACAACCCAATTTTTACGAAGTGCCTACCTACTAACGGTAACTGTCGGACCCTTTCTTATCTTAGAAACTGTTATGTTACTACTATTATTTACTTCGGTTCCAAGAGTGAGCAAGAAGGAAATACACACAGGTAGATGGGTTCCCAGTAGAATAAAAGCAAAGAATGTTAGTTTAAAGATATTTTATTACAATAAATGTTCAAAATGTTGACCACCCGCGGCAATACAAGCTCTCACTCTCCTTAAAAAGGACCGCTTTATGTTTCGCGAGTAACTTTTTTGACGTATCACCTGCACTGCTTGTGTTATCTTCTCACGAAGGTCAGCGATGTCATTAATGGGCTTCGCATAAACGAGCTCCTTCATAGTTCCCCAGAAAAAAAAATCCAGCGGATTTAAGTCAGGTGAGCGGGCTGGCCACGGGATTGTTCCTGATCGCCCAATCCACCTGTTCGGGTATTGCTCGTCCAAAAACTCTCTAACGGATACGCGAAAATGTGCTGGACAGCCGTCGTGTTGGAACCACATATCTGGTGGGGTCTCTTCTAGTAAGTTTGGCAAATCATTTTGAAGAAAATTTAAATATGATTCGCCAGTCAAATTCTCGGGCATCTCAAATGGACCAATAATATTCCCACAGAGAATACCGGTCCACATGTTCACTTTGAACCGGTACTGGGATCTATCTTCTCGCATCAAGTGCGGATTTTCCACATGCCACTCGTGCAAGTTGTGTAGGTTCATGTAGCCATCCTTCTTAAATGTTGATTCATCTGACCACAAAATTTTGTCGATAAAGTTTTCGTCTTCTCGATGTTTTTGCAGGATTGTTTCACAAAACGCGACTCGGCTCGGATAGTCTCGAGGTAAAAGACTTTGCACTCGCTGTACGTGGTACGGATGATATTCTTCTTTTTGGAGAATACTGTGTGCTGTGCTCTTCGGTATCCCCGTATCAGCTTCTATTCCTCGCACAGAGATGCTTGGATTTGCCGACACCGCCTCTAAAACTTCATCGCGTATGAAGTCATTTACGGGTCGTCCTTCACCAGCTACTTGATTGGGGAACCGCCCGTCACATAGTGATCTGTGCACATTAATGAAAACTCGATGGTCGGGATATCGCGTAGCCCTCGGATACCTTTCTCTGTAAAGTCTCGCTGCAGCTCGTCCATTACCTCTACATTCTCCATAAATGTAGTGCATATTTGCGTATTCTTGCGGAGTGTAGGTCGCCATGGTAGCACACACAAAACACAAACTGTCCAAACACAGGCAAAGGTCGTCGTAAAGAGTTCGTTTCAAAGTCCAGAGCACAAAGAGTAATCGAGTCCAATAAATCGAATGCCCACTAATGCGAATTGGGAAATTGGGTTGTTGAGTAAAAATATTATCAAAATTTTTTTTTTCAAATTAATGTGTAAGTATTATACCTTTTTAAAAAGAGGAATAAACGCGTCAAAATTTGACGTCACTTGCCATACTATTTTGGTACATTTTTTTTACACTACAGTCGGTCAAAGTTGCGAAATTCAATAGTTTTCCATATCACCTTTAGTTAAAATAATATTTTATTTTAAAATGGTACAATAAGTACTTTATTTTTACATTCTATTTAGACACAGCAATACCCTAGATTACAAAACCTCCAAGAAATATCGAAATTATCAGCATTAGCAGTCACAGCATTCAAAAGTATGTCACAGGGTGCTCATTTCCCCTTTTTTTTTGAAATCAGTATAATTCTGTAAGTACATGGGGTGGATTTTTTAAAATATTTTTCTGAGTACTGTTAGAACTTGGGGCATCGTGGGAATCCAGTTGGACGCCAGGTTCTTGGACACCCTGTATATGTATACAAATTAAATACTCACAAATTGTCTACTTAGCCTAAGTTAATGGACATTGATCAGACCGTATTTAGCCCCATTGCCTAAGCTCACTCATAATCATAATCGACTGTAACTATCAAAATCCCATTGTTTTATGGCAGTTACACAATGAAGCCGATTACGATTATCAGTGAACTTACACAATAAGACTGTCGATCTGTGTCATCTATTTGAATTATGGTAAAATAGAAAATTGAGTAGGTAATTATGATTACAAACACATATTTTAATCACTATTGTTAGACTATTTGGCATAGCGATGAAGCTACATACAAAAGTAAAAATAATAATTATATCTGATCTGTCAGACGTCCTGTCCAAATTTCAATAATCCCATAGAAAAGAGTTGAATTTTTTGATGAATTTTCCAAAATATTTCTTTCACACAAACATTATCCTGACAATACAAACACAACAAATAAAAAGCTGTCAAATCGGTCTTTCATACATGCGGCAATTGATTTATATTCTGAATATTCTGTTGTTTTCGTACTTACCTTTAAGTTGGTATACAAAATATTCGTAACTTGTTTTAGTAACATAGAAGCTTATTCTTATAAAAAAGAGGCAATACTACCGAATAAACAATGTTATATTTTTATAGCTAACTTTATAAATCAGTTATTTTTTGGTCTTGATAAATCTTATAGCTAATTACAAGTACATGACGTTTGTCATCAGGATTGCTACTTTGAAATAAACAGTTTAAAATAAACTAATTTGAACCCAAAACAGTAAATATTTGAAGTGTTATTCGCAAAAATATATAGATTTTTCCAAAAGTCGAAGAGGAAGAACAACTGTTCACAGCAACTAAGGTGAATGGCCTCTTTTCGAGATACTAGCTATACATATTAACAGTAATTGATGTGGCCATATTACCGGGCTATGACGAACTATACGCATTGTGTGAGTGGTATAGCCATAATTATGATTCGCCACAGGATAGACAAACACGCAAAACGTAAAATGCATTAAAACGCGATAATGTAGTCACAATATAAAACACTGTAGTAATTTTGATGGTGATGAATTGGTGTTGAAAGACACGCTTTATATATTTGAAGGAACTTCATAGAATTGTTGATTTATCTCTTAACATAGTACCTTTAAGGCTATATTTCTACAAAATATTATTATTTACATAAAAGCACTTTGTCGGCACGATCTTTACACATTTACATTGTAAAATATGTAAGTTTTTGAATCAGACACAGTAGAGAATAACAACTTTTCAAAACAAATTCAAAAAACACTTTGGTTCGATTGTGTATGTGGTTTTGCGTTATTTCAAAAAGACGTTGCATATAATTTCAAATAATGGATTTTGTTTTATTAGGTGCCGGGATATTTTAAAATTACATTGTAATTTGTTTCACATAATTGAAAAGAAAATAATTTAACGTTTTTTCGGGAAACTAGGTAGCTACATTTTACTATTCCCATTGCTCTTCTTATGCCCGGTTCTATTATACCGACCGGTATCGGTAGTATAACAAGTTTATTCTGGCAGCTACGATTGTTCGTAGGCAGAGCCAGAACAGGTTCTCTTAATCAAAAGCTTAGAAAGAGTGACCACCAGTAACGCAACTTTCAAGGAGAAAGAAGTCTAAATGTAATATTATTAGTAAAAGTAGACTTACTGCTACATTCTGTATTTTTCTGTACTGTTTGTGCTTGTAAATGCATATCATATCAGTATACTCCGCTTCAGAAGTTAACATTCCGGTCAAAAAATCATTGAACGCTTAAAATCGAGAAGATTTTTTGACATAACTTACAAATATACAAAATATAAGGAATGACAATATATGTCATGACATTGCATGACCATGTAGCATTGTACATCACATCGCAAAATGACATAAAAAAATTGTTTATGTAACTTGGAATATAGTTGTGCGGAGTATACCCAACCTAATTATAAATAAATACAGTCCTGACCCCACACTGGGATCCTTTGTGGATCTTAGGAACTACAAGTACCATGATACCACAACACCCAGATTTGGAACAAATATTAACAGATCATGCAAACATTTATCCCACTGACTAGCACTACTGAAGTCTATAAATAGATAGTGTGAATTGTAAGCTTGCTTGCAGTTTAGCAGATCCATTTATCTCGTGGGAAGATCTGAAAAAAGCAAAGGTTTAATCAACCCATCGGCTATACATATACATAGTCGGTCAAGAAGATAAAAAAAATATATGTTTTACAATTATTAAGTTTCTTTGCATATTCTTTTTATACTTTTAGATCCAAGAAATCGTTTTTAATGACTTTATCGTAAAACATTGATATTCCTGAAAATCAAAAGAAAATGTTGAGGAAAAAAGTAGACCATGTTCGTTTTTTTTTATTTTTCCGATATATCTTGGCCTTTTGTTCGTGAAAACGTCGCAGACAGACAGAGTTATTCTTCTTCTTGACCTTATCCCACTTCATGTGGGGTCGGCACAACATGTCGCCAACCCCCTTTGGGAATTTTACTCATTGGACCCCTTTTAGGAACAGATAGACAGAGTTACTTTCGATTCCTCACCCATCGATCAGATCGTCCATCCTCCCAGCCTTGCCAGCGACCAGCATTCCATACCAGTCGCGAACCAGCGAATTGTGTTCTAGTGGAGTTGCTTAAGTTGCTCGTAAGTCAAGAAGAATATTATGTTCCAAGGACCCATTCGGAGCCAAGTAGGAATGAAGCCTTTGTAGAGGGCAAGGGCTCCTTCATTGCGAACTGTCTGGAACGGAGAACGGAAAATAGGGGTTGTTATTGGTACTGAATGCCATATTACCTACGCTTTTTATACAGTTTAGGCAGCTATACCTACGTTTCCGATGCCAGCAGGTGGCAGGATGTTTTCGTTCACGGAATTGAGGATCCGAACCCACGACCTTCGGATTCAAAGTCGTGTCGGTCAAAGCGGCTTTAATTATATAAATATGATCACGACTGTAATCCCCAAGTACGGTAAACAACATCCTTTCAGACGCTTAGATCCTTTAAAGGGGATAGTCAGAGGCACGTCCAAAAATTACATCTGACACTACCCACATTTTTTGTTAGATACGAGCAATATAGTTAAAAATTATCTGATGATCATACATAGGCTTGGTAGCGTGGAATCGGCGTAGCTTCACCTAGTTCCTAAGACGTTTCAAAGTGATCCTTGTGATTTTATTGTAATAAATGATTTTTTAATTTGAATTTTGACATACCTGCATGAAACAATCTATTGTCCCTTTGTATATCCTCTCATTGGGGTTCACGACTTGACCTTTTATTTTTCTTTGGTTCATTAATCTCGTCTGAAAATAATAACAATTATAAAATAATAATAATAACAATATTACAAATGTAGTAACACTTATTCATGAATGACAATCTACCACGCTTAATAATATTACATATTTTATAAGTTTTAAGGTGTTTTGTTACTCAATCACGTATTAACGGCTGAAACGAAAACACCATTAAAAATAATGCAATGAGACATCAAAAGTGTATAAAAAACCATGCGAACTAAGTCACGGAAACTTCGTTAGTATGTCTTCAAAAAGATAAGACTTTTTCTACACAAATTTAGGCAAGTTTGTTTCTGGAATACAGCGGTAAAAGCGCTTCATTGGACACACAAAATAATAGTTTCTGAATTGTAGACGGTCAGAACCATAAACCTAGGTGACAGCGACAGTCACATTTAAAATAACGGACCCCAAATGAAAGTGTTTGGTGACCCCTGATGTATACCATCGTTTGTCTACTCCGTCGTAGACAAATAGTTGTAATCACCCTGATAACATCGAGCGGAGTACTGGCCACCGCGCTGCCCAAACTGGCCAACGCGCTGGAAGCGAGATGGTTTAGAGGCTGATCCCCCAATGTTGGCCTTAACCGACGTTTGCAGCCATCGTAGACCGGCAGTTCCACTGCGGCTATAAGCGCTGCTCGTTGGCTGGTAGGCCCTACTCCTCGCCACAAACCCCTCCATCCTTCCAGACGGTGGATTTCAGCGAAGCAGCGTACTAAGCCGCGCTTCTCGGCGCCGACCTGGAATATGAATTCATTGAGTTTTACCTCACAGCTCAGTTGGTCCACCCAGGATAAACATTTGTGCGATGATCATTGTTTGTTCTGGGTCCGGGTGTTAGAATCTACATCTATACTAATGAGAAGATCTAAGAGGGGTAATGTTTTCATGTTTTCGTGAATTTGTAAATTTGAATGTAGCGTAGGTGGTAATATTTGAAAGTATGGAGCCAATTCTAAAAATAATTACACAGATGAAAAGCTACTATTGTTATAGACTATATTTATTCTGATAAAAAAGCGTTAAACTGCGTACAAAGATGCCACGACATGGTTCTTTTTAAACTTGTTAACAAACAGTTTTAGCATGCCGTTTGGGAAATCGTAAAAGAAGCTCACACATTACCTTTGATGGGATTTCTTTACATTAGTGAACCTAGTCGTGGGAATTACTAAACGTAATTGGTTTGAATCGGTTATTGATTGCTTCCATTGTCTTTAAACACGCTGTTACATTGATAACCGCAACCATCACGTAACCTTCGTCTTTGTCATTGATCGACTGGCACTTAACAAACTCAGAACACAAAAAATAGCAGATCCAGAGTAGACTCCTCAATAGATATAATTCCTCACCTGCATTCGTACTTTAAGTACATCAGTCGGGTTGGCGATAGCGCTGGATAGGCCTCCGGCGAAAGCCGCGCAGAAGGTGTTTGTCGGAACATGTTCCTTTGCCCCTCGATCGTCTCTGTACTGGGCAAGGGCTTCCTTCAGTGAATAGTAGGTCCCAAATTTGATAGTGCCGTATGTCGCTTGGCGGAGAACTGCAGGCCATATTCTATAAGGGACATTTAAAACCAAATGATGAATGGTACGAAACTGTAATTTGTAAAACAGCTGGGCTATTCCGTAAAATAAAAATCTATCCACGTTTTTAGATTTTTAGTACCATAGCTCTGAACATCGATTGAATTTATATTTAGAGTTTATTTATCATCATCTTAAGTGGAGTTGGAACAACATGTGTTCTTCACATTATTACAACAACGGGAAATTACTCACGTAAATGATAAATTGTCAATGAGGACACTAATTTCCCGTTGTTGTAATAATGTGTAGTACAACTCACGAAAGTTTTGAAAGTGAATCATGTGTTCTTCTTCCATTTCCCTCTATTAGCTGTCATCTCATCACTCACCTCTTTCTAACCCATGTCAACTTTCACACAGTCCATCCATCTTTTCTTTGGCCTACCTCTACTTCGACATCCATCCACATTCATACTTAACATTCATCTCGTCACATAACATTATTCCCTACTCATAACATGCCCTGTTCATACCATGCCAACCTAATTGCTTCTCATCTTTTCCCTCACAGGCGCAACTTTCAAACTTCCTCTGATATAGGTAGGTACTCATTTCTATAAGAATACAAGCTGACCCGGCGAACTTCGTATCGCTTTAGAATTAACAAATGCTGTATTAAGTTCCCGTTCCCGTTATCGTTCCCGTTCCCGTTCCTGCTTTCCTGCGTTTCTCTTGAAATTTTTCCTGAATTTTCTTTGCTATAAACCTCACGGAGCCCGAGACCTTTAAAACGAATGCAAAACCGTGGAAATCGGTTTATGCGTTCTGGAGTTATATTGTCAGGAAGGAAAACCCGACTTATTTTTATATTATAGATAAATATAAAACCAAATGAGGAACGGTTAGAAACTGTACAACAGTTCTCACGACCGTAATCCTGGTTATCAAACTATCAAATTAGAATAAGGCACGCAAACTTCATTATCTTTGCTTTGAAAGCATAAATGTGTTACGAGCACACGACATTCGTTTGGCAAACAATCAAACATAAGTCAGTTTTGATAGAATTCCAGAGCGTGTTCCCAAACTGGGAATGTGACTCAAATCAAAACAAATGACGTTTTTCTAAAAGTTGCAAAATATGAAATAACAAGTAAACAAATACATTATAACACCCGACAGACATACTCGTACTAGTATCCTCGAGTAGTCCTGACCCCACTATAGGATTCCCTATGTCGTGGGTACCGAAAACGACGAGTAGTGAACTATTACGACGATGTTTATTCAAAAAAAAATATTGCTTTTTAAATATCCATAGCAGTTTATAATTAAGTTGGTACTCGTGAAAACAAATCTTATGAAACCTAGGTTTATGATGTGTAATTAAAGAATTCCTAATCATATGGCTACCTGAGATCAGTTTTTATCATGAACTGGGATAAGGACAAGAAGATTATGAAAGAAACGTATTCGAAAATCGCGTAGTACAAGTACAGCTAGTAAGGATATTAAATGGATTTGTTGTTTTGTTTGTTTGTGCATTTGGGGGCACGGTAGTGCCCCCGCCAAGTCGAGCGCGAAGCAAACACTGCCGTACCATCCTTTACTGGAACCATTTCGCCACATTTTCAGGCCCCTATTTGAGAACCTCTGGATAAGACCAGAACGCAGAAATTTTCGTTATCCAGTAAGCTATAATCACATACTTAAAATCCAAAATTTCAAGTCTGTATGTCATTTAGTTCCGAAGTTAAACGAAAGCAAAGTTTCGCATTTTAGACACTCACTCACTCACTCATGATCATCAGAATAGAACTAATACTTCCCATAAACTCAGAGAGCTGACATTTGGTACAGAGTTAGGGTTTTATGGCCACATAAAGGGAAAACTATAAAAACCGGCCAAGTGCGAGTCGGACCATTATCTATAAAAACGGCAAAAAAATCACGTTTGTTGTATGGGAGCCCCCCTTCAATATTTATTGTATTCTGTTTTTAGTATTTGTTATTATAGCAGCAACCGAAATACAAAATCTGTGAAAATTTCAACTGTCTAGCTATCACGGTTCATGAGGTACAGCCCTGTGACAGACAGACGGACGGACGGACAGACAGGCAGACAGACGGAGAGCGAAGTCTTAGTAATAGGGTTCCGATTTTACCCTTTGGGTACGGAACCCTAAAAACTAGAATAATCGAAGATCTGGAGTACCTGATGACCCGGATTAGAAAACACAAGAGCTTAACCAAACTATTAGAAATCGACATACCGCCTTTACAAAAAATATTCAACTTGATGGGCCGCTTCATTTGATGACAAAAATCGAAGGTCTGAAGTATCTGATGAAGAACCCTCAGCTGGTCTCAGCTGTATTAGAGATATGGTAATGCCCATTTCTACTATTGGTACATAAAAAAATCTACTGTCATTGCAAAAAACTGTGTCAAATAAAAAATCTATTAAAATAAATCAATAAGCCCACGTTTCCACAAAAAGAAGTGAAATCCCACCAAAAACATTCTGTAAAAAACTAGCCAAGTCTCGATGGTGCTGCTTGTTTATCTCTAAAAAGTAATGAAATCTAGACAAAGTCGTACCAAGTCTGAGGTTCCTTACTGCGATTTCTTTATAATTATAGTTTATATTGTGTGACTTGGCCGTTGAAGGGTTGGCATTGTCAACGCTGAATGCATGTGTTGCACAATCAACAACAGCCTGAAATGAGACACTAGCGTCCAATTATCAATACCAGTATGGGTTATTATCTCGCTTAACAAACATAGGTAGTTACAACAGATATATTATTACGTGTAAACACAATTGACTTGTACCCACTAACGTATAAAGAATGTTCAACGGCCAAGTCACACAACATCAACTATAATTATAAAGAAATCGCAGTAAGGAACCTCAGACTTGGTACGACTTTGTCTAGATTTCATTACTTTTTAGAGATAAACAAGCAGCACCATCGAGACTTGGCTAGTTTTTTACAGAATGTTTTTGGTGGGATACAATTATCAATCACGCACTACGACCACACTATATTACTAATAAGACAATGGAAATATGTTAATAACATGAATAAACATAAGTAGATAGATTCTTGTTATCTTATATCATGTTTATTGTGTTCTTCGTCCGGGTAAGTACCCACTAACACCACACCTATTTCTGCCGCCAAGCAGCATTGCTGTGTAGTCAAACATAAAAAAAATATATGCATATACGTGTCGAATTGAGAAACTCCTCCGTTTTTTCGTCGGTTAAAAATTACAGGAAATGAGGCTCTTGTATAAACGTTGTACCAAGCGAAAAGTATTTATTTAAACACTAACGAATTAAGGCGAGTAATTAATGTGTTTGATGAATGCAGAATCGTTTTTTCTCAATAACCGTAAAACATACAGTTTTGTTTTTTATGACAAAGATAACTTAAGGATATAATCTAGATAAATTACAGACAGAATCACGATTGCTGAAACTTTTCTCGATAGATTTATTTTCCAAAGTTGGCTCTTCAAAAACACGTTTCGTTTTTAATCAAAACTATGAATAGCTAAACAATTTTTTTTTATATAATTCGTTAGATAATCATACTAGCTAAATAAATTACAGACCGTTTCTTTTAAATTTGATGGTTTTCGAGATAATGCAGTTTTATCACTTTTTCCGTCTTATCCGGGTAGACTCAGCCCATACAAAATGTCAAAAATTTCACTTATCACCTTAAAAAAGATACACATTCCAAGTTTCATCCAAATTCGTTAGGGCGTGCTTAATCACGCCACAAACATTCTCACATATTAGATTTATAATATTAGTAAGTAGTGATATAGTAAGATTATACATAACCATATCTTATTATATTTAATCCATATCTTTTTAAATTGTCATCATCAGTTGAATTGTTGTAGTATAATTGAACCACAAACATACACTTTCAAATTTACTCGTTGGAATCTATTGATGGAACCTAGAATAGTATAAAAGTGTGACCAGACACAGCGCGGCATTCGCAGGACACAAGTTTGCCGCGTGACCAGTTTAAACTTATAGGTGTAAATGTACGCGCGGCCGTCGTCCAATCATAGCGCGTCTAGCAGCGCGCGGCTGCCGCGCTCAAATGCCGCGCTATATCTGGTTACACCTCAAGGCCACGTGTGCCACGAGTTCGCTTATCATGTAAGGATTAACGACCGGGCTATATTTTCGCGTGCCTCTGCGCTATCTAAACTACCTAATCCAATATAACTTCATAAGATTACCTACTGATACTGACCTTCAGTGCTAAGTGGTATCAGTCGCAAAATATTGAAGGCATGCGAAACTTGCGGATATTTATTTTCAAACTAACTAAATTACGCGGCGATGTGATTGCAAAGTTGCAACCTGTCACGTATGGAATGCCAACTACTGCAAAATGTGGGCATGTGACAAAAATAATGTTTGGACGTGCCTCTGACTACCCCATCTAGAAATCTTATAAGTATCTAAGCGCTTGGAGATCGGAGAGGATAATGTCTACCGTACTTAGGGATTACGGTCGTGTACCTATATTTTTTTTTTTAACTAAATTACTATTGCTAGTTATAATGATTCGCCTACTTCGTTGGTGTGGTGGGCGAGTGCCCGGCTGTGACGCAAGAGATGCGCGTTTGATCCCAAGACATCGGAACAATATAAATAAATAAATATTAGTAGACATAATCACACATCGCCATCTAGCCCATAACATGACTGGCCTCACAGCTCAGTTGGTAGTAACTCTGCCTTCTGCGCTGTAGGTTGTGGGTTCGATCCCCACCCAGGGCAAATATTTGTGTGATGAACATAGATGTTTGTCCTGTGTCTGGGTGTTAATATGTAGGTATAATAAGTATTTATTTACAAAAAAAAAGTATATAAGTATTCTATCAGTTATCTGGTTCCCATAGTACAAGCTTTGCTTAGTTTGGGGCTAGATGGCGCTGTGTCTAAAGTCCGCCAATATTTATTATTATTTATTTCAAAATACTTGTTTTTGATTTAAAAAAAACCTCGTTTCTATGTTTGATTGACCAGGTTTCAGGATTTTCACGAAAACTGTATCATCTGGTAGCTTAAGGTCCCTGGTGGGTCTGGAGGCATATTTAATTTTTCTATGTTATTTGGAAATCAAGTTATATTCATGACATGTGATTGTTGGTGTAAATTCCTTACCCACAATACAGTGCCTTGACACCCTCCTGGCGTGAAGTCTTGACGAAGCAGTCCACCATCCCAGTGTAACGGAGTTCCACATAGCGCGGGTCTATCTTCTGGCCTTGGATCTGGAGACGGGTCTTGGTTGTGTCAATGGGGAATGTGCCTGTATGAAAGGACAAATCACTACATAGTATAAAGCAAAGTCGCTTCCCGCGTCTGTATGTAAGTATGCTTATATCTTTAAAACTACACAACGGATTTTGATGCGGTTTTTTTTAATAGATACGAGTGATTCAGGAGGAAGGTTTATATGTATTAAACCCGTGCGAAGCCGGGGCGGGTCGCTAGTGCATAAAATTATCCTCATCTACTATAGTAATTAGTATTCTAATAAGCGGTGATGAGCTTGTTTGGAATGCTAACTACTCCAAAATGTTGTGCCAAATGTAATGTTTGGACGTGCCTCTGACTAACCCCTTTGGAAATCTCCAAGCATCTAAGCTCCTGGAGATCTGAGAGGATGTCTACTGTACTTAGGGATTACAGTCGTAATACAATTTTTTTTACTTTAATTTACAAAAATTTAATCTTATTTCCCTTGGTCACACCATAACTTGAAAATGACTGCACCAAATTGGATAGTTATTGTTTTGTTGTGTTCGTTATTGTCAGGACAAGGTTCTTAAGAAATTTTTAAAATCCACCAAAAAATTGTGAAATTCAGGAAAAACGGTTTTTATTTTAATGTTTTTTTTTTTATTTGACAGGACAACGTCTGTCGGGACAGCTAGTCCTTACTATTATAAAAAGCAAAGTGTGTTTCTTTGTTTGTTCTTCTTTCTGGCAGCAACAGAGCAATGGATTAGTAATGAAAAAACATTTATTGACAAAAACTAATAACACTAATACATTTATTAAGGAATATTTACAAAATACATAAGAACCAGTTGAGCCATCTAAAGACCGTTGCAAACAGTCTACAGGTAGCTCAACTGATCCAAATCACTACCAGTAGGAAGCATTCCCAAGATATCAGGTTGTTTATAAAAGCCCAATAGACAATGTTTGCGTGGTACCTTTACATGGTAATTAGTTGCGAAATGATACTCCAGGCCAGCAAATAAGATGTAAAGATGTACTTGCGCTTAAAACGCAGCCGAAAGACGTTGAAGTAACAGCTGATGAGGTGTTCTAATAGGTTAGAATCACAATTTAATTTATGTATTAAAACTTACCAAACTCCGCGACGATCGACGCAAGGCCGCCGTAAATGAACGGTCTCCAGTCACTATCTCCCATTCCACAGGAATATAGATTCAATACAGTTTATGTTCGCGAGATTGTAAACCGGTGGAAAGACCCACTTGCACCACTGACCCGCACAGGTACTCCTAGTTAGTATCACCCAATTGGCACGTGCTTTATTTATTTTCGACGTTAGGTGAAAATATTCTTTGCTTTACTCAATCAAACACGATGATTTAAATTCTAATTTCGCATTTTACATTATCTCTTGCCGTCTTCAAGAATGTCGGTGTCGGACAACTCTTTGTCGTTTGTCGGACAATGGACAATTCGGACATTGAATGAAATTGAAATGTATGAATGAATGAAAATGAATGGTAGGTATAGGTATAGGTAGGTTTAGGTAGGGGTCTAGGGGTAGATTGTAGATAAGATAAGTGATTGGATTGAAATAACATGGAATGAGTGACTGACTGAATGACGTAGCAAGTCAAGTCACGACTTGCATGACGTATGTCATTGTCACAAGACGAGACTGATTTTTTTGACAATGATAACTATCAGAATGAATGAGCTCTGTTCACAGCAGAGCACAACAATTCGCTAGGGTGCGGCGTGCGGCGCTGCAAGATTTTTGCAAGGAGATAATTTCTTGTTGTTGTTTTAGAAATTAATGCAAATTTACTTATCGCATCGCTTCTACATTTAGTTCAGTTTACTACTTAACCCATTCTTATTGAATTTATTTACTAATCCAACCTATTTATTGCAAAAATAATTAGTTGTAATTAAGTGTGATGTTCGATAACTATGGGAATAACCAGGGTTCGCAGCCTGAGCCATCGCCAACGTCGACAAATATCGTCAGATTCGACAAGAGCTATGCAATAAGTACGCCCGGTGTCCTCAAATTGGTGCAAATTGTGAGTTTTCAAACATACATCTTATTGTTATGTAGTAAAAGGGGCATTCCACGTGAAGCGGACAAGCAAAAAAAAAGTGAGGTCGTGGATTTTGTTTATATTCCGGTCAATTACACTTATAGCAGACATACATAATGTTCACACAATATTTTTTTCGTGTGATGCATATTTGCTGAGTTATGGGCTTCTAAAGAATTGAAAATTTTTGAGCAGAGTCATTTTAGACCGTTGATATTGGCATTAGTGAATTTATTATTAAATTAAATTACACTGGTTTTGAATAGTAAAAAGAATGTTGTTTTTAAATCAATTTCTTTTTAATTTTTTTTATTTTTTGATACTTACAGAAAACCGGTAGTAAATATTTCAAATCAGATTTTCAGAAACATAACCTATTTTTTTTTATTATTTTATCTTCAAATTAAAGCTTATTACGTAAGCCCAGTGGTAATTTCAATCAGCTTCAATGGTTAAATTCTCATAGTATAACTTTAAAAAGACTATGGAATATTTAAAGCCAATTACGATTATCAGTGAGCTTACGTAACAGGGCTGCGGGTATGTGACTGTGTTCCTCTTATTTATTATTTTAAATATTTTTTTATTTTAGAATGTTTTCGGCATAAACCGGCTGAGTTATATGGTGCTCCATGCGACGGCTTGGTACCATATTTAATGTAACTCCGAAACTAATGACAATCACATTATATTATTTTTAGGGAAATATTTTTTTTTAATAATAATAATAATAATAATTTATTTCGTACCAGACGTCTGTTACACTATACAACAACACAGTTACTTATACAAATGAAACGAGTTACATACTCACTGATAACATAAAGAGGTCGCATCAAAAACCAAGCTAGGTTTAAAATAAACCTGTGTTATGGTCATTGATACCTTCCTTCGGCGGCTTAATTACACAATGTTTAAATTTTGTCATTATTGTCATCGTTGTCTCTTCAATTTACAATGTCTAGGTTAAGTATAAGCTTGAAAGTTTTAAATTTAGTATTAGTTAGTAGTTTAAGTACACAATACAATAATAACAAGTACAATAATAATAAACTTAAAGCTAAATAATGCCATCAAAAACATATCTTGTAAAAAAAGCCAAGCCTCGCAACGCAACTCATTTCTTCTACCGTAAAAAGATGATCTTTCCTGCTTTTGTAGTGTGTGTGATTGAACCACACACATACAATCCTTTTACATTAATCTAAAAATATTAAATTCTTGCGTTACTGACTGACTGACTGATCTAGATAGCCAGCCTAAACCAATGGTCCTAGAAATTTTAAATTTGGAGGGTATATTCCTTTTAGTGTGTACAGATGCACTAAGAATTTAATTCTCAAAATTCAACCCTTTCACATAAACGAAATTTCGATGGTTTCCTAATAACATTAAACAAACTTAAAAAAAAAGTATCTGCATAAGATTTTCTATGCCAGTTTCATTCATTTGTATTAGAAATGGTGCTTAAAGTATTGCATTTTTTTGCAAAGATGCAGTTTCAACTACCTTTGCCCGATAATAAATATTCAAAATCCAAAATCAGCAAAGCTTGTATTATGGAAACCAGATAACTGATAATACTCATATCCTTTTTTTTGTAAATATATTTTTTTAATAAATAAATAAATGTCTACCTCTGTAAATATTTATATATTTGTCTTAAAATTACAGGTATGCAACCTGATTGGTTTCATCTGCATAAAGATACAACCAGCATGGTTCTCCGCCATCTTATACAACTTGCTATACTGGGTGGGAAATGTCGTCACAATATTACTTTTGCTGATGTACACCTTCCATTTTGTGGAGAAGTATGTCAAAATTCCGTGGCTTAAGTTTGAGTTCTTCTTCTGTGGAATAATGGTCCTGTCATATATTTGCTGCTCAATAATTGCGACGACAACCGGGGAAAGTGTTGGGTATGCTGTTGCGGTAAGTTCATAAGTCTCCCTAATGCCCACGTCATGCCGTGACCACACTGATCACATTCAAAATAATATTTTTCATATCAATTTCAAAGTGACAATAAGTACATTTTTCTTTTCAGTTCTTTGGCTTTTGTGCTATCATAGTGTATGGATTGGAAGGGTTCATGAAATTTAAGACCTACAAAAGAGGCTTGCCAGCACAATGAAAAAAGTTGCCTACACTATACCTGCGTCGTACATAGTGCCTTAAATAATGTACCAACCCAGTAACTTAATTCATAGAGGCACTAAAATATTATTTTTGAAACTATCGTGATTAGTAGACATAACTATAGATTTTTACATAGTTTAAAAGGTAATTACGTGATAAATACCCATGTAATATGATATATAGTATATATAATCTTATAAGCATTTTATATTGCTATATGGAAAGCTTTGCCACACATTTAGTGCCATCCAGAATATGTGTTGGTTTTATACATGCACACACTCATTTTATACTAAACGCACAAGCATTTGATGCAGGTGTAGCCGATCGATTACTAAACTTATGTTAGCTTTAAGCAAGTCAAAATGTACCACCTTTAAAATAATATTTTATCAAGTACTTAACACATCTATACTAATATTATAAAGCTGAAGAGTTTGTTTGTTTGAACGCGCTAATCTCTGGAACGACCAGTCGGATTTGAAATAATGTTTTTGTATATTTTAGCCACATTCATAACGAAGGTTATCTAGCAATACCCTAACGCGAGTGAAACCGCGTGGTACAGCTGGTATTAAAATAAAATCAGTGGAATACTTAATAAACATGTATTTTGTAACAAAATATGTATTTGGTAATATTGAGAGTATATTGGTGGATAGAAATTTAAGGAAACATTTTATATGAAAATCGAATAATAGGTATTAACCTGTAGGTATACCTATAAGAAACTTGATATTAAATTAACATTTAATTGTATTATGCTCTACTGACAACAACATACCAATCCACTGTGACATTAGACAATAGTCGATACAGAAAAAACCGGCCAAGTGCGAGTCGGACTCGCGCACGAAGGGTTCCGTACTATTATCAAAACGGCAAAAAAATCACGTTTGTTGTACGGGAGTCTCACTTAAATATTTATTTTATGCTGATTTTAGAGAAATACATCATCTGTGAAAATTTCAACTGTCTAGCTATCACGGTTCACGAGATACAGCCTGGTAACAGACAGACGGACAGTGGTGTCTTAGTAATCCCGTTTTTTACCCTTTAGATACGGAACCCTAGAAACATAAAAAATAATTCATAATATCTCGTAACCTACCTATTTACCTAACTACGTACTTAGCATTCCACACGTGACAGGTTGCAAGCCCGTCGCCGCTTTCAAGAATACTAACAGGTTTCCTCACGATGTTTTCCTTCACTGTTATAAACACGTGTAACGCGCTAACGCGCATATAGGTACATTTTTCGAACAGAAATATCCATTGATGCACGGCCAGGATTCGAACTCGAAATTAATTTGAAATTAATAATATCTACCTAGGTACCTATTTAACTAACTACATGAATTCAATAATTCAATTTCAAACTTTTTATTCGATCATGTGAAGTACCACCTATTTACCGACTTACTTTACCGATATCGATAGTGGTAAAATAGCGCCACCTGCCAGCGGAATCGCAAACCTCTTTCATCTTACCTCTCAAACCCCGAGCGGTCGCATGAGACCGCGAAAAGTACCTATAATACGTAGTAACATCAAATGAAACTAGATGGCGCTGGAATGCAAAAATCAAGTTTGTTGTATGGGAGCCCCCCTTAAATATTTATTTTATTCTGTTTTTAGTATTTGTTGTTCGAGCAGCAATAGAAATACATAATCTGTGAAAATTTCAACTGTCTAGCTATCATGGTTCATGAGATACAGCCCTGTGACAGACAGACAGACGGACAGCGAAGTCTTAGTAATAGGGTTCCGATTTTACCCTTTGGGTACGGAACCCTAAAAATAAAATGTACTTTTTTTGCATGTACAGTTTTAACTATAAATACGGCTAAGTCGCGGGCGATGTTCATGATGAAGAGCATCTGAATTGTCACGAAACGTCAGCAATACAAGAAATAACGTGGTAATTAGCAGTATTTATAGTTAAAATGAATAACAACAACGATAATTTTAATTCTATGTTCAGTTTTGGCTATAGAATGGTCATAGTTTGGTATATTGATGTTGGCAAAGATCTTTATAGAATTTAAGTATTTTTTTTCATTGATGTGAAAATAATGTGCCTTATTACTAATTGTGACTGCATATACAGTCGTGGTCAACTAATTAGGGACATGCAAGATAGTGAAGAACAATAACCGGTTATGTACATACAAATATAAAACCCTATTGATTTCTCAGTAACTATTATTTGCATAATTTGGTCCGATTATTATGCTTTAAATGGCTGTAAATAAAAGAATAAATAAATAGAAAAAAGTATTTAATATCAAAGGTTGAACATGTATTCAATTTTAAGGTATAATTCTGTAGCTGGACATTTAATTAAGGACAGTAAACTATAATGAAAAATAGAGTTAAACAAAACTAATAATCTGCAGTATTATAATATCTTTAACAGCTCCATTTTATTACGTGTAAAATCAGTGCCCAGTAGCAAAACCTTTGTTAGTAATTACCGCTTGACACCGATGTGGCATAGACATTATCAGTTTCTGGCATGTTTCGACAGGAATGTTTGCCCATGCCTCACAAAAAGCTTCATTAAGTTCATCTAAAGTTGTGGTACGATAAGTGGCTACTTTTTTCTTGATTTCGTGCCAAAGGTGCTCGATTGGGTTAAGGTCCGGGCTATTTGCTGGCCAATCTAGCACCGATACTGACTGACTGGTAAGAAACGACTTGACTGAACGGGCGGTATGTTTCGGGTCGTTATCATGCTGAAACGTCCATATAATAGGGAGATGCTCCTCAGCATAGGGAAGCATCGTTTCCTCCAATATTGCCTTGTATTGATGTTGGTCTAAGTTACCCTGAACTTTCCTCACAGGTCCCACTCCACGTCCAGAAAATGAACCCCACATTTTAATGTTTCCACCGCCATGTTTCACCTGTTTTTTTGTGAATCTTGGATTCATTTCCGCTTTTACTGGACGCCGTACGTATTGCCTTCCATCTGAAGAAATCAAATTAACCTTGGTCTCGTCAGAGAATAATACATGTTGCCATTGGGCGTAGGTCCAATGTCCATATTTACGTGCAAACGCCAAACGAGCATTTCTATGTTCTTTCTTCAACAACGGTACTTTGCGAGCCACTCTTCCGAACAACCCTGCTTCTACCAGACGTCGTCGAACGGTCCTCGCTGAGACACCAGCTCTTTCGTCTGTCCCAAACACTTCGTGTTTAATTAAAATAGAGCTTAGAAACGGATCTTTCTTAGCTAACCTGGTTATCATTCTATCTTCTTGCGGAGTTGTTTTTCTCGATCTTTTTGTTCTGGGCACATTTAAATCTGTGTTATTGCGTCTGACATGTGGCACTGCATTGTATACCATAGTTTTTGAACAATTTAAATGTTCTGCTATCCTTCGGTATGGCCAACCATGCTCGACAACAAACTTCATGATAATTTTTCGTAGTGTTGGATCGCAACTTTTATTTTTACCCATTTTTCTTCAAAAATTTTTTCAAAACTTAAAATAAATATCGGGATTGCCGCCAAAACTACCACGAAACAATAAGAGAAGAAGTAAAAAAGTATTGAGATTCAAATTTTGAAAATAGAACGCAATATCTCAGTGTCCCTAATTAAATGGCCAGCCAGCATTATTTGAACAAATAGCACTACGATAATCTATCAGCTATACTGTAAAGAGGTTTAATGTTTAAGAAGTTGTTATTGTTTGTATAATCGGGCACATAAATGACTAATTATACTTACATGTAAGAGATATGGAATATGGTTTAGACTCGTTGGAAAATAAAAAATAAATTCACAATTCGGTTGAACCAAAGAGTGTCCCTAATTAGTTGACCACGACTGTATATGTATTGAAATTGAATAGATTTGTATTTTGATAAAATGTATGAACAAAAAAAGATTTGTAACTTTGAAAAAAACAGTTATTTTTTTTGATAATGTATTATAATAGTATTTTTATATAATTAAGATATTAGAATAGATCAATACTATTAATTAATTAATTAGATCAATACGATCAGGTTCAGGGTCCACTAAGCTTTTTAATAGTTTACATTATCTGTTTATAGGGTTGTTTTTAGTTAGATATCATACCATGTTACACCAAAATGATAACTCGAATATGCCCATCTGCATTGAACCTGGTTTCAGTACAGTAGTACTGAAGTAGTACTGTTGTAGGGGTCTAAGTGTTATTATGTAGATACTTACAAAAAAAATAAGTATTTTTTCTTAATTAAGTAAACTGGGTGGCGCTGTATGAGACGACCTAAACTGTTACATTCACTTATTAATGAAAGGTTGGCGCAGATGGGTATTAATAGGTTAAATAAGAGTACATAATAACTATGTACTACAATGAATTTATGTCAGGCAAAAGTACGATCGACCAAATAACTTTCATTAAATAGAATTTTGGTTTGACGTATTGTCAAAAGGGTCCACAATCCGTTTCTTTGATAGTACTTACCATTAATTTATGATTTAAAATCGCGAATAATTAAACTTCGTACCTGTTTTTAAACCTGTATTGTTAGAAATCACAACTGTTATATTAATAAATAAAACACTGTTCACATTTAAAGCTCTCTTTTATTAAATACACATAGTAAACAATCCAGTCGAACTGGTACTTAATTAAACATTTACTCAGCCTAAATAAAGACTGAAGTGACATAAGCAGATAGTATGTACCTATCCCTACCAAGTAGGTCTTATTACATACCAAATTAGGTCTTATTAGGCAACAATCCTCCAGACTAATAAAGCGCGCCACTCCACTGCTTTAACAACAGCCGGTGCAACCGAGGTATAATTTCAGTTCAATTCAACACTGTCAATCAGATAAGTTTGATAAGAGCAACAAGCCTAATAGACAAAGTACCAAATAGGCAAAACTATGAAACATATTCTATTAAAATGTACCTCAGTACGATACCTACACCGGCATTTTAACCGTAAAATATATTAAATGACAAATATTCTAATAAAGTTTTATTTTCTATTGAAATATACCTCGGTACAATGCCGATACCGGCAATTTAAAATGGCATTCCAACCTAGTCACAGGGTCATATTAATTAGTTAATTTCATAATAAGACGTCAAGTTCCATTACGCAAGTACCGACATAGGCTCCCACACAAAACCGCGATGCGATCAGATTCGACGCCCGCACGCAGGAATATAGCTCTTCTCTCTTAAAAGAATTGCATTATAGCACGCAGACATTTGCGATGCGAATTCTCAGTTAAGCGTGGAAGCCGATAACCAATTTACGAGTGGGCGCGCTATTGAAGTCTGGAAGTCCCAGATAATCAAATAAATAAGAAGGTAGGTACTTACCATCAAAAATTATTACAAAAGTCAGTGAGCAATACAAATTGTTAATATAAATTTATTGATAATTACATTTGTTAATGTGATCAAAGTGCCGTTAAACTTTCAGTGAATATTTGACACAAACATGAGCAAAGTAGTGAAGATGAAGAAATCTTAAATATATTATGATTGTGATTGAAGAAAACTTACATATTGGATAGGTAATTGATTTTAAAAAAAATTACCATACCATCAGTTAATAATATACATATTTCCAAATAATATTATTTCAAAATACAAAATAGAAGTCTTATTTTGTTAAACCTTTCACAGCCCACCCATACAAAAAAATTATTAAGTATAGAATGAGACTGGCTCCGATTAAACTTTTTTTATGTTGTTTATTGTCATCATCTGTGTTCAATAGATAAAAGGGTTAATAAAATACCAATCAAACTAAACTATAAAACAGTTTTAACACGAAACTTAAAAAAGAACAATATCACTTACAATATTATCACAAGGAATCTTAATTTTAGGGACTTACAATAAATTAACCAGTGGATTAAGCAGATAAGTACATTTCAGGTAGTTAGGTACATTGTTAGATAACAAATACTTTAATAATTCTACCAGATATATAAAGACATTTAAAGCTCAAAGTTTAATATGCAAACCGTTAAGTAGTAGTAATTTTTATGAATGAAAAAACGTGCCACAAAAGCATTGGTATGGTTAGGCGAAACAAGTGTGTGACGTGATCTGACATAAATTGTTTACCTAAGTATAGTAATATGAGGTTATACCTAAATAAAAATTAATGTTATGCTATAAAAGTATGAAAGGTTAACTCTGGTGACGGAGTTTTTAAGCCGCCAAAAGTCCTCCATCATGGTGATTAACTATGAATCGTTTTATAGATAATATAATTATGATTATAACATTCCAAAACAGCTATGCCTAAACAGGTGGGTATCACAGAAAACTATGAATTAATATATTTTATATAAATACTTAAATAGAGGTACATAAGTAGGCACAGAAAACTCCAATAGCAAGACTCCCTTGAGCTGACTGTACCTATATGTGTGCATAGTTCAGTTCAGACATATTCATTGGGTTAGTTTCTCTGTCAATAATAGGTTAATAAATAAATAGGTACACTTATCATCCTAATCTTTGTATATAGGTATTCGGTCCCTTCAACCAACAAATGTATATCTACCTAAGACCAAATTTTAGGTAGCTAGAATAGTTTCAGACATAAAAAACGCATTTCTTACATAGGCTGATTTGCACGTACCAGATGCACCAAACCTAAGCGTAAGCCTAAATTCATAGGATGAACTTAGCGATGATATTCCGTAAAAATTGACGCCGCTAAATGCGTTTTAAAGATAAGCATGAACTTATAATGATGCAGACAAGAACTCATTTAACTCGGGTTAAAAACTTATCTGCCTAGAACGCACAAATAGCGTCGTCAATTTGAATAGCAATTTCGATAAGTGTGTCTTAGAAAGTAAGGCGTGACTTTAAAATGAGCAGGCGGGATCACTTTGAAACGTGTTAGGAGCTAGGTGAAGCTACGCCTGTTCCTCACGACCATTGTGTAGATTCTAGAAGAATCAGCCAACAAACACGGCTTGGGGGCTATCATTTGACGTAATTAATGGATGGCCCCATGGCCCTGAATAATTTCCCCATCTAGTTAACTTATTACATGATACTAAGCAGACATAACGTGTTTGATCCTCACGGCCCCGGTGGCCTAGCGGGGGCATGTTTGAATTGCACCACATGACCTTGTGCCGGTTCCCCTCGCTTCAACGCGCTTCCTCTTAGGAACGCTTCCGACCCATACGCCACCATGCAGAGGTAGCCGAAGAACTGAAACCAACATATCAAATCAAATCTTTCTAAGGAACAACTTCTTTTTGTTGCATAATAAGTATTACGTACTTATTAATTAACTTATTAATTAACCCGGCTTCGCCCGGGTGCAAAGCTAATACCAAAATATATTACAGAATGTCTTTGTATATTCGTTAACAGCATTTAAATTTAAAAAAAAAGTCGCGCTGATTTGAAATCTTAAAATTATCAGTGGTTCTCTAATATATTAAGCATGTTATTATACATATAAACATTCCTCCTGAATCACACTATCTATTAAAAAAAACCGCATCAAAATCCGTTGTGTAGTTTTAAAGATATAAGCAAACATACATACAGACGCGGGAAGCGGAAAGCGACTTTGCTTTATACTATATACATATACATATAATATTAATTAATTAATAATTAAACTTAAAAAAAAACCTTAAACCTATAATCTATGTCTTATTTTTTATAGCCTAATGTTATTCAGAGATAACGTAGCATTATAGTTTTTAAAAAATATTTTGAGTTTCAAACATAAATAATTTTTTTTCCTCTTTATAATATTAATATAGATATACGTTACGAATAACGATAGTAAAGCAGTTTTCGTATTATTTCCTTAGGGTAAATAGGTATACGACTATTGTATGCAGGATAACTGAGTATATGGTTTTAAATAGTTTATGTAGGTACCTAGTTGCCAAGTTTTCTTGTTGCCAACCACCATTTCTACAACCAGTTAGGTTGGCTGGTAGAAAATGCCTTGGCATTAAGTCCACCTTTTGTATTTATTGTAGTGCAATTAAAGTATTTTATAAATAAACTAGCTGTCCCGACAGACGTTGTCCTGTCAAATTTCAAAAATCCTACAGAAATAAGCACTGTCAGTGCCCGAACTTTACGCCACCCTTATCACTTAGGGGTATAAAAAATATCCTACGACCTATTCTCATACCTACCAAATATACACAAAAAAAACATAAAAATCAGTCAAGCCGTTACGGAGGAGTTTTGTTACAAACACTGTGACACGAGAATTTTATGTTTAAGATGAAAATCAGTGGGCAAAGAACGTTTTTAATGCAATAAGAAGTTGGTGACTGTGACAATACTCACCCCAGCAGCTGAGTAAGCAGCAGAACCGAACGCCACCACAATAGTTGAAGTAATCATATTCAGGAAGACAAGTGCCACTGCAACTCCTAGCTCAATCTTCAACCATCTCCAGTTGTTGTATTTCTCAACTGCATGGTATGTGTATGCGTACATTATCATCATAGTGTACAGGAGGCCCGATAGTGCTACTACTGTGAAGAACACTCCTCGGCCGTTACTGCTGAACGATGAGCAGGCTATGCATATGGCTCCAATTGCATTCAGTATCTGTAAGTAATGTTTTTGATGTTCATAACAGATATTATACAATATTTATTCATTATCAATATTATTATATCAAATAAATAAATAAATCCTAATAATATTATAAATGTGAAAGTTTGAGAGTTTTTTTGTATATTTGTGCCTCAATTAGCCCTAAATGACAACATTTATATTATGTTGCATTATATCTACATCATTATTATGCCCAAATAAAACAGGCTACTTCAAATTACGAAAAACATCCCCAAAATGATTAAAAAAAAATGCATATGGGATGATTTAGGTATAGATGGCGCTGGTGTGCAAAAAATCTGACATCAGTCATCAATCATACATATCAATGTGTGTGTATAGCAAAACTAAATGTTGGCAAAGTCAAATACAACATAAATAACTACTGCAAATCCTACAAGGATTAAAGTGATTTAACCTATTTTCTTATTTAAGTGGTATCTAGGTTACTTACAGCAATGATAATCCGTAGTAAACCGATTGGGGTAGTGATGTATGACAGGTCCATCCTCATACTTGTATTAAAAGCTACATTTGTGGAGCCAACATTCTCTGGCAGAGGCGGAGGAGGCGCTGGTGGCAGGTTTGGGTAGGCCATGGTTTACTAGCACCTTTAATATGAATTAATAAAACATAATATATTCATTAAATATTGGTGGACATTTCACACGTCGCAATCTATCTCCAAACTATTTAAAATGGGAACCAACTGATAGTTTTTTTTGTTTTATTTTTGTAAATATTAGGCAGAATAATTATTGTTATTTTTAAGTTTTTAAATACTAGGTAATACACTAGGTAGGTTAATATTTATAGAAGATAGGATAAGTCCAACAAGTTTTTTTTATGTTGTAGGTAATATAATGGCTAAACTTCAACTAACCTAGCTGGTAGGAAGAACACAATGTAATAATCTGTAACACAATAAATCACTGAAGATTTTATCCTTGACACAATAAATGAAACCTTTAATGTTTATCGGTTCCGCTTGTATTTAGCACATAAATGAGTCACGGCATCTGACGAGCCTGGAACCTTGGGTATATTTGTGTATGATTTGTTTGTTTACGAAAAAATGTTAGGTTGGTATTGGTAGGTACTTCCAACCTGCGTCAATGGGTTGGGCAAATTAAATTGATCATCAACAAGTATGTACATAAATAATTAGTTCTTATTAAAACAAGTATTCATCTGTTTTAAAAAAATAAATATTCTTATTTCAATGATCTTTAGCCTAAGATTTTGTTGGATTGGGCAGGATTTAGTGCTCTACGTAAAAAATAAACACCTCTCACACGACAACACAACACAGTTCTTTTCTTACTGCATCAAAGAGTATGTAATGTAATCATGACTACGTATGTAGGTACTCTATTGCATACACTACACACCACACTTTTCAAGGAGATAGGGAATTATATACCTCTAATATAATACTACTATGTTAGTTACACCACACCAGTACACCACCCGACTTATATGCTCTTTGCACCACCCTATAAAAGTGGTAGGTATGATTCTTTTTGTTTTTGTGCACCGCGGACCGAGTTGAAACCAAAACAAAACAAACCACCTTTGACTTTTATGCTCTTTGCCTTTAGGCTGGGAATTAGACGTCCGATTTGGCTTCCGATTCCGATTGTCTGATCAGACTATCGGATCGGATTCACTCCATCACTCCATACACGTCCGATTTTTGCGTCAGACATTTTTTGAACTCAGTCGCAACCGTTCTCGAGCTGCGCTGTGATGCGCACACGTCCTCCCAAGCCAAATCTTCATTTGCCGATCGTGATAAGCTTCAATGCCCGTATCCCTTAAGCATGTCCGTTGTTCTACGGCCATAATAAGCCGTTCTTGGGTTCGAATCCCGGCAGTTAGTATTAGAGACAGAGTGTCTGGATGGATGTTAGTATGTATTTACAAAAAAGAATTTAGATTGCCATTTTACATGGCAGATCGAAATTATCTTTCTTTCTATAACGAGCAATGTATGACGCGTGAGATAAAGTTTGAGTAAGTGAAACAGAAAATTATTTTAGTACAAAAGAGCGAGACAGGTAGCAAATCGGAAGTAGGAATCGGACGTCTATTTGGTCTATGTACAAATGTATGCAGACCGCACCTTCAGACTATCGGATCGGACGTGTATTGCTGTTCAAACAAAATGTATGGCACGAGCGCCTTCCGATAGTCTGATCAGACTGTCGGATGAAAAAATCGGACGTCCATTCCCAGCCTTATTGTAATGACAGACTGATAAAAAATATGTATGCCAAAAAACGGTCCATCAATCAGTAAAATCCAACTGATTTTTTAAGGGTTCATTCAAGTAATTTTCCAAAAGGTAAAAAAAGGTTAGTTCCATGCTAAAACCCACACAGCAGCCTAACAGGTTCGGAATAACAGAGTCAAACGTGTCAAGACTGTCAAGTCAAAGAACCGTCAAATGAATTTTTACAGAGTGTAATTTTGTCACCTGATTTGGTAGGTTTACTAGGTTCAAATCGGTACATTATACAATTTCCACCTATTTTTCAATCATTTATCCATATTTATGCTCTTTGATTTATTGGAGGAATATAGCAAAACTTTATTGTGTTTCTTACTATTCTTAGTATAAACCGGTAAGTTTACCTCTTTTTGTTTCACAAATGCATGAACTTGTAGATGTGTTGTGTGAAGTGGCTCAGCACCATCAGTACATTGCTCAATAATCGCTATTTTCGGTGCTGACGGATCCATGGACAATGTAGTTTCCATATATCCATAGAAATATAGTGAACTGTTCTTTTCGGTTTAAGACGGACTCGTAATGTAGCAGTAATTCTGCTTTCTCACATTACTAAATCATTATAATTTTCATTTATCATATCATATCAGATTACTATCTTTGAATTATAAGTAACAGAGGCTAATTGTGGGTACTGACAAATCTAAATATACCAAAGTACCAATCTTTATTTACAGAAAAAATATTGATTTTATTTTAGCCTAGGTATTGTCACACTGCAAGGCAAATGCCTCCCTTCCTTTTTTCCACAACTCTCGATCTCCAGCTTAATTGCTCCAGTCATTCAAATGACAGTTAAGATCATCCCGCCATTTCCTCCGGGGTCTGCCACAAAAGAAAAAATAAAACATATTTTCCTACCTATCTAAAGTGCCATTGCAAACAGTTTATGGGTAGCTCAACTGATCCAGATCAGTCGGAAGCATTCCCACACTGGACGGCAATGCTGATTATTTGTACTATTTATCTAGTATAATATAAAATAAAATAGAGAAAAGAAAAACCATTGTTCAGCTACAAACAATAGCCAAACCTGAATACAATGTGATAAGGTATCAGGTTCCGTTGAAATTAAACTATGATTCACCTCAATATCATATTATCACCTGTTTATTGTTCAATTATAGATTAGCTTGTATAAATATAAATCTTATTAAAATGTTGCTCTAACAGGGTAGATACGAGTAAGTACCTAGATACCATTCATACATCTGTAAAGATTTTTATTGTAGTTGTCATCTAATAGCGTATATAGGTTAAATTATTAAAAAATGATTTTTTGTCTTCAAGAAATCAACTAATGATGAAATAAAAAGTTTTTTTAACAGAAATTATAACTACATAAAAAAGTTGTAAGCCGCAGAACCATCTCTGTTTGTTCTATGACTAGTAAGATAAAACTAGTTCAGACATTTTATATAGCTATTTACTTTACAGATAATCCACAATGGCGGAAGTAGGGTTCCCCGGGCAGCACACAACCACCACAACCGTCACATCCAGCACAACTGTACAGACAAACATACGGTTTGATCCACTGTACATACGGACTTTACCTGGGATACTTAAAGTCATCCAAGTGGTAAGTTCCTAAATAAGTAGACTCACTTATCCTTGTAATTTTCCAATATAAAAGAATGAAACAGAGCTATGTCAGACAGCTTTCTGTTTTTTGGTTTTTTTATGTCAATCAGGGTAAGGTGTACGTAAAAAAGTAAGTCAATAATTTATCAACGTTTATTAAAGGCCGGTCCAATGCAGTTTTGTAGTAGCTTTGTCAATAGTCAATACAGCATTGGACTCTCTGTAAACAAAAAAAAAAACAGAAAAATTGAATAAGGTAGAAATATAACACACGTCAATACATCTATTTCATAATGATTTCAATGGGTTTTTTTAATAGTTCATTTTTTTATGTTTTGTTGTACATATTGTATTATAAACTATTCAATAATAATAATTTAATGAATAGATCCATGCAAGATTAAAAAGTATTTTTATTCCGGGTACCTAAATGCATTCACCTACACTTTAAACTGTTATTCCAAACTACAAAGCTTTTAATTAAGCTATGATTAAGTATTTTGATAAAATTAAAGGTAAAAACGTGATAAAAACTCTTGTTAAAAACTATAGTTATAAATACTCTTTCGTCCAATGAAAAGCACAAAACAGAGGTGGAAAAACTTGAAGTTATAAAACAGTGTCCTTGACAAGGTCCGAGTAGAAAATAACGATCCAATTTAATAGTGTCCTACATATCGCTCTATCGCAAAATTTATTACACAAAGTACCACAGATTATTGAGCAGTGTGTACGCAGCTGTGGGTAAATGGTGCTGCACGATAAATGTTGCTAACCATTGGCGAGACATTTTGTTTACTCTTTAGGGTTCCGTACGTAAAGACGGAACTTTTATAAGATCATTCATGAGTCTCAAATTGATTTGAAACTGTTTTATTCAAAGAAAACACAAGGATCGCTTTAAATCGTCTTCAAACTAGGTACCTTACGGCTTCCACACATATCTGCGAATTTGCATCGCATCGCAAATATCTGCGAGCTGTCACCCAATTCTTCTAAGAAATGAGAGCTAAATTCCTGCGTGCGGGCGTCAAATCGCATCGGATCGCAGTTTTGTGTGGGAGCCCTTAGTGCGTGTTACGAATGCACTGTGCGAATATTTTGCGTCTTTGTTTTCGTGCAAGATGCTTTGATAATATCATGCGTGGTTTCGTAATTTCCTTTTGATGTACGGAACTCTAAAAAACATACATAAGTGGGCGTCTGCAATGCCATCAAACACGTGGAGATAGGGACTAAATTTACCAACTTTCGTCTTTATCCGCCCCAGCGCAAGCAGGTATAAATTTTCGAGCTGATATTTAAAAAAAAACCGGCCTAGTGCGATTTGGACTCGCACATGATTCCGTACTATTATTTATACAAAACGGCAAAAAAATCCCATTTGTTGTACGAGAGCCCCACTTAAATATTTATTTTATGCTGTTTTTAGTATTTGTTGTTATAGCAGCAACAGAAACACATAATCTGTGAAAATTTCAACTGTCTAGCTATCACGGTTCATGAGATACATCCCTCTGTGATAGACAGACGGACAGCGAAGTCTTAGTAATAGGGTCCCGTTTTTACCCTTTGGGTATGGAACCCTAAAAAGTACCTACCTCTATTCCTATTGTATTTCGTATCGCGTGAAAGGACTTTCTCGCGGGAATTCTATAAAAAAACCCAAGGGAATAACCAATAGGTAACCTAGTTATCCTTAACTAAGTAGGTACCTAATTTATAAGTATGTTGATACAGGTTACTACGAACTAGCTTCCACACGCGGCTTGGCATGGTATCCTATAAGCATTAGGTATTCTAAGAGATTCCTCTACTTAAGCTTTGTGTATAAGTTAGTCTAAGTTTCTACCAAACCTTCAAATTCACTTTTGTGGTTTCTTCGTACACTTTGTAAATTTACAGGTAAACCCATGCATTACTATTCTAAATGAATGATTTGAAATGACTCTGAATATATGAATAAATGATTTGAAAATCCGTTGGGTCGTTTGGGTGTGATTGAGCAACAGAAATACTCAGACAAACATGAAAACATGCTCACTATGTTTCGGATTTTTAATATTAGTAAGATGAAGAGCTAGAACTAGTTATATAGGAGAATCTTTAAAGAAGCTTAGAAAGAGAGGCAATTGGTAATCAGTTTAGGAGGATGTACCTGAATCATCCTCGCATTCCCATGCTGGTGGCCGCAGCTATAACGGTGCCGGCTGCCACGATGCCGACGAAGGACATAGCTCCCGCAGCCAACGAGCCCGCGGCTATACCGATTGCGGTGAAGCCCAGCAGCGATAAACAACATAGACCCTGAAAAAAACAATAATTGATTGATTACTTATTAATTTAAATAATCGCATAGATAAAAGCACTTTACTAATTTTTCTAGCAACAAATATAGCCTATGTTACTAAGAGAAAATATAGCTATCTAAATCTAGTAGTGAAAGAATTTTGAATTCGGTCTACTTAGTAGTTTTTGAGTTTATTAGTTACCAAAATGTTGTATAAGATCATGGATCATGATTATTTTTGTTACCTATAAATAAAAATATAATTTTTCCTTTTTATAAAAGTGTAATATGTAAAATGAAACGTGGTAATTAGCCGTATTTATAGTTATAATGTAAAATGAAAGTTCTATTATTTACATAGATATATTCATTACGATTTATCACAGATTTAGTCTTAAGTTATTACGTAAAGGTTAGCTAATTACGTAATAACATAAGGCAGAAGGACCCTTAAAGTAGGGACTGAATTAACCGACTTGGTATTACATGGATGTCACAATTTTTTACTTTAGAAGAACTGAGTGAGTTAAGTTGCGAGACTTGGCTTTTTTTTACAAGTTATGTTTTTGATGGCACTTACTTTTTTACATTTACCAATTTTTTCTCTCTATTTACCTACCTACTTACTGTTCTTCTAAACTTATTATTATTATTACATACGAGTAAGTACCTGGATACCGAGCTTGGCTCGGTATTTAATTACCTGAAAACACGGATAAAACGACGTTTTCTAAAAATAAAACCTAGCTAGATCGATTTATTGCCCCCGAATCCTCCTGCATACTAAATTTAATGAAAATCGTAATAGCCGTTTCCGAGATTCAGATTATACAGGGTGTCCAAGAACCTGGCGTCCAACTGGATTCCCACGATGCCCCAAGTTCTAACAGTACTCAGAAAAATATTTTAAAAAATCCACCCCATGTACTTACAGAATTATACTGATTTCAAAAAAAAAGGGGAAATGAGCACCCTGTGACATACTTTTGAATGCTGTGACTGCTAATGCTGATAATTTCGATATTTCTTGGAGGTTTTGTAATCTAGGGTATTGCTGTGTCTAAATAGAATGTAAAAATAAAGTACTTATTGTACCATTTTAAAATAAAATATTATTTTAACTAAAGGTGATATGGAAACTATTGAATTTCGCAACTTTGACCGACTGTAGTGTAAAAAAAATGTACCAAAATAGTATGGCAAGTGACGTCAAATTTTGACGCGTTTATTCCTCTTTTTAAAAAAGTATAATACTTACACATTAATTTGAAAAAAAAAAAATTGATAATATTTTTACTCAACAACCCAATTTTTACGAAGTGCCTACCTACTAACGGTAACTGTCGGACCCTTTCTTATCTTAGAAACTGTTATGTTACTACTATTATTTACTTCGGTTCCAAGAGTGAGCAAGAAGGAAATACACACAGGTAGATGGGTTCCCAGTAGAATAAAAGCAAAGAATGTTAGTTTAAAGATATTTTATTACAATAAATGTTCAAAATGTTGACCACCCGCGGCAATACAAGCTCTCACTCTCCTTAAAAAGGACCGCTTTATGTTTCGCGAGTAACTTTTTTGACGTATCACCTGCACTGCTTGTGTTATCTTCTCACGAAGGTCAGCGATGTCATTAATGGGCTTCGCATAAACGAGCTCCTTCATAGTTCCCCAGAAAAAAAAATCCAGCGGATTTAAGTCAGGTGAGCGGGCTGGCCACGGGATTGTTCCTGATCGCCCAATCCACCTGTTCGGGTATTGCTCGTCCAAAAACTCTCTAACGGATACGCGAAAATGTGCTGGACAGCCGTCGTGTTGGAACCACATATCTGGTGGGGTCTCTTCTAGTAAGTTTGGCAAATCATTTTGAAGAAAATTTAAATATGATTCGCCAGTCAAATTCTCGGGCATCTCAAATGGACCAATAATATTCCCACAGAGAATACCGGTCCACATGTTCACTTTGAACCGGTACTGGGATCTATCTTCTCGCATCAAGTGCGGATTTTCCACATGCCACTCGTGCAAGTTGTGTAGGTTCATGTAGCCATCCTTCTTAAATGTTGATTCATCTGACCACAAAATTTTGTCGATAAAGTTTTCGTCTTCTCGATGTTTTTGCAGGATTGTTTCACAAAACGCGACTCGGCTCGGATAGTCTCGAGGTAAAAGACTTTGCACTCGCTGTACGTGGTACGGATGATATTCTTCTTTTTGGAGAATACTGTGTGCTGTGCTCTTCGGTATCCCCGTATCAGCTTCTATTCCTCGCACAGAGATGCTTGGATTTGCCGACACCGCCTCTAAAACTTCATCGCGTATGAAGTCATTTACGGGTCGTCCTTCACCAGCTACTTGATTGGGGAACCGCCCGTCACATAGTGATCTGTGCACATTAATGAAAACTCGATGGTCGGGATATCGCGTAGCCCTCGGATACCTTTCTCTGTAAAGTCTCGCTGCAGCTCGTCCATTACCTCTACATTCTCCATAAATGTAGTGCATATTTGCGTATTCTTGCGGAGTGTAGGTCGCCATGGTAGCACACACAAAACACAAACTGTCCAAACACAGGCAAAGGTCGTCGTAAAGAGTTCGTTTCAAAGTCCAGAGCACAAAGAGTAATCGAGTCCAATAAACAAAGCTTTAAATCGTAGTACGTGATCAATGGTAACAATAAGAGAGAGGTGCGTAGTAACGGCAGGAGGCAGTGACGCGTACTGACCGTACTGTTATCCTAAACCTTTTTCTCCCTCACTCTTACCTGAATAATGGGGTACCATAAAGAAGAACCAGCAAATCGCAAAGATAGTTTCTGTCTTGCTCCCTCCTGTTGTAATAACGAATCACTATGGTGAGATGCATGCACATACCGTCCCTTACGGTCTAACCTGTTTTTTGAGAGGCCTGTTGTTATTTTTATGAGCATACAATAGTAATTCTTTAGAGGTTAGATTCAATTCGTCGTAAATTTTTCTTTCTAAGAATTCTGTAAGACATCGTAAAAATTGGGTTGTTGAGTAAAAATATTATCAAAATTTTTTTTTTCAAATTAATGTGTAAGTATTATACCTTTTTAAAAAGAGGAATAAACGCGTCAAAATTTGACGTCACTTGCCATACTATTTTGGTACATTTTTTTTACACTACAGTCGGTCAAAGTTGCGAAATTCAATAGTTTCCATATCACCTTTAGTTAAAATAATATTTTATTTTAAAATGGTACAATAAGTACTTTATTTTTACATTCTATTTAGACACAGCAATACCCTAGATTACAAAACCTCCAAGAAATATCGAAATTATCAGCATTAGCAGTCACAGCATTCAAAAGTATGTCACAGGGTGCTCATTTCCCCTTTTTTTTTGAAATCAGTATAATTCTGTAAGTACATGGGGTGGATTTTTTAAAATATTTTTCTGAGTACTGTTAGAACTTGGGGCATCGTGGGAATCCAGTTGGACGCCAGGTTCTTGGACACCCTGTATATACACAAGAATTGCTCGTTTAAAATTAGATAGATGTAGGAAAGGTACAATACAAACCCGGCCTGTGTAAACCACGATCCCTCCAATACAGTTTACTAAACAAGAAGCCAACGCTTGAAAACACATCTTAACACAATGTAAATATTTATAATCAAACCAAAGAAAATCTGATTTCTTTGCCTGAGAAACACACAATGCTCTGTGAAAGAATTTACAAATTCACACGAATCATAATTTTTATTATGTTGGCCAACTTTGCCGGTTGCCGGTGCTCGAATGCAAGGAGAATTTGAATTACACGGTCTATGGTTATTTATACAATCGTTTCCTTTCGCGCAGCCCCCACGATTAGACACCGCAAGATTAGGCTGACTTAATTAATTATCAAAGACTGATGCCCAGGCGATGTTGCTTATTTTTTTACACTCAAGCAATGAACTAAAACTATGTTCTCAATAAGTCTTATCAACCAAAACATCGCGACGAAACCTAATGCAAAATATGGGCATGTGTCAAATATAATGTTTGGACGTGCCTCTAACAACCTCCTCTAGACATCTTCAAGGATAAGCGCCTGTAGATCTGAGGATTTCTACGGGATTACAGGCGTGATCCTATTTTCATTATTTTTTGATTTACACGGAAACTTAAATATTCCAATTCCAAAAATCTTGCTCTTCGTCATGGAGACGTTGACGACCGACGTGCATGTTACACGAATATTATTTTGTATTCCATTTCGCGAATTCATTATATATCTTATATTGTTTGTTTTTATATGTCTCTCTCTCTCTATCTAGGTAGGTACTTACTACTATTTCACGTTTGTTAACCTAACAAAACTTTCAATTAAAAAAAAACCTGAAACCCAAACTTCTTAAATACTTTTAAAACTAGTCGCAGATCGAATGAATGAACTCAAATCGGTGTCCATGCAGTTGAGCATACTAATGCTATCATACTAATGCTATCTTTATCTTTGTGTTGGTATTGGTACTAACCAATACCAACACAAAGATAAAGATATCAATCACTCGCAATCTTCTCGTCTACTTTCGGGGAAAACCCTAATAACAACAATTTTGGACATAGCCTTGTTAAAATGCTAATATTATTTAGATCTTGTTCCTTATCATATACCTAGTGGTATCTATATCTATCCTTAAGTGACTTCCTTTATTTCTATAATCAATATAAATGTTTAATGTGTTACTTCACGTTTGAGACAATGCACTAACTCGTTTCGTTTTACCGTTTAGCGCGCAGAAATGACCCGTATTTGTATGGGACGTGAATCATTACCTTGCCGTAACACAGTTATTAACTAGCACGGGAGGTAAAGGTTTTTTTGAACTGTATAACTACCCTTCAATTTCTGTTTTTTATTTCTTTTTATTCACCGGTCAGTTTTTTATGTTGTTCTTCTTACCTATGTACCTAATTCTCGCCAAGTCGAGCGCGAAGCAAACACTGCCGTACCATCCTTTACTGGAACCATTTCGCCGCATTTTCAGGCCCCTATTTGAGAACTTCTGGATAAGACCAGAACGCTGAAATTTTCGTCATCCAGTAAGCCATAATCACATACTTAAAATCCAAAATTTCAAGTCTGTAGGTCATTTAGTTACGAAGTTAAGCGAAAGCAAAGTTTCGCATTTTAGACAGACACTCACTCACTCACTCACTCACTCACTCACTCACTCACTCACTCACTCACTCATGATCATCAGAATAGAACTAGTACTTCCCATAAACTCAGAGAGCTGAAATTTGGTACAGAGTTAGGGTTTAATGGCCACATAAAGGGAAAACCATAAAAACTAGGATAATCGAAGATCTGGAGTACCTGGTGACCCTGATAAGAAAACACAAGAGCCTAACCAAACTATTAGAGATCGACATACCACCATTACAAAAAATATTCAACTACTGGACCGATTTGAAAAATTCTTTCACCATTAGAATCCTACATAATCCCTGATGAACATAGGCTATAGTATTTTTTCAAAAATATTAGGGATCCGTATGAAAACATCGATAATGTAATCCAAAGTGTGAAAAAATTAAAAAAAAATCCTTGTATTGCGTTTGCTGCTGAAATTGTTGACAATAGAGCAAAGTGATGTACTACAGTTTTAAAGAGGACATCAATATCTACAAAAAAGTATGCAGTACCATATGTCTCACTATTAGGGATCCGTATGAAAACTTCGATAATGTAACTCAACGTATGAAAAAAATCCAATAAAATCCTTATATCGCGTACTCTGCGGAAATTGTTGACAATAGAGCAAAGTGATGTACTACAGTTTTAAAGAGGGCATCAATATCTACAAAAAAAGTCTGCGATACTAAAAGTTTTATTAGGGATCCTTAGGAAAAATTCGATAATGTAACCCAAGGTGTAAAAAAAATACCTATAATATCATTATTACATCCGTGCGACGCCGGATGTAATAATGATATAATGTATAATGCATTGGATTAAGAGTGGCGGTGATACCCGCACACGTCGCTAGATGGCGCTACTGTATTTTAAACGCGCTTACGATTTGTTTTTATAATAAAAAAACTACTCATAAAAAGAAAAAAAAACTGTGTTAAATAAGAAAATCTAATAAAATAAATCAACCACGTTTCTACAAAAAGAAGTGAAATCCCACCAAAAACATTCTGTAAAAAACTAGCCAAGTCTCGATGGAGCTGCTTGTTTATCTCTAAAAAGTAATGAAATCTAGACAAAGTCGTGTCAAGTCTGAGGTTCTTTACTGCGATTTCTTTATTATTATAGAATGTTATGTGACTTGGCCGTTGAAGAGTACACAAGGGTACAAAACCAGGTGCTCCGTGACACCATTGCACCAATCTGTCGCCAGAACCGCTACCCATTAACGATGGAAAATTACCACTTAGAAAACGTTGATTCAATAACCAGTCAATTGTAGGCTTGATAAAGCTGTGTATTTCAATAATACTTATGTAAAGGCGAGCCTGAAACAAACAGTATAAAAAATACGTCTATTTTATGTTAGATCGGTGGTCGATTTGACGCTCCAAAAAGAAGACAGCAGAAGTCAGCATTGTCAATGCTGAATGCATGTGTTGCACGATCAACAACAGCCTAAAATAAGACACTAGCGTCCAATTACCAATACCTGTATTGGCTATTATCTCGCTTAACAAACATAAGTAGTTACAACAGATATAACATTACGTGTAAACAAAATTGACTTGTACCCACTAACGTATAAAGAATGTTCAACGGCCAAGTCACACAACATTCTATATAATAATAAAGAAATCGCAGTAAAGAACCTCAGACTTGACACGACTTTGTCTAGATTTCATTACTTTTTAGAGATAAACAAGCAGCTCCATCGAGACTTGGCTAGTTTTTTACAGAATGTTTTTGGTGGGATATTACTTACCTTAATCATATAAGCTATACAATTTTTTTTTTAAGTGGTTTGAAATAAAATATTCTATTCTATTCTATTCTAAATGTACATGCCGTACGTAAATAAATAGATTTCAGTTTATCAGTACATATTTGTTATTATATTTATTTTACAAACTCTCTTAATCCCACAACCCGGCCTATATTCGCGTAGGTATTTTTGTTTTGTAATGTTACACTATTTTTTATAAAAAACCAGCCAAGCGCTTGTCGGACTCGCGCACGTAGTCTTCCATACAATTATCTATTAAAAACGGCAATAATATCACGTTTGTTGTATGGAACCCCGCTTAAATATTAATTTTGTTCTGTTTTTAGTATTTATTGTTATAGCGGCAATAAAAATACATCATCTGTGAAAATTTCAACTGTCTGGCTATCACGGTTCATGAGATACAGCCTTGTGACAGGCAGACAGATAAGCAGCGAAGTCTTAGATTTAGAGTCCCGTTTTTACCCTTTGGATACGGAACCTTAAAACTAATATCTCTTTCCAGGCAAGCAGTCTGATAGGTTTCATCTGCATCCAATTCTCGTATTTCAACAACCAAGGCACAGGCGCATACTTCAGTTGGATATCAATGATCGCGTTCTGGTTCACGGGCATCCTGCTCGGCTTCTACCTGTTTCATATCGTGGAGAAGTTCTATAAGATCCCCTGGATGAGGATCGAGTTTGGCTTTTGCGCGTTGTGGACGCTCTTGTACTTGCTGGCTAGCATTCTTGCGGCCACCGTCAAGGATAATCCACATTCAGCGGCTTGTGTAAGTTTATTTTAAACCATCGATAAAAGAGGTTTTCAATTCGACATGTATAATTTTTATTTGATGTATGGCCACGCATATCTTTTGACCGGTGCCCGGTGGTTCGATTCTGATGATTTTCTATTGTGTAGAGAAAAGTTCAATTTATAAATTATATTCATGTAGGACTTCATAAAACTTAAAAAACTAATATCGCCCTTGACTTTTCGATAGGTCGAAAAATTTTCGTCGGTTTTTTTTTAGTGACACCCTAATGATATATGTATTGTTTAATAAATAAATAAATCTCTTCCAGTTCTTCGGATTCGTAGCAACGATTGCGTACGCCGGCGATTGCTACCTGAAATGGATCGGAGTGCGTAGCGGTGGCTTGGCTCAGGGATCGCGAGTGGTTTCCAAACAGACCACTGCCACTGTGGAGTCTCCCGATGCCAGACCGGCGGGGTACTAGTAATAGCTGCCTCATAACGAGGTACTTACTTACCTATTATCTTTAAGTTGAAGCGGTTATCATGATTGTTTAATCTGGCATTGGTGGTAATTCTGTTGAGTCCACCATTATTTTCTTCTCCTTTTCCCTCTTAGTGGGTTCGGTACAACATGTTGCGAAGAGGATTTGGCTGGTTTTACAACCGGCAATCCTGCCTGACATAACCCTCTTTGGGAATACTTCTGTTGTGTCCTGTCCACCATCTAAGCTATAATTTCGTAAAATACGAACTCTCTTATCATTTTAAAAGTGCCGTGTGTATTCGTTTTTTCCCCGTATATTTCATGTGCAAAAAAAAAGTCAATGTATCATTATAATTAATACCATTTTACATGCTGTCTTTTAAATTTTACACCTAATTTTTAGAATTTTCATTTTGAGGTAACGCTAATTTAGACTTTAATGTAAAATGAATAAGAGCGATAGTATTTCACGAAATTTTAGCTTAGATGGTGAACAAAATTTCCACCAATATCTATTGAATTAGATCAAACTGATTTTAATGTTATGTATTAAGACGCTGCCAGTCGACGATTATTTTTGTTCGAAACGAAAAAAGAAATACTTGTGAACAAGCCACATCTCCTATTTTATAATGTATAGTATATGTGAATAAAGATGTACCCATCTTTAATCACTTCGATAAATAATCCTACCGACCGCTGCAATGATGACAAACACACGTCCGCGCGTGGTCCGCCTTAGCTTTTCGAATAAATTAATGATATAAATTATGTATAATTACTTATCAAAAATCTATCCTAATAGAAATCTAGATCTACATATTACCTATCTTTAACAATAAATCACAAGTTGATTTTAATAGTAGGTATATAAAATATTTCGATCATAAATTCTAAAACGTATCATTTTGAAATAATATTTTTATCGTGAAAAGTTTCTGCTATTATGTTTTCAGCTTAATATAAATCTAGGTAGGAACCTGAATATACTTATAAAAATAGGAGATGTGGCTTGTTCAGAAGTATTTCTTTTTTCGTTTCGAAAAAGAGCAATCAGCGACTGGCAGCCTCTTAAGAAATAATACTAAAATTGTTACTATAAGGTCGTGAATTCGTCATACTTTTCCTAATCGACCGATGGCATGTTCGAATCCTAATTGCGGTCTAAACCCGTTTTGGAGGAAAACTTATTTCATTTTCAATCTATTTTCGAGATTCGAACACAGGTAATTTGCTTATTGGTATTAATACGGTAGACATCCGCTCAGATCCTTGTTGATGTCTAAAGGGGTTAGTCAGAGGCACGTCCAAACATTTCATTTGGGACATCACATGCCCACATTTTGCAGTAGTTAGCATAATAAGATAGTAACGCGATAGATACATATTTTAAATGTCAATAAATAAAGCATAATTGCTGCAAAAATTAACTATTTATTGTTTTGCCGAGAAAATCAGGTATACTTAAGCTAGACGCTCTTAGGATTCGATTGTCTTTTAATATACCACCAAGTATACCACGTTTATATAAGGTTCTCACTTGCTTTATTTCTAAGATTTTTTTTATTACAAAACTATTCTCAACTAACTTTATGAGAAGGCAACAAAATCAAATACACAACGAATTTTCGTGCTATATTTGATACTACAAAAGTCAATAACATTTGCCACGTTTCTGTTGGTGCCAGACTAAACTTAGACTTACTAAACTAAACGGCATCTTTCTCATTCTGTTTCGTATAGAGTAAAAGAGACAGCAATGATATATATTTAGAGACGTCTAAATAGTTTTTAGCTTTGTTTGGTACCAACAGAATTGACACTATTCACTACTTTAATCTAACCATAGAATAAGTCAAACATTCATTATTGATTTAATATTTTTGAATTTATAATAATTAGTTTTAAGTTTGATCAAAATGTAGGTACTTACTTTGTTATTTGTTTGGTCTAACAGTAAGGTCGATGTAACCAGCCATTCTTCCCACAGATTAATTAATTTAATTCTTATAATATAATGCGTTCACCGACACATCGACAACTCAACGCATCTTAACATTGTTTGAAGATACTAATCCCCATATTCTTAGTTGTAACCTCAACTCTACCTTGACTCAAACTCTTTCGAGGCCCCATCTTAAATCGATATTTTCGAGGTTCCTCACTTACGTCATCAGCCAGAGAAGATTTTCAACAAATAAATTGTCACACGCATGAGTCGTTCAGAACCTGTCGAAGAATGTCAAGGTACATCTCGAGGTACCTTGAGTTGACAGTTCTGCTGACTGAGGAGGCAAACTTGAAGTAATTTTATCAACTAAAACAACCAAAACACGGTTCGAGGTCGAGTCGAGGAGATATTTCGAGGTTACAACTAAGAATATGGTGACAAAACTGACCTAGATTCTAGTGTGAAGTAAAGATTATGCATGCGTCTGTTGGATGTTGTGGTAATCTCTGTTTCCAGTATTTATACGAAGAATCTGTTTTATGTGTTATGTCGACTGAACTGAGTGTACTTGATAACCTGTATGTTTAAGTTTGAAGTGTCTAACCAAAGATTTCCACGCCATTCTCTATAACAATCTACCTATACGCTTAAAGCTATACTCCTCGGCAATTTACATGTTTTCGAATTGCAAACAATACGGCCATTCTGCGCCTCGTCAGTTACTAACGAGCTTAGAGAATACTGTGACAACTCTAGATTAAATATCGGATCAGCATTGGTAGTGTATCTTAGAGAGGCGCATAACTTAAATAGTTGTACCGTACGTAACCTTAAAAAATGTGACTAATATTGTCAAAATGGCGTGCATTATACACTGTAATGTTATGTGTTTATGGCTCAATTTTTTAACCCACGATCTGACGAATTTATCATGACATTCTAGGGTTTTTAATCCTGTATTTATCTATTCACTATATTGAATTCAGATTTTATTATTGTTATATGCACTGAGCAGCACAAAATGTCAATATATTTTGATACTCACTTTGCTATTGTATGGATGTTCACGTATTTTGGTATAATTATAATGACATAGAGCTACGTGTCTATTATATATTTTAGGAGCTTTTACACAATTGGTGCCTTTTAGATGTAAATTGTATTAAGATTTTAATAGTACTTTTATCAGCACTTTAGAATATAACTTACAGTTATTTGCAACCATTTTTGTTACTTACATTACATTTACACATAGAAGTTAGGATCAAAAAGTCTTAGTTGTTAATTTATGTTTATTATAAATACAGCTGTTTCCTTATTGTTATAAATTTTGACCAATTATTGCCATTTGAGTCAAAGACAGTATTAATTTTGAATATCTTTGAGTTATAAGTTAAAGTCAAAATAGCTTAGTATAGCTACAAATAGTCTTGATATCTAGTATTTGAATGGGTCATATGCTGTTAAATATTGACAACTAGCTCTCTGTTCTGCAGATATTTTTACCAAATTTCATCAACATCATAGTGTAATGTTTTTAATATCATTATTATTCATAGTAGTTAAATGTGTTTTGTTTTATATAAGTTTCATTTAAAGTTTATGGGTTCAAAGTATTAATATACAACACTAGTTTTTAATTACCAAAAAAAATAATAACGTATTGTCAGTGTCTGTTACTAATTAAATTTAAGTAGTTAAAACTTAAATTAAAAATAATATCCTTAAAAAAACACAATATTTAGTTAACCGTTTATTCATACGCACCTACCACATAGCTACTCATATTTTCACGATTCTATCCATTCATAAATAGCTCGCCGTCTCCGTTGTAATTTGTGTAGTATTTTCTAGTACTGAGACCATAAATTAGTGCCAATTTTCGGTTAAAAAGAAACCTCGATAACTTTGTGATAGTGCAATAATAAATCATGCTGACAGTGCTCAGATCATAAGAAGCTTCTGCTGCAACGGTCAATTATTTTTTTTCGGTATATTAAAACTATTATTGTATAACTGTATCTAGAACCTAACCTTGTTTTGATTGAGATATTTTGTTCATTTACAAAAACAAAATCCTCTAAGTTGGTTTCTATTTATTTTAAAGTAGATTCTGCTGAGGCTTATCAAGTATTATCTTTTGCTGTTTATTAAACAGATTTTTGCAATTACTTATCTAACAAAGACTTTATTAATGCATTTATAAAAGACACTACACATGTTTAGGAGTGGTAATATCATGCTATAGACACAACGGTTGACAAAACACAAAAGAAAATGGGAAAAAATAAATAAAACGAATAATAATAATTAAAATATTGTTATTTTCCTTCATATAATTTGGAATGGACTAACATTTCAATAAAGCTGTAAAATATTTTTTTTTCCTACCACATAATATGATATTATGTCGTTGCTGTTGGAGGGAGGTACCAATCTGCCCATTCTTCTTTCTTAATACGTACAAATTATGCACCACTCTTAAAAGTTTTACTGTCCAGTGGAGGCTATTTTGTAAAAAACTATGATTATCACGTTATGATATTCATACTTACCAATATTATTGGCACTGAATGCCATAATACCTACGCTTGCTTATACTGTATAAAAACATTATGATAATCATAGTTTTTACAGCCTGATATATTATCACTCTATTATGTAGATCATGCACATTAAAATTAATTAAGTTCATTGTAACAATGTCTGTCACACGCTTTTGTAACTGTTTAATATTTTTAATCATGTTGGTGTTTTGAAAAGATTTTATTAATATTTGTAGGCTAATGAGACTAAACTTATGCTTTTCAAATGTTATCGTTACTCATATTGTTTAAAGTTTTATTAATTAAAAATAATTTAATCAAAAACTTTTTTTCTCCGTTGCTTCTGCCTATCCCTTAGGTAAATTATGTACATGTACATACAATACATAGTAGCATCACGACTTATATCCCCGAGTACGGTAGACATCCCTCTGATTTCCAGGTCCTCAGATCTTTGAAGATGTCTAAAGGGCACGTCCAAACATTACATTTGGCACATGCCCACATTTTGCAGTACTTAGTTATTATATAATATGAAGATTATGGTTATAATGAGACAAGTAAACAAGATTTTCGACTATAATTTATTATATAAATACATTTATAAATGGAATAATATAATTTACTTATATACTAGCAGGCACTAAAGTTTTAGGCGTTTGATGTCATCTAATTTGAAGTCAACCCTGTAAAGAAAGATAAGTTCAATTATGGTAGTTAAAATTGTTTGGTATATAACTAACGAGATAACCTCCCTAACGCATTGAGCATAATAAAATATATGAAACTAATTTAAATGTAATTTTAAAGAATAGATTATATTTTTGTTTCCCTATTTTAATGAGAAGTTCAAAGCAATAAAAAACTATTTGATTTCTAAAAATGTTACAAATTCTTCACGGTGCGAAAGTGACAATGCAATAAGTAGGTACTTGTATAGCGTTGTAACTTTCGAACCGCGAGTAATAGTGTTTTAATATTACTTTAAGACCTTGTGCAAAACAGACCAAACATCCATGTTTGTCACGTGTCACGTTTCTCTACTCACCTCCTAGCCAGCAGCTCCCTAACATCCTGGCTTGTGAGTCTCGCAGCTGGTTGCAACGCATGTTGCGCATGCGCAGGCAGCTCCAAAGCCAACAAGCCTGCGGCTGCAGCCAATCGCGACACTCTCTCCCGCCCTCCGCCCAAGGTTCCGCCCGCCCAAGCTGCTAGACGTCGCGCGCGACGCTCTACCTGAAGACCGCTCTCCTGAAAGACAAAAGTTGTTATCGTTCATCCTAAAAGTGTTCAAGTGGTCGATGGTCATTTTGGTTCAAAAGCTAACATGATCATCCGAAAATAATAATAATATCTTTACGGAAAAGTGAAGATTGCATGAACGATGTACAGAATATTCGGTGCGCAAGTCTCACTCGCACTTGTCCGAGTTTTTTTTTAGACATACTGAAAAAGATAAAAACAAAATTAATTTGATTAAAACATTGTGTAGGTTATTTAGGTTACCCTATTGTACTGGTAGTGCAGCATAAGTTGGTGGGCGCGGCAGGAGATCTCATGAAGGGCGGAATGCATCACTTCCTCCACGGTGTGGGCGGAGATCAGCTGCTTGCTGGCTTCCATCCACTGTTCCAAAGCTTGTGGTAAGGCGTCCGCGTCATCTTCCATTTCGTCTGAAAACAAATTACATAAATTTAAATACTTTATAGGTGATTGTTTGAGCCTTCACCTTGTTCTTACGGCACCACACTGGAGCTCTACATAGCATTAAGGAAAGGATCATTAAAAAAAAGGTAGACCCCAAGCCGTGTTTGTTGCCTGATTCTTCTAAGCTTCGGCGTAGCTTCATCTAGTTCCTAAGACGTTTCAAAGTGATCCTTATGATTTTATTGAAATAAATTATTTTTGAATTTGTATTTGAATTAATTTTGTTAATTTTATTAAATGTTTCCTAAACTCAACACATCTTCTTTCTCAAAAAGAAAAATCATAGTTTTTGACGGTTAACTAATACTGTCCAAAATAGATTAATTATTAGCTATTAAATAATAGCTGGAACACATCTATTAATCTTCTCATTAGGCTAGTTGGCGCTGTTAGTAAAGTCTACGAATATAAATGAAAAGATAAATAATAATAATAATAGAGACCGCCATACCTGGATGCGCACTAGGCGCGGCCACTCTCTCGGCCCAAGCCCTCAACTTCGGCTGCAAAGCTGCCATCAATCCAGCACAAGCTTGCGCATGCGCACTCCTAAACCCAGCTGAGGCTCCCCCCATCCCAGCTGCGCAAGATTGCAACTTCTCTCTCTCCGACCCTTTAAGGCCCATTGCTTCTGCGCATGCGCAGGCTTCTGTCGCGAGTCTTTCCGCCCATTCCGCTCCCGACTCCGCTTCGTTCATGTGCGCCTGGTGTTATGGAAATGTTTACAGTACAGTATTCCATTTATTAGACTTGTAAGGTTCCCTAGGTCGTGGGTGGGCAAAAAAGCTATGACTGCCAAGAATAGGCAATCCAGCGGGAATGTAATGAGTGATGTGACATCGGAAAGAATTTATTTTTGCCAAATTTTTTTGATACATTCGGTATTCAAAAATTCGGCCGGTAACTTTATTGAATTCTTTTTGTTAACTCCGTGTAAAATAAAAAACAAAATCACAATCGTAATCCCCAAGTACGATAGAATGTCCTCTTAGATTTCCAGTTCAGATCCCTGAATATGCCTAAAAAATATAGTAAGAAGTCCAAACGTGACATTCGACACATACATTTTGATAAGAGTTTAATCAACTTACAAGATACAAGAGCTTCTGCGCATCTAAATCCTTATTCAGCCTTAGCGCTAGGGCGGGCGGGGCTTCGGGGGCAGAATAGGGGGCGGGAGTGGAGGGCGGAGGTGGGGGTGGGGGTAGGGGGAGAGGAAGTAAGTCTGGGGGAGGGGAGCGAAGCCAACGGCGAAGGGCGGAACAGACATCTCGCTCCAAGACTGCGCTGGCTTCGTTCAACATCACGCAAGTCCCGTCTACACTGCCGCTGCACACGCTGCGTCTGAGAGACAACAGATTATTCATTCATTTACTAAATTATTCATTTACACGATGATGACATAAAATAAATGGCCAAGGGCGTGTAGCACCACGCACATTGAAGATAGACGAACTTATGGCATAACTATATCTTGTCGGACTTTGGAATATTAAACAACTTGTTATAATAAAAGATGGATACTGGTACTTGTAAAAAAAAAACACCATTTACCTGATAACTTTCCTAGCAATAAAAAAGACATCGTCCACAAGACTCGAAGTGGTGACGCCAACTTGAGGCGTTGCCAACTTTAACGCCTTGTTCACGCTCTCTTCCAAGAAATATCTGCAATAAATAAAACCAATTAATGAGTAATATTTTACGAAGCTAAGGAACCAATGAAGGTTTTTTTTATTTTATTTAATGAGCAATATTACTGTTGGCGACAAAAAAGCCTTAATTTTAAGAAACATTATATGTAAAATGAATACCTAAAAAGTTTCTTGCATTTTAATGTTGAGGATGTAAGCCAGATGGCAGAGTAATACCCAATTTAGGCTGACACGTAATAAACCAGTAATAGGTAGGAAGAATAGCCGAGACTACTCCTGCCAATCCTGTCGGTGCGAGAGCCGTAACAATTACTAGGTACAATCAGATTTAGTGAAATCGTTGACTTTTTCAAAATATTACAGACTAACGTAAAATCCTACTAATATTATAAATGCGAAAGTTTGTGAGTGAGTAGGTGTGGGTGTGTGTGTGTGTAACACGCACAGTGTTTGTTACTCTTTCACGCAAAAACTACTAAACGGATTAAAATGAAACTTTAAAGTGATACATCAGAATAACACAAAGGCTACTTTTTAGGGTTCCGTACCCAAAGGGTAAAAACGGGACCCTATTACTAAGACTTCGCTGTCCGTCTGTCTGTCACAGGGCTGTATCTCATAAACCGTGATAGCTAGACAGTTGAAATTTTCACAGATTATGTATTTCTGTTGCTGCTACAACAACAAATACTAAAAACAGAATAAAATGAATATTTAAGTGGGGCTCCCATACAACAAACGTGTTATTTTGCCGTTTTTTAAAGATAATGGTAAGCCTTCGTGCGCGAGTCCGACTCGCACTTGGCCGGTTTTATCCAAATACCAATCGTGGGGCGAGCAGCTAGTATATATATATATATTGGGAACGGACGTTCGTGTGTCCAGTGACGCCCCCAATTGTTGGTGGGCACCGAGCGCCGCTTTATTGTGTCAAGACCATGCGACATAAACTATTTTTTTATGCAGAGAAATATATTGTAACCAACTGGAGCAATAAATAAATCAATATGAATATCAGTCTTCTTTTCTGCTTATTTATTTCAAATGAAAAGATATATTTAAGAATCAATTGGGGGCGCCACTGAATGGATGAAGTCCCCTTAACTCAAGGTGTGTTTAATAATTAATTTTAAAAGAGAATGAATAATTATAGTTTCTTATAAGTCTTTGTACACACAAACGAAGTTATGGACGGGTCAGCTAGTAAATATATTACCTTTCCAATTCAAGATATTGTCCCAGTAAATCTTGCGCTGTCCTCATGAGATCGCATTCGTTTATTATCTTTTCCACTGCGTCAGTGCATGCCTTCTTCTTAGCATCATCCAGGGTTGATGCATCTGCCTAAAACAAAGTTGGTATAATAGTTATAATAAATTACACTAGACCGATATATAGTAAATATTGGAGGACATTTCAGACAGCGCCATCTAGCCCCAAACTAAGCTTGTACTATACTAACTAGCCTTTGCCAGCAGTTCGCTAGCGCAGTACTGAATAAAAATAGCATATAAGATTATATGCTATTCCAGAACATAAGCTATGTAAATTCCAAATTTCATCCAAGTCTGTTCAGTTGTTCGGGGATGATCGGGCCACATACAATAGCTTAAAAGCTCGCGGCGGTACCTAGATAAAAAGTATCCTATATTCTATTCCAGAACATAAGCTATGTATATTCCAAGTTTCACCTTAATCCGTTTTGTCGTTTAGGCCTGATTGAGGCAGAAACATACAAACTCACAAACTTTCACATTTATAATATTGTATTAGGAATAGGATAGGTCGGTATGTACTATGTACCTCGGTCTTCCTCCTGAGAAAGTTGAAGTAGAGCCTTAGCCTGGAATGTGCAAGCGCCAATTCAGCCAAGACTGGTTCAGCTGCACGGGCGGAGAGAGGAGTTGCGCGAGAGAGCTGACGCGCATGCGCCAATTGGGAATGAACGCGACGAACGCCTAAGCACACCTTTTAAAAAAACAATAATATCATCTAGATCGGTTGAGCTACCTATAGACTGTTGCGGTTCTTAGGTAGCTCAACTGGTATTAGATGTTATTTATTTCTGTGTTAATGGTTTAAGCCTTTCACAACCGTAATCAGGGCAACAGCAGACGTTTTTTCTTTCAACGACAAAAAGTATTTATTACCTTCATTAACATCACAAGGATCTTTGAAACATTTTAAGATATTATACAATATGTACAGGTTTTTTTATTCATAATGTTAACAAATTGAATTATTTCTCATCATAATTTTCCTGCTCTTATCCCATCTAGGTGAGGTCAGCACAATATGTATTTTTCATCCATTTCCTTCTATCAGCCGTCATATCAACTTCTAAACATGTCATTTATAATTTTAGTAGATAGCATGTTACCTGTGGCTGTATAACGACAATAGCCCTTGGCAGAAGTCCGGGCGCCATCTTGGCAATGTTTCTCGCTCGATCCACTGCGGCGCCGCCTGATTCTACAACGCGAGTGATCGCGTCTGCGAATACGGCTGCTTCGGAGTTCACTTCGGACACAACGCAAGCGCGGCGGATGTTGGCTTCAGCCTGGAGACAGGAAAATATATTCAGTCAATTCATTTCAATTTCCTCACATGCACATGGTAAGATATTGTCTTTCTGATCTCAACGTCCAATATGAGCGGCTTATAATCAGTGATAATAATAAATAAATAATAAATATTGGTGGACATTTCACACAGCGCCATCTAGCCCCAAACTAAGCAAAGCTTGTACAATGGGAACCAGATAACTGATAGAATACTTATACATATACTTTTTTTTTTTTTTTTGTAAATACATACTTATTATACATATTAATTAATTAACACCCAGACACAGAACAAACATCTATGTTTATCACACAAATATTTGCCCTGGGTGGGGATCGAACCCACAACCTACAGCGCAGAAGGCAGAGTTACTACCAACTGAGCTGTGAGGCCACCATGGCTTGCCACCATCACTTATACTAAAATTAATAGAGTCACAACTGTATTCCCCAAGTACAGTAGACACCCTCTCGGATCTCCAAGCGCTCAGATCTTTGAATATGCCTAAAGAGGATAGTCAGAGGCACATCCAAACATTACATTTGGCATATATTATAAAAGTATTTATCTTAAAATAAATAAATATGGTGGGTACATATACATCGCCATCTAGGAAATATTTGCCCTGCTAAGTGTAAGTAATTAATTACATTACCTGTCCAGCAAGGTATTTGGCAAGTAAATCCACTCCTTCTTCAGCTTTTCCGATTTGAGGGAACAGTTTGAATAGTTGTTCAATGCTTGCTTCATCCTCCTTGCAAGCAGCCTCCTCAAACCTTCAATTAAATGAGCACTATGAGTTAAATTAAGAATAAATTGTTTTATGTTATCCCCAAGCATGATTAACTACTTACTTGCGAACAATTTGTTCCCTGAGGGTGTTAGCTGCTTTCATCATGGCATCTCGAGGGTCACCAGCTCCCCGAGCCTGTGCTGCTGCCACCGACCCTGGGTCCATGCTCAAGAACCTGGACACATGGGCAGCTCCTGTAAATAAAGAAATTGTGATTGATTAATGAATTACTACTAACAAGATAAATACTTATTGTAAGTTTTCAATTATTGAAGTTAATTGAAAGGACCTACAAAATGATAAAATAAGATTTCCCTTGATAACTAAACATTATAAATAAAATTTAAGTTTCTCTCTGTGAATTCAAATTCACTGTGTTTTCTCAAGTGCTTAAAGTTATTTACATGATACTAAAACACAATCACTGGAATATCACTGGAAGATAGCGGAGGTTATAGGGCATAACATAATATAGGCAATTTTTATCCTGAAATTCTCACAGGACCTGAACCTGTAATTTACGTAGGAAATAGACTAGAGGGTAATATTGACTCCCACGTGAATGAAGTTGCTGGCACAGCTAGTGGTTGATATGGTACAAAATTCCCTTATTATATTTAAGTTTGGTAAAGTATTGATAGAATAACAAAGTCAAGAGCCTAGCCATTAAATATAATACACCTAACTTTAGTTTGTTATCAACTATCTAGGTATAATTAAAAAAAAATTACCTGTCTCGTAGTCATGAGCCTTTATAGCAGCTTCAACTCCAGCGCTGCACAATTGCAGGTCAATCAAATCATGCACTCTTAGCTGGCATTCTGCAACTCGTGACTGCACAGACAAGACACAAATGTAGACAAGACACAATAACATTATTTTGAATATACTTTGAATAAGCGTATTGGATAATATCAATAAAAAAAAAATGTTTTTTTTTGTGGAATTCACATCTTACCCTAGCAAGATCCAGTTGGCGTACTTTAGCACTGACGTCTCTCGCCAAACCGGCAGTTTTTTCTACCATGTCGGCGGCAGACTGAGCATCAGACTTCACTTCCCCGAGCTTTGTGTAAGCTTGGCTGGCTGCACGAAGGCGCCCTTCTAGGGTACATGCTTTTAAGAGAATCCCAGACAACGCCTCGTCTACTTCAGACTGAAATATCAGTAGAAAATGTAGTTCGATTAATGGACACAATGTCGACAAAAATCTTGTAAATACCTACCTCTTCTTTCTCGATTTCACCAAGAGCTTTCTGTAAGCCATCTTCGGTAGACACATCGTACTTTTCAAGTAGTAGACTTAGGGACATGGCAGTATTTTGAGTAGGGTGAAATAATTTTATTTTTCCAAAGAATAAAGATCTCTTTAACAACGTCAACAAAGTAAGTATTTACAAATTTACAATCAGTCAGACTACCATACCATTGACATTGACAATACAATGAAAAATTGACACATTGCAAGCACGCAAGCAAGCAGGGCAAACATTAATGAAATAATCAATCATACAAGTTTATTACTTCATTAATTTTATATTGTTTGACAATAGCATAAAATTTTGAATGACATTTCTATATATTAAAGCCCTGTATGTCGACCATTGCTCTTTTTCGAAACGAAAAAAGAAATACTTCTGAACAAGCCACATCTTCTATTTTATAATGTACTAGCGACCCGCCCCGGCTTCGCACGGGTAGCATGTTATTATACATATAAACCTTCCTCCTGAATCACTCTATCTATTAAAAAAAACCGCATCAATATTCGTTGTGTAGTTTTAAAGATATAAGCAAACATACATACATACAGACGCGGGAAGCGGAAAGCGACTTTGCTTTATACTATGTAGTGATAGTGATAGTATATGTGATTATAGATGTACCCATCTTTAATCACTTCGATAAATAATCCTACCGACCGCTGCAATGACGACAAACACACGGGGCACCATGGGCGGTACGTGATCCACCTTTGCATTTCGAATAAATTAATGATATAAATTATGTATAATTACTTATCAAAAACCTATTCTAGTAGAAATCTAGATCTACATATTACCTATCTTTAACAATAAATCACAAGTTGATCTTAATTAATAGTAGGTATCAAAATATTTCGATCATAAATTCTAAAACGTATCATTTTGAAATAATATCTTTATCGTGAAAAGTTTCTGCTATTATGTTTTCAGCTTAATATAAATCTAGGTAGGAACCTGAAGTAATATATTTATAAAAATAGGAGATGTGGCTTGTTCAGAAGTAATTCTTTTTTCGTTTCGAAAAAGAGCAATCGTCGACATACAGGGCTTTAAGAAATGATAAAATTAACTTTATATCAAGATTCCTCTCAGTTAGTATGCAATTTAAACAAGCGTGCATTACGAAAAAAATAAAGGAATTAAACAAAAACTATGTATCTTCGTTCATGTTTTCAAAATATTATGTTGAGTTTAGACAAAGAGAGTGACAGGTATGGCAACAATAAATTTGACATTTTCTACATCCGTTCTTAAAATGCGTTCAGGATCTAGGTTTCTGTTTATATATTTTTTTTAAGTTGATAGGTTGATAGTATAAATTCTTTGCGTAATGTGTGTATAGACATAAAATCAGCTAAATAATTATAAAAAATTATATATTTTTGTTTATTCGCCAATTATTAATCCTGAATAGTTATAAATTTACTGCTAAATTGTTATAATAGTAACATGTTTCTAAATTAAGAAGAAATAAAAATTTAAGCGGGGCCGATACATCGAACGTGCTATGAGTAAAATTGTCCAGTGGATTGAGTACGATGCCTACACTTTGCGTTTAGTAAACATAAAAATTTGTGTAATTGTAAAATCGATGTGCCGTTAACTGTTTTACATTCCTCGGGGCGTTACATGAGAGCTAAACGCTCCGTCCCCAATAGGTTTGAATTAGTGTTGAATAACAATCTTCAAAGGTGAGGGCTCGCTTGACATTGCATAAATTATGTTGTAATGGATAACTGGATTGGTTTTTGTGTGGAGAATACAGCTGGGGTGGTCTGGTTTGCAGATTGACTCCGTGTGGGGCTGGGCTTCGCCCCCGCTGCGCTTGCAGCTGGGAAACGCACGCGGCCACAAGAGGTGACTGAACTTTTTATCTCCAGTAAAAGTGTTCAATAGTTGGCACAGTTTTCTTAAACAAATCACTCTGATTTGTTTCTCAACTGGTTGATGTCATGTAGCTAACGAGTCCACGGAGCGAATGTTTTGTAAATAGCCATCAGCTGATTTATGAAAACATAAACAATTTGTCTTACTCTATCTACCTACAATAATAGTAATATCTTTTCTGTAGCTACTGTTTATCAATACTCTTACATATTCTGTCGAAATTAAATATTCTTAAATGAATTAACTCAAATTATATTCAAAATCAGTTAAATTTATGTAATGAAACCAAAACTAGAACTATACAGTTCATTCCATTGAACTCCACATCAAAACTGAAAACAAAATGACAATGAAACATTTTACAAAGCAAGTAATAATGCAAGTTAACCTTTAAATAACCTAAGATAATAATTATCAATATAATCAAGGTTTCTATCTAGAAATAAAGCACTACATCTAAAAAGTGTAATCTTTGAAGTGAACTACTAAAAATATTCAGGTATCATTAAATTTTATTTACTTTCTATTTCATCATGGCCTACAAAAATGTGTGCTCTGTAAATATTACATTAGGAACTAGGTTTTCGCAATAATAACACATGAGTTTTTCTTTCATCACCTGCTATGTTTTTAAGTCAAGTAGACAAGACTACAAGGATCTCTTCGAAATGTCTTAGGAGCTAGGTAAAGCTGAACCTGTTCCTTTTATACAAGCTTAGAAGAATCACATTCATGGTTTGGTGCCTATAATTTGTTTTGTTGATCCTGTTCCTAAATAAATATTGGTGGACATTATCACACAGCACCATCTAGACAAGCAAAGCTTTTACTATGGCATAGAAATAGGATAAAAATGATAACATAAATACTTTTTTTTTTGTAAATACATACTTATAATACATTATAACACCCAGACACAGAACAAACATCCATATTCATCACACAAATATTTGTCCTTGGTGGGAATCAAACCCACAACCTACAGCGCAGAAGGCAGAGTTTCTACCAACTGAGCTATGAGGTCAGTAATTTTTTTTTTTAAACAAAACATTCATGCAAACAACAATCTTCTCGTTATATTATCTTTTACTGGTCAACAAACACCAAAATGTTATAGTAATTTGACTGTGCTAATAGTGTGTTAAGTGAGCAATTGTGATCCACTAAATTTCGGCAATTAGATTGTTTCATTTTACTAAATCCTTGAAGCCAAATTCAAGGTATTTGTGATATTTGAATGTTACCAAAATTAATGTTCCATGAAATTGTTAAGTTGCATTTACTTGCTTTCCTTCTGAAGCTCCCCATCATGGTATCCAGACAAAATGTAGCCTATACTTTTCCAATTTTCATTACATTTTTAAACTAGCTTTTACCCACGACTTCATCTGCGTACCGTGTTGGCCGAGTGGGAAGTATCTTGACTTTCAATCCGAAGGTCGCGGGTTCGAATCCCGGCGTGCATCGATGGATTTTTCGATTCGAAAAATTTATATGCGGTTCAAACACGTGCTCATTACGGTGAAGGAAAACATCGTGAGGAAACCAGTTAATATTCTTATAAGCGGCGATGAGTTTGCAACCTGTCACGTATGGAATGCAAAATGTGGGCATGTGCCAAATATAATGTTTGGACGTGCCTCTGACTCCCCCTCTAGACATCTTCAAAGGACCTAAGCACCTTGAGATCTGGGAGGATGTCTACCGGACTTGGGGATAACAGTCATGATATTTTTAAGCTATTGCATAGCTTCTATCGCGGGCCTTGAGCGTGGAGACCGAATCCAGAAATTTCGTAACGAAAATTTTACGAGACACTCACACTCACGCATATTGCGTGAGTGTGAGTGTTAGAGATTTCTCTTTTTGGATTTCAAAAAATCGATTTTTAAAAAATCGATTATGTAAATTACACATATAAATCGATTTTTGTAAACTAAGTTTTCCGAACGCGAACCGAATCGTTCGTTGGCCATTTTCCCGGACGTGAACCTACATATAGTCGCCTCCCAAACGGAAACCGACTCATCGGTCTTGTCTCCGAACGCAAACCGAACCATTGATCGTTTTTCCGAACGTGATCCGACCAATAGTCGCTTCACAAACGGGAACCGACCCATCGATCGTCTCTCCGAAAGCGATCCGAACCATATAATTCGATTTTTTGGAAAATCGATTTATTTGTAGGGACAAAAAATCGATTATTAATTAATAGATTTTTTTCAATCAATATTACATCCCTATGACTCATGTCATGCCTGCTTAGAGTGATTTTCGCATTCCAGCGCCATCTAGTTTCATTTGATGATACTACGTTATTATAGGTGCTTTTCGCGGTCTCATGCGAAAGCTCGGGGTTTGAGAGGTTCGCAATTCCGCTGGCAGGTGGCGCTATTTTACCACTATCGGTAAATAGGTGGTACTTCACAGACATGATCGACTAAAAAGTTTGAAATTGAATTATTGAATTCATGTAGTTAGGTAAATATCGAATCCTGGCCGTGCATCAATGGATATTTCTGTTCGAAAAATGTATATGCGCGTTACACGTGCTTATAACGGTGAAGGAAAACATCGTGAGGAAACCTGTTAGTATTCTTGAAAGCGACGACGGGCTTGCAACCTGTTACGTGTGGAATGCTAACTACGTAGTTAGGTAAATAGGTAGGTTAAAGATTTTGACATCTATCGATGAATAGCAGAACTTTTAATGACTTTTTGAAATATCACGCTTGTCTCTTTAGTTTAGCAACTCGCCAATAGGTGGCATTGGTTGTATCGGCGTTACTGCGCATGCCTAATCCCCCTCTTCCCCCGCAATCTAGGGATGTAAAAAAAAAAAAAAAATTTTTTTTTTTTTTCTTTTTCTTTTCTTATCGGTCACCACGCTCAAAAAGTTGAATATCAAAGAAAAACAAAGGAAAAAAGGATAAATAAAATAAATAAATAAATAATTATAAATACATAAGTTGATAAAAAATGTTATGCAATAGCTTTACCGCGGCAGTCTCCGAGTGCCACACGTCTTTTTTTATTTTATTTTTATCTGCATAGATTCACAGTGTATTTACTGATTCGATTCAACTTTATCCCAAAACAATATAAGGATTGTGAAAAATAATATATAAAAAAAGAGAAAAATAATATATAAATATAATATAAGGATTGTGTTGTCTCACAGGATGGGCGAAGGCGGATCTCCGGGCGGCGGCGCGCGGCTGTCGCACACATCGGAGAAGCATCCGCGCGCCATCCTTGCGGAGTTGTCGGCTTTGAGGCGACACCGCGAGTTGTGCGATGTTGTTCTCAACGTCGCTAATAGGAAGTTGTTCGCACACAGGTATACCCCTTATGATTAACAAATTGACTCACAACAGTTCCTTGAGATGTCTAAGGACGCCACAGAGCCGCTACAAAAAAATCTTCATAGCTCATAAATAAATTAATGATTTTAGCTAATGTTTTTTTATGTTTGCTGGCTCTATGGCGCTTTCTTGAGCGTCTAATCTGAAGGCGCCTCAAGGAAGGTACCAAACATTACAATTAGCACATTATTTTTGCAGTCTGTATGAAAATAATGAAATAGTACAGTTGACATCCTCTCAGATCTCAAGGCGCTCAGATCCTTGAAGATGTTTAAAGGGATTAGTCAGAGGCACGTGCAAACATTACATTTGGCACATGCAGACAAAGTCAAAATGTATTTATTACAAAATCACAAGGGTCACTTTATAACGAAAAGTATTCAACAGTAAAAATGTCTATCACTGTTTTAATATTACTTAAAGCTTGTGGTATGTGAGCAGAACCTTAAATTTTACCTAAACTTTCCACTTTTTCTATTAATGCTTAAATAACTGTTTGAGAAGTAATGTTGTTACCGCTTGACATAAACGACTCCCCACGGCATGATATATATTAAAGGTCAGTGAACCAGTGCATATTTTATGGCCACCATAGGTCAGTCTATCCACGCCTCTTGTTTGACTAGCACAATTTAATAAAGACTTAAAATGTTGTGTTTTCCTTAGAGTAATATTATCAGCATGCAGCCCATACTTCCGCGCGATGTTTACGGGCGAACTAGCGGAGTCTCGCGCCACCGAAGTCACCATCAGAGACGTGGACGAGCAGGCTATGGAACAGCTTGTCGAGTTCTGCTACACAGCTCATATCGTGGTGGAGGAGAGTAATGTGCAGGTATAAAGATGCAAATGTTATGGTTCTCTCATCATTTTTCTGCCCATATCCCTCTATTAGCAGCCATCTCATCACTTCTTTTTTGACCCTGTCACTCCCACTGTCCATCTATCGTTTCTTTGACCTACCTCTAGTTTTACATCCACATCCATCCATAATGTCATGGAGCCCTACATGTACAAAATCAATGGCTTGTGTTGACTCTTAGCCTTTAAGTCTTATAGTATAATCTGATGCAATGTAGAGTTTAGAATATAACGTTTCCATAATATTCCAGGCGTTACTCCCAGCCGCCTGCCTCCTCCAGCTGCAAGAGATCCAGGATGTTTGCTGCGAGTTCTTGAAGCGCCAATTAGACTGTTCCAACTGCCTTGGCATCCGTGCCTTTGCCGATACACACTCCTGTCGGGAATTGCTGCGGATTGCTGATAAGTTTACCCAACAGAACTTTCCAGAGGTACTATCAATACTTAATATACTTACTGTACTTACTATAGTACTATACTTCTATACTAATATTATCAATGCGAAAGTAACTCTTGACTGTCTCTGTCTGTGACGTTATCAAGGCCAAACCGCTGCGCCGATTGTGATGATTTTAAATATAGATAGATAGGACTACTTTTTTAACAAAAAAAATTGAAATTTTCAGGAATTTCAATGTATTACGATAAATTCGTCAAAAATCAATTTCCTGATTCTACGCGAACAAAGTTGCGAGTAAAAGCTAGTATTTTAATAAAACAACTATAGAATGTACTCATAGAAGTACACATGCACTGCTGAAAACAAAAACTTGTGATTTATCTTGTAGGTGATGGAAAGCGAAGAGTTCCTCCTACTACCAGCCGCCCAGCTGATCGACATAGTGTCCTCAGACGAGCTCAATGTTCGCTCTGAGGAGCAAACCTTCCAAGCAGTCATGTCCTGGGTGAAGTACAATGTGGCTGAGAGACGGCAGCATTTAGCTCAGGTTAGTTCAGGATCTATCTGGCTCAAAGTCAAACTCTGAAGTATTTATTTCGATAAAATCACAATGATTACTTTGAAACGTCTTAGAAGCTAGGTGAAGCTACGCCTGTTCCTTGCGACCATTGTCTGGAACAATCAGGCAACTCATGGCTTGGTGCCTGTAATTATTTTCGATGACCCTTTCCTTGATGCTATATAAAGCTCCAGTGTGGTGCCGTAAGAACAAGGTGAATTCTACGCATTTTACCATAAATGTTGAACTTACTAAGAAAATCGGTAGGTATTCGTAATTTATTTTATCGGAACAAGGTTTATACAAAAAAAAGATACTTGCCTAAAAAATTGTATGCGATTATTGAAATTTGGACAGGACAACGACTGTCACGGGTCAGCAAGTAGTAGTCAGTCAAGTAGTAGTAGCAGTAAGCAATATATAATTTTCCTCCACAGGTCTTACAGCACGTCCGCCTGCCACTCCTGAGTCCCAAGTTCTTAGTTGGCACCGTGTCTTCGGAACTCCTAATCAGGTCTGATGACGCCTGTCGGGATCTGCTGGATGAAGCCAAGAACTATCTTTTGCTGCCACAAGAGAGGCCTTTGATGCAAGGACCACGGACGAGGCCCAGGAAACCCACCAGACGAGGTGTGTAACTTTTACCCCCCGGTTTCATTCTTAAATGCAAGTATAGGACTCAGAGCCCTTACTCTGCAGAACGTTTTCGACGTTATCGAAACGATATGACAGTGCTCCTCATAGAAATCGTCGTTTCTCATAGTATAATGTAAATTGTCAAAATAAATGTGGGTCTTTCTATGTATTGTATACATTTTGCAGTATAATGTTAATAAAGCTGTGCATTGTATCCAGGCGAGGTTCTGTTCGCTGTGGGAGGTTGGTGTTCAGGCGATGCAATAGCCTCCGTGGAGAGATTCGATCCTGCTACAGGAGAATGGAAGATGGTAGCTCCCATGTCCAAGAGGAGGTGCGGAGTGGGAGTGGCCGTTCTGCATGATCTACTCTATGCTGTGGGAGGACACGATGGACAGAGCTATCTTAATAGTATTGAGCGGTACGATCCGCAGACTAATCAGGTGAGGATTTCCTTTAAAACACCTATTTTGACAACAATAAGTTTTCTGTTGACAAGCTTTTGTAAAATCCACCTTCGAGCACAAAATGAGAGCAGCGCGCCACTACATTGTCTTTGGAGCTTGACAGATTTTAAAAGTTTTTACTCAATCGAAAACTTTGTTAGGAGTGTTCGTTGAACAGCTTCTAACTCCATCATCAGATCAGCTCTCTGTCATTATATATTGTTGTATTGTCACCAGAACTAAAGGGTGTATGCAAATTTTCAGCTTAATCGGGTACCATCAAAAGATTGAAGAATGATTTCCAAATTTTTACGGACAACAACAACAAACAAACAAACTGCTTTGCTTAGTTTGAGGAACAATATTACCTAATTAATTTATTGCCCCGCCAACCGATTAAGACAAAACTATGTCGCGTTAGTTATCTGTCAGAGGTATTAATGATAGTTTTGTAAAATGTATTTCAGTGGTGCGGTGCAGTAGCTCCAACATCCTCTTGCCGCACTTCTGTGGGAGTAGCGGTGCTGGAGGGGGCTTTGTATGCGGTTGGGGGACAGGACGGGGTTCAGTGTCTGAACCATGTCGAGAGATATGAGCCTAAGGACAACCGGTGGACCAAGGTAACTGATTATTACAAAAACATAAAACCTCACTGCAAAAAAATTATTAACAAAATAATTGTGATGCCCACCTTTTTGGGCGTCAATTTAAAAATAGCCTATGTCACTCCCACAATTAAAACGAATCCAATGACACCTTATACGTTGTTATCCGTCAAGTCGTTTGGGTTGTAGAGCGTACCAAACAAATAGACACACTCTGTCGTATAACATTAACTTCCTTCTGTTGGGTAAAAACAAACCGCTTATGCGAGAGGTGGGCTTATAAATGATTGATTTTGTAACTATAATGCTAAAGAAAATCTACGAGTAATCGTGGTACCAGCAACCCTATTGTGTAGCTCACTGATAATCGTAATCAACTTCAACTGTCAAAATACTATTATCTTTTGACATTAAAAAAAAAACGATTGAAACCGAATTGAATTTGAATTAGATTTTTGCGCATAGTGTATAATAATTATAATAATTTGTTTATCGAAGGTGGCTCCCATGACGACAAGACGTTTGGGCGTCGCAGTGGCTGTCTTGGGCGGAATGCTGTATGCGGTGGGCGGATCGGATGGACAAGCGCCTCTTAACACTGTCGAGAGATACGACCCCAGAGCTAATAAATGGACACAGGTAACTTCGATTCGATTACAGTTCGCCACTATTTAAAGCATTCACAAGTTACTAAATTGTAGTGCCTAGCAGAAGTCATTTTATATTTGGTATAAATACAGCAAGTTTGAAAAAGATAACTCACTGACTGACAATCAATGCAGAGCCTAATTTATTCGTATGCAATGAAATGGGATATTTCGAAATTCAACCCGGAAGAGGAATATGGGTGAAAATATTTGTATGAAAAATCGTAATAGTCGTAGTAATAACCTAGAACTTGGTATATTATTTTTCAAAATCGTCTTTTTATGACTGATATTTGACTGACACATTATTAAATGATTGTCATTTATATTATATTTCAGGTTGCAGCTATGTCAACGCGACGAAAGCACCTCGGCTGCGCCGTTTTTGATAATCAGATCTACGCCGTCGGCGGACGGGATGATTGTACAGAACTATCCTCGGCCGAGAGGTTAGCGATTTTAAACTATAGTCATAACAAATTAACAAATAGGTATCTAGAAATTGGATTTTCTTTTCTAATGATCTCAATGCTAAAAACTATCGTAAATTATTCTTCATGGCTAAAAAAGTTCATGGCGTAGCTTATCTAGGCAACTTTCATCGCGATCACAAAATGGATGGGCGACAGTTAGTAAAAAAAATAAATAAAAAAACCTGCCAAGTGTGAGTCGGACTTGTGCACGAAGGGTTCCGTACAATCTATAAAAACGGCAAAAAAATCACGTTTGTTGTATGGGAGCCCCCCTTAAACATTTATTTTATTCTGTTTTTAGTATTTATTGTTATAGCAGCAACAGAAAGACATAATCTGTGAAAATTTCAACTGTCTAGCTATCACGGTTCATGAGATACAGCCCTGTGACAGACAGACTGACAGCAAAGTCTTAGTAATAAAGTCCCGTTTTTACCCTTTGGGTACGGGACCCTAAAAAGAGTACTTCTGACTTTTTCACTTTCAAAACTTTCGTGAGTGGTACGGGAAAATACGTAAAAATTTGACCTGAGTAATTTTCCGCTTTATCATAATACGTGACTTTGTTCCAGATACGAGCCGAGCACCGACACGTGGTCCCCCGTAGTAGCGATGACATCTCGTCGTTCCGGCGTTGGACTTGCCGTAGTCAATGGACAGCTCTATGCCGTAGGAGGCTTCGATGGCACTGCCTATCTCAAGTCTATAGAGGTGAGATAGATGGCACACACTTTCATTGGTTTTACAGCTCAGTTTGTTGTAACTTTGCCTTTTGCTCTGTAGGATGTGGGTTCGATTCCTAATTAGGACAAATATATGTGTTTTGAACGTAGATGTCAATATTTGTTATTATTGTTGAAAGGTTCATCACTCAAAATCTAAGGTTTGCGCTAACTTAGACTTTAATGTTAACAGAATAAGAATATTCGTATGTTACTAATACTGAACTTTAGTCAGTTTGCCACAACAGAGCATCGATGCCGATGTCACAAAAGGAACTAGGATGGAGAGCTTGTTCAATTCTGTCTGATCAGAATAATCTCAGCTTAATTCCCTGCGTGCATCAATGGACAAAAATGTATATGCGCACCAAAAACATGTGCTCAAAACGGTGATGGAAAACATCGTGTTAGTATTCTTATAAGCGGCGATGGGCTTGCAACCTGTCACGTATGGAATGCTACTGCAAAATGTGGGCATGTGCCAAATATAATGTTTGGACGTGCCTCTGACTACCTCCTACTAGACATCTTCTAAGGATCTAAGCGTCTGGAGATCTGAAGATCTCTACGTACTTGGGTATTACAGTTGTGATACTATTTTTTTTTATTTCACCTGCGTTCCACTGCACGTTTCGCGATGAAACATACATTCCACAAATCTTAATTGTAATACGAAAAGAACGATTTATGTATAATCGCGATATGTGGAGGAAACACTCTAATGTTAATATTAAATAGATAGTAATAATACGTTGTGTTAGGTGTTCGACCCTGAATCGAATCAATGGCGTCTCTGCGGCGCAATGAATTACAGACGTCTAGGTGGAGGCGTTGGAGTTATGCGAGCGCCACATCACGACAATCATTATATCTGGTGAGTTATCATTATAACTTATAATTATAACATAAGATAAATAAATAAATATTCGTGGACATTTTACAAATCGCCATCTAGCTTAGATAATTGGATAGAATATTTATATACTTTTTTTTTGTAAATACATATGAAAATGCTGATTAACTGCGGGAGATATCTTTGCATGATCTGCAGATAGTTCTGATATTTACGACGATAATCCTAGTATGTGTATTATGAATGTTGAGTGTTATTTATTGGTAAATTTTAATAATTTCATAGAAAAAAATACAATTTCAGTTTATCCCGAATTTTTTAATTATTCAGGCAGTATTTCCTTTTTTTTATCTAAAAATCTTGTATTTTACAAATAGGTTGAGCCTTTCACAAGTGAATCTTCATAAATACCGCAATTTCTTTGCTACAAAATGTGTCTAATCTAATGTTTGGACATGCCCCTAATTATCTCTTTAAACATCTTCAAGGCTCTGAGCACATGGAGATCAGAAAGAATATTTACCATGCTTGGGAATTAAAAGTTGTGCCATTTTTAGGGTTCCGTGCCCAAAGGGTAAAAACGGGACCCTATTACTAATACTTCGCTGTCTGTCACAGGGCTGTATCTCATGAACCGTGATAGCTACACAGTTGACATTTTCACAGATGTATTTCTGTTGTATAACAAATACTAAAAACAGAATAAAACAAATACTTAAGTGGCGCTCTCATACAACATACGTGATTTGTTTGCCGTTTTTATAGAAAATGTAACCCTTCGTGCGCGAGTCCGACTCGTACTTGGCCGGGGTTTTTTTTTAATAATGTGTGTTATGTTTTTAATATTAATATAAATAATGTATTGTTACAGGAACCGGAAAGACTCTGTGGTGTGAGCCACCCCTGCTGTACATTGCCACTCAACTCGTATTGTATTAAGTCGTTACTCATTTTACTTTATTTTATTGTTAAAAGCTATATTAAATGACTATTTATAATTAATGAAAATACAAACTTTAGAATTTATATTTTATTGTTTTTATTCAAGCAATAATGTGAGTGTAACTTTAGACATCTTCAAGAATCTGAACGCCTGGAGATCTGAGAGGATGTCTACCATACATTGGGATTACAGTCTTGATGTTACTTTTTTATTCAAGCAACAATAATAAGTTACATTCAGTGAAATAACTCGTTATAACATAAAACATGCCCATAACTAACTACATTAGGTTTTTTGCTTATCCATATTAACGCTTTTTATGCGCTTTTTATTTCTGTACTCTTAACTCCCTAGTTTCATAATACTTCTATACAAGATTATTTTAACCCTTTTAGTAGTCGTCCATTTTTTCAATGAATAGAGTGAATAATCTTTCTCTATAAATTTATATACCAGCGCCATATTTTCCACCTTCTTGTCTCTATTCTTTACTTCTTTTAAGATCTGTAGGGCTAGCACGAACGACTATCGACGAAAGTATTCGAGTCAAAGATTTGTACAGCGCCTCTATGTTGCGTAAAAGGAACGAATTTAGCGAGCACGAATCACAGCAGAACATTTGCTTAAAAATTCTAATTAGTGGTAGGCGGCGGTGGAGAAGTAGCTTTATCCACTCCACCGCCATTCTCTTCATCCCCATTCTCCCCTTCCTCACTCCCCCCATCTTCGCCCTCTTCCTCCCCATTCTCCCCTTCTACGTTCGTTTCTCCTTCGTTGGGTTCCTCTGCCTCTGTGCTCTGTTGCTCTGGTACATCTTGCGTGTCCGGATCTTCTTTGGAGCGTTTTCCCTGGAAATATGGATTTTTTTTATTTTTTTATTTTTTTTTCTGTGTTGTGTCGCTTTTTTCACATAGAAGAAGAACGAGAAGACTTACGATGTATTGAAAGTAAATGAATATTGAAAACAGACACATACCACAAATTCGCGCGAAGTTTATTCAATTATTTTCTAGATCGTCTGTACAGTCAACCAAGCATAGTGCGTGTTACTCCAACTACTCACCTTCTTCTTCTTCTTAGACTTCTGCTTAGGCTTCTTCTCCGGCGCGCTGTAACCTGACGGGAAGAACCTCAGTCCTTGTTCTCCTCCCTCGACGGCATCTCCACTAACAAACAATGGCCCCAAAGCTAGGAGGGTGGCGGGAGGGGTTGCCGGGGGGATGGTATTTGGTTCGGCCATAGCCGGATCTGCGGCCCCCACTGCTATGCACAGGACTATGGTTTCGTTGCTGTGGGGAGGATAGACTCGTTTAAATCCTTTTCCGGGCAGTTGGTACACCCACTTCCTTCTACATTACCAACACTAGCATAAAGAGGGTCTAGTCATTGTGTCGGTATAGTTCAATATTGTCTAGTTCAATGAGTAGAATAAACTAAGATACCGATGAATCTTCGTTCTTGACCAAAAATCGAATGTCCCACGGGCTTGAAGTTGGCCTAAAATTGGATTTAACTGATGTACTTAGGTATTTTAGGTTACTAACTAGTCCTTTTCAGGTCGCAGCTCATACTGGTCAACATTCTTGCACAGCAGCCGAGGTTCAGTCACACTGGCATCAGCGAAGAATCCGTAGCGAAGCAACCTCGGCGCTATATCTGGTGCGGCAGCCGTAGCTAACACAGCTCTTCGTTGCCATGCTCCGAACATTATGCAGATGTGGGGGGGTTCTGGAGGCGCTGGAGGGTCTACCACGGCCTGTACCATCTGGAAGAAGATAATATTTCAAGAGGGAAATTAAAAACCATTGGTATGGTAAACAATCATTCTGGGAACAGGAGTAGAAAGCTGATGGACGCAAAGGTTTGTCCAGTTGTGTTTTGTTTCCTGTTTAAAAACACTCTCTCTTCTTCACGTTTAAACTGGAGAAGAGACTAAAAGCGAACTGCATTTCTATTACAAGCTCATGTTCTCTCTAATAGTTTTCTGGCAAGTTCTTTACCACCAGTTTGGCCCTCTCATACTCTAGAGCACCTAACCCCTTCCATACAAACTATGGATGGGGTTAGGTACCTTAGGGTAGAGCAGATCCAATATGGCGGCTCTCTGGTGCCGATCAGATGGAATATAAATTCCGGGAAGGTTGTCCGCTTTTAGCTCATCTGCAGGCAGCTTCTTCGGCTTTTCGTCCTCTTCCAAACCATCTCCAAAAATCACGCGACGACAAATTTCTGAAAAAAAAAAAAAATTACAGCAGTTAAAACTTAAAGTGGGCATGTGCCAAATCTAATTTTCATTTAGATATCTTTAAGAATCTGGTCTGGGCGCCTACTTGGTGATTACAATCGTGATCCCATATAATTTATTTTTTTGCTAGTATACGGAAGCCATCGTTATTGTACCTACTTACCAATGATACATCCCTCTTTCTCCGGCGTCTTCTTCAGTAGTAAAGCTAAAGAAGGCCTTTCTATCAGTGTGGCTGCTATACCTTCTTCGCCCATCTCAGGGTCTTCCACGGCCAGTATTCGAGAACCGTCCTTTCCAAGGAGGAGCGGGCATTTGTCTGCTATCATTACACCTAAAATTCACAAGACAATTCGAGGTGTGTTACCCTTCCTCTTAATATTACGTATAAGAAATTGGCTCATAGGCTCCCCATACCTTGTGGTTCTAAGGCATCGGACACCTTCCTCAAATGCTTCTGAGCATGCGGCATCAATAGCCCGGGACAGACGTCTACGAAATGAGCCTCGATGCGCTTCGCTCGTAACTCCCGACGAGCTAAGCGAGCTGCTTCGATTGCGGCTGCTTCTTTGAGCCGCCTTTCTTCAAATAGCTTCTCTGCGGCTGTTGCTAGCACCTAAAACATTGTTTATTTATTTCTTTAGACTCACGATATAGTATTTTATTGTAATTTCGACAATGTTTCATTTTTACTAGCTAATACCCGCAGAATCACGCTGATATTCCTGGTCAAGAAATATATAAATACGGCGATTGAACCACAAACATCTAGATCTCCTCACAATCTTCAGTAGCATAGAATATAGAATACGATATTCATAGGATTGGTGTATTTTTTCTGCCTACCTGTTCCGGAGGCGTTAGTTCATGTGGAGCTCGCGTCGGCCGTTCCAGCTCGCCCTTCTTCGCCAGCTCCTCGTTATGGAGCTCCTGCTCAATAGTCTTCGATAGACGAGGAGCATCAGCACCGAACACCACGTTCAGTAATTGCCCTGCCTGTTTAAGATTTTTTTTTTAAAACGAATTTCTGCCTAAAAACACTAATTTATGTACATAATATATACCTTTGAAAATATTACAGAACTTTTGTAAAAGCTTCTAAAGTACCTAAATACCAGCTAGCTTAGAGACACGAGTGAATATAAACCAACTGTGCAAACACTTAAAAAGTTTTCGCTCCACTTTGCAAAGAAATGTCTAGCCGTAAAATACCCTGACATTCTTCAAGTTTGGAGGTCTCTGGGACTATAAACATACGTTTTTTGCAGTTGGTTCGATATCAGAGGGCCGGGCGGTGCCATCGCACAAAAAGCTACAAATCACCCTGCGCTACATATGAGCACATCGACACCTCGGTAACATATATAAGTTCGAAAATGGTTGGGAAATAATTTGTTGTCATTTTTACTGATTTTTTTATGATAACAATTAGGCACTATTAACACTCGAAGGTTAGTTATTTTTTTGTCTATCACAACCTTTAATGGTGAAATCTAATACAAGTAGGTTAGAGATTATGCTGAGACGAGTGTGTGTGGTCTTACCGCTATAAACATCCATGTGGGTTCGCTGCGCTTCCTGAATCTCTTCAGAGCTGTTATGGTATCTGACTTTGCCTGTAAAAAGCAATCTCCTGAATGATTCCTTAACATATGAGATAGGTATAACTAATTGTGCGGTTTTCTTACCACAGCAAGATGCAGGTTATCTCCTCCTATCTCCACCTTTATCTTCTTCAAATTTCCCACCATTCCGATGCACGGGCCACACCATTCCGAGTACACATCTACCACTGAAACACAAAATTTATGCATTTACCTACATCCTATTTGTCTAAAAGTATTCAAACCAAATTCAGTGCGGTACCTTTTATCTTAGTTTTTGATTTTGTGAATAGATACTTTGGTGAATATATAAGGCAACTGTTATTTTTAAAATATCTATGTTTTTGGGTTTCCTGAGTTCCTACATTCCAGTCGACACTATTAAAAGTTCAGACAAAAACCCATTTGTAAAAAAGTTATTTAAAAAACTCTTAACTTACCTAGTAATCCATCCCTTAGTAAAAACTTCTTCCACTCATCATCGGTGTTGAGTTCAGCCTGCAATTGCACCTGGGCCGCCTTCTTGCCTGCGCCAGCCAAAGCAGCAGCGGCAGCGGCGGCGGACGCGACCGCACTCGTCAGTGCCATCGCACAGAGTGTTGGACGGAGGCCACACAGTACACAGATGGGTGGCCTCACAGACATGAGGGTGTGTGTAAAGGGTGGACCTCTCCACCCTTTACACACACACTCATGGCTCGTGAGGAACAAAAATGTGTTTTAGGTTTTAGGCAGGCTGCTAAAATGCGAGATGTGCATTGTCTAGTCGATGATTGTGTAATAGGTTTTTTGGAACTTAACCACGACCTGTCAATTATTTGCCTTGGCTACGACATGATTGAGGTCCGAAATAGGGATGCCGATGCCGGCAGATGGATGGTTACAGAGATCATAATCATTCATAATCCTAAAGTTTGTAAGGACGTTTGTATTTTTGGATGTTTGAGCCTCAATCACTCACAAACGACCAAGCGATTTTGGATGAAACTTGGAATATAGATAGGTACATATACACATTATTTTCTGGAAGACCTTAAAGATATTTTTACCCAGGTACCACGGTGTGAAGTCGCGGGTAGAAGCTAGTAGAGTATAAATGAAATCGACTATGATTGCAAACAAAATTTCCTATTAATCCTTCGGTGGATTAGACTAAGTCGTGGAACAAATCAGTGGGGACATATATATTTAACTATTAATTTTAGATGGGCAGACTATTTTAGACCACGGATATGGACGCGGACAAACTAAATCATCATCATCATCTTGGACTAAAAATATGACATGCTTAATGATGCAATTGGAAAAGCGGTGTTTAGTGCGGCCATAACGGTGCTTTTCAGCTGATGCGGAGCTGTACGGAGCGTGAATTGACCAATCACAGGCTCGACACTTTTGGATCAATTATTTTGAGCACTGATTAGTCAATTCACGGTCCGCTCCGCACAGCTCCGCGTCAGTGGAAACTCACTCTTAGGGATAGGGGTTGGTTGGGTTTCATTATTCGTATGACGTGACAGCGGCGTCGTAAAAGCAAAATGAGCTCAAATCAAACATAATCAACAAATAAGCATGTCATGCAGCGAACTGTGGCCATAAACCCGATGGATGTGTGACATGCAAGGAACTCTTCAGGCAGAAATGAATAAATAGGTGAGTTTTATGCAAATTATAGGATGATACACAAGCGAAAGACATGAGTCAGGATGTTGTAAAGATACAGGGGTCTGAACCTGCTGGTTATTCTAGAATTATATTACTTGGATCTTGGGAGCCAAGCTCAGTGACGACCGACCACGCCAGCGCCATGGAGACGAATGGGAAGTTAAGCAGTGTGGGAGGAAACATATGTGTTGCCAAGGCTGTAGCGTGGACAGGTTGGAATAGAGGTGTGGCATGCGAGGAGCTCATCAATTTGTGAATGATGTGACAAGTAAATTCACTGCATATCAATATGGAGACTTGGTTTCCGAAAAGGCAACACAGTAATATAACCCTGTTAGTAGATATTCATCACTTTCTTTTTGGGGTCGGCTTAACAAGTTGCGAAAATGATTTGGCTTATGTTTTAATTACTTACACTAATATTATAAATCTGAAAGTTTGTGAAGATGTCTGTTTTTGGTGAATTATGCCGTAACGGATTTTGATGAAAAAATAAACAATTTTTTAAAAAGATAAACAGAACGCGCGTCTTCAAACGGTTGTCGCTTTTTCAGGAACCCAGCCGGTGCCGAAGGTCTGGTAGGTATATGTCTGTGATTATAAGGTTTGTCGAGCCAACAAACAGTTGATACTAGTTCAGTGCCGGATTAAGCTAGCGCGGGGCCTGTAGCAAATTTTGTAAAGGGGCCCTTAGTTTGCTATAGGTTCTCACGTTAAGGGTATTAAATAAAACAAAACTGTTACAAATAAACTTTTCTAGATTTAATATGGGCAAATTTCTAAATTTGCCCATATTAAATCTAGAAAAGATAACACTTTCAATATCTACTTCTTTATGTAAATCATACTCTATATTCATCAAAGTAAGATGATTACGTTCTTGACCCATCGTGTTTCTTAATTCGTTTTTAATACGTTTTAACGTTGAAAAAGAACGTTCGCCACTGCAGTTAGTGATCATGAGAGACAAGTAAATGCGCAAGGCAATTTCTACGTTTGGGAAACACGATTCTAAGGAATTATTTAATAAAAGTTTATAAAATTGAAGTCCCAGAGGCTCTAGTTTCTTGCTGTCAATAACAGTAGCCACATCTGTTTTCAACAGTTCGGCGAACTGCACTAATTCGTCGCCTAGGCTGTTCTCCTAATCATCTTCGTAAGCACCGACCATATTTGAGGCGTTTTCCAAAATCTCTTCTGTTTTAAGGTATTTTAGCCGTCGAAATATTCCAAAAACACCAGTAATTCTATGATATGCTTCCATACGTTTAGTTAAAGCAGACAGTACGTTATCAATAATGACAATAAAAACCTGAAATTCAAAACGTTGGCCAGGTGATTGATTTTCAACAAAGTCGTCGAGTGTAGTAGAGCCGGTGAAATGGTCGTACTTTGTATTCCGCTTGCTTCGTCTTGAAGTCTGTTGCTGATATTCTTCACAGCCGGTCAAATCTTTGGCTTTTACCTCAATATCTGAAAATGTGGATCGCATTGCTTGGATGTAGCCATGTAATGATTCATAAAGGGCGTATCCTGTGTTAAGATCTTAATCAGACGACTGCAGCGAAGCACTAGCCGCTTGCAAGCGTTCTAGGATTCCGTTCCACGTAATTGTCATTATTCCCGTTTCTAACTTATTCATCGTTGAAACTAGTCCGAAAGCTTTATAACGGCACTCTGCTTATTGATTCTCGTTATTGAAAATGTCTTCCAAAACTTGCTTAATAGTGATAAAACCATATAAAAGCGCCTTCGTAGCATCAGCTCGGGCTGACCACCTAGTGTCTGACAACCTTTTCAAAATTGGAATTGTTGGAAGTAGAATCTTTAAATGCGTTCGTAAGACAACCCCATCGATATGTAGAAGCGGAAAAAAATGTATAGAGGTTTTCAACGAAATCAAATTTAATGAATGTGCAAAACAGGGAATGTATTCTGCGTACTTATTTATTTCCTTCATTCGTGCTTGTAAGCCGCTGTATTTCCCACTCATGTTGCTGGCATTATCGTAGCTTTGCTCACGACAATCTTTGATATCAATGCCATTCTCATTCAAGAAATCTAGTAAACTTTGAGCGAGTTGTTTAGCAGTATGACCTTCCATGTCCAAGAACTTAACGAATCTTTCCACTGGTCCAGATGGTAGAACATAGCGCACTATCAGAGTCAGTTGGTCTACATGCGATATATCTGGAGTAGAATCCAATGAAACTGAGTAGTATTTGTATCTCTTAATTTCGCAAATAATTTGATCCAGTATGCTTGATGCAATTAGGTAGATGAATAAATTCCTCACAAGTTGTTTTTGATAAATATGACGTATGTCCCTTTCCTTTATTAGCATGACCATAAAAGCATCAAATTGGGCTATTAATTCTAATAAGCCTAAATAATTCCCATTGTGGGGGGGAACCAACGATTTCGTTACTACCCCGAAACGCAAGACCTCGTTCTGCTAAAAACTTTATTACTGCAATGATTCGTTTTAAGAGTAGCCTCCAATAATTTTGTTCAGTCTCAATTTGGCTCACAAGTTGAGAATCAACACGCGTATTCTTGTTTTTGAGATTTAACAGCGAAATTATGGCTTGTCGATGCGGAGTGCTTTCTTCATGTCTTGTCAACAAATTGTGCGCATTCTTTCAGTCATTTAATCCGTATATCCATTATTGTTTTACGGTGAGAGTTGTGTTAGACCGCGGGGCCCGTAGCATTTGCTACTCTTGCTACGTGGTTAATCCGGCACTGTACTAGTTGGTACTAGCCAAAAAGATTAGTAAATAAGTATACAGGATGCGTAAGAGGTGACTGTAGGAGGTAGGACCTGTCTTTTTAACCGACTTCAAAGAAGGAGGAGGTTCTCAATTCGGTTGTATTTTTTATATTTGTTATGACATGCTTATTTGTTTTACTGAGGTAATCGATTCGAAATGAATCGATTGAGAAATGACTCATTTCTCAATCGATAAAGTGAATTACTTTTTTGGTTGGGTGGACAAATTTCTCGTTTGGTTCCATTTAAATTTGAGGTAAAAATACCACCTCTTTGGGTGAAAAATTAAGGGACATTTTTTATTCGACTTGTGAATGATTATAAAGTCGGGTTTTGTTTTTTTTTGCTTACAGTCCCATTCACACTCGCTTTGTACAACAGCGCCATCTTTACTGACGTTCTGTTTCAAGTTCCTTTAACTATGTAAGTTGACTACGCCATCTACCTCGGAAGAAAGAAAACACTTAAGCGCCCTCTACCAACATGCGGCGAAATTTTGTTTCAGCTACCCGACACTAGAGGGCAGCACTAGTTGTAACTACTCGCCGCTAGGTAGCATAATACTTAAAATTATATATTTTTAAAGGTTTTTTTTTTATAAAAAAATAAGAACAGATTGCCTACAAAATCTTTGGAATCATGCTAGTTTTTATAGATCACATAGTATATATTTTTTTAAGCTTGATTTGTTATTTTATTTTTATGAAATGCATTTTTCAAGTGTTGTAGATATGTCACGGACAACCTACACAGACCTACACCGATTTAGAATTAAATAAACAAGCTAGGTCAAGTAAATAAATTATTTGAGTACCTAAACCCCTAAGTTTGTACTAATAAAATCAATACAATTATATAAGTTTCTTTAGAGTTTGATCAACAAATACATAATATAATGAAGCTGGTCGTAAACGTAAGGATCGCATGACGGAGCCAGCGGAAGATTTCCTATTGCAAAACCTCGTAAATAATCTTCTATGTCGTAACTTTTGTATTAACGAGTCGTTTCAAAAATATGGCGAATTTTGTCGTTACTTGTGTGTGTTGTTTTGACCGAGTTCGGCTGAAGTTATTTATAGTTCTATGTATTGTTAATGCCGTATTGCAATACTGCGAGCAAGTTGATCATACTAAATCAAACTTTAGCCATAATTCTCAGCTATAGACGTAAAGTAAGGTATAGCTTGTAAATCAAATTAAATTTATCCTATTCCCATCGATGTAGGTCAAAATTAAACTATCCAATCTATACTAATATTATAAATGCAAAAGTAACTCTGTCTGTCTGTCTGTAATGATATTTCATTATAGACATTACTTAAAGTCTTAGGACGGACCTAGGCTAGTATTTTCCCAATATTTTCATTTGATTTTTTGGTATTACAAAGTTCTACGATAGAATAAGTTTTCTGAATCTACGCGGACAAAGTTGCGGGTAAAAGCTAGTTCATAATAATCCCGTAGAAGCAATCTCTACAACTGCTACGTTCGTAGCCGATTCGTAGCTCCGTAGAACGTAAGCTACGAGTGCCGTGCATCCAAAGTTTGCCTGGAAGAGATCGCTTTTAGCGATAAGGCCGCGCATTGTTACTCTGTTTTTATTAGGGTTCCGTACCCAAAGGACAAAAACGGGACCCTATTACTAAGACTCCGCTGTCCGTCTGTCTGTCACCAGGCTTTATCTCATAAACCGTGATAGCTAGACAGTTGAAATTTACACAGATTTCGCTCGTCGCTTTAATAAAAAATATTAAAAACAGATTAAAATAAGTGGGGCTCCAGAACAACAAACGTGATATTTTTGCCGTTTTTTATAGATAATGGTACGGAACCCTACGTGCGCGGGTCCGACTCGCACTTGGCCGGTTTTGATTATAATTTATTTTTGTGTCCTGTTTTTTGTTATACACAACAAACATGATTTTTTGATATGGTGAACAATAAAGTAAGTTATCATCTATCTATCTAATCCAATCTATCTATCTCTATCTATGACAGACCTAATAATTATAATATGATTATTATTGGAAGAACAGTATCAACAACCTTTCGTTACCCAGATACCGATTACTAAACGCATCATATTATATTTATTTCCTATGTTTTTTTCCAATACTACCACAGAACACGCAACCTAGAATCTTTGCTAAACTTGCGTTTTGATTTAGAATAGGTAAATCATAGTGAACTTTACTACAAAAACGGCCACGCGTAATGTAGGGTATCGTAGTTTGCACAGCTAACAAGGTGACGTTATATAAGTTATTTTCAATGGGTTTTGCACTACCTACATTATTTAAACAAGGATACCGCACACCATGGGGTACGCGAGAGAAAAAAATAGCATCCTCACTTTACATGTAGGAGAGGTACTCTATAAAAAAAATTTATGATGTTATTCTACCACTTTGTTGGCGGACTAATTATGTCTATACATATACATGCCAAATTACAGCTTTCTAGCACTAATAGTCTCTGAGCTGGGCTGCGGACAGTCTGACGGACGGACGGACGGACATGGCAAAACTAAAAGGGTTTCTTGTAAACTACGAAACTCTAAAAAGTAGGCTTTTAGGTAGATGAAATATGTAAATGGCACCTCATACGTGTATAATAAAATTATTCGCGTATGGAGCGGAAAACCTGTTGCTTATCCACTATTCTAATCACTACATAGTATAAAGCAAAGTCGCTTTCTGCTTCCCGCGTCTGTATGTATGTATGTATGTATCTTTAAAACTACACAACGGATTTTGATGCGGTTTTTTTTAATAGATAGAGTGATTCAGGAGAAAGGTTTATATGTATAATAATAACATGCTACCCGTGCGAAGCCGGGGCGGGTCGCTAGTGTAACATAAAGCACTAGAATCTACTTGTAAGATGTAGATTTATGAAAGTTGCAATACAAGACAGAAGTATTTGTTTTACTGACATTATTTGTTATTATGTAAAACGATGATGGCTTCGTAAAGCCGTGTTGGCTGAATAGGAGGCACCTCGACTTTCGATTATGTGCTTAAGGGGCTGTATGTCGACGATTGCTCTTTTTCGGAACGAAAAAAGTAATACTTCTGAACAAGCCACATCTCCTATTTTTATAAGTATATTACTTCAGGTTCCTACCTAGATTTCTATTAAGCTGAAAACATAATAGCAGAAACTTTTCACGATAAAAATATTATTTCAAAATTATACGTTTTAGAATTTATGATCGAAATATTTTATATACCTACTATTAAAATCAACTTGTGATTTATTGTTAAAGATAGGTAATATGTAGATCTAGATTTCTATTAGGATAGATTTTTGATAAGTAATTATACATAATTTATATCATTAATTTATTCGAAAAGCTAAGGCGGACCACGCGCGGACGTGTGTTTGTCATCATTGCAGCGGTCGGTAGGATTATTTATCGAAGTGATTAAAGATGGGTACATCTTTATTCACATATACTATACATTATAAAATAGGAGATGTGGCTTGTTCACAAGTATTTCTTTTTTCGTTTCGAACAAAAATAATCGTCGACTGGCAGCGTCTTAACACATGCTTATAACGGTGTAGGAAAACATCGTGAGGGAACCTGTTAGTATTCTTGTAAGCAGCGACGGGCTTGCAACCTCTCACGTGTGGAATGCTGACTACCTACTGCCAAAATATGGGCATGTGCCAAAAGTAATGTTTGTACGTGCCTCTTTTTTTACATCCTTATTTCTTTCTAAAAAAAAAGTTTCACAAGATTATGATAATTGCACACATATAAATACTTACAATAACACAGATACCTACGAACGTTAGGTTTCGAAAATACTGATAAAGAGGAACGTTTAAGTAATATCGTGAGTTATGATGAAATTAATGTCCACGGTTTCAGATTATCGTTTTATTCCACGCACAGGAAGCGAAAAGCTCGTTCGCATAAATGATAAAAACTGGCCAATTGCGAGTCGCACTCGCGCACGAAGGGTTCCATAACATTATCAAAAAAAAAATAATTACAAAAATCATATTTGTTGTATGGGAGCTCGTCTTAAATATTTATTTTATTCTGTTTTTAGTATTTTTTATAGCGGTAACAAAAATACATCTCTGAAAATTTAAACTGTCTAGCTATCACAGTTCATGAGATACAGCCTTGTGACCGACAGCCGGACAGCGAAATCTTAGTAAAAGGGTTCCATTTTTACCCTTTGGGTACGGAACCCTAATTATGCCTTTTGAATAACCTCCTGAAACGAAAACGGAACGAAAGCGAACAAAAACGGTAACCGCAGCGAGTGGAGTGTATATGAAAATAGAATAATTTCATATTAATACGAGGGATGTACATCCGGCGCCGCGTACATAATTAAAACTCGCATTAGGTTAGCCAGGCCCTGCTGGCCGACGTGGCCCGCGGTTAAGGCTTCTGCTTGTGTCATGAGCGAAGCGATTAGCAGGTGGGAATTTTTCATACTTTTACATTTTTCACAAGAAAAAAAAACAAAAGTTCAGTAAGATAGTAATGACACATTAGTTTTATAGTCTTTTTCAAATCTTCCACGATTATTATAACACGGTGCATTAGTTGTTTATGAGAAGATGGTGCCATTAGACAGATATCTATATATTTTCTTACCATCATCTATCATTGTAATTATTTAATTTATTTCTACTTAATAGGTGCCTATGCCTCATTTAGGTATGTAATAGGTTTTACAAATTTTAATTGACCAACATGTGCAATAAACTTGTCTTGTAACAATAAATATTTCTACATTACTATTATGAAGAAATTTGTATTTTTGTATTGTTTGTACCGGATAAAATAGAAAACTACTAAACCAATTTAAAAAATTATTTCACCTATCAGCGAGTAAAATAGGCTATATTTTATTACATGCGTCCTTCGCAGTATTTTGCCATTTTTCCCGCTAAGTCTATCGCTACACTCGGTCGGTCTCTAAACACGCCCGCGGGAGCTCGCTTTAAACCTGCTTTGAATTATTCTAACACGTTTTTCCTTAAGCTCAGGATCAGTGTTTTTCTCATGAAGATTTTTTTGTCAGAAAATATTATATTTTGAACTCATAACCTGTTCGAGTTAAATATAAATAATCCTCAAATATAATACCTAAAGTGTAGAGCGTTGTGACATGACGGGTGGTAGGTAGTAGAATACATAAAAATATTAAAAAAAACGATTGATGGACGTTATCATACAGCGCCATCTAGCCTCAAACTCAGCAAAGCTTTGGGAACTAGATAACTGATAGAATACTTATATACTTTTTTTTGTAAATACATTACATTAGGTACATTGATACATAGGTACTAACACCCAGACACAGTACAAACATCTATGTTCATGACACAAATATTTATCCAGGGTGGGGGTCGAACTCACAACCTACAGCGCAGAGGGCAGAGCTACTACCAACTGAGCTGTGAGGCCAGTCAAGAATTGAAAATCTTTTCTGAAAATACCCTTATTTCCAACTTGAAAATATAGACATCATTAATTTTCACAATCATCGATTGTGATTCGAAGCGGATTATCTAAACCTTTAGATCAATACACTTATCGAAATATATAAAATTGATTTCATATATTACGAATTTTCAATCATCCCTTTGAACGTCTAATTAATTTCCCATTTTCAATCATACGAGTCTACCAGGGTTGTTGTTACGCGGAAAAAAGGGTGCATTTTGGGGGATGCGGTAATAAACTTAATAATTTATAATATATATCAAATACCTCAATTTGATTTAAAGATTAACTTAACCGAGGAATGTGATGAGAGTGAATGAAGCAAAAGAAGTATGTCAGGATCGTAGCAAGTGGAAAAACGTGGTCTCTGTCTACTCCTCCGGGAAACAGGTGTATAAATTTAGCAGGTTATAGATATAGAATTGTATACGAGTAGAACCCAGAAGATATATCTGGCTATTTAAGAGATGGTAAGCTTTTATTTGTTATTCATAAACTTTATTACGAAATTTTGGGAAACCAGTTTGACAATACTCTAGTTCCTAACTACCCCCAAAGTTAACCCTTGCTACTTCCTCGATCATACAGAAAGGAAAGCAAATACTGAATTGTGCAAATAAATCTACGTTACTGACGTGAGAGCTTCATCCTTCAATATGATTATATCAATATTGGTTCTTCATTGCTTCGGCTAAAGTAAATCAGAAATCACTGTTGCGTTATTGAAGCACTGACGTTTGGGTAAGTTTGAAAACATACACTTATAATAAAAAAAAAAAACAGTTTATGTGTCTCGACAATTTTACTCGCGAGACTCGTCTTAGAAGACGTCCCAGCACGTCGTATATCAGTTCTAAGGAACGTCTAAGGGTAGGTTTAGACGGGCCGGTGCCACGCTGCTGACTGTGGGCCCACGGGCAATTAGATCGGCGACTGCAGAAGGCATAATAGTACTGCTTTACTGATGTTTCACTATGAAGTCACTAACACAATTTGACAAACGCAATATCACGCGCGAGTGACGTAAAACACTATGCGCGACGGCTCTTATTTTGCGGACAAGGCTCAGTTTCATCAGCGCCGTCAGCTATCCCGTTTTCCAGGATCACAACACTTTGAGGTATATTAGATCTTAAACCAGTGCCATAAAGCGCATTTTACGTTGAAAGTGGAACTGGAGTGCCGTGGAGGAGTCACTGCGGCCCGCACGCGATGCTCCCTCGCGATAGTACCGAATTTATTACAGTTTTAACTGATTTGTGAATTATGGGTACGGCTTGAATCGTAATTTGGCATGACTAATGTTTCATGGTAGCCTTGAACAGGTTAATAAAGAATAAGGAAATTTACTTGCATTTAGGTTATCGATCTTTAAATTGGTAGAATATTTTTACGTTTTGTCCGTAGAAATGTTTCGCCTTACTGTGTCTATCTATAGTTTAGGTACTTTGACATTACTTGTGACATGTCTTTGAATCATTATCATTATCATTACCATGAGTCGTAGTTGTATATTTTGAACCTCGGCCTCTCCCTTTTCTTTCCGTTCAAACTTATTTCTTATTCCTTTGTCTACAAACAAGTAGGTATGTTAATTAAATAATGTGAAAGTTTACATATTTAAACAGAAACGGTTCAACTGACCCTTTTGTGCCTCATTTAATTCGCACGAGATTTAGAGTAATTACACCGCGTGTGATTACAAATCTTTTCATCGTCGACACGAGTCAAATAAACCCGAAATTAATTATTAAGGGTTGTGCCCTCAGGTCTCGGGTCCCGGTGGACTCTATGCCCCAGGGGTCGTGGCTCATGTTATAACTTTCTATAAATAAAAAATTAACGGAACCTCCTTTTTTTCGAATTTCCTTTTCATTTCAATTGTACCAACGACCTACGAATTAGAAGAAAAAATACATTAAAAAATTTTGTATGTACTTACTTAAGCTAATAATTGTAATGATTTTTTCGCTTAGTTAATTTGTGGTTATATTGAAAAAATATGCACTGAAAACAACCAGCATATTACTTACACAGATCCTCTCAAACATACTATCATCGTCATCATCCATGATTATCTCGTAAATCAAGCTTGGGTACCTACTCATTGGCAACTATGAACTCAATCGATAAATAAATTATTGTTAGACACGATAAAATAGATTTACTACAACATTCCCCATCAATGCCTCCACTCGTAACCTTCCAATCTGCACCGTAGACCACCAGTGCCTAGTCAAATGCAAACCATCAATGCATCACGTCTGCCGAACCCATACCGCTTCGCTTGCACAGATTAAATACAGCAATCAAAGCAGCCAACTCCACTCCATCTAGGGCACGTTCACACATCGCTGAAAACACCATCTACGGATACATAATGATTGTTACGAAAAGTCAAAGTTCATGTGTTTAAAAAATAATAGGATCACGACTGTAATCCTCAAGTAGACACTCCTCAGATCTCTATGCGCTTAGATCATTTGAAGACATCTGGGACAGTGGGGGTAGTTTGAGGCACGTCCAAATATTATATTTGAAACATGCCCACATTTTGCCGAAATTAGCATTCCATACGTGACAGGTTGCAAGCGCATCCGCCGCTTGTAAGAATACTATCTGGTTCCTCACTATGAGTTGTTGTCCTGTCCTCAGTGCCCGACCATCTGCACCCGAGAGAATTTACTAGATGCATCTGACAGAGCCATAGAAGTGGCAACTCACAACTCACTGGAAGGAACCTATTTAAGAGGCTGCCAGTCGCTGATTGCTCTTTTTCGAAACGAAAAAAGAAATACTTCTGAACAAGCCACATCTCCTATTTTTATAAGTGTATTACTTCAGGTTCCTACCTAGATTTCTATTAAGCTGAAAACATAATAGCAGAAACTTTTCACGATAAAAGTATTATTTCAAAATGATACGTTTTAGAATTTATGATCGAAATATTTTGTATACCTACTATTAAAATCAACTTGTGATTTATTGTTAAAGATAGGTAATATGTAGATCTAGATTTCTATTAGGATAGATTTTTGATAAGTAATTATACATAATTTATATCATTAATTTATTCGAAAAGCTAAGGCGGACCACGCGCGGACGTGTGTTTGTCATCATTGCAGCGGTCGGTAGGATTATTTATCGAAGTGATTAAAGATGGGTACATCTTTATTCACATATACTATACATTATAAAATAGGAGATGTGGCTTGTTCACAAGTATTTCTTTTTTCGTTTCGAACAAAAATAATCGTCGACTGGCAGCGTCTTAATGATTTTTTTAAATAAATGAGCACTTTGTCTTGATGAATGAATGAATGAATGAAACTTAGTCAATAGTTTAGTAAATAGCGACCATGCAAATTTCGCAGATAAAACTCAGTTTTCTTACTAGGATAAGTCTGTACCGAGGAAACTTGAGTAGATCCGGAACTTGGCTGGACATGCTGCCGCGTGTCTATTCGACTAAAAATAAGTTAACATAGTGATGAAACTTAGAATAATTTTAGCTCGCTACGTTGTTCGGCTTAGATTCTACTCGACCAACCTAACCCACCTGAAATAGATACAAAATAGTTTCTATGCACCAATCAATACCAAGTACAGTAGTGGATAAAAGTGAATACTATACTCAAGTTTTAATTCCAATTCCGGTGTTATGTTTTACCTATGTGTAGGCTTTAGTAACTATTAAAAAAATATAAAAAAAAATATTGGCGGACTTTACACACATCGCCATCTAGCCCCAAACTAAGCAAAACTTGTACTATGGGTACCAGATAACTGATGGAATACTTATATATTTTTTTTAACATGTAACGGCTCTGTAGAATCTAACTAGGTTTTAGAGATAGCCTTTTTGTAAACGAAAGTACGCCTTTTCATTTCGTTATTCTAGTATTCAAATATATTTCACAGAAACTAGAATAATGTATCATCCCTATAACAAATGCTAGTAATTTGACATCACCATAGGTACTCATGTCTTTTGAGTAATCATGTAAGACTTTGCTATGATTGAAAGCTTACCTTGTAGATATGGCATGTCGTGACACGAAGGTAAATGAGAATAAAAAGTAATGATTCTAGCTAGTGCCTGTTATTAATACTCCTAACTTAAAACTGGTGAATCCTGTCAAGTAGATAGATTACTAAGGAAGTAACTAATTACTAAGTACTAAGGAAGATAGATTACATTGTTTTATTTTGCCGAATAAATCAGAATTGAATCCTAACTTTTTTAATTTTAGCAAATAATGTACCTAAATAATATTATGATCTAGCCATATGGCAGGCTAATGAGTAATTTCACTTTGAAGTTGCTAGAGTATTAGGTACTAAACTAAGAATATGCCCACTAACACTTTTCTTGTCGTCTTTACTTCTACTTAAGGGGAAGACATTTTGTTCTTATGTTCTTTGAACGTAGTAAAACTTACAATGAATACTAAACATTTTAAATAGAAATCCCGCTAATTTCCAGGTTATTTTCTGATGCTCGAGCATCTGAATTGTCTTGAAACGTCAGCAATACAAGAAAATAACGTGGAAATTAGCCGTATTTCTATTTAAAATAATATTTTACTAAATTGTCCACAACGTGCTAGCTTGTATTAAAAACTGTGTACTTCAGTGCACTAGTGTGTACGTCCAGTTATTGATAGTGACAATAGTTCATTACTGGGCACTCCGGGGCAGTGTGGACCCCACGGGCCGGCCCGTACACAGACACAGCCGGGTCTTGATTAATGCAACGGCTCTCTGCTTTCAACAGCACTATGAGTTGGGGGTTATTTTTGTAGAGACTGCTTGCACCCTAAAGAAGACGATAGGTACTCAATTTTATTGAAATAAGAAATTCGAATTTAATAAGGTTTTGTGATAGAAATGGTAATTTATAAATGAAATGGTATAAATGATATTACACTAGCTTTTACCCGCGACTTCATCCACGTAGATTCAGAAAATATATTTTTGACGACTCTATCGTAACACATTTGAATTCTAGAGACATTTTGGGAAAAGCCTATGTCTGTCCCAAGACTTTAAGCTATCTCTAGACAAAATTTCATCAAAATCAGCCAAGCGGTTTGGCCGTGATAACGTCACAGACGTTCTTTACAGTTAGTTTATAATATTAGTATAGATACACCTTAAAAACCCTAATTGATATAGTAAACTAAATCTTACGAGGTACCTACTCGTAGGAGACTTCTAGCTTCTAGAGTTCTAAAAACAACCTTTCTATACGGATAGAGAAATGACGCCATTAATGCAGGAAGGTATATAAATGCCTCTATTCATAGTGTTCATACATAGTGCTCTAGCTTTTGCCCAAAAACTATTATTAAAACAGCATACCGCAAACCAATAGCGTGGCAGCGTTTGCCAAATCGCCGCATGTTGGCAGAACTGGCGTTGTCTGAAATTAGGGGAAGCTGCCAATGAAACCATCCTCTGAGGTTAGATATTTTTTTAAGCTTTTTTTACCTTATTATCGACAGGCCTCACTGCTTTGTTGATAACTAATGGTAATAGCTCAATCTTTAGCGCACCCATAACCGTTCGATTCCCACCCAGAAGCAGCTTTTGTTTGATGTATATAAATATTTAAACAACGATGTTGTTCAAGATTTAGTAGTAGTAGTAGTAGTAGATTGATCTATGAACACAGCTTCACTGGTCCTAGAAACTTGAATTTGGAGGGTGTATTTCTTATGGGTAGGGGTGCTCTAAGAAAGGAATTCCCGAAATACAACCCCTAAGAGGGTGGGTGCAGCGGTTGATGTTTGTTTGAAAAAACTTTACGTAAACGACACGAGAGTTTTCACTAGTTTTGACACAAAACAACTCTGTTGCTAGTACATACGTGATACATTAGGTACTATAGTCAAAACTCTCCCAACACGGTTAGAAGGAGGGGGGAATTGAAGGGGGGTCACTCACAGGGTCGAGGGTTCTAATCTCTGTCAGTGACAGAACGTCTCGACGGCTCAGCACCGTACCTCACAACTAATAACCTGATTTCGACTGTAACTTATCCTCATAAGAGTCATAATTGCGTGGCAGGAAAAGTTGCAATGGTTGCCCGTACACTGAATGAGAAAAGTGAGTTTAAATGTGCTGTCACAAAGTTATATGATGATAAATTGGTATAGCAAAGTGCAGTTGGCGGTGTTATCATAAGACTATTTTGTTTCCATTCACGAGTATAAATGACATAACTAGGAGTATATTAATGACAGAACCGCGTGGTCTAATGTAGCTCTGTCCCTCAACTACTACGAGTATTATTATTTTTTACCACACTATACTATCTATATTATATAAAATATATAATATAGAGCCTATAAATTAAAGATACTTACAATCTATGCTACACAACACACAACACCTTTTAATAAAATTGATAGTTCTTAGTGAGAGTGAAAGAGAAGAATTTTAAAAATTGTGTTAGTGGTTCCAAAAATTGCCTTCTTCCGACTACCCCTTTTATTAAAGGTTTTCTTGAGGTGGAAATCAATCTGAGAGGAGCCTATAATTTATCAACTTTTATTTAACTTGCAAATCTTGCAATGTATGTAACTACGTTTGTTCGGGTGGAATCTTGCAACTCAATTTTGAAGCAGTTATCATTAACCGATTGAGCTGATTTTTTGCATACTTATGTAACTTCGATAATGATGCAACAATATGGTGATATCAAGCTGATCTGATGATGGAGCTCGGAACAAACAAACAAACAGGCTCGTTGGATTTGTGTTGACGAGTACCCCCTGAGGAGTCCTGGTGTGATTATAAAAGCTTGTTTTTGAAAATATAATTTTAATAAAAAAACTTATTTGTTTTTCGTTCATAAATTAAGCTCTATAAAAGCCACCTGCTTTTGTTGCCGACTGTACGTCGAACATGGGGTAAGCCAGGGCCAGGAGGGTGTAATTAGGTATGTGAAGATTACTCGGCGATTTTTCTCCGAGAGGTTTATAATTTACTGACAAAACAATGTTCTGACGAGGGTAGTACTGCTAATCTGTGTTACTTAGTTAATTAGATAACGAAAATACGAAATGTTAGTGTTTTCTTTGTCTAAAATGATAATGATAACCTAAAAAATATAAATGCCTTAAAAACCTCCTCTTATTATTTCGTCAGTGAAAGATGAATGTTTATCGGACATAGGATGTTAGGTTCGTTTAGTTATAGTTTAGACAAGTCTAGTTAAAAAAGATACGAACACGTCATGCTTACCTACACTATGTAGTTTTGCTGTAAATAGTGAGAATGAGCCTAATGTTAAATTCTGACGTGCCTTTGACTACTACCTTCTATATCTAATATATAATATCTATCTATACTTAAAAATAGAATAATAAAATTATAACTTATTATGTTTATACTTATATTTTTCCTGGGTGGGAATCGAGCCCACCAACCCACCTACAGCGCAGAAGGCAGAGCTACTAGCAACTGAGCTGTAAGGCCAGTCAAAGAGTAGGTAGAGTGTTATGTTACAAAATGTAATAAGTAGGTACTCGTAGGTCTAGTCAGAGGCTATCTGAGGCCAAGGACATTAAGCCATTGATACTGATTAATCACACTAATATTATAAATGCGAAAGTTTGTTACGCAATCACATCGTAACGGCTGAACTGAATTCGATAAAATTGTATACAGCTAGCTAACATAGAAAAAAACACTTTCACTTGTGTATAGATTTTCGACCTAAATTTTCCTTCACTGTTTTGAGCACATCTTTTTTCGAATATAAAAATCCATTGGCGCATTGCTTGTATTGAAATTTGAAACATACGAGTAATACATACAGGAATACTTTTACCTTTCTTATAAGCGGCGATGGGCTTGCAACCTGTCACGTATGGAATGCTAACTACTGAAAAATGTGAGTATGTGCCAAATATAATGTTTGGACATGCCTCTGATTGCCCTCTCTAGACATCATCAAGCTGAAAACAGAATAATGCTAAATACATCAATTGAGAAGCTAAAGAGAGAAATATAATCGAGTTTGTTTTGTTCATCTCGCTCTGATTATTTCCGTTTACTGTTCATTTGGTTTGGGTTTAGTCAGAGGCAGGGTCATTATCATTTGTATGACTATCTTCCGCCCGCTGAACTTGCGTCGTATCCGGATAAAAATACATACTTACAAGGTAAAATAAATATAAATAAATAGGATCACGATTGTAATTCCCAAGTAATATTGGGAAATAATGAGGGTTGATTGTGGGGGTCAAAAATGACAACAATGGTTTTGATATAACAATTTAATTTAATCTATAATATATTTGCTATCATTCTTAGACAACATAAACTTACAACGATCACTAACCGTCACAGATTCAGTCTCAGAGATCCGATTTTAGTATCGTATTACAACGAACATGTTCACCAACACACTAATCGGCCGTTTAACAGTCGGTTATTTTATGCAACTCTTTGTTTACAAAAAATAGTACATTACATGCACGTACGTGTACCTATCTACGTAAGTTTTATTAGGGCAAGATCTTTTAAATAATCTGGTTAAAGATCACGTCAGTAGTGGTGACAGATGTGTCAGTTGCAATGACAGATGCCCTGCGGCTGAGTTGACATAAAAATGTATGGTGCAGCTTATGACAAACGGGTAACCAGAGATGAGAATACATTTGTTGTGTTTAATAACGTCAAGTCTTGTCACGTCTGTCGACTGACGCGACTTATGAAAATCCACTATAAACTAAACAGCCAACTAATGTCGATGAACTCTGATCGTTTGCGCACACTGGCGGACGGCGCGGTAGAGAATTTATCAATTGAATTGAGTAGTTATCCAATCGAGATATATATTTCAGGGCTTGGTGATCGGCCTCGGGAGCATCGCAGCGCAGATTTGCGAGATTACCAAGCCTACTCTACCGCGCCGTGCGCCAGCGTGCTCAGACCATAAGTCTCTAACATAACATTTATTTTGTTTTCGTTGTTAAATAATTTTACATATTTGGCGCTTCATTGTCATAAATGTCTCTATGTTATAATTGTCACAAATTGACACGGAATACTTAATCTTGTTAGAGCAATTACTTTGGTAGAAATTATATTCTATTTCTGCAGAAGATAACTTACCAAATGATTTCTACTTTAATCAAAACGATAGAGACTACACATTTACACATACAAACAAACTGTTTTTAGTCTTGAAATTAATGAAATTTCCTTCAAGAACGGGATAAACAAGGGTGAAACCGAAATCTAAATGAATAACAATAAGCTTAGAAGGTAAGACTAGTAGACAGTAATCTCGTAATCCGAGTTTGCTTTGCTTTGGTTAGACGTGACTTGAGGCGACTCCAAGGCCGCACATCGACCATACCACCATCACCACACTGTAAACAAATAAATTGTTTTATTTACTTTATTCATTATTTAACATTGACTTTGTAAGTGTAACTAAATAAATAATTGATAAGAATATAATACCTACGTGAAAGAGATTGGTAGAGTCAAATTGAATTTCTACTAGATTTAAAAATTAAAATAAATAGAATCGCGACTGTAATCCCCATATACAGTAGACATACTCTCTGATATCAAACCGCTTGGATCCTTGAAGATGTCTAAAGGGGGTAGTCAGAGGCATGTCCAAACATTATATTTGGTACAATACCCACATTTTGCACTAGTTAGCATCTAAATTTCAAAGTAGGTATAAAAAGTCTGTTAGGAAGACTAGAATAATAAAGAAATAGGCGCATTTGTCCTTTATCTGTGTTGTACCTTTTGTATTATTATAATATTGATAAATTATTGTACATTAACTATAAAAATAATCAAATTAACGATAATTTTAATTTTACACTCAATAAAAGCCCAGATAAGTGACTGTTAACTCGTTTGCGAATTTACTAGTTAAGTACGTTTAATTTATTATTATTTTTCTTGTTTATTTGCCTTCATTCTCTCATCAAACAAATTAATTATACATTCGTTTAAACAACAATAATTCTTGTTTATTTAAAATAAATTCATTCCATTAATTGCATGCCTTCAGCATGTCCATTGAACATACAAACATTCTCATTCATTATGTTAATATATTTGAGCGTTAATAGAGTGGAATCGGTTTGCAATTTACCGACTGGTTTCAAGTAATGTTATTATTGTACGATAACAAAGTTTGTGGAACAATTTTGGCCGTTTTCAATGCATATTAAGTTCCATCTATTGACGACCAATAAAGGTGTTTGATTGCTGAATTAAATGTGCTATGGAATTATAGCGGCAGCACATTTTAGAGAGCTGTGCGAAGCAGACCGTGGGTTGACCAATCACTGCCCTCAAAATCTTTCGGTCAAGTCTTTTGAGCATTGTGATTGGTCAATTTACGGTCCGCTCCACTCCACACATCTCCGTGTCAGTGAAAACGTACCTCAAACCTGTAATATGACAGTTGTTATTTCGTAAATGGTTAAGATTACAGACAGAAGATTGAAGACCAAGCAGTACAAGGTATAAATCATAATCCAGCGTGATAAAATTCAATCCAAATTTAAAACTCAATCAAAATCTGGTTTGAAGTGTTACAATTCTTGCGTGTCTGTCTGAAAAATATTTTTTTCGAAACTAAGACGCTTTATTTTATGAAAAAAACGTTTCATCTGTAGAAAAAAACCGGCCAAGTGCGTGTCAGACTCGCGCACGAAGGGTTCCGTACCTATAAAAAACAGCAAAAAAAACACGTTTGTTGTATGGGAGCCCCATTTCAATAATTATTTTATTCTGTTGACGGACAGACACAGACAGAGTCTTAGTAATAGGGTCTCTCTTTGGGTACGGAACCCTAATAAAAATGAAACGAAACGAAATGAAACGAAACGAAACGAAATGTAATGAAATAAAATAAATAATACTAAAAATAAATATACATTCATTCTGTGAATAACGGTGCTTAGGTATTTCTCTTATAGGTATTTTAGTAGTTATATATGAACCAATTCGGTTGTACGTCGATCTACTGTTGAACACTACCTACAAAACGAAGCATGTTCTCGTATGTTCATGTAGGTAACTATGCTACATTCTCATTATCCTGTAGATGTAAATACCAATTACGTTATACATTGCCCTGCGGTTAGTTGCCTATGTACTGGTTTGAGGTAACCTAGGTATTCTGTAACAGATTAGTTTGCATCGGTGCCGGCAACGACTTGGTACGGCTACATTATAATTAATCCAGAGGTACAGAGGTTGAATAAGACGTACTTTGTGGAAGGTTACTAATGCCTTTTGCGCTGGGAACTGAACCCACAACCTTGTGTATTCAATTTATAAACATTTGTGATGAAAATAGATGCTTGTTCTGTGTCTGGGTGTTTTAATCTATAATAAACTAATATTATAAATGTGAAAGTAACTCTGTCTGTCTGTCTGTACCGTTATCACGGGCAAACCGCTGAACCAACGGATGGCTGAACTCTACGCCAACGAAGTCAAGAGTATATCTATATATATTTAACTTATTACAAAAAAATAATATAGGTTAGTATTCTATCAGGTTCGGATTCCCATAGTAAAAACTTTAATTAGTTTGGGGCTAGATCTGTAAAATGTCCACCAATAATTACTAGCAGACCCGCGACAAACGCTGTCATGTCCAAATTTCAATAATCGCACAGAGAGAACGCACATTGCTATGACGACTGATGTTAATTTTTTTGCACACCAACGCCATCTATTCCAAAATCATCCTTTTTGCGTTTTTATCATTTTGTGGATGTTTTTTTGTATTTTAAGTAGTTTATGTTTTTATTCGGGCATTATATCTACATCTACAGCTTTCATCTTAATCCGTTTTGTCGTTTAAGCGTTATTGAGGCACAAACATACAAACAAACTCACGAACTTTCACATTTATAATATTACTAGCGACCCGCCCCGGCTTCGCACGGGTAGCATGTTATTATACATATAAACCTTCCTCCTGAATCACTCTATCTATTAAAAAAAACCGCATCAAAATCCGTTGTGTAGTTTTAAAGATATAAGCAAACATACATACAGACGCGGGAAGCGGAAAGCGACTTTGCTTTATACTATGTAGTGATTAGGATTAATGGCACACAATTCGAAAACATTACGAAAGACCCCTACGCTAGTGGTCATAACGCACCGGTGGGGATCATTTCAACTTGAAAAGGGGGTAGGTTGGGGTCGATTAGTTTTGCTTATTCATGTCCAAGACGTTTAAAATATTGCTTAAATTGATATTCTATTTCCGTTATTCATGACCACTATACATAATTGCCCACAAGGGTTATGTAACAGGAAAATGTTTACTCAAAAAAAATGCCGGATGATTTAAGTAGAGTTGTGCGTTTATCGTTTTCCTTGGTTATCTTGTAAAAGTCCACCGACCAAGTCAATAAATATGAATCCCGCGTATGTATGTATGTTTGCTTATATCTTTAAAACTACACAACGGATTTTGATGCGGTTTTTTTTAATAGATAGAGTGATTCAAGAGGAAGGTTTATATGTATAATACATGCATAATATAGAAGAGAAACACTGATAATTTTAGAGGTTTCTAATGTGATGTCGTAAATAAACACATTTTTTTTTCTACAATAAATTCCGCGATGGTATTAGAAATGTCTTACGCACAGCGAAGCGGGCACGGGTCAGCTAGTATATAAATAAACTAGCTGTCTCGACAGACGTTGTCCTGTCAAATTTCAATGATCCCATAGAAAAAAGCACTTTCCGTTTTTCCCGATCTTTACGCCATCCTCAGACTTACTGAATATGCATATAAAATTTGGTAAAAATCGGTAAAGCCGTTTCGGAGGAGTAAGGTAACTAACATTGTGACACGAGAATTTTATATATAAGAAGATATATAAATATTGGTAGACATTATCACACAGCGCCATCTAGCCCCGAACTAAGCAAAGCTTGTACTATGAGAACTAGATAACTGATAGAATACTTATATACTTTTTTAATGTAAATACATATATAAGATACATAATAACACCCAGACACAGAACAAACATATATGTTAATCACACAAATGTTTGTTCAGGGTGTGAATCGAACCCGTTATGGGTTAAGCTACAGCGCAGAAGGCAGAGTTACTACCAACTGAGCTGTATGGCCAGTCAATGTGGTGGCCCTGTAAAGGGTCAGTGACCGTTGGTGAAAGAACGTCGTTGAAAGGACTACGATGTGCACAAAGGAGTCTCATATGCCCAGGGGCCGTACCACAAGATATTAAAGTAATATTAAAATAGTACTTTCCGCGGTGCGAAAGTGATAATAAAATATGAAGTCGTATAGCGCTGTTTTCATATTACTTTAGGCGCATAATTCAAAAGAGCTAGAATCGAGGCGGGGGCTCGCAAACGGCGCGGCGTCGCTTGTTTGACAGTGCGGGGTCGCGGCACAGGCAAGGCGGAGGCGAGCAAGCGGCGCGGGGCGAGCCCGCGCCTCGATGCCGCCTCGACTCTAGCTTGTGTAAGCGATGCGTGTTAAGAGTTTGTGATAAGCCCCTAGGACTTTGAGATAGATGTCAGATTCTGGCGCATCATTTTTAGGGTTCCGTACCCAAAGGGTAAAAACGGGGCTCTATAACTAAGACTTGCTGTCCGTCTATCTGTCTGTCTGTCTGTCTGTGCGTCCGTCTGTCTCTCACAGGGCTGTATCTCATGAACCGTAATAGCTAGACAGTTTAAATTTTCACAGAATATGTACTTCTGTTGCTGCTATAACAACAAATAAAAACAGAATAAAATCAATATTTAAGGGGAGCTCCCATACAAGAAACGTGATTTTTTTTGCCGTTTTTATATATAATAAATAGTACGGAACCCTCCGTGCGCGAGTCCAACACGCACTTGGCCAGTTTTTTAAACTAAAATGATGTCTGCATTGAATGTGACTGGTGACAATACTGTCACAGGCGAGGTAATTTTTTGACAGTTTCGCATCACATATTCAATCGCATTATCGTCGCTGATAATCTTTGATAACAATGTTATTGATTTCAAATTACGATTATTGGGTTTATTGATCCTAAAAACACCTAAATACTTACTAAATAGGTTGAAATACAAATATACTCTATCTACATAGGTCTAGTCGGCGCCTGTCTCTTCTTGTGTAGTAAGTTAAGGGTTTCTTACATAACGTTGACCGTTATTTGTGATTATAATACGACTGTTATATAACTGATTGGTTATTATAACGTAAATTTAAAGAGTCCTATAAATAGTGTCGAGTTTTTTTTTATCTACTTCTAGGACGGCCTTACAGCTCAGTTGGTAACTCTGCCTTCTGCACTGTAGGTTGTGGGTTCAATCCCTTACCCAGGGCAAACATTTGTGTGATGAACATAGATGTTTGTTCTGTGTCTGGGTGTATTTTGTATTACAAGTACGTATTAACAAAAAAAAGTATTCAAGTATTCTATCAGTAATCTAGTTCAGATAGTACGAGCTTTGCTTAGTTTGGGGCTAGATAGCCATGCGTGAAATGTCCCAAAAAAAAACGTCTTCCACTTGGTACTTTTTGGGACACTCTGTATTAAATTTAATAACGCAATACGGCATCAATAACATTGACTTGTTTTTTTAAGAATTAGACAGAAATGTGTTTGACTGTCATAATACGAACACAATTTCTAAGAAACCACTAAATCCACATACAAGGGTATAATAAACGTCTTTTAACATGCTCTCGGTTGCTCTATAAACGGAGCATTGTTAATACACAGATGATCTACGTGATCTTGGTTATTGCTTTTCAACCGACGAAGAATTTAAATACTCAATTTGACGTGTATTTTTTTTTGTTACTTTTTAGGGTTGGGTACCTAAAAGGTAAAAACGGGACCCTATTACTAAGACTTCGCTGTCCGTATGTCTGTCCGTCTGTCCGACTGTCCGTCGGTCTATCACAGGGCTGTATCTCATGAACCGTGATAGTTAGACAGTTGAAATTTTCACAAATGATGTTATTTTTATGTTACTGCTATAACAATAAATACTAAAAACAGAATAAAATAAACTTTTAAGTGGGGCTCCCAACTTTTAGTTTTTTAAACGTAAATAACAGCTAAGGATGGGCGCCAGAAGCATGTAAAAGGGTAGTCAGGCCTGGTTACGTGCAGCACCGCTGACAATTTCGATTCGCATATTCGGCACACGGGTCCACCCATCGACCACTACATAGCCCTATAGACGCCTAATGGCTTCATTTCTTCAGACAAACAATTCTGACAAACCATTGCGGTGTGCGGGTCAGGGGAACGGTAAAAAATGTATTCTGATTGGCCAGTTCAATGTTACAGCCCGCCGCGGGGCGCGTCGTGAATCACGCTCCGTGGTTTGTATCAGCAGTATAAGCCTAATGTATTGTTTGAAAGTGTTCGCCTTGCATGAGGAGTCTATAGGCTGTATGGTCAATGGGTCCACCGACTGGAATCCGACGTCTCTTTATTGACAGCTCATGCTATTTGCACGTCGACATCGCGCATAGCTCTCACAGACAGAGGGAAAGTTGTGTGTTATTGCTGAAATATCTTAGGTATTTATTGTACGAGTATTCTGCATGGTTCAAGGACCCGTAATAAAATAGAGATTAAAATTAACTAGCATGTTTTGACCCGCATAGGATTATGTAATACAAGCTGACCCCGCGAACTTCGTATCGCTTTAGAATTAACAAATGTTGTCTTCCGTTCCCGTTCCCGTTCCCGTTCCCGTTCCCGTTCCCGTTCCCGTTACAATTCCCGTTCAATAGTTTTTGTAGCGCACACGAAGAAAGCAAAATTTTTAGCAATTTTTTACACCTTGTGAAGCAACTATCGTCATTATTATAAAGAATTTATTACTTTTTCAAAATAAAAAATAGCCTATGTTACTCAGGGATAATGTAGCTTGGTAATGGTGAAATAATTTTTGAAATCAGTTCAGTAGTTTTAGGGTTTATCCATTACAAAAATAAAAAAAAACAAAAAATCTAAACTTTTCTCTTTATAATATTAGTATAGACTAGCCGACCTGTGACAGACATTGTCCTGTCAAATTTCATTAATCAAATAGATAAGACAGAATGTTTTTAGTCTGTGATGTCAGATTTGTTGCACACCAGCGCCATCTATACAGAAATCATCCCTTTTGCGTTTTTTATCGTTTTTGGGATGTTTTTCATATTTTAAAGTAGTCTATTATTTATTCGGGCATTACATCTACATCTACAGCAAATTTCAACTTAATCCGTTTTGTCGTTTAGGCCTGGTTGAGGAACAAACATACATACAAACTCACAAACTTTCACATTTATAATATTATTAGGATAGGATAGGATATAATTGTGTTAGTTTATTCATGGATTTTCTTTTAAAACAAATGATATGTAACCAATTAGTATTTATAAAAGCGGCGATGGGATTACAACATGTGACGTATGGAATGCTAACTACTGACTACCCCCTTTTGACATCACGATGATTTGAGCGCTTGGAGATCTGTAAAAATGTCTACCGTACTTAGATACGTACCGTAATCCTATTTCATTTCCATTATTTCAAATAAAACCGGCCAAGTGCGAGTCGAACTCGCGCACGAAGGATTCCGTACCATTATCTATAAAAACGAAAAGAAAAACACGTGTATTGTATGGACCCCACTTAAATATTTATTTTATTCTACTTTTAGCGGCAACAGAAATACATAATCTGTAAAAATTTCAACTGTCAAGCTATCACGGTTCATGAGATACAGCCCTGTGACAGACAGACGGACTGCGAAGTCTTAGTAATAGGATCCCGTTTTTACCCTTTGGGTGCGGAACCCTAAAAAGGTAGGTAAGTTAAAGTTAGGCTTGTTCAGGTTTTTTTTTTATATTAGAAGCGTACGCGTGAATTTGCATGTTTACCTCAGACGACGTAGTTGCGCCCTGGAGTGCGGCGTCCGATCGCGAAGGGCCAAGCACGCGCCCTTACCGCCGCAGCCACATCCCCCCTCAGTAAAGCCACCACATCGTCCAAGTAGCGCACTGCAAGGGACTCGTGCGAGAGCGCACGCGCAGCCGCCGCACACCGGCATGCGCGCACCGACTGCGTCTGCGCACACAAACACACATTCTAAGACAACAGATGTTGGATAGCTCCAGAAAGTTATGTATAAACACTGAAATATAATACAATTATAAGCGGCGATCGGCTTGCAACCTGTGCAAAAGGAATACTAACTACTGAATAATGTGAGCATGTACCAAATATAAATATGAACGTGCCTTCGACTACCCCCTCTAGACATCTTCATATAATCTAAGTGCCTGGAGATCTGAGACGATGTCTACCGTCATTGGGGATTACAGTCGTGATCCTATTTTTTTATTATTATATATTACTATACAAGATATAAATCATAATCTAAATAGCCACTCATCATCATTTTCTTTTTCTTTTCACTCTTAATGTGGCACAACATGTTTACAAACATGTTGCGAAGAGGATTTGGTTTATGTTTTACAACCGGCCGCCTGCCTGATGTCAACCCTCTCAATCTGAATAGCCACTAACACTTATTAACAACTATGTTTTATGCTCTTGGATTTACAAGCAATAAATACCTTACACAATTTTCTACAAAATAATCTCAGAAAAACTTGCAACGAAACATAACATTAATGGCGTCTCAACTAAAGCTCCCTCAGGTCCATTATTTATTCTTGAGAATTAGGTATCTAAGCTAATTGGGCTATCAAACCAATAATACTGAACTTAAGCTTGGAAGCCTCAATGACTGTTGTTTAATTATAAGTTTCATTGAAATTACAACCTTCTGGGTCTACGCCGTAGAACTTGTACGCAAAGGGTCTACAAGGTTCTACGTTAAAAGTCAACAATCGTCCTTTGCTATACTACTACTACTGGATAACTCTTAATGTACCATCATTTAAAAACTATCAACGCATTACACATCCAATATTAATACGCTCGTTCAAAACCAGGAAATTTATTTATAAACCAGAACACATTTGTCCTGTTCCGACCACAGAATGGCCGCAGAGCGCATGCAAAACGAATAATCATTATTAAAACCATTACTAATATAATTAGCAAACTAGATTTCAACAGAAACTAGATAGGAATTCATAGATAAAAATAATATGAATTCCTATCTAACTTTTATTGACAATAATTGTTTGAATCACACGCAAACTATTGCTTGTGATTGTTTTTTGATCAGTCAGATAAACCTTTGATTAAAAATGTAAATAGACTTTTATTCTCATCTGCACTATCTCGATCCTTTTATGCTAGAAGTTTGGCATCTGATTCTGATGATTACAGGCCTTACTCTAGGGCTTTTTACTCAACAAAATGATTTCGACATTATCGATGAAAGTGACAGCGCTCCGATATATTCGACCAAGCCGCACTCTTGTCGTCGTAAATAATGTATGATGTCAATTGTCAAAATGCACGTCAAAATATAGTCGGAAACGATTTGACGTTTCTTTGTCCCGATATAATCGTTTATCGTTTTCAAGAGTAGACCAGATATATGTGTTCTGTGGTAGACCAGCTGATCTCATCCAAAACTAAAGGTAAATTATGTCAGTTTCGTGGTGGCACAAAAGGTTGGTATTTTATTGCACTCAAGGTAATGCTTGAAATTTTAGTTTTTTTGTATGGGCTGAGTCTACCCGGATAAGACTGAAAAAGTGATAAAAACGCATTATCTTGAAAACCATCAAACTTAAAAACAAAACTATCTTTCGTTCATGTAGCTAGTAAGATTATCTAACGAATTATAAATAGTAGTGTTTTGGAAGAGCCAACTTTGGAAAATAAATCTATCGAGAAAAGTTTCACCAATCGTGTTTCTGTCTATAATTTATCTAGATTAAATCCTTAAGAGGCTCCCAGTCGCTGATTGCTCTTTTTCGAAACGAAAAAAGAAATACTTCTGAACAAGCCACATCTCCTATTTTTATAAGTATATTACTTCAGGTTCCTACCTAGATTTCTATTAAGCTAAAAACACAATAGCAGAAACTTTTCACGATAAAGATATTATTTCAAAATGATACGTTTTAGAATTTATGATCGAAATATTTTATATACCTACTATTAAAATCAACTTGTGATTTATTGTTAACTAGCGACCCGCCCCGGCTTCGCACGGGTAGCATGTTATTATACATATAAACCTTCCTCCTGAATCACTCTATCTATTAAAAAAAACCGCATCAAAATCCGTTGTGTAGTTTTAAAGATATAAGAAAACATACATACATACGCGGGAAGCGGAAAGAGACTTTGCTTTATACTATGTAGTGAAGATAGGTAATATGTAGATCTAGATTTCTATTAGAATAGATTTTTGATAAGTAATTATACATAATTTATATCATTAATTTATTCGAAAAGCTAAGGCGGACCACGCTCCGACGTGTGTTTGTCGTTATTGCAGCGGTCGGTAGGATTATTTATCGAAGTGATTAAAGATGGGTACATCTTTATTCACATATACTATACATTATAAAATAGGAGATGTGGCTTGTTCACAAGTATTTATTTTTTCGTTTTGTACAAAAACAATCGTCGACTGGGAGCGCCTTAAGTCGTAGAAAATAAAACTGTATGTTTTGCGGTTATTGAAAACGATTCTGCATTCATTTTAAAAAATATAACGCGGGTAAATTACCTAATTAACAAGGAAAGCAATTTACCAGTAAGTACATACCACCTTATCTTTGTTTACGAGTATTGAACTCGTTATAATTTATGTTCTTACTTATTATTTATAATATTATTGAAGCTAGTAACAACTGATAATGGGATGCAGTTATTATTATTGTTAAATATTTTATTGTTTCATAATGGGACTAGGGGTCATACCACAATCGCCTAAAGTTATATCAAAACAACATTACTCGCGGTGCGAAAGTGACAACACTGTACGAGTATTGTTTTAATATTACTTTTGAGCTTATGGTACGGCTCCAGTAGAAATTAGTAAGTAAGATACTAAAACGATATAACTCTGGTAACGATAATTTATCGTTACCAGAGTTGTTGGTATCGCATTTTCAATTAAAAAAAATAATAATACATCAAATCACGACTGTAGTCCCCAAGCACGGTAGACATCCTCTCAAATCTCCAGGCATTCAGATCCTTAAAGATGTCTAAAGGTGTTAGTCAAAGCCACGTCCAAACATTACATTTGGCACAAGCCCACATCTTGCAGCAGTTAGCATTCCACGCGTGACAGGTTGCAAGTCCGTCGCCGCTTACAAGAATACTAACTGGTTTCCCCACGATGTTTTCTTTCAACGCTATAAGCACGTGATTAGCATTTAAATATTTTGAACAGATAAATCCATTGATGCACGACCGGGATTTGAACCCACGACCTTCGGATTGAAAGTCGAGGTACCTTCCAATCGGCAAACACGGCTGGTCGGCTGCCGATTCTGGTAAGTAAATTTGAATTTAATAACGATTGATATCACATTTTATTACTATGTAGTACGATCATTGGTTGAATTGGAACATCTCCCCTCATTTCCGCAGTGGTCACCAGCTTTATCTGATTACCTTAACTGAACTATTGTAATAAATAATTAAGAGTGGCAGGATGCTTTTGATGCATTTAGTTCTTTCTATAGTCATGGAGCGAATGATGAGGTTTTTCAACATGCAACGCATCTTACTTCCTAAAAAATAATTCAGTTAATTACTCCTAAATATGATGTAAGAAATTACTATCTAGCTCTAAGGTTAGTAGAAAACTAAATAAGTGTACTAAAATTTGTGCATAAATACTTGTAGCAATAAAATCATACAAAGTTGTGATAAATGTTGATCGATTATTTTTCTAAAAGTGCGTAAACACTGTCACTGATTTTCGCATTTGTCGAAGTAAAGTGAATACGCACCTTTACAAATTACTTTGCAAAACTTTATCATCATCATCGTTACAAACTCCCAAGCTACCAAGGTGTTAAGTAATATTCCATCTGTCTCCAAACTTTTCCGTCTTGATTTACTCACGATGTTTACCTTTTACGTTTTCGTAAAGAGACACTGCATTATGCCTTCTAACCCTTCAACCATCAACTCGAGATTTTTTACAAGATCAGCACAATATGAAAAGCATGTATTTTAAAGAAATTCCCATCACCAGGTGCAGCCAGACTAACGCGTTGGTGCATCCCTATCACAATGGTACCAACGCGTCAGGGGTCCTGGCGCGCCAGGCGCCGAGCCAGCACCTGCAGGTCCTGCTGAATGACGGCCAGCTCATCGTGCAACGCGCGTGACTCCGCCAACAACGCATCCAGTCTTCTCGCAGCGAGAGAAAGACCTCCATCAATTTCATCCTCTTCAACTGACAAAGCCAGTCTTCCCAGCCGCTCTCTCTCTATCGCTCCCGTATCCCGTTGGAACCCTCGTAGCATCTCCTGTCTGATCCCACTCGTATGCGCATACTCGGCTTCTCTCAACTCTTCCGCTAAGGAGCGCTGTGCGTTAGGTATTAACGTTGGTGACGGTGACTCAGAAGGTGATTCGGATGATGATGATGATTCCGGTGGTCTGACCCGCGGTTCCGGAGTTGTAGCTGGGGTCAGGTACGGACTGGGGGAATGTAGCGCGCGCTGAAGGAATCTCCGAGCGTCGTCGTCCAACGGACGCTGGAGACGACGCGGCGCTGGCCTGACTATGGCTTCTAGAGCCTCTCTTCCTGGATCCTCTTCCCGCAACAGCTCCAGGATCCTCGCCCGCGGAGGTGAAATACTCGCACACGAATCAAACTTAGCCACCAACTTTCCCTTGCTGGGTGAAGTGTGAACGTCTCCTGTAGGCGTGTATGTGCGAAGGTTTTCCGTTAGCAGCCGGTAGTTGCGCAGTTTGACGTTTCCTTCGGGGGGGAGATTGTTGGAGGAGCAGTCGTCGGGGTCGGGTTCTACGATCTCTATGAGCGCGGGGCGCGGCTCTCGCGCTGACCCCATGTCGCGCTGCGGCGGCGCGCGCGGACACACTGACTACTATTGCCAAACTCACGCGCTGATAGCACAGAACCACTAACAGTCTCACTTGACGGGACTATTACTAGCACTGTTCAAATCCGTAGTAAGCAATTAGCACGTGACCGCTAAATTCATTCAACAAACTGCCGTCTGGCACGCTAAATGCATGCAAGCGATATTGGATCTTAACTCAGCACGATAAAGCTTCTTTAATACAAAAGTCGCATAGAAAAGCACACGCTTGCTGATAGTATAAAAAAAATACGGGACTATACAATCTGTTTCGGCGAAAAGGAAAACTATCGTTGCTAATTATCTTGAAGCGACACTCGAGCGCGGCAGAAACGCGAACACTACGGTCGGCTGCAACTATTCTAATCCAATTTGAGAGCTTACGCGTGTTCAATAACTGCGTATTTCTAGACTTATTCATAAAACAAGATATAAAAAATAATTATAGAAAACATAAAACCTGACTGCTTAAAAATAAAACATACTTAAAAAATGTTACGCCCCCCTTTTTCGCGGAGGAAGGCTCCATATTCTACACAAAGAAACGGACATAAAAACATACATACATACGTTCGATAAACATTACCCTCCGAAGTCGGGTAAAAATGGATAACTACGAGTATCAAAACACGTAAATAAAGAAAAGACCAATAACAGTATTGATGTTACGCTATTGGGTATCGATATGGGGATTTCTTATAAAAAAGTGTCAATAATCTCTTGACTGCATTGGAGCAGAACATGTAATTATCGATCTAATAATAGTCTATAGATATACTAGCTTCCGTCCGCGGCTTCGCTCGCGTGGTACCTGGATAAAAAGTAACCTATATGCTTATTCTAAGTTTCATCCAATACCGTTCGAACATTCAAATATCCTCACAAACTTTCAGATTATTTTATAACATAATATAGTATACTAGCAGTCTCGCGTCAGACGTTGTCCTGTCTAAATTTAAATAATCGCATAGAGTAACGCACGTTGCTATGACGACTGATGTCAGATTATTTGCACACCAGCGCCATCTATAACAAAATCATCCCCTTTGCGTTTATTATTATTTTGGGGATGTTTCTCGTATTTTAAAGTAGTCTGTTTTTTATTCAGGCATTATATCTACATTTACAGCAAATTTCAACTTAATCCGCTTTGTCGTTTAGGCTTGATTGAGACACAAACATACAAACAAATTCACAAACTTTCGCATTTATAATATTATACAGCGCCCCGGCTTCGCACGGGTGGTACCTGGATAAAAAGTAGCCTATGTGTTATTCTGATGTATAAGCTATATTACTGTAAAGTTTAATCTAAACCCGTTCAGTAGTTTTTGCGTGAAAGAGTAACAAACACACACACACACACACACACTCACAAACTTTCGCATTTATAATATTAGTAGGAAGTAGGATTAAGATGATTACCTATATGTATTTATATTTACCGTTTCGTTCTTCCTTCTCCGTTTGTTTTTTGACATGTAACATATTAAAACTCGACCAGGAATTTTAAAATAGGTCTGTTGACTTTACATTACTTGCCAGAGAGTATGTGGAATTAAGATTGTAATATGATAAACCGACAGCATTCCCGGCGTTGCCTTTTTAGCAGTAAAATGAAGTGCATTGTCAGGCTCTGTTACACATTAGCTATAATTAATTGCACTCTGCTGTGAGAGATGCGTTCATTACTGAGAACTACAAGTACCTACTCATCTAGCTTAACTTAGTACTTTGTTGGTATTAAAGTGATTTATAACAACATGAAGTTTCAGTTTTCATGTAGTTTTGTACCTGTAGAATGAATGGCGAAACTTACTCGCATTAATTATAGATTTTTACACGGGTCTTTATCACGTAATTACATATTTTTTACGTGATAAAGACCCATGTTAAAATTTATAGTTATGTCTTAAAATCACGATAGTTTGAAATATAATTGTACTTGCATTTTTCATAAAAATACATTCTGGTTTTGCGTTCGATATATTTAATGCTTTTAGGGTTCCGTACCCAAAGGGTAAAAACGGGACCCTATTACTATTCGCGAATTCGCTGTCCGTCTGTCCATCTGTCTGTCAATCACAACTTGTGACAGACAGACAGATGGATGGATAGTTGACATTTTCACAGATTATGTATTTCTGTTGCCGCTTCCTCACGATCTTTTCCTTCACCGTTTGATACACGTGCGCATATAAATTTTTCGAAAACTAAAAAATTGACGCACGGATTGGATTCGAGCCTACGACCTTCGATTTGAAAGTTGAGGTTCCCACTCGGCCAACACGGTATGATAAACTAACTAAATATTCAAACTTTCGTATTAAAAACATAAGATCCAAGTAAGGTTGACCCAAATGGCCGGTGTTAGTCAGCAAACAGTCCTCGGACCCTCAACGTGTGTCTACACTGCCGAGCCTAGCGCGGTGGCGACGATGAGCGCGAAACATAATGAAACATAATGAAACGCGCCTTTGCCGCCATACTGCTGTGATGGCGCGTTTCATATCCTGTCCTAATAATATTATTGTGCGAAAGTTGTGAGTTTGTTTGTATGTTTGTGCCTCAATCGGGCCTAAACGACGAACTGATTAAGATGAAACTTGCTGTAGATATACATATAATGCTAGAATAAAACATTTCCAAAATGGAATTTAGAGAGGGTATTTTAATCCGAAAAACATTTCCAAAATGTTACAAAACACAAAATGAAGAATCTCAAAAAAAAACTGACATCAGTTTTGGCAACTGCATAATACGCATTCTACTAAAAATGACAAAGTAACTTCCGCGCTAGGTTCGGCAGTGTGGACACCCGCTCAGAGTGATGGATGAGCGCTTTATTATAGCCTTCATTTACAGATCGGTCATAGATACGAGATAATTTTGTTAGAAGCTTCGGTAAAGATCTTCCCTGCTTTTGTAAAGTATTACGATGATGAACATTTCATTCTTAGGTGTTAACAAAGAGTTAGGAGACGTAAAGTGGGGCCAATTTAATTGATCATCATTTGACATTTATTTTATCAGGGCCGTACTACAATCTCTAAAGTGTATACACGGAGATTGTAGTACGGCCCCAAGAAAATATTTATAACGAAATAAAAAACCGGCCAAGTGCGAGTCGGACTCGCGCACGAAGGGTTCCGTACCATTATCTATAAAAAATCATGTTTGTTGTATGGGAGCCCCTCTTAAATATTTATTTTATTCTGTTTTTAGTATTTGTTGTTAGAGCAGCAATATAAATACATAATCTGTGAAAATTTCAACTGTCTAGCTACCATGGTTCATGAGATACAGCCCTGTGACAGACAGACGGACAGCGAAGTCTTAGTAATAAAGTCCCGTTTTTAGGGTTCCGTACCCAAAGGGTAAAAACGGAACCCTATTACTAAGACCTCGCTGTCCGTCTGTCTGTCCGTCTGTCACAGGGCTGTATCTCATGAACCGTGATAGCTAGACAGTTGAAATTTTCACAGATTATGTATTTCTGTGGCTGCTCTAACAACAAATACTAAAAACAGAATAAAATTAATATTTAAGGGGGGCTCCCATACAACAAACATGATTTTTTTGCCGTTTTTATAGATAATGGTACGGAACCCTTCGTGCGCGAGTCCGACTCGCACTTGGCCGGTTTTTTTTACCCTTTGGGTACGGAAAACTAAAAATTGGAATTTGGACTGGACAAAGTCTGGGTCGGCTAGTCTTAGATATACCTTCGGCCTATTTACTAGTATTCCAGTCAATAGCACGACCTAGTAAAGCCTAGAATAGACAATAGGCTCACTACAATGGTGGTGATGCAAGCCACCACGTTGCTACCACCTGCTATAGGTACTGTTCAGTTTCACTAGTGTCGGATTACAGATATCGATACATTTGTAACAATAGGTGTTGTATAATACTGTTTTTATTAGACACTAGCTTTTATCTTCGAATTCGTTCGCGTAGATTCACGATAATTATTTTGATGACTTTATTGTAAAACACTAAAATTCCTGAAAAACAAAAGATTTTTTCTCCGTCCCAAGACTTTAAATTATCTCTGTATTGAATTTCATCACAATCGGCTCAGCGGTTTGGTCGTGATAACGCCACAGACGGACAGACAGACAGAGAGGTAGGTCGTCAGTAGGTACTTTCGGTTGCTTTATGGTCTGCGCAGATTACCGAACATTGAAATACAATATACCTTAGCTCGATTGGTTATAGTATTAAATTCAATTGATAAATTTTAAATCCTCTACCGCACTGTCTGCCAGTATTCGCCGACTAATAGGCTTTAATTAGCCGATCGGTTACAAAAAAATCCGATTCATATCTCGGAGCAGAGTTTAACTAAAAGATCGATATTTTAATCTTTCATCGACCTTGTCCCATCGTTGCTCGACCGCAATCAATACCCACTACATAATTCGAGTGTTTAAAGCGCATAACGCTATTATGATACAATGTTCCTCGTGGTATAAGTATACTATGATATTTGTACTACTATGTACATATTCTGGGAGTATTTGATAGAGGATGTTTTTTTTTATACTGAGTAGGATTAATAAATAAATAAAATAAAATTATTTTTCAAACTATCGTGATTAGTAGACTTAACTATAGGTTTTGACACGGGTCTTTATCACGTAATTACGGCAGACTGACCGCGACCATGGCTATTGTAACATAGTCGAAACGTCGAGAAAGTAAATTAAAGGTAATTACGTGATAAAGACCCGTGTCAAAATCTATAAATAAAATAAATATTGGCGGACTTCACACAACGCCATCTAGCCTCAAACTAAGCAAAGCTTGTATTATGGGAACCAGATAACTGATAGAATACCTACTTATATACTTTTTATACATATTAACACCCAGACCTATAACGTGCTTATAACGATAAAGGAAAACATCGTGCGGAAACCAGTAAGCGATTCTTGTAAGCGGCGACGGGCTTGCAACCTGTCATGTATGGAATGCTAACTACTGCAAAGTGTGGGCATGTGCCAAATGTTATATTTGGATGTGCCTCTGACTAACCCCTTTACACGTCTACAAGGTTCTGAGCATCTGGAGATCTGAGAGGATATGTCTACCGTACTTGGGAATTACAGTCGTGATCCTATTTTTTTTTATAATAACTTTATGCAGCTCTCTCCAACTGTTTCTTTCTAGCGTCGCCTCCTTAACTTCCTTATACGACATGACAGCTATTTTCTTATTTATCTGGTTCAAATAGTTTTACATATTTCGATAATATTTTGCAGTCAAATACGTAGGCCGCTGCCTAGGGTAGCTTTTAAAAAAATACTTTTATTTTAAATCTAAATTTAATCGAAAGTAAAAGGATTACAAATTAATTATCTTAGATGAAACAAGTTCGAAGTTTGAACAAAGAATGAGAATATAAAACTAGGTAATTTCCGTGAAACGCGCGATTGACGTCAAGCGACCACGTTCCCGCTGACGATGCGCCTCGTGAGTCCGATGCACCTTGTACCGCGCTTGGGACAGGTCGAGCCTAGCTCAGCTATATCCATACGTTAGCTTTGCGTAACACCTCCCCCCGAAGAACAGCGAGTATTGAAGCTTGTCGTAAATTGAGCTGGGGGTTGGTTGGGATCAACCCTTTTGTTGATTGGAAGAGAATAGACTCCTTGTAGTTCAGCTTGGCTTGCTTCAGAAATTTGGTGCGAATCCTTGTTCCGATTAGGTCCATATCTTCTGTATAGTAGGTAGCTAATGAGTGCACATGCACTGGTTATAACCCCGTACATAGGAATTGTTGTGTGGTATAAACTGTAGTCGATGTCCTTTTGAAGATGAAGTGGCGATTGTAGCGAGATTTTCTTATTGGTAGCATGAAGGTGGTCCAAGTTGATAGAGTTCAATTTGAATGCTGGAGCTGAAGATGATGTCACGAGGTCACTCTCGGGTAGGTCCATTATCTTGATCGCTTGTCCTTTCAAACGATCGTTGGCGTTGGATATCGTGAAATCTTGAGTTTCCAAATAGCATTTCTGAGGAATTATAGCGAGATAGCTGCCTTGAAAAGTCTTGTAGAGATCTTGCCCACAGGATAGATGTACTTTCGTAGAAACAGGGAAGCTGATGCTGTAATGTTTCTCGTCGAGTTCTTCATACGCTGGTTTAGTTAAGGTGATGGTGGTAGGGCTGCATGTCTCGTCCCGCTGCTGCATAGATATAAGTTTCTGGATGCAGTCATCTGGTGATCGATTCTGCGAGTTCCTTTTCTCGTCGCAAATGTACCATTTACTGGTCTTCGGGCATTCAGCCTCAATGTACTTGAAATCTTTCTCATGGATAACTAGGTATGGGAAAGGAGGGATAAGGATCTCGTGCTTCTTATTGGGAATAATAGATAATTTATACATATCATATGTGGATGAGAGGATGATCGGAAATTTATATTATAACTATCTCATTTCCTACGTAATAAAAGCCTAACCTAATTATATCAAAATATTCTCTAATGTCTAAATCAAAAACTTTTGTATAATCAAGATTACCCGTGATACTCTTAACTACCGATCCGAGACCATCTACGAGTCCTCTTTTTACACGCTTTATCTCAAATGTTTCTAATTGATTAAGTACACCTGTAAGCTTTTTCTTCAAATAATCTATGTAAGGTTCAAATAATGAATTTGTTTGATTATTTAGATGAGAGCTAAAGTTATCTATCTGATTATTCAGTAGGAATTTACTTTATCTTGCAAGTCTTGGAGATTTACATTTTGTAGAAAGGAATGGTAGTGGGAAACGAGTTTAGCTGAGCCTAACTTAAAAGGTAAAATTCCAGGCCTTTCATCGAGACTTTCAAGTTTTATCTCCTGCATCAGAGCTGGTGCCAGGAGCAGGTGAATTATAAGAAGGATCCTGTAACAATTGGGCGCTTTTAGGGAGACGCTTCAACCTAGATTTGGCAATGGGACCTCGCTTTTTCTTAGTGTAAATATGAATAGGGAGGTCTGCCATTACGACGTCATGAGTAAAACGAGGGGCTAACTTTTGTCTAGAAGCAAACGGATTTTTAACGAAAATCTGTTGCTCGGGAGAGTATTCAGCCTCTGGTTCTCGTTCCTTGTTTCGGTTATCTGTAAGGTCTTTACGAGTCGTGCTACACACGTCATGAATCGCGTTATAAGCTTTAGTCATCTTGTCTTTGTGGTTGGTCATGTACTGTTGTAGTAAGTGAGCTGAGAGATCTACGTCGAAAGGATCACGAGGATCATAATGTCCTGTAACTACATCTATTGGCTTGCACCTTGTAAAACTATGAATACTACTATTATATGCCAAAAGGGCGTAGGGCATTAAATTAATTACAGATTCGTTTTTCTGACCTAATTTTAAAATACGGAGATGTTCCAGTATCGTTGAGTGGAATCTCTCAACTATACCGTTCTCATTTGGTGTATGAGGAGCAACTCTATGATGCTGGATCTTATGCATCTTCATAAATTCTGCCACAAGCTGATTTGTAAATTCGGTTCCGTTATCGGTTACTATAGTGATAGGTATTCCGTGATGAGTACAAAAATGTAATAAAGCTTGTACTACACTTACGGCAGTGCCGTCTCTTAAGTGATATGCTTGAGCATATTTGGAGAATGCGTCTACGATTGTAATGAATTTCTCGCTTTGAATAGTCAATAGATCTAAATGGATCAGTTCAAATGGCTTAGTAGCGGGTGGTACCACTTTAAATTGTTGTTTTATCGGGCTGCGATCATATTTCGCTTGACCACAGATAGTACATTCATTTATGAATTTACTAATTTGCTCTCTCATTTTTGGCCAATAATATCTATGGGATAATGCTAAATAACATTCATTGATACCGCGATGGTTTGTCTTGCCATCGTGATACTTGTTTATAATTTCCTGCTGTCTCAAATATTCCCTAACGTTTTCTAATTCAGTCTTAGTCAGTGTAAGATTCATAGCCGAATTTTTAAAGGTTTTCTGTATAATAGGTATAATAGTGTACATAGCCAAATAGGGGTTTATTAGTAGTCCGGTCTTTATCTTAGGGTGAACGTACTCTTTGATTGCATTTATAACATCTTCCTCTACATTAGATTCAGATATTTGGACTGTAGTACGTGTGTGCGTCTCGAAAGGCTTGGTGACCATTGGTCGTCCTTTAATGTCACCTACAACATTAAATATAAGCTGTTTCGTGAATTTATTTAAAGGGTCATCAGTAATTGGTACTTCCAAGATGGGGCTTTCATTATTCGTGTGAACAGTGGCGGTTCTAGAACCAGCTTCAGTTTCAGTAGCTGTTATAGTTCTAGACTCGTCCAACGCGGGATTAGTCTCAGATGGATTTACTGCAATTGACATGAGCTCTTCGTTATTAATCTCAATACGCGATAGTGCATCAGCATTTGTGTTGCACTTACCTTGTAGGTATTCGACTCTATAATCATATTCGCTAAGTTTCAAACGCCATCTTGTAAGTCGTGAGCTAGGATCTTTTAAATTCACTACCCATTGTAAAGGTCTATGGTCAGTTAGGATTAGAAACTTTCGTCCATAAAGATAAGGTCTAAAGTATTTAGTTGCCCAAACAATAGCCAAAAGCTCCTTTTCGATTGTGCTGTAATTTAATTCGCTTGAATTGAGAGTTCGCGATGCGTATGCGATCGGTTTATTTGAACTCTTTGTGCCTTGAGATAAAATGGCACCTATAGCTACGTTAGATGCATCTGTAGTTAAGATGAACTCTCGCGTAAAATCTGGATATTGTAAGATCGGGTCATTTGTTAAGAGCGTCTTACAATGTTCGAAACAGTTGGTGTAGTTTTGGTCTAGCTTGATTTTAGAACCTTTCTTTAAACATTGAGTTAGTGGCTTGGTAATACGAGCGAAATCTGGAATAAATTTCCTGTAATAACCGAGTAACCCGAGAAAACGTTTGATTTCAGTGGTAGTCTTTGGAATGGGGTAATTTTCAATTGCTTTAATTTTATTAGGGTTAGGTTTTACACCTTCTTTACAAATTACATGACCTAAAAAATCAGTTTCTAACTTCAAAAATTCAGATTTATCCATTTGAATTTTAAAGTTCGATTCTCTCAATCTGCTGAAAACCTTGTCCAAGTTAATAATGTGTTCCTGAAGGGAAGTACTGAAAATAATTATGTCATCGAGATAGACTAGGCAGATTTCATTCTGGAGTCCTCTCAGGACATTATCCATCACACGCTGGAAGGTTGATGGTGAGTTTTTGAGGCCCATTGGCATCCTTAAAAACTCGTAATGCCCATTCTCTACATTGAACCCTGTTTTATGAACATCGGAAGGGTCCATTTCTACTTGGTAGAATCCACTGGCCAAATCAAGAGTCGTGAAATATTGGCATTTGCCTAGTTTGTCTAGTACGTCTGTTATGTTCGGAATTGGATATTTATCATCAATCGTTTTCTCGTTAACTTTCCTGAAATCCACGACAAGACGCCATTTAACTTTGCCTGAAGCATCTGCCTTTTTGGGTACAATCCAAATCGGAGAGCTCCATGCCGATTCTGAAGGTCTTATAATATTTTGGTCAAGCATCTTATTGATTTGATCTCTGACCTCTTGTCTGTGAACGTAAGGATAGCGATAACTCTTAGTATGTACTGGAATTTCATCATTAGTCCTAATTTTATGTTTGATCTTGTTGGTGAATGTAAGTGGTTCACCCTCAAGATAAAACACGTCCGCGTAGTTTGCACATAAACGTCGTAAATTAGCAAGTTCTTCCGGATTAAGATGATCTGTCCGAAGTCGAGATAAAACATCCTTTTCGCGGTCTGATAAAATTTCAGTACTGTCACATTCAATATTAAATATTTCAGCTTCTACAGGACGATCCATAGAAAATATAACATCATTAGAAGTCGGGTTAGTAATCTCTACCCAGCCTCGGTTATTCTGGACCGTCGTTATACAATCTGAAATAAGGCAATTACAAATCGTCTGGTTCTCTATCAGAACTTCACCGTCTAGTGTGTTTATCGGTAACCTAACTATCTTCGTAGAGTTAGCTGGAATAATTTCTTCATATAAATTAACGTTTCTAGAGTCGTACATCTGAATAGGTATCTGCGTATTACGAGTCATCAGTAACTTATTTTTTAGATTAATGTTAGAGTCCCATACGTCAAGTAAATCAAAGCCTAAAAGTCCGTCAAAATAGTTATGAAATTTATATATATATAAAGTCATGTCATTCGGGTCGTTAAATTCATTAAAACAAGGCAACGTAATTGAATAATCGTTCTTACTAGTCGCGTGCACATTTGTCACTTCAAAGGGATCGTAATTTAAAGGAATGTGACTGAAATATCTTTCTACAGCATCGGGGCTGATAAAAGATTGATTAGCGCCTGTATCGATTAAAAACTTAAGAGGAGGATTCGCTATTTGAATATAGCCTAGTTGCCTTTGGATATGAAAATTTACTTCTATTTTGGCTTTTCTAACTTCGAATCCTGTTGAAAATTTTCATCAGCTGGCACTTCCTCTACCACCGGTGGTTCTGAGTAGGAATACTGATCACATGGGTAATAATCAGGATATTGTTCACAAGAATAGTAGTCCTGGTAGTACTCAGGATAGCCGTCATAGTCGTCACAGTAATAGTAGTTACTATCGTATCCGTCAGATTCGTTGAAGTTAACTTCGCGTGTCTTAAAATAGTTAGTCGGGGGTGGATTCCCGTGCTTTCGCCAGTCATGTCCTGTCAACGCAAATGTCGGTAAACGTCTTTCGACATAATTACTAACACCACTCATTGGAGTAGGACGCGGGGCATTGCCATAATTTTGTGGTTGCTGTGGCTGAGGTCTATAGGGCATTCTAAATGCATTACTCTGTGGGTTATAATTCTGTGGAGGGGCACGGAACATCTGCTGAGTGCGAGTCGGCCCACGTGGTGGTTGCGATTGGGACATGGGGTTAGGCCTCCAACCTTGGTTAGGATGAGCCTGCATGGGGTTCGGTCTTGATGGACCGGGCATGTTAAACATTTGTTGATTCATTGGTCTAAATCCATGTCCGTTAGTCAGTCTAGGAATGAAGTTATTAAAAGGGAGATTGAACTTCGATGCGTTAGAGGTCGGCTGCTGCCAATCCTTTCTACTAATAGATGAACCACCACTACGCTCTTGCATGTATAAAGTGTTGAGCTCTTCCTGGATAAATTCCAGGGCTTTCTCCATAGACTCGGGTCGCATACAACGTATCCTAGATCCAAGTGGGTCCTTGAGACCTCGTAAATAAGCCTGAAGGGTTAACTTTTGGTACAGGACACGTTTTGCCTGTATGGTAGTCGCTACCGTCTCATGAAGTGAGACATACGTCATTATGGTGCTAAACAAATTTTGGCACCGTTCGTAAAACTCTTGCGGGGTACTTGATCCTTGACTCTCTAAGGATAAATCACTATACAGAGCGGTCTCGTCACGATGGTCTGCGAAATTGTTAATTAACGCGCTTCTAATACCCTGCCAGGTTTCTGGTATCCCATTTGAATTAATCAGCCTAGCCGCGGACCCCGACACTTTATTCAGAATCCCATTTATAAGTGCTAAATTAACTAATTCCTTACCTGGCTCTGTTGAAAAATGAGCCACTACAAGTTGGTCACAAAGATTAATAAACCTTGTAAGAATGTGCGGATTTCCATCGAATTCCGGCACAAGTCTTAGATTCTTATAAATCGTATCAATCGGATTAGCCATATTATCTTCTAAATCTCTATACTCGTCAATTACACTGAGTTTACTTCTAGATAATCTACTGCTACCTAATCTAATATACCGTGATTCTCTCGGATGGAAAATCTTGGATTTTTAGTCTAACACACAATAAATGAAATACACACACATATAAAATATAAAAATGCACTAAAGAAAGGATAATAGTAAGGATAAAGAAAGGACTTGAAAGATTCAAGGACTTACAGCATTTCTCGTCGTCTCGTAGCAGAATCGATTTCTAGATTCACCCTCGAACAGCGACACTAGTAGGTTCTTTTTTACTTGCGAGATGCTTGCCTAGGGTAGCTTTTAAAAAAATACTTTTATTTTAAATCTAAATTTAATCGAAAGTAAAAGGATTACAAATTAATTATCTTAGATGAAACAAGTTCGAAGTTTGAACAAAGAATGAGAATATAAAACTAGGTAATTTCCGTGAAACGCGCGATTGACGTCAAGCGACCACGTTCCCGCTGACGATGCGCCTCGTGAGTCCGATGCACCTTGTACCGCGCTTGGGACAGGTCGAGCCTAGCTCAGCTATATCCATACGTTAGCTTTGCGTAATGTTGTTTCCGGTAACAGGGAACACACTGTATTTATGCTGCAAGTGTGTATGATTATGTATTTTGCCGGGTGCTCGCTCAGCCGTGGCCGTGGCGGTGCGATTTCTATTATAGCGTTTGACAATACGCTTGTAATCATCGCTAAATAGGCTTGTGAATGGGGGAAGTAATATTAGATTATGGCAACACTTTGGAATAGAGTATAACTAAATGCTCTAATAGTTATGACATGGGGGGTTAGCATGAACCACTATTGTATCGACATCGTATCGTCCAAACGCCAAAACTGACACTTTTACTATACAAAATGTGCCAGTTTTGATATTTGGTTGATCATGCTCAGGCCAATGTTCGTCCAGAGGTGGTAACGATAGCCAATCAAACAAATTAATTTACCTTTTTGCAAAAGATGGCACTGGACTGAAATAAGCTTTCTGTTGAAAAATATTTTTCAATGACAAGCTTTTCAAACCTTCGAGCACCTGTCACATAATATAACATTGTCATTGGAACTTGACAAGAATGTGAGTGTCTATTGAACAGCTTCTGACTCCATCATCAGATCAGCTCGCTGTCACCATATTATTGAATTGTCACCAAAGTTACATAAGTACCTATGCAAAATTTCAGCTCAATCGGTTGGGGATAACTGCTTCAAAATTCCACCTTAACAAACATAGTTACATACATACATTGCAAGTTAAATAAAAGCTTGTCAAAAGTGAAAGATGACGGGGAGGCCTTTTCCCAGCAGTGGGACAGTACAGGTTAACTAAAAAATCAAACCTTTGCAACATATATATTTGGAAAAGCCTATATTATCTCTATTATTATTATTATTATTATTACTATATTCGAACCTATTATTCTTTTTGCTAATACTCGTAGCACTAAACATTAGATTTAAACGATTACAGCGACATGGCGAACTATTGGCGCTGAGAGGCGCTAGAGGCATGGGTTCAATCTTTCCTTCGGAACAAACGTCAGCAGGTTCTGTAGATATTTTTTTCTAAAAGGTCTTGTTGTACCATGGTACTCGCACTTTCTAAAACCCACAGGGAATCCTATGGAGTCAAGATAGTCTGTGGTTATTAGTTGTTATTTCTATTTACCATTATGCTATAAACCTTGGTGCGCAATGTAACAGCGGCTCCAATAATCCAAAAACGTTTAAATTGAACACCACAATGTGTTCGTTGCTCCAATTACGTCACCCGCAGCCCCAAAACCAATTACTGAACACACGAGTAGCAGCTGAAATACACGAGGAAATTAAACATCCTGAGGATAAACCTGCCAGTTGTCAGGAGAACTATTGCTGCCAGTTCGGTACGGGAAGCTGAGACGTACGTCTTTGACGTGGCGAAGTGAAAGGTTACTGAAATTCCAAGTTCGATACCTATCCAATTTCACCGGCAATGCGTCCACAATTGGACAGAAAATGGCCTCTCATGAGACAAATAAGAAGATACCATTCTGCGCTAGGTTTTTATCTTAAATTCATTAATAAATACCTACTCGTTAAGAATTTTTGCGTAGAAATTATAGGATTTCAAGTAATCCCAAGTACAGGATACATTTTGGAATATCCAGGATCATCATTGAAGATGTTTGATCGGAGTAGTCAGGGCATTTTGCAGTCCCATAAGTTGCACACCTATCACACCTCACAATGTTTTCCTTCACCGTTTTGAGCATGTGTTAGTATACATGGACATTTTATTGAACAGAAAAAAATATTAATGCACGGCTGGGATTCAAACCAGCCTTTAAATTGAAAGTCGAAATCATTTTCTACAGTTTTAATTTTTTATTCGTTTCTGTGTCTTTAGTTAGTTAGTCCTGCGATTATTATTACTTTTTGAATTATAAATGTTTCTTTCTGTACTCAATATCATAGACTTACTAAAAATAGGCCTTTCTTTGTCTACGCGAATGTGATCCCTCTACATACTATCTACCTCTACCCTGTGAGCAAATTATAGATAAAAACGAAGCCAGATTTGAACAATCTCATCTACTAACTTTGTTTCCCTACAGAGCGAACGAGCGAACGTGTGCCAAGTTTTTACCCTTTGTTCCGAGGGGTCAGTTTGGGACTTTAAGGTCAACAGGTTTCCATGAAGGGTTCGATACATGTTTAATCTTCAACTTGTATTTTGGGAGTGCCTTTGTTGCTAACTTATGTCTTTAGCTTCATCAAACTTATGGTTCATCAAAGTAGGAAGATTTATGTATACAAGCGATTTTCTACTGATCTTAAAACTCAGTTGGTAGTAGCTCTACCTTCTGTGCTGTGGTTCTAGACAAAGTGTGATGAACTTAAAGGTATACTTACTACTTGGTTAGTACTTTTAATTATTATTCTTGTTTGAGCCGTTACCTTGTTCTTACGGCACCACACTGGAGCTCTACATAGCATTAAGGAAAGGATCATTAAACAAAAGGTAGACCCCAAGCCGTGTTTGTTGCCTGATTCTTCTAGACTTGGTCGCGAGGAACAGGCGTAGCTTCAACTAGTCTATCTAGTTCTATCTAGTTCCAGGTTAGATTATTCTGTGTAAAATTTCCACCAATATTTATTTTATTTTATAAGTGTCACTTTTAGGAGTACCAACTTACACAATTTTCAGAGAAGCACTCAAAATACACCGCCGCCAAGAAAGTATCATTTCAAGGGCCTCTCTGGCTTGTAGCGATGTCATACGAGCCTCACCACTCAAACCATTACCAACTCAGACACAAATGAAATACCAATTAAATAATTATCACTACACAAGTAAATTATCTCAGATAAGCGGTATCAGGGCGAAACGATCGCGATACGCCGAAACAGAGCGTATTTTCGGCTGTGGGTTATCGTCAGCGTTGGTCTGGGGTACCTGGTAGCAGTCTCCAGGACCTTTGCCGGGCTGAATGGTATTCGAGACCTCTGCTGATCCTGGACCTGCTCTTTTTTTATCTTCTTTTTTTTTCTGCGCCTAATCATGATCGATGCATTTAATTAATCGATCGTTGACCAATATTTCAATACATTTTTGTATGCGTCACCGGAAAAGTACTGGTCAGAGAAAGTAATAAGCGATAGACACAAGGTTAAAAAAATAGATAGTATCTATAATTCCCGTAGTTAAGTTACTTCACTATATAGGAGAATATATTCATTAGATATTTTTTGATTACTATTTTTACTGTTTAATCTAGAGATACATTACGACTGTAGAACAATGTTTTAATGTGGGGTAAGGTAGATCGAATTTTACCAACTTGTTCTTATATAACTTAAACCAAAAATGTTTTGTAAATCGTAAAATCGTTTTTCGCAGGATACAGGATTGCATAGTGTAAAAATCACTGCCTATTTTTACCACACTGATATTAAGAATGAAACAGTTGGTTTTGTTACTAAATTACGTCGTTACGTATGAGCCGATTTTGATAAAATTAGGTATATCATTAATCTGAATTTAAACATAAAATACTTTTGATTCGGCTACGACCGACGTAAGTAAAACCGTGCGTGGAAGCTAGTTTTTGTATCTGAGTGTGCGTCGTTAAAGTTTTTATAAATGCTGCAAATAATTACGGCATATAAATATTTTTTCAATTCACAAATTATGTTCGATAGGATCACTTTTTGATGATGGCGTAAGAGTTTGACTATGTGTTTTGCCCTTGTTCGTTGTATTTTCTTTTATATTATTTGTACGCTGTACTGCAAAACTCATTCTGAATAGATGTTATTTGATCTTATTCCAAGAAAACGTACATCCACTCAACTTTATTACTTGCGAAATCGCGGATGTTATTGGTGTTCCTAATACGCAAGCACTTAAATATACTACAAAATGGGAGAAATATAACAAGCTGGTAAATGCCAGCATTCACCTAAATTCACTAAGTTTTATAAACTTTAATTTAGACGAATAGATAGTTACATTCTCGACATTGCCCACATTATACATTTTTTGAACAGAAAAATCCATTAATAACGACGGGATTTGAATCCACATCCTTCGGATTTCAAGTCGAGAAACATCCCACTCGGCCAACACGGCTCTTTCGTCTAACAAAGTGTCTCAAAAAACAGTAGGTATATATATTTGTTATTCTCTTACTTACGCTGGTTCTTTTTTAAACAAGATCATACGAAAGTCCTTACGTCATCATATTCAAAAGTCCATCAAAGATTCCCGATCATCCGTCGCTAATCTTAGCACCCTTTCCACTTATAACTTTTGAAAAAGATACCTTTATGTGGCAAGGGCTCTCATATCCTCGAGTGGCACTTGACTAAAGAGGGGGGTTGACGGGTGGGGGGGCATGCACTCAGCAAGGGTTCCTTCCTTACGTCAACTTGAGAAGTCGGTGTTGGTCAGGCAGACCTAAATGAGGCTCGGTTCGAGACTGATACCAACTTTAAAAGAATATGGCTGCCTTATCTTGGATCCTACTTTTTTCATTTTTTTGAACTCATCTACGAAGAGCTGTGTTCTTTATGTATTCGCGTTGCAGTTTTAGGAGCAGTCTGAGGTGAGAGAGGAAAGGATTTGACCGGATTTTATATGCTAATGTGTGCTAGAACAAAAATAGTTGAAATTCCCGTGATGGGACATAACTGATCCTAAAGATCTTAGGTAAGTTTTTTTATCGTCATAAAAATACCATTCTCGACAAAGTTAAGATAGAAACTCGTTGAAAAAAATACTAGGCAATTATGTTCCACAGTAAGTATAATTTCAACGCTTTCTGATCTCGTGCCAATTCACTGTCTAGACAGGCCAGTGGGTTTGTTGTGGCGTCTTTTCGTCTGGATTGGTTCCCAGAACGCTGTAAAAAGTTCATTCATAGGATTCTGAGACTGCGTGGCGCCACAGATCACTCTCTAGACTACATGGTGCCATGGGAGGAAGATGGGAGAAATAGGGAGGGATTGACCTCACAGATCAGTTAGTCTGCTCTACAATTCTGCTTCCATTTCTGGTTCTTGTTTAATGAACATAGATGATTGTTCTGTGTCTAAGTGTTATAAGTAGGTATTCAGTTCTCATTCTCATAGTACATAAGATACCTATCTACAAGCTTCGTTTATTTTGCACTGTGTGAATTGGGTCCATAATATTTTATTATTTATTGATATATAAACATAAGAATAAACTTAACTGTCACTTTCTATTTCTAGGGATATCGTTTTATTAATAATGTTTTTATGTATTACATGTTATAATAGAATAAATAGATAACCTGCTGAAAGTCATAGACTAGAAAATGCATGACGAGACAACATTCCTGAGAAAATTGGTTAGACAAGTTATGAGCTCCTGAACAAAAACTGTTATCATTCTTTGATGGAACGTTCTTGAAAAATATTGTTTTGGATTGTTGAAGTTTCTTTCTTCTATTGTTTTTGGCTACTGCAGCTGTTGTCTCTATTCTGCCAAGTTGTAGTTGGTAAATAGCTGCTTTTTAACCGAGGTAAAACGGAGGAGGTTCTGAGGTAATCCGACTTGAATGTTTTTTTTCTATTGTTTGAATGGTCCCAGTTGTTCTCATTATAATTATATTAATGTAGGACTAATAGTTACTTCTTAAATTTTAAAACTTAAAAATTAATATTGTCCCTTTACTTTTCGATTGGTCGAAACATTTTGATCGGTTTTCTTTTTAGTTTTTTGAAACGTATTTATTGTATGACACACGAATTTGAAAATCAGCTCTTTTCTCTAATGATTTATAATCGAATTCCGGCGGTCACCGGAACTTGATCGCCGTACCATAGTGGAAAAGCAAAAAAATATGACTTCCGTAATGTTCATAATGTTTGCTATCGTTAAACAGGAAACTAGCTTTAGCAAATAGGCTAGCGGCCATCTTGGCCCAACCTTTTCGTCTAGACTGGTTTTGTCGTTTGTTAGTCTAGAAGTGTACGAGAGATGTATGAGTGTCCTGTCCATGCAGCCAGAACAGTAGACCGCGGGGCGCCATGGTGCTACCTATGATGGGTTGCCAGCTCTTATACATCTTCCCTTCAATTTTCACTCAACCACCAGATATCTAAAAAGGCAATAATATGAATCCAATTCTTATGTTAGGAATCACTAAATGGATTGAGGATATATAACGTAACTCACGCAATAGCAATAATTGTATGAAAAGTGCGCGGATCATAGGTAATTGCAAGTAGCCATTTTAGACTTGTTAGTTGTATGTTGATAGTGTCAGTAATGTATAGCTTGTCTTTGATTGTTTATACATACATATTGAGTTATTGGTTACAAAAATAATGGTAGCAACCTATCAACTACTTTTAAATATTGAAAGGTTTATTATACTCTAGTAGAGCACTATAGGCTTATGATTTGTTTAACGCCTGAACAAATAAGTTTGTCAACACGTAAATGCGTGACTTTTCTACTAAATTGTGTTAGTACGTAATGAGTTGTAATAAACGACGGCTGCGTGACTATTTTTAGCTAGAAACACTTACTAATAAGGCCCGTTCAATCAAAATGAGGGGAGATGTGTAAAATCAAACAATAGATTTGCGCGTAGATGAACAGACTATTAGTATAGACAAATTACTCGATTCAGCTGTGTAATTGTATTACGGTTCATTGAATACAATCTTCACTATGCTCACTAATAAAGCTGCCATTGATAGAAACCATATATTTATTATAGATACAAACAACCAAGTAGGATATAGAAAAAAGAAGAGATGAACAAAATATACAGAAACAAAAAAATTGTTTAATTTTGATTCTGCTAGTTATTATTTAGGTATAAGAAAGTCAGTTTGCTAATTGTGTAACTTAAAAGCTTGAAAAATAAACGAAGAATTAGTGAATGAGTGAAGTAAACGGAATAACAGATTTATCCCAAAGCTCGCGGATGATTCACCAATATTTTGATTGTAGCAACCCCATTGCGAGCGCGTGGCTCGGGTGGCGTGGGGTGAGTGCGCAGGCGCGTGGCCTCGGTCGATAGGCCGCCTCGGCCTCATCCGCCAGTCGTGGCCAGTCGCCGCCGCGCCGGGCCCCAGCCAGCCCGCGCCGCGCCGCCATGAAGGCGCGCGCGCTTATTACCCTGCTCATCGCTATCACAGCCTCTGCCCAGCTCAGCGATGCCGAGAAGAGCAAATTCTGTAAGTGCTTCTTTTGAACATTTCTGTGTTTTCCGCCATTTTTCGCGGCCCTCTAGCGGATGGCGGCAAAGAAGGTACGAGTTCGCGCGCGCTTTAATGGCGGTTCGTTTCTTGAAGATTCCCCAAATTTTTTCTCCAACTTTCTTACTTTTAACAGCTTTTACGGCAATGGAATCGTTATTTCACAGTTTTATACGGTTTTGATTACTTTTTCATTGAACATTATTATGCCGGCGCGCGGCTTCCAACCGGCTTCGGTGGAAGCCTATAGCTACGCGTATATACGAAATTACATTCGTGTTACAACGGAAATAGGTCACAGAGACAATACCCTCTAATAGTGAGTGTAGGTACCTACGTCTACCCTTGGGCCGTGGGGCGTGTGGGGCAATATCGCATTCAATTCATTACGGGCGGCCCGTTGCGGCCTTCTTTATATTAGGCTGTGTAACCCTAACTATACTACCCCCGTATACCTACTTCGATGCTTATAATAAGGATTATAAGGTTCGTGTTGTTGGCACATTGTTTGATTTGATTGATTTGTATGTCGAATCAATTATTTTACTAAGCTGTAATAGGTTTTTAATTGTTAAAGATAATGCTGATATTACTCGTGTTTAAGTTAGTTTATGGCACGAAATTTAATTAACTTTCTGGATATTTTATAATCAGGAATTTTAAATGAAGAAACAAATTTACTGGGTTTTTTTTATTTATTTTGGTTAATTGACAAAAAAAACATAAAAATAAATTAAATTTTAGACGAAGGATCAAGATTATTCCTTTATGATATTGTAATGTAAAAAAAAAAACAATTACATATTATTAAAATACTTGTTGAGTTTCTGCCAGCCCTCGGACAGCTTACTGGCAATTTTGTCCACTGGCCCTGGTCCCCCGCAATGCCTCGGCCCTCCAGCTAGGAGTAACGTCTCCCCGGACGCCAATTTAAGCGTCTTGTCTACCGCCAAATGGGATCCAGTCGTGAGGCTAGAACCTGCAGAACTAATAGCTACAGTTATTTCCTTGGGAAGTCCAGCGATTTGTGACAGTTGGACTTCGGTCTGATCTCGGCCGAGATTGGAAATTACTAAGAGGGATCCGGGCCCGCCCCATCTGAGAACAGCTAATGCGCCGCCTAAACGCTTGATCTGAAATTAGTTTAAATGTTGTACATTTAAAAATTACACTCTCTTTACGGAATGATGCTTGCGCATTGAATCAAGTAGTCCCTAAACGACTCAATTTAATTATTGGACGAAGTATCTACTTAAAACAACGAAAACATTTCACTCAAAATGATACGAACGAATCCAAACAATGGTTTTTTAGCCAATAATCAAATCATAATCAATAAATGTCATTCCACACAAATCCAATATTACTCGTTTTTATTATCCATAGCGTTTTTGGTGAATATGGAGATGAAGCCAACAAAAATTGATGTTTGAGTATATCTTCGTCATCAATACGCTTATATTGATGAACCTTAGTAAATATTCTTTCGATTCCCTAAATTGCTATTCAAAAACTTGAGGGATGTTCTGGTTAATATTCAAAAGGGACTATAACTTTAGGGACTTATATAATGTCAGGGGTCAGTCTCCCAATTTTGTAATTCTTAAAACAAAGTTTATTAGGATGTTCCGCCTACGGTCTCAATTTATTATTTTACCAAGTAAAAGTATTGTTATTGGGATCGCCATCCTGTCTTTATCCCATTTTATGTGCGATCGGCAGAAAATGCTTTTTTTTTCTACTCACCAGGGTGAGAGCGTGAGCCCTTTAACAACATTTTTATTTTTAAATAAACGGTTTTTATTGAAAAAAATATAAAAACGACGATTTATAAACAAAATAAAATAGATTATTTATCTATCTTTTAGGTTAATAAAAGGTTTTGTAACAGGCGATATTTATTTATTAATTATTCATATTTAAATAGAAAAAACGGAATTTAGCTGTGGTCAATCAATCCTAGAGGTATACGCATCACAACTGTCACTAATCAAAACGGACCATAGACAAAAAAATGTATTAACTAGATTTTAAACAAGTTTGTTTGCTATGCTTAGTTATTGACTGCCAAAATTGAAAATGCCCAAAACCGACACTATATCAGCCGTCATCTAAGAACTGACTTCTTTCTCACTCATATCATCTTTCACACAATCTCTTTCCTTTTATCTACCTCTTCCTCTATATCCATCAACATTCAAACCAACCATTTTTCTCGTCATATGACATTGTTCCCTCCACTTGACTTGCTCATACCACTAGCCTCAACTTTTACGTTACTGGCATACTTTCAAGCTTCCACTTAATATATTCATTCCGTATCTCCACACATCCATCTCAACATTCTCATTTCCGCAATATGCACTCATCTTTCATCCGTCTCTTTAGTTACCTATAAGAGTACCTATTATTGTCGGGATAATTACCCCTGATATTTACTTAGGATTTAGTTAGGACTTAGGACTTAGTTTGGACAAATTATCATAGGACATTGGGCAACCGTTTTTTCCATGAAGTATGTCAGCTGGCTTGCATACAATGAGGTAATATCAAAATCTAGTTCTGATGGTAGAATCCATAAGGAATTGTGGAAATTCCTCATGTATACTGCTTACATAACTTATTAGCTGGATGCCATATTTTTCGGTTATAAGTATTAAAAAACATATATCAAACCTTTTTTAAGTCTGTTAAAAATTATCACACCTTTTTGGCCATTATGTAGTCTCGCTCATTATAAGTACCAAGAATGTTGCCTAGGCTTTACTAACTTACTTCAACATGGGGTCCAATAGCAGGAGACTTCCTCATAGCAGCAGTTAGTCTCATAACGCCCTGATGGCTCATATCGTTGGCATATTCCACCTTCGCATTAGCATATCTGTAGTTTGGAGATGGGGGCAGCCAGGGCTCACCAGTACTGAACCCAGCATTGGCTGTATCATCCCAGGACATTGGAGCGGCCGATGGACTGGGTAAGTTTGGCCAGCAAGTGGTACTCGTAGCCCATTCTAGGATTGTGTCGGTTGAGCCAAGCTCGTCTCCTTGCTGGATAATGACAGCTCCAGGAAGGATCATGGAGAGAATGTTGATGGAGTCCACCATTTCGCTGCCGTAACGGCTTGCGATACGACTGCCGTTTGTAGAGCTTGTCTGAAAAAACACATATTTCTACACTAACTTTTACCCGCGACTTAGTTCGCGTAGTTCGTTTTTTACAACTTTATCGTAAAACATTGAAATTTCTAAAATGGTTTTTTTTTAAGTAGCCTATATCCGTCCCAATAAATTTCATCACAATCAGCACAGACAGCCAGACAGACTTTCGCATTTATAATATCATTATTAAGTTTGGTATTCTAGGTCGTCACTTATCTTTTCCTCGACTATTACTGACGTTATTTTCATCGTAATTGCTTTCAAAGATTAAGTGAGCAAGACACTTTATTGAGTAACTGATAGTTAATTATATGAATAACACACATTATGACCCCAAACCGAACTTTAATCATAAAAGATAAATATTATTAACCAAAAAATACTACAATAGCATAAATATTCATATACGGATTATGGTAAACTTGGCGGAATCTATAATGATTGATTTCCATATGATTTTGAACGCTTCAGTAAAATTCTATTGTTTAATATTTATACCGATTTGTTGGCATAAAGCCCCGTATCCACCTCGAATGAACGGAGAGGAAATAGCGTGAAATCGTTGTAAAATAAATGTCAACAATTACACAGGGTGTAATTATACTAATCGAGACAATCTGGTCATATTTTTTTGGTGGTTTGGTAAAAGACATATTTTTAGGGTTCTGTATAAACAGGGTGAAAACAGGACCCTATTACTAAGACTCCGCTGTCCGTCTGTCTGTAACAAGGCTGTATCTCATGAACCGTGATAGCTATACAGTTGAAATTTTCACAAATGATGTATTTCTGTTGCCGCTATAACTAAAAACAGAATAAAATAAATATTTAAGTGGAGCTCCCATACAACAAACGTGATTTTTTATCCGATTGATGTACGGAACCCGTCGTGCGCGAGTCCGACTCGCATTGGGCTGGTTATTTTACTTTGACTTCAATTATTGTTCATTATTTCACAACACAAAAACAACAATTTCAAATGATTCTTACAATCCAAGTAGTTGTTCCATCTTCAGGAGTAGTCAGCAATGCGCTTTGGAAAGCTATCCCTATACTGGCTGCAGAACTCCTTGATGGAGATGCAAACGCTGCACTCAGCACGCTATTGGCGCCAACTCCACCGTCACCGTAGTATCTTGCTGCTATTTCTGGTGTCAATGATGATTCCACCAGAATGACACTGACACATACATACAATTTTATAACATGGTTAAATTGATCCATAGAATCCTTGCCTCGACCTGGATTATTTTGTAGGATGATGTAGAGGAAGGGGTTTCCAGGAAGAGATTCATTCCGTCAGAACATAGCAAACATGATTTGAATCCAAGTAAAACAACATACCGTGAAGATTTAATCTCTTTTAAGATACTGATCGAGTGGAATTTAAAGAATAGAACTTCCCCAAGATACGTGGATTCGTTAACTGGCCATGGTTATTATATCTGGAGCCGTACTACAATCTCTAAGGTAAGACTAAAGCAGTAATACGTTAAAAGCAAAAATGACAACGCTATACGAACAAGTATGGCGTTGTCACTTTCGCATCGCGAGTAATACTGCTTTAGTCTTACTCTAGAGATTGTAGTACGGCTCCTGACGGTTGTAATTCGCTATTGAGTACTCAGCTTAAGGCACTTACGGAGTATCTAAACTCGCAGACCGAGCACACATTATAGCAGCAGATGTCAGCCTCTTCAACAGCTTCTCCCCACAACCTTCATCTGGCGGAAAGTCAGGGTTGAGTAGAACTCCTGAAACTCCTCGCCGCAGCCAAGTACACTGCACGGCTGAAAATGCTGCTAAAACGGTTTCCGAGCACAGGTTCAGGAGTGGTTCGGTATTGGAGGATGCGTAGAAGGCTTTGCGGGCCTCTTGGAATGTCCAGGTTATACCATCCTTTGCCTGAAAATAATTAAACCAGTGTTTCAGCTTGCTTCCGTCTAACCGTTAAACTGAGAAAAGAGAGAGAATATAACAAAGCGCCAAATCAATGAGATAAAACTTGTCACAATTCGTATGTAAAAATCTTATTCATTGTTTTATTAGTTTCTTACTAATGGTGGTTCGTCAGGATTTCCTTCTTGCCAAAGTATTCTGTCTTCGAATCCGACCACTTTATCAGCACTTGAGGTGAACCATTCTGATGCAGCACTGACAGTTTGAAGTGGTAGAGTCAACACCACTTTTAAGTCTGCAAACAATGAGCACTTTCTTTAGTCTGATATATTGAACACGAAGAAAATAATCTGTAGACATATCTAAAAATCGACAAAGTGCGAGTCGGACTCGCGCACGAAGGGGCATCTATAAAAACGGCAAAAAAACATGTCTGTTGTATGAGAGCCCCACTTAAGGGGATCCCAGTCGACAATTGTTTTTTTTTCGAAACGAAAAAAGAAATACATCTGAACAAGCCACATCTCCTATTTTTATAAGTATACAAGCTAACCCGGCGAACTTCGTATCACTTAAGAATTAACATCCGTTCCCGTTCCCGTTAAAAAATGAAAAAATACAGACAATAGTTGATTCAACCTTTTTAAATAGTTTACACAAAATACATTTCTGAACGCATGCATAAATGTCAATCATTACTTACAGTATTTGACTGGATGGACAACAAATGTTTGACATGTACTAAACCAATGAACATTTATTGAACATATATATATATATTCGTCCAGTTTTCATTGTTTTTAAGATGTATTCTGCTATTCGGGACGGAGACAAATCCAACGAATCAAAAACCATGAAAATTGGTCCAGCAGATCTCGAGTTATAAGTGTTGTAACAAACCCGACTTTCTTTTATATATTAAGATAAGATTACTTCAGGTTCCTACCTAGATTTCTATTAAGCTGAAAACATAATAGCAGAAACTTTTCACGATAAAGATATTATTTCAAAATGATACGTTTTAGAATTTATGATCGAAATATTTTATATACCTACTATTAAAATCAACTTGTGATTTATTGTTAAAGATAGGTAATATGTAGATCTAGATTTCTATTAGAATAGATTTTTGATAAGTAATTATATATAATTTATATCATTAATTTATTCGAAAAGCTAAGGCGGACCACGCGCCGACGTATGTTTGTCGTCATTGCAGCGGTCGGTAGGATTATTTATCGAAGTGATTCATTATAAAATAGGAGTTGTGGCTTGTTCAGAAGTTTTTTTTTTCGTTTCGAACAAAAATAATCGTCGACTGGGAGCGCCTTAAATATTTATTTTATTCTGTTTCATACAATGTATGATGTCATCATCTGTAAAAATTTCAACTGTCTGGCTATCACGGTTCATGAGATACAGCTTAGTGGCAGACAGACGGACATCGGAGTCTTAGTAATAGGGTCCCGTTTTTACCGTTTGGGTAAGGAACCCTACAAAACAACAAACGTTTTTTGAACTTTAGGGCGATTCGCACATAGTCGTTTCTGCTTACCGCGCACATAACATACATAAGCAAATATACAGTATTGTACAATATTGAATTCACATTTCCGCCTACTACGGACGGTGTGTGAGGTCAAACAGAGCAATTTGTGAATCACCTAAATAATGGCGGTTTTCACATAGCGAAAGCTAGTTGCCATGTCATGAAAAGGTCTTATGACGTATACCTTCATACAGGTTTACCAAAGGTTTAATGGTTTTATACGTGACACAGCAATCATGGCGTCTTTGCGGGACGACAATATTAGACTTTGTCGCCTTAGCTATAGGCTAAGACGAAAGTGGTTTTTATCACCGCGGCGAGGCAAATGTGTGCAAGATCTGCTAATATTTGTCCCGGGCTTAGTTTGTGGTCCATGGTTCTCGTAGTTTCTAATGTCTATAGGAAATCTTAGTCTGGAGTCAGAACTATTTATGTGAAGGTGGGTTGATGTTTACTATTTGTTTTCTTTATACATACAAATGTGTCAAAGCAAATTACCAAGTTTCTTAGCCTTTTCTAAGAGGCCGTTAAAGCCTGTGATGTCTCCGTATCGCTGGTCGATCTCATTGAAATCCAGCACACCTGGCTTGGAGCAGTCAGCACTTCTCGATGATATTGGAGACAGGATGACAGCATCCGCTCCGATTGCTCGGACATAGCTGATTTGTTTTGTGGCTCCTGAAGTTTGATGAAGAGGTAGTCAAATTAGATTAAATTTGGGTAAAACTTCTCTACACTGAGAGCAGTAGAAAGTGTTGAAACTGAATATATCTAAAGCCATTTAAACTTACAAAGTACTCGTATGCGTGTTATTTATTTCTTTAAGACAGTTTGTTAGGCTTGTTTTCTAACTCTCGTATTTTTAGTGGAGAGTATTTAAATATATTATTTTTATTAAGAATGCTGTCCAACATGATGAGGTATTTTAATACCTCTCCAAAAGTATGCTCAGAAAAAGTAAAGATAAAAAAAACTATTGGCGTAGAAGGAATGGAATGATATAAGAATCCTTTTGCATACTAGCTATAAAAATATTAAAACAATGTATCTATTAGATGCGTAAGGACAATTGTACTGTGTTCATGGCCGTGTAGGCATCTTCATAGCCCGCAGCTGCACAATAGCACAGAACAATGCTATAAGTAGGTTCTTGCGAGCAAATGGGACAATAGAAACCAGCTCATTATGTCGGCTCAAATGACTACTTTACCTAACTGAAGCTGTTGTGGCTACAATAATACGTTTATCATTTGCATACAAAATACAATTAAGTATGGATACACGAAAGAAACATGACATTTAGAAATTTAAATTAGTTATTAGGACTTGTAAATGAATTTATAATAGCATCTCTCATTGTGTCAGCTACTACATTTTTTTTTGTTAGGGAATGCACAATTATTCTTTTCAGTTTGTAATAATTAACCTGGTAGTTATTGTCGGTGCCAATAGTAGCCTCCTTCTATGAGGTAGAATAAAAACTCCTTAGTCGAGTTCGAATTTTAAAAAGGTTGCGAATTGGCGGGAATGAAAAACAGTATGGTGGATGATTATTGTCAATGTCAAGGAGAAAATTATCGTATCTAACGAAATAAAATTGATGTGAATCACGACGAATCGATGTGAATAGATTTGTGACTTTTATTATAGGTACAAGATTTTGGTAAGTAGTTTACATTTGTATGGACAGGACATAGCTCTTATGTCAGATATATATTTTTAAGATCTGAGCGCCTGAAGGTTTCGAAGCATATTACAGTCGTGAACCTGTCTTTACAACCTATACCTTCCAAAACCTGTACCATACCATTTATATCACCAAGTCCATCTCCATCACTATCCCTGAAGGAATCCACCAGTATTCTGTAGTACACTGCATTGTTCCACCATAGAGGCTCCACAGCAACACCAAGCCTCACCAGCGCCCCAAGCACAACCACTGCCATCCACATGGTTAAACGGATTGTCTGAACTGCTGATCACTCTGCCCTTGAGTCAGTAATTAGCTTAGTGATGGACTAGATTTAGATTTGTCCGACTAAAATGAAATAATTTTAAATTTTAAAATAGACGTTTTAGCCGGGACGTACCTACCTGTTTAGACTTTCAATCATATTTATGTTCTTGGGTTCGTTTCCTGGCCGTGTATCAATTCTCAAAATACATGCCTAAAATTGTAAAGGATAACATTATGATTAAACCTATTTTTTTATTATTAATTAGATACAGATTTTTTCCTAAGAAAAATCTATTTATTTTTAAAATAAAATAAAATGAACCACCAATAAAACGATAAAAAAAAATGTACATAAGTAATTAACTAATACTCTTATCACAATATTTCTTCATCATTGCAGTATTCCACTGACCCCATTATTTATATTAAGGCGAGTAATAAATGTTTTTGATGAATGCAGAATCGTTTTTTCTCAATAACCGCAAAACATACAGTTTTGTTTTTCATGACAAAGATAACTTAAGGATATAATTTAGATAAATTACAGACAGAAACACGATTGGTGAAAGTTTTCTCGATAGATTTATTTTCCAAAGTTAGCTCTTCAAAAACACGAGTTTCGTTTTTAATCAAAGCTATGAATAGCTAAACAGTTTATTTTTATATAATTCGTAAGATAATCATACTAGCTAAATAAATTACAGACAGTTTCTTTTTAAATTTGATGGTTTTCGAGTTAATGCAGTTTTATCACTTTTTCCGTCTTATCCGGGTACAAAACGTCAAAAATTTCACTTATCACCTTAATAATATCCTCTTGGATTGGATTGGGAAATCAGTTCTTAAACAATAATTTGCCTGCCTTAGATGCCTTTGGTAGCTGAATACTGGAAAAAGGAAATACTTTTTTGGACTGGGATGTGACGTCTATATAGAAAAAACAAAATGGCCGACGTCAGGCGATAAAATGCCAAACTATGCAGTCGTTTTATTGCTAGGATTTTTTAGGATAGATTAGCAGTAATTATTAGTGAACTAATTCAATGCATTCATTAAACTAATATAATTAATGCGAAGTTTTGGATGTTTGTTAGTTACTCAACCACATCGTAATAGCAAACGGATTTCGATGTAATTTTGATTAGGAATATAAAAAATAAGTATTAAATTTCCCTCTTAAAGGCTTCCATACAACAAACGGTTTTTTTGCCGTTTTTTATAGATAATTAATAGTACGGAACCCTATAAACGATCCAGAAAACGCGCGAACGAGTTGTAGGCAAGTGCTAGTTGTTAATAAATTAAGAACCATTTAAATTCTATAGGTACGATAAATATTATAAATGGTTATTACTTTGCGGGTCCTTAATGCATTTATGAAGTAAACCTTACCTTGCACATAGTTTGCCAATCAACAACCTTGCGAATCACCCATAGGTCCCTAGGCACTTGTACCGCCCGCGCTAAATAGTTTGTATAATTCGAATCACCCAGAATCACCTCGCTAGGGACCGGATTTATGTTCCGGCTTATTGGATAACTTGAATAGTTTTGGTTATTGTTTTAAACAAGGAAAGTTGGCAGCGGTGATTATCGTTTCGGAACTTGTTAAAAGTTACCCCAGATTGTAATCTGGACTTGCCGTCGAATGAAGAAGGAAATTTTGCCGTGATGATGAGTCAATTTATTTATTTCTAGTTAAAACGGCGACCCTGGTTTAATTAGTTACACGATAGTCAAAAGGGAAAGAGAGAGTGAGTTTTATTTTATATATTACACAAGCTAACAGAAACAAAAAACCGGCCAAGTGCGAGTCGGACTCGCGCACGAAGGGTTCCGTACCATCATCTATAAAAAATTGTCAAAAAATGGTTGTATGAGAGCTCCACTTAAATATTTATTATAATCTGTTTTTTGTATTTGTTGTTAAAGCTGTTAGAGCAATATAAATACATCATCTGTGAAAATTTAAACTATCTAGCTATCACGGTTCATGAGATACAGCCCTGTGACAGACAGACGGACAGACGGACAGCGAAGTCTTAGTAATAGGGTTCCGTTTTTACCCTTTGGGTACGGAATCCTAAAAAAGGGAAATGGAAGAAGTACACATGTTGTGTCGACTCCACCTAAGGCGCTCCCAGTCGACGATTGTTTTTGTTCGAAACGAAAAAATAAATACTTGTGAACAAGCCACATCTCCTATTTTATAATGTATAGTATATGTGAATAAAGAAGTACCCATCTTTAATCACTTCGATAAATAATCCTACCGACCGCTGCAATGACGACAAACACACGTCGGCGCGTGGTCCGCCTTAGCTTTTCGAATAAATTAATGATATAAATTATGTATAATTATTTATCAAAAATCTGTTCTAATAGAAATCTAGATCTACATTATTACCTATCTTCACTACATCACTACATAGTATAAAGCAAAGTCGCTTTCCGCTTCCCGCGTCTGTATGTATGTATTGCTTATATCTTTAAAACTACACAACGGATTTTGATGCGGTTTTTTTTAATAAATAGAGTGATTCAAGAGAAAGGTTTATATGTATAATACATGCATAATATAGTAGAGAAACACTGATAATTTTAGAGGTTTCTAATGTGATGTCGTAAATAAACACTTTTTTTGCGCTTACATTGCAAATGCTGGCTGAACCCCACGTGATATTATCAAAATAATGTACTACAGTATTGTACACCTTAAAAACGTCTACAAAAAAGTCAACGATGGTATTAGAAATGTCTTACGCACAGCGAAGCGGGCACGGATCAGCTAGTTAACAATAAATCACAAGTTGATTTTAATAGTAGGTATATAAAATATTTCGATCATAAATTCTAAAACGTATCATTTTGAAATAATATCTTTATCGTGAAAAGTTTCTGCTATTATGTTTTCAGCTTAATAGAAATCTAGGTAGGAACCTGCAGTAATATACTTATAAAAATAGGAGATGTGGCTTGTTCAGAAGTATTTCTTTTTTCGTTTCGAAAAAGAGCAATCAGCGACTGGTAGCCCCTTAATTGGGACAAGGGCAGGAAGATGATGAATATCATCATCATCTTCCTGCCCTTGTCCCAACAAGTTTAGGTTTAGGACTAGATGGCGCTATGAAAAATGTCTAAAAATATTTAATTTAGGTATATTTTGAGTTCAACCGGATTATCAAGATGCTGCTCTACGTTTGGCTTTTAGTCAATTTTAACCAATTTCGTAAAAACTGAGATTTTTAAATCAACGATTTTTAATGTACATGCACAAGTAAATTGTTGTAAAGTTGTTGCAAAGTTGATATTTTAAGGTTTTAATAAGTCCCGAAAAAACATCACTAACTGGATATGTAATTGTCCCCGGCTTCGATTACGATGTAATACATCACTGGCCGGATGTGCATACCGTTATTAGGGCGGCAAGGTTAAATTACATACAGTAAGTCCTGTGTCACTTCAAACAGTTGTTTTTCAATGAGTATCCACCGCGATGCTTCATTTTACATCATATTTTGCTTATCTTGCTGCCATTAAAATTAAGAACTATCTTTAGAACTAGACAATCTATTTGCTTTAATTAAAATCACTACGTAGTATAAAGCAAAGTCGCTTTCCGCTTCCCGCGTATGTATGTTTGCTTATATCTTTAAAACTACACAACGGATTTTGATGCGGTTTTTTTTAATAGATAGAGTGATTCAGGAGGAAGGTTTATATGTATAATAATAACATGCTACCCGTGCGAAGCCGGGGCGGGTCGCTAGTCTATCTAATATGAATAAAAATCAATTGCCGTATAAGAGATCATCCATCACTTGCGAACAGCTCGAACGAATTGGCTGTTTTTTTGTTGTATTCGTAATAATTGTGTAGGTAGCAAATTTTCTAAAAGTCGCTAGGAAAATGTCAAAATATGAGATAAACAAAAAGTGCTTTTTCTGTAGAGTTATTGAAATTTGAACAGGACATCATCTGTCGGGTCAGCTAGTCATAAATAAAAGCGTATATCTGAGGATATAATTACTAAAAATATTAAAATGAAGCACTATTCGTAAAAATACTTACCTTGTTTTAACCTTTTTTGTAAATTCATCTAACACACATTAAATAGTTGGTTTATTAAATTTATAAATATTGGTGGACATCTCACACAGCGCCATCTAAACCCAAACCAAGCAAAGCTTGTACTATGGAAACTACATCTACGAGACACAGAACAAACATCTATGTTCATCATACAAATCGTTGCTGTCGGTACAAAAAGTCGTATGTAAAAACGTTAGGTTTTCAGGAGACACAAAAAAACTGATTATTATCTTATCTATGAAGTTTTTTTACAATATTTAAATGTAAATAGCTTTAGTTTATAGCTTACATACGTTTATTATACTTACTCCTGCAAATCGATTTACTACACATACAGCCAATATAAAAAATGGTAAAATTTTGACATACGACTTTTTGTACTGACAGCAACGAAATATGTTTGTCCTGAGTGGGTACACTACTACTGAGTAGGTAACCTACAGCGCAGAAGGCAGAGCTACTATTAACTAAGCTATGAGGCCAGTCAGGTTAGGTTATTGGTTCAGGATTAGTGAAATTTCAGACTGAACCACTTGCTATTTACTCTTGTGTAGCCTGTAATCTCCTGTAATAGTCGACGAAGGCTTTTGACGTGTAATTTGTAGTCTGTACAACGTGTAGTTTCAGTTCGCTGTAACAGTGATTTGTGAATTGTCTATTATTGTTACTAACTATTAACAAGAGTTATAAGATTTAATTTTATTATTATAATGAAACGACCATTTTATTATACGAACAGTGCACAGACTATATTACATTTATTCAAGCATTCATATTATTGATATACCATAAACAATACCCCCACTTATATCAAAAATACATCCCCCACTTAAACTACTAACATTCTATAATACCTAGTTTTTTCATAAACTTGTTGTGCTTGACAGTACACAACCCTTTAGTAAGGAGATCAGCGGGCATTTCAGATGTTGACAAATACTTGGCTTCAACTGTACCATTTACTTAGAAAAACAACATTTTTAAAGTAAAAACGAAGAACTATACTAAGAAAAACTGGCCAAGTGGAAGTCAAACTCGCGCACGAAAAATTCCGTACCATTATCTATAAAAAACGGCGTAAAAATTACGTTTGTGGTATGGGAGCCCCACATAAATATTTATTTTATTCTGTTTTTGTTGTTATAGCGGCAACAGAAATACATCATCTGTGAAAATTTAAACTGTCTAGCTATCACGATTCATGAGTTACAGCCTGCATGGTGACAGACAGAAGGACGGACAGACGGACAGTGAAATCTTAGTAATAGGGTCCCGTTTTTGCCCTTGGGTACGCAACCCAAAAAAAAAACTGCTGTTGACTATATTTATACTTTACACACAAGATACTTATTATGTAGGCAAAGATTGTGTTTTAGTTTTAAAATTTTGATTCAGTACTGGGGTAACAAGAACATTTTATAATAGTCTTAATCTCTCTAGTCTAATAAATACAGTATTATGATTTTAAAGCGGTGATAAGCTTGTAACCTGTCACTTATGGGATATTTGGACGTGTCTCTGACTACCCCTTTAAATATCTTCAAGGATCTGTTTCTGTGAGGAAATTTACTGTGTTCGATAGTACAGTATTTACGCGACCCTATATAATATTTTTTATTTGAAGACTTACGAAATAACAAATGAAGTTGTATAATGTAAAGATTTTTAAAATGAACAAGCTAACCCGGCGAACTTCTTATTGCTTTAGAATTAACTCCTGTTCCCGTTTCCGTTCACGTTAAAACCTATGTTATGTTATGTATCTTAAGTTCGTCTCGTGGTTCTAAGCTAACTCCCCACCAATTTTCAGCCAAAAAGGTTCAGCCGTTCTTGAGTTATAAGTGTTGTACCAAACCCGACTTTCTTTTATATAGTACAAGATAAAGATTAGCATAGTAAAAGCAAACACAATCAGAAGTATTGTAAAATAAATAATGCAATGTTTTTATTTTATATAGATGTTCATAAACGAGAATGTACCCAGACTCGTACATTCAATCTATTCTTACAATACATTTTAAGTAGGCTTCGATAAAAGCACCAGAGCTTCCCCAGGCTGTAGTGTAATCTCTCCAACGGATATCGTATTTCTGAAAGAAAATAACTGCGATAAGGGTATCGACTTCCATAATACACAATTACGTACTTATATTGAGTAGGTATTGGTGAGAATAACATCATCATAAACATTCACACCACAATAAATCTTTAACTTTATCTTTACCTTTGTATATACGAGTATCTATATCATCATAAAAATAACTATTTAATGTTTAAACTAATTAAAATAGATTGCCAATCGCTTTAAAAAACTTTGATAGGCAATGATTACCAACCAGATACTAATTTATTACGGGTGTTTATCGTTATTACCTTTATTTTTTTTATTTATTTATTGTTCACATAATATTTATTGTTGTTATGTTAAAAAAATAAGATCCAGAAGTTATAAAGTTATAAATTCTTACCCAGCCAATCGCGATGAATGCACACTAGAAGTATAGACCGTTACCTGCCCCTCTAACCAAACCACCCTGCCCAGGTCGACAGTATCAGGCACTTCCCCCACGTTAAATACAAGGGTGTACGTATCGTGGGTCTCCAAGTACCGGACTAGGGTCAGGGTGTGTTCAGACAGGGCTTCGATGTGATAACTACCGTGAGATAACGCTGGCTGCTTGCGGAGACTGGTCAAAGATTGGTATACCTAAAATCATCAGTAAGGTTTAATGTCTTATGATGTATGTGAATTAGGGCGTGTAAAAACCGGGTTGTTTAGAAAAACCGGGTTTTGCGGTTTTTAATTTTCAATAACCGGTTAAACCGGTTAATCGGTTATTTTTCAAGTTTTTTATATAGGTGTCTTAGGACATAATAAAACCATACATTTTAATGAAAATTAACTTATAATTCAAATAAGCAAGCATCAATTAAATTAACTTGTTAAATTTCAAAATATTTTGATGTACTCAAAACTCACCCTTACTCGAATAAAGTAATAAAGGCAAAAATATGATAAATCAGTCATAATAGTTAACAATAATACCTCATAATTCTTAGTTGTAACCTCAAAACTAACTTGATTCAAACTCTTCTGAGGCCCCTCCAATACCCCTTGAAAAGTACTTCATGTTTTAACACGGGTGTTTATCACGTAATTACTAACTACCCTTAATTTATTTTCCCGACGTTACGGCTATGTTCCAATAACCATGGTCGCTGGCTGGCTGGAGAACACGGTGCCACCGTCGAGAAGCGGAGGCAGTTGACGAAACTACCCTCACTTGGTCTTCAGAAATATAAATGTCCATGTTCGTATTACGACACACCACACTAACTGTATCTACGCACTGAGATGGTCTGTCACGACGCGCACATATTGTAACCACAGGATTCCAAGAATTAGAGTCTATAGCCGTCTTCACGATTTAAATTTGAGTACTTCTTGATTTCAATAGCTTCAGGGTGTCAGACAAAATTGGAAATGTGTTGAGGAGATTTTCAATTAAGTCAGTTTTCACTCCGTTGCCTAAGGTGGCTAAGCAGTTATGGACTCCGAAAGATGTTGTACCTTTGCAGATGTCTGGTGTGTATAAGATAGACTGCAGTTGTGGCCGTTCATACTTTGGGCAAACAAAAAGGACTATAGCCGAACGTGTCAAAGAACATATTGCAGCTGTCAAAAATCGCCAGGTAAACAAGTCAGCGATCGCAGAGCACTTAGTAGATTCGGGACCGTCTCACTGGATTGAACTACATGACCCAAAAGTTCTGTCTAGTGAACGCCATTATTATAAGATATTCATAGTTCAGGAAGCTATTGCAATCAAGAAGTACTCAAATTTAAGTCGTGAAGACGGCTATAGACTCTAATTCTTGGAATCCTGTGGTTACTATGTGTGGGCGTCGTGACAGACCATCACAGTGCGTAGATAGTGTAGATACAGTTAGTGTGGTGTGTCGTAATACGAACATGGACATTTCTATTTCTGAAGACCAAGTGAGGGTAGTTTCGTCAACTGCCTCCGCTTCTCGACGGTAGCACCGTGTTCTCCAGTCTGCCCGCGACCATGGCTATTGTAACATAGCCGAAACGTCGGGAAAATAAATTAAAGGTAATTACGTGATAAACACCAGTGTTAAATCTATAGTTATGTCTACTAATCACTATAGTTTGAAAAATAATACTTCATGTTTGCATCTTAAATCGATTTTTTGGAGTTTTCTCAATTCCTCAATTACCTGTGGTGGTTTCTAAATGTCACGAAAGTCAAAGAAACGTTACACAGTCGTTTAGAAGCAGTCGAGGAATGCTCAAGGTAGATCGCAAGATACCTTGAGTTGACAGTTTCTTCACTGTGGAAATATGTTGAGGAATCCTCGACATGAGGCAAACTCGAAGTCATTTTATTAACTACAACTACTAAAACACGGTTACGAGGTCGAGTCTAAGTGAGGATATTTCTAGGTAACAACTAAGAATATAGGAATAAGAATAATTAACTTTTTTAATTGGTAGTATTAAAACTCTTTCTCGTACTCAAATCCTAATAATATTATAAATACGAAAGTTTGTGAAGATGTTTGTATGTTTAAATATCAATCAGGCCTTAACGAAAATAGTAGTTTATGTAACTGTCATATAAGGAAGGGTATTAAAACACGAGTGTGAGTTTATGAAACGAGCGAAGCGAGTTTCATAATAGTAACGAGTGTTTTAATACCCGTGTTATATGCAGTTACATACACTACTTTATCTTCACTAACGTCGCTATCCATTTTTAACTTTTAATTTGTATTTTAAAAACAAAACACATTGCGAAACATTAAATTCACGCGTACGTGTATTGTATTGTCACAGTGAACTTGCCGCCATTAAAATCTAACCAATAAGCAGCTGCGCGCGCAGGGCCAATCAGGAGCGAGCGCGCGCTGTTTTTTTTTTTATTTAATTGGCACAAGATCTTACCAAAGAGTTTTGTGTATGTAAGTTTAGTAGTTTCACGTATAACCCAACTGTTTTCAAAAGCCAGCCTAATATCAACATTTTATACAACTTGTATGAGGATTTTGACATAAGGCTCGCCAGGTTAATTGGTCGCGTTTTATTGATGTTATAATGAGATTTTACGATATCGATGTGGATATTATACCATCATGTGAAATTGCTTAAATTGAGTGTTTTGTTGTCTGCGCTATAACAGTAGTAATTATAAGTCAAGTATTGGAAACATAAGTAGAATGTTACAACATTAGTGTAGATAAAACGTATTAAGATGAAATTAGCTGTAGATGTAGATTATAATGCCCTATTAAAACATAGGGTGGTTTATAATCCGAAAAATATTGCCAAAATGATAAAAAAAAATGCAAAAATAATGAATTTGGAAAAAATCGAATATCCGGTTATTTTGCCAAAAAAACCGGTGAAAAAACCGACCTAAAATCAGTCGGTTAATCGGTTTTTCGGTTAATCGATTAATCGGTTTACATGCCCTAATGTGAATGTGATTCCCAAAGTGGTCTATATTGACAATTGGTCAGGGGGTGAACTAAAAGCCGAAAACATGGCAAGTGGTCTACGAGATCTAGTTTGGGGACCTCTGGCTTTAGCCAATCACAATAAATATCAATAGCAATAGTGCTACATTGATGAAATATTATAGTATACCTTGTAAGTACTTCTAGCTGCTTCCTTTTGCACTTGCAAATTGATTTCTCGATAGTCCAATCCAATTGGCAGCCAAGTAGAGGAATGACTGGAGAAACCAGCGTTAAGCGAGCTATTCCAGTGGTACGGTGTCCTGGCTGGATCTCTGGAGTAATCCAGATAATTTTCAGGAGTCCCTTGGTTGCATGCGGCCACGTCAACTGTGTCCTCCCAAGAGACAAAACCGTCGTTCATGCCGATTTCCTCTCCTTGGTAGGTGATTGCTACTCCCGGGAGAAGCATGTTAAGGGCGTTTAAGCCGTCCACCATATTAGGACGGAATCGAGAAGGCATTCTGTTGTTGTCATGGTTTCCAAACTGCAAAAACAACGCAGAGTATCGATCAGATTGCGATCTTATGATACTATGCTGGTCAAGAGTCACTGAGACTATAATACCAAATGCCATGTTTTGACATGATTACTTACCACCCAGTTAGCAATATTTCCATGAGGCATATAGCTTAGCCATCTAAGAATAACATACACAAAGTCTCTTGCGTTAGATGTTTTTGACAGACTGGTGATGAAGTCAAAGTTGAACGGAAAGTGGGCCCCAATTCTGTCACGCTCGTTACCGTAATATAACATAGTCATGGTGATGTTGGCGTATGCTTCTGCTAGGAGAACCCTGGAAAATAATAAAACTCGTCATAAAACTATGTATTTGTTGATAGCAAGATACTACTAGAAAACTATTCGTCCACCAGAAACTCTCTTAATTCTGTCTTGGAGTACTCACTTTGTCTCACTGCCACTGTCCAGTTTCCACTTATCTGCTGCCTCTCTCCATTCATACACCACATCGTATAGTTCTATCAAGTCCCTTACATGAGCTTGCGTCGTGTACCCTGGCTGGTCAGGAGTTAAGAACATATTACCCGATAGAGGTTCATCGGGGTACTCCCCATTGTAATCTTCAGGGTTGGCCTCAAAGAGATGAGGGATTGCATCTAGTCTGAAGCCGTCAGCTCCTTTGTCGATCCAGAACTTCATGATTTTCAGCATCTCTTGCCTGACTGCTGGCTCACGGAAGTTGAAATCAGCCTGTTCTATCGCAAACTGGTGGAGGTAGAACTGTTGACGAAGTTGACTCCACTCCCAGACTGTACCACCAAACTGACTGATCTAAAACAATATTATGTTAATATACTCGTAGGTTACAATCCATAAAAAAATAATATTCATGAAGATCAGCTTACCCAATTAGAAGGCACAAGAAGGTTTGATGAATTATCTGGATCCTGTTTTCCATCAGCCCATATGAAATAGTTGTCATATTCTGGGTCTCTTTCTTCTGAGCGCTTGAAGTAGAGAGATTCGGTACTGGCGTGGTTCGGCACATAGTCTAGTAGTACTCTTATACCTATAAAGCGTTTACCATTAAACATACATACGTATACAAAATGATGTACGAAATGAAATCCAAATCGCGTTAGTCACGGTACGCTTCACAAAAACACAATTGAATTGGCTGAGAAACAGCCTATGGGAAATAAGAACAGAAATTTCTTACCTAGTGCGTGAGCTTTCTTTACAAGCTCATCAAAGTCAGCTATGACGCCATACTCATAATGAATGTCATAGAAGTCACTGATGTCGTAACCGAAGTCTATCATCGGAGAGCTGAAAATTGGAGACATCCAGATCGCCCCCACACCAGCGTCAACGAAGTGCTCTAGCTCGCTGGTGATACCTGAAGGTGACTTCAAGGTTTATAAACATAACAATATAGTTAATATTTTTTTTAATTTAATTGTATGAATAATACCCTCCTTGTTTTAAAGTTCTTATTTATTCTTGTACACAGAAAATACTGACATAAAGTAGAACCATGTACAAATGTTTAACAAATGTTTTTTCTTTAGTTTTAATAGGAATACTGAATTTTTTTATTCTTCAAAAAATCCTCCAATCTCCTCTTTGAGAATACGTTTTATGTATTTACAAGTGTTAAAAATAACAATGAAAATGTAAATAACATCTTCAAACAATAAATTATAAGCGCAATAACACGTTTGAAGGGCAAAGATTAAGTTGTGTTATTTAAAAACATATATTTCACCTTTCAAATCTCCGATGCCGTCTCCATCACTGTCCTTGAATGACCTCGGATAAATCTGATAGATCACTGTGTTCTCCCACCAATCTAGCTCTCTTAGCACTGGAGGTTCCGGCGGTTCCGGGGGATCTGGGTCTCTGGATGCCAGGATGGCCCATGTGATGCATCCCACCACAACCCCCACGACCAGAATCACTCCTGCAGTGATACCCACGACCTTTAAACGCGATGGCATGTTGATAAAACAAAGTTTGTCGGTGTGATCCCAATTTAAATGATGCCATCTTTTTATAACCATTGCAAGATTTTTTATCGGAGATATTATTTTATCGGATAAATTTTAATCTTTATACCATCGCTTCATTCTGTAAAAAGTTGTAGAACGTTAGTTAAGTTTTCAAGGGAGATCTCTTTACGCGTCTAGTCGTACTCATGACTAGACGCGTAAAGAGATCTCCCTTGAAGTATGTCAAAATAATTTTAGCAGTTTTAGTTGGTAAATAAACTTAGTGCAACTATACAACAATGGAACATTATGAGCAGGCACGAATAAATTTTAAGATTTCATAAAGCGTTATCAACTTTTATGGCGTGTTTTACTCACGTTCTTTATCCTCGTCACCATTTGTGCTGTATTTACCTTGTGTAGGGTAAGGCAAGGTAAGGAACAGACTAGGGCTCAATTAAAATACTAGACTTCTATTAAACTGACTGGACTTATTCGAAGCATAGACAATTGAGATAGACGTTTACTTTTCCTATACCTTTTCCTCTGTGTTTCTTACTCTTATAGCTCTGTTTCGCTCGCTCATGACGTCACCAGGAGAGGGGAGCGTACCTTTGTGGTCACGCGAACCCGTCTTGCTCATTGGCGTTCTTTTCCTTGCCGGAGACGGTCGGTGCTTATAGCAGGTGAATAATTTTATTTTATTTTTTCACGTTGACCGTCATTTTTCCTTATATTTTAAATTGTCTAACAATTTTTATTTGTGTGTTTAAATTGTGTTTCTAGTGAAATCAAACGTATGTAAATACATTGTTTGAATATTATTTTATATTAACGGATTTTCCGTTCGATTATTAGTTTTAAATTTTTTTGTAGATTATGGATAACGAAAGCTCGAGAATCATGCAAGAAGAACCTATTGCCGGGCCCTCCAAAACTACTAAGAAAAATGAATCTTGTAGTAGCTCTAATAATAATACTAGTTCTAGTTCCACATCTAGCTTTTCTGACCATAACTCAAGAAAACATGTGCGTCGCCGTTACAAAAAAATGGGGGGCCAACGCAAGTACAGCCGGTCTGAACGTAAAATCGAACAACTTTTAAGTGAAATTACTGAGTTGAAAAATCAGTTATACTCAAGTACTAGTATGCACGAAGCAGATGATGCCTTATCTCTCCTTGCAGATGAGGATTACAAATATGAGGGTAGTAATTTTTTACGAAATTTAGACTTTGAAACTAAACTTAAGGAACCAGCTGTTCCAAAAACAAACGAGTGGTACCTAGATATTCTCAAAGGATTCCAGCATTTCAATAAATCTGATTGGAGTGAAGTACGCTACGCGGAAACACAAAAACTTTATAACCACAGTCCAGGTTTTATTGAGCTTGATGCGAACGAAGTTAAACCTTATGACACGTTGAAACATTTAGGTTATACGGAAAGAGCATATGCTTCTTTTACCTACGGAATGGTAAAACAAAAAGAATCTTTGAGAAAAGAGCTACGTATGTTTATGACATGGATTAGGGATCAGAATAGCTTAGACATCGAAGCTATAAACCAAAAAGTGAAGGACATTTTCGCTTACGGTGAGTTTAGTAAGGCCTCTGCAGACCTTTTGCAAATGATATGTGGTCATAGGGCCGAAACCATACAAATGCGAAGAGATGGTATTATTAAAGCGGTCCGAGATCCTTTGGTCAAAGCATCATTGCGCAATATACCTCCATCGGAAATTAACTTATTTAACTGTGACCAGTTGGTTACTACATTAGAAAAAGCTGGTGGTGTAAAAAAGTTTTTTTGGCCTGTTCCTAAATCATCAGGTAATAATAATAATGCCTCAACTTCGCAAGTTGAAAAATGGCCCATACGACCCTCACAGGGACAGTATGCGATACCACAAGTACCCTCGCAGGGTAGAAAATATAACTCTTCTAACTCTCAATGTATGCCTTCACAAGGCTACGGCTACCAGTGCTGGAGTGCCCCCTCGCAGGGTGGCCATATGCAAGATTTTAAGTGTTCTTCGCAAGGACATCCTTGAAGGGTATGATGAATGCATAGGGCATGTTTACCACAGTCATTCTCAGCGAGGAACTAGCAATAGAGGATCCTATCGCACTCGCGGTGCAAAACAAAATCAGAGGTATCAAAACCCCAAACGCGGGAGTTATAAGCGAAAGGCATCGCCCTCAGGTTATAATGATAAAAGAAGTAAGTATATACATTAGATTATTCAGAGCCGGTCAGCTATCGATTTTTTGTCAACCACTGTTTATAAATGAAAGCACTTGAATTTCTTGTCGTCATTGTTCATACCTTTGTAAATAAAACCTAATCATACCCAGGTTAATTAACAAGGAGTATCACACACCTATGTTAATAGAAATGACAGCAATTGTCACAAAAATAATGACTACTTAAATAAATTCTGGCAAATATGAGTCGAGTTTTTTGTCTACCCTCTTTCAATAGACTGATTTTCAATATAAGCGCATTAAACGGATTCGTGTTGACCGAACCATTCAGGCTGATAGATTTATTGTTAATAGAAGTGACAGCAATTGTCACAAAAATGCTGATTAAATAAATTCTAGCAAATATGAGTCGAGTTCTTTGTCTACCCTCTTTCAATAGACCGATTTTCAATTAAAGCGCATTAAACAGATTCGTGTTGACCGAACCATTCAGCTTGATAAATGTATTCAGAGTTCCCAATCTCATTTAGAATCTCGAAACTGGATGTGCAAGCTGTTGCACCTATATATATCCTAGATGGAATAACCATCTGAAGGTGGCAGAATCTCATTTTTGGTGCCTTATTTACATCTACGTAAATATGGCAACTGTTCTAGATGACATTTCAGCAAGTATCCTCTTTGCTAGGCAAGATTATAAATTTATAAATTCAGTGAAGGTTAGCTTATCAAAGTTGCAAAGCATACTAGGTATTTTAATCTTTGCAAGTTTGTTGTTCAACAAGGAACATTGCATTATCGAGCGCTTTTTAATGTTTCTAAACTCGATAATCTGGACAATACTGTCAAGATTCATACCACTGGCTGGCTGAAACCTACTTGTAGATGCAATAAACGATCTACGCTTGTAGGCTAATAACGAGAGATGCGTTCCGAACTTAGCTGGTATACCCAATAGGACTAGGAACCAAGCTTTAAGGTACTCAATTTAAAGTCGAGCAAAACTCTCGCTGCAATCTATGTAGTTTATCTCTAACCTCTGCAATCATGCTCTGTATTTGGAATAGTTTACGGTAGGTAGATACCAGAGTCACTTGAGTACTTACTAGCGTCTGCTAGTAAGTACTCAAGTAATACTTTTACGTCTGTAAAATGGGGTTGTTAGGTTGTTACCTCCACGGATCCGAATTTAAGTTATTGGAATAATGTTCCAAAAGGGGCATGGCGTGCTTCTACCCTCGGAAGGGTATATATAAATAAACGCGCATGTAAGCGTTAGTGTCGTATATTACAAATAGAATACTATTATGCTGCAGAAATATGTATGCTAATGTCTCAGGCACTCTTAGCTTAACAATCATGTTTGGGTTAAAAATATTTTGAATATTTTTATTCTAAGGTATATTGCTTCCAAGTTAAAGTTACTGTTGTTTTATCTAACAAATGCGGAAGAGCAGTAGGTACTTGTAGTTGTGATGCGTATCCATATTCATCCATATTCATATTCATTCATTTTTGCTCCAGTTGGTTACAATGGTTATCTAAAGTCGCGTTTGTGACTATTAGGTGCTAAGCGCTTCCGAGCTTACGAACTTACATAGAAACAATGTGCTACCACACACAAAATTAAGATCGACCCATCTTCATGAGTTATAACAACTGTATCTGTAGTGTACTGATATACCTACTTATTTAGGTACCTGTGTGATTAATTAAATATAAAATAAATGAGATTGACGATCAAGAAGTGTTCGCCGAATTTCGTAGTCGTGAGCAGAGGTGCGCCGGCGACTTACTTGATGTCATACTGCGGACACGGCTGGACGTCAAGCTAGACTTGAAATCGGTTGTTGTTATTGATCAAGGATCTCACCACTCTTACCCTTTGTAGGATACACAAGTGTGAACATTACAGTATCCATGCGGAATGCTGATATGTTGGTACTTTCTCTCAGAAAGGTTAATCAACTAATTACCTATGATAAATAGTTGATGTAGGTACGTGTATATGTATAATGTCATAGTTTATGTAGTCAAACTGCTGCTCTTTTATTGCTCTGTTCTGGTTGTTCACGATTCAACTCTGCTTAAAACTGATGACTATGTTAATAATTTTAAAAATTAAAATATCTATTCATTTCAATAAATCTAACTGAGGTAACTAGGTAAAATCATAAGTATACATTATATAACCATGTGGCCAGTTCTTGGGTCAAAAACGGATTCATCTGAGCATAGGCACTTATTAGCAATATTAAAACAGAAATTGAAATTAAATTATATAGACATTAAATTGATTCCATGTAGGTACCTAATAGTACATACCTAAGTCTACTGGGTTGAACGGACGATTTCATTGCTTTCCGTCGACAAGATACTAATTGTCTTAACTTAGTAACACCACAATTATGTAATTAATAATTATGTAATATTAAGGAATATGTAATTGAACATCGATCCTTGTTAAATTATGTATAAATAAATAATCTATACAAGTGGTGCAGTGCAGCTCGTGTCGCATCTGGGGCTATTATTGGTTGAATTAAACCCCTTTACCTCGAACAGGTAAGGTTGTCAGTTGTCACTCCTGGTAGTATCCTTCTACTGTTATTTATAAAAATTTCTTGGACAACATTTTCCATGGAATATATAATAACTCGAGGAGATTGGAACCCCTTTTAACCCTATACTTGGCAGAGTGCCTAATTTGGTACGTTCAACTTTCAAAAATTCCCAACGCGTGAAAAAATATTATTAATCTATTTTAATTATTATTTATTTTAAAAAATATTGTCCCAATTCTACTATAAAATACTTTTTGATGATTTGCAACTCTCAATTTGAAGTAGAGCGAATGATAGCTGACCATTGAAAGGAGTCTTCGCACCGCAGGGTAAAAAAATTAAATATTACTAGTATTTTTTTAGTATTTCTGTCAAAAACGGTTGATATGTAATAGTTAACATTTTTTTACACCCGAAATTAATATTTTCATGTTCCTAAATGAATTACAATGGCATGCAATCAACTGGTTTTTCATGATGTACCAAATAAGTCACATTGCCAGATGAGCGCCATTCAAGTTTATTTTTACTATGTACCTGATATGTGACATTGCCATACTCGTATAAATTATATTTTTTCAAAATTACATACATTTATGATTTTTGATCGAGCGAAGCGAGACCTCTTTGACAACTCGGGGGTGTCGTCGGCCCTTTTATGCGAGTATGAATGTTTTTTCGACGATAGCATTCTAATTGTTGCTCCAATAAATCGAAATTCACCAATTGTCATAAAATTTTCAAGCTTGAGCTTTAATTGTCAAGAAATTATAGAGATGAGAATGTACGTAAGGTGTCAGTTTGATGCGAAGTACTTGGTAAAATGACATTTTAGCGCCACAGGTGCCGCAACTATATCAGCAGCAGCAACATCGACCTCGTCAACTTTTGGGTCTTATCTTCAAGTCGGGGGCAAGTCAGATTTAGACGAAATTTAATCATCAGATGATGAACAATAGCAATGCTGTGATAGCAGTTCACCGCCTTCACACCTTCCCATTGACATTTTTACTGGAAAACCTAAACTTTTTATGAAATGTTGATAATGAGATGAATCAAGTTGTTACATCAACATTTCTGCTACAATATCAACTGTCATCGCTGTCGATCACTGTTCATTGCCCGTTGATTCTGAACAAGTACCTTCCCTATTGTAGGTATGCAGCCTTGACCCTAAGCAGCTACTTAATCAATAAGACCTAGTGTATTAGGCACGAAGGAAGGTCTCAAAAACTAACACCTTATTGGCGTTGTAAAAAGTTCACTAGTTCTGCTGAAGTCAAAGATCATGTCTTCTTTGGGGTTTGACTTGCAGGAAAGAGTGACATTCAATACTTCAAGCTGTTCTACTTAGATGACATCATCTCTCTATGTGCAAAAACAAATCTTTACAGCACATAAATAACTAGCACTTCTTCCGAAGTTTCAGAAGGCGATGAAAAATATTTTTGACAATCATTTTCTGATCTAGCAGATCGTTTTGGGGCATATACATCATTTCGGGGCTGTTGATAATTACTCGCCTATCTTCTCTCAAACGCTTGATTAAATTTCTCATTACCCAACTTTCAAATTTAGCAGAGGGAGGTGCATACATTTCACAAAAGTGCAAACTAAGAAAGGATTAGGGGAATACTAAAGAGTTTTATATACTTATATATATATTATCTACAGATTCTAAATTGAAAATGAATATAACGTAATCGCAAATTATTTTTAGCATGTTTTTGTTACTTTTTAATGTAAGAATGTAATATTTTTGTTATATAAAGTGATAAACACAAATGTATATAAGCCTGGCAGTGTGACACATATGGTACGTTGATTTAGTAAAGTTGATTATAACACATCTGGCAATGTGCCAAATATGGTACATTCAATAAATCTAAAAGTATTGATAATATAATTTTTTTTTTCATACTATCCCCTCTATTAATGACCCTAGATCACAAATTATACAAAAAAAAACAACATTTCTAAAATAAAAATTCCTGCCAAGTATAGGGTTAATATAGGTACTTAATAAGAGACAAGTATTGGTGTTTTCTAGGAGTAGCAGCATTATTACTCTCCCTAACTTGGTCTCATGAAAATATATCTTATGTAGGTATATTTTAGTACAATTTAATCTAATTTTCCATTACATTAGTTACCTATTGAAAAACTTTATCTAGGTTGGTAGGCAGGTAGTTATCTACCTACTACTTACATGTAAACTACCTTCCTATATTATTTATCACATAAGTACTGATAATTTGATATACTCAAGTAATCATAATTATTAAGTTTTATTTCAATAGAACTAAATAATGCATATAATTGTTATTTTTAATTTAATGTTCCTCATCACATTGGCGTCCATCATGAACATCACCAGGCGATAACAGACACATCTCAATTGTCTATGCTTCGAATAAGTCCAGTCAGTTTAATAACGGCGTTTTACCTGAAATAAAACGCTAATTAAACTACTTACTTATTCGAAGCATAGTATAATTCCTGCCTGGTGCCAAAGCCAATGAGCAAGACGGGTTCGCGTGACCACAAAGGTACGCTCCCCTCTCCTGGTGACGTCATGAGCGAGCGAAACAGAGCTATAAGAGTAAGAAACACAGAGGAAAAGGTCTAGGAAAAGTAAACGTCTATCTCAATTGTCTATGCTTCGAATAAGTAAGTAGTTTAATTAGCGTTTTATTTCAGGTAAAACGCCGTTATTATAACAGTGCGCAAGCGACCCGCCCGCTCGCCTCGGCGTTTGGCTCTCGAGTCTCCGACTATCCCCGAAGCGGGCGGTTCGTTTGCACGAATCATTTATTCATACTTGTATATCACAATCATCATTGTTTTTTTTACATTTCACACACCCCAATCTAGCTCAAAACTAAGCAAAGCTTGTACTATGTGCACCAGATAGCTAAATAGAATACTTATATACTTTTTTTTATATACATGCTATACAATCAGTTTTAATATCACTGTTTTGAGTAGTAAGTATGGAATAAATAAAACTCTGTAAATTAATTTTAGCTCTTAGTAGTCCTAACTGAATGGATCAAGTTTCAGTAATGCCAACACAAAGAATTATGTAAATATGTAAATACGAGACTAGTTATCTGAAAATGTAAAACTAAGTAGGTTATTTGAAAATGTAAAACGAATTAAATCGACCGAAGATTTAAATAAGTTACTACATTTCTTGTTTTAGAATTGGATTGCTAAAATTAGACAACTTTAATAAAACTGCCATTGTCTTGAGCATAATAAAATTTGTAGCAAATTTAGTTCTTTTTATTATAAAAAATATTTTTGTGTAGTTTATGTAATTTCTAAATGAGAATAAGGTCTCCGCTGGTTATCTTCTTAACTATTGCAATCACATTATTGCGCATAAAGCCAAGTTTTTCAATTAAACCAAATAACTAAATCGATTCTCATGCTATTTTTCTTACTGTTTTAATGCATGAGTACCTTGATGACCGAGCTTTGTTCATCTTTGCCAATAACGTATTCTAAAAATGAAACTAAGATCGATTTATGGCCCCCTGCAGCGTTTGTTCATCAATGGTTTTTACAATCCTAAAATTAATACACACATTAACACGTGCTCAAAACGGTGAAGGAAAACATCGTGAGAAAACCAGTTTGTATGCTTGCAATCTGTCACGTACATAATGCTAACTACTGCATGTGTCTGTGCCTCTGACTATTCTTTTTAGATATCTTTAAGGATCTGAGCTTGAGATCTGAGAGGATGTCTACCTACCCAATTAGGAGTTACAGTCGTGATCCTATTTCTTTTTATTTTATTTGTCGAAACGTCGGGAAAATAAATTAAAGGTAATACGTGATAAAGACCCGTATAAAAATGTATAGTTATTCGGCTTTCTGTTTGAGTGAGAGCAAAAGCTCTCTTATTGTGAAATTCCACTCATATGCATCAGCCATTTCATTTCGTTTAATCATGCACACTTCAAACGGCGCTTCTGCCCCAACTGCGATATTGAGTGCCTTCAAGATGGCAAACGGATTCTTTAAACAGATCTCTGGAATATTTTAATACTTTGTGTCGGTATTATCGAAGCTTTAGGTACTTTACATTATGATATTACTATGGCACTTTTTTTTTCAAGATACTAGGAATAAATAAAAATAATAAATATTGGTGCACATTTATCCAAACTAAGCAACGCTGTATCTCATGAACCGTGATAGCTAGACAGTTGAAATTTTCACCGATGAGGTAAGTATTTCTGTTGCCGCTATAACAACAAATACATAAATAATATCAAGTAATAATAAAAAAAAATACAAATATCACTGAAAATTAATTATATAACGTTGTTAGCTATGTAAACTACAAAACCCTACATTGCGCGTGGTCCGACACGCACTTGGCCAGTTTTTTATATAATAAATTAACATATAAAAGAGCATAGAAGTCATATCTCTTGTCTTCTATCTTTGTTTTCCGATGAACTTTTTGAACACGGTCAGAACCCATCGTTCATAAATGTAGAGACGAGAGTCGATTAGTCGGTACGCTCACAACAAAAGAATTGAAATTCTCATTAAGGCAACATTCCAACGATTCATGGAGAGACAGGTATTCTGCTTCAAATACAGGGGCATTCAGCCTTCACGGCTAGAAATTTCAATATTGAAATGGAAAATCCAAAATATGCAAATAACGCAATCGGAACGTATCCCTAAAGAATATAAAGTTTGCACGCCATACAGAGTGCTATTGCCAAACAAAACGGACCGTATATCACAATACTTTTAAATAGATAGATATGGGAAATAGGACCGGTCCAACGCGAGACGACGCTAAACATTTGAGATGTATAAATATAAGGAAAATAATAATATTTTTTTGTTGAAATTTAATACGTATGTCATAAATAAAATATCAAGCACTTTCATTTATGAAATGATTATTTTAATTTAGACCTTTTGGCAATGAAAATGAAAATGATTTTTTTTTTCAAAATTGGTAAGCCGTGACAGAGAAATGGGCATTTTGCACCATCACCTATTTGATTAGGAACCATCTTTTGTACTTAAAACAAAAAAAAATTAAAACAATATAATACAAAATAAATAATATAATTTAACTTATTCTACAGGTAAAAAAAAATACCTTTTGAATTTGCAAAAGGTATTTTTTTCAGTAAAATCACAAGGATCACTTTGAAACGTCTTACGAGCTAGGTGAAGATACGCCGATTCCTCGCGACCATGCCTAGAAGAATCAGGCAACAAACACGGCTGGGAGCCTATAATTTTTTTCAATTATCCTTTTCTTATTGCTATGTTAAGAGCTTTAGCAAAAGTTCTAAATTTATTATTTACCGTCTGGGGCTCAATTGAGTGGTATCTGCTACAAAAATCATTTTATTCATGCCTTATCCAAATCGATTTAATCTTACGTTGTGATTGAGTTCCTAACATCATCATCATAACAAATCTTTCATTTTTATAAGTAAAGTATGTACAAAAAACTAAGAAGATAACGTCAAAGTGTTTGTCAAATTACACATATTCGTTTGGTTCCTTTATCTTGACGAAGTCATTAGTAACTAACTAACTATGGATTACTACTAGGTAATTATTTATTATTTATTTATACACTAGCGACCCGCCCGGGCTTCGCACGGGTACAATGCTGATAGGTACTAAATATACAACAGAATGTCTTTATATAAAACGTTTTTTTTTCACAGCTTACATTAGATGATTTCTGTTTTTCTCGAACGTTCGCGACCGGCCGAACTGCGCGCTTGACGCAGCTAGCTGCTAGGCCGGTCGCGAACGTTGGAGAATGTTCGAGTTACACGTGTTATTGTGAGTCAACCATAAAAGATAGACATATGCTGTCGTGGGATATTTTTTATATAATTTTAAGGAGAACATTTCCCTCATACATCATTTCTATGTAGCTTTAACCATTAAGGTTGCTCACGCGACGGAAGCTTATAAAATGGAGTAACTTCTCCCGTTTTCCCAACATTTCCTTTTACTGCTCTGCTCCTATTGATTGTAGAGTGATGAAAAGTATACTATAACCAGCTCAGGAGTATGAAAAATAATTGTACCAAGTTTCGTTAAAATCCGTCGAGTAGTTTTTGTTTCTATAACGGTTATACAGACAGACAGACAGACAGACAAAAAATTTACTGATTGCATTTTTGGCATCAGTATCGAACCCTAATCAGCCCCTGATAGTTATTTTGGAAATATATTTCATGTACAGAATTGACCTCTCTACAGATTTATTATAAGTATAGAAGATAATCAGCAAGGTACAAGACAAATTACACTAATTATATACAATAATAATAATACTATCGCATTAAACAGGTGCTGTTCTTAAAACTAGTGCCTCTCCACTTTGAAGTGTTATCTGGGTGTTATTGATAATGGATCTGAAAAAAAATAATTAAATAGTTATACGAGGGAAGTTTAGACATCTTCAAAGGATTTATGAGCCTTGAAAACTGAGAACATGTCTACCGTACTTGGGGATTACAGTCGTGATCCTATATTTTATAATCTTTTAATACATAAAATTCTCGTATTTGTAACCAAACTCCTCCGAAACGACTTAACCGATTTTTATGAAATTTGTGTAGCGAGGTATGAGTATAAGTCGTGAAGTATATTTTGTACCGTTATTTCGAAAATCCAGCGTAAAGTTCGGGATAAACTAAAAGTCCTTTTATCAATGGAATTATTGAAATTTGATAGAAAAACATCTGTCGAGGCAGCTAGTTATTTTGTATTTTTTTTACGATAGAACATTTACAAACTTTCTAGTAGCAAAAATAGGTTTATAATAAATCGTACCCTTCTGTTCTTGTCGAGTGAATACTGGCTACAACCACCGTGGCCGGCCTGGTCAGATACGGTACTCTCCTCAGGTCTACCAGGTCATCCTGTTCGGCAACATTGAAGAGAAGCACAAAGGTGTCATAGGTTCTTAAGGTCCGGACCAGGTAGAAAGTACGGTCTGATAAGGCACGGATATAGTATTCCCCGTAGGCGAGAGTTGTCTCTTTTCGAAGAGCTGTCAGTGCTTGGTAGTTCTATAAACAAACCGAAAACTCACAGTTAGGTAAATCATCCACTAAATACTATAAAGAAAACAAGAGTAAAAGAGAAAAGATCTTCACCTTAAAATGACTTCTTACATCCTGCCTCTGTTTTGCAAGATTAAGCTCTAAATAATCCTCCGCGACCGGCAACCATGTATTATTACTCGTTGAGAACCCAGCACTAGTCGAGTTGTCCCAATGGTACGGCGTTCTAGCTGGATCTCTAGAGTACAGATGGTAGGTGTCTTCATCCCCACGATTACAGGCTTCGACATCAACTGTGTCTTCCCAGGACACATACCCATCTCGCATGCCGATTTCCTCGCCTTGATAGGTAACGGCTACTCCTGGGAGCAGCATGTTGAGAGAGTTCAGGCCGTCTACCATGTTGTGCCGAAAGCGGGTTGGCATTCTGTTGTTGTCATGGTTTCCGAACTGGAATTAGAAGAAATAAGGCCTGATTAGAACTTGTCAATTCTATGATTAAACAATTGTAATGAGTTCCTGGTTTAGAAAACAAGATCCATTTAGCAGTTAGGTATGTCTTAAAAAGGACTTTTACATCCAAGGTATACGGTACAGCACTGACAAGACTGAAGTTTTAATGCCGAGTTTCTCTGTCACCAGCTTATGATGTCATCAAATAAAATATATAACTTACCACCCAGTTAGCCACACTACCATGAGGCATGTAAGTTAGCCATTTCAGGATGGTGAACACGAAATCCCTGGCATTGGACTCGGCAGACAGATCCGTGATGAAGTCGAAGTTGAATGGAAAGTGGGCTCCGATCTCCCCATCATCGTTGCCATAGTACAACATCGTCATGGAGATGTTAGCATAACCTTCCGAAAAGATGACCCTTGGAGAAGAAAAATAATTTTTGGATTACTAGTTAAAAACAAGATTACTTTACATACTCTTCAAACTACTCTATTCTAATTACAAAGTTTGATAAAAAACTTAACTGTCATTTGTAAAAATCTAAACTTCTAAGATTGGTGTTTTGGGAAAAGATCTGTAGATAAGATCCCATCTTAATTATATTATGTAGATAAAGCTTGAATTCTTTATTACATACATATATAGACAAAATCACACCTGTTTCCCAGAGGGGTAGGCAGAGACCACGGCTTTTCACTTGCTACGATCCTGACATATTTTCATTTGCTTCATTCACTCTCATCTCATTCCTCATGCAAGCTCGTCGGTTTAGAGTACTCTTGACCTGGTCTTTTTTCAAAACGTCACAAATTTGCTCCAGGAAGATACTTGAGTTCTTCAACTACAAAAATTATGACGTAAACTGCTTACCTAGTGTCCCCTCCATGGTCGTTATTGTACTGATCAATGAACTCCCTCCACTCGTAGACCACATCATACAGCTCAATCAGATCCTTTGTGTACAATGGTATAGTATACCCAAGCTGATGTGACTCAAACTGTGCCTGCCCACTAAGAGGATCATCTGGATATCTTCCTTCATGATCAACTGGGTTTGCTTCTATAAGATACGGCAAAGCATCTACTCTAAAGCCATCAGCTCCTTTGTCTAGCCAGAATTCCATTATGTCGTGCATCTCTTGCTTGACCTCGTCGTTGCGGAAGTTAAAATCTGCCTGTTCTATTGCGAACTGGTGAAGGTAGTACTGCTGCCGAGTCTCGCTCCACTCCCATGCTGAACCACCAAATTGGCTCACCTGAAGAAGGTTAAAAGGATTGTCATTAGTCACCATCTCACATGTAAACTACATTGGTACTAACTTGTTTATCTATTAGATAATCAGTATTTTTTTGTAATAATATTTTTTTTAAAAAACTTTAAACTTTATTTATTTCACTCACAAGATATACAAATAGTTATTAAAGCCCTTGATCTCTGAGCTAGGTAATGTATAACCCGTGATTCAGAAATCAAGTTCCTCTTCCATCCTTATGCACTAACACTAATTTCAAGTGAAGAAATTTAACAAACTTAAAAATAAGAAAAAAAAAAAATAATGAATATGTTTATCAATTTTTTTGGGAATTTTATGTTTGTCTGAAGCAGGTGGGGACCTGCTCAACAATCATCGTTTTCTTCTCCTTTTCCCACATAACGTGGGGTCGCTACACCATGTTGACAAACATGTTGCGAATAGGATTTGGCTTATATTTTGCAACCGGCCGCCTGCCTGACGTCAACCCTCTTTTATTAACATCAACAATGAGATTAGAAATTTTAGTTGTTACTGGACTAATTGATGCTATTTGATTTAATTTGCCCTTGAGAGCATTTTAGTTTACAAGGTTAGTTTTGATGCATAGTACAACGAATGTTATTTAAAACACTTACCCAGTTAGAAGGTGGTAGTCTATTGGTCTCATTTTCGGGGTCCACCCACAGAGGGTCGGCCCACATAAAGTGGTCAATGAATTGCGGGTTACGTTTTTCTGATTCTATGAAGTACTCCGACTCTGTGCTGGCGTGGTTCGGCACGAAGTCCAGGAGAACCTTGATTCCTTTGTAGTAAATAAACAGATAAGTAAGTACTTAGAGCAATTTACCTATATCAATAGACATGGCATTGTTTTAATTTTTGGCACTTTTATCAGAAGATAATCATAATATACCGCATAACAGAGCTATTTTCGATAATATCTATGTTTTTAATAAATCTACACTATAATTTTTTTTTATCGTTTAAGCCTGATTGTGGAACAAACATACATACAAACTCAAAACTTTCGCATTTATAATATTATTAGGATAAAGAAAAATTAGAGATCCCTACGAAAATCGCAATGACATACCTCATGTGTATGAAAAAAATACCTTTAATCTTTTCACCCGTGCGAAGCCAGTAAATATAATTCAAATATCATTTGAATATCGAAATAGCTTCGAATTGAGTAAATCGACACAACTCGTGGGAAAGAAAAATAAATATTACTTTTATTTATTTTGTTACGAGTTGTAGACTGCGTAATTGCCAAGTTAATCACTACAGGCGTTGAGAGTTTTCAATTTAATTAATAGTTTAATCGTTGAAACACATGATGCAATTATGAAGTGTGTATTTGAAAATTTATTTGTAAGTTATGAATTTAATTAAACACGAAACAAGTGTATTGTGTTTATTGCCTTGGGTATTCACTAAAAACTTCCACACCAGCAGCCTTATCGTGTAAGCATACTGGTAATCGTAATCGTCTCCAACAAATGTAGGAATAATGGATTCATAAAACTTAAAAAACGAATTATCGTCTCTTGACTTTTTGATCGAAACATTTTCGTTGGTTTTCCTTTTAGTTTTTTAAACGTAATCATTTGCCGAGCCTATTTGACAATTAAAAATATCGAATCGAATCTATGTATCATTATGATAATAAGAAACCACTCCTTATCCACCCGTGGGGAGTCAAGCTTGTAATTTTTCCCCTTATCGTAGCGATCTTATTATTTTACAGTTTTATCTATTCCGCAAAATGGATTAAGATACGCGGCTTACAATAATTTGATTAGTATCTCGTTATCTTTGCTCGATTTATCAGCAATAACAAAAATAAAGATGTACATGTGAACGAAACGTCGAAAATCAATAATTGACGACTTTATCGCAAAATATTGAAATTCTTGAACAAAAAGTAGCCTATTTCCGTCTAAGACTTTAAACTATCTCTATGTGACGTGACCTGACGTCCAATTATTTTCCAAATTTAACAATTTCCAATCTTATTTTTATTTTGTCGAATTGCTTAGAAATGCCGTTTTTGAGTTTTGCGAGACTAACGAGCGGGGCTAGCTGTCAAAACTGACACTTTTTGTAAGTAGTCAGTTTAGTCAGTTTTGGCATTTGGACGATACGATAGTGGTTCGTGTTCAATGGCCTAAGCACGAACCACTATCGTATCGACAACGTATCGTCCAAAAGTCAAAAATTACTCTTTTTGTATAGTAAAAGTGTCAGTTTTGGCATTTGGACGTTTTTTGGCTTTGGCCACACCAATTCATGAAAGAAAGAAAAAGATTTACGGTAGCGATATTTTCTTGTAAACTTAATTTTGCGAATTTATTTATACATATTGTACCTATGTGTTTAATACTGTTGTGTTCAAAATGGCAGAACTTTAAATGTTAGAATACCGTACATAAAGCTCCTTTAAGAACCTTGCAGTATTTGCGACCGAAGGTATCCGAAGTATGCCACTGACAGGTATCCTTTGAAGGGTTTACATTTTCTTTGAAGCTACCATGGAAATAAGGAAACCATTTTCTGTTGTTATCCTTTGCTTACAAAAGTTATAATACTCGCAGCTGGAGAAAATATACTTGTTTAAGATACTGTCAATCGCTGAATAAACACGATTGGCAAAGACAGCACGTTTGCGTAAAAACGTGTAACTACATATAGATTAAAAGAACGCACAAATAAATTATTTTCTAAAATAACTTGCCATTAAAATAAAAACAAGCAATTTTTACAAAATTGAATAATACCAACGAAAATAGTCAATACTTTTGTTTGTATAAAATTGATACAATTTGAGGTTCCCTCCGTCTTATTTTTATTAATTCAATAAAACTTGTAAAATCGTGTTCCGGATATAACAAAGTTTTGTGTAATAAAATGATAAGACTCTTTGTCTAATATACAAACTAAACAAAAAAAAAATGGCGTCTTTCCCCGACCATGGTAGACATCTTCAGAGATTTTCAGGAGCTCAGATTCATAAAGATATTTAAAGAGGTCTAGTCAAAGGCATGGCAAATAAAATTTGACACGTGCCCTTTTTTGCAATCCTTAAGGCGAGTAATTAATGTGTTTGATGAATGCAGAATCATTTTTTCTCAATAACCGTAAAACATACAGTTTTGTTTTTTATGACAAAAATAACTTAAGGATATAATCTAGATAAATTACAGACAGAATCACGATTGGTGAAACTTTTCTCGATAGATTTATTTTCCAAAGTTGGCTCTTCAAAAACACTAGTTTCGTTTTTAATCAAAACTATGAATAGCTAAACAGTAAATTTTTATATAATTCGTTAGATAATCATACTAGCTAAATAAATTACAGACAGTTTCTTTTTAAATTTGATGGTTTTCGATATAATGCAGTTTTATCACTTTTTTCGTCTTATCCGGATAGACTCAGCCCATACAAAATGTCAAAAATTTTACTTATCACCTTAAGAGAACATGTTTTCTCACCGTGTTTTTATCTTCACTTCATTTTTTGAATAGAAAAAATATCATACGCTTGACCTGGATACAAACCCTTCTCGAACCACCTTCCAAAATACTGACAAGGGCCTTTTAATTTAACATTATTGATCATAAGATTCTGATAACCAACAATCCTTTCAAGCCTCATTAACCGATTTAAAAAAAGTGGCGGTTCTCAGCTCTCTCACCTAGTTGATGCGCCTGAGTCATTAGCTCTTCGAAATCCTCCATAGTGCCATACTCGTAGTGGATCTCGTAGAAGTTACTGATGTCATAGCCAAAGTCCACCATCGGCGACGTGAAGATCGGAGACATCCATATCGCGTCAATACCAGCATCCACGAAGTGCTGGAGCTCACTGATGATGCCTGAAGACCAAATTCAAAATTAAATAGATAACTATATAATAAATCGCAAAAAAATATTTGAGCATGCACATTAAAAAACACTGAAACAAACATAATTAAAACGAGTAGATAGATAAATAGATAAAAGTGGAAATTCCATACAGCGTCATCTAGCCCCAAATTCAACATAGCTTGTACTATGCAAACTAGATAATTGATAGAATACTTATATACTTTTGTTTGTAAATATACATATACATAATGATACATTATAACACCAATATACAGAACAAACATCTATGTTCATCACACAAATATTTGTCCTGAGTGGGAATCGAACACACAACTTACAGCGCAGAAGGCAGAGCCACTACCAAATGAGGTGTGAGGCCAGTTAAAACAAAAACACACTAGTAATCTACTCGTAAATATCTAAAACTGAAACTGACTGACTGATCTATCAACATACAGCTTATACCATTGTTCCTAGAAACATGAAATTTGGAGAGTGTATTGCTTTTGTGTGCATTAAGAAAATAATTCTCGAAATACAACCCCTAAGTGCAGCGAGTGTTAAAGTCTGTTTGAAAATAACTTTCTGTGAACGAATTTACGAGGCTTTCGAGGAGTTTATAAACAAAAACCGAACAAGTACGAGTCAGACTCGAGCACGAATGGTTCCGTACCATTATCTGTGCAAGAAATCACGTTTGTTGTATGGGAGCCCCACTTAAATATTTATTTTATTCTATTTTCAGCTTGTTGTTATAGCGGCAATAACATCATCTGTGAAAATTTCAAATGTCTAGCTATCACGGTTCATGAGATACAGCCTTGTGACAGACAGACGGACAGGCAGACAGACAGACAGACAAACAGACAGAGCGTAGTCTTAGTAATAGGGTCCCGTTTTTACCCTTTAAGTTACACGTTCTTACCCTAAAATGACCAGTTTTCCTTCCCTGTCTTAGATTGGTAATATTGATTTTATGAATTAGTCCCAGATATGTAATAGGGATACATTTGTATTTGTTTCAGTATTTTGTTTGATTGCATCATAAAATTATAGTTTTTTTCACCATCACTGGTATTATGATCTGTTATTAGTTTCGGTGGCTGGAAACAGTGTTTTCAAGGTCATGCTACATTAAAAACGTATTATCTTTAGGTTGGCAAAATTGCATATCACGTGATCTGACCATCGTTCGTGTCAAATTGACAATAGTTACAAACTGTCATCATAACATTATTATAATTGCTTGCTGATATTATCACTGGTTTGTCTGTTGGGTCATCGTGCGTTAGATTCATGACCAGATTGAAGCTTTTTTCAGATAATAATCATCATTTAATATTAATAAAAATAAAAATAAAAGGCGTGTTGGCCGAGTGGGGAGGTACCTCGACTTTCAATCTGAAGGTCGTGGGTTCAATGGATTTTTCAGTTCGAAAAATTTATATGCTCATCAAAAACACGTGCTCAAAACGGTGAAGGTAAACATCGTGAGGAAACCAGTTAGTGTTCTTATAAGCGGCTATGGGCTTGTAATCTGTCACGTATGGAATGCTAACTACTGCAAAATGTGGGCATGTGCCAAATATAATGTTTGGACGTGCCTCTGACTACCCCCACTAGACATCTTCAAAGGATCTAAGCGTCTGGAGATCTGAGAGGATGTCTACCGTACTTGGGGATTACAGTCGTGATGTTCCAGTTTTAAATGCCAACCTGCAATAGTATTATTTTTTTATTGTCATTTGATTATATAATATGTAAAGATATATTAATTTAATCTGACACTAGATTAATATGTAATTTAGATGATGTATTGTGTAGTATGTCATTTTTAATTTATTTAAATATTTTTTTTGTTTTTGACACAATCACCTCAAAATGTATTTTTATTCAAATAAGATGACATCTAGACACACGGTAGGGTGTCCAGACAAGTTTAAGCGTATATATATTATATACGAACGATTTCGAACTACAGTTGCTTTCGAAAAAAGACAATGACCGCTTGTAAAAGAACCAATGTGGTGGAAGGTACGTAGGGTCAAAGACGCGGTTGTGGTGCCTACCCTAGTTTTAGTAATTTTCAATTTTGGCAGTCTATTTAACTAAACATAGCAAACACACTTATTTATAATCTACTAGCCGACCCGTGACTGACGTTGTCCTGTCAAATTTCAATAATCGAATAGAAAAGACTGAATGTTTTTAGTATGTGTCAGATTTGTTGCACACCAGCGCCATCTATACAGAAATCATCCCTTTTGCGTTTTTTATAGTTATTGGGATGTTTTTCATGTTTTAAAGTAGTCTATTATTTATACGGGCATTATATCCACATCTACGGCAAATTTCAACTTAATACGTTTTATCGTTTAGGCCTGATTGAGGAACAAACATACATACAAACTCACAAACTTTCGCATTTATAATATTATTAGGATTATAATATAATTCTTTGTATAAGGTCTATTTTGATTAGTGACAGTTTTGATGCGTTATGCCTCTAGATGTCATTGACCACAACTAGAGATTTTCCGTTTTGTCTATATAAATTTGAATAATTAATAAATAAATATCGCCTGCTACAAAACCTTTGCTTAACCTAAGAGATAGATAAATACTCTATTCGATGTTGTTTAATCATTTTTTCAGTATAAACCATTTATTTTAAAATTAAATGGCCACAACCAGCGCTCTCATCTTACACATTATAGTCTCGTTTCATTCACAATGACAACATAAAAACGTGCACTAACAGTTGTATGAAAATGCTCAAGGCTATGTGCAATTTATTTTCCGCGTAGCATTTATCCTCAACGTTTTATAGAATCTTGTATTTTGGGAAGACCTGAGAGTAATAATAAAATCATACAGAACAAAATCCTGTTCAATACGACGAAGCCAACAATTTTATTACCTAAACTTAAACGATAAGTTAGTGATAAATTTTTCAATCGTTTTTAGGGTTCCGTATCCAAAGGGTGAAAACGGGACCCTATTACTAAGATTCCGCTGTCCGTTTTATTTCGTTTATTTAAGCTTCAAACTTATAAATGTATCTTTACAATAAATAAAAAAATAAACATGTATCTTTAAGCATTTGTGTACAAGTTTTCTTAAAATTCCAAAAATAATAAAAAATAAAAAAAATACACAAAAATACATATCGCCAAACTCTTGTGTCTCAGCGTGAAGATTCATTAGTCTCGTCAATGTGTATCACGTCATGTAACACCATTGAATGTGTGACCTTTACCTTGAAGATCTCCAATGCCATCTCCATCACTATCCTTGAAGGACCTTGGGTAGATCTGGTACAGCGTGCAGTGCTCCCACCAATCTTGATCCGCCAGCACTGGTGGCTCTGGAGCTGGTGTGGTGATGGGTGTTGTCATTGGCGCATAGGTAGTCGTAGTTGGCTCTGATTCCGGGACACGGTTTGCTAAAACCGCCCATGTTATGAAACCTGTGAATTTACATTAAATTAATTATCTGGTGACTTGGAGTCTGAACAATGATCTGATTATAGGCAAGTTTTTGGTTACATTATTGCTATTTTCGCTGAGATCTCTTATATTTTTAAACATAAATAAGGGTTTGAGGTTTTTCTATATGCTATTCCAGGACATAAGCTATGTATGTTCCAAGTTTCATCCAAATCCGTTGGGTCGTTTAAGCGTGATTGAGGCACAAACATACAAACAAACTCACAAACTTTCGCAATAATATTATTAGGATGAATAAACTAAAAAACTACGACAATAATTAAAAAAATATTCTACCTATCAAAGCATTTCAGCGAAGTACGAGAACATAAGCCATTATTTTATTTACAAAAAAAAATAAGATTCACATGAAAATTGCATAAATATAATCAAGGTCTGTCAACATATATTTTTAATATAAACTAGCGACCCGCCCCGGCTTCGCACGGGTGCAAAGCTGATACCAAAATATATAGTCTATACTAGAAAAATATAATGTATATTTTTTTTTTTTGCAAAATCACAAGGAATGCTTTGAAACGTCTTAGGAGCTAGGTGAAACGCCTGTTCCTCGCAAACAAGCCTTGAAGGATCAGGCAACAAACACAGCTGGGGGTCTATAACTTTTTTCAATTATCCTATCCTTAATGCCATGTAGAGCTCCAGTGTGGTACCGATCGAACAAGGTGAAGGCTCAAACAAGAATAATAAGAAGTACTAACCAAATACGTACAACAATAAATAAAACTGGCTAAGGGTTCCGTACCATCATCTATAAACGGCAAAAAAACACGTTTGTTGTATGGGAGCCCCACTTAAATATTTATTTTATTCTGTTTTTAGTATTTGTTGTTATAGACGCAACAGAAATACATCATCTGTGAAAATTTCAACTGTCTAGCTATCACGGTTCAAGAGATACAGCCCTGTGACAGACAGACAGACAGACAGACGGACAAACAGACAGACAGACACACGGACAGACGGACAGCTTAGTAATAGGGTCCCGTTTTTAACCTTTAGGTTCAGAACCCTAAAAATTAACTAAAGAGCTTTAGCACAAATTTAAAAAGCAGCACACGCAATAATACTTGTAACACTCATCTCCAGAATGTCCAGATATAGTTACCAAGCTTGGTCTAAAAACTATATTTATTGGAAAACTAAAGCATACTAGTGCTAAACGTAATTAGGCAGTGCTAAGTTTTGAATTTATTTTTCTTGATATCAAGGCGTTAAATAACTTATATAAAGCGTCAAGCGGTTTCAAAGTTCAGTTGGTAGTAGCACTGCCTTCTGCGCTGTAGAATGTGGCTTCAATTCCCATCCAGGATAAACTTTTATGTGAAAATTTTACAATTATTTCGTGCTATTATCGGTATATATTAAAAATCTTAAAGAAGACTTTTTGAGTTCTAATATAGATTGCATGGTTCTCGCATGAATGAATTCAGATGGTATGTAGATTTAGAGTTTCCCAGAAGGTTGACGTCAGGCAGGCGGCCGGTTGTAAAACATAAGCCAAATCCTCTTCGCAACATGTTGTGCCGACCCCACATTAAGTGGAAAAAGCAGAAGAAAATGATGATGAAGATTTAGAGTTATATTAAAAAAAATAACTTGTTCATACCTGCGGTGATGCCAAGCACGGCGATCGTGCCTACAGTGGCAGCTAGTATTTTGAGTACATGCATGGTAGCTGTCTGTCAGTCGACTGCCACACGGTCTATCGACAATCATTCTGTCAGTGTCAGTTATCTAATCAAACCGAATATAATCGGCGTGACGCGTCACCATGACGCAAGGTTAAACTGCGCGAATCATTAGGAGCCTTAGACCATACAGCCTAGACTTCTCATGCAAGACTAACACTATCAGACAATACATATGTGCTAAAGATCCTGTGTAAACCATCGAGCGCTCCGTAGCGAGCTGTGGCATTGAATCTGCCAATCAGAATTCATTTTTTACGGCTCCCCTGACCCGCACACCTCAACATTTTGATAGAATTGTTTGTTTGAAGAAATGATGCCATTAGGCGTCTATTGGGCTATGTGGTCGATGTTTGGAGCTCAGGCAAACTGTGACACGTGATTTCGTTTGCCAAATCTTCGCTTTATCCTGCTTATTATCCTCCCAAAAACTGAGGCTCTTAGAGGGCAATCTGAGATCTCAAATAGAGCTATTGCAATTGATACGCTACGCTATTAATCTAAAAATCATAGCTATGTTATAAATCAATATGTTAAGATATAAAAATCTTAAAAAATTAAAAAAAGTATTTTTGGATCGTAGCAAGTGGAAAGCCGTGATCTCTGCCTACCCCTCTGGAAAACAGACGTGATTTTATGTATTGTAAAAAAAAACATAAACTATGTAAACTAACATAAACTTGTTTAAAATCTATAGTTTATACAATTATTTGTCTATTGTCCGTATTGATTAATGGCAGTTGTGATGCGTTATTATAGACTACTTTATAGACTAGCGTTATGCTAGACTTGATCACAACTAAATATTTCCCGTTTTGTCTATTTAAAAGTGAATAATTAATAAATAAATATTACCTGTTGCAAAACTTTTGTTTAACCTAAGAGGTGCATAAATGAGACGTTTTTGAAACAACATAGAAGAGTATCTATGAGTAGTACTCTTCTATGTTGTTTCAAAATCGTCGTTTTAATATTTTTTTTTTCAATAAAAACCGTTAATTTGAAAATTAAAATGCTGTTAAAATGCCCACAACCAGCGCTCTCACCCTACTTCGCGAACCTGAAATCATAAAATATATTGACTGGTATAAATATAATTAATAGGAAAATAAAGAGTTCACAGTAAATACCTTTATGTTATGTAATAAAATGAATATACTCACCGTTTGGGCGTGAACGAGCAAAAACTTGGTTATACCTGATACCATTATATAATCTTACTAGTAGTCCGCCCCGGCGTCGCACGGGTGTAATCATGATTTTGTGGGTAATTTTTTTACACCTTGGGTTACATTATCGAAGCTTTCATAAGGATCCCTAATAGTTAGACTTATAGTATTATGAACTTTTTTGTAGATATCAATGTTTTCTATAAAACTACAGTACATTACTTTGCTCTATTGTCAATAATTTCCGCAGCAAACGCGATATACGGATTTTTTGGGATTTTTTTTCACACGTTGGGTTACATTATCGAAGTTTTCATACGGATCCCTAACATTTTTGAAAATATTCTATAGCCTATGTTCATCAGAGATAATGTAGAATTCTAATGGTGAAAGAATTTTTCAAATCGGTACAGTAGTTTCGAAGCCTATTTGATGCAAACAAACAAACAAACAATCAAATCTTTCCTCTTTATAATATTAGTATAGACAAGCTCAACAGCCGGAATTTTTATTTTATCTTTCGAAACAGTGTTATTGTGTCACGGATAATAACCACCCCATACACCCCACCCCCACAGCAAAAATAAATAAATATTAAATATTGGTGGACTTAACACACAACGCCATCTAGCCTCAAACTAAGCAAAGCTTGTATAATGGGAACCAGATAACTGATAGAATACGAATGTATACTTTTTTATATAAATACTAGCTGACCCGTGCCCGCTTCGCTGTGCGTAAGACATTTCTAATACCATCGTTGACTTTTTTGTAGACGTTTTTAAGGTGTACAATACTGTAGTACATTATTTTGATATATCTCGTGGGGTTCAGCCAGCATTTGCAATGTAAGCGCAAAAAAATGTGTTTATTTACGACATCACATTAGAAACCTCTAAAATTATCAGTGTTTCTCTACTATATTATGCATGTATTACACATATAAACCTTCCTCTTGAATCACTCTATTTATTAAAAAAAACCGCATCAAAATCCGTTGTGTAGTTTTAAAGATATAAGCAAACATACATACATACATACATACATATTACATACAGACGCGGGAAGCGGAAAGCGACTTTGCTTTATACTATGTAGTGACATACTTATTATACCTACATATTAACACCCAGACATACAACAAACTTTTATGTTCATCACACAAATGTTTATCCTGGGTGGGAATCGAACCCACAACCTACAGCGCAGAAGGCAGAGCTAACCACTATGAACTCAATAATTGTGTATCCCTACTAGTGGGGCACTGGATAAGGCACTCAGCTACTCGTACCAAAACATAAAACGAAAAATTCTAAACATTTTTTTCTCCCCATTTTCCCCACTCACTGCCAATATTATTACACGAAAAAACCTATTGATTTCTTTGCAATTTTTCCCTTGCAGAGCATTAATCACCCCTCGTCACCGGGTTAATTAATCACTCGATGGAAAAAGGCAGTTCGGGACTTCGCTCTGTCGATACCACACTCCGGCCATCCGGGTTCCGTATAATAGAATCAGCCCCTGTTTTCAAACTTATTTGGAAAAATGTAGAACCCGCAGCTCTAACGTAGGTATCTATGAATAGTTATGGAGTCGAATAAATGTAATTACTCAGAAATTCGTCGTAAATATACGTTGGTTTTTACTAGCGAGCATGATAATGAGTTTTAAATACAAATACACCTAATTACCATGCTATTTTCTTGTATTGCTGACGTTTCGAGACAATTCAAATGCTCTTCATAAGCATCGTTCGCAACCGCGATCGACGAATATTCCAACCGTTAGCAATACAAGAAAATAATGGGGTAATTATCAGTATTTATATTGAAAATGAATAACAACTACGATAGTTTTCATTCTATGATAATGAGTATTATTTTGATACAAAAAACAATGTAATATTTAGAAAAAGTATATCTCGGAAATTGAAAATTTTACTAACATCTATAACTCTTATATTGCACCTAATTTTGAACGATATTCTTCCTGCGCCTTTTCATTTACAAAGAAATTAGATATAATCGAATGGAAGTGAGCTATAGTCCCTGGTACGTGAGCTGCGAGCAAAGTCAGGGGCTTATTGAGATATTGTCGGTTTACCGCGGCACGTGACGTATTTAGCGCTGTTTCAATACGTGCTAAATTTTATGTGCTATAGAGAAGACTGGGCTTATAGCTATGCCATTCATGTTTTGTTACAAAACATGTTCCGTGTAGCTCCTAAAGTAAAGCTCCTTGCAAAACCTGATTTAGTATCTGACAATATTTATTATATTTTATCCGTTTGCAACCGTCTTTTATTCTCATCTTGACTTACGAGTACACCCAGGTGTTTTTAGTCGTACTTTTTATAAACATACCTACCTGATTTTAATCGAAGAAAAACGAAGGAAGTTGTCAAGTCGACGCGTATTTTTTTTTATGTATGACCACGCATATCTATTTACCTGTTGATCCGATATCGATGATGATTCTATTGTGTAGAGAATAGTCTTAAGTTGGTTTCATTTAAATTATATTTATGTAGGACTGACAGTTTCTTAAAAACTTAAAACTAATATCGTCCCTTGACTTTTGATTGGTCGAACATATTCGTCGGTTTTCTTTTAGTTTTTAAAAGCTTTTATTTAAACGTAATTATTGTACTTCATACTAGTGTAAACCCACGTGACTATGTTCACTTTTATTTATTTTCAAACAGACTTCAACCCCGCTGCACCTTCTTAGGGGTTGATTTTCGGTATATCCTTTCTTAGTGCACCCCTTCACACCAAAAGGAACCTAGGTCTCTAGGACCACTGGCTAAGGCTTTGATAGGTCACTCCATAGCGCAAGAGTTTTATATATTGAGAAAATTATCATAATGACAAATATTATTTTTACTAGTTTTAGAACTCTTGTCTTTTATTCAAACACAGGTTCACAAATTACCTGTTTCTTTAGTTATTTTATTAAAGTACTTTAGAGCTCAACATACGTTTAGTAGACATGTTTTTTTTATAAATTTGAGCACGTATGAAATTGAACTGGAGCTGCAACGCCCTATATTATGCTGCACACGAGCAACATAAATAGTTCTAAAGCAAGAGGAAGGACTGTGGCTATTTATTATAAGTGCATAGTTTCGTGGCGCGTACTGTATTGATGAACATAGTATTACAACTGAAAGGGTTCGAGATATTATGATTCGAAGAGAAAATTGAAATTGTAAAAACATCATGTCTCTATAAATGGGAAAGACACTTTGGTCTAGTAATCTTAATACCTACGAAGCACTAATTTATACTTACACTATAGCCCTGGTATGAATACTACACCAACCCAAAAGATTTTGTTCTTTTGTACTTTCTTAATAGGTCTGTGTTCTCAAGGAGCTGAATTACCTCGACGTACACATGGCGATTAATTCTTGTTCGTGAACTTCTGCATAATTTTGAATGAGTTTAGCGACGAAATCTATATTACGCTGCCGGTGGAGATTGACATTTCTTATGCATTCATTTTCGTTTCTATAGTAAAATTTCTTAACTGAAAATCAAAATTATTTATCCAAACCACAATTTCGTTATATTTCATTCACAAAAAAGTTGAATAAGAGCCAGAATGTGTAATAGCGTTCTAGATAAAACCCAATATCAACTTACTAATAAGACCTTCATAAATTGCATGAAAATCTCTAATACCTATAGTTCTAAAGCAAATAAGAAACAGACACGGCCAATATCGAAACAAAGCGGCCGGGAAAAAAAAACATAATTCTTTGGTATTTTCGGCTACGAGACGCTACGAGGCTACGCGCGCCTACGGCGTAGCGGGGTACGCGGGGTGAACGACCCGGCGGTGTAATGGCGCGGGTCGATAACCCCTCCCCCCTCTCTTGCCTAAGATACGGTGTACGTTACCCACTCCGTTTAGGATGAGTGCTTCCTCGTTACGCATTAAACTATGGTCCGGATAAAAGGTTTTTAAACGTCTTGTGGATAAAGCATTTAGTTATGAAAGGCTTGCATCTCTTAGCGGTTTGCATTAAAAGTGAATTATTTAAAACTAGAGTAGGAGAGAGCGGTAAAGCTGATGTGCGAAGAGGGTGGGTATGAGAAAGAAGGGAATAATCCGTGACATACTTTTGTGGGAGATGAATTTTGATTATTTTATGTACACAAGCGCGGACTCGTGATTTTGGATTGCTAATGATACTACTTGTAGCGAGTCATCTCAGAATGTAAAATACATACAGATTAAACCTCCTTGTTTGTACCAACTAAACTATTCTATTTCTGAGAAGCATAGAATTCTTAGAGCCTATCACATAAGTGATTTTTGGATGTAGGCGATGTCCCAACTGCACCTCTGCATTTTTTTCGATGTATTCATCAATGAATGGACATTATCACACAGCGCCACCTAGCCCCAAACGAAGCAAAGCTTAATGGGAACTAGATAACTGATATAACTAATATACTTTTTGTACATAAATACAAATGATTATAACACCCAGACACAGAACAAACATCTATGTTCATCACACAAATATTTGCCCTAGGTGGAGATCGAACCCACAACCGAAGAAGGCATAGTTACTACTAAGTGAGCTGTGACAGTCGAGTGTACATCGACGCTGATCAAAGTGATAAAGATATCGTTCGGTCAACACCATCATCTTCCAGCCCTTATCCCACTTAAGTGGGGTCGGCACAACATGTGTACTTCTTCCATTTCCCTCTATCAGCCGTCATCTCATCACTCACTCTTTCTTATGCCGGGGTCCCACGGCCCGCGTTTTCACGCGCCAGACCGCGCCAAAGCGGACGGACGCGCCGTGGGAACGATGCATCCGTGGTGGCCCGTGCTCGGAACGCTCGGAACGCTCTGAACGCGACGCGCCGGACGCACACAGGCGGAGCGTCATACGGCGCGGCCCGTCGTTTTAGCGCCGTGGGACCCCGGCTTTATCTATGTCAACTTTCACACAGTCCATCCATCTTTAATTTGGCCTATCTACATCCATCCACATCGGTCAACACAAAAGCTCAAAAATAGATGGTGCAATGAGTGTCTCAAATTGAAAAGAGATCATATGAAGTGATACCGAAGAATGTTAAAAATATAAAGTTCCAAATGCTACAATTTATATATTTACGATCTATAAACTGAAGGTCTCGTAAATATATTTTACGGCGAGTTTTCAATTTCAGCACAAGTGTTAAACTTTAGCCAAACTGACGCGACCAATATGTGAAACCACTTGCGATGAAAACACTTTTTAGAGTTCCCTACAAAAAGGGTAAAAGCGGGACCCTATCCGCTGTCCGTCTGTCTGTCTGTCTGTCTGTCTGTCACAAGGCTGTATCTCATAAATTGTGATAGCTAGACAGTTGAATTTTGCACAAATGATGTATTTCTGTTGCTGCTATAACAACAAATACTAAAAACGGAATAAAATAAATATTTAAGTGGGGCTCCAATACAACGTAGTTAACGTGATTTTTTTGCCGTTTTTTATAGATAATGGTACGGAACCCTTCGTGCGCGTGTCCAACTCGTACTTGGCCGGTTTTATTTTTTACTCCTTGTTCTAAAAAGTCTGCATACCTTTGCGCCATCAGCATTCTATTTTGACAGTAGCTCGCGAGACGCGACGCTTTTCTCCGTCAGGTTGCGTCAGTTGGAATGTAGCTTTATCCGAGGAGGTTTTATCTATTGCGTTAACGGCCTGATGTTGTTTTAGAAGAGTACTTAAGTTTTTTAAGAGCAATAGTGAACTGGCTGTAGTGTAGACACACCCGCCGATAAAGTACTATAATTAAATAAGCGTATTATACTACAAGCCATGTCGGCGAGTAGGAGGTACCCCAACTTTCAATCTGAACGTCGTGGGTTCGAATCCTGGCCGTGCATCAATAAATTTTTCTGTTCGAAAATTCATATGCGCATCAAAAACACGTGCTTAACGGTAAAGGAAAACATCGTGGGGAAACCAGTTAGTATTCTTGTAAGCGGCGACGGGTTTGCAACCTGTCACGTGTGAAATGTTAACTACTGCAAAATGTGGGCATGTGCCAAATGTAATGTTTGGATGTCTTTCCGACTAACCACTTTAGACATCTTCAAGTATCTAAGTGCCTGGAGATCTGAGAGTATCTACCTAGGGGATTACAGTCGTAATCCAATTTTTTTAAACACACTAACAACAGTGCAGAAATCAAAGTTATATATAACTTTACACACACCACAGATATATATATGCACCACAGATATATATATCTGTGGTGCATATTTGCTCAGTCGAGCACTCGCTATCGAGGTCATCTATACTAATATTATAAATGCGACAAATCTGTCTGTCTATTAGTGATAAAGTTTCATATAAAGATTATTCATATAAAGAGTTTAAAGTCTTGGGATGGACAAAGGCTACTTTTTTCCCCAAAATTGCCGTCGAAAATCGTGAGAAATCGAATCTATGCGGACGAAGTTGCGAGTAAAAGCTAGTATCTATATAAGTATAACATACTAAGAATTATTAAATCCAACACACTCTATATCTCGGCTTATACAACAAAGTTAAGTTCCCTCTCCAAGATTGCGCTCAGGAAATACAGCATACTAAAATTCTAAATGACAAAATAGCATACATTCAGGAACTATGTTTAGTGTACATAGAAACAGGTTATGTTAGCAGCTCAAAGCTAAGTGACATACTAAATGCAAAAATAAATTGTTCTAAGTTGAAACTTCAAATTTTTGTTGTATGGGCTGAGTCTACCCACCCAACCCGCACAGAAAAAGTGATAAAACTCAATGATGTATTAAAACTAATAAACCGCATTATCTTGAAATCCATCATATTTAAAAAGAAACTGTCTTTAATTTAGGTAGCTAGTATGATTATCTAAAAAAGTATATATAAATAAACTATACAGCTATTCAAGTTTAGAGTAAAAACGTAATTAGAGTTTTGGAAGAGCCAACTTTGGAAAATAAATCTATTGAGAAAATTTCACCAATCGTGTTTCTGTTTAATTTATCTAGATTAAATCCTTAAGTTATCATTTTCATAAAAAACAAAACTGTATGTTTTACGGTTATTGGGAAAATAAATATTCTACAATCATCAAAAAAATTGATATCTCTTCTTAATCATGGTGGCAATGGACGAAAGAATGAGGTCGATATAGGAGTGGATAGAGGGATCACCATTCTATGACGTACATACTCGTACTTGTACTCGTATCAATGACGACAAGGTGTTTCTTATCGTGCTACATTTTTAGGGTTTCGTACACGAAAGGTAAAAACGGGGCCCTATTACTAAGACTTCGCTGTCCGTCTGTCCGTTTGTCTGTCTCATGAACCGTGAATAGACACAATACATGAGCATGACATTTGAAATTTTAGAAATGATGTATTTCTGTTGCCGCTATAACAAATAATAATAAAAACAGAATGAAATAAATATTTAAGGGGGGCTCCCATACAACAAACGTGTTTTTTGCCGTTTTTTATAGATAATGGTACGGAACCCTTCGTGGGCGAGTTCGACTCGCACTTGGCCGGTTTTTTAATCTATACTCGTAGGTGATGTTGATACATACTTATGATAGACATCAAATATGTGTGTGTTTGTATCGTACGAGTATATATGTTTTTGTATTGTTTATGCGCTGTCGATAGTTTTTGCAGTGCACGCAAAGTAAGCAAAATATTTGGCAATTTTTTTATACCTTACTTCAAACTATCGTCATATTTATTTTTCAAAATAAAAGATATCCTATGTTACTCAGAGATTTTGTTACTTAGTAATGGTTAAAGAATTTTTTAAATCGGTTAAGTAGTTTTGAGTCTAATAGTAGACTCAAAACTACTTAACCAGTTGAAACATTATAACAAACAAACAAAAAATTAAATCTATCCTCTTAATAATATAATTTAATAGTGTAGATTATATATGATAATACACAAAATGTGGTTTCGATTACGAAGCAGTTTTAATAAGAAATTCGTTTGAGCAAACGGTTTGTTATCTTGATAAAGAAATCAGGATGTATTAATACTTGTAGGTGTAGATAACATGTGTAAGTATGTAATGATAATCACTTGATTATTATCTATGAAAATGCAAATAAAAACACAAACATAATTAATTTTATATTACAAAATGTTAAAACCTTATAAAATACATTAATTATGATTTCGACACTCACACGCACGTCCTTAACGTTTGAATGGCAAATCATATAGGTACCTATTATATTCAATTAATCAATTTCAAAAAAGCTTTTATATAAACTCGAAAATACATACTAAAAAAGTAATTGATATATTTTTTTAAAACTATAGTTATTAGTAGACATAACTAATGATTTTTAAACGGGTCTTTACAAGTAATTATCTTATATATTGATCAATTGTTTGTCAATTCTTTACTTAAAATAATTACCAAAACACTAAAATGTTTCACAAGTATAAAAAGCTAGTCCTTTTAGAAATATCACTACATAGTATAAAGCAAAGTCGCTTACCGCTTCCCGCGTCTGTATGTAATATGTATGTATGTATGTATGTATGTATGTTTGCTTATATCTTTAAAACTACACAACGGATTTTGATGCGGTTTTTTTTAATAGATAGAGTGATTCAAGAGGAAGGTTTATATGTATAATACATGCATAATATAGTAGAGAAACACTGATAATTTTAGAGGTTTCTAATGTGATGTCATAATTAAACACATTTTTTTTTCTACAATAAAGTCCGTGATGGTATTAGAAATGTCTTACGCACAGCAAAGCGGGCACGGGTCAGCTAGTTTAACATAATATTCAGTTTGGCAAGTAGCTTTTATTCCAAAAACCGCTGTCACAGACATTCAAATTCCACCTTTTATCTCGGCGGATAAACCTTGACTACCTTGAGTACTTTATGTGGGTTCGTCAGCAAAATTCGCCTTTGAACTTACGAATTTCTGCAGAGGATAGGTAAGTTTTAAGTAAAAATATGTTCTTAAAAGAATTATGTTTTAGAAACTATTTTTGATGAATTTTCTTTCTGCGGCAGCTACTTATCAGAAAGTGTTCTATTTTATAATATAAATAGGATCACGACTGTAATTTCCAAGTACGGTAGACATCCTCGGACCTCCAAGTGCTTAGATCTTTGAAGATATCTAAAGGGGTTAGTCAAAGGCACGTCCAATCATTACATTTAGCACATGCCCACATTTTGCAGTAGTTAGCATTCCACACTTGACAGGTTGCAAGCCCATCGCCGCTTACAAGAATACTAACTGGTTTCTCGATGTTTTCCTTCACCGTCTTAAGCACGTGTTTTGATGCGCATATAATTATTTCAAAAAGTCATTAAAAAAATATTGCTGTAACGAAAAAAATGCATATCGAAAACTTATCAACTAATCTTTGAAATTATATATTATATCTAACGAAATCAACATATAATGTAGATATTTGCAAGGTAAAAAATAATGTATTGTTATCAAATTCGTAACACATTATCTATGATAGATACATTTTTGATGCCGCGCTCGTTTCCGCTTCCGAGGAATATTTGATGGGAACATTTTGACACCTTTATACGTATGTACGTGTAAACGTATATTATACTAGCTGACCCGTGCCCGCTTCGCTGTGCGTAAGACATTTCTAATACTATCGTGGACTTTTTTGTAGACGTTTTTAAGGTGTACAATACTGTAGTACATTATTTTGATCTATCTCGTAGAGTTCAGCCAGCGTTTGCAATGTAAGCGCAAAAAAATGTGTTTATTTACGACATCACATTAGAAACCTCTAAAATTATCAGTGTTTCTCTACTATATTATGCATGTATTATACATATAAACCTTCCTCCTGAATCACTTTATCTATTAAAAAAAACCGCATCAAAATCCGTTGTGTAGTTTTAAAGATATAAGCAAACATACATACGCGGGAAGCGGAAAGCGACTTTGCTTTATACTATGTAGTGATACATGTAAAGACACATCGTTGACACAATGATACACGATAAACTCATCTGATAGAAATATGATGATAGATGCTTATTTAAGTGTAGTGAAGGGGCAAATGTAGACAAAAGTACACATTTTCTAGATTATGTTAGTTGTTTTAAATAAAAATTTATATCGTATTCTATTTTTACATTAGTATGCCCGCAACGATGGTTATTGTAACATAGCTGAAACGAAATCTATAGTTACGCCTACTAATCACGATAGTTTGAAAAATACTATTTTTACATTATCATCGTTATAGCCCAAAACTTGATTCGACAAAATTTCAAAATGAGTATATTTATATAAGCATATTGAGTAGATAGGTAATTGGTATAGATTTAGATTACGTCGTCTCGACTTGTTCAAAGAAATAATTTTGTTTTCTTATAAAGTTTCGCAAGAGAAGACGCCTGCATCTGGCAGTAAGCTGTCACTCGGATTATCCAACTCAAAGCTACAATAAAGTCGACGAACTTTTACCCTCATATTTATAAAAGTCTTACAGGACGGATCCATCTCTATAATAGATGAATTTTAAATTAAATATTTCATCTTGCTTGATCGGCACCACACTGGAGCTCTATACAAATAGCATTAAAGAAAGGATCATCGAAAATAATGATAGCATCAAGCCGTGTTTGTTGCCTGATTCTTCAAGGCTTGGTCGCGAAGAACAGGCGTAGCTTCACCTAACTCCTAAGACGTTTAATAGTGATCCTTGTGATTTTATTGAAAAAAAAAATATAATTTTGACTTTGAATATTCATTGATGAAATCTAAACAGTCTCTTTGCAAGAAATAAGAGCGTGATTTATGTGAAACAGCTCAGGAATGCAGACAATTTCGGAATTGCAAAGTCAAATATGTTATTTTATGTCAATCATTGCTATATTACTTTGGGGATGTGCTTCAAAGACTCACTGAGAGCAAGATCAGTTTGTATATATATTTTATATACTAACAAAATATGTATACATAGATATTGGAGTCCTTAGTCAGCTCTTTATTCAAAGCATGTGTCCATACTACAAGCCTGGTGCGGTTGCGTTGTTACAAACATATGAAACGCGCTTTTGCGGCCATATAGTGCAGCGATGGCGCGTTTCATATGTTTAATACATGGCGCCCGTCGCTACCACCGCGCTAGGGTCGCAGTATGGACATACGCCTAGGGTGTCTCTCTGAGTACAATAATCTATAATAGTGCAGACTATATTAAATGCTCTCAAGACGCATTTCCAAATTACCACCAATCTCTGTAAAAATCTTTTTCTAATATTTGTTATATTAATGATAGTCCGATATCAACGAGTTTTTTGCACCTAACTCAAAATGAAATAGGTATAAAAATACACAGTAGACATATTTCTTTCATCGCTTTCTGAAAGACATCAACGTTTCCGGCTTAACCCATGTATAAAAAGTTATAAGTTTTTTCACCATATTTTATTTCAATTCACATGTTTGTGAAGCTGAAAAAATAATTTAAGCGTTTTCTATTTATTTCATTTTACGCAATTTTCAAAGTTGAAAGTTGCTAAAGAAGCACTTATTAATATGCTCATAACATTCGATCTTTTTACTTCACTTTTATTTTCACTTACACTATTTATGATTCACTTATTTATGCAGTTTCTCTCAGTCTTTGTATTTAATTCGTATATACTTCAATATTCCCATGGCTGTCTGTATGAACGTTTATGACCAGTTGTATGGCCCCCGTACCCACGCCCATCCCGGCTATGAGATCGCTAGGCACCTCTATGCCAGTGGTGACTCCTGAGACCATAGTGTTGAGGGTTCGAGGCGCTGGAGCTGATGACGCAAACGCTAGGAGTATGATTATGAAGAGGAGGATCTTGTAGGCCCTGTAAAATAATAATGGCTTCTATTTTATTCGAGAAGAAATCGAAGGACTTTAATGTTGATATAATAAAATTTATAAATTGATGCAATCGCTACTTATTTTTCGTTTAAAAAGGAAAAGATTTGGAAATATTTTTTGTTGTACACAATTTATTAACGACACGATACCGCACAGTCACGTACCGATAATGACAATATAATTATTATATAATAATTATGACTGGCCTCACAGCTCGGTTGTTGCGTTGTAGATTGTGGATTCGATTTCCACCTAGGACAAATATTTTTGTGATGAACATAGGGAGATGCTTGTAGATAAGTGATATAATGTATTTAAAAAAAAATATAAAAAAAGTATTCTATCAGTTATCTGGTTCCCATAGCTTTGCTTAGATTAAGGCTAGATAGCGCTGTGTGAAATTATCCACCAATATACTTATCAAGCAGTAAAATAACTTACATTGTAAACAAAATCCTGAAGGTTTCAAAATGAAATTCTCATCTCCAGCCACTAAAACGTGGCGCTGACTGCCAGCAGAAGCAATTTCCTCACCACATAACTGATACACTCCTAAGCCCGAGCAGTAACTGACAAACAGACGTACAGATAACCTCGCATCTGTAGATTACTGATAAAACCCCTTATCATACCATCAAACGAAAATAAACTCTATAATTTAGAAGGCACAGTTGAAATTCGAAGCTGCGTATCTGTGAAAGGTGTTCGAATATCTCTGGGAATGCGATAAGCGGTAAATAAGAATGTGATCTGTGTTGTAATTTCCTTCATTTTACTTTTATTGGGATGCTGGATGTTGTTTGCGATATTTTACGAGGTATTGAGCTGGGTGGAAATTGAAAATGGCTGATAATGTCAATGCGGTGAAATTGATGCGAAATCATGATGAAGGAAACGGTTTGAAAAATTAACAAGAGCTCTTTTAAGAAAAGAGAGAAAATAATATTTTACAAAAAAAAGCTGGCCTAGTGCGAGTCGGACTTGCGTACGCAGAGTTCCGTATCATTATATCATCTATCATCTATAAAAAATGCCAAAAAAAACAGTTTTTTGTATGGGATTTTATTCTTAGATTTCCAGTAACAGGTAGCTCAAAAATAGATCGGGATTAGAACAACTTTCGGATTAAAAGCCGAGTTACCTCTCACTTGGCCAACATCACTACATAGTATAAAGCAAAGTCGCTTTCCGCTTCCCGCGTATGTATGTATGTTTGCTTATATCTTTAAAACTACACAACGGATTTTGATGCGGTTTTTTTTAATAGATAGAGTGATTCAGGAGGAAGGTTTATATGTATAATACATGCATAATATAGTAGAGAAACACTGATAATTTTAGAGATTTCTAATGTGATGTCGTAAATAAACACATTTTTTTGCGCTTACATTGCAAATGCTGGCTGAACCCCACGAGATATATCAAAATAATGTACTACAGTATTGTACACCTTAAAAACGTCTACAAAAAAGTCAACGATGGTATTAGAAATGTCTTACGCACAGCGAAGCGGGCACGGGTCAGCTAGTAACTAATATTATGAACTAAGTTTTGAATCAAAACTATGTTTGAGTTAAAGAGGTGGGCATTGATGCTGCTACATTGTTTATAACTTTGTAGTTTCATCGTACATTTTGTAAATTAGATACACCCATTTATTTCTATTTTGAATTAACTACTTACTTTACTTTACTTTACCGACGAAACAAGAGGAGGTTCTCAATACTACGTGTTTTTTACGTATTGCCGCGCATTTTAATGTGTGATCTTCTTACCGGATGAATCGATTTCGATGTTTCTATTGTGTAAAGAATAGTCCCAAGTTGGTCCCATTCAAATTATATGAGTGTAGGTTCTTAATAAAACTCAAAAATCAAAAATCTTCCCTTGACTTGTCGATTGTTTGAAACACTTTCGTCGGTTTTCTTTTTAGCTTTTTCAACGTCATGTCTAACTCCTCTTTTCCTTGCCCACAGATTATATGGACGCAATATGCAAAGACCACTTCCTCCAGCGTCAGTACCGCAAGGTGGAAGGCGGCGTCGTCTGGTCGCGGAACGAGAGGAACCTGGACTGCACTGTCACGTTCCAGACGCACAGCATCCTTCAGCGGTTCATGCTGCACTTTGACATGCTGCAGCTGGACTGCAACGACCATCTGTATGTGTATGATGGAGCGCATGCCACGGCACCACCTAAGGTTAGTCTATAGATGAATGCTCAATGTAGATTACCTTCCAGATGAAAAGTGTTCTGCATACCAAAGAGTGTATGCAATATTCCAATACGGGTTCCAATATTGTGATAAGTAGGGCCAACCGCTGCTCTTCACAATACTGAAACTTGTTCAGTATGCTGTAACCATTGAATGTAGTCGATGACTGTAACTATCATCTGTATGTGTACGAACAAGCATGCTACGGCATCACCTAAGGTTTGTCTATAGATTCTTGTTTCGAGTCTTCACCTTGTTCTTACGGCACCACACTAGAGCTATACTACATAGCATTATGGAAAGGATCATTGAAAAAATGATAGGCCCCAAGCCGTGTTTGTTGCCTGTTTCTTATAGGCTTTGTCGCGGAGAACAGGCGTAGCTTCACCTAGCTCCTAAGACGTTTCAAAGTGATCCTTGTGATTTTATTGAAATAAATGCCTTTTGTATTTAAATTTGATGAATGCTCAATGTAGATTATCTTCTAGATGCAAAATAGTCGGTATGCAATTGGACTGCTGTGATCTTATTTTCGTGTACATGCTGCAAGGTACTGATGTATGCTCCACAGAGATCACTCAGATTACTCTATCTTTTAAACAACTGATCAAACTGTCCTGATTATGGCGTATACTCGAGATGGAGTTGAAAAATGATGGAGCTATTATCTATTGACAAATGCGTGATAACTCTTTTCAATACACGAAGAATAGAGAGGTTAAAAAAAAAGTAAATCACTACATAGTATAAAGCAAAGTAGCTTCCCGCGTCTGTATGTATGTATGTTTGCTTATATCTTTAAAACTACACAACGGATTTTGATGCGTTTTTTTTTTAATAGATAGAGTGATTCAGGAGGAAGGTTTATATGTATAATAACATGCTACCCGTGCGAAGCCGGGGCGGGTCGCTAGTTCATAGATAATCCTTGTTTTTTATTAGAGTTTGTTAATTTTTTTCGTATCAATGGTAGATAAAACTATTTTAACAGTTACAATAGTTTCAACACTACAAATAGAAATAAAATAACAATCTTACGATAACTTGCGCCATTAGTTTGTCCACGCAATTATCTTTTTTATAATCGAAGCTAAACGATCAGCAAACAAAGCCTTTCAGCCGTTCATAACGACATTTCCGCCCTACCTTCTAATTATCCTGAATACCGCCGGTATCATGTCCAATTGGAGGCATTCCTGCCTCTGGCAAATATCCCGAAGTCTCCCTATTTCTCTCATTTGTTCGATAGTGCCCGTGTCGCTATGCATTGAAAGAGGGAAACGGCTGAATCACTTCTGACAAAATGGGTTAACTTAAATATTGTGAAAGTTAAGATTTTTATTATAAGACCAACTGCTGTCACACACTCCATAACCCACATAAGAATTTATACGTACCATTATACCATATCTACGAATCGGAACCAACATTTCCAGATCATTGCAAACATTTGTACCAATGCAAGGATCCAACCGCACTTTTTGCGTCTCTGAAATAGATCCACTATCGAGACCATCGCCATTTGTTTCTGTGCAGTGAATCAGTTGTCCAGTTTCTGCTACACCCGTGCCAGCTCCAATTTATTAAAGATGCCTCGCTAATGAGCGCAGCCTATTGCCTGAGACGACTCATTGCTGGGGATTTATTTCACTTCATTGTTTAATCGGAGACGGAGCCGCTTAGAACCAAGCCTGACAGACTATTCAGAAACACTTTTAAGAGCTTAAATTCAAGCTTATTTTACGCTGAACCTTCTAATTCAACTTGGAAGTTGTCTCAGAATCTCAGTCTTATCGGCGTGATCCGCTTAGAAATTGGACAGAAAAGTTGGCGAAGGGGACTGATTGATGAGACTTTCTAGTTTTGCATTGATTTATTGGAGGGGCAGCTTAGAATACGACTGCTGCCTCATTATCTCAACGTAGAAATCATGAATTATTCCATTGTCGAAGTACTTTGACAATAAGCTATAACTAACTGGATTCTTGATTGTTTGTTCCGAAGACAACTTCAGAAACAAAATAAGACACATCACACCTCCAATTGGAATAATTAAACTTCAAAGTCTGGGCCGAGCCAGGTGTCTTCTAAATTATTAACACGACACTGGAAGAAACTTCACGAATTTTAAATTCAAATTCACAACTTCGAACAATAGCCTCAACTCCATAGAGTTCCATCTACTTTGAAAGACTCCTTTTGTAGAGAACGCGGTGTTTTGTTTTCCTTTGCAACCATTTTTATTGTTTTTAATAAGAAGTGGAATAAGAATAGTCTTTATTTACGGGGAATAGGGATTGCTTTAATTTTTAACGCAAAGCTTTCTCAGGAATAATTAGAACGTTTATTAAAACAGGCTGTAGGCATACTTTACAGAAATTACCTTTTTAATGAGGAAACTACCGAGTTAAATTGTTGCCAGTTTGCCGACTACAAAGAAGGTAATGCTTTTAGGTATTTAAGTGAATGTGAAAGGTGAAATGAATTGGACAAGGGGTTGTTAAGATATCGGGGTCAAAAAGGGGTAAACAAATTAAAAAAAAAAAAAATGGTCTGATCTGGTGTTACATGAATGGACTCTATACACACATTTCAAAATAATTTACATATTGGCTTTATAGTTTTTGAGCTGAAAGACAGAACAGTATTACATGAGCTTCCATTTGATAGAGTTTCAATGACTTTGCAGTTCAATTAAGATTGGAGATTCTAAAAACTTAGTGCTAAGATTAACATTACGGATGAATATCGAATTATAGGTATCAATTTGCACTGCACTGCATCTGGTATGCATGATGCAATGATGTTTTTTTTATGTGAAACATCTATAGCGGCGGTTCAGATGCGGTCGCCACGGCATGCGGCACCGCTAACTACACGCAGCTAGACGAACTAGATGAGTTGCTGCCAAAAAAGTGCCTACCGCGTCCGATCTGGTTCGCGATATGTTGAAACGCTCTTTTGTACTAAAATAATTTCGACGTTTCACATCTGCAAGGCATCTGCATCTTTAAATGAATCATATAATTAAGTAATATTTCAACAAAAGCCTAATAAATGTCAGATTTTATTGTTGTTCATTGATCCAACAAATCACTGTGGCAAGGACATTGTCAAACAGCTTTGATTAATATGTAGATACTAAAAATAACAAAAGTGATTAGTAGAATTCAACCTTCGGATTTCTTGATTATTAATGATACTCGTATACCTATTATTGTTTTTTGAAGAAAAAACGTTGCCATGTTGACCGAGTGGGAGGTACCTCGACTTACAATCTGAAGGTCGTGGGTTCGAATCCCGGCGTACATTCAAGGATTTTTCCTGTTCGAAAAATTTATATTATGCGGATCTAAAACATGTGCTCAAAACGGTGAAGGAAAACATCGTGTGGAAACCAGTTAGTATTTTTAAAAGCGGCGATGGGCTTTCAACCTGTGACGTATGGAATGCTAACTAAAATAAATTAATATGAATAAATACTACTGCAAAATGAGGGCATGTGCCAAATATATTGTTTGGACGTGCCTTTGACTACCCCCACTAGACATCTTCAAAGTATTTAAGCGTCTGGATATCTGAGAGGATGTCTACCGTACTTGGGGATTACAGTCGTAATCCTTTTTATTTTTGCATCCAAACATCCTCACAGTCTTTCGTATTTATAAAATAAGATTCACGATCGACGAATAAAGATGAAAAGCCTCAATCACCCTAATGCATCCTCCGCCACCCCACATTAGGTATGCTTTCAATATTCAATGCACTTTAGATGCGCCATCAAATATTATGTCACTTGCTAAAAATGACTTTGAAAAGTGCATCAATGTGATTTTAGTATTATGGACGAGGCTAGAATGAAAATAAGTTTTTTGACGATTTTTATTATTTTTTATTTTGGTGGACATGCCACACTTTGTTATTTAGCCTCAAACTAAGCAAATCTTGTAAAGGGAACCAGACAACTGATAAAATATTTAAACCTTTTTTACATATTAACACCCAGACACAGAAAAAACATCTATGTTTAGGTATCACACAAATATTTGCCCCGGCTGGCGAACCCACAACCTACAGCGCAGAAGGCAGAGTTTACTAACTGAGCTGTAATGCCAGTCATGATATATTATGTTTTTCTAAACAAGTTATAATATCCAAAACGATATAGTCGTCAAGACAAATCCAACGAACCCAAACACATGGCTAACTTCTAGCTCCATCATCAGACCAGCTCGATGTAACCATATAAATATCATGGGAACTTGACAGATATGCATTTTTTTCTCAATCAGATTATTAACTGAGGAGTTATGTTAAACAGCTCCAGACAGAGTTCAGCTCGCTGTCACATTATGAAATCATCGAAGTTACATAAGTATGCCAAATTTGAGCCAGTCCCCACTTAAGGGTCCTTTTGTCTTAAGTTATTACATAAAGGTTAGCTAATTAAGTAATAACTTAAGACAGAAAGACCCTTATGTAGGGACTGAATAAATTAACCGACTTGGTATTACATGGATCTCACAACTTTTTACGGTAGAAGAACTGAGTTGCGAGACTTGTTTTTTTTTTACAAGTTATGATAGTGATGGCATAATATTAAGGATCTCTGTTACTGAACTATGACCAAATGTCTGTCAGAAAATACCCTCACATCAAAAACTGGAACTCTCAAAGTTGCACCGCATACATTGTTGGTAGTTAATGTCCCAAACATTTGCGCTCGGGCGTGGGCCAGCAATGTACACCACAGGTAGAACTTTCCTTTGTCGAATGAGAGACATTGTTTCGCGGGGTTGGGTAACTGCGGTTATTTCATTTAAGTTCGCATCCTTTGTTTGGTCTAGCCTCGTGTACATCAACACAATAACCGACCCGTTGTAGGGACAGAGTGCTCTTGATTTCTCTAGAGAACGTAACCGAAATTCAGGGTTTTTTCATGCTTTTTGAATATAAATTAATTCAAAATTCCAAACAATAGCGGATAGAATTGTTCTGTAATTAAAACCATGTTTGGGTGGAATATTAGTATTGACAAAGCTATCGCCATATTTATCTGTTCTGCGCTTTATTAGCTAATAAATACTTTTTAATTTATATATTACAAAAATATGTTATCATCACTACATACTCGTAGTACATATAAAGCAAAGTCGCTTCCCGCTTCCTGCGTCTGTATGTATGCTTATATCTTTAAAACTACACAACGGATTTTGATGCGGTTTTTATAGATAGAGTGATTCAGGAGGAAGGTTTATATGTATTAAACCCGTGCGAAGCCGGGGCGGGTCGCTAGTAATATATAAATTAAATATTATCATTCTCTTCTTCTTTTCCCACATAATGTGGGGTCGGCACAACATGTTGCCGAAGAATTTAGCTTATGATTTACAGGCGCCTAACTGACGTGAACCCTCTTTGGAAAAAAAACGGTGGGATCTCAAATAGTTAGTTCTTTTAAGTATCTATATTTTCAATATAATAAAGGATATAAACAAAATGAGCTGTGTTCTGCAGATAAGTTTCCTGCTATGTGAAGCATTATTTTGAGAAAGTTGAACTGAGACGTGAAAAGTTACAAGAAATGCACCCTGAATAGAAAGTAGGTTCTTCTGGTATATACCTATTTTAGAATTTACAAACTTATGCGAGTTGAGGAACAAGAAACTTCCGAGAATTGCTGAGAACTAAAGTTTTTCCTTGAGCCGTTTTGGCCGAGTGGAATGTGCCCTAACTTTAAATCCGAAGGGTTCGAATCCCGGCCGAGCATCAATGAATTTTTCTGTTCGATAAATTCGTGCTCAGAACGTTGAAGAAAACCATCGTGAGGAAACCAGTTAGTATTCTTATAAGTCTGCAAAATTAGACGAAAGAAGTTGAACTTACAGCCACCTTTGTGCCTTTTTTCCATTTAAATGGCACGTGCATATGGTGGCTACTTAAACGGCACATGCAGCGATGTTTTGCTCATTTTTCTTTACATTATTTATAATAAGTGCTTTCTAATTAGCCACATAAGTACCTTATCTAAATGTCAACGCCTTATCTAATGTCAATGTCAACTGTCAACGCACAGCATATACCACTGGACCAATAAACTTGAAATTCGGAGGGTGTGTTCCGTTTAAGTGTGTAGGGGTGCGCTAAGAAAGGAATTCTCAAAATTTAACTTCTAAGAGGAAGCAGTGGAGGTTCAACTAGTATATCATAATAGAGGTAGCGGCCAAGTGCTTGTGAAAAGGCACGGTCCTGTCAAGAGAGGGATTTGTAATTGGAACTTGAAGTAGACAGGTCATTAAAAGATCCAGGGTCGCTTACAAAGAGTTTTAGAAAATAGAATAACATAGTGAGGAGAAGAGTTTTTTGGTCACAACAATAGTGAGGTTGTACAAAAGCACTCGAAAAGTGTAGCCAGTCTGTGTCGACATAATAGCTCTAGGGTCGAACTACATAACATTGTATGGATAAGATAAATATCAAATGTGTTTTATGTACGATTTTAATCAGTAATTCATAAACAAGCAATTATAAAAACAAGTGGAAAGAGATAAAATTTACATTTCATATCATAAAATCGCTGTTGCTCTAAGTAGTATCACCACATATATTTCAAAGACTAAACAAACATGGAATCAAATAATGTCAGCTTTATCGACATACTCATACCTACACACTCTCGACTTCTAAGAAGTCGAGTGTAAGTATTTTCAGTTTTTACTCGACTGCTCCTAAACAGTATAAAAACTGGTATTTGTTATTCGTAAACTTTTGATTTGATTGAAATGTTAACAAATATAAAAAATAGATGTCTGACTACCACTAGAAATCTTCAAGGATATGAGCACCTAGAGATCTGAGAGGATGTCTTTTATTGGAATAACAATGGTGAACATTCCCACACTATACAACCACAGTATAAAAAAAAAAACAAATAGACTGTGACTCAACTAAGGATTTAGTCAGAGTAAAAACAAACGATATATACCTATGTACCTATGTAGCTTGACTCTGAACTAAAACGTTTTAACGAAAGCTGTTTTTACAAAAAACACTTTACCCAGCTTTAATCCCGGATTAATTAAAATCTTTTAAGGCGACGCCATTACAGCAACGAGCTGACGACTCACAGTTTGCACAACAAACCCGTCCCTAATTCATTCTGTTCGTCGCGACCGTAATCTGAGAATTTTACACAGAAAGAATTTTTAATATCCCGCTTGGATCTTTATTAAAGTGGAGTATATAAAAAGGAGGCGAATAAGAGCTGCGTCCAGTGCCACTAACGCCTTTGTATTGCATGGCTTCGGGGCCTGAGGGGGGGAGAGAGGGGCTTGAGGGGTAGGGGGGGCAGGAGGGTGGGGGAATTCGCCTCAGCTTTTTAGTTTAAAAATATGGGATTTGAGAGCAGAACAATTTGTGCAGCCTAAAAGCTTAGTAATGTAATAGTGAGAGCTTTGTCCATTTATGTCGTTGATTGTACCTCTCGTTCCTAGCTGACCATAATAAAAGAGATAAATATAAAGAGGCTCACGAATGTTATTCTCAAACAAAGTAGAAATTATTTCGATGATCTAGTGTTGTAAGCGTCCTTGAGAGTAGTCAGAGGAAAGCATATTATTTGGAATAAAATCATAGTTTTATGTTGGAAATATTTTGAGATAGCTGTTTTAGAAGGAGAAGAGTCATAATAGCTTACAGAAAAAGAAATAGAAAGTTATATAATAGTTCTTAAGACGCTGCCAGTCGACGATTATTTTTGTTCGAAACGAAAAAAGAAATACTTGTGAACAAGCCACATCTCCTATTTTATAATGTATAGTATATGTGAATAAAGATGTACCCATCTTTAATCACTTCGATAAATAATCCTACCGACCGCTGCAATGATGACAAACACACGTCCGCGCGTGGTCCGCCTTAGATTTTCGAATAAATTATTGATATAAATTATGTATAATTACTTATCAAAAATCTATCCTAATAGAAATCTAGATCTACATTTACCTATCTTTAACAATAAATCACAAGTTGATTTTAATAGTAGGTATATAAAATATTTCGATCATAAATTCTAAAACGCATCATTTTGAAATAATATTTTTATCGTGAAAAGTTTCTGCTATTATGTTTTCAGCTTAATAGAAATCTAGGTAGGAACCTGAAGTAATATACTTATAAAAATAGGAGATGTGGCTTGTTCAGAAGTATTTCTTTTTTCGTTTCGAAAAAGAGCAATCAGCGACTGGCAGCCTCTTAAACAGAATTCTTGTTTTGGCTGTCTTGCACTAGTCTGTTTTATTCTCTACACTTCAACCATAATTGAAATTCATCAATCTTATCTCGGTACACCATTCCTCGACCAGCCGATAACTCAGCCACGTTCCAGCGCTCAGTTCAGCTTTATCAAACTTAGCTTGCACTTCATTTTATAGTAATATTTGAAGCGTCCAGGCACGTCTCCGCCATAGCTCTTGTGGAATATGACAGGGTCGGCCATCGTTCAGCAAAGCCACGATGAAGGATATATGGTGCGCGCCTGACGGATCAAACGGGCGACCGAAAGGCATTCCGGAAAAATGGTATAGACGACTGGGATATAATACTGTCGATACCGAGAACATAGACAATATAGACATAGATATAAATTTATTAATCAAGTTCTTAACCTAAAGATCCTTAAGTTTAATAACCAAGTTTTTAAGTGGTAAAAAGATTACTCCGAAAACTAATAATACAACAATACCTACCTCTAAGTACATAAGGATCCTATCAATTTCCTATGTAGTAGTAAATAGGCGATTAAAAAATTGTTATTATCATTATCTTTTGAAGTAAATATCTACTCGGTTTCATAACTACTGCAAATTGATTATTAAACTTCAAGTTCCAGCAATAAAAAAAATTGATGATGTACTGATAATGATAGGCTACTAATGGTAGGTACTAGGTACCTAATAAATACTAATGTATCTACTATCACACGAGCCGTGTTTGTTGTCTGATTATTTTTAGATTGGTCGAAAAAAAATGTCACTACTGTAATTCCCAAGTACGGTAGACATCTTTACGTACTTTCTAAGACAAAGTGATGGTTGTAATTTTATAGTACTCGGTTTGATGCTACCTAGGTTTGAATAATATCACCATAATTATGTCATTACAATTATATTGTCCATAAAAAATATAATGATCGGTTCGATGAAAAAAAAAGCACAATTATAGTAATCATGATGATTATGAATAAATGCGGTTGAATCACACGCTATCGGGCAATATATCTCTTATTATGTAAATGGAGTTGGACGTTTGTGATTTGTTTACCTAGTTCTGTGTATGGTATTTTTTTTAATGTACTCGTATTTACAACCCTAATGGATTGAGGGGTACTTTTCTAAACCTCAAACCGAAATCTTCGACGGTTGCGCAATTGTATTGTAATTCCTGCTGGCTCGAGCAAGTCTATTGAACCCAAAGAAAATATTAAGGGTGTTAATTTTGGCATTATAAAAAATCTCGCAAGAATCCCAGATTTATTTGCCAACTGTTGGTAATATGTTTTCAAAATCATTGAATGCAGATAGATTTAAACTTACTTTCAGAGTTCTGAAAAAACTAAAAAATATTTATTTCTTGAGTAGTATTAGTATTGGTGGAACCACCATCAAACCTGTCAAAACAAATTGATACTTTTTTGCACAAGTTCTTTTTATTTAAAAACCTTTTTTGTAACTACTATTATTTCTCCAGGTGGACCTGTCATGCCGGAACACCAAGCAGCAGGTCGGCGCTCTGTTCACGCGCAGCAACTTCGTGACACTCAAGTACGTCACCGACAACTGGGGGACCGATGCGAACGGGTTCAAGCTCATCGTCACGGCGGTGAAGGACCCTAGTAAGTATCCCTACTATCACATACTTTGGCTTGTACTCGTACTGCCAAACATTTAGTAGAGTTTATTCTTTCCCCCCACACATTTGCTTTCAGAGATAGCGATGGAAATAATGTGAGTTTGATGTCAGTGTATAAATACACTCTGTAAATATGGGCGTTTTAAGTGTCATGTCAGTCTTGGAGTCGGGCTATAATCAACATATATTTAAGGTTTTCTAAGCTCTACTCGATCACAATGATTCGTTATTATTTATAGTAGCTATGTTAAATCAGAAAAACTTCCTAATATAATGACATCAGCAAGAAATGAACGAAAATTACACTCGCAAGAGGGACGAAGTTTTTCAGACTTCCATGCCTAAGTTCAGGCATAAAAGCCTATTTGAACCGCCAATATAAGTTGCTTCTGATGATCATATTGTTAGTACTTTGTTGTTTTATGGCCATTGGGTTTTATTGAAGCTTCAGGTAACTTTATGAATTACTTTACATTTGCAACATAAACATTGTTGTTCCTTTTCACTATCTTCGATTGATTAAACCTAATCTTGTAACGCATTACACATTTTTCCATAATTATAACAAATTATTGCGTCTATTATCAATATCGATTACTTCAACGTTATCGTAATAATAGCTACCAAAATTTTATCTATTTAGCTGTCACAGAACATTCCAATATCAACTGAAAATTTTATTATCGCAATATCAAATAGTTTAATCATTAAAGTTGCTGTAATATATTTTTTTTATCGAAATTATGATTAAATACAGAAATCTAATACTTAGGTAGGTAACAACACACGACTTCTGTATCAGACATAATAAACCTAATGTTTTAACAAATCTTTATTAAAAAAAGAAGAATCAAGTCAAAGAAAGCAGCGCTTTTAATTCCGTGCACCACAAAAGCCAATACCAACACCATGCGTTACAGCAGGAACATGCCAACTGTAACAGTTGAGAGAACTGATTCAATTTCCTCAAAGCATACCTCTGCCGCCGTATGGTAAAGTTTAATTAGTTTTAACGCTTGTCAATGTACATATTCGTACAAGAGGATTCAGTGAAACTCCTTTCATAGTATCTGAACCATAGCTTGAATCCGCTGTCGGAAATTATATTCATCGCCTTGAACTATTGTCTGGTGATTTACATAAAGTAGATAGCAGGAAATGAGATCGCGTTTGACGAGAACAAACGTAATACATTTAGAGCAAGGATCAAGTTTTGTTAACAAATAACAACTGAATTAAGACGTCTTTCTTGATGTTGAGTTGTAATACTCATAGTTAATTAGCAAGTAGGTATTTGCATAAACCTACATCGACAATGGTGGTAATTCTTGTTTTACGTCAAACTGACTAAATAATAGTAAAATACGTTCTTATTCTGTTCAAAAGTAATCAAAGATATTCGTCTTAAATCTCTAAGGTTTACACTAAATTGGACTTTAACGTGATCAGAATAAGATCGATCGTATTTTACTCAATTCGAATCAGTTTATGCTACCAATGAATAAAGTATAATGGAATACCTACTTCGTAAGAGGATTAAAATTGGAGAAGCAGAAGAGCTCAGTTTGTACCTTACAAATCTGTATACTTTTGATTAAATTAATTTTGGACAAAGGGAGACTTGAGAAAAACGATTAATAAATTCAAATGGTTGTGCCATTATCTCAAAAATGTAATAACAACATGCGATTGCGAATGAAGCAATAACAAGTGAACGCTTCGCCGATAAATACCATTTTGTTGAAAAAATTGCGGCACGTGTCAGTCCCAATTTCACCCTCTTTAATTTGGCCGAATGTTTATTTATTTGTACAAACACCCGACGGGGCAGCTCGTTTACACATTCTACCCTTTTATAGTTAGATATATATTTTTTTTATTGCGTTCTCCACCGGATTCCGTTGGGCCTTCGTTGACGTACGCGACGTGAGAACCTGTTGCGAGTTCGTGTTACTTGAGTTTTATTTGACTTGTGCTTTTTTTACGTTGTTGTGATATGTTATCTTCCCTTTTACTGCTTCCATAAGGAAAATTATGAAGCTATAAACATTCAATTACGAAGAAATATAGCTTCATAGTATCTTTTCTTAATTGAACACTAACAACGATATTTCGAATCAATTTTGCGCCATCAATTGTTTTGTTTTCATAGCCGTATTGTTACCCAAGAAGAGTGTTCTGGAATACGCGATAAAATAACGAGTTTAGAATATTAATGAGAAATGTAAGCACAAAGGAAGCAATTAAATCGTCTAAAAACATTCCTCAGCGGAAACCTTTGTTTAGCACATACCAACTCATACACTTGAAACGGTTTCGTTTTTGAGCTCGTATCTAACACCAATTAGATTTTCCGCTCGTCGAATATGTGGAAAAATATTCAAAAGGATTTATATGTTTGCAATACGAATGGTTGGATGGGCATCCATGCGAGTTTATATGCAAACTGGCATATTATTGACTTTGTATCAATAACAGTACTAGCGCAGGCAAACAAAGTTTTAAAAACTTTGTGATTTTTATAATAACAATAACAGCGGACAAAAAAGTATTCCCTGGAGCATACTTTTGCATTTTCAAATGAGACATGAATTTGTACCTGTGTTAACAATACCTAATGTTAACTATGTTATGACTAGATGAGTAATTGAGTTTACAACTACGAGTACCAACTAAACTTGGGATTCTATAGTATTGAAATGATGAAACTACTGTCGATTACTAGGTCAAGAGCCTTCGTAAGATCCAAAGTAAAGTAAGACAAGCCGGAAGCTTATAAAATAAGTGGAATATCGGGTTCGGAACCAGATAATTTTGGCAATAATACGGTAATGGAGTGGATTTATGGACATAGTGAAGTGGATCATTAAGAGATCTCCCACTAGATGTGATGTTGGTATTCGTCTTTATCATATAACACGAATCCTTCAACTGACGTCGTTTTTAGAATACTCAATCGGATAATAATAGATAATCGGATAGAATACTATTATTACTCCTCTGTCTTTGTTGTTCACTACAATGATTGAAATAAGAAAATCTCATTTGGAATCCTTATCTACGAGAATAAATCCATGTGCAAATCATCGTTCTCATCTCTGGTAATAATGCAACTCGATGCGAGACTTCACGTGCTGCGGTCGCCCGATAATAGAGCCAAACTCAGAACTTGGCCCAACTTGGCCAGAGTTTGCCCATTAAGACATACTTCACTAAGCGACCTCAGGGGACTTCGCTCCAGGCACTCACCATGCATACTTTACGAAGATTGTTTTGGAGTTCTTAGTAACTTTTTAGTCTATTGTACTGGAGTAACATATTACCTTTAGGTTAATTTTTCTTTCTACTATCTATGTAGTTTGACTTTTCTTTTTTGAGAAGGGCGAGTAAGTTTACTATTATTGCCTGGTAAACATTGCTTGACAATCTCAACAGTAAACAGTCTCCCCTCTGAAACATAATCACTCTGTGCACAAAAAGAGACTTTGCTCTCATTTATTATTAAAGCTCTCCACATGTAAATTCAACATTCAAATAATGGCTTCAGTAAAAAGCTCCAGTTTCTCTCGACTAAAGTTTGAAACCGCAAGCGATGTAGCTTATTTCAAAAATCCCCTTTCATCGCACAAGAATTTGCGCACAAAGAACAATATGTTTAGCTCGCATGCCATTGAATTATGCAACAAAACGGCGACGCGACACCCTCGTGGGATAGCATTTTTAACAATACACTACTCCCCTCTCGGCATGCTTCTAAGAATAATGCCTACCTGCGCGTCAATGTATTCGCTTCAGGGAGAAGTTTCCTGAACCAGTGTAAAGATCAAAGCAGTGTCGCCTCTGTGTGGTCGGTCCTGGGACTCAGGCGTCCTGCTCGGTTTGCTCCAAGTTTGTGCGGTTTCACAATCCGTCTACTTTGTGTATTTGCTTGATGAGGTTAGTTGCTTCTTTAGGACCTTTTTTTTAGGATTAATATTATACTGGAAGAACTTCGCTATGAAATTCTAGTTTGAATGTTTACTTTTTCGTTAAAAAAAAAAGAAATATTACTTCTTTTGAAATAAAAACAACATTTTAGTCTGTTATACAGATACTAAATGTGGAAACCCTCATTGTGGCGGTTCGAGCTCATTTACTCCAGCTCAAACATCGAATAAACCAGACCAATTTATTTTGCATAAATGGAGAACGGTCTCTGACACTTTGTTTTTATCATTTTAGATTTTAATGATCATTAAAAGTGATTTTACTGTAGAAATTAAACTAGTGTTGTCAACTGGTGTCAAATCAATGGCGGTAGGTAGTCCTGTTCCATTGTTTGCGTTAGCCATCGAGATGAATGCCCAATTAAACCGGCGGCGGCGCTGCATCAGCGCTTTCATTGTATGGTTTTTCGGATAAAATTTTACGACTTTTAGAATTTGAATTCAATAATACATCGTTAACGGGAATAGCCATAACAAGCTGTTAATGGATTTGAAAGGAAATATAGGTGAATATTTTTATGCATGGTTTTTAGGTGTAAGCTATAATTGACGTTATTAATATACAGACGTACAAGCTCTACATAACTACATGCATCACTTTTATAACATCTTCTACATAACATCATAAATTATTTTTTTACGTTCTCCACAAATCACAACGTTCTTACTTTTGTCTCTATTCCGACTACTTATCCAGAAGTGGCAAGGACTTTAAGTGGATGCTACACTAGTTTTTTGCTAACATTATCACACTGTACCTACTTTTCAACAATGTATCCCACCTATACCTTATATACTGTCCACACCACATCACCAACATCCTTTTTAGTTTGTCTTATTCACGTTTTGTGTCTCCATCAATCACAACGTTGTTATTTTTGTCTTCCTCTCACCCACTGTTCCAGAGCACGGCTGCAAAGACTTCAGGTGTAAGCAGCGCGAATTCTGCGTCCACGCTGACCTCCTGTGTGATGGTGTCGACCACTGCGCCGACGGCTCCGACGAGGATACTGCCTCCTTGTGCCCTGGTAATATTATTATCTGTTTTACTTGCTCCTCACTAAGATTGGAGTTGGAGATATCAATAACTAATGCTAAAGCTGTCATTACTAAAATGTGTGTCACTTCATCTGCATTACGTTTCAGGATTAGTTTTATTCATGACCATTTAGCAGTACTGCTATCGTCCCCATTTTGACAGTCCCTTCAACCCCAGATGGCACAGGCAGTACTCCCGGCGGGACGACGACGGCAGTGGTGGGTGGTGCAATACTTCTGGTGGCCGTCATTGCTGGCGTCGCCGCTTGTTGCTATTGCCGCCGCCGCGCTGCCATCCAGCGCACCCATTTACACTGTTAGTATCGAAGTTTCGAGAGTGCTATGTCGTTTGTCTTGTTACATGATACCATTGCTAGGTGGCTAGCACTAGCATACATTCAATTCGTAATGTTATTCGGCTTTGCTAGCTTCTATAAGCAACATACTTTTGAATACAATATCTTACTATCTCATCAACCACTGTTAGTATTCACAATTGGCACGATTAGTTATTATTGGAAATCTTAGAAATAAAACACCTTTCCTTTTGAAAGAATATTACCTTACCAAAGATACAAGTATAGTTTTTAATACACACTTGTATTATAACTGGCTACATAGTAATGGTATCAAAATACAAATCTACAGGGTGCACTACTTTTTTAAATAGTGTATAACAGTAAATATTTTGGACAAATTTTTCGTTATTTGGGCACCTTGTAGTGGAGAAAAACGATATGATACGCACTTGAAACAACATAAAAGTTCAGTTTGTATTTTATTTTAGCCATTCTTATATTTTTTATTTATTTTTATGAATTTTCGGGTTAATAAAGCTTTATATATTTTTGTTTTTCCTTTAATTTTGTGTCTATGCTTGAATTTCACACTAAACTCTCAATTTTATTGTTTATGTCTATTTAGTTTTTCTTTTCTTCCCCTGCTACTTTTATTCTAAATTCTACTCTTTTCTCTTATCTTTCTTCCTATTCACTTATTTAATTTTATTAGTGTTAAATTCAAGTCTTTCAGCATTACATAATAGCCATCACACATAAGACAAGCTTTAAAAAGTTCACGTTTAAGTTTGTGCTTTGTTATTTTAGATGTAAGCAGGATTTTTACATGTTCACTATGATACGAGTGGCAGATTAGTTGTGGAGTGCAAAAATGTATTTACGTAGTTAGTAGCAAGCACTTACTAGATTTGACAGTAACTGAGTTTGAACATAGAAAAATCCGCCCTAAGTTTTAAATCCTACAGTATACGCGAAGCCAGGTATCTGGTCCCTGACAATTTCGAGGACGGCAGGTAAGCCATGCATCCAGAATTTTTCCAAAACAATGAGAATAATCTCCAATCTGGCCTAATGAAAATTATTCTGGTACTATTGTTGATCAGAAACCTAGGCTAGCTGTACATTATTATAGCTAAAATTCTAATGATTCGATGCCTAGATAGAAAATTACATTCAAATTAAGCTAATAAAATTCATAAAAAACTGTATATAATTCATATTATATAAACTTGATTATAAATTGTATTTGAAACATAATATATTATTTCTTAAAAAAATCAGTTTATGAATCCAACAGTATTATGAAAAAGTATACTTAGTAGAAAAATAATGCATTGTTCGTAGGTAAAGAGGGTGATCCACTGATGAGCAACTTTCATTTAGTTAGACTACAGTTACAAGTACTTTTCATTGTAGAATAGACCAGCTTTTGATAGCTTTTCCATCTAAACGTAAGCTCCCCAATGGACCTCCCTCCTGAAATAATAGAAAGTCATGTGATAATAGCATATGATTGCACTTCAAGCATAGCTCAATGTGAAGCACCACATTCACGCGATTTTGTGTGCATCTCAAGAGTCGGCGTCAGCGTCCAGTCAAACCTACCTACAAGCGTAGAATGTACCGAGTCGCTGAATGTCGGCGCCGTGCGCTTGCTTCGCATTCTGCTATGCGTTGTTTGAAACCATCACCATGCACAGCTTGTTATGTTGCAGTACGAGTACCTTTAGTTTTTTACCGCCGACTCGCGCCGCCCGGCGGCACGCGGGCCGCCCCGTAGCTCGCGGCGAGGCGGCGCGCGGCGGCCTCAACGCCAGCACCAAGTGGGAGCGGAGTGAGTAATGAGTTGGCGCGGGTGTCGCGTGGGTGTTGCAGTGCAGCAGATGGCGCCGGCTGACGGCCGCTCGACGGGCGGATCGGAAGCGGTGATGACGGCGCTACCGGGAAACTGGGCGCTCCCTGCGGGCCCGCGCGGGTACACGGCGGCGCGCCCGGGCCGCCTGAGGGCGCGGGCGCAGCGCTGAGCGCAGCCCCGCACAAGGACGAATGGTTCGTCTAGGCCCCAGGCGGCCCGGTCGGGCCCGCAGGGGGGGGTGCGTACCGGCCCCCACAACTCCGCCAATCCGCCGGCCCACGGCGGCTCTATCCGAACGTATCTATGTATGTCCTACCTGATTTAGCGACGATTTTTTTAGGTGAATTTTTACTCGTTTAGTGGAAGGCGCGCCGTCAATCGCGTCTCGTGGGTGTCCAGTTTTTGGTGTTAATGTAACGATAAACGCAATGTAAATTTATCGATATAACAATTAAACATTTTTGGCTTATCTGTTTGTATGTTATTGGTTTCGTTTGAGATCGCTTCCCCCTTTCGTTACCACACGCAGTACCCGGAAAGCGTACATTTCTTTCATCTGTTCAACCTTATAAAGCTGAGCTTTTTAATTCTACAAATCCTCACGCAACAACAGCTAGAGTGAACAACAAAGGCCTTATCTAGGTGTTTGGAACATTTTTGGTTTTCAGCATTGGAAGCGTTTTACGAAAACACGTTTCGCTAAACAAAAATCCAATAAAAGAGCACAGACATGGCTGTAGGTACAGGAAATATGAGTTTTCCTTGTTCGCTTTAATTACTGTTCAGGGGCCATTATTGTGAACAAAGCAATGTGACCATAGACATTCGTTCTATTTCAATTTAATTTGTTTTGTGTTTTGGAGTAACAATAGACAACACAATGATAAAAGGGATAGCTACCTACCTATTTATTAATGGAAACTTGTGAAATTTAATTTGAAATGGTAAATCAAGTAAGGATTTGCTAAATGAGTTTTTAGTAGGTACAATACGCAAACACAGAAGGAGCTTTTTGGAAAAATGGACTAAGGAATAAGACTAAAAAGTTAAGCAAACAAGCATATCAGGCGAAGTTAAAAACTGAATGCTGATTGTCCCGACGAGTTTGACGAGTAGGCACAATGCAAATACGGCGATCATTTGAAAGTTGTAGAGTTCCTCGTGAAGGAGCATGTCAGTGGGGCACGTCTATCAAGTAACATTCTGCGTTCCGGTTTGAAGGGTAGTGTATGGTTTGCCGTTGAAATGCCTCAAGTTGGCGGACGTAAGGCAGTACCAGTAGGTGGATACATCATAGTGGTCTACAAGTTAGTAAGTATGTGCAGTGGCGGATTAGTTAATAATTTTAAGTGGTGAAATGTTGAATGGTGTGCGTGGACATTTGGCAAAATCAAGTGATTGGCCAAATTAAGCTAGAGATCGAGATGTGTGGAAGGAAGGGAGCGAGCGAGCGAGGCATCTGTCCACCAGTGGGTCGATAAAGGCTAAAAATAAATAAGATGATTAAGATGTTTGAAAACCCTAATTATTATTGTGATATCTGAAACTCCTGTTTCAACATAAAACCTCAGTAGGTAGGTAGGTACCGTAGGTCTAAATTAACAACAAATACCTATGTTACTGGCATACTGGGTTAAAATCAATTATTACTGAATTAAAAAATTACTTGTATCTCGTATCGTATCAGTTAGTATTCTTATAAAGCGGTGATGGCTTTGCAATCTGTCACGCATGGAATGCTAACTACTGCAAAATGTGGGCATGTGCCAAATATAATGTTTGGACGTGCCTCTGATTACCAACATACGACTCCTTCAAAAAATCTAAGCGCCTGGAGATCTGAGAGGATGTCTACCGTACTTGGGGATTACAGTCGTGATCCTGTTTTTTTTCGTATCTCTATATAAGCTGACTTAGAACGTAGGTACCTAATCCCTACTATTGATAAAGTTCCTAGGACTTAGTACCAGTGGGACTTGGGTTCGATCCCCACTAAAATTATGATCATTTGGCAAACAGGTCATCACTTAAGTGCCTCTGAGACGATCAATAGCAATTCACATTGACGCAATTTAAACGAATATAATTTATGTCAATTGATAGAAATAAATATTGCCAACTGATTATTTCGCATCACCATTGATATTCCGCTGGCTAAAGACAAAAAGCAATAAACGGTGATGATATAAAGAACCCATCATTGAAACATGATAGGCAATACAATAAACGCCATCGATTTATTTATACATTGACTTATCTACCTACCAAGATTTAAGTTCAACTTTTATATTGAAGTGCCCCAGCGGGGTTCATATTAAGGAAAATTACTATTAAAACACTTTTATTCGTACTAGAACAATATAAATGAATAATGAATGGTACCTACCTACTACTAAACAACAACCTTCAGCTATGACAAAGAGTTCAATATTTATACTATATAGGTAAATACATTGTGAAGACTGACGCAGTGATACGTAGCTTGAAAATATTGCTTCATGAATAGGAGCCTTATCTTTTAAAATTGGCAATACACCTTCAATTCAATTCCTTCAATTTCATGAAAAAGAGACTACCTAGCGCCATCTGTAAAAAAAGCTTCGGAAATGTACAGTTGGTCAATACTATCGCCATCTAGCGTCGAGTAGCTAAACTAAGCAGCCTACTGCAAAGCTCTCTTTCGAAATTCTACAAAATACTCTAAGCTTTTGGACCACCAGCATCATGCACCGAATACAGAAGTTATTCGCTTTTAGCTCACTAATACTTAAATTATTTAAAACACAAACCTTTTTGAAAAACCTTGTTGTTTATAATGCTTTCTGGAGTGGTTCTTAAAAGTTTTGAAAATAGAAGCTTTTATTTTTTTGTTTACGTTCCTTGCCGGCCGGTGACCGGTCTCAGGTTGCCATCGACAAGTTTACTCGTCCGTCAGTCGTTTGTTTACCGTCCTTCAACCGTGACGCGTGTCGAACTTTAGAGCTTTCGCGTCGAAGTAGTTATCGTGCGTGATATTTAAACGCTAAAGTTTATAATCTTATAATGAACTTTATGAACAGTGCTTGGAAATAATTAAAATTTGTGAATTCTTAACGTTCTATGAATAATTTGTATATAATTGAGTTTTTAATTTTAAAGTATGTACCTAATAATACGACGTCTTTGCTAGGTACCTACCCACTTTAGATATGTCTATATTATATTGAAATAAGAAAAGCCAAATATTGTAATTATTGTTTTTTCCATTAGTTTTGCGATAAAAAAATACTTTTCTAAGTAAAGTCTAAGTTACAGCAGAGTCAGTGAGCTCTATGATTTTGGCGCTCAGTGTGGTTTTTTGTTGGTGCAGTGTAATGGTGTGATATCCTTAGGATGTATCGCTGGCTACGGCTGGCTGTGTTGCTGGCTATACTGGCAGCCGCTGCTGGCAAGGGAAAAAAACATCGGCATAATAACCCTGGTAAGAACCGCTATTAAGGTGATAAGTGACATTTTTGACGTTTTGTATGGGCTAAGTCTACCCGGATAAGACGGAAAAAGTGATAAAACTGAATTATCTTGAAAACCATCAAATTTAAAGAGAAACTCTCATCTGTAATTTATTTAGCTAGTATGATTATCAAACGAATTATATAAAAATAAACTGTTTAGCTATTCATAGTTTTGATTAAAAACGAAACTAGTGTTTTTAAAGAGCCAACTTTGGAAAGTAAATCTATCGAGAAAAGATGATGTTTCTGTCTGTAATTTATCTAGATTATATCCTTATGTTATCTTTGTCATAAAAAAATAAAACTTTATGTTTTGCGGTTATTGAGAAAAAACGATTCTGCATTCATCAAAAACATTTATTACTCGCCTTAAATAAAAAACGATTACTCAGTCACTTTTTAAATACCCCTGAGTATCATAGATTAGGTATTTTTATGTATTATTTAGTTTTTAATGATCATTATAGGCTTATTTTGTATTTAATGTAGGTACCTATGTAGGTACACGATTTTGGCTGCACCACTAACACCACCGTCTTATATCGTTCACAATATGACAAGTCCATCCAAAGGTTGTCCGGAAGCAATCGCTCCCAGCGATAAGACCGCTCATTGTATTCAATATTAGATAGTTCGTGTTACTTTTTTATGTTATTGTTATGTGGTGTGCAATATTTCTTTTTACCTAGATATACTTACTCATATTAGTAAGTTCGTATGAACTAATGGCCAACTTTGGTTTGGTGACGGAGTTTATTGATGGTCAGGTCAGGAGATGTGGCTTGTTCAGAAGTATTTCTTTTTTTGTTTCGAAAAAGAGCAATCGTCGACATACAGGGCCTTAACTTAGTCTATCTGATAAAATACTAGGTTAACTACGCCACAAACGCCTCGTACCTGGTAAGTTATAATGCCTTAGGTACCTACTTGCTGTAAAAGTTCAACAAAACGGAAATTGGGTTTGCTAAATTGACCTCAGTCAATTGGGCATTATTGGCAATATTTTTAGATAATTGAGGATTACAGACGTGATCCTATTTCATTTTTATTTCGGCTTGAACATGTCCTCGTGGTTAACGTCATCATCATCTACCTGACCATATCCCACATCATCGGCACATCATGTTCATATATTCCATAATCCATTATTCACACCTTTCTTACCTCATGTCCTCTTTCACGCAGTTCATTCATCTCTTAGGTCTGCCTCTAAACCTGTCCACACTCATACCCATCACTCTTCTTTTCTGTAGTAATTGAGCCTCATAGAACAAATATTGGGGATGGTTATTTAAACCGTTTCACTAAAGCCGTGACCAAAATCAATATAATTATGTACCCAAAATAAACACCGGTATTCCTTTGAACTCCCATCCCATTGCGTTCCATCTCCAAGTAATCTTCACACCTATACCAATGTGGTCTCGTGTAACTGTCACGGGAATGCTGGACATCTGCATTCCATACAGTTCCTGGAATAGACGACCAGTATCAATAAACTATAGAGTAATGGTGCACAGGTTGGGGCTTATGATATGCCTGCCTCTCTTCATAATAATATCTAATGTTGACAAATCCGTCGTAACATAAAATCGTAAATGCGGTAGTGATTTGGGTGAACTGTAAGATCTTGGGATATCAACTTATCTATTGAATACATTTTCTGATCTCAAGGCAAAAAGTACCAAAAGAAATAATAGAGTGCATAGTATTTCAATTTGTATTTTTAAGATATGTTAGAGTGGTTAAAGTCAATAATCCTTTGACCAATTTAGACCCCATATATTCACTTTCAAATTTCAGGCAGATTGGATCAACGGTTCGACAGTACAAACGCTGATTCATCCGAGTTGATTCAGAGATCTTCTCTCGCTCAATCTACTTACTCTTACTTTACCTCATATCTTTGCCAATGAATTCCACCACATCCGATAAAGGTCAGACCTATCTTTGCCGAGCATCTACAGGATCTCCAAAGGGCGGGCCTGTCTTGGTCGCAGACCACGTGATCACGATGTTTATCTAAACCCTAGTGTTCCCGGAACCGGCTGGAATGCGGAGATCGTGATGCTGACACCGGACACCCGGACACCAGGACACCGTTAGGGTTAGGATAGTCAATAGAGAAGTTTTATTTTGATTTTATATCTAGTAAATTTAACACTTCGGAAATACGCAGATAACGAACTATAGATCATACGAATCTATACCATACCAATGAGAGGGATGGAAGAAAGCGAGTCACTGGTTATCTCTTGGTCACTTATATTTAGTGCGTCTTATTAACGATAAGGGATATACTGTGTGATAGAAATATACAGTAACTCAAGGCATCTTGATAACGGTAGGGAAAAGAACAGCTTACATAGAAAGTTAAATTTTAAACCTCTTCAGAGTAGCTGTATAGCTTATTTTGTGTTTATTCCGGATCTGGATGTTGTGGTACCTTGGTACTTGTAGTTTGATTTCCAGCACAGGGAATCCTAATGTAGAATCAGGACTGTATCTGGCAGTTGGGTGTTATTATTGTATTTTTTACTCATATTGGTTTTGGGCCTAAAGGTTGCTTACTGTTTAATTCCAGTTAAATATTACCGCATGAGTAAATATCAGGATATTTCGATATAAAAGCCACGTCTGCCAACCCTGGATGCCATGGATTCATTAGCCCGATCGTTTTCAAAAATAACAGTTAATGAGCTTAATTAGACGTGAGGTAGACCTTCCATTTGTAAGATAAGCCGATGCATTGTGGTAATAAGAGATTGTTTGTGTGACGGTTGAGGAGTAAAAATGTGTTTTTACAATGGCTGTATCTGGTTACTTAGTATTATAGCAATCAGTTCATGCATGGTCGTTTTACAATAGCAGTGATTGTGAACGTTGTGTAGTATTTGTTGGTAATGGCCATGCAGTTGGCATGGCAGGTGGTCAAACAATATTAAGAAATGTAATTTATTGTTTGCCAGAATTGTTCACATTTTGAAGTTATTTAGTTGCTTTGTGCCTGAAAATGTGGAGAAGTAGGAGACATCTAGAATAGAGACAGCATACAAATTACTCTCTCTATTACCTGTTTTCTAAGCCTTAATATTCTTTTTAGGTATATATTTATTTATTTTTAGTATAAGTAGTAAATAATTTTATTTTTTATTTTTTGTATTAGTAGTAAATAAATTATATATATCCTTATAATTTATTAGGTGTATTTACAATATTTATAATTTTAGGTAATGTCATGCAGTGATAATGATTCTTTTGTAACCGCTGAATCTGACTCTGATTCTTCTTTTGTGAGCTTTGTTGATGATGATGATGTTATTAATCATGCTCTATCTCTAGGGGAACTGTTAAAGGGAGTTTTCTGTCAATATTCAAAACTATTTAATGTCTGCCACATAAACGCTCAAAGCATACCCGCTCATTTGTCAGACCTTCTTGAAAGCTTTGACTGTAGCTGTATTAATGCTATTCTTGTTTCAGAGACCTTTCTCAAGCCTTCTCTTCCATCCTCATTTTTTCCCATCCCAGGTTATGTTCTTGTCCGCAATGACCGCACAGGCAAGGGTAATGGGGGAGTAGGTATATATCTTAAAAGTAATATTTCCTACAAAGTGGTTAGTCAATCTCCAGCTTTATACAGTGCTTCTCCAGAATACCTGTTTTTAGAAGTTGATTTTGGTGTTAAAGTTTTACTTGGTGTAATTTATTGCCCTCCAAACATAACTATGAACAACAAATATCTTGAAAAAATTGAATTTGTTTTAGAGAACCTAATTTCTGATTATATACACACGATAATAATGGGGGACCTCAACACTTGCCTTATTTCAAATCCAAAGTCCTCTAAACTGAAAAGTTTAATAGAATCAGTTGATCTCAACATCTTAAACTCTGAACCTACTCACCACACTGCAACAAGTGACACAGTGCTTGATCTTATTATTACTTCTAATGTTGACCTTGTGACGAAGTATGGACAACTCTCTGCTCCGGCATTCTCGCATCACGATCTCCTCTACTTATCCTACAATATTCGCACACCTAAACCTAAACCTACCACACTTAAGCAACGTAATTTTTCGCACATCGATATCAATAAACTTAACGAAGATGCATCCAAAATAAACTGGAACGAAGTTGAAACATTAATATCAGTGGATGAGAAGGTTGAGTTCCTCAATACTAACATTATTGCTCTTTTCGACAGTCACGCTCCTATTCATTCTGTTAGACTAAAACACCTTCCTTCTCCATGGATAACTGATGACATTCGTAAAGCTATGGCGAGGAGAGACCGCGCTTTTCGTAAATATAAACGTAACCGCTGTAACGAATTTTGGGCATTCTACAAAAAGATGAGAAACCGCTGCAACCTTTTGGTTCGCAATGCGAAAAAACAATACATAGCCGAACAAATTGAACTCGCGACTCCTGCTGGCCTTTGGAGGTTTTTAAGGTCGTTAGGAATAGGAAAGCTTAAATGCTTTGACTCAAAACTTGCTTTTGATTTAAATACCCTTAATGCTCATTTCTCTTCCAGCATCGAGCTGAGCACAGCTGCTAAATCTGAAGCTTTGACTGAAATTTTTAACGCTCCTGCTTATAATACGCAAACCTTTTCCTTTACTCATGTCAGCCAGGATAGAATTCAAAAATCGTTAGTATCACTCAAGTCAAAAGCGGTAGGCAGTGATAACATAGGGCGCATAATGATTTCATACATCTTAAATCATTTACTTCCTACATTAACTCATATAGTCAACTTCTCTTTTTCTACTTCCCAGTTTCCTGATCAATGGCGACAGGCCTACGTTATTCCTCTTCCCAAAGTTTCAAATCCTACTCTTCTTAAGCAATATCGTCCTATTTCTATATTACCGTTCTTTTCCAAAATAATAGAATCAGTTGTTCATACTCAGTTAACCGACTTCCTCTCAGATAACCATCTTTTTAACAGTTTCCAATCGGGTTTTAGAAAAGGACACAGCACAACATCAGCACTTCTAAATGTCTCTGAAGATATTCGTGCAAATATGGAACAGTCCCGCGTGACGGTGTTGGTGCTCATAGATTTTAGCAACGCTTTCAACGCTGTTGATCACGATCTTTTGCTAGCAATTCTCCCCAAAATTAACTTATCAATATCTGCCGTGGAATGGTTCTCTTCTTACTTAAATGGTCGACGCCAAAAAACACGAGATGGCGAAGAATTCTCCAATTGGGAGGAAATTAAGGCTGGTGTTCCTCAAGGAGGCATTCTGTCCCCGCTCCTCTTTTCATTGTTTATTAATTTGCTATCTCCACACCTTCTTAGCCATTACCACATGTACGCCGATGATCTTCAGCTTTACTGTTCTGCACCTGTTGACAACTTAGACAATGCGATTCAAACACTCAATAATGATCTCCTCCGACTGCTATCCTGGTCAAACCGCTTTGGGATAAAAGTCAACCCAGACAAGTGCCAAGCCATTATAATAGGCGGCTCTCGCCAGCTTATCAAAATTAACTCTCTTGATGTCCTCCCCCGTCTTCACTACAATAACTACATCATTCCTTTTACACCGACTGTTTCGAATCTTGGAGTCATATTTGACTCAAAGCTTTGCTGGGTACCTCATATAAAAGAAGTTTCACGTAAATTTTATGCCGCTCTTCACTCTATAATCCGTCTTAAACATTTCCTCCCAACACACACAAAAATAACGTTAGTTAACTCACTTCTTATACCTATAATCGACTATGCCGATGTAGCCTTCCTAGATCTTTCTGAGGAACTCCTTAGTAAACTTGACCGTCTCTTGAATACCTGCATTCGTTTTATTTACTGTCTCCGCAAATTTGACCATGTTAGCCACTTCCGCACCAAACTGAAATGGCTTCCCATAAGGGAACGCCGGAATCTGCGGATTCTTTGTCTTCTTTTCTCTACTCTCAAAGATCCCTTCTCTCCTGATTATCTTAAAAACCGCTTTAATTTCCGGTCTGACACACATGACAGGCATCTAAGATCAGCTGAAAACCTCCTTCTAGATATCCCTGAGCACAGCACCTCTTTCCGTGGGAACTCTTTCTCAGTAAAAGCTGTGAGACTGTGGAATCAACTACCGTATGATATAAGAAAAGTTAACTCTAAAGAGTGCTTTAAGAAATTGACTCGCGAACATTTCCTTAAACATTTATAATACCCTGGTAGGTACTTTACTTATCCTGCATGACTTTAAGAACTCATTTAGAAACTGCACTTATTTTATACAACATAGGTTTATAATTTTTATATACTTAAGTAATTTGATATAAGTACATAAATATATCTATATACTTATATTATTTTTATATATCTATATTCTTATATTATTATAATAATATTTTCTGTGGTATTTATTTTAAATATAATGTAAAATTAAGTATATTATTTTTCCATGTTTTCATTACCTAGTTTTTAAGTTTTTTTTTTTAATTTGCCAACTACATGTTTCCACTACCAATTAGGTTGGCTGGTAGAAAATGCCTCGGCATTAAGTCCGCCTTTTTGTATTTATTTTATAAGTGCAATTAAAGTATAAATAAATAAATAAATAAATACATTAATAGAAGCATTTTAGAAACATAAGGCTTTTTCAAAAACAAATCTAAAAGGCTGGATGAGACGATAAAGGGCGATGATAAAGAGCTGTTGCGTACCTCGGTTAGCATAACTATTCAACGAAATAACGCCTTTTGCGCAAGCTCTCTGCGATGGTCACCATGACAGAAACCTGTAGTTACAATATACAAATAGGTAAGAGCTTATGCACCTCACTTCAATGGATACCCTCCATAACTCGTGACAAATCACACGTGCTTAATAATTTCCATTTAATCATCCACAACTGCTCGTTTTGAGCCTATTCCTAGCTATTAGGTACATGCAAGTCTACCCGCATGTCCCTCGGGGGGCAATTTTCTAGCGCCTGCACTTAGCATAACTCCATTATCTTCAACTCCTGGCCAATTACACATGCCAAGCAATGTTTCAGTGTAACTTTGTTGTGTAATTGTACCTGGGACATTTTAGATAGAATAGGCTTGTCCAGCTAAACTATCCTCTCAGGTTGGCTTTATCCACAATAATGACATGATTCACGTGAGGAGTTGAGACTAAGACACGAGTTTTCTAACAATGTTTCCTTTACCTTTCAACATAATTTTTTCAAAAACCATTAATCCATTGGAGCACGATTGGAATTAAAAATCACGACTATTGGAACACGAAGTTCCTTCCATTAAGCGGCAACGGCTCTACAAGTAGGACGACTACCGAAAATAACTTTAAGGTTACACCCCTTTTCTCCAAGTCAGTATACCTCCAAAAGGTACATTAATTAGATCGTAAATAGACAGTTCCCCGCCCAGCTGTCCCTGTCTGCGTCTGCACGCGAGTATTTATACATGTGACACTTTGATGAAATGCAATTCACCTGATCTAAAGGTTACAGGTTCGAGTCTGAACCATGCACTTAAGAGTTCTTTGAAATGTGAATACCGGCTGTCTAGGAAAATCGAGATGTAATCACAAAGCTTCTATTCAAATTTGCCGACTTTTTTAATATACAATATGGAAACTTCATCATTTGGGGGCACGGCAGTGCCCCAAGCCAAGTCGAGCGCGAAGCAAACACTGCCGTACCATCCTTTACTGGAACCATTTCGCCGCATTTTCAGGCCCCTATTTGAGAACCTCTGGATAAGACCAGAACGCTGAAATTTTCGTCATCCAGTAAGCCATAATCACATACTTAAAATCCAAAATTTGAAGTCTGTAGGTCATTTAGTTATGAAGTTAAGCGAAAGCAAAGTTTCGCATTTTAGACAGACACTCACTCACTCACTCACTCACTCACTCACTCATGATCATCAGAATAGAACTAGTACTTCCCATAAACTCAGAGAGCTGAAATTTGGTACAGAGTTAGGGTTTAATGGCCACATAAAGGGAAAACCATAAAAACTAGGATAATCGAAGATCTGGAGTACCTGGTGACCCTGATAAGAAAACACAAGAGCCTAACCAAACTATTAGAGATCGACATACCGCCTTTACAAAAAATATTCAACTACTGGACCGATTTGAAAAATTATTTCACCATTAGAATCCTACATTATCCCTGATGAACATAGGCTATAGTATATTTTCAAAAATATTAGGGATCCGTATGAAAACATCGATAATGTAATCCAAAGTGTGAAAAAAATAAAAATAAATCCTTATATTGCGTTTGGTGCGGAAATTATTGACAATAGAGCAAAGTAATGTACTACAGTTTTAAAGAGTACATCAATATCTACAAAAAAGTATGTAATACCATATGTCTAACTATTAGGGATCCGTATGAAAACTTCGATAATGTAACCCAACGTGTGAAAAAAATCCTTATATCGCGTACTCTGCGGAAATTGTTGACGATAGAGCAAAGTGATGTACTACAGTTTTAAAGAGGACATCAATATGTACAAAAAAAGTCTGCGATACTAAATGTTTTATTAGGGATCCTTAAGAAAAATTCGATAATGTAACCCAAGGTGTAAAAAAATTACCTATAATATCATTATTACATCCGTGCGACGCCGGGGCGGACTGCTAGTACGCAATAAAATTAAAGGAAAACTCTGGATAAGACTAGACTGGCTTTTATACCTACATAACTTATACTTACAAGTTTACAAGAAGAAATAGTCGAACGATTAACTTATTCTACTCGAACATTACACAAATTGAATAAACAAATTAACAGATTAAATAAACTAAAATATTAATTTCGCTCAAAATTTGATCAAAATATAATGCATTGGACTAAGAGTGGCGGTGATACCCGCACACGTCGCTAGATGGCGCTGACTGTATTTTAAACGCGCTTACGATTTGTTTTTATAATAAAAAAACTACTCATAAAAAGAAAAAAAACTGTGTCAAATAAGAAAATCTAATAAAATAAATCAATTTTCTACAAAAAGAAGTGAAATCCCACCAAAAACATTCTGTAAAAAACTAGCCAAGTCTCGATGGAGCTGCTTGTTTATCTCTAAAAAGTAATGAAATCTAGACAAAGTCGTGTCAAGTCTGAGGTTCTTTACTGCGATTTCTTTATTATTATAGAATGTTATGTGACTTGGCCGTTGAAGAGTACACAAGGGTATAAAACCAGGTGCTCCATGACACCATTGCACCAATCTGTCGCCAGAACCGCTACCCATTAACGATGGAAAATTGCCACTTAGAAAACGTTGATTCAATAACCAGTCAATTGTAGGCTTGATAAAGCTGCGTATTTCAATAACACTTATGTAAAGGCGAGCCTGAAACAAACAGTATAAAAAATACGTCTATTTTATGTTAGATCGGTGGTCGATTTGACGCTCCAAAAAGAAGACAGCAGAAGTCAGCATTGTCAATGCTGAATGCATGTGTTGCACGATCAACAACAGCCTAAAATAAGACACTAATTACCAATACCTGTATTGGCTATTATCTCGCTTAACAAACATAGGTAGTTACAACAGATATAACATTACGTGTAAACAAAATTGACTTGTACTAACGTATAAAGAATGTTCAACGGCCAAGTCACACAACATTCTATAATAATAAAGAAATCGCAGTAAAGAACCTCAGACTTGACACGACTTTGTCTAGATTTCATTACTTTTTAGAGATAAACAAGCAGCTCCATCGAGACTTGGCTAGTTTTTTACAGAATGTTTTTGGTGGGATAGCTAGTTTACATCATAGCTAGGACATTCTTACAAGGTGGTTAAACTGAGGAATTTACTCAGGTGGTGCCCAAAAACTGGTGGAGAGCTGATGATGAACTGGCAACCACCAAGCGGATTGGATTTTGGTTACTCTTCCTAGTCGAAAGTAGCTATGAGCTATAATATAAACGGTGCGCCCATCTGCGCGTGCGCATATTTATAGAAGTGCGCGGGAGATAAGGTGACAAACGACAATAAGTGATTACCCGTTCCCAGAATCGATGTTATTGGAATGTGAAATGCAATCAATCATGAAATTATGTTTAATAATTATTGTGTGTGTGAAAAAAGTACATTGAGATGAGAATTCAGTGAAAAAGTAAAAAGCAACGTTGACCATAGATCATCTCAGCACCATTTTAACGCGAAATGAACTCTGACAAATATATCATCTGTGAAAATTTCAACTGTCTAGCTAGCACGGTTCATGAGATACCCTGTGACAGACAAACGGACAGACGGACAGCGAAGTCTTAGTAATAGGGTCCCGTTTTTACCCATTGGGTACGGAACCCTAAAAACAAACTCAAAGCAAAGTTGTAATCCCAAAACCATTAGAAGTACTCGATTCACCGATTCACCGATTCACCCATGTACTCGTATGTAAAGTAGGTATTCCCACCGACTGAGAGCCTTATTTTGTCTCTGCATAATAAAATAATAGACAACAAAAATAAAAACCGCACCATAAAATCATCTACCTAACAGGTTGCAGCAACAAGTCACATTGTCAGCTCGTCGATTACCTAATCGCTTGAAACAAAGCCTTCCTTCCCCGAAGGCTCTACCTGCTACCCCACAAAGGGTAGTTTTGCAGATTACTTCATAGTGTTGAGTCTGTAATGAGATATTTCGGCCTCAGACGTCCTTATAACTCCGTCATCAAAGTTTACCAGAAATCCTATCCTAATAATATTATAAATGCGAAAGTTTGTGAAGATTGATGAAAAATTAGGGGTACTTCTTATAATCTGAAAACAACCCTTAAAAGACAAAAAAAAACGCAAAAAGGATGATTTTAGTATAGATGGCGCTGATGTGCCACAAATCTGACATAACAGACTAAAAACATTTAGTCGTCATAGCGACGCAGTTTGATTTATGAATGATACGCATTCAAAATTCATGATTTATTTTATCAGTACAATTGGAAGTTCCTGAAATTGCTTTTTTCTATGCGATTATTGAAATTTGAACGTAACAAAGTCCGTCGCGGGTAGGCTAGTAGCTAATATTATAGCTAAATCTAACTTACTCGTACATTTAACATAAAGTGAACATAATATTGAACACCTTTCTAAGTGCAGACACGTCAATCAGGTGTCGAGTATACACAGACAAATTGGTTGCCCAAAAACGATCGCCACCATAAAACAGCCGTAATAAAGTAGAGACACTGTAAGAGAGAGAGAGATTTATGCTGAAAATTATTTTAATACCACTTAGAAGCAGAACAACCATATTGCAATGCTGCATCAACCATCGCCCATATTAAAACACTAACTCGCAGCTCACGAACTTCAATAACATACCCTACAATGTCTTACGTCCAACTTGAGCCGCAAGAGCCTGCAACATATATATCTTTGTAAAGTTAAAATTAACACCCTCAAGCTTTATAACCACCGCCATAACGGTCGCCGTTTTTAAGAAACCGGAGCTTTACAAGTGTTGAGCATGACGGTGTGGTTCTTACTACTCGGTAAAGAGTCATTTTGTGACATGATACCGTGAGACGTTTTGAGTGACATTGCTATTTTATGCTTGTCAAATAAATGCGGTAGGTAAAAGATTTGACTGGCTGTTTTAAGAAATGACTGAGCCCTTCGCACATCAAAACTTCGTCACTATAAAAACTGTGTTGTCATCTGTGCTATTGGCTATTAGAACTTAAGTCGCAATTATATTGTTATGTCTAGGCGTGTCCTTATTAGAATTATTATCATTTAGTATGATAAGAATGATATTACTAAAGCCTAGCGTTTCGACACGCTGCGCTTTAGTAATATAATTATTATCATACAAAATGAATGGATACGATACACTTATGGCGCGTCACGACACGCCCCGACATAACAATATAATTGCGGCGTTACGCTAGTGTAGTTGGTTCTTTCTTACGGCTGCAGGACAGAAAGTCTCCTTGCTTAGAGGCCCTTGATCTCTCATTAATAATTCTTCACCAGTGGCAAAAAAAAACAGCCATGACGAAAATACCATTTGAGAGAAAAATTGTACAAAAAATATATTTAAACTATCAACAAATCAATGGAAACTGAACTGAAGATACTTACGGCTTATTCTATCTAAATACCACTCTTCATAGATACACTCCACGGTGTAGTTTACGTCGCCAGCTTCAGAAAAGTTTTTTCTAAATGTGAACTTTTGTTGATAGATAGAAACTATCAGTCTGGTAAATGTCCATAGTAAACCTTATTTTAACTACGAAGTAAGTACTACCCTCCATTCCACGTGTTTACTGTTTACACCTTACATCCGACATTTAAACAAAACCGGAAAGCGAGCAGACACCCGACTATGCATAGGAGAGTTATGATTTCCCCTCCTTCAATGGACCGCTAAAAGTAGAAATAAATAGCGTACGAGACGCACCACCACTACAAATATAGCTGGGTTACCTTCCACGCGAAAATGTCCTTTCTTTAAATACTTGTCATTGCAGAAAGAGCTTTATGCTAATTATATTACAGCGTTATTTTAATTGGTCATTGTGATGTGATGGTACGGGGATGGTGGGTGATAGTGAGTCACCGGTCCTTACCCTCGTTGGAAAATAATTTAGTTTTAAAGTCTTGCGATAGGAACTGATTTAGCAATTTAATGTCGATAAATCGAGTAATGAAAAGTATGAAATTTTATTTTCAACTCAAGGCCATATTTATTTTTTATAATCAAATATAGTACGATCTATCATACCATGACGATGAAATATATCTACTATGTGGGATTAAATTGTTAAAATGCCTATGGTACGAATAGGTTACAAACAGAAATTCATTTTCTGGTCGAAAAATTAATATGCGCATCAAAACAGTAAAACATCGTGAGGAAACCAGTTAGTATTGTTATAAGTGGCGATGGGCTTGCAACCTGTCACATATGGAATGCTAACTGCTGCAAAATGTGGGCATGTGCCAAATATAATTCTAACTACTCCCTCTAGACATCTTCAAAAGATCTAAGCGCCTTGAGATCTGGGAGGATGTCTACCATACTTGGGGATTACAGTCGTGAGCCATTTTTTTTTATATATAATCTACTCAAATTCTTGTGACACATATGGCGCTCTCAAAGACAAGATCTTTTTACCCAACTGCTTATGTTTACCGCATTTAAATTTATGAATGGGAAACTGACTCACAGCCTTTTACATACCACATGCCTGTCAAACTGTTTCCTGCTTAAAATATTCTTGATGATTATTTATAGGGTTCCGTACCCAAAGGGTTAAAACGGAACCGTATAACTAAGACTTCGCTGTCCGTCTGTCTGTTCGTCTGTCTGTCACAGTGCTGTATCACATGAACCGTGATAGCTAGACAGTTGCAATTTTCACAGATGATGTATTTTAGCCGCTGCAACAACAAATACTAAAAACTGGCTGGCGGATAAGACGGAAAAAATTGATAAAACTGCATTATCTGGAAAACAATCAAACTTAAAAAGAAACAGTCTATAAATCACTTATGATTATCTTACAAATTATATAAATATGAATTGTTTAGCTATTTATAGTTTTGATTAAAACGAAACTAGTGTTTTTGAAGAGCCAACTTTGGAAAATAGATCTATAGAGAAAAGTTTCACCAATCGTGTTTCTGTCTATAATTTATCTAGATTATATCCATAAATTTATCTTTGTCATAAAAAACAAAATTGTATGTTTTGCGGTTATTGAGAAAAAACGATTTTGCATTCATCAATAACATTTATTACTCGTCGCAATACATAAGCAAGCAAATCAACGGATGGAAGCTAGTAAGACATTATTCTGTCTCAACTTTCCAGCTAGGTACGTGTATTCTGCGACCTGTCTCACTATTGTTCCCGTGGTGACACCGCGCGTACTATTAATACCCAACGAATCGGAACAACGTGATTCACACAAAACGACTGCGAATTTCAAACTAAGATTATTGTTTTTATAGGCGGATGCTGTGTTATTTTGGTATAGCAATAGATTACTTTGATGATGATGAACGCTTGCTGATGTTTATAAAACTTTTCAAATACTTTATTATACACAGAAAATATTAACAATTATGACATTACAAAGAACATGTACAAAGGCGAGTATATCTTTTTATCATTTATATATATTTCATCATTTTAGGGTTCCGTAACCAAAGGGCAAAACGGGACCCTATTACTAAGACTTCTCTGTCTGTCACAGAGCTGTATCTCATGAACCGTGATAGCTAGCCAGTTGAAATTTTCATAGCTGCTGTATTTCTGTTGCCTCTATAACAACAAATACTAAAAACAGAATAAAATAAATATTTAAGTGGTACTTAAACAACAAACGTGATTTTTTTGTCGTTTTTTATAGCGCGAGTCCGAGTCGCACTTAGCCGGTTTGTTTATGTACGCTTCAATGATCGTTCCGAATTCTGGACTATTCGTATTCAACTAATCAATACTAACTAAGGCAAGTGGTTAAAAACACTTAAAAAGATACAGCCCTGTGACAGACAGACGGACAGACAGACAGACAGACAGACAGACAGACGGACAGACGGACAGCGAAGTCTTAGTAATAGGGTCCCGTTTTTACCCTTTGGGTACGGAACCCTAAAAAGGTGTTCAAATTTTAGAAGTTAAATACAACAACTACACGCAATAATTTTGGGAAAAAATCCCCCTAACCTGTAATATATAGGAGAAAGATACGTGTATAGCAGACAGTAATAGTCATAAAGAAACTTTTACTTTTCCATACTTGAATTTGTTTGACAAAGTTTTACCACATATTTATATAGTCGGGAACAAATTATGGTTGCCCAATAAGGCTAGGGAAGGGGCTCATAATTGGGCTGGACCGGTTCGAATCGCGCTTGACGTATACGTCAGATAATGTGAAGCATACAAGTAGAAGATTTAGATTTGGAAACAAAGTAAAGTTTGTCTTGATATTGTCTTGATTTTATATTTTAATGATGTAGCTTACGAGCAACGAAGGAAAAGACAATATTTTGATGTTCAGATAAAAACGAGTGACATAAAAACCGTTTCGTACTATTATTTATAAAAAAACCAGCCAAGTGCGAGTCGGATTCGCACACGAAGGGTTCCGTACCATTATCTTTAAAAAACGGCAAAAAACACGTTTGTTGTATGGGAACCCCACTTAAATATTTATTTTATTCTGTTTTTAGTATTTGTTGTTATAGCAGCAACAGAAATACATCATCTGTAAAAATGACAACTGTCTAGCTATCACGGTTCATGAGATACAGCCCTGTGACAGACAGACGGACAGCGAAGTCTTAGTAATAGGGTCCCGTTTTCACCCTTTGGGTACGGAACCCTAAAAACGGCATAAAATCATTTTTGTTGTATGCGAGCCTCACTTAAATATTTATTTTATTATGTTTTTAGTATTTGTTGTTATAGCGGCAAAAGAAATACATCATCTGTAAAAATGTCAACTGTCTAGCTATCACGGTTCATCAGACGGACAGCGGAGTCTTAGTAATAGGGTCCCGTTTACCCTTACGGTACGGAACCTTAAAAATGGTTGTAAAACTATGTATTTTTGAAAGCATTGTCAATGCAAATAGAAACAAACAATATGTTATCTAAAACAAAGTTCCAGTGACACAGTTGCCGTGGAAGGCTTCGGCACATAATGTCGTAAGCAGTCCAGTTCTCACGGCCAGTTCGATAATCTTCAGGAAAGCACACAGATTGGTGGTTAGTTCACGTGCCAGAGCTTTTGTGGTGTAAGCTACAAGCAGATTTTCCCCTTATTTTTGTGAAGCGGCTATTTCTGCTGCCAAGCAGCATTGCTGTGTTCTGGATTAAAGGGAATTACAAGAAAATAAGGCAAAAAAAAATACTCAAATTATAGAGGTTATCCGTTTGAAAGATTTCTTTAAAATCAATTAAAATGTCTGACAACTAAATAAATAAATATTGGTGGACTATACACACAACGCCATCTAGCCCTAAAACTAAACAAAGCTTGTACTATGGGAACTAGATAACTGATAGAATACTTATATACTTTTTTTGTTTTGTAAATACATACATAATAACACCCAGACACAGAACGAACAATGTTCATCACACAAACACTTGTGGGTAGGGATCGAACCGGTTGGGTACAGCGCAGAAGGCAGAGCTACTACCAACTGAGCTGTGAGGCCAGTCAACAACTGAATGCCTTAAGTTGTTGGACGCAAAGCAGTGCATCGTAGGGTGAGATTCGAGCATTTGAGTCTACAAGTTAGTGTTTTCTTACGCCTCGGCTTGGCACGGGTTTAATACATATAAACCTTCCTCCTGAATCACTCTATCTATTAAAAAAACCGCATCAAAATCCGTTGTGTAGTTTTAAAGATATATGCATACATACAGACGCGGGAAGCGGGAAGCGACTTTGCTTTATACTATGTAGTGATGGTACATGCCACATACAGCGCCAGCGTAACTATTTATTTACGATGAGGTATGACAATTATTATATAATTTAGCATATACCTATAATACCAATAAGTATATACCTATAATTTTGCAAATAAACGTACTATGTAGTAACTAAGATTAATTGTAGCAGGGTCAAATAAAGACTTTTTTATTTTTATTTTTTATTTTTTTTATTTTTTTTTTATTTTTTTTTTATTTTATTTTTTTATTTTTTATTTTTTATTTTTTATTTTTTATTTTTATTTTTTTATTTTTATTTTTATATGACAATTATTTTAGATATGACTGGCTTCACAGCTCAGTTGGTGGTGGCTCTGCCTTCTGCGCTGTAGGTTGTGGGTTCGATTCCCACCCAGGATAAACATTTGAGTGATAAACATAGATGTTTGTTCTGTGTCTGAGTTTTAATATGTAGAATAAGTATGTATTTACAAAAAAAAGTATATATTGCCGCAAGAACTGGATGTTGCATCAAACCAGTATTTATGTCTTTTTTAACTTGTCCAATCCGCCAGGCTTTGTTTCTCTTTTTGTAGAGTTCTTACTTATTTTATCATCACCACACTTAAATATCCTTATTTTTTTGTATTTCAAAGAAAGCTATTTTGTCTGTACGCTGTCGGCTTTTGTAATAAGGTCCGACCCTTACGGCCAAGTGTTTGGAGAGCAAACAGAGATGTAATGGTGTCCGTGACTGCGGACTGGTCCGGATCGACGCCTGCGCCTTCTAATTAACGTGCGTGTGGTCACTTGCTTTGGAATACCATAACTTTACCGTTTCACTTGACTGGTTTTCTTTATCGAACACTAAACTTCTAAGGAGACAACGAAATATATAGAGCGAGTGCCTTTCTTGGTACAACTTTCTTCTTCTTCGCCTTATCCCACATCCTCGTGGGGTCGGCACAATAAGATGTTGCCAATGGATTTGGCTTGGGGTGTTTTACAACCGGCCACCTGCCTGACGTTAGCCCTCCTTGTGAATATTAACACAGCAAATATATCACAATTATATCACTTTTTATGTACTCTGAGTAACTTTTCTGGGTGATATTTTGCTATAAAATATATTTACAGTTTATTATGAAACGCCAGCTCTATCTACGAGTGTCTATCACTCATAAAGATACGACTAATCCTTTTATTCTACTTGGCCAATAACTAGCTATTTAGGTAGCTAAAGCGAAGAAATAACGGATCAATTGATCAAACTTTCTTAATTTTTATGGATATCAATCTGGGGCCGTACTACAATCTCTGAAGTAAGACTAAATCAGTATTACTTTAAGAGCAAAAGTGACAACGCAATACGAACACACTTTCTCACCGCGATTACTACAGCTTTAGTCTTACTTTAGACATTGTAGTACGGCCCTTGGGTATCTCAAAAGACATGATAGTTTTTTTCTCTTCTGTTGGTCAGGTTGAGCTATTGTAGCAGTTACTGTTACTTTATTCCTGCCAGTCAGGATAACCATAAGCGGATTATGGGGGGATGAGAAAGCAACAAAGCTTGGGGAAACCTTACAATTCTATGGAATAACCGAAAGACACGGATGTACTGTTTCTTGCTGAGTTCCGGACTAAAATATATTAAAATGTAAAGGATGTTTGTACCTAATGTTTGTAGGTCAATCACGCCCAAACGACATAGCAGATTTGGGTGAAGCTTGGTATATACTTAACCTATATCCTGGAATAACATTATATATGAGTAAAAGCTTTTCTATCTAAAATATCTATCTTCATAAATAAAAATTGACCACCAATAAAATAAAGAGAAAAAATACAGAGAAAAGCCGTGTGAGGTTTGTAAAGATGAGATTCCATCAATAAGCACAGTTGCACAGAGTAGAACAGAATTATTCTTTTTGAAATGTTTAATACACAAATGCTGCACACGATTTAGTAGTATCTCGTAAGAAAACAATTCCTTGCGTCGCAATTCATCGATTTCCAATACTTTCAAGGTTTCTTTTGAAAGAAGAAAGAAAGAAAGAAAAAACATTTATTTACTCCATAAGCACAACACAATTATTGAAAGAGAATAATAACAATTGGTAACAATCAACAGCAGATTGTGCCATGTGGGGGCAAATAGGTCCCCGTCTCAGCATTAAACCGCACAGCTCGAACCTAGGAAGTAGGCGAAGCCCGGTATAACGCTGGTTTTCAGTCAGGGCCTGGACGCGATGTGGCGACACGACAAGTCGATAAACTATAGATAGAATAGTTTTGATATCTCTTAGCATGAATTATTTATTTATGTTGCCCCTCCTAATACTACGTAGAACTGGTATCGATGCACTGGACGATGGGGTACTCCTACTTTCGATTCTATAATTACTTTTTATTTTGAATAGGTACTCGAAAGGCAATAAATTGTTCGGTGCCTGACGCTGACTATACCTGTTCTATCTTCAGAAAACAATCATCTTATTATGAGCTCTACTCGGTTTCAATAAGGTTTATTTCGTTTGCAGAGAATTGGTTCTCTCAAGGACACCCCCAAAATTCATTAATTTCAAGAATTTCATTGTTACTTTCTCTTGTTTGTAAGATAATTTTATAATTTTAATCTTTATGATACTAAAAAGAGATTGGATTGGAAAATATTAAATGCAATACAATAGTGATTTGAATCAGTTTAGCTACACTAATAGATTGTTGTATATGACCTCAACAGTTTTTAGATCATTGAAAAAAATTATAGGCCTTATGCCGTGTTTGTTGCCTGATTCTTCTAGATTCGATTACGAGGAACTTAGACGTTTCAAAGTGATCCTTGTGATTTTATTGAAATATTTAATTTTAATTAATATTTTATTGAGTTTGAGTTTGAGTTTGAGTTTGAGTTTGAGTTTGAGTTTGAGTTGTGATAGCCCATCGGTACCTTGTCTAGTTTGTAAATATTCTGTAATATATTAGATGTTATTTTTTTCCGTAGGTAAGTATGTTATGCAATGAATACATAATTCATGAAATATAGACTTCGAATGATACTTTATTCGAGACGGTGCTATCGCCTCCGTGCATTAGTCATTCATTTAATTACCCAAAACCTTTCAGAGACAGTCATCACTACCACTTCCCATCGTAACTTCAACATAAAAAGCTTGACATGAACTGCCTAATCTGTTAAATTATTTAAATACCATATTGATTGATGCACAAGTCCATTATTCATAAAAACTCGGCTGTCGTAAAATAAACCGTAAAACTGGACAAGGGGTACTGTTTAACGAAATAAACTAACTGTTATCAAGCACTTTGATTTCAAGTGCACTGGGTGTTGTGGGTAAGTGAACTCTCCTCTCTGTAGGTAGGTATCAGTTATGGATATAAATAGTGCGTTCTTACATATATTAATGTGAAGGCAAACAAAAGACTTCAACGCGCTTCAAGTGCTACGGACTATGGATTGACTTCTTTGGTTTCGATTTCGACAGTAGGTACGAATAAATATTAGATAGGTATAAATCGTAACAACAAAATAGGTAATAGTATTCTTATGGGCTTGCAACCTGTCACGTATGGAATGCTAACTACTGCAAAATGGGGGCATGTGCCAAATATTATGTTTGGACGTGCCTCTGTCTATCTTCAAAGGATCTAAGCGCCTGGAGATCTGAGAAGATGTCTACTATACTTGGGGATTACAGTCGTGATCCTATTTATTTATTTTTCTTTTACAAAATTGGACGTTATTCAGCCATAGTAGCAAATCTACGAAAAGAAAAGTTTTCTTTTTAAAATTTGTCCAGACATACTTTTTCTGTTGAGTGTACTCAAACTATGCCTGCAGCTGAGTGAAGACACTATTAGTTTCGTCATGAAACCCCAAAATATTCCCAAAGGCTTGTGTTATTTTATTACTTTATCAGAAGTTATGCATGTTCCGTAATATTTATGTTCTACATCACCAATGCATTTTTACGTGTTTTATTTGGTTTTATAGTTAAATTGTAATTTGTATGGCGACATACCACGGCCACAGAGTTGTATGCAGAAGCGACAATGCAGGCATGTTTGAATAAATTGAGGTAATTTATTGGGTGCCTCACAGCGGGGTTTGGGGATAAATTAAAAAGTATTTTGTTTTGGGAACAACACGAATAATGTTTTAAATTTTACCAATCAGTAAATTTAACATCAAGCTGTGTTTTGGTTCCAGCTTTGTTTATGACAAAAATTAAATAATTCATTTCAAATAATATAATATATCTACTACTAAAGAATTCCAAGTTAATAAAATGCGTTGATAGGCCAACTAAATAAATAATATTTATTTTTTATTTTTATTAATTAATATTGGTGGGCATTTCACACATCACTATCTAGCCCCAAATTAAGCAAAGCTTGTATTACGAGAACCAGATTACATAATGACTACTGCTTATATACTCTTTTTTTGTAAATACATACTTATGATATACTAGCCGACCCGTGACAGACGTTGTCCTGTCAAATTTAAATAATCGAATAGAAAATACTGAATGTTTTTAGTCGTGTGTTTTCAGATTTGTTGCGCACCAGCGCCATCTATACAGAAATCATCCCTTTGGCGTACTTTATCATTTTGGGGATGTTTTTCATATTTTAAAGTAGTCTATTATTTATTCGGGCAGTATATCTACATCTACAGTAAATTTCAACTTAATCCGTTTTGTCGTTTAGGCCTGATTGAGGAACAAACATACATACAAACTCACAAACTTTTACATTTATAATATTATTAGGAAGGATTATAACACCCAAACATAGAAAAAACATCTATGTTCATCACACACATGTTTCCTTAGTAGGAATCGAAACTATCAAGTGATTTGTGAGGTCAGTATAAGAACGTTTAGTTCGCTTGACTCACCGAAGCTTTATATTTTTAGGCATCGCAGCTTCCAATCTCACTAATTAATGGGCCGCCATTATTATCTTGTATATCGTAATTTCAACAGCGAGAACAGGTTGCAACCGAAGCCGTGTGCGATAGCAATCCGATGGCAATCGCCCGTTGCTAAATTATGCATTACATAGTCGGCGTGCTTATAACCAGCTAGTTTTACTTGATCGGGGAAATTATGAATTTACTATCTTTCGCGGTTCATTGAACAGTGATCTGATGCTGTCACATTACAAAATACAAGCTGACACAGCGAATTTCGTACCGCTTTTGAATTAACAAATGTTGTGTCAAGACGGAGACGAATGAAACAAGCCAAAAATCATTGAAAAACGGTATTAAAGTATTTTTTCACTATCAAGTTAGTACTAGTTTTGTTTATAACTAACTATTGGTGCTCGGGTCTTTCGGAAAGTCTCATTCGCTTGCTTTTATCAGCCCATCTTTCTGTTTCTGAAAATTAGACTAAGTACATTCAAATGCACACAGATTTAAACAAACTTTACCTCTTTATAATATTGGCATTACACTATTACCTATAGGTAAGTAGCAACGGAAACAACAAGATCCCTACTAAATAAGCTTAAAAATATTATCTAAATTATTTGTCGATTAGTTCGTTTTCTTTCATCAGAAATTAGCTCATTCTCACCATAAAACAATGCAATATGTTTATTCCTCCATCGCAATAAAAGCTGCTCTAAAATCAAAGATCTCATCGCACTAAGAAAACACAAAAGTCAAGCTTAAAAAATGGTTTCCTCATCAAAAATATATTATTGACAAGTACATAAAATTTGCTTATCTAAAACGATCAGGCGCGGGAACGGACATTATGAAGTGACCGATACGATGATACACAGAGCCCGCGGCGATCACCCAAATTACAAGGTATAAATATAAATAACAATCTTCACGTACACCTTAGCCTGAACGTCTTAATGCAATTAACACATAATAGAGATCTCTGTCTAAAAAGAAAGCTTCAACACTTATTTTAAACATTCAAATTACCTGCTGGGACCATTTAGCTTTTTATTCGAACATGCTTGTCCATTTAACGCCTTGAGTTTGAGAAAATGATGTAGCCTGGTAGTTCTTCATCCATCCATATAGTCTTTGACATGTACGAACAAATTATTTTTAGTACAACTCTAAAACGAAGCTATTAACGCTTGTTAATCGTTATCGTATCGTACCTTCTAAACCTACGACATTCCCAACACATTTATTCCTCCAACTCAGTATGGGCCTATTTATGCGTCTGGATTATTATGTTTTATCATAATTGTGTGAGAAATGAATGGGTTGTATGGGAGCGAGGAAGCCATTAGTGAGGCGGGCCCTCTGTCTGTGAGTCACGAATAAAAAGACCATTATAATGTCTTCAAAGGAATATTTCCTACGAGTGTGGAGTTTATTGTTTGTTTTGAAATGTTTGTCGGATGAAAGTTGTTTTGATTTTTGTTGTGGATGGTTTAATTAATGAGCTGCAGACTGTTTATGTTAATGAGTAAATGCAGTGACTAAAATGATTTAAATATTGGTCACTTACAGGCAATTGGTGAAAACCCTCGTGACTTTGTTGACGTAAAGTTATTTTTAAACAAACTTCAACTCTCACTCACTCAACTTAGGGGTTGAATTTCGAGAATTCCTTTCTTAGTGAACCAAATAACAATAAATTTCAAGTTTCTAGGACCAGTGGTTTTGGCTTTGCGTTGATCAGTCAGTCAGTAACGCCAGAATTTTGTATAATTAGATATACATATCATATATACTCGTAGGTACCTATTCTATAAACAGAACAGCTTTTATTTGATGCTACCTACCCTTAGAAGCAGTAAGTCCCGTTGTATACCTCAATGATGTCTTCCGCGTTTCCATCTAATTCTATCCACAGCTAGAAATTCCTTGCTTTATTATTTAACACCTTCTATTGCTCTATTCTCGAACGGGACAATGAAGTGGAGGAATGTTAGTTATTAATTTTCTAACAAGTGTAAGTTTGTATGGGGTAATGTCACTCATTTGCTACACTATCGCCATTTCTCAAGATGAATTTAGAATCTTCCTTGCGATCTTACTTTGTTCGATGTAATTTGTCTGAAGCCTGTATCAGTAGGTATTACATGAATTACCATACTTAAATAGAAAGTGAACTAAAAAGTGACCTGGTGCAGAATTATTTGTAGGGCTTTTATGAAACTTTTACATACCTTTACTATACTTGTTATTCTATTGAATACTAGCTGCCCCGACAGACGTTGTCCTGTCAAATGTCAATAATCTCACAGAAAAAAGCACTTTCCGTTTTTCCCGATATTTACGCCATCCTTAACACTTAGGGGTATGAAAAATAGATAGAAGCCGATTCTCAGACCTACTGAATATGCATATAAAATTTGGTAAAAATCGGTAAAGCCGTTTCGGAGGTGTAAGGTAACTAACATTCTGATACGAGAATTTTATATATAAGATGATATTTGGAACACTTTGGATGTATTCCAGATATTGCCAGATATTGTGTCGGAAGCCGCAACAGTAGTGTCCTGCAATACCGGTATCAGAGCCTTTCGCCATCACACCATGTAATTGAGAACCGCGAAGCATCCCAGGCATTTGCACGCCGAAACTAATGAGCTGGAATGCCTGGCCTGGCCCGGCCATAATGATGTTCTCATTACATTTGCCAAAGCCGACTGGTAGCGTTGTAGCGGCGCCTAATATGGCAGGAATAACGAGGTACCATATGTGGACGTGATCGCACCATCGCACCTTGTAGGAGCTATTGGATCATCTGTAGGGCTGACCTGGAAGTTTGATCTTTGGAACCGCAATCTGTTGCTGGTTTTGGTAGAGCTGAAGCCATGTTGGGTTACCTCGCGTACCTTACCCAGGTATTATACATATAAGTCACTAGCCGACCCGTGACAGATTTTGTCCTGACCTGTGCATTCAAAACTGATGTCAGATTGTTTGTACACCAGCGCCATCTGTACTAAAAACCATCCCTTTTGCATTTTTTATCATGTTGGGGAAGTTTTCAGATTATGTACCACCCTTTTACTATACTTTTTATTCGGACATTATATCTACATCTATAGAAAATTTCATCTTAATCCGTTTTCAAACAAAACCAGATATCCTACTTATCCTACTTCCTACTAATATTATAAATGCAAAAGTTTGTGAGTGAGGGAATGAGTGGGTGTGTGTGTGTATGTGTATGTTACTCTTTCACGCAAAAACAACTGAACGGATTAACATGCAACTTTATAGTAATAGCTTATACATCAGACTAACACATATGCTATTTTATCTAGGTACCACCCGTGCGAAGCCGGGGCGAGCAGCTATTTTGTATATATTTATGAAAGAAATCAAGCTAACAAATAGCAAGCTGTGTTTTTGATTTCTGTTGATTGAATAAATCTCACAAAAAACCCGCTTTTGTTCAGCCAAGCTTCCAGATCCAATAAAATAAAATGTCGATCGATTCAATACTATAATCTCCATGTCAAGGCGTAGAAGTATGCTCAACGAGCCTTATAAAGCCACGCTGTGTTTCACAAAACCAAGTCTACAGTGGCTGTGTCACTCCATCGGCTTACAATGTATAGTGCTGTTATCGCTTTGATTTTATTCTCCACTTGAAATAAAAAAAAGGATCGCGATATAAATACCTACATAATCTATCTACAGTGAAGATTTTACACTATTTATTTTAAAAAAAAGGTAAAGTTTGTTTGATAGTTTAGATGTAAGAAGTAACTTACGAAGCTAAAGATTTTTTAATATTGCACGGATGAAACATTACACGATTAAAAAACAGTCACAAATATTTTTTTGGTAGTTTCCCGGAATGGTGTATTCAATCAAATTACTCACCAGCTTTATTGCGAATGGAATATAGAGATATGAGTGCCACAAATCCTAACTAGAGTCCATTTCAGTAGGAGTGAAGTGGTGCGTCTGGTGGATGCGAAACGCATAAAAACAGCCTAATGAGTCCCTACAATATGCTCATTATTTCGGATGATTCGGAAATTGTCTATGCCCCGCTGATCCGATTGTTAGTTTAATACTATTGTGAATACTCTTTAATTAATGGTCTAGTTTTGATGGAATAATTGAGAAAAACCGTAGGCAACAGGCGTGCAGATTATAAAGGCAATTTTCTTTATTACACTAGATAGATACGAGTCGTGTTGGTCTAGTTGGAGATGCTTCGTCTTTCGATCTGAGAGTCGTTGGTTCGTTTCTGACGTACATCTGTGTATGTTTTTGAATCGATGTGCAAAAATTAACAATTTGGATTTACACTAGGTTATTTGCAAGTGTCCGTAGTTAATAGGCTCGTATTTTGAATAAAAAAAACAATGGACAAAACCAGAAAGAGGGCAAAAAGCGAACAGACCAATATAGGAACGAGCATAAATTGAGCAAGTTATGTTTGTGTGTTTCTAATTGTAAATGTGTGAGTGAGTCAACTACAAGTTAGTTGTATGTATGTATGAGTCACTGTGTTACGTTCATTCGGGCGCTGACTTGACAATAATACTATCAGTTTACGAGCTTCGATGCTACAAAATGATTTCTCTCATGAGAACTGATTTTATGGGCATTTCGAATGCGCGGACGTTCCGGGAAGGGTAGTGATGTGCTCTGACTTAGTTTTACATCTAAATGGTGATCTTTTTATTTAAGTTCATCGATGTTTAAAACATTGAATGAAGCTGAAAAAGATAAGCATACATCGTTATTACTACGATTTCTAGCTTATTATCTATTATAATGAAAAGAAAAAGACTAAAAAGGTGACTTTTCTGTTGTCAAAATAAATAGGCAAATGATTCCCAAGTATGGGTCATCATCCTCATCATCAGACATCCTAGATCTCCTTATGTTCACGTTCCTCTGTTCTAGTTAAAAAAAATGCTCTTATTTAGTTTTGTTAAAAGCATCGACCATATAGCCCAATAGACGCCAAATAGGTTCATTTCTTCAAACAAACAATTCTGCCAAACCGTTGAGGTGTGCGGGTTGAGGAGAGCGGTAAAAAATGCATTCTGATTGGCCAATTCATTTTTACAGACCGCCGCGGGGCGCGTCGTGAATCGCGCTCGGTGTATTATATTAGCAGTATAAGCCTAATGTGTTGTGAGAAAGTTTTAAGTTAAGTCTGTGTGGTAGATGGTTGGATATTGTTTCTAACGAACCATCTGTCCGCTTAGTTAGCATAGCTACTCCTTGAGGTTAATAGCCGAGCACTTTCTTTCCCAACACTATTTGTATGTCGCCAGAAGCATCTATTTTACTCAATTAAGCTATTAGTACGAATGCTTAGCGTCTGTGCCCCCGAAGCGTGGGAAGGAAAACTTTTCGGGAATGCCAGCTCGAACTATTTTTATAATTATTGTGATAATTGATGCGTCCGTGGTGGAAACCACTGGTTGTAATGGTTATGGTATCCATATTTTGATAGATCATGATCTAAAGTGTGATCGTGAGACGGAAATCAAATTTTATTATGCGGAAGCTGAGTTTATTTTCTGGAAGTAAGTTATTGTGAGATGATCAAACCTGGCCTAATTTAGAATAATATAATTTTAGAATATTGCCAATAAAAATTACAAAACATTTAAAAGCATTGTAAAAAAATGTAATAAAGAAAGACACAAGTGAATAAGCCACTGTACAGGGTATACGACTCCCGAAAGCTGAACGCACAAACACCCCTACCCAAACCTTTAGAGAAAACCAAGTTCCATCCTGAAGAATAGACGAGTCCAGTTTCAAAATGCTCCTTGTGATTTTATATTGAAATAAATATCGTTTGAGTACTCTTCAGTATTTTCGGAGCACTTTGTTCGAGTGAGCCAAGAGAGACCGCCATTCGTGTCACATTAAAATCCAAAACGGGCTCACACAATCGTTCTCTTTCTTGCTAAACAAAACATTTTCAAAAACCCCTCGAGCAATTTGAGGTATTTTAGTGGGGCATTTGTCACGCTGGATGTAACGTCACCGACAAAGGGACTGGGCCCATAAATTGTTAACGAAATGACTGTTACGACCGCGTGAGCCTTAACTGCGCAGGCGCACCCTCAGAGAAACTTCAGGTAACGTAGTGTGTGTGCAAAGTGATATAAACGCTGTTAAACAAGGTTGCTGTTAGATTAGGTGCAAAAAATAATTTAAAAGAGCTTTAATCAATAAATATTTTTTTTCTACAAGATATTCTTACTGTTTTGATTGTAACTTTGTTATTATGACTAGTTTTTATGAGTAACTTAAGTTATTATTAATCTTAAGGTGTGACCAGACATTGCGCGGCAATCTGGGCTACTCGTATATTTGGACGACAGCCGCACGTGGCAGCCGCGAGCTACCTGCCGCGCTCAAACGGTGTTATTGTTCAATCGAATAATAATTATTGGTTTTAGTTTTTACCCGGAAAATACGCGAGCAAAACTGAAGAACAGAAGCTAGTGTGGTTGTACCATTAAAAGTTTGGCTCGATATAACATTAGGTACACGAAAACTATTGACTAATTTCAAAAATATCACAATAGAATAAAAAAACTCTACATGACCAACACTTAACAAGGGGTTCCTAAAAAAAGAAATTCAATATTGAATTCCATTTAAATTTAAATTTACGGACAACCCTATTCACACACACAATAGCATAACATAGCATTACATGCATCCCTTGTATAACAATAGCTCTACCCTTGTAGGTCGGCGCCGGCGCTCGCGGCGAAGTACCTTGCGCAATGTGCGCGGGCGCAGGCCACAGGGGCCGTACCACAAACTCAAAAGCAATATTAAAACAGTGTTGCTCATAATATATTAATAATAGTATTGTGCTCATGATAAAAGGCATCAGAATTGTCTCAAAACGTCAGCAATACAAGAGATAACCTGGTAAATATCCGTATTTATAGTTAAAATATTACTCTTGGTACGAAAGTGATAATGCAATACGAACTCTTATTAGCGTTGTCACTTTCGCGCCGCGAGTAATATTATTTTGATATTACTTTAAGACTTTGTGGTTCGGCCCCAGGTATGGAGTGATTGATTTTCGAGTGAGCTAACCACTGTCCATTGTTCGAAAAAATATATTTAAATAGAGCGGCCTTTTTAGGGTTCCGTACCCAAAACGGGACCCTATTACTAAGACTCCGCTGTCCATCTGTCCGACTTTTCGTGTCTGTCTGTCACAGAGCTGTATCTCATAAACCGTTATAGCTAGACAGTTCCTACTTTAAGTCTCCTTCTGTCTTAAGTTATTACGTAAAGGTTAGCGTATTACGTAATAACATAAGTCAGAAGGACCCTTAAAGTAGGGACTGAATAAATTAACCGACTTGGTATTACATGGATCTCACAACTTTTTACGGTAGAACTGAGTTGCGTTGCGAGACTTGGCTTTTTTACAAGTTATGTTTTTGATGGCATCTCATTTATTTTTGTAGATAGCCCTACTTTTTAGGGTTCCGTACCTAAAGAGTAAAAACGGAACCCTGTTACTAATACTCCACTGTCCGTTCGTCCGTCTGTCCATCTGTACGTCTGCCCGTCTGTCCGTCAATCTGTCTGTCGGTCTGTCGGTCTGTCTGTCCGCCTGTCTATCACAGGGCTGTATCTCATGAACCATGATAGCTAGACAGTTGAAATTTTCACAGATGATGTATTTCTGTTGCCGCTATAACAACAAATACTAAAAACAGAATAAAATAAATATTTATGTGGGCCTCCCATACACCAAACGTGACATTTTTCCGTTTTTTATAGATAATGTTACGGAACCCTTCGTGGGCAAGTCGCACTTGGCCGGTTTTTTATTTTCTATCTGATAAGTTCGTAGCCCTAATAACGGTAGATAAGAATAAAATAAAATTTAACTAACAAAATGTCTGAGTAAGTACTAAATTTATCTTTCTAGTGTGCGACTGATTGTAATTGATAAGTTTTTGTAACAAAAAAACATGCTACGAGTATGATAACTGATATTTGACATAAATTATCCTTTGTTATTTTTATGTATATCTGATATTTTTCTAAATACTTACCAAGAGGATACGCCAGCGTATTCGTATAGTACGGACGAGTAATAAATAATAGTTTTTTCTCATTAACCGCAAAACATACAGTTTAGTTTTTTATGACAAAGATAACTAACATCTATGTTTATCACACAAATATTTGCCCCGGGTGGGGATCGAACCCACAACCCATAGCGCAGAAGGCAGAGTTACTACCAACTGAGCTGTTAGTCCGTCAACTTTTGTTTACTTATAAAAAAGTCCCGGAACCTTTTTGAACACCGGGAACCTATAAAAACCTCCATTAAAATATCCCGGATGTGTCATAACAAATTGTTGATCTATTTGAACTGGTTACTCGCTCATCGGGCCATAATCCCATTTGTGAGCGTCCACGTATGGGAGCGTGTCTCGGAAGAATGGTTCTAGTGCGCTTGCACATAGGTATGAACATTAGGGGTTCATTGCTAGCTTTGCAAGAGAGAAAAATCTATCTCTATAGGTACGAGTAGGTTAAATTAACCTTAACAATTTTCAATTTTGACTCTACCACCTAAACAGTCCAATCTAAGATTTTTATAAAAAATATAAGATCACGACTACATTACCCAAGTATACTAGAAAACCTCTCAGTTCTTCTTGCATTTAGATCCTTGAAGATGTCTAAAGGGGGTATTCAGAGGCACGTCTAAACATTATTTGGCACATGCCCACATTTTGCAGTATAGTTACCATTCCATATGACAGGCTGCAAGCCCATCGCCGCTTATAAGATTACTAACTGGTTTCCTAACGGTGTTTTTTCTCTCCTTTAGAAGGAACCGAATAATAACGGTCAACTTCAACACATGGTTTAAGTGACTCTTATGTTTTTACTTCATCCTAAGCTATTCCAAATCTTCCATTCCTCTCCTCTTCATATATGAGCATACACATCTTCAACAGTAGCAAGGCTTCTGGCCGAGTTTTAAACTAGCATTATGTGCTCCTAAAAACTCATTAAACTAAACATACGAGTATGCTAGTCGCTTGCTTTTTTTTGTATCAATCACAATCATAAACAACATTCCTGTAACATGCAAAGTCCTGACTTGGATTCCTTGAGTCAGGTCCCAGGTGAATCTTGTAAAAGAATTATCAAAAACTATCTATTGTTTCTACTCTACAGCTTATCTCTACTCTTCGAATACGCAATCGCTCACGATGCTCATGTATGGAATTAGATCTAAAACAGGATAACGGACAGAGTTCTTCACCACTCCCTCCGCGATCAGATGTAAGAGTGATTCATTATAGGGAGAAACAGTTCCGTTAAAGTTCTTACAAAAGTTTTTATATAAAGCTAATTTCGTTTTATTTCAAACTATCTAACTAACTAACTATTAGTACACATTACTATTTTGTTTTATCAGTCTGCCCGCGATCATGACTTTTTTCATGGTCGAAACATCGGGAAAATTAATTAATCCATACTAATAAAATAAAGCTGAAAAGTTTTTTTGAACGCGCTAATCTCTGAAACAACCAGTCGGATTTTAAGAAATATTTTGGTTATGATAGTCATATTTATGAGGAAGGCTATAGTATAGACTATTAAGCGTTACGCTGACGCGGGTGAAACCACGGGGCACAGCTAGTACGTGATAAAGACCCGTGCAAAAATCAATAGTTATTTTTTTTATATAATCATCTGATTGTGTTTATAATAATGCCAGTATAGTTACTAAAATTGCATAGATGATAATTTATTTTTGTGGAACAATGCGCTGCCAATGGGGATAACTGGAGTTTTTGTCCAGAAATGCCCATTGATGGGGATAGTCAATGGGGATTTCTGGAGTAACCCGAAAATAAGTAGGTAGGTATATAACAGATAAACGGTCCAGAAATACTAATGTTGCAACTTGAATGTTATAAACAAAGTTGCTATGTTATTAAGATTCTTCAAGATAAAATTAGCAATTTCTTGCCGGAGAATTTTCTAGGAAATAATTTCTCAAGTTCCAATCAATTAGTAGGTACAGACGCGTAAAAACAACGTCATATCGATCGATACCGATTGATTTGAACGTTGCCATATTGCGGGGCACGGTTAACTAGTGATGTACTGCAGTCTTGAAAAAAACCGAATATATAAGAACAATATTGTCATAAAAATATATAGAGATAATACATGGAGAAAAAGAATACTGTCGTGCCGACCCCACTTAAGTGGGATAAGGGCAGGAAGATGATGTTGGTGATTTTGATTGTAGGTAGGTACATAAAAAATACAAATCATTCTTCTCATTGGAACATCAAAGATGTAGATATTGAAGGGATCCTCTGAAGCACTGAATCCTATACCTATACTAGCGATGAAGTATCTATATTTTACTCATTGTTTTGGTTTGAATACTGATAACTATGGTTGGCACAATTGATGGTAAAGAAAAAGGCAGTAAAATAATCAATCATGCAACAAACAGAACTAGCATAATTACATTTTAAAAACTAAAAAGAAAATATTTCAGACCAATCGAAAAGTCAACAAATTATATTAATTTATAAAATATTATGAGGGAAAAAAACGCGTCGAGTTGAGAATCTCCTTTTTTCCTTGGTTGAAAAGTAAATCAGACTAAGATATCACTATTAACTTGACTTCCTACTAATATTTTGAATGCGAAAGTTTGTGTGTGTGTGTGTGTTTGTTACATTTTCACGCAAAAACTGCTAAGTAGTTTTTTTTTTGGATTAAAATGAAACTTTACAGTAATATAGCTTATACAACAAAATAACAGGCTACTTTTTATCCAGGTACCACCCGTGCAAAGCCGGGGCGAGCAGCTAGTTATGCTATAAGTCAGCTCGTTTCTTTTCCCGAAAAGCTATCTGTTGCCGAATCACCCCATCACTACAGGGCATCGTGAGACAAAAACTGCCCGGGCCATATTTGGCCGGCCCTAATGAGCCTAATGGCCTTCCAACGGAGGACGCGTTCCCACGTACCTACCGCTACTTTTTACTCCATGTCCTTATTTGAGGACACGAGCTATTCCTGGAGACGGCTTCTGGAAAATAATGAATCTAGTGTTTAGATCTTAAAAGGTTAGGAATGTATGCTCTTCAATTGCTCATGAAAAACATATCTGAGGATGTATATTATCTACCGAAGATAGGCGTAATCTATGATCTTTGATACTTGAAAAGCTATAATGCATACATATCACATACATAAATATGTATACATATCTATACATTTGGGACAAACGCACTTTGCTAAGCGGATGGAGTTGTGTGTAAATCCGCCAATATTTATTATTTACTTCCAAGGGTAAATTTTGCTCAATGGGTAATCCTAATCCTAATAATATTATAAATGCAAAAATTTGTGCGTTTGTTTATTTAAGTTTATGCCCTAAGCAATCCTAAACGACAAAACGGATTATTATGAAATTTGCTGTAGTATGTAGATAAAAAACAGATAAACAAAAGGGGGGACTTTTAACCTAAACACAACACCTAAATGATAAAAAAATGCGAAATTTTTAAGAATTTCAATTCATGAAGAAAAAATTATTATATATGCGATTATTGAAATTTAGACAGGAAAAAGTCTGTCACGAGTCGGCTAGTTTCCATAAAATCTCCATTTCGTTTTATTTCCGCACTGACTGTATCTTGGATTTGCAAGTATTCCTTTGTGCGTGCCGATATCAAACGTACAGCGCCGATGCGCGTGCGTTGGCATCTATGCGCCTGATTCACTACAAAGCCAGTGGATCTATTGTTTAGGGGAATTTAGTGCTTGCAATTAAACTTAATACTTGCTTTTTATAGGAAAACCGTTAGCAAAATTAAAATAAACAAAATGTTCCATAAAGTTTGAATTGAGACGGCTTCACAGCTTACCACCCAGAGCAAATATTTGTGTGATGAACATAGATGTTTGCTCTGTGTCTGGGTGGTAGTATGTATCATGTGTATGTATTTACAAAACAAAAAAAAACAAGTATATAAGTATCTATTAGTTATCTAGTTCCTATAGTACAAGCTTTGCTTAGTTTGGGGAAAGATGGGGACGTGTAAAAAGTGCAACAAAAAAAAATGTTGATACAAACATTTTTGTGATGAACATGGATCTCGGTTCTGTGTCTGGGTGTTACAAGTTACATGGTTAAAGAATGTATCAAAAAAATAGTATCATGACTTTAATCCCCAAGTACGGTAGAAATCCTCTCAGATTAGGCGCTTAGATCTTTTGAATATGTCTAGTGGGGTTAGTCAGAAGCACGTCCAAACATTATATTTGGCACATGCCCACATTTTACAGTAGTTATTATTCCATACGTGACAGGTTGCAAGCCCATCGCCGCTGAAGAATGTATTAACAAAAATAAAAAATATACGAGTAAGTAGTTATAGATCATCAGCTGTTTAGTTGCTATAGTACAAGCTCTGCTTAGTTTGGGTTATAATGAAGATGTTCCCAATATATGTTAAAATATTTTATTTATTTCTACTTACTACACTCCATAAGTGAACATTTTTTTAAACTGAACGTGTAAAAAACATACAGGCGAATTGAGAACCTCCTCCTTTTTGAAGTCGGTTAAATACTACGATTGGATTCTCACAATTTCTAACAGCAGGTCTTACAGAATTATTTATAACACAAACAGACTGACAAGCTACATTTAAATAGCATTGTTTTAACACAGACAGCATTTTAATGGCACTTTGTTAGACCCAGGCAAATCCAATTTGTGTCTAGATGATCTGTACTAACGTGTTGAGACGGAGCGAGTCAGCGTTTACAGATGCCATCACCACACTGGTTTAAATTAGCATGAAGCTGGTAACAAAAATAGGAGACGTAGGCTATTTGTATGCAATCGTTACAAGAATCAGGAATAACTTATAAGACTGTGTCAGAAAAAGGATAGGTATCTAGAATTAGTGTTGTAAAGAATCTTGAACATTTTTGGTGATATTTTAGGGAGAAATCACTAGTTTCTAGGGTTCCGTATCCAAAGGGTAAAAACGGGACCGTGTTGCAGCCGTGTTGGTCGAGTGGGAGGTACCTCGACTTTCAATCTGAGGTCGTGGGTGCAAATCCCGGCGTGCATCAATGGATTTTGCTATTCGAAAAAATTATATGCGCATCAAAAACACGTGCTCAAAACGTGTAGTAGTTAGTTAGTAGTAGTTATAATTCATAATTAATTCATAATTCATAATTCATAGCTAGTATTCTTATAAGCGGCAATGGGCTTGCAACCTGTCACGTATGGAAAAGCCTTTGTATATAATAGTTTTTCATATAAAAATAATCCTAGTATAATTATATCTTATTGACAGAGCGAGTTCCAGCATTTTCAGTCCCAGGTTTTTTTGTCGTCTAAATAATCAGATGTTTTATAGTGTGCCTAAGGAACCAGCTACAGGTCTGTGACCCGGTACAAAAGGGCATGTCATATGCCAGTCTGCGGTCAGGGTCGGACCACACGCGCGCCACACCTGGCCATCGGCCACAGGCATCCAATTTGCATTTAGATGCGATCAATTGTAATTTCTGATGGGAATTGTGAGTGAGAGTTGTACAATTATGTCATGCGGTTGTTACATTCATTATTTTAAGGATTTATGAGTGTTGCCTACTTGGCACTACTTTTTTTGTTAGGTCAACGACCAAGTAGAAATATTGTGGCTCTAAAAATAGGATCAAAGTGCGATTCGTTGAGGTTTCTTATTGATCAAACAAAGCATGTATGCTTCGATTGTTTTTTTTTTGTAGGTAAATAAGCTCATGCCTGGTAATAATCTTTGTATTTTCTGAAATCAGCAAGACCAAGCGACTTCTAAGCGTCAGCGACGAGACAACACGATACGATAATAATCATAAAGGTTTTACTCTATTTTTCTCACGAGAACACGAATTGCCATTATCGTATCAAAACAAGCAGTACATGATATCTATCCTTAGCACAAGTGTCTTACGTTATTAACCGTATTTACATGAGTTTGATAACGGAAACTCAGAAACTCTTGTTAATGTTCAACAGTTCAAGTTGAATGCCAGACGGCTTAGCTTTCAGCAGACGGGGTAAGGTTTCAATAATCACAGTGCAGCGGTGCATCAAGTTACCCTGACCAATCCTATAACACTCAATTTTAAAGCTTATTTTCAAAAGAGAAAAGTTTACTTTGCGTTGGCGAATACGCTGCTGCTTCAGAAGATGAAATCTGAACTTTATTTTAATAGGCGTAAGTGTTTTCAATGTTTCGTTTCTAGCACTACATACTTTATACAGCTATTGAAATACCAGATCTATTAGTAAGGATTTAAAGTTTATTTTGCGTTTGGCAAAATGCTGCTGCTGTGAATAGCACAGTATAAACTCAAACAGTAGTCTAAAGTGAGGAAGCGGTCACGGTGATGTAAACATTGGCTCATTTGTTTTAAGTAGTAAGTTTAAGGAAGTGGTACTAAGTACCGCGTGGATGTTTACATTGTCTGTTAGATGAACGACTAGGAATGATGGAAATAGACGAATCGTAATGTACACTATTTAAGGGGCCCTTAACGGACCATGTAATTTTAAGCATCAGAGAAAGTCAATAAAAAATTGGTATAAAGAGACGCCACGTATAAGTCACGTGTGGAAAGCTAACTACTGCAAAATGTGGGCATGTGCCTAATGTCATGTTGGTCGTGTCTCTGACTAACTTTGACAATCTGAGTGCCTGAAGATCTGAGAATATATCTTGGGAATTGCAGTCGTGATCCAATTTTTTTTTATTAGAGACGCGCTGAGACTGGCACCGGACAGGGTAAAATCATCATCAAAATAAGTATACATCATTATTTAATTTGATTGTCAGGCATTTGCCTGTGTCATAATTTATGACTATCAAGCTTTCACATCTAGCTTTAAACCAATGATAAAATGCTAATCCTGGTTTATTATTACCATTTGACAGTTAATCTGACATGCACGTTGTTTTGAGAAGTCAGTCTGAGCATAAGTTTTATTTAATCACTTTGGCTTGCTAGCACAAGGTTTTGCTTGCGTGGTTCCCAAATAAAAGTATACTACGTTTTAAACTAAGTCATAATTTATTTACCAAATTTCATCAAAATCGGTTCAGCCATTATAACGTGATTGTACAAACATTTTTTTTTTATATAAAATAATAGTGTAAGACCGCAGGGAAAGAAATAAGTGCATACATAGATGACGTCTGACAGAAGAAAAACCGGCCAAGTGCGAATCGGACTCGCGCACGAAGGGTTCCGTACCATTATCTATAAAAACTGAAAAAAAATCACGTCTGTTGAACGGGAGCCCAATTTAAAATATTTATTTTATTCTGGTTTTACGGTTCATGAGATGCAGCCATGTGACAGACCCCTTTGGCTAGGGAACCCTAATAAAGAAGATGAAAGCAAGTTATGCCGATCCCACAAAGTGTGATATAAGGGTAGGAAGAGGATGACTCTCATTCAAGTGTATCCAACCAGAAACTAAACCTTATAATTTTCTTCGATTCGAAGACCAGTGACCACCCAATAATTATCACTCATACCATGTGGCTTCACAAGCCATAATTAGATGTAGACAGGGTTTTATCGAATTCTGTGACTGTAATATAACGATCGTGATATAGTGAATGTCAAATTTACGTAAAAATAAATAATATTAATAATGAAACCGACACGCTTTAGAATCAAATAATCAGTGGATTTGCAAACTATAACATCTTGAATACTTAATTATTACAACAAATTAAATGTTAGGGTAATCTCAAGGATTTCGCAGGATTTAGATTTTTGTAAGACACTGGAACATTTGTCTTGTTTATATTTATTACTAGCGACCCGCCCCGGCTTCGTACGGGTAGCATGTTATTATACATATAAACCTTCCTCCTGAATCACTCTATCTATTAAAAAAAACCGCATCAAAATCCGTTGTGTAGTTTTAAAGATATAAGCAAACATACATACATACATATTTCATACAGACGCGGGAAGCGGAAAGCGACTTTGCTTTATACTATGTAGTGATTAACTATTACAAACTCCAAGCGTTATTTGACGGTTTGCGTTTTTAAGGAAACCAAAGCTTTATTAGACCACCGGGAGGCACTCTTGTTGAGATTGAAGTGGTAAGACTGTGATTAGAAAGGATGGGACATGGTTTGCTGTCAGTTCTAAATAGGCTCTAATTTAATTACACACACGGATGAGTTATATAGACAATTTCATTTACTTGCTTGTACTATGCATTTTAGGTCAGCGATCAGGTTGGGGTATAGGAGCTCTGAAGCCTTCTCAGGCCTGTTACAATGATTTAAATGATGCAGAATGCTCTGGACATAAATCAGACCGCATTATGGTGAGTTTCCAACAACGCGGAGTTGTTGGAAACTGGGCGGAGCGGGCCAATGATATAGCACTCAAATATTCGAGTTTTAAAATTTTGTTTATGTTTGGTCCGCTCCGCACACGCCCGCTTATATGGAGACACACCCTTAAACTGACACATTGAATCCGATGTGGGCGATATGTACGCGTGTATACGTAAAATCGTGTGTCACCATCCACCGTGACTGTTAGCAATCTATGCTGTCATCACTACTCGAGGTAGTTGCTAAGCCATGAGGCCGTTGGCGGCGTTGAACTCTACTACCAGGGTTATCCATACCAGAGTAACCATATTTTGATGAAAATCTCCTTGGACTGATGATGTAATGACGTTATTGAGGAACCACCAAAATATTGATTTAAGATACCAAACATGAGGTATTTCGAAGGGTCTCAAAAGAGTTTGAGTCAAGGAAGAGTCGAGGTTACAACTAGAATATGGGAATTAGCCAACAGCTCATATAAACTTACGTTAATGTAATTGGGTTCAACCACAAGGTGGTCCGGCAGTAATTGTGAGTCTGTCTGTCGCCCGAAGGTTCGAACGGGTGACGCCTTCCACCACTTAATTAAGTAGAGCTCCAGTTTGCTCCGTTTACTTGTGCTAGACCCTTTACACTGGATTTACCGTATTTAAAATGTTAAAACGCCCCCAGATAAAAATAAAATAAATAGGATAACGACTGTAATCCTATCGTTTTTAGGAATTTTAGGTTTAGCGTGGGCACAATGGAATCACCATTCCAAGAAGCATTTACTTGAGATGGCTTCAGGGAGGAATAGAAAGTAGGTTTGCTCCCTATTATCATAATCAATTTGTGCTTTTATGACTATACTCACTTTAATAGTTTATTCGTAAAGTGCCGCGAACCAGTGATATCCACTTGTGCCATTTATCAAAGCAGTGAAAGTGCATCACAAAATATGGGCTATATTTACATGTTCAGGACTTTAAATTCAAATTCAAAGGGCATTTATTTCAATAAAAAAATTGTTTATTTCAGTAGCCAAATCAAATATTACAGGTACATAAACAAGGTTGGAACCTTCTTTTAAGTACAGAGTACTTGTGCCAGAGAGTTCCGCTCTTCCATAGCCATCAGTCATCAAACAGACAACAAACACGGCTTGGGGCCTATCATTTTTTTCAATGATCCTCTCTATAATGCTATGTAGAGCTCCAGTGTGGTGGCGATCGAAAAATGTGAAGGCTCAAGAGTCACAAGACTAGTAAAGATACTAAAAAAAAACCGGCCAAGTGCGAGTTAAAAAATCTATGAAAAACGGCAAAAAAAAAACGTTTGTTGTATGGTGATCCTTGTGATTTTATTGAAATAAATACCTTATGAATTGAGTTGAGTTTAAAGTGCCTAGGTTTCGGTGTGCTTGTACCAGCAACTGTACCTTAGCTGATAGGAATAAATAAAGAGATCGTACGCGAGACGCGCTCAGATGGCGTGTCAGATAGCCTTCGACCTAAGGGGAGCCACTTACTCTTAGATAACATATATAACATATATATTAGGAACATACCTAATAATATTATAAACGCGAAAATGTATGTTTGTGTTTGATATAATTCACGACCTGGAATAATTAAGCTTCTTTCTACCCGGATGGGTACTATGCAAGCAAATTCACTGGAGAAAGCTAGTAAAATATAATATTTTGTTAGAACCGTCATTATTTAACATCCAACTGTCAAAAACAGAACAGTAAGTGGTGTTAGTGGCAAAGGTGGCAACCGTGGTAGTTTTGTATAGGGTGGATTATTTTCTTTCATTCTCCTTTTCTTGACTCTTTAAATTGTATTCTTAAAAGGCTAAATTACTAGTGATAGGTATTTTTTGATTTGTGCTTTTCTAGAGTTCACCTTTTTTCTTTTTTTTAGCTCCAGGACAGCCCGTGGCTCGCGCCCGTGGTGCCGATAATTTATTCACGATTGCGCGCGCTTGCCTCTGTGAATATTGTTAGACATAATTAAATGTCTTGGAACTTTAGATCCGTGTAGTCAATTCACAAATGAGGTATATCTTTATGTCTAAGCATTATACATAATGTTAACTACTTACCAAATACAATAATATTCACCTTGACAATAATTCGTCATCCACCCACCATATAGGTCGATGTCCAGACCACTATACTGATTTTCTATTTCCGCCAACTCACAACATTTTTAAAATTCGAACTCTATCTACTAAGGAGTTTGTATTCTACCTAATACAAGGAGGCTGCATTATGGCGCCGACAATAACTACCAGGCTAATTATTACAAACCGAAAGGAATAACTGTATCTACATTTCCTAAATGAAATATTCGAGGAATTCTGCTTTAAAATCCATGAAAGGCCATGAGGTGTTCCCAATCACGTTTGCTTTTAAATTGATTACAACCGTAACTTGTTTTATATAGGTTCACTACTGTAATCCCTATGTATGATAGACATCCTCTCAGATCTCCAAGCGTTGAGATCCTTGACGATGTCTCAAAGTCATGTTGTCACAAGTCACAGTAGCTAGCACTTTATACGTGACTCGTCGCTTTTATAAATACTAGCTGGTTTAAAGTCATGACTCTATACAGGGTGTCCAAGAACCTGGCGTCCAACTGGATTCCCACGATGCCCCAAGTTCTAACAGTACTCAGAAAAATATTTTAAAAAATCCACCCCATGTACTTACAGAATTATACTGATTTCAAAAAAAAAGGGGAAATGAGCACCCTGTGACATACTTTTGAATGCTGTGACTGCTAATGCTGATAATTTCGATATTTCTTGGAGGTTTTTTTAATCTAGGGTATTGCTGTGTCTAAATAGAATGTAAAAATAAAGTACTTATTGTACCATTTTAAAATAAAATATTATTTTAACTAAAGGTGATATGGAAAACTATTGAATTTCGCAACTTTGACCGACTGTAGTGTAAAAAAAATGTACCAAAATAGTATGGCAAGTGACGTCAAATTTTGACGCGTTTATTCCTCTTTTTAAAAAGGTATAATACTTACACATTAATTTGAAAAAAAAAATTTTGATAATATTTTTACTCAACAACCCAATTTTTACGAAGTGCCTACCTACTAACGGTAACTGTCGGACCCTTTCTTATCTTAGAAACTGTTATGTTACTACTATTATTTACTTCGGTTCCAAGAGTGAGCAAGAAGGAAATACACACAGGTAGATGGGTTCCCAGTAGAATAAAAGCAAAGAATGTTAGTTTAAAGATATTTTATTACAATAAATGTTCAAAATGTTGACCACCCGCGGCAATACAAGCTCTCACTCTCCTTAAAAAGGACCGCTTTATGTTTCGCGAGTAACTTTTTTGACGTATCACCTGCACTGCTTGTGTTATCTTCTCACGAAGGTCAGCGATGTCATTAATGGGCTTCGCATAAACGAGCTCCTTCATAGTTCCCCAGAAAAAAAAATCCAGCGGATTTAAGTCAGGTGAGCGGGCTGGCCACGGGATTGTTCCTGATCGCCCAATCCACCTGTTCGGGTATTGCTCGTCCAAAAACTCTCTAACGGATACGCGAAAATGTGCTGGACAGCCGTCGTGTTGGAACCACATATCTGGTGGGGTCTCTTCTAGTAAGTTTGGCAAATCATTTTGAAGAAAATTTAAATATGATTCGCCAGTCAAATTCTCGGGCATCTCAAATGGACCAATAATATTCCCACAGAGAATACCGGTCCACATGTTCACTTTGAACCGGTACTGGGATCTATCTTCTCGCATCAAGTGCGGATTTTCCACATGCCACTCGTGCAAGTTGTGTAGGTTCATGTAGCCATCCTTCTTAAATGTTGATTCATCTGACCACAAAATTTTGTCGATAAAGTTTTCGTCTTCTCGATGTTTTTGCAGGATTGTTTCACAAAACGCGACTCGGCTCGGATAGTCTCGAGATAAAAGACTTTGCACTCGCTGTACGTGGTACGGATGATATTCTTCTTTTTGGAGAATACTGTGTGCTGTGCTCTTCGGTATCCCCGTATCAGCTTCTATTCCTCGCACAGAGATGCTTGGATTTGCCGACACCGCCTCTAAAACTTCATCGCGTATGAAGTCATTTACGGGTCGTCCTTCACCAGCTACTTGATTGGGGAACCGCCCGTCACATAGTGATCTGTGCACATTAATGAAAACTCGATGGTCGGGATATCGCGTAGCCCTCGGATACCTTTCTCTGTAAAGTCGCGCTGCAGCTCGTCCATTACCTCTACATTCTCCATAAATGTAGTGCATATTTGCGTATTCTTGCGGAGTGTAGGTCGCCATGGTAGCACACACAAAACACAAACTGTCCAAACACAGGCAAAGGTCGTCGTAAAGAGTTCGTTTCAAAGTCCAGAGCACAAAGAGTAATCGAGTCCAATAAACAAAGCTTTAAATCGTAGTACGTGATCAATGGTAACAATAAGAGAGAGGTGCGTAGTAACGGCAGGAGGCAGTGACGCGTACTGACCGTACTGTTATCCTAAACCTTTTTCTCCCTCACTCTTACCTGAATAATGGGGTACCATAAAGAAGAACCAGCAAATCGCAAAGATAGTTTCTGTCTTGCTCCCTCCTGTTGTAATAACGAATCACTATGGTGAGATGCATGCACATACCGTCCCTTACGGTCTAACCTGTTTTTTGAGAGGCCTGTTGTTATTTTTATGAGCATACAATAGTAATTCTTTAGAGGTTAGATTCAATTCGTCGTAAATTTTTCTTTCTAAGAATTCTGTAAGACATCGTAAAAATTGGGTTGTTGAGTAAAAATATTATCAAAATTTTTTTTTTCAAATTAATGTGTAAGTATTATACCTTTTTAAAAAGAGGAATAAACGCGTCAAAATTTGACGTCACTTGCCATACTATTTTGGTACATTTTTTTTACACTACAGTCGGTCAAAGTTGCGAAATTCAATAGTTTTCCATATCACCTTTAGTTAAAATAATATTTTATTTTAAAATGGTACAATAAGTACTTTATTTTTACATTCTATTTAGACACAGCAATACCCTAGATTACAAAACCTCCAAGAAATATCGAAATTATCAGCATTAGCAGTCACAGCATTCAAAAGTATGTCACAGGGTGCTCATTTCCCCTTTTTTTTTGAAATCAGTATAATTCTGTAAGTACATGGGGTGGATTTTTTAAAATATTTTTCTGAGTACTGTTAGAACTTGGGGCATCGTGGGAATCCAGTTGGACGCCAGGTTCTTGGACACCCGTATAATTCTGTAATTTTCAACTATACTACGGCCGTTCAGAGAATGCGTTCCTGACACGTCGCGATTGAACTGACGACGTAACTTTGTAATGGCGTTGCAGTTACGATATGGATACGATGCTGGTTGTTTACCGTTTTAACAATTGATGAGCATTAAAACAACATTATTACAACATTATTACAACATTATAGTCACTAGTCGTGACTAACTGATAGGTGTCAGGAACGCATTCTCTGAACGGCCGAACTATAGTATTTCGACTAGATAATGACACCAACAGTTGGTGTCTGGTTGGTTTCTGACTAAATATTATGTCAGCCTCAACAACATTAATTTAGGAAGATATTGAATGTGCGGTCACATTTCGGAATAATAAGTAGAATTTAATCTTAAGATGTCGTTTATAAATATAAATCCAGTAGGTAAAGCGCATCGAATCACCATAAAAGAGACATCAATGTAATCGTTCCTCGTGTGGTGTCTCCAACTTTATGACGTTTAGTTGACAGGTTATATGATAATCACCTAGAAACCTCTAAGGTTTATGTAATCGTTTGTACGTCGTGCTATTTCTTACCCTGCTGTCAATGTTTGTTAATATGTATATTAAGTATGTATTTACAAAAAAAAAGTATATAAGTATTATATCAGTTATCTGGTTCCCATAGTACAAGCTTTGCTTAGTTTGGGACTAGATGGCGCTGTGTGTAAAGTCCGCCAATATTTATTATTTATTAATTGCCCTTACCATAATTCCAATATTTTAACTATAAGTATTATGTATCAGTTTAGGAAGAAATATATTCGATACCACTTCATAGAGAAATATAATAATTATTCTTCTTTGACATTACAATATAATAAACACCCAACAGTCACAATAGTCGTCACTCCACATTATGGTTTCCTCTGTTGTGGACTTTATTGAAATAAATAATTTGATTGCACCTGCACCTTTTGCGTCTCAGCTGGAAGAGGTAGAGGTCGTTAACACTATTACATCATCCGTTTAAATTACCAGTGATAAATTAGATATTTAAGTATAAGATATAGATAAGAAGGTAGATATTGTCAGCTGCCATTTACTATTATATCCATTGTTATATTTTTCCATTGTCCCCAGGCCGAGCAGTCTTCGACCGGCTGACCAGCACAACGCTGAGCGAAGTATCAGTAGCGAGCGAGAGTGAGGGTCTACTTCCCGCGCCGCTAGATGCCGCTCCATACTCCGCCGTCACTGCTAACGCGAGCTGCGGAGAACTTGGTGCTGAGGAGTACTGTAGAGATACTCCTGGGAAGTGAGTGTCTTCACACTGTCTCTAAGAGCTGGACTTAGTCTTAAAGAATAGTCTTAATTTTTCAAGGCAAGCTGTTGTATAATCCTCCTTGGAGCTAGAAAACAGAGCAACGCGCTTTAACCTGTCTCATAACATTACATTGTCATTGAAACTTGACAGGTATGAAAAGTTTTAATCGAACTATTTACTAAAGAGTTCCGTTGTTAGTAATTGAATAGCTCCGGACTCCATCATCAGATTAGCTTGCTGTCACCATTTTGTATCTTCACCGGAACTAAAGGTGAAAAATAAACATAAGTATGAACAGTGCAAGTTAAATAAATGCTTGTAAAAGAATAATTGAGTCAGTCATGAAGATGTTGCAGTTACAATTTGACTAACCTTCCCATCAGACGTGGAGTTGTATGCGACGTCTGCGAAGGCCCCGATGGCTCTTCGTCTCGCAGACACCCACCATCTCACGCGACAGACGGCGATACAGCCACGTGGTGGCAGAGCCCCACTCTGGCCGCAGGAGACCAGTTCCAACATGTGGAGCTGGTGGCTGCTCTGCCTGATGTGAGTACACTTTAGAAGTCAGATCAAAAAGCTAGATTTTTTTTCAATTGGTGTCATTAAAAATAATGCTACTCGAGGTTGATACTTGTATGGTACCTAATACATTCTGACAATGCCGTGCAAGTACAACACTTACTAGTCAAAGGTGGAGCGAAGATCGAACGAAATCAGACTAAGAAACAGGTATGATAACGTGTTAATAAATATCTGTTCGTTCATTTTTTATAACCCGTTCTAGCTCTTTGGTGGATTGTGATTTATAAGGTCAAATTCAAATTCAAAGGGCATTTATTTCGATAAAATCACAAAAATCTCTTTGATAGGTCTTAGGAGCTAGGTGAAGCTACACCTGTTCCTCGCAACCAAGCCTAGAAGAATCAAGCAAACACGGCTTGGGGTCAATATTTTTTTTCAATTATCCTTTCCTTAATGCTATGTAGAGCTCCTGTGTGGTGCCGATCGAACAAAGTGAAAGCTCAAACAAGAATAATTATTAAAAAATATTAACGTACAACAATAAAATATGAACTAAACTTGGGCACAAGTTCTAAAGGCGAACACGCTACACTGTTACCTTAATCTCCTCCAACCTTGGTAAGTTAATTTCTTGCAACAGTTTCATGAGTAAAATTAATTCGTAAGGCCGCTTGTCAAAATAATCACAGCGGCACTATGACCTAAACAGGTAAGGTGAGACGTAGCGTGGGCGAGTCTGCCACAACAGTACCCACTCGTGCCCAAAAAAGGTCTGCCGGACTACTATAATTTTATTTATAAGTCGGACAAGTCCGGGAAATCTTGTTTGTAGTGACTGATTGCATTACGCTAAGATTTACGAGCTATAATGATGCAGGGAAAAGTACCTAGACAAATTAATCTGGTCTAATGGTAAGGCTGCTGTGGTGTAAAATTAGTTCAAAGCTAATTTGATCTCCGTAAAGCCATATATTGGACCTATACCGTGTGTCTCAATAAATTGTAATAAGTGGAAGTCCAGAGGTAGATATCTCTTCTTCGTTCTGTGTAGAACACTCTCTGTACCTGACTTTTATTTTTGAAACCGCCCTCAAAGTTTTTTTTTTTTTTTTTAAACTTGATCATGTAATTCAGAAAGAATAACACAAAAACTATCAAAAATTGCGTAGGTACATAGGATGATTCAGGTCAGGTAGGTAAGTATTTATTTTATTTTATTTTTTGGGACACATAAATGTTTATACTCGTATTAGAATTTGCGCTACTCAACACTAGATGGCGCTATATACAAGCCTTATAAATAAGAGCTTTTTAAATTGATATAATTTTTTAATAGAGACAGCATTTTCCTTTAGAACTTACATAAAAATGGTTTATGTAAGTGATGTTTGTTATTAAATTGTAACAGGGTTGGTATGGTCGTATATCGATATCTTACGTAACTGGTTTCCCCACCCCACATTCACCGGTTAAAACGTGTTAGGTAATGCACATAGGTACCTATACATTTTTGAATACAAAAAACTGGTATTCGAACCTATTACTTTCAGAACTAAAGTCGAGTTAGGTGCCTACTAGGCCAAAACGGCTTATATATATAGACTTTAAAATACCTTTGCCTACCTTAAATCAATGTAAAATGATAATATTTTTTATCAATAAGTAATCAAAATAAAATTTTACTCCGAATTTTATCGATCAATTACATTGTAACTAAAGATAAATAATTATAAATTTGATTTGATAAGATTATTTTTAGACATTTTGAGATTGTAACCGAAGAAGGAGCCCGTATAACTGATAGAATACCCTAAGTACATACTATACTGTGATACTTGCACTTACATGTAAGTCAGTCTTAGTTATCGTAAGCGAGACACACGAAAAATAATGGAAATACATATAAATATTGGCGGGCTTAACACACAGCGCAATCTAGCCCCAAACTAAGCAAAGCTTGTATTATAGGTACCTGATAACTGATAGAATACTTACATACTCTTTTTTTGTAAATTCTTATTATACATACATATATTTAGACGTGCTGACTACCCCCTAGGCATATAAAACAATCTGATCGCCTGAAGGTTTGAGAGGATGTCTACCGTACTAGGAGATTACAGTCGTGATCTTTTTCAAACCAAATCTTGATCGTATTTACGTCATTCGCAGTCTTCAACTAACACTATCCGCATTCCCCAGATATCGTAGTCACCCCGGCGGCGCAAGCGCACCTCAACGATTTATCGTTCGCGATAAGCTATAGCGTGCGGTGAATACGCGCCTTTTCATTCATTATCTCCTAATAGCTCCCGGTGCGATACCGCCCTTATTGATCACCTATTGTGCTCCAGACTTAACTAAATTGATAAAAAAATAGAAATAAACACATAACGATACTTTGAGGTCTCAGAAAGGAAAATCTACAGAAAAATACAAAACCTAATCATTTTAATGGTAATTTCAATGATAGATTAATGTCCATTAAAGGAAACCTCAGTGGCGTGGGTTCTGTACCATTATCTATAGAAAACGGCAAAAAAACACTTTTGTTGTATGGGAGCCCTGTTGTTGTATGTTTTTAGTATTTGTTATTATAGCGGCAACAGAAATACATAATCTGTGAAAATTTCAACTGTTAGATGTTATGGTTCATGAGATACAGCCTTGAGACAGACAGACGTACAGACAGATGGACAGACAGACGGACAGACAGATGGACAAACGGACAGCGTAGTTTTAGTAATAGGGTCTTACTCTTTGGGTACGGAACACTAAAAATGAAAATCAAATGAAAAAGGGTCTCAACTGTCTGTCACACTGTATGTCTACTGTACTTGGAGATTACCCCAAGTACAGTAGACATACTTTGTAGATATCAAGGCGCTTAGATCCTTGAAGATGTCTAAAAGGGAGTCGGAGTCACGTCCAAACATATAGTTAGCATTCCATACGTGACAAGTTGAAGGGCCATCGCCACTACTTAGCTATCACCAAACCTATTACTTACGACCAATAGATTACCTGATCCCGATTAGCTGAACCGATCCAGAGAACCACCCGTCGGAAGCGTATCTAAAGAAATTAAAGTATAAACGGCCATGTTCTTGGCGCATACGCACAGTGATTTATTTTTCACCTCACAGCAAGGCTCTTATTGCATCCTGTCAGTTAGATATCTCTTCCTAATAGCTCCCCGTGTGATACCGTCCTAATTGATGACTGGTTATACTCTGTTAGGGTATTTTACTTTACAAATGGTCTTATCTTAGTTTTTACCCTGATTTTCTTAAGATCCGGCTAACAAACGAGTTTCAATATTATATTATTCTACCCTCTTCTTTATTGTTTTAATTATATTCTAGAAAAAAAAATGCGATTTCATTTACGCACCGTTATTTTTATACAGACTTAACCCTCTTAGGGGTTGAATTTCGGAAATTCCTTTCTTAGTGTACCTGTACTTAGTGTGAGCTATGTGAAGCTACGCCTGTTCCTCGCGAACAAGCCTAGAAGAAACAGCCTTGGGGCCTATAATTGTTTTCAGTGATCATGTAGAGCTCCAGTGTGGTGCCGTAAGAACAAGGCGAAGGCTCAAACAAGAATAATAATTAAAAGTACTAACCAAGTACGTAAAACAATAAAAAATTAAGTAAAGAGCTTCAGCACAAATTCTAAAAGCAGTTATTTGTTGTCTAATAGTAGAAAGTCTAAAAAATTTACTTCGATACATTTTAATACTAGTAAAGCTTGTTATACATGTTCAGCCTGTCATAACATAAAATATAGCATCCGATTTATCTCTAAAATGTTTTCTAGAGTATTGCGCCAAACAATAGAGTAAAAAAAACGTAAAAAAGACGTAGATCTATAGGAACCTTTTAAGATAAGAATCGGTTATGTTGTCTACGTAATGGGGCTTGGCGTAGTAAATTATAATAAAGTGACCATGGTACAGGAATGACAGAAAATATTACCATTATTTAAATTAGAGTAGAATGTAGAGATTTTAGTGTAAAGTTTGTCAAAGGCTATGCACGATACGGATCACTATCATATTATCATCGTATCGAAAGTGATTTGTGCTCAGAAGGTCTTATCGGGAAGTAAAAAACCGGCCAAGTGCGAGTCGGACTCGCGCACGAAGGGTTCCGTACCGTTATCTATAAAAGCGGCAAAAAAATCACGTTTGTTGTATGGGAGCCCCCCTTATATATTTATTTTATTCTGTTTTTAGTATTTGTTGTTATAGCAGCAACCAAAATACATAATCTGTGAAAATTTCAACTGTCTAGCTATCATGGTTCATGAGATACAGCCCTGTGACAGACAGACGGACAGACAGACAGACAGACGGACAGCGAAGTCTTAGTAATAGGGTTCCGTTTTGCCCTTTGGGTACGGAACCCTAAAAACGAAATTTCGTGAGAATATTCGCTTCAAAATTAAATTGTTTCGACTTTTGTCAATCATCGATGTTCGTAATCCTACTTACAAATAGTTCAAACTTTAGTCAAAATTATGTACTTAATTTTGAAAAGAACTAAAAACGAAATTTCGTTTTTAGTTCCCGTGTAGACCCCAGGCCACTGGAAAAATAATTGTTAAAAGACAAATTGCTAATTTTGATGCAGTTTTATTTAAATGGGTCATCGTTATTAAGAAGTTCGATGAAATTAATCACCGATCGGTGTAATGAAGTCTCAGTCGCTTTCGATGAATGTAAATTTGATGAAATGTAATTTGAAATAGCATTCCAGTCTAAATTCATAGCATAGAGAAGGGCACACGTGCATAAAATACTACGAAAATCATTTAGGTTCACACAGTAAACAGTAAATTGACCACATTAACTGCTCGCGTTATTTAAACGTTTATTGGAACTGCAAAACAAACTCTGCGTAAAAATTAGGTGAAAAAACCGGCCAAGTGCGAGTCAGACTCGCACACGAAGGGTTCCGTACCGTTATCTATAAAAACGGCAAAAAAATTGCATTTGTTGTATGGGAGCCCCACTTAAATATTTACTTTATTCTGTTTTTAGTATTTGTTGTAATATATCATCTGTGAAAATTTCAACTGTCTAGCTATCACGGTTCATGAGATACAGCCCGGTGACAGACAGACGGGCAGATGGACAGCGGAGTCTTAGTAATGGAGTCCCGTTTTTACTCTTCGGGTATGGAACCCTAAAAAGGTAAAATAAAACCAAGTTTAAGTATAACATTCGCTAATGGGCGACCCCCTCGAAGCGAGAATGTTGAAATAATGTTTCGTTCACCGAATACCTTACAAATTATCACGTAAGGGATGATCGATGCTTGTCAAATATATCGATATAATATACATGTAAAAATTTCTTATTTTGACTGTGTGTCACGTTTGAGTTTTTTGACCAAGACACGGGTAAATGCATTACATACATAACGTAAATTTAAATTAACTACCTACATAACATTTAAATCGACCACCTTAGATAGTAGGTATATAAATATAAGTTTATCTAATAATATTATAGAACATTGTTTCGTTTTTTTTACGTTTCTATGCCAATTGCAATGTAACTTTGGTGAGACGATGGGAGAGCGCGCCCGAAAATAATTCTGTCGAAATTTGATATATTCTGAAAAAAGACAAGAATTATTGACAATATGATGACATCTAATTTCTAGTTTAACATTTTAATACAAGTTTAACGAAATGAGGCAAATAGTTCACACAATATTTTTCATCGATATCGCTGTTCAAAAATCTGCACATCACTAAACAGTCGAGATTCTTATCAGCTCTTCGAAACCGGGGCATGATGCCGCGTACGCGCAGCTTAATGACAAAATATATTCTCGTCTTTATTCACCTCGATATAAGAGCGATAAAGCCTTAGTTTTATGTGCAGTATATGCCAATGCGTGAAATATTATGTAATAATTAAATGTACAGTTGAAACATTAAACAGACGGCGAGTTTAAGGATATAATATCTTTAATTGACACTTATGAACGATAACGAGTATATCTTTGCCATCAATCATTAGAGGCGGGTTCTAGGTTTCATTTATGGCACGAGAACGTTAAAGTCAATCAAGCAGACAGATATTATAGTGTCGGTGGAGTAGTTGTAGGGTTTGGAAAGTCTCGTCAGTTTCAAAGTCCCGAGACTCGATACAGCCTACGATCAAAGTCCCGGGACTTTAAAACTTCTCAGAATAAAATTAGAATCGAGTTAATTTCTGGCGAAATGTATTTATAGAAAGGCAATTTGTAGTAAAAAACAACATTTATAAAACATAAAATGAAATCCTAACAACTGTAATGCTAATTTCAGTCATTGATTAATTGTCGACTCCGACAAAATTATAATCAAATGTACTAAAAGAACTGATATGGCGGCGCGGTAAACGCATTTATTGTGAACTCATAAGTTACGTAGTAAGTAATGAGTCACCTAAATTTACTAAAAGTCCCGGGACTTTGTGACTCGAGACGTACCGGGAGGGTTTACATAAAAATACATGTTTTCGAGTATCGCAGTAGCCTTTTTACAACTATTCAAGATGATTTACAACGTCAGGTCTTTTCACTTACAAGACGCTGTAGTAAAACAGTTTAAATGTAGTAGAACAATCCTCCTGATTTTGTAAAAAAGACTTGACCAAGACCTGACTGGCCTTACAGCTCAAATTAATTACTTTTTATTTGACTTTGTCTATTTAATTTGTATACATATAATTTTATACAAACAGAATTTTAAATATTTGCATGCCCCATTTTAAGGTAGTACATAATTGAAACTTAATATTTTTAACATCTATAACTGTAACCTACATTATGATAAAGCAAATAAATTTATCTTTATCTTTATCTTTAGCTCAGTTGGTAGTAACTCTCGCCTACTCGCCTTCTGCGCTGTAGGTTGTGAGTTAGATTCCCATTAAGGACAAGCATTTGTGTGATGAACGGAGATGTTTATTCTGTGTCTGGATTAACATCAGAGTAAGAGTCATCAGAGTTCTGAGTAAGGTCAGAACACGTTACCATGTACCCTGTAATTGTAATAATGCGAACGCTCTGCACCTTTAAGAGGGTCAACTTAAGGTCGAACTTTGGGGATTTTATCACCATGATTAATGATGGACTGGTTCCAAGTAAATTGCCGCTTGATCCCTTTGAAAGTAATTAAAGATGAAATATCGAAGTGCCAAGTATGTAATTACGGAGATTATTTTTGTAATGGGAATGCGGTGGTGTGAAATCTTTATCTTAAAGGTATTTATTTTATACCACTTGAAGAAAAACAGAAGAAAAAACAGAAAATGGCGTCCCGACAGACGTTGTCCTGTCAAATTTAAATAATACCACAGAAAAAAGCACTATCATAAACCATTTTTCTTTATTTTTAAACAACCCCTGTATTAAAGCAAACAAAACAAAAAAAAACTATTCAAATCGATCAAGCCGTTTTTGAGTTTTAGCGAGACTAACGAACAGCAATTCATTTTTATATAAGAAAGAAGAAGAAGTAGATTTACTAATTATAACATATATTTTTCATTGTTTTGAGAAGTCTTTATTTACAGAAAAAATAATAATATTACATCCAATAAAAGTATTTTCCACAATAATTAAAAAATAAGAAACAGTAGAGCTAACTATAGATCATTGCAAATATCTATAAATAGCTCAGCTAGCTCACTGGATCTAGCATAGATTGTTATCAATCACGGTGGTCGTTCTTTATAAAGCTCCGATAAAGCGCCTCTGGCGGTCACTCGAAGAACCTAAATTCTTCATACAAAAATCACGTCTTCCACCCTGACTGGTGACAATCTATGCTGCCATCTCTCATTTGAGGTCTAATACACTACCAGTTGAAAGAGTCTCCAAGACTCTGGCCGCATTTATACTGATTCTAAGAGCCTTGATATTTCTTGAATTAGCTCAGGGAATTAATAGAGTATGGAACAGTTTTTTTCACTCCACACTGACATTATTTTTAACGCTGTGGATAGATTTTTTTATTGTCAAATTCTCACGTCGCATCGCGTTTGATGCTAATCAAATATAGTAAACTAACATTTCACAAGAGTCCAGATTGTCATTAATAGATCAATTCTAGTTTCGTGCTATTCTGATTAGTGTAGAGTCAATTCTTCAAAGAAAGATTTCAATCTTGAGCATTAGTTTCACCACTCTACGAAATATATATACCTACTTGTATAGCTAGAACTGTAGCTGTATGTGCTTATTCACGTTGACTCGCGGGCGCGGTGGCGGGCGCGGTCACGAAATATCAAACATATGACGTGATTTCCAAGTGTTCACGTTCAAAACGCACGTGCGGTCTAAGTAGCGAGCTAACTAGCTCATATGTTTGATATTTCGTGACCGCGCCCGCCACCGCGCCCGCGAGTCAACGTGAATAAGCACTATAGATTGTAGTACCCCAGCGGGGTCCACTTTGAGAAACTCTGTGATACCATAAGACCATAGTAACCAACTGGAGCAATAAATGAATGAACATGAATATAAATTAATAAGTTAAAAGGTATTTATTTTAATAAAATCACAAGGATCCTTTAAACGTCTTAGGAGCAAGATGAAGCTATGCCTGTTTCTCGCGAAGTCTAAAAGAATCATTATTGTTTTCATTTATCTGGATCTCGACAATCTCGAAGGCACTTTAGCAATATCAAATGCCATTTTAGATAACGTATAGCTGTTATCTGTTGCAACACCTGCAACTGTGTTAGCTTTCAGTTCAATAGTTTAATTATGAAGCCGTGAGAACTTCGGGAAATGGAAGGTACAGGAAAACCCTTGTTGGCTGAGTGGGAGGTACCACGACTTTCAATCTGAAGGTGGGTTCGATCCTGCCCGTAAATCAATAGATTTTTCTGTTCGAAAAAATTATATGCGAATTAAAACACGTGCTTAAGACGGTGAAGGTAAACATTGTGAGGAAACCAGTTAGTATTCTGTCAGGTCATCATCCTATAACTAGTCACCAACCTACAAGTAGTTCACTGCTGGACATAGGTCTCTCCCAAGATGCGCCACTGAGCCCGGTGTTTTGCTCTTCTCATCCATCCCTCTCCGGCGACATTTCTGAGGTCGTCGCTCCACCTGGCCGGAGGATTCTGTCAGGTGTGGAATGCTAACTACTGCAAAATGTGGACATGTGCCAAACGTGCCTAATGTTTGGACGTACTTCTGACTAACCTCTTTAGACATCTTCAAAAGATCTGAGCGCCTGAAGATCCGAGAATCCTCACGGATCTTCAGGCGCCGTCTACCGTACTTGGAGATTACAGTAGTGATCCCATTTATTTTTAAACTGTTTAATAGCTTAGTTCAATAGTTTAATTACAAAGCCGTGGGAACTTCGGAGGAAATGGAGGATAAACAATTAAAAAGAGTGGGAAGCGGAAACTATAATTAACAGATCAATTAAATCGCTCGCACCTATAAGTCGCACTTATAATTGACTTTATCAAGACAAGTGGCATGCGTCTTACAACCACAGAATAATTTAATCAATTTTAGATAAGACTCTTATAAGCGGCGACGGGCTTGCAACCTGTCACGTGTTTAATACTAACTACTGCCAAATTTGGATATTGTGCCAAATATAGGGTTTGGACGTGTCTCTGACTAACCCCTTTAGGCATCTTCAAGGATCCGAGCGCCTGGAGATATGAGAGGATGTCTATCGTACTTGGGGATTACAGTATTTATCCTATTCATTTTCAATTTTAGATACGTAGGATACGTACCTAGCAGGTCCAGGTTTTTTAGTTATATCCAGAAAGAAATATAGAACTTGAACATTCATAAATTTAATTACTTAAATAATATTTATATTAGTTTACATACATTTCTTACAGAAACACAGATTTACAGTCATTTCAATACACTGTGTTATAAAAATTGTGTTTGCCAAGATTTAGCCAAACAAAACTAAAGTCTTAACCTTATAAAGCCATAAAAGTCTAGCCTAGATACAACAAAATGCGAGCGAAACTGGCTCAACAAAGATTTAATTATTAAAATACTCATTCTTAATTTGCTCTCTTAACTATGCCATAAAAAAGTAAGACTTCGCTGTCTGTCTGTCCGTATGTCTGTTACAGGGCTGTATCTCATGAACCGTGATAGCTAGACAGTTGCAATTTTCATATATTATTTCTGTTGCTGCTATAACAATAAAATAAATATTGAATTGGGGCTCCCATACAACAAACGTGTTTTTTCCGTTTTTTATAAATAGGAACCCTTCGTGACTCGCACTTGGTAGGTTTTTTTTATTCAAAGTCAAAGTCAAAATCAATCCAGCGCGATCGGGCAAATTAATCTTCTATGTTTTTCGTAAATGACGCCTACAAAACTGAATTCTATGACGCGACTTTAGCTGATGAGATAACAGCGTACCTACCTTGTCAACTGATAGGTTTGATTAGGTGTCATGAAAACACACAAATGTAAAAAAAAAACAAAAAGAAATGTGTCGTCAGTTTTTGCAAGCAAATTCAATTAATCAATACATTTTCCTCTTACTTCTTTTATGTTATGTGAATTTTGATGTAATTGTTCAACAAGTAACAACATAATGAAAACTAGTTTTTTTTTTGCGCAGCTTCGTTCGCGTAACAATCATTTTTCGTATTTATCATTTATTATACGTTACAAAAGTTTGCATGTATGTTTTTCAATCACGTCTTAGCTAAACCTAATGATTTTGATAAATTTTAACAGAAATATCAAAACATAGAATACTTTCCAGGTACCTACCACGAGAGCGAAGTTTATAAGAATATTGATAAAATAAAAATAAGTGTGATTAGGTACATGTACATAATCAAATACCACATTAACCTATCAATACGGTTTAAACCAGTCTCCATACCTTACAAAACAAGTGTCTTAAACAAACCTTATCACATAATTGATAACTATTTGTTGGTACATACGAAACTATCCCGTGTATCACCATAGTTCGCAAAAGATAATCTGTCTAAAACTCAGTCCAAACTTCCGGTATACTGTCAAATTAGTCCGGAACAGGTCTTCTACTGCTGAAAATCGGTCCGAGGACAGGGTCGTCATCGCCTCTGAAGGCTATGGAGACGGCCAAGCCAATGAGGGCTCCGAGAAGGACTCCGACGGCAATGGCAAGGACTCGCTGGGTGTAGGGCCACCGCGCGCAGACGCAGTACTGCTCGCGGTATACTCTGAAAGTAAAAAATATTCTGGAATAGTTTACATAGACCTATTAACCTACCTACCACCGAACAAAGTCGTGTACGGGTATAGCTAGTAAAGTAATAAGCACTCAACAGCAGACACATATTTATCATCTCTGTGCCATATTTGTCAACGACCTCAGTGGCTAGATGACAAAAGGTACGGGTTCAAAATGTTTTTATCCTACTAATATTAATCCGAAAGTTTCTAAAGATGTTTAGATGTTTAGTTTCGGAAACAATGTCCCACCGCGGGTACTGAACCTCATTGAGTCTCAACTGGGCATTCACCCAACACGCCATGGAGGTCGTCAATGAATAAATAGATAATAGTTGACGCTATCTCTGATATGTAAATAAACAAACCTAGTTTATTTGTATTTTTTAGCCTTGGTGTCAATTTAAAATAAATCAATGTACTGAAAGAAATCTTCATGTTTCGCCAGAGAAATACCTGCTAAACAAGTGGTTAAACAAATTATAATCATTTATATCATTTATTTATCTGATTGATGAATCATTCAAGCCAAAAGGTCCTTAGCTTCGTATCGTAAATAAATGATAGCAAAAATACTTCATAGTATATACTAGTGAATCACTTATTTAATGAACTGATTATTTTAAGACTTTCCCTGTGTACTTGCTACTATTTCTTGTCGCATAAGTGCCTACGAGTTAAATGAATGATTCATAGAAAAGATTGTCCGTCTCAAAATCTTTTTTTCTTTCTAAATGTGTCATTCATAATAGCCAATAAGTAGGTACAAGCAAGAGAAATCACTACTCATTGCAAACTTATTTAGGGGGATATTTCGCAAATATTTCTGAACTTCAGGCCGCATTCGCACTACGGGAAATGTAGCAAAAACATATCTCGTGCGACACGTCGGCGTCGCCCTACATGTAGAATTTGTGTCGTGACTGTCGAGAGCCACGTAGCGAGCGTTTGTGCCGCGATCCGTAGTTGTCGCCTGCAATGTTGGACGTCAATGTGGCAGGACAAATGTCCCCTCGTGAAATTGCGACTTTAGATTTGCCTCTACATTGAAGAAATCTGTTATGATTAGTTATCATCAAATCGTTTGTATAAACTGAGCTAGATAGTCTTATAATCAGTCGTTATCTAACCCTTACATAATCTTTCTGTTATAGAAACCTAGTTTTTCTGTATTTAATGAAATAGACAAAGACATTCTTTGTCTAATCAGTATAATCATACAATATCACGAATAACTGCATATTTATCTATATCTATACTATAATATTATAAAGAGGAAAGATTTGATTGTTTGTTTGTTTGTTTGTAATGAATAGGCTCCGAAACTACAGAACCGATTTGAAAAATTCTTTTACCATTAGAATCCTACATTATCCCTGATGAACATAGGCTATAGAATATTTTCAAAAACGTTAGGGATCCGTATGAAAACTTCGATAATATAACCCAAGGTGTGAAAAAAATAAAAAATAAATCCTTATAACGCGTACGCTGCGGAAATTGTTGACAATGGAGCAAAGTGATGTACTACAGTTTTAAAGAAGACATCAATATCTACAAATAAGTCAACAATACCATTTGTCTAACTATTAGGGATCCGTATGAAAACTTCGATAATGTAACCCAACGTGTGATAAAAAATCCAAAAAAATCATTATATCGCGTATGCTGCGGAAATTATTGACAATAGAGCAAAGTGATGTACTACAGTTTTAAAGAAGACATCAATATCATCTACAAATAAGTTAACAATACCATATGTCTAACTATTAGGGATCCGTATGAAAACTTCGATAATGTAACCCAACGTGTGATAAAAAAACCAAAAAAAACATTATATCGCGTATGTTGCGGAAATTATTGACAATAGAGCAAAGTAATGTAGTACAGTTTTAAAGAAGACATCAATATCTACAAATAAGTCAATAATACCATATGTCTAACTATTAGGGATCCGTATGAAAACTTCGATAATGTAACCCAACGTGTGATAAAAAATCCAAAAAAATCATTATATCGCGTATGCTGCGGAAATTATTGACAATAGAGCAAAGTGATGTACTACAGTTTTAAAGAAGACATCAATATCATCTACAAATAAGTTAACAATACCATATGTCTAACTATTAGGGATCCGTATGAAAACTTCGATAATGTAACCCAACGTGTGATAAAAAAACCAAAAAAAACATTATATCGCGTATGTTGCGGAAATTATTGACAATAGAGCAAAGTAATGTAGTACAGTTTTAAAGAAGACATCAATATCTACAAATAAGTCAATAATACCATATGTCTAACTATTAGGGATCCGTATGAAAACTTCGATAATGTAACCCAACGTGTGATAAAAAATCAAAAAAAATCTTTATATCGCGTATGCTGCGGAAATTATTGACAATAGAGCAAAATAATGTACCACAGTTTTAAAGAAGACATCAATATCTACAAATAAGTCAACAATACCATTTGTCTAACTATTAGGGATCCGTATGAAAACTTCAATAATGTGTGATAAAAAATCCAAAAAAATCTTTATATCGCGTATGCTGCGGAAATTATTGACAATAGAGCAAAGTGTTGTAGTACAGTTTTAAAGAAGACATCAATATCTACAAATAAGTCAACAATACCATATGTCTAACTATTAGGGATCCGTATGAAAACTTCGATAATGTAACCCAACGTGTGATAAAAAATCCAAAAAAATCATTATATCGCGTATGCTGCGGAAATTATTGACAATAGAGCAAAGTGATGTACTACAGTTTTAAAGAAGACATCAATATCATCTACAAATAAGTTAACAATACCATATGTCTAACTATTAGGGATCCGTATGAAAACTTCGATAATGTAACCCAACGTGTGATAAAAAAACCAAAAAAAACATTATATCGCGTATGTTGCGGAAATTATTGACAATAGAGCAAAGTAATGTAGTACAGTTTTAAAGAAGACATCAATATCTACAAATAAGTCAATAATACCATATGTCTAACTATTAGGGATCCGTATGAAAACTTCGATAATGTAACCCAACGTGTGATAAAAAATCCAAAAAAATCTTTATATCGCGTATGCTGCGGAAGTTATTGACAATAGAGCAAAATAATGTACCACAGTTTTAAAGAAGACATCAATATCTACAAATAAGTCAACAATACCATTTGTCTAACTATTAGGGATCCGTATGAAAACTTCAATAATGTGTGATAAAAAATCCAAAAAAATCTTTATATCGCGTATGCTGCGGAAATTATTGACAATAGAGCAAAGTGATGTAGTACAGTTTTAAAGAAAACATCAATATCTACAAATAAGTCAACAATACCATTTGTCTAACTATTAGGGATCCGTAGGAAAAATTCGATAACGTAACCCAACGTGTGAATCAAAAGCAAAAAAATCCTTATATCGCGTACGCTGCAAAAATTATTGACAATAGAGCAAAGTGATGAACTGCAGTTTTAAAGATTACATACAATATTATTATATACAATATTAACAAATAAGTCAGCAATACCATAATTATGTCCAACTATAACAGTTATGTCACAATAACTACTTTTTCATGTTAAAATATGCAATGGTAACGCCGCCTGTACAAACTAGGTCACATTATTTTTACCTGGGTATTAATCCTTATCCAAAAAAATCACTTCATTTTCAAGGCCATATCAGTACCTGTAAATTACTTTTTTAATTATACTATTCCCAAATTCCATACCATTCAAAAGTTACTATGAGTGTAATAATCTATAGGTACTAATATTATTATGAGGACAGATGTTTTGTATATTTGTATGAAATAAATCCAAAAACTACTGGATAGATTTCAAAAAAATCGTTTACTATTAGAATGCTACAGAGTAACATAGGCCATATTTATTGTTTGAAAAAAATTGGGATCCCTATTAAAACTTCGATAATGTAACCTGGGTAAAAAAATACCCATAAAATCGTTATAATACGTTACTCCCGTGCGGACTGCTAGTAAACTATAAACTATTTTTATAAGCGTCATCAAAATCTCATATAGGTATTCTAAATAGAAGGGAAGTACAACAATTTTCTCATTACTCGTTCGCACCAGATGTGGCGAAAATGCTGTGAAAAAAAAACGCTTTTTTTATACCGATCCTTCGACATCCAAATTCAAATTCAAATTCAAAAATCATTTATTTCAATAAAATCACAAGGATCACTTTGAAACGTCTTAGGAACTAGGTGAAGCTACGCCGATTCCACGCGACCAAGCCTAGAAGAATCAGGCAACAAACACGGCTTGGGGTCTACCTTTTTTTTTATGATCCTTTCCTTAATGCTATGTAGAGCTCCAGTGTGGTGCCAATCGAACAAGGTGAAGGCTCAAACAAGAATAATAATTAAAAGTTAAAAGTACCTACTACTCAAGATCCGAAACTAAGCCATCATCACAGCCCACAGAACTTTGACATATTATTCACAAAGATAACTAACCCAGTAACCGGCGCAGTTATTCTATTCTCGTTGGCAACACTGTTCACACTGCCTGTAAAGCCTTCGTTCACATACACAAAAGTGCGTGTCCTGGGAGCTGTTACTTTTCTCCCTCTATTCTCTTCCACTCTCACTTCATCCAGAACTGCTCGAGGCATTTTAGAACACAGAAATGTCTTTACATGTTAGAGCTCCACGGATAACTAAACTCTTTAGCTGATATCGTGGAGATAGCGTGTATCAGATTAGATACTGGAAGGCCGATATGTTTTTTATTGTTAAGTAGTTTTTGCATACAGATAAGGGATTTACACTGATCTGTAAATACAAAGACAAGCGAACAAATATTTGTAGTTCATGCATTTGATTACAATGTCCGATTCAGATTCTGTTGATAGATGGATAGATAGCTGCATATTATTAAACGGATATTGGCTTATCTCAGCCCAACACGCAACGGTTTGAAATGTTTGATTGTAAAGAGCCTATGATAGCGACTGCTGCTAAAATCGCTGAAAAGAGTGGGGAATTCTGCAATGATTACATAGTTATATTTTTCCGGGATAAACAAAATGTCCAGTTTGAAAGGATTGTGTATTTTATCGCTATTCTTTACATAGCGCGGCTCAACACCTGTCTACATACCTACCTGCTACTTGTGTCAACACAGAAAGTAAACATGATGTTGAATTTTACATTCGGATTTCTGAATGTTCATACTTACCTACTGTCCTATTTTTTTTTAATTAATTATTAAAATCCTACCGGCCTACTTTCAATAAGGCTTTTAAAGTGCCACTAAATACTATTTGGCAATTTTTCAGCTGGTATGTTTAACTTAATAGCTTGTTGCAAGCGCGTCCTGGCGCTGTGACAGCAAAATACACCCAATTGGTACTATATACCGCGATACCTATGAAATTTGCTGTCAAACTTTAGCTACGATGATCGTAAAGAAAACTTCGTATATGAGGAAAAAGATGATTGTAAGATGATTGTAACAAACCCGTTACAAGAAGTGAAAAACTCTGGAACTAACAGACACCGAAAAGGTCGTCAGGGACAAAAAACGCCGAATCGTCCGCGTGCCTCTCGACACATCTCATTAGCACCGCCTTACATGGGTAGGTACCCTGAGTTTGCTCACCGGTCACAGATTCTGTGAGCCCTCAGCCCTGCTATTCTAAATTCCTTGTGTCGTCGACAACACAGAACGTACGTAATAATGTGTATCTCCATTTTATTAGGGTTCCGAAGACTGACCAGGAATCCTTGTTGTTTTGTCATAGTCCGTATGTCTATTTGCTTAACCATTACTAACTGCTCATAGACTAGGAGCATTAGTGCTAAAAAACAGCGGTTTTAGTTGATTTTTATCATTAGATACGACTATCATGACGTCGTATAACTTGTAGATTGATAAACTTTAAAGAAACTCTAAAGTTAGCCTACTTAAAAACTCACTAAGTAAAGTTATGTTTTATGAACCTACACCAAGCTCCCCCTGAAAGTTTTACGTTTTAAGTATTAAATACACCGAAACGTTTTGAAAAATAATCAACAGTAGTGCTCTATTTTGATCATGTTGAGCTCGTCGTAATCAAAAGCTCTGCCGTCTCCAGATTGCTCTTTTCTAGGTCATCCTACGGTAATTGCTATGGTCTTTCCAAAATATATAAGTAGCATCAGTTGGAAATAACTGAACCAAAAAATTACATGACCAAGCGCAGATAACAATGATGATGCAGAGGTTCGAGTAACGATGGTTTATAAGGGTTGCATTTTAAATAAACTAACCGGTTGATATGAGGTAGGCTTTAAAGCTTTACCTACGATGCATCTCTTTGGGACTTTCTCTGTCCAAATTTGGCGTATGTGGGAACTGGGGATCTCTACATAATGCATACGATTGAAACAATAGGCAGTAACTTGCCTTTAATTGGGTGGAAAGCCTACTAAATGTGCAGAGCACACCTATTTGGCTGGGATCTGGAAGGCGGGGTTGACTTTCCCTTGCTTCGAATGAAATACTTGGTTGACTCGACTTGTTCACTTTATTTCCTTGTTGTTGTTACTTAGGCTGGTACTGCTTGACTGAATGACTACTCAAATCCGTGACAATATTTATACTAATTCATCTCTGAATATCCTGAGCTCTCATTGGCCCGCCTCCTACGGGAATCGCGTTCTCACGACCCAAAGACGACCGTTAGAACGGCGGTATTGTTCTTTCTAAAATGTATTCCTTTATTTCTAAAATCGGCGTTTACGATCCGAACGGCTTTGTTCGGAATCGTTCTTTGTTTGTACATTTTATTGTTTTATAGCCGAAAGAGATATTTTTCATAACAGTCGACTTTCTAAAAGTTAAATCTTTTGTGAAAACTAACTTTACGATCCTTAGTTAATGTCTATTGTCACTGTTCTAAACTTTGGTACTGGCTATAAACAAACTAAAGTTATTGTACTATTCACAATTCTAAACGTTGGTACAGGCAATTAACAAATTACACTTATTGTACTATTTACTATTCTAAACGTCGTCCTGCACATTTCTCCCGCCGTGCGGTTTCTTCGCACTTTTTACGGGTGCGGACGTCGTTTCGATCGGTAGGACCACCATCTTTCTCACTGGCCGTCGCAGGACTCCTCCTTTTGTGGACACGTCGACTGTCCGCACGACGCCGTCTGGTCCGGGATACGTGGCGGTGATTCTTCCTCGGATCCACACGTTCCTTGGCAGATTGTCGTCGGTAAGCTGCACCAGGTTGCCAATTTTGATGCTGGGTCCCGTTCCGTGCGGCTCTCGTCGTCTCTGGAGTTCCGGCAAGTATTCCTTTATCCATCTGGCCCAAAAGATGTCGGCCAGTCTTTGAGCGGCGCGCCAGCTGGCTTTCGTTATGGTGTCCTTGTCGTCGAAATTTCCCGGTGTCGGCACTTGTCCCGGTCCTCCTAGCAGGAAGTGGTTCGGTGTTAATGCTTCTGGATCTTCATCGTTGACGGATACGTGTGTAAGCGGCCTACTATTCACTGTGTATTCCACTTCTGCTAGTAGCGTTGAGAGGACCTCCTCTGTTGGATATCGCTCGTGTAGGGTAGCTTTCAGTGCTGTCTTCACTGAGCGGACCATTCTCTCCCACGCACCTCCCATGAATGGTGCTCCTGGTGGGATGAACCGCCATGCAATCGTTCTCTTTGCTGCTTCCTCCGCTGTTGCTTCGTCGATCGCTCGTCGAAGTTCTTTGTCCGCTCCTTTCAGGTTTGTTCCGTTGTCCGACCAGATTTGGCTTGGCCGTCCTCTTCGTGCTATCATGCGTCGAAGTGCCATTATCGCAGAGTCTGTGCTGAGTGAGGCTGCTATCTCTAAGTGGATCGCTCTTGTCGTCAGGCATGTAAATATTGCTCCATACCTCTTCTGGTTCGTGCGTCCCACTGTGACTGCCAAGGGACCGAAGTAATCCACGCCCGTGTAGGTGAAAGGTCGCTTATGGTGAGCTAAACGACACGAAGGCAGGTCACCTGTCCTTGGGTATGGCGGTGCTTGGGTCTTCATTCGGCAGTGTAGACATTGGCGAAGAAGTGTGCGCGTTGTAGGGCGCAAGCGTAGGATCCAATAATGCTGTCGACATTCGTTGACTGTTGCCTCGACTCCTGCGTGATGCCTTTGACGATGCGTAGCCAGAATCCATAGCTTTACAGTGGGATGACTTCCGTCCAAGACCATCGGACTCTTGAGATCTTCTGGTATGTGTTCTGTAGCTTGGATGCGGCTTCTAAGCCTCAGGGCTCTTTCTTTGAGTTCTATGCTTAGCTGATAAAGACGACTCTCCTTACTGATTTGCCTCTGTTTCTTTATGTCTTCTAGTTCGTCCGAGAAGGATTCTTCTTGTGATGATCTCATGAGAAGTTCTTCTGCTTGTCTGAGGAGTTCTGCGGAGACTGGAAGAGCTTTTAATTCTCCTTTGGCCTTTTTATTTCTTATCGTCTGCTGCTTCGGCACTGTTTTCTTTGCTGTTTTTCGCCAGTCTGGATCTGCTGTCGAGTTATTTTTGTTTCTTCTGTAGTTGACACTCTGCTTGGTCGCTTTACAAAGCTGGATAAACTGAAGCACTCTCGCTGTCGTATAGCGTAGTCTTTCCCAGTTAGAGAATCGTGAGACCTCTGGTAGTCCTTCGGAGAGCTTCTGTTTTCTGTCAATAATCACGTGGTGAATCTTTTCCTCTCCTGTGGACTCTGCCGTGGTTGATGATGCTGCTTCTGTGGGCCAGGAGTCCTGACCTTTATACAGGAACTCTGGACCTTTATACCATCGGTGGTTTCTGTCAAAATCCGCTGGGACATCTCTCGTTGCATCATCCGCCACGTTCAGTTTCGTTGGTATCCAGCGCCATTCGTTGACCGTCGTGCTTTCTTCTATGGCAGCCAATCGGTGAGCCACGTAGGGTTTGTACGATCGTGACCCAGTCTTGATCCAGGTTAATGCCGTCTTGCTGTCTGTCCAAAACGTTTTGGAATCCGGTTTTCGCTCGTGTTCCTCTATTACGGCTTCTGCTAGGCGCGTTCCTAATACGGCGGCTTGAAGTTCCAGTCTCGGGATAGATGTGAGCTTCAACGGCGCGACCTTTGCTTTGGCCAGGATGAGTGAGACGTTCACCTCGCCATTCGGAGCTATCGTTCTCCAAAAGAGGACCGCGGCGTAGGCTGCCTCGCTGGCGTCGGTGAATACGTGAAGCTGAAGTGATGTAGCGTCACTGTAATGTAAGTAGCAACGTGGAATTGCTACATTACTTAGGCTTCGTAGATGAAACATCCAGCTCTTCCACTGCTCAGCGAGGTTCTCTTCTATATCTTCATCCCACGAAGTCCCCCGGCGCCATACTTCTTGAAGTAGTTGCTTTGCTCTGATTGTGACTGGCGATGCGAAACCGAGTGGATCGAATAGAGACATGACTATTCTCAAGGCTTCTCGTTTCGTTGGCGTCTTCCCTTCCATCAGATGTGGCGGGATCCGTGCTAGATTGAGGTTAAAGGTGAGCTCATCTGTGTTCGGTTTCCATAATAGTCCAAGAACTCGTTCGGTTTTATCTCCTGACTTATAGAGTTCTGTGTCCCGTTCCGAGTCTTCTGCACCGAGAGCCTCCAGTAACTTCGGTGAACTTGACTTCCATTGTTTTAACTCGAAACAGGCCTTTTTATGTATCTCTCGTACGCCTGTGGCGATGCGTACGGCGTCTTCCAGGCTTCGGAAGCTGTCCAGGTAGTCGTCTACGTAGTGCTTCTGTATAATTGCAGCTGCTGCTTCCGGGTGAGTATCTTCGTGTTTCTTGGCGTTGAGGTTCTTGACGTAGATTGCGGTTGATGGTGAACTTGACGCTCCGAAGATAAGCGATGACATTCTGTATTCTTCTGGTGGCTGATCGTCTCGTCGATCCTTGCGCCACAGGTATCTTAGAGCATCTCTGTCGCATTCTCTGAGCTTCACTTGCATGAACATCTCTTTGATGTCCGCTGTCACCGCCACTCTGTGTTGTCTGAATCTCATGATGACTCCCGGAAGTGACTGAAGAAGATCTGGTCCTCTGAGTAACAGATCGTTCAGGGCGACTCCTTTCGTTTTGGCTGCTGCGTCGTGTACCACTCGCAGTTTTTCAGGCTTCATTGGATTTATCACTGCGAAGTGTGGTAGGTACCACGTTCTGTTTGGCGAATACTCTTTGGGCGCGGGCTCGGCATACCCATTGGCGACCAGTGCTTCCATCTGTTCCGTGTACCTTTTCTTTAGGTTTGCGTCGCGATCAAGCTTCTTTTCGATGTTGAGGAGTCGTTTTAGTGAATTCTCGTAGTTGTCTGGAAGGCTTACGCCTTCGTTTCGCCATAGAAGAGCAGTTTCGTATCTTCCTTTTTCGGAGTGGACTGTATTTTCTTTCAGGATTTTTAGAGCTTGCTCTTCTGGATCCGACTTTGGCTTCTTAGGGTTGATGCAGAGTGCATCCATCGCGAAGTACTCTTTCATTAAGTCATCTAGGTTGTTTTCAGCTGGCGATTCGGCTATGTGCGACACGAAATCGATGCGGTGGCGGCGTCCCAATGTGCGGGCGTGAAATCCGTGTAGTACCCAACCGAGTGGCGTAAGTGAGGCCACAGGCTGGTTTGATTTCCCTTTCTTGACTCTTGACGTCAGTAGGAGGTGCCAGTTGTCTTGACCGATGAGTATTTGTGGCTTCGCATTTTCGTAACTGAGTACGTCGCTGATGTCCCGTAGATGATGGCATTCTTTCACTTGATCCTTTGAAACTTCTTGTGGCGATACTTTGAGATTTTTCACTGTCCGGGCTTGAATTCGTTCTTCGTGGTTGTTTAAACCTTTGAGAGCGAAGCTGACTCTTCTAGATCTCGTTTCTGTTGCTTTCATTTCGTTGATCGCTTCTATTCGCAGTGGATCGATGGGTCCTTTTGCTCCTATGGAGTCGGCGATGCTCTCGTCGATGAGAGTGACTGTTGACCCATCGTCCAGAAGTGCGAAAGTGTCGATGGTCCCTCTTGGTCCCGTAGCTTGTACCGGAATGATTTTCAGGTACGACTGTTTGTTTGTTGTCCAAGCGGAGTTGATGGATTCTGTTGATTCGTTTTCTTTAGTTTCCTCTGCCTTTTCCGATCGGTAACAGTGTAGCATCCTATTGTGGAGGTATTTGCATCTGTTGATGCCACACGTTTTCGGTCGGCAGTTGTGGATTCTTCCTCTGAATCGTAAGCACCGAAAGCATAAGCGTCGGTTCTTGGCAATATCCCATCTTGCATTCTCGTCCGCTTGTTTGAACTTCTCGCAGTCCATCGTGGTGTGTCCCGCTTCTTCACAAACGGGGCATTCCGCTGTATATTCTGTTGACTGCTTCTCTTTTACTGTGTTTGTCCTCTGTGGACGTCTCTGTTGAGTGGTTGGATTTTGCGACGTTAGAGTTTCCGGTTGTGCGTAGCGTCCGCATAATTCAGCTTCCCTTCTCATGAACTTTTCGAATTTCAGTAGGTCTGGATCTTCTTTTGGCTGTGTGTCTGCGAAGTCGTAGAATCTGAAGCGTAGTGTTGGAGCCAGCTTGTCCACCATGGCTTTGGAGACTTCCGGATTGTAGAGATAGTAGATGCAGTTCAACGTCTTTAGAGTGGATACGGCGTTGGTCACCTTGGTAGAGAATATGCAAATATCTCTCGGCGACTCGTTCAGGCGAGGCAGTGCCCGAAGTATATCCAACTCCGACATGGCGATTGATTCCGGTCTTCCAAATCTCGTTTCCAAAGTCTTCATAACATCCGAAGGGTCGGTGTTGGTGATCAGGAGGCTTTCCACGGCTTCCTTTGCTTTTCCTTTCAGATTACTTCTCAGACGGTTGATATTTTCGACCTTTGAGAACATTTCCTTCGTTTCCCTGTATGCTGCTTGAAAAGGTAGCCAGTCTGGATGACATCCGTTGAATACCGGTAGTTCGATGAACTTTGGTCGTTGTCCTGCTTTGATGGCTTGCGTGATTGCTAAAGCCAGCTGTGAGAAGTCCGGTTGAGCGATGGCTCCCGCCGGTGTGTGCCGTATCTCTTCAGGTTTCAACGGGGCTGACGGATGCTGATTTTCTTCCATGGCAATGACTGGGTCCGGTGCAGGCTCATGCAGGGTCCGATGAGGTAGGCTGTTGTCTAACCAAGTATCCACTCTTGCATTTGTCTCCTTTTTTGAGTAGACAGAGGCTTCTTCATCTTCGTCTGTATCCGCTGCTTCTAGCGCGGCTAGCCTGGCCTCGGCTAGCTTGATCTGTAGATGCGCAAGCTCTTCTTTGACTTTTGCGATCCTGTGCGCCTTCGTTCTGGAGCGGATGGACGCCGCATGACCCTTCTGTACATGCGGGTCCGGGTTCATGCCTTCCCTAAGGCATGGTTTCAGTCTTGTCTGCAGCGCCGTTCCCTCCTTTTCTGTTTCGGCCCTGTTGGCTAGGGCGATTTGTTGGGGAGCGGTGGCAGACGGCGTGGCGGTACCGTCCTGTGGCTGTCTTTCGGTGGCTAATCTCATCGTCGTGCCGGTTACCTCCGTGGCAGCGGACTTGGCGGTAGATGCGCCAGTCGCCACGGAAGCTTCTGTTGCCATCGTCGGCTCTTCTGTTGCGGAGGTTTCTGCCGTTATCCCTGTTGCAGAGGTTTCCGCCGTAGTCCCGGTCCGAGAGGTCCCCGTAGTTGTAGTGGCTGCGGTTAATTCGGACGAGGATGGGTTCTCTACCGACGATAGCTTACGCCCAATTGAGCGTGTGACCGGCATGGTTAGTTAGCCGAAGTAAATCTTCCAATTTTCTTCGAATTTCTTCTTCCCGCTTTCGATGATCCGGCTTCCGAAGGACCATAAATGTGCAGAGCACACCTATTTGGCTGGGATCTGGAAGGCGGGGTTGACTTTCCCTTGCTTCGAATGAAATACTTGGTTGACTCGACTTGTTCACTTTATTTCCTTGTTGTTGTTACTTAGGCTGGTACTGCTTGACTGAATGACTACTCAAATCCGTGACAATATTTATACTAATTCATCTCTGAATATCCTGAGCTCTCATTGGCCCGCCTCCTACGGGAATCGCGTTCTCACGACCCAAAGACGACCGTTAGAACGGCGGTATTGTTCTTTCTAAAATGTATTCCTTTATTTCTAAAATCGGCGTTTACGATCCGAACGGCTTTGTTCGGAATCGTTCTTTGTTTGTACATTTTATTGTTTTATAGCCGAAAGAGATATTTTTCATAACAGTCGACTTTCTAAAAGTTAAATCTTTTGTGAAAACTAACTTTACGATCCTTAGTTAATGTCTATTGTCACTGTTCTAAACTTTGGTACTGGCTATAAACAAACTAAAGTTATTGTACTATTCACAATTCTAAACGTTGGTACAGGCAATTAACAAATTACACTTATTGTACTATTTACTATTCTAAACGTCGTCCTGCACACCTACCTTTCCTTTTCTGATTGGCTGGCGAGTTGTTTACCATCAACTTAGAAAATGTTTATTGTATGAGCGTATCAATCTTATGCCAAGTTTTGATATATTGTACATTTCAAGATACATTCTACTTTGTAATCATCGTAGGGTTTACATAAGAAGAGGGAGGGGTGAACAGAATCAAGGATCAATATATCTCTTAGTCAAAATCTTTTGCCAAAACTATTGTCTATTAGAAAAGTAACGATAGCCATGTGACGATATTGATACGGCCAAGCCACATATTTTGACAAAGTGGAGTTTGTGAAGTTAGGGCGCGTAGAGTTAGAAGGTTTTCTCTACATGAGGTCTGATAACTTTTTGACAGAGTGAGCCATATGATCTCGTCTTGACAATATTTTAGGTACAAGAACATTTTTTTGCTGGAATTTATTATTTCCTCAACTATTATTAACGTATAAAAAGACAAGAGGAACTGGAATACACTAATTATAATAGTAATAGCACATAATTATAACTGTGCATCGTAAAAGGCATTCACCATCTTTATTAGATAAGTCATAAGAATGAGAAGATTAAAAAATAAACATAGTCTTAGAATTGGTTACGTGTAGTTTAAGTTTCTTTGGTTTTTATCTATGTACAGCTATTTTGGATGTTAATAAAATTAATAACCATTGCATTGTGTAGTTAGTATACGTGCTAACTGACACATCACGTCACGACCCCATACCGAGATAGTGGTGTACCCAAAATGTTTGTCTGTTTGTTTAGAAGTAATTTAGCGTCAGTTAAAGATAAGATGAGACAGATTTTTGCGTTGAAGATGCGGAAAGTTTACTGTAGATCAGTACCTAAGGTATATTATTATAGCGTGATAATTAATTATATACTGTGCGATCTTGAAATGACTCATTAGAAAATTAAGTATTTCGGTATGTTGAAAATAGGAATCCGATCACTAACATTTTTATCATTTAGATACTTACCATGATGTTCTTTGGATTACAATCAAGTAGATGTTAGAAGACAAGCTAAACATTAGACTGACAAGATACATTTTTATTTCAGAAAATGGAACTGCTCCACGTCATTATAAAATCCGGTCCATCACCACGACCCCTTGCCTGGTCCCTTGAGGTTTCATCCTCAGACAATGGTGAAGACTGGCGGATGGTTCGAGCTTTCGGAGACAAGGATCATTGCAGGAAGCTCTGGGACCTCAGACCGGAGAGGAGACGACGAAAAGCAAGGGCGGCGAAGAGAAGCAGTAGAGCGGAGAAACTGGCCTGTTCTACCCAGTTCACTAGTCCTCGACCACTTGAAAATGGAGAGGTTGGTTTGTGTAGAACAATTCTCAGCAACAAAGTTATTAAGGCTGTTTGAACCTTCGTAGATAGGGACCACTGCAAAGCTCTGGAGGTTTCAGACCAATAGTCTAACCTTTAGGAAACGCGAACCGCGTTTTAGAATTAGTCAGGTTTAACACAAAGGAAAGATAATACTAAAATAAAAAATAAGGTCTATTTAAAAAAAAAATATTTAAAAGTTTATCATGCTTTTCAGATGCACGTGGCCATAGGCGAGGGTGTGACAGCTCGGCGCGTACGCATATCCTTTCGTGCCGCACACCCTTCTTCGCAAAACCAACAGTACTACTCTGTGAGAGCGTTGACTTTGGCTGCAAGGTGTTTGTGCCATGGACATGCTGCTAGCTGTCATGTAGATGCTGAAGTAAGTTTCTTCTCAGGCCTCAGCTTCAACTAATTTCATGTAAAGGTGGTTTTACCACACTCTGAATATAATTTTTCAACTCTACAATTAAATGATTACGAAGATACATTAACTTTCATAACATTTTTTTAAATTCCAGGGTGCCAAATGCGATTGTCAGCACGATACTTGTGGAGGACACTGCCACAGATGCTGTTCCGGAGCTTCATGGGCGCCAAACCGTGCATGTGAGGAGGGGAGGGGCTGTTCCTGCGGGGAGCGGGGGGAATGCCAGTATGACGACACCGGGGCGGAGCTCTGCGTCAATTGTACGGTTAGTAAATTTGATGAATTTAATTCTTACTGTTCCGATGATGTACGTAACGGATTATTTACTTTCCTAGCTCTTTGAAAATATGTATTTTTCTCATTTTCAGGAAAACCGCGCAGGACCATTGTGCGACCGCTGTCTCTTGGGCTTCTTTAATGCTGTTCCTGACGGACCCTGCATGCCTTGTGACTGTGACCCTGAAGGATCTGACGGTAAATATTAATGCACTCTAAAAAAAAACTAAAAACTAAAAACCTTCTATTATTGCAGTAGATTTTAATAGAAATCCTTCGAAGCTGAAAGTATTCCTACAATTTTTAAATTTTATATCGTATATTTTAACTCCAGGATCCTGCGAATGGGACAGAAAGCGGCACCGCGTCTCCTGCAATTGCTACCCTGGCTTTGCTGGTCACCTGTGTGACGTCTGCGAAGATAACTCAGCAGTTTTTCCTCGCTGCCAGACTCCGACTACACCAGCGTGCAATTGCGATCCGAGAGGCGTGGTGGATCCTAATCGAATTTGTGATGAGGAATGCGAGTGTAAGGTTAGAGTTTTACATTTTTGTGTTGCTATTTGTTAGTCACTAAGATCATTATCTGCTGTGCGGATCTCTCTTATCATTGTGTATTCTTAGTGGAGTTCACTCCCCTCACATTGACATAATTTTTTTATCGAAATTGTACTGTTTGTACTTTTCAGGCGAATGTAGTTGGTGACCGTTGCGACGTTTGCGCGCCCGGCCACTACGGAATAAGTGTTGATCTGGCTTCTGGCTGCCGACCCTGTTACTGCTCACACATCACCGATTCCTGCAGCCTGCCAGCTGAACACGACCCACGAGATGTAAGTTTCTTTGTCTTTAAATCTTGGGCATGGGGATACAGTTTTATGACATGTACTTTGAATAGCACTTGAAGTGGTACTGATATTGCAAAATCATGAGGACTTTTCATAATACAGGTCAATTCTGGCCTTAAAGACGTTAAGACCTTGCAATGTCTTCTTGCAATATCCACCCACTAACTGTTGTAGCGATTTCTGGTTTGGGCCTGCTGTCAGTCCTGCGAACTTTAAGGTCCCCGCCATTTGTAACTGTACGTTGCTAATCAAACAATCCTATTTTCAGATCATTCTGCCGCTAGGAGATGCTTGGTTGGTCATAAACGCAAACGGAAATAAAACTATTGAAGCTTCAGTAGATGAACAAGGAAAACCATTTATCATCAGCTTTCAGGTGAGATTCAGTTCTTCTTAAATTGATTAGGTTTCCTTCCCTGCATTAGGTAAGAGGTAAAACATCTTGTGCCATTGCTTCGAATGCAAGTCCTAACTAAACTTTTGAATTCAAAGGAAGACATCGTAAGGAATGTCCATAACAATATGTTTGCTGCACTGCACTGGTTCGCACAATATTGATCACGAGTCGGTTTTGGTGCCTCAATCTAATATAGATACTGATACTTTTATCCGCTATCCCCAGGTAGAAGGGTGGGAGCACTTCTACTGGATGAGCTCCGCATTCAGCGGTGAGCAGTTCCAGGTGTACGGAGGAGAGCTGCGGGCCGCACTTTACTGGGGAATCGTTAGGGGAGACACGGGGGGAAACCCTACATTTGGACCGGATGTTATTATCATTGGAGCTGGTGAGTAACTTAAATGTAAAGAGAAAACCACCACACTTGGCTTTGTTTTCATTTAGTATGTTTGTATGCCACCTCTATTCACTGTATATCCGAGACTTCATCAAAATGCAAGTTAATAAGTGTCTTTTTCGGCAGATGGCACCAAACTAGCTTGTAAAAACTCAAGCCACGAAACCGCTGGACAGCTGAAGATATCTGTCCCCATTCTCGAGGGGCACTGGTTCACTCTTGGTGAGGACCCGGAGGTAGCCTCTCGGATGCAGTTGATGGATATGCTTAGCGACGTGAGGGGGATCATGTTGAAAGCGCACTACCATTTTGACCAGGATGAGGTAAATTTTAGTCTTTAGAAAATTGGGTTCTTTTTCTGCCTTGGTTTCCTAAGCTTTAATTTTCAAAGAAACGATGACCATTACGACTTCATTAGTTGGCCTCCTTACAGAGCTTAGTTATGATAAAGCTCGGGCATCGTGAAAGTGCAATGTCTGTAAAAAATATTATTTTTGTTCTCTTGTCTCTTACTACATATTTATTACAGGTACGGATAGAAAACGTCGAGATTCGTGGGCCAATCACGCCAGTCAGTGAGCATTGTGTTTGTCCCCGCGGATATGGCGGCGTGCAGTGCGCTCGCTGCGCCTGGTCACACGTTCGAATCCCGCATGCACCACACGCGGCTCGCGTGGAATGTGTGCCGTGCGGGTGTAATGGACATGCTCAGTGTGAGACAGGTAAGTCTAATACATTTAAAGACTAAAGGCATTTATTCGAAAAAAAAACACTAAGATCTCATTGAGACATCATATTTTTTTATTTTAACAATTTTGTTTTTTTCCAGTGGATGGTCCATGTGGTACTTGCCAGCATAACACGACTGGACCGAACTGTGAACGCTGTCTTCCTGGACATTACGGAAACCCTGTTCAGGTATGCATCATCAACATCGACAGAACATAGAAACCTTCATCAAGGCTCAATTACTTTACATGCGCATTGTGGTCTCTACTTGGAGGCAAGCTGAAAGAAATATCAATAAAATCTCTCTCACCTCCACTACTATTTCTAAATAATATAGTTTTTCAGGGTAAATATTAACTGTAAACTACTTTTCAGGGAGCTTGCAAGCCGTGTGCGTGTCCTCTCTTCGACCCTTCTAACAACTTCAGTCCAAACTGCGTGCTAGCTTCTGCGGAAGGGGATGAGTATGTCTGCACTCAATGCCCTGATGGGTACTCTGGGGACCACTGTGAGAAGTGAGTATACAATGATAATCTCGACCCTTGTCATACTAGCCACTAGCAAATGTCGAAGTATGTTTACATGTGGTTTTTACACACAACAACTTACAATATAACTTGTCATAAGAGACAATTTTGACACAGTTTATGTATGTTGTACGAGAAGGCACATCAAGCACAGAGTATTCTGATAATGCTAATAGGAGTTGGACATGAAAAACATGACAGAGCTTGATAATCGACAAGTAGTTTATCAATCCAATTAAATAAAAGGTTCTTGTGAAAACAGTAGGTAACGTATCTTTGTTTATAGTTGTGACTTCGGCTACTGGGGGTCCCCAACAACACTAGGCAGTTCGTGCAAGCCATGCCAGTGCGGTGGCTCTCCATGCCATCCGACAACAGGAGTCTGTCTGACCTGTCCCGCGAACACAGAGGGCGCCAGGTGTGACTTATGCAAGGTACACCTTTTTATACAGCCATGTGAATCAGGTCAAATCTTGTGAATTTTTTAAAGTTTTAAGTTTGATATTTATTTTTCTTTCATGAGCCTTTATTAACAGCCGGTTTATATAAATTTTTCTATCTACATAGACTTAAAATATCACTCACGCCATAAAATATCATATTGCAGAGAACCAAAATCAAAGTCTAAGGCAATCTTAGCGCGCCATTATGACAGTCGTTCGATGTAAAGTGACAGGTGGTATTTCTTTACAGGAAGGTTTCTGGTTCGGTCCGGGCAGCTGGTCGGGCGCAGGGTGCGTGCCTTGCGCGTGCGGCGCAGGCGCTGTGACAGCTGCGTGCGATGCGCGTGTTGGACGATGCGCGTGTCGAGTGGGCTGGGGAGGACGAGCATGCGATACCTGCGCAACTGGACATGGAGGTTGGTACGAAGACTGGGTTTGAATTCGGCTTCTGATTGGACGATATATATATGCAAGGAGGTGGAATGCGATTCTGGCTTTAAGAGGCATCTGGAAATCAGAATCCAACCACAGTCTAAATCTATTCACTAATCGATAAAGGTTTTGATGTCACGGTTTTACGAGGTTCTGAGGTGGTCATTCGTTTCTTCTGCTCCTATTCTATTAACGTTTTACAAACCTCTGTCACAATGTTTCTTCAGATGTTCTATCCATCTCTACCTACTTCAAGCTAGTACCTAGGTATGGTTTCGCCCACACGAGAGAGTCGAGTCACCGCGACTCTGCCTCGATTCTATCTCGTATGGGCGATGCGCCTAAGTCTACCAACTATTGTAGAGTTTGAAAGTCTGAAGTTTCTATTAACATTTGGGCTCCTATAACATTCATTCTGTTTGCTTACGCACATCGTTTATATAGAAAAATGTTGCAGGTCTATCCTCTGGCTGTCCACCATGTCGCTGCGGCAGTGGCGCCCTCTCGGGCGTATGCGCACCAGCAAGCGGCGAGTGCGCATGCGCAGCAGGTGCGCAACCGCCGCACTGCGACTCCTGCCTGGAACAATACTACGGGATCGATGCTACGGGTTGCAAAGGTTAGTGGATAGATGGCGCTGATATAATGAAGTAGCTTAACTTATATGTATGTGAAACGATTTTCATAAAGATAGCTTAGCTAAGAAGATAGCGGTGTGTCCTTATTTTGTATTAAATCTAGTTTTAAGATATCTTATGCTTATCAAGTATTAGCTTAGTATTAAAAGCATCCGAATCGTCACAAAAAAACAACTTAAACGTGGTAATAAGCCGTATTTCTATTAAAAAAAATTAAGTTAGGATAAAATTTTATTTCTATTTGTCCGACTACAATAAAGCAAAAGATTAGCTTTTTATTTTGATGCATGTCACATGCATACAGCATGTGTCACTTATAAAATCGAGCTGGTTTAGTTAAGCTCAAATTAAGCTATTAAGTATACCTACTTACTAAACTTATTGATGAAAGTGCGGCTATTAGTATGTTAAGCTTAAGATTATGTAGTTACGGAAACAACTTACTAAAATCAAATTGTTATTACAAAGCACAAAAGCCAATGCAGCAATTTATAAAGCTCTGTTTGCACAGACGCTGCACTGCACCTAAGGCGAGCAACAAACTTGTACGACTCCACAATTTGCGTAATGTATGATGAGCCTTAATTCGAAAACTGTTGCATAAATCAGGGCTGCCACACGCTATAAAGTTTATTTCTCCATTCCATAAAACGGTGGGTTTTCGTTTGGGAAACGCATAGTTACACGTCTCGTAATATTCATATTTTTGGTTTTATAGGCTCTTTAGTCGTAAAATACATAAAACATATAAAAATCATACAATACTTAGGCACCTACTTATTTGAACTTCTGTATTTGTAGGTAAAACTTACTCTAATAGAGCCTTGCTTTAAAATATATCATATTTTAATCCTTATGGGTATTTTCCGAATAAAATGTTCGGTTAAACCATTTACGACGTGTTTATTTAACAAATATACAAAATCTTAACTTTCGCATTTTTAGTATTAGTAAGTTGTCTATTTATGTTTTGTGAGAATGCAACACTGACTTTGTTTAGTATCTGTATACTGTGGAACTTAGTACGACAGGTAGATGTAGATTTTTCTTATTTTAACAATTTTCTTGACTGTTGATACCCCTACCCGACCCACCGCGCGCCGCCCTTAGCGGTCCACGCATACATCGAGCGGTAATTCAGCGATACACGTCATGGCCAGCAGTGTATAGTGTAGTGTATCCTATGCTAAACTTTAATAGCATATTGTTTGGAAATGCAACCAGTCATAGCTGGTGAAATATGGGAGAAATTGTGGTTTTCATCGTCTTTCGTAAGTTCGTAACTCACTTCTTGAATGTCCTAAGATAAAACTTTAAACTGTTTTATAATCAATTAAACAATGAGTGAACATAAAATATTAAATTTATTATATTAATTTAAGTTACTAATTGCTAAGTTCACACAGCATCATTACGTAGGTACCTAATCATAAACACCCCAATTAGCATACCTTACCTATATTATTTACCTATTCTTATCCCTTATTAGGATTATTTACGTCGTGCATATAAACACTATGACCTTACACCTTGAGCCTCATTTTTTGCAAATAACACAATCATAATTTTTACCACCATAGGAATCAAACCAAACACCTCTTTCGTCTAGTTGGGCAGTCGCCCACTACGCTACGCTAGTTTCGATTTAATTACTTTTTGTTCTTCTACCGGTGTTGAACAATACCTACGACGTAAAAGATTACGTTTATTTACAATGATCTTATTTCGCGTTAACTACACGTGTTATGCACGATACACGTCAAGCTTTACAGTTTCAGACGAGTATTACACTGCAGTGCACAGAAAATATACACCGCTAACCACCGGGGGTGTCGGTGCACCAATAAACAGACCAAGAACTGTAGCGTAAGACGTATCGCTCTCTATAAATATGCTGTACACTTGAGGTCGGAATTTTAGGAACATCCGTTGAGTTATTTATTGAGAGAAATTATTTATTGCACTAGCTGTCCTGACAGATGTTGTTCTGCCAAATTTCAATAATCTCATAAAAAAGCACTTTCAGTTTTTCTCGATTTTCTGTAACCTGTGTTAGCGCGAACATAACAAAAATAATAATATTCAAATCGGTCAAGCCGTTTTTGAATTTTAGCGAGACTGACGAACAGCAATTCATTTTTATATATAAAGGAAGTTGAAGAACATAAGGTACAACCTACAACAAACATATAACATTAGTAAACGTCATAATTACCACAACTGAAGTTACTATAATACATTACTATTAACAATTCAACCTAAGTATTCAACCACCAGCTTCAGTAATATTATGGATAATTTTTAGTGTTCTCTAAGTTTAGTCAGTATATCTAAAGCATGTCCAAGGTTTTCAAACATGTCTATTTATTTGTCCTTTATTGTAGGCATGAAAAAATGTAGGTTTATTTTAAATGTAAGTACGAAATGCCGCACTTCAAAGAATTCAGTGAGATAGGTACACTAAAGGAATCGGATTGTAAATCATTGGTTGTATATACCTACCGTTGATCGCGGTCGCGGTAGGGATGTGACTTTGAGTAAACAAATCGATTTATCTTGCCTGCGAACAAATTGATTAGAAAACAATCGATTTATATGAAAAAAACAATTATTACGGATAAATCAATTTTTTTTCTCAATAATTGGAGGTCAATAACTGTTTGTCGACGCTACCTTTATGCCGACTATATGGCTGTTTACAAAAATCGATTTATATGTACGATTTTATTTAAAGTAAAATCGATTAAATCAATAATCTTTTTCACTTCTCTAGGTCGCGGGCGTTGCCCATGATGAAGAACATTAAAATTGTATCAGAAATGTCCATAATACAAATTCAAAAGGGGAAATTAGCCGTATTTTTATTTAAAATGGGTAAGGTATAGTTCGTCATCATGTCGTTACTGCTATTTTGAACAGAAAAATGAGGCATGTAGTCAAAAGGGACTACAAGCTGTTTCCCCGACAGTAATTACCATGACCTACCTAATTCCGCCAAATAGATTTATTACCAAGCAGGTGTCATTGAGCAGACAGCACACAAGTATTTTATTTTTGCCTACTGGGAGTGTAAGTCTGCACTAAATAGGCACTAAAGCTTATTTAATGATCGCGTCGTGTTGTTTAAAAAATCATAATATAGGTACCTAGACATCCTCTCAGTTCTTCAGGTGCTCCTCATAATCTCAAGTCTAGAGGACTACCCAGTCAGAGACACGTCAAAACAACATTTGGCACAAATAATTTTTTTTAATTGTTGTATTTAGGTAAGAAAGTACACCAAATTCTTTATTGATAATTTTTAGGGTTCCGTACCCAAAACAGGACCCTATTACTAAGACTTCGCTGTCCGTCTGTCTGTCACAGGGCTGTATCTCATGAACCGTGATAGCTAGGCAGTTGAAATTTTCACATGTATTTTTATTGTCGCTATAACAATAAATACTAAAAACAGAATAAAATAAATATTTAAGTGGGGCTCCCATACAACAAACGTGTTTTTTGGCGTTTTTTATAGATTGTGGTACGGAATCTTTCGTCCGACTCGCACTTGGCCGGTTTTTATTTAAAGGTAGTTTTTTTAGGGTTCCGTACCCAAAGGGTAAAAACGGGACCCTATTACTAAGACTTCGCTGTCCGTCTGTCTGTCACAGGGCTGTATCTCATGAACCATGATAGCTAGACAGTTGAAATTTTTACAGATTATGTATTCCTGTTGCTGCTCTAACAACAAATACTAAAAACAGAATAAAATATATATTTAAGGGGGGCTCCCATACAACAAACATGATTTTTTGTCGTTTTAATGGTACGGAACCCTTCGTGCGCGAGTTTGACTCGCACTTGCCCGGTTTTTTTACCAAGATTTTTTTGTGCTTTACAAATATTTTTCTAAGTTACAGTCTGAATACATAGCGATCGACTCTACACAGAGCTAACCGCAACTTAGTATCGCTATTATATTTATTATATTCATTATTCATAAATATTTCTACTAAGTAGGTAGTGGAAATATTCGCGACTTCGTTCACGTTCCGTAAATTTCAAATATTTACTTTAATTATACTACTTTTTTAGCTTCGGAAAACCTATTTTACTCGTAGTTTATAACTCCCTACAAGTTTAATACTTTTAGTACTAAACTTATGGTCAGGCCTTTGCATTGGTTGTCAGTCAGTTATACATATAAGAGTTATCTAAGAGTATGTTTATTTACCGTCCAGTAGTGGCTCTCGTGGTTTCATTGATCGTTGTGGTTTGCTGCTAAATGTTGTCCATATTTGGTACGACAGCTTTCCAACAGGTAGGTACTTAGGTACATAAAGATCGACTTAACTATCGGTACTAGTAAGATATACATAAAATGTGAATATAGAATCGTTTTGGTCTAGTGAAAGTTATCTCGCGTCCAATCCTAAGAGATTCTGATTCCTGATTCTGTATCAAAAATATATACGCATTTATCTGCGGCGATGGGCTTGCAACCTGTCACGTATGGAATGCTAACTACTGCAAAATGTGGGTATGTGCCAAATATAATGTTTGGACGTGCCTCTGACTACCCCCACTAGACATCTTTAAAGGATCTAAGCGTCTCGAGATCTGAGAGGATGTCTACCGTACTTGGGGATTAGGTACAGTCGTGATACTATTTATTTTATTTATTTTTATTTATTATCTGTGGTGTGTAAGTGGCTATGGGTTTGCGTGCCATTATATCTTGTATGAGATGCTAACTACTGAATACGTGTAGTGTAGGTATAATGTAATGTTTGGACATGCCTATCATTACTCCCTTGGCCCTGACCTTAAGATCTGCGCGTGGAGATCTAAGAAGATCTGTCTTTTTTCACCTGGTTGGGGATTACAGTTGTGATCCAATATTTTTTGTTATTGTGTAAAACTGTGCATATAAAATAGCAACCACATACCAAGTTAAGTTCGTAAAAATTATCTTCTTTGAAGTCGATTGTAGGCATCGTCGACACAGCCCAATAGACGCCTCATGTCTTAATTTATTTAAACAAACAATTCAGTCGAACTATTGATGTATGCGGGTCCCGAAAAATGCATTCTGAATGAAGTGACTGAAGTGGTCGGTACTAAGTTACTTCAGATTTGACGCGGTGTCTTATATCTATAGTATTAGCCTGTCTTGTCAGACTGTGTTCGCCTTGCATGAGGTGTCTATTGGGCTGTGTTGTCGATGATTGTAGATCGTAAAGAAACTGCACTGCATTCTGCCTTTGAATAACCAGCATGTGTTTAAATTGTGTTCAATACTCACCTACTGGGTAATTTTGCAAAGTGCAGGTTGCCTTTGATGATGTGCCACATAAACAGAGCTTGCACCTGTAATCTGCAGATAGATTTATTTATCTTTATCGTGCGATACTAAATTATACCTACAGAAAATAATAAACTGCCTTCAAGCTTCTGAAGTATAGAATCTTGACTTTCAATCCGAAGTGTGGATTTGAACCCTGACCGTACAATATCAATGGATATTTCTGTTCGAAAAATGCGCATTAACTTCTTAAAACGGTTAAGGAAAACATCGTAATGAAACCAGTTAGCATTCTTATAAGCGGAATACTATTGCAAGATGGGGGAATGTGCCAAATGTAATATTTTGGGTGTGCCTCTGACAACCACCTCTTCACAGTGCTGAGCGCTTTGAGATCTGAAAGCTACTATACTTAGAGATTACAGTCGTGATCCTATTTATTTATTTTTTTCATTCCTTAATATCTAAAATTTATCAAACCTGTGCAAATTTCATCGCTCCAAAATAGAGTTTAGCATTTGAATTTACTCAAAGCTTGGAATGAGTTACTGTTAATCTACATTTGAATCGGTCTCCGAGTCCCACTGGCGCGTCACTCCGTCTGCTCTGTCCGTCTGATGAATAAATAGCACAGGCCTCTTTGTCCCGTTCCGGATCCGTCTCGTATCTCCAACAGACGCCAAATAAACCAAGCTGTGATTTATTTCTGTATGCAAATGTATGTGAAAACTAATTTTGCTTCTGGCATATAAATATCTACGATTTACGACTTACAGCAGCACAAGTGACATTTTGAAAACGGTGTTAAACACCTCAAGCCAAATCCTTCTATATGTTTTTACCAAAGAAGTGAATGAAATAGAAAATCATGTGTTGTGCCGACCCCACATGAAGTGGGATACGTGATACTATGTAGTAAATAAATAAAATAAATAAATAAAATAGAAGAATAATACTTAGAGAGAATAGAAGTGTATCTGAATACCCCAAAGGTATTAAAACTTTTAGCCTGAATTGGCTCCCAAATGAACCTATACTCATAGTTACCTTAGGCATAGGCATGCCTTAGGTAAATAAATAAAATAATAATAAATATTGGTGGACATTTTACACATCGCCATCTAGGTAGATTTGGGTTCCATTCAGGCCCCATTTTGGGAATTTAAAGGAGATAAAAAGTATCCTATGTTTGAATCTAGGTCATTATAAAGTATCTAACAAACAAACAAACATTCGTGTGATTGGGAAACATAGTCAGTAGACTGTCATGTCTGTGAGTATATTATGTCCTTAAATAAGTAAGATTTAAAAAAATGGCCAAGTACGAGTCGGACTCGCACACAAAGGGTTCCGTACTCTTATCAAAACGGCAAAAAAATCACGTTTGTTGTACGGGAGCCCCACATAAATATTTATTTTATGCTGTTTTTAGACAACTGTGAAAATGTCAACTGTCTGACTATCACGGTTCATGAGATACAGCGTTGTGACAGACAGACGGACAACGAAGTCTTAGTAATACGGTCCCGTTTTTACCCTTCGGGTACGGAACCCTAAAAAATACTTAACTAAGGGTAACTTGTTAGGTAGGTAGGTACTCAGACTTTATAATTTACAAGTCGGAGTCTATGCAGAGTCGGAGACACAAGTCGAAGTCTATGTCAAGGAGTTTATGCAGAGATGGTTTGACAGTATGATCTATAACAATCTCCACACTAGGCAGAGCTTGTATCGTGAGGATCTGGCTATGGTAATCAATTCGATACAAGAAACCAACATTTTCCTTTGGTATTTTAAAAATAACACGTTGAAACGAAATCAGGGCAGTTAGCATTCGGCGGGTATCGAATCGTTACGCTGTAATTTGATGAATTACCATCGAGTTAACAGCATTCCTTCGGTTTGGCAGTGATTGTAAGTTATTATACAAGTAATTGGTAACTTCGTGCCGTTGCCAAACTGAAGTGTGGACGTGAGGACCAACATTATAGAACAAAAAAAAATAAGTAGTACAGTTAGGTACCTACGTATCCACCATATTCTTAGGCTTTTACTCTGCAAAACAATTTTGACATTATAGAAACGATTTGACTGCGATATATTTGGTCAAACCGCACTCATAAAAATGTCAAAAATAATGTAAATATAGCGGCGATGGGCTTGCAACCTTGTCACGTATGGAATGTTATCTACTACAAAATGTGGGCATGTGCCAAATATAATGTTTGGACGTGCCTCTGACTACCCGCCACTAGACATCTTCAAAGGATCTAAGCGCCTCGAGATCTGAGAGGATGTTTACCGTACTTATGGATTACCGTTGTGATTTTTTTATTATAGTCGGAAACGATGTAACTTTTTTCGTTGATCGTGTTCAAGAGTAGACCTCCAGATCTCACCTTGTGGCTATTAGAAATTTCGAGATTTTACTCCGATACCATTACACCCAAATAAAAAGCAAGTTGATGCTAAAAGTGTTAGTATCAGCTGATCAACCACGTAGACCGTCAACTCCTTTGTACATAATAATTTTCCCCGATAATATATAAAACAAAGTAACCCAGAACCGTAGCTTTATCTAAAACATGCCGTCATACAATTAATTTCCCCGATGGTACCTTAAGCAATAAGAAACCCCAGAATCGTTTTCTGGTATTTATCTAAAACATGCGCTTGCGCACAATGGCAGCAGACAAGCTGGGAGCGCCTAATCTAATCTAGGCTCTAAAGCCCTTGTATAACTAAGCTATTTGCTTTTGTACTTATTTACTTACCTCTACTTAGTGTGGAATGTGATACTCGTTTGCACAACTTTCCTTTACACCTAATTTACTTAAAACTTCCGCATAAGTACCTACAATTAATTTTCACATTATTTTTTACTAAGCATATAGTTATTATGTACATCGGTTTTTATTTATTTTGCTACATAACAATGATAATCATTTATTTAGTAAAATATTATAAATAATGTTACAGATTATGCGGACAGATCGATATATTTGTTTGATGAAAATCTGTGTCGTGGGAAGATAGTATTCTTCCTGTACACAATAATATAGAAAAAGTATAATAGGAAAATAAATTTGTTTGAAAATTCTAATCTAAAGGGCGTGATAAGATTATGTATACCTAGGTAGTTACATAAAGTTTAAATAAATAGGTAATAGACGTAAGTATATAAAGAAATGCATCATCCATGGTCAAATATGGTCATCTAAGACAAGTGGTACAGACTATCTCAACCCCATCTGGTGTTAAAACTTTGTAATATTTCAGTAGACTTATCCTTTTGGTGCGGTATTTTTCTGTTTATGAAACAGAAAACGTCTAGTTTATTTTGTGTCAACTTTAGTAACATACATAAAAACAACATTGCCATCAAACTTGGTCACGACACAGCTATATGCTGCAACAGTGAGTGTACTTACTAAATACAAAGTTCGTCAGCACGGACCTAAAACTAAACCAGACACAACAAACAAATCAAAATGGATTCCATTAACTGCGAAAACAATCACTGAAACAGTTCCAACCATTATAACCTCTTTGCAATAATTTCCAATCTATCTTTTTAATTAAACTATTCCAAGAAAGCTTTTATCTTTTGCTAACTAAAACATTTATGTCTGAGCAATGAAATCACTGTAATAGATGTCTAACAACGACTATAGAACTTATAGCTAACGTGATAAAGGCTAAAGTTATTGTTGATGGAGAATTTAATCCAATACAGACTTGTACAATCGCAGAAATTAGAATAGATGTAAAATTAGAATGTAACATCGATGTAAAGTAATTATTGGGTATGAACTCGTAACTACCTAATTAATTATTGTCTATTACCTACTAAAGTTTGATACTAGCTAGATTAGCAAGTCTTATCTATTTAAAAGTAAAGTTGCATGAAAAATAGCAAATTCGAAAAAAATGCTTTGTTCTTTTGGAAAAGAGATAATAGTTATTAGTTATACAAGAGTACAAAGTTGCTTTTTAACCGTGTGTTCAATTTTGATGACCGAGCAAGCGAAGGATTCTAAAATTGAATCACGAGCGCAGCGAGTGATTCAAAATTAGAATCCATGGCGTTAGCGAGGGAATCAAAAGAGCACGAGGTGAAAAATCTTTGCACTCGAGTGCAATTCATTCAGTGAGTTCATTCCACCTTAGAGAGGAAATGACTAAATGCAAAAAAAAATCGTTTACAATCACAAGATAGGTACTTTTATTTCAGTTTAGGTATTAACTACTACATTATGATAGGTAAGTATTACAGAATAATCATAATAGTGACGTGCAAAAATGCCGCGTAAAGCAGTACAAAGCAAGTACAAAGCAAATTGAAAAAAGAACACCAAGAAGGTTCCTAGTCTGAGTTTTTAACAAATTAAAAAAAAGTTGTATGATATATTTGGCACCATAGAGGTAGCAGTAAATAGGTTTAATGATTTTTTTAATTCACAAACTTAGTGCACACGATGTTCTAAATTCAATTTACTTTATCCTCTAGAGAATAAAAACGGCTTTTGCACTCAGATATTGAAGAGCAAAAATACTCTTTCCGAGATAGTGGGATGAAAAGATGTTTAACGGGTCAGCTAGTCTATGAAGTACAATAAAAATCTGTTCTTCTGATTCTTTGTTGAACATTGTCTATATTTATTTATTCGAGTAACCTAGGATTCACAGTTTTCTTATTATTAAATCTACATTGTGTTATATATGTACTTATAATGTTGCACTCAAACCAAATTGAATCCACATTATGTATTCCAATATTTCGTATTTGTAAATATATCTTTCTCACTAAGTATTTCTATGAAGAAAATTTTGTAACGACTCATTAAATTGCTCAAGGAAAATACACTCTAGAGACCAAAGCTAACTATCATTAGTTAATTAATCAGCTATAAACTTTAATGAAAACCGTATAAATGTAAATAAAGATAAACGTAAGGATATTGCAGAAATCATAATAGTTATTGATATAACTTAAGTGGTAATATACGCGCTAATGGACATAACTGCTAATGAAAAGGAAAATAAGGCGTTATAAGGATATGAAAATGTGTAATATGCATAAAATACCAATAGAGGTGTTTTAGATGGCGCCAATAAGACTTCGAGATTACTTACTAGGAAACAAACTTGTTGAGTCATAATATCGAACAGTTTACGCCTAAAGTGTTATGAAAATGATCTGACAAATTCTACTGTGAATATTCGGATTAACCTACTTATTATACGAGTAGGTACAGAGTTAGATAAAAGTGTCACAACCTATTTAGATTTATGAGACTGAAATGGTTATCACTAATTCATTTATTCATTGGTGCAAACCACTAAATAAAAATATTTATTAGTGGACATTTCACAAGCATAGCTTATTATCACGAAATCGAAAATAATATATAGACATACAAGAAGGTACTTCATCAATGTAGGAAGGTATCATTATTTGAAACGCGTCGTTGTAAGTTTGTAAGAAAATTACACGAAAAAAAGTCGCGGTTGTCCACTAATAATACATAAAAGTCTTTAGCATTTATCTCTGAAAGCTATGTCTCATACACATACGTGTCGTATAACATATAAAACCTCTTTTTAGAGCTCACTGCTTATACCCTACGGAAACGACATGGTAATAATTTGCAAATGTATTCCTTGATGCTGCAACTTGTGATGGATGCGACGGCTAGACGTAGGCCAGAGGAGGGAGAGGGCCGACCACCCGCGCGTCATCACTTTATCCGTAAATCTGCCCTAATTAATGGACTCGTGCCGTGATGACGGTAAAATGCTGCTGATACAAGCTGATTGCCATCTTCAACCTTCTTCATTTTCAAGTTATTTTGTGTTAATTATGATTCGTTGCGGTAATTATAGATTTATATTCGAAAGTCATTTCGACATTCCAAGCCTAGACATTGATAGATACATCAAAGTCGCGTTTAAACAAATTCAGGCATTTTGATTTTTCAAATTGAATGCTGTATCATTGAATCAACAAATCTTAGTAGCTCAAAGCTAAATTAAAATTTCTTATTTAGAAGCATTGCCTAGTGAGTGTGATCCTAGTCCTTCGTGCTCTCCAAAAGCGCTATCTTCCTGCCAGGAGCGCCTATCCTAATGCCAAGCTCCAACGGTATTCCGGTATTCGGAGGCAGTCGGCGCGTCAGTACCGGCGCGTCCGGACGTCTCACCACTAGAGGTGAACTCGGATTTGCGATCGTGGTTTTAGACAACATTTCGGATAGATTAACGGCGTAAAACTATGAGAGAACGTGGAATCGATCATGCCAGAAAAATGATATAGGGTTTTAAAAATTATGAAATTTGTTTTGTTTTATCAGTGAACATTTAATGTGAAAAGTAGAGGGAAAATCTAAAATATAGAGGCCGAATTTGACATAGATGCAGTATGATATGTTTGAAGATTCTTTTGTTTTGACGTGTCTACACAGTGTAACTTTTAAAAGTTGTGCAAGATACCCAGAAAAAAGTGCTGCAACTGAAAAACACACAACTAAAGATTGCTCGTGAAAATGTGGACGTGATTCAGGAAGTGACGAGGATAACTTTTGTGATGGATACCAAATGAACAGTTCTCACGATGCGCTGGAGCCTGGTGGCAGTTCTGGCGGTGGTTCTGGTTCTGGTGTCAACCGCCACCACTCCCCGCCGCTGTGCTGGCCGGCTAGCTCGGGAGAGGCTGAAGGCGGCTGAGAAGATCCGAGATAAGCGGTACTTCCTGCTCTGCTGTACCCCGACATGTGGTACTCCTCCAGCAAGAAGGCAGCGGCCGATGACCACAAGGAGGTACCAGCCATTTCATAAGACTTGGCTGGGGCTAAAATACGGTATGTTACAGAAGAACCAGTGATGAATGATAATTAATATTTTATTGTAAAACATGGGAAAACGACAAAGTATGGGTATTGTGGCAAATGACTAACTACCCTCTTTATACATCCAGGATATAAGCGCTTGAGGTCTGAGAGTCTACCGTACTTGGGGTTTACAGTCGTGATCCTATTTCATTTCATTTTTAGGCATAGTAAGCGTAAGAGGTAAATTACGACAAAAAACCAAGAGCATTTACATCAACTATATACCTACTCGAACATAATCAAATACCGTATCACCAAACATGATTCTGCATATCAAAATATCGAATGTTACAGTAGGTACCTACCTGCTAGAAAAAATGTTATCCATCATTTCAATAATTTGCCTTGTCCAATTGCTACGAAACACATCAATATGCATTGGAATCATCAATAGTTTATGATATAATTAACGCTAATAGCATTATCAGCTAACATGAGAATTATATATGGCTGTAAAAATTGATAAATGATGACTTTATGAGCTTTTGCTTTCAAAACTGTATTATTTTGTTTTGTAGCATCATTCGATTGTATATTTGTATATATTTATGAATCTTTATCAACATGTTTTTGTATGGTTGTTTTACCTAACTCCAACCTCAGCTTAGGTACTGCTTATTTCCTTGCCTCAAATTACCCAGATTCTTACAACTTTATCACTTGCAAAATGCAAATACTTTATACTGTTTATTCTGTGGTTTTGGTCGAAATTCAGATCATGGTTTACGGAAACTTATTAACATATTTTTTCAATATAAAGGTTTACCTAACCCCAACTTCAAGTTTAATTCTTATCAGCATAATATTCCCTGCCTCAAATTACCCAGACTTACAATTTTATCACTTGCAAAATGCAAATACTTGGCCGAATACTGTTTATTCTGTGGTTTTGGTCGAAATCCAGATCATGACCTTTAGGAACCAGGCCATCACTTCCGTATCTCTTCCCCGTTTACCAGTTTTTTAGTACCTTTGTGATATCGGGTTACTCAGGACCAGATTGTTTTTCTTAGACAATGTGTGAGGCTCATGTTTTTATTCTGTCAGTCAGACTAGGCGGTTACTTTTAAACGTTTTTTTGATGCTTTGAATATGATTTATGGATCTCAAATGTTTGTGACCTCATTACAGGACTCGAGCTTTAGTTTCTTCTGTCTTTTATCTATCAGCGGTGACGGTAACCGATATTTTTGACGCACCATACACATATCTAGATAGGTATGTAGTGTGACTTTGAAACTAACTTCTTCTGTGTTTTAACATACTTAAAGGATCTTTCAAAGTTAACTTCAAAAATTGGTCGTGAACATTGCGTTAATAAAGTCAATTTAATTTTCTAATTTTGATACTACAAAATGTTTCATGTGCCAAATGCAATTTTGGACCTGCCTCTGACTACCCCCTCGAAACATGATCAACAATGTCTGAGCGCTTGAAGATCTGTGGGTATGTCTAGCTTACTTGGGTTACTTAGGTATGTCTTTACAATGTACAAAAACAATATGTATGTAACTTTAAGAATCATTTGTTTGTAACATGATTTTGACTGTTCGCAAAACCCAAAATGGAATAATCAGCACACGTTATCGACCCTGTCAAGCTCCAGAATAATTTATGATCTCAACTCATTCAGATTACGGATTTCATTCACGATTCTTGCCCCACAGGTTATCAGCGAGAATGGTAGGTCATCGAACCGCGGCCATATTGCCAAATCTCGATGATATTGCTCATAACTCTATGGTTTTGCAATCCCTATGGACATGCAGTGGAAGGATTTTGAAAGAAGTTCTTAAAAAAATAATAAAAATTGCGAGAATCCGACTATAATTATGATAAGGGTCATCCACCAAAAATGAGATAAGTTAAAGTCAAAACAAAAAATATAAAAAAATGACTCACGAATCCACGACTGTTATCATCCAATTACCTACTGTAGATATCCATAAGTATGTATATCAAAGGAAGTTTGAAAGTGACGAAGTTTGAAAGATGTGGAGCAATAATTAGGTTAGCATGGTATGGGCATGTTATGAGGAGGGGAGAATTTACGATGTGGATGGATGTAGAAGTAGAGGTAGGTGAAAGAAAAGATGGATGGACTGTGTGAAAGATGACATTTATGTGCAGGAAAGGAGTGAGTGTTGAGATGACGGATAGAGGGAAATCGATGAAGAATGTGCTGTTGATAGCCGATCTGAAAAAAGTTGACGTTGCCTTAAATACTTGTAGGTACATTACAGCCGTTATAGCGGTCACTGCTCTTTATAAAACCAAGGCTTTACCACCGAATAGACAGAGTTCCTGCGTTTTTGGGTCAGCGGAACGGATTTGTAGATAAGCTTCGGACGCTGATACGTCAGGCACGTAGGCTGACGAAAGTAGGTCTGATCAGACAACAAAAGTAAAAAAAAAATATGTACTTAATTTAATTTAAAGGCAATTATGTGGCTTTGGTTAATTTTTAGTCCGAGAAATAACGCTTCTAAGGCTATTTATTGGTATTAAGTTGCGATACCTATATACTATTTGCAGCGGTTTTTTGATAACTTAACCGTTTCCTGTGTATTTTGTAAGTATTCTGCAATATATTATTATATATAAGATGTCATTTCATTTAGTAAATAAAGTGTATTTACAGAAAAAACGTATTTTATATTTTACCCTTGTTTCTTCTATTACAAATAACGACACAAAAAAAACTGATATTCTTATTATTATTTTTTAATGTAACGGAAACGGTAAAAAAAACGTTTAAAGGGGCAGTCGAAGGCAAGTCAAAACTTTACATTTAGCCTATGTTTACATTTTGCAAGCTTCAACATGGCCTTTACTATTACTTTATTGTCTTTAGATGTAAAAAATTGTGGGTCTGATCACGATCAACCCAGTTTATGTATATTCCATGAAATGGAGTACCACAAGGTCCGCAGTTGTGACCTTTGCTGTTCACTTCATTCGCGGTACTTAACCTTCGTCTCATTAAATTTTCAAGACCAGTATTCTTTTCACCACCTACTTCCCCACTTCAATAAGTATTTATAAGAAAGCTACCTGCTCTACTTAAGACTGAACATTCCATATGCAACCGCTCTGTTTACGTCTGATTTGACGTTTATTAATAACCAATTTAGAGTTGGCGTTATGGCGGGTGATGGCGCACTGGTTATTAGACCAGGAACTGGTGGTACTTTTTTTAAATATGGCTATATACCAAGTCAAATTTAGTTATTTATTTTCAAAACTAATACAAATATTTAATTTTATAAAGTGCCTATGTCCTATTTTAATCTATAAAAGTAAGAATAGTACCTACCTAAAGTTATTTCAAAGTACTAAGATAACCTAAATTGGATTAATTGTTTCTACGACTTACCTGAAATAATAGGTAGCCTTAACTATAGACTTTAACACGGGTGTTTATCACGTAATTACCGCCCGCGACCATGGCTATTGTAACACAGCCGAAACGTCGGGAAAATAAATTAAAGGTAATTACGCGATAAACACCCGTGTTTAAAATCTATAGTTATGTCTACTAATCACGATAGTTTGAAAAATAATAGGCAGCCTACTTAGTTTTACAACATATTTCATTCGTACTTTTAGTTACCCTTTGGGTATGGAAACCCAAAGGGTAAAAACGGGATCCTATTATTAAGACTTCGCTGTCCGTCTCTCCGTCTGTCCGTCTGTCTGTCACAGGGCTGTATCTCATGAACCGGATAGCTAGACAGTTGACATTTTCACAGATGATGTAAATACTAAAAACAGAATAAAATAAATATTTAAGTGGGGCTCCCATACAACAAACGTTTTTATTTCCCCTTTTTTATAAATATTACGTGTGCGAGTCCGACTCGCACTTGACCGGTTTTTTTCTTAGCCATCCTAGATTTAATCGATGACCATATTGAGAAAAAACCAAGTACCTACTGTAAAATAAAAAATTATAAAATCAGTAATCGTAAGTATGTGTAATGTGCATGCTCGTTAAAACAGTTAAATATCGTTCGTAGTTATAATTTGAATCGTCACCATTCATAACCTTCTTGATGCAAAATTCTCAGGTACAAAAAACCCGGTTAACTCGTACAAATTATAAGCCAATTCACAAACTAAATCTGTTTCAAGTTTTTTCCAAATCACAAACATTCCTTATTTGCATCGTGCATGTATTGTACAAAGAAGCTCATTGGCTCTTGCTCTATATTCGATTGGATCGATGCGATTCAATAACTCGATCCATCACTCGGATGGCATCATCAATCAATTCGCGGGTTCGATGCAAATCCTCAAATAAGACCCTACTATTGAGTTAGATACGTTAGCATATTTTTAAACCGAAGTAAAATGAGAGGTTCTCAATTCGACATGTACAATTATATTTTTTACCTACCGCGCTTATTTTTCTTTACCTGGTGATCCGATTTCGATGATTTTTTTCTATTGTGTAGAGAATAGTCCCAAGTTGGTCTCATTTAAATTCTATTGAACTAATAGTTCCTTCATAAAACTTAAAAGAACTAATAATATAATATCGTCCCTTGACTTTTCGATGGAACAAAACATTTCAGTCGGTTTTTATTTTCTATTTTAAACGTAACTATACTTTGAATCCATTTACGCAATATATCGGGATTAGGAAATCCAAAAGAAGGAAGCTCTCTGACCGTAATTTAACGGCCAACGTTTCTTAAACAAACTTCACACTATAAAATCAGTAATTAATGATAACAGCAGCCTTCACCCCCACGGCAAAAAACCCACAGACTAAAATAATCTCAAAGCGACTAGCACCGTAAAGTTACAGTTACACCGAGCGCAATCAACCCCACAGGGCGTTTCTATCGATAATCTAGCTTCACTAATGACGCGCGCATAATATTGTCATCATCGACTCGATAACATCGTAATAACCATCGACCACTCAGCCTAGACTTCTCGTACAAGACGAACACTGTCAGACAACACATATGGGCTACAAATCCTGTGTAAACCACCGAGCGAGGTTCACGACGCGCTGTGACATTGAACCGGCCAATCAGAATGCATTTTTTACCGCTCCCCCTACCCGCACACTTCAACGTTTTGACAGAATTGTTTGTTCACTTATACTTCAAGTAATGAAACCATTAAACAGCAAACCCACCGCGGCGCATACTGTGCGCGATGCATTTTAGCTGCGTGAGTTTATTTGTACCAATGAGTCAATTCATGCGTAGCGTTTTTGAGCGTGTCCGTGCGTTGCAGTGAAAACAATTACATACATTTTCTTGCAAAGCAAAGCTTGAAGCACGTGCGTCTCCTCTCCGTGCGGCTTTAGGCGTCTATTGGGCTATATATGGTCGATGGTAATAACAGCCCCGGAATTAAAGTCTCAATCAACCGCACACATTTATCAATCACGCCATCTATTAATCGGGGTCGGAACCAGTGGGACCGGTTTAATGCACGGGACTCCTATTAAGAATGCACCACATCACTATTACCTTTTCCTGCTTATTTCCTAGGCAGAGCCTAAAGTTACCTTGTCTCTGAAAATAACTTAGCTATGTTATTAATAAGTATGTATTTATTTACAAAAAAAAAAGTATACAAGTATTCTATCAGTTATCTGGTTCCCATAGTACAAGCTTTGCTTAGTTCGGGGCTAGATGGCGCTGTGTGAAATGTCCACCAATATTTATTTATTATTTATTTATATAATGAGTCAAATTTCTACTACCCTACTCTGTAGGTACTTAGTTTATCTACTATACGACAAGCAAGGCAACTCAAAGCCATTCCTATAGCTTGTCCATTTGGTCGAACCCTATTAATAAGACTGCTGACTGCTTTTGCTGAAATATACCAAACTAGCTGACCCGTGCCCGCTTCGCTGTGCGTAAGACATTTCTAATACCATCGCGGACTTTATTGTAGAAAAAAAAATGTGTTTATTTACGACATCACATTAGAAACCTCTAAAATTATCAGTGTTTCTCTACTATATTATGCATGTATTATACATATAAACCTTCCTCTTGAATCACTCTATCTATTAAAAAAAACCGCATCAAAATCCGTTGTGTAGTTTTAAAGATATAAGCAAACATACATACATATTACATACAGACGCGGGAAGCGGAAAGCGACTTTGCTTTATACTATGTAGTGATGATTTAATGTTTGGATGTACTCCTTACTACCCCCTTTAGACATCTTTAAGGATCTGAGCGCATGGAGATGTGAAAGGATGTCTACCAGGAATATAAAATATATTTTAACAAGCAATTTTGTAATTTATTCAATATTTCTGTGTAGTTAATACCTCTACATAAAGAATAGATAGTTCATAATAATGCAAAATAAAACCATTCATTAAAGTTTATAAATGTAACTCAGTAATCAGAGAAAAACTAACAAGAAAAATTATTGTGATATTTTTGATGGATCGTTTAAAGCACTTTTTTTTGGAAAATAACATTGTAAATTTGTAATGTACCTGGCATCTTTGTTATTCAAACCCGGATTCAAACCCACGACCTTGGTATAAGACGGAAGTCCATTAGGCCCCCAAACCTAAAACCGGTGAGACCGGTGTATCGTAAACTCCGCAGATTACTACGCACATCACTATTGATGCATTGTCTCAATCGCGAGTCACTAGTGCTGTGCGCGTGTCGATAAAACTATAAATCACGCAACGTGCCGATTCATTCAAGTCGACGGCCGATGGTCAATACTCGCCACAGGGCCCGCACTACCCATTCATCATTGTTCTGTAGTTTGAGCTACGATAGAACCATCGACCACATAGCCCAATAGACGCCTTATGGTCAGCGCACAGTTGTGGACCGAACAGCAGTTGATTTTAAATTTATCATTTGAATTTAATAGTAATCCAATCTAAATTTTTATATATAAAAATCAATGCCACTTTTCGTTGTAATTTTATAACTCAAGAACGGGCTTACCTATCCAAACCAAATGTTAAGTCTTTGTTCAGACTATTTAGTAGACGGTTTATGTGAAGTTTGCACAAAATCGGTAGAGCGGTTCTTCATTTATCACATTTTTTGTAACATATGAATTCAATAAATGGGGATTTTGCGTCAATCAATTATTGAAATTTGACAGGACAACGTCTGTCACGGGTCGGCTAGTAAGGTATATATTTCAATGCTCAGTAATCTTGCAAAACTGCGCTGCGATGCTCCGAGACCGATCACCGAGCATTGAAATATATAGGTACCTTATTTCGATTGGATAACTATTTAAACTCAATTGATATATTTTAAATCCGCTGCTGCCGGTCCGATCTTCTACTGTGCGCTGACCATAATGGCTTCATTTCTTCAAACAAACAATTCTGACAAAACGTTGAGACGTGGCGGGTCAGGGGGTAAAAAATTCATTCTGACTGACCGGTTTAATGTCACAGCCCGCCGCGGGGCGTGTCGTGAACCGCGCTCGGTGTACAGTATCTGTAGCCCATATGTGTTGTCTGACAGTGTTCGCCTTGCATTAGGAGTCTTGGCTGTGTGGTCGATGGATAGAACCGACCAAACTCGTGATCCTCTGAATTATATAACTGTTGCATTGACTGATGGACAGCATTGAGCACAGTCTGATACATCAAAACCTGTAGAATTCGGTATCATTATTTCGTTCGAAGTGCATTGTTTGTTGCCTTATTTGTCTAAGATCGCAAGAAACAGAGTTAGCTTTACCCAGCTTACATTGTGATTTAATTTTAATTTCATTACCGAAAGGTATTTTAAAATTGAAATAAAATCTTAGATATATATCTAAATATCTTAGTTAAATAATGCCCATATTCTTAGTTGTCACCTCGAAATATTTCAACGACGACTCGACCTCGAAACCATGTTTTGGTAGCTTTAGTTGATGAAATTACTTCGAGTTTGCCTCTAGTCGAGGATTCCTCAGTCAACAAAATTGTTAACTCAAGGTACCTCAAGATGTACCTTGATATTCCTCGACATCTACTGAACAATGCATGCGTGTGTCAGTTTGTTTAATGAAAATTTGGACTGTTGACATAATGACGTAATTGAAAAACCTCCAAAATATAAATTAAAGATATCAAACATGAGGTATTTTTCGAGGGGCCTCAAGAGTTTGAGTCAAGGTAGAGTCGAGTTTAGGTTTAAGGTTTAAAGACATTTATTCTCAAAAAAGATACAGTCACTAACATTAGAATACAATAACTAACTAAAGTAATAAAATACTTAGGTGATAGGTACAAATTGAGTTGATCGCTCGATTGAAATGATATGAATGTTAAAGTTATCGTGTAAAGACAACAAAACAGAATACAACTAAAGAATATGGGGATAAGTTGAAGTTTGTAGAGAGGAGTGCGGTAAAGACGAGTGCGATTCACTAGTACAGTGATACAAAGCTGAGCATGTCACGGTCACGGATAACCTCTAATAGGACAAAGCCTCGTTGTACCGTGATAGCTCAATCGCGCCGCGATGTACCAACACAAGGCTCTTTCAGTCCATCCACTGAACCACGACCCGCGGGTCAGTAAAACCTTCCACCAGTAATTATACAACAAAGTTAGATCATCACGATAAGCGAGAAAAAATGAATCCGTTTGACAGGACCACCTCCTGCCGGGTCAACGAACGAGGATTGCCTTGCTAGATGTACACTGGTAGCGATTCTGTGGTCCATTCTAAAATTTAGGAATCCTAAAACACGAACGCTCTTATTTCTTTTCGTTAAAGTCTAAATTCGCGAATTCAAAATGAAATATCCTAAATTTAGGATATTTTAGACATTTTGATTTTATACTGGTGGCGATTATGTTGTGTTCACTCTAAAATTTTGGGTTCCCAAACCACGATCGCTCTTATTCGCGTAACCTCAAAATGGAAGTACCTAAATTTAGGATGTTTTAGACATTTCGATTATTTTTTTCGTATATTTCGGAACTAGCGACCCGCCCCGGCTTCGCACGGGTAGCATGTTATTATATGTACATATAAACCTTCCTCCTGAATCACTCTATCTATTAAAAAAACCGCATCAAAATCCGTTGTGTAGTTTTAAAGATATAAGCAAACATACATACATACATACATATTACATACAGACGCGGGAAGCGGAAAGCGACTTTGCTTTATACTATGTAGTGATGTGCAAAAAAAACGTCAAAATCTCACTTTAGTTTACTTTGAAATGCTGACTAAATTTACGTCTACGTTTAAGAACTATCATCGAATCGGTTACGCGGATTTAGACTTTAACGCAAACGGAATAAGAGCGATCGTGTTTTGGGAACCCTAAATTTAAGCATACACACAACAACAAAATCGCCACCACTGTGATGATGTAATTGTGCTGAGTTTCGCCGTGTGATTTGTATCTGCAAATTGAATTATAATCAAATATTATGAAGTCATTAATCGAATATTTTTTGTGCATTGTCTCATTACGCGGCGCAGCGTGAAGCAAGGTTTAATATCTATTTTGTTATTAATAACATTATCATTAAAGCGAACCGAAAGAGCCTTGTAACTAATAATTAATTCTAATAGGCCTTCTTACACCTTTTCTACATTATTTATATATTGTAGGCTAGCTGACCCGTGCCCGCTTCGCTGTGCGTAAGACATTTCTAATACCATCGTTGACTTTTTTGTAGACGTTTTTAAGGTGTACAAATACTGTAGTACATTATTTTGATATATCTCGTGGGGTTCAGCCAGCATTTGCAATGTAAGCGCAAAAAAATGTGTTTATTTACGACATCACATTAGAAACCTCTAAAATTATCAGTGTTTCTCTACTATATTATGCATGTATTATACATATAAACCTTCATCTTGAATCACTCTATTTATTAAAAAAAACCGCATCAAAATCCGTTGTGTAGTTTTAAAGATATAAGCAAACATACATAAATACATACATACCTATTACATACAGACGCGGGAAGCGGAAAGCGACTTTGCTTTATACTATGTAGTGACTAGCTGACCGTGCCCGCTTCGCTGGGCGATATACATTTCTAAATGTATTTATTTTGGATGGGTATAGTATGGCTTGAATGGAGATGGGTATCCGCAGATTATACGCAAGTTGTCCCGCTGCTGGCCCCGGGAGGATGGTCATTGGTCGCCACGATTATAATATCCCGCAACTTTTTTATCAGTATTCTTATGCCTTAACAATTAAGGCGCAAACCCACCGCGGCACATGCACTTACAGAACGTTGAAGTGATTGGGATATGGTTTAGATAAAGTATGCTTACCCAACACCTATTATCTTCCATCCTTTCGACTTAGTCGGCCTCATCCTCAGAAGTTATTATCCGTCTGTCCGTCTGTACGTCTGTCCGTCTTTAGGAGGGTAAAAACGGGACCCTATTACTAAGACTCTGCTGTCCGTCTCTCCGTCTGTCTGTCACAGGGCTATATCTCGTGAACCGTGATAGCTAGACAGTTGAAATTTTCACAGATGATGTATTTCTGTTGCCACTATAACAACAAGTACTAAAAACCGAATAAAATAAATACTTAAGTGGGGCTCCCATACAGCAAACGTGTTTTTTTTTAAGAGAATGGTACGGAACCCTTCGTGCGCGAGACCGACTCGCACTTGGCCCGTTTTTTTAAACAAATAAGTACTCTACATTTTCAAGATTGTGTATTTGATACATAAATTTATTCTGAAACCATCTCCAGTCGTATCGATATCCATGTCGATTGATCGTTTTATTATTCACTCTGTTTCGGACATGTTGAGGTACAAACTACTCGGAACTGCGCAATAAGTTTAAATTCGATTTATTTATTGCGAATTAAATGTATGGAATAGCAATACATGAGGCTACTGAATTTGCAAGAATTCTATCAATGATTCTATTGACTGGCCTCACAGCTCAGTTGGTAGTAACCCTTCTTTGCTGTAGGTTGTGGGTTCATATCTCAAGGACAAACATTTGTGTGATGAACATGGATGTTTGTTCTGTGTCTGGGTAAGTATGTATTTAAAAAACAAAAGTGTATTATTCTATCAGTTATCTAGTTCCCATAGTTCTAGCTTTGCTTCGTTTGGGGCTAGATGATCATGTGTAAAATTTCCACCATTGTTTATTTATTATTTACTAGCGACCCGCCCCGGCTTCGCTCGGGTAGCATGTTATTATACATATAAACCTTCCTCCTGAATCACTCTATCTATTAAAAAAAACCGCATCAAAATCCGTTGTGTAGTTTTAAAGATATAAGCAAACATACATACGCGGGAAGCGGAAAGCGACTTTGCTTTATACTATGTACCTAGTGATTCTAGACATAATCACAGTGCAATTTAGAATTCATAGAACTTCAAATTGGATAGGAAAAATTTTCAATATCTCTAAACGTTCATTGCTTTCAGTATGCTGATTGAATTACTTTTTGAAACTAGAACGATTTATATAATGACAAGCTTTTATTTAACTTACCTTATTAGTTAGTTTTGTTTGAGAGCGAGCTGATCTGAAGATGGAGTCAGGAGCTGTTCAAAAAAGACTTCTTAGTATCTTAAATAGTTCGATTGAGTTAAAACTTTGCATACCTAGTTCCGATGACAATATATAATAGTAATATTAGGTATGTGACAGGTAACAGCGTGCTAGTCTGATGATGGAGCTCGAAGGTTCGAAGGATTTTACAAAAGCTTAAGGAAATATTTGTCAATAGAAATATTATTTTTAGTGTATCATATAAAGTTCAGTCAGTTTCCAAAGAAGCAAAATATTTAATTAAGTAAAGCTCAGACATCAAATCGATTGCTTTAATGTTACAAAATTATTGTACATTTAAATTGATAGTACTAACATTTAATTAAATGGCCTGTAAGCTATCTTGGCAAATTGATTAATTTATCACAGAATTGCTGCAACACAGCTTAAAACATAATCAAAGCTATAGACAAATGCTTCTCGATTAGCCAAATCGATATAAATAAATAAATAAATAAATATTGGCGGACTTTACACACAACACCATCTAGCCCCAAACTAAGCAAAGCTTGTACTATGGGAACCAGATAACTGATAGAATACTTATTTACTGCTAAGCTAAATTGTCTGTTAGGCTAGAACCGTTGCCGAACTCTATTATGCATATATAAATTAACAGGATCCGATCCGATCTCTATTATTTTTTAAAATAAAATATAGTCTTTACTTATTGATAATGTAGCTTTTAATAGGTACAATATTTTTTTTAAAAGATCTAGTACTTAGTTTTTAGTTAATTCGGTACAAATAAATATACAAAAATACAAATTTTACCTCTTTATATTAGTAGTGTCAATTAGATAGGTAGGTACTCAGAGTACACCCATTCATGGTATGTACACATTTTGGCTTAGCCCCATTGAAACTTGACAAAGCACAACCAGCTCTAACAAGCTGGATTTATCTTTGTCAACAAATTACGAAACACACCGAATTTGTCCCGTATCGGCGTTCCCTGATTCGACACCTCTCAATACGGCAGACTTCAATTTCAAATTCATTTGTTTAGTACAAAGTACAGAGGAAACAGATTACAGATGGAACAATGAGAACCGCAAAGTTATAAAAAACTGTGTAGCAGCTTCAACGACCGCCTTCTACACACAGAATTTATAAAAAGATAAAAGTAAAATCTAAACCTAAAGATAAAGAATAAAGATTTGCTATAGTAGTAAGTAGTATAGTAAGTATCTCATACTTTAAAATCAAATTTTAATAGTATTTTATTCATTGAAAGCCTTGTTGGCCGAGTGGGAGGTACCTCGACCTTCAATCTGAAGGTCATGGATTTAATGGTGCATCAAAACACGTGCTCAAAACGGTGAAGGAAAGTTGGGCGATGTGCTTGCAACCTGTCACATATGGAATGTTAACTACTGCAAAATGTGGGCATGTGCCAAATATAATGTTTGGACATGCCTCTGACTTCCCCCTCTAGACATATTCAAAGGATACAATATTTAACGCAGGTACTGGTGTTTGGTGATTTCTGACATGTAATAGTTTTTACCAATAAATTGATTATTCTGATTATTATTCTGTTGGTAAAGTCGAATTGTACGATATCGAATCAGGGGGCCCGGTGGGTCGTACTATTGCCCAATAGCTTAGCGCCTCATTGTTGCCCATACATGTCGAACATTGCGTGTACGAAGGGCTGCATTGGTACTGTTGAAAAGACGGAAACTATTTTTCATAATATGTACTACGGTTTTACTAAAATAACATATTGAAGACTGTATTCAAATTTTTAACAAAATGTTCTTACTGGAAGTTTTTTTTTATGTATACGTTCGCTCACACAACATAATTAATTAATAATAATTATGAACCTCAGATAAACAGCCGAAATGGCCAATAAAATGAAAATGTCAATGACAGTATTTTTCATAGAATCTCTGCATAATAACAGTAGATAATGAATGAGCTCGTACTAGCCAGCTGGTATCTTAGGCCGGACTCCCCAGTCAACACTATTGTAGCTTATTCTTGAATGACTTTGGATCATAACCTGTTCCTCAGCCATAAGGTCCAAAATCCCGTGAATTTCACGGAACTAATCCCATCTCAACGCACGTGACAAGTCGCAGATAGATGGATGACACCAATAATGGAAGACTTGAAAACAATGGTATACATTAGTAAAAGAAAAGATAGCTGGAAAACAATGTGGGATTTTACGATTTGTGAGGAGTGGTAAATTATTCATTGCCTGTCATTGACACCATTGAGACTAAATAGCTGTTTTGTTTCGGTTTGCATAGATTTCTTTTTTCAACCTCAACTTGCGTCAACCTAAAGCATTTTATTTCATATAGAAATAGCTTCACGCTAGATTTTTCAAAGAAATATGTACAGAATATACTTAATGACCTATTCTCACAACTACCGAATATGCACAAAGGAGTTTGCTTATAAACACTGTGTCACGAGAATTTTATTAGAAGATGATCCTCGCTGATTCGGTATCCATGGCCAGGCCACAACGCTAGCATAATTCAGCATAATTCGGCCAACCAGCTTTGGACAAAACCACATTTCTCAACGAGTTGAGATAATTCCTTTTCTTATGGACCGTCACCAAAATAAGGTCACCGATCAAGATAACCGTTCGAGATGTTTGACATTCCCACCAAAGCCGATGGCAGCCATAATTTCAATCAGCGTTTATCGTTGATTTTTTTTGCGTGCATATTTACATCTGGAAAATAAATTAATGCGTGTGTCAGTAGTCATATTATCAAAGATGGGCTGGAAATTGTCTTTAAATGCTAGCTAACAAATACTGAATATTAAAAAATAGGATCACGACTGTAGTCCCCAAGTACCTACATACATACTCGCAGATCTCAAGACACTTAGATCCTCAAATATGTCATAAGGGGGTAGTCAGAGGCAAGTCCAAGCATGTCTGGCACAATACTTAGCATTTCCGCTCATTTACCTATATCTAATAATATCCACTTTTATTGAATTGTACCAAACTAGCCGACCCGTGACAGACGTTGTCCTGTCAAATTTCAATAATCGGTTAGAAGAGACCGAATGTTTTTAGTCCGCGATGTCAGATTTGTTGACCAAAAACATCCCTTTTGCGTTTTTTACCATTTTGGGGATGTTATTTCATATTTTAAAGTAGTCCTATGTATTATTCCGCTATATTGCCATGGCTGACATGACTGCCACTATATTACGGCAGTCATGCCAGCTGCAGATTATCAGGAATACTTAGCAATAGCCAATGTCCTAATGCTGGTGAACGCAAGTGTTACACAAGGCCATTCAAATAGATGTATCTGAGTAATCATTCATCAAAATGTCACAGGATATGCATTGCACCATGCAATCGCTAAATTAATTCGCAGAAACTGTTGAGTACTGAACCAGTGGAATTGAGGCAAAATTGAGGCTGCCTAGATGACATCAGAATAACCCTAGCAAATTTATGTTCGCGGAAGATCTCTAGAATATTTAAACAAATTTTGTAAGAGATGAAGGGGGTCAAAAGGCAGCGCACGGCTTTACTAATGTAATTCCCTACATACTATCCTAATCCTAATAATATGATTTTGGTATAGATGCCATCGTTAGTGTGCAACAAATCTGACATCACAGACTAAAAACATTTAGTCGTCATAGCAACGCAGTTTTGACTAATTAATGATACGCATTCTACCAAAATTCGTAATTTATTTTATCAGTACAAGAAAAAATTGGAAGGTGCCTGAAATTACTTTTTCCTATGCCATTAATACAAAAAAAAAATTACATGACAACGTTTGTCACGGGTCGGCTAGTAATATTATAAATGCGAAAGTTTGTGAGTTTGTATGTATGTTTGTGCATTAACAAAATTTTAATAGGTTTTTTATTTAGTTTTATATTCTTTAATATTGAACATCTTTAGTTTACGCCGAATTCTCAACACTTTAGACATAAATTTCCAAAAATGTATTCTTCTTTATTTTGAAGCTTGCGAAATGTGTCAACAATTCCAGGATATCGCATTCCTAAATTTCGCTGTTTATTTCATTTGTTTGGTTTTGCATTATATATTTCGGTCGTCATAAAGTCGGTGGCCGTATGATAGGAAACCAAGACGTAAAAGTTTCCGAGGTATTTATGGCAGTTTATCACATCGTTGCATTTATAGATATGACTACAAACGACTTGCCATAGCTTTGCACAGTAAATTCCATTATAGAGTCCAGTCGTCTATGCCTTCGCCTTGTTCGATCGACACCACACTGGAGCTCTACATAGCATTAAGGAAAGGAACATTGAAAAAAATGATAGACCCCAAGCCGTGTTTGTTGCCTGATTCTTCTAGGTTTAGTCGCGAGGAACAGGCATAGCTTTCACACTTGTGATTATAATTAAATAAATGCCTTTTGACTTTGACTATGACATTGTAACAAATTAAAAAAACCGGCCATGTGTGAGTTGGACTCGCGCACGAAGGTTCTCTACCAGTACCATTTACTATAAAAACGGCAAAAAAATCACGCTTGTTGTTTGAGAGTTTTGTTTTTAGTTTTTTTTTTGTTATAGCGGCAACAGAAATACATCTTTGTGAAAATATCAACTGTCTAGCTATCAAGGTACATGAGATACAGTCTGGTGACAGGCAGGCGGACAGTGGAGTCTTAGGTCCCGTTTTTACACTTTGGGTACGGAACTCTAACGCACTCCGTTGCTGGTACGAGTATGTATAATATTTAACAATTGGCGATCGCAAGCGATATGAAAACGCTTAAACTCATGCCTATAATCAGAGACTGCAATAATCTACCGAATGGGCTCCAGCTCGTTTAGAAGAACCACATAAAACCTCTTTATGATTTCCTGTTTGTAAATCACCATGCTGATTATTAATATCGGATTGTCATTTGCATCACAATGAACCTGTCTGTGTGTTTGTTGATCTAATTCCATACATTACTGTCCACGTTCAATACCGCCCGCCGGCTGTGATGAGCCATAAATCAGAACCGGTCTGAACTAAGCATCAACCACACAGCCTAGACTCCTCATGCAAGGCGAACACTGTCAGACAACACACATGGGCTACAGATCCTGTGTAAACCACCGAGCGCGGTTCACGACGCGCCCCGCGGCGGGCTGTGACATCGAACTGGCCAATCAGAATGCATTTTTTACCGCCCCCCTGACACCCACACCTCAACGTTTTGACAGAATTGTTTATTTGAAGAGGCGTCTATTGGGCTATGTAGTCAATGGAGCTAAGCTTCAGATAAGCCGACGCGACAGGCGCTAACCGTGCTCCAAAAGAAGCAGCAGGATGAAATAGAACGGTTTTGACAGCATTTGAGTGGCTCCTGCTTTGCATGGTCGCATCGGTTTGTGTGTAGCTTTATCCTGTGCAAAACATGGTAATCTTAGAAAATACTAAAATAATCTAAATACATGAGTCTATTAAATTCTTCGTCGCACTGATTTTCTCTTGATTTAATAGTATCAGTAGTAGTAGTTATAAATATAATCTGTAAGTACCTATGGTAAGACAAAAACGTAGACAACCTAATTTCCTACCATGTTTGGAATAAGCTGTTTTTAGGATTCCGTACCCATAGAGTAAAAACTTTTGGGTCTTAGTAATTGGATGCCCAATTAATAAGACTTCGCTGTATGTCACGGGGCTGTATCTCATGAACCGTGATAGCTAGACAGTTGAAATTTTCACAGATGATGTATTTCTGTTGCCGCTATAACAACAAAGATTAAAAACAGAATAAAATAAATATATAAGTGGGCTTCCATACAACAAACGTGTTTTTTATAGATAATAATACGGAACCCTTCGTGCGCGAGTCCGACTCACACTTGGCCGGTTTTTTTATTACCTACATATTTTTCTTGTACATCGGTGTATGTGTATGAAATAAATGTATTCTTACTCATATTTTATTCAGATTGTATCCAAGAACTGCCATTATTGAATTTGATGAATTTTATAAGATCCTGCAAAGTATCTGTCAAACTGCACTCAATGAGATGCAGGCAATTCAGAGAAGCAACGGACTTCTAGAAGGTTGTGTGCCGTTATTCCTTGTATTCCTGCCGTATCAGTTTATTCAAGCAGTTTTTAATAAACTCTTTTAAGACCACCTTATTTCTGATGGCCTACTTACTAATTTTACTCCTCCTTAGATTTAGAATGACGATTAAAAACAAACCAGTCGTTACGGTGTACCTAATCAATGTATATAGGTGGGTACATAAAAACAAAAAGGTTTTTTTAAAGAAATACAGCTAATTAACACTTTATTTTCTTGTATTACTGACGTTTCGAGACCATTCAGATGCTCTTCATCATGAGCAACGCCCGCGAACGCGATCAACGAACGCGAATAATCAATTCAACAAAGTTGATTCATCATCTTCCTGCCATTATCCCAATTAAGTGGGGTCGGCACAACATGTGTAATTTTTCCATTTCCCTCTATCAGTCGATAAATCATCATTCACTCCTTTCTTTCCCATGTCATCTTTCACACAGTCCATCCATCTTTTCTTTGGTCTACGTCTACGTCTACATCCATCCAATTCAACAAAGTTAATTGTTAAACTAATATTTAAAGTCGGTTAATAATAGTCGTGTGAACAATAAACCGATGTCTTCGCCAATACTATCTCTAAAATAATAGGTTGATCAAATCTCATAGTGGGAGGACTCAACTCCTACACTAATGAGAGAAAGGAACTTTCGGTCCAATAAACTAGAAATTAGGGTCTGTGAGCGCGAACACAATAATGCTATACTATTACTCCGGTCCGTTAGGGCGTAGGCAGACGTAGGCTCAGTCCATGACCTAGGGTCAAAATATAGGCTGTACGGCCTGTACTTAGGGCACCGCCGGCACTCATTTTTTTAGGCACCGTGTCGGTACTTAAATTTCAATTTTTGAGAGAAAAAATCTGGTTATTAAACGTAATCATGGTGGTGTAAGCGCCGAGACTAATCGATGATTACGAATAATGGTCACTCAAACAAAAAACCTTGGTGGGCACACGAGGATTGTGGGTTTAAAAGTTTTTATGGCGCAAATCAATAGTTTTGATGTGCCTACGCTTTGAGTTTGTGAATGAAAGGAATAAAATAAGAGCTCGTCTATTTATGGTTGCTTAGTTTCAACAAAAATTACTTCAAGACCGGTTTTTAGAGCGTGAGAATGTTTTTTGTAATTAATAAGATTAATGCGTCGATGGATGGGCTTGCCAATCACGTGTGGAATGCTAACTACTGCAAAACTTGGCATGTGCTAAATGTAAAGTTTGGACGTGCCACTAATTACCCCATCCCAGATATTTTCAAGGAACTAAACGCCTGGAGATCTGATAAGAATGTTTATTGTACTTGGAGATATTGCAGTCGTTACTATTACTACCTTCTTTGAATATAAAATTCTCGTGTTACAGTGTTTGTAACCAAACTCCTCCGAAACGGCTTAACCGATTTTTATGAAGTTTTTTGTGTATATTCGGTAGTTGTGAGAATGAGTCGTAGAGTATATTTCGTACCGCTTTTTAGAAAATCCAGCGTAAATATCGGAAAATTCTGAGTGCTTTTTTATGTGCGATTATTGAAATTTGACAGGACGTCTGTCGGGACAGCTAATTAATTCTACTATATAAAAGAAAGTCGGGTTTGTTACAACACTTATAACTCAAGAACGGCTGAACCGATTTGGCTGAAAATTGGTGGGGAGGTAGCTTAGAACCAGGAGACGGACATAGGATACTTTTTAACGGGAACGGGAACGGGAGTTAATTCTAAAGCGATAAGAAGTTCGCCGGGTTAGCTTATTTATTATAAAAACACATAGTTATGTAGGTACTAACTTAATATATAACGTATTTTATTTGTCGGTCAAAGACTTATTTCTTTTGACTTTTACGAGAGTTCAATGCTGTACAAAAGGTAAACATAAACTGCTAAAGAAGATTTAACGATTTTTCTAAACAAAAGAAAATGCCATTTACCCCACATTTTAAAAACCTGTTTAATCGCAATAAACTGTCACAGATATTATATACGACTCTATAAATCAGTCTCACAGTGACTACCGGCTGTTAAACGAGTTAAATTGAAAACTGGGGCCGTACCACAAGTCCAAAAGTAATATCAAAACAATATTACTCACGGTGTGAAAGTGGCAACGCAATATAATCTCGTATGTTGTTGTCACTTTCGCAACTCAAGTAATATTGTTTTGATATTACTTTAGGACTTTGTGGTACGGTTCCTGGTAGTTATACTAAACAGATTCACTCGTAAATAAACACGGATGGAAAAACTATTGGGTCAGTCGCCGATTAGAGAAATTTAGTTCGGCTAACAGAACTATGATTAAAACTATGATTGGTAGACCAATGCTGATCCAATATTAAATCTAAAGCTGTTGCATTATCAATGCTCGTAAGTAACTGACGAGGCTTCCGGGCCGGACATTGGTAGTTAGGCCAAAGAAAAGATGGATGAACAGTGTGAAAGATGACATGGGTTAGAAATGAGTGATGAGATGACGGCTGATAGAGGGACTCCACTTAAGTAGATGATGATGATGACGATGGTAATAGTGTACCAATGCTGATCCAATATTAAATCTAGAGCTGTTGCAACATTTTCTAAGCTCGTAAGTAACTGACGAGGCGCAGGACGACCGGACACTGGTACATATTTGTTCTAAATAGAAAACATGAAAAATAACAATTCATTAAACATTAATCATAGTATTGTGCATCTTTCGAAGCAGAGTTTTTGAAGGTAATATAATTCAAACAAATGATCGTCTGGATCTTGTAGATATGGTACTCGAAAATCCTTACCCACGATACATTACTAATTGTTTTATTCTTTACTAGACGACCCGTGACACGTTGTCCTGTCAAATTTCAATAATCGAATAGAAAAGACTGAATGTTTTTAGTCTGAGATGTCTATTTGTTGCACACCAGTGCCATCTATACCAAAATCACTCCTTTTGCGTTTTTTATCATTTTGGGGATGTTTTTTATATTTTAAAGTAGTCTATGTTTTATTCGGGAATTATATCTACATCTACAACCAATTTTAACTTAAGCCGTTTTGTCGTTTATGCCTGATTGAGGCGCAAACATACAAACTCACAAACTTTCTCATTTATAATATTATTAGGATAATCACAAAAGCATCATTTCGAAACATCTAAGTAAATCTACTTACAATGTACGCCTCTTTGCGACCATGAGACTGGCAAGAAAACGAACCTTGGTTTTTTTGTTATAAGAAATCAAATCTGTGTAATATTATTTATATGGCTCTCGAAACAGGCTTGTATCGCCCGCAGCGTCTTATGAATGAATGCGTTTACGTTTTCTAAACTGTTTAGTGTGGGTGTGACTGGAGACAGGCACTCGGCCGCGCTAAGTAGATGGTTAATGCAATAAGTACTATTTAAACAAGCTTGTTATATGTGTAGAACTTAAAATATGAAGGTACGCGACTCGGGTAGAATGTACGTACTGTGCTATGCCTAGTTTTTCAGCTAAGACAACTGTCACACGGACATTATTCTGTCAGATATGAACATAGGGTTTCTTGCAGACAGCGACACCCTAAAAAAGAAACGGATTTAAAATAAGATTTAGAACTATCGCTGTCCTTTTTATTTCGAGTTAAATGCTATCAAATGGTCCATCGGCTGTGGAATCTATGGGTTACTTTAGACTCATTAAATAACGATAGAAGAGTGGGGGAGCAACAAAATTGGTTGGAGCTATTAGAAACTAGTAAAAAACTAATTTGATCTACATTTCTACCGAAACGGAGCACTGTTCTAGGGTTCCTTCCTTAGAAATAGAACCCTACTGTGAAGTTATGTTGTCGATCCAAAGGTTAGGAGTTGTTCTAATCAGACAAAAACCGGATCTTAAATAAATCTTACTAATATATAAATCCGAAAGCTTGTAAGGATGTTTCACGCCCAAACTACCAAACAGATTTAGATGAAACTTGAAATATACGCAGTCTATACCCCGAAATAGCTTATAGTAATTTTTTTATCCAGGTAAGACGTGTGCGAAGCCGTGGGCTGAAGCTAGTAAATAGTAAATAAATAGATGAATACAAAGTCCTGATCCTACACTAGGATTCCCAATATCGTGCATAAGTTTTAACTTCGACTTGCTCTTTTAAAACTAATAATCTTTTAATCTATATCCTACGGAACCCATTGAACTCCTCGCAACTCGCGCATAAAACATTTTTTTATTTATATCACTGCTGTTGATTCTCAAGCGTTCTTCTTGATTGATGCTGGCAATCAGACAGACGGACTAAATTATTTTTATTTATATCTACACGCAATTGTGCGTCACGGGATCTCTAGACAAACGGCTTGCGTGTATCAAATATAATACAATTTCGTTGATGGCGATTGCGATAATCTACGGTTTTTTGATGCTTAATCCCAATTATGCAATTTTTTTTTGAGCAGAATAAAAAAAAAGATTTTATAGAGGTAAGACGGAAAGTGTGATAATTATACGCATTTTTTTAAAACCTTCATATAGGTATATGTGTAAGTGTATGTGGGCTAACGCGAATCACTATCTTATCGTCATCGTATCGTCAAAACATCAAAATTGACACTTATACACGACAATTAGTGCCAGTTTTGACGTTTTGACAATACGATAGTGATTCGTGCTTGCCCCCATGGAAAGCAACTGTTTTTAATTTAGATTACCTAGGTCCTATGATTGTGTACTAAATGATGTAAAACTATAATCGATCACGACTTCCTTTTTAGGGTTCCGTACCCAAAGGGTAAAAACGGAACCCTATTACTAAGACTTCGCTGTCCGTCTGTCTGTCTGTCTGTCCGTCTGTCTGTCACAGGGCTGTATCTCATGAACCGTGATAGCTAGACAGTTGAAATTTTCACAGATTATGTATTTCTGTGGCTGCTCTAACAACAAATACTAAAAATAGAATAAAATAAATATTTAAGGGGGGCTCCCATACAACAAACATGATTTTTTTGTGCCGTTTTTATAGACAATGGTACGGAACCCTTCGTGCGCGAGTCCGACTCGCACTTGACCGGTTTTTGGTTACCTTTATTAAAATTGGTAGGTAGGTAAAGTTTACCTCTCAGACAGAGATCTTCATATTCATATTCATATTCATTTATTTACTGCTCCAGTTGGTTACAATGGTCTTAAGGTATCACAGAGTTTCTCAACGTGGACCCCGCTACTACACTACAAACTATTAATCTAATAATTATTTAGACTAATCTTAAAAATCTATATCTATTCTATACATATAATAAAACTGTAGAAGAGTTCAATTCTGTACATTGAATAAAAACTAAAAAAAATACTCCTAGGGGCCTTTATAAAAGTAACATTTTGAAATTTTTGTCTGTCTGTCTGTTATTCGGCTTTCACGCAAAAACAATTGGACGGATTATGTTGAAACTTTTTTTGTTATGTAGCTATTAGTCCTCTGCAACATAAAGTTTATAATTTATTTTGAAGTTTGGAATACCAGATGTGAAACTATCTGTTTCCCAGCGAAGCGGGCACGAGTCAGCTAGTATATATATAACATATATATAATATAAAACTTTGTTTATTATGTATTTACCATAAATTATTCTCCAAATACATAGGTACATTACATTATTATGCTTCTCTTTTTACAACTGCGGAAGCTGAACGTAAAAAAAGCTCCAACCTGCCCTTAATAGCACCCACGGCACGCGTTTTGACACGTCAACGCCGATGCCCAGATAGCGCAATCAGATGCTTATCAGTGCTAACGGTGGGTGACAGCCGATACCATCTCAAATAACTATCAATATCAAAGTGCTAGGCCATTATTATATTACGGTGATATTTGTAGGCGAAAGCTAGTACCTATTTTTTACAAGCTTTTATTTAATCTGCAATGTATGTAATGTATGTATGTAACTATGTTTGTTAGGGTGGAATCTTGCAACTCAATTTTAAAGCAGTTATCCCCAACTGATTGAGCTGAAATTTTGCATACTTAATGTAACTTCGGTGACAATGCAATAATATGGTGACAGTGTGCTGATCTGATGGAGTCAGGAATTGTTCAACAGACACTCGCAACGGAACTCCTTAGTAAATACTCTGATTAAGTAAAAACTTTGCATACTTGTCAAGTTCAATGACAGGTGCTCCATGGTTTGAATGAAACTTGTATGAACCAGGAGCCATACCACAAGATCCTAAAGTATTATGAAAACAATATTACTTGCGGTGCGAAAGTGACAGCGCTATATTAGCTCGTATTGCGTTGTCACTTTCGCATCGTGAGTAATATTGTTTTGATATTTCTTAGGACCTTGTTGTTCCAAGCGATTCCCTCGTCTCAGATGTAATGAGGAGCTCAAAACATTCTCCAGTAACTTTTATATTAAACATCTATAATTAGTATGTCAAAATATTAAAAATAGTACGAGGTAACTGCTTCTGAAAAGCAGTATACCCAAATAAAAGAGAAGAAGAGTTCAAAGTTTAGTCTTCCGTACCTATAACCAAACTATCTGATCATCACTTCGACTAGCAGACTGAATGTTAAATAACGATAAAAAAAAGATGGCGGCCCTATTAAAAACCTTCGAGTAAGGCACACAGGAAGTAGGCAAGTGCGGATATTTAATTTTAATGTTAGGTAACCTAGACCGTGTTCCAACCCACGAGCCAGACAGCTAGTCTGACGCCCCCACACCACAGTTAATGTAGCAGTTACCAACATGTTTACAAAATGCCCACATCCTAATGAACGAAGGTTTTCATTCAGGCGAAGGCAGGGGCTTGCTACGGTACGTTAGAGAATATAATCCCGAGCATGTTTTTCAATCCCGGGATTACGGGACTTTTGATGCATAATCCCGGGATCCCGGGAATTTCCCGAGGTAAGATAACTATGTGGTATTTAATTGGGCTCAAATTAAAAAAAAATATTTGCTAACTACTGCAAAATTTGGGTATGTACCAATTATAATGTTTGGACGTGCCTCTAGACATCTTCAAAGGTTCTAAGCGCCTGGAGATCTGAGAGGATGTCTACTGTACTTGGGGATTAGAGTCGTGAACTCGTGATCCTATTTTTTTAAAATATTTTTATTACCGCTGATGGTTAGTGGATATTACATTGGTTATTACATTACAGTGGCCATTACTTGCTGGTTAGACAACAAGGAATACTTCGACTTTAGTCAACTAGAAGTTTGATTAGGTATCGCTAATGCAAATTTCATAAAGCAATATTGTCTACGGTTGATGAACAAAAACATTTGGATAGGAATAAAATATAATGCCGCGATGTAGACGACACTTTTACGTAGATACCTATTAAGATAAATTTGTATACCTGCAATTTTTTTTGTTGCCTATTTTCTAAAGACAAAACATTCAACGACCCCGCTTAAGCAAAGCTTATGCCTACCTACTATGGGAACCAGATAACTGATTGAATATTCTAATTGTAAACCTGTCTACATTTTTTACAAATACATACATAAAATGGTACGCGTACGTTATAATAACCGTAAAAAACCAGACACAGATCTAAGTAGGTATGTTCTTCACACAAATATTTGGCCTCGGTGGGAATTAAACCCACAACCTAGACCATTGATTGTCAGCAAGAAGGCAAGAGCTACTTTGAGTGCGACCAGTCAAAGTTGAGTAGTACTTTTAATTATTATTCTTGTTTGAGCCTTCAGCTTGTTCGATTGGCATCACACTGGAGCTCTACATAGTATTAAGGAAAGGATCATTAAAAAAAAGGTAGACCCCAAGCCGTGTTTGTTACCTGATTCTTCTAGGCTTGGTCGCGTGGAATCGGCGTAGCTTCACCTAGTTCCTAAGACGTTTCAAAGTGATCCTTGTGATTTTATTGAAATAAATGATTTTTGAATTTGAATTTGAAATTGAAATAACGGCTTTTTGGTGCCTTCGCATTGCAAAAGAATCAGATTTTCAAAACCAATGTATTTTATTGACAGCCCTAACACCTACTTGTGCAATTCTCCGGGGAGTGGTAGTCAGGTAGCATATCTGCACTTATCGCGGGATAACCTAGACCCTGCGCGTGGGATGCGCCCACGCAGCAATGCGAGCCTGGAGTGGTCGGACCCAGAGTACCAAGTTTATGGGCGCTGGTGAGCGATGACAACTAATCATAATGATAATTACAAGAGCTAATCCTATGTTAGTATATACTTAAATAATTATAATAATTAATGGTGGACGACATTATCGCCATCAGACAAAAAAAAGAAAAAAAAACATAATTAGGTAATAAATAATATTAAGTAATTAGTTTTATAAAATGTAGTAAGAATAGTCTAACATTAGCACCTATTTTTTGTACTTACGTTTCACTTTTATGTCTGAATAAATGGCTTTATTATTATTATCGCCATCTAGCCCCAAACTAAGCAAAGCTTGTACTATGGGAATCAGATTATTGATAGAATACTAATATACCTTTTTAGTACAGGTACAGACTTATTATACATATTAACACAGAACAAACATCTATATTTATCACACAAATATTTGCCCTGGGTGGGGATAGAACCCAAAACCTACAGCGCAGAAGGCAGAGTTACTACCAACTGAGCTGTGAGGCCAGTCAATACGATTACAAAGTACTTACTTATGAACTTTTTATAATTGCTAATAGTCAATTTGTAACCATTAATTTCTCATTGATTTGAGATCGTACTTAAACTGTAGAAAAGTTGTATTTAAAATTAATACTTTGACACAAATATTAAAGACCATTTTATTGCAAGGCAATAATCATTATGTACATACTTACCTAAAGAAACTGCGTTGTAAATATTAAATCTTTACTACCTAGGTACCTACCTTAGTACAAAATAATGCGCACAAAAAATAAAGCAAGGCCTTCATTCATCTCAGTTGTCAAAGTTTAACTCTTAGCAAAAAATAATGACACTAATAAAAATCGTATATTTGGATGTCTGTTTGTTTCTCAATTTATAACGTCCCTACGGAGAGCAGGTTAGGATTTTCGGTTCCGGCTTTAAAAAAGTCGTTAAGCCATGACGAAGACCTTTGGAAAACTCCGTCACCAGAGTTAACAACTAGTTCATACGTACTCCAATCACTGGCTTAACCCTGTGTCTCTGATGGTCTCTATGATGGTCATCGTCAGAGGGAGAGATTCCATGACATTTCTGACTTAAAATTTTTGTCTTGTTGGCTCAAATTACCTTTCAATAAAATAATTTCTCGCTCAGGACTTTTGGGCAGCGGGAATATAATCTACCGACGGTATAGGGAAACGCCGCTAAAGAAGAAAGTGCCCTGACTTTTTGTGTTTTTATAATTATGTATGTATTTTAGTCTCTAAGGTATGTATTAATATGTGCCTCAGTATTTGTATTTTACATTACTGGTGTTGCCTGAAATAAGATATTAATAATATAAAAATTACCAAGAAATCTATTCAGCTGTCTCACCATCTAGGGAAGGAATACTAGAAACGGTCTGACCGTTGGATGTTGACATCATCATTCCGTAATTAGCCTGAAGTTGAGTCGGCTAGTTTTTCTGGCAGTTTTTGTGATGATAATCCGATGCCAATACGCACCATTAAATCTTTTATGGTGTTGCTAATAGAAGTGTCTAACAATAAATGTTACTTGTAAACTGACTTAGAACATGTTGATTCTGACCACTCCCTGTGATTTAAGCCCACGCGGATTCCGGCCGGGTCACTGTACATTATATAAAAAAAAACCGGCCAAGTGCGAGTCGGACTCGCGCATGAAGGGTTCCGTACCATTATCTATAAAAAGCGGCAAAAAAACACTCATTTCGTTTTTTAAACTGACTTCCACTTGACACAATTTTTGGTACAACCTTTAGAATGTACCTACATTATGTACGAACCACCCCGCTCCCAATGGTTCGATCACGAGTATTCCGACTCGTTCCGCACAACACCAGCCGCGATGCAAATCTAAACAAACCTCAGGAAGTGTGCGCTGCGCCTACTTATAGCAGAGTAGGAGCCAGCTGCAAGAATACCCACCTTATAAGCAGAAAGTTTTCTATACTATTATAAAGAGGAAAGACTTGATTGTTTGTTTGCATTGAATAGGCTCCGAAACTACTGGACCGATTTGAAAAATTCTTTTACCATTAGAATCCTACATTATCCCTGATGAACATAGGCTAATATTTATTACTAGAAAAAATCAGGGATCCCTATTAAAACTTTAATAATGTAACCCAAGGGGTAAAAAATTTGCCATAAAATCATGAGTAGGTACACCCCGTGCGACGCCGGGGGTGCTAGTTATTCACTAAATTGAAATGACTAATTGGTATTAATATGATACGTAGGTAGGTAACTCTACATTTTTGAAACAAACGTCTGTGGTATTTTCTCGCTTTATCGTACGTTTTAAATAGGCTCCCTATACCTAGTCTAAAGGCTCTTGATGTTGTAGTTGTAGCTTGCTTATTCGCTCGCTAATACAGCAACGAAACAGGGCCGTGTGATTAAATTAGTTTAACATTATTGCCAATACCATAAAATAAAAATTACTCCATAGATAGATGGATTCTTTATTGCTCAATACCTACGAAAACATGTACAAAGGTGATCTTAATGCTATTTAGCATTTTCTTCCAGCTAACCTATGTTTAATTTGAAAAGGGAATGGTAGTGATAACTAGATTTATACACGGGTTTTTTTCACTTTATTTTACCGATAATGGTAGTGATTTGTCTCGTTTGAAATATATACTCATAATGGCATCCTTTGGCTCTCGCACTAGAACAAGTACCCAAGTACATTCAGCTACAATTTCAAGTGTAAATAGTATGCAGTCGGTGAGTGTAGGGTATTTCCGCCCGCGCCGACGGTCACGACTCAAGTTTCTGCATACCGAGATTAGTGCTAGGCACCTACTTGGTTTGGCTAGACAGGACCAAAGTCTAGCTTTACTGGGAATCAGCAGGCGGTAAAAAACGGTAGTGTTTATAATGTTTATTTATCCCAAAATTCATATCGCTTTAGTATTACAGTTACTGAAATAATCAGCTGTGTCAAATGCACGGACAAACGAAGTCGCACCATAGGGTTACGTTTTACTATTTCGGTTATAACCCTAAAATGGACACAGAGTTTATTCAATTTCGGAGACGGAAAAATGGTAATTATTACAAATCAAACGGCGTTTATACGACATTAGGAACACAGTAGTGGCTGGCACAAGACCTTACCCAACGCTAGATTTCCTTATCGTGGGTATCAGAAACTACAAGTATCTACCATAGTACCACACTCATCCTAGGAACAATAATTTTCGGATCATGCAAACAATTATGTCCCGAAGCGGGGCGGTACCAACCTCATATCGCATCTCTTGTGACTCATTCGGGCTATGAAGCACACTGCGCCGGCCGCCAAATCAAAATGATCTATCCCATTGAATTCAATTACCCATTCACAGTACGATCGCTTAGCTTCGCAGCAGACAATATTCGACCTTATGCAGTGACACATAACGATTTTTGCAATCACACAGCCCAAGATCCGCCGACCGTACTGCACCAGGGAGTTCCCGTAGCTACATCGGCACTATCACGAAGTTTGATTCTCCAGATAGAGATTGCAAGGCGGATATGGGTAATCACTTTATTTGCCGTGCCCACAACATTTTAGTTAGATAAACAAACACAACCTTCTAAGATTTCTAACAAGGCTTTATCTCTAGACCACTTTTACCTGAGATTAGTGGTAGTTTGCACGGATTTCTCTGCGTAATCCGCTAAGTGCAGGCACGCCTTGGTATAAACTGAACGTTTATGCTAAGCCTAAAGTTATGTTTTTAATACCTACTTAACAATGTTATACATTGTTAGTTTTGAACAAGAAAGTTTTATAATTCCTCAAAGCTTAGGGTAGGAGCTCTGCCTTCTGCGCTGTAGGTTTTCAAAGTCTAAAGTATCACAAGGAACACTAAGCTATGCCTGTTCCTCGCGGTCAAGCCTTGAAGAATCAGGTTCGGTTCAAATCATGTCACAATCGCACTCTCGTATAGGAACTAAATACCTAGTTTCTGAGGTTCGAGAGTTGACCGTTTCTTAATAAATAACCTCATTCTTCTAATTCTATATCATTTTATTCAATGCACGACTGTCGACGACAGCTCTACATTACCTCTAGGTTGTATTTATTGGCATTTAGCTGCATTCCAGTAACTAACTTTCCTAAGACAGCGGTGACGACAAAATAACGGTGATTGAACGGTGTTTCGACCGCTAGGACATTTTTATTCACTGAAAATACAATGCTCATTTTTAACCATCTTAAATCTAGTTGAATTTTTCGTAAACAAGCCAAGACGATAGCAAGAAAATAGATTCTTAGAAAAAGTTGATTAGCTTAGTTAGCAGCTTTATTCAGTCCCTAGCTTTTATAAATATAGATGCAGATTTACTAACTAATTGTCGGAGATAGAAGACTAGAGCGGCCTGTAGAACAAACGCTAAATACTCGTATAATTAGGTTTAGCGAGTTATTCGCTGACGATGTGCCGATACTGAGCAGTGCAATAAATTTACGTCCGACATTATTATGGCCATTTCTAAAAAGCCTGGCTTTAGCAAAGTAAGCGAACACTAAATAAATAACACGAGATTTACGGTCGCACTGCTGAATAAAGTTGTTAGTACGAAAGGGTAGATGTTATCTGTAGCCCTATTTGAAATGCGGCCTCTCGCCGTGCCGATCTATGTGGGGCGATCGGGGAATGCAATCATCTGTATGCTAATTTAGCTTGAGCACATATTGGATGAAAGACAGTTCAATACCTTGTCTATATTGACGAAAACCAATCAGGGTTAGTACATGTTATCTTTGTTTTTGATAGTGGAAATCAATTTGTAACCAAGTCAAATCCTCACGCAATATAGGTAAGTACAAGATATTCTATTTCTATTTTTATTTTTTATATTTTATTATCAGTATTATATCAGTTATCTAGTTTCCATAGTAAAAGCTTTGCTTTTTTGGGTTAAGATGGCGATGGGTAAAAATGACTATTAATTTATTTATTTCTATTATTAATTTATTTGATTTTGGGCATGCATTATTTTATTCGTGTCTCAGACGATGCAACGTCCGTGAAGAGATCACTTCACCCACTTCAACTCGCTGAGTGGAAAACAACACGGAAAGTGGCAGTTACCGATGATATGTCCAAACAGATAAATGTTGACTCAAAAACGTACGTCAAGACATCAACGTGCTGCTAAACTTACTAAACTTACTATACCTATATATTAAGCTACTATCTGGGGGCACGGCTGTGCCCCTGCCAAGTCATTATTACCTAACCTTTACATAATAACTTAAGACAGAAGGACCCATAATGAAGGGACTGAATAAATTAACCGGCTTGGTATTACATGGCTCTCACAACTTTTTACGGTAGAAAAATTGAGTTGCGTTGCGAAACTTGTTTTTTTTACAAGTTATGTTTTTGATAGCTTATACTACTACCTACTCTTACAAAATTTTCAAGACGCAAATCTTCATTTGCTAAACATGCGGTCGAATCCATCTTACAAGCCATGAACTGTCCTATTTATAGACCTATTAAAAGACACTGTTAAAATCGTCTTTCTTAGATGTTACAGACCTATAATGATGATTATCGTAGATTATTTCTCCGGCCGACAGACGCACGCGACGGACGTTGGTGCAGGTGTGATCGTTGCGATTTGTCTTATTAACACGGATATAATCGTACTTGACTTGTTAGACCTAGTCCTACATACTCCAAAGTTTTCTTAGCAATTTTTTTATTGGATTTTTCAACATTCCTACTTCTCTGAAACATGCTATACAATACACATCTAAAGATAGATCTGTTTATTTGACACCATAAAGACCTAATCTTTATACCTACTCTTAGTAACAAAACATTGTCAAACTAATGCTTGTAAAAAGTAAACGTCGCACAGCAAGATGTATTGGTTAATTTGAAAACAAGCAAATAGTTGGTGCCTCTACAGTAGGTAAGTTTACTATTCTAGTTTTTGGTGCGGGTCTCAATACAATCGGTCTAGCCACCTAGACGACAGCTGTAATCGCGTGTACCTACAACACTAATCTGGTCTACAAGCCGATAATTGTCTGTAAGCCCTAAACCCTGCCACAGCTAAATATTAACACCTGGTTTAATCGGATCACGCGTATAAACGTACGACCCTAGTGTCAATAGTGTAGCCTACCCTGTTAGGGGTGACTCCGCGTAGGTGGAAACTCACCCTAGGCGTGTGTGTGTGTATACAAGGTGCTAATAGCTAGACCTTCTCAAATACTAATCTTGTCTAGCAATCTTCCCTGCGACGTGCTTATCAAAAACTTCAAGTGATAACACAACACCCAAACCTAGACCAAAATATTTGCACGTCAGTCAGTCAATCAGGCTTTTTGCGTCGGTCGGACACAAACCCATCTAGCCATTAATCGATTAAAGATGTTTAGAGATCTGATCTTTGACTTGTGAATGAGGTTTATACTCGTATCAAATGAACCAGCTTGTTCTCTCAGTTCTCTCAATGGAAATGTTCGGATTCAATTTGATTTTGATCACCTATAAACGGCCAGTCTCTACATGTTTCTAATAAATAAGCACTATGCCCATGGAAATGGGTAAGTAATGCTACTGAGAAAGTTCACTAACGATTTGTTTTATCTATTGCAATAAAATTATTAGATTAAAAACAGTAAAGCTTTATAAGGATGTAGACCGTTTATTATGAGCAATAAACATGATCGTAAACATTAAAAAAATAAAAGGTCTATCCATTTAAATATTATGTCTGAATGTCTGATGCCTCTTCATTATCTCCAGGCCGTACTAAGCGATGTCATCTATTATTTAAAAATGTTGTTAATTTCCCTTGGTCACGGCATCACGCGTAAACGGCTGGACCGATTTTGCTAATTCTTTTTTTGTTGTTATCGTTAGTGTCAGGAGACGGTTCTTAGAGAAAAAAAATGAATTTGACAGGAAAACGTCTGTGACAGCTAGTTTTTCATGAAAATATCACTAGGTTCGCACATATTTTTAACATATCTACCCTAAGCGTGTAGATCTATTAGTTTGGTGCAGACAGGACTTGCACCAAATTATTAGATTCTTCTCTTATAATCACAGTTTTTTATAATTTTTGCGGTTCTCATCGTTTCATCTGTATTCATCTATTTTCTTTGTACTTTGTTCTGAATAAATGAATTTTAATTTGAATTTAATACTTTTGTCAAAAATTATAAAGAGACTATTTATAATCGCTAAGCGATAGGCTCTTCAACTTTATGATCACAACGACTACTATTTTCTAAAATATAATTCATATTTTGATTATTATAATATTAGGTAGGTACTCGTAAATATTACCAGGATAAAGCACACGATACTTGAAAAGCATTTTCAATGAAAATAAGTTTAATTTTCTATAACTGTAAAGACTAGTGTGGTGAAAGGCTTGATTTGATTATTGCGTGCGTATTATATTATAATCGCAGCCGGATATTGGCTATAGATATTGTGAGGATTATAATAAGCGTTATTTAATGCTAACACTCTGATGGGGCTTACTCACGATAGGGTACATGGAGCCTCGTGCAACAATTATTGCCTGTTTGTGCTGGTCCTTTCCTGGTCACTCTGTACTCGGACTCTACACTAGGTCATTGATGTATTGTTCGACGAGAGCAATACGAGTCTATGACATATTTTATTGGTGAAATATTCAATGTGCTCGAATGATATCATAATACCTTGGTGTGTTTGTATGTTTGTGTATATGTGTGCTTAACATTACATACGTAAGAGCTCATACACACGGACGGCACGATGTCGACGGCAGATGTAACTTCAGCCGCCGACACCCGTCGACTGCAGCCGCCGACGCGTCGACGGCAGCCATCGTCGACTCACTTTGTACAGGAGTCAGTTGCAAAATGAATTCCGAAGAAGAAACAATTTTATTGCTTTTACTCCGTCGACGTCGACAAAAACGAAAAAGAAAAACACGTGCGTGGGTTTTAGAAATATTAATGAATAGAGAACAAGATGGACATTTTTATACGCTTTATCCATTTACAAAACTGCTACGCGTGCGCACTCCTGGGCTATGTGCAGTCCAGTGACAAAATGGCGGACGCGGCACGCTACAAACACAAACAACTGCAAGTGACGCTATTGGTCGACGGTTGCCGTCGACGCGTCGGCGGCTGCTGTCGACGTGTCGGCGGCAGCCGTTGACGGGTGTCGACGGCTGAAGTTGCATCTGCCGTCGACATCGTGCCGTCCGTGTGTAAGAGCTCTAAACAGGTTGCAATCCTGTCTTCGCTTATAAGAAAACCTACTACTAATTTGGTTTCTTCACCGTTTTATGAGAGTTAGTTCGTGAACTAAACAGCATTAATAAAGGCTTATTTTACCTACCTACCTAAGAAGTGCAATTTGCATAACTCTCTACGTTCTCTATACTCTACCTACAAAGTGTTTCTTCGAACCGGATTTATAAAATTCCCAATTTTTTTTTTTGTCTCGTTCCACGCTCCCTATTCTCTACATCTTTATATCATCAAAACTCTTAGAATTTACTTTTAAAGTGAGTTGGTATAGTGAAGCTTGTGTTAGGATAATTAACAAGGACCGGCTAAGAGCTAGACCCGTTCTAGGTAGGTATGAGTCAGCGTCTAGGGAACCTGGCCGGAGGCTAGCTTTGTTTTGTTTCACTAATTCACATATGACTACTGACCCTATGTTTTTATCACACGTTATTTACTTGTGGTTTTCAAAATGCTCTGGGACAGATATTTTACAGCTGACATATTTAGTCATCGTCTCAATCTCATTCTGGCATTCTTTATCGCAAAAATCTTAGGTTTATTTCTACCCCAGTGTCGCTGCTTACTAAGCTTTACCTAAAATGAAATTCATTAATGAGTTTTGTTTTCAAATTCAGTATTAATATTCTCTTTGCTATTATAATATATTATCTAGATTATAATAGTCATCAACACACAGTTTGACATATTTGACATCACATTTAGTTTTGTGTTTCGTATGTAGTCGTCATCGTGTTTTGTGTTTCCGACCACCCAGATTTCTATGGTAAAATGTTAATACATTGTTACAAAATTGCTCAAAAGTGGGCAAACCCCATCTTAAATGTTAATCTACCCTTTAACAAAAGAGACTGTCTCATTATAATAAATCAAAGCGCAATCCAAAGAGGTACCTACCTCCATATAATTACTTTTATAGTTATTTAACGACTAAATAACCAGCTACGTATTTTAATATGGTGTGAGCTTTCTCACTAGCCGACACCCGCATAGCTTGAATAGCTCGCATAGTTTGCATAGCTTAGCAATTATCTCATACTTTGAATTCTATGCCTTTATTTTAAGGCTGCATTCCTGAGTAGACGACAAGATAAATAATAGATAGATCTAGATAACTACGGTCATTATCTAGTTCGTAGCGTCGGGCATAGTCTAGTTTAACGGGGCAGATTTGGTTTGAGATAGCTTTGTATAGGAACTAGAGTTGTGGAGTCTATTTCGGGTGGTTGTCTAGGCGTAAATACTAATATAATGAAGAAAGAAATAAATGATTTTGTAACCGACTTAAAAAAGGAGGTTCAATTCAATTCGACTGTATAAATATATTTTTTTTATGTGTGTTCGCGGATAATTTCGTCGTTTATAAACCGATGATAATTCATTTTTTGTTGGAAAAAAAATATTACAAGGGTAAGAAAACCAGGATCTGTTGATGGCATCCCAGAGAAATCGAGGGGTACTTTCAAAAATCGTAGGGGCGACTAGTGCATTTGTTATTTTTTTAATTAAGTATTTTAAAGCACTACAATTTTTATTTATAATCATGAAAACGTTTTTGTTTTTAGTTTTTTAAACGTAATTGTTGTAAGTATATTTGTTTTTAATAGATGAACAAAAAAACTACTGCATCAATTTTAAAAGTTATTTAATTTATCAAAATCTGCATTATTAGCGAGTAACATAGGCCATACTTTATTTTCCAAAAAATGTATGATCCCCACGTAATTTACAACCTATTAAAAACTGGCCAAGTGCGAGTCGACTCGCGCAAGAAGGGTTCCGTACCATTTTCTATATAAAACGGCAAAAAAATCACGTTTGTTGTATGGGTGCCCCCCTTAAATATTTATTTTATTCTGTTTTTAGTATTTGTTGTTATAGCAGCAACAGAAATACATAGGTATTCTGTGAAAATTTCAACTGTCTAGCTATTACGGTTCATGTGATACAGCCCTGTAACAGACAGACGGACAGACGGACAGACGGACAGCGAAGTCTTAATAATAGGGTACCGTTTTTACCCTTTGGGTACGGAACCCTAAAAAAACATATAATTATTATTTTTTTATACACAGTTTGTTATGAAGAGAAATACCAATCATTTGATTCAGACAATAGAATGATTTAATACTTGCAACACACCCAGTATTTATATAAACAACAGAATCATTTGAAGCAATAAACTTTAAAACTATAAAATAAAATGACTTATCTATTAAATAGTAGTTCTATTAGGTACTTACCTGCCTATGTTAAAAGAAGGCTGAGTCGTAAATACTTTACGATTATTTTACAACCTTCCTTCCTAAAAAGCGGAAACCATAATTTGACAGCCGTAATACCTGAGGGGTTACGATACATAATGCCAAAAACGGGAAATTACTCACGTAAAAAAAATAATTGTCGATAAAGACATCGACAATGTTTCGATTCATCAAGAGAATCTTCATCAGGGTGAGCTTGTTGATTTTTTACGTGAGTATTTTTCCGTTTTTGACATTATGTTGTGTAAGTAGTACCACTTACGAAAGTTATGACAGTGAAATAATCGTAAATATCGTTATAGTGAAATATCGGTTTGCGGAGTAGACACCCTGGTAGGTACTAGAAGATCTTTACGTTCAACGATTCTTAGAAATCCGAAGTTATAGTACGTATAGTAAACCACAAGAATGCGCCTCGATCACCATACAAATTACCTATATCTGTCCGTTATAATACGAGTATGTTACGAAATATCAAAGTGGTGCCAAACTGCTAACATCTCGAAGTTTATTGCATTCGATTTGGAGCACGTAGTAATATTTGTTTATAGCTGAAGACATTTCCACTGTACTTTGATGTGTACATGAAACACTACACTTTTTACATGCTTTTCTACCTATCTGACTAAAATATCAAGCGGGAAAATTTCATGAGCACACGAAGGGTTCCGTACCGTACGTTAGTATTATCTATAAAAAACGGCAAAAAAACACGTTTGCTGGAGCACAACTTAAATTTATTTTATTCTGTTTTTAGTATTTGTTGTTATAGCGGCAACACAAATACACAATCTGTGAAAATTTCAACTGTCTAGCTTCAACGGTCTTCGACGGTTCATGAGATACAGCCCTGTGGCAGACAGACGGACAGACAGACGGACAGCGAAGACTTAGAAATAGGGTCCCGTTTTTACAATTTTGGTACGGAACCCTGATAAAAAAAGAAGAAAAAAATATTGTCTAAGTCTCTACCAACCTCTTTTTCAACGCAAACTAGCCAGTAGCTCATTTGATACCCAAAAACGAGGCATACTTCAGTAGTTATGCAATATGAGCATCTGCTAATTGTAGGAAATAGGCCGCCACAATGTAAACAGCTGTTGCAAGTACTTATAGGTAAATCATGATAATTTTATACAACTGCTGCAAGCTATGTAAATCATGATAATTTTCTTGGAAGCGTGCTTTGATCAGAAATCGGGCTGTACCAAACAATTTATATTTAACTAGCGACCCGCCCCGGCTTCGCACGGGTAGCATGTTATTATACATATAAACCTTCCTCCTGAATCACTCTATCTATTAAAAAAAACCGCATCAAAATCCGTTGTGTAGTTTTAAAGATATAAGCAAACATACATACATACAGACGCGGGAAGCGGAAAGCGACTTTGCTTTATACTATGTAGTGATGTATTAGTGTGATGTAGGTGTTGCCTTAATAAATAAAATAAATAGGATCACGACTGTGATCCCTAAGTACGATAGACATCCTTACAGATCTTTTGGGCGCTCAGAATCTTGACGATGGCTAAAGGGAGTATCAGGAAGTCGGGCAACATCAACACAAAATAAAAAGGATCACGACTGTAATTCCTAACTAGGTACGGTAGACATATTTCCTAAACTCCAGGCGCTGAATCTTGAAGATGGCTAAAGGGAGTAGTCAGAGGCATTTCCAAACATTCTACTACCTACCTTTATCAAGAATATGAGATTATTTAACTTTGGTGCTTAGCACACCTGCGTTATGTTTTTATTTTGGCCCATTGTTTCATCGGGAATCAAATTACTGCAACGGATTGTTGAATGGAATGCTGAGTGTGTATTTTATTACCTTTAAAAACTAAACATATACTCACTTTGAAACACAAATGGAACTACTTACCTGTAGGTATGTTATTTATTAGTGAAAACCGACTTAGTCCACGCGAGGTTATTTTCAAACAGACCCGCATAAGCATAACCTACACACCATAAGAAATACTTACACCAAAAAACCTTGAAACTTGAAACTTGCAATTTGGAGAAATTGCAAGTTTCAAGGACCAGAGGTTTACTTAGGCTATGCGTAGATAGATCAGTCAGTCAGTCGGTCAGTCATAAAAATGTAATTTCATTTCTTATCCTTCTTTTTTGAAGTCGGTTTGAAATTCAATTCAAATCTCTTTATTGCAGACAACTAGGTCCATAAAACTTCACAAATGATTAAACACCACAAACAATATTTAAAAAACTGGCCAAGTGCGAGTCGGACTCGCGCTAGAAGGGTTCCGTACCATCATCTATAAAAAACGCGTTTGTTGTATAAGAGGCCCACTTAAATATTTATTTTATTTTGTTTTTAGTATTTGCTGTTATAGCGGCAACAGAAATACATCATCTGTGAAAAATTCAACTGTCTAGATAACACGGTTTATGAGATACTTGCGACAGACAGACGGACGAACAGCGAAGTCTTAGTAATAGGGTCCCGTTTTTACCCTTTAAGTACGAAACCCTTAAACCTAACTCTAAAAAAGACAAGATAAATATTGAAATTAAATTATATTGACAGAATAAAAATTAGGTATCACAATTTTAACCCAATGGTGTAGTATGGGGCAATCGTACTTGTCTGATATTAATTTTGCAATCCGACCCTGCATTAAACACTCCAAGCTACACAATCTCCGACCCGGTTTACCCATCACAGATCCGCATTAACATTCAATCCAAATCGAGTCGTTCGATAACTGTTTAATCGCTTGTTTAATGTACGAACAAGCAATAATTACTTTTATTAGCGTTGAACGGTTTGCGCGAGATTATGCGAACGATAAACGCATGATTAAGCTAAGTGGATCTAGAGATCTTCACTTAAGGGGCTGCCAGTCGACGATTGCTCTTTTTCGGAACGAAAAAAGAAATACTTCTGAACAAGCCACATCTCCTATTTTTATAAGTATATTACTTCAGGTTCCTACCTAGATTTCTATTAAGCTGAAAACATAATAGCAGAAACTTTTCACGATAAAGATATTATTTCAAAATGATACGTTTTAGAATTTATGATCGAAATATTTTATATACCTACTATTAAAATCAACTTGTGATTTATTGTTAAAGATAGGTAATATGTAGATATAGATTTCTATTAGAATAGATTTTTGATAAGTAATTATACATAATTTATATCATTAATTTATTCTAAAAGCTAAGGCGGACCACGCTCCGACGTGTGTTTGTCGTCATTGCAGCGGTCGGTAGGATTATTTATCGAAGTGATTAAAGATGGGTACATCTTTATTCACATACTAGCCGACCCATGACAGACGTTGTCCTGTCAAATTTCAATAATCGAATAGAAAAGGATGAATGTTTTTAGTCTGTGATGTCAGATTTGTTGCATACCAACGCCATCTATACCAATATCATCCCTTTTGCGTTTTTTATCATTTTGGGGATGTTTTTCATATTTTAAAGTAGTCTATGTTTTATTCGGGCATTATATCTACATCTACAACAAATTTCAACTTAATCCGTTTTGTCGTTTAGGCTAGATTGAAACACAAACATACATATATACAAACTCACAAACTTTCACTTTTATAATATCACCTTAAAGATGATTAAAGAGTCAAGAATGGAATAACACGTAAAAAAATATTTTACTACTATTTATTTAAATTGGTATCTAGGTATTGATTATGTAATTTTTTTAACTTTTGAGATTGATAATCTATTGACATATATTTTTCAAACAAAATAAATCTAAGAAACTTCGATGGTATAAATAATCATTTTGCGATTAGCCTGAGAGACAGTGTTTTTTATCTGGCAAATTCTCTTACGAATAAAGTAGGTACCTACAGTCGCCTGCATTATCTATATATATAAAAATCAATTGCTGTTCGTTAGTCTCGCTAAAACTCGAGAACGGCTGAACGGATTTATCTTATCTTGGTCTTGAAATATTCGTGGAGGTCTAGGGAAAGTTTAAAAGGTTTAAAAATTCGAATAATTGCCGGGAAAACCCTAAAAACAACCCTTTTCTTTTTCCCATATAAACGTTTTCTAAATAAAATTTAGAGTCAATTTGAACTTTATTGGAGAACGGGAACGGGAACTTAAACACAGCATTTGTTAATTCTAAAGCGATACGAAGTTCGCCGGGTCAGCTTGTAGATATATAAATATATAGCTGACCAGTGCCCGCTTCGCTGGTCGACAGAGAGTTTCACATCTGGTATTCCCATCTTCAAAATAAATTATAGCCTATATGTTGCCGAGGACTAATAGCTACATAACAAAATAAGTTTCATCAAAATCCGTCCAGTAGTTTTTGCGTGAAAGCCCGACAACAGACAGACAGACAGACAGACAGACAGACAAAAATTTCAAAATGATTTTTTTTGGCTCGTGTTACTTGTTTATAGGCCCCTAGAAGTATTTTTTTTAGTTTTTATTCAATGTACTTACAGAATTGAACTCTTCTACAGTTTTATTATATGTATAGATGTATGTATATTTTCAATTGATTTTATTAGTCAAATTTGTTTACTAAAAACTGGCAAATTTTTGTGGTTTTAACCGGTTCCTAATTCTTATAATAACTAATTTATGGATAAAAATAAGACATAGAGGCATGCAGTGGTTTTCATAGATTGTATGGTTGAAAAATATTTGCTCTACTGTCATCATCCAGGGAGGAAACAGCTGAATTCGTTTGTATAGAAAAACGCCTTCCCAGGAATGGGGCAAAAGCCAACCGATAGTTGTACCTAGGCTGCCTACAGTAATGTTGTAGCTCATACGAACTTATGAACCAACCCTAGTGACACAGTTTATAGACCATAGTTGACAACTATCTTTAAACTAAGATTAATCCTAATCCTAATCTATACTAATATTATAAATGCAAAAGTAACTCTGTCTGTCTGTCTGTGACGTTATCACGGCCGCTAGGCCGATTGTGATGAAACGTAATATAGATATAGCTTAAAGTATTGGGACAGACATAAGTCATGACAGACATACTTATGTCCCCAAAATTTATTTTCATTTTTCGGAATTTTAATGTTTTACGTTGTTTTCAAAAATTGATTTCTTCAATTGACTTGCGGAAGTCGCGGGCAAAAGCTTGTTATATTATTAATGCGAAAGTTTGTGAGGATGTCTGTATGTTTGTGCTTCAATCAGACGATTTTGTTCGCACCGTTGTTTTGATTTTGTTTTCAATAGAAATAGAATCCAAAAGAGACCTACCAACAGTACTTAATTTTTGTTCCAGGTTGCAATTGTTCTACCATCGGCTCCGAGAGCAATGTGTGTGACATCAGAACAGGACAGTGCAGATGCCGGCTTCACGTTACTGGCAGAGCTTGCGATACCTGCGAGGTAAGAATCTTTATTTTACTGAAAAACTTTGTACAAATGACATCAAAGAGGTTACAACAATTTTTTTGGCAAACTTCCACCAAGAAGTTCCTAGTACGTAAGTACGGCAAGCTTTCAACAAGAAGTTTTGATTATTCTAACCGTGGTAAACCTTTTTATATTTGAATTAAGAACGTCCATAATTGTAAAAAAAAAAGTTTTTGTTTTAAAATAAATGACAGACTCCAACAAGTCGTAAAATCGAATCAGACATTTTGTTTTTTTTACAACTTAAAAAACAAAATGTTAGAAAATAATAAGTGGAAATACTTGACGTGGGCTTTATTAAATGAAGACACACGGTTTATTAGTACACCAATGGTAATAAGATCAGGTAATTTCGTCATGTTTAGCCAACCCATAGGTAGGTATTATAGGTTCATTCACAGTATTCTCAGCATTCATAGATTTCATTTGCGCAAATCATGTTTTACAAGTTCCATCGTAACATTTTGTGTACGCAACAATGAGGACGGAAATCGGAGTATTAACCCAAAAACAAGGGAACATAACGCAGTAATGTTTACGACTCAAATAACATTTGTAGAAAGGTTTTGTTGATGTTGACATTATCCGGTCATAAAGTAGGAATGGGTAGGTAACGGTCAAAAGATACCGAGCGTCTGAGACCTAACAGGCAGGGCGGGATTCAAGTGCCTACGAGACGATATACATCGCAATTATTATACAACGTCAATGATGCTCATGTATGAAATACAACAACAATTAAACAAATATTGATGGACATTTTACACAGCGCCATATAGCCCCAAACAAAACAAAGCTTGTACTATAGGAACTAGACAACTGATAGAGTACTTAACTGATTCAAATGCCAGTTTAATCCCGTTCATATGCATCAAAGATGAACAAAGCTTGTACTATAGGAACTAGACAACTGATAGAGTACTTAACTGCTTCAAATGCCAGTTTTAATCCCGTTCATATGCATCAAAGATGTACACAAGTAGAGATTGTCATTTGTAGGTAAGTAATTGTTTTTTGAATACTACTTGATGTAGGTACCTGTGGCCTGTAAAATAACCTAACTCACAGATCACTAAAAGTCAAGTCACACAAATCGCATTCATCATCATTAACGACATACAATCATGCTTCCATAACTCGAAAATTTTCCTTTACGCTGATGACATGAAGATAGTTAAACCCATACATACCTCATCAGACATAGTAGCGTTGCAAGATGATTTGAATAGGTTATCAACCTGGTGTTTAAACAACTGTTTGCCACTGAACATATCTAAATGTCATCACTTGCATTTTAGCAGGAACAAAAAAATGGTTACCTCCAAGTACTACCTTAATGACGTGGAACTCATCAAAGTAGAACAAGTTCGCGATCTAGGTGTCATATTTGACTCTAACCTTAAATTCGATAAACATATTCTCAACATGACATCCAAAAGCTTTAAATCTTTAGGATTCGTTATACGCAATAGCAAAGACTTTAAGCACGCATCCACCAAAATAATATTATTTCTATCACTAGTTCGACCTATCTTAGAATACTGTAGTCTCAGCTGGAACCCTTACTATCATGTATACGCAAAAAGAATAGAAAGTGTTCAGAAGCGCTTTCTCTACCATATTTCCTACGGGGATAATCTGGCCAAAAAACTATCTTGCTACAATGACAGACTTAAGCACTACCGTATGAACCTACTATCCTCCCGCAGAACAATGCTAGACTTAATCTTCCTACACAAACTCTTTAACGGCAACATCGACTGCACTGAGCTCATTAGTAACCTCCAAATCCATGCCCCTTCTCGTCTACCCAGATTAAAAGCCTATAATCTTTTTACTACACCATACTCCAGGACAAATTTGGGAAAAAACTCTTCATTACCAAGACTCTGCACACGTTACAATGAGTTATCCAAATGTGAAGATCTTGACGTTTCTGATCCTCTCACTAAATTCAAAAAGTGTTTGTTGGAAATTATAAAGCCAACATAAAATTAAGTATTTTACACATATTCTTTAAAATTATTTATTATTTTGTTCTTCAATTTTTTTCTCTACTATAACTACTCTTTTTTTTCAATTTAATTTAACTGCTTCTTCTTGTTTACAATCGAATCTACCATGCTCACCTTGTACTTCAATTCTGCATTTTTAGACTTAATTATTTTAACGCATGCTGTGGTATTCTGTAATTATTTATGATTTAAGTTACCCTATATTTTATTTTACCTTGTACTGTGTTATCACTGTTGGATACCCATAATAAATAAATAAATAAATAAATAAATAAATAAATAAATAAATAAATAAATAAATAAATAAATAAATAAATAAATAAATAAATAAATAAATAAATAAATAAATAAATAAATAAATAAATAAATAAATAAATAAATAAATAAATAAATAAATAAATAAATAAATAAATAAATAAATAAATAAATAAATAAATAAATAAATAAATAAATAAATAAATAAATAAATAAATAAATAAATAAATAAATAAATAAATAAATAAATAAATAAATAAATAAATAAATAAATAAATAAATAAATAAATAAATAAATAAATAAATAAATAAATAAATAAATAAATAAATAAATAAATAAATAAATAAATAAATAAATAAATAAATAAATAAATAAATAAATAAATAAATAAATAAATAAATAAATAAATAAATAAATAAATAAATAAATAAATAAATAAATAAATAAATAAATAAATAAATAAATAAATAAATAAATAAATAAATAAATAAATAAATAAATAAATAAATAAATAAATAAATAAATAAATAAATAAATAAATAAATAAATAAATAAATAAATAAATAAATAAAATAAAAAAAAATAAATCACATTGCAGTATCTACTAATAATGTAAAAATCGCGCAATCAGCTGCCTTGCGACAGCAAAATTGAGAGATACAGATGATAAGCCTCATGTGTCTGTAATTTACCGGCAACCATACCCTTCAAAACAGAACAGAGCAATGCTGCAGCAAAAATAGATTTGGTCTTATGACCTATTTCCTCGGATGATTCTCAATCGATCGTCACAGGAGCACTAATAATTTAGAACCTTTTTTTTAACTGTTTATGTTCACCAGTATCCAGCGCAGTGCAATCTAATTATTTAAATAACATATTTCATAATCGAATTCTCAAAAATGATTCAACATTTTCTAGTAAAAAATCTTTTAACCTTCCTGAGTCCATCCAGCTTATTGCTATTGGCATTATTATATGCCAATAATTGTCAGCTACGAGTGGAATGACGCCCCGGCGTTTATTCAATTAAATGTCATTCGGCCACTTTGATTTGCGATGTAGGCCAGCTGCGGCATTACGATATTTATGTTATGGCCACGAAAAACCGACGATAGTATAAGTACGCTCATAAAACTCTTTTGCGAAAAACCGTTGCTTTTTTGGACATTTGCGGTGTCACCAGTTGTAAACATATCGTGTTTAAGAGATTAGTTATCGCAAAGATCGTCTTAGGGTTTATCTGTCACACTTATATTCTCTCGAGTGTAAAATATTACATCTTGATCTTTGTCTTAGTCACTTTTAACAATAATCTAATGCACGAAGGAACAATTTATAATCGAAGTATAGGAGACAAAATTCACGGAATCTTCTACTTTCAAAGTCTCGAGTGGGCGTTAGCTTAGAAATAATATTTAATACATCCCACCCATAACATGAGGGCTGTTAAGAGGAGTAATAAATGTTTTTTAAGAATGCAGAATCGTTTTTGCTCAATAACCGCAAAACATACAGTTTTGTTTTTTATGATAAAGATAACTTAAGGATATAATCTAGATAAATTACAGACAGAAACACGATTGGTGAAACTTTTCTCGATAGATTTATTTTACAAAACACTAGTTTCGTTTTTAATCAAAACTATGAATAGCTAAACAGTTAATTTTTATATAATTCGTTAGTTAATCATACTAGCTAAGTAAATTACAGACGGATTCTTTTTAAATTTGATGGTTTTCGAGATAATGCAGTTTTATCACTTTTTCCGTCTTATCTGGGTAGACTCAGCCCATACAAAACGGTAAAAATTTCACTTATCATCTTAAAGTAGATATACGTTCGAAGGGGGAATCTTTACTATAGCATTGTTTACTATCTTTACTTGCCAGAAATTCGGATCAAGGAGTACATCTTCATGTATCGCAAGAATCTAAAGTGCGTATAACTTGAAATCAGTGGTCCTACTAGACTCCAGGCGCTGAAGAGACATTTATAATGGCCTCCGGCGATGGCTCTAACACTTCTCTTTCACGTAACGAACGATATCATTTCCTGATGTATTCCGTTTAATTTATGAGTTCTCCGGACTCCGATTACCAACCTCAAGTTTAGTGGCCGTAACCAATGTTATCGAGAGCAATCAAGCACGCCGATATTACCACTGTTTATCATTTAAATGGTTCATCTATGGACCATGTTGATGGGTTCTTCAGATGCAAATTTACTTACAAGTGGATTTGTGCAGATTTACACGCAAATGTCCGTAGATTAGATTTTATTTTACTCGCACGAGATGCATTATTTATTAATCCTAAATATGAATATTGCGAGTATTTTAATGTCTTGTCTCTTTAATGTTTTTGATTTGTTTGGTAACTTCTGTAATTAGACCGGCTTTATTTCTACTCAAATTTTATATTTTACTCATTCACCTATGTAGTAAACAGCTGAACCGATTTTAATGAAATATGGTATATCTATAGATATTTTGAATTATGACCTGTTATAGGATACTTTTAATCCTCACGCGACTTCGCTCGCGGGGGTACCCCGCTAGTCATAAATCAACAGGAACTCGTATGTTGTCCATAGGAAGGCTACTGGGGCTTGCAGCGAGGTGGATGTAAGAAGTGTGATTGCGGTGCTGGAACAGCAGCGTGTGATCCTATCACGGGCTCGTGCGCCTGCTCTGTAGGCGTCGGTGGCCCCCAGTGCGACAAATGCCTAACAGGCTACTACGGGTTCAGCTCTACTGGATGTCTGCGTAAGTTATAATTGAATTTGGAGACGGCACTATTACAATACTTAAACAATCGCATGAATAAAACAAGTAGGTATTTAATTTAGTTTTATACTATAACTATGTAGTACAAGTAAACAAGTAGGTATTTATTTTTTAAACTATTGGGTTTGGAGGTGTGCAAAAATTCACGGTAGTAGTACATATAACGAACTTAAAAGGAAAACTATCACAGCTAATTAGGCGTTACAAGTTTTCGAGTAACAGACGTAATAGTCGACCAACCTATAAAATGTACTCGAATGTACTAGAAGAAATAATATTTTTGTTTGGTACAAATACCATTGAAAATTACTTATTATAATGTTGTTAGCTGTGTCAATTACGAAACCCTACATTGCGCGTGACCCGACACGCACTTGGCCGGTTTTTGTTACTTCCTGCTACCATACTGGGCTGCTACGCCTCCTGTTTCATTTCAATTAAATAAGAAAAAACATAAAACATAATTTCTGATGAACTATGCTCAAACCTGATGAATTTCCACAGCATGTCCATCGTGTAAAGACGGCAAGGTCTGCTCGCCTCACAGTGGAAGATGCGTGTGTCCCGGTGGATCGCTCGGCGCAGACTGCAGGCAGTGTGCGCGAGGCTACTGGTTACACGGAACTGGATGTCAAGCTTGCTCTTGTGGCAAAGGATCACAGTCTGGTAAGCATCTTATAATAAATTAATAACGAGACTTCCTTTTAATCACAAAAAATCCTGGGACTGAATATGCTCCAACTTCATGTACTACAAAATAAACAAAACAAAACATAAATTGAACTAGATTTCATGACGATTCAAAATAATTCTGTGGATTTCAATATGTAAATAAAGACTCCTAAGACGGGAATGGCATGCTCTTATGATTTTTTATGTTTCTGTTCCAGATATTTGCGACCCCCGAACAGGACAGTGCAAGTGCAAAGCTGGTTGGGCTAGCCCTGACTGCGATTCCTGCGCGCCGGGACACTATGGACCACGTTGCAAGCCATGCCATTGCACCATAGAGGGCACCAGGGGCTGCAATAGCACGACGTGTGGCTGCGATCAGTGGGGCCGATGTCCTTGCAAGGTATTGTAACTTACAATCGTTACAGTTTTATCTTCCTAGAACTCGGCACTCCGATTTGCCTCGTCTCCCTCATCAACATCATCAGCTAATGATCGTCCACTGTAGATGGAGATATACTTCTAACTAAAGAATGTCATAGCAAAAGATCCTAAGCCGCCTTTATCTACTGACTCCACAAGAATTCTATTTCACCAGAACTCTTTGGCCAACTGATAAATCTTTATTGTTACTTTGATACTTAAAAATTGTTCTCCAGGAAAATGTCGTTGGCGATAGATGTGACGAATGCCTCGAAGGTACCTTCGGACTAACCGCTGAAAACCCCTCCGGTTGCACGGCGTGCTTCTGCTTCGGACGCGTGTCGAAGTGCACGCAGGCGTCGCTCACCCGTGCGGCTCTGCACGCGGCTGCGCCTGCGCATATCACGCTGCAGCGAGCCTTTGGCTCCGACGCTATTACAAATGTAAGTAAACTTTGTAGTATTACATATTGTTAAGATTTGATAGTTATGATGCAGGAAATTCTTGATCGTGGTATAATACCAACAGGATTTACTTCTGTGAACTCCAACAAGATAATGATAAAACAGCTTGTTCTTTTCTTTATGTCCATAATCTAAGTTTAAAACGATTGTAAACTCACCATGATTCATTTCTCTCGCCAGGTGGACCAAGACTCACTACTAGCTATCCACACGCACGCCTCTGACTCTACCATCACCCTTCCCTGGCCTCCAGTTCCAGTCTACATGGAACTCGACAAGAGGTTCCTGGGAGACCGTGTGACGTCATATGGAGGGTCTCTTAGGTTCCGAGTAGAGGAGGAAGGAGGGACAGAGCTGTCGAGAGATGTGCTGGCGAGGTTTCCGTTAGTTAGGATCTATTCGAGGGATATTGTTCTTGATTATTATGAGGTAATGCTTCTGTGTGAGGAGGTGCTGTTTTTTTTTCTAAAAATGCAATGTATCTAAAACATTGCAGTTTATGGACGACATAGATAAGCCAATAACTATGTTCCTCTCTTTCAGCACGTGCATCTAGTCAACGGAACTCATTCAGTCCGCTTCCACGAGACGTTATGGACTGTGCGTGGAAAGCATACAGCATCGAGGGGTGCTCTGATGCTGGCACTTCTGAGGGTTGAGAGGATCTTACTACGGGCTACCACAAGAGCGCCTACTTACGAGGATTCTGTTCATGCTTTGTAAGTATTTTATTCATGAAAGATAGTTCTGGAAGATAGATCAACTTATAGTTTTTAGATAAGGCTTTTGTATGTAACCTCCAGGGATTTCAGACAATCAAAAAATATCCTTAAATAGGCAAAATGATAAGCTTGAAAGGTTCATCATGTTCTATGATTGTTTCAGACTCCTCAACGTATCCTTAGACACAGCCATCCCAGGCCTTAGTCGAACAGCGCCAGCTCTCGGCGTGGAACTTTGTAACTGCCCACGTGGCTACGCAGCCTCCTCATGTCAAGAACCAGCTATAGGATTCTGGATGCCCACGCCTTCAATCCACATGACTTCCGTGCAAGGCACTATAGTGATAGACATGGAGGGAGGTGCGAAGCCGTGTTATTGCAACAATAGGGCGACGCAGTGCGACCCTGATACTGGAGAATGTATGGTAAGTTCTTTGACTGTATTTTGCTCTAAGGTAGGTAAGTAATCTTCATGGAAGGAGGATCATCGGAAAAAGCGAAAATATGAATGTTCAGAGGTAGCACGAAAAACTATTTTATACTCATGGACTTGTTACAAGATGTCTTACCTCATCGGATGTTCCAGAACTGCACCAGAGGCACGGGAGGACCTCGATGCAACATCTGTGCAACAGGTCACTATGGTGCACCGGATGCACCAGGCGGCTGTCAGGCTTGCCCGTGTCCGTCGCGAGCTGCTAACTTTGCAGATGCCTGTGCGATGACTCAGAGTGGACGACTGCAGTGTCTCTGTAAACCTGGTAAGTTGATGTTTGATACTTATGATTTTTCATTATCCTGACTTTATTTACGGCGGGGTCAGTCTTAGTTCGTGCTTTCAGCGCGATTCTGCGTCGTTTCTTTCATCCATGACCTGACAGTGACTTGAGCCATATTGACAGATTGTCTGCTAGATACTGACTAATCAATAACATTTTGACAATTCAGGTTACACAGGGGTAGAATGCGAGTCTTGTGCATCTGGGTACTTCCGTTACGGACGAGGCTGCGCTTCTTGCGCCTGCGACCAGCGCGGAGCTGTCTCACCGCGATGTGACGCGCGAGGACGTTGCATGTGCAGACCGCATACTACAGGCGACAAGTGTAACATGTGTGCTGCTAAAAGGACTTTTCTGGATACAGATGGGTGTAGACGTAAGTACATTTTCATGCCCAAATATGACTACTGATGAGCTTTGTTATGACAGTTTTGAGTCTTTGACATATATCTTTCTTAATGTACTCCAAATGTTAAACTCTGAATTTCTTGCAGCCTGTGATAATTGCACCCAGACACTGTTGGACTCGGTCGAACAGCTTACTTCCAATCTCCGCTCAAAAGTCAACCCAGACGAGCTCAGTCGGATACCGAAACCGTTTCCGGCAGTCCGCGAGTTCGCCCATAACACCTCCTTGTTACGCACTCAACTCCGCCTAATTAAAAACGACCTAGGTCATTCCAGAAACCTGGAGCCTCTGATCAGCCGTCTAGAAACAATAGAGCATAAAATGTTCACGGAGGCCAATACATTAAAAGACGAAGCAGTGAGAAGAGACAAGGAGGCAGAATACTTGAGTTTGGAGGGTATGAGCGCGTTAGAAGATGTACTGAAACAACGGAGGAAGTTGGGTGAACAAGTCGAAGGGTTAGATGATTTCGCGAGGGGAGAGAGGCATCTCAGTGCGCATAGAGCGTTGAAAGAAGCAAGGCGTTTGGTAAAGCAGATCAAAGAGATGAAAGTGTCTGATTATGTTACTGGGGCCAATGATGTTTTTGATTCGGTTAGTTGCAAAGCATTTTTATTCTTTTTATAAAATACATTGATAGTAAATCAAATGAAAAGTGTCAGAGGAATAGTTTAATGTTTCTTGGTTTTAGGCACACGGTCAATCAACAGCAGTTCAAGAGTACAACTACCGTATCGAGGACACTTACCGACGTCTCCATAAACTTGTGTCTTCTCTAGACAAGTGGGAACAAAAAGCCACGGACTTGCCCCAACTGGCTCAGATTGTGTGGAGCGCTGATGACACGGTAACGGCGTTGCAAGGAAGGGTTAAGCCGAGATTAGCTACTGTGAGAGATATAGGGCTACGGTGCCGGCTTATACTGGAGGTCAGTTAACTGCTTACTACGACGTCCTCGACTGTAACCGTTCTTCTGGAAAAATATACTTCTGACTTATGTATCCATATTTTAAAAGATTGTTTATTATTTCCACAGGATATCACAACTCTCTCCTCACATAACCTCACCGACGAGATCGGTGCATCCCTACTCCGGGCCCAGACGCTCTCTATCCGTTTCCCATCCCTGGCAGCCGAGCTGGAGGTTCTCAATTTGGCTGCTGAAGAGAAGGAGGGCATCCTGTACAACTTGACGCCAGCTTACCGCCAGAAGTACTTGGATGACGTAGAGAAACATGTCAAGGAGTTAGGCGCCAAAGCTTCGGAGTATAAAAGGTAGGTACTTACCGTACTACTCAAATGCCAAAAGCTTCTTAGCTGCGTAACGTGATTAAACGATTCTAGACTTCACTAGCTTCTAATATCGGAATTACTAGGTGTGCAAGATAACGAAGAAAGTAGAAGGAAGAAAACAGGCCTGTTCCAGCAGTGGTTGACAAAGATTTATCCTTAACATTTACAAAGTCGGACCCCAGATCAAAGTCTGTAGCCAACAAGTGTCAGTGTGTAGCAGAAAAGTGTAACCATCAAATATTTTCAGTATGTTTGCCGGCACCCGCGCGGCCGCCTCGCTCGGTGTGACCGCCGCGCAGGCGTGGGCGCATGTGGCGGATGGAGTGCGTGATGCCGCGTTGCTCGCCGCAGAAGCTGGCAGACGCGCGGCAGCCGCGACGGCGCTCGCACGTGGACCTGCGCCCATGGCTAGAGTTGCCACTAAGGGGAAGATCGCTTCGGAGACACTGAGGAAGCGAGGGGAGGACGTCTTGGCTAGAGCTGAAAGTAAGTTCTTCATTTTTTGAGCTGATGTTACCTTTTTGATACCGTGGAGAGCAGAGTCGTCTTCGAGTATGCAGGTTGTTTCGGCAGAAGATAAGGCATAAACCTCGTTGGTGGAACGATAATCCGCGTAATGTACTCGGTAGTGCGTTTTGGGAAAAACTTAGTTGTTCAGCAGTGGACTGCTATAGGTTAATTATAATGATGGGTTTAGGTGATATCTAATAGAAACCACTATATTCCTTTCCAGAGCTCCGAACTCAACTGGACCACCTTCGCCGTGGAGCTGATCTCGTCAGTGTAGTGTTAAGAGGAGTGGGTTGGCAGGAAAGAGACCTGGGTGCAAGACCGGTGGCAAGAGTAGCAGAAACCTTGGCAGCAGCGGATGAACAGGCTGACCGAGTGTATGCTACTACCAGGGCGCTGTATGACGAGGCCAGTGAACTCAGGAGGAAAGTCACGTGAGACAATTTTTATTTCTTACAACTGCGATATTTGATACGCATATTTCAGCCAAAAAAGATCTCAAGCTTACCAACTAAACGAAAACATAACTACCATCGAATCGCATGGTCTGGACGGTATCAGTCACCACATTGTTGCTTTACTCTATAAAATAATTTAGTAGAGGCGATAACTTCCTAATTTCAATTGATTTTGTTCCCGTGATTAGCTGACTCACTGTTTTTTGTTTTGTTGAAAGGTATTCTCTACGACGACAACTAGCAGAGCTTCAAAAGCACGGAGATACCGCGCTTGGTGCTGCTCAAGAACATGGTAGGTTCAAAATAAATTCATAGGAATTGCTTTACGCTGACTCTTCTTGAAAAGACCATCACCTGTTTCACATTCTCAATTCTCTTGTGGATGACAATTTGTCACTTTATGTCAAATCCTGTTTTTTTCCTTGTTCGCTTGTCATTTGCTTTGAATTGCCTTTACTTCAGTCGAGATGGTGATGTTAACAAATGACCACATTGATCAGTGTCGCAGATTCGTGGCAACACGGTGCGCGGCGAAGAAACGGCCGAGGCGCTGGCGACGGCAGCTGCTGCTAGAGCGAGACAGCACGATGCGGCTGCTGCTACGCTGAGTCCAGCGCTAAGGGCGCTGAGAGATAAAGTTATGCGAGCCAAACATGCTGCTGATTCCGTGAGTTAATATCATGTTTGATAGACTTTTATTATTTATTTATAAAACCGATAACATCGATTTAAAATTAGATTTCCGAATTGAAGCAATGGATTTTACAATGATGACCACCGATATTATTTTCGTCAATAACTAATTGTATGCGCATTTTTACATTTTACAGCTTACATTATGGTATAATTTGAAGTGTTTGGACTGCAAATGATAGTAACTGTTTTTGCAGATATCAGTATCAGTTACATCCATATTTGGCGCAGCTGGTTGTTCCCGCGGCTACTCTGTGTCGAGCGCATCCGGCGCAGTCAACAGGATCGCACTCGCTGTCTCGTTCGAGAACATCGTGCGAGACGGTCCTTTGCTGTCTTTGGTGGATGATACACAAGTTAGTAATCGCTTACTTCTGTTTTTTTTGAGTCTCATATTGTGACTCCTTTTATTGGCAGTCTTACAAACAGTATTTTCTATCAGTTTTACCCTAAAATGTCTGTCCTCCTATTTCTGACTATGTTTTGTTTCCGTTCCGACAGGATAAACAACGCTACATGAAACTATCAGTTATCAACAAGAGATTACGCATGAGCTGGGATTTGGGTGGTGGAGATGGAATAATTCTTCATCCTGAGGTCTTGCAGCCGACACATGATGACGCCGATCACACCTCATACAGGATAGAAATTGAAAGGTATTGTTTCAGTGTAAAATATTACTAGTAGAGTAAGGCATTCATTGGTTATGAATGTTGGAAATAAAGTCTAGATATTTCCAGTAGTGAGAGAAGAGACATGTGTAAATTTGTATTCCCTTAATCTTGCAGGATATGGAACAAAGTGCACCTCAAAGTCGAACGCGCTGGAGGCAGCGGAATCACAGCCACGAACAGCTCGGAACCTACCGCCGTCAGCCTCGCCAGTTCTCAACTCTGGCTTGGAGCACCTTCAGGAGTCGGGTTGCCAGGCTGTGTCCACGCGTTGTACGCCGATGATACCACTGTGGGACTGTGGAACTTCCACGAGCAGCCCAAAGAAGCTCAGTGTACTGGGTGTACTCAAAGGTTAGTCATTATTTTACATTACCAATTTCATGTCAACGATTTAAAACCGATTTTATCGAGCAAACTCTTGCTTGATTTTTCCAGTCTATTTGTTCAACCCAAGATGTGCTCATTATGTTTTCTCACTTCAGATGGTATGGCGTCAGTCGTGGTGGCGAGCCCACCATGGTATGGTTTAACGGGCGAGGTTACGCAGAGCTACGGCGTTCGAGACTCCGTCCGGCTGACCGGAGGCAGTTCAGCATCGCTTTCACCTTCCGAACTAGAGATGAAAATGCCCTTCTCTTTTCTGCCGTCGACGTTGCCAATGTAAGTTCAAATTCAAATTCAAAAATCATTTATTTCAATAAAATCACAAGGATCACTTTGTCTTAGAAGTTAAGAAGTCCTTAAGTCCAGGGAAAAATCGGAGTGTGACACATGAACGGATAGGCTGACTGAACATCAAAGACCTCTTGCAACCAAAAGAAACCAAAAGAAAGATCATTGTGCCTACTGGCACAATGATCTTTCTTTTGGTTGCCAGGCCATTCTACCATCTCGCCCGCCACTTGAGAAACCCCTCAGCAGTTTTTGCTTCTTTTTTTGCTCCTGCTCGTATATATGGCCAATTGCAATTATTTTATCACTACCATTCCAGAATCGATCAGTATCAGTAATCCTTCGATCGTGTCGGGTGGAGTTCATAGTGCAGTACACGGGCGCACGACTCCGCATCGCAGCTGGCGGCGCACATTGTGATAACCGGCCGAAGCATGTGCAAGCTATTCGCGTGTTCGCGGCGACCAATAAGCTGGAGAAAGGTACTGTTGTTTGTACTGCTTTGATATGATGCTGCTTCTATATTTATATTGTTCTTCGTCGTATCAATAGTTCTAGGATATCCTGCTTCAAGTCAGTCAGTTAGAGGTCAACACAACGCCATAATGCCATAGTAATACAATAGATTCCTACTTCCTAAGCTATTTGAATCTTGTCAATACCAGTTACATCTGAGTCGGCCCTGTCCCCAGGCAGCCTGCGCGTGAACGGTGAGGAGACCCTGGGGTCCCCTTTCCCCCCGGTGCAGTCCGCGGCCTCTCTCCCCGATCTCACTGATGCCACCTACTGGGTCGGAGGAGCGCCACCAGCTGGTCCCACATTACAGCCGCCATTACTGGGATGTCTTGGTGCACTGACGGTGGACAGAGAAGGATACGACCTGTTAGATACGCCGACACGACATGGCATCGAACCCAGGTGCGGAGGCAGGGTAAGACAATTTTACATTTTCAGAATCCCTCAGCTTTGCTAGATACTTTTTAAGAAGATCAGCTAAAAAAATTGCTAGCTTTTAACTGTGTATTTATATTTGTCTGTAGACATTCCGGTCAGCGATCCTCGAAGGCGAAGGTTACATCGAACTGCCTTCTCCGATATTCCGACGAAAGGCAGCTCTAGGCTTATCCTTCAAAACAGACAAACCTGATGGGCTGCTGCTGTTCCGAGCGCCTTGCAACATGAGCGATAATGAGGTGGACGACGAAGATGGAGACGATAAGCATTATCTTGCGTTGGTTATGGTTGCTGGTAAGTTTTGTTCAGTAGTTTTGGCAGTTTCTTACATATCAAGCTTTTATAAATGATGCAATTGAATGTTTTCTTTGTGCAGGAGAACTGGAAGTGATAGCAGCAGCTGGCAAAAGCGAGATTCGACTGAAGAGCAACGGAACCAAATACGACGATAATCGACTTCACACGTTGCGTCTCGTTCGGGCTCACAAACAGGTATACCTACAATAGACTTTAAAAAATCGAAGCCTCTGTTAAAAATATCAACCAGACATCAGTCATAACCGAGGTCTTAATAATGTATTACGTTTCAAGTGTTAGTTGGCCACTTGCTTAAACGCATAGCAGTAAATAAGTTTCATTTTAAACTATGTTTCAGCTAGAACTATGGGTAGACGACGAACGGGTAGTCAGTGGAGTGTTACCCGGGAACGCCTACCCCTCTCGGCCAGGAGGCTTGTTCCTTGGAGGCACAGGGGGGAACGCAGGGGCAAGGGGGAAAAGGATACCGGAAGTGGGGTTAAAGGGGATCGTAGCGGACTTTATAATTGACTCGCAGTAAGTAAAAAGTGAATCATGTGAATGAATAAACAATGGTACCGGTGCCACAGAGGAGTACTTAATCTTTTATACATTTTCAAGGAATAGATCAGATTTTATACTATACACGACAAACTTAACAACGAAGATTTTACAGCCAGCTTTTAATTAGTTTTTTTGAGGCTGAAAATAAAATGTTTAATTAAAAGATTATCTGATTTCAGATTAATTGGACTAGAAACAGCTGTAAAATGGAGTAAAGCCCAACTAGGGAGGGGAGAGGAAATGCCCCGCACTCCACCACGGGCTGAACCACGGTCCCTACATGCTCCCAATGATAACTCGCCCTGCACTAAGGTACTTACAAGAATCTTTGACTGCTTTACCTACTTTGACAGTCTAGTCAACTTTTTCGCCACTGGTTCATATAAAAGCTTGTATGAACCAGTAACTTAACCTTACTTATAAACCTCTCTCTTCCCAGACGTCATCATACACTGTCGAAGCAGGCGCAGTAAAGTTTGGCGACGCTCGTTGGTCGCACGCTACTCTAAAGACGCCAAGACGAGCCGCCGTTCTCACTGTGACACTGCAGATCCGGACATATGCTGATAATGGATTATTACTTCTTGTACCGGTAAGGGCTTGCCAAGTTTTCTAAACAGATTTTGGTTATTTTAGAGCTTGATAGGGTTGTCTTTTCAACATGATCTTCTTTGTCAGGGTTCGAAGAACAAGCCGAAACACTACACGGCATTACTGGTTAGAGAAGGAAGACTACGGCTGGTGGTGCGAGGCCGAAAACGAAAAGAGGTTGCTCTTGCTGCAAACATCACAACAGGGGAATGGAAATCGGTGAGTCTTCTAGACTGCAAGATACACATCGACTACAAACAGGCAGTCGTAGTCCACAAAGATGTAATTCATTAAGTTCATTCAAAGTACAGCAAGTCGCACTGAACATCGTTAATGCCAATTGGCTACCTCAATACTAATATCTGAAGAGACCTCATGGTGTATGGACATGGATAGCCTTAGAACTGTCGCATACCTATCTACGATAAGCGCTTTCAACACGGTCCCAACGCAATTGTCATTGTTTAAGTTATTTATGTCCAGGGACCAACTAATCGTGTGCAATTTATGCCGTAGTTGCTATTGTCACTAGCCACTAAGGCACTTTGGAAATCATGCAGTGGCCATTCCTGATGATATTGATAGGATAATAAGCTCTAATGATTTGTTGACAGAATCGACTTATGTTATTCTCCAGGTGTCTATCAGAGTATCGCGAGCGCGAGCGGTGCTGTCCAGCGGCGGAGAGGCGAGTGCGACGCACGCGGCTGCTGCTGCGCGCGCGCAGAGGCTTTATGTTGGTGGAATACCACCGCCACCCACTTTGCCAAACATACCAAACTCTGTGAGTATCCACTTCAGCTAAGTTCACTGATAATCGTAGGTAATCGTCATCTTCACGAAGTAAGTTTCACTAAACGAATGGTTAAGAAAATACCTCATCTACCAACCAGCAATAAATCCTACTTCTTTTCATTACAAATATTGAAATATTTTTTCAGATAATACGCTTGGGTGGATTCCGAGGCTGTATTCGAAGAGTGTCCGTGAATAATCGCGCAGAGGATTTAGTGCGAGATGCGCAGGCGCATCATGGCGTCGGACAATGCTTCCCTAATGTTGAAAAAGGAGCATACTTTGGCGGTAAGTCGTGCCTTTCAGCAGTTCGATCAGCAGTTTTATGAATGAGTTTCTATGAGTTTTTTAAGTTATATCTATTAGTTTTAATGGAGTTTCTATTGCTATGTTTTCCAGGAGATGCCTATGCTACATGGTCGAGCACGTGGTCAAATGGTGGCGGATCTGACTCGGCTTTAGAGTTGGCTCTGCAGTTTCGCACCACGGAACGAGGGGGCGTGCTTGTAGCTGCTACAGGACTGCTATTGGAAGTCAAAGATGGAGCTGTAAGTGTACATTAACCGATTCCTTGCCACCTTAATTTTGCGTGCCTTTCCACCCCGGCCCCATACAACATTCCTCAGGCCCTCCTGAATGTTGACGCTCCTAGCGCGTCGTTGGCCCCCGGTAATGTTATTACGCTATTTTAAGCAATTTCAACTATAATAATTCAAGGTGAGACCTGATACTGTGTGTTTTGTTTTATTAATTAGCTAAGAATGTTTTAAAGTGACTATCTACGTGTTTTATAGGAGATGGTAGGTAATTTACAGATTTCCACCAGGTGTTGTAAACCTTAGGGTCGTATTTAATCGCAAATCAAAAAAGGTTCGAGTGCCGGCTCTAGTACGCGACTTTTCAAAAATCTTTTAATACAGCTAAGAAAATCGATGTCATGGTTCCTAAGAACAGAACACAAGCATCCTAAGCACAACATAAGTGAGGGTAGTTTCGTCAATTGTCTCCGCTTCTCGACGGTAGCACCGTGTTCTCTAATCTGCCCGCGACCATGGCTATTGTTACATAGCCGAAACGTCGGGATAATAAATTAAAGGTAATTACCGTGATAAACACCCCTGTTAAAATCTATAGTTACAACAGAGCGCAAGTTCTTTTTACGCCAAAATAAACCCTATATAGAAGATCATACGGTGTTAATTAGCAAAAGACTCCCCATTCATGAACCGGCACATCCGACCGGCCAGAAAACAATAGACGGTACTTGTTTTATGCGATTATTAATATTTTACAAAATATAAACCTTATGTCCATTAATATAGGGTACTTTCTAGGTCCGCGAGGCCATTTGTTTGTACTAGACGAAGATGAGTGTGTGACCATTTTATTCAAAAATAGACCATAATCTACTAGGTTTTTATTTGGACAGGTTTCCTAATGACGCGCTAGATGCGTCATAGGCCATGAATGATGGATTAATAAACAATTAAACCTGTGGTTGACGACACCTGATAATGTAATTTTTCAAAAAAATCTAGTGGCCTCTGATATTAGTGTCTATAATGTGTACATTTTTATTTATAAAACAAGGATTTTCGGTTTAAATTTAATAAAAATCGATATTTCAACATTTTTCTAAAGACGCGCCTGGCGCGTCATTGGCCTCACTGAAAGTTTCCTCATGACGCGCTAGGTGCGTCATGGACAATGAATCGGTTAAAGACGCGTATCTTAGAATATTTTGACGGTGTGTGTTTTTACGTAAGTACACATCTTCTGGTTTCTAATTGAAATATTTTTTTACAGTGTCCTTACTCATCTTGGTTTTATCCGAAAAAAAAATTTGACGACAAAAATCTCAAAGATCCTACAAAAAGGATAACATGACCCATCCAATTCCACTTTACCTTTTGATAACAAAAACAAACAAACTAAATAGAACCGAACAGTACTTACATTGAACTTTCCCAGGTGGTGCTAAGCAGACAGCAATCCCCTGGCTCTGAATGGTCGCGCGTGTCATCAGTCGTCAACAGTGACGCCAGCTCAGGAGTCTGCGGCGGTTCCTGGCATTCTGTGAAGGCCAGGGTCCATGCAGCCAGACTTTCCCTGTCTTTGGATGGAGGGCTTCCATTGCAAGCGGCCCCACACTCGGCCTTGTTGGACGAGTCTGATGCAGTCGTGAACCATGAGCCTCTGTATCTTGGTGGACTTCCAGGTAATTTTGCTTGTTATACTGACAGGTCTGTATAATTTAAAATACAATAATCTACGTCTTCTGATTCCTCTAGGCTTGTTCGTAGGAATAAGCGTAGGTTCACCTAGCTCCTAAGACGTTTCAAAGTGATCCTTGTGATTTTATTATTATAGATTTTATATATTTTTTGTGATCCTTGAAATAAATCTATAATAATAAAATGCCAAGCATTCAAAGCCACGCACTACACTTCATTTAGGTACCCCCTGGGTTTAGAACTGGTGTAGCATAATGCTGAGACCCATTTACCTCACTCAGTTTAATATTTAGTTAGGTTTTATTTTATTATGCTTTTCAGACAAATAAATATGTATCTTTCTTACTTCCAAAACCTGTAATGAATGATTCACTAAAACCTGAAAACCCACTCAATGATTCATTTTCCTTTCCAGAAGGCATAATAGACACGACAGAAGGCGGCAAAGCGAACTTCAAAGGCTGCATGCGTGACGTCACGATTGGAACTCAAACCAAGGGCTGGGCTGACATGGAGTCTCTACACAACGTACTTATGGACTCCTGCCCTATTTCACAGTAAATTCAACCTTATTCCTATGGAAATACGATTGAATTTTCATACTGAAAAGCGAAGCGTTGAATGAAGCATAGAAAATAATGTGTATAACCGAACAGTGATAATGTCAGTGTAACAGTAAATAGTCTGCAATGTGCCTTATTATGAGTTAGATAATTACCTATACGGTGCCATTAAATCTTCACTTTTAGACATAGTTCACTCACTTTTTTTCACTTTATAAAGAACTACACACACAAACACTATAACTATCACTAATACTTCTAAAACACTGTTTAACACATTTAGGTTCGTCCTATCTTTAGGACGCTTCTATGTTAAGTGCCTCAAGTAGAGGCTTTTTCCGAGGCTATGTAAATATTATTAGTTTTCTTATCATCACAATTAAATAATAAATACTCAATGTAAATAAGTACTTAATTTTCCACCAGTATTTGTAATTTTTCTAGTTTTGTACTTAGAATGTAAATAGTTTTCCGTAAAGAGAGTATGTTATGTAATAAGACTAATATTTTCAATTCAGACAAACAAAAAGAATAGATGTATACCATATTTTTCAAAATGTATCAGTGACCTACACAGCAAAAACTCGAAAAAATACTTATGTTACCTACTTATATCATTAATTTCTGTAATTTCAACTATGCTGTGTAGGTACATTCTTACAAAAGATGGTAAATAGTTTTGAAAATTATGGAATGTATTTATATCTTAGTGTAGGCGACTGTCCAAAAACCATTGGTATTTCATTCTACCCACCATTACGCATTTATAAAATAGTCAGTAATTATGAAACTTATGTGACAATATCATTGTGTTCCTACAAACGAGTATGATTTGTAAATAAATAACTAGGTTTTCAGCTTTAATAGTTAAACAATGTGTATTCGCCCGTCACAAAACTAATTTTTACTTGTTAAATAAAATCGTGTTCAGTAGATTTATCTGTACATACACATCTAGTTGTAAATATATGTACGTATTTATTTTAAATGCTTTTGTAAGGAGAAATAAAACAACATTATGGCAATAAAAAAACATTTATTTTATTTCCTTCTTACGTCAGACCTCGGCGAACGTGAATGTGATACTGACCAAGGTGCATTCCTAGCAGCGCCATCTAACGAATCATTTGACGTTTAGTAAAGTATCCCATGCTCGTTATCAGAGAATAAAATAAAATAAAATACGTTCAAAGAATAAAAAAGCACTCAATTCAGTCGAGCAATGGGGGCCCAATTAGAACTCCTAACCTTACGGCAAATGCTTTTGTGTATATCTATAGATTTTTGACAACGCGTAAAAATAGGGATGTTCTCATGTGTATCGATTTTTTTTTATCAACGCATGGTTTTTTGGTGTCACACGCGAAAAGCATTGCTGCAACACTGGCCAGCTCATTGCCAGATTTTTTTTTATATTTATCTCTGGCAACTCGGTATGAAAGATGAAAGTTGCCAGATATATTACGTATAATGAAATAAGGATCATTGATTAAGAATATCTATATTTTAGTAGTAATGAGTTCTCAAACAACTGTTACACTTAAATAAGTTTTTAATAGTAGGTACATACGTGTATTATGTGCTAGTTTTTCACATGGCTTATCTACTTAGAAAAATCAACTTTGTATACAATTTCCTCATTGTTTTTCGATAAAAATAGTAACTATATTGGTTCACAACTGTAATTTTCAAGTACGGTAGACAACCTCTCAGATCTATAGGCACTCGGATCCTTGAAGATGTCAAATAGAGTCGCCAGAGGCACGTCCGATTATACAATTGTCAACATGCTCACGTTTGCAGTCGTTAGAAGACGTGTCAGGTCGAAAGCCCATCGACGCTTATAAGAATACTAACTGATACTCTCACGATGTATTCCTTAGTTTTTTGAGCACGTGTTAATTCACGGATTGGAATCCTGAACCTTTGGATCGAAAGTCGTGGTTTTATCCACTCGGCCAACGTGCCTATTTTCGTTTGGACAAAAATTCAAATATTTATACAAAAACGCCATGTTTTACTAGCTAGCACACGTAAATACATCCAATTTCGTTTATAAACAGAAACTGTATATAATGTATTGTATAATGCAATTCAAATCGGCTATACAACGTATAACTGAATAAGAATAATATCTTTGGACAATACGAAACACAAAAAATCAATAAAAAAATAATAATAATCAGAATAAAACATAGAATTGAAGAAAACCCTTTTATGATACCAATATTTTTTATATTTAGTTATAATCATCAATCTAAATAACCACACGTGCTTAATTTTCTATTATTATGGCCGAAACTAAACCAATGATGCTCTAAAACCAAAAATGCTACTAATCTTTTACTAACTGCCATTTTTTTTACTAATGGCAACAATTTACAACTTGCGAATTGGAAAAGCGCGCCATCTATTACATGAAATCGACAAAAACATTGAAATTGACAAATCAAAAACACAGATAAATGAGACAAGTGAATCGATCACTACGAACTTAACAGATTTAGTTTTCATATCTCAACGAAACTCGATCAAACCGCCAATTTTTACCAAAATTTGAATTAGGAACGCGCGGTTTCTCGCCGAAAATTCCGCTTTTTTTTTACCAAAATTTTAATTAGAATCACACTGGCCGAGTATTACGCCACTTTTATTACAAAAATTCGAATTAGGAACACGCGGTTTCTGGCCGAAAATGTGCTAAAGACTAACTTGTCCCGTTTCACTATGCCAAAACATTGCAACCTCCTTCGGTACTTTTACGTCATGGTGTTACCAGCGTTCAATAACGTTGAGCAATTATTTAACCTACCTACCCTCAGAAATCTTACTTAACCATTCACATTATTTGAGAATATGAGGCGTACTCTAAATGGTCAAATTATGGTACCATACCGAATTACGATGGTCTAATGATGATGGAGGAATTGGAACCTTACTATATAGTATTGACTACCTTCTTGAAGAAACCGTCATCTGAAAGAAGAAATAAATAATATTTAAATTATTTTGATAAAACTTCATAAACTTAAAAAACCGGCCAAGTGCGAGTCGGACTCTCACACGAAGGGTTCCGTACTATTATCAAAACGCCAAAAAAAATCACGTTTGTTGTACGGGAGTCCCACTTAAATATTTATTTTATTCTGTTTTTAGTATTTGTTGTTAGAGCAGCAATAGAAATACATAATCTGTGAAAATTTCAACTGTCTAGCTATCATGGTTCATGAGATACAGCCCTGTGACAGACAGACAGACGGACAGACAGACGGACAGCGAAGTCTTAGTAACAGGGTTCCTATTTTACCCCTTGGGTACGGAACCCTAAAAACGAATATCGTCCTTTGAGTTTTAGATTACTTAATTGAAACAATTTCAACGGTTTTTTTTTTAATTTTTAAACGTATTCTACACACTCGTATATAAATGAATCCCTATTTCCCTTGGTCATCAAGCGTGAACGGCTGGACCGATTTTGCTAATTATTTTTTTGTTGTGTTCGTTATTGTCAGGACAAGGTTTTATGAAAGATTCATTCTTCAGCATAAAATTGTAAAGTACAAAAAAAATTAAGTGCTTTTTTCTATGGAATTATTTAAATTTGTCAGGACGGCGTCAATCAGTCGGGGCAGCTGGTTATTAATAATTTATTTGGATATAATCATGAACAGTAGTACAGTAGTAGAATTACTCACCGTCTACATGGAGAGATATCCCCTGGCGGCGGAGCGATGACGTGCGACCAGATAGGCCACCAGCACAACCACCACTAGGCCTCCGAGGGCACAGCCCACGGCGATTGGCACAGCGTCGGGGACATCGCCACTTCCGCACTCGCGAGCTGAAACACAACATGCAAAGTCTAAGTCCAAAGATATTTCTTTATTTTATTTATTAAATTAATAATTTCATAATTGAAATTCAAAAATCATTTATTTCAATAAAATCACAAGGATCACTTTGAAACGTCTTAGGAGTTAGGTGAAGCTACGCCTGTTCCTCGCGACCATTGTCTAGAAGAATCAGGCAACAAACAGGGCTTGGGGTCTATCATTTTTTTCGATCATCCTTTTCTTAATCCTATAATATTATAAATGTGAAAGTTTGTGAATCTGTATGTATGTTTGTGCCGCAATTAGGCCTAAACGACAAAACAGATGAAATGAAAAAATAGTCTGTGATGTCAAATTTGTTGCACACCAGCGCCATCTATACCAAAATCTCTTCGCTTTTATTGTCATTTTGGGGATGTTTTTCATATTTTAAAGTAGTCTATGTTTTATTCTGGCATTATATCTACATCTACAGCAAATTTCAAATTAATCCGTTTTAACGTTAAGGTCTGATTGAGACACAAACATACATACAAACTCACAAACTTTCACATTTATATTATTATTAGGATTACCGTTACAACATAAATACTATAAGTAAAACACGCAACATTGTTACTAATAGGTATTTCAGAGTTGTGATTATTGCGAACTACGCAAATGTATAATAATCAGTATTTCAGCACGTTTCGAATGATAAAGCTATTATTTAATGAACGAGCGTTATCTGCTCGCTGACCAGACGGCACGATACGGCAGATAACGGGATATGTAAAACCGTTTATTTAGTTGTAGTTTACAGTTATGTTTGGTTACACAAATGAATTGTATTTGGGAAACAGCAAGCATTTCGTGCGATACCGTCAAAGTCATAAAGTATTTATTTCAATAAAATCACAAGGATCACTTTGAAACGTCTTAGGAGCTAGGTGAAGCTACGCCTGTTCCTCGCGACCATTGTCTGGAACAATCAGGTAACAGGCACGGCTTGGGCCTATCATTTTTTAGGGTTCAGTACCCAAAGGGTAAAAACGGAAGCTCACAGCTCAGTTGGTAGTAACTCTGCCTTCTGCGCTGTAGGTTATGGGTTCGATCCCCATCCAGGGCAAACATTTGTGTGATGAAAATAGATGTTTGTTCTGTGTCTGGGCGTTACTATATATAATAAGTATGTATTTACCAAAATAAACAAATTATTCTATCAGTTATCTGGTTTCCATAGTACAAGCTTTGCTTAGTTTGGCTAGTTAGCGTTGTGTAAAGTCCGCCAATATTTATTATTATATATATCTTCCTGCCGTCCCACTTAGTGGGGTCGGCACAACATAATTATGTTCTTCCATTTCTCTCTATTAGCTATCACTTCATTCTCCTGTCATCTTTCACGCAGTTCATCCATCGCATCAATTGCATCACCGTTATGAATTGTTGCTATGTTCAATCAGTTTTAGTAGCTCACCTGCGCTGAAGCTCTTAGTGGTGCTGTTCCTGAAAGCCTCCTCCTGGAGATGCGAGAGAGTAAGAGCTGCCACAGCCCCGCTGGTTGAAGTCAAGTTCATGCGCGTAGCAGGGTTGCAGCGGTACGACGTGTCTAAGGGCGTCTGCCAGTCGCTGCCGTGAGTCAGTTGCACAACGTCCTTCGATGCTGAAGGAGATAAAACAAATTATTATCTATCTTCCTAATTAAATTTATCAAATTATTATTTTGAGAACGACATAGGCTACTTATAAATCAAACTGTTTTTAGTTTTTTTTTTTCGATAGCAGTCGTCTAAAATCGTTTTTTCGCAGTAAAAGCTAAAAAACAAAAACCCGACTAAATTATTAACGAAAAAAATTGGGAATTGGTAAATGAGGCGCCATATTTAAAAAAGTGTGTGTGTGTCAGCTACGACGCACGATTGGAGTTTATTCCTTACGAACGATAATTATGATATTATATCGAATAGAAAAAAAACCGGCCAAGTGCGAGTCGGACTCGCGCACGAAGGGTTCCGTACTATTATCAAAACGGCAAAAAAATCACGTTTGTTGTACGGGAGTCTCACTTAAATATTTATTTTATGCTGATTTTAGAGAAATACATCATCTTTTACTTTCAAAACTTTCGTGAGTTGTACTACACATTATTACAACAACGGGAAATTACTCACGTAAATGATAAATTGTCAATGAGGACACCGACAATGTTTCGATTCATCTAGATTGACAATTTATCATTTACGTGAGTAATTTCCCGTTGTTGTAATAATGTGAAATACATCATCTGTGAAAATTTCAACTGTCTAGCTATCACGGTTCACGAGATACAGCCTGGTAACAGACAGACGGACAGCGGTGTCTTAGTAGTCCCGTTTTTTACCCTTTAGATACGGAACCCTAGAAACATAAAAAATAATTCATAATATCTCGTAGCCTACCTATTTACCTAACTACGTAGTTAGCATTCCACACGTGACAGGTTGCAATCCCGTCGCCGCTTTCAAGAATACTAACAGGTTTCCTCACGATGTTTTCCTTCACTGTTATAAACACGTGTAACGCGCATATAGGTACATTTTTCGAACAGAAATATCCATTGATGCACGGCCAGGATTCGAACTCGAAATTAATTGGAAATTAATAATATCTACCTAGGTACCTATTTACCTAACTACATGAATTCAATAATTCAATTTCAAACTTTTTATTCGATCATGTGAAGTACCACCTATTTACCGACTTACTTTACCGATAGTGGTAAAATAGCGCCACCTGCCAGCGGAATCGCAAACCTCTTTCATCTTACCTCTCAAACCCCTCGCATGAGACCGCGAAAAGTACCTATAATACGTAGTAACATCAAATGAAACTAGATGGCGCTGGAATGCAAAAATCAAGTTTGTTGTATGGGAGCCCCCCTTAAATATTTATTTTATTCTGTTTTTAGTATTTGTTGTTCGAGCAGCAATAGAAATACATAATCTGTGAAAATTTCAACTGTCTAGCTATCATGGTTCATGAGATACAGCCCTGTGACAGACAGACAGACGGACAGACGGACAGACAGACGGACAGCGAAGTCTTAGTAATAGGGTTCCGATTTTACCCTTTGGGTACGGAACCCTAAAAAGGGTAAATGAACGCATCTGCTAAAATGATAAGAGAAACAAACATAATATATCTGTAATTATTCGGATTATTTATATTACTTCAATAAAGCGTATTACATAAAGTATGTTACAAAAAAATAGTTCTTAGTTCATGCATTGAACTATCGTAATTTGCATTCATCTAGTTCAGGTGGTCAACAGAGATGATTTTGTTAGGCGTTCTTTTATCTTTCCAAGTTCATCGAACTAAAATAAATAGGATCGCGACTGTAATCCTCAGGTACGGTAGGCAGGCTCGACATCCTCTCGGATTTCCAGGCGCTCAGATCTTTGAAGATGGGTTAGTCAGAGGCACGTCCAAACAGATAAGTAGTTAGGTAGTTTTGGTATGGTCAGTGTTTAATTTAATTTTAGTGGTTTATCGCCACAAATACAGATGTTCCTGCACTAGGCTCACTCAGTGTACCTACTTACTAGGTAGGTACCTACCTACTTACTTAATTTGGTTTGGATTTAAACGGTTAGTAGTACCATACCACACAACCAATGTAACATAATACAATTCTCAAATTGTGTAGACGAAACTCAACCTTATTACTCTAGTTTTAAAGTGTTCGAAACTTGCTTTCATAGGTCAAAGTATAGTGAACGATATTCCAGCTATTCGCTAATAATATCTTCATCTCGCCTACGCGCTTGAAAGTTAGCGCGCTAGAGAGGGATGCCATAATTATTATTAATTTTAGGTTTCATTATTTTACGTTTTATTCGCATAAAAGCATGTACAAAAAGATAACAAAGTCAAAATATCATTAACGTTAAAAACGTAATTTTCATTTTGAGATTACGCTAATTTAGACTTTAACATAATAGTAATAAGAGCGATCGTTTATTATATGGCGCAGAAATAAATAATGCAACAATTTTTATGAGATACGCTGTGTAATGTATTCTATCTCATTCTTTTACACGTTCAATCCTACAGATATATATGTTTGTCTCTTTCTACGTAACGCCTCAAATTTTGGTGTTTCACTTGATTTTACTCCCCATAAAATTTCCGTACCGGGCCTTATAACTCAAATCGTTTCTTAAGGAGTAAACTCCAATAAACTCCAAAAATGTAATGTTATTAAGGTGACAGTGAGCTGATGTGATTATAAAGTCATGAGCTATTCAACAGACACTCGATCACAACGGAACTCCTTAATAAATACTTCGAGTGAAGTTCCTGGTGAAGTTGATGGTTTGAATGAAAAATATTTTGCAACATAAAACTTATTTATGACATGGTTTGAAGGGAACTTACTCGAATTGACAAACAAATCAGGAGACAGCGTGACGTCCAAGCTCTTGAGGGCGTAGTTCTTGGTGGTATCATTCTTGAGGTAGTTCAGGGTCATTGTGTTGCTGATGTTGCTGCCCGAAACAGGCCAGCTGAGCGAGATGGTCTGGTTTTCGCCGTAGCAGCTGCCATTCACGGTAGCGTTCATTGGCACATTAAGGGACACGTACGCGTAGTCGCTGGCTGGAACAAGAGGTTTAACATGAGTATGATAGTAGCAACATTTTGTGAAATAATATTTTCCAAAAACTCGTGAAATTTGCCAGAAGACATACTTGAAGTTATTTCAAAACAAACACCAAACCCCGCTGCATTCCCAAACCCCGCTGAGTTGAATTTCGCGGATACATTTAGTGTATTCCTACAAAAAGAATAAGACAACCTCAAAATTTAAAGTTTCTAGTTCCATCGAGATCTCGAGTACTTAGGACACTTCCAGAAAAAGCAGTGATAACATAGAGAAGCTCTTCATCACTGGAAAAATCAAATTAAAGAAACCGAAAGAGGCCGAACTCTGATACGCTGGTCCGATCAGATCGAATACCAAGGTCCACGATGCTATTCAGCTGAGGATATCGACGCAAGGTTTAGGCATCGACTTTCTCACAACACTAGATATATATTAGATACCGAGAGCGAATAACGACGCGCCCCGCGGCGGGTTCTGTCATTGAACCGCCCAATCAGAATGCATTTTCTCCCCCTCAACGATTTGACAGAATTGTTTGTTTGAAGAAATGAAGCCCTTATGCGTCTATTGGGCTATGTGGTCGATGGGTTAGGCATTTTAGTGTGCCATCTCCTATATGGATAAATAATTGCCCATTGATCACGTTAGCTTCCAGCCAGTCATAAAGTAATATTTATTGATCTCGGGTATATTTAGACCAAACGGGTGTGAAATGGGGAGGTTTGTGGAGGCTGACATTGAACGGATGCATTTCAAGGCAAAACGAATACTTCTTTGATAACTGCATGGCTGCTTATCGGTTATTCCGAGAGCGAGATTCGTTTCCCGGAAGTATGCAGCCTACTTTTGGTGTTACGTTACGTACTGAGTCATGTCACTCATCAACTTACATACATACAGACATACATACATAGATGAGATATTTTAATTTGTCAAGAAACTTAAAACGGTTACATTTTATTATAAAAATAAATAAATAATAAATAAGATCACGACTGTAATTCCCAAGTACGGTAGACATCTTCTCAGATCTTCAGACACTTAAATCCTTTGAAGATGTCTAGTGGGGGTAGTCAGAGGCACGTCCAAACATTATATTTGGCACATGCCCACATTTTGCAGTAGTTAGCATTTCATACGTGACAGGTTGCAGGCCCATCGCCGCTTTTAAGAACACTAACTGGTTTCCTCACGATGTTACCCTTCACCGTTGTAAGCACGTGTTTTTGATGTGCATATAAATTTTCGAACAGAAAAATCCATTGATGCACGCCGGGATTCGAACTCACGACCTTCAGATTGAAAGTCGAGGTACATCCCACTCGGCCAACACGGCTAGAATCTATGTAAGTATAGGTACCTAAACCGCATTGAAAGATAATAATAATAGATTTTTAATTACGAAATAAGCCAGCTAAACCCATACTAGGATTCGAGACCAAAAAATAAATAGAAGGTAAATAGGTCATCATAAAATTACGTATAAACTTACAAATTGTATTTCAGCAATTTAAGGTGTCGAGTCTTTGCTGTCGTGACAAAAAAACCGGTTGCAACAATATCGTTGACGCACGCGAAGCCTTCTCTAGTGAAATTACACCATTTCTCTGAAAGCAGGCCAGCTAGTCTAGTTTCAGTAAGTTTCTACAGCTTGCGAGACAAAGAGATTGAGTCACGCTAAGGTCATACTGGCATACTTTCCAATAGTGTTTAAAGCCTCGCCATCGCCAACTCATGAATATAAAGAACAGCCCATTTTCCAAATCTATACTTCCTACTAATATTATAAATGCGAAAGTTTGTGTGTGTTTGTAACTCTTTCGTGAGTGTTTGCGTGTGTTTGTTACTCTTTCACGCAAAAAGTACTGAACGGATTTAGATGACTTAGGGCCGATTTTTCAATCATCAGATAAGGGCCAACTGTTGAATAAATTTGACATATCGTATGGAAAATTGCAATTTTATTCCACAGTTAACACTTATCTGATGATTGAAAAATCGGCCCTTATACATCAGAATAACACTTATGCTACTTTGTATACAGGTACCAGCTAGTAATATTATTATATTGTATAAATGCGAAAGTAACCTTATCTGTCTGTCTGTCTGTGACGGTATCACGGCCAAACAGCTGGGCCGATTACGATGAAATTTCATATAGAACAGATATAGTTTAAAGTGTAAAATAAGAAGTCGGACATAGGCTATTTTTTTCAAATTTGTTTTTGATTTTTAGTAATTTCAATGTTTTACGATAAAGTCATATTAATAGTTTGTTTTAATCTACGCGGATGAAGACGCGGGTAAAATTTAGTGAAAATATAAGCTACTTATAATCAAGTCAAGGTTCATACAAAACACTAGATTCCACCCACGGCTTTGCTCGTGTGGTACCCGAATAAAAAGTTAGTTTAAGTAGGTACTTTTATAATATTTCATAATCATTTTTAGGGTTCCGTACCCAAAGGGTAAAATCGGGACCCTATTACTAAGACTTCGCTGTCCGTCTGTCTGTCACAGGCCTGAATCTCATGAACCGTGATAGAGAGATGACATTTTCATAGATGATGTATTTCTGTTGCCGCTATGATAACAAATACTAAATACAGAATAAAATAACAACAAACGTGTTTTTTGCGGTTTTTTGCCTGTTTTAGGGTTCCGTACCCAAAGGGTAAAAACGGGACCCTATTACTAAGACTTCGCTGTCCGTCTGTCTGTCACAGGGCTGTATCTCATGAACCGTGATATCTAGACAGTTGAAATTTTCACAGATTATGTATTTCTGTTGCCGCTATAACCCTTCGTGCGCGAGTCCAACTTGCACTTGGCCGGTTTTTAAATTATTATGAAAAATACACAGATCGATATTGATTCAATTAAAATGGGACCACTTCGGGATCATGCGCTATCAAACAGCGAAAACACCATTGAAATCGGACCAGCCACCGAAGTAATCGTTTTAAATATACAAAAAACTTAATCGCTAAAATTGATAACTCCTTCAACTTCTGAAGCCGTTTCGTAATGCAGTATAATGTTGCGTTTCAAGACGACATAAATAAGCAACTGACCCAAAAACATTTGGAGGACGAATACTCTTTCAAATCATCTAGTCAGACTTACGGCCGTCTCTGAAATCTAGCACTCAATCTGTTTTTTAATACTAAAATGTACATTGAACGAAACCGACGCTGAAGTTGGCAGTACATCGGGGTATTTTTGACCAGCGATATAGTATTTTATTATAGGCGATAATAAATGATTGTTTGACCTCCAAATGATATAAAAAACCGGCCAAGTGCGAGTTGGACTTGCGGACGAAGGGTTCAGTACCATTATTTATAAAGAACGGCAAAAAACACGTTTGTTGTATGAGAGCCCCCTTAAATATTTATTTTATTCTGTTTTTAGTATTTGCTGTTATAGCGGCAACAGTAATACATAATCTGTGAAAATATCAACTGTCTAAATATCACGGTTCATTAGATACAGCCCTGTGAGTGACAGACGGACAGCGAAGTCTTAGTAATAGGTTCCCGTTTTTACCCTTTGGGTACGGAACCCTAAAAAGATATATTTGAGGATTATTTAACACTAGCAGTATGCACAGTGCCCCGTCTTCGCACGGGTGTACCAATGACGATTATAGGCAAGTTGTTGGTACCAAAGGTTACATTAATGAAATTATCGTAAGGATATCTAATTTTTTTTTTAATAAATATGGCCGAAGTTACTCGCTAATAATGTAGTTTTTAATATGTGAGAGAATTTTTCAAATTGGCGCAGTGGTTTATAAGATACAAACAAAAATACACAAACACATTTTTGTTTTGTCAAAATAATTGTATTTTTATACTAGCTGCGTCCCGAAAGACGTTGTCCCATCGACTACATGGGCTATGTAGTCGATGCGTTGTCCTTTCAAATATCAATAATCTCACAGAAAAAAAGCACCTTCAGTTTTTCCCGAACTTTACGCCTTTACCCCTAACGGTGCTATTAATAAAAATTTACTTATCCAAAGATCATCTAAGGTTACACCAAGACTTGTTAATACCAGCTTTAATGTAAGCAACTCCATTTCTAATCCTTGTTTATTAATATTGAATTCGACTAGTCCAAACGTAAGCGTTGGACTAAATTTAATCCTGCGCTAGTCTACGTTTATTAATGAGACGGTAAGTGTATAAAAAATACCATACAAATATTCTCAGACCTACTAAATATACACGAAAAATTACAAAAAAATCGGTCAAGCCGTTTCGAAGGAGATTGTTTACAAACACTGTGACACGAGAATTTTATATTAAAAGATATTATTATTATAGCTCTTAAGATAAGGTTATTTTGTTGTGTGCCATAACGACCTATCAAAGTGCATAAAAATATGTCTATGGATGAATAAATGAATTGAATTGACTTAAAAATATATACATTCAAATGTGTATAGCGCATTCAGTCACGACATAATAGTTTTAAAATAACAATACAGAAACATGTTGGTACGAACTAAGCTGGTATTTACCTAAGCAGTGTGGGGTGACTCATACATTGCATGTAGATAGTACACGTATCGCGCGCCATACATACACGTGTCATACGCAGTTATAGGAAAATAGGAAGATCTTCAATAATAATCATGTTCAGTCATATACTATGTAATTTATATTATTACCAGCTGTCCCGACAGACGTTGTCCTGTCAAATTTCAACAATCCCACAGAAAAAACACTTTCAGTTTTTCCCAAAATGTATGCCATCCTTATCGCTTAGGGGTATAAAAATACCCTATGACCTATTCTCAGACCTACTGAATATACACAAAAAATTACATCAAAATCGGTCGAGTCGTTTCGAAAGAGTTTGGTTACAAACACTGTGACACGAGAATTTTGTATATTAGTATATTGACTATTTTGATAATCATTTTTACACGACTGCGCCAGAAGGGTAATGTTTTTCGAGGTTAATGTTTCACAATAAGATGATAAAAAGCAGATGAAGTCGCGGGTAAAAATTAATCCTAATCCTAATATAATATTATAAATGTAAAAGTTTGTGAGTTTGTAGTATGTTTGTTCCTCAATCAGGCCTAAACGACAAAACGGATTAAGTTGAAATTAGCTGTAGATGTAGATATACTGCCCGAATAAATAATAGACTACTTTATAATATGCAAAAAATCCTCAAAACGATAAAAAAACGGAAAAGGGATAACTTATGTATAGATGGCGCTGGTGTGTAACAAATCTGACATCACAGACTAAAAACATTCAGTCTTTCTTATTCGATTATTGAAATATGACAGGACAACGTCTTTCGGCGGGTCGGCTAGTAATTAATATAATAACTATACTAAATAAATCGTTAAAACATTATTGACCTGTCCCGAGATGTTTTGGTGGAGAACATATACCTAATTGGTTATTCACGATAAAACTGGTTGTGACCCCGTTGATGAGTAATGTTCGGCATTTCTGTTTTAAACCGTGCATTTTAGACAAATTTCCAGTAAATTCTATAAAGTAGTCAGTCAGTCAGAGGCACATCCAAATATTACATTTGGCACATGCCCACATTTTGCAGTAGTTAGCATTCCAGGATCTGAGTACCTGGAGATCTGAGAAGATGTCTACCGTACTTGGGGATTACAGTCGTGATTCTATTTCTATTTTTCAGTAAGTCAGTTTTGTTAAATTTTGCGAAGATCATTGTTATTGATTAAATGTTTATTTTTAGGGTTCCGTACCCAAAGGGTAAAAACGGTACCCTATTACTAAGACTTCGCTGTTCGTCTGTCTGTCGGCTGTATCTCATGAACCATGGTAGCTACGTAGCTAGACAGTTGAAATTTTCACAGATGATGTATTTCTGTTGCCGCTATAACAACAAATACTAAAAACAGAATAAAATGAATATTTCAATGGGGCGCTCCCATACAACAAACGTGTTATTTGCCATTTTTAGGGTTCCGTACCCAAAGGGTAAAAACGGAACCCTATTACTAAGACTTCGCTGTCCGTCTGTCTGTCTGTCTGTCACAGGGCTGTATCTCATGAACCGTGATAGCTAGACAGTTGAAATTTTCACAGATTATGAAAATAAATATTTAAGGGGGGCTCCCATACAACAAACATGATTTTTTTGCCGTTTTTATAGATAACTAGCTGACCCGTGCCCGCTTCGCTGTGCGTAAGACATTTCTAATACCATCGTGGACTTTTTTGTAGACGTTTTTAAGGTGTACAATACTGTAAGTAGTACATTATTTTGATCTATCTCATTATTTTGATATATTCAGCCAGCGTTTGCAATGTAAGCGCAAAAAAAATGTGTTTATTTACGACATCACATTAGAAACCTCTTAAATTATCAATGTTTTTCTACTATATTATGCATGTATTATACATATAAACCTTCATCCTGAATCACTCTATCTATTAAAAAAAACCGCATCAAACATACATACGCGGGAAGCGGAAAGCGACTTTGCTTTATACTATGTAGTGATGGTACGGAACCCTTCGTGCGCAAGTCCGACTCGCATTTGGCCGGTTTTTTTTTTTATAGATAATGGTACCTGCGCGAGTCTGACTCGCACTTGGCCGGTTTTGTTTATTGTAGAATAACAAGCGCATTAGAAGGTTTCGTCGTCTTTTTTTTTTTTTTTTTGGCCAAGCCAGTCTTTAGACCGCATCGAGTAGGTAGGTACCTATTTTATTATCTTTTCCATAATTTGGGTTTGTACGCTTATAAACAGGTGAATTTTAATTGGATCGACAAACGTCATCGGGGATTTTTATGTTTACTCGAGAATAATTTGGCACGACATTAGATTTTCTAAAAAAACTAAGTACTCGTATGTGTTAATTTAAAAAAAAACAGCCAAGTGCTAGTCGGACTCGCGCACGAAGGGTTCCGTACCATTATCTTAGAAAGATGGCAAAAAAACACGCTTGTTGTATGGGAGCCCCACTTAAATATGTATTTTATTCTATTTTTAGTATTTGTTGTTATAGCGGCAATAGAAATACATAATCTGAGAAAATTTCAACTGTCTACCTACCACGGTTCATGAGATACAGCCCTGTGACAGACAGACGGATAGACATACAGCGAAGTCTTAGTAATAGGGTCCCGTTTTCACCCTTTGGGTACGGAACCCTAAAAAATATGAAAGAATCCTTGGAACTGCATTGCAACATTTGCGACCTATCAAATTAGTGACGCGTTGCCAAACTTACGTTAGTATCTACTTACAATTTCTTATTATTTTATTTACTAAACAAGTTAATATGATACTTCGAATATTAAAATAAGAAATACCCTGAAGCTACGCCCTTCATCTAGCTCTCACACGTTTCAAATGATCCTTGTCATTTTATAAATTAAATATCTTTTGATTTTTTTAATTGAAAAGATACATATTGGCTGACTTTACACACACGTCATCTAGCTCCAAACTAAGTAAAGCTTGTACTATGGCAACCAGATAACAGATAGAATACTTTTTTTATAAAATACATACTTATTATAAATATTGAAATAAATACAAAAATATAATAAATTGGTCCAGTAGTTTTAGTTTATCTATAACAAACAAAAATACAATTTTACCTCATTAGTAGGGTAGATAACTACTTATGGGCTAAATATCATTGAGGCGTCGTTTAGTTGTATCAAATCTGGCATTTTGCCTGGAGCGACCAGGGCCACAGCATCCTATGGGGTATTATCTACGTTAAATAGGAATCTGCGACTTAGATCAATAATCTCAAGGCTGTGACGTAGACACGTCCCTAAAGAAAATAGAATGTAATTTACTTTTTATATTACGACACCGTACCACAACAAGTTAAATTAAAACAAAAGTTATATTAAAACAATACTGCTCAAGGTAATATTGTTTTGATTTTACTTTAGGAGATTGTGGTACGGTCTGAGATAAGTAACTACCTCAGAATTTCTTGTCAATAATTGTACCGAATACAAGTTTAACGTACTTTACTACATTTACATTTTTTATTTTTTATAAATGCGAATGATTGTGGGTTTGTATAAATGTTTGTGCCATAATCAGTCGTAAACGGCAAAACGTATTAAGATGAAATTTGCTGTAGCATGTAGATAAAAAATCAGATAAACAGAAGGGGGAACTTATAATCCGAAAAACAACCCCTAAATCACAAAAAAAAATGCAAAAAGGATGCTTTTGGCATGATGGCTTTGGTGTGCAACAAATCTGACGTCACAGACAATCTACTGTAAACAAAGGTACGATTATGTTTACAAACTAACAAAAATTTAGCAAAATCTAAACATTCTTGTTTTGTTCACGTTAAAATGTATATTAGCGTTAAGACGCTGTAAGGGCCTAAAACCGCGGCAGAAATGACTAAGAGTGTTAACAACGGCAAGCTCTAGATGGCGTATCCGTATCGTAAATTTTATCGACAGTTTTTATGAGATCGCGTCGCTGGTACCTACGTAGGCAGGTATATAGGTAACATTACCCACCCCTCATAACTATTTTCTCTCTCATAATTTTTTAGAGTCATTACCCATCTTTAGGCACTTTGATAAATGACTCTTGCTACCGACGACTGCTGCAATGACGTCAAACACACGTCTGACGTTGACAGTGGTCACAGCGGTACTGATTCATGGGCGACGCGCGGTCCGATTTATAACATTAAAATTACTCAATTTTAATGTTTTACGATAGTTATTAAAAATCGATTCCCTGAACTTACGCGGACGAAGTCGCGGGAAAAAGCTAGTATTGTATAATCATTAGGCACTTCATAGAAGGAGAACTATTTCGTTAACGCAACCAACGCTCACCGTCACCCATCTAAACGAAAGCGCCGAAAGTTGCATAACTCAGACATCCTCTCAGATCTCCAGGCGATTATTTGAAGATGTCTTAATGGAATAGTCAGAGGCACGTACAAACTTTATATTTAGCACATGGCCATTATTTTGTGGAAAAAAGCATTAAAAAAAATCGAACAGGAAAATCCATTGATGCACGCCGGGATTCGAACCCACGACCTTCGAAATGAAAGTCGAGCAACACGGCTTCTTGGATGAAACTTAGATAAAATACAGAATACTTTTTTACTCGCGAACTGATTTTTAAGTAGAATTACGAAAATCGATGATTGTGAAAAGTATTACGGTCGTTCCATCGTTCAAACTATAGTCGAAACAATGATGTAACTTTGAAATGAATATTGTTACGAAATTTCGTTTGCTGTTCGTGAGTAGACCCCCAGGTACCTACCACGCGAGGGTACCACTGCGGGCGAAAGCTAGTATACTAGCTAGTATAATATACTAGCTAGCAAAAATACATGATAATAATTTTATAAGGAAAAATTGTATATCAACAAAATTATTATCATATATTTTTTCATAGAATCCACGCGGCAATATTATGCTCAAGGGGGCGTTGTTTACAATGTACAACTGTACAAGATACGTCATTGAATATAAATGGTTTCTGTTACAGTTGGTTTTAACAGAAAAACATCACTTTACCAAGTAAAGTCATACATATGCACCTAAGTATAACGAGAAGCTTAGAATAAACAGATAATGCAACACATTTTTAGGGTTCCGTACCCAAAGGGTAAAAACGGGACCCTATTACTAAGACTTCGCTGTCCGTCTGTCTTTCCGTCTGTCTGTCTGGCGGTCTGTCCGTCTGTCTGTCACAGGGCTGTATCTCATGAACCGTGATAGATAGAAAGTTGTAATTTTCACAGACGATGTATTTCTGTTGCCGCTATAACAACAAATACTAAAAACAGAATAAAATAAATATCTAAATGGGGCTCCCATACAACAAACGTGTTTTTCTTGCCTTTTTTATAGATAATATAAGGAACCGTTCGTGCGCGAGTCCGTCTCGCACTTGGCCGGTTTTATTATAAGATCTTTTCACAAGATTCAAACAATTTCAACACTTTGAAGTGTGGGATTTGAACCACCTCAATGGACAGCAAAATCAATAGGTATAATTATTTCAATAAAATCACAAGGATCACTTTGAAACGTCTTAGAAGAAAGCTACGCCTGTTCCTAGCGACCAAGCCTTGAAGAAATCAGGCAACAAACACGATTATGGCCTATAATGGTTTTCAATTCCTTCACCTAGCAACCATAGTCTTTATGAGATCTTATAATATCTTTTGTGTTTTTCCCCTACAAGCACTAGTTTACTATAACAATAGTCTCCTATGTCTACAATTCAAACAATAAACATTACAGCTTTATTCATTACTAGCTTCCTCATGGTAACTAGATAAAAAAGCCTACAATAATAATATTCCAGGTCACAAACTATATAATTATATTCCAAGTTTTAACCAAATCTCTTCAGCTACTGCACGATTGAACCACTAACATAAAAACTTTATATTATAGGTAAGATTTGTGTGTTTAAGTATGAACTAGCAGTCCGCCCCGGGCGTCACACGGGTAATTTTATGGCATTTTCTTTACACCTTGGGTTACATTATTAAAGTTTTAACAGGGAACCCTGATTTTTTCTAGTAATGAAATATAGCCTATGTTCGTCAGATTCTAGTTGTAAAATTATTTTTTTAAATGATCAAGTAGTTTTGGGGCCTGCTCAATGCAAACAAACAATAAAATCTTTCCTCCCAACATTGTGAGGAAACCAGTTAGTATTCTAAGCGGCGAAGGACTTGCAACCTGTCACATACGATTCCGTATGTGATAGGTTGCTAACTACTAGACATCTTCAAGGTTGAGTTTGAAAATCTCAGAGGAAGTCTACCGTACTTGGGGATTACAGATATTTATCTAAATTTTTATTTACTGAAGAAGTACTTACTGTTTGCTTTGGTGTAGGTAACTTTCAGCTGAGCAGCAAACTGGATTAATATGCATGTAACGTTGGTTGTGTCATTTTTCAACGACCAAGTGCCTTGTTCTGGGGGTGCTGGGGGGCCTGGCGCTGGGGTGGTGGTAGCTGGGGTGGGAGCTGTGGTGGGAGCTGCGGTGGTAGTTGTGGTGGTAGTTGAGGTGGTAGTTGAGGTGGTAGTTGAGGTGGTTTCCGTGGCAGGTTCAGTGGTTGAAGCTGGGTTTGGTGTAGGGTTGGTAGCAGATGTAGGGGCTGAATTTGGTGAAGATGTTTCAGGCACCACACTGCTCGGATCATCCTTTACAGTGGTATCAATTGCCACATTATTTGTAATTGCAGGAGCATCTGGCTTGATGGGTTCTGAAGTTAATTTTGAGCCTGGTTTGATGACAGGGATTGTTTCTTCTTTTGTTACACTTAGACCTGAAAGAAAGATGTCCGTTTTATATCTCTAGGGATATATACTTATTACTGATTTCCAGTTCTGCCTTCTGTACTTACTTTTATATAAGTATTTCATATAAATTCCTGTTCTAGGGAGGTAGTTAAAAACAACGCAATTTCAAGTATTAAAACCCAACCAAAGCTGTAGCAGCATTTAATTAGCTACTAAAGAAGTCTAATCAACTCGTACTAGAGGGTCGAGGTTGTAGAACTTGGGAGATCGTGATTTAACTGCAGGTACCTACCTACCTACCTACAATTACTCAGGATGTGGGTAGAAAAATCTTTCTGGAACAAAATCGTAACTTATTGTCGCAAATTGCACAAGCACGGCGCAATCGCGACAACAAAGAGGGGCCGATTCATTGGGTCGCACTCCCCACTACACAGAATAACTAACAAACAACGAATGATCGAGATTACCAACATGATATTCTTCACTTACCGAGACTAGAGCAAGCGCACAGCGCCGCTAATAACAAGCAAAACCTGATCTGCATCTTTGTTGCACTATTGTGAAGCGTGTAGAACAATCTCACAAATTAAAATATTTAGTTCAACTGCGCGATAATTCCGGTGGCGGTGGCAACAGAAAATTCATCAGCAGTGAAGTGAATGAAACTGTGCTGGGCAGAGCAAGAAAGAAAGAAATGTCATGTCATGTGTGTGTCAACCAACAAACCAACTCAACTCAATTACGTCACGTTTAGGGATGCTCGATCTGTATCGATTGGATCGATACACATAACTAATTTAGTTATGTGTATCGATTATTGACATAATCGTGATATTAAAATAAAATAATTGATTTAGATAAAAAATCTTTAGATATGGATACAGTCAAAGAAACAGTTATTCCAATGTATTAATGCAATATTTTTGAAGTATTATAACTATGATTTTCATTTCAGTGCCTATATTAATTACATCTAACAGGATCGAATTTAGGTAGGTACTAATTCTCGGTAGCTAGTACTGATCTTGTATTTTTTATGTTAATTAATTGGAACCGAGGTAAACCAGGCATAGGTATTATTATCCGGTAGGTTATTACATAAACGTTAGTGTAAGTATAAAGTTATTTTGATTGTTTTTCTTTGTTTTGAACCAATGCAACAACATGCCCAGTATGTAAATAAAACATTCTTCCCACGGACACGATTGCTTTTATCTGTGTTGCATAACACAGTGCAACACATATATAAGTATTAACACGTTATAAATGTACCCTGCAATTCTTGAATAAGGCTAGCAGGCTTAAAAACAAATTTGTAATAAAATTATACATACGATCCTCAAAATCGGATAGAAGTTAAAGGATTAATTTCTAGAGTATCGATACAAAGCATGACAGAAGACCTTTATAACATCCCTAATCGACCTGAAGTTCGTTTATTTGGACAGCTGAGAGGTGCTGCCAGCTAAAAAAAGTTTTACTATTTAAACAAAAAAACAACACAATATTAGTTTTACCATGTTTTTCAAAACAATTAGTTAAAAACTCTACTTTTAAAATTCTGAAGTATTTCTAAAGTACTTACCTTGTTGGCTCGCACGCACCGTACGTTAAATATGTGAAAATTGTTGAGGGCTGGAAGACGATGATGTCCACCAATATTGTATTTAGGTACCTACCTACCTACGTACCCAATCAACTAGTTATTTATTTTAAAGGAGATAAGAAGACATAACTAGTTATACCTACATAAGTAGTTAGGTACTTTTGTAAATAATATAGGTACTTACCTAGGTAGGTAGGTACATTAGGCATTATGTCCACATTATGCTGAAGTTAGCGTTTCATAAGTACATACCACTGACCTCTAACTTGTATAATAGAGGTCAGTGGTACATACCTACGTATGTGACAGGTTGTAGGCCTGTTGCCGCTTATTTGGGGGCACGGCAGTCACGTCACGTCAAATAAGAAAATCTAATAAAATAAATCAATAAGCCCACGTTTCTACAAAAAGAAGTGAAATCCCACCAAAAACATTCTGTAAAAAACTAGCCAAGTCTCGATGGAGCTGCTTGTTTATCTCTAAAAAGTAATGATATCTAGACAAAGTCGTGTCAAGTCTGAGGTTCTTTACTGCGATTTCTTTATTATTATAGAATGTTATGTGACTTGGCCGTTGAAGAGTACACAAGGGTATAAAACCAGGTGCTCCATGACACCATTGCACCAATCTGTCGCCAGAACCGCTACCCATTAACGATGGAAAATTGCCACTTAGAAAATGTTGATTCAATAACCAGTCAATTGTAGGCTTGATAAAGCTGCGTATTTCAATAACACTTATGTAAAGGCGAGCCAGAAACAAACAGTATAAAAAATACGTCTATTTTATGTTAGATCGGTGGTCGATTTGACGCTCCAAAAAGAAGACAGCAGAAGTCAACATTGTCAATGCTGAATGCATGTGTTGCACGATCAACAACAGCCTAAAATAAGACACTAGCGTCCAATTACCAATACCTGTATTAGCTATTATCTCGCTTAACAAACATAGGTAGTTACAACAGATATAACATTACGTGTAAACAAAATTGACTTGTACCCACTAACGTTTATAGAATGTTCAACGGCCAAGTCACACAACATTCTATAATAATAAAGAAATCGCAGTAAAGAACCTCAGACTTGACACGACTTTGTCTAGATATCATTACTTTTTAGAGATAAACAAGCAGCTCCATCGAGACTTGGCTAGTTTTTTACAGAATGTTTTTGGTGGGATATGAATATTAAGCAACCGGTTTCTTACACGGCCGGGATTGGATTTAGAACCTATCTACCTATTAGTAGGTAGGTACCTATTATAATTATCACTTAGGACGCTATTACCTACCTACCTGGGTTTAGAAAAACTGCACACCATACCAACCTACTAAATTCTGTGCCTGGCCACATATTTTGTTGTTTTAAATTTATAGGACTAATTTCTAACTATAACTACCTACTAAGCGTATCTGACTTCACCTTCGGAAACCTTCTTTTCAAGGATGGGTGAACCAGCAGGAAGGTAAGAAGGAAGGTACCTTTATTCAAGAAAAATAATAAACAATTCATTCTTTGAACAGATTTTATGACTTAAATTACTCCTTAGTCAAATAATTATTCACAACTTTCATAGTCGATTCAGACATTGCACCGACCAAAGGTTGCTGATGATGATGAAGTTAGAGCAGAGGTTCCCAAACTTATTTCGTCTAACGCCCACTTTGAAAATCTGTTAATTTTCACCCTAAATACCTCACTAAAATATTTTAGTCTCGTCTGGAGTTTAATTAAACCAGAGGTTCCCAAACTTATTTTTAATACGTGCCTTCGCGAGGTGGGGACCTCACCTGCGACACTTGAAGACACGAATATTCAGAGTTTGATTCCTAAATATCTTAAATAACGTTGTGAACGCATTTAAAAAGATTACTCGTATATTTATACAATAAAATAGGATATAAATATGAATTTATGAATGGATGTTGTGTAGGAGGAGGATTTTAATTTCATTGAATTTTAAAATATGAAGTAGCTGAAGTTACAAATCACCCATCGCCCCCTTAAATCACATCAGCGGCCCCCAATTTTTTCTGGGCACCTTATCGCCCCCCTCTAGGCCTCCAGCACCCACAAAAAGGCGTTATCGCCCACTTTGGGAAAAACTGAGTTAGAGGAAGAAGTTCTCAAATCGACATGACATGTAGGTACCTACCTATATTTATACTTATTTGTTGTTTGAAGCGGTTCTAGGAGAGTTCACGGAAGGAAACTCATTCCACAACATGCAAGGTATGGGGTGAAAAGATCTCATATAGCGAGCCATCGCCTACCTAATTGCAGCACTACTCCTAATAGCTTTACATGTAGGCACCGCTCGCTAAAGATCTCATCGAAATATAATCAGAGCCAGTTGGCTTATTTCGTAAAAATCTATGATTATCATACTATGGTTATATAATTGGTTTGAATGCCATAATAAGTCTTTCAAGACTTTTCCCATGAGGGCAATCGAAAAAATTTCGACCTTATTGACTTCACTATGTCCACAATTGTCCAGTGAGAGGAGTCAGTAAAAATCTATGATTATCATATTATGGCTTTCATAGCTAATAATAATCATAGATTTTTATAAAATAAGCCAGCTGAGTCCAATTTGTGAATCGCCTTAGCCCACTAGATCAACAGAGACATTGAGAAAACTTAAAATCTCTTTGGATTTGCATAGCTCTACTCTACAAAGAGCTCGAAGCGTGCCCGTCCATATCGGCTCGAACGGTCGTAGAAGATGTCACGTGTCCAGATGCGGCACTCCACGTTGATCAGAACTCCACCTGGAAGGAAGCATGGAGGTTAGCATCACCATATTAATCACCAGGTTAACAAAAGAGGTTGAAGTACGCCGTGTCAGTACCAAGGAGTCCAATGTGAAAAGAGAAAAAAGAATTCTTTTAACACGTGCTTACAATGTAGAAGGAAAACATTGTGAGGAAACCAGTTAGTATTCTTGTAAGCGTAGACGGGCTTGCAACCTGTCAAGTGCGCAATGCTAACTACTGAACAAACTAAAAAAAAACCGACGAACGACGAAATAATACGACGTTTTGGACAATCGAAAAGTGAAGGAACCAATACCTATCCTGGTATTGGTTTTTTAAGTTTTATTTAGGAACTATTTAGTGCTAGGTAAGTACATTAATGTAATTTAAATGATACCAACTTGGGACTATTCTCTACACAATAGAAAAATCGGATCGCCAGGTAAAAAGATCATACATAAATAAGCAACAAAAAAATATATGTATAGGTACCTACATATCGAATTGAAAAACTCCTTGTAACTTGTCGGTAAAAAAAAAACAAAAAAAAAATAGGATCACGACTGTAATCCCCAAGTACGGTAGGCATCCTCTCAGATCTCCAGGCGCTTAGATCCTTTGAATGTGTCTACACCCCTTCTAGCGTCTTCAAAGGATCAAAGCGCCTCCGAACAGTAGTCAGAGGCATGTCCAAACATTATATTAAAAGGGGATTAAGAGTTTAAAAAGAAAAACAAACTTACGGCGCGGATGTTCAAAGTGCACAGCGACGAGCGGCCCTTGCACTTGGTCTGGCATGTTCCTAGTGGAGTAAGGGATCCTGTCAGCTGTGTGAAGCCGACTGGTGGGGAATCCGGGGAAGGGTATCATCATTATCGGCCCTATGTTCTCCTTGTCTGCGCTGAACTCCCCTTCGCAAGACGTCCAAATGTAATCGCCATACTGGTGCGCTGGTCTTTGGAGCTGCAAGGAAATTTAGATAAAATATCGAATACCTAACCTCGTATATTTACATAATTTACTAGTTGTGCACTCCCGACAGACGTTGTCTTGTTGAAATTTCAATAATCCCACACAAAAAAGCACTTTCAGTTTTTCCCGAACTTTACGCCACCCTTATCACTTAGGGGTATAAATATACCCTACGACCTATTCTAATACCTACAAAGTATACATAAAAAAAAACGGTCAAGCCGTTTTGGAGGAGTTTGGTTACAAACACTGTGCACAGATAAAAAAAATACATTAAATTGAAAAAATCTAATCTATCAGTAATCATGATTGTAACTTTTTAGTCTGAGGTAGATGAATATAAATAAACAAAATAAATATTGGCGGACTTTACACACAGCGCCATACAATTTTGTAAATACAATTTTATCTTATAATAATTATTAACATCCAGACACAGAAAAAACATCTATGTTCATCACACAAATATATGCCCTAGGTGGGGATCGAACTCACAACCTACAGCGCAGAAGGCAGAGTTACTACCAACTGAGCTGTGAGACCAATCATGTAGTCATGAGATGGAGCTGTGTGGAATGTTTCTCACAAAATGCCGAACACCCTCACCATGAGTGTTTTCATCTGCTCGGGCATGTCGTGCGGCAGTGGTAGAGATGATGTCATGTTGTAGGGCTCCGGAACCCAGTAGTGGATCTGTGAAGATACGAAATATTACAGTTTTACATACCTACAACCAGACATGGACAGAGCAGCAAGGACGTTGTAAAAAGATGTTGGCTTTGGCGCTCATGACTAGGATGTAGTGTTTTCCAATGTACCGAGTTATGCAGATGGCAGCCAAAGTGCAAATAGAGTTATGAGCATTTTTCAAAAAAGTTGTAAGTTAGTTATTTTTTATGGCTGCGTTTATAACTCAATTTCGGGAAAAGTGAAACATGGCAGCCATCTGCTTAACTCGGTCCTTGGAACTCTATACATATTCTCAAGCAATCGCATAGATGGTTTGGTTGTCTCTTGGATCGGCTGGCTTATTTCGTAATAATCTATGATTTTCATAGCATAATATGACGGAATAAAAAATTTAAAAACCAGCCAAGTGCGAGTCGGACTATCGCACGAAGGGTTCCGTACTATTATCTATAAAAACGGTAAAAAATCATGTTTCTTGTATGGGAGCCCCCCTTAAATATTTATTTTATTCTGTTTTTAGTATTTGTTGTTGGAGCAGCAATATAAATACATAATCTGTGAAAATTTCAACGGTCTAGCTATCATGGTTCATGAGATACAGCCCTGTGACAGACAGACGGACAGACAGACGGACAGACGGACAGACGGACAGCGAAGTCTTAGTAATAGGGTCCCGTTTTTACCCTTTGGGTACGGAACCCTAAAAACGGGTCACGTAGTATATTCTCTTACATGCGACAGCCTAAGGAACACACAAGGTGTGCCCTGCAAGTATCCATAGTAGGTGTCTGCGGTGCACGGGTTCCACATACGCATGGCCATGGCACAAGCCTCAGACCGGATTTGCTGGTCTTGATAGTTGTGCGTGGAGCACGGAGCTCGTGGTGGCTCCTCGGGAACAGATGTCTCGTAGTCTGTTGGGAAAAGTAATGAAGCTAAGCATTTTAATCAGTGGTATTATTAAAAAAGCCGTGTCGGCCGAGTGGGAGGTACCTAGACTTTATTTCGAAGGTGGGTTCGAATCCCGGCGTGCATCAATGGATTTTTTTAGGAAATCATCGTGAGGAAACCAGTAAGTATTCTTATAAGCGGCGATAGACTTTCAACCTGTCACGTATAGTATGTGAACTACTGCGAAATGTGGGCATGTGCCAAATATAATGTTTGGACGTGCCTCTGACTACTCCTATAGACATCATAAAGGATCTAAGCGCCTGGATATCTGAGAGGATGTTTACTGTACTTGGGGATTACATTCGTGATCCTATTTATTTGTATTCGGAATATTATTAGTAGTTAGTGGTTCATTATGAACTAACAAATTTTGATAGTACAAAATTTTGATGGGACAAACTAATCCCTTTCCAACGATGATCGAATCAACGGTTCAACAGTTACCTACTTGACTTTATCATCATCACTTCACAGTCTCATCTCTACCACTCAACACTTGATACTAAGGTCTCACCTCTGAGGAAGTCATTGATGCGCTTGTACCAGATGTGCCAGCTGCCGGCGTCCCCGGGACTGAACTGGATCACGGGCTGGTTCCAGTTGTACTCCTCGGAGCGAGGCCATACCTCCAGTTCTAAAGACAGAACATTTGTATTTCAACCAACCATCAATGCTTAGTACGAATAATCATACCAACACGCTTGCACTACATATCTAAATAAGTTTTTATTTAAATATATTTTTATAAATTCTAAGTCTCTAATACTCGTCAAGACAAATCCAACGAGTCCAAACACGACGTGGTTATGTTGTGTAGTTAGGCAGTTCCTATGGCTACATTCGAGCTCTATCATCAGACCAGCTCGCTAGTACCTTATGTTTATATTGTCATTGGTGATTGATAGATATGCAAAGTTTTATCTTAATCAGACTGTTTACTGAGGAGTTGCGTTGAACAGCTCTTGACTCGGTCATCAGTATATTATTGCATTATCACCGAAGTTACATATGTATGCTATATATATAAATTTCAGCTCAATCGGTTGTGGATAGCTGCTTCAAAATTAATTTGCAAGATTCCACCTGTTACATATTACATACATACATTGCAAGTTAAATAAAAGCTTGTAACAAGAAAACCGACGAAAGAAGAGTTCATTATGTATCATTTACCATACAATAAGTGTCAGTTTTCACATTACTAGTTACTAGTACAACTAGTTACTTACGGACCATGTCATTCACTTACCAACATACGGGCGTGGCAGCACTAATCCCAGCACTAGACCAATGACCCCACCTGCAAGCAAAACTTATTGAAATTATTTAGGACTAACTAGGTAGTATGCGAAAACGTACGTAACGTACGTTACTTAGGTACATAAGGTGATATGTGAAATGTTTGGTTTTTTGTATAGGCTGAGTCTACCCGGATAAGACGGAAAAAGTGACAAAACTGTATTATCTTGAAAACCATCAAACTTAAAAAGAAACTAGCCTATAATTTACTTAGCTAGTATGATTATCTAACGAATTATATAAAAGTGAACTGTTTAGCTATTCATAGCTTTGATAAAAAACTAAACTAGCGTTTTTGAAGAGCCAAATTTGGAAAATAAAGCTTTTGAGAAAAGTTTCACCAATCGTGTTTCTGTCTATAATTTATCTAGATTATATCCTTAGGTTATTTTTGTCATAAAAACAAAACTGTATGTTTAGCGGTTATTGAAAAAAAAACGATTATGCATTCATCAAAATATTTATTACAATGAAGTAAGGCGAGAGTGCAGAATCGATGACCTATTTCTACAAGTAGGTCTATATATTTCATAAATTGCAAATAGCATACGACCTAGATATCTATGTCAGCATTATACAAGTCTAGAATAAATAATCCAGAGCATTGTCCTATGCACACTACCGAGTCCATAGGTAAAGCCTATGAAACCTTGTAAATGTCGCGCCAACAAAAGCTTCTATCGTTACACAATTCCTGTTTACTTTTTTTTAAGATTACTGGGTTAATAATATTAGTGGAAATTATAATTTCACAGATGACGCGAAAATGTATTTTATGCTCCTCACAAAAGCATGTTTTATTATTACCTACTAGCTGACCCGTGCCCGCTTCGCTGTGCGTAAGACATTTCTAATACCATCGTTGACTTTTTTGTAGACGTTTTTAAGGTGTACAATACTGTAGTACATTATTTTGATATATCGTGGGGTTCAGCCAGCATTTGCAATGTAAGCGCAAAAAAATGTGTTTATTTACGACATCACATTAGAAACCTCTAAAATGATCAGTGTTTGTCTACTATGTTATGCATGTATTATACATATAAACCTTTCTCTTGAATCACTCTATTTATTAAAAAAAAACGCATCAAAATCCGTTGTGTAGTTTTAAAGATATAAGCAAACATACATACATACATACATATTACATACAGACGCGGGAAGCGGAAAGCGACTTTGCTTTATACTATGTAGTGATTAGTATGCTTTTATGTTTCGTAGCACTTCGTAGCATTGTAGACACATGCTTTGTCTACGGCTCTTATGTAAAAACATTGACTTATGGATACCACACCTACCTAAGCAGCTGATTTGTATTTTTTTGATGAAATTTGATATTTTAAATCCTGTCTATAAAGCTTCTGCAACCAAGTTAGTACACACTTTTGAATCTTAGGTAAATTAATGAGTGTAAATGAATCGCGAAAAAAAATGCTTTCACCATAATCATACTTACAACAGAATAATATATCCTAACTTTTCACTTAACCATCGCAATTTGATTTTAATTAGTTGGATAAATTCCAGACATTAATTAGCCAGTTTTAAAATCATCTTTCTCACCTATGACAAGCAGCACGACAGCTACAATCACTATGATCTTCACTGTCTTTTTATCAACACCCATAGTTTATTTTTGAACAATATTACTTCAGAAAACCGCGTCTGCTCAGAGTGGAATCACAACATCGAGTAACGCACTATCTGGGTCTATCCGAAATAAGGGTGTAAGAATATTGCGATGGACCGCGCACATTGCTTGCTTGCTTCCACAGAACACTTATATCCTACTTGCTTCATTAATATATATATTTATTTTTGGAATCCAAATTAAAAAATAATTATTTATCTAGATAAAAACATTTTTATTTTCATCACATGTCACAAAATGATGCCAAGTCTTGCGACTCTACTTATCTCATTAAAAGTTCTGAGATCTAAATCCAGGGGCTCTTGAATTTCTGATGTAAAATGCATGCTGTATTAATAAATAAACTAAGTTTAATTTATTTCACTTTCAAAACTTTCGTGAGTTGTACTACACATTATTACAACAACGGGAAATTACTAACGTAAATGATAAATTGTCAATGAGGACATCGACAATGAGGACACCGGCAATGCGAGCAGGGTAGCGCGCGCGTTATGGTCCACTCACCCTGAAGAAGATTCTCTAGATGAATCGAAACATTGTCGGTGTCCTCATTGACAATTTATCATTTACGTGAGTAATTTCCCGTTGTTGTAATAATGTAAGTTTAATTTAATTTATATCATTATTTAATTTCTGAATGAAAAATAACAATTGCTGTGATTTACCTACTCAAAAAAAAAGCGACTTTATCATCTCATATCAATAACAGCTTTTTAGTACCATGCGTCTCTGAGCTAAGCTGCGGACAGACTGACAAACATGGCGAAACTTTATGGGTTTCTTGTTGACTACGAAACCCTGAAAACGGGAAATTACTCACGTAAAAAAATTAATTGTCGATAAAGACACCGACAATGTTTCGATTCATCAAGAGAATCGTCATCAGGGTGAGTTTTGAAAGTGAATTTCATCATCTATTGAAAATCAAAACACATTCTAAGATTTTCTTTTGACACAGCAGGACGTAAAATCAGAATAAGCCAGCAATGTAAAGCAAAATCCCATCCCCTAAGCACCCCAAATCCGACAGTGGCGTCACACCGCCTGGCGCCCCGAGGCTGGCGTCACCATGGCGCCCCGCAGCCTCCAACGTGAACTGTGTGTCTTATATCACGCTGATGTCAGGGAAAGCTAACCTATTTTTACTACGCAATTCGAACGATTTTTACGACTACGTAAAGATGAAGAAATATGCTACGACTGTAATCTCCGAGTGCGATCTGCTCAGGAAGAGTGTGATCCTCTCCTCTTCTCGTCACCTATCTCCTAAGACGTTTCAAAGTGATCCTTGTGATTTTATTGAAATAAATGCAATTTGAATTTGAATCAGATCTCCTGGTGGTTTTAAGGAGTTCAGGTTTTAAGTCAAAGCCACGTCGAAATATCTACGTTTGGTTGGCACATGCTTATTTGTTTCAGTATTTTTAGGAACTTTTAGGTAAACAATAATAATGCATTATGTATTTGGTGCAAATCACAACAATAGTGATAAATCAGTCAATCATTTAGTGACTGACTGTGATGACTGGTCAATGTGCGACCAAAAAAATGATGTGATAAATAAATAAATCAATAAATAAATATTGGTGGACATTTCACACATCGCCATTTAGCCTCAAACTATAAAATCATGTACTATGGAAACCAGATTACTGATTTAGGTACTTTTTTGTAAAAACATTCTTGTAATACGTTAAAACACCACAGCGCAAGGCAGAGTTACTCCAACTGTGCTGTGAGGCCAGTCAATAATGACGACTGTTTGTGCACGCTGTGCAGTACAACAGTACAACAAACATTTCACTTGCCTCATACCTACATCATTTATATATATATATCTGCACTAAACCCGCCAACACCCTGGTGATGTCATAGAGGAGTGTAAACCCCCATCCATTGGCTTTACCTAGGGTTACCTACTTCCAGTGTTGTGTCGTTAACCTACTTAATTACCTGGTTACTCGTATCTAGGTACCTATTACGTTGGTTGTATTGTAGATTTAATTAAAGACTGGGGACATCGTAGAAAATTAATTAACGGCTAATTAATTCAAAGTGCAAAATTAACTTTAAACCGGCATCAAGGTACAATAAGTTAAGTACTTACTAATATAATAAATGCGAAAGTAACTCTATCTGTCTGTCTGTCTGTTACGTTATTACGGCCAAACCGCTCGCTGGGCCGATTGTGATGAATTTTGATAAACCTACCTTGAGATAGTTTGAGGTCCCGAAAAAGACTCCAACGATTTTGATGAAATTTAGTATGCAGGGGGTTTCGGGGGCGATAAGTCGATCTAGAAGTTTAATTTTTAGAAAACGTCGTTTTATCCGTGTTTTCAGGCAATTAAATAAAGAGCAAACAAAGGTCATAAAGATACTTGATACTGATAAATCGATCAAGATGCATACCTAGTTTGAACAGCATACCTAGTCTGAACCGCATACCTAGTCTGAACAGCATACCTAGTCTGAACATGCAACTTCAGTTTTCGGAAGTAGTCTTAAATTCTTGAAACACCCAGTTTATGTTTATAAACCTTCTGCGCTGTAGGTTGCGGTTTCGATCCCCACCCAGGGCAAATATTTGTGTGATGAACATATATGTTTGTTCTGTATCTGGGTGTTAGATTATATGTATAATATGTATTCTATCAGTTATCTGGTTCCCATAGGACAAGCTTTGCTTAGTTTGGGGCTAGATGGCGTCGTGTGTAAAGTCCGCCAATATTTATTTATACAAATTCGCGCAATTCCCAATCAAAATAGCCACCCTACAAGGACAAAGCAGCGCTTTTGTAGGTCACCATCATAACGTAGAGGGTGGAGAGGCGCGACAGTGTGGCGCCGGGATTGCAAATATCCTGTAAAATAACGACATGGGTTCAATAACCCACAACAGGGTATCTGCTAACTTATTTTGTAAAAAAAACCGCCCAAGTGCGTGTTGGACCACGCGCAATGTAGGGTTTCGCTGTTTTCACAGCTAACAATGATATTTATGTAATGTTCAATGATATTTGTCCTAATATTTACTTATCACTTCTCCAAAATATTTTTTAAGAACCTTAATAGAAATATTAGATAACTATTAAGTTCAATTAATAAATTATAAATCCTTTCCGATTCCGTCCGCCACTGTGCGCCAACCATTAGACGCTTCAGAGATGAGCACCAGGATGAGAGGAAAAAAAAATGCATATAAAAGGAAACAAATATAATGTAGTAAAGACTTTAGACTTTCATAGTTTTTCCTAAGATATTCTTCTTAGTTGTCAATGAGAAGCGAGACATGAACAGTGCCTTGCTGCCCATTTTTGTCGTTCTTGATATTTTTAGCCCACGCCGTGCACACGATTTTGATCAGCACACCCGCTGTGAAGGAAACCAAAGTATTACTTACAGATAGATACAGTACCTATCTACACCAAAATAGCTATTAAAATGGATTGGACTAAGAAGCTATCATAAAAATTATAACAGCGGTTAGTTGGATCATTAATAGGTACCCAAAGTGGTTTATAACGACCTCAGGGGTCGACGACGACCTGAAAGGCGTGCATGAGGTGTAAGCCTTCGTCTTGTTCGATCGGAACCACACTGGAGCTCTACATAGCATTAAGGAAAGGATCATTGAAAAAAATTATAGGCCCCAAGCTGTGTTTGTTGCCTGATTCATCTAGGAAGGTCGAGAGGAACAGGCGTAGCTTCACCTAGCTCCTAAGAATTTTCAAAGTGATCCTTGTGATTTTATTGAAATAAATGCCTTTGAGTTTGAGTTTGAGTTTGAGTTTGAGTTTGAGTTTGAGTTTGAGTTTGAGTTTGAGTTTGAGTTTGAGTTTGAGTTTGAGTTTGAGTTTGAGTTTGAGTTTGAGTTTGAGTTTGAGTTTGAGTAAATGGGAATCAACGAATTTCAACTTTATCAACAAAAATTAAAAACATGGCAAGTGGTATACAAGACCTATGTATACATTATGTATTTGGAGACCTATGCATGTTAGGTCAACTCACTATGCGGCCTGACAAATTTCACGGCGACAATGGGACTGAGGTAGCCCTCCTTGTTGGTGTAGGGGAAGTAGTATGAAGGGAAGCCACGGTTAGGGTAATATTCCACAGGTCCAATTAACTCCTTGTCTGCAGGGTCTTCACCTTCGCAAGATAACCACACGTAGTTCAACATAGTCGCGTCATGCTGGAATAAGAACTCCTATTTAATAATCATTATATAAGTAACTAGCAGACGCAGCCACGCGTTGCTGTGGCTAAGGTTATTCACTATTTACTATATTACTTTATTACTATTATTACTATAATAATATTATAAAGAGGAAAGATTTGATTGTTTGTTTGTTTGTTTGTTTGCATCGAATAGGCTCCGAAACTACTGGAACGATTTGAAAAATTCTTTTACCATTAGAATCCTACATTATCCCTGATGAACATAGGCTATAATTATTTAGTATAAATTGAGATGTAAGCTATTCTAACTTTCAAGTTGGATCAAACTGCACACGGTGTGCAAAGTTTGATTACAATCGGTTAAGCAGTTTAGGAGTCCATCGCGGACAAACAATGTGACGCGTAATTTATACATATCTAATAAGAAGATGAACTAAAAAAACATACGGCCACGTATATTTTGTGTGGGGGCATGAAAAAATAATAAACAAATGATGAAGAGCATCTGAATTGTCTCGAAATGTCAGCAATACAAGACGAAACGTGGTAATAAGCCATACTTCTAATTAAAATGATTAACAACCACGATAGTTTTAATTCTTTAAAATCAAATAGTTTGAGAATAGGTTCGATTACTAGAATTCGAGAAATGTATAGGTATTCAAATCAAATCAAATCATTTATTCAGAACAAATGCACGGGTGTACTTTACAAAGTGTACAATGAAACCACAAAAGTTAAAAACTGTGTAGCAGCTTCAACACTCGCCTCCTTAACACGAACATAGTTCTGTTTGTAAAATAAGAACTTACTAATTTATATAATACTAGCCGACCTGCGATAGCCTTTGTCCTGTCCAAATTTCAATAATCGCATAGAAAAAGCAATTTCATAATACTTCCAATTTTTCTCTACAAACCTTGCACTGATAAAATAAATTACGAATTTTGGTAAATTGCGTTGCTATGACGACTAAATGTTTTAAGTCGTCTGTGATGTGTTGCACACCAGCGCCATCTATACCAAAATACAAAAAAAGATTTTTGCGTTTTTTTATCATTTTTGTTTTTCGGATTATAAGTTCCCCCTTTATTTATTCAGATTTTTTATCAACTACAGCAAATTTCATCTTAATCCGTTTTGTCGTTTATTTTTGATTAGGGAACAAACATAGTATCTATATTATTAGGATAGGTACATTCTAATTGAATAGTTTAAATATACTAACTGTAAAGTTTATGTGGTTCCGCAAATCGTCAGGCATATTTTGGGGCAAAACTTCTTGCGTGTTGTTATAAGGCATTGGTGTCCAGTTGCGAATCTAGAAAGAGAAAACGATAACTAAGTACAAAAAGCTGATAAAGTCTTATTTTGCAATTCGATCATTTAAATTATGTTGGATTAAAAAAAAACCGTGCGAGGTGGACTTGCGCACGAAGGGTTCCGTATCATTGTCAATAAAAAACGGCAAAAAAACCACGTATGTTGTATGGGAGCCCCACTTAAATATTTATTTTATTCTGTTTTTATTGTTATAGCAGCAACAGAAATCCTACATCATCTGTGAAAATTTCAACTGTCTAGCTATCACGGTTCATGAGATACAGCCCTGTGACAGACAGACGAACAGACGGACAGCGAAGTCTTAGTAATAGGGTCCTGTTTTTATCCTTTGGGTACTGAAGCTAGTACTAGTAACCAATAAAAACCATCCAATTGTTACCTTATTAAGCCTGAAGAACAGACATGGGCTGGTCCTCTGAAAGCCGTCTATCGATACACAACGGGAGTATTGTTCCAGAGGAACATCACAGACTTGCTTTTCTTCAAGAACATTCCCGTTAAACGTGCAAGACACGCGCTGAAATCCCCCAGTGTGTTGTGGCAAGGGCTGTTGGCTGTCATATCTGTATTCTGTGAAAATAATCTCATGATGAAATGAGAACCAGGATTAATATTAAGAATATGCGTCAATGTCGGTTTCGCCAATAAAAGAATGTTTCTGTAGAAAATACAAAAATTTTAGTTAACATGTTATGTTAGCTTAAGATCTGACTTGGCCAGTTAGGGTTCTGTACCCAAAGGGGAAAAACGGGACCCTATTACTAAAACGGACAGATGCCTTCGGTCTGTCTGTCTGTCTGTCAGTCTGTCTGTCTGTCCGTCCGACAGTTGAAATTTTCCGACTCGCACTTGGCCGGTTTTTTAATTCTATCAACAAAGTAAATCTTGGCATGAATTTTAAATTTTAGTTACAAGAATTAGAATTAGTATAATGAAGTAACTAAAATTAACACAGTTCCTTTTTCTTTAAACTTGGCTGAACACGCTCCTACGTGTCTAGATAGAAGAAAGACAAAACTAGGTGCGACCTCCTTAGAAATAAGGTATGTAGTACATGTGTATAGGTATACCTACACCTTATAGAACGAAGTAGATATAGCTAACTAGCCAAGATCTGAATTTGCTATTTATATTGAGCAAATGGAGTATCCAGTATGACCAGATGTGTAGATGTAGACGTAGCGGTAGGCCAAATAAAATAAGGATGGACTGTGTGAAAGATGACATGGGTAAGAAAGGAGTGAGTGATGAGATGACGGCTGATAGAGGGAAATGCAAGAACACATGTTGTACGGGGTCGGGCTTAAGAAGGATAAGGGCAGGAAGATGATGAAATGGATCGTCCAGTTTCTACTGGAAAAGAACTTACCTTTGAGGAACTCATTGAGGCGATTGCTCCAAGCTAACGAGCTGTTAAGGTTTCTAGTGTTGTACTGGATTAAGGGCGCGTCGGAGTTGTCATCGAGATGCGGCCATACCTCCAGCTCTGAGGAGAATCGATCATTCATAGCAGTCATCAACGACATCATGACAAAACAGGACAAGTTACCTACTCACGTAAGAATTTTGGTTTGTCTATATAATCAATAGTAAATTGGCACGGCCCTATCACAGTCTGCCTCAATGAGTCTATTTCCCAAATTAGAGATATAATTATTTATGTATTTATAATCTAAATGTGATATTTTTGTGATATCTATAAAATGTACCTAATATGGAAAAAAATCACGGTAGTAGTACATATAACGAATTTAAAAGGAAAACTATTACGGCTATGTAGGCTTTACAAGTTTACGAGTAATCATCGACCAACTAAGAAAATGTAGGTATTTTCTAAGTTGCTCGACGATAACTTGTAAACTAGAAGTAAACTTTTTAGTCAATATCGTTGAAAATTACTTAAATAACGTTGTTAGCTGTGTTAACTACGAAACCCTACATTGCATGTGGATCGACAAGCACTTGGCCAGTTTTTAATTTTTGTGAAATATGTCGAATTGAGAACCTCGTTTTTTTCGTCGGTTAATTAATGTCAAGGTGTGACCAGATATTGCGCGACCATCGAGCGCGGCAGCCGCGCTATGTTTGGACGACAGCCGAGAGCTACCTGCCGCGCTCAAACGGTGTTATTGTACGTTCGCACAGCATACTTGCCGCGCGCGGCTGCCGCGCTCGATTGCCGCGCAATGTCTGGTCACACCTTCTTCAGTATAAAGTGAAAGAAACATCTACAAACACGCGTATTTAAAAAAAAGTATTTTAGTAAAGAAAAATCTTACTTATTGATGATCCAGACACCTTGATCCCCAATGGAATTGCAATGGCTAAGCCTGTAAACAAAAAAAAGGACGTAGTAACACGTAGTAGATAAAATCGGTGGGTTGGTATGTAGGTAGATACTTATTATAGTAAAAAATATCATCAACGCAATTTATCAAATTAAAATTCAAATTCAAAAATCATTTATTTCAATAAAATCATAAGGATCACTTTGAAATGTCTTAGGAACTATGTGAAGCTACGCCGATTCCTCGTGACCAAGCCTAGAAGAATCAGGCAACCAATTAGTATTCTTGTAAGCGGCGACGGGCTTGACTTGCAACCTGTCACGTGTGGAATGCTAACTACTGCAAAATATGGGCATGTGACAAATATAATGTTTGGACGTGCCTCTAACTCCTTTAGACATCTTCAAGGATCCGAATGCCTGGAGATCTGAGAGGATGTCTACCGTACTTGGTGATTACAGTCGTGATCCTATTTCATTTCATTTTTATCCCTTAGGTACTAGCTGTCCCGACAGACGTTGTCCTGTCAAATTTCTATAATCCCATATTAAAAAGCACTTTCAGTTTTTCCCGAATGTTATGTTCCAGGCAACTTACCTAACCTATTTTTTTTTAATCTACCCATGTATTTAAAAGAAACATAACAAAAAAAAATATTTAGATCGGTTAAGCCATTTTTGAGTTTTAGCAAGACTAACGGACAACAATTCATTTTTATATGTAAGATAGCAAACCCGCGATAGACGTTGTCTTGTCCAAATTTCGATAATCGCATAGCGTACCGCACGTTGCTATGACGACTGATGTCAACACGGATGTGAGATTTTTTGCACACCAGCACCATCTAAGTATACCAAAATCATATATCATCTATATCTATACATCTACATCTACAGCAAATTTCATCTTAATCCGTATTGTCATTTAGGCCTGATTGAGACACAAACATACAAACTTACAAACTTTCGCATTTATTAATATTAGGATTCGTTGTGAAAACGAAAGGCCATTTCGTAAGTATGTCGATGCGTAACCTACGTTAGTAAAATACGAGTAAATAAACCCGTTACAATGTTTGGATGCTAGAACGAGACGACTTACTGACGATGTGTGCGAGCGAAAGAGTCAGCAACACAGTTGTTTTTGTATGTCTGAGACCGCCCGATTTTTGTATCTACTTTATTGTAAACTTTATGTAGGTTTAACTATTGATAATCGGTAGTTATAGGTTTGTTGTGATGATATAACTTAAAACTTTTCGTACAAATGTTCTAACAATGTAGGATAAAGGTGTTCTGTGGTAACCATGTTCATTTGTATCTTTTCGTATGACATAATAGCACGCTCTTACTTAGAGACCATCAAACTTTTCTAAATATCTAAAGAATTGTCTGTACAATCTGCTATTAGATAAAACAATATTGATAACCTTAGGACTATATGAACTGGTAGAATTCTGTTTTACTTAATTGACATTATTTTGAGCTTCAACTTGCAAGACTATATCTGTAACCATCGTCTACTTAACTCTAAAATAAAATTTCCAGAATTGTGTATCACGCCAATGCCATAATTCTTGAGTTGGCGTCTAGCTAAGATTCTAGGAAATAACCCAGCTAAAACATCTTTTAAATTACAATAATTCTTACCTATAACTACCAGCAAAACCACGATCAGTATGATCTTCGTCCTCTTCTCCATGATTATTTGTTTTATCAAGTTCACGCACAACACATAACAGACACCACGTTAACGTGCGGTTTACGTACGCACTGCCAGCGTCTGCCATTGCCAGGGTCGAGACGAGCCGCTATTATATCTAGCAGAGGAACAAGCGCTGGCGCCTTTAAAATTAGCATAGAATGACGCATCTCTTCTGCTTATACTTGCCTTAAAACTGGGCCCTTACTCGACAAAACGATTTCGTCATTATCGACGACAGTGACAGTGCACCGATAAATTCGACCAAACCGCACTCTTATGGTAGGTCGACATTACTTTGACATCCATACATTACTACGATACATACATACTATATATCAATAGAATTTAATAGTTATGTAATCAAAATATGGCATATAGGTATTTCAATGCTCGCTGATCCCGCAAAATTGCGCTACGATGTTCCAAGACCGATTACCGCATTGAAATATATACCTTATTTCGATTGGATCTATTAAATTCAACTGTTATATTTTTAATCCTCTACCGTGCCGTACGCCAGTGTGCTCCAGGCATAAGATATCGTCGTCTGTCGTAGCAATGTATGCTGTCAATTGTCAAAAGTAATGCCCATCTTTTAAAATATAGTCGGAAACGATATATCGTTGATCGTTTTCAAGAGTAGTCCTCCTGAGCACATACGATGATGTCATTGGAGCATTTATCTAAATTCTAAAGTGTACTTTGTCCCGAACTGACCGTTTTGTAGTAAGTAGCTAGTGATAAGTTAATAAGGTTACCTCTTCATTATCTACTTACACATTGGTGGTAATTATGTTGCTACTTTATCGATCGTAAAATTAGTAAATACGACCGATCTTATTCTTTACCGGCGGTGGTCTACTAGCAAAATGTGGGCATGATAATGCTGAATGTAGCTAATGCTTGGACAAGTCGTTGATCTGAATGACCCCTTTGACTCTTCAAGGATCACAAGGATATTTGAGAGCATCTCACCTTAGGCAGCTTGAGGTGTAAAATATCCGGAACTACTGATCCAATTTAAAAAAAATTGTCACTTGCAGGTACTCACTCAAATTCAAAAATCATTTATTTCAATAAAATCACAAGGATCACTTTGAAACGTCTTAGGAACTAGGTGAAGCTACGCCGATTCCACGCGACCAAGCCTAGAAGAATCAGGCAACAAACACGGCTTGGGGTCTACCTTTTTTTTAATGATCCTTTTCTTAAAACTATGTAGAGCTCCAGTGTGATGCCAATCGAACAAGGTGAAGGCTCAAACAAGAATAATTATTAAAAGTACTACTCAAGTACGTAAACAATAAAAAATAATAATAATAACAATAACTAAAGAGCCTCAGCACAAATTCAAAAAGCAGCACACGCTACACTTGATTTAGAAATAAAACTTAAAGATAAAATAACTATTTGCTTAAAAATAACTGTTGCGGCGTAATAGCTGAGTGGTGACCTATTTTGCTGTCATTATTGTCATTATTGTTATTTAGATTTATTCTTTCTTTCTTACATTATCCTTATATTTTTTATTCTCACGCGGGTGAAACTGCGGGACGGAGCTGGTGGGTTGATATTTTCGCAAACCGGCGCGGCGCCAGATTGTCTCGCCATTGCTAAAATCATAGTTGCTACGTTTCATGGTGTTTTCACCTATGCACCTACCCTAACCATAACGATGACCTAGTTTGAGTTCTTTGTCCGACGATGGTATAAATATACCTAGATTTTACTGAGCCGATTTAACATTATCTTCAGTTTTAAATTGTAATTGTATTGTAATCAGTGTTAAAAAAAAATTGCTATTCGTAAATCTCGTTATAACTCAGTCATAGCGAACTAGCAGTCCGCCCCGGGGTCACACGGGTGTAATAATAGTATTATTTATGGCAATTTTTTTTACACCTTGGGTTACATTATCGAAGTTTTAATAGGGATCTCTAATAGTTAGACATAGTATCATTAACTTTTTTGTAGATTATGATGTCTTCTATAAAACTGTAGTACATTACTTTGCTCTATTGTCAATACTTTCTGCAGCAAACGCAATATAAGGATTTTTTTTCACACTTTGGGTTACATTATAAAATTAAACTTGTCGAAGAGACGTGCAAGTTCCTGAATGTAGAAGTTCGTCAGTGTGACATTCGTGATGCCTACCGCATAAAGTCAAAAAATGGCAGTATCACCATCTTTGCTGAATTCTCATCCACCATCACCAAAACCAAAGTAATTGACGCAGTCAAAGCATACAATAAGCAAGACACGTCTAAGAAACTAAATTCTGCAAACATCGGTATAGATGGGTCACCAGTACCCATTTACATCGTTGAGAGTCTGACTGCAAGGGGCCGGATGCTTTACTTTCTAGCGCGCGAAACAGCAAAGGCAGCTGATTTCAAATATTGCTGGACCAGTAATGGGAAAATCTATCTGAGAAAGATGGATGGTGCCCCTCATATTGAAGTAATCAGTGAAGCACAACTTCATGCTCTGAAAAATTCTAAGTGACTAGTAGTCAGTGTTTACCAGACATTTTTCGTCTTACTCATGGTTTGTAGTTTTAAGTTCGACTTTCATCATCATTATTTTATCTTTCTTGCGGGATCTTGTAAGAAGTTCTCGCAATTTAATACGTCTTTATGTCTTTTGTTTCTACCCGATATTACAACAACTATCACAGATGTGTCAGGATTCAGTTTATTAATACTTAAAATTCGCGGATGTAAATAAGGAAATAATGTCTAGTGTAGATTCCATTACGGTTGGCAGTTCTTATTTGTGCAGTCCTGAGTCATGTAGGTCACTTTTGCCACCTGGATCTAGCGTCTTAAAGATCATAACACAAAATATTCGCAGTGTATCTAAAAATTTCTCAGAATTCGAAGTATTACTCTCAAGATTGGGTTATGATAATGAGATACTAATTCTTACTGAGTGCTGGAACTTGAGGACGGCACATTTTCCAATTTTACAAAACTATAATACTTACCATTCCACCGTCAATCTAAATCAAAACGATGGAATTGTTGTGTACATTAAGGGTAACCTAAATTATGTAACTCAAGAACAACACCTCTCCGACGCTAGTTGCTTAAGTATTCAATTAAATCAGGACACAATTATTCTTGCTGTTTATAGGTCACCCTCCAAATCAAACATATGTAATTTCGTAGATTCGTTAAGTGACCTCCTAAATTGTTACAAATCTTTTAAAAAATTAATACTGATGGGTGATATCAACATCAATATTGACCCGGGTGTTCCTACGAATAACTCCAATGATTACCTAAACATGCTTGCTTTTCATGGAATCCTTGCTGCACATACATACCCTACCCGATTTGGAAACAGTCTCGATCATGCTATGGTAAGATCCGGAACGCCTGTCATTGCAATGGTTTTAGATGTTCCCTTGACTGATCATGCCGCGGTGATACTATGTATTGATCTGGGTAATATAATGTATAAAAAAGAGAACATTTCTATCAATAAGGTCAACTACGAGGCAGTTGCAAACAAAATTAACTGCACTGATTTTCAAAATATCATGTGTTCATCCGATCCCTCTTGGACTGCAGAAAAACTTGTTGAACTGTTATCTAATTATATATGTTCAAATACGATTAAATTAGTTGTTCCAAGACGCTTAAGAAATATTAAGCCTTGGATTACTCCCGGGTTAATAAGATGTATGCGTAAGAGAGATCTTATGCACTCTAAGCTAAAAAAAAAACCAAATGACCGCTCTCTAAAATCTACTTACACCAATTACAAAAATACTTGCAATGATTTACTAAAACGCCTTAAAAGAACATATGAAAGAACTGAGTTGATGAGACATAACAAGAACCCTAAAAAAATGTGGCAAACTATAAAAAGTATAGCAAACTTGTCTTCTACAAAATCGTCTCCTGATGAACTGCTTCGTGTTGATTCAAGTCCTGAAGCCTCTGTTAACAAAGTCAACAACTTTTTCGCCAATGTTGGAAAGCAACTGGCAAATAAGATCCATACAAACTTTTGTTCACCTGTAACATGCCCTCCATATGACCGACCATGTTCGTCCATGACAATGATGCCTACAGATGAAGGGGAAGTTGAGTCTATTTTAATTAACCTGCGCAATGATTGTGCTGTGGGGTAGGATGCCATCTCTGCTAAAGTCCTAAAATTGTCTAAGCTTGTCCTAATTCCTGTATTAACGCATATATTTAATTTATGTATATCTACAGGTACCTTTCCACGTGTCTTTAAAATCGCTCTTATACATCCAATCCACAAGGCTGGGGATAGAAACTGTTTCAATAACTACAGGCCAATCTCTGTTCTCTCCACTTTGTCAAAAATCCTTGAGAAACTCATTAACAAAAGACTCCTGTCATATTTAGACAAAAACCATCTTTTGTCTAATAACCAATATGGTTTTAGACAAAGAATATCAGCAGATGATGCTGTCACTGCCCTTACTGATCATGTAGGTAAATGCATTGACTCCAAACAAAAGTGTATTGGTATATTTCTTGATCTGGCAAAAGCGTTTGATACAGTCTCTATTCCTAACCTTCTTGCGCAAATGGAAATGATGGGTGTGCGTGGCCTTGCCCTGGACATGTTTGGGGACTACTTAACTCTAAGAACTCAAAGAGTTAAGATCGGTAGCTACTTGAGTGCCGATGAGGAGATTACGTTTGGTGTTCCCCAGGGAAGCGTGTTGGGGCCGAGCCTTTTCTTAATCTACATAAATAATCTCTGCAATATGAAACTAATTAATGGAAGTATTTTTACGTATGCAGATGATACTGCACTTATATTTAATGGTCCTGATTGGGAGGAGGCTAAGCTCCACGCGGAGAAAGGATTGCGCACAGTAATGAACTGGCTTAGTGACAATATTCTCACACTAAATATTTCAAAAACAAAGTTTCTTGCGTTTGCAGTAAATCGCAAGCAACTCCCCCCATCCCCAAACTTATGTTTAAAAGCTCATACATGCAGTGATTCTCAATACCGTAATAACACATGTCAATGCAATTTTCTTGAGAGATCTTACAATATTAAATATTTGGGTATCTCGCTCGATGAAACCCTTACATGGGAAAACCAAATCCACAATACAAGTGGCCGAATAAGGAAGTTAATCTATGTCTTTAAAACGCTACGTCACGTGGCTGACCTCATACTGTTAAAAAATATTTACTTTTCATTAGCCCAATCTATTCTAACTTATGGTATATCAGCCTGGGGTGGAGCAGCTAAATCTTGTATATTGGAACTTGAACGTGCTCAGCGTGCCTTACTTAAAGTTGCCGCTTTTAAACCGTACCGATATTCAACAGAGGCTCTATACCAAGAATGGGATGTCTTATCCGTAAGAAAACTTTTTATTAAGGTCACTATTTTGCGTTACCATTCACGTTTGGTATTCGACGTCAACAAAACCCTTGCTCGTAGAGATAATAAGATCTGCCAAATTCCTAACTTTAACACATTTTTTATAAATAAATTTCAGTGCTATTTGGGACCTACACTATACAATAAAATCAATAGTATTAGTAAGATTTATGAACAAAACTATATTAATTGTAAAATAACTGTGATTAAGTTGCTAAAATCTCTAACTTACAATGAGGTAGAAAACTTGTTCGTAGTTCTAAGATAACTGTTGCATGTAATGCTATATTATTGAAATATATAATATACTACAAATATTGAAATAAACCTTCTAATCTAATTCTCGCCCCTCATTCACAATGATTAATATTACCTTAGCTACCAGAGTCAAATAAACTACTATTTGCTACTAATATTAAATAAAATATTAGTGGATAAATAATTATGGTATTACATGCAAAAGTTCTAGTTTCTAGATTTAAGTTTTTATTTTTCTGAATTTGAAATTTATTTTAAAATTATTATTAATAATTTTATAATAATAATTTTGAAATTTTTTTCAGCATCTAATGTGCCTTTAATACATTACATTCATCTTAACATTATCATCACTTTACTACTCACAATATTAAAAAAAAATATAAAATTATCCTAGCTTCACAGGGCCACACTTTTAGTGGTCGCATGCACCTTTTGTTAACTGCCAGCTGCACTGTGCTGCCGAACGCTGCATTTATATTAGTTGTGGGTAGATAAAAAAAAAGAACAATGTTTACTCAAACGATTCTAATTTTATATAGATTCCTTGGAAGGACTAGTACCTATAATACAGGCTCAGCCTAGTTTAGGTATTAGAGTTGATTTAGTTTAAGTAGTGCAATAACATTTTCTCATAACAGGCATAAAATGTAACTTTTTGGTTTTAAATAAATATTATTATATTATATTATCGAAGTTTTCATGCGGATCCCTAACGTTTTTGAAAATAATCTATAGCCTATGTTCATCAGGGAAAATGTAGAATTATAATGGTAAAATAATTTTTAAAATCGGTTCAGTAGTTTCGGAGCCTATTCGATACAAACAAACAAACAATCAAATCTTTCCTCTTTATAATATTAGTATAGATAAAAAAAATATTAATATATTTTTTTTTTATTCGTTTTGATAAAGGAGTGGTTGTAAAATTTAAAAAAATGGGATAAGTTGCCTGGAAAATGTACAGTTCATGAAAAACTGAAAGTGCTTTTATCTATGGGATTATTGAAATTTGAAAATAATAAACAAGTCTCAACTTTCACCAGGAATTTTATTCTTTTGTCTTGGTAGCATAGCTTATCTTTGTGTACCTATGTAACGTATTTTTATAGAAAATCCTTCTTTGGTCCTCAGGGGTGAGTTGGTAAGTTATTGGTAGTTAACCTGTCTGTCCCTACGGAGGGAAGCATTCTTTGTGACGAAGAAAACTCGTTTCAGCCAAGCTTCCTGAAGCTCCTTAATAAAGAGTGCACAAAATATATTTGTAGATAGTGGTGACATCTGTATTCGCAGACCAAGACTCGGTCTTTGGACCTTTGCACTCGCTCATCGCTGCAGTAATGAGCTTTTCTCTTTATCGGAAATAATTATTCTCAATAATAAATCATTATTGAGAATGGAACTCATTGATCAAAGTAATCCTTGTGATTTTATGGACTTATTGGTTGCAGATTTTCAGTTTTTATGGCCAGTCTTATTAATGCTACAGAATGAGATGCACTGCCACATGGCCACATTTAGAAGTGTGTCTACGATGGCATACTACTTCTTCCTACAATCAACTGCTACGTAGGTACTTACTTACCTGCCTATGCCTACTATGCACCCATATACCACTAAGAAGAACCAGCGAGAGCTTGTTCTTGGATGTCCGATGCGGCAAAGTGAATCGTGCGTGTGTCATTAATTTCTTACATAGAAACGCAGCGCTAGCAATGTTGTCTGGTCTAAAGCTAATTACCTATTTTCTAAAGCTATAATGACATTTCCATACTAACTGGAACTTTGGTATAGCTCAATAATTATGATCATATGAATATAAGTACATAGCTTCGGCTTTTTATGAAGTTGATGCCAAAAGTCGTGACGTCAAGAGTGACGGAAGTTGATAGGAATTATAGGAACAGGGAGATAAATGAAACAACAGATATCCTAAAGTTGAACCAACTATTGCGTGTTTATTGACATCTCGTCCAGAAAACGTTACATAATTTATTAATAAATATCAATAATTTAAAATTTGAATAACTTCGAAGCGTGAAACAAACTTCGCCCACAGGCTTATTCTAAAACGAATAGAAATGAACGCCGACTATGTGGCTTTTGCTACTCCAACCTCTGCCCCTGAGACCGACACGGCACCTCGGCATCTCACCTGGCGACCTGACGGCAATTGGCGACTGCGACTAGCTGAACTCCAAACTCTAACATGCCTACCTACCTGTCACCTCACACTCCTCTTTATACATTTTATGAGAACATGGATTAAAATTACCTACTCATTCACTCACCAACGCTCACTCACTCGATAAGAAGCGGCATGACCCTCAACCCGTGACCACCAATCAACAGTAGTTATTAGATCTACTTATAACTATTTGGCAGTTAGACGATGACCAATTAGCGGTCTATAGTGACCTAGGAGACCTGCTGCGGCCGGCTGGCCCTAACTACAGACCACGTAACAACTGGCTATAAGTTGGAGCCGGCCGGCGTCGTGTGACCTCGGTGGCCGACTGGCTGGGGGCTTAGTTGCGGTCCACCATGAGCTCGAAGTGGACTGAGCCGCGCCGCTCATAACGATCATACTGGATGTTCTTCGCCCACGCTTTGCATTCGATGTTGATCAGGACACCCGCTGCAAAAAGCAAAACCTTCGTCAGGTGACTATCCCTAAAAAACCCCATACCTACAGTTGCTTCGAAACTTGATTCAACACACACAACAAGAGATTTTCTCTCTACTTACTCCTCGGCTTCTCAAAAAGCACAGCGACCAGGGGGCTGAGGTAGCCTTCCTTGTTGGTGAAGGGGTAATAGTATGCAGGGAAGCCTCGTCGGGGAATGTACTGCACGGGTCCGATGTTCTCAACGTCAGCAGGGTTCTCACCCTCGCAGGATACCCAAACGGTGTTCGCTTCTGGTTTGCCAGACTGAAATTAAATAGATATGATTTGACGTTTGCTCTACTGTTTAAGCTTGCCTTTAAAGACGCTGCCAGTCGACGATTATTTTTGTTCGAAACGAAAAAAGAAATACTTGTGAACAAGCCACATCTCCTATTTTATAATGTATAGTATATGTGAATAAAGATGTACCCATCTTTAATCACTTCGATAAATAATCCTACCGACCGCTGCAATGATGACAAACACACGTCCGCGCGTGGTCCGCCTTAGCTTTTCGAATAAATTAATGATATAAATTATGTATAATTACTTATCAAAAATCTATCCTAATAGAAATCTAGATCTACATATTACCTATCTTTAACAATAAATCACAAGTTCATTTTAATAGTAGGTATATAAAATATTTCGATCATAAATTCTAAAACGTATCATTTTGAAATAATATCTTTATCGTGAAAAGTTTCTGCTATTATGTTTTCAGCTTAATAGAAATCTAGGTAGGAACCTGAAGTAATATACTTATAAAAATAGGAGATTTGGCTTGTTCAGAAGTATTACTTTTTTCGTTCCGAAAAAGAGCAATCGTCGACTGGCAGCCTCTTAAGTATAACAGCTTGAGAGAATTATCGTTTTTAATGCAGTAAAAGTCAGTACGTTTTAGCATCGAAGATAAAACACGAATACTTACGACCATCTTGATGTGCTGCTTCAGATCCTCAGGCATTTTCTCGGGAAGACCCTCCGTGCTGTTGTAAGGAAATGGTGACCAGTTGAAAATCTGAAAAGAGTTTACGTATTGTTTTATATTCTATTCATAAGGCAAACCTGTTCATAAAACATGTCTCTAGTATTACTAGCATCTATTAAGTATGGGTTTCAATAAGAAACGTACCTTGTTGAGCTTCAAAAACACGCAAGGACCGGCTGCTTCGTAATTATACTGGTTAGCGGGGGTACAAGGATTGAAATCGTCGACCGGTACATCACACACTTGCTTTTCACCCAATTGATTCTGTCCGTTAGTGGGTGAGCAGGGAACGCGGTTCTCGGCGCCAGCGGTCTCGGCCTGTCCAGTTCCCTTCTTGCGGTATTCTGAGGAAATAATGAGCATAATATGATCAAATCCTCAACCTTAACGTGTGTGCTTTCCAACGTTAAAAAGTTTGTCGGTTTATTCTTTCGTTCTATAACTGGAGTTACATCGGGACGCGGCGCTTCGAACAGAATACTTAAAAAAACCTAAAGGATTTCCATATCCTCACGGGCCCAAAATAACTATACTACTGTATAATACTGTATGTATAGTAGTACTGTAGAAGTAAGGGCGGATCGTTTTTAAAACTTTATGATAACTTATTTTTCCGGATTGATATTCATGAAAATATATTAAACTACTCTGAATACTTACGGTCAAGGAACTCGTCGATGATGCTTGCCCACTTCAGCACGGATCCCTTATCATTGGCGCGGTAGTAAATCAGGGTGCTCTCCACGTTGGCTGACTCCGGCATCGGCCTGAAGCCTAGACCTGAAGACAATTACAATGGTATAAGTCCGACATCCAAAACCATTGTTGTAGGTAGATGTCAAAAGCAATAATTATTAAAACGTTAACCTCATCTGACAATAGATATCGTGTCTATTATAAACTACAGGACTCAGACTCAGAATATTTTTTCATTGATCAAGCTGAGTATCTTTTAAAGTGGGAATTTAATCTCACGTAACATTAATTTCTTCCAACCAACAAAGCAATTGCTTTTGTGTTTCTTACGTACCTGGGTTGTTTCCGATCAGGGAGCCTTCCAGCTGCCATTTGGGCATCTTAGAGTCCAAAGTCTGGTAGAAGATGGCCAGCATGGCCGCGAAGAAGCCCACGAGGACGGCATAGAAGATCACGTAGAACAGAAGAATTTTTGCTGCGGACAATAATAATAGGAAATCAGCGTAATGTAGTTTTTATTAAATCCATTTTTTGGGCGTATTGGCATCAATTAATTTATTGATATTCCCTAAAGGTCTTACTTTTGAATTGTAGGTCGATAAAATACAGGATTTTTTCTAATGCAATGTGAATTCCTAAAAGAAGATTGCAATACTTTTTTTGGGTTTTTTATTATAGTTTGTTAATTCAAAGCCATTGCTGCTCGTGTGTTACGAAATGTATGGATAGACCAGGGGGGTTAGCACGAATCACTATCGTATCGACATCGTATCGTCCAAATGCCAAAACTGACACTTTTACTATACAAATAGTGCTAGTTTTGACATTTAAACGATAGGTTGTCGATATGATAGTGGTTCGTGCTCAGGCCAAAGACATCCTGCCGGCGTGGAATTGATCAGATAATTGCTTGCAAATAGCGGCAATAGGAGTATCCTATCGAAATGTCGTCGAACACTGACCGAGTTTTACTAATTATACGGTTATTAGAAGTTGGAGTGCCGTTTTAGCTATTCGATATGCAGGAACCTAAAAGTCCACTAGAAGTTCCTTTACTATAAGTTTGCAACAGTCTTTGGTACCTTAACTGTGATTATTTAGTAAACTTTTTGTAATATACCTTTTCTGTCGGCGATGTGCTTGCAACCTGTCACGTATGGAATGCTAACTACTGCAAATGTGGGCATACGTGCCAAATATCATGTTTGGACGCGCCTCCAACCTCTAGACATCTTCAAAGGATCTAAGCGCCTCGAGATCTGAGAGAATGTCTACCGCACTTGGGAATTACAGTCGTGAACCTATTTATTTTATTATTAACTAGCGACCCGCCCGGGCTTCGCACGGGTGCAATGCTGATACTAAATATACTACAGAATGTCTTTATATAAAACGTTTTTTTTTTCACAGCTTTTTTGTCATTAGACAATTATTGATGATTTCTTTTTTTCTCGATCGTTCGCGACCGGCCGAACTGCGCGTTTGACGCCTAGCTGTTAGGCCGGTCGCGAACGTTCGAGAATGTTCGTTTTACGAAGCTACTCGCTAGGTGACTCGCTAGCCTCTAGGTACCAAGCAAGACGCCTGCCTGTGCGTTCGCGTTTTTAATTAGGGATGACTGAGAGTGTTATAAACGTAAGAGTAGACAAATATAATCAGAAAGCTTCGAACTGCTAAGCTATCGGGAGTTACACGTGTTATTGTGAGTCAACCATAAAAGATAGACATATGCTGTCGTGGAATATTTTTATATAATTTTAAGGAGAACATTTCCGTCATACATGATTTCTGTGTAGCTTTAACCATTAAGGCTGCACACGCGACGGAAGCTCAAAAAATGGAGTAACTTCTCCCGTTTTCCCAACATTTTCCTTCACTGCTCTGCTCCTATTGATTGCAGCGTGATAAAAAGTATACTATAACCAGCTCAGGAGTATGAAAAATAATTATACCAAGTTTCGTTAAAATCCGTCGAGTAGTTTTTGTTTCTATAACGGTTATACAGACAGACAGACAGATAGACAGACAGACAGACAGACAGACAAAAATTTTACTGATTGCATTTTTGGCATCAGTATCGATCCCTAATCACCCCCTGATAGTTATATTGGAAATATATTTCATGTACAGAATTGACCTCTCTACAGATTTATTATAAGTATAGATATCAGTATAATTATATTTTTTTACTTGCATTTGAAAAATGCCCTACATACAGATTGTTTAAGTAACTACGTACTATTTCAACTTACAATGCCATCCATAGCCATATCAAATACGAATTGTAGGTAAAGGATGTTGGATATAGGAACCATCTATTACCTACACATTCAAAAATATTTATTTGTATATTATTGTATACTACAGGAACCAACTTGATACCTGGAATAGCACAAAGGCTACTATTTATCAGGGTACCATTAAGCGAAACCGCACGAAACTGTACGAACCAAAATTGATGATGCAATCAATGTGTACATTTATAAATGTGTATGCGCATAATCAATTCCAATCACCGCCTAGTTTAGTTAAAATAATGATCTAAACATAGTTCCTAAGATGGGATGGTCACAATTGGTGCGACAATTAGTGGTGCAGCGCCAATGTCGAGTTATCGGTGCCATGTCACTCAGATTCAGGCCAAGACCTTGGAGACCCCTGGATCTGATATAATGCTGAAATACTGAAGAAATATACGCTTAGTCATCATTTTCTTCTCTTTACTTAATGTGGGGTCGGCACAACGTTAACAAACTGCGAACAAACGTTGCGAAGAGGATTTAACTGCCTGACGTCAACCCTCTTTGGGAATACTTGTTAATGCACTTCGCCATTAAAAAGAAATAAACGTACGTACGTAAGTAAATAGGATCCTTCAGTTTTTAATAATATACTCGGGACAATACGTAAAATATCCTCTTTATTTTCTTTGTAGGTATTTGATTGACCGTAGGACAAATCACGTGTTAACTACTGCAAAATGTGGGCATGTGCCAATTGTAAAATTAGGTCGTGCATCTGACTACCTCTTTAGAATTCTTCAAGGATCTGAAGATCTGAGAGAATATCTACCGTATTTAGGGATTACAGTCGTGACCTATCTTTTATTTGATTTACCGTTGACGAAGCTATCGTTTTATTCACAAGTTCCTATCAAGCTCCCTCATACTAACCCACGATCGATTACCTTGGAATTATTTACAAGTTCCCAGTAGGTATGGAATTCTACGAACCCCGCCCTGCACCAGGCTGCATCGAGCGAGGTTCCCTAGGTCATGGAGCGTGCGCCGTAAGTACTTCTAGACATGCGGTATAGTTTGAAATGCTAGTTTTAAACCTCTTATTTTAAGACTAGCTTCCGCTTGCGGCTTCGCTCTCGTGGTACCTGGTAAGTATCTTGAATGCTTTTTCAGGGCATAATCTATGTATATTCCAAGTTACATCGAAACCTACAAACATTCTCATAAACTTTCGGATTTATATTATACAAGAGAAACGCTCGTATCTTGGTACGCGTGCATTATTTGACTTGTTAGGTAAAATAAAATTAATAATCCATTCTCATAAATCTCCAGGCACTCAGATCTTTTAAGATATTAGAGGTGGTTAGAGACACGTTTTGGCACATGCCTAACTATGCAGTGGTTTGTATTCTATACATGAAATATTGCAAAGTCATTGCCGCTTGTAAGACTACCAAGACTACCAACTGGTCTATTTCTCCTAGCGATATTTTTAAGATAACTAAATCTAATTATGCAAGTAATTTAGGCTTTAAAACTGCAACAGTGGCCTAGGTCATAGTGGTCACGTAGTGCTGTAACTATTAATAATTCCGTGGGGTGTCACCCTCCGAGCATGCGCACCAGGGGGTAGCTTGAACTCGTGACCTGTATGAACTGTCATGACATTTTAATTTATGCCCTGATTTCCTGAAAGAATTTGCAACAAAGATTTGCTTTTCCTTCCGTCTACTTTCGAGTCTTATCAGTGATTCTCATCAAACCAACCTGAGTTACGTAAGCAATAAAATATCAAGGCATGGTTTTTGCATGGATCTTCTAGACTAGATTTAAGACGATACCAAATTACCTTTTTATGAGTTTAATTAGGTGGATTTGAAGTGGATTGATAATTTTAATTAGAATGAAAACTATCATTAGGTAATCATTTCAAATGGAGAATAGAGTATTCGCCGATATACCGTTGATCGCGGCCGCGGGCGATGCTCATGTTGAAGAGCATCTTAATTGTGTCGAAACGTCAGCAATACGTGGTAATTAGCCGTATTTCTTTATAAAAAGTTTAATTTGGATTTAGTGGATGTGATGTGAAAGGTTTCTTTATCGTTTGAGTGCACTATTGAGACCACACTCTCATCGATTACCTCTTTTCAATGTATGTACTCCTAGTTAATGGATTTCTAAGTAATTCGAAGCGCGTGATGCTATAAGGTATTACCTCCCTCACCCGTAACACAAACTAATCCTATTTGTCTTGTAAAACTAGAACATGTTTGTGGTTTGAAGAGGGCTGACGAGGGTTCTCAGAAATGCTACTATCGGATTTAGAGCATCAGAGCTTCAACTTTGTCATAATTATGCTGCCATCGACCACATACCATACTCGTAGACTGTGTGGTCGAAGTATGACATTTTGGTGTTACTTTAAATGGGCCTATTTATGGTGTGACTAGTGTGGTGAAAGGATTTGTCACACTTCGCCATAAGCCTCAGTATCCTTGTTAAAAGTCTCTACAAATATAAGTTCAATATCTTGCCGTAAATGTTTTTGACGAGAAATGGGCCGATGCCTCGTCCCATCCTTTCTTAGCCAGGTGTTACTATTTATGAAACAATCCTTCAACGATGCTATATTTGTGGATGGTCCGAAACTAAACGCCTATTACGCTAATAATGCGTTTATTCTTCGTTTTAATAAATACTGCAAAATGTGACCGGAATTCTGAGAGGATTTCTACTGTACTTTTTTTAAATAAATTTTTATCTCGTCCTTTCAATACCGCACCATATTGCATAATCAAACACAATAAAAACCCTTTTGTAATTAAACTTCTTCACGCCTACCACCAAAACGGTGACCTACACAATATAGCGTGTTCGATATTCATTCGATAAGACTTTTTACTTTGAGCTATATAAATACAATCATAAACGATCATAATGTCTGCATGTAGATTTCATCAGTAGCTCCAAGTAGCTCGAATATTCTTCCGATGGGTAGTCGGGTATTTCCGTCGACCGTCCTTGGGTCGATAGCGCAAGGACGTTGCGCGCGCATCTCAGTCACCTCCCCTACTAAGTACCCTCAGTTCACACAAAAAATACCTTTTCTATAATGAAATTTGAAAAGAACCTATGTAGAAAAACCTACCAATGAAGAGTTATCAGCTCCAGATCGGCGGTCCTGCCGCCATGATTGATAAAAAATAACTATATAGTTAACTTCCGTTTTAATTTTTTTTTTTTTGAGATAAGGAGTCAGTAACTTGTAACTCACGATATAAGTTCATTGTGATTATGTCAAGGTCTTTATCAGTAAATAGCTAATTTCATAAAATTATGGATTATATTAAAATTTTCTATGGCCATGGATTATAATTTGTTACAGAACATTGTGTTTCAATATTTCACGAGTAACCCTTCACCACAGCTGAAGATTTCAGTTATGAAAATCAGTTACGTAACATCCACCCCTTTGTCCTATTAGGCTGAATCTGATGAAAACGGCTTTGCTTTTCACGAATTTTCATAGAATAACTGTAAGGGGCACGACACATAAATAAAATAAGTAATTCAGCTGATTGGATAACCTTCATCGATTTTACCTCCAAAAATAGTTACTTTGTTCTATCTAACGTGTAAGGTACTCACCCCAACTGGATCCCGTGCGGCCCAGGAAGGCCCCAGTCTCGGAGTCGTATAGGAAGATTCTGAAAGATTCCCATTTCCCCAGATCTGGAGGAGGAGTGTAGTACTGCTCTGCTACTTTGTTCTTGTCCGCCATTGTCGAGAGCTAAATCAGACTGCGGATGGGAATCGATTGCCGGCTGCTTCGCCCCAACTGTCCCGCGTCTCACCCCGCCGATACCTGCCCCTCTTCCCTCCCCTCCATACCCCTGCAACCCTCCTTACGTAACGATTACGCAAGGCGGCGCGCGCACTCCGCGAACCTACTTCCCGCTGCCTCCGAATTTCCATGACCTCTACTGAAGTGTCTCTCCGCCCTTTACCTCCTGGAAAATGTGTGTGCTTTGAGCAACGGGGAAGCTCTTTACAAACTGGTCGGTAAACAGGGTTGCAAAGTAATCAGAGCAGAATCAAAACCGACTTTATGACTCTAGTTTTAGGTGTGGTTTTGCGTTGATAAGGGTTATTATGGTTGTTGGTCTGTATGAAAATTGATTTCATTTTGTCAGTAGGCGCAATCTAGACTCTTGTTATTTCCATGAGTACTTTATCGCTATGAGCTGTTCGCATCAGAAAATGTAAAAAGATTAACTAAGTTTACATAATCATTTGATTTTTTGGCTAGTTTTCATTACTAACTTTCACTGTTATGCCAGTAACCTTAAAAACCGAAAATATTTTCAATTTTTATCTATCCTAGTTATTTTTTATTAGGCAGTCAATTAATATTCCCCGACAATGGTTGAACGATTAATGGTGAAATGAGGTATTGGAAGATTAAACAATTTAAGTTTTATTTAAGAGTTTTTAATTTACCTAATAAATTGTCTACGTTTATATCATTCTTACATAGAGATCACCAAGTGCCTAGGACAAAACTCACATCAAACATACAGTATTGCTATTTCTAAAGCACAGGCGTAGGTTCTATTTTATCTTGAGCTGCTACTGCGATTACATTTTTTTCAGGCACCGGAGTGCCTGCTAATGGTGCGTCATTCAATACGGGTTTTTCTAAGGGCTTCGTCCAAGCTTGACATACGCATGTAGGTCCAGCTTGACCCTGGTGGCTGGAAGACTGTGAACTGAAACTGCCTGACTGTCCTCCTTGAATTTGCCCAGTGCTCTGACCTTGCTGGGTCCCTTGATAATTACCCTGGCCTGATGAGCTTGTTGAAGACGTCTGGCTTCCTTGATAATTCCCTTGGCCAGATGAGCTAGTCTGACTTGTTTGGTAATGATTAGAGCCACTGCTCTGACTACCTTGGTAGTTATTTTGGCCTGACGATGCGATCGTCTGCCCAGTCTGACCTTGGTAATTACCAGTCTGTCCGCCTTGATTATTGCCTGATTGAACATGTTGGTAATTACCAGTCTGCCCGCCTTGATTATTGCCTGATTGAACATGTTGGTAGTTGCCAGTCTGCCCAGTCTGATAGTTACCAGTTTGACCGGTCTGGTAGTTTCCCTGTTGGTTCTGTCCTGTTGCTTGCACAGATCCTCCTTGCTGGTACTGACCGTTCTGGTTCACTCCCTGATACTGCCCAGTCGCGGCATTTTGGTGGTTACCAGACTGAACGTACTGTCCTGACCCTTGATAGTTACCATTGCCATACTGTGTTGATGGTTGCTGGCCATTCTGCCCTTGATACTGGTTCTGGGACTGTTCAAAGCTGCCTTGCTGTTGATTTTGATTCTGTGTTTGGAACTGGCCTTGCTGATTTTGATTCTGGTTCTGAAACTGCTGCTGGTTCTGTGGGTATTGCTGGTACGGTCCTTGTTGCGGGATGTTTGGGTATTGTCCCGTTCCAGTGTTAGCTGGATATGATCCTGCTTGCGTATTAACTGGGTAGGAGTTTGTTCCCTGATAGTTTCCTCCAGAAACCCCAGCTCCAGCTTGGATGGAACCACTAGCACCGTAATGGCCGTAGTTATTGGCGTATTGAGCTTGTCCTTGGATCTGAGCTTGGAACCCTGGGTTCTGATTACCGTTACCAGCCCAAGGCTGCTGGTATCCTGGTCCTTGTTGCGCAAAGGTCTGCTGAGTGTTGACACTTTGTTGGAAGCTGGACTGGGTGCCAGGTTTGTTCTTGTGGCTTTGAACGATGTCTATGACCCCGCCGATTATCTTCTCAGGGATGTTGAGAGGTTTGATTGCAGTAGATGGATGTGTGTGATGTAGGATAGTGACGATGAGCACCTGTAATTACATAACCAAACATTATAATTTCAGAAAGTATGTACCTACTAAAGGAACTCCATGCTCCGACCGACCGAGAGTTCCGCTAGCAAAATGCAAAGCGGATCCTTAATTTTATAATATTTGAATAAGTATTATCATTTACTTACCAAGCTTTTAGAGTAATTACGCTACGTTTGATTTTACAAACTGGAAGTAAATAAATGGCCTTGGTAATAAGTTTGTATACAATCAAACATTTAAAGTTAAAGGTCAAGTCTTAAAAATATATTTTATCCAACTCCTAAGTGAAAGGAAAACTTTTGTCATTACCGTGTGAGAAATATACAAATAACCGAATAACAAAATAGTACATTTTCGTTATAACAATATTGTACTTACAATTATTGGAGTCCCTCGAAGTCCAGCCATGGTGCACCGTTGGAGTCCAGCAGCTGATTGGGGAACCGCCTCAAGGACACACTTTTATATTCATTTTAGAGGCACTGATGGAATACTGCTATTCATTCTGCGGTGAGGATACAGCCTCCGAATTTATTTTATCGGTTAGGGCTTACACGCGTTCAAAAATATTACTGTAATATTTTTTCTATTAATATATACTACTAGCGACCCGCCCCGGCTTCGCACGGGTAGCATGTTATTATACATATAAACCTTCCTCCTGAATCACTCAATCTATTAAAAAAAAACCGCATCAAAATCCGTTGTGTAGTTTTAAAGATATAAGCAAACATACATACATACGCGGGAAGCGGAAAGCGACTTTGCTTTATACTATGTAGTGATGTAGGCTGTTTGAACCTACCTATGACGAGTATCGTATAACCTGCAAGGTTTTTATTATAATAACTTGTATTATAATAAAATAAGAAATTATAAATATCTATTTGCCCCATAGTCTCTGGCATTACATTTCTTTAAATTTTAGTCAACAATATTTTTTATTACAAACATTTTTATCCATCGAATTAACTGTCAGACTTGTTTTAATCTTAAAATTTATTTCAAAAGCAAATAATAATAAAACTAAACAAACTTGCTTAAGTTTTTGTACCTATTTCAGTACGAGATATTGGCAAATTTGGTCAGAAATGCCAGCGGATCGCAAACACTGGAAAGAACTGACGGTGACCTTTACCCGAGAGGGGTCCTAACAAATAAGTAAATAATAAGAATGTTATTGTACATGCATACCTTACCTACTAAAGTTAAGGAATAAACAGACTTTTTATTTTTATTTTATTTTATTTAAGTCAGTACGCCTTGAATAAAGGTAAATTCTAAAGACATTTTATAATCAAAATACAGATTTATCTAATTTTAAAAGAATTAAAATCGGCTGTGTATCACCCCTAAGAGCACGCATCATGAATCGCATATCGCATGAAATCGAACAGCGGTGCGCGAGTTACTCGTATCTCACCCCTTGTTCGAGTACCGCTATAATTGAGTGAGGCTAGTGTTGTCTAAACACTGGACGTTATCGATGTTTTTAAGTCGTCAAAATATTATGATTTTGATGTACGAAAGCAACGTAATAGGTTACGTTACGTACATATTAAATAAATAAATATTGGTAGACATTTCACACAGCGCCTTTTAGTCCCAAACTTAGCAAAGCTTGAACCTACACTATGGGAGGAACCAGATAGCTGATAGAATACTTACCTACATATATATTTTTTTTTAATATATTTTAACACCAAGACTGACTGGATATTTTATTATTCTCGTCAGTATCCTTAGTAAGAAAAAACGATTATTTGAATGTAAGTACAAGATTATCTGTGTCCTCATCGACAATTTTACCATTTACGTGAGTAATTCCCGTTGTGTCATAATGTGTAGGTACAAGTTCAAAGTATTATGAATGAGGTAGGTACCTAAACATCTTTTCTTTGCATTCTTAATCGCAAAAGCTTATTGATACCGTAATCCTACTTCGAACGTTGCAAAATTTGATTTAACTATATCTATCTATAATTTGTTCCAACTATCGACAAATCTCATCCCTAGCAGCGCGATGTCCGTACAGATTATGATTGACGCTGCGCCCGCGCATGGCCGAGGTGTTCCCTTCGTCGTTTTGGACAAATTATCGACCGCCTTCATCGCTCAGCCCCGATCTGACAATACGCGATATATAACTGTGACCTCTTTTAATACCTTCGAGGAATTATTCACCTTTTCGTTTGAGGAAACACAAGTTATTATAATGAAAAGCATCTAATTAACATAAACTTAAATTAAATCGTTATAATATAAATAATCTCATAGGTAAGCGGGGAAAAAACTAAGTAATGTATTGTTTTTTTTTTTTAAATTATCGTGATTAGTAGACATAGCTATCGATTTTTTAATTACGTGATAAAGACCCGTGTAAGGATCTATAGTAATGTATTGTTTCAACAAGTTTATATTCCGCCCATCAATATTCGACTGTTTGATAATAGATTATGGTTTATCATAGCCTTCTGACTACAATATTGATAGCACTACCAACTTTCACGAAGGAGTATATTTTTCTAAGCAACCCAACACCTAGTTTATCTGTGTGAACCTGTGTTTAACAAGATCGCACCTAAACTGCCATAAAATGTCTCCGCTCTAATTGTAGAAAATAACCAAAATCCTGTCTGATTCACCAAGGCTCGTAATTGGATAATTTTTGTCCAGACACGTTGTTTTGAAGGTTTATTTTAATGTGATTCCTTGATCTCGTAGAATAGTTTAAACTAGTTTAAAGGTTGAAAACCTAGTATTATATAGGTAATTACGTTTAAAAAACTAAAAAGAAAATGTTTTAACCAATCGAAAAGTGAAGGAACGATCTTGGTTTTTAGTGTTCAAAAACGTAACAAAAAGTAATAATAACAGAATAAAATAAAAATTTAAGTGGGGCATTCATACAACATACGTGTTTTTTTGCCGTTTTTTATATATAATGGTACGGAACACTTCGTGCGCGAGTCCGACTCGCACTTAGCTGGTTTTTTATGTTTTATGAAGGAACTATTAGTCACAACAGCAAATGCTAGTGTATTAGGCAGAAGCATCGCGGAGTAACTTAGAAAGATTTAATTATCTATATCGGCGGGGGCCTATTTACTTCGTCTCCGTTTGACATAGTACCTAACTAATTTTCTTGGGCTGAGGGTAGGTGTCGGTTTCAATAACAAAACGATTATGGTCAATCTCTGTATTCTAGAATCAATGTAACAAAGCACCTATACTAAACATAACTAAACTATTAGACTACGGAACGCGAGACAGTTTCTACGACTGCACTGTTCGACCGATGAAGGAAGACTGTCCTTTGTCCGGGTCCGGATCGCTCGTTCTCTCTCGTAGAGACTCGGATCGGGTGACTCGTAGACTCCGTCTAGCGCCGGTAGATGGCGCTGGCGTTCCGTAAATCAACTGTGTGACCGTATTCTTGTTTCGATTACGACACGGCCATCCTGCTACCACACGTCCCCGTGTGTTATTCTGAAACAATACAGTAGTGAGAGTATAATTTGCCCTCGGCTGTTCCTGACCTTATTTGAGTTAGTTTATTATGATTAGCCAGAGTCATGTACCATCGCATTAACGTATTAGCAACCAGTTATTATAAAACCTTCGTGTAAAACCTCTATCACCACAGCCTTCACCAGCTGACCAGCAATTTACCATTGCACATAGACGCGCATCCGTTAGGATCGCCGTGTGATCACCCGCTGACCCACACTACGGTCTTCAAGACCCCGACCTCCGCCAGAGCTAATCGCACACCGCGCACCCACGGACTACTTGAGTTGCCTCAAGAGACACCGATTTCTACCGGGCTACGGCTACGAAATAGCTACTGGTACGGTCGATTTTGTACGGCTGATAGAGTCTTACGCTTAGTCTATACTAATAAAATTAGACTTCCTCAACATGATCATCACTGACAATCACTTCCTCTGGTACATGACTTACTGGCATAACCCTTAATCTATCATGCGCGTATTTGTTAGTTCGTCTAGAGTTCAAAGCTTTCAACGTGTATCGATCAGCGTCCAATACCTCTATCACTCTAAACGAGTCCTTGTACTTAGGATCTAACTTAGTCTGATTTCGCTCTCGTTTGCTAACAAAACGAAATCACCGACTGAAAATGGTATGATCGCCGCTTTCGTGCTATCGAACTGTCCTTTATCATATTCAGCGGACCTTTGGATGTTATTTTAGCATTTTTTCGAACTTCATCTATGTCTACCTCAGTGTCAACGTCTTTATTCTTCAAAGACAGGGGTCTTACCACTTTACCGATTAATAGTTCAAGAGTCGATGCCTCAATAACTCGGTTCATGGTACTATTAATCGCTAGTTGAACATCACCTAAAGCGTCCTGCCAAGACTTATTGTCGCTAGTCTCTACGGCAGTTAACATTGATTTTAGAACAGTAGACTGAGAGTAGATTTGAGACAGTATCCCAAGGAATTATGACTTTTGGTATCGGATGCAGTTCAGCTTGAACCTTCCCAGAGTGGGACTTCGCAACCTTACAAATAACGCAACTGTCTACAAATTTCTTGACATACTGATTCATACCCGGGAACCAGTAAAATTCGAAAAGCTTTTACTAACTAACGAGCACTCAGCACCAGAATCGTAAAAAAAACAATACAGCTCACCTTTATGGTAGTGTTCCAGAAGACGTTGGTACGATGCAAACGTCCACACGCCTCTCGTTATGCGTCGCGCTTGTACCACCACCGCCGCCGCTCGCTTGGCCGCCGCCGCTCGTGCACCGTATAGCGATGTGGCCTGGTTTGCCACATTTGAAACAAACTAAAGGCTTTAATGCAGGCTGCTCAGCGGCTTGAGATGATGTCGAGTACGCAGCCTGTGGTCGTCCTTTATTGTCAATAGGTTTGCTTCTACACTCCGATTTCTTGTGACCTAGTTTTCCGCACGAGTAACATTTGAGGGTAGACATCTTGGTTCGTTTTGGATCAAACGGCTTTAATGGTTCATCAGGAGTAGCCGCTTTACGTTTCAGGTGCAAGAAAGCATGTAGTTCTTGTTGTAATTTGTCCCTAGTTGTAATATCGGTTGTAAAAGCCAATCGTTGCAATCTCGTATCAAACTGTGAAATGTGAGCTAAAACGGTAGCGACTGCAATCTGTTCTTTGTTCGAATCTTTCCAACGGTTAGATAGAGACGTAATTAACCGACTTGCATATGCTGCTAGCGTTTCCTTATCATTTGGTTTATCACCGTTTAAATTTATGAGGGTACCCGCTAAAGTCTCGGATGAAATAAATCTCGTTGTAAACAGTACCTTAAACTCGCTCCAAGTCATTCCTTGATACGCTATTTGTGATAGCCACGTCGATGCAGCTCCTTTTAGCGCCTTGCTAATCGCAACCACAAGTTGACCGCCGTTCAGTGGTTTTTCGGCAAAACACAAATCCGCCGTAGTACACCATGATCTCGCGTCCGTATCAGCTTTGTCCGGGTTGAACTCGGGCAAATCCACTCGATAACTCTCCTTAGGGGTTTGTAGGGCTTCAATCAGGGCTCGCATGTTTGAATTTTGGATTTCAAACATTTTACGCCAATGATGATGATCATTTTCTTCATTTTGAACCGACACTAATCCCACATCTGATATCGGCGGGGGCCTATTTACTTCGTCTCCGTTTGACATAGTACCTAACTAATTTTCTTGGGCTGAGGGTAGGTGTCGGTTTCAATAACAAAACGATTATGGTCAATCTCTGTATTCTAGAATCAATGTAACAAAGCACCTATACTAAACATAACTAAACTATTAGACTACGGAACGCGAGACAGTTTCTACGACTGCACTGTTCGACCGATGAAGGAAGACTGTCCTTTGTCCGGGTCCGGATCGCTCGTTCTCTCTCGTAGAGACTCGGATCGGGTGACTCGTAGACTCCGTCTAGCGCCGGTAGATGGCGCTGGCGTTCCGTAAATCAACTGTGTGACCGTATTCTTGTTTCGATTACGACATCTATATATTTTATTAAGGCAGCGCCAACAGAAATTAAAATTTAACAAAAAGAATATAATTCAAGGTACCTAAGAATAAAAAATAAAAATAAAACTATTCTGACAATAAAAATAAAAATTAGAAAAATGAAAAGATAATGAAAATACACTATAATCTCATGTTAGATGGATGCCTAAAACTTCTTCATGAGTTTGGTCTTAAAAATTTGAAGCGAGTCACCAAACGGATCTAATTCAGCTAAGTTTTTTGTAATAAAGCTATACCTACTCGTTACATAGAACTTTAGAAGTGCGCTTGTTGCATTTGCAGACCTTACAATTACAACTAGTGGATAGCGACCAGTGGAGGTCGCCGCCAGGATGCTACAGCGACAATGGACCGCGTCCGCCCGTACCCACGTCATGTAGGTAGGTAGGTAGGTAGGTATACCTAATCTGGTTAGTGCAAAGAAAACTGGTTCATTACGAGCAACTTTAAACTACAGTTTGTCATTATTCATGCAAAAAAGTACCTCTTTATATACAGAAATAAATAAATAATATCACAGAGTATTTACAAGATACACATGAACCAGTTGAGCCATCTAAAGACCGTTACAATCAGTCTATAGGTAGCTCAACTGATCCAGATCACTACCAGTCGGAAGCATTCCCAAGATACTGGCGGCAATGCCACGCTCTGGAAGGCAATGCTGATTATGATTTTGTGCTGAGGCTCTTTAGTTATTATTATTATTATTATTATTTATTGTTTACGTACTTGAGTAGTACTTTTAATAATTATTCTTGTTTGAGCCTTCACCTTGTTCGATTGGCATCACACTGGAGCTCTACATAGCTTTAAGAAAAGGATCATTAAAAAAAGGTAGACCCCAAGCCGTGTTTGTTGCCTGATTCTTCTAGGCTTGGTCGCGTGGAATCGGCGTAGCTTCACCTAGTTCCTAAGACGTTTCAAAGTGATCCTTGTGATTTTATTGAAATAAATGATTTTTGAATTTGAATTTGAATTTTATGCATTGAAATGACAAGGATCATTTTGAACCGTCTCAAAACTTAAGTAGTTCTTATGTAATACTTAAGAAGTACCTACATAAGAAAGTCAGGGTAGCTGGTAATAAGACTGTTTTGTAGTCTCAATTAATAAGGTGTGAAAAATTGCGTTTTAGATGATCTAATAACAAATTCACACTCACTGCTGTCTGAGTGATAAATAAATAAATAAATATTGGCGGACTTTACACACAACACCATCTAGCCCCAAACTAAGCAAAGCTTGTACTATGGGAACCAGATAACTGATAGAATACTTATTTACTTTCTTTTTGTAATATACATACATAATATACATAGTAACACCCAGACACAGAACAAACATCTATGTTCATCACACAAATGTTTGTCGTTGGGTTGAGACTTGAGACGCAAGAGGACTGGTGCGAGATTCGATCCGCGGGCGGTGCGATCCGCGGCGGGACAAATGTTTGCATGATTTGCAAATAGGATCGTGCACTTGTTCCGGGTCTGAGTGTTATAGTGCCATGGTAGGTACACCTACACCTATGCTCCTAGTTTCTGATACCCACGTGTGTCGTAGGCCACGACAGGAAATCCTTATGTGATACATAAGATGCTTTTTAATTTTATTTCATATCTGCGTTTCTTCTATCCCAATACCAATATAATATTATAAATGCGAAAGTTTGTTAGGATGTTTGTATGTTTGAAAATCAATCAGGCATAAACGACAAAACGGATTAAGATGAAATTAGAATATTTTTATTCTCTACATCTATATGTAGAGATATATAATGCTCGAAAAAAACAAGGTGGTTCATAATCTGAAAAGCTTTCCCAAAATGATAAAAAAATGCAAAAGGGATGATTTTGAAAACAAAGTCTGTCAGGGGTCGGCTAGTCATACATACATAACGCATTTGAAAAGTGCAAAAGAATTATACTCTTTGCATGACATAAGATTTGAATCTATTGGTGTCTGCGAGTTATTCTACTAACACTTCCGAGATCACAGCTTCTCTATTTACTTTGATTGCTCGTCCAAGGTATGGTCAGATTAGATGGTAACACAAAGCTAATTGTGAATTGTGACTAGGTGAATTGACTCGTGTGGGGGCGATTGGACGGTCTCATACAAGAACTCTTCATCCACTTTGCTCATTGATCGAGAGAGCGAAGCGAGTTATCCCTGAAACAACTTCGACAAATCGGTTTATATCGGTATTTAATTTGGAAGGCAAGATTTTTTAAGATTTGCTAGTAAGTGTATGCGTTAAATCGGTCTAGGGGCTGCTAGAAAGTGATTTTTATTTTTTTACCAAGTTCAAATGGAGGTAAATAAATGTGAAACAAATAATGTAGGATGGGTACCAACTATACTTTTTTCTATAGTTTAGTACCTACATACTCAAACGGTAAAGGAAAACATCGCAAGGAAACGGGCACGTCCTAGAATAAAAATATTCATTAGGAACCTTTAAAAACTCATTACATACGTAGACTTTGTCTAAAATTTGTAATGAGCCAAGCCATTACTTTGTAAGGTCCCATATCTCTTTTAAGCTGGTTCATTTCTGGATGACTTCATCCTATTATCCTAGTGACAGGCGGCCTGGGTCGACGCAGTCACGCATTCGCCCGCGTGCTCCAGACTCGCGCTCCTCAGGTCTTGAGGACATACTTGGAGTGCTTAGCAGGTAGGATTTCATATCTTAATTATTTGACAGAAAGATTTTTTTTATTTAAAACTCTGTTTACATCACTTTCTTAACAAAGGGATGAAAATCGTTAGATATATAGATTTCCGAACATTTATAACATTGCCCTTTAGCTAAATCATTGTGGTTCAATCAATAATAAACCAGATTTTGCGAGTCGCTACGTATCTGGATAAAAAATTATCTATAATAAGCTATTCCAAGGCTCAAAATATTATGTACATTCTGATTTTATTTCAAATCCGTTTGGTCGTTTGGGCAAACATCCTCACAAAATTTCTGTATAATATTAGTAGGATTTAGCAGATCTGTGTTCCAAACTTGATGAGTCTACGATTTTAAAAGATTTTTTCTGTCATTTACACAGAAGTCAAAACCGTCAAAAATGACGGTGAAGAAGGTGTCCAAACGCATGTCCGATCTAACCTCGCTGGAGAGGTTCAACCTGTACTACAAGGAGACGGAACCCGAGCTGAGCGGAGCAGCCAAAGTCAAGCGCTTCTTATGGAACCCTAAGACTAGACAGATCTGTGGACGGACCACTGCCAGTTGGTGTAAGTAGCCCATAGATAAAAGACTAGTATAGGTACTATTGGTGGAATTTGTTGTTACGTAGTTATATATCTTTGTCCGTTTAGTAATTTTGAAATGGATTTCTGCAAAGTCACACCTGAATCAATTAACTTATCAATAGACTAAAGTAAGCCCTCGCGACTTTGTCTCTTGAAGTTATTTTTAAACTCTGCTGCACCTTCTTAGGGGTTGAATTTGCAAATTCCTTTCTTGCATCCCACAACAAAAGGAATACCCTTCAAATTTCAAGTTTCTAGAACATTAGGTTTAGGCTGTGCGTTGATCTCGTAGATCAGGCAGACAGTCACGAACGCACGAGTTTATTTAGATAGATTGATAAACTTATTGTACACAAAGAAAATACATAATGACAATCAACAAATATACCTACTTATCAGTACAGTAAAATCTCTTCCAGGACCAGTTACTAACCGAAAGACTCTTAGACAGTTTATTTTGGTTTTGGTGACAATAGAGTATTATTCAAAGAAATCACCAATTTGTAACCACAAAGTCACGGAGTCAATCAGTACTTTTAGAAGCCTCTTTCGGGTATCAACGCCAAAAAATGGTCGCCACTAATAAACTATCTAACTGGAGACAGTGCTACTGTCATTGGTGTCTATTCTGTTGGCACCAAACTAAATGCAAAACTATTTAGACGTCTCTAAAAAATATTGCTGTCTTTTTTACTCTATACGAAATAGAAGGAGAATGAGTGCCGTTAAGTTTAGATTTAGTTTAGTCTGGCACCAAAAGAATCAGCACTTCTGGTCAAGTACAGAGCGACTAAAAAACTACCTGTCATAGAAATGAATCATTCGGAACCCAGACCTATCTTTCTAAAGTACATAATCTCCATATCCAGCCACATTTATGGCTGGACCTTGTGCGCACAATCGGCCAAGGAGCGTACAATCGCGAGCGGAAGTCGCAACCAGCGCAATTGCCACAATGAGATCATGGGGAACATCCTGCGCGCGAGACCGTACAACCAGATCTAACCAGACAAGACTGCGTGTCTTTTGTTTTATTACATAAAGTGGATGTGAGATTTTAGTTAGTTCAAGAATTTATAGGACCAACTACCGTGTTGGACCTGGAAACTACGAGTAGGAGAGAAGAGGGCTTATCTCTTCTCTCCTACTTTACCTACTTGCGTAAACGGGTAACTGTCAAGCTCTCTGTTCACCTTGTTCTTACGGCACCACACTGGAGCTCTACATAGCATTAAGGAAAGGATAAAAAAAAAATATTTTGTTACCTGATTATTCTAGGCTTGGTCGCGAGGAATAGGCGTAGGTTCACCTAGCTAAGACGTGGCAAAGTGATCCTTGTGATTTTATTGAAATAAATACCAGTTGACTTTGACTTTGACTCTCTCGTGACTCCGTATACTACAGTCGTGAGTCATGTTTTCCGTGTTGTTAAATATAAATATATAAAAAAATTGCGTTACTAACTTACTGACTGACTGTGACAGATTTATCAACGCACAGCCTAAACCACTGGTCCTAGACACTTACAATGTTTAGGGTGTATATCTTTTGGTGTGTAGTGGTGCACTAAATAATGAAGTTCCTGAAATTCAAACCCTAAGGTGGTGCAGCGGGAGTTCAAGTTAGTTGAAAATAACTTTAGATCCTCTCAGATTTTCTCAGATCTCCAAGCCCTAAGATCTTCGAAAATCTCAGAAGTATACGACGATCTACCGTTGATCGCGGTTGCGGTTACTGCTGATGATGAAGAGCATCTGAATTGTTTCAAAATATGATAAATACGTGGTAATTAGCTAGCCGTATTTATAGATAAAATGATCGAAGATATCTAAAAAGGATAGTGAGCACATAATATAATCATTACATTTGTGCATTTAATATAATTAAGTACTTTTACAGCTAAAATTCTCCTATTCTACTTCCTGTTCTACCTGGCCCTCGCAATCCTGGTCGCCGTCTGCATGTGGACGTTCCTCCAGCACCTGGATGCTCGGCAGCCGAAGTGGCAGCTCGAAGAGAGTATCATTGGAACCAACCCTGGCCTCGGCTTCCGGCCGATGCCGCCAGAGGTTGCTAGCAGCGTCATCTGGTACAAGGGCAACGATCCTGGTAGCTACAAGTTCTGGGTGAAGGAGGTGTCTAACTTTCTCACAGGTAAATTAATTAGGATCACGACTGTAATCCCCAAGTACGGTAGACATAATCTCAGATCTCAAGGCGATTAGATCCTTGAAGATGTCTAAAGGGGCAGAGGCACGTCCAAACATTATGTTGGGCACAATGCCCACATTTTGCGATAGTTATACATGACAAGTTGCAAGCATTTTGCCAGTTATAAGAATAATAACTGGTATCCTCGCGATGTTTTCCTTCACCGTTTTGAGCACTTATTTTAATGCTCACAGGTATTACTGAATGATGTAAATTTTGTAGATAGATCTAAATTGAAAAAAAAAATTCTTACGATTAGACGTTTAGATGCTTGATGATGTCTAAAGAGGGTAGTCTGTGGTAATAAGAAATGATTATGTGCTAGTTTCGTCTACGTCTACACGTGGTACCTAGATATGTACTTGTCACTTTTCGGCCCATGACTTACTTGTATCTATAGGTAACTCACTTGATCTAGAGGAACCAACAAAAACCTTCGCATAAAGATATTTTTTATTATACATTATGAATGAAATCCGAACCCACGATCTTCTGATGTCAAGTCGACTTTCCACTAGGCTAACACGGCGCATTTTAGATCGATTCGTAACAAAAATAAATAAACTCATATTTTAGCAATATTTATATGCCTATCTACTAATAACAAGCTATTTCTGTCTCAGCGTACAAACGAGACGGCAAAACCGGGGGAGCGGGACAAAACATCTTCAACTGCAACGTCAACCTCCCCCCTCCCGCGGGGAAGGTCTGTGACGTAGACATCAGCGCGTGGGGCCCTTGTGTCGAAGACAATCACTTTGCCTACCACAAATCGACCCCCTGCGTCTTCTTGAAGCTCAACAAGATCTTTGGATGGAAACCAGATTTTTACAACAGCTCGGACCATCTGCCGGTGGCCATGCCTGAGGACTTGAAGGAGCATATCAAGAATAAGACGGCGTACGATAAGAATTATGTAAGTTACCGCCATAAAACGTGCACACACGGTGAAGGAAAACATCGTGAGGAAACCACTTAGTATTCTTATAAGCGGCGACTGGCTTGCAATTACTGCAAAATGTGGGCATGTGCTAAATGTAATGTTTGGACGTGTTTCTGATTAACCTCATTAGACATCTTCAAGGATCTCAGCGCTTGGAGATCTGAGATGATGCCTACTGTACGGGACTTGGGATCCTTTTTAGGGTTTCGAGTCTACAAGAAACCCTTATAGTTTCGCCATGTCCGTTCGTCCGTCCGTCTGTCCGCAGCTTAGCTCAGAGACGCTTAATGCTAGAAAGCTGTAATTTGGCATGTATATACATATTAGTAATTTCAACAAAGTCGTAGAATAAAATATTGAAAATCAATTTTTTTTAGGGTATCTCCCCTACACCTAAAGTTGGGATTTTTTTTTCGACACGCTCTTGGCCGGTTATTATTTTTATTCATTTAATTTCAAATTCCATAATATCCGATCAAGACTGACTTACCAGAATTTTGTTATACATTTAAGCTGTGAATACAACAGTAGTTTACTCAATAGTTATCAAGGTAATAAACCACTAATAAATTGATAATTAATTATCATAATTTATAGCCTGCGGCGACAAAGACGCGTCTGTTATACAAAGTGAAAGGTATCGACCGTCGAAATGTGCTGTAGGAAAATTTCGGTTTGTATATAAGTTGGCTCGTTGGTCTAGGGGTATGATTTTCGCTTAGGGTGCGAGAGGTCCCGGGTTCAAATCCCGGACGAGCCCAATTTTTTTGATTTTTGTTATTGTTTTTTACCTCTTTCTATGCATGAGTCTATACAAGTGTAGCTCATGCAAGTATTCATAATAAAACCGACGATATTAGTTTCTTTTTTTTCAATTTTATGAAGGAACTATTACCCTCGTATTCAAGAACGACACTATGAGAACACGCACCCACAGTGGACGAAATCATTTTTCATAAACATCACTTTTTGTGTTGAGCGGCACTATCGCGCACGCTACCGTGTGCCTTTAGAGCTCAACTTTGGCTAGAGGCACACGACAATATGCCTCTAGTCACACTATGCAGTGTCGCACAACACATAAAGTGATTTTTATGAAAAAAGATTTCGTCCACTGTGGGTGCGTGTTCTCATAGTGTCGTTCTTGAATACGAGGGTGAGTCTTACATGAATATTATTCAAATGGGACCAACTTGGGACTATTCTCTACACAATATAAAAAAAACATCGAAATCGAATTACCATATGCGCGGTCATACATAAAAAAAGAAAAAGCAAAATAATATAAAATACAATTAAACATGTCGTATTGAGGACCTCGTTTTTCGTCTGTCAAAAACACATTTTTTTTTCAGCTAAACATGGTGTGGGTGTCGTGCCAAGGTGAAAATCCGGCTGACCGAGAGAATATCGGACCTATCCAGTACCTGCCCGAGTACCGTGGCTTCCCAGGATACTACTTCCCATTCACCAACCAGGAGGGCTACCTAAGCCCGTTGGTGGCTGTGCATTTGCAGAGGCCTAAGAGTGAGTGACCCTTGTGACTATGAGACTAGCTGCGTCCCGCGGTTTCACAAAAATATTTTATTAGATTACTAGCTGTCCCGACAGACGTTGTCCTGAGAAATTTCAATAATCCCACAAAAAAATCTCAATGCCAGTTTTTCCCGAACTTTAACGCCACCATTATCACTTACGACCTATTCTCATACCAGTTATACACAAACATAAGCCGTTTCGAGGAGTTTGGTTAAAAACACTGTGAATTTTATATATACAAGAAGATAAAATAATCTTTAGCACTCAGGGATAATATAGCTTCATATTAGTGAAAGAAATATCAAAATTGGATTACTAAATAGTTTCGGAGATTACCTCAAATCCCCAAACTCATAAAGCCTCATAAATAAATCTTACCTCTTTATTAAATAATGTAGGTCAAATCTTGCTTGTGTCGCAAATGAAATAGAATCACGACCTAGACGGGATAGGTAGTCAGAGGCACGTCCAAACATTACATTTGGCACATGCTCACATTTTACAGTATACTTTCCTTACGTGACAAGTTTCAAATCTACACGATGTTTTCCTTCACCGTTGCTTCATCATTGATGCACGTCCGGGGCTCGACCTCTAGACCTTCAGATTAAAAGTCGAGGTACCTTCCACATCATCTACACTACCTTGAATCTTTATTGATTCACATGGTAATTTTAAGTCGTCCTAGAGACAATTCCATCAGCTCTCGCTGTCAGCGATGAATACCTATCTAATTATTTGTCGTACTGGATTGTAAGACGAGGGACCTCCCACTCAGCGAACACAGCGTTGCGTTGCAAATTTCCTTCTCTTTCTTGAAAATAGAAATCAATTCTGTTCCAGCTGGCATGCTGATCAACATTGAATGTCGAGCGTGGGCCAACAACATAGTGTACGACCGCCACGAGGGAATGGGCAGCGTTCACATCGAGATCATGATCGAGTAGACCGGCAGATCATGATCGAAGTGACCGGCAGATGATGGCGTGTGATTATTCAGTATGTTTTGTTTGTATAGCCAATGATCTTGTTTCTGAGCCTTTAGAAGGATAACTGAACCGATTCCATTGATTTGGATTCGATTTATTTGACGAATGCACCGATTATGACAAACTAATTAAGATGAGACAAGAATCTAGATACCAATGCTAATGAAACCTTTTAAATAGATTTGTAATAACTTTACAATTTACATTCTACTTTGGTGGGTGATGGATATTCAAATGTAACTCAAGAGTAGTTTTTTTATAAATAAAAGCTGTGAATAGGTATTTTGTACGTTTGTGGTTGTGCTGTGAGTGAGATAATAATTTTAATTTATTTGAATAAATGTAGTTTTCAAAAGCTTATTGATGTAATTTTTTTACTTTCACTTTGACGCCACCGAGTATCCAACGATCGGCTATTATAACTTTGTCTCAGCATGATTTTTTATTAAATAAAACACCCATTTTTCCAATATGTAAGTAAATCTGTAAAAAATTACCAGTTATAATAAATGCTGTAAAACTTACAATCGTAATATGACTAGGTAGTCCAGGTTAATTTCTACAAAAAAATAACAATCACATCACACGTCATCATAATATGAAACAAGACGCAAAATCGAGGCAATTTGTGAGAAATCGCACCTTTCCGCAATCGCAAATGTGTTTCGAAAAAATCTAAAATAATCCATTGCTGCAGCCCGAGATTATACAAAACTAGCTAGTTTTAGGCAATATGTGAATTGAGGACCAGTCATCAACCAGTCGAGCGGTTGACGTGTATTAGGTACCAGAGAATAACAGTAGGTGTAACCATTAGATCTCTTCTTCATCTACTCGGCAGTGCGCGCGAGCTGTGTTTGAATCGCCATTAAAAACGCTGCTTCACACATGATTCCGACATAAGACACATAACTATCCTTACATCTTATCCATACATAAATAATCTGTAACAACATATTCCCTGCTAAAATAAGAGGAGAGCTATACCATGCACGCGGTAAAAGCTGAACTTTATCCTGGTATGGAAATTGTTTCGTGAATCCAATTGATTTCGTTACGGCTTGATAATATTTGGATGGCTGACAACTCCTCTCATCGTCGGTGGATAGGCGATGACTTATTCCTATTGGTCCTTTCAGTCGATCATGATCTCCAGATGCGTGGAGCCGAGGCGCTCCTTGAGCGACTCCGTGTACCTGATGTTACGCGCCCACGCACGGCAACGGATGTTGATGATTTGGTTCACTGGGGACAGACAGAAAGTTTTGGTAAAAAGCGGAAGACGTCTCGTTAAATAAATATAGAATACTTACATAGATTTTACCATTCACAATGTTTCAATGTACTCAAACGGTGAAGGAATACACTATGAAGAAACTAGCATGTTCTGGGCATATTGAAACGTATCAAACACAGCACTCTTGAAAGGAAATAATTACGTTTAAAAAAAATAAAAACAAAACCTAGCCCTCCACTCGGTGTATGCCAATGAAAGAAGGGCAAGGTCAATAGTTGAAAACCACTATCAATGCCCATAAATTTTGAAGGTTTTTCGCGATTTCCCTGGGATCCCATCATCAGATGCTGACTTGGTGGTAATGGGACCACATAGAAAGAATAGAAGCTTTAAAAAAAAACTTTTTACTAACATTTAGGTTGGGCCAGCTGCACAGCGACGAGTGGACTCAGGTATCCAGGAGTGTTGTCGTACGGGAAGTAAGTATCCTTCAGTCCAGGATACGGGAAGTAATTCAGTGGCCCCAGTGCCTCATTGTCCGCAGGCCGCTCGCCTTTACACGACACCCATACTTTGCGTCGCTGTAAGAGAGAAACATGCTAGTCCAAAGATATTAGAGCCAAGAGCCTAGACACATTGATACTGTATTTATAAAGAATGTGTTACTTGGTTCAAGAGTCAACACCAAAACAAGACACGATACACCGTGAATTTTCACGGCGACAGTTTGAACTTCAAATTCCGAGAAGTCTATTCCGACGATTTGGAAATATAGCATGAGATATAACCAAGAAATAATCTCTAACCAGACAAACTAAAGCATTAAAACGGTTTTTACCTCCGGTGCTGTGGCGTTAGCGATATAGTTCTTCAAGTCTACGGGCATATCGTCTGGTAAGTCATTGGGATCATCGTAGAATATTGGCTCCCAATCATACAACTGAAACAAAGAACATATCCATCAACTAATAAGAGATCTCTATAACCTAACCAATGGCAAAAAGAGCTTGGCTTTTGTTGTAACAGTCTGCTGAGAAATACTTTAGGTTTCAATGGAGCTAAGTTAAAAGGCTTGGGTTATTTATTTAAATATATAAAATTCTTGCATTACTGACTGATCTATCATCGCTCAGCCAAACCACTAGTCCCAGAAATTTAAAGGTGTATTCCTTTTGGTGTGTAAGGGTGCACTAAAAAAGGAATACCTGAAATTCAACCCTTAAGGGTGCAGCTAGGGCTGTTTCTCCCTCAGGGAAAAATATGACTTAGAAGTGTAGTCGACTGAGGCCAATACATATCTACTGTCAACCGTATCCAGGTCCCCAAGATACAGGCTCTGCCTAGTGTGGGGATTGTTAGATAGATCGAATGTTTTAAACCACCTCTGCATAAACTCTCGACTTGTAAATTGATTATTTTATGTACCTAGTATCTAAGTTGTTTGTATATTAATATTTTTTTTTTCAAAACCTTAAGGCAATACCAATACCAACTTTGTTCAGCTTTATGATGATGCAGGGCGTCATATTTGCGTATCCATACTGATTTTCCAGAGAGCAAGGTCCAAACTGGTCAGGATTGAAGGCGCACACTTCGTTCCTTGGCGGCTTCACGTTTCCACATATGTGCTGGTTTGTCCCTTGGTTGATCAGCTGAGACTTGTTCTTGTATGCTGAAAATATATAATGGAACCGATACTTCCTATTTTGTTTTATGCATTATTCTTATGTCTAGGATTTCTATTAGTTAGGAGTATAAAATGAGCCTATCTCATTTTATACCCCTAGTTAGTAGAAATCCTCTCAGATCCCCAGGTACTCAGATCACTAAAGAGGTAGTCAGAGGTACGTCCAAATATTACAATTGTCACATGCCAAATATGTCTGTAGTTGGCATGACAAAAAGAACAGAATCAATTGCATGGCTCCATTTGCGGTCTTCTGAAGGTTTTGAGGATACAGAGTTGAATGATACTATTTTATTAATGTTTGTAGATACATACTAATAGATCTTTGCAATAAGTGGCTGAATCAGAGTATTTTCTAACTTACGGGCAAGAAACTCCTCGATATTGTCCACCCATTTCTGGACTTGCGTGGAGTTGTCAGCTCTGTACGCGATGAGGGCGCCTTCCTCGAGAATCAATGGCCTATGACCCATGCCTGGGTTATCGCCTGGAAAATCGCAAAATGAATTATAAGCACATCACTTACAATAAACTCTAAAAAATAGGTATCCTAGGATGTGATGTATCACTGCTCGGAATATTATACCTTTAGTTCTACACCTAGGTACCATGATAAAAAATAAAATATAGGATGACAACTGTAATCCCCAAGTACGATAGACATCCTTTCAGAGCTCTCGGCTTTCAGATCCTTGAAGATGTCTCAAGGGGTTAGTCAGAGGCACGTCCAAACATTACATTTGGAACATACCTACATTTTGCAGTAGTTAGCATTCCACACGTGACAGGTTGCAAGCCCGTCGCCGCTTACAAGAATGCTAACTGGTTTCCTCACGATGATTTTTTAACGCTGTAAGCAGGTGTTTAAAAGCGCATATACATTTTTCGTACAGAAAAATTGCACGGCCGGGATTCGAAACCACGACTTTCAGATTGAAAGTCGGGGTACCTCCCACTCGGCCAACACGACCCTGATGATAATATAACTCTAAAAACAGGTACATGCTAAACAGTAGTATACAACCTTAGCAAATACCTAGAGTAAAGCAAATTTAGCTGTTGGTAGAACTATTATCGTTAAATATGAAATGCGTGTATTATGGCTTCCGAGATTGACCTTCTGCGCGTACTTTTCTATTTTCGGTCTGGCTATTTGAAAAAGTTTACTAAGCTTTGGAATATTAAATTATTCTGGTCGAGAGTCGAGTTTATCCGAGAGCCTGGCTTTTATGACACAACGAATCAGCATTGCTATACTGCAATGTCCAGTGTCTTAGGGAATGTATGAAATTGGCCTCATAGCTCAGTTAGTAGTTAATAATAATAATAATAATAAAAATGTTTATTCATAAAAGTCTTAATTTACAGACAGTGTTCATAATATTATAACAGGAGAAAACTTAAAATTACCTGTAAGAATATTGTTTACCTCGTTCTAACTAAGCTATTACTTGTATGTAGAAACGGGGATCACAGATTCGGTTAGAAATTTCAAAGTTTTACCAATTATTACCATGATGGTTAATTAAAATGTTACTCTGCCTTTGGTGGTCTGGTTGTGGGTTCGATCCCCAACCAGGGCAAATATTTTGTATGACGAACTTATATGTTTGATCTGTGTCTGGGTGTTATAATTTTTTATTATGTATTTACAAAAAACAAAGGAAGTAGGTAGGTATGTAAGCATTCAATCAGTTATCTAGTTCCTATAGTACAAGCTTTGCTTAGTTTGGGGCTAGATTGGGCTGTGATACTGTCCATCAATATTTATTATTTATTTTAGCTATTATCTATAGGAACTTACCAAAAAAAATACCATGACCTTACAGAGTAGGTATATTAAGTCAGTGTTATTATTGCACGTGATATAAAATACATAAGAAACAGTTGAGCTATCTAAAGCAAACGATTTATAGATAGCTCAAATTCATCATTTTATCTTCCGTTTCCCACTTAATGTGGGGTCGGCACAACATCTTGCGAATGATTTGGCTTATGTTTTAATAACTGGCTGCCTGCGTCAACCCTCTTTGGGAATAGGTAGCTTAAATTAGAGATCATAAAAACTTACCAATGATAGAGTCGGCTAGTGTGAAATACGGTATCCGGTCATCCATGGAGGCGAGCAGACCACACATGCAGAGTGAGAAGAATATGATGATACAGATGTACATCACCAGGTAAATTAGACCAATCACACCTGGAACCGAAGAAAAACAAGCTGTTAATTTTAGTGCCTGGATGACCTGTAGGTACTTAATTGCATGAAAACACGGATAAAACGACGTTTTCTAAAAATCAAACCAATCGATTTATCGCCCCCGAAACTCTCAGCATACAAAATTTCAAGAAAATCGTTGGAGCCGTTTCTGAGATTCAGATTACACGAGTATGTATACCAATACAAGAATTGCTCGTATAAAGACTTGAAAAACTGAAACTTGAAAGACTGATGCAGCTTATAAAGACAGGCTGCATCAGTCTTTCAAGTTTCAGCTTTTGTTTTTCTTGATCTAACTGAAAAAAAATGCTCAGTTTGTGAATATTACAATGGAAGCCAGGTTATAGTATTTTATACCATGTAAACCTAATCCCTTCTACTTAAAACCGCAAAAGCTAAATATCTCATACCTAATATAGTTGTGAGTACGTAACACATTACTAGGTCTTTTAAAATTGTAGTAACAAGTTTTAAACAGATCCATATCGCTTATGCTATAAAAGTAATCAAAATATGATGACAAAGAAAAATCTATTATCATGAGAACGCATTATTGAACTGTTCCTTCTCTAAATCTCTTTAATAGTATAAAATATGATGAAAACCAATGATGGGATAATAGAAACATCACCGCTACACTGTAGGACATCTATTTACCACTTAGCACCTATTTATTACCCAATTCACATCTCATCTATCAGTTATTTACTTAGTTTATTCCCTCGAAATACGACATAATGTCAACGCTAATTGAAACATAACGAAATCATTGTTACAAAGTTGGATATGAAAAGATTGAATGGATTTTGTTGAGTATCCATAGAAATGTCAAAGAATTCAGAATATCAGTTAGATTGTGTTGGAGGTCGAGATGGGAATGGGCCGAGATAATAACTGTCACGATTAGCTGTAAAGTAGGTAATAGAGGAAGTAATATTATACAATGTGTTCTCGTGCATTCAAATGAGGTACATTTTATTGTGGGTACCTATATAGTTTAACTACTGTACATAATGTACATTAGTAAAATAGTTATTGTGCTGATTTGGGCAGGGCTTATTGCAATGACCATGCTGGGCTTACTCAACTTGTTAAAAAAGGTAATGAAGGGCTTACAGATTATTTATTTTTGAACCAACATAATCCAGAGGGCCGAGATGTTAATGAGGTCGATATTGGTCATACACTCACACGGCACACTCAAAGTTTTGATTTTGAATGCGACGTTTTTTACAATAGCCACAACGTGCCTACCTGATATAGATAGTTAGATTAATTCTGTTTTACGTAAAACCTGTGGGCTATTTTGTAAAAACATGATTTGCATGTTATGATATTCATACCAATATTTATTGGTACTGAATGCCATAATACCTACGCTTTTTATGCTGTTTAGGCACCTATACCTACGCTTACAATACAATACATACGCAGAGGAGTAGGTATAGGTGCATAAACAGTGAATCGTTACTATGAAAAGTATACAGATTAGGTAGTCTATAACATGATAATCATGTTATTACAAAATAGCCCTGCTGGTGGGTATATTTTGGGTATATATTTTATTATTTATTTAATCTTCTATAGAAATATCTATCATCATTGATATCATCGAAAAAAACTAAAATAAAAGTAGCCAATTTATTAACTTCATAATTTGGACATTTTCCAAAATCTCGGGTGATAAGGGTTATTTTTGATTTTTTGTATGGGCTGAGTCTGAGAGCTTGATAAAAGTTTCACCAATCGTGTTTCTGTCTGTAATTTATCTAGATTATATCCTTAAGTTATCCTTGTCATAAAAAAACAAAAATGTTTGGCGGTTATTGAGAAAAAACGATTTTGCATTCACCAAAAACATTTAAATATTACTCGCCTTAAGTAGTGATATTTCTCATTAGCTTCAGTTTATTTGTGGCTGTTATTGCTTCCTCTATGACCTGTAGCATTGCCATTATCACGGTATTTCTGGAAATAATTATTGTTTACTGTTCTGCTTCACATCGATGCCAAAAAGGTCGCATCTACCTAAGTTGAACATACTTCAGAATCTAGCAATTTTCAATTCACTTAGTCTTAGATTACTAGGGCTAGCTGTACTTTGACTTTACACTTAAGGCGCTCCCAGTCGACGATTATTTTTGTTCGAAACGAAAAAAGAAATACTTGTGAACAAGCCACATCTCCTATTTTATAATGTATAGTATATCCCACCAAAAACATTCTGTAAAAAACTAGCCAAGTCTCGATGGAGCTGCTTGTTTATCTCTAAAAAGTAATGAAATCTAGACAAAGTCGTGTCAAGTCTGAGGTTCTTACCAATACCTGTATTGGCTATTATCTCGCTTAACAAACATAGGTAGTTACAACAGATATAACATTACGTGTAAACAAAATTGACTTGTACCCACTAACGTATAAAGAATGTTCAACGGCCAAGTCACACAACATTCTATAATAATAAAGAAATCGCAGTAAAGAACCTCAGACTTGACACGACTTTGTCTAGATTTCATTACATTTTAGAGATAAACAAGCAGCTCCATAGAGACTTGGCTAGTTTTTTACAGAATGTTTTTGGTGGGATTTCACTTCTTTTTGTAGAAACGTGGGCTTATTGATTTATTTTATTAGATTTTCTTATTTGACACAGTTTTTTTTCTTTTTATGAGTAGTTTTTTTATTATAAAAACAAATCGTAAGCGCGTTTAAAATACAGTCAGCGCCATCCAGCGACGTGTGCGGGTATCACCGCCACTCTTAATTTTGAGCGAAATTAATATTTTAGTTTATTTAATTTGTTAATTTGTTTATTCAATTTGTGTAATGTTCGAGTAGAATAAAGTTAATCGTTCGACTATTTCTTCTTGTAAACTTGTAAGTATAAGTAAGTATAAAAGCCAGTCTAGTCTTATCCAGAGTTTTCCTTTAATTTTATTGCGTACTAGCAGTCCGCCCCGGCGTCGCACGGATGTAATAATGATATTATAGGTAATTTTTTTACACCTTGGGTTACATTATCGAATTTTTCATAAGGATCCCTAATAAAACTTTTAGTATCGCAGACTTTTTTTGTAGATATTGATGTCCTCTTTAAAACTGTAGTACATCACTTTGCTCTATTGTCAACAATTTCCGCAGAGTACGCGATATAAGGATTTTTTTGGGTTTTTTTCACACGTTGGGTTACATTATCGAAGTTTTCATACGGATCCCTAATAGTTAGACATATAGTATTGCATACTTTTTTGTAGATATTGATGTTTTCTATAAAACTATAGTACATTACTTTGCTCTATTGTCAATAATTTCCGCAGCAAACGCAATATAAGGATTTTTTTTTTAATTTTTTCACACTTTGGATTACATTATCGATGTTTTCATACGGATCCCTAATATTTTTGAAAATATACTATAGCCTATATTCATCAGGGATAATGTAGGATTCTAATGGTGAAAGAATTTTTCAAATCGGTCCAGTAGTTGAATATTTTTTGTAAAGGCGGTATGTCGATCTCTAATAGTTTGGTTAGGCTTTTGTGTTTTCTTATCAGGGTCACCAGGTACTCCAGATCTTCGATTATCCTAGTTTTTATGGTTTTCCCTTTATGTGGCCATTAAACCCTAACTCTGTACCAAATTTCAGCTCTCTGAGTTTATGGGAAGTACTAGTTCTATTCTGATGATCATGAGTGAGTGAGTGAGTGAGTGAGTGAGTGAGTGTCTGTCTAAAATGCGAAACTTTGCTTTCGCTTAACTTCGTAACTAAATGACCTACAGACTTGAAATTTTGGATTTTAAGTATGTGATTATGGCTTACTGGATGACGAAAATTTCAGCGTTCTGGTCTTATCCAGAGGTTCTCAAATAGGGGCCTGAAAATGCGGCGAAATGGTTCCAGTAAAGGATGGTACGGCAGTGTTTGCTTCGCGCTCGACTTGGCGGGGGCACTGCCGTGCCCCCAAATGTGAAAAAAGATGTACCCATCTTTAATCACTTCGATAAATAATCCTACCGACCGCTGCAATGATGACAAACACACGTCCGCGCGTGGTCCACCTTAGCTTTTCGAATAAATTAATGATATAAATTATGTATAATTACTTATCAAAAATCTATCCTAATAGAAATCTAGATCTACATATTACCTATCTTTAACAATAAATCACAAGTTAATTTGAATAGTAGGTAAGTATATAAAATATTTCGATTATAAATTCTAAAACGTATCATTTTGAAATAATATTTTTATCGTGAAAAGTTTCTGCTATTATGTTTTCAGCTTAATAGAAATCTAGGTAGGAACCTGAAGTAATATACTTATAAAAATAGGAGATGTGGCTTGTTCAGAAGTATTTATTTTTTCGTTTCAAAAAAGAGCAATCAGCGACTGGCAGCCTCTTAAGTATACGGAAGTAGTCTAACCCTCGTATTCAAGAACGACACTATAAGAACACGCACCCACAGTGGACGAAATCTTTTTTCATAAAAATCATTTTATGTGTTGTGCTTGTGCGACACTGCATAGTGGCACATTGTCGTGTGCCTCTAGCCAAAGTTGAGCTCTAAAGGCTCACGGTAACGTGCGCCATAGTGTCGCTCAACACATAAAGTGATGTTTATGAAAAAATATTTCGTCCACTGTGGGTGCGTGTTCTCATAGTGTCGTTCTTGAATACGAAGGTAACTACATTTATCTTTGTTAAAATATTATATTCTTTCAGTCCAGTGATTTCACTATCTGTAAATACCTATAGGTCCACTTATGCACCTACGTCACGCAGTAAAATTTACAACTGAAATAGCCTCGCCAGAAAATCTGCATGACTACATGACCTAGCAACTACATATTTCTACATATAACAATTTTTTTTTACGAATAATTAAAAATTGTTTTGGGCACATAACTAACTAGACTTTAAATTCATGCTATTTAGTTCGTACATAGCTGTGTCAGTTTGTATGACAATTTTATTGTAAAGTGTGAGCTAAAAAGTTAGGCGTGCACTTTAAAATTAGTGCAGACAAACATTACTTTCCTTACACATTTATAATGGGCATGTGCCAAATATAATGTTTGGACGTGCTTCTGACTACCCCTACTATCTTCGAAGGATCTTAGCGTCTGGACATCTGAGAGGATGTCTACCGTACTTGGGGTACAAAAACTACAAAAAAAACACTACAAAAAAAACACACACCACTATCTAGCCCCAAACTTAGCAAAGCTTGTACTTTGGGAACTAGATCACTACATAGTATAAAGCAAAGTCGCTTTCCGCTTCCCGCGTCTGTATGTATGTATGTATGTATGTTTGCTTATATCTTTAAAACTACACAACGGATTTTGATGCGGTTTTTTTTAATAGATAGAGTGATTCAGGAGGAAGGTTTATATGTATAATAACAAGCTACCCGTGCGAAGCCGGGGCGGGTCGCTAGTAATTGATAAAATACTTAAATAAGCAGGTACCTACCTACTACTTATTTAGTATTTTGAAGTCGTTCTCGTTTGATGGCAGTGGAAGGGTTAGGAAAGCAAGGTACATTTTCCTAATATTATGTGAGAAAGTCGACAACAAACGGCAAACAACACATAATGACGACCAAAGTTTCACTACAGGTGTAGGGTCAAAGCCCCGGTTGTGATGCCTACCCCGGTTTTGGTCATTTTCAATTTTTGCAGTCAATAACTAAGCATAGCTAACAAACTTGTTTTAAATCTATAGTTAATACAATTATTTGTCTATCGTCCGATTTGATTAGTGATAGTTGTGATGCGTTATACCTCTAGACTTGATTGACCACAACTAAATGTTTCCCGTTTTGTCTATTTATATATGAATAATTAATAAAAAAATATCGCCTGTTACAAAACCTTTGCTTAACCTAAGAGATAACTCTATTCCATGTTGTTTAAAAATCGTCGTTTTAATATTTTTTTCAATATAAACCGTTGACCACAACCAAAGCTCTCACCATATTTCTATGAAATTCGTCTAAATCCGCGGAAATTTCGTGAGCTTACCTATAGATACATAGGTAGATGTTAGTAGTTATAGTGGCTACTGACGTCACGGCTGAATAAACAGTCCATGACCGGCTTGCAAAATTGCTATTTCAGACATCATAAATGTATGAATTATAAGGCATACACTTCTTATACCTACTGCCGACTGTGTGTGATGATCGTATAACAATTCTATCATCTATACTAATATTATAAAGAGAAAAGTTTTGATTTTTTGTTTTTTGGTATGTTTGTAATGGATAAATTCAAAAACGACTGAACCGATTTAAAAAATTCTTTCACCATTACCGAGCTACATTATCCCGAGTAACATAGGCTATTTTTTATTTTGAAAAAGTAATAAATTCTTTAAGTAGAATGACGATAGTTTGAAGCAAGGTGTAAAAAATTGACAAACATTTTGCTTTCTTCGTGTGCGCTACAAAAACTATTGAACGGGAATTGTAACGGGAACGGGAATGGGAACGGGAACGGGAACGGAAGACAACATTTGTTAATTCTAAAGCGATACGAAGTTCGCGGGGTCAGCTTGTCTTAAATATATAATTCTTTGGTGCGTGTGTTTGTCACCTAACTCCTAAATGGCTGGACCGATTTGGTTGAAATTTCGTATGTATATTTAAATGGGTTCTTGGATGGTTTTCAAACAATTAGACCCGGTAGGTGGCGCTGCTGTTGGTATAACTCAGTTATAATTGTAGCTGCATACATCTACGAGATCAAGAGCTCCGTACGCAACGGAGCCGGATGATCGAGTGACGTCGCGCGCGCCCGTGCGCAGCTTATATTTATAACTTCTCGGGTGCAGTGACTATTGGCTCGCGCGCAAAGTGTGTAACAATATTGTGTTTAGTTTTAAGGTTTCTTATTGGTTAAAATTGTCTTGTGTTTTGTATATATATTTGTTGTTTAAATTAATAAATCATTCCAGTTTCTGAGTTCGTACGAGTTGTTTCTCTCCACTAAGTATTCCCCGTAGGCATCATGCCCTACATAATAAACACAACATTTATTCATTCTAAGGCGGTACGAAGTTCACCTGGTCAGCTAGCCTTGTATAAAACTACTGCATTATACACTGACTTATCTATCAACGCATAGCTTAAACCTTTGGTTCTAGAAACTGGAAATTCAGAGGGTGTATTCCTAAAATATAAAAAAATAGGATGACGACTGTAATCCCCAAGTACGGTAGACATCCTCTCAGATCTTCAGACGCTTAGATCCTTTGAAGATGTCTAGTGGGGGTAGTAAGAGGCACGTCCAAATATTATATTTGGCACATGCCCACATTTTGCAGTAGTTGGCATTCCATACGTGACAGGTTGCAGTTGCAGGTTCCGTATTCCTTTTAGTGTGTAAAGCCTGAAGATTTTGAAATTGCCATATAATTTTTATAATTTCATTGTAATTTCCTTTATAACAAAAAAAAAAAAAAAAAAAAAAAAAAAAAAAAAAATTGATTACCTACTTTTTTTAAATTCTGTTTAAATGTATAATATACACTCCGCTACACACCTTTGAATTTCTTGGATTAATTTCTTAGTGCACGCCAACCAACAAGAATTCCCAATTTTGAAAACTCTTAAAACATAAATATTTTATCGATTTTAAATGGTTCATCATCTCAGAGAAATTACTCAAGGCAGCCTAGTCATCGTTTGCATACATCTCCAAACTACGTACCTATATGTACATACTCATTCGTATATATCTGCAAAACTACGTATATATAGGTACATACACCCACGATATAGGGGAGTGCTACGGCGATGTATCGATGACGGTGCTATTACATGTTTTACGAGCTCGAGTAACGTAATTGAACATTGCTAGGTTTTTGCAAAGGCAGTAACTGTGTATCATAAAAAAATATATAAATAAATAGGATCACTAGGTACTGTAATCCCCAAGTACGGTAGACATCCTCTCAGATTTCCAGACGTTTAGATCCTTTGAAGATGTCTAGTGGGGGTAGTCAGAGGCACGTCCAAACATTATATTTGGCACATGCCCACATTTTGCAGTAGTTAGCATTCCATACGTGACGGGTTGAAAGCCCATCGCCGCTTATAAGAACACTAACTGGTTTCCTGACGATGTTTTCCTTCACCGTTGTAAGCACGTACCTAAGTATTTACTTAGTATTTTTATTTCAATATTGTTTTATATGGAACTAGCGACCCGCCCCGGCTTTGCAAGGGTTTAATACATATAAACCTTCCTCCTGAATCACTCTATCTATTAAAAAAAACCGCATCAAAATCCGTTGTGTAGTTTTAAAGATATAAGCAAACATACATACATACATACAGACGCGGGAAGCGAAAAGCGACTTTGCTTTATACTATGTAGTGATAATCACATGCAAGATAGTTTTGCCGTAGTTTATTAACATTTAAACAATTTCGAAACAGAAACTCTCAGATATTATGCAACAATAAGTCCATTCTTGAGCACTTTTAGGCATTCTAAATACAGCTGCTTTTATGCGAAAATTTGCATGCTTTGAATAAATCTGGAACAACGCAATCCAATCCATCAACTGCGCTTTCCAGGTTTCCTTTGGTGTTACGATTGATGGAGTTGAAAATAACCGGATCCGAGTCATGATGAACCAATGAATCATTGTGGTTCAATAAACAAATCGCTTTATATTTATGAAAGAGTTACGAATATAATAAAAAAAAGTTGTGGTAACCCAGCGGGAAGTACTACTTCGACTTTCGATTCGAAGATTATTAGGAAATATAGAGTTACGAATCCTACTATCCTACTAATATTATAAATGTGAAAGTTTGTGATTGTTTGTGTGTGTTTGTTACCTACTCTTTCACGCAAAAACTACTGAACTACTGAAACTTTACAGTATTATAGCTTATAGGTGCATCAGAATAAAACATAGGCTACTTTTAGTTCCAGCTACCACGCAAGCAAAGCCGCTGGTGGTAGCTAGTATAATAATAATGAAGCTGGGCTGGCCGAGTTACAGCGACTTTTAATACGAAGATCCTGGGCTCGAATCACGGCAGTGCATTAATGGTTTTTTCTTTTTGAAAAGTCGGTAAAGGAAAGTCTCAGCCATCAATAGATTTTACTGTTTGAAAAGTCAGTTTGAAAACATCGTGAGGAAACCAATTAGTAATCTTATTAGCGGCGATGGGTTTGCAACATGTCGTGTATGGAATGCTAAATATGGGTATGTGCCAAATGTAATGTTTGGATGTACCTCTGAATACACCCTTTAGACTTCTTCAAGGCTCTGAGTGCCTTGAGATCTGAGAGGATGTCTACCGATTGGGGATTAATTTAGTTTAGTGTTGTGATTCTATGTAAACGATTTTTTTTTAATAAACAAATTTGTATAAATTATGAAAATGATGATGCCTTAATATTTTATGAGCTATCATAAAACATTTGGAAGGTAAGTATCTTATATGCGTCACAAATTGTAATAAATATTTAAAAAAACCCGGTCAAGTGCGAGTCAAAATATCTCTCCGTAACAAAAGACTTCAACGCGCTTATTTCTTCAAAAAATAATGGGTAACATTATTAACTCGTTAATTGGTTGTAAACTGTAGAATTTGGCATCTTGCGTGGAGTATAGTATAATCATATGCTAAACTAAAGCTGGTGCACATGCTAAGTCTGCAAATAGTTCTAGTCCATACCAAGTAAAGAAAGTATTCGTTGCAAAAAAGCCAGAGCGTTTTTAGCCGGTTTGGAATGCTTCAAAAGTCTGGGCATGAGAAAAATGTAATTTTTGTACGTGCTTCTGGCTGAATATTGTACTGTACCTAGGGATGACAGGGTGAGCCTTCATCAGGTACAGTATTCGTTGAAAGAAGGCTAAGGCCTACTCTTGGGTCGCAACCCCATTATACTTAACCATATCCACCCGGAACAAAAGTCAACTTACCCCACCGATGTGGCGTGCGCCCCAAAAACTTGCCCTCATCCGGATCCCAGACAGCATACTGTATTTTCTGCAGAAAGGGACGATGCGGTGGCCGCCGGTTGTATCCAACTGTTGGGTGAGCCACGCCATTGGGCTTGTCAGCGCCCATCCTCAACGAGCACTTGTGCTGAACTGACCAGCAGGCGACGCTGAGCGTACGTCAGAGATGTAGAGAATAAGTTATGGCGGTGAGGTGCAAAAATGCCTACGTCTCAGAAAGGCGATTCTAAATTAATGGAAACGCGTGGGCGGAAGGAATTTTTTCTGATCATTGAATACTTATATTAAATTTTTGATAATGATTTCATCAAATCAATTAATCAAGTACAAAAAAATATTTTTTACAGGTAGGTAGGTAATGGATGGTATGCGCATATTCGAGATCGATATTTTTGCAGCAACACACTACCGAACTGAAGTAACAAGTACTCAAAAAGTTCAATACATACCTAACCAGATTCCTTCACTGTGTGTGTCTACTTGTTATAAAAGTAACCATAAAATATGTAAACCCTTGTTGCACTTTCATTGAGTTGCGCTTCGGAAATTCCTTCCGTGTTGTATATAATGTGATCTCTCCGCTTTTATTCAATAGATTTTACTGTTTATTAGAATGAATAATATCTATCTGTAGTGTCATCTCAATAAAGTTTGGTAGTTATATGATCTTTTGAATAATTTCAGAGATATAGAACAAAATTCCCCTTAAAGTCGGTGTTTAATAAATTCACCACCTTTTGGTAAAGTATTTCAAGAGCAATTCTAACATTAAACTTATTAAGCTGTGTTACTGTAACTAGGAGTAAGAATACCTCTCTGCACATTCTTCTTTGCCATCCTTCTGTATCCGCCCAAATCTGCCCGCAACCGCTCGCCGCCCGCCCAGCGGCCTCACCGCGCCCATACCACGCCAGTTCTTACCAATTTACTGGGAATATCGTACCTAGCTTACATTTAACTTCATAGTGTTTTGTTAATTGCTTTCTTTAGTATAGTTACAGTAGGTTGAAACAAATATTTGGACCTGTTTTAGCAGCCTACTATTTGGCAAGTAAGTTGGTGACCTGTTAATTTACATCTTTGAAGTTTTAACCCTTCTAGTTAAAAGTAGCTGTATTTTTGAAGCTAATATCTCTGTGAATCAACTTACAACAGAGCAAAACAGATTTTTATTTTGTTTTAGATATTAACTTGGTTTTTAAGATTTTTGTTGAACCTCCCTAAGAATATCGACCATATTCTTATAATTACCTAATAACACCCTTCATTCTAATGCTTACGAATCTATTATGAATCGGATACTGGCAGTTGTGGCCAAGTCAAAAACAAGAATTGAATTGAATAAGATATTTAAAAATAAAGGTGTTAAAACCTCCGTGGTATTAAAAAAGGTTGGTCTATGGAAAATGTTAGGTACAAATTAAATTCAACATTAATAATTGTTTTGGTTTTTATTTCAACGCTTACAGGAATCAAACAACATGGAATATTATCTAGTTACTTAAAAGTACCTATGTTTTTACGTCTAATTCTTTGCATTACAGATTGGGCGCAGATATTTTGATCTACACAAACTGATGATTGGTCTGTCATCTCACTGTGATTGGTCACCATAACGTTAGGACGTTAAAGACGTTAGGGACGTCGACAGGATAAAAAAACGTGCATAAACGCCGAATCTGCAATAAAACTATATCTAAAGGTAGGTACGCTAAAATTTTGTACTTATTTCAGGTCAAAACAAGCCTTCGAGCATTTTTATCAGATCATAACAGAGATTAGTAACACATTAGTGTCAAAAATAATTATTTTTTATAGTGGACACCACAAACATTTTTATTCAGTTTTAGAATAAGAACAAATATGGAAAAACGTTATATAATAACTCTAGCTGAAACTTTTACATATTTCACTTAACAGCATTATAGGGGAAAATAGTAACTAAGTGACATGATTACATTACAAAAGTAACCAAATTTGTCATTTAATTAGAGTTTTTATAGCTGGTTTCCATATTTTATTCTTCTTCTTGGTATTCAGCTTATTTCATTCACAATTGACAAAATGTCAAATGTCCTTTAAAAAAAATATTACGAAGGGAAAATATGACACATGACACAAATCATTACCGTTTACTTTCTACAGTATGTACTATGAATGTTCCATTAATATTTGCTAAATTAACATTTTTACTTTAAATAGTCCTATTCGAACTTTTATAATAGATACACAAATGACAAAATGTCACATCCTTTTAAAAAAATTTAGGTAAAAACGGAAAATAAGACACTTGACACAGATCATTACCATTCACTTCTCAACGGTAGGTAAGTATGTAACTATAATGAATGTTCCATTAATATTTGCTGAGATTAACATTTTCACTTCAAATAGTCCTTAATTTCATGTTGTAGGCAGTGACATAGAATATAAACAAGCTTCTTTTCTTTCAATCAATAATCCATCAATTCCACATCAATAATCACCAATAAGTAGGAAGTCCTCATAATCACAATAATCTATTTCAAACTCATTTAAGTAATAGGTATTTATATAAATAAAATTGAAAATAACGGCGGGCGTACTAATTTACAATTTTAATCTTCATCTACATAAAATAATTTTAATAAGAGTTTTGGGATATATTATTACAGTAGGTATTAGTCACTGGAAACAAATATATTGCATCTAAAAATCCAACCAACACATATCTAATTTTTTCATAAAAAAAAAGTTATGTGTTGGTTGGATTTATTGATTGAATGATTTGACATTTGATGATTTGTACGTGTGATCTTTACAAAACAAATCTTATGACCGCATTTTTAAAGCTTTGGTAAAATGATAACTAATATGGCCGTAAGTTTTAGTATTAACCGATAGTAGTAGGTAGCTGTTTATGTATTCGTAAACAGTGCGTAATTCAGTACAGTCGGCAGATTTAGGCAAACGTTTGGTGGTTTGGCAGACAATTTTCAACCTTATGCAGTGGCACTAAACCGTTTTGAAGTCACACAGCCAACTTCACATTTGCCTAAGTCTATATTCTATTTTCAAAACTTTTGTACTACTACAGACATATTATGAGAAAAGAGTTTCATTACAATGTCGGTACAATTTGTCGATGTTTTCGACAATATATTTTTTTACGTTAGTAATTCCCGCCTTTTCTCATAATGCGTATTCTATCTTTTTAAGAATCGGTTCCCACGTCTTCCTGGTTAGCAAAGAACTGGATCCGAGCATACCCTCGAGGTTCCTTTATACTCTTGTTGTAAACAATGTTCTTGGCCCATGCTCTGCATCGCACTGTGATCAGCTTCTTAACTGTAAGATGAAAAATTACGTTTAGAAAACTAAAAAGAAAACTGGCGAATGTGTTCCGACCGATAAAAAAATTAGACCAACTTCTGAGTATACCTTATCCATTAAAAAATAATTATCAAAATTGGTCAACTCTGTAAAAAGTTATGTGTGGTCTAACGTAAAATACGTGTCGAATTGAGAAACACCTCCATTTTTTTCGCCGGTTAAAAATTATATATAATTACATGATAAAAACAAAGTAGCTTGGTTTTGTGTGAAATTACTCGACTTTCCGAAGGTGGTGGATTCAAATTGAATTCGGAAAAAATTAACTCATGCCAATTCGGTGAAGGACCTTGGAACATCAGGTATGAAATGAATTCTCAAAAAATTAACATCATGAAATACATGAAGAAATGTCTCTGACTACCCCCTGTGTATGAATGTCTGGAGATATGTCGTGAGATTATCTGTGGGTCCTTAAAAAAATGTTGTGGTCAACGAATATGCAAAACTATTCGTTCAAGATTATTTTTAAACCTTGAAGGAATACATTTACTGTCTGTTTTCAACAAATATCCTGAAAAAAATTGTAAGTAGTCTCTTATATTTTGTTCCCGATATTATACTCTTCATTTAGGTACACCACGATTGACTTTGTAATACGTGCTGTGTGTGTACTTTTCCAAGTAGTTTCCATACTACCTACCTTCTGAAATGATTTTGACAGGGACCACAGGTTGTTTGTACTGCATGGAGTTGATGTAGGGGAAGAAGGATGCTGGCAACCCTCGGCCCCAAGGATACTCGATAGTTGTGCTGTTCCCCTTTTCTTCCCAGCAGCTAATCCACACTTGCTTTTGCTGAAAAAAAAAACAGAAAATCGTATAGATTTGCCCCTTTTTTTCTTCAAAAACTTTGAGTCAAAAACATCTTGATAAAATAAACAGATCGAACATCAACGACTTTAAGGAGTTTATTATACACATTTTCGGTTAAACATATTTCTATTTCAACATAATTATTTTGAACGAATAAATTCTTCGAATTAAATTATATTTCTTTACAAAAATACATTAGGTGTAGGAACTTTTTTTGTGTTAGTCACGAAAATACTGGAACATAATAACAAAAAATAACTCGGCCAGCTTTTAAAAATAATTTTGTTGTTTTTCTTTGGGTAGGTTAGGTTTTAATGTCATTTGATTTGACAAAAAAGTTTTTTACTCTTCTTTAAATAAAGTAAAAAAACTTTTATGTGATGCTGGCAGTTTATTCTAGTAAAAATCTAGGTAGGTTTTACCTTTTTATCTGGCCAGTTATTAATTTACATGGATTTTTGATTAATAAACTGACCGAAATGGAAATCTGTTCTAAAATGTAATTTATGTTTGTTTGTTCATTTATGTTTAAAGCTACAAATTCAGGTTAAATTATTTTATATAAAAAAAACACTACCTCAGATGCTGTCAGATTTCCAATGTAATCCTTCAGATCCTCGGGCATGTCTGCTGGCAGAGCAGAAGCTTCATAAAAGTCAGGTACCCAGTCATAAATCTGGAAAGAAACAATATTTTATTGTCAAACCTCGCAATAAAAATACCATCTTTCTTTAGCTGAAGTGGTTTGAATCTATAGGCAAATTCATAACGGATGGAAATAATAATAATAAATAATAATAAATATTGGCGAACTTTACACACAGCGCCATCTAGCCCCAAACTAAGCAAAGCTTGTACTATGGGAACCAGATAACTGATAGAATACTTATATATACTTTTTTTTGTAAATACATACTTAATATACAAACATATTAACACCCAGACACAGAACAAACATCTATGTTCATCACACAAATATTTGCCTTGGGTGGGGATCGAACCCACAACCTACGGCGCAGAAGGCAGAGTTACTACCAACTGAGCTGTGAGGCCAGTCATAATGATATTGTGGGATTCTTTTTGGATCAATTGTCGTTAGAAAATTGTACGTAAACTTACTTTATTGACTTTGATGAAAAAGCATGGCGTTCTAGGAAAACCGTAGTCATCTTCCTTGACACAGATTTTATTTGAAGCGAACCAAGCCTCTGTTTTGTACGCTGTAAAGAAGGAACTTATAAATAAAATAAAAAATTAAAAAAATGGAATCACGACTGTAATCCAGTACGGTAGACATTTTCTCAGATCTCCAGGCGCTCAGAACCTTGGAGATGTCTAAAGGCACGTCCAAACATAACACTTGGCACATACCCACATTTTGCAGTAGTTATCATTCCACACGTGACAGGTTGCAAGCCCGTCGCCGCTTACAAGAATACTAACTGGAATAACAGATCAAAGTACTTGTAAAAATAAAGTCTGCTTCTTAAAGTCCCGCAGAGGGGCGCTCTGCCCTAGTTTTCTAGCGATTGATTGGTTTATTTAATTCAGCTTTTTCTTGGCTCGACATTAGGTAAGGTACTTACTACCTACATTACATGATAGGCAATGTCGTAGGTAAGTGTAGGTACCTAGACGCTAGGTCAGCAGAATTTTTACTATCACATAGATACATACACAAACACATAAGTGCGTAAACAGGAAGTAGATACTCCATAATCACATAACTAATATTCAAAATGCAAAAGTTTTAATGTTTGTTTCTGACGCAACGATGTCGTAACGGTTGAATCAATTTTGATGAAATTTTGGTATATAGATAGATTATGAGTTGGATTGAAACTTAGGTTACTGAGACGCAAAAATTTAAACCACACGAGACCTCGTGTGGTTTAAATTTTTGCTATCGCTAAGGTTTTCACTAGTTTGTAGGAATAGATCCACGTTTTTCAAAATTTGGTATAAAACATCCAAATGTTACACTCATGTCATAGTCCTCACACTAGGACTCCCTGTCATCTCATCATGTCATGTCATGTGACTTATTATCTATATCAATATATGGATTGTCTATATGGATATAGACAATCCATAGACACAAAAACATGTACATAGGCGAACTTAATGCTAGTCAGCATTTTCTTCCAGCTAACCTATGTGGAATTCGTAAGAAAGAGAGATCAACTTATAATACATAAACTTACATATCTAAAAAATATTATCAATTTGTCCAGGAGTGGAAATCGAACCGTACTTCTTGCATCTCAGTCAGACAGTGCGCCTCACCCATACGATTAGGTCGTAAAACGCAAATACTTAAAGCATCCATTCTATTTCAATTTGTATGCAATTACCATCAGCACCTTGTTTGTGTAACTTGTATAATTCATCAGCTTGATGAGACAGCCACTCCTCGGTAAGCCACGGGTGTGGTCACACCATGGATATTCTAATCTTTAGGTGCCACCATTTTGTACTGCCTAGCTGACAGAATAATGTCACCAGACTGGCCTCACAGCTCAGTTGGTAGTAACTCTGCCTTCTGCACTGTAGGTTGTGGGTTTGATCCAGGACAAATATTCGTGTGATGAATAGATGTTTGTTCTGTGTCTGGGTGTTATAATTATCGGATTATCGTTTCAATACAAAAATATAAGTCTTGAATCTTTCAGGATAAAACAATTTTCTGCACCTATTTGTAGGGATAGCTGTAAGTACTTATGTTTTCAGTAGTCTAAATACACCCGTTATGGTGGTTGTTGCCCTTTAAATAGATAGGTAATTACCCCCTGTTTCATAACAAAAGTTCATTGCAAATCTGTTTACAATAAGACTTTGTTTTGGTACAGTATACCAAAACAAATTAAGGTGATTTAAACGTGACTTTTGTCTACTCTCAGGTCACGTAATGTCAGGAACTTTAGGTAGTCATATGCTTCTGATAAATTGAAGATGATGAATCTATTAATAGACATGCTAAGGTTCTAGAAGTTTTTCTGTTCGATGTCCTCGTTTCTCGTGACAAGTTTTTTATAAGAAATAGGTTTAAATAATCTGACATGCAAAGAGCTTGTATTGTAATTTCGCTGTATCTACTTGGTAGATACGTCAGCTTTCAATAAGAAGGTCATAGATTCAAATCCCAGCCTTGCACCAAAGAGCGTGCCCGTTATCACGGCCTAACCGCGCCCGCGCGGGGCCGATTGTTATGAAATTTCATATGGAGATAGTTTAAAGTCTTGAGATGTACATAGGCTACATTTTTCTAAAATGTTCTTTTATTTTTCAGGAATTTCAATGAAATAATGTCGCCGAAAATATATTTCCTGAAGTCGCGGGTAAACTAAACACAACTAAAGTGTTTACTTACGTTCAAAGAACTCATCAAGCTGCATCACAATGGGGTGCGACTCGGAGATGTTGCTCGTGTGGTACTCCAGAACGAAGCCGCTCTCCGGGAACGGTCGGTACGACACCCCTGGGTTATCACCTGAAAATGTTACATTCACCATAAGTCCCATAATTTATTTACCAGGTGCCACGGTGCCACATCATAAGTTCCTTTAATAATATCAAAACAGTATTACTCGCGGTGCGAAAGTGACAACGCTATGCGAGTTCATATTGCGTTCACTTTCCACCGTGAGTATTATTCTTTGAATATTACTTTTAAGCTTGTGGCTTACATAGCTATGGACTAAAACATGGAACTGTGGATATTGAACCGTTTGAAGGTAAATAAATAAATATTAGTGGAGAGTTCACACAGCGCCATCTAGCCTCAAAGTTCGCCACCCAAAAGTAGAAGGTTTGAATCCCGGTCGTGCTTCAGTGGATTTAAAACTTGCTCTGAAAAGTAAAATTTGAAATCGTTAGGATGTTTCCTGGTGGCTAACTGATTAGTTAGGATACCTATCGGGCATATTTTAAAAAGGTCAGAGAACTTAGAGATCCTTGGTGTATCTCTATCTTTGGGGATTACAGCCTTATTATTTCTAACAGCTGAGATGCTCGTAAAGAAATGATAAATTTAAAAATAATCCCCTCTGAACTCTTCATCGATGTTGTAATATGATAGACCATTAAAGTCAGACCATCATCGACGATTTAGTAGTCGGTCCTTTATTGATTTGCGGCGTCCAATTTCATTTTTAGTTGACTCACAAGACTTACCTACCAGACAAAGTAAAATAGGCCATCATTTTATGATTGTCATCATCCTTCCAACGCCTTATCCGTCTTGCTACCCGTTTAGTGACTAGCCACAGACCAACTGCCTTTCGTGGCAGTCAGTTACTGCCACGAAGTGTTGGTGAAACAACTCTACTCCAGGTGATATCAAATTCTAAGTTGAAGTCTCAGTCTAACCCAAGTATTCAAGAACGACACTATGAGAACACGCACCCACAGTGGACGAATTTTTTTTTCAAAAAAATCACTTTATGTGTTGTTCGACACTGCATAGTGTGACTAGTGGCACATTATCGTGTGCCTCTAGCCAAAGTTGAGCTCTAAAGGCACACGGTAGCGTGCGCCATAGTGCTGCTCAATACAAAAAGTGATTTTTATGAAAAAAGATTTCGTTCACTGTGGGTGCGTGTTCTCATAGTGTCGTTCTTGAATACGAGTACCTACCATAAACTTTGTTGTTTTTAACCCTTTTTTGGAATCCGATCCTAACAAATCCTTCTTTCTACGCAATAAAGAAAAAAAATCTTAAAATAATTGTTTAAATAATAACAAATACAAGAAAACTTCACTGATGGTACACCCAATTTTTTTTTTATATCGTGACTCCTTCCTGCTGTCATAGAAAGAATTAACAATTCGCCGGCGCCGTTAAAAGACGGCCGGCTCTATACAAATACCTTTAGACAATGATAGAGATACATTATGTACGGCCATGTCGTGATATGCATACAAAATGAACCTACCTGCCAGGTGCACTTGTGACATGCATTATACAGTACCTACTTACCTACCCACGTGTACTCTTTCTAACTACTATCACGATCATTCAATAACACAAGTATTTATTGATACATTTATTTTTAGATTTTACGGTTATTTTTTTACACCTTGGGTTACATTATTAAAGTTTTAATAGGGATCCCTGTTTTTTTCTAGTAATAAAATATAGCCTATGTTCATCATGGATAATCTAGGATTCTAATGGTAAAAGAATTTTTCAAATCGGTTCATTAGTTTCGGAGCATATTCAACGCAAACAAACAAACAAATCTTTCAATCAATATTATATTGACTCGACTGACGCCTTGTTCAATTTTACAAAATTCTTCTGAAGATGATCTTTTTTTTATACATGTGGCAATTGATTTACCTATATTTATATTGATAGTAACTACTTCAATCGGTTATTTATCACGTTACTACATATTTATAAACATTATTCTTTTGAAATCTCAATAAATATGTATTCCATCGTGTAGTCTAGCAGTAAAATCATACATTTGAATACATTTAGAACCGGTTAAAGGTTTCTGTGAGTGTAGTTTGAATCATTACACTAAACCACGATAAGGGCATCGTTAGTCCACACTCTCAATCGCAAGATACGAGTGTCAATTTCGTAAGTTGATTATACTAGGTACCTACTTATGTATATGGGACGTATGGGAACAAACTCAAATGGGATTGGGCAGATCTTGGGCCAAAATAACTACCGATTAGTCCCCACAAACTAGGCAACATCAAGGCAGACCCCGGATGGTGGGACGATCTCGACAGTCATTTGAATGACTGGCGCAATTTCGCTGGAGATCGGAAGGTGTGGAAAGAAGGAAGAGAGGAGTTTGCCCTGCAGTGGGACGATATAGGCAAAAATAAATACAAATAAGAGAAAACATTTTTTTCGTCTTGAAAAAAAAAAATATGAAGAATAAGTTTTCTGATGAAAAATATTTTTTCAAGGCAAGCTTTTGTAAAATTCGAGCTAAAAATTAGACAAGGCACGCTATCACCTGTCACATCATATTAATTTATCATTGGAACTTGACAGATATGAAATTTTTTTACTCAATCGGGATTTACGTTGTGAGTAGCTCCTGACTCCATCATTAAATCAGCTCGCTGTCACCATATTATTGCATTGTCACCAAAGTTACATAGGTATGCAAAATATTTCAGCTTATTCGGTTGGGGATAACTGCTTCAAAATTGAGTTGCAAGATTCCATCCGAACAAACATAGTTACATACATACATTGCATCTTAAATAAAAGCTTGTAAAAACGCACTAAACGCTGAAAATCGATTTGGGAGGAGAGGGGGGTAGAAAGCAAGGATATTGGAGTTCCGAGCTGGCTGGTAGGCATATGTAGGTAAAGTAATTTTTTTATATTTTACCTTCATTGCTAACTAAGTACAAGAGTCATACAGTAATAGCTTAGTAGTGATTATATGTGCCTACACTGCCTACTAATTATCTTTTTATGTAGGTAAAATGGTAGATAAATAAACTACAAGTTTATTAACAGCAGGACACAGCTCGAGTTAATTATTACCATTGCCATGATGTTTTCATTGTTGGTTTCCTCCAAAGATTATTAGTTAAATATGACACAGTTATTTTAGAAGGGCAATGTTGTTTATTTTCGTTTTAATAGACATACGGACGTCTATGCTTAGCCTTCAGCAGCTGGCTTATTACGTAAAAATCGATCTTCACCCGCTGATTTTCATTGTTAAAGCTCTGAACATCGATCGAATTTTTGTTCTATAGAATCTTGGAATAGAGTGAATGATTATTTTATTAGGATTGCGTACCCAAAAGGTAAAAACGGGACCCTATTACTTAGACTTCGCTCTATCCACCCGGTCCGTCTGTCTGTCAGTCTGTCTGTCACCAGCCTGTATCACATGAAACGTGATAGCTAGACAGTTTAAATTTTCACAGATGATGTATTTCTGTAGCTATTATAACAACAAAATTTTAAATAAAATAAATATTTAAGTGGGGCTCCCATATAACAAACGTGTTATTTTGCCGTTTTTTTTTATAATGGTGCGAAACCCTTTATGCGCGAGTCCGACTCGCACTAGGCCGTTTTTTAGTTAGTGTGACATTGGTGTTCTCCTAATTCGCAATGAAGAATTCGGGTGAAGATAGATTTTCACGTAATAAACCTGTTGGAATGATATGCTGTAGTTTTATTGCTTTCTGGAGCTACATTATAAAGTGCAATAAATTTTATGTGGCTAAATGAATGCGTATCGGTAAATACGGAATGTAATAAAAGTTACCTACATTAAATACAGCTTGCTAATACATGAAGGATGTTTAAGACTTGTGACTATTTTTGTTCATAATATGAAAAAAATATTTTTCAGTTATATCAGGTGCTGAGATAATATAGATGGCAATAGAAAAGGCAATAATGGAATCTGTAGGGAATAATCATAAAAAATTTACTCGAATGTTCTTTCATTTTTTTTTATTCCTCTTTTATCACATTTTAATGCATTGTCATCCACTTCTGAGCTGTGGTCTAAATTTCAAGTATCTAGCTCATCGGGAAGTTTGTTTAAAATCAATTATCACTTTCCACCCGGACAGACATACAAGAAAACGAGTTAATAAAACATGGTAGTACAATAATAAAAAGTTACAAGCTTTCTTACCAATAAGTGAGCTGCTGAGTGTGAAGGCCGGTTTATCGTCTTCCAGTGTGTAGAAGAGACCAGCCATGCAGGCCGCGAACATGGCAGCCAGCACCGCGTAGAATATGGCGTAGAAGGTTAGCACGATCGCTGGAATTAAAAACACAGTTTCTTATAAACATCACGGGAATTTTAAAGGAGTAATTGTGCATGGGTATTCCCCTCCTGAGGGGCCAGTACGAAACACTACCGTATCGACATTATCGTCCAAATGTCAAAACTGACGCCTATTGCATTGTAAAAGTGTCAGTTTTGACATTTGTAAATTTGCAAATTTTCGCATCCATAGTGATTTTTCGCTGAAAAAGGTCGAGATTCTAAAAGTCCTAGAAAAAACACGTTGTTTAGAACGTGCACAATTCTGATGATGTATGGCTACTTTTGAAATAGTAATTATTAAGAAACACTGGATAGATAATTATGGAAAAAGTACTTATTATATAGGTACTTCATTTCCGTTGATTAAGTCTGGCATCAACACCAAGTCGTGACGCAGAGATGACGTTTAGAGACAAGTAGATTTACGTGCTGAGGCAAATGGAAGTGATCTGTCAAGCAGTTGCATTTTATTTTATCTATATATATAAAACAAAGTTGTGTTAGTTACATCATCTATACTAATAATATTATAAAGAGAAAAGTTTTGATTTTTTGTTTTTTTGTTTTTTTGTATGTTTGTAATGGATAAACTCAAAAACTACTGAACCGATTTCAAAAATTCTTTCACCATTACCAAGCTACATTATCCCTGAAAAACATAGGCTATTTTTTTTTTGAAAAAGTAATAAATTCTTTATAAGAATGACGATAGTTTGAAGCAAGGTGTAAAAATTGCTAAAATTTTGCTTTCTTCGTGTGCGTTACAAAAACGATTGAACGGGAATTGTAACGGGAACGGGAATGGGAACGGGAACGGGATGAGAAACGGGAACGGGAACGGGAGACAACATTTGTTAATTCTAAAGCGATACGAAGTTCGCGGGGTCAGCTTGTTTATTATAACTCAAGAACGGCTGGAACAAACATTCAAAAATTAAAAAAAAAAAAAAAAAAAAAAAAAAAAAAACCTTGCAGTGAGTTTAGTTTTACCACGGTAACAAGGAAAGGGATTACAGCATTTTTGTTAATTCTAAAGCGATACAAAGTTAGCCACTTTAGCTTGTTATTAAAATAGCGTTTGTCTGATAGTAGAAAACATGAAAAAAACGTCCCATAATTGTCAAATTACTTAAGCGTTTTTTTATTTTTAACGTAATATACAACTTAATACACACTGTATACCAAAATATCTCGGTTGGTGATAATAATAAATAATAATATGAGCTTCAGCGTGGGTAGGTAGACATTTTTACGTTGACGTAATGTATCTTTCTATGTAGAAGTGAACATCGATTCATTTCATTGTGTGCACATTTTATCAGACGTACGGGACCTACCTCTATGTCGAAACATAGGTATCTAAATAACATAGTTACTAAATATGTTCTAGACTTATATACGTAAGTAGGCACAGTATAATAATGTTACAATATTTTGGAAACACACTAAAAATGTTGCAGGACAAACACCCGCCAAAACCAAACGAAATATCGAGCAGTTTTCCCACTAACCTATATACTAGTCATTGCAATCACAACCTAAAACACTAGATCATAAAGCATAATATCGTATAAATGCAGCCAGTGACGAAAGCCGCGCTATATCCGTAAAGGTAGAACAAGATTAGTGTATAGTTAGTACTGGCCTGAAATAACCGCGGACGCATTTCTGTGCGGCTATAGGTAGGTACTTATAATGTTTTTTGTCAAGCATTTAATTTATGTCCCAGTCTGTGACGTTCGCGGTTGTAGACTTCTAGGTACTTTGCCTCGTTGAAACATCGAACCTTGAAACCATTGATAAAGTTCGAAAGACAATGTAAGAAAACAAAGGTACGAATATGCTCACCTGTTGAAGAAACCATAGATATCTAAAGATCGTTTTATATTTAGTTACAGAACGAATATGGCGTCTTGTAAGAGAACTGAATATCTGAGTCTAACAACCACCACGATAGATTTTTAATTGCTAAGTAAACCACGATCTGATAAAAAAAATCTCAAACAATTTAGGGCGGTTTTTTATTTCATAAAATTACCACTATTAGGTTTATTAAGATATTAGGTTAAAACCTACTTAATATTTTACGAGAAAAAAAATAGGATCATGACTGTAATCCACAAGTACGGTAGACATCCTCTCAGATCTCCAGACGCTTAGATCCTTTAAAGAAGTCAAGTGGGGGTAGTCATAGGCACGTCCAAACATTATATTTGGCACATGCCCACATTTTGCAATAGTTAGCATTCCATACGTGACAGGTTGCAAGCCCATCGCCGCTTATAAGAACACTAACTGGTTTCCTACCGATGTTTTCCTTCACCGTTTTTAAACACGTGTTTTTGATGCGCATATAAATTTTTCGAACAGGAAAAATCCTTTGATGCACGCCGGGATTCGAACCCACGACCTTCAGATTGAAAGTCGAGGTACCTCCCACTCGGCCAACACAGCCTATTAGTAAAGCATTTGTAAAACAAAATATCTGTCGTTTACATTCTCGTTTACTAAACTACATTTCGTAAATATATTTCAAATTAGAACCCAAGCCACCACCAGCGCAAGGTCGCCATCTTGACATAGAAACGAAGCATCCGAGGAAGCTATTACACCTTCCTGCAAGAAGTTCCGTATTCCGTCCCCTAGCTGGCCACAGCTCCCCCATTGGCGGTATTAAACGTCATGGAAAAAATATAGCCCGACTATGATAAATCATGTAAAGGTCAGGGAAAAACAGGCCAGGAAGAGAAGAAGCCACTCGTAGGTAATCATTTTGTATTCAAAACAAAAAAAAAATTGATACCACTCCGGAGCTAGTATTCTTATAAGCAGCGATGGGCTTGCAACCTGTGGGGCTATTTTGTATCAACATGATTATCATGTTATGGTACCGAATGCCATAATACCTACGCTTTTTATGCTGTTTAGGCACCCATACCTACGCTTCCAATACAATACCTACGCCGAAGTGTAGGTATAGGTGCATAAACTGTGAATAGTAACTATGAAAAGTGTACAGATTATACTCTAACATTAGGTATTGCATTCAACATCATAACATGATATTCATGTTAAGTAGCCCTGCTGTTATGTATGGAATACTAACTACTGCAAATTGTGAGCATGTAGCAAATGTATCTGATATTGGGATGGGACATGCAGAGGCACGATAGATCGATTAGATATACGACGATAGCACGATTGGGGATAGTTAGAGAACTATCCCCATTTGACTTGGTGATCTGGGAAGATGTCAACCTAACTTGGGGATTACAGTCGCGATCCTATTTCATTACAAAGAAAACCTATTTTTAATATTTGAGGAATGTTGTTCTTTGAATAGAATGGAATATATAAAGATGTTACAAAAACATTTGCATTACAAGAGAATATTTATATTTTATATTTTTATATTTTTACGGACTTTACACACAGCGCCATCTAGTCCCAAACTAAGCAAAGCTTGTACTATGGGAACCAGACAACTGATAGAATACTTATATACTTTTTTTTTTGTAAATACATACTTATTATACATATTAACATCCAGACACAGAACAAACATCTATGTTTATAACACAAATATTTGCCCTGGGTGGGGATCGAACCCACAACCTACAGCGCAGAAGGCAGAGTTACTACCAACTGAGCTATGAGGTTTAGATAAGGGTTTAGATAATACTATGTTCTCTTATGAACAGAAGTGTATGAACATAACATATTTATGGTATAATAAACCATGACTTATACATTACGCAATGCAATGTTAATTAACTTATTTGATTTAGATAAGATTAGATGAGTGAATGGGACCGTTGGAAGAGGAGACCTCGCCGTATTTTCTTGGATCAAATTGGTGACGTTTTGCAGAAAAGTCAGGAGTACTCTAATGTGATGAGAGAAAATGAAGCTAAATAAGTATGTCAGGATCTTAGTAAGTGGTAAGCCGTGGTCTCTGCCTACCCCTCAGGGAAACAGGCGTGATTTATGTACCTATGTAAGATTAGATAAAAACGCAGTTTCATAACCTTAAGAGGTGTCCAATTAGGCCATACAGTCATTTGCAGGGCCACTATTAACTACGACATCAATCTAGTAGATAATTGAATGAGGCAGCAAGAAGTTATGTTGTAGACTAAAATAGAATAGAAAACGTTTATTCAACCACCTCAATAATATAAAAAAAGACGTGTGGCACTCGGAGACTGCCGCGGTAAAGCTATTGCATTAAATTTTTTATCAACTTATGTATTTATAATTATTTATTTATTTATTTCATTTATCCTTTTTTCCTTTGTTTTTCTTTGATATTCAACTTTTTGAGCGTGGTGACCGATAAGAAAAGAAAAAGAAAAAAAAAAAAAAAATTTTTTTTTTTTTTACATCCCTAGATTGCGGTGAAGAGGGGGATTAGGCATGCGCAGTAACGCCGATACAACCAATGCCACCTATTGGCGAGTTGCTAAACTAAAGAGACAAGCGTGATATTTCAAAAAGCCACAAAAGTTCTGCTATTCATCGATAGATGTCAAAATCTTTAACCTACCTATTTACCTAACTACGTAGTTAGCATTCCACACGTAACAGGTTGCAAGCCCGTCGTCGCTTTCAAGAATACTAACAGGTTTCCTCACGATGTTTTCCTTCACCGTTATAAGCACGTGTAACGCGCATATACATTTTTCGAACAGAAATATCCATTGATGCACGGCCAGGATTCGATATTTACCTAACTACATGAATTCAATAATTCAATTTCAAACTTTTTAGTCGATCATGTCTGTGAAGTACCACCTATTTACCGATAGTGGTAAAATAGCGCCACCTGCCAGCGGAATTGCGAACCTCTCAAACCCCGAGCTTTCGCATGAGACCGCGAAAAGAACCTATAATAACGTAGTATCATCAAATGAAACTAGATGGCGCTGGAATGCGAAAATCACTCTAAGCAGGCATGACATGAGTCATAGGGATGTAATATTGATTGAAAAAAATCTATTAATTAATAATCGATTTTTTGTCCCTACAAATAAATCGATTTTCCAAAAAATCGAATTATATGGTTCGGATCGCTTTCGGAGAGACGATCGATGGGTCGGTTCCCGTTTGTGAAGCGACTATTGGTCGGATCACGTTCGGAAAAACGATCAATGGTTCGGTTTGCGTTCGGAGACAAGACCGATGAGTCGGTTTCCGTTTGGGAGGCGACTATATGTAGGTTCACGTCCGGGAAAACGAACGATTCGGTTCGCGTTCGGAAAACTTAGTTTACAAAAATCGATTTATATGTGTAATTTACATAATCGATTTTTTAAAAATCGATTTTTTGAAATCCAAAAAGAGAAATCTCTAACACTCACACTCACGCATATTGCGTGAGTGTGAGTGTCTCGTAAAATTTTGTGTAAATTTTCGTTACGAAATTTCTGGATTCGGTCTCCACGCTCAAGGCCCGCGATAGAAGCTATGCAATAGCTTAAAAAAACATAAAAGGAATTAAAAACAAATGTAAATCTAATTACCTATTTAACAAACTAAATAAGTCTGCAAAAAAATATTATTAGGTAGCTCTCTGTGTGGTGGTCTTCAGATTAGCTTAGGTATAGAGAAACCCATAAGTCAACAGGGCCCCCGTCTTTAGAAGGTTACAAGCACCATTAATGTGTAAACAGTTTGTAAAACAAGACAAATGTTTACATCAGGAGTACCATTTTGAAACCGCATATAACTCGTTTCCGTTTGTAACGAAGATAGGCAGCTAGTTTATTGAAATAATTGCCAAGAAACCAATGATATTGGTACTTTATGTGTAAAGTTTCATGCTTTGGATGCGTTTTATTGTCAAATTCAAATTCAAATTCAAAAATCATTTATTTCAATAAAATCACAAGGATCACTTTGAAACGTCTTAGGAACTAGGTGAAGCTACGCCGATTCTACGCGACCAAGCCTAGAAGAATCAGGCAACAAACACGGCTTGGGGTCTACCTTTTTTTTAATGATCCTTTCCTTAATGCTATGTAGATGTTATTGTGATCAACAATGTATGGTTTTGTACAAACAAAGTCTATTAAGCCGAAATCTAGAATATTCGACTTTATGTGCATTTCGGCTGAAAATATGCTCTACAAAGTCAAAGGTAAAAATAGCTTATTTACCTTTGAATTATTAATATCGACAATGGGAAAGCAAGAGCCCTAATTTTTTTTTTATTAATTACTTCTGGGTGTCTAGAATCATTTTGAATCAGTTGAGCTATCTATAGATTGTTTGCAATTGTCTTTAAATAGATGTCACACATTTAATTATTGCAGTACCTATAAAAAGAAAAAAACATACGAGACTTGGGAACCTCATCTCTTTCAGCGTCGGTTTAAAATGACAACTTATTTCCTAGGTTACCTATAAGATAGGTCTCTTAATCCTTCGTCTTTCTATAAAACTAGGCACGTGTTGACCATAAAGATAAAACAGACAGTTTACTTTACGATCCTCCAACACAATAGATGGGGTGACACCACTGTCGGTTAGCTGCCTAAAAAGCGGGAAACGTTAAATCACCGCCAGAAAATAATTCAGTTCTATCCGATTACGTCCATAGTGTGTGTTGAGAAATACGCTTATAAAGACATTGATTAGGTTTACAGGCGTGAGTCTTTCTTAAATGTAGGGTATTTTTTTTATTGACCTTTCATAAGACTGGAGTTATACTAAAAACCCGATACTTGTGTCGACTCTAATTTCGATTACAGAGTGAGGGATAACAAAGTCTCCCCTTCTCTTTACAAAATGAATGATTCTCTTTTGTATCAAAAAAAAAGGAGAGTGGAAAAGAAAAACATGTGCCGAATGCCGGTCCCGCATGAAGTGGGATAAAGGCATGATTTTCAGTGATATCATCATAAAATCTTTGACACGTTTTTATAATTAAACGACCAACATAAAGCGGTTGACATTTCTTAGAAAACCTGGCTCATACGCCTCCATACTGGTCAGTTAGGTACAGTTTACACAGCACTAAATACTACTGGATAATCGGTCTATTTATTAAAACACAGACAATGTGATTGGTGATTGAATGAACGCTTCTTAGATAGTTGGCATTTTCGGAAAATTACAAGGATTTTTATAAGAACTAAACTTCTCGAACAGGGTTTGAACCTACGACCCTATCCTTGAAATGGAGATACGCTAAGCTTGGCTAAGAGAATAAAGGTGACTGACTGTCTGACTGATCTAACAACGGACAGACTAAACCACTGATCCAAGAGACTTGAAATTTATAGAGTGTATTACTTTTGGTGTGTAGAGGAGTATTCTTGTTTGAGCCTTCACCTTGTTCGATCGGCACCACACTGGAGCTCTACATAGCATTTAGGAAAGGATCATTGAAAAAAAAGGAAGACCCCAAGCCGTGTTTGTTGCCTGATTCTTCTAGGCTTGGTCGCGTGGAATCGGCGTAGCTTCACCTAGTTCCTAAGACGTTTCAAAGAGATCCTTGTGATTTCATTGAAATAAATGATTTTTGAATTTTGAATTTGAATTTGACTCTGAAAGGAATTCCCGAAATTCAATCTCTAAGGGGTTTAGTGTTTGAATAGACCAGTATAAAATCGTGAGGATTTCCACTAGTTTGATAATATTAGTTATCGCAAAAAGGTAACTTATTAGGGTTCCGTGCCCAAATGGTAAAACGGGACCCTATTACTATTTGCTGTCCATCTGTCTATCCGTCTGTCCGTTCATCTGTCTGTCACAAGGCTGTATCTCATGAACAGTGAACTAAACATTTGAAATTTTCACAGATTTGTTGCCGCTATAACAACAAATACTAAAAACAGAAATATTTAAGTGGGACTCCCATGTAACACACGTGATTTTTTTGGCATGTTTTATAGATAATGATATGGATCCCTTCGTGCGTGAGTCCGACTCGCACTTGGCCGATTTTTAAGGATTCATAGCAATTAATTGAAACGCAATAATAGCAATAAAAACTAAATATTAATATGAATCAAAAGATTTGACGTGAACGAAGTCGCGAGGCTTTCCACTAGTCTTCCCATAATCTTGCCCTATACACAAAACACACATGCTTATTTTGGCCAGCCCAGGGGCAAAGTACGTTTTATTACATAAAGGGAGGAACGGAAATAGCTTCCCATATGACGTCAATAGTGGATTTGTAGCTGAGTCGTATAACGCTTGTTTGCAGAATGGCAACTCAAATATTCTTCATTTAGTTAAAGATGTCATCAATTTTGAAGAAGGGTTAGACCCACTAAGTACGTAAGTACCCTTATTGAGAAAATAATCACACGTTCCTAGATCCTGAACAGACCGATGGTAGTATTAGCATTTGATTCGCAAAACAGCGTCAGGAGCTAGGAGGTGAGGCGAACCTGGGGAATGTTTTTTTAGAGAAATAGAAAGAAAGAAAGAAAGGAAGACAGAAATTAATATTTATGTATACTGAGTGTAAACGTAGATATGAATATGAACGTGTGTGTGGTCTTGTTGGGCTTCGGACTTCCCTCAAGGTAGACTCATTAGCAGTTTACCGTAGGGGGTCCTAGATAATGTCAATGAAAAACCAATAAAAAAAAGGTAGACCCCAAGCCGTGTTTGTTGCCTGATTCTTCTAGGCTTGGTCGCGTGGAATCGGCGTAGCTTCACCTAGTTCTTAAGACGTTTCAAAGTTATCCTTGTGATTTTGTTGAAATAAATGATTTTTGAGTTTTAATTGAATTTGAATTTGTCCCTAGTAGATTATTTGACCCCCTTTTTACAGGTCTGAATTTGCGCTCGATTCGTGTATTACTTATAAACAGGGAAGACGATAAACCTCTTGATATGTGGGTCTAATTAGCTCCCAAATTACCTAAATACCCTATCAATTACACGTCACTGTCATAAATTCTGCATCCGTAGTAGGTATTATACTACGGATGCAGAATCTATGACAGTAGTGCATGTGAAAAGAGCATATTACGTGAATGAATTGGGTAGCTCTTGATTGAAGTCTATTCTGCCAATAATGTAGTAATCGCCGATTTTGCGCTTCACTGGGCAGATCTGAATGAGTCAAGGTCATTCTGTTGACATTCAGTATACACGCTGAAGGTTTAGGGAGCCACGATGACCTATAAGCGCTGGATTTACACAGAGCTAGCTCTCTGGTCTGAAGCAAACCAGAGCCTTCAGTTCATTTATCTGATCAACTCCACATTTTACAAAGGGGATTATAGGCCTCAAGCCGTTTGTTGCCTTATTCTTCTAGGCGTCGTCGGTCGTCAAGTCGAGGAACATGCGTAACTTCACCTTCGCTTCACTTAGCTTCTAAAGTTCAAAGACGTTTTAAGGGTTCCGTACCCAAAGGGAAAAAAAACGAGACCCTATTATAAGACTCCGCTGTCCGTTTGTCCATCTGTCCGTCTGTCTGTCTGTTACAGGGCTGTATCTCATGAACCGTAATAGCTAGACAGTTGAAATTTTAACAGATGATGCATTTCTGTTGCCGCTATAACAAAAAATACTAAAAACAGAATAAAATAAGTATTTAAGTGGGGCTCCCATACAACAAACATGATTATTTTGCCGTTTTTATAGATGGTACGGAAACCTTCGTGCGCGAGTCCGACTTGCACATGGCCGTTTTTTTTTATTTATTTATTTATACTTTAATTGCACTTATAAAATAAATACAAAAAGACGGACTTAATGCCGAGGCATTTTCTACCAGCCAACCTAATTGGTAGTGGAAATATGTAGTTGGCAAATAAAAAAACATTCTAAGATACCTAATCCCGATCCTTACCATCCGCAGTCAGAATCTAGTAATAAATAAATGCAAAATCCACTGGATTCCACGTTCGGACCTACCGTTTAGAACCCCTTTTAAATTCTGACCCTTTGTAAATAAGTTTTTACTGTTCAAAAGAGCTTTACATATGAATGGAACACTACCAGACCCCCATCTGCCAACTGGTTTCACCTTGGGCTGAATGAATTGAATGGCACACATGGGAACGATCGATTTGTTAAGAATTAAACACAAAACCACTCCATACAATAAAAACAAGTATCTACAACTACATACTTAGCTATTTTACTACTGGCTACTTTAGACTGAATCCACATATAAATAAAGTAAGTGCTGAGAGGTATTTATCATACCGAATCGAGCTGAGATGTGTGTAGGCAATCAAACAATGGAGAACTTGATTCGGTTCATGGTATAGATCTGTTATTGCAGACACGAATCATAACTTCCTTATGTCTTAAAAATCGCCATTTAGCCATTATTGAGGACTCGATGTTCTATTGAAGGAAATAGGGAAATAAACATTTAATGATTTCGTTGGTAATAATAATAATACATGAGAGCTGTTGGACTGTTTTTAATATTCGTAATGGTCCGAATATATGGGTTTTAGGAAAAAAAAGTTCTTAATTTAATGGGATTATGAAATTTGAACAGGACAACTTTTGCCAAAACGTGCTCAAAACGGAGAAGGAAATCATCGTGCATAAACCAGTTAGTATTTTTATAAGCGGCGATGGGCTTGCAGCCGGTGACGTAGGGAATGCTAAATAATGCAAAATGTGGGCATGCATCAAATATATAATATTTGCCATTACATCTTCAAGGATCAGAGAGCCTGGAAATCTGAGAGGATGTCTACCGTACTTGGGGATTATAGACCCTATTACTAAGACTCCACTGTCCGTCTGTCTGTCTGTCTCATGAACCGCGATAGCTAGGCAGTTGAAATTGAAATTTTCACAGATGATAATTATTTCTGTTGCCGCTATAACAACAAATACTAAACGAGTGATCCTATAAGGGTTCCGTTTTTTCCTTTTGAGGTACGGAACCCTAAAACAGAATTAAATAAATATTTAAGTGGGGCTCCCGTACAACAAACGTGATTTTATTGCCGTTTTTATAAATAATGGTACGGAACCCTTCGTGTTCGAGTCGGACTCGCACTTGACCGGTTTTTGGTTGTATCTACTGTCATGAACACTTATTGCTAAGATAACATTAACTAGACAATTATCATGTACCAGTGTAAACTAAAAATAAATTTGTCAGCAATTGCAATGTTTCCATAGTAATAATAACATCAATAAATGTATGCACAATATGCACATGTACCTGATTGAAGCGGTTATGACTGTAGGGTCATCAATCACTTCAATCAGTAGTGCTTGTGTCCATGATCACACATTATAGAAAGGTCACCATCATCTTTTCCTAAGTATCCAAAATATAGGCATGTGCCAAAAGTAATGTTTGGAGGTGCCTCTGACTAATCCCTTTAGAAATATTCAAGGATCTGAGCGACTGGAGATCTGAGAGGATGTCTACCGTACTTGGGGATGACATAATCGTGATACTATTTATTTATTTATATTATTCAATGACTAGGTACCTACCTACTCGCATTTCTTGTAAGTAATATTTTACAAGGAAAATCGTCTTATAATCGAGTTACATATCTTACTTATACAAGTACATAGGTACTACTACTAAGTATGAGAATGATGGGCCTTATAGCTCGTAACCTAGTAGTATTTAGGTACCTAGATATTTTGGGGCTGTTATACCGATAATATACTAATTTGTGAAATGCCCCCAATATTAATTAATATTCTTTATTCATTGTTGGGAGTACTCGACGGATAGAGATGGTTGGAAGGATTTACAGGAGACTTTTGCCCAGTGAGAAGGAATAGGTAAAATACCGTTTAAGTAAGTTCTCATAACTAGGAAAATGTTTTGCAACAAATCAGTTAGAGATCAGAGCTAGTCGATTAGTAAAACCATGGCCGTACCACAAGCTCAAAAGCAATATTAAAACATAAACTCACGGTGCAAATGACAACGAAATACGTTTTCACTTTCGCACCGGAGAAATATTGTTTGGTTTCAGAGCCTCCTAGATCTACAATTTCTTTGTTGATGTGGATGTCATAGCCTTCTAGATTTTATCAAATTTCTGGGTCAATGAGGGCAATTCAAGAAGGCCACGATTCATTGAACTCTTTGGAACTTATCTGCTTGAGGTGATCGACCGAAGGTGACCAACAAACAGTCGATTGATTTAAAACATTCCAAGGACGTAAACAGATATGAAATTATGAACTTTGTGGTATCTAAGTGCCTACACTAAGTACTATATTTTGTCAAAATATTTTCGTTTAAAAAACTAAAAACAAAACCGACTTCATGTGTGGCGAATCTATCGTCGCACTTTTATGTTCGGTGGTCGAACCACTAAGTCAAAAATGACAGTGACAGATGACCAGTAGTGTACGACACGATGTTTAGTTAGGTTAGAATATTTCCTCTAATTTCTCCTCTGTATCTAAAACATAATTCATGTACTATTTAAGGGCATTAAAACCAAATTCTACAACACCTACGCTGTTTCATTTCTACACGGGAGCGTAGATATCTCCCACACATGCGTTGTTATAAATTGAATTTAATAATTCCATTACAAAATTTCATTCCCAATTTTACTACCCTTAAAAATGTTTTTTTTTCTTAAATTTGAATGGGATTATACGGAAAGCACCAGCTTTCAAATAAAAAAAGAATTATCAAAATCGGTTCACCCAGTCGAAAGTTCTAAGGTAACAAACATTAAACCAAAAAAAAAATGTTGAGTTGAGAACCCTCCTCCTTTTTTTAAATCGGTTAAAAAATAAACTGAAATATTATCCAATTATACAGGACTTATCCAGGTACCACGCGAGCGAAACCACGGACGAAAGATAGTGAAGACTTTCCAATTGGTGTTCATTTGTTCATTCAACATTATTCTAACCGGGACACAAACAATTATGTTATTTACAAATGCTGTTGTACATAAGTTAGTATATAGGTAAATAATGCAAGCGTGCTGTATCGATTACGTTGATCATTAACACAAACAATTATTTTATTTAGTTTAGCATTTTATTGTTTACATACAAGTAGGTCGGTCTTATCAACACTATTCACTAGTTATTTTATCACTAGGGAGCATTGTGGACAATTTTGTTAGTACCTAGATACCCACACATACCTAGGTACCTAAGTGGGTTTATCATACAACAATTTGCGGTAGATTTATTATAATTTTTGCAATAAAAATTGAAATTTGAATTTTTGAAATAAGTTTGTTTGAAAACACACTCCTTTTTCTTTTTTTTCGGTGATAATCAATCAAGATGCAACTGAACTAAACATCCAGTTTCCGTTTTTAAGAATGCGACCCGCCCCGGCTTCGCACGAGTGCAAAGCTGATTCCTATAAACCTTCCTCCTGAATCACTCTATCTATTAAAAAAATCCGCATCAAAATCCGTTGTGTAGTTTTAAAGATATAAGCATACATACAGACGCGGGAGCGGGAAGCGACTTTGCTTTATATACTACTAGCGACCCGCCCCGGCTTCGCACGGGTAGCATGTTATTATACATATAAACCTTCCTCCTGAATCACTCTATCTATTAAAAAAAACCGCATCAAAATCCGTTGTGTAGTTCTAAAGATATAAGCAAACATACATACATACATACGCGGGAAGCGGAAAGCGACTTTGCTATAAACTATGTAGTGATGTAGTGATATATTTTTTAGATATGGCGCCCTCCTCCCCATAATGTTTTTATAATAATTTGTTTTATCTCGTTTGCATAGAGATATTTCTTCTACTTCGCCCGAACCCTGCGGACAAGAGCTAGTACCAACCTAACAATATAAATAAATCATCACTATGTTCATTCTATATAGGCACTCGTACCTAGATAGCTTCCAGAATTACTGAAGAGTCCGATGTCTTGTAATTAGAGAATCGCGTGCTGTAGGTAATAAATACCTACATACCTCTTTTATTACTAAGTTGGAATAGGTACATGTAAGCACTACGTAATTAAAATGCGATTAGTAATGAGTGCGTGTTGGTGAATGAAATGACTACGTGGAATTGTAGGAGAAATGTTAGGTAGCTTCTGCGTGGATGGAACTAAGGAGCCATGGAGTCATGATCATATCTTATTCATAACCAACTTCCACTATTAGATGTGAACACACCTGAAATTTTTGAATAAGGTCATCAACATTTTCAGCAAAAAGGCTTGAGACCTTAATTGTTCTCCCCTAAAAATGGTTGTAAAGTTGTTCTATTTGTGGTAAGGGGTGATATTTATTTACATATTTCATTTTGTTTATTTGCATCATGTCATGTGCTTTCACACAGATCTTAAAGATCTTGATTCTGATTCTAGATTTTGCTCCTTTGGACCATAATCGTAGCAAAGGCATACGGCATATCTACGGCTTCGTAGCGGTAGAAAACTAAGTAGGTACCTAGATATCATGTTACCATAGGTATATTACGTAATTTTCGCCTTAGTCAAGCTAAGCTAGAACTTAATTATCTGCTGAAATACCAAAATAAAGTATTTAATTTTATCTACTTGTGTCTACATAGGGTACTGTAGATACCCACCTACCTACGTAACCTAAGTATCCTCATTTAATTCACAAATGCGGTGTCTAAATGTAAATAGTTTGAACGTTGACCTTGCCGTGAATCTGGGAGCCGTCCAGCGAAGTTCATTATTGCCACCACACACCATCATTTCGGTCATGAGCTATTTAATAATCTGACTGATGGGTTTTTTGCCAAACTACTGACTGACTGATAGCACTGCTCAGTCAAACCAGACTCAAAATAAAGAGAACTAGTGGAAGCCCCCGCGACTTCGTTCACATGAAGTTATCTATACTTATAATAAATCTGTAGAGAGGTCAATTCTGTACATGAAATATATTTCCAAAATAACTATCAGGGGGTGATTAGGGTTCGATACTGATGCCAAAAATGCAATCAGTAAATTTTTTGTCTGTCTGTCTGTCTGTCTGTCTGTCTGTCTGTCTGTCTGTCTGTCTGTATAACCGTTATAGAAACAAAAACTACTCAACGGATTTTAACGAAACTTGGTACAATTATTTTTCATACTCCTGAGCTGGTTATAGTATACTTTTCATCACGCTACAATCAATAGGAGCAGAGCAGTGAAGTGAAATGTTGGGAAAACGGGAGTTGTTACTGCATTTCTTAAGCTTCCGTCGCGTGTGCAACCTTAATGGTTAAAGCTACACAGAAATCATGTATGACGGAAATGTTCTCCTTAAAATTATATAAAAAATATCCCACGACAGCATATGTTTATCTTTTATGGTTGACTCACAATAACACGTGTAACTACCGATAGCTTAGCAGTTCGAAGCTTTCTGATTATATTTGTCTACTCTTACGTTTATAACACTCTCAGTCATCCCTAATTAAAAAAGTTTACATTATTAACTATTCCATAAAAAAGAATCATATAAATTGGTATAGAAACATCAAAGTTATACATGAAATACGCTAATAATAAGCCATCGCGCGTGAATACTGAATCATGCTATACGGATTATTTTTGTATATAAGGTCGCGAACGCACAGGCTGGCGGCTTGCTTAGCGCCTAGAGGCTAGCGAGTCACCTAGCGAGTAGCTTCGTAAAACGAACATTCTCGAACGTTCGCGACCAGCCTAGCAGCTAGGCGTCAAGCATGCGTCAAGCGCGCAGTGCGGCCGGTCGCTAACGTTCGAGAATCGGTCGCCGCGCTCGACGCGTCTCGCGGCCGAAGGTATAAAAAGGCGGGGCGTCCGAGCGCGAGCGCGAGCTTCATACAATTTTTGTGTGATACTGCGCAGCCGGACCCACCGTGTTTAAGGGTTAAAATGCAGTTACAAATCTATGGAAATGTACAAATTGTACTCCAAAATCTGGAATTGTACTAGAAGGGGTCCCGAGATATTTACGTTTGAAATGGGCCGGCCAGGAAGTAGTCTAAACCCGTTAATCCCCGAACGAACGCCGGCGTTCGCGCTTTAACGTCACTGCGCAAGGAATTTTTGAAAAATTTATTATTTGGTAACCCGAAGAGCTATCGCTTCCGGGTTTTGACTGTTACGAAGCTGACAGATGACAGTGTCGTTCTGTGTAACAAAACCATTACTTCCATTGACTTCGCTGTAGACCTCAGAGTTTGTACGAAGTGTGATTGTTACAATCAATCCAAAAAATATCGTTTTTGGAACGAAGTTCCTTATGGCGCGTTGCGAAGGAGGCTAGACGGAAAAAAATCAGACGAAAAGTTGTCACGAGTCACGACACCGTTCGCAATAGTGTAGTAAGCCGTGCGGCGTGCGCATGTTTCTCTGTCTGTCTTTCTCTCTCTCATAGAAAGCAAGCAAATTATTTTCGTTTCGTCTTTCTATTTTGCTTTGAACAGTATACCGTCGCGACGATTTTTTTTTTGTTAAGTTTATACAGGTTTTTTGTACATAATAAATAATAATAGAAAATTCTGCACAAGTTCCGGATATTGTTGATGGAGTAGGTACATTTTTCGAACAGAAATATCCATTGATGCACGGCCGGTATTCGAACTCGAAATTAATAATATATACCTATTTACCTAACTACATGAATTCAATAATTCAATTTTAAACTTTTTTTTACTTTTTAGTAAAGTACCTACCACCTATTTACCGACATACTTTACCGATAGTGGTAAAATAGCGCCACCTGCCAGCGGAATTGCAAACATCTTTCATCATTGGTTTACCTCTCAAACCCCGAGAAGTCGCATGAGACCGCGAAACAACCTATAATAACGCAGTAACATCAAATGAAACTAGATGGCGCTAGAATGCAAAAATCACGTTTGTTGTATGGGAGCCCCCCATAAGGCGCTCTATAAATTATTAAAATTTTGACAGGATTATTTTTTTCTGTCGCGGGTCTGCTATAGGCAATACGCTAAAAAGTTCTTATTTCTTCAAGTTATACGCGAGTGAAACCGCGGGGTACAGCTAGTAGTATATAAAGATGTGCCCATCTTTAATCACTTCGATAAATAATCCTACCGACCGCTGCAATGACGACAAACACACGTCGGCGCGTGGTCCGCCTTAGCTTTTCGAATAAATTAATGATATAAATTATGTATAATTACTTATCAAAAATCTATTCTAATAGAAATCTAGATCTACATATTACCTATCTTTAACAATAAATCACAAGTTGATTTTAATAGTAGGTATATAAAATATTTCGATCATAAATTATAAAACGTATCATTTTGAAATAATATCTTTATCATGAAAAGTTTCTGCTATTATGTTTTCAGCTTAATAGAAATCTAGGTAGGAACCTGAAGTAATATACTTATAAAAATAGGAGATGTGGCTTGTTCAGAAGTATTTCTTTTTTCGATTCGAAAAAGAGCAATCAGCGACTGGGAGTCCCTTAATCGACTGTAACTAAAAAGTTTACGCAAATTTGGACTCTAGCTTAATCAGAATAAGAAATCGTCACCAAATCAAAGAAATATGAGTTTTTAAAATCAAACAAAACAGTATTCTTCATTATACAACTTTACAAAAACAAGATATTTTGACAAATTGTGAAGCCAAAATATAGTTTTTTTTTAAGTTTTATAGTAAAACCATCTAGCAAAAATAAATTTTAAATGACATTAGGTACCTCGGGAAAATTCTATCCTAATCCTAATATTATAAATGCGAAAGTTTGTGAGTTTGTATGTATGTTTGTTCCACAATCAGGTCTAAACGACAAAACGGATTAAGTTGAAATTTGCTGTAGATGTAGATATGCCCGAATAAATAATAGACTACTTTAAAAAAAGAAAAACATCCCCAAAACGGTAAAAAAATTCAAAAGGGCTGATTTATGTATAGATGGCGCTGGTGTGCAACAAATCTGACATCACAGACTAAAAACATTCAGTCTTTTCTACACGATTATTGAAATTTGACAGGACAACGTCTGTCACGGGTCGGCTAGTTTTCAAATAAACTTCAACCTCCGTTGTTCCTTCTTAGGGGCTGAATTTCGTGAATTCCTTTCTTGGTGCACACCAAATTAATTTTTAAATTTTCCCATTTTAAATTTTCTAGGACCAGTAGTTTAGACTGTGCGTTGATATATCAGTCAGTCAGTTAGTAACTAACGCAAGAATAATAGAAGAAGAAATAATAAAATTTTAACAGATGTTAGGTTAGTTAGAGATGACATATTCATACAAAGTGACAGCTCCATGTGCGTCTGAGAGAGATATTCGTAAGCATGAACTTCACTACATAGTATAAAGCAAAGTCGCTTTCCGCTTCCCGCGTATGTATGTATGTATGTATGTTTGCTTATATCTTTAAAACTACACAACGAATTTTGATGCGGATTTTTTAATAAATAGAGTGATTCAAGAGGAAGGTTTATATGTATAATACATGCAAAATATAGTAGAGAAACACTGATAATTTTAGAGGTTTCTAATGTGATGTCGTAAATAAACACATTTTTTTGCGCTTACATTGCAAATGCTGGCTGAACCCCACGAGATATATCAAAATAATGTACTACAGTATTGTACACCTTAAAAACGTCTACAAAAAAGTCCACGATGGTATTAGAAATGTCATAGGCTGCGTTCCCACTACGCCGGACCGGCAAATCTGCCGCGCCGGTAAATCTGCCGGGCTAGTGGCTGTACAATTTATATGAATTTATATGAATCTGTTCACATTATCCCGGGTCCGGCATTTTTGCCGAGCCCGGCATTTTTACCGAGCGTTTTGTCACTACGTGTTGTCACTCAGTACTTGACTGTCTGAATTTCTTCCGGCATCCGATGTAATGTGAACACTCTGTCCGGTGTCCGGTTTCCGGCAGATTTGCCGGTCCGGCGTAGTGGGAACGCAGCCTTACGCACAGCGAAGCGGGCACGGGTCAGCTAGTAGGTAATACATATATTTATAATAACTCCATACACAAACAAAGTCACGGGCATTAGCCTGCTATTAAACTAAACTGTTGGACTGATGATGTGTGGCTGCCATTACGGTTTCTTCCATTTCAATGATTGTTTACAGAACAAAACGGGAATGTGTTTTGATTCAGTCGATTGATTGAACATAGCGCATTCTATGACCATTGATTTCTATGCTACGATATTTAATTGATTCAATTTTTATAGAGTGTTACGACATAGTACCTTAGTAACCGGTTACTAGCAGTGTAGTTTGATAAGCCGTTATGCACAAGGTACCTACCTACCTACCTACCTGTTTTGGTGCCTATCGACTAATGCATTTAATTATGTTGGAAGACTTCTATGATCTACAGAATCAGAATCTGAATTCAGAACAATAAAAAGATAACACAAAAGATAATAACTGTGTAGTAGCTTCCACACTTGCCAACTTAACTCGAACATAGTTCTGTTTAATATTACATGAACTAACAATTAATATAAATATCTAATTTTTCAGCCAGACACTAGCCATGGAAGCCAGAAGTACGTTCCATCATTCATAAAAAAACATTATAAATAAATATTAAATAAATATACTTACATAAAGGTAAAAGGGAAACAAATCAAAAACTCATCTCTGTAGACAAACCAAGTTATTTACCTACCTATATTTTTTTCGAAGACTGCACTATTACCGATGCACCTACCTACACGTAATCGTTTAGAATTCAACTCTAGAACGAAAGATAGAAATGTGAAGTGAAGTGTTCTTTGATAAAAAAAAAGTTAACAACACCAGTCACAAAAACTAAACCGGACTAGAGACAGACCACTGAACCCTATTCGACGTACAATTGATGCATCAGCATGAGAATAAAAATGTGGGTTTAGAAAAAGCGACTAGGTATTTGGATAGAAAAAGTTGAAATCATCCAGAATGAAACTATAACTGAATAAGGAATTCAGCATGCTTGGCATAGTATAAGCATTGAGCACCTAAAGAAACAAGAAGAGACGACAAACATTCAAATAGTATTTCTAATATCGCGACACGCAGTTATCAATTTTAGGAGAGTGCAGAAATTTTTATTATAATTATTCTTTCGACTGCCATACTCAAACAGCTGAATTAACTACTCTTCAGTGGGTAGACGTAATGTTTTCTTAGTGTATAAACCATCATATATTAATATTATAAATTTAAATGTTTTTGAGGTGTTTGTGCCCCCCCCAATCACGCCCACACGCGGATTTGGATAATACTAGGAATATACTTAGATAGTTACATAGTCTATGTTCTGGACTAACAAATAGACTAATATTTATCCAGGTAGGTAGGGTCGATGTGCCGGATATCGGCCTTTTAGTGCTCCCTCCAACTTTAGGACATCATAAAAAATAGTTGCAACTTTAATATGCCTGTTCTAATGATGTCATATGATAGCCTATATAATCAAATTTGATTAAAAAATACAATAAGGTATATAAAGCTATTAGTTATTTTTATATTAATTTAAATCCGGAAAAATGCCAAAAATTCAGTTTTCGGCCCCAAAATTATGTTTTCGGCCATAGGGTTTTCAGTTTTCGGCCACTGCATTGTGATGGTTTTTAAATGAATTTATAAGTATATAATAATATAAAAACGCTTTATTTGTATGTTAAATATTGTTTTATTGTAAATCCAAATGCTATTAAAAATCGCAAACAAAATTATTCAAGTAATCTAATAAAAATTAACATTTTAGAAACATTTTGTCTCTCTAATTAAAATAGTTATTCTTCGTTATTCTCTGTTGTAAACGAGATTAGTATGGATAAAGGTAAAAAAAACAGTGCAAGATATGAAGAATAGGAAAGTAGTTGGACCAGATGATATACCTTACCTACGTCCTGTGGAAGTATGGACGTTTTTAAAAGCAGATGGATGGAAGTGGCTGACTTTGTTCTTTAACAAGTTGTTGCATGATGAGGCGATTACGGACGAGTGGTGTAATAGTTAGCTAGTGCCCATTTTCAAAAACAAAGGGGACGTAAAGGACTTCAATAACTACAGAGATATAAAGCTCATGTCACATACTATATGAAAATCTAGGAGAAAGTGATTGCGAGATGAATGAGAGATCCGAGAGTGAGATATTGCAGAGCCAGTTCGGGTTTCGGGAACAGACGCCGTATTTGCACTTCGAAAACTGTGCGAAAAGTACAGGAGTGCACAGTGTGCACATATGAACTTGCACGTGCTGACCTGGCGAAGATCAACACATACGACAGGGTACCCCGTGAGGTTTTGTGGTGGGCTTTTATGAAAAAGAAAGGAGTACCTGGAAAGGACCTGCAGCTTATACGGGCCATGTACAGCCGAGGCTCGGTACATATGTCCGGTCTGAAGCTGGCGTTACGGACAAGTTCAATGTGGTTGTAGGCTTGCACCAGAGATCGGCTTTAAGCTGTTATTTGTTTCTCCTGGAAATGGATGCACTGACATCGCAAATACAGGAGGAGGCACCCTGGTGCATGTTGTTCGCCGACGACATTGTTCTTGTAGGAGAACGGTCGCAACTGAGACTGGGAAAATGGCAAATGAAATTGGAGAGTGTCGGAAAGAAGATTGACGAGGATGGATAAGATCAGGATGGATAATAATCAGAGATGCTTGAAAAAAAAGTAGCACCTGAGGCAGAAAAGATAAGGAGGAAGAAATATTATGAATAAAGATGGATGGATGTAGACGTAGGGGTTGGCCAAAAAAAAGATGATGGACTGTGTGAAAGATGACATAGGTAAGAAAGGAGTGAGTGATAAGATGACGGCTGATAGAGGGAAATGGAAGAAGTACACATATTGTGCCGACCCCACTTAAGTAAGATGAGGGCAGGAAGATGATAAGTCTTTGGGTTTGACTACCCAATATTAATCGTAATGATTTATTAAGCTATAATAAATGTATTATCTATACACCTATTTCAAAATCAACCACATTTTTACGAACGAAATTTACATTTTGCGATCAGAAATCAGTATAACAAACATTTCGTTTAAATGATTTGTCCTGAACATCTTCATATTTCAGTCCTACCAAGTCAGTTTATCTTAAATTAGTGCAAAAATTACAGCCAAGATTCTTCTCCGTATCTTCTTCTGTGTCGCTTATTAAAATGACTTCACAGAAGGCGCATTTCAATTGTATCTTTTCTTTTATCTATCTTTTCTTCGCCAAGCCCCAGAAGCAACATTGTAGACTATGAAACCCTAAAAAAGCAATAAAAACATATAATATATACGCGTTGAAAAGAGAACCTCCTTTTTTATAAAGTCGGTTGAATGTAACGCTTAATCAAAATAACTAACTTTAGATTAATCTGCAGAATAAAATGTTTAAAATGTTATTAGAAACTTGTAGACGAAAACTAACAGTGACATTCAATTTTCGACCACCATGTTCTCCATACAATTATAGGTCATGCCGAAAACTACGGTACCATTTTATCTATGATGAGATTTTCGGCCACCCCGAAAATGGTCATTTATAAGATCAATTTTTAACTGAATACCACGTAATTTGACGGCCGAAAATTAATGGCTAGATTACTCACATTAAGTACAATGGTAATAGAAAGAATCTTCAGATATATCCTTAACCAAATAAATAAACAAGACAAAAGCGTAGAAGACTTGATATAGCACATATCGGCCCCTAGGCCGAAAACCAAACTTTTTAAAAAATTTAGATTTTAGATACCGGCCCCTAAAATTACAGTGGTTTTGTTTATCATATCACAAAAATCATATTACGAGTATGATAATACGTCATATTTGAAGTGAATTACATACCTATTGCCATTATTTAGTTTGAAGAACAACGCAATACTTACCTTGGAGTGAAACGCGCGGCACTAATTTTTTTTTACTTTTTGCACGTGGCGTGACTTCCGACACCCGTCGTCAAACTAAACAATTCGCTATAAATCACTCGTAGATGTTTCGCGACTAAAAGTATTATCAGATATAAGGTTAACATTTTCAGATGTCCGATTAAATATTTTGTTTGAAAATAGTATGTGAAAACGATAGTATCTCAATTTTACGGCACCGAGAACGCGTAAAGGCCGAAAACAGAAAGGGGCCGGCGAACGGGCTCACATACCCTACCGAAACCACGGGCGGAAGCTGGTATAATAATAAAGGTCTTTGCGTTTTAAATAGCTTGCACTACTGCTAAACTCGGTACCTACCTATGTATTCGAATGAATCATTCGTTGCACTAATGCAATGCGGTGTAGGGGCGTATAGTTTGTCTGGAAATTCTCTAGTAATAACGGGCATTCGTCTTATGGACCAACTGAAAATAACTGTTGAGAAAAAACGGGATTACCTACTACGTGACATAGCTTTCTAGACAGGATAATTTAAATACCCCTATGAACTTAGTAATTCGTTTTACCCTAATGTTTGTACCTAATCCTACTTATTAATCACTACATAGTATAAAGCAAAGTCGCTTTCCGCTTCCCGCGTATGTATGTATGTTTGCTTATATCTTTAAAACTACACAACGGATTTTGATGCGGTTTTTTTTAATAGATAGAGTGATTCAGGAGGAAGGTTTATATCGTCGGTTTAGAGGTAAAATTCATTAAATGCGAAAAACTAGTATGGAGTTATAAGCGATAATAATTATATTTTGCAAAAGATTGCATTTTGCTCATAGTTTTAAATGCAATCCTATTGAGTTTGATTTTGTTTTTAGATTATTAGGTTGCTTTTGTAACTGCTTTGTTTTGTAGATATTGCCCTGGTGAGACCGTTTCACGAATTTAATGAATTTGATCAATTATGTCACTTAATGAATTTTACCTTTAAACCGACGATATGTATAATAACATGCTACCCGTGCGAAGCCGGGGCGGGTCGCTAGTAATATTATAAATCCGTAAGTTTGTGAGTATGTTTGTTCCTAAATTACGGTAAATCTGATTTGAACGAAACTAGGAACATACATAGCCTATGCTCTGGACTAACAAATAGGCTACTTTTCATCAGGTACCTACCACGCAAGTGAAGCCGTGTTTGAAAGTTAGTTTAAATATTTTAGGAATTTGTAGTTATTTGGCCTTGCTGTAACCAAACACAGCTGTTGGGTAATCACAACTCATTAAAAAAAGATTTAGAGGCCCTTTGGTAGGTATAGGCTTTCTCTCTACCAATAGGTAGTAGGTATTTGATGAATGTAGAAAAGTTTTATTCTCGACTAGCGACCCGCCCCGGCTTCGCACGGGTAGCATGTTATTATACATATAAACCTTCCTCCTGAATCACTCTATCTATTAAAAAAACCGCATCAAAATCCGTTGTGTAGTTTTAAAGATATAAGCAAACATACATACATACATACATACATACAGACGCGGGAAGCGGAAAGCGACTTTGCTTTATACCTACTATGTATTGATAGTGATATCTGCAAAACGGCAGTTTCTCTAGCTACCTAAATGAAAGACAGTTTCTTTTAAAGTTTCATGGTTTTCAAGATAGTGCGGTTCTATCACTTTTTCCGTCCTGTCCGGGTAAACATGGTCCATACAAAAAACCAAAAAATTGAAGTACCTACCTATCACCCCTAATGATTTAGATCACGAAGGTCTAGGATAGTATTTTCCACCTTTTCAAATATGTTAAAATTGAAACGGCAAGGTGGAATGGAAGCAAGATCATGGTGGTTACAGAGGATCTTAGATCTGTAATGGTCTGGTCTAGCAATTAAAATAATAATAAACAGTCCAGTAGTATAAATCCTGGGCTAGAATTCTTTCTAGAATTTTCTTGTGGGTATCAGAAACTATGGGTGATGACACATATTATTTCCGAGTAATATATTTAACGATAGGTAATAAATACACAAATAACAGTAATATTATATAAAAGATATCTAAGGAAGAAATTTACACAATAGCGTAAAAAAACATGTGATGGGACCAACCGTAACCGAGAGGTAACCGACTTACCTACTTATACCTAGGTACCTAAAAAAAATACATTGGATTAGGAACCTGCTCTTTTTTCGTCGGTTAAAAACTCACCCCATCTCTGAGGAGTCCGTCCCAAGCAGCTATTATCCTCAGGATTGTACAGCGCCTTGCAGAACCTCTCCCAGGCCGTGCCGGGCGCCGGCGGAGCCCTAGCCCAGTCCGTCTCCATATTATGAGAACCGTTCGATTTACCAGCCATTGTTTATTTTATTCGTGATTTATTTAACTATTTTGAATATTGTGAACGCGAGCGTCGCTGCCCGCTGTGTAGTAATGACTGCGCGAGCGCATCGCTATGTCGCAGGCTCTGAACGAATCTATGCGTTTGACAAAAGCCCTTGTAAGCCCTTGGATAAAGAGTTCAGTTTGGCGTTGGTTCAGCGTTGGCGGCGTTGGTTGGCAGATTTCGTCCACTGTGGGTGCGTGTTCTCATAGTGTCGTTCTTGAATACGAGGGTAAGTTAGTTAAGGGGCTCCCAGTCGCTGATTGCTCTTTTTCGAAACGAAAAAAGAAATAGGTACTCCTGAACAAGCCACATCTGCTATTTTTATAAGTATATTACTTACTTCAGGTTCCTACCTAGATTTCTATAATAATAATAATAATAATAATAATAATAATAAACTTTATTTATTTCACTCACAAGATATACAAGTAGTTATTAAAGCCCTTGATCTCTGAGCTAGGTAATATATAACCTGTGATTCAGAAATCAAGTTCTATTAAGGGGCTGCCAGTCGACGATTGCTCTTTTTCGGAACGAAAAAAGTAATACTTCTGAACAAGCCACATCTCCTATTTTTATAAGTATATTACTTCAGGTTCCTACCTAGACTTCTATTAAGCTGAAAACATAATAGCAGAAACTTTTCACGATAAAGATATTATTTCAAAATGATACGTTTTAGAATTTATGATCGAAATATTTCATATACCTACTATTAAAATCAACTTATGATTTATTGTTAAAGATAGGTAATGTGTAGATCTAGATTTCTATTAGAATAGAATTTTGATAAGTAATTATACATAATTTATATCATTAATTTATTCGAAAAGCACTTTCGGATCACGCGCCGACGTGTATTTGTCGTCATTGCAGCGGTCGGTAGGATTATTTATCGAAGTGATTAAAGATGGGTACATCTTTATTCACACATACTATACATTATAAAATAGGAGATGTGGCTTGTTCACAAGTATTTATTTTTTCGTTTCGAACAAAAACAATCGTCGACTGGGAGCGCCTTAACTGCTAATGGTAATCGATTTCAATATGTCAAAAAGTTTTTGACAGTTTTGACGATCACAGTTTTTGACAGTTTTGATTAAATAGTGACTAATGATTTTATGGCAATTTTTTTTTACACCTTGGGTTACATTTGTTACATTAAAGTTTTAATAGATCACTGATTTTTTCGAATAATGAATATAGCCTATGTTCATCAAGCATAATGAAGGATTCTAATGGTAAATATTTTTTTCAAATCGGTCCAGTACTTCCGGAGCCTATCCAATGCAAACAAACAAGCAAATATTTCCTCTTTGTAATATTAGTTTACAATATGGCGCTGCGGGTTTGTGTTGGTATTCCTCATCGCGAATTAGTTATATTTGCCTATTTGTAGGTACAGATATACCTATAACGATAACATAATTCGTACTTGTAGCTAAATTATCTAAATGTTACTAAGTACCTACCTACTATCTATAGCAACAATTTATATTTACATTGGGGATTTCCTTAAGGCCCTGTATGTCGACGATTGCTCTTTTTCGAAACGAAAAAAGAAATACTTCTGAACAAGCCACATCTCCTATTTTTATAAATATATTACTTCAGGTTCCTACCTAGATTTATATTCACAACTAGCGACCCGCCCGGGCTTCGCACGGGTGCAATGCTGGTACTAAATATAGGTACTACAGAATGTCTTTATATAAAAATTTTGTTTTCACAGCTTTTTTTGACCCTTTCTAGTACAATTGCTGATTTTTGGAATACAATTCGTACAATTCCATAGATTTGTAACTGCATTAAAATTAACCCTTATCCACGGTGGGTCCGGCTGCGTAGTATCACACGATTTTTATGATTCTTTTTTTATGGAATAGTTAATAATGTTAACTTTTTTAATGAGGGATGACTGAGAGTGTTATAAACGTAAGAGTAGACACACATATAATCAGAAAGCTTCGAACTGCTAAGCTATCGGGAGTTACACGTGTTATTGTAAGTCAACCATAAAAGATAGACAATATGCTGTCGTGGGATATTTTTTATATAATTTTAAGGAGAACATTTCCGTCATACATGATTTTTGTGTAGCTTTAACCATTAAAGTTGCACACGCGACGGAAGCTTAAAAAATGGAGTAACTTCTCCCGTTTTCCCAACATTTCCCTTCACTGCTCTGCTCCTTTTGATTGTAGCGTGATGAAAAGTATACTATAACCAGCTCAGGAGTATGAAAAATAATTGTACCAAGTTTCGTTAAAATCCGTCGAGTAGTTTTTGTTTCTATAACGGTTATACAGACAGACAGACAGACAGACAGACAGACAGACAGACAGACAGACAGACAAAAATTTTACTGATTGCATTTTTGGCATCAGTATCGATCCCTATTCACCCCCTGATAGTTATTTTGGAAATATATTTCATGTACAGAATTGACCTCTCTACAGATTTATTATAAGTATAGATTTAAAAGTTTTGACAGGACTGACTCAAGTTGGCTAGTCAAAGTAAACCTATATTTTTTATTTCAATTAATTTAGGAGGTGCCTTCAAGGATCACTTTGAAACGTCTAAGAACCTGTAAAGCAAGTGATCTAAGAGTAAGTGACAGTCCACAGCGTAAATTATCCCCCTATATTTAAATTGTAACAATAATTTAACAAAAAACGCTTCCTACTGGTAGTGATCTGGATCAGTTTAGCTACCTATAGACTGTTTGCAGCGGTCTTTAAATGGCTTAACTGGTTCTCTTTGTAAATATTCTGTATATACATATAAAGTAGTGTTAGATGTTGTTTGTTTTTAACAAAATAAATAATAAATAAATAGGATCACGACTTTAATCCCATAGTACGGTCGACATCCTCTCAGATCTCCAGACGCTTAGATCCTTTGAAGATGTCTAGTGGGGGTAGTCAGAGGCACGTCCAAACATTATATTTGGCACATGCCCACATTTTGCAGTAGTTAGCATTCCATACGTGACAGGTTGCAAGCCCATCGCCGCTTATAAGAACACTAACTGGTTTCCTCACAATGTTTTCCTTCACCGTTGTAAGCTAACAAAATATCACTAGAAGAAATCTAGGCATTCGTGAAAATGCCTACAAAATAGAATATTTACTGCAACACACACGTGCATGGTGCAGTGTGGCTGTGGGACACATGTGTGAGAAAGATCCGAAAACACAGGTTATGTAACACCCACTACATTCTGTAGCCCGCAATAAAATAGTTTCTGTGGCTTTCTTTGGCTTGCGACCTGTCACTGATGCTAGCTATTATATAATTAGAAAACCGACGAAAATGTTTCGACCAATCGAAAAGTCAAGGGAAGATATTCGTTTTTTTTTTAAGTTTTATTTAGGACAAGATGACCCCGCGAACTTCGTATTGCTTTAGAATTAACAAATGTTGTCATATGTCCCCGTTCCCGTAACCGTATTATCAAACCTAATAAAGCTCAAATTGGCTACGTTTTAGTTATAAAACTTTTGTATGGGAAAAAGAAAAGGGCTGTTTTTAGGGTTTTCCCGGCAATTATTCTAATTTTTCACACCTTTTAAACCTTCCCTAGACCTCCACGAACATTTCAAGACCAAGGTAAGATAAATCCGTTCAGCCGTTTTCGAGTTTTAGCGAGACTAACGAACAGCAATTGATTTTTATATATGTATATAGATTTAGGAACTATTTGTCCTACATTAATAATTTGAATGGGACCAACTTGGGATTATTCTCTACAATATAGAAAATCGGATCACTAGATAAAACTATATGCCTGAAAAAGCAAAAATTAAGAATAATACATATCAAATTGAGAACGTCCTCTTTTTACATCGGTTAAAAACAGTTTCTGTGGCTTTCTTTGATGGGCTTGCAACCTGTCACGTATGCTAGCTACTAGAAAATGTGATGGATATTTGCCAAATGTAATGTCTAGACGTGTCTCTAATTCCCCCCCATTATATATATTCTAGGAATATCTAAGAGGATGTCTGCCGTAGTAACTTGGAGATTACAGTCTTAAAGGTAAGTCTAAGGGGGTCCGAGAAACGAAATTGTATTTAGCACATGCCTACACTTTTGTAGTTAACGTTTCATAGCTTTGCATCGAACCCACGACCTTTGGCCCGAAAGTCAAGGCATTCCCACTAGGCCAACACGGCTCAAAGAGCGTAGGTAGATGATAGTATTGTGTACTTATCCCATTCATACGTGAACATGAATGGTTCTCATTCAAACAATTTATGGCAAATAGGATATTGTGCCAAATGTAATGTTTAGACGTGCCTCTGACTACCTTTTTTAGTCATCTTCATTATGGATCTGCAAGGATTCTTTTGGTTTACGCGATATTTATGTGATGATAATAATGAATAATCTTTTAATATACAAAATTCTCGTGTCAGTGTTTGTAACCAAACTCCTCCGAAACCGCTTGACCGATTTTTAGTAAATTGTTTGTGTATATTCAGTAGGTCTGAGAATAGGTCGTAGGGTATTTTTATACCCCTAAGTGATAAGGGTGGCGTAAAGTTCCGGAAAAACACATACGTTTTTTTAGTCTACTCTTTTGTAGACAAAACGTTTTCTCGGCTGGGACTGCCTTGAAAACGTTTTACTGTACCTTCACATCTTCACAAGCCTTCAAAAGAGACACATTTAATTTTGTGCTTTGAAGCAGGGTCATAGAAAGAAATATATTTTATTACAAACATTTATTCAAAAAAGACACACAGTTACATTCAAACACACAATTCATAAATTTTAAATGCATCGACTTCTGCCTATTGCTAAAATGCTGCTTGGACTTTTTTGGACGGATAGTTATGCTAAAATTAATTGTGTAAAAAATATAAAACTAAGATACCAAAATCATAATAAAAAAATATATATTTCATTATATAAAAAGAGATTCAATGTATTCCATATAGATTTATCTAAATGCATTCCAAAAATATAATGTCTAAAAAAGTAAAATCTAAATTACATTCATAATATATAATACAGTAACATATAAAATCATGATATCTTTCAGAAGATTCTAAATATTACTGTCAGTCTTATATACTTAAATAATTCATTTTATAGTAATAAATGCCTAGTATATGCACGAGTATCTATATATAATCAGTGCTAGCTTTTAATAAGATCATAATATTGTTTTGTACGCCTTAGTGTAGACGCACACAGACCACACGCCACAGCCACAAACACTGCCACTGCCACTGCCTAAAGCTAGACGCGGCTACAACAGTAGCTGAAGCTCACAACAGGCACAGCAACGCCAGTGGGCGTGTGGCGACCACTGATGACGTTGTGTACGACGAGTCTATCCTAATAATATTATAAATGTGAAAGTTTGTGAGTTTGAATGTATGTTTGTGCCTCAATCAGGCCTAAACGATAAAACGGATTAAGTTGAAATTTGCTTTAGATGTAGATGTAGATATAATGCCCGAATAAAACATAGAGTACTTTAAAATATGAAAAACATCCTCAAAATAATAAAAAACGCAAAAGGGATGATCTCTGTGTAGATGGCGCTGGTGTGCAACAAATCTGACATCACAGACTAAAAATATTCAGTCTTTTCTATTCGTTTATTGAAATTTGACAGGACAACGTCTATCACGGGTCGGCTAGTACAAAATATAATGAACACTGCTGTCCGCAGCTCGGTGGCGGTATTTTGTGGCTGTCGCGTGTGGCCGTATGCGCAAACACATAAGCCGGGTCTCCTGAATATTGCCAACATGTTTGACAAACAAAACATTCGTAACACGTTATCGTATTGGTAAATAAATATACCTATTTATATTGATAAATAATTTTCAAGCTTTGTCAATTCATGTAAATATAGCATTATAAAAGTTATGAAAGTAAATTAGTTGATTGTACAAAAACGTTTAGAAAAATGGAGTGTTTTGAATTAGCCTACGGTGGGTTTAATATTATCTAAATTTCAGTTATAAACTACGCATTATTTACATAGGCACTGGCGTAATACATAATATACATCTAAGTACCTATTTACACGGACGGAACATGTATCTACTAGGAATGTTAGTAAATCTACATAATATCAAATAAGAGAGACCTAAAAAGAAATTTCACAATTGTTTAAATTAGAACTATAATAATTAGAGATTATATTAACCGAATTTGGTAAATGAACAAAGATGGTACAAAGAACACAAATTTCATTCATACATAATGGTGGCAATTATGGTGGCATAAAGCTAAAATTTCGTTAAAATACAATCGCTTTTGTTGCTTTTACTTTAAAGTCTAAATAAGCGTAACCTCAAAGTGACAGTTCTAAAACTTAGCACAGTTTTGAATAAATTTTACTATTTTTGTAAGTAATTTAAAAATAATGTAAATTGGTGTTGACTAAGATGACACTTGGATGTGTTTTAGGACTGTCATTTTGATGGTACGCTAATTTCGACTTAAAAAGGAATAAGATCGATCGTTTTTTTACGAAATTTTTGGTTAAGTTTGGACACAACGAATCGCCACCATTGTATTGAACTCTCAAAAGTAAATTCGTTTTTATTTTGGTATTAAAATAAACGGATATCGCCGCTTTATATGATTCAAATTGTTCTCAGTCGCCTACTATGTTCTAAAAACCACAGATTACAGGATTACTAAGACTGCTCCCGAAAACCAAAGCACACAAGCACATCTACCCCTACCAATGCCCCTAGTAAAAATAATTATGCTCGTTTCTGATGGACGTTCAACTTGCGACTGTTTTTTTATCTGTGCAAGAAAAACGATAATGGAAATAGAGGAGGCAATAATATGCTATTATTGAACTGAATCCAAAATGAAAAAAATTACTATTTGCGGTAGACAGATTTTGGAAAAGTGCCATTATAAGGATGAAAAAATTTACAAATTGTTGTAGAATTAAAACTATCGTGGTTGTTAATTATTTTGAATAGAAATACTGACTGCATTCGTTGATCTACAGTTGATCGCGGTCGCGTACGGTGTTCATGACTTAGAGCATCTGAATTGTCTCAAAACGTCAGCAATACAAGAAACGTGGTAATTAGCCCTATTTCTATTAAATTTGTGTTTTACTTTTTTTAGTGATAATCGATCAAGATGCATAGTCTGAGCATTCAGTTTCAGTTTTTGGGAGTAGTCATAATCCACCCTGTATATTAGATTTATTATCGTAAAATTACAACCATACATACAAAGTTTGTAAATTTACTTAATATTATGGAAAGTTTTTGGGAGTAGTCATAATCCACCCTGTATATTAGATTTATTATCGTAAAATTACAACCATACATACAAAGTTTGTAAATTTACTTAATATTATGGAAAGTTTAAAGATTCACTTGGACGGAGTATAGAGTAAATATCATAATAAAGGCTTACTTATTTTTTACTTTAAAATAATAACTTTTGGCCTAATTAGGTTGGATCTTCACCTACAAGACTTTTTTTTTGTATTCTCAAGAGTTGGCGATTTTATTGGCACAAACCCTTGAAAAAACCCTTATTTTGTACGTATTAAGGTCTAAATTAGCGTCTTACAATCTCCGCTTTAACTAACTTACAAATTGTAAGCGAATTTGAACTTTAGCGTGAACATATTAAGGACGTTTGTACCTTAATTGATTTGTTACAAATTGCGCCAATAAAATCACCACCAATAGTCACTTAGTCACTAGTCATAGGCTATATTATCATAGAATACTTTTAGATGCCACTTGCACCAATACCTTTCATGTTTTCTTACTAATTGCCTGTTTCATCATCTTCAAGTAAGTGTTGATTAGTTACTTTCCAGTTAGCGCTAAATTAATGTATGAAAGTGTCAAAACTATCAAATGTCAAATAGTTGCTGTCAGTATAAAAAGTCGTATGTAAAAACGTTAGGTTTTCAGGAGACACAAAAAACTGATTATTGCTATGAAGTTTTTTTTACAATATTTAAATGTAAATAAGTTTAGTTTAATATACTCCTGCAAATCGATTAACTACACATACAGCCAATAAAAAAAAATAGCAAAATTTTGACATACGACTTTTGGTACTGACAACAACGAAATGGTATGTTCGTTTTGGTAATCACCGAGTAGCTTACTTAGGACTTTACTTGAAGATGGTGAAACAGGCCCTAATTCATGCAACATGCATGTAACACTTTATGATTCCCATACGATTCATAAATATTTAGTTATTATTGTTATTGCTATTATTGCTTATTATAAAGAGGTAAGACTTGATTGTTTTTTTTTTGTTTGTTTGCATCAAATAAGCTACGAAACTACTGGACCGATTTAAAAAATTCTTTCACCATTAGAATCCTACATTATCATTTTTGAACATAGGCTATTAGTTCTCAATAAGTTGGCTATATGCGATAGCTAATATTATCAAAACTATTGGAAACCCTCGCTACTTCGTTCACATGAAGTTATTTTCAAACACCTCTCTACACCCCCTAAGGGGTTGAATTTCACGAATTCCATTCTAAGTGCATCCCCACATACCAAAAGGAATACACCTTTTAAATTTCAAGTTAAACCAGTCAGCCAGCGACGTCAGTTTTACATATTTAGATTGGATTGTGTTTAATTGTACAAACCAAACTATCTCAGTGTACTAGTTTAGTACTAGATTACTCTACCAGATGGCGTTCAATCAATTAATGTTTTTTTAACTTTGTGTCAATTATAACCTCTCGTCGTATATTACTGCGTACAGTAAATCTATGAACATCAATTCAATCATGTGTTGATTGCTTTAAACCCATCAGATTGAATATATTTAGCAATAATTGTTAAATGATGAATCGTAGGCGAATCATAATATTATTACTCAGCCTATTCAATCATTATTTCGAAATGTACGACGCCAAGTCTCTCCCTCCGGTCGTACTTGATGTTGCGAGCCCAAGCGCGGCATTCTATGTTTATCACAATACCAGCTGAAATTTGAAAAAAAAAACATTATTTATTTATTTAATTACGTGATAGAAAAACCGGCCAAGTGCGAGTCGGACTCGCGCACGAAGGGTTCAGTATCTATGAAAAGGTTTGTTGTATGGGCGCCCCATTTAAATATTTATTTTATTCCATTTTTAGTATTTGTCGTTATAGCGGCAACAGAAATACATAATCTGTGAAAATTTCAACTGTCTAGCTATCACGGTTCATGAGATACAGCCCTGTAACAGACAGACAGACATACGGACAGACGGACAACGAAATCTTAGTAATAGGGTCCCGTTTTTACCCTTTGGATACGGAACCCAAAAAAAGCACCTTTTAACCCTGATTCTTCTAGGTTTGGTCGCGTGGAATCGGCGTAGCTTCACCTAGTTCCTAAGACGTTTCAAAGTGATCCTTGTGATTTTATTGAAATAAATGATTTTTGAATTTGAATTTGAATTTGACACAAGCTACTTTATGAATGTATTATTTTCGCTGTCTCAGAATAAACTTTACGTCTAATTGTTTTAGAAAAATAAATATATTACTTTTGGGCCTCTTGAGGTGTATAGCGACCAGCGGACTGAGGTACCCCTCCGCATTCTCATAAGGGTAGAAATACCCTGGGAAGCCAGGGTAGGGTAAGTAGTCTACAGGACCTATGTTCTCCTTGTCGGCCGGCGTTTCACCCTGGCAGGACACCCACACCATGTTCCTCTGGAAAACGGTTCACACAGATAATAAAATTAAATAAAACCGTCCAAGTGCGAGGCGGACACGCGCACGTAGGTTTCCGTACAATTATTTAAAAAAACAGCCAAAAAATACGTTTGTTGTATGGGAGCCCCACTTTAATATTTATTTTATTCGGTTTTTAGTATTTGTTGTTATAGCCGCAACAGAAATACATCATCTGTGAAAATTTCAACTTTCTAGCTATCACGGTTCATGCGAACGGAACGGACAGCGAAGTCTTTGTAATAGGATCCCGTTTTTACCCTTTGGGTACGGAACCCTAAATGATAGGCCCCAAGCTGTGTTTGTTGCTTGATTCTTTTAGACAATGGTCGCGAGGAACAGGCGTAGCTTCACCTTGCTCCTAAGACGTTTCAAAGTGATCCTTGTGATTTTATTGAAATAAATGATAATTTGAATTTGAACTGACTACTCCCCTTAGGCATCTTCAAGGGTATTAGATCTGTGGATATCTACAGTAGTCGAGGATTACGATATTTATATTTTTGTTGATTTACAAATTCATATTGTCATCCATTTCAAGCTATGATAATGTTTCAAATCGTTTGCCATCATCGCAGGAGTGCTCTGACTTAAATGGTTTACCAAGTCATAAATGCTTACGTAATCTGGGGTGGTTCTATTGACCGCAATGTAATTCTGAAGTTCGTAGGGCATGTCGGGAGGCAGGTAATTGGTCTCGTTGTAGAACTCTGGACGCCAACCGTATATCCTGAAAGCAAATTCAAGTGAGAATTAAACATATGAAGAGAGGGACTGGGGAAGAGAGCAAGAGGCAGACAAAAAAAGCGATGGGAAGACGACCTTAAAGAAATAGCAGGACCAACCTTGCGAAGAACAGCCAAAAATCGAAATGAGTGGAAGTCACTGGAGGAGGCCTATGTCGAAAGACAAGCTGAGGCGTAACTGTGTATACTAGCATTAAATGTAAATTAGTACATAAATCAGCAATAAAGGCTATTATTATTATTATAATGCTGACTGGCCTCACAGCTCAGTTGGTAGTAGCTCTGCCTCCTACGCTGTAAGTCGTGGGTTCAATCCCCACAAAAGGCAAATATTTGTTTGATGAACATAGATGTTTGTGCTGTGTCTAAGTTGAAATTTTCAGATTATGTATTTCAGTTGCTGCTATAACAACAAATACAGCATAAAATAAATAATGAAGTGGGGCTCCCATACAAAAAACGTGTTTTTTTTTACCGTTTTTTTACAGATAATGGTGCGGAACCCTATGTGCGCGAGTCTTAAAAATAAAATTTGATGATTTGCACATGTTTGTGGTTAAGGCGCTCCCAGTCGACGATTGTTTTTGTTCGAAACGTAAAAATAAATACTTGTGAACAAGCCACATCTCCTATTTTATAATGTATAGTATATGTGAATAAAGATGTACCCATCTTTAATCACTTCGATAAATAATCCTACCGACCGCTGCAATGACGACAAACACACGTCGGCGCGTGATCCGAAAGTGCTTTTCGAATAAATTAATGATATAAATTATGTATAATTACTTATCAAAAATCTATTCTAATAGAAATCTAGATCTACATAATATTACCTATCTTTAACAATATATCACAAGTTGATTTTAATAGTAGGTATATAAAATATTTCGATCATAAATTCTAAAACGTATCATTTTGAAATAATATCTTTATCGTGAAAAGTTTCTGCTATTATGTTTTCAGCTTAATATAAATCTAGGTAGGAACCGGAAGTAATATACTTATAAAAATAAGAGATGTGGCTTGTTCAGAAGTATTTCTTTTTTCGTTTCGAAAAAGAGCAATCAGCAACTGGGAGCCCCTTAAATAGAAAGAGCTTTAAAACAATACACTAGAGCTAATAAAGACTACAATAAGCTTTTGATACAAGTAGCTCAAAGATAGCTCTGTTAACATTATATTATTTTGTATTCATGTAATATTTTTTGATTAAATAATGTACATACTTGTTTAGTTTGAGAAAGATGCAAGGTGATGACTTGTGGAAGGAGAAGTGGTTTTCCTCGATGCAGGGGTCCAGCTTGCGAATCTCGACATCGCACACGCGGCCTGGGGGCGGAGGTGGTAAGCCGAAGCCACAGTTGTAGATGTTCTGGCCAGTGCCAGCTGTTTGGCCTTTGCGCTTGTACACTGGGAACATTGAAGAAATTAATGTAAATTAAATAGGGTTATGATGTATAGTACTTGTAGGTCTCCAGATGCTCAGGTCCTTGAAGATGTTTATAGGGGTGGACAGAGCCTAAAAATGTGGTTACAGCTACCTCCTACCTAGCTACCTCTAATTGTTATCTGTTTTCAAATAAAATTATTCTCAATTTCGGGTTTTTTGAAGGCATTAATAGAATACTTTTTTTTAAGATTTTAGCAAACATTTGAGATCTCAAAAATTTTCTAAGCTTCAATGAGATTTTTAATCATTCTATTTTCTACTAATATTATAAATGCAAAAGTTTGTTAGTTCGAATGTTTGTACTGTATAAGCAGTTATGGTGTGACTGAACCACAATCATCCTAACAACTTTATCATTTATATCTTGAGTATAAAGGTTAATTAGTGTGAAAACAGTATGATTATTTATATATCGATGTCATACCTGAGAGAAAGTCCTTCAACTGATCCTCCCAATAAATATAGCCTGTTGCTTTATGCCAGATGAGAGTACTCCTCACATCCGGAGGCAGTGGTCTGAATCCGAGCCCTGGGCTGGTGCCGATAAGACTGTAGTCTTGCTGGAGACGAGGCACGCGAGGGTTGATGAACTGCTGGAGGAATGTTGCCATGCAGATGGAGAAAAGAGCAATGAGGGCGGTATAGAAAATTGCGTAGAAGATGAGGATTTTACCTGTAGACAAGAGAAGTAGGTTTGTTACAAATAGGCTACACAATCTAGACTATAATCTATATTAATATTATAAAATTTATACTAATATTATCAAATCAATATGATCAAAAATCTATTTCTTGAATCTGCTTGGACGAAGTTGCTGATAAATTCAAATTCAAAATTCAAAAATTATTTATTTCACTAAAATCACAAGGATCACAAGATGTTTCAATCTTAGGGACTAGGTGAAGCTACGCCGATTCCACGCGATCAAGCCTAGAAGAATCAGGTAACAAACACGGCTTGGGGTCTACCTTTTAAAGGTTCTGTACCCAAAGGGTAAAATCGGAACCCTATTACTAAGACTTCGCTGTCCGTCTGTCTGTCACAAGGGCTGTATCTCATGAACCGTGATAGCGTGATAGATTATGTATTTCTGTTGCTGCTGTAACAACAAATACTAAAAACAGAATAAAATAAATATTCAAGGGGGGCTTACAACAAACATGATTTTTTTGCCGTTTTTATAGAAATTGGTACGGAACCCTTCGTGCGCGAGTCCGACTCGCACTTGGCCGGTTTTTTATATAAGATTGGTTATAGTGTAAATTTGATAATTTATAAACCACCAGACAGATTGAACATCTGAGGTTTCTAAGTGGATTATGATTCGGTACTTAAACTAATTCGCAGGTCATAACCTGCGGTATTATGGACTCTAAACTAATCTGTTTTATTGAATCTGGCTTCTTAGGTACATAATTAAAAAAATAAATAACATGTTGAATTGAAAACCTTTATCCCTGGTTTCTTTCATCTTTATTGATGTAAAGCTGACCGAAACAGGATGCACAAAATAGTATAGAAAGACAACATACACAAACTAGCATAGAAAGTTAGCGGTCGGACTTTTGTTTACCTACAATCATAAAAGCCCGCAAGCCACGCCCTCAGAGATGGTTCTTTTATACTTATTTTACTAAGTAATTACATGTAGTTTATACTTGGACTAACTCTTAGTATATACATTTATACATAAGAATCTGCAGAAAAAGTTTAAAAGTTGACTCACCCCACCTGGCTGGAGTTCGCCCGAAGAACTCTCCCGTGTCCTCATTGAAAATGAAATCACAGAATGTTTGCCTATTAGTCTTTCGGGATGGTTTCATATCGATTTCGAACTCTTCTAATCGTGGGTTCCTTGCCATCTTAGCTATTTTTTTAACAACTTTCTTTGAGAAAACATGAAAAACTTGGTTCTATTGAAATAACACAACACACCCAAAAATAACCGAACGAAACCGAACGACCAACGACCAACCGCGCTGACCAAATTACGCGATACCTTGCCACAGAATAAAAATATATGCATTCTTTTGATATTACCCGACCGCGTACTGTAGCGCATTACATTACACATTACTTGACTTTACTTTACAGCATTTCACATCACTTCAAACATCAAGCGGGTTCAAACTAAAACAGTGCGCCAACCATCGACTACACAGCCCAAAAAGACACCGCATGCAAGGCGAACATTGACATCCAAAAGGTCAGTCTTATACGGCCGATAAAAAATACCGCGCGTCAAACCTGCAGTAGTACCGACCACTTCCTTGACCCGTGCACATCTCGTCTGTTTATGCTAAAAAACCATTACCACAAGCTCAAGTTAGACTGGTTCTTTCCTTGTCGATAGTGTCAATAAAGTCAATAGTGTTGTATCACTACTCAATAATTGATGATCGATAAACCTACATAGTAGTAACAACAACAGTTGGACCTAACTAGTAAAACTACTTATTGCCAACTAGCTTCCGTCCGCGGCTTCGCTCGCGTTGTACCTACATGGATATGAAGTAAAGTAACCTATTTGCTATTCGCATTTATCATATTATCGCTTTAGAATTAGTTCGCGTTTGCGTTCGCGTTCGCGTTCGCGTTCGCGTTCGCGTTCGCGTTCGCGTTCCCGTTCCCGTTCCCGTTCCCGTTCCCGTCCCCGTTCCCGTTCCCGTACTATCAAACCTAATAAAGCTCAAATGGACTCTACGTTCTTTTAACTTTTGTATGGGAAAAAGAAAAGGGCTGCTTTTAGGTTTTCCCGGCAATAATTCGATTTTTTTTTCACCTTTTAAACCTTCATAGACCTCCACGAATATTTAAAGACCAAGATAAAATAAATCCGTTTAGCCGTTTTCGAGTTTTAGCGAGACTAACGAACAGCAATTGATATTTATACATTTACCATTTTAAACACGTGTTTAAAATGGTGAAGGAAAACATCGCATCGTGAGGAAACCAGTACCTAGTAAGTATTTTTATAAGCGGCGATGGGCTTGCAACCTGTCACGTATGGACTGCTAACTACTGCAAAATGTGGGTATGTGCCAAATATAATATTTGGACGTGCCTCTGACTGCTATCGACAACTCATGTCAACACTTCCCATCCCTAGTGAATCACGTCATTTTGAAATTAGAATGCTTTTTCTGGCTCCCCCCGTACCTCATACCTCACTGACTTGACAGAGTTGTTTGTTTGAAGAAATGAAGCCATTAGGCGTCTATTAGGCTATGTAGTCGATGGCGCCAACCGGCAACGGCAACCGACGCTCTGATGCCTCGATCACACGTACCGAGCAAACGGGCGAGACAGTGATGAAGCGAGTAGCTGGTCTCACATGTTTTTAAATTAGCACAATCAATTCAGTTTTATTGAGATTACAATTCAGACACGATGTATCGTAAAAATATTAATTTAATATGTACAAAGTTACTACTACACTATTAGTAGAAGAATTAAAGGCATTGTTGGAAAACGCAGGATTTGGACAAGACAAGACCATGGACTGGTATTATTATGTAATAGTGATACGCATAGATTTATGTAACGCGCCGTGGGACCCGTGGTGGCCCGTGCTCGCCCGACCGATCCATTGGGAGTCGGTAAGTTAATTTAAAAAAAAATATAGATTACCGTCATTTTGTCAAGTTGGTCAATTGACGGACACGCGCCGTTGGAACGCTCTGTGCGCGCCGGGCCGGGCGAACACAGGCGAGCGTCATCCGGCGCGGCCCGTCGGTTTACGCGCCGCGCGGTAGCTTTAGGCGTTGTCCAAATAGAACGCGAATGCGCGATCATCGTAAGTTCGCGCGAATTTTACTCGTACGAACGCGCGATCAAAAATATTGAACTCTAATAGGTGTCCTAACTGACAATCGCACGACGCGGTCGCGCGACTCAAATGTTTGAAACTCTATTCGCGCGAACTTAGTTCGTACGAACGTGCGATCAAACATATTGAATTATAATATTATAAAATAAATATATAATATAATATTTATATATATAAATATTAACAAATATAATACTTATATATATTTGTTAATATTATTTTCTTGGCATTATATCTAACATTATTAAATAAAATATTATTTTATAATGTTAGGTAAAATGCAATCGGAAAGAAATTAGTAAGAGCATGAATTAGACCGAGCCAGAATACTTCAATTATGAATCAAATTTGAGAATGTATACTTACTGTAATTTTATTTTTGATTAAATTGAGGAAAACAAAAAATAGTTTAGTTGGCAACATTAAATGCGCCGCCAGTCGCGCGCAGAGTTATCTTGCGGGCACTTCTAATCGCCTATTCGCGTTCTATTAGGACACCCAGTTTTTGACGTCGTCGCGCGAACACGCGATGGTCGCATAGCTCGCATCGCGCATTCGCGTTCTATTAGGACAACGCCTTATACGTACCGAGTACTCGGCCGAGAGCACTGTCTCGCCCGTTTGCTCGGTACGTGTGATCAATTCATGGAGTTTGATATGTCACTGTTATGTTATGTCACTGTCAATATTTTAACTTTTTTGCTGTCATTGTCACTATTGCAACTTGCTTTCGTCTCTCTGTTGTGAATTTTCCTGATTTTTCATATTTATTCGATCGAGAATAAAGTTTCTATTCATTTTAATTTGAACGGAAATCTTTTTATTACATAGTATTGCTAAAAATGGGGTCTTCAATTCATAAAATTATCGTTATTGTCGGTTTTATATCACTATTCCATACTGCGTTTTCAGCTGCCCAGCGTAAGTAGATTTTCACTGTTTTAGCAATATCCTCTAACTTACTGAGACTAATAAAGCTTATTTGTTTCCAGACCGATCATATTTACGCATCACTTCACAAGAATTCACTACCCTGCCACTAGATGTAAGTGTCTATCGTCTTCCTTAGCTTTGATAATGATAAAAATATTTTAACCTACATCCTAGTTTCTGTTTGGCCTCTACAAAAGTGTTTCTGCTCTTTTCATACATTAGTTTGACTTGGTTTACAAGTTTCTTTGTAATTTTAGTACATAATCAATTCATCACAAAATCTCTGAAACCACTAGGCCTAGAAGTTTGAGAGACTCACTATTCAAGTAAGTAAACTGACATCCTAAAGGATATAAAGGTTAATAAAGTTTACTTCCCGGACCCATGTCTAGCCAGTAAGTGTGCAAATAATGTTGTGCGCACATTGGCGGACAGGAGTGCAGAGAATTTAAAATCATCATCGCAGTGCAGTTTTGTGAGATTACAGGGAATTGAAATATATACCTTATTATGAATGGATAACTATTCAAATTAATTGATCAATTTTAAATCCTCTGTGCTTCACTCCTACACTCTGCGCAGGCCATAAGTGTTTTTTATTTTTAGATTGTGGTGCAAGCAGTAGGAAGCTTGTTTGCAGTGATATGGGGAGTACTAAATGTGGCTGGCAACCTCCGTGAGATCCGAGCTGCAGCTGAGGTGAACAGTGTCAAATGGGAGACACAGAGGAACCTACCTTCTTTCTACATCTTCAATCACCGAGGGAGAGCTCTAGCTTATAACTATGTACCTAGCTCAGGGAAATCTGATTTAGAAAATTTAGAATAAGAATAGTAAATACCTAGAGTAATTTTTTCCATATAAAACTATATTTTTTTATTGAGTCATCAATATACCTAAAAAACTTAAATATTAATGTCAATTCATTTGGCACCAAACTAAACTATTTCAACATCTCTAAAATTATTGCTGTCTCTTTTACTCTTTATAAAACAAAAGGAGAAGCGTGCTGTTAAGCTTAGTTTAGTTCGGCACCATTAGGTGGTTTAGGATGAAACGGTTCAGCAAGATTATACCAAAAAGATATATACCTTGTGAAAAATACAGGTATGACTCAGTTATGTATCTAATATTGTAGAGTATTTATTCAAGAAGTCTTAGGACAATATCAATAAATTAAATATTTTATTTTATTAAGTTATATAAATTAAATATAGGTATGGAATAAAAACATAATTGTTTATTATTTCTTAGCATTTATTTATTTATAGGCCCTCACCACACAGGTAAATCAAAACATGAGGTACAAGTAGTTATCACAGATTTATTAAAAAACAAGATCTGGACTTTCACATTTTTAGTTTATCTTAGTAGGTATGCTTATAAATAACTAATGTCTTATTCAAATAAGGCATTTCACATTGTATTAACGTTTGGTCAAAAAATAAAATACTATATTTTTTACCATTCCATTATAGATGTTGATCCTAAGTAGTTGATATCAAAAACGATTCTCTTAATATGAAGCAGAATTAAATGGATGCTATTTGGTTTGGCACCAATAGTTGTTCTGTTATGTTAACAATGGTGGCATGAGACCAACATTCCATGGGTAAACATAACACATCAACATGCAAATAGAAGCTCAATCATACATTAGGCTTGCATATAATGGTTCACAGTCCACACATTAAGCCCTGTACGGCAAGGGCCTATAACAAAGTTGTATCACTAGGTGTACCGTCAAACACTGCAGTCTTGTTATCACTTGAAGCTTGAAACTACCGTCGGCCGCCTCGGAAGCCACCACCGCGGCCACCTCCGCCTCTACCAAAACCGCCGCCGCCTCCACGGTTAAAGCCACCGCCTCCACCTCCGCGACTGAAGCCTCCACCTCCACCTCCTCCCCGACCTCCTCCGAAGCCACCTCCGCGACCGAAGCCCCCGCCTCCTCTGCCTCCGCCGAACCCTCCCCCTCCTCCGCGTCCTCCTCTACCCCCTCTTCCCCCCCGTCCTCCCCCTCTCGCTCCCGGAGGCTGAGGCAGAAATCTCTTCAGCGGTAGCAACTTCGCCGGATCAATGAAAAACTGCTGCCCATCCTTGAAACTCTTCGCCTTAATATTGTCCCCGAGCTTCACCGACACGTAGTAGTCTCGCAGGTTGCCAAAGATCTCGTCCACCTTGCCGATCTGCTCCTTGTTATCGAGGAACAGCGGCGCGTTGAAGTACGGGACGTCCTCGATGTCCACCTTGCAGACGAGGTCGTCCTGCACCACCCAGCCGTAGTGTCCGAAAGGAACGACCGCTTCAGGTGGGCCGGCATCTTGATATTGCCTGAAGCCTCCACCGCCGCCACCTCTCCCTCTCCCTCCACCGAATCCTCCTCCTCGCCCTCGCCCTCTATCGCCTCCTCCTCCACGTCCTCCGAACCCACCACGGCCGCCACCGCCACCGCCGCCTCCTCTGCCGCGGTAAGACATTTTATTTTGTTTATTACAAGATAACCTAAGAAAGCGTGTGTATTAGCAGCCGCACGCCTGTTTTCCGGAACTAAAATGACTCTGACTCTGACTGCACGACACGAGTTGACATGACATTGACACGCATAACGTTATACGTTATGACAGATTAATTTTATTGACTGTAACTTGACTTGACAAAAAATATAGTTGGTCGAATCTTTGGGTCGAATGACAAGGAACGAAACTACATAATATCTAAACAAAATGTCAACAATTTTGAAAAGTGGATGAGTATTTATTTATCGCTTTTGGTTTCCCTTTGGTTTCTCTTGACTAATGCAAAAACATTTCCTCGTATCTCTACTTGAGTACACTGAGTACGAATAAGAAATTGCCTTGCTTACTTAAACAAAGCTAAAAAAACAGCGAGATGGAAGGTCCGACACTTGATTCCGAAGATGAAATTAAAGTTTTACGAGAGAAAAATACTGAACTAGTGATGAAAGTTCAGCACTGGAAGATGTTAGCTGGTCAACGGGAGAACGAGAAGCTGGATCTAATGAAGGAACTGAATGAAATGAGACTAAAATTAGCCGTAAGTAAATTGCATTTTATTTTATGTTTTGCTTTCCCACATCATCATACCGATTTTATTGTTTTAGAGACTCAGAAGTAACGGTAACGTCCAGGCCACAAAACTAGAGTCAGCTATACAGTCGGGCAGTGAGAAAGCCCTTGCCCATCTAGTTCGGGCATCTGGGGAAATAGCTCGTACTATCGACTTAGCTAAGACTTACATGAGAGAGCGTGAAGAGATGGCTGCTGTTTCACCACGATGGAGCGCTATCGGTGGGACTCCCAAGACAGAAAGGATCCACAGAGTACCTCCATTGATGATTGGTGGACAGTCTATACAACCTGTTGTCTCACTAAGCAGAACTTTGTTGAACACAAGCAACCCAAGTTAGTAGATCATTCTAAAATCAAAGCTTATAATTAAATTCTAACTAGGTACTGCATAATGTGCCAAATGTAATGTTTGGATGTGGCTTTGACTAGCCCCTTTAGACATCTTCAAGGATCTGAGCACCTGGAGATCTGAGAGGATGCCTACTGTACTTGTGGTGCTATTTAATTTAAATTTTTAGTAGTTCTTACACAACAGGTGGGTATAGTAACACATAATTGATTTACAAGTAAATAAATAAATAAATATAAATATTGGCGGACTTTACACACAGCGCCATCTAGCCCCAAACTAAGCAAAGCTTGTACTATGGGAACCAGATAACTGATAGAATACTTATATACTTTTTTTTTTTGTAAATACATACATAATATACATATTAACACCCAGACACAGAACAAACATCTATGTTCATCACACAAATATTTGCCCTGGGTGGGGATCGAATCCACAACCTACAGCGCAGAAGGCAGAGTAACTACCAACTGAGCTGTGAGGCCAGTCATATAAAAATAGTGGTATAAAAATCATTACAAGTGTGTAATTATTTTTATACCACTTGCTGGGTTTTACCTAATACTTCTAAGCTTGGTCTCAAGGAACAGGTTTCATCACCTAGTTCTTAAGACATTTCAAAGTGATCCTCGTGATGTTATTGAAATATACCCCTGCTCAAGGATAGGATTAAAACATGATTATTCTATGATTTCAGGGACTGCAGCACCAAGTCCGAACCAGAATAGAAATGTAACCGAAAGGGCTGTGCCCATGCATATGCTGCAAGGTATAAATTAAAGACACTAGCATTTGCCTAGACATTAACCTAGAGCTCTGCAGGCTTATTCCCTAAAAAAAATTCTTTACTCTGTTGGACCTTACTTGGTTAGGATGGTACTCATTTAATGAAAATCAACAGGTGAAGATCAATTTTTACAGAATAAGCCTGCTGTTTGCATGTATCCATCTACGGGAGTTAATTTCTTCTAACAACTTAGAAGTAACTGAACTCCATTGATAAATTTCAGATGTATACATACCTCTGACAAGGATTGATGCTGGGGACCTTCAGTCACAAAATATGGAGATTGAGGCAGATGCTAACAACTCTGAGGACAGTACTGAAGGATTGGAACTTGATGGTAAGTATCATCATCAAAGAATGTTCTGAATTTGTGGTGTTTGGCAAAACTTTTAGACCCATAAGTCTAACGTCATACCTCCTCAAAACTCTAGAAAGGTTGTATGATCAAGAGATCAGAGGCAACACATTCTTACACAAACAACTACTCTCAAATGAACATGCCTATAGCCCGGGTAAATCATGGTGTATGGCAAATATACTCCATCTAATCCAACCTGGCTCATATGTAATGTATGTATCTAACTACTGCAAAATGTAGGCATGGGCCTAATATAATGGTTGAATATGCCTCTGACTGGATAGTCAGACGACTTTTGATTTAGAGGGGATTGTCTAGGCATCAAGGCATTTCTACTGTATTTGGGGCTTACAGTCATGATCCTATTTGGCAGCGAATCCCTGTGACCTTACTATACAGGCTTTATAGTGCTAGTGTGAGGAACAGAGTCAACTAATGGTACTGCTTTCAATTTGGAATATTTAGGAAATTTTTTATGTTATGATAGGGTCCAAGACTGTTCTTTTCTTTTGAAAAATAAACATTATTATTATATTATTATTATTATTATATTTTCTAAAAATCTTGATTCAATAAACATTTTTCCAATTTTTTTCCAATTATTTCATTTTATGTAAACTTGGGCATGCCTCTAACTATACCTATTGGACATTTCCAAGGATCTCAGAGCATGTGAACCAACTTGAATGAGAATATCTCTTGTTTTTACAGATAGTGGTGAAAGAAGCGATTTAGACGAATCGCAAAGGATGTCCGATGGAGAATTTAATTCACCGTAAGTCTCCTATTAAAGTTATAAGATATTTGTTTAAATAAAGAGTTAGGTTAAGCTATTACCCCTGTTTCTAAACATGTCATGCATACCTATAAAGTTTTCTTGTTGATTATTTTACAACAAAAATGTACAAACAGCTAGGTAATTTTTTATTTGTTCATACCTAAAAAGTTCTTAATGAAACAGTTGTTTTAGAAATAGCTATCTAATGCTTGAATCACTTGTTCGAAATTCCCAAAGCAAACAAAAACAGTGCAGGCAATAAATAGTAATGATTAAAGTCAGATTTGGATATAATGAATTTAGTATTTTCAGGAGAAGACTGGATGCCGTCGCAGAAGATATGGAGCCTGTAGAAGAAACCCCACCAAGGTAAAAAATATGCATTAAATTGTATAGTTTTCTATTCTATTTTTCCGTAATTTTTGTTTTCATAGATTTTTAGAAGATGAAGTGACCAAACTCTATTTCATTGAATTCTAATTCATTTTTGAATGAAGAGTTCGAATATGAAAAAATAAGGTACATTTTTTCCTAATAAAAAACCAAGTTTATCTAACTATTATCTTTTTTTCTGGTATTACAGAAACAGCAGGGCAGAGAACCCTTTAGAAGGGCCCAGTTGGTTGCTAGACGCGCAGAATAGTAGCAGTAAGGTAATGTCAATACATCAATCACATAGCCCAATAGACGCCTAATGGCTTCATTACTTCAAACAAACAATTATGTCAAACCGTTGAGGTGTGCGGGTCAGGGGGAGCGGTAAAAACTGCATTCTGATTGGCCGGTTCAATGTCACAACAATGTGTAAACCACGCTCGGTGGTCTACACGGGATTTGTAGCCCTTATGTATTGACTGACAGTGTTCACCTTGCATGAGGAGTCTAGGCTGTTGTCGATTTGTCAATAGCATTCCTACAAGTACACGCTTTAACGGCTGAATTGATTTGGATAAAACTTCGAGTAGTTGTAATTCGTGACCGCATATAGACTAAATTTTATCCATGTATCACGCGAGTGATGATATAAAAGAACATTTTGTTTGAGCGACAAACATACAAACATTCTTACAAGATCTACAGATAATAAATTACCTACAGAATATTAGTTTCTAAGACAGGATGTCATAAAAGCTTTTATTTTTTTAATTTCAGAATGTGTCACACACTCTTAGTAACTTGGAACCGGATTCCACCACAGAAGTTGAAGATGTCACCACTCCAGTCAATGCGTACATGAGAAATGAAGAAGCAGGGGTAAGAATAGAAAAACTTTTATTAATGTTACATACGTTCACATACATACACAACCACCTGTTTCGAGTTCGACTTAAGTCCTATTGAACCCAACTTTGACTGACCATGAACTTTTAAAAACGGTATTAATACTTGAACATGTCGCAGGAACAAAACTAATAATAAAAATGTGGAGAATAATATCGGCTGGCCTCAGTAGCTCTGCGCTGTAGGTTGTGGGTTCGATCCCCACCAGGGATAAACATTTGTGTGATGAACATAGATGTTTGTTTTGCGTCTTGGTGTTAGTATAAAAAGTATGTATTTACAACAAAAAAAAAACGTATATATGTATTCTATCAGTTATCTGGTTCCCATAGTACAAGCTTTGCTTAGTTTGGGGCTAGATGGCGCTGTTTGTAAAAAAAAAACAATATTTATATTGTAGTATAAGCTGCGATGGGCTAGCAATAGCATGGATACCAAACTTAGAATACAAAATGCGGTACAATAAAAGCGTGTTTGTTAAATTGACTTATAATTGTTTTATATTAAGAGCAGCAAAGCCAGCTCATCTCGCATGACATGCGAGTTCTCCCCCACTGTGCGAAGACGCAAGCGAACCTCTTCCCCGCCACCCGTCACGCCAAGGCGTCTCTCGCAGTACTCACCGAGGCCCTCGCACAGTAGAAGGAACAGGTAATATATATCATTGAACTACAAAGAAAACTGACGAAAATTTTGCGACCAATTTAATCATCACTTTTTATTCTCATATGCCATAGATCCAAAATGAATCGTTATAGTTACTTAAATCCAAGTATTTTTTGCTCGTGAGCTAGATAAAAAGTTGATTTGAATCTAAAAATAAGCTTGATTCTACTAAATTGTATGATGTAATAAAAAAAATAGGTCTACTCTAAAAAAAAATGCGACCAATTGAAGACAAAAAAAAATATTGGTTTTTCAAATTTTATGCAGGAACTATTAGTTCTATATAAATAACATTTTAATGGGGCCAACTTTGGACTTTTCTCTACACAATAGAAAATATTTTTTTTAAATAGAAAATAAAAATTAATAAACGTATGTAAGTATATTGTTCAAAGTAAAACGGAGTTCTAGATGTAAGATAACGAAGCGAACAGCAAACGTCACAGGGCGCCGGATAGAGGCTCCTTTTTTTCTTCTTTTTAAATGTAGTCTAGGGTCGTGTTTAACATTCTTCCCACATAAATCATCCAAATCGGATCACTAGACATCACAAACATCTTTACAAATTTTTGCATTTATAAAATTATGATTTTGATGATATAGAGATACATTATAATTTTATAATTATACACCTACAGCAAAATCTTCGTCAAGTCTTTCACAACAACGAAAATACAATGCATCCCATTATAGTATAATTAATGTATATTGGATGGATTTATATCCAGTTTAAGACGAGTAATAAATGTTTTTGATAAATGTAGAATGTAGTTTTTTAACTGTGTGTGTTTGCAATAACTGCAAAAACATACAGTTTTGTTTTTTATGACAAAGATAACTTGGATATAATCTAGATATATTATAGACAGAAACAAGATTGGTGAAACTTTTTAGATTTATTTTCCAAAGTTGGCTCTTCAAAAACCTTAGTTTCGTTTTTAATCAAAACTTTGAATAGCTAAACAGTTCATTTTTATATAATTCTTTATATAATCATACTAGCTAAGTAAATTACAGATAGTTTATTTTTAAGTTTGATGGTTTTCAAGATAATGCAGTTTTATCACTATTTCCGCTTTATCCGGGTAGACTCAGCTCATACAAAAAACCAAACATTTCACATATCACCTTAACACCGCTCCGTGTTTGTCTTCCAGCAACAGCGGTCGTGTCCTCAAAGTAATGGTGGCCAAAATGCGGTTGGACTCAGTTATGGGGGGTGGAGGGGGGAGTGGGAGTGGGGGTGGGGGAGAGCCGGCTCCTGCCAAGAGAGTTGCCACCGAACTGGAGTTGCTGGATGCGCCAAGTCCTAACGGTGCCACTGTTGCGGGAGTCATCGTCTCGTATGTATCGCCTTCCTTTTAATATACTACACAGATATAGTTTCTATTATGATATTAACTTTTACTCGCGACATTTATCTTAAAACATTGAAATTCCTGAAAATCAAAAGATTTTTTTGGGAAAAAAGTAGGCTATGTCCTTTCCAAGATTTAAAACTATCCCTATATGAAATTTGATCACAATCGGTTCAGCGATTTGGCCGTGATAACGTATAATAATAATATAGATTATCCGATTAGCTAACTACAAAATGTGGGCATGTGCCAAATATAAAATTTAGACTTTAGCCATCTTCAAGGATCTGTGTGGATGTACCCTAACTACTAGGGATTACAATTACCATTACATTATTTTTATACACAATCTACAGCTCAGAAGCCAAAGTTTACCAACTGAGCTGTGAGGCAAGTTAAAAAAGTTTCAATATAAAATTATTTTTCAAACTATCGTGATTAGTAGACATAACTACAGATTTTAACACGGGTCTTTATCGCGTAATTACCTTTAATTTACTTTCCCGACGTTTCGGCTATGTTACAATAACCATGGTCGCGGGCAGACTGGAGTACTCGGAGCTACCCAAGAGAAGCGGAGGCAGTTGAAGAAACTACCCTCACTTGGTCTTCAGAAATAGAAATGTCCATGTTCACATTACGACACACCACACTGACTGTATCCACGCACTGAGATGGTCTATCGCGACGCCCATACATAGTGGACCACAGGATTCCATGAAGAAGAGAGTCTAAAGCATTGCTTTTATGACTCTAGGTTTGTTTAATAAAGTAAAATATTGTTTTGGAAATCGCCAGAGAGGAAACGGATAACGATCTCGATGAAGGCGCAGCCGGTGAACCGCATGAGATTCATCCACAAGAGGAAGAACACACGCATTATGAAGAGGAACTTCAACTAAGGAGGCACGAGAGGGCGAGGGCCGAAGCGAGAGAAGGGGGTAGGCAGGAAAGGAACAGTCGGGAGAACAGATCTCGGAGGCAGGATAGGAGCAGGCAAGTGGAGATGGTTCTGGTTTTTAACATTTGTGTCATCTAATAAAGAATTTAAACTATCGTGGATAACTTAACTAGAAATACGGCTAATTAAGGCTATAATTTGTTGTATTTTCATTTCTTATTTTGGATTTACTTTAGTTTTTCACGGGTTTAACAAAATAATTAGTACCGACTGTTTTGTGACATACAATGGAATGAAATTTACATAGAATCATGGTCTGAATGCTCTGTTTCAGTTTTCAGAAAGAATCCTAGTAACCTGTATGAGGCCGATAGTTTTTTCATAAAAAAATAAATACAAGTATTGGTGAACGTTTCACACAGCACAATGTGTAATGTTGAATCTATTTTGCTTTATTATGCAATGTATCGTTGTTCAACAGCCGCTACGGAAGCCACGACAGCCGCGATAGCGATAGCGGAAGCGGAGGCGATCTTCACAGCGAAGGGCGCACGCGCAGGATCAGGAACAAGGTTGTCAGCTACCAGGAGAAACCACTCAACAGGTATGACTTTCCTAATTCAACATCCGTTGATGCTGCGTTAAACTCGAGAGTATATGAAGAAATGAGCTGTGCGGATGTCGACCGTTTGGTCGTTTGGTCGACCAATATTTGGTCGAAACCGACTCATATTTGTCCATGAAAAAATAGATAGATATCGGTTTATTTTACACCAATAACAAAAAGACCGAAGTAAATCAAATGATTTAGGAAATCACTGTCGGCTTAATGAGCACGGTGGGCGGCATTATCAACCTAAGGACCCAAGGACTTGCACGAGACATTATACACATTTGACGCTTGCTTACGCGAATTTCAACCGAGCCAAGTCCAACTTGACTATGTATGGAGATATCAACTAATTCTAAATTCTTGGCGAAGGCATAAGCGAATAATTATGATAGTTTGATTCAAAAATAATGATTCTTGTTTCAGGAAAATGAGGAGATAATCACTCTCGGTATGAATTTGTGAATAAATATATTTTATTTGATAAACTTCTGCCAATCAAACCGCCAACACGTATTTAATCAAATACTATATTAATACATAATATAAAATTAAAACTATCGTGATTGTTATTACCACGTTATATCTTGTATTGCTGACGTTTCGAAACAATACAGAGATTCATCTAATACTCACAATACAAGAAACGTAGTCGGCCGGTCGCTGAGACTACCATTTCATTACACTGGATAGACGCCCGTACTTACCATAGAATCAATGTCCTTATGAATTTATGATTATAACATTTCTACACAACTATTTTGTTTTGTTTCCTAACAAAAAGTGGCAATACAAGAAATAACGTGGTAATTAGCCGTGTTTATAGTTAAAATCAATACACAATAGTCGGGTCTATCAATTATTTTTCCGATGTCCTAATTAATGGTTCTTGTCAATATAACAATAAATTATTCACAATTGTACATTATTATTTGCAGTAATTTGAATATTTTGAGTTTATGTTGTGATTTTTGATGTGAAACATCTATAACGGCGCGTCAGACCGGCTGTTGGCCTGGCGACACACGTCCCCATGCTGCAGTGGCGACGCAGACGCAGCGAACCGCATCCGATCCGGTTCGCGATATGCTGTCACGATGTTTCACATCTGCCAGGAGTCAAGGAGTTTTTTAATAGTAATTTAACCACAGTTCTCGCATTATAGAATTAAAACTATCGTGGTTTTTTAAATTCTCGCATTGTTTAAGAATGCATAGAGGTTCGCCGTTTAGATCATTAAAAAAAACATCATTAATTAATTTTGATTGAGGTGATTCTGGTGTATAATATTTAGAAAATATTTGCATTTAAAAGCACTTCTAATGATAATATAAAAAAATGTTTAAAAAATAGTTGATACACCCAAATGAACTAAAATAACTAAGCAATACTCCTATAATGTCTACCTATTCTGTTGTTACATTAGCCGTAACTAACCTAAACTGACTGCACTAAAAATGTAGCCGTCCCTTTCTTATGAGACAAAAAAATATGGCATCATGACAGATGTGAAACATCGAAATTATTTTGTGCCGATAATATGCATAATATTTTAGTACAAAAGAGCGTGAACCGGAACGGACGTGGTCGGCACTTTTTCGGCAGCAACTCATCTAGTTCGCGTGTAGTGTAGCGACACGCTAAGCCAACAGCCGCTATAGATGTTTCACATCAAAACAAGGACGGCTATAATTTGAGCGCTGTCAAATGTATAAGTTAGTTCAACAAAATGCAACAACAATGTACTTTATAGATTAACTTTACTGATAGTTTAACTTTACGCACTTTTGCGCAAGATTTAGTAAACATCACATTGATGGATGTAACGGGGTAACGGGGAACTACGTTTGTATGTATTCTCCAGCGCTGTGGAGTGATATGCATTTATGAAAATCTGAATGAATGTGTATGCATGAATGATTGTAGCAATACAAAAGCTTGTAAAAGTTTATAAATAATGTTAAAAGAGGGGGAGCAATTAAAACGCAAAAAACTCGAATGGTATTTACGAGTATTTCAATAAAATCACAAGGATCACTTTGAAACGTCTTAGGAGGAAGGCTCGAACAAGACAAATAAAGATATCAATCATAGACGAATTTCCTAGCTGTCTATTAAATTAAAATAAAATAAATAGGATCACGACTGTAATCCCCAAGTACGGTAGACATCCTCTCAGATCTCCAGGCGCTTAGATCCTTTGAATATGTTTAGTGCGGGTAGTCAAAGGCACGTATTTATTAAAATTAGTATTTTTTTTAAGTTACTATACATCATAGTGTTGTGGATGCCTTAAAGATTGAACATAAGTTCCTGATATAAAGTTTCTAAATTCTGAGAAAGTTCTGCAGCTGACTGTACATTGTTCAAATTCTGTTATTGGTTTAGAAACGAAATGATTGATCGAAAAGATGTCTAAAGAGATTAGTCTGAGGCACGTCCAAATTGATTTAGTATAAAGCAGTTAAACATTTATTTGTTACAAATATAATCAAGTTTATAAACAGTTTAATATAAGTAAGGTAATTGTTTGCCTAGCAGACCTTGGCTTAGCAGCCCATCCACAAAATAATTAGCATAGAATATAAATGAATGGTTGCAATTTTGCAGGCATATGGCCTGCGCACATTGGAGGACGGAACGGCAGAGGACTTAAAATTTATCAATTGAATTTCATATAAACATTATACTATTGACTATTAAATGCAATTGATAAATTTTAAAATCATCTGCCTCCCCGTCCGCCAATGTGCGCAGGAAATTATTGTGTAAAAATCGATCTTCACCCACAAATACCAATGTCGCCGACGCGCTTTCGTAGCGATACAGACGCGTGTCGACGGCGCGTTTTAGTAAGTCTTACTAATATTGTAGAATCAAACACTATATTCTATAATTATTACTATGGACAAAAAATCGATCGATGGTTTCGAATCGATGGAAAATCGATTTTTAAATAAGCCTGCTGTTGTTACCAAAAACTGACTAGAATTTTATAAAATACTATCGTTTATTCGATATAAAATTCCCCTACCAATCATTTACCTTTTTTGCTTGTTTCTGTGTTTCACTTCTGTACGCATACGCGGGTATTTAATGAATTAAATAGTATGATTTTGAATTTGTGATCTAATCTGGTAAAAATCAAATTCCCACCGAAAATGATTTCGAAAATTGAAATTAATATTATTATTTATTGGTCTCAATTAAATAAAATTATATACTTAATTAAATTGACTGAATGCATTGTTTTAGTAAAGAAAATGTGATATGATGTATTGTATCTCAATGTAAATAAAACTGGATATATTACAAAGTTTGTGTTTTTTCCCCTTTCCCATAATTATCAGAGCTTGCCATCTTCACCATCTAGTCTTGTTTTTAGGGTTCCGTACCCAAAGGATAAAAACGGGATCCTATTACTAAGACTTCTCTGTCCGTCTGTCTGTCACAGGGCTGTATCTCATGAACTGTGATAGCTAGACAGTTGAAATTTTCACAGATTATGTAATTCTGTTGCCGCTATAACAACAAATACTAAAAACAGAATAAAATAAATATATGGTTATTACATATTTTTGTTGTAATTTCTTTTACAAGGATATTAAAAAAGTGAAATGTTTATTGGGACACATAGTAGAAGCCCTCTCACCACGCAATATATAGTCTGCCTACCCCCTCCACGTAAGGCTTTTTCGTGACAGAAAATATTCCTAGTATGTACCTCCCAATCTATATAAAAGTTTCGTTAGAAAAAAAAAAATGTTAAAAATGTTAGTTTAGTTTTTGGAATGGAATCGGCTTGAGTGGGGTAGGTTGGATGTATGCGGGGTCCCGAAAAATGCATTCTGATTTGCCGGTTCACGGAATCGGTCGTTACTACTTCAGGTTTGACGCGCGGCGTCTTATATCTTCAGTATTAGCCTAATGTCTTGTCAGACTGTGTTCGCCTTGCATGGTGTCCTTGGTGTCTATTGGGCTATAAAAATACTTTCAAGTACAAAATACGCGTTCAAACTATGACGTCATACCTGGTACGTATTTTTTTATGCCTATACCAGGTTTACGAACCTGGTCGAGTAAATACGCACCACCTCTATTGTCGATGGGTCGGAGGAGCATTGCCTTGAAGAACTGACCGGAAACCGAACTGACGGAACTAAAGTTGAAATCAAGTTGGTAATAAACAAACACAATCACAATTTATCTTTGTATTATATTTATATTATCAGCAGTACATAACATACACTCAACTAATATTTTATTTATCTACATACAAGTAAAATTGAGGGGAACAAACGGCTTATTCTATAAGAAATCAGTTCATTTCGACAAATACATACGAATTCATTAAATACTACATACAGTGCGAGGCAACTAACATGGCACATTTGGGAATAAACTCCACCTGGAATGTCTCCTAATAATATTATAAATGCGAAAGTTTTTGAGGATGATTGTATGTTAGAAAATCAATCAGGCCTCAACGACAGAACGGATTAAGATGAAATTTGCTGTAGATGTTAATGTCCGAATAAAACTTACTTCCCAAAATGATAAAAAAATGCAAAGAGGATGATTTTGGTATAGATGGCGCTGGTGTGCAAAAAATCTGACATCCTTTTTGACTACACAAGACAGGACGAAAGTCTGTCACGGGTCGGCTAGTTTATTATATTTTGTGCTTGACAGTTGAGTCTTCAGTCTTCACAGTTACGTTATTTCGTAGTATGAAATAGCCGCCAACTCTGGTGACTTCATCACTTAAACGTCGGGATAGACGTCTTTACGGGCTTTCCAAAGCACCGCTAACTATTCACACACACCACCCATCCATCTAACTTTGCTTTGAACTATGGGATTTTGACAGTTGAAGCCAATAACGATGATTGAAAGTTTCCTTCCAAAATGCGTCTCCAATATTTCTCTCAAGTTTCTGTTTGGCTTAATAGCTTAACTTTCAAGTTGTGTCACATCAGTTGCCGAGCTCTGTATTCAATCACCAATGAATCAAATCCGCAAAGTAAGGCAATACAATTAGACAATAACAATATAATTATAATGTATGGCTTAGCTAGTGGGAGGGGTTTTGTCGGGGGGTGTCGGAGTCGGCTCTGGAGGCTGCAGCGAGATTGTAGCCGCTGGTTCTTGGGTCACTGTCTCCTGAAATTATTTATTTACAATTAGAATACAATAGAAAAAAGTTTAGACAATACATAATACAGTAGGTAGTACAACGAGAAATAAGTTAGTATTACATGCATGCTAACTACTGCAAATTAAGGGCACATGCCAAATGTTATGTTCGGACGTGCCTCTGACTTACCCCCTTAGACATCTTCAAGGATCTGAGCGTCAGATGATCTGAAAAGATATCTACCGTACTTGGGGTTTACGATCGTGATCCTTTTTCATTTCATTATAGATGATCCTTGAAGAAGATGCTCCGATGATCTTTGAAGATGGCTAAAGGGGTTAATCAGAGGCACGTCCGAACATTACGTGTCATCAAATTTAGTTCAGTTTAATTTTATTCATTGCTTGTATTTTTTTCAAGTCTTTGTAAATAATTTTTCACACAAAAATAATGATTAACGTGAGTTGGAGCAGATTCAGACACAGGATATTCAGTAAGCTTTTTTGCATGTTTTACGTTTATTTAATTAAGATTTTATTTTTTCTAATAGATAGCTTTAACATGTCCACACACACATCTCGATCTATAACTTAATTTGGCCAAATGTCATACAGGAATATAAAAATAAAAACGTTTATTTACTGTTATTATGTCCACGCACACCATTCAAATCATTAACTAAATCGTTAGATTGTAAAAATAATATAGGGGGGGTGTTATAGCCTACTGGCGGAAAATGTGTAACCCTATATACAGTGGCGGACTTACACATTTGCCGCCAGTAGGCTATAACACCCCCTTATATTATTTTTACAATGTAACGATTTAGTTAATTATTTGAATGGTGTGCGTGGACATAATAACAGTAAATAAACGTTTTTATTTTTATATTCCTGTATGACATTTGGCCAAATTAAGCTATAGATCGAGATGTGTGGACGGAAGGGAGGGAGGCATTTGTCCTGCAGTGGGACGATAATGGCTAAAATAAATAAAATGTTTCAAAAAATTAACCTAAATTTGCCGCCCTAGGCTCCAGCCTACTCAGCCTGGTGGTAAATCCGCCACTGGTGATATACATACCTCAGCCTCATTGATGGTGACAGTCGAAGACTCCTGCGGCTGTCTTTGGACGTGCTGATGCCGTCTCTCGACATGTCCGAAGCAATGTTCGCACTCGTTCTCGTCGTTGTCGCTCGCTTCAGAGTCCGACTCGTCGAAGCGACGCGGCTTCTCGTAAATGCAACAACCTGTCGAAATGCTATTCTTTAGTAATGTACGACGTATACTAGCGGAAGCCCGCAGCTTCGGTTGTATGGTACCTGGATAAAAAGTAACCAATTTTGCTATTCTAGGCTATGAATAAAAAAAAATTGGATCCATCTCAAGGTGCTTAGATCCATAACGATGTCTAACGGGGTTAGTCGTGCGTTAGACGTGCCTCTACGTCCAAACATTACATTTGGCACATGCCCACATTTAGCAGTAGTTAACTAGTTAGCATACGTGAGAGGTTGCAAGCCCGTCGCCGCTTACAAGCATACTTACTGTGGTTTCCTTCAACGTTTTAATGCGCATATAATTTTTTTCGAACAAAAAAATTCCATTGATACATGGTCAGGATTCGATTCCACGACACCTCCCACTTGGCCAACACGGCTTATGTTAATTAGTTCTATTAAAAAAGTAATATTTACATTTGGATTTCTTCTTGTTCATGTGTTCATTGTCGACAGTGTCCTCTGTCCAAACTACCTTCTTCCGTGCCTCCTTCTTAGTGCCAGTGGATCGCAGAGTGATAACTGCTACGCGTTCCACCTCCTGAAGACATCATTGGTAGTTTAGGTTTAGAAATATTACATACAATTACTAGAAAACAAATATTGCAGGATATAGACAGCCGATGCAAGGATCCCTCGCGTCTATATACAAGTGTAAACTTAGTTAGAGCGAGGAGTCAATGTTACTGACTCTACAAGGCTTGATGCAAAGTAGAGTATCTACGCCATTCAAAAAACAAAGGTTTTAACATAGGTAGGTAATTAAGGTGTTACTATTGTATTACCCTAATAATTATTGCACATTGTATTGTTGATGGTTTTGTCAAGAGAAAAGCAGGAAAACAGGAACGGGAACGGTAACGGGAACTTAACACAGCATTTAGAAATTCTAAAGCGATACGAAGTTCGCCGGGTCAGCTTGTATCTATATAAATGTAGGTACATCGCGCGAAGAACGATGATCAAACTCTTAATATCGTTATTTTTGTTAAAAAATTTTGAATGAATAATTGTTTTGGTGTTTAATTACATAAGTTGATAATAAATGTTATGCAATAGCTTTACCGCGGCAGTCTCCGAGTGCCACACGTCTTTTATTACCTATTATTATATAATGTTGATAAGAAGATTTGAACACTTTATTTATATCACCAAGTATTTTATGTGTACCAAATGGATGTACCTCTATTTACCCTTGACTTGCTAACCTTTGACTGGCACTGGCCTCACAGCTCAGTTGGTAGTAACTCTGCCTTCAGCTCTGTATTTTGTGAGTTAGTTTCCCACCAAGGACAAACATTTGTGTGATGAACATAGATGTTTGTTCTGTGTCTGATGTATCACAAAAAGAAAAAAAAAGTAATTCTATCAGCAATCTGGTTTCCATACAAGCTTTGCTTATTTTGGGACTAGATGGCGACTGTGAAATGTCCACAAACATTTATTTATTGTTATTTTTTATGGTTTTTACATCATACTTGATTCCACCTCCTAATTGGTGCTTGGTCACTAACTGTATGCTTCTTAGAGTGGGTTTCCACTGACGCGGAGCAGGCCGTGAATCAGTGCTCAAAATAGTTGACCCAAAAATTTTAAGCGTAGGATTGGTCAATTCACAGTGGAAAGGCACCTTTAGATTAGGGCGATGCTATGTGTATGAAATAGAAAATTTTCAGTATCATCATTATGAGTAAAAAACTTTTACTATAAAAAACATTTTATTCCAACTAAAACTTATCTCTACTATCAGATTTCTTTATTTACTTCTAGATAAAACTTGCACAAAATTTCAACATGATAACATTCTACTCTAATAATATAAATTCGAAAGTTACTTTCTCTCTTTTGTTACATTTTTCAAGACTAAAATGCTGGTCTTGATTGAAAACCTATCTTGATGGAACTTAATAAGGAATTACTGTCTATCATGAGGATTTACATAGGAATGTTTTATGAAAAATTTTGGACAATAAGTCCTTATGAAACTAAGTTGCAAGTGTTTTCATATAAAAATATACTTAAAACCTAATAAACTTTTGAATACTTAAAAATGTACAATAATTATTTGTAAATAATAATTATTGTACAACTTTCTTATCAAAGAGGCCTTCAATTTTACTATCATGGTAACCAAGAAAATTGGTCAGAATATCTTTGGTGTGTTGCCCCAACGTAGGAGGCGCAAATCTGGCCAAGTTCCCCCCTTCACTGTACAAAGTCGGAGGCCCAACAACTTTCAAGGTCCCAGCTTTGGGATGCGACAGCTCCTTGACTAACTTTATAGCTTGGACATGCTCGTCTTCAAACACATCTTTCATGTTATTAACAGGTCCATTTGGAAATGTTGCACTCTTGAATACACCCATCCATTCTTTATTAGTTTTAGTTTTTATTACCTCACTGATAATAGATATAATCTCATCTCGATTCTCAACTCTTGCTGAGTTATTTTTGAATCTCTTATCAGTGATTAACTCCTCTTTTTTGATCAGCTTGCAGAAGTCAGCAAATTGTGGATTAGAACCAGTACCTATCACCATTCGTCCATCTTTGGTTTCGAACGCCTGGTACGGCACAAGGTTAGCGTGAGCCGTGCCCCATCTCTGGCCTTCAATCCCACAGTTCAAGTATATATTAGCAACGTTTATCATACTGGATATCTGAGTGGAGAGTAAGTTGCAATCAATCTTTTGGCCTTTACCAGTTTTCTGTCGGTAGTAGAGTGCCGTCATTATAGCTCCGAATGCATGGAGGCCTGTGGTAACATCGGTAAGTGCTACACCGGGCTTGCAAGGGTTTCCGTCTCTCTCACCGGTGGAATTCACGAGGCCGCCCATCGCTGATGCTACTACATCATAGCTGGAAAAAAAGTTTACAAATTTACTATGTTTGTTGCCTGATTCTTCTAGGCTTGGTTGCAAGGAACAGAACTATCACCTAGCTCCTAAGACGTTTCAAAGTGATCCTTGTGATTTAATTGAAATAAATCCCGTTTGACTTTGTATTTGTTACCAAATTATTTGAAAAATACTTCAAAATCATACCCAGGTTTCTTAGAATAAGGTCCGACCGGGCCAAAGCCAGTAACGGCACAATACACCAGCTTTGGATTAACTTTCTTCAGTTTCTCATAGCCCACTTCTAATTGATCCAGTTTGCCTGGGAGAAAGTTTTCCACTAACACATCACATTTTCTTGCCAGGTCATATACAACTTGTTTTCCTGAAATTTATTACAAATAAGGTAAGTACCACAAAGGTGTAAATAGGCAATTGTTAACAAAATAGGTTAGCATGATGTAAGTAAGGAGGTTTATTGGCTAGTCACACCTACTAATGCTAATTTACAAATAGATAAAGGAATGGCTCACCTTGTGGACTCTTCAAGTCTATACAGATGCTCTTCTTATTCCTATTGATGGAGAGGAAGTAGTAGGAGTCATTGGTGTCTTTTATAAATGGTGGGCCCCATTTGCGCGCTTCGTCGCCTTCTAAACTTTCCACTTTTATCACATTTGCACCCAAATCACCAAGAGTCATGGTACAAACAGGACCAGCAACCACTCTGGTCAGGTCTAGAACGTTGATGTCATTTAGCAGACCATGAGATGAGTAACATCGCTGTAATTTGTATTGCGATCGTAGTACGCTAACTCCAAACCTACCGACAAACTCCATTTCGATATGGTAATAAACTAGTATTTAAAACGACGGGCTATCGCGCACGACTTATATGCTCTTTGTCGCGCACGAATACGTACGTAATAATATATCAAATAGAAAAGATAAGGCGTAAAAAAACACTGATAACCTCCTGCACTTGTGGCGAAACAGTCGCGACCGCGGTGCTTGTGCTCGCCATTTCTTCGGGACTCGCTGCCCGCTGACGCTCTCCCATCAAACAAAATTTTGATATAAATATGTTTTACATATTACTTGCGGTGAAAACGAATAAATAATCAACGATCCGCAAATTTTACACTTTTCCGCAATTCTTCCGTCTTTGCAATCTTTCCGTGGTAGGTGAGTGAGTACTAAATTGTAAGTTAGGTCAATCAAATCAAATCAGTAATCAAGCAGTCAAAGTCAATAAGTCAAGCACAAGTTGTCATGTGTCAACTTGACAATTTGGTGACATGTGACAAATAAAAATCACAATAAACGACTTTGACATTAACCGTATAACAATAATGACAGTACTTGTTTCTTCTTGTCAAGGATTGGCCACACGCAGTCACGCATTCCTCCAGGGCTTTTTATGCCTAAGCATGGAGGTCAAGCGTTAAAAAATTCTAGTCTTTACAAACTCAGATGGTGGCACTCTCTTGGAAAGAAGTTAGGACAGGAAGCAAAGAAGCAAAATACCTAGGTTAGAAAAGAAGGAAAAACTTTGAGCTTGCAGCAATTAATTAATGCTGTTGATTTGTTATTATGAATACTAACTTAAAAATAGTATCATAGCAGTCATTCCCAAGTAGGTAGATGAACACCCTCTCAGATCTCCAAGCACTGAGATAATTGAAGATGTCTAGAGGGGATAGTCAGAGACACATCCAAACGTTAGGTACATTTGGCACAGATGTTCACATTTTTCAGTAGCTAGCATTCCATAGGTAGGTACGTTATAGATTGCAAGCTCATTGCCGCTTCTATCTAAGAATAAGAACTGATTTCCTCGCGATTTTTTCCATTGATTATTTGATTCTGCTTGATCGCTGGGATTCCAACGAACCCATGACCTTTTGGATTGAAAGTCAAAGCATTTCCCACTCGGTTAACACGTCCATACTAATGGTATATAACTATAACTAGCGACCCGCCCCGGCTTCGCACGGGTGCAAAGCTGATACCAAAATATATTACAGAATGTCTTTGTAACTCGTTAACAGCATTTAAAATTAAAAAAAAAAGTCGCGCTTTAAAATCCGTTGTGTAGTTTTGAAGATATAAGCATACATACAGACATACATACAGACGCGGGAAGCGGGAAGCGACTTTGCTTTATACTATGTAGTGATAGTGATATAAAAATAAGTAATAAATTCAGGAAAAATTTCAAGAGAAAAGCAGGAAAACAGGAATGGGAATGGGAACGGGAACGGGAACGGGAACGGGAACGGGAACGGGAACGGGAACGGGAACGGGAACGGGAACGGGAACGGGAACGGGAACGGGAACTTAACACAGCATTTGTTAATTCTAATTTTCTAAAGCGATACGAAGTTCGCCGGGTCAGCTTGTGGTATAATAAAAATAAATTAAATATTAAGACGCTGCCAGTCGACGATTATTTTTGATCGAAACGAAAAAAGAAATACTTGTGAACAAGCCACATCTCCTATTTTATAATGTATAGTACTTATATGTGAATAAAGATGTACCCATCTTTAATCACTTCGATAAATAATCCTACTGACATGACGCTGCAATGACGACAAACACACGTCGGCGCGTGGTCCGCCTTAGCTTTTCGAATAAATTAATGATATAAATTATGTATAATTACTTATAAAAAATCTATTCTAATAGAAATCTAGATCTACATATTACCTATCTTTAACAATAAATCACAAGTTGATTTTAATAGTAGGTATATAAAATATTTCGATCATAAATTCTAAAACGTATCATTTTGAAATAATATTTTTATCGTGAAAAGTTTCTGCTATTATGTTTTCAGCTTAATAGAAATCTAGGTAGGAACCTGAAGTAATATACTTATAAAAATAGGAGATGTGGCTTGTTCAGAAGTATTACTTTTTTCGGAACGAAAAAAAATCTATTAAGCTGAAAACATAATAGCAGAAACTTTTCACGATAAAAATATTATTTCAAAATGATACGTTTTAGAATTTATGATCGAAATATTTTATATACCTACTATTAAAATCAACTTGTGATTTATTGTTAAAGATAGGTAATATGTAGATCTAGATTTCTATTAGGATAGATTTTTGATAAGTAATTATACATAATTTATATCATTAATTTATTCGAAGAGCTAAGGCGAACCACGCGCGGACGTGTGTTTGTCATCATTGCAGCGGTCGGTAGGATTATTTATCGAAGTGATTAAAGATGGGTACATCTTTATTCACATATACTATACATTATAAAATAGGAGATGTGGCTTGTTCACAAGTATTTCTTTTTTCGTTTCGAACAAATATAATCGTCGACTGGCAGCGTCTTAAGGATCACGCCTGTGATCACTTCGTAGGTAGGTATCTTACCTACCTACGATAGACATCCTCTTAGTTCTCAAAAACTTTCTTGACGATGTCCAAAGGAAGTAGTCAGAGACACGTCCAAACATCACATTTGGCACAATACTTATAAAAGTGTTTTGAACTTTGCATTCTTTGGAATTATTCCAGCTCGGTGCCGGTCGTAAGACGAAAACGAAGCGTGGATGTAAAAATAAAATATAAATAATCTTGTAAAAATGCACCTACAACTACAACCACAACTCGCACTGTTTTTTTCCAAGGAGAATCATACACATCATTTGTATGTATATAGGTACGTAGGTATAGGTAAGCTTATATTGCTATACCTCGATAGGTAGGTAAGAAGGTTTCTAGGTACCTATCTACCTACTAGTTATGTAGGTAACTAACTAGGTACCTAGTTGCTTTTACCTAGACATTTTCACCGAGGTAAACCTATGTAAGTTGCCTTTTCTAAAGTTACTGCCCCTATTTCATAGTAGGTAAAAGCAGAAGAATGTTACCTATGACAATATAGGTACCTAGTTATCTACAATGTGGTGTAGACTGGGATTTACGAACAAAAGTTTTAATGTATATTAATAAATCAATCAAAAATGAATAATGCGTCATCTCTTTTCAGCGCCTAACATTAGTAGTCTAAGAGCCCGCGACGCCCAGACCTTCGTTATATTATAAAAGCTGAAAATTCTTCTAAATGTCCCCTATACAGGTATAAGCAAACCCAGCCTATACAACCTGGGTCGCGGTGGCTTTGGCAGGTAACAGGTAGTAAAGGTGAGTAAAATTGTGTTTCAAATTTGTGATAGTATAAAACTTAGTTTTCATATATTTTAACCTACAATCATATTAGAAACCGCCTCGTCTATTGGCGGACACTTAGGACGGTAACAAACCCTTCCCAGACACCCTCACAGTCTAATTGTTTATGAATCTACTTTCGTCATAGTATAAGATCTGACTTTTATATATGTTATTCAGAAAACTACTGCCAAACACTAATGCACTCAAAAATATCCATAATAAGTATAAAGCAAAGTCGCATTCCGCTTCCCGCGTATGTATGTTTGCTTATATCTTTAAAACTACACAACGGATTTTGATGCGGTTTTTTTTAATAAATAGAGTGATTCAAGAGGAAGGTTTATATGTATAATACATGCATAATATAGTAGAGAAACACTGATAATTTTAGAGGTTTCTAATGTGATGTCGTAAATAAACACATTTTTTTGCGCTTACATTGCAAATGCTGGCTGAACCCCACGAGATATATCAAAATAATGTACTACAGTATTGTACACCTTAAAAACGTCTACAAAAAAGTCCACGATGGTATTAGAAATGTCTTACGCACAGCGAAGCGGGCACGGGTCAGCTAGTAATATAATATTCGTTTAGAAAAAATATCTTCGTATATTTAAAAATGAATCCTTCTTTCCCTTGGTCATATCATCACGCGTAAACGGCTGGACCGATTTTGCTAATTCTTTTTTTGTTATAACCGTTAGTGTCAGGAAAAAAAATAATTTGCCAGGACAACGTCTGTCGGGACAGCTAGTTCGTTATAATATTCGTTTGTTTAAGTGTGTACTCGTACCTACCTAATAAAATCAAACACCCTATCAATTTCACATTCAGCTTGCTAATTGGTTGCCTAATTGCCGCGAAAAGAAAGAACGTCGACACCTTGTTTTCGGTCTCAACTCTCGATTCTATTTAAGGAGGCGCTGACCCAAAAGTGTCACTGGACCCGACGGATTTAGTCTCAAGTTCAATACACCTATACGTAAAACAAACTATGCTTTTCACATTACCTACGTACGCGTAGGTGTAAGGGATTGCATCATAGTTTTATCTAAAGTTAGTGGAAATCCTCGCGAAGACACACGTGAATTTATTTTCGAATTTACATTAACCCTACCCCCTTAGGGGTTTGAGTTTTGGGAATACCTTTCTTAGTGCACCCCTACCCTATACAACAAAAGGAATAGGTACGCCCCAAATTTAAATTTTTAGGACCAGTCAGTGGTTTGGGTTGTGCTTTGATAGATCATCGGTCGGTAATGAAAGATTTTTTTTAATGATTATTTTTTAGATTTCTTCTTTCTAGATTTCTAGAAGATACGACGTGTTAGCTAAGTAGCTGAACACTGTCCACAAATCCTATTCGGGCGTAGCATAGGGTCTACGTGCTACGCCGTAGCCTCTGTAGAGGGTCAACGCGACGACTTTTGCAATAGATTTATTTTGTTTAGAACAAACATATTTTATTTTTTATTTTAGATCCAATTCGTTCGAACTTTGTTTACTTTTAATATAATTTGGCAGCGGCTGAAATATTATTTCATCAGCTTCCACATGTTACTCTAAATCGCAAACGAAAAAAATGAATATACGTCAATCGTCACGACGACGGAGGCCTAGAAACCTGTCACCAGTTGGCCACTAGCTCATACCAATTGAATTTGAATATTTGTAATGTTGAACTTTGATTTATCGAGTTCTGTAGCGATCGATTGGTTCGATTTGAAATGTAGCGTACACTACGCGTTACAGACGATTCAGTGCTAAAATAGCGCGGTATATCATACTCCAGAAATGTAAATTGCTTACAGGGCCGTACTCGATTCCAGCTGGAGAATTCCAGAGACATAATTTTCTTAATAACTCTACCAAATCATAACATAGACAATAGAATTTGATGGTAATTTACATGACCGTAAATAGAGATTTTAACTAAATATGAATTAAAAAATAAACAACCTAAAGCCCTGTTATTTACACCACAAAATTCTTTAGCGACATTTCATAAATCAAGAGGTTTTCGACGAAAACAAAAAATAGAATTTCTCGTCATGTTTCAAACACAACAATTAGGTAGGTATATAGCAAGCTTTTCGTGGGTTTTCTGATCAGTCGCCAGTGACACGCCTTCGAGAGAGCACCAGTAGAATAAACCGTCAAGATGACTGAGGGAACAAACCTAATGGCCACTTACTGCATTCTGCTGTTGCTGCTTGTCTCCCTGTGGATGCTGTATTCCGCATTTTAGTTTAACTGTAAGTACCTGTCGTTACTTTTGAAGGTAGTTCCAAAATATTATCAGAACCGCTCTACATTCGTCCAGTTGCTACAAAAAACGTCATTATAATGTGACCTGTCAAATTGGCTCGCGATCTCCGTCATCCTACTAAACTAAATATATAAAACTATTGCGTTACTGACTGACTGATCTATCAAAGCACAGCCTAAACCAATGATCCTAGAAACTCCCCTCCCAGTAGGTATTCCTTTAGGTGTGTAGGGGTGTACTAAGAAATGTATTTTCGAAATTTAACCTCTAAGGGGGTGCAGCGGGGATCGAAGTCTGTTAGAAAATCGAAGTCGTGAGAGTTTCACTAGTATATGTCTAATATTATAAATACGAAAGTTTGTGCGGATGTTTGTGGATTTATCATGACCAAACGAATTTGGATGAATCTTAGAATATACATGACCAATGTCTTGAAATAGCTCATAGACTTACTATCCAGGTAACTATCGAGCGAAACCGCCGACAAAAGCTAGTTTTCTATGAGGTAAGCGCCGTTTTATAAATAATTTGGATAGCTCCATTCGTAAGGACATTGGTTTATTTCTATAAATTCCGAAACGAATAGGTAACGTAAATGTTATTTACACGTGATTTGCGGTCATTGAGCAAAAAATAATATTCATTTAGCATCTAGTATGTGAAATTAATGTAAATATCTACACGCGCGCACACATTAATGTAGATATCTAGTTGCCGTTTTTTATAGATAATAGTACGGAACCCTTCGTGCGCGAGTCCGACTCGCACTTGGCCGGTTTTTATTGTGTTGTTCGTTGACGGTTTCCGTACCTTGCGTATGTTGACTCCAAAACATTGGCCACAAAAGTAGTAGGTACACGCGTATACACATTAATGTAGATATCTGCTACTCGCGTGACAACGAAACTTTATTTTTCTCGCGAGTTTCGATATATAAATATATTCATACTTATCTGCATCGTTAGGTACAAATACTCGGAGGTGGGTTTTTAAAAAAATAATCTATTTCGAAATGTACGCTAGTTGTCCGCTTCTGTTATTGCTTGTCATTCTTAGGGTTCCGAAATCAGACAAGAAACCCTAAACTTCGCCAAGTTCATATGTTTTACCTGCTCCATCGCGTGAGTTATCCAGCTTATAGAGCTAAAGAGCTTTCCAATAATTATGTGACTAGGTTTATCAACACTTTATAGATCCGTTTTATAAATATGAAGCTTCGAGGCTGTCGTTTTTGTTAGCGTGAAGTGTAGTAGCCTAACCCTTTCCGATTAAACTGAGGAATACCTAAAAAGTATTTAAAATATAAGCAGATATAATGAGATAATAAGAATTATGGTATATTAGTAGACCTTACTAATTAGTTTACGAGTAATAGACGAATTTGTAACCGGTTAGATAAATACTCCGCGCGCGCAAATGTATGTTGTTTTCAAACAGATATAAGCTTACCTACTGACTTTGGAACCCTGCATTGTGGTGTTCGGACACACACTTGGCCATTTAATGCTCCCATTAAATCCTGATTTGACAACATCAACATCTAAAGAAAGCGGCTATTCCAGAGCATAGGTATCAAGCTAGCTAGCATCAAATTTCATCGTTTGGCATTCAAAAATTCTCACTAATTTTCGGCTTTATAATATAGGCAGGTCCTATTTCTTCTTTAGAACATGACATCCTAGAACAAAAGGGCATGATTTATAGTTCCTAGGATTATCAAAAAAATAAAACTCCACTAGGAATAAAGTAAACTGTAATCCTTACGCCTGTCCCTGGTCACTGACGTACGCTGAAAGGTTCGAACCATTTCCAACCAGTGGTTCCAGTCAGTGTGCAACCATGGCGATCAACGCGGAAACCGCAAACCTCGCTGCCACTTACATGATCCTAGTGATCCTGCTATTCTTCCTTTGGCTGTTATACTCCACCATCTTATAAGCGCAGTAAGTTTCTTTAAAATATGATAAAACAAATAAAAAAAACATAAAACCCAACTAAAATATAATTGTAACAAAAAATGTTATGCCCCCTTTTTGGGGAAAGGGACGCCATATTTGAAAAACATATAGCCTACTAGCGACCCGCCCCGGCTTCGCACGGGTAGCATGTTATTAAACATATAAACCTTCCTCCTGAATCACTCTATCTAATAAAAAAAACCGCATCAAAATCCGTTGTGTAGTTTTAAAGATATAAGCAAACATACATACTACATACGCGGGAAGCGGAAAGCGACTTTGCTTTATACTATGTAGTGATGTCGCAATCTTGTTGTAATCCGTTAAGTCGTTTAAGCTGTAGAGCGTGCAAAAAAAATTTACATACATACGCTTGAAAAACATTACCCTCCTTCAGGCGCAGTCGGGTAACAAAAACCGGTTTGAAAAACCTAGCCCACTTTTTAGAAAATAGCTCTGCCATGAATTAATTTTATAGATCTCTCGATTTTTTTCAATACAAACTTTCTCGTGCAAACTTTTTACTTAGAGGAAACTTGGAATAGATATAGGTATAACTACGTAGTGACCTGAATAGCATATAATCGTAAACTAAAACTAGGTACTGTTAATGCGAGTATTACGCAAGCCGTAGATAAATCTTGGTTGAAATGTTGTTTGTTCTCTCACGTTAGGTATAGGTACATTATACGAGTATGTTACCTACTGTTACTGGACGTTCAGACCATGCCATGCTTGATCGATTGTCACCAAAAAAAATCTATTAGGTTAGGTAGCATCTCGATGCCTGTTTTAATAATTTGATCTCATGTTTCTCTTTCTCTTTTTTAGGGTTCCGTACCCAAAGGGTAAAAACGGGACCCTATTACTAAGACTTCGCTGTCCGTCTGTAAGTCTGTCTGTCACAGGGCTGTATCTCATGAACCGTGATAGCTAGACAATTGAAATTTTCACAGATTATGTATTTCTGTTGCCGCTATAACAACAAATACTAAAAACAGAATATTATAAATATTTAAGCGGGGCTCCCATATACGTGATTTTTTTGCCGCTTTTATAGATAATGGTACGGAACCATTCGTGCGCGAATCCGACTCGCACTTGACCGGTTTTTTTGATCTCTTGTATCTCTTTCTCTATTTATTTTTTCTGTGGCGTCCTGTAACTGGGAAAACACATAGATTTAAGCATAACGTTTTTAATTAGATTTAGGTAGTAAATGTTTTTTTCTGTAGAACGTCCTAAATAAATAAATAAAAATGACATTATTTTGCACTTTGAACTAAAGTTTCTTAGCCTCCCCAAGACTTGTAACATTGTCATAATCGTAAGATTTTAAAAAATAATTGGAGATAAGTAATTTTTTGTTTTTTTTTTAAATAAGTGGGTACAACTAGGTATAGTGAAAATATCGAAACGTAAGAGGGTTCTTTCTCCTCTAGTTCTTTTTCATCAAAGATGTAGATGTGAAATATTATGTATTTATTATTAGGCTTTTGCCTTTAGCTTTTTATATTAAGCTTTCGGCCGCGATTATTCTACTTAAAACGTCTTTGATCGAGCCCGATTCAACCTTTGCCAAGTTAATGATGATTTTGAATTCGGATTTTTATCAAACAGAAAAACTAATAACGAGTAGGTACTTACCAAATTCATTTATAATGTTCCTACAATTCTGTTACAATTTGATAATGGCTTATAAATTAGGCGTGAGATGGACACCTGTCAGAGTCGTGCATTATAGGAATCAGTGAAAATATTCATATTTATAAACGAAACATTAGGCGTGGTCGGCGTAGGCGACGGATCGACCGAGGACAGTGTGACCGCCAGTTCCTAGGAGCCGCTTGTCCAGTGAAGGTGTCCAGGAGTGCCCAACCTGCAGCCATGCCCAACCACGAGACAACCAGCCTTGCCGCTACCTACCTCATTCTACTGCTGTTGTTGGCCAGCCTCTGGCTGCTCTACTCGGGATTGTTCTAAGGTGCCTTATTGTTACGTGACAGTGCATTCTTTCAACCGTTTTTTCTACCGCCAAGTGTAAATCCGGCCGGTGTAATTATCGCAGTAGGAACCAATTTTATTTAAGTTGGCGACACTTTTGGTAATTATGTAGGTACATAAGAAAGTTAATTTTTGAACATAGTTGACGCCTGAATTGAAGCACCATAAGTAGACATTGGAGATATTTGTAAAGCTTAATAAATACATTCCTAATATAAGTAACCAGCGATAGAATTTTGTTAATTTTGCAACAGTTAAACCTATTAGATAGGTTTTAAAAGCAATACAGCAGATTAAACAGATTCCAGATGCTGGTAGATAGAACCGCAGAGGTGTTGCGGTAAGGTCAAGCTACTATTATCGCGTACGCGATAATACGCGATTGCTGGAGCAACCAATGACCACACTTGAGTAAAAGCCACCAATGTAATTTTTGATATAACAATTTCTTAAAAAAATGTAATATTAACTGGCTCCTAGAAACAAAACGGATTAGTAGGATTTCGTTGTTGTGGATTATGTCAAAATTAATGTTATAATTTGAGCTAGGTATATATTTCTTAACTAACTTGTTTTCAACATAATTATGTAGAACACGTCCAATATGATTTGTGCGACTTTGGTACTGTACCTACCTATAAGCCTGATTCATGTGGAATGGCTTAAAAGCCAACCAGAGATCGTAACTGAAAGGTGTAGCGATGTGTAGTTCAACCCTTTCAAAGATCTAAAATAGTACACGAACTCGTCGTCTCTCTAAAAATCATTGAATTTCAAATGTCTCAACTTACAACATAATTGGATATTTAAACATTTTGTGACCTAATAAACAATTTAAACAGTCTACAAATACCTGAAACACTAAATGGACATAAGAACGCTATTAACAAAATACTTTCGTTTTCGCTGACGCAAAAATTGCGACTCTGCCAAAAACTCTCGCTTGAACATAATTGGAATGGTATTGAGCGTGTGACATATTCTTTCAAAACATAATAGCTCGACTGTCCGACTGACTAAACATACCAACACTTTTCAACCAACAATAAAAGGTCCTAGGGTCTCAATATTCCATTTATTTATTCAAAGTCAAAGTCGCTTTTATTTATTGAAATCACTTGGATCGTTTAGAATCGTCAAATTTAGTTTAGTTTAATTTCATACATTATGTTTTTTTTAAGTCTTTGTACATAATTATATAATCATACCTACTATATTGTTCCAATTCGACGCGTAGTTATATTTTTATAAATACTTTTTCAATAACATTCAAACAACTCATTACATCTAAATATTTAAGGCCCGGCTCACACCCACACACGTATTTCAATGATTTTCAGGTACCGATTTAAAAACCAGGAATCACAATTGTGAGGATATAATGATACAAAATTACTGATAATATATTCATCTTTAATAGTAGATAATAAAAACTGGCCAGTTCTATACAACATTTTCAAAAAAATACGTTTTTACCGTCGCAAGAACCGCTGAAAATGTCGAAAAATGGGGTCTGGTTAGGTACCAATATCTTTAGACCCACAGCATATTTTTATTTGAAAATAATACGAAATTGTAGATTTTATATTTCTCTATACCGCGTGGCATTATCTTGTTTTCAAATAATTTACTTTTTCATTTATGAACAATATAAAATGCAATAAAACTTATCCATACATTTTTTCCATACAAAACTCACATTCACCTCAAGTCGGCACGTCAGTCAGCGCTCAGACGCGCTCGGGGAAGCACGTCCACGTCACATTTTTCTTCGAATTTAGGGGAAGTCTGACATAACCGGATACTGGGGTAAAATAGTGGACATGCAAAACTAATGATAACATTTGTATAATATATTGCCTTGACGAATTTGGTGCAAGCCACACAGATGAAGGTTAGGTACAATGCATGAGTTGTAAGGGCTGGGCTCATGTACACTGTACAGACTATGAAAGAGTTGGATGATTTTTTTGTAGAAGATGCGTTACATCGAGTTACGTTTCGAAACAGTATGATAATAGTTTACGGTTTTACCTTTTTGCATACGTCGCGTTGGAGCAAAATCGAAATAAGCAGATGTTTCGTATTTGATTGTTATTTTAATAAAAATATTAAATTTCAGAAAAATGTGAACCTGTTTGTGTCCCTAATTAGTCCTACTAAATAAATATAAATAATGATTTGATACATTTCTGTTTTGAAATGAAAGTTCTAAAAAGGTACCATGACCCTTAGTACGGTTTTAACCCGGCCTCCCCTATATTACCAAGCGTGTTTTTTTATACATGGATGGAAAAAATTGATACTTTATCTGAACAAAATGCGAAAAATTACCTGAATTTTCGATTACGAATATAATTTATATTTATTATCTATCTACATTTAATATTATAAATCTGATTTGTTTGTGCGGATGTTAGGTATGTTTGGATGTTTGTACCTCAATCAGACTTAAACGACTAAACGAATGAAATTGAAATTTGCTGTCGATGTAAATATACCCCTAGCTTATAAATATGCTATTTTTAATTTAAAAACATCCCCAAAACTATAAAAAGACTCCGAGTGCTGGTGTGCAACAAATCTAGCATTAATCAATTTTGACGACTGATGAATGACTGACGAATGATACGATACGCATTGAACCAAAAATGTTGAACCTTCTAAAAAGGTCGGTATTTGTTATTATCAAGGCAAGGTTTATCTGGGGGCACGGTAGTGCCCCCGCCAAGTTAAGCAAAAAAGCGGCACAGTCGTACCATCCTTTTCTCGAAACAGTTCAGGTCATTTTTTGGACAGACAGACAGACATTGAAATCTCACAACTTTTTACGATAGAAGAACTGAGTTGCGTTGCGAGAATTGGCTTTTTATTTTAATTTTTACAAGTTGTTTTTGATGGCATATACTTAAGTTGTACATGATGCAAATAATTAAATATTAAAAAAATAATAAAGTGTCCTGAAAAATTGTTTAATTCGAAATACTGAAAGTGCTCTTTAGTGTTTCGTAGTTTACAAAAAACCCTTATAGTTTTGCCATTTCCGTCCATTCGTCCGCAGCTTAGCTCAGATACTCTTAATACTAGAAAGCTGTAATTTGGCATGAATATACTAGTCACGCCGACAATGTGGTAGAAATAAATATATATTTTCAGATGTTTTTTTTTTCTCGCATACTCTCTCCATGTCTTTGGATAGGTCTTAAAAAGTATTGCGGGTTTGTGATGTCATTTAGTATAAATACAATGGAAAATATGAATTTGTAAAAAGAGCAGCTGGTCATCTCTTTTTCTGGAAAGAAAATATTATGGAAGATTATTTAGTAAAATTTTACAATAACTGTTTAATTCCAGAACTTGTTGACCCTCGCTACGCGCTGTCTATGGATCTTCGAGATCATAGCTCGCACACAATATTCAAAAGCATACCTACATATTTTATCAGTATTTCACTTTCAAAACTTTCTGTGAGTGGTACTCGAAACGTTGACGGTGCCGTCATCGATTTTAGATGACAATAAGTTTTTTTATTAAAAATATATTTTTTAAATCAAGCTTTTGTAAATTCTTGTGCTCTAGTTCTCGTCAAGATAAAAATAACGAGCCCAAACGCGACGTGGTTATGTTGTGTAGTTGAGGAGTTCCGATGGCTACATCCGACCTCCATCATCAGACCAGGTATATAGATATGCAAAGTTTTGCCTCAATTCGACTATTTAGTGAAGAGTTCCGTTGAACAGCTCCTGACTCCATCAGATCAGCTCGCTGTCACCATATTATGTATGCAAAATTTCAGCTCAATCGATTGGGGATAACTGCTTAAAATTAAGTTGCAAGATTACACCTTATCAAACATAGATACATAAATATGTACATAAACTGCAAGTTAAATAAGAGCTTATAAAAAAACGATACTTACCGTTTTGTCATAATGTATTTTATTAGTAGGTATAGGTACCTAACAAATATTTTTTGCACAGTCAAATATTAGTAACTGTGTAGTAGCACTTTACGATTTGTAACCTGTCTTATAATATATATTAATTTTTTCTATATTTATTTTCTTTTTGTCAAGTGCAACCTATAAAATTATTAAGTACATACCTACCTATACAAATATGACATACCTATTGCACCAAATATTTTCAAGTATCAAGACTAGTTATTTAGTCTTGGTAAATGAAGTGTGAAGTAGCTTCAATGTGTGCGTTTGCACTATTCGTAGTGTGCGGCCACAGAATACGGAAAAGTACAAAAAATGCGAGCTGTCATATTTGAAACAGCCCCCTTAAATGCCATCAAAAACATAACTTGTAAAAATAGCCAAGTCTCGCAACGCAACTCAGTTCTTCTACCGTAAAAAGTTGTGATATCCATGTAATACCAAGTCGGTAAATTTATTAAGTCCTTACTTTAAGGGTCCTCCTTTATTAGATACTTTTTGTAAGACGTTGCGTTGTATTTACGAAATGCATAATGATTCTCTCCGAACAGTCGTTCATCCATGTGCTGACGTGTGCGAGCTCGCAAAAGAAGTGATCATGATTCAATTCTTTTGAACTGAAAAAAGCTTTGAAAAAGAATCATAAATCAGCTCTTTTCCTGCGCTCGCTCGTCACGTTGATTGATTTATTTTTATTGTTCTCTCGCGACTGTCTTCCCAATAATAGACATCAAAGTACATACCTAGTACATATCTTTATCATTTTTTGCACAGTTACTCTAGGTCAGTGACCAGTGACCATGGCAGATAAACCTGATGAATTATTACGTTATATTTCCTTTCATTTACTTTGTCTGTCTGCCCGCGACCATGATTATTTCTACACAATCAAAACTTCTCGCGATTATAATTTATAGGTGATAAAGATTAGAATCAAATTACCAAATAATAACGATAACTAAAGGTTGGAAAGTTCCTCCTGGAGAAATTAAACGTTAGTTAACTACGGTGACTGATAAGAGTGCAAATTCTTATAATATTCTAAAACGCAAACGTTTTTGCTATCTTCTTTCTTTAATTCAATTCACTAAACTAAATTTATTTAGTGCGAGTACAATGGATGATTACCTAATAAAAATAAATGGTAGCGAATTAAGGTGCGGTCAGACGCGTGTCCATCTGTCCATTCACTAGCGCGTTCAACAAGCACGCGCATGTGAACCGGTTGCTTTTTGAATTTGTTCTTGAATTGCATTGAACCGATACGCACTCCATTCAACGACCAATTCAACAATCAATTCAAATCACCAAGCTTGTGAACACGTTGATTTTGAATGAGCTCGTGAATCCGTCCGATCCATCGATTGTCGGTATTTCGACACAACATCAAAGTGGAATTGCTTGGCGCTCGATGACAAATTAGGTAGGTACTGACCTCGGTTTTCAATCCGATGGTTATGGGTTCGAATCTTGACAGGTCAAGCGATGGCGTATTATTTTATACCTACCTTTATCTATGTAGGTAGATGTAGGAATACCTACAAGCAAAACACCTCCCTTACTACTTACTAGCCATTATTATTATAATGTTGTAGCCAAATGTAATGTTTGGACGTGCCTCTGACTGACTCCTTTAGTATTTTTTTTGTAGATCTGAGATCTACCGTACCTAGTAACCCACCTACTTGGATTAAAGTCGTGATCCTAAGTATTTAATTTCATTTTTAAATAATTAATGGTGGCGATTCTGTTGTGTCCACGCTTAAGTAAAAATTCCTAAAAACTATCGATCTTATTTCTTTTAAGTTAAAGTTTAAAATAGCGTAACCTTAAAGTGACAGTTCTAAAACTTAGAATAGTCTTGAATAAATTTTCAATTTTTGTAATCGATTTAGAAACGTCAAGCTAAATTTAATCAACATGTAAATTGGTGTTGACTAAGATGACACTTGATTGTGTCAAATATGCGAAATAAAATAGAGAAACGTCTAATATATCCCAAGTTTTAGGACTGTCATTTTGATGTGACTCTAATTTAGACTTTAATGTAAAAGGAATAAGATCGATCGTTTTTTTACGAAATTTTAGGTTTAGCTTGGACACAACAGAATTGCCACCATTACCTTCCTACTTCCTACCTAGGTACTTGGTACTTGGTATTAGTTAGCTAAAAATAAATGAAATGAAATAGTTAGTTAGGATCATGACTGTCATCCCTAACAAGAAATCCTCTCAGATGTCCAGGCTCTTAGGGGGTAGTCAGAGGCATGTCCAAACATTGTATTAGGCATATGCCCTCATTTTTAAGTAGGTAGGTAGGTACCTACTTAGTTAGCATTCCATACGTGATATAACTAACTATAGTTATAACTAATAATACGCGATGTACCTACCTACCTACTTACAAGTACTTAGCTACTTAGGTAGGTAGGTATTAATAATATATAAAATAATAACATGGGACTCTCATCAGAATCTATACTAATAATATAAACACTAACGTAGGTAACTGTATGTCTGTCTGTCTGTCTGTCTATCTCACCGACTTGACAGAGTTGTTTGTTTGAAGAAAAAACAAAAAACTTGCAAATATAGCAACTTCGTGAGCTTGAGCTCAAAACTAAATTGGACTTTATATTTATAGTGTTACAGTCTTCTTTGGTTTTGGCACCGTGTATTGGATCGCATACCACGATCGATGAAAATGATCGAATCACGTCATGACCCGCGAGCCGCGACCCACGACCTGCGTAAAGACTAAAAACTTGATAATTGACTGATTAAATTGATTTTAAAATAATTTAATAATAGACGTGACAAATGTGTAGGTAGGTACCTAGTAGTTTTGTAAATAGGTAGGTAGATATTATTAACTTAGCCTTTTACCTACTTAGACCACATTTAAAAGTAGTAAAGGTGACATTATGGACTATTAAAAATAACCTATTGTGGGTTCGGTAATATCGAAGTCGTCAATCTAACTACCTGCTAAACATACGATCGAAATGATCGATACGATCGAATCTTTTTAATCCGATCACAATGCAAACGGGTCGCGATCGACCCGACTTACACAGTAGGTCTAATTTGGATTGAACCCACCGTCCCACATAAACACATAAACTTTAAAACAAAACCGACTTTATGTTTCTGACTTCCTAGTGTATATTATTATATTAAACTCATAATTTTATTACATTACTCAATACTTAAGTAAAAAACCAAACGACTACCTCCTTTTTTGAAGTCGGTCAAAAAAATTTTTTTGATCGGCGCTCGGTACTCGTTTCCACGCTTCGATTTGAACGCCGCGTTGAATGTTGATTTGCTTGGTGCTTTGAATGGCGAGGCCCGATCGCCTGTTCACACGCGGCTTGCTGCACGCCTAGATGAATGGACGTTTAAACGTGAGCGTGTGAACGTAACTTTAGATTAACACTTCACATAAACAAATATGTTATTTAGATACCTACCTATAGCAAACTAATATACCTAATAGTAACTAGCGTTAGACTAAACAAAACAGATTAATGCTTCGCGCATTGTTTTTTACGTCAATACCTATCTTTAAATGCACTGGAAAATAGTAAGAAATACAACTACAATATACAATTTGATGTAATGGTATTTGACATTGTGTACATTTTTAGGGTTCCGTACCCAAAGGGTAAAAATGGGACCCTATTATTAAGACTTCGCTGTCCGTTTGTCATAGGGCTGTATCTCATTAACCGTGATAGCTAGACAATTGCGATTTTCACAGATGATGTGTTTCTGTTGTCGCTATAACAACAAATACAAAAAACAGAATAAAATAAATATTTAAGTAGGCCGTTTTTTAAAGATTATGGTACGGAACCCTTCGTGCGCGAGTCCGATTCGCACTTGGCCGGTTTTTTCTTTTAGTTTTTAATGTTATTAAAAACTAAAAGAAAAAACGTAAAAACGTATAAGTTTAAATATTGACTAAGTACCCACCCCACACTCTTGTATTAGGATAATTCTATTAAATAGATGTAAATGGTAATCTATAGGTACCTACTAATATTATATATGTGAAAGTTACTCTGTATGTCAGTCTGTGACGTTATCACGGCCAAACCGCTGGGCCGATTGTGATGAAATTTCACATAAAAATAGTTTAAAGTCTTGGGGCGGACATAGGCTACTTTTTTCCCCAATTGTTTTCGATTTTGGGGAATTAGAATGTTTTTCTTTAAAGTACTTAAACAAACCCTTCTTCCAAAATCGATTTCCTGAATTCACGGGTAAAAGTTAGTTGGTAATAAATAAATAAATAGCCTCAGACAAGACAAAAGATTTATGGAACTGCAAACACCCACGCAGAACCTTCAACTGAACTTGTAAAAGAGCGTTGGGTAATAAAGATATCAGCGCATGAAGAAAAAAACTTTGAAGTCGAACAGCAAAAGCAGTAAAGTGCAATGTCAAATAATAAACAAAATGATAATAGTTAGATGAAACGAGAACACACGAAACGTTTGCTACAATCATACGCAACGAAATTAGAACAAGCTAGATGAAAAACCAAATTAAAAATGGACGATGACTCGTGAATGGACGCGGAGAATTCAGATGTTGCTTTTAAATACAACAGAAACATTAGATGATTGATGAAAAAGCCATGTTTGCCGATTGGGAGATACCTACCTCGACTTGCAATCTGAAGGTCGTGGGTTCGAATTCCGGCCGTGCATCAATTGGTTTTTTGTTCGAACAATTTATACCTATGTGCAAAAAAAAAAGGCGCAGGAAAACATCGTGAGGAAAAAATTTGAGCATGTGTCAAATGTAATGTGTACACGTGCCTCTGACTACCCCTATAGACATCTTCGTGATCTGAGCGCGATCCGAGAGGATGTCTACCGTACTTGAGGATTACAGTCGCTATCTGTGCCTAACATCTCAAAATGAAGAATGGCACCTGATGGCTCAAACCTGTCAGTGGGTTCAAGCGTATAAAGTCATCAATAACGTGTGGCTAATTTTGACGTAGTGACAAAATTGAAAAATGCGGTGACAACACAAAACGAGGCTATAAATCATACGCGCAGACGTACGCGACGGATGCTTGAAACAAATCTGAGAAAAATAAAGAGTATTGGCGCTGTCACTTTTTATATCTATCGCACCTTGACGTTGACGTTCATAAAAGATTATAGTCAAAATGTACGTTTATTAAAATAATAACTGGAAATGAAAAGTTTTTAAAAGCTACAGGAAAAGAATCGTAAACGTACTGAAAACTGAGACTGCTGAAAAAATAAAAATATTTTTATATTTTTTTAAGTTATAAACGTTGCGATTAATTCTAATGTCTATTATTATGCGTTGCTTTACAATATAATTTTGATAACTGCTTTTTTAAACTAACAGATGGACAGTTTGTAAATATTAATAGATTATGCGAATACCGAAACATTTGCCGTTTTAAATGATTTCTCAACGACCACTAAACTACAAAATATTATAAAAATCAAAGATCAAGCGTCTATTCTGAACAGCTCGCGACCATGGAACCGCTGGAAACACGTCATAATTTCATAAAGCTTGGCAGATCTATGTCTATTCGTATAAATAAATACACGTAGTTGTGGTAAAACCGAATCTGAGGCATAAATAACCGATTATTGCGACGTTTTAATGATACGCAAGATTTTTCTCCTGAATTCTTTATAGTTAACGAAATTATTGAGATAAATAAAATGCACGATTGACGTCAATGCGGTGATGTTTCTCGACATTTTATTGTCACTTTGAATCTGCAAATAGATGCCCGAAATATCCATGATGATTAGATAGACAAGTAAACACTCCTAGAAAGAACACTCACAGTTATAATTAGAATACATTTTTTGTTTCTTGTTGCAGATGCACGTCGAGATGAACCAACTCAAATCGAGACCAGTCGAAGATGACGGCGGTGGACGCTAAACATAATAAAATACATTAATTTAAGAAACCGTAATTTTAGTAAGTAAGTAATCGTAAGTGAACACCCAAGCATTTAAGTGATTAGGAGGACGGCAGTACCAGAAAGCAGAGATGGCAAAAACGACAGACAACAACGCGGAACATCACCAAGTGAGAATGAACAGTGCTGGGCATTCCAATTTTAAGTGAAAATGTTAAGTGAAAGACAACTCCCAAATAACACTGGAAAATCTGAGTTTTAGCTAATTTATTTGTTAACATTTACATTGTTGTTATGAGCTGAGAGAAATTTAATTAAAAGTTTTTTTAAAGAAACCTCCTTGCTTTTATTTTGTAAACAAATTAAAAGCGTGTGAAATATGTCGACTTAAAATAACATTGATTATGAAAAGCCAGATGTTAACAAGACAGAGTGCCGATTACAATTATTATTGGCACGCAATTGTGTTGATGTACGGGTCTCTGCCAATGTAATGGAGCTGAACAAAACTGCGTTCTTGAAATAGGTACAACAACAAACAAAAATAGCGTTCTTGTCTTCGGATCATAAGGTAACTGTGGTTACATCGGAATGGAGTAGTCATCTGGCAGATAGCCAGTTACGCCCAAGCGATTGATAAACGGGCGGTAGCGCGCCCATCTGTGAATGAGCTCCTTCGTTGACGTATTGACTGATTGATGATACAAATTAGTCGGTGTGTTATAACAACTACTTAAAACTGTCACGCAGAATGAACAAAACAAAAATAACTATCTATTTTTAACAGATTCAGAGCATCTTATTAATAGTTCTAAATCCGAAAGTTTATGAGAATATTTGTTTGTTTGTTTGTGGCTCAAACACGCAGAAACGACCAAACAGATTTGGATGAAACTTTTAATATACATAGCTTAAGTTTTGGAATAGCATATAGGATACTTTTTATCCAGGTACCACGCGAGTGAAGCCGAGGGCGGAAACTAGTATGTATTCCAATGTAGCTGGTTCAAAAAGTCTAGAAATAGTGGGCTAATATGAATATTAACTCTTTTTAAGCAGTCGAGAAAAGGTTATAAATCTGAAGTGTTCATCAAAAGAAAACTTACAATCATAAATTAAAGTTTATTTAAGTAAAATTAGTAATTCCTGTAATTTAGACCTGACCTACTCAGAAGGTCTATTATACTTTTTCTTGAGTGACGTGACGCTTGAGCTATCCTGAGTTGATGAGCTGGTGGTCTCCTCATTATCTGGCTCAGGAGTCAGATTTACATGCATGTCACTGTCTTGTGTCATTTGATTCCGTTCATTGATCGTCAAATCTTTTGTTTGTTTAATTACATCGAGATCAGTGCTCACTGGACGCTTTTTGTTTTCATCTTCATCTTCCTCGTAACGAACGTGGACGACTCGCCTGTTCCTTGTGGACGTACCCTGGTCCTGTGTGTCAGCATCAATCGCCTTCTTTACCGTTTCCTCAGCACCTTTAGTCGGTTTATCATCGCGATCAACATCTGTTTGCATTTGAAGATCAATGACACTAGTTTCTTCTTCTTCTTTATCAACGTCTTTATCTGCTATATTTATGCCACTAGTAGTAGATTTCGATGTTGTTATATCCAACGAGACAATTTCTTTTTCATCTTCCTTCTCAGGAGCTGTGTCGGCTTCACTACTAACCTGTTCTAAAGTATGTTGCACAATATTCTTCTGAATGAGCTCAATATACTCTTTTTCAGTTGACTTCTTCTTTGCGTCGTATTCTTTGATGAGGGCAGTCGTTGCCATTTCATCTTCTTGCTCCAATAAGACGTCTCTTTGACTCTGAGTGGACTCTGTTAGACTGGGCGCATACAGTGTGTCCGTTGGTTTACCCATCAATTTCTTCGCTTTTAAAGTGACTTTTTCCAGAAACGATGTCGACTGTTCGTCATCCGCCTCTCGATGTTCGCTGGTTACCGTTGTTTGGCTGGTTGGTGGCACTGGGGAGGGTTTGTCGTCTAGTACGACAGAGATCTGTTCGCTAGAGGTGCTGCTGTCATCGTGCCTGGAGTCCGTGGGCCAAAGGTTAGAGTGCATCTCTAACGGTTTTCTTTCAAAGAAGCTATCTCGCGTGGGTCCTGCCGGTGGTACGAAAACCGCAGTAGGTGAACGATCTAATGTTGGGGTCGCTCCTAATGGTGGAGTTGGTTGCGAGCCCCTATCCACTAACTCGGTAACGCGTGGCTTTGGCTGGTTTGGCGAATAAGAAGGCCAGCTATCAAAGCTGCTGCCGCTATTACCGCTGCTGTTATCATCATGAGACATGTGCTTGTTGATGGCTTCCCGGCTATCAGGGAAGTGTTTGAGCAGGAACAGCCAGTCGTCTAGACGTAGTGTGAGCACTTGCGACTTTATCAGGGTTTGGTACGAGTGCGTGTATGGCATATCGCGGGATATGCCTTGTACCTGAAAGGAGTACACTTTAGATTGCTGCTACATGAATGTTGTCCTACTAGTTTAAAAAAACTCTATAAATTAGTTGGCAAACTAATACAAACTTAAAATGACTAACAACGCCAAAATACGATCCGGCCGGATACACTCGGGAAACCTGATGCGAAACTTCCGATATCTCTTTAATCTTTCCGGTGTGGATCAGATACATCGCGTCTGTGATCTCACTGGCCTTCACCACGTACATACCTGAAGACAACATTTACCGTTATGGATTTACACAAAATACATATACAAATTATACAAAACAAGATAAATACAATTAAGGGCTAGCTAGTATTAGGTAGGGTAAATAGATAAGTCTGCTTTATCCCCTTCGCATCACGATATCTAACTTTATATTCAGTAGGTCTAAAACACAACACTAAGCTAGAAAAGCTAGTAAAATAGGTGATCTTGAGTATATACATATATATCTATACCTTCATTGTAGGTATAGATTTGTAAGCAGCCAACTAGTTGTCGTAAGAATGCCGGTTCACAGTCTTCAAAGGCGTGATGCTGAAATGCAAATAAGATTTAAAAAAAAGCATAAGTAGTAAGTACCTACTGTATTGAACACTCACATACATACACTAGGATTTTGTGTCGTGGAAATATGAAACTACGAGTACCGTGGTACAAATTTACAACGCACCCAGACCCTTAGAAACATTTGACCTGCCGTGGGGAACGATGGATTGGGTAAACCTCACAAAAGAATACTCTTTCGTCTATTGTCACCCCAAGAGGTTTTAGAGTGCTGGGTGGGTGCCATTTCTTGAAGATAGCCGCATGGGTGATATTATTAGTAAGCTCTAAATCAAAATAGATAAAAAGTACAAAAAGGCAGAAAGGTACCCTGCTAAGATGGTGTAGGTAAGCAGCTGACATGATGCGCAGACGCAGCGCTTGCGGTGCTGTTTGCAAGAAGTGCGGTGCCTGCATGCCTCTTGACTCACGCCACAAGTGTAAGCAGTACTTGTTCACTAGCTTCACTAGGTTCTTGGATACGCGGTTATTGCGGAGGAACTCCTGAAAGAAATTTAACAATAGTGCACTAGGTGAGTATGCGAGCGGATTCGATTCTCACGTTATATTATACTTTCCTTGTGATCTATAAGATACTCTCGTATTTATTCAGAGACCTTAGTGTGAGTTTTGTCTTCGATAAGTGTATCACAGTTTTTTATCCATGATGCTATACACCAGTGGTCGGTTTCAAAAACTCATTTCGTTTGATTCCAAGAACTCAGCAATTAGGTATGGGATGAGGAGTTAAAATTCTTGTAAGTATAGCCTAAACATCTTAACAATCCTTACCTGCAACTCAAGATACTTGGTGTAGAAGCTGAACGATCGGAAGGACATGAACTGGATGATGTTGGAGAACTCCCCCACGTACACCATGTACACCATCGTCGATATTATCTGCAGAGCGCATACGAACACCACCTGGCATACCATAAGATACAACTCAGTCGTACAAAAAAAAACATCACACATCACAACATCCACATCTCTCCTGTAAAGAATGTAAAAGAACAATTTCTTCGGTTCCAGTAGCTACTGTAATATCAGGCTGTATCAGATAAACAAAAACTCACTTCTGAATGCTTTTTCGGCATGATATCTCCAACACCATTCTGCGTAAAGGTGGTCAGCACAAAGTACAGCGAACAGAGGTACAGGTTGTCGCACCAGAGATCGCCGTTATCTGCAGAAATACAGATACTTACACTTTGAGATAAACTATAGAATGTAGTCTAGTTTAATGTAGGTGAGCTGCCATCTGGCAAAAGTTAGACAAGCTAGATGAAGCCAATGTCAGAGCGACAGACAGGCAAACCGATGGGTACATGCAGAGCCCATAGGTCTTTCAACAATCAATCTTGCATTCTTGGACAGTTATTGTCGCTCATAAACGCTAACCTAACCAATAACCCAGTCAAGCTTATTTCTAGACCTCCCAAAGTCCCAAGTTACGAAACAATGATAAATCACCTTTATGTATCCAAGAGCTGGCCGGCTCCGCGTGGTCCTCCATCATTCCAACAAAATACCAAAGACAAGAGATGGTGTGCACAAACAGCGTGAACCAAATAAAAGCGGAGACTATTGTGCTGAAGATCAGGTTGATGGTGATACGCTCCTGGTGACGCTTCAGGCATTTGTAAACTGTTGCCTAAAACACAATTTATTAAAAGTTTGTTTGCGTGGAGTTATTTCCGAATAAACTTAAGCCACACACTGCATTTCCTTAGTAGGCGACTCTTTTAGAGTAACAAACCAATTTCAAATAGTTTAGATAAATTACACGTAATTTTTTTTTATTTTACTCTTAATAATATATGTAAACGATGAACGACACATGTGACTTATCCGCAATAACAACAATGGAGCTAAACAGATCGTTAAATGGTAAGTTTACTAACAATTCTTAACATTCTGTTCAGTCTGAGCCAGGAGAATGCCATCCATTTGTACTGGCTTCCGAAGAGACACATGAGCTCTACTGGCAAGCAGGAGAGGATATCGTACTTGAACTCTCCTTTGAAATATCTGCATTAAAACCAAAAAACCAACTGAACTATGCACCGATTTCCATTGGTTCCGAATGGTATTAAATGGCAAAAGTAAAAGGTAGACAATAGGTCGACGATCGTATTTAAATTAAGGCATTGTATTTTTTTCATATTGGCACTTACTCTCTCCTCATTGGAATTAATACATTCCGAACACTGACTGAATCTACAATCAGCGGCAGAGAATAATGCAGCAGTATCTTAAAATAAAATCCCATATCCAAGGCATACAACGCGACAATTAGTCCAAATCTGTTGTCTTGGAAACCCGCATTATATACGTCAGCGTAAACGCAAAGGAGCGAGACGATAATCAGGTAGATTTGCAGGTAAGTGTCTTTGAAGTAGAGATGTTTGATCAGGCCTCGTCGGCTGCGGACGATCATGGGGGAGCTGAGGGCGCGTTCATTCCAGGGTTTGAAGGCATCGCTAACGTTACCCATTATGTAATTCTGGAACAGCATATTGATCGCATTAGATGGTATATTTTATCAGATGATATTTGATTCTATATATAAATACTAATATTAGTTTTTATCATCATCTTCCTGCCCTCATCCCACTTAATATTATTATTTATTATATGAATCAAATATCATCTGTTTATTAAGTATTTATCTATACTATAAAAATACTTTTCTTGCTACGAGTAAATTATCATTATAATTATTAGGATGATTGATCCTACGAACTATACAAATTGCTGATTTAAAAATCATGCCACATAATTAGCACGGAAAGTAATAATTGTTATTGAGTATTGATATTCAAACCTTTTAGTCTAAATATAGAGATACTGCTATAGAGACATGGTTACTAGTTGGTACTTGTCAGTAATCGATATATATTACATACTAGCTGACCCGTGCCCGCTTCGCTGGGCGACAGAGATTTCTAAATGTGATTATTTTGAATAGGTATGGCTATGGTATGGCTTAAATGGCGATAGGAATCCGCGGATATACGAAAGTGGTCCCGCTGCCGGCCCCGTGAGTATAGTCATTGGTAGCCATGATTTTAGTATCCCGCAACTTTTATATCAGCACTTATGACTTACCCATTAAGGAGTAAACCCGCTGCAGAGCATGCTGTGCATGGCACGCAACGCATCTTAGCTGCGTGGGTTAATTTGTTTGACAACGTGAGTCTACATTTCCACAGCTACACACGCTATACACGAATATGAATCCACAATCACAATCAACTATGTAAAACTGTAGCGCAGCATAGTTTTGAATTTTGATTTTGAGCTACCTGAACATTATATTCGAGCAAGACATGCGTGCCCCAATGACGACAAATAATGCGTAGCGTGTCCGTGGGTTGCAATGGACACAATTACATACATATTCTTTTAAATCTGCCAACGCCATGCTCGCTGTGTACGCGATACACGCAGACGTGATGAACGTATGATTCAAAACTGTGTCGCTATAGTCGTACATAGTTGTGAGTTAATATTCCTATATAACGTGTGCAGCAGTGGAAATTTAGACTCACGTTATCAAACAAATGAACCCACGCAGCTAAAATGCATCGCGTGCCGGTTGTACAGCATGCTCCGCGGTGGGTTTACGGCTTAAAGCGAAACTTGTCGCACGTGCGTCGCCTCTCTGTGCGCCGTGGTGGGTTTGCGCCTTTACACTAAATACATGTTGAAAGGACTCGAGTTTCCTAACAGGACGATAGGAATATCGCGACAGCTTTCATTTTGTTTTACTCATCATAACTTCAAAACGAATCGACCGATTTGAACAACTCAAAAAGTAGTCTACTCCTAAATTTATAGCCTTAATTGCTAATTAGTTAAGCTGGATAAGTAATATCATGATACGGATAGAAACAAAAACGGTTATTATATCTAACTATCGTAATATTTAGATAATATACCTCCTCGCAGACTTTCTTATACGCAATAATGAGGACATTAAATAATGTATCATTATTTGTTTACGTACTATCAATAGTTTTTGCAGCACACGCGAAAAATGCAATAAAAAATAAGTTTATCCATTACAAACATAAAACAAACAATACAGACAACAAAAAATCTAATCTTTCCTCTTTGTAATATTAGTATACCAACTAAAATAACCCATAATGGTATAGCAAGCCTACACAAATATAAAGAATGTTTGCGCCTATTATTATATAGGTAGGTTAGTAGTAGTTAGGTAGGTACACATGCTATCTGTTAAGTTTTTTATGAATTAATGTATAATTCATAATTCTTTTTTAGTGTTCCGTACTCAAAGGGTAAAAACGTGACCCTATTACTAAGACTTCGCTGTCCGTTTGTCCATCTGTCTGTCACAGAGCTGTATCTCATGAACCGTGATAGCTAGACAGCTGAAATTTTCATAAATGATGTGTTTCTGTTGCCGCTATAACAACAAATACTAAAAACAGAATAAAATAAATATTTAAGTGGGGCTCCCATACAACAAACGTGTTTTTTTGCCGTTTTTTATAGGTACGGAACCCTTCGTGCGCGAGTCCGACTCGCACTTGGCCGGTTTTATTTTATTCCTTTTCTTTCGATTGTCGACAGCATGTTGACCAACTTTGCCTAAAGCAGTATATTAATATCTCTTATAGATTACCCAAACCCAGACCGCTATAGTTCCACATCTGGTATTCCGATCTTCCAAAATTATAGTCTATAAGTTGCCTAGGACTAATAGCTATATAACAAAAAAAGTTTCATCAAAATCCGTTCAGTAGTTTTTGCGTGAAAGCCTGACAACAGACAGACAGACAGACAGACAGACAGACAAAAATTTCAAAATGTTTTTTTTGGCTTGTGTTACTTGTATGAAGACCCCTAGGAGTATTTTTTTTCGTTTTTATTCAATGTACAGAATTGAACTCTTCTACAGCTTTATTATATGTATAGATTGACTTACCGAGCTCATGATCGGCCGATACTTTTTCATCAAATGCAGGACGATGGGAAAATCACTGATAATCTGATGGAAGGCTTGCGAGTTGATAATCAGAAGATGCACTTTGCTGGTCGCCACTACAGTGACGGGGCAGCGAATCGTTGGCGCTCCATCCAGATTGCCAAATACACTGGTAATTGTTGAACAGTTATGATGATGAAGGAAGAAGCTGAAGGATGAAGGATATAGCGGTCATGAATCGACAAAATAAGTAACACCATAAGTCTTCATATCCAATAAGAAGTTTCATGCTTTCAGATGATCTAATACATCACCTAGCTATCATATTTTTATTAACCGAACCAGACAATAATAACACTCGTTAGGGTTTCATAGTCTACAAGAAACCTTATAGTTTCGCCATGTCAGTCTGTCTGTCCGCAGCTTAGCTCAGAGACGCTTAGTGCTAGAAATCTGTAATTTGGTATGAATTATACATATGAGTCACGACGACAAAGTATTAGAATAAAAACTTAACAAACATTTTTTTTAAGGGTACGAAAGGTGGGTGTGAAAGATGACATGGATAAGAAAGGAGTCTGAAGTCGGAAATGGAAGAAAAAAACATGTTGTGTCGACCTCATTTAAGGGGAGCAAGATGATGATCATGATGATGATGGGATAAAGAAAAAAAAAAGTATTTATTATACTATAAATAACTATTGTTTAATAAAAATATCTTGCTCACCTGCCCCTAGAAAGCTTGACGATCGTGCTCATATCCCCTCTCGTCTCCCTCACACTTACGCCTCCGTAGTCCACAAAGTACATGTCAGAAATGACGTCACTGGTATCGATAACGCTCATGCCACGGAGAAAGTACGCGCTGTGGACCGCGCGACCAACCGTGCGGAGTAGCGACGCGTCACATTGGGATAGGATTGGACACTGCATAGAATAAAAATAAGATCAGCATATAAATAAAGTAAATAGAATATACCATTGGTATAAGAAAGAACAAAGCAGACAAAATTAAGAGCGTGATAAAAAGATACAGAGAGTCGGAACCAAGAATCTGATCTACTGGAAAACAAGGTGATAACACAAATACATTAAAATCTGATAATAATAAACACACATTCATGAACTCAAAAGGTAGAAGAAAAGAGGAAGAGGAAGATTTTTAATGTGCTAAAAGGAAGCCTCAAGCCAAGAAGTGGATAATTACTCTGCAATCCTTTCTTCCATCTCCCATACACCAGGCTGAATCTGATGCAGGACATATGCAGGATAAAAAGAAACAATGCCAAGACAAGCGTACCAACTAGACTGTGTACCTTGGCAAAGGTGGGTCCATAGATGTGGAGAATAGCGTCAGTCCGCAGTGTGATCTGGTCGCACAATTTGAACACCTGCCTGTAATCCACACCACCCATCTTGTCCCAGTTGTACTCATAGTATTCTAAGACATCCCTGTGGAATACGGGTAAAATAAAAGTTACTATAAGAGCCAGAAACTAGAAACAAGATACGGGAAACAGACAAGTGCTAAAAAATTACGAAAGAAGTGTAAAAAAGCCATTGACCTATTTAAAAGGATAAAAAAGAAAAAAACAATGCAGCAACTAGGACTGGCATTGATGAGCGGCGAGCAGAAATAGAACGGAAAGTTTATTTAAAGTTACCTTTGAAGCTCCTGATCGAGATCCTCTCTCTTCATGTACATCACCATATCTTTCATGTGTCCCTGGAACTCTGCCAAGGCCTTGTTCACGTTCGCGCGGATGCTGATGATGCGTACGGAGAAGTACGTTATTATCATTGCACCTGCGAGAAATGGAGATATTCAGTTCAGAAACAGAGAATATCTCTAACTTAAAACAATAACTCCTACAGCACTAATAACTGCTAAATATTATCGTTTTTGAATGGCAACCACAGACTAAAGACACAGCCCTGTTCTCCAACTGACGAAATTGCTGAGACCAGTAAATGAGATTAGTGTTATTCATTGTTAGTTTTATAAGGGAGTCTTATGTCCAGCAGTTGATTTCAATTGTCATAATGATAAAAGTATAACAAAATCACACCAATGAGCATTCCAAAGAGTAGCACCCGCATCAGATCAAAGTTGCTCGGGTTGAAGATGTTGTATCCGGTAGTGGTGGTCTCATAAACCACCCAGAAGTAGGAAGTCAGGTGAAGGTTCCACGGAGAGCCGGTCAAGTTGAAACGGACTGTTCAAATTTTAAATTATTTAAAACTACTGCGGTAACAATGGAGCACAACAGGATCAGGATCTCTAAAACCTCAAACCAAAAACAAAAAAAAAACTCTAAACAAAACACTCGATGGATCTGCTACATTGTGAGAAAGTCGCAGCTTTCTATGACTGCCAAAATCATTCTTCTAATTTAAATTAATTTATATTATAGACACCTTAATTTGGCCCTTAGTTTTATTAACAGTTTGAAAAAACTAACATTCATTTTTAAACAATTCGATCCAGGATCCACCAACGTCTTTGGTCGGGACGATCAGCCAATCGCCTTCATCCTCGTAGAAAATATCCACTGAGTATAGCACCATGAAGCAAGTCAGGACGTTTAGTAGAACTATGAATAATGGGATGGCTTTTAAGCTGCAAAAAAATACTAGGGCTTTATAAACAAGGTATTATACATATTTATTTGAGAAGATACGCAGTACAAAACACGCAAATTGCAACGCACGAATAGCAAAATGCATCGAACCAACAGTTGTTAATATATAGTAAACTTTAACGTACACAATAAGTATATCCCGTCGCTCGATGCACCCGTGAAGAATCTGCATTGCACTTGGTAGCCGGTACATCTGGATTAGGCGGTTCAACATCAGGAACTGCTTCATCTGCGTCACTCGGTATTTTTCCTCTGAAGAAAAAGGTGAGTTTATAACTGAATATAATAATGATATTTAATATACCAATATTTTTGAACCCGTCAGTTCAAGTTCGATCCCAGAACTCAACGCGCTTGGTTGGTGCCATTTATTACCAAATTCCTTTTGCGCTGATTCCAAGTTCTCCAGAGCTACACAGCCGAACAAGTCTGTGATGAAGGCCCCCTTGAGGTAGTGAGCTGCCGTGCTCGCAGGGTGGTAAATCAGGATGCCTTGATCATTGAAATAGCCCACAAGCATCCTCTGAAATCTATTACTTAGCCATTAGCCCTAGACATTATATTAGATAGAATTAGTGCCCAGTTTCACATAGAAAATTATGTCAAATTAAATTAACAATATAAAATGAGTAAACATTACATATCGAAGTACGCAGAAAAGTCCAGTAGCAACGCGATGTAGTACAGCATAGGCCACTGAAGCACCAAATACGCATAGGCCGGGAAGACCACAGCAGTAGTGAACGCGCAGACGGCTCGGATACACTCATACCAAATGATGTAGCGGCCATCTGGGCGGATTGTGAAGCGGGGGAAGATATACCTGAGAAGAGCACTCAAAATAAGTTGTTGAGTTAGGTTGGGGTGGACTGTTGAGATAGTTAAACTACCAGATCTTAACTTCAAGAAAATGTTTTAATTATTTTTAAAAACCTTATGTTTAGACTTAATTGGTCTGAAGTCAACCAAAATGAGGATTCGTAGAGGCTTGATCAATGTGCAAAAAGCGTTGACAGACGAAACGAGCTGTACATTGCAATTTATTTCATTCCAAAATTGGGGGTAATAGTAAACTGATCGTTTAAAGACTGCAAAGGAAGAAGTTAACCGCAAGATAGAGAGAAAGCCTAGTCGGTAGAAGGGCTGCAGGAAAGCGTAGTCCGGCTCGTGTTTGCGTGGCAGACGAAACCTCTCCATGTTGGGCGTCGGCTCCGGGGGGATGTAGCTGATGAACGGACTGCGGCGGTGGTTGAGGCGATGGTACTCCTTGGAACGGAAGGATTGCAATAGTGAAGATAGACCTTGACTTTACAAGATACAACTTATAGACGAATTACATATTCTTCTTCTTTTGTAAGGTAATATTATGAGATCTATCAGGTTTAGAGATCTAATAAGAGGTATCATCATAAAATTCAAATTCAAATTCAAAAATCATTAATTTCAATAAAATCACAAGGATCACTTTGAAACGTCTTAGGAACTAGGTGAAGCTACGCCGATTCCACGCGACCAAACCTAGAAGAATCAGGCAACAAACACGGTTTGGGGTCTACCTTTTTTTAGTGATCCTTTCCTTAATGGTGCCAATCGAACAAGGTGAAGGCTCAAACAAGAATAACAATTAAAAGTACCTACTACTGAAGTACGTACAACAATAAAAAAAATAACTAAAGAGCTTCAGCACAAATTCAAAAAGCAGCACACGCTACACTTTATTTAGAAATAAAACCTAAAGATAAAAGAACTATTTGCTTATCTGAAATAACGGATTACCTATGGAAAATTGTATAATAGTAAGTCTACTGACCATTGTAGGTAAAAAAACACTCACTGGTTGTTGTTTGATGAATTCGATAGCGTCCTTTATGTTGGGTACCTCAATAGCCTGTAGGAGGTACTTCCTCGATATAGAGAACACTTGGACGTGGGTTACAGCACGAACTGTGTAGTAGGCTGGTATTCCTGGATAAACCACAAAGTTTGGACTTGCCCTAGACTAGATAGCTTTGGTTCTGGGCACCTGATCTGAGTATGTCTTCGAGTATGACTTAGGCGTATCTAATATGCTTTTAAGTTGGGAAGAATTGGGTGAAACTTACGCAGAAGACAAACAAGGACACCAAAATGACATTTCACATTTAAATAGTTGACCGCACACTTTGTATCTGGGCTGAGAATCTAAAAAATAAGGAAATATGACAAATAAGAAGCAGAAATCACTGATTGAAGTGACATTGATTTGTCAGCGTTCAGATTTCGTGCTAACAACAACACAACATATAATTATTATCCAGCGAAATATTGCTTGATGAAATTCGCATTCTAATTTGATTGGTAATTTATGTATCGTCCTTCCTTTGTAAAGCGTACTATTTGTAACTATTCAGTGCGCCTTATAGGCTGTCCTAGAGTTAATCTACGTACAAATTTATGTGCTGACATTATATTCTTTCCATCTCACCTCGCAAATACCACGCTTGATGACGTAAATCTCGTTACTAATGTCACCAGTGTTCAGGAGAATCTCATTCGGAGATGTGTAGAACAATCTTGCATTAGACGAAATTTTCTTCAGATCTTCTTTGTGAAGGAACTGCGAAAACAATTTTAAAGTCAGCAATGCAATCGTACCTTGAAATTATATAAAAACTACTCAGATCTCTATAAAAGAATATCCTCGCTCTGCAATCCCCTTTTACAGTAGACATGCTGTGATGCTGTCTACCTCCAAACACGCAGAACTTTGATACTTAAACACCCCTTTAGTCAGAGGCACCCCAAACATAACGTTGCAAGTGCCATATTCACGTTGTCAAGAATTGAAATAATCAAGGTTTACTTTCATAAACGGTATGCAGAGTATGTATTTGCTGCGTTGCCTCGCCACTATGTCCTGGTACACGTGAGACGGCAAGTCGTAGAATATATTCTGCCTATTGGTCATCGAATAAGCCTGGAGGAAACAACACACCATCAATCATCATGATCGCTGTGTCACTAAAGGAATATAAACGTAATAGTAAACTTAGAAATTAATATGATGATGTGTACCTTATCAGTGAACCAGCAGAGTTGGAGATACGTGATAAACCTCTGTCTCAGGATCGGGTCGACTTGATTCCTGATCAAGAAGCTTTTTACTATGGATATGCACGAATCGTAGTCTTCTCTGAAAAAATACAGGAAGAACCTATATTCAAAGTGTGCGCATTAAAATCTCACCTTGTGGCAGAAGTGCTGGATTAAAAATGCATTGCCTTAAAAACGTAGTGACCATGATAGTTGCCGAGTACACAGCTTCCATGAAAATCCTGAGCACGATGCAAATCTCCAAAATCAACATGGTGTATAGCACGTTGAACCAGTTCTCTGTGCCCAAGGTTTCCATGTGAGCTGAAATAGAATAAGACCTTAATAAGGATAAAAGTTAGTTAGTAAGGATTCCCTGTATCGTGGGTATCAGAAAGAGTACCATGTTTCCGCAGGTACCAGGATAAAAAGTAGCCTATAATGCTATTTCAGAGCATTGCCTATGTATATTCCAAATATCATCTAAATCCGTTTTAAAGATTGGTCGTGATACATCCTCATAAGCTTATATAGTAGGAAACACTTACTTGTGAACATGATCATGGAAATCGCCCAGTAGAGACCGAAACTGAGTCGGTTCTCCACCGTCTCCTCGTCCAGCGGCTTGTTCTCCCAGTACGGTGGGTGCGTGAGGTTCGTCACCAAACAGTAGCCGAATCTAAACAAACACATCATTGTCAAGATTTCTATGAATCCCTAATCTCGCAACGTACTTTAAGTAGGTACCCTCCTGGATTTGGTGCAGATACGACTTAATGCCGAGACTGGGACCTCTTTACCCCCATCTAGCACAATGTGTTACTCTTTTGTGCTTATTTGTTAATTGTGATGCTTTTCATGGAACAAATAAACGTGTTTGTTTCTTTCTTCCATACTCCCCTATCGCTTGTCATCGCAGTATTCATACCTTTCTTCCTCCTGTCCTCTTTCACACAGTCTATCAATCTCTTTTCAGTGCAGATACTAACTGAAAACACATGAACCCTTGCTGCAGCGCGGCGATGAGGTAGCACGCGATCATAAGTAGCAACGTGTACGAGAGGAACCGGAGCACATTGCTGTTGTACACACATACCGCCTCCAGCTCATGGAGCACTCGGAACACCTGAACACGTCAAAAAATGGTTCATAGCTGCCATAATCGAAGATTCTAGTTTTTCATTATAATTTATTTCATTCCCAAGGAGGTTTCACGTCAGGCAGACGGCCGGTTGTTAAACACCTCAAGCCAAATCCATTTGCAACATCTATTCTCATATTTGTTGTGCCGACCCCACGAGGACGTGGGATAAAGTGAAGAAGAAGACTGCCAGATCTTTTGATTATCATGTGACAGGTTACAAGTACGTCGTTTAAAGGAATACTAAATGGTAGGATTATGATGATTTCCTTTCCCGTTTGAATGTGACCTACATTTTTTTAATAGAAAAATCCATTGATGCACCGCCAGCATTCACACAACCTGTACATGTGGTACAGGTTGCTGTGGTACTTCTCTATCTTCTATACCAATAATCTGACCCTCTTTGAATAGAATAATATAATTGATTATTTATAGTCAACAACAGGCAACTAGCATCCAGCAGAGCATTGGCTGGATGCCTGGGTGTGATTTGTTTACGAAAAGGTGGACGAAAATAATTTTAAATTGTTTGATATTCTGTGAGCGTGATGTATAATTACTGCATGTGTGTGTTTAACAACGTAATTTGTAATTTTGTTTTCCTCCTTAATTTTTTTATCAACCTCTTAAAAAGGAGGAGATTGTCAAATCAGCGTCCATGTGTGTTTTAAATATAATTTTTATGTAGATATTATGGTATTCAGTACCAATAATATTGGTATGAATATCATAACATGATAATCATAGTTTTCACAAAATAGCCCCCAGGATGATACGTCGCAAGCTATTTATTACTCATTAAGATCTGGTGAGAGATCAGTTCAAAGACCAAATTAAAAACAATAGCAGAGTAAAGTTGACCTGTGGTGTTTAAGCCGGAGAGGTTTACCTTAGCCACCTTCAAGATCTTGTTGATGCCCGCGAAGTGTCCTGACCCAATGAACTCAAATATTGGCAGAACGGCGAACAAGTCCGAAACAAACCACGGACTCTTTATCTGCTGGGACGACGTCTGGGCGAACGTAATTGGTACCCCTGGTATAGGAAATATCATAATTTAGGCATTGGTATATTGGGTCAAGTCCTACATGCCCAAAAGTTGCTAATACAGAAAGCATTTTAAAGGTTTCGTGGCCAAAGAGTAAAAACGGGACTCGTATGACTGATTTCACAGATGATGTATTTCTGTTGCCGCTGTAACAACAAATACTAAAAACAGAAATGTCTTATGGCATATTGTTTATGTCTTATGGCATATTGTTGTGGGGGAGTGCTGCAGACGTAAACGCCATATTTGTGTTGCAGAAGAGAGCTGTTCGAGCACAAAATAAGTTTAAAGAAATAAATATAATGACTGTACCTAGCCAGTACATTTATGAAAATCTAATGTATGTTCGTAAAAATATTAGTTTGTATAAGAAAGATAGCGATAATCATGATGCAAATACTAGAAATAAGGATAAACTCGCTGTTCCCACGACTAGGCTCACTAAAACTAAGAAATCATTTCAAGGGCAATGTGTACGCTTCTATAACAAAATCCCAAATGACATGCAAAAGCTATCTATTAGCAAATTTAAAAACTTAATTAAACGTAAACTATGCAATAAGGCTTACTATATAATATCTGATTATTTAGATGACAAAAAAGCCTGGGACTGCTCCAACTCGCTCTATCAATAATAATTAAGATTCATTTTGTATTAAAAATAAGTACAAAGACTTAAAAAAACAAACAATGAACAAAATTAAACGAAATTAAATTAAACTTAACCAAATTTGACGATCCAAGTGATTTCAATGAATAAACGCTATTTTGATTTTAGAAAAAAAAAATATTTAGGTGGGGCTCCCAACAAACGTGATTTTTTTGCCGTTTTTTATAGGTACTCGCACTCGGGTTTTTTTATTTTTATTGCATTTATAATTCTGGCTGCGTACCTACGAGTATAAACATATATGTATATACTAAGAGCACGAATGCTGATTCATCCATAAACCAATAGAATAAAAGTTGGAAGGTCCTTCCTTCTTGAACTTGAATACACTTTTTAATTTGTTGTGATTTTAAAGTTATGGATAACATAAAGCTAATGATGGTATCGATTATCGATTCAAGGTGGAAATGCGGGTATAAATCCCGCTGTTGTTAATATTTATACCTTCTTCAACATTGTCTCCAGTAGACAGATGCACAATTAGATCCAGAATGTAAATAGCTGTGACCATGTAGTCGAAGAACCTGAACTCGATAGGCACTGTCTTTTTGTAAACCAAATAATACGGATGGACCTGTAACAAAAAGCAACACACTAATTTCTTGAAATGTTTTTGTTAATTTCAGAGGTTTTTATAAGGAAAAGTCTTATGCTCGACTACGGCAAAGCAAATTGGTATGTAGGAAAGTTTAAAAAAACCTCATGACAGCAGCCATTAGGTCGGGAGACATAACAGACAAAACAACATAACGTGCTTTCGAAAGCAAAAAGATGGTTAGCAAGATCACTGAACATTTGTTCAGAGATATAATAGTACTTACAAAACAAACTGCCACTGTAAGACAGGCCACAAAAAAATGCCAAGCGAATTGCAGCGAGGACGTTGGCTGCAGGATACAAGGAAAAGTAGGCCGGAGACATATGGCATCCGCCTCATCAGTCAATGATGAGTCCCCTCGCTAAAAGTAGACATAATTAAAATAAGCATTTTGCAGTACATTCTAAGCTGCACACCAAATGTAGCAAAACTCCAGCACAATACTCAAAGCGTCTGCAACTCACATTCCTCATTAAGTAACATCCAGCTATTTCCAAAAAGAAATCAGTTCGGCACATCAATGGTGTACCATTCGCAGACTTGGCTTCCTTCAGAGCCATCAAACATCGCTTGAAATGTAAGATGCTGCTCTTATGCCTGCAGAAACAATTGAATTAGGATTTGAAGTACATTTTATCAAGGACCAAGTTTACTTTGAAGCTGGGATCTCACTTCGCTTCTTCAGGAACTTTCAGGCTATAATGCTTTTTGACACGCTGTAAGTGCTCCTGAAAAAAAACATAATATCAACATTAATATACCTAACGAAGATGTAGTTCATATACACCTAACTTTCACAAATCGATAAACTATCGACAGAAACCATCGTTTCAAAAATGGTTCTTATTGCATTCAAGCGTTGTCAACAACTGCAGCTTATAGAAAAAACATGCTGTCAGTAACAACAACCCTGGGAACAAAACACCCTGACCCAAAACAAATACAGCATAGTTTCTGGCTGAAAAATTGCTGCGCAAAACTTACATTGAATGAAGCCAGTATAATAGCAGCCTGCTCGTTATTCCTTCCATACTTTACGGCAACCTTCCACAGATCCCTTCCGTTCAGGACATGCGCGGTGCAGAAAGTCGCTGCGCGCACTTCGAGGTGAGCTCGGCCGAAGCCAGCAGGTGTGGCTGCCCCGCATGGCGTGAGGACTGTGCCACGTGCTAAGCGCAGGATTGCTGTGAGATCGTCTTCAGGGGTTACCATCTGGTAAAAACAAAGAAAAAATTAAAAAACCTGGCCAAGTGCGAGTCGGACCCGCGCATCAAGAGTTGTATACAAACCCCTTATAGGTTTTACTGTAAGCTAGGTAAAAAACTATTTTCTGTGGTTTTTTTCAAGATTTTAGGCCCAGTAGTTTCGGAGATGTACGGACAGACAAACGAGTGATCCTTTAAGGGTTTACTTTCTTTCCTTTTGAGGTCCGGAATGGTTTTAATTCTTCTTGATGTAAAAAACAAACAAAGTCTTAGAGTATCAGAATAACCTCAATATCTCCGTATGTGATATATATGATTGAAGATTTTTTCGAGGAGCGTTTGATGATGGCATCTCCTGGAATGTAATGTATCGTCTCCATAGTCTTCGCCAATTCTGATAGGAACTCGTATGAGAGATCTCGAAGTATACGCGACTGAAAAAGGCAAAAAGAAAAACACTTTAATGAACTCTGACTCGCTCCCTCTATGATCTAACCATAAACATCCGAAGGTAGACCCTACCCAACCCATAGATTTTAGCTCATAAAGTCGGTTTTGAGCTTCTGAGATGAAAATTCTATGAACTCATACGAATGTAAGCACACATCAATCCTAGCACAGCGCGTCTTCTGATTTGTATAATCTCAATTTTAAGACTTTCTTACCTTCTGCGTAGCCTCGAAGTAGATGTCCGTATAAATAGTCGCTGGCAGTGTGGGAGGAAAAGTAGGCAGTAGACGGGTCGCCGAGACAGCCCGCTGTTTGTGCCAGTACATCTTGTAGAACGTCTCCACTTTGTCTCTTTGACTGGGTGGCATGTGAGACTCTTTCTATGAAAACATAAAGAAAGACGGCCTTTTTTGTGTCTTTATGATCCTGTCAGTCTTGCTCTATACTTACTACTATTATTTTTAGTAGTCCGCCATAATAAAGGCTATGTTACTCGCTGATAATTTAGCTTTTGATGGGTGAGAGAATTTTCAAAATTAGTCTAGTACTTTTTTATTTTATACAATATTATACGATACAAACAGAAATACAAATTTATATTTATAATCTTAGTGTAGATATATTCTGTACTGGATAGAAGACTACTACCATTACACGGTAGGTACACACCATCTCCTTGATGATAAGCCTGTATCGCGCGCGGAATGTTTCCTCAGGCCGCATGTAGAGGCTGATGACGAGAGACAGCGATGCCACCGCAAATCCCGTCACCACCAGGCAGCCAGTCATCATCACCAGAAGGCAAGCGATGCGCTCGATGTCATTCTTTGGTGGAACTGACGGACTGCACAACAGTTTTAAAGTATATAATGGCAAATAGAGTGGTACCTACTACGGAGGAGTTTGTATGGTAGGTACCTAGAAGTAAGTAGAACGAGACATTCAATGTGAAATCTTTAAGATCTGGTGCTAAAGGTATCTATCAAAAGGATTCTGATCACGTATTTTTCCTTCTAGCTAGAGGCTATTTAAAGTTCCAGCTTATTCTATTTTATGGATTTGAAGGTTAAAAAGTTGTACTTAGTACCTACAGAGTATTACTAGTTATGTAAATTGTAAGAAATAATTACAGCTTAGGTACCTAGACGTATAACAACTATCACTATAAAGATTTGGTATATAGTAGGTTATGGATGTAGCGGCGATGGGCTTGCAACCTGTCGCGTATGGAATGCTAACTACTGCAAAATGTGGGCATCTGTGAAATATAATGTTTAGACGTGCCTCTGACTACCCCCACTGGACATCTTCAAAGGATCTAAGCGCCTGGAGATCTGAGAGGATGTCTACCGTACTTGGGGATTACAGTTGAGGTCCTATTTTTTTTATAAGGAAACAAGATGTTTTACTAACCCAATAGGAATAAACATCTTGTTCACCAGATATAGAGCAGTCAGGAACATCGTGGGGCGGTCGGGGACCTCCGCCTTGGCCCGCAAGTTCAGCTGCTCCTTGAGCTGATGCAGCGTTCGATCAGCTTTCTTTGTTGTATACATTGCGCCTTCCAGCTAAATAGTTATCATTTACTACTAGAAATGCAATATTTAAAGCGGCAGGCGCGTGGAATTTCAAACGATGGATTGCAAGCAGACATTTTGTTACACTAAAATTAAAAGACTGTTTACTATAAGTTATCACTTTATTTGAGTCTAACAGATACATTTTAAAGAGTACCTAGTAGTAGAGTTGTGAAGAGGAAGTTCTAATAAGTATTTTTGTCCCCAACCCTATTCACTATTTTAATTATTGCCCAAGTTAAGACGCTGCCAGTCGACGATTATTTTTGTTCGAAACGAAAAAAGAAATACTTGTGAACAAGCCACATCTCCTATTTTATAATGTATACTGTATAGTATATGTAAATAAAGATGTACCCATCTTTAATCACTTCGATAAATAATCCTACCGACCGCTGCAATGATGAAAAACACAAGACCGCGCGTGGTCCGCCTTAGCTTTTCGAATAAATTAATGATATAAATTATGTATAATTACTTATCAAAAATCTATCCTAATAGAAATCTAGATCTACATATTACCTATCTTTAACAATAAATCACAAGTTAATTTTAATAGTAGGTATATAAAATATTTCGATCATAAATTCTAAAACGTATCATTTTGAAATAATATTTTTATCGTGAAAAGTTTCTGCTATTATGTTTTCAGCTTAATAGAAATCTAGGTAGGAACCTGAAGTAATATACTTATAAAAATAGGAGATGTGGCTTGTTCAGAAGTATTACTTTTTTCGTTCCGAAAGAGAGCAATCATCGACTGGCAGCCTCTTAAAGATCTCTCTAGCTAGATATATGTTTTAAGAAGTAAAATTGTATACAACAAACCTCATCCAAATGGAGCCAGATGAAAGCCCATGTTATCCTGAGTACCAAGAATATGTAGCAATACTTAGCTGTGGTGCCCCATACACTTCCCTTCAAATTGAAATCAATCAAGGAGACTGTAAAATATGAAAACTTATTACACAATTTTACTAAGGTATATTTAAAAAAAAATAGGATCAAGACTATAATCCCCAAGTACGGTAGACATCCTCTTAAATCTCCAGGCGCTTAGTTCTGTTTAACATTCATTTAATAATAAATAAATATTGGCGGACATTTACACACAGCTCCATCTAGCCCCAAACTGAGCAAAGCTTGTACTATAGAAATTGGATAACTGATAGAATAATTATATAATTTAATTTAATTTAATTATAATTTTTTGTAAATATATAATATACCTACATATTAACACCCAGATACAGAACAAGAACAAACATATTGTCATCACGCAAATGTTAGCCCTGGGTGAGGATCGAACCCACAACCTAGAGCGCAGAAGGCAGAGTAACTACCAACTGAGCTGTGAGGCCAGTCGACTTTACGAGTAGGTTGGTAGGTAGCTAAGTAGCTATATGTTACTTTAGGGTATTGCTCAACGATTCAAAAGTAAGCAAAACCTAGACGCCTGCAGTGGCTTTCACCACCTATACAATACGGTCGGGTACTGCAAAAATGGTTTTGTGTCACTGCACAAGGTTGAAAATTGTCTGCTGTTGTTCAGGTTTGCCTAGATCGGCCGACCTTAGGTACTTACTGTTCAATTTCATCCAACATCAAGCGACTAACCCTCGTATTCAAGAACGACACTATGAGAACACGCACCCACAGTGGACGAAATCTTTTTTCATAAACATCACTTTATGTGTTGAGCGGCACTATGGCGCACGCTACCGTGTGCCTTTAGAGCTCAACTTTGGCTAGAGGCACACGACAATATGCCTCTAGTCACACTATGCAGTGTCGCACAACACATAAAGTGATTTTTATGAAAAAAGATTTCGTCCACTGTGGGTGCGTGTTCTCATAGTGTCGTTCTTGAATACGAGGGTTAATAATTTTATACAATAAACTCACAGAGGTATCTGAATGGTCTATGGAGGCGAAGATAGTAGCAGAACGTCAGGAAGCTGCTGGCAGCGTTCACGTAGTGCGCAAATGTCACCAAATCTATCAGAAATCCGACTGGAAATCGAAATTGTTCTTACTATTTTGTGTCTGATCAACGTGCTTATTTAAATACTTCACAATAATACTAGGAATTTCAAAAGAATCCAGACAGGGTCGATTTTAAACTAAATAAATTTGTTTTATTTCAATTGTAAGGACGGGCCATGTTGTATAAAATTGTTTTTGGATATCTACACTTTGCATTTTATAAAAAAAAATATACCCTTCGACCTCAAACTAACGTAACAAGTTATCTACTATTGTTAGCTATTAATTGACTGTGAATAAAAAAAACCATAGGTGATTTTAATTTTCATAATTTTCTTCAACTTTCCCCACTTGACGTGAGGTCAACCATGTTGCGAAGATGATTTTTTATGTTTTACAACCGGCCGCTTGCCTGACAGCAACCCTCTTTGGGAAAAATAAAATCTATAGGTAACAGAAAGTAACGGAGAATGTACTAACATATATCCCAGAAAGTGGTGCCCTCAACGGCGAAAGTGTTGTAGCACAAAGCGAGCACATGGACAGCGTAGCTGATATTATACACGATATCCAAGAAAGGAATGCTGTAGTCTATGATAGCCCAGACAATAGCCGCCAAAGCTATGATGCAGATATAGCAGTTCCAACAGGTGCACTCGGGGAGGTCGCGCAAATTCTGCAATATCATATCCAAAGACCACCAGAGCGGGTATTCCCTCTGGAACAAACTGTGTATTCTAAAACCTAAATACAAAGGACTAGACATTGATGCCGATTCTGTTGGTGCCAGATTATAAAACTAAACTTAACGGCATCCATCTTCTTCTGTTTCCTAAAGAGTAATAGAGACAACACCCATCTCCTGTTTTAAATAGAGTAAAAGTGACCACAATAATTTTAGAGACGTGAAAATTGTTTTTAGTTCAGGTTCAGTTTAGTGCCAACATTTAAACAATTGACACTATTCTATCTAAAGCCTCCAACTAGATCAAACAATACATGTACATGTACATACATAAGATCACGCCTGTTTTCAAGATGGGTTTCCACCGGCCACGGTCCTGATGTACCTCTTGCTTTATTCACTATTATCACATTTCTAATGCATACTCATCGGTTAAGAGTGAAATGAAATGAAATCTATGAATTAATATAATATAAGGCATTTATGAATAAACTATGTGAGTAATGCAACCAGGTTATTTTGTGCTACATACCTCAGTTGTTACCAAGTCGTATTCAAACTCAATGTCCCTTGTGCTCTGCATGGGGTTATCATTCTTGGTATAACCGCTGCCTTTACTGCCTTGTCTTGGTCTGTCGAGACCGCTCGTTCTTTTGCTGCTCATCGTTTTCTCAAGATTCACAGTAACTTCATAAAATTATTATCATCACATGCATGTTGTGTCAGTGGTTAAAATAGTTATATAAATTCTTTATCTGTTTTATGATTCGCACCAATTAAAAAACACGCAATTGACACATGATAGGAGGGTTTTGCCAAGCTCCTGTCTTCTTTCTCGACATCTGTCATCTAATCTAGGATCTTTGACTTTTTTATGCAAGAAAATAGGTTGTAATCCTTGTTGAAAATAGGTTCTCCTTGTAATCCTTTCGCTATTATAACTTCGTCGAAACTGGGCCAAAGTGAATTGCCCTGGATTTCCAAATAAAACATAATATTATTATTAATTATGTATCACAACAATTCCAGCTTTATTATTACGCAAAACTAAATTACAGTTAAAATTAACAAAACTATGGGTAATTATAATTATTCTAACATTATTATTACTTATCTCTACTTGTCTTTACCAACAACTTTTTTCCATAGGATTTAGAGTGAATTTCTGTGTTATTTATTTCCATCACTAATCTTTGTATGAATTTCCGCTGCCTTTATTTTAAGTCCAACTAAACTGGCCTAACTAATCATAGAAATGCTTTTTTTTGTACTAAAATGCGTTCAGTTGCTTTTGACTTTCGCATTTTGGAGGTACTCTTCGCGGAACTGTTGGTTCAGGCGAGCTCCGATCTTCGTCCGGATCCAGACCGGGGGGAATTTTATGAAGAAGTACTGGAACAGAAAAGATATATATTACCAGTCTCTTCACAAATCAAAAAATCAATACAAGTACTTGACTTAGTGGAACTACCAAGTACTTGTATTGATTTTTTCTAAAATTTAAAACCGACGACTTGTACTTTTATGACAAGTATATAGGAACAGACTGGAGGAAATAATTAGTGTTGTAACAGATAAGATGACACTGGAGTGGAAAGTGTTCCGTTTATCCCAAATTATAACACCTAACAGTCATAGTCACCTGGACCTAGAATTCCCCGTATCGAGGGTATCAGAAACTACGAATACCTGCTATGTTACATACACTCGAACAGTAACAAATATTTGAAGATCATCTAAAAAAAATCCGCAAATTACCGCCATCGGCCACCATGCCTTTCATCATAGTTTCTGAACTTGCTACCGAACTCAAGAAGTTTAAGGAAAAATTACTGTCAAAATGTAGTAGACTTAGGTTTGAAGAAGAGCGATGAGCAAAGGACCAGACTATTGTCATCACAAATCTGCAGTATTCTCTACACACCTGAATTCCATGCAGCCAGTAACCAGTTGTATTTTGCACCTTGCCCAGTGTATTGATCGCGTGCTTAGCGTATGTCTTCGCATCAGGAACCAAGAAGTTTCCTTCGAGGAGTTTGTTGGAAAAGGCGTTCATCTTGGTTGATACGAAGAGAGGTGATAAGTGCTGAACATGGATGCCTTTGGAGGAGTACTCTTCACGAATCGACATGGTGAAAGCTTGGACGTAAGCCTGACAAAAAAAAAAACAAAAATCATTATACCTACTTTAAATAGATTTATGTTCATATACCAAGTTTCAAAACAATATCTAAGTAGCAACAAGGCGTGGTAGACATCTTTTCATATCTCTTTGCCGCTTAAAAGAGTTATAACTGTTTCCCATGCGATGTTTTTATTTACTTCTTTAGAACAGTCCAATAGCGCACGGCCAGGATCAGCCACGACATTCGGATCGAAAGTTAAGGTACCACTTGGCCAGCACGGCTTATGTCCACGGAGATGGGTGACAGAGACCGAAGTAAATCATTTATTTGATGCAAATTGGTTTAACTTACGTCGTACCTAAGGTTCAAAATTGGCAGGCAAAACTGTACCAAACCAAAAACTTTATCAACCGCAAAGAATAAGATGGTGGGTGAAAATTACGAAATCAACACATCAATGTAACAATTGGCTATTGTGTTTTGTTAGATGCTTCGCAACAAACCTTGAGATGTGTGTGGTGATCAATAATTAACGCCATCATTGGTAAAAATACTTAAGATTACGTTTTTTCTATGTATGTGTAAATAATACTAAATTATGTATGCACCAGTGGAAACTCTCGCAACTTCATATCTACACGTGAAGTTATTTTCATACAGATTTCAACTGCACCCTTTTAAAGGTTGAATTTCGGTAATTTCTTAGTTCACTGCTACACACCAAATGGACTACACCCTCCTTAAGTAGGCCCAGTAGTTTAGGCTGTGTGTTGATAACTCAGTCAGTCAGTAACGCAAGAGATTTATAATTTAGATTACCTACCTTGGTAGCAGCATAAACAGTCATCAAGGGTAGCGGCTGCAACTCTGACCCTGAAGATACATTGACTAGAGCCCCTTTTCCCCTTGCCACCATGCCAGGCAGAATCATTCTGCTCATGCAAGTCACGGCGCCCACGTTCACGTTGATGATCTCCCAGGATTTTGATGGAGGTAGCTCAGTTAATGGCATGGGGTAGACGTATTGAACACCTACGTTGTTAACTGGAATTGAAATACTTTATGGATTAACTAGAATGCTTTGACCTCAACCAACTTGATGTTTCATTGGATATGTTGTACCTTCGAGTATGATGAATTGCTGAGGTCAACTCGGACTAGAAATGCATCATGAAAGATAGTAATGTGTGTGACGAGAAGTATTGGATAAATAAATAAATAGGATCACGACTGTAATCCCCAAGTACGGTAGACATCCTCCCAGATCTACAGGCGCTTATTTCCTTTGAAGATATCTAGTGGGGGTAGTCAGAGGCACGTCCAAACATTATATTTGGCACATGCCCACATTTTACAGTAGTTAGCATTGGAAAAATATGTAGATCTTTTAAGAGTATTTAGAGGTAGGCCAAAGAAAAGATGGATAGACTGCGAGAAAGAGAATATGGGTAAGAAAAGAGTAAGACGGCTGATAGAGGAAAATGAAAGAAGAGTAGGTAGGTACAGTTTTGTTGTGCAGTCCCACATTATGGAACTAAGGCAAGAATACAGCACAAATATTCATTCTCCTTTTATATTTCTTTAGGTGATTATTTTCCTATTTAATAAATAGATAGGCCGACTTTCACTAGCATAGGCGCGACCTTAATCGTACTTAAACACGTAAAAATTGTTTGATTGTCCACTACGTTTCGCCAATGTACCAATAGCGTGCCAATTGTACCGGCAATGCTAACGTAAAAATTTTGCATGGATATTAATGCTGAACGGATATGTCATAGTGTCGCGACATGGCATTTAGCCTACTTTTTTCTGTGTATCACGTTTTGTTCTCTCACCTAATATGCCAATAGGCAGATCTCCTAGCTCCTGCTCAATATGCGCGTACACCTCAGCTCCTCTGCTGAAGTCTGCCACGACCACCTTAGTCTTCACATTATGTTCTTTTTCTGCAATAAGTTCAATAATAATTAGTTAGGATCGTAGGTTGCATAATGCATACACAGCACAGCCTAAACCACTTGTCATAGAATTGTTGGTGTGTGGGTTGAAGTCTGTTTGAAAATAACTTGACGTGTTCGAAGTAGCGCGGGTTTCCTTTCCACTATTAATATTTAATTTAATTTGCGTGCTTTTTGCACAATCTTTAAATATCGGAGTCGCGTGCCCAATGTCAGTAATTTTATTTGATTACGGATAAACCGTGATCAATCGATTACTTTGTATCGAGAGTTAAGCTAGATATGATTGAGTAAGCTTTATCTAGCACCCAACTAAGTAGAACACCCAACAGGGAGTTATGTAATCTGTGAGAAGATTTTCCATTACAGGTCTTTTGGATACAGAACAATCAGATGGCTGTTTATTTTGTTAAAAACTTGTTGTTACTATATTTTTTTAATCATCAGTTTCAAATGGGGCCGGCCAACCTCTTTTAATTTATCTATATATATATATATAAAAATCAATTGCTGTTCGTTAGTCTCGCTAAAACTCGAGAACGGCTGAACGGATTTATCTTATCTTGGTCTTTAAATGTTCGTGGAGGTCTAGGGAAGGTTTAAAAGGTGATAAAAATTCGAATAATTGCCGGGAAAACCCTAAAAACAGCCCTTTTCTTTTTCCCATCCAAAAGTTTTCTAACTAAAACGTAGGGAACGGGAACGAGAACGAGAACGGGAAACGGATGATTTGGGTATAGATGGCGCTGGTGTGTAAAAAAAATCTGAAATCAGTGTTCACATCAGTCGTCATAGCAACGTGCGTTCCTCTGTGCGATTATTGAAATTTGGACAGGACAACGTCTGTTGCGGGTCTGCTAGTTTATATATAAAAATGAATTGCTGTTCGGTAGTCTCGCTAAAACTAAAAAACAGCTGAACGGATTCGGTTAATTTTGGTTTTAAAATATTCGTGGAAGTTCAGGGAAGGTTTAACAATGAGAACATACGGGAAAAATGCAAGGATAATAGTAAAAATAACAATTTTCTTTTTCCATACAAACTGTTCCTACCTGTCAAACATTTTGATATTCGTCCCGTTCGGTACTGTAGACTCGGGTCAAATTGTAGAACGTATTATCACTACATAGTATAAAGCAAAGTCGCTTTCCGCTTCCCGCGTCTGTATGTAATATGTATGTATGTAATATATGTATGTTTGCTTATATCTTTAAAACTACACAACGGATTTTGATGCGGTTTTTTTTAATAGATAGAATGATTCAAGAGGAAGGTTTATACATGCATAATATAGTAGAGAAACACTGATAATTTTAGAGGTTTCTAATGTGATGTCGTAATTAAACACATTTTTTTTTCTACAATAAAGTCCGCGATGGTATTAGAAATGTCTTACGCACAGCGAAGCGGGCACGGGTCAGCTAGTTATAATATATTAAAATAGGGGTTTCGAATCGACAACATATGAGTATATCCGCAATTATCCCGTAGGATTTTATAATTTCGGAACGGGAACGAAATATTATAAAATAAATACAAGTTTGTATGTTTGTATCATTATAACTATGTTTATGATTTACTCGCCTTATGATGAACCGAACGCTTGCAAAACTAATAAATACACATATTCTTATACAGCTACTCATACCATGTACTCTGTACTCATAATGTATGTTCCGTATTTGACTGAGCGAGCCAACAAATAGATCACTAAACAAACAGTACTTACTTAATAAAACCAATAAATGGATTTATTTACTACTTACATATATACTCGTATAACATACCTATACTACATTAATACTTATGTGTGTCTACGAGTACGTGTTGTTTACATAAATAATTAGGTATTATGTACATAAATACCCACACAGAGACATGTCTGTGTAACAACAAATACTAAAAACAGAATAAAATAAATATTTAAGTAGGGCTCCCATACAACAAACATGTTTTTTTGCCGTTTTTTTATAGATAATGGTACGGAACCCTTCGTACGCGAGTCCGACTAGCACTTGGCCGGTTTTTTTTAAATCAATTTAATATTATTTATAGCATATTTACGTTTGGGCATAGATACTAGGTACGTCCAGATATGCAATATTAAAGTAGTAACCAGGTAATACCAGGTTTAAGTACATCTGAATTCTCTATTTGACTGAATAAACTCTAGATATTTGCATAGCTGTCTTCGGTCTTTAACTTTATAAAACTATCGCAGGGTAAACTTCAGTACCTACTATAATGTGTAGTACCTAGAAGTAATAACTTTAAACTTGGGATAAATACAGCGAATACACGGACATGCAATACGATTATTCTAGGCTTGGTCGCGATGAACTTGGAGGCGTAGCTTCACCTAGCTCCTAAGACGTTTCAAAGTGATCCTCGTAATTTACTAACTTTTGACTTCGACATGACTTTGACTTTGGTTAATTTTGTTTGAAAACAGTCTATAGCCGGTGGTTTACACTAATAGATACTCTTACATAAAGAAATAGATGTACCCACGCCTGCCGTAGGGTCTCTGTCGAAACGAACTCTTGTACAACAAGCGCTCTCCCTTACGTAACCTATGAGCTAATGTAGCATTTCAATATTTTGTGACACAAACCAGTCGGTATGCAGCTTGTATGATCGTTGTGTCACCTTTTTTTTTATTAATCCTTCATTAGGTCAAGTTGAGGTATAGCGATGGGTCACACGACGGTCGTAATTATACCTAATATCATGCTATATACCCCTTATCTCAAATTTCAAATTGTATTATACTAGCTTTCGGCCGCGGCTTTGCTCACGAGGACGTGGAAATACAAACATTCTGACAAACGCATTTCTAATGTTACTAGGATTTAAATTATAATATATTAACAAGCTGACCCGGCGAACTTCGTATCGCTTTAGAATTAACAAATGCTGTGTTAAGTTCCCGTTCCTTTCCCGTTCCCGTTCCTGTTCCCGTTCCCGTTCCTGTTTTCCTGCTTTTCTCTTGAAATTTTTCCTGAATTTTCTTTGCTATAAACCTCACGGAGCTTGTGACCTTTCCAACGAATGCAAAACCGTGGAAATCGGTTCGTGCGTTCTGGAGTTATAGCGTCAGGAAGGAAAACCCGACTTATTTTTATATTATAGATGATATTTATAAACTGTTACACAATTTGCTTTAAATCCAAAGGCTTTAGTCTAAGCTGTGTTTCAGGAGACAGTTCGGTTTAAAATTGATTTATTTCCAACAAAACTAGCAAGTTGTAACATTTTATGAGTTACGAAGTTATTTAAAACGACTTGTTATTGACAAACATAGTAAAGAACCATCTAACACAATATTGACAAAGTGATGAGCAAACATCATGAAGTTACCTTATTTACCCGACTCAAACAAAATTGCTTACTATTTACGAGAATTTTGAAATTTGAAATAGAATTGTCCTCAAATGAACAGTAAAAATACATAAATCTATTAATGAGATTTTTATATTATCACTTCACACATATATTTATATTATGTACTACAATATAAAGACAGCCGCGACTACATAGGACATTGGAAATATTGAAAACAAATTACGTTATTACCATGGTCGTTTATAACATATTCGGACCTACCTACAAATTCAGGGTTAAATGACTTAACTCACATCCATAAAACTGCACTTTAAATAATGCTGCAATCTCAGCCTGCCAAAAGCCATTTTCGCTTAATTCTATTATTATTTATTTTATACAGATTTTTATTTAGATTCGACGACTGGCCCTGTTAGTTTCGCAATAGTTAGGCCGATTTCGCTAAAATCAAATCTGTGTTAATTTTGCGAGTATTTATGTATGCTGAAGGTACTCTCCGGATCAAGGCACCTATTTGGAAAATTGTTGCACCATTTGAAAGGAACATTATTCCAGGTGGAAATAGGCTGCTTTATATCTAGATTTCACATGCAAGTAGGTTATTTTTTCAATAAAAATATTGTTTTTGGTAAATAAAAGTATTCATAGTAAATTTTGTATACTTCATCAGCTACATCAGCAAAACTTCGGGCTTGTGGATTAAGGGCCGCAAAAATAGCCACAGGGGCTTATCAGGAGTTTTACTTCCACCATACCTACTTCCGCCAAGCAGCATTGTTGTGTACGAATTTGAAGTTACAGGAGCGCTTATAATGAGTTTTCACCTACGTGGAACTGTACGGAGCTGTGCGGAGCGGACCAATCAAAGCGCCTGTAATTTTCAAACACGAAATTTCGAGCGTTGTCATTGGTCCGCCCGCACAGCTTCGCAAAGCTCCGCGTAGGTTGAAACTCACACTTAGCATCCTAGAGCCGATTTGGGTGTTCTTGTTCTTGAGCCAGTGTCTTCTTATACGCGATGGTTGATGCTTAACAATATGGCCATCAGCTTGTTTTACGTCATGGTTCATGCATGAGCAGCATAAAGCTGAGATAGGGAATATTTGACCCACACAGTAGGTCGTCTGTGTTTTTATATACAAGTACCTATCTTTCTTCTTTTTATGTGTACTTACCTATTTATCTGTGTCAAATAAATGTATTGCTTTACCAACGAGCATATTTACCTATTTCGGCGGCGGTTGCCCTCAGTTTCTCCGGGTTCCGGCTGATGATAACCAGGTTGATGCCTCTCCGTGCCAACTCCATCGCATAATGCTTGCCAATGCCATCAGTGCCACCAGTCACCACTGGAAACAGAAATTTTATAATTCACACTAAACGTCTATCTTCAAAAGTTTGTAAGGTTTTTGTGTTTGTTGCTCAATCAATGTGTGATGAGACTTGATAAATACATACTTATTATCAGTGCCGGATTAAGCTAGCGCGGGGCCTGTAGCAAATTTTGTAAAGGGGCCCTTAGTTTGCTATAGGTTCTTACGTTAAGGGTACCTATTAAATAAAACAAAACTGTTACGAATCGGGGGGCACGGTAAGGGGGCCCGCCAAGTCGGGCACGAAGCAAACAAACTCTGCCGTACCATCCTTTACAGGAATCATTACGCCGCATTTTCAGGTCCCTATTTGAAAACCTCTGGATAATACCAGAAAGCAGAAATTTTCGTCATCCAGTAAGCTATAAATCACATACTTAAAATCCAAAATTTCAAGTCTCTAGGTCATTTAGTTCCGAAGTTAAGCGAAAGCAAAGTTTCGCATTTTAGACACTCGCTCACTCACTCACTCACTCATGATCATCAGAATAGAACTAGTACTTCCCATAAACTCAGAGAGCTGAAATTTGGTACAGAGTTAGGGTTTAATGGCCACATTGAGGGAAAACCATAAAAACCGGCCAAGTGCGAGTCGGACCATTATCTATAAGAACGGCAAAAAAATCACGTTTGTTGTATGGAATATTTATTTTATTCTGTTTTTAGTATTTGTGGTTATAGCAGCAACCGAAATACATAATCTGTGAAAATTTCAACTGTCTAGCTATCACGGTTCATGAGATACAGCCCTGTGACTGACAGACGGACGGACGGACAGACAGACAGACGGGTAGCGAAGTCTTAGTAATAGGGTTCCGATTACTAAGACCCTTTCGGTACGGAACCCTAAAAACTAGGATAATCGAAGATCTGGAGTACCTGGTGACCCTGATTAGAAAACACAAGAGCTTAACCAAACTATTAGAGATCGACATACCGCCTTTACAAAAAATATTCAACTTGATGGGCCGCTTCATTTGATGTAAAAAATCGAAGGTCTGAAGTATCTGATGAAGAACCCTCAGCTGGTCTCAGCTGTATTAGAGTTATGGTAATGCCCCCTTCTACCATTGGTACATAAAAAAATCGACTGTCATTGTAAAAAAATATGTCAAAAAACCTGTGTCAAATAAGAAAATCTATTAAAATAAATCAATAAGCCCACGTTTCTACAAAAAGAAGTGAAATCCCACCAAAAACATTCTGTAAAAAACTAGCCAAGTCTCGATGAAGCTGCTTGTTTATCTCTAAAAAGTAATGAAATCTAGACAAAGTTGTGCCAAGTCTGAGGTTCCTTACTGCGATTTCTTTATTATTATAGTCACATCATTAACTATAATGATAAAGAAATCGCAGTAAGGAACCTCAGACTTGGCACGACTTTGTGTAGATTTCATTACTTTTTAGAGATAAACAAGCAGCTCCATCGAGACTTGGCTAGTTTTTTACAGAATGTTTTTGGTGGGATAAACTTTTCTGGATTTAATATGGGCAAATTTAGCAGTATTTAGCCTTTTTCTCGGAATATAATAGATATAATAATTATAAGGTCATATTTCAGGTGGGAGTGAAGCATACCCTAGTAAAATATTTTTACGCTCCTATCTACATTATTGTTTTACGGTGAGAGTTGTGTTGGACCGCGGGGCCCCTCGAGTCGCGGGGCCCGTAGCATTTGCTACTCTTGCTACGTGGTTAATCCGGCACTGCTTATTATTATTAGCCTATATGCTACTTTTTATCCAGATAAAAGCGAATTAATCCAGATTTATTCAGTTATTACGTAAAGGTTAGGCAAACATCAACAAACATCCAACAGATAGACCTGACTCCACAAAGATTCCGTGTCTATGGGTATTAGAATCTACGATTATCTTGGATAAAATATTTTCAGACTATGCACTGACCTCTATTATACAGCGTACTTGTTTATTAGAGGTCAGTGAGACTATGCTATTATTTTGTTTCATCGTCGAAAAAGGTCATCAAAACCAAAGAGGTACCTACCATGCAAAATAATATTGTTAATTTTTTTTATACATGCACACGCACACGCACAGGAACCTAGTCCAACTATATAATTATGGTTAGCAAATCAAGCAACATTGATAGCAATTTTGTGGTTATAGTTACCCCCAATCTAACTAAAATTTAGTAAAATACGATCGATCTTATTCTGTCCAGATAAAGTTTAAATTAGCGTAAACTTTAAAGGAAATTGAGAAGGAATTGGAATTGCTTGGTGTGCAATTATTTTCGTAATGTGATTTCGAACGTTAATCTTTACTGTCATACCGAATAATTAATACCAAATGGAAAAAGTTGTAAAATTATATTGACAAAGACATAAATTCACATGATGCAAATAATATGCACCTATATAGGTATACGAAATAGAATTACAATTTCTTTTTAAAAACATAAAAACAGACGAAAATATTACGAAAAGTCAAGAGACGATTAAAGTTTTTTTTTAGGTTTTATAAGCGAACAATTAATTAGTCCTACATGAATAGGTATAATTTAAATGGGTGCAACTTTGGACTATTCCCTATCTACACCATAAAAAAAATCATGCAATTCAGTTCACAAATGAATATATAAACACGTCGAATAACAGGAACCTCCTATTTTCGTCGATCGAAAATAGAGATATGACAAAACTATCATTATAACTGTCGCTCTAAGATTTACGCTAATTTAGAACAGAACAGAACTCGGTATTTTACTTGTTGTCCATTGTACCTACTTTACTCGGATTTCAAGATATTTTAGCCAATAAAATGGTGGCAATTCACCATTATAATGGCTAAAATACATACGTCAGGCCTTCATCTCGCCTGTTTTGTAACCATTACGAGTACAGCAGTTCCAATGCGTGCCAGTCAGAACTGTGGTAACACTTTCATAGGTTATGCCATTTTCTCGCAGAGATTGAGCAAGTTATAAACGCGGCCAAAGCTAAGTTCGTAGTTCAAACCTTCTTTGTGTTGCATTCTTACATTGCATCATTGGGTCAAATCCCTCCGCGCCACTCATTCGCAACAGCCTCTTCAAACATTGGTGGCGATTCTGTGGTTTCCACTCTAAAATTTTGGATTCCTAAAATAAAACACGATCGCGTTTATCATTTAACGTTAAAGTCTAATTTCACGTAACCTCAATATGGAAGTTTCTAAATTTAGGATATTTTAAACATTTCGTTTATTTTTTTTTCTAAAATAATAAGATAGTAAAAATTTCACTTTAATCAACAACTTTTTACATGCTTAGGTACTAAATTTACGTAAAAATAGCCTACGTTTTAGAACTGTCACTGAGGTTACGCGGATTTAGACTAACGTAAAAGGAATGAGAGCGATCGTGTTTTAGGAACCCTACATTTTAGCATGGACACTACAGAATCGCCTCCATTAACTAACAAGCGTAACATCTAACTTACTATTATGGTAAGGTTTCGCAAGATTTGTGACTGATGCTGCGGTTTGGGTAATGATGATGATTGTCATTTGAAGACTCTAATGGCTAAGCAATTAGGAGACATCTGTGAGCTAGAGGTGCCAGTCACTTTTAAGCACTTTGGAGAGACCTTCGAATATGCAAGGGTACAAATTATTTTGTTCCCACCTTCGTTATGCACAGCAGTAGGTACATAGCTACATACATATGTGTCATCTATATACTAATATTTTAGAGAGGAAACATTTGTATTTTTGTATATTTGTATTACTACCTACTTAATTTATTACTTACTAAATTTAAGAATTCGTCAATTTATAGGTTACTCTAATTTAGACTTTAACATAAAGGAATAGGAGCGAAATTGTTATAATTTAATTTAGGAAATTTTAGGATTAGCTTGGTGCCAACAGAATCGACACCAATGTTTACCTAAATTTTAATGGAGTTGTTAAACGCTCGTCATAATATCTAATTGGATAATGCGTACTTGTAAACTCTATTGTCAAGGTCTGTAAAAGTACCTGGCCCTGAATCTAAAGTGAAGGTTACGAGAGCAACATAGTTTCACAGTGACGCAAGTATATCTACGCCAGCGAAGCATAGAGATGCGTGTGGCCACCAGAGAATCCGGTTTTGGCCACAATTAAAAATGCAGGTAAGTATACCTAGATTAAAAGGCTGTAAAGGCTACATGGTGACTTTTAAAAACTAAAAATAAACCAAATTTAGGTATGTGGCGGTCTGGAAATAAATGACCTAAATATAATACTTGCGGATCTGAAGTCTTCTGAACTGACACATAATAATGCAGGTGTCCCTTCTAGCAACTCCATCTCCACTTCACCTAAATAGAAATCTGACCGCTACTTTTTGATTCTGCTTTTTTAATTGCTAAAAGCTAGCTATACCTACCTACCATATTTTCATTTTCATTTTATGAAAACAAGACAAACAAGCTTGAATATGAGTTTCAATGACTTCGTAGTTCAGCTAATATTGGAATTTACTAGGTAAACAAAACAGAAAATCACAAGATCTTAATTCTGGGGGAACTGGGTAGTACTCGTATAGTTATTAAAACTAAAACACAGCCTCCTAAAAAGCAAAATATATTTAGAGATAATTCTTTATGTTTAAGAGACGATCAAACCTGACTGGAGTAGTACCTAGTGGACCTAGTCGAAAATTGGCCGCACCCGCACACACTTCCGACTTCAATATTTTATTGCGGTTTTTCCCTGTTACCGCGAACTGTTACGGAGTTGGCGACTTTCAAGTTGTTTGATATAGAGCTAAATTATCGCTGAAATTGCTGTTACGTAACAACAGAGATTGTGTAATTTTGATACTTGGGTGCTTTGAAGTCTTATCGTCTGGTGGCGGAATCCGTTTGTCCCCTTGTATTCTTAAGCGCCACGACCACACCACAGCGATATAAAATGTCACCGAACACAAAATCATATGAAAATTCCATTCACACATACGACATTTGGCAGTCCCCTTCAATTGTGATCGTAACGCGTCTGGACCTTCGGTAATGACTTAAAAATGTGTTAACATTTAGAGATTGCTAGCGACGTCTGAACCATGGCCTCGCATTGCGATTCTTCGCGATTTTGCTTTCGATTTTGATTCAAACCAGCATCTGATACCTACACTTATTCGGACCTTAGTATCGAAAGGTATAATCGATTCTCAGCACCCTGACCCAAGTAGGCACCTAGTAATAAGCAGGTAAACTGCGCCATTAAACCACCACTTGCCAAACATGGAATAAAGTGTCACTAAATCAGGCTCATAATTATCTACATAATTCTAGGCCTAACCTTAGAACGTTTTGAATGAGATCAACAATCATTAAAAGTTGATTATTGGTCGATCGATGTTGTTCTGCTGATAACGTTTGCTATGTTATTTATGTAACGCTGATATTATTTTTATTATTATGTTTACATAATAATATTAACATACTGGATTGGTATTGATAGTATTCAAATAATATTGGACCAAAGAGGTTGTCCTCGTACTACTTTCTAATTTTGACATTGACTTTTCGTTTCATTAGACCATTTGACGGCAGAATAAGCAGATGGCCATGTACCATCGAATAACAATAACAAAACACAAATACGTAGATCATGAATACACAAATCGCGCTCCGAGATGCATTGCCCTTGCGTCGGCCAACTTGAGGCAGATATAATTTTATTTACAGGTAAAAACTTTAAACCTGTTAAGAAGCTTAAGTTGTCTTATTAAGTTGCTTGCTGCACGGCTAGCTTGATGAACCGAGAAAAGTTTCTTTTTTTTACATTCTGAGCAATACACGAAAAATAAAATCTAAACTGCCTCAACCAAAATGTCATGTCTACGACGCTATATTCTTCGTCTAACAACAAGCTGGGCCTGCAGGTTTGTTTACAAAATAAGGTCTTATCAGCGATCTTTACAATAGGCAAGCTCCTATCGTGAAGATCAGTTATGAGTATTAATATTTTTTTATTTATAAATAATAACATCTATTGTATTTCTCTTTAATTCCCTTTTCTTATTGTTGCTGCAACGGCTACCACATTCCAACTTACTTTACGTCTACAATATTAAAAAATAAAGACAATAGGTCATCGTACTCCGATAGGATGGTCCGCGATTGGACGAGTTGGAACATATTATTCATATGGTTTATTTGTCGTAGAGTAGTACTTTTAATTATTATTCTTGTTTGAGCCTTCATCTTGTTCGATTGGAACCACACTGGAGGAAAGGATCATTAAAAAAAAGGTAGAACCCAAGCCGTGTTTGTTGCCAGATTCACCTAGTTCCTAAGACGTTTCAAAGTGATCCTTGTGATTTTATTGAAATAAATGATTTTTGAATTTGAATTTGAATTTGAATTTGAAGCTTTTTTTAGTATTTAGTTACGTTATTAAATTTGATAAAAGACAGCTTTAGCTTGTCGTTTAGGTTTTTGTTACCTTTAAAAGCGTACACATTGCAAGGATTTTTTAAATCTACTAAACCTAGTCGTGAGAACAGCGAGTTTATTTTTCTTTTTAATATTGACATTAATGTTGTCTACATCTACACTACTATTAATAAAACATTATTGAAGCATACCTAATACATATGCAAACATACTCTCAAACTTTAGCTCGATATTAGTAGAATACGTTTATTTTTTTCAAAACGTCCAAAAGGTAGAAGATATATTTATTACAATAAAATCAAAAGGAAATACACCTTAAAACGTCCTAGCTGGGTGATCTTGGAAGATAAGATACATGTAAAAATAAAAGAAATGAAAAAAGATTTAGGTAAGTACTTATTCAATTAATATTTCAAACGGGTACACACCACCTTTTAGGATAATTAACTAACTATATCATATAACATAGTAAAAGTATTTGTATGTAAATATGTATCTCTACATACCTTTCAACATGGGTATTTTTTGCATGAATCTTTGGTAGCGAGTGAGAAACCGTAGAGTCTACGGCGTAGACACAGTTTTTTTCCTATAAAAGAATTCAACGCGCACGCCAGAGCTACGCGATTCTTCAGGAGAGTTGTTTACAAGTCCAGCAAATATTACCCTAGTGTTATTGTGGTACCATGGTAGGTACCTACTTGTAGTTTCTGATATACATGACACATTGGTCTGTTCGCTATCTGGCCCCTTTCTGATTTTGCCTACAACTTTTTTAATTCATCCATGTTGTAGATTTTTACTTTTACCCAATTTTAGGTAAGTAATGTTTTTAGTGTGACTTAAGGACTGAATGTTCTGTGTTATTTATTAAGTAAGCACGCTATAAAGTTTACTCGTTTCTTTTCTAAAAATAGTATTGTGTTTTTTTTTGTTGTCAAACTTTGTGGCATGGCGGACGGAAGTGTCTGACGGAGATGCTAGAAACTACGGGTTTGTTCCCGGTGGCTAGTAAAATATTTGCATAGTGTAAAGTGCCTACATTATTGTAGATTATACGTTTTCTTTTTTACATTATATTATAGAAGGGGTTTTTACTTTGTAAAGAGGAATATTTCCTAAATGATTGAGGGTAATTTAAAATTTTATTACTCAACAATTATTGTTTTGTAATTACCCTTCCGTGTAACTGAACACCTATTATTACGAGACTTCTTAAGAGGAAATAATCTTCCTACCCTCTTAAAATAACGGAAGCACGTAGTTATTTCGATCAAAATTAGATAATTAGGTATAGCTAGTTTATTTTTTGACGTGCCCTAGACATCTTCAAGGACTTGAGGGGATACTACCTGAGATGAGAGAGAGAATGTCGACCATGCTAGGCACAGCTATATTACTAGATTACTAGATCAGTACCGATTACATTAACCGTGAACCTATTGATTCTAGGTCTATAAATAAGTTAATAAATTATGCGGGTAGGTATGTTTGCTACTATAAGTGCATAAATTTTACAAATCGAATCATACCTAGATGTAAAAAAAAAGTAAATACCAGCCCAAGGTCCGAACTTCTTCGACAGAGGCTGCACCTCCGATGGTAGGAAATAAGGCATCAGGTATGAGGCTATCAGCTCCAGCACGCTCCATAGCGAATCCAGTAGTACGAACGCCAGGAAGATAGCTCCCACTATCGCCAACATTAACACAAACAATGACACTATCATCGTGAATGTACCTCGATTATTCTTATCAATGTACCTACGAAACTTTTGATTAGTTTTCGAAAGTATAATATGTTTTTTACGAAGCGAACCCGCGTCGCTCTACCATGGCGACACAATACGTACTGGCTGGCGTGGTTGGTTTGGTTTGTGGTAGTGGTAGGGTAGATACTGGCGGTCAATAGACGACGTGCGTTCGACGGGAATGACATTCAAGTTGTTATCACGACTTTATTGATTGATTTATTTATTTACTACGTAACTACTTAGGTTAAGTACTTACTTACCATGGTTTTGGTAATGAAGCGTGGTAAATGCAAAGCTAACATCAATTAATTATGTATAACTTTCGTCATATTTGTTTACATTTATTTTTGGCGGTCATCGTCTAGGCTTACCACATACCTAAATCTTTTTGATAAAATATGTTATGAATATAGTTTAAACCCTGGGAAAGGATATAGCCACTTTTGTTTCAATACTGCGCGGTCGAAGTCGTGGACAACAGTTAGTATACTAACGATTAGTGAGCCTACAAAAAGGTCTGAGCAATAATTTAATACCTATTGCTCTTATAGCTATGGCAGGCGCTAAAACCTATTAGGTCTTGCGAGTTATTATGGAGTGGCCGGGGATGAATGGTGAGTGGGGTAAAAAAATTCAACCAAATTACATAACTTATTATTGTTTATTGTACCAGTGCCTTGGAAACCACTCTTATGTAAATTTAAAAAAAGGTAGGTACGTTGTGCGTTTTCGTTTTTGCTATAATACAACTATTTATAAAATGCCTGTAAATTTTTGTTTTTATAAAAATCATAGTTCTGTCTTCCTATTTCCTACTTTAGTATTAAGATTTTTACGCGTAACCACATAAAAATATGCCCGTTCAAAGCTAATGTCCACTATTTATATTTCTTATTCCTATTTATTTCTAGTAACTGAGTAACAGCATTCCATCAAACAGTTTCGTAAATGGTGTTTGGTTTGGTTTCCATGGGTGCGGGTTCCGCAGCAACAGTCTCTTCTTTAAGGGTCCTCATGCCTCTTAACCGGTTTTTCACGAAGTAGTAAGGTGCTGTAACAAATACTTATATTATTACTTAATAATGTCAATGCCACGTCGATACTTTTATATAAATGGGTATATTTAATTAAAAGAAACGCACAACAGTTATGCTTTTTGGTATCATATTGAGACATGAAATGAAAGTTGCTATTGTTGATCGAAAAATGAAAGGGAAAAAATAAGGCTGAACAATGGTTCCAGAGTGTTTCAGGTATTGATCTGAATTATGTACTATATGTAGGTATATAAATGTTCCATTAGAAAAATGTATAATCTGTCAAAAAATATGCATAACCACAGAACATAGAATGGTTGTTCTTCTTGTTTTTAATAATAATATGAAATAAGAAAAATTCTGTGGGCATAACTGTACCCAGGGTGCCGGTCCCTAGCCTACCTTGGTCCGCGGGGTGCAAAACTACCTAAGACGCCCCCTATCCATCTCATCAGCCTCTCTCTTAGAATACAACCTATTGATTTAATGCATACATAATATAAAAATGCAGATACTGCATTGTGGCACGAGAACTGGATATTTTTATTCTTGAGAGTGTTAAATTGATAGAAAGGTCATCTGTTTTTATATTGCCAAACGGAGATAAAATGCTTATGCATTTCGTAACACGCCTCAGCAGTGCCAGCATCGTGTTCAATACAATCTCGGTCGTTCTGTAAAAGCATATAAAATGTAAACAAAATATTTATTAAATGTTAGCATAATGCAAATAACTTTTACGTTAGATTTATAAAGTAATTACTGTCATAAATAAGGCGATTCTGTAGTGTCCATGCTAAAATGTAGGGTTCCTAAAACACGATCGCTCTCATTCCATTTACGTTAGTCTAAACTAAATCCGCGTAACCTCAGTGACAGTTCTAAAACGTAGGCTATTTTTACGTAAATTTAGTACCTAAGCATGTAAAAAGATGTTGATTAAAGTGAAATTTTGACTATCTTATTATTTTAGAAAGAAAAATAAATGAAATGTTTAAAATATCCTAAATTTAGAAACTTCCATATTGAGGTTACGTGAATTTAGACTTTAACGTTAAATGATAAACGCGATCGTGTTTTATTTTAGGAATCCAAAATTTTAGAGTGGAAACCACAGAATCTCCACCAATGTTTGAAGAGGCTGTTGCGAATGAGTGGCGCGGAGGGATTTGACCCAATGATGCAATGTAAGAATGCAACACAAAGAAGGTTTGAACTACGAACTTAGCTTTGGCCGCGTTTATAACTTGCTCAATCTCTGCGAGAAAATGGCATAACCTATGAAAGTGTTACCACAGTTCTGACTGGCAGGCATTGGAACTGCTGTACTCGTAATGGTTGCAAAACAGGCGAGATGAAGGCCTGACGTATGTATTTTAGCCATTATAATGGTGAATTGCCACCATTTTATTGGCTAAAATATCTTGAAATCCGAGTAAAGTAGGTACAATGGACAACAAGTAAAATACCGAGTTCTGTTCTGTTCTAAATTAGCGTAAATCTTAGAGCGACAGTTATAATGATAGTTTTGTCATATCTCTATTTTCGATCGACGAAAATAGGAGGTTCCTGTTATTCGACGTGTTTATATTCATTTGTGAACTGAATTGCATGTTTTTTTTTATGGTGTAGATAGGGAATAGTCCAAAGTTGCACCCATTTAAATTATACCTATTCATGTAGGACTAATTAATTGTTCGCTTATAAAACCTAAAAAAAACTTTAATCGTCTCTTGACTTTTCGTAATATTTTCGTCTGTTTTTATGTTTTTAAAAAGAAATTGTAATTCTATTTCGTATACCTATATAGGTGCATATTACTTGCATCTTGTGAATTTATCGAAATCACATTACGAAAATAATTGCACACCAAGCAATTCCAATTCCTTCCCAATTTCCTCTAAGGTTTACGCTAATTTAAACTTTATCTGGACAGAATAAGATCGATTATATTTTACTAAATTTTAGTTAGATTGGGGGTAACTATAACTACAAAATTGCTATCAATGTTGCTTGATTTGCTAACCATAATTATATAGTTGAACTAGGTTCCTGTGCGTGTGCGTGTGCATGTATAAAAAAAATTAACAATATTATTTTGCATGGTAGGTAGGTACCTCTTTGGTTTTGATGACCTTTTTCGACCATGAAACAAAATAATAGCATAGTCTGAAATATTTTATTCAAGATAATCTTAGATTCTAATACCCATAGACACGGAATCTTTGTGGAGTCAGGTCTATCTGTTGGATGTTTGTTGATATTTGCCTAACCTTTACGTAATAACTGAATAAATCTGGATTAATTCGCTTTTATCTGGATAAAAAGTAGCATATAGGCTAATAATAATAAGTATGTATTTATCAAGTCTCATCACACATTGATTGAGCAACAAACACAAAATCCTTTTTGAAGTTTTGTGTGAATTATAAAATTTCTGTTTCCAGTGGTGACTGGTGGCACTGATGGCATTGACAAGCATTATGCGATGGAGTTGGCACGGAGAGGCATCAACCTGGTTATCATCAGCCGGAACCCGGAGAAACTGAGGGCAACCGCCGCCGAAATAGGTAAATATGCTCGTTGGTAAAGCAATACATTTATTTGACACAGATAAATAGGTAAGTACACATAAAAAGAAGAAAGATAGGTACTTGTATATAAAAACACAGACGACCTACTGTGTGGGTCAAATAGGCCCTATCTCAGCTTTATGCTGCTCATGCATGAACCATGACGTGAAACAAGCAGATGGCCATACTGCTAAGCATCAACCATCGCGTATAAGAAGACACTAGCAGGTCAAGAACACCCAGATCGGCTCTAGGAAGTGTTAGTTTCTACCTACGCGGAGCTTTGCAAAGCTGTGCGGGCGGACCAATGACAACGCTCGAAACGTGTTTGTAAATTATTTGGGTTCGAAAACTGAATTTTTGTCATTTTTCCGGATTAAAATTAATATAAAAATAACTAATAGCTTTATATACCTTATAGTAATTTTAAATCAAATTTGATTATATAGGCTATCATATGACATCATTAGAACAGGCATATTAAAGTTGCAACATTTTTTTATGATGTCCTAAAGTTGGAGGGAGCACTAAAAGGCCGATATCAGGCACATCGACCCTACATACTTGTTGAACTTCGAAACCATATAGGTAGTTACCTACCTACTCAGAATCCAGTTTTGGCCCTTATTAAAATTCACACATTTTAATAGAAACATACCAGTACAAGTTAAGCGAGTTCATGGATGGGTATAGGTAGGTACTTCTGCATGTTGTTAGGGCGACTGTTGCCTAGTAGATATACCTAATCACATATCATATTATTATACCTACTTCAAATTCCAATTCCAATTTTACCATCCATCCATACCATCTTTGCCTATTCTACTATATTCCATTCTCTAGAGCCATATTTAGAGTTTAAACTTTGATTAAATTGCTAAATTAAATAAGTACCTATTTGCAAATAGGTACTGCTATTAGGGTAGGTAACTAGGTAACTACTTAGGTACCCTTAAGATAGGACATCTCTAAATAGAAAGTCTTACCACACTAACACTGCTTCTCACTGCTGCTCGTTCAACAACTATCTACCAAGCAACAATGTAGCAATTTGCCAACTGAACTACATACCTACTTACTAACTTTTCGTTGAATATTACGTAGCTCAAACTTTTTGTACGAGTGCACAAAAAGACGCTTCCCTTGGTACGCACCACTTAAAAATCTGCATCGTTTCTTGATCCCGTCATCCTCCATACAGGAGCTGACTATATCAGCTATAGCCAGCAGCGTCAGGAATATCAACAAACTGTAAACAATCAGCTGCAGCATCACGAAAATAGCCAAATGCCGTCCAGCAACACACGTTAACGCGACCACGTCCAAAAACTGACTAACCATAACATTACTTGACATTCACATTCACATTATTTAATTTATGCCAACCGAAGCTGTAGTTAGTAGAATAAAAACGAAACGTGTCATTTCTTTAGACGGCTATGACTCGTTTTGTAAACAGTTAGATCAGTAGGATAGTACGAAAACGTACGTAATCTTCATTTCTCTAACTGTAGCTAGAGTCACAGGTGACATAATAACACTATAGCTAGTATTATGTAATCTGTGTAGATAGAGTTTTTAGTAGGAAAACATGCTATTTTAAATTGCTAGCAGACAAAGGTCTTGGTTGGCTGTGCATGCGGTGCAACCTTGCGAATACCCTTGAGGACCTTGTGTATCTATGACACACTTCCGGAGCTACGGAACAATTCCCTTGACGATGTCTAGGTTAGTCGGTCAGAGGTTCGCTCATTACGTTTAATTTTAGCACATGCCTTGTAGTAGTGGGGCAATCCATGTGTGACAGGTTGCAAGCCTTTTGCGCTGTAGGTTGTGGGTTTGATTTCCACCCAGGATAAACATTTGTGTAAAGATGAACTTGTGTCTGGCTCTGGATGTTATAGGACATGTATTTACAAAAATAAGTACTTACCTACATACTTATTTAAATTATTATATTAGTAAATCTAGTTCTAATATTACAAGCTTTGCTTAGTTTGGGGCTAGATGGCGCTGTAACTGGTTTTCTTAAAATGTTTTTGTTTAGCGTTTTGAGCTCCCCTAAATTCCTCTATTTGCATAGAAAAATCAAGTAGTGCACTCGCTCGAACCCGCGACCTTCAGAACGAAGTCGAGGTAAGGTACCTACGTACTAAATAGGCCAACACAACACGCACAATGACTTTAATAATGGGTATCTTACATACTGCCTAATAGGTAAGATAAATTAAGTATACTCTACAGTCAGCAACTCTGCATCACACACACACGTTTTTTTTTTGGGTTGTAACTGTCTAGTAATAAATTGGAAGACAACATGCTAAAAATCAATGGGATTCGGCTCACATGCATAACATAAATGTCATTATCTACATCTAGTGTCAGTGCCAGTCAGTCTCATTCATGCGATGTCATTGTCATACAATCATACATTTAATCGTCGCTTGCCCGGTTGCTCGCTCACACGGCAAGCAAAACAAAACAAACTAATTGTAAAACTCGGTTTAAAAAAATATTTTTCCCTTAAGAAATCATGGAGAAAGAACTGGATAAAGTAATCGAGGAGATAATGTCGACGCCTAACATAAACGGATGCTTGGTAGCCGACCACCAAGGGCTGTGTCTGGCTTCTAAAGGCTCAGCACACGTCGACTCCGCGGGCATAATCGTCGCTATATCTGAGCAAGCTTGTAAGCTACAGCCTAATCTAAAGCCTCCCACGGTGTGCCTTGAAACTGAGAAAAAAAAGTGTCTAATTCAGAGACATGGGACCATCACTGGAGCAATATTCAAGCAGATATCTAGTAAGTTATCATCCCACTTTTAGGATGTCATCCACTACGTCATCTTTTGTGATATTCTAAGCGATGCTTAGTCGATAAAAATATTTCAATTGTCTTCTTTATCCTACTAAGGTGCAGTTGGCACGACAAAATTTCTGTATATGTGAATCGAAGAGACAGAACATGTTTACATTTATCCAAAATAATAAAAACAATAGATCCTCTGCGAAAACATGTTATGGAGCTTGATTGTGGATCCTAGTGAATAGAGGACAACTAGGTAGTTGTCTGCATTAAAGAATTTGGAATGTCCTTACAATTTCACAATTAGTACATACCTACTACAAACAATATAATATACCTGCAGGTAAAAACAATGTTGGCTAGTAATAAATTTAATGCCAATAATTTTATCTTACTATCTTCATGATTTTTATGAATACAGGCTCTTATTTTTTAATGATTTTGTTCTTGTTTCAGATATCTAATTAAAGAACTGTATCTACTAAAATAATGCTTTATTATTATTGATAATATGTTATTGATACCATATCTACCTAAGATAGTTGTAAATAATAATAAAATGTGTAAAGTTAAAAATATCCCATGTATAAATTTTTGTTTTTGCTATATTTGTTTTAATTTCTCAACGCTCCCACCAGTAATCCAATGATCACACAGAAGTGTGGTCACATCCTTTGTACTCAGTGCTCTATAACCTGCCAACATAACTAAGCAACTGTTAAAATCTCATTGCTGCGTTTTGTCAGTTGAAGCCAATTCTGATCACTATTTTAATTAAGCAATAACCTTCCAGTGCTCAGCTTAACTACACTCACTTTTTAGGTTTCAAACATCATCTATTTAAATAAAAATGAATCACTTATTTCCCTTGGTCACAGCATCAAATGAACAGCAGGACCCATTTTACTTAATTTTTGTTTTTGTAGTGCCACAACAAGGCAATAAAAAAGAAAATTTTGAAAAATCTAGTGTAAAATTCTTGAAAAACAAATTTGACAGGACAAAATCTGTCAGGAAGTAAACAAAAAAAGGAACCAACATTTCAATATACACACATTTATTAAAGATATGCATTCCTAAACAGTAACACTAACTTGACAAGAAACAACTGCAACTGCTTACTCTCATTGTCATCAAATATTTACTGCGCTTTAACTAGATAAATAACCCACCAACATACCCAGCAATACTCTAGCATTGCTTGTGAAGAGAGAAGATACAAAAATATAATCCATCATGTCTATATCTCTTTCTAGAAATGACTGGCAAAACAGATAATTGTTTCTGAGAGTTTTCATCATTTCTGTGGTGCTTAATCTAGTTGAGCGCAGGGAATATCTGACATTGATGCTTAATCTATACAACTATTTATACTGATACGTGAGTACATACTTCATACATAGAAAACAATGGAACAGTTTAAAAAACATGTTTATTTTAAGCTTTGTAATAAAGATTGCTATTTTAAGAGCTAATGGACAACTATGGTGTTGGCGTTTTTAAGTTGGCCTCTGGATCAACAATCAACATCTTAACATGCCCTCTACAGTACAAAAGCATATCCATTTCTATAATTTATAAAAAAAATGTAATATGTATTTTTGATATAGTTTTACTCATAATGAAAGATAAACAAAATACAGCAAATTCATTCCAATGTAACAAATATTGATAAAAATAATCATAACAATTCAAATGAATGCAATAAAATACAATCATCTATTTCATTTCAAAGTTATTTACAACTTCTAAGTAAATAATAATAAAATTAAATATACAATAATTTTTAAAGAAAAAATGGGGCTAGTCGTATTTACTAGTATAATTTAAAAGTGCGACTGCACACCATTTTGACTTGGTCCTAAGGACTTGAATACACATACTAGGTTAGAAGAATAGCAACAAATAGAATGTGTGATCAAGCCCTAAATGGTAGGAGGAAGCACTTAAATTCCCACTCTAAAGTCTCATAAATTAAATTCAATAATGCATGCTACCAAAAAAAACTATGCTAAGTCCTAAACTTGGCTGTGTATGAGCAAACTTTTAACCTAACAAACATTACCTAAGACTAGGGTCTTTCCTATACACAATAATACTTTGCCGTCGATTTCTCCATGTGTTCCGTACCAGAAGATGCAGTTTAATATTTTAGTTATAGTTTTTTCAATGACAAATGTGGTGGTGGTTATCTGATCAAATTACGTTAGACAGCGTTTTGTGGTGCAGTGTGTTTTATAAATCTTGGAATTACAATAACAGTGGTTTTAAACATCAATGAATAAGTAACAATATTATATGTTATTTTGATTACACTAAGATAATTTTGCTATTAAATTACGGTTACGCCTACATTTTAAGATACAGATTCTAATACACATTTTATTATAGTAAATAACCAGAATGGTACTAGAAATTTGATTTAATGAAGACAACTAATATCAAATTTGACTACATTACAACAACATCCTATACACAATTACAATTTTTAACAAATTGACAACTGTTGATTTTTTTTTTTGAGGTCAGAAAAAGACCCATTTAAGAGAAGACCCATTTTCAGTACAATTTGGAATGCAAACATTTATCCTCATAAATACAGTCGTGTTTATAAATCCATGATAAAAAATTATCACATGAGAGTAAAATTAGAAACAAATAACTCTTAACTAAACATAATACAATAACAATGGAATTTTGTATGAATACAAAATAATTTTACATCAATGTAAATTTCTAGAACTACGAAGCTGGATTTAGGTTGCCTATAACTTCAATAACTGATAAAGTTCTAAAGAATTCAATTCAAATTCCGAAGCGTTTTTTTTTAATTTTTTGTTAGAACAGTGTTGTTTCAACTTTACCAGCCAGTGAGTTTAGGCCTGAGGATGAATATTATTGGTTACATGTTATACGCCACAGATTATAAAAATCTTGTAACCAATGTAGGTCTAATCTCATATGCCTACCTAGTCAACACAAGTATGCGAAAGGAACGATCACTAATGTGACATCTTACACTAATCTATTAACAGCCCTCAACAAAGTTACAAAACCATTATAATTCCTCTTAAAATAACAGCTGCATTAGCATTAAAAACAATAAGCAAATTGAAAGCTCTTAAAAAAAGCCCAGAATAGCATTGTCTTTCTCATATGATAGACAAGGAGAAACACAACGCTATACCGTATAGTGTAATTTAAACAGGTATAACTATTTTTATAAATAACCATACCAAACTCCAAAATAGTGTAAATTTGTCTATTATTTTGGTCCATTCAAAAAGTTGAAAGAAAAACTTTCGAATGAATAACTTTTTAGTTATTTTTTTTAAATAGAAATAAACATAATATTTCATTTCAATAAATATTTTGTATCATAAGCTGCATATTTTGCACGTTAGCATCTGATGATAGGGATTATCTATGGTAACATACATTTATATGCAATTTCTATATGAATGTGCCGCTATGAATACATACTTATACTTAATACCTATCCGTAACAGTTTAGTTGTAAATGGATGATAAAAATATTCTCCTATATCTAAAAGAATGGGAAACCCTAAAAAAATTTAAAATAACTTGTTTTGAAGGATACTGATAAGATTATATAAGAAACTTAAAATAGCATCACTCTAGCAAAAGTTGAACTCTCACATAGTGGTCTCTTTAGATCTCTTATACAATCTTGGAGGTTTACAAAGTTACAAGTTTGGAGGACACTGGTCTAAATTGGCTAATATGGAAATAACTACAAAATATCATTAAAAAAATGCTTAAGAAACGTCTTTTACTTTACAATCCATGCTACTTGAAAGTTTCAACAATGAACACTCAACACATCACTATGCCTGGCTAAAGACCTACCATCCATAATGTTATTCTTATTAAATGTTAAATAACTATGCTGGATAAAATTATCTTGGATATTATATTATTATAATAGGATACATGAAGCCAGGTAAGGAATAAAAAGTTTTATGACACCGCTCTACCGCTCTACCTCAATTTTAGCTCAGCATATCGCATTCCATTTTGTCCATTATAAAGTACTATTGCCGTAGTCATGACAGCACTAGCGTGGGGCATCAGAGAAAATGTTTTTTGAATACTTTTTTACCGTAACTTAAATTTTCATTCATTATTACGATTAGCATGAGGGAGGTGTACATTTTTCTTCTCTTCTATAGACAAAACTTTTTCACAGATGATAGGTCTGACAAGATGACATAAGATGGAGGTAGAGCTTAATTATAAAATGTATTGACATCTGTTAGCTTATAATTGATGATAATTTGATTGAAGAGTCTCTTAAGAATCAAGAATCGCTAGTTAGATGACAGAGTACCGTCCACCAAGTAAAACCAATATTGGTCAGTGGTAAGGCGAAGTAGGCTTTAGGACAGGACAGTTAAAGGTATTAGCATGCAATTCTTTATGTAAAGCAAGTTACTGTAAATCAAATTATTAGAGTTGCTATTAGACCCTATCCAATATTAATAGAAGGGTGCTTGCCTTGGCAAGGTAAATAGACAATTGGTAATAAGGATGCGCATGTGGGCACTGCCCATTTTAATATAGGATACACAGATCATTTGGACAGCTGCCAGAATAGATATGAGGCGGCTTACAACCCAAAATAGATCTTATTACTGAAGTAACAAAGGTCAGTTCCGCACGCGGGCACATTAATATGCGCTCTTGCAGAACCTTCAAGGTAAAATAGACCTTATTACAAAGTCACAAAGATCAATTCGCCTGCCGCATAGTCTATTGTAGTATTAAGTTGACAAGGTAAAATAGACCTTATTCTGATACAGCTAGGGGTCAGTGCCGCATAGGGGTGCCGGTGAAGCTAACGGGCTGTTCATTGGACACGAGGTTGGCGCGCGGCGCTGATGTCGGCTGGCCCAGTCCGGCCTCGAGGTTGGCCGCCGACGTCCGCATATCGTCTATGGAACCCCTGAACACAATTTTTAATAAATTAATTATATTGTTTTTTTTTCAGAGGAAAAAATAATAATATGGTTGGTAAGTAATTGTATGCAAAGTTTCAATTTAAAATTAGCTGAAAGGTTTTGTTAAGCCGCTCCTGACTCCATAATCATAACAGAAAATATCGTAATGCTCTATAAGCATGGACATTCCATTCCTACAAACAAATTTGAATTTAAGAATACAAAAATATAATTAAAAATAATATACGGGGTGTATTAGGACAACTACCGAAAACGAAAACTGGATGTTTAAACGATTATCACTGAAAAAAAGAAAACAAAAGTGGTACATTTTTTATTAGACCCTTTTTAATGTACTGTCAAAAAAAAGATTTCCGTTTTCCGAAGTAGTCTAAATACACTCTCTAAATATATTTTTTTCGTGTACCAATCATGCGATGACAGTGCAAAATAATGTCAAAATTAGCCACCATTTTAACTTAAATCTGAAAAGAAAATGTGCAAAACAAAAACCTGTGCGAAATAAAACTCTGAAGCTGAAAACAAATGTTTCTTCGAGCCGGATGCGACAACTACTCATGCGTTTAATTTGTTAATAATGTAGACAGCTTGGCTTGTAGAGTAATGTAGACATCGACTACATAGCCCAATAGACGCCTAATAACTTAATTTCCTTATAAAAATAATTCAGTCATATCGTTGAGGTGTGCGGGTCAGGGGGAGCGGTAAAAAATGCATTCTGATTGGCCGGTTCAATGTCACTGTCAATGATTCACGTCGCGGGGCGCGTCGTACCGTGCACGTGATGTGGCTGGGCTCTGACTGTAAGTATACGAAGTATACCTACTATTTTGTGAATACAGATTCTACAAACAAAACTAACAATATTTTAAGTTCTTATGTTTTTTTGCGTTTTATTAATAAAATTCGGAGTAAAATCTCGGTCAAGTCTAAAATCATCCCTGTGTATAGAGTATGAGAAACTGACTGAGATACTACGCAGAGCATACACCAGTGGACGTAGCTTTGAATGAAAAGAGTGTGTATGGGTGCACTAAGAAAGGAAATAACCTCAAAGAAAGCAGCGATGTTTGAATATTGTTTCAAAACAAATCCTCGGAAACGAAGCCGCAAAGGTTTCCCAAAATAAAGCAAGACGTATAACTTTGTTTACTATCAAGCCAAGCAAGCCTACATAGTCATTGTTATTGGTTATTGCCTCTTAGTTGGGGCGCCACACGTCGGGGTCCTCCATGAGGGTGACTCTGTGGTCTTGGGGCTGCAGAGGAGCTCCCGGGCCTCCAGCGGCGCCGGGCGGCGTCACCGCGCCAGCCATGGCAGCCATGTCGTCACGTGATCCCCTGTCCGCGACACACACACATACATTCTGCGCTAGTGTTAGTTATTATCTACAAGTTATGAATAGATACAATGATAACGATGTAGTCTTGCAACTGCAGCGCTGCGCCTGTGGACCATCGCAGGCATGTATTCGCGTGATCCCCTGTCCGAGACACACACTCATACATTCTGCGCTAGTGTTAGTTACTACAAGTTAGTATGAGTAGATAAAATGATAATGATGTAGACTTGCAACTGCAGCGCTGCACTGTGTTCTCCATCGCAGCTATTTATTCACGTGACCCCCCTAAGCGAGCGATCCATATTCACATTTTACAAGGCGTATACGCCTTTTGCTTACATATTTAACTAAAATCAAATTCCAAAAATCATGTGCCAAATGTAATAATTAGACGTGCCTCTGACTAATCCCTTTAGACATCTACAAGGATTTAAGCGCCTGGAGATCTGAGAGGATATCTACCGTACTTGGGGATTACAGTCGTTTTAATTGTTTTTTTTTATTTTGCAAATTTTAAAAAGAGTTCCGACAAAAGTTACATATCGAGGTAAACTTAGCTAGTAAGCCGTTTTAGTCGAATATGTAGGTACCCAAAACAAGCCAAAAAACAAAAAACGCAGAATTTAACATTTATTAGTTGTCAACATCCACATTGGTGTCAGACTAAACTTACGACATCCATCTCTTTCTGTTTTGTAGTCAGTGAAAGAGACAACAATAACTTTAAAAAAGTCAAAATCTTTTTTGGTTTAAGCTGCCAACAGAAACAACGCCATTAGCACACCGTTCGATAAGCTGAGTAATTAAGATGTCAGAACACATCAGTATAATTAACTGCACTTAATTGTAATACTAATAACACTAACTCACTCCAATTGTGTTAATAAACAACCGACCGAGATAGACTCTTAACTCGATGACACTCGAATGCATACTCGTACATTAATTCATAATTTAAACGGGTATTTATCGCGTTTTATCCTTTTATTTATTCCGATGTTTTAACTATTTACAACAATTGTAATCGTAGGATGACAATATGTTGTAATAAAGGCGAAATGTCGATAAATAAAAAGTAATAACGTGATGAACACCCGTTTAAAATATTAATTAATATGTGTTCTGATCGTAGATTTGAATGTAATTCTATGAAATGCAACCTATAGATTTGAGAGAGAGAAGATCTCTGAATCAATTTATTTGGACGAATCAGCGTCTGTTCCGCTCTGCATGAAATTCGGAAGATGATTGGGTTATTCTAGCAAGAACTCTCACCAAAGTATTTTAGTTCAATATAAATAACTAGTTAGTCAAGTTAGTTAGGAAAGTATACTGACTTTTTGCCAAGAGCCATCATGCCGTAGACGACGCCCGTTGCGAAGATGAGCCCGCTGCCGAGCCACGTGCTAACGCTTATAAAGCACATCATGAATGGAGGCAGAGCTAGTCTGTAAAACAACAAGATTACATTAAAAAATACCACAAAAACTGGAGGTTTACGTTTTACGCTGTTGCGCGCGCCTTTTTTGCTCGCGTAAAACATAAAGGCTAAATAAAAATGCCATCATAAACATAACTTGTAAAAAAAAAACAAGTCTCGCAACTCAGTTCTTCTATTGTAAAAAGTTGTTAAATCCATAATAATACCAAATCGGTTCATTTATTCAGTCCCTATCTTAGGGTCCTTCTGTCTTAAGTTATTACGTAATTGTAATGCGTGGATTCTAAACGACCTGCTTGCGTAACTCCACTGTCTTTCCTCAATTACACAATTAGAATTTGACAGTCGAAACAGACTACAGTTATCAGTGAACGTAATAAGGCTGCTTTTCAATAAGTCTTTCAAATCGAAGCCCAGTCACTAAACTACGAGGTTTGCTGCACAACTATCGGATTAAAAATGCAAGGATTGATATTCTATCCACCGATTGAGTCTACTCTCAGATGTAAATGGGTCTACACATCGATTGACCTAAAAGCCTTAATCTAAGCAAATTAGGGTTCACCAAAGTATTCATCGGCGAATGTCGTTTAGGTAATTTAGGTATTAGATGACGCAATGCATTATTATTATAATTCAATTAATGATATAATTCATCAACAATATTTAGACGAGGTAAAAATATCCTTTGTTTTTCAATAAATAAAGACAAATAGACAAAACCAAAGTTAAAAGGTATTTATATTAATAAAATAACAAGGATCACTTTCAAACGTCTTAGAAGCTAGGTGAATCTACGCCTGTTCCTCGCGACCAAGCCTAGAAGAATCATTGTAATTGGGGCGTATAATTTTTTTTCAATGATCCTTTCTGCTTAATGCTATGTAGAGCTCCAGTGGCTTAGACTTTTCTTTCAGTCAGGACTTTGATTCTTATTTTTTAAAAGGCATTAATGTATTAATTAGGTAGTAAATTAAAATTATACTTTTGTAGTTAAAAAAACTGTTGTACACCCCCGTTTTTCTTTTTTATCCTTTCCATCCAAAAGTTGTAAGGGAGAGATCGTTTCTAGCGATAAGGCTCCGCCCATTGCACATGTATGTTTGTTGTAATTTACCGTTTGTTTTCTTTGTGTGCAATGAAGAGTTTATCTATCTGCTTTTTTGTATGGGATTATTGAAATTCGACAGGGCAACGTCTGTCGGGACGGCTAGTCTATACTAATATTATAAAGAGGAAATATTTTTTTGTTTGTTTGCATTGAATAGGCTCCGAAACTACTAGACCGATATGAAAAAATCTTTTACCATTAGAATTCTACATTATTCCTTTTGAACATAGACTAGAATATTTTCAAAAACGTTAGTGATCCGTATGAAAACTTCGATAATGTAACCGACTACTGAAGATTTTATGACCCTTGGTCATAAAATCTTCAGTAGTCGTGCGACGGCGGGGCGGACTCCTAGTAGGTAATAATATTACAAAGATACGTAAATATATATAGAAAAGTTTGCGGTTAAATACTTGCGGACTCATTTAGGCAGCGGCTGATTAGCTGGGAAATTAAGCGAGTAATTACGTCAGCTGGTATAGTTTTGCACTTAGCAACGACCAGCCGCTCACAAACACTTTTCCTTCATATCATTTTATTTACAATTTAACTAAACAGCAACGTACCATAGCAATTGAGATTTATATAATCTATACTATACTATATATCTATACTAATATTATAAATGCGAAAGTAACTCTGTCTGTCTGTTATCACGGTCAAACCGCTGCTGGGCCGATTGTGATGAAATTTCGTATAGAGATCGTTTAGTCTTGTACGGACATAGGCTACCATTTTTATTTTGCTAATTTCTCTTTAGATTTTTAGGATTTTCAATGGTTCGCGATAAAGATAGATAGATAGATAGATAACACTTTATTGATTACCACACGTTCACACGAATACAAATATTTATGAACAGAAGTAAAATAAATAACACTATGCTTAAAGGTAATACAATGGGCGGCCTTATCGCTAAAAGCGATCTCTACCAGGCAACCTTAGAATGGACTGGAATGAACATATAAAGAGAAGGGGCATGTTGGTGCGGCTTTAAATATATACAAGTAGATACAAAAATAAATATAAAAATAATAAATAAAACATATACATATATAACAAAAATAAAAAAAAAATAAATAAAACAATAATAAAAATAAAATAACAAAACTGAAGAATACAAATTCCATAAAAATTACGTAAATATTTAAAATATGACATAATAACACACATTACATAATATACCTATACAAAAATACTAAAGATGAGCAAATATAGGTAGTGCCAAAACATACTATAAAATACATACTAAATACCTATTTACACAAAATACAAACGTTTCAAGAAGAGCAATTAGACAGATAATGGTTGTAGACTAGGTTTTTAAAGATTGACAGGGACTTTGCTTTTCTGATACTAACAGGTAATGCGTTCCATAGGCGAACAGCTTGGACTGTAAAAGATTTTTCATAGAAGGTAGAAGAGTGTATAGGAGCTTTAAGTTGAAAGGTGTCAGTGGATCGTAGGGATCGTGGATTAGAAAGGTACAGGAACTGAAATCGTTCCTTAAGGTAAGCAGGAGTCAGGGGAGAAAAAAGAATATTATAGAGGAGGTTAAGAACGTGAGCATTCCGGCGGAAGCGGATTGGCAACCACTTGAGTTTCGTACGAAATTCTGATATTCGATCATATTTTCGCAAACCAAATATGAATCGAATACAGTAGTTCTGAAGGCGCTCAAGCTTATTAAGCTGCTCTTCTGTTACATCAATGTAGCAGGCGTCAGCATAATCAAGGATTGGGAGGAGAAGGGATTGTGCAAGCGCAATTTTGGTAGCAGTGGGAAGAAAATTCCGAAGCCTTCTGAGTGAAGCACCAGAAGCAAACATTTTACGACTGATTTCAGCCAAGTGTGGTCGCCACGAGAGTTGCTTGTCAATTAGTACGCCTAAGTTTCTGACTGAGTCACTAATTGGTATGCATTTACCGTCAAACATAATCTGAGGTAGACGAAACCAGTCAATCTTTGAAACCATCCTAGAACTGCCAATAACAATAATCTGCGTTTTATCTGGGTTGACAGAGATGCCGTAGGATTTACTCCAGTCCAGAATATAGCGCAGATTAGTGTTTGTGGTCTCAAAAGCCTCATGAAGCTGTGCTACTGGTGCCTTAGTGTAGATCTGGAGATCGTCTGCATAGAGGTGATAAGATGAAGAAAGATGTTGGGAAATAGAATTTATGAAAATTGCAAAAAGAAGAGGAGATAAGACGCCGCCCTGAGGGACACCGGTCTTTATATCACACCAAGATGAGTATGACTCATCTATGCGAATACACTGCCGGCGACCATGCAGATAACTGCGAAACCAATCAATTACCGTAGGAGATATGTTAAGTGAGCGGAGTATGGCCAGTAAAATGTCAAAATCAACATTATTAAAAGCACTACTAAAATCTAGAAGTGATAGTACAGTGAGTTCCCCATTTTCCATACCAAAGCGTACATCATCCGTGATTTTCACCAGAGCTGATGTAGTGCTATGGCCGGAACGGAAACCAGATTGATAAGGATTTAGGAGGTTGTTACTTGCAAGGAAGGTACTAAGTTGATGATGAACTAATCGTTCTAAAACTTTAGAGAGGAATGGGAGAATAGAAATGGGGCGGTATTCAGAGAGAGATGAAGGATTTGACTTTTTGGGAAGGGGAGTAACTTGGGCTTCTTTCCATACTGATGGAAATGTGCCAGTGGTTAGGGATGCATTAAGTATATGACGGATGACAGGAACAATTTCTTCAATGATGGGTATGATCATGTTTCGACTAATACTATCACTTCCGATGGCATTTGAGGATATAGAAGTTATGCTCTTCTTAACATCACTATCGGTAAATTGTGAGAAATGAAAACTAGAATAGTCAGGAATTGGAATATCAGAAAGTTTATTTAGGGTTGATTTTTTTATGTTACTATCAAATAAAGTAGAAGTAGAAAAATGTTTATTTAGAGAATCAATGTTTAAATTTTTAGGAGTATTGTCTTGACGAGACCTACCAATTCCTAGTGACTTAAGAAACTTCCAAACCTTGGAAGGGTCTTGATTATCAATAGAATCGTGGATATAGCGACGTTGAGCATCTCTACACACCCTATTACAGCGATTTCGACAATCTACATACCTGTCCCGATTTGCTTCAGATGGACGCAATTTATATTTTGACTTAGCTACAAGTTTTTTATGCATGGCCAACCTAAGTTCTTTTGTGATCCAAGGTGCAGGGAGATGTTTAATTTTAATAGCCTTCACAGGAGCATGAACGTCATACAGCTTGGTCAATGCGCAATTAAACAGGTCAACTTTGTCGTCAATGGAACTGACATTTGCAACAACATCCCAGTCTATGTCCATTGCATCCTTTCTTAAATTTTCTAGATTTAAACTACCAAAACTGCGCTGCATAAGAACTTTAGGCTTGGCTTTGGGAGGACGGACTTTATAGGAAAGGAAAATCAGATCGTGGTAAGAAAAAGCGTCTGCTGGACATTGACCATGATCAGCCACATGAGTTTGAGAAGATACAAAAATTAAGTCAAGAAGAGAAGGAATACAATTTGGGAAATGATGGGTACTATTAAGAGGAAGAACGGTTAAATTGGAAGCTTTAACTATGGTCTCGAGTGATTTAGATCGGTGGTCCTGTTTCAGTAGACAGGTATTGAAATCACCCATAATAATAGAGTGATCAACAGTACCAACCAAATCCTCTATAATAGTCTCGAAGGAATGAAAATAATTTATGCGTTCAGATGGACAGTAAAATACACCAAGTAGAACCTTGACATTACAAACTAAAATTTCCAAAAAGAGATGCTCACCAGAGTTTGGTAGTGACGGTTGTGCTGACATACCAACAATTTTGAACGGAATGGAGGCACGAAGATATATGGCAACACCACCGCCACCACACCAAGTGCGATCATTTCTGATAAGAACGAAGCCAGGTAATGAATATGAGGTTGTGGGGAGACTGGGCTTTAACCAAGTTTCTGATACTAGGATGGCATGAATATTTTTATGTTCAAATGACGTTAACATATCTGGGTAATGGGCCGGAATGCTCTGTGCATTAATATGCAGGATATTCAGGTTTTTAGGATAGTCTGATATAAATGACTCAATAGTAGAAGAAAGGGAAGGAATGCTGTTAAAACTATTAACGCTGTCAATATCAGAAGAACAACAAGAAACAAAGTCATCATTGTCACTATCCGACATTACTCTGTCTTCAACACAAAGTGTGAAGAAGTGTCTTCAAAGTCACGTTAATATCTCGTTTGTTGTATGGGAGCCCCACTTCAACATTTATTTTATTCTGTTTTTAGTATTTGTTGTTATAGCGGCAACAGAAATACATCATCTGTGAAAATTTCAACTGCCTAACTATCACGGTTCATGAGATACAGCGCCTGGTGGCAGATAGACGGACAGCAGAGTCTTAGTAATAAAGTCCCGTTTTTACTCTTGAAACCTTAAAAAGCAACAAAAAATATATATACACGTCGAATTGAGAACCACCTCTTTTTTCTTCGGTATGTAAACTCACCCGCAGTAAAGCGCCGCCTTATTCCAATAAGGTCGTGACTCCACCTTATCGCTGAGCGTCTGCACGTAGTCTATGAAGAAGCAGCAGCACGGAGCTTCGCACACGATCACTATGAAGCCGGCCAACATCTGCCAGATGCCGGCGATCAGGCAGCCCACGTCCAGCATGACGATGCTGGTGCAGTTCAAGAGACCGAGGATTATGGCGACTGGAAGGAAAAAAGGTACCTATCACAATACCAACAAAACTATAATAATCGATGCGATACCATACTCCAATATTAGATAGATAAACGGTAGACATCCTCTCGGATCTCCAGGCGTTTAGATCCTTGAAGATGTCTAGAGGTAGTAAGAAGCACGTCCAAACATTAAATTTGGCACATGCCCACATTTTGCAGTACTTAATTAGATAGGATGTTGTTAATTTTAAACATAACGTTTGGACTTGCCTCTGAATACTCTTTTAAGGCATCTTCAAGAATCTAAGTGCCTCGAGATCAGAGAGTATCTGAGAGTCAAAGGCACGTCCAAACATTACATTTTGGCATATAACTAGGGCTGCCATCTCTAAAATTTGGCAACCAGGACAAGACACGTGAAAACCCCGGATTTTAGAGCCAACAAATGAAGACCCCGCCCGGACGCTCCCCGGACGCCCTCTAAACTAGGACAAATCCCGGGAAACCCGGATGGATGGCAGCCCTACATATAGCCCATATTTTGCAGTAGTTAGTTAGTTGCAAATGTGACAGGTTTGTATGTACCTATATATGCCCGTCAGCGTCGCGCCCTTTATAAGATTACTAACTGGTTCAATGTGGTATACAATAAAGCATTTTCAATTTATCTCACGAACACTAAGCTCACAATCACGAACCACCCCTTTTTAATTCATTTTTATATCTATTATGTATAATTGTACATAAAAAACCTATTATATATTTGAAATAACGTGTTAAAAAGACCGCAAATAATATGACCTAATATTTATTCGATTTGAATATTGTGTCAGTCTATTTGTGTATGGATACGATTTACTCGAAACTGCTAAACATATTCTGACTAGCGACCCGCCCCGGCTTCGCACGGGTAGCATGTTATTATACATATAAACCTTCCTCCTGAATCACTCTATCTATTAAAAAAAACCGCATCAAAATCCGTTGTGTAGTTTTAAAGATATAAGCAAACATACATACATACGCGGGAAGCGGAAAGCGACTTTGCTTTATACTATGTAGTGATGATCAGATTATTTTCGTCACTTATCTTGAAATCAACTTGAAAGAGAAGTACCAAGCGAACATAGTCGCGAGAATACAAAGATTGCAATTTCCATTTTTCAATGTAGTATAAGTAGTAAAAAAACACCACCAAATCAAACTAAGCAGAGCTTGTCCTATAGGAACTAGATAACTGATAGAAAATGTATACGTTTTTTTTTCTAAATACATACATAATATGATTGTCACCAGAGACGGCCAACTAGCTCATACAAGCTGTAGTCAAGGCAGTAACATTAAATTTAATGTTCCCACTTAACATAACAAGTCAAATAAAGTAGATGGATCAACATACAAGGCAGAGACAAGAATAGCGACAAAATCGTCTAAACTGACCAATAAAGCTACACCCACTATATGGCAATTGGATCTATCTAATAGCCCATACGCACACATGAAATGTACGAGAAGGCGAGCCACTATTCACACTCATTAATCTCAGGTGTTTAGGAGGTTTTTCGCTGTGAGTGTGGATGGTCAAGAAAATAATAGACGAAAATGCCAAAATGTCAAAGGTTGTTTTGTCAAAGATGAGGGGGGCTTAGTACAAATCACTATTGTATTATTAACTAGCTGACCCGTGCCCGCTTCGCTGTGCGTAAGACATTTCTAATACCATCGTTGACTTTTTTGTAGACGTTTTTAAGGTGTACAATACTGTAGTACATTATTTTGATATATCTCGTGGGGTTCAGCCAGCATTTGCAATGTAAGCGCAAAAAAATTTGTTTATTTACGACATCACATTAGAAACCTCTAAAATTATCAGTGTTTCTCTACTATATTATGCACTAGCGACCCGCCCCGGCTTCGCACGGGTAGCATGTTATTATACATATAAACCTTCCTCCTGAATCACTCTATCTATTAAAAAAAACCGCATCAAAATCCGTTGTGTAGTTTTAAAGATATAAGCAAACATACATACATACATATGCGGTAAGCGGAAAGCGACTTTGCTTTATACTATGTAGTGATGATCAGATTATTTTCGTCACTTATCTTGAAATCAACTTGAAAGAGAAGTACCAAGCGAACATAGTCGCGAGAATACAAAGATTGCAATTTCCATTTTTCAATGTAGTATAAGTAGTAAAAAAACACCACCAAATCAAACTAAGCAGAGCTTGTCCTATAGGAACTAGATAACTGATAGAAAATGTATACGTTTTTTTTTCTAAATACATACATAATATGATTGTCACCAGAGACGGCCAACTAGCTCATACAAGCTGTAGTCAAGGCAGTAACATTAAATTTAATGTTCCCACTTAACATAACAAGTCAAATAAAGTAGATGGATCAACATACAAGGCAGAGACAAGAATAGCGACAAAATCGTCTAAACTGACCAATAAAGCTACACCCACTATATGGCAATTGGATCTATCTAATAGCCCATACGCACACATGAAATGTACGAGAAGGCGAGCCACTATTCACACTCATTAATCTCAGGTGTTTAGGAGGTTTTTCGCTGTGAGTGTGGATGGTCAAGAAAATAATAGACGAAAATGCCAAAATGTCAAAGGTTGTTTTGTCAAAGATGAGGGGGGCTTAGTACAAATCACTATTGTATTATTAACTAGCTGACCCGTGCCCGCTTCGCTGTGCGTAAGACATTTCTAATACCATCGTTGACTTTTTTGTAGACGTTTTTAAGGTGTACAATACTGTAGTACATTATTTTGATATATCTCGTGGGGTTCAGCCAGCATTTGCAATGTAAGCGCAAAAAAATTTGTTTATTTACGACATCACATTAGAAACCTCTAAAATTATCAGTGTTTCTCTACTATATTATGCACTAGCGACCCGCCCCGGCTTCGCACGGGTAGCATGTTATTATACATATAAACCTTCCTCCTGAATCACTCTATCTATTAAAAAAAACCGCATCAAAATCCGTTGTGTAGTTTTAAAGATATAAGCAAACATACATACATACATATGCGGTAAGCGGAAAGCGACTTTGCTTTATACTATGTAGTGAAGTATCATCCAAATGTCAAAACAAAGCTGACACTTATTGTATGGTATTGGGCTATGTGATGTTGATTGATATGGTAGTGGTTCATACTCAGACCACAGATGTTTACAATAAATTGCAGACTATTATTTTAAAAGTTTAAATGTATTTAATAACTAAGACTTGATGACAAAATAATTCAGGCCTTAAAGGGATACCAGTAAATTCTGTTTTTCGAGTGTGTGTGCTTGTATGTATATGTGATGTACTCATTGTGTTGTCTGTCAGTCATCCTATAGCCAAATCGTTTTGCTTGAAGAATTTCGATAAATTCAATGAAACAATTACTATTGTAATTGCTGTAGATAAAAAATAGTAACAAGGTCACTAATAGCTATAAAATATAGGTGAGTACTTTTTTGAGTGAGCCATTATAAACAAAAAATGGGCACCTCAATGATATCTTTCCTTATCTTGTGACAATACAAACAACAATCATCAAACATAGAAAAAGCATACTGTAGCAACATCTTGCGTGCAGTGCTGTAACTAGCCTATTATGTGCTTGATGCTGCTTTTATAACTGTGTCTTTAGAGGCCCCCGACTATGGCTACTAGATAGGATGACCAGAATTTCCAAAAGTCGGGATTTTGCGATAATTGTCGAGACAAATAAATATTATGCATTAAAAAAAAATATTTATTATTAAAATTCAGTCAAGACAATTTGTATTTTTCAGGGAGTTATATGAAATGTTGGGACAACGAATACTGACCATCTGGCATGGCAACTCTAGACCCAACTCAGCTAGTCAATAAATTTTTCAACATTAAATATGTAGACTGACAAGAATATTACATTGCCTTGATTTGATTTACAGCTTATAAATAATTCCAACAAGTTTTGTCTAATGTTGAATTAGTTGTATATGTCTTTAATTTTCTAAGCCAATTCGTAAGGTTTATCAAGATATAACCACATATCAATATGTAGCACCTACATAAAGTAATAATGATGATTGACCTATTCATCTAATTTACTAAAATGATTTTTCCGTAGGTAAATTCATCACTCAGTGAATATGGTGTAGGTTTTTTAGTTGCAATATAATTTTTTGAGATTTTGAGATTTCTTGAATATTTTCTTTTCTAAATGAAGCTAAGTTTGTCCTAAGGTACCTGCCCACCTACTCATGCCAAAAAGAGCATATCAATTTCAGATTACTAAGTACAAGATACTTGAACGAGTCGACTTCTCACACACATTAGTCGCATTTACGCAATTGAATGCGACTAATAATAACAACAGCGATTATTAGAGTACAAAGAAACTCACTGATACTGCCAACTGTCCCGAGCCCCCGACCAGCATATCGCATCCACCAAGGGACGTCATCTTTCTGGACATTGTCTCCGCCCGGCCGCTGCATGAGCATCGCTATCTTGTCTGTGAACGACTGCAACAATGGTGGTCATTGTAGTAAACGCAATTTGTGGAAACAAGAGCTTTAAAATTATTATTTACGAATATTTCTTACCATTTTTGCAAAAATCAATCCACTTGCTTTGTCACCTGTCAGTCAACTAATGCTTAGTTTGTTTTCTACTCCATATTAAATTTGTGTAAAATGAAATGTCATTGACATAACTATGACCAAAACTATAGACCAAAAAATTGAGTTTCTAATATCTTTACTTTTATTTCTTTTTATCCTCTACTTCCTAAAAATAAGATTATTATTTATGAATAACAGAAAATAAAAACCCAAAATTCTAGCTTGACAGTGACAGCAAGTATGACCTGATTACAGAATTGTAAGTGTAACTGAGAACGAATTTGTAACTTTTCTTTGCGTTTTGTTACATTTCAGGTCACACATAATAGTTGCTTTACTTTTTTTATTTTATACACATACTAGTTTATAAATGTATTTTAAATAAACAAAATTGATTCAAAAAGTAGTTTTAGGGATTAGATAAAAAAAATTGTTTCAAATTATGTTAGATATTTCGAAAGTAATTGAGTTTCAACGGGATGGTGTTTAAGATGTAGGAATTGGAATGAAACAAAACAAAACGCAGATCATAAATGTCGGTCGGCATCCGCGAGCCGCGTTTATAATTTTTGCATCATTCTTTTTGCAGATAAAATAGTATTACTCTGTGAATTCAACAATTCCTTTTGAAATTAATGTGGAAAGTGCAAGACTGAGAACTAATTTAACCGTCGAAAATGCTTCCGAAACTAACAGATGACACTCAAACAATGTAAGTGAAGTGCCAAGGTTCTTGATTTTCTCAGTTTCATAAATTTAAGTTCTAATAATCTAAAAAATGTATTGTAATGTCCCGATCTAGACTTTCCTACAGATATATCAGTGGTTTTGTAAGCCTCACATGATTTTTACCTGTTGCCCGCTTGCCTGACACTACAAAAATGATCATGATATCCATACAGCTAACAAAGCAGTTTTATTCAACTTCCACGAATTTCTCTGAACACCGAATGTTATTATAAAAAAAAAGCCGTTTGATTCAGCATGACATCTACCTATACTATGTTACAGTTCGTTTTCGGAAAGTGATGGAGTCTGTAGCTCCGAGGTGTATGCTACTAATGTAGTGGTGACTTCTAACGCCGGTAACCATGATCACGGCAGCTCTAAGGTTAAGCTGACCAATCTTGTGGATTACAACTGGGAGCCAAAGTTTTATCATGGACAGCTGCTCGCCGTTCATCTGAGCGGGAACTTTTTAGCTTATTGTATAAAAGGTTTGTGAATATCCTCCTCAGATGTTAATGTTAAAAAGATAAGCAATTCTTCGCTACTGCAATTATCATTTTCTTCTCCTTTTTCCACTAATGTGGGGTCGGCATGATGTCATCCCTCTTTGGGAATTCTTTAATACTGCACTATTATTATTTGACTTAATGTTTTGATTGACTTTACATCTCATTTGTTAGCTCTGCTTTCCAAGCTATAGGTTGTGGGTTTGACTTGTACCCATGGTCAACATATATTTGTGATGTATTATTATTTCCTATGTATTTACAAAAAGTATTTTCTATCAGTCATCTAGTTCCCATAGTACAAGCTTTACTTAGCTTGGTGATGGCATGGAATGTCCACCAACTTTTATGTAATGTTATACCTTTACAAACCTAGCTCATGTTTTGTTTGGTATCTAATGTAATTTTATAATTAACAACAGTATTTGTGTATTTCAGCTCCTAATGCCACAAACCCTGGATCATGGACGGGCATGGTGAGAGTTGTACATAATCCTGATCTGCCAACAAAGGGATCCAATCTACGGTCTCTGATCAAAGGGATGAAAGGGGAGGTGAGACTATAAATTGTGACTATACTCGTTATGCTTTTTCTTCATATATAAGGCTCTCCAAAATCAGGAACTGAAAAATCCTTTATCTAGATCAGTTTAGCTAAACTATTTACGAAGGTGTCTGATAGCTCAACTGTTATATAATATTGTGCAATACATTATGTAATAGATATATTGTCTGTAAATAAATATGATATTCTTATTTATGTAATTAAATGATTTCAGGTGCAAGATTTAGCATTTGCCCACATCCAAAACCAAGTGATATTAGCTATAATTGACGAACAGGGCAATTTCTATGTGCATAAGATTGATGTTACAGATAGTGGATTGAGGTAAGGAACATCATTATTACTATCCATATGTAGTTATTAAGTTAATGATAAAAAATATTTTCATGGTACGAACCTAAAGAGTTTGAAAATAATGTTCATTTAGTACACCATAACAATATGACTTATTAAGATTTCATTTTGAAAAGACATAGTCTATGTATGACCTGGAAAAGCATTTAAAGCTATCTTGATAATGTGCAAAACAGAGTTTAGAAAATCCTTGGTACATATAGTTGGGCATCAGAGGCAGGCAGCCAGCTATACAATACTATAGTAACATATCTTTGGAGATCCTAAGTATAGGACAAATTTTATGGCTCAAACTTTAGGCAAAGTTTTCTTGGGTGCTGCTTGTACTGGATAAACAAAAGATTTTTTTTTAATTGATATATTTTTGTTTTCTAGGGTCACTTTGCTAGCAGAGATCCGTGATGACTCTGGGCAGATAGGAATTGGACACCGTGTGGTGTGGTGTCCATACATACCAGATGAGGATGACGATTCACCAGATGAGGATGTGGCTAAGCTGCTCCTTACAACACATGGCAATATTGGTAAGTTGAAATTGCCAGCTTATAACCATTTGAAGTTATTTTAATATTCACATTGACCTTTTCAGCTCTTGGCTCAGTTAATAGCATCTATGTCTTCTGCGTTATGGTTGTGGGTTTGGTGTCCACCCAGGACAAATGTTTGTGTTATGAACATAGATGTTTATTTTGCATCCTTTTGTTATCAATACTATCTATACTAATATTATAAATGTGAAAGTAATTCTGTCTGTTTGTCTGTGGAGTTATCATGGCCAAACGTTGGGCCGATTTTAATGAAATTTTATACAAAGGAATGAAATTTTATATTTTTATATCTTGGAAAGGACATAGGCTTTTCCCAAAAATTTCTTTTGTTTTCCGGAATTTCAATGTTCTACTATAGAGTCGTCAATAATCGATTTTCTGAATCTACGCGGACGAAGGCGCGTCTAAAAGTTTGTAACGTTATAATTATATATTTACAAAAAAGTAAGTATTCTATAGGTTATTTTATTCCCATATTGCAAGCTTTACTTAGTTACCAATAAATAGGTATGGTAGGTACACACACACCTACAACCGCGTTGCATGAAGCATGAACCAGCCTAATGCAGTATTAATCGTTTCCAGCTCGCATATGGAACATGCGTATCATAGCAGCTTCTGTGGCAGCTTGCGAGGGTGTGGGTTGGTCTGCTGCTCTGCAAGGGGGAGCAGGGGTTAGGGTGGCTGCGGAGCATGGAGCCAGAGTGGTGGCAGCCGCCTTTTCCCCTGATGGAACTGCTTTGGCCACAGCCGCAGCTGATGGATTCGTTATGTTCTTCCAGGTCCTTTAACTTTCATTATCTATCTTTTAGGGACCCTTTGTCGGTTTTATAGTGTCCTCTCGACTAACGGACTCTACATCAACTCTTGACTAATCAGTCCAATGTGGACCTGTAGAGTATGTTAGTCGCGTCCGATGTCAACACGCCCTGAATCAGGCTCATATAAAGCCGATTAACCTCCACAAACTGTTTTAAGAATTCCCTCATCATTGCGCTCCGTGCGTACTCCAGCAGCATTTAACCTTTATTAAAACGACAATGATGTCGATCCCTGCATATACAATAAAAACCGGCCAAGTGCGAGTCGGACTCGCGCACGAAGGTTTCCGTATCATTATCATCATTATATCATTATCTATAAAAAAATATAAAAAAAACGCGTTTGTTGTATGAGAGCCCCACTTAAATATTATTCTGTTTTAATTATTTATTGTTATAGCAGCACCAGCAATACATAATCTGTGAAAATTTCAAATGTCTAGCTATCACACAGTTCATGAGATGCCTTGTGACAAACAGACGGACAGCAAAGTCTTAGTAATAGGGTCCCGTTTTTATGCTTTGGGTATGGAACCCTAAAAATCGAAAAAATTTCGCATCACGATAATCATAAAATTTGCAGGTATACATGAACAATGACAGCAGTCCTCGCTGCTTGCACAAATGGCAACCGCATGATGGCAAGCCTCTCTCCTGTCTCTTCTTTCTTGACAACCACAACAATTATAATGCTGAGTGAGTATGAATATGAAATATGAAGAATAAGGTGATGCCTTCTTTTCTTTTTCCCTTTAAAAAAACAGAATCATTTCTTTTTTTTGCTTCGCACATTGTGTATATATACTTGATCACTCTCTGATAGAAAACAAGAGTTTTGACACGATGTTTTCCTTCACCGTTTAAGCTTGTGTTAAAATGCTCATAATTATCTTTTTAGATTTTTTGGTTAGAAGAATTGAGGGAACTCTAGTATTTACAGCGACAAGTCAAGCATTTGCATACTTGTTCACTTGTCACAGTTGGACACCGAAACATCTAGCTAACTCATATGACAATAAACGTTAACCTCAGATTCAAAAAGGCATTCACGGCCAACAATCTTTCACAGACATGAGTAAGTTTGTTTTCAGACATATTTATCGTATGATTTTCTATGTTCTCTTAATTCCAGCGTCCAATTTTGGAAATTCGCCGTCACCGGCGCCGACAACAACACCACCATCAAAGTGTGGTCGTGCAAGTCCTGGAATTGCATGCAGACTATCACCTTCACTCCTACCTTGGGGATCGAGAGCCTTGGGATGAAGGCTATGGTCGACCATAGTGCTTCGTACCTGCTACTATCAGATTTCCAATCTCGCAGTTTGTACGTGCTGAGTATGGCGCGTGATAAAGAAGACACGATGGCGTATTGTAAGAGCATATCGGAGTTCTTGCTTCCGTATCCGGTGCTTAGCTTCTGTATCCTCGCTGCAGGTGAGTCAAGTTAGCTCTCTGAGGTTGTGGGTTCGATCCCCAGAACAAACATTTTTGTGATAAAAATTAATGTATCTATATTAAAAGCTAACCGACAGACGTTGTCTTGTCCAATCCCATAGAAACGGTTTCAGTTTTACACGAATTTTAAAGTTTTCAGGGCAATTTTTTTCTCTCTAAATCTCTACCTAGAAATCCTTGTCTTGTCTATATCAAATCAGTCAAATGATCATCACTTAGGAACGGTGATGATCATACATGATTTTATTTTATTTATATAGAAAAAATAAATAGGACACTACTGTAATCCTCAAGTACGGTAGACATCCTCTCACATCTCCAGGCGCTTAGATCCTTCGAAGATGTTTAGTGTGGGTAGTCAGAGGCACGTCCGAACATTAAGTTATAAAATGAATATAGATTTGTTAATAATAATTGGCATGTTTTGCAGAGGAGCGTCAAGTGAAATGCGAGTCTTCGTGTGACGAACCGTTCCATCGCAACGGTTCTGCCGGCGAAGCGTCTGGATCGCCTGATGAATTTGAATCCCATCACAATGTAAGTTTATATATTATATTACTAGCTGACCCGTCCCAGCTTAACTTGTCCTTCTTTATCTTGGGTCTGAATGTTGTGGTACCATGGTACTCGTAGTTTTTGATACCTACGATACAATCCTACTAACTTAATTAGTTCAAAACAAAAAAATCCTTAAAATCGATTCCTTTGTCTATGACAAAGAATGATTGCACTCGTGATTCTATATCTCTATGATTTCTTGAAGTTTTAAAATATCTCGCCTCTTAGGGCGGCTTGCACAACAATTCCTAAATGTATTTATTTTAGCTAAATACATTTAGAAAGTTGTCAAGTCATATAAATACGTCAAATTTTAATAAAATTAGCTGCTAAACACTTTTAGTGATTGTTGTGCAAGCCGGTCTTAGTCAACACAATTACTTTGATAGGATGTTATTATAGATCTTTTCATTACCACATCCCTAGAGAGTTGAAATTCCACCTATACCCCGTGATAACGACTTATCACATGCCTATCTTCAGGAGAACGGGTCGGGTGCATCGTGCAGCTCTGAGTCTGGCAGACGAGTGCATGTGCAACTGTTCATCGTGCAACCCAAAGGGCTGCAGGAAGGGTCGCTGGAGTATAGGGTTCCAGATGCAACAAGCCAGCATCCGGAACTCATGCACGGTATGTACAACTCTGCCTTCTGCGCTGTAAGTTGCAGGTTCCATTCCCGCCCAGGACAAACATTTTTGTGGTGAACGTAAATGTTTCTTCTGTGTTATTTACAAAAAAAATATAGTATTCTATAGTCTAGTAATCTGGTTTCTGTACACGATTTGCTTAGTTTAGGGCCTTTATCCCACTCAAATAGCACAAGATGTTTCTCTCTAACTAGAAATAAGGCTAATTGCCAGGTTTCAACTTGTATTGCTGACGTTTCGAGACAATTCCGATGCTCTTAATCATGAGTTTCGCCCGCGATCGCGATCAACGGTAGATCGTCAAATACTTGAATAGCATGTTTATTTCTTCCATGCTCACCCATCGCAGTATTTACACCAATATTTGAAAACATAAATAAAATAAAAAACCTTTATTGTTTCCCTAACTAACTAACTAATATAATGCTATCTAATCTGAATAAAAAGCGTAATATAAAATAAAAATAAGTTTCGGCGTTAGCTAAGGCCCCTTTCGGTTAAAGGCCTCCTCCAAGTTTTTCCATGCTGTCCTTTCCTTTGCTTTGTTTGTGCCTGCTGTTTTTCTTATCTTGTCCGTAAAACATGTACATTTGTTTATTTCAGCAATGTCAGAGTCGGCACTGGAAGACACCAACACTAGCAATTCGGATGAATCTCCTGCCCTCGCGTCCAGCATCCTGCAGCAGCAAACCGAGCAACTTAAAAACCTGCTGCTCAGAGCCCAGGTATACCAGAATGTACCAATATAATCGGCGGAACTAGGAAAACTTGGGAGTCAGTCGTGTGTGACCGCTAAAATAGTTTTCACTGCATAAGGTCGAAAATTGTCTACCGCGAGAGACAAACAGATACTCAATGGATTTTTCTATTGAAAAAATTTATAGGCGTGCTCAAAACAGAGGAGAGAAGAAACTAGTTAGTATCCTTATAAGCGGCAATGAGCTTGCAACCTAACAACAATGCAATTGAAAAATGTAATGTTTGGACGTGATTTTGGCGTGCTCCTCAACATACATCTTCAAGTATCTGAGAGGATGTCTACTAGACTCAAGTTATGTATTTTTTTTAGCCACAGCCAAGCAGCATGTTGGTTCCTCGCCCTGAATCTCCTCCGGGAGCTCCGCAACTGAATCTCATGACACCGGATGCTTTCAGGTACCCACTATTTTATATTATTTGCCATTTCAACGACCATAGACTATTCCTTATTAGTTTGCCCAGTAATTAAAAAGACTTGATGTATTAAAATGATAAGTTTGTGCAGCTCTCCTGGCAAACGTGAAGATGACGAGCCTCCCTTGGTTGTGGTGACTCCAGACATCTCACTCAAGTCTCGAAGTTCAACTTCAGGTAATTAGATATATGTAGTTATAAATTTTATGAAAATTTCATTTACTTGTTAAGTCAATAAACATGTTGGCAGATTAGGAGGTACTTACCTCAACTTTAAATCCGGTAGTAGCTCTGCCTTTTTTTCTGTAGGTTGTGGGTCCGATCTCCACTCAGGCAAACATTTGTGTGATGAATATGGATGTTTGTTCTCTGGGTGTTATATTGTATCATATTACGAAGCCTTGTTGGCCGAGTGGGAGGTAGGGCCGAGTGGGTTCGAATCCCGGCGTGCATTAATAGATTTTTCTGTTTGAAAAATGTATATGCGCATCAAAAACACGCTCGAAACGGTGAAGGAAAACATCGTGAGGAAACCAGTTAGTATTCTTCTGTCACGTATGGAATGCTAACTACTGCAAAATGTGGGCATGTATCAAATATAATGTTTGGACGTACCTCTGACTACCCCCACTAGATATCTTCAAAGGATCTAAGCGCCGGAGATCTAAGAGGATGTCTACCGTACTTTGTGATTACAGTCGTGATCCTATTTTATTTTATTAAATTATGAGGCAAGTTAAAGTCAAGTTTAATTTATACTAACTACCTCTATCTTTAATGATCTGAAAGAAACCAAACAAAAGTTGTAAGCCTAATATTTTTTGATTCAGCTATATGCGAAGATGTCAGCATAGGCATCAGCAAAATGACGTCAGGCGGCTCGAGTCCCAGTCGCGAGGTGCAGGAAATTATGTCTCACAATGATGATGATGACTTTTATAAGGACCACATGGTGAGTAGATGGTGTTCTGTATCTATTGTATTCGTTCGATGTGTGGTACTGGTAATCAATAAAGTATTATCTATACGGTCCATCTAGATAGATAGCTATCTACATGTACGTGGGCGAACTTGATACTAGTAGTAGTATACTGGTAGCATTTTCTTCCAGCTAACCTTTGTGTAATTATTGTAAAAGGAATGTGGGTAGTGCTTTGTTTTTATTCAATACACACATACTACTACTACACGCAAAACTACTATCTAAACGCAAACCTGCAGCCCGTATACTCACTGATAGTCATAACCTGATTCAACTGTCAAAAGAAAATGTGATTTTGACAGTTGAATCAGATTCAGATTAAAAACATTAAAGTTTTTTCAAAAATATTGTGTGTTTTTGTATCCATTATCATTTGCTTCCAGGATGAGGCTTTAGTTTGTGAGGAGCCGGTGTTAGAACCCAAACCAGTTCCTCCTCCGCTACCCAACGGGGAGTCTATTTTTCAAACGGATCTCTTCACTGACACCACTGCTATCCCACATAAAATTACACATAGTGGTATGTATTATATAAAGTACAGGCAGCTGTAGAAGTTGATGAATTTTTTGTAATGTAGGATTTAGGAGTTTTTATCTAGTAAAGATCCGGGGCTGGGTTGAACCAGTCGAATCCTGGCTGTGCATCAATATATTTTTCTAAACAAAAAAGGAAGGAAATTATTTAGTCTTTTATGGATGGATGGTGATGGATGGGGTGAAATATAAATTTAAAAAAAATAGGCTCACGACTGTAATCCCTAAGTACGTTTGACATCCTCTCAGATCCTTGACACTGTCGAAAGAAGACGTAGTCAGAGGCACGTCCACATAACATTTACAGCAGCAGTAGTGCAACTACTGCAAAATGTGGAAATAAATTGAATAGGAAAGATTATTATTTTCCGTACTTTTTTATAACATTTCACTTGATAATTTATTTCAGCTAGCGAAACAACATGGCCGCAGATATCAATCGAGCAGATCACAGAGGCGAACCAGCGCAAGGCGTCCAGCGACAAGTCGGGCTGCCAGTCGCTCAACACATCCGCCTCGGCGACTTTAGTCGACCGACTCAGTGAAGAGCCTAGGATCGATCGAGTTAGACTCGAGATGATAGAGAAAAAACTAGATAGACTTGTTGGTAAGTAGACATCAATGGTGTAGGGGCATAGCCTTATGTGCTGCAGATTGTTTTTCGATCCCCACCCAAGACAAACATTTGTGCGATAAATATTGTTTTTTCTGTGTCTTGTATTCTTCACAATATATAAATCCGAATGTTTGTGAGGATGTTTGTACGTTTGGATGTAGGTATGTGGCTCTATCACAAGGCACAACGCCACCTAGCCCCAAACTAAACAAAGCTTGTACCATGGGTACCAGATTACTGATAGAATGCTGATCCTAATAATATTATGAATGTGAAAGTTTGTGGCTACTATGTTTGTTTCCTAATCAAAAATAAGCGACAAAACAGATTCATATGAAATTTGCTGTAGTATGGAGATAAATCAGAATAAATAAAGGGGGAAATTATAATCCGAAAAACAACCCCTATAATATATAAAAAACGCAAAAAGGATGATTCTGGTATAAATGAGGCTGATGTGCAAAAAATTAGACATCTTTGACCGATAACATTGAGTTGTCATAGCAACGCATTCTACCAAAAAGGTTGAATCCTACCAAGGTCGGTTTTGGAAATTCATTTGGGCAGGACAAAGTCTGTCACGGGTCGGCTAGTACTTAAATAATTATACTTTATTTTTGTATATAAATAAAAATAAATAGGATCACGACTGTAATCCCCAAGTATGGTAGACATCCTCTTAGATCTCCAGACGCTTAGATCCTTTGAAGATGTCTAGTGGGGGTAGTCAGAGGCACGTAAAAACATTACATTTGGCACATGCCCACATTTTGCAGTATATGCATACCTAAAATAAGTAATGACTAACCTGCATAATATAATTGTTGTATAGACATGATGGAAGACCACAGCCTGGAGATCCGCGCATTGCGTGAAGCCACCGCCAGTCCTCGCAACATGGTGGATCTGGCACTGCATCAGCACACGCTCAGCACAACGAAGGCTATTGAAACCGCTTTGCAAGTCGGGTGAGTACATTACACATTATTCAAACAGTCTATAGGCTTATATTAAGTACTAGCTGACTCGGTAGTCGTTTTCAATAATCCTATAGAAAAAAGCAAGTGTTTCCCAATTTGATGGACAATTTTTCCAATTTTTATCTTCTAAACCTTAATCGGACTATAATAAAAAATATTACCAGATTAATCTAGCCGTTCTCAAGTGATGCACTTATCAACAAACAGGATTAAATTTAGTTTTAGTATACAGCTAGTATCGCGTGGTACCCAAAAAAAGTGTCCTTTATGCTATTCCAGGACATAAGCTATCTATGTTTATTCCAAGTTTCGTTTGGTTGTGATTGATCCATAAACATCCACACAAACTTTCGGATTTATAATATTAGATTTTCTTCAGAAAACAAAGAATATATACCACTTAAGTTACATAGAAAACATCTTTATATATAAAAATCAATTGCTGTTCGTTAGTCTTGCTAAAACTCGAGAACGGCTGAACGGATTTATCTTATCTTGGTCTTGAAATGTTCGTGGAGGTCTAGGGAAGGTTTAAAAGGTGATTAAAATTCGAATAGTTGCCGGGAAAACCCTAAAAACAGCCCTTTTCTTTTTCCCATACAAAAGAGTTTTATTAGGTTTGATAATACGGTAACGGGAACGGGAACAGGAACAGGAACTTAAGACAACATTTTGTTAATTCTAAAGCGATACGAAGTTCGCGGGGTCAGCTTGTTTACAATAATTATGACAACAAAGAACATGTGACCCTAAAGTAGTTTTCTACCAGCAAACCTTTGAGGCTTTTTTAATAGCTCAACTGTTTCTTGTTTTTTTTTATAATATATTTTTGTATCAGTTGTATTTTGTTGTGTCTTAATATTCTGATATGAATGTTATAACTACAATTTTTGCAGCTGGGAGCGAATCGGTCGGGTGGGCGAAGCGGCAAGCGCGCGAGCGGCATCAGCAGCGGGCGTGGGCGCTGCCAGGGCTTTGGAGCCACTCGCTGCAGCTTTGCAGCACGAGTTGGCAACTAAGCTCACAGCCACCGACCATCTGCTGAGGGATAACATTGAGAAGCTGGCCAACAGCAAGGTATTTTAAGAATAGAAGAAAAGATTGGAAAATAGTGAAGGAAAACATTATGAGAATACCAGTTTTAATAACCTGTCCGGTATGAAATGTCAACTATGTGTGCCAAATGTAATGTTTCAAACATCATTGGAAAAAATTTGATCTACGACGATGTCTGGGGTTAGTCAGAGGCACGTCCAGACATTATATTTGGTATTTTGCAGTAGTTAGCATTCCATACGTGACAGGTTACAGCTAAGTTATTTTATTTCTGTAACACAGAAAATAGTGTATGTACCGAACAATGTGTTAATAATTTGCATTGTGTATTTCCACCAGACCGTAACAGAGCGCCTCAGCACATCCATAGCGAAGTCTGTTTCGGAAATGGTGAAGGAGTCATTCCGTTCGGCACTCTTCGAGAGTGTCGTGCCTGTCATGGAGAAGGCGCACGCGCAGATATTCAGGCAGATCAACCACGCTTTCCAGAACGGCACTAAGGAATGTAAGTAACTCATGGACAGTTATATATTTGCCAAGAATTAGTACAACTTTTGCTGCAACTAAATTTCATAATTATCATTTTTTGGTTACTAGCTGACGCTTACCAAATAAAAATGAAATATAATCACGACTGTAATCCTCAAACACGGTAGATATTCTCTCACGTGAACGTAGTCAGTAGTAGTCGGAGGCACGTCCGAACTTGACATTTTAGCTCATACCTACATTTCTTTCACAGTATTGAAATTTATAATAATATGTTACTATCATTTATTTATCTGTTCCAACTATCGCGGTTGTGGGAAAGCTTAATGAATGAATATTTTTTCCGATCGCGATAGGAGTTTAAAATATTTTCCATATCCAGTCGCAGGACATACCGAAGCGGCAGCACGTGCAGCGGCCGAGCGAGGTGGAGCAGCTGCCACGGCCTCTCTCCGAGCTGCCTTGGATCGACATGCAGAGGCATTAGCAGCGGCAGCTGCCGCGCCAGCCACGCCACCGCTGCCGCAGCTCACTGCCGCGCTCAAAGAGGCCGCTCACACGTAAGTACAACACTATATAACACTTTCTCTGCTAGCTTTTACTCCGCCAACTTTTACTTGTAAACGTAGGTTCAGAAAAAAAACTTTTACGACTTTAACATTTACATACATACATAAAATTACGTTTCCCAGAGGAGTAGGCAGAGAGCACAGCTTTCCACTTGCTACGATCCGCTTCATTTATTAGTATAAATGTATGAAAATGAAAAATACATAAAAACAAAACACAAAGACTATTAATAAAACAACGTGACGTCGCCGGCGTGGACGTCCTTATCGGTAAAAGAGGCAACTCTATAGACCTTATGTATTGTGATTGTATTGTATTATAAATGTTCTCTCTACTTCCAGTGTGCTAGAGAAAGAAATGACTTGGTGGCGCGAACAAGCGAGATCCGTCGCAGTCCAAATGTCTCGTGCACATTCACCCTCCACGCCCTCTGTTGCTGACAGACAGGTAACTATAACTATAACTACGTAGACTTACAATTTTTTTTTTAATGGCAATCGTCCTTATCTAGACATTTCTGCCAGCGTCATGTCACGTCATGACTTACTTATTATCGCATCCCATGAGAGTCATACATTGGAGCAATAATTTATTTCTACATGCCCTAAAACCAACCCAGAGTTTTTTTGTGACTTGATAATGATACACATTAGTTGTTAGTCAGTATCTTAGTAAATGAAAACATACGTCAATTCACGCTTTTTTTCAGAGACCCCACCGTAACATACTGAGGAATTGTATTCAAGAGTCTTTGCCTTTTCTCGTACAAGTATAGAAATATTTTTATACATACACTTGGTGCACATTCATTCATCATTAAATAGTCTTATCATTAATATTAAACAGGATATAAATATATATTTTTTTAAAGTTTCTTTCTACCTTGTAAAAACTCTGCAATTATTATTATGATATAGTTATGACTTGACCTACCACCCGGCTTGATGTTGACTTCTAGGAAACCCTGTACATGAATCACTGTAGAGCCATGAAATATCATGTATTTATTTGAAATAGTCTGAAATGTCAGTTCATACTATTTTATAAAATGTAATCTTCATTCATCTAATTAAAAAGAAGTTAAAAGGACTAAGTTCTATTAAAATCGCTAGATAATCTATTTCCCTTAGTACAAGCTTTAGTTAGTTTGAGCTAGATGGCGCTGTGTGTCATGTTCACCTTTATTTATTTATCAAAGCTCCAGGGTTTTTATATGGAAGCTTACATAACTTACCCTAACGTTCCTTCCGCAGATGCAAGTAGCCCAGATCCAATCCCTCCTTGGAGCTGGCGACATTAACGGCGCCTTTCAACTCGCCCTCAACGCCTCCGACCTCGCACTAGTGATGTGCGCTTGTCGCTCCGCTGAGCCACCGCAAGTGTTCGGCCCCCCGTGCAAGCTCAAGCAGCACGTGCTGCTGTCGCTTGTGCAGCAGCTTGCCGCGGATATGCCGCGCGACACCCTCCTCAAACACAGGTACATCAAGTCGTTAGACTTCAGGCAATCTACAAGTTCTAGTATAATGCTGCATAAAAGAATACTAACTGGTTATCTCACGATGTGTTTCATCACCGTTTTGAGCCCGCTATATGCACATTAAATAAATAATAATCAGTTTCTACTATGTGTGTATTCATAACCAAACTAAAACACTTTATTTCCCCAGGTATCTTGAAGAAGCTGTGATGAACCTCGACACATCAAACCCTGTGACGCGCGAACACCTCCCTGCTGTCATCCGTGAGCTACAGAAGCAAATCGTAGCTTTCCTCTCTGCGCACCCGCAACACGCCTTGGCCAGGCAGTTCCGCATGCTCCTTATGGCCACTGAGTCATTGGTGAAGGGAGCTGCATGACCCTTCTGGCAATACTAAAGCCCTAGGCACCTAGCACTAGGCGGACACTCGAGTGACACAAAGTGTTTTGCTTAGGCGAAGACTCTAGTGACATTATAGTGAAGTGTTTTGTCTAGGCAAATACTCGAGTGACATTATAATGAAGTGTTTTGTCTAGGCAAAGACTCAAATAACATGATAGTGAAGTGTTTTGTAATTGTGAAGTGATATTCCCAGTGTATTGACTAGTTTATTTCTTACGCTTGCTTGGAATTACAGATTTTTATAGGTTCTGAATATAATTTTTTTTTGCATTATATAATTTGTGTTTATAATTTCATTGCTAGCTCCAGTTTCTGAGCTGCATCAGGGGTAGTGCTTAGTTAGTCTTTAGTGCTGAGCAGTGACTTACTTGGCACTAAAATCCTACTAGTACACCTAGCTCCTAATACGTTTCAAGTGACAAAGGCACGAAAAAGTATTAGTGGCGAAGTTTTTTTGTAATTTTGTAGCGTTTGACCTGATTGTACTCATTTAACTGATTATTTGCTTTATGTGCTTCAAAATTCATTTAATCTGAATTAAGTTATACTCGTATCGGCTGAATTGTATGCTATCACTATTAGTGGTTCTATCAGCCGCCTTATTGTTTTAGGCATTGATTTATTGTTGATTCCGTTGCTTTATCCTTTATTATTACATTATATATTCATTAATGTGCTTTTATTATCATCATAAATAGCAATGCTGCTTGGCGGCAGAAATAAGTATGGTGGTAGTACTAGACAAGTCCCTTTACAAGGAACTCTACAACTCTTATCCCTAAATTCTTAGTAACCTTCTTAGTAAATAAGTTTCTTAGTGTAACCTTACCTCTTTTCAAATGCAATCGAATTTCCCTCCAAAATTATCTTATGTTTGGTATCTTAAATCCATATTTTGGAGGATCCTCAATTACGTCATTTCGTCATCCTTGAGTTGACAGTTCTGTTGACTGAGGAATCCTTGACTAGAGTCATGCTCGAGGTAATTTTATCAACTAAAGGTAGAGTCGAGGTGACAACTAAGAATATGGAAATTAGACGTGGATATCAAGAATTGTATTGAAAACATTTTCTTAAGCATTGTTCCTGCTGCCACAGCTATTGTTTATGGTGAATTAAGATTTTTATGACTGTATAACATTAGTTTTCTTAAAACATATTGGTCATGCAAGTCTTTATCAGACTATTCATGTAAAATAATTGTATTATCTTTGTAGAATGAATAAATCAAAATAATAATTTGCAAGTTGACTTATATTTAGATTAGCTTTTACCCGCGACATCGTCCGCGTTGAATCGATTTTTTACGACTATCGTAAAACATTGAAAATCCGGAAAAAATAATATTTTGGAATAAAGTAGCCTATGTCCATCCCAAGACTTTAAATTATCTCTATATGAAATTTCATCGCAATCGGCCCAGCGGTTTGGCCGTGATAACCTCACAGATAGACAGAGTTACTTTCGCATTTACAATATTAGTATAGATTGAATCAATCTAATTAATGTTCAAATGAGATATGATAGGATTATTTTTATTATTGTCTACAGTACTTGGGGATTACAGTCGTGATCCTATTTATTTATATTTTAATCTGAGATTAATTTGTATAGAGCACAGAGGCACAGACACTACACTTGTATAGTGTAAATAATGTTTGTATACTGTAGGAAGATCACAGCATGAAGATTCATAGTTGAGTTGAAACCCATAGTTATTCTTAGAGTCTACTGTACACTGTACAAATGGTTTCCTGGTTTGTGAAACGTATTCCTATTGCCACTTGATAGAATACTAGATAACCACCTGATTAACAAATGACTTAAAACTAGTCTGGCGACCAATGAGGTGCCACGACAGTACGTCACGACGAGATGCTTCGGCTAACTACAAGTCGCGGTTATTATAGAAATCCTAAGAATATTTTGATTATTAATCAGCTAACCAACTGTCATCCTACTAATCTTAGAAATTACAAAAGCTTGGAATATGTACCTGTAGTTTTATCCAACGAGCGAAGTCGCGGTCGGAAGCTAATTCCAGATAAACCCAACATAGCCATATTATTAGGTATTACCTACATACAATAAGGCCGTTTTGGTTAGTACATTTGTTAGTGAATAATACTTTTGGTCATTGCGAATTTTTCGTCATATTATTTGAAAAAACATGGCGTAGATTTTAATCTTAAATATAACTTGTATATATTACATATATCTTTATATAAATGTACATAGTAAAAATATTGGGGGATTGAATCCTTTGTAGTGTGGAGTAACGTTGGCTTTGAAAGACTGTTTGGCTGTTAAATGTTTGAATTTAGGTATGTTGACGTTTCCTCGAATTCTTTAGTCCGAACTCCATTCGCCGAAACCTTTTTTGGTCGAATAACAATGGCGTAAATTTGTTTAACCGAATAGTTTGTTGACCGACAATCTTTTCCCCGAAACACCTGATAAATTATTCGGCGAAACAAAACCTTATTCGTGAAATGTTTAGAAACATTATTCGGATGTTGCCGAATCTCATAGATCAGCCTCTATTTAAGTTCCGGTGCAATTTATTTTCGATGAAATATGAATCGGTGTAATCAAATTCGCTCTTACTTATTTCTTCCTTTTGTAGGCACATATTCGCACATCTAAAATCCGGCGAAAGGTGATTGGGTGAAAGTGTATTGGAGAGTGCTAGATTCTGGACAGAGGCTTTCAACGGGTAGTTTTACATTGGAAAATTTAACATCTGAATCATTCTTAAAAATAGATGAGATTATTTTGGACTTTAGTTGGTATGGTTTGTAAACTTTGTTTGAAGTAATTTTGATGGAAAGTAGGATTGGAAATTTGGAAAATAGCTTGTAGCACAATCCTCAGGAATAAGCTATAGTTACTTCGAGATATAGGTCACAGACGAACAACCTATACCTACCTATATTATCATAGTAGATACGTTTTTATTTAATGTGGGTGTGTCTAGTTTAGGATAAAAAATGTTCCAGTCTAAAAGATGTATAAGAAAACTTAATGAAAAAATGTCGTCGGCGTCAAATTTAAATTAATAATTCGAACAAATTAAAAAAAATCACGAATTTCGGGAAAGTATAGTCAAGCGATAAGTTTAAATATAAATGGTACATAGGATAGGTCAGTCTGCCCGCGACCATGGCTATTGTAACATTGTCGAAACGTCGGGAAAGTAAATTAGAGGTAATTACGTGATAAAGACCCGTGTCAAAATCTATAGTTAGGTACATAGGAGGCCTTTTACAAGATTCTATCACTGCCAAGAAGTCAAAAATATAATAAGAATAGAATAATATATAGTATAAACCATGCAGTAGTTGGTCAGTTCACATAAAAAAAACATTTAGTAAACTTATCTATATAAATAAAAAACAATTTCCGCATGTAAAAAAGATCATTAAGTAGCTAAAAACGGCTCGACCGATTCGTCTATTTTTTGTTGTGTACGTAAATGTTGCCCGGTCATTTCAAAATTCGGAAAACACTGAATGTGCTTTTTATGGTATTATTGAAATTCTATCTAGGATCAGCTGGGATTGTATAAATGATGAAACTGTTGATACGAAGGTTTGTGATATGTAATGATATTTGAGAAATGTAATAATTCGCTTTCAATTCTTTTGTGTGTGTGTTTACTGCTAATATTTTGTGGTCAGATCATTTATATTTATTATCTTTATATGTATTTCTATTAGATATGGAAACTCAATTTGCAATCTATAATTATTTTAAAGTATGACATTGTTAATAAATGTACTAAGGTTACATTTGAATGACGCGTCTTACATCTTCGAGTAGGTACCTAGGTAGGAGGCACACGGTAGTGTGTGCCAGTGTCGTTCCTGAATACGGGGGTTAGATACTTAGGTAGGTACCTATGCGCTTCCAAGTACGCAAACCTTGTGTTTAACAATTGCATGTACTTAAAATTGCAACTACGACCCATCTCCTAAAGAATAGGTACCTACCTAAGCACTAGAAATAAATATTGGTGGACATTTTTAGGTAAACAGTACAATATTGTAACATTATTCAATCATTTTGGATGTAAAAAGCTTTGATTTGTTATCACGGATTACCAATTGCACCATTTACTTTTTGCTACGTCAATTAATTCATATTGATGTATAGTAAAGTACCTACGAGATTATAATTTGAACCATTTCCAACTTGTATTTTTGTAGTTCATACGCTATTTATATCATAAGAAATATTTAAAATATAACCATTTGATTTCATTTATAAAATGTTTTATTTTAACCTGGCTTATTTATAAAAAAATCTTATAAATAAAGTACCTACTTGGTCCGTAGTTTCAAACTGTGGCCGAGTGGGAGGTAACTTGACTTTAATCCGTAGTTTGAAAGCTGGGTTAAAATCTCGGCCGTGCATCAATGGCTTTTTTATTCGAAAATAAAAGATGGGTAGGTTTTAAATCATTTTGAATCATCGTATTAATATCAGTACATTATGATTAGATAGTTTCTGATTGTAAATTGTATTCAACTACCCTCAAACACTCAACTCGAATTTGCTTGTATTGTCGACTGCGAACAACAAAATGAGTTCCAAGAAAATAAATCCCATTGCGCTTTTGCATAGGTCCAAATCTATGTGTTCGTTGAGTGATAACTTATCTAGCGAGGTTGGTGTTCGTATGCAGGATAATAATAATAATTCTGGATACAGGTAAGTTATTGTAAATTTACAGTTTCTTCCATACGTGTGACCTGGCAGCTGGCTTTGACCAGGCACAGTGGATTAGCCATTTACCATCTCCATATAACGTGGTAATGCCACCACCCTCTCGGAAAGACATCTGACTATAGTAGTTTAGAGACCTCTGCGTGTTTTATTTACGTAAAACGAATATTTTTCTTTCATAATTTGCTATCAGATCTTACAGTTCCCATTAAGGCGCTCCCAGTCGACGATTATTTTTGTTCGAAACGAAAAAAGAAATACTTCTGAACAAGCCACTATTTTATAATGTATAGTATATATGTGATGTGAATAAAGATTTACCCATCTTTAATCACTTCGATAAATAATCCTACCGACCGCTGCAATGACGACAAACACACGTCGGCGCGTGGTCCGCCTTAGCTTTTCGAATAAATTAATGATATAAATTATGTATAATTACTTCACAAAAATCTATTCTAATATAAATCTAGATCTACATAATTACCTATCTTTAACAATAAATCACAAGTTGATTTTAATAGTAGGTATATAAAATATTTCGATCATCTATACTTATAATAAATCTGTAGAAAGGTCAATTCTGTACATGAAATATATTTCCAAAATAACTATCAGGGGATGTTTAGGGATCGATACTGATGCCAAAAATGCAATCAGTAAAATTTTTGTCTGTCTGTCTGTCTGTCTGTCTGTCTGTATAACCGTTATAGAAACAAAAACTACTGGACGGATTTTAATGAAACTTGGTACAATTATTTTTCATACTCCTGAGCTGGTTATAGTATACTTTTCATCACGCTACAATCAATAGGAGCAGAGCAGTGAAGGGAAATGTTGGGAAAACGGGAGTAGTTACTGCATTTCTTAAGCTTCCATCGCGTGTGCAACCTTCATGATTAAAGCTACACAGAAATCATGTATGACAGAAATGTTCTCCTTAAAATTATATAAAAAATATCCCACGACAGCATATGTTTATCTTTTATGGTTGTCTCACAATAACACGTGTAACTCCCGATAGCTTAGCAGTTCGAAGCTTTCTGATTATAGTTGTCTACTCTTACGTTTATAACACTCTTAGTCATCCCTAATTAAAAAAGTTTACATTATTAACTATTCCATAAAAAATAATCATAGAAATCGGTAAAGAAACACCAAAGTTATACATATTAAAATTTTGACAGGATTATTTTTTTTCTGTCGCGGGTCTGCTATAGACAATACGCTAAAAAGTTCTTATTTCTTCAAGTTATACGCGAGTGAAACCGCGGGGTACAGCTAGTAAATTCTAAAACGTATCATTTTGAAATAATATCTTTATCGTGAAAAGTTTCTGCTATTATGTTTTCAGCTTAATAGAAATCTAGGTAGGAACCTGAAGTAATATACTTATAAAAATAGGAGATGTGGCTTGTTCAGAAGTAGGTACCTACCTATTTCTTTTTTCGTTTCGAAAAAGAGCAATCGTCGACTGGGAGCGCCGTAGTTTTTAAATAGGTAGGTACCTTAGCAATCAGACATATATACAAAGCCTAATATTTTTTACCCTTAAATTAAATTACCCACACTGTTTTGATTACTGGCCTCAGGGAAAACCAAAACCGCACTATGAGCGATTCTTCAATGGAGATCACCGCAGTTTTCGACTCGGATCACGAAGAGAGACTGAAGCAAGACAGCGGCATCTGTGACAAGACGTTCGACGGCGAGCTACACGTTCTTGAACAGAAGATCGACAGACTTAGCGGTTTGCAACCCTTATTATTTTATTTCACCATATTGCCCATATCATTGGCCAAAGTCAAAATCAAAAGGTACCTATGTATTAAATATTACAATGAAATAACAAGGATTACTTTGAAACGTCTTAGGAGTAGGTAAATGAAGCTACGCCTGTTCCTCGTCCTCGCGACGAAGCCTAAGCCCTAGGTCCTTTTTAGGTCTACTAATACCTCAACCAGTAGCTATAGGTATATTCGCTAGCTCAATAGTAACTTGGACTGGTCATCATGCATATCATGACCAGCGGCTTATTCCATAATCGTCCGATTAGATTCCGATTAGAGATAAAATAAATCAGGAATAGGTAGGTATCCAGTAGGTACTTAGTTACTTACTTACCTAATTATAAAATGTAAAGACCCATTTTGTTGTCACGATTTGTGCACCGCACATAACTAGGTGCTTACTTAGATACCTACTGTTTATTTTCTTGGGTTTTCTAGGTACCTATGTACCTTTTCTTTTTGTGGCACAATATAATAAACAATTCTATTATACAAATTCTAGAATTCAACAATCAAGCATTAGGTTTAGGTAACCTAGGTAATCATTTAAAAAGCTAACTGGGTCGTATTATATATACCTAAAAAGAAAGGTTTTATTTATTGTGTCTGAGTGTATTTAATTTTCTTTCCTCTAGACATGTTTTTGGAACAGTGCCGGCTCCTGACGACCATGAAGGATGAGATCCGGAACTCCAGGGCCATTGTGGAGAAAGCCGAGTTCGAGCAAAATGAGATAATTGGCGAGCTAGTGCAGAAAGCTATTGGGCAAAGGTATAATATATCTAACATCTGTAACCCTATTATGAGATTTCCTTACAACAGTCACTATCGAGTATAGTTACCCAAGTAACACAAAATTGCTGTTTAACAGCTGACTTGCGGTTCACATCGTTACTATAGTCTGTACAAGCCTGCTCTTTAATAGAGTTATAGCTGGCTATTCAGCTGCTACGCTGCTTAAATGGGCACAAATTTGTGAACCTTTAGTTCACATAACCTGTTGAATGGTATTATTATAACGTTAAAATAGAGTTATAAGGGTAATTAAGCGTTACAAGAGACCATGCAAGCGGTTTAAGAAGGTAGTTGTTACCTGTTAAACAGACAAAAGCTGTAAAAGGAGACCCATTTACACTGTTATAACTATATTAGTTCACAAATAGTGCTAATATAGTACACAATGATGCCATTTTGCCAACAGCTGTTAAAATTTACACACGCCATTTTGTTAGTTTGTTTTTATCTTTGCAGATTCGCGTGTAAATGGAATGTTGTTGGTTATTGTGTAATTCGCCATGACACACTATTGTATAAATACTTATTTTTGTTGTTATTGGTGTGTATATGTAAAATATTGATGGTAATGCAATTTTGCCGATAATACTATATCCATTTGAAGTACAAAATTTTCATGCGCCTCGAAATAAATGCATTTTTAGGTTTGAAACAAATAGAAATTTATGCAGTGAGAAAAAAATTAAAAGTAGTTTATTTGATAAAATGTATAATATAGTTTTATTATAGTTTTAACTTCTATAAGGACTTTAAATCAACATGTCTAGGTTTCATTAGGTGTGAAAATGATTCTAAATAAGCAAATTATATAGTAGATAAAATTGTGAAAAAAATACAAAATGGTGGAAGTTTTATTACTTATTGTGAACCACTTTCATTCTAATTTAACTCTATTAGCTGTACAGAATGCCATACGTGATCCGTTAGACAGCAATGAGTAGGAAAGTTTTATAGGCAGATTAGTGTGTACCTATACGCATCTATACGCATTACAACACTCTAAACATACACCAATGTAACGCTTTAGCCGTTATAGATGTTCACAGCGACTCTCTTGAAATGTAACCGTATAGTGGTGTAAATGAATTCCTTAATACAGCAATAAACGTTACTTTACTCTACTTAAATGCTTAAATGGTGCCAGAAAATAATAGCTGCATAGCAGTGTTCCAATAGGACACCTTTCTACTATTAATCTGCCACTGTACAGACTATAGCTGTTTATTCAGCTGTAAGATCACGAGTGAACCTTAATAAGTGCACTATAATGCTTTAAGTTCACAATGTTACCAAATGTGAATAACTAACCAGCAATTTGTGTTACTTGGGTAGCTATAGGTAGAAGTTCTACCTATTAAGTAGACGTAGACTTCGCTTATCTACGTGTTTTATAGCAAGTTGTTAAAATTATCATAAAACTGTAACTCCATGAATAGACAAGCTCCCAACCTCTAAATAATTACCGAGTTTATTTATCATCATCATCAACATCAACAACATTATGTCCGCCATCATCATCTGTCTCCTGAGAGAGCCTAGCTAAGTTTTTTTCATTTATTGCACTTAATTGCACAAAGGAATACAAAAGGCGGCCATAATACCGAGGCAGTTTCTACCAGCCAACTAAGTAGGTAGCTTGCTAGGAGTTGACAAGCTGTTTTTGTACTAATATAGTCCTTGGTAATAATTTGTGGCTTATAATATGACCTTCTGTAACAAACAGTAGTACTTACCTGCAACACTTGAACAGCCCTAATTATTGACATTGTCACCAGGAATGTGGTGCCGGAAGATGAAGGAGGGAATAGCCGTGCCAAGTGCCTCCTGGATGCCATAGAGTCGAGTCAAGGCTCAGTCGATAGTGAGATACGCGATGTCCTCGTCAGCTTTCTTCAGAGCGAGGTAAATAGCGCTATGGAAATAAGACACGTCATCGGAATTATTTAGTTAGGTAGGGTATACCTACCTACTAGTTGTACCCATGTATGCGACTACGCTTGATGGAAGCTAGCCTAGCCGTGATAGACATGACATATTAATATTACATAGTTACTAACTACGAAAAAATATGTTGCCTTTCATAATTTGATTTCTAGATAACGTAGAAAATATAATACGTCTCCGGACACATCTATGAGACCTAAGCTACCAGTAAAAATACTACTTAGAAATAGTACTTTTCGAATAAAACTCGGTCAAACAAACCGACAGATACAGTCATTAGGTAGGTATTCATTTCTTTATAGCAAAACCTGAATCCTTTTGAATTCGCTATTGGTATTATTAATAGGTACTAGTACCTATACCGGCTATACCTAATCCTGGCTAGAATAATAACTTCTTCTACAGGAGCTAAAAGAGCGCATGGTGCAAGCTACCGCCGAGTCTGTCAAGGATGTGATCGGAAGCTGCCTGTCACGTGACGTGTCAGCTCTCTACCTGCCTATCCTGGAGCACTCTCACCGGCGGCTGCTGCGACACGTGGCCAGGGTCGTTGAGGATGCCTTCAAAGAGTGTGAGTCTACCCAACCCACCACATTATTGTGAACCTAACATAAGACAACTAGTTATAGACATTTAAAATAGATATCTACTGACCCCGACCTAGCTGATCCAGTAGGTATCTACTACCAACCTACCTGAATGGGTAAGAAAGGAGTGAGTGATGAGATGACGGCTAATAGAGAGAAATGGAAGAACATTATGTTGTGCCGAACCCACTTAGTGGGATAGGGGCAGGAATATGATGATGATACTACTTTTTTTTGAATACCTAGGGTATTCAAAAAACACTTTCTGCAAACAATCCGTGTCTGCGTTTGTCATAGAGTGCTGAGAATTACAACCTTGGTGGTTGTGTGTCAATGCAAGTACCTAGCATAATTTTTTACAATTATGAAAGTTCTCACTTGATCATTTTCATTTTCATAGTTCACCGCTTCTTTTACTTACAACTCTGTGCATTTTCGATTCCACGCTGTTAGTATAGAAGAGTTCTCGGTATAAAATAAAATTCTTCATTTTTTTATAGCGGCTATTATAGGTACCTACCCAACACTTGGCGTCGTGAATTTGAGTGTTGTTAAGGTTAGACAACTCTTTCTTTTGCAGTGGAGGAGTATTCCAGCTGCCTCTCCAAATCGGTTTACAAGACATCAAAGTCGTTACATCGCGCCATTGAGCGACACAGATCATTGCTGGAGGCCGCAGCTGATCCTCAGAAGAACCTCGTTAATACACTTCGATGCACCGTTGAAGAGTAAGTTTTCAAGTTCGTTTTTGATTATGCCATTTAGGTGCATTCACTCTGCTCAGGGCATAGGTACTTATACCTAGGTATACCTTATTATAAGCAAGTATTGTTGAGGTGTAAAAAAGATCCACCCATCCACCTAAGTCGAGCAGATTGGAGATGTGTAACTCAGCGCCTCTAGCGGTCTATGGCAGCATCTCATTTTGTTCATACAACAAAACCTGCGCACTTTGCACTTAAGTACCGTTCGATTGGTGTGCCGTTCGTGGCGTGGGCCCGTGGCTCAACAACACTGCTCTGAAACTCGTACTACCCAGGCTCAATTCACTTTGAAAGTTTACCCTAATCTATATGAAACTGCTTCGTTATTACGCACTAAAATTGGTTTGAAACCTAGGTTACTGAGCAAAGAGCTGAAACAGTGGAGACAGAAGGTGCTGGACACTTTCACTGTACAGGTAGAGCCGGTTGAGGAGTTACCGGAGCCGCCCAACCTGGATTACGAGCCTACCAGCCTCCTCCAGCCTGCTGACCCAGAGAGGAATATTATTGATCAATTGGTAACTTTTTACACCTATTCATATTATTTCATAGGTACTATTATATATATTATACATAGCGACCCGCCCCGGCTTCGCACGGGTAGCATGTTATTATACATATAAACCTTCCTCCTGAATCACTCTATCTATTAAAAAAAACCGCAACAAAATCCGTTGTGTAGTTTTAAAGATATAAGCAAACATACATACATACAGACGCGGGAAGCGGAAAGCGACTTTGCTTTATACTATGTAGTGATATACAAACACATTTTGCACAAGTTCTACGTTCTACCCTTTGCACTAATAAATACCGTTACTTGCACCAATAGATGGCGCTGCAAAACTTCTTGTAGGTATCTCATACTTCTACTAATCGATAGATATCTACTTTTACTTATGTAGGAGGAAATGGAATGGAGTGATGAACTTTCAAGAAGTTATGAATTCGTACCTACTCTGTATATCAACATTTTGTATAATCTAAATACCTACTTCTTTTTCCAGATGGTAGCCGTTGAAATATCAAAACAGATTGAACGTGGTGAAGTGAACAGTGCGTTTGAGCGCGCGCTCACCGCTTCAGATCTGTCACTCGTGATGACAGCTTGTCGAGCGGCGCGAGGCAGCGTGTTCGCGCCGCATTGCTGCTTGCGACAACACGTGCTGCTCGCATTGCTGCAGCAACTCAGTACTGATATGCTTCATGATACACAGCTTAAATGCAGGTGGGTACCCACTATCAACCAAGCAAAGAAACCAATGAACTAAATGGTGTGATATGATATAGGTACAACTCTGATTCTCTGCTTGCAGATATCTTGAAGATGCAATCATTAACCTGGACCCTGCAAACCAAGCTACACGTTCCCATCTGCCGCTCGTCGTCGGTGAAGTTCGGAAACATCTTTCCAAGTTCCTCGTTTCCTACCCAAGTCATGTCGCCAGCAGACGGGTGTCTTTGATTATAATGGCTGCTGATAACTTGTTAAAGTAACGGTCTCATGTTTTGTTAAGTTTCTTATTATGTTTATTTACATAAGAGTACTCAAAATAAAGGTTCCATGGTTCAAACATAATGAAACTTTTTTTATGCCTAATATTATTCATGCTCAATCGTGATGAGCACAGAACAGAGAAGAGAACACTTATATGCTCTTTGAAGAGAACCGTGGTGATGAGCTTCATAGCTTTGGAAAACATTGTTGATAATGCAAATCATAAATTCATGCTGAATTTTATTTTTGTCAAGTTAGAGTTTAGAGGCTTCGGTCTACTCTACCATCGGTTAGGTCCAGCAAAAACAGACTTGACGTCCGCCCATCTGTCATGTCAAATGTCAATCAATCTGTCATCCAACCCATCCAACCCAGCGGGCTGAAAAGCCAAAAAAAAAGCACAAACAAGCAAGCGAGCAAACAGGCAGCGTTTTTTTTATCGTTATTGCAATGCAATCTGAAAATAAACAAGAGTTTTGACGAAATTTGCATAATAAAGCCATCAAGGCGAGATTTGAATTCAATAGGTGTATCGCATGTGTGATAAAATGGCCATCAAATATTTTCTATCGTTGCTTTTGACACACAATTTGCTGATGTCGTGCGCTTCGGCAGTTGTTCACAAGCACAGCATGGACAACCAGGAACGAGAGCTGGACGGCAGCTTCAGGTCGCGAGACAGCGACCACTACGACGACGGCGGACACAACTACGAGTTCGATCACGAAGCCATTTTAGGTGCCCGGTGTTTTTATGTCGTTTGTTTTTATGACGTAGCTCACGACCAGATTTTGCAATGTTCTTTTTAGTTGTTGATAAGCGCGATAGTCATCGCACGATGTCGGTGCAGCGCGCTTTGTTAGTTCTCGCGCCGTTGATACTAGCTATAACTTATTATTATACTTTAGGGAGCATCAAGGAGGCTGAGGAATATGACAAGTTGTCTCCTGAAGAGGCAAAGCGGAGACTTGCTCTGCTGCTGCCGAAGATGGACGTGAACAAAGACCTGAAGATTGACCGAATGGAGCTCAAGCAGTGGATCATGAACTCTTTTATGTGAGTATTGAGAATGTATCATTAAACAGTAAAATATCTATTGTTTGGACTCTAGACAGTTGTTAATAGAAATTCAAATTCAAAAATCTGAAGTCATAGAAATCATTTTGAATCGTCATAAAATCTAGTTTGACATGTATGTTAATGTTTTTAATATAATTAAGAGTGCTGAAGAGAATAATGTAACAGTTCCGTAACTTTATTGAGAAATAGAACATTGTGTCAACATAATCACCCTTTCCTTTTACCTATGTAATAATTTTACACTTTGCCTTGCTTATACCTAATTAATTTATCAGTTTGTCACATTGGACATAATAGAATTATTTACTTGAGATTCATTTACTTGTTAATATTTTTGTAAGATGCTAATGCTTATTCATTCCATATGTGGATGATGTTGTGGGTAATACTTTTAATCAATACTATACCTACCTTAGATTTAATACAAATATTGTAATGTGTGACCGTCTTTCTTCCCAAATAAATAAAATAAAAATCCTCTGACTATCCCCTTTAGAAAACTTTAAAGATCTAAGTGCCTTGAGATCTGTCTGTTTGAGTTGAGTATGTCTACCGTACTTGGAGATTAGGGTCACCACCCTATTCTTTTAGAGCATAAATAAATCTTGTAACTCCTGTACATTGTAGGTACATTGGTGTTCTATAAAGGATGAGATAAGATAATCTTGTGGCTTATCTTTATCTATATCAGCAGTGAACAATAACATTGTGAGGTATCCAGTTAGTAAACTCTAAGCAGCAATGGGCTTTCAACCTATCTTGTGTAATGTTAGCTACAATAAAATGTGGGCATGTGCCCAATGTTTGGACATGCCTCTGATTATCCCTATTAGACATCTTCAAGGATGACCTGGAGATCTGAGAGGATGTCTTCTGTAGATATTGGGTACTACTGTTGTGATCTTATATTTATTTAATTTTGCTCTCAAAGCCTAGGTTAGTATAGTTTATATTAAGAACAAGGTATTCTATTTTTAGCATCCACAAAAACTAGTTTCTAGTTTTGTTTAGGTTTCCTAACTACTTTCAATGTTCCAAATTTATATATTAAGTCATATATATATATTTTCTATTTATAAATGTTTAAAAAATATGAAAAAATAATGTAAAATTTTAATATACTTAGGTAAGGTACATAAAATATGTTTATTTTTGTTTGTAGAATGAGTGTTTTTAAAATATAATTTAACTAACTATCCGCCCCCGCTTCGCACGGCTGTAGTAATGAAGATTACAGACAAATTTTTTGATACCTTAAGTCACTTTATTGCAATGCTCGTTCATTTTTTCGGATTTCATAATTTTTTCTAAAATAGTAGACTAGATACATTGAGCTTAATGTACTACGTACTAGAGATGACACCACAAAGTAATAATTTGCGGTGCGTCTTGCGGTCCCTGGACCACAGTGGACTCAGTCCGAGTCTAACGCCTGTGACGCGCGACGTAGTACATTAAGCTCAATGACTAGATAAGGGCTTATTCAATTTTGTATATTTGTTGCAGAAAACTATCAGCCGAAGAAGCGAAAGATCGGATGGAGGAGGCTGACGATAACCTTGACGGGAGCGTCTCATGGGCGGAGTATCTACAGGACTCGTTCGGGGTGGACACAGAAGATGAAATCGGTCCAGAAGACCAAGGCGACACTGGCCTGGTAAGGAATCGTCCATAAGGCCGGGAATAGACGTCCGATTTTTTCATCCGACAGTCCGATCCGATTGTCTGATCAGACTATCGGAAGGCGCTCGTGCCATACATTTTGTTTGAACAGCAATACACGTCCGATCCGATAGTTAATCTCGTGAAATTCGACAGGTTCGGCAAAAGTCACGAAAACTGTAGATTAAATAGCGGTGACAGCACCTAAAAAAGACTAATATAAAAAAAAACTACAAAGTCTGCACCAAACTTTAAGTTTATACTTAACGTTTTAGGACGCACCTGTCGACGGTATTTTCATAAAAAAATATAAGCCGTCGCGGAACGTATAGCAGATGTGAAACATCGAACATAGGCAAAACTAGCTCACAGAAGATTATGAAACTTATGAAATAAAATTTTTTTTCCTCGGACCGGTTTCCTAACACGGATATAATCAATAAGTATACATTTCTAAGAATAAAACTGTTGGGTCATTGCATTGTAATGTAAACAGACCGGTTTAATTAATATCGCGTTTTTAACAATGAACAGCTGGTGGATAGCGATAATCCTACATACTAATTATCCTACATAAAAATTAAATTCACAAATTCAAATTCAAATTCAAAAATCATTTATTTCAATAAAATCACAAGGATCACTTTGAAACGTCTTAGGAACTAGGTGAAGCTACGCCGATTCCACGCGACCAAGCCTAGAAGAATCAGGCAACAAACACGGCTTGGGGTCTACCTTTTTTTTATGATCCTTTCCTTAATGCTATGTAGAGCTCCAGTGTGGTGCCAATCGAACAAGGTGAAGGCTCAAACAAGAATAATAATTAAAAGTTAAAAGTACCTACTACTCAAGTACGTAGGTACAGCAATAAAAAAAAATAACTAAAGAGCTTCAGCACAAATTCAAAAAGCAACACACGCTACACTTGATTTAGAATTAAAACTTACAGATAAAATAACTATTTGCTTAAAAATAATTAAAGTAGACAAATGTTACACAAAATGAAATTAAGTACCTAAATCAATATTTAGCTGTCGAGTGGCAGAGCGACATCAGGCCACGAGGATTTATCATTTATATAATCATCTACAGTATAATACGCTTTGTTTATAAGATTATTCTTTATATAGGCTTTAAATCTTCTAACGGGAAGTTTTGTTGCGTTTTCTGGCAGTTTATTATAAAATAGTATACAATTCCCCATAAACGACCCCTTCACTTTTTCTAATCTAAATTTGGGTATGTACAATTTGTTCTTATTTCTTGTGTTAATACTATGTACATCACTTTTTTTCTTAAAGAAAGCCATATTCTTATGAGTATACAGTAAGTTTTCATATATATTGTGAGATTACTGTGAGAATGTTAATTTCTTTAAATTTTTGTCTCAAAGAGTCCCGGGACTTCATTTTATAAATGGCACTTCAATTATAAATGGCAATTCACACTCGTCTTAATCTTTAAGACAAGTGTGAATTTAATTTTTATGATTAAGATTCTAATCGAATCTAATCGAGCGCGGCAGCCGCGTGCCGCTACCTGCTACAGTCTTAACTAGTCACGCCGCAATCTGTCACAAAAATGTGTCCTGCGAATGCTGCGCTATGTCTGGTCACACCTTTAAGATTAGACTAGTCAGTCATTTTTATTAAGCATATTTGACTCGTCATCATCAAGGAGATGCCCTTATCCCACACTTTATATGGCACAAGTAAAGCAAAGTATATGGCAAAAACATGTTGTAGAAGTATTTGGTTTGAGGTGTTATGCAACCGGCCACGCCTGCTTGGCGTCAACCCTCTTTGGGAAACTAATTTACATGTTGTAAGTAAACGTTTCTAAATAACATTGGGAAATTCGTAAATTTATTTTTAAACTTCAACATCTTCTATACTTATAATAAATCTGTAGGGAGGTCAATTCTGTACATGAAATATATTTCCAAAATAACTATCAGGGGGTGATTAGGGATCGATACTGATGCCAAAAATGCAATCAGTAAAATTTTTGTCTGTCTGTCTGTCTGTCTGTCTGTCAGTCTGTCTGTCTGTATAACCGTTATAGAAACAAAAACTACTCGACGGATTTTAACGAAACTTGGTACAATTATTTTTCATACTCCTGAGCTGGTTATAGTATACTTTTCATCACGCTACAATCAAAAGGAGCAGAGCAGTGAAGGGAAATGTTGGGAAAACGGGAGAAGTTACTCCATTTTTTAAGCTTCCGTCGCGTGTGCAACTTTATTGGTTAAAGCTACACAAAAATCATGTATGACGGAAATGTTCTCCTTAAAATTATATAAAAAATATCCCACGACAGCATATGTCTATCTTTTATGGTTGACTTACAATAACACGTGTAACTCCCGATAGCTTAGCAGTTCGAAGCTTTCTGATTATATGTGTCTACTCTTACGTTTATAACACTCTCAGTCATCCCTCATTAAAAAAGTTAACATTATTAACTATTCCATAAAAAAATAATCATAGAAATCGTGTAGAAACTACGCAGCCGGACCCACCGTGGATAAGGGTTAATTTTAATGCAGTTACAAATCTATGGAATTGTACGAATTGTACTCCAAAAATCAGCAATTGTACTAGAAGGGGTCAAAAAAAGCTGTGAAAAAAAAATGTTATTATATAAAGACATTCTGTAGTATATTTAGTATCAGCATTGCACCCGTGCGAAGCCCGGGCGGGTCGCTAGTAGGGGTTAGTTCCGCTATGCTCGATTCCCGCTATGCACGGATTTTAAAATACCTAAATAAAAGTCCCGCTATGCTCGGAATTATATTTCCGGACTATCGAAAAGAAAATGCTTGTGTTAAAATATCACAATTCTAAAATATACTACAGATACACATAGTGTTGCTGCTTCTTGATGAAATTCCATAATAATAATTAAAATAAATAATCTCTTACTAGTTCGATTTGTTAACTAGTAAACCGTATTAGTTTTAATTAACTCGCACCTTAGGCATACCTTCAAAACCAAAACAACCAGTTTTTTTAGGCTATTAAGTTTTGTTCTTGTATAGAAAGAGAGTAGAATTGCGGTTTTGGTGCATCTTCATTTTACTGATAGGTAAGCGTAATTAGGATAGGTTTGTGGGATCCACATTTCTATTTACATTGAATAAAAACGATTTTTTCTTATTTCGTTCTTCCCGCGGTCCTGCTAAAAATTATACAATAATTGACAGCAGAAGTGGTGGAAAAACCCTGTTATATGCCGGACACAATTACCAAAAACTAAGACAAAATAAAAAAAACTGTTGTTTGGCAATGTGTTAATAATAGTATATTATGCAACTAGTGAATAAAGGACGGATTTAAAGCGAGGGCCGTAGATGAGTCACGAGCAAGTGAAGGATTCTAATGATTGAATCACGAGCGCAGCGAGTGATTCAACTGTTAGAATCCTGAACGACGCGAGTGATTCATGGCCCTCGATATAAATTCGTACTTTATTCAGGAGTTGCATACTATACTTTATACCATGACTACGAGAATATTTATTTAATCTAATGCCAAACTCCTTGTCGCAAATATCGACCAATCAAATCTCGAGAATTTATTTGCACCAAAGAGTTTTGAATTTCGAATCTCAGCGCAAGGAGTTTGTGTAAGCATTGAAATAGAGACCGGATATATTTTGTGTTCCAAATTCAAACACCAAAATAATGAATAAAAACAAAACAGCTATTTCCTGTTTTGCGTGAATAAAATAAGCTTTTTAAAGTAGGTATGGTATAAAAGAAATAATGTACATAAGCGTAATTTTAGACTCTCAAAATCAAACAATAGTCAAAGAAAACAAACACAGTAATAAGTGCGTGCCCTAGCCATGGACGAGTGCAAACAGGAAATAGCTACGAATTTCAGATCAGTACAGAAAACTTTTGAGAAACACATGAGAAGCTTAAGGCAACAAACTTTACGTGCACTACTTCGTCGAGCCATTGGCAGTGATGCTTTAAGGCAACATTGAGGTTATGAAACTTTTCATGAATTAGTAAACGTATTTTTATGCGAGATTTTGATTAATATCGTTAGTTTGCTTCATTATCTATATAACATTCAACCAAAACACCAACACCATACTACGAAAAAATTGTTAAATTCAATAAACTTACGGTTCTGTCGTTTACTCTGTGTGATATGTCAGCTTTTTGACAGAAATACTGCTGTGCAATAGGCAAATTTTCAGTCGATTTTTTTTCTAGTGTTGTAGTACCTATCCTTAGCTTTAATATTAAATCGATTAATTTTGAAAAAAAAAACAATTAGAAAAAAAATTAAAAAATAGTATTCAAAAAATAGCATAACTCTTGGTGATTTTTTGATGAACATGTCCAATGTAACTGGTTTTTCCAACAAAAAATAGTAATAAAAACAATTATTATCAATCTATGATTACAAATCAATAGGCCCAGGCTAGCTTTAAGAGTAAACTCCAGAAACACTTTTATATCGAACTGTACCTTCCATTGTTTAAGGTGCAACTGAGAAATTCATAGCATACCGGCACTTTTATTTAGGTATTTTAGAATCCGAGCATAGCGGGAATCGAGCATAGCGAAACTAACCCGCTAGTAGTTAATAAGATCGATTGTGTTTTACTCAATTTAGTTAGATTGGTGACAACAGAATTCTCACAATTGTTTCATTAGCCTAATTAAACTAATCTTAATATTCCCTTCATAAAAATCAAAAAATTATATTAACTTAATTTAACAGCTAAAATTACAGCCACCCTGTAATTTAAGCACTGTTAAATTAAATTTAGTAAAAAAAAAAACATTTATGATCACGACTGTAATCCCCAAGTACGGTAGACAATGTAGACATCCTCTCAGATCTCCAGACGCTTAGATCCTTTGAAGATATCTATTTTGGGTAGTCATAGGCACGTCCAAATATTATATTTGGCAATGCCAAGTTAGCATTCCATAGGCTGCAATTGCAAGCCCATTGCCGCTTACTGGTTTCCTCACGATGTTTTCCTTCACCGTTTTGAGCACGCGTTTTTGATGCGCATATAAATTTTTCAAACAGAAAATCCATTGATGCACGCCGGGATTCGAACGCTCGACCTTCAGATTGAAAGTCGAGGTACCTCCCACTCGGCCGACACGGAGATTTAGATTGTTTAGAAAAAATACTCGTAAAACACAGAATACCAATGAAAACATAGTGTGTGTGTATTTTCAATGTGGGTTCGATACCCACCCGGGATAAACATTTGTTTGATGAACGTAGATGTTAGTTCTGTCTGTATGTTGATATGTATAATAATTAGTATGTATTTACAACAAAAAAATATATACATATATACTAGCGACCCGCCCCGGCTTCGCACGGGTAGCATGTTATTATACATATAAGCCTTCCTCCTGAATCACTCTATCTATTAAAAAAAACCGCATCAAAATCCGTTGTGTAGTTTTAAAGATATAAGCAAACATACATACATACATACAGACGCGGGAAGCGGAAAGCGACTGCTTTATACTATGTAGTGAAGTATTCTATCAATTATCTGGTTTCTTTAGTACAAGCTTTGCTTAGTTTGGGGCTAGATGGCGCTGTGTGAAATTTTCACCAATATTTATTTTTCCAGTTGTTGAGGGAGGAGAAGGAGATGTGGGCGGCGGCTGACGAGAACGGCGATGGGAAACTCAACTTTAATGAGTTTACGGTAAATATATTATACTAGCTGTACCCCGCGGCTTCACTCGCTTTAGCGTAATACCAAATAGCCTATAACCTGCCTTAAAAGTGTGGCTATCATAGGCAAAAATATTTTTTCAAATCCGACTGGTAGTTCCAGAGATAAGCGCGTTCAAACAAACAAACTTTTCAGCTTTATTATAGATAGATAGATAATAGACGTCTTGCATCTTATAGTAAGCATTACATAAAGTGAAAAGGTATTTATTACAATAAAATCACAAGAATCATTTTGAAACGACTTAGCAAGACACTTATGAGTCTAACACCCGTATTCATGAACGACACTATGTGTAAGAATCTGTTACTTCTAGGCTCCGTTGAAGGGGGTTAGCATGAACTTTTATCGTCCAAATGTCAAAACTGACACTTTTACTATACAAAAAGTGTCAGTTTTGACATTTAGACGGTTCGTGCTGAGGCCACAGGTCCTGACAGTTGCATGTTTATTTTCAGACGTTCGCAAACCCAGAGGAGCATGACATAATGCATCCTTACCTGTTAAAGCAGGCAATAAGAGAGAAGGACATCAATAAGGATGGGAAGATCGACTTCAACGAGTATGTGGGAAATAGAGGTTAGAAGCTTTTTGTTTCTTGTTTATGATAATTAATTACTAGCTTTTACATGCAACTTTTTTTGCATATAGATTCTTGAGTGTATTTACTGATTCAATTCCAATTTTTAGTAAAACATCGAAATTCGTAAAAATCAAAGATAATTTTGGGCAAAAAAGTAGCCGTTCCAAGACTTTAAACTATCTCTATATGAAATTTCATCACAATCGGCCCGTAATTTGGCCGTGATATCGTCACAGCCAGACGGACAGAGTTACTTTCGAATTTATAATATTAAGTGTAGATGAATTTCTGGAAGTCATATTAGCCAAGCGGAAAGTACAGTTTGTGTCACTGCATAAGGTCGAAAATCGTCTGTCAGTCAGCCAAACGTCTAACTTCACGTAAGCTATGATCAGCCGACCGTACTGTTATAAGATTCCCAAACTACAGTCGTATGGAATCCAGCACAGCGCCTCTAGCGGTAACTACACTTCCATACGAATAGCTAACGATACTCTATAGCGACTGTAGTTTGAAAATCTCATATAAGGACACGACCTCGCAGCCTAAACTCCTCACGCAAGGCGAACACTGTCAGAAAACACATATGGGCTACAAATCCTGTGGAAACCACCGAGCGCAGTTCACGAGGCGATTCGCGGCGGACTGTGATATTGAACCGGCCAATCAGAATGCATTTTTTACCGCTCACCCTAACCTGCACACTGCAACGTTTTGATAGAATTGTTTGTTTGAAGAAATTAGGCGTCCATTGGCTATGTGGTTGATGTAATAGGGCTACTGTATGTACTTCGACATTCAGTCCTAAATTAAACATTTAACCCAATTCAATTGAACATCGTATTGTATGGTTTGTGCTTGCGCATAACCAATTACAGTAATTTGAATGAGAATAGATAAGAACCAAAAGCGCGTGATCTTGAACTTAAGGCGAGGATTAAAATAATTTTGGTCCTTTTTAATGTGTTTTCTCTATATTAACATAAGTTACAGTTTTGATATTATGGCATAGATAGCTTTAGGGTCTAGTTTATCCAAATTAAAGACATAAAAACGATTGGTAAAACTTTTTTATCTTAGAAAATGGCTCCTCAAACCCACTTTATCCAAAAACCTTATTATGAGCATTTATTGAGAATGTCAAGTATTTACTGTTTTTTGTATGCTTATTACTGACAGTACGTGCTTTTGACTACCCCTTTTATACATATTCAAGGATCTGAGCGCCAGAAGATTTGAGCCTGACTAATCTTTACAATATAATGTATATATTGTATACTAGCTGACCGGTGCCCGCTTCGCTGGTCGACGGATAGTTTCACATCTGGTATTCCAATCTTCAAAATAAATTATAGCCTATATGTTGCCGAGGACTAATAGCTACATAACAAAAAAAGTTTCATCAAAATCCATCCAGTAGTTTAGTGAAAGTCGGACAACAGACAGACAGACAGACAGACAGACAGACAGACAGACAGACAGATAGACAGACAAAAATTTCAAAATATTTTTTTTTTAGCTTATGTTACTTGTATAAAGGCCCATAGGAGTATTTTTTTTAGTTTTTATCAAATGTACAGAATTGAACTCTTCTACAGTGTTATTATATGTATAGATTGTAATATTTATAATATTGAAAGCTGTTCATAGACAACCTCCAGTTTTAGTCTTTCTTAAAAATAACTTGCAATGTTTTGTTCAGGAGTGCAACAAGACAAGAGCTGGCTGATCGCCGAGAAGCAGAAATTCGACCATGAGCTGGACCTCAACGAAGATGGCATCCTCGATGAAAATGAGGTCAGCCACTGGATTGTACCTGATAATGAGTAAGTATACTGTACCTACTTTAACCTGTAAAAGGTAGCGTAGGTATAGGTGCCTAAACAGCATAAAAAGCGTAGGTATTATAGCATTCAGTATTCAATAAATATTGGTATGAATATCATAACATGATAATCATGTTTTTTTACAAAATAGCGCCCCACTGATAGGATGTCTACTGTATTTCGGGATTACAGTCGTAATCCTATTTATTTTATTTTACAGAGAAATAGCAATAGAGGAAGTGGACCATCTGTTCGCATCTGCAGACGACGACCACGATGACCGATTATCTTTCCCAGAGATCCTGAAGCACCACGAGATCTTCGTCGGCAGCGAGGCCACCGACTATGGCGGCGATTTGATGGGGGACCACTTTGAGGATGAGTTGTAGGCGGGGAGACTATTGGCCTTGCAGCGGGCATACCAGCAACCGAGAAAACGATTTGTCTACGGGGGAGTAGACAAAAATTACAGTTGCGTCGAGGACGTTCATTTTCGTTGAGTGCGGAAATGTTCATTCACTAGGGCGGATATGTCGCTGCTTTTGAAACCAAATATGTTTTGTCTTTTCTTCTGTAGAAGCAATGTTTTCTCGGGCGCTTAGGATGCTAGAACATGCGCATCCGTTTAGTTTGTCTACAGAGGAGTAGACAAAAATGACGTTTGGATGTAGTGCAGTATTACGATAAAAGATATGAGCCTCGTCAATTTTCGTATTTTCGAATTTTCGAATATCTCCGGCAATCGCGCGCCTCGTCTGTTACTAACGAGCTTAGAAAAGGTTGTAACAGCTCTAGATTGAATATCAGAAGCATCATAGATAGATGAAAATTGCCGAGACGCATAACTTTAATCGTAGAACTGTAAAAATAAATATTAACCTTATCCAATTATAAAATTCCGTTAGTGACAAAGATTCATTGTTTTTCTAGAAAAAAATCTAAAGACACCTCAGGGATATTCAAGAATAAATAAATATTGGTGGACTTAACAATAAAATAGAATACTTAAATACTTTTTTTTTAAATACATACCTATTTATTAACACCCAGACACTGAACAAACATCTATGTTCATCACACAAATGTTTCAGAAGATACCAAGAAGAAATTTAGACGACCTTTATTCTTTGTAAAGGCAAAGCTTGACACATTTTAAACTCTATTTTGAATTGGATAAGGTCGATATTTCGCGATACGTGGATAACTACTTAATTTTTCTTTTCGTGTTTTTGTCCTTTTGTGTATCAACGTTTTATGTATCTGAATTCCATGCTTATAATAAGTAAAGCCTAATTTTATAAGTATTTTGACGAAAACTAACTGTTGATTGGATCTGTTCTTTATTCCACTGGTTCTTTTAGTTGCTTCAAACAATGACCGTTGTTATAAAGATCCATCGGTAACCATCAACGGTCGGTAAATATCAATTTAAAACTTTGTCTTACAGAAGGCTATAATTTGTTTCCATCCGTAGCAAATACGGATAGTATTTTGACGATAACTTTATTTTTGGGTTAGGGCATAGTCGCCTCTAGGTCAATGACGAAGTTGAACGATGGTAACAGAACCGGTGTGGTGAAAGTAAGCACGCAAAGGCATCTTTCGTGTACAAATTTAGATAGGAATTAGGAAAGAACTGATTTTTATCTGTGTAGATAGTCAATCCGTAAAGTAACGGTAGAAAACTAACGTATTCTTGGTGCTTCAGTAAAATCATTTTGGCGTAGTGTCTATTCGATCTCAACTGATCGTCAAAAGCCGGTACTCACTAGCGAGATGTTACTGTAACCGATGTAGATAAAACGCGATTTTAATTTTCAATTAAACTGTACCTATTGAAAAAAAAAAAACGTCGATTTTTAAACGACATAGAATAGAGTATTTATCTATCTCTTAGGTTGAGCAAAGGTTTTATAACAGGCGATATTTATTTATTAATTATTCATATATAAATAGTCAAAACGGTAAATATTTACTGTGGTCAATCAAGTCTAGAGATAACGCATCAAAACGGACCATAGACAAAGAATTGTATTAACTATAGATTTTGACAAGTTTGTTCGCTATGCTTATTTATTGACTGCAAAAATTTAAAATTACTAATACTGGGGTAGGCACTACCGTTTCGGGGCAGTGGTCCAACTGCTCTGTCCAATTAGTTGGACTACGGGCCTTTACTATGGGTCGTGGTCCAACTATCTTTGCAGTTGGACCACGGCACCATAGTAGAGTTCCCAGGTCCAATTAAGGCGCTCCCAGTCGACGATTGTTTTTGTTCGAAACGAAAAAATAAATACTTGTGAACAAGCCACATCTCCTATTTTATAATGTATAGTATATGTGAATAAAGATGTACCCATCTTTAATCACTTCGATAAATAATCCTAACGACTGCTGCAATGACACAAACATACGTCGGCGCGTGGTCCGCCTTAGCTTTTCGAATAAATTAATGATATAAATTATGTATAATTACTTATCAAAAATCTACTCTAATAGAAATCTAGGTCTACATATTACCTATCTTTAACAATAAATCACAAGTTGATTTTAATAGTAGGTATATAAAATATTTCGATCATAAATTGTAAAACGTATCATTTTGAAATAATATCTTTATCGTGAAAAATTTCTGCTATTATGTTTTCAGCTTAATAGAAATCTAGGTAGGAACCTGAAGTAATATACTTATAAAAATAGGAGATGTGGCTTATTCAGAAGTATTTCTTTTTTCGTTTCGAAAAAGAGCAATCAGCGACTGGGAGTCCCTTAAAACAATTTCAAATAATACAACTGCAATTATTGTAACCACAGCACCTTTTTAATTAAATAATTAGTTTAACAACGTTTTTTAATACAGAACTAAAAGTAATGTACTTTTCACTGGAACAACAAAATATGTTTTTAGGTAATAATAATATATCACCGTAATTTTTCTAAAGCATGGCCTATAGTTATTTCACCTGTGATCATTTGAAGTTGTATTTCTCTTATATAGTCGTCGTTCTCGATTTGAATCTTACGCCTATTACGTCTTGTCTGGTCATGGTCACATATTGATAATGTTGAGAACTTCTCTAAAACATTCAAAAGTCGCAGTAAGGTTTTATTTTTCGCATTTATGCATCTACTTAGTTTTGCATGCGAACCTTCTAAAACGTTATTGGTTCGATGTCTCTCCTTAAACACGCTTACCAATTGTGAAAAATTGGCAAAATCTTTTTTTATCCAATAATGCTCGATATACTTAATCAATTTGTTAGATCCATCATTCATTTCATATTTTATGTAATTCCATCCTTCTAATATTTTTTCAGCCGGCAAAAGTGGTAACACTGAGCACAGCGACACAATTTTCTTGTCTTTTTTTTATTTAGTTTTAGAGAGACCCAATGACTTTGCCTTCCTCCAGATACATTGCGACCAATGATAGTAACAGCCCACAATTGTAATAGTAGTACAACAATTGTTTTGATACTGTTATGAAGAGATATTTCAAAGTCACAATGAATTTTTCGTGGATACCATTTCAACTGTGATCGTAAGATTTAAAATAAAGCAAAATACGTAGATTGCTTTTTGTCACTCAGCAAAGCATAAAGTAGGGGCACAACGTTAGTTGTTTCACTTGTGCTTTCATTTTCACCAAATATGCTTAGTAATTGTATGAATGGTGCGGGGCAACAGCGAAATGTTCCGTCTACAAAAAACTCTTTTCATTGGCCCATCATATTTCTTGCTCTTAAAGAACAAAATACTATTACACGTGTTCCTTCAAAATTATAGTCAGCCAATAAGTAGTAAGTATCAAAAACGTTGTAAAACTAATTATTTAATTGAAAAGGTGCTGTGGTTACAATAATTGCAGTTGTATTATTTGAAATTGTTTTAATTGGACCTGGGAACTCTACTATGGTGCCGTGGTCCAACTGCAAAGATAGTTGGACCACGACCCATAGTAAAGGCCCGTAGTCCAACTAATTGGACAGAGCAGTTGGACCACTGCCCCGAAACGGGCACTACTACCGGATCTTTGACCCTAGATTCCGTCTGATCTTAAAATGAACGTTCCTCTACAAAACGTGATTGTTTCAATATGAGAGTGAAAATACTTACACCACTTTACTTGTGCATGACATGCACATCATCATGCATGTCACATTCATCAGGACACATTGTGTCCTGATGAACGACCAATGGCAACATCCAATTCGTATGTGTTGCATCTATACACCTATTTTTTATGAGAGCGTAAACACATTGACGGGGCGTTTATTTTAAAATTAGATGATCTTTAGGTTAATGTTACCAAAAAACAGAAGGGTGGGTAGAACTCGTTACAGTATGTTTGGTTACAGTTACGGCTCGCTAATAAGTATCCGGCTTAACTTAAGCAACCTTCAGTGCAGTCACTAAATGGATGGGTTACCGCTAGTGGTATTAACAGCTGATCGCTTCTAAGCATCGACTACATAGCCTAATAGACGCCTAATGGCTTCATTTCTTCAAACAAACAACTCTGTCAAGTCAGTGAGGTATGAGGTACGGGGGGAGTGGGAAAAAATGCATTCTGATTGGCCGGTTCAAGATGACGTGATTCACTAGGGATGGGAAGTGTTGTCATGAGTTGTCGATAGCAGTCAGAGGCACGTCCAAATATTATATTCGGCACATACCCACATTTTGCAGTAGTTAGCAGTCCATACGTGACAGGTTGCAAGCCCATCGCCGCTTATAACAATACTAACTACTGGTTTCCTCGCGATGCGATGCGATGCGACTGGTTTCCACCGTTTTAAACACGGGATCGGGATCGGGGTCGGGATCGGGATCGGGATCGGGATCGGGATCGAGAACTGTTGTTGTTACTACTATGTAGGTTTATCGATCATCAATTATTGAGTAGTGGTACAACACTATTGACTATCGACAAGGAAAATAACCAGTGTAACTTGAGCTTGTGGTAATGGTTTTTTAGCATAAACAGACGAGATGTGCACGGGTCAAGGAAGTGGTCGGTACTACTGCAGGTTTGACGCGCGGTATTTTTTATCGGCCGTATAAGCCTGATGTTTTGGATGACAGTGTTCGCCTTGCATGCGGTGTCTTCTGGGCTATGTAGTCGATGCTTCTAAGTCCCGGCTTTAAAGTCAGTAAGCCTTGACGGATGCCTAAAAACTTCCGTTGCCAGATTTGGCCACTAAGTCTTAAAAAGTCGCTTCCATACCATTCCGGGGCAATGTAAATTGAGCCTAACTCGAACTCACTTTAGCACATTCGGTTATACGTAGCCCTAGTCATAACACAAAGTTACTGGATAATAATAAATGTATGTTCAAAGCAATAAGGCACATTGTAACTTATATTTTTATTAATTAAGGGGCTGTATGTCGACTATTGCTCTTTTTCGAAACGAAAAAAGAAATACTTCTGAACTAGCCACATTTCCTATTTTTATAAGTATATTACTTCAGGTTCCTACCTAGATTTCTATTAAGCTGAAAACATAATAGCAGAAACTTTTCACGATAAAGATATTATTTCAAAATGATACGTTTTAGAATTTATGATCGAAATATTTTGATACCTACTATTAAAATCAACTTGTGATTTATTGTTAAAGATAGGTAATATGTAGATCTAGATTTCTATTAGAATAGATTTTTGATAAGTAATTATACATAATTTATATAATTAATTTATTCGAAAAGCAAAGGCGGACCACGCGCCGACGTGTGTTTGTCGTCATTGCAGCGGTCGGTAGGATTATTTATCGAAGTGATTAAAGATGGGTACATCTTTATTCACATATACTATACATTATAAAATAGGAGATGTGGCTTGTTCAGAAGTATTTCTTTTTTCGTTTCGAACAAAAACAATCGTCGACAGGGAGCGCCTTAATATAAATAATAATTTATCTAGAATTATGTAATGCGAATGATGTTCGAATAGTTGAATATAATTTGTGAGTAGAATAAAAAATATAATGTATCTCTTGTTATGTTTTTTAACTTTGAAAATTTAATATTAAATTATATATCTTTGCATAGTGAAATCTAATCTCTATTGGGTGGTTTGGAGTATATTGTGTAAGTGCCATAACGGTGACAAATTGAACTTCCTATACTTATTAGATCAGAATTATAATTTTATTTTAAAATAAGTAGTGTGTTATCTCGGAAAATAAATTATTTATTGTAAAAGTTTTGTTTCATTATCTGCCTGTTCCTATACTGCTTACGTAGAAAAAAAAAACTTTTTTTTGAAATCCACACAATTTGCCTACTTCTTCGTTGGTACGCTTTTCTACAATTAGTATTAAAATTTAGAAAAAATATCGAGCTTCATCTAAATAAATATATAAAATTGTTACGTTACTGACCGACTGCGTGTCCTAGAAACTTGAAATTTAAAGGGTATATAATATATTCCTTTTGGAGTGTAGGGGTGCACCACTAAAAAAGGAATTTCCCAAATTCATCCCCTATGGTGGTGCAGCGGGGGGTTGAAATCTGTTAGAAAATAACTTCACGTGAACAAAGTGCGTGGGTTTCCTATTTCATAGGAGTTTCTGCCAAAAATTAAACTCACAAAAATTTACAATATTTTTTTATTCAATATAATAATCTTAATAAATCCAAAATATTTACACAATACAAAAACATACAATATGACCTTGTTCGGCGTCCTTTCGCTAGCGTGGGTATAATGCGTGTGATGCTAACAGATAACAAAAATGTCGATAGAAAATATTTTGCTATTCTCGGTTCCACCATCAACAGATAAATAGACGAAGCGGGCGTTATCTGACAGATAATGCGTGAAGTATCTGCTAAAATCATCGTCATAATTATTTACCGATGGTGGAATGAGATAATTCATAAATTGCATCTACAATTTTACAAAAAACTTCGTCATAGGAGTATGAAGAAAATGCTATAATATTGCACCTCAGCGGCACACAATTCAAAATGTATTCAAATGAAAAGTTATAACAAAGGTATAACGTAAATCCTGTTATTAATACAATAACAAAAAAAAATATTTCAATAGAAAGAATCTCGATGTTTGTAAAATACGTGTTTTTGGAAAGCGATTGGACAATTCCATTTCATTTAGATGTTTCACGTTTCATATCGTTCGATATATTAAAATAATTCTAAGGAAAAGTGACGCAAGCTAATAAAATTAAACTAATTTCCGAACGAATCCTCAGAACGGCTATCACACATCTTGGGGCTGGCATCTACCAAAGCAGAGCACAAAACCAAAAATGACAGTGAATGCTGGTGGATGACAAATTTAAACTGGTTGGACGTGTCAATAAATTAAACTGTAAAATGTTGCGTTGTAAAAACTAGTCAGGTTCCGTGCGGTGCTTTAGTGAACGCGCAGTTTTATACAATATATCATCATGCCAACTTTGGTGGTCGCCATCCTTTATAATTAAGGGCAAGATGTGGATTGCTACGGATATAGCAGACACGGATCAACAATAGGGGCCATACCACAAAGTCCTAAAGTAACATTACTCGCGGTGAGTACTACTTACATTCGCACAGTGAGTAATATTTTTATATTAGGTACTTTTAAGCTTGTGGTACAGCCCCTGGACAAGTGTTTAATGAATTGTTGAAATGCACAAATAAATGTTGTTCATCCGTGCATACCTTTATGAAGATGAAGGACAAAAGACTATTCCAACAGAATAGACAGTTTACATAAAGCTTTACAACATTATGTTAGAGTGAAACAACAACAAGCCGTTTAGGCTAAACAATTTTGACAAGATGCTTTTTGATGTGAAACATCTGTAGCGGCCCTAGCGGCACGTCAGACCGGCTGTCGGCCTAGCGACGCACGTCGCCATGCCGCCATGGCGATGCGAGCCGCGTCCTATCCGGTTCGCGATACGCTGTCACGATGTTTCACATCTGCCAGGCGTTCCGCGACGGCTCACTTTTGTTATTATGTAAATTGACTATCTTGGAATATCAGCTGAATCTTCTGTCAATAATCTCCATGGAATGCGATTCAACATTTTTATAAACTGACAATTAAAGTCATCTAAAATTAATATACAAATAATATTACATATATATAACGGACAGACAGTCCTTATATTCTGCATTTAAAATTATAATTTCTAAAATGAGATGTGTGAACTTATTTTATTAACTATACTCAAATTAAATAGGTTTAATTTGAACTGAAAGATTAGTTGTTACGCGTGTGAAGTTAGCAAAAACAATATATAAATTCAGTGAAAGCAAAGTCTATTATTTTCGTACCTGCGGCTATATTCACACGCGTACCAAGTATCGTGTACTATACTGTTGATGATATGGGTCATGTTAGTTTGCGATTAATGATTGCAGAGTTCATTGATAAGACAACATTACAGAGTTAGCTAAAATGAAGATGACTGACGAGAAGCATCAAGCCTAGAATTACTTTTTAATGTATAACGCTGGACGACTTCAGAAGTAGCAACAAGGAGATTTGGAATTCTTGATACAACATAATCTGATAAAAACGAATGATTTAAATGCCTTCACCAAAACTTTTATGTAATGAAATCCACGCCTCCGTGGACCATCTACATTGTAGACTAACGAGTTATATCTAGCGGCGCCGTACATTTTGTATAAACCGATTAAATCACGTAAGGTCAATTTATTATATATTTTTATTCCCAAACTAATGCATTTTTTATATATAATATAACAAAAGCTGGCAACGACACTTTACTGCTAAAATAAAACATAGAATCTCGTTAAGTAGTAGTCATCTACGGGGTGCCAACTGTCTATAACAGGATACAAACCAAATTATATAATAATCTTTTACATATATTATTACAATTACAAATAAGTTTTAAAACTATTTATCAATTTTATTATTAGCTTTTTTTTAATAATTATATTTTTAATTGGTGACAATTCTGGACGTAGAAACGAGAGCGAGATTGAAGTTCAACATTCAAATAAAAGTGACCGATGATTTAAATAAATTAGTTGCATAGCTATGAAGTGCCAATTTATTAATAAATTCCGAATTGAAAAGTTACACTTTCCTGTTCCGAACGAAACTACCAAGCTGAAGCGAGAATTAAATAATACCGGTAGAGGTATGTTCATAAAGATGCCTTATCCCCAATTCTCCAACCGTTTACATGCTTTAAAGAGGCATCCTACACATATTTAAATTTAGATTATAATATAGATGTACACGATGTCACTTCAAATAAGGTTGCGTAAAAAGAAGATAAGCCACTTTTTCTACGAGCAAATAATGTATGGTTTCCTGTTGACATGGGTATTCGATTTTGATCTCTTTATATCTGGTTTCTAAGTCCACAGTGCCGTGTCGCGGGCGGCGGCGTCGCGCCGCGGCCGGAGACGTTGCCGATATTCTACAGTACATACCTCAACCTGCGCGCGCGCCATCACCGTGAAGCGATTGATTCTGAAATACACAAAAGAAGTAATGATAAAACTTGTTGCGAAAATATGAAAAGTTCTAGACTTCTCTAAAGGTTTTGAGCCGGCTGAAAATCCATTTTATCCAAGAAAGATAGTTAATTGCATATTCTGTTCATAGTTCATTTCATTTAATCAAATCGGAGCAAAAAAAAAAAAAAACCAATACTGAAATATTTTTATATTCCGTAAGGCCCTGATCCATATAAGTGTACCGCAAGGTTCCACATTCGGACCTTTCCTAATCTTTTTATGCATCACGACCAAATTCTACATTCATTATGTAATTTTTGTTCGCTCGTCCAGGCAGTTGGAATCTCACGCTAGCCCTGTTATTGCTTGTGTATGGTCAGGTCTACGCATGTGACTTTTGTGTGTTTTATTATATGACGGTGAAGCACGCCCGCGGCCGGTCTTCGCTATTTGGCGACTCGTTCAACCACGTCCGAGCCAGAATGTGTTAGCAACGTTTGGATCTCATATCCTAAAGGTAGTACGATGTTATACCTGTGTTGCGGCTGTGCATCACTTGCAGCAGGCGGAAGATCGCGGCTGCTCGGCGTCCGCCAGCCGCCGCGCGCCCGCGCCTCCGCCCGCCGCGCCGCCTTCGCTTTTTGGTAACTTGTTTGCTGGAAACACATAATAAGTTCATTAGAACCTCTAACCCTATTTAATTCTTCAAACTTTAAAATATAACTCGTATAGAAACTCCTAAACTAAGCGTCCGTTTGATATGTTTATTGACAACAACAAACTTTCCTGCTATTATCAATTTTATGACAGCGTAAAGAGAGATTTTTACAACTAATAGGAAAAAACTGTAAACGTATTGCCCTAGTGGATTACCTAGGTTAGGGTACCTCGACTTTTAATTTGAAAATTTTTAAAGTTTAGTCTCAGCATGGAATTATTTCTACTACAACATGTGACAAATATGTTTGGACATGTCTCTGACTCTGCTCTCTTCAGACATCTTCAAGGATCTGATCGCCTGAAAGTGTGTCTACCGTAATAGGGGATCTTATAATTTTTTTGAAAAAAGCTGTTATTGCCTACAAAACAAGAGTTACATCTGCTTAACTCACCGATAGCTAGGAATATGTCGTTCACGTTCATAGCAGTCTTAGCACTGGTCTCCATGAACAGCAGTCCGTTCTCATCGGCGTACGCCTGCGCCTCTTCAAACTCCACCATGCGCTTCGCAGCGAGATCGCTCTTGTTACCCGCCAGAGCGATCACTATCGACGGAGACGCCTGTCGCTGCAGCTCCTTCACCCAGTTCTTGGCGCGGCCGAATGTGTCCTGAAATGTCGGAGATCATGCCTGAGATTCTATGCAAATTATAAATCCGATTTGTGAGGATGGTTGGATGTTTGTGGCTCCATTTTGAACGGATTTGGATTAAACTTGAAATATATATAGCCTATGCCCTGAAATGGCAAATAGGCTACTTTTTATTTAGGTACCAGGCGAGCGAAGCCGTAGGCGGAAGACAGTTAACTATAAATTATGATGGAATTGGATTGGAAGATAGAGCAATACGATAGTGTGGTGTTATAATGGTGTCCTCGAAATGTTACCCTGCCTAGAAAAAGACATATAGCCCCCTATAGGTTATATTAATGACAGATCCGCGTGGTCTGATGTCGCTCGGTTTTTTTTAACAACTTCAATACTGAGGCATTGGTAGAGATTCTGTTAGCAACAAACTAAACGAATATACCTTCTCCTTTTCCCATCTCTCAATTTTAACAAACAAGAACATGTTACGAAGAGGATTTGATTTATTTTTTACAACCGGCCGCCTACCTGACGTAAACCTTCTTTGGGCCCAACTAACGAATAAGTCATATCTAAAAATGTTGCTGTCTCTTTTATTCTATACGAAACAGAACAAGATGGCCGCAATTACGTTTTAATTTAGTCCAATTATTACCTGTCAACCTAAGTGATGATATTTATACTACATAATATTATGCACGCATACAATTTTCTCCGTAGCAATTCCGCTATCAAACAAAACTATTTACTTTGATATTTTTTAAATAGAGTGAATCACCGCTAAACATAGCGCGCTACAGATAATAGCTATCTGTGTCGGTGTCTGGAGCCCTTGAACTCGAAGACCTATCGGTACCACCTATATATCGACCTATCGTGCGTCAGCTGATGTTCAGGGGGTGGTTAGAAACAAGTCCAAATACCATTTCTACGCCACCAACTCAGAAACCTTTGCTTGTTCATTTATTTATTTATTTATTTTTTACTTTAATTAACACGGTTGAACACCAATTACATTAATCAAAGATTAACAGAATAACACATTATATATTAATAACACATTAACAGAAACGAAAAAATAATAATAATAATAATAATAATTGTAACAATAATAATAAGTTAGAATAATCAATTTTGTACAATGTCAACACTCAGAAATAATAATAATAATAAAATAATAAGGAAAAAAAAAGGAAAATAAAATAAAATAAAAAAAGAATAATAACAAGCAAATAGAAATGTCAAAAGTAGTAACACAAAATTAGGAAGAACGCTCACAAAAACGCATACAGTCAGTCAATATTTTTGCCCAGCAGTCAGCGAACAAGTCACAGTCAGGGTTAGAGTTCAGGAGAGCGTTGAGCGCAGCAAGAACACGCGGAATAGGTGAACCTGCTCGTGCCACCGTACGGGACGACGGCACGGCAAACAACTTGTGCTTCCGAAACCGGCAATAATTGTTTGGGACGTAGAATCGACACAACACGTCCGTCAAGTCCAAGGCGTCAATTTTATTGTGCAATACTTTGCAGACCGTGGTCATTTGGTCGTAAGCACGCCTTACCTCCAATGAGTTATACCCCAAGCAACCCAATAGAAACTTAGTGGGGTAAAGAAACGGGTAGTATCCATAGCAGCGCCTGTATAGGAACCGTAGGAATGCTTTTTGGACTTTTTCAAGCATAAGCACATACGTAACTTCGTGCGGATTCCAGACACAAGCACTGCTCTCCAACTTGCTCCTAACAAGCGCTGAAAAGATTAGGCGAATGACCTGATCGTTCTTAAAGTCACGGGCATTTCTGAGGACAAACCCCAGACGCCTGAACGACTCCTTTACCAACAAACATATGTGATCGTGAAAAGTGAGCCTCCGGTCGAATGTGACACCCAAGTCCTTCATTGCGCTCGTTCTGCTTATAGACACGCTATTAATTTTGTAATCGAAACAAATTGGGTGCCAGCCACGGCAGAAAGTCATCACATAACATTTACTTGTATTGAACTCCATTTTATTAACGATACTCCACTCATAAATTGCATCGACATCGCCTTGCAGCGCCCGACAGTCTGCCTCTGACTTAACCTCTGTAAAGAGTTTTAGGTCATCAGCATACAGCAGGCTCTTTGCATGCGATGCCACAGCCGGGAGATCGTTAACCATTATCAAAAAAAGCAGAGGTCCGAGTATCGATCCTTGACTAACTCCGGAACGCGTGTGATAGGGTCGAGACTCGTACAAACCAAGTCTAACAAACTGCTGACGATCTCGAAGGTAATCAGCCAGAAGCCTAAGCAGACCCGGGGCGAAACCTATTGCAGATAGCTTTGATAGTAGAATGTCATTATTAACCCTATCAAACGCCTTCCGGAAGTCAAAATAGAGAACATCTACTTGGTGTCCCCGGTCCAATTTTGCAGAAATATATTCAACGAGCGTAATTAGGTTGGTATTTACGGATCTTTTACTTCTGAAGCCATGTTGCTCGTTGCACAAGAGTTTATTGATCTGCGCATAAATATATTTGTGTAGGATACTCTCAAAAACTTTCGCAGGGGAAGAGAGGATCGCTATTGGGCGGTACTCCTCGACCAGTGACTTATTAGAGCTCTTGGGAATAGGAATGACTCTAGAGAGCTTCCACAGTGGAGGATACACCCCAGATTGTAAACCCAGGTTAAATATGTGACAAAGAGGACCGCACAACAGCTTTTCCGCACTCTTAAGTATGTCTGAAGGCAAATTGTCAGGGCCCGAGGCACTCCTGGGCTTAAGCCTTTTAATACCCCAGGAGACATCATCATGAGTGAATCTAATAATGTTGATGTCATTACTGTTAGCAGAGGAGTCATTTGAAATAGCCCTAGAAGAATCTAGCTGGGGTATTTCAGGCAGAAAAACACTAGCAAAGTAACTCGCGAAAGCCTCGGCGGCCTCAGGCCCAGACAAAGTTTTTCCCTGGAAAGTTACATTAGGCTCAAAGCCACCCTTAGACCGCAGGTTAGAAATATGTTGCCAGAACCTCCGCGGATCAAGCTTAATATTGTCTTCAATCGTTTTTGTGTGATTAGCATACAAGGACGCCACCCGTGATTTGAGGTCGGCTCGAAGGTCGGAAAAAAGCCTATAAGTGACTTGAGAACCTGAACGTTTCCATGCAGTATGTAGTTTTAATTTACGTCTCGTGTCTTTTATGATCTCTTTTATGGTCTTTTATGATGCACAACAACATTGCAAAAAATCATCACACATGATCAAATGCATAGTTTACGATACTTTATAGGACATACAAACATTCATTTTTAGGGTTCCGTACCCAAAGGGTAAAAACGGAACCCTATTACTAAGACTTCGCTGTCCGTCTGTCTGTCTGTCTGTCACAGGGCTGTATCTCATGAACCGTGATTGCTAGACAGTTGAAATTTTCACAGATTATGTATTTCTGTGGCTGCTCTAACAACAAATACTAAAAACAGAATAAAATAAATATTTATGGGGGGCTCCCATACAACAAACATGATTTTTTTGCCGTTTTTATAGATAATGGTACGGAACCCTTCGTGCGCGAGTCCGACTCGCACTTGGCCGGTTTTTTATATAAATAGATAATAATTGATCGTGTCATAGATGTAGGTACCTACGTGTGTGCTGTGTATCTATACCTATTGTATATCTATTGCGTGTCGTCAACGCGTTGGTTTGGTTTGGTACTGTTAGTTACCTACATCCAAACGCCACAAATAATAGAGCTGGCACTCTTGGAATAAATAAATAAATATTGGCGGACTTTACACACAGCGCCATCTAGCCCCAAACTAAGCAAAGCTTGTACTATGGGAACCAAATAACAATACTTATATACTTTTTTTTGTAAATACATAAATAAACAACGAAGTTATCCGCGAAAACACTTAAAAAAACATATATACGGTCCATTGAGAAACTCCTCCTTTTTTGAAGTCGTCTAAATAAATTCAAAACTTTAATTTTGCATTTATGTATTTTTTGTAATAAATTTTCTTTATACCAATCTGTAATTTTTATGGGATACTAACTACTGAAAAATGTGAGTTTCAGGTGCCAAATGTTTGGACGTGCCTCTGACAAACACCGTTGGACATGTTCAAGGATCAAAGCGTTTGTTGATTTGAAAGTATGTCTACCGTACTTGGGGATTAAGGTGTTTTTAAGTGTGTCAGGCTATATAGCTTATACAGAATAGAAACAATAGAGTGAATAACACTTGATAAGCCAAGAGAGGGCATTAAACAGGGTAATTATAATTATAATAAAATCACCTTTTATCTGATAAGGGGAGTTTAGCAGACGCTAGTGAAGGGGGCGTCGCTCGCCGATAACACTATCTTCGTGTTTTCAATACATATTCGTTGCTTTTTGTTCGCGTGACTTTTCACTACATAGTATAAAGCAAAGTCGCTTTCCGCTTCCCGCGTCTGTATGTATGTATGTTTGCTTATATCTTTAAAACTACACAACGGATTTTGATGCGGTTTTTTTTAATAGATAGAGTGATTCAGGAGGAAGGTTTATATGTATAATAACATGCTACCCGTGTGAAGCCGGGGCGGGTCGCTAGTATTATTATATATTTGGACAAGCTTCTGACTATTCCAATAGAGTCGATCATGCTTGGGAATTAAATTCGCGATCTGTACCTTAAATTCGGGAGACACTGAGAGGATGCCTAGCATGTATGAAGAAGAAACACGCCAGCCAGTTTTTAGGGTTCCGTACCCAAAGGGTAAAAACGGGACCCTAATACTAAGACTTCGCTTTCCGTCTGTCTGTCACAGGGCTGTATCTCGTGAACCGTGATAGCTAGACAGTTGAAATTTTCACAGATGATGTATTTATGTTGCTGCTATAACAACAAATAATGTGCTAAAAACAGAATAAAATAAATATTTAAGGCCCTGTATGTCGACGATTGCTCTTTTTCGAAACGAAAAAAGAAATACTTCTGAACAAGCCACATCTCCTATTTTTATAAATATATTACTTCAGGTTCCTACCTAGATTTCTATTAAGCTGAAAAAATAATAGCAGAAACTTTTCACGATAAAGATATTATTTCAAAATGATACGTTTTAGAATTTATGATCGAAATACTTTGATACCTACTATTAAGATCAACTTGTGATTTATTGTTAAAGATAGGTAATATGTAGATCTAGATTTCTACTAGATTAGGTTTTTGATAAGTAATTATACATAATTTATATCATTAATTTATTCGAAAAGTAAAGGCGGACCACGCGCGTACGTTTGCACGAGCGAAGCAGCAGGCGGTACTAGTTTATCATAATCCACTAAATATCTCGACGTGACTTGCGTAGTCGGTCTTATAGCTAAGCTCTATGAAAATAGGTGGACACAACTGAGTACTAGGCAAGGCTGCATCACTTTTGATCCAGGTTTATACTCGTACAGTTATTCTAACTCACGAAGGCGGGTTGGTCTTTATTGTATATTTAGAGCTTAGGGTTGCTAACCCTACTATATAACATAGTATCCTACAATTTTAGGTGTCTAAGTACTATTATTTATTAAAAAAAAAAAACAATTATATTTTTTAATTTAGGTACATACTATATTTTCTTTTTAAGTTTATTAATTCCCTATAAAAAAATCATAAATAAAAATCAATGCCACTTTTCGTTGTAATTTTATAACTCAAGAACGGGCTCACCTATCCAAACAAAATATATAGGCTTTATTCAGACTATTTAGTAGATGGTTTTTGTGAAGTTTGCACAAAATCGTTAGAGCGGTTTAAATTTTTAATATTACACTTTATACGTAGCGTATTAAGCACGTACCGGGCCGCTAGTACTATATTTTTATGGGTACTGAATCCAAAAATACTATATTTGGTCTAAAAAATTTGGCAACCCTAGTAACACTTAATATCGTCCGAGGTACAGTCACGCACAAAAAAGCGTGTGTCTATACATCACCACTCACTACTAGTGTACTGCCTTATTGAGATAGAACTATTATAACTAGGGCTGCCATCTCTAAAATTTGGCAACCAGGACAAGACACGTGAAAACTCCGGTTTTTAGAGCCCAGAACCCGGACATGTTAACAGGGGTGGGGGGGTGCAATGTAAAGCTTAATATTTCACAAACGCTCCCCGGACGCCCTTTAAACTAGGACAAATCCGGGGAAACCCGGACGGATGGCAGCCCTAACTATAACAGTCCTTTGGCGGTCTATGAACTCCACCACCATGCCCTAGCTAGATAATGGCTATTTCATACGATTTTAATTTTGTGAAACCTTCGGTCTCGTGTTAGACGAATGCGTGTCTGATTATCGTAATCATAATGTGATTGTATCAATTAACTAATTATTTAAATTCATTCAAAAACGGAATAAGGCCTAAAGAACCTTCAAAATCATCATCTGACCAGCACTCTGTCACCAAAACATTATAATTGTCATGTTTTAACTGGTTAAAAATTCAGTTGCATGATTTCACATAATTCAAATAAAAAAAAATGTTTCATAATTGAAACCACTAGAATAATATAGAATCGTAATTAAAATCTAGTTTGTATTAATTGAATTTAATGTACTTATGTGTTTGAATTACGTTTTTGTACATGATAGAGCGAGTTGGTAGAAAAAAGAATATAAATAAATATTGGTGGACATTACACACATTGCCATCTAGCCCCAAACTAAGCAAAGCTTGTATTATAGGAACTCGATAACTGATCACACATATTATACATACCAACACCCAGACACAGAACAAACAGTTATGTTTATCACACAAATATTTGCCCTGGGTGGGGATCGAACCCACAACCTACAGCGCAGAAGGAACGATGAAGTATAGCCGGTTAATGTGCCTGTAGCCCAAACGGTTTACAAACGCCGACGACCTTTCTGGCACTGACCATGTATAGCCTAAATAATGACCTCGGCTGCGCAAGGTTGCTTACCGTTACCACAGCTAAGAACAAACTAGCTAGTCAACTAAGTACAAAGACTTAAGGTGATACTTGAAATTTTTGACATTTTGTATGGGCTGAGTCTACCCGGATAAGACGGAAAAAGTGATAAAACTGCATTATCTCGAAAACCATCAAATTTATAAAGAAACTGTCTGTAATTTATTTAGCTAGTATGATTATCTAACGAATTATATAAAAAATAACTGTTTAGCTATTCATAGTTTTGATTAAAAACGAAACTAGTGTTTTTGTAGAGCCAACATTGGAAAATAAATCTATCGAGAAAAGTTTCACCAATCGTGATTCTGTCTGTAATTTATCTAGATTGTATCCTAAAGTTATCTTTGTCATAAAAAACAAAACTGTTTGTTTTACGGTTATTGAGAAAAAACGATTCTGCATTTATCAAACACATTAATTACTCGCCTTAAACAAAAAACACAAACAATGAATTAAATTAAACTGGGGCCGTACTACAATCTCTAAAGTAAGACTAAAGCAGTATTACTTTGAGAGCGAAAGTGACAACGCTATATAAACACGTATGGCGTGCGTTATCACTTTCGCACCGTGAGTAATACTACTTTAGTTTAACTTTAAAGATAGTAGTACGGACCCTGAACTAAATTCGACGATTCTAAAATGATCCAAGTGATGATTCAATGAAATCTATTGTTTGATGTTGTCTTAACAGATTATTTTAGGCTTGGCCGCGGTGAACAGGCGTGTAGCTTCACCCTGTTTCTAAAGAATTTTGAAAGTAATATTATTGAAATAACTAGTGTAAACCCTCGCAACTTCGATTACGTTAAGGCGCTCCCTGTCGACGATTGTTTTTGTTCGAAACGAAAAAAGAAATACTTCTGAACAAGCCACATCTCCTATTTTATAATGTATAGTATATGTGAATAAAGATGTACCCATCTTTAATCACTTCGATAAATAATCCTACCGACCGCTGCAATGACGACAAACACACGTCGGCGCGTGGTCCGCCTTTGCTTTTCGAATAAATTAATGATATAAATTATGTATAATTACTTATCAAAAATCTATTCTAATAGAAATCTAGATCTACATATTACCTATCTTTAACAATAAATCACAAGTTGATTTTAATAGTAGGTATCAAAATATTTCGATCATAAATTCTAAAACGTATCATTTTGAAATAATATCTTTATCGTGAAAAGTTTCTGCTATTATGTTTTCAGCTTAATAGAAATCTAGGTAGGAACCTGAAGTAATATACTTATAAAAATAGGAAATGTGGCTAGTTCAGAAGTATTTCTTTTTTCGTTTCGAAAAAGAGCAATCGTCGACATACAGCCCCTTAAGTTATTTTCAAACAGACTTCAACCCCCGCTGCATCCTCTGCACCCTTAGGGGATGAATTTCGGGAAGTTGCCACTGCACACCAAAAGGAATACAATCTATACTAATATTAAAAATGCAAAAGTAATTCTGTTTGTCTGTGACGTTATCACGGCCAAAACGCTGCGCGCTGGGCAGAATGTTATGAAATTTCATACAGAGATAGTTTAACTAACTACTGTAAAATGTGGGCACGTGCCAAATATAATGTTTGGACGTGCCTATGACTACCCCCACTAGACATCTTCAAAGGATCTGAAGAAGCGTCTGAAGATCTGAGAGGATGTCTCTGTGGAGATTACAGTCGTGCGTGGTCCTATTTTTTATTTTTATTTATATAGTTTAAAGTCTTATGATGAATAGATTTTTTTTCCCAAAATTTTCATAATTTGATTCTTTGTATTTTCTAATGTTTTACGATAAAGTCGCGGGTAAAAGCTAGTAGGACAATATAGCAATAATGCTGCCTAAATATCGTGTGTATTTATACTTGATCAGGCTGAACAAGGATGAATCATTGTGGACATTTAGAATGTAAAAGACCAGCCATTTCCGTGATTATTTGCTATGACGCGTGACGCTACCTCGTCAAGGAAAACATTGCCTCACCCGCGTTTTCACGATTGTTAGCAACAACTGTTAGGTACTCATATTTTCTATGACATGTCATGTGGCTTCGCTAAATTAGAAATGACGAATAACCTTATTAGGATTTATTGTTGTTTGTGACGCATATTGTAACTTTGAATTAAAATTGCGCGAGTTATTGATATCTACTTTCTACTTACGGCGATGGGCTTGCAACCTGTCACGTATGGAATGCTAACTACTGCAAAATGTGAGTATTGTGTCAATAATGTTTGGACTTGCCTCTAACTACCCTCTTCAGACATCTTCAAAGATATAAGCGCCTCGAGATAGGCAAACTACTAAAGAAATCCATCAGAAAAATATTATTTTCTATAAAATTATCATTCTTCCTGAATTAGTCACGATAAGATACAAAGTGTTCTATAAAGTTTTGTACTAAGCAATACTATTTTAAAACTCATTCCGAGTAAAGATGAGGCAATTAATGAGCACAAAAAACTAGTAGATTACCTGATTGGTGATGTCGTAGACGACGATCGCCGCTTGCGCACCTCGGTAGTACATCGGCGCTAAGCTGTGGTACCTGTGAACAAAAGCAAATATTATTATGTGAGAGAGAGATACATTGGAAATATATATTATGCGCATTAAAGTAAGCATGTGGCTTACAACGGTGAAGGAAAACATCGTGAAAAAACCATTTAGTATTCTTGTAAGCGGTGACGGGCTTGCAACCTGATTAATCGACGCCTAGAGATCTGAGAGGATTTCGACCATACTTAAGGTTTTTTTTTTTTTTTACATTAAGACACATTAAGGTACAGTACCGTTGGTGGATCTAGAAGTCAGAGAAATTAGCCGTGTCACTAGGGTTCAGAACCGGGAAATCCCGGTACCGAAAGTACCGGGAATTCCCGGTTCTTTTGTCAGTAAAAAGGAACCGGGAAATCTAATTTGATTCCCGGTTCTTTCGGTACTTTCGGGAATTTTATTTGTATAACTCGGCGGGCCTCGCAGGCCTCGCCACGTGCGAAAAGTAAGGAAAAAGTGTCGCGCGTTTGACTTCAAGGTAAGTATTACGTTGTTCCTCATACCAAACAATGGTGACAGAATGTAATTGCTCCACTGAAAATCAGCGCTGCATCAACTCTCGCTGTTGCAGCATATAGCTGAGTGGTGACCAATTTTGTTGTCAATGTTACCAATATGTGTTTTTTGTTTAGTTTTAAGAGATTATGTTGACACAAAATAAATTTATTCTTTCTTTCTTTCTTTCTTTCAAAATACGACGTATTATCATACTCCTAATATGTTTTTTGTGATATTATAAACAAAACCACAGTAATTTTAGGGGCCGGTATCTTATCTTAGCCTATATCGTCCCACTGCAGGGCAAAGGCCTCCCTCCCTTCTTTTCACACCTTTCGATCTCCAGCTAAGTTGCGCCAGTCATTTAAATGACTGTCGAGATCGTCCTGCCATCTCCAGTCCAGTCTGCCTCGAAGGCGTGTAGTTTGTGGGGAGCAATCGTTTGTTATTTTGGCCCAAAGATCGTCCGGCATGTGAGCGACATGCCCTGCTCAATCCCATTTGAGTTTGGCCACTTTATGGGTGACGTCAACTATTTTTGTTTTGGAGCGTAGTATCGTGTTTCGTATGCGGTCTGTGAGTCTGACTCCTAAGATACTACGCTCCATGGCTCTTTGGCAAACCTCGAGTTGGTATCTCTCATGAGCTGTCGGGAACCAAGTCTGTGCACCGTACGTTAGAATTGGGAGAATGCACATGTCCATAAGTCTGCGCTTATTGCAGAGTGGCAGTTCGCCATTCATAAGATGTTTCATCGACCAGAAGCTTCTCCAGGCGTTTTCGGTGCGTCGAGCAACTTTGTTTTGTTGTGCCTGGAATGAAACTATCTGGCCGAGATACACATACTCATGGACATACTCAATCTCCACATTCTCCACGTACAATCTCCTCTTCGTGCCTTATGAGCTTGGTCTTGCTCATATTCATTCGGAGTCCCACATCTTGGTCGGCTTGCTTGGTTCAGTCCTTGAAGCATATCGCCTAGTTCTGCAGCTGTGGGGGAGAAAAGGACAATATCGTCGGCGAAGCGCAGGTTTGTTAGCCTGCTATCTCCGACGACGATGCCCTTCTCAGCCCATTTGGGCTTCAATCGCTTAAACACTTCTTCCAAAGTAGCTGTAAACAATTTAGGAGAAAGCGGGTCTCCCTGTTTCACGCCTTTTACAATTTGGAAAGAGAGCCCCGTGAGTGAGGTTTTTATGGATGCTGTACTATTGCTATAGATATTACGGATAAGTTGAATGTACGTTTAATTTATGTTCTGATTAGAAAGTGCCTCGAATAATGGTTTATGTTTTATGCTATCAAAAGCTTTTGAGTAATCTACAAATGCAAGATAAAGTGGGATATTAAATTCTACATGTTTTTCTAAGAGCTGGTTAAGGGAATGGAAATAATCCGTCGTGGAGAGGCCACGGCGGAAACCCGCTTGTTCTGGTGGTTGATGTAAATCGAGCTCACCGGATATTCGATTTTCAATAATTTTCATGAATAGTTTAAAAAGGTGTGAGATAAGACTGATGGGACGATAATTGCAAATGTCGGACTTTTCACCCTTTTTATGTATGAGTATAATGGTGGAGTGGCAGAAATTATGAGGATAGAAGAACCGGTCTGAAGAATGTAGTTACAAAGGTTCGTAAGGTGTGGGAGTGGTACTGGTTCTCCGATTTTTAAGGCTTCGGTGGTAACACCATCTGCACCTGGGCTCTTGCTATATTTCATGCTGCAAAGCGCGCGTTGAACCTCTGGTCCTGTTATCGGCTCTATATCGTTTTTCTGATATATATTCATTCTTAATGTTATCTATTCTCGTCGATCTTAATTGTAGTTGACTTTTGAACCTTATCACTTGTTTTATAAATCAAAAACTGCCAAGAACCGAAAATACCGAAAGAACCGGGAAATCCCGGTACCGATTTAAAAAAGTACCGAAATTCCCGGTTCTTACAAAGAATACCGGTTCCGGAAACACTACGTGTCACCACAAAAATGGTTTTGTGTCACTGCATAAGGTTGAGAATGGTCTGCAGTAGAGCCATGTAAGCCAAGATCTACAGACCTCTTCCTGAAGAAGTTCAGGTGTCATTGGCCGAGAGAGAGGTACCTCGACTTTCAATCTGAAGGTCGTGGGTTCGAATCCCGGCGTGCATCAATGGATTTTTCTGTTCGAAAAATGTATATGTGCATTTTAAACACGTGCTCTCAACGGTGAAGGAAAAAATCGTGAGGAAACCAGTTAGTATTCTTATAAGCGGCGATGGGCTTGCAACCTGTCACGTATGGAATTCTAACTACTGCAAAATGTGGGCATGTGCCAAATATAATGTTTGGACGTGCCTCTGACTACCCCCACTAGACATCTTCAAAGGATCTAAGCGTCTGGAGATCTGAGAAGATGTCTTACGTACTTGGGGATTACAGTCGTGATCCTATTTATTTTTATTTTTATTACAAGAAGAATTTAAATGATGATCGCGAAAAATTCGCCACCTTCACTACATCCCCGGTGGCGTTAATGAGGTCGTCCCATGTGCACAGGGGACAATTGAGAAGGTGGGTCATCGTCTGAATGGGAGCTTCGCATCGGGTTTTAGTCGACCGACTGTATCTTATTGACTTGAGTTGCATGCTTGGTGGCCGTGTCAATGGGTATATCTTGGTTCAAATAAATAAATAATAAACTGTATCGTGGTTATCAGAAACTACGAGTATCATTTCCTTCATTCACCACAATAGACTAGCCTCACACCTCAGTTGGTAGTAGCTCTACCTTCTGCGCTGTAGGTTGTGGGTTCGAACTCCAGAACAAACATTTGTGTGATGAACTGAATAAAGATATTTGTTGTGTTTAAGACATCTGAGCTCCTGGAAATCTGAGAGGATGTCTACCGTACTTGGGGAGTATAGTCGTAATCTAGTATAGTATTTTTTTTTTTACGAATTATACCCAAGTTTCTGTAAATTATCGTACTGTTTATTTATCAGTAAATTTTTTATGTCTCTTTAAGTCGAAGGCAGAATAAGCCATGCTCTATGTAGCGTGTGTCGTCGCCTATAACAAAACACTAACACGTAGATCACGAATACACATTACACACATCGCGTCCATCGATGCACTGTCTTTCGTCAGCCAACTTGACGCATACAGATATTAACTTGAGGTCTCATTAATGTGTGTCTGTATCTGTACTACTCTACTGTAATTTACTACCATACTCTACAAACCGGAACATAGCAATGCTGCTAGCAGAAATAGAAATAGTAGTACTGCCCCGGACGAACCCCTATACAACTTTTTAGGGTTTCGCACCCAAAGAGTAAAAACGGGATTCTTCTAGGCTTGGTCGCGTGGAATCGGCGTAGCTTCACCTAGTTCCTAAGACGTTTCAAAGTGATCCTTGTGATTTTATTGAAATAACTGATATTTGAATTTGTAGAATTTAACGTTGTCTTCATTATATTACAATTGTGAAGTCTTGTCCATAATAAAAAAAAACGGCCAAGTGCGAATCGGATTCGCGCACGTAGGGTTCCATACCATTATTTATAAAAAACGGCAAAAAAACGCGTTTATTGTATGCGAGCCGCATTGCCACAATTTGTTGTCACGATTTATGCCTATATATATGTTTTAATTATATTTTCTTGTAATGTATTTTTTATGACACAAAATAAACTATTCTATTCTCACTGATTTCCTCATGATGTTTTCTTTTTGAGCGTTTTGAGATGTTTTTAATGCGCATATAAAATTGCTTATGCATTTTTATCATAAATGTTACAGTGTGTGTTGTAGACTAAACTATTGTGTTACTTCAAAGACGAGACTTAAAACTATTTTGTCTGTGGTATGCGCACTGCCTTATAATTGTTCACGCTTGCTCTTCGCCTCGCGACTATAAGCCAATCTACTATGCATTATAATAGCATGCACGCGGATTGGTTCGCGTGGAATTCGTAATTAATATTATGCTAAATAACTAGCTATTTTAGGCTGAAGAATGTCTTGGGTGTTTACTTTTTTATATTTTCATTGTTTGTAACAAATTTATGCCGCGTTTTTTACTTACATAGGCTAAGATCAACATCTATGCGAGATTACAAGCATAGCGTAGGTTGACCTGTCATTCTTAAGAGGTCATCTAAGCAATCTTTAGCGCGGTCACAGAATGGATAGGTGAACGCTAGTGACATTAACAGCTCCATGCTTTAGAATAATCGTTAAGTCATACCTCAAAAACGACCCCAGAGTTGACCATCAGCTTTTACGAACTTGCTTGCTTGTGCGAGTTTGAATCGTCTCGATAAAATAATTAAAATCATCGAATCAGTATTTGAAACAGGTTCAAAAACACTTACGGACCTTTCTCGCAAGTTTCTCTATACCGACAAAAAGGAACCATCTCACGTCCGACATAAGTCTCGCACGTGAGAGAGTCCGGACCCTGGCCACAGAATAAATAGTAGTAAATAGAGAGAGTAGACCGATCCAGATTCGACCCACACCGCTAATTAACTCGTCGTCTCGTCGACCCATCTCATAGTTACGAGACAGCCGACCTGGCACATTCTTCCGACACTTTTCTTACCTGCGTTCAAATAAATAAAATAAATAGGAACACGACTGTAATAACCAAGTACGGTAGATATCCTCTCAGATCTTCAGACGATACTTGAAGATGTTTGAAGGACAGTCAGAGGCAAGCAAATTTATTTAAAAAAATAATAATAATCATTACATTTGGTAAGTTGCCCACAATTTGCAGTAGTTAGCATACCACACGTGCCAGGTTGCAAGCCCGTCGCCGCTAATAAATATGTACCCAAGAGTAATTCAAGTTTCGGTTATTTGCATAAAAAACAACTATTATAGGTCAACATAAAACAGGTTAAGGAATTTAAGGCCCATACTCCGGCAAAAATAGCACGCGCCGTTTCTATTTGCTCAGATAGCTCTGTTGCTCGGTTGCGCTTGCGCACCGCACCGGCCGATTAGGCAAAATGTTCGAAGAAATCAGCTTCTATTGTCCGCGGTTTCACCCGTGTGGTACCCGGATAAAAAGTAGCCTGTGTCCATCCTTTCACCATTTGACAAATAGGAGCCGTGGTTGCGAAGATTACCCTACGCATACAATACATACACAAAAATCGAACTCTCTTTTTATAATAATTAGTGCGATAAGTTTAATTATAATTATTATTATAGCAATGAAAATAATAACCTAAGTTGTTTCTTAGTATTGAAACAATATTTGGGAAAACACAAGAGCGTTTCAAGGTATTCCGGGTCTTAACTCGTAGAATTCCATATAATTATTTATAAATAGGTACATTGCGTCTTATAAGAATTATAACTGGTTTTCCCCTCGATTTTTACCTTCACCTTCTTGATCTGGTATTAATGCGCACACATTTTTTTAAATAGAAAAAATCATTGATTTGCCATAATTTGCCTATGATCTTCATTAGTACCGTACGAAGCCGAAACGGAAAGTTAGTACTACGTAATTAAATCCCGTCATAGTAAAATTACTATTTTACAAGCATAAGAGGGGTCTATAAGCTAGAAATCGGATTTCACCCGCGCCCTTGCGTCCCCCGAATCGCGTAGTACCAAAGTTACAACAATACAGACAGAAAGACTGCACTATTAAATACACATCAATCATTCATCAAAGAATATTACCATTATATTTTCCTGTGTGAGTACTAAGTAAATACTTTCAGCTTTGTGCCAAGTTAGGCCTCCGTGTCATAGTGGTACATCATCGGCACAACATGTTTAAAAACATGTTACGAAAGGAATTGGCTTATGTTTTACAACCGGCAGCCTGCCAGACGACAAATCACAATGGCCATTTCATAGTGAAACGCCTAGAAGTAAAGTTTGTTCCACGTCCATACAAATGGTCATATTAACAAGATAAAGTATGCAAGGACGTAATGAAAAGGACCTGCGGAGTTGTTGAAAGAGTCTGAGGTTTCAATAAATATCTGCCCTTTAACAGTAAACTTTTTAACATAACTTGTAAGCAAGCCACTAAAACTGTACTCCTAAATCAAATGTGGCGTGTGCTGCCTTCAGAACTTTTGTTGGAGCTCATTTTATTTTTTACCTGTTATCGGTTTTTAATTATTTTATTTCCCGGGCCTCACTTTGTTCGTTCGGCACCAAAATCGAAAACAATGATAGGCACCGAACCGTGTTTGTGACCTGATTCTTCTGGGCTTCATCTAGCTCCTGCTTGTAAGACGTTTCAAAGTAATTTAGAATCAATTTATTATCACTAGAAGTAAGTAAATCCTGTTCCCCACGACCGATCCTGGAAGAATCAGGCCACAGACACGGTGCCTATCATTGTTTTCGATGTGTTTTTCAATGGTATTTAGAGCTCTTTGTTTAGAAATAAATAATTGGCATGAATCTTTGAAACAATATGCAAGTCACTTGAAGAATATAAGTGGAAGTAGTTCTTATGTCATACGACGTATTGATTTGCGCGTGGTAGGTATGGTTTAGCTGGTGACGTAGCCGCCAGCTTTAGAAAAGTAATAGGCTTATTTGATACGTAGGTCCATTCATCACACAAAGACACTGAAAGCACTATAAGTGAGATAATGAAGCCGATCTGCATAACTTCGACAGTGCATCATTATTTTCAAGCACTTGTTATGTAGTAATTAGCACAATTTACTTTTAAAATACTTTATTAGATTTAGAACTTAGTATTTACACTTTTACTAGATTTAGAACTTAGTATTACGAACTTAGTACAATGAGATGTGTCGAATTTGGATGTTGGAAGTGAAGTGACTTGCTTATTCTAATGCCACTTATTTATACTAAGAAAGGTGTGGGAATATTTAGACATATGTTGGGGATTTACATGGTCGGGAATGTAAAGTATCCATAAACTATCAGTTGTAGACAACTGAGCCACTTATCCTAATAATTTATTTAAACAAAAGTATTGTAAGAACTTAAACAGTTTTGAAAGTTAAGTACCTATAAAGAATACAAAGGTCCTTAAGATACAATACTACTTGAGAATCACGTAATGGTTTGCAGGTTAAGTCAAGTACCAAAAAGGTCCTTAAGATTAATAAATTGTATAACGTAATGGTTTGCAGGTTAAGTCAAGTACCAAAAAGGTCCATAAGATTATAAATTGTTCACAGAACTACAAACCACTTATCGTAGTGCAACTTATTTAAACAAAAAATGGTCATGTGAACTAAAAGCATTTTTAAGGGTTTTGAAAGTTAAATACTTATAAATAATACAAAGGTCCTTAAGATACAATATTACTCGAGAATAACATATTGAAGGTATAAGAAATACGTGGGAATCACCTAGAATTAGTATTATGTAACATCTCCCCTCTTAGAATAAAGATTGGGCGTTAGTGCCTAATCTTTGGGAATGAGGTGATGTTAGAGGGTTTTCAGTGTTGATTTCTTCGTCGTCTGTTACGCGGGAAGACGTCTGATGTATATTTCTAAGCGGGATGGCGATATGTGTGCTGCGCTCTCTTCGGGAGTTGTCGAAGCAGTTGTTGAATATTTGAACGTATCCTCTTCCGTCCGATGATCGTCTTGTTTGATTGAAACCGATTGGACATCGTTTGCAGAGTTTGATAAGAAAATAAGAAGGGAGTATGATGCCTATCGTAAAATAGAACCACATGAAGGTAGAGTTGTTTCTATCTAGGAACGATTGTGACTTAGAATTAGCTTGGATCTTCTTCAATTCGTCTGAGTATTTATCGAGGTGAGTCTTGATTTTGTTAAGCGAATCCAAGGGCATGTCGTTGATCTTGATGGGAAGAAGATGTGGTGGTGCTTCAATGTTCTTTGTTATCTCAAAGCAATCATCCGTCCTTATGTCGGGAATTATAATGGGACTCGTCGCGTTTTCTTCCATTGATTGATATGCCGAAAGTGTGCTGTAGCCTGTGTGAAGCGTACACCCTTGTGATAGTGTTACAATGCCTGATCCTTGAAGCTTATGATTTGAAACTTCATTGTCGCAGTGTAGAACGCAGCTGGTTTCGGTGGTCAAGATGTAGAGCCATCTGTTGTGATGCAATGGTTGAAACGTCTGGATTTCCGCAGGAAATGTTGTCGCCGTGCAGGTTTCAGGAATAGTAGTTTTCTTGCTAAGAAGTAGTTGTAGCTCGCAGATGGGACGCTCCGCTGAGTCGTAGACCACAAGATCTTTGCAGACTCTGTTTCTCATAGCGAAGGTGATGCAGTTGTCTAGTGAACTCGTCGAAACATAATATTGCCCACTTGGATTAGTAGCCAGGTATATATGCTCAGGAATGATTGTGGAATAGTATGAGGAGTTAGGATGTTGTATTGGAATAGAATAGGTATGATACAAGGTTAAAGGATCATTCATGACGAGAGGAAATTCTAGAATATAGACTAATCGATTCGAATAAACATAGGCTGTCAAGAAGGAAGAATCTAGTAAAGTATGTAAGTTATTAGTAGTGACCGAAGTGACTAGCCTTCTGTTTGTTCTAATTTTATTCGATTTAAGAAGCTCATTGAACAACTTTTTAGAGCTTATGATTGAAGGATGAACTATATTACATTTAGCAAAAAGAATACTAGCTAGACAATCGTCAATTTCGTTTTCTAGGCTTGTAACAAGCTCTAGGATTTGCAAAGAAATAGTAGAGATATCTTCGTTTACTTTGATGTCGAAGATAAGAGTATCTGTCTTGTTGAGGTAGGAGTTGAGACGATTAATGTTTTCATTAATTACTTGTTCGTCAAAGGTAATTTTAAAGATTGTTTCATTAAAATTTCTTACAGTAGAAGATGTAATTTGCAACTGTTTTTGCATGAGATTGCTTAGATCTAACTCATTTCGTTCAAGTTTATCGATGCATTCGTCGTAGCGTTTTGCATCTTTTGCATCAGGTGTACCTATAAGCCACTTAAGAACAGAACCAAAGTCGTCTAAGAGTTCTCTTTTAACACGAAAGTTCTTTCCTAAGTACATGTTGAGTTCAGCTAGTTTTGATTCGATTTTATTTAGATTTACGTTAAGGTAAGATTTGGTCGATTGAACGTTAGGAAGAAATTGATATTGAGCTGATGTCGCTTGGAAGTTGTTGGAAAGGCGAGTTAGGGATTCGAAAGATATGAATAGTGGTTTTATGTCTTTATAGACGATAAGCTTCCATGATCCATCAGATATTGAAATTTGTCCTTCTTTGTCATAAAAAATACCAGCATGTGAGGTAAGGGAATCGGATATTATCATTTGAGCAACGATTTTCGTGGTTACGCTGGAATAGAAGTAATTGACGAGTTAGGAAAATAGAAGAGTTCTAATATAAATTTAAACCTAATTTTATTATATACCTATACTTAACTTAGTGGACATAAGGCCGTAGGCGATTGGCATGCACTAATTGATTTTTGCCTGCTTTCTTAATTAAATAGTTTTCGTTGAAGCCTACACGTATTATTTCGCACGGACCTTCCCACTTAGAATCTAAATTATTTGGGTTAGGGACCCTTAACATTACCTTATCACCTATTTTATATTCGATAGTATTTCTAATTTTGCTATCGTAGCGCTCTTTTGCTTTTTCTTTCATGTTTTCGATGTTTTTGAGTGCAGTTTCACGAGATGCGTTTAGACGTTCATTAAGGTCTTTTAAATAATCGCATGCAGTGTAATCAGAAATTGGCTTAATGGAATAGAATGGACGCGGTTTGTATCCGAAAAGAAGTTCATGCGGCGTATAACCCGTGGAGCTATTAATCGAGGTGTTATGACACATGATTGCGAATGGAATGATTTGATCCCAATTCTTTAACCGTCGATTATGGTACATGCGAATGTGATCTCGTAGAGTTGCGTGAAATCGTTCGAGGGCACCGTTAGTTTGAGGATGGTAAGTTGTATTGAAAGTGTGATTAGAGCCGAAGAATTTCATCAGTTGTTTTATTACATTATTCGTAAATTCGGTGCCTTGATCTGAATGGAATCTCTTTGGTACTCCGTAGTGTTGGCAAAAGTTAAGCAATTGCCGTGCTACAGTTACCGCTTCTTTGTCTGGGATCGGGTATGCTTGTACATATCTCGTAAGATCGTCTTGGAGAGTTAAAACATATTTGTTATTGCCTTCACTGATGTCCGAGTAAGAGACTAAGTCCATTGAAACGCGTTCGAAAGATTCGGTTGATTGGGAGGTTATGACCATGGGAGCTTGAAAAGATTTTCTTTGTATTTTATTACGTTGGCAGATAACGCAAGATTCGACGTAAGTTTTTATGTCATTGGTCATCCCTTTCCAAAAGAATTCGTTTCTAATTTTCCTGGTAGTTTCGACTACACCACGATGTCCTGATAGAGGTTCATCGTGATAGGTTTTCAGGATATCAGGGATATCTTCTGACTTTGGATACTTAACTTTATTTTCGCAAATTGTGATTTCGCAATCATAGTTTTCAGCCAAGTATGTTGAGATATGAATTTGTTCATTATTGACTAGTTTACAGGTGTGGTCATTTTTAAGATCTGGGACAAAAAGTTGGGAGATAGTATGTTGTTGAAGACAGGAAAGCAGAGCTTTGAAATAGCTTTCAGCATCCCATGGGTCGAAGTGATTTGGCCTAGTACAGCAAAATATAAGATTTTGTTTATCATTTGAAATTAGGATATCCGTGCCATAAAGGTTTTTGATTTTTGCTACATAGTGCTCTACACCGGAGCACAAGCTTAAAGCTTCGTTGAATATTTCGTTTTGATCTGAGAGTTTGCAAGATGTGGGAATAAAGACATTTTTATGTCTGGGATCTAATAATCGGTCAGGTGAGAACTTGACTTTAGAGGATTCAAAACAATTGCGTTCTCTTATATCTAAGGCTGCATAATGTTCATAATTGAGTTGGAGATACTCCTCTGATGGAGAATTTGGAGTCGAGTTTGTTAAGTCAATGATGTTAGAGTTCATAACCGGAGGGCGGGAAAGAGCGTCTGCATTAGTGTTGGTTTTACCCGATTTATATACTATCTCGTAGTCGTACTCTTCGAGTTTTAATCTCCAACGAACTAGGCGGCTACCTGGGTCTTTGATGTTCATAAGCCAAACTAGAGGTTTATGGTCCGTGAGTATCTTAAACCTTCGACCAAAAAGGTAAGGTCGAAAATGCTTTACTGCCCACACTATGGCTAATAATTCGCGTTCTATAGTAGAATAATTAGACTCGGCTTTATTTAGTGTACGTGAAGCATATGCAATTGGCAAGTCTTTGCTGACTTCTCCTTGTGAAAGAATTGCACCTATCGCGTATTTTGAAGCATCAGTCGTTAAATTGAATTCTCTGTTGAAATCGGGATATTGTAAAATAGGTGTCGTTGTAAGGATGTCCTTACAACTATCGAATGCGCGTTGTTGTTCTTCACTCCAAACGAATGGGACATTTTTTTTAAGAAGGCTTGTCATAGCTTTCGTGAGTTTGCTAAAATTCGGAATGAACCTGCGGTAGTAACCAGCAAGTCCTAGGAATGATTTTATGTCTTTACAGGATTTTGGGACTGGAAATTCCTTAACAGCTTTTACCTTGTCAGGATTCGGTTTTACACCTTCGTTAGAGATTATGTGACCTAGGTAAGCTACTTCTTTTCTCATGAATTCGCATTTATCTGGCTGGATTTTTAAACCATGTTCTCTAAGGCGATTAAAGACTTCAGTGAGTTTTTGTTCATGTTCTTGAAGACTAGATGCGAAAACAACGATGTCGTCAAGGTAGACGAAACAGCGTTCACCTTGCAATCCATGGAGGACACTGTCCATGGCACGTTGGAACGTGGCTGGTCCGTTTTTAAGGCCAAAAGGCATTCTAAGGTACTCGTAATGACCGTAAGGTGTATTGAAAGCTGTTTTAGGGACATCTTTAGGGTCCATCTCTATTTGGTGGAATCCTGAGGCTAGATCTATTGTCGTGAAATAGATTGAGTGACCTAGTTTATCTAAAATATCGGAAATATTGGGTAAGGGATAGCTGTCTCCTACTGTTATGTCGTTGAGTTTACGATAGTCGATAACTACACGCCACTTTTGTTTCTCTGAGGCATCCAATTTCTTTGGTACTACCCAGATAGGACTACTCCAAGGGGAGGTGCTAGGTCGAATTATGTTTTGATCTAGCATTTTCTGAACTTGAGTTTTGACTTCTTGTTGATGAACGAAAGGGAACCTGTAGGTTTTCGTATGAATCGGTATCTCTGAAGTTGTAGGGATCGAATGTTTAGTGTGGTTTGTGAATGTCAAAGTTTCGCCTTCATAATAAAATATATCTGAAAATTCGTAGATGATTTTGTCGAGAGAGTCTTTCTCTTCGGCGTTCAAATGGTCTTGCCGTATAAGTCTGTTACTAGTGCCGTTACTGTTAACCGTTTTTGATAGATTTACTGGGAATTTGAGATTGTTTAATGACTTATCGTCGTTTGATAATAATGGAGTCGCTTGAACTATGGGAATAGAAATAATTTTGTCTTCGTTACTAGAATTTACGCAAGTGATTAAGAATTTGTGGTTTTTGACTGCGACTAACGCGTTAGGAATGGAGATATCGCTTTGAATTTGTTGTTTGTTGATTACAGCGTATCCGTCTTGAATATCATTAGTAAAACATGTGATAACGGTTTCTGAGCGTTGACCCACGAACTGTTCGTTTTTATTATTGGCTAATCCTTTTTCGCCGACATAGAAGAGTTTGTAAGAGCGATCATGGATTCTCATGGATTTTGATTGGACATAGATGTTAACGTTGAATTTTGACATGAAATCGTTACCTAGGATACCGTCGACTTGAATGTTGAGGTTAGCTACATGGAATTTGAATTTAGGAAAATTGTCTAGTGATATTTGAGCCGTTCCAAAACTTTGAATTGAGGATTGGTTACCCGAGATACCTACGATTGATACGATGTTCGAAACATCTAGAGGTGCCATTCCTATTTTCGCTTTATTTATGACCGAAATAGAGGCTCCTGTATCAACGAGTAGCGTGACTGGGTTTCCTTCGATATGGAATTGGCAATGTAGAAGATTTTCTGGAGGTACGTTAAGTGAGGAAATAGTAATAGGTACAGCGGGTTTGGTATATTTTGATTGAGGGTTTGATTTCGATTTTGATTTAGGTTTTGATTTAGAGTTTGATTTAGATTTGGTAGAAATGGAATTTGAATTAGTATTGATTTGGGAGTTAGTATTTGATTGAGTCGATTTTGATTCAGAGTTTGATTTGGATTTTGCATCAGATTTGGTAGAAATAGAATTTGAATTAGTATTGATTTGGGAGTTAGTATTTGATTGAGTCGATTTTGATTCAGAGTTTGATTTGGATTTTGCATCAGATTTGGTAGAAATAGAATTTGGACTAGTATTGATTTGGGAGTTAGTATTTGATTGAGTCAGATTTAGGATTTCAGTTTGAGTGCTGGCATCACAAAATTGTCTCCGATAGACTGGTCTTTTTTGTGGTGCCATTATGCGATTCTTGTTGAGCTGAAGCACGGGTGCCTGTCCCCGATGGACTGAATGAGGCAACCCATGATTCCTAAGATTACTATCTAGGGTTGGTTTAGGTTTTACCATCCTAGTTGGAGTGCCTCCGCCTCGATATCCATGTTCTGGTTCGAATTGGGGCTTGACATCAGTGTCCGGGCATTGGAGTAGCAAGTCGAAGCGGTTTCCGGAGTAGTGCCCATCTCTCCGGCCGCTTGAGAGTTTAAATTATTTACTCTAGCAGGGGCCGCAGGCCGTTGTTGAGACGTTTGTTGAACAGAGTTAAGATTTTGTCTTAGGTTGTTGTTATAAGCGCGTTTACGGCACTCCGAGATTAAGTGTCCCGGATATTTGCAATAGTTGCAAACTTTAGTATGGCTCTGTGATTGCTGTGGGATGCTATTCCTGTTTTGTGTCTGTCTAATTTCGTTCGTACGCATGCTATTATCTGTGCGGAAGTTGTTTGTTGGGTTTGGGACGCTTTTCTTATATAGAATTTGTCTAGCGTTGTTCATGTTTCTAATTTTTTCTTCTTGAATAGCCAAGTTTCCTGCGTCGGTGAGGTTAGATATAGTGTGAACCCTAAGCATTATACCTATATCTGAGTTTAACCCGTTAATAAAGACGTTTAGTGCCATTTCTTCGGTGGTGGCCACGCGGCCTTCCAATGTATTGTCTTTCGTTTCAGTGGATAATTTTTCAACGAGTTTGCTCCTACACATATCGACCCTATGAAAATAATCGGTGATGGATTCACTGGGTTTTTGAAAAAGAGATTGTAACTCTAGTTGTAAGTGTCCCAGCGTCTTTGTATGCGAGTACTTTTGAATTAAAAAACATTTTAAATCGGGCCATGTCTGAAACCGCTTCGTGTGGACGTCTGACGACCCTGGTCCCGTGATTTTGTTTAATGCGTATGTTAAAAGTATCTTAATTTGAGATTTTGATGCTAATTCAAAAGCTGAGTCACACGATCTAATGAATCGATAAACTTCTTGAGTAGGTTTGTGGGTGTCGAATTCAGGAATAAGTTGCAAAAGCATTCTGAAGTCTATATCCATTGTAGCGGATTCCGCTTCAGTTGTTTTAGAGTCGATGGACATAATGAATCGATGATCGAATAATTAAAGGAATCGAGATGAATGTTGTAGGATTAGGAAATAGAACAAAGGAGCATATAAGAATGAGCCACTTACCACAGTAACACAATAAATGTTTTGCGGATGCACATCGTTGGTTCGGCGGAGAAGATTAAAACCCTGTAGGCACCGTTTCACTGTTAGTCTTTTGTTTAATTAAACCGTAGAAACGTTATCTCCGACTTTTATTCGCGATTTTTGCAATCCTACCGGCTGCGCCAAAATGTTATGTAGTAATTAGCACAATTTACTTTTAAAATACTTTATTAGATTTAGAACTTAGTATTTACACTTTTACTAGATTTAGAACTTAGTATTACGAACTTAGTACAATGAGATGTGTCGAATTTGGATGTTGGAAGTGAAGTGACTTGCTTATTCTAATGCCACTTATTTATACTAAGAAAGGTGTGGGAATATTTAGACATATGTTGGGGATTTACATGGTCGGGAATGTAAAGTATCCATAAACTATCAGTTGTAGACAACTGAGCCACTTATCCTAATAATTTATTTAAACAAAAGTATTGTAAGAACTTAAACAGTTTTGAAAGTTAAGTACCTATAAAGAATACAAAGGTCCTTAAGATACAATACTACTTGAGAATCACGTAATGGTTTGCAGGTTAAGTCAAGTACCAAAAAGGTCCTTAAGATTAATAAATTGTATAACGTAATGGTTTGCAGGTTAAGTCAAGTACCAAAAAGGTCCATAAGATTATAAATTGTTCACAGAACTACAAACCACTTATCGTAGTGCAACTTATTTAAACAAAAAATGGTCATGTGAACTAAAAGCATTTTTAAGGGTTTTGAAAGTTAAATACTTATAAATAATACAAAGGTCCTTAAGATACAATATTACTCGAGAATAACATATTGAAGGTATAAGAAATACGTGGGAATCACCTAGAATTAGTATTATGTAACACACTCGTAATATGAAAGGAAGTTTCTTTTGAAAAATGTAACGCGTTTCGTATTTCTGGCATGATTATTTTAAACGAGCATGTTGAAACTTGGTAGGCTGAAGCATCGAGGTGGAAATTAGGATAATCTTTGTAACATTTCAACCGTACAGTTAGTTTGTTCAAGACTCTGTTGGTAGTCACACAAACAGATTTGACCCTCGTGAGATGTTAAAAAAAACCGGCAAAGTGCGAGTTGATCTCGCGCACGAAAGGTTCCGTACCATTAGCTCTAAAAAACAGCATAAAAACACGTTTGTTGTATGGGAGCCCACTTAAATATTTATTTTATTCTGTTTTTAGTATTTGTTGTTATAGCGGCAACAGAAATACATAATCTGTGAAAATTTCAACTGCCTAGCTATCACGGTAAATGAGATACAGCCCTGTGACAGACAGACGGACAACGAAGTCTTAGTAATAGGGTCCCGTTTTTACCCTTTGGGTACGGAACCCTAAACATTACATATATGACACATTCCCACAATTTGCAATAGTATTCCATAGAGAAGTTCCAAACCCATCGCTTCTAGAATGTTGGCAATGTTTCGATAAAACAGCGTAGCAATATATTGATTTCCCGTCGACATGATTTACGATTTTAAAACTATTATCGCACACTTAAAATATCTGGGCATAAGGAAAACATAATACCTACTGATCAGGAACTGGCAGAGGTAACAAAAACTATGTGAAAATTAGAAACGGGGATAAAATCCTACTAATATTATATATTTACTTTTATATAATTATATATACATTTTGTGAGGATATTTGAATGTTTGTGGTTTAATCACCAAACGGATTTAGATGAAACTTGGAATATACATAGCGGCGATGGGCTTGCAACCTGTCACGTATAGAATGATAACTACTGCAAAATGTGGGCATGTGCCAAATATATTTTTTGGACGTTCCTCGTGACTAGATATCTTCAAAGGATCTAAGCGCCTGGAGATTTGAGAAAATGTGTACCGTACTTGGGGATTATAGTCGTGACCCTATTTATTCTATTTTACATAGCCCATTAAGCGAGCAAAGTCGCCGGCAAGAGCTAGTATTGGATATAGAGTTACGATGGGTCCTCTCTAGACAAAAGAAGGCTTGACAACCGATGATGCAACCCCTCTAATTGGCAGTCTGCCGACAAACTGCAGAAGGGCACTTTTTTGCGACTGATAAGAAGATGTAGACTTTAAAGACGAGTAATAAATGTTTTTGATGAATGCAGAATCGTTTTTTCTCAATAATCGCAAAAAATACAGTTTTGTTTTTTATGACAAAGATAACATAGGGTGAAACTTTTCTCGATAGATTTATTTTCCTTCAAAAACACTAGTTTAGTTTTTAATCAAAACTATGAATAGCTAAACAGTTCATTTTTATATAATTTGTTAGATAATCATACTAACTAGCTAAATTAAAGACAATTTTTTTTTTAATTTGTTGGTTTTCAAGATAATACAGTTTTATCACTTTTTCCGTCTTATACGGGTAGACTCAGCCCATACAAAACTTCAAAAATTTCACTTATCACCTTAAATCCAATACGAACTAATTTGATACGAGCACTCATATTTATCTTCGACTAAGATTGTCGTTCTAGTTGAAAGTAATTCAGTGATTAAACTGATTCAGGTGCGGTAGACGGTAATCTGAACGTGTAATCTGTCTGTAGTAATAAAATTTGGATTTTGATTATAGTTATACTCTAAGCCAAATTCTGTTAAATGGATGCTATATTCTTGTAGAAGGACTTTGAGTTGCCGAAGAATATGATGACGATATTAACCGAGTGAATTTTTTTGAGAAAAGAGCGTTTCGGAGAATTAAGGGGACACGGAAAATAATTGTTTTCTTTTTAAATAGAAATACGGCTAATTACCAGTATTCGCTAATCTGCCGTTGATCGCGGTCGCGGGCGATGCTCATGATGAAGAGCATCTGAATTGTCTCGAAACGTCAGCAATACAAGAAAAAACGTGGTACTCGTAATTAGCCTTATTTCTATTTAAAATGATTAACAACCATGATAGTTTTAATTCTATAATTGTTTTCTTGCTGTTTTGAGCACTCAACTTCATCTTCTAGCCTGTTTGCAGAAAGTTTCCCAAAAAACAATTTAACGAACCACCTTTCTGATTTTATTATTAGCTCTTTTTTGTTGAAATTGTAAACGCCATGGCGCAGTGGCCCAATTACAATGTGAATTTAAAACAGTTATGTCAAAAATTGGAAATTGCATGCGTTGGCGTGCTTATATTGCTCGGGATTAATAATGATGTTTATTTTTTTACAAAGGTCTTACGACATTGAACCGTTTAACTAGGCAATTTACAAGTATGTGAACCTGCGCTGTGAAGAGACTGGTGACTTATAAGGGATTTTCCCTTAAGTGCATTTGAGTTTATTGACTGGGAGCTGTTTTTGTGTCAAAAGCTATTGAAAGGCTATGAAATGGCTTGTTTATGCCGGCATTGATAGCAAATTTCACTAAGCCATTTAGATAAATGGCATTCATGAGCTGGAATTTTCGCATCGCTGAAGAAACTTTCTTTCGGCGCGATCCTAATTTGGGATCCCTGCACGGTGCAGTGATCCTAAATTCAGGTCAGAACTGTTCCGGATCAGATTCTTATCTCGGTTACCGAAACGGAACCATTGCACGACCGATTTTACTGTAAACTGTCGTCACGCTGTGACAACCATGGATTTTATATTCCTTCCTACTAATACGAGTACTACAGCATGTTTGAAGATTTAGAGATGAACGAGGAGTATGAGTAGAGTTGTAGAAGCATTCACCAGGAAATTCACCCTATTACTAATACGCTTAGTGCGCGAGTCCGACTCACACTTGGCCGGTTTTTTTTATAAATAAAATGCTGATGATTCCGTGTTCACAAGGGGAACTGCTGAAAGAGAGTTACACAAAGGCTGATAACTATTACATTAGTTTTTAATTTACCTTTCCTGACCAGCAGTATCCCAAATCTCGAACTTAACGGTGGTGTCATCTAGACACACCGTCTGCGTGAGGAATGCGGCCCCGATGGTGCTTTCCTGATACTCGTGGAACTGGCCCTTCACGAAGCGCAGGACTAATGAGGACTTGCCCACGGCCGACTCGCCCAGTAACACTAGTTTGAACTGACACACTTTGGTTTGGGGTGCTCCGTTCGGCCGGGCAGCCGCACCGCTCCTGTTCGTTGCCATGACCTGAAACAAAAACAATTTGTTAAAACCAAAGCCTTAAAACCAAATGCCCGAGATACACGAGGCTACCGGGACCCTATTACTAAGATTTCTCCAACCGTCCGTCTGTCTGTCTGTCACCAGGCTATATCTAATGAACCGTGATAGCTAGACAGTTGAAATTTTCACAGATGATTGTATTTCTGTTGCCGCTATAACAACAAATACTAAAAACAGAATAGAATAAATATTTAAGTGAGGCTCCCACACAACAACTAAGATTTTTTTGCCGTTTTTCTAGATAATGTTACGGAACGCTTCGTGCGCGAGTCGGACTCGCACTTGGCCGGCTTTTTTAATTTTTCAAGCCAGGATAAGCTTCGTGTAAACAGAAACAGCTTCATTTCTAAGCTAGTTCTGTTTGCTGAACCATAGCTGCTATCCTGGCTTGAAAAACTAGCCCTGTGTATATCGGCCATTAGCGAACTAAAACCGTGCCGAAGATAAAACTTACTGATTGTAGGTACCTAAAGTTCCCTAGAGTCGATCAATGGCAATTGGCAATGGTTACTTGATGCATGAATGTATTGTTATCTGCTTTGTTGCGCCCAATTGGCTGTTGCTTGATGCCGATGCCGAGGAATTGATCAATACGCATCCTCGTAAACCAATGTCAATAGTCATACTTTAAGACTATTGTGAATAACGCTAGCACGGTTAGCGTTATATGTGATCGCAAATTAGGTTCACGAGCGCTTTCGTGCTTCGGAGTAATTTTTTAGAAACACGCAAGCACTTATCCTCGTTCCTATATTCAAAATATTCCTTGCTGAACGTAGCTTTTAAAAGGCGAGGCGTACGTCAATCTATCTGCGGTAGTTCCCGGTAGCAATGCAGTTTATCTTGAATACAATTCAAGGCCATCTCGAGAGATAATAGTTCAACTGGCTATAGGAATTCAGATCACATCATATGGATAAATGTAAGTCCTTAAAAGTAGTGTCCAACTTAGTGAGTGGCCAAACGAGCGTAATTTTTTTTTAAGATTGTCAGTCGCGTAATTTCAAAAAAGAGAAAAAGACAACTCATTTTGCGTCGCCGTGTGAATCAAACAGGACTTTGTATGCAACAAAAATTACGCGACTGACAACTCAAAAATTTACCCTCGTTTGGCCTCACACTTTATAGTCTAAGGGTAGATTTATATTACACAGGGCCGCGTCCGTGGCGTGCCGTATACGGGCCGGGCCGGAACCTTTAGTTAATAGACGGGCCCGGACGGGACACGGATCAGGCACTGTTTAATATAATTTGCTTTATACAAAACAAGCTAACCCGGCGAACTTTGTATCGCTTTAGAATTAACAAATGTTGTGTTAAGTTCCCGTTCCCGTTATAAAAAGTCCGTCTCCTGGTTCTAACCTACCTCCCCACCAATTTTCAGCCAAATCGGTTCAGCCGTTCTTGAGTTATTAATAGTGTAACTAACACGACTTTCTTATATACATATAGATGTATGTAACGTTTCAAATCGGGGCCATGTACTGTACACGGCATGCCCAGGACACGGCTCGGCCTAATAGAAATCTACCCTAACCCGTTCATAATTCTACCCCGTGAAGAATTATATGGCTAAACTTCTCACAACGCGAATCGTTCGGGGGCAGTCAGAGGCATGTTCAAACATTTGGCGCATGCCCAGACTACTTTTGCAGTGGTCAGCATTACAGACATAAGTGACAGGCTGACAGGTTGCAAGCCCATTGCCGCTTATAAGAATACTAGCTGGTTTATAAGTTTCAAATTGGTTTAAATTACTGGAACTTCAATTGATGATTAGATGTATCAATGAAACATCCTGTGAACTAAAGATGTTTATGACCTTTGTTGAAATTCAACCTTACACAATGGGAATAAGGATGAAAACATGATTAAAGAAATAAACAAATATTGGTGGCCATTTTACACAGCGGGCATCAGAACTATCAGATAACTTATACAATACTTATATCTATTTTTTGTAACCATACATAAAATCCATTATACCAGTCATAAAACAAAAATTCAAGTTCGTCACACAAATCTTTGTCCTGAGTAGGAATTGAACCCATAACCAGCACAGAATGTAGATATAGCACAGATTTTTTATCAGGCAACCTAGATAATTTCTTGATCTTGGTGTAAACAAGTGATAATTCAATTGAACGCACCAAGTGCTGTCCTATCTCACTGACCTACATACTCAGACATACACTCAAACCCGCACCCAAAGGGTAAAAACGGGACCCTATTAGTAAGACTCCGCTGTCCATCTGACTGTCTGTCACAAGGCTGTATCTCATGAATTCGTGATAGCTAGACAGTTTAAATTTTTACAAATGATGTATTTCTGTTGCCGCTATAACAACAAATAGTAAAAGAGAATAAAATAAATATTTAAGTGGGGTTCCCATACAATAAACGTGTTTTTTTAAACTGTTTTATAGCTAATGTTATGGAACCCTCGTGGATAATGTTTGTGCGGGAGTCTGACTTTTTTGTTTCTATTTAGATCTATTAGATTAGACAAAAGAAAAATACTTTTCTAATCAGCAATAATTACTGCTGATTAGTATGGTCAGGTATATATAATCAGTGCTATTAATAGGTACCTAATTATACCTGATACCAGGTACCTTGAGTCTTAAAAATCAAATAATTAAGTTAGCATCCAAAATGGGGTAAAAAATAAGGTGAAATAAATTGTCATATAAAAGGTCTTTGTGTAATAAATAATAAATCCAAGAATAGTTAAATTCCATGTATATTTATTAGCTTTTACCCGCGACTTTGTTCGCGTAAATTTAAGAAATCTTTTTTGGACGACTTTATAGTAAAACATTGATATAAAACGAAAAAAGATTTTTGGAAAAAAAAGTAGCGGTTTGGCCTTGATAACGTCACAGACGAAGTTACTTTCGCATTTAAATTATTAGTATAGGTAGTATAGATTCTATCAATAATCTGGTTCCCATAGTACAAGCTTTGCTTAGCTTGGGGCTAGATGGCGCTGTGGGAGAAGTCCACCAATATTTTATACAAGATTTACAATACAATTTGCCCATTGTATGTGTGTGTACAATAAAATAATGTTAATAACTTTCTTTTATCAGTGTTTACAAGTGCAAATATTGTTATCACCATACAGAGTGAGTCTCCATTTTATATGAGAAGTTTGATGGCTACATAATTTAACTAAACTTGGAGTATGTTTGATATACTCATCTCCAAATGAAATAAAATGATATTATATTTCAAACTATTGTGATTAGTAGAAATAACTATAGATTTTTACACGGGTGTTTATCACGTGATTACCTTTTATTTATTTACCCAAAACACCTGAGTAAAAATCTATAGAAATAAAATGAAATATGATTATGACTGTAATCCCCAAGTACGGTAGACATACTCTCAGATCACAAGGAGCTTAGATCTTTGAAATGTCGAAAGGGGTTAGTCAGAGGCAGTTCCAAACATTATTTTAGGCACAATACTCACATTTTGCAATAGTAAGAATTCTATTCCATCCAATTGAAAGTAGAAAAAACAAATCAAAAAATTTAGGCCAGATTATCAACTTATTAAACCATTCCAGGTTATAAACTATATCTGTACTAAGTCTACTTCAAATTGGTTCAGCTGTTACAGCATGTTTAAAACACAAACTTCAGTGTCTACATAATTTCCAACATAATGCCTAGTCACCCTAATCAGCACACCTGACTAGGTTGTACCTATCACTTTCTTTCCATTTACATTTCAGTGCATTAGAATGAGACAAATATATTTTGATCAGACAGGTCTTCTTTACAAGGGTGTAAAAATGGGTTAATTTGACTTTTTGGTCTAGTTAATATATCAATTGGGGTTTGCTCATATGATCCTATTTTTTCTTACAAGTATTTCATATTGATTGGCTCACAGCTCAGTTGGTAGTAACTGTCGATCCGCAGGGACAATATTTGTGTGATGAACATAGTATTTGTTCTATGTCTGGGCATTATAATGTGTTATGAGCTAAAAAAATGGATATTGTATTCTATCAGTTATCTAGTTCTCATAGTACAAGCTTTTATTAGTTTGGGGCAAGATGATGCTGTGTGATAATGTTCACCAATATTTATACACTTATTTAAATGGGTAAAAAAGAAGCTCATATCTGAATAGAGGTAACTTAAATGGAATCATTGCCAATTAGTACATACATATTTATGTAATGCGATGTACATTCCTGATCATGGTTGGGTCAAGGTAGTGTGCAACACAGAAGCATATATGCAGGCCCAATGTCAAAATGGCATTGTTTATTCTACACACACTTATTCATTGGTCAATGTACTAGCTTAGCTTTGTTTAGGGCTAGGTGGCACTGTGTGTAAGAGTCCACTGATATTTATTTATATAATGTGCAATTAGAAAATTTTCTTTTAACAAAAACTTTGCTGATTAATAGATCTTAAAACCTCATTATTGTAAGTAGCTCTAACTTTGAGACATAATAATAAAAGTAAATGTCAAACCTACCTACTTCTAAGAAATATGTACATTTATTCTTGAGGTATGGCTGGCATAGTGTGTACTTGCTTATCATTGAGTTTTGAAATGTAGAACAACTTATTTGCATTTGCCTTTAGCATACTTTTTCTTTGCTTACCTGCTAGAAGGCCCACAAAAACACAATTAGACACCATGGAAAACTTAATCCAATCACAATATGCACTGAGATCTTGCACACAGACAATAACTTCTACAGATTTATTGAGCCTTGAGACCTGACAAAGGCGACAGCAGTAAACCTCAGAGGAAACGGTAAACATGAACTGTTATCAAGCCATTGTATCGCGAATCACAAAGGAACACCTTATCGAAAGTTCCGACGCAGTTTTGGAGACTTATTAATCTTATTTTTTATAATCCGTTTATCGGCCGTACGCCAAAACGTGTCTCCTGAGGTGATGACTAACCGTATCTGCCCGTATCTATCTGCTATTGCCTCTAGGGCCCACCGTTTGACGCCCTCGATCCAATCAGCTGGATGTCATAAAACCACACACAATGGATTCATTTACAAGTTGTTTTACGTCTCCTAGTCGCCTACGGTGTCCGCCACTACGCTAATTATCTTGTTTCGCGGACGCTGCCGACAATATTCGATAAAATGACGCATTTACTTGATTGTAAGGATGTGAAAGACGTACCCTCCCTGTTATTAGATCTTCGTTTTACACTTTTTCTCAGGCGACAAATCCTCACGAGGTCGCCGTGTCGCGGAATATAACATTAATTACACACTGTGATGAATAAAAATCATTAATTAGATGCTAAACTGGAAAATATAGCAGAGAAATGCAAAATGACCACGAACAAACATGGAAGCGAGAGAACGAGACGAGAGAGACGTTTCTTCACCAAGAATTGTCATTTGTCTATGGTGCTGTCATGATGATATGTCACTTTTTAATACAGATAATCATTGCCTATGGTTTCTATGTAGCAACTGTTGAGGCATTCGAGCTTTGGCAAATCTGTGTCAGTAGGTAAGTCTGTAAAATCGTTTGATTTTGTTTTTTTTTCTATTTATATCGATGTATTTTTAATTATATATACATCACATACATACATCAAGTCACAGCAAACTGGATCGTCAGAAACTCAATGTCAACGTCAGTCAGCAATTCGACATTGAAACATAAACTATTTTTTTTTTATAATTGTAAATGGCGTGAAAAAAAAAGCAAAACGCAATTAACGCAAAAGTCAAAGTCAATAGTCAATTAGTCAATACCATTACCAAAGAGCATACCCAAAGTTCCATGCGTTGCGTCCAGCGAGGTCTGTTTTGAAAATAAATTAAAGGTCACTTTTCTTCGGTTTTGGGATAAGCTTGAAGAGACCTTGTACCACAAAAACTTAGGTTTGTACCCAGTACATTCAAGATGAAAATAACCAGGTACAAGAAAGTACAGAAATACTTGAAATTTTACTACAACAATTTTGGATTTCACCAACCTTACCAAGTTCTTCTGGACGGCACATTTTGTTTTGCTGCTTTCACAGTAAGCCTTCCCTTTCCTTACACACAACAGGAATGAGAAGACTTAGTTATAATTACTGCTCGATTATATTGCTACCAGCCGTAATTCCTTTTCTGATACAGAATGGATAGTAAGTTCGTTCGTAATGGTAGACTGATCGACATCGTGGACGATGAGTGGCGGGCTGAGCAGTTACCTTACGAGGACATCCTGGTCCCGCTTGAGGAGCTCCCAGACCCGGAGGCAGACAGTGCTGACTCACACCTTACATTGAAGGAACAGAGTATGCGTTGGCAGGAAAACTTTCCCGAGCCTGCAAGCAGTAATTTTAACTAGGTAATCTCTTCTGTTTATTTAATGTATATCTAGTTAGCCTAATACTAATATTAAATGGAAGTGAAGGATGAGTAATGAAATGTAAAGAAGTGGAAATTTGTGGTATTTTGTATACTTATCTGTTATTGTAGTATCACACTAATAGATGAACGGATTTGAATGAAAATTTAAGGCTTTTGTGTGGGTTCGATTTGAATGTACATGCTATGTCTGTCTGGGTGTTTAAATGTAATGTATTGTAAATATGTATTTTCAAAAAGAGTGTATTGTTCAACTATACTCATATTTTTTTTATCAGTTACTAGATAACTGCTAGAAACTAACTAGATACTGTGTTAAAATGTCCCTCAATTTTAATTTATTTATCTATACTAATATTATAAAGAGAAAAGTTTTGATTTTTTGTATGTTTGAAATGGATAAACTCAAAAACTACTGAACCGATTTCAAAAATTCTTTCACCATTACCAAGCTACATTATCCTTGAGTAACATATAGGCTATTTTTTATTTTGAAAAAGTAATAAATCTTTATAAGAATGACGATAGTTTGAAGCAAGGTGTAAAAAATTGCTAAAAATTTTGCTTTCTTCGTGTGCGCTACAAAAACTATTGAACGGGAATTGTAACGGGAATGGGAACGGAAGACAACATTTGTTAATTCTAAAGTGATACGAAGTTCGCGGGGTCAGCTTGTTTACTTATATGTATCTGTAAACAGTTCTGAACCACAACCATTTTTTTTTTCCTAATTAATCTCAATACATCTTACCACTTACTTTCAGGAACAGATAAACGTAAGAGAGCAACTGCCCAGATATTTAAACGGACAAGCAAAGCTACTGACAACAAGATGCATCATAAAAGAAACGGAGAAAATTGCCAAAAAAACGCACGGAGCGCTCACCATACTAAAACAATTTGGTATCCATGAATGTGGACACAAAGAGCCTATATCAGGGTCTAACTGCATCAGATCTATGATCGGAAAACGGAATGAGAAACATTACATTCTAGCTTCACAAGACCGAGACTTGCAAGATAAAATGCGGGAGAAAGCTGGTGTCCCGTTACTCTACCTTCACAGCAAGTCTCCCACTCTTGAAAAGCCATCAAAAGTGAGTTATGACAAAGCAGGCCAAACCCTTGAAGCTGACCCACACATATTTATTAGTGAAACTCAGAATGACGCCTTGAAAAACATGAAAAAAGCTTTGGGTGTTGAAGAAACGGAAGAGCAGAAGCTACCTATGAAAAGGAAGAAACCTCATAATCCTAATCCTCTATCTTGCAAAAAGAAGAAGAAAAAACCAGGTCAAAATAATAAAACTGGTAATTCGGCTCAAAAAGGAGTAAGTGAGGGAAGTGTTAAGAAAAGAAAGAAGAAGAAACTGCCTGGACAATTAAAAGAGCAACTGAAAGCTTCCATTGGTAATAGATAATAAATCGCTTTTAAACTTTACAGCTTTATTTTTTAATATCAGGCCACCTTTAAACCCAATATCCACACAATGTTCTCAGATAGCAAAGAATAATGTGATATGTGAAGTTTTGTTTTTTGTATGGGCCAAGTCTACAGAAAAAGTGATAAAACTGCATTATCTTGAAAACCATCAAACTTAAAAAGAAACTATTTAGCTATTCATAGTTTTGATTAAAAACGAAACAAGTGTTTTTGAAGAGCCAACTTTGGAAAATAAATCTATTGAGAAAAGTTTCACCAATCGTGTTTCTGTCCATAATAATTTATCTAGATTATATTCCTAGGTTTGTCATAAAAAACAAAACTGTATGTTTTGCTGTTATTGAAAAAGAACCAATACTGCATTCATCAAAAACATTTATTACTTGTCTTAATTAAGTACCTATGTAAGCAGTCTTTGAAGTATAAACTATATAGCTTAGGTATGAGTGGTAGATCATTTTGCAATTTTGGTAAAAAGAAAATATGAAATCAAGAACAATATTGTAGTATTTTATTATTAAGAATAATAAATTGGCACATACATACTCAATTAAAGTTAAAAGTAGGTCTATTTTATGGTAAAAAGTGTTTATTTAAGCTTGAACGGCCACAGCATCTTGAGGCGATATGCACCGAATGTGAGGATGTGAACAAGCGGCAAGTTCGAAAGGTACACAGAGTGGAAATGTGTTACGATATCATAGCACTCATCCGGCTCGAAAACTTCCTGTCCATCGGGGGAATCCTAAAACAAAATCTAATTCATGACTCAACTTAAAGGCAGATAGAAAGCAAGTATTAGCAACATGTTTATCTCATTTTATACCTATTATAGGCATATTCTTGTTCGTTGCAAAATTACTCTTTTTATGTCTGCTCAACTTCACTACCCGCCATTGATGTCATGGTAAAAATTTTAAAATGTAGGATCATTGTAATCCCTTTGTACGGTACACATACTATCAGATCTCGCACATGTCTAAAGAGGGTAGTCAGAGGCACGTCCAAATATTATGTACCTATTTCACAATGTCCACACATTTAGCAGTAGGTACCTAGTTAGCTTATTTTATGTGAGAGGATGCAAGCCTATCGCCGCTACGTCTATGGTACCTTTTAAAATAATAAATTCGTAGCCTGATGATTTATTCAGCATAGCAATGAAGACTTACCTCAATGGTATGCCGTATCATAACCTCCTTGAAGTAATACCACACAGCCACCGGCGCCAGCCAGTAATAATACTTGAAGTAGAGATGCGAACTCAGGTAGATCGTGATCAGACAGGCCAGTTTGAACGCGGAGAAGTCGCGCTGGGCAGCGTAGTCTATCGTCTCTGTCAAAAGACCGATGAGAAAGAACTTTTCTGGGAGGTTGTAGTTCACGATTATTTGCTTTTCAACTAGAAAATTTCCTGGAAACGGAGACAAGAATAGCCGTTAGCTATAGGTAGGTAATATACAAATTTAAAAAATCGCCGTCATCAATAGCCTGTTTTGGCCGAGTGGGAGGTACCCCGACTTTCAATCTGAAGGTCGCGGATTCGAATCCCGGCGGGCATCAATAGATTTTTCTGTTTGAAAAATTTATATATGCGCATCAAAAACACTTGCTCAAAACGGTGAAGGAAAACATCGTGAGGACAATGGGCTTGCAACCTGTCACGTATGGAATGCTAACTACTGCCAAAATACTTGCTAACTGTGCCAAATACTTATAATGTTTGGACGTGCCTCTTTCTACCCCCACTAGACATCTTCAAAGGATATAAGTCGTGATCCTATTTATTTATTTCAAAAATCGCCGTCTCAACATTGATGCTTATAGTAGTTAGGTACCTACCTGAGTAAGGTACCTAACTAGTAAGGTACCTGAGTAAGGTACACCAACTTACTCACGGAGATTTCTTATTGACCTCAGGAGCCTCGGCTTTAGATTTCATATTAATCCAGATAGGTAGGTGCCTACCTAGGTTGAATCACTTCTGCTAGTATAGGTGTACCTAAAGGTAGGTAGGTAAAACTAATCGGATTTCATACCTACTGTAAACTAACTAACCCAAATACTTCTTCAGCCCATCAACCTTATTGGCATCAGCTGCTGCTATCATCTCAATAGCCTCCTCTTCAGTCATGATAGTCCGGATCAGCAGTTTAGGTCGCGCCTCTCTGACAGGCTTCTTGAAGGGCGGAGCGTCATTTTCCTTCAAATTCAAATAATCTTACCAAAACGGTCCAATTCACTTCCACAAACAAAATGAATGGCCCTTTTCGAAGTCACGTGACAAAAGTTAGATGTTCAAAATAAACTAGCACTACATTTGAATGCGTGACCAATTATTTAATACTAAGCTCTTCGGCGCTTAGGACGCGTCATACCCGTTGAGACAGAGGCACAAGGCTGACCATTTTACGAGCTCGCTTCAAACCAAGAAGTACCTACTTATAAAAGAGACATAAATTTATCATAGTGCTACATTATTAAAGATACCTAACTATAAAGGTACAGGACCCATGTACCTACTTTCCCTACTTTTAAGACCTATAACATTGTAGGTACATGACTGCAAACAGGTTTACCTTCAAAGAGAAAAGATACGAAGGAGCGGATATCTGATTGGTAAGCTTGGTATCCTCAGGCTTGAGAGGAATGGGTATCAGCGGTGCAGAAGTAGCCTTGATGCGCACTGGTTCAACGGAAAACGTGGTCTCCGCGCTGGTTCTCGAGTCTAGAATTGTTTCCATTTTATTCAGACGAAAATAGTGATCGTATTTACATGTCAAAATTCATTTCCATGACAAACAGATACCTCAAAAATCTAATTGAAAAAGTTACCTATCAGTTTTTTTGTCGAGTTTGGTTTGAACTTTTTGTAAAAAAAATATGATTCTACGTCTCGCGTCTGCCTTTAGATGTATGTAGTAGGTAGAATACCTCGTAATATCATCGGCATGCCTACTGCTGAGTAAAACTATTGAAAAAAAAATACAAAATTATGTTTTTTCACTTAGGTAATTAATTTATTACATAGAAACATTACAACAAAACATATTTTACAAAATGCACTATACTAGCGATTTCTTCTCGTTTCTCTAACGGGACTTCTTTCTACCGTTTCGCGTTTTTTATCAGGCATGTCCCAATACCGACCAACAACCTCCCTGCTAACACTACTACCTCGAATATCCCATCCATCATCTTTGCTTTTAGAATCTTCGCTGCTACTGCTGCTACTGGAGCTGCTGCTACTACTACTGGAACTGCTATCATTAGAATCGCTGCTATCTGAATCACTTTCTTCTTTTTCTTTCTTAACTTTTTTACTACGTTTTTTTTCGACTTTTTTCGCCTTATCGTCTCTTTTGTTCTGCTTTTTGTATTCGCCGTTTATTTCCCAGTGTACTCCATCTTTGTCAACTCCGCTGCTCATTTCTTCGTATCGGTCGTCACGGCCGCGTCTCTCATCCCTTTCTTCTCTGTCGTTTCGGTCTTCATCTCGGTCATTTCTTTTACGATTATGATCTCTGCTTTCTTGATCATTATTTCGTTTTGAGCTTTTTTTATCACTTTTAGCGACGTATCTGTCCTTCCGCTCATCTTTACTGTTTATTTCTTTATCCCGTTTTTCATCGTTACGATTCTCTTTATCTTTATTTTTATCGGGTTTCTTCCTTTCTTTGTCCCGTTTTTTGTCATTTCGTTCCTCTGCGTCTTTATTTTTGTTGCTACTATTCTTTTCTTTGTCACGTCTCTCTCCTTCCGGGCTTTCTTGATCTTTATTTTTATCGTTTCTTTTTCTTTCTTTGTCACGTCTCTCTCTTTCCGGGCTTTCTTGATCCTTATCGTTTCTTTTTCTTTCTTTGTCCCGTCTTTCGTCATTCCGTTCTTCTACGTCTTTATTCTTGTCGCTACTATACTTTTCTTTGACACGTCTTTCGCCATCCCGGCTATCTCGTTCTTTATTTTTGTCACTACTATTGCTTTCTTTGTCGCGTCTTTCATCATTCCGTTCCTCTCCATCTTTACTTTTGTCGCGTCTATCATCTCTGTTACGTTTTTCTTCTCGTTCATTACTTTCATTGCCCTTGTTATTTCTGGTGTTCCTTTCTTTGTTGCTTCTGTCTTCATCTCGTTCCTCTCGGTTATTTTTATCACGTCTATCGCGTTTTGTGTCTCTGTCATTTCTTTCTTCGTCCCTTTGGCTATCTCTAGCGTTCCTTTCTTTATCGCGTCTTTCACCGTCTCTATTATTCCTTCGACCTTCTTTATCTTCCCTATTTTGTTCTCTATCTCGACTTCCATCACTCCTTTCGTCGTCTCTTTGTCTCCTAGGCCTGTCTTCTTCGCGTCTGTCATCATCGCGCCTTCTGTCTTCATTTTGATTCCTCCTATCGTTTCGCCTTGGCATTTGAGGGATAACAAAGTTATCTTTATCACGTTCGTGGGTTTGCTCGTGTCTTCGCGCATCTTTCCCATAGTTATCGTAAAAGCCGTCGTGGCCCCATCTCTCTTTTTCTTTAGGTTTTTCGGGTTCCTCCTCTGGGGTTTTGGGAGAATTGTTTTTCTTATCCTTTTTGGATTTCTTCTTATCTTTCTTTTTCTTTTTGCTGGAGTCTTCGTTTGAATCTGCATAAAATAGACAAGTTATTTCTAGATTATAATAATTGGTTCCTATATTTTTAAATGGAAATGGGCTGGACATGTGGCACGCTACAAAGATAAAAGATGGACACTAATAGCAACCAGGTGGAGAGGCCCCACAGGGAAAAGAAATGTAGGAAGACCGTTTAAGAGATGGAAGGACGACATAGTTGAAACAGCAGGGAAAGACTGGCTGCTCAAGGCAAAGGACAGAGGAAAATGGGACAAGCTGGAGGAGGCCTTCACCCTAAGAGGGGTCCAACTTAAAGATTGACTTGACTAACATTACTAACAACTAGCCTATAAAAAGACCACTAACAATCTTACTAACGACATTTGGATTGTAAAATAAGTGAACAAGTTGGAAATAAAGGGCTTTATTATTATTATTTATTATTATTATTATTATATTTTTAAATATGAAACATTTATTTATTTACTAATATTTTTTGCACTGTATTTACCTGAGCTGGAGTCAGAATCACTGGAACTGCTGCTTGAGCTAGAATCAGAGCTTGAACCACTCTCCAAGTTGATTTCAGGTGGAGGCAGAACATTCTGAAATATACAAAAATAGATACTATTACATTATATGATCATATGCAAATGATTTTTTCATTACAATAAGGCTTCATAAACATTACTAAATAGGTAAAAGTAAGTTACCTTTGGTATTTGTTTCAAATGCTCTCTCAACTCATCAGTGAGGCCTCCAAGACCGATAGTGGTAAAGAAATTGATGGAAAACCTCGTATTCTTTGGATTATCTCTCGGGAACACCCCCAGAAATGCTCCTTGTAGAGTCCTGAAACAGAAAAAAAACACATTAACTTTACAAGCCACACATTTTTAAGATATGGAACAGTAATAGGAGCTTACGGGTCTTTGAGTCGATCATTCAGCTTCTTCAGCCCCATGTACTCAGCCAGCTCTTGGAAGAGAATCTTGATGTAAATACGACTGGAGCTAGTTGTGTCTTCCTCGTTCAACCTCACACACTCGAGCACCTCCCAGCTGATGGAATCAGTGAACAAAAGATGAGCAAAGAATTTGCTGACGTTTCTCAGCCGGTTAGTGTCTAACCTATGAGCAGTTCCATAGGAGTCTTTGAAAATTTCCTCAAATGGTCCTATGTAGATTCGATTCAGGTTACAGAAGCGTTGTGCTAGTAGACCATAGAATTTCTCGTACGTCCTCTGCTCTGCACAGCAGTCCAGGAACATATGGCACAGCTCCACTTCTTGACCAGGTTTTAGCTGCATCTTCATAAGTTTATGAGCACATTCTTCAAAGTCCAAACTCGAGTTGATAGTCAAGTATATTGTTCTGCGTAATGCAACCAGATTTGTCTCTGTGTTATCAATGATGGTCATTTCCTTTTGTTCTGTATCCTCCTCTTCTTCTTCATCATCAGACTCCTCAGATCCACTTTCTCCGGTGCCTTCGTCGGATTCCGCATCAGAGCCAAGGATTTCCTTGCTCAGGGTTTTGTATTTCTGCTCATTCTCTTCATATTTATCATCGTGCTTGAATACATCTGGAAACAAAGACTAGCATGTTCACTTTAAGTCTGTTACTAAGCTGGAATTTTTGAAAGTAACAAGACTTAAAATAAATATTCAATAATCTTTTTAATAAGACAAGTATTATATACACACAAACACACATATATACACAAACCAAGTAAGTATTCCTTGTGTCTTGGGTATGTTCCGAAATATTTGTAGATCTTTAATTTTTCTATTTTTATTTGGAGACTTTGATGTTAGGAATTTTATAAATACACTAGCTGTGCCCACGGTTCTATATTAAATTTATGTACTCGTAAAAATTCAACTGCACACACAACCTTATCTAAACTTAGATCTGCCAGTTGTAATCACAATAAATGACTTGTGTTTAGCCTGTTAGTGCTTTATACAACTATTATGAATAAGGAATTTTTCACACATTTGTTATAGGAAAGAGAAATTTATAAGGTGGAAATTATGTATAAACACTTACTCAAGATATCCTGAGGGTCAGTGGCATCATCCAACATAAGCAGATGCGTAAACTGCTCTTCTTCAGGCACCAATTCCAACTCTTCAAGTACTGCAGGATGGTCCTTAAACCCATCCTTCCATATTTGGAACATTACTTCAATCATGTACTGAACTCTCTTGTCCAGCTGACCCTCATGCAATATATTTCTCATCATCTCAAATATAGCATTCACACCCTTTGATGAAACCTCTGTCAGTTTCTGACCACTTTCCTTCAAGAATGCTATAGCAACTTCCACTGAATCATCAGATGGGGTCTCTACAAGTAATGTAAGAAGCTCCAAAGCCAGGATCTCATGGGCCACACGTTGGTTCACCAAATGAGCAATGAATGAGGCTGCAGATATGCATATTGATTTGTCGTTCCGCTTAAAACCTCTTTTGAATTGAATGACCAACCTTTTCAGTAGCAACTCGCCTATGTTTGGAAAACGCGAGTTCACGGCAGCTACAAGGGCTGCGTAGACGTTGGTAAAGGTAGGGGAAGCAGCCTGAGCTTGAATCACCGATCGACATAGTAAACCTCTTCCTCTTACTATGTTTTCTTTTAACAACTGCTTAATTATGATACCAATGTTTCCAACGTTGATTTTGTTGATGTGCCCGTGTATGGACTTCTTCAGAGCTTCCCAAGCCAGTCTCTGGTACGCAATAGAGGCCTTATCCGTGATCTGAGCTTGCATCATACGCAAACGCGCGGGAGGGATGTACGCGCCGCCAGTTCGCGTGTTGAGCATGTCTGTTTCTTTGGCTTTTCTAATTGGAGGCTCCGGTTTGACTTCTTTTGGGCGTTCGTTGTGTTTTTCCTGTTTTACCGATCGATCGGTAGAGCGTGATCTGGAATGTCTGCGTTTACGTCTAGAATCCCTCTGGCGGGACTCGACGGGTGAACGAGACCTAGAACGTGGCCTTTTCGACTTCTTTTCCCTGCGTCTTTCGTCGTCATCGTTGGATCTGTCCTTTTTTCGTTTACTTTCCTTGCTAGGCTCCATTTTCAGGTTTTATTTTTGTCTCCGAAGGGTTATAAGATTAACACTGATATTGATATCACAAAGCTAATAAATATTCAAAAAAATAAGCAAATACACGTGAAAATATCTAAACAATGCAAACAAGCGTTCTAATTCTGAAGGAAAATAAATGGCATTGGCTCAATTGGCTTCTGGCATTATGACAATAGCAGCCATTTTTTTATTTTCATTCAATTCAATGCTGTCGTTGACTTTGAAGTTTGACTTGAAGACTTTGAATATTTTTGACTTGAATCAAGTTTGAATACCCATCTTTTGGCCATGTCGAGTGAAACAACACGACACGGTGCCTGGCGCGTGTTTTTCTTGAACAAGTCGTGTTAATAGTTATTTGTTATACAAGAGTGCAAAGTTGCTTTTTAACCGCGTGTTCAATTTTGATGACCGAGCAAGCGAAGGATTCTAAAATTAGAATCCTGAGCGTTAGCGAGAGAATCAAAAGAGCACGAGGTGAAAAATCTTTGCACTCGAGTGCAACACGTAACTTTTCATTCCACCTCAGCGAGGAAATGACTAAATGCAAAAAAAAACGTTTACAATCACAAGATAGGTACTTTTATTTCAGTTTAGGTATTAACTACTACATTATGACAGGTAAGTATTACAGAATAATCTTAATAATGACGTGAAAAAATGCCGCGTTAAGAACCGCGTACAAAGCAAATTGAAAAAAGAACACCAAGAAGGTTCCGTTCCGAGTCTGAGTTTTTAACAAATTAAAAAAAAGTTGTATGATATATTCGGCACCATAGAGGTAGCAGTAAATAGGTATAATGATTTTTTTAATTCACAAACTTAGTGCACACGATGTTCTAAATTCAATTTACTTTATCCTTTAGAGAATAAAAACGGCTTTTGCACTCAGATATTGAAGAGCAAAAATACTCCTTCCGAGATGGTGGGATGAAATAGTATATTATGCAACTAGTGAATAAAGGACGGATTTAAAGCGAGGGCCGTAGATGAGTCACGAGCAAGTGAAGGATTCTAATGATTGAATCACGAGCGCAGCGAGTGATTCAACTGTTAGAATCCTGAACGACGCGAGTGATTCATGGCCCTCGATATAAATTCGTACTTTATTCAGGAGTTGCATACTATACTTTATACCATGACTACGAGAATATTTATTTAATGTAATGCCAAACTCCTTGTCGCAAATATCGACCAATCAAATCTCGAGAATTTATTTGCACCAAAGAGTTTTGAATTTCGAATCTCAGCGCAAGGAGTTTGTGTAAGCATTGAAATAGAGACCGGATATATTTTGTGTTCCAAATTCAAACACCAAAATAGTGAATAAAAACAAAACAGTGAATAAAAGGCCTTTTTATTCACTGTATTGCGTGAATAAAATAAGCTTTTTAAAGTAGGTATGGTATAAATAATATTATTTTCAGAATTCGTTCAGATTCAGATTCTCAACGTGAACCTCGCTGGGACACAAAAGTAAGAGTGGGTTTCAGACTTCATGACATCATTGATAGGTATCAATACAATCATCTGCACCTTGATTTTATGCAATTTTAAATTTTGCAATTTTAAAGCAGTTAACTTCAACAGATTTAGCTGAAATTTGGCATACTTTCGGTGACAATGCAATAATATGGACAGATCTGATGAATGGAGTCAGGGGCTGTTCGACAGTCGCTCACAACTCACAACGGAACTTCTTAGTAAATACTTCGATTGAATAAAAACTTTGCATTCTTGTCAAGTTCCGATGATAAATGTTTTATGATACGTTTGACAGGTGGGCGCGTTTGTGCTCAATGGCTAATAATACAAAAGCTTGTCATTGAAAAATATTTTTCAACAGAAAACTTATTTTATTTGTAACCGGTTAATATGGCGGCATGGTTGCATCTTGTTCTATCGATAGTTCTCGTAGTAAAATTGATTGCAACAAAAAGTAAACAAGAGGCTTACTTTTTTTATGATATGTGCCTATGCCTACCCTCTAATGATTAACAAATAAAACACAAAGTTTATTAGTATTTATGACTTTATTTAATACGACAATGAAACTACAAAAGTTGCCTGCACTTCAAACAGCATTTTTATACCTCACAAACTGAAGCACATTAATCATAATAATAATCAAATCACATAAAACATAAAAAAATATATTATATTAACACCATATTAGGAGATTAGAAGTGACTAACATTATGCAAGTTAATGGTTAAACAAAAATATAATAATTATCTGAAAGCTAATATTTTTGTATCGCTATACATGATTCATCTCGATCGTGAGATTCTAAAAGGCTACACAATACCCAAGGCAAATTGGTCAGAGGTTTTCACTTCTTCACCGAGAAACAAGCTAGTAACTTACAACTAGTTCCTTACTCATAGTAGCGTTAGTAACGAAGTACAAGCAGGCAAGCTACTCGCCTCGCCGCGCCAAGCAACGATACTCATCTCTTAATACTATATACAATTATTATCATAATCTTCGACGTTAAAAACAGACCGACGCTAAAAGAATGGCAAAAATATACCTACTATAATATACGGGTATAATCTCACATGTCGAGCGACGGACCCGCGTCTCAACGGTATCGAACCTCGTCGCTCACCGCTTCGCACTTGTGCTACAGATACCGAGCATTATACCTATCTAGGCTGCATCGCAAAGCAGCTTGTGTCCAACACCAATCGGCCGCCCGGCGATCCGCCATCTACCGTTAAAAAAATATAAAACGCTATGAAGGCAGTTTTACATGTAACATTTTGATATAATCCATGAGCCTTCAATAATATCTAGGCACTTCCTGCTAACCAACGTTCGAATAATTTGAGATCATAATAGTTTGATGAACGAACAACGAAACGCGTAGACTAGATGTCGCGTCGCAGCCCCGGCGTATGCGCGTAGGAAACGTGAGGGTAGTCGGACAAGCCGCCATTTTGTTTTTTCAGTGCTGCCACATTCCCGACCGGGCTGCGACGTAGCTGGCATCACCGAGCAAGCGTATCAACTTGGAAAACGACGACCCACGACACAGTACCCTTCCAAAGTCGACAACACAAATTGATACGGTAAATAGCGATAAGATAAAGTACGAACATGAGTAAACTTAAATTTAGATTATATCCTCCTAAAAATACTGTTGCGTATGACAAACATTAGAAATAATGATATAAGTCTATAACTAACGATTAGGGATATCATTCTCCAGCCACCTCGTCCTGCAAAGCTTGCTTGAAAATCCGATCCATTACCGAAACCTCATTTGCCGTGGGTTCCGTACAAAATAATTTTACGTTTTGAGCTAGTCTCCAACATTTCAATCAAACAAACGAATGGCAAATTTCGGCGTTTTAGATGACAGAACCCTAAAAACGACAATCCAACTTGTAGTGATCAAACAGACATTGGTGTCGATTCTCTTGTTGCATTTTGCTCAACCAACTTTATTTGACAGCGCTAAAATTATATGTCCTTGTTTTATAAATCTATAAGAAAGTGACGGCTACATTTTTAGTGCATTCAATTTAGGAGAGTTTAGGATACAGCAACTGTATCGACATCAATTATCTATTGATATTACTAAAAGTTGATATTAATTTGAGATCGAGCCAAAAAAAATGTAAATAGGCCACAAGTTAACAATGCACACGAAAAACGAAACAAAATTCGATAAATTTTAATGTCGCAAGCGTGAACGCCGAGTTCATTTGGTGTGATAAGCGCGTTCGGGTGTGAAACATTGTGAGGATCCGTGGTTGTGCAAAGATACATTCTGCCTATCACAATATTTTGTTGTTACAACACCGACGCCCTGTGGCCTGAGCACGAATCACTATTGTACGTCAAAAGTCAAAACAGACACTTATTGTAATGTGTCAGTTTTGACATTTGGACGATACGATGGTGGTTGTGCAGCCATTGTGGCGCGTTCACGACAATCTACGGTACAAATTTGCTACTGGACCAGCCAAACCCTTATACCTAGATTCATACGTCACATGATAACCATTCAAAACTTGAATGTATCATGTCGACCTATGACTCCTTCATCCTTACATATCTTGAGCTTCGTAAACCAGTCATAAATATTTCTATCACTAGGTTTGTCCGCTCTCAATTCCTTTCATTAAGCCTGATACGAGCTCGCAAGACTGTTCTGCGTCAACCCATTTAGATAGGCGGTCGAAGCATGGCAACACTGCACACCTGTTTATTCTTTTCATCAGCGACGACCCAAGTACCAAATGATAATAAATTGCATTACGAATAAATTGTATAACTAAAAAACCGTATAATTTAATTCTGGAGATTCTCGATCGCTTATAAAATTGCCGCCCGAAAGGCGCGCATAAAATAATCTTAAAAACATAATAATTGCCAGGGTGCGCTTGTACATTTCGAATTTAGAACACGATGCCTTTCACGTTTGGCTCTCCGGTTCGCATAGAATCCGTAACGTACAATAAAAGCCAGCGGCCTGTTTTTGAATAGGGAGCTTTTAGATGCCGATTACGCACTGCGTTTTTGCGGTAGCGGTCTCTCAGTAACTATAAAACGGTAGATCATGATACCTAGACAATAAAACAGGCGTCTACGACACAACGAATTCTGCAATTTTTTTTGTAATGCGAAACTTTTCCACCATAATAAAAACACAGCGCGAGCGCGTGTATCTTGAGTGGTAAAACAATCCGCAAAAACGCAGTGCGTAGTCAGCCAACGCCCCGTTCGAATTTCGAATTTGAAAGCTGTCGTTCACGCGGTGTTGGCCTGGATGCGCGTCTTTCGGCCTCAGGCGTGCAACAAAGAGGCTTTAGCCGGAAGTGGCGGCGGCCTCGCTCTCGCGCGCGCTCTTGTTCTGTCGCACCATCTCAGCGCGTCGCTCCTGAAAAAGAAATAAAGTATGAGATAGTTTCAATGTGAACAGAATAAGATTGATTGCAGGTATTTCACTCAATTTTAGTTAGATTGTGGGGGCATTAGACAAAGACAACAGATATAGTTAAGGGTTGTCGTTGTCTATTGTCAAACAGGTTACAATCAGATTCTAATATTTTATAAAAAAAATCCGGTTAAACCTATTTAGTATACTATCTTTTTTATTTTTTTGCATATTTTTCATTTCTTCTCGTATGTTAGTCGATAATCCAAAATGATAAATAAAAAGGTGATAAGCAAAAAGTGCGGGATGAAAACGAAACCAACCTCCTTCTTAACAAAGTCGAGTTTCTTCTGAATTTCCTGTTCTCTCTTGATCTCGGCCGCTGTTAGTTTGGTTTCGATCTCTTTAGTGATCTCCTCGATCTTGGCGTTGGCCACCGAGCGTACTTCCACAACCTTATTGCTCTAATTGATGGAGAAAAAAAAAATGATGGTAAACATAAAAATAAAAATAAAACATGGCACAACTGGTAATACCCGAAGCAAGAGATCCTCTAAAATCTTCAGGCGCTTAGACCTTTGAAGATGTCTAAGGGGCAGTCAGAGGCACCTCCAACAATAACATTTGGCACAAAAAACATGGTGTGATAAATCAATAAAAACAATTCCTAGTTAACAAAACCTATGATTACCGCCATGAAAAAGAAATGAAAATACTTTTTTTGTTTGCATGCATGCCATTTCACAATAATAATGATACTGATGATTCATAAACATGCTGGTACAACAATAGAGAGACACCAATAAGTTGAAGTAACCACCCTCATGAGGCTAGCCGGTTACTCACTAAGCCGTAACTGTAACCAAACAGATACACTAACGAGTTCTAGTGTGTACGCTATGACAGCAGCGGCGGCCTTTTGTCCTTCGTGAAAAGTATGTGATGCGAAAGTAGGTCTATTTGTTTTATATTTTGTCATGTTTGACGAGTTATTCAAATAAATATGAGTTTTAAAATATTTTACATTGAATGATTTACAAAATTTAATTAATTTTTCATTTATGTTTTGAATGAATGAATTAGTTAACTAACTTTATATTAATTTACCTGAAAAAATTATATGGGATCAAAATCAAGTTTTAAATAAAAAATCGATTTTTTTTTTCAATTTTCTTGGTTGATGCGCAAGGCCTCTGGTTCGCCAGCCCCTAAGACCGCAGCTGTATGACAGTCTTCGCCCTCGTCGGCTCGCACACAACGTACACACCATGTATTTAGGTACATGAGGTTAAAAGAGTTCTACTCGTGAATTGAAAACGATATATCGTAGCAATAATCGTGTTAAAGTTACATCGTTTCGACTATAGTTTGAACGAATGGAACGACCGTAATTAGTTTTAACAATCATCGATGTTCATAACCCTACTTACAAATATACGAGAAATTGAATTTTACCACGAAACGAATCTATACTAATATTATAGATGCAAAAGTAACTCTGTCTGTCTGTCTGTGACGTTATCACGGGCAAATCGCTGGGCCAATTATGATGAAATTTCATAATAGAGATAGTTTAAGGTCTTGGCACGGACATAAGCTAATGTTTTTCAAAAAATTTCTTTTGATTTTCACAAAGTCGTCAAAAAATAGATTTCTTAAATCTATTTACGCGGAAATAGCTGCGAGTAAAAGCTAGTGTTTCAATGTCTTTTTGTTTGCGGAGTTGACATAGACACTCAGTTACGGCTCGCTAGTGAGTATCAGGCGTTGAACGGTACAGCAAAGTCGGTCAGCCCCCGCGCAGTTCTAGCACTATCACGATGTGTATTGTGCACTCACGTGATTGCGCAGCTTTTCCTTCTGCTCGGCCTCGCGCTGCAGACGGCGTGCAGCAGCAAGAGTGAGCTTATCCTGGATCGAGTTCTCCAGCTGGGTGAAGCGTTCTTGGTTACCAGCGCGGACCTTGCGGACTTGCTCCTCCTAAAAGTTGTACTCGTTTTGTAATGTAATATTGTTAATTGATTCAGGCGTAAAATGGTAAAAGGACAAAGATTCTCTGCTCTCAAAGAGTCCAACCTAAGGTAATATACACACACACTCCAGCAGACTTCCCAGCAGTTAATCTGGAAGAAGTAGGTACCTACAGTAAATTAATCGTTACTAATTTGTTGCTATATATCATTATTCGGTTAGGATTTTCACAGCTATATTGTAAATGCGAAAGTTTGGATATTAATCGATATTAGTTTGGTATTCATTTAAACGGTTACCGTTCTAATACTAATATCGGTTGAAAAGATTTCGATGTTATAGATAGATATGGTATAGCATACTTTTAATCTAGAAAAACAAGCCCTAAGATATTCAAATGAGACGACAAATTTTGTATGAACCTACAATGTATAAAATTTTATTTAAAAATAATTATTTTTTTGTGGTAAACATGGGAATGAATTTGGCAATTTGATTGGTTTTAACAATTTAAGCCACATTCATAAAAATAGCCCTTTGATTACCTATGTAAGTTTTGTTAGGATCCATTTCCATCAGCTTCTATTTAAAACAAACTCTATACGAATATGCGCGAGAATCAAATCTTGCAACTACGCGAGAGAGCCTACAACGCCGCCAAAGTTAAAAGAATCTGATGCCCTTACATGTTCGCGCAGACGTTCTAGCATCTTCTTGATGTTCTCATCGCGCTTGTCGGCTGCCGTGGTCATCTTGTCCTCAATCGCCTTGTATACCTCGGCCGTCTGCTGCTCCAGAGTCAACCTGTGTTCGAAAATACATTATATACATTATCCTAATAATATTATAAATGCGAAAGTTTGTGAGTTTGTTTGTATGTTTGTGCCTCAATCAGGCCTAAACCACAAAAAGGATTAAGATGATACTTTATGTAGATGTAGATATAATACCTGAATAAAACATAGAGGTATTTATAATCCGGAAAACATCCCCAAACTGTTAAAAAACGCAAAGTTAATAATCAAAAACCCAAATCATCCGATTTGGGTTTTTGATTATTAAAATTTGGACAGGACAACGTCTGTCGCGGGTCTGCTGCGGGTCATTATAACTTCTTAACGCAACCTTTAGCGCGGTCATCAAATGGATGGGTGGCCGCTTGTGGTAACAGGTGAGCGATGTCGGTTCCGGTTTTTTAAATAAAAGTCGTTGGGCATGCTTTTGGACGGAATAAAGTTAAAAACTCCGTCACTAAGAGTTCGCCTAGCTCATACAAACTTCAAACCACATTGTTTTATTTGTTTTTTTCATTATTTAGTAGAAAATTAATATTAATATATTCTTCAGTTCTTTTTGTACATATTTTCCGTCAAATCCGGGTGGAAAGCCCAATAAATGTAAGCAGTACTACTGCTACTGTACTGTACTGCTTACATTTATTGGGCATTATCTGATCATGAGTCCCTTGAACTGTTCAAGGGACACATGATCAGAGACCAAGTTTCGTAAAAAAATAAATGGATTTCTTTCAGTCTTCTTTATTAGCGTAGTCTCTGTTTCACGATTCTTATAAAATCATATTCCGACGATGCCAATGGCAGCAAATTGCGTATCGCTCGGATACAATGACCTCAACAAAACGGTGTGAAGAGCCTTTATATTGGTAGTTTGGTGGTGACTCACTGGAAATAATAGTTTTTCGTGTACCTAACTGCAAACTGCGAATGCTAGAATATTATTTTTGAGGGTTCCGTACCTTAAAACGAAAACCGAAACCCTAATAAAATCCATTCGTTGTCAGTCTGTATGCCAAGACCCTTTTTCCCAGGAACGTGTGTACTGTGTACCTACCTCCACACGTTCCTGGGAAATTAATAAATTAATAAATATAGTTTAAGGTCCCTAAAGCTGTAAAAAAATCAAGCTTCAGGGACCAAAAAATATAAAATATGGCCATTTTTAGGGTTCCGTACCCAAAGGGTAAAAAAGGAAGCCAATTACTAAGACTTCGCTCTCCGTCTGTCTGTCTGTCCGTCTGTCTGTCACAGGGCTGTATCTCATGAACCATGATAGCTAGACAGTTGAAATTTTCACAGATTATGTATTTCTGTTGCTGCTCTAACAACAAATACTAAAAACAGAATAAAATAAATATTTAAAGGGGGCTCCCATACAACAAACATATTTTTTTTTTTTGCAGTTTTTATAGATAATGTACGGAACCCATCGTGCGCGAGTCCGACTCGCACTTGGCCGGTATTTGATGTTTTATTTATATTTTATACATTTATGTCGCATATTTTGCTCACTCACAAGTAAATTTAACCCTACCTAAAATTGACAATGACCGGGGAAACTTAAAATACGGGAAAAATCTTTGATACTCGATGAACTTTTGATGAAATTTTGCGATGAACTAACCATCAACATAGAGGTTTGTATTGTACGGAACCCATGGTGTAATAGTCAGACTTATTTATTAGAAGAGCACTTCCGGTGTTATTTCATCTATTTAAATAAAAATAAATCGGCGAAATGTTTGTACGAGCATAAATTCTGAACGCAATTCTGCACCAAATTGGATAATTCTTTTTTGTTGTGTTCGTTATTGATAGGACAAAATATAAATAAACATTTTCGAAAATCAACCGTAAAATTGTAAAATTCGGGAGAAATTAAGTGTTTTTTTTCTAAGGGATTATTGAAATTTGACAGGACAACACCCAAAAAATTTGAATACGAAAGTGTTTACCTGGTCTTCTCAACGCCCTCAAGATGGTCCTTCAGCCTGCCCCTGAGCTCGCTGATGTATGCCTCGCGTTTCTCCTCATGCGTCTCCATCTTAGCATCCAGCGCCTCCTTGGTGGACACGATGAAGTTGTTTGTCTGTTCGCTGCGAATCTTGGACGCCTCCTCGATCTTGGCCATCTTTTGTGCGATAGCGGCCATCTTGCTTTGTTCTAAAATCTGCAGAATGATGGGCAGGCGTTAGCACGACGTTAGGAAATTAATTTGAAATAGGAACACGACTGTAATCCCTAAGTAACGGTAGACATCCTCTTAAATCTCAAGGTGATCCTGGAAGATGTCTATAGGAGGTCAGGGGCCAAGCTTTACATTTGACACATACCCACAATCTGCAGTAGTTAGCATTATATACGTGGCAGGTTGCAAGCCCACCGCCGCTTATAAAAATACTAACTTGTTTCCTCACGATGTTTTTCCTTCACCGTTTTAACCATGTGTATAAAAATTCGAACAGAAAAAATCCATTAATTCGAAGCTTTTCTTTTATCTGGAGCTTCAACAGAAGTATTCTCAGGCGATACCTATTTACCTATATCTTGTACCGTTTTACTGGTTACAACTCTAGAGGCAATTTTTTTTCATGTAACGTGGTATAAACACTTACGCGTCTCCTCTCCTCAGCCGCCTTCAGCTTCTCCTGAATCTCCTCCACGGAAGGCGTCTTTTCAGGTGAGTCGGCGCGGCGCGGGGCCGGTACACCGACCGGCTCGGCCAGAATCACCTCATAAGCCAAACCACCCTTCGACATCTCTTGGCACCTGATTTCAGTGGCTGTGGACAAAAACCGACATGAAACGACTAGTGGAAACCCTCGCGACTTAGTTCACGTGAAGTTATTTTTAAACAGACTTCGCTGCACACCCTTAGGGGTTTAATTTCGGAAATTCTTTTCTTCGTGCACCCCTACACTAATAGAAACACATCCTCCAAATTTCAAGTTTCTATGATCAGAGGTTTAGTCTGTGCGTTGATAGATCAATCAATCCGTCAGTCAGTCAGTAACGCACGAGATATTTAGGATACTAACGGACAGGTGTTGTTTGCTGATGAATTTTCACTACTCTATAATAAAAACACGCGAGCAATGTGTTCTGTTCAAAGTAAGGTACTAAGAAGAGTATGTCGGAAGATAATACCCATAAAACAGAATCCACTTGTTCGTACGACTTGTTTAGAAATTGATAACTACAACAGCTATTTATCACGCGATACCGATGGTAGGAGTAGCGTCAAAGTAATAACTGTTGAAAACACAAGAGCTTTGCCCAAACTTTTTTATTGCAATGGCCACGCGCGCCACCAAAACCAGACGAAACAAATTCCTAGGTGCCGCATAATTTTATCGCTATTGCTAGACGTTTCCTTTTAGTAGAAAGATTATGCCGGTAATGTTTATCATAATACTCCTGCATCGTAAAAATCTAAAGACGAGCCAGCCAAACGGAACCGGCAATTACCTCATAATAGTGTTTTCGCCCTGATAAACATGCATTAAGAAGGTTAAAGCTTCACAACTCATTAGGGCGTTACTTATCCGTACATAATAAACACGGGTTTGCGCATACATTATACCCTTCCCTTTAACCCCTCGTGATTACCGATTTACGAGTAGGTAGGTAATACAAACAACTGCACTTTGTTTAATTTGGTTGAACAAGACTAATCAAAGAGCTTTTGATTCCCCATTTTGCTAAATAGAAATGAATAGATACAGAAATGATTATTACAATAAAAATATCCCACAATTAAGCTTATTTTTCTCCAAAGAAAATGTTCAAATATTTAAGGTAAAAAAAAACCCACTATGCAAGTCTGAAATGTTAAAAACCCGACCCGTATTTTAATAAACACATTAAATATTCAACATCCACTAATTAAGCGCCAGAATAATCTGCAGACACCTTTTCAAAACTCATTTAATTACAACCAGGGGCCTCTTTATTAGGGGTGGAATTTTAAAACCCCGAGAGGGGCGAGGTGGGGATGAATGGCCTGGTAAATTAGCGTAAAACTCAAGGTCGGATAAACTTGGTCCCCCGTCAAGAGGACGAAGGAATTCGGTAGTAATTATTCTAAGGGGTGACAGGGGGAGGCTGGGCGGGCTCACTCCCATGCCCGTATGACTCATGCCGACAGCATGCATTTTCAGTGCGGGCTGTCTGCAAACAATGGAATTATTCAGGTGAGTAATATACCATAAATTTTCGCGTTTCCATTTGCAGATTGCTTTCGAAACAGCAAATGAAACTCGAAACTTTGCACTTTCAATCATTGCTAATTGGGTTGTACTAACGTTGACACATCGTTTGCCAAGTTTAAATTTATGAGAATACCTTCCGACAAATGAGAATACGTTGCATATACGGCGGTATGCTTACAGCGGAATAATACTTCCCACCCACCAACATCCTGATACATTAATAATGTCCTTCAAGAATCTGGGAATGCAATTCAAAATGGCAATGCCAGCCTGCCAAGCGGTGGCAAGCTGCCAAAAGGCTGGCAGCAGCTGTAGCGATAATGGCTGACTGTAGAGGATTTTTTTAATCTATGTATAGCTGCTGGTATAGGGTGGTCGGGGTTAAATGTTGGATCGATAGGTTTATGCTAGCTAAGCCACGGTCTTAGCTCTCTAATCTAACTAACATGGGCGGCTTATTTCTTACTTATATTATGAATACGAAAGTTCGTGTTTCAATCACGCCATAATGGCTGAACGGATATGGATACAACTTGGAATAATTATGGTATCTACATGATCTAAAGTAGACCAGGGGTCTAAAAACACCACTATCCAGGAATTATTTTATGATGACTTGACTTTTTTTATTCAGCAAACATGTGAGCCGCAGGTGGATATCAGTAAATAATATATATTGTGTTGTTATTGCTGGCGCGATCGCATTATTGACAACCAATTTACGGTAGTATGAGATTATATTTATTTTCTGCACAAACATTACAATCATTAGTAAAAGGTGTAAATTAGGCCATCATTATATTATCAACTAGCGACCCGCCCCGGCTTCGCACGGGTAGCATGTTATTATACATATAAACCTTCCTCCTGAATCACTCTATCTATTAAAAAAAAACCGCATCAAAATCCGTTGTGTAGTTTTAAAGATATAAGCAAACATACATACATACATATTACATACAGACGCGGGAAGCGGAAAGCGACTTTGCTTTATACTATGTAGTGATTGTTGTGCGTTCTGATGCTGGGTAACGAGCCACTCCTGCAATGCGAAGTTTAATTGGATCTCATTAGAAAGGCACTCCTCAGACAAAACAAAAGAGGCTCGAGTACCGTAAAACAATGGTGCTCGCTTCACCAGCACAAACTAGATTCCTATACGTGCTATGGCAACTGCCAACAATAACTCACTTTTATATGGAGTGAAAGCACTTGACCCTACAAAGCACAAGCTTTCATTCGAAGAAAAACCAGTCTCAAAGTTTCTTCGATAATATCGAAGACTGTACTAACGTGTTTTCTTATTTTCAGCAGAAAGCATTGTCTCTCGTAAAGTAACTTTCCTTCGTTATATTTTACGAGTGTTATTTTAGAGAGGGTATCATTTTACCTAAAAAAGGCCGAGACAAAGTAGTAACAAGATCCCATCTGGCTCTAATTGGCTCATCATCGGGTAGAAATCTAGTAATGCAATGCCGATATATCGGCGATTTGGATTTAACATAGTATCGTTATCAATCACTGCCGAATCGCGTATTATTCCGATGCCATAGACACTTACTGATGAATTTGACTTTCTTTGGTTGCTTCGTTCTTGGTTTCCCGATTGGTTTCTTGACGGGCACTGACCGCCGGTGTGCTAGAAAGAAATGATGACGTCAGCGAAGCCCGGCCACGCGACGCATACCACTTACCAGGAAACGAACGGACCCAATGTTAAAAAAATTACAAAACCAAAATGATGATTTACAAATCCATACAACAATGAACCCTCAAATTCCAAACCCAAACAGCAAGCGGGTAAACATCCCCCAAGGTCCTCCCTCCGAGGACAATCGGAAAGCGATTACAGCGGTCAATTTGGACAGACTAATGTTTATACGAAGACTATTCCAGTATGCCGGCGGACCCCATAATGAATTTACGTCAAGCCACAGTCGCGTGCTCAAAGATATCGATTTACAACAGACTGGAATACACATTGGAATTGGTAATGGTTGTCATATTTCAACCACGCGAAGGCAATGCTTATGCAGCATGTCATAGAATTAGAATGATATCAATCGTACTTTAATAGATGAAATGCATGTTGAAAAACATTCAAAACCACAATTAACCACAATCTATTGATCGGATCGGAAGCCAATGCCTACGAAATGACCAAGGGCGGACTCGTTTGAGCCTACGTTGAACCAGAGTTTTCTGTTGCCGAGTATCGTATCGATTACCCAATGAGCGCGATTATCGGATAAACTTCCATAATCCAATTAAGTCATTGTTTCAAACTTGTAACAACTGCTGAGCCAAACTAATGGAACAAGCGGGGAGTCGTCAATAGTCATTAGATATTTTGAGTTCGACTCGCGTAGGATCGTCTTTGGGTAATAGTTGGGAGGTAATAACGCGACGGCACGACATCGCAAGATGAGAGGCCGGTACGTGAGCGGAATGTGGAGCCGTGAAGGGGAATGGGGGAAAATTCCCCGCAAATACGGATAATCCCTCACGGCAACGCTCAGCCTCGGTTTACACGGCAGACAATGCGGCGAACGCCGATATTCAGAGTTTTTAAAACTTTAATTCTATGCAGCATTTTCTATAATCCTATCTGAGCCGGGTTTATGGCTTGTCGATTTGAATTTATAATCGCAAAAAAATTGAGATTGAGGAAAAAATTTTCATTTTCCAATGAATGGGTCCAAAAAATGTAGTTGAACGTTCAAGATAAATAAATAAATAACAACCAACGTACATTAGTCCTTCCACACTAGGATTCCCCGTGTCGTGGATATCAAAAACTAGTACAACACAAATATCTGCATATCATGCAAACATTTGTCCTGCCTATTGTGTCAAAAAAATAAGCTATGCTTGGTTCTGATTGCAAATCTACCGTCTGCAAATACCAAACGGTTGATTGGGTCGTTCGTTACGCAAACTACATTAATTAGGCGTTGCGAGCCATAATTCACGAGCAGGCGTTTCCATCTGTTGATAATACGTTGACTGACTGAATAGAGCAATTTGTGGAGTGTAATTTACTTTCTCGCCTAACTGAGAGGCAAATAGTTGCGGTGAACCCGGATTGCAATCCGCCAACTTGTAGTTTACGTAACCGCAAACATGCAGCTCAGCCGGGATCAAAATAAGAGTTCTGTCCGAGAGATCAAAGCTAAACTTATCGAGTGAAAACAAGGAAACTGCTTCACATAATACTGTTCCAAGTGCCGTCTAGGTTTTATCCAATCAGATACTAACTTGATCATTCTCAGAGTTTTCAAATCTAAAATAATAGGGCTAATGTTATAAATAAAAGGGGTTCTAAGTATTCGAAAGCTGTAGAACAAAGTTAACATTAATGATTCAATAAAGTAAAATAATAACTGGTAATCGAACATAAAGAGGGCAGTTTCGTCGAAAAGGTCGTGTCCCAACCCCCTCTGGCGCCGCACGACATACCGACGTGAAAAACTGATAAAATATTTAAAGCAAGGCTTTAAACCGGCGGCCGCGAGGGGAGAACAGAAAGCGAATTTACTACCGCAGGGAATACGAACATTGACACGAAAGACTATTTTAAACGAATGCGGTGCCAAAGCTATGCAGAAACAAGGGAGACATTCAATGCAGCCAACGACGACGAGAATATTCCAGAATAGCAGAGCGGAGACGCTTTAAGGCGCTCCCAGTCGACGATTGTTTTTGTTCGAAACGAAAAAATAAATACTTGTGAACAAGCCACATCTCCTATTTTATAATGTATAGTATATGTGAATAAAGATGTAACCATCTTTAATCACTTCGATAAATAATCCTACCGACCGCTGCAATGACGACAAACACACGTCGGCGCGTGTTCCGCCTTAGCTTTTCGAATAAATTAATGATATAAATTATGTATAATTACTTATCAAAAATCTATTCTAATAGAAATCTAGATCTACATATTACCTATCTTTAACAATAAATCACAAGTTGATTTTAATAGTAGGTATATAAAATATTTCGATCATAAATTCTAAAACGTATCATTTTGAAATAATATCTTTATCGTGAAAAGTTTCTGCTATTATGTTTTCAGCTTAATAGAAATCTAGGTAGGAACCTGAAGTAATATACTTATAAAAATAGGAGATGTGGCTTGTTCAGAAGTATTTCTTTTTTCGTTTCGAAAAAGAGCAATCAGCGACTGGGAGCCCCTTAACCGACCGCTTTACGAGCTACCCTCATTAGTAAATGGGTGTGTGACGCATATTGCGAACGCAGTCTCTTTTGAAGATTTATAAGAGAAATATAACTTAAAAGCCTTAAAAAGAAATGTTGGTTTATGAGCGAACCTTGCAGTATGCCGTAAATGAGGTAATGGGTGGACTAGCATCAAAGTTGAAATTCGTTTTCCAAATTGTAAGCGAAGCACGGTATGTCGGAAGCGGCACGTACACGCAAACATTGTTCAGACCTGCAATGCATCATTGTGACATACGCCGTACATAGGTTAGCTTTAGTTTTTGAACAAATCCGGTTCACATACGGCCAGGGTTTTCCTTTTATAATAAAGTACCTAACACAACCCTTGACAAAATCTATTCCAGGATTTCTATGAATAGTTTAGGGACATTTTGTTAGTAAGATATTCCTTTGTATTATTCAGGTGACTTTGTAATCTGAAATGATGCAAGAAAGGGGGTTGTGGTATGAAAGCAATGTAATGTAGTAACATCATAAAGACTAATTGACATAATGATGTCAAAGCAATCACAGCCAACGGACACAAGATCTGATGCAGCTCCCCTTTATCCGAAGTGTTTTAAACTTGTTGAGCCAATTAAACTTTGCATCATAATCACCCTCTAAACAATTATATGATCTCCTCCAGTCCCCCAATGTCTCTTTAATAATGGCGTGTCGACTAAGAATTATTCCAAATACACTTGAAACGCGGCGGGCGTAAATGACAAGCATTAAACGACATTAGGTACGATTCAAAATGAATTTAAATGATGAATTGTTTTTGTATAGTGCTGTTTGGATCATTCATACGTAATATAACGTATGTTTAATTTTCTAAACATTTCGAACTTTAATTAAAAAATATTTGTATCTATCTCTTCACACCGTTTTTTAATGCGTAAGCTGATATTTTAAAACAAATAATCATAATTATATTGCAGATCATTTCAACACATGACAAGTTATTTAATGGAATAAACGACACGGAGCAAAAGTACCTAGTTATTTCGCAGACACGCCTCGAGTCTCTCAAGGCTGAGTTTTACGATCTGCGTTTGGAGGATCATCGACTTTAATATCAAGAACTGCGGTAAACGTTATGGTCCTCGACAGGTTTTCCATTAGGCATACTATTAGACTGACTCTTATCTCTTATCCGTAGGGCCTTTACTCTTGAGAACTACATTACCGTAAATAACCAGCGGACCACTGAAACTAGTATATCAGTTGCAATAATCCGATCGATATCCTCTAGTATTACTTGAATTAGAAAAGTTACAAAATCAAAGCGTAATAAAGAAAATGAAACTACCGAGACAAAATGGTGGACGAAGTAGTGTCGTAAAAGTAAAGACAAAATGGTGGACACCTAATCGTAATAAACCAACATAACAGGTCTGCAGAAGAAAAACGAACTGCAAATGTAATAAAAGACTTCGGAAATTACCATGATCGATGGTATTTCACCAAATAGTGATCCAACGTTAACTACGAAGTTATTAACGTTTAGATGAAGCAAATTATAAGATATCCTTCTGCAAACGTTATTAATAAACCATTCAAAGATGTAATGTCACATCACGCTTTTGACACATCGATTGGTAAGTATCATCATCATTCATAGTCAGCCCACAATGCAGCCGCATTAGCGACAGATCACGTGCTTATGCTTAGCTCACGTCAGATGGCAATCGGAAATTGGTACCGGTCGCCCCTCCCCCCGCCCATGCTTTACCGGCCGGCAAACTTATGCGTGGAGCCTACTTACGGATACCCTCAAGTTTCAAAAGTTACTGTAACCTTTCTTTTCATACAGAAATCATTCGATTACTTTGAAAAACCGGAGCCAAGACTTGAATCAACTACCACATCAACCTGCCAAAGGTTACCCAATCGAGAGGTTACTAAAAGACGACTACAATTCTTCCTAATCCTCTATTTTATGCAATTAACCACGGATGATAGAAATCCAAACACATTTCAGTCAAATACATTGGGCGTTCGTCTCCTCGTCAGCGGCAGCGGGGTCGCCGGTCGTTATCAAGATGTGCGCCGAAGACGGCGTTTTGAAAGTCGCTCCTCCAACCTGGTAGCACAGGCGCCCTGCACGAGTGGCAGAAGCACTGCATCACCGAGTCTCTCACGAGTCCTATCAGCATGGTGATGACTTGGATTCTACTATAACTATCTAACGAGTGTCTGAGTCGCGTCGCGGCCGGCGGACTGCGCGACTCTCTCCCGGAAACTGAACCGCGCCGGGGGGAGGAGGACGCCGGGTCGATAGCTGCGCCCCGCACCGCACCCCGCCCTGCAGACCCACCCCGCCGGCACCCCGACTCCGCTACCGTCCCTAACTTGATAACCCACACGAGAAAATAAGCCTACGAAATGGAAAAATAATATCGCCCACGACGTCTATTACTTTTGTATTCTTTCTGAAGGAAGAATTGAGATGTCACCCGAATAAGGAACCATTCTACAGTGGCAAAAACTTTCCTGAACTTTAGAGGCAATCTTGAATAAAGAAGATGAAGATTAGGGTGAGAAATTCTTCAAGGAGACAGCTGAGGAAACTTTGGGAAAGCAGCATAACTTATCATAAGCGGCTAGGATTTGATCCTAGGTTCTTCTTCTGTCCGGTCGTAGAAGACAAACGAATTTAAGAGCCTTCTAGACTAGCTTGGTTCTCGGCGGGCTTTTCGCTCATAAAAATGCCGAGCTGTGGGGGGCAAGCGGGAGCCACGTGGGGAGGGCGCGGCAAGGAGGCACCATGCGGAGGTTCCGCCGCCGTCTCGGCGCCGCCACCCGCAGCCAATTAACGGCCGGCAACGCCAAGCTGAATTTGTTTCGCCACTCAAATAGCTTCCGATTGATTTCCCGTACCCAAAATCATCGGATTTGTAGTATCCATCTGTTTTTGGGTATACCGCTCAAAAATGCAAATCCATAAAAACTTACATAGGATTATCTTAACCTTACTTCCGAACGCGCTTCTACGTTCCGTTGCGTCACAAGAATAGAAGTGAGTGTATTTGGTTGGCGAATAGCTCGTGAAAAGTCTAGTGGAAAAGAGATGAAACAACGAAAATGCAGTAGTTATGGTGTCGTAACCCCGTGCACCGGTAACACCGACGACCGTGGTGCGGTGGATCGATCCCGGCCAACAACCCCTGCGGCAGTGACTGGGAATACCAGGACCGAGCCTGGCCCTACTGAAGTAAACGTATAGGCACTTTAAGCAGAAACAAGTAACGTTGGAAAAACCGCCACCGTAACCGGCGCGCCGAGGCGTCCGCCTGGCTGTCTTTAAAGTGGCCTACCTATTAAGTTACAGTCTGGATGTTTGGAACAAGTTTTTTTTAAGGCTGTAGTCGCTTCAGTTATTAACAACTTTCAACTTGAATTTATTTTTACAGCCTGGAAACTTATTTGGGCAAGCGTCGAAGACAAACAACAAAATATAAACAAGATGTCACTTGGCAGAGACATTTTCGTTCAATTTGGGACACTCCATCAAAACGCCATGAAACTCATGCCACCCTCTCAGACTGCGCTCTGTATATAGATCATATCGCCGCGGTGATAAATTACATTCCTCAATAAAAGTTTGTCGGCGAGTTGTGGTGGTTGGGTTGGTTAATAGTACCTAAACATTTTAAATTACTTGTATTATTTGTGAATTTTAAAGATAATGATTGCAAAAATAAGTAATTTATGTTTTTTTACTATTAGGTTAGCAAAAGCTTACTTAACTTACTCTCTGGAAGTCTTTTAAAAATATTAGGCAGTTTCGAGAACCCTTTTTAGATACCTTCAGAGATCCTTTTAATAAAATATGAAGTTGTGAAGTGATATTTTGTTAGATACAAGTATACCCCCAACCCACCGGCTACATCTCAATGTGGAATTCATATGAAACGTAAAATATCAAAAATAAAAATAAATAAACCGGCCAAGTGCAAGTCGGACACGTGCACAAAGCGTTCTGTACCATTGTCTATAACAAACGGCAAAAAAATCCCGTTTGTTGTATGGCAGCTCCACTTAAATATTTATTTTGTTCTGTTTTTAGTATAGGTTGTTATAGCGGCAACAGAAATTCATCATGTGTAATAATTTCAACTGTCTAGCTATCACGGTTCATGAGATACAGCCCTGAGACGGACAGCGAAGTCTTAGTAATAGGGTCCCATTTTTACCCTTTGGGTACGGAACCCTAAAAATTGAAGACAATTATCACATCTTGTAGGCTTTACTAGTTTACGGATAGTTGTCGAGTTAGTAATCGGATTATGAAAGCTCCACTACGTCATGTCGTGTTACAGAAGATATAACTAAGTCGTACTGACTTCGATAGCATTCATTGTGCGTGATTCATCACACGTTTGGCAAATTACTTGTTTTATATTGACGATATAAATGCCGCCCAACGCGGGGCAAGTTTAATTTAAAATAGCCGTAAATTATACGAAGGCCACTGAAGAAATTATTTTTCTACTTGCAATTTGTAAGCCTTGATTAAATATTTATATTTTTTTACTTACAGCTACTTAGTTCTAATGCTACTGAAAAGCGTCACCAAATGAACCCATCTATTGGTCACATAGTCGGTAAGCAATTATTCCGCTATCAGCAATCCTGTGATTGCAATAGCAGTTACGGGCTATAATAACGTAGCTTTCCTCAAGGCAACAAGTTGGGTCACGTGCCGATCGGATTTGGCTGGAATATAATTCGGAACCAGCGGCGCGCGTCCGCCAGCGACGAGACCGGTATTGATTTTGCCCTGTTCCAGGCATTGCTTAAACATCAGCGACCTTTTTTGACGCAAATACAGCCTGCGAACCTAGATTCTATCCCTCAGGATATTTTCCTTATTTTGTCGAGAGATGTTTGATTGGTGTCGCATATACGCGTGGATTAATGAAATATGTCAGAGGGTAGATGAGTGGATACGTGAGTCAAATAACTTGAGACTTATTGTATGCGGATAAAGTTGATGTAAATAATAAATGGATTTCGTGTAGTCAAATAAGATTACTGCAACAGAAACAGAGACGAGACAATTTTATTCCAGGAGATTTGTTAATATTAATAATAAGTTTGAAGGAAAAACTTATATGTAAAGCATTTGGGTTAAAATCGAAAAGTTGCGTCATTAATATTGAAGAGCAAAAATATCAATTATATTCGTGCTAATTCAATTTTAACTCTTAACAAAATCTCCAGACTGATGTCATAATTAACACTTTTTTCTACGAAATGGGTTAATAAAAACAGTGTCATCCCGAGGCACCTCATTATACTTCTAGATAGTTTCCGAGTTTTTTTTCATTTGAAAGTTTAGTTATGGCTTGTGATAAATTGAAGAACCGGAAAGTAGCAGATTGCCGCCACGTTGCCTGCCATTAATTACTAAGCGCATTGTAAATGGAATTTCAGCACATCTGCCGAGCAAACTTGGGAAATTCCGAAGCGGATTCTTCAGAGTAATTCTAGGAAATATCCGTATTATTTGAAACTTTTATTTCTTTTTGCGGGTTTGTACTTTGTACCTACTTAATATGAACTGACTGAAATATTAAATGACCTAGCTACCTAGACGATAAGAAGCTTTATAATACATGTGACATTGATGATTATAAGAACAATGTAGTTTTGGCAACTGGTAACATAAAAAACATTAAAAACTCATCTATAAAACCGGGGTGTACCTATACCTACCGTTCCGACTAGACAACCGTGAGTACTGTGGGTAGCACATAAATTCTGTATGAGTTTCAATACGAGGGTCGATTTCGAGGGTAGATATTGTAATGACCCTCCTCTTGTACAACAACTTCTTTATTACTGTCTAAATTCAGTCTCGCCCTCTTTATTTTTTACTGAATTTTCTTCAGAAATTGGATCTCATCACACTTGGTTGAATAAACAAAGAGAAGAGTGTGTGTTCACATATATGCATGTGTGTAAGTAAATCAGATAAGATCTTGCATCAAAAAAATTGTTTATTCATTGAAATCACTAGGATCATTTTGAATCCTCATAATACAAAAACGTATGTGTATTATTGTGTATGATGTGTACAATGGTATTGCCGCCGTACTTTACGAACTTCCAGTGGGAGTTCCATCTCATAATGCTATAAAATGGGCTTAAGGCACGACCGTCGTCGCCGGCAAAAGCTGTAAAGGGAATGACACACGTACGTGGATCGATCAAGGCCAGATGCCTGTGCTAGCATAACTTTTTGTTCGTTTATACTCGACTGTTGCAGATATTTGCTTTGAAACTATGTACGTAATGAGATTTACACGTAATTAGGAAGGAAGTATTTGAGGAATTTTGATTAAAATCAACCAAGGTAAATAAAATAATTGCAATAAAATCACGAAACCAGAAAATACCTCGAATTCAAAGTCCAAGGGCAACCAAATATATAAAGGACTAGCATACAAGACAAAGGTACAAAGGATCGAGATCGAAGTAAGATACGCAATAAAGATTGATTGAGGCCAGAAGTAAATTGGAGCATAGCCGACAACAATGAAGCCAAAAACCGCAATGTCTTGGGTCAAGCAACGGATGAAACACTATCGCTGAAGCCGTACCAGATTTGCGGTTAATTGCAAATCGAATGCGAAGGCTTTTCATGAATTGCGGAATTAAACTGTTACAAGCTTTTCTGTTTCATAAATCAGTTTGTAAAAGCACATATACGCACATTAAGGACTTCACACACGGCAGCTGTAATGTATAGCTTTAAATTATCTTAATGTATCACACACACAACCGGTAATGTAATGTATCTTTCCCTTCATTCCATTATACGGAAATGTATTGACATGATAGATAGATAGATTATAACTAAAATTTTCACCATAACAAAAATACACAATAAAAAAACAGGACATAACAACAGTGTAAACAATGGGTGGCCTTATCGCTAATAGCGATCTCTTCCAGTGTATCGAAAAAATGTGTATTTTCATATCGCTCTGTATCTTAAGATGTAAAAATGTATATTATAGCTGTCATGTGTGGTTTCCTGACTATTTCTATGGAAATATGTAATGAAATGTATCGTGATATAATGCACATCTTTACATTATAGCTGCTGTGTGTGAAGCCCTTAACACATTCACTGAAAATATTACAAGCATGTCGGAACATTATATTACAAGCTAGTCTTAGAATAACTAATAGAAAGTAAGTACGTAAATAGTCATTTGATGCATTTGAAAGCTTCTGAATCAAGTCAAAAGTATCTTTATCGGTCAAAGAACTGTCGTGCGATCGTCGAGAAAAACAAATAGTATCATTATAATTTATTACACAACGGTTGGCAGATAGCCTTTGGAGACGATTAGTTCTTATATTTATCTGACATAGGTCTTATATGTCTATACTATATACTATAATATTACTATAATAATATTATAAAGAGGAAAGATTTGATTGTTTGTTTGTTTGTAATGAATAGGCTCCGAAACTACTGGACCGATTTGAAAAATTCTTTTACCATTAAAATCCTACATTATCCCTGATGAACATAGGCTATAGAATATTTTCAAAAACGTTAGGGATCCGTATGAAAACTTCGATAATGTAACCCAACGTGTGATAAAAAATCCAAAAAAATCTTAATATCGCGTATGCTGCGGAAATTATTGACAATAGAGCAAAGTGATGTACAACAGTTTTAAAGAAGACATCAATATCTACAAATAAGTCAACAATACCATATGTCTAACTATTAGGGATCCGTATGAAAACTTTGATAACGTAACCCAACGTGTGAATCAAAAGCAAAAAAATCCTTATATCGCGTACGCTGCAAAAATTATTGACAATAGAGCAAAGTAATGTACTACAGTTTTAAAGAGGACATCAATATCTACAAATAAGTCAACAATACCATATGTCTAACTATTAGGGATCCGTATGAAAACTTCGATAATGTAACCCAACGTGTGATAAAAATCCAAAAAAATCTTAATATCGCGTATGCTGCGGAAATTATTGACAATAGAGCAAAGTAATGTTCTACAGTTTTAAAGAAGATATCAATATCTACAAATAAGTCAACAATACCATATGTCTAACTATTAGGGATCCGTATGAAAACTTCGATAACGTAACCCAACGTGTGAATCAAAAGCAAAAAAATCCTTATATCGCGTACGCTGCAAAAATTATTGACAATAGAGCAAAGTGATGAACTGCAGTTTTAAAGATTACATCAATATTAACAAATAAGTCAGCAATACCATAATTATGTCCAACTATTACAGTTATGTCACAATAACTACTTTTTCATGTTAAAATATGCAATGGTAACGCCGCCTGTACAAACTAGGCCACATTATTCGTACCTGGGTATTAATCCTTATCCAAAAAAATCACTTCATTTTCAAGGCCATATCAGTACCTGTAAATTACTTTTTTAATTATACCATTCCCAAATTCCAAAAGTTAACCATTCAAAAGTTATTATGAGTGTAATAATCTATAGGTACTAATATTATTATGAAGGTTGTATATTTGTATGGAATAAATCCAAAAACTACTGGACAGATTTCAAATAATCGTTTTCTATTCGAATGCTACATTACCTCTGAGTAAGAAATACTATTAGTAATAGTATAGGCCATATTTATTGTTTGAAAAAAATAGGGATCCCCATTAAAACTTCGATAATGTAACCTGGGTAAAAAAATACCCATAAAATCGTTATAATACGTTACTCCCGTGCGGACTGCTAGTCATATATAAATGTATGTAGTAAAAAGCTTCATATTTTTGAAGATGTGGTGTTCCGACAGAATCAATAATGTTTAAGCATGCCGAATTGGTTCACTTCACTTGTAAGCGTAAAAAAATTAACTTGTTTCGCAGCAACCAGCGATAGGAATTTTAATACTCAAATCGATACAATACGGCACAAATTTTGCATTGCGAGCTCCAAGCTTTGCCACTAAATGTGGTCTTAGAAGAATATGTTGCTTGTGGGGCATTATAAAAGAAACAATGTGGTGCAATGTATTGTCTTGTTCCAATGTTTTACAGTGTTGGCAAATAAACAATTTAATTCACAGGCTATGGAAACGTAGAAAATGAATGTGCCAAGTCTGCTAATTTATAAGTAACGGGTTCGAAAAAAGTGCATCTGCAAATTGAGTTTACTGGTGTTCGTGCCAAAATGACCTTTGCTCCAGGAAGCTAGTCGGGAAATCAATATTCCTTTGCAAAACTTCGCCCAATGCCGAAAGCATTGAAGCATGTTTTATACTACAGAACACTCACAATATTTTAGAATTAAAACTATCAACTATATGTGGTTGTTAATCATTTTAAATAGAAATAAGACTAATAACTACGACAACAAATAAAGCTATTTTGTCTTGTATTGTTTCTACGTGGTAATTGTATTTCTATTTAAAATTCAAATATTTTATAAATTTTAATAAATTTATCGAATATTTTGTACCGTCTGTTTCAAGAACCAGATAATCGTACATACCTCGTTTTCATTACGACTTCAAATATTGATTCTATTTACGAGTAGGTAACTACAGTACTTTAGGCAGTCGAGTCTTTAAATTGGCCGTACCGTATACCATATCTGCTTCAGAGTTGACCATAAACGCAGGTCGACTTTTAATGATCCGTCTGCCGGATTAGTTTCATTGAATCTGTGCGTCCCGTTACTTTTCGCACCGCTAGGCAGTCGCATTGTATCTAGATTCTAGGCACAAACATAGATTATTCACCCCAGCATTAGTTTAGGTCATGAACGCAATGAACCTTTTCCATCCTATTCTGGTTCAATGCTTGTTTATACAAATGAGATTACATCGTCCTAGATAACGGAGATAGCTCCGAGTAAGAATATCCTTTTTGCACATACGAGTGCCTACTTATCAAGCCAGAATATTTTTTATTATTTAGGCTTCTATCCAGCCAAATTATTAGCATTATATTATAGTCGAGGTTTCTAAAATCAGACTTGAATATAAACTAGCTCAACGCAGAGTAGATTTTAAGACATTGATGGAGCTTCCGAATACTACATATCTACTTTTTATTTGTGACTTTCATTCTATGATTGCAAATACTTATAGGTTTGTTTTACACGCAAACCGCATACTTACCTAATAGGGTTTATGAATCCCGAGGTCAGACAACGGCAAGGGTCTAGAGGAAGACTATAAAAAGATACTAAAAGCGCTACTAGCGAGATTTACAGCGTCAATAAAATTGAAATTAATCATGAAATCCAAGAGCTCTGCGTCAAACAAGGCATACAATGTGGTACCTACTACCTACCTACTCGTATACAACATCAGGTAATACAATAAGGCTATTTCAGGAAATTTCACCTTCAATTTGAGCTTCGAAGATTGAATAGATAGCATAGCTGTGTGAGTCACCCCTTTGCAAAATATTGCGATTGTCCAATTTCGTCTGAAACTACATCGCTTTCGTTTCAGCGAATCATAATTTTTCTTGGCATTGGAATAGGAGGGAACTCGGGGAGTTGTAATGAAGTTACGACAACACGAAAACTAAAAGGAGACGAACGTAGCGAAAGTTTGCGTTCCCAACTTTATATTAGTCCCTCGTTTAGAGAAGGCCATCGCCCGTTCCGTAATTATAGCGAACATGTGTCAACCAGCACCGCATTTCTACAAACTGCCAAGCGCGTTCACAAAACAAAACTACCTACAAGTTGGATGACCTGACTGCGTTCAAGTTATTACTCATGTAAATAAATTGACTTGAGCCACATTTCACACTTCAGAGACAAAGCAAGCAATGCATCTGTACAAATTTGCAATTTGGGATAGCGAGCATTTTGAGATGTGGGCGTTGGTACATGTTCGCCCACATCGTCTTTGCCTTTTCTGGACAACGCACAAGAGCAGCTTTCATTACTGGTAATAAGCAACAACCTGGTTACCTGGATCGTACGATAGAAAGCAGTGTAGGAGGACAGTCTATTATTTTATTGCAATTTCTCACAACACTGAATTAATAAGTGACACGATGAAAGTTGGTGCCATTGATTGATCGATAGTTCCAATGTTGACTGGTGCAAGGGTAAAAAAAATAGGTCGTTTAATTCCGAGAACAGAGTGAATTATATTATGCACCATTGGATCCGAGCAGGAAATAATCACACGCGCCTGATATCACGTTCTAAGCAACAAAAGGCTTGTTGGTAACAAGCCCAAAAATGTACATCTGTGAAATTTCTCCGTGCGTAATAGAATCATGTCGTACAACACGTCAATCCCCTGAAATTGTACAGCAAAAACACGCTCCCCGAGAGACCTTCACGTCTTCATTTACGTAGGCATGTTTACCGAACAATATCATTGTTTACTGAAACATGGACATTGGTCAATATTGACTGTAGGGGCGGATTCTTTTCATTGCGATGATAACACAGAGTACAATGTAGCCAAACTCATCGATTTAAAAAGTTCCGCATCGAAACGGCCCATTAAACGGCGTGGTTCGGAAATTACATTGCCCTGGTATTGTATTGGAATTTACGTAGAGCACTTAAGGGGCGATTGCTCTTCCACTCCAGTTGGCCAAGCTTTTAATCAACGCCCCCCTCCAGAGGCTGGGGACCTCTTAGCGTCAATTTAATAACGTTTCAGATTGAACGGTAAATTCAAAGTTAATTGGAGGCTATTGATACGCTCTGCCACGTCCCCGCTAATGAAGTTTCAGTTCAGTGGACTTACGGAAGAAGACATAGAAAATGCTTTCACCGCACTTGTTTTACCATCAGCCATTCCACTGCCAGCAATGGCAGACTGAACCATAATCAAGTTTTTATTTTATTATTTAAGGCTGTATTGTTTATTTTTAGAAATAAAATGATGTCTATAACCATGGACCGCCCATACAAATTTCAACCTAAATCTATATAGGCTGTATAATATGTAGACAAAGTTTATTCATAGGTTTTTTTCTGTTTTTTCTATGAAAAAACGAAACCCTAAAACCGCGAAAACAAAGAGTATGGGTAGAAATGACGTTCTTTGTTGCTGACCTTACCTTTGTTTACCCTCATGTGTAATACTCAGCTAAACGGAGGCAAGGTTCTGTTTATGGAACAAAAGTCACTAAACAAATTACTATATTACATAGGTAAGTAGGTACGGTAAAGTAGTCTTGCTTTCATTATAACCAGGAAAGAAAACAAAGACACAATGACAATAAGAAACAACAGTAGGTAATACAAATTCCCGATAAGGGTAGGCGTTTATAAAAATAAATGGAATAAACTCTAGAGCCACGGAAGAGATGAGAGCTGAGTCATTTAACGGTCGCAGTTGACCTTGCCAACCGTCTCCGTCGGGTTCAAGATGACACACCTCCGCAAAAAAATACTTTCGTGCCAACCGTCTTTGTCGTAATTTAAACTAGCATCCGCCAGTGGCTTCGTTCGCGTCGTACCTGGATAAAATGCATCCTTTGCTAACTGAAGGAAAACATTGTGAGGAAAGCAGTTAGTATTCTTATAAGCGGCGATGAGCATGCAACCTATCACGTATGGAATGCTAACTACTGCAAAATGTGGGCATGTGCCAAATATAATGTGTGGGCGTGCCTCTGACTACCCCCACTAGATATCTTCAAAGGATTTAAGGAGGATCTCAGAGGATGTCTACCCTACTTGGGGATTACAGCCGTGACCCGATTTATTTTTTAAAATTGATTAACTAAAATCGAAAAATTTAAACACTCGGTAATTCTATGGTATTAATGAAGTTTGAACAAGACAAGACAACGTATGTCGGATCAGCTATCTTTGACTTTGACTCGAATTCGTAATAAACGGCTGCATCTGACCTATACAACCGTCTTCCGTATAGTTCAACGATGACACATCTCTGCAAAACAACATCTCAATGGACGCTGATTAATTGAACGTTCGAATACAACCGTCGTTTTTGAACACGGTAAGAAATAAAATACATTTATTTGCTCCACGATAAGCACACAACATAATTAATAAGGTAGGTAGGTACCTACAGTTTAGTACCTACTCGTAGTTATTCAAAATCAGCAGAGACAATAGTTTTAAATAGAAATACGGCTAATTACCACGTTATTTTCTTGTATTGCTGACGTTTCGTGACAATTAACTAAGATGCTTAGCTATGTGTTCAAATAAATAAATAATACCTACCCAAAAGTTACATTATGTAATATGTATGAAAGTTAGAATAGAGCTTATGGGTACCTACATATCTACCTAGACTGGTCTGTCTGTACTATAGCTACATACATACATACATTGTGTCAGTGTGTCTGTTGGTGCTACTTGCTAAGTAGGTACCTACCTACCCGTAATCTTACTATGTACCTATCTAACTATAGTCCTGACCCCACACTAAGAGTCCCTATGTCGTGAGTATCAGAAACTACGATGAAGGCCTCTACCTCTACCTCCCAGACTTTCACACTAACACAACAGCTTTCGAGTTTCAAGATATGTTTACGTGCTTAAGTCTATAGAGTGTATAGGTTCCCAATGAATTAATGATCATGCCTATTTGTTCCGCCGCGAGGATCGAGCCCGCACCTAATGCGTCTCAATCACCGTCTCACCCATCACGCCACCGAGATCGTAATAATATTACTGCGAACAATCTAATCTACTTCTTTTTCACCTTTTCAACTCCTTTTTGTAGAAATAGATAAAGATAAATAAACGTTTATTTTAGTACCACCAAAAATCAATACTTGAAAACTAAAAAAGAACACATATTGTGGTAATAAAAAAGGCCACCACTCAGCGTATGCTCAAGCAGTAACTACTGCAAAAGCGCTGGTCTTCCATGGTCGCACTCTCGCACTACAAGTAGTAAATTGGAATGTATAGTACAGACAGATCTGACTAGGTATCTTTGCAAAGTGCCAGATTAACCCATAAGCAAATTAAGCAATTGCTTAGGGCATAATGTCTTGGGGGCATCAAAAAAAATATTTGCTAGCACATAAGATTAGGCTGCTTGAAATGGCACTGACCAGGCACGGGAGATTATTAAAGGGAGAGTAATTAGAAATTGTTACCTACTAGGCTACCTATACCTAGGGTTCATTCTCAACAAAGACATTATATACAGTCACATGAGAAATAATGATATTAGGGTAGATAAAATAACCATCAAAAACAGTAGGTAACTAAGTATCAATAACTTGTAAAAGGCAAGTAAAGATCCAGTTTTTTTGGTTTTGTACAATAACCTTAGCCGCCTTTTTCTTTTGAAGTTGCCATCTGGCTCACACAAGTGAGGTTTATCTTTTATTTTATTTATTTGTCCCACATTACAATATTTGTATTAAACATAAGGTTGGTAGGTATAATATTAATTAAAAGTATTTTCTTTCTGATTTTTTAATAAATCAGAGAAAAATAACTATGGACTTGTAGTAATAATATTTGAAGAGATGGCTTAATAATGGCTTGCAAACTACAATTATTAGTACAAGACCATAGTTATTTTTCTCTGATTTATTAAAAAATATTAAAAATCATGTAAGTACTAACTTAAGCTTATATTTAGAATAAAGGTACCTAATTGAAAAGAAATATGCCAAATTTATAAAACTTGTACAATGTAGTAAAATTATAGGTAGGTAGTTAAATAAGTACTTACCTATAAAACTAAATAAATAAATAATTACTTAAAGTAGGTATGTGTCTAACACTACGCGTAGGTACCTACATTTATAACACTTATGCTTTGTTAAAGGTACCTACCATCTAAGTATGTGCTTAAAATATTGGATTTTATTTTATCACTATCATCATTTGATTTAAACTCTTGTAATTTCAACTCTATTTTAATATAATGTGGGTAGGTGTAGGTTGGTGCTACAATTATTAAAATAATTGTTATTCTGGTTTTCTAAATTGAATCCCTTTTTACTACATACCTACTCTATATTAAGCATAATACATACTAAAATTTAAAACAAAAACATCAATTTTAATTTTTTTACAAAGAAAATTAGTAAACTTACATTTGTTTTCAACTTCCATTGTTGTGTTTGAATGTATTTTCAAGTTCGAGGGCGCAGGAGCACAACTGCTTGGCACGAAATCCGAGTAGTTTATTCAGCAGCACGGTTTCACAAAATAAAGTAATTTTCGTTATTCCGTTAGAACAATATATGCGAAATTTTACAAGGACAGGATATGAGCGAACGAGCGTAGTTTTCAATATGTCCGCCGAACGAATTCTTGATCTTTGTTCGATTTGTTTGTCAAAACAGCAAAATGCCTTCATGCTATTGGTTGAATTCAAATAAGCCGCTCTTGAGTTCGATTTGTTTCATTGATCTAGGAAGCTGCGTTCAAATTTGTATAAAATGCAATATGTTAGAAAAATGAATTATGATTGAACTGGATCAAGGTGTTTAAATAATTTTATGGAGATGTTTTGTCTAGTCTAAATCATACAAACAATTATTTTAATGTTGGTACGATGTTAGTACTGCCATCTATCTTACATTACAAAGAAGTCGACCGCATTACCTTTTATCATCGTAGTCGCATAGATGGCGCAATTATCCAAATCAAATTATGTATAAGCGGAAAACTTTGGAAGGAAAAATTAAAAAAAAAACATTAGTTATTATTCTGCATGTGAAGTAGTACCTATTTAGATATCATTATTTTTGGCGTCCCAACTTCATCATGTTACGCTCCGCCATATAATCGTACCGATACAATACAACATGACCATTATAATAAATGAAAAAATCTTCTAGGTACATATTATAATTTAATAAATTAACAAGATCTAATACACATTACATTACAACTAATAATTATTGTGTGAGGTTTTTAATACAAAAGCCTTAGTGGGTGCCACTTACAAAATGTATGGCTGATATACCTCTAAATTGATAACAAAATTACATTGTTTTATCGTCAATCTGTGTAAGGCAGTAACTAACAAAACTATAAAATCTAAGTACCTAACTACTATTGGCCACTTTGATAAAAAAATATTCGTTGGTTTAGCGATCTTATAGGTACATAAATAAATCTACAATTCTTTACCCGGAAACGTGCCGCCGGTATGGCGTAATATGTCCCAGTAAATATTTTAAACAGATGTTATTCGAGAGCTTACAGTAATTTTTGAGGAATAGTTTGCAAATAGCACTATGAAGACAGATCAGTGCTTGCAAAATTTAAGTAAATACAAACAATTAACAACCTTATCGGTCAGCAGACAGAGTTGAATTTTGCCTATCCTGTTATATTAACTTTCACTGAAGAAAACGCTAAATAAATATAACAAAACTATGCCGTTTTAAGTACCTACATCCATTATGAACTTATTTGAACACGGTTCAAAAAAAAAGTAACTGACAAATACATTTTTTTTTGTGATTGTTCAAAGAGAGAGCTAAATCAGAAGTGCATTTATACAACTTATAGGTAATAATAGCTAAGTATATAAGCATCTAAGTAATTTTGTACTGAAGCACTAAACATGAATAACTCATGATTGAAGTTAAATTATATGAATTACTCATTATGATATAAATAATATTTTAACATTAAAAGTGTGGCTACAAATATGTAAAACAATACACATACACACATGGAAAATGTATTGAGTATTACAATAAATTAATAACATTAATTTAATTAGGTACTTGTTCAACTAGCCAGGAAAATTATAACTCTTGCTTTTCATAGCCTATATATAAATAAACCATAAATGAAATTTTCCTGGTCATATCATAAAATTACAACAATTATCTAGAAAATATAAGGTCACTATGATCATTCGTTAGGAAGTGATGGACGAATTGCGCCTTCTTCTTGTCTATGACTTGTTTGTTTATGCGCGACTGGGGCTCCTGCAAAACATTGGGGTTGTCCCTCAGAAAAATGGCACCAAAGAGGGTAGATAGAGTTTTAGCGTCTAGGCCGTTTTCCGCGCCATGTTGCAACGCCTCTTGAAGGAACTCGCATAGATATAAGAATACATTCTTTCTGAACTCAGGCAGCTCCATTATAATCTGCTTGCATTGTAAATAGTTTGCGGAATTTCGTAAGCATACAGATTGCAAGTTGTATGGAATGATAGGGTCTGTTGTACTTTCCAGTAGCAGTAGTAATGCTTCAGCTACTGAATGAATGCTGCCAGGGATTGGGTCTACTGAGCCATTGTCCAACCAATCCCTGATCTGCAGTATCTCTGTATGAAAACCTGGTTGCTCAAAAAGATTCGGCTGCTTCAACCCATGCAAATAAATATGGTCCACCAAGAACCAGATTTCCTTTGGTATTGAGTATGTAGACTGGTTTGAAATGCATTGATCTCTTTTATTCTCTAGTTCGATCAGTTTCCCTACTGGTACTTCCTTGACTGGCATGTTTAAATTGACTAAAACTTCAATTGAACATCCGAAGCAACTTCTCTGGTATGTCCCATTGATGGTGATGAAGATATCCTTGCCCCCTGAGAGGTGAAGAACAAGAATATCATACAGCTTGTCGGTCCCGGCATTCATTTTACAGGCCGAGGTCTTATTTATTAATACTTTGAGTTGTATTTCGCATTCTTCATCAGCGCATATGCATTTTTTATACGGTTCTACAATCAGCCATTCTTTGCAGAAGCTTGTTTCATCTAATTTTTTTATAAATTCAAACTCAACAGGTAGTTTTCCGATGTTTTTAATAGTTATAGTTTTGACTTGTAATTCTAAGTACCTGACTGTTTCAAAGTCTATTTCTGTAACATCAACCTTCACTTGAGGTATCTGTTCATTCTCTAATTTGTCTAAATGCTTAATCACTTCCTCATAAATCTTTCGGTATTTTTCTTCATCAATCACTTTGATTGATGATCGGAACAGTGCTGACACAGGCTTGTGATCACTGATGTTTAGTGTTGCATGGCTTCGGTAGGCCAATTGCTCAATGTTTTCCCCTCTCCAGAATATCCTATCGCACCAGGCTGGAGCCCTATTCTTTTCACTAGAATCCCAGTTGTCAGTACCTGGGTCATATTTATAGGTGGGTTTAAACAGGATGGTGCCTTCAATATACCCTGCAAATACATTATTTAATTTATGCTGTTGCTTCAGCTGATCCCATTCTAGTATTGGTCCAAAGTTTTGCTCATTGACCATTTTCTTGACTGTGGTAGGATCTAATTCGGTGATGCGGTAGTTCAAGTCACCTAGCCAATAGATATGATCATGGTCTTTAATGGCCTTGGAAGGTTGGTTTGATTGTGCGAACCTTGTTCTGTTGCATATGTCTCTGAAGTCTTGGTTCCGCCTTTCAAACTCCTCAACATGTGCTGCCAAGTGCGAGTTGACAAAGCATAATGAGGTACTGTGGAGGTCAAATCTTATGGACACACCTCCTTTGTTACCCATTTTCCCCATGATGCCTGTTCCTACTGTGTCACAAACAATGTTTCTCACATGGGGCATGTATTTGGCCTTGATCAGAACTATCAGTAACATTCCTACCAGCCTTACTTTCTCCACCTTTACATACTCATCTCTTGAATCAACATTGCTTAAAACTGCACTATACCACTCATCTTCTCTTGTTGTTTGATCAAATAAAAAGGTCTCCTTTGACAAGTCCAGCTCTTGGAAACCTACAGCATAAATGTCAGGCGGTTCCTTATCAACACTTAGCCATCCCTTTAAAGGGATCACAGGAGGCTTGTCATTTACATTCCACGTACCGCAAAAAATTGAGAAGTTTTTTGTGTAAGTGTAGTCAAGTTCTCTATCAGACATCTTGTGTTTGATTATGCTCTCCCTGATAGCGAGCGGCGCGGAGCCGGGTGTGTGCGCGACTCCGCTCCTCGGTACAACCATACTCGGGGATATGACATCACCATCATTCTTCCTGTTATATTTTTTCATCCATACAAATTCAGGCTGAGTTGGCATTTTGTTCACAGCTTCTATACCTCGAAATAGGTCGTCTACAAAGTTGTCTACGCGCGGAGTCATCTGTATCTCGAACTTGTACTTAGTGCCGCGAGACTGAAGGTTCAGGTACAACACCGCCTCGGGGTCGGACGGCTTATTGTCGATCTCGCATTTGAACGTGTTATCGATCGGCAACACTATCTCAATGGAGAGGTCCGTGAAGGACTTCGGTGGGCAGCTCGACGTGCACAAACAGAACACGGCTTTTTCGTCTCCAAACTCCACGATCGCCAGCAACCTGTCCTTCTTGACCCATTCGGGATGCAGCACTTTGGCGTCATTCAGGAACGCTGTGACGTGTTCACTGGAGAGGAACTTTTCCTGTACAACGGCTTTGATCTCGTCGTGGTTCATTTTGTATCATAAAGTTAAAGTTAGTCACAATATCTAGAAACCATTTCATTCAACATCGTTGACGTAAAATGTAAATTAAAACTATGTCATTTTGACAATTTGATTTGACATGACATTAGGGCGGCAATCTTTTTGACAATCTAACCACGAAAAAATATGATGGCAAAACTAATAGCGTCGAATGATTTAAAATTATTTGAGATACGCAGGGATTTAAAATACTCAGTCTGGCTCATGTTTGAAACCGGTTTTTATATTACAATAGGATTTTGATGTTATTTTGGTTTTTCTCTCCATTCATTTATATTTTTCCACCAAGAAATGAATGGAAGAGGATTACAAATTTGTGTAATGTCAAAGTCAAAAATGACTTTTGTCATGTTGGAACTTGGGGAAGTAAGCGAAATCTTCCTGTGTGTAAAGTTAGTTAGTTCCTTTTCGTAAATCTAACATATTTCGCCATTATTATATTGATTTGTTTACTAAGTGATGAGTTCACGTGGCCTTTCTTAACGCCCAGATAGCATTACATACCCATGTGCAAGTAGTTTTGCACGGGTTAATGTTTTAAGCCGAAATGTCTAAGAAACGATGTGATGGGTTACTGGCCAGGGTGGATTTTCCCCTCTACACGCTGCAGACCCTCACAAACAGACATGTTCTCGTGGCAGGAGGTGGCGGTTCATCCAATACAGGCGTCGCTAATGGATTTGTAAGTATTTGCGTTATTGACAACACAAAAGAAACATGTTTTATAATTGCTGCACAGTACGTGTCAGCTGCTCTAGCTATGCGAAAGTAGATTGCATATTGATAACTTCCGCAGTCTAGCGTGAAGAATTTAATGATGTGTGTGTTTGTAGGAAATATTCGAGCTATCGCACAATGGGACGAGGTTTGTGGCCGAAGAGGTGATGCGACACGAAACTGGTCCTAATGTAGTGATGACATGTTCCGTGAAGAGTCAGCAGAATCGCACTTACTTGACAGCGGGGCAGGAAAGCCACTGCCAGCTGTACAAAGTAAACATTCGCATGGTAGATGCAGCTGAGATGCGTAGAGGTAGCTTCCGTGCTGAAAACGGTCTAGTACGGAGACGGCGGCGCACTGTCTCGGAGAACGATAATATATCAAAGAAGGACAACAACAGCAATACTACTGAAAAGAGAATATCATTTGAAATCCGGCCGAGCGATAGTGTGCAGACTGATTTTGGGTAATCATCTTTATTTCCATATAGCACAAGCATAGCATGTAGCTTTTAAAAAAACCATGTTAGGTACTTGCTACTAACATGTGTAATAATGCATGCTAGGACTTCACCAGTAATTAAATCTTTCCACCTAGTGGGAATCAGAAAACATCGAAATGAGCAAGCCAGCTACAGACAGATTTACAGATTTGTACCACATATTTTATTAATTACAGACTACATGATCCAAATAAGTAAATTATAAGAAGTCATCTCAATGCCCTGTTTGTAATAATTGATACTAAACAATCAAAATACTATTTTTGAACTCAATTGTATCTACTTGGTTCATTCCATTTAACAATCAAAGGCAACATTATTGTTCTCATGCAAAAGCCAAGCACTGACTACAATACTTTTATAAGTTACTAGCTGACCCGTGCCCGCTTCGCTGGGGGACAGATAGTTTCACATCTGGTATTACAATCTTCAAAACAAATTATAGCCAATAAGTTGCCGAGGATTAATAGCTATATAACAAAAAAATATTCATCAAAATCTGTCCAGTAGTTTTTGCCTGAAAGCCGGACAACAGACAGACAGACAAAAATTTCAAAATGTTTTTTTTGGCTTGTGTTACTTGTATAAAGGCCCCTAGGAGTATTTTTTTAGTTTTTATTCAATGTACAGAATTGAACCCTTCTACAGTTTTATTTTATAAGTATGATTTGGTTTAAATTTGTCTTCTATTTGGTTTACACTAAAAACAAGCAAAATTGTCTTTTGTGTGGTTAAAAAATTAATAATGTTAACACAAAAAAAGAAAGCCTAAATTGTAGGTCATACATATTATTTAGATGTTGATTAACTGTGTATGTTCTTTATTATTTCTTCAAATAGTTTATAATCTGAGGAAAATTAAAAGCATTGAATGACATACTCATGCATAAATTCATATTTTTTTTATTAAATGCCTTTTTTGTTAGTTACCGTCTCATGAAGCAAAGAACAATAAAGATTGATGTTTATTTACGTTGCAACTTAGGGAATTTGTTTCAACAAGAAAATTGAATAAAGTAGAATGGACAATGACAATGGCACAATAGCTTTTGATTAATTTATGAAAAATATAAATAGGATCACAACTGTATTCCCCAGGCTTGGTGTACTTTCAGACAGTAAAATGCCATGTAAACTTTAATCAGCTATGTGTGTTTGTATTTAAAAAATTTTAGAGTTCTGTACCCAAAGGGTAAAAACGGGACCCTATTACTAAGACTTCACTGTCCGTCTGTCTGTCACAGGGCTGTATATCATGAACCGTGACAGCTAGACATTTAAAATTTTCGCAGATTATGTATTTCTGTTGCCGCTATAGCAACAAATACTAAAAACAGAATAAAATTAATATTTAAGTGGGACTCACATACAATAAACGTGATTTTTCTGCTGTTTTTATAGATAATGGTATGGAACCCTTTCATGCGCGAGGGTTTTTATTATAATCTAAAATTATATAATACTCTTGCGTTACTCACTGACTGATCTATCTACGAACAGCCTAAACCAGTGGTCGCAGAAACTTAACTTGGAGGTTGTATTCCTTTTGGTGTAAAAGGTGCACTAAGTAAAGAATTCCCAAAATTCAACCCATAAAGAGGAGTCACTCTGCTAGGTTGAAGTCCGTTTGAAAACTACTTCATGTGAAGAGTTTTGACTAGTCATAAAATAAAAACAAAATGTTTGTATATGATTTCAGCAAGGACCCTCTCCAGCGAGTGGTGAGAATAAGTCATGGTTGCAAATTGATGGCTACTGGAGGAATTGACACTAAAGTCCGAATATGGAGCTTTCCCAAGATGGAACTATTGTTTGAGCTGGATGGACACACTAAAGAGGTATGTTACTAATATAAAAGCGTTACTTTGTGAGGATGGATACAAAAGTTAAAACGCTGCCAGTCGACGATTATTTTTATTCGAAACGAAAAAAGAAATACTTGTGAACAAGCCACATCTCCTATTTTATAATGTACTAGCGACCCGTCCCGGCTTCGCACGGGTAGCATGTTATTATACATATAAACCTTCCTCCTGAATCACTTTATCTATTAAAAAAAACCGCATCAAAATCCGTTGTGTAGTTTTAAAGATATAAGCAAACATACATACAGACATACAGACGTAGGAAGCGGAGAGCGACTTTGCTTTATACTATGTAGTGATAGTATATGTGAATAAAGATGTACCCATCTTTAATCACTTCGATAAATAATCCTACCGACCGCTGCAATGATGACAAACACACGTCAGCGCGTGGTCCGCCTTAGCTTTTCGAATAAATTAATGCTATAAATTATGTATAATTACTTATCAAAAATCTATTTTAATAGAATTGTAGATCTACATATTACCTATCTTTAACAATAAATCACAAGTTGATTTTAATAGTAGGTATATAAAATATTTCGATCATAAATTCTAAAACGTATCATTTTGAAATAATATTTTTATCGTGAAAAGTTTCTGCTATTATGTTTTCAGCTTAATAGAAATGTAGGTAGGAACCTGAAGTAATATACTTATAAAAATAGGAGATGTGGCTTGTTCAGAAGTATTTCTTTTTTCGTTTCGAAAAAGAGCAATCAGCGACTGGCAGCCTCTTAAGGTAGGCCAAAGAAAAGATGGATAGACTGTGTGAAAGATAGATAGATAGATAGATAGATATCGTTTATTGTTAAGAAGATTACATATTTTTGGTTAATAGTGCCTTAAATCCTAAGTTAGGTTTAACTAGACACTATGGTTCTCTAAAAGTAGCAATAAATAAAGATAAGTTGTAAACACGGCAGGCAGTTACGCACACAAACACAGCGATGTCACCGTATAGTTCACGTGAGAAGTTGTACACAAATTGAGCGGTATGAAGTTGAACAGAAAGTGATCGAAGTGACCAATCACGCGCATCCTGACATCGCATCGGCCAGTGAGTGACAACGCTGCGCTTGAGCCCAACTATAGGATGCTTCTTTTTATGACAAAGTAAAACTAATAAAATAATCATAAAATTCTAAGTGAATTAGGTACTAAATAGAAAAACTCTTAAAAATAAGTTATGTTACGATAAATAATGTTTTGATAATATGGCTTTAATATTGTTTTGAGTTATTTTATTTTTAAGTTCTAAGGGTAAATAATTTATCAGGTATGGAATTAAGTATTTGGAGGTTCGCTTGCCATATTCGTTATTAAAAGGGGGGATTTTAAGTTTTTTCTGTGTAATGCTTCTAGTAGTCTTGGCGTGAATTGTAGGAATTTGGATATCTGTACGAAAGTATTGTTCTATTAGAAGATTCAATTCCACTTTTTTATGAATCGGCAATACTCCACAGTATTTAAATAGACCGTCAGGATCACCTGAGTAATTAGTTTTAACCTTATGGGGGACTATTAACTTCAGTAGTCTATGTTGAATTTTATAAATTTGATCTAGGTACGTTTTAAAGGTTCGGCCATAACTTGTAAGTCCGTATGACAATATACTTTCAACTAATGTTTTGAATAGGGTCAATAAGATATGATAAGGAATTTTACATTTGATTATACTAAATTTTGCCATAATGGCTCTCAGCTTATTGCAGATTTTATCTATGTGCTTCACCCAATTGAATCTATTGTCTATTACTAGCCCAAGGTAGGTATACTGTGTCATTTGCTCAATTTCATGACACTCCTTATTACATTTGTTTGAAGAGTGTAGGCAACCGTGGCTATGCGACATGACTTTCAAGCTTTCTCTGCCATGATAATGATTATTACTAGAACGAACATGAACGAGCTTAGTTTTATCTCCATTAATGACAAGACCTGAATCATGTGACCACTTGCAAATTGATGTGAAGTCTTCTTGGATCTGATTTTGCGCTATCAACAGATCCCTATCAGCAGCCATAATACAGGTGTCGTCAGCAAATTGGTACACGGTGCAGTGCTTAATCACATTGTTAAGATCATTTACGTAAGTTAAATAATGCAAAGGGCCTAATACTGATCCCTGTGCTGTTCCTTCAGTAATGTTAATGCTGTCACTATATGCGTCTCCTACTCTGACTTGGTAGCTACGGTTCCTTAGGTAGTCTTTACACCAATCGAGCAAATTCCCTCTAAGTCCACTACTTTCCAGCCTTTCAATTAGAAGGTCATGTTTTAACGTGTCGAACGCTTTGCCGTAGTCTATAAAGACTAGGATAACATGACGTTTGGCATTAAGATGGTAGTTAACATCATCTGTAAAGCGAGATAATAACAGTGAGGTGCTCTTTTTTGGCTGGAAGCCATATTGTTGGGACGATAAAACATCGTTTAAACAATAAAATTGCTGAACTTTACCACAGATATATTTTTCTACAATTTTATCTATAACGGGTAAAATTGTGATTGGGCGGTATTTTCCATAGTCATGAGTACTACCTCCTTTATGAATTGGTCGAACAATGCCAGTTTTTAGCTCTGTAGGGTATTTACCAGTGGAGATGCTAGTGTTTATAAGGCGAACTAACGTACCAACTATTCTGTCGGCCATTCTTACAATGTCCACTGCTCGAATCCCGTCGGCACCTGGAGCTTTATGCGGATTGGTGCGTTTTATTATCTTAATTACTTCGCTTTCTGTAGCTTTCGGAAGGAACAATGATTTATCTACTGGCCTAGAGTAATATTTTTTATCAAGTAGGTTATGATTGCAATTGGGAATAATTGACTTTACATTAAATTGAAATTGTTTAGCGAAGTTATTACATATATTTTTTAGACATTTTTCGTCGGTAAATGCTTTTGTTATGATTTTATCCAATGAATTATTTATTTTCCCCGTAATATTATTAATTATTTGCCATAATTTTTTAGTGTCATTTTTAGCATTGTATATTTCTTGTTTAATATAACTATTTTTATTTTTGTAAATTATTTTATTCGTTTTATTTCTTACTTTATTATAATTTATCCTCAATTCTTTATTACTAGTATCTTTAATCCATTCAGAAAATAAGCGATCTCTTTTTTTAGTGAGATTTATTACGTTTTTATCAACCCACTTGTAGTTACGGCGCTTAGATTTATTTATCTTTTTCGTATATTTTGCTTCATTGTAGCTGTCATTAAAACTTTTATTGATAAATTTGTATATTTCATCCGGGCAATTCATATTAGACGTGGAATTCCAGTCAATATTACCTAAAAGGTCATTGATTCTATCATTATTAAATAAAGTTTTGTAAAAAGGCGCATCCTGTACATGAGAGTCACCAACTAAGGTTGCAGTGGTAATTCTATGATCAGCCAGTACAGTGCAGAGCGAAGCGGCATACACATCTCTCATGCGGGATCTGACAAAAATATGATCAATGCAGCTTTTAGTAACTAATTCATTTAGTGTTTCAATCCTTGTATAGTCAGAGATCCCACATGACAGACCATGCCCGCTCATAATGCCCAAGTATAATTTATTTAATGGGTTCACAGTTTTTAAGTTAATGTTTATATCGCCCAAGTATATCATGATACGGGTAAGAAAGGAGTGAGTAATGAGATGACCGCTGATAGAGGGAAATGGAAGAATACATGTTGTACTGATCCCACTTAAGTGGGATAAGAGCAGGAAGATTATGATGATAGTTTGTGGTTATGCTTGTATGTTTGTGGCTTAATTATGCTCAAACGGATCGGAATGAAACTCGGAATATACATAGCCTACTATCCCCTGGATACATTTTAGTCAGGTATCACAAGCGAAGCCGCAGGAGTAAGCTAGTTACTGATATAGCGACTTGTATTTTAATGATGACATTGCAAGTCTATATATATAAAAGAAAGTCGTGTTAGTTACACTATTTACAACTCAAAAACGGCTGAACCGATTTTGCTGAAAATTGGTGGGGAGGTAGCTTAGAGCCAAGAGAAGGACATAGGATACTTTTTATAACGGGAACGGCAACGGGTTAGGGAACGGGAACGGGAACTTAACACAAAATTTGTTAATTCTAAAGCGACACGATGTTCGCCCGGTTAGCTTGTATATTATAAAAAAGTATTTGTTACGCAAGTTTTTACATGCTAGCATTGTAATTAAGATAACTTGAATTAGAAACAGTAATAAAGAAACAGTCCACATAGGTAAGCATAATAATGATAGTATTTTTATTTGCGTTAGGTATCATGATTTGTGTAGTTGTAGATACTATTTGTGTATGTAAGTAAATAAATAAATATTGGTAGACATTTCCCACAGCGCCATCTAGCCCCTTTCTAAGCAAAACTCGTACTATGGGGACTAGATATCTGATAGAATGTATAATACATGTTTTATTTTATTGTAAATAAATACTCAAATACATTATGACACCCAGAACGGAACAGAAGTAGGTATGTGTATAAATTATAATAATAGCAACTTCGGATTGAAAGATCCTCCCTTGGCCAGCACGGCTTTTTAATAAATAACTAGTCTAATTAATATGTCTATGAGTATTATGTGTCTGCAAGTATTTGTGGTACAATATGCTGATCCAATTTAGATTTACCTACTGTAATTACACAAGCTACTGATGGAAGCCATATTTATTATTTACTGTCATGTACCAATATTTCTATGAAATGGATTTTTGTGGAATGCTAACTACTGCAAAATGTGGGCATGTGTCAAATTTAATGTTCGGATGTGCCTCTGGCTAACTCCTTTAGGTATCTTCAAGGATCTGTGCACCTGGAGATCTTAAAGGATTTCTACTGTATTTACAGTTGTGATCCTATTTATTTTTATTTAATTTCATTACATTGACTGGCCTCACAGCTCAGTTGGTAGTAGCTCCGCCTTCTGCACTGTAGGTTGTGGGTTCGATTCCCATTCAGGATAAACATTTGTGTGATGAACATAGATGTTTGTTCTGTGTCTGGCTGTAGATTATTCTGGGTGTAGATTGTGTGAAATGTTCACCAATATTTATTTATTTATTTTAGTTGGATGATTTAGACTTCAGTCCATGTGATACTCGGCTAGTGAGCATCGGTAAGGACGGACTCGCCAACATCTGGAGCACGAGTAAAAAACAGGCGCCACTTCTGAAGATCACCTGCCAACCGCCCAATGGAACCAAATACCTGTTTAGGAGATGCAGGTATTGTACCTAAGTTTAAAGTACTTTATTTCTCACAAGCTGACCCCGCGAACTTCGTATCGCTTTAGAATTAACAAATGTTGTCTTCCGTTCCTGTTCCCGTTCCCGTTCCCGTTACAATTCCCGTTCAATCGTTTTTGTAGCGCACACGAAGAAAGCAACATTTTTAGCAATTTTTTACACCTTGCTTCAAACTATCGTCATTCTTATAAAGAATTTATTAGTTTTTCAAAATAAAAAATAGCCTATGTTACTCAGGGATAATGTAGCTTGGTAATGGTGAAAGAATTTTTGAAATCGGTTCAGTAGTTTTTGAGTTTATCCATTACAAACATACAAAAAAACAAAAAAACAAAAAATCAAAACTTTTCTCTTTATAATATTAGTATAGATAAAAACACAGAGATCACTTATAATGAGATACAAAAATAATACTTAAATATTGCGTTTTAAGACGAGTAATAAATGTTTTTGATTAATGCAGAATTTTTTCAATAACCGCAAAACATACAGTTTTGTTTTTTATGACAACAATAACTTAAGGATATAATCACATTAAATAATTACACCTATATAGGGGCCTAGTACCTAAGTTTGATTCTTGCCGAGATGTAGTTATAGTTGATAGATAGCAAACAACATAGGTTTAATCTTGATTGACATTATCTTTATCGCCCTTGGGCACCGCGACCAATAGATCGGTCGGGGGTCTACTCTTGAAAACGATATATCGAGACAAACGTCTTAGGCTGGGAATAGACGTACGATTTTTTCATCCAACAGTCCAATCCGATAGTCTGATCAGACTATCGGAAGGCGCTTGTGCCATACATTTTGTTTGAACAGCAATACACGTACGAACCGATAGTCGGTTTACGATTTTATTGCCGATCCGATAGTCTGAAGGTACGGTCTGCATACATTTGTACATAGACCAAATAGACATCCGATTCCTCCTTCTGATTTGCTACGTGTCTCGCTCATTTGTACTAAAATAATTTTCTGTTTCACTTACTCAAACTTTAGGTCACGCGTCATACATTGCTCGTTATAGAAAGAAAGCTAATTTCGATCTGCAAAGTAAAATGGCAATGTATATATTTTTTTGTAAATACTTACTAACAGACAGTGTCTCTAATAGTAACTGGTTTCCTCACGTTGTTTTCCTTCACCGTTTTGCACGTGTTTTTGATGCGCATATAAATTATTCGTTCAGAAAAAACGGACATGCCTATGGGATACGGACATTGAAGTTTATCACGATCGGCAAATGAAAGATTTGGCTTGGGAGGACGTGTGTGCATCATAGAACAGCTCGAGGACGACTAAGTTCAAAAAAGGTCTGACGCAAAAATCGGACGTGTATTGAGTGAATCCGATCCGATAGACTGATCAGACAATTGGAAGCAAAATCGGACGTCTATTCCCAGCCCTTGGGTTTCCATTATAAAGGATGGAACGACTACTTTTGTCAATTATGGAATATATCGTTTTCAAGAGTAGACTGTTTGGCTTAATATATTGGAGAACTGTTAGTGTCGTCGATAGTGTCGAAATCGTTTTGCCGAGTATGGGCCCTTGTTTTTATTCCAACACTTTGTAGTGCCGTAAAACACTATTTAATAATTTGTATTTACCTACTGTAGAGAATAGCTTAAAGTTAGTCACAATTATATTGTATTTTGTAGGATTAATGGTTCCTTCATAAAACAAATATCATCTCTTGACCGATCGAAACATTTTCATCACAATAACTTTAAAATAAATTCCAGATTCGCGCCAATAGAAGACCAGAAAGACGCCTACCGCATGTTCACTATCGCCAATCCCCTCACCCGTTCTGGCAAACAGAAGGGCCTTGTCCAACATTGGGAGCCAAGAGATGGCTCATTGACTCGAACGGTGGTTGTGAACGAATCATTATCTGCTTTGGCAGTGAGGGATGATGGGAGATTTGTGGGTGTGGGGACCATGTTCAGCGGATCTGTAGATGTTTATGTAGCGTTTAGTTTACAGGTTAGTTTTATTTTATGCTTATGTTTGGATGTGCCTCCGATTACCCCTTAAATATTATTTTAGAATGTTTGAATGTGCCAAGCTTTGCTTAGTTTGGGGCTAGATGGCGATGTGTCAAATGTCCACCAATATTTATTTATTATTATTATTATTTATTTATTATTTTGCCTATTTTATTTTCATTATAAGTTTTTTTTCCAGCGAGTTCTCCACGTGAAGAGTGCGCATATGATGTTCGTGACAGGCCTTGAGTTCCTCCCAGTGCGAGGCTTCGGCCCAGCTGTCACCGCTCGCTCAGAAGCTGCTTTACTCAGCATTTCCGTCGACAACTGCCTGTGTGTGCATTCGCTGCCTTATCGGAGTGAGTACCTTCATACTTGAGATTGAGATACACCACACTTGTTTTTCAAGCTAGGTGCCTGGTGTAGTATTAGTGAACTAGCTCGTTCTTGAGAAAGTTAGGATGAGCTGATAGCAAACTTTAAGATATATTACAGAATATTAACAAAATACACAAGAAACAGTTAAACTAGATATATAAAGACCGTTGTTAACAGTCTATAGGTAGCTCAACTGATCCACAACACTACCAGTCGAAAGCGTATCGAAGATACTACTCCCAAAATAATTTAATATTGATGGACATTTCACACAGCGCCATCTAGCCTCAAACTATGCAAAGCTCATACTATGAGAACTCGATAACTGATAAAATACTTATTTACAGGTTTAAAGTTTTTATTGAGTACATGTTTTTTTTGTTTTAGGTACTGTACCTGCCTGGGTTGCCATTCTACTTATTATCTTCGTACTGTTCTGTACATTTACATTCTGTTCATATTTAGGCATTTAAATTTATTTATTATTATTCTGTATCAAATAAATATTCTTATTAAGCGTCGGGGTTATGTTAGTATAAAAATATTATTATAAATTAGGCAAATTTATTTTATGCTCTTAACATATTGTTTGTTAAACATAAATAGGTATTCGAATTAAATGAAGTGCAATGTTGATTCCATTTTATCTTTTACTACAGTCGGTAGCAAATAATGTGGGTTTGTTCCTATACACATAAATTATAAAATACATTATAACACAGCACAGATCAACTACATTCATCACACAAATGTTTGTCCTTGGCGGGAATTGAACACACAACCTACAGTGCAGAAGGCAGAGTTACTACCAACTGAGCTGTGAGGACCTAGTTGGAATTTTGAGAGAGTATCTTATGTGAACTTAAATCCCTATTATCATAATTTATCAAAAAAACTATCCTATGCATATCACACAGTATGTCTTCGTTAAGTTCATCAACTTCGGTCTATTCATTTAGTCGTAAAAAAGTAACAAACAGACAGATACAGCGCCTTCGTTTTTATAAATAATAGTATTATAAACTCGTGTAGGGAGTTTATAATACTATATTTTTAATAATATTAAATATCCGAAATAATGTGAAGATATTTGGATGTTTGCGACTCACGACCAAACGGATTTGGATGAAACTTGGATTATACATAGCTTATGCTAGCCTAGAACAGTGTTCCGCAAACATTTTGTGTCCAAGGTACATTTAGGAAAATGTGTTTTTTTGAGGTACACCACAAATTAAAAATCAGTTTTTAAGTAATATTAATCAACATTTATTATTAATCAACGAAATGATATTTTTTATTTATCATCAAAACTAAACTTTAAATTGCAGAAAAGGTATCTAATGCGAAACATGAGCCTGTTTAATTTAGCATAGACGGTCTAAATTTGGAGTAATCGTTGACAGGGCTGCTAAAAATACGTTTATAAGATATCCTTATTTTTCCAAGGCACACCAACTAATGACCGCGGTACACACTTTGCGGAACACTGGCCTAGAACAGCATATAGGCTACTTTTAATACATGCACCACGAAAACTAGAATCACTACATAGTATAAAGCAAAGTCGCTTTCCGCTTCCCGCGTCTGTATGTAATATGTATGTATGTTTGCTTATATCTTTAAAACTACACAACGGATTTTGATGCGGTTCCTTTTAATAAATAGAGTGATTCAAGAGGAAGGTTTATATGTATAATACATGCATAATATAGTAGAGAAACACTGATAATTTTAGAGGTTTCTAATGTAACCTTTCTAATGTAATGTAAATTTTAGAGGTGATGTCGTAAATAAACACATTTTTTTGCGCTTACATTGCAAATGCTGGCTGAACCCCACGAGATATATCAAAATAATGTACTACAGTATTGTACACCTTAAAAACGTCTACAAAAAAGTCAACGTAAGACATTTCTAATACCATATTAGAAATGTCTTACGCACAGCGAAGCGGGCACGGGTCAGCTAGTTAATAAATAAAAGAGGCATAATTTTCAATAACATTCATTTAATTACATCAAAACATAACATACACTGATCATCGTGACCTCGGCAAGTTGCATTCCTGATTAGACCGACTAGAACCCTATACTAATAGTACGGACATATAATATAATACAGTATGGAAATCGAGGGGGGAAGATCGCGCTTATTACTAAACATACCTACCAATGAAAGAGGAAAATATTTGGCGCAAAATATGAATCGGTAACATTCTTGCTGAATTTTTGCATCTTGATACAACATTCAACGGATTCTGTTGTCTTATTACGTAAAAATCGATCATCACCTGTCGATTTTCATCACCACAGCGTCGAATTTAGAGAATATCATTTTCATAGTAACTATTTTGGAATCATTCAATCTTTTCTAAGATTTACTATGGAAGTGGTTGGTCTCTAAGTTCAGAAGCTATGGTGTAAGATCGATCTTTACGAAATAAGCCTGCCATCTTATGGTTCGGTAAGAATGGTATTTTTTGAGCTTATGGGTATTGAGATCATGGATCGTGCCCAAGAGCGCTTGCTCAATGGGCACCATTATAATTGATTACTCGTATCCAAACATCCTAGACATCCTCTCAGATCTCCAGGCGCTCAGATCATTGGGAGACATTTAATGGGGGTCAGACACGTCCCAAACATTAGGCACATGCCCACAGTAGGTAGCATTCCACACGTGACAGGTTGCAAGCCCATCGCCATTTATAGGAATACTCGTATGCTAATCACGATGTTTTCCTTAACCGTATTGAGCACGTGTTAAAGCGTTATATAATTTTTTGAATAAAAACTTCCATTGATGCATCCGGACCTTCTGATTGAAAGAAGAGGTATCTTCCACTCGACCAACACATAATTAAAAGTTTGTTCTAAATTCCCTTCTACACTCAAATCACTGTACATTTCCACATTTGTGCGAACATTACTAATTTGTGGCTTATTTCATTTTATCTTTCCGGACGGACAAAGCTCCGCGCCAAATAACTCGCATAAACTTTAAACTCTTTCCCCATCAATAAAAAAAAAACAAACAATATATATACTCGACTACTCGTACTTCAATGGAAGACTAAAATAAACACCATAAAAACAACCATACGAATGTGTGTGTACATTCGGTAATACACATTATTTTATAATGAACATAGCAACGGATTTGGCCTCTCATTCTTTAATACATTTAGCAGTAGGTACGTACGAAATAATAAAATCTAAGGGCTCCCGCACCAAGAAAAGACTCGCGTTGCGACCAGCCTGATATTAATTCAGTTGCAAACATAGATAACGTCGTATTTGAACACAACCCTAGAAATTGATCTGTTTACGAAAGAGTTGACAAAAAAATACTTTTGGACATAGAATTGTGAATTGATTGAAAATGAAATGGAAGTTTGAAAATATATTTTTCATTCGTTCTTGTAGAAAAACTTTTCTCAAATTGTATGTTAGGCATGGTTGCGCGTCTGATTGTGTACTCGCGGTTACTTACATGTTACGCGATAGTCGCGGTCGCGCGTCTCCGCGACACAAACAGGTCGCGGTCGCAAAGTGAACGGGAGCACTAACATTTATTCTAGCACAAACTTGAAGACTCAATCGAGATTCTGTATATTTATAAGACCAGCTCTGCATTACATAAAAGAACCGTATATTCGTTTACTTTATTTATAAAATACTTATGTACGACCCCAATATAATATATTTTATATAAAAATATGGCAAAAATGCAAGGATGTGGTCGGCTATGTACCAATAATAATTGATATAGTTTCATAACATTTCTTGTATATTTTCATGGTCCCTAATTAAATACTGTACATTTTTTTAAAAGCAACTACAACACTGTTACTTTATGTCAAAAACTCTTAAAAATTCTAATGAACAAGCCTCCTCGTTTTAATCACATCTGGAAAGATAAATTGTATTGATAATTGAATGTTACTTTCAGTTGTAAATAGTGCATTTTTGACATAATACAACAGTACCTAAATACATAAAAAAACATGTGTTTGTATATTGTGTGAAGGCACGCACTGTCGGTCAAAACAATCGTTGGAATCAAAAACGATATGCATATCTAAAACTACATTAACATTAGGTACATTTATTTTAAATGGCACATTAAATATGTAGCATTCAATTCATCTTTAAAACAATGAACATTTCCCATATAACATAATAATTATGTATAACATAGTTAATATATTCTTTGCTCTAGCATCACATCAGTACAGTTTTCCTTATCAGGTATAAAATTAACTACTATCTCGATTAATAATATTCTTATTTTTTCAGTTATATATCACAATCATATACAAAAACTAACAAAATATACTGTAATGTTGGGACAATGTACTGCAATTAAAGTTATACCACTACAGAATGTATCTAGAGATGTTACATCATTTCCCGAACTCGCTAATATTGACTAACGCTGGTATGAATTACCGAGGTTTATGCGGCTCAGCGATATTTATGGAATGTTGTATCATCTCTAGATATAATATACATATGTGGTGATATAATCGCAGGTAGTGATAATTATCTGTTCGTAGATTTGCACTTTGCATACTAACAAAACAGATATGCTGTTTCATTTTAAATTATTATGAAGATGAGGTGACTATCATAAAAGCGACATTTGCGCGACCAACAGCCATCTAGCCCACATTACTATTCACTTTACGATATTACATTTAAATTCAATCCAAAGTTAATAGCTAACGTACAATACGATTAAAGATATGCGATTAGGAAATTTCAGTCTATCTATCACCACTAATGCTGATATTGAATCTAATTACAACATTCTCCGAGCTCGTTAGTAACTGACGAGTCGCGGAACGAGCGGTCATTGGTTAGATAATATTATCTATCACCAAAAATGCTGATCCGAAAGTTAATCTAGAGTTGTTACAACTTTCTCCGAGCTCGTTAGTAACTGACGAGCACACATAGGTCGCATATTTCGGAATTAGCACATAACTTTAATCGTAGTAACCTTAGTAGGTAGACGCTAGTGGCTTTCCGAAAAAAGGATTTAGTTTTAACGATTGATTTGAAATGTTTCAAGCTATTTATGATTGCGACTACAATAGACAGCTCTAATACCTTTGGCTTTGCCGAAAATATAATTTAGTAGAATGTACTCATAGTTGACTAAGTCAAAAAATGGATATTTTTCATAACTTGGGAAATATAATTCAAAAACACTAGTTTCGAACTCTTTTAAAACAACACTGATAAATTTTGAAACTAATTGCCCGTCGGGCATTATCCTATGTACTAAATAATATAAAATAAGCTATTTTTTTGACATTTATACATTTAAATAATATAACCACGATAGTAATTTCTCCTGAATATCCATAGAGCTTGTCTTTTACACCGACTTGTCACCGGTTTGATAAAAACATAAATAAGAAGCTACGCTATTTATTTACATGATACAAAACATTACATAGATTTCTTTGTAATTTCTTCCGACACTAAAATACACTTTAATTTTATATTATGTACAGATCTTTTGTATATAATCCACTATAATTGTTCATATATAAGTCAATTGACATAAAGAAACACCTTAATAAAGCGGTATTCCATTAGCACTATATTTTACTTTGTAAAAAGTTCTTGCACTATTTTCACGCCTAAATAACATTTTACAGGCAATGATTTATTTAAACTGTACATAATATTAATGTCCTTATTATTTGCCCTGTAATACTGACTCACACGACCAACTAACCGAAGCGGCCATCCGCAGTCACTAAAAACAACTTGAGAATCATAAAAGTCTCCTAACACTGTCCTTAAAAAATATATCTTTCTAAATATATATACACAGATTCGTATAGTGACATATCCATTAAAAATTCACATAAAAACTGCGTTTATTTGAGCCTAACGCGTTCAGATAGGCAAGCGGTCTGGTGTCCGAACGCGATGCAAGATGTCCGCGACACTACACTGCAAGAAACAAAACAACAAACAGTTAGAAGCTATGATATGCTGCTTTTTGAATTTGTTTTTATTGTTTACGTACTTGAGTAGTACTTTTAATTATTATTCTTGTTTGAGCCTTCACCTTGTTCGATTGGCATCACACTGGAGCTCTACATAGCATTAAGGAAAGGATCATTAAAAAAAAAGGTAGACCCCAAGCCGTGTTTGTTGCCTGATTCTTCTAGGCTTGGTCGCGTGGAATCGGCGTAGATTCACATAGTTCCTAAGACGTTTCAAAGTGATCCTTATGATTTTTGAATTTGAATTTGAATATTAGTTCACAAATCTGCAGTTATTATAAGAATGATTAATGAACGAATTGCTCCGTGTAATACTCCATGTACATACCCTGGTCGAAAGTGCTCGGGTTGATGTACGAGAGGAGATCCTGGTCGCTCATGTCTGTCAGACGCTGGACGGGAGCCGTCATTTCCTGGGAGACGGCCTGAGAGACCGCTTGAGATACGGCCTGGGAGACCGCTTGAGTCACAGCCTGAGAGACCGCTTGGGACATCGCCTCGAGCGGAGTTTCTCCTTGAGGTTCCACGGGAGGCGATGACTTTTCGTTCGTCATGCCTCCGGCCATGCTGGCCATGCTAGCCATGCTGGCCATGCTGGCCTGACTGGCATCGGTGGTCAGAATGTTGGCCGTGTTTATCGCCGAGGTCACCAACGCGTTCATCGTCTTATCCGACGTGAGGATCTCCGCAGCAGCGTTGAGGATCATCGACTTGACAGCCGCCGGAGGAGTCTTCACCGAAGTCATCTGAACCTGGTCATTCATCATCATCAGCTCATCCTGCTGAGTGCATTGTCCCGCTGGGAGGACTATGCGAGGTCCCGAATCGCAGAGCATGCTGGGTGATACTTGAGGGTCGAGGATCACGTCTGGAGATATGGCCGAAGCTGGCATCGGAGGTAGCAGATCCGGGGCTGAGTTTCTTCCTGCGACTGCAGCGTTTGGGGAGAGAAGGACGTCGGAAGCGTGAGATGCTGAGGATGGAGAGGAACTGCTGCCGGAAAGATGGTCGTCGACTCGGGAGTTGACCAGCTCGTCTAGTTTAGCTGCATCGGAAGGCAGCATGGCGGCTGTGGCCTTCATGGCGTCCTCGACCAACGCCTCCATGTGTGCGCTCTGCCTCGCTAACCGTCGTTCCAATTGGGTCTGTCCCATCTCTAGTTTGGTTATAGCTCCGAAGGGATTGAAGACATCTTGGGTCGGTCTTCCGAACGCCATCAGCCTTCGATCAGGCGCCGGGATGCTGGTGTCGGTTATCATGAGTTCGGGGTTCATGACCTTCATTTCCGTCGACAACGGGTCCATGTTGGCTTTCGAGGCTATCAGCTGTCTCATCGGTTCCATGATGGTGGGGTAGATAGGTCCGGCGTTTTCGTCCGTGTTGAAAATGGCCGCGGTCACCGATTCCACCATCTTGTCGGTCTGGGCTTGATTCTGGATGGCTTGAAGCTGCTGAGTGAAGGACGCGAGAGGGGATGGGGGCTCGCTCTGAGAGGGGGTTCCGGGGGACAGTTTAATGGTGTCGTATCCGCCGACGAAACCGACCTGGAAATTATAACATGTTATTAAATAAACAGGCATATACATAATACATAGTAACGTCTGTACCGGGCACGTGATGCTGCACCATAGAGATCAAGGTCGTATTGTAATTGTGATTAGAGAAAGTTGATTAGAAAACTTGTGTCGGAGAATTGATCCGTACATTTTTTTCTGGAGCGAAGCGAGGTCTCAGCATTGATTTGTGATTATGTTTGTTGGACTATAATAGTCTATCTATAAATACCTTTTAGAACAGTTATATTTCAGTCTGATGAAACTAAACTACTGCAAAATTTGGGCGTGTGCCAAATGTAATGTTTGGACTTGCCTCTGCCTCCCCTTTCAGACATCTTCAAGGATCTGCGCGAGATCAGGGGGATTGCAGTCGTGATGCTATTTAATATATTTTTTTTACCTGGCTGGATCCATCTCTCGAGAGCGACTCCGACTTGAGCCTCAGGTCGACCACCTTCAGCTCGTCCGGCATCAGATGTCCAGGAGACGTGGGTCCGTCACGACTGCAATCGCTGTGATCGACTGAGGAATGCTGGCTGGATTCATCTGCAACCTGGAATGAGAACATTGCGGGTTGGTCAGTTATTGCACACCACATAACAATAACATAAGAAAGATAAAATAAAAACATACTATCCAATATTGAAGTACAATAATAGGCGGTCTTATCTCTGAAAGCGATCTCTTCCAGACCACATTCTTTTTAAGACAACAAAGTTAAAAAGAGATTCACATAAGTGAAAATGTCATCTCTTAGCTCTTCCGAAAGAGTTAAGAGGATGAATTTAGTTCGGGGCAGTAGAAAATGATGCGAGTCTGTTAAAACGCAATAAAATGTGAACTGTGTAGGAACCATAGTGAGGAAATCAGTTAGTATTCTCATAAGCGGTGATAGGCTTGCAAGCTGTCGCGTATGGAATGCTAACTACTTTAAAATGTGGGTATGTGTTACAAGTAATGTTTGGCCGGCCAAAAATCTGTGCGCCTGGAGATCTGAGAATATGCATACCTTGATTTAGGATTACTATTTCATATTTTTTGCCGCGGACGGTAGATAATGATAATGGTAATTTATTTAGACTTAGAGATTTATCTAGAATTCTAGATAAATGACGCAATTAATTTGTGAGCCACACCCACCTCACTCTTCAGTCCCAGCGTCTCGTGATCGGGCACGATGAGCGAGGGCCGCCTTGGTGGCAAGGCGGGCGGAGGCATCATGCCGCCCCACAGCACCACAGGCCTAGCTTCGTCCATTCCTGCATAGAAAGCTAGATCAGCGAGGGCAGGGTTACCAAGCGAACCTGACTACCTACGTGCCTGCCCCAACGATGGATGTCCACTTTAACCGCCTGATTTATCTTATACAAGTCGAAACTACAAGTGAAGTCGCAAGGATTACTTTGAAACGTCTTAGGAGCAAGGTGAAGCTATGCCCGTTGGAATTCTTTGTAACAAACTTCCACCTAAACTGCACCTCCTGTTTAAGTTTTGCAGAACACAAGGAACACACCAACATTTTAGGCTTTATGTTGTCTGTCACTGTGTGTTATCTCCTCTAGACCATCATCAAGATCATCAACAGGATTGTACCTTAATTTTTGTCACTGGTACGTTCTCGATCACCCTGGGTTAGCTATAAAGTTGTGGTAAAAAAAACCTGTTTTGTTCATCTCAGCAAGCAGCAGGACTCATTGGATTATTGCGCATTTTCAATTGGGTATTTGCAGGTCAAGTTCCAGCAGACGGCGCCTGCGGCCTAACTACAAGTAAAGAAAAAATAAACTGACATTCTCCGTGAAATTTTATTAGTTTTAAATTTTTATTTTATTAGGACTCCCTCTCTTTTGTAAGTTATAAAAATTAACACAAGTTTCTCAAACTTTTTCGGTACCATCACTTTTTTATTTTCGACAACTTTAAAATAGTTTATCTTCCAATTAAAGAACAAAAACAATGATTTTATCATTACCATTTAGAAGAATGTCATACAAAATGAAGTTTATTTATTATTCATTATATTAGCTGGTGTTTGCGAAATGTTTTTAATATTGGACAGCTAAAGTGGAAATACTACTTAAAATCTATGGGCATAAAATATAACATAGGGCTGTACAAGGCACGGAAATAACTATCTAGGTGATGTAGGGAGGGGGTCTGTGCAGTCTGTACCTAAAACATTAGTGTAAGTGTAACTGAAAAGTCAGCTCTGTGTTATGTAAAAAGAGTAACGCCTTTCTGAAAAAAACATTATTTATAAATCTTTGTAGTGTTCATTTGTTATGTATAAAAGAGAATAAGTGTATATTTTTTGCTGTATGAGTGCGTGTATGTTCAGCTAATATGGAGAAATTTATATTTAATTAAAAAATGTATAAAAAAACAAATCAAAGGATAATTGATACAATCTGTTTATACAAATCAAATTAAATTAAGTAATGTTACAATTACTATTAATAGTACTATACAAACATAAGATCAAAATTATTCTGCAATGATATTTACTTGATATAAAATCATAGCTCAATTTCAACCTACTTCATGAGTGTATGTACCAGTGTATAAGAAGATTGTGTAAGGATGTGTGTGTGAGCATGTGTCAGTACCGTGCTGGCGAGGGTCAGCAGGTGGCAGCGGTCGTCGGCCGAGTCGCTACCTACACAGACCTAGCTTGAACAGAAGGGAAAAAAAGAAAGAGTACGCCATTTACGCATCAGTCATTTCTTCCAAAAACAATAAATTGTTTTTTTTTTATATATTTCTTATATTTAATACATTGCGTTATATAAGTCAGATTCATGCGAGAGCACCTTTACTTACAATTATGTAATTATTAAAAAAAAATGGAAAAAGTTCGAAGTAAGTTTGTATAAATCAAACTTATTAATGGTGTTGAAACATCGAAGTTTGGTTGATTGATGATTATAGACGTCTTGTACTCATTACCAGTCGTATTGAGTAACCGCGCTTGAATTAATTCGTAAGTATAGGTGCCCATGTTAGTGATAAAAAGCATTGTACACAAGTAAATAAAGCAACGTATTGGCTTATTTATATTTTCATCATCATACAGCAGATAAATTCACATATAAGCATATTCAAGGACAATGATTTGTAGTTTGTAGTGCTCCAGAAAATTAAAAAAAAGCATGGGTCATAAATTAGTAATGTGTAAAAATATTGTATTTTTTATATTTTACTAAACATGGTTTTACTCAATATTATGTCAATACGTATAAAGCATATTGTGCGATCTGTCAGTCTGTTATAATTTTTGCGTCGATTGTGGATCAAAGCGATATTATTATTATTAATATTAATTGGAATAAGAAAATCAATATATACAGTCGTGGTCAACTAATTAGGGACACTCTTTGGTTAAACCGAATTGTGAATTTATTTTTTATTTTCCAACGAGTCTAAACCATATTCCATATCTCTTACATGTAAGTATAATTAGTCATTTATGTGCCCGATTATACAAACAATAACAACTTCTTAAACATTAAACCTCTTTACAGTATAGCTGATAGATTATCGTAGTGCTATTTGTTCAAATAATGCTGGCTGGCCATTTAATTAGGGACACTGAGATATTGCGTTCTATATTTTCAAAATTTGAATCTCAATACTTTTTTACTTCTTCTCTTATTGTTTCGTGGTAGTTTTGGCGGCAATCCCGATATTTATTTTAAGTTTTGAAAAATATTTTGAAGAAAAATGGGTAAAAATAAAAGTTGCGATCCAACACTACGAAAAATTATCATGAAGTTTGTTGTCGAGCATGGTTGGCCATACCGAAGGATAGCAGAACATTTAAATTGTTCAAAAACTATGGTATACAATGCAGTGCAACATGTCAGACGCAATTTACACAGATTTAAATGTGCCCAGAACAAAAAGATCGAGAAAAACAACTCCGCAAGAAGATAGAATGATAACCAGGTTAGCTACGAAAGATCCGTTTCTATGCTCTATTTTAATTAAACACGAAGTGTTTGGGACAGACGAAAGAGCTGGTGTCTCAGCGAGGACCGTTCGACGACGTCTGGTAGAAGCAGGGTTGTTCGGAAGAGTGGCTCGCAAATTACCGTTGTTGAAGAAAGAACATAGAAATGCTCGTTTGGCGTTTGCACGTAAATATGGACATTGGACCTACGCCCAATGGCAACATGTATTATTATCTGACGAGACCAAGGTTAATTTGATTTCTTCAGATGGAAGGCAATACGTACGGCGTCCAGTAAAAGCGGAAATGAATCCAAGATTCACAAAAAAGCAGGTGAAACATGGCGGTGGAAACATTAAAATGTGGGGTTCATTTTCTGGACGTGGAGTGGGACCTGTGAGGAAAGTTCAGGGTAACTTAGACCAACATCAATACAAGGCAATATTGGAGGAAACGATGCTTCCCTATGCTGAGGAGCATCTCCCTATTATATGGACGTTTCAGCATGATAACGACCCGAAACATACCGCCCGTTCAGTCAAGTCGTTTCTTACCAGTCAGTCAGTATCGGTGCTAGATTGGCCAGCAAATAGCCCGGACCTTAACCCAATCGAGCACCTTTGGCACGAAATCAAGAAAAAAGTAGCCACTTATCGTACCACAACTTTAGATGAACTTAATGAAGCTTTTTGTGAGGCATGGGCAAACATTCCTGTCGAAACATGCCAGAAACTGATAATGTCTATGCCACATCGGTGTCAAGCGGTAATTACTAACAAAGGTTTTGCTACTGGGTACTGATTTTACAAGTAATAAAATGGAGCTGTTAAAGATATTATAATACTGCAGATTATTAGTTTTGTTTAACTCTATTTTTCATTATAGTTTACTGTCCTTAATTAAATGTCCAGCTACAGAATTATACCTTAAAATTGAGTACATGTTCAACCTTTGATATTAAATACTTTTTTCTATTTATTTATTCTTTTATTTAAAGCCATTTAAAGCATAATAATCGGACCAAATTATGCAAATAATAGTTACTGAGAAATCAATAGGGTTTTATATTTGTATGTACATAACCGGTTATTGTTCTTCACTATCTTGCATGTCCCTAATTAGTTGACCACGACTGTATATTAACCTTATGGTCAATGTGAAACCAACCATACCAATAGCAATTCTGTATTAATTTCCACTGTTTTATGGAAAAGCGACACATGGATGTTAGTGTATGTCATGCTTACAAGTAAAATGGTACATGATAGGAGAATACGTTCTTACTGCCGCTATAGACTGTAACTTTAATGCTTTATCAAAACACGCGCAAAAGACTCAACGATCTTGTTTTAGTTTAGTCGTATACGTGGCGATAAGAAAGCAACGGGGCAACAGCTTCCCAAAAAATAGCTACATCGTTGCGGACAAGCAATCATCTTGGAGCAGATTCGTTACCTTGAGCGTGGTGCCTGGTGGCATGCAGCGGGCCGTTGTCCATAGCTGTCGGAGTGTAGTAGAATGCGTGGGGCTCCGAGGCCTTGCCTGCCGAGCGGACGAACACTTGCACGCACAGCGGCTCCGTCACCTCGCGGCAGTACGCCGGCACGCAACACACTAGGTGCGTCTGGGGGCGAACAGATTGTGAGAACCTAGTCTGCGGTGGCTAACCACAGCCAAACTCGACCCGACGTTTCGAGTTCCTATAGATCCGCTGCGTTGCGTCGCTCCGAGGGTTAGAAGTGACACGAGAGCCGAGAGCCCAGCCATAACAGACGCTGTTATGGAGCGCCTGTAGCTTGATAGTAATGGGAACGTAGTAGCCGCCTCAATATATTATGATCTAAAAGCTGTGGAAAAATCTACGGTTATCCGTATTAAGATTTTTCCACAGCTTTTATAAGCATGATTATGAAGGCATCAACATAATTGATCATCGATTCGGTCAGTTATGTAGGTGAGATGATGGTTAAAGAAATGTATGAGTATCACCATACCTGCTGCAGAAACTCTTTATCAGGGACGACCTCTTCCTCCCATGTGGTGCGACCGTCCTGGCGATGACAAAACACCACTCTAGTTTCTTTAAGGAAGTTCTTTCCGAGCAGGTACAGCTCCAAGCCTCCCGTCGCCGGACACGATACTAAGGACTTTCGACAGACTTCAGGAACTCCGGGGGGTTGAGCTGGAATTCAATTTTGAGAGTCAGATAACTAATTCTAGTAGGTAGTGGCAGATTTAGAAAGGCCTTATATTTACAAGAGTAATCGACTATACAACTATATGTATAACCTCCGAAAAAAAAACAGCTAAAAATAAGAAGATTTACTATATATTGCCTTTATATTTGTAGTGGTTGGGAAACTTACTGCAAATAATCTGCGTGGAGCAGACTTGCAACGTCTCCAAATCACCGGCTGCGTTCATGATGTCCGCCCGGAAGACCATGCGACAACGCGTGGACTTCTTTTTGCCTCGAGACACGTGGAGGCCGCTCGAGCTGCCGCCGACAGCTTCTCCGAATCGATGCTCAACGTCCACATTTCGCTCCTAAGAATACAAATTACTTGGTATTACAGAAGATTACGTTAAAAGGCGACAGGATGGTAAGTGGAATGGACAAGCACGATGACTTTACGGTAAAACCAGCTCAGAGATAATAAGAGAGAGATCAGGAATTCAGGCGAGATGTAGTAGAACAAACGAACCTTGAGTATCCCAACACAGTCGCAGGTAACCTGCCAGTTCTTGCTGGGTTCGAGATCGATCTCAATGACGACCGTGCCGTCATCCTTCCGTTCCTTGCACGGTGTGGAGTTCTTCCCAGCCACACGACACGCTTGGTAGAACATATGAGGTGCTACGCGCCCCGTATCCGTGCCAATGTACACCTGAAATGTTTACGTCTATAAACAATTGAACAGTATTATCAATAAATATAGAACAATTTGATAATGATAACCTAGTCAGATTATTATCTCTGTTATTATTTAAAAGGATAATCGTACCTGTAATACAGCTGGTTTATCATAACCAACTAATTTGACTATTGGGAATCCATTCCCGGAATTGTCTTTGACAGCACCGCGGCTGCCTTCAGTCTGGTATCTAAAATGGAACACAGTGTTTAGTTGAATGTCTAAGTTAAAACGTCGAGAAGATTATAAGTGAATTATTGATCGAAGGAATTAACCAACCTTGCTCTATGTTGTGTTTCTGGTTGGCATAGAATTTGTAGTTCTACCGTTCCATCTTTTGATCTGTAGGCGAGGGGCGTCGCTAGTCCGGAAGGGCCGGACGACGACAAGAGCTGTCTTCGTCTGACCATCGCTTGTGCCAGCTTGCCGCCATACTTCCCAGCGAGCTTTCCTCCGAGTTTGCCTCCCGTACTAAGTTTCCCTGCACTTGTGTATTTGTTGGCCAGCTTGCCTCCACTCCCCAGCTTGCCACACGATCGGTACGGGTCTTGGAATCTCTTTCCCATAGATTCATTAATATTTGGACTAGATAAACTGCACCCCGCTCTGATCCTGCAATTGAAATGTAGTAGATACGTGATTTATTTTGTTTAATTAATAGTTTATTAAAACTTTGGTTGTTGTCGTATGATCGAGATGATTGAGTCATTAAATTACCCTGCAATTCCAGATAGTAGATACTTTCGTAATAAATAAACAAAAAGCCTCACAGCTCAGTTGGTAGTAACTCTGTCTTCAGCGCTGTAGGTTGTGGGTTCGATCCCCACCCAGAGCAAATATTTGTGTGATGAACATAGATCTTTGTTCTGTGTCTGGGTGTGTAGTATGTATCATAAGTATGTATTTACAAAAAAAAAACGTATATAAGTATTCTATCAGTTATCTAGTTCCCATAGTACAAGCTTTGCTTAGTTTGGGGCTGGATGGCGATGTGTAAAATGTCCACCAGTATTTATTTATTTATTTTTATTTAATTTTGCAGTCAACGGTTACGAGACAAAGATTTGATGAAGGATTTGCTCATAAGAAATGCTGTTGATTGACCAAAATAATGACTTTGTTTGTTTAGTTAGAGTTGGAAATTGTAGTGTGTGTAAATAATAAATAAGCATGATGATAAATCATGAGGGCGATGTAGTTTAATAATGATGCGGTGCTGATTGTTATAAATTACGAGCGGTGAACATGCGAAACCAGCACATTAATGATCATGATGCGGAAAAGCATGACTGCGAAATAACCATTCAGATTATGCTCAAAGAACGAATTCAGAAATACTTATATTTTTTGTTTGAAATTCTCAAACTGGTATTGTGGAGTTATTTTTGTACCAATAAGTTTTTGTATCGAGTCGTCGGTGTCTTGATGTAGAAGCAGGAAGGTAGTTATGAAGTTTTTAGATGTTTAAGGGAAAAATAAAGTTCAACGTACACGGGGACAGGTAATACCGGCGGGGGTTCAAGCGTCGTTGACAGGGCGTCAGGTGGCGCGAGCAAGGGAGCGGGCGCAGGAGAGGAGACGGCTGGTTGCGTGAAAGCGTACGCATCATTAGCGTCGTCACACTCTAACTTTACCGCCATCTCACTCACGAGTCGCTGCCGTTTGGTTTCAGGATGCTCCCAGTCGGACTCCAATTTTTCGGACAATCTGTACACACGCCGGTCTCTACATTAGCAATTTAGTATACCTCAACGTTCGGAACACGAGCACATAGATCTCAGACATGACCAAAACGTGTACCAACTTCAAATTAAGATTTCGCACGAGGAATCCAGTGATTGGCTATCATTTCCTAAAGAGCGGCACGTTAAAATTCTTGGTAAAACCTAAAGAACAAAAACAAACGAAAACGCAATACGTATAAACAAAATTGTGCCGTGAGGTAAAGTTTATGTTTTAAATATAGCGCATGGTTCGTACATTTAGACGGAAGAAATGTTTTGAATGTGACACAAATATAAATTAGCGCATGGCACTGTGCCGCGAGACGATGATGACGACGACCGACGCATGCGCACACCAGCTTCAGCATTGAGCATATTTTATCTGGAAGGTCGGTTCTCTGGCAATATGAACTTCAGGGTTCATAGCAGGATAAAATCAGTTTTTATGTGAGCCGCGCTTTCCGCCAAAACTACTTAACAAAATAGAACGTAATAATGTAGATATACAGATAAGAAGAACAGATTTAGTCAGTAATTGTTACTGAATAAAAATATATTTTAGAACCCAGAGTTTTAAGGTAGGAAACCCTAAACAAACTAGTAAGTTGAATTACGCTACTATAATTGATTGACCTTTGCGTGTCCTGCCGACACACCTGCAGTGCAAACCTACTACAACTGCTCTGATAAAGAAATCTACAATCTCGTATCTCATAAATACGAGATTGTAGATTTAAAGATGGTTTTGATTTCATCAGAAATCAAAACCAGTCAGTTCGAGTATGTTGAGGTTGAGTAGTAGTATCTGCTACTCATGCATGACAGGCAAATAATATACTTGCACGAGTTTACTAACAAATTATTGTTTCTTACGAGAAGGTAAGTTAAGGTAAAGACTGTAGTAATAACATAAACAGAATGGTAATTCAAATAATTGCTTGATTTTTTCAAAAGTAAGCGTAAATACCCTTTTTACCCTTAATAATTATACAGGGATGTTCAAAATTGAGTCAAGCGCAAGTTCAGAGGTAAAGCACTCTTACGAGGTATTCAAATCACCCCATATTAGCCCAATGCGGTTTATAGTTCACCCGAGCAAGACTTAAACCATGTAGGCGCGCGACGTCGTGGTCGCGTCGCCGTCGGTCGGCATAGAAGAAAATGTTTTCACGAATTGTAATAACTGACCTTTGTTTATAAATAGCATAAATAGCAGGCATGCCGTGTCTTGAAAAAACAACAAGATGTTTTCCAAAAATACAACGATGCGGATGTATGGAGATCGCCTAATCGGACGGGTTGTTGACGAGATACGCGATTACTCATTTTTTAGCAGCTTTTTTGCCGGTCAGGTTACTGACGCAAGTGGGATTACGTTTTAGCTCACGTGAATAATGATAGAACAACACGTCACCCGAAACTTATACGCTATCATCTCCATTTCCCTGGTCCTTTCATTAGAGCCAGCCTCATGGTTTATTTTGGTTTCAGCGGATTAACCTATCTGTCTATACACATTATGTATAGAGACGAATCCACTCACTCACTGACCAATCATCGCGAAATCTCTGTAACCACAAGGCCACAAGTTTATGTGAGTATGAATGTATGGTACCGTCGTAACGGATGAACAGATTAAAAAAAAAACTTGAAATTGATAATAGTTGTGACCTTGAATACAGGTAGTTTTTGTACGATGTAGTGCTTTCTAAGAAACGGTTTTAGAAAAAATGCACTAGATGTGTTGAAAAAGGGGGGAAAAACTTACAAGCTTGAAACTTGGCATGATACGCGTAGAAGATAGATGGAGCTTTTTACGCATGATTCAATTAATCCTGAACTTAAGGTTAGTATGAAATACTTACCCGAGTACTAGGTTCATCATTTCAGTTAAAGTAAGAATAAAATAATAGTCTATAAGCAAATAAATAAACACGCGATTCAGGGCTTTCTCAAATAAAATATAAAAGAGTGCGTTAGAAGAGAAAGTTATTAACAACCGTGCTTCCGTGCTGCGGATGCATGCTGATGGCATGTTAAGATGTAGGTCCCAGCTTTAAAAAGTCGTTAAGCTATGATGAGGCATTTGGGCGGTCTTAAAACCGCCTCTAAAGTTAACCACTAAATCATATGAACTTACTTCACCGTTGAAGTTAAAGAAATTTACATTACTTTGACAATATTTTACCATATTTATTTAAAATTACATGAGTCTCTTCAAATATCTGTGCCACAAAAAGCAGTGTTTTTAGGGTTCCGTACCCAAAGGGTAAAAACGGGACCCTATTACCAAGACTTCGCTGTCCGTCTTTCTGTCTGTCTGTCCGTCTGTCTGTCACAGGGCTGTATCTCATGAACCGATCACGGTCTCAAGCTATCAAGCTAGACAGTTGAAATCACACAGATGATGTATTTTTGTAAAAACAGAATAAAATAAATATTTAAGTGGGGCACATACAACAAACGTGTTTTTTTTTGCCGTTTTTTTACGGTACGGAACCCTTCGTGCGCGAGTCCGACTCGCACTTGGCCGGTTTTTTTCTCATATTTAGGCCTTGCTACCACTATTGAGTTATCATCTTTATTTCAACTATGTAATTCATAACTTCGTCTCTTACAATAAACTTACTTCTAAATTATAAGCTATAAATAACTTTCTCTCAAACTTATCCGCTATCGCCCCATCATTCATAGCGTGCACGCATTTGTTCTTCTACCTGTAGATAACATGCGTACTCTTCGTAGCGTTGGTATTGTTACTAGATCGACAGATAAGGAGCGTGTGCTAGCTCATTTTGTTTGTAATGCTGACTGCGCTATCTGCTAACTCAAGGCCGGATAGCAAAGACTCGACGATTTAAATACCAATAAAGTGGCCTACTACTTATTCTTCTTGCGTGTCGTGGTACAATGAAATAATTTGAAACGTGTTTGAGTAGAACCTTGCCACCTTCACTCCATTCACGATGGCGTTATTAAGGTCGTCTCTTGTGCCACCTGCACAAGAGTAAGGCAAAAGGAACAAATTAGTAGGTACTCCTAAATCTATACAATTTTTTATTTTTAATATATTATTTACTTTACTTTACACAATTATTATCTTATATCCGTTCTTATTTTCAATTATGTTAGTCTTGTTATTATTATCTTTGATCTGATCTATAAAAAAAAGGAGTCTATTATCATGTTTACTATAATTATTGTAACGAAGTTGTAGCATGTAATGCGTAGTTTATCTGACAAGAATAATTCTTCAAGATTCCAATGTACTATGTACTTTATCTAGCATAGTGTAGAGATGAAGATGAGTCACGGACGCGCCTAGCGGTTTAATTTAAAATATTGTTGTGCCCTTACAGGGTTTATGTTTGAAACTACATACCTTACCTACACCATTGTAACAACATAAAGTACAATAAACAATTTGAATTTGAATTTGTATTACATTAAGTAATAATTGTTTTTTGTCATGCTTGAGTCCTGGAACTGGAAATTGTATACATGACTACTATCTATGACAAGGGTTCTGTTTTCTGCTTCTCATTATACAAGTATTTTTATACGTACCAAATTCTAAAACTACTGAACTACAACGCCAGCTTTATTATCAAAATTTCTAATTTGAATAGCACAAAACAGAAAGAAAATTACGTAAAGAAAAGTTTAAGAATTTTGGGTTTGAGAACGCGCTCTTTAAAATAAAATGTGTATGTGTGTAAGACCTACTGGTAGTGTAGAGACGAAAAGAAGATTAATGTTAGCTAAACAAGTACTGGCTAAATAATTATGTACTTAATGTATATAACTTATTTATTTATTTTGTGCACAGAAACATCACAAAAGCATGCGTTTACTTAGACACCCACCTACACGGTTAGGTATATAGCTAAGGTGCAGCAATGTGTGCGACTTACGCCCAGTTTCTCAAAGTTGCAAACGCTTTAAACAAAAAATTAGTGCTTTGTCTTTTGAGAAAGAAGACTGCAGTCTATGAATGCCAGGATAGACAAAAAAATACGTGCATGTTATATTAAAATATAATCAATCCCATCAATTTGTACCTGTTCACTGCGTCCGGGCCAAGACCGCTGTCGTTACTGTTCTCGCTAGGCTCCGGTGGCCGCAGCGAGTGTGTGTGTGCGTAGTGAGCTGATTTACCGAACTTGCCCAAGTGTGCGAACTTCCCCGGGTGTGCCAGTTTACCCGGGTGCGCGAGTTTACCCGGGTGCGCGAGTTTACCCGGGTGCGCTCGCTTATGCGGCGCGCGCATCATCACTTTCCTGTGTACGCGCGCACTCATTGTCGGTGCCGTTGACATAGTCATTTTCATGCCTGCCGACAAACAGAAAATAAATGTTAGCAACATCGACAATGTGCTAAAAAAATATAAATCTAATGATTCGGACTGATATGAGTTCAATAATACCGCTAATAGGCATCTTATTGCATGAATGATACTTCCTCACCATAAATGTGTATTGCTAAATCTAAACTCTTATCAAGCTAACAACAAAGCAGCACGTGCTACACCGAAGGTCAAAGTCCCAGATCTAAGATTGTGTAACGACAAAAATATATCATGTAATCCGCCATATTTGTGCGTACGGTACGGAAGCCGTCATAATAATTCCCTGCGTTGTAAGGTCATGACTCAGCGTTTAAAGATCGCAATCTCTGTTTTATAGACCGAGTGCCATAACGCGTAGGCTATAAAACGAGACGCGACTACGATACATAAACACTGAATTAGAACATCGGTACACACGGAGGAAATCATCTAAACAGTATGTCGACTCAAATAGTAGATGAAGCGACTGCGATGGTGACGATGAAAGGAAATCTTGGTTGATATTCAGTCAATGGTTCTACAGCTACGCTTTAAATATTTGAGCGAATAATGTAAAAGTTTGAGAAACAGTTCTTTAAGAAATAACTGAGCGTACGATCTGTAGCAACAAACCTTAGCAAAATAAATCTAATTAATGCAAGTAGATATAATGTGTGTGTATATATTAGTACATTTTTTGAAAATAATAAAAAACAACAAGATCAATAAATGTTTGTAAGCCAGAAAGCTCAAATCAAAACCAACTCCAAGAAATATAAAGCTTACTGAAAGACTAACCTAATCTATCATTTGCCCACGCATAGAAGAACATATTATTATTATCATCATAGGGTTTAGCGTCGTCGGCGCCCCGCCTCGTTCTGGCACGCTACCTACGCAACTAGGTTCGTAATCCCATAAAACTATTTTTTTTTTAATTTGCTGCATAATACCAATTGGTTGCAGTTGGACCAAAGATCTTGGACTCGAAAATTGTAGGGGTCTTGAAACAGAATGACGAAATATTTCATATTTCTTCGCTATACACCTTATTACGCTTATAATTACTTTGGCCTAGTGATAAAGAACAGTGACGCCACTAGAAGAAGTTATTACAACAACTGTAAAGCGATCGTTAGCAGTTAGAACGTTATTGCCAAGGTACATAAAATTAATTTATTCCAGCAGTAAATCCTATTTGATTTGATGATAAACAGTAAACACTACATTCGGATAACTATGTTTGGCATGTTTGTGTAATTTTCTGTACTCACAAAGTATCTATATTTCTTCGTTGTTCCACCTGATTCCTTATTCATAGTTCTTAATATATGCTCAATGAACAGCTTGAGAAGGTGTCCCAGTAAACCAACGATAACAGATAACTACATTAGGGATACAAAAGAAGAGAAAAAAAAACACCTCTCTCTCTCTCCCTTGCTAGGTCTTCCATGTCCAAAGAGCATTGAATTAACCAACTATTAAAAAGGTTTCAAACCCTTTGAGCGACCCCCTAAGTCAGATCTTATTTGTGCTTTAAATTTAGAAAAATTACGCCAAAAGCTGGATTTTATTAAGGATTTTGAAATAAACCTTTGCCCAGAAATAAGACAAGATAGGTTATTAAAAATAGATATTCACTGCTCAGCGCTCATCTCATACAAATTCCTCTTCGAATTCCGAAAACAATAAAAACGTAACTAATAAAGTTTAACCTTGCCTGGTCTAAGTTTAATATTCGTCTTGAATATATAGCAGTAACGTTCTTTATTTATGACAATGTTGATTTGCGTACGTAAAAATCTAGACTTAATTCAATAGAAATTGGTACTACATCAGTTTATTTATGTAAGTTCGTTTAGGTATTCATGAGTGATTTCGTAACAGCGGCTCAGTTACGTGACAATACGGGCACAACAAGGACATTTGGGTTTACGCAACTGAAATATATACACATACATGTAGGTAGTAAAATAATAATAATAATAATAATAATATAGATATAGAAGCTAGTGAACGAAAAATAATGATTGACGATGGTGATCAATTGAAGCGTACGTAGCTGACGAACAAATGAATATGGGTAAAGATTTTTTGAATGATCCCAAAACGTTATTGACCAAGTGGGATTTGAATCCACATCTTTCACTAGGCATATCTAAATTATCATGTCTACCTATATGCGTTATCCGATTTTGCCTCCTCTCTAATACTTATATGTAGTTATAGTTCATTCAGGAGATATTATGATTACAGCTTCTCGTTTATATAAATAAGAATAAATTCTCAATTTACAACTAGAATATCTTACTTATACTAATGAGTGTGTAGTGTATGCGCTTGCGCACGATTATCACGCAAAACTGTAGCAAAGAACTCAACATTAACTAAAGGTGCTTAAACTCGTGTTATACGTAAAACTGTTACATCTCAAGGTTAAACAATTACTTAAGTTAAAAATAACTCACGCATGCTGCCCATTCACTGGCGAATTGCTAATTATACATAAAACATCCTTGTGTTTTCAAACCGGTTACGTAAAGAGCTCGAGTCGTTACCCGAATTTACCCGAGTAAGTGTTAATCTTATTTAATATTTTATTTTATGAGTGAAATATGCCTAAAAAGATGACGCAATTTAAATTAAAAATTGCGTTGATTGGCATTTGTTGTAAACGGGAATTATGAATTATATTTACATACGTTAAAGATTTCATTTAGAACTACATCTGTTGTGTCGTCTGAGAACTCAAGGATATGTAAATTATTGAAAATTTTACACAATTAATAACAAAAACTGTTTCCAGTAAGTATTTTTCACGAGAAAATTTTGCGGTGCCGAGACAGCTAGCGGATCGATAGCATTGACAGCCTATTAAGGAGCATTATTGAGTGCACACGCGTCGGTGTACAAGATATAAAGTGGAGGGCCGAGTTCGTTACCCTGCGGCACGCCGAGACGGCGACCCGCGATATCATCGGTTATCGGTCGACGTGTAGTGTAGTAGCTTCGGCGAAAGTCCATCGTTCCCACCTGCATGTTATATCACCATGATATATCAATGAATTAGAAATTGATCATAAACAGACATCGACGTTGATTAGCGTCGTAAGCTTATCATGTATGCAGCTTTATTACATGGAGGACCAACTACATATAAACTTAAATAAAAATTATTTGCCGCATGTACATATGAAAGAGATCTAGCAAGAAACTGTTCTCATCACTTGAGAACAGTTTTTATTTTATCATATATTTGGCAAATCCACCGGGAGATTATTTTCTAATTAATTCGGGTAAAACTGGAAGTGCTTTTTTTCTATGGGATTATTTAAATATTGACAGAAGTAAGTTGTATACTAAGATCAGATCATTTGAATCACGTTAAAAGATATATACTGACTTCGGGAGTCTTCACTGGACATGGTTGGGACACGAGCATGGTTATTATTATTTTTCTCGAGTTCCACAGAGATGAAATTGCGAGAGCTACGAGTATATTGTGTCAAAACTTTATTTCGTCAATAGGTTATTCTGATTGTGTAACTAAAGTACGTACCGAAACACCTATAGATTAAGTTATTATAAAGCAGGTAAGGTAAGACCGATGTATTCAGGTACTACCGACTTATGTTATGACACAAATCGATCGCGAAGGATCAGCATGCCGGTCCACGTGAGCCATTTAAATTTTAAAACACTTCACGCACCTACCTAATCTATTGTGGTTGTTTGATAAACATAACAAAAGTATGTCATTCGTAACGACTTTTTAGATTGTTTCAATTTGGAATTAATCCTTTTTTAATACGATTCTTCGCACGGAAGCTGAGCCTACGGAATGAACGCAACATACAAATTAAAATTCATTAGATTTTTAATATCAATCATGTTAATTTCGAGCCAACGGTTTCCAATACGAAACGAGTCAGTTTATCACAGTTTATTTGGGAAGTGGATGGGTTGGGTTACTGACCGTACGGCCTAAAGCAAATAAATAAGTGCAGCGCGGATGTTTGCCCTTAAGAAAATATTATTGGGTCCGAAGAAATAACAAACATCGCCCGTGCCGCCTAAAACATAATAAACAAAAGTGATATGATAACAGATATGTCGAAACGTGAACTAGTTATAGAAAATTAGATTACTTACATGTGACTGGTTCAACAATAAACAACGTTTGAGTATTTATCGAGGAAGTTTGAGGAATTATAATGTTTGATTCAAAATACCTACTGCTAATTAGGTCAAGCGTCCGGGTCGGGTAATCATTGTTTCTAGCTAGGTAACATTTTGAAGAAAAAAAACATTTTAATGTAAAAATAAGTCAGCTGAATAAAAATGTATGTATTTTATTGAAATTAAACAAACAATAATAAATAAATAGGATCACGACTGTACGGTACGATCACGTCCCAATACGTAGACATCCTCTCAGATCCTTTTTCCAAGATGTCTAGTGGGGGTAGTACGTCCAAACATTATATTTGGCACATGCCCACATTTTGCAGTAGCATTCCATACGTGACAGGTTGCAAGCCCATCGCCCAACCAAACAAGGTTTCTGATAATGTAGAGATGAGTATCTGCCATACAACTTTATAGAGAAAAAATAATAGTAACAAGACTTGGACCTTCAAGCGCTCAGATCCTTGAAGATGTCCAAAGGTAGTTATAGGTACATTCAAACATTACATTTGTTTGGCACATGCCCACATTTTGCAGTAGTAAGCATTCCACACGTGACAGGCTGCAAACACATCGCCACTTATAAGAAGAACTAACTGGTTTACGGTGTTTCTTTCACCGTTTTTGAGCACGTCGTCTCGTGTCAATGCGTACATACATTTTTGGAATAGAAAAATCACGTAAGTACTTGTTATAATGGCCACCGAAACGAAAGTAACGATGCCGATGGTTTGAAATAACTGATTATAATTGCTGCAGATGGCGTCTTATTCGCTTTTAATTATGATTGGCTGATGGGTCCGTCAATGCTACCATACGCAAAAAATAGTAATAAAAATAATATGAAGAAGAATTTGAAAGATTAGGTTTGTAGTTCTGGTACCTAGTAAGTAACAGGTACACCTACCTTACCTACCTACTTACTTAGAGTACAAGAAAAAATGGGCTCGTATCTATAAAAACAACTTGAATTTGATTTATTAGACAAAAAACTGATCAACATAGTATTTCTTTCAATAAAATCACAAGGATAATTTTAAACCGCCTATCTGAAACCCTAGGTTCCTGTTCCTCGCCAAGCATAGACCTGACCAAGCATAGAAGAGTCGAACAACAAACGTCACTTGGTTTGGTGCCTATCATTTTAAATGACATGAATCAGGCCATCCGAAGATATGACTTTGTACTATGATATACCTTCGAAGGCACCTGGGTCCATTATGGACAATAGATGTCACGATGATTAGAAGCACGCCATGATAGTGGCAAAAACAGGCGTAAAGTCCTCTAGTAATGACGATAAAAAGATCCTTGTAATCCTGCATAAAAAACTAACTTGAATTGATTTGAATTAACGCAACTTCAATCTTGATTGACTGCAAAGATAGACTACTGGAACACTGTAATTGGTATGCATTTGAATAAATTAGCTACGACGAGCAAGGGCCTTGCTCTCTCCGTGACCCAGATCCAAAGAATCTATTAGCATTTACGTATTTTATCAAACTTGGTCGGCTTTATTATAAGCTATTTTATCAAATCGTAGCACTACGAGCTACGAGTTATGTACCAAGAAAGGACGTTTTCATACCTACAAATAAACTATGTAACAATAGTTGTACAAGTTTACCTTCGACAAATGCTGTGGCCACATTATAGCGCTACCACGAACTATTCGCGTTGTGTGAGGTGTAGATATACGACGTATACGATGTAAACATTCACCGAATCGCGATAATGTAGCCACAGCATTAAATTCTCTAACCCTCGTATTCAAGAACGACACTATGAGAACACGCACCCACAGTGGACGAAATCTTTTTTCATAAAAATCACTTTATGTGTTGTGCGACACTGCATAGTGTGACTAGAGGCACATTGTCGTGTGCCTCTAGCAAAAGTTGAGCTCTTAAGGCACACGGTAGCGTGCGCCATAGTGCCGCTCAACACATAAAGTGATGTTTATGAAAAAAGATTTCGTCCACTGTGGGTGCGTGTTCTCATAGTGTCGTTCTTGAATACGAGGGTAAGATATGGAGTACCTATTTAAAAATTAAGAAAAACAGATGTCGGCAATGAGCTTAATTATTATTAATGGAATCAACATTTAAACTTACTCGTGCAAAAAAGTGTTTTTTTTTTGCCGCAACTTTCTGACATTTTGAAGCCTATTAAAAGATAGAATCCAATTACTTTGAACTCACTAAAATAAATTAAAACCTAATAATCTGCAAATCAAGCTATTTCAAATGATAACCCACTTGACCTAATAGCTCCCTTTAAAAGTTGACCTATGAAGTATCTATTCTTGTAGGTTATAACATATAAGTTATAAGTTAGTTAGTTATATAACATTTAATAATATTTAAGTCATATCTTCGATTTATGTGTCCATCAAGCCATTTGGCAATATTTTTTCAATATGTGTAGGCAAAGGTTGCTTCGAGTACCTCTATGGATGCTCTATCTCTGGACTTCTGCTCAACACTTCTGAAACTAACATTTCTAGAAATGTCAGAATTAGTTGGTGTCTCAGTTCATACAAAAAGCGACGTAGGTAGAACATACGTTGGAATTGTCTAATCAAGTTGATACGACGATATACAATGTACTTATGTAAGTAGTAAGTACAACACGCAGACGCCTCGTGCTCGGACAGCTAAAATGCTGCCGGCAAAGTAATATAATAGTGGCTCTTGATAAATAGACGGTAGGTAGTAAGTAAAGATAAGCTTAAGCTAACTATTCTAAAAATACCTTAAGGTATTTTTTTTTTAATACTTGGACGCAGATCAAGTAGATTTAGGTATATAAATATATATCTATACTTATATTATAAAGAGGAAAGATTTGTATTTTTATATGTATGTGTGTGTGTGACGAATTGGATCAAAAACTACAGGACCGATTCAAAAAATTATTTCACCATTACATGAAAAAAATAAGGATCCTTACTAAAACTACAATAATGTAACCCAAGGTGTAAAAAAATTGCTATAAACATTATTTCATCAGTTGAATTTTGACAGGACAACGTCTGTCGCAGATCGGCTAATATTATATATATGTATATAGATTATGTTTGTGTAATAATCACTACATAGTATAAAGCAGTCGCTTTCCGCTTCCCGCGTCTGTATGTAATATGTATGTATGTTTGCTTATATCTTTAAAACTACACAACGGATTTTGATGCGGTTTTTTTTTAATAGATAGAGTGATTCAGGAGGATGGTTTATATGTATAATAACATGCTACCCGTGCGAAGCCGGGGCGGGTCGCTAGTAATTAATAAGGAGCTCTATAGTAGAAATAGAACCTACAACGCAGAAGGCAGAGCTTCTGCCAACTGAGCTGTGAGTGTCTTTATATTATTACTAAATCGTATGAATTTGTAATGCAAATATACCAAGCAATTTTCAAATCGCAAAATATATATTTTTGCTTCATTAGATAGAGTTGGCATCTGTTCAAATATCTAAATTGAATATACTGAAAGATCGCAGCTTCGCTTGCGTGTTACCCATTCAAAAAGTAGCATATTGCTACGGCGTGATTAAAACACATCATCAATAACATCCTCGTGCTGTGGACATTATCGCGTTTTGGCGAATGTTTACGTTTTGCGCCTTTGTCTCTCTCGTGACGACGCGATAATGTGGCCCCATCACAACTATCGCATAATTGAAAGTGCTAAGTATTGTAAAATTTGTAACTCGTAGCCTAAATAATTACGTAAAATATGCTGATCTACAAATGAACTTCATTATAATTTAAGCTGTTGGGCGATTCACACATTGGATAACATAGTAAAGAAACTACCTAAAACATTGGATCTACTTCTCCTACTATGCACGTCGATCGGCCAGCGTCGTCGTCAGTGCAATGTGCAAATGTGTAGGCAGACCCTGTCCATCCTAATATCCTATCCTAGTATTCTAATCCTAATCTATATCTATACTAATATTATAAAGAGGAAAGATTTGATTGTTTGTTTGTTTGTTTGCATCGAATAGGCTCCGAAACTACTGGACCGATTTAAAAAAATCTTTTACCATTAGAATCCTACATTATCCCTAATGAACATAGGCTATATTATATTTTCAAAAATGTTAGGGATCCGTATGAAAACTTTGATAATGTAACCCAACGTGTGAAAAAAAAACACAAATAAATCCTTATATTGCGATTGCTGCGGAAATTATTGACAATAGAGCAAAGTAATCCTACATTATCCCTAATGAACATAGGCTATATTATATTTTCAAAAATGTTAGGGATCCGTATGAAAACTTTGATAATGTAACCCAACGTGTGAAAAAAAACATAAATAAATCCTTATATTGCGATTGCTGCGGAAATTATTGACAATAGAGCAAAGTAATGTACTACAGTTTTATAGAGGACATCAATATCTACAAAAAGGTCTGGAATACCATTTCTCTAACTATTAGGGATCCCTATTAAAACTTCGATAATGTAACCCAAGGTGTAAAAAAATAGCCATAAAATCATTATTACACCCGTGCTACGCCGCGCCGGGGCGGACTGCTAGTAATATCATAAAAGCGAAAGTTTGTGAGTTTGTATGTATGTTTGTTCCTCAATCAGATCTAAGCGACAAAACGGATTAAGTTGAAATTTGCTGTATGTAGATATAATGCCCGAATAAATAATAGACTACTTTAATATATGAAAAACATCCCCAATACTATAAAAAAAACGCAAAATGGATGATTTCTGTATAGATGGCTCTGGTGTGCAACAGATCTGACATCACAGACTAAAAACATTTAGTCTTTTCTATTAGATTATTGAAATTTTACAGGACAACGTCTGTCACGGGTCGGCTAGTAATATTATAAATGCAAAGGTTTTCTGTATTTTTTTGTATGTTTGTGCCTCGATCAAGCCTAAAAGACAAAACGGATTAAGATGAAAATTTGCTGTAGATGTAGATATAATGCCCAAATAAAAAATAGAATACTTACTTTAAAATACGAAAAACATCCCTAAAATTATAAAAAAACGCACAAGGGATAATTTTGGTATAGATGGCGCTGGAGTGCAAAAAATCTGACATCAGTGTTGACATCAGTCGTCATAGCAACGTGATACTCTATGCGATTATTGAAATTTGGATAGGACAACGTCTGTCGCGGGTCTGCTAGTTGAATATATTTTAAAAAGCGTAATTTTAGACCATGCCGGGACCAAGGAGTCCTCCGTCATTAACCCTCAATTATTATGCTATTAGTGGCTCGTTACACGCGCATAACGTTAACAATGCGTACTATTAAAATTGTATTAATTTATCAACCGGTGACCGATAGCGAGCCGCGCTGACGCGCATTGATGCTTTTTAGGTTCAATATTACGCTTGTGTTTTGATTTGTTTTCATAGGTGAATAGGTTATTTTATTATTAACCGACGAAAGACGTAGGAGGTTCTCAAGTCAATGCGTATATATTTTTTTATTTATGACCACGCATAACTTTTTACAGAGTAGTCCGATTTTGATCATTCTTTTTTAGGGTTCCGTACCCAAAAGGTACGATAAAAACGGGACCCGATTACTAAGACTTCGCTGTCCGTCTATCTGTCACAGGGCTGTATCTCATGAATCGTGATAGCCAGACAGTTGAAATTTTTATAGATGATGTATTTCTGTTGCCGCTATAACAACAAATACTAAAAACAGAATAAAATAAATATTTAAATGGGGCTCCCATACAACAAATGTGTTTTGTTTACCGTTTTTTTATAGATAATGGTACGGAACCCTTCGTGCGCGAGTCAGACTCGCTCTTGGCCGGTTTTTTATTTTTAAGGGCATTTCTCGAAGTTGCTCTCATAAAAATTAAAAAAATCCTAACCCTAAGGGCAGGAGAACAAGGGATGATTGTTGGTCACATTTTTAGATTGATCGGAACATTTTCGTCGGTTTTCTTTTTAATTTTCCAAACGTAATTATTGTTAGATTCCCTATTACGCTCGTGGTTTGATTGCTTTCATCGGTGAATTTGTTATTATAGATAGACTAGGTACCAGATAGACAGGTGGGTATGGGTAGGTCGATGAATGAAATTAATGTTAATAGTTGACGCGATACTTTAGTTGTTATCGTCTATCACTTACGTTCAAATTATTGACTTGGCCTCACAGCTCAGTTGGTAGTAACTCTGCCCTCTGCGCTATGGTTTTGATCCCCACTCAGGACAAACATTTTGTGTGATGGTAGGTATAATAAATGTAAGTATTTATTTACAACAAAACTATATTATGTATTCTATCAGTAATCTGGTTCCCATAGTACAAAATTTGCTTAGTTTGGGGGCTAGATGGCAATGTGTGAAATGTCCACCAATATTTATTTATTTATTGCCTTTTCATCTAGTTTTGCCAAGGATAACAATGAGCATAACAGGATAACATGAGGATAACAGCACAAAAAGAAGAGATTCACGGAGATAACCCTGAAGACACAAACCGCAATCTGACAAACATAATAAACAAATGTGTCAAAAACTTGCCACATATCACTTTAAAACCAACAAACAATATTTTATTTACAGAAGATATAATCAAACATACTAAAGAAATACAAGACCTGAAAAAAATAAAAAATCGTACATTTACACAAAGAAAACGCCTTAGAAACCTATATACAGAAGTCAAGAAAAAACTGAAAGAAAACCAAAAAGAACATAGATTACATATTCTACAAAAATAATTAGAAACTTCTGGTTCTAGCAAAAGAGCGTTCAAAAAACTAGATACATCTACAAAATGGATAATGGACCTAAGCAAAACAAAAATAACAAAATGGTGTCCTCTAGACATTAACTAATAAAAGTAGCCACAGATTTTTATAAAGAACTTTACTATGAATGCAGAGGAGAAAAACAATTAACACACAATCACCAGATCAACCCAGAAACAGATGTTCCACTTTTCATCCAATCAGAAATACAATATATAGTCAGCAAATTAAAAAGTAACAAAAGCCCAGGCGAGGATAAAATAACAAATGATATTTTAAAAGCATTCGGAGATGCTATCTATCCCATACTGACAAACTTATACAACCAAGTACTGATAAAGGAACAAGTCCCAATTGCATAGAAAAGCTGCACTATCAGCTTACTCTATAAAAAAGGAGATCCTAAAGACATAAACAACTAGACCATATATTTACTCTAACCCAGATACTAGAGAGGTACGCGGAATATGGAAAAACGATTTATCTTGTGTTTATTGATTACAGCAAAGCGTTCGATTCTATAAAACACTCTGAGCTCTGGAAAGCTCTAAACGAACAAGGAATACAACAAAAATACATAACACTATTAAAAAATATATACACAGAGTGTGTCGCTAAAGTAAAACTAGAAAAGCCTGGAGAAAAATTTAATATTGAAAAAGGCGTTCGTCAAGGCGATACAATATCTCCGAAATTATTTATAGCTTTACTGGAATATATATTCAAAAAACTAGATTGGAAATATAGAGGTATAAACATTAACGGAGAATATTTGTCTAATCTAAGGTTCGCAGACGATATAATTCTAATATCAGAGAGTCAATCACAACTACAGGAAATGATATCTAACCTAGATGAAGAAAGTCGAAAATGTGGACTGCGGATGAACTGCGGAAAGACGAAAGCAATGACTAATGGCCTACCAATTCCGATATAATGTTAATCGTCAGGCCCTAGAATACGTAGACAACTATATCTATCTGGGGCAAAACATATATGTTTTATAGAAAGAACAAAAAAACCGGCCAAGTGCGAGTCGGACTCGCGCACGAAGGGTTCCGTACTATTATCAAAACGGCAAAAAAAAACACGTTTGTTGTACGGGAGTCCCACTTAAATATTTATTTTATGCTGTTTTTAGATATCTCGTAACCTACCTATTTACCTAACTACGTAGTTAGCATTCCACACGTGACAGGTTGCAAGCCCGTCGCCGCTTTCAAGAATACTAACAGGTTTCCTCACGATGTTTTCCTTCACTGTTATAAACACGTGTAACGCGCATATACATTTTTCGAACAGAAATATCCATTGATTCACGGCCAGGATTCGAACTCGAAATTAATTTGAAATTAATAATATCTGCCTAGGTACCTATTTACATAGCTACATTAATTCAATAATTCAATTTCAAACTTTTTAGTCGATCATGTGAAGTACCACCTATTTACCGACTTACTTTACCGATAGTGGTAAAATAGCGCCACCTGCCAGCGGAATTGCAAACTCTCTCTTTCATCTTACCTCTCAAACCCCGAGCGGTCGCATGAGACCGCGAAAAGTACCTATAATAACGTAGTAACATCAAATGAAACTAGATGGCGCTAGAATGCGAAAATCACGTTTGTTGTATGGGAGCCCCCCTTAAATATTTATTTTATTCTGTTTTTAGTATATGTTGTTAGAGCAGCGAAAATTTCAACTGTCTAGCTATCATGGTTCATGAGATACAGCCCTGTGACAGACAGAAAGACGGACAGACGGACAGCGAAGTCTTAGTAATAGAGTTCCGATTTTACAATTTGGGTACGGAACTCTAAAAAAGAAATAGAAAGGAGAACAACGCTTGCCTGGAAGAAGTACTGGGCACTTAAATACATTTTTAAAGGCAAATTCGCAAATAGTATAAAGAAAAAACTTGCTGACTCTACAATCCTGCCAACCTTACTTTACGGATGCCAAACATGGGCACTAACAACGGACAACAAGATTAAGCTTAGATCCTTTCAAAGAGCGATGGAACGAAGCACGATGGGCTTGAAACTCAGAAATCGAATAAAAAGCTCTAAAATCCGGTCGAAGACAAAATTAACTGATGCTGGCCAAATGGCAGCAAGACTCAAATGGAAGTGGGCTGGCCACGTTGCAAGGGCAAACGACAATAGATGGAGCGAACGGGTACTACATTGGTGGCCCCGTGATTCAAAAAGAGTACGCGGCCGGCCTATCCGCCGTTGGAAAGACGACATAGTCTCGGCAACGGGCAACAAGTGGATAAGCGAGGCACAAAACAGGACGAACTGGCAAGAGATGGAGGAGGCCTTCATCCAAAAATGGATAAACCCTTAAAATAAATTCAATTATTAAAATGTACAAATTATCTTACTTATTAATATTAGGGAAATAAAGGCTTTTTTTATTTTTTATTTTTATTTAATTTTTTAACAATGAGCATATTCATTCGGATTGTCGAGTACTGAGTACTTTGAATTTATTGACCGAGTTAGGTAAGGTTACCCTCGCTCTCACAAGCTACTATAAAAATGTTATCTACGCTAATATCCGTAGGTAGGTAGGTACTCGGTAAGTTACATGAACATCAACATGTCAATTTAAGAAATCGTTACGAAACCAAAGTAATTATAATAATGTTGGAAGGTATAGGTATATCCGGAATATATAACCATACAGGTAATTTACTAAATAATATTAAATACTTATATAAGTTTGACGGGCCGAGTGGGAGGTACCTCGACTTTCAATTTGAAGGCCGTGGGTTCGAATCCCGGCGTGCATCAATGGATTTTTCTGTTCGAAAAATTTATATCCGCATTATAAACACGTGCTCAAAACGGTGAAGGATAACATCGTGAGGAAACCAGATTCTTATAAAGCGGCGATGGGCTTGCAACCTGTCACGTATGGAATGCTAGCTGCTGCAAAATGTGGGCATGTGCCAAATATAATGTTTGGACGTGCCTCTGACTACCCCAACTAGACATCTTCAAAGGATCTAAGCGTCTGGAGATCTGAGAGGATGTCTACCGTATTTGGGGATTACAGTCGTAATCCTATTAATTTTATTTTATTTAGTATGAAGAATTGTACAGTCAGGCCTAGGTCGGCCGGCGCTTCTTGGAAATTAGGCCACACGAGTATACTTGTATACTCGTACGTACATAATCTTTTTGTGTGTCTGTCCGTCCTTGTCCAAAGTCCACAAGGAAAACCCGAAACCGAGCACGGACAACTCAAGTTAAAACGAATTCGGAAGGTTCAATACAAAATGAAAAAAAAAAGTGCCATAGAATTCATTTTTATAAAAATACTAGCTGTCCCGACAGACGTTGTCCTGTCAAATGTCAATAATCCCACAGAAAAAAGTACTTTCCGTTTTTCCCGATCTTTACGCCATCCTTATCACTTAGGGGTATGAAAAATAGATGTTGGTCGATTCTCAGACCTACTCAATATGCTCACAAAATTTCATGAGAATCGGTCAAGCCGTTTCTGAGGAGTACGGTAACTAACATTGTGACATGGAAATTTTATATATTAGATATAAATTTATAGATTCTAAATCAATCACTAAGATATCATTATAAACATTTTAATTGCAACCGAAGCTTTGAAGTCGAAACTTCTAATGATAGTTGGTCAAAGGAAGATGGGGCATATATTCACAAGTCTAAAAGGTATTATCCTAATAATATAATGCCATCAAAAACAAAGGTTAATTACGTAATAACATAAGTCAGAAGGACCCTTATAGTAGGGCCTGAATAAATTAACCGACTTGGTATTACATGGATCTCACAACTTTTTACAGTAGAAGAACTGAGTTGCGTTGCGAGACTTGGCTTTTTTTACAAGTTATGTTTTTGATGGCATCTCATTTATTTTTGTAGATAGCCCTACTTTTTAGGGTTCCGTACCTAAAGAGTAAAAACGGAACCCTGTTACTAATACTTCACTGTCCGTCCGTCCGTCTGTCCATCTGTACGTCTGTCCGTCTGTCTGTCTGTCGGTCTGTCTCTCCGTCTATCTATCACAGGGCTGTATCTCATGAACCATGATAGCTAGACAGTTGAAATTTTCAGTTATGATGTATTTCTGTTGCCACTATAACAACAAATGCTAAAACAGAACAAAGGTTTGTAAGAAATTGCTGAAAAAATTGACAGGACAATGTCTGTCACGGGTCGGCTAGTGTAATATACATTAGGACAAGAAAATAAATAAAACGAAAACGGTAAAGGTCTTAGTACGTTGACACATTATTCCTGTAAAAGTACTTTAAAACCTACACGGTGCTATTAATAAAAATTTACTTATCCAAAGATCATCTGAGGTTACACCAAGACTTGTTAATACCAGCCTAATGTAAGCAACTCCATTTCTAATCCTTGTTTATTAATATTGAATTCGACTAGTCCAAACGTAAGCGTTGGACTAAATTTAATCCTGCGCTAGTCTACGTTTATTAATGAGACGGATAAAGTATATAAGCTGTTTAACTTAGCGCAACTAAAGTTAAACAGTTGAATGAATTTAACTGTTTCGCATAGAAAACGCAGTAAAAACACCATAAAAGCTAACAAGATAGTCTTTTTACCTGTGTCATTAACTGTTGATATATAATTTTACTAGCCTTAACCCGAGACATCGTCCGCGTAGATTCAGAAAATCCATTTTTGACGACTTTATCGTAAAACATTGAAATTCCTAAAAGTCAAAACGAAAATTTTAGGGAAAAAGTAGCCTATGTTCGTCCCAAGATTTTAAACTATCTCTATAAGAAATCTCATCACGCTCGACCCAGCGATTTGGCCTTGAAACGACACAGACAGAGTTCCTTTCGCATTTAAAATATTAGTATAGATAAGGTTATATGAGACTGAATCACATTTCACTGCTTCAAGTAGTTACCTTCTGCAGACTGTTAAAGCCTCTCAGATCTAAGAAGTATAAATTAATTTTACATATTTCTTTTGAAATTTCCAAGAGAGTTTTCTGCTGTATATAATGGAAATAATTATGTGTCGATTCTTCGAAAAGGTATCTGTATAGGATCGAGATGTTATACAGATACCAAGAAATTCAATTCTGCCTTTGCAAATAAATCAACAGAGGGGTTAATATGAACCAGTATCGTCTCGACAATGTATCGTCCAAATGTCAAAACTGACACTTTTTGTATAGTCAAAGTTTGTGTATGGTATAGTAAAAGTCGTGCTCAGGCTACAGGTGTTGCGGACAAGTAAGTACGAGTATGTTAAGGTGATGCTTGAGATTTTTGTTTTTTTGTATGGTCTAGTCTACCTGGATAAGGCGGAAAAAGTGGTAAAACCGCATTATCTTGAAAACCATCAAACTCAAAAATAAACTGACTTTCATTTATGTAGCTAGTATGATTATCTAACGAATTATATACAAATGAACTGTTTAGCTATTCATAGTTTTGAGAAAAACGGAAGAAGCCAACTTTGGTAAATAAATCTATCGAGTGAATTTTCAGCAATCGTGTTTCGCTCTATAATTTATCTAGATTAAATCCTTAAATTATCTTTATCATAAATAAAAACTGTATGTTTTGCGGTTATAGAAAAAAAATGATTTATAAAAAAAAATTACTCGTAATAACAATGTGGTAACTTTAATTTCATTATTTATTCGAGCATTTGTTTGGCTTAGAACCTCGCGTTTGCCGAGATTTCCTTAACGCGTTCAACAAGGTCTCTGATAACGAATAATTAATAGCATTATACAAATAATACTAGGAAATGCATTGTACAAAAACAACAAATAATTTGCAAGTTTGTTCACCGTTATTTGACAATAATTCAGTACTTATAAATTGAATATATTTTATACCAGCAGGCCCGCGACAGACGTTGTTTCCAAATTTCGATAATCGCATAGAGTAACGCACTTTGCTATGACGACTGATGTCAACTCGGATGTCAGATTTTTTGCACACCAGCGCCATCTATACCAGAATCATCTCTTGTGCGATTTATTATCATTTTGGGCATAATATCTACATCTACAGCAAATTTCATCTTAATCCTTTTTGTCTTTTAATCCTGATTGAAGCACAAACATTACAAAAAAACTCACAAACTTTCGCGTTTATAATAATACTAGCGACCCGCCCCGGCTTCGCACGGGTAGCATGTTATTATACATATAAACTCTAATTATACACTCTATCTATTAAAAAAAACCGCATCAAAATCCGTTGCGTAGTTTTAAAGATATAAGCAAACATACAGTCGTGGTCAACTAATTAGGGACACGCAAGATAGTGAAGAACAATAACCGGTTATGTACATACAAATATAAAACCCTATTGATTTCTCAGTAACTATTATTTGCATAATTTGGTCCGATTATTATGCTTTAAATGGCTGTAAATAAAAGAATAAATAAATAGAAAAAAGTATTTAATATCAAAGGTTGAACATGTATTCAATTTTAAGGTATAATTCTGTAGCTGGACATTTAATTAAGGACAGTAAACTATAATGAAAAATAGAGTTAAACAAAACTAATAATCTGCAGTATTATAATATCTTTAACAGCTCCATTTTATTACGTGTAAAATCAGTACCCAGTAGCAAAACCTTTGTTAGTAATTACCGCTTGACACCGATGTGGCATAGACATTATCAGTTTCTGGCATGTTTCGACAGGAATGTTTGCCCATGCCTCACAAAAAGCTTCATTAAGTTCATCTAAAGTTGTGGTACGATAAGTGGCTACTTTTTTCTTGATTTCGTGCCAAAGGTGCTCGATTGGGTTAAGGTCCGGGCTATTTGCTGGCCAAGGCAAAGAAGTATTGAGATCCAAATTTTGAAAATAGAACGCAATATCTCAGTGTCCCTAATTAAATGGCCAGCCAGCATTATTTGAACAAATAGCACTACGATAATCTATCAGCTATACTGTAAAGAGGTTTAATGTTTAAGAAGTTGTTATTGTTTGTATAATCGGGCACATAAATGACTAATTATACTTACATGTAAGAGATATGGAATATGGTTTAGACTCGTTGGAAAATAAAAAATAAATTCACAATTCGGTTTAACCAAAGAGTGTCCCTAATTAGTTGACCACGACTGTACATACAGACATACAGACGCTTCCCGGAAAGCGACTTTGCTTTATACTATGTAGTGATTAGGATTAGGCTTAGGATATTGGCCGACTTTACACAAAGCTTGTACTTTGGGAATCAGATAACTGATAGAATACTTATATACTTTTTTTTTCATGTAAAAATACATATGACACCCAGACACAGAACTAACATCATGTTTAGCACACTAATGTTTATCTTGAATTGAACCCACAACCTACAGCGTAGAAGGAAGAGTTACTACCAACTGGGCTGTGAGGCTGTGACGCTAGTGAATTTATTTTGTTTTACGTTAACTGGAACGAGATGAGGTATTAAATTCCAATAACCCAATATCCTGCACAATACTTTTTTTTGCCGTTTAACGCGAGACCAACACTAAAATGTATTTACTTTTGTAATGGTTCATTAAAGTTCGGTTTTCTAATGTAATCGATTTACTTAATTTTACAGTGTGGATTATAGGTTATTTGTCCGATTTTTCAAAATACCTTAATTTTTATTTCTACCGCAGTTCGATACAATTTATTTTAACATAATAGAAGATTATTATGTTTTAGTATAGGTACCGTATTTCTATGTTTTATACAGCAGAAAATAGAAAAAAAAACTGGCCAAGTGCGAGTCAGACTCGCGCACGAAGGATTCCATACATCTATAAAAACGGCAAAATTAAATTGTTCTATAGGACCCACTAAATTATTTATTTTATTCTGGTTTTAGTATACTTACATTTGTTGTTATAGCGGCAACAGAAATACATCATCTGTGAATTTCAACTGTCTAGCTATCACGGTTCATGACATATAGCCTTGTGACAGACAGACGGACAGCGGAGTTTTATTAATAGGGTCGGGACCCTATTAATAAAACTCCGCTGTCCGTCTGTCTGTATATTTTACCCTTTGGGTACGGAACCCTAAAAAGGACTTTTAAAAGTGATTGAGTTTACAAGTTTCGTTTTATCCATACTGTGTGGGCATATATTAATAAATATACTGCTCATAATAATTAGAATTTCATGGGTATAAAATAAAAACTTAAAACAAAGATAAGCCAGCCGTACATAATAAACAGCTGATTGCTTATGTAAACGTATAATACGTACGAATCCACTATGAACAAAGGAAATTACACACAATGTGATACCGACCGACACTGCATAACATAATATTGTTACGTATCTTATGTAAGTACCTAGACTGTAGGAGAGTCATTGAACTCGGCCATTTGATTTGCTTTTGTACCATGACAGAATTCAGGTTGGAGATAGGGGGCCACCTTCACGACTGACAAGAGGATGTAAAAAACACGTCACTGTTTCAGACCAATTGTTAATTTTACGAATTTCGTTGTTTTTAACCGGAAAAAACGAAGGAGGTTCTTAATTCGACACGTATTTTTTTATGTTAGCCCACGCATAACTTTTTACAGAGTAGACTAATTTTGATAATTCTTTTTTTTATGGATACATTTTGATTGGTCGGAACATTTTCGTCGGTTGTCTTTTTAGTTTTCTAAACATAATAATTAATTATTGAAACTAAAAATAAATAATTATTAATTAATTAATTTTTTGGTTACTTACATTCAAAAAGTTTGCGATGTAAATGTTGCAAGTGACATTGAAACATTAAAATATTTTGACTTACAGCAAAATCCATCGAAACAAAATCAAAAGCATACTTTACGAGTTAGTTACACACAGGGCTAAGAGCTAAGCCCATATAATTTTATAATGATTATTAGCTGTTGTGCATGGCGTGGTACCCAGATAAGTAGTCCATCCAAAATTATATAGTTTACATTGGAAATGGTGATTTTCTTTCTTATATAATATTTATTTTAAATAGGTTTCGTGGTTCCGGATATTAATTACCCTCAGCATACCTCTCCTACATACAAACTCACGAAATTCTTACTCTATCTTTATAGTATTAGTTAGATATATCTACATCCTGTTATATATAGCCAATGTTATAAAAACCGGCCAAGTGCGAGTCGGACTCGCGCACGAAGGGTTCCGTACTATTATCAAAACGGCAAAAAAATCACGTTTGTTGTACGGGAGTCTCTTAAAATTAAATATTTATTTTATGCTGATTTTAGAGAAATACATCATCTGTGAAAATTTCAACTGTCTAGCTATCACGGTTCACGAGATACAGCCTGGTAACAGACAGACGGACAGCGGTGTCTTAGTAGTCCCGTTTTTTACCCTTTAGATACGGAACCCTAGAAACATAAAAAATAATTCATAATATCTCGTAACCTACCTATTTACCTAACTACGTAGTTAGCATTCCACACGTGACAGGTTGCAATCCCGTCGCCGCTTTCAAGAATACTAACAGGTTTCCTCACGATGTTTTCCTTCACTGTTATAAACACGTGTAACGCGCATATAGGTACATTTTTCGAACAGAAATATCCATTGATGCACGGCCAGGATTCGAACTCGAAATTAATTGGAAATTAATAATATCTACCTAGGTACGTAGGTACCTATTTACCTAACTACATGAATTCAATAATTCAATTTCAAACTTTTTATTCGATCATGTGAAGTACCACCTATTTACCGACTTACATTACCGATAGTGGTAAAATAGCGCCACCTGCCAGCGGAATCGCAAACCTCTTTCATCTTACCTCTCAAACCCCGAGCGGTCGCATGAGACCGCGAAAAGTACCTATAATACGTAGTAACATCAAATGAAACTAGATGGCGCTGGAATGCAAAAATCAAGTTTGTTGTATGGGAGCCCCCCTTAAATATTTATTTTATTCTGTTTTTAGTATTTGTTGTTCGAGCAGCAATAGAAATACATAATCTGTGAAAATTTCAACTGTCTAGCTATCATGGTTCATGAGATACAGCCCTGTGACAGACAGACAGACGGACAGACGGACAGACGGACAGACGGACAGACAGACGGACAGCGAAGTCTTAGTAATAGGGTTCCGATTTTACCCTTTGGGTACGGAACCCTAAAAATGATAACAAGTAAGTAGGTAGGTACTTAACCTGCCAGTTTGTAGTGGGGAAGTTATCAAATAAGGTTTTACTAGCTTCGTTCTTTCTTCGATTTAGTGATTTTTCTTAGCTATAGCTACTGATATTGATGAGTCCAGAGTTCAACAATCACATACCTACGGCAAATTGCAGCGGAGTCGCCCCAGATCGCGACGTCTCGTGACGCACGTCCCTCCCCCCTAAGACGACGACCTCCCCCTACAGTCGTTGTGCAGCGAGTGGGCGCGGTTAGGGATGTGACTGGATTTTATCCTTCGGAATACAACCAAATTCTTATGGAATTTAACAGATTTCGATTCTACTGTGTCTGCCTGCGACCATGGCTATTGTAACATAGTCGAAACGTCGGGAAAATCCAACATTTTATTTCTTACTAATAGAATTTTTAAAAATACGTTTAGAGACGTAAGAGTTGCACCAGAATAGTTACTCTCTTAAAATATGGAAAAGATATAAATATCTCTATGTATTCTACAAGTAGGTACTAGATTGTTCCCAATCTTTATTCGTCTTGGTCACGTAGGCACCGGCCCTCATAAAATTCTTACATACAAACTATTTCTATAGTTACAACACCGCGGAACAGTTTCTAAGGTCTTACATAAATATTAAACATATCAAAAAGCCGTCCTTCACTGATTACTTTACAATTCAAATTTCTTGTCACAGTCCCTAAGGCATACTACATAAGATTCTTATCTCCAAATTGCTATTCATCTACCGAAGCTTGGATGGAACGTGGGAAGAGTGTATCATAACTTGGTTAAGCGATGACCGAGAAGCAACTGGACTGGTCCGACTGGGCCGAGTGAAAGGAGAATTGATAACCATGTTCGGTCAAGCAAAAGTTGTTTTTAAGAGTTCCGTACCTCAAAAAAGAAGGAACTTGTCTGCCTGTCAAGACTCTTTTTCTCAGGCAAATGTGGAGGTATTTTAAAATTAATATCCATCAAATACTTAGGTATGTTTGTGGTTCAATTACGTCCAAACGAATATGGATGAAACATACATAGCTTATGTCCTGAAATAACATAATGGGCTACTTTTTAATCAGGTACCACCCGAGCGCAGCCGCGGACGAGAGCTGGTATTTTATAAGTATGTTTGAAATAAACAACATTATTCTATTCATTCTCACGCCTCGTGTTGTTTGAAGCGTATAGTAAGCAAGTTCTAAGATAAATTGTTTCTTTATCGATAACAACCTTGCAGGGACATCACTAAGTCGATACGAGGATACCATCGTAAAACGAGGCATAAACAAGGACCGCTAACAATCGAAGCTGGACAATTTGATAAGGATTTCTGGTGGATTGACCACTGTAATAAAAAATATATTGTCTTGTCTTGATAGGTAGGTAGGTAGGTACTTAGATACGTTTAATTTAGTTTCTTGAAATGCCACATCATAAATGAAAGTTTTGAGGATTTGTACTAATTTGGACACTCGTTCAATAAAGTATTTTAAAACACAAATAGTTTAGTCGATAAATCTTTTGCTATCTCTTTTTGATTTGAAAGTATCAATGACAAAAATATAAAAGGGCACTGATTAAATTACAAGAGATTGAATCCTCACTATAATACCTACATACCTACGCGAAAGTGTGTTTTTACGTTTATGCGTTTGTACTTCTTCCACAATTATTACGGATATATCGCCATGTGCTGAATTCGGATACCACTCGTGTGAAGCAGTGTGCAAAAGCTAATAAGACCATTAGAATGTCGCTCTGCCACTCGACAGCTAAATATTAATTTACTTAATTTTATTTTGTGTAACATTTGTCTACTTTAATTATTTTTAAGCAAATAGTAATTTTATCTTTAAGGGGCTCCCAGTCGACGATTGCTCTTTTTCGAAACGAAAAAAGAAATACTTCTGAACAAGCCACATCTCCTATTTTTATAAGTATATTACTTCAGGTTCCTACCTAGATTTCTATTAAGCTGAAAACATAATAGCAGAAACTTTTCACGATAAAGATATTATTTCAAAATGATACGTTTTAGAATTTATGATCGAAATATTTTATATACCTACTATTAAAATCAACTTGTGATTTATTGTCAAAGATAGGTAATATGTAGATCTAGATTTCTATTAGAATAGATTTTTGATAAGTAATTATACATAATTTATATCATTAATTTATTCGAAAAGCTAAGGCGGACCACGCTCCGACGTGTGTTTGTCGTCATTGCAGCGGTCGGTAGGATTATTTATCGAAGTGATTAAAGATGGGTACATCTTTATTCACATATACTATACATTATAAAATAGGAGATGTGGCTTGTTCACAAGTATTTATTTTTTCGTTTCGAACAAAATCAATCGTCGACTGGGAGCGCCTTAAGGAAAGGATCATTGAAAAAAAGGTAGACCCCAAGCCGTGTTTGTTGCCTGATTCTTCTAGGCTTGGTCGCATGGAATCGGCGTAGCTTCACCTAGTTCCTAAGATGTTTTAAAGTGATCCTTGTGATTTTATTGAAATAAATGATTATTGAATTTGAATTTGAATTTGACCAGAAGTATGAAAAGTATGAATAGAATTAGGACGACGTAAAATAAAACTGTTATTTTCTGGAGCCAACAGAATCGTTGGCTCCATAATATCTATATCATTTAATTACCTAGTAATTGTAAAATACTCGTATTAAATAACCATAATACATTATGATGTATCATCGTAGGTAAGTAGGTACCAGGTTATTTTACAAATCAAAAAAAAATAATCGAATAACAACCTATAATCGAATATTCGACAAAAACACTCATGATTATTCGGCAAATTAAATATTGTGTAACAAATTGAGTAACACGTAACCCACCGACCCTACCATAACACAGCCGCTCACATATTGCAATAGTCAAAACATATTTTGCAAAACAATGAATATTTATCAGTATGAATAAAACAACTCTTGTAAATTAACTTTATATTCAACCTTCAATATCGAAACCTGAAAATTCGATTATGTAAAACTAAAATAGCCTACCTGAGGGAGAGCAGTTTGATTATTTTGTGCCCAAGACTCCGAGTTATTCGGAAGCCTTACATAAGAGTGTCCTGTGTCTGTGTGGGTCGACCCGAGGTTGACACTGACGGGTGTGAACATGATAATAATTAAGCACGTGTAATTTCGGGATATATTTTTTGTGTCTCTACAAGCGAACAGTTACTTTTTCTGTTACAGAGATACGATTCTTCTCTTTTCACTCTTTCTTTACACTTGAAAATTAATAATCATCATTAATTCTCTCAGGCGCTTTGTCTTTACGACTTTAGTAGATTTTGACACGGGTTTTTGTCACTTAATTACCTTTATTTTATTTTCCCGACTTTCCGACTATGTTACAATATCCATGGTCGCGGGCAGACTGAATCTATAGTTGTCTACTGATTTGATTTGAAAAATAATTTTATGACTCTTGGTAGTAATTACTTTTTTTCGTAACATCTTCGTATCATTTCAACATTGAGCATTCTAAAGCGAGCTCAGCATTCACAACAAAGTCTGCCTTTCATCGCGTGTGTTACGAGCACAACTTGAACATATCAATAGCAATAGGATCAGGGGGAGGGGGTGCCACAAGTGTTTGCTCGACTCCACCTTCGCCACCTGTTGCCAAGGGAACTTTATCGCTCTCTTTTGTGTCAGTAAAGATATTAAGAAAATGTTTTTCAATAGAATCTTCTAAATGCTCGTTATTTTATTATTTTGTAGGAGACATAAGGTAAAAGCTTATTGAGAAGCTTTTCAGATAAGATTCAGGTGTACAAGTATAATTTATTGAAGTGCTCTCTTCATTAAAATATTTTGCAAAATACAGAATTATTTACAAAGCTGGAGGTAAAATTGATATAAAAAACTCTATAAACCAGATTTAACGAGGTGGATTTACCGGTTTGTTCAAATTAAATTAGTGCAAATATTTAATTCTTACAAAGCTGTTATCCACGAGTTACAATATTTACATTTGTTTAGAGATACCAGGTTCATAAAGTTATTATATATATAGGTTCATAAGCTATTATATCGAGCGCTCGACCAAGAAAGACCTTGGTTGGTAATTTCATGTAAGTAGCTAGTAGCTACTGGGTAATAAGCAAGCTCGTGGAGAGCGTTCTTATTTTGGTAAAACCCTCGATTTTCACGCTTCGCCGCAAGATTTTTTTTGAGATTGCTATTTGCTGCCAAACCTGACAGTTTTCTCGGCGAATCCGGTCCCTCGGGGAATGTAGTCCGCTTTTACCGGATACAAGTCATGGCGTTTCCACTCTATGCTCAGAGATGCTGGTGATAATGAGTCTTGGGAAGCCGGTTTCATAAATTGATTTTCTCTGACAGTTGACAACTTTATAATACTAGCTTTTCCAGTGGCTTTGCTTGCGTGGTACCTGGATAAATGCTATTCCAAGATAGTATATTCCAAGTTTCATTCAAATCCGTTTGGTTGTTTGGGTGTGATAGAGCCACTAACATCCAAATGACGATGGACGATGGGCTTGCAACCAGTGACGTACAGAATCCTAACTACTATAATGTTCGGATGCGCCTCTAGCCCCTCTTTAGATATCTGGAGATCCAAAGATTCGAGCGGATGACTCCATTATCTAATGTGCTCGGTGTTTACAGCAGTGATCTTATTTCTCTTTTTTCGAATTTTATCCCTAAACAAACACAATGGTAGCGTAGGCGTTCGATTCGATTCTAAATAATTGCCTGTGGGTAATCGATAAGTGAGTGAGTGCATTGACCGAATGACAGTACCTACGACTAGTTCTCGCCTCTCACTTGACTGAACGGACGTCATACGTAAATCCCCACAATCAAGTTTTTTCCTTTCTATTTTGTGAGAATGAATATTAATAGTTTAATTACCAAAAATTTGTATCTCGTACCAACAACACGAATGTCTGGTTTTTTTAAAGGTTTTATTGAACGTTTATTATTTTATTAATTGAAGAATCTATTTTCGTCTTTAGTGTCGATATTTTTTGTTCTGTGTTTGTTTTGTTTTCAGTTGAAGGTAGCGTGGTAGGTACCAAAATAGAAACGAAAGCAAAACAACAAACAAACATGATATCAATAATCTATACTTCTATACTTAATATTATAAAGAGGAAAGATTTGATTGTTTGTTTGTTTGTTTGTTTGTATCAAATAGGCTCCGAAACTACTGAACCGATTCAAAAAATTCTTTTACCATTAGAATCCTACATTATCCCTGATGGACATAGGCTATATAGTATTTTCAAAAACGTTAGGGATCCGTATGAAAACTTCGAAAATGTAACCCAAAGTGTGAAAAAAAATCCTAAAAAAATCTTTATATCGCGTTTGCTGCGAAAATTATTGACAATAGAGCAAAGTAATGTACTATAGTTTTATAGAAAACATCAATATCTACAAAAAAAATATAATACTATAAGTCTAACTATTAGGGATCCGTATGAAAACTTCGATAATGTAACCCAACGTGTGATAAAAAATCCAAAAATATCTTTATATCGCGTATGCTGCGGAAATTATTGACAATAGAGCAAAGTAATGTACTACAGTTTTAAAGAAAACATCAATATCTACAAATAAGTCAACAATACCATATGTCTAACTATTAGGGATCCGTATGAAAACTTCGATAATGTAACCCGAAGTGTGATAAAAAATCCAAAAAAATCTTTATATCGCGTATGCTGCGGAAATTATTGACAATAGAGCAAAGTAATGTACTACAGTTTTAAAGAAGACATCAATATCTACAAATAAATTAACAATACCATATGTCTAACTATTAGGGATCCGTATGAAAACTTCGATAATGTAACCCAACGTGTGATAAAAAATCCAAAAAAATCTTTATATCGCGTATGCTGCGGAAATTATTGACAATAGAGCAAAATAATGTGCTACAGTTTAAAAGAAGACATCAATATCTACAAATAAGTCAACAATAACATATGTCTAACTATTAGGGATCCGTATGAAAACTTCGATAATGTAACCCAACGTGTGATAAAAAAATCCAAGAAAATCTTTATATCGCGTATGCTGCGGAAATTATTGACAATAGAGCAAAGTAATGTACTACAGTTTTAAAGAGAACATCAATATCTACAAATAAGTCAACAATACCATATGTCTAACTATTAGGGATCCGTATGAAAACTTCGATAATGTAACCCAACGTGTGATAAAAAATCCAAAAAAATCTTTTTATCGCGTATGCTGCGGAAATGATTGACAATAGAGCAAAATAATGTAATACAGTTTTAAAGAGGACATCTATATCTACAAATAAATCAACAATACCATTTGTCTAACTATTAGGGATCCGTATGAAAACTTCGATAATGTAACCCATCGTGTGATAAAAAAACCAAAAAAATCTTTATATCGCGTATGCTGCGGAAATTATTGACAATAGAGCAAAGTGATGAACTGCAGTTTTAAAGATTACATCAATATTAACAAATAAGTCAGCAATACCATAATTATGTCCAACTATTACAGTTATGACACAATAACTACTTTTTCATGTTAAAATATGCAATGGTAACGCCGCCTGTACAAACTAGGCCACATTATTCGTAAGGATTAATACTCCTTATCCAAAAAATCACTTCATTTTCAAGGCCATATCAGTACCTGTAAATTACTTTTTTAATTATACCATTCCCAAATTCCATACCATTCAAAAGTTATTATGAGTGTAATAATCTATAGGTACTAATATTATTATGAGGAAAGATGTTTTGTATATTTGTATGGAATAAATACAAAAACTACTGGATATATTTAAAAAAATCGTTTACTTTTAGAATGCTGCATTATCTCTGAGTAACATAGGCCATATTTATAGTTTGAAAAAAATAGGGATTCCTATTAAAACTTCGATAATGTAACCTGGGTAAAAAAATACCCATAAAATCGTTATAATACGTTACTCCCGTGCGGAGCCGGGGCGGACTGCTAGTTTATAATAAAAATGCCTCTTAAACCTTACTAATAAAATGGACGTTTCTTACGATGTTTTCCTTTACCGTTTTGATCACGTGTTAATAATATGCTTAAAAATATAATACAAACAAGCATAGCATACAAACCTGAACAAAAGAAAGAAATGGATGAGGCTATCAAAATACTTGCTTTCTAGCACAAGATATTTCAGATACACTGGACTATGGATATCAGAAACAGAATACCTAGATAAAAATGGAATTGAAGCAAGAAAACAAAAAATGGAAAACTATAGGAACACAATACCTATGAACCTAAAATGAATGAGAAAAATATAACACCACTCCAGACGCAACTAATTGAACAACAATGCGAGATGACCCGCTTATCATGGCGCTGGAAAACTCAAATATGAAGTTGACTACGGATAAAGTTAAGTCAAAGTTGCTGCAAGAGAGTCAAAGGCGAGAGGACAAGTTGGAGGCACCGGAGGTGTGATGTATGCGGGTAGGTAGTTAGGTAGATACTTATGAAGGATAACACGAGTAGCTAGTTCAATCGTTTATTGCAGACTGACTGGTGACTGGCGTGCATCGGCACACGCCGGCCGCACTCACACATCTATACACTACAATCCTCCACCTTATTCTATTACCCACTCTTATTAACTATACCTACCTACCAAAACAAAACTTATCTTTAAACTATCAAGAACCATCTAAACTAATACAGACTACAGTAGCTTAAACAGACTAATTTTTATTAAAGTGACTTGTTAACAAATACATATACCTAAACTAAGTAACCTTATTAAGTATATCTAAAGCTTAAATAAACATAACTTAATCTTATTCTTAGTTACAACATGTTATTCCAGGATTTACATCTTATAATTAGGTAGTTTATCTAATCGACACTGGCGTATCGGACGGGACTGGGTCGGTTCAGGGGAGGGCCCAAGTTGGGGCCTTGTTGGCTCAGGCACCTTTGACTCTTCACAATCTTCGAACTGATCCTGAGCGTCATTCTCACCATCGACTCTAACAACTTCAGCTTCAAACTCCCTAGGGCTGCTCGGATTAGGCCCTGCCTCGTAACCTGTTGCACCGTCGGCGTTGGTGCCTTCTGTACCCCGGGAAGAGTCTGTAGGACAGATAAGTGAGCTCCGTTTCCTTTGCTTAAGCTGATCAATATGTTTGTGTACCTCCCTACCTACTGCATCGATCACCCTATAGTCTGTAACACCTATCTTTTCTGTCACTTTCCCCGGTACCCATCTATCACCTCCTCGGTACTGGCGCAACCATACTTCCTCCCCTAAACGTAGCTTCCGCGAACCGCTCACTCCTGACTTTTGCTGTCGGCTTTGGGCACTACTAACCTTGACGGCCCTATCTGGTCGCAAAGAATCAAGTTTGGTTCGCAGTCTTCTACCGTACATTAACAACGCTGGCGTTTCGCCCGTAGTGCAGTGTTCTGTATTGCGATAGTGCAGCAGAAAATTGTTTAAAAATAGTGTTATATCTAAGTTTTCTCTAATTGCTTTTTTAATTACCTTTTTGATCGTTCTAACTGCATTTTCGGCCGCACCGTTCGATGCTGGGTGATACGGCGCCGAAAATAAATGTTCTATTCCATTCGAATTCATAAATTGTGAAAAATCACTACTTGTAAAAGGGGGGCCGTTATCAGTAACTATCTGCTTAGGTAAGCCAAAACGAGCAAAAACGTCACTAAGTCTGACAATAGTGTGGCCTGCTGCGGTACTTGGTACTTGACTTACTTCTATCCATTTGGTCCTAGCATCTACCATAACTAAATATATTCTACCGTTGATAGGTCCCAAAAAATCGAGATGTACCCGAGCCCATGGTTTGTCAGGCCACGGCCACGGACAGGGTGCGTGACGCGGCGGCGCGTCCGCCTCTGCTGCACAGGTGCTGCAGGAGCGGCACATGGCTTCGATCGCTTCGTCAATCCCTGGCCACCATACATAGCTTCGAGCGAATGATTTAGTCTTTACAATACCCATATGAGTCTCGTGTAGCTCGGTTAAAACTTTAGACCTACATACCTCCGGCACGACCACTCGATGACCCCACATAACACAACCCAACTCTTCATATAACTCGTTTTTGCGATTGTGATATGGTTTGAGTGACAGAATTATGTTATCCGATGGCCATTCGTCCCTGAGATACAATAAAACCCGGCCTAACAAAACATCCCGGATAGTCTGTTTTTTAATTTCGTGATAATCCATTAACATTGCATTCTGTGCAAAATGCAAATGTGTTTGTTCGGGAATCCTAACGCTGTGCTTGAAGTATGCCGGTAGACGCGATAAGCCGTCCGCCCCGTTATCTTTGGAACCTACAAACTCTATGTCATATGAATACGCTGTTAATTTAATGGCCCAACGTTGCAAACGACTAGCCGCCATTGATGGTATTCCTTGTTTAGGTCCAAAGATTGTAACTAACGGTTTATGATCAGTGCGCAAGGTAAAACGTCTCCCATAAAGATATTGATGTAACTTCTCTAAACTAAACACAATCGCTAACGCCTCCCGTTCGATTTGTGAATAATGTTTCTCGGCACTAGTAAGCGCGCGCGAAACATAGATAACAGGTCGTTCTCTCAAACCCCCCCCGGCGCCGGCGCCCGAGCCCTGCCCCTCGCTAAGCTGGGTTAGCACTCCGCCAAGTCCGCGCGCACTAGCATCGCAAGTTAAAAACAATGGCTTATTCGGGTCATAATGAGAAAGAACCTCGACACTCGTTAATATGGATTTAATCTTTATAAAAGCTAACTCACATTCCCGGTCCCAATTCCACGCAATGCTTTTTTTTAATAAGTTATACAGTGGTGCTAAAATAGTACTTAAGTTTTTTACGAATTTTGCATAAAAGTTAACTGTCCCCAAAAATGATCTAAGGTCCCCGACATCCCTTGGCTGTGGAATGTTTTGTATACCTTCTACTTTCTCAGGATCTGCTTTGACTCCGTCCGCTGTTATAATAAAACCTAAGTACTTCACTTCATTCGTCATAAAGAAACATTTGTTTTTCTTAAGTTTAATTCCATTGCTATGTAATCTCTCGAATAATTTCTCTAGAATTTCTAAGTGTTCCGTTATTGTGCTAGACCCTATAATAATATCATCTAAAAATACTTGCACCTTAGGCATATCATTTAGGAGATTTGACATTATGCGTTGGAATATACCTGGACTCGAAGATAGCCCATACACCAATCTTTTATACCTAAAAAGCCCTTTGTTCGTGTTTATTACGGTCACATTTTCGGGATCATCTAACTCAATCTGATTGTATGCTTGTGACAGATCAATTTTTGACAGAACTTTAACACCATTTAGCTTGACTAACAGGTCATCGATGCGTGACGGAGTCCACCATCCGCTTTACGCACAGGTACCAGCGGAGTAGCCCAGTCTGAGCTCTCGACCGGCTCGATGACGCCGGCGCTTAGCATGGCGTCCAGCTCTGCGTCCAGCCGGTCCCGCAGCGCATACGGCACGGGCCGCGCGCGGCAGAACACCGGCGTCGCCCCCTCGCGCAATCGCAGCTTAGCTTTACCTCCTCTGAACCTGCCCAGTCCCTCCGTAAACAGTTCTTTATATCTGGAAAGCAGTGACAATAGATTGTTATTACAAATGTTTTTGTTTTCGTTCACTATCACACTACTATTTTTAAACAAAGTCGGAATTTTTATCTTCAATTCCGACATCCATTGCCTGCCTACCAATGAAGTAGTGCCACCCTCTATAACAAATAGTTCTAAAAATTTTGATTCACTTCCATAGCTCACTGCCGGTCTTATTACTCCTAATGGTCTAATTTTTGCACCATTATAAAATTTAAAAATTAAACTGGAATCCTCCAACGGCCTGGCACCGAAATATTTATCGTATGTTACCTTACTAATACAGGACACTAATGAACCGGTATCTATTTCCATGGGTAGGTCAGTTTTATCAATACATAATGATATTCTTACCGGCTTATAGCTATTTAAACAAAGTTGATGAAGGTCTTCTTCCCACTCCTCATCCACGTGTGAGCCCTCATCGTCTCCCGACAGCCCCGGTTCGCTTCCCGGGTTGGCCTCCCGGTTTCCCGTCTGCACATGTGCCACCATGCCTTCGGTACGGTGGCCCGACCGCGACGGACAAACCCGACGAAGATGACCTCGTTGCCTACATTTACCGCAGATGAATTTTTTGTAGCGACAATCCTCACTGCGATGATCCGCTATCCCGCAAACATTGCAAGGACCCGCATGGCCCGTTCCCGCGCTGCCCACGCCGCGCTGACTCCATGACCTTGTTGAAGGGCGTGCCCCGTCCCGCACCGCTCGCCCGCGCTCTCGCCGAGCGATGCCGGCATGGAGAACCTCCGTGCTGTTGCTGCTGCTCCACGATGTATCCACACCAGTACGTTCCACTGCTGCTGCATCCCGTTCCGCCGCTTCCATCGCACATGAAATTTTTACGGCTTTGGCATACAACAGATCCTCTTCCGCAAATACTCGCTGTCGAATTGTCTCGCTGCTCAGTCCACATACCAGCTGATCGCGTAGATTTTCTTCCAAAACCTCCTTGAATTCGCAGTATCTTGCCAATTTCTTTAACTCCGAGATATATTGTAATATGCTCTCACCCGCCTGTTGTCTTCTTTGCCTAAACCGATACCGTTCCGCCATGAACGATGGTTTGGGCTGTAAGTGATCTTTCATAACCTTCACGACTGAAGCAAAGGTTTTGTCGCTAGGTTTCACAGGGCTTGTTAAGTTACTTAACAATTCATATGCTTCATCGCCTATTGCCGCGATTAATGTGGGTAGCCGTAGTTCATCCTTGATACTGTTCACTTTGAAATACATTTCGACCCGTTCCACGTATAATGTCCAATTCCCGGATCGCACATTGAATTCCGTTATCTTCCCTATTGTGCCCATGTTGCATCCAGTAAAAGTATGATTGCACGCAAAGAAAAAAAAAATCAATCCTCGATCGCCACTGTGATGTATGCGGGTAGGTAGTTAGGTAGATACTTATGAAGGATAACACGAGTAGCTAGTTCAATCGTTTATTGCAGACTGACTGGTGACTGGCGTGCATCGGCACACGCCGGCCGCACTCACACATCTATACACTACAGGAGGCATCGGCTTTGGTAGTTAAAAAGGCGGTGAGATGTTTTAAGTGCAACAAACTTGGCCACTACAAGAGGGATTGTCCGAGTAACAACAAAAAGGCGAAGGACACAAGCAAGGCGCAGAATCCTGACAACAAACCAAAGGATGCATTGCTGACGGCGCTTTCTGTAAACGTGAAGGACAATGGGTGGTATCTCGACTCAGGAGCAACAAATCATATGTGCAATAGTAAAGACATAATGAGTGAGTGCGTTTTAGTTAAACCGTTAGAGGTGCATGTTGCTAACGGAGCAAAATTAACAACGGCAGATCTAGGAAATGTGGTAGTGAGGTTAGGTAACTGTGATAAAATTATTAGCAATGTTTATTATGTACCTAATTTAAGTACAAACCTTTTGTCAGTAAGTGAGTTGACTAGGAAAGGATATACTGTTAAATTTGATAATAAACAATGTAAAATCATAGGTACTGGAAACGAAGTAGTAGCAACAGCTTCATGCAGCAATGGTGTCTATCAACTAGATACGATTGGGGAGTCAGGGGTTGCCATGTATTCTTCTAGGGTGAAGCCAAAGGTCAGTGAAAAGTCACAGGATGTATGCAGAGGAACTGCTGCGGACAAGGTTACACAAGAAGTTTGGCATAAAAGGTTGGGTCACCTGAACTCCAGAAGTATGAACCTTATGAAGAATGGGATGGTTTCAGGTATGGATTTTGACAATGTTAACTTTCAAAATTGTGTTGCCTGTATAGAGGGAAAACAGACAAAGTTACCCTTTCCCAAGAAATCTTTGAGTAGGTCTAAGGAAGTTTTAGGCCTGGTACATACAGATGTATGTGGTCCATTACAGACACCATCGCTTAGTGGTGCTAGGTATTTTGTTACCTTCATAGATGATTTTTCTAGGAAAACAATTTTCTGAAAACTAAAGATGAGGTCTTCAACCAATTCAAGAGCTTCAAGGTCCTAGTAGAAAATGAAACGGGTAGAAAAATGAAATCTTTGAGAAGTGACAATGGAACTGAGTATGTTAATCGTGCATTTCAGGAATACTTGAAAGCCAACGGGATCCGACACCAGACTACGGACCCGCGATGTAGTTCTGTTACGGGGTGGGTCAAGAAAGTCTTTTTAAAAAATATAAACTTTATTGCTAGAAATAGAATTAGACGAAATAGAAATAATTACAATTGTAAAAACATGTTGCCGTGACAAAGATTAAATCCGAACTACTTTTGCACATCGCTCAAATCCCGTTCCCACAGAATTGCACGTGCATTCGCAAGTATCTAGGATGCTTGCGATGCATTTATATTATTTTGCAGTTCGTGGGAATAAATATTGTAACATCCCCCCCGTTAAGATTTATCATCATGGAGAAATGATGAGAAATAGAAGATGCAGTGAAGAAGAATAGTAAGAGCACAGAGTTGGATTTGAACCTTTGTTTTGGCCTGAAACAGAGGGCAATAAAATTTGAATTATGAATTAGAACTTTGATTTAGAAACTGAATTAGAATGACATAGAAATAACTTAACTATATTTATACCTAGTACATAATAAACGAATTTCATTTAACAGAATAGACATTTTATAACTGTTGTATGATTACATTACATAGTATTTATTTTATCAGCGAAAGACCTAGAAACTACGAAATTACTTTTTGTTGGGACCTCGACGTCACTATCTGAATCGCGAACTCGTATAGTAGTGTGACGTCGAGATTCCACCTTTTTACTGTTATAGCATTGATTATAAATTTTAATACAACCGTTGTCTTTACACAACCACTTACGACTTTTATATAGTACAAACAATAACATTATTAATGTTATTACATAGCCTGCCGACAGATAATGCACTCCATATTTATGGAAGTGCGTAGGCTTTTCTATCTTATTTAACTCTTTTTCAAACGAATCTAAATAAACACTAGCATGCATTAGGGAATCTAAATTATTTATATTATTAAGTTTTGACAAACGTAAATTAGAAATAGTTTTGTTTTTTCCTACTTTTTCACAACAATCATCTTGAATGATACTAAAACTAGAAATGTTCGTGGAAGAGTTCGTCGTCACACTCTCGGTAGGCGTAAACTGGATAGTCTTATAAAACGCTTTGCACCTAATTGGTAGAGATATGAAACCCGTGCCGAATAGTATTTCGTTATAACTCACTGGATCATTGTTACACATAATATGGCATTGTCCGGGTTCTGACTGTACGTATATCCAACGATTTCCACTGATTTTGTGAATCACATCCACCTCTCCTTTAAACAGTTTGACGTCGCACGATTTCGGTAGCTTCGTAACTACCTCGGTTAGTAGAATAGTTTCACAAACGGGGTTAGCTTCGACCGATAGAATGCTCACATCACTTAACTCACAAACATAGCACTTTTTGTTTATGAACTTGCAATCTTTGACGGAGTCAAGTAGCGAGTAGAACATGCGATCAGCTGTTATTGCCACATAGGATTTATTAGGTACAGCGAGTGCATAGGTATCAGGTTTCGTGATGTCATACGGAACTGGGAGTGGAATCACATGGAACAGATGATACGTTTGGGATAGGACGAGCGGAATTCTTATTACAATAACAATCTTATCTTTATAATAATAACAAACCAACCTTGAAATGTCAATTAACTCATGAACACTTTGAAGCGATAAAAGTAACGGGAACTCGCAATGTTTTGGCATGTTACTTTTATGCTGATCGAGCTCATTGTACAGCTGTTGCGGGCTTAGTACTGTCGGATGCAAAATACTTAACTTACTAAATAGAATTGCGTTATTAATATCTTCTATATCAAATGACAGTGAAATAATAGTACTTTCTAACGAATTTAGTAAAAGATTTAACTGTGACTTAATTTCTAACTTATCATTAGTATTTGCCATTTGGTCAAATGCTTTGCTAATTACTTCTAAATTATTATTAAGGCGCTTCTCATTTTCGCTAAGCTTTGAAATAGAACTATTGAAAGTAGATATAGTAGACCTTATAACGTGAATGTTATCCCTCATGAGATGGGCTAACTTTTTTTCATCTGACTGTACTTGTGTGATAGCTTCCGAGTATTTAATGGCGTCATCATTGTCAAGAGTACCGAATATAGTTTTGAGCACTGATCCACCAGCGTCGATAAGTCCACGTTTTACCCTTTTAGGTTGACTTTCCTCTAGTAGATAGGAAATAGAAGAAAACTTTTTAACATTATTTGCGTGCTGATTTTGTAATGACGATAAGGAATTTTGACAGTCAGATTGTATTTTAGACGAGATCGAGTTTTGACACAGCGTTATTACTTTCGTAAAGAGATCTTCTACGTATGTAAGATGAGGTTGAATCTTATGAATATCGACATAAGTTACGACATCCCAATAGTCGTTGTTAAACTTTACGTCTAGAAGTTGATCGAAATAGAGTCCAGGACTTTGAACTATGGTCGTCGTGAACGGCTGACTGGAAGCGGCCGTAATTAAGATTATTCTGAAACGAAAGAAAGCTAGAATGAAGGACAATTGGCGGCAAGTTTGACTTCGTCATAATGATGACGTACGTGCCGTCGGTTGATTAACACTGTTACGGTGTGATTACCGTTTATTTTAATGATTTTAAATGGACCTTTCCATACTGGAGAAAATGCTTTATTTTGTTTGTGATGACATCGAACATACACCATATCACCGATACTGTAGGTTACAGGTTTAGTATGACGGTCGTAATAGTTTTTAGACCGCTCTTTCGAAGACTGGATGTTTTGGGAAGCCTTTTGTCTACTATAATATAGACGATGATTCAGAGCTCTTATATAGTCTGTATATGTACCACCTTCTAAGATATCGATCGACTTAGGAACATAGGGTTTAAAACCGAATATGAGTTCGAAAGGAGTAAAACCTGTTGTTGAGTGCACATTAGTATTGTACGAGAGCATGGCGGTGTTTACATAAAGATCCCATGTATTTTGGTTCTCAGATATAAATGACCTGAGATATTCCTTGAGAGTCGAATGGCTCCTTTCCAAGGCACCACACGTTTGGGGATGATAAGGAGACGCGAATATGTGTTTGATTCCAAAAAGCCTTGCTAACTGCTTGAACATATCCGAACAGAAATTTGTACCTTGATCTGTTACTATCGTTCGAGGAATACCTACGTGAGATATGAAATGAACGAGGCGTTGTGCAGTTTCTTGAGCTGAACAGGACTGCATAGGATAAGCTTGGGAGTATTTAGTAAGGTCATCTTGTAAAGTTAATATGAACTTGTACTGATCGATTCTAGTTTCTGGGAGAGGCCCTACAATATCAAGATAAAGTTTTTCCATAGGTCTAGTAGCATTAGAAGTGATTATCATGGGAGCTTTATTTGTTCCCCTTAGAGGTTTATTAACTTGACAAGATTTACAACCTTTCACGTAATTTTCGATATCGGAGCGCATATTTTTCCACCAATACTGTGATTTTATTCTCTCTAACATTCGAGCTATTCCGGGATGACCCGCTGAGGGTGAGTCATGGTTATCTCTTAGTATCTTTTTTACTTCGTCTGGTGTAGGAAAATAAATGTTGTTGTGATGAATATGCACCTTTAAATTAGAGTCATGAAAGATAAAAGCAACGATGTTGTAGATTTTAGTAAAATTTAATTTATTGAATGGATTGGAAAAATCGGAGATAGCAACTTCTTTCTCTTCAGGATACCAGAATCTTATCATGTCTCTATAATCACGAAGGATGGAAAAAATATCCTTGTATGATATTTCATCATAATGATGTACTGTGACAAACAAGTGAGAAAAAATGTGTTTATCGTTTGATGAATTTAACACCGTACCGAGTTCGCGTTCTTTATCGCGAATGCATGGTTTATCTGTTGACAATTCTATGATTTCAGGACAATATGGAATGGCGTCATCTAGATCGATTGACGTAGGGTAAGCTATCAACTTACACTTTGTTTTTAAAAGTGACTCATTATGTTCTTCGATAACAGCGTTATAGGTACAAGAGGAAGTTCGGCTAAGCTGTAAATACTTTTCATATGTTTCAGAGCAAGAAGGCGACTGGGGATTCATCGCGGATGGCGACGGATTCTGTGAAGGTGACGGAGGGAGCAGCGGAGTCGGCGGCAGAGACGGGAGACTGAACGGTGGAGACGGAGGATTCAACGGAGTAAACGGAGGATTTATTGACGGAGATGGTAGACTCATCGGTGAAAATGGAAAATCTAACAACGGAGGTGAAGGATTTTCTCGAGCATTTTGAGGAGGAGGAATAGGATTTTGTAAGTCGTCATCGACTGCTAACACTGGGTTTCTAGAAAGGGAATCAGCGTTACTATTAAGTTTACCTACTTTGTGTTTGATTTCGTAATCAAACTCCTCTAGTTTGAGGCGCCAACGAACTAATTTTGAGCCTGGGTCTTTACAGTTAAACAACCACTGAAGGGGTTTGTGATCCGAAAGTATCGAAAACTTGTGACCAAAAAGATAGGGTCGAAACGTCTTAGTACCAAATATAATGGCTAGACACTCCTTTTCAGTTGTAGAATAATTACCTTCAGCTTTGTTTAATGTTCGAGAAGCGAACGAGATGGGTAAATCTTTCCCAACCTCCCCTTGCGATAGAATGGCAGAGATAGCATAATTCGAAGCGTCGGTAGTGAGTACGAACGGTTTACTAAAGTCAGGGAATTGTAATATAGGAGCCGTAGTTATCTTTGTTTTTAAAAGATCGAACGCTTTTTGTTGCTCCGGGGTCCATGTAAATAACACATCTTTCTTGAGTAGGCTAGTTAGCGGTTTAGAAATGTGTGAGAAGTTTTCAATGAATCGGCGATAATAGCCTACCAAACCGAGAAAGGATTTAATATCCTTTGGAGATTTAGGAACTGGAAATTTTGATACACATGCTATCTTTGACGGATCGGGTTTCACACCCGCGTCTGAGATTATATGACCTAGGTATTGAACTTCTCGTCGAAGGAACTCGCTCTTATCGGGCTGTAACTTGAGATTATGCTCGCGTAGCCTTTTGAAGACAAGTTCAAGGCTTTCTACGTGTTGATCCAGCTGTGAACTGTGTATTATGATGTCGTCCATGTACGTATAACAGTGAAGGCCTTGTAGACCCGTAAGTACTATATTCATCAGTCGCTGGAAGGTGGATGGTGCGTTACGCAAGCCGAAGGGCATCCTACAGTACTCATAGTGTCCTGACGGTACAGAGAAAGCTGTCTTATCACTATCTTTTACACTCACTTGATGAAAACTTGAAGCAAGGTCTAACGTAGTAAAATATTTACTATGTCCTAACTGGTCTAGAATTTCGTTTATGTTAGGTATGGGATAGGCGTCACCGATTGTTATCTCGTTTAGCTTTCGATAATCAATGACGATTCTCCACTTAACCTTGCCCGACGCGTCAGGTTTTTTGGGGACGACCCATATTGGTGCAGACCAAGGTGAAACCGAAGGACGTATTATTTTTTGGTTTAGCATTTCTTGAACTTGTCGGCTTACTTCTTCTTTATGACACTCGGGGAAACGGTAGCTTTTAACGTTAACGGGAGTATCTACTTTTGTCCGGATCTCATGACGGATGGAATTAGTACACGTTAACCGATCTCCCTCGAGGTAAAATATATCGGAGTATTTAGAACAAAGGTCACGTAATCGCGTTTCCTCTTCTTGATTCATATGTGAACACCTGAGTACCCGTTGGACCTTGTAATCACGATCTGACTCTATAGTCATTACACACGGAATTTTGGACGGATCTAAGGTAAGATTATTATCATCTACATCGAGGTCGAGTTTCGATTCTAGAATTTGTAGAACTGGCTCGATAGTTAATGCCAAATTATTTATTTTGACCTGTTTTTCCGACGTATTAAGAACAGAGACTAATATCTTGTTTCCGGAATTTACGCGTACGAGGCACTTGGCAAAATAAATGTCGGGATACTGAGGTAAGGTATTTTCTAGAATTACCCCTTCTTTTATTTCAGGGTTAGTGACGTAGCACTCTATAAACATTTCGCTTCGTGCGGGTACAGTGTAGGAAGGTCGGGTCATAATCATGTTAAAATATCTATTTGGATCATCTGATATTTCTAATCTCGATTTGGAATAGAGCACATTGACTTTGTATGCTTTCATGAAGCTAGTACCAATTATACCGTCATATGGGAGATTGATGTCGTTTCCAATGACGTGAAAATAGAATGGTAGGTTATCATTTTCTTTTAGGTTAATTGATAGGATAAACTTACCTTTTGTTTTAGCGTAAGTATCCACATCATTAATGCCTTTGAATTTGATTATATGATTTTCTAAATTGGGTTTCGGTGTGAGACTTGATTCCCTTATCAAACAAATAGAACTACCAGAATCTACCAAAAAGCGAAGCGGAGTTTTGGAATGTGACGTAGAAACCATTATGTAAGGTAATGAAACTTTTTCGTCAAGGATATCGTAGACAATAGTTTCTTCATAAGAACTTGATTTAGAATTATTTATAACAGTGTTTTTTATTTTTTCAGATACAGCGGTTCGTCTGGAAAGGACATCGGGACTACGGGACTCGGCGGGCTTAGGATATTTTTTAACAATATTGTTTATGTTTTCAGATGCAGTGACTTGTCTAGGAAGGACGTTAGGACTACGGGACTCAGCGGACCTATAAACTCGAAGAACTGGGCAGCTACGAGGGCCGTTCGAGGCTTTGTAAGAAACCGAGGGATCAAAAGATACAGCGGGACCCTGTGCAGAGGACTTAGAACACGACTCAGAGGATTTTGAACATGATTCAGAGGACTTAGAACAAGACTCAGAGGACTTAAAACAAGATTTTTTACTAGGACTATTCTTAACGACGTCTGCGTATAACTTAGAAGATGCAGGGGCGTCTTTGGAAACAGTGGGACACTTGGAAACAGAGGCTTTAGCATTACACTTATTTAGTACATTAAGATTATCTATACATTTAGAATTATATACAGTTTTAGAACTAAACACCTTTTTATACTTTGTGCCTACTATGTCACCATCGGATACACGTTGGCACGGAGTCGTTATCCGACGATTTAGTTTAAATCTAGATGACCTTCACTTTCAGCTACTGGACATGGCACAGGGGACTGAGGCGGTGACTCGACTTGAGGTGCCGTATAATGCACTCCCCTACGAGAGTTATTAACGCGTCGCTTAATACATTGGCTAATGTCGTGGCCTACATTCTTACAATACCTACAAACGACAGGCTGACCGGTCTGTTGTGGCCGGTCTTGAGCTGTCCGGGGTTGATATGGAACGAGTGCCCGGTTGTTCGATCTACTGAAACACTCATTTTCAGAATGTCCGGGTTTTCCACAACGTTTGCATGACGGGCGGCTCTGTTTCGGTTCTGGTTTTAATAGGAAATTGTTAATTTTTTCCTCACTCATAGCGATATTGATCGCGGTATTTAGGGTTTTAACCTCCCTCGACCGGACAACTGTGCCCAGCTGTGGGTGGAGGCCTATCACGAAAGTGTGTAGAGCCAGATCTTCCGTCATCGCGACTCTTCCTGACAAATCTTTCTTAAAGGAATCGGAAGCATGTATTTCCGATAACAGTGCAGCGACACAGCCTTCTATTTTGAGTGCAAACTGGGCTACGGTCTCACCCGTTTGTTGTCTGCACGATTGCAGATCTAACAAAAGGTGATTGTAGTGTTTTCTTTCACCAAAATTTTGTTTTAAAAATTCTTTTAGCTCATCGAAGCTGTCGTAGAGTCTATTTGCACAAGCTATTTGGGCCTTGCCCTCTAATTTTGAAATTATGAACTTAAGTAATAGGTCTTTTTGACTCTTGGACGCAAGATCTAAGGCGTTTTGGCAATTGGTTAAAAACGCAGTTAATGTGTCTCGTTCTCCTTTATACGTCTTTATAAAATCACATAAAACTTTAATTGGAAATATTTCCGAAACGGGGTCAGTGGACTTATCGCCTTTATCGCTTTTGATCGACATCTTGTAAGTAATTTATCTATATTACACTTTATAAAACTACCTAATAACAAAAGAAATAGAAGTTTGACTTAATATTACACTATTTTAATGATATAGAATTACGTAACTTATATAAATAAGGAATGGGATTGAGATACGGTGGAAACAGTGACAATAACAGAAAATAGAACGTTCTACTTACAATAAGACTGCAACACGAAAGTAGGAGCTCATTGTTGAACAGATCCAGGAGTGCACCAGGCACTTCAACCCAAGGAGGCTACGACCTTGTGGCCCTTTGGTTGGTAGCGGCACCCGGATGCAGCAGGATTGTGTGGCACACGGAATGTGCGGCGATGCCCTACCAGGGCATTTCAGGAACGGCGGTTATGGAGTTCGGACTGGCGTTAGGTATCTGGGTGATACCTATCGTGACATGTATAACAGGAGCAGATTGATGAAGACACAGAAGGACACCAGGACACCAGCACAGCGCGTATTTGACCCGTACGAGATAGCTAGCTCACGTTTATGCTAACTATCCCACTTCTGACACCACTGTTACGGGGTGGGTCAAGAAAGTCTTTTTAAAAAATATAAACTTTATTGCTAGAAATAGAATTAGACGAAATAGAAATAATTACAATTGTAAAAACATGTTGCCGTGACAAAGATTAAATCCGAACTACTTTTGCACATCGCTCAAATCCCGTTCCCACAGAATTGCACGTGCATTCGCAAGTATCTAGGATGCTTGCGATGCATTTATATTATTTTGCAGTTCGTGGGAATAAATATTGTAACAGTTCCCAGAATGGAGTAGCAGAAAGAGCGAATCGGACCATCATGGACAAGACTCGCTGTATGCTCCGGGATGCAGGCTTGGATAATAGGTATTGGGCTGAGGCCGTAAATACTGCTGTCTACCTGAAGAACCGCTCGCCTACCAAGGCAGTTCTGGGGGTCGTTCCAGAGGAGAAGTGGACTTCGAAGAAGGTAGATGTCAAACATATTCGGGTTTTTGGGTGCATTGCATATGCTTTAGAGGAAAATAGAAGAAAATTAGATTCCAAAAGCAAGAAATATATTTTCGTGGGTTATTTAGATGACAGTAAAGGTTACAAGCTGAGTGATCCATCATGTCCTAAGAAATGCATAAAAGCAAGACATGTAACTTTCTTGGAAAATGTATTTGTTAAGGGGGGGGGGGGGGGGGGGGGGGGGGATAAGTCACATGATGTTAACAAAGACATTTCAGTCAGTGTTTGTGAATGTCCAATTGATTCAAATGGCTCTGAAAGTAGGTTGCCAGAATCTACTTCTACTTCACAGGAATCTCCTGAGAGTACTCGCTTGTCTGTTGACAGTGAGACGGAGGATGAAGAAACAGGGGTAGATGAAACAGAAGTTTTGGATCCTACTTACGTTCCAGATTCTTCAGATGAGGACTCAGAGTCGGAATTTGAAGATACACGAGAATATGCGCAGCTTGCTGGGATGCTACAAAATGAATCTGGCGTTCCAGAGACAGTGCAGGAAGCTCTGAGCGGCTGTGAAAGCAAGCACTGGAGGGCAGCTATGCAAGATGAGTATAATTCATTTAATACGAATCAATGCTGGACCCTGGTTGATTTACCTAAAGGCAAGAAGCCGGTAAAGAGTAAAAGACATGGGACGGGTCAGTCACTTCTTGGGCATGAAAATTACCAAAGAATGAAAATACAATTACACTGGACCAGTCTACCTATATCAGGAAGATATTAGAGAGGTTTCACATGTCTGAATGTAATCCAGTTCAGACTCCTATGGAAGCAGGATTGAAGTTGAAGAAAGCTGAAGCTAAAAACTGCAAGCTTGATTATAGGAATTTAATCGGATGTTTGATGTACTTATCAGTTTGTTCCAGGCCAGATATCAGCTTTGCTCTGAGCTATCTAAGTCAGTTCAATGACTGCTACTCTGAGGAACATTGGAAAGCTGCTAAGAGAGTTGTGAGGTATTTAAAAGGTACTGTAGAATTCTGTCTAACATTCAGAAAAGGTGACATGCGGATTACTGCCTACGCGGATGCGGACTGGGCTGCAGATGAAGTGGATCGACGCTCCTATACTGGGTATGTGTTTCATATTGGCAACTCATTGGTCTCATGGGAAAGTCGTAAGCAGAGAACTGTGGCTCTATCCAGTGCGGACTGCTGAGGCAGAATACATGGCAATCTCTGATTCGTTTAAAGAAGCGTTGTTTCTACGTACGTTTATGTTTGAATGCATGGACACAACTTGTAATGTAACTCTGTGGAATGACAGTCAGTCAGCACAGAAATTGTGTGTAAATTCAATTTATCATGCAAGGACTCAACACATTGATATTAGGCATCATTTTATAAGGCAATTGGTCAGTGAAAAAGTTGTGAGTATAGGTTTTGTACCTACTGATAAAATGATAGCAGATGTGTTGACTAAACCATTATCTAGGGAAAAACATGTTAAGTTTGTATCTTTGTTTTTCAAATGAGTAGGTAGGTTTGTTTTGTACAAAAATGTAACTATTGTATGAGAACTTTATAATTTCGGGTAGTACTTGTTTATAGTGTTCTATGTAAATGAAAGTACTTGTGTGTAAACTTAAGTTAAAGCTAAGGCTAGTCTACAAAGTTAAGTTTAAGGGGTAGTGTTGGAACTATGCTCGTGTGTAGTAATATTAACTTGTAAGATATTGTGTAAGTAGCCTAAGATGACCAGTCTACAATCTGTCGATGTAAGTCTCTCTTCCCTGTTCGCTTGTTACGGCTGGTCGTGTTCTATATCTCTATAATAAAGTATCCATATATATCATCCAGATCGTGTATAATTATACCTAAAAACCATCAAATTCTGAGGTTCCTTACTGCGATTTTGCGATAATAAAGAAATGCATTTTACTGCGGTTCATAACTATCCACCCCACGCTTTTTACTCTGAATTGAATTATTGTGTATATAAATTTTACTAAAATTTTGTTTTGAGGTGATTCAATATGATTGATTGTTTCATTTTCTACTACAGTTATATTACTCTCTTTGTCATCAAAAATTATTTTCTAGTTTTTTGTTCGATTAGCAATAAAAGCGTGTTTTTTTAGTTTTTTTAAACTATATTTTATTTTTAGTTTTTTTAGTCTGTGTCAAACTCTTAAATTGGGGAATGAATAAATTATTTTGATTTTTTTAGAAAGAACCACTCAGTTGTCCCCGAACGAAAGAGCAAGTCCGAAACGGCAGGCATGCGCAGATCGCGCGCTTTATCTTCCTCACTTTCCTACAGAGGATCTGTTTATTCTTTCGAGAATAAATGAGGTTTATTTGTATTTTGTCAAATAAAATGCGATTTAGTACAATTTAATAATTTGGACAAATATATATACAGTTGAAGTGTGTTGTACAAGGGCGGTGAAAGTAATGACGTAGCTAGATAGTAATTAGCCATACTAGGTATAAATAATTGGCAAGTTCATATTAAGTAGGCGTAGGCGTTGCGAGTAGAATTTCAGTAGGCGCTGCAACAGGATCTACAAAAGAATTTATTAATCCTGGCGGTCCTATTAAGGATAATGGGAAACTAATATCAAATTATTGCATTGTCATCGGTCCTTGATATGTATGCAAAGTTTCAAATTAATCAGACTTCTGGAAATTGGTGAAAATTAAGCTCAAAGATTCCGTTACATACATAGATACAACCCGAGCTAATAAAAGAGTGTTAAAAAGCTCCCTTCAAAATTAAAATCAATAGAAAAAAACTCAATATTTTTGAAAAATCTTAAAACCTTTTTAGTCTCTACCGGTGCTATTAATAAAAATTTACTTATCCAAAGATCATCTGAGGTTACACCAAGACTTGTTAATACCAACATAATGTAAGCAACTCCATTTCTAATCCTTGTTTATTAATATTGAATTCGACTAGTCCAAACGTAAGCGTTGGACTAAATTTAATCCTGCGCTAGTCTACGTTTATTAATGAGACGGTACATGTTTTTATAATAGAAAAGAATTTATGGTTAATAATTAATAAACAAAGATTTCTATTTTAATTATATATATTTTTAAGATTAGTAGGTAATTAGATTAATATATTATTGTAGTGCCCTAGCGGGGTCCACGTTGAGAAACTCTGTACTTATATAATATCTTAAGACCATTGTACCAACTGGAGCAATAAATGAATATGAATAATAATATAATATAATATGAATATAATTTTCTACTGAACGAAAGTCGAGGCACCTCCCACTTGGCCAATACAGCTCGTTTTAATATTACCATGATATTATTCAAACGTTTTAAATATCCCACTCTTATAAATAAGGTTCAACGATCGTTCCTAACAATATAATTTTGGTAGGTAGGTATGCACACAATCAAATCTATTTCTGTGAGTACTACCTAATAATCACACTCACACACTAGCATTTTCGCGTTTCCTACGAAGCCACGATACTAAAGAGGCGACCGATGCTGACGCGCACGTTTGAACAACGTGTTCTTCCCAAAACATAATTGTAATTTGCATTTGGAAATAAAAGTGTGGAATATAAACGTGTTTTAATTTATAAAATTTCGGCACTGCTGCTTCAAAATAAGGAAAATTGTTTTGATATGTATCAGGCGGGATATAATAAGATTGTACGCAAAATGTATTAGTGTTAACGTAATGAATGAGTAAAAACCTCCTTAGCCTAGACATGTTTATCTTTGTGTTATTGACATCACTTACATTTTTTGCATGTTATTTTTAAGTAGATGTGGTTCGAACCGGTTTTCTATTTTTATAGAATACTTGAGTACTACTTGACTACCTTTGGATGTGACTATAATGTTTAGACATAAACTACGTAGCAGTTCAGGAAGGATACAAAATGATTGTTCGTTAAATATTTCAGTTGAAACTAGCAGGTGATTAGTATAACCTATTGTACCAAATAAATCAATTTAATTTATCCCATAGGCTTATGGGATAAATGATGGGAACAACTATGATGCTATGACCAAAGTAACAACTATGGATGACTAAGGTGGTAATAATTATTATTTGCAAATTGTGGTAAAACCCGAATATAAAATGGCAATTTAAAATTTCACAGAAACGAAGGGTTGGTTGCGTGCGTGCAGTGCGTTCTATGACGCAGGTACAACCCTTGATCACCTTCAGACGGTTGAGGAAAACCTACAACTAATACAAGAAATAAACGACTGTAACACTCTCAATTTAAGGTTTATTTTTCAATTATACGTGCACTTTAATGAATTTCTATGGCCAATTATATGGTGAGTCGTTATACTTAGTGACGCGGTTTGCATGTAACTCTATTGAAAGCCTTTTAATTTAATGGCTTATATATAAATAAGTAAACCAGCTAAGAATCTGGAGTGTTTCGCATATTCAACGATCTCTACATTATTTTTATTATGATGTTTATTATAGTAGTACCTACCTTACTCTATGCTCATTTTGTATTCAAAAATAACTACTTCGCCCCGAACTGAGATCTCGTGGTGTTCTGTTTTGTAAATTTTACCCACCAAAAACATTCTGTAAAAAACTAGCCAAGTCTCGATGGAGCTGCTTGTTTATCTCTAAAAAGTAATGAAATCTAGACAAAGTCGTGTCAAGTCTGAGGTTCTTTACTGCGATTTCTTTATTATTATAGAATGTTGTGTGACTTGGCCGTTGAACATTCTTTATACGTTAGTGGGTACAAGTCAATTTTGTTTACACGTAATGTTATATCTGTTGTAACTACCTATGTTTGTTAAGCGAGATAATAGCCAATACAGGTATTGGTAATTGGACGCTAGTGTCTTATTTTAGGCTGTTGTTGATCGTGCAACACATGCATTCAGCATTGACAATTCTGACTTCTGCTGTCTTCTTTTTGGAGCGTCAAATCGACCACCGATGTAACATAAAATAGACGTATTTTTTATACTGTTTGTTTCAGGCTCGCCTTTACATAAGTATTATTAAGCCTACAATTGACTGGTTATTGAATCAACGTTTTCTAAGTGGCATTTTCCATCGTTAATGGGTAGCGGTTCTGGCGACAGATTGGTGCAATGGTGTCATGGAGCACCTGGTTTTGTACCCTTGTGTACTCTTCAACGGCCAAGTCACATAACATTCTATAATAATAAAGAAATCGCAGTAAAGAACCTCAGACTTGACACGACTTTGTCTAGATTTCATTACTTTTTAGAGATAAACAAGCAGCTCCATCGAGACTTGGCTAGTTTTTTACAGAATGTTTTTGGTGGGATTTCACTTCTTTTTGTAGAAACGTGGGCTTATTGATTTATTTTATTAGATTTTCTTATTTGACACAGTTTTTTTTCTTTTTATGAGTAGTTTTTTTATTATAAAAACAAATCGTAAGCGCGTTTAAAATACAGTCAGCGCCATCCAGCGACGGGTATCACCGCCACTCTTAATTTTGAGCGAAATTAATATTTTAGTTTATTTAATTTGTTAATTTGTTTATTCAATTTGTGTACTGTTCGAGTAGAATAAAGTTAATCGTTCAACTATTTCTTCTTGTAAATTTGTAAGTATAAAAGCCAGTCTAGTCTTATCCAGAGTTTTCCTTTAATTTTATTGCGTACTAGCAGTCCGCCCCGGCGTCGCACGGATGTAATAATGATATTATAGGTAATTTTTTTACACCTTGGGTTACATTATCGAATTTTTCATAAGGATCCCTAATAAAACTTTTAGTATCGCAGACTTTTTTTGTAGATATTGATGTCCTCTTTAAAACTATAGTACATCACTTTGCTCTATTGTCAACAATTTCCGCAGAGTACGCGATATAAGGATTTTTTTGGGTTTTTTTCACACGTTGGGTTACATTATCGAAGTTTTCATACGGATCCCTAATAGTTAGACATATAGTATTGCATACTTTTTTGTAGATATTGATGTCCTCTTTAAAACTGTAGTACATTACTTTGCTCTATTGTCAATAATTTCCGCAGCAAACGCAATATAAGGATTTTTTTTTAAATTTTTTCATACTTTGGATTACATTATCGATGTTTTCATACGGATCCCTAATATTTTTGAAAATATACTATAGCCTATGTTCATCAGGGATAATGTACGATTCTAATGGTGAAAGAATTTTTCAAATCGGTCCAGTAGTTGAATATTTTTTGTAAAGGCGGTATGTCGATCTCTAATAGTTTGGTTAGGCTTTTGTGTTTTCTTATCAGGGTCACCAGGTACTCCAGATCTTCGATTATCCTAGTTTTTATGGTTTTCCCTTTATGTGGCCATTAAACCCTAACTCTGTACCAAATTTCAGCTCTCTGAGTTTATGGGAAGTACTAGTTCTATTCTGATGATCATGAGTGAGTGAGTGAGTGAGTGAGTGAGTGAGTGTCTGTCGAAAATGCGAAACTTTGCTTTCGCTTAACTTCGTAACTAAATGACCTACAGACTTGAAATTTTGGATTTTAAGTATGTGATTATGGCTTACTGGATGACGAAAATTTCAGCGTTCTGGTCTTATCCAAAGGTTCTCAAATAGGGGCCTGAAAATGCGGCGAAATGGTTCCAGTAAAGGATGGTACGGCAGTGTTTGCTTCGCGCTCGACTTGGCGGGGGCACTGCCGTGCCCCCAAATTAGCTTCGTATTTCGTAGGTTTACTACAGGGACCAAACTGGCTTTTTTTGTTACAAAGCACTGATGACCTTAGCAAAAAAAAATTGCCAAATCACTTCTTAGGTTTTACATAAAAGCACATAGAACAAGCTTAGAAAACTGATGGACATAGTATTAAGACCAAATTGAAATATTTGCATTTGCTTTTAGTATTAATTTAAGCCTAAGATAACTATTTGTAATTCAAGTGTAGGCAACACAGAATACATATAACTTTTCTTGAAGATTATTAATATTTATTTTTGTACCTGGAAGGTGTCGCCTTTTTTATTATTTTTATCATCTGAGCCAACAATAGAGCGCTACATAGCATTTACAAAAAAAATATTTCCGAAAACAAATATGTATGAGTACAACCTATGCACGAATAAACGACGCGCGATTCTTTTAAGTTGTTAAATAAATCTTTCGCTTCGCTCGCCCGATCAAAGATTGACGCAGCAATGACTTGTCAAGTTATTACTGCGAACATAGTGTTTTACATGTTCGTTATTTACATAGCAGTCATTATCGCTCGATGAATATTCATAATCGATTAAACGTAACGCGGTCGAGTCCCCATCACTATCCAGCTATTTGCAAATCCTTACACTCGTATTACGGCTATTACGTCAATATTTGTTAGTAGCTACACGATCCTCTCATAACATTGCAGCTATTAAGGGGCTCCCAGTCGCTAATTGCTCTTTTTCGAAACGAAAAAAGAAATACTTCTGAACAAGCCACATCTCCTATTTTTATAAGTATATTACTTCAGGTTCCTACCTAGATTTATATTAAGCTGAAAACATAATAGCAGAAACTTTTCACGATAAAGATATTATTTCAAAATGATACGTTTTAGAATTTATGATCGAAATATTTTATATACCTACTATTAAAATCAACTTGTGATTTATTGTTAAAGATAGGTAATATGTAGATCTAGATTTCTATTACAATAGATTTTGGATAAGTAATTATACATAATTTATATCATTAATTTATTCGAAAAGCTAAGGCAGACCACGCGCCGACGTGTGTTTGTCGTCATTGCAGCGGTCGGTAGGATTATTTATCGAAGTGATTAAAGATGGGTACATCTTTATTCACATATACTATACATTATAAAATAGGAGATGTGGCTTGTTCACAAGTATTTATTTTTTCGTATCGAACAAAAACAATCGTCGACTGGGAGCGCCTTAATATAATTTACTATTGCAATAATTATCTTCGTAATATAATTATAAAAGATATATAATAAAAGATAAATAGATACCTAATCGATTGAAGCTACATATCTATTTAGGTTAAATGGATAAATGACAAAACGTTGTTTCCGAGAAGGACTGATAGAGTAGGAAATATACTTTCTTCGTCAAAGTCAAAGGGCATTCATTTCAATAAAATCACAAGGATCACCTTGTAACGTATTAGGAGCTAGGTAAAAATACGCCTGTTTCTCGCAACCAAGCCTAGAAGAATTAGGCAACAAACACGGCTTGGAGCCTATCATTTTTTTTTAATGATCCTTGCCTAAATGCACAGAGCAGTGCGGTGCCGTAAGAACAAGGTGAAGGCTCAAGTAGGAGGCTTAGTAAGATCTACTCGAAGTAAAGCAGACTATTATAATCTAGGTAAGTTCCAAATCCAAGTAGGTAGGTACCTAGTGATATACATTTTTAGTTGCATGTTGGTTTAATTTAAACTATAGCCATTTTCATAACGTTTATAGATATTGTTGATATAGAATTGCGACAAACATAATCCAAGAGACAACGTCAATCACCCTACGTAACTTGTAAAAAGATAATGTTAATTATGAATTTAGTCAAATTTTAATATGACCTTTGTGTCGTTTATCGAGGCAGCACCGGCCTTCAAGTCAACAGTCAATATTTATTTGTCATCAAATGTAACTGACCGATAATATTGAGTTGGCCTCAATCGCTTTAGTCATTATAGTTTGAATTATTTTTGAGAGTATTGATGTCTGTCTAGGTAATCTTTAAATAAAATCTGTCGTTCTGTACCAAGACTTTGCAGTATGTTTCAGCCTTTTGATATTTTAAATATTGGCAATACAATTTTGTGATTTAGACGGGTAATAGTGGCTTAATTTAAAAAAGTCAAGTTTTAAATTATGTAAATGAGTATCTATTGTGATTAGCAAGACAAAACGATTTGCAAGATCAAGGACACTAACAAAACTACGGGTTCATTGAATATGAGTCATTCGAACGTCATGCTTTGTAAATTGTGTAGGACTTATTGCACTTGACTTCTTTCGTATAAGCTGTTATCTAGCCAGTAGCCACGCAAACATTGACCAACCAATGAGATGGGCCGTGAATCGTGATTCACTTGATCGTGTTTCGCGATTTCCGTGCAAGCTTGTATAATCATTAATGTTAATTAAGACTATTTTGCTATGGCGATATCTGAAGGTCGCTCCGGGAGCGTTTAACGCGTTGCAAATTCCTCATAAAATTAGTAATTTACATGTAATCCCATACATTTCGTTGGATGACGTCATACTGCGATGGGCTTAGTGCGTCAGCAATTCAGCATCCGACAAAGTATTTTTTAATGATTTAGCATAACTTACTAAATCACTGGTTTTACCCGTTTATCGTCAAATTATGTAAAAAAAATCAGTGACGTATGAAGTAATTAAGGCCAGAAAACGTTGGTAAAATTGAGTTTACCCCATTTGAGATCTTCAACAACGTTTATCTGCCGCATGTTCTATTATTCATCTGTTCTTAAGGTGCTTTGCTTGTATTAGCACTCGAGCAACATTAAATTCAATAAGAGTCATACTGCATTACCTCGTCAACACACCACCTTGAGCTGCTAAAACTCACGTGCCTGCAATTTTCTCTGGTTTTCTTTATAGAACACGTTATAGAACAGTTGGAAATAAATTGTGCTACATATCAAGTTACATAGCTGTATCTACCTACCTGTCTATGACCTATGTATCCTTGTATGATATAATATTATTGCATTATGTTTGTAATTAAGTAGTTTTCTAAATGTTTCTATTTATCATTATGAGTTATACCTGTTCTCTTTTGAAATTTGAGTATTTTGTTTTGGTTATGCATATAAATTGAAATATGGATCCATGATGAATTTACATATAAAATAAAAAAGTTATATGTTACATGTAATTGGAACCATGACAGTAGCAATTGAATTCAACGTATATTATTTATTATGCACCTATAATCATGTTATCTATTATTACAGTCAATGTTTATACTGATAGCATGGACCTACGGCAAACATGACAATCCAGTGTCGTAGATGTTGTACAAGGTTGTATACAACGTATAGAGTAGGTACTTAACTAACTAGCAATCTAGAATAGCAAGGATTGTTCGTATTTGCATTTATTGTAGTATTACTTTTAATGTGAGTCTCACGACTTATATAGCCCCAAATTACCCCCCAGCTCTACTTTGCGCTCAAAAGTAAAGTCCTTTTTGTATGTTTTCCTATTCATATCTCAAAATAGAATTTGTCGAGTTTTCCGCTTCCGATACCGATTGCAATTTTGCTGGGAGGTCTGTCTAAGTTATGTTTTAGAAAATCTTTGGTTTCATTAAAATGGGTGGAAACAACAGTTTTCTTCTACTCTTATTAGGCTGATGACTAAAATTTTTGTTAATCGATTTAGCAAATCAGTATACATAACAAAATGCCTTCCTGAATGAAATATTGTGAAGCTCGTAAATATAAAATTACTAGTTATACGGGTACTTAACCCATAATTCAATAGAAACCTTATCTGTTTAACTGTGAGCACAATGGAACTAATTAATGACTGGGGTCTATGAATATTCATTAGCTAAAAAAAAACAGGGTACTTGTAAATGTAAGATACTCACATTGACAGTTTGCATTCACTCATTCGAAATTTAAACAGTTAGTCCATAAAAACACCACAAACAAGTCACTGTTATTATTGTTAGTTCGAAAACTCACAAGGGATGTGTTTCGGTCTGTCCTTTCGCGACGGTGGCTAAACACAAACTGACGCCGAGAAGGAATGAAACAAACACCATTATATAAATGTAATCGAAGATAATCACGCGAAAACCACAACGGTGACGTCGGAACGCCATTATTGGATGCATTTTTTCCTAGAAGGAATGTGTGGACACGACTCCTTGCGATTCATCTCAATTAGGATAATGCGGGCAATATTGGCTGCGGTGGGAGAAAATGGACAATTAGACCTTTTTAGTCCTTGCTATACGGCGAATCTGGCAGGAACTTACCTTAGGTTATTTTAATTCTGATCATGCTTACATGCCAAGTTATATTATAGCCTGTGGAGTGTTGATAATTTTGCCAGTATCAATTTGTTTCATCACTTTTCGTTCCACCACGCCATGGCATCAGGCTGGTCAGCCTCTTGATCGTCTCACCTCGCATCCCCAAAGCGGACGGTATGTATGGTCGAATAGTGGGGATTCAGTTTCGTTACCGCCTATGCTCAAGGCCCGCCCGACATCCTTTCTAACTAAGAGCACCGCCCATTTCCGCTTGCAATCAGCATACGAAAGCGATATAGGATTAAAGCTAGCAATACCTCGAAGCATTCGTTACCTGACTTGTCCATCGGGCATAACTCGTCAAGCACGTTGGCAATTCACTGGGACAATAATATTATCTGAGAAAAAGATTCGACCCGAAGTGTGCTAGCAACGCAAGCAAAACACAATAATGACTACTGTGAAAGTGCTGCTGCCGACTAAAAGTAGTACTGTCCGACTCGTGTTTCAGCTCATTGTGGGAGGGACGTGGCTTGAAAATAATCTAATTTGAGGAAATAGAGATTTGATGGACATCAACGACGGCCCTGGGATGTCAAAATCACAGCCGTTAAACGCATTTTAAACATTTACAGTTGTTTACGTTCTAAGATCCTTAATATGGTCATCGAACTTGATGAACATTATATTTAAGTATAATAAGTTTTAAAACGCAAACAAACTACTAACTGCTTAACGTATTTACGTAAAGCATAATAATGAAAGCATTTGAAAATCATTTATAGAATAAGATATGATTGAATGTATTAACTAAATTGGGGATTATTAATTAGCATTAGTATTATTACTTATATATCGGGGGGCACGGCAGTGCCCCCTCCAATTAGTATTATTACTTATAGGAAATTGGATAAGCGTGGACATTTGGACAATTTAGTTAGGAGTAAGAAAACACAAATTGCCGGGCGCGAAGATGCACTTTACTATTAGGAACTTTACTATTGGTGCTCTCTACCAACCATGCAAATTATTTGAGTATCTGTAATCCAACATCACAAAATGACCTCACCGTGTCCCGCACATCGTTGTATCTCAACAAAGCTTGCGAGTGAACATCAATTGATCATGATTGATGAATTGTGCCTATTTTACACACATATGAGCGCGTACAATCGCACTTTGCTGCATGTAGCAGTATCTATAAGACAAATCAATCTAAGGAGTAACCAAGGTTTGCCAAAAGTGTTATTTTCTTACAGCAGAAATGGCGCTTTTAAGGCGTTCCCAGTCGACGATTGTTTTTGTTCGAAACGAAAAAATAAATACTTGTGAACAAGCCACATCTCCTATTTTATAATGAATATGTGAATAAAGATGTACCCATCTTTAATCACTTCGATAAATAATCCTACCGACCGCTGCAATGACGACAAACACACGTCGGAGCGTGGTCCGCCTTAGCTTTTCGAATAAATTAATGATATAAATTATGTATAATTACTTATCCAAAATCTATTCTAATAGAAATCTAGATCTACATATTACCTATCTTTAACAATAAATCACAAGTTGATTTTAATAGTAGGTATATAAAATATTTCGATCATAAATTCTAAAACGTATCATTTTGAAATAATATCTTTATCGTGAAAAGTTTCTGCTATTATGTTTTCAGCTTAATAGAAATCTAGGTAGGAACCTGAAGTAATATACTTATAAAAATAGGAGATGTGGCTTGTTCAGAAGTATTTCTTTTTTCGTTTCGAAAAAGAGCAATCAGCGACTGGGCGCCCCTTAAGCTCTTTCAGAAATGCACCAGTATCAAGTATATTTGCATATTATTTAAAAAGGCCTTACTGAATTCTGCGAGTCAATATCTCCAAGCTATTTTTGTATTCTGATTACTTAGGTATTTATTCGCAACGGTATCGAGATGGGAGCGGACATGGAAATGTTTACAAACAAATGAATATTTTCTCTTGTCTTCTGTTGGAAAAAACGGCATGTACACAAATACCCACTTAGCACACCGGATCAATATGTGAATACGAGGTACATCGACTCGCCTACCTAATAGGTGTTATGTTGCTGTTAGTTACAGTGGAGTTCTAAAATGGTAAAAAGCCGGCTAAGCAAGAGCGAGTAGGACAAGTGCCCTAATATTAATTTGCTTTCTGCAGCCATTCATCTTAAGGCGCTCCCAGTCGACGATTGTTTTTGTTCGAAACGAAAAAATAAATACTTGTGAACAAGCCACATCTCCTATTTTATAATGTATAGTATATGTGAATAAAGATGTACCCATCTTTAATCACTTCGATAAATAATCCTACCGACCGCTGCAATGACGACAAACACACGTCAGCGCGTGGTCCGCCTTAGCTTTTCGAATAAATTAATGATATAAATTATGTATAATTACTTATCCAAAATCTAGTCTAATAGAAATCTTGATCTACATATTACCTATCTTTAACAATAAATCACAAGTTGATTTTAATAGTAGGTGTATATAAAATATTTCGATCATAAATTCTAAAACGTATCATTTTGAAATAATATCTTTATCGTGAAAAGTTTCTGCTATTATGTTTTCAGCTTAATAGAAATCTAGGTAGGAACCTGAAGTAATATACTTATAAAAATAGGAGATGTGGCTTGTTCAGAAGTATTTCTTTTTTCGTTTCGAAAAAGAGCAATCCGCGACTGGGAGCCCCTTAACACACTAATTTTGTACTTACCTACTAATAGAACTTAAAATTAGAAAAAGGAAGGCTTTACCTGAAAAATAAAAATACACAAATATTAATACCCAAGACTAAGCTAGAGACGATTATCTTTAAAACAGAAACTGTCTTTTATTTATGTAGCTAGTATGATTATCTAACGAAATATATAAAAATTAACTGTTTAGCTATTCATAGTTTTGAATAAAAACTAAATTAGTGTTTTGGAAGAGCCAACTTTGGAAAATAAATCTATCGAGAAAAGTTTCACCAATCGTGTTTCTGTCAATAATTTATCTAGATTAAATCCTTAAGTAATCTTTGTCATAAAAAAACAAAACTTTGCGGTTATTGAGAAAAAACGATACTGCATTCATCAAAGAAAATATTACTCCTGGTAATTACAATAATTACTTCGACGGATAGTTACATCCAAACATGCCCACACTTAGTAGTAAGCATACGTGATAGATCGCAAGCTTATCGCCCTTATTAAGAATATCACTGGTTTCTTGGTGATCATTTTATTACATAAAATATCGTTATGCAGTGACTATGTAATATGCATTGCACATGATTGTGTTTTAGTAAATGTGAGAGATAAATACTGATAAGATAAATACCAACAAGCAAGGCAGGTAAAAATAAGCTAGCCTTCTCCCCGGAGACTAACCTTGCTACCAAGGTATAATTGATGCGAACTTATACAATCCGCCATGTGTAGTAATGATGTACGTACATAATACAACGCAGATGCGCCGATGCAACAATGTAAACTATGCCGATGATACAGTAATGCTGCATTCAGAGATAATTTAAGTGTCAGTTTTTACCTGAAAAACTGGAGCAAAATAGAATTTAGAAAAAGATTATTTAAAAAAAAATATAGGTCCCTAGCCGGGTTTGTTGCCTGATTCTTCTAGGCTTGGTCGCGAGGAACATGCGTAGCTTCACCTAGCTCCTAAGACGTTTCGAAGTTATCCTTGTGATTTTATTGATATAAATACCTTTTTACTTTGACTAACCGAAACTTGAATGTGAATTAATTAAGACAGTACACAATTTAATAAATGAAGAAAAAATTAGAAGTAATTTATATGCAAACTAGCAGCCCGCCCCCGCGTCGCACGGGTGTAATAATGATATTTATGGCAATTTTTTTTACACCTTAGGTTACATTATCAAAGTTTTAATAGGGATCCCTAATAGTTAGACATATGGTATCACTTTATATGGAATATGGAATGGAACTTTTTTGTAGATTGATGTCCTCTAAAAAACTGTTCTGTACATCACTTTGCTCTATTGTCAATACTTTCTGCAGCAAACGCAATATAAGGATATTTTTTGGATTTTTTTCCACACGTTGGGTTACATTATCGAAGTTTTCATACGGATCTCTAACGTTTTTGAAAATAATCTATAGCCTATGTTCATCAGTATAGAAGTACTATTAGTATAGTATAGAAATATAGATATGGCGGCACGCGTTGGTTGCGGCGAAGATTCGAGCCACTAGATAATGAATCTTGCTTTATCAATAAAATTATCATTGTCACATGGTACGCATTATGCCGGGGTCCCACGGCCCGCGTTTTCACGCGCCAGACCGCGCCAAGGCGGACGGACGCGCCGTGGGAACGATGCATCCGTGGTGGCCCGTGCTCGGAACGCTCTGTACGCGACGCGCCGGACGCACACAGGCGGAGCGTCATGTCATCCGGCGCGGCCCGTCGTTATACGCGCCGTGGGACCCCGGCTTTAGGCAGGCACACCTATCGCAGATTTTTAAATATTTTAGTGTGTAGTGTACCCGCGAAATAGATTACCTTACCTACTTAGTGTACCTACTCGCTCGCATAGTAGAGATACTCGAGACGCCGATTTAGATATAAGTTTGATCGTCAAGGCCGATGATCGACCGATACTAGGTAGTACATCTACGATTAGATAAAATAGGTAACCAGACACTGTCCTCACGGCTCAGTTGGTAGTAACTCTGCCTTCTGCGCTGTAGGTTGTGGGTTCGATCCCCACCCGAAATAAACATTTGCGTGATGAACATAGATGTTTGTTCTGTGTCTGGGTGTTAAAGTATATTAAGTACCTTACTTATGTATTAACAACAAAAAAACGTATATAAGTATTCTATCAGTTATCTGGTTCCCATAGTATAAGTTTTGCTTAGTTTGGGGCTAGATGGCGCTGAGTGTAATGTCCGCCAATATTTATTTATTTATTTACGTAGTAGCTTAGACATTCAATCTATGCCGATGAGTCTTCGATTAAAGTAATTTTCAAGGACTAATTAATATCTATTTTAGTCATTAAGTCTAGCTTCTAAGACGGTTTAAAGTGATCCTTGTGATTTAATTGAATTAAATACCTTTGGCTTTGACATTTGTCGAACGTTGAGTATTAATTGTTAATATCTCAATCATTCGTAAAAATTGCTGAGTTTTTAGACTTTACAACATAATTTCAATGTGTCTTCATCAGCCATATGAAGTCCACAGGCCGTTCCAATAAATTTACAGAACTAACTATGTGGAGCCGCAATCATGCATCGACTTCCGAATAATATCAGCCTTGGGTCCAAAAGAAACTTTTACGCTTCGATGTCGTAATTCGAGAATTTTTACTCCCTAGTAGATATTGGGTGGGTAGCTTTACAATGGCAAAGGTTCTAAGTAAAGATTATGTAGCTAAAGTAAGGTTACTAAGTTTCAAGAAGATCGAAGCAGCGCGAGCGGTTAAAAAAAGTTTGAAACACAAAAATATTAAACATGTAAAATCTAATCTCTTCGTCCAGTAGTCGATACTGAAATCTTGTTTCCCTCGATCAATAGTTAACACTAATTCTTTGCTCGCTCCACTCGGTCGATTGATAGATGTCTTATCTTTGATTTCTAACCAATTCTAAACTATTTAATTCGATTGAATGTACTCGTTGATACAAGTAGGTGCTTTCTCCTATGTAATCACTAATCAGGCAAGGATGCGCTGCGTGCGGGCCGCAGCTGTCGCTGAAGCGAAGATTTATTCACATAATAGCTGAACCGTCTGCAACTTTGTTTGTGTGTACAAACGATTATTAAAATGCATTTAGCTTTTGAGATTATAATGTACACTCCAAGTTTGAATCTCATCGCATTTTCCACATTTACTTTGACACAAATGTTATAAAAGCTTTTATCTATAATATAAAAATAAGTCGGGTTTTCCTTCCTGACGCTATAACTCCAGAACGCACGAACAGATTTCCACGGTTTTGCATTCGTTGGAAATACTTACATACTTTTTTTTTGTAAATACATACTTAATATGCATAGTAACACCCAGACACAGAACAAACATCTATGTTCAACACACAAATGTTTGCCCTGGGTGGTGATCGAACCCACAACCTACAGCGCAGAAGGCAGAGTTACTACCAACTGAGCTGTTAGGCCAGTCATAAAAATATTTTCAGCATAAAATTTATTTTTACACCAGATATGTGATATGTGTAATTGAGGAGCTCCGGAACAAAAACCGATAAATCCACTTTTCGTAATTTTAAGGAAAACACAAAACATTGATTTATTCGTTATACTTTTCGATCAGCTAAAATATGATGAAAATGGGTCGTAGGAAGGGCAGTGCATATATAGTCATTTAAAAGAAATCTAGTATGAATAGTGTCCTAAGCATTATAATTTAAAATATGGAATTATCGGGTTTTGGTCCGACCATTACGTAATTATTTATCATCTTTTAGACTTAAAACTATCGTGGTTGTTAATCATTTTAAATAGAAATACGGCTATGCCCATCTTTCAACATTTATCGGCAAATGATCCGAACGGAAATCGGTCTTCAACAATTTGCATAGGATTTATCGGTTACTGGTCCGAAAACGAAAAAATCTGTTACGAATTGATAAAAAATCATGTAATTGTCGGATTTTGTTCTGGCTGCCCATCTTTAGAGTCTCATTTAGTACGTTTTTAACGGGTTTTTGATGCGTCCGATTAAAGTATGGCATGTAAGAGTACTATGAGTCGAAAAAAAAAAAGTGTTTTCATCAAAAGTGGATTTATCGGTTTTTGTTCCGGAGCTCCTCAATTGTACCGTGCTAATTATGTATAAATAAATAAATAAATAATTTTTGTAGAAACGTTATTGATTTATTTTATTAGACGGCTTATTGATTTATTTTATTAGATTTTCTTATTTGACACAGTTTTTTGCAATGACAGTCGATTTTTTTATGTACCTACCAATAGTAGAAGGGGGCATTACCATATCTCTAATACAGCTGAGGGTTCGTCATCAGATACTTCACCTTCGATTTTTGACATCACATGAAGCGGCCCACCAATTTGAATATTTTTTGTAAAGGCGGTATGTCGATCTCTAATAGTTTGGTTAGGCTCTTGTGTTTTCTAATCAGGGTCACCAGGTACTCCAGATCTTCGATTATCCTAGTTTTAATAGTTTTCCCTTTATGTGGCCATTAAACCCTAACTCTGTACCAAATTTCAGCTCTCTGAGTTTATGGGAAGTACTAGTTCTATTCTGATGATCATGAGTGAGTAAGTGTCTAAAATGCGAAACTTTGCTCTCGCTTAACTTCGGAACTAAATGACCTACAGACTTGAAATTTTGTATTAAAAGTATGTGATTATATCTTACTGGATGACGAAAATTTCTGCGTTCTGGTATTATCCAGAGGTTCTCAAATAGGGGCCTGAAAATGCGGCGAAATGGTTCCTGAAAATGCGGCGAAATGGTTCCTGTAAAGGATGGTACGGCAGTGTTTGTTTCGCGCTCGACTTGGTGGGGGCACTGCCGTGCCCCCCGATTTACGTCCTAAATGTATTTCTCGTCCTACATGTACAACAACATCGTACATGTAGGACGAGATACGATACGAGTTATCTGCCCTAATCAAAGTTACACCTACGTACGGCACTTGTCTTATCTGGCAGGTACAAACTACAACATTATCAAGAGACAATCAAACTATGTATTAGGTAAATTTCAATTTGGAAACTGTAGAAAATTTATAAGAGGCCTAACGTAGAAAGTTAACGAATTAAACTTTCTATAAGTTTTATGCATTTTTAAGATTCCGTGCCCAAAGGGTAAAATCTGGACCATATACTAAGACTTCGCTGTGCTTCAGTCTGTCGCAGGGCTGTATCTCATGAACCGTGATAGCTAGACATTTGAAATTTTCACAGATGATGTATTTCTGTTTTCGCTATAACAACAAATAGAATAAAATAAATATTTAAGTCGGGCTCCCATAGTTGTATTTGAAAAGAAAACGTGTTTTTTTACCGTTTTTTATAGATAATGGTACAGAACCCTTCGTGCGCGCACTTTCAACGCAAGCTACGTATTCCGTGGGTACACTTTCACAGACATTTACAAATAGGTAAGTAGGCAGGTACCTACAACACGCTCATCAATCACCAAGAAAGCGTTAATGGGGAAGGTACTCCCAACATAAACCATTAGATTATAATGTTCACGCGTATCTACGTATTTATAATTTCATGGTTTGTACTTTCAATTTGAACCAGTAGATTAAGAATTATAACTAGTCAAAGTTTCCTATTTTGTCACTCACTCACTCACTCACTCACTCACTCACTGACTGACTGACTGACTGACTGACTGACCGATCATCACAAGTTTAAGGCACTTCTAGCGGACATAGAAGCTTCAAATTTGAAACACAATTAGTGTTTAGTGTAAAAATCCTAAAAATACCTGCCAAGTGCGAGTCGGACTCGCGCACGTCGAGTTCCGTACCATTATCTATAAATCACGTTTGTTGTATGGGATACTTAAATATTTATTAAGCTATTGCATAGCTTCTATCGCGGGCCTTGAGCGTGGAGACCGAATCCAGAAATTTCGTAACGAAAATTTACACAAAATTTTACGAGACACTCACACTCACGCAATATGCGTGAGTGTGAGTGTTAGAGATTTCTCTTTTTGGATTTCAAAAAATCGATTTTTAAAAAATCGATTATGTAAATTACACATATAAATCGATTTTTGTAAACTAAGTTTTCCGAACGCGAACCGAATCGTTCGTTGGCCATTTTCCCGGACGTGAACCTACATATAGTCGCCTCCCAAACGGAAACCGACTCATCGGTCTTGTCTCCGAACGCAAACCGAACCATTGATCGTTTTTCCGAACGTGATCCGACCAATAGTCGCTTCACAAACGGGAACCGACCCATCGATCGTCTCTCCGAAAGCGATCCGAACCATATAATTCGATTTTTTGGAAAATCGATTTATTTGTAGGGACAAAAAATCGATTATTAATTAATAGATTTTTTTCAATCAATATTACATCCCTATGACTCATGTCATGCCTGCTTAGAGTCCTCGCCACCACTCATGTCCTGCGACGAAAACCAAAACTAAATTTGACAGCAACGCCATTTTATCTCATGTCAGAGTGCTCGATGAAATTAGCGTCCATGGTTTTTCCCAATATTTTCTTGAAATGTGCGTGAATATGTCGCGTAAACTGGTGAAAAGTGCAGCTCGTGAAATGATTCATAAAGTAAAAGAGTTTTGTGAGTTAGAGCAGAGGAATAAAGACGTTTTGATCCCTTTAAATAATATACAAAAAAGAGTTGCTGCCATGACAGGTAAATTTTAGGGATACCAGAGTATAAGTTTTTGTCTAACAATAGGTAAAATATGACTAAATTAAAACACTAATTAAATTATTTTGTATTTTAGGTGTTTCAGAGAAAATGGTATCTCGAATTACGAAAGAAGGAAGAGTGGCAGCAAGCACTTCAAAAAGAATTGTAATATTTCAAAAATGATGGACTGGTAGATGAAGAAATAGAAAGATTCATAATTCATAATATCAACAGCCAGTGATAGCGACACTGATTCTGATCATGGCAGTGAATTTCAAGAGACAAGTGACAGCGATATGTCTGGAATGCAAGTAATAAATGATGAAGACCATAATTATTGTATAAAAATAATTTAATAAAATTTACCTATATCGTGAAACTAGGTTGATTTCATTGTTTTCCTACATAACTACACTACTATTACAAAGAGATAAAATTTCTAGTTTTATATTTTTGTTTGTACCGGATAAACTGAAAAAATATAGGACCAATTTAAAAAAAATATTTAATCTATCAAAAGCTTTATTAGGAGCGAATAACATCACTACATAGTATAAAACAAAGTCTCTTCCGTTGTCTGTCTAAAATTAATGTAAGTACAATAAATAAAAATAAATAGAGATCCCACGAAAATAGCAATAATGTAACCAAAAAAATAAAAAAATTGCCTATATTCTTCATTATTACAACTGTGCGAAGTCGAAGTGAACTGCTAGTAGTAAATAGTTTTAAAATGTAAACATTAGTTCGCTCTCCCTTTTAGTGTAAGGGGTAAATTATGGCTATCTTACTGGCATCATTATAATAGGCGATTGCGACGCCGCGTCTAGCGGACTTGAGTGGTGGCGCGGACTCTAGAGTGATTTTCGCATTCCAGCGCCATCTAGTTTCATTTGATGATACTACGTTATTATAGGTGCTTTTCGCGGTCTCATGCGAAAGCTCGGGGTTTGAGAGGTTCGCAATTCCGCTGGCAGGTGGCGCTATTTTACCACTATCGGTAAATAGGTGGTACTTCACAGACATGATCGACTAAAAAGTTTGAAATTGAATTATTGAATTCATGTAGTTAGGTAAATATCGAATCCTGGCCGTGCATCAATGGATATTTCTGTTCGAAAAATGTATATGCGCGTTACACGTGCTTATAACGGTGAAGGAAAACATCGTGAGGAAACCTGTTAGTATTCTTGAAAGCGACGACGGGCTTGCAACCTGTTACGTGTGGAATGCTAACTACGTAGTTAGGTAAATAGGTAGGTTAAAGATTTTGACATCTATCGATGAATAGCAGAACTTTTAATGACTTTTTGAAATATCACGCTTGTCTCTTTAGTTTAGCAACTCGCCAATAGGTGGCATTGGTTGTATCGGCGTTAATGCGCATGCCTAATCCCCCTCTTCCCCCGCAATCTAGGGATTTTTTTTTTCTTTTTCTTTTCTTATCGGTCACCACGCTCAAAAAGTTGAATATCAAAGAAAAACAAAGGAAAAAAGGATAAATAAAATAAATAAATAAATAATTATAAATACATAAGTTGATAAAAAATGTTATGCAATAGCTTTACCGCGGCAGTCTCCGAGTGCCACACGTCTTTTTTTATTCTGTTTTTAGTATTTGTTGTTATAGCGGCAACAGAAATACATCATCTGTGAAAAGTTCAACTGTCTAGCTATCATGGTTCATGAGATACAGCCCTGTGATAGACAGACGGACAGACAGACCGACAGACAGACAGACGGACAGACGTACAGATGGACAGATGGACAGACGGACGGACGGACAGTGGAGTATTAGTAACAGGGTTCCGTTTTTACTCTTTAGGTACGGAACCCTAAAAAGTAGGGCTATCTACAAAAATAAATGAGATGTCATCAAAAACATAACTTGTAAAAAAAGCCAAGTCTCGCAACGCAACTCAGTTCTTCTACCGTAAAAAGTTGTGAGATCCATGTAATACCAAGTCGGTTAATTTATTCAGTCCCTACTTTAAGGGTCCTTCTGACTTATGTTATTACGTAATTAGCTAACCTTTACGTGATAACTTAAGACAGAAGGATAAGGAGGAGAAGAAGGATAATACGACAGAAGGCCATATATAATGTTTGAGCGTACCTCTGAATATCCCCTTAGGACATCTGAGCGATTGGAGATCTGAGAGGATGTCTACCGTACTTGGGGTTTACAGTCGTGGTTCTTTTTCATTTAATTTATAATGTACAGAGCTGCTTATGTCCAGCAGTGGACGCCTTATGGCTGAGATGATGATGATAATAATGTAGATTCAAATATCATACGTTCTGTCTTTTTTAGGGTTCCGTACCCAAAGGGTAAAAACGGGACCCTATTACTAAGACTTCGCTGTCCGTCTGTCTGTCTGTCACAGGGCTGTATCTCATGAGCCATGATAGCTAGACAGTTGAAATTTTCACAGATTATGTATTTCTATTGCTGCTCAAACAAAAAATACTAAAAACAGAATAAAATAAATATTTAAGGGGGTTACGCATTCCAGCAAAGATGTTTGCAATTCCGCTGGCAGGTGGCGCTATTTTACCACTATCGGTAAAGTAAGTCGGTAAATAGGTACACGTACTTCACATGATCGACTAAAAAGTTTGAAATTGAATTATTGAATTCATGTAGTTAGAAATAGGTACCTAGGTAGATATTATTAATTTCAAATTAATTTCGAGTTCGAATCCTGGCCATTCATCAATGGATATTTATTTTCGAAAAATGTATATAGGTATATGCGTGTTACACGTGTTTATAACGGTGAAGGAAAACATCGTGAGCAAACCCGTTAGTATTCATGAAAGCGGCGACGGGCTTGCAACCTGTCACGTTTGGAATGCTAACTACGTAGTTAGGTAAATAGGTAGGTTACGAGATATTATGAATTATTTTTTATGTTTTTAGGGTTCCGTACCTAAAGGGTACTAAGTAAAAAGGACTACTAAGACACCGCTGTCCGTCTCTCTGTCAACAGGCTGTATCTCGTGAACCGTGATAGCTAGAGACAGTTGAAATTTTCACAGATGATGTATTTCTCTAAAAACTAACTAGATAATAATAGTACGGAACCCTTCGTGCGCGAGTCCAACTCGCACTTGGCCGGTTTTTTTATATTTATTTTAGAAGATTGGTTTTTAAATGGGTTACTTTATTATTATGTATGTTTTTACCTCCTTGAATGCGTGATTGGGCAGAGGTAGAGGGGCGACTTTACCTCACTCGTAAACTATGAGTAAGATAAATAAGTGTGGTACGATTGAGTAAGATAGTAATTGTGTTATCGCATAAAGATTTTGCAACGTTTAATATTGGCAATGTGACGTAGTTCAACCTGAAAGTTGACACAGTTGCGCAATCTTGTCAAAAACAGCATAAAACTAGTTAATTGCTGCTGGATGCAACAAACGGATGTTAGATGAAAATTGTAGACAAATATAGGTACGTATTATTTATTCATCTGTTTAAGGGTACTTTTATTTTTTGTTTAAATTTCGTTAGGCGAAATATGAGGAAACATGACGGAAAAGATGAGGAGCAAAATAGGTTAGCGTGGTATGAGCATGTTATGAGGGAAGAAAGTCATGTAACGAGAAGAATGTTAAGAATAAATTTGGATGGATGTTAGAGGTCCAAGGAAAAGATGGATAGACTGTGTGAAAGATGATATGGGTAAGAAAGGAGTGAGTGATGAGATGACGGCTAATAGAGGAAATGGAAGAAGTAAGTAGGTACACGATGTTGTGCCGACCCCACTTAAGTGGGATAAGGGCAGGAAGATGATGAACATAGCCTCTGATTGGAGAAGCCACTAGCTCCTGAAACATAGTTTTCACTAGTTCGAGCCTATGGAGCCATAGGAACCTCAATAAAATAATTGAATAAACAAAAAAAACAACTGGCAAATTTAAAAAAAAAACACATAAAAAGCGAGTTACATATGCTATCGAAAATTGCAATAATGTAACCTGACCTGAGGTATCAAAAAATTACCTATCTTTATAAGAACCTCACACAAGTACCGAAGCCGGGGCGAGCGGCTATTTGTACGTATTTTAAGGTAAGTACCTAAAACATATTGTAATTATTGTAATGAAGGTCGGAGCTATTAATAAAGCATTTAATACGTTTTGGGCTTAACCAAAGTGTATCAATAAGAACTTTAGCAGATATTTAGTGTGGTGTGTTACTACAAACTATGGAGCGATAGCTTAATTCACTACAAGGTCAAGGCTGATTAGAACGTAGCGTTCATGCTTGTTTTACATCAAATTGCGGAAACACTAGCCATCTCTGTCGGATACATACAAAATTTTACAATTATCTTGAAACGTAAGATCAATGAGCGAGCGCAGACCTGCCCGAACGTATCCATCATAGAACTTCGGAGGCGTCCGCATTCCGTATCTAAAAATATAATTAACGAAGTTTGGTCTTGTAATGATATCTATCATCTGTGACAAGGACAAGACCAAGAAGCATCGACCAACAGCCTATAGACTCCTCATGCAAGGTGAAAACTTTCAAACAACACATTAGGCTGATATAAGACACCGAGCGCGATTCACGACGAGCTCTGAGGGTGTGACATTGAACCGCCAATCAGAATGCATTTTTTACCGCTCCCGCTGATCGCACACCTCGACGATTTGACTGAATTGTTTGTTTGAAGAGATGAAGCCATCTGGCGTCTATTGGGCTATGTGGTCGATGCCAAGAAGTTACTGATTGTATTTACGCAACTTTTAAGTTTCTTCGCTAACTTCCAGATGATAAATCGCCCCTCATTAGTTACTTAATTATAATTTACTCCGCTTGAATGATGACTTATGATTAACTTTGACACTAATTTGTGTTTTTTTTCTTAATCTTACAAAAACATTCACTCTGCGAGAGGCAATCACTAATTAAACCCATTATACTATCACTATCACTAATAAAAAATCAAAAAGTATTTAATCAGTTGTCTAGTTTACATAGCTTTAACACGCTGTTTAAAATGTCCACCAATATTTATTTATAGTTTTATAATTTAAATTAGGAAATAAATCTGCAGAAAAATCATTATAGGTACAAAAAGGAAGTACGAGAATGTAACAAAATAGTATAAGTTAAAAAAAATCACGTAAAAATTCTGAAGGTAACGTTGGCCGGTTCGCGCTTATTTCATTTATTCATTATCTCCTGTTATCGGGTAACGTTAGCGTTCAAACGATTATCATGTTAATGTTAACAACTTATCACCCAACCGTAGTCACTTGTGACTAGTTAAAACATTTTAGAGTAAAATAGAGTCGTGGACACAGATGAAAAAAAAAGGCCAAGTGCGAGAAGGACTCACGCACGAAGGGTTCCTGACTCTAAACCTTACTTAAAAAATCACCTTACCAAAAGTACCGTTATCCATAAAAAACCGGCCAAGTGCGAGTCGGACTCGCGCACGAAGGGTTCCGTACTATTATCAAAACGGCAAAAAAATCACGTTTGTTGTACGGGAGTCTCACTTAAATATTTATTTTATGCTGATTTTAGAGAAATACATCATCTGTGAAAATTTCAACTGTCTAGCTATCACGGTTCACGAGATACAGCCTGGTAACAGACAGACGGACAGCGGTGTCTTAGTAGTCCCGTTTTTTACCCTTTAGATACGGAACCCTAGAAACATAAAAAATAATTCATAATATCTCGTAACCTACCTATTTACCTAACTACGTAGTTAGCATTCCACACGTGACAGGTTGCAATCCCGTCGCCGCTTTCAAGAATACTAACAGGTTTCCTCACGATGTTTTCAATTTCAATTCTATTCAATTTCAATTTCAATTCTAACAGGTTTCCTCACGATGTTTTCCTTCACCGTTATAAACACGTGTAACGCGCATATAGGTACATTTTTCGAACAGAAATATCCATTGATGCACGGCCAGGATTCGAAATTAATTGGAAATTAATAATATCTACCTAGGTACCTATTTACCTAACTACATGAATTCAATAATTCAATTTCAAACTTTTTATTCGACCATGTGAAGTACCACCTATTTACCGACTTACTTTACCGATAGTGGTAAAATAGCGCCACCTGCCAGCGGAATCGCAAACCTCTTTCATCTTACCTCTCAAACCCCGAGCGGTCACATGAGACCGCGAAAAGTACCTATAATACGTAGTAACATCAAATGAAACTAGATGGCGCTGGAATGCAAAAATCAAGTTTGTTGTATGGGAGCCCCCCTTAAATATTTATTTTATTCTGTTTAAAGTATTTGTTGTTCGAGCAGCAATAGAAATACATAATCTGTGAAAATTTCAACTGTCTAGCTATCATGGTTCATGAGATACAGCCCTGTGACAGACAGACGGACAGACGGACAGACGGACAGCGAAGTCTTAGTAATAGGGTTCCGATTTTACCCTTTGGGTACGGAACCCTAAAAACGACACGTTTGTTGTATTGCCCCACTTAAATATTTATTTTATTTTGTTTTTAGTATTTGTTGTTAAAGCGGCAACAGAAATACATCATCTGTGAAAATTTCAACTGTCTAGCTGTCACGGTTCATGAGATACAGCCCTGTGACAGACAAACGTACGGACAGACAGAGTAGTAGAGTTGAGTATAGTAGTTGTGCCGTGGGTCGGGATGGCAAAATAATATTCCTATATATTCCTGGTTTTGCATTTTACAAGCGAGTAGATCGTAAATGCGAATTCAATTATTTCGTCATCCAGATATTTTCACTAGCACTCAAATGGAAAGTAGGTAGGTACATATAAATAAAACATTTGTTTATCGACCCAGTTCTTCGGTCAATGACACCGAATTCACGATGTACCTAAATTGGTGTCATATCTTTGGCTTCTCTTTCAAGCATTTAATTAAAAGGGTGCATCTGTACACAACAGGTACATACTCTGAAGAGTATCGCACAATTGACGAGAATCTGTTTGTCATAGAGAAGACATCTAAGTTAAAATTCTAAACGGTCAAAGATATCTTGTACAATTTCCGCTACACTGATCCCAATGACTACAACCCAAAAAAAACCGGCCAAGTGCGAGTCGGACTCGCGCACGAAGGGTTCCTTACTTAAAAAATCACGTTTGTTGTATGGGATATTTATGTGGTAAAAAAATATTTTTATTTTTATTATTTTTGTCGTTAGAGCAACCGAAATACATCATCTGTGAAAATTTCAACTGTCTAGCTATCACGGTTCATGAGATACAACCTGTTGGTAGAGAGAACGACGAACAAACGGACAGCGGAGTCTTAGTAATAGGTCCCGTTTTTACCCTTTACAGAACCCTAAAAAGATCAGCGAAACACGTGTGGAGTTCTTATTGAGTTTTTTCCTTGGGTAATTTAATTGAGTAACTACATAATTCTTTCAGTTTTCTTGCAGAGAGGTATTTATAATTTTATGTTTTTCGTTCTTGTCCTGAGCTAGGAAGTTTGCTGCTGAAAGGTGTGTGGAGTTTATCTTGGATTGGACTCATTGAGTGTTCGTTTAGTATTTTTATAATGGATTTCTGGTAATTCATGCCTGAATCAATTAAGAAGTCTAAGTAGTTAGGTAACCATTTTATTTCGTGTTATATTATTAGAGTTTCAATATTGCGCAACAATTTAATGTTACTTTTATTTAATGTCTAAAACTAAATTTATCAAGCACAAGCTTTTACTCGCGATTTCGTCCGCGTTGATTCAGAAAATCGATTTTTGACGATTTTATTGTAAAACTTTAAAATTCCTGAAACCCAACAGACATAATTGTGAAAATGTAGCCTATGTTCGTCACAAGACTTTAAAGCTTAAACTATCTCTATATGAAATTTCATCACAATCGGCCCAACAGTTCGGCCGTGATAACGTCACTGTTTTTTTTTTATATTATAATTTTAGTATAAAAGTGACTAGTATCGATTTATATGAGTATATGATTTGATCGTATACATCCACAAATCGATTTTGGTGCAAACTAGTCCATCAGTCATAGGGTGACAAATCAACATCGAGCTATGCTGCGCTGTACTGCGCTGTGTTTCTTAAGCTACGTTTTTTTAACAATTAAACGATGCTGCGCTGTACTGCGCTGTGCTGTGCTGTGTTTCTTAAGCTACGTTTTTTTAACAATCTACTCGTTCGTTCTTGTTTCTTTGTGCGCGCATACGCAAGTGCGAGCGAGATGGGAGTACGAGAGTGAGAGAGACGTCTGAAGGCGATGGAGGGGCACGCAGCGTGCTCCAAACCTAGCATAGCTCGACACAGCGCAGCATGGCAGAGCTCCATAAAAAACATAGCACAGTTCGGCACAGCACGGCGGGTAGCGCGCCTCGCTCGAGACTGCTGCGCTTTTAAACAGAGCGTAGCCTCACACAGCGCAGCAGAGCATGGTTTGTTTGTATCCTCATTAAAATATTAGACGAGCGAGTTGACCAAACATAGTACAGCGCAGCATAGCTCGATGTTGATTTGTCACCCATATGGTCGTCGCGTGCGCTGTGCGCATTATCGTGTATCTGCAAACAGAGCAGAGTGCGCGGGCGCTCGCTTCTGACCCCCGATACCAGCGAGCAAGATAACAGCCAGATAACTGAAGTCGCTCCACTGGCAACTGTCTTATTTAAGTCGACACATTGCGCACACAATTTACTATAAGACTACGAGATATTTGATGCCCGGCAGCATTCAAATTTAAGTTTATGCCTAACTTTCAATAACATACTTAGCTATATCAAGTCGATAAAATTCTATAAGTGTGTTTTAGGGAGTAGAATTTAAGATTATTTTTCAAACATCTCGTAATCATGGAATATGGATAACATGGAGATAGTATTGGAAGTAATCCAGTCTGCCCGCAACCATGGCTATTGTAACGTCGAAACGTTGGGAAAATAAATTCAAGTTAATTACGTGCTAAAGACTCGTGTCAAAATCTATAATTAAGAATTTAAGACAAACTAGGATAATTAGCTTCATGGTTGGTAAGAATTTTGATTTATCCAAAATCTTTGCAACTGAATGAAGGGCTATAAAATTAAAAGTAAATTATTATGCAAGATTGAAAAACCTAGACATCTATAAAAATCGCTCTTGAATCCAATGTGGTTCTTTGATGATCACAGTCATAATATTGACCCAATGAATGCCAATAAACAAACATAATTTTAACTTATTATCGCCATAGCTCATTTTATAATTAAACTGTTTGTTTATATAATGTGCCGGATTGGTGCTCTAAATCTCAATCTCCATTACTAGGTAGTTTTAGATAAGCTGGTTTTCATAACTTCATCGGGATGAAACCAACATTATATTTACATTCGATTTAGGCATGTAAAGATTAAAAAAAAAACTGGAGAAATAATACTTTCATATAAAGTTCAATTTTACTAGTTTGGTATACACTAGGTATACCAAACTAGTTTTATTTTGATTTATTGTAATCAAAATAAAACTTACAACTTACAAAAATCCATTTGAAATACTTATTAATGAGTATTACAATACTCAATAGTAAGTATTTCAAATGGATTTTTGTTGCGTTATTACCTTTTTATTTCTCCTAACATGTTGGCAGGTAACGTGTTGGTAGGTATACCAAACTAGTTTTATTTTGATTTATTGTAATCAAAATAAAACTTACAACTTACAAAAATCCATTTGAGTAATACTCAATAATAAGTAATAGATTTTTGATGCGTTGTTACCTTTTTATTTCTCCTAACGTGTTGGCCGAGTGGGATGTACCTCGACTTTCAATCTGAAGGTCTTGGGTGCGAATCCCGGCGTGCATCAATATATTTTTCTGTTCGAAAAATGTATATGCGCATCAAAAACACGTGCTCAAAACGGTGAAGGAAAACATCGTGAGAAAACCAGTTAGTATTCTTATAAGCGGCGATGGGCTTGCAACCTGTCACGTATGGAATGCTAACTACTGCAAAATGGGGGCATGTGCCAAATATAATGTTTGGACGTGCCTTTGACTACCCCACTAGACATCTTTAAAAGGATCTAAGCGTCTGGAGATCTGAGAGGATGTCTACCGTACTTGGGGATTACAGTCGTGATCTTATTATTATTATTATTTATTATTATTAACGTTTTGAATATGCTACAAAATTGTTATGTGTACTGGGTAGGTATTATAATATTGTTTTCTGATTGCAAAAGTAGTCTGAAAAATGCACAGTTTTCTAAAAGTTTATTTATTATTTATTAAATTTACATACATGTACCTATATTTTTCCAAAGCAAGGTAGACATCCACTCAGATTGATAATTAATAAAACTGTAAATGATGCATATATTCCTAGACCAAATTGGTGACGTTTTGAAAAAAGGCCAAGTCAAGAGTACTCTAAACCGATGAGCATGTATGACAAATGTTATGAGAGTGAATGAAGTAAAAGAAGTATGTCAGGATCATAGCAAGTGAAAAGCCGCCTACCCCCCCTGGTAAACAGGCGTGATTTTATTATGTTGGATAGCTAATTAGATAGGTAGGACCTGCCAAGCAAGAATGTTAATAATAAAAGCATATATCAATTACCAATCCATTAGCGTAGAACTACTTAAGTAATTATTATAATAAAGTTTCAAAAGAATATTGTCTATGTTAGAAGCATGCATGGAAGTATAAAAGCATATTTAGCAGAACATTATTGCAGGTCTGTACCAAAGTTTAGGTCCATGTATAACTAGAGTTACCTATAGACTTTTTGCAACAGTCTTTAGATGGCTAAACTGATTCTTGTATATTTTGTGAATATTCTCTAATATATTTGTTTCTGTAATAAAGAGTTTGATATACCGACTAAGATACAATATTTCCATAGAAACTAGATACAACTAGATACCATAGCAATATAGATACAAATGAATTGAAAGTTTGATTCAAAAGCGCTAGATAAGTGGAGGAATGGTAAGAGCCGACTTACTAGTATTTAAATTAAATTCCACAAACTTAAAGGTATGTACTTAACTAATTCGAATGAAGGTAGGTAGATAGATACTACTACTACTACCTACCGAGTAACTTTAAAGAAACTGTTTAAGAGGCTCCCAGTCGCTGATTGCTCTTTTTCGAAACGAAAAAAGAAATACTTCTGAACAAGCCACATCTCCTATTTTTATAAGTATATTACTTCAGGTTCCTACCTAGATTTCTATTAAGCTGAAAACATAATAGCAGAAACTTTTCACAATAAAGATATTATTTCAAAATGATTCGTTTTAGAATTTATGATCGAAATATTTTATATACCTACTATTAAAATCAACTTGTGATTTATTGTTAAAGATAGGTAATATGTAGATCTAGATTTCTATTAGAATAGATTTTTGATAAGTAATTATACATAATTTAATTTATTCGAAAAGCTAAGGCGGACCACGCTCCGACGTGTGTTTGTCGTCATTGCAGCGGTCGGTAGGATTATTTATCGAAGTGATTAAAGATGGGTACATCTTTATTCACATATACTATACATTATAAAATAGGAGATGTGGCTTGTTCACAAGTATTTATTTTTTCGTTTCGAACAAAAACAATCGTCGACTGGGAGCGCCTTAATATAAAAGGCAGGGTTTAAAAATATGGATCTTACCTCTCGCCCCATTCCCGTGACTGACCGGTGCTCCGTTGACTTTTATCGGCCTCCCGTCTGCAGTACATTTTAATAGCATATTTCCAACATAAGTTCACTTATCCTTCGAACATTGTACCTATAGGGGCCTAATTTCAAGTAAATAAACTGTTCCAGATAAAACAAACCTAGTAGGTTAGGTACTTTTTTCGGTCCAACTTCGCTATTATTTATTGTTTCTTTCGCGGCAACTGATTGGACAAGTTGTGTGACGTCAAAAGTCAATTTGAAACCAATCGAATGAGCTCGAAAGGACCAAGTGATAGCACTTATATTGATAAAACTTCACGTGGTCAATATTGCACAACACGATTAATATAAACACTGTTTTTCTAACCCGAGTTCGTTAACACCAAAACAACAAACTGAACAAACTACGCGCGCGATACATTCAACAGGCTATCTGGATGGATGACTGAAATGAAACTGCTGCGATTTGTTGCGATGTTTTGATTGATACTAGAGGTGGTGCGGCTGGTGCGTATTTACTCGACCAGGTTTGTAAACCTGGTTTAGGCATAAAAAAATACGTACCAGGTATGACGTCACAGTTTGAACGCGTATTTTGTACTTGAAAGTATTTTTCTACTTGAAAGTATTTTTGTACTTGTACTTTAAATAAAGTACATTGGTTTTGGGCTGAAACCAAATACTTTAAAGTATTTAAAACCTGGTTTGTCAACCTGGTATTTGATGGAGGTGGTATTAATTAGACCTGGTACGTCTATTTGATATTTGATACAGGCCAACGAGAGTGTGAAAAAATATGAATGAAACAAAAGTGAAGCTTGCGCGGATTCACTCTGCCGTACGTTTATTATTCTTCCATCTCTGTCTCATCTGTCCTAAATGTTTGATTTTTACATGTTTATTTGTAAGAAGAAAATAAAGTTACACTGAATATATTATAATTTTAAAGATCGAATTTAATTATTTATATGTCTTGCTTGTTACAGTACAAAATGTGAAGATATATGTGGCACAGCATTCTCATGTAGAAAGAGATAGTTGATGATAACGAATTGGTTTTGTAGAGTTGTCTTTACTGATTTTAACGAAACAAAGTATTAAAAACTACCAAGGAGGTTATAGTAGTACTTTATTGTCTGTCCATGGTCCATGGACATGGACCGATTTTCATATCGATTTTATTGACAGCGACCCTAACTACTAACAAATAAAAACTTTATAACTATAAATGAATGAATGAATGATGATGAAATGATAAAATGACGGAAAAAGGATGATTTCAGATTTTAGTATAGATGGCGCTGTTGTGTAAAAAAAATTAGACATCTCAGACCGCAAGCATTTAGTTGTCATAGCAACGCATTCAATTGTACCAATTAAGTTGAACCGGTCGTTAACTCGATACGATAGGTACTCGAAAATATTTTAAAAATCTGACATCAATTTGACTGACACCGAATGATACGCATTTTACCAAAATTATTTTAATTTAATTTATCGTCATTTATTTTATCAGGCTTCACACACGGCAGCTATAATGTAAAGATGTACATTTAGAGCACGATATATTTCTCATCTCATTACATCTTTTTCCATAAAAATAAAAAACTTCAGAGACAGACCACCACACATGACAGCTGTATTAAACCAACATTTTTACAATTACATGTTCGTATCATATTCAGATTCAGACCGATATGAATATATTTATACATATACAGTCGTGGTCAACTAATTAGGGACATGCAAGATAGTGAAGAACAATAACCGGTTATGTACATACAAATATAAAACCCTATTGATTTCTCAGTAACTATTATTTGCATAATTTGGTCCGATTATTATGCTTTAAATGGCTGTAAATAAAAGAATAAATATATAGAAAAAAGTATTTAATATCAAAGGTTGAACATTGTATTCAATTTTAAGGTATAATTCTGTAGCTGGACATTTAATAAAGGACAGTAAACTATAATGAAAAATAGAGTTAAACAAAACTAATAATCTGCAGTATTATAATATCTTTAACAGCTCCATTTTATTACGTGTAAAATCAGTACCCAGTAGCAAAACCTTTGTTAGTAATTACCGCTTGACACCGATGTGGCATAGACATTATCAGTTTCTGGCATGTTTCGACAGGAATGTTTGCCCATGCCTCACAAAAAGCTTCATTAAGTTCATCTAAAGTTGTGGTACGATAAGTGGCTACTTTTTTCTTGATTTCGTGCCAAAGGTGCTCGATTGGGTTAAGGTCTGGGCTATTTGCTGGCCAATCTAGCACCGATACTGACTGACTGGTAAGAAACGACTTGACTGAACGGGCGGTATGTTTCGGGTCGTTATCATGCTGAAACGTCCATATAATAGGGAGATGCTCCTCAGCATAGGGAAGCATCGTTTCCTCCAATATTGCCTTGTATTGATGTTGGTCTAAGTTACCCTGAACTTTCCTCACAGGTCCCACTCCACGTCCAGAAAATGAACCCCACATTTTAATGTTTCCACCGCCATGTTTCACCTGCTTTTTTGTGAATCTTGGATTCATTTCCGCTTTTACTGGACGCCGTACGTATTGCCTTCCATCTGAAGAAATCAAAATAACCTTGGTCTCGTCAGAGAATAATACATGTTGCCATTGGGCGTATTGTTCATATTTACGTGCAAACGCCAAACGAGTATTTCTATGTTCTTTCTTCAACAACGGTACTTTGCGAGCCACTCTTCCGAACAACCCTGCTTCTACCAGACGTCATCGAACCCCAAACACTTCGTGTTTAATTAAAATAGAGCCTAGAAACGGATCTTTCTTAGCTAACCTGGTTATAATAGTTATTTTATCTGTAAGTTTTAATTCTAAATCAAGTGTAGCGTGTGTTGCTTTTTGAATTTGTGCTGAAGCTCTTTAGTTATTTTTTTTTATTGCTGTACCTACGTACTTGAGTAGTAGGTACTTTTAACTTTTAATTATTATTCTTGTTTGAGCCTTCACCTTGTTCGATTGGCACCACACTGGAGCTCTACATAGCATTAAGGAAAGGATCATAAAAAAAAAGGTAGACCCCAAGCCGTGTTTGTTGCCTGATTCTTCTAGGCTTGGTCGCGTGGAATCGGCGTAGCTTCACCTAGTTCCTAAGACGTTTCAAAGTGATCCTTGTGATTTTATTGAAATAAATGATTTTTGAATTTGAATTTGAATTTGAATTTGAATTTGAATTTGAATATCATTCTATCTTCTTGCGGAGTTGTTTTTCTCGATCTTTTTGTTCTGGGCACATTTAAATCTGTGTTATTGCGTCTGACATGTTGCACTGCATTGTATACCATAGTTTTTGAACAATTTAAATGTTCTGCTATCCTTCGGTATGGCCAACCATGCTCGACAACAAACTTCATGATAATTTTTCGTAGTGTTGGATCGCAACTTTTATTTTTACCCATTTTTCTTCAAAATATTTTTCAAAACTTAAAATAAATATCGGGATTACCGCCAAAACTACCACGAAACAATAAGAGAAGAAGTAAAAATGTATTGAGATTCAAATTTTGAAAATAGAACGCAATATCTCAGTGTCCCTAATTAAATGGCCAGCCAGCATTATTTGAACAAATAGCACTACGATAATCTATCAGCTATACTGTAAAGAGGTTTAATGTTTAAGAAGTTGTTATTGTTTGTATAATCGGGCACATAAATGACTAATTATACTTACATGTAAGAGATATGGAATATGGTTTAGACTCGTTGGAAAATAAAAAATAAATTCACAATTCGGTTTAACCAAAGAGTGTCCCTAATTAGTTGACCACGACTGTATATTCGGATATATTCGATATATTTATATACTGGGCTCACTGACCTCTATTATACAAGTACGCATAATAGAGGTCAGTGAGCCCAGTATATAAATATATCGAATATATGTATAAATATATCGAATATATCCGAATATGTCTAAATATATTCATATCGGTCTGAATCTGAATATGATACGAACATTGTATAATAGAGGTCAGTGACTGGGCTTAACACAATGTAAAAAAAGGCATAAAAATAAAATTTATAAATCTAATATATATTTTACTGGTAATTAATTACAGCCGGTAGCCGGCGCAGCATAGCAGCGCCATATTTTTTTGACGTTACAGACAGGTTACAGGTACGCGCCATTTTGATTTGACTTAGTAGAGCGACGCGACGCTTTTATTCAACGAACTTTAGTTTCTGTGTTAAATTTCATGAAAATGGGTAAAAAAGATAAGAAAGGAGACACCTCCGATGGATCTAGTGTCGAGGAAGAGTATGTTGTGGAGAAGGTTCTTAATAAACGTACAGTAAAAGGAAAGGTAAGATTTGGTTATTTACCTACCGCTTGTATTGGGCCGATTGTCAGTATTTTATATTTCTTTTGATATTGATTCTGCTTATTTTTAGAATTCCATACCTTCATAGTCATGTAATAATAAGTTAGATCGATAATTCGTGTTTTATGTTAGTTTGTTTTGATCATGTTATCCTTAGTGTTAGTGCTAGTTAGTGTTCCATAATGCTTCGTATAATCTCAGCTTAGTCAACCGCTATTTGGAATAGTTTATTTATTTGTAATAAAAAATAAAGACTGAAATTGATATTTTGATTTTTGTACCTCAGGAAACCCTGTTATTTTTTGGTTTACAAGCTATCCCCAACTACGTATCGCTTTAAAATTAAAAAATGTTGAGGATCCTGTCCCCGTCCTCTCTTCTGTTCCCGTTACCTTTGTATCAAACTAAACAAATCATAAAATCATTCATTTTTTTTTTAATTTTTAATTGTTTTTATAGCTATTCAGCTATTCAGGGTCAAAGAAATACAATAAATCATGACAATCGGTCCAGCCTCTCGAGTTTTAAGTGTTTTCAAACTGTAAATTCTACAAAAGTTGTGCAATACCGCCAAAATAATTATTCTTGATTGTAGATCCAATACTTATTGAAATGGAAAGGTTACAAAGAGGAAGAGAGTACATGGGAGCCGGTGGATAATTTGGATTGTGAGGAATTAATCAGAACTTATGAGGAAAACCTCAAGGAGAAGGAAAAAGAGAAAGAAAAAGAAAAGGAGGTGAGAATTACTTTGTGAATCTCAATCAATTAATAAACTTAGTAGCTAGTTTGACTTGATACTAAGGTTGTTCCTCGTAACCAAGCCTAGAACTTACAAGAAGCTATCTAGATATATACATAAAGTTACGCCTGTTTCCCAGAGGGGTAGGCAGAGGCCATGGCTTTCCACTTGCTATCCTGATATTCATTGCTTCGTCCGCTTCACATTTGGCATGCATAGATTAACCCTTAGTTTACCTGGTGATCCCAAATCACTTAATTTACCCGATGGAGTCCATGAGACTCCTTGCACAATAATCATTGATTATGGTCAAAATAGAAGCAAAATATGTACTCAAAAATGGTTTATTATACTTAGCAACATTATTCTTATATGTTTTAATATAACATTTCGTTATAAGTTTGTAACAGTCTTCTTGACAATTGAAAAACCTAATAGACTAAAAAATAAGAAAACAAAAAACAATGGCAACTTCTGGCTCAAAATTTAAATACAATGTATTATAATTTTAAACTTTTTCCTTCTATAATAAGTTTAAAATATAATCAACTTTTAAAAACTAAATAAAAATTGGAACACGTTTATACAAAAAAAAAAACCTGCAGCGCTTTTTACTCCTTATTTTTAGCTGCACAGCGAACACAGATTTTCTTTGTCTAGTACTGTAGAGCCAGTCTAGTACTACCGAGTCAGCTTCAGGTTGAAGTAAATTGACTGACCGACTGTGTGAAGCCATTTGGTAGCCTAAAACACAAAAATAACACTGAATTAATGATAACGTAACAATCCAGCGAAATAATATTTTTATCACACAAATACCCCCATGGAGTCCAGCGGACTCCATAGGCACAATTACTCACCTATACGCGTGGCGCAGCCGCACGTCCTCTTCACCCCGCGTCCGGACTGCTACTGCAGGAAGGTACTGAGACGCGCGTAAACAAAAACGCGACAATAAAGTTTTTAGACCAAAATGAAACTTCGCGCGGAGTCCCTGGTACCTAACAGATAAATTAAGGGTTAATATAACCATATCAAAATAACAGGACAAAAACTAATAATAATATCAACTAATAATAATAATTGGCAAGTAAAGTTTCTCATTTCATAACCCAGAACCCATCCCATATGCTTATACTCCACCAATAACTGTAAACTTTAGTTCATTATTTCAATAGTAGTCGCTACCTGTTTTCCATTCATTAGTTTCTATGTTTATATATTTATTTACAAAGGGCCTCTTAGTTGTTAGTTGCGGCCCCACTAATGTCCTAATAGAGGCCCAGGCGTAGGCCTGTGATATTAAATAAATATGTAAAATAATAATACTAACACGTACTATGCATAATCTATCTAAAAATGAAATATTTATCCGTTTCCTTCCCAAGCAACCAAAAAAGAAACCAGAAGACCGAGGCAAGAAGCGCGTGCGCGAGTCCAGCATCGAGACGAACAACTCGAGCCGCAAGGGCCGTGGCGCTAGCGTGTCTTCGGATGACGTCAGAGAGACTAAGCGCGATCGCAAGGAAGAAAAGACTAAAACTGGCTTCGACAGGGGACTGAAGGCAGAGAAGATTATTGGTACGTACTTGAGTAGTAGGTACTTTTAATTATTATTCTTGTATACACTGGAGCTGTACATAGCATGGAAAGGATCATTAAAGAAAAGGTAGACCCCAAGCCGTGTTTGTTGCTTGATTCTTCTAGGCTTGGTCGCGTTGAATCGGCGTAGCTTCACCTAGTTCCTAAGTCGATTCAAAGTGATCCATTGAAATAAATGATTTTTGAATTTGTATTCGCTCTCAATACATTCTTGCTTTACATAAATACATACATAAAATCACGCTTGTTCCTGACATACCTCTTTAGCTTCATTCACCTTCATCACATTCTTTATTTAAACTCGTCAGTTTAGAGTATTCTTGATTTGGTCCAAGAAAATACGCCGATCTTCCTCTTGCAATTCACACTCGCCTTATATACCTACCTGTTTTGTCAATCTCTCTTGCTGTCGATGTTTTGAATGTCTTTGTTTGTTTTTCTATTCTGTTAACATAAGTGCTTGTAAATGTTTACAGGTGCATCAGATGCCACCGGCGATCTCATGTTCTTGATCAAATGGACAGATTCAGATGAGGCAGAGTTGGTGCCCGCTAAAGTCGCTAATGTCAGATGTCCACAGCAAGTAAGTTGAAATTTAAATTTAGTACAATAGGAGTATTCTAAATTGCCTCTGAAAATGACAATGGATATGAGACTAGTGCTAATTGATGCAACTGTTCCGTTCTTTATGGAAGCCTCTGTGATTATTTCCCTTATCATTGTCGAGTTCTGTCTAACTTGAGTCAGCAAAACCAAATTACAACTAACTTTGAATAATTCATAATTGGTAGTGCTTTTCAACGGTCTAGCTGCTTGCCATAAATGTTTATGACTTTGTAAGATGATATTAGTTCAGAGTAGGAGCTCCTTGTAAAGAGGTTCATCTAGGGATGGACTACCATCTGGCTTATTTCGTAAAAATCTGCCATGGCTATCATGAATTTTCCCATTTTATAGTTACTATTATTGAACCTATGTACCTAAATGCACTCTTAAGCTATAATAATGGCGTTGAAAGCCATAATAATTATAATAATTTTAACACTTTGTTTGTCATCCTCAGGTAATAGCATTCTACGAAGAACGACTAACGTGGCACGCGCCAGCCGACGCTGTTGAATAATTAGCGTTCGACTTAAGAGCTAAATTATAAGTACGGTTTAAATGGGGTAGTCCAACGCAGCGCTATCTGAGCTCAGGTTTTGTTTACATGTGTGTGTAACCAAAGTCTGTAATTTTAGTTTATGATAAAAAAAATATTTCAAAGCGACAAATAGATGTATGTGTATGTATATGATGCCACAATCTGCTGGACCGTTTCGATTCGCTTCTAATATTCCATTACATAACGGTAGAGTTGACTTTTCTGTTTTTTTTTCGAAATAAAGTATGTAAATCAGTTCCGATACCTGCTTTTCCACGTTTTATGCGGCAGTTGTTTTCATTTGGTTTTTCGATTCATATAAATTACGGAGTAAGTTATATGATTTGTTTATGGATTGTATAAGAAATTTAGAGCTGATTATTCATGTAAACCAGATCTCGTGGAGGGTGTAGCGGGATTACAGTGTGTTTTGAAACATTTATTCAGATTAAAATCTTATCTGTGAAACACAGGTTATATTATAGTTGTGAATGTTGTAAAATGTAGTGTGCACAGTGATCTGCATTTAGGGTACAAATGTTTAGTTTACTTGCTAATACGATAATATGCAGACAAAAATTATGGAAAACTAGTCGACCTGTGGCAGACGTTGTCCTGTCAAATTTCAATAATCGAATAGAAAAGACTGAATGTTTTTAGACTGTGATGTCAGATTTGTTGCACACCAGCGCCATCTATACCAAAATCATCCCTATTGCGTTTATTTATAATTTTGGGTATGTTTTTCATATTTTAAAGTATTCGGGCACTATATCTACATCTACAGTAAATTTCAACTTATTGCGTTTTGTTGTTTAGGCCTGATTGAGGCACTAACATACATACAAACTCTCAAACTTTCACATTTATAGTTATTATTAGGATGTATTAGGATTAAACCATTCGATTCCACTTCCCCCTCCGCGCTAATTAGTGGTTGTATGTATATTTTCTATAAGATTGTAAAAAAAAATATCTAACTATATAGTACCGATAAGATTTTAATTTGGACAATTTGTAGGCTGAGTGTGTGTGTAATGTATGTTTCTGGCTGAAATTGTTTATTTAGCCACATCTTTGGTTGAGTTTGTCTGAATATCATACACATCACAATCTGAGTCAAATTGAAACTGGAGCTTCATTGTAAGAAGTGAAGTTACATTTATTTCAGTAAAGCCGCAAACCCACCGTAATGCACGGAGAGGCTACGCACGTGCGTCATGCTTCGCTTTGCAAGAAAATGTATGTAAAATTGTATTTATTGCAACCCACGGACACGCTACGCATGAATTGACGTAATTGGTACAAATGAACCCTCGCAGCTAAAATGCGTCGCGTGCCCGTGCACAGCATGTGTCGTGGTGGGTTTGCGGCTTAAAGGTGGTAGATATTTCGATGAACCTTAAAATGATTACAGTTATTCTAGCTATAAAATGAGACCAGCGATTTTATTGCGTAAGACAACTTATAACTGTAATCGGCTACCAAAGTCCTATTGTTTTGACCATTACGTTAAAGATGATTAATGATTACCATTTCAGTTAACTAATAAGCCTCCTGATACTATGAATTCATGACATAAAAGTATCGTCAAAAACAAATCAAAATACCAAGCAGTGTTTTTTTGTCATTCCCCAGAAGGTGAATAATAGAGAACTATGCTTGAATTGTAGAATTTAAAATACTTTACATGTAGTGTAGTGTGTACATACATTACCAAATTGATTCAAGAACAAAATAATGTTTAAAATCGTTTTACAAAAAGATGATCTCTATCCATTGAAATTGCGATTTTATAAAAGCGTGATGTGGCTGAATACTGAATTTGCCTGATAAAATATGAATAATTTAATTTAATAATAAAAATAAAACACTTCGGTAAGAGAATGTAATTGTTTTATTGCATATTTAATATTCCTAAAATACAGTGCAGATTAAAATTAGTTTCAAAGTTATAAAATATTTATAAAACTAGAAGAGAGCATATATTATTTACTAGCGACCCGTCCCCGGCTTTGCACGGGTTTAATACATATAAACCTTCCTCCTGAATCACTCTATCTATTAAAAAAAACCGCATCAAAATCCGTTGTGTAGTTTTAAAGATATAAGCAAACATACATACATACGCGGGAAGCGGAAAGCGACTTTGCTTTATACTATGTAGTGATATTACCTAGTGAACTCCTGCCACTCTTTATTCACTCCTTTTCCCTTCTCTTAGGGATATAATTTGCAAAATTCCGTTCTTAGTGCACCCCTAAAGTTAGACGCTTTAAGGCTTAGGTATGGTTTAAGCTGTGTGTTGATTGTCAGACAGTGAGTAACATAAGAGTTGTAATGTAATTCTTTATTATACAAATACATAGTAGTACATTTTTGGCTTACAAAAACATGTGAGGAATTCGCACTAACACTCATCAGCACTATTTAAAAAGAAAGCACAACACACTACTTTCATACAAAATCACATTCAAAATGATACAATATACGAGTATTATTAACTAAATAGTGCACCCAAAGTTTTGTCGTTACACTGCTGATAATTCCTTTCCATCCATACATACAGTCAGTCATTCATATTCCAAGGTTAAATATAATAAATGCTATGCTTAAACGCTAGTCAAGGTGTGAATAAATACTATGTAGACGGTGGTACTACATAAGCTATGGTTCGCTTCAACCGGTCTCATCTCACGCTTGGCACTTGTAGTCGAGTTTGCTCAGTCCATTGCTGTAAACAAAAACATGTTAAATAAATAAATATTATTGGGATGCTACTAAATAAATATAAGAAGACATTTCACAGTGCCATCAAGGTTCAAATTAAGGCTTACCTACTGGTAATCATAGTCTGCTTTAACTGTCAAAATCCCATTGTGTAACAACGGGGTTTTGACAGTTGAAATCGATTACAATAACCTGTGAGCTTACGCAATAAGGCTACAAGGGCCATACCATAAGCTCTAAAGTAATATTAAAACTGTATGACTCGCGGTGCGAAATTGACAACGCTACACGAACTCGTATGGCGTTGTCCACTGTTACATATTACTTTGGAGCTTGTGGTAAGGTGTCAGGTCGTAGCGCCATCTAGTGGGATGTCTACAAACCTGAGTTGCGCGACATGTCCGGGCGTGGCCTGTATAAGCGGCGCCAATCGCTCCGTGAATCGCTGGAAGTTGCGCTCCAACTCACGCTGATACTCGCGCTGATCGCTGCCGATCAGATTCTTGTTCTTGCGGAGTGCGTCGTGACATCTGGGAATTGGATGGAGGAACCACTTTTAAATAAATAAATGAATATTGGTGGACATTTTACACATCGCCATCTAACCCCAAACTATACAAAGCTTGTATGGAAACCAGATTACTGATAGAATACTTAAATATACTATTTTTTGTTGTAAATACTTACTTATTACATTATAACACCCAGACACAGAACAAACATGTTCATCACACAAATGTTTGTCCCGGGTGGGAATCGAACCCACAATCTACAGCGCAGAAGGCGGGCAGAGTTACTACCGTATTTCTAGTTAAGGCGCTCCCAGTCGACGATTGTTTTTGATCGAAACGAAAAAATAAATACTTGTGAACAAGCCACATCTCCTATTTTATAATGTATAGTATATGTGAATAAAGATGTACCCATCTTTAATCACTTCGATAAATAATCCTACCGACCGCTGCAATGACGACAAACACACGTCGGCGCGTGGTCCGCCTTAGCTTTTTGAATAAATTAATGATATAAATTATTTATAATTACTTATCAAAAATCTATTCTAATAGAAATCTAGATCTACATATTACCTATCTTTAACAATAAATCACAAGTTGATTTTAATAGTAGGTATATAAAATATTTCGATCATGAATTCTAAAACGTATCATTTTGAAATAATATCTTTATCGTGAAAAGTTTCTGCTATTATATTTTCAGCTTAATAGAAATCTAGGTAGGAACTTGAAGTAATATACATATAAAAATAGGAAAATGTGGCTTGTTCAGAAGTATTTCTTTTTTCGTTTCGAAAAAGAGCAATCAGAGACTGGGAGCCCCTTAAAATGATTAAAAACCAATAGTTTTTCATGTTATAGAGTAGCGTATGTATGAAGCTAGAAATTAAAGAAACAAATATCATAAATAATAATGATATTCAATCTAATAAAATAGATATAACAACAATTGTAGTAAAGTACATTATACATACATAATCTATGTATGAAGATACTTACTTCTTGGAGAAGTCTTTGAAAGCGAGTCTGAGTTTGTTCGTCAGCCTCGTCGGCGGTTGTGTGCCTTCAGCTACAGGCGCTAAGAAAACCTGGATAAATGTAAACAACAATTAATCAACTTTAATATTAAAAGGTGCCAAAATCTTCCAAATCTTCAAAATTTCAAATTTTTAGGACCAATGGTTTAGGCGGTGCGTTTGATAGATCAGTCAGTCAGTAACGCAAGTGTTTTATATATTTATATTGAAGATTAATAAATAGTCCAAGCATACATAATACATAACCAACAAGAAAAACTTTCGATTAGATGACGATTCTAAATGATCCAAGTGATATCCGTTCTTATTCTTTGTAATGTCATGTTTTCTGTTGTGTACAGAGTAATGTATTAAAGTTTCAATGAATAAACGCTTTTTAGGGTTCCGTACCCAAAGTCTGTCCGTCTTACTGTCACAGGGCTATATCTCATGAACCGTGATAGCTAGACAGTTGAAATTTTCACAGATTATGTATTTCTGTTGCTGCTATAACAACAAAAACTAAAAACAGAATACAATCAATATTTAAGGGGTTTTTTTTTTTTTTTTGCCGTTTTTATAAATAATGGTAAGGATGACTTTGAATTTGAGCTGATCAGGAGCTAACCTGTGCCAGTTCCAACGGACCCTGGTTGACAGTTGTGCCAATACAGCCTTGTACCACCATCTGAAGCATCTTAGGATCTGCTGGCTCCTGTCCCGTCGCTGCAGCTAACTCACCGGTCTACATTCAAAATTAGTTATTTTTTACATCGTCACACAGCGCGTTCTAGCCCCAAACTAAGCAAAGCTTGTACTATGGAAACTAGATAACTAAATGAATACTTATTTTTTGTAAATTCATGATACATTATAACAATCAGACACAGAACAAACATCCTACGTTCATCACAAAAATATTTGTTCTGGGTGGGAATCGAACCCACGGCCTATAGCGCAGAAGGCAGAGCTACTACTAACTGAGGAAATATATCGACGAAAATGTTCGAGTAGAGGGGACTTTATGTTTTTTAAGTTTTAAGGAACTATTGGTCCTACGTAAGAATAATTTGAATGGGACCAAGTTGAGACTATTCTCGTAGGTACATACCTTTTTTTGTATGTCTTCAATCGCAACTTCAATAGGCGATAATATAATTTGAGTTCTCTGCACCACCTGAAAAAAAAAACAAGTTTTCAGTTGAATCTTTGTCATGAATGATGCCTCACTTGTTTTTGTACTTGCTTCATACAATTTTCTCGATTTTACTGTAACATTCAATAAAAAAATATATATATCTAGAAACATCGACTACATAGAAAGATTGACAAAATAGGTATATATGTGTGAATAGGATTGTTGGAAGAGGCTTGTTTTCTTAATCCATTTTGGAAAAAGGCCAGCCGACCCCATATAATGTGGGACCAGGGCAGGAAAATGATGATGGATGTCAAATTCAAATTCAAAAATCATTTATTTCAATAAAATCACAAGGATCACTTTGAAACGTCTTAGGAACTAGGTGAAGCTACGTCGATTCCACGCGACCAAGTCTAGAAGAATCAGGCAACAAACACGGCTTGGGGTCTACTTTTTTTTTAATGATCCTTTCCTTAATGCTATGTAGAGCTCCAGTGTGTTGCCGATCGAACAAGGTGAAGGCTCAAACAAGTACCTACGTACAATAATAAAAAAAATAACTAAAGAGCTTCAGTACAAATTCAAAAAGCAGCACACGTTTGTATGAATTTAATTCACAAAACGGAGTTTTATAAGTATACTACTCGTACCTTGTATCTCATTTTATTATCATTTCACCGCGTCGATCAACGAGTTGGTAGACTGGTCGCGGTTACTAAGGGTGTGTGAGGCGTTTTGGGACATCAAAAGCACTAAGAAAAACCGGCCAAGTGCGGGTCGGACTCGCGCACGAAGGGTTTCGTACTATGGTATGGTGTTGTATGGGAGCCCCACTTAAATATTTATTTTATTCTGTTTTTAGTATTTGTTATTATAGCGACAGAAATACATCATCTATGAAAATTTCAACTGTCTAGCTATCACGGTTCATGATAATATACAGCCCTGTGACAGACAGACGGACAGACGGACAGCGAAGTCTCGGTAATAGGGTCCCGTTTTTACCCTTTGGGTACGGAACCCTAAAAAGCAGTGTCGAAGCTGGAAACCTGTTTTACCTGTATCCTAGTCTTCACGTAAGGGAAGTGATGGGCCACAGTCAAGATAGTCTTTCGCTTGCATTGTTCCGCGATGTCTCCGTGCGCGCGTCCGTCAGACGTGAACGGTGTCGCGTACATGAATCGTTCTAAAATATAACAAGATAAACATAAAACCCGACTTCTAAAAAATAATTAACAACAAAAAAAATACCTCCCTTTTGCGGGATTTTTTTTTAATCACGACTGTAATTACCAATTACGGTAGGCATCCTTTCCGATCTGCCGCCACTTATATCCTTAAATATATCTAAAGTGGGTAGTCAGAGGCACGTCTATAAATATTACATTTGGCATTTAACGCATCTCTAAATTTTGCAGTAGTTAGTATTCCATGCGCGACAGTTTGCAAGCCCACCGCCGCTTATAAAAATGCTAACTGGTTTTCTCACGATGTTTTCCTTCACAGTTGTAAGCTCATTATACAGTTTTCGAATATAAAAAAAAATCTTGATTAATAATTGACTAGCGACCCGCCCCGGCTTCGCACGGGTGCAAAGCTGATACCAAAATATATTATAGAATGTCTTTGTATACTCGTTAAAAGCATTTAAAATTTAAAAAAAAAGTCGCGCTGATTTGAAATCTAAAATTATCAGTGGTTCTCTAATATATTAAGCATGTTATTATACATATAAACCTTCCTCCTGAATCACTCTATCTATTAAAAAAAACCGCATCAAAATCCGTTGTGTAGTTTTAAAGATATAAGCAAACATACATACATACATACATACAGACGCGGGAAGCGGAAAGCGACTTTGCTTTATACTATGTAGTGATAACTCACTAATATTATAGTTCCTCTCGAAATGCGTGACGCGCTTGCGCAGCTCGTGCGGCTCAAAGTATGGCTCCACATAAGTGATCTGAATGTACGCTTTGTTTGCGTCTAAAGTGGTCGTGTCCACAATGTTCGAGTCCTTTATGATAACCACGTTATCTGTGCCGTAGCGGGTGCCGTAGAAGTTCTGGAAAAATAAATAAATATTGGTGGAAATTTCACACATCGCCATCTAGCCCCAAACTTAGCAAAGCTAGCCGTATCGGAACTAGGTGACTGATAGAATACTTATATACGTTTTTTTTTTGAAATATTCTTTTATTTTCCCCCCGGCTTAGAATAGTGTACTTTAGCGTATGATAGGTAAAGATTTTTTTAAATTCGTCCAGTTTTTAGTTTATCCAAAATAAACAAAAACGAAATTTATACCTCATTATAGCGATAGTGTAGATTTTAGCACTCAGCCACAGAACAAAGTTGTTCATCACACAATTGTTTGTTAAGGCTCTGTATGTCGACGATTGCTCTTTTTCTAAACGAAAAAAGAAAAACTTCTGAACAAGCCACATCTCCTATTTTATAAATATATTACTTCAGGTTCCTACCTAGATTTCTATTAAGCTGAAAACATAATAGCAGAAACTTTTAACGATAAAGATATTATTTCAAGCAATCGTCGACATACAGGTCCTTAAGGCCCTTACTCTGCAAATCGATTTCGACATTCGACTTAAAAATCGCCGTCTGTCGTATCGTATCGTAGTAGAATGTTTTGGCTTCTCTACACTATCGACGATTACGGGCGAGCACGATCGTGTAGAGGGCGGACTCGGCTGTACTCGCCGATCATCGTCTATGATCGCCTGCGACTCGTGACTTGTCGGTTTTTCGGGCACACATCAAAAGGAATCACGTCGATCGCCGATTATTCATTCGACATCGGACAGTGGAGTGTCGTACGTGTGTGCGTGTGCTTAAATTTTCTATTATGGCTAATGAAGAAACATTCAAGTTTATAGAACTTGTGTGAATACTTAAACACCACCATCTCCTTTTCTTCCATTTTTAGGGTTCCGTACCCAAAGGGTAAAAACGGGACCCTATTACTAAGACTGCGCTGTCCGTCTGTCTGTCTGTCTGTCTGTCTGTCTATCACAGGGCTGTATCTCATGAACCGTGATAGCTAGACAGTTGAAATTTTCACAGATTATGTATTTCTGTTGCTGCTATACTAAACAACAAATACTAAACACAGAATAAAATAAATATTTAAGGGGGGCTCTCATACAATAAACGTGATTTTTTTTGCCGTTTTTATTGATAATGGTACGGAACCTTTCGTGCGCGAGTCCGACTCGCACTTGGCCGGTTTTTTTTTTTACAACTTTTCGTTGGAGTACCTTGACGTAATGGTTGTGTACCGCCATTAAATAAATGGTTGGAGTAGCAACACGTTCTACGTCCAATTCCACGTCCATCTTGTACGCTTGCCGTTCGACAACTACTACAGACGATCGTGCGATCTTGTACGATGCTTGCACGATGATCGTGCCGATTATAGACGATCACACGATCAACGATCATCGCCGATAGTGTAGAGGAGCCATACGATGTCACTATCAAAATAAATGTCGGACGTTCCATTCATCCAAGTATATTCAGAAACGATGTGTCGTTTGTCCTGATATATCGTTGATCGTTTTCAAGAGTTGTCCCCATGGGAATATGGGAATGGGAAGGGATTCTACCCGGCAACCTACATACCTCCAGCCTGCTGAATATCTCCGGCAGCTTAGTGAGCGCGTGTTCCTTGTACACAAACTCCTCTTTATCCAAATCCCCAAATCTTGCGCCGTAAAAGGACACTCGGAAGTAAGAGCCGAACACGCGCTTGCCGTGCAGTTGCTCGATGCGAGTGAACGCCTCGTTCAGCTTGCTGCCAAATCAATATTTGTATCAATAAAATCATAAGGATCACTTTGAAACGTAAGTATATCCAGTTAGTATTCTTGTAAGTGACGATGGGCTTGCAAGCTGTCACGTGTGGAATGCTAACCGCTGCAAAATGTGGGCATGTGCCAAATGTAATGTTTGCGAAATGTGGGATAGCATTCTAGACGTGGTAAGTTGCAAGAATCACGAAGTTTTCCTTCACCGATCTAAGCACGTGTTAAAACGAGTAAAAACATTTTTTGATGAATGCAGAATCGTTTTTTTCTCAATAACCGCAAAAGATACAGTTTTGTTTTTTACGACAAAGATAACTTAAGGATTTAATATAGATAAATTATAGACAGAAACAACATTGATGAAACTTTTCTCGATAGATTTATTTTCCAAAGTTGGCTCTTCCAAAACACTAATTTCGTTTTTACTCAAGACTATGAAAAGCAAAACAGTTTATTTTTATATAATTCATTAGATAACTAAACATAACTACATATAACATTCATACTAGCTACATAAATAAAAGACAGTTTCTGTTAAGTTTGATGGTTTTCAAGATAATGCGGTTTTATCACTTTTTCCGTCTTATTATACGTACGTATTATACGTCTTAGCACGTATATTATATATATATTGATGGGATTCGAACCCTTCAGATTGATGGTCAAGAAGTGCCTGACTGGAGATGCAATACCTGTGTATATTAGCCAGTTTCTTGTAGTCCCTGTGTTCTTCCGCGATAGGTATCAGCACTTTGTAAACATCGTTCACCGTCTCATACATCCCAGCGGTCATCAGTTCGCTGGCTGCATGCTCCAATAAAGCCTGCGATGGTAACCACAAGTTATAATAATTCAAAATCATTTATTTCAATATAATCACAAGGATCACTTTGAAACGTCTTAGGAACTAGGTGAAGCTACGCCGATTCCACGCGACCAAGCCTAGAAGAATCAGGCAACAAACACGGCTTGGGGTCTACCTTTTTTTAATGATCTTTTTCTTAAAGCTATGTAGAGCTCCAGTGTGATGCCAATCGAACAAGGTGAAGGCTCAAACAAGAATAATTATTAAAAGTACTACTCAAGTACGTAAACAATAAAAAATAATAATAATAATAATAACTAAAGAGCCTCAGCACAAATTCAAAAAGCAGCACACGCTACACTTGATTTAGAAATGTTACATAAAATAAAATAGTGCAGATTAAGTAAATTAATATTTAGCTGTCGAGTGGCAGAGCGACATCAGGCCACAAAGATTTATCATTTATATAATAAATCTTATTTAGAAAACAAGCTGACCCGGCGAACTTCGTATCGCTTTAGAATTAACAAATTAATATCTATAATATCAAATAATAATATCAAATAAAGTTCAAATTGACTCTAAATTTTATTTAGAAATCGTTTATATGGGAAAAAGAAAAGGGCTGTTTTTTGGGTTTTTCCGGCATTTATTCGAATTTTTCTCACCTTTTAAACCTTCCCTAGACCTCTACGAACATTTCAAGATTAAGATAACATAAATCCGTTCAGCCGTTCTCGAGTTTTTAGTTTTAGAGGGTACAGTACAAAAATGGAAACGATAATCCTACTAATATTAAGAATGCGAAAGTTTGTGAGTGAGTGGGTGTGTGTGTGTTTGTTACTCTTTAACGCAAAAATTACTGAAGGGATTAAAATGAAACTTTACAGTAATATAGCTTATACATCCTAAGTCTTTGGATAGGCTATTTGACAAGATTTTGAAAACCATTCTAGATTATTCAGTAGTGACTGAACCATTTAAAAAATATTATTTTTAATTCTGTTATGTATTGGCCCTAAAAATGTAAATTAAATATCGACAATTTAAATAACCCGCAAAAACGCTTCATATGCAAATAGCGTCGCACTAGTTTCTGTGACGTTACATGCTTGTCAACAAATAAACAAACGTCAAGTTTTTCAAGGCAGGCGATGACATATTGACAAGCATGTTACGTCATCGACGATTCGACCAATCCCGACCGATTTGAGTCACGTGACTGGCGTTTAAAAATAGATAATTTTAATTATAGTTTTTTTTATAAATCATTGCTTATTTTCAAGTTATTTAACTCCATAACGCTCTATCAAGGCATTATTTACTATTAACAACACTTTATTTTTCATACTGTCAAATAGCCTATGATAAGCTAAGCAGATACTATAGTAACTTTCTAGCTCCCAGAATGTTACCTGCAGCTCCTGGTGGGTCAGATGATGATGGAGAGCATCCGCGCAAGACTCGTCCAATGCGTTATGAGTGACATGTTGTAATAACGCGGCTCCTCTTCCACCAGCCATTATCTGTTCGGCCACTAAAGCCGCGCCGTGGATCAGACACATGCCAGCTTCGGTGTGATTCGAACGCTGGGGACAAAAACAACAGTTAAGTAAACAAAAGTGTTTGGACGTGCCTCGGACTACCCTATTTACATTAAATTAAATTAAATTCATTTATTAAATCAGACATACAGTGGTCCATTTTTTGTTAGTACTATTGTCTTAAAAACTATGATAATATTTATTGTAAGCACAATATAGGTACAATAGGTAGGTAGTGTAATTGAAAGCTTTCAGTCGTATCCCGACCAAGCATATTCAGGCGGGAGAATCTACCTGGTCAGGACCCGAATAAAAGTTGAACATATCTAAATCACTACATAGTATAAAGCAAAGTCGCTTCCCGCTTCCCGCGTCTGTATGTATGCTTATATCTTTAAAACTACACAAAGGATTTTGATGCGGTTTTTTTTAATAGATAGAGTGATTCAGGAGGAAGTTTTATATGTATATTAACATAGTAAATAAGTAAAAATGTAAAAAATAAAGTTTGCGAGTACACAAAGACATTCTGTAATATATTTTGGTATCAGCTTTGCACCCGTGCGAAGCCGGGGCGGGTCGCTAGTATTAGAATAATATAATGTTTAGACATGTTCAAGGATCTAAGCGCCTTGAGATCTGAGAGTATGTCTACCGTACTTGGGGATTACAGTCGTGATTCTATTTATTAATTATCACTACATAGTATAAAGCAAAGTCGCTTTCCGCTTCCCGCGTCTGTATGTATGTATGTTTGCTTATATCTTTAAAACTACACAACGGATTTTGATGCGGTTTTTTTTAATAAATAGAGTGATTCAAGAGGAAGGTTTATATGTATAATACATGCATAATATAGTAGAGAAACACTGATAATTTTAGAGGTTTCTAATGTGATGTCGTAAATAAACACATTTTTTTGCGCTTACATTGCAAATGCTGGCTGAACCCCACGAGATATATCAAAATAATGTACTACAGTATTATACACCTTAAAAACGTCTACAAAAAAGTCAACGATGGTATTAGAAATGTCTTACGCACAGCGAAGCGGGCACGGGTCAGCTAGTAAACTATAAAAATACTCTCTTGTAGCTGTTGAGGAGTTATAATAATAATCTTACTAATTAATTATACATCAGAAAGTTTGTGGAGGATGTTTGTGTGTTTGGATTAGACAACGCTATACGAGTTCGTATTGCGTTCTCACTTTCGAACCGTTAGTAATATTGTTTTGATATTACTTTAGTGTTTGTGGTACGGCCTCTGAGAGGATGTCTACAGTACTTGGGGCTAGATCAGTGTTCCGCAAACATTTTGTGTTCAAGGTACATTTAGGAAAATGAAATTGTTTGAGGTACACCACAAATTAAAAATATTTTTTTAAGTAATATTAATCAACATTTATTATTAATCAACGAAATAATATTTTTTATTTATCATCAAAACTAAACTTTAAATTGCAGAAAAGGTATCTAATGCGAAACATGAGCCTGTTTAATTGAGCATAGACGGTCTAAATTTGGAGTAATCGTTGACAGGGCTGCTAAAAATATGTTTATAAGATATCCTTATTTTTCCAAGGCACACCAACTAATGACCACGGTACACCAGTGTGCTGCGGTACACACTTTGCGGAACACTAGTCTAGATGACACTGTTTAATATTTCCATCAAATATCTTTTTAATTACCTCCATATGCTTCTGCGCCATATTGTTCAACCAGGTCAATCTCAGATCGGGACTGTGCTGGTAACCTCTTGCGATTCGATGCATCAGATCCAGCAACATCTCCGGATCCTGCTGGAACTCCTTCATCTTCACAGTGTCCGAGAGGATCATGTGGAGATTGAACACTAGGTCTTTTACCTGGAAAACAAAATACAAAATAAAAAACTTGAGAGGTGTCAAGGGACACCCGGATGGAACGAAGTTCTCACAAAATAACGTGGGACAAGGGAAGGGGAATCAACTTTGACTTCGACTTCGACCTCGACCTCGACCTCGACTTCGACTTAGACCTCGACCTCGACCTCGACCTCGACCTCGACACAATTAATAGATATATATATTAATAGATATACTATAGCAAAAAAGTGTCGTGACAACTTTTCGTGACAACTTTTCGTAAGAATTTTTTCCGTCTAGCCCCCTTTCACAACGCGCGATAAGGAACTTCGTTCCAAAAATTAAACCAAGTATTAATTATATATTATTAATTAGTCAAGTGACAGGTTATCGGCCCATCGCCGCTTATAAGAACACTAACTGGTTTCCTCACGATGTTTTCCTTCTCCGTTGTAAGCACGTGTTTTATGTATTCATATATTATGCTGATTAATTATACAAGAGTGAGCAATAAAAATAAGTCATAAATGAAGTATTTCTGTTGCCGCTATAACAACAAATACTAAAAACAGAATAAAATAAATATTTAAGTGGGGCTCTCATACAACAAACGTGATTTACAGATAATGGTACGGAACTCGACGTGCGCGAGTCCGACTCGCACTTGGCAGGTTTTTTAGGATTTTTTACACTAAACACTAATTGTGTTTTCAAATTTGAAGCTTCTATGTCTGCTAGAAGTGCCTTAAACTTTTGATGATCGGTCAGTCAGTCAGTCAGTGAGTGAGTGACAAAATAGGAAACTTTGACTAGTTATAATTCTTAAACTACTGGTTCAAATTGAATGAAATTTGAAATATACCGTGTTTATATAGTGACTGCTTGGTTACTGAAAATTCAGGCTTCTAGTTTTATCCACAACGAAATTATAGGGGGTCGAAAATGGCCTGAACTGCTTCGAGAAAAGGATGGTACAGCCGTGCCGCTTTATTGCTTGACTTGGCGGGGGCACTGCCGTGCCCCCAGATTTAAATTCTCTCTTGAAAAAGATATATCGAGACAAACGTAACATCGTTTCCGACTCCATTTTAAATGAACGACAGACATTTCTTTTGACAATTGACATCGCAACTACAAAACTTCTACAACAACAGTAGACGATCTAAGAGTGTAGTTTGGCCGAATGTATTGGAGCACTGTTGTATCGTTTATGTCAAAATCATTCTGCGGAGTAGGGTCCCTGAATCGTAAAAAAACCGGCCAAGTGCGAGTCGGACTCGCGCACGAAGGGTTCCATACCATTATCGATAAAAAAACGGCAAAAAAACACGTTTGATGTATAGGGGCCCCACTTAAATATTTATTTTATTCTGTTTTTAATATTTGTTGTTATAGCGGCTACAGAAATACATCATCTGTGAAAATCTCAACTGTCTAGCTACTACGGTTCATGAGATACAGCCCTGTGGCAGATAGACGGACAGCGACTTAGTCTTATAGACCTAGTCTTAGTAATAGGGTCCTGTTTTTACCCTTTGTGTACGGAACCCTAAAAACATGTTAATACTTTACCTGTTCCGGGAATGTGGTATTTAACAAATCAGTATCTTTCTCTGCGTACAAGAGAATAGTTTTAAGCGCGCGTCTCAGAGCTTCTTCGCTAAAGGTCGCCGCAGTACCCACTAACGCTGATAAGGACATTGTCACTTGCATCTTGACTCTGCTGAAATTCTGTAACAATCATAGTATGAGCATCTGAATACAATTTTTCTATAAATAATAATAATCCTAATAATATTTATATTTTAAATGTGAAAGTTTGTGACTTTGTATGTATGTTTGTTCCTCAATCAGGCCTAAACGACAAAACGGATTAAGTTGAAATTTGCTGTAAATGTAGATATAATGCCCGAATAAAATAAAATAATATATATATATATATAAATATATAATAAAATAATAGTCTACTTTAAAAAATGAAAAACATCCCCAAAATGATAAAAAAAAGGGATGATTAGGTGTAGATGGCGCTGGTGTGCAACAAATCTGATATCACAGACTAAAAAAAATCAGTGTTTTCTATTCGATTATTGAAATTTGACAGGACATCTGTCACGGGTCAGCTAGTAAAAATATAAATATTGGTGGACATTATCACTCAGCGCCATCTAGCCCCAAACTAAGCAAAGCTTGTAATATGGGAACTAGATAACTGATAGAATACTTATATACTTTTTTTTTGTAAATACATACATTATGTTACATAATAACACCCAGACACAGAACAAACATTTATGTTTATCACACAAATATTTGCCCTGGCTGGGGATCGAACCCACAACCTACAGCGCAGAAGGCAGAGTTACTACCAACTGAGCTGTGAGGCCAGTAAATACTTATTTACTTTTCCTTCAAGTAGTTCTTGTTGCGATCACTCAAACAGTCGTTCGTTAACTACTCACGTTTCCGATCTGAAAGTGTTGTCGCATAAGCGCGTATAATGCCGCAGCGGCATGAGCCCTCGCCTGATGTGCCAACGCACCGCAATGACGCAACAACACGCGGCACACTGCAGATTCCTCGCCGCAACACGCGCAACCCAGCTGCAACAATTAACATGTCAGATTGAAATAGGATCACGACTGTAATCCCCATGTACGGTAGAACTCTAACCTTCGTATTCAAGAACGACACTATGAGAACACGCACCCACAGTGGACGAAATCTTTCTTCATAAAAATCACTTTATGTGTTGTGCGACACTGCATAGTGTGACTAGAGGCACATTGTCGTGTGCCTCTAGCCAAAGTTGAGCTCTAAAGGCACACGGTAGCGTGCGCCATAGTGCCGCTCAACACATAAAGTGATGTTTATGATAAAAGATTTCGTCCACTGTGGGTGCGTGTTCTCATAGTGTCGTTCTTGAATACGAGGGTAAGCGCTGAGATCCATAAAGATGTCTATAGGGGTAAGTCAGAGGCACGTCCAAACATTACATTTGGCACATGCCCACATTCAGCAGTAGTTAGCGTTCTACATGTGACAGGTTGCAAGCCCGTCGCCGTTTACAAGAATACTAAGCTGGGCTTTATTATGTTTTGGAAACCATAAGTTGTGTTAAAAGAATTATTATTTGTGTACTAATTTTTAGGGTTCCGTACCCAAAGGGTAAAAACCCTATTACTAAGACTTCGCTGTCTGTCTGCCACAGGTTGCAAGCCGACCGCCGCTCATAAGAATACTAACTAGTTTTCTCACGTTGTTTTCTTTCACCGTTATGGGCACGTGTTTTAATGCGCATATACATTTTTCGAACAAAAAAAAATCTATTGATGCATGGTTCAGATTCGAACCCACGATCTTCAGATTGAAAGTCGAGGTACCTCCCACTCGGCCAACATCTACACAGAAAACTTATTCATAAATATTGTTTACCTTAGCAATGAGCGCTCTTAATGTAGCGAACATGTGTTGTAGTACGCTGACACTCTGGTTGCGCTGCAACGCGTGTAGTAACACTTGCAGTGCACTGCTGCAAACGCTCGCACTGCACTCTAGGTTGCTGCATGACTGCAAATTATATTTTACATACATACATAGGCACTATACCACTTAACAAATAATTCAAATAAATTAAAATACCAAATCATATGTAAAATTAATAACTAAATGAAATTGATGTTTAGTTATGAGGAAATAAAAACTATTTTATTTTATTTACATACATCTCCCAAAGAGGGTTTACGTCAGGCAGGCGGCTAGTTGTTAAAACACTAAGCCAAATCATTTTCGAACATTATTTTTTACACGTTGTGTCGACCCCACATGAAGTGGGAGAAATATTGTATACATTAAAAGTACTGTAGATTGTGGGTTCTATTCCCACGCAGGACAAACATTTGTGAACATAGAAGTTTGTTATGTAATTGAAAGTATTTAATTATTCTATTAGTTATCTGGTTCCCATAAGACAAGCCTTGCTTAGTTTGGCGCTGTGTTCAACATCAACATATATTTATTTATTTAATTAGGTACATGAAAGGTTAATCACCTGCACGATAGTCTCCAACGCGTGCAGCAAGGTCAGAGAGACCTCAGCAGCTAAAGCAGCTGAAAGCGCTGCCACCGGTCTGGGAGACCCCCCAGCCTCCCCCCTAACCCCCAGCCCCCCTCCTGCTGGGCCTCGAACCCACTCTTTGCGCCATCGCTCGCGGCGAGCGCCGTTACCCACTCCGCCACTACCGCCGCCTGGAAGATATATGGTAATTGAGACGAGTAATTAATGTTTTTGATGAATGCAGAATTAGTTTTTTCTCAATAACCGCAAAACATACAGTTTTGTTTTTTATGACAAAGATAACTTAAGGATATAATCTAGATAAATTATAGACAGAAACACGATTGGTGAAACTTTTCTCGATAGATTTATTTTCCAAAGTTGGCTCTTCAAAAACACTAGTTTCGTTTTTAATCAAAACTATGTATAGCTAAACAGTTTATTTTTATATAATTCGTTAGATAATCATACTAGCTAAATAAATTACAGACAGTTTCTTTTTAAATTTGATGGTTTTCGAGATAATGCAGTTTTATCACTTTTTCCGTCTTATCCGAGTAGACTCAGCCCATACAAAATGTCAAAAATTTCACTTATCACCTTAACAGTTAATTTTTATATAATTCGTTAGATAATCATACTAGCTAAGTAATTTATAGACAGTTTATTTTTATGAGGTCATGAGCCCATCCCTGGATCCGCCCTTGAACTGTTGCAGGTGATTATTACTCACCTTTGCGTCGCATAATAAAGTCTGATCTAGCGGAGCCCTGTCCCAGAATAACATCTTCCAGCTTCGACTTGATGTCAGTTGTTTTGCGCACATTCTGCTGCGCGCATTTCATTACTTCTTTTTGACCCTGCAAAATAGAGTATGGCTTGTTTAATGCTATCATGATTCATCTTAGAAGAAAGTTTGTGGCTAGGTGGCGCTGTATAAAATATCCGTATAATATTTGGACGTGTGTCTGACTAAGTCCTTCAAGGATCTGAGCACCTGTAGATCTGAGAGGATGTTTAACCAAACACACACAGACACAGACACACACACAAACACACGCACACACACACACACACACACACACATACACAGAAACTAACTCGCTCTCACTTATACACACCTACACAGTTACTAAAAAACACTTACCTAAAGAGCTTTATTTTAGGACCTATACTTTTTATTTTTTTTTAATTATTTTATTGCAGTATATTTTGTATACAGTTAGGAACAAACTGCACTTGTCCAGGAGGTGGGCGTTGGTAGCTGCGACACAGTTTTAATAACTACTGTAGTTATCATCGTTCTTTCTATTAATATTGTACCTTATAACTTGTTCCGAAATAAACGATTACAATTATTGATTATTATTATTGAAACTTGGGAATTCGGATCCTATTTCATTCCATTCATCCGTGTTTCCAAAGTTTAGTACACCTTTTATTTAAATTGACAATATTTAATTTACATTTTTAGGGCCAATACTTAACAGAATTAAAAATAATATTTTTTTTATGGTTCAGTCACTACTGAATAATCTAGAATGGTTATTAAAATCTTGTCAAAAAGCCCATTAATACCTTGTACTCCTGACATTTGAAGCATAGCTCGATAAGAGCTAGCAGTGTCAGAAGTCTTGGCGGGGGTAGTTCTGTGACGCATGCACTGAGTGCACCTCGATCAGACCATTTGAGAAGCCACACGAGGCACATTAGGAGATTTCGGCTTGTCTCACTGTTGAATGGGGGACGACCGTTCTGAAATACAAAAATAAGCTTGTTTAAGGCGCTCCCAGTCGACGATTGTTTTTGTTCGAAACGAAAAAATAAATACTTGTGAACAAGCCACATCTCCTATTTTATAATGTATAGTATATGTGAATAAAGATGTACCCATCTTTAATCACTTCGATAAATAATCCTACCGACCGCTGCAATGACGACAAACACACGTCGGCGCGTGGTCCGTCTTAGCTTTTTGAATAAATTAATGATATAAATTATTTATAATTACTTATCAAAAATCTATTCTAATAGAAATCTAGATCTACATATTACCTATCTTTAACAATAAATCACAAGTTGATTTTAATTGTAGGTATATAAAATATTTCGATCATAAATTCTAAAACGTATCATTTTGAAATAATATCTTTATCGTGTAAAGTTTCTGCTATTATGTTTTCAGCTTAATAGAAATCTAGGTAGGAACCTGAAGTAATATACTTATAAAAATAGGAGATGTGGCTTGTTCAGAAGTATTTCTTTTTTCGTTTCGAAAAAGAGCAATCAACGACTGGGAGCCCCTTAAGATGATCAGCATTGGCGGATTTACATATTTGCCGCCAGTAGGCTATTGAACCCCCCACGAGATTATTTTTACAATCCAACGATTTAGTTAAAAGTGCTAATTCCTGTAAGACTTTTGGCAAAATCAAGTGATTGGCCAAGAAGGAAGGGAGGGAGGTATCTGTCCTGCAGAGGGACAATAAAGGCTAAAATAAATAAGATGTTTGAAAAAATTAACCTAAATTTGCCGCCCTAGGCTCCAGTCTACTCAGCTTGGTGGTAAATCCGCCACTGAAAAATTAGTGAAATTTTAGACTTTTTGTATGGGCTGAGTCTACCCGGATAAGACGGAAAAAGTGATAAAACTGCATTATCTTAAAAATCATCAATTTTAAAAAGAAACTGTCTGTAATTTACTTAGCTAGTACGATTATCTAACGAATTATATAAAAGCGAACTGTTTAGCTATTCATAATTTTGATTAAAAACTAAACTAGTGTTAGGCTCTTTAAAAAGAGCCAACTTTGGAAAATAAATCTATAGAGAAAAGTTTCACCAATCGTGTTTCTGTCTGTAAATTATCTAGATTATATACTTACGTTATCTTTGTCATAAAAAACAATACTGTATGTTATGCGGTTATTGAGAAAAAACGATTCTGCATTCATCAAAAACATTTATTACTCGTCTTAATCATGTCTATATACTAGCTGTCACAGCGAACTTTAGATTTTACAAATGTTGTGTTTAATTATGAAAATATCACGAAAATCGGTCCAGCGGTTCTCGAGCTATAGGTGTTTGAACTGAGTAGTGTAAGATAAAAAATAATAGCAGAAACATTTGTAAGCGCATAACTTGGGAACGACTACACCAAATTAATTATATTTTTGTGTGCTTCTCTATGGGATTTTTGAAATATATGTCAGAAAACTTGTAATTAGCCGTTAGAAATACATGTATCTATCTTGTATAGGTACATGTATTGTGTACATCTTGTATAGGTGTATTATTTTCTGTGTTATGTTCATGTGTTAGCTGTACATTTTCCTAAAATAAAATAAACATCTGTCGTCTTGATTTTCGGCAATTGATTCAAAAACTGTCGTAAAAACTTGAAAATAACTCTAGCTGTAAGGCCTGTCTATACTAGCCGAGTCCCGTGGCTAGATGGCGCTATGTAACACCAATATTTATTATGATTAAGTATTTAAAATAGCTAATATTTAGTTTCTTACCTGTTTGTAATCTCCTTCGGGCGACGAAGCTGTGTAGAAGCTTCCAAGATGTCCCAGCTCACTATCCATAGCCAGTATTTCTGTGAGAAAATATTAAACAAGATTTTATTTAACGCTTACAAGAATACAGATCAGTTTTCTTATCAAGTTTTGGAATATAATACGTCCGTCTTGAACTAACTTGTTTTTAAACTAAAAAGCCGTGTTGGCCGAGTGGGAGGTACCTCGACTTTCAATCTAAAGGTCGTGGGTTCGAATCCCGGCGTGCATCAATGGATTTTTCTGTTCGAAAAAATTGTATGCGCATTAAAAACACGTGCTCAAAACGGTGAAGGAAAACATCGTGAGGAAATTAGTTAGCATTCTTATAAGCGGCGATGGGCTTGCAACCTGTCACGTATGGAATGCTAACTACTGCAAAATGTGGACATGTGCCAAATATAATGTTTGGACGCGCCTCTGACTACCCCCACTAGAGATCTTCAAAGGATCTAAGCGTCAGGAGATCTGAGAGGATGTCTACCGTACTTGGGGATTACAGTCGTGATTCTATTTATTTATTTAAAATTGCGTTTGCTACCTTTATTAGTATTAAATCCCCGATAAAGTTGTGGCATAGCATCCAACACGATCCCCAGTAACGGAAGATATAGTGCAGCCACTCTCGCCTTCTGGTCAGCGTCAGCAAGACGAGGATCAGCGTCATGGGCCGTCAGCAGAGACAGCACGGCGTTAGCGGCCGCACCTTGTAAGGCTGGACTCCTGTTAGGGTAAGTTACTGGATGTTACTTGACATTGTCAGCACCGTTTAAAGTGGTAAGACATCTCTGTCTTTACATACACACAAACACACACGTATATATGTACATAATACGTACACGAATACACACAATCGCACTTAAATTAAATTATTATTATTATAAATGAAGTTGCTTATTTATTTTATATTTTATAATTAATTAAATTATTTTGCCCGTTTACTAATTCTATATAATATAGGTTTTATAAAACATTAATATCTATCGCTATCTGCGACCAACTTTGATACTAAGTAGTATTATAATAGCAATATTGCAACTAATTACAAGTATCATCGTTTTTAGGGTTCCGTACCCAAAGGGTAAAAACGGGACCTTATTACTAAGACTTCGCTGTCCGTCTGTCTGCCACAGGGCTGTATCTCATGAACCGTGAGTTGTCGTCATAACAACAAATAAAAAAACAGAATAAAATAAATATTTAAGTGGGGCTTCCATACAACAAACATGTTTATTGCCGTTTTTATAGATAATGGTACGGAACCCTTCGTGCGCGAGTTCGACTCGCACTTGGGACGGTTTTTTATTTTTTATGAAATAATAAATTTGATCTACATAAAAATTTACGGCATCCATCTCGTTCTACTCCGTGTAGAGAAAAAACTAAATTTACAGCTCAGTTGGTGCACTGCAGGTCGTGGGTTCTATTTCCACCCAAGACAAACATTTGTGTAATGAATGAACATATCCTTTGCAGTATTCATATTTTTCATATTAATTTATTGCTCCAGTTAAGTATAATATAATATAATATAGTATAGTATAATACTTACTGCATTTCCAATGCGTGCGTTAACTCAGCCAGCAGCAAGCCAGCCAAATAATGCCGGGATCTGAACTCGTGTCCCAATTGGTGGTGGTGGGTGGAAGAGTGGGAAGCCAAAGAGTGGGAGGAAGGCGCCGGAGAGACCGCTCCCCCCACGAAGCCCCAATTGGGGAGATTTAAGGGGATGTAGTGCTCGTGGGAGCATACTATACGGAGGAAGGCCAGCTGTGGACAAATTAAATAAAATCACGACTGTAATCCCCAAGTACGGGTAGACATCCTCTGAAATCTACAGGTTCTCAGATCCTTGAATATGTCTGAAGAAGGTAGTCAGAGGCACGTGCAAATATGTTTCGATACAATATCCACATTTTGCGGTAGCTGTTGGACATTACCACACAGCGCCATCTAACCCCAAACAGATAACTGATATACTTTTTTTTTGTAAATATATAAATAATGATACATTATTATTATACATTTGACTGACGCTGTAGGTTGTGGGTTCGATCCCTACCCAGGGCAAATATTTGTGTGATGAACATAAATGTTTGTTCTGTGTCTAGATGTTAATATGTATAATAAATAAGTATGTATTTACAAAATATAATATGAATATAAGTATTCTATCAGTTATATGGTTCCCATAATACAAGCTTTGCTTAGTTTGGGGTTTTTATGTATGTTCATCACACAAATATTTGTCCTTGGTGGGAAAGTATTCCACACGTTGCAAGCGACAGGTTGCAAGCCCGTTGCCGCTTACAAGAATGCTAATTGGTTTCATCACGATGTTTTCCTTTACATTTGTAACATCAATATAGGTATGATCATTCTAAATGCCAAATGGCCAATCTGACAATCGCGGGTTCGAACCCAGGCCGTCAATCAATGGTTTTAGGGTTCCGTACCCAGAGGAGAAAAACGGGACCCGATTACTAAGACTTCGCTGTCCGTCTGTCTGTCACAGGGCTGTATCTCATGAAACGTGATAGCTAGACAGTTGAAATTTTCACAGATGATGTATTTCTGTTGCCAAATACTAAAAACAGAATAAATTAAATATCTAAATGGGGCTCCGATACAACAAACTTGTTTTTATTTGCCGTTTTTTGTAGATAATGGTACGGAACCCTTCATACGCGATTCCGACTTTCTCTGGCCGGTTTTTTCTATACAAAAAAGGTATATGTATATATATGTCACCCTTCAGAAACTACGTTACCTTATAATGAACCAATGGCACCGCATCAGGTAAAGACGCGATCTTAGCGCTCATCTGTTTGTAATAGTTGCGAATAAAGTTGAAGACCAATCCGCGATCCATCACACCGAACAGATCGAACAGGAAGAAAGCTAAACTGTTGTTCAGACTCTGCGTAAGGCGGCCATCTTTGCCGTATCTGTATTTAAATGGTATTCATAAGATATGGTATTCATATACAGTGGACCTCCGGTAATCCGACAAACATTATGCAGGGCAGTGTCGGACTATCGAATTTGTCGGATTATAGAGCACTGCCTAAGACCCCCTATAGTCCGGAATTTTTTACAAAAGAGTACCTTGTAATCCCACAAATTACATATCCAATGATATGATTCTATATGTTATATGTACATATCGTCGGTTTAGAGGTAAAATTCATTAAATGCGAAAAACTAGTATGGAGTTTTAAGCGATAATAATTATTTTTTGCAAAAGATTGCATTTTGCTCATAGTTTTAAATGCAATCCTATTGAGTTTGATTTTGTTTTTAGATTATTAGGTTGCTTTTGTAACTGCTTTGTTTTGTAGATATTGCCCTGGTGAGACCGTTTCACGAATTTTAATGAATTTGATCAATTATGTCACTTAATGAATTTTACCTTTAAACCGACGATATGTACTTTGAAGTACAAATCATACTTAATTTATGTATGTCGAATTTAGTAAATTAAATAACAATAGAGAGCTTACGTTTTATTATAAAATTAAGCATAAATGCACATACATATATGTACCAAAATAATCAAGAATTATTAATCAAAATCAATAAAAACCTTCAAACCTGCGTGATCTACATTAGCGAAGATTGTCAAATAGATATGTAATACATATTTAAAGTCATGTCGGATTACAGGGGGCGCCGGATTAGACAGGGGCCGGATTATCGGGGGTCCACTGTACATTTATTTAATAACTAGCTGACCCGGCGAACATAATCGCTTTTGAATTAACAAATGTTGTCTTAAGTTCCCGTTCCCGTTCCGTTCTCATTCCCTTTCCCGTAATAAAACATGTAAAATACCTTGAAATGATCTCGGAAGTGACATTATTGACAAGCGTGGTGAGGTCATCTGTGAATTGTTCCGGGAATCGCGCCTTGCGTGGAGCTTCTTGAGCACCGCTCCAGTACAAGTACTCCACCATGGATTTAGTCATCAACTCAAATAGGGCCCTGGGGAAATTATAAATAACAATCTGACCCCGCGAACTTCGTATCGCTTTAGAATTAACAAATGTTGTCTTCCGTTCCCGTTCCCGTTCCCATTCCCGTTCCCGTTACAATTCCCGTTCAATAGTTTTTGTAGCGCACACGAAGAAAGCAAAATTTTTAGCAATATTTTACACCTTGCTTCAAACTATCGTCATTCTTATAAAGAATTTATTACTTTTTCAAAATAAAAAATAGCCTATGTTACTCAGGGATAATGTAGCTTGGTAATGGTGAAATAATTTTTGAAATCGGTTCAGTAGTTATTGAGTTTATCCATTACAAACATATACAAAAAAACAAATAAACAAAAAAATCAAAACTTTTCTCTTTATAATATTAGTATAGATAATAAATATTGGCGCACTTTACATACAGCGCCATCTAGCCCCAAACCAGATAACTAATAGAATACTTATACACTTTTTTTTTGTAATTACATACTTATTATACATATAACATATTATATAATGATTCGTGTACTCATTTTTCCATTTTTAACAAACTTTATTTACAGAAATAAAATAATACTAATAAATTACATAATATTTACAAAATACACAAGAATCAGTAGAGCTATCTAAAACAGTCAATAGGTAAAACGGTCTATATGTAGCTCAATTGATCCAGATCACTAGCAGTCGGAATATACTAATTATTTTATGTTTATGTATATTTAACTGGCCTCGCAGCTCAGTTGTCTAACTCTGCCTTCTGCGCTGTAGGTTGTGGGTTCGATCCCCACTCAGGGATAAATATTTGTGGGATGAACATAGATGTTTGTTCTGTGTCTGGGTGTTATTATGTATATTAAGTATTCTATCAGTTATCTGGTTCCCATAATACAAGATTTGCTTAGTTTGGAGCTAGATGGCGTTGTGTGTAAAGTCCGCCAATATATTATTATTATTATTTAATTATCGACTATAATTAAAATACTATAATTTTACTAACCAGGAGTTGTGCATAGCGAGATCGCGCGTCTGCCCGCTGGCTACCACCCACTGTAACGCCACTTCTTCGTGCAAAATCTTGCAAGATCCGTCTGTCATTACTGCGGAATAAAATAAATAATTAAGCTTTAAAATATCTTGACACGCTTTAATAACTATTAAAACTACTACATTTAAATGCTAAAATTATGGAACCACCGGGATTCGAACCGGACTTTTTTGGGTTCCGTACCCAAAAGGTACAAAACGGGACCTTATTTTACAAGCTTTTATTTAACTTGCAATGTATGTGTATGTAATTATGTTTGTTCGGGTGAAATCCTCCAACTCAATTTTATAGCAGTTATCCCCAACCGGTTGAGCTGAAATTTTGCATACATCTTTAGTTCTGATGACAATACAATAATATGACAGCGAGCTGATCTGATGAGTCCGGAGCTGTTCAACAGTCAATCACAACGAAACTCCTTAGTAAATACTAGTAAAAACAATGTATGATTTGACAGGTGATAGCGCGCTGGTGCTCTATGGATTGAATGATTTTACAAAAGATTGTCATTGAAAAAATATTTTTTAACAGAAAACTTATTTTATAAAAACTGTTCGGGTTTATTGAGCACAGGTTCTTTTGTGGACATGAAATTTTAATGTTACCTGTAGGTGGTAAAGGTAGTCCGACGTCGCGGTCGGTGAGCGAAGGTCTTGGTATAGTAGCTTGGTATTGTATGTAAGTGGTGATTAGACCGCTACGACCGTGGCTGTCGCACGTCGCACCTTCGTTCATGTTCTGTAATATTATTATTATTAATTTTAATTAATATTAATTCATAATAGGCTATTTTACAGTATGCAAATTAAAGTGTTCTTGATAATAATTTAATCTAGTATAATATATGGAGTAAATTAACTTGAAAATAAACAATGATTTATTAAAAAACCCATAATTCTAATGATCTATTTTTAAACGCCAGTCACGTGACACAAAACGGTCAGGATTGGTCGAATCGAGGATGACGTAACATGCTTGTCAATATGTCATCGCCTGCCTTGAAAAACTTGACGTTTGTTTATTTGTTGACAAGCATGTAACGTCACAGAAACTAGTGCGACGCCATTTGCTAAAGAAGCGTTTTTGCGGGTTATTTAAAATGACAATATTTAATTTACATTTTTAGGGCCAATACTTAACAGAATTGAAAATAATATTTTTTTATGGGTTCCACAGTCACTACTGAATAATCTAGAATGGTTTTCAAAATCTTGTCAAATAGCCCATTATGGTTGGAATAATCTGGGGAGACCTTTGCCTAACAGTGGGACGAAAACAGTAAAAAATAACTAATCAATGCCTGTACTATAGGAACTTATAAGGAACCAGCAATTTTATTACCCATACTGGGTAATACATTTAGAAAATAAATTCAGAAAATAGTTATTTTCCAATAGATAACAGGAAACTATAAGAAGTTTGTGCGGAACCCTAGGTGCGCGAGTCCGACTCACATTTGTCTGGTTTTTGTAAATCTACATAACACACTTACAATATAAGGTATATAATAATACTAACCGACCCGTGACAGACGTTGCGTGACAGACGCTGTCCTGTCAAATTTCAATAATCGAATAGAAAAAACTGAATGTTTTTAGTCTGTGATGTCAGATTTGTTGCACACCAGCGCAATCTATACAGAATCACATCCTTTTGCTTTTTTTATCGTTTTGGGGATGTTTTTCGTTTTTTAAAGTAGTCTATTATTTATTCGGGCATTATATCTACATTTACAGCAAATCTCAACTTAATCCGTTTTGTCGTTGAGGCCTGATTGTGGAACAAACATACATACAAACTCACAAACTTTCGTATTTATAATATTTACAAGCTGACCCGGCGAACTTCGTATCGATTTAGAATTAACAAATGCTGTGTTAAGTTACCGTTCCTGTTCCTGTTTTCCTGCTTTTCTTTGGAAATTTTTCCTGAATTTTCTTTGCTATAAACCTCACGGAGCCCGAGACCTTTCCAACGAATGCAAAACCGTGGAAATCGGTTCGTGCGTTCTGCAGTTATAGCGTCAGAAAAGAAAAACCCGACTTATTTTTATATTATAGATAATAATATTAATAATAACACCTAGACACAAGACAAACATTTTAGTTCATCAAATCTTTATTCTGGATGGGAATCGAACCCAAAGCTGTCTAACCAGTCTAAAGATACCTACCGTGATATCAGTGAAGACATGCGCCAAACAGGTGAAGGCATCCTGCGCTATGTTCAGGGTCTGTCCTGCTAACTTCGGAGGAGCCACCAGCAAATACAGCAGTTTGTCCACGATCACGGGGAGGTAGCGAGATAACGTTTCAACGTTTGCGGTCGGCAACTCGGTTATACTGAAAAATATATAGAACTAGGTAACTAAATAAATAAATATAAATATTGGTGAATATTTCACACATCACCGTCTAGCCCCAAACTAAACTGATAGAATATATATATGATATATACTTTTTTTGTATATGATATACTAGCCGACCCGTGACAGACGTTGTCCTGTCAAATTTTAATAATCGAATAGAAAAGACTGAATGTTTTTAGTCTGTGATCTGACTGTTGCAGTTGTCAGAATTGTGACACACCAGCGCCATCTATACATAAATCATCCCTTTTGCGTTTTATTATAGTTTTTAGGATGTTTTTCATATTTTAAAGTAGTCTATTATTTATTCGGGCATTATATATACATCTACAGCAAATTTCAACTTAATCCGTTTTGTCGTTTAGGCCTGATTGACGAACAAACATACATACAAACTCACAAATTTTCGCATTTATAATATTATATTAGGATAGGATAATAACACCCAGACACAGAACAAAAATCTATGTTCATCGGGAATTGAACCCACAACCTACAGCGCCGAAGGCAGAGTTACTACCTACTGAGCTGTGAGGTTAGTCAAACTGATAGAAAACTTTATATTAAAACCAATGGACTAGCTAGAGAGTTTTTTCAAGTGATGTCATTTTCAAGTAAACTACAACCCTAACTGCACCCCCTTAGGGGTTGAATTTTGGGAATTCCTTTATTATCACGTAATTTACCTTTAATTTACTTTCCCGACGTTTTATTTTACAATAACCATGGTTGCGGGTAGGTAATTACGAAATAAAGACCCGTGACAAAATCTATAGTTAAGTTTTAATTGTATGGTTTTGATATATCTAAACCAATATTCTAAATGCGAAAGTAACTCTGTCTGTCTGTGACGTTATCACGGCTATACCGCTAGGCCGATTGTGATGAAATTTCATATAGATATAGTTTTAAGTCTTGGGACGGACATAGGATACTTTTTTCCCCCAAAATGTAAAAGGGTAAAAGCTAATTGAAATATAAATTACCTGGCTCTTAGTTCAGCTTCCATATTGGTGAGACCAATCCTAGTTGGGATATTGCCTTCTTGCACTGCCTCGCAGGCTAACGCGAATCGCTCTATGTAGCCATCCTAAAAATAAATTATACTATTGTACATCTAGATACTAGAATATAATAATCAGTAGTCATTACACACGTGACAGGCTGCAAGCAGAATGCTAGTTTTCCTTCATTGTGTTGATAGACATAATTTTCTTTCAAATAGAAAAATCCATTGATGCTGTCGGTATTTGAATCCCTTATAGGCAAGTTGTTTTGATTCTCAGTCGTATGTATTAACGAATAAGTGCTTATTCACGTTGACTCGCGGGCGCGGTGGCGGGCGCGGTCACGAAATATCAAACATATGACGTGATTTCCAAGTGTTCACGTTCAAAACGCACGTGCGGTCTAAGTAGCGAGCTAACTAGCGATATGTTTGATATTTCGTGACCGCGCCCGCCACCGCGCCCGCGAGTCAACGTGTATAAGCACTAAGAATCAAAATCACTTGCCAGCTGATAGAACAGTAGGAAAATTGTCCAGAAATAGCTCGCTGTGTTTTCAAGTCGATAATAGATTCCTCCGTTGTTTGTTATGTTACCCCGATTTAAGCCGTACGAATCTAAAAAATATAATTATAATAGTTTTTTTTTTCAAATAATAATAGATAATAGGATTAACTGTAATCCCCAAGTACGGTAGACATCCTCTCAGGTCTGAGGCACGTCCAAACATTATTACACATGCCCACATTTTGCAGTAGTTACCATTCCATACGTGACAGGTTTCAAGCCCATCGCCGCTTATAAGAATACAAACTGGTTTCCTCACGATGTTTCCCTTCACCGTTTCGAGCGCGTGTTTTTGATGCGCATATAAATTTTTAGAACAGAAAAATCTATTGATGCACGTCGGGATTAGAACCCACCTTCAGATTGAAAGTCGAGGTACCTCCCACTCGGCCAACACGGCTATTATCTATTATTATGGATCAAAATCGCTTACCAGCGGATGGACAGTAGTGAAGGCATCCAAACTGATGTTGAAGATAGGTTTATGGTTGTCAATCCACCTCGTCCCAGGAAGTAGCACATCAGGGAATATGTACGAGTAGTTTGGAGGAGGTTCCTCTTGCATCACTGGGAGGTTGTATTCGCCGCAGGTTAGTTTGCCGTTACGACATAGAGGGAGCCACTGGAATTCATAAATAAATATTAGTGGACATTTCACACAGCCTCCTCTAGCCCTAAACTAAGCACAGCTTGTACTATGGGAACTAGATAACTGATAGAATACATATTATACATTTTTTTGTTGTAAATACATTACATTATATGTATATAACACTCAAACACAGAACATACATCTATGTTCATGACACAAATGTATATTCTGGGTGGGAATCGAACCCTAAAATCAATTTTGACGACTGAATGATACGCATCTTGCCAAAATATTGAACCTACTAAGGTCGGTATTCGTAATTTATTTTTTGAATAATAGTTGCCTGAAAATTTATGAAATTCGGAAAAACTGAAAGTGCTTTTTTCTATGCGATTATTGAAATTTTGACAGGAAAACGTCTGTCTTGGGTCGTCTAGTCTATTATAGGTATGTATTTAGAGTAGAATAAAATGGCGTTGTCTAAAATATCCGACGATAAAAAAAGATGTTTCCTACTTACAGAATATCCCACGACAGTTTCGACATTCTTCTCTTGTTCAGGTGCAACCGGCTTTCTCTGACAAGAAATGTGAACAAACGTGAAGAGTAGGTGATGCTGGTCTCCCAAATCGGCTGGCAGCTTCAGCTTTATCTCATCGTACAAGGATGGATTTCTAAAAAAAATATTTTATTTAAATATGGTATACGTAACTTACGTAACTTGTCCATGTTTATACGTGCACCTCAAACTCAAGGAGTGATTTGACTTTGGTGGTTTACCTACAGCTTATACTACTATGTTAACATTTTCCCCGCAAACTAAGAGTGTGGTCTGACATAAATGGTTTACCTTTAGCTGATACAAACCTTGCCTTCACCTTGTTCTTATGGCACCACACTGGAGCTCTACGTAACATTAAGGAAAGGATCATTTAAAAAAAACCGACCAAGTGCGAGTCGGACTCGCGCACGAAGGATTCCGTACCTTTATCTATAAAAACGGCAAAAAAATCACGTTTGTTGTATGGGAGCCCCCCTTAAATATTGATTTTATTCTGTTTTTAGTATTTGTTGTTATAGCTGCAACAGAAATACATCATCTGTGAAAATTTCAACTGTCTAGCTATCACAGTTCATACGGTTCATGAGATGCAGCCCTGTGACAGACAGACGGACAGACGGACAGCGAAGTCTTAGTAATAGGGTCCCTTTTTACCCTTTGGGTACGAAACCCTAAAAAAAGGTAGACCCCAAGCCGTGTTTGTTGCCTGATTTTTCTAGGCTTGGCGTGGAATCGGCGTAGCTTCCCTAGTTCCTAAGACGTTTCAAAGTGATCCTTGTGATTTTATTGAAATAAATGAATTTTAAATTTGAATTTAACCGTCTATTGGAAAATAGGCGAGTTTGTATCAGCTAAAGGTAAACCATCTAAGTTTTTTAAAATAGCCCTGCTACCACCTAAGTCAGACCACTCCTTGAGTTTGAGGTTCGCGTATAAAAATTGTGCGCCACAGAAAATTTAGATTAAAGAACTTTTACTGTATTTAATTTTAGTTACGTTTAATAACTCACTTGTTATGGTACAGACAGGTGGTGTACGCTTCTGTTGTATATTCGGGACAAGAGCTGCGACCGAAAATGGCGGGTAGCGCCATCCCTTCTTTCTCACCAGACATGAGTTGGATTTTCACCTAAAAACACGCGCTACTGTAAAAAGCTTTTGGAAAATGGTAACTTTTTTGGTTGTTGCTGGCGATCGAATATAAAAAATATATTGGTGGAAATTCACGCAGTGCCATCTAGCCCCAAACTAAGCAATGTTAAACTGAGCTCTGAGTTTTATTAATAACAAGCTGACCCCGCGAACTTCGTATCGCTTTAGAATTAACAAATGTTGTCTTAAGTTCCCGTTCCTGTTAGGGTTAGGGTTTTTCCGGCAATTATTCTAATTTTTCTCGCCGTAAAAACCATACTTGAACTTCAACGAACATTTAAAAAAAAGAATTGGCTAAATTGGTCCAAGCGTTGTTGAGTTATGCGCTTACCAACACATTTTGCGATTCATTTTTATATTATAGACTAACTATTGGAAGCCCTTGCGACTTCGTTCACATGAAGTTAATTTTAAACAGATTTTAACTCTCGCTGCTAAATTTGAAATTTGAATTTGAAGAGTTTTATTTATATAATAATAATAGGATCACGACTGTAATCCCCAAGTACGGTAGACATCCTCTCAGATCTCCAGACGCTTAGATCATTTAAAGATATCTAGTGGGGGTAGCCAGAGGCACGTCCAAACATTATATTTGGCACATGCCCACATTTTGCAGTAGCTATCATTCCATACGTGACAGGTTGCAAGCCCATCGCCATATAAGAATACTAACTGGTTTCCTCACGATGTTTTCCTTCACCGTTTTGAGCACGTCTTTTTTGATGCGCATATAATTTTTTCGAACAGAAAAATCTATTGATGCACGCCGAGATTAGAACCCACGACCTTCAAATAGAAAGTCGAGGTACCTCCCACTCGGCAAACACGGCTTGCTGTTTTATATCATTAGATTTAGTAAACTCAAAACTGTAATTTCTAATTTCCGCAGTCATCAACTCTTACAGCTAAATGACTTACTGTAATATTCCTAGCAGAACCAGTGCGTGAGGTGTAGGCAGTCAGGTTTATTTCCTTAACAGTTAGGAAGACCAGGTTCCTGTACTGATGATGTGGAGCAGGCACTGGGTGCAGCGGGAATGGAAGAATCTCCTTGCACGGACGAACGTTATCATCTGAAAGTAAAAACATATAATATGTAAATTCTGTTTTTTATGGTTCCGTACTCAAAGTGTAAAAACGGGACCCTATTACTTAGACTTCGCTGTCCGTCTGTCTGTCTGCCTGTCTGTCCGTGTGTCTGTCACAGGGCTGTATCTCATGAACCGTGATAGCTAGACAGTTGAAATTTTCACAGATTATGTATTTCTGTTGCTGCTCTAACAACAAATACTAAAAACAGAATAAAATAAATATTAATATTACGTTACGTTACGTTTTTATAGTTTTTTTTATAAACCATGTATCTTTAAATAAAACCGGTCAAGTGCGAGTCGGACTCGCGCACGAAGGGTTCCGCATCATCTATAAAAAAACGGCAAAAAAATCACGTTTGTTGTATGGGAGCCCCACTTTAATATTTATTATATTCTGTTTTTAGTATTTTTGTTATAGCGGCCACAGAAATACATGATCTGTGAAAATTTCAACTGTCTAGCTATCACGGTTCGTGAGATACAGCCTTGTGACAGACAGACGGACAGCGAAGTCTTAGTAATAGGATCCCCTTTTTACCCTTTGGGTACGGAACCCTAAAAACCAATCAAATCGAATCACCAGGGTCATACAGAAAAAAGGTTAAAAGTTTTCAACAGATGATACTTTTCAATGTAAAGTGATCTGACAAAATTTAATCTGTGTGTGTGAATATGTTTGTATGAATGTGTGTTTATGTGAGGATGTATGTGTGTGTATTAGAAAAGTTAAACACACACCGCCATAAGGACTCAGTTTGGCCAGCTCTGGTGTCAATCCGTTCTTGATCTCCTCCGGACATATTGACACCTCGATCTTCAGAGTGCCAGGAATGCATTTGAGTTTCTTCGGTGCGGAGCTGGGTCGTTTTATCTCGTTGAGGAACTTGTATAGGTCCTCATCGCGAAGTTTATCAGTTTCCTGGATAAGTAATGATAAAATAAATAATAAATATTGATGGACATTTCACACAGCGCCATCTAGCCCCAAACTAAGCAAAGCTTGTAATATGAGAACCAGATAACTGATAGAATACTTATTAACTTTTTTTAATACATACTTATTATACATAATAGGATCACGACTGTAATCCCCAAGTACGGTAGACATTCTCTCAGATCTCCAGACGTTTAGATCCTTTGAAGATGTCTAGTGGGGGTAGTCGGAGGCACGTCCAAACATTATATTTGGCACATGCCCACATTTTGCAGTAGTTAGCATTCCATAAGTGACAGGTTGCAAGCCCATCGCCGCTTATAAGAATACTAACTGGTTTCCTCACTATGTTTTCCTTCACCGTTGTTAGCACGTGTTTTTAATGCGCATATAAATTTTTCGAACAGAGAAATTCATTGATGCACGCCGGGATTCGAACCCACGACCTTCAAATTGAAAGTCGAGGTACAATTTACCAATCACAGTCCTCGAAATAGTTGACTCAAATCAAAATGTAACATAGTATTTTCTTTGTCACCTGCTTGAATAGACTGGTGATAGTGATGACAATAGGTTTGAAGTTTTGCAGCGCATTGAGCAGTTCATCAGGCTGATGATGTCTTCGTTCCACGGAGCCTCTTCTGGTGAGTGAGCCTCCGACTTCGCCCGCTCTGCGACGAAGCTGTTCCAAGCTACTGGTAGATGCTTTGCGATCTGCAAGAATACATAACATTCTTTATACCATACCTACTTTAAAAAGCTTATTTTATTCACGCAAAACAGTGAATAAAAAGGCCTTTTATTCACTGTTTTGTTTTTATTCACTATTTTGGTGTTTGAATTTGGAACACAAAATATATCCGGTCTCTATTTCAATGCTTACACAAACTCCTTGCGCTGAGATTCGAAATTCAAAACTCTTTGGTGCAAATAAATTCTCGAGATTTGATTGGTCGATATTTGCGACAAGGAGTTTGGCATTAGATTAAATAAATATTCTCGTAGTCATGGTATAAAGTATAGTATGCAACTCCTGAATAAAGTACGAATTTATATCGAGGGCCATGAATCACTCGCGTCGTTCAGGATTCTAACAGTTGAATCACTCGCTGCGCTCGTGATTCAATCATTGGAATCCTTCACTTGCTCGTGACTCATCTACGGCCCTCGCTTTAAATCCGTCCTTTATTCACTAGTTGCATAATATACTATTTTATTTTTGCGAGATAACTATGGATTTTTACACAGGTCTTTATCGCGTTATTTCCTGTTGTTTCGACTATGTTACAATAGCCATGGTCGCGCTCAGACTCTATCTCTCTCTCTCTCTCTATCGGTTTCTAGACTTTTATTATTATAAAATTATGCTATAATCTAATATAATGTTAAGTCCAGGTTAAATACCTACTAATACTTAGAAATAAAGAAACATAGTTAAAATTAGTTATAGTTTTGACTAGATATAAATGTACCTATTTAAGTGCTTCTTGTGATATACCTACCTAGTTATAGATTGCATTCGTCTTACTACATTACTGTATGCAGGCGTGTCAATAAATCAGTTAAACGTCAGTCACCGCGTTGTCACTTACTCCCGTAGTTTAGTACCCATACACAGCACTTCTTTTATGAATAAACGTTTACTTATTTTATTGTTTTAATAAAATAGTTACCCAGGCTGTTGGTGTTGGAAGCGGTCCCCGGGGCGGCGGGCGGTTCGACGGGCGGTGCATCTCTCTCCAAACTGGCTGAACCACTTAGCAAATGTAGTAGAGACACTCCACTCCAAGCTAGAGGCATTCGGAATCTGCCCAAACGCCCGCAAGCCGCCGCAGCGCCCAACCTCACTTTCTCACGGTTCTACAATATTAAATTGGATCACGACTGTAATTATTAAGCATGGTAGACATTTACTCTGATCTCCAGGAGCTCAGGGGGGTAAAAACTGACACTTATTACCATACAATAAGGAACCATCCATAAAGTACGTCATACGTTAAGGGGGGCGAAGAAATGTGACTCGGAAAGGGAGGGATCCTAAGTTTCACTAGGGAGGGGAAAAAATTACGAAATTAGTGTAACGAACTTTATGGATTATAAATAATTATTTTATTTTTTATTAATTTATAGATGACTCTAAGTGTCCGTTAAGACATTTGATATCGGCGTTGTCATTACGATAATGATTCATGCTAAACCCCCTGATTATTGTAAAAAAATATATATATATAAAGGGGTTAGTCGGAGGCACATCCAAACATAACATAATATATTTCAACGCGAACTTTGGCGATCTATCTACGCAAGAAGACAAAATTTCCATTGTAATACCAACCTTATCGTCCTTGATATAAGGCTCCACACACTCATTAACATCCCCTTGAAACACTTTCTCAATTTTCACAACCAAAAACACATCCGCGGATGGGTTTGTTATATCAAAGACTGCACTGCGACTCATAGTGGATAGATCCGAATGAGGAATGTGGCCTGAAAGCATCTGTTTTGTGCTTTCCGAGTTGAGGTTGAAGTAGAAATTCTCAGATAGTTTCTTCTTCTCTTTGGCGTCGTAGAGGGCCATTGAGGCAAAGAGAGGTTCCACATCCAGTTCTAATCTGGAATTAAATACATTTTTATTTTTCATACTATCGTGATTAGTAGACGACTATAGATTTTGACATGGGTCTTTATCATAAAATAAATATGATAAGTGGATAAGTGAAATTTTTGACTTTTTGTATAGGCTGAGTCTACCCGGATAAGACGGAAAAAGTGATAAAACTGCATTATCTTGAAAACCATCAAATTTATAAAGAAACTGTCTGTAATTTATTTAGCTAGTATGATTATCTAACGAATTATATAAAAATGAACTGTTTAGCTATTCATAGTTTTAATTAAAAACGAAACTAGTGTTTTTGAAGAGCCAACTTTGGAAAATAAATCTATCGAGAAAAGTTTCACCAATCGTGTTTCTGTCTGTAATTTATCTAGATTATATCCTTAATTTATCTTTGTCAAAAAAACAAAACTGTATATTTTGCGGTTATTGAGAAAAAACGATTCTGCATTCATCAAAAACATTTATTACTCGTCTTAATTTACTTTCCCGACGTTTCGACTATGTTACAATAGCCATGGTCGCGGGCATATACCGTCATACGTGATAAAGACCCGTGTCAAAATCTATAGTTATAATTACATATTTAACCATAAAAAAAAAGATTCTCAATTCGACAGGTTTATTTTGTTCTGCTGCATTTTTGGGGTTCCGTACCTAAATGTTATGTTATGGTATGTAAGTTATTCGGTTTTTTTTTTTTTTTTTTTTTTTTTTTTTTTTAATTTGAATTAAAAAATTTTTTAATGGTTAAACTTACTTTAGCTGATGGCAGGTGACCATAATCCTATGGCCCAAGATCTCTCCAGGCATTTCAGCAGCGAGTCGCCTCTCCACAGCTTCATCATCATCCAGGTACGGAGTGTAGAGGCCGAGTAGATCGGCTTGGCGATTCTCCAACCTGTAGTATATTTTAAAACTATGGATTTTTACACGGGTCTTTTTATCTTACTATATAAAAGAAAGTCGGGTTTGTTACAACACTTTATAACTCGAGATCTGCTGGACCAATTTTCATGGTTTTTGATTCGTTGGATTTGTCTCCACCCCGAATAGCAGAATACATCTTAAAAAGACAATGAAAACTGGACGAATACATAATTATGAAAGATGGATCATTTTCAATAAATGTTCATTGGTTTAGTACATGTCAAACATTTGTTGTCCATCCAGTCAAATACTGTAAGTAATGATTGACATTTATGCATGCGTTCAGAAATGTATTTTGTGTAAACTATTTAAAAAGGTTGGATCAACTATTGTCTGTATTTTTTCATTTTTTAACGGGAACGGGAGTTAATTCTAAAGCGATACGAAGTTCGCCGGGTTAGCTTGTTATAAAATAAAATAAAGAGGATCACAACTGTAATCCCCAAGTACGGTAGACATACTCTCAGATCCTTGAAGATGTCTAAAGGGGGTAATCAGAGGCACGTTCAAACACCAAGTTTGGCATTCCATACGTGACTGGTTGCATCACCGCTTAGTAACTAGTTTCCTTAAGATGTTTTCCTTCACCGTTTTGATGCAAATATAATTTTGATAAATAGAAAAACCCATTGATCATGGCCGGGATCCGAATCAGATTAAAAGTCGAGGTACGTCACACTAGGCCAACACTTAGGCTATAATATAAGCAAATATTATCTTTATTTTTAAAGAAAATGGTGCTAGTCACTCACCGTCTAGACTCATTCACAGCGTCCACCTGATCTGGTGGCTTCCTCTCAAACAGGTCGGGGATCAGCGGATCTGAGGAGGAACTGCGCAGGTCCAGGCTGGCCCATGACCCTCGAGCGGTCAAAGTCTCATTGCAAGATGATGAAGAGGAGATGGAAGCTACTGATTGGCGTCCACTTGAGGGTTGAGATTCAGTCTGGAGATGGAATGAGTTATAATTTTTATAATGATCTTAAAAAGGGTTGACGTCCGGCAGGCGGCCGATTGTAAAACATAAGCCAAATCCTTCCGCAACCAAGTTAACCTAACCGCAAGTTATGTTGAACCCACATTAAGTGGGACAAAGGGGAAGAAAGTGATGATTTTAATAATCTTTGATTTATATTGTGTTTTTTTGGTGTAATGAGCGTTAATAAAGCAAAAGATCCTGGCATATCAGGATCGCAGCAAGTGGAAAGCCATGGTAGCTGACTATACTTCTGAGAAACAAGCGTGAATTTATGTATGTATGTATTTTTTTAATTATACAGTATATTATATAGATTTGCTTATTCAAGCAATTTTTCTAGTCCCTTCTTCTAGTAGCACTCATAGGGGTTGAACATTCTTATCTCAGTAGGTACAATTAGACCTCAAATCAAAGATGTTTCGAACAAGTTCACAGTTTCTCACCTGCATGATAATCAGTGAGTTATTAGGAGTATTAAATAACACACATTTCAAATTATCTACCAGACTATGCCTACAGCCCCGGCGTCGCACGGGTGTAATAATGATTGTAAGGCTAATTTTTTTACACCTTGGGTTACATTATCGAAGTTTTCATACGGATCCCTAACGTTTTTGAAAATAATCTATAGCCTATGTTCATCAAGGATAATGTAGGATTCTAATGGTAATTTTTTTTTAAATCGGTCCAGTAGTTTCGGAGCTTATTCGATGCAAACAAACAAACAATCAAATCTTTCCTCTTTATAATATCAGTATAGAAGTATAGATAAGGCAATAAGTCACCTGTAGTGCCGTAGACAGCTCTTCGGTAGATATAGCACAGGGCTCGTCAACCTCGTACTGATGTCTCGGTGCTGCATGTAACTTCTCCAGCCTCTCTCCGAGTCGCTCGCGTCCGTGAGACGACCCGGAGTACGCGCGGTACTTATGCTCTACCACGGTGTAGTCGGATGTGTAGCAGCGGATGCAGTCGCGAACAAACATTGGGGCTTTTGTTCTATAAATATAAGAGCATTGTACCTGAATGAAAAGTTACCTATATGCTATTCCAGGAGACCCTACTTTTATGTCATCACACTATACTAAGTTTAGTAAGAGTTTAAAAATGTTTGTGTGCTTTAAAAAGAGCAAGGGGATTGCCCAAAAAAAAATTATGTTGATATGGTAGTCTTGCAATATCACATTTATATCCTAATAATATTATTTATTGTGAGTCTGTATGAAAAACGGATTAAGTTGAAATTTGCTGTAGATGTTGATATAACGCCTGAATAAAACATAAACTACTTTAAAATATCATAAACATCCCCTAAATCAGTGTTCCGCAAAGTGTGTACCGCGGCACACTGATGTACCGTGGTCATTAGTTGGTGTGCCTTGGAAAAATAAGGATATCTTATAAACATATTTTTAGCAGCCCTGTCAACGATTACTCCAAATTTAGACCATCTATGCTCAATTAAACAGGCTCATTTTTCGCATTAGATACCTTTTCTGCAATTTAAAGTTTAGTTTTGTGGATTAATAAAAAATATTATTTCGTTGATTATTAATAAATTTTGATTAATATTACTTAAAAACTGATTATTAATTTGTGGTGTACCAAAAAATTTCATTTTCCTAAATGTACCTTGGACGCAAAATGTTTGCGGAACACTGCCCTAAATGTCAAAAAACGCAAAAGGGATGACTTTGGTATAGATGGCGCTGGAGTGCAACAAATCTGTGTTAGAAATTCTTGGAATCTTTGTTCCAGCCTAGCTTATTGACTCGTGAAAATTATTTGTCTACAAAAGAATAGACAATGTGAAATTTTGGTTGAGGTAGGTAAGTTTAGAAATATTATTTTTTTGTTAATTTCTGCTATTACCATGCTTATGAAGTAGAAAAATCACTGCTTTTAACACAAAAAAATATGTAATTGGCTTAACTTCTGTAATATATAAACTTTTCTCGGTTCATCAAGTATATATCAGTACTGGTATACTTACAGATCTTCATCTGGCAGCACATGGGTTAGTGTCCTGATGCGTCTTGGCACACAGCACAGCTCCATATCTGCTGATGGGTACGAGAGAGGGTCTCTCTCACCCATCAGCCGATCTGCCACCTCCTCATAGTCCGGAGGCTCTATCATATCGCACAGAGATAACTGAAAACATAGATTCAAATTCAAATTCAAAGTACACAGGACACAGATTACAATTTGAACAATAGATTTTACTTAAATTGAATAGTTAGTTTTTTTAGAATAAATTAACAAAATAATTTGAGGCATAACACTAACTTATATTAAAATTCAAGTAGACCAAATATGTTTTTAGTGGCATATAGTACAAGAAAAAACTACTTCAGGTACACCTACCTTTACACCTTCTAAACTATGAATTAAAAGTTATGAATTTAGTAAGTAATTAGATTTATACAAACAAATACATTCTTATTAGAAGTAAGAAATAAGATTGATCACTAAGAAATAATAAGACACATGTACACAAGGAACAGGATACACGTGCACTACTTTTAAGGATACCAGGAATGTACAGATGAATCATAATTAAACTGTATGTAGTTAATTTGGTACCAAATAAAATGAAGAATATATATTACAAAACTCACAGAAGACGAGCAGCCAGATAGAGTCCCGACCTTTGACTGGTTAGAATACCCTTTACGAACCTCCCCAGCATTCCTATAAATAGGGAAAATCAATCCTGAAGTAAAATTATCTCCAGACCCATCATGCATCATTTAACAGAACCTCCACACAAGAACAGAGAAAGCATTTACCCGGAAGATTGCTGATATTTACGGCCGAGAGTCATCTATACTTAGGTTACAAGGTTAATGTTAGGTTTTTATGTGAATTAATTATTTATTTCTCACAGGTTTCCGTTTGATTGAAAACACCTTGTTTACAAAACCAAAACTGACATTTTGTTTGTACATCTGATTGACGTTTCATTTGTGCTTGCATTTGACAGAGGAAATAACAAATGTTAATGTTGCTAGTGCAAAAAAAAATTGTCTATCTAATTTAATCCGGAAGTCTTTACTTTCTGTGACGGTATTCTGAAGAACGAGCGGAAGAGCAGAATGTTATTTTTTTTGGAGTGTATATAAAATAAGTTTTTATTATGTAGTAGGTAATTATTTATTAAATTTCATTAATATTCCAACGGTATGTACAAGTAGCGACCATACTAACCTCAAGCTGGTTTACAAACTACGTCTGAACGTATGTCTAAGACTAAAATGTATACCTAGATACGTACACAATACGTAGGTAGGTACTAAGGAAAAGAAAAACCAACCATGGAGGCTATATTATGGTTAGTACTACCGACCTACCCTACCTATACTATAACCTACGGTAGACATCCTCTCAGATCCAGGGTGCTCAAATCCTTTAGGTATATGTATAATGTAAGGACTTGAGGATTGCAGTCGTTAGTCTATTTTATTACAATAAGTAATAATAATGTACCCACGATTAACCCGATTCCAAACAAAGCTCAACATTTACTCCCGACCTAACAATTGTTTTATCGAGCACGTCCATCAAGCGTGCTCAAAACTTTTAATTTTAAATCACAGAAAATAACGTGTGTAGGTAATCCTTTTGCGCACGTTTTCAAATTAAATTGGATCAGGCGGTCGCGTGGCGCGGGCTTCGCTGACACGAGACTTCGCCATGCTAATGAAAAACTCAAAGCCATGGCTATTTCCTTGTGAAAGTGTTGGTAAATTAAGTCAATTACCTACCGCACAATTGAAAGTTGTCTGGGCTTAACTAATTTGCAGCAGCTATTAACTATGTCAATGTATATTGTAGGTAACTCCGTAGGTACCTAACTAGGTAGGTACTTACATAAATAGATAGATAATACTTTATTGTACACCAGAAATAAACAAGCAAAACATTAAACAAATAATTTTCGAATTACGTACAATGGGCGGCCTTATCACTAAAAAGCGATTTCTTACAGGCAGCCTGAGGATATATAAAAGTAGTAAAGTAACAGTGGAAGGCAGTGTACAAGCAAGAAAAATAACTTTATGACTTAATACCTATAATAAGCCTAAAAAAAGAACCTATGAATACTATAATATAATATGAATACTTAAAACTAACAATATATACTTACCTACCTAGCCCGGGGCGGGCTAGCTAGTCATAAATAAAAATAAGAAATAAAATAGTTTCTGTTGCAGGTACCTTTAAGTAGGTTAATACCACACTGCACAGGTTCTTCCTAGATCAGGCTTAAGTTAATCTACATAAAATTTTATTATGTTAAGATTGATAATATTCCGTATTATCAATCTTAACTTAGCTTAGTGCTAAGCTAAGATAAGTTAACAAATAAAGATTAATATATAAAATATGATCACGCTGTAGATCCCCAAGTATGGTACAGATATCGTTTCAGATATCCAGGAGCTCAGATCCATATATGTCTAAAGGGGTTAGTCAGATACACGTCCAAACATTACATTTGATGAGATTTATATATTAGAATAGAACCGGGAATGTTAGTCTTATTTCTTTTCAATTCATGATAGTCTACCTCTGCTATTCTATCTCTAGGTATATGTCTCTAACCCTAAAATACCCTTAAAGCAAAGCTTAGCAACCCCTAGCTGTGAATTCCGTAGGCACGCGGCAAAAAACGTGCCAAAATGACTCTTGTAATGTTTCTAACTAATCATAAATTTGTGAACTTTAAGATGTAGTAAAAATAACGTTAATAAAATCATAAGGTTCTGTTTGACTGGAAACGATCTTGTTACATAACAAAATAATTATTAATACCTACTTAATATACTTAGGTACCTAGATACTTATGTACTGCAGGTAATTAAAATAAATTGTCTTTGATAATAGTACATAATGTAACCTAGTAAATAAAGTTAGGTGGTGCCTAGATCAATTTGAAAAGGTAGGTAGGTACATACCTATTAATGAAAGTAGGTAATGATTTTCCCTCCTCTCCATTGAACCGTCTGAGAAGTAGGTAAGGTAGAGATACTTAGTTATTTAGGTAATAGATAAATAAAACCGGCCAAGTGCGAGTCGGACTCGCGCACGGAGGGTTCCGTACCATTATCTATAAAAAAACGGCAAAAAACACTTTTGTTGTATTGGCCCCACTTAAAATTTATTTTATTTTGTTTTTAGTCAGAAATACATCATCTGTGAAAATTTCAACTGTCTCGTTATCACGGCTCACGAGATACAGCCTGGTGACAGACAGACAGACGGACAGCGGAGTCTTAGTAATAAGGTCTCGTTTTTACCCTTTTACGGAACCCTAAAAATTACTTGTATACATACCTAAGTATAAATTAAAATTATTTCTAATAAAATATTGATTTGACAGTAGGTTCTTCCTCCGAACGGCACTCTAACAGAGAGTTTCAAACAATTTCAAAAGAAGAAAATAATTTCGTTTGAATTTCAAGATGGTAAGATGAAATAGGTTCTTTCGGATTGCGGTCAAATTACTCGTAACTTGGTTTATATACTTGGTACTTAGTGGAGTGGGTACATAAACCTACCTTCTTATGTAAGTTGGAAATCGAAAGTTGATAAAATAAATATTATAGTCGAGATTGTTGTTAAAAATCCAATTAATAGTTTCCAACATAAATAAAAAGCGGACAAGTGGAGTCGGACTTGCGCAAACATCCGTACAATCTTCTTACAGGTTTGCCTAATCTATATATATAGATAGATAGATAGATTATAACTTTATTGTTCACCATAACAAAAATACACAACAAAAAATGATATAAAAACAGTGTAAACAATGGGCGGCCTTATCGCTAACAGCGATCTCTTCAGGTAAAGAAATATTTTCTGTAATTTTTTTAAATTTTAGGCTGGATGAGGAGGGGGGGGGGGAATGGAGGGACATACGTGATACGAGTACGAGTGATACTATAAGGGTACTTCTTGAGCGAGTCCGACTCGCACTTTGCCAGTTTTTTCTATATGAGGTATGAAACCTTAACAAGTAAAAAAATATAGGTAGGTAGGTACGCGTCGAACTCACAACTTCCTTTTTTCGTCGGGTTGAGAATGAAGTAGGTAGTTATGTACCTACCTAATACTTAATTCAGAAATCCAGGTAAAATATTAAAAGGGCCATTACGTGCGAAGCTAAAATAAGCCCCGGGTATCCTCACAATAATTTCCTATCCTTCCTCATTTTAAGAACGTGTTATATTTAATACCTACCACGTTATTATATCATAGTACAATTTAAAAAGATCTTAAGCATTACTTTAAAACTTCCAAGAGTCTAGCCCCCGTATTCAGGATCGACACTGTGAGAACACGCACCCACAAATACGAGAATCCTGAATACGATGGTTAGTGAAGCCTAGAAGAATCAGAAACATTGATTTCATAAAACAGTGTACCTAGCTACCTCTGATATTGTACCTCTGGTTCTTTTGAACTATTATTTTCGCCTATTTATATTATTATCGCCCCGGGCGCTATACAACTATCTTCCGCCCGCGACTTTGTTCGAGTAGTACTTGGATACAATGGAAACGTATGTTGAAATCCAGATCTATATACCAAATTTCATCGACATCGGTTCAACCATTACGACGTGTTAACAAAGCTAAAGTCAAAAGGAATTTATTTATATAAATTACAAGGTGCATTTTAAAATGTTTTAATTCAAAAAGCAAAAGAACACATTCATAAGCAACCAGTTCACATATTCGTGCGCGTGCCCGTGCCCGTCGCATGGACGGGCATTAGCGGCAAGGTGAAGTTACGCCTCTTCCTCGCGACCAAGCTTATAAGAAGCAAGCAACACGCATGGGCAACTTCGGCCTATAATTTTTTTCAATGTCCCTTAAATTCAAATTTCAAATTCAAATTCAAAAATTCAAATTCAAAAATCATTTATTTCAATAAAATCACAAGGATCACTATGAAACGTCTTAGGAACTAGGTGAAGCTACGCCGATTCCACGCATCGACTACATAGCCTAATAGACGCCTAATGGCTTCATTTCTTCAAACAAACAACTCTGTCAAGTCAGTGAGGTATGAGGTACGGGGGGAGTGGGAAAAAATGCATTCTGATTGGCCGGTTCAAGATGACGTGATTCACTAGGGATGGGAAGTGTTGTCATGAGTTGGCGATAGCAGTCAAAGGCACGTCCAAATATTATATTCGGCACATACCCACATTTTGCAGTAGTTAGCAGTCCATACGTGACAGGTTGCAAGCCCATCGCCGCTTATAACAATACTAACTACTGGTTTCCTCGCGATGCGATGCGATGCGACTGGTTTCCACCGTTTTAAACACGGGATCGGGATCGGGATCGGGATCGGGATCGGGATCGGGATCGGGATCGGGATCGGGATCGGGATCGGGATCGGGATCGGGATCGGGATCGGGATCGGGATCGGGATCGGGATCGGGATCGGGATCGGGATCGGGATCGGGATCGGGATCGGGATCGGGATCGAGAACGGGAACGGGAACTTAAGACAACATTTGTTAATTCTAAAGCGATAATATTATAAATGCGAATAGCAAATAGGTTTCATGTAGGAACAACGCGAGCGAAGCCGCGGACGGAAGCTAGTTGGCAATAAGTAGTTTTACTAGTTAGGTCCAACTGTTGTTGTTACTACTATGAAGGTTTATCGATCATCAATTATTGAGTAGTGGTACAACACTATTGACTATCGACAAGGAAAATAACCAGTGTAACTTGAGCTTGTGGTAATGGTTTTGTAGCATAAACAGACGAGATGTGCACGGGTCAAGGAAGTGGTCGGTACTACTGCAGGTTTGACGCGCGGTATTTTTTATCGGCCGTATAAGCCTGATGTTTTGGATGACAGTGTTCGCCTTGCATGCGGTGTCTTCTGGGCTATGTAGTCGATGATTCCACGCGACCAAGCCTAGAAGAATCAGGCAACAAACACGGCTTGGGGTCTACCTTTTTTTTTATGATCCTTTCCTTAATGCTATGTAGAGCTCCAGTGTGGTGCCAATCGAACAAGGTGAAGGCTCAAACAAGAATAATAATTAAAAGTTAAAAGTACCTACTACTCAAGTACGTAGGTACAGCAATAAAAAAAATAACTAAAGAGCTTCAGCACAAATTCAAAAAGCAACACACGCTACACTTGATTTAGAATTAAAACTTACAGATAAAATAACTATTTGCTTAAAAATAATTAAAGTAGACAAATGTTACACAAAATAAAATTAAGTACCTAAATTAATATTTAGCTGTCGAGTGGCAGAGCGACATCAGGCCACGAGGATTTATCATTTATATATTATATATATCATTTATATATATCATTTATATAATTGATTGAGTAATAAACAAACATCCTACTGATGGATGGGGGAGCTCCGAGTCTCAAATATCAAGCAAAGGACATTGCTCTTTGTGGCCCTCGTGGCTTGTTTGCTCTTTCACATAAAGTAGGTATGTAGTACATACATACACATACATAATTATGTACTATATACCTACCTATATATAGGTGAGGCATTATTGACAGTATCACTACTGTCATATTATAACAAGATATATTCTTATCTACACAACAAGAAAAAAGAGACCGTTGAACGAGTAAGTAGGTACCTACACTCATTACCATTGTGTCAATTAGTCTCCCTCACTAGGTTGTGGGTAAAATAGGTCCCGTCTCAGCATTAAGTACAACAATAAGTAAAACTAAGTACGAGTACCTACTTGAGTAGGCATTCTACCTTCTAACTTACGAGAAAGTACAAGTTTGTTTTGAAAGCTTTTTAAATTGTTTTGTAATAAGAACTCTTTTCTAAAATTTCAAAGTTAATAAACTAAACTAAAATAAATAAATTGAGTTGGACACGCACAGGTTGTGAAACATGATTGTTGAACTAACTGAATTAAAATCTGCGGACGCAGCCCCGCCCTAGGATTGCAGGGCGGGCGGCAAGCCTCAGTGCCCAACGCGCTTCGCTGAACCACACACGTCTACTAATAGACACTCTTTGGTGACAATAAAACTGATTTTGAAATAAGAATTGTGTGCAGCCAGTTTTGTCTTAGACTGTTTTACAAAGGAGAATTTATTCTTGAACAATTAGATTAATTTGTACAGTGTTTTAGCACTTACTTCTAACGTACAGTATAGTTATTTAGTTTGCACTGTTACATACAGCCGAAGTATTTTTTGAATTGTAAATTCAAAGGCAACGAAGTTTTAAGTGAGACTTGAAACTTTTTAGTGATTTAGAACTTAAATAAAACTAAAAGTGCAACAGGTGAGGTGATACAGTCGACGAGTCTCGATATGATTTTATACGACGTAAGTAATATATTATACCTAATAATAAAAATAGTATAGCTATTTATTCCCAAAATTAAATATCATAAATTATAACACACAATAAATCATATTTGAAAAAATATATAGGTACTGAGTAGTATAATTTATTTCACTGTAAAATTGAACCTGTCACGTATGGAATGCAAAATGTAAAATGTGGGCATGTGCCAAATATAATGATTGGACGTGCCTCTGATTACCCCCACTAGATATATTCAAAGAAAGCGCCTGGAGATCTGAGAAGATGTCTACCGTACTTGGGGATTACAATCGTGATTCGATCATATTTATTAATAAATATTGGTGGACATTTTACACAGCGCCATCTAGCCCCAAACTAAGCAAAGCTTGTTGGACTATGGGAACCAGATAACTCATAGAATACTTAAATACGTTTTTTTTTTGTTGTAAATACATACTTATTATACATAACACCCAGACACAGAACTAACATCTATGTTCATCACACAAATGTTTATCCCGGGTGGGGATCGAACCCACAACCGCGCAGAAGGCAGAGCTACTACCAACTGAGCTGTATTATACCTACCTAGTACCTAACTATATAAAGGGATTTTGTTAAGACGACTCCCGAATACTGAAGCACACGTACCCCTACCCTTAGTAAAAACTAAATTGCTATATTCCCAAAGGATGTTGGACTTGTGATTATTTTTTTATAGATTCGAAAAAAAATGATTATGTCAGAAATCACTATCACTACATAGTATAAAGCAAAGTCGCTTTCCGCTTCCCGCGTATGTATGTTTGCTTATATTTTTAAAACTACACAACGGATTTTTATGCGGTTTTTTTTTAATAGATAGAGTGATTCAGGAGGAAGGTTTATATGTATAATAACATGCTACCCGTGCGAAGCCGGGGCGGGTCGCTAGTTATTTGATAAATACAATGCTACTCGCCAATACTAATAACTGAATCCTAAGAGAAAGAAACTATTTTCATTTGGCTTCTGAAGTTGAAAAATTCGCCACTGTGTTTTTTTTTTCGGTTATTATCAATCAATATGTCTGAACATTCAGTTTCGGTTTTGGGAGTAATTAATTATTCTCTCTAAAAAGCTGACAACTATATAAATTAGGGTTAACACTTACGTTTAAAAAACTAAAAACAAAATGGAGTCGGTTTAACTCCATTTTGTTATACTAATACAAAAACGGTAATTATAACCAAAAAAATAATTTAACGAACCGGCTAATAATGACGGAGTTATAAGGTAACAAACATAAAAAACCGGCCAAGTGCGAGTCGGAGTCGCGCACGAAGGGTTCCGTACCATTATTTATAAATAACGGCAAAAAAATCACGTTTGTTGAATGGGAGCTCCTCTTAAATATTGATTTTATTCTTTTTTTAGTATTTGTTGTTATAGTAGCAACAAAAATACATAATCTGTGAAAAATTCAACTATCTAGCTATCATGGTTCTTGAGATACAGCCCTGTGACAGACAGACGGACAGACAGACAGACAGACAGACAGACAGACGGACAGCGAAGTCTTAGTAATAGGGCCCCGTTTTTACCCTTTGGGTACGGAACCCTAAAAAACACTAGTAGGTATCTCAGCTACTTACCTAATTAAGTATTACTCAAAGCGATAATGGTAGCTTGCAGAGTCCACTGGGAAATATTCCTAGTGTCTCGTTCCAGCCAGACACTTCAGTTCAATTTAATTGCAAGCCGAAGGTTGACATTACTCGTGTAGGTACAGTACTGCATATTAGATGATTAAAATACAATCGCACAAAGAGATCCTTGATCCTTGAAGATACCTAAAGGGGCAGTCAGTCCTTGAGATCTGAGAGTATGTCTACCGTATTAACTACAAATATTAGACAAATAAAATAGATGGACTAGAATAGAATAGATGGACAATTCAGATGTTCATGTGTTGCTTTTTGAATTTGTGCTGAAGCTCTTTAGTTATTTTTTTTTATTGCTGTACCTACGTACTTGAGTAGTAGGTACTTTTAACTTTTAATTATTATTCTTGTTTGAGCCTTCACCTTGTTCGATTGGCACCACACTGGAGCTCTACATAGCATTAAGGAAAGGATCATAAAAAAAAAGGTAGACCCCAAGCCGTGTTTGTTGCCTGATTCTTCTAGGCTTGGTCGCGTGGAATCGGCGTAGCTTCACCTAGTTCCTAAGACGTTTCAAAGTGATCCTTGTGATTTTATTGAAATAAATGATTTTTGAATTTGAATTTGAATTCATCATGAGCATCGCCCGCGACCATTTATTTACCGATCTACCGTTGATCGCGTTTGAAGAGCATCTGAATTGTATCGAATTGTCAGCAATAAAAGAAAAAACGTGGTAATTAGCTGTTCAAATAGTTAGAATGAGTAACAACCACGATAGTTTTAATTCTATCTCTACCGTACTTATTATTATCACTGTCGTGCATAATCTTATATTTTTTAGAGAGCTTTTTGTTGATCATTTTTGAACGTAGTGGGTAAGTATTTGTACATTAGTAACCTACCTAAAGCATGTTATAGCTATGGAAACACCTACGTGCGCTAATAGTTTTCATAGAAAGTATGCTATGTGACCCCAGAAAAAGGTTCTACCTTGTAATTCGGGTCTAAGGAAAAATAATTACGCGCTTAAAACTTTTTTTTCTGTGACTGCCACGCTGTGACCTAATACATTGTTTATGACAAAATACTAATTCGTAGATCACGAGTACACAAACCGCGTCCTACGATACTGTCCTAAAGTATTGTCTTGCGCCCTTGCGTCCGCCAACTTAAGGCATAGTGCTTCGTATTTTCCTGGACCAAATTGGTGACGTTTTGAAAAAAGGCCAGGTCAATAGTACTCTTAATCGATGAGCATGCATGAGGAATGTGATAAGAGTGAATGAAGCAAAAGAAGTATGTCAGGATCGTAGCAAGTGGAAAGCCTCTCTACCCCTCTCAGAATCAGGCTTGATTTTATGTATGTATGTATAGTATATAGTAGAACCACAAAGTACCTAAGTAGCAACACAAAGTACCTAAGTAGCAACATAAGAAACTCCTTAAACATTCATAAAATCCCAACACTAATTAACTTCAAAAAGTATCTTCACCCTCCAGTTACGAACTCTAAGCTTAGTTCAACAGTCGTGTTCATGGCGTGCGTGTCGCATAATTTGACTTCTATTATACCTAACCACCTCCGTCAATCATCGTTTATCACTTGCACTAGGAAGCTGCGAAGGCCGTATTGTGTTCCTTAAAAAAAACATCCTTATGTCAATGCTGCAAGGTTCAAAATGCAATGTGATAAAGGAGATGAAGGTACGAGGTTGGCTGTGAGGCTGCGGCGCGCGCAGCATCAAGAAGACTAGTAATGCGACTGCTTTACAATTTAGTAATTATTATCGATGTTTTCGTTGCTAAAGAATTTATTAGCTAAAGGTTTGATCTGCAGCAAGCAGCTAATACAAAAAGAAGTAATAGTTTTAACCAAAAACCTTATATTAATTTTATCAATTTCTGACGATAATACGATAACCTCTACCATTCACTAAAATGCTTTACTAACCTTATTTTTATACGACAACGCGGAGGACGTTGCTGTCTGCCAAAGTCAAAGTTAAAAGGCATTTATTTCAGTAAAATGACATTGAAACACAGAATCTAACGCCTGTTATTCGCGAACAAGCCTAGAAGGAAGTATTATTACTTATGCATACTTATGGTACCATCATTACCATTATAGTACTGTAAAAAGCAAGCTTAATATTATTGTAACTTAACGTATAGAAAATACCTGAAACCACTTGAATTTCATCGACTCCACCCCACCCCTTCAGTCAACCCTGCCGCCGCGACAAGGATGGACGTATCCGTATTGCAGCCCCGCGGCTGAAAAACCCTGTTAAATAGCCAAATTGTCACATAAAACAAACTATAATATCATGTAAATATCAATTCAGTGGTACACAACATTTCAATCATGGGCATTGACAGTTTGCCGCCGCAGCGTCCTACTGTAAGTTACTGAAAAACTGAAATGTATTATGACGTTTAAATGAGCTACAATGGACACCTATCTCATATCACGACTGGCCTTCAGCTCAGCTGGTAGTAGCTCTGTTTTCTGCAATCTAGGTTCGATCACCACCGAAACCTTGTATTGAATATAATACATAGGTGTTTTGTTCTGTCTGAGTATTATAAAAAGTTATAAGTATGAAAAAAATAGGATCACTACTGTAATCCTCAAGTAACTACTTTAGATATTATCAAGTACTCAGATCCTTTGAGATGTTTACAGGGGGTAGTTAGAGGCACATCAAAACATTACATTTGGCACATGCTTACATTTAATAATTGTTTAAGTATTTATTTACAAAATGTATGTAAGTATTATATCGGATAGTAAGAGTTTTGCTTAGTTTAGGGCTAGAAGACGCTGTGTAAAATGTCTACCAATATTTATTTATGGACAATTCTGTTTTATGGTGCTCTGTAAGTATCTACGAGTGCCTTAGCAACAGAATATATGCAATGCAGTGAAACCAAAGTTGCATGTTTAATTGGTAGCTTTGCGATGTCCTATAAATAGAATAATTAATCTAATTGGATATTCAAAGCAAGATGCAATAAATTCAAAATAACAATAATACAATTTAGTAGTAGGTTACGTGCATTTGTACAAGATCCAGTCGTTATTGCGTTTATTGTATAGGATCCATAAACTTAAAAAAAAAATCCCCACGAAAATTGCAATAACATAAGGTATCAAAAGTTTACCTATAATCTTCATTAGTAGGGAGGTCTGTGAAACCGGGGTGGACTGCTAGTCAAACATAATATACTATTATAGAATTAAAACTATCGTGGTTGTTGACTGCGATCAACGGCAGATCGGGGTCGCGGGCGATGCTCATGATGAAGAGCATCTGAATTGTCTCGAAACGTCAGCAATACAAAGGAAAAACGTGGTAATTAGCCGTATTTCTATTTAAAATAATATACTATTGTATCAAAAATGATCGATCTAACCAACATTACTCGAGAAAATTGGGCATTGATCCGGATTAAGGGAAGTGTTGGCAAATATCCTGATGGATAATCGCAGCCAGTATTATGTTTTCATTGTGGGTAATACCTACCGCTGTTCGTATTAAGATGATGCTTAAATTTTTTGTTTTTTTGTATGGGCCGAGTCTACCCGGGATAAGAAAGAAAAAGTGATAAAACCGCATCATCGTGAAAATCATCAATCTTAAAAAGAAATTCCTTTCATTTATGTAGCCTAGTATGATTATCTAATGAATTATATAGTTTAGCTATTTCACTTTCAAAACTTTCGTGAGTTGTACTACACATTATTACAACAACGGGAAATTACTCACGTAAATGATAAATTGTCAATGTGGACACCGACAATGTTTCGATTCATCTAGAGAATCTTTTTCAGGGACGGCAATGCGAGCAGGGTAGCGCGCGCGTTTAATGGTCAGTGGACCATTAAACGCGCGCGCTACCCTGCTGAAGAATCTTCTTCACCCCGAAGAAGATTATCTAGATGAATCGAAACATTGTCGGTGTCCTTATTGACAATTTATCATTTACGTGAGTAATTTCCCGTTGTTGTAATAATGTGTAGTTTAGCTATTCATGGTTTTGAGTAAAAACTAAATTAGTGTTTTGGAAGAACAAACTATGGAAAATAAATCTATCGAAAAATCGTGTTTCTGTCTATAATTTATCTAGATTAAATCGATAAGTTATCATTGTCATAAAAAAACAAAACTGTTTGTTTTGCGGTTATTGAGAAAAAACGATTTAACATTCATCAAAAAAAAATACTACTCGTCTTGATATCGTCTAATTGTAGGTCGTGGCGTAGCGAGTGAGTGCCCAGCTGTTACGCCAAGGGTTTGATCCTTGCGGCGGCATAAATTATTGCATGATCAGCACATTTTTGTTCCGGATTTGAATGTTTTATGATACTAGCTGCTCGCCCCGCCTTCGCACGGGTGGTAACTAGATAAAAAGTAGCCTATTTATTATTCTGATATAATACATACAGTCGTGGTCAACTAATTAGGGACACTCTTTGGTTAAACCGAATTGTGAATTTATTTTTTATTTTCCAACGAGTCTAAACCATATTCCATATCTCTTACATGTAAGTATAATTAGTCATTTATGTGCCCGATTATACAAACAATAACAACTTATTAAACATTAAACCTCTTTACAGTACAGCTGATAGATTATCGTAGTGCTATTTGTTCAAATAATGCTGGCTGGCCATTTAATTAGGGACACTGAGATATTGCGTTCTATTTTCAAAATTTGAATCTCAATACTTTTTTACTTCTTCTCTTATTGTTTCGTGGTAGTTTTGGCGGCAATCCCGATATTTATTTTAAGTTTTGAAAAATATTTTGAAGAAAAATGGGTAAAAATAAAAGTTGCGATCCAACACTACGAAAAATTATCATGAAGTTTGTTGTCGAGCATGGTTGGCCATACCGAAGGATATCAGAACATTTAAATTGTTCAAAAACTATGGTATACAATGCAGTGCAACATGTCAGACGCAATAACACAGATTTAAATGTGCCCAGAACAAAAAGATCGAGAAAAACAACCCCGCAAGAAGATAGAATGATAACCAGGTTAGCTAAGAAAGATCCGTTTCTAGGCTCTATTTTAATTAAACACGAAGTGTTTGGGACAGACGAAAGAGCTGGTGTCTCAGCGAGGACCGTTCGACGACGTCTGGTAGAAGCAGGGTTGTTCGGAAGAGTGGCTCGCAAAGTACCGTTGTTGAAGAAAGAACATAGAAATGCTCGTTTGGCGTTTGCACGTAAATATGGACATTGGACCTACGCCCAATGGCAACATGTATTATTCTCTGACGAGACCAAGGTTAATTTGATTTATTCAGATGGAAGGCAATACGTACGGCGTCCAGTAAAAGCGGAAATGAATCCAAGATTCACAAAAAAGCAGGTGAAACATGGCGGTGGAAACATTAAAATGTGGGGTTCATTTTCTGGACGTGGAGTGGGACCTGTGAGGAAAGTTCAGGGTAACTTAGACCAACATCAATACAAGGCAATATTGGAGGAAACGATGCTTCCCTATGCTGAGGAGCATCTCCCTATTATATGGACGTTTCAGCATGATAACGACCCGAAACATACCGCCCGTTCAGTCGAGTCGTTTCTTACCAGTCAGTCAGTATCGGTGCTAGATTGGCCAGCAAATAGCCCGGACCTTAACCCAATCGAGCACCTTTGGCACGAAATCAAGAAAAAAGTAGCCACTTATCGTACCACAACTTTAGATGAACTTAATGAAGCTTTTTGTGAGGCATGGGCAAACATTCCTGTCGAAACATGCCAGAAACTGATAATGTCTATGCCACATCGGTGTCAAGCGGTAATTACTAACAAAGGTTTTGCTACTGGGTACTGATTTTACACGTAATAAAATGGAGCTGTTAAAGATATTATAATACTGCAGATTATTAGTTTTGTTTAACTCTATTTTTCATTATAGTTTACTGTCCTTAATTAAATGTCCAGCTACAGAATTATACCTTAAAATTGAATACATGTTCAACCTTTGATATTAAATACTTTTTTCTATTTATTTATTCTTTTATTTACAGCCATTTAAAGCATAATAATCGGACCAAATTATGCAAATAATAGTTACTGAGAAATCAATAGGGTTTTATATTTGTATGTACATAACCGGTTATTGTTCTTCACTATCTTGCATGTCCCTAATTAGTTGACCACGACTGTATATGCTATATTACTGTAAAGTTTAATTTTAATCCGTTTAGTAGTTTTTGCGTGAAAGAGTAACAAACACAAACAACCACTCACAAACATTCTCATTTATAATATTAGTAGGACTCTTAACTATATCTTTTTACAAGGAGAGTAGACGTCATGCGGCCGGTTGTAAAACACCAAGCCAAATCCATTTGCAAAATAAATTAAAGGTGATTACGTGATAAAGACTCGTGCAAAAATCTATAGTAACAGATTATGTTATGTCTAATAACCATAGCTTGAAAAATAATGGTACTTCATATTTTCTGATACCCAAGACACACAGAGGGAATCTTAGTGTTGGCTCAGGACTGTTTATGATATTAAATCCAAAAGTTTGTGAAGACGTTTGTTCGTTGCTTCAAATTTGGATGAAACGGAAAATTTCGTAACGTTTAGGGTTCCATACCCAAAGGGTAAAAACGGGACCCTATTACTAAGACTTCGCTGTCCGTCTGTCTGTCACAGGGCTGTATCTCATGAACCATGATAGCTAGATAGTTGAAATTATCACAGATTATGTATTTCTGTTGCTGCTCCAATAACAAATACTAAAAACAGAATAAAATAAATATTTAAGGGGGGCTCCCATACAACAAACATGATTTTTTTGCCGTTTTTTTTATAGATAATGGTACGGAACCCTTCGTGCGCGAGTCCGACTCGCACTTGGCCAGTTTTTTGAAAGTTAATTTTTGTCATAAAGGCATGCAACGTGTCTTTTATGCCACGGCGTTGTCTAAAGTGCATTTTACGATTGTTGGTTACTGGCGTCGTTATGTACGGTTAAAAGCCTTTTTAAAACAGAAGTCCACACTGAACATACTTAAATGCTACATAAAAACATGGTCTGTTGGCTATTGAGTCCATGTGGGCAGTATGGTCCATGGCATTAACTTAAAGTATAAAGAAACCATCTATATTATCGGGCACTAGAATATTTTCAAACCAAAGTACAAGGTAAAGGTTTGGTTAACTAAACTGTTTGCCAAACTAAAACAGAACTAATTAGACAAATAAGAAAAACTAGAAGCTTTATTTAAAAAGAGCGCTTTTTATTTAATTATAACACAAATCCCTGGTACCTAGTGAAACTTCGCTTCGCAACAAAGCCTAGAAGAATGAAAAGATAAATAAAAATGCTGGCATATTCGCAGAAAATTGAGAAACTATACCTTCTTGAATATCAAGGCGAAGGTCAAGTTGGCTTTGAGAAGCCATAGCTATCGACTACGGACGTAGGCAGGCACTTTAATAAATCCTAGAGGGCTCTGTCAATATTGAGTGAAACGTGAATAGCCATGTTTACAATATCCTATTGCAAAACTTCGTTGTATGCTTGTCGAATTTGATTGAAACATGGAATAAATATAGCTATTATATTGAATATACAGGCTAAAGACACAAGTACACCTATGAATGCCATATTATAATGTTGAAATTTTTTGTTTTTTTTCGTTGATAATCAATCAAGATGTCTTGTGGTCTGAAAATCTAGTTTCGGGAGTGGTCGTTTAAATAAAGAAAATGAAATGAAATAGTATCACATCATGCATGGTATTTTATTGTAGATTTCCAGATGCTTTTATAGTGTAAGATCCATATCTAGTGTCCAAGGGTAGGCAAAGACACGTCCAAATATCAAAATTTGTTACTGATCTACATTTTGCAGTAACAGCATGCCAACTTGCAATCTCATCGCCGCTCTTTAGCTTTTCAGCTGTACCATTGAGAATTTTGCTCAAAAACGGCTGGAATTTAGAAGCGTTTTGGACGGATATTCTTTTAGATCTAGTATATATAAATTACGCGTCACGTTGTTTGTCCGCGATGGTCTCCTAAACTACTTAACCGATTTTAATCAAACTTTGCACACCGTGTGCAGTTTGATCCAACTTGAAAGATAGGATAGCTTACATCTCAATTTATAGTCGCAATATTATTTTATTGCTAACTGTTGACACAGCAACGCGTGGCTGGGTCTGCTAGTAGTATATCTAGGGTATCTAGTATATCTATATAGTTGAGGATGTCAAAAGGTAGTTAAAGGGACATCAATTTGGGTACATGCCCACATGACATCAATTTGGGTGCATGCCCACATTTTGCAGTAACATACGTAATAACTTGCAAGTTCAATGCCGTTTTTTAGCTGCACCATTCAGAGGATTTTGCTCAAACGAACTGGCCGGAATTTATGCGCGTTTTTTTCAGAGCTGGAGCAGGAATCCGATTTCAAATTCATGATTTGAGTCGTCACGTTCACCCGCCGCACAAAACTTTGATGAGTCAATGTACTCGTGCGAGTACGTTAAAAGAACGTAAAAAGAATGAGCAGGTTGTTGTATTTTAGTGGGTTTCATAATTACAGGTGTATTTCTCTTATCATTTTTTTACACATTTCGCCATCTATCTCCAAACTAAGCAAAACTCATTATAAGCTATGAGAGCCAGTTTTTTTTTATTATCTGGCGAAATGTGTAAAAAAAAAGATAGGATACATAAATGCTTTTTTTTGTAAAAACATACTTATTAAACATATTAACATCCAGACACAAAACATCTATGTTAATCACACAAATATTTGTCCTTAGTAAAAATAAAATATATAAAAATACCAACTTGTATTGGAATATGCTTTATGTTCTTATATACTTATAAAAACATGAAGTCGGTTTTGTTTTTGGTATTATAAACGTAATTAATTATAATCATTGTAAATGAATTCTATTTATATGTAAAAGAAAAATATACGTAGGCATTTATTTTTTACTTCAAAGAGAATACGATATTTGCTGATGTGCTGAAATAATGAAGTGGGTTTGAAGGGATGATATTTACACAAGTCTGGGGAAAGCTGTACATAGGGCATCGCCCTTTACATAAGGTGTATGTCTCTTTACATTCTATTAGGTACCCATTAGTTTGTGAAACCCAATGTTACACATACATGTTTGTGTTTGAAGCGACCTAAAAATCAACTACTTAATGGTGGCAATTCTGTTGTGTCTATGCTAAAAGTTGCAATTCCTAAAAGACGATCGCTTTTATTCCTTTTACGTTAAAGTCTATATCTAAAGTCGTAGGTATTTATAGGAAGTTTGAACTTCATCGTGGCACAACAGAATCGCCACCATTTTTATGTATAAATCCTGCTACGCCGTAGCGCATTGTGCTACGCTCGTAGTATGTAGCGTGACGTATGAAACTACTCGTAGCGTATCTACGCAATCTTTTCGCGCTTGGAGCTTTTTTATCAGGAAATCCACCTTTTCAACGTGTATCTTTTTCCAGGAAATTCGACGTATGAAATTCACTCGTGTAAAAAATTGAGCTCATGTTATTTCATTAATGAGGGCACACTGAAAATATATTTCCTAATCCGATGATAAGGCAACCTTCCAATATACCTCCCTATTTATCTAGCTACCCTTGCCCTATTAAGCTCACCCACAGCCTTTTTGCACGGTAAACTTTTAAGATAAATTATTAAGCTGTTTGCTATTCCAATTTGTAAAAATATTTACTTGGTTTCGTTTGGTATTGGTTCAATTTTTTTTATGGCAATAGCAATTATCCCTTTTTGATATTGTGTTTGTATTTTCTTTGGAAGATATTAATAAATTGGTATAAACAACCGTAAACACCTTTTTTTTAATAATAATAATAATAAATAATATTGTCTAAATTATATAATGTATCCTTCTATTTTCGGAATAAGTGGCGACGGACTTGCAACCCGTCACAAACTAATGATATCGTTATTTGTTGCCTGATTCTTCTAGGCTTGATCGCGTGGAATCGGCGTAGCTTCACCTAGTTCCTAAGACGTTTCAAAGTGATCCTTGTGATTTTATTGAAATAAATGATTTTTGAATTTGAATTTGAATTTATATCTTTCTTACAATTTTTGAACAAATTATGTTACTTAGGGTGTTATGGTACTAGGTTCTAGGCTAGAGCTATGCAATTATTAAATTATGTGTTGTTATTTAATTATTGTCTCAAATTTTGTTGAAATAATAAGCGTCTTTGGTTGAACTTGGAGGTAACCGTGCGTTGGGTCGTAGACGTAGCGATAGACTTGATTCTTAAGGTCAAACATTAAATTATTTATTCATTTTTAATGTCAAAGATTTAAGATGAATGCTCTTTAAAGTCTAGGTCGCTCACAACATGTACATCTAGATTATAGTTTTGAAGCTAGATAAATTAGGCTTTCTTAAGGGGCTGCCAGTCGACGATTGCTCTTTTTCGGAACGAAAAAAGTAATACTTCTGAACAGGCCACATCTCCTATTTTTATAAGTATATTACTTCAGGTTCCTACCTAGATTTCTATTAAGCTGAAAACATAATAGCAGAAACTTTTCACGATAAAAATATTATTTCAAAATGATACGTTTTGGAATTTATGATCGAAATATTTTATATACCTACTATTAAAATCAACTTGTGATTTATTGTTAAAGATAGGTAATATGTAGATCTAGATTTCTATTAGGATAGATTTTTGATAAGTAATTATACATAATTTATATCATTAATTTATTCGAAAAGCTAAGGCGGACCACGCGCGGACGTATGTTTGTCATCATTGCAGCGGTCGGTAGGATTATTTATCGAAGTGATTAAAGATGGGTACATCTTTATTCACATATACTATACATTATAAAATAGGAGATGTGGCTTGTTCACAAGTATTTATTTTTTCGTTTCGAACAAAAATAATCGTCGACTGGCAGCGTCTTAAGATCAAGATCGAATCCTTTTTAAATCGAATTAAATCTTTTTTTTATTAGAAAATAATTGAATAAAAAATACTTTACTCGATCTATTATAGTGCCTAAACATCATCCATATTGAATCCATATAAAAATAGGCTTTTGGCCTCGATTCAAAATCAATTCAGCCAACGGGTCTCAAGTGTATGAGATATTTCCAATGAGAAGATTCAAACCTACTTTACTTTTCTTCGCTCAATTTAATCCCGATTCTTATATTATACTCGTTCTGGTGAATACAAAGTACCTAGTAATTTACGATTTACAAGTTTATATCTGGCAAGAGATGGAGGCCTTTATTCTTCATTCAGTCATAGACCTGGTTGTTATGCCTACCCCGCTTTTGGGCATTTTGAATTTTTGCAGTCAATAACTAAGCATAGCAAACAAACTTGATTAAAGTCTATATCTATAGTTAATACAATTATTTGTCTATGGTCCGTTTTAATTAGTGACATTTGTGGTGCGTTGTGCGTTCCGATGATTTCCCGTTTTGTGTATTTATATATGAATAATAAATAAATAAATATCGCCTGTTACAAAACCTTTGCTGAACCTAAGAGATAGATGAATACTCTATTTTATTTTGTTTAAAAATCGTCGTTTTAATCATTTTTTCAATATAAACCGTTTATTTGAAAATTAATAATTGTTAAAATGCCCACCAGCGCTCTTGCCCTACATTAAATTAATACAATGTACATAGCACATACTTACTATTAAGGAAATAACGGCTATTTTTATTAGAAATTTTTTAATTAATGTTTATTTTGACAAAATTTATCTTTTAATTTAATTTTATCATTATTATACAAACAAAAGTTGACCATCAACCGTAATCAGTAATTTAAGTTTGAACACCTTGACGCCAAAGCTACCTTCCTAACGTTTCAAACAGTCATACAAATCATAACAACAAAATTAGTCGTCACTCAACATTGAGCTACAGAAGCAAGCCTACGCTACTATATAGCTTGTCTTCCGTGATTATATTGTGAAATTTTCAAATCAAGAAAAATATACCACCATAAAAAACAAAATGTAATATAAACATTAACCGCATTCATAAACAACTTCCTCATTTTTAAATACCCGTTAAAAATGACGTTATATTTTGTTGTCATGCTCTTTACGGCAAAAAAGATGATAAATATGTCGTTTTAATTTAACAGTACTGCATGCGACACGGCTCACGCGATCCCTCCTCGCCTGAGACTCAGAAATTATAATAATGATGCAAAAGTAATTTATTCGTATTGATCGGTATCTATGCAGAGATGTAATTTACCAAACTACCGCCAAAGTTTGTAAAGTTTGTCGAAGTATGTCATTATGCCAATGGCATGAAAAATTTGAGTAAATTGTATCACGAATCACTATCGTATCGACAACGTCAGTTTTGACATCTGGTATCACGATAGTGCCTGATTCTTATAAGCTTCACCTAGCTCCTAAGACGTTTCAAATTGATCCATGTGATTTTATTGAAATAAATACATATTGACTTTGACTTAGTTCGTGCTCAGTCCACAGATCAGTTTTAGGTTAAATGTGAGAAAAACCCTTGTAACAATAGATACACTGTGAGTGGACAGAGTAGAGCTTAGTTAGTAAGCTTGCAGCTACAAAGCTGTAGAATGTATGCGTCTTATATGACAAAACTACCCACAAAAATGGGTAAGGAGAGTGTTAGGAATGTCACTGTCAGTCATGTGTCAAAACTAGCTGTCAGAAGTAGCTACTTTAGCTCGTGACTTTTATAGGTTAGATTTTGTAACCCGAGTTAAAACGTTAAAGTAGTCAGTTACACTATTTATAACTCAAAAACAGCTGAACCGATTTAGCTGAAAATTGGTGGGGAGTTAGCTTAGAACCAGGAGACGGACATAGAATTCTTTTTATAACAGGAACGGTAACGGGAACGGAAATTTAGCACAACATATTTTGTTAATTCTAAAGCGATACGAAGTTCGCCGGGTTAGCTTATTACTAATAATGCGATATAACAAATTGGATAGTTAGTAAAACAAAATGTAATCTTGGAGTAAGGTCGAATAAAAAAAACATTTATGCGACCACATTTCAAAAAATAGAAAACTTCTCACTTATATAAGTTAGCAACTTGGGGTTAGGAACTTGGATGAATTGTCAGAATTTATCTCTGATTTATTCACGTTAAAATTGAATGAAAGTTTCGGGATTGTAATCACATCAAAGAGAATAAGTTAAGGCACAAAGAGGTTTTTAAATAAAAGCTTGGCCTTAATTATTTTAATCAGCATTTAAATACTCGTAGCTAAGCGTGAGTAGGTAATTATCGAATAAGTTCGTTAGTGTTGATGATTATGATGACATTTAATAATAAAAGTGTGAAAGTTTGACCGTTTTTAGGGTTCCGTACCCAAAGGGTAAAAACGAGACCCTATTACCTACTAAGACTTCGCTGTCCGTCTATCCGTCCGTCCGTCCGTCTTTCATAATCTGTGAAATTTTCACAGATTATGTATTTAATAATAATAAAAATTGTAATTAAATTGTAATTAAATTGTAATGATGATAAATTTAAATTGTCACTAAAAATAATAATAGTAATAATGTCAAAATAAAGTTTGTTAAGGGGCTCCCAGTCGACGATTGCTCTTTTTCGAAACATAAAAAGAAATACTTCTGAACAAGCCACATCTCCTATTTTTATAAGTATATTACTTCAGGTTCCTACCTAGATTTCTATTAAGCTGAAAACATAATAGCAGAAACTTTTCACGATAAAGATATTATTTCAAAATGATACGTTTTAGAATTTATGATCGAAATATTTTATATACCTACTATTAAAATCGACTTGTGATTTATTGTTAAAGATAGGTAATATGTAGATCTAGATTTCTATTAGAATAGATTTTTGATAAGTAATTATACATAATTTATATCATTAATTTATTCGAAAAGCTAAAGCGGACCACGCGCCGACGTGTGTTTGTCGTCATTGCAGCGGTCGGTAGGATTATTTATCGAAGTGATTAAAGATGGGTACATCTTTATTCACATATACTATACTACTTCCATGTTTACCATAGCTTATCTAAGATCCCGACCATTAACCCATTTCCTAAGGCGTGTATATTTTATATCCCAAAATAAACGCAATGAGAGCATTTCACTAAAATTGCGTCCTATTTTCTTCGACGCCCTTTACAGGCCATTCTTTCTGCACGATTGTTTCACAACGGCCCCATTTAGTCACGATATTCCCTAATTATGTTGCACGGGGAGTAGACAGCACGAATCGTAAATTCGTTTATGGGGATGAGTTCGCTATTAACCTGCTTAGTTTGTGCTTGGCTAATGAGGTTCCATTAACTTATTTCCAACTAGCTGACCCGTGCCCGCTTCGCTGTGCGTAAGACATTTCTAATACCATCGTGGACTTTTTTGTAGACGTTTTTAAGGTGTACAATACTGTAGTACATTATTTTGATATATCTCGTTCAGCCAGCATTTGCAATGTAAGCGCAAAAAAATGTGTTAATTTACGACATCACATTAGAAACCTCTAAAATTATCAGTGTTTCTCTACTATATTATGCATATATTATACATATAAACATTCCTCCTGAATCACTCTATCTATTAAAAAAAACCGCATCAAAATCCGTTGTGTAGTTTTAAAGATATAAGCAAACATACATACATACATACATACGCGGGAAGCGGAAAGCGACTTTGCTTTATACTATGTAGTGAAGATAGTGCCATTGGCCTAGAACTGACCAATTAACATTTGTTTTTAAAACTACCTCTAGTTTATTGTTTTGTCTAAATACTATTCTGAAAGAAAACATCGTAAAGAAATCAATAACTATTTTTGTAAGCGGCAACGGACTTGCAATCTGTTATGTAAGGAATGCTAACTACTGCAAAATGTGGGCATGTGCCATATGTTAATGCTTGGACGTGCCTCTGACTTCCTCTTTAGAAATCACCAAGGATGAGAGAGAGGATGTCTACCGCGCTTAGGGATTACAGTCGTGGGCCTTTACTTCCATATTTATGTGATATCTGTTATCTGTTTAAATTGTTACCTCATCTACTAAGCATGCAGAGTGAAATTAGCATCATACAGTAGTAATAAATATTGTACCTAAATCGTAAGTTATTATTATATTATGTGTCGTAACAATGGTTGGAAGACCTTAATCACTACATAGTATAAAGCAAAGTCGCTTTCCGCTTCCCGCGTCTGTATGTCTGTATGTATGTTTGCTTATATCTTTAAAACTACACAACGGATTTTGATGCGGTTTTTTTTAATAAATAGAGTGATTCAAGAGGAAGGTTTATATGTATAATACATGCATAATATAGTAGAGAAACACTGATAATTTTAGAGGTTTCTAATATGATGTCGTAAATAAACACATTTTATTGCGCTTACATTGCAAATGCTGGCTGAACCCCACGAGATATATCAAAATAATGTACTACAGTATTGTACACCTTAAAAACGTCTACAAAAAAGTCAACGATGGTATTAGAAATGTCTTACGCACAGCGAAGCGGGCACGGGTCAGCTAGTAGATAACATAAATAAAGACATATATCGCAGTTATGTGAGAAGGAATCCTTCGGCATCGAGGAAAAACGAATCAATAAATGTACACCCACTAAAGCTAATGTCAAATATATGATTGCGAGGCGTGTCTTACACCATATTACGTCTTAAAGGTCAGCAATCAGCTTCTCTGTAATTTGACAGACGTAAAGTTCACACTATAAGATTTTCCAAGGACACGAGAATCTTATGTTCTTCTTTTTAATATATAAAATTTTAGTGTCACAGTGTTTGTAACCAAACTCCTTCGAAACGGCTTGACCCGTTTATGAATTTTTTGTGTACATTTGGTAGGTATTATGTTATTTTATGTATATTTTTTGTATCCCTAAGTGATAAAGTTGGCATAAAATTCGGGAAAAACAGAAAGTGCTTTTTTCTGTGGGGTTATTTAAACTTGACAGGACAACGTCATTTAACACAGCGCATTAATTGTTTTTATGTATATAAAAATCGGTCGGTTTGAAACACAAACACTGTGACACCAGAATTTTATATATTAGAAAGAAATATCACTAAAGTTTTAACAATAAAATCAAGGCTTTTTAGAATAATTAAAATGACAAAACGAATTAAACCGTAAATACACTTCAGTTGGCTGTGACAGGGTTCTTTTTCAGTCTGCTCTACCTGAAATGCACGTCCGACAGTTTAAATTAACACATTTAAGGCGCTACCAGTTCCTAAAACCGCGGCAGAAACGACTAAGACAGTTAACAACGGCAAGCTCTAGATGGCGTATGCGTATCGTAAATATTATCGACAGTTTTTATGAGATCGCGTTGCTGGTACCTACGTAATAGGGGTAGCTTTACCCACCCCTCAATAACCATTTTCTCTTTGTCCGCCTTTGCTTTTCGAATAAATTAATGATATAAATTATGTATAATTACTTATCAAAAACCTATTCTAATAGAAATTTAGATCTACATATTACCTATCTTTAACAATAAATCACAAGTTGATCTTAATAGTAGGTATCAAAATATTTCGATCATAAATTCTAAAACGTATCATTTTGAAATACGAGTAACATTTTTATCGTAAAAAGTTTCTGCTATTATGTTTTCAGCTTAATAGAAATCTAGGTAGGAACCTGAAGTAATATATTTATAAAAATAGGAGATGTGGCTTGTTCAGAAGTATTTCTTTTTTCGTTTCGAAAAAGAGCAATCGTCGACATACAGCCCCTTAAATACCCGAGCTGAATACTGCAAACTAAATATATTATGGAGACCTATTCGGCCTCGCTTATAAATGTAAGCGAGGTCAGATGTAGGACTCCTATATAATAAGACCCTACATAACTTTATTAACAGACAGAAGTATCAAAAAGTAAAGTTAAGCGTCAAATCTGGCCTCACAGCTCAGTTGGTAGTAACTTTGCCTTCTGCGCTGTAGGTTGTGGGTTCGATCCCCACATAGGGCAAATATTTGTGTGGTAAACATAGATATTTGTTCTGACTGGGTGTTAATATGTATAACAAGTATGTATTTACAAAAAAAAAGTATATAAGTGTAGGGAGTGTGTTGGAGCTACTTCAGGAGATGATTAAGAGACGAGTGTTAAAAGTAAACTGTATTTATTTCCAAAATTGGGCTTCCTTTTATCACACACGGGAACATCTAAACTAAAATGTACATTAAAATTTAGGGTAGGGCCTCACCTTGCGGTTTTGCCCTGGCCTCAACTCCAGGTTCCTTTTATACAAAAATGTAGGTACTCCGTTGGTCCAGGCAAGACCGCAACGACGACGGCTCGCGCCTCGCTATTGGTCCGCGCAACCCGCACAGCTCGCAGGCCCGCAGAGCGGCGCGGGCGCGCGGGGCTTTGCGGGCGCGCGGGGTTGTGCGCGTTATTCCTAATTTACTATATTTGATATTTTCTTACGTACTAGCCTATTACCGTAAAACTACAAACATTAAAAGATTTTATTTCCTACCTATTGTACTACTAATTATGCTACTTACTTAATCTAAAACTTATTCTACACTACATAAGTATTCTATCGGTTATCTGGTTTGGGGCTAGATGGCGCTGTGTGATAATGTCCACAAATATTTATGTTTATTTATTTATTTACTATTGTTTATTAAAATTATAAATCTGCAAAGTTTAAAACGGGTGTTTGTATATTTGTGGCTCATTATCGTCCGAACGATATTAATGAAACTTGGAATATACATAGCTTATGCCCTGGAATAGCATATAGAATACTTTTTATCCAGGTATCACGCAAACGAAGCTAGTAGTCAATAAATCACAGAATATTTACAAAATACTCTAGAAACGGTATATAAGTAGCTCAAATGATCGGGTCTTCCGACCGGTAGTGATCTAATACCGGTAAGAAGCATCGCCAAGAATTTGGCGCCATTTCCACGCTGAAATGCAATGATGATCCGTTGTGCCAAATAGGAGCCAGCTCCCTATATGATTCTAGCAGTCCGCCCCAGCTTCGCATGGGTGTAATAATGATTTTATGGCAATTTTATTACACCTACATTATTGAAGTTTTAGTAGGGATCCCAATTTTTATCTAATAAAAAATAAATAAATAGGATCACGACTGTAATCCCCAATTACGGTAGACATCCTCTCAGATCTCCAGACGCTTAAATCCTTTGAAGATGTCTAGTCTAGTAGTCAGAGGCACGTCCAAACATTATATGTATACTAGCGACCCGCCCCGGTTTCGCACGGGTGCAAAGCTGATACCAAAATATATTACAGAATGTCTATTTAAAAAAAAGTCGCGCTGATTTGAAATCTTAAAATTATCAGTGGTTCTCTAATATATTAAGCATGTAATTATACACATAAACCTTCTTCATGAATCACTCTATCTATTAAAAAAAACCGCATCAAAATCCTTTGTGTAGTTTTAAAGATATAAGCAAACATACATACAGACATACAGACGCGGGAAGCGGAAAGCGACTTTGCTTTATACTATGTAGTGATGGCACATGCCCACATTTTGCAGTAGTTAGCATTCCATACGTGTATAATATTAGTATAGATGGTGTAAGCTTTTATGAATCGCGTAGCAAGTGCTACGCTGCTACGCGCTTTCGTAGCTCTCTTTGACCTATCTAAAGTTTGTCTTATCCGGTATAGTCACTGCGGGACCAGTCGAACAAATTATTGAACTCTATTATTATTGTAGAAGTATCTAGGGTCAAAGACCCGGTTGTGGTGCCTACCCCAGTTTTGGACATTTTCAATTTTGCTAGTCAATAACTAAGTAAGCATAGCAAACAAACTTGTTTAAATCTATTGTTAATACGATTCTTTGTCTATGGTCCGTTTTGATTAGTGACAGTTGTGATGCGTTATACCTCTAGACTTGATTGACCACAGCTAAATATTTCCCGTTTTGTCTATTTAAATATGAATAATTAATAAATAAATATCGCCTGTTACTAAACCTAAGAGATATATAAATACTCTATTCTATGTTATTTAAAAATCGTCGTTTTAATAATTTTTTCAATATAAACCGTCATTTGAATAATAAAATGTTGTTAAAATGCCCATAACCAGCGCTCTTACCCTACACTGTGGTCTATTTATTATAGAGGTACACTGTGAAACATATTTTCACTAGTCTTTGTTACTATTTGTGAGGTAATTAAAAAATCAAGTGATTCTCAACCCAGTTTTATTGTTGCAGCTGCAACTCGAGGGGGGATCTGGCGAGGGTCCCGGCCCTCCAGGGAACAACAACTCCGAGGGGGCAGTGGCGAGCCCCCCGCGCGACGACAACCACAACCCGCCCCCACAAACCCCGGTTTCTCCGCGAGCCAGGCCACTCACTCCTGCTGGTATGTAGCCTATTATACTAGTTTTTTGTGTTTTCATTGCAGCTTGTAAAACTACTAATTAGCCTGCCATATGGCTAGATTGTAGTATAATAATAGGGTACACTATTTATAATAATGTACGCAAACAATATAAAATAAAAATTGCAGCTTTTTATATAGGTATTCTACTCGTAGGTTTGTCAAACCAAATGTTAGAAAACTAAAAAAAAATACGTCTGTAATCCCTACGGTGGAAATAAAAAAAACATTTCTAAATGAATGAGGAATAATAATAAAATATAAATAAATAAATATAAATATTGGCGGACTTTACACACAACACTATCTAGCCCCAAACTAAGCAAAGCTTGTACTATGGGAACCAGATAACTGATAGAATACTTATATACTTTTTTTTTTTTGTAAATACATACTTATTATACATAGTAACACCCAGACACAGGACAAACATCTATGTTCATCACACAAATGTTTGCCCTGGGTGGGGATCGAACCCACAAGCTACAGCGTAGAAGGCAGAGTTACTACCAACTAAGCTGTATAATATATTATGTCAAATGCAAAGTTTGGACGTGCTTCTGACTAATATTCAAGGTTCTGAGCGCCTGGAGATCTGGGAGGATGTTATATATACTTGGAGGAGGATGTTATACTTCTTGGAAATTACAGTCGTGATTCCATTTCATTTTTAACCGACTTCAAAAAGGACTTTTTTTGTGTGTATGCTACGCTATTACTCCGGCGTTTGTGGACGGATTTACAAAATTATTTTTTGTGCCTATACTTCCGAGGTGGTCTCATTACCACCAAGTCAGCATCTGATGATGTGATCTCAAGGAAATCGAGAGAAACCTTCAAAATTTATGGGCTATTGATAGTGGTTTTCAACTATAGACCTTGCCTTTCTTTTATTGGCATACACCGAGTGGAGGGCTATCCGGGTTAGGGCTCCTAGATCTCGCGGAGGGGGGAGCCTACTAAAATTTTTATTTATAAACATGAAGTCGGTTTTGTTTTTTAAACGTAATTATTATAAGATCACTCTTGCGTCTCTCTGTCTATCGGTCACTGGCTCCTTGCTCAAAAACTAAAAAGTGAAGAGATTCGAATGCGAGTACGATTCGCACTTGGCCGGTTATATAATTAAAAAAATAACCTTTTCATCCCCGCCGAGACTGAATAGTATAAAAAGTTGTTGGTGATTATGAAATTTACGAATGAGTTGTTTGGGCAGAGTTGAACCACTGAATTTGTAAATTTGTTTTAATTTGCCAATAGAAACAGCCAATAAACAATTATTTTGGGTCACTAACTATAAAACTACTGACTTTTGTCGTAAAAATCGATATTCACCCGCTGATTTTCATTGCCAGAGCTATCAATATCAGTCCAATTAGGAGAATACCTATTTCATAGTAACTATTATAGAATCTATGTATTCTATTTTATGGTTCCATAATAATTACTATGGAAGTGATATTCTCTAAATTAAACTCTTTTAGGGTTAAGGGGCTGCCAGTCGCTGATTGCTCTTTTTCGAAACGAAAAAAGAAATACTTCTGAACAAGCCACATCTCCTATTTTTATAAGTATATTACTTCAGGTTCCTACCTAGATTTCTATTAAGCTGAAAACATAATAGCAGAAACTTTTCACGATAAAGATATTATTTCAAAATGATACGTTTTAGAATTTATGATCGAAATATGTATACCTACTATTAAAATCAACTTGTGATTTATTGTTAAAGATAGGTAATATGTAGATCTAGATTTCTATTAGAATAGATTTTTGATAAGTAATTATACATAATTTATATCATTAATTTATTCGAAAAGCTAAGGCGGACCACGCGCCGACGTGTGTTTGTCGTCATTACAGCGGTCGGTAGGATTATTTATCGAAGTGATTAAAGATGGGTACATCTTTATTCACATATACTATACATTATAAAATAGGAGATGTGGCTTGTTCACAAGTATTTATTTTTTCGTTTCGACCAAAAACAATCGTCGACTGGGAGCGCCTTAAGCTCGCCTTTGTACATGTTCTTTGTAATGTCATAATTGTTAATGTTTTCTGTGTGTACAATAAAGTATTTGAGAGTATAAAAGTAGGTATGTATAGAGCTCTGGGAATGAAAATCAGTAGGTGAATATCGATATTTAAGAAATAAGCCTGATGTTTTTTTAGAAGACCCAACAGTAAACACACCTAAGTACATGAATATTATGTTAATAGAATGGGATGCAAACGATTCTCGTTAAAAAGAGATTATTGGGATAAAGAAATAAATCTGTAAATAATGTTTTTATCCAGTCGAGAATTTGCACAACTCGAACGAAATCTTTGACATCTTGTGCAATACATAACGAGCAGATTGTTTTTAACCATCTTCAAAAATAGTAGGAGGTATGGTACTAATATAATATAGGGAATAGGGACCTTTCATTTTAGGGTTCCGTACCCAAATGGTAAAAACGGGACCCTATTACTAAGACTTCGCTGTCCGTCTGTCCGTCTGTCTGTGACAAGGCTCTGTCTCATGAACCGTGATAGATAGACTGAATTACTAATATAGATTATACTAATAATAGCTGATCACAGATAATGTATTTCTGTTGCCGCTTTAACAAAACAAACTAAAAACAGAATAAAGTTTAAGTGGGCCTCCCATACAATAAACGTGTTTTTTGCCGTTTTATATAGATTATATTTATACACCATTGTACGGAATTCTTAGTGCGCGAGTCCGACTCGCACTTGGCCAGTTTTTTCATTCCTTAACCCACCACGCAACTGAGGTCGTCGATCAGTTTTTTTCATAAAAGAAATTCAATCAAATCAGCGCAGAGCTTCAAAACTTGTGTAAGAATGGCCCAAACCATCCAACGTTTATGTATCAATGGGTTACTCGGATGATTACGTACAAAAAAAGTCGACAAAAGCTACAAAGTATATTGTCTGTTTCACTGAACATCGTTTCATATATTCGGCTTCGCGTTGGATAAAAGTTTTCGTTCTTTCAAGGTTCTCGCGAAGCTTTTTTTGCTGTGAATATTATTATTTCAAACTTATACTACGAATAGATATATTAAAGAAAGTAGCCAACTAACACGTAGTTACACTATTTATAACTCAAGAACGGGTGAACCGATTTGGCTGAAAATTGGTGGGAAGGTAGCTTAGAACCAGGAGACGAACATAGGATACTTTTTAACGGGAACGGGAACGGGAACGGGAGTTAATTCTAAAGCGATATGAAGTTCGCCGGGTTAGCTTGTATATATATATAAAGAAAGACGGGTTTGTTACAACACTTATAACTCGAGATCAGCTGGACCAATTTTCATGGTTTTTGATTCGTTGGATTTGTCTCCGCCCCGAATAGCAGAATACATCTTAAAAACAATGAAAACTCGACGAATACATAATTATGAAAGATGAATCATTTTCAATAAATGTTCATTGGTTTAGTACATGTGAAACATTTGTTGTCCATCCTGTCAAATACTGTAAGTAATGATTGACATTTATGCATGCGTTCAGAAATGTATTTTGTGTAAACAATTTAAAAAGGGTATAAAAATAAACTATTAAATTGTCTGTATTTTTTTATTTTTTAACGGGAACGGGAACGGGACATAATTCTAAAGCGATACGAAGTTCGCCGGGTTAGCTTGTATATATATATATTAAAGAAAATAGCCAACTAACACGTAGTTACACTATTTATAACTCAAGAACGGATGAACTTATTTGGCTGAAAACTGGTGGGAAGGTAGCTTAGAACCAGGAGACGGACATAGGATATAGGACTTTTTATAACGGAAACGGTAACGGGAACGAGAATGGGAACGGAAACGGAAACTTAACACAACATTTGTTAAATCTAAAGCGATACGAAATTTGCCGGGTTAGCTTGTATGAAATTAAAATGAAATAGGATCTCTAGTGTAATCTCTCAGTAGACATTCTCAGTAGTTAGTCGGAGGCAGATCCAAACCCGGACGACTCCCGAAAACACAAGCACACTTACATGTACCAATATTGAAATATTGAAACATTGTTCGTGTCTTCATCGAGAATATATTCTTACGTGAGTAATTTTCTATTTTGATTTCGTGTAGTATCGAAATAATTGAAATAGCCGATCGACACTTATAAAAACCTAAAGCAAAATGTATATATTATATATTTTTTTTAGTGGTGACCAATTTTGTTGTCAATGTTGCCAATATGTATTTCATTTTTTGTTCAGTTTTAAGAGATTATGTTGACACAAAATAAATTTATTCTTTCTTCCTTTGTTTCTTTCTTTCGTTCTTTCTATATTATTTTTATATAAACCCAAATTCAACGCAGCTTGCGTTACCACTTCACTTTACAAAACTTGCTCTGCCAAACTTGCTCATCGAACTATCTACATATTCGTAACTTATTTACCTGCGGCCACTACTAACTGCGAGAACTAACAAACTAGCTTAAAGTTTCCGCAAAGTTCGTAGACAAGTCCACATTTGTTGGGTATGGGTAACCAGTCAGGCTGGAAGTGGTTTGAGTAATTGGAGTTTCTGACTGCGCAATACTTGATCAAACAATTATTAGGTACAGTGTATGTGAGACTGGCCTCACAGCTCAGTAGTAACTCTGCCTTCTGTGCTGTAGGTTGTATGTACGATTTCCCGAACATTTGTGTGATGAACATATGTAGATGGTTTTTCTGCGTCTAGGTGTTATAATTGTACTGTATGTAGGTATGTTATAAACAAAATAATAAGTATTTTATTAGTAATCTGGATCACATAGTACAAGTATATGCGACAAGTAATAAAATGACGTTTATAGACTTTTTTTTCAAAATGCATATTTTGGTGGATTCGATTCTGTTGGCAACGTGCAAATCCTAAGATTTCTTAAAAAAATTAAAACAATTTCGCTCTTATTTCTTTACGTTAAATTCTAGAAGAATTCTAAAATTTGGAATATTTTAGATTTTATTCTATATTTTTTTATTTATCGTGCTAAAAAAAATAAGAAAGTCAAAATTTCACTTTAGCCAGCACCTTTTGACATGCTGAATTTTCTTAACACTAGCCTATGTTTAAAACTGCCATCCTGAGGTTACGCGAATTGAGACTTTAACGTAATAGGAATAAGAGGATCGTATTTTAGGAATCCCAAATTTTAAAATGGAAACAACAGAATCGCCACCTACTCTAATTTAAACTTTAAAGTAAAGAAATTGCGGAATTGTTTTAATTTTTTTAGGAAATCTTAATTTTAGCTCGGTGCCAACAGAATCGACACCATTGCCTATACACTGGTTCATATTTCGAGATGATTGTCATTCTCAAAGAGAGATGCCAGAGGTAATTATACGTTTTAAAATGGTAATTTAGTGTGAGCTCGACTTGGCGGGGGCACTGCCGTGCCCCCAAATAGCCAAGTCGAGCGCGAAGCAAACAAACACTGCCGTACCATCCTTTACAGGAACCATTTCGCCGCATTTTCAGGTCCCTATTTGAGAACCTCTGGATAATACCAGAACGCAGAAATTTTCGTCATCCAGTAAGCTATAATCACATACTTAAAATCCAAAATTTCAAGTCTGTAGGTCATTTAGTTTCGAAGTTAAGCGAAAGCAAAGTTTCGCATTTTAGACACTCACTCACTCATGATCATCAGAATAGAACTAGTACTTCCCATAAACTCAGAGAGTTGAAATTTGGTACAGAGTTAGGGTTTAATTGCCATATTAAGGGAAAACTATAAAAACCGGCCAAGTGCTAGTCGGACCATTATCTATAAAAACGGCAAAAAATCACGTTTGTTGTATGGGAGCCCCCCTTAAATATTTATTTGATTCTGTTTTTAGTATTTGTTGTTATAGCAGCAACCGAAATACATAATCTGTGAAAATTTCAACTGTCTAGCTATCACGGTTCATGAGATACAGCCCTGTGACAGACAGACGGACGGACGGACGGACGGACAGACAGACAAACAGACGGACAGCGAAGTCTTAGTAATAGGGTTCCGATTTTACCCTTTGGGTACGGAACCCTAAAAACTAGGATAATCGAAGATCTGGAGTACCTGGTGACCCTGATTAGAAAACACAAGAGCTTAACTAAACTATTAGAGATCGACATACCGCCTTTACAAAAAATATTCAACTTAATGGGCCGCTTCATTTGATGTCAAAAGTCGAAGGTCTGAAGTATCTGATAAAGAACCCTCAGCTGGTCTCAGCTATATTAGAGATATGGTAATGCCCCCTTCTACTATTGGTACATAAAAATATCGACTGTCATTGCAAAAAACTATGTCAAAAAAACTGTGTCAAATAAGAAGTAATTAAAATAAATCAATAAGCCCACGTTTCTACAAAAAGAAGTGAAATCCCACCAAAAACATTCTGTAAAAAACTAGCCAAGTCTCGATGGAGCTGCTTGTTTATTTCTAAAAAGTAATGAAATCTAGACAAAGTCGTGCCAAGTCTGAGGTTCCTTACTGCTATTTTTTTATTAATATAGTTAAGTGTGACTATAATAATAAAGAAATCGCAGTAAAGAACCTCAGACTTGACACGACTTTGTCTAGATTTCATTACTTTTTAGAAATAAACAAGCAGCTCCATCGAGACTTGGCTAGTTTTTTAAAGAATGTTTTTGGTGGGATAGTATTTATTTTAAGAATCGACGACGTATCGACTAGTTGAGATAAATGCCTGCGCAGTTCCATCTATCTTATCTAGAGGAGTATCTTCTTGTAAGTGCCATGATCTCGTTTCTCGGTACGAATGTATTGATTGACACAATTTCACGTGTATGGCTTCTGCAGTTAGGTGTTTTGTTTGCTCTGTGGTCAAGGGTAGGGCAATGGGCTCTTAATCCGATGGTTGATGATCCGATGACAGTCACCGCTTTTTAGTAAACCCAGGCTTAAGCTAATCCAGCAGTCGCTAATCTGTCTATATACTAGATTATAGTAGCTTAGTGTTTGTTTTGTAGGTTGGCAAACGGATCGTTAGCATCGATTTTGTGAAGCTAATGTGTAATAAAAGAAAACCTAGATACAGAGTGTACTCGGAATAGTTGTACTATGGGAACCAAATAACTGATAAAATAGTAAATACTTTTATTTTGTAATATTAGCTTATTATACATATTAGCATCCAGACACAGAACAAACATCTATGTTTATCACACAAATGTTTATACTGGGTCAGAATCGAACCTACAACCTACAGCGCAGAAGGCAGAGCTACTAGCAACTGAGCTGTGAAGTCATTCAAAGTTTATGGAATAAAAACACAAATTATTTTACATCACTACATAGTATAAAGCAAAGTCGCTTTCCGCTTCCCGCGTCTGTATGTATGTGTGTATGTTTGCTTATATCTTTAAAACTACACAACGGATTTTGATGCGGTTTTTTTTAATAGATAGAGTGATTCAGGAGGAAGGTTTATAATATGTATAATAACATGCTACCCGTGCGAAGCCGGGGCGGGTCGCTAGTAAACAATAAAATAAACAAATTGCCAACACTTTGTTCTCTCCGATTAAAATTTGCATATTTTCCGTTTAAGTTTTCACCCTCTTGGCTAACTAATTAGGCGATCTTGATAAAACCAACCTACTTTACTAACGCACCCTTTAATATCTGCTTTACAAATATGAGGTTTTAATTATACCACCCCAGTTTTCAGCTTCACTACCTATTTTTACGGAGCATGTGAAAGGTTCTCAATTCGGTGGCTATGTTTTTAGGGTTACATACCCAAAGGGTAGAAACGGAACCAACTACTGTCTGTCACCGGGCTGTATCACATGAACCGAGATAGTTAGACAGTTACAATTTTCACAGATGATGTATTTAAAAAAAAACTGAATAAAATAAATATTTAAGTCCCATACAACAAACGTGATTGCTGTTTTTTATAGATAATAATACGAAACCCTTCATGCGCGAGTCCTACTCGCACTTGGCTGGTTTTTTGTGTACGGCTGGTTCGAATTTAATGTTTTTTTCGTTATGTTTTATTTTAGTGAATAACTTCGAAAAGGTCCCATGTAATATAAAACTGAACTATATGCACATGATGAACTATTTTCTGAAACACAGGATATTACATAGCTTAGACCAAGGGTTTCAATAACTATTTGTAAACTAAAATGAGTGAAATAACTATAATTAATTTATTATTAACTCCATAGGATTTTGCCAGTCCAAATTAATATGATATCAAAACTTGTCGAGACATTTTATTGGTTCTTTTTAGTTAAAACGGAACTATAAAGTATAGATGCGTTTGCAGTTGCTTTTGTAAATAACTACTCCTAAATAGTCCCATATCAATTTTATGTATTAAGAGGGATAACAAAGAGGGTTGACGTCAGGCGGCCGGCCGGTTGTAAAACATATTATAAACCAAATCCTCTTCGCAACATGTTGTCCCGTCCCCACATTCAGTGGGAAAAAGAGAAGAAAATGATGATGATGATGAGGCATAAATAGTTTTTACACAAAACTTGAAAAATTGCTCCCTATAATCTAAAACGTGCCGAAACATTCATTACCAGTATTTATTTGTTAAGATTTTTCCTCGTCCATCGCTCAGCGTCCCCGCAAAGCTCTGATGGAAAGCCATTGGATGGCTCCGAGCAATTTGAGCGCACGCAGTGACCAGGTGGCCACGCAATATTCCACTCAGTTAGGGCTGCCATCCGTCCGGGTTTCCCCGTATTTGTCCTAGTTTAGAGGGAGTCCGGGGAGGGTCCGGGCGGGGTTTCGTATGTAGTCCGGGTTTGAAATTTGGCCACCCGCAACACAAGCACTGTGCCGGAATTGTAAAATCAACTTTTCGAGCCGTTTGTAAATTATTAAGCTTTTAATTGCCAATTATTTTTTAGAGTCGAGTGTCCCCCCCCCTCCTCCAACGCTAAACTATTAGGAAAGCTTTGGGAAGCGTGAAAAAATTCACGACTTAAAATTAAAAAAAAACCTGTTAACATGTCCGGGTCCTGGGCTCTAAAATCTGGGATTTTCACGCGTCTTGTCCTGGTTGCCAAATTTTAGAGATGGCAGCCCTACACTCAGTGTACCGAGGGTAGGGTTTCGTGTTCTGTCAACCATTTCGGACGCACCACCTACTTCCCGGAAATAATTTGATAAGTGAGCACGTTGCGTGACAACAAAGTCCACTTATAATCGCCACAGGATTACGTACAAGTGGCTGTTTATCGCTACGATAGATACCACAGTAGCAAAGTAGGCTGCGTGTATGCCCGTTGGCATCAAACTTTAAGTTCATGCCTATTCTAGCATGCTTTTAGCGATGATATTCATGTACAACAAATAATACTGACAGCCAACCGTACACTAGGGTTCCTAGATACAGGGTTCTAGGGTTACAGAAACTACGAGTACAATAATGGTACCTACACCAATACCCACCCGGAACAAATACCTGCAGATCTTGCGATTTGTCTTGCCACCTTGACGCGTATGCCCGTTGTCATCAGTTCATGCCTAGTCTAGCATGCTTTTATCGATGATATTTTTATTTATATTCACACTAGCCGACCCGTGACAGACGTTGTCCTGTCAAATTTTAATAATCGAATAGAAAAGACGGAATGTTTTTAGTCTTTGATGTCAGATTTGTTGCACACCAGCGCCGTCTATACCAAAATCATCCCTTATGAGTTTTTTATCATTTTGGGGATGTTTTTTGTATTCCAAAGTAGTTTATGTTTTATTCGGGCTTTTTATCTACATTTACAGCAAATTTTATCTTAATCCGTTTTGTCGTTTAGGCCTGTTTGAGGCACAAACATACATACAAACTCACAAACATGCTAAGTGCGTTTAAGAGAGTTGAGCGTAAACTCATTGCAAGTAAGACACGAGTTTAGTGTAGAACTTCACTGGTCTTCTAAAAGCCCGCGTAGGAAAATGTATTGCTATGATGAACGTAGTAAACAACTTTACGGCTCAACTAGTCTGTAGTAATAGCGCGAAGAACGGTAAAATTGAATTTGAAAATAATGTAGCTTGTCTGTTTAGGCATTTCGTGAGAGTTCTGCGAAAAGCGTGAATTGTGTAAACACCACTTTTGTGATACGTGCCAGCGACTGATCGTTGATCGTCTGCTGTTGTTTCCACTAGTATCACTAACCCTCGTATTCAAGAACGACACTATGAGAACACGCACCCACAGTGGACGAAATCTTTTTTCATAAACATCACTTTATGTGTTGAGCGGCACTATGGCGCACGCTACCGTGTGCCTTTAGAACTCAACTTTGGCTAGAGGCACACGACAATGTGCCTCTAGTCACACTATGCAGTGTCGCACAACACATAAAGTGATTTTTATGAAAAAAGATTTCGTCCGCTGTGGGTGCGTGTTCTCATAGTGTCGTTCTTGAATACGAGGGTTAGTGTCACAGAATAAAGGTGTGACCAGGCATTGCACGGCAATCGAGCGTGGCAGCCGCGAGCTACCTGCCGCGCTCAAACGGTGTTATTGTTCGTTTGCAGGGCATACTTGCCACGCGCGGCTGCCGCTCTCGATTGCCGCGAAATGTCTGGCCCCACCTTGAAGGTAATGTTCCTACTGTTCGATGTCTATATTGTGCAAACCGACCAACTTCGCACTTGAGTCTTTGTTGTTTTACGTCATAGCACCGTTCTGTTATGTAAATGTAAGCGGAGAAACTCTAGGGAAAAGGAGTTTTCACAGCGTTTAAAGCTTGTACGCCACTTTTATTATAAATAAACAATAGCTAATGCTTTTAATCCTGAAAGAGCGCACACTGTCATTATATGACATTCGAATTTTGAACGAAATACAATCAAAAATCCCGTACCGTATATTATTGTGCCAAAATATTAAATTAGTAATTTAAAAAACCACTCGACTCTGAAATCTATATCTGAATACAAAATGTAGAATCGATCAGACAAGCAGAAATAGCTTCAACGTCGCTTCAACAATTACCTACAGCTAAGAACTATCTTGATCACGTCTTTCAAACAAAAAAAACCGGCCACGTGCGAGTCGGACTCGCGCACGAAGGGTTCCGTACCATTATCTATAAAAACGGCAAAGAAATCACGTTTGTTGTATGGGAGCCCCCCTTAAATATTTATTTTATTCTGTCGGAAGAAACCTCCACGTGGTGCATTCTGGTAACAGCTAGGCCCGGTTACGCAGGGTCTAGGCTGGCTAATTCTTCCGACACAATGATACAATCCCGACTTAAATGATTGTATCACTGACACGCAAGAAGAAGAAGATTCTGTTTTTAGTATTTGTTGTTATAGCAGCAACAGAAATACATAATCTGTGAAAATTTCAACTGTCTAGCTATCACGGTTCATGAGATACAGCCCTGTGACAGACAGACGGACAGACAGACAGACGGACAGCGAAGTCTTAGTAATAGGGTTCCGTTTTTACCCTTTGGGTACGGAACCCTAAAAACATACTTACGTACTTTCGTTCAGTCGGACACGTCAAACTAATAACATCCCTCTTTTTGCGTTGGGGTTTAAAATATAGACTTTTATCGGAATTAAATCTTGTATCTTTTAAAAGTACCTTTAAATATAGCAGTATTTTTCAAATGGCACCTTTTCAATCCATCTAGCAACGATAGCTCGATGCTGCTGACATTTATCTCAGGCGAGAGATGTAGGTCAATAGGCCAGCCCCACTTAATTGCAAGGGTGGGAAGTGCGGCCCTGTACCACAACCGTCCAGCATTCATAATTGATGAAGATCTTCTTCGTGTCACTGGACATTTCATAATTTTTATATTAGTTTCCAAAGTAGTTTTTTTTTGTGAATAAATAAATGTAGATGGATATTTTCATTTACAGCGCCATCTAGCTTCAAACTAAGCTAGAACGGGAACTAGATATATGATAAATAAATACTTATAAATACATTATAACACACAAATGTTTGTACTGTGTGGGAAGTGAACCCATAGCCTCCATCCAGCGCAAAAAGTAGAGCTGTCTTGAGCAGTGAGAGCAGTCACAAAGTTCTGATCGAAAAGTAGGATTATTTGTGTTATGAGTATGGTGTCACAACACCAGGCCGAACAATCATTTGCAGATAATTTGTCCCGCTGCGGGAATGGAACATGCACCTCTCGCGTCTCGGGTACTCACCCAGCTCGCCACCTAGGTTGTTCACCGAGACCCTGTGGTAATTGAATTCTATGAAAATGCTCGACGAAGGTGAATAGTAAATAAAATAAGGCAAATTGAGTACGTTTAAAAGACTTCTCAAATACCTACTAGTGTTCAGTCAAAGACCGCTGCCTGCAAGAACTCTGCGATCGATAGTCCATTGGTTTTATAAATCAGCAAAAGGTCTCTTACAAAGAACACAATACGAAACTTTTGCAGGTCATTGGATGTCAACGCTCGCAGCCAATTGATTTGGCGACAATTTTAAGTTCTATTTTTATAAAACCGAGCGTTCCAATGCGGCTTTTCAGACTCGCAAAGTTTCCTTTTTTTAACAACTCATTTTTTTGTAGACTTTAAAAACCATTTATGGTACCGATTACTCTGTAACGACTGGGCCGATTTCAATGACTTACCGCTATCTTTTAGTGAATTACCTGCTCCAAAGAGGTACCATGTAGGTATAATAAACTTCATTAAGGCCCGGCTCACACCCACACACGTATTTCAATGATTTTCAGGTACCGATTTAAAAACCAGGAATCACAATTGTGAGGATATAATGATACAAAATTACTGATAATATATTCATCTTTAATAGTAGATAATAAAAACTGGCCAGTTCTATACAATATTTTCAAAAAAATACGTTTTTACCGTCGCAAGAACCGCTGAAAATGTCGAAAAATAAGGTCTGGTTAGGTACCAATATCTTTAGACCCACAGCATATTTTTATTTGAAAATAATACGAAATTGTAGATTTTATATTTCTCTATACCGCGTGGCATTATCTTGTTTTCAAATAATTTACTTTTTCATTTATGAAAAATATAAAATGCAATAAAACTTCTCCATACATTTTTTCCATACAAAACTCACATTCACCTCAAGTCGGCACGTCAGTTAGCGCTCAGACGCGCTCGGGGAAGCACGTCCACGTCACATTTTTCTTCGAATTTAGAGGAGGTCTTACATAATGGTATACCGGGGTAAAATACTGGACATGCAAAACTAATGATAACATTTGTATAATATATTGCCTTGAAGAATTTAGTGCAAGCCACACAGATGAAGGTTAGGTACAATGCATGATATGTTTTTTTTTTTGTAGAAGATTCGTTTCATCGAGTTTAGTTTCGAAACAATATGATAATAGTATACGGTTTTACCTTCTTGCATACGTCGGAGCAAAATCGAAATAAGCCGATGTTTCGTATTTGATTGTTATTTTAATAAAAATTTTAATTTTCTGGAAAATGTGAACCTTTTTGTGTCCCTAATTAATAATAAATAATAAAAGCTTTTATTTCCTTGCACAATATAAAATTAACTTAAATATGTATCTATGCATAGGTATATAAAATTATGTGTAAGGACCGCTTTCAGCGGTAAAAGCCTCCTCCAGCTCTATCCATTTTTCCCGATCTCTAGCGGCTCTGCTCCATGTTTTGCCTGCTACTTTCACGATGTCATCATCCCATCGCATAGCAGGCCTTCCTCTTCTTCGTTTTTTATGTATTGGGTCCCAATTCATAATTGTTTTAGATCACCTCTCATTTTGTAATCTTTGGATGTGCCCGGCCTATTTCCATTTTAGTGATAATACTTTCTGGACAACGTCTTTTTGCTGTGGTTTTTGAAGTGTCCCTAATTAGTCCTATTAAATAAATATAAATGTTGATTTGATACATTTCTGTTTTGAAATGAAAGTTCTAAGGTACCATGATCATTACCTGTATTCATTTTGACCCGATCTACCCTATATTACTAAGCGTGTTTTTTTATACATGGATGGAAAAAAATGATACTTTATCTATAATTGGATTTAGAAAAATTACATAAATTTCAGATTATGAATATAATTTATAATTATTATTTATCTACCTTTAATATTATAAATCTAAAAGTTTGTGCGGATGTTAAGTATGTTTGGATGTTTGTACCTCAATCAGACCTAAACGACTAAACGGATGAAATTGAAATTTGCTGTCGATGTAAATATACCTCTAGCTTATAAATAGGCTATTTTTAATTAAAAAACATCCTCAAAACTATAAAAAGACTCCGAGTGCTGGTGTGCAACAAATCTAGCATTAATCAATTTTGACGACTGATGAATGACTGACGAATGATACGATACGCATTGAACCAAAAATGTTGAACCTTCTAAAAAGGTCGGTATTTGTTATTATCAAAGCAAGGTTTATCTGGCGGGGGCACGGTAGTGCCCCGTGCAAGTCAAGCAAAGAAGCGGCACAGTCGTACCATCCTTTTCTCGAAGCAGTTCAGGCCATTTTTTAGACAGACAGACAGACATTGAAATCTCACAACTTTTTACGATAGAAGAACTGATGGGTTTTTGGTTAAATTATACACGATCTGGGTGATATATATGGATTCTTTATTGTAGAGATATAGAACACGACCAGCCGTAACAAGTGAACAGGGAAGAGAGACTGACATCGACAGATTATCTCTGGTCATCTTAGGCTACCTATACAATATCTCACAAGTTAAGTTTACTACACACGAGCATAGTTCCAACAAAAAAAAGACAAAAAAAGAAACTGAGTTGCGTTGCGAGAATTGGCTTTTTATTTTTATTTTTACAAGTTGTTTTTGATGGCATATACTTAAGTTTAAGTACATGATGCAAATAATTAAATATTTAAAAAAAATAAAGTGTCCTGAAAAATTGTTTAATTCTAAATACTGAAAGTGCTCTTTAGTGTTTCGTAGTTTACAAAAAACCCTTATAGTTTTGCCATTTTCGTCCATTCGTCCGCAGCTTAGCTCAGATACTCTTAGTACTAGAAAGCTGTAATTTGGCATGAATATACATTAGTCACGCCTACAATGTGGTAGAAATAAATACATATTTTCAGATGTTTTTTTTTCTCGCATACTCTCCATGTCTTTGGATAGGTCTTAAAAAGTATTGCAGGTTTGTGATGTCATTTAGTACAAATACAATGGAAAATATGAATTTTTAAAAAGAGCTGGTCATCTCTTTTTACAAATTCATATTTAATTTTTCTGGAAAGAAAATATTATGGAGGGTTATTTAGTAAAGTTTTACAATAACTGTTTAATTCCAGAACTTGTTGACCCTCGCTACGCGCGGTCTATGGATCTTCGAGATCATAGCTCGCACACAATTCAAAAGCAAAATACATATTTTATCAGTATTTCACTTTCAAAACTTTCTGTGAGTGGTACTCGAAACGTTGACGGTGCCGTCATCGATTTTAGATGACAATAAGTTTTTTTATTAAAAATATATTTTTTAAATCAAGCTTTTGTAAATTCTAGTGCTCTAGTTCTCGTCAAGATAAAAATAACGAGCCCAAACGCGACGTGGTTATGTTGTGTAGTTGAGGAGTTCCGATGGCTACATCCGACCTCCATCATCAGACCAGCTCTCTAGTACCATAATTTTACATTGTCATTGAGATTGATAGGTATGCAAAGTTCAATTCGACTATTTAGTGAAGAGTTCCGTTGAACAGCTCCTGACTCCATCATCAGATCAGCTCGATCAATTTCAACTCAATCGATTGGGGATAACTGCTTAAAATTAAGTTTCAAGATTCCACCTTATCAAACATACATACATAAATATGTACATAAACTGCAAGTTAAATAAGAGCTTGATGTAAAAAAAACGATACTTACCGTTTTGTCATAATGTATTTTATTAGTAGGTACCTAACAAATATTTTTTGCACAGTCAAATATTAGTAACTGTGTAGTAGCACTTTACGATTTGTAACCTGTCTTATAATATATATTAATTTTTTCTATATTTATTTTCTTTTTGTCAAGTGCAACCTATAAAATTATTAAGTACATACCTACCTATACAAATATGACATACCTATTGCACCAAATATTTTCAAGTATCAAGACAAGAGTATTTAGTCTTGGTAAATGAAGTGTGAAGTAGCTTCAATGTGTGCGTTTGCACTATTCTTAGTGTGCGGCCACAGAATACGACCGAGTACAAAAAATGCGAGCTGTCATAAATTTAACAGGCACCTTAACGGATTGGAAGTTTAAAAACTAAATCAAAATTTGTCGAGATATTTTTACAGTATGTTTTTTATTAAATCTTAAAACTTAGAAACTTAGTGCTTCCGTAATATAACTGAGAATAAATAAATAGGACTCTAGGAGAAGTAATGACAAATTTCTACAAGTCTATTTACAGGATATTTTAAAGTGTGCTAAAGTCAGTTTCATTTTGCGGTGGAAATAAACTTCGTTTGCGGTGAACGCCTGACAGAATAATAGAGTCAGTTTACAGAGGTACGAACATGGTTGCTCCTTACATTTTATAAGGCGTATAAAAAGAAGGAAGAGCTAATTTTATTTTGCTTTTACGAGAAATGATCTTTAGATCTGGCGCTTCGTGGTTTATACGAGCAAAAACCTTTATAGAATGTTTATACATGAGAATATTTATGTATTTTGGCTCTGTTTCTGCTAACTCTGCTTTGATTTTTACAACTATTCGTTCTACGACACTATTCAGGTGCAGGATCATGTATTTTGCTATGCAGACGACTTATTGGTACCTACATAAACCTATATATAAAATAAATTATTTAATTGCAGAAGCCTTGAAGCTCTACGGTGACCGTCTGTCAGAATGGGAGAGGAATGAAATCCGCAAGTATCCTGAGGTTTGGTTCCTCGGCCTGGAGTCCGACAAGATTCAGGCGAAAGCCAACCTGCCGAACAACTGCAGCTTTGATGACGAGAATGGGAGCTATAATAAGGTCAGCAGTTACATTCATAACTATTGATTTTTGCACGGATCACGTTCTAGCTTCTGTGAGGGCTTCGATAAAATTAGCCTTTGTCCATCAGGATAATGTACCTTTCAAATGGTAAAAGAGTTTATTAAATAGATGTCGTAGTTTTGGTAATGACTCTTCGCGTACATAACTCACAAAATTCAAACTCTCTATATAATATTACTTGGATAGTAAAATTAGTTAGGTAAGTAGTTGACTCGTTTGGTTTGATCCAAAGTTAAATCTAGCTAGATACCTTTTCAAGGAAGGAGTCAACAATATTAAGGTCAGTACCAGCTGACCCTGAACACCCATTGCAAAGTTAAATCAGTTAACGGGATTAGGCTAATTGAACTTGAGACAGTCTGAAAGATAACAGAAGAAGACTGACAACTTGACATTGAAGAGTTACCAAGTATTATAAAGTTTAAAATCGCGATAGAAAATGGGTTAAGAGATTTCGTAATAGATACCAACATCCTATGGGGTAATGGAGCATGGTTCAACGAAAGTACGGAGCAATAAAAGCTCTTAACATTTTGACGTTAGGAATTGCTGTTAGTTGTGACGTCAAAATGGTATATTACCATGAATAGAGTAATTAATTGGGCTGACTACCTCCATAAACATCTTCAAGGAATATCCACAATGCTCTGAGATAGCAGTCGCGAACCCTATATTGTTTATTAGATACTTAGAAGCATTCATAATATAAAACTCAAACATGAATGAACCAAGCTGTTTCCATGCGAGTTAGCAATTTATTTATATCCTTTTGAATCGTGTAACCTTTCTAATTTTGTCCGCAGCAAATCCACGATCATATAGCATATCGGTACGAGATCCTGGAGGTCATAGGCAAGGGCTCCTTCGGGCAGGTCATCAGAGCTCTTGACCATCGCATCGGAACCCAGGTCGCGATCAAGATCATCAGAAACAAAAAGCGGTTCCACCACCAAGCCCTGGTAGAAGTCAGGGTGTTGGACCACCTGAGGCTGAAGGATAAGGACCAGGCGCACAATGTTATTCATATGCTGGATTACTTCTACTTTAGGAACCATTTGTGCATCAGTTTCGAGCTTATGAGGTAAGAATGGTTTATTTTAATCGTTAGTTCCGTTTACCCTTTAGAAACTTGCGTCCAGAGAGTAGTCCAATGATTTAAATACATGAGGATGTCTTTTATGGGAAGGTACGAGTATGTAAGTATAATCAGTAAGGACAAGGAAAGGTTTATGGCAGAGGACATCACTGTCAAATGCAGTCAGTCTAAAAAGATGGAGTGACAGATGAGTGAAAGCAACTGTCAGGGATGGATGCTACTGAGGATCTGTGGCGCACATGGGAAAGGCCTATGTCAAGCAGTAGACTCCTATAGACTGATGAGGGGAAACAGTACACAAGTTTTCAGAAGAGTCTTAAAATGAGTTTCTTTTCGTTCTAGCATCAATCTATACGAGCTGATAAAGAAGAACAACTACCAAGGCTTCAGCTTGAGCCTGATTCGGCGGTTTGCGAGCTCCCTGCTCCGCTGCCTGAGGCTTCTGGAGGCGGAGAACATTATCCATTGTGATTTAAAGCCGGTACATACACTTATAATTCATTCTTACTTTCTAGGTACACCTAGACAGCGTACTACTAGTTCTAGTACACTGATGTAATTACATTTTAAATTTTCCAGGAGAACATTCTGCTCAAAGCGAGAGGCAGCTCCTCCATCAAGGTGATAGACTTCGGCAGCAGCTGCTATACGCATGCGCGCGTTTACACCTACATCCAGTCACGGTTCTACCGGAGCCCTGAGGTTATTCTGGGTCTGCAGTACGGCACGCCAATCGATATGTGGAGTATGGGTAAGTTCTATCACATCACTTTAGAAGGAAGAACCTAGAAGGGAAACATTCATGAAATAATGCAAAACCTCAAATATCCCAATATATTTTTGAAGATGTTGCATTCGCGTTGTCTAGAATGATTCTTATTGTGACGAAAGCAGTACCGGAAATAAATTAAGTGCGTATCGTTTGAAGTGAGCCAAGCAGATTCAAGTGAAGTAATTTTTGTTATGTATGAAATAATATTCTCTTGTAACTTTACTTATCACCGAAATAACTTAGAATGATTGTGATAAAATTAGTTTGTTTGATTAGGTAATTTAAAAAGTTGTCGTTTAGGTAGGTACATACATTTCAAATTATCCTATCATTTTTACAAGCTTTTATTTAACTTGCAATGTATGTATGTAACTATGTTATTATGTTTGTTAAGATGGAATCTTGCAAATCAATTTTGAAGCAGTTATCCTCAACCGATTGAGTTGAAATTTCGCATACTTATGTAACTTCGGTGACAATGCAATAATATGGTGACTGTTAGCTGATCTGATGATGGAGTCAGGAGCTGTTCAACAGACACTCACATTGGAAGTCCTTAGTAAATATTTCGATTGAGTAAAAACTTTTTATACATGTCAAATTCCGTTGACAATGTTATATGATGTGACAGGTGATAGCGCGCTGGTGCTCGATGGTTTAAATGATTAAACCAGAAAAGCTTGTCATTGAAAAATATTTTTCAACAGAAAACTTATTACTTACTTACTTGAAAAGTTACATGAGAAATTAAATAAGCGTTATGCAAAAGAAATGGCGAAAGTTACACTGATGTTTACAAAACACATCAAGACTAACAAGAAATAGAAAAATTGGTTGGACATCAATGAACATTGTTTTGACAATGAAACACATGAATGAACACCAAATAATCAACAGGCTCCCCTATTCTCTTCTGAGACACATTAATTTCGGCTCCAATTGGCCCCACAGCTCAGTTCATAGTAGCTCTGTCTTCTGCGCTGTAGGTTGTGGGTTCAATATCCAGGATAAACATTTATGTGATGAACATAGATGCTTGTTCTGTGGCTGGGTGTTAATATGTATAATAAGTATGTATTAAAAAAGAAGTATACAATAATAGTTTTAAAATACCGAAAAAAAAATTGACCGTTGCAGCAGAAGCTTCTTATGATCTGAGCACTGTCAGCATGATTTATTATTGCACTATCACAAAGTTATCGAGGTTTCTTTTTAACCGAAAATTGGCACTAATTTATGGTCTCAGTACTAGAAAATACTACACAAATTACAACGGAGACGGCGAGCTATTTATGAATGGATAGAATCGTGAAAATATGAGTAAATATGTGGTAGGTGCGTATGAATAAACGGTTAACTATTTTTTTTTTTTTTAAGGATATTCTTTTTAATTTTTTAATTTAAGTTTTAACTACTTAAATTGAATTAGTAACAGACACTGACAATACGTTATTATTTTTTTTGGTATTTAAAAACTAGTGTTGTATAAGTATTCTATCAGCTATCTGGTTCCCATAGTACAAGCTGTAAATAGTCTCTTGAGGGTCAATAATTAATCAAATTCTATTTAGTTTTCATAATTTTATCCATGTTATAATCAAATTTCATAATCCATTAATATCGATAAACATCCAATTCACTTCCCTCCAAAAACCTCTCTGTCAGAATAACTGTCAGAGTGACAGTTGACTTTGTTCAAAAACCAAGCATAGAACCAAACGTGTATTCTACCTACGATAAGCATACCACTGATTATGTACTTACTTGTATATTTAGTAGGTATGTCGTTACAAAGCTTTGCTTAGTTTGGGGCTGGATGGCGTTGTGTGAAATGTCCAACAATATTTATTTATTCTCTTACGAGACACATACATTTCGGCTATTTTATAAAAATGTGTGTCGATCAAACGAGCCGTGTGAAATCGAATATAGGCATGTGAAAAGCAATCTATTTCCGTTTCGTATAAAATCAATCAGATGTGCTTTTAAGTCGGTGAAACTGTAAATTCCGAGATTAGCTGTCGGAAAGATTTTGGAATTCTTTAAAAAGGAGATGATTTCGTGAGGATGTTTCCCTCGGGGATGAAAGTCGAAAGTCTATTTTGTTTCTTTTTATAAAGTAACTTGTTATTGCCTTTCTTAATATTCTGATAAGTGTTAATGTTCTTTATCTACAACAGATTATTAGTATTTACTTGAAAAAATCTTCCTTCTTGCTCTACGCACACAATAAAGCCGTGATCACAACACAGCCATAGACAGTGCGTTGTGCTGCGTCTCAACAGAAACAAGCTTGTTAGTTGATAAAAATACTAAAAATCATTATGTCCTTATTTAAGATGGTATAAAAAAAAAAATTATAACATCAACCTTTACAGAGTATTTCAAAATCATTACCCAAGACGGAAGAACAATTCTTATCGACAAAGCTCTTAATCAAGTATTCTGCATACCTTTCTTCTTCTTCCTGCCCTCATCCCACTTTAGTGGGGACGGCACAACATGTGTACTTCTTCCATTTCCCTCTATCAGCCGTCATCTCATTACTCACTTCTTTCTTATTCATCTTTCACACAGTCCATCCATCTTTTCTTTGGCCTACGTCTACGTCTACATCCATCCACATTCATTCCTAACATTCTTCTCGTTACATGACTTTCTTCCCTCATAACATGCCCATACCACGCTAACCTATTGCTCCTCATCTTTTCCGTCACAGGCGCCACTTTCAAACTTCCTATGACATACTCATTCCTCTGCATACCTACCTACATACATTAAATCACGCCTGTTTCTTAGAGAAACATTTGTGGAAAAGTATGAGTTTATATGAGTAACGTCACAGAAATAGCCACTAGCATATACGAGCAAACTTATATAATACTTACTTATATGTGAGTTTGTATCGATTTGAATCGGTGAATTGTTTTTAATGAATAAAGTAGAATGTTGTTGTTCTCAATGGAGAGTAAACAACCTCCTTTTAGGATACATACTCGTAATTACATAATTAATCACAGTGATTGTAAAAAACAGCGAGGCATCGTTGTCCAGTAGGACCGATACCTAAGCCAATGATGCCAATGAGGCGAGAATGAGTGATTACGTATCCAATAATGTCTACGAACCTTCTTGCATAATACAGTTTGTAGAAAGCTCGGAGAAAGGAGCACTCGCATGGCAAATATCAAAACTCGAAAGAATCTCGCTTTTACGTAATGATGGATCAGCAACCTGTTGGACCTCCTTGTGATTGATGGGTCAATGTTATAGAGCTGGATATTGTTATAAATATAACTCGGCCGGTTGAACTCTATTTTTATTTGTAGGTATTACCTACTATTTTATTGTTATGGATATAGGTAATCTATTTATGCTATATAAATGTGAGAGGTGAGAGCGCTGGTTGTGGGCATTTTAACAACATTATTTTTTCAAAAAACGGTTTATATTAAAATAATGATTTTTACTGACGATTTTTAAGCAAGCAGAGTATTTATCTATCTCTTGGGTTTTGTAAGGGCGATATTTATTTATTAAATAAAGACAACAAGAGAAATTAAAATTAAAATTGAAATTTAGTTGTTGTCAATCTAGTCTAGAGGTATAACGCATTCCAACTGTCACTAATCAAAACGGACTATAGACAAAGAATTATACTAACTATAGATTTTTAACAAGTTTAGTTATTGACTGCAAAAATTGAAAATGACCAAAACCAGGCACCACAATCGGGTCTTTGTAAAATTAGGCCATTAAATAAGAAGAAATAAATAAATTGTGATAACTACAATTATCTACTGATATCATAGTTTATAAATACTTTTTTCTTATAGAATGAAATAACATCTACTACAGAATATTTACAAGAAACACGAGAAATAGTTGAGCTATCTAAGACCCTGTTGCAAACAGTCTAATGTATGTAGCTCAACTGATCTAGAATACTACTACTAAGAAACGTCCCCAAAACGCATTGATATTATATATATTGTGTAATCTATTATGTATTAGATGTTAGAGATAAAAAAAGCTTTACATTCTTTTCAATACGTATTAAATTCAAATTATGGATCATAAATATTTAAGACGATCAAATATTTTGCAATATTAGATTTCATATCGGATAGGTATGATTTTCTAAGTTGTATAACTTTAGGCTTTCATTTATATTTTTACATCATTTTGTGACATTGACATAATATCATAATAACTGTCACGCATGAAATGATAACTAATGCAATATGTGGGCATATGCCAAATATTTGAACGTTGTTCTTACTATCCCCATTAGGCATGTTCAAAGAATTGAGCGGTTGGAGATCCGAGAGGATACTGTATTTAAGAATTACAGTCAAGATCCTATTTTATATTTTTTTCATAATATCAAGTTTATTATTTTGGTCCCAGGATGCATCCTTGCGGAACTTCACACGGGTTACCCCCTCTTCCCTGGAGAGAATGAGGCGGAACAGCTAGCTTGCATCATGGAGCTGCTAGGACCACCGCCCCCAGACCTGCTACTCCACGCCACCAGGAAAAGACTATTCTTCGGTATGCATCTACTTTTGACACTCAGTCAAAAGCTTTTGATAAGTCTGATCTTTATTTAAGTACCTAACAGAATAATAGGTCGTGGGTCAAGTGTTTATGTTATATTACTACCTATATATATGAGCATATATAGAAAATGAATATATATATAATGTAACAAATTGCTAAATTGGGCTGCAATGAGCTTGCAACCTGTCAAATATGTATTGTTAACTATTATTATAGAACAATTCTGCGCCTAGGAGGCGAGCGTTGAGACCGCTACACAGTTTTTCTAACTTATGCGGTTCGCATCGAAACATTTATATTGAAAAATTTGAGTATGTATAATGAGATAATCTTCAAGGATCTCAGCGCCTGGAGAATATAGAAAAGAAAAGAAGAATTTCATTATTTATATTGTGTATCTCTCGTTTTCAGATTCGAAGGGCTCACCACGCACTGTGACAAACTCAAAAGGCCGAAAGCGGAGGCCTGGATCCCGGTCCCTCTCCTCGGCCGTGAGGACCGATGACCCCGCCTTCTTACACTTCCTGCATAGATGTCTAGAGTGAGTATTTATCTGCTCGTACTCCCTCGTATTACATAAAATAAGTTGCTTAGTTTAGCAACAGCAGTGCAACAGTAGACGTTCAGCGATCAGTCGCTGTCGCTAAAAAGACGAGCAATGATATCCCAATTCACGCTTGTCGCTGACATGTCACTAGATACGAAATAAGCTTGCAGATATCCAGAAGATGCATGAATTACGATTGTATTTATTACTAGCTGTCCCGACAGATGTCCTGTCAAATTTCTATAATCCGACAGAAAAAACCACTTTCAGTTTTTCCCGAACTTTACGTATATGCGTATAAAAAATACCCTATGACCTATTCTCAGACCTGCTAAATACACAAAAATGTAATAAAAATCGGTCAAGCCGGAGGACTTTGGTATCAAACACTGTGACACGAGAATTTTATATATTAGAGAAGAAATAAACGCATTTTACCTAAACCACCGTTCAACTAAAATAAGGTCAACAAATAAGAGTTCAATAATACTCAAAGTACCTACGAACGTTAAACAATGTCTTAAGTGTTTGTTAATGATAAATATTGTCGGTTACCAACCTTCTTAGACCACACAAACGAACGATTTTTATATAATATAGATTTACCGATATATGTATGGCGGAATATCTCACCATAAAATACATAGCCGCCAAATTAATTAGGTAAGTACCTATCTATCTGTTTATTTTCGTCGAAAATTAATGCTCTGCCAGTGCTAATCTGCATTTGGGAAAATGCTAGACGGTTTGAGAAACTGTGCTAAAGTTACGCACGATGGGAAAGTCACGTTGAGCTATAAAATCAGGTGGTATGACGTAACCGTGTGAACTTCTATTACGATCACAAGCCATATGTATTCAGTGGACGAGTTGCCACTACAATCGTATTGTACCTATTTGAATGGGACGCAAATTGCCGAGCAAATTGATTCGTATCATTTACTCGCTAGTTGGATTGATTATTTGCATGTAGACGAGAATAGGTTAATTTGTTACGGCCCTAATCTTACTACCTGTTTTCTACAAAGCACACCGAAATTCTCTTGGGAAGATTCTGAGTTTCGGGCTTCTTATTCTTGTGTTATATGTGGTACGGAATAGTCAACTCTGCAACACTTTTGAAGAAAAGACTAGGTAGTAGGTATTAATATGTATCATCACTACATAGTATAAAGCAAAGTCACTTTCCGCTTCCCGCGTCTGTATGTATGTATGTTTGCTTATATCTTTAAAACTACACAACGGATTTTGATGCGGTTTTTTTTAATAGATAGAGTGATTCAGGAGGAAGGTTTATATGTATAATAACATGCTACCCGTGCGAAGCCGGGGCGGGTCGCTAGTATTAAAATAAATTTGTTGAGAACGTGCAGTTGCCTACGCATGCAGATTTATTTATTCCAAATTGAATCTTAAAAAACACTTTTTTCGTTCTAGAAAATTGCTAGATAATTCCCAAATATATTTTTTATACTTACATAAAATGAATGTTTGTCTGTATGTCCTTTATAGAATCGTATACTATGCATTTGATCATGTGATCTTTAGCAAAGTTGTTGTGCATAAGCCCACGAAGGTTTTTGAGTTGGTTGCGTAGGAACGCGCGCAGGGTACAGCTAGTTTTTACATAAAATCAACAATTTAGTACCTACTACTTATAAGTACATAACCACCTTAATTAAAGACAGGTTTTTATATGGTTTTTAATGCGTTGTTATGACATTTACGTCTTATCCGGGTAGACTCTCCCCAAACAAAAACCAAAACATTTTGAAGAATCACATTAAAACAAATACTTACTTTCTACAACCTATCTACTAAAAACAAGTTATATAAAATAGAAATCATACGGAATCGCAGAGCAGGAAATGAATGATAGAACCGGAATCTTCTGTATATTGAATCATATTGAATAACAATATTATTTTATAGTTATGCAATACATAATGGTGTGGACATATTTTGCATAATGTGTGTCATTATTGCTCACATTCGATCAATTTATATTATTTTTTTTGCATTGTTGGACATTTATACAGCTCATCTAGCCCCAAACTAAGCAAAGAATAACGGAACCAGGTAACTGATAGAATACTTATATAATTTTTTTTTCGTAAATACAGACACAGAATAAACATCTATGTTCATCACACAAATGTTTATCCCGGGTGGGAAACGATCCCATAACTTACTGCATAGAGGGCAGAGTTACTACTACCAACTGAGCTTTGAAGCCAGTCTTACTAATTCACTAATTAATTAGTTGCATATTCGATCAATCATCTTTTAAAATAGGCACATTATTAACATCTTCGATTTGGATGCGGTTTTCTCTGTAAGAAAACTTAAGATTTTGATGGTGGTGTATGGTTCTAAGCCAGAAAATACATTTAGGCTTGTATTTGTTGTAAATAACTTAATTTATTCGTATAAAAAATGCTTTCATAATCTCTACTTTGCATAAATTTTTCCCTTATTCATAGTAATACGATTAAAATTATGCGCCTCGGAAATTTTCGTTATGCTGATCCGATATTCAATTTAGAGGTGTTACAATATTCCCAGCTCGTTAGTGACTGACGCGGCGCGGGACGGCCATTGGTTGCATATTCGTCCTAATTCGGAAACACGCAAATTGGAAAGGCACATAACTTTATTCAAATCAAATCAAATCAAATCAAATCGTTTATTTGCAAGAATACAACATTATTTTACATGTCAGATCTTAAAACTATTATGGTAGATTGTATTCAGCCTGCACGCAGGCGTGCAAATGTTTTGTGAGTCATATAATTAGAATTAAGTATTAGTCATTAGGTTACAATTCAATTTTCCAAATACTCTTTCACATTGTAAAAACATTCTTCAATTAGCCAACCACTTAACTTTTTCCTAAATATATTTCCATTTAGTTCTTTTAATTCTTCCGGTAATTTATTGTAGATTGTGATGCACATGTTATAACTATTTCTCTTATAAATATCTTTATGGCACTGGGGGTTGTAGAGCAAATTTTTAAATTTAGGCCTTTTTTGCCAAGTAATCACATCGTTTTTTAAAGTAGGTTGGATGTGATTTTACAAACATACAAATTTCCCTAATATACATGCATGTGAGAGTCAAGATCCTACAGTTCTTGAAGAAAGGCTTACAACTATAAATAAACCAAGACCTGTTCGTAGAACTGATTTAGTTTTGAAGAGTAGAGCTCCTCTAATCTTAAAATGAACGCCCCTCCATCGTGTTTACGCTCAAACACAAAGTTGTGTATAAACACAACACATACAAATTAGATGTTGTCATTGGTCGTCCAGGACACACGCACACAAGTAAAGTGTCATAAGTAATCTTCTTTCTCACATTGAATCAATCACGTTTTGTGGAGAGGAGTTCATTTTAAGATTAGACGAACTCTACTAATTATAGTGCAGTGTTGTACGATAGGGGTTTCCCACCGACACTGTAGGCAGGCAGGCGTGAGTAATTTATATTTAACATAGTATTATTATCGTCTAATTCGTCTAATTGTTATTACCACTTTCCATCTTAGTTCCCACTGTTTTGCGTCAGCGCGGAAAAGGAACGGGGCGCATTGTGTTTGATAACCAAGCGTTTTTAGCAAGCGCTCAAGATTGTATAGATTCGTCGAGTCGTGAGGAAATCATTCGCTAATTCGTTTTGAATTGAGATGAAAGTTATTGAAGCACAAAAGGCGGGCCATTAGCGGACATAAGGAGTCATTCAGTGCGGTGTATCCACTTACTTATTACAAGGATTGGAGCGTTCAAATCACCTCATTTATTCGTAACTCAATTCAAATTCAAAAATCATTTATTTTAATAAAATCATAAGGATCACTTTGAAACGTCTTAGGAACTAGGTGAAGCTACGCCGGTTCTTCGCGACCAAGCTTAGAAGAATCAGGCAACAAACACGGCTTGGGGTCTACCTTTTTTTTAATGATCCTTTCCTAATGCTATGTAGAGCTCCAGTGTGGTGCCGATCGAACAAGGTGAAGGCTCAAACAAGAATAATTATTAAAAGTACTACTCAAGTACGTACAACAATAAAAAAAACAACTAAAGAGCTTCAGTGGAAACTAGTGTAAACCCTCGCGACTTTGTTTACGTGGAATTATTTACAGACTTCAACCTCCTTCCTTCCCATAGCGTGTGTCCACACTGCATGACTCGGCAGTGTGGACGACACTTAGGGGTTGAATTTCGGGAATTCCTTTCTTAGTGCACTCCACGTTTCAAGTGATCCTTGTAATCTATTGAAATAAATATCTTTTAACTTGCACTTTGACTTTGTGAGAAACTTTAGAACTGTCAAGAAAGGAAATTAGATACATAGTTTTCAACTTTGATCGCGTGCTATTATTACGCATACGTTCTCGTAGCTCTAGGCTCTGCTACATTACTTGCTGTCAAAGCTTGGTATACTAGGCTTTGACCCAGCTTCATCTACCTGTATATTATTAACAGACCATGCAAAATATTACGCACTTGCTGACCCGACAAAAGTTTTCTTGTCAAAATTTCAATAACCCCGTAAAAAAAGCATAATTTTACTATTTTTCAGGACATTTTTTTGCCTACTGTGCCTGTCGAGCTATTCTCGTGTTTTTGCGCGACTAAAGCATGAAAATTGATTTTAATATAATGGAGTAGGTACTAATAATAATAATGCGAAGGCATAGGCGCACAAATAAGCTTATCTAAAATAGGTGTTATACATACATACATACATACATACATACATACATACATACATACATAAAATCACGCCTATTTCCCATAGGCTTCAGCTTTCCACTTGCTACGATCCTGACATACTTCTTTTGCTTAATTCACTCATAGGTACATTCCTCATGCATGTTCGTCAATTTAGAGTACTCTTGACCGGGCCTTTTTCAAAACGTATTATAAAGACAGATAAACTCTTCTTTTCAAACACTTAGTACACAATGTAATAAATAAGCAAGTATTTGTCGTAATTGCGGCACGTAGTTACCGACACGACTCACACACATTTGACCTCCGACCTTTGGATTGTGAGAGAAAGCTGTAGGGCTGCGAGAGAATGATGCGTGGACTGAGATGGTTGCGAACTCGGCATCATATCTAGGTGATCAAGCTGGTACCAGCCCTGGGTTTCGATTGCACGGTTTTTGACAAAAAGTGAACTTCGTGAATTAGGTGTAAAGACGTTAATTTATTCTCAAAAAAGACAACAGTCACTTACATGAGAATACTTAATTAACTAAAGTGATAAAATGCTTAGATGGTACAAATTGAGTTGATCGCTTGATTTAAATGTTATAAATGTTAAGTTAGAGTAAAGAGTAGGTGTTTGCTCACTGTTAGTTATTTTCTACTACAAAATCAGCTAGTGCTTTTTGAAATGCGCAAAATGAGCTAGCATTTTTTATAATTGACGGTAGTTTGTTATAAAAAAATTGATTCGTTTTTCAATGCACATAATTATTTAATGTATCATGAACAGAGATGGGCACTTACCCGGTAAAAATAATTTTTACCCATTCATTCCTATTTATACCCATTTATACCGGGTAAAAATGATTACATCTTTTTTTTTACTTTTTTGACACTTATCTAATTATGGATCACGATTTTCATATTTTCATTAGTTTAGATCTTTCGAAGATGTCTAGTGGGGGTAGTCAGAGGCACGTCCAAACATTATATTTGGTACATGCTCACATTTTGCAGTAGTTAGCATTCCAAACGTGACAGGTTGCAAGCCCATCGCCGCTTATAAGAATACTAACTGGTTAATACTAATTAATTATGGTGTTTTCTTGTAATTTTTTAATTTGGATTATAATTATTCAGACTTTAGTAAAGAAATAAGAGCGGTCGTTTTTAGGAATTTCAAGTTTAGCGTGGAGACAACAGAATCTCCACCAATGTAATAAAATTAAACTTAATACAAATTCCATAAAATATTACCGAAATTCTATCTATTTTGATTATTCATATTATGCATGGTTGTGTAGATTGTTTGTCCTGCCTCTTTGACGTGTAATCTATAAAAACCGGCCAAGTGCGAGTCGGACTCACGCACGAAGGGTTCCGTACTATTATCAAAACGGCAAAAAATCACGTTTGTTGTACGGAAGTCCCACTTAAATATTTATTTTATGCTGTTTTTAGAGAAATACATCATCTGTGAAAATTTCAACAGTCTAGCTATCACGGTTCATGAGATACAGCCCTGTGACAGACAGACGGACAGACAGACGGAGAGAGAGACGGACAGACAGACGGACAGACAGACAGACGGACAGACAGACAGACGGACAGACAGACAGACAGACGGACAGACAGACGGATAGACAGTCGGACAGACAGACGGACAGGCAGACGGACAGACAGACCTGCAGACAGACAGACGGACAGACAGACGGACAGACAGACGGACAGACAGACGGACAGACAGACAGACAGACGGACGGACAGATGGGCGATGGGCTTGCAACCTGTCACGTTTGGAATGCTAACTACTGCAAAATGTGGGCATGTACCAAATATAATGTTTGGACGTGCCTCTGACTACCCCCACTAGACATTTTCGAAAGATCTAAACTAATGAAAATATTAAAATCGTGATCCATAATTAGTTAAGTGTCAAAAAAGTAAAAAAAAAGATGCAATCATTTTTACCCGATATAAATTGGGTATAAATAGGAATGAATGGGTAAGAATGACGTCATTCTTACCCATTCATTCCTATTTATACCTAATTTATATCGGGTAAGAATGACGTCATTCTTACCCAATCATTCTTACCCATTCATTCCTATTTATACCCAATTTATATCGGAATATTATTTATATCGGTACTTTGAGGTTTAATCTATAATAAGTAATCTAAAAATAACTTAAACAAGTAGTATTTCATATAAGCACTTAGTGTTTAGGTAACATATTTAAATATATTGTTTTGTGTCAAGCGTAGGTACGAGTAGGTACTTTGGAAAAAAGTAGACTAGCCCGTCAATCCCCAAGCGAATGCCGGCGTTCGCGCTGTGACGTCACTGCGCCATACATTCCGACGTTGCGGCCGGGGTTTGAGTGGCTAGAGACAAGTTTAACCCTATACTTGGCAGAGTGCCTAATTTGGTACGTTCAACTTTCAAAAATGCCCAACGCGTGAAAAAATATTATTAATCTATTTTAATTATTATTTATTTTAGAAAATATTGTCCCAATTCTACTATAAAATACTTTTTGATGATTTGCAACTCTCAATTTGAAGTAGAGCGAATGATAGCTGACCATTGAAAGGAGTCTTCGCACCGCAGGGTAAAAAAATTAAATATTACTAGTATTTTTTTAGTATTTCTGTCAAAAACGGTTGATATGTAATAGTTAACATTTTTTTACACCCGAAATTAATATTTTCATGTTCCTAAATGAATTACAATGGCATGCAATCAACTGGTTTTTCATGATGTACCAAATAAGTCACATTGCCAGATGCGCGCCATTCAAGTTTATCTTTACTATGTACCTGATATGTGACATTGCCATACTCGTATAAATTATATTTTTTCAAAATTACATACATTTATGATTTTTGATCGAGCGAAGCGAGATCTCTTTGACAACTCGGAGGTGTCGTCGGCCCTTTTATGCGAGTATGAATGTTTTTTCGACGATAGCATTCTAATTGTTGCTCCAATAAATCGAAATTCACCAATTGTCATAAAATTTTCAAGCTTGAGCTTTAATTGTGAAGAAATTATAGAGATGAGAATGTACGTAAGGTGTCAGTTTGATGCGAAGTACTTGGTAAAATGACATTTTAGCGCCACAGGTGCCGCAACTATATCAGCAGCAGCAACATCGACCTCGTCAACTTTTGGGTCTTATCTTCAAGTCGGGGGCAAGTCAGATTTAGACGAAATTTAATCATCAGATGATGAACAATAGCAATGCTGTGATAGCAGTTCACCGCCTTCACACCTTCCCATTGACATTTTTACTGGAAAACCTAAACTTTTTATGGAATGTTGATAATGAGATGAATCAAGTTGTTACATCAACATTTCTGCTACAATATCAACTGTCATCGCTGTCGATCACTGTTCACTGCCCGTTGATTCTGAACAAGTACTTTCCCTATTGTAGGTATGCAGCCTTGACCCTAAGCAGCTACTTAATCAATAAGACCTAGTGTATTAGGCACGAAGGAAGGTCTTAAAGACTAACACCTTATTGGCGTTGTAAAAAGTTCACTAATTCTGCTGAAGTCAAAGATCATGGTCTTCTTTGGGGTTTGACTTGCAGGAAAGAGTGTCATTCAATACTTCAAGGTTCTACTTAGATGACATCATCTCTCTATATGTGCAAAAACAAATCTTTACAGCACATAAATAACTAGCACTTCTTCCGAAGTTTCAGAAGGCGATGAAAAATATTTTTGACAATCATTTTTGGATCTAGCAGATCGTTTTGGGGCATATACATCATTTCGGGGCTGTTGATAATACTCGCCTATCTTCTCTAAAACGCTTGATTAAATTTCTCATCACCCAACTTTCAAATTTAGCAGAGGGAGGTGCATACATTGCACAAAAGTGCAAACTAAGAAAGGATCAGGGGAATACTAAAGAGTTTTATATACTTATATATATATTATCTACAGATTATAAATTGAAAATAAATATAACGTAATCGCAAATTATTTTTAGCATGTTTTTGTTACTTTTTAATGTAAGAATGTAATATTTTTGTTACATAAAGTGTTAAACACAAATGTATATAAGCCTGGCAGTGTGACACATATGGTACGTTGATTTAGTAAAGTTAATTATGACACATCTGGCAATGTGCCAAATATGGTACATTAAATAAATCTAAAAGTATTAATAATATAATTTTTTTTTTCATACTATCCCCTCTATTATTGACCCTAGATCACAAATTATACAAAAAAACACAACATTTCTAAAATAAAAATTCCTGCCAAGTATAGGGTTAACGGGAAGATGGGGTGGGTGGGGGATGCATTGCGTTGTACTTGGTACTGCGGCCATTTTGTTTAGTACCTAGACGTTAGAGGTGGGTACTTGTGTTTTGACGTACCAGGTCTAATTAATACCACCTCCATCAAATACCAGGTTGAAATACCAGGTTTAAAATACTTTAAAGTATTTAGTTTCAGGCGAACCAACTCTCCACCCAGCATCCCTCCCACCTAGGATTGGTAATTTGTTGAAAAACACTGAAGTACGTACAAAATTACTTTTAAGTACAGAAATACTTGAGTATTTTTCAAAAATACTTTCAAGTACAAAATACGCGTTCAAACTGTGTCGTAATACCTGGTACGTATTTTTTTATGCCTATTGCCTATACCAGGTTTGCAAACCTGGTCGAGTAAATACGCACCACCTCTACTAGACGTACGTGCGCGCTCCCGCGCACGTTCACACACGCGCGTTTAAACGTCCATTCATCTAGGCGTGCAGCAAGCCGCGTGTGAACAGGCGATCGGGCCTCGCCATTCAAAGCACCAAGCAATTCAACATTCAACGCGGCGTTCAAATCGAAGCGTGTAAACGAGTGCCGAGTGCCGAGCGCCGATCAAAGCAATTTTTTTAACCGACTTCAAAAAAGGAGGAGGTGTTTTGTTTTTTTACTTATGTGTTGAGTAATGTAATAAAATTATGAGTATAATATAATATATATATATAGGGAAGTCTGGCAACGCTGGTACCTACAGACAGACAGTTACCTACGTTAGTATTTATAATATTAGTATAGATTCTAATGAGAGTCCCATAGTCCCATGTTATTATTTTATATATTATTATACACCTACCTACCTAAGTACTTATAAGTAGGTAGGTAGGTACATCGCGTATTATTAGTTATAACTAACTAACTATATGTATCACATATGGAATGCTAAATAAGTAGGTAGGTACCTACCTACTTGAAAATGAGGGCATATGCCTAATACAATGTTTGGACATGCCTCTGGCTACCCCCTAAGCGCCTGGACATCTGAGAGGATTTCTTCTTAGGGATTGCAGTCATGATCCTAACTATATATTTTATTTCATTTATTTTTAGCTAATACCAAGTACTAAGTAGGTAGGAAGTAGGTAGGTAATAATTATTAAAAAATGAAATTAAATACTTAGGATCACGACTTTAATCCAAGTAAGCAACAGTAAGACAACTATTTGTCTTGGCGTCTGTTCTACGTAAGCATTCTCAACTGAAATTTGATCCAAACGTCGTAACTGTAAAACGTCGCTCTGACTTGGTTTGTAAAATTGAATCCCGAAGGACCGCTGTGGCCGGTCGTCACTTCTTCTACTTAAGTTCTTCGCTTTACAATAGAGTCAATAAAATTCTTTCCATCTACTCGCTCCCACATTATAAATGTAAGTTAAAATGTCTAAAATGGCTTTTATCCCTCTCCTATGACGAAACAGAGAACTTACTTAGAACACCCGAATAAAAAAACAGATTTTCTCCAATTGCACTCAGATTAAACATTCACATTCATACACACACTCACTCACACACACACACACACACACACTCACACACACACACACACACACACACAAACACACAAACATTTGTCCTTAGATTTTACTTTTATCTTTGTATTTTTCTTTGTATTTATCTTATCGTTAAGAACATTTCTGTGTATAGGAGGCGGGCGTTGAGACTGCTACACAGTTTTTTTAACTTTTGCGGTTCTCATCGTTCTATTGTAAACTATTTCCTTTGTACTCTGTTCTAAATTCTAAATAAATAAATAAAATAAAGTAGGTGGGTTACTAAGTACGGTAGATCTCAGATCCACAAAAAAAATACTAAAGGAGTCAGTCAGAGGCACGTCCAAACATTACATTTGGCTACAGCATTATAATAATAATGGCTAGTAAGTAGGAAGGGAGGTGTTTTGCTTGTAGGTATTCCTACATCTACCTACATAGATAAAGGTAGGTATAAAATAGTACGCCATCGCTTGACCTGTCGAGATTCGAACCCATAACCATCGGATTGAAAACCGAGGTCAGTACCTACCTAATTTGTCATCGAGCGCCAAGCAATTCCACTTTGATGTTTTGTCGAAATACCGACAATCGATGGATCGGACGGATTCACGAGCTCATTCAAAATCAACGTGTTCACAAGCTCGGTGGTTTGAACTTTGAATTGATTGTTGAATTGGTCGTTGAATGGAGAGCGTATCGGTTCAATGCAATTCACGTTCAAATTCAAAAAGCAACCGGTTCACATGCCCGTGCTCGTTGAACGCGCTAGTGAATGGACACGTAGGTATGTGACCGCACCTTTGATCGGCCAAATGTACCGTGCTTAACTACTTAAAAGTGTAGGTAGGTCGATGTTTGCCATTGGTTTCGCAGACACCGGCAACAATCAGTGTTTGTTACTTATATTTGGAGATATGGATCTTTGTTCATTTTTTAGGGTTCCGTACCCAAAGGGTAAAATCGGAACCCTATTACTAAGACTTCGCTGTCCGTCTGTCCGTCTGTCTGTCTGTCTGTCACAGGGCTGTATCTCATGAACCATGATAGCTAGACAGTAGAAATTTTCACAGATTATGTATTTCTATTGCTGCTCTAACAACAAATACTAAAATCAGAATAAAATAAATATTTAAGACAACAAACGTGATTTTCGCATTCTAGCGCCATCTAGTTTCATTTGATGTTACTACGTTATTATTAGGTACATTTCGCAGTCTCATGCGATCGCTCGGGGTTTGAGAGGTAAAACAATGATTCGCAATTCCGCTGGCAGGTGGCGCTATTTTACCACTATCGGTAAAGTAAGTGGTACTTTACATGATCGACTAAAAAGTTTGAAATTGAATTATTGAATTCATGTAGTTAGAAATAGGTACCTAGGTAGATATTATTAATTTCAAATTAATTTCGAGTTCGAATCCTGGCCATGCATCAATGGATATTTCTGTTTGAAAAATGTATATATGCGCGTTACACGTGTTTATAACTGTGAAGGAAAACATCGTGAGGAAACCTGTTAGTATTCTTGAAAGTGTCAAAAAAGTTAAAAAAAAGATGCAATCATTTTTACCCGATATAAATTGGGTATAAATAGGAATGAATGGGTAAGAATGAAGTCATTCTTACCCATTCTCATTCTTACCCATTCATTCCATTTTATATCGGGTAAAAATGACGTCATTCTTACCCATTCATTCCTATTTATACCCAATTTTTTTCGTGTAAAAATTACGTCATTCTTACCCATTCATTCCTATTTATACCCAATTTATATCGGGTAAAAATGATTGCATCTTTTTTTTTACTTTTTTGACACTTAACTAATTATGGATCACGATTTTCATATTTTCATTAGTTTAGATCTTTCGAAAATGTCTAGTGGGGGTAGTCAGAGGCACATTTATAGGGCCAAACATTATATTTGGTACATGCCCACATTTTGCAGTAGTTAGCATTCCATACGTGACAGGTTGCAAGCCCATCGCCCATCTGTCCGTCCGTCTGTCTGTCCGTCTGTCTGTCCGTCTGTCTGTCCGTCTGCCTGTCCGTCTGTCTGTCCGACTGTCTGTCCGACTGTCTATCCGTCTGTCTGTCCGTCTGTCTGTCTGTCCGTCTGTCTGTCCGTCTCTCTGTCCGTCTGTCTCTCTGTCCGTCTGTCTGTCTGTCCGTCTGTCTGTCCGTCTGTCTGTCACAGGGCTGTATCTCATGAACCGTGATAGCTAGACTGTTGAAATTTTCACAGATGATGTATTTCTCTAAAAACAGCATAAAATAAATATTTAAGTGGGACTTCCGTACAACAAACGTGATTTTTTGCCGTTTTGATAATAGTACGGAACCCTTCGTGCGTGAGTACAACTCGCACTTGGCCGGTTTTTTATAGATTACACGTCATAGAGGCAGGACAAACAATCTACACAACCATGCATATTATGAATAATCAAAATAGATAGAATTTCGGTAATATTTTATGGAATTTGTATTAAGTTTGATTTTGTTACATTGTTGGTGGAGATTCTGTTGTCTCCACGCTAAACTTAAAATTCCTAAAAACGACCGCTCTTATTTCTTTACTAAAGTCTGAATAATTATAATCCAAATTAAAAAATAACAAGAAAACACCATAATTAATTAGTATTAACCAGTTAGTATTCTTATAAGCGGCGATGGGCTTGCAACCTGTCACGTTTGGAATGCTAACTACTGCAAAATGTGGGCATGTACCAAATATAATGTTTGGACGTGCCTCTGACTACCCCCACTAGACATCTTCGAAAGATCTAAACTAATGAAAATATGAAAATCGTGATCCATAATTAGATAAGTGTCAAAAAAGTAAAAAAAAAAGATGTAATCATTTTTACCCGGTATAAATGGGTATAAATAGGAATGAATGGGTAAAAATTATTTTTACCGGGTAAGTGCCCATCTCTGATCATGAATGAAGTATGAATATCATTTTCGTGTTAAGAGTGTGTTGAGAGTACATATAACTTCTTATTTTTTAACTGACAAAAAAGAGGTTCTTAACTCGACGCGTAGGTATATCTTCTTTACTTGGTGATCCGATTCGATGTTTATAAAACAATAATTGCGTAGAGAATATTCCTAAAAATATTGCATTCAAATAATAATCATGTAAGACTGGACGTTCTTTCACAAAACTTAAAAATATTTGTCCCTTGACTTTTCGATTCGTCGTTTTTATTCTGAGGTTTTAAAATGTAATAATTAAAAGTACGTTAAAAAAAGACCTGTTTATCGGTGTCTGTCTATATATCACAATCTTATTTAATTGCTAAGTTACACTTTTGCAAACTCGCCATAAGTTAAATGTGGGTTAAGGGTGAAAGTATAGGTCCATGACCAGCATCCGATGTACTTGTATGAGTCTTTCATATACTTTCACTAGCGACCCGCCCGGGCTTCGCACGGGTGCAAAGCTGATACCAAAATATATTACAGAATGTCTTTATATACTCGTTAACAGCATTTAAAATTTAAAAAAAAAGTCGCGCTGATTTGAAATCTTAAAATTATCAGTGGTTCTTTAATATATTAAGCATGTTATTATACATATAAACCTTCCTCCTGAATCACTCTATCTATTAAAAAAAACCGCATCAAAATCCGTTGTGTAGTTTTAAAGATATAAGCAAACATACATACAGACATACATACAGACGCGGGAAGCGGAAAGCGACTTTGCTTTATACTATGTAGTGATTTCATTCATGTCTAATTGTCTAAAGGTAGCTTAAATGAAATAAGCCGTCCATTAATCACGTGATGTTATTTTTTGCATTTTTTAACCCCCCCCTCCTTCACCTCCTTCTTGCTGATACGTGGTGAGGTTTAAGACTACACCCAAAATCACATGTATTATTTTTGAGTACCTACAATTTTTATTTTTTTATTATTATTGTCATTATATAAGGGTATAAAGTATAATCAAATTTTATTCTAGAAAATTAAGTAACATGATAAAAATATCTAGACAGAAAGGTTGCGATCGAAGAAATCGCGCGTTTGACAAAAAAATAAATACACGTGATATCTTACTACACCCCCCTCCCTCCTTGTGATGTTTCGTGAAAGTATAAGTAGTTTTAGTTGACATTACCGTTAGTGTTGTAATTTTTGAAGGGTAACCATAATTACCCAAAAAATAAAAATGTAAAGAAATATTTCAGGAAATTTACCTAATTTTAGGAAAATTCCCTATGTTTCCAATAATACCGGGTACGACACATGTCGTAATTCTGACCCTATAATGGGATTCCCCGAGTTGTGGGCATCATAAACAGCGAGTATCTAGTTATACCCAACTTCCAGACCAACGAACTTGCAGATAATGCAAACATTTGTCCGAACAGTCCGAAGCTATGTTGACCGAGTGGGCCTCGACTTTCATTTCGAAGACCGTGGGTTAGAATTCCGGAATTGTTTTCGAAAAATTTATATGCGCATTAAAAACAAGTGCTCATAACGGTGAAGGAAAACATCGTGAGGAAACCAGTTAGTATTCTTATAAGCGGCGATGACCTTGCAACCTGTCACGAATGGAATGCTAACTACTGCAATTTGTGGGCATGTGCCAAATATAATGTTTGGACGTGCCTCCCCCCACTAGACATCTTCAAAGGATCTAAGCGCCTGGAGATCTGAGAGGATGTCTACCGTACTTTGGGTTTACAGTCGTTATCCTATTTTTTTTTTATTCGGCTTAAAGTAAAGCTGCTAAATTAATATGGAATGGAATATGGAACCTTTACAAGGCAAACTGTTTGCAGCAGGTTGTGCGATAGACCATATTAACTCGCGAATTTACCTACTCTCTAGTGCAGTCATAAAACGTAGATTTGTATCTATTAGGCGCTTACTTAAACATTAAAACGAAATAGGCTCACGACTCGACGGCCCCAAGCATGATAGACATGACTACCCCCACTAGATATTTTCAAAGTATCTAAGAGTCTGGAGATCTGAGAGGATGTCTACCGTACTTGGGGATTACAGTCGTGAACCTATTTGTCCCGCCGCGGGGATAGAACACAAATTTCTTACCGGGCACCCAATGAAGTCTTCAATGTCGTATATTTGCCGTTATATAACTAATGATTCACGACATACCGGTTAGTGTCTCGTAAAAGTCTCTGGTAGTTAATTGTAATTGCGTCTTTTAATTTACTAGCAGAGCTTTAGCCGGCGACACCTATCGCGCGGGACAAAATGTTCTATCGTAATTAAATTTTAAGATATACTAGCGACCCGCCCCGGCTTCGCACGGGTAGCATGTTATTATACATATAAACCTTCCTCCTGAATCACTCTATCTATTAAAAAAACCGCATCAAAATCCGTTGTGTAGTTTTAAAGATATAAGCAAACATACATACAGACGCGGGAAGCGGAAAGCGACTTTGCTTTATACATACTACTATGTAGTGAAAAATAATTTAAAAAATAATTACTCCTTAGACCCTAAGCTGTAGACGCTGTACTTTTCATCAAAATCTCGTTTATTTGAGTAAATTAGGGTCATGCAATGTTTTCAAATCGGAAAAAAAATTGGGTGATTTTTTGCGGTCTTTTAAATACTTAAAATTCCTTACCGAAGAGTGTAAAGAATTTTAAAATATGTATTAATAAAAACACAGCATATTGAAACATTTTATCAGAAGTGAAACTAGTTTTCTAACTAATCATAGGCAAATGCAACACTCAATTATGTTAATGTGACGTAGAAACACAAATCAATATTTCTTTGTGAACAAACTGCCGGTGAATTTGCCCCAGTCATGAGTCTCTGTCAAATTATGACATCATTTTCTTGTTTCTGTTCGAAAAAATTATATGCGCATCAAAACACGTGCTTAAAACGGTGAAGGAAAACATCGTGGGGAAACCAGTTAGTATTATTGTAAGCGGCGATGGGCTTGCTACCTGTCACGTATGGAATGCAAACTATTGCAAAATGTGGGCAGGTGTCAAATGTAATGTTTGGACGTGCCTCTGACACTAGACATATTCAAGACTAAGCGGGTAGAGATCTGAAAGGATTAAAGAGTATGTCTACCATGCTTAGTACCCTCGTTACCTTTAAGTACCTATTTAGTCCAGTGCTTCATTTTTGACAAGCTTTCATTTAACTTGCAATGTGGAATCTTGCAACTCAATTTTGAAGTTATCCATGAGTTATCCCCAACCGATTGAGCTGAAATTTCACATACTTAAATAACTTCGGTGACAATGCAATAATATGGTGACAGTGAGCTGATCTGATGATGGAGTCAGAAGCTGTTCAACAGACACTCACAATGGAACTCCTTAGTAAATACTTCGATTGAGTAAAAACTTTATATACTTGTCAAGTTCCGATGATAGCGCGCTGGTGCTCGATGGTTTAAATGATTTTACAAAATCTTGTCATTGAAAAATATTTTTCAACGAAAAACTTATTTCACAGATCTTATAACGTAAATAAATATGTAAGTTTACTTCGGAATTATGGATAAGTCGAGCGAATCTTGGGTTTCGAAATGATAGGGCTCGGAGCTAGTCTTGAGTTTCAATCATGCAAGATGTAACATTATATATAAGTATACCGCGCGTAGATATAGTAGTACCTACTTGTATCTACGCGCGGTCGCGCATCGTCGGGTTATGTAAACTGGGACACTACCGTCTCAATTAAATGACTAGAGATTTGAATTGATGGGTACAGATGAGTCGGAAATATTGCCTACAATGTATACTGACTGTGCATCAAAATCCTACTAATATTATAAATGCGAAAGTTTGTGAGTGTGTGTGTGGGTGTGCGTATGTATGCGGGGCCAGCTAGTATTTTTATATATGCATCTTACTAGCTTTCGCCAGCGGCTTCGCCCGCATGGTATCTGAATAAAAAGTAGCATATGTGTTGTTCTGATGTCTATGCTATATTACTGTAAAGTTTCATATAAATCCGTTCAGTAGTTTTTGCGCGAAAGAGTAACAAACACACACAAACACTCACAAACTTTTGCATTTATAATATTAGTAGAAATATACTAGCTGATCGCCCCTTCTTCGCTCGGGTGGTACTTGGATAAAAAGTTGCCTATGTATTATTCTGATGTATAAGCTATATTACTGTAGAGTTTCATTTTAATCCACTCAGTAGTTTTTGCGTGAAAGAGTAACAAACACACACACACATAAACTTTCGCATTTATAATATTAGTAGGAAGTAGGATTATAGTAGGATAGTAGGCTTATGCCCATTACCTACTGCAAATGTGGACAAGATTCAAATGTATCTATTGATTGTACGTGCCTCTAAATACAACTTAGACACCTAGTTCCAGGAGATCTGGGAGAAATCTACTGCACTTGGGGATTATAGTTAGGTGCTTTGTTTGTATTTAGAAGAGACATCTATGTTATATCAATCACACAAATGTTTGTTCTGTTATAAAAAAAACCGGCCAAGTGCGAGTCGGACTCGCGCACGAAGTGTATAAATAACGGCAAAAAAACATGTTTGTTGTATGGGAGCCCCACTTAAATATTTGTTTAATTCTGTTTTTAGTATTTGTTATAGCGGCAACAGAAATACATAATCTGTGAAAATCTCCACTGTCTAGCTATCAAGGTCCATGAGAAGCCCTGTGATAGACAGACGGACAGACGGACAGACGGATATAGGGTCGGAAGGGTTTTTAACCTTTGGGTACGGAACCCTAAAAAGTGAGTGCACATTTTGGGCGTTTGTACTCGTATGTATGGTATACGGAGAGTAATATCCGGAACCACGACATCTATTCGAAAAAAAAAAACATTATTTGAAAGGTGCATTATTCCTGATGGGCATAGGTAACTTTTTGTCTTCCTACATTTCTTATGCGCATAGAAACTAGTATACCTACTCTAAATCTTGTCTATTCCATCTAAACTCGTCTAATCTAAGTTAACTGGTTGATCGTGTTCCGTTGCGTCAACGCAGTATCTAACCTTTCACTTCAGATTCCGATGTCGTTGCGTACGGATCAAGATGACTCGCAAATTACTTAGAAATACTTATGTGTCGAATGTTATGGAAGTGCCTTCGTCTACCCCAGCTATACTCAACCTGCGGCCCGCGGGCCGCATGCGGCCCGCCGGACCTTTTTGATTGGCCCACTTGAAGTTTCTATGCTCCATTCTATTTTAAATTTCGCGCCTATCAGAGAACGAGTGATTCGGCAACTCGGTGAACTGCTCTAATAAATGAATTTCAAAAAAGGTTCCAAGATCTAAGAAAAATAAAAAAATGTTTGTTGCTTATAGAAAATCCATGGCATTTAGAAACAACTACTATCACAGAGTTCAGGCTTCAGTTTTAAGTTGTAATTACGCGGAGTTGTTTGATGAATTTATTGATTTTAAAAACGACAACAGCCTAGAAGTCGTGTTTAAAGAAAAAAGGGAGAACAGAGAATATGTCGAGTTTTGGAGCATTGTTCCCCAAAAATATAAAAACGTACAAAGATGTGCTCAAATCTTACTAACATTCTTTGGGTCTACTTATGTGTGCGAATCTTCTTTTTCTAAAATGAAATATACAAAGAATGTATACAGAAATAAACTCACAGATTCTCATCTGGATGATGTAATAAGAGTAGCATGTAGCAACAAGCCAGATCTTGATAAAATTGTGAAAAAGTGTTCAGTATCAAATATCGCATTAAAATATAGTTTTTTCAATTTTCTTCTCATCAATAAAGTAAATACATCGTTACCTTTGATTTATGTTTTATTTATGACCTAATAATTTCTCGCTTGCGGCCCGGGATCCCATGACCGAAACGTTTTTTGGCCCTAGTAAAAAAAAGGTTGAGTATGGCTGGTCTACCCTGTTATGGTTTGCTACAAACAGTGCATTTACAAGTAGTTATTATTATATCTAGGTACCTATAAAACTAAATCACCTCTTGGCTAAAAGATGATAGAAATTAAACAGGATCACGCGATTTAGGTGAATAAATATCTTTTCCAGCCGCCAAACAAATGTGCAATAAAATAAAATAAAAAGAAACAAACCTTTATTTCTATGCAAAAAATACACCAATTTAAATTATGTTAAATTAAATTTAAGGGTGAGTATATGTAAATCAATTGTGTTTATACATCTGCAAGAACCTCTCTTCAGGTGAAGGCCTCCTCCAAAGATATCCAGCAATGCAATTAGCATGTGCCGAATATACAAGTTGAACGTACGAGTACCTCTGACTTCCCCCATTAGACATCTTCAAAGATCTGAGAGGATGTCTACCTCTATCTATCTATGTCTACTCTCTTAGATCTTTGAAGATGTCTACCGTACTTGGTGATTACAGTCGTTATCCTGTTATTATATTTTTTTATTAAACTGTAACTACAAGTAGTTAACACAAAACTAAAGATGATGATTTAAAGTGTTTATTATCTGAAAATTGTTATAACTACAAAAGCTTTTAAGTTTACTCCTAATAAAACCAACAAGCACTAATTTGTTGAGCACTAAACTGCATTAATAATTTATTAACAAAATGCATTATGGAAGTAATTCAGTGTAAGGAGCAAAAGTGACGGTGGCCACCTCGCTCCACTTAGGGTGCGTTACCTTAGTACTGACCATATAGATTTAAGAATTTCTAGATATGGCATTTTGACCACAAGAGGTTATTATGTACTTGTTAGAATGACAGTTATCATTCTTTATGAAGTTTTTGATAAAGAATGCTTCACGCAAGGCTTGGTCGGATACAAATGATGTTGTCAAGAACTTAATTAGGTAACATGACGGACTTTAGATAACGTTTCTTGTATCTTATAAATATTTTACTAATATTATAAATCCAAAAGTTTGTGAGGATGTTAAGAAGTTAGTGCCTCAATCACAACCAAACGGATTTGGATGAAACTTGGTATATACATATCTTATGTCCTGGAATAACATATTGGATACTTTTTATTCAAGTCGCGGGCGAAAGCTAGTTAAGAAATATATTATGTATTAAAACATATGGTTTTTTGAAAACGGTCTAGTCCAAATAGTCCTTTATTTATACTAAAATTTTAACATTCTCGTTGAGTAATTAACGTGAATTTTAAAAGAATGATAATGATACTATTTAGACCTAATAAAGCACAGGACTTGCCTAGCTAGAACATGGGAAAATATGCTACGTATTTATATTTTCAGACCCGTGTTGTCCTTGTCCATAGTTCGACCATTGTAGTCGATGAGTTCGACGGACAACCGTACGTAAGACGTGGGTATGAATAAACTCAAAAATATTTTTCTTCTTACTACTCGTATAATATTATAAATGCGATAGTTTGTAAGCGTGTGTTTGTTACTCTTTCACACAAAAACTACTGAGCGGATTTAGATGAAACTTTACAGTCATACAGCTTTTACATCATAATAACACATAGGCTACCTTATATCCAGGTACCATGCGGGTGAAGCTGCGGGAAAAAGCTTGTCTATAATCAGTACGAGTTTAATAGAATGCATTAAATAGGCGACTAATAAAAATAAATACTATACATTTGTAGGTCTACATTCTATCAGATTTATTACTATCTATTGTGTGTGTGTGTGTGTTTATATGAAGGAACTTTATTAATGGTAGGTTTATGATTAAGGCATCGATTAAGTGCAAACTAAAAGTAAAGTCGACGCATAAAAACTTGATTGGAGCAGGTGTTCGCTTGTAATGATCATCTTGCGCTTTTCTCACTTCTGAGCAGTTTCGACACAGGAAATAGTTGAGGAAAATGTACGCATTGTTCGAATGCTTTGTAACAAAGTGTTGGTTATTGTTTTACTAGCTTTTACCCGCGACTTTGTACGCGTAGGTTTTTGATAACGGGTTAGTAGAGGAAATTCCTAAATACATTGATAATTGACCAAAAATATTGTCAATTTGAATAACCCGCAAAAACGCTTCTTTAAGCAAATGGCATCGCACTAGTTTCTGTGACGTTACATGCTTGTCAACAAATAAACAAACGTATATAATAAAAAACGTCAAGTTTTTCAATTCAGGCGATGACATATTGACAAGCATGTTACGTCATCGTCGATTCGACCAATCCGGACCGTTTTGTGTCACGTGACTGGCGTTTAAAAATAGATCATTTTAATTATGGGTTTTTTAATAAATCATTGTTTATTTTCAAGATATTTTACTCCATAAAGCTTTACGAAGGCATAATTTACATAGATTACTATCAACAAAACTTTATTTTTCATACTGTCAAATAGCCTATTCGGTTGTCTCGACAAACTGACTAAAGCTAACTGAACTAAAGCTGCTCTGCTTAGTTTTAGAACTGTCATTCTGAGGTTACGGCTAATTTAGACTTTCAACGTAAAAGGAATAAGTTCGATCGTATTTTACGAAACTTTAGTTAATTTGTGGTAACAGAATTGCCACCAATATGATTCTAAAACTGTTCTTCAGTTATTAAAACTCAAATCGCAAACCTCCATCATTCTGCTAGAATTCCCCGTGTCGTGGTTGTCATAAACTAAGAATACCATGTAACACAATACTACCCGTAACAAATATTAGCAAATCATGCCAACATTTGCCAACTCTCACCTCTTGCACAAACATCCAAACATACCCCTCCCATTTATAAGTTTAGTAGAAAAAGCAGCAACACTATGTGTATCTACGAGTATAGTATATTTTAGAATTGTAATATTTTAACATAAGCATTTTCTTTTCGAAAGTCCGGAAATCTAATTCCGAGCATAGCGGCACTTTTGTTTAGGTATTTTAGAATCCGAGCATAGCGGGAATCGAGCATAGCGGAACTAACCGATAAGGAGTAGGATGAAGATAATTAAATATAATTAAATATTTAATTATCTTTAAATATAATTATAAATATATTTAAATATATTTAAATATAATTTGGTATATTCATTTGGTATATTCATACCAAATTATATTTAACTAGCTGTGTTTAACTAGAGGTGTGTTTTGACCGATGAGGAAGAAATGTTTGAAGTAGATCGAAATGTTTCGTGTAATTTTTACACACAGCGCTGTTTCTTTGAACATGGCTGGACACACTGACGCGTGTCTAGATTTTTATGGTATAACAAAACACAAAACTAACGTATTCCCTTTGCTCCAGATGGGACCCGAAGCGCCGAATCACGCCGACCGAAGCCTCCCGCCACGAGTTCGTCACGGGTTGTACTCTGGGTAGTACCCCCCTCGGCACTACCCCGTCCGGCGTGCTGGCACTACCCCGGCTGGCGCCTCCCCGGCCTGCTCGGGCATTGCTGCATTCGCAGTCGGCGGGCGACGTTGCCGCTATGCTGGGGCGAGCGTGACCTAGGGATACATGAGATAGGGGTAATCGGGCGCGCTCTGGCCTACCCTGATCCAACAGAACTCTTTCATTTCTACCGACTTCAAGAATGAAGTTTTAAATTCAGTGAATGTTTTCTTTATAAGTAGGTCACTTCGTAATAGCTGGTCCAAGTTGTTGTTTCTCTATTTTGTAGAGACTCGGAGTTTTTTTCGGAGATATACGAGTAGATGAAGTAATTCGTCTTTAAAGTCGGTTTTTCTTTGTAATTATTAGTGTTTATCAGTGCTCTAACTCGATACATAAGTAGCTTCAATCATTCTTAATAAAACATAAGCTGGAGGGAATGTGGTCTAAGGATATTTGCACTGTTATTTTAAGCACGAATGTTTAAATTTGCTGCAAATATTTTGCCCCTAGAAGCCTTCTTGCGTGGCGCCTAACTTGTACTACCACCGGAGTAGTGTCGACTATCCTGTCCACATTTTCAGTGTTGAGAAAGGTATAGATAAACAAAGTGATTGCGCTTTGAGAACCCAGATTACATTGACTTTGATACGAGTTAGTTTTGTAGCTCAACTGTTCACGCAGTCAGCGAGTCTCTGTGGAATAGGGCCCTAAATAGTTAGGAGAAGCTCATAAAGTGTCTGTTATATTAATATAAGGCGCAAAACTATGTAATTTGAATAATAATAACTCTTCTGCGGCTTAAATTGGTAACTAAAACACGTGTCGGTCTACATAAATATGTAAAATTTTGTCTATGGACAAAGTACAGTCAGCCTTTTAAACATATAAGGAATGGTACTAAATATGATCTTGTGATTGTGACTGATGGAGAAAAGGTGTGGTGAAGAATATGTTACCTCGCAGTGAGACCCCTAGTTTATAACCAGCTTAGGTGTCTAATGAAAAGTCAAATCAGCGAAATACTTATTCTCTATAAGGTTATCTACTGAAACGATAGTAAAGCTAGATTGCTGTTGCAATCGCGTAAGCTACATTCACACCGACGTCACTAAACAGATGCCTTCGACAACCAAATCAGTCTTGATTCACGTTAGTTGCTGCTGAAGTGAAGTTTGATATATAAATAGTTATAAAAAACGCAAACGCGCGATTGACAACGATGCGTTGCGGTCGTTTTGGACGTAGCTTTAGCTAGTTTCGAAATGGTTCACTTTCAAAATTATTACTCGCATATAGATTGCTAAACGCTCGAAGCTTACCATCTGGCAGACCATCTCTTAATGTTAAAACTACTTCAGTAGCTTGTGAAATATGATTAGCAATCTGTCAAATTACTTACCTACCTAATTATTGTGACAAAGAATAATAACATAGTATTCTATTATGCAAACGGTACTCGTTTGTATATTGTTAATTCAAAGGTATATTTATTACATTAAAACTGATGGATAATTTTAAAACGTTTTTAGAACTAGGTGAAGCTGCGCCTGTATTTCGCGATCAAGCCTAGAAAAAAAGTATTTGCGCGTGCGTTCGCATTGTCTATGCATGTCGGTGGAGTGCATAATAATACTTACTTTTTTGCTATCCTATTAATATTATAAATGGGAAAGTTTGTGAGGATGTTTGTATGTTTGATAGTCAATCAGTCCTAAACGACAAAACGGCTCAAGATGAAATTTAATGTAGATGAAGAATGTTACCTGAATTAATAAATAAGGGTGTTTAAAATCCGAATAACATCCCCAAAATGATAAAAAGACGCAGAAGGGATGATTTGGATTTAGATGGCGTTGGTGTGCAAAAAATCTGGCATCAGTGTTGACATCAGTCGTCATAGCAACGTGCATTTCTCTACGCGATTATTGGAATTTGGACAGGACAACGTCTGTCGCGGGTCTGCTGGAATCTTTTATGAAGATTCATTGAAAGTAATTCAAATAAATAGACTTCGCTGGAACTGTAAAATAATGTCATGGTTTCTCAGGTTAATAAAAGTTAGTAACTCTAACTGTACCAAGAGAGAGATTCTAATGAATAATGTAAGAAGTTGACGAGGAACAGCATACAGCATACAAGTAGCATATCATAGAAAATGCTGTCATTTAAGTGCCAAATTGCTGTAGTCTTTTTTAAGCTCCATTATAGGAGTTCTAGATACTTCGCATGCTTCACGTATCGCTATCTCTATGTTATAGTGTTGAAAAATATACGGTTTTTTAATAACATGACTGATATACCTAGAACAATGTGGTATACGTCTCCATATCATGGCTATTTTAGAAAACAAATTAGGGCACAAGTTTAATTAGGTATTTCAATTATTGGAGTGCTTAGAGTTTTACCTAGTTCGCAATTTTAATGAGAACCAAAAGTTTTTAGGGCTTCTTTTTGCTTTTTGCACTGGGACCGTACCAAAACTCAAAGGTAATATTAAAAGAATATTACTTTAGAACCTTGTGGTATGGCCCCTGAAGCTTATTTTTTCTTGTGCCAAATTGTAAAACGACATAAGTAGTTTGGTCTAAAAAAGAACTTCAAGAACTTTAGGTGAAGTTCTGAAGCTGTGTCTACATTAAATAAGATACAAGATCGCAAATGTATCATGTGTAGACGCATTTTAAAAGTTGAAAGCTTTAAGAAAGCCTTCTGGGAAAACTCAAATATTTAACCTTAGGTTTATTCGAGTAAGGATATTTAGTAATCGTGATGTCATAGATTTTTGTAATTATCTAGAAAAATGTACTAGAATTTAATGTTGATCTCTAAGCGGCTATTACTAAGTTTATTAATTTAAAGATATTTTAAAATGATTTGTAGGTAATAATTATAATTTACTTATTGGTATTTATAATTTACTATATAATTCGGAATGAAAAGAATTAAAGATAATAAGTATTTGTTATTGAATCAAAATTAAATGTGAACGGGTTTCACCCTTTCAGTTTTTTTTGCTACTTTTTACATGATTGTTTATTTGGAGGCAGTTCAGTGACAAACTAACTAAAATTTTGTACATTATAAATGTTCTAATTTTGCTCGCGTAAAAGTCTAAAACTTAAACTGTAGTCCTAAAAATAGTTAGGTAATTATTTCGCATAATTTACACATCCAGGTGTCATATTAGTCATCGCCAATTCATGTTGACTAAAAATAGGTTTCTAAATCATATTACGAAGATCGTAAACTTTATGAAATCAATCTCAATCTCAATTCTAAGACTGTCACTCTAAAGTTTATGCTAATTTTGGCCTTAGCAAGAACAGAATAAGATCGATTGTACTTTACTAAAATTTTAGTCAGTTTGTTTTTTACAGAATTGCCACCTCTTTTGTAGCATTTCTTCTTACTAAAATATGGTGTATTATGTAATTTTAGGTATCTGTGAATGTTAGTTTTTTAGACTAGTCCTAATCTAAAAGGTAATGTTTTAGAATACTTATCTTTCTACATCGAATGTGTCTAAATTTCGTGACATCTAGTCAATAGATTTACTTCTATTTATTTTTAAGAAATCTTCATAATCATTCAAATAGAAATGTGTAGCTATCTAGTCTTTGTTACTCATAGAAAATGGTCTAATGTCTAGGTGTAAATATTATATTATTTAGTTAGTTCATTAGCAAAACTTTATATATGTAGAAACTGAAAATTCAGAATATACAGAAGTTAAAATGACTACTAAAAATCAAAAAAAATATTTTGACTCTGTATTGTCAAACTTTATATTAAATAGGCATTAAAAAGATACGATGCAGTTTTACTTTTAAATTGTATAATTTTGAAATTTGCCTATAATGTAGAAACAAGTATCCTAAATTAAATTTATTAATTTAGAAAAATTGCAGATTTTTTTTCTGTAATAATATAATATAATATTGTTCGTTTTCAATATTATGTGTGACTAAACGAAGCATTAGACTTTAGTATGTGGTTGTTACGCTATTTATTGTAATTTAATGTACTTATCGTATTATGAATTTGACATTATTGTTCTATTGATCGTCATGATTAAAGTTCTTCCAATGCGTAAACTGTTTGATTTATTTGAAACTAGCTTCCGCCTTCAGCTTCGCGTGCGTGGTACCTGGATAAAAAGTATATATGCTGCAATCACGGACCATATCTATATCAAGTTCGTTCATCTACATCGGTTCAGCCGTTACGCGGTGAGTAACAAACATACATTATTCACAAACTTTTGTGTTTATAATAAGTAGAAAACTCTACCCGATGACTGCCTACTAAAAATTATGTGAAAAAAAAAACAAAAGATGTCAAACTTAACCGAACAAACAAAGAATGAATGATTGTATGAATGAATATTGAAGTAAAAGGTATTTTTTAAGCCGACTGTACTTTTTAAACTAAGAAAGATAGTTACATACATACATAAAATCACGCCTTTTTCAATTATATTAGTTTCAATTTCATTCGCACATTTTAACTTTTCTTTCGAAAATCTCCGCATATTTTCCACTTTAAGTTCACGTCGACAGCTTTGAAAAAAATCTCCAAGCGAATCTAATGTTATCGCAGTCTAGTCAAAACTAAATGCTGTATTATTTACGATAAAGCTTATCAACATGGGAACGGCATATCTCGTGTCGTGACTTCCTCAGCGCACAATAGATGATACTATCTCGTTATTCAATATTGTGGACATTTTCACAGGGTTTTATTTGTCGCTACGACTGTTTTTGTAAACCGCGCTGGTCTAATCACTAGCTCAACACATTGGAGGATTTTAAAAAGAAAAAATATTTTTTAAAACTGTTAAAAAAAATTCACTATTCAATGTGCTATTCATTATATATTGCTATATTTCATGACGAAGGATAACTCCTAAATCATAAATTACACATTGCAAAATTTTGCAAAAGCGATAGCTATTTTGAAAGCATCTCAGAGATCACGATCTCCGCCATTGACTAACACTTGCACAGCTTTATCAAAATCGTAACATCTAATAGAATATTATTACCTACAGGCTACAATTGGTATAACTGTTATTAACCAATTTATTGGACGTTTCAGGGGTCTACTCGCAACCAAAAACGAATATCGTAACAATATTCGTATAAAAATTACATCGTTTCGACCACAGAATACTTATATCCTACGGAAGTTTCGACTATAGTTTGAACAATGGAACGAACGTAATTACTTTGACAATCATTGATGTTCGTAATACTACTTACAAATCAGTTCAATCAAACTTTAGTCGAAAAGATGTAACTTTGATACGATATTTCGATTTCGGTTCGCGAGTAGACCGCCAGGCACTTGGCAAGTCATTAGATTTAGGTAATAAAGAGATTATGTTAAGCAATAATAGGTCTTTGGCTCGTGGTCATTGTTAGTGCAGTTGCAATATTGCTTGGCATACAAATTGCTTCTTGCATGATGACTTCGTAAAAATGCGTACGTAGAAAAAAAAACTTTGAAATGTTTGAAATTAACCCTTTAGTTTCTGTTATTATTAAGATCTACTTTTCAGGAAACATGTTTGCTTACTTCACAAAAATTCGGAAACTTTATTCGGGAATCTATATCTCTAGTACTAAGGTAATAAAAAACCGGCCAAGTGCGAGTCGAACTCGCGCACGAAGGGTTCCGTACCATTATCTATAAAAACGGCAAAAAAAATCATGTTTGTTGGGGAGCCCCCCTTAAATATTTATTTTATTCTGTTTTTAGTATTTGTTGTTAGAGCAGCCACAGAAATACATAATCTGTGAAAATTTCAACTGTCTAGCTATCACGGTTCATGAGATACAGCCCTGTGACAGACAGACAGACGGACAGACAGACAGACGGACAGCGAAGTCTTAGTAATAGGGTTCCGTTTTTACCCTTTGGGTACGGAACCCTAAAAACAGCAACATAAAATCGGTAAATTCATATTTTTTGCGAAGACCGCTAATAATAATTTATATAAGAAAACATACCTATTACAGCTACCGTAGTCTTATATACCTCTTGGGATAATATTTTTTACAAGCTTTTATATAACTTGCAATGTATGTATGTGACTATGTTTGTTAAGGTGGAATCTTGCAACTCAATTTTGAAGCAGTTATCCCCAACCGATTGATTTCGTATACTTATGTAACTTCGGTGACAATGCAATAATATGGTGACAGCGAGCTGATCTGATCATGGAGTCAGGAGCTGTTCAACAGACACTCACAATAGAACTCCTTAGTAAATACTTCGATTGAGTAAAAACTTTGTATACTTGTCAAGTTCCGATGACAATGTCATATGATGTGACAGGTGATAGCGCGCTGGTGATCGATGGTTTAAATGGTTTTACTAAAGCTTGTCATTGAAAAATATGTTTCAACAGAAAACTTATTTTTCTTCTAAGTTTGGGTCTCTTCATCTTTTGTATGATTTATACAGCGTTTGAATTTTTCCTATGCCCATAATGCAAGCATACATGTGTCCTGAAAAGTGGGTTAATTGGTTGGTTATGTTACTACATCATAAGTTTAAGTTCAAAGCTGTATTTCTTACTTAATTTACCTTACCTACCTAACAAATTAATATTGATTGATCTGTTGAAACTATTTTGATATGTCTACTTACCTAAAAAAACATCCAAATCGTATCAAGAAAAAAAGATATACGTCATACCAACATAAAAAAAAAAATGTATTTTTTTATGTATGATCAATATATTTTCCTTGAATTGCTATTTTTGTTGGCATAAATAAAACATATTCTGATTCACATAAAAAGGAGACTGTTGTTTGGTTCCACACGTGATGTTTTTTTAGATTTTTTACCCCCCCCCCCCCCACCCCTCTGGTATAAAGTATAATCTATCTAGAAAAAAAACTATTCTAACTATAAGGACCATGATAAAAATGTTTTTTCAGTTTAGAAATCGCGCGTTTGACGTAAAAAAAACGTGATATCTTACTACCCCCCTTTCGAGTCACACGTGATTATTGGTGATTAAATAAAACAAATTCAACTTAATAAATAGCTAGATGGTGATTGGATAGGTACCTAGGTATAGGTAGGTAATACGAAAGTAAGTGGATACCTACTTCTTCTGCAATAACTGCTTGAATGATGATAGTTCCGGCCTTGACTCTTGACTCAAAAATGGTTAAATTTTAGACACGAAACTACTTAATTATTGTTAAGCGTTTAAATACTATTTCAAAAGTATTTCGATGATCGTTTCTCAAACGTTTAAAGTCAAAGGGCTTACCTAAGCCCTGGTTATCTAAGCAGCGGTCACCGTAACATGGCGACCGTAGGCATTATAAAAAAAACAACAAAAAACACATCTTCCTGCTCTTATTCCACGTTATTTGGGGTCGGCAGAACATGTATTTTTCTTCAATTCTGTCAGTCATCCTCTATCACTCCCTCTTTTGTTACTCATGTCACCTTGCACACATTCATCCATATTTTTTTGTCTGACATCTGCAGCTAATTAATTAGAAAGTTAATTATGAATAAATAACGAACACCGAAGCTAATCACAATAGCTAAGCCGTGTTGGCCAAGTGGGAGGTAATCACCTCAACTTTCTATCCGAAGGTCATGAGTTCGAATACCGGCCGTGCATCTAGATTTTTCTATTAAAAAAAAACCTTTTCACACCACACTTATGTTAGTATGAAAAAAAGCATATTTAAATCCTATGTAAGTACCTACGTGTTTTGGTGGAATGTGTTCTTATCTATTTAGGAACCTATTTGTACTTATAATTTCGACGTTGACGCGTTGGATGGTTTTTAGGAAACCAATACCTTGAACCTTTAAGTCATCTTTTGTTTGAGCGCAGATGGTTTACTATTTTCGCTTCAGAAAAGAGATGCATTTGTAAGGATGACCCCACTAATTACGACCATAATGCTAGTTCTGTCACACGTAAGTTTCTCAAGAAAATTGCTCTTTTGTTTTCTTAAAAGCGTGACAGATGACAGTACACGAGGAGGCTTTTGAGGTCACACTTAGGCCTGAAACTATTTACATTGAAAACAAAGTTTATTAGTCTTCATATATTTCATAATCTATGACCATCATCATATGCCCATATTCTACTTAAGTGGGGTCGGCACAATATGTGTTTTTCTTCCATTTGCCTCTATCAGCCGTCATCTCATTACTTACTCCTTTCTTACCCATATCATCTTTCACACAGTCCATCCATCTTTTCATTGGCCTACCTGTACGTCTACATACTACTACGTCAAAGTCTATCTATCTATGACTATCGAAATAATATGCGCTTTTCGATAGTGCCAAATCTAACATTTTATGACAAACGCCTGTGATAGACATACAGACAGACGGAAGAGTGATCTAAGACTTCGGTTTATTCCGTACCCTATAAATAATGGCCACAGAAATTGCCAAATCCACTGACCACATTATATACTAGCCTATGTAAAGTAACACATCCCATAACTTCTTGATTGCATAACAATAACCCGGCTGAATTAAAACGTCGGTCGCAGCTCATAGGGCAGGTGTTGAAGGAGGTCGTGTGGTGTGGTCGGTTTATACTTTCACCTTTCAAGGTCAGTAGAAAGCGAGTGGTCGTGATGTCTGCTCAAGAAATACCGTATAAAGATGTTGTAGGTACGTTTTTGAATAATAATTAGGAAAATTTGGGTACATTTTGCATAATGTATGGTAATACGCAGACAGACATGGCATGGAGGTAAGAATATTCATATATGACGATCAGATTTGAATGTGAAAATTATATGTTCAAGAAAAGAGTTAGGTATTTACGTATATAAATATGCACTATAAACATTATAAGATTTCTGGTGAAATTTTTTTTTTTCATTGACAATCTTTTGTAAGGAAAATCATTTAAACTATCGAGCACCAGCGCGCTATCACCTATCACATCATATAACATTGTCATCGGAACTTGACAAGTGTGCAAAGTTTTTTGTCATTCGAAGTATTTACTAGGAAGTTCCGTTGTAGGGTCTGTTGAACAGCTCCTGACTCCATCATCAGATCAGGTCGCTGTCACCATATTATTGTATTGTCACCAGAACTAAAGGTACTACAAATGGTCGAAAAGTAGTTCGCACATTCTGAAAGTTACTAACAAAGATATTGGTGCAAGTTAAATAAAAGTTTGTATCAATAGTTTATTTTTATAAAAATGTGACAGAAAATAGTATTATTTTGGTTTGCGATAAATATGATTACAGACATAGATTTTTGAGAACTTTCATCTCTGGTATATGTCGATGACTAGTATGTTCAATAGAGCGTTGTATTGGCTACCGCTACACTGATCCAATATTGACACATAATAGCTCATCAGTTACATGTCACTCACGCAACACATAATCCGCTATTACATAAGAGAACATAATGCCACATAATACGACGAAACCTGCAATTAAACCACCATCGCATCACTGGGACTTGGCACAGATTCCATGGCATTCCTACGAAGTGTTGGACGTAATTTGACATAATTGGTGAGTAGGTAATATAAAAAACCGGCCAAGTGCGAGTCGGACTCGCAAACAAAGTGTTACGTATCTATATAAAACGGCAAAAACACGTTTGTTGTATGGGAACCCCACTTAAATAATTATTTTATTCTGTTTTTAGTATTTGTTGGCATAGCGGCAATAGAAATACATCATCTGTGAACATTTCTAAACCAGGTAAACCTCGCCTATAATTAATCGATGATCCTATGTAGTACCGATCTGAAGTGTTACGTTCGTTAAATGAAGGACACAGTTTATTAGAAAGGCAAACTTTATGGGTTCATTTCCTGAATGTGGTCAGTGTAAGTAATGTAATGAGAGGAATTAAATTGTTCTAGATTCTAAGATTTGCAGACCAGTAAGATTTGTGCGTGAGAAAGCTACCATCTAAATACCGTGACTACGACGCAAAGAAGTATGTAGATCTTGTAAAATCCGGTATGATTGTATCGTGAGTCACAGGTTTTCAAACTTATGATGTTTCATAAGGTTGCCTAAACAGGAACTGGCCTGTTTCTCAAACTTTATAGGATACGAGTATACAAAGACGATCGAGCGATGCCGTGCATGAATCATGCAGAATTGGAAACTGGACTAAATAAAAAGGTTCTTGAATAAAGAAAGAAAGAAAGAAAGAAATAAATAATAGTCAAACAACATCGTGGTGCTACTGTAAAAAAGGAGGCCAGCACCAAAGAGATCGCATAAGTATAATTAATTGTAACTTTGTACTTTACTAGCGACCCGCCCCGGCTTCGCACAGGTAGCATGTTATTATACATATAAACCTTCCTCTAGAATCACTCTATCTATTAAAAAAAACCGCATCAAAATCCGTTGTGTAGTTTTAAAGATATAAGCAAACATACATACGCGGGAAGCGGAAAGCGACTTTGCTTTATACTATGTAGTGATGTAGTGGTAGCGCACCTCTGTTATGTCTTGATCATGCTGCATTAGGTCAGTGGCCAGAGGGCTGTTGCATAATGAAGTAGGCATATCATTATGCATTATGTACTTCTGGTCACTAACTGACGAGTAGGTACCTAGGTAGGTACTAAATATTATGTAGTGAATATAAGGGATTTTTAGGTTACTTTATATATCTTCTTATAAATCATATTCTCGTCTCACAGTGTTTGTAACCAAACTCATCCGAAATGGCTTGACCAATTTTTGTTTTTTTTTATGTATATTTGGTAGGTATGAGTATAGGTCGTAGGGTATTTTTTATACTCTAAGTGATAAGGGTGGCGTAAAGCTCGGGAAAAACTGAAAGTGATTTTTTCTGTGCGAATATTGAAATTTGACAGGACAACCTGTCTGTAGGGACAGCTGTATATATTTTAAAGATATTATACAGAATGATCTTATGTGGCATATAGATACCTACTTTAAACAATAACAGCAATAAAAATATTAGTTCATTAAAAAACCAAGACAAGAATTGTGGTAGTGATCTTTAGATAATCGTAGCTCTTGTGTATTTTGTAAATATTCTAAAATTAAGTACCTATTAGATGTTATTTCTGTTAATAAAAAAAATGTATAAACATTAGCTTGCGTAAAATATATTGACCGATTTGTCAATAAAATCAGCCGGACTTGATGAAAGGCGACGGGGATAATTGATTTTTCGCCAACGATTTTACTTCGAGCGTTCATTTATACGTCAAATCTAAACAAATATTCAGTCGAATATAGTTTTTAACTCTATGGTAATAAGGATGTAAAACTTTGTTGCAAATCTTTCGACTATATTTTCGCGAATTGGGTTACCCACTTGAGAAATAATTTGATTACAAATGATAAATAACAACTTTATTCGCATAAACCTTGGAATAAATGACGACGTTTCGGTAACGTGGCGGGTGAGAACTGATACGTTAGAGGTGCGTCTTCGAGACGCAGTGGAACAAATGATTGTATGCTCCACAAATATTTGTTTTGGGTAAGAGTGTTGCGGTACGATGGTACTCGTAGTTTTTGATACCTATGACACAGGGAATCCTATTAAAAGGTTGTATGTGGGGACTATAACATATGCGACTATTTTGTTTCATAACTATAAATCAGAAAGTTTGTAAGAATGTTTGTGTTTGTCATACTGAACGTTTCGCATGTCATCAAGACCAACCCGCCTTCTTGAGATAGAATAACTACAAATACAAATACAAATACAAAATGTTTTTATTGCATTCAAATATAGGATTACATAATGTGATGCACTGGTTCCTGCTTTAGTTTTCACTGTGTTGCAGGAAGGCAGTAACCTCCCCAAAATATAACATTTGACAAATGTAGGTAAATATAAAAAATAAAAAAAAAAACAGTATAAACTTATAAGAACTTAAGCTAAACCTTATATAAACTTTATGTAAGTACTATACTTAACTATATAAAAAAAAAAGATGTTTATAATAACAAGACAGTATAACTTAGGTAAGTATATTAAAATGTTAGTCTGTCTTATATAATGTATGTATGTGTGTTTATGCGTTTGTGTGTGTGTGTGTGTGTGTGTATGTGTGTGTGTTTGTATGTGTGTGTGGTTGTTTGTATCTTGTGAATTTGGAAGTGGTTGGATGATTATTTTATTATTCTATAATTTCGGCGAAAATAGCATGACAGTAACTGATGGCGCAGCACTATCATACTATTTTTACCAGGAGTTTCTCAAATTCGTCGTAATTTTGATCTTGTAACCAGTTTTTGATAGTGGTTTTAAGTTTGTATTCCGTCAAAGTTTTTATTTTTGTTTTAGTATTAAGTTTATTGTAAAGGACTGGAGCATAATGATTATAGTGCCTCTGCGCGAAGGTGCTTTTGCAGGGTGGCACCGGACACTTATCAATTATCTTGTGAGACTTGGGTATTAGAGGAACTGTTTTTCTGTGATACCTACGTATACAGTCGCTGATGAAAAGCTTTCGAACTGAGAGCACTTTACATTTTTCATAAACATCTGACTGTACCTATCGTGTTTTCAAGTCTTGTTCTTAGCCACTGTTGTGTATCATTTAGTCAAAACACATTGAAGGGGGTTCAGACACACCTTACAATATCTCGCCACTATTCTCTGAAAGTTATGATCCAGGAGCATTCTAGAAGGTTACTACAGTGGCCTGATCACGAACCACACTGTCACAACTGATATTTATACCATAAAATAAGTGTTCTTTTTGACATTTGGTATCGGATGGTGATTCGTGCCAACCCCTGGAGATAACTTACTGAACATAATGCGGTGATCGCAATCGGAATCAACTGTAAAACTTATATTTTGTAATTCTGTCAAAATACAATAGGATTTAATAGCTGAAGCCGATTAAAAGATTGGAGTGAACTTACGCAATATGTCTATTCTGCATGGGTTGTATTCCGCAAGTTCTGGTCAAATAAAATCAAAAATTAATACGTTTATTTGGTTGCCTAAAAAGTTAAAATAGATAAGTTATTTTCAGTATAAAGTCGGGCAGTCAGATAAAGCGTTGATATATTTTGTAAACGCAGTGGTTGCTGCTACTCCACTTACCTACCCGTCGTTTTTTAAAATGCTCATAATTTTTAATTTCATATCATTAGAATGGCGATTCGTGTGTTGATTTAGTGTGTAAAGTCATTAACACATTTTTTATGTAGGTATCTTTAAACAAATGAAAATCCGTACAATTGCATACCTACTCATATCAATCACTACATAGTATAAAGCAAAGTCGCTTTCCGCTTCCCGCGTATGTATGTATGTATGTATGTTTGCTTATATCTTTAAAACTACACAACGGATTTTGATGCGGTTTTTTTTAATAAATAGAGTGATTCAAGAGGAAGGTTTATAATACATGCATAATATAGTAGAGAAACACTGATAATTTTAGAGGTTTCTAATGTGATGTCGTAAATAAACACATTTTTTTGCGCTTACATTGCAAATGCTGGCTGAACCCCACGAGATATATCAAAATAATGTACTACAGTATTGTACACCTTAAAAACGTCTACAAAAAAGTCAACGATGGTATTAGAAATGTCTTACGCACAGCGAAGCGGGCACGGGTCAGCTAGTTGAATATAAAAATACTAATTTATTTAAAAATAGTATATGCTGGTTTTTATTGTAATTACTCGTACTATACATTTTTTTTTATATTTTTTAAAGATGATGTACCTACTTATTTATTCCAAATTCCTAGATGAATTTCTTTGGAGGATGAAGGTGTTTTTCTGACCATTCTTCATGCAATTTTATAGAACTTAGGTAATACTATGATCAGCAGTGGGCGTCTATGTACGGGTAAGTTACGGTATTTCAAAATCCACACCATCCTAATGTAAAACGGTGTAAAACGATTGTTGTACACCAATTAGACGTTGTGAGACATGCACCATTATTCTTTTCACTAGACATGGCTCAATCCCGGCTCTGCCCATTGTCTTCATGGTACGTTACCACAACTTGCAAAACTGCGGAGATATCTCGCTTGATTAATGATTTTACCATAAGATTTCAAACAAATGAAGCCGAAGACTTGCAAAAGGGACTGTGGTGCAAGCGGTTTTCCTGTCGATGTGAATTTTGTAAAAGAAACGTGAATTTATTCATTATTACAACACATTGTTCTCTTTAAAACCACGACTACTCACCTACTCAGAGACAGCTTTTAATAAAACAAAAAAAATACTAGAAGTAAAAAGTGCTAACGTTTTGAAACAATTCAGATGCTCTTCATCACGAGCGGGCGATGCTCAATAGAAAATAAGCCGTATTTAAATTTAAAATTATTAGGAACCACAAAAGTTTTAATTCTATATAGTTACACCTTACTAGGTAAGTAGGCACATTGGTATGTTTAGTATTAAGATAGATAGATAATACTTTATTGTACAGAAATAAACACGAAACACATACTATTTTTTTTTTTATTAAGTACAATGAGCGACCTTATCGCTATAAAGCGATTTCTTCCAGGCAACTTGAAACGTTAATTAGGTAAGTACATAAGTAAAAAGATCTTACAAATTTACTCAAAAATGACTATGAAGTTAAACTGCTTAAAACTTAAGTAGGTAGGTGTATAAATAAATAGAGAAATAACAATAAATTAAAAGTGCGTTAAATTAATTTTTGTTTCGGTAAGGTCACGATTGAGAAAAAATTGTTGCAATTTGTGGTAATAAAACGAAGCATGCTCTTATAATGGCGATTTATTGTAATGCATTGCAGCCGCTTCACCGCCCAAACGAGATTTTAACTAGAGAAGGCGGCCATGACACAAATATGGGTCAATCAAAGTTTATTGACTGAATTATCTGCTATTTTCTCCGTCCGACCTCACGCTCAAAAAGTCTTAATATATTGAACTAGCAGTCCGCCTCGGCTTCGAATTCTACTAATGAAGATTATAGGCACATTTGGATACCTTAAGTTACATTATTGCAATTATAGTGGAGATCACTATTTTTTTTAAATAAAAGTTAACCTATGTTACTCTCTGATAATGTAGCTTTTGATATAATGATTCTTTTTTACTGGTCCAGTAGTTTTTTAGTTCATCCGGTACAGACAAAAATACGTTACCTTTTAATAGAGTGTAGATGTAGATACGAGTAGTGTAGATTATATCAAAACTATTCTCATCGTGTCCTTTCGAAACGTGCAGGGGAGATGTAGTAGGGGTGGTAAAACGGAACGCATCTCGATGCGCGAGCTATTGCCGTCGAGTCTGCCGCTGCGTGCGTTCCATTCCACGCGGGATAAAATATCTGTCACTTTGACATTTCGGGATTCCGCGCGCTTTTTATCAAATAAAAATAATAAAAAAAACAGCTAAAAATATTTTTTATACGAGTATTTTCAGCAATTTTTGCAAGTATTTGTAGTGGCTGTGTAGTGTTTGGTGGTGAATGCACTGCCGTGTTAGACAGTGTTGTGTTGTGTGATGGTACACTGCTGCTCTAATTGTTGAGAGTGCAGTATGTGGGGCGTTTGGCAGTGTTTGTTGTTGGCGCAAGTGGTCAGCGCCATTACTGGACCTAGAGTAAGTACACACATAACTTTTAAATAATATTTATTAACCATACGTATAAATATCTTTTCTCATCATATTTCTTTATAGTTTTTTTTTATTTGAGTAGGAGACATTCAAAATTCAAAAACGTTCAAGTTTTCTTTTTATACACTTTGTCGTTTGGTTGTACCTACACTACTTAATATTTACGTTGCATAAACTTATCATCGTCAAATAAAAAACAAAAAATGCATTTAAAAATGAGTAGATACACTTACCTACTTAAAAACGAGCAATTAAGTTATCTCACGAGCTATCTGTAGCCTAACTTACATTTAATTCTGCATGACGAACTCTAATAAGTGAGAGTAAGTCATTCTTACGTTTAGCTTATTATCTAACTTTGAATCTATACCTACTGATTATAATTAACCTATTTTAGACATCTTCGAGAATCTGAGCGTCTAGCTAGACTAGAGATCTGGGGCCGTACCACTAGCTCAAAAGTAATATTAAAACAATATTACTAAAATAATGAGAGGATGTTTTCCATACTAATGTATTACTGTTGTAAGCTCGTAACCCTATTTATTTTAATTTTTGTATGACTACCTACAGGTAAAGTAGGTAGGCTACATATCTAAGTAATCTAAGAAAAAAAAGAGAAAAAAATAGGATCACGACTGTAATCTCCAAGTACGGTAGACATCCTCTCAGATCTCCAGACGCTTAGACGTCCAAATATTATATTTGGCACATGCCCACATTTTGCAGTAGTTAACATTCCATACGAGACAGGTTGAAAGTCGAGGTACCTCCCACTTGGCCAACACGGCTTTTTTAATCTAAGATGGTAATCTATTATGCATTAAGTCAATTTAATGTTTATTAAGATTGTAATCTTAAGATCTTCTATCAGATACCCTACATACCTTCATAATACCTGTTCCTCATCCTCACTCGAGAGACCTATGGATAACACGAGTGCTTCTTCAACGTGAAGTCAATGTGAAGTCGTTTAAATTCTGTTTTAAAATATGTGTTTGTCGACGGAAGAGAAGCAAAAAAGGTGTAGGTTTTACATTACTTTGATAGTTATTGCGTAGGTCGATTATAGAACGTTAATAAGAAACCTTATGAAAATATATTAGACTGAAGATGAGTTAGCTAAGCGTAGCTCCAGTCTTAGGTAGCAATCATTTTCGAGTATATATTTAACTCTATTTCGCATGGGAGTCAGTTATTGGTGTTCTACTTTTTTATAGTACAAATTGTTACAAAGTTGTAAAGCATATGACAGTTCTAACGCGTGTTTCCTTCACATGAGGAAACGGAAACGACTGGTGCGAGCAATTCGCATTTTCTTTAATCGCAGACAGTACTCGTAATATAAATAGCGAGCCTACTTATTAGATTTGGGGGCACGGCAGTGCCCCCGCCAAGTCGAGCGCGAAGCAAACAAACACTGCCGTACCATCCTTTACAGGAACCATTTCGCCGCATTTTCAGGTCCCTATTTGAGAACCTCTGGATAGAACTGACAGTTATGATGAATTAACATTTTTTAGAGCAAATTCTAAATTAGTTTATTGGCGCAGTGTAGGTACATATAAACCTACCTTATATCGTGACGGCATCTACGCATAAATTGTTCTGTTCAAACCTATTTAATCTGTGAATGTGTCAAATAAATGTATTCTAATTTTCATTTCATCAAGTAGTTTAGAATAATCTATGATATCTATGCATCAAATCTTTACATGCCATGATAATGATAATAGTTTTATTGAACAAAAATAATTAATTTATAGAAATAAATAACCTCGAATACATAGTACATTAAAGAATACACAAGAAACAGTTGAGCTAACTTAAGATCGTTGCAAACGTCTTTAGGTGGGTCCAGTAGTACATAAATAATTGTCTATGTCTTGTCTACGTCAGTAGAGCTACTTATAGACGTTTGTAACGGTCTAGATCACTACCAGTCGGAAGTGTCCCCAAAATGCTAGCAGCATATCATGTGATATTGCGTAACATATTGCTACTGGGTGTTATAAAATGCAGAATTACCTACTATTTTATATTATAATCGTATAGCTGCTCGCCCCAGCTTCGACAGGTGTTCTAATGAAGATTAAAGGCAAATTTTTGATACTTTAGGTTACATTATTGCAATTTTCGTGGGATCTCTATTTTTTTTAAATAAAATATAGCCTATCTTACTTGCTGATAATGTAGCTTTGATAGATTAAATAATTTAAAATTGGTCGTGTAGTTTATTAAAAATACAATTTTTAGGTACCTCTTTACAATAAGAGTAGATGTGTGAAACAATTTATAATTTTTCATCATTAACCATGGTTTGAATATAAATTACAAGGTGTTCTCGGAATTAAAAGCCTTGACCTGAGTATTAAAAGTGGAAACAATGCGGATCTAGCAGTTTTCCACATCTTTTGTGAGCACTCACAATGGCCACTCATTCCGGGGGTACAGAGGTATCGTAAAATGACATTTATGTCGAAAACTCAAGAATTTATTCCCACGAATAAAGCAACTATACTCATATCTCTAAGGCAAACTTCAAAACTTTTAGGTACTCATCTAAAAGTATATTAAAACTCTTGCGTTACTGACTGATCTAGCATTTACTTTTTACACAATTTTATTTCCTTGATTTCGCACTTTGACACCTTTGAGTAAATTAGCACCTGTGACTGAAATAGTAAAAAAAATATCGCGTTATTTTTGGTTTTGCTAACATTTCGCCATTTATCAACTGTATTTGGTATCAAAAAGGATGACTAACTAATCAACCAATTATGATTATACGAGTATATATTAAAATGGTCAAAAATCGATACAAAAGACTTCAACGCGCTCAACGTGCTACGAAGCGTAGCAGTGCTACGTACTGCCCTACGAGGGCTACAAGCCCTTATTCTGTACTGACATTATTTCTATAAAAATCAATAAAGCCTGCAACGCTACTGCATACCAAAATGATATTACCAACCTACATAATATTATCAAGTTCTTCAAACTAACTAACCTCAAATAACTTAGCATTCCAGTTTGTAAGTTAAAGTGTAGCATAAAATAAAAAAATAAAAAATAGACACCTACACAAATCGCCATGTGCGCAGATCCCTAAACATATCTAAAGGGTCAGGTCACAGTCAGAGTTAATTTATACAATATTTAGGATTTGCCCACATTTTGCAGTTTGCATTCCAACTGCGACAGGTTGCAAGCCCCTTATAAGAATGACTCAGATCAACTCTACAACTAAAATATTATAAATGAGCAAGTTTGTGAGAATTTTCAAATGTTTGCAATTCAATTATGCCATAACAGCTTGACTGATAGATGAAACTCAGAATACATCATGTTAGTGACCTGAATTAGCATATAGATTACTTCACCAGCCCCACGCGAGCGAAGCCGCGGGCGGAAGCTGGTAAGAAAAGTAATGTGCATAGCGCACGCGCATTTGGCGTAATGAATGGGCGAAATCACTGGGCTATCGTCAAATGGCGTGCGGCGGTTCTGTCGAAGCAAATTATGATAAACAACTTGAAATGTAGGCACTAGTACCATTACAGTGCTCGCTGCATAGCTGTGCACGTGCGGAGTTAATTTATATTGACTGATGATGAACGCAAAACGTATCATGTTACTACTATCTGATTCTATTTAATATAAATGAATTGCGGAAATGTTTTTACGCGCATAACTTTGGAACGACTGCACCGAATCGGAAATTTTATTTTTTTATTGTTTATATGTTTGTTTATTGTCAGGACAAACCACTGTAAAATTTGTGAAAAACAAAGTGTTTTTGCTCTGTCTAATTTCTATGGGTTTATTGAAATTTGACAGAGCAACTAGTTAGAGACAGACTAGTTTTAAAACGTCTAATTACCACGTTTTATCTTCTGTCTGTCTACCGCTCTAGATAGTACGGCGAATACTCAGCGCGCGACAATATAAGCGCTGTCGCGAGCGATGCTCATGATGAAGAGCATCTAAATTGTCTTGAAACGTCAGCAATATAAGATACAATGTGACAGCAGTACTTCTTATTAAAATGATTAACAACCACAATAGTTTTAAATCTATAGTAGCTATTTGTTTCATTTAAAAAAAAATACACTAATACTTGTACCTACCTACACTAATATAAAAACAATGACAGAAACTTAAAACTAGAGCAAAACGTATAATGGGTGATCTTAAAAAGCGATCTCTTCCTGACAACCTTAGGATGGAGTATATAATTATTGGAAATATAATTTATTATTAAAATAAATAATAAGAATGTACTAGGGTGAGAGCACTGGTTGTGGCCATTTTAACAACATTATTATTTTCAAATAAACGGTTTATATTCAAAACAGACCATATGTGGTCAATCAAAACTAGAGGTATAGCACATCACAACTGTTACTAACCAAAACAGACCATAGACAAAGAATTGTATTAACTATAGATTTTAAACAAGTTTAATTACTATGCTTAGTTATTGACAGCCAAAATTAAAAATGACTGAAACCGGGGTAGGCACCACAACCGGGTCTTTACCCTACATAAAATAATTCTTCAGTAATGTAACATACCACTTTGTAACACAGTGAAAGGATAACTTTCCTGTCCTTTCCTTTCCTGTAATTATATGTTACGAAACCTGTCAGTCAGCTGACTTCAAACCAAGATACGTGGAGATTGAGTTCAGTTATAATTTTACCTCACGATTAGGTAATTAGACTACGTGATGACTAATAGTATGAGGCTTTGTACTCAGGACTTATTGTTGTCTGAAATCTTGATGCAATAAATTGACTTACTTTAAAATAAGTATTTTGTTGAAAAATATTTTTCAACGACAAGCTTTTGTAAAATCATTTAAACCATCGAGCACCAGCGCGCTATCTGTCACAATTGTCAACTTGAGTTGCAAGATTGAACCTTAACAAACAAAGTTACATACATACATTGCAAGTTCAATAAAAGCTTGTAAGATGTGCGACAATACGGCCATTATATGACATATTCTGTGCTTATGCAGACTAAAAATAATACCTAAATGTTTCGCAAACTAGGGAAGGTACAGACAGATAAAATAGTTTCTTGGCCATAAAATAGAGGTGGCCACAAAAACCAGTAAAAGTGGAAACTAATTATCTCGTTCGCGTGGTTTTTTTAAAACATTAACGTCCTATTTCAATCTCTTAGGGCCGATTTTTCAATCATCAGATAAGTGTTAACTGTGGAATAAAATTGCAATTTTCCATACGATGTGTCAAATTTATTCAACAGTTGGCCCTTATCTGATGATTGAAAAATCGGCCCTTAAGGGTATTTTTCGAAACAAAAAGAATATCTCAATACAAGTCACAATATAATTTATCTAGGTATATACCTATTAAATTTCATCGAAAAAAGTTACGATAGGATTGCGTAGGTACATAAAATCACGCCTGTTCCCCAGGGGGCTATGGCTTTCTACTCGCTACGATCCTGATATACCTCTTTTGCTTAATTTACTCTCATCACATTCTTCATGTATAGGTACTCGACAATGTATGGTACTCTTCTCAAGTACGACGTGATTGAATAACAAAAAAACAAGCTTTCGCATTTATGCTTGTAATATCAAGTGCGATACAAACTCTCCCTAGTCAAGTAACAAGATAAACCAATGTACCGGCGATATGTGAATAGTTAAAGCTAATTGAGCATGTAGGTAAGCAGCGAGATGCGCCTGCGCCGGACGCTGCGGTGAAAGTAGCAGATATTGTTACACGCGAGAAATCCTTTGTTGGCTTGTTATGAAACGCTGTGACGCGGACAACAGGATTTTATAATATTCGATAGCATAATAGTAGTAAGATTAATGCTTAGAGAAATGTAGTAACGCGGTAAGATTCATCCCCCTATTCCTCTAGTCGAGGATTCCTCAGTCAACAGAACTGTCAACTCAAGGTACCTCGAGATGTACCTTGACATTCCTCGACAGCTTCTAAACGACGCATGCGTGTGACGGTTTGTTTGATGAAAATATCCATAGACAGATGACGTAATGACGTAATTGAGGAACCTCCAAATTATCGATTGAAGTTACCAAATATGAGGTTACAAATACTTTTCGAGTGAAAGTTCAAGAGGCCTCGAAAGAGTTTGGGTCGAGGTTACAACTAAAAATAATGGGATAAGATCCCAAAACTTTTAAAATAAAAACACAGTTAATTACCACGATCAAATTTGTATTGATTTATACGTTGAAGAGCATATGAATTATCTCGAAACGTCAATAATACGTGGTAATTAGCCGTATTACTATTGAAATTATTAAAACCACGATAGTAAAGTTTTAATTCAAAAATTCCAGAACTTTCTTATTGGCAAAGATTAGATAATATTCCGCAACGGGCTGCGTTATCCAATTTCGCCATCGGCTATAACTCTCGGGAACATAATGACTTGGATCATAAAATGTTTCTATAGATCCAAAGGTTGACAATCTTTGTAGTGTTTTCTCATGGGAATTCATACTGTTTTCCTTTACCGTTTTGAACACGTGTTAATACGCATATACTTTCGATAAATCCAAAAAGTTTGTCTGGTAAAGATCGCTGATAAGCGATAATACCGTCCATTGTTCAGCTTAGTTTTTAGTTTTGTATGCATAATATGTCTTTGTTATTTTTATGGAGTGCAATAAAGTATTTTTCATCCCACCATCTCGGAAAGAGTATTTTTGCTCTTCAATATCTGAGTGCAAAAGCCGTTTTAATTCTCTAGAGGATAAAGTAAATTGAATTTAGAACATCGTGTGCACTAAGTTTGTGATTAAAAAAAATCATTAAACCTATTTACTGCTACCTCTATGGTGCCGAATATATCATACAACTTTTTTTAAATTTGTTAAAAACTCAGACTCGGAACCTTCTTGGTGTTCTTTTTTCAATTTGCTTTGTACGCGGTTCTTTACGCGGCATTTTTTCACGTCATTATTAAGATTATTCTGTAATACTTACCTGTCATAATGTAGTAGTTAATACCTAAACTGAAATAAAAGTACCTATATATATCTTGTGATTGTAAACGTTTTTTTTAATTTAGTCATTTCCTCGCTGAGGTGGAATGAAAAGTTACGTGTTGCACTCGAGTGCAAAGATTTTTCACCTCGTGCTCTTTTGATTCCCTCGCTAACGCTCAGGATTCTAATTTTGAATCACTCGCTGCGCTCGTGATTCAATTTTAGAATCCTTCGCTTGCTCGGTCATCAAAATTGAACACGCGGTTAAAAAGCAACTTCGCACTCTTGTATAACAAATAACTATTCTATCATGGATAGAAGATTTAATCCATGATGAACGGCTGGTATTTGAACCCACTGCCTTTGGATTGAATCTCGTCTCACTCCACCAACACGTACCTATATCACTAATGATGAAATTTTAATTAAGCTGTGCAATCTAGATGCGGGAAAGTATCGTCTTACTTCGAGTATGTATGTAATTAGGTCTTTATTTATGGTAGCAACTACATGTACCTACACATCATTTGCCTTCCTGTGTCACCTTTTATGGAACGAACGTAATCTTCATTTATATAAGGACTTATAGGTTATCTATAAGTCCAAGCTATAAGTCTCAGTTGGTAGTAGCTTTGCCTTCTGCGCCTTAGGATGTGGGCTCGATTCCCGCCCAAGATAAACATTTACGTGATGAATATAGGTAGATGTTTGTTCTGTGTCTGGGTGTTAATATTTATAATACAGAAAAAAAGGAATTTAACTACGAGTAATATATCAGTTATCTGGTTCCTTGGAGCTTAGTTTGGGGTTAGATGGCGATGTGTGAAATGTCCACCAATATTTATTTATTATTTATATAAAAGAGTGTAGACAGACAAATTGGGACATGTTTTCTTGTCAAAGGTTCCGAGTAATCGAAAAATCAAGCGACGATACAGTTTTCTAAGTTTTATGAAATTAAGAACTCTACATATATATTTTTTTTTTAATCAAAATTGATAAAATATTATTCATGGTATAATATAGTGCACAATCTGGGGGACAACAATCACTATCGTATCGACATCGTATCGTTAAAACTTGTCAAATCAAAACGGACACTTTTTTAATATAAAAAGTGTCAGTTTTGACATATGAATAGTGATTCGTTCGTGTTCGTGACCTACGAGATAGTGTTTTGTTTTAGCCAATGGTTACCTAATTTGTACCGCCTCTGAATAATACCTACTCGTATAAAAAAAAAACAAATATTATTCGGCGAACAGTGGTGCTCAATCGTTTTGTAACACTTACTCAAAACTATAATTTGGGTTACATCAGTTATACTGCGATGACGCTAGGGCTAAATTATTTCCCATCAAAAACCAAGCACGCGACATCGTTTCCCAATCTGTTGACGGTGATCACGCTTGTGCAAACTAAAGAGTATTAAATCGATTCACTACGGTCATTCGCGTTACGGTATACCATTATTGGTTATAGTCTATTGATGGGTCAAGCGTTACATCGTTTCAAGTGTCGTCTGCATACTAATGGTCTAGTTTCCATTAGACGGTGCCTCGACTTTGATCTTAAGGTAGAGGGTTCGAATTGTAGTCAATTTTCTACTCAAAAAAAGTATGTGCATAAAAAAGTAGAAAAGGAGAACATAGTGAGAAAACCAGTTAATATTTCAAAGCGGTGATGGTTTTGCATTAGTAGAAAAAAGTGGGCATATGCCAAATTGAGGTAATATTTCGACGTGTTGCTGACTAAAGAGGACTCTAGACGAGTCTTAGACTCTAGCTTTCTTAAAGTTTTAGAACTTATTTTTAGTTAGAAATACGAAAGTACGAAAGTTTATGAAATTAATAAAAAAAAATATATTGCACTTATTAATCATAAAAAAAATTGTTGTTTTATTAATTTAGATAATGTTGTGTTTGCCTGGAATTGGCGTTTATATCAGTTTCAAATAGAAACTGATTGAACTTGATTGTAACGAAATTTACATAATCGCTAATAAACAGCTATTACCGAATAAAAAAAACAACTGCAAAATTGATAAGCTTTTTAGGCAGTCGGTAATAAAGTAAGCTGGTTTAAGCTTGTGACAAAGTGAATTATATCAGCGAAATTCCAAAGATGACAATGTGAATACTTATCGTGTCATCCACATATCCGTGTTACGCAAAATGTTACGTTACGTAGGTATATATTTAGAGGTACGAGTAGGTCCAAGTTCCTTTGTCCAGGTTAATGAGCCGAATGTCGAATGAATAGACAGAGATTTCGTTCTTTGTCATTAACAAAAGTACAGTTCGAGTGCTCAGGGGGATATCACGAATCACTACCGTATCGACATTGTATCGTCCAAATGTCTAACGTTAAACTTTTACAATACAAAACGTGTCAGTTTTGACAGTGGATTTCAGATTTCTGCTAATATATAAAACTACCCAAAATTTGTCGATAATCTATGGCACCACTGAAAATCAGCGCTGCATCAAATCTCGCTGTTGCAACATATAGCTGAGTGGTGACCAATTTTGTTGTCAATGTTGCCAATATGTATGTAATTTTTTGTGTAGTTTTTGACACAAAATTAATTTATTCTTTCTTTCTCTCATTCTTTCTTTTATGATAAGTATAAACAATATTTTAGTTCATACTATTGATCGCGATTTGTAATACATTTTGTAGCCATATAAATTAGGATTAGTTGCTAAATTAATCAATGTTCGGAAATGAACAAACATCTAGACTGGCAATTGGTCTAGTCTGTGTGCTAATGCAGTTCAGTTGTGGCCTAATATAGCAATCGAAAGGAATGCTCTACAATCTCTAAAACTGCATTCACTTGATTTTAAGAGTTGTTTCTTGTAATTGTCAAGTTGTTAGTGGGACTGGGCAGTATGTTTTGTAATAACTTTTACTATCGGAGAACTAGAAGGCTTAAACGAAACGAATCGTAAAACCGAACGGTAGAACGGCAAGGTATTAACGCTTGTCGAAGAAGCGTGAAATGTGATCATCATCAATCGTTACTTTTTGTAATCTGTCAGCGTTTTTGTGACGATACGTGACAGATTATTGAGCGTTTGGTATCGCTGACTTCAAAAAAAGGAGGAGGACCTTGTGGCTTTGTCGTTGTTTTTTTTTTTGCGTAATACCAGCGTGGATAATGATATATTTACTTTATTCAATCGTTTGTTTGTTAAATCTTTTGTTTTTTTTCCCTTTATTGTGTTTTTCCACTTACCTAGGTAACTATAAGTTTCTGTGGGAGAGATCACAATGGAGTTGAGAATTATTGCACAATGAAGCTCTTCCATTGCTAAAAGCAAATAGTTCTAAATTGTACAGGTCCCAAAAATATGCGTATTAAAATTAGTATCCTTCAGAATTGTACCCACGACCTTCGGATTTAAAGATGAGGTACCTTCCACTAGGCCAACACGGCTCTCTGACTTGATATTCCAAGTTATTGTGTTTAGCATTTCACTTGCAAATGCCGTAGATGGGATTTGAATAACTTATTGCTAACTTCGTTCACGTTACGAGTGGCTGGCGTCAACTGATGCATATATCAATGCTAATGGGCACATGTTCACCAACACACATAACCGGCCGTTGAGCGAACGTTTAGCCTAACCGATTCTAATTATTTTTTTGGCGGTGATTCAGACTGGAACCTATGTACCAAAATTTATTTCCACCAAGCTTTAAGTTTATGCTTACTTCACTAGTACGCACTTAGCGATGTCAATTTGTATAGTAAGTGCATACTAGTATCAAGATATACCTACACGGCTCGACATTCGTCGACACTAATAATGAGTGTCGTATTGACACCAAGTTTCGCATAGCTAAATGCCACGCTAGTGTCACGGTCGTCGAAAACAAGTGTCAAATGTCAGTGTGTCGCTAAGATAAATAGCGACAGAAAATCGTCATGATGACACATCTTCTAATGACGCAAGGTTGTTGTGGTTTAGTCGATACATAATATTCGGACTGCACTTCTCTAAGCACTTGATGGATGTCGACATAAAAATTTGCGATAATAAATGTCGACATTTGTGTCCAGTGAGTGTCAGTGTCATATTTATACACAATACGAGTCAGATACAATTGAATAGAATAGATCAGATGTAATAGAATTTATATGTACACATGTCATTTTGACTAGGGAATTTGTAGGTAGCCCCAACTGTAATGTGAATGATTAAGAACGTATGTAATACTTTAGTTTGTACGGTCAACCAACCTAGACTTATCATCATATTCTTAGTACAACTAACCTCGACTCTACCTCGAGGCCTCTCGAAAAGTACCTCATGTTTATATATGTTGTATCTATATCTCTAATATTTGCATATATTGGTTGTTTGTTCTGCTAAAAACATTGAAACGAATTACGAAAGAATTAAAAGTTTTGTGCTCTGTCAACATAACCGTTGATTAGTGACCACACGTTTTTGTTTCGGAGAGCCAACATTACGAAAACCAACAGAAATGAAACAGCAATTGGTTTAGAATCACCACTTACCGTTTCTATGTTTGGGCATTATTATTGCGTCTTGCTTTTTCATGGGCCAAATGAGATGCGAATTCTTCGTGTTTGGTCATCGTTACCTACTCGATTCGGAGTTTTCCTGTTATGGTACATCGAAAGCCTAGATTTATTAGGTTCATATGGCCAACCCTGGCGACGTAGATCTTACTCCGCCTTTGCCCTTTGGTAAGACCTTTAAATTGTCTATACCTTCTATTATCTACCGACTACTAGAACTTATGTACCTTTGGCCGAAAAGAACATTCGGAAACCATTTACTGATGTCATTAATTACGAAGATGACACACATAATATTTGTACCTAGTTTAATTATAGTGTTTTATGTACCATATCTTACCTAAATACAAACTTACGCATTTGTAATATTAACGTGTATTTTATATATATTAATCCTCTATGTAAAGTAGATGAATATTATTTACATGGTCAATGGACATGGTATGCTACATTGCAGTCGGTAGAGCATTAGTGCCGAAGATCAAGTTAGTAGAGAAAGTCTTCTTTAGTATCCATGTAGTTTTAAGCATTTATCTCAATAAAACATTATTTAGAGTGGCTTTATTCCTGAAGCTTTTAATAGTTATTTGTTATACAAGAGTGCAAAGTTGCTTTTTAACCGCGTGTTAAATTTTGATGACCGAGCAAGCGAAGGATTCAATTTTGAAATTAGAATCCTGAGCGTTAGCGAGGGAATCAAAAGAGCACGAGGTGAAAAATCTTTGCACTCGAGTGCAACACGTAACTTTTAATTCCACCTCAGCGAGGAAATGACTAAATGCAAAAAAAAAAAGTTTACAATCACAAGATAGGTACTTTTATTTCAGTTTAGGTATTAACTACTACATTATGACAGGCAAGTATTACAGAATAATCTTAATAATGACGTGAAAAAATGCCGCGTAAAGAACCGCGTACAAAGCAAATTGAAAAAAGAACACCAAGAAGGTTCCGAGTCTGAGTTTTTAACAAATTAAAAAAAAGTTGTATGATATATTCGGCACCATAGAGGTAGCAGTAAATAGGTTTAATGATTTTTTTAATTCACAAACTTAGTGCACACGATGTTCTAAATTCAATTTACTTTATCCTCTAGAGAATAAAAACGGCTTTTGCACTCAGATATTGAAGAGCAAAAATACTCTTTCCGAGATGGTGGGATGAAAAAGTATTTTAGAGAGGACGTTAAAAATAGCTGATTCATCCATCGTCAATTTATAGTTCTGACTACCCCTCTTAGAGAGAGAGAGAGATCTTCATGCTTGGGGATTACCTACAGTCGTGATCCTATTGCATTTGTTCATTTCATTAACAACTTTCATTGCTGCGTACTTACACTAACGTCCGCAATAAACAGTGTAAATTACACAGCATTTTACAATTATGTACCTCAATGACATCAAATGCCGTAAGCAACTCTCCGCCACGTCCATTTTTGCCGTTCGCAAGTATCGTACCATCCATAAAACATACGCCATTGTACGAAAGTAAACTTTCTTCGTTTTGTGGAAACCATTTACGAGTACCTAATTGTGATTCCGCGTGTGTCTCTATGCCTTAGTGCTTATTCACGTTGACTCGCGGGCGCGGTCACGAAATATCAAACATATGACGTGATTTCCAAGTGTTCACGTTCAAAACGCACGTGCGGTCTAAGTAGCGAGCTAACTAGTCATACGTTTGATATTTCGTGACCGCGCCCGCCACCGCGCCCGCGAGTCAACGTGTATAAGCACAAGCACTTATTAGAGTATGATGAGCAAGACTTGCCTATAGAGATATGCTATGAAAGTGTGAATTGTAATATAAAAAATAAATTAATAGGATCATGACTGTAATCCCCGAGTAGACATAGACATCCTCTCAGATCTCCAAGTGCTTAAATTCTTGAACGAGGCAACGTCAGAGCATACATTACATAGAGCCCACATTTTGCAGTATATATACAGTAGTATTTAATTTCATACATGACAAGTTGCAAGCCCATCGCCTCTTGCTAACTAGTTTCCTCTACTGTTTTGAGCAATTCATTGATTCATGGCCGGGCTTCCGAACCTTTGGATTGAAAGTACCTACCTACTTCCCATTCGGCCAACACGGTTTTGTCAAAAAAAAAAACAAACCGCTTTCTACGGCTCGTTTCCTTACTCCAAGGAAGTTACTCATCGAATCGTAGGAAACGCGCAAAATGCACTTTGACAATGTGGCTGGTTTGTATGCAGACATTTTCTGTGAAAGTTGTGATGATGTAATGTCTGTGTGGGCGGGTGGTGTGGGTAGAATGCTTTTATATCTGATTGATGAGCTTGTGAATTGGTTTGCAATTATGCGTGTGATTATAAGGCCTAACGGTTGAACTTTTTGCAAGTAAAGGTAGATTAAAATGTAATCTGTGGCTTGAGCACGAATAATTTTCGTTTAGTAAAGGTCAAAACTAGTTTTGATGATACCTTTACGATAGGATAATGGTTCGTGTTTAGGCCACAGCAAGAGGTAGGTATAGCTTAGATGGAAAGATATTTCAAGCGCTAAAGTAGTTATTACGCAATTATTACATACTAGCTGCTCGCTCCGGTTTCGCACGATTGGTACCTGGATAAAAAGTAGTCTACGTGTTATTCTGATGTATAAGCTATATTACTGTAAAGTTTAATTTTAATCCGTTCAGTAGTTTTTGCGTGAAAGAGTAACAAACACACAAACACTCATAAACTTTCGCATTTATAATATTAGTTGGATTTATATCGTGAATTCTGACTCCCACTACCTACAGCTATCACTTATTTCCTCCTTTTCAAAATGCACAAGACACAATAATAGGTTTTTTTCTAAGATACACAATCTTTCTGCACATAACACGACTGATCTAGATTCACATCAGACGGAAGCGTTTCTTCATCATCAATTTGTGGAGTAACAGTTCCACAAAGAGATAAGAAATCACGAAATTTATATGAAATCATCACAAGATAAGAACAACAGAACAGACTCGCAACAGGGGTCCTGATAATTAAATAAATAGGTTCACGCTGAGGTAACCAATGTAGGTAAGCATAGTAGACATCCTTACAGATTTTTAGTTTCTGAAACAAAGAATCCTAGTGTGAAGCCAGGACTATGAGACTCTTCGAGTGTTTATTTATTAATTTATCTTTTATTTTTTTAGATTTTTTTATTAGATTAATTTGCAGCACATGTTCAGTTTTACCTCTATAGTAATTTAAAACTAAAGAAATAGGCATCTAAAAACAAGTCAAAGTTCAACTCAAAAGCAATGAACTATACTGACCAATTATTGACCATACAACTCATTGAGTTATACTCAGCGAGCGATAAACTCATCCACCATGTTCAAAGTCATCATTCAACCGACCTCGGACGACCTTTAGCGGACGAAACCGAAAGCCAACCGGTTGTAACGACCCAGTGAAAGCTGATGTGATGACTTAACTCGTGTAAGATGTTATCGTAGTGAAATTCTTGGGTTTGACACGTCCTATGAAGCAGTTGTGTAATGAACTCAACGCGTCGCGGTAAGATGGGCATAATTTAATGGTCTAGCAATAAATAAATATTGCCGGACATTTTATATAATGCCGTCTAGCATCAACTTAAACAAAGTTGTACAAACTAAAACTACTATAGGAACCAGAAAGGTATAACCTATGTGATAAAATATATAAAACACAATATAGCACATTTATGTTCAACATACAAATGTTTGTGTGCCCACAACCTACAGCGCAGAAGGCAAATAGGTACAGGTACCTAGGTAGGTACTGCAAACTGAGCTGAGTTGATTTTCGTGGATCATTCTTATCACTACATAGTATAAAGCAAAGTCGCTTTCCGCTTCCCGCGTCTGTATGTAATATGTAATATGTATGTATGTATGTTTGCTTATATCTTTAAAACTACACAACGGATTTTGATACGGTTTTTTTTATAAATAGAGTGATTCAAGAGGAAGGTTTATATGTATAATACATGCATAATATGGTAGAGAAACACTGATAATTTTAGAGGTTTCTAATGTGATGTCGTAAATAAACACATTTTTTTGCGCTTACATTGCAAATGCTGGCTGAACCCCACGAGATATATCAAAATAATGTACTATAGTATTGTACACCTTAAAAACGTCTACAAAAAAGTCAACGATGGTATTAGAAATGTCTTACGCACAGCGAAGCGGGCACGGGTCAGCTAGTTCTTACTAAACCAAATCTAACTAAACAATATTAAATTCAGAATTCATAAGAATCTTCAATCGATTCTTATGAATTCTGAACATACCTACTAACCTACATAATACGTGAATGAGTAGCACTTGATCATCATCGTTTTCTTTTCCTTTTCCCACTTGCAACATGTTGCGAAAAGATTTGGCTTTATGTTTTACAACCGGCCGCCTGCCTTACGCCAATCCTCGAGAATAAGTTGCACTTGATACTCTTTTAAAAATATACGAGTATATATAACTACAAACACATAGTTATGACAATTAAGGGGCTGTATGTCGACGATTGCTCTTTTTCGAAACGAAAAAAGAAATACTTCTGAACAAGCCACATCTCCTATTTTATAATGTATGTGAATAAAGATGTACCCATCTTTAATCACTTCGATAAATAATCCTACCGACCGCTGCAATGACGACAAACACGTCGGTGCGTGGTCCGCCTTTGCTTTTCGAATAAATTAATGATATAAATTATGTATAATTACTTATCAAAAATCTATTCTAATAGAAATCTAGATTTATATATTACCTATCTTTAACAATAAATCACAAGTTGATTTTTTTTTGCGCCTTAACAAAGCGTTTATCCGATTCCACTCAGCTCGGAAATCTCTAATCCAGTGTAACATGACGTTGCGCGCCTCTCCGCATTCGGTCCGTGACGCTGACGCCTGCATGAAAGCGCATTCCTGCGTGCACAGATGCACCAATACGATTCCTTTGCATTTTGTTTACGAGATGTTATAATAAAATTATGTGCGATGTTAATGTTTTATTGTATAAGACGGTGCAACTTTCCACGGGTTTATTAGCTCAATAACGTGTGAACTAGGGCATGTAAACCGATTAATCGGTTAACCGAAAAACCGATTAACCGACTGATTTTACGTCGGTTTATCACCGGTTTTTTTTGGTAAAATAACCGGGTTTTCGGTTTTTTTTAATAAGTATTACTAAGTGTAATACACTTATTTTATTCTGGACTGTGGACTTCTCTGGACTGATTTATGATAATATATGAGGGCAGCTATAATATTGTTGACTAGCTGTACCCCGCGGTTTCACCCGCGTATAACTTGAAGAAATAAGAACTTTTTAGCGTATTGCCTATAGCAGACCCGCGACAGAAAAGTGTAAAGGTGTCGTCGTGACTCGTGACAACTTTTCGTCCGATTTTTTTCCGTCTAGCCTCTTACGCAACGCGCCTTAAGGAACTTCGTTCCAAAAACGATATTTTTTGGATTGATTGTAGCAATCACACTTCGTACAAACTCTGAGGTCTACAGCGAATTCTTCTAGACTGGAGTACAATTTGTACATTTCCATAGATTTGTAACTACATTTTAACCCTTAAACACGGTGGGTCCGGCTGCGCAGTATCACACAAAAATTGTATGGCGCTCGCGCTCGGACGCCTTTTCATACCTTCGGCCGCGAGACGCGTCGAGCGCGGCGACCGATTCTCGAACGTTCGCGACCGGCCGCACGGCGCACTTGACGCATGCTTGACGCCCAGCTGCTAGGCCGGTCGCGAACGTTCGAGAATGTTCGTTTTACGAAGCTACTCGCTAGGTGACTCGCCTCTAGGCGCTAAGCAAGCCGCCTGCCTGTGCGTTCGCGACCTTATATACAAAAATAATCCTTATAGCATGATTCAGTGTTCACGCGCGATGGCTTATTATTAGCGTATTTCATGTATAACTTTGGTGTTTCTATATCGATTTCTATGATTCTTTTTTATGGAATAGTTAATATTGTAAACTTTTTTAATTAGGGATGACTGAGAGTGTTATAAACGTAAGAGTAGACAAATATAATCAGAAAGCTTCGAACTGCTAAGCTATCGGGAGTTACACGTGTTATTGTGAGTCAACCATAAAAGATAAACATATGCTGTCGTGGGATATTTTTTATATAATTTTAAGGAGAACATTTCCGTCATACATGATTTCTGTGTAGCTTTAACCATTAAGGTTGCACACGCGACGGAAGCTTAAGAAATGCAGTAACTACTCCCGTTTTCCCAACATTTCTCTTCACTGCTCTGCTCCTATTGATTGTAGCGTGATGAAAAGTATACTATAACCAGCTCAGGAGTATAAACAATAATTGTACCAAGTTTCATTAAAATCCGTCCAGTAGTTTTTGTTTCTATAACGGTTATACAGACAGACAGACAGACAGACAGACAGACAGACAGACAGACAGACAGACAAAAAATTTACTGATTGCATTTTTGGCATCAGTATCGATCCCTAATCATCCCCTGATAGTTATTTTGGAAATATATTTCATGTACAGAATTGACCTCTCTACAGATTTATTATAAGTATAGATTATTATAAATAACTGTTTAAGTAAGATTGAGTTGAATATTACCAAATGTTTTAAACTTTACTTGAGTATAATATAAGTCTGAATTATTTTAATGTTTTAAGATACTTATCGATTTTGTTAATTTTTAGTGTTCCGTACCCAAAGGGTAAAAACGGGACCCTATTACTAAGACTTCGCTGTCCGTCTGTCTACCACGGGGCTGTATCTCATGAACCGTGATAGCTAGACAGTTCAAATTTTCACAGATGATGTATTTCTGTTGCCACAATAACAACAAATACTAAAAACAGAATAAAATAAAAATGTAATTAGGGCTCCCATACAACAAACGTGTTTTTTCCGTTTTGTATACGGAACCCGTCGTGCGCGAGTCCGACTCGCACTTGGCCGGTTTTTTATTATAGCTTTACTAGCCGACCCGTGACAGACTTTGTCCTATCCTGTGTAGTCAAAACTAATGTCTGGTTTTTTGCATCCCTGTCCCACTTCCCCACAATCTGGAAGGAAGCCGTCGTGGTGGTCCTGAGGAAGTCCGGCAAGAGCGACTACTCGCACCCCAAATCGTACAGGCCGATTGGGCTTTTGCCTGTGTTTGGGAAGGTGCTCGAGAAGATGCTCATGAGGCGCATCAGATGGCACATCCAGCCTGCAATGAGCAGACACCAATACGGGTTCACCCCGCAGCGCAGCACCGAAGACTCCCTCTATGTCATGATACGACAGATTAGACAGCAGCTGCGCGATAAGAAGATTATCGCTGTCGTATCGCTTGACATAGAGGGAGCCTTCGACAGCGCATGGTGGCCCGTCATTAGGTGCAGACTCGCAGAGACAGCATGTCCGGTGAATCTGAGGCGCCTCGTTGACAGCTATCTAGACCAAAGACAGGTACGGGTCAGATACGCTGGTGCCGAATGCCACAGGACTACCACGAAAGGCTGCGTGCAAGGTTCAATAGGGGGCCCAACATTTTGGAATCTCTTGTTGGACCCCCTATTGAAAGAGATTGAGGATATGGGAGAGCATGTCCAGGCGTTTGCGGACGACATTGTCCTAATAATCTCCGGGGATTGCGGCTCTGAGGTTCAGAGACGGACCAACGCGGTCCTTGATCGTGTTCAGCGCTGGGGAGATCGAAACAAGTTAAGGTTCGCGCCGCACAAGACCCAGGCGATGGTCATAACTAACAAGCTCAAATTCGACTCCCCGGTGCTGACCATGGGCGGGACCCGCGTTGAGCTGTCTCACGCCATCAAGATCTTGGGCCTCACAGTGGACGACAAGCTGACTTATAACGAGCACGTGGCGAATGTATGCCGGAAAGCCCTTAACTTGTATAAGCAGCTTGCCAGGGCCGCTAAAATCCACTGGGGACTAAACCCGGAGGTTATTAGAACAATATACCAGGCGGTCGTGGAACCGGTCATAATGTTTGCGGCAAGCGCATGGGCACCGGCGACGCACAAGATCTGCGTTCGAAAGCAGCTCGATGCGGTGCAGCGGGGATTCGTCCAGAAAATTGTAAAGGCGTACCGCACGGTCTCCCTCAACTCGGCTCTAATACTCGCTGGGCTGCTTCCGCTGGACCTCCGGATCCAAGAAGCAGCCGACCTTTATGAAATAAGGAGAGGCTATACCCAGCGAGTATTAGGAAATCGAGAGGTGGAGCAGCCAGTCTCTTTTCTGGACACGCCTCACCCCGCACACCACAGCGAGCTGTTCTTCGAGCACCTGCCAGATGGAGTGGAACAAGACCAACTAGATGACCAGAGCTTGCACGGAAAGAGAGATGAATTTATGGAGTTTGCTGAAAAGGTGATGAATGTTGTGTGTAAAAGAAATAGTACGAATGCGCGACCGAGCGCTAGATGATGAATGAATGAAAGATGGATGGACAGGCATGAGAGGAAAATATCCCTGATTAAGTCGGGGGCCAAGAAGCGGCGTTATAATTTATAAAAAAAAAAAAAAAATGTCTGGTTTTTTGCACACCAGCGGCATCTATACCAAAAACATCCCTTTTGCATTTTGGGAATGTTTTTCGGATTATAAACAACCCCATGTTTTAATCAGGCATTATATCTACATCTACAGCAAATTTCATCTTAATCCGTTTTGTCGTTAAGGCCTGATTGATTTTCAAACATACAAACATCCTCACAAACTATCGCATTATTATATTTTTAGGATTTGAGTAAGAGAGAGAGTTTTAATACTACCAAATAAAAAAGTTAATTATTCTTATCACTATATTCTTTGTTACCTCGAAATATCCTAACCTCGACTCGACCTCGTAATCGTGTTTTGGTATTTTTAGTTAATTAAATGACTTCGAGTTTGCCTTAGGTCGAAGACATCTCAACATATTTCCTCAGTGAAGGAACTGTCAACTCAAGGTATCTCGTGATCTACCTTAAGCATTCCTCGACAGCTTCTAAACGACTGTGTAACGTTTCTTTGACTTTCGAGACATTTAGAATTCACCAAAGGTAATTGAGAAATTGACAAACCTCCAAAAAATCGATTCAAAATCCAAACATGAAGTACTTTTCAAGGGATATTCGATGGGCCTCAGAAGAGTTTGAATCAAGGTAGTTTCGAGATTACAACAACGAATTATGGGGTATTATTGGTAACTATTAGGACTGACTTTTAATGTTTTTGCATCAAAATGTTTTAAACTTTAACAAGTTAATATCATTGGTGCTTGCTTATTTAAATAATAACTTATTTTTTATTAAATTTATGGTTTTATTATGTTCTAAGACACCTATATAAAAAACTTGAAAAATAACCGGTTAACCGGTTTAACCGGTTATTGGAAAATAAAAACCGAAAAACCCGGTTTTTCTAAACAACCCGGTTTTTACACGCCCTAGTGTGAACACACGTTAATTTACGAGTAAAAGACAGTTTAACGTTCACAGCAGATAATCGGCTTTCTGTTTTTCCAAGAGAAAGAAAAAACCTTAAGGCGTAGGCATCTACTTATTAATATTAGCTTTAAGAATAATAGGGATCAGGAATAATATATTTACTAAGCTCAGTTTAATGAAGTTATCGGTAAACTGATGAATAAATCTTACATCATAGTTTAGGTAGGTACCTTAATAACCAAACGACCGAACAAACTAATCGACCTAGTAGATTCTATTCCGTTTTCTTTAATCTTACGCATAACCATGTTTGCCTGGAGATTAATATTATGAAACATTAGTGCAACCGAACCGAACAGCAAATTGATTGTGGTTGCCATTACGTAACCAATGGTAATCAGGCAATGGTGTGGTTTACCATAAACATTTCTGCTCATCCGACTAAATTGATAAGTTGGGCAATGTGACCACATTGGAACGTTCCAATGAGTTACATTTTATACCTATGCTATATTGACCAAGTAGACCTGGACAATGACCCAGAGAGATAGGGAGATCCTAGAAGCTTTCGAAATGTGGTGCTGGAGAAGGATTTAAAGGATAAGCTGGACAGAAAAAAATTACAAATATAGAGGTTTTACGTAGAATACAGGAAAAAAGGATCCTATTAACAACGATTGAGAAAAGAAGAGGGAAGATGGTTGGCCACCTTAGACAGCAGACAGTAGGCAGGAACTTAGTCAGTTCTAAAAAAAGAATGTAACACCAGTTTCTAATTTTACAGATTTTAGACGATTGCGACGCAGCGTAGCCAATGCTCCCATATGCGTTAACGCATCTTTAGATTCTATTTAAATATATCTAACCCTAGTTTTTCTCTTCTTTTCAGACAGAGAATGATTACGACAGAAGAAGACAAACACCATTGGGACACCCTGGTTTCACCGAGCATCAGACGAGATTTGGCCTAAGTTCACCGCTCCAGAACTTCCAACCGCAACCTACACTCGTCAGCAGTCCTTCCCCCGCCCCCCTCCAATTCCATCAGCAGGCGTATCCTCAGCAGCATCAACTGCAGCAGCCTTACGTCCCACAGTTCAATAGCCTGCTACCCACTCAAAATGTTCCCAACGTCCTTCAGAACAACCTGCCCCTTCCTAACAATGGCTTCCAATTCACTCAGCCAGCCAACGTGAACCCAACTGTCTTACAGAACTCCTTTACGCCACAGCAAACGTTGAGGCAGATCCCGCAAACGCAGAACAATCTGCCCCAGCCGATACCGACGTTACCAACCTACCAGAACATACAGGTGCCACAAAACCATCAACCTGTTTTCCAAAACCCCATTCCTACTGTCAACATAGGTCAGCAACGACCTACGATAGCTGCCTTCCTTCCTACTGTTGCGCAAAACCAACAGCAAATCTTCAGTCCTTCCAACGCCATAACTATCCAGCCCGCTCCTAACCTAGCTCCCCAGAACTATAACCAACAGAACCACAATCAACATGCTCAAATCAACCATAATGCTCAAATTAACCACAATGCTCAAATAAACCATAATGCGCAGCTCAATCACAATGCTCAGATAAACCAGAATGGTCAAATCAACCAAAATGGTCAAATCCCATTCCAGTCTAATCTTGGTCAAGCCCCCGTACTATCAAACAATCAAAACGCTCAAATCCAAGATTATTTCGAACAGTCAAAGGAAAATATTGAGAAAATCAAGGAACTCCAGGAAAGAGCTCGAATTATTCAGAAGCACCAAGAATTCGTGCAAAAACAACAGCAAAAGCAGCAGGAAAAGGTAGATAAATTACACGAGGAGTTTATTTCCAAGCAAGCGACGAAGTCTGTTCCTATTTACACGACAACGGAAAGTTATGACAACTATTTCACAAGGACTCAGGAAAAGCGGAGACCAATCCAGCCGCATGAGACTGATTTATTCAGGAAAGCTGTTGAATTGTATGAAAAGGACCATCCAACCACCACTACGACAACTACAACCACTACAACCACTACGACACCAGAGCCGCCGACTCCAAGATACAAGTCCAGAGGTAAGCCCAAACCCAGGCAGCCCCCTCAGGATAGAAACAAGCAGAAACTGTACAACGATATCAAATCTTTGCTTGAAGAGAGTGATAACCGCGGTTTCGATGACAACCTAAGAGCCAAGAGCGCTGAGCTACTGCAGAAACCTGATATCCTAAAACAACTGAAGGTAGCTTTGGCTGAAAACCCAGAAGACTTCAACATCAAAAACTTCTCGTCTCGAGAAATTTCCCTAAACGGACAGAAGTTTGAGGTTATCAGAACGACAAACCCTAATTTGATTCCGAAAGGAGCAATCACTGCAGAGAGCTCAAATCTGGCTCAAATTATGGCTCAAGTACAAGCTCAGGATCAGCTAAAAAGCAGCGGTATCTCCTTCTCTGATTTGACCAAAGGTGTTTTACCTCCTGGTGCAAACTTCGAATTAGTCAAGCAGGCAGAAAACGGGAAATTGGAAGAAGTGAAGACACCGTCTGAAATCGGGAACAAAAAGAAAGTGACATTTGTATTTCTAGAGGAACAAGACGATGGCTCTTTTAAAGTAAAAGGCGTAAAAGCAAACGGACAGCAGACCGAAGAAGGCCCTGAAGTTGAGAATATTTTGAACAAGATTAAGAAAGGAGAGATTCAGTTGCCTGGACCAGCGAAAATATCGAACGGTTTATTCAGCTCGACAACTGCTAGTCCCGCGACAGAAACCAACGAATACGTAACGGCATCATCTCAAGTTCCTCCTAATAGCTACTCGAGTTTTGTTACGGCAGCCAGTCATGGCTCAAGTGGCCACACTAATCCCTTATTCTCTTACCAGTCTACAGCGAGTCCCACCCACAAGACTATAAGGACAACTCAATCTCAAACGCAGACTTACACACCACAATATAACTCAGTGCCAACTACCGAAAGAAATACATTCAAATCCAGCACTCCTCCACCTTTCGAATTTTCCACTAACGGGAACATCATCAGACAAGAGTTGAGGAATACCCAGTTTCCTAGTTCCACTCAGTTCCCTAGTTCTTCTTTCGTGACGTCATCGACCCCATCTTACAGGCAGCAGGAATCAACTTACAGACAGGACACGACTTACCGGCAGCAGGATGCTAAGGACTTGGTCGTGATTGGATCCAGCACAGTTCCCAGCATAGAAACATCGAATCAGAACTTCGCTAGCAGGCAATCAAACCCAGGTCTCGTGGAAATCTTGAAGGAAAATGGATTGTTTGCGACGGCCAAGTACCTGAAACAGTCTGGCTTGGACACCATCTTGAACGAGACTGGTCCTTACACAATCTTCGCACCTACTGACAAGGCTTTCAGGACGTTGCTGGTGCAATTGGGAGGCCCCGACAGAGCTGAGGAGAAGTTCCGTGACAACCCAAGACTCTTGAGTGGCGTAAGTATTCATCATCTCTCACTAATTCGTTGATATGATTTAATAAATATCTGGATGTAGAACTTGTACCATATAGATAGGTAGCAGTGTTGAAAATCAACTATTCTGTTCAAAGCTTCTACTCCACCACGTGATCCCTGGCGCATTTGACATCGGTTCCCTGCAAGACGAGATGACAGGGGTTTCTCTCGCTGGCACACAACTCCGAGTAAACCAGTATGACATGCACGATGTTGAGTGGAATGAGGTTCGCGTTACCACCATTAACGGAGCTAGGGTGCTAGAGGATAAAAAAGACATCCACATACCACAGGTAAAAGCTTCAACTACTTCTGTATAGACTAAGAGGAGATTTCGATCATATCTTGGAGGCATCTCTTTAGTATTGCTTCCTTCTCAGTCCTTCATTGCTGAAGATCGTGACCCCTTTAGTGCAACTTGTTGACCATTTGTATCCATCGGTTTCTGTCCGCTGTTTGATGAAGAACCGCGTTTATTGGTATCTCCAGGTGATCGAAAACGATTAAAGATGGATTATTCTGTTCTAATGCATTATATCTCCTCATTCCAGGGTATAGCCCATGCTGTAGACCGAGTGATGTTCCCACTTCCTGTGGGAGATTTAGTGCAGACACTACAAGCAGATCGCGACAGGCGGTTCACCACATTCCTAAAAGCTATCCACGCTAGCGGCTTTGAGAGCACACTTGCTGGTGAGTTTGCAATATAGAAACCAAAGAAGCTTGTCCTAGGTGTCGGACAGTTTTTTTTATAAAGATATTTTTTCTCTCACGGAATTCTGTATGTGATGGTTCGCAAATCAAATCAGTTTCCATCTATATGCAACTTGATCCTGGAGGATCAAAATCAGAAGAGTGTAAACCGTAGTAAACGCGCAATTTCAGGTCACATCTTTCAAACACAGATTGATTTATAAGGACAATTTGTAAAATCGTGTATTTCTGGTTACAGAGAGCAAGACCTACACAGTTTTCGCGCCAACAGACGCCGCCTTCAACCGGCTATCGCCCGTGGAACTTTCGAAATACTCCGACAAGGCTGCGGCAAGGGCCCTTGTGGCCAAACACGTGCTACCAGGAACGCTATATAGCGCTGGCATGAGATACTACCAACTCAGAAACTCTATGGAGGACGCTAAACCTCTGACTCTGCAGAAGAGCTCAGGTACATACAACTTTATTTCTAGGTTTTGCTACAAATTGGAAACAAAAAATCCCTACTTTGTGATTTACAGTACCTAAAGTGCTTTCATAGTTCGTGTGTACAACTATGAGATTCATGACAGCACTAGGTACAAGATAAATATTCACGAGTGTTATCCTAAGCATAGTACCCAAAACCTATTCTTTAAGATTTCTAAACGAAGATAGGTTGCAGGCTTATAGAAATACTTACTGGTTTCCTCAAAATGTTATCAATTTTTTATGCCCTTCGAAAGATGGCCAAACAGACCGTGCTGTATAAGGCTTCTACCATTAGTCACCTAATACAAAACACTTTAACTCGTACGTACTCGAGCACAAACACTCAAATCGCGTCTGCCAACTTGAGGCGAAGGTAGGTATGCCTGTATAAGTTTCCAACCGAAACACAGCGATGCTATTTAGCAGCAGAAATAAAATGTAGCTATCATATAAACCAATTCATATAAACCAATTTCTCATTGCAGGTCGCATCAAAGTGAACAACGCACAAGTGGTAACCCACAACATTCCCGCAACAAACGGAGTAATCCACGCCGTCGATACCCTTCTCTAACTATTATAAATTGCTTCAATGAAGCACCAAGACCCACTGCTTGACTGGTACAGTACAACAAACTGGGGGTCATATCATATTATGATTCGCGAACGATTCATATTTGGCTATTGCTAAATGTTAATCCAATTTTCATAGTGGCAGTTCTTTTGTAACAAACTAAAATTAAGAAAGATACGATCGATCTTATTATGTTCGCATTAAAGTTCAAGTTTGCGTAATCTTTGCGAGTGACAGTCTTTAAATTAGATTAAGCTTTATTAAATTAAAAATTCACGTAACAGAATTTATTAGTCAACATGTAAATTGGTGTTGACTTTTATGACACTTATGTAAATTATATGCAAAATTGAATTATAAAAAACTAAAATATTATAATTTTAGAACTTTCACTCTTAGGTTTACGCTAATTTAGACTTTAACGTGGAGAGAATAAGAACGTTCATATTTCATTAAATTTTAGTCAGTTTACGACAGAATTGCCAATGCCTAGATGCGTTTGATTATAAAATGTATAGAGCAACAATATATCAGTCATGCAGTAGGTCAACGATTGGACTAACTATAAGAACTACTAGTTCTGACTTCGAAGACGCACATTATGACAATTCTTCTCAAGAGTTGTCTTACTGTGCATCTAACTATTGTGTCATTCCAATTCTCACATCGAAAGATTTTACTACGAAATTAATGTAAGACTGTAAATATAAAATAAGTTAAAATAATTATTTATATTCGCGTTTTGTAAATAAACATATAACTTTTTAAATACTTTTTCATTTTATATCATTATATAAACCTGATATAAAACACCTCATCATTTTCCTGCCCTTATCCCACTTAAGAGGGGTCGGCACAACATATATTTTTCTTCCTTATCCTACTATCATCTCTTGACTCACTCCATTCTTACTCATGACATCTTTCACACAGTCCATCCATCTTTCTTTGGCCAACCTCTAGTTATCTACTTTAATACCTCCTATATAAAAACCGGCCAAGTGCGAGTAGACTCGCGCACGAAGGGTACCGTGCTATTATCATGGGAGCTCCACTTAAAAAAAATATTATATTCTGTTTTTAATATTTGTTGTTATAGCGGCAAGAGAAATACATCATCTGTGAAAATTTCAACTGTCTAGCTATCACGGTTCATGAGATACAGCCCTGTGACAGACAGACGGACAGACAGACGGGCAGCGAAGTCTTAGTAATAGGGTCCTGTTTCTACACTTTGGGTACGGAACCCTAAAAACAACTCCTAGTATTTTTTTAACAGCAAATGTATAAGGAATTTCATCTCTGTTGCTCGCTGATAACCTTAATCGGTTTCAATTATCGAAATCTAATTATCTTTTGACAGCTGCATAATGATAATTTTTACGATTACCTACCTGTGAGCTTATGCAGTAAGGCTTATAAATAAATATTGGTGGATATTTTTCACAGCGCCATCTAGCGCCAAAGCAAAGCTTGTGCTATTTGCTTGTGCAGTTATATCACACAGTCACAAATGTTTGTCCTTGGTAGGAATCGAACCCGCAACCTACATTGCAGAAGGCAGAGTTACTATCAACTGAACTGTGAGTAAAAAAATCTTAGTAAAATATTGAATAAGTTGAAAACTTTTTATTTTCACACACAACACAATCACACATTAATTATCAAGTCTTTTCCTCAAACTAATAGTCAAATAATAAATGAATCAAACCTCATAGGTTATTTGCGCCAACATCATTTTCAACTTTGCAATTTCCTCGTCTTTTGATGCCAATTCTTCTTTCAACATTCTGATTGTCTCATCTTTATTTTCCGAAAGCATTTTAAGCTCTTCCAACAGCTGAGTAGTATCCAGCCTTTTGCTCGGCCTGCGCTGCACCAGCTTACCGATGATATGGGCTATTTTGGGGTAGTTAGCGGTAAGGTGTGCGGGTATCTGTCCCTTGCGAAGGTCGCTGATAGTTTTAACGCGCTCCATGTCAGTGCTGAACGGCTGGATCATCTCAAGGAGGATTATGCCGAGGCTGTACATGTCGCTCTGTGAAAGAAGATAATTACGATTAAAAAACTTGATTGATCGATTCACTCTTTAGCAAATAAGAATGAATTAGCTGGGTACCTACCCTCATAACCTTTTTATGTATTTTTTTGTGTTCACTTTATATATTTACTTTATAAACTTTCGTAACAACGACATAGCTTATAAATAACGTTGTTCTCATGTAAGTGACTCAAGTCTTTTTGAGAATAAATGTATTAAACCATAATAAACCTTGATTGATTATAGCTTTATTGTTTACTATAACAAAAATACATAACTAAAAACAAAACACAAAATCTAATAATAAAACCAGCGTAAACAATGGGCGGCCTTATCGCTAAAACCGATCTCTTCCAGGCAAACTTTGGATGGACAGGATATTATAAGTCCAATACAGATTTTCTTCTTATTTTGACTTGACACCTACTATGACATTTAATGCAGAGTAATGTCCACATAGAAGTATTATATTCATCACTAGCGACCCGCCCCGGCTTCGCACGGGTAGCATGTTGTTATACATATAAACCTTCCTCCTGAATCACTCTATCTATTAAAAAAAACCGCATCAAAATCCGTTGTGTAGTTTTAAAGATATAAGCAAACATACATACATACATACAGACGCGGGAAGCGGAAAGCGACTTTGCTTTATACTATGTAGTGATAATTATATTTATTGATTCGGTTGGTATGAATAAATATTAATAATTTTCCCCATTTAATTACCCTGCTTAGACACTACAATGTTAAAGTTGGACTTAAAAACTAGGTTAGTATTCTATTACCTTACTATCTTACTAATATCATAATACGAAATTATTTATACTGCTATGGAATAGCATATAGGATACTTTTTTCCAGGTACCACGCGAGAAAAGTCACGTAAGTAGGTACTACTAAGACTACACTACTAGCGAACGAAATCGCAAACTTTTGTACATTTTTCGATGCTATCTCACCTTAGGATTGCATTGTCCGTCTAACTGTTCAGGCGCCGCGTACAAAGTGGTACCTAGCGCCAATCCACTGTGCGATTGCTGAAGTGGACACGCCAATCCGAAATCCCCAAGCTCAACCAACAACCCGTCCTCTCTATGCCCAACAAAAACATTACTCGGCTTCAAATCATGATGGATAATTCCCCGGGAGTGAATATAATGCAATCCTTTCACCAACTGCGTGAACATTTCAATAAGCAGATCAATATGAGTCCAGGATATATGATTCAGATCAGGAGATTCAAGGCACGATTCGTTCGAGTCACAATGCTGAAGGCTCATATCTGACTCTTTTCTCGGAGCAGAAAACTGCTGGTTTCTCTCGTCTAACCACTGTTTTAAGGTCTGCTGGCAGAATGACATTTGGATGTACAATGTAGCCCATTTTAAGTTCACACGGGAACAGTTCTCAAAGTCGCTGATGACCTTGCATAGAGCATCATTGTTGTTAGTTGAAGTGGTGTCGCTGTCAGACTCAAAGAGGTCCTCCTCACTGGATCTCTTGATGTCTTCGAAGCTGTTGGAGTTCTCAAACGCTATAATAAAATCTGATAGGCTCTTTTGCTTTATTAGCTCTCTGGAATTATGGGTTTTGAATGATGTGATAATGTCTGGATGGGCGGATGTTGTCAGATTTGATTTGACAGAAAAGTCTTCACTATCTGTGTCCATTGGTATGCGTTTCTTTTTAACTCTTGACTCAATCATCGGTTCGAGCCATGCTGCTTTATAACTGACTATGTTGGGATGATTCAGACTCGCTATAGTCTTAACCTCTGATAAATGACACATAATAGAATCTACATCACTGGACTTAATGTAGACTTTTTTGACTGCATATTCAACACCATCAAGTCTATGTTTGGCTTTGAAGACGCTTCCAAAACCACCTCCAGCTATGAAGAATAGTTCCTCAAACTCTCTGTGGTAGCGGGACCATTCTAGTCCTGATTGCTTGAGTATAGGCCATGATGCGGGTAATGTTATGGGTATTTCGGAGCCACTGGCCACAGTCACCAGCTGGTACAATGCACGTTGATACTGGCATCGCATAACTTCAAACTCTCCCATTGCGTAGGAGTCATCTATTAAGTTCATGCTGTGCAGTTTCTCGCAGATAGTGTTGTAGAGTTGATTGGCCCGAATGTTGTCTTTCTCGAGGAGTGTGCATAGTTGTTTCACAAGGGACTGTACGAGGAGACTGATGGGGGTAGTGGCAGAGGCCGAGTTGACGATATCTATCTGTTTAATGCTTTCTTGTAATACTGTTTCGTGTTCGATGTCGCGGATTACCCCTGGAATAATTAAATATATTGTTAAAAAATGTAATGTTTAGATGTGCCTCTTGACTATTCACTTAGACAACTTCAAGGATCTGAATGCTGGAAGATCTGAGAGGATGTCTACTGTACTAGGGGATTACAGTTGTGCTCCTATTTAATCTAATAATTTTTTTATTATTTTATTATTCTTGTTCTACATTTTATAAATCATCTTGCCTCTTCACTATCACTATCACTACATAGTATAAAGCAAAGTAGCTTCCCGCTTCCCGCGTCTGTATGTATGCTTATATCTTTAAAACTACACAACGGATTTTGATGCGGTTTTTTAATAGATAGAGTGATTCAGGAGGAAGGTTTATATGTATTAAACCCGTGCGAAGCCGGGGCGGGTCGCTAGTATCTTATAAATACAATCTGATTGTGAACAACAAACAATTACTCATGAGCTTAAAACAATAGGTATGACTTTCTAATCAGGAGTAAAACACAATTTGCTATGCAATTATGTGCAACCTGTCACATAGAATGCTAACTACTGCAAAATGTAATGTTGGGATTTAATACCTTTAGACCTTTTCAAAGATCTGAAGGCCTGGAGATCTGGGATCCCTTTACTCTGCAAAATGATTTTGATATTATTGATGACAATGACAGTGCTCTCCAATATATTCAGCCAAACTGTACAGTTAGAAATCATTGTCTGTCGTAGTAGAATGTAAAAGTAATAGTTGGTTGTTCCATCTTTCAAACTATATTCAGGAAACAATGTGACGTTTTTCCCGATATAATGTTAATCGTTTTCAAAAGTAAACCCCCAGATTGTAATAATAAATGTGTACATACACACATTTTATTATGTAAAAACATATTTAAGTGACCCGAAATAAAACTGACCTGGGGCCTGAGCATGAATCACTATCGTATCAAAACGGACACTTTTTGTATAGCAAAAGAGTCAGTTTTGGCATTTGGACGATACATTGTCGATACGATAGTGGTTCATGCTAACCCCCCTGAATTTAATGTAACAACTTAGATTTTTTGTCTATCTGTTTGTGAATCAGAATTTAATCAGAAACACTGAATTATTTTAAAGAGGACTCCTACATCTAATAGCTCATCATAATCACAGCCTTTCTCATCCCACTGCTGGGCCTAGGGCTCTCTTTGTTTGTGCCATTTGCCTCTATCTTGTGACAATCTCACCCATGTACAACCTGCTACTTTATTGTTGACTAGCTGACCTGTGCCCGCTTCGCTGGTCGACAGATAGTTTCACATCTGGTATACCAATCTTCAAAATAAATTATAGCCTATAATGTTGCCGAGGACTAATAACTACATAACAAAAAAAGTTTCATCAAAATCCGTCCAGTAGTTTTTGCGTGAAAGTCGGACAACAGACAGACAGACAGACAAAAATTTCAAAATGTTTTTTTTTGGCTTGTGTTACTTGTATAAAGGCCCCTAAGAGTATTTTTTTTAGTTTTTATTCAACATACAGAATTTAACTCTTCTACAGTTTTATTATATGTATAGATGATCTAATAGCTTAAGAGTATTTATTTTTTTATATTATAAAAGTATTTATGAGTCTAATTAAAAAAGAAAAGAATTTTGTTTATGTGAATGAAGTTGCGCATGGGTACAACTAGTGTACTAGTTATTTGATAGGTTACTATAAATATGTGGTGAGTTGCGTAAGCTAATGTTGATAAAATACTATCATTCATAGTGTTTTATCCTCTCGAAACCACAACAACCAAAAAATAGTTCGAAGAGCATCTATATTTAAGCTTTCTGGTAAAAGTACTATTAGAATACCATCTATATTCAGCGTTGTAGTAAGTTCCTACTGCAACCACAGTAGGTACTTATCTACTAAAAGATTTCATCATCTTTTCTATATTATGTAGGTAGATACACCAATAACAAGGTAAGGTACCTATTCATAGCACACACTTGTAGATGCTTTATGTAATCAATTCGTTGATTCTGCACTATTCTATCAATAATGGTATAATAGTTTGATCATAGTAGGTACCCACTTCATTCATCCATAAATTATTAGGCTCATTGTTTTAAATTGAGTCAAGTTTGTAATACATTTGATGCTTAGTAGCAATACAGTAGAAGAGAATCTTACCCATATCGAAGGATTTTATAGTGGCTAATGCCTTCCATTTGTCGGGATAATGTTTATCCATTGTTCGTCCTTGTACTGAATTATAGAAACTATTCCTGTATCCAAGACTTTTGTTCAGTGAAATCTGTGAAATTCATGTAGTGCTTAGACATAATAATGGTTTATTTATGAGAAACTTTGGAGGTTCATCGTCAAAATGCGTAAAAATAAAAACACTGGAGAATAGTACAATGACATGACATGACACACAAACCACAAACTAGAGGTGGTGCGTGCGTATTTACTCGACCAGGTTTGTAAACCTGGTATAGGCATAAAAAAATACGTACCAGGTATGACGACACAGTTTGAACCATCGACTACATAGCCTAATAGACGCCTAATGGCTTCATTTCTTCAAACAAACAACTCTGTCAAGTCAGTGAGGTATGAGGTACGGGGGGAGCCGGAAAAAGCATTCTAATTTCAAAATGACGTGATTCACTAGGGATGGGAAGTGTTGACATGAGTTGTCGATAGCAGTCAGAGGCACGTCCAAATATTATATTTGGCACAAACCCACATTTTGCAGTAGTTAGCAGTCCATACGTGACAGGTTGCAAGCCCATCGCCGCTTATAAAAATACTTACTAGGTACTGGTTTCCTCACGATGCGATGTTTTCCTTCACCATTTTAAACACGTGTTTAAAATGGTGAATGTATAAATATCAATTGCTGTTCGTTAGTCTCGCTAAAACTCGAGAACGGCTGAACGGATTTATTTTATCTTGGTCTTTAAATATTTGTGGAGGTCTATGAAGGTTTAAAAGGTGAAAAAAAAATCGAATAATTGCCGGGAAAACCTAAAAACAGCCCTTATCTTTTTCCCATACAAAAGTTAAAAAAACGTAGAGTCCATTTGAGCTTTATTAGGTTTGATAGTACGGGAACGGGAACGAGATCGGGATCGGGATCGGGAACGGGAACGGGAACGGGAACGCGAACGCGAACGCGAACGCGAACGCGAACGCGAACGCGAACGCGAACGCGAACGCGAACGCGAACGCGAACGCGAACGCGAACTAATTCTAAAGCGATAATATGATAAATGCGAATAGCAAATAGGTTACTTCATATCCATGTAGGTACAACGCGAGCGAAGCCGCGGACGGAAGCTAGTTGACAATAAGTAGTTTTACTAGTTAGGTCCAACTGTTGGTGTTACTACTATGTAGGTTTATCGATCATCAATTATTGAGTAGTGATACCAACACTATTGACTTTCGACAAGGAAAATAACCAGTCTAACTTGAGCTTGTGGTAATGGTTTTTTAGCATAAACAGACGAGATGTGCACGGGTCAAGGAAGTGGTCGGTACTACTGCAGGTTTGACGCGCGGTATTTTTTATCGGCCGTATAAGACTGATCTTTTGGATGTCAATGTTCGCCTTGCATGCGGTGTCTTTTTGGGCTGTGTAGTCGATGGTTTGAACGCGTATTTTGTACTGGGTGGAGAGTTGGTTGGGCCGAAACCAAATACTTTAAAGTATTTCAAACCTGGTGGTATTTGATAGAGGTGGTATTTATTAGATTTGGTACGTCAAAGTCGATGGTCAAAACACAAGTCACAAACACTCACTCAAGGAAACTTCATTTGATTTGATTGACTTCATTCTATTTTCAGTATTTTATCATATATAATTTAATAGAGTTGTGGTGTTTAGTTTTTTTTTACTGGGGTGACATAGTCGTTATCGACCAAAGTCCCATTAAATAAATAAAGAATAAAAAAAAAAAAAATCATATATAATCTAACAATTGCTAACGTCACTTTGACATTTACTTTAGATAGACATACAATAGAAGTGGCATTGACATTTAAATTTTATTGTTTTGAGTTTGACAGATAAACAAAAACACACTTGCGTGAGTGCATGCGAGGATTTTTGCATCGTATTTTTATTTTCATTATTTTCAAAGATAGAAAGCCGTTTAAAAAATGAATCTCTTGCCTAAAAGCCACAAGGAATTCAGCGAAAAAGATTACTGGAATAAGTTCTTTAAAAAACGTGGAAACAAGGCTTTCGAATGGTAGGTTATATTCCGCTCTCAGATGAACAAGAAATGAAAAGAACGTATATTCTGAGATTCTGCTGCCAACTCTCTTTCTCCCTACCTACTTCTCATAAATAAACTGTCTCATTTCAATTTCAAGGTACGGCGAATATCTAGAACTATGTTCACAGCTTCACAAATACATAAAACCGAAGGATTCGATACTAATAACGGGTTGCGGTAACTCAAGTCTCAGCGCTGATCTGTACGACATCGGCTTCCAAAACATCACCAACATAGACGTATCAGAGGTGGTCATCAGACAAATGACTAACACAAACTCGCATAGAACAAGTATGAAATTCTTATGCATGGATGCAATGAACACAACTTTTGAGTCTGAATCATTTAATGTAGTTTTAGACAAAGGTACACTCGATGCGTTAATGCCTGACGATACAGAAGAAACTATAGCAAATATAGATAAATACTTTTTGGAAATCAAAAGAGTTCTCAAGCTTGGAGGTCGGTTTGTTTGTATATCTCTACTGCAGAGTCATATCCTCACAAAGTTGCTCAGTACCTTTTGTGATAAATCATGGATGTTCCGAGTGGTGAGGTGCCATGAGGCTGAGGAGAAGAACGCTGAGAATGGAGACGGGATGACTCTGCCAGTGTTTGTTGTAGTAGCTACCAAGTTCAAGGAATTGCCACAGTTGGTAAGTTTGGGTGTTTATCTTGTTATAGCAGTATTAATAACATAAATCATGAAACCTGTGGGTCTATTTTGTAAAACCATGATTATCATGTCATGATATTCATACCAATATTTCTTGGTACTGAATGCCATAATACCTACGCTTTTTATGCTGTTTAGGCACATATACCTACGCTTTCAATACAATAGGTAGGTATAGGTGCATAAACAGTGAATAGTTACTATGAAAAGTGTACAGATTTATGTTTTCTGTGTACAATAAAGTATTTGAAAGTAGGTATTTCATTCAACATCATAACATGATAATCATGTTTTTTTAAAATAGCCCTGCTGTATTGGCATATAAATGATACTGAATAAATTACTTAAATTCTTAATTCACTGTAAGAAAGACAAGGGAAAACTATCTGGTTCTAAGGAATCCAAACTTTGGGATTATTAAGGTAAGTTTGTTATTCCCGATGTTTTGACTGTGTTACAATAGTCGTGGTCTGACATCATAGCAGAAGGAGGGAGAAACATTGAAAAATAAGTTAAAGATAAAAGTAATAAAGACCTGTTAAAAATAAAATAAGTTAATGATAAAAGTAATAATTCCAAATTTAAAAATAAATAGCTATATTAAACATTCCTTTTGTCTTGCATTTTAGATTGTAGAAGTCTGCATGGCCGGAGAGAAAATGCAGAGGTTGCAGACTGCAGAGGAAGTAAGGAGCCATGTGAAAACAGCACAAGATGCCGCATTCATAACCAATGGCCTAGCTCGGACCAGCGTAGATGAGGATGAGGTATTTAAATTAATAAATAAAATAAAATATGTGATCACAAGCACAGTATTATAGATATCCTCTTAGGTCTCCAGGCTCTCAGATCCATAAAGATGCTTAATTCAAGTCAAAGGAACATTAGATTTTACAGTAGTTAACATTCAAATAATAAAATTTTATAAAATTTAGAGACTTACTGAGAACAGAATAAAATCTATCGTATTTACAAAATTTTAGTTAGTTTCTGGTGACAATAGAATTGCCTAAATCCGTTTAGTTGTTTGGGTGTGACTGCGGCACAAACATCTAAACATACTCACAAATTTTAAGATTTATAATATTAGTAGGATAGACATATAAAGATGTTTCTTACCCAACAGGTATCCTTGGACCTGATGCAGCCAGGAGTTGACTCGCCTCGCTACACCCTCTACGTGGTCGACCAGACAGGGCACTCCGTCAACAAATATGCTGTCTTCATTGTACCTCAAGGCAGGTAGGTGATACCCTAAAGAGCTTAGACAAACCCCCTGAGTCAAACCACTTTTAACTGGAATTAACATTGCTAGGTTAGAGCTCATACACACGGACGGCACGATGTCGACGGCAGATGCGACTTCAGCCGTCGACACCCGTCAACGGCTGCCGCCGACGCGTCGACGGCAGCCGTCGACCAATAGCGTCGCTTGCAGTTGTTTGTGTTTGTAGCGTGCCGCGTCCGCCATTTTGTCACTGGACTGCACATAGTCAAGGAGTGCGAACGCGTCGCGGTTTTGTAAAATGAGGTTTTGAAAAAAATGTCCATCTTGTTCTCTATTCATTAATATTTCTAAAACCCACGCACGTGTTTTTCTTTTTCGTTTTTGTCGACGTCGACGGAGTAAAAGCAATAACAGTGTTTCTTCTTCGGAATTCATTTTGCAACTAGCTCAAGAGAGTCGACGATGGCTGCCGCAGAGCTTCGATGTTGACAAGTCAACGACAGCCGTCGACACGTCAACGGCTGCCGTTGACGGGTGTCGACGGCTGAAGTTACATCTGCCGTCGACATCGTGCCGCTCGTGTGTATGAGCTCTTAGGTCACTAGCTAGCAAGAAAGTGCTATGATGGAAGTATAAAAAAGCCTAAAAACTCGGTAGCCAGAATTTCCAGACAAATTACCGGTTTACCCGCCGGCACTAGCCCGCCGGGTTCGTGCAGGCGGGCCGGCGGCTTTCGTGTGTAGACAGCTTTAAGTATCAAATCACCTTCATTAGTACACCTGTACGAAGCCGGGTGGACTGCTATTTGTATACGAGTATGTATGTATATTTAATATATTTATACGCACAGGTGGTGTCTGGATAAAAAGTAGCCTATGTGTTATTCTGATGTGTAAGCTATATTACTGTAAAGTTTCATTTTAATCCGTTTAGTAGTTTTTGCGTTAAAGATTAACTAAACACACCCACGCATACACACTCACTCACAAACTTTCGCATTTATAATACTAAAGTAGTAGGATACCTGTCGATCAATTCGTCATAAGTAGGTGTGACTGTGCGTAAAAAGAGGATACGATATAATAAACAGTCGTAGCAGTAAATAAATCTACCGTGTAGGCGTAAATTCTATATTTATCCAACCACGAGTTCTACGGGACTTGCGCGTAAACAAACGGATCTGTTTTCGCTGTTTCGTGTCTTTCAACATGTTTTTGTGTTTTGGTGAAAATAGCTTAGAGCTGCCTACTTTATTTACAGTAATGAAATTACTATCAAATAAATATCCATGATTCGGATAATATAATGTTAATCGTTTTAAATTCAATTCTTAGTTCGCAAAATTATCTTTGGTACAAACTAGACAAGAATTATTTATTTTAAATTTTATCACACAACATGACTTACACAAGGAGGGCACAATATTACAAATCAATAATCACAAAAAAAAACTGGTTTTTAGGGTTCCGTACCCAAAGGGTAAAAACGGGACCCTATTACTAAGACTTCGCTGTCCGTCTGTCCGTCGTCTGTCCGTCGTCTGTCTGTCACAGGGCTGTATCTCATGAACCGTGATAGCTAGACAGTTGAAATTTTCACAGATAATTTATTTCTGATGCCACTATAACAACAAATACTAAAAACAGAATAAAATAAATATTTAAGTGGGGGAGTCCCACAAACGTGATTTTTTATGTCGTTTTTATTGATAATAGTACGGAACCCTTCGTGTGCAAGTCCGACTCGCACTTGGCCGGTTTTTTTCTTGTAGTGGTCTGGTTAGGACACTCCTTTTTGAATATCACTGCTTATGTCTGGATAAAATTAACAATATTCATAAAACTTTTAATAGCCAGATTAATACTCGGGAGGATGTAAAGTAAATTAAAATATTATAGCGGTTGGGGGGCGGTTGGACCATTGCCCATCTGGACACCGAGGTGAATATACCTAAGTGTTACCAATCAAAAACTGCATATCAAGTCAAAGCAGACGCGCGATAGCTAGCGAGCGGTCGTTGATAGCGGTGTACGTAAAATTGAATAATAAAAATAATAATATTTTTGGGTAAGTACTTACATGCTGAAGAAATTGTTATATAAAGAACTGGGGGGCAATTTATATATAGTTTACGAAAAAAGGTAATTAAATTATAAAATGAAGTCCCGGGAAGAATGAATTAAATCAATTTAAATGCTAACAGTTATTTCTTTTAAAGCTTATTTTACACTCGTAAGCACACGGCTAGCTAGCTTTAAGAAATAAGTGATTTGCATAGTTTTAATATTATTACAAGAAATAAGAAAGTATAGTGAATTTCCAAATTAGGTTAAGAATAATTAATTGAGTCTTTTTTTTTTATTGTTAGCGTGTATTATTATAAATAGTAATAATACTACACTTTGACCTAAATGAGTCTTTTATAGGGAACATTGTACGTTTTTACGAGTATAATAAACTTCATGTTAAATGATTTAAGCTTAATTTTTTTAACTCTTTCATAAGAAACCTTGCTATTGTAAATGCGTCTTTATGGTAGATGTCTTCTCAGATCTCCAGGCCCTCAGATCCTTAAAGATGTCTAAAGGGGGTAGTTAGAGACATGTAAATTTTTCACACATTACATTTGGCACATGCCCACATTTTGCAGTTGCATTCCATACGTGACAAGTTGCAAATCCATCGCTGCTTATAAGAATACTAGTTCCTCATTATGTCTTACTTCACCGTTTTAAGCATATGTTGCGCATTTACATTTTAATAGAAAAATCCAGCTGGGATTTGAAACAAAGACCTTCGGATTGATAGTCCAGGTACCTCCCATTCGGCCGGCACGGCTTTTTTAGCTTTAGTGCAGTGTAACATCATTAAATTTAATTATGTTATCACGACACGCACGGGTCTAAAATAAACCACTCGTCGTTAGATACCTTCTATCTACGTTTCTCTTTATCGCGAAAAACAAGCTTAAATTAACAATCATCGAATAAAAACAGATTTGTAAAAAATAAATAAATAGGATCACGACTGTAATCCCCAAGTACGGTAGACATCCTCTCAGATATCCAGGCGCTTAGAGCCTTTGAAGATGTCTAGTCGGGGTAGTCAGAGGCATGTCCAAACACTATATTTGGCACATGCCCGCATTTTGCAGTACTTAGTTAGAATTCCATACGTACAGCCATCACCGCTTATAAGAATACTAACTGGTTTCCTCACGATGTTTTCCTTCACCGTTTTGATGCGCATATAATAAATCCTGAGATGCACGCCGGGATTCGAACTCACGACCTTCAGATTGAAAGTAGATTTGTAGTTTAAACAATATTTGCTGTTCCAATGAGCAGTGCCCCGTAAATGGAGGTGTGCAGGCGGTGCCAAGGATCAAGGCGCAAAAGTGACCAGAAAGAGGCACTGTCCGTCTATCCGTCTATCTGTCACAGGGCTGTATCTTATGAACCGTGATAGCTAAACAGTTGACATTTTCACAGATGATGTATTTCTGTTGCCGCTATTACAAAAAATCTAAAAACAGAATAAAATAAATAGTTAAGTGGGGCTCCCATACATTAAACGTGTTTTTTGCCGTTTTTTTATAGATAATGGTACGGAACCCTTAGTGCGCGAGTCCGACTCGCACTTGGCCGGTTTTATTGATTTTAATTAGCACTCTTATCCAGTGGGTCATCTGCCAGTACCTAAACAGATAATGCGTTGCGTTATATCTTAATCTTACATAGTTATTATTTATGAAAATGTATCCTTTGAAGATAACTTTCTTTTAAATGAATTAAACACGTAAAAAATCGCAGGAGTTTTAGAATTACAGAAAAATCATAATTAATCTCCAGTCGGTTATTCCCAAGTACGGTGGGCATCCTATCAGCTCTTTTAGCGCTATCTTTGACAATATCTAATGGGTGTAGTCAGAGGCACGTCTAAACATTAATGTGTCACACTATATATTTTCTGAGCTTGATCGAAATAGATGATGGAAAACATTCATCAAGAAATAAAAAACGTGAGTTCCTAATATTCTATCGAAAACATCGTAAACCGCCCATGGTTTTCAACTGTGGTACTGTGGTACCTAATATATTTTAAATCCGAAAGTTTGTGAAGATGTTTGTCAATCACGCCAAAACGACCTTTTTTATGAATATGGATTTAGATGAAAGTTAGAATATACATAGCTTGGAATACCTGGAATAAAAAGATAAAAAAAAAATGTTTTTTTGTAGATACTGGAACTATTTCAAAAATTATTTCACCGATCAAAAGTAACACAGTACATTATCAGCAAGTAACATAGGCATAACTTTATTTGCGAAAAAAAAAAACCTCCATAAAATTGTAATGAATGTAACTAAGATATCATTGCCTGTAATCTTCATAGTACACCCGTGCAGCCGAAGCGGGCTTCTAGTAATTTAATGTTATCTTCTGGTCTATTCCTGTCATAATATACATCAGTCACAAATGCTTCATCATGTGACATGAGCCGTTGAGGTGTACATGCACTTATGATTTATAATAATGTTTCTTAAAATAGAAAATGGAGCAGCGACACTTTCGCAACTCAAAATACCGAAGCGACGTAAACAAGCATTGAACTTATTTCCACACCTTCTGACGCAGACTTTGTTTACGAAAACGAGCAAATTTGCTCGAGATATAATAAAAAGCGGTTTCTTTGTTTACTAGATTAAGCTTTTATATCTTTCTGTTGAAAAATATTTATAAAAACCGGCCTAGTGCGTGTCGGACACGCGCACGAAGAGTTCCGTACCATTATCTAAAAAAAACGCCAAAAAAACACGTTTGTTGTATGGAAGCCCCACTTAAATATTTATTTTATTCTGGTTTTAGTATTTGTTGTTATAGCGGCAACAGAAATACATAATCTGTGAAAATTTCAACTGTCTAGCTATGATGGTTGAAGAGATACAGCCCTGTGTCAGACAGACGGACAGCGAAGTCTTACACTCGTATTCAAGAACGACACTATGAGAACACGCACCCACAGTGGACGAAATCTTTTTTAATAAAAATCACTTTATGTGTTGTGCGACACTGCATAGTGTGACTAGAGGCATTGTCGTGTGCCTCTAGCCAAAGTTGAGCTCTAAAAGCACACGGTAGCGTGCGCCATAGTGCCGCTCAACACATAAAGTGATGTTTTTGAAAAAAGATTTCGTCCACTGTGGGTGCGTGTTCTCATAGTGTCGATCTTGAATACGAGGGTAAGTCTTTAGTCTTTGGGTACGGAATCCTAAAAACAAGCTTTTGGCCTTCGAACCTTCAAGCTCCTTCATCAGACCAGCGCGCTTGATTATCACCGAGAAAAGGGAAAACAAAAGTGGTGCATTCTTCAACTTCACTGTTTGCAACATTGTAACGCGACATGGACATCGCTCGACATCGCAGACGACATTTACGGCTCGTGGCACAGACGTTATCTACGTGCGTGACCCTTGACCATCGACCACACAGCCTATAGACTCCTCATGCAAGGCAAACACTTTCAAACAGCACATTAGGCTTATACGGCTGATATAAGGCACAGAAAGCGACTCACAACGCGCCCCGCGGCGGGCTGTGACGTTGAACAGGCCAATCAAAATGTATTTTTTACCGTCCCCCGTGACCCGCACACCTCAACGATTTGACTGAATTATTTGTTTGAAGAAATGAAGCCATTATTCGTCTATTGGGATATGTGGTCGATGCCCTTGACAGTCGCCCGACACGAGTTTTGCGTGCCGGGCGACGACGTCGCGCGGGATGTCGTCCGACGTTGTTCATCCGTCCGTAGTGCAAATTCGGCTTTATTACAAGATTTTATTTATCTTGCAACTTATCATTCTATCAGTTATCTGGTTCCCATAGCAAGCTTACTTAATATAAGGTTAGATGGCGCTATATGAAATGTCCACTGTCCATCAATGTTTATTATATACCTACTAGTAGTCCGCCCCGGCGTCGCACGGGTGTAATAATGATTTTATATAATTTTTTTACACCTTGGGTTACATTATCGAAGGTTTAATAGGGATCCCTAATAGTTAGACATATAATATTACGGATTTTTTGTAGATATTGATGTTTTCTATAAAACAGTACTTCATCACTTTGCACACTGTGAAATTTTGCCTCAATTGTGGTCATGTATATTTAATCACTTCATCCTATAGATCTAGGAAAGAACTAAAACTTCTGGGAAGTAACCATAATCTTTTTATGTTTAGTTTTGGAATTATTTAGAAACTCGAGAAAACTCCATAGAAATCAAAGAATTGTATTATTTCGCTTGAAATAATCAATTTAGCAATTTTTATAATGGGATCTTATGAAAAGCTGTTAAACTTACTAATTCAGATAAAAAAAGTAAAAAAAAAAACGCAAATCAGAACGAAAATAATTATTTTTTCGAAATTTCAAAAATTTTTTTTTTGGTGAGTCCCATTGATTCCGCATTTTATTTAAACGAGAAAAGTTTAACATTATAGTCCACTATATTATAAAAAAAAATCAGGCGTGATTGATGCGGGACTCCAGAGTTATTTAATTTTAAATTTTGAGGTTAGGGTTGTCACTTATTTTACTGTAATATTTCTTAGATAACTTTGACTCCTAATTTACTACTTTTTTCGATGTAAAATTAAATGTTATGATTTATTTCGACTCCTTTCACGTCAGAGTTAAAAATATAATAGGAAATTCTATTAATCATATATTTTAATCATGCATTGCACATCACAATGAATATTAAACAACAACGCCAACAAGGATGTAGAGGGGGAGGGCGCTACTGTTGTCGCTGTTGGTGGCAGTATCAATTCGTCGGGTAACGGATAAAATAAACGTAATCGCAAGTCGCATTTAATATTCATTTTAAATAATACTTACGTGTCGTTTACAAAAAATGCACATCACCTTCGATGTTTTTTCTCATGTATTCATTACAATAATACATTGTATTGTATACTTTCTTCGATGAAGGACAGCAGCTGTTCACTGTACATCACTAAATTTATTTATTGCGATTACAAACTGTCATTTACATTAACTCTGTACGGAACCTTCGGTGCACGAGTTAAACTCGAACTTGTCCAGTTTTTTTATTATATTCATTTAGTAGTTTCAGAGCTTATCCATAATGAACAAAATAGATCTTACTTCTTCATGAAATCGGTATAGAATTATTAAATTTTAACTAAAAAAAATGATTGAAAATAAGTGTTTGAAATTTGACAACCCTATTTCCATAGAAATTCTATGGAAACTTTAGAAATGTAATATCTCCCAAGTCCCACTGTTTACGTATTTGATTTTTTTGTGAGATGTATATAAATGTAATGTGCATGTTTTGCATTTAAATCCAAATGCGGAATCCAAAGGATTATGAAGATAAACAAAATTTAGTGTAAATACAAAAAAATGCTGTTTCTCTTTGTGTATCGTAGATACAACACTTAAACTTCGTATGGAGTTAGGTATTATGTCGTTACAATAGTAAATAATTAAATAGAGTATATAATGTTATTATTTTGGAAAATAGAAATAATATTATTTTTTGCTGACGTCAGCATATTCTTTAATAACTTTAAAACTAAACATAAAAAAGGCATGCTTCCTTTACAAATGTTTTATTTCTGATTTGGATCTATACGATGGACGGATAAAATATAGGCGACCGCGATTGAGGTAAAATTCCACACCGTGCTTTGCTCTATTGTCAATAGTTTCCACAGCAAACGCGATATAAGGATTTGTTTTGTGTTTTTTTTTCATACGTTGTGTTACATTATCGAAGTTTTCATACGGATCCTCAATATTTTTAAAAATATTCTATAGCCTATGTTCATCAGAGATAATGTAAAATTCTAATGGTGAAAGAATTTTTCAAATCGGTTCAGTAGTTTCGGAGCCTATTCGATGCAAACAAACAATTCAAATTCAAAAATCATTTATTTCAATAAAATCACAAGGATCACTTTGAAACGTCTTAGGAACTAGGTGAAGCTACGCCGATTCCACGCGACCAAGCCTAGAAGAATCAGGCAACAAACACGGCTTGGGGTCTACCTTTTTTTTAATGATCTTTTTCTTAAAGCTATGTAGAGCTCCAGTGTGATGCCAATCGAACAAGGTGAAGGCTCAAACAAGAATAATTATTAAAAGTACTACTCAAGTACGTAAACAATAAATAATAATAATAATAACTAAAGAGCCTCAGCACAAATTCAAAAAGCAGCACACGCTACACTACACAATCAAATCTTTCCTCTTTATAATATTAGTTATATATATTTTCCAGAGAATCCGAGTGGCTCTTTGGCACTCCAGCAGGCAGGAAGCAGCTGCAGGAATCTGCGCAGTTCGGTAGATTGGTTGTGGTGATTCTTCATCGAGGGCACATCTTCACCTCGCTCGACGCTGTGAAGGAAGAGTTGGGGCAATCAGCCAAGATGTTGATACCTAATGGATTTGTGGGGCAGGTATGAAACAAGGCCATCAATGCCCTATCTAACTTTCTTACTGTTCTCCATCCATCTAAAAATGCCTTATCCATATATTCCAAAATCTCATGTCATAATCAAAAAAACCGGCCAAGTGCGAGTCGGACTCGTGCACGAAGGGTTCCGTACCATTATCTATAATAAATGGTAAAAAAAACACGTTTGTTGTATGGGAGCCCCACTTAAATACTCATTTTATTCTGTTTTTAGTATTCTTTGTGATAGCGGCAACAGAAATATATCATGTGTGAAAATTTCAACTGTCAGACAGACGGACAGAAAGACGGACAGCGAAGTCTTAGTAATAGTGTCCCTTTTTTACCCTTTGGGTACGGAACCCTAAAAAACAATGGTATATGCTTATGACCATACGACAGAAGTGAAAACTTCATCAAGGATAAAATAGTAGACTCGAGCTGACTTTACCCGATCCAGCGTTACATAGTCGAACTTGATGGCTCAGTCTCATTGAATACCCACAAAATAAAGCACTAAGCGCGCTTAAAGAAGTTTTCAGTTCAAAAACAATAACAGAAAATTAAACTAGATCAAAACTGTACAGTGAGCTGTCTTATCGCTAAAAAGGGATCAACCTTAGACAGATAAAGATTGAGATAGAGTTGGGGTGCATTTAGACTTATAAACCAATATTTAATTAAACATTTCATTTATATAAAAAAGACGCACAATTGCATAATAAATTTAAATTAATTCCATCATAATTTTCATCTTAAAGTGTGTTCCACCCCCAGATCCCGTTCCTCTCTCTCGCGAGTGACGTGGGTCATCGCACAGAAGTGGCCACTGGCCTCTCCCCCCTCTCTGGCCCTTTTGTGGTGGAAGATGTGGAAGTGGAAGGAGCCACGCATCGTCGTCTCGTGTTCCTGGATAACCAGCTGCTGGTGCAATCGGAAGCGAAGCTCAGAGAAGGTAAATATTGGTGTCAAAAAGTATTTATTTCAATTAAATCTAAAATATCACTTTGAAACGTCTTAGGAGCTAGGTGATGCTACGCCTGTTCCTCGCGACCAACGTACACGTACGTTTTTTGCACGTACACGACTGCATCACACTGTTTATGAGCATCAGCTCAAGTTTATCTGTGGAGATGACCCTTATGTACTAATTTTCTAATGAAATTTCGTAAATAAAACTAAATTTACTAATAACATATTGGGGAGCGGAGAGGGGGGAGTGGAACCACAAAACTGGTTGGCAACATGTATGTGTTTATTGAATGTCCGGGATCTATACAATATACAGTGGACCTCCGGTAATCCGACAAACATTATGCAGGGCAGTGTCGGACTATCGAATTTGTCGGATTATAGAGCACTGCCTAAGACCCCCTATAGTCCGGATTTTTTTACAAAAGAGTACCTTGTAATCCGACAAATTACACATATCCAATGATAAGATTCTATATGTTATATGTACATATGTACTTTGAAGTACAAATCATACTTAATTTATGTATGTCGAATTTAGTAAATTAAATAAGAATAGAGAGCTTACATTTTATTATAAAATTAAGCATAAACCAAAATAATCAAGAATTATTAATCAAAATCAATAAAAACCTTCAAACCTGCGTGATCTACATTAGCGAAGATTGTCAAATACATATGTAATACATATTCAAAGTCATATCGGATTACAGGGGGCGCCGGATTAGACAGGGGCCGGATTATCGGGGGTCCACTGTATATCAGAAAATCAGAAGTCAGAAGTCCGCAATTTTTGCAACAAACGAACATCTAATAAATAGATATAAAAAGTTATTAAAAAAATCTCTTTAATTACAGTGAAAAAGAAAAATAAGACGCGATTCACAGTCGACTTCGGCTACATATCGACGTACCAGTCGTTCATGTGCGTCTGTCTCGCTCTGGCGCGTGACGTCACAAAGGGCAGTGACGTCACAAGGACAGCTGTCTTGGGCTTGGGGGGCGGAGGGCTTTGCATGTTTGTGAGGAAGTGCTGGGGTGATGTTAAAGTAAGTAATAACATAATAAATCTATATACATATATAAAATAAAGCCGTGTTAAGGTGATAAGTGAAATTTTTGACGTTTTGTATGGGCTGAGTCTACCCGGATAAGACGGAAAAAGTGATAAAACTGCATTATCTCGAAAACCATCAAATTTGAAAAGAAACTGTCTGTAATTTATTTAGCTAGTATGATTATCTTACGAATTATATAAAAATAAATTGTTTAGCTATTCATAGCATTGATTAAAAACGAAACTCGTGTTTTTGAAGAGCCAACTTTGGAAAATAAATCTATCGAGAAAAGTTTCACCAATCGTGTTTCTGTCTGTAATTTATCTTGATTATATCCTTAAGTTATCTTTTTCATGAAAAACAAAACTGTATGTTTTGCGGTTATTGAGAAAAAACGATTCTGCATTCATCAATTATCATTATTATCAATTATTATTCGCCTTAATACACTATTTATACCTCAAGAACGGCTGAACCGATTTAGCTGAAAATTGGTGGAGAAGTAGCTTAGAACCAGGAGACGGACATAGGATACTTTTTATAACGGGAACGGGAACTTAACACAGCATTTGTTAATTCTAAAGCGATACGAAGTTCGCCGGGTTAGCTTGTTAATAATATATCCATTCAAATATTTAACAAAGCTTTCTTCAAAATTAAAATCCATAGAGAAAGACTTAATATTTAGACGAAGAAAAAATGAGGAAAAATTAATTTCCCAAATGACAATTTCTCGATAACAATTGCCTTTTCGATTATAAATAAATTATTTCCACTCTTTTCATTTAAAACGTGTTATCATATTTCGTGCGTTATCGTCCGTTTGTAGCCTTATCTAACTTATAATTTCAGATCAAAGCGGTGGACATTGATCCTGTGATGCTGCAAGTTGCAAGAGATCATTTCGAGTTGAAAACTGATGAGAATCTCGAAGTTCAGATCAAGGATGGATTAGACTTCTTGAAGGATGAGGCTGAGAAAGGTATATATCTCGTATTTAAATATCATTATAGTTAAAACACGCTATTATAGAAAGAAAAACATACTCTTAGATCTCTAGGCGCTTAGATCCTTTAAGTTATCTAAAGGAGGTAGTCAGAGGCGCGTTCAAACATTACATTTGGTAAATGCCCATATTTTGCAGTAGTTAGTATAGTAGTTCCATATGTGACAGGTTGCAAGCCTATCGCCATATGGCGCTAAACTAAAAAGAACTACACATAACTGCCTTTGCTTAGAAATTGGTTAAATTCGATTTCCAAGACGTCCATTGATTTTTAAATAAATAAATAAGATAATAATCCACATAAATCAGAAGACTCCCTCCCTATAGTGGTTTGACTTAAAAGGTTTACCTTTAGAATATATCTGTTTCCAGGCACGAAATTTGACACGCTGGTGTACGATATTGACAGCAAAGACCGCACTCTAGGCCTGTCGTGTCCGCCGAAACAGTTCTTAGAAGACGATGTGTTGAAGAATGTTACAAGTTTACTTGTAGATAATGGTAAGTTCTTACAATAGAATTTTGCATATACTAAACAGCTCCAAACTAAGCAAATCAGATACAGATAAAATATTTTTTAGTAAATACATACCTAAGTACTTATAAGATACATTTTGATACCCAGACACGGAACAAATAATCACACAAATAGATAGATAATAGATATAAATGATTTATTGCACAAGACATATTCAATAAACATGAACAAAAGTGAACTTAATGCTAGTTAGCATTTTATTCCAGCTAAACTTTGTGTAATTTGGAAAAAAAATAAGAAAATCAAGAAACGTAAATATTTTTTTACTGATTATTCAGCCTGCTGGAACCCATAGCCCAAGCTTTGCTTAGTTTAGGGCTAGATGGCACTGTGTGAAATGGCACAAATCATCATTTTCCCACTTAATGTCGGGTCGCCACAACATGTTGCTTAAGGATTTGGCATATGTTTTACAACCGACCGCCTGCCGCCTGCCTGACGTGAACCCTCTTTTGAACACCAATATTTATTTTTCATTATTTCTTAATTCCCCAGGTCATTTCATCCTGAACCTGGTCTGCCGAGACAATGCCCTGCAATCCTCAATCATCAGCACCCTCAAACATCACTTCAAGCACATCGTCTCAATCAAACTGTACGAGGAGGTGAACGACATTATATTCGCTACAAACAGTCAAAAGGAATACAATAATGAAGACTTGGAAACCGCTGCAAAAGCACTGAACGGAACAGCTAGACGGAGAAACTTGGTAGCCATCAAGTGTGTTGATCTAAAAGACTTTATGCAGTCTGTGAATATACTCTCGTGATACGACCTACAGCGCAAAAGGCATAGTTACTACCAACCTGAGGCCAGTCCTAAATGTTTTTGCATTGTAAAAGTTATTGTTATGAAAACGAATGAGAATTTTTCTTTACGGTGATTAGTGATGATAATGCAAGGTCGCTACATATAGCATAACAAATTGATATTCTGTGCATTTCGTTTCGCTTTTAATTTACAATAACAGTGTATATTATAAAGATTATTATTATTATTATTCTACCAATTAAAAAATATGTACCTACTTGAAATAACCAGCTTCAAATTATAAAAAATAAAACCATACAACAAAAATGTTTTTTTGACGTTTTTTTATAGCCATGGACTCCGGAGTGGAGGAGGACTCCATGGAGGAGTCCGACTCGCACATGGCCATGTGCGAGTCGGACTCGCGCACGAAGGGTTCCGTACCATTATCTATAAAAAACGCCAAAAAAAACATTTTTGTTGTATAGATTTATTTTCTTCTGTTTTTAGTATTTGTTGTTATAGCGACAACAGAAATACATCATCTGTGAAAATTTCAACTGTCTAACTATCACGGTTCATGAGATACAGCCCTGTGACAGACAGACGGACAGCGAAGTCTTAGTAATAGGGTCCCGTTTTTACCCTTTGGGTACGGAACCCTAAAAATGGTAACAGAACTAATGGGAATCAAATTTCCAGTGAGAACACGAAACTATTAGGAATAAAGTCTCACTAGTACTACTACTAGTACTACTGGAAATTAACGCGTTCTAATGTTGACAAGAAAAATATGTTTACTTGACTACAACGAAGACAAAGGAAGGGTTATGGTTTCAGCCCATATCACTACATAGTATAAAGCAAAGTCGCTTTCCGCTTCCCGCGTCTGTATGTATGTTTGCTTATATCTTTAAAACTACACAACGGATTTTGATGCGGTTTTTTTTAATAGATAGAGTGATTCAGGAGGTAGGTTTATATGTATAATAACATGCTACCCGTGCGAAGCCGGGGCGGGTCGCTAGTATTATATATGTTCATCTGTTTCCGCATAACTTGTGAACTATTTATGTTAATATCAACTTTACATAATCAAATATACTTAATATTTCTATTGTGTAGTTATTTTTATCTGTGAAACATGTGCATCTACTAAAAAGTAGTTATTGTAAAAATTTACTATTAATTTGTAAATATATGTAAATAAAACAAAGTAAATAAAATGAATGCATTTAATGCCATTTCTTTTTCCAACACTCCACACGAAAATCGTAACCATCACTTTATTGTCCTCACCAACACATGCATACAAACAAACAAGCAATCACAATGGCATACTACATATCATCGCACCCTTCAGCACTGCATTACTAGCATGATTTGATATTTTAAACAAAACAAACTTTCTAGCGTGGCGAGTTCAGGACTATGTATAAGGTCTTTTCATTTTTTTTAACATTAAATGCTGAAGAATACGATTCGCTTAAACTTCGTATGTTTGCACGCTTCAGCAGCGCGACTGTCATTTTATACATAGAACGTTTTTTTATAGTTTGTCGCTTTCGCGTCAAGACAAATCACTGAGCAAGGGTGCAGCGCTGAAGGACGATATAACATGTAGTTTAACCCTAAATCAAAATAACAGGCTAATAATAATTAGGCTCCTAATTTTATCACAATTGGCACCCATGAGGTTATAACAACACATACAATTTCATACACAAATTCCTAAAATAATTTAAAAAAGGTAAAATAATATTCGCAAGGAAATAAATTACAACAGCTTAATAATTTAAGCGAATCCTAAAATCAATACAGTCCATGCCTAATTTTAAGCAGTAGTCCTAAGATATTTTCAAATTACAGTCGCTATCGAGTAGTTGTATTTGACAGTATGAAAAATAAAGCGTTGTTGATAGTAATCTATGTAAATTATGCATTTAAAAAATAATTTATTAAAAAAAAACTATATTTCAAATTCTAAGACAAAAAAACGGTCAGGATGGTGGTCGAATTGACTATGACGTAAGATGCGTGTCAATGTCTTTGCCTGCCTTGAAAAATTTGACGTTTGTTTGACTTGTTGACAAGCATGTGACGTCACAACTAGTGCGTTAGCTTTTGCAGGTTATTTAAGTTGACAATATTTAATGTAATTTTTTAGGGCCAATACTTAAGAATTGAAAATAATAAAAGCCACTAATGAATAATGTGAAATGGTTTATAAAAACTTGTCAAATAGCCTATTCAGAACAGCGCTTCTAGCGGTAACTACACTGAACTATAATCTTCCATACAAATAGCTAACTCGATAGCGACTATAGTCTGGAAATCTCAAAAAAGTGCGTGTATACGTGCTTCACAGTACCGGCATTGTATAAAGAAACATGCGAGAATTAAGTGTAAATTATAATAACTTATATAGAAGTTCCGTAATACGAAAATAAATAAAATAAAATAAGTAGAGTAAAGAAAAAAACAAGAGTTCGTTGTTCGACTGATATAAGAAACAGAAATACGAAGCTCTATAAAACTCACTTGTCAAAAGCGCCTTATAAAATGCCAGTACCGCATTTTTCTACTACCACTGGTAGGTACAGTTCTATCTCACGAAGGCGGGTAGGCAGTACTTATGGTTGTGATGTGTATAGATACGCGCTTTTTTTTTGCGTGACTGATAATGAGCGCTTCCGAGCTTACGCACACACAAACAAATGTCAATGTCAAATCTTCACACCCACTTCTTCCGCCTTTGTGAGATAGACAACTCTCCATTATCTTAGACTTGATAACATCAGAACATACACACCAGCCTATTCACACACTTCTTGTTCGGTCACGTACGGAAACCCTTGGAAATAAACAAACGCGCTGCAAGTGTCAGTGTGCTTTACACAACAAATGTCATAGTGCTAACGATGACGTCAATGCTGGAAGGCTACTATGACAGCGGTGTGATAATTGTAGAGTTCCCTCAAGACGATTTATAGCATTGACAATGTTTATGTGTGTATGTAGGTCATTGATTAGTACAGTCAATTGTTCGCTGGCGAAACAAAGCAGACATAATTAGTGAAAACTCGACATTGATCAATCGATTGCTGGTCTAAATCACATCAAAATTAAAGGTCCATAAATAATATTTCAATGTTTAACCATCACGTAACCATCGTCAAAGGTAATGGATCGTCTCGAAATCACTTAGAAAGTTATTGTACGACCAGTTCATTAGCTGGTCTCAGCTATTTCCGTGCTAAGTTATAGCCTACAGCAGCACATTCCTCAGAACACTTTCTTCAATAGATTCTTCAGACTTTTCTTCTTCTTGCCACCATCGTTTCCGTTCTGGGAGATCTGTGAAATTTCCGTAGACTCCGACCAGAGGCTCCCAGTAGGAGACTCCGAATCTGCTTTCGTCTTTCCGTTGTAAATAGGGTCTAAAGCCCTAACTACCGGACTTGGCGTGCTTCTACTGCTCTGTCTGCTAAAAGTCCTCAGGAACGCGGGAGATGATAACCGCCGAGTCTTCATCGTTTTCGATTTTAGATTGTTGATGAACGATCCGTTCGTTTTAACGGTTTCTTTCTTGGGTGGTGCGATCTGTTCCTCTATAAATTGCTTTGGCTCTGTGACTGGCGCGAAGAATTCTTCCTCGTCAAGCGGTATTATGTTCTCTTGTAGGTGCCCGATGCTGTCTTGCCGCGTCCAAACTTTTTCCTGCTCTATAGCTCTGTGGATTATGGAAGACTTTCTCCGTCTGTTCTTTCTCGCGACTTGCCAATCTCCATCATTATCTTCAGTGTCTTCGACCGCTTGTCGAGCTATTTGCAAAGCCTCTTCGCTAGGACGCCGCTTTTTAGCTGCAGGGGTGGCGTGGCCGCTGACTCCTTCAACAGACCTTCTCCTAATCCTGTCCTGCTTCTTCTTTTTCTTTGGTATCTGTACGATAACCGGCTCGATTTTTCTACGTTTGTTGATATAATAAAACACAGCTGCGATGATAAGGACTTGGAATATGATGAACTTGAAAAATGTCACGGTTCCGAACCAGCTATCGCGGTCTTCCACTAGGATCGCGAGAGCTATAGTCATGTGTTCCATTTGTTCTTGCATAGTAGACATTTGCTCGATGTATTTCTGTTCCCGCTCGTTACTTCTGCGTCGCTCTTCGCTCATCTGCTGAACTGTTTTCTCGAACGTCTTCTGCATTTCTTCCACTTGCTTTTTGTAGCGTCTGGATAGCTCCTCCAGGTACTGCCCCGATAGGGACATGTTGCGTTCTAATGTCTGGAATAGAGATAAAGTCGTGATTAAAATCGGATGCCCTATCGTTATATTGAAAAAACTTCTACTATTGTTTTTTTTTTAAAGACAGGATGAAGGGGCAGCCAAATGGAAAACTATGGCGGTCACATCACATGTAGATTAATTGACTTTATGGACAAATTGTTTTCCTCAATTGATCAAAGAATAGATATGAGAAAGTATTCTATGCCCTGACTTTAATGATTGATTAAACTGATAGTAAGACTCATGAAACGCGTACTGAATTGTTCATGGCTGTATGTTAAGACGCTGCCAGTCGACGATTATTTTTGTTCGAAACGAAAAAAGAAATACTTGTGAACAAGCCACATCTCCTATTTTATAATGTACAAGCTGACCCGGCGAACTTCGTATCGCAATTGACAAATGTTGTTTGAAGTTCCCGTTCCCGTTCTTAGGAACACACCTACATTGCTTAGACAACATTGATCTTTATACAATAGCAATAAAGCTCAAAATGACTCTACGTTTTAGTTAGAAAACTTTTGAATGGGAAAAAGAAAAGGGCTGTTTTTAGGGTTTTTCCGGCAATTATTCGAATTTATCTCGCCTTTTAAACCTTCCCTAGACCTCCACGAACATTTCAAGACCAAGATAAGATGAATCCGTTTAGCCGTTCTCGAGTTTTATCGAGACTAACGAACAGCAATTGATTTTTATATATATAGATGTATTACGTTTTCAAAATAAAAAATAGCCTATGTTACTCAGGGATAATGTAGCTAGGTAACGGTGAAAGAATTTTTTAAATCGGTTCAGTAGTTTTTGAGTTTATCCATTACAAACATACAAAAAATCAAAACTTTTCTCTTTATAATATTAGTATATAGTATAAGTATAGAAGTATAGATAGTATAATGTGAATAAAGATGTACCCATCTTTACTCACTTCGATAAATAATCCTACCGACCGCTGCAATGACGACAAACACACGTCCGCGCGTGGTCCGCCTTAGCTTTTCGAATAAATTAATGATATAAATTATGTATAATTACTTATCAAAAATCTATCCTAATAGAAATCTAGATCTACATATTACCTATCTTTAACAATAAATCACAAGTTGATTTTAATAGTAGGTATATAAAATATTTCGATCATAAATTCTAAAACGTATCATTTTGAAATAATATCTTTATCGTGAAAAGTTTCTGCTATTATGTTTTCAGCTTAATAGAAATCTAGGTAGGAACCTGAAGTAATATACTTATAAAAATAGGAGATGTGGCTTGTTCAGAAGTATTTCTTTTTTCGTTTCGAAAAAGAGCAATCAGCGACTGGCAGCCTCTTAACGGTAATCTGCATGACCTAGATTTGTAGGCTCTTTTTCCCTAGTGATACAAATAATAAATAAAGTTTCAACAAACAAAATATGATATGTATGGGTGTGATAAACTGATAGGTGTGCCCTTGTGTAAATTCCCCAGGCATTACCTACAATTTGAAAAACCTAAATGTCAGATGTTTAGGTACCACGGGGATTACAGTAGAGACGTGAGCTTACTATTTATGTTAAAATGTTTTAGCAACACGCAACACGCTTAGCTTAGGTTTTTATAAGCGAGCTTCTATCATACTTCCTTCAACGGATGATCACCGAATTTTGATTTGGAGCATTATGGTTTAATCGAATTTAGATTCCAAAAGGATAATACAATTGGTATTTTTTTTATGATTTCCTTAATACATACTTTCCTTATTGATAAACAATCAATATTCTAATATCATATCAATACATGTCATGTAACTAAATTATTAAATACTAGGTACCCACCTTCACTCTGTTAGAAAGACGCAGAAATACAGATTCCTTCTGCAAGGTGGCCTGACCCTGATTCTGGTTCTGCGGAGCCTGTGTCCCCGCCGGCGTTGGATCCACCGCCATCTGATCGAAGTCTGATATAAAGTTATCATTGTCAATGATCATCTGATCGTTTATTTCCTCCTCCTTTGGTTTCTCTGTGGAAGCTTCCACTTTCCCGTTTTTGGGCTCTTTTAAAACATCCCTGCTTTCATCTGTAGTGACTTCAGTTGGCTTATCTAGCTCCGGAGTATCAGGTGCGATATCCATGATTGATCTTTCATCTATAACGTCTTCTTCTTTTTTATCGTCCGTACTTTCTTTCTCTTCTTTAGTTAAATCTACAGGAACTGGAGTACCTTCTTCTACCACTTCAGGTGTAATCCTCTCTTCTTGAACAGTCTCATTTATTTTGTCGTCAGAGCCATTCGTATTGTCAAATGGTAGTTTCACCTCTTGCTCTGAGCTAGTCTCTCCGCCGATCGGTACAGAATCATCGACCGTCATATTTGTGGTAACATTTAATTCGGTTTCAAAACTAGTGTTCAAAACGACCTTCTTCTCTTTAATAGCTAGTATATTACACAAGGCGGCTAAATACTTTTGCGAAAACAAAGCGTTCATGTAAGCTACGCGTTCTTCACTAAACTCTATTGTCTTTGTACTTTTGAAGTCTAAACCAAACGGCTGGCAAATTCCCGTGCATTTCAATGTATCGCGTAAGAACACTTGGCGCACTAGACTGACTAACTTGTCCGAGCTACAGCTAATGAGTTCGTACACTTCATTGTAAAGGGTTTCACTGCAATTATCACAAACAATAATATGGCTGGGCGAGCAACATCGTCTATACACATTGTCTGTTGAAGTATCGTTGTGTTCACTCGTCACGTTTCTTGGTACTTCTGACTTGACTAACGCTTGCGCGGCCTTCTTCATGATAGACATGACGGCATCGCGGGCGGAGCCGAATAGATTCTTCGATGGTTCGGTCTCCACCGCGGGGATATCCGGAACATCTATTATTTCGTCGTCCTCATCTTCGTCGATATGAGCAGGATGCTGCGAGTTCTCTTTTTCAAGAACCTCAAATTCAGAAGTTCCGTAGACTTTAAACAGAGAGATGGGGCAATAGTGTTCGGAGGCATGGTGAGAGAGCATTTCGACTTTGATGAACTTGCCGAATATCTGCGGGTAGAGGTCGAAACTCTGCACGTCCCGCATGTCCTGGGCGGTGAACTGGCCAACACTCGCCCATTCTCTCGTTGGAAATCTATCGCTAAAGTAAACAGCGATGTCTTTGGGGGTTGAGGAGAATAATTCAAAGTTTGCTAATTCTATTTTCTGGGCTTGCACGGCCTCGCAGAGTTCTACAACAAACCAGATGCGACTGTTGCAAGTGTTGAGCATGTACTCGTCTCGGTTGGGAGACAGAATGGAGCTTGCCGACCCCGCCTCGGGGTTCACGGCGGCGACCTTAGCGCCGCACGCGAGCGACGCATAGTTTTTTGACCTTAATTTTGTGCTTTTACTACTAAAATTCGTATTACTATGACTAGGTTGACTCGAATGATTCAAGACTGTGTCTTTCTTCTCCGCCTCGGCGAGTTGCTTCTGCGCCCATTCGGAGAACGAGGGTATATCTTCCTGGGGTGTTTCTGGTTTAACTGGAATGTTTTCTGTTTCTTCGTTTTGTTCTTCTTGAGATTCTGTGGTAGTTTCTATTTCTACTTGCGGGGCTTGGAAAGCCTCCTCCGCTTGCCTGACTTCGTGCATGGGCCTCGCTTTGACTACAAGATGCGGCTCTGTGCTTCCTTTATCTCCATTCTTATTCTCTTCCGCAGCGTCGGTGTCTACAATAGAAAATGTCTTGGTGTCATTGTGCTCCTCGGAATCATTGGCGAAGAGGAATTCGTCTGGGTTTGGTAGCTCCAACTTGGCGTTGTCTGCTAGAGAGATGAGCACTGGCGGCTGTCCAGTGTCAGGTAACCTGTAACAACAGGAAAGAGAACGTTAGTATTTCCCGGGAAGTTTTGTAACAATAGAGGTTATTATCGGACATTATGATACCGGAACAGAACATTTCATAAGTGCTACTAATGCCTAAACAAGTTATTACGTGGGTACACAAGTTTGAAAACGGAACAAGTGATGTTTTATTATGAATTATTTCATTATTCACATACAGCCGTTACTATAATAATCCTGACCCCAAACAGGGAATGTGTCGTGGGTCGAATTTTTAGATCATGCAAACATTTAGCCCTACGCTACGCTATCGAAGTCATTAATACTGACTAGTGTAAACTTATTGAACGACTGATTGTATACAATTTTCGGTAATAAAATGTAAACTATGTGACAGTTCTTAATTATCAGCAGTGTGGAAGCTTGCCAACACTTGTAAAATTCGACTTATATTCACTAGGAAAGTGTTGTTCACTAGAAAAGTGATAAATCCGAACATCGTGTTCATTATGATCTTTGTTTTACAATGAACTGTTATAAACAATAGCCATCTCAACTGAATTTACAAGACCACTCATACAATCGCCTTTATAAAATATATATACAGACAAAACAAACACGACATAGAAACACTTTAACAATGATACAAAAGGCGTTGGATAAAAGCTCTTACCACATTCAAAATAGAGCGCCTACTAGTACAATTTGTGTTTATTGGTCTCACAATACATCTAATTGAAACAATCATGGCTTTAATTCCACAAGGGAGAGACGACTGCACATCGAACTCAGAATCACATTGGATGGGTGTTCAACTACTGGCCACTTAAAATCAGATCATTCTCGGTCATCTACTTCAGAATGTGATAAATAAATAACTATTAATTTATCATGTTTATGGTGCTTTTAGATGATGTGAAAGTTTGTTTGCGCCTAGTTGGCAATCCACTTGGTTCCACACAATAACATAATTGAGTGAGCTAAAAGCTTACCCATTCCTCAAATCAATCAGATTCAGTACAATTTACTATTGCTGATAGTTTCAAGGCCAATAAATTTTCTGTCGGTCGCAATAAGCACTTATCCGAATTCTGCAGGATTTCGTTGCCGTAAAATTGGATAGTTAATTTTGCGTAAATGGTTCGGGATAGCCAATGCATATCAATGAGGTTTGATATTTAGGGAATTGCTGAAGCGTTTAGGTCGATAATTAGGGTTATCGTTTATCAGTTGTACCCAAAATTTGTTCAATGTTTTAATAGTTTTTTTATGTAAGTATTTGATTATATTGTTGGTGATTTGTTTGTCGCTCTTTGTTCATTGTACAGGTATTTGTATAGTAAAGCGACCTCTGAGAAATTTGCATTACGAACGGTAAAGTTGAGGAATCCGGTAAGCCGCAAAAGCCTCTGCTCCGGTGGAGAGTACACTGCTGTATTGCAGCCAACATTTGTTCTGATAATTAAAACATCTTCACTTCCTCGGGCTTATGTTTAATGGTCTCAGAACGTATTAGCATATCTAGCAAACGCCGGACCACAAAATCTCCAGGGTTTACTCTGTACTCTACGATTTTTTTGCTTTTACGTTTACTTATAAGTACCTGTGTAGGTAGAGCTTCTAAAAACAACAGCAGTAACCACTTACAAATTTGTTGTTTCCAAATATTTAATTATAATTTTTGTTTCTCTGTGTCCATGTTTCGGAAGGAGACCTATATCCTGATGCTTATGCTTACGTGTAGAATATCTTGGTGAGTCCTTGGTGGCCACCGTAGGAGAGTAGCTGGCAGACCAGCAGTCCCGCGAGCAGTGCCCTCGGCGGCGACATCCGGCAGGCGAGCGTGCATTGGCGACGCGCCCCCGCACCTATCCCGGCACGAGTTCGACACACCCAAGGCAGAACGGCACGGACGGCGTGGTAGCCACTCAAGGTTACAACCACAACACTTCACGACACAAACACGGTCGAAGATACAAATTGTATGTATAAAAGTTTAGGGGGTTGGGTTTTTTGAACACGATTTAGAGACTCCAAGTTAGATCGACCAGGATTGAGTCTCCGCCTAGCTCGAAATACCCTAAGTTCTCGAACAGTTCAACCGCGATGCGAGCGTTTGAAGATACAATTTTGGGTAAGTGAAAATGTACACCGGTTGGTTTTCTTTCGCGCTTTGTTGACAGAGTTTAAGAAGATCTTAGTTTGTTTTTTAACGCTTCTGAGCCACAACAGATGGCATATCCGTTATGATCCGTCAAGACTTCGAGCACTTTGATTGGGAAGACGGAAATAACACTCAAGATGTTTTTATTTCACTGGCTTTTCAAGCTTAAGACTTTCGCGATTCACTTTTGTGTCGCACAGCACTGTTTTATTTACTAGGAACTTCACGCACTACTATGTATAATGACTGTTTGAGTATGCACTATGCACTAAGAACATAGATAGATTGCAGCTCAATCTGTTGCTACGGTTCATTACGTGCGCATATTTTTATGCGTTCATTCAACTTGCGAAGTGGCTATTTCGTCGTCTTTCGGATTTCACTGGTAATCAAATAATTGATAAGAAAAGGTTTTACATTTTTGTACAACTAAGATATTCATTTGGTGGCGTTGTGTGTGTTTGCAAAACTGAAAGGAATGTTTACATAATTGGAAGAAAATAACAATGTAAAAGTAATTCAATCCTAGCATAGAATAGATATTTTCAGAAAACCTCCCTTCTAGGGCGATTCCACGTTCGAAGCACTAATCCTTTATGCAAAGATCAATAATAGAATTCCAATATCTACCGATTTGTCCTCGCAGATGAGATGAGTATAAATTGGCTCTATTTAAATTAAAAACCAATAGCGAGTACATTGGAAAATTGGAATAATTTCTGTCGATTGAAGAATAATTGTAACTAGTCGTACCATTTACAATGTTGCAAATGACTTAAGGGACTGGTTGGGATCATTTATTGGGTTAGCATGGCTTAAGACACTAATATTGATGCTAGTGAAAATTTAATGGAATAGGATCTTAAATTTAGAGCCTAATATTTCCAATGATGAAATATTGCAAGGCAATGGCCACTTAAAAACCAACTTTGAGTATTAGCTGCAATGGAGAAAGATAATAATAAATAGATCCACACATTGCCAACTATAAGCATCGAATGAATAAAACAAGTATGTTTCAACATAATAGTAGATACTAACATTGTCTTGCCTGTATGTTGGTACTCAGCCAAAGATCAGACGTCAATAGAACGAAGAGACATTTAGTAATACGCTACCATTTGCCTTACACTTTATTGCAATTTAATTTAAATTATATTCCTACAGTATATAAATCGAATTCGAATATAATATATAAAATTCTCGTGTCACAGTGTTTGAACGAGTGTTTCTCCGAAACGGCTTGACCGATTTTTATGAAATCTTTTGTGTATTTTTGGTGGGTATGAGAATAGGTCGTAGGGTATTTTTTATACCCCTAAGTGATAAAGGTGGCATAAAGTTCGGGAAAAACCTAGTGCTTTTTTTGTCGGATTACTGAAATTTGATAGGACAACGTCTGTCAGGACAACTAGTCTTAATATAAATGCAAATGATAACAATCGTATACCTATACATGTTTTGACAGAGAAGTTAAAGGTTTTTTAAATATTATATTTAAGAAATACCCCTAATATCATGTAGTCTCATAACAATGTAAAGCAAACTGCTTTACGAAAGAGGCAGTCGAAATAAAAAGGATGTATTTAGACCACCCCCGAACACTGAAGAGGCTTTGCCTCTTACAGCTAACCCTACCAATGCTCTGACTGAAAACAAAATAGCTTCATTTTGATGGATGTATGATGTTCAGTTTAGGCAAGTTGTCTTAATACATCCTGTATGTATACGCCGAATGCGGATAGCAATGATTGCAAGTAGGTATCGTTATATAAATGGTGATTTTATTAGGCTCCGGGACAATGTTCTTGCGAGAATAGCAACACAATGGATGTTCGATTGTCGATAGAGAACAGTGTGGGAATTGGTAGCATATTAAAATTAGTTAAGATTTATTACGCAGGATTGAAAATTGAAATTGTGTATTTTTACTTGAATGTTCATGAGGGTAATGTTTTTTGATATTTATTTCAATAAAACCACAAGGATCACTTTGAAACGTCTTAGGAGCTAGGTGAAGGCGTGAAGTTAGGTATGCCTATTCCTGTGTCTGATGCTTTGGCTCTTCCTGTGACCTGAACGATTTGATGAATACTTTGATAAATATAATTAGATTCTTCTTGATCACGAGAATGATATAGATACAAAATATCTCTAAAACCCTTCTCTCTTACCTTCTTCCTCCCTCTTATCTCTAAAATCTTTGGTACCTAGTACCTACCTATTCATAGCGGTCAATACAAGGAGAACATTGTGACGTAAAATCCGTAACACATAACACTTCCAATCCATTGAATAATACTGATAACTGTACTAACGAACTCTAAGCACGTGATGACCTTAGCACCACAAACACGTCCTAGCTACTAGTACCAAGCGTACTAGCTATGTAGCTAATCGCGAAATCTCCTCGCGAAACATAAAGTCAGCAAAGTTTACAACGCGTGTAATGTCTCGAGTGGAATAAACTAATAAACGTACGATTGTAATCCATCGAAACAAAGTTATTACATCTTGATATCAAACCGCTTAGTGGGTTTAATAGATATGAAAGAGCTATGAACTTGAATGATGACAGGAAGTAGAATAATTGTTTTGGCAGCTCTGTTGTGACGGACTTTTAATAATCAAAATCCATTCGTATTTCAATCATACTAGGTGCTACTACTCTAGGTGCATTGTTGATGAAAACAAATTACCCAATCAGGTTTTTTAAATAAACCATGGAAAAAACAGACGGTTCCATTTGTTGCTGAACAACTTTTAATCAATAATAATAGCAGTGGTCGGAGACTGGCTTAAAACAGGAATACAAATAAGAATAATTTATTGTTTAATTCTAGAGACAACGTGGGAACAACTCCGAGAGGTGTGGTGATGAGTAAACACCTCGAACGAGTGAGCTTTTGTGAAGACAGAGATAATATAGGAGATATATATCAACAGTTATACATTCATGATCACAATACTTTCCCAACTGAAGATGATACTCGAATAAAACAATAAGCAATCCCATGAAGGCTATGTAAATACACATAGAAAGCTCAAACAGAAAGCAAGAGCTTTCAACAACTATGTAGATTGATAGATGCAGTACGTACTTTTTGCTTCTTGTTTACATAATAAAACTAGCGGTAAACACAACCCATTATAATTCTTCAACGTCAATCAAACTTTCGATTTCATCTCAATGCTCATTCGGAGAGCCTTGCGCATGAGATATTTGAACAGTATTATTTACACAAATTGTATAGTGTGTACTGTGTACCTGTGTGTGTGTACTAACAAAATTATGCATGCAAATATTGCATCGATGAACAATGGTACAAAGATATTTGCGAAAAGTTTGAACGTCATGATGAGTAAGTAATTAAGTATCTTAATTCACCACATCCAGTTAGCAGCGAAGTTTTGAAAACTTCGGCTAATATTTTTTTTACATAATTTCTAGATTATTTATATAGCGGCAGGTGGAACTTAAAATTCTCTGTCAGAACTCTATAGTGCCTAGGACATGATAGGATTAGATGGGACTAAACCCAGTTAAGCCTCCTCTCTCAGTTAAGTCGGCCTCATCATCAAGAAAGACATGGTTAATGGCAGCTGACTAAGCCGGTTTCCTCATGATAAATTCCTTTACCGTTAAGAGCTCGTGTTAAAGCGCACATATCGAACTAGAAACAATTGGATCGAAAGTACCTGCCACTAGGCCAACACGGCTGTTCAATAAGTACTGTTTCGATAAAGCTTGTCAAAGATAATAGGTTCGCATAGCTTTCCCTGTGTGCAGCAGACGGCACTGTCGGTGCAACGGCCTATGTAGGCGGGGCAGGTTTGAAAACTCGGCCTAGTAAGGGTGTCCTTATTTCATACTGTGTGAGCGATATAGCATTTTGGATATGTGGGCTTCTGTGGGCTTGGCTGTATGTCGAGCGTATGCAATTGCTCAATATTTAAGTAGCAGTCCTTGTGTTCATTCTAAATTTCATTGATAAAAATGTCTGACTCATAAGATACCAAGTGCTAATTATTCTGTATTTCAAGTTCTGACATGTAATTAGAAGATCTTTAAAGAATGCAAAAAGAAAGCATATTGCGTTTGTTTTTTTATACCGTTCGAAGACATAACAAGCACATGACCATGCAGTAAGTATGTGTGGAGCTACACATAAAACTATAACTCGCCAAGATTATTTCCAGATGACAGGAATGAAGACGAATGAAGAAAGATATATGTATAAGATGCAATAGAATCCGAAATAGATATCTACATGGAATGAACTTGGCATGAAAATTGCGTTGGAACGCTTTAGAACACTTTAGAATGTATCAAGTAAATTTAATAATTGTACAAACAGCACAAGAAATTAGTAGAAAGTACACTTTACATAGCAAGGGATAGGTACATAATTAATCTAGCATTTAGCGGAGAAATTCACAAAATGTCAACCTGCTATCCGGTAATAAGGTGATTTACTATCTTTATAAATGTTTAATCATAATATAATTTAACGGCTGACAATTTATAGAGTCAAATGAAAACTTGCGCAAATACAAAGTAATTATTAAGCTTTTAGCCTAAGAAATATTACCGTGATAATAGTTTGAGAACTTCTGTTTTAACGTTAAGAAATGTTTAAGTGGCAATAAGTTATAGGCCAAGTTTCTTGTCATTATGTCTAGTACTTTACGCGTATCGGTTAGCGCTTGGGTCTGTAATTTTATTACGCTAGATCACATAAAGACGACTTGCAGTGTACTCTGACTGGATGGAATGTCGGACCCTACCATTATAACACGTTAATAAAAAAAAAAGATTTCCAGAATTGACGTGAAAAATTAAAATATTTCTACAATACCATACTATTAATCAAAATGAATACAAAGTAAAGAGATATTTATTTCAATAAAATCAAAAGGATCACTTTAAAACGACATAGGTAAAGCTAAGCTTGTGCCTCGCAACCTCAAGATAACCATCTATTTGAGCTTCATGTTTGTGATGACATTTAGGATAAGTATATGAAACCAATTAATAACAAAATAGTTTTAGAATACTCAATCGAAATAAAACAAGCAAAAAGAGATGAACGAAGTGTCGTTTCTAAATGTAGTACATTGGCTAGACAGTCTCATCGAATAAGGATAAGACAAAACAAACCTTGAGCTCAAATGTCATGATATTGAAATAATGTTAAAATAATACCAAGCAAAAGATATTTAGGTAAATAATGAATATTATTATAAAAGTTTGTGAGCCCGAATAAAACATAGAATACTTTAAAATACGAAAACCATCCCCAAAATCATAAAAAAACGCATCAGTGATGAGTTTGGTATAGATGGCGCTGGTGTGCAAAAAATATGACATCAGTCGTCATAGCAACGTGCATTCCTCTATGCGATTATCGAGATTTGGACAGGACAACGCCTGTCGCGGGTCTTCTAGTTATTATATTAAAAGGCGGCAAAGTTCACAAATTCTCGCTGCACACCCTTGCACAATCTGATTTCTATTCGTAAGCCGAATAAGGGAATTTAGTTGCCCAATACAACATCTGAAATTATTGGAAATCGCAAGAGTTGTACCCGAGATTTTATCAGACCTAGCACAACTTGTATTGGATTTCTCAGATTGAAACAACTACTCCCTAAGACAAATGTAATGATACTTGCATTCAGTGTTGTAAAGCTTTACGACGTTAATAAAGTTGATAAAGTTATTCAGTGGAATCATAAATCCGTTGAGGAGAGAGATTTATCATTGGAACAACTATCATCACTGTGCAGATCGAATCTGGGAGAAGCTCGATCGATCAACATCATAAGTTTCCTAGAATAATAAAGCGAAGGCGAGCGAGGGAAACTGCGAATGTCTTTAAATTAATTATTATAACGAGACCATGGGATGGTACACGAGTATAGAGCATCGTCGATAGAATAAACTTGTTTTTGCCATTTAGAAGTTTCTTCTACGTCCTGCAACATTACGTAGCTTGTGTACTTTGGCAATAGATAATTACACCAATTTCTTACAGAATACCGAACAACTTATATTCTTGTAAAAGTAAATTTTCTGGCATCGTGAATTCTAGATTTCACAATATAACGTTGCTTCGTTTTGATTCTTTAAATAAATAAATAAAATAAATATTGATGGATATTTCACACAGCGCCATCTAGCCCCAAACTAAGCAAAGCTTGTATTATGGGAACCAGATAACTGATACAATACTTATATACTTTTTTTTTGTTCTAAATACATACTTATTATACATATTAACACCCAGACACAGAACAAACATCTAAGTTCATCACAAAAATGTTTATCCCGGGTGGGGATCGAACCCACAACTTACAGCGCAGAAGGCAGAGCTACTACCAACTGAGCTGTGTGTGTCCAATAGTCTTTGTTTCGGTGTTTAGGATAAATTCAAGCATACAGTTCATTTCAATCATCTTGCTGCTCAAATAGGCTTTCTATGGCATGCTTTCCACTAAGTCCTGCATTCGACACGGCTGTGAATCAAGATCGGCGTCCCACGCGGTCACAACTACACAAGTGGGCGCTATAATGAACACCCGGTTGCAATGATCTGCTGCAGCGAATGTTTGAGTTTTTGAGATAATGATGAAGTACAGGAAACAGCAATGAAAATAAGTGCACTCCAAAGGTTTGGTAAGCAAAGATTGAGGAAGCCTCGTGATGTTGAATCCAATATTGTTTCAGAAATAAGAGACGTTGAAGCATCGAAGGAACTTTGATTTTTAAGGAAGCTATTTTTAACAGAAGCGAAAAATCACTACATAGTATAAAGCAAAGTCGCTTTCCGCTTCCCGCGTCTGTATGTATGTATGTTTGCTTATATCTTTAAAACTACACAACGGATTTTGATGCGGTTTTTTTAAATAGATAGAGTGATTCAGGAGGAAGGTTTATATGTATAATAACATGCTACCCGTGCGAAGCCGGGGCGGGTCGCGAGTTAATTATATTTATAAATAATGATGGTCATTTTACGTAGCGTCATATAAGCAAGCTTTTAACTTATAGGAATTATAACGAACGTATTATAGGAACCAGCTATAAAACACTCTAACTATTTTTAATAGATAGATAGAACATCACATAATGTTTGTCCTTGGTGAGAATCGCACCTACAGCGCAGATACCAGATAGGTTACTACACTTTGCTGCTCAATCACTATATCTTCACAACGGAAGATTTGCTCCATCGATAAAGAAAATCACCAGCTTTGTACATCCACAGCAGCATATCATTGAATAGATGTGACAGAGCCGCAACCTGTATTTACCGTCCATTGTCTGGCATGGTGCAACTCTAGGAGATACGGTGGCTATTGCAAGAACAATTTAACTAGAAATTAATTACCCGATCATTATTGAAAATCAAATTAATTCAATTACTAAAGAATGTTCAAGACAGTTCATTCACACCTTTGGTTATCGAAACGATAACACACAAATTTACTGCCTGATTGTTGTACAAGATTTTAACATGATGAATTGATGACCAAGAAAGAATCAATGGTATGAAAACGAAGATTTAGGATAACATGTTATTAGAAAAAGAAGAATCACTACTGTAATCCTCAAGTACAGTAGACCTCTCAAATCGCCAAGTGTTCAGATCCTTAAAGATATCTAAACATTTGACCAGATTTTGCAATGCTAAATTCTAGATGCGATGTGCGTTTGCAAGCCCATCGCCGCTACAAACATTTTAATGAACCAATAAATCATAGCAACAACTGACTAGAGAGATCTTGTATTTACCGACTATTGTCTAACATTGCCTGGCGTGGCGCAACACGACAGTAGGAGAAATACCGCGGCCTGCAGTTTAATTAGCAATTAATCAGCGAATGACGAATGAGCATTGCAAAGCAATGAAATTTATAGAGACAAATCGGAATGCTCACCGCGTAGGCGTTATAGAACGTAAGAACAATTAATGGTCAAAGTATTCAGAGATTACGAACATAAGATATTTTGAAACAACTATGCTTTATTTGTCCGTTCACCAAATATGGATGATTGAGATTATTATCAAACTAGACTAAAGTGCTTTAATATAATTTGTTTTACGAGTATCATAGCACAGTTGGTGATTTTAGATTGATACTCAAATCATCACCATACCTACTTCTGCCACTAAGCAGCATGCCGTGTTCCTGTTTGAAGATATTGATATTACAAGCACATGAGGTTTAACACCTGTACGCCTCAAGCTGACGCAAGACAGAGCATCGTAGAGCGCGATTTGTATATTCGTATCTACGAGTTAGTGTTTTGTTATAGGCGTCGCATACATACAGCATGGTCAATGGTCATCTAGTAAAAAAACCAAATGTTAATATCAAATTAAAGCACAAAACGCAGAAAAAAAAGTATTTCTTTTCGTACAATGTCATATCCATACAAATGACATCGCTAACTATATTGAAGAGATAACGAACTTGGAAGATTGAAGCAGACGGGCATGGCACATTAGTTAACATAAAACCTTCAGTTGTGAGCTCATAAAATAACAATGGGCAATGAAACGAAACCATTATTATCGCTTTAAAATCAAAATTGTAAATAGGAACACCCAGTTCAGGACACGAAACTATACCACAAAAACATTACACTGACCCAGATGATGCATTATTATTCTGCTGAAACATTTACGTTTATGATTTTGACGTAAAATACACAAACAAATTGACGATGTTGGAGCTAGTTTGAAGATTAATTTACAAGACGATGATGTATAAAGAATAGAGAATAAAAATTCGATCGAACGGCGAAGCTTATCGGTTCCTCCTTATTCATGAGAGACAGCACGATAACTGTAAATAATCTGAGAGAAAGAGTTCCATGGATTTGAATGATCCCATTAGAAGCCATTTTTGATGGTCTAAAAATGTATTATAAATCCGAAAGCTTTTGAGGATGTTTGTGGCTCAATCACGCCCAAACGGATGACGATAAAACTTAGAATATAAATAGCCTAAGCCTACTTTTTATCCACGTAACACGCGAACGACGCCGCGCACAGGAGCTGGCAAGATATAAACTAAATCATGTCATTACCAAGGCATCTATCACATAGCAGATAAAACTGGAATGATATAAAATCGCTGTAAATTAAACATTAACACTCGTTTCCACCAGCAAGGGTTCCGTTAGCCATAAAGCTCAATAATCCGAGCCCAATGCAGAGGCAGTTACAATATTAAATGCGTCTCATATAAATAAACTAGCAGGAGTTTAAATGGCAATATTGCAGTCCAAGGTTTTCTAATAACCTGAATACTGGACCGAGTCGTGATCGTGTATTCGCTATTCATTATGTAAAAGACGAAAGTTCACTTTTAATTTGCAGCCAAACCACTTACAATTTTTTTGAGCGTGTTACGGCATTCGACATCCTTTGGTGCGCCAATTATGTGTTGTAAATGATTTTTGTAAAGGTAGGTATTTACATTAAAAGAACGAGGGATTTATTGTGGTTAGATTTGTGTCTATGTCTATCCCGTGATAAATCATATGGCTACACCTCTTCCACAAGGCGAATAGATCGTAACCCTGTGGCACCGTAAGATTTATCTGACGAATAAAACTGTGGTAGACCTACCGGTCTACAGAATACTCGTATTACAGAGATCATGTTTACCAGTGAGCTAGATAGATACGCAAGGTATACCACTGAACCGTCCGTAGATTCTACATAATAGTGCTGACCCCAAACTGGGCGACATGAGACATGGCACACCAACAAACATTTTATACGCGGAAATGAATAAATAATGTAGATCCAATTGCCTGTCTTCTGTATACACTTTACTGCAGATTCTGTGTTGGGTTTTTGTAGCATAAATTCTACATTTGGAGGAAGTCTTTAGGGATTTAGAAGTGACGTCGGGAAACAAAATGATAACTAGCGGTTCGCCCCGAACTGAGATCTGAAGATGATGTCCGCATCGTAGGGACTTGCTTCTGATGATTCCCCAAAATGATCATCAAAGAAATGCTAGATATTTAGGAGAGTTTTAGGGTGTTTTTTTTTTATAAAAAAAGCATAGAAAAAAGAAATGACCCGGTAAATATGTTAGTTGCAATGGAAAAATTTAGATAAACCTTATGCAGATCGGAACAACAGTCTAAATGCAAAAACTGACACTTTTACTATACAAAAAGTGTCAGTTTTGATATTTGGACGATACGTTGTCGATACGATAGTGGTTCGTGCTCAGGCCACGGTTCCGACGGTTTTGTTGTTTTGTACAAACTTCGATCCGTCCAAGTTGTTTCCTCTTTGCTCGCTTCATACTCGATCAACAAAGAATTACACGATTATTTACGTAAGTGACAATGTAAAGTGTATTCCCAAGACGAAGGAGAGCAAAAGATATTCGTTTTAAGAGTTTGTTGTTGTAGAGACAATCGGGCCGTTTACGGAATTTTAGAAATTATTATCCACTAGCGACCCGCCCCGGCTTCGCACGGGTAGCATGTTATTATACATATAAACCTTCCTCCTGAATCACTCTATCTATTAAAAAAAACCGCATCAAAATCCGTTGTGTAGTTTTAAAGATATAAGCAAACATACATACAGACATACAGACGCGGGAAGCGGAAAGCGACTTTGCTTTATACTATGTAGTGATTAATATCGACCGAGTCTCATTACTAAATGTATAATGGATATATTTAAGTGCTTATATGATACATACCATAAAATAAATGTGATATCATGACCTAATTGGTATTTATGCACATTTTCCTATTATATACAATTTTCCTATAATTTAAATAAAGCGGCGACGGGCTTGTTGCAACCTATCACGTGTGGAATGCTAACTACTGCAAAATGTGGGCATGTACCAAATGTAAAGTTTGGACAGGCCTCTGATTGAACCCTTTAGACATCTTCAAGGATCTGAGCGCCTGGAGATCTGAGGATATGTCTACCGTACAGATTACAGTCGTGATCATATTTATTTTCTGTTTTTCTATTAAATTTATTTTCCTTTTTCAAATATATATAAATAGTTTAGGGTAAAAGCTGGAGGAAAAAAAACAAGGTAACACTTTAAATATGATGTGCAAAGGTTGTTTAAAGGTCAACAGCAGGAAGGTAGTGAATGGAGCAGTACTTAGGCTTTTTGACAAAATGTCAAATCGATGTTCGATGGGAGTTCAATTAGTTTTGATGCATCGACCACACAGCCTATAGACTCCTCATGCAAGGCAAACACTTTCAAACAACACATTAGGCTTATACGGCTGATATAAGGCACAGAAAGCGCCCCGCGGCGGGCTGTGACGTTGAACCGGCCAATCAAAATGCATTTTTTACCGTCCCCCGTGACCCCGTGTACCGTCCATCGTGACACCTCAACGATTTGACTGAATTATTTGTTTGAAGAAATGAAGCCATTAGGCGTCTATTGGGATATGTGGTCGATGTTTTGATGACGTCATTTCAAGCTCAGTCTGTCAAAACGGAATTGTGTATCTGACTTATATGACAATGCTACCACAGCTGTGTTATAAGCTGACAGGAAAAAAATAAATTGTATAACGCGTTATCGATGATCGATTGCCTTGCTTACGTGATACTAATATACATACATGCATAGTCTAATAATAATCGTTTTCAATATCGAAAATTAGACAATAAGCCTACTGAACTGAAAACGAAATTTCGTTTTCAGGTCGTGAGTAGACCTCCAGATAGGGCTGCCATCCGTCCGGGTTTCCCCGGATTTGTCTTAGTTTAGAGGGCGTCCGGGGAGCGTCCGGGCAGGGTTTCATTTGTAGTCCGGATTTAAAATTTGGCCACCCGCGACACAAGCACTGTGCCGGAATTGTGAAATCAACTTTTCGATTAAGGGAGCCGTTTGTGAAATATTAAGCTTTAAATTGCCAATTTTTTTAAAAGTCGAGTAAAATCCGGGGTTTTCACGCGTCTTGTCCTGGTTGCCAAATTTTAGAGATGGCAATCCTACCTCTAGATCATTAGCATTATTACGTAAGCTCATAATCGTGAGTATTAGAGTTTGGCAGTTTAATCCGATGACGATTATCACCGTGCCTATGCAGTAGGACAGCAGATTAGGCGTAGACCAGACGCCCACAGACCTCGCGTCTCGCGTAGTCGCGTACTATGCAAATCGTGCCGCAGCAGGCACACGGCCAGAGCTTTTCATTTTCTACTCCAAAGTGAAAATGCTGATTTACAACACGTCGGAAGCCATGTCAATTAGGGTTTAATAAACCGTCATACGGTTTAGGAAGCTGCCAGTGCTGGATCACGATTGACAAATGCAGGGTACAATTATACGGCCAATTTGTCAGTACGAGTTGAGACTTTAGACGTTTGATGGAGCTTTTTCTTTTTAATTGATTTATACAGTTGCGTTGGACTCTATGATTTGTGTGCGGTTGTGGCTCGATTCAATCGACCAATTGATATTTAGCCTATCAAGCCTAAGTGCCCAAAGAGCCTATAAAGTGCCCCTTTTTGGACCCCCGACTGAAAACCAGCGTCGCATCGCGGCTCACCTACTACCTAGATTCGGTGCTGTACGGCTCAATGCTGAGATGGGGACCTATTTGCCCCCACATGGCACAATCTGCTGTCTATTGTTCCTGTTATTGTTTTCTTTTAATTATCGTGTTGTGCTTAGTGTGTATAAATAAATGTGTTTGCTTTCTTTTCTTTCTTTCTTTTTGATGGGAAGTTTTGTAGACAAATCAAATCGGGGTAGTGTTTTATTGTTGCTTAGCCCTTGCTGGACCCTGGCCTAGTTAGGCTTAATACAATCGTTCCAATGGCTGCAAGGTTCTTTTATCACACACATTACATGTTATAAAGAGGTAAAATTGTATTTTGGAAGGCCAGTTTTTAAATTTCTTTCCTATCGAAAGCTGCATTATCAGCAAGTAATATAGGCTATGTTTTATGATGATTTTTTTTAGATCCTTACAAAATAAGCAATAATGTATAATAAGGTACCAAAAATTGTATATAATCTTCATTAGTATACCCGTACGAAATCGGGCGGACTCCTAGTCACTAAAAACTTCATTGCGATGCCTTCCGACTTCATGCAATACTCTAAGACATGATATTTATCAAAATAACAATATTCAGAGTAAAAATGAAGCATTCATGTACTTGCTTGTATTGTACCATCGCTCACCCGGCTTATCTCAAGAGGGATGGGGTCATGTTTGTAAGCCAGCTGCGTAACAAGTAACCCCACTCATATTTCTTAGAAAAAGACTGTTACATTTTATAGTACCTACTTAGTGGCTACACACGTACTCGTTATATATTTGCGAATTTTGTTGTCAATCTTTATACTATACTTTCAATGGAATAGTGATATTATTTAAAACAATATCTAAAATCGTCCTAAAATCGGGTAACTCATTTTTTTTAATAAATATCTAGCCCAAACTTTTTTTTTTTTTAATGGCAATCTTCCTTATTTGGTCATTTCTGCCCGCAGCCCCAAACTAACAGTACTTAATACGAAAAAAAAATATGTATTTGTTTATAAATGCGAGTCGTCAAAACTGCCAAATATGTGAAATTTGTTGTTTACATTTACATCTACATTAAAAAGAGAAAAAGAGTTTTTTTTAATGTTTGTAAGCAACACTACGAGTGTATCAAATTAAATTAATAATTTATTCTGAAGAGTACATCGATGAAACAATATAAATTAAATACTGTGGCAGCTTCAACAATGGAAACCAGATAGATAGAATACTTATATATATGTATAGGTACCTAACGGACTTTTGGAAGTATATTGTTGTGTGAAATTCACAAGTCGCTTTTCAGTCCCTACATTGTAATTCATCCCGGGTCGCTGACCTAACACGGTGTGACCAAAAAAAACCTATGGTAGAATGAAAGTTCTTCGCAAGACAAAAAATAATAGCATTATTACTCGTAGCTACTCAATGATTTGTACAGTGACAACTGTGAGTCACAGTTATCGGTTAAATTGATTATTATGTATTAATTTTAGTTAGTTAAACACTGCACGCGTGTATTACCTTGCAATCAGTAGCTCTGATAAGAAAAAATAATAATTTATAAAGATTTTTAACCAAACATGAAAAATAAAAATGTAGGCTCACAAATGTAATCTCTCAGATGTCCAGTCGATCAGATCCTTCTCTTATGGGGTAAGTTAGAGGCACGTCCAAACATTGCATTTGACACATACCCGCATCTTGCTAAACACATCGCCGCTTATAAGAATATTATCTGGTTTCCTAACGATGTTTTTCTTCACCGTTTCGAGCACGTTTCAATGCACATATATATTTTTAATTAGAAAAATCCATTGATTTACATACGGAATTCGAACCCACGAGATACTAATTGAAATTCGAGGTACCTTCCACTAGCTACGCCAAAACGACTAATAAAACTAATCAAACTTGTAATAAAATGATTATGTAAATATGAAAGAGCGAGAGCCTCTAAATATTGATTATGTAAATATGAGCTAAGCCTAGATGAACAACGTGAAAAAACAGTCTTAGATATTTAAGTACGTCCTAAAACTGACCGTAACATGAATTCTAAATAAACCGGATATAAAAAATTGCAGGAAATAAAACATGTTGTTGAAGAGCATGTAGTGAAGGTCGAAAGACTTCAGTCAGTTAATCATTCATAGATCGAAGTAGGTACAATACAGTGCATTATTAACTCGTATTTGAAGAACGAATCTCCAATTGAAATGCAAATATGACATACACATTTGAAGAGTGTATTTGTTAATAAATAAGCTTTTGCAGAAATCTCAGAATATGCCAGTCAAAGCAAACAAGACTGTTTCTATAGACACATATTAAATTATCACGTTTAACATTCAAACGCGAATTCAAGATACTCGTAGGTCCAATTTCGAATTAACACAATCAAAAGAAATATGAAAGCGTAAAACCTATACTGAAATCGAAAAACAAAGATCGATGTTTTGCAAACACACACAGGGATTTTCCCATAAAGCACGGGAAAACTCACGTTTGACAAATATGCCACGATCCAAAACTACTGACACAATGATCACAACTTACGAATAATAATTGTTTTATTATCTAAAGCACATTTATTACAGATAAAGAAAATTTAAACTTCGTAAAATTCACGATCGTAACGCGTAATATATTCTACATCCGAGTCCCCGGCTCACGCACGTCTGCTCTGTGCACAGTCACGCGCCATACTGAATTATTGAGGCAAGGCGCAAGTACGCCGCGGTCTCTGCTGTTGAGAGCGAAATTACTTTCCGAACCTCACTATAAACTAAGCTTTGCTACTTTGCAATTACAGTCGTCCTTCGCATAGCAAGGTCGTACTTTTTCTATAAACCTTGCAAACAGGTTCGACACTAGAAATTCGCTGTCTATCAGGAAATTGACACGTAGGTCTTTAGCATTTGACCGATAGCAACAGATGATCACTTCATCACGACGTTCCTGAGTTACGAGCTGAGCATCGTCGGATCATTTATAAGGATTCCAAATCCACTCACGTTAATGGAACGGTATACGCAGGAGAAATCTATGAGTTTCACTTTAAATAGGAAATTGACAATATTGCGGAAGACGGTAATGATATCGCACAAGTAAAGAGTAATAAGGCTGTAGTTGTAGAGGTTAATGTTGCTAATCTATACCGAGCTGATCAAATAGGGCTAGTTTTGGAAGCTAGACATAAGCAGGCTAATGGCGAAACGATGTACCGTGAAGTAACGGGTCAGCAAGCGCGACGACTGCGGTTATACTTAATGGACAAACGATACACGCAATGAATAATGCAATAAATAATCGTATTAATAACATAAGTGCAGCTGATTGGAAAATTGCTTCTATTAATAAACGGACAAATGAGGAAATAAGAAATCATAATAACGTACGATCGAATATAGATAAGCGAAAGTAAGAATACAGTTAACTTTTTATGATGCATTATAAGCTTTAGACATCATAGACCATAATGTTTAAAGACGATCACGAAATTGTTGATACTATTATCATAAAAATCATTATATTTGAAAATCGGTTCCTAGTATTAGACGTGTTACAGGATCTGGTAAACAGAGGATTTAGAGTTAATATTTGTTTAGCTATGGCGTGTAAAGCATGAGACAAGAACAATAATACTGTTAATGAATCTGTTTAGGTTAACAAAGTTCAAATAGCATAGTAACAATGACGTTGGAAATGTAAATAAAATATGTAATTTACCTTAGTCGAACTATTTTCTGACGACAAACCTGTGGCAATGACGTAAGAGATAAATACATAAAGTGTAGGTGTAGGTACTTGTAAAAAGATCATTGTTCTAAATGCGACTATAAATACGAGAATAACATTTTTTTTAAGACGATAAGAATATTATCAAACTAATTATTATAATTACGAAAGCTTGGATGTTTGTTTGTTACTCTAACGTTGTAACGGATGAACCGATTTAGATGAAATTTGGTATATTCATAGATTATGAACTGGTTTTAAATATAGTATACTTTTCATACGGGTATCACATAAACTGAGTGGGGAAGCGATCCATAAAGATTTCAAAGTCCGGCAGATACTAGTATAAGAGATTGACCAATTTATGTGGATAGCTGTATAGAAGAAAGTAGCAGATGGGTTTTAATGTAAAGCGGAAAATGCAAAGGGCCACCATGTAAACGACTTTCACAGGAAGCCAATAATACATTGTGTCTTATGAAATACACGAGGATCATCTTGAGCACTAGATAGTAATTTCTCGGGTATGATGGTGATAAATCTACTGCTTCCCATTGTTACACAATCAGGGGTTACAGTTCAGACACTCCCAAGGAAACATATAACGTGACTCACGCGATTGATAATACAGATGATTTAGCTAAGGGCTGATTTCCACAATCTTCGTGTGTTCGACAACTAACATTTTAGATCGCTCAGTACACATATTTAGATAAATACTAGCTGTCCTGACAGACGTTGTCCCGTCAAATTTCAATAATTCCACTGAAAAAGCAAAAAGCACTTTCAGTTTTTCCCGAACTTGACGCCACCCTAATCACTTAGACCCCCCTAAGTGATTAGGGTGGCGTCAAGTTCGGTAATAAAAAATACCCTACGACCTATTGGAATCCTTGTCAGACCTACTGAATATACACAAAAAAAAACATAAAAACCGTTTAGGAGAAGTTTGGTTACAGACACTGTGACCCGAGAATTGTATAATTATATTAGATTGATTGTTGTGCTTCATCCCAGACCCAGAGACGTATGGATCCTATACACAATAATCATATATTTTTTCAGATGAAAACGAAAACATTAGGCCCCCTTTTGTCAACATTCACAGAATTTTAAGGGTTTGTGGTAATTATTCGTCGAACACGATAAGAGAAATGACATGCCATCATTAGGCTTGATAAGAATAACGATTATCATGGCCATGATCATGACAATGACAATGACGGCATTTGTGATAATGCACATAATTATGCACAATTTTATTTTAATTTCTATGCAAATACAAAGTGACATCTCTAAGGGAGTCCGAGAGATAAGCATATACTTAAAATTTGGACTGCATGCACCGAACCATTTTGATAAATGTACATCTTTTTATACCGGCGTCGATTCCCTTGTGAAAAAAAACACTGCTCTTAGAATATCCAACGCAAGAGTTCCAAATTATATTAAAAAATTTGCAATGTGAAGTAAACGACGCACTGATGAGCTTTCTTACAAAAATTATGTGTGGCTATAGAATACGACCCTAAAACTTTCAGTAGCCGATGTGAACCTACCTTAAAAGCTATAAAAGGGCCTCAAATGTGAATTTAATTATGAGCCGTGTAAGTCTTTCAATTGAGTCGTCGGATAACTTTATAAGGCATGTGGATAGAGTTAATTGCGCTTAAACAATGGTTCACGTAAGCGGCGCGGTCACAATCTGACCCTTGCCTGCTTCAATCTATTTAACGAGCAGTTTGTATGATCGTAATGTGTGTTTACTCAGATAATACGTACATAATTTACTTCACAATAATGATCAAACTTAATCAAACTTGTTTAAACGTTTGGTTAATATAGACCGATATCGCCAAAATAATGTGATTATAAGTAACGTTGACATTAATGCCACAGTTGGTGTCTTAATTTTTTAATATCTTTCTATAAAACCTCTTGAATACTTTTACAATAATAACTGCAGTTCTATTGATGAATTGTTTGCAACTAGGAGCTGTTTCATCTTTGATCTTTGAAATAAAAGCAAGAAAGTTCCATACGAAATGAAACTAACGTGAATAAAACAAAACATCTGGACACGAGTCAAGCATTCACATTTTAAAGCAGCATAAGAGGACTCCACATACAATAAATTCCTTCTAGGTAATGTAAAACAACATGTATTCCTAATATACAATTCCCCAGCATTGCGCTCAACATTGTCTCTAGCTCGTTTCAGACTTACAAGACTCCTTTCCGCGGGTCGAAGGCTAACTGGGTTAGAGGCAGTTTGCCGGCTGGCTGAGCATCCGAGATGTCCTCTTCAATGTTTCAAGCCTTTGATGTCGAGAGCACGCTACGTTTATAAAGATGTTAGTTTTTTGAAACTCTTTGATGCCTAAATTTTTCAACAAGCTTTATTGCGAATTCCTAACAGTCAATATATTGAATAGCTGGTCAATAGTAAAAAGGAACTCGAGGAAAAAAGATTACAAGTAATAAGGTGAGTAATAGATGGTAATTTATCAACATAAATTCACTAGAGATAAGAAAACAAACTTTTGAGAAACGGAATAATAACTAAGTTCAATATACTACAGGAGCTAGTAAGAGAAAAATAAACTAACAAGACAATTCTGGAAAATAAAGATATGTTTGAAAGGATGTTTGATCAAACCCAAATGGATTTGGGTGAAACTTTGAATATAATATAGCCTGTGCCGTGAAATAGCAATAAGCTACTTGCACGCAAGCGAAGCCGAAGGCGGAAGCTAGTAATTTATACGTGGTTAATCAAGAAGGATACGTCAATTACAGTAGGGAGCTACAAATATTTAAACAAATTCAAAATGTGCCCTGATGCAAGTGATTTCAAAGAATGCAGTTGCAATAAAGGAAGTCGTGGACAATTTGACATCTATTTTATCTCCATTGCAACGCGGTTATCTGGCATTTAAAGTTCAATTTATTTAGTTCAAGATAAAATTAGCCTCGGTTTAAGATAACCGTAATGTTATTAGATCACAAGAGTTATTGTCGTTTGAAGTGAATGGTGATGATTGCTTGTTATGATGAATGATACATTAAACATCGTTCTAATCGGTTATTTAACCTTATTATTTATGCCGACGTTTTGACATTACTACAATTGTGGTCTCGGAAAGATTAAGTAGGATGAGAGCGCTGGTTGTGGCCATTTTAACAACATTTTAATTTTCAATTTTATGGCATACAACTCTGCCTTCTGCGCTGTAGGTTGTGGGTTCGATGCAAATATTTGTGTGATAGTTTTTGTAGATATTTGTTCTGTCTGAGTGTTAATTATTAATAATAATTTAATTACAAAAAAAGTATATAAGTATTCTATCAGTCACCTGGGTCCCATATTACAAGCTTTGCTTAGTTTGGGGCTAGATGGTGCTGTGTGTAAAGTCTGCCAATATTTATATTATCTATTATATCAAAATTAATCTCTATTTTCCTTGGTCAGCATCACGCGTACGGCACGCAACGGCTGAACCGATTTTACTAATTTGTTGTATTCCTTAGTGACAATAGTTAAATAATTAATTATTTTGAAAACTTTAATAATTTGACAAGACGACGTCAATCGATTTGATTTATATTTATTAAATCGTTCCAATAAACAAAAGTAGGAGTGGTGTAAGTTAATTTGTTTTCCAGCAAAGTGAAAGGTATCCAAGTAGGTATTCGATCGAAGATCGGTGTCTAAGGGGTCGTTAATGTCTCCCAGACATTATAGGATCCATGTTTGGAATTCTACTTCGGAATGTAGAGTCCGCACGATGGCCCAAGTGCTAGGCGGTGTTTATTAGCTGCTGAATTGTTGCAGAAGGTTTAAAGCACCTAATTGTCACGAGCTTTGAATTACTTATCTGAAACGTGTATTTTAGCATAGCCCACTCACGCATTACAAATTACACTCTTAATGATACGGTTCTGTAAATTTGTAGAAGGTGTGGACGAATTTTCTTCAAGTAATTATTTTTTGTCGGAATGTTTTAGACAGTTTCATCAATTATTTAATTTTATTTATCACTTTCGAGATTTGTCAATGTGAAATCTCAGAACAAGTTATATTGGCAAGTACGAGGCGCACGCAGTGCACGTGGCGCTCAGATCTTATTAGTGGACTGCGTTGTAGGGTTGCACTGAATATTGATTATGTAAATCTGATGTTGATTGAAGGGTTTCTTCTGTTTTTCGTTACCTTCCTTCCAACCAACTCTATCTATTGAGAGCTCCCAACATACTCTCTGGAAGGTGTCAAGATCTCACCAACGTTTTCTTGGCCGACCCTACGATCTCGCCTACCGTCAGCTTGCCAAGATGTTACGGCATTAGTCCATTTATTTGACTGCATTTGACTGATCTAAGAAGAATAACAAAGTTGATAGAAGATAATCAAGCGGTCGAACAGGCGTGTTTCGAAAAAACTTTTAAAGCATAATAAAGCAGACCATATAAAAATACACCGAATACGACAAAACTCTCTACATCTGCTCTATCAACTGCACAAAGTTTTCGACTCAGTACTCACCACTCCATATGGCAATCACTGAAAGAACAAGGCATAAACTACGACTACATAGATCGAATCAAAACAATATAAGGCAGAAAGCCACACAGGCTTGCGCTGATATAAAACTAAAGGTCGATCTTTAAAATGATTCGGTAAGTTGATTTGGCTCATGTTTTCTCTCAAAGGACCACTGCAAAATTATTTGGTAGTGTTCCAGTGTATCATAACAAAACAGGCTGTCTGCCAAATAAGAACATCAGTTTTATAACATGAATTATGCGTGCATTCGAGCATGGCAAGCGGCAAGAATCTCATGCATGTTATTGTTTACATTTCAGAGATCGAAGTTTGTGACCGAAAGTTGTACATCTGCCAAATTCTTATGCGTCTATGCCAACTAGGTAAACGATGTTAGTGGACCAAGCTCTGTTATGCTAATGACCCAGCCATAATTACTTCACGAATTCCAGAAGATAAAGTATCAATGAACCTTTGGTCAGTGCACTTGAGTGTATTTTTGGATCGAGAAAACGGCTTGGTTCAAATTGAATTGCCGCGTGACAATCGCCATTGATTGTGTAATTTGAATTTTATGATAGTTCTTAGTAGGGTGCAAATAAATTTATCATAGCTTAAGTGCTATAGAAGTAGTATTACCTTTATTTTTGAAAAACGAATACAAAGTGTGGGCTGAAGCGTGACTGAAGGGGGTAGCCCTTTATACAGTTTTCAACGATCGAACGAGTTGATGACAGTCGTAATCTATACCTATAAAATACTTTTTCCTGAATTACTGACTATCAACGCACAGCCTAAACCGCTGATCGCAGAGACCTGAAACTTGGAGGATGTGTTCTTTGTATGACGTAGGCATCCGATAAGAACGGATTTTCCGAAATTCTAACCCTAAGGGTATGAAATAGGGGTTAAAAGTTTGCATGAAACCTCTGCCATTTTTTTAATTGAAACAAATGAAAGTGGTATTTAATTTCAAAATATAAAATAATGATTATTTAAATTTAGACAGGACGTCTAGCTAGTCCTATATAATTAAAAAAAAATGTTTTTACTCTCTAAGAAGAAAGGCCAGTTGAGTAAACTAAGTTGCGATAACAACACAGTTCTCATGAATCTTCAAGTCTTTGTGAGTCAGAAACTCCGTTGTTATATTTAGGACCTGCTGAAACTGAAATGCGTAACGTTTGTTTTCACTTTGTTTATATACTTGATGAAATTAGATCTCGATCGCTTAAGACGTTATTTGCGCCAACAGCACATCACCACCAAACCCAACATAACTTCCAGAACGAATGTCATCCTTAAGGTGTAACCAGACATTGCGCGACATTCGAGCGGGACTAGCAACGCTATGATTGGACGACGGCCGGCCGCGCGCACATTTACCTTTATGTTTATACTAGTCACGCGGCAAACTTGTGTCCTGCAAATGCCGCTCTATGTCAGGTCACACTTTTAAACGAAATTGAATCTAGAGTCCAACCGTTCTCAAACCGTTCTACTCAAACCACTTTAACCACAATCTTGAAATCAGCTTAGGGATCATTTTATATGATTGTATGGCGGCTAGCCTGAACGTATCTAAATAGGCTGACGCATAGGTTTTATGTGTAACTAGTGGAAACAATCGCGACTTCGTCAATCAGCCAGTCAGTCATTCAGTCAGTTTTATCTGAGGGCACGGCAATGCCCCTCGCCAAGTGGAGCAAAAAAGCGGCACGGCCGTACCATCCTTTTCTCGAAGCAGTTCAGGCCATTTTCGCCATCCTATAACTTCGTTGTGGATAAAACTAGAAGCCTGAATATGAATATTCAATGCCTACTTGGTTACTGAAGTAACCAAGTAGGCATTGTATAAACACGGTATATTCATTAGATGAATGAATATACCGTGTTTATTAGATGTTTAGTTTATTAGATGAATGAATATTTTAATAAAACATAAAATATTTTTAATATTGATATGGTCACTATAAGATGTTGTTAGGTTAGCTAATTACATAATAACTTAAGACTTACCTTAAGTAGGGACTGAATAAATAAACAAACTTGGTATTACATGGATCTTATCTCACAACTTTTACGGTAGAAGAACTGAGTAGCAAAACTTGTTTTTTAGGGTTCCGTACCCAAAGGGTAAAAACGGGACCCTATTACTAAGACTTCGCTGTCCGTCTGTCTGTCACAGGGCTGTATCTCATGAACCGTGATAGCTAGACAGTTGAAATTTTCACAGATTATGTATTTCTGTTGACGCTATAACAACAAATACTAAAAACAGAATAAAATAAATATTTAAGGGGGATCCCATACAACAAACGTGATTTTTTTGCCGTTTTTATAGATAGTGGTACGGAACCCCTTGTGCGCGAGTCCGACTCGCACTAGGCCAGTTTATATAAGTTATGTTTTTAATGGCATTTAGATGTCTCCAGTTCTCTCTCCTCCCAATGCCAACATGATATAGCTATTTTGGAAACATAAAACCACTAATTGGAATATAGATTTCATAATTGGTTTCCCCAAGAATAAATTATAATTTTAATAGAGTGATAATGTAAAAGACAGAAAATAAGTTTATTTTTATGCAATTCAACTATGCTACATTTATTAGAACGGATGTTGGCGCCAATAATAATCTGCAAGTGATAATTACGTGCATAAACAATAATGATTTAAGAATGATAATAAATAATAGTTTGCTAAATGCATAGACTGTTCTAGAAAAGATATATTTTCAAATCGTGGTCGTGAAAGCAAACAACAGAAATCAATAACGATTATGATGATTGATTGTAAGATTTTGTATGATTTTGAAGATAAAATGTGAGTTACGAATATAGAATTAAAACTATCGTGGTTGTTAATCATTTTAAATAGAAATACGGCTAATTACCACGTTTTTCTTTGTATTGCTGACGTTTCGAGACAATTCAGATGCTCTTCATAATGGCATCGCCCGCGACCGCGATCAACGGCAGATCGGCGATCAACGGCAGATGAGTATTCACCGATCTGCCGTTGATCGCGGTCGCGGGCGATGCTCATGATGAAGAGCATCTGAATTGTCTCGAAACGTCAGCAATACAAAGAAAAACGTGGTAATTAGCCGTATTTCTATTTAAAATTACGAATATGTTTTTAATAGGCACAAAATAGTCAAGAAATGTGTGAATGATTTGCTAGAAGAAAACGATTTTGCTTTTCTTGAGATAAGTGAATGATAGTTAGGGAGAAAGGATAACCTAAGGAACGTAACTTCGAACATCCTAATAATATTATACATGCGAAAAACTGTTTGTATGTTTGTGCCTCAATCATGCCTAAATGACAAAACGAACTAAGATGAAATTTGCTGTAAATGTAGATATAAAACCCGAATAGACTACTTTAAAAGACGAAAAATATCCCCAAAATGATAAAAAAAACGCAAAAGGAATGATTTTGGTATAGACGTCGCAGGTGTTAAAAAAATCTGACATCAGTCGTCATAGCAACGTGCAACTCTATTCAATTATTGAAATTTGGACAGGACAACGTCTGTCACGGGGTCTGCTAGTCTTCAATAAAGCATTTTCAACTAGCGTTTAACTGAAGAGTTCTGAAGTTTTCTTTAATAACATTGACTGAGTAAAGAGAAGTTTACTTGGACAATATTGACTCAGCCGGTGTATTATTGTTTTGGTGCTGACACGAAGCGCGTGCGCTTAGTATATAAAACTAGGTGTTGATAGTATATTTATTAAAACAAAATATCCATGTCAACATTGCAATGCTTTGGCGGAATGCCCTCGTATTTAGCGAAGGTATACGCCAAATTATAAATGGTATGTGTGAGGTTGTTATCTAACTAATATTATATAGAGAGAGTGCAAATTTTGTGAGTTTGTATGCGGTGGGTAATACTCTGACGGTACCTATTTGAAAAAATATTTTACCATTCGAAAGGTACATCCGAAAGGACATAGGTTACTTTTTATCAGGGTACCATGCAAGCGAAGCCTCGCACAGAACGAAATGTATCTGAATGTAAGCACATTGGTTCTGCTGGATGAAGCCATCCAGCAGAACCCTAGTTCGGCTTAAGATGATAGCAACAAGGAAGAAGCTCTTTTTATATGTATCACATCAGATGCGTCCTTCAGGTCTATCCTTCAGGCTGTCAGGCCCCGACAGAAAACCAGCGCCGCACCGCGCTTCGTCTACTCCCTAGGTTCGGTGCTGTGCGGCTCAATGCTGAGACGGGGAACTATTTGCCCCCGCAAAACACAATCTGTTGTTCATTGTTCCTGTTATTGTCCTCTATTATTCATTGTGTTGTGCTTGTTGTAAATAAATCTATTTTCTTTCGTCTAGTTTGCACGCACAGTATCTTATAAACAGACTGGCCCACAGAAAAAAGCACTTTCAGTTTTTCCGGAACTTTATGCCACAATAATCACTTATGGGTTTAAAAAATACCCTACGACCTGTTCTCATACTCATAAAATTCGGTCGAGCCGTTTCGGAGGAGTTTGGTTACAAACACTGTGACAAGTGAATTGTATATATTAGAAAAAATAAGTATACGGAACTCCTGGACGTAAACATAGAGTCGACAACACAATTTGTTTTTAACACACGGCTCGAAAACGCGTAACGCGTAATCAATAATTCCCAGTAATGCGAAGAATGTTGTGTAATCGGATCAAACGAACAAGATAATTTCTTGATTAAAATAATTAGTGTATTTTGAAACCTAAAAACCCTAATTGAAATATCTTACTAATTAAAATTCAAAAACCATTTATTTCAATAAAATCACAAGGATCACTTTAAACGTCTTAGGAACTAGGTGAAGCTACGCCGATTTCACGCGACCAAGCCTAGAAGAATCAGGCAACAAACACGGCTTGGGGTCTACTTTTTTTTTAATGATCCTTTCCTTAATGCTATGTAGAGCTCCAGTGTGGTGCCAATCGAACAAGGTGAAGGCTCAAACAAGAATAATAATTAAAAGTACAGTAATAAAAAAAAAGTATGATTATTTTTCAAACTATCGTGATTACTAGACATAACTATAGATTTTTACCCGAGTCTTTATCACGTCATTAACGTCAGAAAAAAAAATACGTGATAAAGACCCGTGTAAATATCTATAGTTAGGAAATGTATGATTTAATAACATGCGAGCGAGAACTCTGGTGTTAGATTCACCTCAGCAATGAGGTGTAGGTAATACCTGACATAGATTGCTATAAAAAGGTGCTGAACAAAAGATGAAAGAGTCTTTATTTCAATTATATGCGAAAAAACAAACGCTTACGACATAAAGAAGCATGCCATGTAAGCAGTAAGCACGTGTTAAAATCTCAGAGTATTTTCATTTCCTTATCAGTGCTCGCGAACGTGTTACAGTTTGTAGACACGTTAAATCTCGACATATTAGTAATGATAATAGTATTTGATATGAACTTGCTCTTCTTGATAAGATAAGTAAATTACATTTTTATGATTTACTTTACACAGATTTCAAGGTAATAATAATGATAGGATCACGACTGTAATCCCCAAGCCCGGTAGACATTCTCTCAGATCTCCAGGCGCTTAGATCCTTTGAAGATGTCCAGTTAGGGTAGTCAGAGGCACGATCAAACATTATATTTGGCACATGCCCACATTTCGCAGTAGTTAGCATTCCACACGTGACAGATTGCAAGCTCGTCGCCGCTTATAAGAATACTAACTGGTTTCCTCACGAAGTTTTCCTTCATCGTTCTGAGCACGTGTTTTGATGCGCATATACATTTTTCGAACAGAAAAATCCATTGATGCACGCCGGGATTAGAACCCACGACCTTTGAAATGAAATTCGTGGTATAACCCACTCGGTCAACACAGCTTTTTCAAGATTTCAAGGTACTCGTACCGGATAACCCTTGTAATACTAAATAAATAAAATAAAATAATAAATAAATAAATATTGGCGGACTTTACACACAACGCCATCTAGCCCCAAACTAAGCAAAGCTTGTACTATGGGAACCAGATAACTGATAGAATACTTATATATATATATATTTTTTTTTTTTGTAAATGCATACTTATTATATCGTACATAGTAGCACCCAGACACAGAACAAACATCTATGTTCATCACACAAATGTTTCCCTGGGTGGGGATGGGTATTTTAGGTGAATCAGACCAGCACTGTCCGAATGGTCTAAAAACAGAACGCATTGCCACTTAGCTCTCTTCGCACCTGTGATTTATTTTCGCCACGGTAAAGCCACACGAATGTCAATGTATTATGGTGGCAGTGGTTGCTCACTTAGGTCACCACAGATCAATAAGCACTGACGTCGGAGGCTGGAACTGGCCAAAAGCCAAGCCCGTATCGATCGGCCTGTGGTCTAGGCGTCACTTTAGGTAATTCACGAAGCGTTAAGTCTGAAGTTCAGCGCGAACAATGAAAATGATTATAGAACATGAATATTAATATGTGGAAGAAGTGAAATGAGTATATTATACTGGTAGTGCTTAAAACACGACTACAGGGAAATAAACCCCGACTTTGCACGGGTACATGTGAAGATAATAAGATAATATATATCTAATGCCTTTAAATGAGCAATCTTGTCCACATATTATATAATCTGAGTCTCGGAAACGGCTCCAACGATTTTCATGAAATTTAGTATGCAGCATTCGGGGGCGATAAATCGATCTAGCTAGGTTTCATTTTTGGAAAAATGTCGTTTTATCTGTGTTTTCAGGCAATGAAGTACCGAGCAAAGCTCGATCATCCAGGTACTATATATCTAAGGCATGTTGAAGAAAATAAGCTATATAGCTGCAGCCACATGCGTCGTAATAACACCAGCTTATCACAGCATTTACGATCAGCACGCAACGATAACCAGAATGAGTGGTGAATGATCTCTGGCAATGATCTACATAAGTCTGAATGAAGACACGCGTGTAGAATTAATTATCTACCAGTTTAACGACTAAACCTGCCAACGACACGGTGATGGTCTGCTTTTCTGCCGATATTTCTATAACCACTCTAACTTCTAACCGATATTATAAACACGAAAGTTTGTCAGGATGTTTGTGGCTAAATTACTCGTATGCCAAAACGAATAAACGGATTTAGATGAAACTTGGAATATACACATCCGAGCATCACGCGAGCGAAGTCGCGGGCGGAAGCCAGCCGTATAATGTGCAGCTAAGCGGCTAACTTTAGTTCGGTTTAGTAACGAGGTTATGGACAAAACTGCACAATAGTTTAGCATATTTCTGGCATGCTCAGGGAATATAAACGTTCTTGCGATATATGTATTTTTGAATTACGGCAATGCAATTAAAACGGGTTTAAGTTGCACTTAGCGTTGTATGTTGTGCCAGCGCAGAACAAATTGGGTGGTCTTATTAGGTGTACGCATCGCGATATTATCTATAATATGTAATATGAATGCGAACATATCGAATTCTAAAGATCAAATGAGGGTAGTTTCGACAACTACCTCCGTTTCTCGTCTGTAACACCAAGAACACACTCCAGTCTTCCCGTGACCACGATTGTAGTAACACGCGGGTCGCGCGTCTACTATTTGAAATATTAATGAAATTGTACGGTGGTCTTGTAGAGTTTGGTAGCTAGGACTCAATGAATATTGATGGTAGAATTCACGTATGAAAGTGTAAGCTCATGTGGGATAGTCAATGCTAGCCGCGTAGGCCTGTCTAGAATGGTATTGCGACTGCATGCGGTCTAGGCTATTTGCCAAGAACAACTAGAACTTAGATACAATAGACTTTGTTTTCAAGCACCTCTTTATATTCACATAGTAGCATCTGGTTACACAAGTACCAGCAATTGTACAAACTTTACAGTTTCAAGTCGTAAACAACATTCATTCTGTTATGGTAAACTTCAATTCAACTGTAATAAATCAATAGTTGAGGGAATAAACATATGCCATCAAAAACATAACTTGTAAAAAAAGCCAAGTCACGCAACGCAACTCAATTCTTCTTCCGTAAAAAGTTGTGAGATCTCAACAAATAGCAGAACAAAAAAACATATAGGTACTAACAATTAACAAAAAAAAAGTACACAAAGAACAATAATTAGATGGAGTTTCATGTGGAACAGAGTACCTCTAGAGTATGAACTGTCATCATGTTGAGTTTTAGTGCGTGCAATGCGGAGGTATACCGCGCGGTAACGGTATAATGATTTCATCAGCAACATCACCAGCTATTAATCAAACAGTCTCAATAGCCATTACGCAACTTGATTCAGATTGACCGTATCTAACCGTCTGAATGCTGTCTGCGTCTGGCAACTCTGGCAATAATTGTTTTCTCGCGTCTGCATGAGAAAGTTGCTTAGCTTAAAGTTGATTTACATTATCGGTCTCACACCGTCTCGCCCTTGCCAGAATCCAGTCTAATATTGTTACTTGAATTATTTTAATGATTCTTATGTAAAACTGTTATAATAAGTACCGGTCGACGCTTCGGCCGACATTACTACTAATTGGTACCCACAAACTAGGCGCTAGATCTCAACTGCTATTTGAGTGAGTGGCGCAATTTAGCTGAAGATGTGGAAAGAAGGGAGGCTCAGATCCTAGCTAGTATAGTCCATAAGTTTTCTGTTGAAAAATATTTTTCAATGACAAGCTTTTGTAAAATCATTTACCATCGAGCACCAGCGCGCTATCAATAGCTACCTGTCAATATTTATCTTAGTATCTTAGAATCGAAGTATTTACTAAGGAGTTCCATTGTAAGTGTCTGTTCAACAGCTGTCTTCATCATTAGATCAGCTCGCTGGCATATTATTGCATTGTCATCGAAGTTACATAATTATGCAAAATTTTAATCGGTTGGAGATAACTGCTTCGAAATTGAGTTGCAAGATTCCACCTTAACAAACATAGTTTAATTTATACTATACATATATTGCAAGTTAAATAAAAGCTTGTAAAAAGCACATGTACTTTCCTACGATGGTATCCTAGAAGTCTATTGAACCGAACCCATTGGCTCCTAGGCGCTCTTTGTGTGGGAAACTTTATGCCTGACAGTTGGCTTGAACAGTTAATGCCAATAGCAGTTTCACTCTCATTACTATAATTAAACAAGTGTGCGCAGAGCTTAAAATAAAAGTAGGTCGTTTTATTAACTTTAATGCACTCCACTCCTTGTTTCGAAGTTCTCTTTATGAGTCGAGATTATTCAACTCTATTTACGAAGCAATATTACAGAGCAATCAGAAATAGATCATATTTCTTACTTATTCCATATTTTCCCTTGAAACTTTCGAGTGAAGATCGATACCTTTCGCTTGCAATTATTGCAGTTTTGAAGACTTGAAAGCGTTATTAGTTATTATATAAAACTAGTAGAAAACAAAACCGTAACTAACGCAAAGTTCGCACATTTCATAAATTACAAACATAGTTACGTCCAGCGTTCTCATACGTTTCGTAGCTATTTAATATTAGAGGTTATTAATACAAAACGGAACATCGTGAGATCGCAGTTCCGGACAAAATAGGTAACAGTTTATGATCCACAATTTTGAAAGATAAAAGCTTTTTCATGGACAAAAGCATAAAACCCAAACCCTAAATAAAATTGGCAGAGATGAGCTTGAAACCTTCAACGTATGGTGCAAAATGTGGACATGTGCCAAATGTAACGTTTGGACATGCCTCTGGCGTGCCTTCGAGCATCTTCAAGGATCTTAACGTCTGGAGATACCTGAGAGTATATTTTACAGTACTTGGGGATTATAGTCGTGATTCAATTATACCACGTTCTATAATCAGAGATCTCTTTTGTAAACAAAGTAATGTCAAGAATAGTCAATGTCAAAGTGTAATTCCAGCGATTCTCAAACATTTTTACTTGTGATAAATATCCGACCTGTAGGTATGTAATATGCTGTGCCTCGCGGTTTCACTCGCGTAAAACTTAAATAAATCACTAGCCATTACCCAGAGAAATACATTCCAATTCAAAAATTGAAGCGGAACACTAATGACATAAAAAAAAACCCGATTGCACAAAATATCACAATAGTCACTGACTAGTTGCTATTTGTAGAATAATGAGGCTATTTGACAGTATGAAAAATAAAGTGTTGTTGACAGTAATCTATGTAAATTATGCCTTCATAAAGCGTTATGGAGTAAAATAACTTGAAAATAAACAATGATTTATTCAAAAACCCATAATTATAATTATCTTTTTTCAAACGCCAGTCACGTGACACAAAACGGTCAGGATTGGTCGAATCGACGATGACGTAACATGCTTGTCAATATGTCATCGCCTGCCTTGAAAACTTGACGTTTGTTTAATTGTTGACAAGCATGTAACGTCACAGAAACTAGTGCGACGTCATTTGCATAATGAAGCGTTTTTGCGGGTTATTTAAATTATGAATATTTAATTTACATTTTTAGGGCCAATACTTAACAGAATTGAAAATATGTAGTATTTTTTTATGGGTTCCACAGTCACTACTGAATAATCTAGAATGGTTTTTATAAATTTATTAATTAAAACTGGTCGAAATAGAAACATAAAATATCGAGGACACTATCAGAAATCATATAAGCGCATTATAGGCTTTAATTTGGAACACAAAGTAGGTACTTACAGGTAGGTACCCACAAGTGAAAGCCCAGTGGTAAGCAAACCTTAAAATGAAGATTAATGATTCGGAAGAAGTGATTGAAGTGATATTTATTGAAACATGAATGCTTGATATTACAACAACGATAACTCCAGATCAAAGGCACTGGAGACATAAAAACTTATTTGAATTCATGGAAATCTAGAAATCGATAACTTTTGCATTTATAGATTTTAAAGTAATGATTTTAGACCCCGTGGCCTGTATCAGTAGATGGTAATTTCGAAGCTATTTCCATTTACTATCAGGAATTGCGTACCTCTTTGAATAAACACCAACCTATCCGCATACTAGGTTCAGGTTTAGGTTCAGGTTTTCATAATCATTTTTGAATGTTTTTTTAGGTTTCCGTACCCAAAAGGTAAAAACGGGACCCTATTACTAAGACTTCGCTGTCCGTCTGTCTGTCACAGGGCTGTATCTCAACCGTGATAGCTAGACAGTTGAAATTTTTACAGATGATGTATTTCCGTTGCCGCTATAACAACAAATACTAAAAGCAGAATAAAATAAATGGGGCTCTCATACAACAAACGTGTTTTTTTACCGTTTTTTATAGAAAATGGTACGAAACCTTTCGTGTCCGACTCGCACTTGGCCGGTTTTTTTATTTTTAGTTGTAACTTGTAACCTATGTTCTTGATCCCAACAAATATATTTTGATTTTGAGTAACGTGACAGATTAGCTATCGCCCGCGGCTTTTCTTTACTGGTACCTAGATAAAAAGAATCCTATATGATATTCCAAGACGAAATCCGTCCCAACGTATCAACTTTCCTCACAAACTTTCGGATTATAAAATTAGTTTACACTTTAAAAATTAAAAATTAAAAAAAAAAGGCCAATTTGAATGAAACATTATTTTACTGATCAAAAGCTACATTATCAGCGAGTAACATTAGCTACATTTTATTTTCTAAAAAAATTAGAGATTCCCACAGAAATTGTAATAATGAAACCTACAAAAAATTATAAAAAATAGTGTAGACTGCAATCCCCAAGTACGGTAGACATCCTAGACGCTTAGATCCTTTAAAGATGTCTAGTGAGGGTAGTCAAACATTATATTTGGCACATGCCACATGCCGAGGCGAACAGCTAGTAGAATATATAGAAAGGCGAAGTTACCCGTGAGGCGTATGCCACAAACGGGAACTCGATATATCAAGTTATCTACCAATGCAATATTACCGAACGCATTACTTCCCAACCAAAACTAATTACATGCACTGTTCGTATAACGCGAGCGGACAGCAATCATGTCTAACCCCAGGCGCGCTAAACCAATAACGAAACGGTTACAGCCGGAGTTACGTAATTACCGCACATGTGCCTAAGGAGTGCCAATCTGATACCTAGGATTGCGATTATCTGGGTGGTCTTGTTTCTTAACTTGGGTTCTTAGTACTAAACTGTGTTTTGTAGAGACATAATTTGCCTGTTAGCTGAAAGAGAGTTAAAATAAATAAAAATATTGGTGGACATTTTACACATCGCCATCTAGTCCCAAACTAAGCAAAGCTTGTACTATGGGAACTAGATAACTGATAGAATACTTATATACTTTTTTTTTTTTTTGTAAATACATACTTATGATACATACTAACACTCAGACACAGAGCAAACATCTATGTTCATCACACAAATATTTGCTCTGGGTGAGGATCGAACCCACAACCTACAGCGCTGAAGGCAGAGTTACTACCAACTGAGCTGTGAGTTATTCGAGAGACCTCCTTGCCAGTATCATGGGACTTTGTTTTACTAATGTTTACAAATTTCCTGGCTTCGCCGAAGTTCTGTATCTCAAGAAAAAAAAACGGATTATCAAATCACTACATAGTATAAAGCAAAGTCGCTTTCCGCTTCCCGCGTCTGTATGTATTGTATGTATGTTTGTTTGCTTATATCTTTAAAACTACACAACGGATTTTGATGCGGTTTTTTTTATAAATAGAGTGATTCAAGAGGAAGGTTTATATGTATAATATAGTAGAGAAACACTGATAATTTTAGAGGTTTCTTATGTGATGTCGTAAATAAACACATTTTTTTGCGCTTACATTGCAAATGCTGGCTGAACCCCACGAGACATATCAAAATAATGTACTACAGTATTGTATACCTTAAAAACGTCTACAAAAAAGTCCACGATGGTATTAGAAATGTCTTACGCACAGCGAAGCGGGCACGGGTCAGCTAGTATGGGTATATATGATCAGTTCGTTGTATGTCTGTCTGTTTGGCTGGCGAGACCGTTTTTCTCAACAACATGTGTGTGAAATTTATATCAAATATGTACTTCTTATATACTTATATACTCTACAATATGTACTCTTCAAATATGACTGTTCTTACAAGAAGTCAATGAATATGGCCATTTATATCGCACATTTTAAGTTTGTACGGAAGTTACGGAACCCTTGGTGCGCGAGTCAAACTCGCACTTGACTAGCATTTTTAAGGCGCGCGGTGTTTCCTTTGATTTGTTTGTCTACAAGCCTTTACTAATTAGACATTAAAGAAAATATATTTACATTTACTGGTAATAACGCGGATGCTATAAAACATAACCCAATTCTCAACACGGCTATACAAATGCTATTAGAGAAATTAATAATTAAATCAAGCAAGCTCATAAAAGCTCCGCCTGATAATGGAGTCAATGCAATCACGCACCTTATTAAAGGGGAGGCCTCAATTGGCTTATACTGTTGTTTATGGCTTAGAATCAATAAGGCCTTTCCAGTGTAGGCAAATAATGAGGTGCCAAAGAATTTTCACCGGCATGTGTGAATTGTATTTGTGCGCAAACTTACGTACTAGGCGAAAGTTGGATGGAAATCTTCAGAACAATGCGACGGACCCGTTTCAGATTGAAAGTCTTATACGTGTGAGTCGCGAGATGCTTTAAAAGCTTGCATTTCGAATTTTATCTACCCTCACTTTGTCTTCAGAAATAGAAATGTCCATGTTATATTACGACACGCCACACTGATGGTGATCTGACTGATGTGTCCACGCACTGAGATGGTCTGTCGCGACGCTCACACATAGTGACCACAGGATTCCATAAAGTAGAGAGTCTATAGCCGGCATCACGTTTGAAAGTTACGACTACTAATCACAATAGTTTTCAAAATAATATTATAGATACTTGAAAAAAAATCCTCCGGCTAGCTTTTGCATATTTATATGTTAGCTTTGCTGCGCTTGTAAGTGTGGGTTTTTTTACAAGCTTTTATTTAACTTGCAATTTATGTATGTATGTAACTATGTTTGTTATGGTGGAATCTTGCAACTCAATTTTGAAGCACTTATCCCCAACCGATTGAGCTGAAATTTCGCATACTTACGTAACTTCGGTGACAATGCAATAATATGGTGACAGTAAGTCAGGAGCTGCACTCACAATGGAACTCCTTAGTAAATACTTCGATTGGGTAAATCTTTGCATACTTGACAAGTTCCGATGACAATGTTATATGATGTGACAGGTGATAGCTCGTACGCTGGTGCTCGATGGTTTAAATTATTTTACAAAAGCTTGCTATTGAAAAATATTTTCAATAGAAAACTTATTCAGAATTATAGTTGTACCCGCAATATATCTTTAATATCAGATTGCTTAGTTATACGAGTAGCACTTGAAGTTCAGGCAGTTATAGTTTATGACAAAATGAAATATAAACAGATTTATCGCGTTATTAGATATACCAATTTAATAAAAACCGGCCAAGTGCGAGTCGGACTCGCGCACGAAGGGTTCCGTACTATTATCAAAACGGCAAAAAAATCACGTTTGTTGTACGGGAGTCCCACTTAAATATTTTCCTTCACCGTTATAAACACGTGTAACACGCATGTACATTTTTCGAACAGAAATATCCATTGATGCACGGCCAGGATTCAAACTCGAAATTAATTTGAAATTAATAATATCTACCTAGGTACCTATTTACCTAACTACATGAATTCAATAATTCAATTTCAAACTTTTTATTCGATCATGTGAAGTACCATCTATTTACCGACTAACTTTACCGATAGTGGTAAAATAGCGCCACCTGCCAGCGGAATTGCAAACCTCTTTCATCTTACCTCTCAAACCCCGAGCGGTCGCATGAGATCGCGAAAAGTACTTATATTAACGTAGTAACATCACATGAAACTAGATGGCGCTGGAATGCAATGGAATGCAAAAATCAAGTTTGTTGTATGGGAGCCCCCCTTAAATATTTATTTTATTCTGTTTTTAGTATTTGTTGTTCGAGCAGCAATAGAAATACATAATCTGTGAATATTTCAACTGTCTAGCTATCACGGTTCATGAGATACAGCCCTGTGACAGACAGACGGACAGACAGACGGACAGACAGACGGACAGACAGACGGACAGACAGACGGACAGCGAAGTCTTAGTAATAGGGTTCCGTTTTTACCCTTTGGGTACGGAACCCTAAAAAACGGGGAGAATTCCCGTGACCACTATTGTTGAAACAGAGTCGAAATGTCGTCGTCGGAATAAATAATAATTTTACGTTTAAATAACTAAAAAGAAAACCGATTAAAATGTTTCGACCAATCGAAAATTCGATGGCCAATATTAAAGTTTTATGATTCAATTAGTCCTACATGAATATTATCTAAATGGGACTAAAGGACTATTCTCAGCACAATAAAAATCATCCTCAACAATAATCATCATACATCATATCGGATGCGCAGTCACACAAAAAAAAGCAATAAAAACACATGTCGAATTGAAAACCTCCACTTTTTTCATCGGTCAAAAAGGTAAAAACTCGATAAATGCCAGTTTGATTAATTAATGATTGTGTGTTTTAATCGCGAAAGTAGTTTGAACAGACAAATGTAAATTAGCCATGAGTAATGGACTAATGAGAATGAACTAGTAATTTGCAATGGCATTTAATTTTGCACTGGCTGTCTGTCGGCAAAGAAAAGCGACCCCACAAGACGCTTGGTCGTACAATAGAGGCGATGGCGTAGTGATTGCCCGACTGAGATAAAATTAATCTTTATTAAGAACATCCTATCATAATAATCTTTATAAAATTATGCGAAAGTTATAGAAAAGATATATGTTTGTACCCTAATAAACCTAAACGACCATACCGATTAAAATTAAATTTACTGTAATATGTAGATAAATAATCAAAATAACAGAAGTGGGAACTTATACTCCGAAAAAGTGCAAAAAATTAGACATCTCAGACCGAAAATATTGAGTTGACATAGCAACGCATTCTACCTAAAAGGCTGAAACCTACTAATACTATAAGGTCGGTATTTAAAATTTATTTTGTCAAAAAAATCTGACATCAATTGTGTCTACCGAATGATACGCATTCTACCAAAATTCGTAATTTATTAGAAATTAAAGGGGAAAAAAATAATTAGTCATATAAGAAAGGAGTGTTAGTCATTTTCTTTTTCTTTTATTAGTACTTTTGAGTAATCGGAAAAATTTCTAAGAAAGATGATATTACATGGAAAGCAAAATTCTGATTCCAAATTTGGCAACCGAACTATGTTTTTGCAGTAACAGAAGCCGAAATACGAGTACGAGAACAGATCTACCAGATCTCACTTCCTTATTTGAAATAGGAGACGGCTGATTTTTTATAAATATTTTAACTATTTATAATATTATATTACGTATAAGTATAACCAATAATATAGTACCAAGTTATTATGCTTTAGGTTACGTATAATTTAGACTCACCTTCGTATTCAAGAACGACACTATGAGAACACGCACCCACAGTGGACGAAATCTTTTTTCATAAACATCACTTTATGTGTTGAGCGGCACTATGGCGCACGCTACCGTGTGCCTTTAGAGCTCAACTTTGGCTAGAGGCACACGACAATGTGCCTCTATTAGTTACACTATGCAGTGTCGCACAACACAGTGATTTTTATGAAAAAAGATTTCGTCCACTGTGGGTGCGTGTTCTCATAGTGTCGTTCTTGAATACGAGGGTTAGTCACGAAATATTACGGGGTTGAGAACTAACAATTAATAAAAAAACTTGAGAGGTGTCAAGGGACACCCGGATGGAACGAAGTTCTCACAAAATAACGTGGGACAAGGGAAGGGGAATCAACTTCGACTTCGACTTCGACTTCGACTTCGACCTCGACCTCGACATCGACCTCGACCTCGACCTCGACCTCGACCTCCACCTCCACCTCGACCTCGACCTCGACCTCGACCTCGACCTCGACCTCGACCTCGACCTCCACCTCCATCTCGACCTCCACTTCGACCTCCACCTCCATCTCGACCTCCACTTCCACCTCGACCTCGACCTCGACACAATTAATAGATATATATATTAATAGATATACTATAGCAAAAAAGTGTCGTGACAACTTTTCGTGACAACTTTTCGTGACAACTTTTCGTAAGAATTTTTTCCGTCTAGCCCCCTTTCACAACGCGCGATAAGGAACTTCGTTCCAAAAATAGTACTGTAATCCTCAAGTACGGTAGACATACTCTCAGATCTCAAGGCGCTTCGATCCTTGAAGATGTCTAAGGGTAGTCAGAGGCACGTCCAACCATAAAGTTTGGCACAATACCAACATTTTTCAGTAGTTAGCATTCACACGTCGCTTCTAACTAACAGGCTGCAGGATATCTGTATTCATAGAATGCGCAAGAGTTGAGGATGTCACAGGTATGACGTGACTACAACTATGCAGTGTTGTCACCTGCAGTTTCCGGCATGAGTCATACTATAATCCGTAATAGAACTCAAATCTGACTGGCCTGACAGCTCAGTTGGTAGTAACTCTGCCTTCTGCGCTGTAGGTTGTGGGTCAAATATTTGTAAGATAAACACAAACATAGACATGTTCTGTATTATATGTCTTCTATCAGTTTTCTGGATCCCATCACAACGTTTGAGCGCGGCAGGTAGCACGCGGCTGTCCTCCAAATATAGCGCGGCTGCCGCGCTTATTGCCGTGCAGTGTCTGGACACACCTTTACTAGAATTACCATGAAACTGTCTTCCCATTACCTAAATGGCAAATACCTGTCTTTCTCTCAACCTTCAAACTAATGGCTGTTTGAAAAGCTTCAAGGAAAGTGCTTGTACTCCGGGTGAGATCAATTAGTATAACAGAAATGTGTTTCGATTGACGAGCAATAAAATTAACCTCTGAGTAAATCGAAAGCACTGCACTGTAGTTTGCCGAGGCAGACTCTAATAGGTACATAAAGAAAGCAGGTTTGCATGAGCCATGTTGATAGTTAAAATTCATTCAACCAATGGATCATGTGCAACCAAAAAACTTCTAACTAATCAACAGCCGCAGGACTAAATGGTTAACTAAAACAATGTAAATACCTGCAAAGAAAGGCTTTTTTGAAATGCACTATTACTGCACAGTAGTCCTGGGAGCTTATTTTTCAAGCTATCGTGATTAGTAGACATAACTATAGATTTTGACACGGGTCTTTATCTCATAATTACCTTTAATTTATTTAGTTTATCTGCTGCCCGCAACCATGGTTATTGTCAAATAGTCAAAACGTACGTCGGGAAAATAAATAAAAGGTAATTACGTGATAATGAATGATGTAGATGCAGCGCACTCGCAAATGGTATTTTTTAGTGTTCCATACCTAGTGACAGTCTGCTATCAAGCTAGACAGTTGAAATTTTCACAGATGATGTATTTCTGTTGCCTCTAAAACAACAAATATACTAAAAACAGAATAAGATAAATATTTAAGTGGGGCTGCCATACAACAAACATGATTTTTTTGTCGTTTTCATAGACGCTACGTAAGGAACACTTCGCGCGCGAGTCTGACTCGCACTTAGCCGGTTTTTAGCTGATAATACAGATAAAATAAATTCGTTTCCAACGTTTTAATGTTTTAATTATTTGGGGGCACGGCAGTGCCCCCGCCAAGTCGAGCGCGAAGCAAACACTGCCGTACCATCCTTTACTGGAACCATTTCGCCGCATTTTCAGGCCCCTATTTGAGAACCTCTGGATAAGACCAGAACGCTGAAATTTTCGTCATCCAGTAAGCCATAATCACGTACTTAAAATCCAAAATTTCAAGTCTGTAGGTCATTTAGTTACGAAGTTAAGCGAAAGCAAAGTTTCACATTTTAGACAGACACTCACTCACTCACTCACTCACTCACTCACTCACTCACTCACTCATGATCATCAGAATAGAACTAGTACTTCCCATAAACTCAGAGAGCTGAAATTTGGTACAGAGTTAGGGTTTAATGGCCACATAAAGGGAAAACCATAAAAACTAGGATAATCGAAGATCTGGAGTACCTGGTGACCCTGATAAGAAAACACAAGAGCCTAACCAAACTATTAGAGATCGACATACCGCCTTTACAAAAAATATGCAACTACTGGACCGATTTGAAAAATTCTTTCACCATTAGAATCCTACATTATCCCTGATGAACATAGGCTATAGTATATTTTCAAAAATATTAGGGATCCGTATGAAAACATCGATAATGTAATCCAAAGTGTGAAAAAATTAAAAAAAAATCCTTATATTGCGTTTGCTGCGGAAATTATTGACAATAGAGCAAAGTAATGTACTACAGTTTTAAAGACGACATCAATATCTACAAAAAAGTATGCAATACTATATGTCTAACTATTAGGGATCCGTATGAAAACTTCGATAATGTAACCCAACGTGTAAAAAAAAACCAAAAAAATCCTTATATCGCGTACGCTGCTGTAATTGTTGACAATAGAGCAAAGTGATGTACTACAGTTTTAAAGAGAACATCAATATCTACAAAAAAGTATGTAATACCATACATCTCACTATTAGGGATCCTTATGAAAAATTCGATAATGTTACCCAAGGTGTAAAAAAATTACCTTTATCATTATTATATCCGTGCGACGCCGGGGCGGACTGCTAGTACGCAATAAAATTAAAGGAAAACTCTGGATAAGACTAGACTGGCTTTTATACTTACAAGTTTACAAGAAGAAATAGTTGAACGATTAACTTTATTCTAATCGAACATTACACAAATTAACAAATTAAATAAACTAAAATATTAATTTCGCTCAAAATTTGATAAAAATATAATGCATTGGACTAAGAGTGGCGGTGATACCAGCGCACACGTCGCTAGATGGCGCTGACTGTATTTTAAACGCGCTTACGATTTGTTTTTATAATAAAAAAACAACTCATAAAAAGAAAAAAAAAACTGTGTCAAATAAGAAAATCTAATAAAATAAATCAATAAGCCCACGTTTCTACAAAAAGAAGTGAAATCCCACCAAAAACATTCTGTAAAAAACTAGCCAAGTCTCGATGGAGCTGCTTGTTTATCTCTAAAAAGTAATGAAATCTAGACAAAGTCGTGTCAAGTCTGAGGTTCTTTACTGCGATTTCTTTATTATTATAGAATGTTATGTGACTTGGCCGTCAAAATACGTCTATTTTATGTTAGATCGGTGGTCGATTTGACGCTCCAAAAAGAAGACAGCAGAAGTCAGCATTGTCAATGCTGAATGCATGTGTTGCACAATCAACAACAGCCTAAACTAAGACACTAGCGTCCAATTACCAATACCTGTATTGGCTATTATCTCGCTTAACAAACATAGGTAGTTACAACAGATATAACATTACGTGTAAACAAAATTGACTTGTACCCACTAACGTATAAAGAATGTTCAACGGCCAAGGCACACAACATTCTATAATAATAAAGAAATCGCAGTAAAGAACCTCAGACTTGACACGACTTTGTCTAGATTTCATTACTTTTTAGAGATAAACAAGCAGCTCCATCGAGACTTGGCTAGTTTTTTACAGAATGTTTTTGGTGGGATGTTGTTTTTTCCTGTACAGATCCGATTCGGGTCTTTTTATGAGAAAATAATACTTCCGACTAAGTGTTTATTGTTAGTTTACTTTATGATTCGGCCATTATCACGATAGAAGTAAGTCACAGCAATAAAATAAACTATAGATACTGTGAAATATACAATGCATATCAAACCTTCTGCTTTCTAAAGGTAGTGTCGGGTAAGCCACAATTTATGACGGTTTATTCGCGTCCTATGAGATAAATCGCTTTTGAGAAATGAGATGCAAGTGTTTGTCGTGTCACTGGCTCTTTTCATTTCCAGATTTCGGTTTTAGCGTAGCTTGTTCTTGTTTTTGTTCACCGTTTGAGCGAATACAAGCCGTGTTGTATATTATGTATTCTATCAGTTATCTGGTTCCCATAGTACAAGCTTTGCTTAGTTTGGGGCTAGATGGCGGTGTGTTAAGTCCAACTATTTATATATTTTTATACCTTATTTCGATTGGATAACTATTAAATTCAATTGATTTTATTTTTACATCCTCTTACGCGCCGTGCGCCAGTGTGCGCTGACCATAACGGTCACAAAAGGCAGTAAGTAGCTAGAAAGTATTTATAACCAAACAATCATAAACTATCTTGTTCTTTCGGAACAATACGCTATTCAGTACAGCCAGATTAGGTAACCACATTCACTCAATTAAAAACTGCATTGCGATTGTAATCCACATACCTACAGTGCACAAAGCTATACCATTGATATAGCGTACGATACTATTCTTAATACAATTTTGTGCCGAGAAGACCACTGAAAATAGTATCTACTAATCTATACTATAATAAATGTATGTCCAGACATTATCACGGCTAAACTGCTGGGCCGATTGTGATAAAATTTCATATAGAGATAGTTTAAAGTCTTACAAGACGTTTAAAGTTAAAGACGCACATATAGGATACTTTTTCCAAAATTTACCATTGATTTTCAGGAATTTCAATTATTTACGATAAAGTCCTCCAAAATCGATTTTCTGAATATACGTGGACGAAATCGCGGGTAAAATCTAGTAAATATAATAGTTTAAAAACTAACAGTTGCGTGTTACAGTGTTACTAAGTTTGGTATCCGTGCTATTTGCCGTTGAGGAGTTCCCTCGTGAGGAGCTGATTCTGGCTGTATATTCAGGTTGTTGATATCATATTATTGTACTGTCATCAGAACTACACACAATTGCCAAATTTGATAATTATTCAACAATTAAAAGTAGCTTAAAATCGATATCCAAGATTTATCCAAGATGATCTTAGAAAGTTTATTACAGATGAAAAGCTAATAAATGTGTGCTAAAAAGTGTTTGCGATTTACGTATTAAACCGCAAATCCACCGCAACGCACGAAGAGGCTACGCACGTGCGTCAAGCTTCGCTTTGCAAGAAAATTTATGTAATTGTTTCCACTGCAACCCACGGCCACGGACACGCTACGCATGAATTGACGTGATTGGTGCAAAGAATACCACGTAGCTAAAATGCGTCGCGAGCCCGTGCACTGTGCACGTGCACATGCGCCGCGGTGGGATTGCGGCTTTACTCCATTACTCCGCATAAACTTTTACCCAGTATGCAGTAAGAAAAACACCGTAAAAGAGTCATAAAATTCCTACTACCACTGGTATTATGTCGAGACAACAGCGCAGTGTCGTTACAAGCTTTTATTTAACTTGCAATGTATGTATGTATGTTACTATGTTTGTTCGGTTGGAATCTTGCGATTAAATTTTGAGCAGTTATCCCCAACCGATTGAGCTGAAATTCTGCATACTTATGTAACTTCGGTGTGAATATAGGTGTGTAAATGTGTTGACAGCGAGCTGATCTGATGGAGCCAGGAGCTGTTCAACAGACACTCACAACGGAACTCCCTAATAAATACATCGATTGAGTAAAAACTTTTCATTTATGTCAAGTTCCGATGACTATGATAAATGATATGACAGGTGATAGCGCTGGTGCTCGATGGTTTGAATGATTATGATACAAAAGCATGTCATTGATAATTATTTTTTTAACAGAAAAGTTATTCTTCCTATGATACGAGTCGCGCGTATGACGCGTCAATGTAGACAGACGTCAAGCACCACGGGAGCCTCTCAGACTTGCAGTCTAGCCTAACGTGTTATTAAGCTTGCCGTCCACCTACGGTGCGTCTGTCACGCCAGCTATACCACGCTATGCCGCGCTTTCGAACACATCGCTCGAAGCGAACCAAGGTTGGATGTTGGATGTTAACTAGACACCGTGCCCGCTATATTTAGGTGCGTTTGTCACGAATTGCGTAGGCGACAAATGAAGAGAAAGCGCCATTTCTCCGTGCGCTTTACATTCATAGTCAAACCATAAATTAAATAGTACAAGGTTGCAGAAGCGCAATAGGCTATTTGACATTATGAAAAATAAAGTGTTGTTGATAGTAATCAATTATGCCTTCAAAAAGCGTTATGGAGTGAAATTACTTGAAAATAAACAATAATTTATTAAAAACCCATAATTAAAATTATATATTTTTAAACGCCAGTCACATGACACAAAACGTTCAGGATGGTGGTGGACGGTGGTCGAATCGGCGATGACGTGACATGCGTCAATGTCTTCGCCTGCCTTGAAAAACCTGACTTCTGTTTACTTGTTGACAAGCATGTGACATGACAAAAACTAGTGCGACGCCATTTGCATATAGAAGGGTTTTTGCGGGTTACTAAAATTGACAATGTTTAATTTAAATGTTTAGGGCCAATACTTAACAGATATGAAAATAATATTATTTTATGGGTTCCACAGTCACTACAGAATAATCTAAAATGTTTTTTTTTTATACTAATCAAATAGCCTATTGCTCTACCATCCCGTTCGGCTATCCAAAAATCAAAATCAACATCACATTCCGTGCGCTCATCCAAAATTATACGTTTTGGGTGTACGATAATTTCTTAATTTTCTTCAAAAAAATGCATTCGAAAAATAAGAGTTCGATTGGGTTTTTCTTTTAGGTGATACCTAGTAGGTGCAAAAAAAAATTAATACAGCAAGTTTTTAACAGACTTCAAAAAAAGGAGGAAGTATCGGAGGCTGTGTGAGCATTTAAGATTTTTTCTATTTAGGTATAAGTATGTACATCGATTACTCCGTGATGCTGGACCAATTTAAATGGTCTTTATTGCGTAGAGAATGACTCTGAGGTGGTCCTATATGTAAATTTATTTATTTATACATAGAAGTATGTATTTACATAATAAAAAAAACCACATCATTATTTACGTTTGTTTTGAATACCACTCTTTACAAACTATCCATTATGCGAAGGAGTTTCACCTCTAGGTTTCGTCTTATTAATAACCACAGATAGTTCTACAGTAGCCAAATAAGGCGCGTATTAGTATCATTCATCGCTCTCTTTACGGGAAGCCATAAATTATTATAGGTCACGCAGAGGCGTTCGTGGGAACGTGACAATGAACAAAATTCATTTGCAGTAAAATCTATAATTACTGGATTAAAATGGACCCACCAAAAACATTCTGTAAAAAACTAGCCAAGTCTCGATGGAGCTGCTTGTTTATCTCTAAAAAGTAATGAAATCTAGACAAAGTCGTGTCAAGTCTGAGGTTCTTTACTGCGATTTCTTTATTATTATAGAATGTTGTGTGACTTGGCCGTTGAACATTCTTTATACGTTAGTGGGTACAAGTCAATTTTGTTTACACGTAATGTTATATCTGTTGTAACTACCTATGTTTGTTAAGCGAGATAATAGCCAATACAGGTATTGGTAATTGGACGCTAGTGTCTTATTTTAGGCTGTTGTTGATCGTGCAACACATGCATTCAGCATTGACAATGCTGACTTCTGCTGTCTTCTTTTTGGAGCGTCAAATCGACCACCGATCTAACATAAAATAGACGTATTTTTTATACTGTTTGTTTCAGGCTCGCCTTTACATATGTATTATTAAGCCTACAATTGACTGGTTATTGAATCAACGTTTTCTAAGTGGCAATTTTCCATCGTTAATGGGTAGCGGTTCTGGCGACAGATTGGTGCAATGGTGTCATGGATAACCTGGTTTTGTACCCTTGTGTACTCTTCAACGGCCAAGTCACATAACATTCTATAATAATAAAGAAATCGCAGTAAAGAACCTCAGACTTGACACGACTTTGTCTAGATTTCATTACTTTTTAGAGATAAACAAGCAGCTCCATCGAGACTTGGCTAGTTTTTTACAGAATGTTTTTGGTGGGATTTCACTTCTTTTTGTAGAAACGTGGGCTTATTGATTTATTTTATTAGATTTTCTTATTTGACACAGTTTTTTTTTCTTGATATGAGTAGTTTTTTTTATTATAAAAACAAATCGTAAGGGCGTTTAAAATACAGTCAGCGCCATCTAGCGACGTGTGCGGGTATCACCACCACTCTTAATTTTGAGCGAAATTAATATTTTAATTATTTAATTTGTTAATTTGTTTATTCAATTTGTGTAATGTTCGAGTAGAATAAAGTTAATCGTTCGACTATTTCTTCTTGTAAACTTGTAAGTATAAGTAAGTATAAAAGCCAGTCTAGTCTTATCCAGAGTTTTCCTTTAATTTTATTGCGTACTAGCAGTCGGCCCCGGCGGCGTCGCGTCGCACGGATGTAATAATGATATTATAGGTATTTTTTTTACACCTTGGGTTACATTATCGAATTTTTCATAAGGATCCCTAATAAAAATTTTAGTATCGCAAACTTTTTTTGTAGATATTGATGTCCTCTTTAAAATGTAGTACATCACTTTGCTCTATTGTCAACAATTTCCGCAGAGTACGCGATATAAGGATTTTTTTGGGTTTTTTTCACACGTTGGGTTACATTATCGAAGTTTTCATACGGATCCCTAATAGTTAGACATATAGTATTGCATACTTTTTTGTAGATATTGATGTCTTCTTTAAAACTGTAGTACATTACTTTGCTCTATTGTCAATAATTTCCGCAGCAAACGCAATATAAGGATTTTTTTTTAATTTTTTCACACTTTGGATTACATTATCGATGTTTTCATACGGATCCCTAATATTTTTGAAAATATACTATAGCCTATGTTCATCAGGGATAATGTAGGATTCTAACGGTGAAAGAATTTTTCAAATCGGTCCAGTAGTTGAATATTTTTTGTAAAGGCGGTATGTCGATCTCTAATAGTTTGGTTAGGCTTTTGTGTTTTCTTATCAGGGTCACCAGGTACTCCAGATCTTCGATTATCCTAGTTTTTATGGTTTTCCCTTTATGTGGCCATTAAACCCTAACTCTGTACCAAATTTCAGCTCTCTGAGTTTATGGGAAGTACTAGTTCTATTCTGATGATCATGAGTGAGTGAGTGAGTGAGTGAGTGAGTGAGTGAGTGAGTGTCTGTCTAAAATGCGAAACTTTGCTTTCGCTTAACTTCGTAACTAAATGACCTACAGACTTGAAATTTTGGATTTTAAGTATGTGATTATGGCTTACTGGATGACGAAAATTTCAGCGTTCTGGTCTTATCCAGAGGTTCTCAAATAGGGGCCTGAAAATGCGGCGAAATGGTTCCAGTAAAGGATGGTACGGCAGTGTTTGCTTCGCGCTCGACTTGGCGGGGGCACTGCCGTGCCCCCAAATTATGCTAACTACATGTAAATGTAAATAAATTAATCTACGATTGGTGAAGTGTAGTCGTAAAGCGCTTAAGGGGCTCCCAGTCGCTGATTGCTCTTTTTCGAAACGAAAAAAAAAAAACTTCTGAACAAGCCACATCTCCTATGTTTATAAGTATATTACTTCAGGTTCCTACCTAGATTTCTATTAAGCTGAAAACATAATAGCAGAAACTTTTCACGATAAAAATATTATTTCAAAATGATACGTTTTAGAATTTATGATCGAAATATTTTATATACCTACTATTAAAATCAACTTGTGATTTATTGTTAAAGATAGGTAATATGTAGATCTAGATTTCTATTAGAATAGATTTTTGATAAGTAGTTATACATAATTTATATCATTAATTTATTCGAAAAGCTAAGGCGCGCCGACGTGTGTTTGTCGTCATTGCAGCGGTCGGTAGAATTATTTATCGAAGTGATTAAAGATGGGTACATCTTTATTCACATATACTATGCTTTATAAAATAGGAGATATGGCTTGTTCAGAAGTATTTCTTTTTTCGTTTCGAACAAAAACAATCGTCGACTGGGAGCGCCTTAATCGTGGTGCGTGCTCTCCACGCCAGTGTATGTACATTGTAACATCTTCATAAGCCCACAATCATAAATAATTTTAAAAAAATAAGTAGTTAGCATTCAAGTTAAATTCCTTCATAGTTTAGGATCACGACTGTAATCCCACGACTGTAACACGTGCTCAAAACGGTGAAGGAAAACATCGTGAGGAAACCAGTTAGTATTCTTATAAGCGGCGATGGGCTTGCAACCTGTCATGTATGGAATGCTGACTACTGCAAAATGTGGGCATGTGCCAAAACATATATAACTAGACATCTTCAAAGGATCTAAGCGTCTGGAGATCTGATAGGATGTCTACCGTACTTGCACTTGCAATTCGTCACTGGATGTTTGTGATCTGGATCAGTTGAGTTTATATTATAGAGTTTGCATCGATTTTTAGATAGTTTAACTGCGTTAGCGAATATATAGGCATTCAAAGACCATGCCATAACTTAATTTCAGCATTTGCAGTCCGCCCCGGGGCGGAGCGGCGCCGGCGTCGCACGAGTGTATAGTACTAATGAAAAACCGGCCAAATGCAAGTCGGACTCGCGCACGAAGGGTTCCGTACCGTTATGTATAAAAAACGGCAAAACAAACACGTCTTTTGTATGGGGCTTTATTTTATTCTTTATTTAGTATTTGCTGTTATAGCGGCAAGAGAAATACATCATCTGTGAAAATTTCAACTGTCTAGCTAACACGGTTCATGAGATACAGTCCTGTGACAGACAGACGGACAGACGAACAGACGGACAGACGGTCAGATGGACAGCGAAGTCTTAGTTTAGGGTCCCGTTTTTACCCTTTGGGTACGGAACCCTAAAAACTATGAGTACCATGGTACACAACCCCTAGGGATTTTGAAATAACAACCGCTACAGAGTTAGTCTAATTCAAAGATGCAATTACACGGTAACTGGCCGGTAGATTTATCTAGATCTAAGGAATGGTGTGCGTTTTCACTCACAGTGTCGTGTTGTATCGAGAAACTCGAAATGGACAGAGGCAGCCGGCCCTTGAATTAGGGCACTTGAGGCGGGCCTTATGCCGAACATGGAAGAGCGCACAGTACATGGCATAAAGGTATCTAAATCAAACACCATAGAGCTCATTTTGCGTTCTAATGTGGATTCGCATTTACATCAAATCAGATTCCATTGTTGATTGACTTTTATCACGAGGTATTATAGTTTTATGAGGTACCTATTATGTCATGGCGTCTGCCGTTTTACATAATTAACCGACGAAATACGGAGGTGTCTAAAGTCAACGCGCATATATAATAGATGATCAAACTAACTTTAGTGAAGTTCGATCACTAAATATATTCCGACCCGTGAAAAACATTGTTCTGTAAATTTTTATTTATTTTTTCTTCCAACTTCCTTATTTTCCGTTGATATTGCACTAATTCATCCTGGGCACAGGGTTTCAGCATTTTGCGTAAAACGTGTGAGCTCGTTGCCGTGCACAAAAAAGGAATGAAGTCTAACAATGACATGACAAGAGTATCGACAAATTTTGTATCGAGTAAATCCTCTCTGAAATTGTGCAAAGTTGCCTGTAAACTAAAGGATTGTAATAATATATTGAAGAATGAATCAATGAAATACCAATACTAGCCGACCCGTGACAAACGTTGTTTTGTAAAATTTTAAAAACCGTATAGGAAAAAGAATCAGGCAACTTCCAATTTTTTCCCTACAAACCTTGTACTGATAAAATAAATTACGAATTTTGGTAGAATGCGTATTATTCATTAGTCAAAACTGTGTTGCTATCAGCGCAACGCATAGACTAAATGTTTTTAGTCTATGATGTCAGATTTGATGCACACCAGCGCCATTTATACCCAAATCATCCTTTTTGCGTTTTCTTATCATTTAGGAATTGTTTTTCGGATTATAAGTTCCCCCTTTATTTATTCTGATTTTTTATCTACATACTACAGCAAATTTAATCTCAATCCGTTTTGTCGTTTATTTTTGATTAGGGAACAAACATAGCAGCCTTATCACAAACTTTCGCATTTATAATATTATTAGGATTTTTGTATGTATGACCACGCATATCTTTTTACCTGGTGATCCGAATTGAATGTTTTTTTTTCTATTGTGTAGAGAATAGTCCCAAGTTGGTCCCATTTAAATTATATTAATGTAGGACTAATAGTTACTTCATAATAATGTCCCTTGACTTTTCGATTGGTCGAAACATTTTCGTCTGTTTTCTTTTTAGTTTTTAAACGTAATTATTTTGTAGAAGGTTTTCGGGCGGTTGCCCAAAGGGAGTAGCCAGAGGCACGTACAAACGTTACATTTAGCACACGCCCACACTTTTAATACGGTACAGGTTGTAACTCCTTTGACGCTGATTAAAATATTGAATACATCTTTATCTAGATAATAAAAACCCGCTATAAATTCACCATGGTTTTGATGAGTTTGCTATACTATTTACTAGCTCTTGTCCGCGACTTCGTCCGCATAGATTCAGAGTGTACTTACTGATTCGATTAATAACTTCAGATTCAAGATTATCTTAAAACAATGAAATTCCAGAATATCTAAATAAATTTTGACGAAAAAAGTAGCATATGTCCTTTCCAAGACTTTAAACTAACTTTATATGAAATTTCATCACAATTAATCGCGGTTTGGACGTGATAACGTCAAAGACAGACAAACAGAGTCACTTTCGCATTAATAATATTAGTATAGATTGGTGTCTATTAATTAACTGTCCGCTATCATCTCGTCCACTTTCACAGCGACAGTGGTATAATATCGGATCATAAACAATGAATTCATTTCAAAACAACATAAGCCTGTGGTTTACTGCGTCAATGAATAACCTATTCATTGCCAATAACTTCAAATGCACCGTAAAAACGTTCGGCATTGAGATATAGTGGCACGCAAATGTATAGGGTGTAGGTAAACGGTCAGAATTTTCTAACCTTCCCACTGCAAATATACAAAGAAAAAAACCGGCCAAATGCGAGTCGGTCTCGCGCACGAAGGTTACCGTACCATAATCTATAAAAAACGGCAAAAAAACACGTTTGTTGTATGGTAGCCCCACTTAAATATTTATTTTATTCTGTTTTTAGTGTTTATTGTTATGCAGCAACAGAAATACATCATCTGTGAAAATTTCAACTATCTAGCTATCACGTTTCATGAGATACAGCCCTGTGACAGACACGCGGACAGACAGACGGACAGCGAAGTCTTAGTAATAGGGTTCCGTTTTTATCCTTTGGGTACGGAGCCCTAAAAAGATAGACCTTGACTGACCTCACAGCTCAGTTGGTAGCAACTCTGCCTTCCCGTAGGTTCGATCCCGTATTGTAAATTATACATACAATTATAATACATTATAACAACTAGGCACAGAACAAATATATTTATGTCTATCACAAAAATGTTTGTCTTGGATGGGGATGGAACCCACAATCTACAGAACAAAAGGCAGAGTTACCAACTGAGCACTATTGTTAAATTCAAGCCATTGAAGGTCATAAGACACATTATTTTAGAATCCGAGCATAGCTGAACTAACCGTACTCAAATACAACAAAAAATAATACACATTTTTTTTAGGATATATTAGAGAATTTTCACCAACCGGTCTATTTAAAAAAGAAAAAAGGATTTCGATAGGTCGTAACAGTTTTATCACTACATAGTATAAAGCAAAGTCGCTTCCCGCTTCCCGCGTCTGTATGTATGCTTATATCTTTAAAACTACACAACGGATTTTGATGCGGTTTTTTTTAATAGATAGAGTGATTCAGGAGGAAGGTTTATAGGAATCAGCTTTGCACCCGTGCGAAGCCGGGGCGGGTCGCTAGTTTGTAATAAAATGTTACATTTTCCATTCTGCATCTGAGTTATCATTAAATCAATTGCGTTAACTTGTACCAGCGATAGAGGCACTGAAAGTCCCGGTCGTTTATGGCGCAGTGAGTGATAAAACGTGAAATTTAAAGTTATCAAGTTTACCTATTTGATTTGTTTATTAACTAGGTACATTTAACAGGGTCTTTGGCTATTATAGAGATTTCTTACTAGCCACCAGCCGACACGATAAAATATAGTGACGTTTTCAAGGGCCATTGCTTGGGTATTGAACAGTTTTCTTAAGACCAGTAATAAATGTTTTTAATGAATGCAGAATCGTTTTTTCTCAATAACCGTAAAACAAATAGTTTTGTTTTTAATGACAAAGATAACTTAAGGATATAATCTAGATAAATTACAGACAGAAACACGATTGGTGAAACTTTTCTCGATAGATTTATTTTCTAAAGATGGCTCTTCATAAACACTGGTTTCGTTTTTAATCAAAACTATGAATAGCTAAACAGTATTTTTTTTATAAATTCGTTAGATAATCATACTAGCTAAGTAAATTACAGACAGTTTCTTTTGAAGTTTGATGGTTTTCAAGATAATGCAGTTTTATCACTTTTTCCGTCTTATCCGGGTAGACTCAGTCCATACAAAAAGACAAAAATTTCACACATCACCTTAAGGGTGAGTTTCCATCTACGCGGAGCTGTGCTTATTGGACTAATCACAGCTCTTGACATTTTCAAACTCGAATATTTAAGCGCTGCCATTGGTCGGCTCCGCACAGTTTAGCGCAGCTCCGCGTAGGTCTAAGCTTCTCACGCCAAGGCTTCTCTTCTTCTAGGTTTGGTCGCGAGGAACAGGCGTTGCTTCACCTAGTTCCTAAGACGTTTCAAAGTGATCCTTGTGATTTTATTGAAATACTTTTTGACTTTGACTTTGACACCCCCGGAATATGCAGCACAGCGAACGACTTTTTAAAACAGGAGGATGTGTTTATTTATAATGTTTGTTATCTCAGAACTCAGTCATAAAAAAAACGATTTGGAAAATGATTCGGTTACACTCTAAGGTGCTCTACCTCAGCTAAAAACTATTTTTGGGACACCCTGTATAGTAAAATTCTATATAATAAATGATAATAAACCACATACGCTGCTTTGAATATATACATAATGGCGAGATCATGAAACTCGGCGAAGTAATCGAACTAAATTAAAACAAGCGTCTCTATGATTTTTATTGTCAAAACAATCATTAATGTAAAATAAATCATCAAAATACAGCATTTTCTCATACTTCGGAACGTAAAGCCGTCCCAAGCGCCACGTCAGAACACATACCAATTTGAACTCTGATTCAACAACGCTAAGTTACATATTCGAAAATCGTCAGCGCTAATAGGTGTACCTGCACCTAAACTCGTTAGCTGTGACTGCGTTGGAGAAAATATTTTCTAAATCTCTGGTTCCAAAAGCTATTAAAAACAGAAATCATCATAAATCATTCCAATTACTTACAATTACTTGCCAATCGAACACTCAATCCTATGTTATAGTTAACTTCCTGCCATTATCTAACAGAGGATCATTACATCAACTAAAAAATTTGCACCATTAGCACAGAAGCTTTATTCTAAATTGAACCCCAATACTGTTTAAATAAGGTATACAATTAAATGGTCAGTTAAAGGCGCGGTCGTGAGCTAATGATGGACAAAAAGTGGTATGTTTGTACTGAATTTATCACTTTCGCTGCGTATAAGTCAGCACAGCTGGTCCAGAGGCTTCTAATCGTTTATCTAACAGGAAGTACTGTTTGTTCTCGACTCGATTTTTAAACAATGTGAAGGTAGAATATTTATATTGCATTTAATTTTAAATAGTTTCTCTATAAGTGAAATGTAAATTTCTTTGACAAAATAAATCTCTTTAACCATAACTAAGAAACGAAAAGCATTTTCGTCTTATGCAACGATCACGATCATACAAAAGGCAAAATACTTCCTCGAAGCAAGACGCAACTCGAACGAATGTAAATAGATGGAAGACAATGGTAGGGTTATATTTCAATAAGCTGGTTCAATGACCGATTGCTACGAGACTGTAGCCTTCTCTTCACGGCAAACGACAATGTTAATAGATGGACACTTTCAAAACTGCCATTATGGGCACAGATCAGATTTATTATGGACGCGATAGATAATCTTTTGATAATGTAGAGTAGACACGTCAAGAAACGTCGCCTGTGGGATAAGTGGGATTTTTAATGTGATGAATGTGTTTTATTTATAGAAAAGCGTAAGGTAGTCGACCAGAAAATGATGGGAAGAAAGTTTGAGAAGGCCAGAAATATAAATTTGTGGAATGAATTGGGTGATACCTATGCTTAGAAAATTGGCGATGTACATAAACTTGTAGAAAAACGAGTAACAGTAAATAAAGGCTCATTTTATTTATATATATAAATAACTAGCGACCCGCCCCGGCTTCGCACGGGTTTAATACATATAAACCTTCCTCCTGAATCACTCTATCTATTAAAAAAAACCGCATTAAAATCCGTTGTGTAGTTTTAAAGATATAAGCAAACATACATACAGACGCGGGAAGCGGAAAGCGACTTTGCTTTATACTATGTAGTGATTAAAAAAAATAACATTAAAGCAGTCAAGTTCGAAAAATAGTTAACACAATAAAAAAGTTCTACAGCTTGACATAAAAACCTAATCAGCTCGGTAACAAAAGCTTCATCTGTCAAACTCCTATTGTAAAACTGTCAAAAGACAATGGTTTTGACTGTTAAAGCCGACTACGATTACCAATTAACTACGCAATAGGGCTGCTGATCTGTTGAAGATAAACATAGAGCTGATTTTAAATCTTATCCATGGATGAACACATTGAACACACTATACCGAAGACTGTGGTGTATAAAAAACCGGCCAAGTGCGAGTCGGACTCACGCACGAAGGGTTCCAAACCATTATTTCAAAAACGGCAAAAAACACCTTTGTTGTATGGGAGCCCCACTTAAATATTTATTTTATTCTGTTTTTAGTATTTGTTGTTATAGCGGCAACAGAAATACATAATCTGTAAAAAATTTAACTGTATATCATGAGATACAGCCCTGTGACAGACAGACTGACAGCGAAGTCTTAGTAATGGGGTCCCGTTTTTACCCTTTGGGTACGGAACCCTATAAATCATGGAAATCAAATTTAACCAACTTCTAATTGTTGGATCATTATCATTTGGCAGTTGTGAGTAGTTCTGATGACAATACAATATGATATCAACCTGACAATGCAGCCAGGTTTAGCTCCTCATTTCTACTCTAGCCCTGCTCCACTTGCGCTGTGCCAATGTCATATTATGACAGGAGCGGATATTATTTCTGTGACACGTAAAATAACACCTGTTTATTTCAGCATTGACGCCGGTTATTTTAAGAACGGTTGTATTGTAACCATCGACAACACAGTCCAAAAGACTACTCATGCAAGGCGAACACTGTCTGACAAGAAATTAGGCTAATACTGCTGATATAAGACACCGCCGGTCAAACTGGAGTAGTACCGACCACTTCCGTGAACTTAGAATTTTTCGAATAGAAAAATCCATTGATACACGTCAGGGATTCGAACTCTCGACATTCGGATTGACAGTCGAAGTACCTAAGTTTTTTTTTAAATATATTTTTATAATCACAAATCAAACGAACCCAAACACGACGTGGTTATGTTATGTATTTAGGGAGTTCCTATGGCTACGTTCGAGCTCCATCATCAGACCAGCTCGCTAGTACCATAATTTTATATTGTCATTGGAGATTGATAGCTGTATGCAAAGTTTTATCTCAATCAGACTATTTACTGAGGAGTTCCGTTTAACAGCTCCTGAATCCATCATCAAATCAGCTCGCTGTCGCCATATTATTGCATTGTCACCGAAGTTACATAATTATGCAAAATTTCAGCTCAATCGGTTGGGGATAACTGCTTCAAAATTGAGTTGCATGATTCCACCTTAACAAACATAGTTACATACATACATTGCAAGTTAAATAAAAAAGCTTTTAAAAAACAGATCAGGCCTGAGTCCTAAACTAGGGCTATCTGTATCTCAGGAGTCAGTTCTTCCCAGTATAAGTACCTACTAAACACTACAAAACCACACTGGAGTTCTACATAGCATTTACGAAAGGATCATTGAAACAATATACAAGGTAAAAGTAGTAAAAAAAATGTTATCAATGTACCTAATTCATTTCATTTATAAAAGTACTAGCTGACCCGTGCCCGCTTCGCTGTGCGTAAGACATTTCTAATACCATCGTGGACTTTTTTGTAGACGTTTTTAAGGTATACAATACTGTAGTACATTATTTTGATATATCTCGTGGGGTTCAGCCAGCATTTGCAAGCGCAAAAAAATGTGTTTATTTACGACATCACATAAGAAACCTCTAAAATTATCAGTGTTTCTCTACTATATTATGCATGTATTATACATATAAACCTTCCTCTTGAATCACTCTATTTATAAAAAAAAACCGCATCAAGATCCGTTGTGTAGTTTTAAAGATATAAGCAAATATACATACATACATATTACATACAGACGCGGGAAGCGGCGACTTTGCTTTATACTATGTAGTGACTGATTTCAATTCGTTCGTTGATTTCACGATAAATCAGTTATAACTCATTGCAAACCTTTATTTATGGTATAAGCTAGCTTCCGTACGCGGCTTTACTCGGATAAAAAGTAAGGAAACTATACTATTATATATTTCGAGTTTAATCTAAAGCCGTCGTGTTTGAAACACAAATTTTCGAATATCCTCAATAACATTTAGATTCATACTTGTATTAACAGTAAGATTTATTTATGGAAATCCGCGTAGTAGCCTAAACTTGGTTTGGCTAGAAAAGACCGGTTGAGACGTAATTTCAAATTATTATAACGTTACCAGCGTCGCTGCCGACAGACATTGGCCTGTCAAATTTCAATAATCCCACAGAAAATAGCACTTTAACCTTTACGCAGGATTTTCCAAAAACTGTTCCGAAATACGAGTATACTTTACGACCTATTCTCATACCTACCAAATATATATAAAATACTAGCTAACCCGGCGAACTTCGTATCGCTTTAGTATGTTAATTTCCCGTTCCCGTTAAAAAGTATCCTATGTCCTCTAAAATCCCCATTTACAAAATGATTCGCCATTTATTTAATTCATTTGTTACAAAAAATGTGATAAACGAAGAACCGCTCTCCCGAGTTTGTGCAAACTTCACATGAACCATCTACTAAATAGTCCGAACAAAGCCTAAACATTTGGTTTGGATAGGTGAGCCAGTTCTTGAGTTATAAAATTACAACGAAAAGTGGCATTGATTTTAAAAATCGGTCGAGTCATTTCGGAGGAGTGCGACCACAAACACAGTGAAACGAGATTACTATATATTAAAGAGATATCGGGATGCTATTAAAATTGTGATATCCAGTATTGTTATTCGATGTCATCAATGTCATGGTATTCATGATGGCAGATGCTCTCTCTCTTGTATTATTCATATCAAATCAAGAAAGCATCATTGGCATGACATAGGTCCTTTTGATTATCTATTCTATACAAGCTAACTCGGCGAACTTCGTATCGCTTCAGAATTAACAGATGTTGTATTATGATCCCGTTCCCTTTCCCGTTCCCAAATCAAACTGAACACGGCAAGGTTTTTCTTTTTTTTTTCTTTAATTTTTTAAATGTTTTATTACTTACTAGCTGACCCGTGCCCGCTTCGCTGGGGGACAGATAGTTTCACATCTGGTATTCCAATCTTCAAAATAAATTATAGCCTATATGTTGCCAAGGACTAATAGCTACATAACAAAAAAGTTTCATCAAAATCCGTCCAGTAGTTTTTGCGTGAAAGCCGGATAACAGACAGACAGACAAAAAATTCAAAATGTTTTTTTTTTTTGTTACTTTTATAAAGGCCCCTAGGAGTATTTTTTTTAGTTTTTATTCAATGTACAGAATTGAACTCTTCTACAGTTTTATTATATGTATAGATTATCTTATTTCGGACGAAGACAATTCCAAAAACACAAAAATCATAAAAGTTGTTCCGAGCCGTTCTTGAGTTATAAACGGTCAACGGTGTAACTAACACGACTTACTTAATATACACATATGTATATATATAATAAGATGTAGATGATTCATACAACGACAGATGGTTCATAACTGACATACGAGATTCTGTAGTGCCTGAGACATACAGACAAGCACATACCATCTCAGTTTAGTCTGCCAAAGCTCAGGTGGTAGCAGCTCTGCCTTCTGCGCTTTAGGTGTTTGAACAACATTTGTGTATTGAAGTTTGTCGTGTCTGGATGTTTTCATTAAATACGAATTCTCTAGTATTTAGAAAAATAAAAAATAATAATGCTGTAGATTTTCAAAGGTGTGTTGGGTTGGGTTTTAAGTTCACAAACAGTTTCTCAGCTAACCCTAAAAAATCAGACTCCGATTTACAAAGTAAACAAAATAAAATGATATGATCTATAAATAAATGGCTTAAATTGGCAATTGGCATACGCAATAAAGATAATAAGTTTAAACAACGCAGAATTTCCGCAATCTTTTGCCAAATATTGACACAATGAGATAAAGAGGTTTACGCTTATGATTTCTGGTTTAAATAAATAAGAAAGTTTGTAAATTTGGTGGTTTATTGAGCAACGGATCGATATTCAACACAATCTAACTCCTTCATCAGACCAGCTCGTACCATAATATTACATTGTCATTTAAGATCGATAGGCAGGTATGGTAAGTTTTAACTCAATCAGATTATTTACTGAGGAGTTCCGTTGAACAGCTCCTGAATCCATCATCAAATCAGCTCGCTGTCACCATATTATTGCATTGTCACCGAAGTTACATAATTATGCAAAATTTCAGCTCAATCGGTTGGGGATAACTGCTTCAAAATTGAGTTGTAAGATTCCACCTTAACAAACATAGTTACATACATACATTGCAAGTTAAATAAAAGCTTCTAAATTAGGTAGCGCATTAACAAGTTCGGAAAAAAGTACAACTAAAACATCCTGAGAAAATTGGCTAGTCAGTATTCTTATAAGCGGCGATGGAAACCTGTCACGTATGAAAGCGAGCTACTGCGAAATGTGGGCATGTGCCAAATGTAATGTTCGGACATGCTTCTGACTTACCCCCTTTTGGCATATTCAAGGCGCTTGGAGATCTGAGAGGATGTCCACCGTACTTGGGAATTACAGTTGCGATTCTATTTGTTTCTATAAGTTATTACGATTGATTGAATAAAACGTATTGACCTTCACAAGTTTCGTGAAAACTACTACGAAACAAGTGACCGATTCGAATTAACTTAGTCGACAAACGTAGTTGTCTAGCTACTGATTAGATTACATCCTGTACCGTGCGGTTAAGATATTTTTAGATACCTTTCGATTTCTATTAGTTTCGCTCGACGGTAATCGTTCATAACTCTGAGCTATTATTATGAAATACTACATGTTTGTCTGTCGTATTTTCTGTTGCAGTTACTGTTTTATTAGAAGCAGTGAATGGATTTTTGAAACAGGAAAAGTTGGGTATTTTTCCTGTTTCAGAAGTTCATACAATCTTAGTAATATTATATTTATGTAAGTGTATGAAAATGTTTGTGGCTAAATCACGCTCGGACTACGGATTTAATTGAAACTTGGAATATACAGCTTATGTTCTAGAATATAATAAGATACATTTTATTCCGGTGCCACGCTAGCTAAGACACGAGAAAACTAGTAATGTTTATTCAAATTATAATAGAAAGTAAGCAATAGTTTTAAAATAAAAAATATTGTTCTATACTGTTTATCATTTCTACATACATAGCCTATGCCATGTAATAGCATTTATGCTACATTTCAACCAGGTAACCCAGCAAACGAATCCGAAGGCAGATGCTAGCTGCATCTATTTGGTTCGGGCCTACTCGGATAGACCGATTTTTGCATATCAATGTGATTTAAAATATATCTATTCAGGCAACAGCAAATGTGACCTTGCCATTTGTGTTTTTATGACGTATAGACGCAGCGATAACTATGAACGCAAATAATTCGACAAAATATTATGGGTACACAATATGGTTGTCGATATTTTAACTTGATCAATAGTCCTGCGTGGATTTGATGGATATTTTAAGCAGAACAGCCAGTTTTTTAGGATTCCGTACCCAAAAGGTAAAAACGGGACCCTATTACTAAGACTTCGCTGTCCGTCGGTCTGTCACCAGGCTGTATCTCATGAACCGTGATAGCTAGACAGTTGAATTTTTTACCGCTATAACAACAAATACTAAAAACAGAATAAAATAAATATTTAAGTTAACGTACGGAACCCTTTGTGCGCGAGTCCGACTCGCACTTGGCCGTTTTTTTTAGATATGTACTGTGTAATGTATATCCCACGCATAACAGGACCAACCTTGAGTTCAAATACGGAAAAGGGTGTCTATTCACATACATACATTGGATATTTAATTCAAGCTGCTAAACTTCCTAGGTATCGACTACCTGAGACAATCTAAAAAAAACAATATTGTAATCTCTATTGTAATACGGTAAAGATCCTCCCAGGTCCAGGATATCTGTTGCTCAGATCGGTGAATATGTCTGAGGGTAGTCAGAAGCGCGCGTGATCGTGTCAAAGCTTAAAAATAGGTCCCACATTATAGTACCGTTATAGTCACTAGGTATTTGTTTATTAATCTAAATCGTGTACGTACACGACTCAAGGCAAGGCTAATCGGTTACGTCACGGATGTAGGCAGCCAGCGCCGTTAGAGTAGAACTCGGTCACATTTTTAACTATATTTCTATGCAGATGAGCGAGTTCCGTTGGATGTGACATACTCTTGACGTGTCATAATAAAAACCGGCCAAGTGCGAGTCGGACTCGGGCACGAAAGGTTCCGTAAGTAAATTTATCTATAAAAAAACTATAATAAAAATCACGTTTGTTGTATAGGAGCCCCACTTAAATATTAATTTTATTCTGTTTTTAGTATTTGTTATTATAGGGGCAATAAAAATACATCTACTGTAAAAAATTTAACTGTCCAGCTATCACAGTTCATGAGATACAGCCTTGTGACAGACAGACAGACGGACAGCGGAGTCTTAGTAATAGGGTCCCGTTTTTACCCTTTAAAACCTTTACGCTTTACCCATTTTTTTAAACACATGAAATTTGCTCACGACTTTAATTCCCCAAGGCTTAGTAATCTTCACAATTCTATGTTCCAGATCCTGGAAGATGTTTAAGATGTGTCGGAAGGCACTTCAACACATTGCATTGCGCAATCCACTTTCAGTTGTAAGTTACTAACACAATGGACACGGGAAAACCTGTGTTATGTGTAGCTAACACATAACACAGGTTTTCCTAGGGAACTAGTGTACTTACAAATTGTTCGATTAACTTTATTACAAGAGGTAACTTCATCTGAGAGGTATATTCCAAGTTTCATTCAAATCCGTTTGAGCCACAATCATCTAAACATCTTTTTAAATAGTAATACGGCTAATTGCCATTTTTTTGTTGTATTCCTGACGTTATGAGACCATTCAGATGCTCTTCATCATGCGCATCGTCCGCGACCGCGATCAACGGCATATCTACGACTACCTCGATGTTTCGACTGTGTGATGAAGAGCGTCTGAATTGTTTCAAAACGTCAGCAATACAAGAAAAAACATGGTAATTAGCCGTATTTCTATTTAAAATGATTAATAACCACGATAGTTTTAATTCTATCTAAGCATCCTCACAGACATTCGGATTTATAATATTAGTAGGATACAGCGAATCCCAGTTTGTTGACCGATAGACTGCTAGATCATATATCAATCACTTCTAGGGACTTCCCAAAGTTTTGCAGTCTTCATAATGTTAGGAGGGTGGTAGGTATCTACTATTTAGACGCACACGCCCCCTAAATATATCTATAGGTAGGTGTGTCGGCAGTGACGTCACGTGGCGCTGCACAGAATAGCACAACAGTACTGGTCTAATTCTGGCGGGACATCCGATCCCGCATCTATTTCGACACGTCGTTATGAGATAAGAAATGCATGAATAATGCGATTGTTGATAGAAACTCAAATAAAAAAGGAGGTATGTTTTCTAATTTTGAGTTAAAGTTCTAGACGCATTGGGGTTCAGACATTAATTACTAGTTACCTACGAGGACATAAAGAAATTCTAGTTCAAATAAAAAGTAGGTACAATCTGGAATTTTACAATTTTCTTAAATTATGTCAATGTGAACTAAAATGACAGTAAAACCCTCTGTTAATTTAGTTCAAACATTTTATACAGTAATGAGAATTTTTTAATACCTAAGATTCATAATGTATTTTATCTCATTTAATCAGGTACAAAGAACAGCTGATGTATAATCTTAATTTAACTAGGAAATTATGTAAGTAAATATTGTAGCTCACATCACATAACATTTATAAACTTACTAGCGACCCGCCCCGGCTTCGCACGGGTAGCATGTTATTATACATATAAACCTTCCTCCTGAATCACTCCATCTATTAAAAAAAACCGCATCAAAATCCGTTGCGTAGTTTTAAAGATATAAGCAAACATACATACAGACATACAGACGCGGGAAGCGGAAAGCGACTTTGCTTTATACTATGTAGTGATGATGCGCCACTGTCATAAATAAATGTCAAAATATAAATTTAAATATGATACATAAATGTTTAACATTTAAATATAATTAAAATAGTCAAAATTATGTAATATATTGTGTTATCAAACTAGTAGTAATAGGTAGTAATATTTGTCAATAGGGACTAGATGAATAACTTGACTTGATCTTTTATTATTTTTCAAACTACAGTGGACCCCCGATAATCCGGCCCCTGTCTAATCCGGCGCCCCCTGTAATCCGACATGACTTTGTTTATATAACATATAGAATCTTATCATTGGATATGTAATTTTTCGGATTACAAGGTACTCTTTTGTAAAAAAATCCGGACTATAGGGGGTCTTAGGCAGTGCTCTATTATCTGACAAATTCGATAGTCCAACACTGCCCTGCATAATGTTTGTTGGATTACCGGAGGTCCACTGTATTGATTTTTACTCGGGTCTTTTATCACGTAATTACCCATACTTTAATTATAAACCAACATAAATAAAAGAAGCTATAGTTTACAACTCTGAGAATTAAAAATTGTAAGCAAAAGTTGGAATTTTGTGTCATAAAATGTATACCAAATCATCGGAAGTACTTACCTAGTATGTTTTTGTTTTTATTATCACCAATAATAAAAAGTCCATTTTGTATTCATTCTAGTGAGACTAATCAATTTACTTTCACTTGTGTCTCAATGTAAGTAGGTAATGCAAATTAGCGTTTCAACTGAATACATTTAGCTGAATAATAGTTTTCATGTAGATAAGGTGTTCTTCAAATTTAATTCATATTACTAGTCAGGTAATTTTAAAATATATTAATATTCAGTACCTAATGGCCACAAGTCGGTTTAACAAATATGATGCAATAAAACTAGGTATGTTAAAAGAAAATGAAAAAAAATTACTTAAATAAAATGAAAATTGAAAATCAAACTTACCCATCGGTGGTAACGGAGTTCAATGACAATGTCTCAGCAAATATCATCTCTTGATCTTCAACAGGAGCTTTTTTCTCCTCAAACACTTCATCTCCAGGAGGTCTCTCATCAATGGTATCTCCATGCACATTTTCACTGCTTGCATCAGACTTCTGGCTGACATTATGGAGTCCAGACAGGTCGACCTTCGTGTTAGTACCACCATCAGGCTGCACGGCTTCTGATACCACGAGAATCAGGAGGGCACAGCTGTAAACATTTTATTATGAGTTATTATGCTAGAATATTAATAAACAAATAGGTTGGATGGGTATCAGGTAAATACCTATAGAAGTACATACCTAGAAAGCACTGAAATAGTCAGCAGCGACGTATAAATAATACACAATCCACCCTTCATAGTAATACGGGCGTAATATCCACAGTCCATAACATTTTGCGCGAACAACTACTATTCTAAATAACACATTACACGATATTAACGGTTGATTGACAATGTTTCAAATCTATTCACGTACGCGTAACGCGAGCATATTCACAATTTTCACTATTGATTAATAATTTACCAGCTGTGGCATAGGACCGATAAAAAATGAGGGAACGCAATTTGATTCGATTTTACACTAAAATCTACGAGAAAAATCGAAACTTCACATGATAAATAAAATTTGACAAGACGTCAAAAACGACGAATAAATAGTATGCCGATTCGCTCGAATTTTATTGGCTACTATGTAGCGATCGATCATATGATTAATTATAACCAATGGAATTTAAACATTTAAGAACTAAGCACAGATTGGATTGGTTTAAAGTTTTAACGTTCCGTTACAAGATAAATAAAATGATTACTCTTGACTACATGTTTGATATCAAATAGTGAAATAAAAATAGTGATTGCAATTTTTTATTTAATTTCATAAATTTAAAGAACTTTGTATAGAAAATAAACTTAATGCTTTACGATATGCGTAAAATGGAAGTGTACCTTCATAATACCGCGGTGACAGCAATTTTACTTCGCTAGGGCTGTCATCTGTGGGGCTGTCATCGGTTTGCTTCGCTATGTTTGCAAGTTAAAAAACCATCATAAAATTGATTGACAACTTTATTTTTCTTTATCAATTTTAATGTGAATAGAACACCTACTGTTTTATGATATTTATGATATGATATTACCAACCGCTAAATCTAGGGCGTTGATTGGTCGCACGCGTATACGTGGTTTGATTGAAGCAAGCAAAGCAAACAAACAAATGTCAAAACGTCATCCATCCATTCTCGTCGTTGGTTTTGGAGGTGTTTGGATTTGTTAGGCAATTTTCTTGCAATGGAAGCATTATTTGCCTTACCTTTCTCAGTTCTCGAGATCCCGAACATTAAAATAAAAAAGCCGACATGGCTTCAGGCACCGTCTGCTATGATAACATTTTCGTTGGTACTTCTCTCATACTTTTTGGTTACCGGAGGTGCGCATCATGTTTTAGTGATATTCTGATTGTTTTCCTATAAGATACGTAACGTACGGACTAACAAGTGGTTTATTTATTTGCAGGGATAATCTATGATGTGATAGTGGAGCCTCCGAGTGTGGGATCGACCACAGACGAGCATGGTCACAGCCGACCGGTTGCATTTATGCCGAATCGTGTGAACGGGCAGTATATCATGGAAGGGTTGGCTTCCAGCTTCTTATTCTCTCTTGGAGGATTAGGCTTCATTATTCTGGACAGGACACACAACCCAACTACCCCTAAACTGAACAGAATCCTTCTTATATCTGTTGCCTTCCTTTGCATTCTAGTTTCTTTCTTTACCACTTGGATCTTCATGAGGATGAAGTTGCCAGGTTATCTACAGAATTAATCTTCCTTAGGAATGCGTATGTGTAAGCCTACATTATACAAATATTGAGTCTTCTTTTGGACTGTTAATTTAGGTTTCTAATAAATATTTTTATTTTAATACAAACCATTATTTATTTTACTTTCTACTTAATTGGTATCTATTTATGTAAGTAGGTATCATAATTGATTTCAGAGGTTCATAGAGATTTCTGGCTTCATCAGAAGATCAAAAGAGAATTAAAAATAGTACCTATGTCCTAAATGTCTAAATATGTATCCAAAGATTTTTTACTGAAAGTCACTTTTACTTCCTCAACATTAATTTATTGGATTTGGCAATTTTAGTTTCCTAAAACATAAGTATTTATAATAGTAAAAAGTAACAAAATCTAAATTAGGTAGGTATGTAAAAATATTATCACAACACAATACAAAATTAGTGAAATGCATGTCACCTAAAAGCAATGTAAAAATGTAAATAAGAGATTCATAAAACATTTAAATTAAATATTTTTCTAATATACAAACAAGGAAGACATTTCTAATCAGTCAAAATAGAATATACACAAAAATTGGGAACTTACAAACTATTTTAAAAATTAAATTAGTACATAGGAAAGATTTGAGAAAATCTAGTCATAGCCATTAACTTGAGTTTTCCCAGCATGGCTAGCTTGATGATCAGAAATAAGTTTATTTAAAAAAATGTATAGCCGTGTCAATTTCATGCTTTTTCGTGCGTGCAGCCGGCGTTCATCGATTTATGAGACGTTATCACGTCATAACATTTTTTTTGTATACATATTACTTTTATACCATGGTAATCGCAAGAATAAACATTATTTCTAAACTTACCTCAACCAAAATTGTATGTCTACAACACTATTCTTTATCCAAATGTAATACTTGTCAAGTCTGTAGACTGATTGATTTCTCAGGGCAACAAGCTAGGCCTGCTGGAGTTTGTAGAGCACATATCTTGTGTAACATAACCTTAAACTTTATTAGCAGCAAACACTTGCATTTAAAAAGTTAAATAGTAGGATGAAACCGATTCTGTTGGTGCCAGACTAAGCTAAAACTAAATTTCTCACTCTGTTTCATATAGAGTAAAAGAGATGGAGAATTTTAGAGATTTTGAAATCGCTTTAGTTTGCTGCCAACTGAATGAGTACCATTTGCTTGTCCTAATCTAAGAGATGAATATTCTAGATTCGATTTTGAGATTGTACATGTTTCTTATTATTATGTTTTTCAAAATCACAGCCTTATTCTGAATGCACTGCAACAAAAAAATATTATTAGTAAATAATAGTAAATAATCTATCTATACCTACACTTAATATCACAAAACTTTCAAACCAAAATTCTTTTAGTTGGTGAAGATTCACTTTACACATATTAAAAAGATGTGTCAAATTAAAATATATAAATAATTAGTTGCCCGCCTAGTCTTTGCATGGGTTAGTAAGGTAAGGTACACTTTTAATCTTTTTGTTTTAATAGTTATTCTGATATTCGGGGCAAAAATCATGAAAATCAGTCCAGTAGCTCTTGAGCTATAAATAGTAGTACCCCAACACAACTTTGTTTTATATATTACTAGCTGTCCGACAGACGTTCTTCTATCCAATTCATTTTTTTTTCATAAGAACCTTCTGACACTAAAAATTATAACAAAAAAAGAATTAGCAAAATCAAATCTATCCAACTGTTTACGTGTGATGCTATGGAAAAGACCAAGGGAAATAGGGATTAATTTTTATAGATAGATAGATGTTTGTATTTCATAGGGTATTACATAGAACCAATGCACTGGCAAAACTGATTCAGCTATAGTTATTACAGGCAGCCAGTGAACAGACGGCACCAGGTTAATAGTATTGAAGCATATGTAATTTCTGAGAATAACTTACTGACAGAAGTCAGAGCTCTTATCAATGATATGCTCAAACTCTGCAAAGGACAATGCTCCGTCATCATCCAAATCGGCTTCTTCTAGAACATTCTGCACAAGAGTCTGGAGTTCCGAGTCGGCCAGTTTCAACTCCGGACCACAGAGGCGTTCTATCACCTCTCGTAGATCTGACACACCAATCATGTCATCACCATCAAAATCTGTAATTTTGAAAGTATTAAGTAAATAGGTGGACTTTAACATACAGCGCCATCTAGCCCCAAACTAAGCAAAGCTTGTTTGATGAGAACCAGATAACTGATACCAGAATACTTTTTTTTTATAAATACATACACATTTAACTGATACTCTTCAAATTACGAATATCTATGAAATCTTCTGTTTATAACTGTCTCACTTCTTAACCAGCAGAACTACCTACATAATATTTCTCAGAGCACTTTATGCTTCTTAAAAACTTACCGAATATCCTAAATGCATGCTCTGCCTTCACAGCCTTTGGAGCCATTTCACTGAACACAGACATCATGTCCAAAAAGTCCTCAAAAGTGCAATCTCCATCGTTACTTGAGCTGAAGACTTTACAGATCCTATCTCTGAAGGGATTCACACGAAGTTCTGGATATTGAAGGATTTTGGTCATAGGTAGTTTGGCATTCTTGTTGTGACCTACTTTCTCGGGGGCCAATGCTTTGAATTTGGAATGTGCGCTGGAATACGAAAAGTAATGTAAATTGCTTCTACTGCAAACCGGAAACGAAATAAATAATTTATTGATACACAGAGGTCTGTGCTGTAGACCAAGAACGCTACAATAGGTATCTACTGCTAGCTACATTGTTTTTATGAGTCACAATATTGCGTCAATTTCAATAGAAATAGCGTAACTATCCGGTTGGATATACTTACTACATTACTTCCTTTTTCGTAAAATAGGTGAGATCCTGGAAAACAAAGTAAGAATGATAGTTGAAAATTGATGTTTTTAATTCGATTTTGGTAGGATAAATAGCTTACTTCGTAATCTTGAAGTTCTTCTTCAGTGAATTGGCTTTTCCCCTGACCCATTTTGGTTAATTTTGAACAAAATTAGTGCAAATTACGAAAGTAAATTAAGTAAACAAACAAAGCACCACCCATCCAGCAAGTAAACGTACTTTTGACTGTGATGTGACATGTGACATGTGAATAATGTGAATGTAAGTGATGTCTGTGAGAACTAACTTGACTTCAAAATTCATACGTCAGTTAGACGTGGCGAGCTTGACAGATGACAGCTGCGACAGAACTTAGAAAAAGGAAACTATTTTTTAGCTATTAGCGGTCGATGCATCGATGATTTAGCATTTTAGCATTAAAAAAAATCGCGCTAGCTAGACGCCCTTCCCTTTATTCCCATATGCCTTACCCGCAGTTTGACACATCACATTTTATGTAAGTTGCTGATGATGATGAGTGATTGATGACCAACATCGATGACCAACCCCAATTGATTGCATCGCATGATTATTGAGCTCACATGACTTGGGAATTCCACCCTTATCAACCAACACAGACCACTAGACTAGGATGCGGACAAAAAACACATTAGGACCTTATGATGGTTTTTATTTAAAAAAATTGTTTTTATAGTATTTTAAGACTGCACTTGAGTAGATTCTACTTTGCTGGATGATTGAGTATCTGTAACGACACAAAAGGGGCATTTAAAGTAGGTGGGTAAGTATAAGTACCTACCTAGGTACCTACCTAACTGCATTACATTATTTTGTCACTCTTACCTTTTTCCTTCCGTCTCCGGGATTCAAAGATCTTTCCCCTTTTGTAGGGCCCTCCAGGGTTCAGCTCGCACAACACCGGAAACTTCTTCTTGCAAGGAGTAGATAGCCAAGTCCTAGTCCTCGTGATGAGCATGCAGTCAAACTTGGTGAAGTTCTTTCTTGGATGGCCGGGAGCCCAAGCTCGGAATGTCGTGCAGTCCAGGGTATCATCTGGAAAATAGAAAGCTAGGACTGAGCTAGAGTGAGACAGATAATTAGTCTTTCTCTCTATTACCAACATTGTTCTTGTTCTTTGATTCGCAAAGACTATTTCTATCCTATCTTTGTGCTTATTTAGAGGTCCAGGGTCCAGCAGGCTTAACAATCGATCTTCACCTGCTGATTTTAAATGCTAGAGCTCTGAATATCGATACAGAACAATATGGAATGAATATGGAATTTTTGTTCATAGATCTACTATCCTAAGTTTACCTACCTACCTTTACCTTGTTACCTACTTATTATTTTACCATTGTGTAAGCAGTTAGGTATAGGTAGGTAGGTATTTAGATAAATAACTTTCAAAAAACAATTAGAATTTCAATTTAGGTAGTTAGGTACTTACGCAATAAGCCCACATACACATACCGTTGTTCGCAATGAAGATGCTGCTATTCCTCCTTCTCAGTCCAGCGAACACCATCTCCACTCCTGCTCCAGCCAGGAGTTGAGCTACCGCATCGGTTCTCTGCTCGCTGGTGATATCAACTAGCACACTACTTCGATTCCTGCACTCTGTCTCAGCGATGGAGAAGTTCATGTTTGAGGATAGCAGTAGAAACATGCCTATTGCTGGCACGCATGTGGAGTTTATGTCGGCTAAAAATGATATTGGTTGAGTAGGTGGTCGGAACTTAGGTAAATCGCCTATCTACAGCATTTTAGAATCATCATGACGGAGGCATTTGAGCGGCCTCAAAACTCCGTCATGATCGATTGGTCACTAATTCATACGAACTTACTTATAGTCAAATAATATATTGGCATGATATCGTTTCAACTTCTACACCACTAATGCAGATTGAGATTTTTCCCTGAGCTCGTTAGGGACTGACGAGGCAAAAACGGACATTGGTTGCATATTCGGTCTAAATCGGAAACACGAACATAGCCGAAGCACAAGTACCTACCTACCTTACTGTATGCTGTTGTTTTCGACAGTGAAAAACATGTGGCATATGCTACAAGACACCAACTCTCCTATGAGACCAGTCAGAAATTAAAGTTCTTACCTAGGAATAAAAGAGCTTACGTATCGGTCGTCCATAGATGCTGTAGTAATCAAACGCGCTATCATTCACCAGTGACTGCCCACCATCAGCTTCAGCACACTTCAGCACTTCGCAAGTATACTCCTTGGGCCCCGTCGCTTCCGGCGGGCTGAAGTTTAATGCCAAGCCTGAAAATAGATTAGAGATAGCTTCCGGTCGCGGATCCACTCGTGTGGTAGTATAAAACGACATTAGACAGGGTGTATTAGGACTCCTGAAAACTGGAAGGGTGTATTATACACCCGAAAACTGAAAAATAATATTCTTATTACTAAAAAAATAAAACCTGCTTAAAAAAAGTTTGTTTCATGTTTTCTGTGTAGGTAAATACCCGTTGTACTTAGGTACCTACATCATAATAAAAAAATGCAAACACACACATAGTTAACTAGTTATTTTGTGAATGCAATTGGTGAACGATATTGACTATGACTTTGAAAAATACGTAGCCTAAGAGTTATTCCAGGTAACGTACTCGTACTGTGTCTATTCCTAACTTTATTCAAATCGGTCTAGGTATGCTTGTATGTATGTATGTATGTATGTAGACTCCCTTTTCCGCATTTCGAATTCGAATTTCGAATTTTTGCATTTTTAATGGACTTAGGTAGGTACTAACCTTTCTTCTCAATGGCCAGTCGCTGACAACTGATCAGAGTAGAGAAGTTGGCTTTAGCAGTGATGCCTAACTTCGACCGGTAGCACTTCTCAATAAGGTGGTACTTGGGCACTTGTGGGGTTTCCGAGGAACATATCTGATTTGCTATCACAACGTAAAAGGCGTTAAAGACCAGAAAAGCTATGATAACATTTAATTTTCTATGATTTGAAACATTCAAGTACTTTTCCTCCATAACTAGGTAACGGTAACACAGTATTTTATTGCGTGAGGAGAAAGAAATTACAAGTACATAACACGTGATCACCATTGAATAGTGAACAGCCTGAAATGGTGATAAGGTACCAATCACTTTTACTACTTAAAATTCAGTATTTTATTAAAAAACGCCTGAACGTCGTAGAATTCGTAGATTAATGATGATGTTGCATGCAACGATACGGGATAGTAGACTTCGAAGGTTTGATTTTGTATGGCCTTGGAAAAGGCTACTGTCCTCATTAACCCATCATCATGGAGACAAGTTGATTGCAGCAACCATGACGATTGAAGGTGATGCGAGAATGACCTCGTTCATTGTCAAAACGAGGCCAATGCTGACAATATTTTACACATAAAACCTTTTCATGTTTATACTCCATGGACACTGTCTGAAACAGTTTTTTTTTCGAAAACCGTCAAAAATCCAGACGTGTATTCAAACAGCTGTCATTTATTTAGATATGCATTTTTGCTAAGCTAATTTTATTGTGGAAAATAATTAAAATATTGTTTATCGTGGATTTAATTTTTGAGCAAAATGGGATGCTTTTACTCAAGGGGCATGGATGAGGTAAGTTGAATTGTTATCTAACTTCCTGTCAGAGTCCTGGGAACTGACATGCACGTGACCAGCCAGGCCACTAAGACATGGCCCACTAAAATATAAAGTTATCGCTTGCTCAGCATACCTACAGAACTTCACAGAAGGCTCGATAATAGCCAAACCACTGTTGTGATATAGTGAGCATTAAATATGTCTTAGTAATAATTTTATTAGCAGGAAGTCAACTCTGGCTATTTTTTGGAATTCAACAAGGAATCTGAGTGTGGTTAGGACTATGTACCTAATTACCTACAATTATGTGACTGTTGAGTGTTTGTCTATTTGTTCTTATGACATTTATTCTAATGCGTACCTCCTTATGAGTTGGTACCGTATAATTTAGTAAAAAAAATCAATGATCCTTTTTAAATTCAAAACGATTAATCTAAACCAGGACGTTGAATCTCTTGGTATTAATCAATTTTCAGGATGAAACGGTATACGACATGTCACCAATCCGACACCTGCCCGTAATCTTCGTAAACGGTGTGCCAGGAGCCGGGAACCAGACTGTGGCCCAGACCATCTCCAACATCACAGGGTACACGATGATCAGGCCTGGCGAGCTGGTCAGGGCGGAGGGGCAGAAGGACACGACTAGGGGCAGACTTATCGCTGATAAGATGCAGGCACAGGAAGATATTCCAGAGGTTAGTGCTAATGCCATTATCCTATGCCTGAACCTATACCTAATTACCTACTTTCTTACTCAAGATTTGGTATTGGTGATCTTACTTTCATGGTAGGCATGTAGCGCCATCTAAACCGCTACCTCAGAAATAGGTGTGCATCGATAGACTTTCTACAACTTTCATTACAGTTGCTATCAGCATGAAACATAATAAGGAACCAATAATTCTACTTCTAAATCGCGCTCACTATATTAAATTGTTAGATCTAGATCCCAAACCAAAAAACGCTTCCTTTTTAATTGAAGGACGCTCATTCCAAACGTTGATCTTCGATCTTCTGGATCATTGTTATGCCAGTTCTTTTTCATAGATTGAGAGAAAACGAGTTCCTTTGCGCTTCTACCTACGTGGGTACCTGCTTTTTAACAATGTGCAGGTGCCTACGCGATTGAGGTTTTAACTTTAGCTATATAAAAAGTCACACACAACACTCACTACCTACGGTACTCTACTTACCGATTCATGAAACAAAACTCCTTTCTTTCAGCAAACAACAGTAGACTTAATCAAAGAGGCGATGTTGACACAGCAAGAAGCGCAAGGTTTTATTCTGGTGGGCTTCCCGAAGAACCCTCGCATGTCCAGCATGTTCAACAGACAGGTCAAGTGGCCTGAGAAGATTGTCGCCTTGGAGGTTGACAATGAGGTAATAAAATAAGGTCGATTGCTTATGTAATTCATAGCCTCCTTACAGCAATCATGTATCGTACGTAGGTGCTTAGAGAAACAAATTTTTGGGAATTTTATTCCTTAGACAAAAATAAAAAAATCCATGCATGCAAATATGTTTGGGTCATTGTAATTATTGAACGGAGCGACGACGGCGGATAGACATGATTTTGGTATAGAAAAAGATTGTAGGCTGGTGTAGTGTTACCATAGTTTTCGTCGTTTCTGATATCTATGCTATTACACTGGTAGCCCTAAGAGTGGTGCCAGGACTATGAGTATCATTGTTGGGTTTGTGTGTATGATTGCAAGATCTGTAAATAATTGTCCTTGGTCTGGGTGTTGTGGTACCATGGAATTTTAGTTTCTGATACCCACGAATCCATTAGTGTATCACTGTGTGGGTTCAGAACAACATATGAGGAGCTATTTATAAATATTGTTGATTCTTCACACGATGTTATCACAGGTTGCGGCCAGCAGGCTTCAGCACAAACTATCAGAGCTCGGCAGGCCAGAATCAGAGATAAATGCGGCGCGTCAGATCGTCAGAGAGGCGGCGCACAAAGTGAAGAATGTACACAAGCGGTTCGGTGGTCATGTTATCACGGTAAACTTATTCTGCTAATGGGCCATCCATTAATCACATGAGGCTCAAGGGGTGGAGGGGATTGGCTAAAAATCAAGAAATATCACACAGGGGGAGGGGGGTTGTAGTAAGTTATCACGTGTATTTGGGGTACTGGGTAAAAATTAAAAAAAAAACATCACTTGATTAATGGACGGCCACTAAGCTTATTTGGCTGTCGGTCTTAATATAAGAGTCTGCCTGCGAATATAGCTATTGTAACATAGTCGAAACGCCTGAAAAATAGATCGAAAGGTCCGTGGAAAAATCAATAGGTAGCTTATAGGAAAATTATAACTTGAATAAGAACATGGAAAACTTTTTATCTAGATACCATGCGAACCGTGCGTGGAAGTTAGTACCGTATTTCAGTAGCGTAAAGTCACGAATATCGAAAGCGTAGATGCGCGTAGCGTTACTGCTACGAGGCAGCTACGAAAATTATGGGACTTTTTTAGCTTTAAAAAGTCATCATTTTTGATTTTCTTCTCCTCTTCCCAATTAATGTGGGGTCGGCGCAACACGTTGACAAACATGTTGCGAAGAGGATTCGGTTTATGTTTTACAACCGGCCGCCTGCCTGACGTCAACCCTCTTAGGGAAGCTTTAAAAGTATAGTCGCAAATATCGAAAGCGTAGGTGCACGTAGCGTTACTGCTACGAAATCTAGAGACTCCTTGGATAGTTTAAAGGGTTTTATATACTAAAGTTCGGATACCTTTACCTAGCTTTATAAAATCATGTTTGCTGTACATTGTACAACAATTATGTACAATGTCGCTCAATGTACACGAAGTATAACATGTTTTATTTACAAACTAGCTGACCCGTGCCCGCTTCGCTGGGCGACAGATAGTTTCACATCTGGTATTCCAATCTTCAAAATAAATTATAGCCTATAAGTTGCCGAGAACTAATAGCTACATAACAAAACAAGTTTCGTATAAGTACTTTTTGCGTGAAAGCCGGACAACAGACAGACAGACAGACAGACAGACAGACAAAAATTTCAATTTTTTTTTTTGCTTTTGTTACTTGTACAAAGGCCCCAAGGAGTATTTGTTTAATTTTTATTGAATATATAGAATTGATCTCTTCTACAGTTTTATTATGTACCTACATAGATAAAATTGTTTTTTTTTTCAGTTGGACAGTACCGGCAACCCAAAAGCCCTAGCAACCACGCTTAGGGAGATCCTCTCAGACACGATAGAGAAGCATCAGAAGCGGTCCGAGTCCCCCGAGCCCCGGCCCCCCGCCGCCGTCTCGGCCCCCGCAGTGGCCCCCGTCAAACAGGAACCCCCGGAGGACGGAGAAAAGTGATTTTTAGTGTAATTTAATAATTGAGATGAATTTTGTGTATCGTGTTTATATACGTTATTTTAATAATGCTTGCGTGTTTATTTTATTTTCAACCAAGAAAAAAGAGGATGAGGTTCTGATCTCTGTATATTTTTTATTTTATGAATGAACTAGCGACCCGCCCCGGCTTCGAACGGGTAGCATGTTATTATACATATAAACCTTCCTCCTGAATCACTATCTATTAAAAAAAACCGCATCAAAATCCGTAGTGTAGTTTTAAAGATATAAGCAAACATACATACATACATATTAGGCTGTGGCCCCATGTCTGTGGTGCGGCGCCATTCAACATGAAAAGTTGTGTCGTTGTGATATGAAAATACGCGTCGCCGCAACTTGAAAAGTCATGGCGGCCTGCCACGGAGAGATGCCATGCGAGGCGTAAATGTCGACATTTCATGTCGTAAATCATGACACGATGGCGCGCCATGAAAATGCTAGGTTTAACTATAAGGTAAGAAACAAAAGAATTTTATGTTGACATTTTCGCACGCTTATAAATAAAGTGAAGTAATCCAAAATTTCAACTTTTTGGTAATTCAAGTTTAAAGTTTTGCGAATTCGCCGTACACTATATTATAGGATAAATACAAAAATATACATTTGTTTGGGCAATTTTAATGTTATAAAGGTATAGTCAATGAAATTTCCGTTAATATCATTTCATAAAATAATTATTATTGTGAATAGATTTTTCAATACAAGACTTAAAAAAATATTAGTGACATATTTGTTCAATTGACTTGCTTTGAAGCGCCTGTTGAACGCAACTTATTATTTGCATCTAAATAATGCGTTTTATTAAAAAAACTCGAAAAATCAATTTTTTGAGTTACTCCGCTTTACATTAAGCGAGCGATTTTTTTATTCAAATCAATGAAAAACAACGAAAAACCGGCCAAGTGCGTGTCGGGCCACGTGCAATGTAGGGTTTCGTAGTTTACAAGAAACCTTTATAGTTTCACCATGTCCGTCTGTCCGCAGCTTAGCCCAGAGGCTATCAGTGCCAATAGTAGCCATATAGTTTAACTTTTCGAGGGGTGGGGGGAGGACACTCGACTCCAACAAAAATTTGCATTTTAAAGCTTAATATTTAACAAACGGCTCCCTTGATCGAAAAGATGTTTTCACAAACTCACAATATTTTTTAAAGACCTATCAAACGACACCCATGGAGTACACGAGAAATAAAAAAAACATTTACCCACTTTACATGTACCCACCCTTACAAAATGATTTTTAAGATTTTATTCTATCACCTTGTCGGCGTGACTAATACGAGTATGTATATTCATGCGAAATTACAGCTTTTAAGCTGCGGACAGACGGTTGGATGGACGGACATGGCAAAACTATAAGGGTATTTTGTAGACTACGAAACCCTAAAAAAATTTGCTGCGGTACGCCGCGCCAGTGATTTTCCGCGGCGCAGCATCGCGCTTTCTCATGGTCGCCGTGACTTGAAATGGTGCCTTTTACGCGATCAAAAGGTGACTTACGATTTGCATGGCAACTTTCCGTCGCACGCCGCCGTGTCTTTTCATGTCACGACGACACAACATTTCATGTTGAAAGACGCCGCACCACATACATGGGGACACGGCCTTACATACAGACGCGGGAAGCGGAAAGCGACTTTGCTTTATACTATGTAGTTATTATTAGCGTAAGTTGCGTCTTTTTAGCTTGTTCTATAGAATATTACGCCATTGAACAAAAGAGCACAGATTTTTATCAATCTGTACGTCACAGGTACCTACTCTTTTAAGTAGTAGGTAAGATTAAACATATTTTTTTGCCAATGGCTTACGTAGCGAAATTCGTAGCGAAAAAGGCGCAAAGCACGCAAGAGGTGAATTTATATGAAACCTTTTTCCCCTAATACCTTTTTACTTTATCCAAAAAGTTTTATTTCCCAGTTGATCCTGGCCGTTTAGTTTATTTTTTATCAATTTCACAATCAGAATGACAAACGCCAGTGCACGCGTCCTTGTCAATTGTCACAAAAGCGCATCGATTTTTAAAACAAAAACATGAATAAGTGCGACCATTACGAAAAGAACCCCGCTGGAAGCTGCATCGTTACATTATTTTGCCGTAATTCTTTACATTTTTGCAATAATTTAGCAAAATTACTGTTGTGTCTGATGTCAATGTGATTTAATTGTTGGCAGTTGTCAAAGCTTGAAGTTTAGGCGGGAATTCAGTCGTGTGTCTAGCAAAATTGGCAAAGTCACCAAGCTGCGTAGATCCGTGATCAAAGTGATGAAGATCAAACTTCGTAAGTACTTCTCACCATAGTACTTAATCAAATTTGCAACATGTCCACCACATTCATTAACCTAATATTATCCTTAAAACAAATGAGGGTGGTACCTGCACTATATGTTCTATGTCCATTGAACTTAGTAATTTTGCGATGTGATTCAAAAACTTCAAAAAGTTCATCAGTATGAATGAAAAGCTCTCTAAAAGCATATTCTTGGCTTAATAATATATAAAATAGGTTTTTTATTTAAAAATGACTAAAACATTAAACAAAAATTAAAATTAATATTAAATAAATTCTACCACAAAAGCATTTTATCATATATCATCAAAACTCTTTGGTAAATCGTATAAAAATGTCGGTCTACAGCTACACGTAATTTATTTCAGAGCAGCTATTCGTAGGTACCAAAACAGTTGGGAAAGCCTATCAGGGCTCAGGATACGCTAACGGGATGGGAACACTCTACACTAAGTTACTTACAGCAAATCTTTTTTTCTATAGCCCCGGGCCTAATGTTGCCGCCGATCTTACCACACTACATTCAACACCCCTCAAAGGGTTATATTTTGCAAACAGCGCGAGACCGCTTCCCGTCAACGTCTTCAACAGACGAGAACGAGAGCGGCGTGGACTGGAATCCTGAGAGGCATCCCCACCCAGCCCTCCTGCACCCTTACCACATCCCTCGCCAACCACCCCCGCCGCCCCCTCAAGCGGTCATCGTCGGCTCCGTGAGGAAGAGACGCGGGAATCTGCCGAAGCACTCGGTGAAGATTCTGAAGAGGTGGTTGTATGATCACCGGTATAACGCGTATCCTAGCGACGCCGAGAAGCTGGCTCTCAGTCAGGAGGCGAATTTGACTGTGTTGCAAGTAAGTTGGTTGTAGTCAAGGTATTTTATTGGCTCCTGCTTCCTTACTACGTTATCACTTATCAGTCAATAGTTAGCTAGTGCTAGAAAGTATTGATTTTTGAATATGATGAGGTCTATTACTGTGATGATACTTGGTGAGAACAATACTACAGATGAAAACAACAAATTAATTATAAATGAAGTTTGTGATTCGGGTACATACTAATTCATTGATATATGTAGGTAAACCGACACCGATACAACGAAATTTCTCCTTCATGGTCTCATTATTAGGACGCAAACTTCGGCCCTCAAGAAACAGCCGTAAGAACCCAAAACCTCTAGGTACTTAAACTGCTACAACCCTGAACAGATACTACTCAAAATTCAACTCTTCCTCAGGTATGCAACTGGTTCATAAACGCTCGCCGTCGTATCCTGCCCGAGATGATCCGTCGCGAGGGTCACGATCCGCTCCACTATACCATCTCGCGCCGCGGCCGCAAGACCCCAGGGGCCCTGCCCGTGGGGCCTATGGGGCTGGGCCCCTCGACATCAGCGCTGGGCATATCCTCCACAACTGGTGGGGTAACTGTTGCTACGTGGGATGGAATCGTTATGGAGGTTGGTTGGCAGTCAAGAGACAAAGTTACAAATTCCTTAGAGACATCGCCCCAACCCCAGGACCATTCTACGCGGTGCCTATGAAGCTGAGATGTCCTTAGAAGATAGCTATGCATTGAGTTCTGACTCGTGGCGTAGCTTAGAATAGATTCTACTGAAATCCAGAACGTAATGTTCCAGAATGGGCAGGACCTGCGTCCGGATTATTCAGACGGCCTACTCGTGTACCGCAGTGACAATGAGCTGGGCGAGGAGGGCTACTCTAGCGCGATCAGCGAGGAGGAGGTTAAGTACGACCCATCTGTATGGCAGTCCGTCATCAGATACGGCGCTGAGGATCCAGAGATGCATCCTGCCAATCGGGGGTAAAAACCTATCATTTGTTTTATGGTTTCGTGCCATCTTTATAATGCTACTAGTGGAAACTTCGTTCACGTGGTTATTTTCAGACGGGCTTTGCACTGCTGCTCTTAGAGGTTGTTTCGCGAATTCCTTTTCTAGTGCACTTCTACATACCCTTCCAAATTTCAAGTTCCAAAATCAGTTTTTGTATCCATTGGTTTATGATGTACGTTGATAAATCAGTCAGTCAAGCAAAAGTTTTATATATGTAGACTAGCAGACACGGCCACGCGTTGCTGTGTCAACAGATATCGCCATCTGTTATGGGTCCCCGAAACGATCAAGTGCACTTGACAAGTCTACGTGCTTGAAGTGAATATTGATCGTTTACAACGTTGACTTGACAAGTCCCGTCAAGTGATCTACGGGCTTGACCTACTTGACAGAAATTTTGATTGACGGCACTTGAAGCACCTTGCGCTTGATGCGACTTGACGTGACTTGACAAGTTTTTATTCATTTGTCATTCATTTCATATCCATTATTAATTTTTGCGACGACCACTTTTCTGGGCACAGGGCGAACGACTGTGTCACGTGAACTTGATGGCACCTTCAAGTCGCGTCAAGTCCCTCGTCAAGTGAAATCGTCAAGCACGTAGACTTGTCAAGTGCACTTGATCGTTTCGGGGACCCATTAGAATCTTTTGGAGCAAACAGATAATTGTGACTGATAATAAACAAATAATATAACGACTATAAATTGAGATGTAAGCTATCCTATTTTTCAAGTTGAATCAAACTGCACACGGTGAGCAAACTTTGATTAAAATCGTTAAGTAGTTTATGGGTCCATCGCGGGCAAACAACGTGACGCGAAATTTATATATAACTAGCTGTCCCGACAGACGTTGTCCTGTCAAATGTCAATAATCCCACAGAAAAAAGCACTTTCCGTTTTTCCCGATCTTTACGCCACCCTTATCACTTAGGGGTATGAAAAATAGATGTTGGTCGATTCTCAGACCTACTCAATATGCTCACAAAATTTCATGAGAATCGGTCAAGCCGTTTCGGAGGAGTACGGTAACTAACATTGTTGAAGATGATCACATAGGAGCAATAAATAAATGAATATAAAAAAATATATGAATAGGAATCAATTCCCCTTTACAGAACCGCGTCAGTGGTCACGGTTAGTACGACCGAGGAGCAGTACGAGACTGTCAGCACCACCAGCGACTGGCATGTGCCGACATTGCGTCCTCGTCGCATGCAGGTGAGCTCTCCCCTCCCTCCACCGCTGCAACCGCTGCATTCGCTGCAGCCGCTGCAGCCGCTGCAGCCTCAGCCGCTGCAACCGCCGCCGCCAGTTGCGGTTGAGCTGGAGGTTGCCACCACTGATATGTGGTGCCATACTTAAACCGCGCGCTGTAACCGTTGATAGATTGTGGCAGCTTGAAGGCTCTTCTAATGGTGGAGAACTAGTGTGGTCGTCGAGGCTAAAAGCGATGGCGAACCCCCTTCCGGTTTATTATACTTGGCTAAATTTGATACCTTTCTATTACCTTGTGCAATTTGTCACTTTTAGTTCAGGTCCGAACCATTTAGAATGTGGACTATTGCTTTGGTCTAGCGATTTAACAGTTGACAACGATTTCACAAGGTAAAAATTAATATTGCCTATTTAGCGGGCTTACCTTTACCGATCCTAAAGTCGGCCATTTTGGATTTTGTTTGCTTACTTCGCGTTCCACTAGTTCGGTTTTGATCATTCTGCATGAGTATTTAACGAGCTAGATAATATTTGAAGAGCCTAGCTTTGGTTAGCTATTTCGATGTATGGTACCAGTACCAGGGCATAAATACATCGACAAACGATTGCTTTCGGCTTTGAAGAGTCGTTTATGCCTTCGTGCGACAGAGACGACGCTCAATAAAATTGAAGGTACCGATTATGTACGGTAGTTTTTCTTTAAAGCTTTGTGTTATATTTATGACCTGTTGTAAGTGGCTTTAGTAACCAATGGATTATGATTGCCATCTCATAGTTAGATTATCTCACTTGCGAGCACTTTTTGTCAAATAAGCGGGTCATTTGCCATAAGCCAGAGAGCTTATTATTATTGCATGTCAGTATAAACCCCCAGGCTGAATAATTCATGTGCATGCATCGCGATTAAAAATGTTTGTGTACGACTCTTAGTAGCGTGTTTATAACGAGGACGTTGGTGTTACAAACACAATTTTTGTTTCAATCTGTTATGTTGGTCTGAAGATCCTATTTAGTTGAATAAAATGTATCAAAATGATTGTCTTCTTTTATTTTTTGGGGTGTTTTTAATGCCGGCATCATCTGAAAGTTGTTCTTTCTTCAGGTGGTGCCGAGCTTTGATGAGGGGGAGGACTTCAAGTGTCTATATCTCCTCGTGGAGACTGCTATGGCGGTGCGTCAGAGGGAAAAGGAACAAGAGAATACAGTTTTACTGTAGCTGATGGATGTTTGGACGAACATATCTTTCAAGGAATTCGTAGACGATGTTTTGTAGAAAAAATGGTGGCAATCCTGTTGTAGACACGGACTGTTGTTACACAGAACCGTCACTCTGAGGCTACGCTAATTTAGGCTTTAACGCAAACGGAAAAAGATTGCGACATATTTGGCATAATTCGAGCCAGTTCGTAGAAACAAAATTGCCACCACTTGTTGTTTTTTCGTGGTGACAAAAGACAAAATCCTGGGATTTTGTCCACGATATCCACGGTAGAGAACTATTAATATTTGTTCCATTGCTTTCTTGTAGAGTTTCTCAAGGTAATTTTTGTTCCACCATAGCTGGTGATGGTAAAGTGGTATTTTTATGGTAGCAAGTAAGTATAGTTTATAGATCTATCTATGCTGGAGTAAATCATTTTGAGTTCTATATGTCATGATTCAAGAGGTCATAGATTCAGGTAATAAGCATTTTCTTGTTAATGATGTAAGAGAAGGTTTGAATAAGAATAAACAATTAATTTTTCTAATGAAATACTTTGAAAGTAGAATTGGATAACTTTTTTGAGAAAATTAATTGATATGTCGGTCCCAGGACAAAATAATATGTATAAAAACAAAATCGTAGTATATTTCAACAGTTTAAAATAAAATAAAATAAAATAGCAGTACTTATATTTACAATTGTCTAGTAGCGAGGTAGTGTGTGCGAGTGAGATTAGTTGGCAGCCTTTGCGACGATTGGGTCGAGGATCGCCTGTACTTCGCCGAAGATTATATCTACGGACTGCTCGGCGTTTATCTGAAAGCAATAATATACCAGATTAGCTGCAAATGGCTAAATAATAATAGCCTAGGAAGCCTATTAGTCTAGGTTACCGCATCGTAATATACATATTGCTATTACTATTGATAGGCGATGGGCTTGCAAACGTGCCAGGTTATTTGCTAACTAATGCAAAATGTGTACATGATGCCAAATATACCTAACTAGCTGACCCGTGCCCGCTTCGCTGTGCGTAAGACATTTCTAATACCATTGTTGACTTTTTTGTAGACGTTTTTAAGGTGTACAATACTGTAGTACATTATTTTGATATATCTCGTGGGGTTCCGCCAGCATTTGCAATCTAAGCGCAAAAAAATGTGTTTATTTACGACATCACATTAGAAACCTCTAAAATTATCAGTGTTTCTCTACTATATTATGCATGTATTATACATATAAACCGTCCTATTGAATCACTCTGTTTATTAAAAAAAACCGCATCAAAATCCGTTGTGTAGTTTTAAAGATATAAGCAAACATACATACATACATACATATATATTACATACAGACGCGGGAAGCGGAAAGCGACTATTTGCTTTATACTATGTAGTGATGTTAGAGCATGCCTCTGAATACCCCCTATAATCTAAGATCTGAAAGTATATCTAACGTTTAGGAATTGCAGTCGTCGCGATCTTTTCTTTACTTTAATAATGAACCTTATCACGTTGCAATAGTGCTCACCCTCTTTAGCTTCTCCGGGTACTGTGCCAGCACTAGGTCGTTGTTATCGAGGAAGGTCTTGAGTCGTAGTTTGATAGTCTCCTCGTTATCATCAGCTCGGCCAGAGCTGGCAGCGCGCCCAAGCAGACGTTTTGTAAGGGTTTCGGAGGAGCATTCGAAGTAGACGATTACCTTGAACGAGAGAATACAATGTCAAAAACATCATCAAGCCCTAGGCAATTTGGGGAGAGCTTAGAATTATTATACCGATCAGTAACGGTAAGATAACAAAGCAGTTTTTTTTGGCAGCTATGATCTTCAGTTATAAGTAAATATGAAGTTTGATAAAAATAACTAGCTTCCACCCGCGGTTACGCACACGTGGTACCTACCTGGATAAAAGTATTCTTTATACTATTCTAGGACATAAGCTATGTATGTATGTTCCAAGATTCATCGCAATCCGTTTGGCCGTGATTGAGCCCGAAACATCCTCACAAACTTTCGGATTTATAATATTATTTTGATTTAGGTACGCTAGGTCACCTTTGCTATTTTGAGAAGTTACTCACAGTGACGGGGGCAATAGCCTTCTCGAACGCGATGCCCTGCGACTTCTCGCGTGGGTACCCGTCTACCAAGAAGCCCTTTGCCTTGTCAGCGCCCGCCTCCATTGCTTCCTTTAGCAGATCCAACACGATTTCGTTAGGTACCAGTTCACCTGGAACAAACGAATATCTATGGACTAGGGTACTTGATCACCTCTAAATCCTTTTGAACAGATCTATCAGATAATAAAGCGTATAGCATGGTTTATTCGTTCATTACGCTTATTGTTCGAGCTTTTAAATCTCACAACAGTCTAGTGATATTTGCATGCTCCTCTGTATACTTAGCAGCGATGAACTTGCAACCTGTCACGTAATACCATTGCTAAATGTGGGCATGTGCCATATATGTAATGTTTGGACTCGTCTCTGGGACCTGGCGATCTGAGAGGATGTCTATATTGTCTACCGTACTTGAGGATTACACTCGTAATACACTCTTAAAAGCTCTGCTGTAATACAGGTTTGCCTTGCAAACAGAAACAACGCCTCTGTCAGACTGTTCTATTATTACTATCTTGTCGTGCAACTCGATAAAATTAAATGTGATACAAGACTAGGTCCTCTGCTTGTGACTCTTACCTCGCTCCATGATAGATGTAAGGCACTTGGCGCGTTCAGAACCGCTCTTTACCTCTGCCCTCAGCAGATCGCCGGTGGACAGATGCGTGAATCCATATTTCGCGATGATCTTTTCGCATTGTGTGCCCTTGCCTGAGCCGGGCCCGCCTAGCACCCACACGATTGGCTTCGTGTTACTGTCGATTGGGGCCTGGAATGTTGAAAAAAACTGTCAAATTTGTGTATTTTACAAAAGGTAGAGCCCGCGCTTCGATTGCTTGCATATTATGCCACTGGTCCTTTGTTGGTTATCCTGCATTAAGCTAGTTGTCACAATGTAGTATTGCACAATGTAGTGCGAGTTCCAGGTGCACCGATTCCTACCACTGTGTATGATCATTTTACGGTTAATATTTTTGTTATGGAATGGCATGAGAAAAAGCTGCTGAGCCACGTTGATATAGAGAGAATATACTAAAGCTACGATGGGTACTACGAGGTGCTACGAAAGACCTACGAAAAAGTTCTACACTTTTTTTTGTGTTAGTTTTTTAGAACTTTAACATAATGGTATAATTAAGTTGAGCTACCATGAAAGAATAGAGTAATCGTTAGTTAGTCACTGATTGATAGCAATATGTTTATTTTCAAATAGATTGTTTAGGCTTGTCTATCGCTATTTCGCTAACTGGATCAGGCTGTAAAAGAGCGGTCTCGTACTATTCTTTCGATTATATCTAACCAATCTGTCGACCCTACTTTACTAAATACCTACCTACTCTCTTTACTCTCACTACTTTAGAGAATAATGACCTTTCTCTGGTAGGCTTTGCATTTGGGCGATTTGCATTGAAGTGGGCACGCCGGGAATTTATCAATGACGGGCTCTTCACAAGGGTGACATGTTTTATCGTCCATGTCTTTTTATACCGTTCTTTTTATTTATTTTGCCAAGTTTTCCTGAGATTTTAAAATAGTTTTCTGCCAAAAGCCAAGGTTGTCGTTTTTGTTGAGAATCGACATTGGTTTGTGCTCAAATTGTGTTTTATTTATTTATTTATATACATGTTTGACATTGATAAGGTTACCTGTCACCTTTGTTAGACGAAAACTTATTCATACTTTTTTCAAATGAGGTTTCAATTGTTTTATCATTTCTTTTTTTAAAGGCCTATTCTGGTAGTATACCTTTTCGTATACTCCGACCCTTAGAATGGTAAATAGTTCATTATTTATCTTAGGCAAAACTCATGAAATATACAAGCAGTAAAGACCGCAATTTTACCTTCATTTAGTTGGTCATTCCTTTGAATAATAGATGAGAATCGATCGCCTCATTCCAATACAGTGTGGTTGATACTAGTAGCGAACTTTATTCGCTATATAAGTAATCGCTTCGGCATACTTTCGATCAATATCTAAAACTTTCGAACCATTGGGTACCTAAGTACTTACCTATAACTTTGATAGGTTCAAACCTTTATTTCAGCAAAGTACTATCTGTTCGCCCCAGCAAGGGTGTATTAATGAAGATTACAGGCAAATGTTTGATACCTTGACATTATTGCAATTTAAGGCGCTCCCAGTCGACGATTGTTTTTGTTCGAAACGAAAAAATAAATACTTGTGAACAAGCCACATCTCCTATTTTATAATGTATAGTATATGTGAATAAAGATGTACCCATCTTTAATCACTTCGATAAATAATCCTACCGACCGCTGCAATGACGACAATATTTCGATCATAAATTCTAAAACGTATCATTTTGAAATAATATCTTTATCGTGAAAAGTTTCTGCTATTATGTTTTCAGCTTAATAGAAATCTAGGTAGGAACCTGAAGTAATATACTTCTAAAAATAGGAGATGTGGCTTGTTCAGAAGTATTTCTTTTTTCGTTTCGAAAAAGAGCAATCAGCGACTGGGAGCCCCTTAATAGAAATCTAGGTAGGAACCTGAAGTAATATACTTATAAAAATAGGAGATGTGGCTTGTTCAGAAGTATTTCTTTTTTCGTTTCGAAAAAGAGCAATCAGCGACTGGGAGCCCCTTAAGTGAGAATCTCTAATGTTGCTTACTGATAATGTAGCTTGTGATAGGTGAAATAATATTTAAAATTGGTATATTAGTTTTTTAGTTTTATCCGGTACAAACCAAAATATATATGCGGTAACCTACATTTAATCTCTATAAAATCTAGTAGTGTAGACAACAACATGATCAAAAGTGCTCCAGGGATCAATGTTAAGTTCTCCTCACACAACTTATAACTATGCCTACGATTGACAGAATCATTTTTTAATTACTATCAATTGCGTCCAATCATGTAGCTGCAACCGCTGCTATGGCTTCGGTAAACGATCATATACCATTGACTCTTTCTTGGACACATAACACTTTAAATAAGTAGGTATGTTGATATTTTTGGTATCTAGGCAGGAGACATGTTTCCCAAAATATCTATTCAGTTCCTGAAACCTTGACGACCGTATGTGCGAGCTATAAAACCACGGTTTATTTAAATAAATCATCTTAAAAAATATACGTGAGGTAGAATGTGTACTGTTTTTAGTCGGACTCGCTCAAGAAGGGTTCCGTAACATTATCTATAAAAAACGGCAAAAAAACACGTTTGTTGTATGGGAGCCCCACTTAAATATTTATTTTATTCTCTTTTTAGTATTTTTTGTTATAGCAGCAACAGAAATACATCATCTGTGAAAATTTCAACTGTCTAACTATCACGATTCATGATATACAGCCCTGTGACAGACAGACGGACAGCGAAGTCTCAGTAATAGGGTCTCGTTTTTACCCTTTGGGTACGGAACCCTAAAAACGCGGTGAGCACAGGCAGGCACTTAGGTTACGATCCCTACCAAATTGCCAATAATTTTTATTAGTACATCGTGCGAAATTGGGGGGACTGCTATGCCTATTGCTCCGAATCTAGGTATTGTGGAACTTGTAGTTTCTGTTACTCACACACACACACAGAGTCCTAATGCGGGAAGATTAGATTAAAACAACCATTTGTGTACCTATTCCTCATCATAATATTGACCACACTCGTATGTTCTGATAAACAAACACTTACGAACCCAAGTTTATTGATATATTCGTCGATGAAGTATTTATAAGAAACATTACAATATCAAGGTTAAATCTATTTTTGATCCCTTTCAGCGCTTCGGCATTGACAGTGACCGAAGCGTGATACTGACAATAGGAAATTGGCGTAGTTTCAGCAATTTTATTTAGTAATTTAATATTATCACAGAATTCGTATTAGGTCCCTTCTTCTTCTAACTTAAGAGCTGTTCTCTTGTCGGTGTAATTGATGCAGGCTCTCTCCATCTATTTCTCTCCAGCGCCGCCTCCTTAACTTCCTTATACGACACGACAGCTATTGTCTCCTTTATCTGGCTCATGTAGCTTATTCATGGCCTTCCTCTTCCTCTTTTCCCTTCAATCTTCCCTTCCATTATAGTCTTTATAAAACTGTCGTGCCGTATAAGGTGGCCAACCATCTTCCCTCTTCTGTTCTCAATCGTTGTTAATAGGATCCTTTTTTCCTGTATTCTACGTAAAACCTCTATATTTGTAATTTTGCCCCTGATGCGGGGCAGCAGCCGTATCAGTATTGGCAGAAGGCCGAAGAATAGTTTTCCGGAAGGGCTTCTGACTGGATATTAGAGGACGGCACGCCGGACTCTGAACTGTGGTGCAGAAAGAAACGGGAACCTACTGCACAATAATTCCTACAAAAAGTAATTAGGTCCCTATTATATAAAAAATACAGATATAATTACTTTACTTTCGATTGGAAGCGATATAGTTTACTTGAGCTACCTAAAGACGCTAGCGTAGCTAGACGTAGCTCTATTGTTTGTGTATTTTGATAATATCGTTTAACATTTTGTACTACTTCAATAAGATAAAATATTCTTTCTTTAAATAAAACTGTGGGTATGTGCCAAATGTAATATTTGGACGTGTTTCTGTCTAACCTCCTTGGTAATTTTTTCAAGAATCTAAGCGCCTGGAGATTTGAGAGGATGTCTACCGTACTTGGGGATGACAGTCGTGATCCTATTTCATTTCATAGAGGTATGCTATTTTCAAAATTATTTACTCATATAGTTTACAATGTCTGTGGCAGTTCTGATAATATCAGCTCACTTTGATCATACAAACGATTGCGTACCTACAGGCTCCTAAAAATATTGCAACGCACGACTGAGACGAAACGTATAGGTCATATCATCTTTGTCCTTCATTCTATTAACTATCGCATCATTATTTTACGTTTGAACGTAGAACTCGCTAGAGACTAATTTAATTCAGTTGTCAGCGACAGTGAAGAGCGTATCTAATGTGATAATCTATAGAATTTGTTGCTAATTAAATTAAACATGAGATAGTTTCATTGTAGCTAAAACGGTTGAAGAATTCGTTCAGCTGTGAATGATAAGTTGAAGTTTGGGAATGAAGGCTGCCCAACCGATCTTCGTAGCATTTTAAGGGGAGGGTTTGTTCAGTCAATTTAGGAGAAAAGGGTAAGAAGTTACGGGGTTAGAAAGGGGATAATGAGATCAAACATTCAATATTCATGCTGGACTTCATATATTTAGGTAATAGCAGTGGCGGACATACACATATGCCGCCAGTAGGCTATTACACCCCCTCCCCGCCACCTAGATTATTTATAATCCAACGATTTAGTTAATAATTTTAAGTGGTGAAATGTTGAATGGTGTACGTACACCATTCAACATTTCACCACTTAAAATTATAATAATAAAATAAAAACATGTATTTGCTGTTATTAGGTCCACGTGGACCTAATAACAGCAAATACATGTTTTTATTTTTGTGAGATATTTGACAAAAGCAAGTGATTGGGCAAATTTAGCTAGATATCGAGATGTGTGGAAGGAAGAGGCAAGCATTTGTAGGGGAGGCATTTGTCCTGCAGTGGGACGATAAAGGCTAAAATAAATAAGATGGTAGAAAAAATTAACCCAAATTTGCCGCCCTAGGCTCCAGCCTACTCATACTCAGCCTGGTAGTAATGCCGGAAACACACTTACGTGTCGTGGCCTGGCGTGTCGCGCCACTAGCCAATCGCAAGATAGCGTTTGCGACACGACACGACACCCATTTGGGTGTCGTGTCGTGTCTCTAACGTCTCTAATGTCTCTAACCATACTAAATGTATGAAAGCGATTAGCTAGTGCCGGAAACACACTTACGTGTCGCGCCACGACACGACACGTAAGTGTGTTTCCGGCTTAAATCCGCCACTGTGTAATAGTATTATAAAAAGGTAAAAGCAAAATATAAACTTTTTTTGCTATGTATGTATAGGTACTAAATGTGCATCCCGCCTTATCACCTGTGATCCTGCGAAAGCTTTATTATCATTGTAATAAATGTCTATAGCACTCAGGATTAAAGTGTTTTCCTATAAAATAAAAGTAGTTGTTTCGAAAATTAACGCCTACATCCAAATTTACAAAGGTAACATTTTAGATATTAGTATGTAAGTAGGTATAGAAGTATAAATACGATGATAAAGTCTTAGCCTATTTGAACCACAGCGACTGTGTTTTTCCAAACAGTGATAATGTTTCTGATAAAAGGGGATGTGGCCGTATGAAAATGAACACACAATGTCTGCCCACCTCAAAAACCAGCGACGTCCGGCAAATATTGTCCAAACTAACATCGAACCACAACCCTACCAACAGCACAACAACATACACAAAACGGCATTTAACAAGATTTTCGTTGTTTTTCATAACCACAAATAATCGAAAGTCGGTGAAGTCTGCCTTCAATCTCATAATACTTATGTGAATGGTTTATTTTGGCCTCGGTATAAACGGCCAGGCTTTGCCAGCTGGCAGACGCGATCGCTTGGTGAAATGCGCAGATTCCCACTGGATTATTTTGGAGAAAATACACAGTTTTATACCTAAGAATAGATACTTTAAGAGTAAGGTTGTGACCGATGATGCTGGGTGTCGAGGTCAATGACGTCTGCAAGTTTTGGCAGAGATTTTAATTGATAACGCATGTTGACAAAATCATGATTGGATGTAGGTACTTTAGTTCAAATCAAGAGCTCAAACTCAATATTTCGTATCTTGCGAGCTTGGAAAAGTCCATTTGTTTATGTTCATGGTTGATTTGAACTCTAATAATGTACATAGAATAGATCGAGTAATAACATTTTTTTTCATCGAATTATAAATCCGTAGGTACCTAATAATCGAATAACAACGTGTCCTTGTTCAATTAGAATGGAACAAATAACTAGATAAATAAATATTGGTAATGTCATTTACCTATATCCTTGACTAGATTAGTAGAAACCTTCGCAACTTCGTTTATGTGAAGCTATTTTCATACATACTTCAACCCCCGCTGTATGCAGCGGGGGTTGAAGTATGAAGTTGAATTTCGTGAATTTCTTTCTTAGTGCACCCGTACACACCAAAAGTAATAGGTAGGTACTCTGCAAATTTCAAGTTTCTAGGACTAGAGACTGTGCGTTAACAAATCAAACAGTCAGTTAGCAACGCAAGAGTTTTATGTATTTAGTTAGATGATTATCACATCACGTAGAATACCTACAGGAAAAAAGGGTCCTATTAACAACGATTGAGAACAGAGAGGGAAGATGGTTGGCCACCTTATACCTCACCTTACCTTATGGAAGGGAAGATTGAAGGGAAAAGAGGAAGAGGAAGGCCACGAATAAGCTACATGAGCCAGATAAAGGAGAAAATAGCTGTCGTGTCGTATAAGGAAGTTAAGGAGGCGGCGTTGGAAAGAAACAGATGGAAGATCTGCATCAATTACACCGACAAGAGCACAGACAGCACTAAAGTTAGAAGAAGAAGATTATCACGTAATAACATTTTTGCGTTGAGGAGTGAAATTATTTAGGAAAACTTAAGAATGTTTCAGGGTGTTAGGCCACGCGCCGTCATAGAATAGAACTACAAATAAGTTTGGAAGTAAACTTATGATTAAGTGAAGATGCTATTATACTTAGGTAGGTACATTATCTTCTTAATTATGCCGGATACTCACAAGCGAGCTGTCTTTAGTAACTACGCGGTTTAATTCATAATTAATTTGAACACCGTTCTGTTATCGATAAGATAAGATAGGTACATAAGCTATCCAATACCTTAAATGACATTTTGGTGCAATTACATTGCACGTGAGTTTTTCGCCCGCGGCTTCGCGGCGCTTTACCTTGGTATTTGGATAAAATGTATATTATAAGCTATTCCAGGACAATATATACCTAGGTAGGTATTATGCAAGTTTCATCAAAATCCGTTATCATTTAGGCGTGATTGAGCTCAAACAAACATCCTCAAAAACTATCGGATTTAGGTACAATTCTACTTACTAGGATATAATAAATAAATATTGGTGGACTTTACACAAAACGCCATCTAGCCCCAAACTAAGGCTTGTACTATGGGAACCAGATAACTTATAGAATACTTATAACTTTTTTTCTTATTTTTTATATGCAACAAAATTACGGCCAGACCTAATATTTCATTGCAAGTAAGTAGGTACGAGTACCTATCTACAGTCATAAAGTAACAACATACCTACACTACAGTATCAATGACATTTCGCAATACTGCGGCAAAAGTGGCCCACTAAGTGCCAAATAAGTATGTAGGTATAAACTCTACCTGGGGCAGTACCACAAGATCTTAAAGTAATATCAAAACAATATTACTCGCGGTGTGAAAGTGACAACGCATTGTCATTTTCGTACCATGAGAAATATTGTTCTAATATTGCTTTTAAGCTTGTGGTACGGCCTATTTATTTATTTCAGTGAATATGTGAATGTACTATATGCACACTGGAAAATGCATTAGTAGAAAAACTATGTCGCGCTTTACAGTGCCCGTCCATAGGACTCATTGAAGAACCAGACGTTCCTGATAATATAACTTCCTTTTTTTTGATTATATCTGATATTGCATACTGCAGTTATCCCGCGAACAATAAACAGTTTTATCATATACCATAAACTTCGTTCCATTTATAAAAATGTTAAATTATAAAATGTAAGACGTTTTAATTGATAACTTTTTAATTTTACTTTTGACATTTTTTTTTAATCTCAAACTATTACCGAGTAGGTACTTTTTAAAGATGAAAGCCGAAACTACTTAAATAAAAAAAAAACTACGAGCACATTTTCATTTACTTAGTAAGTTAGTAGGTAGCTGTTATCGGCTATTGACATTATTATCTCGATTTTCAATCATTATGTTCATGTCTTGATAATGTGGTAAATAAATAGTATACTTATGTACCTACGTACATTGGATTTCAATGCGAATCTCATTTTCTTAGATTCTATTAATACCGTAATGACGTAAGTGATGTAACGATGAAAATTACTGAAAATCTTAATAAGAAGCCTCATTCTTTACGAAAACGTCTGAAACACTTAATTTCCAGACTTTTCCACGCTACTTTACATACGAAAAATAAAATACAGGTTTTACTCACCATTTTAATTGAAACACAGCGCGTGTAATCCTTATGGGTTATCGGAATGTGGGACGCGTCCGTTCGTCACGAGCTTTGCGGGCCGACTGCGGCGCGCGCGGTCAAGGCCGAGGAAATGATTGTGCCAAAGCATTGCCAAAGAGTATGGTGACAGCGCGGGAAAAAATGGCGGGAAATGGAAGCTATGGAATTCGGGATGGCTTCCCGCCCTCTTTTTTCTGTTGAGAGATCTCCACCTTGGCTTACTTATTTGTTCAATAGACCCATTTGAAAAATATTTTCGTATAAAGAGTCGTGTACAAATATATATAAATTAATTAATATAGGTAGGCGAGTAATATGTACGTAGGCAAATTATGCTGCTTAGGATAATGTGCCTACGTACATATTTGCCTACGACATAAGGATGAAAACCTATCTGACTTGCTTACAAATAATTAAGTATGTATGTACCTACCAACCTAGGAAGGTACTTAGATTTTTATTGGACCATAAGCAAATGACCACATAATATGTAGGTACATTTTACTTAAGTATATAGATACTAGATTCACCAAAGGACCTATATACCTACTTTAGATGAGTTGTGGAGCAAGATATAGGTAAGTAGGAAAATAAAAATGCAATTTTAATAAATAATTGTGCTTAATATTATTAAAATAAACTACAATCTTTCGGTGTTGCTAACTAATTATTACAGATTGAAGGTGTTAAAACTTTACAAGTGTTCAATTATTTTAATTTAGTTTTTTTTAATTCACATACAATTTTTAGTCCCATACCTAGATATCATGAAGGTTTTAGGCACTATTACGTTTATTTGGTAAATTGATTAGTATGTAGGTCTTATATGTGAGTATTAATTATTTCTGTGACCTTAATAACCCTTATTACCATGTTCTAATTTTTTGTGTTATTATGTAATACCGATATTGTTTTTTTAAAACCTTTCTATTTTCAAATTTAAATAAGATAAACAATTCAAAATGTTATATAAAATATTGTGCTTTAGATTTGTGAAAATATATTTTTATTCTATCTACATTTCACTACTTCACATTTGTTTTTAACTAGGTATCTACTCTAATCTAGATTGGCCCCTGTGACTAAGACTAACTACGTGATTCTAGAATTATGAGGGTACTAATTTAATAAAGGTGAGCTGTATTTGTCTGTCATGACATGTCAACATGTTTTTTACTTATCCTGCATTAGTCATTTAGACTGGTAAACCATTAACATTATATACTTATATAATATGATTCTAATATTTAAATAATTGTGTCCCGCGATTTTAATAAAAACTACATAATTTATCAGAATAAAAATAAACTAACGGATAAAACAACTTCATTATTAGCGAAAGTAATTTAAAAATGTGATGTATTAGTAATTTAAAATAAATAATAAAAATAAATTGTCAGTATATAAAGATATATATAAATATGAATGTTTGTCTGTATGTCTTATAAATAATTATAAAATATACATTCGATCATGTGATGATCTTTAGCAAAGTTGTTGTGCATGAGCCCACAAAGGTTTCTGAGTTGGCGTAGCAACGCGCACAGGGTACAGCTAGATATATAAAAAAAACCGGCCAAGTGCGAGTCGGACTCGCTCACGAAGGGTTCCGTACCATTATCTATAAAAACGGCAAAAAAATCATGTTTGTTGTATGGGAGCTCCCCTTAAATATTGATTTTATTCTGTTTTTAGTATTTGTTGTTAGAGCAGCAACAGAAATACATAATCTGTGAAAATTTCAACTGTCTAGCTATCACGGTTCATGAGATACAGCCCTGTGACAGACAGACAGACAGACGGACAGCGAAGTCTTAGTAATAGGGTTCCGATTTTACCCTTTGGGTACGGAACCCTAAAAAGTAGTTATCTCGGGTGAAGCCTCGGGACGGAGATAAAATCAAGTGGGCAATTATTTTTTTCCAATGAATAGAAAGACACGAAGTTTCAGAAGAAATACAGGTCACCTTTTAGAGCTTTTGGGTTAAAACTCATAACTCCTCATTCGCTTTATCATTTTCTTATCACCTATCCTAATAGTGTTCTTCATCTAAAAATGCAAGATATTCTAACTCCGTGTGAACAAAATTGTGTGTTTTGTGTCACTGGTTTTTTCTTACTCTCCCTATAACAGTAACATGGGAGACTGACTGCTTAGTTGAACTTTTGATTGGAAAACTGTCAAATTTCCATTGTGTTACTATCAGTACACTATGGGATTTTGACAGTTGAAGCCGATTACGGTTACCAGTGGACTTACGTAGTGTGTAGAAAGGATTCAGCGCCTCGTAGACTCCTCGCTTAAATATTGGCTTAGTATTTAATTGTATTGTAAAATGTCACAGTATTGAACTTATTTAAATAAATGTTTTACAAATAAAATGTTATATAATACTTCTCTTTAAACAGGATTAATTGATAAATGCGCAAACTGGTTTAAGTCCGAATTAGTATCAAATAAGAAAATAACTAGTAATATTATTATTATTTCAAAATTACGTGATATATTTTTCCATACAAAAGATAAAATATATAAATTTGCTATATTTCTTTATGTTTACCTATTATAGGACTGACATAAGCATGTTGTAAAAAAAAAAGTTAAAATACTTATTTTAAAATGATTCTGAATCGTGTCCATTTTGCTATGAAAGTAAATGCAATTAATAGTTAGGTTCAACCCTGCTTGGGACAGTAAGTATTTTGATTTAAGGGCGATACACGCTAAGATACTATAATATTTTATCTTAAGATACAATATCGCTCACCATGCAATACAATGGACCATTACACATGACGAAGATAAATATTTTTTTCATGACAAGTAGACATTCAGAGAAAAGTAGACATGCCGGTTAAAAACCTAAATAAAATATTTTATCGAAAAATGTTAAAAAACAAACTGTATTTACGCATTTTTTAACTAAACCTGTATCTATCTGTATAATTTTGGTAGCATTTCTAATTATTTTGGTTCCGATTGTTATATTTATAATTATAATATTACCTTACTTTACTACCCTACTTAAAGTTATATGTTTTAAATTACATTATAACATGTTTATTATTATTTTAAAATAACTTATTCGCTAAGGCACTTTTTACAAATTCATCTGTGCTTATATTTTTAAGATATATATTAGTGATACCTACATATATGCTACCTACATGATTGTGTTTTAAACAGATTCATACAATAACAATGAACTTATCATGGGATTTATCTTCAATCGGTATATTACTAACCTACTAAAGATGTGACCAGACATCGCGCGGCATCCGAGCGCGGTATTCGCAGGACAAAAGTTTGCCGTGCGAACGAACAAAAACACCATAATTATGAGCGCGACAGTAGCTAGCGGCTGCCGCGCTCGATTGCCGCACAATGTTTAGTCACCTTAATAAAAATTATGAATCGATTTGTTCGTAGAGACTAGAGATCCCATTGTCAACCGACTTCAAAAAAAGGAGAAAGTTCTAAAACGACTTAATTTTTTTTGTATTTCTCGTATGTTACGACTCTGACAATCATTACGTCAAAGGTTGATTTTATACATTTTTAATCTATGAGGAATTAGTAGCTTTTCCAAAGCTTCATCTTTACTTCATTTTACAATCTGTCGATTTATCGGGTTTTTTGGTGTTTATTTTATTCGAAAAGTTGTCTATTAAAATTAATTCCTTGTTAGTTTCAATCAATTTTGTTAGGTTTTTTTTCTTTACAAATTTATGACCTTTTTCCAGATTTGAAGATTTGAAGTCGGTTTTTTTTAGTTTTCAAAACGTTGTTATTATTTTACTGTGTTATGTATACATTTGACGCTTTATTTTGCTTATGTATCTATGAGAGAATTATACATAGGTATTATATCTGTGTTAAAAACTAACTAAACTACCACTACATGCGTATTCGACTAGGTACAAAGAATTCGGCACATTTCATGTTTTTTTTTTTCATAAATTACCTACTTGGTATTAAATACCTACAGTTTTTTTCCAATACTTATAGCAGATTGTGGAACTTTTTTACTCCAATTATGTGTTTGTGCATTCGAGAGAATTTTGAATAATTATGGAATTAACGGATTAAATTAATAAATATTTGTGGGCATACATAGCGCCATCTAGCCCAAACTAAGCAAAGCTGTTGTAATATAGGAACTAGATAACTTTTTAACGGGTTGTGGAATTTTGGAAAACTTTACCATATCAGGGGTTACCAATTACCTTCATTAAGGGTCTGTATTGTTTAATATCACCCCCCTCCCCCTCTCGGTCATCATCGCAAATCGTCACGTGTTAAAATTTAAATATTATGTTTAGAACATATTTCCAAATATTTGTCAAATTTTTATTTCAAACTATCTTGATTACTAGACATATCTATAGATTTAAACATGGGTCTTTATCGGAGAATAAAAAAAAATCGGGTAGGTAAATAAATTAGAGAGAAAATTTTGATTTTGAATTGTGTTTTCAAACCATCCAGGCACCCATTGAAATATACATATGAAATTTCAACCTAAACGGTCCAGCCGTTTAGGAGGAGTTAGGTGACAATCACCCTTAAGGGGCTCCCAGTCGCTGATTGCTCTTTTTCGAAACGAAAAAAGAAATACTTCTGAACAAGCCACATCTCCTATTTTTATAAGTATATTACTTCAGATTCCTACCTAGATTTCTATTAAGCTGAAAACATAATAGCAGAAACTTTTCACGATAAAGATATTATTTCAAAATGATACGTTTTAGAATTTATGATTGAAATATTTTATATACCTACTATTAAAATCAACTTGTGATTTATTGTTAAAGATAGGTAATATGTAGATCTAGATTTCTATTAGAATAGATTTTTGATAAGTAATTATACATAATTTATATCATTAATTTATTCGAAAAGCAAAGGCGGATCACGCGCCGACGTGTGTTTGTCGTCATTGCAGCGGTCGGTAGGTTTATTTATCGAAGTAATTAAAGATGGGTACATCTTTATTCACATATACTATACATTATAAAATAGGAGATGTGGCTTGTTCACAAGTATTTCTTTTTTCGTTTCGAAAAAGAGCAATCAGCGACTGGCAGCCCCTTAAGAACTGACTAAATATTAACTTAAATTTAATATTTGATGAAAATTTTCTACGTTTTTTAAAGTATTCTTACCGCAGCATAACCTATTTTAATCGTAAGAACTAATTTAACTTAAAAACATTACATAAACCTACTTATTGACTTAAAAACTTGAAGTACCTATAATTTAACTTACATTCTTATATACTTATAATAAATAAATAAATATGCACTCATTTGCCACATTAGATAAAATATTCCTATGTTAAAGATGATTATATTAAAACTATGTAATACTAGCTTCCCCGCGCGGTTTTGTTTGTGTACCCCGGATTATAAGTATCCTATACTAAATCAGGTAATAGGTAATTAAATACTAACTACAGCAAAAAACGACTATAAAGTAATGTTTGAAACTGAATGTATAGACGTGTCTCTGACTATGCCCCTTAGACATCACCAACGATCTTAGTGGTATCACACTTGGAGATTATAGCCATTCAAATTGAATATGAGGACGTGTCTCTGACTATCCCCATAAGACATCTTTAAAGACCTGTCTTCTATATTTGGGAATAACTGTCATCAAATGCAATGTATGGACGTGTGTCTGATTACACCCAAGATCTGAAAGGATGTCTACCTCACTTGGGGATATTAGGCCATTGAATGTATGGTTGTGCCCCTGACTACCCCATTGGACATCTTCGTGGATGTCTGCCATACTAGGGGATAATACATTGGGTGTATAGACGTGTCTCTGATTATCCCCATCTAAGAGGAAGCCTACCAAATATGAATATTATGTCCAGTGGTGAGCTAATTTTATTTTTACGCGCGGATGGGGTAAACTAAACCCCTAAGGGGGTATTTACAATTTACATGTGTGTGTTCACAGCAATGTCCCCTCCGCTTTGTTCGTAAAGTCTGCGCACGTCATCGTGGGTCATTTGCGAGACAGTGGGGACCTTGGGGATGTTGGTAGTGATGGGTTTCACCTGAGGACAAAGTTCATTATGAGCTAATGACACTTCTGAACACATACATGAGCTAGTTATACTTAAAAAAGCCGTGATGCAACAATGGAATTTTAAAATATATTCGCATCAAAATGTGATCAAAACGGCGAAGGAAAACATCGTGAGGAAACTACTTAGTTAGTATTTTTAGGCGATGGGCTCACAAATTGTCTGGAATAGTATGCTAACTACTGCAAAATGTGGGTATGTGCCAAATATAATGTTTGGACGTGCCTCTGACAGTCGTAATCTTTTTTTTTTGCGACCATGCCTAGAAGAATCATGCGACAAACACGCGGCTTAATTGTCTATATTTTTTTTCTATACTAAACTTTTTTCGTAAATAGCAAGTTGATTTTGATTTGTACCTATAAAAACAATATTAATCAATACTAGCTGTCCTGACAGACGTCGTTCTGTCAAATTCATTTTTTTTTATAAGAACCTTCTCCTGATAATAACGATTAGGTACAACAAAAAAGAATTAGCGAAATCGGTTCAGCTGCTCTCGAGATTAGCGCTTAGCAACACATTCAGCGATTCATTTTTATATATAAGATAAATTAAAATCAATACGATACTCAGGAGCTCCCTATAAACTATAAAACATGTCCACTTATTTTCGAATTTAATGGAATTTATAATTATTTTATATACTTTGCATATTATTGACAAGGTTTTTTTGCTACCTAAAATGCACCGAAAAAACGAACCTCTATAGCATAGCTTAAATAGCTTACCTTATTATTAGGCATGCTCAAAAAGCCATTGCCCATGCCGTAGGTCCCACCGTTGGGAATGCCGTTGGGCACGGCGCCGTTGCGCAGAACACCGTTGGCGTGGCCGTTGCCCATCCGCGACATGGCGTGGGTGAACTGTTGCATCGCTGAAAAAAGGAATTTATTCTTAAATCTATACTTCCTAATCCTAATAATATTATAAATGTGAAAGTTTGTGAGTTTGTATATAATATGTTTGTGCTTCAATCAGACCTAAAAGACAAAACGGATTAAGTTGAAATTGGCTGTAGATGTAAATATATCGCCCGAATAAAACAGATTACTTTATGATATGAAAAACATCCCCAAAATCATAAAAAAACGCAAAAGGGATGATTTTGGTATAGATGGCGCTGGTGTGCAACAAATCTGACATCACAGACCAAAAAAAATATTTTCTATTCGATTATTGAAATTTGACAAGACAACGTCTGTCACGGGTCGGCTAGTATTTAATAGTATTAATTTATTTCAGTTATTTATTTAGTTCAGTTATTCAAAGCATTATTATTGTTATTTTAAATGTTGCACTTAAGCCGATTTGAATCCACTCTTTTATAATGTTGAAAAGTGCGGGGTAGGTAGTAGACTAGCAAAATAGCTGAAATAAGTATCTAAAGGTAGGTATGTAAGCGTATTCATCTAGGTTAGTCATTTGAGTATTTTGCCTGCAATAGTAAAATACCCTTTTTATACCCGTTAAAAACCCTAAAAATCCTACTAATATAATAAATTCGATAGTTTGTGAAGATGTTTGGATGTTTGTCTCAATCACGCCCAAACAACCAGTTAGGTGAAACTTGGAATAGACTTACCCTCGTATTCAAGAACGACACTATGAGAACACGCACCCACAGTGGACGAAATCTTTTTTCATAAAAATCACTTTATGTGTTGTGCGGCACTATGGCGCACGCTACCGTGTGCCTTGAGAGCTCAACTTTGGCTAGAGGCACACGACAATGTACCTCTAGTCACACTACGCAGTGTCGCACAACACATAATGTGATTTTTATGAAAAAAGATTTCGTCCACTGTGGGTGCGTGTTCTCATAGTGTCGTTCTTGAATACGAGGGATAGCCTATGCCCAAGAATAGCAAATAAACTACTTTTTGTTCAGGAACCTCGCGATAGGAGCCGCGGGCGGAATAAAAGACCTTAACTAGAATAAACCTCTTCAGCACATAGAAGTAGATATGTTTTAATTTTAGAACGCCAAAATCTACAAAATTCGTCATAATGTAGCGCGCGGTGATCTGTCACCTGTCAAATCATTTTTATTTGGACCACGCCGCGTCGACGTCACATCCCTTTCCTGAACGCGCCGTGATTGTAAGGCGACTAGCGCCATCTCGCGCCAGGCCAGTGAGATTCGGCGGCCCGCGCGTAACTGCGACGCATGAGCGGCTCGAGTACTTTTTATTCATTTGTGGTGTTTTATTGTGTTTATTCTGTCTATTTTATATTTTACGTGCTTTATTATACATTCTTATCAAATATCAGCATTCTCATTAACTCTCCGAACCCCGAGATAGAGTCAGCCAGCCGGGCAAGTGTTAAAATAAAGGTTATTTGACCTGAGATAATAACTACCTGTATTAGTTGCTTCTGGCATCGGTATAGTGGCGATGACCTCAGCCTTCTCCATCTCTGCGACAATAACCCGAGTGAACTCGGTCTGAACAACCGGAGAGTCTGTATCACCGTCCACCTGGAAGCAAATCATGTTGCGAATGCGAAAGTCTGTAAGGATTTTTGTATCTCAATAATGCCCAAACGACCAAACAGATTTGGATGAAACTTACGGAATACCTATATATAGCCTAAGTCCTAGAATCTAGGGCCTAGATTCTAGGTGCTTTTATACAGGTAACACGCAAGCGAAGCCGTCGGCAGAAGCCAGTCCTTGGGCTTGGAACCTGACACATCGAATTCTATCTACAGCAATAAAATGCGCATCAAAACACGTGCTTAAAACGGCGTAGGAAAACATCGTGAGGAAACCAGTTAGTATTATTGTAAGCGGCGATGGGCTTGCAACCTGTCACGTATGGAATGCTACTGCAAAATGTGGGCATGTCCTAAATATAATGTTTAGATGTGCCTCTGACTACCCCCACTAGACATATTGAAAGGATCTAAGCGCCTGGAGATCTGAGAGGATGTCTACCGTACTTGGGGATTACAGTCGTGATCATAAAAAAAAATTAGGTCGGAATCTCGGAATCCTATTTTTTTTTTTTTTTAATTTTAGGCATATGCCAAATGCAACGTTTGGACGTGCCTTTGACCCCCTTTAGACATCTTCGATGATCTGAGTGCCTGGAGATCTGAGAGAATATCTACCGCACTTGGGGATTACAGTCGTGATCACAAAAAAAAATAGAACTACGACTGTAATCCCCAAGTACAGTAGACACAATCCTCTCAGATCTCCAGACGCTTAGATCATTTAATGATGTCTAGTGGTAGTCAGAGGCACGTCCAAACATTAAATTTGGCACATGCCCACATTTTGCAGTAGTTAGCATTTCAGCGCATCATATTTTCATTTTATTTTAATTTTTTAATGACAAAAACTCACGATCATAAGTCGATGATCCTCGTCCAACGTCTTCAGCATCGGCAGACTAAGCTCCCGGAACACCTCCAGTCTTCGCCTGAAAGCCCCCACGGAGTCGTCACGCCTCCCACGGCCTAGTTGAAGCTTGGAACAGTCCAGGAGTACCATGCGGGGACTGATACCGAACTAGAACAAAACAAAGGTAGACATAGACATAGACATAGACATAGACATAGACATAGACATAGACATAGACATAGACATAGACATAGACATAGACATAGACATAGACATAGACATAGACATAGACATAGACATAGACATAGACATAGACATAGACATAGACATATACATAGACATAGACATAGACATAGACATAGACATAGACATAGACATAGACATAGACATAGACATAGACATAGACATAGACATAGACATAGACATAGACATAGACATAGACAATTATTTATTTACTTCTTTAGCACACAACACAACATAACATAAAATGGAAATAAAAATAAAATAAAAAACAGTTTAAACTTACATCTAACATAGGTACACTTAAAAAAAACAAGGAGAAAGTAAAAAAAACAAATTACAAAAAAAAAAAAAAAACATACATTATAAAATAAATATATGCTATGCTATGTGCTACAGCAGCAAAATGGTCTCGGCTCAGCATTATGCTTTCCTATACGAAGATAGGTCAGCGCTGTTATTCTGCCGAAACCTTTGATTTAGTCACTCGTCCCTATGAAACGCGGTCACATCGGCGAAAAAACTATATAAAAGAAAAAAAGAAAATAAAAGAAAGGTCCTGTTATATATAGACTGTTGGCGAGCGAAGCGGGGTTATCTGACGGGTATTGCTTGTATCATCTTTTTAGGGTTATGTACCCAAAGGGTAAAAACGGGACCCTATTATTACGACTCCGCTGTCCGTCTGTCTGTCTGTCTGTCTGTCCGTCTGTCACCAGGCTGTATCTCATGAACCGACAGCTAGACAGTTGAAATTTTCACAGATGATGTATTTCTGTTGCCGCTATAACAACAGATACTAAAAACAGAATAAAATAAATATTTAAGTGCTGGGGCTCCCATACAACAGTGTTTTTTTGGCGTTTTGTATAGATAATGGTATGGAACCCTTCGTTTGCGAGTCCGACTCGCACTTGGCCGGTTTTTTAGGGATTATAAGCTAGTGTAAATTATTAACAGAAAGTCAACCTTTAAGGGGCTGCCAGTCGACGATTGCTCTTTTTCGGAACGAAAAAAGTAATACTTCTGAACAAGCCACATCTCCTATTTTTATAAGTATATTACTTCAGGTTCCTACCTAGATTTATATTAAGCTGAAAACATAATAGCAGAAACTTTTCACGATAAAAATATTATTTCAAAATGATACGTTTTAGAATTTATGATCGAAATATTTTATATACCTACTATTAAAATCAACTTGTGATTTATTGTTAAAGATAGGTAATATGTAGATCTAGATTTCTATTAGGATAGATTTTTGATAAGTAATTATACATAATTTATATCATTAATTTATTCGAAAAGCTAAGGCGGACCACGCGCGGACGAGTGTTTGTCATCATTGCAGCGGTCGGTAGGATTATTTATCGAAGTGATTAAAGATGGGTACATCTTTATTCACATATACTATACATTATAAAATAGGAGATGTGGCTTGTTCACAAGTATTTCTTTTTTCGTTTCGAACAAAAATTATCGTCGACTGGCAGCGTCTTAATACAAGAAGCCATTTACGTCACGGGGACTTTAAGAAATACAGACAGATAGGACATCATACAGACAAAGAGAGTTGCGTTATCTGTTATGGTGATACTTGAAATTTTTGACTTTTTGTATGGGCTGAATCTACCCGGATATGACGGAAAAAGTGATAAAACTGCATTATCTTGAAAACCATCAAATTTAAAAAGAAACCGTCTGTAATTTACTTAGCTAGTATGATTATCTAACGAATTATATAAAAATGAACTATTTAGCTATTCATAGTTTTGATTAAAAAAGAAAATAGTGTTTTTGAAGAGCCAACTTTGGAAAATAAATCTATCGAGAAAAGTCGATCACCAATCGTGTTTCTGTCTGTAATTTATCTAGATTATATCTTTAAGTTATCTTTGTCATAAAAAACAAAACTGTATGTTTTGCGGTTATTGAGAAAAAACGATTCTGCATTCTTCAAAAACATTTATTACTCCTCTTAAGATGTAAATCTCCTAGTGCACTATGTACTTACAATAGTTGTAATTTAAAATTACACACTATATTTCAGAATAACTCCGCTTGTTTCAGGTTTTATGGTATATCAAACCATGTCTGCACTTCCGGCGTCTACCATAGCACCTCGGATCAGTCTAAGCACCAGTTCTCTTGGAGACATTCCCGCTGATAACTATTCTACAACTTACCTCATTCTGGAACAGCTCCATCTGCTCTCGGTCTCGAGGATATCCATCCAGCAGCAGTCCATGTCCGCTCCTGGCGGCGTCCGACATGGCACCACGGACGAGCTTGAGGACCAGTTCTTTCGGAGCCAGTTCTCCTCCGGTGATGGCAGCGCGAGATAGGGCTCCGTCAGACGCTAGAGTTCCGCCTGCGTCGGCTAGGGCTCTAAAACGCTGGCCGAGACTGAAAAATTAAGTAGAAATACTTTTTGTAAAGCTGGGAGAAGTAGAATGAATTAATGAAAATGCTTAATACACCAATAATAATAAAAAAACAATGACAGAAACTTAAATGAAAGAAAAACTGTACAGAGCGGTCTTGTCGCTAAAAAACTATCTCTTCCGGACAACTTTAAGATAAAGTAAATACAAAGATGAATACAAATTTCGGAAATACGAGTAAAACTCGGTTAGAAATGAAACAGGATCACGAATGTAATCCTCAAGTACGGTAGACATCCTTTCAGATCTCCAGACGCTTAGATCTTTGAAGATGTCTAAAGGGGTTAGTCAGTTAGCCAATCGTTTTTTACCTGAAATGTGTCCAGCCAGGCCTCTGAGCCACCGCCCGCTGACAGAGCACCGCCTTATTGCTGCCGGGACCACCCACCACCCAGAGAACAGGTGGATTCGTCATCGCCCCCCGTACTCTGATGATTTCGACCTGAAAAATTATGACTATTAAAATCTGGATTTTATAATGCAAAGAAAAGTAAAATAAATTATAAATATTTACGATTTTACACAGTATCATCCAACACCAAAATAAGCAGAGCGAAATAAGTTGTAGAATACAAAATACTTTTTTTTAAATAAATAGGTACTTAGACATAGAAAAAATATCCATGTTCATCACAAAAATGTTTGTCCTAAGTGGGGATAGAATCCACAATCAATAGCACAGAAGGCAGAGGAGTCAACTGAGCTCTGAGACTATTAAAATTAAATGCTACGTAAAATAGTAAAACAACCTCTTATTATGCTCCGATCTCCTGTTGAAGGATCTGAGAGGATAATATATCTACAATAGAAAAGATAATCAAAGATAAATTTATTAAGTATACAGCCAACTCTTAAAGTGTGCCATTTCAATCCAATTTTTTTTTCGAAAAGTTAGGAATTTTGAAAAATTATTATTTGGTAACCCGAAGAGCTATCGCTTCCGGGTTTTGACTCATACGAAGCTGACAGATGACAGTATCGTTCTGTGTAACAAAACCATTCACTTCCGGATCCGAAATATGTTTCCACGCAAATTATTATTATTATTTTTTATTAACTAAAAAAATTTACTAAAAATCCATTTATTTAGTTTATTATAAAGTTTCTTATTTATATGGTAAACAATAGCTATTGTTATGATATAATAAAGAAACTTCATTTAAATTGCTTTGATCTACCTTCTCTTTGTCTATACCTTTTCATGCAAAATAACGAAATATAGGTGAATAGAAAGTGGCTGAAGCGATAATGAAGCCTATATTTTTACAATGCACATTGAAAAAGAGGAAGTTTGCAAGTGGCGCCTGTGACGTAAAGATAAGGAGCAATAGGTTAGTTTAGGGCATGTTATGTGAGGAAAGAATGTCTTGTGACGAGTAGAAAATAAGTAATGTGGATGGATGTAGAAGTAGAGGTAGGCTAAATAATAGATGGATAGACTGTGTAAACGATGACATGGGAAGAAGTGTGTTCAGATTGAAAGCTTTGCGGAGCCGAAGCCTCGATTATTGGGTTTTTTGAGGAAAAATACCAAACAACTTCTCTTCGCTTTTATTTTAGCACAACCGTCTGTCGTTCTAATTCTTCGAAGGTAATACACAAAATTTCAAAACTATATTCCAAAAAGGTTTTAGTAAATAATTATGAAAAAGGTTTTGTCGTGCACAGTGTGTTGAGATGACGGGAAATGGAAAAAGAAACACATGTTGTACTGACTCCAAGAAAGAATTGATTTCTTTCTTTCATGTACCATCTTCCTGCCCTCATTCCACTTAAATGAGGTCTTAATTAAATGTCATCGTTGATAGACTGTCCCTCGTATTCAAGAACGACACTATGAGAACACGCACCCACAGTGGACGAAATCTTTTTTCATAAACATCACTTTATGTGTTGAGCGGCACTATGGCGCACGCTACCGTGTGCCCTATGAGCTCAACTTTGGCTAGAGGCACACGACAATGTGCCTCTAGTCACACTATGCAGTGTCGCACAACACGTAAAGTGATTTTTATGAAAAGAGATTTCGTCCACTATGGGTTCGTATTCTCATAGTGTCGTTCTTGAATACGAGGGTAAGTCTATCAAAATATTGGCCAAGGGTTACGTTTCTACGCAAAAAAGCGTAATATTTTATCAATATCCACAAATAAATAGACTGAATGGGTCAAGGCGTGTTCGACCTAACATTCAGGGGTGATAAATAACCTACCACCTGAACACATTGTTATATTTGCTGCAAGTCACCTTAACGCGGCATCGTCTCATTCTGTGAATGACACAGGTTTTTCTACCTTAGAAAATATCCAATTACATCCCCACTATTTTTAGCTGTGGCTAATTCCAAACTAAATACCAACCATATTCACCTAGTGTAGTCAAAGTCAAAGTTATTTATTTCAATAAAATCACAAGGATCACATTGAAACGTCTTAGGAGCGAAATGAACTGTCAAAGAACTCTGGGATTTTGACAGTTGAAGCCGATCACGATTACCAGTGAGTTTAACGCATTAGGGCGACATGTAGGGACCACTTTAGTAACAAACTATATAAATCTTGGTGAAAAAAAATAAAAAAAATATTGGGCGGACTTTACACACAGCGCCCCAAACTAAGCAAAGCTTGTACTATGGGAACCAGATAACTGATAGAATAATTATAAACCTACTTTTTTTTTGTAAATACATACTTATTATACATATTAACACCCAGACACAGAACAAACATCTATGTTCATCACACAAATATTTGCCCTGGGTGGGGATCGAACAACCTAACAATAAATGCCCACATTACGCAGTAGTTAGTGACATGTAGCTAATAAATAAATAAATAAAATAAATATTGGCGGACTTTACACACAGCGCCATCTAGCCCCAAACTAAGCAAAGCTTGTACTATGGGAACCAGATAACTGATAGAATACTTATATACTTTTTATTTTTTTTCTAAATACATACTTATTATACATAGTAACACCCAGACACAGAACCAACATCTATGTTCATCACACAAATATTTGTCCTGGGTGGGGATCGAACCCACAACCTACAGCGTAGAAGGCAGAGCTACTACCAACTGAGCTGTGAAGCCAGCCAGCTAGCTCATCGAAGCATATTATAATAATCCTAGCTGGTTTCCTAACGATGTTTTCCTTCACCGATATAGGCATGGTGCACATACATTTTAGAACAGAAGAAACAATTGGTATGGATTTTAAGTCGCCAATCTCTGGGACAACACGGCGCCAAAAGCTACAAATGCAGGTAAAATGACTCGCTCACGTTTGGGCTCATAATCCTTTGAACTTCCGGCATGGATACCGGTATGGATACCGGCATCGAACCCGGCACAGATTCCGGCATAGATACTGGCATGGATACCGGCAGGGTCGACACAGCTGGCAACACCGGTATCGGTACCGATGGCACCACCGCTTCTCTTCTATCCCTTTTAACAAAAACATTCAAAACTTATCAACTGCAAACTACACTCCTAAACATACTATAGTAACATATATACTAGTATTATATAGACCACCGTAATTAAAGAGAGGACTTCTCTAATACAGGTTATTGCAACTTAACAGAGGAGATCCCAACCCATGTAACCCACAATTTTGTAAGCAAAATAAAGATTTTTATACTTTTTTTATACTATAAGATCTGTAAGGATTCAGGTCTTGACAGGTCAAACCATTGATGACTTGACGGGTCCCTGATTGACTTCTAACGTTTTGACTAACCTCACAAGTGATATCAATACCAATCTCAACATTCAATCAGTCTCGCTCCTTTTCATCAGCTGCGTCGATTACGTGAACAAAAATTTGCCATGCCACCAGAATTATTTACAACTAACTTTAGACAGACCTAAGACCGCCTAAACTGACCTTTAGAACGACCTATCATCCAATTCGTATTTATCTTATCTCTTTTTAGACCACTCCACTTTTAGCTGTATCTTACTAATGACCTAAACTCTAAAGACTAGACTTAATCAGGATAGGACTATAAAACTGACCTCTCAACCTCCAGTCTGTCCCTCTCTTCTCTCTCCGGCGCGCGTTCAACACCTACAATCTCGCCAGGAATGCCACTGACGCCGTTGGCCTGCTCGTCCGAAGAGCCGAGGATCTGCAGCACAGCCGCCCTGAAGTCCTTGTAAACCTCTTCGGGATTGCGTTCGCCATTTACCTAAGGGAAAATAATTTAAAAACCAGCCAAGTGCGAGTCGGACTCGCGCACGAAGGATTCCGTACCATTATCTATAAAAACGGCAAAAAAACATGTTTGTTGTATGCAACAGCAACAGAAATACATAATCTGTGAAAATTTCAACTGTCTAGCTATCACGGTTCATGAGATACAGCCCTGTGACAGACAGACGGACAGACAGACGGACAGCGAAGTCTTAGTAATAGGATCCCGGTACGGAATCCTAAAAATGATCACAAAGGAAAGAATACTCGAATCTATCAATTGGTTTTCCATTAGTTTTCAAGTAAGTAGTGAAATATTGATGAATCTACGCTATTATACATATAAGTAAAGTTTGTAAGTGACTTTGCAAGGTTGGGTGTAGGAGGTAGGTAATCTCCGAAACTATAGAACCGATTCTAAAAATATTACACTAAGAAAACTACATTTTATCCTTGAGGAAGGGAATCTGTAACCAAATTTTTTTAGATCCCACAAACGTCATAAATCCATACACAGCTAAGTTTTGTTCAATGCAAAACATGTAAACAAAGTCACTGGCTATACCTACATCAAAAATTGTACTTCTTACTAATATTAAAAATCCGAAAGTTTTCGAGAATGTTTGTATAAGTATTAGTGGCTTAATCACGCTCAAACGACCAAACGGATTTAGATAAAACTTGGTATAAACATAGCTTATGTTCTGGAGCAGAATATCGGATACTTTCTATCTAGGTACCATGCGTCCGAAGCCGCAGGCAAAGCTAGTGAACCATAAAGGTAATTTACGAGTATTACCTACGAATTAGATCCACGTGTCACAAAATTATTTAAGTATCTAACGTATTAAAATCTATAATTGCCGTGACGATTAACAAGTCTGATAAATTATTTAACTAGACCTAGTCTAATTGCTGGTAACACTGACATAGTTAACGGGTCACAGTCTCATACAACATGGATGGCACACCTGCCATAAATACGGGTATATTTCCCACTTTATATACAAATATAATTATACAGGCATGTATTAAAACGAGTAATATTATTTTTTGATAAATGCAGAATCGTTTTTTCTCAATAACCGCAAAACATACAGTTTTATTTTTCATGACAAAGATAACTTATAACTTATAACACGATTGGTGAAACTTTTCTCGATAAATTTATTTTCCAAAGGCTCTTCCAAAACATTAATTTCATAGCTAAACAGTTAATTTCTATATAATTCGTTAGATAATCATACTAGCTACATAAATTAAAGACAGTTTCTTTTAAGTTTGATGGTTTTTTTAAGATAATGCGGTTTTATCACTTTTTACGTCTTATCCGGGTAAACTCAGCCCATACAAAAAAACATAAACTTCAAGCATCACCCTAAGTGTATATTAAAAAGAGTTAAGATGCTGCCAGTCGACGATTATTTTTGTTCGAAACGAAAAAAGAAATACTTGTGAACAAGCCACATCTCCTATTTTATAATGTATAGTATATGTGAATAAAGATGTACCCATCTTTAATCACTTCGATAAATAATCCTACCGACCGCTGCAATGATGACAAACACACGTCCGCGCGTGGTCCGCCTTAGCTTTTCGAATAAATTAATGATATAAATTATGTATAATTACTTATCAAAAATCTATCCTAATAGAAATCTAGATCTACATATTACCTATCTTTAACAATAAATCACAAGTTGATTTTAATAGTAGGTATATAAAATATTTCGATCATAAATTCTAAAACGTATCATTTTGAAATAATATTTTTATCGTGAAAAGTTTCTGCTATTATGTTTTCAGCTTAATAGAAATCTAGGTAGGAACCTGAAGTAATATACTTATAAAAATAGAAGATGTGGCTTGTTCAGAAGTATTTCTTTTTTCGTTTCGAAAAAGAGCAATCAGCGACTGGGAGCCTCTTAAAAAGTGGCGCTTGTGACGGAAAAGATAAGGAGCAATAGTTTGGCGGTTAGCATGGCATGGTCATAACTAGATTTTTACACAGGTTTTTTTCAAGTTTAATATATTTTTCATCCCACCATCTCGGAAAGAGTATTTTTGCTCTTCAATATCTGAGTGCAAAAGCCGTTTTTATTCTCTAGAGGATAAAGTAAATTGAATCCCACCAAAAACATTCTGTAAAAAACTAGCCAAGTCTCGATGGAGCTGCTTGTTTATCTCTAAAAAGTAATGAAATCTAGACAAAGTCGTGTCAAGTCTGAGGTTCTTTACTGCGATTTCTTTATTATTATAGAATGTTGTGTGACTTGGCCGTTGAACATTCTTTATACGTTAGTGGGTACAAGTCAATTTTGTTTACACGTAATGTTATATCTGTTGTAACTACCTATGTTTGTTATGCAAGATAATAGCCAATACAGGTATTGGTAATTGGACGCTAGTGTCTTAGTTTAGGCTGTTGTTGATCGTGCAACACATGCATTCAGCATTGACAATGCTGACTTCTGCTGTCTTCTTTTTGGAGCGTCAAATCGACCACCGATCTAACATAAAATAGACGTATTTTGACGGCCAAGTCACATAACATTCTATAATAATAAAGAAATCGCAGTAAAGAACCTCAGACTTGACACGACTTTGTCTAGATTTCATTACTTTTTAGAGATAAACAAGCAGCTCCATCGAGACTTGGCTAGTTTTTTACAGAATGTTTTTGGTGGGATTTCACTTCTTTTTGTAGAAACGTGGGCTTATTGATTTATTTTATTAGATTTTCTTATTTGACACAGTTTTTTTTTTCTTATTATGAGTTGTTTTTTTTATTATAAAAACAAATCGTAAGTGCGTTTAAAATACAGTCAGCGCCATCTAGCGACGTGTGCGCTGGTATCACCGCCACTCTTAGTCCAATGCATTATATTTTTATCAAATTTTGAGCGAAATTAATATTTTAGTTTATTTAATTTGTTAATTTGTTTATTCAATTTGTGTAATGTTCGAGTAGAATAAAGTTAATCGTTCAACTATTTCTTCTTGTAGACTTGTAAGTATAAAAGCCAGTCTAGTCTTATCCAGAGTTTTCCTTTAATTTTATTGCGTACTAGCAGTCCGCCCCGGCGTCGCACGGATGTAATAATGATAAAGGTAATTTTTTTACACCTTGGGTAACATTATCGAATTTTTCATAAGGATCCCTAATAGTGAGATGTATGGTATTACATACTTTTTTGTAGATATTGATGTTCTCTTTAAAACTGTAGTACATCACTTTGCTCTATTGTCAACAATTACAGCAGCGTACGCGATATAAGGATTTTTTTGGTTTTTTTTTTACACGTTGGGTTACATTATCGAAGTTTTCATACGGATCCCTAATAGTTAGACATATAGTATTGCATACTTTTTTGTAGATATTGATGTCGTCTTTAAAACTGTAGTACATTACTTTGCTCTATTGTCAATAATTTCCGCAGCAAACGCAATATAAGGATTTTTTTTTAATTTTTTTACACTTTGGATTACATTATCGATGTTTTCATACGGATCCCTAATATTTTTGTTCATCAGGGATAATGTAGGATTCTAATGGTGAAAGAATTTTTCAAATTGGTCCAGTAGTTGAATATTTGTTGTAAAGGCGGTATGTCGATCTCTAATAGTTTGGTTAGGCTCTTGTGTTTTCTTATCAGGGTCACCAGGTACTCCAGATCTTCGATTATCCTAGTTTTTATGGTTTTCCCTTTATGTGGCCATTAAACCCTAACTCTGTACCAAATTTCAGCTCTCTGAGTTTATGGGAAGTACTAGTTCTATTCTGATGATCATGAGTGAGTGAGTGAGTGAGTGAGTGAGTGAGTGAGTGAGTGTCTGTCTAAAATGCGAAACTTTGCTTTCGCTTAACTTCGTAACTAAATGACCTACAGACTTGAAATTTTGGATTTTAAGTATGTGATTATGGCTTACTGGATGACGAAAATTTCAGCGTTCTGGTCTTATCCAGAGGTTCTCAAATAGGGGCCTGAAAATGCGGCGAAATGGTTCCAGTAAAGGATGGTACGGCAGTGTTTGCTTCGCGCTCGACTTGGCGGGGGCACTGCCGTGCCCCCAAATTTAGAACATCGTGTGCACTACGTTTGTGAATTAAAAAAATCATTAAACCTATTTACTGCTACCTCTATGGTGCCGAATATATCAACAATACCTACCTATAATCTTCTATCATACAATAAATGGCTACCAAGATAACGAAAGAGCTGTTGTGCACGCGGAGAAATCCCATGGATGTAGCGTATGCCCTAAATTCAATCTACAGCGGCATATACTCGTCAGTGACCACAGTGCGGTCCTTGAGTCTTGAGACCTATGATGAATCGCGAATACCCAAGAACCAACAGGACACACTATACCTTGTCCACACACAGGCTGAAAAGGAGCTCATTACAAGCCTGGGCTACGGTAAAGCAGAAGGTTCACAGGTCCATACCATCCACGAAGCTCAAGGACTAACCTACAAAAGCGTGGTAATCATCAAGACAGAAGGAAGGAAAACGCAGCTGCACAGTAGCGTCTCTCATGCCGTTTTGTGGCGATCACGAGACATACGGGAAGCTGCGTCTACTACACAGCCAGTCAAGAGGGTGATGCAACAGCTCAGTTCATTCACAAAGCCTTGTCAGCCACAGTCAGTAAGATCAGAGACTAATATTAATATGGCTATACGTAGCAGGGATCTGGTAGTCGCGGAAGCGCTGATGGATGTTGGAGAGGGCGAGGCATCGGATCAACGGGTCTGATAGGGCGCAGTCTCCGGCAATCTCAGCGTAAACTACTAGTTCGGTGCGAAAGCGTATGTTCTAAAAAATTTAAAATGTTGTTTTTTAAATAAATGTGAACAAATAATTTATAAATATCTGTAAGAAAATGTAAATGTAACAGTAACCATAAAATGTAACACAAAAAAAAAAAAAAAAAAAAAAAAAAAAAAAAAAAAAAACAATGTTAATAAATTATAATAGACAACAAATATGCATGTATATATATATATATAGACAATTAATTTTAAAATATAAAGAAATATGTAATAGATTAGATATAAGTAGAATATAACAAATATTAGGTAACAGTATATTATTATATAAAGTTTAAAATATCTAAATTATATAAATTAGTACTCCAAAAAAGGAGCATTAGACGTAATAAATGTAAAACCAAAATAATAAATAACGCCAAGCAAAAAAGGGTACGGACGAACCCAGTCTGTAGAAATGAATAAGCCGTGCCATAACGGCAAAAAAAAAAAAAAAAAAAAGAATATATCGTACATCTTTTTTTTAATTTGTTAAAAACTCAGACTCGTAACCTTCTTGGTGTTCTTTTTTCAATTTGCTTTGTACGCGGTTCTTTACGCGGCATTTTTTCACGTCATTATTTAAGATTATTCTGTAATACTTACCTGTCATAATGTAGTAGTTAATACCTAATCTGAATCTTGTGATTGTAAACGTTTTTTTTTTGCATTTAGTAATTTCCTCGCTGAGGTGGAATGAAAAGTTACGTGTTGCACTCGAGTGCAAAGATTTTTCACCTCGTGCTCTTTTGATTCCCTCGCTAACGCTCAGGATTCTAATTTTGAATCACTCGCTGCGCTCGTGATTCAATTTTAGAATCCTTCGCTTGCTCGGTCATCAAAATTGAACACGCGGTTAAAAAGCAACTTTGCACTCTTGTATAACAAATAACTATTCCCGACGTTTCGACTATGTTACAATAGGTCGTAAAAATATAGTTGTGTCTACTAGGTTTAAAGACATTTATTCTCAAAAAAGACAACAGTCAAAAATATAGTTGTGTCTACTAATCACGATATTTGATAAATAATTTTGGTATGGGCATGTTATGAGGAGGGAAGAATGTCACCAACTCATCGTTGCATAAAGAATTGCGTCTGTTTTCTAGCCACTTTATTATTCAATAACTGATATCCAGGTCGTAGGTAACACCATGTCGTACGGCTACAAAAAATTCATTGTTTCCTTGAAACTAATATCAAAAGGTAACGCCTACCGACGGCGTTGTTTTATTAACACGACGAATTTTTATTTCTCGAAATATCTACCTACGGATTTTTACGGATAAAAGAAATATGAGTGAATTTTAAAACGATTAACAACCGCGACAGTTTGAATTCTACTTTAGTGAAGGACTAACAAACAAATATAAGTGAATTTTAGTCTTTCACTAAAATATAATTTAAACTGGCGCGGTAATTAACATTAAAAAAAAAATACGCCTAATGTAGAGTTTTTTTCTTGTATTTTGGAATTCGCCGATATCTTAGTAATTTAAGTATTTTTTTTAAACTAAACGAATTAGATCTACATCAATAAGAAATTTAATCTATACGAGACCTCGAAAAATCTCTCTTATTTATACAAGAAGCTATCCTTATGCCAGAGAAAAAACATTGAAATCAAACAATAAAAACCGGCCAAGTGCGAGTCGGACTCGCGCACGAAGGGTTCCGTACTATTATCAAAACGGCAAAAAAGTCACGTTTGTTGTATGGGAGCCCCCCTTAAATATTTATTTTATTCTGTTTTTAGTATTTGTTGTTCGAGCAGCAATAGAAATACATAATCTGTGAAAATTTCAACTGTCTAGCTATCATGGTTCATGAGATACAGCCCTGTGACAGACAGACAGACGGACAGACGGACAGACGGACAGACGGACAGACGGACAGACGGACAGACGGACAGACAGACGGACAGCGAAGTCTTAGTAATAGGGTTCCGATTTTACCCTTTGGGTACGGAACCCTAAAAAACAGTAAAAGTAAAGTAAATGCCTTTTTTTTAATAGGATAAAGCAGCACTATTCCAAGTAATTCCAGATTTATCTGACTTGCTGGTTACTTAGACTTAGATATACCTCTAGGCATTGAGGCACGAGGGGGTGAGCGACGAATGTAGACACATAAATTTTTCAGGAACATGTGCTAGGTCCCATCGGTAACTAGATCTAATACGTAATTTAAAAGAATGACTATCTATCTATGTGACTCACTGACTAATTTGATTTGTGAGTATAAAATACAAGCTGACCCGGCGAACTTCGTATCGCTTTAGAATTAACAAATGGTTAAGTTCAGTTCCCGTTCCCGTTATAAAAAGTATCCTATGTCTTTTTCCTGGCTCTAAGCTACCTCCCCACGAATTTTCAGCCAAATCGGTTCAGCTGTTCTTGAATTAATAAGTGTTGTAACAAACCCGACTTTCTTTTATATAGTAGACAAGCTGACCCGGCGAACTTCGTATCGCAATTGACAAATGTTGTTTGAAGTTCCCGTTCCCGTTCTTAGGAACACACCTACATTGCTTAGACAACATTGATCTTTATACAATAGCAATAAAGCTCAAAATGACTCTACGTTTTAGTTAGAAAACTTTTGTACGGGAAAAAGAAAAGGGCTGTTTTTAGGGTTTTTCCGGCAATTATTCGAATTTATCTCACCTTTTAAACCTTCCCTAGACCTCCACGAACATTTCAAGACCAAGATAAGATAAATCCGTTTAGCCGTTCTCGAGTTTTAGCGAGACTAACGAACAGCAATTGATTTTTATGTTTTTATTTTTATATTTATGTCAATTTATTTTTATATTTTTTAAATTCATCTGTTAGTAGTAGTGTAGATATGTGCCTGTATGTTCCATCAAATCTTGCAACTATGTAGTTTTAAACTAGATACTTTAGTCAAATTTAAGTTCTAGACAGCTTTAATTTTATAGTTTACTAGCTGACCCGTGCCCGCTTCGCTGTGCGTAAGACATTTCTAATACCATCGTGGACTTTTTTGTAGACGTTTTTAAGGTGTACAATACTGTAGTACATTATTTTGATATATCTCGTGGGGATCAGCCAGCATTTGCAATGTAAGCGCAAAAAAATGTGTTTATTTACGACATCACATTAGAAACCTCTAAAATTATCAGTGTTTCTGTACTATATTATGCATGTATTATACATATAAACCTTCCTCCTGAATCAGTCTATGTATTAAAAAAAAACCGCATCAAAATCCGTTGTGTAGTTTTAAAGATATAAGCAAACATACATACATACATACGCGGGAAGCGGAAAGCGACTTTGCTTTATACTATGTAGTGATTTAGTTACTAGCTGACCCGTGCCCGCTTCGCTGGTCGTCAGACATTTCTAATAGTAATCAAATTGGATGGGTTTGGCTATATGGCTATGGTATGACTTGGATGGAGATGGGTATCCGCGGAATATAAGCAAGTTGTCCCGCTGCTGACCTCGTGAGGATAGTCATTGGTCGCCACGATTATATTGTCACGCAACTAAGTGTATATACGAGTCCCTATATGTTTTTACTAACCTGTGTATCTTATAATCATAAAGATTGTATTAAAAATAGGCTATTTGACAGTATGAAAAAGACAGTGTTGTTGATAGTAATCTATGAAAATATGCCTTCATAAAGCGTTTTGGAGTAAAATAACTTGAATATAAACAATGATTTATTAAAAAACCCATAATTAAAATTATCCATTTTTAAACGCCAGTCACGTGACACAAAACGGTGTCACGGATTGGTCGAATCGACGATGACGTAACATGCTTGTCAAAATGTCTTCGCCTGCCTTAAAAAACTTGACGTTTGTTTATTTGTTGACAAGCATGTAACGTCACAGAAACTACTCAACCCAATATTTAACAGAATTTTAATAATATTTTTTTATGGGTTCCACAGTCACTACTGAATAATCTAGAATGGTTTTTAAAATCTTGTCAAATAGCCCATTGCAATATAGTTGATAACAACGAAATAACAACCGGTAAAGAGTGAAATATCTAGTAGTTTATGAAGGTACTGATGTAGATAATTAGGATACGAGCAAATTGCAGTAATAACTCTGCAATTCCCTATCGACTAGCAATTACTTACAATACTACTGAATGTGCTTTATGCAAGCCGCGGACGTTTATAATTACTTGTGCAAGTTCATGACTAATGCAAGGAAGTACGCTACGATGTCATCGATTAAATTTAATAAGCTATACTCGTGTGAAACATAATAGGTTATTCCTCGTATTCAGGAACGACACTGTGAGAACACGCACCCACAGAGGACGAAATCTTTTTTCGTAAACATCACTTTTTGTGTTGTGCGACACTATGGCGCACATTATCGTGTGCCTCTAGAGCTCAACTTTGGTTATAGGCATACGACAGAGTGCCTCTAGTCACATTATGCAGTGTCGCAAAACATAAAGATAAAGAGATAAAGATAAAGATAAAGATCATTTATTTGCTTGAACACAATGTAGGTTACACAGATGATAATAAATAATATTTTAGATTCAATTATGTTCTACTAAAATTAGCATGCAAATGTTATAGTAAGATAAAGACAATATTATATTATAATTAATGTCAAAAAAATAAAAAGTAATAATAGTAACAGGCTCAATAGAAATATGGTAATGTCAAAATTTATCTGTCATAAAATCGTTAATATTATAATAGCATTTGTTGATTAATAATAGTTTGAGTTTAGTTCTAAATATATTATCGTCAAGATCTTTTAATGATTTAGGTATTTTGTTGTAGATTTTACGTGTCATATAGACTACACTGTTTTGTAGGAAAGCTGTTTTAGTTTTAGGCATTTGGAGTTTACTGCTATCACGTCTATTTCGCACTACAAAATCAGATTTTCGTGGGAAAAGATGGGGATGTTTTCTAACAAATAATGCCATTTCAAATATATATAACGACGGAAGCGTTAGAATCTTGTGCTCAATGAACAAAGGTCTGCAACTGTCGGTAACGTGCAGGTTAAACATCGATCTAATGCATCTTTTTTGTCTAGTAAATATGAAGTCTTTATTAGTAGAGTTAGCCCAGAAAATTATACCAAACCTTAGGATAGACTCTACTGTTCCATAATAAGCTGTAAGTAGTGTTTCTAAGTTAACAATAGAGGATAATTTATAGAGTGCGTAGGTGGAGCTACTTACTCTCTTACTTAGAAGTTCAACATGGGTTTTCCAATTTAATTTGCTGTCTATTTGAATTCCCAGAAATCTTGTTGATTCTACCACGTCTACCTTACTACCATTAAACTGTAGGTCAATTTGATGATCATTTTTAATTCTTTGACTAAAATGCATTATGTTTGTTTTATTTATATTTATTTTCAGATTATTATTGTCAAGCCATTTTATTATTGAATTTATTGAATTATTAATGTCAGAATTATAAGTATTTATGTCATCACATTTTATTGTTATCGTACTATCGTCAGCAAATAAGGTCATTGGTTGATTTACTGACCTGAGTAGGTCGTTTATATAAATAATAAATAGCAAAGGCCCCAGGACACTCCCCTGTTTAACGCCGAACTGGATTACGCGTTCTAAAGAACGAAACGATTTTTCACATTTGGTCTTGGTATCCAGTTTTGCAATCTCGGTTATTTGTCTACGGTCTTTTAGGTACGAGCAGAGAAGTTCAGATACTCTACCTCTCAGTCCATACGCTTCTAATTTGTTAATTAAGATGTCGTGATCAACGCAGTCAAACGCCTGTGTCATATCACAGAACACAGCAGAGACAGGTGTTCTGTTGTCTATTTGGAGCACAATATTTTCGATAAATGCATATATTGCCAAGTTTATCGATTTGTTACGTCGAAACCCTTTTTGTTCATTGCATAATAAATTATGCTTTTCTAAGTAGGAATTTATTTCTTCATATATATATTTTTCAATAATTTTTGAGAAAACTGATAGAAGAGCTATTGGTCTGTAACTATTAGTCAACTCTTTGTTGCCTTTTTTAAATAGCGGTTTGACAATAGCAAGTTTAAGATCTTCCGGGAAAGTACCGGTTGAGATTGTTAGGTTTATCAAATAACTGAGATGAGGGCTTATTGTTTCATTGACTGCTTTTATGATTTTAGTAGAGATTTGGTCAAAACCTGTGCTGTTAGAGTTTTTTAATTTTAATTTAATTTTCATATAAAACAATGTTTATGAAAAAAGATTTCGTCCACTGTGGGTGCGCGTTCTCAGTGTCGTTCCTGAATACGGGGTTATAGGACCTACCTAGACCCGCCTACACCTTTTAAAGGCTAGTGTGATTCAAAATTGCAGACATATGGTGTGTTCCCATGCACCATTCATGATTCAGGCATAGTTGGTCAATGACTCAGACTTGTTTTAATAGGCCTGACACTCGAAATTTGATTGGTTATAGAGACCTCAATATCGTCAAAATTGTTCAATAGTGTATGGAAAATCTTCTTGATGGTTATAGTGTATACCAATTCAGACATGATATTATACGATTTCATATAGCGTTGTCACTTTTGCTCCGCGAGTACTATTTTAATGTTACTTTAAGAGTTTGTGGTAAACCCCTGGTCTGACAAAACGCCGTATGTCCAAGAAAAAGACAGTGCAAACGACATAAACAGATCAATTGATACTACTAGTAATGACGCGCCAAGGAAAACTTTCTAATCAAAGGATTAGGGTGAGTTTCCACATAAGCGGAGCTGCGCGAAGCTGGGCGGAGCGGACCAATGACAGGGATTAAATATTCGAATATTTGAGCCCTGTCATTGGTCCGCTTAAAGATGTCGTGCGCTGTGTATGGTCTGCTTCGCACAGCTTAGCGCAGCTCCGAACTGCCTTTAGAACTCGTACTTAAGCTCTATAGTTCATTTTATATTGTTGTACGTACTTGGCTAGTACTTTTAATTATTATCCATGTTTGAGCCTTCATATTGTTCGATCGGCACGTCACTGCAGCTCTACATAGCATTAAGGAAAGGATAATTGAAAATGATAGGCCCCAATCCGTGTTTGTTGCCAGATTCTTCAAGAGTCAATAGTCGCGAGGAACAAACATAACTTCACCTAGCTTCTAAGACGTTTCAAAGGTATCCTTGTGATTTTATTGAAATAAATGCCATTTGAATTTGAACAGCTCCCCGTAGATTAAAACCCACCCCTATTCGGCATCAAAATAAAGCTGTGTCATACTTTCAACAGTTCGTCAAATATGCATGGCCGTTGTGGGTAATTGCCTAAATTACTTTACAATACAGTAGACAATAAGCTCGATTGTGGTGAGGCGAAGTCACAAATTTCAATGATTGGAAAGCCATTTTTAGGCCATTTTTTCGTACTCAAAGGGTAAAAACGGGACCCTATTACTAAAACTTCGCTGTCCGTCTGTCTGTCACAGGGCTGTATCTCATGAACTGCGAGTGATAGCTAGACAGTTGAAATTTTCACAGATGTATTTCTGTTGCCGCTAATAACAAACGCCCCACTAATATTTAAGTGGGGCTCCCATACAACAAACGTGTTTTTTTAGCGTTTTGGTAAGATAATGGTATAGAACCCTTTGTGCGCGAGTTCGACTCGCACTTGGCCGGTTTTTGATTTACAATACAGACGACAAAAATCCAATTGTGGGAAGTGAAGTCACAAATTTTAATGATTGGAGATATATTATTTAATGTGCGTCTAGTTTTGTAATTACCTACTTTGGTTTATTGTTATGTCATGTCAGTTCTATGTCATTCGAAAGCCGGCATTCGAAATATGGTTCTTAGCCATGTTTATGAAAATCCGATAAACCGATTTTATGATGCACATACTATCAAGCTTAAATAACAATTTGCATATTGCTGAAATTATCTACATTTAACCCCTTGGATGGTTAAATTATATATTTGCTACCAATAAATATGAATCGTGAAATACAGACACTTTTGGACATTTTGAGTATCAGAAACTATAAGTTCTATAGTCCATCACCCAAAATCAGAAAAAAATATTTGAAGATGTTGCAAAAATTCGCGCGGAGCATATCCGTACATTTTGGCAAAATGTAAGTATAACATAGATTCTCAAAGTTAGATAAACTCTAGTGAGACCTAAGTGACGACGGAGGCCTTTTTCGGACACAGAACTACGCGTAGCCTACCTCGAACCGAAGTTCTGATAACAAATAGTGGTCACATGGTCACATGGCAATGTTGACAAATCGATCATGTATAACCAGCGGGGTCGGTCTGTCGGATATCGATCTGTATCTATCGTCGGTCATCATACAATGTCAAGTCATATGCCATGTTATCGGTTCGTTCGCCGCGCTACTGGTCCTTTGTTGGCCGTCTGGCATTAGGTCAGTGTCAGTGTGTCCCTGACCAGAATATACTTTGAGACGATTCAAAATTATGCTTTTGATGATGTCATAAACAGGTTTTTTTTATTTAAATTTGTACTACGTAATAATTATTGGCTTTAATGTTTTACTTTGAGGGATGGGTTTCGCGTTTGATCATAATATATCGAATTTGAGTCGTGTAAGCCTAGTGGGACCTCGACTTTCAATCCGAAGGTCGTGGGTCGGCAATCAATGGATTTTATCCGAAACATTGACGAGTTTATATAGTGCCTAAAACGGTGAAAGAAAACATCCTAAGGAAGCCAGTTAGTACCTATTCTTATATGTGACTATAACGCTGAGTGGTGGCCTTTTTTATTACCACAATTTATGTGTTCTTTTCTAGTTTTTAAGTGTTCATTTTTGGTGGTACTAAAACAAACGTTTATTCATCTTTATCTTTACCATGCAATCTTGGAGTTGCATATTATGTCAATAGGCGACGGCATCCGCTTACCATCAGGCGGGTCGTATGCTTATTTCGTAATTAAATAAAAAAAACCTGTCAACTATGTTTGAACGTATCTCAGACTACACATTAAATATCACAATGATCTAAGCGCCCGGAGGTCTGGTAGTAAGTAGATACACTCGTTCGAGCCCTATTTCAGTAGACGTGATTTTTTTACCTCCTTCCTTTTGCCACAATGTCTGGGACACCCTATAAATGTTTTTAGCATTTAGCTGCTTTGCAATAAGAGGCAAGTCTTTAATTTAGCATCCTTGGCTTCACCATAAACATACGTTAATGTATAAGTATTATATAGCTTGCTTACGAATACCGAACGTAAACGACTGTCACCCGACAATTTACTAATAAAGTATGCATGAAGCCCTAACCACACATTTCACTGTCTTCATAATTTACTCGCATTTCTAGATACTTACATAGTCGTTTCGGTTGGCAACTAATTAAACTAAAAACAATTTTGATTTGTCTAAAAATTTTGCCGTCTCTTTACGAAACAGAACGTGATAGATGCCTAACTATATTTCCTATATTTAACTACATTTCTTAACTATATTTCCTCTTTGAAGAGTTATAATATTTTAGGTATTAAGGAAACTTTGAAAATAATAGTCTATTATTATTATTATTTTTTGTTATCCATATGGAATAAATGTAAATAAAAATATTTATTGAAATTAAAATGAGTCAATTTCTCTTTATTTATATGAATAGAAAAAAAATACATTTAGGAGCACGGCCGATAGTAAGAATATATTACATAATAAGTTTCTACAATTACCTTGATCCAAATGTATTCTTTTAATTCTATTTTTCGTAGACAAGCGCTCATAGGCACTCGTGAAAGTGTAATTCTGTAAAATTATGTTCTCTTGGCCGTTTGCCAATATAAATAACAAAAATATTCTATAACAACAATGTTATTCTTTAAATAAGTACTATTATATGAAAAAAAAACCAAAAAGAAACGTGGCCCATGAGGGGATCGAACCCGCGACCTTCGCGTTATTAGCACGACGCTCTAACCAACTGAGCTAATGGGCCGACGAATAAAGTGTCGAAAATTGACGACGGCTTGCCAAGTTATGACTATGCAATAGGTACATTAGGTACTCAAAATTCCGAGTCCTATATTGTGCTGACCGCAACAAAATCAACTTTACTCCTGGGGCATTCCACGTGAAGCGGACAAACAAAAAAAAGTGAGGTTGTGGATTTTGTTTATATTCTGGTCAATTACACTTATAGCAGACATACATAATATGTTCACACAATATTTTTTTCGTGTGATACATATTTGCTGAGTTATGGGCTTCTAAAGAATTGAAATTTTTTGAGAAGAGTCATTTTAGACCGTTGATATTGGCATTAGTGAATTTATTATTAAATTAAATTACACTGGTTTTTAATAGTAAAAAGGATGTTCTTTTTAACTTTTAAGACGATTTTTTTTTTTAATTTTTTGGTACAGAAAACCGGAAGTAAACATTTCAAATCAGATTTTCAGAAACTTCGACATAATTTTTTTTTATTATTTTAACTTCAAATTAAAGCTTTAAGTTTATTATTATTTCCCCAAAAAAATTATAACGTGATCGTAATTAGTTTCGGAGTTACATTAAATATGGTACCAAGCCGTCGCATGGAGCGCCATATAACTCAGCCGGTTTATGCCGAAAACATTCTAAAATTAAAAAATATTTATAGTAATAAATAAGATGAACACAGTCACATACCCGCAGCCCTATTACGTAAGCTCACTGTTAATCGTAATCGGCTTTAAACCTTTAAGCCTTATTACGTAAGCCCACTGGTAATTGCAATCAGCTTCAATGGTTAAATTCTCATAGTATAACTTTCAAAAGACTATGGAATGTTTAAAGCCGTTTACGATTATCAGTGAGCTTACGTAATAGGGCTGCGGGTATGTGACTGTGTTCATCTTATTTGTTACTATAAATATTTTTTAATTTTAGAATGTTTTCGGCATAAACCGGCTGAGTTATATGGCGCTCCATGCGACGGCTTGGTACCATATTTAATGTAACTCCGAAACTAATTACGATCACGTTATAATTTTTTTGGGGAAATAATAATAAACTTAAAGCTTTAATTTGAAGTTAAAATAATTTAAAAAAATTATGTCGAAGTTTCTGAAAATCTGATTTGAAATGTTTACTTCCGGTTTTCTGTACCAAAAAATTAAAAAAAAAAATCGTCTTAAAAGTTAAAAAGAACATCCTTTTTACTATTAAAAACCAATGTAATTTAATTTAATAATAAATTCACTAATGCCAATATCAACGGTCTAAAATGACTCTTCTCAAAAATTTTCAATTCTTTCGAAGCCCATAACTCAGCAAATACGAGTATGTATCACACGAAAAAAATATTGTGTGAACATTATGTATGTCTGCTATAAGTGTAATTGACCAGAATATAAACAAAATACACGACCTCACTTTTTTTTGCTTGTCCGCTTCATGTGGAATGACCCTCCTATGTTTTTAAAATTGCATTATTTTTTACACATTGCATTTATATCTGCATTATTATAATAGTTCAATAATAATTTAAAAAATTGGCAAATTTGATGTTCTGTTTTTTTTATTGGAATATTAATAATTTGATGTCAATGAAATTTATATGGCATCATCTCGGAGTCACTCTCTATAAGATAGCGAAATATCATTGAAATCGGACCAGCCGTTACGGAGTAATCGGTACATACATGAAAAAAAGCGTGCATATAATAACCCTCAAATTCAGAATCGAATTGACTTTTAAAATCGGCTCAAAATGTAGAAAAAAATCGAAACTATCTCAATTTCAAGACTAATTTGGACTCTAATAAGATTAAAATAAAATCGAAATTGTAGTCAGTTTGTCGAAAGAATTTCCACCGTTGTAATCTAGGCTCAGATAAATATAGCTCAAGGTATTAAAATAACCGATAATCACATGTCATCTAGATTATGATTGTACCTACCTACCTTATCACTATCACTACATAGTATAAAGCAAAGTCGCTTTCCGCTTCCCGCGTCTGTATGTATGTATGTTTGCTTATATCTTTAAAACTACACAACGGATTTTGATGCTGTTTTTTTAATAGATAGAGTGATTCAGGAGGAAGGTTTATATGTACATGCTACCCGTGCGAAGCCGGGGCGGGTCGCTAGTAATATAACAAAAGAAGATAGTTGGGTCTTAAATTGATTTGAATATGTGGCGTTGTGGCTTTTGTAAGTACATTTTACCCGATTGCTAGCCATTAAAAACATTATATTTGAAAACAGACCATAAATAAATAAATAAAATAAATAAATATTAGTGGACATTTCACACAACGCCATCTAGCCCCAAACTAAGCAAAGCTTGTACAACGGGAACCAGATAACTGATAGAATATATACGTTTTTTTGTTGTTGTAAATATATACATAAATGACACAGACACAGAACAAACATCTATGTTCATCACACAAATATTTCCCGGGTGGGGATTGAACCCACAACCTACAGCGCAGAAGGCAGAGCTACTACCAACTGAGATGTGAGGCCAGTCTAATAAATATTGCCGCAAATGCATTAGGAGACATTTGTCTAGGGCGGCCAACCGTCCCGCATTTTGCGGGACCGTCCCGTAATGATGGCTGTAATCCCACTTTGCAAGAATGAGTAAAATAATCCCGCAAAACGTTGGAAGCGTCCCGCATGTCCCGCATTCCTATTTATTCAATGCATTACGTTACGTAGGTACCTAGCCTACCATGCCTATTTTTCAAGCTACTACATAACCACACACATAATAGATACGCAACACCCACACGAATGAATGAATGGTCTGTGGACGTCGGAAAAATCATCCCTAAAAGTAGAACACTGCGAGCTCACCTTGTACTTAAATTTATAAATTTAATATGGGCAGTTGCGAAGATTTTTACCTTACCTTGTAAAAAAGTGTCACTGTCACAAATACGATTTTAGAAGATAATTGACTTCAGTAAGTTTTGCTTTTTTATTAAATTTTGGTAGTGACAAAACTTCGTACTTCGCATTCGCATACATCCCATACCCTACCTATCCACAAAAAGTCCCGCATTCAATTTCCAGAAAGTTGGCCGCCTTACATTTGTCCCGTGACACGTATTCTCCGTTTCTGATAGCGTAGTGACTAGTGAGGAACATCGCGCTACAAAATACAAAATAAAAAATAAAAAAAACTAATTAGAGTAAATGTCAATAGAATAAAATAAAAAATCATAGAAAATCATAAAAATTGTTGTCCTGAAAATGGGACTAAATTATTAGTAAAATGCAGATTAAAGCATTTATCTATACTAATATTATAAAGAGGAAAGATTTGATTGTTTGTTTGTTTGCATCGAATAGGCTCCGAAACTACTGGACCGATTTGAAAAATTCTTTTACCTTTAGAATCCTACATTATCCCTGATGAACATAGGCTATAGTATATTTTCAAAAATGTTAGGGATCCGTATGAAAACTTCGATAATGTAACCCAACGTGTGAAAAAAAATCACAAAAAAATCCTCATATCGCGTTTGCTGCGGAAATTATTGACAATAGAGCAAAGTGATGTACTACAGTTTTATAGAAAACATCAATATCTAAAAAAATTGCCATAAAATCATTATTACACCCGTGCGACGCCGGGGCGGACTGCTAGTTAGTCAATATAATTCTCAGCTTTCTCTGAAACAACGAAGTTGATAATTCTCGCAATGGTAGCGGTAGCTTATTGTAGATCAAATATTTCTAACGTAAATATTTCTAACGTAATAGTTATATTTCTAACGTTTCGAGCTAGTTTTATGTAAGTCAAATTAATGTTAAAAATTGTACCTAATTGGCAATAGAAATAAAGGCTTTTTTTATGCTCTTCATCATTTGCATCTCCTGCGACTACGTTTATCGGTGAACGGAGAATACAAAAACAACAACACAACATTATTTTAAACATATTTTTTAAATTCTTAGAAATATTCCTAAGTTAGAGCGAAGAAAGAAACCAGTTAGAATTCAAATCTTCAAAACTCACAATACAAGCGTATTGATTTGGTCGATGTCGTTGGCAACTGGCAGATCATATCAATAGAAGTGGTTATGCATCATGCGATCTAGGTTGAGCTACTCATATCTAACCCTAAATATATTGGTTAGATCGAAATAGTCAGCTAAAAAGCATCACGTTTCGGTAGTAGTTGGTGAGCTCTATGCGAGCTAGACTGAGCTACTAGACTCACCGATATAATCATATTGGTTTGATCGAAGTAGTCGGCTACAGGCATCACGTTGCGATAGAAGTTGGTGAGCTCCATGCGAGCTAGGCTGAGCACGACATGGCCAAGGCGAGCTCCGTATTCTATCTGTCGTTCCAGCACTCTTTGACGCCAGCTCACTATGACCGTGCCGCTTATTGTTTGGATCTGTGGAAAAATATTTCGTTACAAAGTGTTGTACAAATGATTTTTTTATACGAAAAACTAGCATCTGTTAACACAGCAACCGGCCGGCGGTTGCTGTGTTAACAGATATCGCCATCTGTTAGAATCTTTTGGAGCTAACAGATAATTGTGACTGTCAGTTTAACCTTAATAGAATTCGAAATTTTATACAATACTTTGAAAGAAAAATTAAGAAGACAATAAAATCGAACTGATTCAATTTATTTAGACTGTTTATTCTACATCTAAGTATAAACTAAGTAAACTATTAAACAAATAATTTGAAATAAAATAATATTGCGACTATAAATTGAGATGTAAGCTATCCTATCTTTCAAGTTGGATCAAACTGCACACGGTGGGCAAAGTTTGCTCTTCCAAAACACTAATTTAGTTTTTACTCAAAACTATGAATAGCTAAGCAGTTCATTTTTAGGGTTCCGTACCCATAGTGTAAAAACGGGACCCTATTACTAAGACTTCGCTGTCCGTCTGTCTGTCACAGAGCTGTATCTCATGAACCGTGATAGCTAGACAGTTGAAATTTTCACAAATAATGTATTTCTGTTGCCGCTATAACAACAAATACTAAAAACAGAATAAAATAAACGTTTATGCGGGGTTTAAATACAACAAACATGTTTTTTTGCCTTTTTTACAGATAATGATACGGAACCCTTCGTGCGCGAGTAAGACTCGCACTTGACCGGTTTTTATATAATTCGTTATATAATCATAATACTCGTAACTACATAAATGAATGACAGTTTTATCACTTTTTCCGTCTTATTCGGGTAAACCCATACAAAAAAAAACAAAAATTTTAAGCATCATCTTGACACGTGTTCAAAACGTTGAAGTGCTATTCGTATCTTCTATTTATATAAAAACTAAAAACCCTTTCTTTAATGTACGTTTACAGTATAAAATTAATAAATATCTTCTCAAAATTATGTAAATAATCTATGTAAATTATGCCTTCATAAAGCGTTATGGAGTAAAATAACTTGAAAATAAACAATGATTTATCAAAAAACTCATAATTAATAACAACAGTCACGTGACACAAAACGGTCAGGATTGGTCTGTCTTCGCCTGCCTTGAAAAACTTGACGTTTGTTTACTTGTTGACAAGCATGTAACGTCACAGAACCTAGTGCGACGCCATTTACATAAAGAGACGTTTTTGCGTGTTATATAAATTGTCAATATTTAATTTAGATTTTTAGGGCCAATACTTAACAGATTTGAAAATAATATTTTTTTATGGGTTCCACAGTCACTACTAAATAATAAAATACTTAATAAAAATGTTTATTCATAAAAGTCTTAATTTATAGACAGTGTTCATAATATTATAACAGGAGAAGACTTAAAATTACATGTGAATATTGTTTACCTCGTTCTAACTAAGCTGTTACTTGTATGTAAAAACGGGGATCACAGATTCGGCTAGAAATTTCAATGTTTTACCAATAGATAGTTGGTTAAAATGAAAATATGAGTTATTTATTTAAACTAATTATTAGTAGCAATATAAAATAAGATGAAAATAATGTTATTAACTATAAACTACTAGCTGACCCGTGCCCGCTTCGCTGTGCGTAAGACATTTCTAATACCATCGTTGACTTTTTTGTAGACGTTTTTAAGGTGTAAATACTGTAGTACATTATTTTGATATATCTCGTGGGGTTCAGCCAGCATTTGCAATGTAAGCGCAAAAAAATGTGTTTATTTACGACATCACATTAGAAACCTCTAAAATTATCAGTGTTTCTCTACTATATTATGCATGTATTATACATATAAACCTTCCTCTTGAATCACTCTGTTTATTAAAAAAAACCGCATCAAAATCCGTTGTGTAGTTTTAAAGATATAAGCAAACATACAAACAGACATACAGACGCGGGAAGCGGAAAGCGACTTTGCTTTATACTATGTAGTGATTGGGTTCCAACATATTTTTAATTTTAGTGTATATTGTGTGAAGGGTGCGTTTTCGTTTAGTTGTTTTTAAAAGTGGTATATAGTGTGTAGTGTTATGTGTGTGTGTAAGGTAAGAAGTGTGAGTAATAATTGATACTTGCAATGTAAGGGATGTGGGGAGTGGCATAAAATAGAGAGTTTTAAGAATGAATGAAGAACAGCTCCTCTGCCTTATGATAGTTTAGAGTTAGCAGGTATTTCAATATAATAGTTCTACATCACTACATAGTATAAAGCAAAGTCGCTTTCCGCTTCCCGCGTATGTATGTATGTATGTTTGCTTATATCTTTAAAACTACGCAACGGATTTTGATGCGGTTTTTTTTAATAGATAGAGTGATTCAAGAGGAAGGTTTATATGTATAATACATGCATAATATAGTAGAGAAACACTGATAATTTTAGAGGTTTCTAATGTGATGTCGTAAATAAACACATTTTTTTTTCTACAATAAAGTCCGCGATGGTATTAGAAATGTCTTACGCACAGCGAAGCGGGCACGGGTCAGCTAGTTCACTATATGATAGGTTTTGCATAGAAATCTGTTTATTTACTTTAATAATCTAGAATGGTTTTTAAAATCTTGTCAAATAGCCCATTTGGTCAAAATTGCATTTCCCACAATATAACAAGTCATATTATCTAGATAGAGTCTAGTCAAACACGAAGCAGAACCAATATGGCATTGTACACATCAATAATGCGGTTACCTCCGACGTACCTATTCGTTCCGAGTAAAGTGAATCACTGACATGACATGGCAGGGATTATCAAAACAAATGCTACGTCATTGTGGGCAATTCACATGCTCGTGTAGCTTACCGCTCGGTTCTATAATACCGACCGGTATCGATTAAAAACCTATTACAACATACAACGTAGTACTACTTATTTAGTTTCAAAATTCCATGCAGATCGGATAAACAGTTCGACAGTTATGCTCAGACAAACATATAATACACTAGCATACCCGCGACAGACGTTGTCCAGTCCAAATTTCGATAATCGCATAGATTAACGCACGCTATGACGACTGATGTCAACACGGATGTCAGATTTTTTGCACACCAGCGCCATCTATACCAAAATCATCTCTTATAACTTTTTATAATTTTGGGGATGTTTTTCATATTTTAAAGTAGTCTTTGTTTTATTCGGGCATTATATCTACATCTACAGCAAATTTCATCTTAATCCGTTTTGTCGTTTAGGCCTGATTATGTCACAAACATACATACAAACTTTCGCATACTTAGGTAAAAACGCTCTTACTTTGTTCGCCTGATATTTATGCTGCTCCACATCATGGTTCATGAAAGTGGAGCAGCATAAAGCTGAAATGGGGCCTGTTTGACCCACGCGGTAGGTAGACTGTACTTTTAAGTACCTATCTTTCTTCTTTTTGTTATGTGTCGACAGACGGTAGTCCTGTCAAAAAAAATCTTTTTTATGACCTTTTCCTGGTATTAACGAATACAAAAAAAATACAAAATTGGTCCTACCGTTTACGCGTGATGCTATGACCAAGCGAACTAGGGATTTATTTTTATTTACATTAATTTAATCAAATATTTAGGTATTTTTACTAGATATGAAGTCAGAACTATGTATGCAAAGAAAAAACTAATTGAGTAAATTATTGCATCATCAATCCTTTCAGTTCAATGCCCTGAAATAGACCATCGAAAAACCAATACTTATGACGCATTTGGTAATAAGCGATTGCTTTCTACCCAACCCGGAAAAGAGGTGTGAGTTTTGGTAAGTGGATAGTTTAGTTTTTAGTCAAATGCTGTCTTCTTTATCCTAATCCTAATAATATTATAAATGTGAAAGTTTGTGAGATTGTATGTATGTTTGTTCCTCAATCAGGCCTAAACGACAAAACGGATTAAGTTGAAATTTGCTGTAGATGTAGATATAATGCCCGAATAAATAATAGACTACTTTAAAATATGAAAATCATACCAAAAACGATATAAAAACGCAAAATGGATGATTTCTGTATAGATGGCGCTGGTGTGCAACAAATCTGAAGTCACAGACTAAAAACATTCAGTCTTTTCTATTCGAGTATTGAAATTTGACAGAACAACGTCTGTCACGGGTCGGCTAGTAATATTATAAATGCGAAAGTTTGTGAGTTTGTTCCTCAATCAGGCCAAAACGACAAAACGGATTGAGTTGAAATTTGCTGTAGATGTAGATATAATGCCCGATAAATAATAGACTACTTTAAAATATGAAAAACATCCCAAAAACTAAATAAAAACGCAAAATGGATAATTTCTTTATAAATGGCGCTGGTGTGCAACAAATCTGACATCACAGACTAAAATTCACAGATTCAGTTTTTCCTATTCGAGTATTGAAATTTGACAGAACAACGTCTGTCACGGATCGGCTAGTTTCTATATAAATAAATTGCCGTGCGTTTGCCTCGCAAAAACTCTAAAATGGCTCGACCAATTTAGCAGTTTTTTTTGCCGTGTTCGTTCGTTATTATTAAAACAAGGTTTATAGAAAGAAAAAGAATAGAAAATTTGCCCGAGATTATAGTAAAATTCGGGAAAAGGGGCATTATATGGCAGAAAAGGATTATTAAAACTGAGATAAGATTAGCTATTAGAAAGCTTTATTCCCTCTGCAAGATAGTGGGCATGTGCCAAATGTGGACCATTTGGACGGCGTCCTGATTGCCCCTTTGACTTTTCCAGAGATCAGAGCGTCTGGACATCTGAGAGGATGTCTACCGTGCTTGGGAGGATACATTCGCGAGCCTATAATATTTTTTGGTTATTTCAGCTACATTGTGTCCGCTTTTGCTGTTAATTCATGTAATGTTTAGACTTCTTGCCTCTGGCTAACCAACATCATGGATAAATTCTTCCTGAAGATCTGAGAAGATGTCTACCGTAAGTACTAGAGGATTATAGTCGTGATTTTATTTTCATTTCATTTCCATTTTTTTGTCTATAAATCTCTTTCACATTAGTTTTTTCAAAAAGTAGATATGTCCGTTATAATAAAATTAATCATTTTAGGTACCAAGACGTGAATAGTACCCATCGATGTAGGTATAAGTGAACAAATGTTCACTTATGGAACTCCAATAGAAGCCGCGAAGTGAACAGTGAGTGAACGTGTTAGTCATTCAAGAACAAGATATGCCACACTTAAATTGGTAGCTCAATCATTTACTATCGATTGGAGATAGACAAAACAGATGCCCAAATTCATGTCAAGGGCAAACAATGTTACTAGTACTTGCTAAATAAATACTTGATGGATAATTATGGTGAATTATATCCAATAATCTGTCTGCGTCGAAAAGAAATAACTATTTTATGAAAGCGAAGAATACTTTGAAATGTTTCGAACAATTATGTAAAGTAAAATCTAAGGAGTGAGTTGAGATGAAGTGAACTGTTTAACAAAAATACAGATAACGTATTTAAATTCAATAGCAATTCAACGACATTAAAATATATGGAAAGAAAACTATATTAAAGGATTTCAAAGCTGGAAGATCTGAATGGATGGCTACATAAAACTATGACTATGAAAATATTTAAAAGTTATCGATCGTTCCTTCGTTCAAAAAATAATTGGAAACGATTGTTAGGTACTTAGAGTAGGTTTGGCACGATTATTGTCCCGATATATCGTTTATCGGTTTTAAGAGTAGACCCCCAGATCTCTCGTTAGTTTGTTTTTTTTTGCAACATACGAGTAGGTCGGTAGGATATTATTTTTGACAATATACTTTACTAGCCGACCCGTGACAGACGTTGTCCTGTCATATTTCAATAATCGAATAGAAAAGACTGAATGTTTTTAGTCTGTGATGTCAGATTTGTTGCACACCAGCGCCATCTATACAGAAATCATCCCATTTGCGTTTTTTTTTTCGTTTTGGGGAAGTTTTTCATATTTTAAAGTAGTATATTATTTATTCGGGCAGTATTGTCTACATCTACAGCAAATTTGAACTTAATCCGTTTTGTCGTTTATGCCTGATTGAGGAACATACAAACATACAAACTCACAAACTTTCGCATTTACAATATTATTAGGATATAGGATATTAGGATTAGCTCTTTTTTTACAATACGAAACTTTTAAGAGCCTTTTTAGGGTGAGTTTCTTCTGACGCGGAATTCACATCCTCATTCCAATCCTCAAGTCAAAAAAGGAACAATGAAATAAAAACACTTAATTTATACTAATGCGATCTACCTACATCTTATTTAATGCAGATAGGTAAAAGGATTTTTTACTAACCTTATCAGAATACTCAGCAACATCCCTCATGGACCTCGGATAACCTGAGACAAGGTACGTCTTCGCAGTGGGGGCCATCTTCATCTCCAGCATCAGAACCTCGGTCACCGTCTTACTGGAGAGGTTGCCGAAGTCTTGCATGTCTGGTGGAAGAAAAAATAATGTTGAAATGGTGGTCGGAAATCAGCATATTATGTGGTATCTACACTACTTATTATAAAGAGGTAATATTTTTATTTTTATTTTTCAAACTATCGTGATTAGTAGACATATATCGTGATTAGTTTATCGGAAAATAAATTAAAGGTAATTACGTGATTACCCGTGTTAAAATCTACAGTTATTTGTATTTTTGTTTGATAAATTAAAAAGACTACTGGACCAAACAAATCTTTCACCTATCAAAAGCCATATTTTATTTAAAAAAAATAGTAATCCGTGTGCACAAAAATGCAATAATGTAACCTAAAATCGGTATTTTGGTAAACGACCAAATTAGAATTTGAATATTTTATTATCCATTTTTTTCTAGTTATATCATCATCATTATCTTCCTGCTCTTATCACACCTAAGTTATTCCACCCACCTTATTTCCATCCCTCTATATTCGATCAATAAGTATTCATGGACTGAATTTCCAGTTTTTAGGAGTCTTAAATCTTAATAAACCTTGTATTTATCCTATCCGTCTTAGAAATGTTCTTTCTCTTACTACAAATAGGGTTGAAAATGCTTTGTTTTCTACCAAGAAAGCCTTGGGACGACAATAACACGTGTTCGCTCCCAGGTCGTGTCCACTTGTCCTAACAAATTATAGGTATTCAATGTCCGATATTTGCGTTTTCGATATTGCGTTGTACCTATGTAGATATTCAATACTTTATTCAAGAAAACATCTAGAACAAACCGATTAAGCGTGTATTAGGTTTGATTAAAGTTATTATGGTAGAGCTTCTATAATAAAAATATGATGACACATAATGTGCCTACATATGTGTGCGTACATTAAACTACATTATATACTCATACATGCATAACCTTCAATCAAGTTAGGTATCAGTTTAGAATCTATTTTGTTTTATTGTGCGTACATTGTCATAAATCATGTACCCTAATAATATTACAATCTAGCCTAGCAGGCTAATGAGTAATTTCATTTTGACCTAATGTGTACATAATTTATTTTTTACCGTCTCTATCTTTTATATTATTTTTTTTAAGCATACTAACTTACACTTAGGTACACTAAATAATGATCTATACGAATATTATAAATGCTAAAGTCTGTCTATCTGTAACGGTATCACGGCCAAACCGCTGGTCCGATTGTGATGAAATTTAATTCAGCCGTAGTTTAAAGTCTTGGGGACATAGGCTACATTTTTCCCAAAATTTTCATTAGATTTTCAGGAATTTCAATGTTTTACGATAGGTAATAAAGACGTCAAAAATCGATTTTCTGAATCTATGCGAAATCGTGGGTAAAAGCTAGTAAATATAGTTATAATACACTAACTCAAAAGGTTTCGTTGTTCTAAGCCTTCTTAGTAAGTTCGTGGAAGAATCTAAGCTGATATGTTGTTGCCCAAACCTTACATTTTTCACTACAATTTCTCGTTAGACATCCTAGACTTATAATTTAAAGTTCGGTCATCAGTCAATCCATTACTAAAATTAAAACTGGCCAAGTGCAAGTCGGTCTCGCGCATGAAGGGTTCCGTACTCTTATCTATACAAAACGGCAAAAAAACATGTTTGTTGTATGGGAGGCCCACTTAAATATTTATTTTATTCTGTATTTGGTATTTATTGTTATAGCGACAAAATAAATACCTACATCATCTGTGAAAATTTCAACTGTCTCACAGAACAGCTATCACGGTTCATGAGATCCAGCCCTGTGACGGACAGACGGACAGCGAAATCTTAGTAATAGGGTTCCGTTTTCACCCTTTGGGTACGAAACCCTTAAAACGATTTCAGTTTTAAAAATAACCTCACGAAATAAATAATTTCTTTGAAACCTAAGTTAACCAGAATAAATTCCTATACACGAACGCAATCTTCGGTCCTTTGTAGCTACGATAATTTTAGGTAGTAAGTACCACATCACGCCAACACGTATTTATGCTAATTAGCCGGATGTGCTCATAACTACTTATAAGTTCACACTTCGCTTTACGACCCCTTTTAATCTGACTTAAATAACCGTGTTGGCCGAAAGGGAGGTACCTCGAATTTCAATCTGAAAGTCGTGGGATCATCAATGGATTTTTCTGTTCCAAAAATTGATACGCGTATCAAAACGGTGAAAGAAAACATAGTGAGGAAACCAGTTAGTTTTATTATAAGCGGCGATGGGCTTGCAACTTGCTACGTATGGATTGGTAACCACTGCAAATGTGGATATTGTGCGAAACACGTGCCACGTGACCCGTGTTTCAAGGACTGGATTCAAACACGTGTACACCACACGCCGCAAAAGAATATAAAATTGGTTTCCTCGCGTTGTTTTCCTTCACCGCTTCGAGGACATGACAATAGGCATAAATACCGGCCAAGTACGAGACGGACACGTGCACGACGTTCCGTACCATTATAAAAAACGGCAAAAAAATCACGTTTTGCTGTATGGGAGAGCCTTACATAAATATTTATTTTAGTCTGTTTTTAGTATTGGTTGTTATAGCGGCAACAGAAATACATAATTTGTGAAAATTTAACTGTCTAGCCATCACGGTTCATGAGATACAGTCTTGTGACAGATAGACAGACGGACGGACGGACGGAATGACGGACGGAAAGCGAAGTCTTAGTAATAGTGTCCCGTTTTTACCCTTTGGGTACGGAACCCTAAAATCTATTGATACACGACCAGACAGTTCATTCAAACCCAAGAATTTTAGATCAGATATCATGGCAACTCCCTCTAGGCCAACAGAGTTCAAGTGCACTAAAATATGCAAATCTTTGTTTGCGGACGCATTTATGTATGATGCAGGTTTTCTAAGACATAACCTGATTTAGGCGGAAGAACGCTCCAGTGTTTTTTTTATTATTACAAGGCGAACATACGGCCCTTCTCATGATAAACGGTTAACGTCGCCTATTCACACCTACAACAACATAGGCATTGCTGAAGGATGTAGTACCTGTAGGAAGTACCTACTTAGTATGTAAGTAATAAAACTGTTATTTTATGACGTGTAAAGGTGTTTACCAATAAACGACTATTATTGACTATTATTATTATTGGCTGATGCGTTGCCTGTTCTAGATGACAATTTATACATTTAGTTCAAAGCAATATTATAGTTTTAGAAGGAAGATATTTCCACGTTGTAAATAAAGGGTATCTGAGGGTGTGTGGAGTTTCCACACTAGTCTAACTAATATTATAAAGAGAGAATGTGTTTGTGAGTTAGTATGCGGAGGATAATCTCTGGAACAACGGCAGCTATTTGAACAATTCTTTCGACATTTGAAGGTACATTGTTCATGATGGACATAACTCTCGACGTCTCAACAAGCGCCCTCGTACACACCATGCTTTTTGGTAACAGTGACGTGCAACGGTTACAGTTAGGTGGAGTTTCCTTCTGTGAGGAGCGGACTAATGTAATGACTGCGCTCGACATTGTCGAACTCGTATATTGGAGCGCTGTCATTGGTTTTCCGTACAGCTTCGCAAAGCTCCGCGTAGGTCGAAACTCACCCTTACGGCTTGTGAAAATGAAAATGAAAATGATATACTATAATAATATGATAATTAATAATAAGTAACTATTCGTCACAATAATATAAAACCACGGTCTCAAGTAACCGGTGAACCGGCGGCCACAGTTGTCGGTGCCTACCAACCTGTTATATGCACAAATGCTTAGCTTCCGATTCAACATACCCTCGATTAAAGTTATTATTTTAATAGCTTGAATCGACAAATCGTTAAGGGTTCATCGAGAATAATGAATGTAAACTAGAGAGGGCAAAGCTAGCTTAGTTATTTGAAAAAGACCTAAGTACCTACCTAAGAAAGTAAAGTTAAAGATATTAGGTTTCGAAATAATTTATATGCTCATCAAAAACACGTGCTCAAAACGGTGAAGGAAAACATCGTGAGGGAACCAGTTAGTATTCTTATAAGCGGCTATGGGCTTGAAACCTGTCACTTATGGAATGCTAAAAACTGCAAAATGTGGGCATGTGCCAAATATAATGTTTGGACGTGCCTCTGACTACGCGACTAAGCGCCTGGAGATCTGAGAGAATGTCTACCGTACTTGGGGATTATAGTCGTGAACCTGTTTAGTTTTTAGTTACATGTAAGCCGTCGGAGCCTTGCATGGTATGTTTTTGTGCACAGCCATTATAAATGTCATGTTAATAGAATCCCGTGAGCAAAGTGCATTAATTTTACATTTTGTTAATGCTACTGAAAACACGGAAGTCCAACTTAGTCATATTCTGTAGCAATCGGAATGTATTCAATTCAACCTGAGCTTTTGTCACCAACTCTGATGCAGGCTAACTGGCATATAATAATTACATTTAAAAAACTAAAAAGAAAAAACTGACGAAAACATTTCGATCAATCGAAAAGTCAAGGGACGATATTCGTTTTTACGATCAATCATCAGGAATACCAACTAGAACAATAAATGAATATGAAAATGTAACAACAAACATTTGCGTGTGAACATAGACGTTTGTAGAAATTAAAACTATCGTGGTTGTTAATAATTTTATATAGAAATACGGATGATTATCACGTTAATACAAGATGCAACGTAGTAATTAGCCTTATTTATATATAGGTAGGCTTAAAAGTAAGACTAAAGCAGTATTACTCGCGGTGCGAAAGTTTGGGGGGGGAGGGAAGTTTCTGGTTAGGGGGTCTACCGAAAACCGAAAAAACATGGAAGTGTTCTGGTGTACACCTATCCATGGATATCCTGTGTTGGGTATCCAGGATACCCAACACAGGATATCCATGGATAGATGAATTAATTAATTAATAAATTAATTAATAAATGTGTAGCTGATGTGGACTCACCGTTTCCGATAGCGTACTGCTGCAGCAGGTCCGTCATGTTTATGTGGACCACGCCGCGACGTTCTTGCATCAGATTATCGCAATGTGTCACCTTACCGCTGCCTGGACCACCTGCCAACAAAGTCAATCGATAAATAACGAATTATGTCTTGAAAAGTAAATATAAGGCTCGCTCCGATCCGAAGGTCGTGTTCGGAATAGATTTTTATGTCTGAAAAATCATGTGTTTGTAGTGGTGATGGAAAACATTGACACAAAACTTAGACAGCTCTGTAGGTATCATGTCTTTTCTGTGGATAAGATAGACGAGGCTGGTTGGATGGTATAAGTGTTGTGCAAGCCTACTCCTAATATGTCCAAGGCCTAACGATGTATAAACGTCTAGCTTCCGACTAGCGTCTAGACCGATAAAAAGTCCTATGTGCTATTCGTCAAATTTATTTTGTGGACGTCTGAAAGAGCGATAAAACTGGTCAAGTTTTGTGATTTTAGACGGTTCCTATACGGATTAGTTGATGAGGAAAAACATAAAATAGGGGCATGCATCGGTCCTCATAGTAGAAAAATATTTGCTCTTGTGTCATTTCCAGAGAGGAAACAGTACGTTTTAAGACTATCGCCTACCCAGCAATGCTCTTTAGGTTGACCGTGCAGCCGTTGTTTCTTGGAGCAATGGCCGTTGGCCACAGCAGTTCAGGAGTAAGTACCAGCACTCACCCAGCACAAATATAACAGGCACATTGGGTGGCTCAAATTTGACATGGCTCGTGTTTTGCATAGGGAAGCCGGCGGCGGGCGGCGTGGCGCGCCCCGCCCACGCGCTCGGTCCGCGCGTCCGCTCCCCAGTGTTGGTCTCCAACTCTTCATTGTGTTGTTCTGTGAACATAAACAAGAGTTAGAAGAACATAAGCTCCAAGAAACTGCACTTTTTGAATGACAAGAATTTGCTTAAAACACGTGCTCAAAACGGTGATGAAAAATATCGTGAGGAAACCAGTCAGTATTTTTATTAGGGGCGATGGGCTTGCAATCTGTCACGTATGGAATGCTAACTACTGTAAAATCTGGGCATGTGAAAAGTATAATGCTTGGACTACTCCCACTAGACTATCTTTAAAGGATCTAAGCGTCTCGAGATCTGAGAGGATGTCTACCGTACTTAGGGATTACAGTCGTGATCCTATTTTTTATTTTATAAGTATTTGCATGTAAACTTTTTTATTGTTCATCTTTCGAAGGCGAGTGAGCAGTAGGTATTTGAAGTTGGATCCTTTTATGTGCGTGACTGTGTCTCGGTGAGAGTGAGATAGAACATAGAACAACTGTACTCAAGTAATAGAATGTTCGACTTACTTACTTCAGAGAATACAAGTCAATGATAAAATCAGAGAAACTAAAAATCCTGAGAACTGACATAGCTGTGCAGAGTGTGCAGTAAGGTACAGGCTGTGAATGATTTTAAGATTTTTTTGAAGAGTTATGATGTATGATAACGCTAATACTGCCGTCCGATCACTAAAACGCCGTTAAGGCGCTCCCAGTCGACGATTGTTTTTGTAAGAAACGAAAAAATAAATACTTGTGAACAAGCCACATCTCCTATTTTATAATGTATAGTATATGTGAATAAAGATGTACCCATCTTTAATCACTTCGATAAATAATCCTACCGACCGCTGCAATGACGACAAACACACGTCGGCGCGTGGTCCGCCTTAGCTTTTCGAATAAATTAATGATATAAATTATGTATAATTACTTATCAAAAATCTATTCTAATAGAAATCTAGATCTACATATTACCTATCTTTAACAATAAATCACAAGTTGATTTTAATAGTAGGTATATAAAATATTTTGATCATAAATTCTAAAACGTATCATTTTGAAATAATATCTTTATCGTGAAAAGTTTCTGCTATTATGTTTTCAGCTTAATAGAAATCTAGGTAGGAACCTGAAGTAATATACTTATAAAAATAGGAGATGTGGCTTGTTCAGAAGTATTTCTTTTTTCGTTTCGAAAAAGAGCAATCAGCGACTGGGAGCCTCTTAAGTAACATTTGATTTTGTCACGGGTCTTTACCGAAAACTTTTTTGATACTTTCATTTACTCAATAAAACTTAATAGTACACTAAATGAATAACACATCTTTTTTATAAAAGTATAAATTCAATGAGTGAAGGTTGAACACACTAACGCGACGCCCAACTGGAGATTTATGATGTTGGTATCGGCGCTAGCTTTTTCAAGTTCATAAAGCAAATGACAAAGCATTATTATTATAAATTAATACTTTTTATTATTTTATTATTGACTTATCATCATCATATCAGCCGTATGATGTCTTTTGAATAGGCTTAGATTTCCAGAGCTATTGATTTTGTCTGATCGGCTCCCAGCAAACTTTATAAGCTTATTTTAATTTTAATAGAATATATTCCACGCTGCGCTATTCAGTGCGTGGTTTTCAGAGAACTTTTCTGTTCCAACGGCCGTCGGTTGTCCAAGCCATTTGCCCCACCTTCTGCCACTCCAACTATCAGATCCGAAAGGATTAGATAATTAGATTGTTTGTCTGTTATTGATTGACTGATTACAAACGTAAAATTATGGTGGCGCCCAACGAGCAACTGGTTACAGCCACACGTTGGGCGCCAACTTAAAACAATATTTATTGTCTAGATAGTAGATAAGGTAATGGATATGAATATGAACGTGAAATGAAATATATAATGCAAATAAGGAAAAAACTCACCAGTGTCTAAACAGATGCCCATAATTCCATGAAGATGCGTTTTAATAAAAATGTCTTTTTATAAAAACGGCAGAGTTCTCGCACTAAAAATGTAACTACTTCACTAATTGGCACTTATCTATAATATCAAAACACGCGTTAAGTTCCGTTGTCAGTCGGCCACGGGCAATCACACGCCGGCAATTAATAGTTTATCGATTGAAGGCCACGACCTTCGAAAACGAACCTCAAAACAAACTAAACAAAATTTTTAAATTCAAAATTTATTATAACATGTTTCAAAATTTTCTGCAATACGATTTCCTTTCAGTTATCCGAAAGTTATGCCTTCGTGATAGCATCTCTGCAAGTGGTTGGTACATCATTGGCATCGCGGGCCGACCACTTCTGCACACTCCGAACGCACGACTGAGGCCGCTGGTTGCTGAGACCAACACCTCCCGCCGGCCAACCAACTGACAGACCTATGTCCGGCTCGCTCTGTCCTGGGCTGTTTTTCACGTGTGAGTGGGACATGCGACCAGTTGAATAATTAACGCGTGGTACCTCAATGAAACCGCTATAACGCTTTAATGCAGGGCTTGCAAGACGGTAAAAGGGTGTTTGCACGCGGCAAGAAAGTGAGCGATTAGGGTCATCATAATTTTTCACGTAACCATGAGTTCGACAGGCCAAGGAGGCTATATTTTATTAATTCGTCACAGTTGGAGTAATTGATACGTTTAAGTTCTGAGAAGTATAATGAAACAAGAGTATGAACCAATTAGGGGTAGGTAAATATTCGGACTTGGGGAATTATGGCTGTGTGTGTAATTATCTTATTATATATTCATATAATGATTCATTGGGTTCACTTGCCTCGGTAGGGTGGAATTGGAAATGAAATGAATGTTCTAGATGGCATTTTTGCTAATTACCTACATATGGTATACCATTAGGAGTTAAGCAGTTTTATTTTTTCTTTTTCTATTTCAGTTATAACATTTTAAGTTTTTTTAATTACAAGGAGGGCCAAATAAAATTTGACTTATTTATCAACATTTTATTTACTTTAAAACATTATTTGCACAAAAAACTAGTGAGTGCAGAGATTCTGAACAATATGAATGTAAATATAACATAAATTAACTAACCGATCTCAATTTTTAACAAGTCGCCTCTAAACTGTTACAACGTAAGGTGTAAAATTGCGTGGCAGTTAAATAAATTAAGTACATTTTTGTATGAAGAGGTTTGATATAGGTAACTAGATTGGATTTAAGAATAATAGACAATGATAGTTTTTACACGACATATCACAGAGTCGATCACGGAAAAATGTGATAAAAACCAAGTCGACTATACAAGTTTCAACGAAATTGAGCTGATCGATTTTTTTTATTTTATGTTGTATAAAAACTACCATTGGCCATCGGACTACATTGTCTACAATACCTACTAAATAAATATTGGCTCACAGTCAGCAACAAAAAGCATAACTTTTATATGCTACGGGAGTTGTCACAAAAGTGATTTTAGACTCTATTCGTATGCGCTATCGGCTGCAATTACTCTAAGTTACTGCCTTTAAAAGTTTAACAAAGAAATCGTCGAATTAACATCAAATAAGACTATTTAGTTCAAGATTTGTACATTTAGGTTTAGGTTATGATTTGTATAGTAACGTACATTTTCGATAAGTAAATTCGACCAAGACGCATGACCAAAATTCGACCAAGACGCATGACCAAAATTCGACCAAGACGCATGACCAAAATTCGACCAAGACGCATGACCAAAATTCGACCAAGTTGACTCGACCAAGACGCATGAACAAAATTCGACCAAGACGCATGACCAAAATTTGACCAAGTTGACTCGACCAAGACGCATGAACAAAATTCGACCAAGACGCATGACCAAAATTTGACCAAGTTGACTCGACCAAGACGCATGACCAAAATTCGACCAAGACGCATGACCAAAATTCGACCAAGACGCATGACCAAAATTCGACCAAGTTGTCTCGACCAAGACGCATGAACAAAATTCGACCAAGACGCATGACCAAAATTTGACCAAGTTGACTCGACCAAGACGCATGAACAAAATTCGACCAAGACGCATGACCAAAATTTGACCAAGTTGACTCGACCAAGACGCATGAACAAAATTCGACCAAGACGCATGACCAAAATTTGACCAAGTTGACTCGACCAAGACGCATGAACAAAATTCGACCAAGACGCATGACCAAAATTTGACCAAGTTGACTCGACCAAGTCAATTTTGCGTAGTAGTAGTAGTTCGTAACATGGTTTTTGCTTTCTTTTTATACCACCAACAGTAGGTACCTAGAATAGAATATGATTATTGAATAGGTATTTATGACATAAAATAAAAATTAAAATGATAGACGATGATGTTTACCAGAGAGCAGGGGCCGTACCACAAACTTTTAAAGTAATATTAAAACAGTATTACTCGCGGTGCGAAAGTGACAACGCTATACTAACTCGTATGCCGTTGTCACTTTAGCACCGCGAGTAGTTTTGTTTTAATATTATTTTAAAGCTAAGGAAGGCTAAGGAGACAGAATTAAAAGTTAAATAGTCTCACGACTAGAAATATAATAATTGGCGTCGGTATTCAAACTTCAGATAACTTCAAATTCTGTTGTCAACAAACTAACTAAAATTGAGTAAGATACGATCTTGTTCAGTTCACATAAAAGTCTAAGCTACCGTAACATTTAGAGTGAGTCTATAGTTTTTTTTTAATATTAGATTTCTGTTAACTGGTGAATAATTAATTGACTATTAAGAAACTTGGATGTTTAAAATATGCGTAATAAAATAATAATACATTACTAAACTATTTTAACTTTTATAAAGAAAGTTCGTATTTTACTGACTACAAATTTGCCACCGTTATTAGATTAACATTTCTAAAGCTACGTCTAGATTGCGCGCTGTAAAATCAACCAAGATGGACTCACGCGGCAGCTGCAATGACTACCCTGTTTCCGCGCGGCAATTCAGAAAATGTACGGTTTCGCCGCGCGGTAACCAGACAATACTCGATGGCTTGCAGCGCGCAATCATCAACTAAATATAAACAAATAAAATAAGAATAAAATCTACATTCTTTATACAACAAGTTAAATGTACAATAATTTATACTATTTGATATTATGAGTAAATGGAAGAACAATTTTCTTACAGCTATTAAATGCTTTATGCAACTAAAATACGATAAATTATACAACGTTATATTTATAATAATAAGTAACTTCGAGATAATAATAATAATATTAACCCAGTTGTTACTGAAACTATTTTTTGTCTCGTATCACAGTAATTTTTTGATACCTTGACCTCGATGCATATAGTAAACATAAAAAAATAACAAAAAAAATCTAGATTTTCTGGAAAGCTGGGAAAACGTGGATCGTTTTAACGATCAGTAGTAATAGGCGGGTAGGTTAACGCTCATACAAACGCCAGTTAATCGATTGTATCCTGTCTTTAATAAAAAACACAGTAGTTACTATGAAAGAGGCTTTATTATGTAATTTAAAACTTTTATTACCTAAATAGGAGTATGGTAAGTCATGAACATTTGAACATGTCTCAGGATACAATTAATTTTACGTTTTTGACAAAATTAAATAAAGATCGTATTTTTTTTGTAAAGCGAAGATCGAAGCTGAAAATCATTGTACTCTACTTGATGATCAATTCTGTCGTAGCGTGAAGTTTCCCTATTGTTTCTAGGAGTGGGACAAGGACCGCGCTTTCTCACTTTTTTATTTGTTTTCATGATACTCCTGGCGATAATTCTCCGAAATGCGAGATGAAATCGTACTCTCCGCCATTACTTTTGTAAAGTTGCCATGCATTGTGTTTCGATGGTTTTGAGATGGATGCTACTGACACCATGCTGTTGTCATTCCATTTGCTAACCAAAATAATAAATTCTGGTTGGCTAGACTGTTACTTGAAAGTGCCTCTTTCTGTCTTTTTGAACTTGTTATTTGACGGCAAAGGGCACTTTTTGGTATGATCCTCGCGGATTGTTCCAGTGGCTTTGAGAGCTCTTTTACTCAATTCATAAAAGAGAGGAGTAGAAGTAAATTTATTGTCAAAGAACAGGTGATAAAGCGCAACTGGGTAACGAAATTGTAAAGGATCAGCAAAACGCAAAATTACGCCAGCTCTCAGGCCTAACTGCCTAACCACTCCGGTGGTTCCACACCTTTTTGCTAAAGAAGACAAGGGTACACTGTCCTCGTCTCTGCTGGAGGACATGATTCTATTTCTGCAGGAGCTCTTAGCTGAGGACCAAGACAAAAAATATTAATATAATATATATATAATAACAACTCAGCACGCAAGATAACGTAAACTTTTATATATCAGATGTATATCAAACCTGGAAGATTGTTCAAAGTTACAAGTTCCTCATCACTTATCTTCATCTGTGGTAAATTGTTCAAATTCGTCAATGATTTCATTGAGGGACAATGGATTATAATGGATGTATGCCTTGGTCTGAAAATTCAAAATACACCCCCAGATTACTACCGATCGTTATAACGATCATAAAATCTATCGTCGTTTTTTTATAGAAAAAAGAGGAATAAAGTCATTTTTTTTATCATGTTTTTATTCGAAAGGATATCAATTTATAAAAAACAAGCATAAAATGATTTTCAATAACAAGCAAACTTATCAAAACTTACCGTTTTGATGACATAGCGAAAGTTAATTCCGCTAATTCATATTAAAACACAGATGCACATCAAAATTACGGTTATATTATAATTTTATACGCGCTGAAACACTGTCAAATGATCACTACGACGATTGGTAAACAATAAGCAAACGTTTTTCACTTGTTAATATTTTTAATGTACCCAAACTTTTAATGCATTTTTTTGATCTTTATAACGATCGGTCGCTGTAAATGGGTTAAACACCCAACGGACTCATTGGCCGTACCACAAGCTGAAAAGAAATATTAAAATATTACTCATGTGTGAAAGTGACAACGCAATACGAGTTCGTATTGCGTTGTCACTTTGGACGTGAGTAATATTGTTTTGATATTACTTTAGCACCTTGTGGTACGGCCCCAGATATGCTTTTATAACTAAAATTTAGTGTGAGTATACAATGTCATAATCTTTAATAATATTGTTAATGTTCTCTACATAAAAAAACAAAGTAGTTTTTTGCGTCTTTCTGTCTATATAACCGCTAACTCTTAAACCGCGCAACGAATTTCGATGCAGTTTTGACTATCAGTTAGATAACTTTTCACTTAAGATTTATATATATTTAAAAAAACCTTATTAAGTGTGTATGTAAGTAGAAAAAACGATATTTTACCAACAAATCGCCGAAAAATAAATTTACATAGCCTACGTAGGCTAAACCATAAAATATACGAGTATTTACCTATTTAGGTATCAAAGGCAGTTACCACACATTTTTTACCTTTTTTTCTAATTTACACCTGCGCGAAGTCGGGGTCTAGTACTAATAAAAAGTACCTTCATAAGAGATAATTTATTCACAAAAATCCTCATTGACTGGCCTCACAGTTCAGTTTGTAGTAGCTCTGCCTTCTGCGCTGTAGGTTGAGGGTTCGATCCCCACCCGGGATAATCATTTGTGTGATGAACATAGATGTTTGTTCTTTGCTGGATGGTTAATATTTATAATAAATAAGTATGTATTTACAACAAAAAAGAAACGTATATAAGTATTCTATCAGTTATCTGGTTCCCAGTGTACAAGCTTTGCTTAGTTTGGGGCTAGATGGCGCTGTGTGAAATGTCCATCAATATTTATGTATATTTATTTATTTAACAGCCTCTGATATAAATTGTTTCTTTAAGTTATAAAATTCTGTCGTTAACTGTACTTGTTTTTTAAAAATGCTTGAGTTAGCCTCGTTTCATAACTGAAACCTACCATCATGAATACTACATGACTTGAGATATATAGATAAGCGCCCATCGAGCGTTTGCGTAGTATAAAACGTTTTACTCCAAGTAAACTCTTACCACGAATAAGACATACCTTTTTAAAATGTTTTTTTAAGGTAAATATTCTAAACTACAATATTCTGACTATCTGATAGATATATATGTTTTCATTTATCATATTTCCAAAGACAAACATCAATAGTCGAGTGTGATGCTTCCTTTCGGTATATTTTTATATGAAAGTAAGCAAAAGTAGTGGAGTGGAAATCTGTAGGTATACCTAAGTATATATTAAAATGGAAGTAAGTACGTATGAGCTAGTGTCCAGCTCTGGTATCGGAGTTTTCACCTGTGTATGTAAGCATTTTTAAAAGCAATTTTTAAAATGTTGATAAATATATTAAGTAAACATCAACCAACTACAGAGACATTTATGAGTATCACTTATAAAAGTAAAGACTGAAAAATCGCGGCTAATCTACAAATTTAGTTTATTTTTAACTTCGCACAAAATCTATAGTTCTTTTTTATTCCGCGTATACGCTATGGTTTCATTGGACGCATGTCTAGGCCCGAAGTGTTCGAGAAAACACCGTTTATCGGCATTGAATTAAACCGTCAAATAAACATTTTTGTTACATTGCTAAGTAACAAATAATAACATGGTGGACGCCTTCAGGTCAGCCTCAAGGCAGTTCCACGGGAAGCCAGGTCACCAGCTACCGGTTAGGACACGTGTAAACAAAGCTTAATTGGATTAGAAAAAAGGACAAGTGAGTCTGATTCGCGCACAGAGGTTTGCGTACAAACTTGTAAGTATGTTGATGTTTGTTGGACACACTGGACTCGGAGCTCTACATAGCATTAGGGAAAGGATCATTGAAAAAAATGATAGGCCCCAAGCCGTGTTTGTCGCCTGATTCTTCTAGACTTAGTCGCGAGGAACAGGCGTAGCTTCGCCTAGCTCCTAAGACGTTTCAAAGTGATCCTTGTGATTTTATTGAAATATATGTCTTTTGAGTTTGAGTTTGTTCATTACGGAAATTAGGTGTCGAATATTTTTACTCATATTTAATAATGCAAAGTGTGGGCGTGTGCCAAATTTAATGTTTGGACGTGCCTCTGACTAACCGCTTTAGACATCTTCGAGGATCTAATCGGCTGGAGATCTGAGAGGACGTCTACTGATTACAGTCGTGATCCTATTGTATATTTTAAGTTGGGTAAAAATATAGTTTTTTTAGAATTTACTTTTGCGTCGAAACCGTGGTCAGTAGCTATTTGATCTAATGTACAAACAACCAAACAAGGTTTCGCGTTATAATATTAGTAAGAGCATTTTTCATAAAAATTGTGGAAGAGACACAAAAAATAATTATCAATATTTTCCTACACTAAAGCTAAATTTACCTAAACAAGCCAAATATACATAAAATCTTATTTTAATTATGAGTAATTTATGAATTTAGTATTATTCTAACATAAATGTCTTTTAAAATCATCTACAATTAACAAAAGTCTAAAATTTGTAAATAAGTGTTATTAAATTGTAATCCTTGTCTGCACCAAGCATTAAGTTCATCCGTATCTCTTTAGGACGCACTTTACGATCATCAAAAGTTACATTCATAGTCCTGGGGCCATACCACAAGGTCCTACAGTAATATCAAAGCAATATTACTCGAAAGTGACAACGCTATACGAGTTCGTATTGCGTTGTCACTTTCGCACGTGAGTAATGTTAATATTATTTGATGTTACTTTTGAGCTAATGGTACGACCACAGACCCCACACTAGGATTCCCTGTAATTGTGATTGTCAAAACTACAAGTACATGTAGCATGATAACACTTAGTCCTAGTCCCAATCAAACCTGCACCTCAGGCACTCGCCCACCACTCCACCGAGTTCCTCATCACAAAGTGTTCTTAAAGATTACGCATGAACTTAAAATTGGCAGACGGACATGTTAATCTGACAAGATCATTTTACAGGGTGCACCCTATAAAAAAAACAGCAACCCTGCAAATTTTATGTTCCCTGACCAGGACTGCCAGGAATATTCCTATAGATCTCTAGGCTTTAGTAGTCAGTCAATAACAGAACAGTTTTACACAAAGTTTTTTTGAAATAACACAAATGATTTTTAAAATAAGAAATTTATATACTACCTCAAAAGATTTTAAGTTAGTGAAGCACATATCATACAAAATGTAGGAAAAAATTTAGAAGTTTTCCTGAAAGTGCTTTTTTATAAGCGATTATTGAATTTTGGACAGGACGGGTTTTCACGGGTCGGCTAGTATTATAAAACGAAAATATATTTGTATGTTTGTAATGGATAAACTAAAAATTACTGAAACAATTATACAAATTCTTATTCTTATTTCATCACATTATCAGCGAGTAAAATAGGCCATATTTATTTAAAAATAAGAGATCCCACGAAAATCACATTTGCATTTGCCTATAATCTTCATTATATTCATTATCCGAGCAAAGTCGGGGAGGGCAGCTAGTCTTGGAATACAATTGAATCGTTTGTCATCATTTGAAGTGAAAAGTTCAGGTAAAAGTGTCTAAAAACATAACTTTTTGTCATAAATAATGTTTTTTTTTTATAAAATGGAGTACACTACATCAAATCTAAGATAGGTTAAAATAAAATAACCTATCTTAGATTAAATTTAGTGTACTCCCGATTGTTTTTTGCGTTATTTCAAAAAGACTGTGTACATTTAAATCCTACCTCTCTGTACACAATAATTAAAATGTATTCTAATAAATTTAGTGCCTATCAACATGAACAAACGAACATTTAAAAAACTTACAATCAAAATCTAACAACAGTCTAAAATTCACTAATTAAAAAATTCACAAACATTTTTTTTCATAAGTTAATAGTTTTTCTTATAACGAAAAACCGTGGAATGATATATTAAACTTTGCTACTTACATAATAAGGTCCATATTGCCTTCCACTGGTTCATTTTACATCACATATTACTGTCATGACACAAGACGACCACTAAAAGAACTTTGCAATTGATTTTTAATATCACCACAAGATTCTAAAGTAATATCAAAACAATATTAAGCGAAAGTGACAACGCTATACGTGTTGTCACTTTCACACCACTAATATCGTTTTGATATTACTTTTGAGCTTTTGGTACTTCCCCAGAGAGTTATTGAAAGAACCGGTGATCGTAATCTTCAACTGTCAAATTACTTGAATTAATTGACTGGCCTCACAGCTTAGTTGGTAGTAACTCTGCCTTCTACGCTGTAGGTTGTGGGTTCGATCCCCACCCAGGGCAAACATTTGTGTGATGAACATAGATGTTTGTTCTGTGTCTGGGTGTTACTATGTATAATAAGTATGGATTTACAAAAAAAAAAGTATATAAGTATTCTATATACAATTCTATATATCTATCTCATAGTACAATATTAAAATTATTCAAAATAAATAATTCATTTGTAAAATAATTGTTATAAATTAAATTAAATGTAATTGCTGTGCTATTGAAGCCGATTACGATCACCAGTAAACCTACACAATAGATCAGTAGGTTCTCAGTATCATCAATAAAAAATCCACCAGTATCACCGACAATCGCTACAATTCTATCTATCAATTGCTATTGTCTATCACTTAGGCCGTATCTTTTCATAGAAATATATCTGCGCTACATTATTCGCTTCTTTGACCAGTAACTTCCGCTTCACAAACTTGAACTGTTCGAGAGCAAATTCATATAATTCATTTTCCATCTTCCATATTTTAGATTCCTGTATTCTCTCCACGGTCATAGAGCTAGGCTCGATTTTACTGCTCGTCTGACGTAGATGTGACTTGTTGCTGTTTAGATAGTACTCTGTGGCGCCTTTAAAGAAGCGAGGCAAGGTCGCCTCTAGGATGGTGATGAAGTCTAGCATCTCTTCTGTAACGCCAACTAGTAGGAAATGGTTGACTAGATTGTATTTAGCGCGATCTAAAGCCCATTGGTTGCCCGGTTTCCTGGAAAATAGGAAAATAAATAAAAAATTACGTTTGTTGTATGGGAGCCCCACTTAAATATTTATTTTATTCTGTTTTTAGTATTTGTTGTTATAGCGGCAACAGAAATACATCATCAGTGAAAATTTCAACTGTCTAGCTATCATGGTTCATGAGATACAGACTGATGACAGATAGACGGACAGCGGAGTCTTATTAATAGGGTCCCGCTTTTACCCTTTGAGTACGGAACCCTAAAAACATATAGCCTGTCAAGTCGTTTGGGCAGTAGAGCGTGCCAAACAAATCACTGCCCAAGTACACAATCATACACTCAGATCTCTAAAATGTCTAAAAGTAGTCAGAGGCACGTCCAAACAGACGAAAGTACATAACATTGCTCTTAATTTCATAAAATGTTCTCAGGCGCAAATTGCGTGTGAGAATTTGCTAATGTAAGTATCTAAAGATTCACTTTCTATACTTCCAATCTACTGCAATTAGTATGCGTGACCATATATACGTATATGTGTAGTTAGTTTTCTGAGAAATACTGCAACATACTTTGTTTCTGAGAATACTATATATCTACTCTAATACATAATGTAATCTTCTAATTGCGTGCCAATGGTACAATTTTTAAATACTAAAAGCAGAATAAAATAAATATTTAAGGGGGGCTCCCATACAACAAGCGTGATTTTTTTGCCGCTTTTTATAGAATGGTACGGAGCCGTGTTGGCCGAGTGGGATGTACCCCGACTTTCAATCTGAAGGTCGTGGGATCGAATCCCGGCGAGCATCAATGGATTTTTCTGTTCGAAAAATTTATATGCGCATCAAAAACACTTGCTCAAAACGGTAAAGGAAAACATCATGAGTAAACCAGTTATTGTTCTTATAAGCGGCGATGGGCTTACAACCTGTCACGTATAGAATGTTAACTACTGCAAAATGTAGGCACGTGCCAAATATAATGTTTGGACGTGCCTTGACTACCCCCACTAAACATCTTCAAAGGATCTAAGCGTCTGGAGATCTGAGAGAATGTCTACCGTACTTGGGGATTACAGTCGTGATCCCATTTATTTTATTTATTTATGGCACGGAACGGATGGTATTTTAGATGTAGCTTGTTCCACATCGAACCTGCACCAGCTCAAGCTACAGGTAACTCACCAACAATCCGCTGCGTGGCCGCAGAAAAAAGGCACTTGAAGCCACATGTTTTCTGGATTGCAATCGGGCTGGTTCCTTTCCACGCACTCATCAAATGTCTGAAATATTATATTAATAAATATATATTAATACAAGCTGACCCGGCGAACTTCGTATCGCAATTGACCAATATGATGTTTGAAGTTCCCGTTCCCGTTCTTAGGAACACACCTACATTGCTTAGACAACAGTGAACTTTATGTAATAGCAATAAAGCTCAAATTGACTCTACGTTTTAGTTGTATGGGAAAAAGAAAAGGGCTGTTTTTAGGGTTTTCCCGGCAATTATTCGATTTTTTCTCACCTTTTAAACCTTTCCTAGACCTCCACGAACATTTCAAGACCAAGATAAGATAAATCTAACGAACAGCAATTGATTTTTTTATATATATAGATAAACTAGCTAACCCGGCGAACTTCGTATCGCTTTAGAATTAACTCCCGTTAAAAAGTATCCTATGTCCGTCTCCTGGTTCTAAACTACCTCCCCACCAATTTTCAGCCAAATCGGTTCAGCCGTTGTTGAGTTATAAGTGTTGTAACAAACCCGACTATCTTTTATATAGTAGATTGGTGGAAATTGTACACAGCGCCATCTAGCCCAAATTAAGCAAAGTACCTATTATGGGAACTAGATAATTGATAGAATACTTGCATAGTTTTTTTTGTGAATACATACATACCCAGGCACAGAACAAATACCTATGTTCTTTTCCAAATACTTGCCCTGAATGGGAATCGAACCCCTCAATCTACGGCGCTTTTACTGGAAGAGAGCCAGAAGTTGTTCAAAGGAAATTCTTAGTAAATAGTCTGTTAAAAAATCGCATACCTGTCAAGTTCCAATGACAATGTTATATTATGGTGCTAGCGAGCTGGTCTGATGATGGAGCTCGAAGGTATAGGAAATCCTCAACTACACAACATAACTCTATCGTGTTTGGGCTCGTATTAAACTTGAAAAAAAAAAACTAAACTCGTATTAAAACTCACCATTTTATCTCCGTGCTTTTTCCTAACTAAATGTGGTCTAAAATTGTCCCCGTTCCGGAGGAAATAGTAATAAGATACAAGCCTATCTAGTGGTCTGCGGATTAGGTTTATAAACAATGGCTTGGAGTTTGTTCCCAATCTGTGGACAAAGAAAACATTTTAATACGCACTCCCAGTAAGGGCCTGCGCAGAGTGGCGGACGGCAGTGCAGAGGATCCGCCAATGTGCGCAAGGTATTCGACGTTCAGGGCACTCGGGACATACACTTAAGAGTTGCCGCCCACTGGGTCACTAGTGGCGGCGACTGAACGCGACCACTAGTATCCAGCCACTATAGACGCAGCTGGTGGCTGGAATCACTGGGTCTACTTACAAAACGATATTTCGTGACAATAATTGGGCTAAATTTACATCGTTTCGACTATAGTTTGAAAGATGGAACGACCGTCATTACTTTTGATAATTATCGATGATCGTAATACTACTTTACGAGTAACATTATTAAAAACAATCTACCGTGGTTAAGTGTGAGCGGAATAAAACGATAAAACGCGGTCACAACTCCCTTGTGACCGCGCCACTTGAACGCTCAGTTTAAAGCCTAACGACAAACAGCCAGTCTTACATAATTACAAATCTCATCCGTAGCTTGTGGACGCTTTTAGGGTGAGTTTTGACCTTCGACCTCTAGTTTGAGTTTGAGTCGAGCGCTGTGTTTGGTCTGCTCCGCTTAGGTGGCAACTCACCCTAAGTCAACGCAACAATGGGCCTAGTGAGCGGCAGCTCTTACGGTCCACGAGTGATGAGAAGTATAGCTAAGTCGGTCTACAATGCTAATAGTTGTGTAGTACTAGTACACAAACATGTATGAATGATGCTATTTTTACACACAGAATAGTAATTCTAATGTTCTGCAGCTGTGCAGACTATTAAACTAGGTCAGTTTTGTTACTTATTTCCAAAGACAATCTAGTTTATAGACATTTATAGTGTTTTAGATAACATTAAGACGTAGTGGTCATTGCTGTAATCTGCTAAGATAAATAAAACAAGTTTTCTTAGAAATTGCAAGTAGCACTTGTTGATATAGATTTTATCTCTAATTTGTTTGTTAAATAAAAATTAAAAGATATGGAGTACCTTACAAGTTATGATAAACTGGTAGGTACCTATTAGGCCCACAGGACAACATATATCATCCAAATGTCAAAACTGACACTTTTTGTATAGTAAAAGTGTCAGTTTTGGTATTTCGATAATACATTGTCGACACAATACTGGTTCATGCTAACTGGTTACCGTTTGGTCTAGCCTGTCCGCTACGTCTTGTTTCCCATATGGTCCTATCTCCATGGGTCTAATTCTAATATCCTCATTCCTGCTAAAGTAGTTAAAAATACCATAATATCATTCAAGCATCTGTTAGTCTGTCTGCTACTTCTAAACTAAGAAATACTGAGATTTTGAATTTATAATAATAGAGGCAATTGTGTTGTAAACTAAGATTTTGTATGTTATGAATGTTCGTTTAATTTACCATAAAGTGACGCTCTAACTAAGGTTCACACTACGAATCACTATTGTATCATCATTGTACCATTCAAATCTCCAAACTGATACATTTACAATGCAAAAACCGCGAGAAATAGAAAGCATGAGAACAGAAACTAACCTTTCAAAGTTTAAGAAAGCCATATGCCCATGATAAAGGGCCGGCTTCACCTCACTCCATCTCGTCACATTCTGAGCAAACTGGTACTGATTATTGAGCGACATGATATGACTATTTGCCGTTATGTTGATATGCAAAACTTTAAAGTTATTCTTCTTGCACAAGTCGTAGGCCACTCCGACAAAACTAGTGGACCCTGTCTTCGGAACCCGGTTGTATATGACCACAGTATCATCGTCATTTTTATCCAAAGCTTTAGGGAAAAATTGACGAGACTCTGAATGCCTTTGTGCAAGTCGGTACTCTGTAAATAAAGAATAATAAAATAAATCAACTGAAAAGTTATAGTTAAAACGAATCCAGGTGTTAGTAAAGATTTTCACAGTGTAATTATGAACAGGGAGGAAGAAAAAGGCATAGTAGTAAAAGGCTTAGTAAAGACTTATAGATGTGTGGGTAGAAGATACAGTATTATGATACGTTATCGGCTTAGGAAAATAGTTTAAATAATATCTTTAGCTATCACCTGCTATCACACTATAAATACATACCCAGCTTTCGGTAACTATCTTCCAAACGAGCGATTTCCGACTGAAAATATAACACCACAACAACAATAACACATAAACACAAAAAAAGAAATAGTTTGTTTACGTTGAACATTGCTGCGCGAGTCCCGTTCACGCCGCGTTACGCCGAAACACGCACTGATATAATTAACGCATGCATGTTCATTATAAATAAACATTAAATAGGACACAGAAAATGAGAAATAGTTTTGTCAGTCGGTCGTCGTCGGTTCAAATTTATTGGTCAAATCACATCACATACATACAGCAGCTTCGACCAGCTGAGCCCGCTTAGGGATGTTCTATCCGTATCGATATCTGTGTGGTATACTCGATACGTACGTACATCGATACCATACATTGGAATAATTGATCGGATCCTAAGAATCGTATTGTTTACAAAATTTACATAGTGGATTTCTATCGTAGATAGTATCTACGATAGAAATCCACTATGTAAATTTTGGTACCTAAATAATTAAATCATAGTAGCAATATAAAAAAAATTAGATAACGTGTTTCAATATTTTTCTAGTTTAATTTGTATCACAATACAATATATTGTAAAAAGAATAGTAGAACAAAATACTACTGGTACAGGGTCATAACAAGATCAAAACAGTCATGTGTTCAATAGTATGGAGTAAACATTCTGAACGATCCAGGACTACCTACATGTAATTATAACTTTAAAAAAATCATATTTTTGAATTATTAGGTACCTACTTAACTGGATAGAAATACTTTTATATTTCATGTAGTTCATTTCACCCACGATGTACGATTTACAATATCGATAGAAAGCAACCGGTATGAGCATCCCTAGCCCATTGAATATTGCTTTTTTATCCTTCATTGATATGTCAAGTCAAGTGTCGATGCCAGAACACTTGACACATTCTGTGTTGCCATGTTAAATATATTGCTTGACTTGGCGGGGCACTGCCGCAATGAATGAAATTTTAGAATGGTCGCAAAAAGATCTAACTAACTACTCTATAATTAATTATATACTCTGTAATTTCATGTGAAAACATGGTTAGTATCTACTTAGCTTACCTAGAAAGCGGTATAATACCTACTCACTCACTCATTATTTCCGCTTTCATTGACTTCAAACACCCGCAGAGGGTGACCCAAAAACCTCGGAGTCCGAACTACCTAGCTAGGTTAGCTTGACTGACCTCGAAACTTCAAGATATTTGGTTAGGTCAAAGATACAGAGGTCAGATCAGATAAACTTATTAAAGAACTATTTATTAAGAAATTGGTGATAGGTACATACCTACCTACCTACATACATTACAAATGTCATTAGATATGTAACATTGATTAAATTATTTTAGGAATGTTCTTCCTTCCTGTTTGTAATAAAATCATTACACTTGTAGTTATCGTCTCGACGCAATGGTGCATCCTCTTTGGAAGGGTAGAATAAACATAGACTCCTTGACCTGTAGAGTCTGGTAGAGCTCGAATTTTAAAATAGTTGCGAGTTGGCGGGACGGGAATTGAAAAACAGAATGGTAGATGACGAATTATTATATTAATTATTTAATATCGAAATAAACATGATGTGAGTACTTAATTATTAGTATATATTTATGACTTTAATAAACTAGAATTTGGTAGGTAGTCTACAGCTCTACAGTAGATAGCCTACCCTACCTCTACTCCACTAAGGCGGCCAACTTTCTGGAAATTGAATGCGGGACTTTTTGTGGATAGGTAGGGTATGGGATGAATGCGAATGCGAAGAACGAAGTTTTGGCAGTATAGGTAGGTACCTACCAAAATTATATAAAAACGCAAAACTTACTGAAGTCATTTATCTTTTAAAATCGTATTTATCACTAGAGTGACACTTTTTTACAAGGTCAGGGTTTTTATTGCGAATCTCGTAAAAATCTTCGCCCATATTAAATGTAATACATGGTAGGTATGTAACGTAATGCATTGAATAAATAGGAATGCGGGACATGCAGGACGCTTCCAACGTTTTGCGGGATTATTTTACTCATTCTTGCAAAGCGGGATTACAGGATTACGGGGCGGTCCCGCACAATGCGGGACTGTTGGCCGCCCTATACTCTACCTACATTGTATCAAACCGTAGTTCCTTAAACCCAATAAATAAATTCCAACAATACATCGAATAACAAAATAATCAATAAGCCACGCTATAAAGGTAGAATAGCTACCTACAATCACAATAATCGCGGGTGGGCGAGGCTAATTTAATTTGAGTCCACACACAAATACACCGTGTCTCTGACGGCTCATGCCTGCCATTGTTAGTAGAAAGGTAGATACCTACCTTATTTAGGTAGGAACATCCGTAGGTACCTACTTAACTTCCTAAGTACCTACTTACGTTTAAGCCTAGGTAACGTAACGGCCTAACTACAAAAAAAAAAAAAAACATTTATTTCAATAAAATCACAAGGATAACTTTGAAACGTCTTAGGAACTAGGTGAAGCTACGCCGATTCCACGCGACCAAGCCTAGAAGAATCAGGCAACAAACACGGCTTGGGGTCTACCTTTTTTTTTAATGATCCTTTTCTTAAAGCTATGTAGAGCTCCAGTGTGATGCCAATCGAACAAGGTAAGTAGGTAGGCTCAAACAAGAATAATTATTAAAAGTACTACTCAAGTACATACGTAAACAATAAATAATAATAATAATAATAATAATAACTAAAGAGCCTCAGCACAAATTTAAAAAGCAGCTACATTTGTTTATACTTACTCGTATATATATCTATAAGTTTAAAAAATATAGGTTCATTATTAAACAACTAGAGCTCATGCGCTGGGAGCTAGACCTACCTAGATAGAAAGTAGCTCAAAACATACCCTATTTATGAATACTTACCCTATAAAATACCTAGGTACCTATAGTATAGATATAGTGTACATGATGCAAATAAGTAGGTAAATAGAAACCACGACCTGCCAATAATGATTTACTTACCTACCTTGTTGTAAACTAGCATTTGGCTTCTGGCTTCGAAACACACTTCGTACGTTTAGCTACTGTAATACAGTCGGTGTCAGCGGTCCATTGCGGCACCACGTTTATTTATAAACGGTGCCCTTCGCGATAGTTTACGAAATAATTTCAATATAAAAACGTCTCACCGATAAAACTTTATTATAAACAAATAAAGATAATAAATAAATAAGTTCCAGCTGCTGTACTAGAATAGTGTGAGTTCTGTTCCATGTTCTGTATCCACAACATCTTCAATCTTAGTAGAACAGAGAATCTCTACGTTTCGTAACCGATATCAATTTAAAATGGAGGTAGACCGAATCCTCTACATCTTCGGCAGCTTCACGCGGAAGAAAGATAAACGCAAGTCTCTAGACCAGTCCTCAATCAGCGCAGGGAACAGTCCACTCCACGGGAAAACACGTCCGATCAGCAATCTGAATATTGCTCCGAGAACCTCTGCGTATGAAGTGAAAAAAACTGTAAAGGAATGGGACTGTAAGCTCTGCGACAAGAGCTTGGCTGAGCCGAGGTTACTGGCTTGTTTGCACAGCTTCTGCACGCGATGTCTGCAAGATCTACCGCAGGATGGAGCTGTGGAGGTTTGGGCGGAAGATGGAGGTGAGTACCTATCTACTTTTATTTTTCTAACTATTTATCCTGATTAGCAGACATAACTATTGTAAAGATTTTTGAGACCTACTTGATAATGACCCGTGTAAAAATCTATAGTTAATGTCTCGGCTCGTGGACAACGCCTTGGGCGGTTATGAAACGGCAAAAGGTCGGATTTATTCCCTTCAACCACGTACGAAACCGGAGGCTCGTTACCAGTTACGGACTACGGAGGAAAAAATATCTTTCCGACCGACTTCAATACCGATTTTAATTCGTAATTTAGCAGTCGTTTTTGTTATGTTCTATTGGAGTCTAGGTATAGAATAGAGAGATAGATCTATAAGTCTGATAGGATCAATAAGATCCAGCCGTTCGTTCTCTGTTGGAAATTGCCCTGGAAACGATAAAATATTGACTGCGACCTATAAAAATCTTTGAAGATCTAACCTCATTACCGATCGGCAAACGCTTGCTGGACATTGGAATCAATTTAACAAATTCTCTGTCCATCTGGGCGGCCATTGTGTGAATTAATAGCTTATTAAATGGCCATAAAACATTTTTATGGCCTCTCCAGATGCATTTAACACACCAATAGCTCTTGCAACAAATGTTTCTACGCCATTAAAAAATGGTCAATGGTAAGCTCTATACTTTAAAACCGCTGAGAAGAGCTGCCGATCACAAAACTGCGTCATAAATTGGTTTCTTCTTTTAGAAATTTAGAACAATGAGTTTATTATGTGGCAATTTTGTAGGTATTTTAATCTAAGAGTTGTAAAATCTTTAGAGCTGTTGTTTTAGATGCGATTTATGATGATAGATTGATTAGTAGGCAGATTAAATTGCTTTTTAAACTATTTTCAACGGTAGGTACTAACACTTTACTAAACAGAAACCAATCACGTGTTGATAAGAATAAATACCTAAGTACCTAGAAACTTGCTAAATCTACATCTTACACTAGCTAAAGAGGTATATTTGTATTTTTGTACGTACCTAATGGATATAATAAAAACCTGCTTGACCAATTTTAAAAATTCCTTCACCTAAAATCAGCGAAACAGCGAATATCATTGGCTACATATATATATATTTAATTTGCGAACAACCGTTTCACCTGCAACTTACACAACGAAGCTGCTAAAATGAGATCCACCACTGTCGTAGCGTAGACCCATTAAAATATCAGAAACATTTTTTTTTCATTTTGAGGATCTCTGCTCTATCTTATATGGGAACCTAGATAGTTTCCTAAGTAGGTAGATATACAGGTAACAATTGATTGCCGCAAGGTGTCAGGGAAACCTCACAAACGCTGCGGACTTTCTGTTGACCTAGCTTCCTTTAGCCCATTACTTTGTAACTGCTAGCTAATCGTGGTGTTATGTCTAAGGGATTAGTTAAGGTGAATTCAGCAAGCGTCGCATTGAAATGCCCCCACCCCATCAAATGTTTCTTATTATTACTGGTTCCTATAATAATTAGAGTTTCACATAGTCGAAGAAATTAAGATTTCGTTCACAGCAACCACCATCTTAATAACACCTACTTGGATTGGTAGAAAATGACCTGGCATTAAATCTGCTTTTTTTATATTCATCGGTTTCACCCGCGTTTAACGTTCCCGTGAGAAATTTCATTATTCTCTCTATAAATTATTATGTACACGGACATCAAAACATTAAAATAAATAAGTAGGTACTTATATCAAAATCGGCCGTTTAAAAGTCTATAAAGGACATTAGGTAGGTAGTTTCGCTTTACTATCCACGCTACAAGCTACGATTACAAGACTAGGCTATTTTTATTCAGACAAAAGCTACTAGTAATTTAAGCATCTATTCTTCGTATACCCTTGGCTGGATAATGCAATGATCCTTAGGGATCTCCAACAGTGGTACAGCGAGCTGAGTGATGTCATTACATTATTTCTGGAATTGAATTTAGCCCAGATGTTTTGTTAAGAATCCTAGTGATATTTTTAGAAATTCATTGATGCGGACTCAAACAGGAACTTGGCTAATGTGCGCCCCAAATAGACAAGCCACCCTGCACGGATGACAGACGGACATGTAAACAAATGTTATACTAGATAGACAGAATTGTACCTAATAGATTAAAGTAAGGCATTACGTGAATCAAATACGAATTGGTAAATACTTTGTTATTATAATTCGTCAAATATCCTGCCTGATAATTATCGTTTTCAAGTAGAGTCGAGTAGAGTCGATATCGATACGAACGATAACCGACAACGATATATCGTAACAATATTCGTGCCAAAGTTACATCGTTTCAACTATAGTTTAAACGATGGAACGACTGTAACTACTTTTGACAATCATCTATGTTCGTTATCCTACTTACAAATCAGTTCAAACTATAGTCGAAACGATGTAACTTTGAAACGGATATTGTTTTCGGTTCGCGAGTAGAACCACCGGTCTGATGGTTAATAGTAGATAAAAAAAATGAAATAAGTACCTACCTAGGTACCTATATTGATTAAACATGTAATATAATGTTCTAAATGTAATGTAACGACGTTCCCCTGAATACCCCTTAGAGATCTTCAAGGGTCTAAACGTTAATTAACAATCCTATTATAAATCCGACAGTTTGTGAGGATGTGGTATGTCTGTGGCTCAATCACGCACGACCTAACGGATTTATTTATCCATGGAACTTTGAATAAACATGGGCATACCCTGGAATAGCATAAAGGCTACTTTATATATAGGTAACAAAAGAGCAAAGCCGCTGGCAAAAGCTAGTGTAACAATAAAACGGATCTGCTCGAATCTGATGAACTCTACGATTGTTTGGAACACGCGCAGGCATAATAAATCTGATGTCAGACAGTGTTTGTGTTATCATTCGCCGAATCTTTCATGTTGCGTTTATTATTGCTCAATTTTAGTAGGTCTTCTGCATCGCCTCAAACTTCACCCAATATGAATCAAACCTCGAGTGGTTTGTACCGTATGTAAAGCCGGGTACTCACTAGTAGGTAACCTGTAACCGTTGTACGTTACTGATACCAAAAACCATGTTGCATACCTGCGAGGGTTACGAGTACGTGGAGTAATCTAATTATTTTGATGACAAAAAAGCCTTGGAGCCTCAATATGCTCCAACTCGCTCTTTCAATAGAAATGATTTTGATTTTTTTCGTATGAATATTTTGTAGGTAAGTGTTTACAAAAACACGAATATTTAAGACGTAATAAATGTTTTTGATGAATGCAGAATCGTTTTTTTCAATAACCGCAAAACATACAGTTTTGTTTTTTTATGACAAAGATAACTTAAAGATATAATCTAGATAAATTACAGACAGAAACACGATTGGTGAAACTTTTCTCGATAGATTTATTTTCCAGTTGGCTCTTCAAAAACACTGGTTTCATTTTTAATCAAAACTATGAATATCTAAACAGTTAATTTTTATATAATTCGTTAGATAATCATCCTAGCTAAGTAAATTACAGACAGTTTCTTTTTAAGTTTGATGGTTTTCAAGATAATGCAGTTTTATCACTTTTTCCGTCTTATCCGGGTAGACTCATCCCATACAAAAAGTCAAAAATTTCACACATCCCCTTAATTAAACTAAACTAAATTTTATGATGAATTTAAATGATCATAGTGTTTTGTGATTCCAATGAACAAACTTTTGTTTTTAAATTTTAATTTAGTGGCGAGCCTGTCAAGGGTGCTTGTTGAGACGTCAAGAGCGAAGACAGTATCGTGCGTTACTAAAACTCGTCACTGTATTTGTTTAGTTACTGTTACGGTAACTCGCTAGTGAGTAGAGTAGCTTATAATCAATCACAAGATTTTGACACGAGTTTATGATCTCCGTTCTAGTGCTGCTAATTTAAAAGTCTGCTCAATTTCAAATTGCTATTGGAATTGCAGAACCTTGACGGAAAAAAGATGCTACAAAATTAGCGTAATGATTCATTTAAAGGTACCTTGGTGCAATGCGTTATCTTCCTTACGATGGGAACACCGGAGTAAAAATACCAACTTTCATTGCCAAGAGCAGTTGACTCAATTCTTATTAGTCACGCTTCTAAAAATATCAACCGGCGGAACATCAATCACACCAAAATTATGAAACTCTAGAGTTCGTTTATTTATTTACGCTTTCTTTGCCGACTAACATTAATTTTCTTAACGGGAACGGATTTAACCTACTTATCACGCAAATTTTCCGTCTTTTCCGTTCTCAATAATTATCATTATAATACTTAAAACTAAACACCGTTGCAAAAAAACTATCCTAATAATATTTGAAATGCGAAAGTTTGTGAGGATGTTTGCATGTTTGAAAGTCAATCAGGCCTAAACGACAAAACGGATTATGATAAAATTTGCTGGAGTTGTAGATATAATGCTCGAATAAACCAAATGAACCGAATGGTTTTTAATCCGAAAAACATTCCCAAAATGGTAAAAAAATGCTTTTGATATAAATGCTGCTGGTGTGCAAAAAATCTGACAGAAATTTTGACTACACAAGACAGGACAAAGCCTGTCACGCGGGTCGCCTAGAAGGTTTTAAGAGCTCACTATAACTGATTCAGACCACTTGACTATACCAGTTGAAAGCGTTAACAAGATACTGGCGGCATTGTTTATATATTGTATACTTTATTGCAGCTTCAATTCAGCTGAATCCTGGAGAATCACGCTCCGGGTCCGGTGCGGGATCCGCCGGATCAGGGTATGAGAGCGACCTGCGGCACTCGGGGTCTGACGGTAGCTGGGACCCCAAGCCTAAAAAATACGGCATCTTTACTAGAAAGGTAACAGTAATTAATTGCCAGTAATTAAATGTAGTAATAATAACAACCCCTTAACTCTAAGACACTAGATTAAATTAAAATCTTTTCGCCAAGGTACCAAGCCAAAACGTTAACTTTGTCATTGACTGCAGGAAGATCAGGAAATAATCAATGACGAGCGAATGGACATGAAAAACAAATAACTTATAAGTTTAAAAGCTCTCCTCATTATATGAAGACTCCAAAGTAGGTATGATCAATAATTCATAGGTGTCGAATTCTATCATTATACCAGGTGGACCATTAGTTATACTAAGTTTATTTGAACGGCTCAAAAACCAAAATGTTCCTTGTTGGCAGATATCAGGCATGAATTCCTCATACATTCTCTGCCCAACATGCGGGTATGAGACTCCTCTGCCTCTTGGCGGTATATCTGCTCTGCCTCTGAACTATGTGCTGCTGAGGAAAATGGCAGCATCACAAGATGAGAGCGGAGTCAATGTGCTTTGTGATCTTTGTAGTAATGATAATAAGGTAAATCCCTTAGTTCAATGTTACTCGTATGTTAGTAACCTTTTTATATAGTAAAACTGTCAGTTTTGGCATTTTAACGACACGATAGTGGGTCATGCTAAACCTGGTAAGTAAATGACAAAATCTTTGGCAGAACAGATGCGAATTTACAATTGCATTCTCTGATTTCCTCAGGAGTTACTACCGCCGTTCTGATAAAAGAAAATAAATAGGATCACGATTGTAGGTAACCCCTAATTACCTACGGTAGACATCTAGGTATAGGTACTCGAAGCTCTAAGCGCTCACACATTTTAGCACATGCTCAGATGCCCACCCCATATTTTGCCCGTTCTGAACCTGTGATATACTAGTGTCGTGGTTTTTAATGGTATAACGGACCGTGGCTTAGAAAACCGATGATTCGTGCCTAGGGTGATTCGATTACAAACACTTGAAAGCAAATATTGGCCACCTAATCATCATAATAACCTCAAAAATATAGTTAAAACAGTGATTGGGCATCCCACAATGAGAATCAGTAAACTTCCTAAAATTGTACGTAAATGGGCGTAACAATTTATGTATTTCGAGATCACCACGTGGGGAGTCACTCATCCGTACGAATTCGCTTGAAACACGAACTATTTCAACAAATTACCATTTTCAGAGTAACGGTACTTTTATTGAGAAGCTTTGTGGTATTTTCGGTGATATACATCAAGGTATGGGTTTACGCATCAATGGATGCAAGGGTGGTGGCATCGTAGACAATTAAAACATTTGTATTGTTCATTAGAAGCTTTTCTAAAAGCATAAACTAATGAAGCTAGGAATGCGAGAATGATCAAAGCCATGCAACGAAACGATAGGGGTTAGTTAGAACAGTTATGAATGTGGATATAACGTGTGCGTCCTAGCCAGCCCAGTAAAATTTTTTTAGTAAACAAATTGGCATATAACGGCTGGTAGAATCTTAAATGAAAAAATATGGGGTCACGGTGTTTGTGGTCGCAATACTCCGAAGGCTCGACCGATTTTTATTAAAAAGCTATGTACATTTGGTAAGTATGAGAATAGGGTGTAAATTATATTTCATACAACTTTTTGGAAAATCCAGCGTGAGGTTCGGGAAAACCTGCTGAAAGTGTTTTTTGGTGCGATTATTTAAATTTGACAGGATGTCTTTCGGGACAGCTATAAATATAAGATCGCACATGCTGATATTAGCGAATGGGAAGATAGGTTAAGACCTCATTACTATGAAATATTACAGGCAGAAAGCCGCTGCAACCAATGTCTTGTGAGCATTTGCTCATCTTGCGGAGAGAGCCATGGAAGACAGAAAGCTACCTCCAGACACTCATTGCTGCCAATAGATCCGTCGCCACCCAGTTATTGCAGCCAGCATCCTAGATCTGAGCTCAGCGTCTATTGCGCTACTTGCCAACAGGTAATACACAGCACTACATTGGTAAAATAATAAACTAAAATTGATGATATTTGTTTTCTTCTTCTTCTTGTCAATCAAAGCTAATGAGGGATTTCAGACAGAGACTAAATAATCGAAAAAAGATACCTTTATTTAATGATATGACGTCAAACCGATAAATTCCGGTTACCCAATTATTTTAATTCCTAAAAATTTTGCGATACCGATAAGAATGTACGGTATCGTAACACGAAACGGTAGAATATCGGTAGCGCTACCTGAATCCAAAGTAAAGATTTTCTTCGATGAATCACGCCGCTCTGTCGGGTTGACGTGGTGGGTGACGGGTTCGTGTCAATATTATTTCGATACCGTAATTTTATAACGGTTAAATAACGGTATAGCCCAGCCTCTATCGGATTATGGTATCGTTATATTTTTACGGACTGATACCGTATACCTCTACCGTTTTCTAGTCCTGATCTATAATTTTCATCCCCAGGTAGTATGTAGGGATTGTTGCGTGATATCCCATAGCGGACATGCGGCGTGCAGCGCGTCACGTGCAGCTGCCGAGCGTGTACGACGCCTGCGCGACGCAGCACAACGTGCACAACACGTGCCCGAACACGTCGCACTGGCGACACGCGCTTTACATAGCCAGGCGTATGAGATCGACGTGAGTTCTATAAATCATTGTGTTAAATCGATTGAGGAATGAGTCCTTGGTCCTTTAAACCCCATCCCATACAAATGATATCAGTTTTATGCTCTCGTTTCAAAGTTTGTTACCCAAACCATCGATTTTTACACGGGTATTTGTCACCTTTAATTTATTTTCCCGAGACCCGCGTAAAAGTATAATTATATCTACTAATCACGATACCTAATAATAAGTAGGTACTGTTGTCGGTCGTGGCTATATAAAAGTCTTTGAAATAAATAGAAATAGGATCATGACTGTAATCTTCAAGTACGGTAGACATCCTCTCATATCTCCAGACGCTTAGATCCCTAAAAATTACGAAAGAGGAACGTCACACGTCTAAATATTATATTGGGCATGTGTCCACATTTTGCAGAGTTAGTATTCTTATAAGCAGCTATGGCTTGTAACAACCTGTCACGAGCCTGATCCTTGATGAAGAAAGAAGTCCATATGAACTTCACAACGAGGAATGGCTACAAAGAAAGAATAGATCAAGCTCTACACTTTGTTATTCCAGTCACAAGCAGCCCGAGTAGAAGCAGAGATCCAGACCTGGGCAGACCAGTATCGACGAGCAGTTGAAGCTCATGGCAGAGCGTTATGCACGGCAGCTACCAGAGCCAGGCAGAGACATCGGCAGAGGGTTGAGGAGACACATCGACAGTTGGAGGAAAGGTCCAGGCATGCGAAGGAGGCTATGGAGTTTACTGAGGAGGTGTGGAACCGAAAATTGTTCTGGTGTCCTTAAATGACCATAGTTTGAATCTTGATGATCGTGGTGCTGATTCGTAAAATCTATACTACTAATAATATAAATGCGAAAGTAACTCTGTCTGTCTATCTGTGACGTTATCACGGCCATCGCTGGGCCAATTGTGATAGAATTTTATATAGAGATATATAAAAGTCTTGGCATGGACATAGGCTACTTTACTCTGAAAATTTTCTTTTGATTTTTCGGAATTTCAATGTTTTACTATAAAGTTGTCAAAAATCTTGAAATTTCTTCAATCTACGCGGACTTAGGTAAAAGCTAGTATATCATAAAATATCAATCAATTTGTAGATATTTGGTAGATCTTCATTATAGTAGGTCACCAGCTCATACGGACTTAGGTCATTACGTTTCTACTTCATCACGTGTTTTACAGCTCCTCGCCCAAGGCAAAGAATCCGAGCTCCTCTCACTGAGCGGCCCTGTTCTCCGTCGCTTGGAACTGCTCACGGAGACACCAGCTGGAGACGCGCCTAAAATGGAGCTCCGATTCGCCCCAAGAGCTCCAGCGTCACAAGATTCCACTCTGTTTGGGAGGTTGCTGACGCAAGCGCCTGATCCAGCCACATGCATGTTGAGGACAGATGGTAACGTAAAGATGGTAGAACACTTTACTGTATACACTGTATACTAGTTCTTATTTATTAAACAGAACTATGTTCGTGTTAAGGAGGCGAGCGTTGAAGCTGCTACACAGTTTTTAACTTTTGTGGTTTCATCGTACACCTATGTATTTGTTCTGAATAAATGATTTGATTGATTGATCTATACCAAAATCTTTTTCAATCTTGTATTCTCAAAATTAAATAGGATCACGACTTAAATTCCCAAGTACGGTAGACATACTCTCAGATCTTTAGGCGCTCAGATCCTTGTAGTTGTCTAAAGGGGTTGGTCAGAGTTCGGGTTAGTCGGGTTGTCTGTATCCTCAGACATTACAAAATGTGGTACTCTATGGGCTGGGGGCCCGTGGCATAGGCTGACTTGTCACCCTGTAGTTACGCTACTGGACGTAGATAGACAAGACTAGCTTCGGACCGAGTGATGAATGGTACAAAGGGAGGCCAAAGCCCAGCTGTAGATGAAGTCAGGCTGTGAATGATGAGTAGTCTAATCGTGATGTTGACAATTGGTATGAGAAGTGGGTAAAAAAACCGGCCAAACGCGGGTCGGACTCGCGCACGAAGGGTTCCGTACCATTAACTATAAAAACGGCAAAAAAACACGTTTGTTGTATGGGAGCCCCCACTTAAATATTTATTTTATTTTGTTTTTCGTATTTGTTGTTAGCTAGCAACAGAAATACATCATCTGTGAAAATTTCAACTGTCTAGCTATCACGGTTCATGAGATACAGCCCTGTGACCATCGACTACATAGCCTAATAGACGCCTAATGGCTTCATTTCTTCAAACAAACAACTCTGTCAAGTCAGTGAGGTATGAGGTACGGGGGGAGCCGGAAAAAGCATTCTAATTTCAAAATGACGTGATTCACTAGGGATGGGAAGTGTTGACATGAGTTGTCGATAGCAGTCAGAGGCACGTCCAAATATTATATTTGGCACATACCCACATTTTGCAGTAGTTAGCAGTCCATACGTGACAGGTTGCAAGCCCATCGCCGCTTATAAAAATACTTACTAGGTACTGGTTTCCTCACGATGCGATGTTTTCCTTCACCATTTTAAACACGTGTTTAAAATGGTGAATGTATAAATATCAATTGCTGTTCGTTAGTCTCGCTAAAACTCGAGAACGGCTGAACGGATTTATTTTATCTTGGTCTTTAAATATTCGTGGAGGTCTATGAAGGTTTAAAAGGTGAAAAAAAATCGAATAATTGCCGGGAAAACCTAAAAATAGCCCTTTTCTTTTTCCCATACAAAAGTTAAAAAAACGTAGAGTCCATTTGAGCTTTATTAGGTTTGATAGTACGGGAACGGGAACGGGATCGGGATCGGGATCGGGATCGGGATCGAGATCGGGAACGGGAACGGGAACGGGAACGGGAACGGGAACGCGAACGCGAACGCGAACGCGAACGCGAACGCGAACGCGAACGCGAACGCGAATTAATTCTAAAGCGATAATATGATAAATGCGAATAGCAAATAGGTTACTTCATATCCATGTAGGTACAACGCGGGCGAAGCCGCGGACGGAAACTAGTTGGCAATAAGTAGTTTTACTAGTTAGGTCCAACTGTTGTTGTTACTACTATGTAGGTTTATCGATCATCAATTATTGAGTAGTGGTACAACACTATTGACTATCGACAAGGAAAATAACCAGTGTAACTTGAGCTTGTGGTAATGGTTTTTTAGCATAAACAGACGAGATGTGCACGGGTCAAGGAAGTGGTCGGTACTACTGCAGGTTTGACGCGCGGTATTTTTTATCGGCCGTATAAGACTGACCTTTTGGATGTCAATGTTCGCCTTGCATGCGGTGTCTTTTTGGGCTGTGTAGTCGATGCCTGTGACAGACAGACGGACAGACGGACAGCGAAGTCTTAGTAATAGGGTCCCGTTTTTACCCTTTGGGTACGGAACCCTAAAAACGTAATTCGTCCGGCAGTTAGATTGCTAGGCGACATTGTCAAAATCGTGGGTGGGATGGAGAAGACTAGCTTCGGACCGCCATAATGGGATGGGTAGCACACCAACTGAGCTGTGACTGGCCTCACAGCTCAGTTGGTAGTAACTCTGCCTTCTGCGCTGTAGGTTGTGGGTTCGATCCCCACCCAGGGCAAATATTTGTGTGATAAACATAGATGTTTGTTCTGTGTCTGGATGTTAATATGTATAATAAGTATGTATTTACAAAAAAAAAGTATATAAGTATTCTATCAGTTATCTGGTTCCCATAGTACAAGCTTTGCTTAGTTTGGGGCTAGATGGCGCTGTGTGAAATGTCCACCAATATTTATTTATTTATTATTTACATTATTACAACAACGGGAAATTACTCACGTAAATGATAAATTGTCAATGAGGACACCGACAATGTTTCGATTCATCTAGAGAATCTTCTTCAGGGTGAGTGGACCATTAAACTACTACGCTCTACCCTGCTCGCATTGTAGTCTCGCACTGCGGGCCGCAAATCGTTCCGCGTTCCGCGTTCCGCCGCGGTGATGGAAGAATCAGCGCTGGTTCCTCGTCGCTACTATTACTCTCCTCCACGTCCGGAATAGTCAAACACACAGCACTGACAATATCTCTACCAGGCTTTAATGCACCAATACGACATCCAGTATCGAAAGAGATAGTATAGATAGTATAGATAGTATAACCATCGTTTTTTTTCAGGGTTCCAAGACCTGCGAGTGAACTGTCAACATGAAGTGGTGATGGAACTACGAGATAGTAGCGGTGAAAGGATCTGGTGTGGGGGTGAACAGGTAAATAAATAATAACTCACTCTGTTAACCCTGAGAGAGGTAGACCTTAGATCCTTGAGGATATCTAAAGGGGATACTCAGAGAGGCACGTCCAAACATTACATTTGACACATTTTGCAGGAGAGCATTCCATACGTAACAGGTTGTAAGCCCATTGCCGCTTATAAGAATACTAACTGGTTTCCTCACGATGTTTTCCTTCACCGTTGTAAGCACGTATTGCGCATATAAGTTTTTGAAATAGAAAAATCTTTTGATGCTCGGCCGGGATTTGAACCCTCAGATCAACCCCACAGATTGATAGTAGAGGTACCTTCCACTCGGCCAACACGGCTTTTGCTTCAAGTTATGTTAATCTTCAAGATCCTTTTAAGCAGCAGAGGAGTAACTAAAGTAGCAAATCCAGACTTACTACTTCTGGGTTTCCTTCCAGGTGTTCGGATACTTCCGGCGCCGAGACTCGAGCGCGCGCCCTGCTTCGGCCGGGGTGAATGACCGTGGAGATGGCTCCTACAGCATCACGTTTACTCCACCAGCTCCTGGGGCCTATCTACTTGCTGTTACTCTGAATAATATTCCTATCCTGGTAAATTAAATGTTACAAAAATTATACTGAAATAAACAACTTACACATTCCCCCCCCCCCCCTTAGTTAATAATTTTAAGTGGTGAAATGTTGAATGGTGGGCACTATGGGTATGCCCACAATCCTAATAGGATTGTGTCACAATTTAATTTTTGCAATTTTAATAGTGTAATTTTTAGGGTTCCGTACCCAAAGGGTAAAAACGGGACCCTATTACTAAGATTCCGCTGTCGGTCTGTCCGTCTGTCTGACAGTTTTATAAGTACGGAACCCTTTTCACAGACTCGGTCGGACACGGTGACATTTTGTTATTTCGTCTGAAAGAACAAAATTCGTCGAAATTCGTTGAAATATTTTAATCTCACAGGGCAGTCCATTTCCATGTTGCGCTCGCACTGCGAAGGCGCATTCTGGACAATTCCATTGTTGCGCGTTCTGCTCATCTGGAGGCAAACGCGATGCGACCTGCGGTTGCGGGGCGACTATGCCAGGAGGTTATAAAGGTTGGCCAGTTCTTTCAGTCCCTAACTTTATATTAACGCAAAAAAGGAGGTTGTAGGTATTCCCTATCATTCCGTTTTCGTCAAATTCACATTGTGTACCTTTCAAAAAACCAGCCAAGTGCGAGTCGGACTCACGCACCAAGGGTTCCGTTATCCATAAAAAATGGGTAAAAAAATCATGTTTGTTGTATGTTGGAGCACCACTTAAATATTATATTTATTCTGTTTTTAGGGTTCCGTACCCAAAGGGTATATACTAAGACTATTACTAAGACTTTGCTGTCCGTCTGTCTGTCACAGGGCTGTAGGTATCTCATGAACCACCAGAAATACATAATCTGTGAAAATGTCAACTGTCTATCACGGTTCATGAGATACAGCCTTTTCACAGACAGACTTTGGGTACGGAACCCTAAAAATGATAGGCCCAAGTCCTGTTTGTTGCCAGATCCATCTAGGCTTGATCGCGAGGAACAGGCGTAGCTTCACCTAGCTCCTAAGACCTTTCAAAGTGATCCTTGTGATTTTATTGTAATAAATATCGTTGACTTTGACAAGACTATCGGATATTGACAGTTGAAGCTGATTATGATTATCTTGCATTTCGTTCCTAGAATGCCCGCAAGATAACTCTGCGCGCGACTGGCGGCGCATTATCGCACGATCGACGGACAATATCCCTGCCAGCACTTTTAATCACTTTAGGCATAGCGATGGCGATTATTTACTTTGAAAATGAATAAAAACACGGAACACAACACCCACTCTTGACACCTCACATTAACGTCAAGATGGCGGCGTACGATTAGTTCCGAAATCGGCCGCGCGCAGAGTTATCTTGCGGGCACTCTACCTAAGCCAGATGACGAAGTGAATGAATGATTGTGATTCCAGGCTGCGGGCACGGACACGTGGGCTGGCCAGGCACGAGGCATTGGTCGTGCTGCGGCAACACGCAGAGGAAATCAGCCTGTGAACCTCGTGCTAAGGAGGTGAAGAGTCCACGCGCTACATTGTACCAATTCTCGTTGTAAAATTACCTTGCTTACATTAAATAGGCATGAATGAATGAATGAATTAAAATGCTTTATTGTACACCATAAAACAAAAAATAGCAACGAAAGAAACTTAAACTAGAACAAACAGTACAATGGGCGGTCTTATCGCTAAATAGCGATCTCTTCTAAACAACCTTCGGATGGAGTGAATATAAAGATGAATGGAATATTGGTCAGGGTGCACTAAAAACAGTATTAATAGTAATCGAAGAATAAATACTAAAAACATACAAACATATAATATGATCTGAAATGTATAATATATGTACATAAAATAATTATAATAAATGCAACAAACTAATGAACCAGATTCTCTTCAGTCAAATAGAAATGCTTCAATCTAATTTCTAGGACCACGACTGTAATCCCCAAGTACGGTAAACATACTCACAGATCTCCAAGAGCTCAGATTCTTGAAGATGTGTTTATGGGTTAGTCAGAGGCGCGTGCAAACATTAGATACATTTGGCACATGCCCACATTATGCAGTTTAGCATTCTGCGCGTGACAGGTTGCAAGCCAGTCACCCCATACAAGAATACTAATTTTCCTCACAATGTTTTCCTTTACCGTTGTAAGCACGTGTAGAAACCCTCGATATTTACCATGTTTTTGACAATTACTATGAGGAATGACTTCCACAATCCTTCATTAACCGACTTCAAAAAAGAGGATTTACTAATTGAGAATTCTCTAATAATAACTAGGTTGTGAAAGTCGTAAAGGTTCGAACCCGCGAAAATTCTTTGTGATAAGGTAAAGTAATGATATAAATAAAGATGTGTTATTCAATAGTATTTGTATCATTTTTAAAGTAAAGTACCCATATTTTATAAGCAAGAACATTGGTTAAAATTAAATATTGGTGTTGAACCCACTGCCTTCGGAATGAAGGTCGAGATACCTTCCACTAGGCACTAGGTACCGACAAGGTTATCATCAACTTACCGCTCATAAAAAAATATTTACTAAGTACGAGTGATAAAATAGGCTATTTGACTGTATAAAAAATAAAGTCTAGTTGATAGTAATCTATGTAAATTATGCCTTCGATGCGTTAGAGTAAAAATAACTTGAAAAAAAAAAAAACAATGATCTATAATTAATATTATCTATTTTTAAACGCCAGTCACGTGACACAAAACGGTCAGGATTTGTCGAATCGACGATGACGTAACATGCTTGTCAATATGTCATCGCCTGCCTTGAAAAACTTGACGATTGTTTATTTGTTGACAAGCATGTAACGTCACAGGAACTAGTGCGACGCCATTTGCATAAGAAGCGTTTTTACGGGTTATTTAAAATATCAATATTTAATTTACATTTTTAGGGCCAAAATTAAACAGAACTGAAAATAATATATTTTTATGGGTTCCACAGTCACTACTGAATTATCTAGAATGGTTTTTAAAATCTTGTCAAATAGCTCATTACGTATTTACTTAGATATTTTTATCATGATGGTGCTGAAGAAAACATAGAATCAATTAAATCATTTGCATTTATTAACAAATTATTGCTTACATTACAGATACAACATTTAGATTTATAAAATGTATCAAAAGGGACTTTTTTGACTACATATTTCATATTGATGTCGGTATTTTTGTATATAATATTACTATTTTTACAACAGATTTTCAAATTTTTATAATTAATAATGGTCGCAATTCTGTTGTCTAATAAATATTACGTTTATTTAGAATCTTTAAGTTTTATCGGCTATTGTATCGCACGCTTTAAAATAAAGCGGAGTAAATAAAAAAATGGGTTTTTCGAGTTTTTCTGATAAAATGCATTATTTTGATGCAAAGAATAGGTTGCGTTCGAAACGCGCTTCAAAGCGAGTCAATTGAACAAAATAGGAGACGGTCGATCTCTTTACCACTAAAAATAGCAGACAGGTTGATACTAGTAAAGCGAATTAATCAGTAATGCGCCAGATGAAATATATGTTGCCATACTATGTTGAAACATTAATACATTTTTCAAAATAATAAATACCCAAATAGTCACAGCATTATGGTATACAATACAATAGCCGTAAAAAGAACTTCGCAAAATATCACAGATTTGTATCACGTCAATAAAATAGAGTAATACATTTTGACGTGGACTTAAGAGTCTTAGAGCAATACAAGCTTCCTACGGAAGGGAGGTCCTTTCTGTCAAAGTAAAAGCCCAAGTGGGCATACACATTTTATAAAACTGTCAATGTGTGAGTCATCTATATATTAGTGTATTGTTGGATTGTTTATGTGTTAACGTCATCATTACCGTCAGTAGGCAGTTTTGTTTTTGCATGTAAGTGTGCGGAACTGCACTTGTATGCACATTTTCCCCCGCAACAAACGCCAGAACTATTTTAATAGTAATAATATATTTAACAGTAAAGTAACTACTCCCTTCCGTTGGAAGCCCGTGTTGCTCTAAGAACGTGGATCATCCCTTTCAAATTCTAATTAATATTTACCAAAATAAAAAAATAATCAAAATAAAAATAGGATCACGACTGTAATCCCCGAGTACGGTAGACATCCTCTCGGATCTCCAAGCGCTCAGATCTTTAAAGATGCCTAAAGGGGTAAGTCAGAGGCACGTCCAAACATTTGGCACATGCCCATATTTTGCAGCAGTTAGCATTCCACGCGTGACAGGTTGCAGGCCCGTCGCCGCTTAGAAGAATACTAATATAACTATATAATTCTAATAGATCATCCCTTTTAATTTATTATTAATATTCATTTATAACATTCTACAATACACACATCGATATTATTTAATGACACAACCATTTCTCAAAGTATAATTTATAAAACATTTATAACAATTATTCGATTTTAGAGTTCTATTCTATTCCATTGACTGGCCTCATAGCTCAGTTGGTAGTAACTCTGCCTTCTGCGCTGTAGGTTGTGTGTTCGATTCCCACTCAGGATAAACATTTGTGTGATGAACATAGATGTTTGTTCTGTGTCTGGGTGTTAATTATCCTAATAATATTATAAATGCGAAAGTTTGTGAGTTTGTATGTATGTTTGTACCTCAATCAGGCCTAAACGACAAAACGGATTAAGTTGAAATTTGCTGTAGATGTAGATATAATGCCCGAATAAATAATAGACTTCTTTGAAATATGCAAAACATCCCAAAAACGATAAAAAACGCAAAAAGGGATGATTTCTGTATAGATGGCGCTGGTGTACAACAAATCTGATATCACAGACTAGAAACATTCAGTCGTTTCTATTCGATTATTGAAATTTGACAGGACAACGTCTGTCACTGTCGGTTAGTAAGTAGTGTATATACTTACTACAAGTTTTGTCTAAATATGTATGTAAACTTAATATAATACATAGCACCCAGACACAAAACAAACATTTTGTTCGTCAAAAATGTGTGTCCTGTGTGGGGATCGAACCCACAACCTACAGCGCAAAAGGCAGAGCTACTACCAACTGAGCTGTGAAGTCAGAAAATTCCCAGAATACAGAAGTCAAACTTACATTAATATTTCATTAAAATAATTCTAATTAATTATTCTTGTGTGAAAGGTTGTCACTATTATTACAATTATTTCAAAAATAAAATAATAAATAGGGTCACGACTGTAATCCCCAAGTACGGTAGACATCCTCTCAGGTCTCAAAGCGCTTAATTTCTTGACGATTTCCAAAGAGGTTAGTTAGAGGCACGTCCAAACATTACATTTGGCACACGCCCACATTTTGCAGTAGTTACTAATCACTACATAGTATAAAGCAAAGTCGCTTTCCGCTTCCCGCGTATGTATGTATGTATGTTTGCTTATATCTTTAAAACTACACAACGGATTTTGATGCGGTTTTTTTTAATAGATTCAAGAGGAAGGTTTATATGTATAATACATGCATTATAGTAGAGAAACACTGATAATTTTAGAGGTTTCTAATGTGATGTCGTAAATAAACACATTTTTTTTTCTACAATAAAGTCCGCGATGGTATTAGAAATGTCTTACGCACAGCGAAGCGGGTACGGGTCAGCTAGTTCATTATAACTGACAAAAACTGTACGCAAATAAAACATGGTAAACATGGTACGTGCGATGACGTCATGTTACAGTCCCAGCGCTGGGACTGGCGTGTAGGGGACGGGGCTGGGAGCAGAAGCTTGTCTCACGCTCATTTCCCACGCATCGAGAAGTTGTCCCACGGAACAGCTTTTGGGTAATCTGTGAAAGAAATTGTATAAAGAATCATAATAATAATAAAATAATAAACTTTATTTATTTCACTCACAAGATATACAAGTAGCCCTTGATCTCTGAGCTAGGTAATATATAACCTGTGATTCAGAAATCAAGTTCCTCTTCCATCCTTATGCACTAACAATAATTTCAAGTGAAGAAATTTAACAAACTTAAAAGTAAAAAAAAAGATAATAATGAGTAGGTTTATCAAATGATGAGAATAAACAAAAAGAAAAAGAAATTAAAATAAATGTATGTATACAAAGTGTTTAAACGTGTGTGTGTGTGCGTGTGTGTGTGTGTGTATGTGTGTGTGTGTGTATGTGTGTGTGTGTGTGTGTGTGTGTGTGTGGTGTGTGTGTGTGTGTGTTTTGTTTAAAGCCACTAAATCAACTATCAGAAAGAAGATGAAGAAGAGAAGATGAATCAGATTTTTTTTTTAAATAAATGAAATAGTATCACGATTGTAATGACCTGGTATCAAATTTAAAAAGAAACTGTCTGTAATTTATTTAGCTAGTATGATTATCTAACGAATTATATAAAAATTAACTGTTTAGCTATTCATAGCTTTGATTAAAAACGAAACTAGTGTTTTTGAAGAGCCAACTTTGGAAAATAAATCTATCGAGAAAAGTTTCACCAATCGTGTTTCTGTCTGTAATTTATCTAGATTATATCCTTAAATTATCTTTGTCATAAAAACAAAACTGTATGTTTTGCGGTTATTGAGAAAAAACGATTCTGCATTCTTTAAAAACATTTATTACTCGTCTTAAATAAATGAAATAGAATCACGATTGTAATGCCCTGGTACAGTAGACATTCTCTCAGATCTTTAAATACTCAGATCCTTAAATATATATAAAGGAGGTAGTCAGAGGCACGTCCAAAATATATATATTAAAGCCCATGCTCTAAATTTGCATTAGCTACCACTTCAAACGTTATAAGCTGCAAGCCCGTTGCTCCTTATAAGAATACTAGCTGTTAATGCGCATTTTTTTTATTTTTTCAAACAAAATAATATATCGACGGATTCGAAATCTTAGTTTAAAAGATGAAATTAAAAAACCGGCCAAGTGCGAGTTGGACTCGCGCACAAAGGGTTCCGTAACATTTTCTATAAAAAACGGCAAAAATATCACGTTTGTTGTATGGGAGCCCCACTTAAATATTTATTTTATTTTGTTTTAAGTATTTGTTGGTTATTGCGGCAACAGAAATACATCATTTGTGAAAATTACAACTGTCTAGCTATCATGAACGGAGAAGGACAGGCATATAAAAAAAAATAGGATCACGACTGTAATCCCCAAGTACGGTAGACATCCTCTCAGATCTCCAGACGCTTAGATCCTTTGAAGATGTCTAGTGGGGGTAGTCAGAGGCACGTCCAAACATTATATTTGTCACATGCCCACATTTTGCTGTAGTTAGGCACGTATTCCGTGCGTGACAGGTTGCAAGCCCATCGCCGCTTATAAGAATACTAACTGGTTTCCTCACGATGTTTTCCTTCACCGTTATAAGCGCGTGTTTTTGATGCGCATATAAATTTTTCGAACAGAAAAATCCATTGATACACGCCGGGATTTGAACACACGACCTTCAGATTGAAAGTCGAGGTAGGTTTTAACCTTCGGGTACGGAACTATAAAGACAGCATGGTATCTACATCTACCTTGCGCATCTAGCATCCATAGCAGCCAACACGGTGTGCAGGAAAGGAGAAGAGGGCGCGTGTTTGGGTCTGGGCCGGGCGGGGGGCGCGGAGGGGTAGTCTTGGGGAACCACCACATGCACACTTGGGACGCAAGGGAGGCGAGCGTCGTCCAGTTGGGCCACGAGGGAGATGGCGCCTTTGCCACCGCTGAGCTGCATGGGTTCTAGGGACACCTGGAAATATATTTTGTAAATACTTATTAGTTCTGTTCAAAAATATTTTTCAATAACAAGCTTTTATAAAATTGCAAGCTGACCCGGCGAACTTTAGAATTAACAAATGCTGTGTTAAGTTCCCGTTCCCGTTATAAAAATGTCCTATGTCATTCTCCTGGCTCTAAGCCATCGACTACATAGCCCAGAAGACACCGCATGCAAGGCGAACACTGTCATCCAAAACATCAGGCTTATACGGCCGATAAAAAATACCGCGCGTCAAACCTGCAGTAGTACCGACCACTTCCTTGACCCGTGCACATCTCGTCTGTTTATGCTAAAAAACCATTACCACAAGCTCAAGTTACACTGGTTATTTTCCTTGTCGAAAGTCAATAGTGTTGTACCACTACTCATTAATTGATGATCGATAAACCTACATAGTAGTAACAACAACAGTTGGACCTAACTAGTAAAACTACTTATTGCCAACTAGTTCCCGTTCCCGTTCCCGTATTATCAAAACTGTTTTTAGGGTTTTCCCGGCAATTATTCGAATTTTCTTTTCACCTTTTAAACCTTCATAGACCTCCACGAACATTTCAAGACCAAGATAAAATAAATCCGTTCAGCCGTTCTTGAGTTTTAGCGAGACTAACGAACAGCAATTGATTTTTATACATATTTAAAGATCAAAAACACGGATTAAAACGGTGAAGGAAAACATCGCATCGTGAGGAAACCAGTAGTTAGTATTTTTATAAGCGGCGATGGGCTTGCAACCTGTCACGTATGGACTGCTAACTACTGCAAAATGTGGGTATGTGCCAAATATAATATTTGGACGTGCCTCTGACTGCTATCGACAACTCATGACAACACTTCCCATCCCTAGTGAATCACGTCATCTTGAATCGGCCAATCAGAATGCATTTTTTCCCACTTCCCCCGTACCTCATACCTCACTGACTTGACAGAGTTGTTTGTTTGAAGAAATGAAGCCATTAGGCGTCTATTAGGCTATGTAGTCAATGCTCTAAGCTACCTCCCCACCAATTTTCAGCCAAATCGGTTCAGCCGTTCTTGAGTTATAAATAATGTAACTAACACGCTTTCTACAACCAACTACAAAAAAAATAATAAAAATCGGTTGAGCAGTTTCGAAGGAATTTGGTTATATATAATACTAGCTGACCCGTGCCCGCTTCGCTGTGCGTAAGACATTTCTAATACCATCGTGGACTTTTTTGTAGACGTTTTTAAGGTGTACAATACTGTAGTACATTATTTTGATATATCTCGTGGGGTTCAGCCAGCATTTGCAATGTAAGCGCAAAAAAATGTGTTTATTTACGACATCACATTAGAAACCTCTAAAATTATCAGTGTTTCTCTAATATATTATGCATGTATTATACATATAAACCTTCCTCCTGAATCACTCTATCTATTAAAAAAAAAACCGCATCCGTTGTGTAGTTTTAAAGATATAAGCAAACATACATACATACATACATACATACGCGGGAAGCGGAAAGCGACTTTGCTTTATACTACGTAGTGATAGTGATTAGATAGTGAAAACAGGTATACCTTGAATCTGGAATCTAATCTGGCTATCTCGCCCTGCAGTACATCCGGTATTTCCATTTCCGGTTCATCCAATTTGGGCATCTTTTGCGATGGTGGTAGATTTCTGAAATATCATAAAAACCTTAATTTCTAATACCAAATATTAATAAATTTACTCATTAAAATTTGAGTTTTATACCGACCGCAAAGTGAATAAACTTTTGCAAAAATATTTTTCTTATTACATAGATATATAGTTTTAACTAACCGACCCGTGACAGACGTTGTCCTGTCAAATTGCAATAATCGAATAGAAAAGACTGAATAATTTTAGTCTGTGATGTCAGATTTGTTGCACACCAGCGCCATCTATACAGAAATCATCCCTTTTGAGTTTTTTCATAGTTTTGGGGATATTTTTAATTTTTTAAAGTAGTCTATTATTTATTCGGGCATTTTAACTACATTTACAGCAAATTTAACCTTAATCCGTTTTGTCGTTTAGGCCTGATTGAACAAACATACATACAAACTCACAAACTTTCGCATTTATAATATTATTAGGATTTGTAAATATAGTTGTTTACTTGATTTCCGGTCCGTTGAGCGAGTCCAAAGTAGATCCAAAGGTCCGTTTCAGTGTGTGGTTGGCCAGCGGGGACTGCAGGCAGTTGTTCACAACTTCTAGCAGAGGATTGAAGATTTGTTCCTGGAAACATTAATTAATTTTTAACCGACGAAAACTAAGGAGGTTCTCAATTCGATATGTGCATATATTTTTGTTACTTTTTAGGGTTCCGTACCCAAAGGGTAAAAACGGGACCCTATTACTAAGACTTCCCTGTCCGTCTGTCTGTCGGCAGTATCTCATGAGCCATGATAGCTAGACAGTTAAAATTTTCACAGATTATGTATTTCTGTTGCTGCTCTAACTACAAATACTAAAAACAGAATAAAATAAATATGTAAGGGGGGCTCCCATACAACAAACATGTTTTTTTGCCGTTTTTATAGATAATGGTCCTACTCGCCCTCGGCCGGTATTTATTTATTTCTGATCACGCATATTTTTTTATTTGGTGATCCGATAACGATGATTTTATTTTCTATTGTGTTCAGAATAGTCCAAAGTTGGTCCTTCTTAAAACTTAAACGTCTCTTGATTTTTTGATTAGTAGAAACATTTTCCTCGTTTTTTTTTTAGTTTTCAAACCGTAATTTTAATAAAAGTAAGCCCATTCTTAACCCTGCACCCTTACCACAAGTTCTAAAATAAAATAAACTATACGAACTCGTATGGCTTTGTCATTTTCGCACATCGACCACAAAGCCTATAGACTCCTCATGCAAGGCAAACACTTTCAAACAACACATTAGGCTTATACGGCTGATATAAGGCACAGAAAGCGACTCACAACGCGCCCCGCGGCGGGCTGTGACGTTGAACCGGTCAATCAAAATGCATTTTTTACCGTCCCCCGTGACCCGCACACCTCAACGATTTGACTGAATTATTTGTTTGAAGAAATGAAGCCATTAGGCGTCTATTGGGATATGTGGTCGAAGTTTTCGCACCGCGAATAATACTGTTTTAAAATTACTTTAAGAGCTTGTGGTACGGCCCCTTTTTTAAACGCTGGGAAAAATGCATTACGCTTTCCAACCACTGTGGTACGGCCCCTGGTATTATTGGCATCTCACTGGAGCTCTACATAGCATTAAGGAAAGGATCATTAAAAAAAAGGTAGATCCAAAGCAGTGTTTGTTGCTTGATTCTTGTAGACAATGGTCGAGTGGAATCGGCGTAGCTTCACCTAGTTCCTAAGAAGTTTCAAAGTGATCCTTGTGATTTTATTGAAAATAATGATTTTTGAATTTGCATTTGAATTTAAATTACCTTGCCAGCACCAGGTAGGCCGACTCCAACACCCTCGCTGCGTTTAAAGTCTAACTTCTCAAGCACAACCTCACACTTGCATAGCGTCTCTAGAGGCATTCGCTTGCTAGGGTTCGAGAGGATGTCTAGAAGGTTCTTCATCTTTGTCAGCTTTTCCACATCTGAAAAGATAAGATAAGATAGGATATTTATTTCTCATCAAACGTTATTAAATGCAAAGATAATCAGTGGTTTCTCTTAAATTGAATTACATCTTTCTACTATATAAAAGAAAGTCGGGTTTGTTACAACACTTATAACTCGAGAACTGCTGGACCGATTTTCATGATTTTTGATTTGTTGGATTTGTCTTCGCCACGAATAGAAGAATAGCTATAAAAAAAATCGGAAACGAGGACATATCATTTTGTTAATTCTAAAGCGATACGAAGTTCGCCGGGTTAGCTTGTTTTTATAATATAAAACAGAGTGCACCATTTATAATTCAAGAACGGCTGGAGAAATTTTTATGATTTTTGTGTTTTTGGAATTGACTTCGTTCGGAATAGGATAATAAGTATTAAAACATTAAAAAACCTTGCAGTGAGTTTTGTTTACTACCACGGTAACGGTAACGGGTACGAGAACGGGAACTTAACACATTTGTTAATTCTAAAGCGATACGAATTTCGCCGGGTTAGCTTGTTTCAAATTGGTAACAAACTAGGTAATACCTATGCCTACCGCCAGATCGGTAGGGGGGGGGGGGGGGGTGCATGGTAAGTAGGGGTGCACTTAGAAAGAAATGCTTAAAAATGAACCCCTTAAGGGGCAACTGGGGTCGATTTTATTAAGAGTAGAGAAATTATGGTACTCACTTTCCCCCTCGCTGACCATCCTATGAACCATCCTCCTAAGAGGTTCGATGTACTTAGAGAGTTGTCGCACTTTGTCTCTGTATGCCGCTTCCTCCCCCCCCGGTGAAGCCACCCCCCCTCCTAAGGGGGTGTTGAGGGATGACGATGGAGAGGCTACCATGCCCATGTTCCTGGAATAAATCATACATTCATATAGATATTTTTTATGTCCTTCATAATTCGAGATGGTGTGGTGCACTAAGAAAGGAAATACCGAAATGTAACCCCTAAAGCAGCGGGTAATTGAAGTCAGTTTCAAAATAACTTCATGTGAACGAAGTTGTTAGGGTTTCCACTAGTAGTCTATATCGTAGACGTCGTCCTGTCAAATTTCAATAATTCCACAGAAAAAGCACTTTCAGCTTTTCCCGAACTTTTCGCCACCCTTATCACTTAGGGGTATAAAAATATAACCTCTATTCCTACTGAATATATACAAAAAAAAAATCCGGGCAAGCAGTTTCGGTGGAGTTTAGTTACAAACACTGTAACACGAGAATTTTATATATTAGAATTTTATCGAAATCGGTTCAGTTAGTGTTGAAGGATTACTATTATTAGATACTTACCGAGGAGGTTGCTGAACATGATGAGGTAGGTGTGGGGGGCCAGAGGGGGAAGGGCTGCCTACCCCCCCACACCCTCCAAGTCCACCGAGACCTCCCATGGGAGAAGGCATCGTGCTGCCCATCACACCTGCAAAATAACACATCATCAGTAAGAAACTTTATCAAAATCTTATATGTTTAAAAATATATTATGCCTCCGAGCACTCCTGGGATCTTAAGCTACTTGATTCCATGAAAATCGGTTCAGTAGTTTTCAAAAAAAAATCCGGTTAAATTTGCCCAGTTACTCTATATTACATGTAATAATAAATAAATAATAGGATCACGACTGTAATCCCCAAGCACGGTAGACATCCTCTCAGATCTCCAGACGCTTAGATCCTTTGAAGATCTCTAGTGGGGGTAGTCAGAGGCACGTCCAAACATTATATTTGGCAAATGCCCACATTTTGCAGTAGTTAGCATTCCATACGTGACAGGTCGCAAGCCCGTCGCCGCTTATGATAATACTAACTGGTTTCCTCACGATGTTCTCCTTCACCGTTTTGAGCACGTGGTTTTTTGATGCGCATATCAATTTTTCGGACAGAAAAATTAATTGATGCACGCCTGGATTCGTACCCACGACCTTTAGATTGAAAGTCGAGGTATAGATTGATAAATATGAAGCGTGAGCGTTTCTAGCTTCCTACAGGATCCTACTTGTTCAGCTTAGATAGCGGGTAGTCCAGGCGATGATTATGAGAAACAGCGATTAGAATGATAAGAGTTTAATGAGAATAGTTGAAGTTAACAAAGGAAGAAACGATACAGAAAGATTTATAAGAAAAGCACTGAGTTTAGAGGTAAGCGAATATGGTATGAGTTGCGTAAATAGCGCGCGGTTGAAGCAAGCGGTACGTGCGTCGCGTGCGAAGGCTGTAAGCGAGTGTCCCTGCGGCGCGCGCGCAAGCTCATTTTATTCCGTTCGGTCGGCCGTCTCCTGCTCCCTCACTCCGCGCGGCTCCCCCCGGTGCAGGCTCGTACTCGAGGGGCCGAACTTGAGAAGTAAGGCGAACGCCACAGTATTCCCCCACCGAGATCGTAACTACGATCGATAGTAGTCTGGGAATCTCACAGTTCTGCCGCTAGACGTCTTCTTGGCGAGTTCGGTAGGTGTCTCATTAGGGAGCGGGACTGGGGCGAGAGCGGGCGTCGGCGATGGAGTTGACGTTGCGTTGTAGGTTGGCACGGTGTTGTGCGTTGGTGCAGCGTTGGGCATTGGCTCGTTGTCTGCGACGTAAGCTGGCTTCAATCGGTCCACGGTGACTGTGAGAATTTTGTCTTGTACCTTGATGTCGAAAGTTTTTGAACCGCGGCGTACAACTTTGTATGGGCCGGCATATGGGGCTTGAAGTGAGCGTCGGATCGGGCCTTGGCGTAAGAAGACGAGCGTCGCGGTACTCAGGTCTCTCGGTATGTAGAAGGGACGGTGTGAGTGCCACGAAGTTGGTTTAGGTGCCAGGTTGCTCATGCGACTGCGAAGGCGATCTGCGAAGTCAGTGATGTCGATGTCTTCAGCCTCCAACGTGTTGTTAAAGAATTGGCCAGGCAAGCGGAGTGGCTCGCCGTAGACAAGTTCGGCGGCTGAAGATTGGATGTCATCCTTCCACGCGCTGCGGATGCCTAGCAGCACTATCGGAAGTGCCTCGGTCCACTGGGATGATGCGTGGCAGGTAATGGCGGCCTTGAGTTGGCGATGCAGGCGTTCTACCAGGCCGTTAGCTGCCGGGTGGTAAGCAGTTGTCGTAAGGTGAGTAGCTCCAATCAGGGCGGCGATTCGGCGGAAGAGCCGAGATTCAAATTGGCGGCCTCGATCGGTTGTGATGCGTTCTGGGCAGCCAAACCGCGCGACCCAACCAGAGATGAAGGCTGATGAGCAGGTGTCGGCTGTGATGTCGGTAAGTGGGTACGCCTCAGGCCAACGTGTGAAGCGGTCGACTATGGTGAGACAGTACCTGTGGGAAGCAGACAAAGGTAAAGGACCTATAATATCCATGTGGATATGCTGAAAACGGGCTGAAGGTGATTTGAACGCCGTATACGGTGCAGTCGTATGTCGCGTAACTTTACAACGCTGACATTGGTGGCATTCCTTAGCCCATTGTCGACAGTCGCGCCTTATGCCCGGCCACACAAATCTGGAAGTGACTAATCGTACAGTCGCTTTAGCGCCAGGATGGCTTAAGTTGTGTAGCGATTCGAAAACTTGACGGCGGAATGCAGTAGTGACGTATGGTCGATGGTTCAAGGTAGAAGTATCGCAGTATACTTGCGTTTTGGCATCAGGTAGGAAAACCTTTTGCAGCTGTAGACTGGAGCCATCCACGAGAAGAGTTTGTAGTTCTACGTCTGTCTCCTGGGCTTGGGCAAGGCGGTGGTAATCTAAGGGCGTCGACAGTTCTTCGATCCGGGAAAGCGTGTCGGCCACGATGTTGTCTTTGCCAGCGACAAATCTGATGTCTGTTGAGAACTGCGAAATAAAATCTAGATAACGAAATTGGCGTGGCGAACATTTGTCTCTCCGAGTGGTGAAGGCAAACGTTATAGGTTTGTGATCGGTTAATACGATGAATGGTCTGGCTTCTACCATGAAGCGAAAGTGCCGAATGGCTTCATATATTGCCAGGAGCTCGCGGTCGAATGTGCTATATTTCCTTTGTGGTTGGCTGAGTTTTCTTGAAAAAAATGCCATAGGTTGCCATTTATTACCTTTCTTTTGCTGTAGTACGGCTCCTATGGCTACGTCGGAAGCATCAGTCTGTATTGCAAGTTCAGCGTCTGGATCAGGATGAGTCAGCAGAGTAGCTTGAGAAATGCTTAACTTACAGTCTTTGAAGGCTACCAGCTGTTCGGATGTGAGCTCGATTGGTTTGGAACTTTTTCCTTGCTTGCCGACCAAAATCGCGTTGAGTGGTGCCTGTTTCCTGGCTGCTTCTGGAATAAACCTGCGATAAAAGTTTAATGTTCCTAGAAATCGTCTGAGCTCTTTTGTGTTTTTTGGTGTCGGAAAATCAAGTATTGCCTGTGTTTTCGATTCGAGTGGACTAATACCTTCGGCAGATACGTTGAATCCTAAGAAGGTAACCTTGGATTGGCCGAAATGACATTTCGAGGTATTTATCAGTACACCGTAGTCTTGAAGGCGTCCAAAAAGTTTTTGAAGATGCTCCATATGGCGTTCTTTACTTTCGGAGTATATAAGTACGTCGTCTAAGTATCCGTACGCGAAATCCAGTCCATTTAGGACTTCGTCCATGAAGCGCTGGAATGTCTGTCCAGCATTCCGTAATCCAAACGTCATGTACGGGAATTCGAACATGCCGAACGGCGTTGTTATGGCGGTCTTCGGTATGTCGTCTTCGAAGACAGGTAACTGGTTGTACGCTCTTACTAGGTCTATAGTGGAAAATATTATTTTACCTGTGAGCTGGTTGGTGAAATCGTGAATATGGCGCACGGGGTACCGATCGGGAATCGTTCGAGCGTTCAAACCTCTGTAGTCGCCGCAGGGTCTCCAACCATCATTTTTCTTCTTGGCTAGATGAAGAGGAGATGACCATGCGCTCTCGGACCTACGAGCAGTTCCATTTTGCAACATGTCGTCGAACTCCTTCTTCGCAATCTGTAACCTGTCTGGGTCTAAACGGCGCGGGCGACTCGAAACGGGAGGTCCTGGAGTGGTTCGTATGTGATGCACGGTACTATGTTTGGGTATGGTTGGCTTACCAGCTGGCCTGGTGATATCGGGAAACCCTCGTAGCAGGTTGTCGAAAATGGTGTCATCTGCTGTGGTGGTACGTATGGATGAGATATCTAGTACGTTTTCTTTAGGCTGCGGCGCGTCGATGCCGAGCTTAGTGATACCATCTATGAGGCGTTGTTGTCTGCAATCCACAAGAAGGTGATAGAAGCACAAAAAATCCACCCCGATTATTGGCTTTGTGACGTCTGCTACGGTAAAACGCCAGCTGAAGGCGCGTCGCAAACCAAAATCTAAGTTAAGTTGTATGTTACCATATGTTGCGATCAGCGTGCCGTTTGCGGCAAATAATTGGTACTTGGTCTTCGCTCGTGGCTCCCGTAGGGCTGACCTGGGAAATACACACAGGTCGGAACCCGTATCGATAAGATATTGTGCCTTAGATTTCCGGTCAGTGATGAACAGGCGGCCTGATGATTTCGGACAGTCGGCTACCGCCACTAGTGACTGCCGTTCGCATTTCCCGCCGATTTGAACGTGCACGGCTGCCTGCAGTTTCTTGCCCTAGCTCCGTAAATAAAATGGTACCAGCAGTGCGGGTCGTCATCGGGGCGTTCTCGTGAACTTGACCGGTTCCTAGAGGTCGAACGGCTTCGAAAGTTTCGATTGCTGCTACTTGATCGAGAATTGCGGGTAGAAAGATTTTGTACCTGTTTTGCCAGTTCATCGACACGTTTTGCCATCATCTCCAAAGCTGACACGGTACCTGGTGTTTCGCATGCTGCTGAGCTTGCTGCTTGCTGTGTAGGTGAAGAAATGTCGTTGATTTTGTCCGCCAGCTCGGCTATTGTCTGAAGCGTACTGTCTGCCTGTGAAGCAATTATCGTTTGAATGTGGGTAGGTAACCGGTTCGACCAAATCTGCCTGATTAGATGTTCTGGAACAGTCGGTCCGCCTAAATTCTGCAAATGTCTCATGAACTGAGAAGGCTTTCTATCCCCTAGCTCTTCGTGCGTCAGTAATTGTTGCAGCTTACGTTCTTGAGAAGCAGACAATCGTTTGATAAGTTCGGTTTTTAATTTTTCATATCTACCGCTTTCTGGCGGGTTTAAAATCACGTCTTTCACCTCTGCCGCATATTGGGGCTCTAATTGACCGACGACGTAGTAGAACTTGGTTTGATCAGAAGAAATATTAGCGATGGTAAACTGACCTTCAATTTGGGCAAACCATACGGCCGGTTCCTCGGGCCAAAATGGGGGTACTCGCACACCCACTCTCCAAAGTCCGGGTTGTGTTCCAGAGGGTCCAGGCTGTTCCTCGTTCGGCTTCGTCATCTTCTTCGTCGGGGTCACCAGTGAAGCGTGAGCGTTTCTAGCTTCCTACAGGATCCTACTTGTTCAGCTTAGATAGCGGGTAGTCCAGGCGATGATTATGAGAAACAGCGATTAGAATGATAAGAGTTTAATGAGAATAGTTGAAGTTAACAAAGGAAGAAACGATACAGAAAGATTTATAAGAAAAGCACTGAGTTTAGAGGTAAGCGAATATGGTATGAGTTGCGTAAATAGCGCGCGGTTGAAGCAAGCGGTACGTGCGTCGCGTGCGAAGGCTGTAAGCGAGTGTCCCTGCGGCGCGCGCGCAAGCTCATTTTATTCCGTTCGGTCGGCCGTCTCCTGCTCCCTCACTCCGCGCGGCTCCCCCCGGTGCAGGCTCGTACTCGAGGGGCCGAACTTGAGAAGTAAGGCGAACGCCACAAATATAATGATAGATACGCTCTAAGAATGAATGTCGAGTCTTACCGCACGGCACAGGGCTGGGCCCCTGCATAGCAGGTGAGGGGGCAGAGGGGCTGGGGCTCTGGCGGAGGAATTGCGCGGGAGGGGGGGCTCCTCTGCCCCCAGTCGCGTACAACATTCCCTCGGTCTTGACTCCGCGCTGCTGCATGTGTAACATGTTCATGCCGACCATTTGGTTGTTCGACATTCCGCCGACTGAAAGGGAAGCTTAGCTTAATATTTTGTGGGTTGCAGTTATTCATTAAACTTTACGAGTTTTTTAAGTAAAGAAGTCCTTTTTTGGTGCGGATATCTTTCATAGATTCAAAATAAAATAATGATGAATTCTAAGTATCCACTTAATTTTTTAAACATTTTTCACATGACCGACTAGATATTAGGTAGACCAGATCATCATTACGAGTTGACAATCTGTTTTTAATTCTAAACAGGGTAGAGTAGAGACGTATTAACGTGACGTGACGTGTTTTTATAGATAATGGTACGTACCCTTCGTGCGCGAGTCCGACTCGCACTTGGCCGGTTTTTTAAAGTCTCTTATTTGATCCGTATACGTTTGCCGAGGTTCACACTCGCCTTATACAAATCGTCAATATTCTTATAACCATCTTCTACATGTCCAAAACATTCACACCATACCATTCACATAAGTAATTACGTCTTCCTTCAAAATGTTCCTTACATCATCTTCCAAAGTTACAAGTCAAAGTCAAAATAAAGCATAAATATCAATAAAATCACAAGGATCACTTTGAAACGTCTTAGGAGCTAGGTGAAGCTACGCCGATTCCACGCGACCAAGCCTACCTTTAATAGGGTCAAATACCCGGTTGTGGTGCCTACCCCAGTTTTGGTCATTTAAATTTTTGGAGTCAATAACAAACTTGTTTAAAATCTATACCTAGATAATACAATTCTTTGTCTATGGTCCGTTTTGATTAGTGACAGTTGTTATGCGTTATACCTCTAGACTTGATTGACCACAACTAAATATTTCCTGTTTTGTCTATTTAAATATGGATAATTAATAAATAAATAACGCCTGTTACACAAAACCTTTGCTTAACCTAAGAGATAGATAAATACTCTATTTTATGTTGTTTAAAAATAGTCGTTTTAATCATTTTTTCAATATAAATCGTTTATTTGAAAATTAAAATCTTTAAATGCCCACAACCAGCGCTCTCACATTACTTAAACTTGAATAAAACTACCAATTATTATAATATATTTATAAGCACATTTTAACATAAGTAATAGTAAAAAAATACATTTTATGTAATTAAAATGAGTATAAAAACTTATTATAATAATTGCTTAAAGCTAACAATAAGGCAAATCGCTTAAAAATAATTATATTATTTTTGTCAGATCTTTATTTACATTCCGCCAAAAAGAAGATACTTTTAAAAATAATACCTTTTTATACTAAGTATAGATTTTTAAACTATACATTTTTAAGGATTGTGTGAGAGAGAGATAGTAATTCTAGTAAGTGCGAGCGAGACAGATAATCTACCTTAATAACATGACTAAGATATTTATTTATTGCTGGGAATCTAACCCATTTTAAAGGGTTAATCCAATAGTCTAATATCAATATATATTTATATATATTGGTGGACATTTTACACACCGCCATCTAGTCCCACACTAAACAAATCTTAATAATAGAATACTTATATTCCTTGTAAATACATCGGTACTTATAATACATATTATTATAACACCCAGACACAGAACAAACAACCATGTTCATAACACAAATGTTTGTTTGGGATTCCCCACAAGAGAGAAGGCAGGGTTACTACTAACCCGTGAGGCCAGTCGTTATGTTTATACCTACAAACTGACTTTCCATTTGTTTTAACTCTAAAAGTAAAAGTTTCGTTTTTATTTTCTCCTGCGTATTTTTAGAGGCCGACTTCGCCCTCAGATACTCTGTCATAATTTGATCATGTTTCAATTTCTCTTGTGCCCTCTGAAGTTTCAACTCATTCTTTGCTTTCGCGAACTCTAAATACAGATTTTTATATCTTTTTCTTGTCGCTGTTGTCCTTGGTTTCAATTTAATAGATGGCGCTGCGGGTTTTTTGTTTTTCTTCGGACACGTTGAGGTATGGTTTGTTGAAACCTCGTTCGAGCTTATAGGTTGGAATAAACAAGCTTGAGGTAGCCATATATCGTTGGCTGGAGTTTCAACTGGATCCTGAAATCATGAAACAAACTTAAGACGAGTAATAAATGTTTTTGATGAATGCAGAATCGTTTTTTCTCAATAACCGCAAAACATACAGTTTTGTTTTTTATGACAAAGATAACTTATGGATTAATCTAGATAAAATAAAGACAGAAACACGATTGATGAAACTTTTCTCGATAGATTTATTTTCCAAAGTTGGCTCTTCAAAAACACTAGTTTCGTTTTTAATCAAAACTATGAGTAGCTAAATAGTTCATTTTTATATAATTCGTTAGATAATCATACTAGTTACCTAAATTAATGTTTTTTTTTTTTAATTTGATGATATTCAAGATCTTCCGTCCGTCTTATCCGGGTAGACTCAGCCCATACAAAACGTAAAAAAAATCACTTATCACCTTAAATCATTTGAGTGCATAATAAAGAAAAAAGAAAATAGGATCACGACTGTAATCACCAAGTACGGTGAACATACTCTCAGATCTTCAGGCGCTTAGACCCTTGGAGATGTCTAAAGGGAATAGTCAGAGGTACGTCCAAGCATTATGTTCGGCACAATACCCACATTTTGCAGTAGTTAGCATTCCATACGTGATAGGTTGCAAGCCCAACGCCGCTTATAGATGGTTACTAAGTGATTTCCTCTAAATCATTTTTAGGGTTTCGTACCCAAAGGGTAAAAACGGGACCCTATTACTAAGACTTCGCTGTCAGGGCTGTATCTCATGAACAGTGATAGCTAGACAGTTGAAATTTTCACAGATTATGTATTTCTGTTGCTGCTAGAACAACAAATACTAAAATCAAAATAAAATAAATATTTAAGGGGTCCTCCCATACAACAAACGTAATTTTTTTTGCCGTTTTTATAGATAATGGTACGGAACCCTTCGTGCGCGAGTCCGACTCGCACTTGGCCGGTTTTTTATAGATACCTAATACGGAACTTATGAACTATTACTACAATTATTAGTAGTATCTTCTAGTAACTACAATTAGTATGTAGTACCTGTAGGAAGTACTTAAGCCATCGACTACATTAATATAGTCGATGACTTAAGCATACTTAGTATGTAAGTAATAAAACTGTTATTTTATATGACGTGTAAAGGTGTTTACCAATAAACGACTATTATTGACTATTACTATTATTGAACCCTTCGTGCTCGAGTTCTTGGCCGGTGTTTTATACCTCATTGATTTCTTCACATTCTTCTTCATCGTAATGCAGGCGACTGTCATTGTCAATGTCACTGACGCGTGACTCGATTATTTCAGTTTGATTTCCTTTATCAGTATGGCCGAGCAAAGTGTTTATATCTGAAACAAGAAGATTAGAACTCTTTAAATCATCAAATTCGAATTCAAATCAAATTAAAAAAAAACCGGCCAAGTGCTAGTCGGACTCGCGCACGAAGGGTTTTTTTGCCGTTTTTATAGATAATGGTACGGACCATTATCTATAAAAACGGCAAAAAAAATCACGTTTGTTGTATGGGAGCCCCGCTTAAATATTAATTTTATTCTATTTTTAGTTTTTGTTGTTAGAGCAGCAACAGAAATACATAATCTGTAAAAATTTCAACTGTCTAGCTATCACGGTTTATGAGATACAGTGACAGACAGCCTAGTGACAGACAGACGGACAGACGGACAGCGAAGTCTTAGTCCCGTTTTTACCCTTTGGGTACGGAACCCTAAAAATGGGAAATTTTCACAGATAATGTATTTCTATTGCCGCTATAACAACAAATACTAAAAACAGAATTTAATAAAAATAAATATTTAAGTGGGGCTCCTGTTTTAAAATCCAATATCTTTATTTTGCTTGAAAATAAATATGTTCTCATTTTCTTTTTATTATATTGAGATTCTCTGTCTCTCAAGAACCCAAAAACAAGGGAGCCCCCCTTACAACAAACGTGATTTTTTGTCGTATTTTATAGATAATGGTACGGAACCCTTCTTGCGCGAGTCCGACTCGCACTTGGCCGGTTTTTTTTACGATTTTTCAATAACTTAATGTTTTACAAAGTCGTTAAAAGTTGTTTTTCTGAATCTACGCGGACTAAGTCGCGGGTAAAAACTAACTAAAACTTATTAAAATTTACCTCTGCAGAATATTTGTTGGAAGGTGTAACCGGTCGAGTTGATTTTATTTGAATTAGTTAAAGAACTTTTGTTACTTGTTTGGTGTTTCGACTTAGATATTTTTAAATAGAATTGATCTATATGTGCTTCATCTTCACTTGAAATGTCTTCATATTCTGAAAAAAGGTAAGTAAATAAAATAATAAAAATCAATTCAAACTCAATATTGTTAATTTTAACAATATATATAAATAAATATTGGTGGACTTTACACACAACACTATCTAGCCCCAAACTAAGCAAAGCTTGTACTATGGGAACCAGATAACTGATAGAATACTTATATACTTTTTTTTTGTAAATTCATACTTATTATACATAGTAATACCCAGACACAGAACGAACATCTATGTTCATCACACAAATGTTTGCCCTGGGTGGGGATCGAACCCACAACCTACAGCGTAGAAGGCAGAGTTACTACCAACTAAGCTGTGAGGCCAGTCAGCTTAGTTGGTAGTAACTCTGCCTTCTAGTAGTATGTAGTAAGATGTATCTAAAATTCTAAAACTAACTGTGTTAAAATGGATGACTGGACTCAGTAGGTAGTAGCTCTGCCTTCTGCGCTGTAGGTTGCTGGTTCGATTCGCATACAAACGTTTTTGCAATGAACATAGAACTTTGTTATGGATATTACAATGTAACTTGTATTTACAAAAATAGTATGAAGTCTATCAAATAAATATTGATTGGTGAACATTTCGCACAGCGCCATCTAGCCCCAAGCGAAAAAAAGCTACATAAATACTTATGACACGGAACAAATATCTATGTTCATAACGCAAAGTGGGAATCGAACCTACAACCTACAGAAGGCAGAGCAATGAGGTCGGACTTGTATGTAGATTAACACATTTTTATTCATAAACTTAATACTAAGATGAACTTAGTGCATTATATATTAATATGTAATTATAGGTAAAATATATAGATTTTAAGCTGCTGATTTTCATTGCCACAGCTTTCAAATATAAACAATACCAATGTCATACTAACTAGGGTGAGAGAGCTAGTTGTGGCCATTTTAACAACATTTTAATTTTCAAATGAATGGTTTATAATATAATATTAAAACGACGATTTTTAATCAACATCGAATAGAGTATTTATCTATCTCTTAAGTTAAACAAAGGTTTTGTAACAGGCGATATTTATTTATTAATTAATCAAATTTATATAAACAAAACGGGAAATATCTAGTTGGTCAATCACATCTAGAGGCATAACGCATCACAACTGTCACTAATCAAAATGGACCATAGACAATGAATTATAATAGCTATAGATTGTAAATAAGTTGGTTTGTCTTAGTTATTGACTGCCAAAATTGAAAATGACCAAAACCGGGGTGGGCACCACAACCGGGTCTTTGACCCTATTACTAATAATTCACTCTATTGCAAGATTATATAATAGTTACTATGGAACTACCCTTTAAACATCTTCAAGGATCTAAGCGCCTTGAAATCTGAGAGTATGTCTACCGTACTTGGGGATTACAGTCGTGATCCTATTTATTTTGACTATGAACATTGGTATTGCCTAAATTTGATAAAAATCAGAGTGCGGGACAGGATAGGAGGGAGCTATCCTATATTTATAAATAAGGGCTTACCTGATAATGAGCCTCTGAACTAATGCTGTTTTGGGCACACCGCAAGCTTTTCTTTTGTTTATCCACGTTGGATCACATATAAACCACGCCATTACACTTTCACTTTTAAAAACGCGAAAAAAACGTAACATTACAAAAAAAGAATTATGTACAATTAAAAAGAATAGCTTATGGTTAACAAATACTAGTACATACATTTCTTTAAATGGGATGATGTCTTCATACAAACATTATTCACATACATACATCAAATCTTGCTTCCCAAAGGCAGACACAACGGCTTTCTACTTGCAACGAACCTGACATACTGTTTCATTCACTCTCATTCACTCTTAGTTAGACAAAATGTTCGTTCTTTACCATCCATCTTTACCATACAGTATTATATACATATCAGTATATACAGTACATATCAGTACCAAGATAATTTACTTGAAGCATCTGATAGAGGCATAACAGTAGCAACTGACGACGTTATATAATGAGTTATGAATGAGCTCATTGACACCATGATTGAGTGAATGAATGAACCATCAGCATTACCAATCAAACTAGACTCTATTACGATTGTATAAAGTCGATAATAAGCAGTTAAAAATGCTCTTGTCTGCGTAGATTAGTGGAATGTAAACTAACGGTTGCTTACCCATTTGTCCGCCCATCTGGCCTTGCATGTTGGGTGCCATCTGACCCATCTGGTTGCACGGCATTTGGCCCATTTGGTTGCCACCACCCATTGGCTGTAAAAATAACAGTATGTTTATTTATTTATTTACTAGCTGACCCGTGCCCGCTTCGCTAGTAAATTATAGTCTATATGTTGCCGAGGATTAATAGCTACATAACAAAAAAAGTTTCATCAAAATCCGTTCAGTAGTTTTTGCGTGAAAGTCGGACAACAGACAGACAAAAATTTCAAAATGTTTTTTTTTGGCTTGTTATCACTACATAGTATAAAGCAAAGTCGCTTTCCGCTTCCCGCGTCTGTATGTATGTATGTATGTTTGCTTATATCTTTAAAACTACACAACGGATTTTAATGCGGTTTTTTTTAATAGATAGAGTGATTCAGGAGGAAGGTTTATATGTATAATAACATGCTACCCGTGCGAAGCCGGGGCGGGTCGCTAGTACTTGTATAAAGGCCCCTAGGAGTATTTTTTTAAGTTTTTATTCAATGTACAGAATTGATCTCTTCTACAGTTTTATTATATGTATAGATATATATTTGCATCTGTATATTGAATAGGTATAGGTCTTATAAATAGGGTGAGTAGGTACATGGGTCCTGTTAGGACATAGCAGTAACAAATATAATTATAATATATTTTTTATGTTCGTAAGAGCTTGTGACCAACTCTGGTGACAGAGGCTACGTCAATGATTTCAGTCGGCAAAACTGATGTAACATTTTTTGCTCACCAGAGCCATCTATAGCGCGCTTCATCAATCTCAGTCCGATTTTTTATCATTTTGGGGATGTTTTTTGGATTATATACATCCCTAATCTTTATTTAAGGTAACAATCGGCATTCAACAAACATTCGCATTTATAATTATTTATATATATATTTATAATAATTTATATTATTATTGGGACTTCTTAATGAATTTTATTTTTATTCTGAGGCAGCATTAATAAAACATGAATTTAATTATTATTATTTTTGTTTAATATGACAATATGTCATGTGTTGTCAAAAAATAATTAAACACTTCGTTTTTCATGCAATTGACACAAATTAGACATCAATTGGTATGTAAAGTAGGTATTAAGTAAGATTAGAAAACAACTATTAATTTTACCTGCATACTATTCTGCATAGACATCATCTGGCCTTGCATACTGGGGCCGGCTAGTTGGCTCTGCAGCTGACTGCCCATATTGCCCATGCCCATCCCGCCAGGCATGCCCATTTGCGACTGGGTCATGCCCATTGGACCGCCGCCAAGTTGTTTCTGTAACTGAACATTTTAAGAATAATGAAATGAAATAGGGTAACGACTGTAATCCCCAAGTACTTACCCTTGAAAATGTTTAAACAGGGTAGTCAGAGGCATGTTCATACATTATGTTTGGCACAATACCCACATTTTGTAGTAGTTAGCATTCCACACAATCATGACAGGTTGCAAGCCTGTCGCCGCTTCCTCACCGTTTTGAGCACGTGTTTTAATGCGCACACATCCTCCATATTTCAAGTTTCTAAAAACAGTTGTGTAGACTGTGCGTTAATAGATCAATCAATCAGTCATTCAGTCATTCAGTCATTCAGTAATTCAGTAAGTAATTCAGTAATTCAGTCATTCAATCATTCAGACGTTCAGTCATTCAATCAGTCAGTAATATTGTATTTTAATTGCAAAATAGTAAACTAACCTGCATATTCATCTGAGGCCTCTGATTCAAAGTCTGCAGTAGATTAGTAGCAGGTTGTACTTGAGATCCTTGGGAGATAGGCCCTTGTTGTCCCATTTGCATGCCCATGCCAGGGTTACCCCCCATTCCGGGGTTGCCTCCCATTCCCGGGTTTCCCCCCATTCCCGGGTTTCCTCCCATACCTGGGTTTCCTCCCATTCCAGGGTTACCTCCCATTTGTTGCTGCATCTGCCCTTGCGGGCCCATGTTCATCATTTGGTTTCTGCATTTATTATTAAAAGCATAATGTAAGTTAGTATAAGCCAGTGGCCAACTATGATGTTTTATACCAGTACTAGTTTTACAAGTATATCTAAAAGTAAAATTTTGACGACGCCTAGCCGACTTTCCAAGAATTACAGCAAATAGAATTGGCAAGTAAACTGCATAAATGAATAAATAATAAATTTATTCACAAAATATTGGTGGCGTCTACAGACTTGCTCACATTTTGTAAAATACGATCACTCTAAAACTTAGGGTACTTTTAAGTAATATAAGACTCCACCCTTTAGACGCCGTACTTGATTACAGTCGTGGTCCTATTTCACTTTTAGGGTTACGTACCCAAAGGGTAAAAACGGGACCCTATTTACTAAGACTTCGCTGTCTGTCTGTCTATCACAGGGCTGTATCTCATGAACCGTGATAGCTAAACAGTTGAAATTTTCACAGATGTATTTCTGTTGCCGCTATAACAACAAATACCAAAAACAGAATAAAATAAATATATAAGTGGGGGGCCCCTTACAACAATTTTTTGCCGTTTTTTATAGATAATGGTACGGAACCCTTCGTGCGCGAGTCCGACTCGCACTTGGCCGGTTTTTTCATATGTCCATACCTAGATCCTTGCGAAGCCAATGTCTGCAACGCGTTGATGGGGTCAGGCGCGAGGTTGGACTGGCTGTTCGGACCCTGAGGCTGGCCCTGCTGGTTCTGGCCCTGCGATGGCGGCCCTTGGTTCTGATTAGGTCCCTGCATGTTTGGCGCACCTTGATTCTGCTTCGGTTGTGCTGAAGCTAATATAACATTGCATATATTAATTAAAATGTGGGCATGTGCTAAATGTAGTGGTTAAACGTGCTTTAAAGGATCTAAGCGTCTGGAGATCTGAGAGGATGTCTACCGTATCGGATTACAGTCGTGATCGTATTTTTTTTTTTTATATTTAATTGTTAATAGTAATTAATTCAAAAAAGTCGTGTTGGCCGAGTAAGAAGTACCTCGTCTTTCAATCAGATGGTCGTGGGCTCAAATCCCAGCCGTGTATGAATGGATTTTTCTGTTCGAAAATGTATATGCGCATTGACACATGCTTATAACGGTGAAGGAAAACATCGTAAAGAAACCAGTTAGTACTCTTAAAAGCGGCGATGGGCTTGCAATCTGTCACGTATGGAATGCTACTGCAAAGTGTGGGAATCGTGCCAAACAATTTTTGAACGTGCCATCTTCATCATCTAGACATCTTGAAGGATCAAAGCGCCTGGAGATCTGAGAGTATGTCTACCGTACTTGGGGATTACAGTCGTCTTATTTTTGTATCTTCTTACTTATTTATTAGGTATTTCTATTACTAGTATAAATATAATATACACCCTACTAGTTTGTTGACTGGCCTCACAACTCAATTGGTAATAACTCTTGCCTTCTGCGCTGTAGGTTGTGATAGCTACAGAGTTATCTTACCCCCCCATTAGTACAGTTGTTCTATCTCACGAAAAGGGGGTTGGTCTTTGTGTATAGATGATTTTGACACATTGTTTACGTGTGCGTAAGCTCGGAAGCGCTCAGTATCAGGCACGCACACAAAAGCTCGTATCTATACAGATCACAACAACAATTAGCTACTGGGGTCGTACTACAATCTCTAAATGCTGAAGCAATATACTCGCGGTGCGAAAGTGACAACGCCATACGAACACCGTATAGCGTTGTCACTTTCGCTCTTAAAGTAATTCTGATTTAGTACGGCCCCTGTTCATTCGCCTTCGTGAGATTGAACAACTATAAAAAATAAGAGATAGCTATAGAACTGTCTGTAACATGGGGGGGATAGACATCTCATGCACAAGATGTATTTTAATATAAAAGCTTACCTTCTAAATTATGGCGTATAGAGCGAGTTGTACACAGTATAGAACGCAACAAACTAGTCAGATTTGATTGTTTTATTATTTATTTCAATCACATTATCACCAAGTTTGTGATGTCAGCCTGTAAGGTCGAATAGCAGTGAACGACTGACCTTGTCTGGAGCATATGGAAATATCATTATCTATGTTTATACGTATTTACATTATAAAGCAGTTACTGACTCACTGACACTTTTTTATTTTATTTATTTATTTACATAAACTGCAGTCGAGCTGGTACTAGAAAATGGAAAGTTGTAGTGCATGAAACTCTTCATACACTATATAAAAAATCTTACTCTCTGGACAATTAATTCAAAACAAGTAACTTCTGTTTAAGGATTTAGCAATACAACCCCTAAAAAGAGCTATACAACATGCTAAAAAGTAATATTAAAACAATATCGTACGCGGTGCGAAAGTGACAACGCAATACGAGTTCGTATTGCGTTGTCACTTTCGCACCGTGAGTGGTTTTGTTTAAGTATTACTTTTGAGCTTGTGGTACGGGCTCAGGGTGCAACGGAGTGTTGTTGAAAGTCATAAAAACGTTGTGCCTGGCAGGACTATTTAAAGATGTCTAAAGGTATCTACTGGAAAAACTAGTAGTAAACTTTAACTAAAATTTAGGAAGGTGTAATTCTAGAAAATAGGATGTACTAAAAAATGAAACCCCAAAAATCAAACTATATCTGTGTTGTTTGATGTTTGTTTGAAAGTTCCTTCATGTAAACCAAAGTCGCGGGGTTCTTACTAGTTAAACCACATGATAAAAAAGTTAAAGGTTACATATAAAATTGTTTAGTTAATGTAGTTAATCTTTCAACATTGTATTGTGTGTTTATTTGTTAAATCTTGTAGAATTGTTGTTAAATATATAAGACACAGTGATTAGTCAAGTTCGGAATGAAAAGGTAGCATATTTGTTAGTGAAATTAATTTTATAATAATATTTTGTATATTTGTTAGTTTTCATGATTTTTTTCTGCTAATAATAATCATGCACATAGATAAGTTATATTATTATGTATCTGTCTCCTGTGGCAAAATAGTAGTGTAATTGTAATCAGTCAGTGAGGGACTGAAAAAAATCCCTTTGTGCTCATTGAAAAAAACTAGGAGTATTTTTTTTAGTTTTTATTTAATGTACAGAATTGAACTCTTCTACAGTTTTATTATATGTATAGATGTGAAAGTTTGTGAGTTTGTATGTATGTTTGTGCCTCAATCAGGCCTAAACGACAGAACGGATTATGGTGAAATTTGCTATAGATGTAGATATAATGCCTGAATAAAACATAGATTACTTTAAAATACGAAAAACATCCCCAAAATTATAAAAAAGCGCATAACGGATGAATCTGATGAAATCTGACATCAGTCGTCATAGCAACGTGCGTTACTCTATGCGATTATTGAGATTTGGACAGAACAACGTCTGTCGCGGGTCTGCTAGTTTTATATAAAAAATAAATATATTTTATATATTTTCTCCTTTAACTGACTCATGTAGAAGAAAATAGCTGTCGTGTCGTTTAAGGAAGTTAAGGAGGCAGCGCTGGAGAGAAACATACGGAGAGAGCTGCATCAATTAAACCGACAAGAGCATAGCTCTTAAGTTAGAAGAAGATCCTTCTAATTAGGGTATTTGTTATGTTACTGACCGACCGATCTATCCAAGCATATCCTACATTTGGAGAGTGTATTCTTTTTGGTGTGTAGCGGTGCACCAAGAAAGTAATTTCTGAAATTCGATCCCTAAGAGGGAAAAGCGGGGGTTGAAGTCTGTTTGAAAATAATTCACATTAAGGGGCTGTATGTCGACGATTGCTCTTTTTCAAAACGAAAAAAGAAATACTTCTGAACAAGCCACATCTCCTATTTTTATAAGTATATTACTTCAGGTTCCTACCTAGATTTCTATTAAGCTGAAAACATAATAGCAGAAACTTTTCACGATAAAGATATTATTTCAAAATGATACGTTTTAGAATTTATGATCGAAATATTTTGATACCTACTATTAAAATCAACTTGTGATTTATTGTTAGAGATAGGTAATATGTAGATCTAGATTTCTATTAGAATAGATTTTTGATAAGTAATTATACATAATTTATATCATTAATTTATTCGAAAAGCAAAGGCGGACCACGCGCCGACGTGTGTTTGTCGTTATTGCAGCGGTCGGTAGGATTATTTATCGAAGTGATTAAAGATGGGTACATCTTTATTCAAATATACTATACATTATACAATAGGAGATGTGGCTTGTTCAGAAGTATTTCTTTTTTCGTTTCGAACAAAAACAATCGTCGACAGGGAGCGCCTTAATCAATTTTTCCAATAGTCACATACTACATAGTCTGTTTCCTAGTAGTCCTATTGTGATAATCAAAATCTGTCTCAGATTTATCAATTTATGTCAAAAATAGGATCACTACTGTAATCCCCAAGTAGCATAGACATCCTCTCAGATCCCTAATAGGGTTTGTCAGAAGCACGTCCTAAATATGACATATGGCATGTGACGCTGTCGCTGTTAATTTTTTTTTATGGATAAAGTTAAAGTATACATACACATCTCCCGCACATGTAGTATGAGTTTAGCCACCATGTTCATGTACTCCTCCCGGGTCTTGGCCTTCATGAACACATGGTTCTCCATCTCACTGCTGTTTCTTGCTACCTGCATGCCTGACCGCTGGATCACTTCCTCTCTAAAGCATAACAAATGTGATAACTATTAGTAGTGTCCTCCACACAAAGTCATAACAATAAAAAAATACTGATGGACATTTCACACAGCGCCATCTAGTCCCAAACTAGACGAAGCTAGTAGGTACTATGGGAACTAATGGAACTCAGATGAGTCTTAGTTTAAGAGTTTATTTTTAGAATCATTCAAAATAATACCTACTTTGTATATAAAATGCAATATGGCAAACAGCTATGAATCATCTGTTACCAAAAAAAAATATATATATATATACAGTCGTGGTCAACTAATTAGGGACATGCAAGATATTGAAGAACAATAACCGATTATGTACATACAAATACAAATATAAAACCCTATTGATTTCTCAGTAACTATTATTTGCATAATTTGGTCCGATTATTATGCTTTAAATGGCTGTAAATAAAAGAATAAATAAATAGAAAAAATTATTTAATATCAAAGTTGAACATGTATTCAATTTTAAGGTATAATTCTGTAGCTGGACATTTAATTAAGGACAGTAAACTACAATGAAAAATAGAGTTAAACAAAACTAATAATCTGCAGTATTATAATATCTTTAACAGCTCCATTTTATTACGTGTAAAATCAGTACCCAGTAGCAAAACCTTTGTTAGTAATTACCGCTTGACACCGATGTGGCATAGACATTATCAGTTTCTGGCATGTTTCGACAGGAATGTTTGCCCATGCCTCACAAAAAGCTTCATTAAGTTCATCTAAAGTTGTGGTACGATAAGTGGCCACTTTTTTCTTGATTTCGTGCCAAAGGTGCTCGATTGGGTTAAGGTCCGGGCTATTTGCTGGCCAATCTAGCACCGATACTGACTGACTGGTAAGAAACGACTTGACTGAACGGGCGGTATGTTTCGGGTCGTTATCATGCTGAAACGTCCATATAATAGGGAGATGCTCCTCAGCATAGGGAAGCATCGTTTCCTCCAATATTGCCTTGTATTGATGTTGGTCTAAGTTACCCTGAACTTTCCTCACAGGTCCCACTCCACGTCCAGAAAATGAACCCCACATTTTAATGTTTCCACCGCCATGTTTCACCTGCTTTTTTGTGAATCTTGGATTCATTTCCGCTTTTACTGGACGCCGTACGTATTGCCTTCCATCTGAAGAAATCAAATTAACCTTGGTCTCGTCAGAGAATAATACATGTTGCCATTGGGCGTAGGTCCAATGTCCATATTTACGTACAAACGCCAAACGAGCATTTCTATGTTCTTTCTTCAACAACGGTACTTTGCGAGCCACTCTTCCGAACAACCCTGCTTCTACCAGACGTCGTCGAACGGTCCACGCTGAGACACCAGCTCTTTCGCTCTTTCTCTTTTTCTTCAAAATATTTTTCAAAACTTAAAATAAATATCGGGATTGCCGCCAAAACTACCACGAAACAATAAGAGAAGAAGTAAAAAAGTATTGAGATTCAAATTTTGAAAATAGAACGCAATATCTCAGTGTCCCTAATTAAATTACCAGCCAGCATTATTTGAACAAATAGCACTACGATAATCTATCAGCTATACTGTAAAGAGGTTTAATGTTTAAGAAGTTGTTATTGTTTGTATAATCGGGCACATAAATGACTAATTATACTTACATGTAAGAGATATGGAATATGGTTTAGACTCGTTGGAAAATAAAAAATAAATTCACAATTCGGTTTAACCAAAGAGTTAGGGTTCAGAACCGGGAAATCCCGGTACCGAAAGTACCGGGAATTCCCGGTTCTTTTGTCAGTAAAAAGGAACCGGGAAATCTAATTTGATTCCCGGTTCTTTCGGTACTTTCGGGAATTTTATTTTTATAACTCGGCGGGCCTCGCAGGATTCGCCACGTGCGAAAAGTAAGAAAAAAGTGTCGCGCGTTTGAATCCAAGGTAAGTATTCCGTTGTTCCTCATACCAAACAATGGTGACAGAATGTAATTTACTTCAAATACGACGTATTATCATACTCCTAATATGATTTTTGTGATATTATAAACAAAACCACAGTAATTTTAGGGGCCGGTATCTTATCTTAGCCTATATCGTCCCACTGCAGGGCAAAGGCCTCCCTCCCTTCTTTTCATACCTTTCGATCTCCAGCTAAGTTGCGCCAGTCATTTAAATCTGTCGAGATCGTCCTGCCATCTCCTCCGGAGTCTGCCTCGAAGGCGTGTAGTTTGTGGGGACTAATCGTTTGTTATTTTGGCCCAAAGATCGTCCGGCATGTGAGCGACATGCCCTGCTCAATCCCATTTGAGTTTGGCCGCTTTATGGGTGACGTCAACTATTTTTGTTTTGGAGCGTAGTATCGTGTTTCGTATGCGGTCTGACTCCTAAGATACTACGCTCCATGGCTCTTTGGCAAACCTCGAGTTGGTATCTCTCATGAGCTGTCGGGTCGGGAACCAAGTCTGTGCACCGTACGTTAGAATTGGGAGAATGCACATGTCCATAAGTCTGCGCTTATTGCAGAGTGGCAGTTCGCCATTCATAAGATGTTTCATCGACCAGAAGCTTCTCCAGGCGTTTTCGGTGCGTCGAGCAACTTCGTTTTGTTGTGCCTGGAATGAAACTATCTGGCCGAGATACACATACTCATGGACATACTCAATCTCCACATTCTCCACGTACAATCTCCTCTTCGTGCCATTGGTCATCAGCTTGGTCTTGCTCATATTCATTCGGAGTCCCACATCTTGGTCGGCTTGCTTGGTTCAGTCCTTCAGAAAATATCGTCGTATCGTATCGACAATATCGTCGGCGAAGCGCAGGTTTGTTAGCCTGCTATCTCCGACGACGATGCCCTTCTCAGCCCATTTGGGCTTCAATCGCTTGAACACTTCTTCCAAAGTAGCTGTAAACAATTTAGGAGAAAGCGGGTCTCCCTTTTTCTAAGAGCTGGTTAAGGGAATGGAAATAATCCGTCGTGGAGAGGCCACGGCGGAAACCCGCTTGTTCTGGTGGTTGATGTAAATCGAGCTCACCGGATATTCGATTTTCGATAATTTTCATGAATAGTTTAAAAAGGTGTGAGATAAAACTGATGGGACGATAATTGCCAATGTCGGACTTTTCACCCTTTTTATGTATGAGTATAATGGTGGAGTGGCAGAAATTATGAGGAAAAGAACCGGTCTGAAGAATGTAGTTACAAAGGTTCGTAAGGTGTGGGAGTGGTACTGGTTCTCCGATTTTTAAGGCTTCGGTGGTAACACCATCTGCACCTGGGCTCTTGCTATATTTCATGCTGCCAAGCGCGCGATGAACCACTGGTCCTGTTATCGGCTCTATATCATTTTTCTGATATACATATTCATTCTTAATGTTATATATTCTCGTCGATCTTAATTGTAGTTGACTTTTGAACCTTATCACTTGTTTTATAAATCAAAAACTGCCAAGAACCGAAAATACCGAAAGAACCGGGAAATCCCGGTACCGATTTAAAAAAGTACCGAAATTCCCGGTTCTTACAAAGAATACCGGTTCCGGAAACACTACAAAGAGTGTCCCTAATTAGTCCCTCTATCAGCTGTCATCTCATCACTCACTCCTTTCTTACTAATGTCATCAATTGTCATCTTTCACACAGTCCATCCATCTTTTCTTTGGCCTACCTCTATTTCTAATCATATATGCAAATTTATATTACACTTCATCATTATTCTGTCTGTGTTCTTTATTTTTATTAAAAAGGAAACTCAACACACATTTACAAATTCACATACAAGAGAAAGAGAATCAAAAGAAAAGAAAGAGAAGAAAAAGTAATAAAAAATGTTCAAGCCAAGTGCACCTGCAATTAAAGGTGCAGCATGCAGTTTTTAACAATTTAAAAGTGAGTGAGTGTCAAATTATTTCAAGAGTTACTTAATTTTACAATCGAATATATAATACAATGTTATTATAAGTTAATAAGAATGATGAATTTGATAATTTACTTATTTTTAATTATTTAAATGACTGTTCCTTGAACTTTAGGTGAATTAGCTCTACCTATTCCGATCACTGGTTTTAAAACAGGTTTATACAACAGATACCAACTAACAGGTAGGAATATAAAAAAAAGAGCCGCAGCGACAAGGTAAGTTTTGGTTTATGAATGTGAAGCTGGGAATGAAAACTTAACAAAACTTCCTATTGTGTCGCCGCGCCTTTCTTTTCGGTACTAGCATTTCCAATCTGTTTATTTTGGCGCAGAAGGCAGGCAGCGAATTATTACTACTTACATTTTAGAAACAACGCTTTGGCGGAACGGTTGATTTCTCCAATCTTCAGTGCCAGCCATTATTTACCGTTTGATGTATCTATGTGCACGAAAACTTATCTTATTTTATTAAAAACATAAACAGTGCATGCGAACAGTATCTGGCTGGAGTGGATTTTTTAATTTGACACGACTTGTTTGAAGACTGACGTCACTGACAGACAGAACTTTTTTTTTTTAAACTATGGTCCACTTGGCTTTGGCTTAGAGCGGCCAAATTTATTCAGCCGTTAGCGATCCGAACAAAGACCATCCTCATTTATTAAACGTAAGTTAATAAACTTACATTACAATGTAATTTTATCATCTTAATTCTGAGTTTCTGACTGAAATTCTATAGAATTTAGTGAGTGCTATAAGTCTGCTTACCAAGATATTGACAGAGCCAAGATGTCCAGATGTCTGGATATAAGTGTTCTGTGGTCTGGTCTGACCGAGATGGCTGATGGATTGGAATGATTGACTTGACTTGACTGAAAGTCTGAAATCTGAAATTGATTGACTCAAGCAAGTGACTGATTGATTTGTTTGGCGCATGTTGTTTTGTTGTTGCATTGTATTTGTTTTTATTTTGTTTGTGAAGAATTACGTGAATTATGGCGACGTCTACCGTGCTGAGAGTCAAGCGGAAGCTCGAGGATAATCCACAGGATGCCTTGGTGCTGATGTGCAAACGTAAAAAGACAGATACCGATGAGATATCTCCATCACTTTTCGTGTTTCGCGGAACCGTTGAAAATCAGGTAATAATTGTCATTGGTTTGGTCTTTGAGCACTCCTAGAATAGAGATAATTTCTTTAATTTTAATTTAGCGTAACTAAGCCCATGCTTACTGTCTTACTGCAAAGATGCGCGTATCTTTGCACGAAGTACAGATCTTTGAAGTAAGGGCGATAAGCTCTAAAATACCCACATGTTTGCTTATTGCAACTGAATTTTGTATTTAAGTCAGAGACACAAAGAGGGTAGGTATTCCCAAAGAGGACTTATAACACTTGCTTCTAATACGAAAAAAAAGATATAAAATTAATAAGAAATGTTATATCCGTGTGGATAAGAATCAAATACACAAATACAACACTAGAAATTCGAAAAACTTTGTACTAATACTGCCAAGAACAAACTATGGAAAGAAAAGCATAACCTACCAGGGAGCACAGCTATTCAATAAACTAGCTATATAAAAGAAGCCAATTCTCTATTGATTTTTAAAAAAAGATAAGAATATACTAGAAAAAATTCCATACATTGCATTTTAAACTAGGAACTATGTAATTGTTACAATGATGGACTTCATCCAGTACACTATGTACTTCTCTTAAAATATTGTATTCACACTAATTGAAATTAGTTCTTTGAGAAATAAACATCTTAATGTCGGGAAAGTAAATTAAAGGTAATTACGTGATAAAGACCCGTGTCAAAATCTATAGTTATGTCTACTAATCACAAGTAGTTTGAAAAATAATATCTATTTTTAATTTCAGGAAACACCAAATGTAAAAAACATTGTTCCAAAAGCTGACTTGAAGAAGCAATCAATTGCTAAAGTCGAGGACATTATCCAAAAACTCAGGGATGAACGAAAGGAACAAATTACTGAGAGCCGATATGAGGTTAGATTTTAACACGGGTGTTTATCACCTTTAATTTATTTTCCCGACGTTTCGGCTATGTTACATTAGCCATGGTCGCGGGCAGACTGGAGAACACGGTGCTACCGTCGAGAAGCGGAGGCAGTTTACGAAACTACCCTCATTTGGCCACCAGCCTGAAAATCAGGCTGAAATTTTTATTCTGAGAGTTTGGTGTCTTATTTTATTTGGAAAGTTTATTTAACCTACAATTCTATGACAACAAAAATGTAAGTCCATAAGTCTTTACTTACATAAAATTTGAATTTTTGTTTGTAACGGATAAACTTAAAAACTACTGGACTAATTTTGAAAATATTTTGACCTATTAAAAGCTACATTATCAGTGAGTAACTTATGTAATATTTTATTTAAAAAAAATACTACACTAGGTATCAAAGATTTTAATTATTACCCATGGGAAGCCTGCTAGTTCATCATCACCATTATCATCAACCTATAGTAGTCCACTGCTGAACATAGGTCTCTCCTAAGTTGCACCACTGAGCCCGGACTTTGGCTCTTCTCATCCATCCATTTCCGGCGACATTTCTAAGATCGTCACTCCACCTGGCTTCGCTTGCATGCTAGTTATTCTACTAATATTATAAATGCGAAAGTTCTCTTACTCTTTCACGCAAAAACACTAAACAAATTAAGGTGAAACTTTACAGTAATATAGCTTATACATCAGAATAACACATAGGCTTCTTATCCAGGTATCACCCGTGCGAAGTCTGGGCGAGCAGCTAGTAATTAATACAAATGCAAAAGTTTGTGAGTTGTGTGTGTTTGTTACTCTTTCACGCAAAAACTACTGAACGGATTAAAATTAACCTTTACAGTAATATAGCTTAAACATAAGAATAACACATAGGCTTCTTATCCAGCTACCACTTCTGCGAAGCCGGGGCGAGTAGCTAGTTGATAAATAATCCTATTTAAATTGATTACAGGTTGTAAACTGCAGTCGGGGCCTAAAGGACAGTGAAACTGAGGAGTTTCACTTGGTGGACCTGCAAAGGAAGGATGATGAGGAAGGGAATGTTCAGTATGCTTACGATCTGTACATGGCGGCAACACAGGACTTTGATGTGTCCATGTTAGATCAACTTGTCAGGTTTGTTTACAAATACTTATTACAACCCGGTCACAATATCTGTGCACCTGACCTCGTGACGTCTTATCGCGGGCGAGGTGGGAGAGAGAGAGAGCGGGAGAGGCGCCGCATTCCAGCGAGGTGCACAGATATTCTGACCGGGTTGTACATTTAGAAAGTGATTCTTATGTTATTCCGGTTTGGAAAGTAATGGCGTCAAAAACATTACTTGTATAAAAAACTGGCCAAGTGCGGATCTGACTCGCACACGAAGGATTCCGTACCATTATCTATAAAAAACGGCTAAAAATCACGTTTGTTGTATAATATTTATTTTATTGTTTTTAGTATTTGTTGTAGAAATACATCAGCTGTGAAAATTTCAATTGTCTAGCTATCACAGTTGCAACTGTTTTTCTACTGTAAAAAGTTGTAATTCAGTCCCTACTTAAGGGTCCTTCTGCCTTAAGTTATTTCGTTATTAGCTAACCTAACAACATCTTATAGTCACCATATCAATACATCATCCAACCATACTGTAAGTAAAAATTAATTTCAGAATAGAAAACTACGAGTCAGATTTGGTCTTTAACCAGAACGCAGACAGCTCCTCGGACGAGGCCGATGGTGATGATGACTCCAACGATGAGAACAACTGGAGAAACGAGTACCCTGACTCCGAAGCCAGCAGCATTGATGAGGATGCTATTGTTAGAGCTATGGAGAGGGTAGATATTGGTAAGAACTTTTAGATAATTTATTATACACCACACTGGAGATCAAAAACCGGCCAAGTGCGAGTCGGACTCGCGCACGAAGGGTTCCGCACCATTTTCTATAAAAACGGCAAAAAATCACGTCTAGCCTATGGGAGCCCTACTAAAATATTTATATTATTCAGTTTTTAGTATATGTTGTTATAGCAGCAACAGAAATACATAATCTGAAAATTTCAACTGTCTAGCTATCACGGTTCATGAGATACAGCCCTGTGCCAGACAGACGGACAGCGAAGTCTCAGTAATAGGGTCCCGTTTTTACAACCCTAAAAATGGAATGGATATAGTTAGTAACTTGGAATTGCACGTAGGCTGCTATACACCAATGTACCGGTGGCATCTGCCTACTCCTAAAAAAAAAAGAAATATCTACCGGTACCTACCTACCCCTTAGAAAAAGGATTAAATTTGATCTATCTACTTTCAGAAGACGATCTCTCAAGCGATGATGGCGAGGATCAGATCTACACCAACCCGCTAGGATCGGACGATGTGAAGCGCTACGGAGAAGCGTACGCGAAGTACAAGGCGCGAGTGCTTCAAGATGAGCCAGATTTAAGTGATAGTCGGGACTTTGTTCATTGCACTACTATTAAGGAAATGGATGAGGAATCTGTGGAAGGTGAATTGGTTTTATTTTTTAACCGACTATTAAAAAGAAGGACAATATGGCAACAAATTCAAACTTTGTTGCTTAAATTGTTATACGCCGATATACGATTCGCCGAATAATTATAACGCAAAATAACTTTTTGCTACCCTGAATAACGTTAAGTAGATTCAAATAATGTTTCGACGAAATGAAATTAGGACAAAAACCATTCACGCAAACGATAATTAAGAGCTAGTTCATACCACGTACAAGAAATGATATTAGGATAAATATAATTCGAGCAAACGATAATTTTAGAAACACGAATATAATTCGGTAGTCTAGGCATCCTCTCAAATCTCCAGGTGCTCAGGGGTAATTAGAGGCATTTTGCAGTATTCCATACGTGACAGATGACGTGACAAGCCCAAACTAGTTGATTTATATTCACTTTTTTCCTTCCTCAGGGTACAAAGATGACAGCGATGACGAGGGCTTTTACTACGGCCAAGAAGAGGAAACTGAGCAATTCCGGAAGCAGTACGCTAGCGATGACGAGTATGGTCCCGGCCGGGACCAAATTGAAGTAACATTTTAATACATAATTAACAATTAACCATTTTATTTGTAAGCCAAAGTGACGTTACACTTTTAGGTAATAAGAAAGTAACACATATTTTATGAGGAATAAATTTCTCCTTTACTGTTATCGGAGGTATTTTCATTATGAATAACCAGTGACTGATCCCTATATTCTTAGTTGTAATATCATATCTTCACTTCGACTCGACTTCGAAACCGTGTGTTGGTAGTTTTAGTTAAATTACTTCGAGTTTGCCTCTAGTCGAGGATTCCTCAACATATTTCCTCAGTGGATGAACTGTCAACTCACCTTGAGTTGCGTTCACTTACCTCGCGATGTACCTTGAGCATTCCTCGACAACTTCCGAACGAAAAAATGATTGCAAAATGAAAATGGACAAAATTGAAGAATTTCTATATTATATTTTGACTTTAACAAAAGGAACAAGAGCAATCGTGTTTTAGGAATCCAAAATTTTACAGTGGACACAACAGAATCGCCTCCATTGTTGCCTGTGCGGTGCTACACAATATGTGTCATGGCTAATGAGCCTTTATGGGAACCTGATAAAGATTTAGAAAATATCCCCGTTAACATTACTCAAGATACAACTAGAGGCACTATTATATGATCAGTTTTTATTTCTAGGCATTCATTCTCAGTATAATAAGGGAATTGATTAATTTAATAATGAAGAATTCAAATACAAATTCAAATTCAAAAATCATTTATTTCAATAAAATCACAAGGATCACTTTGAAACGTCTTAGGAACTAGGTGAAGCTACGCCGATTCCACGCGACCGAAAACCGAATAAAAACAATAAATATTTTATGTATTTTTTTTCATATTTATTAGTTCCAATTCTGCTTTTTCTCTTTTCGCTTTGTTCAAAAGAAAAATTTCTTTAACAGATTCTGTCTCTAACTTTACTTTTTTTAATGTTTCTTCAGCGGACTGTCTCTCTATTTTTGCTTTTTTGAAGTTTTCTTCTGCTGCCATTATAATTAATCTTTTTTCTTTTAATTTAAATTGATGTAGTTTATCCTCTCTTTTCTGCCCTCTCTTAAAGTTTTTTACTCGTATGGAGGACTGCTCTTGAATTGGCCGTATCCGAATATTTTTTGGCGCTGAAATGAAAAAAAAAACAATTGTTTAATTTGGGCTCGACATTAAATTTATATTGGTGGACATTACACAGCGCCATCTAATCAAATCTTGTATGGGAACTAGATAATCGATAGAATACTTATATATTTTTGCAAAATATACATTATAACACCCAGACACAGAACAAACATCTATGTTCATCACACATATCCTGCATTGAGCCCTGGGTGCTGGGTGGGGATCGAACCCATAGTCTATGGCGCAGAAGGTAGAACTACTACCAACTGAGCTGTGAGGCCAGTTTTGGCTGGGAGTGCTTTATTTACTAACATTATTCCACTCAATGAAAATTTATATATTTAACCAGCAATTTTCAATAATCAAAAATATATTTCTTCATAAACTTTGCGAGAGAATCCTTCAATTGCAGCTATTATTCTTCAAAGTCAAGTTATCTAGAAAAAAAATTACAGAAATTATTCTGGAAGTTACCTTGTATTATAGTTGTACTGTCTGTGAGAAGAGACTCTGAATGACGTGGGGGTGTTTCTATGATGCGGCCTGTTTCAAAATAAAAAATAAATAAATATTAGCGGACATTACACACAGCGCCATCTAGCCCCGAACTAAGTAAAGCTTGTACTATGGGAACCAGATAACTGATAGATTACTGATACACTTTTATTTTTGTAAATACATACTTAATATACATATTAACACCTAGACACAGAACAAACATCTATGTTCATCACACAAATGTTTGAAGGAAGAAGTAGTCCGGTCAATCTAGACCTAAAAATGAGAGCGAAGGTACATAAATTCCCATCAAGCTGAAAATCTAAAGATTGTTAAAAATATGATTAAAAATAAAATTTGAGCATTGCAAAAAAGTCGGACTGTTTTGTTCTCTGGCATGTACAATTGTACAAACTGTCAAGGCCGGTCGTGCTCCAATGTTGAATCACTAACAGAGGAGGATTCGTTTGATTCTTACGAGGATATATCGTTATTGACGCAATTTACTTGCACTCAGAATGAAGAAGAACAAGAAGAAGAACGAGAAGAGTTTGACAGTTACAATTCAGATGAATAAAAAACACCACTTTTTTTAATTTACATCGCCTTTTATCTTTTCCAATATTTAAAAATTTCCGTAATTTTGCAATAGTTTCAAATTAAACAGGATCACAACTGACCGGTGGAGAAGGCCTACGGGGGAAAAAACGTTAAAACAAACGCGCTAAGTAGGTACACTACCTCATAGGTGGCGTGGAAACGTGTGCATATTATGACGATTGCAACTTGTACAACTTTTTGAATCGTTATATCTCAAAAACGGTGGCTCGTAGGAAAAAAAGTATTGATACACATTTTTTATAGATTTTTTATGATCTACAATTTTTGTCTGAGATATTTTTATGATAAAACTTACCGTTTCGCTGAAAATCGTGAAACTCATTTTTTTTAACTTTGACCTTGAATATTTTTTTTTCCATACAGGGGAAAGATGGAGAACTTTCAAATTTTAATTTTAATCATATTTTTAACAACCTTACTGATTTTCAGCTTGATGGGAATTTATGTAGCTTCAAATGTTTAAATTGACCGGACTAAGAGTTACTACCAACTTAACTGTATATTACATAGCTTGTTATAGACAATAATGTAAATAATTACCTCGATAAACTGCCTCTTCTTGTGATGGGTCTTCCTCTTCAGTTTCTATTTCAGGAACCTCCATTTTAATAACTTCAATTAAACCTAAAAAACATTTTTTTTTAATCATTACCTATTAAAACACATCTACTAAACATTATAATATAAATGTGAATGTAACTCTATCTGTCTGTGACATAATCATGTCCGAACCGCTGGGTTGATTTTTAAGAAATTTCATATAGCATAGATTCTTATGACGGACATAGGATACTTTTTTTCATTTGATTGACCGGAAATTCAAGTATTCCTTAAATCTACGCAGATGAAGTTGCAGGTAAAAGCTCATACCTTGAGTTAAGCTATCACTGTCATTAGCATAGCCAAGCCCCATATCTGAGTGCTCCGTAAAAGCTTCAGCACTCATGATTTCCTCGCTCATACTGCTCCCTGGCTGTGGCTCATCTGGTTGACCATATGCTCCACCGCCAGTCCACATTCTCTCCTGTTTTACTAACAAAAGAGCTTTCTGCCGGGTTTTCATATTGTCCCAACATTTTTTAAGTTGGTTTTCAGTTCTCTGAAATAAACAACACAATATTGTAAATTAAACAATACCTACATCTGAATTGCGGTCTGCAACTGGGGGGCTATTTTGTAAAAACTATGATTATCATGTCATCATTCATACTGATATTATTGGTACTGAATGCCATAATACCTACGTTTTTATATAGTTTAGAGGCACCTATACCTTCGCTTCCAATGCCAGTAGGTGCAGTAATATTGGTATGAATATCATAGTTTTTACAGAATCTCCCATGAATTGGGGAGTCTTACAACTGATATCGTAATTTACATACAGGTACCTTTTACCTTTGAATGTGATTCCATTGCATTGAATTCTTCTGTGAGCTGAACCCAGCCAATCTTTTTGGCATATTGGTTTCCTTTCACACTTTTATCTAATTCATATTTTATAATAAGCTCATGGAGGCACTGCTTTTCGCAGTCGCTAAAAAACTGTCTCGACATGTTTTTCAGTTAATAAAATAATAATGCGATGTTCAAAACAAAAAAAGTAAACAAAACATAAATAGGTCGCGAGATCCAGAATTCTCAGCACACAAACACATCTATACTATACATCTAAGCTCTTTGACACAAACCAAAGAGCATATAAGACACAAACTAAACTAGGGCGCCAGTGTTGCCAGTGCCACCTTGATTTTTGAAAAGAGGCAGTTTGCGAGCTAAAAATGTCATGTTCATGGTATCTATGAAATACTAAGAACCGTTGAGCCATTGTATAAGTTACAATATTTTTTTAAATTTGGAGTCCTCATCGGTATCTTGAAATATCGCTTGTGTTGAAGCAGATTGGCTGATTGACATCTGGGAATCAAAATAAAGATGGCTAGATTGCTCTTTTCGACCTAAAGTGGGTGATAGACGTACGAACTTATAGTACGCGGTTTTTAAGCGAACTTACTCGGCTCGACGTTAGTGACACACGTGAAGCTTACTCACTCTGTATTGCGATGTCGTCGACTGAAGAAGCTTTGTGTTATTTAGGAATAATATCGTATTACATTTTAAAAACTACAAAAAAGAAACGAAGTCGAAACAAAATGGCGGCTCGCGGCTCGCAATGCTGCCACACGTTCGAGCCATGACGAGCTACGAGCAAGATTTCAGACCGGTTGGATCGCCGACGATTTTGCGCGGCGGTTTTAAAGTACGCGTACTTACGGTGACACACAAGCGAAAAAGGTCGGCGAGCCATAAGTACGCGTACTTGCTCGTACGTCTATCACCCACTTTAGTCATGAAACGAGTTCATCTACTGTAAAAAGTGCTAGATCTAGCCCGAAAAGGTCTAAGGTGGCAACGCTGTATGTAACATTTCTTTGACTTACGTCGTGACATTTAGAAATCACCACAGACTACTAATTTATTTCGGTTTGATGAAAATGTCGTAAGAGTAAGACTGATGACGTTGACGTAATGGTAATGACTCGACTTGACCTCATTCGAGGTGAATTGAGTAACTTCTAAAAGGTCGATTCTATCTAAGATACCTACCTACTAAATATGAGGTACCTATTTTTCGAGTAAAATTCGAAGAGCCCTCAGAAGAATTTGACTCGACGTAGTTTCGAGGTTACAACTAAGAATATGGGAATAAGTTTACAATAAAATAAATATTGGTACCTAGACATTTCACACAGCGCCATCTAGCCCCAAATTAAGCAAAGCTGTACTATGGAAACCAGATTGTATAGTCTTATATATAGCCACCTTGTTCGACTGGCACCACCCTGGAGCTCTACATAGCATTAAGGAAAGGATCATTAAAAAAAAGGTAGACCCCAAGCCGTGTTTGTTGCCTGATTCTTCTAGGCTTGGTCGCGTGGAATCGGCGTAGCTTCACCTAGTTCCTAAGACGTTTCAAAGAGATCCTAGTGATTTTATTGAAATAAATGATTTTTGAATTTGAAATAACCTCGCCAACAAGAAGATGGAGATCATAATGTGGCAACCTTTAGTAGTAGAGTAGTCTGAGTCAGCCCCAAACATTATATTAGGCACATGTCCCCTAAAGTTATGTCGAAAGGGATAGTCAGAGACACGTCCAATAATTCTATTCGCACATCATGTCCCCTTCTCTAAAGTTATTGTAAAGGGGGCTTAGCGGGCGTTGTCAGAAGCACGTCTAAACGTTTCACTTGGCTCATGCCCACTTCTAGACTAGGACTGGCTTGTACAACAATCGCTAAAATCTATTGTTTTGTCTATAATTTACCGATAATATTATTTATTTTTAACCATAATTTCGAACTCACTTATCAGCTCTGCCGCTATTCGTAAACTATAATATTGCTGTCTTACACTGACCTCTATTATACAAGTATGTTTAATAGAGGTCAGTGCTGTCTTAGGAAATATTATTTTACTTATATTAGAAAAAAATAATAATAATAATGGCCGGCACTTATATTTTTACATGAAACCTTTTTGTATGAAACCTGAAGGATCTCCTTTGACGTATTTGTATGACTACAACTTCCTAAATGTACTTAGGTATTTAGCGTGCTAAATACACAATGTTGTGCAAGCCGTAATAGGACTAGGGAGATTTAGGTAATAAGGAAAGATTTTTATTAGATCGGGCCGTGTCTTGCCGATTCGTAACGGGCCAGGACGGGACACGGATCAGGCACTGTTTACTATAAACTGCTTCATACAAAATGTATGTAACGTTTCAAATCCGTGCCCCGTCCGGGCCACGCACACTGCAACGAGCACGGCCCGGTCTAAGTTTAACTCTCTAAGAGTTAAAAATCTAAAATAAATAAAAAGCTGAATTAATATGTGTTAAATAATTTATTGTCTGGCGGTATTTTTACAATATCATTGTATGCCTACTGCAGTTGATTTTATAATCAATTATTAATTTTAAAATTACTATTAAACGATGATATACGTGATTTTGAATACGTGTCGGTAAATGTGTCGTTACTAAACAAAATTACGTCGTATTAAATTTATTTAAAATTTTTGCCTTTTGCATAACTCCGATATAAATTTAGCTGTATCATCCCTATTTCGTAAACTCACTGATAGGTGCAATCATTAGCCTTCAAGTGTCAATATCTAACTGTCTTTTGACAGTTACAGTTATATATGACGTGAGCTTACGCAATAAATAAGGTTCTAGTCTATTCTAGAAAAACGCTAAAACTTCCATATGTAGAATAGGATTATTATCCATTGACTTTTAAAAGACATATTGAAGTCCATACAATTAAACAATGAAACGAAATTTAGGTCGGAAGCTTTCACAAAACATTTTACGACACCTCTAAAAAGCGGTAGGTATAACGTCTGTATTATTCGAGACGGCGCCTTAATTATAATTCTTTGAACGAACACAAGGTTATGGCACGTGACCTCAGATACTGCGTTTCATGAAATCAGAGAAATTTCAAAAGATTACCTTATGGAAATTTCTTGAAATTGAAATTTCCTTGTTTTTTATTTCAGGTGATAACTATTTTTGTCATGTTTACAATAACATTAGGTACGTCTAAAAACGATTAGGAAGGTGCCTTGAGTAGAGTCGTTTGCAAATTTATAATATTTTCGGACTTTTAATGAACTACGGTGACGACAATTTTGTACAAAAGAAAGACAATTAAAATGGATTAGTTTTGAAACCAAATAACAGTGCAAGTTTATTTTACATACTTAAATTAATAACCTCCGTACCTAAATTTATTTTTGATATGAAACTAAGCTTAGAAGGAAACTGCATGGAAATGAAAGCAACCGAGCAGCATTACATTAAACTTTAGGCATCAAACTTAATACACCTCTTTTGTTGGTTGCTTTAAAACAATGATATTTGCCAACAACTTTACTCAAAACCCAAATATATCACAAATAAATGGACGATCGAGACCATCCATACCAAATTTGAGACTCATTCCAAAGGGACAGACAAACACAGAGTTACGGTATATCTACGGAATAAGTCTTTTTTCACTTAAAATCTAATTAAAAATTAGTGAGATACCTATAAATGCATTATGATTAATCTAGTAATGCTTTGGCATGACGAAACATGGTATTTTTTTCAAATTATGCTTTAGAAAACAGCGATAATATCATAAATTCCAGAATTTTGGAACGAAGCCGTAAAGACATGATTCAATCATGAGAGAATAACGGAATAAACTGACAATGCTAAAATCACAGGTGAAATGGAAATTTAAAACGCATGCCTTCCAAAGATATTTGCAATGCCTGAAGGTCATACCTACAGAGCTATATCGAAATAGAGCTACAAATCTAAAAAAATAACTCAATCCCAGCCATAGTAGACATTTTCTCAAACTTCCAAGCGCTTAGATCCTTGAAGATGTCTCAAGAGGTACAATAATGTATTCAAGTTAGGAGGTTTACAAAATAGGATCACGACTGTAATCCCCAAGTACGGTAGAACATCTAAGATCTCCAGGCGCTAAGATCATTGAAAATGACTAAAGGGGGTAGTCAGAGGCGCGTCCTAACATTTGACAGACGCCCACATTGCAGTAGCATTCCATACGGTTTAAATTCTATGTTTTACTTTTTCGATATGTTATTATGTGAATAAAATATTGTTCTTTATTCAATTTTTTCCTTTAAAGTAGTGTTACCCTACTATAGTAATGTTATAGCGAATTCTAAGGCGAGTTGCTAGTAGGTACGTATTTTTAATAGCATTTCATTAGGTAACTAATTGATAACAATACGAAGATGAAAGCTATGCACCTTGGCAGTTTTCTTTTAACAATACTGATCCGATATTTAATCTAGAGCAACAACATACTCTATGCTCGTTGGTGACTGACGAGCCGGACTATGAATGTATATTAGTACTAATTCGGCGCATATCTTAAATCGTAGTATTGTATGTACTTCTCAAGTTCCATAAGTAGCTATTTCGATATAGCCCTGTATACCCAATAGTCCGTATAAAACCACTGGTTCTCAACAAATCGGAATGAGCGTCTCGCATTGAGTCAATAAAATTCACTATCAATTAATATTAAACAAAACAACAAAGAAAGAACAATCTTAGAACAAATGGTAATAAAATTTAGTTACAATTGTAATAATATCTTTACATTATATTTACAGTTTTGGTAATAATAACGTATACTAATACAGAGGAAGATTAACTATTCATACGTAACAATGTAACAAAAATCTAGATTGAGACTTATTATTTACACTACACAGTCGAAACAGGCTGACAAACTTATATGATACAGATAGACAAACTTTTTGGCCGTTTCTACACAGAGATAGAAAAAAAAGATCTATTATCCATAGAGAATCATCTCAGAGAACTGAGAAACGGCCATTCAAGTTTTGTCAAGTAAGTCTGTCAAGCCGTTTAGAAACCATCCTACACAATTGAAATTTCGAAACATTGATTTGGCATTGATATGCAGTTAAATATTAATAATCATCAATTATTGCACATTATTCTTTTTAATAATAAATCCAAATGGATACATTTACGCCTAATTATCAACAGAAGCTTTTTATCTTAGCGGTATTCAGGAAGTTTATTGTATTTTCATTGGCAAATATGACCCTCGTTAGCATAAGCATACACGTACAGCAATGGTAGACGAGTGATGTCTTCATCATCTGTGTAAGACCCGCCATGATTAATATGCTCAATGCGTAACACTTTATCTTTCGAGACGCAATTCCCACGAACAAAGTTTCAAAAACAATCATTTCTGACCGCGTCTCTGATAGAGGTACTGAGAAAAGAACGTCATATAAGCCAATGAGAAGTTCTATAGCACGGCAGCGTCACTGACACGCGGCGCCGGCACATTATTATTCGCCGCAGCGTCCTGGTTATTAGCAGTGCAGTAGAACTGCTTGTGCGCTTTGTACGTGTTAACGTACTTGAAGGAGATGTCGCAAGATTTACAGTAGTTGGGGGTTTCCTCCTCCGTGCCCGGTTCTTTTTTTATGTCTACTGTGGCGACAGTGACAGGATTTACGGGAGGAGAAGGGGCCGGTTTCTCTTCTTCGGGCTCGTCGGTAGCGTGGACGAGTCTGGCGTGACGGACGACGTTACCGCGGTAAGTGGAAGTGTATGCGCAACTGCTGCAGCGGTGGACTCTCTCGCCAGCGGCAGCTGGGCTGGGCGATGTGGCGTCGCGACTGTCGTCTTCCAGCACGCAGGCTATGTAGCTCTCTTCCTGGAAAAGAAATGTGTGGTGAGCGGTTTTGTGGTAGATTTGTATTTAATATGCTGGTGTAGTTTAGTGCAGTGATTTATGTTGCTTGAACCCCATATTTCGGAAAATATCAGAAGCTAATCGTGTCATGACACGTGTTGTGATTGTACTTGAATCATAATTAAAGGATTATACTGCGAAGCGAAAAACAACTCTTACAAAATTTGAGATGAATTTGTGTTGTTACATACGTTGAGGTTTTAATTTAAAGGTTTGGGACCTTTTAGTAAAATTCTTATTTATGTTACTAAGGCAAGGTATTGTAAAAATGATTAACTCACCTGCATATCAGCGGGCTTCTTATTGTTGAAGTGCATGCGTATATGCGTCCGCATTCCTCGTAGCGTGTTCCCGCGATACCGACAGATGGTGCAGCGAAACGCCTTGACGCCAGCGTGGGCTTCCATGTGTCGCTGAGCCGCCGCTGCTGTCGGAGACACCACGTCACAGCAAGGGCACTTCCAGCCTCCTTCAGACCCAGTCGACACGCGAGCCTCTACGACCGGAGTGGTAGCCACAGCACCGCGCGGTGATCGCGTCTCCCGCTTCGTGCAATAGTAAGACTGATGCGTCGTCAGATTATCCAGCGAGCTGAAGTGTATTCCACAAGCGAGGCAGATCAGTTGCCGGTACTGCGGAGGCGGACCCGGTTCTGGAGCAGGACTTGCTCGCTCCTCCCCTCCACCCGCAGAACAATAGTGACGTTTGTGGATCTTGTAGTTCTCATACTTGCAAAATACAATGTTGCATTCCTTACATCTCGACACGCCCTGCTTGACCAAGATTTGTGGTGATGCAGCAGTCACGGGCAGCTCGGCCGCGAGACGCATCGCTAGACCAGGAGGTAAGAGAGCAGGTGGACCAGGATTGAACTTTTCTTCAGGAGGTGACGGCACGCTAGGTGGTTTCGGGGTTGGTCCTCGTGAACTGTTACGTCGTCGACGTTTCGGCGAGCTCTCTCCGATCGGGGACGAAGATCGTCTGGGCGAAGGAGATGGAGTCCCAGGCGATCCCGGTAACGATGGTGCGCATACTATCTGCTCTGGTGTGGTAGACCTCATCCTATTCTCTTTCTCATGCTCATCTGTCGTTACCGACTCAGGAGTTCGCCTCATGCTTAAGTCCAACGGAGTCTGCCCTCCATCTCTAGAGTTCTCTCTCGGTCTGTTTGCAGATTTCAGAACTTCAGCCGCTTTTCCTTCAGTGGGCAAGTTCGGCAAGGCACTGAAGGGTTGAAAGGTTCCATTGGGGAGTAAGAAGCATGGGGTGTCTGGATCAGGAAGGGTAGTTCCGGGAAGTGTGCTGGCATTACGTAATAGTCCTATTGGTAGAATCAGGATCGGAGTGGTGGGTAGGGCAAGCGCATACCCGCTTCCAGCTGGCGGGGTCGGTCCAGGCGATGGCGGAGCTGAACCCGAGGTTACTGAGCTTCCTCTAGTCGCTGTTGGCGTGTTCTTGACGACCTGCCTCGTGCTGCAGTAATGCGTCTTGTGCGCGCGGTACGTTTTGATCGAACTGAAACGGATATCGCAATCTGCGCAGTACCGATCCGGCGCTGGAGGACTATCTGCCGTCTCTCCATTAGATGTGGGCGTTGGCGCGGGTGTTCCGCTACTCACGGGAGAAGATGAATGCATTCGCATGTGCCTATTCAGGCTCACTTTCTTATCAGCGCTGTAGGAACAATACGTGCATTGGTATTGCCTGTGGGGTGGTCGCGGAGTCTTGGAATCTCCGCTGGATTCGTCCGCGTTGGCGTCCGCTGGGGAATCAGTGCCATCTGTCTTCGGTCTGCGGTTCGTGCAGTAGTGCTCTTGGTGCGCCTGGAGCGTGCTAAGAGACGAGTAGCGAATACCGCATGGCTTGCAGATGTAGCCAGGCGGCCCGGCTGAGGGGAAGAGGCCAGGGAAGGCCGCAGCAGCTACTGCTAAATAGTCTCGTGCTTGTGGCGCAACCGTAGTGACAGGTGGCGCGGGTGGTGGCGACGGCGATGGAAGCTCTCGCTTCAGGACCGTAGCCAGCGGCGCTAAAGCTGGGTCAGTAGCCAAGCTTGTGTTGAGGCGTAGTCTCGGCGGCGAAGCTGTGGCTGACGCGGCAGGCGACGCGACGGACGCGGGCGACGCGGCGCCCGAGCTCGGCGTGCGAGGTTCTCCCGGCATCGCTTCGCTCTCGTTTCCCCATTCCTCGTCCTCACCTGGAAAAGCAAATTACTATTGTTAGATACAAGAACTACTTCGGAAAGTTCAAATAAAATAGTTTATTAATATCCGCCATGGATAGATTCTGGTGGAACGTTGGTGCAAAGTAATCAGATTTAAAACAACCATTGCAATGCTAGCAGAATAAAAAGAAGCTCGCCCTATCGCCTCCTATTAGTGTTGTTGGGAACGCGAGCCGGCGGGGATTCTCGAGATAGCCGTCACTCGTCACGTTTCGTCGCTTATCTGTCGACGTCAGTCAGATGGAGGCTCGCAGTCGAGGCATACATTAGCGCTCCTAATTGAGACGTGGTCGCGCTATGTAAATGTCGCCGCGTGGGTGGGGCGCCGGGCATCGCTCGCTCGGCGTCTCGCGAATTGAGTTTGCGAGCGTCCATCGCCGGGACTCTGCCGCGACGCTCGTCCATCAATATCGTGAACCGGCCCGCGGCCAAACAGAACAAAACCTTAACGGGCCCGTTGTAATTGGATCTGATTTCCAGAAAACGCGCGCTCACCTTCCTTTTTGAGCGACAACGATCTCTCCCGAGCGAGGAATTAACCTATCTTTCGCGCAGCGATCTCGACTCAAAACGCCAATTAATGAGAGGCTCAACTTCATTCTCCCGAGTCTGTGAAGATCATTATATGGGCACGACAGCGAGATGGACGCGACGATTGGTGCGGCCGCGCACCGACCGACATCTCGCGGTAACGAATACCACTCGAATCGGATTGCGTTCGGGTCACGCTATCCTAGTGTGCGCAGTGTTCCGATTGGTCATTACGATTGGTGGGTGACGCGCGATTGGTCCGCTAATGCTGCCTCTATCTGGCAGCTTAATGTTAGCGTCATACCTTGGGCGAGCTTATCGCCATTCGTTAGTCGTTTGGCTTCTGTTTTCGCTAAGTAAGTTATAAGCCGGTGAGCGCTGCGCAGCGAAACGTTGTAGGTACGCTCAATCAGATAGATGGCGTGACTCGGTGTCGTTTATGCAGGTTTTCGAAACTGAACGTCGATTCGTTAAATGATATCCATCTTTGCCCTTTGTCTTTATAAACATGTCATTGAGCTTGTATTCGTAACTACATGCCTTCATATGACTTCATAGTCTAACAAAGCTAGTACCCGCATGGTGACTAGAAACTTGACAATCCGTTTGTGAGATAGGTGTATTAAACCTTTGACTGAGGTACGAGGGAGGTGCGCCTTGTGAACAATGCACCGTGTTTAAACATCAAGTCTCTTTAATTCGTCTAATGCGAGGTAACGAGATCGGACGGGAGTGAAACACGTGCCCACATGATAAACAAAGCCGGCGTATATTATCAGATGGAAGATCGGTAGCCAATTAAAATGCTCGTGCATCGGTCCGTCACAATCGGGAGATAGGCATCTGTGACGCTTTTGAGCGATCACCTAGGACTATTGATTCACGATACAGAGCGCCCAGATTGGACCAAAATAAATCTGACTTCAAATGGATTTTGAATAGATTTTTGACACATAATTTGAACAACTAACCGTGGAAAATTATATTTTGTTCAGCAACTATTAGCCTACTGACGGAAGTAAAATATTTTTTCTATATTTGTACTAAAATAAAAATAGGAGGTAGGTTTGTTTATTGATGGCCATTTTACATAGCGCCATCTACAGCTTGTACTGCGGGAACCCACAACTTTATTATATGTTTTTTAAAGTAGGAAACTACCTACTACTTTGATGTTTAATCCAAAAAATTCCAATGAAAGTTTGTGGTTTGGAAATATCTCATCTTGTCTTCAAAAAAAGATAACATTGATCCAAATTATCGTCGGAACCATCTTGATTCATTCGAGTTTGTCATTTCGATGAGTTTTGTTAGATAATGGATCATAAGCTTGGAAACATTGTATTAAAGAAAAAAAAACATGTCTCTACAATGTAGTCGATCGGATTAATGCTCTCCGAAGACTCCCCAGCTCCCCACCGAACTTTACCAGAAAACTGACTATTTCTTTATTTTTCGTAGAGCTTCATAGAGTTCGCTTGCTGTTCTTTTTTTTAACTGTGTACTAAAGTAGGTATTAGAAAAAGTTTATTCTCTGTTTTTCCAGATTCAAAAAGTTTGTAATCATCAGAAACACAGATTATCAGAAAATCCAAAACACAGGCTGAATAAAAAAACTAGTTCCGACTATTCCTAATTAACCGTAACGCCAGTTAGATGCTTAGATGTGCTCCATTCATATTTTAGCATTATCGCACGCACGTCATAAATAATAATAATTCCAATATTTAAGTTTAATATAAACTTGAAAATTGTTTGATCAGAAACGATCAAAACTATGAAAATGATTAATGTTTAAAAAAAAAAAGGTTCTTTTGACAGTAGTGACGATTTTTTTTCCCTTGAAGTGCAAAAAATAATGATGGGTGAAAACCAAGCGCCGTCAATTTATAGCAAAATGCAACAATAAAATTGACACCAATTAATTTGCACGGCTCACCTTATGATACGCACTTCCGTCCGGCACTACTTCCGTCACATGATTCGTAGAGTTATATAGCCATCAGAACTTCCGAAGGTAACAATAATCAACAATACCCAATTATGTTACAAGTAAAAGTAACGTCAAAATAAGTGCATGTTTTATATTCTTTGTTCAAATTCAAAGTAGTCGTCTCTATGAAATCAACACACGCTGAAGAAAAAAAGAAACTATTTCGAAAAGTGCAAATTATATTATTCTTTAATCAAATTAAAACTGTTATCGTTTCCATGACACTGGCTGAAGAAAAAAATAAACTATTTAGAAAAGTACAAGTTTTACATTCTTTATTCAAATTCAAACTAGTCGTCTCTATGAAATCAACACTGGCTGAATAAAAAATAAACTATTTCGTCTGACCTATCATCGAGTAGTGTATGGCGTCGTGCGTCACGATCGGACGCGCATTAACATATCGCGTTGATTCGCTATCGTGTTGCGAGTGCGTTGTTACACGTCACACGAGTTTTTTTTATGGAAATGAGGAGGATTTATTGTTGACAGTCTAGATCAGGGTTTCTCAAACTTATTGTTTCATTTACCCCTATTAGACATACAAGAAAGGCGAACCCCTTTTAAAAAAATATTTTTTTTATGGAAATGAGGAGGTTTTATTGTTGACAGTCTAGATCAGGGTTTCTCAAACTTATTGTTTCATTTACCCCTATTAGACATACAAGAAAGGCGAACCCCTTTTAAAAAAATACAAACTAGAGATAGGTATTTTATTTAAAAAATTACAAAAGAACAATAAAAAAAAGTTTAATGATCTTTCGTTGTTATTTATTTGTTTTATGGTGTACAATAAAGCATTTTCATTCATTCATTCAAAAGAACAATAGATACTTGCATAATTATGTTTAACTAGCGACCCGCCCCGGCTTCGCACGGGTAGCATGTTATTATACATGTAAACCTTCCTCCTGAATCACTCTATCTATTAAAAAAACCCGCATCAAAATCCGTTGTGTAGTTTTAAAGATATAAGCAAACATACATACATACGCGGGAAGCGGAAAGCGACTTTGCTTTATACTATGTAGTGATGCTCCTATGTCCCATTTCTTTTTTATTAAAAAAATATATATATTAATTCACATATGTAATGCAGGTGTAGTTACTCATATTAATCCGGCGAACCAGTCAGCTAAGCCATAAGTATTTTATATTTTTATTTTTCTATGACTCAATAGCGTACCTCCAGTGGTACGCGTACCTCACTTTGAGAAACTCTGATCTAGATGGAGACTCGATGGACGGGTAATAAAAATGTAGAAGCATTATGGACCGTAAATTATTGGTAGCATATTGTAGTAATAAAATCTCGTCACCTAAATCAAATTGTACATAATCAATTGTAAAAATGTGATTGGGCTTTCAACTTGGAAAGTCGAAAGGTCACATTTTAAATTCATTGCTTCATAAGCAGACCCATATATTAAGAAGGTTTATTAAAAAAGAATTGAGCTACTTACCTACTTACTTTTTTATTTTAATTCTAGCTTTTTTACCCACGACTTCGTTTGCGTAGATTCAGAAATAGATTTTTGTCGTTATCGTAAAATATTTAAACTTGAACAAAAATATTATAATATTTAAATATTTAAACTTGAACAAAAAATTGAATATGTTTTTGGAATAAAAAAAGTATGTTAATTCCTAAGTTTTTAAACTATCTCTATATGAAATTTCACAACAATGGCCCAGCAGTTTGGCCGTGCCATGCTAACGTCACAGACAGACAGAGATACTTTTGCATTTTTAATATTAGGGTAGATAATAAAATGTATAAAATAAATAAGATTTTGACAACTTCAAGCTCAAACTACACACCACGGAAGGTCCGAAGCTAATAACTAACTAACTAATAATACTAACTAACTACTAATACTAATAAGCTAATACTAACTCCCAAAAAAAAAGATTAGGAACTCATACGAACTTAGGTACGCCCAAAATTGTAGAGCAATAAGTTTTAGTGACTTTAAATCTGGTCGTGGGTTCAGAATGTTTTGCCTAGTCCATAGTAGGTACAATAATGTAACCGAAAGATAAAGAGAACCTTTAAATATATCGAACTAAGTGTCACTTAATCGCACGTCAAGTTTTTGTCAGACGTCGTGGGTGGGTTGGTTTCCATTATTGCACGAGAATTTTTACAGTAAGCTCCTTTAACCACTTAGTTAGCTTTTTAACAAGAAAAACGTCAAATGATACAACCACGATAGTTTTCATTCTACAGTATTTAGCTGTTTATATTATTAGTCGAATGCCATAATAAATTTATTTCAATCAAATCATAAAGATCACTTTGTAACGTCTTAGGAGCTAGATGAAGAACTTTTCCTTGCGTTTAAGCCTAGAAGAATCAGACAAGAAACACGGTGCGCGTGCCCATCATTTATATTTTTTTTGTTTCAGTGTTGGTATTCCTAGTAGGTTTAGTAGAAAAGTTATAAGTATTTGTTGATGTTTTCTGTAAATAGGTTCCAACAAAACAAAGTTCAAACCATGTCTTAAGCTTTAGAACTAGATATAATTTTTTTAAACCTTTTATCATCAAACTATAGTAAGTAGTCCACTGCTGGACATAGGTCTCTCCCAAGACGCGAGCCTTACCCGTGTCATTCCGATTCTGAAGACCATTGTTTAAACTTTTATCATAAGACAATTCAGATTTATTTATTTTCTTAAAAATATCGATGTCGTCTTAGACCGTGGACACGCGCTCAACAAAAACTCGTAAGCGAAGTACTAGATAAACATTTCCTTATAGTGTCCACGTCCTGCCTCATTCATGACGAATAAATCTTGATGTCTGCGGGCGCGATAGTGCTACGTACAACGCGGTGCGATGTTTGCTATGAAATGCCGTGATAGTGTCGCCTCTGTTAGTTTGCTATCTAGGATTTTCTAACTTACGGCCTTTTGCGTGTACTGGCCGGTTATTTTTCAAATATGGAAGTTGGAACTTTTTTCGTACGATTCTGTTTGTTGTTTAAAAATGGAACGTTTTTTAAATCAAAGAACTCTGTTAGTTTGCTATCTAGGATTTTCTAACTTACGGCCTTTTGCGTGCACTGGCCGGTTATGGTTATCCTAGATAGCAAACTAACTGAGGCTCATTCTGCATTTACTGGGTAGTCATAGACACGTGGAAACATTGAATTTGACGCGTGCACACATTTTACAGTAGTTAACTTTACATACGTGACAGGTTGCAAGCCCGTAATCATCGCAGTCAATAATATAATTGAATTTATAATTATATAATTAAATTAAAACTATCGTGGTTGTTTATCATTTTAAATAGAAATACTGCTAATGAGCACATTATTTACTTGTATTGCTGACGTTTCGAGACAATTCAAATGCTCTTCATCATGAGCACCGCCTGCGACCGCAATCAACGGTAGATCGGCGAATCTCGAAACGTCAGCAATACAAGAAAATAACGTGGTAATTAGCCGTATTTCTATTTAAAATTAATTTATAATAGCAAAATTAATAAGTACAGCATTTTATTTCCACTGTCCCATGTTCCATTCTTATTTGACATTTTAACCCCTTAGGCCCTCAGGAACTAGTTACCTATGCACCCAATTAACCCAGTTAGGTCGCTAAGTACCACCCTTACAAAGTGGCTAATCTTAGAATCGCTGACGAGTAGGTAAGTACGTGCTTTTGATTGATGTAGGGGTTAATATTCATGAGTTGTTGCCAGTTTCCATATGTTGGTACCTACAGGTAGCATGGAGCTGCAAATAATGGATATGATTTCGAAAAAATAAATAGGATCACGACTAATCCCCAAGTACGGTAGACAGACACTTTCATCAAGGCGTTTAGATCCTTTAAGATATTAGAGGCACGTCCAAACAATATGTTTGCCATAATACAATACCCAAATTTGACACACGGTGAAGGAAATCATCGCGGAGAACATTTTTTATTTTATTTATTTAACTTAAATTCACATGCAAAATATAAAATTGAACAACGAAAATGCAGAAGTAAAAACTGTCGTTTGACTGAGTTGTGGGACCTTGACTTTGTCATGAGTTCGAATCCCGGCCGTGCATCAATGAATTTTAATATCCTAAAAACAGCAAGTATTATTAACACAAAACAGACAAAAACATTCGTGAGGAAAGTCGTTAGTATTCTTAACGACGACCTGTTACGGAACGCTAACTACTGCATGTACGCATGTGCCAAATGTAAAGTTTGGACGTGCCTCTGCCTACCCCCTTTAGACATCTTCGTTGATTCAGTGACTTTAGATCTGAGAGGGTTTCTACCGTACTTGGGGATTACAGTCGTAATCCAATTTTTTTTTATTGGTGGTGACAGGCATCGTTTCTACGACCTTCAGATCGAAAGTACAGTACCTTCACATCGAAAGTCAGCCTTCCAATAGATAAGTAGTTACGCAAACCGGCTCTAGCTACCCATTACTGAACATACCACCACGAAACCTTTTCGTCACTCTGTGACATTTCGTTTTGGCTATGCGTACATTCGTTTAGTGATTTAATAAAAAAAAAATAAGAGCGCTGTGATCAGCTGATAAGAGTTTGAGGAAATTAACCCGTTTTCCGTGTAATTTGTATTTTATTTACTAGCGACCCGCCCCGGCTTTGCACGGGTTTAATACATATAAACCTTCCTCCTGAATCACTTTATCTATTAAAAAAAACCGCATTAAAATCCGTTGTGTAGTTTTAAAGATATAAGCAAACATACATACAGACATACAGACGCGGGAAGCGGAATGCGACTTTGCTTTATACTATGTAGTGACTAGTTCCGCTCGCGACTTTTCGCGTGATACCTGGGTAAAAGTATTAGAAGTAAGTATCAGTAGATATCTTAGTAGATACCTGGTACCTACCACTCGACCAACACAGCTTTTAGTAAAAAGGATCACGACTGTAATCCCTAGTACGGTACACATACTCTCAAATCTCTAGACGCTCTGATTCTTGAAGATATCTAAAGAGGGTAGTTAGAGGCATTATGTTTGACACATGCCCACATTTTTTCCAGTAGTTAGCTTTCCATACGTGACAGGTTGCAAGCCCATCGCTTTTAAGAATACTAACTGGTTTCCTCACGATGGTTGTCTTCACCGTTTTCATATTTTTTTCAAACAGATAATAGAAAATAGATTTTTTTTCTATCGTGTAGAGAATAATCCCAAGTTGGTCTCATTAAATTATATTCATGTAGGATTAATTGTTCTGTGTCTGGGTGTTACTATGTATAATAAGTATGTATTTACAAAAAAAAAGTATATAAGTATTCTATCAGTTATCTGGTTCCCATAGTACAAGCTTTGCTTAGTTTGGGGCTAGATGGCGCTGTGTATAAAGTCCGCTAATATTTATTATTTTATATTTATCGTTTACATTGAATTCTTAAGTCATTTTTTTGGAAAAAAAAATAGCTCATGTCCCAAGACTGTCATATAGAGTCATATAGAGATATAGATAGAGATATGTCATATAGAGATAGTTCATCTCTATATGACATTTTATCACCGAGTTACTTTCGCATTATTAGTATAGGACTAGTATAGATTAGTACTTACCTATAGATTATTATGACAAAGTGAAGTTTATAAGTGATGCAGATCTTTATCGAAATCGCCAAGTTAGGTCCAAAAACAATAACCATTACTGCAGGTAAGTAAACCAAAAAAGTAATTACTCGTAATACTAGGCAGGCGGGTGATTTGTGTAATTAGCCGTTAGCTATGTTAATCTGTACCACGCCTACCGTGGCAGTGTTGTGACAAAATAATTAAAAAGAAAGAGTGACAGTGACAGTGATGGGGTAAAGATACGAAATCAATCGAGGTTATTGAAATAGCAAGGAAGTAATGTTAGTTGTGAAGATAATCAAAATAATTAAAAAGAAAAAGTGACAGTGACAGTGATAGGGTCAATTATTATTGTTAATTTAATTCAGATAATATATGCTTAGCTTAAATGATTAGTTATAGGAGGTAGGTAATGTTAGTTGTCAGGATGGTCATGGTTTTCGGTTGATTTGAGATGAGATATTAGTTCATAATAAAAAAAAATGCATATCTATACTTGAGTAAAAAGTTGGAATGACCGAGGTTAGAAAAATGTACTTTACCTACCTATTATGTGCCACCTAAGTTGGTAGGTAGGTAACGAAACAATGTCCCACGTTCAGTATGTAAATTACTAGCCACATTCGTGAGCGCAAACGATTTTAATTTCCTCCGATTCCGATGTCCCCATAACATGCAATCTGTAATCGCAGAGAACGCAGTCCGCGAGAAAAAACTAGACATTTTCAAAAAAAGTCTAATTCTGATAGGCGCAGGGGTCTATTATGAAGGCACGCCGTAACTCAGAAACAAGTAAACACGGCAGCGGGGACATTTGCATAACTATCGAGTTTTTAAATCTATGCAAAACGCGACGATACGTTGCACGGGCTCACGAGTCGACCCCCCCGCCGCGCCTTCGGAAAAACACATGCGATTTCATAATAGTCCCCCCTCTCATACGTAGCTTACGTGCGAGGTATGATTAATAACGTGGGATCAGCAGGACCCCGATTAAAAAGTAATTTAAATAACCTTACGAACTTTTAATTACTATTGTTTCGGCTATTACTTATGATAAAGAAAACGGCAATGTTTCCATCTGATAAATTACACCTTTCAATAATTCGCTTTCAAGTTCTGTTAAGTCAAGATGGCCGACATAATATGGCGCGGAATCGATATAGTGATAAAAATGTACTAATAAATAAACAGTGTAAAAGTTGCGTACACGCATCGCTGGAGGCGTCAAAAGTGGGCGGTACTTATGATGTATAACGTGACGGAATCCGGCGTCCAATCGCATCGATCTCGATTTTAATTATACAAATCGAAAACATCGAGACGGCTATAGATCGAATATTAATATGTCGATTGCGAACGAATCGATAACGACAGTCGGTGTTTCATTTGCCGATACGGGATGGCCACGAATTTCGAATTTGTTATGCGTAATTTGATTTGCGGAACTGAAGGCATTCCCCGAAATAGATCAACTCGATAATGGCCTTCCGCAAAAGATCACAGATAGTTGCCCAACTGAGAAAAATAAAAGCACAATTTATTATGAGCCGTCAACGCTACGAGTGGCAAGCGCGATCTTGATTATCTTTATTTGCATTCCATACGTTCGGCTCGCATTTACTTTCATCAAGTGATTTTGAATTCCACGTGCATAATGCAGGTAATAAAATAATAGTGATTTACTATGATTACCATGCGGCTCGTCAAAACTATGAATACAAAGGATCCGTTACGTCAATATGATAAATTTCTTCGATTAACAATCAGGACGGCGATAACATCTCACGATGCGGTCCCAGCACGCCTACAACACGAAAATAATTAACTCAGTTCAGCGTCAAACATGATGTTAAACATCGGCTACTCCCATACCAATTACTACCGACAATCGATCGACTAACAAAAACGGGCGCCCAACACTAGCCCAGACTGGTTTAAAAAAAACAAAATGTCGAGCTCTTGTCCGGCATGTGAACGTGTTAACAAGCCTTTGATGGATCGCCCTGCGATACACGTTCTAGATCTATCTGCGCCTGTTTACAATTTTCAACGACTGCAAAATTGTTTTCTATTACTTGACGCCCGTTTTGTAACACAAGTAGGTAAGTACCTGCGATACGGCGACCAAGTCAATAACCAAGATCACGCGATAGGCGCTAAAGAAATCAATTGAATTCATGAATAAATCTCATAAACTTGTCCAGCTGTGTTATCAACGCGACAAAAATATTTTCTACAGCCGTCATATGCGGTTGTGTAAAAAAACGCGTATACCGGTCGGTAGGTATTTAATAAATTCGCATTCAATCGTTAATCGGTATCAGTTATCTTTGAAATTACTAGCGTGGGCCGGAGATGAAGCCGATACGAGGCTCCAATGTAAATTATATAATTAAAGAAAACTGTTCCGATTGCGATCGAATGCTTATACGATATTAATCGAGTAACGTGACTTTTATCGGCGCGTACGTCAAATTAGTTTTTGAAATTGCCGGTTAAAAAATGAAAGCTGCAATAGTGTTACGCACGTGCAGAACGAACGGGATAAAATCGGATTGTTGCTTCGAATAAAAAGGTGTCGTTTTGAGTGTGGCGGCGAGCGGAGGATTTGAGATTTGAAAATTAGCATTTTTGTCGAATAATTCTGGAGCGGTGTCGCACCGTGCGCCCGATACCGAAGAGTTGGCCGAATCTGAGATTTTTTTTCGTTTTACGGAATTGGAGTTTAAATTATTGCTGCCGTACGAACTAGTTTAAGTATTAAAACCTAGGCATACATACCAAGATTACCAAGCACAACATTTAATTTTGCTCGTAAATAGTCATGAATTTCTTATAGATTTATTGAAGCGCCATATGTATACGTTACGTATGTCTCCAAATAATAAAACCAAATAGAAATACATTGATATCACAACGGACTCTACCCAATGTAAATTCCGTAACAAAAACCAATCGCCACGCCTGATAACACCTAAAACTAGGCGAGAGCTAATCGCGTTTCTGTAAAAATCTGTGACCCTTTATCTTTCCTCTCCCAGCCCGCGCTCATCGGGACCGGAGCCGAATTTATGTCGTGGAGTAATCCCGACCCATTTGTATAGATAATTTTTATTATTGCCATCTCTTCGAGCCGGTCGCAGACGATAACCGCCAACCGAAAGAGTTCGTAATGACAATTTAAATAAGGAAGATGTATTCCTTTCGGCGGTCGATAAGTTCAAATTTGAATTTACTCGTTGAAGGAATTTGTAAGTGGGATTCGAAAAAAGATTGGTTGTTAGAGATGTCCTCCTTGTCCGATGTTTGAATCGATTTATGATATGTAAGGTGCCCTTCAATGTCTGCTACATTGTCTGACATTTTTACTTTTTTTATTGATAAAATGAGGTAAATTTATGAAAGTAGGTACTATGTCAACAAGTAAGACGATAAAAATGTTTATAGCGCTCAATATGTTGTATTACTCATACTTGATCTGATCGTTCCCGAGTCTGTAACAGAGAGGCAACAGCTTACTAATTCTTTTTTTTATTTGAATTCATGAGTATAGCAATTAGGTCCTACAACTTTAAAGGACCAGTAAAATATTCCAATAACCCTACAAACTACGCGTGTAAACTATTTTTAACATGGCCACACCGAGTTTATACGCACCCGCACTTATGCCTCTTATCTCTCCCGATGCATTAGTCTCGGATAAACCTCAGATAAAAACAGATCGGTCGGCGCCATACCAGATTCTGATATTAAAAGAAAAAAAAAACGATTTCTCCCAGATAAAGTTGTTGTTGGTTAATTGTAAATTCCAACATAAATGTAAATGGTGTAATAAATTTCTTGTTTGTATCTTTGGTATCTGTGGTTGTACATTTATTTCGAGTGAAGAGTGAACATGTAAACAAAATACGGTTGAAGAAAACAGTAATGAAGTAGGAAAATTCCAAATTTTCTATGAATTTTAGAATGTCAAGAAGGCTTTTTAAAATTCCTTAAAAGACCCAAGTTAGCAATTTAACATTATCGATAGCATGATTGCATTTTGATCTTTACAAGACGCAGGGTTTACCAAACAAGGGTTTACTAAGTCAATGTTATTCAGATTCTGAATAATAAAATGAATTGTGAAACATTACATTACCATAGACCTATTTGAAAGGACAGAGGGCCGCTTAATTAATGACCGCGCGTTTCATACAACAGTCATAACAAATACAGATCGCCCGATTTAACATGTAGCTATTAGGTCACTTCACTAGCCCTCACTACCCCACAAAATGGCGGACTAATTTACCTCGAAAATTAATAACCCGCACCGCGCGTCGTTTTTCATCAGGCTCATTCTAGCTTTATTATTTATCGTGTTTTCCTCAAAACATCATTTACACCGCTTTATTCACGTTCACTTTGAAAGACTGAAAATTGCGTCTATTCGACAAAATAGTGGCGTATCTACTCGCTAATGACATCGTTGCCACCGTTCAAACGTAGGCCATTTTAAGTCTAACGTTTTGTTTGTCAACTCGCGTGTAAAGTTTTGGGCGAAAGGGTCCAATCAACAGTTTTTGTGACGCGGCAAATATAGCGACGATAAAACTTTAGCATTTTATGATTTACAAGACAGGCGGGCATTAAAAACAATGCTCATTCGGCATTCACAAATAAAACAACAATGATATCGGCTTAGGCCGAACGCCGAAAGCTGAATACAATCCGTGCACAGTGGGCCGAAAGCGATCCAGATCTGGCTATCGGGATCTCAGTTTGTTCTCACATCATTACCCGCGCCGACGGCTACAAATTTACATCCAACACAATGGCTATCCAGCATCGAGACATCATTAAGGTGATGCCGATAGCGCCAGTAACAATGCAGAATGAATGCCCTATGCCACGCACCTCGACATTTGAAAAGCAACTTTAAGATTTTCTCCCGCAAGGTTCACATTTCCGTAGCGGAAGCTGGCGTTTGTTGGGGAAAGCTCAATGAAGCGTAATGAGAAAACGTCATATAAGTTACAAAGTAGCGCGCGATTATGAACGCAAAAATGAGAGTTGCAAAGCTGAATTTGAATTGAAAGGAGCGGATTACAGGGCTTCAGGGACGGTTTAGGAAAGGATCAGCTAAGTCGATGCCCGAGGCTATCTCGGCAATACAATGGGAGTTATAATATGGGTGATTGCGGAAAAATTGGTAACATGAATATCTTTGCGGAATCTAAATTTCTATTTGAATATTATACTTTGTTTTTATTTTGTGTTTTAATGTAATATTACCTACTTTAGGATTTAAAGTTCCTCAAACCTACTTAGCCTTATCTTAATTGATAATTCGATTGATTTACAAACTATAATACTTACGTTGCATCATTTTACAAAGTTATTTTTAAAATTAAGCGTTTATTTTAATGCATTATCGATTATAAACATCGATTTGGAGGTCATCCAATAAACAAGCCAAATTGGCGGACCATTTCCAATGTATTCGAGCATTATTATCGTAAAAACGCGTATCTAAGGGCTGCGTACAGTCGCGTTTGCATACAATACTTCGTTACGTGGATTGACGGCGATCGAGGCGATTGAGGCGCGCGATTTGTGTCATGGTGACGACGCCACTATCGATACATGGGCACATCCCTAATTTGCTTCGAGATTTTCACCACCTGTTGAATTTTAATAACTTGGCGTAAAAAATGATGTAGAAAAAGATACCAAACTCTCTTTTCTTTGATAAACAACCATGTTTTGTATCTATACTATACCTACTAATATTATAAATGTGAAAGAAGACAGAGTTCTACAGAGAGACTACGTCTGTAGACTCTCTGTAGAACTCTGTTTTCTTCTTAGAGCTTCTTCTGAGCTTCTTCTTAGATTATCTTCTTCTCAGAGTCTGTGACGTTATCACGGCCAAACCGTAGAGATATAGTTTAGAGTATTGGGACGGAAATTACTTTTTTTCTCCAAAATGTTCTTTTCATTTTTGGAAATTTTCATGTTTTTGATAAAATCGGCAACCTACTCCTTTCTATGCAGACGAAGTCGCGGCTAAAATCTAGTTTAAAATACACTGTTAAACCATTTATCACACTCGCGATAACTTTTTGCTGGAAACATTCGCAGACATCAGATTTTGGTCCGTTTCTATTACTCAGATCTAAGATAGTGCCGAAAATAATTGCATTACGCCCACTGTGCATATCATAACGATCTACATACAATGCGTTAGTTATTTAAAACAATCAAAATAATTATACTATCGTGCATTCCCGATAGTTATCTGGCGTGCAAATACAATAACGATACAACGATACTATGACGAAAACAGTTCGCTTAGGGAACAATTGGTGCGTCCTACGAGTGCCGTGTAGGGTTAACAGATGACCAGAATATCTGGGAAAAGTTAAAAAAAGTCGGGATTTTGGGATTATAGTCGTGACAAATATAAATTAAAAAGTAATTTTGATGTGAAACATCGGGTCATGCAGACTGTTGGCCTGGTAATGCACGTCGCCATGCCGTGGCGACGCTTCAAACCGCGTCCGATCCGGTTCGCGATGTTATTTATATAATTAACTAGCGACCCGACCCGGCTTCGCACGGGTAGCATGTTATTATACATATAAACCTTCCTCCTGAATCACTCTATCTATTAAAAAAAACCGCATCAAAATCCGTTGTGTAGTTTTAAAGATATAAGCAAACATACATACATACGCGGGAAGCGGAAAGCGACTTTGCTTTATACTATGTAGTGATATCGCGATTATGCTGTCACGATGTTTCACTTCTCTCAGGTGTCTCGCGACGGTCACCATTTTTTTTATTAATAAATTTAAAGTTATTTTAACTAAATACACGCGGCATTTACCAAGCGCGTTTTGTTTAATCGAATGAGTGGAATGATTTTTGAATTTCTGTTATTTTAAAATTGTGATATTTGTCGGGACAATTTGTATTTTGCCGAGACTGGACAGGTATTTATTACAATAAATTCACAAGGATCACTTTAAAACGTTTTAGGAGCTAGATGAAGCTACACCTGTTCTTCGCGACCAAGCCTTGAAGAATCAGGCAACAAACACGGCTTGGGGTCATTATTATTTTTATTTTTTTAAATTATTTGTTTTGTCCCGTCATTTATAAAAACAAATGACGGGACAACCCCGACAAATCCCGGCCACCTGGCAACCCTAGTGCCGTGCGATAAGTGAAACATGGCTACCGGGCAAAAATAGCTAAGATAACCAGTGATCGCATCTGTAAACAATGGCACGGGTATCCACGCTCTCATTAGCTAGCCTTGTCGAGATAATGGCGGGATATTTTGCAATTGCGGAATCCGATTGGGGATCGACAACAAGCGATTATATCGATCGACTTGTTTGGTGCGCGTCTTGTGTTTCGCAATTGATCGGTTTTACTTTTTATTTTTGTTTTCATGGCAATGACTTTGAATTGGTTACAAAAAAGTGCTTTTTAGGGTTCCGTACCCAAAGGGTAAAAATGGGACCCTATTACTAAGACTTTACTGTCCGTCTGTCTGTCACAGGGCTGTATCTCACGAACCGTGATAGCTAGAAAGTTGAACTTCTCAAAGATGATGTATTACCTACTGTTGCCGAATAAAATAAATATTTAAGTTTTTTATAGATAATGGTACGGAACCATTCGTGTTTCTGTCTTTAATTTGGGTAAACAAAACTATAAAGTTATTTATGTAGGTACATATAAATTATTATCCTAATAATATTATAAATGTGAAAGTTTGTGAGTTTGTATGTACGTTTGTTCCTCAATCAGGCCTAAACAACATAACGGATTAAGTTGAAATTCGCTGTAGATGTAGATTATAATGCCCGAATAATTAATAGAATTAATAGACTACTTTAAAATATGAAAAACATCCCCAAAAATTTCTAAAACGCAAAAGGGATGATTTATATATAGATGGCGCTGGTGTCCAACAAATCTGACATCACAGACTAAAAACATTCAGTCTTTTCTATTCGATTATTGAAATTTGACAGAACAACGTCTGTCACGGGTCGGTTAGTTGTTATATAAAAATTATAGTAAAAATAAATCTTCACCTGAAACTTTTTCTGTTATATATTATCATCTATTATGTTCTAATAAATACCTACGCTTTAAATGTGGGTTGACTCATAATATCAAATACCTAGATTTACCTTTAAGTACCTACTTAATAGTTTCTTAAATAATTAATTCTAAATAACTAATTTAACAGCTTGCCACATAGGTACTATACAAATAGTCTAGCCTAGTCTATAATAACAAATAACATCGATAACAAAACAAACAAACCCGCAAGAAAGAAAATCATGATTAAAACTATAATCGTAAATCAGTATTGTTAAACCTCTGACCCCACCTCACCACGGACAGATTAAATAAAAGCTGCGAATAAACTTGCAGTCACAATAGCTACAAATCGACTACAAATTCGCTACAAAACCTTACATTCCTCAATAAATATCTCAGCGCGTTTCTATAGGAACTATACCGGTTTGTATCAACTAGCAAGTTGCCTACACTTTGCGGATACTAACTGTTATATTCTTCTGCGGGTTAGAGTTGCCAGATACAATAATCAGGACCCTCATTTCTGTGCTGTAGGTTGTAGGTTCGATTCATGGGTGTGTGTTCTATGTCTGGGTGAATATCGTATCATAAGTACCAAGTACCTATGTATTTAAAAAAAAAATATAAGTATTCTATCAGTAAACTGGCTCACATAGTATAAGCTTTTATTTATTTTTTAAGGCAGCGCCAACAGCACACATAATGTGCATTAAATGCGTAAACATTCATAAAAAATATTAAAGTATGTGAGCCACTTACAGGCATTCTCAGCATTACTTAGTTTAGGCTAGTTAACGATCTGTAATATAAAATTGACAGTGCTCCGATATATTCGGCCTGCACTGTTCGAAATCGTCGTCTGTCGTTAGAATGTTTAATGTCATTGTCAAAAGTAATGTCGATCGTTCGATCCTTCAAAAGTCAGATCAAGTTAATAGTCGGAAACGATGTGACGTTTGTTCCGATATGTCGTTTATCGTTTTCAAGAGTAGACCCCAGAAATGTTGGATTTGGGTAAATTACAGCTAGCTACTTGTAGGAATGTAGTCGTAATAAGTAGTCGTAGTAGTAGACTAATTTTTACATTATGCACATATAATTAATTTTAATCATATATTAGGTTTTTAAAATTATACATTTAATCACTATCCATCTGAGTACATAACTTACATACACATCAGTAAACACACAAAAATAAGTAGGGACATTTCCTTTGAGTAATTAGGCAAACCTTAAATTATTTAATTTATATACGGAATGTTTGTTATTGGATAGTCTAATTTTAATTTGTTTACAGAGTAAGAAAAATATGTATGTATTAAGGAATTGATTAATGGCTTACATTTTGGCAATTCAGTAATAAGGAGTAAATGGTGTATCGTTAATAAATAATATATAACGAATAATGTTTGTTTAGATAATTTATTATAAATAATTCATAATTGGCTGACTACAATTGTTAAGTATTGGTTAATGATTGGTAGCTAGTTTAATGGTTTAATATAAGTGAAATGAAAGATGATTATATTATTACTATTTACAATGTTTAAGATATGGCTATGAACTATGGTGCCCCTGGAAGGATAGCAGAGCCTACAACACAAGTCTTAATGACTTAGTGTAGGCTTTGTTAAAAACTTGTTATGATATACAAGCCATCACTATAAGACATCTCAATTATATCTGTTTAATTATGTATGCATGTGCTTGAATTTTTGAATAAATGATTATTATTATTATTATATTATTATATTATTATTAATGTGGGCATGTGCCAAATGTAATCGGTATTTCAACGAGCTTCTGACTACCTCCTCTAGATATCTCCAGTGATCTGAGCACCTTGAGGATGTAGGTATTGTCTACCGTAAAAATGTGACTTTTTTTAATAACTTCTAAACATATAAAATATTTAATTTATTTATTACAATAAGTACAGTATCGCGTCAATAAATAAAAGAATCTTCAAGAAAATATGCTGAGATCACAATAAATACCCAACATACCTATAGTTTTGATAACACACCAGGATTCCTAGATCATTCTTAGGTATTTCCTTTCCTAAATCATAACTGATTAAGATTTAAATATAATAAAATAAATTGACAATAATAATATATGTCCAATTGAGATGAGCAAGTGTGGTGATACGAGTATTTCTCCGCCAATTAGAAATGCTCCTCCGAACGATACTTAGCCAAAAGTTATCGATAGAAAAATCGATACCACCATTGTTCGGCGCCACCCACACCTTTCGATAACGGAATAGAATTAATTGCAGGAACTATGCTTTCAAAGGCAAATGAGAAGCTTCACAATTTTATCTACATACATAAAATAATAATAAATCTGCCAAATTTAAAACGATTGACCATAAAATTATTCAGAGATCAAACACATTATTTTGATCTGTGAATATTAAACTTAAAACATAAAATATCTCTTAGAAACTTAATATGGCAATTTATAAAAGATTTCCTTTTTGTATAGGAATATTTAAACTTAATTCCGCCGAAAACCAATCAAAATAGAACTAAAATAACATAAAATAATGATAATAATTCAAAGTTTATAGTAAGATACGAGGTTTTTAAACACCTTAGGTATTTAAAAACATATAAGAATGTGCTGGCCTATTTCATTTCAAAGCCGGCCTCCAGTCTGCTGCAATATTGAATTTTGACAGATGGTATCATTACAGTGTCCACACTGACCTGTCTCGGTTCGATTCGAAGCGAATTCCCGATCTGTAAGGTGATAGTCGACGAATGACAATATACAGACAGCCGGGCGATGGCACAGCGATACTCATGTGTGGCCACCCTTACTTTTTATTCGATTGGAGATTGTATTGTGTTATGAATCGATATTTATTTCGGCTTGTCTTCTGTTCTGAGATAATGTTAAATGTTTCACATTGGTTTTGTGACCTCGATTAAACTAAATTTGGATTATAATCAAGATTATTTTATACTAGCTGCCCGTCCCGGCTTTGCACGGGTGTGTGCTGTGTAGGTACTAATGAAGGTAATGTATACCTTCTTTGTTGAAACCTTCGGTTAGATAATTGCAATTTTAACGGAGTTCTTTAATTTTTTTCTAATAATAAAATAAACTATATTACTCGTTGATAATGTAGCTTTTAATAGGAGAAATATTTTTTAGAATTAGTCCAGTAGTTTATTTATTTATCAGAAATAATATTAACCTATTAACAGATCTATGGATTTTCTTTTTGGATCTTTAGGTATTACTTACGGACGACGTGTGTAAAATATGAGTAAGTAACTATCTACTGAGTTGAAGGCTGTCAGAAGAGAATGGAATATAAAAACATATTGTGCCGACCACATAGGGTGGGTTTAAGGCAGGAAGATTATGTAATGATAGTAAGCTTTACGGACGCTTGTTGATTGTGGCTGCCAAAATACTTGTGAAACAAAATAAGTTATATTATCCTACCAATACCGGTCATAAATCAAGTAGTCTTCACGATAAAGTGTGAATGAACATTTATCATGTATCGGTATCAGTGTTTTTATGATTTGCAAATATTTGTTCCGGGTCTAGGTGTTGTGGTACCATGGTACGTAATTTCTACGTATGTGACTGTTGGATGATCTAATAAATTATTGCGTTACTGACAGACTTATCTATCAACGCAGAACCACTTGGCCTAGAGACTTGAAATTTAAAGGGATTATTCCTTTTGATGTATTCCCAAAAAGGGGTGACGTCAGGCAGGCGGCCGGTTGAAAAACATAAGCCAAATCCTCTTCGCAACATGCCGAACCCACGTTAAGGGACTCCCAGTCGCTGATTGCTCTTTTTCGAAACGAAAAAAGAAATACTTCTGAACAAGCCACATCTCCTATTTTTATAAGTATATTACTTCAGGTTCCTACCTACATTTCTATTAAGCTGAAAACATAATAGCAGAAACTTTTCACGATAAAGATATTACTTACTATTAAAATCAACTTGTGATTTATTATTAAAGATAGGTAATATGTAGATCTAGATTTCTATTAGAATAGATTTTTGATAAGTAATTATACATAATTTATATCATTAATTTATTCGAAAAGCTAAGGCGGACCACGCGCCGACGTGTGTTTGTCGTCATTGCAGCGGTCGGTAGGATTATTTATCGAAGTGATTACAGATGGGTACTTGGGTACATCTTTATTCACATATACTATCACTACATAGTATAAAGCAAAGTCGCTTTCCGCTTCCCGCGTCTGTATGTAATATGTATGTATGTATGTTTGCTTATATCTTTAAAACTACACAACGGATTTTGATGCGGTTTTTTTTAATAGATAGAGTGAATCAGGAGGAAGGTTTACATGTATAATAACATGCTACCCGTGCGAAGCCGGGGCGGGTCGCTAGTACATTATAAAATAGGAGATGTGGCTTGTTCACAAGTATTTATTTTTTCGTTTCGAACAAAAACAATCGTCGACTGGGAGCGCCTTAAGTAGAAAAAGGAGAAGAAAATGACGATGATTCCTATTGATGTTTGGAGTGCACTAATAAATAAATTTCAGGGTAGAAGCTTCTAAGATGGTGCAGCGGGAGTTGAAGTCTGTTTGAAAATAGCTTTATGTCAACGAAGACGCGAGGGTTTCCACTAGTAGGCATGTTACGAAACTGACCAATAAAAGCGATGAACGAAACTTACTGCACAACTGCTATTGGCTAGTAGCGGTGAATTTAAAACGCATTTGTGGTCGTTAAAGTGTCCATTCGGTGACTTTTGCACCTTGCCACCATTTGATGTCACTTACCTGAAAATAAGAAAAGGTTACGTTAGTATTTATTATATTTTGCTTAAATAAACTATAGTACCTGGATGACCGAGCTTTGATCGGTATTTCATTGCCTGAAAACACGAGTAAAACGACATTTTCTAAAAATGAAACCTAGTTAAATCGATTTATCGCCCCCGAAACCGCGGAATACTAATTTCATGAAAATCGTTGGAGATGTTTCCGAGATTCAGATTATATATATATACATAAATTGTTCGATCAAAAGTATTATACTTAACCTTAAACTTAATAATAAATAAATAAATATATATAAATAGTATCACGACTGTCAACCCCAAGTACGGTAGACATCCTCTCAGATCTCCAGACGCTTAGATCCTTTGAAGTAGTAGTCAGAGGCACGTCCAAACATTATATTTGGCACATACCCACATTTTGCAGTAGTTAGCATTCCATACGTGACAGGTTGCAAGCCCATCGCCGCTTATAAGAACACTAACTGGTTTCCTCACGATGTTTTCCTTCACCGTTGTAAGCACGTGTTTTTGATGCGCATATAAACCTAACTTAACAGGGAAGTAGGTAAAACAGCTGATAAATCTATATAGAAAAGTGTTACCAATCGTGTTTCTGTCTTTAATTTGGACAAATAAAACCCTTAAGGCGCTCCCAGTCGACGATTGTTTTTGTTTGAAACGAAAAAATAAATACTTGTGAACAAGCCACATCTCCTATTTTATAATGTATAGTATATGTGAATAAAGATGTACCCATCTTTAATCACTTCGATAAATAATACTACCGACCGCTGCAATGACGACAAACACGTCGGCGCGTGGTCCGCCTTAGCTTTTTGAATAAATTAATGATATAAATTATTTATAATTACTTATCAAAAATCTATTCTAATAGAAATCTAGATCTACATATTACCTATCTTTAACAATAAATCACAAGTTGATTTGAATAGTAGGTATATAAAATATTTCGATCATAAATTCTAAAACGTATCATTTTGAATTAATATCTTTATCGTGAAAAGTTTCTGCTATTATGTTTTCAGCTTAATAGAAATCTAGGTAGGAACCTGAAGTAATATACTTATAAAAATAGGAGATGTGGCTTATTCAGAAGTATTTCTTTTTTCGTTTCGAAAAAGAGCAATCAGCGACTGGGAGCCCCTTAAGTTATCTATGCCATGAAATCAAAGCTGTACCTATCTGCCTACCTTTAGGAAATATTTAGAAAGACACGATCGAAATGTCAAAAAATATAATAACCTTAAATTAGAACATTTCCTACGATAAAATATAAAAGTTACGTCCTATCCACATAAAACATAAACAAAACGACCCTTGAGCTGTTTGACATAGTTTCCTCGCAAAACGCCACATACTTTCGACAAATGATTATCTACCTATCTACAGTTTTGTCATGAATGTGAATGTTAAAATAGTTTCGGTTCCAGTTTAAGTGCAATACTCCGAAACAATGTGGAGTTTTTCCCAATAAGTGCTTTTTTGAATTCCGCTCGACGTATGCTGCCTACTTTGTAAACAGATGGGTTTATGTGAATAAATGTTTTTATTATTATTATTATTAATATTATTATGCTACTGAAAATGTATCACGTGATACTTAATTAGTGGCATAAGGGAGATTTTCCACCTAAGCGGAGCTGTGCGGTACGGACCAATGACAGCGCTCAAATATTCGAGTTTGAAAAATCGAGCGTTGTTATTGGTCCGCACCGCACAGTTTCGCACAACTCCGCACAGCTCCGCGGAGATGAAAACTAGCTCCTATTGTTAAGCCCGAAAATGTAATTAGTTTTAAATTTCTATGGGAAAATGTCAGTTGTGGGTTGCCTATTTTTTTTGTTGAGTAACCTTTCATTGCTAGAAAAACTTGTCAATCTATTGCATTTCTCCTTCATTCCAGTAGCGTATGAGCTTAAAGTTTGCAGATAGGCATTAGTTATATTCATAAGGCAGTTTGAAATAAAAAATGGAGTCAATGTTAATGCAAACTATAATAAAATCGCAAATAGAGATATTTCACGTAAGTACTAACAGTTTACAAGAACATTTTGTGTTTTAAAAAGTCTTCACACGACGCGACAGCACTTCATGGCGAAACAAACGTATAAAAAATATTATTTTCGTTTACACTATCCCGTACGAGGTACGACACGTTTATTGCGCGCACAAGACAGGGGGTCTACTCGACCGATGAACGATATAACCTACTAATATTATAAATGCGAAAGTTTGTGAGTGTGTGTGTGTGTGTTTGTGACTCTTTCACGCAAATACTACTAAACGGATTTTCAAGAAATTTTACAGTAATATAGCTTATACATCAGAGTAGGTACCTAACACATAGGCTACTTTTTCTCTAGGTACCCACCGAAGCCGGGGCGAGCAGCTAGTCGTTACAATAAACGTGCCGAAGATGCAGGTGCCGCGTCCGCTGTCGTGCCGATATTTTATATCGCATGTCGTCTATCATGACGATAGTGTCGTGTGGTGTAAAAATGAACACCTACAATCTACATGGCTCTATGTAAATAAGTGCTATGCCACCGTACATCATTAGATAGTTACATGCGGATGTGGATACGATACGACGTGAATCGCACGCATGGCATAGCTACGAAATATACGTTTTTTGTCAACACTGCGCATTTTACTGGCTTTATTGTTGTAGATTAGATTTGTGTCCCCATTAATTTGCTAAGGTGTTAGCTATTCCTTCCTTGTTATAGCACTAACTTAATTTTTTTTAAATGTGCGGACATGGTGTATGATGAATTTGATTTAAACTACGAGTTAAATATATAATTAGTGCAAAATGTGGACGTGCCTCTTATTAACTCCTTTAGATATATTCAAGGATCTAAGTGCCTGTATCTGAGAGGATGTTTATCGTACTTGAGGAAACAGTCGTGATTCCATTTCATTTAATTTTAAAAATTAGGTTAGTCACATTTAATTTAATATTTGGACGTTCGCTGCGACTCTTTCTCATAGCAATCTCCAAGGATCTTGAGCCATCTGCCCTTTCCCATGCCTCAGTTCAAGGCACTACTAAAAAAACCGGCCAAGTGCGTTTCGGACTCGCGCACGAAGTGTTCCGTACCATTATCTATAAAATGATCAAAAAAACACGTTTGTTGTATGGGAGTCCCACTTAAATATTTATTTTATTCTGTTTTAGTATTTGGTGTTATAACAGCAACAGAAATACATCATCTTTCAATTTCAACTGTCTAGCTATCACGGTTCATGAGATACAGCTCTGTGACAGACAGACGGACATCGAATAAGTCTTAGTAATAGGGTCCCGTTTTTTATACTTTGGGTACGGAACCCTAAAAAGAAGATAATATATAAAATATACGCAATATTTTATGCATCGTTCGACCCCCCATGGTATCACGGTAGGCGCGTCACACGCGTGTCACGCAGTGCGTGACGTGATAACGTGACACAGAATGATAACCTTGTACAGGTGAAAAGTGAGTGTTCCGGTTTTATAAGTATAACTAGTGGTAGCACTCGCGACTTTGTTCGTATGAAGGTGTTTTTAAATAACTTTAAACCACGCTGAACCATCTGTTTCATCATAAAAAGCAAAAGGAACACGACTTCTGAATTTCAAGTTTCTAGAGTGGTTTAGGATTTTTAGAAAGTCAATAAAATTAGGTTAGGTATGTATGTATGGTTTTAGTTTACATAAAGTTGGGTGGAACACTGTCATAGAGACAGCCTTCTATGACAGTGATGGTCCACCAACTCTAACTAAACTAATAATATTGTCTTTGCCATAACGTACAGTGATGTAAGATAATCTTCAATAATATAAAAATGAATCGCAAAATGTGTTGGTAAGCGCATAACTCAACAACGCCTGGACTAATTTGGCCAATTCTTTTTTTTAAATGTTCGTTGAAGTTCAAGGATGGTTTTTACGGCCATCAATAGTTATCCCATACAATCCATACAATCCATACATCCCATACAATAGTTTTCTAACTAAAACGTAGAGTCAATTTGAGCTTTATTGCTATTGTATAAAGTTTACTGTTTTCTAAGCAATGTAGGTATGTTCCTAAGAACGGGAACGGGAACTCAATTGCGATACGAAGTTCGCGGGGTCAGCTTGTAAGTAATAGAAATAGGATCACGACAATAATATATATAATATAATACTCTCAAATCTCAAGGCGCTTAGATCCTTGAAGATGTCTAAGGGAGGTCAGAGGCACGTCCAAACAGTATGGTTGGCACAATACCCACTTTTTTCCATACGTGAAAGGTGGCAAGTCCAAGCTTGCTAGCGTATATTGATTCATAACGAAATGATGTAATGTGCCTACTTATGATTATATAGCGACAAAAGTTCGTTTTAATCTAAACCTTGCAATCTCAGTTTGTCACAATTTACCTCATAATTCAGGAAATAGGTTAAGTGGGTGCGAATAAACTATTTATTTTATGATGAAACAGCAATATGCTAATGATATTACCCAAAACATCATTAACCGTGGAGATAGCACTAGTGGGTGCGCCAGGCCTCGCCTGGTTATATCGTGCGATGGCGACAGATATGTTACACAAAACAATGTTGTGAGTTGGGAAATTTCCATGAAATTTTCACGTCAATAAAATAAAGAAATGATACAGAACATCATTATAATAATGTAGAGGCAAAAACAGAGTCAATAATTTTAATGCAAAATAAATTAAATATGATACTAGCGGATCGACTTCACACGGGTGTACTAATGAAGATTAAGGGCAAATGTTGGATACCTTAGGTTACATTATTGCAATTTTCGTGGAGATCTCTAATTTATTTAAAAATTAAAAATGACCTATGTTACTCGCTAATAATCTAGCTTTTGATAAGTGAAATAATTTTAACTAAAGAGCTTCAGCACATATTCTAAAAGCACCAAAAATATGTTATTTTTTACACTTCTGGTAAAATAAACTTTTCTCGCGTCATCATGCTCGGTGTGATGACGTTTAGATCTATCCTTCGTCTAAATCTAAGCTCAAGATACTCCATTAACTCCACATATATCTATTTAGATACCTACGTAGTTAGCTATACTGTTCTGAAAATTCAGTTCGCCATACCCATCGGGCTTGCACGTTACAAAGCTTGCCTGCGTGGGCCTAGCGATAGGATCGCCATTGTGGTCCTAGGTCCTAGGTCTTGGATTCAGTAGATTTGCGTATCGTGTAGACGCTGAGTTTCGGATTTATAGTCACTGTTGGTGTTTATAAATGATACGGGTAAGTTTTGATATGTTTATAAATGAAAATGTTGTGCATGAGTACGGGGGGAAATTGTAACTTTTGACATAGCTTCACCTAACACCGAAGACATTTCATCACTACATAGTATAAAGCAAAGTCGCTTTCCGCTTCCCGCGTCTGTATGTATGTATGTTTGCTTATATCTTTAAAACTACACAACGGATTTTGATGCGGTTTTTTTTAATAGATAGAGTGATTCAGGAGGAAGGTTTATATGTATAATAACATGCTACCCGTGCAAAGCCGGGGCGGGTCGCTAGTAAAATATAAATGGGTAGGATCGCGACAAGACATTTCAGTGACGAAATTAATAATAAAATAAAAAATGCATAGAATACTATTATTATAGTATCTAGTTCCAATTTGAAGCTAGATGGCAATGTGTGGAATGTCTACCAATATTTATTTATTTATTGTTTCTTTGTAATACTTGACCATAGATTTCAGTAGGTTTCTTCGTTTAAAAACTGTTAATAAGTACCTATTGTAACTAATATCGATCGATGAATTACACAAATAATGTAGAGTCAAAAACAAAAGTATTATGGATATAATAATGGGGGATATAAAACGCTCAGTAGCTTAGATATCTAGTGGTGGTTGTATAGAAGGCGGCAAGGTTTTTTACTATTTTATTCTCTCCGCTACACTCAGCTCGTAACATCTCTCATTTTTTTTGCCAACCTAAAAACCGGCAGCTCAAAAATTAGTTCAACCCAATGCTATCTGCAGTAGTAAATTAAGGAGCAGATAGGCTACATAAATCCCCCCTATCGGCCAATAGCCGATCTGATCTACCCCACTGCAGTGCTGACACCCTGAACAATGTCCTAGGTGAGCGACAGAAAGTGTAAGTCGCGCCATGAATGCAGTGCGTGTCGAAAAGGAGGTTTTACCTGCGGTGTTATCAACCAATAGAAAAATGAGGTAATTTTTACCCGAGTGCGCCAGTTTTAGTGTAATTTTTATTAGTTAATAATATCTTTTACGTGAGTAATATTTTATGTTTTTATAATAATTTATTTTATCTTGTTTAATGTATGAATACGCATTATATTCTTGCCTGATCCGATTTTGAAGATTATTCTACTGTGTATAGAATAGTCCTACCATAATTGGTCCCATATAAATTGTAAGTATATGTAGGGCTTTTTTCCCACTGTGTCGCGTCGCGTTTGTCGCTCGACTAGGACAATGCGTGAACTGGTCGGTTCTGATTGCTTTATAAGAGGATTTATGACGATCGAGGACTGCAGGATAACTCGGCCGGAAGGAAATGCATCCTACCCGACTGCGGTAAAGCAAAATGCGGTACGATTTCTTTTTATATCTTGCTATATTGCTTATACAATAAACTCTGGATAAACTTACCTATACTTACCCGAAAAGTTATAAAAATATATCTTCTAATATATAAAATTTCCATGTCACAATGTTAGTTACCGTACTCCTCCGAAACGGCTTGACCGATGAAATTTTGTGAGCATATTGAGTAGGTCTGAGAATCGACCAACATCTATTTTTCATACCCCTAAGTGATAAGGGTGGCGTAAAGATCGGGAAAAACGGAAAGTGCTTTTTTCTGTGGGATTATTGACATTTGACAGGACAACGTCTGTCGGGACAGCTAGTTTACTTATAAAACGAATACTTAAATAAACCAAATTTCTAACGGATTAGCTAAGGACCTTCCAAAGAATACCTATTAAAATAGTTAAAAACGGATCACGACTGTACCTAATCCTCAATAGACATAATCTCAGATCTTCCAACATTCAGATCCATAAAGTTGTCTAAGGGGGTAGATAGAGGCACATCCAAATATTGCAGTAGTAAGCATTCCATTAAAGAAGTAGGTTTTCCTAAACCCTTGGAAATATTCACCATGAAATTCCAGTGCACCAAGTTTTAGCATAACTTTATAGGTACTTACATAAAGTACCGAACGTGCTAACGTCGGCAGTCATCATTGCAATCGGATCCCGCTGAAGCCTGTATCTGGCCTCGGACAGATGGCCCACCCACTGCCGCTGATTAGGTACCTACTTATGGTTGACTCTACAAGTCTGCGGGTCTATTTTGTAAAAACATGATTATCATGTCATGATATTCATTCCAATATTTATTGGTACTGAATGCCATAATACCTACGCTTTTTATGCAGTTTAAACACCTATAGGCATAGGTATAAATAAATAAATAAATATAAATAAATATTGGCGGACTTTACACACAACGCCATCCAGCCCCAAACTAAGCAAAGCTTGTACTATGGGAACCAGATAACTGATAGAATAATTATATACATTTTTTTTAAATACATACTTATTATACATAGTAACACCCAGACACAGAACAAACATCTATGTTCATCACACAAATGTTTGCCCTGGGTGGGAATTGAACCCACAACCTACAGCACAGAAGGCAGAGTTATTACCAACTGAGCTGTGAGGCCAGTCGTAGGTATAGGTATATAGGCTCTCTAGTTATTTTTTTTATTGTTGTACCTACGTATTTGAGTAGTAGGTACTTTTAATTATTATTCTTGTTTGAGCCTTCACCTTGTTCGATTGGCACCACACTGGAGCTCTACATAGCATTAAGGAAAGGATCATTAAAAAAAGGTAGACCCCAAGCCGTGTTTGTTGCCTGATTCTTCTAGGCTTGGTCGCGTGGAATCGGCGTAGCTTCACCTAGTTCCTAAGACGTTTCAAAGTGATCCTTGTGATTTTATTGAAATAAATGATTTTTGAATTTGAATTTAATTTGAGGTGCATAAACAGTGAATAGTTACTATTAAAAGTGTACAGATTAGGTAATCTCTATCATTAGGTATTACATTCAACATCATAACATGATAATCATGTTTTTACAAAATAGCCTTGCTGCACCGTTAGCCATAGACAAATTATCAGGCTATCGCGAACTATTCTCGTTGTGCGAGAGGTGTAGCCATATGTTTCGTCACGGGATAAACAAAGACGCAAAACGTAAACATTCACCGCGATAATGTAGCCGTATGTATGTAATGTAATGTAGTATGGGTGCCTATACCTACATACCTACCAGAAACATACAGGGCTATCTGCAATCGTAACTGAACGATCAAGTTTCAAGTAAACGAAATAAAAAAATATACCTACGTATAATCATCAAAATCATTAGATCAAAAGTACGTGTCTCTGTCTCCTCTAGGATCTAAGAGGATGTCTACAAAGCTTCGGGATTACAGTCGTGAGCCACTTTTTTATAATATAGTATGTTGTAGGTACCAAATTATTGTCAGAGAAAAACGTGGACAAACGCCAATTCGAACCAGTCTCTGAGAAACCTTTTTTTGTTCAAAGTTCCTTAGTTTTAACAATGCTAGGTAGAGTAAATTTAACAGGTACCTCAGAAAAAATAATTTCCATTAACATAAGCAGATTTTCCAAAACCTAGCAACCCTAGAGACACCCGAACGAAGATAGAAGGGTCGTGTCGGGTAACTCCCGCTTCACTCGTTGATGTGCGCGATATGCCCACGCGCATGTTGACGGAATTTGATTTTGGAATATGAATGGACTAACAAAGGTAACCACTAAGACGGGAAATAGAAAATATCTGCATAACTATTTTGTGATGGCCGAGTGGGAGGTACCTCGACTTTCAATCTGAAGGTTGTGGGTTCGAATCCCGGCGTGCATCAATGGATTTTTTTATATGCACATCAAAAACACGTGCTCAAAACGGTGCAGGAAAAAATCGTGATTTTTATAAGCGGCGATGGGCTTGCAACCTGTCACGTATGGAATGCTAACTACTGCAAAATGTGGGCATGTACCAAATGTAATATTTGGACGTGCCTCTGACTACCCCCACTAGACATCTTCAAAGGATCTAAGCGTCTGGAGATCTGAGAGGATGTCTACCGTACTTGGGGATTACAGTCGTGATCCTAATTTTTTTATTTTTTTTTATTTTACCACAATAATAAAAATGCTTGTTTAAATCACGATACAACAACACATTTTTATGTAGGCAGTACAATCTTCGTTGGTGCAAATAATTTATTATTCATAAAGAAAACAAAAAGTAATCACTCTCAATCACCGAGCCTTATCGGCTGGGCTATTTTTGATGGAGCTTAAAAGCCGAGATAGTAACCAGACGTTTGTAGACAAACAGACGGACAGATAGTCGGCTAATCGATTCGCAGGCGTCTTGTTATCTATGATTTTAAAAGTGAACGTTCTTGTACTGCGCGAGCGCATTTGCGTCGCTAACGCGAGACGAGATGGGACGATATTTTGTTGAAGGTAGGTATTTACCTAACATCTATATCTATACTAATTTTATAAAGAGGAAAGATTTGATTGTTTGTTTGTTTGTTTGCATCGAATAGGCTCCGAAATTACTGGACCGATTTGAAAAAATATTTTTCCATTAGAATCCTACATTATCCCTGATGAACATAGGCTATAGAATATTTTTAAGAGAATATTTCCAACGTGTGAAAAAAAAAATCCTTATATCGCGTTTGCTGCGGAAATTATTGATAATAGAGCAAAGTGGTATTCTACAGTTTTATAGAAAACATCAATATCTACAAAAAAAGTCAACAATATCATCACACGTCTAATTATTAGGGATCTGTATAATAACTTCGATAATGTAACCCAACATGTGAAAAATATACCCTTACAAAGATAACCCCGTGCAAAGATATTTAAGGGAACAGCCTTCTTTTAGTGACGTTTTATGGTGCCTATTATAATAATAATAATAATAATAAATATTGGTGGAAATTTTATACATTGCCATCTAGCCCCAAACTAAGCAAAGCTTGTACTATGGGAACTAGATAACTGATAGAATATTTAAATACTTTTTTTACAAATACATACATATGATACATACTAACACCCAGACACAGAGCAAACATCTATGTTCATCACACAAATATGTGCTCTGGGTGAGGATCGAACCCACAACCTACAGCGCTTAAGGCAGAGTTACTACCAACTGAGCTGTGAGGCTGTCAAAAATTATACCGGTTTTATTTACGATGATGTTGCTTAAAAGTTTAGCAGATGGTGACTTGAGAAGGAATCTAGTTCAATTTGTTATAAACTATGATTCAATTGAGATCTCTTCCTTAGAAGTCCAAAAGGAAGGGAAGGGAAGATCGTCACTTGAAATGTGTCTTAATTGTCACGACAAGGTTTGTATGAAAGACATTATTTTTTGTATGAAAGTCTTAATAAAAAATCTGCACCCGTGCTCGATAATATAGATTTCTTTACAGACTAAAAATCGTATGACAATGAAAACGCACTATAACTAGGTCCGTCATACAAATCGGCCAGCGACCACTCTTGTCCATTATATGTACCTACCGATCTTTTATCGTACTGTTTATTTACGTCTTAGTAACTAAATAGTTCGATTGAGTAAAAACTTTTCATACCTGTCAAGTTCCAATGACAGTGTAATATTATGTGACAGCGCGCTGCTCTGATTTCTAACTCGAAGGAGGACTTTACAAAAGCTTTGAAAAAAAAATTAAATTTAACAACAGAAAACTTTCAAAACTTTCGTGAGTTGTACTACACATTATTACAACAACGGGAAATTACTCACGTAAATGATAAATTGTCAATGAGGACACCGACAATGTTTCGATTCATCTAGAGAATCTTCTTCAGGGTGAGTGGACCATTAAACGCGCGCGCTACCCTGCTTGCATTGTCGGTGTCCTCATTGACAATTTATCATTTACGTGAGTAATTTCCCGTTGTTGTAATAATGAACAGAAAACTTATTTTTAGTTACTGCATAAATGTTGTTATATTGGTCTAGCACTTGTTATCATATCTCCACCTCGCATGTAGTTACACTGTAACCTTAGCACCGGTTTCTCACGCTGTCAATTCCCGTCGCAAATATTTCTAGCCGCTGCAGGGGTCTACTCGCAAACAAAAACAAAATATCGTAACAATATTCGTAAGTTACATTCTTATCGACTGTAGTTTGAACTGATTTGTAGGTAGGAATACGAACATCGATGATTGTCAAAAATCACTAAATAAATAATGGTGGACATTTCATACATCTAGTTTCAAACTATGCAAAGCTTGTATTATGGGAAACAGATACTTATATACTGTTTTTTTTTGTCAATGCATAAGTATGATACATTATAACACAGAATAATCATCCATGTTTGTCCCGGATGAGAATCGATCCAAGAAACGCAGAAGGCAGAGTTACTACCAACTGAGCTGTAAGGTCACTCAACGATACGACACAAATACAAATACAAAATGTTTTTATTGCATTCAAATATAGGATGACATAATGTGATGCACTGTTTCCTGCTTTAGTTTTCACTGTGTTGCAGGAAAAACCTCCTCAAAGTATAACATACATTTTGATACGAATATTGTTACGATATTTCGTTTTCTGTTCGCGAGTAGACCCCCTGTTACGGTTAGGCTATAACTTCGGATACTGCTGGCCCGCAGTTTGGTGTGCACCTGAGTTTAGAACAGTTTATTGGTTTGAGAAGTTGTAAAACTTTATTGGCGGCCAAGTGGTACTACAGCTTCATAAATATGGGATGCTTTCGCGAAAATATGAAGTTTTGATTTAATTTCGGTCAAAACCGACCTACGTACGAGATTACCTACTTAAGAAAAATTTAGAGATGTGATAGGATAGTGAATGCAAGAAGTCAGGATCGCAGTAAGTAGAACGCCGTAGTTTTCGCCTACCCCTCTGGGAAACATGCGTTATTTATGTATGTAATTAAATATATTTCCAACTAACTTTATTATAATTTATATTTATATATATTTTATACAACTTCAGCTCGGTTAAACTGAAAATAAATGCTACTTATGGGTATTTCAGGTCGCGAACGAAATCTATTCTTAAATTTAACTTATTATACAATATAAGTAGATTTCACCTATACTGTGATTGTAATTGATTTTATATTGATTACAGATTTCAGAAAACACGGCCATAATATCAATACACCTACTTTTCTGTTAGTCAACTAAAAGACTCGCCCAAAACAGTCTCTCCAATCCAAACACTACGAACCTATCGGGAAAGACCAGTGAAGGTCTATTGACACAACCTCAATAAAAAGGCTGCGTTTAAACAGTCCATAGGATAGGTAGCCTGCGAAATAAAAGGGGACAAGGCGGGTGCGGTGAGGCGATAACGTACCCCCCGCCCGCCCTACCCCGCCCGCCCTGCGTGATGGATGCACTGCGCAGATAAGGACCTCTGACTTAACCACGCGGGAAGGTAAACACCAAACGTATTAGTTGTCTTGAGAGTTTCATTTTCATAATTTGTTTTTTTGTTTGCTTGTTCAAGGAAAGTTCCAAGTTGGGGATAATTTACGAGGGAAAGTTAAATATTACCTACTTAGAATCATTTTTAATACGAACATGTTTCAGCTCATATAAAAATGACAGCAGTTGTAAATCAACGCCTGCACTGCGATTTTATAGACTGGAATCTAAAAAAAAAGTTGTCTTGAATATTCACAACTTTTCTTATTTGCTTGTTTCTTTTGACATTGCAGGCACCACAGACTATATTTTTGCAGACCAATTTACGAATTATTTGGTGATCTTGGATAAATAGTCATTAAAATCTGTTCCAGAAAAATTGCAATATCTTACAGTTTTTTCTGAAGAAAACGGTGGTGACTTTTTAAAAACTACAACATAGGTAAATTTGTACTAAAATAAGAAAATCACGTTAATAACTACATAAATCAAAGCTAAGCTTCTTTCAATAATAGTTAAACATTCATTCGATTAAAAACCCAAGCGGCAGTGACATAAACCGAAACATGAGAAGTCCTAGCAAACATTTTTCAAGCTTTCAAATGAAATGAAATTATAATTTAAGTATGCAACTTAATTAAGTTATTTAAGCCATTAATATTATGCGCCTACTTTCTGCATTAAAAACAAATCATTATATTTTAAATATTTATTAATACGTAATTCGAAATTTTACGGCACCGTTTTTAAAACACATTAATATTCAATAAGGGTATTATTTACATACAGTTTCAGCTACCAATTAGTAGATAAAACGTCGCTATTAAATATCTAAGATACGTATAAATAAACGCTTAAAATTAAATGATTTGTTTACGAATTTTGCAAAAATTATGCGCATACTATTTTGGAACTGATCAAAATAGATGTGGGTTGTATAACAAAACCTTTGGTTACATTGGACGACGTAAAGAATGTAAGGAAGGATAATGAATAACTCTGGCCTCTAAGATGTTTCAGTGCCCATATTTTTTTTTTCAGTTTTAGAATATACTAGCGACCCGCCCCGGCTTCGCACGGGTGCAAAGCTGATACCAAAATATATTACAGAATGTCTTTGTATACTCGTTAACAGCATTTAAAATTTAAAAAAAAGTTGCGCTGATTTGAAATCTTATAATTATCAGTGGTTCTCTAATATATTAAGCATGTTATTATACATATAAACCTTCCTCCTGAATCACTCTATCTATTAAAAAAAACCGCATCAAAATCCGTTGTGTAGTTTCAAAGCTATAAGCAAACATACATACATACATACAGACGCGGGAAGCGGAAAGCGACTTTGCTTTATACTATGTAGTGATTGCTGTTATATAAACCGAAAGAAAGATAATTCTGTTCAATCGATGCTCAAATTAAAATTAAAATCAATGACTCGTCAACAACAATGTATTGTGAAAACAACACTGACTCTGAAATCTTTATTCGAGAATGTCAACTTTATCACCTAAAATCAAAGAGGTTAACCTTATTTAAATTGCATTTCCGTTTTTAGACAAAACGACGTATGCTAATTATAAAAGATATCTCAATAGTTATTTGACAGCGAGGAAAATAATGTTAAAAACACAACCCTAAAAGACACGCTAATAAATAAACGAATGGTATGTCTACAAACCTATAGATTATACCATCCGTTCATTAATAATGACCGCAGAATTAACAATTATTAAAAAAAAAAACTCTTATATTTCAAGATGTCTAAGATAAGATCTTATAGCTTCACGTTCCCTAACTCACGAAATTACTCAGATGTCCAATCAATAATATTAAGTACGTATGTAACTTGAGATGAACGGTGGCCTTCGATCTAAGATATTCGTCAGAATTTGATTTTTAGTGGGTTTACGATATCACTGAATTAAGTGGCAACTAGGTATCTATTTCAAAAAATAAATAGAATCACGACTGTAATATGGTATGGCAGACGTAGATCATCAGGCGCTAAGATCCTTGAAGATGTTAAAAAGAGGTAGCTAGAGGCAGGCGCAAACATGGGCATGTGCCTACGTTTTTAGCCTTAAATAATATCTAAGTATTCTATCAGTAATCTGGTTGTCATAGTACAAGCTTTGCTTAGTTTGGGGCTAAATGTCCACCAATATTTAATAATATTTATTTGTTCTGCAGTAGTTAGCCTTCATACGTGGCAGGTTGCAAGCCCGTCGCTATGAGAACACTTAAAATAACACGACTTTAAAATTTTGGTTCTGTGGCATACAAAAATAAATAGGATCACGACTGTAATCCCCAAGTGCGGTAGACATCCTCTCAGATCTCCATACGTTTAGATCCTTTGATGATTTCTAGTCGCTGACTACCCCTCTAGACAGCTTCAAGGTACTAAGCTCCTGGAGATCTGAGAGGATGTCTACCATACTTGGGAATTACAGTCGTGATCCTATTTATTTTATTTATTACTTAGCTTTGAAACAATTTGGTCATAGATATTTTCAATCCTTCTAACTTCTCAAAATCTTAAAAACAAACCCCGTTCCCGTTTATGTTTTTAGGTTTATAAAGGTGTAACTGCAATAAAATGTGTTGTGCCGACCATACTTTAGTGAGATAAGGGCACGAAGATGATGAATTATGTTTTTGAAAATAACCAAATATAAACTCATTTACTCTTTGAACATGATTCAATAATTTCCACTAAAATGATCAGCAACAGTCAATCAAATAGAACTTTTAAAAATCAATCGGTTATGACGGCTAGGGCGGTTATCTGCTCATCGCTGGGCGGGCGGCGTTATCGCGGCGAGCCACGCGCTCTGACGTCACGTTATTTATCTCTGCGACCGCGAAGGAGTTGCGGAGACGTAACTGAAAATGCAGTTTAATAAGTTACCCTTTTACACGCAATGCTTACTTTTACTTATAAATATACTAGCAGACCCGCAACTGACGTTGTCCTGTCTAAATTGTAATAATCGCATATAGTAACGCACGTTGGTATGACAACTGATGTCAGATTTTTTACACACCATCTATAGCAAAATAATCCCATTTTGCATTTTTTTGTAATTTTGGGGATGTTTTTCGTATATTAAAGTAGTCTGTTTTATTCGAGCATCATATTATCTACATCTACAGCAAATTTCATCTTAATCCGTTTAGTCTAAACAAACTCACATACTTTCGCATTTATTGTTATATATTTCTTTTAATATTAGGAGTTAGGATGAAGGTTTTGTGTTACTGACTGACTAATCTATCAACACACAGCCTACCATCGGTCCTGTAAATCTGGGGGCACGGCAGTGCCCCCGCCAAGTCAAGCAATAAAGCGGCACGGCTGTACCATCCTTTTCTCGAAGCAGTTCAGGCCATTTTCTACCCCCTATAACTTCGCTGTGGATAAAACTAGAAGCCTGAATTTTCAGTAACCAAGCAGTCACTATATAAACACGGTATATTTCAAATTTCATTCAATTTGAACCAGTAGTTTAAGAATTATAACTAGTCAAAGTTTCCTATTTTGTCACTCACTCACTCACTGACTGACTGACTGACCGATCATCAAAAGTTTAAGGCACTTCTAGCAGACATAGAAGCTTCAAAAAACCTGCCAAGTGCGAGTCGGACTCGCACGTCGAGTTCCGTACCATTATCTATAAATCACGTTTGTTGTATGGGAGCCCCACTTAAATATTTATTTTATTCTGTTTTTAGTATTTGTTGTTATAGCGGCAACAGAAATACATTATCTGTGAAAATTTCAACTGTCTAGCTATCATGGTTCATGAGATACAGCCCTGTGATAGACAGATGGACTGACAGACCGACAGACCGACAGATAGACAGACGGACAGACGGACAGACGGACAGACGGACAGACGGACAGACGGACAGACGGACAGACGGACAGACGGACAGACGGACAGACGGACAGACGGACAGACGGACAGACGGACAGACGGACAGACGGACAGACGGACAGACGGACAGACGGACAGACGGACAGACGGACAGACGGACAGACGTACAGATGGACAGACGGACGAACGGACAGCGGAGTATTAGTAACAGGGTTCCGTTTTTACTCTTTAGGTACGGAACCCTAAAAAGTAGGGCTATCTACAAAAATAAATGAGATGCCATCAAAAACATAACTTGTAAAAAAAGCCAAGTCTCGCAACGCAACTCAGTTCTTCTACCGTAAAAAGTAGTGAGATCCATGTAATACCAAGTCGGTTAATTTATTCAGTCCCTACTTTAAGGGTCCTTCTGACTTATGTTATTACGTAATTAGCTAACATTTACGTAATAACTTAAGACAGAAGGACCCTTAAAGTAGGGACTGAATAAATTAACCGACTTAGTATTACATGGATCTCACTACTTTTTACGGTAGAAGAACTGAGTTGCGTTGCGAGACTTGGCTTTTTTTACAAGTTATGTTTTTGATGGCATTTTAAATTTAGAGCGAGTTATTTGAATAATAAAGAAATTCTATTGCTTTAGCAAAAAAGTTTTTAACTTACGAAGGTGCCTTTCAATGGTAACTATTCTTGATACGTACCTATTTCTATTAATAAAAAATCTATAGTAAAAAAAAAGAAAAAAAAATCGCCATATTGATCGGAACGAAAAGTGATAATGACCTATATATAAACAGTGGACATCCTATGGCTGACTTTATGTTAATGAGTAATAAATCATACAAAAATCATACATACATAAAATTTCTGTTTTCCAGAGCGGTAGGCAGAGAGAGTATCATGAAAAATAATATAATGTATTTTCTAATTGACTAGTAAAAACATGAAAGTTAATAATAACATCGGTAGTGTCAGCGCGTTCTCATATTAAAAGACAAAATTTAAAAGTGCAAATTATAAGTTTTCAACTTGAATGCTTTGCCAGGGCGGTTATCACGCACCGCGAGGGCGGGCGGCGTTATCACACCAGCGCACACCTAACTTCGTTTATTTTGCACCGCATACGTTGCGTGCCTGTTGTAATACCCTAGTGATATACGTATTTTATTTTGAATACTATATTTTTGTAAAAAGACGTGTTGGCCGAGTGGGAGCTACCTCGACTTTCAATCTGAATGTCCAGGCGTGCATCAATGGATTTTTCTGTTTGAAAAGTTGTATATGCGCATCAAACACACTACTAGCAACATGCCAGCTACTACAAAATGTGGGCCAAACATTATATTTGGCACATGCCTGCATTTTGCAGTAGCTTAGTAATATATGTTAAAAAAAATATTGGTGGACACGTTATTAATACAGCGCTATATAATCCCAAACTAAACGAAGCTCGTATAATTCCCATACTATTTAGATACTAGATTTGAAATTTCGTTTTACCAGCTATTTATAAAAAATAAATAGGATCACGACTGTAATCCCCAAGTACGGTAGACATCCTCTCAGATCTCCAAACGCTTAGATCCTTTGAAGTAATGGAATACTTCTTATACTTTTTGTTTCTTCTATGTATGTATGTTTTTACCGATGAAATGTCTTTCTAAATCTACTGGCGCGTAAAGTTAACATCTAAAAGCGCTGTGCCTGATAAATTACAAGCTAATTCTAAAATCTCTTAGCGCGAGTTATCTGGAAGTATCCACGCCATAAAGGAGTGATTCATTTGTCTCGACCATCGACGGAACTATCCGCGTAGTTAATGTTGTTCGCAAATCTACCAGATAATGCGCCATTAGGTACCGGTAATTAAACCATAGTGCCTATAACTCGAGTTTTATAATGCACAAGTTTTATATCTTATTTATTCGTTTCTTATAACATAATGTTTGGATGTGCCTCTGATTACCCCTTTTTTGATATAAATAAATAAAATGTTGAAATGCCCACCTCACACATGACATCTAACCCCAAACTAGACAAAGCTTGTACTATGGCAACCAGGTTACTGATACTCGTAGAATACTAATATACTTTTTTTTGTATATACATACTTATAATTATAATACAATAACCAGACACAGAACAAACATCTATGTTCATCATACAAATGTTTAACCTAGGTGGGAATCGAACCCACAACCTACAGCGCAGAAGGCAGAGTTACTACCAACTGAGCTGTGAGGCCAGATCTTCAAGGATCAAGAGTTACTGTACTTGGGGATACAGTCGTGATCCTATTTCATTTATAGGCAATGGGCTTGCGACCTGTCACATATGAAATACATTGCAAAATGTGGGACCGTGAAAAATTTGAATGTGCTTCTGACTACCCTTTTAGTCTAGACATCTTCAAAGATCTAGAGCATGGAGATCCGAACGAATGTCTACCGTATTTGGGATTATAGTCGTGATCCAATTTTATTTCTTTTTTTTTATTGAAACTAGCTCCCGGCTTCGCATAGATGTACAAATGAAGAATAGTAGCAAATTTTTAATTCCTTAGGTTATATTATTGCAATTTTCATGAGGTACTCAAATGTTTTTTAATTAATATATTTTCTTTGTTACTTGTTGATAATGTAGCTTTTTTTAGGTGAAATAATGTTTAAATTTGATTCAGTAGTTTTTGATTTTATCCATTACAAACAAAAAAACAGCAAACACATAGCATTCGTTATGTATACATAGCCAATTGATAACCTTTTATTTTTCTCGAAGTCGGTTAAAAATGAGTCTGCGTTTACCTCGCAGTCCGGCATAACACATGAGATCGCGCCTGCGCAGATAGCACGAAGTGCTTTTGCCGATAAGCCGCATCGTGCGGTCCAAATCTGAGTATGATTTAAAACACAGATTGTGGATAACAAGGTACCTAGAGTCCATCCACTTTGTGAGGATAAAAATGTGATAGTGTGCTTGGGATGAGGAGATTTTGAATTATATGATACCTACGCATTTATTTATAAAATGTACTAGCCGACCTGTGACAAACGAGGTTCTGCCATTTTTCTTTGTAATAATCACATAGGAAAAAGCAATTTCGGGCAGCTTCCAATTTTTTCCTTACAAACCTTCTACTGATAAAATAAATTACGAATTTTGGTAGAATGCGTATCATTAGTCAAAACTGTGTTGCTTATACGACTTAATGTTTTTAGTCTGTGATGTCAGATTTTGTGCACACCAACGCCATCTATACCAAAATCATCCCTTTTTTATCATTAAGGGGTTGTTTTTCGGATTATAAGTTCCCCTTTATTTATTCTGATTTTTATCTACTTACATACTACAACAAATTTCACCTTAATCTGTTTTGTCGTTTATTTTTGATTAGGGAACAAACATAGCAGCCTTATCACAAACTTTCGCATTTCTAATATTATTAGGTTTTTGAAGTCTTTTAAAGCCGTGTTGACAAGTGAGAGGTACTTCGACTTTCAATCCGATGGTCGTGGATTCGAATCAATAGATTATTCTGTTGGTAAATTGGGCATTAACACGTGCAAAGATCGTGAGAAGCCATTCATGGGGATGGGCTTGCAACCTGTCACGTATGGAATGCTAACTACTGCAAGTTGTGGGTATTGTCCCAAATGTGATGTTTGGACGTGCCTCTGACTACCTCCTTTAGATATATTCAAGGATATAAGAGATTTGAGAGTATGTCTACCGTAGTTGCAGATTGCAGATAGTGGTTCATGCTACCCAGTTACAGTTTTCGGGAGTAGTCTAGGGTAAGTCCGGGGGAGATGGCCCTACTAACTTGAAGGACCTTTTGTTGGGAAACCATTATGATTGTATAAACTATGTATAATATTCTAAGCTCGAACGTACAAACCAAACAAAGCAGCGATCGAAGAAACAACAGCAATAGGAATACGCGATATTAAGAGCAAATTACAGCTGAACGCGCTATAACCAGCTCCTTGCATCTTATCGCACGTACCCATTTGCATCCGAACTCGTATGTACGAACCCTATTTGTACAAGTGTACCTTACTACATGTACGAAATCTTAACACTACTTAAAGTGCATAACGTTATCGTATCGGCAATTTTGCTAAATACTGTGCTAAATCTCATTTAATCTATAGCTGTGACAACGTTCTCTAAGCTCGTCTGTAACTGACGAGGCGCGGTTTGAATATGGTCAGACGTTGGGGCAGATGGCACAAAATGTATTGTTTTGTCTCCTCGGATATGGTGAAATGATTAAATTAATTCTCAAAAATGTAGGCAGTATAATACAAAATGGTATAATTGGTAAGATGAAAAAAAAAATATTTAAAAAAAAATTAAATGAATTCAATCAGACCAAAATAATCTTTAAGGTTTAAAAATTCTAAGGTTTCTAAATTCTTAGGAATAGGTTAGGAAACTTCTACCGCATAAAGAACACTGTGCCTTTTGCATACCGTGTAAATGTGAAAAGGCATGTTGTCGCCGAGTACCGCGAGACATTAGGCGTGAAACTAACGTAACTGTTTAATTAGAAGTGCATCTAAAGTGTTAGTTGCTATGATTGTCTGTACCAAGTAGGTACACGATGGCTCAAGGTACAAGATTATAGTGATTTTAGAAATACATAAATTTACATATCTCCGATTTTTCACGAATAGCCCCTCATTATGTTTGGCACATGCCCACATTTTGCAGTAGTTAGCATTCCATACGTGACAGGTTGCAAGCCCATCGCCGCTTATAAGAATACTAACTGGTTTCCTCACGATGTTTTCCTTCACCGTTTTGAGCACGTGTTTTTAATGCGCATATAAATTTTCGAACAGAAAAATATATTGATGCACGCCGAGATTCGAACCCGCGACCTTCAGATTGAAAGTCGAGGTACCTCCCACTTTACTATTATTAATTCATTTGAATAATAAATCGGTTTATAAAAATATTAACTCAACAACAGCAAATAACAATATTAATATAAGTTCTTCCGTTCGCGGTTTTACCTGTGTAGGATATTCACGTATAAAAAATGTACGAACTATACTTCGTCCAAATCGGTTCAGCCGTCTCGGCGTGATTGAACCACGAACATACAAACTTACAATCTTTGGAATTTATAATAATAAGGTTTTTTTTGTTTGTATGGAAATATATCCCCATGGGTTGTTAATTTTTTTTTGGCGTCGCATTCTGTGCTTTTCCCTTTTTTGTATTTAAATATTAGGGAAACATTACGCAAACAAAAATACGCGAGCTATGACGGGATGATTAAATTACGATCAGGAGAGTTAGTAAAATAGGTGCAAAGGTACGTAAATACATAGATAAAAGAGTCGTTACTTAATAGTTTGACGTAAGCTTGACATTTTCTTTCACCAAGGAAACCTCTTTGAGTTTGACGTTGCTTGTCAGTTAGTCCGCTTTCGTTTTTAGTGTGCGGCACAAACTTAGAACAAGTTTCGGAGGTATTGGATCTTGGAAGTTTGTATCGGCACACGTATCGATGTCTTTGAATACTGCTGCAGCGTTCTAGTCCAAGTTGGGGTCAAGCCACACACCATCCACATCTATACTTCTATTAGATACTAATTTAAAGAGGAAATTTGTATGTTTCTATGTAACAAAGAATCTCAAAAACTACTGGACCGATTTCAAAAATTCTTTCAACATTAGAATGCTACGTTATCCCTTAGTAACAAAGGCTATAGTTATTTTTAGATTAAATTAGGGATCCCTACTAACACTTCAATAATGTAAAAAAATACCATAAAATCATTAGAAGGTACACCTGTGCGACGCAAATATTACACAGCGCCATCTAGCCCCAAAACTAAACAATACTTGTGCTGTGGGCAAAAAAAATACTAAACTATTTTTTCCTTCGATTTCAAATAGTTTATATTATTTTTTTTGTGTAAATTGAGATTGGATTTATTACATACTAGGTTACATTATTGAAATATTCGTAGGAATCTCAAGTAATCCTTGAATGTATCGTACAGATCTTGCGTCTTTCGAACTGACATTTCGTACGCACATGGTGCTGAAGCGTATAATGATATAAGGCTTGACCTTACAGCAAGTGGCCACGTGCTTTCAGTGTAAGTTTAGGTTCCAGATCTCGATAGCACCTGCATATCACATACTACGAAGGTATGTAGTTAATTTTCATGTTCTGGTCAAATAGGTAAAGTTAATTTTGACTACAGTCTAGACTGACTTCGTCAGATTGTGAGGGTTGGAAGTTCTGCTGTATGATACAATGGGATTGGACAGTTTCTTATTCGACTGTAACTAAAAAGTTTACGCAAATTTGGACTCTAGCTTAATCAGAATAAGAAATCGTCACCAAATCAAAGAAATATGAGTTTTTACAATTAAACAAAACTTCATTATATAACTATTCTTCATTATACAACTTTACAAAAACAAGATATTTTGACAAATTGTGAAGCCAAAATGTAGTTTTTTTAAGTTTTATAGTAAAACCATCTAGCAAAAATAAATTTTAAATGACATTAGGTACCTCGGGAAAATTCTATCCTAATCCTAATATTATAAATGCGAAAGTTTGTGAGTTTGTATGTATGTTTGTTCCTAAATCAGGCCTAAACGACAAAACGGATTAAGTTGAAATTTGCTGTAGATGTAGATATAATGCCCGAATAAATAATAGACTACTTTAAAAAAAGAAAAACATCCCCAAAACGGTAAAAAAACTCAAATGGGCTGATTTATGTATAGATGGCGCTGGTGTGCAACAAATCTGACATCACAGACTAAAAACATTCAGTCTTTTCTACACGATTATTGAAATTTGACAGGACAACGTCTGTCACGGGTCGGCTAGTATTCCATGTACGAGTACTCCCTCATTTGGTAGTCTGTTTCGAACACCAATCGCCGCTTCTTGGCTCCAAAACCTGCAACCACCTAATGGCTGTAGAGTCTAAAATTCCTTGTTCGACATCTATACTGGGTTCGTAGGTATCTAGGTACCGTCCGATCGCGATGCAGTGCACTTTCCGAACTTTTACTTTGTGCCCAAAAGATACGCCTTGATATATTCCGCCGAGATACCAACTTCGTTCTGATGCTATGCTGCTGTGTTGTAAATAAAGAATGGTCAGCGCTTTTGACTTTTAAAAGCTGTATCTTTAATTTTTTTGACACGTGACTAGATAGAGGTTAGAGACCGTAGACATTGACCACGAGAATTCTACTAATATTATAAATACGAGTTTGTGAGGATGTTTGGATGTTTGTGGCTTAATCAAGCCTAACGACCGCACGGATTTGAATGAAACTTGGAATATGCATAGCCTATGTCCTGGAATAGCAAATGGGTTACTTTTTATCTAGGTACCATGCGATCGAAACCGCTGGGGAAAGCTAGTAAATGTTAATAAAGAAATTATGCAATACCCTTGAAATATAGACAAATTAAATAAAAACATTTATTTGGCCTCACAGCTCAGTTGGTAGTAACTCTGCCTTCTGCGCTGAAGGTTGTGGGTTCGATCCCCACCCAGGGCAAATATTTGTGTGATGAACATAGATGTTTGTTCTGTGTCTGGGTGTTAATATGTATAATAAGTATGTAATTAAAAAAAAAAGTATATAAGTATTCTATCAGTTATCTGGTTCCCATAGTACAAGCTTTTCTTAGTTTGGGGCTAGATGGCACTGTGTGTATAGTCCGCCAATATTTATTATTATTATTATTTATTTATTTAAGACAGCTAAGAAAGGTTCAATAGATTTTTTCTTTTGCTTGTGGTAATCACGTGAACGCGTCCATCATACATTTTGTACGTACTACAAGATTTTCGTAGCCTGAGTAATGTAAATATTGACTATTATTATGGTTTAAGGTTCTGTTTTTACATTGGTAGATATAAATATTAATTACACTTTCAAAATCGCACCGTTTCCTTACCGGCCACCATCCGGTCAGAATTCCTCAAAAACCTTCAAAAGGGAAAAGCTGAAAAACAATTTGACCCTTTCACAGATACCAATCAGGAAACATATCTCGCCTTTATAAAAGTGAATAAATAAATACGGATGCATTAAGGCGGGCATGGGCGGCTACCGCAGGTGGCCTTCCGCCCGCCCTGTATCGCTGATAACGTGCGTTTAACGGCCGTTAACGGCTGTAACGAGGCCGTTAGAAGCGGGCGCTTCCTCGGCCATTGTGAGGGAACTTTGTAAAACGCCTAACGTTAGTAAAGATCGTAAATTTGACCGATCGCCGCTATCGCGAGATGGTTTGTTAGTTTGCGAGTGACAAAATGTTGCGGGACCTTTTTATGCTAATACCTTGGACGAGGATATATAATTTTCACGTAATTTGGGGCAACGAGAAATGTATTAAAGGTACGGAATTTTAAATTCTTTATTTACAGGCAGAAATAAAATCTTAATTTTTATTTTGGAGATGTTTTTCATATTTTAATGTAGTCCATGTTTTATTTCGGGTATTATATCTACATCTACAGCAAATTACATCTTAATCCGTTTTGTCGTTTAGGACTGATTAGGGTACAAACATTTATATACAAATTCACAAACTATCTCAGTAAACGTGTCGCTTCGATCAGAAATTTAAATTAGTTAGACTTATCTGAGTGAGTTCTCCTTTTAAAGATTATTTAGACTTTTGTGGAAAGCATAAAAATAAAACACAGTAAACGATTATAGGTTTTTTTGGTAGTATATTTGAATAAATGTCAATAATAAGATACTATATGAATATATATTGTGCGTCATAAAACCCGAATAACTGTTTTTACAACGTCTTCTAAATTTACATTTAAAATGTAATCTAAAAAATACTAAAACTATTTAGATAGATTTCCATTAAAACTAAATAGGATCACGACTGTAGTACCCAAGTACGGTAGACATACTCTCAGATCTCAAGGCGCTTAGATCCTTTAAGATGTTCAAAGAGGGTAGTCAGAGGCGCAGCCAAACATTACGTTTGGCACAATACCCACATTTTGTAGTACTTAGCAATCCATTAGTGTCAGGTTGCAAGCCCATAGCCGCTTAAATGCCACAAACTATTTAGGTAGATTTCCATTTAAAACAATGACCTATTTTTAGTCAAACTTAATGAACAAAGACCCTATAAACAATAAGATAGCATTATCTGGCCCATTAGTGGGCACCTGAGTGTGTATATTCAATTAGGCGGCGCTAGGGCGGGCGGCGATGCTATCTCAGGAAGGGCGGGTAGTTCACGCTGTTTTAACTCTATTCAATTTTGTGTGCGATGAGCTTGCAACCTTTCACGTATGCTAACCTCTGCGAAATTTTTAGGTGTAATGTTTGGACGTGCCTCTGACTACTCTATATATATCTTTATGGATCTGAGAGAATGTCTATTGGGAGATTGCGACCCTGATCCTATTCCATGTTGGCTTTGTTGCTTGTGTTTTTAAGTTTAATTTTCTTTATGTAATTAATATAACTTTTAGTACATTTTGATGATACTTTATTAACCGACGAAAAACGGAGGAGGTATTCAAGTCGAAGCGATTTTTTTTTTAATTTTTTTTTTATTTATTTATACCCTTCGATCAACAATGTTGTCCCATTTAAATTATATTAAAGGACTAATAGTTACTTCATAAAACATAAAAACTAATGTTGTCCCTTGACTTTTGAAACATTTTTGTCGGTTTTCTTTAATTTTTTCGTAATTATTTTAATATCATAGTTACCAATATTATTTATATAAAAAATAATCTTCTGAAATGTTTACCATTAGTATAATATTAGTAAGAGGTAAGATTAGTTAGATGGTTATTACAATCTTTTGATGTTAACAGTTTATATTTATGACATATTATGCATATCTATAATATAAAAATAAGTCGGGTTTTCCTTCCTGACGCTATAACTCGCAGAACGCACGAACCGATTTCCACGGTTTTGCATTTGTTGGAAAGGTCTCGGGCTTCGTGAGGTTGATATCAAAGAAAATTCAGGAAATTTTTTAAGAGAAAAGCAGGAAAACAGGAACGGGAACAGGAACGGGAACGGGAACGGGAACGGGAACGGGAACGGGAACGGGAAAATTCTAAAGCGATACGAAGTTCGCCGGGTCAGCTTGTTATATTATAATATTGAACGATACGATAAAAGAGGAAAAGGAACCAATTAGGGGAAAGAATTCGTAACATAATAATTATCTTACGAATAACCGTAAAAAAAGATATGAGAATTATCACAATTTTACGGTTATACAACCATGAATATTTAGAGATATCGAAATCTTCTTTCAAAATTATGGTTGAGTTAACTTTCAAAATAAAATCTCAAACTGTTGTCTTACAATTTCAATTTCAAATCTTTTTGAACGTTGTAAGCGCATGCACACATCAAACTCATACGGGAACGCTACTTAGTGAATTAGTTAATGTAGGCATGTGCCAAATGTAATGTTTGGACCTGCCTCTGACTAACCCCTTTAGACATCTTCAAGGATCAGAGTGCCTGGAGATTTGAGAGATGTCTAATTGGTGATTACAGTCGTGATCCTAATTGTTACATAATTTAAAATCAGTTAAAAAATATTTTTTAAAGTGATTATTACAGCAAAAATTTTGTGTAACACTATATTTAAATGAAAAAAAATTTAATAATTGTATGATGTACACAAAATCTTTGCAGATAAATATTCTATTATATATGTTGTTTAAAAATCATCGTTTGAAAATTAAAATGTTATTAAAATGCACACCAGCGCCACAACCAGCGCTGTCATTTGTCAAAATTTTAGGCGTAAATTATTTAAATAACCTAATTTTTAACGGTACTACCTTCTCTCCATCTATAACGCTAGTAATATTTTTTTTCGGTTCAACTTACGATAAACCTGAGCATAAGTTACAAATGACGTAACTTACAAGCGATAAAAAGCACTAGTGACGTGTGGCGACGGCTGAACAAACGTCGTTACTGCGTTACTGTTACTAAATAAATCGTTAGCCGCGCGAGAGCCTGCGAGATACGGCACGTAGGGCCCCAGCTTAGGGATGCTGGATAAGGCACTTTTCCTGAAGCTCTTTGATGAAAAACATCGTGAGGAAATCAGTTTGTATGTGAACGGCGATGGGCGATCTGTCACGCGTGGCATGCGTCTACTGTCAAATTAGATCGTCTGCCAAGTGTAATGTTTGGACAACTCGATTCCTGCGGTAGCACATCTGTTTGCATGATCGCCAAATATTTTTTCTGAGCTTAGGTGTTATTGATATTAATTAAAACCAATGTATGGGGTGAGAAATAGAGAAGTAAACGTGAACGATTGATGTTTTTATTTATTATTTTATTTTTTTAGATAAAACAAACAAAAAAAATAAGTTAGTATCTAACTAACTTATTTTTTTAGTACTTAAAAACTAAGAACTACAAAAAAATAGATATTGACCAATAAATCGTACTTACTTCAAAAAATCTTGTTTGTAAATTTTGAAGACTGTTTTTTATTAACTATAGATTTTGACACGGGTCTTTATCACGTAATAATCTTTAATTTATTTTCCCGACGAAAAAAAATACGTAATTACCATCAATTTATTTTCCCGCCGTTAGGTAATTACGTGATAAAGACCCGTGTCAAAATCTATAGTTACGTCTACTAATCACGATAGTTTGAAAAATAATGATGTTTTTTTATTATTTTATATTATAAGTGATGTCGTATCTAGGAACATAAAGGTCGGCGTTTACCGAAAACCGTCTCGGCTGGCCAAACAAACTGAAACTCGGAATTATTAGTGTTTTTCGTATTGTACAGATTTGTGGAACACCGCTTGCTATCTGAGGTTTAGTTGAATAAGCGGTTACTGTGTTTTACTTCTATTACTAGCTAAATGATATTACTGTTACTCGCTTGTTAAGCGAAAATACCTAAATAACTGTTTAAAGTTTATGAATTTGCGTCATTTTTGTATGGCATTTTATGAGCGCCTGTGGCCTGAGCACGAACCACTATCGTGTTGACAATGTATCGTCCAAATGTCAAAACTGACCCTTTTTGTATAGTAGTAATAGTGTCAGTTTTGGCATTTGAACGTTACGTTGTCAATACGATAGTCGTTCATGCTGACCCACCTTTACAGACATACAGACATCCACCGATTCCACGTATATACTTAATGTCTTCAAGGTTTTTTTTAACCGTTTTTAGGGTTCCGTACCCAAAGGGTAAAATCGGAACCCTATTACTAAGACTTCGCTGTCCGTCTGTCTGTCCGTCTGTCTGTCTGTCTGTCACAGGGCTGTATCTCATGAACCATGATAGCTAGACAGTTGAAATTTTCACAGATTATGTATTTCTATTGCTGCTCGAACAACAAATACTAAAAACAGAATAAAATAAATATTTAAGGGGGGCTCCCATACAACAAACTTGATTTTTGCATTCCAGCGCCATCTAGTTTCATTTGATGTTACTACGTATTATAGGTACTTTTCGCGGTCTCATGCGACCGCTCGGGGTTTGAGAGGTAAGATGAAAGAGGTTTGCGATTCCGCTGGCAGGTGGCGCTATTTTACCACTATCGGTAAAGTAAGTCGGTAAATAGGTGGTACTTCACATGATCGAATAAAAAGTTTGAAATTGAATTATTGAATTCATGTAGTTAGGTAAATAGGTACCTATACCTAGGTAGATATTATTAATTTCCAATTAATTTCGAGTTCGAATCATGGCCGTGCATCAATGGATATTTCTGTTCGAAAAATGTACCTATATGCGCGTTACACGTGTTTATAACAGTGAAGGAAAACATCGTGAGGAAACCTGTTAGTATTCTTGAAAGCAGCGACGGGATTGCAACCTGTCACGTGTGGAATGCTAACTACGTAGTTAGGTAAATAGGTAGGTTACGAGATATTATGAATTATTTTTTATGTTTCTAGGGTTCCGTATCTAAAGGGTAAAAAACGGGACTACTAAGACACCGCTGTCCGTCTGTCTGTTACCAGGCTGTATCTCGTGAACCGTGATAGCTAGACAGTTGAAATCCCACCAAAAACATTCTGTAAAAAACTAGCCAAGTCTCGATGGAGCTGCTTGTTTATCTCTAAAAAGTAATGAAATCTAGACAAAGTCGTGTCAAGTCTGAGGTTCTTTACTGCGATTTCTTTATTATTATAGAATGTTGTGTGACTTGGCCGTTGAACATTCTTTCTACGTTAGTGGGTACAAGTAAATTTTGTTTACACGTAATGTTATATCTGTTGTAACTACCTATGTTTGTTAAGCGAGATAATAGCCAATACTAGTGTCTTATTTTAGGCTGTTGTTGATCGTGCAACACATGCATTCAGCATTGACAATGCTGACTTCTGCTGTCTTCTTTTTGGAGCGTCAAATCGACCACCGATCTAACATAAAATAGACGTATTTTTTATACTGTTTGTTTCAGGCTCGCCTTTACATAAGTATTATTGAAATACGCAGCTTTATGAAGCCTACAATTGACTGGTTATTGAATCAACGTTTTCTAAGTGGCAATTTTCCATCGTTAATGGGTAGCGGTTCTGACGACAGATTGGTGCAATGGTGTCATGGAGCACCTGGTTTTGTACCCTTGTGTACTCTTCAACGGCCAAGTCACATAACATTCTATAATAATAAAGAAATCGCAGTAAAGAACCTCAGACTTGACACGACTTTGTCTAGATTTCATTACTTTTTAGAGATAAACAAGCAGCTCCATCGAGACTTGGCTAGTTTTTTACAGAATGTTTTTGGTGGGATTTCACTTCTTTTTGTAGAAACGTGGGCTTATTGATTTATTTTATTAGATTTTCTTATTTGACACAGTTTTTTTTCTTTTTACGAGTAGTTTTTTTATTAAAAAAATAAATCGTAAGCGCGTTTAAAATACAGTCAGCGCCATCTAGCGACGTGTGCGGGTATCACCGCCACTCTTAGTCCAATGCATTATATTTTGATCAAATTTTGAGCGAAATTAATATTTTTGTTTATTTAATTTGTTAATTTGTTTATTCAATTTGTGTAATGTTCGAGTAGAATAAAGTTAATCGTTCGACTATTTCTTCTTGTAAACTTGTAAGTATAAGTAAGTATAAAAGCCAGTCTAGTCTTATTCAGAGTTTTCCTTTAATTTTATTGCGTACTAGCAGTCCGCCCCGGCGTCGCACGGATGTAATAATGATATTATAGGTAGTTTTTTTACACCTTGGGTTACATTATCGAATTTTTCATAAGGATCCCTAGTAAAACATTTAGTATCGCAGACTTTTTTTGTAGATATTGATGTCCTCTTTAAAACTGTAGTACATCACTTTGCTCTATTGTCAACAATTTCCGCAGAGTACGCGATATAAGGATTTTTTTGGATTTTTTTCACACGTTGGGTTACATTATCGAAGTTTTCATACGGATCCCTAATAGTGAGACATATGGTATTGCATACTTTTTTGTAGATATTGATGTTCTCTTTAAAACTGTAGTACATCACTTTGCTCTATTGTCAACAATTTCAGCAGCGTACGCGATATATGGATTTTTTTTTGTTTTTTTTACACGTTGGGTTACATTATCGAAGTTTTCATACGGATTCCTAATAGTTAGACATATAGTATTGCATACTTTTTTGTAGATATTGATGTCTTCTTTAAAACTGTAGTACATTACTTTGCTCTATTGTCAATAATTTCCGCAGCAAACGCAATATAAGGATTTTATTTTTATTTTTTCACACTTTGGTTTATATTATCGATGTTTTCATACGGATCCCTAATATTTTTGAAAATATACTAAAGCCTATGTTCATCAGGGATAATGTAGGATTCTAATGGTGAAAGAATTTTTCAAATCGGTCCAGTAGTTGAATATTTTTTGTAAAGGCGGTATGTCGATCTCTAATAGTTTGGTTAGGCTCTTGTGTTTTCTTATCAGGGTCACCAGGTACTCCAGATCTTCGATTATCCTAGTTTTTATGGTTTTCCCTTTATGTGGCCATTAAACCCTAACTCAGTACCAAATTTCAGCTCTCTGAGTTTATGGGAAGTACTAGTTCTATTCTGATGATCATGAGTGAGTGAGTGAGTGAGTGAGTGAGTGAGTGTCTGTCTAAAATGCGAAACTTTGCTTTCGCTTAACTTCGTAACTAAATGACCTACAGACTTGAAATTTTGGATTTTAAGTATGTGATTATGGCTTACTGGGTGACGAAAATTTCAGCGTTCTGGTCTTATCCAGAGGTTCTCAAATAGGGGCCTGAAAATGCGGCGAAATGGTTCCAGTAAAGGATGGTACGGCAGTGTTTGCTTCGCGCTCGACTTGGCGGGGGCACTGCCGTGCCCCCAAATTTTCACAGATGATGTATTTCTCTAAAATCAGCATAAAATAAATATTTAAGTGAGACTCCCGTACAACAAACGTGATTTTTTTGCCGTTTTGATAATAGTACGGAACCCTTCGTGCGCGAGTCCGACTCGCACTTGGCCGGTTTTTGATATTTTTTTCTTATACGTTCGTCAAGTCCGGGTAAGATTTTTATGGAGAGAAATAATGATCTATAACAGTAAAAATAACCTAGTAAAACTAGTTCAAAATATAAGTCAACTCCAGGTAAGTTGACAACGGATATTATAGGCATTAATTCATATTTCAAATGGGTATTTATCACGTTATTAGATAGGTACTTTTTATTTATCCCGATGTTCCAACTAAGTAACAATATACATGTGTAATAAACGAGTATATCTTTAACAATTACTTTTAAAAAGCACGCAAACAAAAATAGCGTATAGCAAAATATTACTTACTGTGTTTTTGCTTATCGCGTCTTAATTGTTATAATATTTTTGCAGAAGTGTCCCGGAGTGGCCGATAGGAGATAGTGCAGTAATTGTATGCGATCGTTACTTCACTGGAGATACAGTGAGGATGGATGGAAAACATCGTGAGGAAACCATTTAGTATTCTTATAAGCGGCGATAGGCTTGCAACCTCTCACATGTGGAACGCTAACCAATGCAACATACATGTGGGTATCGTGCCAAACATAATGTTGTGCCTCTGACTACCCCCTTTAGACATTTTCAAAGGATCTAAGCACCTTGCGATTTGAGAGTATGTCTACCGTACTAGGGGATTACAGTTACTGTGACCGTATTTTTTTCTTGTGGTCACAAAAATGTTTCATAAAATTGTTTGCACTTACGATAAATGAATCATCAAATAAACCTAAGTGTGCAAAATCTTCCCACAGAAGATAGAGTCAGTAGAACCAATATATCGTATCTACAGGTAAAGGCAAGTTTGCACGCATTTACTTAATCGATCGTATCTCAATGCATCCAAGCTTTCATTCTGGGGGCGTTTTACCACCCTTTAACGTCATAAATAACCTTTCGCAACCTCCACACAATTTACAACCTTACACGTTGCGAGTAAGGTTATCTTTTGATTGGCAATAGCGATCAGTTACGATTTTTCTGATCGATCTATTGGAGATCTTGCTGCAGTTGAAATTTAATTTTAACTTGCTGGTGTAAGGTTCATTTTTGTTTGCGTTGAAGATTAGTTTCGTAGTAACAGATAGCATTGTTTCATAATAATTGAGATGTGTGAGATGATTCGTGTAATAAGCATTTCACGACTTAGCGGATAACTTATCTCTTATTGTGTTTTGATTTGTTTTGAAGGTTAAAAACTTTACATGTGATTTTTACAGAAGGTATAACTCTTTTTCATATTCTACGGCTTTTTGTAGTGTTCTCGAAAATATTAATTCGAAGTATCATCACGTATTTGCCTTTTGGAGTATTTTTAATTTACGTAAATACTTAAATTATAAATATAAGGGTACATACCCAATATAATTATATAAGGAAAAAATATAATAATTTTAATTGCTTATTGTTAAGTATTACATAATTTTAATACATTTTCAGCGCAAAAAAACACACTTTTGAAAACTCCCAAACACGCATCAACCAATTCTCATTATTCTCTCTGATTTTACGTAAATGTTTTAAAATAAATTGATGGTGGTGCAATTTAGATAGGTACTTGCAGATTTATATCGTACCAGCCATCATCATCATCATCTTGTCCTTTATGGCGGGGTCGGCACAACATGTCAAATAATTACTAAAAACAAAACCGACTTCATGTTTATAAATAAAAATTGTAGTGGGGGGGGGGCTTCCCCCTCCACGAGATCTAGGAGCCCTACCCCGGCTAGCCCTCCACTCGGTATATGCCAATGAAAGAAGGGCAAGGTCTATAGTTGAAAACCACTATCAGTCGAATTGAGAACCTCCTTCCTCCTTTTTGAAGTCGGTTATAAATATGTTACAATAATTACGTATAAGAAAAATGTTAAAAATGTTTCGACCAATCGAAAAGTCAAGGGACATTATTAGTTTTTATGTTTTATGAAGTAACTATTAGTCCTACATTAGTATAATTTAAATGGGACCTACTTGGGACTATCCTCTACACAATAGAAAAAAAAACATTCATATCGGATCACCAGATAAAAAGATATGCGTGGTCATACAAAAAAAATAGTACGCGTCGACTTGAGAACTTCCTTCGCTTTTCGTCGATTAATAACCTTTAGCTTAGTGTTTTACAACCGGCCGCCTTCCTGAGTCAACCCTCTATACCAGTGTTCCGCAAACATTTTGTGTCCAAGGTACATTTAGGAAAATATTTATTTTTTGAGGTACACCACTAATTAAAAATCAGTTTTTAGGTAATATTAATCAACATTTATTATTAATCAACGAAATAATATTTTTTAATAATCAACAAAACTAAACTTTAAATTGCCGAAAAGGTATCTAATGCGAAACATGAGCCTGTTTAATTGAGCATAGACGGTCTGAATTTGTAGTAATCGTTGAAAGGGCTGCTAAAAATACGTTTATAAGATATCCTTATTTTTCCAAGGCACACCAACTAATGACCACGGTATACCAGTGTGCTTTGCTATACCACTTTGCGGAACACTGTTCTATACTATAGGATACAATTTAGAAATTCGGTTAGAGTCTATAGGAATGTAACCGAATAACTAAATTGTCCTAGGCCACTAGTGATGCCGTATCGATAATCAAATCGGGCGGGCATCGCGTATCAAGACCCGAGAGATTCAACTCTGGTGTTTGCGCGCGATAACACGCGGACGCAGCCGTGCTGGGAATAGGGACGCATCTAGCTAGAGGCTTGCTCGGTTCAGTCTTGGTAGTTTTCAACATAAACTTAGCAAAACAGGTAAATAAATAAAATAAAAAAACCGGCCAAGTGCGAGTCGGACTTCCGTAGGTTCCGAAGGGTTCCGTACTATTATCCAAACGGCAAAAAAAAAGACGTTTGTTGTACGGGAGTCCCACTTAAATATTTATTTTATGCTGTTTTTAGAGAAATACATCATCTGTGAAAATTTCAACTGTCTAGCTATCACGGTTCATGAGATACAGCCCTGTGACAGACAGACGGACAGCGAAGTCTTAGTAATAGGGTCCCGTTTTTACCCTTTGGGTCTGGAACCCTAAAAACTGGAAAACCAAATAATCCTTACGGTTCGTACCTATCTTAAGTCTTTAGCCAGGCAATGATATTTTATTTTAAGACGTCTTTAAATATAAATAAATAAATCGAATTTTTAGATTTCTGAAAATATATCTTTCTTTCATGGGGATGATACTGTAATTTTTTTTTTCTATTCGTTATTACATATTAGATAGATAGCTAGTCAATGCCCATCCATTTTAGCTTTAGGTTGCAAGCCCATCGCCGCTTACAAGAATACTCACTGGTTTCCTCACGATGTTTTCCTTCACCGTTTTGAGCACGTGTTTTGATAAGTATATTAATTTTTGGAACAGAAAATTCCATTGATGCACGCCGGTAAGAAATGAAAGTCGAGGTATCTCAAACTCCAACACGGTACCGCGAGTACTGTTTTAATAATAATTTACGAGCTTGTGGTAAGGCTTCTAAATCAATTAACTAACAGATAGTGTTACGAGTAAGTCCAGTCTTGTTTTAAAGAAGTTGAGCAAGACTGTTGGCATCCCTACAGAGTAGACTGTAGATGCAGCTATCTCGCCCGCCCAGCCGGTATCGTTATCAGCCCGCCCCAGACGACGCTCAGTTTTATAACGTGTGCTAAGATTTATGTCTGATGCTTATTGCGATTCTTTATTATGTTTTTAAAACCCTTTTTAAATTGAATCTGATTTTTGGCAAAAACTTCAGAAAAAACGTAGGCAATATGTGAAGTCTTTTGCTTCATTTTATTATTTATGCAAAACGTCTAGGTCTAGTGTTTTGGTGTAATTTATTGAAAATGGTAAAAATTATCTTTGACTATCAAAATAATCGTGTAAAACACTGCTAAATTTCAAATATCTGGGCCTTTACTCTGCAAAACGATTTTGACATTATCGACGACAGTGACAGTGCTTCGATATATACGGTCAAACTCGCACTCTTGACGTAGTCGTAGAATGTATGATGTCAATTGTCAAAAGTAAGTTCGAGCGGCGATGGGCATGCAACGTGTCACGTATGGAATGCTAACTACTGCAAAATGTGGGCATGTCAAATATAATGTTTGGAAGTGCCTCTGACTACCCCCACTAGACATCTTCAAAGTATCTAAGTGTCTGGAGATCTAAGAGGATGTCTATGTCTACCGTACTTGGGGATTACAGTCGTCATCCTATTTATTTATTTATTTTTTATTTTTTATTTCGATCGTACCGTCGTTCAAAACGATGTGACGTTTATCACAATATATCGTTGATCGTTTTCAAGAGTAGACCCTCGTCATCGCGTAGGTATTGATTCGTTTTTGAGAAATGGTCTGTGACTTAAAGATGTTTTTAAGATTTCCTTTTGAGGTACGAAACCCTAAAGAAATCAAAAATTGCACTTTTCATAAAACGATACTATGTGGCCACTAAATTGTAAGAGAAACTCAAATCATAGACTCCTTTGTTGAGTTAGGGTTGGCAGATCCGCAATAAACTTTATTTAATATATATTCTTTTAAATAAAACTTAAAATTACTTAGAGAAATAGAATAAGAAAATGACTAAACTATAAAAAAATATGTTTATCACTCAAGTTGTACTTTAATTTGGATATCATTTGAGTTCGTTTGTGCTGACGTATCATTTAGACAAATTACTATTCAATATTACAGGTTTTTAACCGACTTCAATAAAAGGAGGAGGTTCTCTCGTTTTTAGGGTTCCGTACCCAAAGGGTAAAACGGGACCCTATTACTATGACTTTGTTTGTCACAAGGCTGTATCTCATGAACCGTGATAGCTAGACAGTTGAATTTTTTACAGATTATGTTTTTCTGTTGCCGCTATAACAACAAATACTAAAAACAGAATAAAATAAATATCTAAATGGGGCTGTCATACAACAAACGTGTTTTTTTGCCGTTTTTCATAGATTCAACTCGCACGGTTTTTTTAAAGGTAATTATTAAATTCTAAGTTTTGTAGTGTACCAGCCCTAGCTGGTGTGATATCGTGTGTGGCGGGCGGCGATAAGGCGCGCCTGCACCCCGATCCGAGCGATACTAATATTTGTCGTAAAACTGAATCGGACCGCGCGAGGAAGGAATTGATATCAATAGCTCTGGCTTAATAAGGTTTATTGTATGCGAGTGTATAGTATGTTTGATTTCCGGAGAGATGAGATAGTGTTTGTTATATAAAACATAATTTTTTTGAAGTAAGAATACCAATATCTCATATAATAGGTAGTTTCTTGTCGTTGTTATTTTAGTTTCATACAAAAGTATCAATACATCATATTAGCAACCTACAGTTTGAATTATATTGTCCGGTCTAAATTGTAAATCCGAAAGTTTTCGAGTATGTTTGGATGTCTGTATGTTTGTGACTCAATCATGCCTTATCGATTAAATGGATTTAGATGAAACTTGGAATTAACATAGATATATAGACTACTTTTTTATTGAGGTATCTACCACGCGAACAGGATCTAGTCATCACAACATAGTATAAAGCAAAGTCGCTTTCCGCTTCCCGCGTCTGTATGTGTGTATGTATGTATGTTTGCTTATATCTTTAAAACTACACAACGGATTTTGATGCGGTTTTTTTTAATAGATAGAGTGATTCAGGAGGAAGGTTTATGTGTATTAAACCCGTGCGAAGCCGGGGCGGGTCGCTAGTTACCTATATTTTTAATTCTTAACGACAAACATGCAAGATTTGACCCAGAAAACATCATAGTTACGTCGGTAGAAAATACTAGATGTAACCATAACTATAATAAACCTAATAAAAATTAGTATGTCTGTAATTTTAGTACACCCCACTCTAAAAATGACGTGCCCATAGAAGTTGAGTTTACGAGCGGGAGCGCACATCAGAAGCCCATCAATTTAATATGAGTCTGGCATTGAACGGATCTCGTAAATAATAGGTCATGGATACAGTTATATTTTGATATTGAGATATGCAACTTCTTACTATTTTATTTTTAACTGAATGAAAATAATACTTTTTGTTTGCTTTTTAGGGTTCCGTACTCAAAAGGTAAATACGGGACTCTATTACTAACACTTTGCTGTCCGTCTGTCTGTCATAAGGCTGTATCTCATGAACCGTGATAGCTAGATAGTTGAAATTTTTACAGTTTATTTATTTCTTTTGCCACAACAAATACTAAAAACAGTATAAAATAAATATTTAAGTGGCTCCCATACAACACACACGATTTTTTTGTCGTTTTTAGGGTTCCGTACCCAAAGGGTAAAAACGGAACCCTATTACTAAGACTTCGCTGTCCGTCTGTCTGTCTGTCCGTCTGTCTGTCCGTCTGTCTGTCCATCTGTCTGTCTGTCACAGGGCTGTATCTCATGAACTATATAGACTTAGAGATAGACTTAGAGATAGCTAGACAGTTGAAATTTTCATAGATTATGTATTTCTGTGGCTGCTCTAACAACAAATACTAAAAACAGTATAAAATAAATATTTAAGTGGCCGCCATACAACACACACGATTTTTTTGTCGTTTTTTATAGATAATGGCACGGAACCCTTAGTGCGCGAGTCCGATTCGCGCTTGGCCGGTTTTTTATGTATGACCGCGCATATCTTTTTAGCTGGTGATCTAATTTCGGTATCTTCTATCTTCACCTAGACGTTTCAACACTCCTAAGAAGTTTCAAATTGATCTTTGTGATTTTATTGATTTAATACTTTTTCACTATGACTTTAATCTAGTACAAGCAAATTGATCTTTGTGATTTTATTGATTTAATACTTTTTCACTATGACTTTAATCTAGTACAAGCGCTACCACGATTAGCTAGATTCTAGTCGATCGTGGTAGTGCCAGAATCCGGGAGGCGATTCTCGGTGTATGCGATATTTATGTGACATCCTACGAGTAATATCCTAATAATATTATAAATGCGAAAGTTTCTGAGTTGTGTTTATGTTTGCGCCTCAATCAGGCCTAAACGATAGAACGGACTAAGTTGAAATTTGCTGTAGATGTAGATATAATACCGGAATAATAGATAAACTACTTTGGAACACGAAAAACATCCCCAAAATTATAAAAAATCGAATAAGAGATGATTTTGGTATAGATGGCGGTGGTGTGCAAAAAATCTGACATCCGTGTTGACATCAGTCGTCATAGCAAAGTGCATTGAGTAAAATGCGATTATCGAAATTTGGACAGAACAACGTCTATCGCGGGTCTGCTATACTGTATAAATAAATACATATCGAGCCCTCCTTACCATTTGATGTTTATCGAACGATACTATCGATATAGGCTCTTGTTTAATTATAAAGGTAAATAAATAAATATTGGTGGACTTTTTGCTAGCCGAAACTAAGCATAGCTTGTACTATGGCAACTAGTACATTGTTTATTGTTCTAATGATCATTTTTTTCTTTTATCGCTCGGAATCCACGGTTCTACGTGAGCTTATACAGGAAGATATTCACCAATATTCATCAATATTCACAATATTCAATGCACAACACATCCAGGTACCTAATGGTTATCGCGTGCACTTCCTACGTAATTGCGTCGCCGTCCAATGAGACGTGGTATCTGCGGCCCGCGCTTGGCTGCACCTGCTATCGGCTATTGAGAGCGGCCCGCCGAACGTACCTAATGAGGAGAGGTGCTTTGCGGAGTTCGATTGGAAAATATTTTGGAGATTTTTACTTAAATAACATAAGGTGGTTTAGTAACAATGATTCAAGTCTATTTTCAAAATTGTGGTTATCATTACAATGCACATGTCCCCCATAAATAGAGACAATAAGAAAAATGTTAGTGGATACTTCTTAGTTTAGTAATACCTACTCTAGCAATTTAGTTCAAAAGAAATTACTTATTAGCCTACCATATGGCTAGATTGTAGGGTATATTATTTATGAAAATATAGGTTATAACAAAAAAAAATACAATGCACACGAAACTCATTCAACCTCTATAAAAGCTCCTACAAATTACTATTTTCACTTCATAATTTGTTTTTTAAATAATGTAAAATATAATTTTATTAACGGTTGAGGTTCTACCTACATTTTCTGGAGTAGGTACCTAGTAGTTATTTAACTAAAAGGAAGTATCTACAGACAAAATTTGTTGCTAGGGATTGAATCAAACATTATAATCTAACAATACGTTTTCTACTATTTTACATAATACTAACTCAAAACCAACACATATCTACATAAAAAATAGCAGCGGACATAAGGGCGTGCATTCACGACGCGATAAACCGCTACCCACGACGCGACAGTCGTGTCATTCGCGAAATATCGCGCGCGACTAATCGCGCGATCTCGGCCACCCCGCGCGCGATGCGATATCAGCCACCATACTGAGCGACTCGTCTCCGCAAATGTATTATGTTCTTTTATTGTGTTTGGCTTTCCTAAGAATCTGAATGGCCATAATGTAGAAGTGAACGCTATTTTATATGTGAATCGTTTATAACGCTTAATTGAAAGAAGAAATTGATAGAAATATACATTTTATGAGATAACTAGGTAAATAAAAAAGTAAATCTAAATATCTTCTTAAAAACCTGGCCAAGTGCGGGTCGGACTCGCGCACGAAGGGTTCCGTACTATTATTTACCGTTTGTTGTATGCTCCACTCTCCGTCTGTCAGTTACAGGGCTATATCTCATGAACAATGATAGCTAGACAGTTGAAATTTTCACAGATTATGTATTTCTGTTATTTATAACAACAAATACTAAAAACAGAATTAAATTAATATTTAAGTGGGGCTCCCATACATCAAAAGTGTTTTTTGGCGTTTTTTAAAGATCGGAACCCTTGCGCTAGTCCGACTCGCACTTGGCCGGTTTTTTAATATCAACAAGTTCCTTTATAATATTAGGATATTATGATATCCAACAGAACAATCTCCACAGCTACAATAGCGCTAAAAACTATCTTCCAAACCGTCTCAGTCAACAATAGCTTTAAGGATACAAAACTGCGTTTGCCAAGAGGCATTAGTGACGAACACCTGTTGCTATAGTCCTGCATAAGACCATGTACCTATACTAGTGGAAACCCTGCGACTTTGTTTAAGGCGAGTAATAAATGTTTTTGATGAATGCAAAATCGTTTTTTCTCAATAACCGCAAAACATACAGTTTTGTTTTTCATAACAAAGATAACATAAGGATATAATCTAGATAAATTACAGACAGAAACACGATTGGTGAAACTTTTCTCTATAAATTTATTTTCCAAAGTTGGCTCTTCAAAAACACTAGTTTCGTTTTTAATCAAAACTATGAATAGCTAAACAGTTCATTTTTATATAATTCGTTAGATAATCTTACTAGCTAAATAAATTACAGACAGTTTCTTTTTAAATTTGATGGTTTTCAAGATAATGCAGTTTTATCACTTTTTCCGTCTTATCCGGGTAGACTCAGCCCATACAAATCATCAAAAATTTCACAAAATTTTCTTTTGATTTTCCGGAATTTCAATGTTTTACGATAATGTCCGATTTTCTGAATCTGTGCGGACGAAATCTTGGGTAAAAGCTTGTTTATTTATACAGGTATTTGCTGTCTAGAAGTTGCAAATGTCTCTAGGTGTTGTAAAGTGTTGCTGATTGTGCAAAAGTGTTGCACTATCTCAACTCATTAGTGTCTTTGGCCGTAAGAAAAGTACACCTAATGAAGGTATGCTGAAATAAGGTACATAGTGGGAAAAAATACACCACATTCAGAAGTAGGTAAATTTGCAATTTGCATATAGTCTAGTTTACAATCTCATATGAGATTGTAAAAAAAATATAAAATAAACTAGCTGTCCCGACAGATGTTGTCCTGTCAAAGTTAAATATTTTAATTATTCATTTTAATTTTTCCCAAACTTTACGCTGGATTTTCCAAAAAAACGGTTTGAAATATACCTTACGACTTATTCTCATAGCTACCAAATATAAACAAAATAACATAAACATCGGTAAAGCCGTTTCGGAGGAGTTTTGTTACAAACACTGTGACACGAGAATTTTATATATTACTTCCTCTCGGATCTCCAGGCGCTCAATCTTTGAAGATGTCTAAAGGGGTTATTTAGAGGCGCGTCCAAACATATACGCCACTTATAGGAATAATAAAATTAAAGCCAAAATATTAAATTGAAATATTACAATTGATTATTAGGATGTCAGTTTTTTTTTTAACTACTTCGAATATCAGTAACCAAAATCAGTAAATAAACAAAAAAAAAACAAATATTGGACAGGAAAGCTTTAAGTATTATAAGCTTCAGACAGACAGTAGACAGTAAAATTATTTTACGTATATTAAAAAAAAAGTGAAAATAGTGATGTGCATATGTATCGACTAGCCATTCGTCGACGCAGCGCGATCGCGCGATATCGCATGACGAACGAGCGAGATATGCGCGCGCGCAGTGAGGGTGGCCACATGTGTTGTGTAGCATTTAAAAATTGTACGTTACAAATGCGACTTTGCGTAGATCTTACTTCTAGCTGTTTTATGCTTATTTGTCATTGAGAGGAAGGAAATAAAAAGATAAAAAGAATAAAAGTTGATGACAGTTTTGTGAATCAGTAAACGAATACTTTGTAGAAACAATGAGGTTACAATGATCTTTTTCATATGCTAACAAAGTTTAAAAGGACCGGACAGCTTGACTAATTTAAACTTAAAGCAATAATTTGAAAGTTTGAAACCATTTGTCAGTGCTTAATAACTTTTTAAACTGTATCTCAAAGTCTCAAAACATTTTTTCTTAGTAAAAGTTCGAAGACACCGCAAACTTACACACAACCAGAATGTCAACAGTTATTTATGATATTCCAATAAAACTGGCCACCCTATAGAATGAAACAATGACGCTATAAGCGCGCAGCAATATTTTAAAAATCGATGTTTTTATGAATCGATAATTTGTTGGGTGCTTTCGGCGCGACGTTTCACGACCCAATCGATGCTTATCGCGTTGTCACAACGCTTTGTTTCGATTCGGCCCAACATCGGCCCATGTTTCGCTTGAAATGTGTTTCTTGCTAACGTACGAATTGATACTATCTTGTCTGCATTCGCAATGTTATTTTTACCGTCAGCAAACCGCTAGTCATTCCATTTTGATCTTTATTACAAACGGAGAAGGTTGAGCGTTGTTTTTGGGGAGTGTTATGGTGTTTTGGTGGGGTTGTATCAGTCGTTTTCATATGCATGCCAAGCGGTCTGCCTTCAGGTGTGTCCGATGGTTAATATTTGATACTTTCTTGTCTCGCGAGAGGGCCGAAGAATGCGAGGTCCCATTATGCCGAATGGTGTAGCCATTGAAGGCTTGAGGGCCATCAGTAAGACAGCTTTTTGCGTGTCAAGTTTATTTTTATTAAGTGTTAATTGGTCGAAGACATTTTATATCGCTTGGGAATATTCGAACTTCATGATCGCTTATTGAGTGTAATGAGATCATCTTTGTAGGTAATGTTTTATGGCGTGAGACTGTAAGACGATATCTTTATGATTCAGTTTGAACCAGAGGGTTAAACTTGGTAGCCATTTCGGGAATTATTAATGATGTTACCCATCTTTGTCGATCTTCGTGATTCTATTGGCTATTAACTTCATAATGACAGGATGTATTGAGTTCACATTATTATTTATACATACATTACATTATTTTCAAAATAATAACAAAACAGCTCATTATTTTTAAACTGATATTATTCCTTGTAAAATATAATTATATTTGTAATATTTTAAAATGCAGTTTATATTTATTAGATTTCCGTACGGATCACTTTCGTTTCTGTTCGTTTGTCACACAGCCTAGCAGACTAGCAGACCCGAAACAGATGATGTCCTGCCCAAATTTCTATAATCACATAGAGTAACACTGATGTCAGATTTTTTAAACACCAGCGCCATCTAACCAAAATTTCGCATTTATGCTTTATTTGGGTTATTCTAAACAACATCTTCTGAATGTCTCAGTAGTCCCAGTAGTAAGAATCATTGTTCTGCCTGCTCCCGGCCGCGTAGGCGGTTTACTGCGTAGGTCTCACTCCGCAAATAAACAAACCATATCGTCGGATCTCAAGATATGCGAGATAACAGTTATAGATTCGCCTTATTTATACCGAGCTAGATAGTGAATATTATACGAGAGCCATAAATAAAAAGCGAGACAGATGCTATCGGGTCTGAACACCGAAATTGGACGTGGCCCTAGTGGGTATGCTTCCTAATAAGATAAGCAAGTTTTGTGGGCTTAAAGTTTACTGTTGGTTTTATTGTTTAAAAAACTTTTCTGTTATTGAGTTTTGCTTTTTAAATTACGGTATAATATGTTGCACTCGCTTGGTTTTGAACTATTTAAAGATATGGGCTCGTACCACAAGCTCTTAAAGTATTACCGCGGTGCGAAATTTATTAATTACTGTTTTAATATTGGTTTAGAGTATAAAGCTGATCGTAAATGCTGGTAACCGTAGATTTTTTTAGTGGTCAGGAAAAAACCGGTTTTCAGAAAACATACAAAAACGATTCTCGTCATCTAGGTACGAGATATTTTGAATGGAGTTAGAGTCATTGTATTGCGCATTTGTTTCATTGTTTGCATGGCAACGCGTAATTTATTTTTCGCTCGACATTATAACTAATCGAAAGAACAAAGGTGCGTACAGCGTACACACATCCTGCAGGGGATCGATAAAAATAATAGAAAAGTTGTAAATTAAGATCCGTCACGATACGCGTGACCTTTCGGCGGATATTGTGTTTACGTAGTTTATTTAATCTGTGGCGAAGTATCAGAGTAACAATAGGTAGCGCTAAACTAAGAACGAGTTGTATAAAAAAATTGCTGAAGACTGAAATTCTCAAGCGTTGTTGAAATGTAGACATCCTCTAAGATCTCCAAACGCTCTTTGAAAATGTTTAAACAGGTAGTCAGCGGCATTTGGCATAACATTACGGTTAGTATTCCAATTGTCATCATAATGGCCGTAATAAACGTTTATTAATGATTTACTGATAGGTTGAATCATGCTCATTATTAATTCACAAGCCTAAATAAATGGACAAAAGTTGAATGCTGATTTAAGTAGATAAGTTATAAAATTGTTTAACGCCAAAATAAACCTTTAAATTTTGTGTCGCAGTTTTATATGTTTCAAGTTGTATTGTAGCTCGTGTTCATCGTAGCTACGAACGGTTAGCACTTAGAGTAGTTCATGCTAGCTACGAGTAAGTATGTATTCTTACTCTGAGGTTTTATAAACAATAAATCAACCGTGTCGGTGATCACCCTCGTTCGATTTTATATAAATAATGTAAAGTGATCCACTCTCGATACGCCTGTATTATTACGCTTTTTTTGGTCAATTACCTCGGCCATATGTTTTTACGTCACTGGTTCTTTTGTCATCGGCTTTAATGGAAACTATCTTTCTTCAACCGAGTCGAAATTACAAACACGCGTACTCGGGTTGTGATTTTTAATTTACAAGCTTCAATTGAAGCGAAACTTGTAAAGTCGTTGACTGGCCTCACAGCAGTCACAGCTCAGTTGATAGTAACTCTCCCTTTTGAACTGTACCGAGTCGGGAGTTCGATTCTCTCTCAGGATTAACTGATGTAATGTAATGAACATAGTAAATGTTTGTTCTGTAGCTGGGTGTTATAATGTATGTAAATAGTATTTTATCAGTAACCTGGTTTCAATAGCTAATTTACTTAGTTTGAACTACAAGTACCGTACACAACATGCACAGTCAGGATACATTTTAAAGTAATGAAAAAAATTGTTTCACAACGGCATCAAACTCTTGCGTCTCAGTGAGGCACACACCCACAAGCCAACGCGGTTGTTTTAAAATTTCTTTGTAACTTTCTCATCAGCACAAACCACGTTACATGTTATCCTCAAAATCAAAAGACAGCGTAATCAAAAACCCAATTTGATTTTCCTTTATAAAAAGTAAAATAAAACGCCATCACAAAAGGGGCCACCTCCAACAAAGGTTTAACTAACGTTTAACGTTGAAGATTAATGCCGGCCGATATATCATCCGAGGTGCGCAAACTTTCAGCGATAACTTTTAAAGACTCAACTTGGTATATTTTATATCGCACTGAAAAATTGTGTATCACTCGCCTGCGGGGGTGCGATAAGCGAAAAAATCACGGACGAGCTAGTGATGGACCGGCCTGTGAGTCCAGATTATTCTTCTATCCGACTTTTTCTCGGATTCAAGATAATCGGATCCGAAAGTTGGAATTATTTTGCTTCGCAAATGTCAATTTAACGAATAGTTTTTAACGTAAAAGCTTACTCGTACAAAATAATACTCGGCGTAGAGTCGCAAGAGGCGTAAGTTTACTCCTTGTAAAAATGTTAGTGATCGACAGTTGATTGCATTATAGTCTATAAATTGAAAACAACGTTTGGAATTGATGTAAAACAAAAAAACTCACAAAATTCTTGGAAATTTTAATAATTTAGCAATTTGGATATAACCGGCTTTTTATATTTACCGGTTTTTTCCTGGTAACCCTAGGCCCAGTATTTGTGAAGTAGATATTTGTCACGGGTCGCGGGAACTTTAGTAATTGCACTCTAGAAACATGATTCGGAGATTGACGGCTGTAAAGCTTTGACATTTTGTTTTATACATTTTTAGGCTCCAGTTTCTTGTACATTAATCCTCGGGAAAACTTTTTAATATGCTCTTTCCTATTAAGTATAGTGTACTGGCTTACGCACGCTGGTTCGCTCCTGTAGTTTCTGGATAAAAAGGAGCTAATATTATATTCTAAGTCAAGAACTATTTATTACAGTTCCACCAAATCGGATCAGCCGTTACAGAGTTATATTCCATGACTGTAATCCCCAAGTATGGCATTCGCTGAGATCTTTAGATCCTTGAAGATGTCTAAAAGGAGTAGTTAGAGGCACTTTCAAACATTACATTTGGTATACATACATTTTAACAATAACTAGTTAGCATTTCATCGCAAGCCCATCACTGCTTATAATAATGCTAACTGGTTTCCTCACGATTTAATTCACCGTTTTCAGCACGTCATAAAGCGCATATCATTTTTCTACTACAAAACTATCATTTTTCATAGATGAAAGTCGAATTACCTCCTGCTCGGCCAACACGGCTCTAAAAAACAAAATATAGATAGATAATTATATAATTTTATTTATTTACAAAAACCAAAATCTTCCTCTACGCTGAAACTGGCAAAGAAACTTCAGGCGATTCCGTATCTCGCGTGTCCCTCGACAAAGCGACTCTATTAAACTTTTTTGCATTACTTTTTTCGAGTTCAGAGTCGGATAAATTGTGTCGCGATAACTCGAGTTTAGCGCTGGTTTAACGAGGTTAATACATAAAACGGTGTTTAAGCAGTTTAGGCTCGCTTCGGGCGTTTGACGGATAAATGACGGAAAGAAAATTAGATGACAGTTTTTTGTTTTTTATTTATTGTTTTCTTTTGTTTTCTAAAAAGTTAGTAATATTAATGGTTGACTTTGTAATAGCTTTGATTTAAGGTATAGCGGTAAAATAGCAAGTATATAAGTATACTAGCGACCCGCCCCGGCTTCGCACGGGTTTAATACATATAAACCTTCCTCCTGAATCACTCTATCTATTAATAAAAACCGCATCAAAATCCGTTGTGTAGTTTTAAAGATATAAGCAAACATACATACAGACATACAGACGCGGGAAGCGGAAAGCGACTTTGCTTTATACTATGTAGTGATACTTATCTACTTGTAGATTTTTTAGAGAAAATTCGCGTTTTACGCAAAGTTTAGTAAATTAGTCAAATTGCCAGAGAAGCGATACCACAATATAGATACTCGTAATAACTTTATTCGTTGACTTTTTGATCCTAAATGAACAAACTACTTTAATTATTAAATGCGTCTTTTCATCTGGTCTTTTTACTTAGTTTGATCCGATTTTTTTTCTATTATGTAGAGAATAGTTCCAAGCTCCATTTAAATTGTATTTATATAGAACTAGCTGACCCGTGCCCGCTTCGCTGTGCGTAAGACATTTCTTATACCATCGTGGACTTTTTTGTAGACGTTTTTAAGGTGTACAATACTGTAGTACATTATTTTGATATATCTCGTGGGGTTCAGCCAGAATTTGCAATGTAAGCGCAATAAAATGTGTTTATTTACGACATCACATTAGAAACCTCTAAAATTATCAGTGTTTCTCTACTATATTATGCATGTATTATACATATAAACCTTCCTCCTGAATCACTCTATCTATTAAAAAAACCGCATCAAAATCCGTTGTGTAGTTTTAAAGATATAAGCAAACATACATACATACATATTACATACAGACGCGGGAAGCGGAAAGCGACTTTGCTTTATACTATGTAGTGACGAATAATTTCTTCATAAATCTTACAAAACGAAACGTCTATTGATTTTCATTTGTCATAGATTTGGTATTATTCTATTAAGTTATCAAAACGTTATTATTTCAGAACAAGAAACGAGAAATATATCTTAAATTAAGAAAGAAAGGAATCCTTTCGCGCGCTATCTCTAAATATGAAAATGTATGTAAAGCCGGCCACAGATGGTCCGACTATAAATCGTGCCGCATCGCCACGGTATCGCTGCGTCATTAGCGTAGAAAGTAATTGTGCGATTTGTCTCCGGCCGTCGCGGGATGAATGGGTGGTTTTATCTCGAGTTTTTGACAAGATGTGGGCTGACTTCCTTGTTACTGGTTTTGCGTGAAAGTGTGATATTGGACTGTTTATAATAACAAATTACGTGTAGTAATCAATAAATACTTATTGGTGTAGGTACTTTCACATATCAAACCTTCCTACTATGGGAAATAAAGAACTAATAAAATAATTGGAATTGGTAGGCTACCTGGCTCTAAGCAGGTCAATAAGGCCCGTCTTTTTGAAATAACACAAATCATAATATATAATAGACTAGCCGACCCGTGACAAACGTTCTCCTGTTAAATTTCAATAATTGATTGACAGCAAAATCCCCATTTAAAAAAGATCCGCCATTTATTGAATTCATTAGTTACAAAAAATGTGATAAATGAAGAACCGCTCTATCGATTTTGTGCAAACTTCACATAAACCATCTACTAAATAGTCCGAACAAAGCCTAAACATTTGGTTTGGATAAGTAAGATAGTTCTTGAGTTATAAAATTACAACGAAAAGTGGCATTGATTTTTATATATGTTTATGATTATTTTTTTTTTATTTATGATTTTTTTATATAGTTTGATCAAATTTGACTGACCTCACAGCACGGTTGGTAGTATCTTTTGCCAAGAGTTTTTTAGGTTTCACGTTATTGAAAAAGACGTGCCTATAAGAGCTGCATAGAGCCAGGTGTCCTACCAATTCCATTTCAAGTCCATAATTCTGATGAACAGGATGTCGTCGGTCTTGTTAACGCGCCGGCGCCTGCTAATGTGTTCCACTTTCATATTTACATACCTACTTATGTACCTACCATTAATAAAAGTATAAATTTATCGGTTCTAGCGAATAAATTATTATTATCAGTTTATTTTTAGCGAAAACATATTCATACGCAAATAAAACGGCCTAAATATTTTTTTTTAACGATTTTAAGATTTTTCTGTCATTGTATGGCAGTAATCGACTCGGAACCACTGAACGTGGAAACTATAGCATATCATTAGTTTCTTCTAAATATAAAAAAGAAATGCTGTTTATTAGCCTCGCTAGAAATGACGGCTTGGCCGATTTGAATATTTTTTTTTATTTTGTTTGCCATAATACAGGTTATAGAAATAAAAAAAATAGGAAAATTGCCTGGAAATTTTAAAATTCGCGATTTTTTTTGACAAGATATCGTCTGTCGAGTCTGCTACTTATATTATAGATATTAATGGGAATTATAACTATATTCTATTTTTTTTGAAAATGAAGTTCCCAAGTATACAATCTAAGATCTCCAGGCGCTCTGATCCTTAAAATTGTTTAAAGGGTTAGTCAAAATCACGTCTGAACATTACATTTGGCACATGCCCATTTTACTAGTTAACTAGTTCTTTTTGAGCACGTGCTAATTATGCATAAATTTTTCAACCATAAAAATCAATTGAGATAATTAAGTTTTCAAAATGTTGTGAAATAAAACTGTTACTAAAAGCAATTTACATATTTATTACTAGGTATAAGTTTATATACCTATTTCAACTATTTTTTAACCTAGTCAGATTCTTTTTTATATAAAACAAGAAGATAGATATTATAATCGTAATAATTTAAATAATATATTGGTGGACATTTCACACAGCGCCATCTAGCCCCAAACTAATCAAAGCTTGAATTATGGGAACTAGATAACTGATAGAATTCTTATATACTTTTTTTTTGTAAATACATACATATGATTTGTTCTGGTTGTTAAATATATATGACTCTTGCGTTACTGATTGATAGACTGCCTGACTGCCTCACTCACAGACTGACTGACAGATTTAATGACTGATATATAACCAGCCCCGGATCTAGGGGGGGCAAGCCGGAGCCCATGCCCCGGGCGGCAAGTTCAAGGGGCGGACAAATTCACACTTTACGAACGATTGGACAACTCATCTCATACTTAACTTTGACCCACACTGGGCACTTTCTTAGAGGGGCCGCCTTACTCTCTTATATTTCTTTTTACTTTTATCATATCACTACATAGTATAAAGCAAAGTCGCTTTCCGCTTCCCGCGTCTGTATGTCTGTATGTATGTTTGCTTATATCTTTAAAATTACACAACGGATTTTGATGCGGTTTTTTTAATAGATAGAGTGAGGAGGAAGGTTTATATGTATAATAACATGCTAAATATATTAGAGAACCACTGATAATTTTAAGATTTCAAATCAGCGCGACTTTTTTTTTTAAATTTTAAATGCTGTTATCGAGTATACAAAGACATTCTGTAATATATTTTGGTATCAGCTTTGAAGCCGGGGCGGGTCGCTAGTTTATAATAAGGGCAGGGGCGGCATTTTTCAGTTATTGCACCCCCTTATTAAAATTGAAGATCCGGGGCTGTATACTATAACGCACGTCAGTTGGTCCTAGAAACGTGAAATTTGTTATGTATTCATTTTGTTGTGTAGAGATACACTAGGAAAAGAATTACCGAAAGTTGAGTAAAGGGTTTGAGGTAGGATAAATTACTCTGCTTATTGCGCTGTAGGTTGTGGGTTCGATTCCTATACGGGACAAATATTTGTGTGATGGATATAGAGGAGGCAATAATGGCCGCAAATGAATTGAAAGAAATATTATATTCGTTCAAACATTGCGATTTTTGAAAAAGACCAAATTATAGTTGAATAATTTACCGCTTTTATTCTAGTTTCTTTCAGTGATATTTGATCAAAATATTATGAATATAAATTTTCAGTTTTCATGAGCTTTTACACCATATATGTTTAAGTAACTTAATACTATTAAAAAATAAGCCAAATACTTTCGTAACATGTTGTGCCGACCCCACAAAAAGTGGGAAAAGGAAAAAAATATTTTTAAGTTCATCAGGTATACTACTAAGTTTTATTTTTCAAAATAAATGTGAAAATATTTAACCCTCACAACGACATTTAACCCGTTGATTAGACGTGATCGTAAATACGCGCCTGAATACGTGATATATGATTTACTTTCCGTAATAAATCTCACGTACACATTAGAGCTATTCTTAATGTTACCACTTACCATTTAATGCGACTCGATATCATTGATATATGTGGTTATAATGACAACTTACCTGAAAATAAAATATTGTTATTTGAAAACCTTCATATCAAAAGTAACAGAAAATAAATAAATAAGATCACGGCTGTAACCCCCAAGTACGGTAGATATCTTCGCAGACCTCAAGTCTCTGAGATTCTTGAAGATTTCTAAAGGAAGGTAGTTAGAGGTACGTCCAATATAACATTTGGTACATGCATATATTTTGTAGTAGTTAGCATTCCATAAGTGGCAGTTTGCAAGTCCATTACGTCTTATAAATATTAACTCTACAAATAAGCTTGCCTTAAAAAATACATGGAAAGATAAAATGAAAAACTTAGTTCTTGATTTTTAGGGTTCCGTACCCAAAGGGTAAAATCGGAACCCTATTACTAAGACTTCGCTGTCCGTCTGTCTGTCTGTCTGTCCGTCTGTCTGTCACAGGGCTGTATCTCATGAACCATGATAGCTAGACAGTTGAAATTTTCACAGATTATGTATTTCGGTTGCTGCTATAACAACAAATACTAAAAACAGAATAAAATAAATATATAAGGGGGGCTCCCATACAACAAACGTGATTTTTTTGCCGCTTTTATAGATAATGGTACGGAACCCTTCGTGCGCGAGTCCGACTCGCACTTGGCCGGTTTTTTTTTATTAAGAAAACTATGACAGCTTGAAAGAAAAACTAGATGTAATTTTTTTCGTATTGTAACGTGTAACCTCTCATAATACTCAACACAAAAGTTTAAAGGAATATTTTATTAACCATTTAACAATATATTCTTACATAAATTTCCCTGTAGAAGAAAAGAATATTATTATTTTATTGTTATATTTATTTAATTAAATTCACCAGAAACGCACGGCTAGTTACATTATTTTTCCATACTTTTTACATGTTTTTTTTTAATTTGCACTGCACAAAATCAGAATAAATAACTGATCAACACTTTTTATTAAAACAAAATGGCTTCGCTACACCACTGTCTCCTATGAAAGCGTTATACATAATAATGAATGCAGAATCTGACTACTTATACATAATATAAACGGTTTCATATAAAAGCCATCAAATGAGACGTCGATATAAAATAAAAGCTCTAAATGTCTATTCAGGGCCTGCGCACTGTGGCGGACGGAATAGCAGATGACTATATATTATATATAATATATATAAATGCTCGGTGATCGGCCTCGAAGCATCGCAGTTTATTTCGATTGGATAATTATTAAATTCAATTGATAAATTTTAAATCTTCTGCGCTCCCGTCTGCCACTGTGTGCAGGCCATTACTGGCACAAGTGTCAACCACCTGATCAAAGAGTGATGGTCCAGTTTCACATTAGGTAGGTATCTATATCAAGAATATATTTATATTTTAATGTAAACGATTATGTGAAATAGATACTTATTTATTATTCAAAATAATTTATTAAATCAACGATAAACTAAATTATCGAAAGATAGAATATTAACAAAATAATAATTAAAACTATCGTGGCTGTTAATCATTATAAATAGAAATACTCGTACGTCAAACATCAAGCAATAAAAACTAATTTAAAAAATTAAAAAAATACTATACGTAGTAATTAGTAATTAGTGTATTTCAATTTGAAACATAGAATAAGATTTTAAAGTTTTAATAGGGATCCCTGATTTTTTCTAGTAATTAATATAGCCTATGTTCATCAGGGATAATGTTAAATCGGTCCAGTAGTTTCGAAGCATATTCAATACAAACAAACAAACAATCAAATCTTTCCTCTTTATAATATTAGTATAGATTACACATTTTTTTTTTTCATATTTATATTAGTGTAGGTAGTTCTAGCGGGACTCCCTCGACATAAAAACATAATTGTTATAAAACATCAGTCGACTCTTAAAAGAAAAATAGCTTATTACTGTAAAATGTTAATTAGTGTTAAGGCGATCCCAGTCGACGATTGTTTTTGTTCGAAACGAAAAAATAAATACTTGTGAACAAGCCACATCTCCTATTTTATAGTGTATAGTATATGTGAATAAAGAAAGATGTACCCATCTTTAATCACTTCGATAAATAATCCTACCGACCGCTGCAATAACGACAAACACACGTCGGCGCGTGGTCCGCCTTAGCTTATCGAATAAATTAATGATATAAATTATGTATAATTACTTATCAAAAATCTATTCTAATAGAAATCTAGATCTACATATTACCTATCTTTAACAATAAATCACAAGTTGATTTTAATAGTAGGTATATAAAATATTTCGATCATAAATTCTAAAACGTATCATTTTGAAATAATATCTTTATCGTGAAAAGTTTCTGCTATTATGTTTTCAGCTTAATAGAAATCTAGGTAGGAACCTGAAGTAATATACTTATAAAAATAGGAGATGTGGCTTGTTCAGAAGTATTTCTTTTTTCGTTTCGAAAAAGAGCAATCAGCGACTGGAAGCCCCTTAACGAGTTAGATTAGACTTGAACTTTATTAAACGCAGATTTGCTTTTAACCTATCAACTAATGTATTTTTATGTTCTCTGATTGAGCGAATGAATGAATGAATGATAGGTTGAGAGCGTTGGTTGTGGGCGCTTTAACAACATTTTAATTTTCAAATAAACGGTTTATATTAAAAAAATGATTAAAACGACGAGTTTTAAAATTTGCCATAAAATCATTAGTACACTCGAGCGACGCTGGGGACGTACCACAAGCTTCTAAAATAATATAAAAAAGTAGAAAATAATATATTAGTAATTAGAATGTTTAAAAGTTTTATCACGAAGGATATTATTACTTAAGTCTGCACAAATTATCGACACGTGGCATCGCTCAGTGGATGAACATCCAGGATATTAGCCCTCAAAGGGTTCGAGGGTCATGATGAAAACACACGCGACGGCTCTTCTAAGCTTCCTACTCATGAAACAACCCTACATCCCTTCAAGTTACTAAACCTCAGTTTTATTATGTATGTACATAACATACATTCTTATACATACATTTTGAATATTACTTATTTGTCAAATGTGTTCTTAAAATTAGTATAATAATTATTTACATTATTGAAAATAGTCATTTCAATATATCGTTTTAATTAAGTTTAAATACATTTAAAATACATACCGAAAAGGACTCGTAGCTGTGCACCAGTAAACATTATTCAGAAAATAAAACTAATTTAGTCATTAAACTTGACCCTTGCTGTTTGAATTTCGAAGAGTTCTTTCTTAGTGCGCTCCTACACACCGTAAAGGATACATTCAGTATATGTTCATTCTTTTCTCTTATCATCGTTCTTTTTTAATCTCTTTGGCATTATACAAAGTTTTCTTCGCCTACCATATAAACTACAATCAGTTACAATATGTCGTTTGAAGATCTTGGCGTATGTATCTATAATAAATATATAATTATCGATAGAAATAATCCGATGAATTTAATCGACAAATAATAAATCGCGTCGGTTGCTTTACAACTGTCAAATATAAATAGATAGTATCAAAATTAGAGATGCATTATTAGAATTTTTTAAAAATCGATTATTATTATCGATTACTAATGGGCCCGCCCGAATGGAGCTATTCACATACCTATTTGATTATTTGTCTTTGGAAAGCTACTTAGGAATGTTTTGAGCTTTGTTTAAATAATTTCAAGTTGATTGGTATCAAAATGTTCTAACATTTTATATTATTACTGCGTTATATTTTGACTAAGTAATTAGGATAATATATTACAGAATATTTACAAAATACACAAGAACCAGTAAAGTTATCTAAAGATCGTTACAAACAGTCTATATTATTGTATTAGATGGTATTTATGTATTTAAGATGGTATAAATTGTGAGTTACTTTTTTACTAGAACGTGTTTTTTAAATACAACAACTTAGACGAGATAGTACATTACTGCACGAATTCACCGCCTGGTCATTAGCATATTTGGGAATACCCACTGGTAGAGATCAATATACCTACGTATAATAATATTGAGTATTAATATTTTTAAAGTTTTTATTATAAGTTAGTACTTCTAACTGTACATTTCTTCATAAACTTAACACAAAGTATTTTTTATACCTTTCCTAGATTATCTATAAGCGCCAAAAATATATAATTTTAGTATAAAATAGTACCTACTTATAAAACATTATGTAGGTAAATATTAGTGTTAATAAACTACTTAAATTAAAGCTTCGTTCATCTCATTTAAATACCAAAATAAGTAGGTACATAACTATTTAAATAATGGAATAAATTTGAGAACCATCCCATCGCTACCATCCAATCAGTAGAAATCTTGCATCTACAAAATATCTTATCTCGAAATCTTTGTTTTTATTATCTTGACATAGTTTCTTCCTACAAGCACGATCGATGGTCGACGATCGTGTAGCACCTCTAAATCTCAGAGTACCATAAACAAGCTAGAGCGTATAAACGAGAACCAGACCAAACCGGAGGAGAAAGTGGTTTAATTTTTTTTGTATAAAAATAAAAAAATATATACAACCACAAATTAAAAAAAAAATAATAAAAATGATAGAATAAGAAAAAAGAAATCTAAAAAATAATTAATGTCACATATCTATAACAAATTATTGTTAGCTTTGTGTTAAAATAGTTTTCAGCTCTGCATTGCGACATTGCACGATGTAGAACTAGAAAGTTATATTACTAAAAAAAGGTTTATATTTATCAAGGTTTATTGTTTATTGTCATATCCAATAGCATTATTATTGTAACAAACACAATAGTTCATAAACAAATTATTGAATAATAAAAAAAAATATTTTGTGTAAGCAGATTTAACAATTATCATCCACTCTACAGCTAGCTATCATTATTCTTATTATCAGTTCTTATTCGTTGATTGCTTTAAATTTAGGTAGGTACATCTTGTAGACATTCCCGAGAGCTTGTCACGATTGGTTTAAAAACACACTGTTATCGATAAAAATAGTAAAGCTTATCTTTCACATCACTAATGGAATAGAATTTGAGAACGACATTCTATTCGAGTTTGGAAAACGGTTGTTTGTTTTTAATATGTAGGTATATCAAAGGAGTTTTTAATCGTTTGACATAACACTAGCTTACCCGCGATTTCTTCCGCGTAGATTCAGGAAGTTGATTTTTGACGAAAACATTAATATTCCTAAATATAAAATTAAATTAAATCCTAAGAATTTAAACGATCTGTATATATTTTTTATTTTTTTAAAAATTAATTTTAGTCTGTAATCTACATTCTATTCTAATTTGGAAAACGTGTTTGTTTTTATTAAGTAGGTATATCAAAGGAGGTCTTATCATTTTACATAACATGATAGTAGCAACAACTAGATTGTTATATTGCTAATATTACTTGTTGATTACAGGTACCAACAATTTGATTACAAGATAGTGAAATTTATTTTGTAAGATAGACTTAAAATTGTTATCATAAGATAAAGATAAAGATAAAGTTGCGGTACTTTGCTACTAACTAATTGATTGTTTGAGAATAAATGGTAACTACTACAAAATGTGGACATGCGCCAAATGTAATGTTTGGACGTGCCTCTAACTAACCCCTTTAGACAGCTTCAAAGATCTGAGCGGAGATTCGAGAGGATGTCTACCGTACTTGGGGATTACAGTCGTGATCCTATATACCTATTATTAATTAGAATGTTAGGTATTTTAATAAAGCTTAAAAAAGGAGTTTAAGGTTCTAAAGTTTCGAAGATCTAAAAAAAACTGCTACCGTTGAAGTAGGTAAGTATAGTACTTAGTATTACTAGTATTTAGTATGACTGGCCTCACAGCTCAGTTGGTAGGTAGTAACTCTGCCTTCAGCGCTGTAGGTTCGATCCCCACCCAGGGAAAATATTTGTGTGTTAAACTTAGCTGTTTGTTCTGTATCTGGGTGTTAAGGGGCTCCCAGTCGACGATTGCTCTTTTTCGAAACGAAAAAAGATAAAAAAAAATAGGAGATGTCTTGTTCAGAAGTATTTCTTTTTTCGTTTCGAACAAAAACAATCGTCTACTGGGAGCGCCTTAATATATATCATATGTATGTATGTATTTACAAAAAAAAGTATTTATGTATTCTATCAGTTATCTAGTTCCCATAGTTCAAGCAATGCTTAGTTTGAGGCTCGAAATCAAAATCAAAAAAGCGTTTATAATCGTCAAATTTAGTTACTTAAGTTTAATTTAATTTCATTGCTAGATGGCGCTGTGAGTGTGTGTGTGTGTGTGATGTCCGCCAATATTACTTATTATATTTACAAATAGAGTTATTCAAGTATGTAACTATATTGATATAAAACAATCGGTGTGCTGGTAGCCTGACGGTAGCCGATAAGGTGCTGGCGTTTAAGGGGTATGTGAGATAAGAAAGAAAGTGTTATCGTGACATTCACGACATGGCACGGAAACTGGCTTCCATGCTTACTTTTGGTGGAAAAAGTTACATATTTCTAGTTTTGGCCCATTATTTACTTGAAACAACTCACAAAAACAACTGAGAATCGTCAAGAACTTAATTATTATGGCTGCACTGACTTGATAAGTATTTCCTATTATAATCATATCCATCGGTCGAATATGTCTAATATAAAACTGCGCTACTTATACACAAAAAAAAAAACTCTTCTGTAGAAAGAACATAAGACATGTATATTTATTAAAGAAGGTAAATAAATTTAAAGTGTAATAAAACTGAAAACAAACAAAAATATTTTGACCTGTTAATAGATATTTAATGTGGTGCATTAGTAGATATTGTTATAACTTATAATATTAACTAATAAATATATCAAGAGAGTTAATTAAAGATTAGGTATTAATTATTTGCAGAAGATTAAATTAAATTAGCTTTAAATGAGATTTGATCTAGTAAATTGATCGATACATAAACGCTTCTGGCCGAAAACATTAATAAAAGTTAAAAAAAATACAACACCTGTTCGAAATTCGAATTGTTCGATTCACTTTTCCTAGCAAATTAAATTAGAGATTTGAACTTAGAATTAGATTGATTTACAAACGACAGCCGAAAACTGAACAGATAATAAATATTTCGATATTTTTTCACATTATTTGTATGTATTTAGGCTAATGTCATTATTTACATTCCACCTTGTCTGACGCAGGGGAACGATATGAATAATTGCATTGGTATTATGGTATAATATAAAAAATACAACACCTGTTCGAAATTCGAATCGTCCGTTTCACTTCTCCCGTCAATTTAGCACTCCACCATTCGGCAAGCGAGCGCGCACTAACCGCGACCGCTATCGTAAAACCCGATAACTTTTAATCGAGCGATTTTTACGATTCCCTTATCGCTGACACGCCGGATTACACACTGTGATAACGATCAAAATTACTGTTGGTACATAATTTGAAAATTCTCCTGATAAGGACAGTCGGATTGGTTATTGTGCATGGTTTTACGAATTCGGTGCGCGAATGCATTCGTTTACGTAATAATTTAGTCACTGTTATACACACACGTGTCTATATGTAGGTACCTACTACTTATTACCTAACTATTTTACCGTAAGATAATCAATAATAATATTTAATAATTTAAGACCTCGGCGTATTTTCCTGGACTAAATCGGTGACGTTCTGAAAAAAGGCCAGGTCAAGAGTACTCTAAACCGACGAGCATGCATGACGAATGTGATGAGAGTGAATGAAGCAAAATAAGTATGTCAGGATCGTAGCAAGTGGTAAGCCGTGATCTCTGCCTACCCCTCGGGGAAACAGGCGTAGTTTTATGTATGTATGTATTCACACAGTTCCATTTAACCCTAAACTAAGCAAAGTTTGTAGATACTTATGGATTTATAGAATTGAAGCATTAGTTTAAAAAATCGACACACGTCTAGCGAGCAGTGGTGTGAGACTATCTCCGTAGGTACAAAGGAATTATTGACGAGCGAGCACACATGATGTCAGTTATCCTGATTCCCTGGACAGGTGACACGCTAAGGGAAAGGTAAATGTAGCTGGCTGGTGTTATTTATAGGCGCGAAAGAGTTTGGTAACAAAACTTCGAAAAATTACAGAATATCTTTAAAAAATATAGGATCATGACTGTAATATCCATGTTAGATAGAGACATCCTCTCAGATCTCCAACCCTCAGATCCTTGAACATGTTTAAAGGAGGTAGTCAGAGGCACGTCCGAACATTACATTTTGGCACATGCCCACATTATGCAGTAGTAAGCATTCCATACGTGACATGTTGTAAGCCTGTCGCCGCTTCTAAGAATACTAACTAGTTTCCTCACGATGTTTTCCTTCACCGTTATAAGCACGTAAATATAACGTTTTCAAACAGAAAAATTCATTGATGCACAGCCGGGATTTGAAGCTACGACCTTCGGATTGAAAGTTGAGGTACTTCCCACTCGGCCAACACGGTTTTTTGAACTAAAAAATTCATTTTTCTATAAGTATACGACATTTTGTCCGTGGGTTCCTCCATTTATCAACACAAAATAGGGCGGTGAAAGTAGATTCGATTACGATGACAGTTATTCAAAATTATTAGAATAATAAATAGCTGTTGAGCAGCCGGTTCATATCACTACATAGTATAAAGCAAAGTCGCTTTCCGCTTCCCGCGTATGTATGTTTGCTTATATCTTTAAAACTACACAACGGATTTTGATGCGGTTTTTTTTAATAGATAGAGTGATTCAGGAGGAAGGTTTATATGTATAATACATGCATAATATAGTAGAGAAACACTGATAATTTTAGAGGTTTCTAATGTGAATGTGATGTCGTAAATAAACACATTTTTTTGCGCTTACATTGCAAATGCTGGCTGAACTCCACGAGATATATCAAAATAATGTACTACAGTATTGTACACTTTAAAAACGTCTACAAAAAAGTCCACGATGGTATTAGAAATGTCTTACGCACAGCGAAGCGGGCACGGGTCAGCTAGTGTTGATTAATTAGTACTACAATCTTTCTTAATTAGCTTCTGCTTCTCTCACACGGTATCTGGATAAATAGTAGCTTAAGTATGCCACGACCTGTAGGTATACTTATTCTAAATTATCATCCAAATTTAAGAAGCCCAAGATGAACGACAGACATTTAAAACCAACAAAATATAATCTATGGTTTTCGTAGTTACTGATATCTACGGCACATTGAATCTAAGGGTCAGGACTACTTACATAGGTATGGGTTATTTATTTATTTTACCCAACTTTCCAGATATAAAAACGAAGCCTTCGTACCTATAGGTGCTATTTCAGGCACAGAACTAAATTTCGCATCAATAGTATTAAAGTACGACTGGCCTCACAGCTCAGTTGGTAGTAGCTCTGCCTTCTGCGCTGTTGGTTGTGGGTTCGATCCCCACCCAGGACAAATATTTGTGTGATGAACATAGATGTTTGTTCTGTGTTTGGGTGCTATTAAGTATCATTTAAGTATTTACAAAAAAAAAGTATTCTATCAGTTATCTTGTTCCCATAGTACAAGCTTTGCTTAGTTTGGGCTAGATGGCGCTGTGTGATAATGTCCACAAAAAAACAAACAAACATAACAGTAGTCAAAAAAAAGCTACGTCACAAGTCCTAACCCTGTAATTTTCACAAAACAAGAGAGCAAAATGGCCCCGTTATCCCCCTTAGCAGTCAAAAACTTTTCAACTCGAGACTGAACGGCTTAGCCTGACGAGAGCAACCAGCACTCGCAGGTAGGTAAATACGAGGATCTGTAACTGCCTGCCGCCGTCTGATACGTCACTCATGTAAGTTTTCTTCCCGCTGCGAATTGTCGAAGTTGAATGGAATTTGCGAGTGGTTTTTATGACGCTGAGGGATGTGTGGCTTTAGATAACTTCTAAGTCTTCACGTTTTCCACACACTTTTCTAACCAGTTTATGATTAACTTTCCATGCTTCCGTGAAGTGCGGAAGGATAAAGCGCAAGCAATCTATAAAATTGATGTTTAATATGCATCATAACGCAATATAATATAACGCATCGATAATGGAGTCGTCTACTCGTGGACTTTCATTTCCCTCGCACGTCCCTCGATAACAAAGAAGTGTTGACATATTTAGAACAAGCCTGAAATCGAACTGGCAATGCTGACAACGCCGGCGCTCACACGACACCCGTCAGCGCTAACGCGAGATTTTAATTTACGAATCCATCCCGCGGATGACGCGTCCACCCGCGCTTTTTGTTACAAACGTCACAATGACAGCTGGATTGCTTCCGAAGAATACTTTAAACCTGTCAAAGTTTGAAGGAAATGATTGACGCGTAGACTCGCTAAGTGATATTTATTGAGGGAATTGAAGAAGTTTATTGAATCCAATTGAAGTTTTGAAGATTACATAAATTTGTGCTAGCTTTATTGATTTAATAATAATAAATCACAAGACTTGAATACCATGGGTGTGCCAGATCAAAGGTCCTGATAAAATAACTCACTTTGTGAGTGATAATTGCTATAAAGAAATAAATTAATTAAACGAATGTCGGCACCAATACATAAATTCACACTTTTAATGAGCTATTAAGAAGAGAGATATCAGACTAATTTATTTTCAATGATTATCATGAAGTTTCTAAAAGTCGCAAGCCACGCAAGACAAATATTTGGGTCTAAAAATCAGGCGTTTAAATATTTATGAATAGTTTTCATTTTCACTGTAGTCTGTGGTAAAGTCGCCGTCCACCGTCCGTCACTATCAATATTCCACACGAAGGAGTCGATACTTCTCGATACATTCACCTACACGATTAATATAAGAATATTTTGAGTCACAACTCACTATTGTGCACGGACCTTCCGAGAAAGGTTGTAAGCTGATAGGTAGCCGTGTTCACAAACTGTAAAAGAGTTTTATAAAACAGTATCGTGTTTATGATTTGTATTGTGAATATATTTTATAAGGATTATGAGTTATGAACCTTGTTTACAGATCTAATGATAAGATAAGGCTTGGAATGGGTATGAGAGACGTTGCTAAGATATGATTTTGCTTTAGATCGAGATGTATGTTGCGTGCCACTTAAAGATTAACACTCGGTGTATGAAATGAACTGATTGTTTATAGTAATCTATCTAAAATAAGAAATAACGCAGACAGACTGAATGTTTTATTTAGAATTTGAAGAATTAAGAAGTTATTTAAATCTAGCTTAGCCTGCGACTTCGTTCGCGTAAGAGTCTATATTACATCCAGCTCTATTTCCCGCGTTAATCCCTAGCCCGTGGGAAATCCGGGATAAAAAGCCTAATTATATTGCTCCATAACCCCGTCTATCTTCCAGTTAAATTCCCATTGTAAGCCGTTCCAGAGATTAGCCCGGACAAACAGAAAGAGAGAATTCGAGAAAGACTTGTGAATTCGTATTACTGATACATTAATGTACATAAACTTATTTTATTTAAAATTTATAGTAAAACCTTACAACCTTACGACTTTAGCCTTACAAGCGCAAATCTGAATGGAAAAAGAAAACAAGTCCAGCAAAACACTTGATCGGAACTGAGAGGTGCAATAATCCAACATGGCGTCTGCAATCCGGGCGCAGATGCAATTGTCACGGGCCGGTGGGCCCGCGCCTGGCTCCTTCTGTGTATTCGATTGCTCGATTACTCGATTCTCGTTTTTCGTCGTGCCACGCCACCGATACCGGCACCCGCCGAGTACTTCTACCTAGAGACCTGTCATATCGACTTTTGTCCGGCAACGAAAAAAAGTTGCAAAAATGCCAGATAAAAAGTCTGAGCAAATTGGCCGTCTCTGTTATAAACAACAGAGGTGGAACGCCACGATAGCAAACAATAAATGTCCGATGTGAATTTGTTGATTGTTTCGGCTCACCGGTGCTTTGTCAGCGGTAGTTTTGGCGCGATTTCCAACTGTCACTTTGACGTTTCGCGGTTTTTGTTTTTTTATTCGTTTTTTTGGGCGGCAGAGAACAATGAGCTGTTTATAGATGCGGGTTCGGTTGGTAGCTTTGGGTTATATCGGGCGGAGTGTTATCTGAGAAGCTGGGAGGTTGAGGAGCCGCCGGTCGAGGGGGTCGATATGAATCACTGCGAGTAATGGCTGCAATATCACGTAGTGCACTTTGTCAAGCGGTTGTAGTCACAGTAGCATAGATAATGGTGAGATTGTAGCCATTAGAGATGCTGTTGTAAGCAATCGATTGAGTTATACAGCTGCAACTAGCTGCAAAGCGAGTTATCAGCAACCGTTTACACTTGAACGATCGTGCAGCGATTAGTTGAAGCAAACTGGCAAAAACTAGGTTTTAGGAAACTCTGATAAAGGAAAACTTGCTTTATATCAAACTTGAACCAGGTTCGAAACCTACTACATTTAAAAAGACCCTGATTGATAAATTTTACCAACGGTAATGAGAATGGTTACCTTGTCAACAATTACACAAACATAGAATTAAATTAAACTAAACTAAATTTGACGATTCTAAATGATCTATGTGTTCAATGAATAAATACTTTTTGATTTTGATTTTATGGAAAAACCTAGATAGGTACCTAAATAACTAGTAGGTTAACTAAGTACCTACCTCCTTACTATATTTTTTTACCATTGTATCTACTAAATGGAAGGGATTTAATAAAGAGGGGGAGGAGGACGAATAAAACTTAAGGACAAATAAAACTAAAACGATATCATCTTTTCTTCTCCTTTTTCCCACTTAATGTGGGGGTCGGCACAACATGTTGCGAAAAGGATTTAGCTTATGTTTCACAACCGGCCGCCTGCCTGACGCCAACCCTCTTTGGGAAATAAAACTAAAACAATTAAATAATAACATTGCAATAAAAATAAGTTACAAACTGAACACGGGTAATTTGTTAGCAAAATGAAAATTATCGATATAAAATAGACACGTTCTGCTACCAATGGTTACGAAATATGATTAGTTTCGTATCTATGAACAATAAATATTAATTATCTAATCTAATCTTCGATCTAATCTAGCAGGTTACTTGTTTGATAGAGTTTAGAAATGAACCTGTTTGATAATAGGAATACCTCTATATCTATGGTTATACTAAGGCCTGGTTACTAGGCAATGCAGTGTCATTTCAAGCTGTACCGATTCAGAATTTCCGGATTTACCTACAGCCTTATTGCGTAAGTTATCAATAATCTTCAACTATCAAAACCTCATTGCGTTTTGACAGTTGAAGCCGATTACGATCACCAGCTCAGTTAGGCAATAGCCCCCCCTGGTACCTAAATGTCAAAAAAGGTTTCGCGAGAGAGTCCACCAAATTGTTTGTAACAAGTAGGTATCACTACATAGTATAAAGCAAAGTCGCTTTCCGCTTCCCGCGTCTGTATGTCTGTATGTATGTTTGCTTATATCTTTAAAACTACACAACGGATTTTGATGCGGTTTTTTTTAATAGATAGAGTGATTCAGGAGGAAGGTTTATATGTATAATAACATGCTACCCGTGCGAAGCCGGGGCGGGTCGCTAGTATAGTATATACGTAACTTCCAGGCCCCGATTGAAAACCAGCGTCGCACCGCGCTTTGCCTCCCTAGGTTCGGTGCTGTGCGGCTCAATGCTGAGATGGGGACCTATTTGCACAAGGCGCAATCTACTGTTGATTATTACCTATTGCTATTGTTCTCCTTTACTAATTGTGTTGTGTTTATTCTGGAGCAAATAAATGTTTTCTTTCTTTCTTCTTTCTAACTTCAAAGCATCAAAAAGCTTACGCCAAAAAAGGTCCCAACCACTTGCGATCCGATCCGGAATCCTTCTAATTGTCGAATGGCCCCTTGTGATGGGCTGGCGAAAGCAGATTAGCCGCGCTCGGGTCCTCGTCGCCACTTGATGATGCTCCGCTGATGCTATCAGCTGCCTTTCTATGCCAGCACTGCCCTCGGTAAGGTTATTGATACGCGCTAAGTGGAACAAATCTTTAAGGGAGTTTTCGCTGGTGTATGACTTTTGGAATGGTACCTTCGTTGTACCTATTGTGTCAGCTCGATTTCGATGTTTTTTTTCTATTATGTGTAGAGAATAATCCCAAGTTGGTCCCATTTAAATTATATTCAGATAGAACTAATATTTCTTTATAAAACTTAAAAACTAATATCGTTCCTTGACTTTTCGATTGATTGAAACATTTTTGTCGGTTTTCTTTTTAGTTTTATAAACGTATCTATTAAATTGTTGTAAATGCATTATATTACTACACTAGCGACCCGCCCCGGCTTCGCACGGGTAGCATGTTATTATACTTAGAAACCTTCCTCCTGAATCACTCTATCTATTAAAAAAAAACCGCATCAAAATCTGTTGTGTAGTTTTAAAGATATAAGCAAACATACATACATACATATTACATACAGACGCGGAAAGCGACTTTGCTTTATACTATGTAGTGATTAAAGATCAATGGAAGTTGGTTTGGTAAACTCTCTTTACTTTTTAATGGCAGAATGAATAAGTGATAGTAGTCAGAAAAAGATGTAAGATGGAAAAAAGGCGACAATTCAAGAACTGAAAAGAAAATTGTTGAGATTTTGAAAAACGATTGATAAAAACAAATAAATATAGCGACCAATTAAGAACAAATAGTAATTAGGTAACGTTTTATTTTATGATACACATTAAGATATCTACAGAATTAGGCCTGGAAGACTTATAGACATAAAAAAAATATTAAAATATCCGTGATTTATTTAAAAGGATAACTCTACGCTATTTTCATTCTAAAATTGAAGGTGATTCGGTTTCGATTTGGATGTTGAGGAGGAATACATATAGCTGAGAGTGAAAAACAATTATGAATAAACTAGCCGACCCGAGACTGACGTTGTCCTGTCAAATTTCAATAATCGAATAGAAAAGACTGAATTTTGAGATGCTGAGTTTTTAGTTTGTGATGTCAGATTTGTTGCACACCAGCGCCATCTATACCAAAATCATCCTTTTGCGTTTTTATTATCATTTTGGGGATGTTTTTCATATATTAAAGTAGTCTATTATTTATTTGAGCATTATATCTACATCTACAGCAAATTTCAACTTGATCCGTTTTGTCGTTGAGGCCTGATTGAGGAACAAACATACATACAAAAAAACATAAAATAACATACATTATTAGGATAGGATTACGTCTAGTTGTCTATAGGTATTTTGATGCGTGCCAACAAATAATTTAAATTAGCTTTACTAGATTTGGAACAGGTTTTTTTATACAAGTAGGTATACCTACCTACTTGTTAAATAAAACCACCAATGATATGTACAGCTTTTTATGGGTAGACACGACTAACTAGCTCATTAATTTATGGTTTCAAGTTTCCATATCCTCATTCTTGTTATTTCTACTTTGTGTTTTGAAATTATAAATTGTTTTTTTATTCATTTGTTCGAAATTTAAATACCTTATAAATATATTGGTGGACATTCATACAGCGCCATCTAGCCTCAAACAAAGCTAAGCTTGCCTAGCCGGACGGAAGCTTTAGCCCAGACGGACAGCGAAGTCTTAGTAATAGGGTCCCGTTTTTAACCTTTGGGTACGGAACCCTAAAAACAATTGATGTGTGAAAATGAAATGGGATCACGACTGTAATCATGATATATACAATAGAGGTAGTAAAAGGCATGTCCAATCCATTTGCTTGGCTACGGGAACTAGTTTACTTATAAAATACTTAACTTTATACTTTTTTTTTGTAAATTCATAGGTACATATATTATGAGACAATAAAACACATCTAATACATATACCACTAGCAGTCCGCCCCGGCTTAGCACGGGTGTAATAATGATTTTATGGCAATTTTTTTTACACCTTGGATTATATTATCGAAGTTTTAATAGGAGTCCCTAATAGTTAGGCATATGGTATTACGGACTTTCTTGTAGATATTGATGTCTTCTATAAAACTGTAGTACATTACTTTGCTCTAATGTCAATAATTTCAGCAGCAAACGCAATATAAGATTTTTTAACACTTTTTGTTACATTATCGAAGTTTTCATACGGATCCCTAACGTTTTTGAAAATAATCTATAGCCTATGTTCATCAGGGATAATGTAGGATTCCAATAGTAATTTTTTTTGAAATCGGTCCATTAGTTTCGGAGCATATTCGATTCAAACTAACAAACAAACAATCAAATCTTTCCTCTTTATAATATTAGTATAGATAATTAGATGTATAAAAAAACCTAGGTTCACACAAAAAAATATCCTGAGTGGGGATCGAACTCACAAACTACAGCGCAGAAAGCAGAGCTACTACCAACTGAGCTGTGAGGCCAGTCATAGTCATCAAAGCAGTTTAATTTTCATAAAATCTCGCTATTTTCACCTCGTGTCGAAAGCACTCGATTGCGGGATCGACCGATTAGATCCAAAGACTTGACTTGCGCAAGATTCAGATATAGTAAATGCTAGTTTGTTCTCACGCTGCCCGATCTTGCCATTTTGGTAACTGATACCACTGTTCAGGTTAATGTTACTAACAATTTGCTGCAAATATCACTCTAATTATCCTCCAATGAGTTTTATTTCATTAGATTCAGGAATCATTTAAACGCTAATTATTACAACATGTGGGTATATGCCAAATGGATTGGACATGCCTTTTACTACCTCTATTGTATATATCATGATTACAGTCGTGATCCCATTTCATTTTCGCACATCAATTGTTTTTAGGGTTCCGTACCCAAAGGTTAAAAACGGGACCCTATTACTAAGACTTCGCTGTCCGTCTGTCTGACACAAGACTGTATCTCATAAACCGTGATAGCTAGACAGTTGAAATTTTCACAGATTATGTATTTCTGTTGCCGCTATATCAACAAATACTAAAAACAAAATAAAATAAATATATTTAAGTGCGGCTCCCATACATCAAACGTGTTTTTTTGGCGTTTTTTATAGATAATGTACGGAGCCCTTCGTGCGCGAGTCCGTCTCGCACTTAGCCGGTTTTTTTTTATAAAATTTATGTGTTTAATTAGTGACTTAGAACAGTGTGAGAAAACATCATAAAGAAAACAATCGTGAATGAGTGTTTATTGAACGACGACTGGTTCTCAACCTTAGTAGGCTAGTGCCAAATGTAGGTAATAGTTGGACGTACTGCTGACTGCAAACATCTTCAAGGATCTCTGGTAATATGTAAAATGTTTCTGATTAAACCACGTAGGTGGAGCTAGCGGTGCTGTAAGAGTGTTACCAACATCTGCCCAATTTTTTCGTTATTTTTATTATACCGAGTTAGTAGGTGTTTTAGAGATGGTCGTATTAAAATGTTACTTATAAATTTAACGACTCGAAATAAAATTTAAACCTGTTCAAATCAATAATCAATACACGAACTTTTCCACCTGTTTCTAGAATTTTAAGAGCTTTAATATGTTGTCATAATAAAATCATACTATCACACTAATAGGTAGTATAAATAAGATGTTTTTTACTAAAGTTTGGATGTTTGTTTGTTACTCAATTACGTCATAATGACTGAACCGATTTCGATTAAATTTAGTATACAGATAGATTTTAACCTGAATTTAAACGTAGGATACTTTATAACCAAAAATCAATGAACAAATGGTTGAAAAACTACGTAAACAAGTCACAGGTTAATATTTTTTTGACGATTTTTTTTGATTGTTTAACTAATATTTTTTAAGAATGAATTCTGTATTCATTCTCAAAAATATAAGACATTCACCGATAATATTTTCTCGTTCCCAATTAATATTCCATCGCCAATCAAATAGAATAATTGTCAAAACCATAGCCATGTTTTCTAGGTACCTATGTAAAATATCACGAGTGTGAAACGGACGCCGAGTGCCAATCAACATTAAACCTTGCTACCTACGATTTACAGCTCACTTCCATTCGACAGCATCCCAAGAAATCTACAAACTTCACCATTCTCGAAAATCGAAATGCATCATCACCATTTTGTATCCTAAATCGGATATGTTAAGGTTTATTTTACAGTGACAAGTCAAAGTGACTAGATGTCTCCCTTTGCCCCGAGACCACACAGGGGTCGACTGGCTAATCTATCATCAGCTATGAACAGTGCTTGTGAATTTTTCTGGGAAGATTATTAACTAATGTGGAATTTCAGAAGGCAAGCGTCGTCAATAATAAAAACCCGCCAAGTGCGAATCGGACTCGCGTACGAAGGGTAATGTTAAGGAACAACATAATATAAAAAAACCGGCCAAGTGCGAGTGCGAGTTTTTAGTATTTGTTGTTATAGCGGCAACAGAAATACATCATCTCTGCTGTCTCATCATCTACATTTTTAGGTGGTACTTTTCCTCAAATTCAAATAGAACCAAACGGAAAATATCCTAAACAAAAAAGAATTTTCCAATTATGTATTATAAAAAATGAATCCTTATTTCCCTTGGTCACGGCATTACGCGTAAACGGCTGAACCAGTTTTGCTAATTCTTTTTTTGTTGTATTCGTTAGTGTCCGGAAAAGGTTCTTATAAAAGAAAATTTAAATTAGATTAGACAAACGTCTGTCGGGACAGCAAGTCGGTTAATGAAGACGGAGTTTTTAGGTAACAAACATAAAAAATAAAATTACAACTGAATCCTTTTTTTTAACTGTTTAAAAAATCTTGAACTGAATATATGTTCCAACTCGCTCTATCATTACTATGTATAATTTTTCTTTTTATATAAAACTACTAGCTGTCCCGATAGACGTTGTCCTGTCAAATGTCAATAATCCCACAGAAAAAAGCACTTTCCGTTTTTCCCGATCTTTACGCCACCCTTATCACTTAGGGGTATGAAAAATAGATGTTGGTCGATTCTCAGACCTACTCAATATGCTCACAAAATTTCATGAGAATCGGTCAAGCCGTTTCGGAGGAGTACGGTAACTAACATTGTGACATGGAAATTTTATATATTAGAAGATTAAGTACCTACAAATAACGCAAAAAACACAAAAAAAACAGACATAAATAAACGAATTAAAATTTTATGACGACTCTAAATCTTATTGGTTCAATGAATAAACATTTCTAAGTGATCGCAATGAATAAACATTCTTTTTAAATTTGAATTTAAATGTGAGTAGATTAAGAGAATACTGTGACAGACGGACAGATTGATCGTCGTCATTGATCCTTTATTGGTTCTGGTTTTTACATACGATTAGGTATCAGTTTTCATGACAAAAAGTTGCTCAGAATTATCCATATTAATTTATAAATGCGAAAGTAACTCTGTCTGTCTGTCTGTGACGTTATCACAGCCACACCGCTGGGCCGATTTTGATAAAATTACATATACCTAGAGATAGTTTACAGTCTTGGAACGGACTTAGGCGACTTTTTTTCCCAAAGTTTTCTTTAGGTTTTTAGGAATTTCAACGTTTTACGATAAAGTTGTCAAAAATCAATTTTCTAAAGGGTTGCAGTGAGGGTTGAACTCTTTATAAAACACCACGCTATCGCCATGCTTTTCCTAATCATTGTCTTATATCATCTGCTAAATACTTTGTAAAAAATATGCCAAATTCTCGCTTAATGTCAACATGTTATGCCGACGCCACATTAATGTGATGATTGAAATTTTTGATTTTTGTATGAGCTAAGTCTACCCTGAGTCCTGAGACCTGAGTCTATGGATAAGACGGAAAAAGTGATATAACCGCATTATCTTAAAAACCATCAAACTTAAAAAAGAAACTGTCTTTAATTTTTGTAGCTAGTATGATTATCTAACGATTTATATAAAAAACTGTTTCGCTATTGATAGTTTTGAGTAAAATCTAAATTTGTGTTTTTAAATAGCCATCTTTGGAAAATAAATCTATCGAGAAAAGTTTCACCAATCGTGTTTCTGTCTATAATTTTAGATTTATTAGAGACAAGAATAGACATCGAGACAGAATTTATCCGTAAGTTATCTTTGTCATAACAAACAAAACTTTATTTTTTGCTGTTATTGAGAAAAAACGATTATAAATTCATCATAAGCATTAAGTGGGAAAAGGAGATGAAAAATGATGAGTCGTGATCCTATTTCATATCATAATTAAACAAACACAGAACTTCAAAAGTTGCACAAGAAGCGCATGATAAATGTGTTACAAGCAAATATCCGATCAGCCAAGAAACGTTATAAATACGAAGTTTATGACTACGCCAAGTGCAATGAATCAAAAACAAAACAATGTGATTATCCTCTCGCATTCTAGTGTTATGTACTGGATTGAGGCATAAGCTGATGGCAGAATCGTGACCTAACTTAAACTCGAGTCTAGGTATTTAAATTGTTTAAGTTTTTGGTAGGGTCATAGCCCATGTTGTGGTGCCTACCCCGGTTTTGGCAATTTTGGCAGTCAATAACTAAGCAAACTTGTCTAAAATCTATATTAATACAATTATTAGTCTATGGTCCGTTTTGATTGGTTGTTTTGACGGTTGTAATACGTTATACCTCTAGACTTGATTGACCACAATTAAATATTTCCCATTTTGTCTATTTAAATATGAATAATTAATAAATAAATATCGCCGGTTACAAAACTTTTGCTTGATCAAAGAGATAGGTTATTCTATGTTGTCTAAAAATCGTCGTTTTAATCATTTTTTCCATATATACCGTTTTTGAATATTAAAATGTTGGTAAAATAGCGACAACCAGAGCTCTCACCCTACTCTTATTTTGGCATAATTTCGTTTGAAAGCCTATGGATTGAAAATAAATTGTGTAACATTTCTCTATGTCAAAAAAATCAATAAATCTTGTCATTACTGTCTGTAAGTACTGTGTGATACTGTCATCAACAATGTAGGCAACTGTCACCAGAGACAATTAATATACCTTGTCTCTGCTGTCATTAAACTTGAGTCTAGGTACAGTCATTACTGTCAGTGAGTACTGTGTGATACTGTCATGAAGGTAACTGTCACTTAGTACAGGACTTTACAGTTTTAAGTAATAGGCAGTGTTTATAATAACAAAAACTACGTAATAAATAATTCTATAAGAAATTTACCCTCGTATTCAAGAACGACACTATGAGAACACGCACCCACAGTGGACGAAATCTTTTTTCATAAACATCACTTTATGTGTTGAGCGGCACTATGGCGCACGCTACCGTGTGCCTTTAGAGCTCAACTTTGGCTAGAGGCACACGACAATGTGCCTCTAGTCACACTATGCAGTGTCGCACAACACATAAAGTGATTTTTATGAAAAAAGATTTCGTCCACTGTGGGTTAGTGTTCTCATAGTGTCGTTCTTGAATACGAGGGTAAGACTATTATAAAATAGAGGGTATAATAAAAGGCGTTTACTCTGCAACAGATAAACGATATATTGTGACAATAATCGTGCCAAAGTTACATCGTTTCGACTATTAACAATCATCGATATTCATCATCCTAATTTAACACAAAAACAATACGAGAATTTAAATTTGACGTCGTTCACGAAGTAGACCCCCAGTGGTTACTAGACTACTAGACTGTAGTCGTATATCTTAAACCCGCTTTCGCTTGTGCATTCCACCACTTGCCAAGTTCGACAAGAGTCGGGCGCAGGAAATGAAGTGGCTCCTCGGGCCGCGATAAATCCAGCCGCGCTCAGACAAAGAACTTGCCACTTCTAGCCGCTTTATTAACTTGGCGCGTGACAAATTGACAAACATGGCTGCCAATGAAACCAGTTGACATTATTTCATATAACCAAAAATATTCTAAGAAACGTGTTCAAGAAAACAAGATTATATTGTTGGAATATTTAAGGCGCTCCCAGTCGACGATTATTTTTGTTCGAAACGAAAAAAGAAATACTTGTGAACAAGCCACATCTCCTATTTTATAATGTATAGTATATGTGAATAAAGATGTACCCATCTTTAATCACTTCGATAAATAATCCTACCGACCGCTGCAATGACGACAAACACACGTCGGAGCGTGGTCCGCCTTAGCTTTTCGAATAAATTAATGATATAAATTATGTATAATTACTTATCAAAAATCTATTCTAATAGAAATCTAGATCTACATATTACCTATCTTTAACAATAAATCACAAGTTGATTTTAATAGTAGGTATATAAAATATTTCGATCATAAATTCTAAAACGTATCATTTTGAAATAATATTTTTATCGTGAAAAGTTTCTGCTATTATGTTTTCAGCTTAATTGAAATCTAGGTAGGAACCTGAAGTAATATACTTATAAAAATAGGAGATGTGGCTTGTTCAGAAGTATTTCTTTTTTCGTTTCGAAAAAGAGCAATCAGCTACTGGCAGCCTCTTAAATGTCTTTTGTAAGGGTCATTTTGAATTTTGATAGAAAGAGATGCAATAGCGTGACGTCTATATCCGCCATCTTGTATTAATCTAAACTCTATACTAATATTACCAGCCTCCTTGTTTTATAGCAAAGAACAATTAATTAGATTGTCAATAGTAAATGTAATGTTTGGACGTGCCTCTGCCCACCCGTTCTTTAAGGGTCTGAGCGCCTAGAGATCTGAGAGGATTCTACCGTACTTGGGGATAACAGTTGTGATCCTGTTTTTTTTTCCGATAATAAAAACTGTAGTTTTATATATTGAGACACGTACGAACCTTATGTTTTCTACCTATTCAACGTTTTCAATTACGTTAATTCTGAATTTTGGTCATAACCTAACTTTTTAAAATACTTAGCAAACTTGTATTTTAAAAAGTTAGGTTAGGATTGAAAGCCCTGTGTGAAATGAACACCAAATATACCATACATAAATAGTTGATTGTACCTAGATGTTTAATAAGTTGAATAAAAACACAAATTGATTTGTTTTAATACAGAATGTAACAACATAATTATTTCCATTGACCGTTTTCGCGCAACATAAACCTATTTAAAGTGTCGAATTTGAGGAAGGATAACTTTAATCTCTGATTGAACGAAACAAATGGGTTCACTTCCCGTTTTATATTCACAAAACAATCGTTTTACGTAAACAGAAGTTTAAAATAGAGACATTGAGCATCGTGTTCAATCTGGTACAGGAAATTAGCATTGCTTTGCTTCCCGCGCGGATTATAGCAAAATAAGATATTGTTCACTCAATCTATTCGTTCACTCGTTCATTTCGTTCATTTGAATGATGCTCCTTTGTTTTGGTAGATTCGAATTACGTCGAGCGAAAGGGTTGATTGAATTAATTTGTAAGTCGTATTCGGTTTTTTATTTGTGTTTATCATTCAACTTGTTTTGGCAATAAAGTTATAAGTAATTTTGACTGGCCTCACCTGGTCAGTTGGTAGTAGCTCTGCCTTCTGCGCTTGTAGATTGTGAGTTCGATTCCCACCCGGGATAAACATTTGTGTGATGAACATTGATGTTTGTTCTGTTTCTGGGTGTTAATATGTATGTATGTATGTATTTACAATCAAATAAAAGTATTTATGTATTCTATCAGTTATGGTTCCCATAGTACAAGCTTTGCTTAGTTTGGGGTTGGATGGCGCTGTGTGAAATGTCCATCAATATTTTATTTATTAAATTTAATATTTTATAATAGGTTAGCATGAACCACTTTCGTATCGACAACGTATCGTCCAAATGCCAAAACTGACACTTTTACTATACAAAAAGGTTGGTAGGTTGTCGATACGATAGTGGTTCGTGCTCAGGCCAAAGTAATTGGAAAGTAAATATTTTATAGTAAAGTTAAATGTAATAAAAACAATCACTAGCAAAATCTTCAGTTAATTTTTATTATGAGCTTTTCAAAAGCTCTTAAGGTTATACATTTAAAGTGTTTTATTTAAAAGTCGATTCTCAATACCTAAATAAAATCGGTTCGCAATATGCACAGAACATTTAGATAAACATCTCTGAAAGTGAATATTTACACTTTAGAATAATATATAACGCGTCGTGGTGACATAGTGACGGACGGACGGCAAAGGAAATTGCGGGCGCGGGAGCTGTCAATGTCAGATGATAATACTTGAAAACGTTTTATTACTTGTAATATTTTCAAAAGTGTTGTTTTTCAGTAGGGCGATCTTTAGATAGATTCTGCAGGTCATTTTCAGTAAAAAATAACGGTATATATGTTTCTTTCAAGATTAAAAATTAAATTGACAATAACTTTAATATTATTTTTAACAAAAATGTTATTGTTAGATCTAGATCGATCTGACAATATATATTTTTTTTGTTAGTAGAATATGTTGTCCTAAGAAAATTTCTCATTGGGAGGTAGAAATTGAGTTCAATTAAAAATTCTTTAATTAAATAAAATCTTTAATTGAAATTTGAGTCAAATCCATTCTACTCTCGATTCTGACCAGACTATTCTCAGGTTGTATGCAGGAGCAGGTGCTTCAAATAATCTTCTCAGTTCATTTTCGTATAAAGCTAAGTAGCTGCTTGCGTCTATTTATTTATTACCTCGATAGTCCCCCCACAATACTCGATCAAATCTGTGACATTTACACATTCACATCATATCCCTATAATCCTTGGGAAACGTGCGATGCAGGGGCGTATTGGGGAAAAACATCTCAGGGGCAGCCCCCGTCGAAATAAATATTGTTGACGTGTAGTAGAGAATGTATTTAAACCATGACAGCACTAATGTTCAAATGCAGGGTTTTCCCCGTTAAACATTTTCCAAATTCTATGTTATATTTGTCATAATTTAATACTGTTTTCGTGACAATTCGGTTGAAAGAAATATAAATGTTAGGATGTTTAACGATTAACCAATGTCAATAAGTAAAATTTTGATTAACATTTATATCAAGTTAGTTTTTTATTACTTACATAAATTTGTTTACATCATCTTTTGCTTCTAATTACCGATGAAATTATACTCGTGAGTATTAAAATAGCACTTGGGTCATGCAGTTTTATAATAAATAATTTGAAGTTATATCGCCTGCTTCACTATTTTTTACAAAGTTTTGGAGCACTACTGTATTTTTATACAATTCGCCTCACAGCTCAGTTGGTTTCAGCTTTGGCGCTGTATCTTCATCGAAAACAATGATTAGCATCAAGCCGTGTTTGTTGTCTGATTCTCTAGGCTTGGTCGCGATGAACAGACGTAGCTCCTAGGACGTTCTAAAATCCTTAAGTGATCCATGTTGTTTTATTGAAATAGCTTTTAACTTTGACTTATATAATGCGATGAACACACTCGTAGATGTTGCCCCACATCTTATGCCCCAATGCCGTCCTTGATCCGACCTCGCCGCGCCTCGTCCCAACAGGGGATAGGTCAGATATTTCAATTCTCGGTCGGATATTGGCGGCGGCGTGACGACGCATACATCTGAGATCGGCCGCGTCCACACGTTATCGATATATTAGAATCTTGTGTGCACTGAGTTATGCGGGTCGCTTTTATGGACGGATGTTTGTGATGCAAAAATGAGATTTGAAACACGTTTTTTTGGAGATTGATTCCTATCTTATTCCGGCTTATTTCGAAACTAAGTTGACTAAGATTGCTCAGCTCAGCTCAGTTTATAGCTCTGCTTTCTGCGGGTTAGATTCCCACCCAGGATGAACGTTTGTGTGATGAACATAGATGTTTGTTCTGTGTCTGGGTGTTATAATGTATCAACGTATGTATTTACAAAAAATCAAGTTCCCATAGAGACATAGACAAGCTTTGCTTAGTAGGCTAGATGGCGCTGTGTGAAAATGTCTATCGATACTAAGTATTTTTTTCGTAAACTAGTCGAAATTTAATTGAAATACTGATCATTGTAGTATATATGACTGACCTCACAGCTTAGTTGGTAGTAACTCTGCCTTTTACGCTGTAGGTTGTGGGTTCGATCCCCACCCAGGGCAAGCATTTGTGTGATGAACATAGATGTTTGTTCTGTGTCTGGGTGTTACTATGTATAATAAGTATGTATTTACAAAAAAAAAAGTATATAAGTATTCTATCAGTTATCTAGTTCCTATAGTACAAGCTTTGCTTAGTTTGGGGCTAGATGGCGTTGTGTGTAAGGTCCGTCAATATTTATATATATTTTATTTATATTTAGTACCTAACTAGTCCTACAAATATTATAAATGCGAAAGTTTTTGAGTGTGTGTGTTTGTTACTTTTTCACGCAAAAACTACTGAACGGATTAAAATGAAATTGTACAGTAATATAACTTATACATCAGAACAACACATAGGTTACTTTTTATCCCGGTACCACCCGTGCGAAGCCGGGGCGAGCAGCTAGTGTTATATAATAGGAATAATTTATTTATGTAAATACTTAATACCTAGATGAAGGAAAATATATCGTGAGGAAACCAGTTAGTAGGTATTATTAACGGCAACGGGCTTGCAGCTGTCACGTATGGAATACTAACTACTGCAAAATGTAGACATATGCCAAATGTAACGTGCTTCTGACTACTCTATTTAGGCATATTAAGGATCAGAGCATCTGAAGATCTGAGAGGATGTTTACCGTACTTGGGGATTACATTCGGCAAAAAAAAAAGCCGATATTGAGTCATTCACTTTTGATAATGCAATATTGTGGCATAAAAAGCCAACAATCTTTCGACGTTATCAATGAATATAAATTATTCAATGCACAATACACAGATAAGTTTGTTTGCAATGCGTGTAGTACGTACCTAGTTATCTGGGCATCGTCAATCGATGAGTCAGTCTGAGTCATGTAGACTTGCTATCATTTTAACATGGCCAATAGTTCAGAAGTTCATTGTTGTGACCTAATCAGGATAAACAAACAATTTGACTGGCCTCAGTTCAGTTGGTAGTAAATTTGCGTTCTGCCCTGCAGGTTTTTGATTTTCAGGGTCAAACATTTGTGCGATGAACATGCTTTTTCCGTGTCCGGTCGTTGTAATGTAACGTAATCCTAATAATATTATAAATGCGAAAGTTTGAGATAAGGCTGCTATGTTTGTTCCCTAATCAAAAATAAACGACAAAACGTAGATGATAAGATGAAATTTGCTGTAGTATGTAGATAAAAAATCAGAATAAAAGGGGAACTTATCATCCGAAAAACAACCCCTAACGCCAAAAGGATGATTTTGGTATAGATGGCGTTGGTGTGCAACAAATCTGACATCACAGACTAAAAACATTTAGTCATAGCAACGCAGTTTTGACTAATGAATGATACGCATTCTACCAAAACTCGTGATTTATTTTATCAGTAGAAGGTTTGTAAGGAAAAACTTGGAAGCTGCCTGAAATTGCTTTTTATTAAGTGATTATTACAAAAAAAAATTGGTCGGCTAATGTATTATAAGTAAGAATTTATAAAAAAAGTACAGAAGTATTCTAACAGTAATTTGGTTTTAAAAGTGTCGGTATTTTGGGACTGTAATTTTAGCATTAATGAAAAAATTTAGTTGCAAGATTCTACCCTAACACACATATTTAGATACATACATTGCAAGTTAAATAAAAGCCCGATCGACGGCGGAAAACCTTGTAGTACCTTATTAAAATATTGAGATAGAAACAAACAATTGTCAGGTATTTTCCGATCAGCTGGTCATAAATCCAAAGACTGAAATCCTATGTATCATTTCCCTGCACGACTCTCCAATTAAACCTTCAGATTTTCTCGCACGCTTCTCACGCGCTGTTTCAAAGAGGCTTGTTGTATTTGGCATCTACACATTAAGTACTACGACTGATTTCAGAATCTTTTAGAGTTCCGTACTCTTTATATGATCATACAAGTGTTCGGTCTATCTGTTAAGTTTATCACAGACAGTATTGACTTGTCTGTCAGTCTGTTTTCTCCTAAAATGGACGAAAAGAGTTGAACTTGGTACACGCCAATTGTCACACTACTTGGGTGTATATAGACTTCTCCCGAAAACAAATTGGATCTTCAGACTATACATCTTTATAGATTTTGTCGAAAAAAAAGTGAATAAATAATCGAAATTAGATTCAGTTTATTAGCGGCCATTATAGGCTTTTTTACCTAACTGTAGGGTTTTTTTTGTATTATTTTTAGGGTTCCGTACCCAAATGGTAAAATCGGAACCCTATTACTAAGACTTTGCTGTATCTCATGAACCGTGATAGTTAGACAGTTGAAATTTTCACAGATTATGTATTTCGGTTGCTGCTATAACAGCAAATACTAAAAACAGAATAAAATAAATATTTAAGGGGAGCTCCCATACAACAAACGTAATTTTTTTGCCGTTTTTATAGATAATACTACGGAACCATTCGTGCGCGAGTCCGATTCGCACTTGGCCGGTTTTTGTTTTTTTGTATTCTCTCACATAAACAAAACCAGTCGTAAGTTGAACATCATTCAAGGTGTAGCGATTGGGTTTTCACTAGGACACTCATATTAAGCTACTTGTTTTTTTTTTAATTTTTGGAAGCAGTCTTAATACCCAAGAAAAATAAATAAAGATACAAGAAAGAAATGGAAATTAGATTCAGTTTATTAGCGGCCATTATAGGCTCTTTTTGATTTCAGTTTTTTGTATTTTTGATTTCAGTTTTTTAGGGTTCCAGGGTTCCCGGGGAACCCTATTACTAAGACTTCGCTGTCCGTCTGTGTCTGTCTGTATGTCCGTTCGTCTGTCTGTTACAAGGCTGTATCTCATGAACCGTGATAGTTAGACGGTTGAAATTTTCACAGATTATGTATTTATGTTGCCGTTATAACAACAAATACTAAAAACAAAATAAAATCAATATTTAAGTGGGGCTCTCATACAACAAACATGTTTTTTGCCGTTTTTTTATAGATGATTCGCACTTGGCCGGTTTTTGTTTTTTTGTATTCTCTCACATAAACAAAACCAGTCGTAAGTTGAACATCATTCAAGGTGTAGCGATTGGGTTTTCACTAGGACACTCATATTAAGCTACTTGTTTTTTTTTAATTTTTGGAAGCAGTCTTAATACACAAGAAAAATAAATAAAGATACAAGAAAGAAAGAACTATAAAACTAAGGTATTGCAGTTTATAGATAACATAACAATATAGATATATAACTATAGACGTTGTGGGAAATTGTATGGACAATATCTGAATATTATTTTTAAAATTATTGTGTTAAGTAGACATAATTATAGTTTTTAATACGGGTCTTTATCACGTAATTTTTAGCACCTTTAATTATTTTTTCTAGATAAAATTTATTTTTTTACGTCGGTATAATAAATAAAAGCTAATTATGTGATAAAGACCCGTGTTACAATCTTTAATTATGTCTACTAATCCGTAAGAACGCCGTTGATAATCCCCATTCCCCATACGCAAATGAAACTATTGGCTATTTGACAATAAAAGTGTTGTTTATAGTAATCTATGTAAATTATGCCTTCATAAAGCGTTATGGAGTAAAATAACTTGAAAATAAGCAATGATTTATTTTTAAACGCCAGTCACGTGACAAAAAACGGTCAGGATTCGTTGAATCGACGATGACGTAACATGCTTGTCAATATGTCATCGCCTGCCTTGAAAAACTTGACATTTATTTATTTGTTGACAAGCATATAACGTCACAGAAACTAGTGCGACGCCATTTGCATAGAAGCGTTTTTTTGTGGGTTATTTCAATGGTCAATATTTAATTTACATTTTTAGGGCCAAAACATAATTGAAAATAATATTTTTTTATGGGTTCCACAGTCATTACTGAATAATCTAGAATGGTTTTCAAAATCTTGTCAAATAGCCCATTGTTTTCCAACATTTCAGAGCTATTAAAGCATTGTCCACCATAGCAGTATCCACAATGTAACTCTATAAAACTCAACGACTCCGTGAGAACGCTGTTGATAATCCCCATATGCAAATGAGACGCGGTGAAAAATAAGATTATCTCTCTATTAGGTATAAATTAAGGTGCAAGGAATGAGGCACGCGGCACAATTATATTGTCACGAAGCGAAGAAGTAAGCCAGGGCCGTATTCAGAACTAGATGCTATTTGAATAGCCACAGTTCATTTGATGATCCACATTAGGTTTGTATATAATATAAATATTACCAAGTGAATTTTTTTCTCATAGTTCAAGTTTTGTTTAGTATTGGGATAAATGGCAATGCATGAAAGGTCCACTAATACTTGGACAAACCATTAAGTAAAAATGGTGCTAGATATAAAATCGCAATATCGCCATATTTACCGTTTTCAAATAAAAATTGAATGAGATTTATAGCAACAAAACTTATATAATCGTGAGGCAGTTGGTTTTTATTTGTTATTTTAGATACAGTTGATAGTTTTCTATTTAATTAACCGACGAAAGAAGGTTCAATACGATTAAATATTCTTGTTGATCTTTTTTTTGGACTCGCATATCTTTTTACCTGGTGATCCGAGTTGAACAATTCATTTTCTATTGTGTAGAAAATAGTCCAAAGTTAATCCCATTTATATTTTACTAGCGATCCGCCCCGGCTTCGCACGGGTAGCATGTTATTATACATATAAACCTTCCTCCTGAATCACTCTATCTATTAAAAAAAACCGCATCAAAATCCGTTGTGTAGTTTTAAAGATATACGCAAACATACATACATACATACATACGCGGGAAGCGGAAAGCGACTTTGCTTTATACTATGTAGTGAAGTGATTTTTGCAGAACCAGCGGTTCCTTCGAAAATCTTACGAATATCGTCTCTTGACTTTCAGATTGTTCAAAACATTTTCAACGGTTTTCCTTTTAGTTTTTAAATCGTTATTTTTTTATAGCTTATCCATGAGCTATTTACAGAATTAACATATGCACTATGTAAAATATAAAACTATTATGCATTATGAACTCCTAACTCCGGCCCTGCGAATGACTGCGAAGCGATCGTGGTCGCACCTGCACGTGCAATCTACAATCTGCGCCCGCGCACGCCACATGACAAAACCATTGCTTTTTTGGTCAAATCGCTGGTGAAATATCTAAGTTATTGGTACTTATCTGATTATAATTAAAAAACTGTTTTTCATTGAAATCATGAGGATCACACATTTTGAATAGTTTTAAATCTAGACCAAGAAACTTGGTTTTTAGGGTTCCGTACCCAAAGGGTAAAAACGTGACCCTATTACTAATCGCTGTTCGTCTGTCTGTCCGTTTGTCTGTCACAGGGCTGTATCTCATGAATCGTGATAGCTAGACAGTTGAAATTTTCACAGATGATGTATTTCTGTTGCCGCTATAACAACAAATACTAAAATAGGAATAAAATAAATATTTAAGTGGGGCTTTCCATACAACAAACGTGTTTTCGTATCGGACTCGCGTACGAAACCTTTCGTGCGCGAGTCCGACTCGCACTTGGCCGGTTTTTTCTTGTATTGCTGACGTTGATTATTCGTTGATCTTTCGTTGATCGCGGTCGCGAGCGATACATAATGATGAAGAGCATCTGAATTGTCTCGAAACGTCAGCAATACAAGAAAAAACGTATTAATTAGCCGTATTTCTATTTAAATCTATAATTATATTGTGTATTATGTAATTTTATAAAGAATTAATAATGTGGTCAGCTGGGTGGCTAATTTACGATAATTTCTTTTTTATAGCGCCATGTACACACACGCTCAGTAACTTATACTTCAACACATTTTATTATAATTTATAATTACTGTACGCTTCCTTCATAGATTACATCTTTTATAAATAATAAATCGTTTGTGTCTTGTTTTCTCTGAGATGTTCGTAGAAAATTATATACCTACTTAATATTTTTTTATAATATGATTAAAATATAATAAGTATTGTAAGTCTTATAAGTATTTGTATGTGCCTCTGACTATGTCTTTTAAACATCTTCTAGACCGGAAAAAATATATTTTCTAAATATACATTTTATTTTGCATTCGTGATCCTATTTTTTATTATTAATTGAATATATATTTTTTAATCATAATCATTATAAATAGAAATACGGCTAATAACCAGGTTTTTTATTTTTACTTGTATTGCTGAAGTTTTGAGACAATTCAGATGCTCTTTATCATGATCATTGTCAGCAATCCACGAAAATACGTGGAAATTAGCCGTATTTCTATTTAAAATGACTTAATATTAGGTTTTTAATAAGAACTTTCTATATAAACATTAAAATAAATAAATAGGATCACGACTGTAATCCCCAAGTACGGTAGACATCCTCTCAAATCTCCAGACGCTTAGATCCTTTAAAGATGTCTAGTGGGGGTAGTCAGAGGCACGTCCACACATTATATTTGGCACATACCCACATTTTGCAGTAGTTAGCATTCCATACGTGACAGGTTGCAAGCCCATCGCCGCTTATAAGAATACTAACTGGTGGCTTATAAGAATATAAACATTTTCTCATACAAATCACGAGCAACATCGACAAAGTCCCAGCACTAGCTGTAATCGATACGGCGCGCACGGACGGACAAACAATATTTTATTGTATGCCAATTAAAATTACCCTCTTCCTTATTGTGAGAAGTTGTTTGAGTTTAGTTTTCGCTTATTCACGATCGCGACGGCTTCATTATCGCATTGTGTAGTCGTGGCTTTATTATCGTTTGTAGTATGAATAGATGTTTATTTTATAAAAAAAATGGCCGCCTGTAGGCCTCCGTTGGATTAACGACTTATAGCCATAATTGACATATTATCGTACCTGTTTAGTGAATAAAATTACCTAAATTTTACTATTTAATTTAAAAAAAACCGGTCAAATGCGAGTCGGACTCGCGCACGAAGGGTTCCGTACTATTATCAAATCGGCAAAAAAATCACGTTTGTTGTACGGGAGCCCCGCTTAAATATTTGTTTTATTCTGTTTTTAGTATTTGTTGTTAGAGCAGCAATAGAAATACATAATCTGTGAAAATTTCAACTGTCTAGCTATCTTGGTTCATGAGATACAGCCCTGTGACAGACAGACAGACAGACAGACAGACGGACAGACAGACGGACAGCGAAGTCTTAGTAATAGGGTTCCGTTTTTACCCTTTGGGTACGGAACCCTAAAAATGACAGTAGGTACAAGTAAACTTATAGTCCTCATTAGCGCCAAATAGCCCGGTTAGGAAATAAAACTAAAATACATAACAGTTCCTATATATTTTTCTGTAATTATTATAAAGGTTCTCAGCAATAAGACTGCCAAATGTTCAGTAATATATATATATATTTTGTTGTTTGTGGTGTCTTCTATCTATCTATCTATCTTCTATAGAAAACGCTGAAGAGATGATCTTGACGCCTTCGAGAGAGAATTGTAGGAGTACTCGAAGGATAGAAATGGGTGGAAGGATTTGGTAGACCTTTGTTCAGCAGACGAAATAGGGTAAGAAAAAAATATCTTCATTGCATTTTTTTTCTCCAAAATTCTGAAGTTGAACTAATTTAGATAGTAAATGGAATTTCTCTGAATCAGTCTTTATACAGTCGCCGCACACGCATCGCTCCGTTAGCGATCGATCGAATCACCCGAATCGGCAAGTCCACGCACGTGTACACCCAACTTTACTTCACCGAATCGCACCGTCAAAACGACACATCACCAAAACGCAACACGCGATAAACAACTGTCATCTCAAAAACATTAAGTTCATTATCGCGTACCCGAAGATTCTGTAAGTAAAAGATTTCAACGCGCGCTATTTCAAATTCAAATGTCTGGAAGTTAATGTCATTTGTTTTGTAATTAAAAGTGATCTTTAACTTGTATGTGATAGGGTTGGTATTTAAATGAGTGAATGTATTCTGAATAGGGTAGGCTAGTAGGCGACCAGACGACACTCAGACGATGCAACGTGTGTAGAATATGGTTAACAATTCATTTATTATTTTTCTCTGAAGTTGCGAAAAGATACGATGTATAAGACAATACTCTTTTTTAAAATCTCCATTTGGTTAAATTACCTACTTATATTCTCGTAGTTATCGTCGATACAAAGCGACGATGGGCTTGCAACCTATCACATATGAAATGCTAACTGCAAAATGTGTGCATGTGCCAGATATAATGTTTGGCTGTGACTCTAACTACCCCTTTTAGACATATCAAAGACTTAAGAGCCTGGATATCTAGCAATCAAAAGAATAACTGTCGTTAACCTATTTTTTTTTTAATTTATAAGGATCTGTCAGCCTGAAAATCTGAGTGGATGTCTACCGTCCGGATTTGTCGTGAATCTATCTACAATATACAGTTTAAATTAAACAAAAACAATTCATAAGAAACAGAGTAAAACCCCATTTTGTGTACACCCACCACAAATCGTGGGTGTACTCACGCGCGACTAGACAAGCGACAATAAAATCGCATGATCGCGCGACACGTTAACAAGCCGCGAGGCGCGGACAAGCGATCGCATCGCGCCAATTTGTACGCGCGTTTGAAGCGATTTATTGGGCACGCGAGCTATCGCTGAACGCATAGGTGGGCCAGTCTCAACCACTTCGTAGGAACACAATCCTATCTCGTAAATTCAAATTCAAATTCAAATTAAAAAATCATTTATTTCAATAAAATCACTAGGATCACTTTGAAACGTCTTAGGTCTTAGGAACTAGGTGAAGCTACGCTGATTTCACGCGACCAAGCCTAGAAGAATCAGGCAACAAACACGGCTTGGGGTCTACTTTTTTTTAATGATCCTTTCCTCAATGCTATGTAGAGCTCCAGTGTGGTGCCGATCGAACAAGGTGAAGGCTCAAACAAGAATAATAATTAAAAGTACCTACTACTCTGAAAAACGTACAAACAAACTTTGGCACGCGGCTTTGCTCGTTTGGTACCCAGATAAATGTATTATTATGTTTAAATCCACAGCAATCTATCTATGTAAAGTCAAAGTCAAAATGATAAGGTATTTAGTTCAATACTTTGAAACGTCTTAGGAGCAGGTGAAGCTCTGCTTGTTCCTGGAGATAATAACTAAAACATTTTAATGTTTTTTAATAAAGATATTTTTATAAGCGAAAGCGATATATTATAGCAATGTCGGTGGCTCGTCTTTCAATGTAGAAGATTTATAAAATAAAACTAATTCGGGCCTTGACGTAAATTATTATATAAAAAAAATTCGTTATTCTTAAAATTAAATTTACTAATCTATATTGGTGGCGATTCTGTTGTGTCCAAGCTAAACTTAAAATTTCGTAAAAAAAGGATCGATCTTATTCCTTTTATATTAAAGTCTAAATTAGAGTCACATCAAAATGACAGTCCTAAAAATTGGGATATTTTAGCCGTTTCTCTATTTTATTTCGCATATTTGACACAACCAAGTGTCATCTTAGTCAACACCAATTTACATGTCGCTTAAATTTAGCTTGACGTTTTCTAAATCTATTACAAAGGTTACGCTATTTTAAACTTTAACTTAAAAGAAATAAGATCGATAGTTTTTAGGAATTTTAACTTAAGCGTGGACACAACAGAATCGTCTGTCCACCATTGTCTGTTTAATAATAGCAATTTCTTAAATATCTGCTGCATATTCTGCCTGCGGTTTCGCTCGAGTGGTACCTTTATAAAAAGTAGCCTAGTATGCCAAAGCATAGGCTATGTATCTTCCAAGTTTCATTTAAATCGGTATAGTTTTAGCGTGATTTATATTACTACTAAAACTACTTTCTATTTGTCCAAATTCATTTTTTATTCAGTTTCATTGATAAACAGTTTTCATGTGACCGCCTTGCTATCTTAATAGCTAGATAGAGCTCTTAGTGGACACTTAGGTTTATTAAGATATTAAATAATGATTCTTCTAAATGTTTAAAGACAAATAAGATAGGGTGAGAGCGCTGGTTTTGGGCATTTTAATTTATATAACGTTCAAAATTTAAAATAAACTTTCTTTATTGAAAGACATATTTTTTAATATGACGATTTTTAAACAACATAGAATAGTGTATTTATTTATCTCTTAGGTTAAGCCAAAGTTTTGTAACAGGCGATATTAATTTTTTAATTATTCATATTTAAATAGACAAAACGGGAAATATTTAGCTGTCACTCAAGTCTAGAGATATAACGCATCACAACCGTCACTAATAAAAAGGAACATAGACAAATAATTGTATTAATTATAGATTTTAAACAAGTTTGTTTGCTATGCTTAGTTATTGACTGCCAAAATTGAAAATGACCAAAACCGGGTAGACACCACCGGGTCTTCGACCTTACATAGGGTTCAAACAGCACAAATAAATCTATGATAATAAATTAAATGTCTTGAACTTAAAACCTTTGAAGCTACTTGTATTTGGGACTTTTAGATATAACAGTTTTTACCCGCATCTCCGTCCGTGTAGATTAAGGAAATTGATTTATGACGACTATCATTAAATATTCAAATTCCCGAAAAACAACAAAAAAAATTGTTTTTTGTCTGGGTAATATAATTTAGAGATTATTTTTACAATCCAACGATTTAGTTAAAAGCGGTGATTCCTGTAAGACATTTGGCAACATCAAGTGATTGACCAAGAAGGAAGGGAGGGAGATATCTGTCCTGCAGTGGGACGATAAAGGCTAAAATAAATAAGATGTTTGAAAAAATTAACCTAAATTTGCCACCCCTAAAATCTGCCGCCCTAGGCTCCAGCCTACTCAGCCTGGTGGTAAATCCGCCACTGACTGATGGCCAATGTTATTCTCGAATGGAGACCACGTACCGGCAAGCGTCCACCCGAAAGGTGGACAGACGACCTAATGAAGAGAGACGCTCTGGATGAGAGCTGCTTCCAACCGGTCTTTATGAAAGTTAATGGGGGAGGCCTATGTCCAGCATTGGACGTCTTACGCCTGAGATTATGAGATGAAGACTTACAATAGAAAAAAAGTTATAATTATGCAAAAAACGTAATAGGATCACGACTGTTAATCTCCAACAAAAGTGGTAAATGTGGTAGATATCTTCTGAGATCTCAAGGCGCTTATTTCTTTTATAGATGTCTAAAACGGGTAGTTCAAAGGTATCCAAACATCACGACGTCATCAAGACGTCTAGATAAATCTAGATGGATCTATAAAGAGGCCTATTTTCAGCCGTGTTGGCCGAGTGGGAGGTACTTCGACTTTCAATCTGAAGGTCGTGGGTTCAAGTTCCGGCGTGCATCAATGGATTTTTCTGTTTGAAAAATGTACATGCGCATCAAAAACACGTGCTCAAAATGGTGAAGGAAAACATCGTTAGGAAACCAGTTAGTATTCTTATAAACGGCGATGGGTTTGCAACCTGTCACGTATGGAATGCTAACTACTGCAAAATGTGGGCATGTGCCAAATATTATGTTTGGACGTGCCTCTGACTACCCCCACTAGAGATCTTCAAAGTATCTAAGCGCCTGGAGATCAGAGAGGATGTCTACTGTACTTGGGGATTACAGTCGTGATCCTATTTATTTTTCTATTTTCAGCGGCTGAAATGATGATGATGAACAGAGCTGCGGAGAAACACTAGTATCAACATAATATGGATATAATATAGGGGTAAATTATAATCGTATCATCGCAACACGATACGATAACGCCCGCATGTAATGTTCAGATAAAAATACAATTATTTCGTATGTAGGTTAGCTGAAAACTGAAATGTAATCAGGTGTTATCGGGAAAACAAAATTTATTTTGCGCTAAAATTGCTGTAAGGCAGAAAGTTTTTTTTTTCGTTTCCGTTTTATTGTTTTATTAGTGGAAACCCGCGCGAGTTTTTACTCTACAAAACGATTTAGATATTATCAAACGATTTGACTAATATTATTTTTAAAGAGAAAATAAATTAAAGGTAATTACGTGATAAACACCCGTGTTAAAATCTATAGTTATGATTTGACTAATATTCGGCCAAATCGCAATCTTGACTGGCCTCACAGCTCAGTTGGTAGTAGCTCTGCCTTCTGCGCTGTAGGTTGTGAATATTTGTGAGATAAAGATAGATATTTGTTCTGTGTCTGGGTGTTAATATGTTATAATACGTATTTATTTCTATAAGTTATCTGGTTTCCATAATAAAAGCTTGCTTAGTTTGGGGCTAGGTGGCGCTGTGTGTAAAGTTCGCAAATATTTATATATTTTATCTTAAAAATCTTCGTCTGTCGTAGAATGTATAAAGTCAATTGACTTTTTGTACATTCATTTAGGATAAACAACATAAAAATCACTTTGTTATAACTAATTGAAGACATTAAACTTAAATCTATGTATTTTTTCAATTATAGGACATCACGGCATTTTTCTTCATTCAAAATATAGTCGGAAACATTGTGACGTTTGTCCTGATATATCGTTGATCGTTTTCAAGAGTAGACCCCCAGACATCATTGATCAATTCGAGGACATACCATAAGGAATACATCTTCCATGCGTTGATAGATCAGTCAGTCAGTCAGTTAGTCATTAACTCTGCCCGCGACCATGGCTATTGTAACATAGTCGAAACGTCGGGAAAATAAATTAAAGGTAATTACGAGATAAAGACCCGTGTCAAAATCTATAGTTAGTCAGTAAGTCTTTTATTTAGATTACTTGTGAAGCAATTTTAAAAAGTTCCATACCTATCAAATCTACATTATCAGCGAGATCGTAGGCCATATTTTATTTTTTATGTGTCTAGAGATGGTGCCGTGTGAAATGCCCAATATTCATTTATTTATGTATTACTCCTATCCTCCCAAATAACCAATTAATAAAATACTATTTGCTAGATTAAATAATAATTATGTATGTTATCATTATTATTTATTACAATATTTAAATAATGGCACTATTAGCAGTAAATTATTTACTTTAGATCTAAGATAAACATTCTGATAAGCATCTACTTATTATTAGAAGTGTCAATGGAATCAATTAAAGTTATCGCGGTTGAATATTATTATCAAATTTAATTTATTTTAAATTGTTTACAAATAAAATAAAATTAGTTATTTAAAATACCCAAGACTCTGAAGTTATAGGATAGTAAATTTTGAATCGAACAGAACAGAAAAAGCTACCATTGAATAACTAGAATAGAGTTGGTGATCTTGAAACAGTTGAACAGATTTTCTTTTATATAGTTTTAATTTATAAACATTGTCAAAAAAACTAAATCAAAATCGGTTCATCCGTTTAGGAGCCATGATCCCACAGACAGATACACAGATCTCGTTTTGCGTCGGGTGTAAAAAAAATAGAATCACGACTATAATCTCCAAGTACGGTAGACATCCTCACAGATCTCAAGTCGCCAGATCCTCGAAGATGTCCAAAAGGTAGTCAGAGACACAAAACATTACATTGACACATGACCACATATTGCAGTAGTTAGCATTCCATACGTGACAGATTGCAAGTCCGTCGCCGCTTATAAGAATATTATACGGTATTTATTTTACCGGTATTTAGGGTTCCGTACCTAAAGGGTAAAAACGGGACCCTATTACTAAGACTTTACTGTCCGTCTGTATGTCACAGGGCTGGGCTGTATCTCATGAACCGTGATAGCTAGACAGTTGAAATTTTCACAGATTATATATTTCTGTTGCTGCTATAACAACAAATACTAAAAACAGAATATAATCAATGTTTAAGGGGGGCTCCTATACAACAAACGTGATTTTTTTGCCGTTTTTATAGATGATGGTACGGAACCTTTCGTGCGCGAGTCTGTCTCACACTTAGCTGGTTTTTTTCTGTTACTACCTCCCCCTACAGCTTCGCACCCATCTTTCAATCATCCTGTATAATGTTACTCGTACCTTCCTATTAAACCATGAAATATTCTCAGTATAATTTTCTCAAGCTACAAAAACTCCCCTGAATAAATTCAACAAACATCTTAATAATTTAATCCCCAACAATATTCCAATCACGTAAAACTATTAAAAAAAGTCATTAAAACGAGATCCGTTTGCGATAAGAAAAAAGCTTTTTCAGAAGATACAGCCGTGCAGGAGCGTTTATCGCGGAGGCATCGCGCGGTATCGCGGGGGCGAATCTCACGGTGTGAGGCGGCCTTATCTGGGACCATAGTAAAAAAATATTCAGTGCTTCATGTATAACATTACCTATTTATGACCGCCGTATATTGTATAAGCATTCTTATAGGAATGCTAGTTACTGCAAATTATGAGCATGCCCCAAACAAATTTTATGTTTGGAGGTGCCTCTGACCACCGCCTTTAGGCAGGTTAAAGGGTGCTTGAAGATCTGAGATGTCTACTGTATTGTGGGATTACAGTAGTGATCATATTTTTTTCATTCAATTTATTGTAAGAACAACTCTTTGGAGATAGTAATAATTGTTTTCTGTCCCTACAAAAGGTGAACCACCAACTACACCTAGGTGAACGCCTGTTCCTGACCTGAACAACACGTTAACAGTTGTGCTACTGGTATTTCCCTCACTATATCTCAGTGTGAAAGGCGGCCTTATCTCGGGGGGCAATCGCACGGGATCGCTATCGCTTGCCGCGATCACAGCATTTCGGCGATAAAAACCCCCATCCCCCCACCCTTTGAACAGTGAACGTAATATTTCACGACGATTTTTTATGATGTTGTTTGCGCTGCGCTGCTTTTTGGCTTTTTTTTGGCTTGCACATCATATTGACCACTGACGGCGATGTTTGAATATCCACCAATATTTATTTGTTTATTTATTTATTGTGATAAGTAGACATATTAGTAACCAAAAAAAAAATTTGTACATAGAAAGTCATTGTAGAATATTCAATTTTGTTGAATTTTCTCTAAAAACTTTTTAACAATTTTTTTAAATATTTTTTTTGAAAACTACATAAAATCTGAACATACCTGGGAGTGATTGTGTACCTCTTAACGTGCTCTACCTATGCACATCTCCCTGGTACTACGAAAATGTATGATTATCCATTTATTATTATTATTATTACAGCTTTATTTCCACTTAACACTTTACAAAATTCATGCACTTTAATTTATTTCACTTAACACATTTTTCACTGTTATGTGGCCCCTGTAGGTAAAAGCCTCCTCCATTTCTTTCCAACTGTCCCTGTCTTTGGCCATATGTGGATGCATATGGCCAAAGACAGGGACAGGCTTTTTCCAACTATGTTTATAATACCTACTCTCCTCTATCTACCCTCCTATCCATTTATATCGACATTTAATGGTGAAAACTATATAATTTTACTATCTGTTCCAACAGACGTTGTCCTGTCAAATTTTAATAATCCCACAAAAAAAGCACTTTAATTTATTCCCGAACTTTACGCCACCCTTATCACATAGAGGTAGAAAAAATACCCCACGACCTATTCTCAGACCGGCAGAATATACAGAAGAAAATTAATGAAAACCGGTCAAGCCGTTTCGGAGGAGTTTGGGTACAAACACTGTGACACGAGAATTTTATATATTACAAGATACCATAAATTAACAAGATCGTAAATCGTTTTAATTATATACCAGTTACCACAGTCCTAGCCTACCTACTTATCTAGTTACCTAGAGAACCTACTTATCCTACCTTCGTTCACTTTTACAGTATAAAAGTGGTTTTTGATCCAAGCGACAAAAGTTTAAAGTTCAAACTTTTGCTAAGCTCACACACGGCAGCTATAATGTATATTAATGTACATTACATCTCGGGATGTATAGCTTTATATTATCTTAATGTATCACACATACAACAGGTAAAGTAATGTATCTTTTTGAACTTTTTGAACATCCTTTTCGAAGAGAGAAATATTTGTGTGATGTTTGTTCTGTGTCTAGGTGTTTTAATGAATTATGAAATATATATTTATACCATACCTACTTTAAAAAGCTTATTTTATTCACGCAAAACAGTGAATAGAAAGGCCTTTTATTCACTGATTTGTTTTTATTCACTATTTTGGTGTTTGAATTTGGAACACAAAATATATCCGGTCTCTATTTCAATGCTTACACAAACTCCTTGCGCTGAGATTCGAAATTCAAAACTCTTTGGTGCAAATAAATTCTCGAGATTTGATTGGTCGATATTTGCGACAAGGAGTTTGGCATTAGATTAAATAAATATTCTCGTAGTCATGGTATAAAGTATAGTATGCAACTCCTGAATAAAGTACGAATTTATATCGAGGGCCATGTATCACTCGCGTCGTTCAGGATTCTAACAGTTGAATCACTCGCTGCGCTCGTGATTCAATCATTAGAATCCTTCACTTGCTCGTGACTCATCTACGGCCCTCGCTTTAAATCCGTCCTTTATTCACTAGTTGCATAATATACTATTATTAGGAACAAGAACATAGCTTAAAAAAACAGTCAAAAAAACGATGATGCCAGCAGAAGTGTTAGACTGTGTCGCAGACACCAACGCTCTCGATACAGAGAATAAAAATGTTTCGAGGGTATAAGTGTAAGTGTGTATGTGTGTGTGTGTGTGTGTGTGTGTGTGTGTGTGTGTGTGTGTGTGTGTGTGAGTGAGTGTGAGTGTAGTTTGGGGCTAGATAGCGATGTGTGATAAAATATATCAATATTTTATTATTCTATTTTATTGCTAAGTGTCCGTGTCTAGTATTCGCTGATCTAGTTTTGAGCGCGATGCTCATGATGAGGAGCATCTGAATTGTCTCGAAACGTCAACAGTACAAGATTAAACGTGGTAATTAGCCGTATTTCTATTCTAAAATGATTTACAATAAGTTTGTGTTATCAATTACTTCATCAATAAAATTACAAGGATCACTTTGAAATGTCTTAGCTAAGCGAAGCTACGCCTGTTCCTCGTGACCAAGCTTAGAAGAATCAGGCAACAAACACGACTTGGAGCCTATTATTTTGATGATATTTTCCTTAAGGCCCTGTATGTCGACGATTTCTCTTTTTCGAAACGAAAAAAGAAATACTTCTGAACAAGCCACATCTCTTATTTTTATAAATATATTACTTCAGGTTCCTACCTAGATTTCTATTAAGCTGAAAACATAGCAGAAACTTTTCACGATAAAGATATTATTTCAAAATGATACGTTTTAGAATTTATGATCGAAATACTTTGATACCTACTATTAAGATCAACTTGTGATTTATTGTTAAAGATAGGTAATCTAGATTTCTATTAGAATAGGTTTTTGATAAGTAATTATACATAATTTATATCATTAATTTATTCGAAAAGCAAAGGCGGACCACGCGCCGACGTGTGTTTGTCGTCATTGCAGCGGTCGGTAGGATTATTTGTACATCTTTATTCACATATACTATACATTATAAAATAGGAGATGTGGCTTGTTCAGAAGTATTTCTTTTTTCGTTTCGAAAAAGAGCAATCGTCGACATACAGGGCCTTAATGCTTTGTATAGCTCCAGTAATTTGAGTCAGAGTACGACAAACATAAGCGTCGAATTGAGAACTAATTTTTTCAACTATTAAAAAGTAATGATCGGCTTCTAGTGTCGGCTGGTCGGGAGTTCGGAACGACACCTTAACGAAGTTTCATCAAGATTACGTTCCATCTAATAAAGGAAAGTTCTAATGATTAGCGACCTGCGACCTTCACACGACCAAGTAGATAGAAGATTTTACGACAGAATTATGTTAAATATTTAATAACTGATATTATAAATGTGAAAGTTTGTGAGTGTGTATGTATGTTTGTGCTTCAATCAGGCCTATACGACAAGACGGATTAGGATGAAATTAGCTGTAGATGTAGATATAATGCCCGAATAAAATATAGACTACTTTAAAATATTAAAAACATACCCAAAATGATAAAAAAACGCAAACAGGATGATTTTGGTATAGATGGCGCTGGTGTGCAACTAATCTGACATCACAGACTAAAAACATTCAGTATTTTATATTTGACTAGCTGACCCGTGCCCGCTTCGCAGTGCGTAAGACATTTCTAATACCATCGCGGACTTTATTGTAGAAAAAAAATGTGTTTATTTACGACATCACATTAGAAACCTCTAAAATTATCAGTGTTTCTCTACTATATTATGCATGTATTATACATATAAATCTTCCTCTTGAATCACTCTATCTATTAAAAAAACCGCATCAAAATCCGTTGTGTAGTTTTAAAGATATAAGCAAACATACATACATACAGACGCGGGAAGCGGAAAGCGACTTTGCTTTATACTATGTAGTGATTATTGAAATTTGACAGGACAACGTCTGTCACGGGTCGGCTAGTATTTAATAATTGAAAAGTCATGCATGAAGGTTAAAAACTTTGCCTTAAGACAAGCTCTGAAGAAGCCTTACCACAAGCTCTTAAAGTAATATAAAACAGTACTAACAGGCGTTGCAAAAGACATAACGCTATACGAGTTCGTACACGGTAATCTTGTGATATCCTAAAGTAATATCAAAACAATATTACTCGCGAAAATGACAACGATTAACAATTTCGTATTGCGTTGTCACTACTTATGAGCTACTTATGAACTTGTGGTAAGGTCCCAGGTCGCTATGATAGAAACAGGACCTTAAACCTTATCGCGATGGTGGCAGCGTTCCTTATCGGGCTCCGCTCTCCATCTCCGATAAAAATGCTGAAATAAATGGGAGGTGGCTCTGAGCGTGACGCTGATAGCGTGTTCCGAACGGATTTTGGACCGTGTGTTTTCATGGTATTCGGAAAACGGTTTTTCATTTTTGAGGCTTTAAACCCGATTGCTATTAACGCGACCAGCCCACTATTCTGACACTTTTCATGTTTGATTAGTGGAAATCCTCGCTACTTCGGTCACGGTTTTCTAGTTGCTCGCCCCGGCTTCGCACGGGAATCTGGATAAAAAGTAGCCTATGTGTTATTCTGACGTATAAGCTATATTACTATAAAGTTTAATTTAAATCCAGAATATTATCCATTTTAATTTCATAGGTACAGAAAAAAACCGGCCAAGTGCGAGTCGGACTCGCGCACGAAGGTTCCGTACCATTATCTATAAAAACGGACAAAAAATCACGTTTGTTGTATGGTAAACCCCACTTTAATATTTATTTTATTCTGTTTTTAGTATTTGTTATAGCTGCAACAGAAATACATCATCTGTACAAATTTTAACTGTCTTGCTATCACGGTTCATGAGATACAGCCCTGTGACAGACAGACGGACAGCGAAGTCTTAGTAATAGGGTCTCGTTTTTACCCTAAAAATTATAAAAACAAAATCTATGCCCGTTTTCGTTTAGGTTAAAAAGTTTCTTATAAGTGGGTACTATGTCAGTACCACAGATAAGAGTTCTCGTATCAGAGCATCGCAGGTTGCAACAGTTATCGGTGGGCTGGTCGGATCACGTTAATTGATTCGGCGCGGGGGCGGAGCCGTGAAAGGTCGCGGGTTTGGTGCCCGGCCCGGGCTTACGTGTTGATTGTGATCGAGAGAAAGGTGCAGTTATTCTTGGTAAGATGTGATGATGCTTTGGGATTATAATCGAGTCTTTAGGGCTCCGTAGTCTACAAGGAACCCTTATAGTTTCACCATGGCCGTCAGTCCGTCCGTACGCAGCTTAGCTCAGAGACTCTTAGTACTAGAAAGCTGTAATTTGGCATGAATATACTTTTCGACGCGCCAGACCGCGCCAAGGCGGACGGACGCGCCGTGGGAACGATGCATCCGTGGTGGCCCGTGCTCGGAACGCTCTGTACGCGACGCGCCGGACGCACACAGGCGGAGCGTCATCCGGCGCGGCCCGTCGTTTTACGCGCTGTGGGACCGGGGGCTTCAGTCACGCCGACAAAGTGGTAGAATAAAATTAAAAAATATATATTATATATTACACCTCTACACGTAAAGTGGGGATGTTTTTTGTTAACTAGCTGACTCGACACTCCCTGTCCTTTCCAATAATCCCAATTTTCAATATAAATTTTTCCAATTTGTCTTTAATTAGAAAACTTTTCTAAAAACGGGGTAATTTGCCGTATTTCTATTTAATCAATGATTAACAACCACTAATTTTAACAAAGCTTTTCTTATTTAATAAATATTATGTTCGGACGTACCTTTAACTACCCCTTTTAGATATCTTCAAGGACCTGAGTGCCTGAAGATCTGAGAGAATGAAACAAAATGTTTCCTAGTGTGTATCTGCCTTTAGCTGCAGAAAACACCAAACGGAAATGAAACTTGTTTAAAACAGTTTTATTTTTTTATTATACCTAAAGATAGTTTGTATTTAAACAGGTATGTTGGATTATAATTTAAAACTAGCTGACCCGTGCCCGCTTCGCTGTGCGTAAGACATTTCTAATACCATCGTGGACTTTTTTGTAGACGTTTTTAAGGTGTACAATACTGTAGTACATTATTTTGATATAATATCTCGTGGGGTTCAGCCAGCATTTGCAATGTAAGCGCAAAAAATGTGTTTATTTACGACATCACATTAGAAACCTTTAAAATTATCAGTGTTTCTCTACTATATTATGCATGTATTATACATATAAACCTTCCTCTTGAATCACTCTATTTATTAAAACAACCGCATCAAAATCCGTTGTGTAGTTTTAAAGATATTATATTTTTGTCTATTTTAGAACTGTTACAATATAACAGTTTTTAAAAAATGATTATGTTAGTTCCAGTACATCGTTTTGACTTGTTGACAGACGATACACCTTGACAAGACTTCTTACAACAGACTTGATTTGAAATCATTACCCCCTTGAGCATCAAAACTGCGACTAGCAAACCACTCGCCAAGCCGAAACAAAACCCATTTGTCTACCGGTAAAAATATTTTGCCTTCCATCATCCTTCAAGCCCACAAAAACGAGATCTCACGATAGTGCTTCGCCGCGATATAAACTAGAGATAAGCGGTTCGATTCCCGGCCTGTGCTGATGTTTCGTAAGATAACTTCTGGTATTTTTGAAAAACGGTTGCCGATCTAATCTCTTTATCGAGCTGGATCTGATAATGTTTATTTATTAGATAGGTACGTTAGATAACCTTATTCGTTAGATAACTTATCTATAAATTTAGGAATAACGAAATAAATTATATATATATTTATTAGACGACTTGCTTTTAACCGATTCAGAGTAGATTAAAAAAATCGATTTTTGACAAAATAGTAAAAAGTAGCCTACGTTCTAAGACCATAAACTATCTCTATCTATGAAATTAAAAAATAAAAGCTTCTAAATGGGTTAGGCACGTCCAGATTTATATTTGTAGTAGCATTTCACACGTCACAGGTTGCAAGCCGCTTTAACAACAAATACTAAAAACAGAATAAAATAGGCTCCAATACAACAAACGTGTTTTTTGCCATTTTTTTTATAGATGGTACGGAACCCTTGATGCGCGAGTCCGATTTGCACTTGGCTGGCTTTTTATCATTAATTAAATAGTTCATCAAACAACAAAACAGTAAATAAACATCAATTAGATGTATATTTTTTCTAATAAGAGGCAAAGTATAATAATGGCAGTTATCTCGGAGAGGAAATGAACACTTCCATATACTGATAAGGCTCTACCTAATTTGATATGCGAAAATAACACACTATTAAATGAGATCGAATGATAATACTTCCATTGGAACAAAAGGCCGAGTAGGTAAGGCAATAGATCTGGTTGTGGTGTCCCGGCTTTGGGAATTTTCAAATTTGGCAGTCAAAAACTAAGCATAGCAAACAAACTTGTTTAAAGTCTATAAATAATAAAATTCTTTGTCTATGGTCTATTTTGATTAGTGACAGTTGTGGTGCGTTTTACCTCTAGACTTACAGCTAAATATTACAGTTTTTCCCGAACTTTATGCAACCCTTATCACTTTAAAAAACATCCTACCTTAATCATACCTACCAAATTAACATAAAAAAACATAAAAATCGGTCAAGCCATTTCGAAGGAGGATTTGATTACAAACACTGTGTCACAAGAATTTTATATATAAAAAAAAGATAAGACTAGCTTCCGCTCGTGGCTTTGCTTGCATATATTAGGTAGGGCATAGACTATATATTCTAAGTTTTATCCAAATTCGTTAGGTCTTGAGGTCGTGATTGAGGCACGCACAATCATCCTCACAAACTATCCCGTTTATAATATTATTAAAACTGTATTCATAATTATATTTATTTTACACTAGCTGACCCGTGCCCGCTTCGCTGTGCGTAAGACATTTCTAATACCTTTTTTGTAGATGTTTTTAAGGTGTACAATACTGTAGTACATTATTTTGATATATCTCGTGGGGTTCAGCCAGCATTTGCAATGTAAGCGCAAAAAAATGTGTTTATTTACGACATCACATTAGAAACCTTTAAAATTATCAGTGTTTCTCTACTATATTATGCATGTATTATACATATAAACCTTCCTCTTGAATCACTCTATTTATTAAAACAACCGCATCAAAATTTGTTGTGTAGTTTTAAAGATATAAGCAAACATACATACATACATACGCGGGAAGCGGAAAGCGACTTTGCTTTAAACCGTATAACCATCACCAAAGTTTTAAAACTTCGAAATTATTAAAATCTATTTTTAAACTCTCGCGATAATGACCGTGTAAAATTAATAGTTATTACTAAAATCGTTACTATGTACTTAACGATGTAATTACGTTGCATTACCTTGCATGATGTAAAAACATAAAGACAGGAAAAACAAACATAGACAATCATAAAATTCTATAACTCTTATTAGACTTGGTTAGTACTTTTAATTATTATTCTTGTTTGAGCCTTCACCTTGTTCGATCGGCACCACACTGGAGCTCTACATAGCATTAAGGAAAGGATCATTGAAAAAATTATAGACCCCAAGGCGTGTTTGTTGCCTGAGTCTTTTAGGCTTGGTCGCGAGGAACAGGCGTAGCACCACCTAGCTCCTAACTCCTTTTGAATTTTAATTTGAGACAACCCTTGTGTAATGTGTATGTATGTATAAAAATATGTCTACAGATTCAAGTTTTTTTTTATTTATCGCTGTTTTATTCTAACTTTAGGTACTGACCATATTTATTTATCAAGATTAAAAATATAATAGGTATTATTCAAAAAAATATGGCGAATAGCGGTCAAACAACGACAATGTCGAAACAAAATGTCAAGTTTTTCGATACCGGTTTAAATGCCAAGCCGAGTCAAGGTGCCAAAAATGCAAAAACAAAAAAAAATACAAAGTTTGACCTTCGTAATATTTTGATACCTCTTTGCAAACACCCAAAAGCACATTTCAAGTTTCTTATCAGACATCATAAATTTGATCTTGAGTTTCCCTCCGAAATGCACCCCTACGCACACAGACAAACACTTGATAATGAACGGAGCGATAAGGCGCCGTCTTATCACTCAGATCGGAACGGTCGGTCCCATTCACTGCGCATGCTTATCGTGCGACTGGCTGTATGAGATAGTGGTGTATAGCTTTTGGGAAGAATTTTGAAAAACGTTTCACATCTTACGATTCGAAAAACGAATAATTGTTGCATTTAAGACATATTATACAAACTTTTTAATGACTAGCCGTGACATACTTTGTCCTGCCCAAACAATAGTCACTTTCCATTTTTTTCCCTATAAACCTTGTCCTGATAAAATAAATAAGTATTTAGGTAGAATGCGTATCAGTCAGTAGTCAAAACTAATGTCAGATTTTTTTGATAAAATGAGTAGATTCAACCTTTTTGGTAGTGCGTTGCTATGACAACTGAATGTTTTCAGTCTGATGACACAGACAGATGTCAGATTTTTGCACACCAGCGCCATCTATACCAAAATCATCCTTAATGCGTTTTGGGTTGTTTTTCAGATTTTAAGTATCTTTAATTACATCTTAATCAGTTTAGTCGTTTAGGCAGTTGAGGCACAAACAAACATGTCATTTCACAAACATTCGCATCTATAATATTATTAGGATGGGTTAGAATAATATACCCACATACACATACACATAACTATTAATTTTACACGGGATAAATAAATTAAATTAAATGTGATAGAGACCCGTGCCTATCATTAATGATTAGGTAGTTGATTCATTTAAATAAAAATCGAATAAACCGTTAAAAAATATTTGAGGTCACTTCGACTAATATTGTGGTGGTTATAGATATCTACAATCAAGATGATAATAAACTAATAATAATAAAATTTATATGAAATGATTCATATACTTAAAAAAACATTATTATAATTATCTTAAGTACTTACTATTTTAATCTGTTATATATATAAAATAAACACAAACAATGAATATTAGTCATTTATTTTTAGGGTTCCGTACCCAAAGGGTAAAAACGGAACCCTATTACTAAGACTTCGCTGTCCGTCTGTCTGTCCGTCTGTCTGTCCGTTTGTCTGTCCGTCACAGGGCTGTATCTCATGAACCGTGATAGCTAGACAGTTGAAATTTTCACAGATTATGTATTTTTGTGGCTGCTCTAACAACAAATACTAAAAACAGAATAAAACAAATATTTAAAGGGGAGCCCCCATACAACAAACATGATTTTTTTGCCATTTTTATAGATAATGGTACGGAACCCTTCGTGCGCGAGTCCGACTCGCACTTGGCCGGTTTTTAATTACCGTTGGCCGAGTGGGAGGTGACAGGGGGTCACGTATTGAATGCTAACTACTGCAAAATGTGGGCATGCGCCAAATATAATGTTTGGACGTGCCTCTGACTACCCCCACTAGGCATCTTCAAATTATCTAAGCGTCCGAGGATCTAAGAGAATGTCTACCTTACTTGGGGATTACAGTCGTGATCCTATTTTTTTTTAGTTACGTAAGCATCTAAACAAAACAATTTTGTAAATTGGGAAATAAGTAGCCTATCTTTAAACTAGTCCGCCCCTAGACTTTAAACTATCTACATATGAAATTTCATCACAATCGGCCCAGCGCCAGCGGTTTGACCGTGATAACGTCACAAACAGACACAGAGTTAGTAGGCAGAGTAGTATAGAAGTATAGATGATCACTTTATTGATATAAAATAGCAATGCACTCCATATCACTTCCATTACTTCTGAAAACATGACATTTAGAAGCAATTTCCAGGTTTCTTTATCAAGATCATACTTTTCGAAGTAAGATTTGAGTGCCGCGATAAAATCGAAACTCGAATTTAAATACCGAACGTGTGTGGCGTGTCTGTGTTTTGACAGCTGCTGTCAATGTCAGAATGTTTAGCTCACGTGTGCCTTGTCTTTTGGTTTCTTTGCGGCTGAGGGGGCGGGCAAACTGTCAATCATTTATTCAAACCATTGCAAGTGTGTATTATTTTTCATGTTGCTGCGTTCAAAACTATAATTAAACTAAATTAAAAAAAACATCGCCGGTTAGAATTATTTCCCTTAAAACAAGAAAACAATGCAAACTTTAGGTACAAAAGGACCTACAAGTTTATTTTTGTGCATAATCCGGCTCGAAGGATCCGAGTACCACATAAGGAATATTATCATATTATTGTGTTTATGACAAACAAAGTTCTTACTAAACACTTATTAGGATACAAGAATTCATACACTCAACAAATCTCATAATCAAAAACCTTACCTATGTACCTACTGTTCTTTTTTCATCAAAATCAACGAAGCGTAGTTAACATGACGTGGTTTGTCTAGTTGTTCTAAGCAGATCGTCTAAGTTACTTTTACCTTTAGCAAGAGACAATTTTAGCGCGATCAACAAATAGAAATAAAATAAACAAATTGAATTTGAATTTGGAACGGTTCGGGATTTTGGTCCCGGCTTTCGTTAAAACCTAGAGTTTGCTACCGGCGTACGATCATTCCGACTTAGGTGCAAACTTTATCAAAATAATCTACTTAAAAAATATCAAAACTTACAAGCTACTAGTAAAAATATCGTTGATTTATTGTCATTACAAGCACTGATACAATATCTACAGGGCAATAAAAATCCAGTATTTACATTAGTACCACTGTTACGGCTATCAGGCGCACACAAACAAGATAAAAAAGCAATCTTAACGACATTTTTATCGCTATTTCGAAGAAAATCCCGCCTCAGAAGTACTTAGCAAATCTCCCTTTTAGGTACGTTAACCGAGAATAAATTAATCATCACTATTGATGCATTAAACCGTAATCAATTAATCGGTACTGAACTATGTCCATCGAAAGTAAAAGCGTTGTTTTAACAGATAAGCAATGTAAACAATAAAAGTCTTACACATTGTTTTGACGACAGCAGCGCCGCCTGTCGAGTGCGCGGCGCACGCCATCTCCAGCTCCTTGAGATACTTCAGCCACAACAACATCACCGAATCATCCATCACAAATTTCAAATACAATAGTTTTTTAAAACAGTTTCAGTTTGTCCGTCATTCTTTTGCCGCGCAGTGTGAGTGACTGGCTGGCGGTCGGTCGGGCGCCCCTCTCCGCACACAAACGCGCGTGTGCACACAGCCACGCACACACACGCGCCCGATCCCTTATCAAGTTGGTTTAACTAGCAATGGCCCCTGATTGTATCAGCCCCGAGCTCGCGGTAATGTTGCATTGAAAGATAACGTCTTCGATGGTATCATTACTGTTTGAATAAACTTGTATAAAATGTCAAATAAAAAAGCTGCACGCCATAAGCGTATCTCGGCCGGCGATTGTGGCTAGGGTCGCGATTTCGAAGCGGTATGTGTCAAAATCTGGTGACGTTTGCACGGTAACTGTCGTAAGTCAGCTTAGGGTCCACATTTGAAATGTCAAATATTGATTGGTATTTTTTTTTACATTTTGATATATTTTTGACAGTTTGTTAATTTATTTCTAAATAGGTACCACTTACTTTTATTATCTTATTTTGTTACTTTCGTTTCTTTATAAAAACCTTCGAACTTTGCGATCAGGATAACTTACCTGTAAAAAAAGAAAAATCATTAAAAAATATTCTTAGTAAAAATAAGATAATAATATAAAGTTAAATAAGTACATGTTTATCACCTGCTTTGAAAAAAGCAGGTGCATTGTAAGTCAGATGAAGATTCTAATCTTAAAATATATATTATGTGTTATGACAGTCGGTAAATTATGTTTTATCTGTTGTATCTATTATCTGCTGATAGATAAGAAAAATACAAAATTAAAATATAGAAAGGCAAATTAAACTATAGATAATTAACACGAATCTATTGATTAGGTACAAAAAGATTCAAATTTTCAGCCGACTACATCAGAAGGAAAAAAAATAGGATCACGACTGTAATCCCCAAGTACGGACAATCGGTACAATCGGTACGGAAAAGACAGACATCCTCTCAGATCTCCAGGCACTTAGATCCTTTGACGATGTCCAAAGGGGTTAGTCAAAGGCACCAAACATTACCTACATCTGGCACTTGCCCGCATTTTGCAGTAGTTATCATTCCACACGTGACAGGGTGCAAGCCCGTCGCCGATTTCAATATAAAAAACTATTGCGTTACTGACTGACTGTCAACGCATAGCCTAAACCCACTGGTTATAAAACTTGAAATTTGGGGGGGGTGTATTTCTGTTGGTATGTAGGGATAAATTCAACCCCTAAGAGCGAGCAGCGGGGGTTGAAGTCTGTTTGAAAATAACTTTACAGGCTATGTTTGCATGTATGTGTGTAATGCATTTTCTACGAAAAACATAGAAAAATTTTTTTTTTTTTTTCAAACAAAGATGATTAAGTAAATAAAAAAAATATCGGTAGATATTTCACACAGCGCCATCTAGCCCCGAACTAAGCTAAGCTGTTATGGGAGCTAGATAACATAATACTTATATACTTACGAATATTATAAGCACTCCATCTAAACCAGGATAATATTTCACACAAAGTAAACGAACCTTGGAAACTAGTACCTACCTAGGTACCTTCAATACCAAAAGCTGCCACCATCAAAATGAACCTTAACACAGTGAAGATAAGGAGCTTCACTATCTCCAAGTTATACTTATCAAGATATTCGAAAAACTAATGCAAAATGGACTTTGATATGTTGGTATTAAGGTTGAAAAAGCTTGTACAAGTGCGATGTAAGTACGCACTTAGCTAAGATTCGTTGGCGATGGTATGATTAAGCCAAGGTTATGATACAGCGGAGATGAAACGGCTCGCTCAACAAGTGAACGCGTGGGGGCCGTGCCACAAGCTCAAAAGTAATATCAAAACGATATTACTCACATAACTATAGTTTTTTACACGGGTCTATAACTATAGTAACATGGCCGATACGTCGGGAAAATAAAATATGGTAATTACGTGATAACGATCCGTGTAAAAATCTGTAGTTGTGTCTACTAATGCAATAGTTTGAAAAATAATATTACTCACGGTGCGAAAGTGATACGTATAGCTTTATACGAGTTTGTATTGCGTTGTCACTTTCACACAGTGAGTAATATTTTATTGATATTACTGTAGGAGTTTGTGGTCTGGTCTGCGCAGGCGGCGCGGTGTGTAGCAGTATGATACTAGTAAGGTACTCAAATATAATTTTTAAACCTGCCTCTGACTACCTTTTTTAGACATTCAAGGATTTGAGTGTTTAAAGATTTGAGAAGATATCTGCAGTACTTGGTAATTATAGTCGTGATCCTATTTTTTTACGCTGACACGATTCTGCCAAGTTAATATTGTCGTGACTTCTACTGAAAATAACCAACGAGATACAAGTTTTTTTATTTTAAAAATTTTGTGATAAGAAAAATCTATTGATGTTTTTATTTTACATTATCACACAGCGCCATCTTGATAGAATACTTACATACTTTTTTTTTGTTAATACTTACATAATGATACTTAACACCCAGACACAGAACCAACATCTATGTTCATCACACAAAAATTTGCCCTGGGTGGGGATTGAAACCACAACCTAAGTTCTAGTATAGACTTCTAGCACGTTAAACCAACAACTAATGTTAAAGTGCTCATTACGAAGTATAGATATACCTACTGAGCTTAACCCCAAGTAGACAGCCGAAGCAAGGATCCCTCGCGTCTATATACGAGTGTAAACTTAGTGAGAGCGAGGAGTCAATGTTATTGACTATACAAGGCTTGATGCAAAGTAGAGTATCTACGCCATTCAAAACACAAGGTTCTTACCTAGGTAGGTAATTAAGGTGTTACTATTGTATTACCCTAATAATTATTGCACATTGTATTGTTTAAAACCTTTCTCACAAAATAATATTACCTAGAACCTAACTTACCTAGTATTTAAGCCATACATAAGTGTAAACCTACTGTGTAAGCCTTTTATAAAAATAAATAATAAATAAATACTGAATAAATACTGGTGGACATTTTACACATCGCCATCCAGCCCCAAACTAAGCAAAGCTTGTACTATGGGAACTAGATAACTGATAGAATACTTATATACGTTTTTTTTTTTTGTAAATACATACTTATGATACATACTACACACCCAGACACAGAACAAAGATCTATGTTCATCACACAAATATTTGCTCTGGGTGGGGATCGAACCCACAACCTACAGCGCTGAAGACAGAGTTACTACCAACTGAGCTGTGAGGCCGATCAAATATTTTTATTATTATTATTTAACCTACAGCACAGAAGGCAGAGCTGACTGAGCTGTGTGGTCAGTCGAGTAGAGGCAGGTTAGTTAGACGCGGCTGTTGAATTAAGATGACGTATAAAGAAGACCAGCTGTTCTCCACAACCTGTGTATGATTTAAGATAACAACGATGGTTCTGATTCCTTATCGCCCCCGTAGCGTATGCAACACTCATTTACATAAAAACTATTATTTCGTCTCTTATCTTACATCGATTAACTTTTCTATTTCTGCTTGGATTGTAATCATTGTGGTTATTATTGCTTATAAGGTTCAAATTCGCTATTTAGTTCTAAACAAAAAGATTGCTAGTTTGTAATTAAATGAATTAGATGAAAATATCAGAATTGTTTTTCATTTTTAGAGGACGTGTTGGCCGTGTGGGAGTTACCTCGACTTTCATTTCGAAGATTGTGGGTTAGAATACCAGCGTGTTCAATGGATTTTACAGTTTGAAAATTTTATATGCGCGTCAAAAACACGTGCTCAAAACGGCGAAGGAAAACATCATTCACATTTACAACCATCTATGTAAGTCATTGAAATACTTAATAACAATTTAATGCAAGCTCAGTAATTGAACATGATGAAAAGGATGTTGAAGCTAATTTTCATTTATGTTTTCACGGAACCCACATTTGGGAAAAGGATCATAGGCTGTGACTGTTGCTTAGGTATATCTTTTCCATCCAAAGATTTCCTGGTAAAGATCGCTTTTAGCAATAAGGGCGCTGTCACAGTGATTTGTTAATAGTTTGTGGTCTTAAAAATATCGTGTTTTTAATCATTTTATAGAAATACGGCTAATTACCAAGTTTTTTATTGTATTGCTGATATTTCGAAACATCGCCCGTGACCGCGATCAACGGCAGATCGGCGATTGCTCATGATGAAGAGCATCTGAATTGTCTCGAAACGTCAGCAATACAAGAAAAAACTTGGTAATTAGCCGTATTTCTATTTAAAAAGTTTGTGGTCTGTTTTTATTTTTTTAAGTGAACAATAATATTCTATTCTATTGTCTTACTCTACTGTTTGTTTATGGTCAGTTACTACCACGCTTGTTCACCAAGCAATGATAGCTGATCTCCATAAAAATCTAAGCCGCTATAACGGCTCATGTCCCTCAAAACACCGCATTCCTTCACACACGTCATTATCATCAAAACGGGAGCACTCCTATCTCGCCACTTCGGAACATACTTCAAATTCATAAAAGAAAGCAGTGTCCTAACTGACTGCTGTTTAATCTGTGGTAGATATGAAGCTGGCGCCATCTACATCTCACAGATAACTGGTATAAATCATGCGGTGCTTGCACACTGATTTGTGACGCGGCATGCCGTCGGAGAGTCCAATTTTGAAGCGGTGATCGTAGTTTTTAAGTACACAACGGTCAGCGGATTTTGACTTACGAGAAGTTACGAAAAAAAGGTTTTTGTGTCACTGCATAAGGTCGAAAATTGTCTGCCGCACAGCCAAACGGTTAACATTACGAAAGCCATGATCTACCGAACGCACTGTATCTAATGATAAACCTTACTTGGGATTTATGGCCGTGAATCATATTTTCAAATACATTTGATTTTTATATGACAATCATAATTTCTCAGTAAACTCAAACTTTACGTCACTGAGGGAACTACAACGGGGGATAACCAGACTAAACCGCATTTTACATTTCTTTGTTTTTTTTTGGTTTCATTTGTCAGAGTTTTAAAAAGTTTCAATTGTCATTTTCGATCTAAAGTTTGTATGTAGCAGTAAACGCAACTTTCAGCCCATCATCAAGTTAATAGATAATAACTAACGTCTATCGCAACTAGTGCCACTAGAACCATTGTAAACGTAAGAATATGTCTTATAGGCTTTTTTTATTCTCGTTCTCGTACTATGTCATGCTGCCTAAACAGTATAGAGTCCTTGCGCTAGAATCAAAAAGAAATCTGTTTAACTAAACTAAACCACGTCATATCGCGCATACCAAGTGGTGTGCAAGCCCGCACTCCCTTGATACAGTCCTACACGAGATAAAATAAATTAATCAGTATTTGGTGGACTGCTAATGGACTCTTAATGCATCCATTGCATCCTCATGTTTTTAGTTGTCGATAACAATGTTTTAAAGTTATCCTTTAAGATCTGACGACGACGCGACGAGTTTTAAGTACCTAATAAATAAATAAAAGTAAATAAATTTTGGTAGACATTTTATTCAGCGCCAACTAGCAAGGCTTGTACTATGGGATACTAACTCATAGAATACTTACATACTTTTTGTTTGTAAATATAATTATTATACTTCTTACTATCCATTATAACACCCAGATATACCACCGTGCCTGGGTGGGAATCAAACCTACAGCGCAGAAGGCGTTACTACTTTTTTGTCAATACAAAGGTATACATAGGTACCTATATACTTAGGTATAATACAAAACAGAACAAACATCTTAATACAAAACATGTGTAAAACGTATCGTATGTATTACAAAAAAAAAGTATGTAAATAGGTATTCTATCAGTTATCTAATTCCCATAGTATTAGCTTTGCTTAGTTTAGGGATAGTTATGTTCACCAATATATTTTATTTTATTTATTTATCTATGTTATTCACACAATCGAATTCAAACTATCAGAAACGTTAATATTATTTATTTTTATTAATCAAATCAATTAGAACAATGTGTAAGTAAGTACCTACTACATAGAGGGCTTAAATATATTTATGTTTTCCTTGTCATTATCCTCAATAGGGTAAACCAAGTCCATTAAACACCATGTCATGACAGACCATGTCAACAGATTGAATGAAAGTAAAATAAATAGTAATAATAATCCCCAAGTACAGTAGAAATACTCTTCAGTGACCTGAGCACGAACCACTATGTCGTATCGACAACGTATCGTCCAAATGTCAAAACTGACACTTTATGTAAAGTAAAAGTGTCAGTTTTGGCGACGATACGTGCGATACTGGTTCATGCTAACCCCCCAGATATCAAAGCGCTTTGATCCTTGAAGATATTTAAAGGGGGTAGTCAGAGGCACGTACATTATGTTTGACACAATACCCATATTTAGCAGTAGTTAGAATTTATGAGATTGAATGAACACGTGCTTACAACGGTGAAAGAAAACGTGAGGAAACCAGTTATTATTATTGTACTTCAAAAAGTGGTTGTAATGTTTAAGCGTGCCTTTGACTACCTCCTTTAGACATCTTAAATGATCTGAGCGCATGGAGATCTGGGAGGATGTCTACTGTACTTGGGGATTACAGTCGTGATCCTATATGTCAAAAACCTCATAAAAAGCGGCCTGCAAAACAACTCGTGGTGATTGGGTTTCATTTGATCGGACGATAGCGATAGGTGGTCAATCGATACGTTATCAGTGACCCCCTCCCGCAGCCCCCCAGGTGTGGCCCTGGGTAGCGATTGACAAAAAGTTTCCAGAGGTGAACTTTAAATTTTTTCGTTTTTTTAATCATCAAACATTGTGTATCAATGATTTGTGTCTGTCAAGTTGGAGGCCTCACCATGAAATTCGGTGGTTTTGAGTATGTCAAAAACCTGTGTCCAAATACTGCAAATTATTGCCCAAAATAAAAAAATTGTGCTTCTATCCTGGTAATTAATTGAGGCTTTTAACTTAGTTTTTTTTTGGGCACAGTAATCACCAGCGTATTCTATGGTGAGGCTTCCAATTAGACACACTAAGGTGATGAGTGAAATTTTTGACGTTTTGTATGGGCTGAGTCTACCCAGATAAGATGGAAAAAAAAATGTCTGCAATTTAGGTAGCTAGTATGATTATCTAACGAATTATATCAAAATGAACTATTTAACTGTTCATAGTTTTGATTAAAAACGAAATTAGTGTTTTTGAAGAGCCAACTTTGGAAAATAAATCTACCGAGAAAAGTTTTACCAATCGTGCTTCTGTCTTTAATTTATCTAGATTATATCCTCAAGTTATCTTTGTCATAAAAAAACAAAACTGTATGTTTTGCGGTTTTTGAGAAAAAACGATTCTGCATTCATCAAAAACATTTATTACTCGTCTTAATTTAGGTACTATTGTCTAGTCTACTATATTACCTGCGTGAAATTTATTTGCAATATAGATTGGTTTTTGAGCTATATCAATATGATGATGGAACTCGATGGTAGTCATAGAAACACCTCAAGTACACAACTGTCTTGCTGAATTTGTCTTAACGGGTTACATTGTGGATTTTATAAAAGCTTGTTTTGAAAAATATATTTAGACCGAAGCATAAATTGTTTTGCAAACGCTATGTTGCATTGATGCGTAGATAAGATGGTGGCTCAGATAATCGGTCGATCAAATTACCTCGCCAGCACCGCTGCCCACTACCAGAGGATATCGATATTATGCCAAATAATATGATTGACATGAAACGTAGGCGTTTATTGTTAGTATAAGCTACCACGTGACACGTGTGCCTGTTCATATATACTAATGCAGTATGGACTGCAAATTTTGCAAAGGTAGTGCCAAATGTTTTTTGAAGGATCTGAGCGACTACATATTTTTAATGGAGCAATTTTGTAAAAACAAGATTATCATGTTATGACGTTGAATGCAATACCTTATCTGTACACTTCTCATAGTAACTATTCACTGTTTATGCACCTATAATGGAATATAGTTACTATGAGAAGTGTGCAGATCAGGTATTCTCTAACATTAGGTATTGCATTCAACATCATAACATGAAAATCATGTTTTTACAAAATAGCCCTGAAGATCTTCAGTCGTTTCTTGGTAACTTTTTGGGTATTCCAGTCGTGATTATACATATTTTTTCATTTACAAATGATGACCGATACATTATGTCATGTCATGTCAGAATGTCGGTTAGTCCAGAAATGCCCTTTGAATATCACTATCAATACGATTACGAGTACCGAAAGTTTATTTCAAAATGATCTATGGTATAATAGAATGAATGAATGAATGAATGAATGAGAATGGTATAATAGCAAATATCTAAGTTACATTTTATTCAGGTACCAAGATAGCAAAGTCACGGGCAGAAGCTATTAGAGATCTATGTCTGTTGTCTTGTCATTCGCCTGAAGAAGGGCCCAGACATAGCTGTCGCACTATGAAATCCCACCCGTCATAACTGCGGGACGGCCCATATTGCATTGTAAGCCTAATTGGATAGAGATGGGTATCGTTGTAGCCGATAAAATGGAATAGATAACATTCTGTAGTGACTTATTAAGGCCGTTCCCAGAATAATATTAGATCGCACGATACGAGTCGTGTGGGTAGCGTCAGAATGCTCATTTTCAAGTTTTTTCAAGTGTTTTAGCTGTTTGTTGCCTGTGGCCTGAGCACGAACCACTATCGTATCGACAACGTATCGTCCAAATGTCAAAAATGACACATTTTTGTATAGTTAAAGTGTCAGTTTTAGCATTTGGACGATACGTTGTCGATACGATAGTGGTTCATGCTAACCCCCCTGATTCTTCTAGGCTTGGTCGCGAGGAACAGGCGTAGCTTCACCTATATCCTAAGACGTTTCAAAGTGATCCTTGTTATTTTATTACAATAAATAGCCTTAGACTTTAACCTTGAATGGGAGTACCTTGACTTTTAAGTTGAAGGCGATTGACATAGCGAATTGATAAATGTATTTTTCTGTTCGAAATATTTATATTCGCATCAGCACGTACTCAAAACGGCGAAAAAACCAGTTAGTAGAGTTTAAAGGAGTTCCAAGGATTTGAGCGCCTGGAGTACCGTACTTGGGGATTACAGTCGTGAATTCGTGATTCTATTTTATTTGTTTTTTTTTCAACAAATAATAATTGTTCCCTGTTAATGAACTTGGCGTTTTTCTTAGTAATTCCAGCGTACTCTGCTGTCGCTACCTACCCTCTATCAGCGATCAGAACAACGGATCGCGTTGTGTAGTTTTTGCGAAATTGGACCCGATCAAGCTTTATTCACTCCAGGTTCCCTGAAATATTGTCAGTATCGATTGAATCAATCTGGAAACTGACAGCCCCGAAGATTGTAGCAAGTATTTAAATATTGTTGCAGCATGGCAATAATTGTCCAACGTGTTGTTAAGAGGAGTAATCAATGTTTTTGAAGAATGCAGAATCGTTTTTTCTCAATAACCGCAAAACATACAGTTTTGTTTTTTTATGATTAAAGATAACTTAAGGATATAATCTAGATAAATTACAGACAGATTCACGATTGGTGAAACTTTTCTCGATAGATTTATTTTTCAAAGTTGGCTCTTCAAAAACTCTAGTTTCGTTTTTAATCAAACTATAAATAGCTAAACAGTTAATTTTTTAAATTTGATGGTTTCCAAGATAATGTAGTTTTATCACTTTTTCCATCCTATCCGAGTAGGTTCAGCCCATACAAAAAGTCAAAAATTTCAAGTATCGCCTGAAGTTATATTATAGTTTAATAATCACGAAAATATAGTTAAACAAAAACAAATAGTTTAGAATAGGTTCTCCGTAGTTACACAATGGGATTTTTTCAGTTGAAGCCGATTACGATTACGAGTGAGCTTAGGAAATAAGGCTGCAGGTCACTTTGAGTATAACTACTCATTGCCTTGAATATGATCCGACACGTTCTTGGCAATTTATTTAGACGTGTTTTTGAGGTCATTAGGTTCGTTGAAGGGCGAACAGACGATTGAAAGACGGATACAAAGTAGGTACTTAGATATCCAAAGATTTTAATCTCCGCGGTGTGAGATAGATCTAATGATAACATATTTATGTACCTACCTACTTGCTAGTTTAGATACGTAGAAGCGGCGACTGGGCTGATATATAATTAGGTACGTGAATAAAAAATAATAATAATATGATCACGACTGTAATCCCCAAGTACGGCAGACATCCTGCTAACTACTGCAAAATGTGGGCATGTGCCAAATATAATGTTTGGACGTGCCTCTGACTAACCCCACTAGACATCGTCAAAGAATCTAAGCGCCTGGAGATCTGAGAGGGTGTCTACCGTAGGGGATTACTGTCGTGATTCTATTTTTAGGGTTCCGTAACCAAAGGGTAAAAACGGGACCCTATTACTAAGACTTCGCTGTCCGTCTGTCCGTCTGTCACAGGGCTGTATCTCATGAACCGTGATAGCTAGACAGTTGAAATTTTCACAGATTGTGTATTTCTGTTGCCGCTATAACAACAAATACTAAAAACAAAATAAAATAAATATTTAAGTGCGGCTCCCATACAACAAACGAGATTTTTTTGCCGTTTTTATAGATAATGGTACGGAACCCTTCGTGCGCGAGTCCGACTCGCACTTGGCCGGTTTTTTTTTTATCGTGACATCATAAACCTGGTACCTACCTATTTGTAGACGCCTAAACCTGGTTTTGAAACCTGGTCGAGTAAGTATCACCTCTTAAGAGGCTTTTAAGAACTTTCCTCTGCATCCAATGAAATACTACACAAAACCGGATGGATTTTGATATAATGATGTCATTAGATTCGTCTTGATCACGCGAGTGAAATAGGATATAATAAAGTGTCAAGAAAATGAATACGGTAGCATAAATCCAGTTACTAATCTAAAACTACTTATAAAACGAATCCGGAAGGCGTTTATCGGTTTATGCGATAGTTATGTCATATGATAACCTTACCTTACAAATCTTTCTAATTTTACTCGACCACGCGTTGCTGTGTCAACAGATATCGCCTTATGGTATCGGATTTTTAAATACTTGACTTTCTTGAGTTGCTAACTAAGTTTTCCGTTGAAAAATATTTTTTAATGACAAGCTTTTGTAAAATCATTCAAACCATCCAGCACTTAATATAACATTGTCATTGGAACTTGACAAGAAAGCAAAGTTTTTACTCAATCAGAGTATTTACTAAGGAGTTCCATTGTGAGTGTCTGTTGAACAGCTCCTGACGTCATCATCAGATCAGCTCGCTGTCCTTATTATTGTATTGTCACCGAAGTTACATCAGTATGCAAAATTACAACTCAATCGGTTGGGGATAACTGCTTCAAAATTGAGTTGCAAGATTCCACCATAACAAAACATAGTACATAGTCATATATACATACATTGCAAGTTAATTAAATAAAAGCTTGTAATAATAATTAGGTACATCTCAAAAACTAAAAACAAATCCATGTTTATTAATATACTCAATTATAAGTCAAAATTTCATCCTCTATTCTTTCACCCTCAGAGGTGATATCTTTTCCTCAAATTTAAATGACATAAACAGGAAGTAGGTATATCCTCCTAACCTAAAAATAATTTTCTAAATGTGTTAATAAAAAAACCGGCCAAGTGCGAGTCAGACTCACGCACGAAGGGTTCCATACCATTATCTATAAAAAACGGCAAAAAAAACACGTTTGTTTTATGGGAGCTCCACTCAAATATTTATTTTATTCTGTTTTTAGTATTTGTTGTTATAGCGGCAAAAAAATACATCAATTGTGTAAATTTCAACTGTCTAGCTATCACGGTTCATGAGATACAGCCTGGTGACAGACAGACGGACAGACGGACACGAAGTCTTAGTAATAGGGTCCTTGAGTACGGAACCCTAAAAAACGGTCGTAACCAATAATTATGAATGATGATACACATTAATGAATTGCACGAGATAAACGAATTAATTTGAAATAGTGTGTCGTGACCAGATAGATTAGATCACAAGCAAAAAGGTGTGTGCTAATAAAAATAATTATAAATGATCCAGTAGCAAGATTGTGTTATGTCGTATCATTATTAAAGTTTAATTATTGTTCCGGCTAATTTAATGCTTAGATAAAGATAATTAAAGGAGTCGAATACAAATAATAAAATCTTAATAATATTATAAATGCGAAAGTTTGTGAGTTTGTAAATATATATGTTTTTCCCCAATCAGGCTTAAACGACAAAACGGAATAAGATGAAATTTGTAAGATGTAGATATAATACCGGAATAAAAAATAGACTACTTTGAAATACTAAAAACATCCCTAAAATGACAAAAAAAAACCCATAAGGGATGATTTTCGTATTGATGGCGCTGGTGTGCAAAATATCTGACATCCGTGTTGACATCAGTTGTCATAGAATCATGCGTTACTCTATGCAAATATCGAAATTTGGACAGGACAACGTCTGTCACGGGTCAGCTAGTAATATATAAATATTGGCGGATTTTACACACAGCGCCATTTAGTCCCAAATGTACTATGGGAAACCGATAACTGATAGAATACTTATATACTTTTTATAATTTAAAATTATACCAACATTATCTCTCTCTGCAAAATACTCATCCAATTTGAGCACCTATATATATTTTTTTGTAGATACTAGGTATTATGGTATGGTATATATGTAAGTTTATGTATTTTTTAGTAAGTATGTGTATAAATATAATAAATTCAATGATTTCTCTCTTACAAAGCACTACCATTCCCTTTCCAAATCACACAAAGGTTAGCTGGAAGAAAATGCTAACTAGCATTAAGTTCGCCTATGTACATGTTCTTGTATTGTGCAATAAAGAATTTTCTATCTATCTATCTACTTTTTTTTTGTAAACACATACCTAATATACATATTAACATCGAGACACAGAACAAACATCTATGTTCATCACACAATTGTTTATCCTGACCTTAATGGCAGATGAATAATATAAAATATAATTCTGATCAAAATATAAAATACAATTGTAGCTATATATCTAAATACCTATAGGTCTACCTATGTAGAAAATATTTTCAATAAAAAAAAAGACATAGGTACTCTCGGAACTCAAGGCGCTTAGATCACTGAAGATGTCTAAAGGGGTAGTCAGAAGCACGTTCAAACATTATTTCGCACAATACCAACATTATGTTGTTAGTTTAAATTTTTAGGGTTCCGTACCCAATGCGTAAAAACGGGACCCTATTGTATTGTTGACCGGTTCTTTAATCAAAAGTCGAGTTACCTCCCAATATACCTATACAGCTCTTTGTAAAACACTCCAAAAATCATATTAATATATTGACAGAAAAACAAACAGAGCAGATTTTATATTTTCCTACAATTTTGCATTGTGGTTTAAACGGTACTTTATCTTAAAGTTTTTATCTAAATGTACATATTCACAATATATTTCCTACATTAAAACCACGTAGTCGACCAAATGACGTACATATAATTTCAGAGTAATCAAACCGCTAATTCTTAGTAAGGAAAACCATGTCAATAGGCCAGATTAATGACATTAGAGCCATCAGTTTTTTAACCGACGAAATAGAGGAGGTTCAATTCCACATGTATTATACCTATTGTTTTTTTGGGTTTAGTACCCAAAAAAACAGTACACTATTACTAAGTCGCGTATTATATAACTGATAGATAGACAGTTGAAATTTCCATAAAATTAATTTCTGTTGCCGCTATAACAACAAATACTACAAACAGAATAAAATAAATATTTAAGTGTATGGGAACAACAAACGTGTTTTTGATTTTACTGCTGTTTTTATAGATAATGGTACGGAACCCTTCGTGCGCGAATCCGACTCGCACTTGGCCGGTTTTTTTTATGTAAGACCGCGCATGCGCATATATTTTTACCTAATGATCCGATTTAGATGATTTTCTAATGTATAAAGAATTTATAATATTAGTATAGATAGTCCCAAGTTGGGCCCATTTAAATTATATTCTTGTAGGACTAAAGTTTCTCCATAAAATATGATGTTTCTGTCTGAAAAAAAGAGCCGTCTGAATTTAGTGGGTTCGAATCCCGATCGCAGTTTCAATTACGTAGTTTTGATGCAATAAATTTCAATAGAAACTGATTAAAATAACGAATGTAATTGAATTTGAATTAACGGATTTTTCTATTCGAAAAAATCATAAATGCTCATTAAGCGCTAAACGGTGAAGGAAAACAATGGAGGAAAATACCGAGTGTTTTTTAAGCGGTGATGTAATTTATTTTATTCTATTTACAGAGAGTTTAAAATATTCAAAAATCACCTATATGTATATTCAGATCTGAAAACAAGATACAATATCCGATAGTAATCTGTCACCTAAGCTAATGCAAAAAACCGTTTCTATGCTAAATATATCTAATGTGGATGTGCCTCTGACTAACATCCTCCTTGGTCTGACACAAACTTGTCATAAAGGTGGGCAAAGCAATTTTAGTTTTCCAAAATGTTTTTTATTCTTCAATTTAACGCTAGTAGGTACCTATTTAGTATTCATTGAATTATCGTAGCTCCACCAACCATAATATTTATTTGATCAGTATTTGTTGTTGCTAAATAAATGTTATTCATTTAATTTAATTTATTTTCGTTTTATTTCTTTTCATTACGTTTAATTTTGTTTTGTTTCGTTTCGTTTCGTTTCGTTTCGTTTCGTTTCGTTTCGTTTCGTTTCATTTAATTTCATTTCTTTTCCTTTTTTTTAATTTCGTGACAATACACGTTCGTATAGCGTAGTCACTTTCGCTCTTAAAGTACGCAATACTGTTTTATTCTTACTACAGAGATTGTAGTACGGTCTCTGAGCGTCTGAGAAGATGTCTACTATGCTTAGGGATAAAACCGTGATCCCTTTTTTTTGCGTTCTGAGAAAATATCCCAATGACCAGACTTCCCGGTCCCAGACAGTTTTTTCATTCATAGTTTTTGCGTTCATTCGCTTTGTTTCATTCATAAAATTCTTTGTGGTTTAGTCATCTGTATACGTAATACTTATCATATTTTTTTTATTTACCTATACAAGGTGTTTATAAACTGAAATTTAAGCAAACATGGATTTTTTTTCTTTTATATAAGTTTTTTGGACATTTATCAATATCCCAATGTCTGAGTTCTAGTACTAGTTTTTAGGGTTCCGTACCCAAAGGGTAAAATCGGGATCCTGTTACTAAGACTTCACTATCCGTCTGTCTGTCACAGCGCTGTATCTCGTGAATCGTGATAGCTAGACAGTTGAAATTTTCACATGATGTTATTTCTGTTGCCGCTATAACAACAAATACTAAAAACAGAATAAAATAAATATTTAAGTGGGGCTCCCATACAACGAACGTGGTTTTTGCCGTTTTTTTATAGATGTATATTTTTATGTACGGAACCTTTCATGAGCGAGCCCGACTCGCACTTGGCCGATTTTTTACTTTGGTTTCAGTTCATTTTTGGCCAGTATTGGCTTTATTATAACTATCATAATGAGATTTCTGGTTTCTTATCATTTCGATACAATTAAAACATTTTTTTTGTTCATCAGTCGAACATCCTTAGAACGAAACCAACAGTGATAAGATCAACATATGTGGTATTTTATTAACTTGGGGCATCATTAGGTCCTAAAGCCCACAAGATCCTAAAGTAATACCAAAACAATATTACTCGCGGTACGAAAGTGACAACGCTATACGAGTACGTATTGCGTTGTCACTTTCGCACATGTTTTGAGCTTGTTTGAGCCCAGTTTCTGAGTGTAACCACTATATGTAGACCACCGTCACCTCTGCCCTTTAGTGGTTACTGATTCATTTCTTGCGGTGAATCGTAACCAATTATGATGAAAAAACGTAAACAAAAGATTAAAAATCTAATATATAAAATTTCCATGTCACAATGTTAGTTACCGTACTCCTCCGAAACGGCTTGACCGATTCTCATGAAATTTTGTGAGCATATTGAGTAGGTCTGAGAATCGACCAACATCTATTTTTCATACCCCTAAGTGATAAGGGTGGCGTAAAGATCGGGAAAAACGGAAAGTGCTTTTTTCTGTGGGATTATTGACATTTGACAGGACAACGTCTGTCGGGACAGCTAGTAATAAATAAATAGTATCACGACTGTAATCCCCAAGTACGGTAGACATCCTCTCAGATCTCCAGACGCTTAGATCCTTTGAAGATGTCTAGTGGGGGTAGTAAGAGACACGTCCAAACATTATATTTGGCACATGCCCACATTTTGCAGTAGTTTGCATTCCATACGTGACAGGTTGCAAGAATACTAACTGGTTTCCTCACGATGTTTTCCTTCACCGTTTTGAGCTGAACAGAAAAATCCATTGATGCACGCCGGGATTCGAACCCACGACCTTCAGATTGAAAGTCGAGGTACCTCCCACTCCCAATCAAAAGATTAGGTATTGTAAGCTCTTGTTTAATCGTAACTCAATTTCAAACTAACTACTCAATATTTTATTGTTTTGATCTCATTCTAAAATAAGTTTCGAAGTATTATGACAACACAAATCTAGTGAGAATACCCTTTAAGGCGCTCCCAGTCGACGATTGCTCTTTTTCGAAATGAAAAAAGAAATACTTCTGAACAAGCCACATCTCCTATTTTTATAAGTATATTACTTCAGGTTCCTACCTAGATTTATATTAAGCTGAAAACATAGTAGCAGAAACTTTTCACGATAAAGATATTATTTCAAAATGATACGTTTTAGATTTTATGATCGAAATATTTTGATACCTACTATTAAAATCAACTTGTGATTTATTGTTAAAGATAGGTAATATGTAGATCTAGATTTCTATTAGAATAGATTTTTGATAAGTAATTATACATAATTTATATCATTAATTTATTCGAAAAACAAAGGCGGACCACGCGCCGACGTGTGTTTGTCGTCATTTTAGCGGTCAGAAGGATTATTTATCGAAGTGATTAAAGATGGGTACATCTTTATTCACATATACTATACATTATAAAATAGGAGATGTGGCTTGTTCAGAAGTATTTCTTTTTTCGTTTCGAACAAAAACAATCGTCGACAGGGAGCGCCTTAAGTTGGTGTAGTGTACATAACATAACAGTAGGTATTATTTCTGTATTATTATGACTGGCCTCACAGCTCAGTTGGTAGTAGCTCTGCCTTCTGCGCTGTAGTTTGTGGGTTGATCCCCACCCATGACAAACATTTGTGTGATGAACGTAGATGTTTGTTCTGTGTCGGGGTGATATGTATATATGAATGTATTTACAAAAAAAAAAGTATATAAGTAATCTATCAGTTATCTAGTTCCCAAAGTACAAGCTTTGCTTAGTTTATGGCTAGATGGCACTGTGTGATAATGTTTACCAATATTTATTTTATTTATTATTTATTATGTGTGACCTTTCTTTCCAAATATAAAAAATAAAAAATAAGTGAAATTCCTGAAAATCAAACCAAAAATTTAGGAAAAAAAAGTATCCTATATCCTTCTTAAGACTTTGAACTATCTCCATATAAAATTTCATCACAATCGGCCCAGCGGTTTGGCCGTGTTAACGTCACAGACAGAGTTACATATTTTGCATTTATAATATGTGTTAAAGTATATTGTATAATAAGTATGTATTTACAAACAAAAAAGTATATAAGTATTCTATCAGTTATCTGGTTCCCATAGTACAAGCTTCGCTTAGTTTGGGGTTAGATGGCACTGTGTGTAATGTCCGCCAATATTTATTATTATTAATATTGGTATAGATATAGATAAAAAGTAGTTTCAGGGTCAAATACGTCTAAAGCTGTTAACTTACACCACACTGGTAACACATACGGCCGATTGCGTTCTTTGTTAAAAGAAAAATGGCAACACTATCGTAGAGATAGCTCGGACTGGTGGAGATTCGCACCGAGTGGAGTTTGTGGGGTGAAAACAAATCACAAAATGCTTTGAACATGGAAAAATAATAAAATAAAAGGCTTCAAGCGAATCTGATAGTGCTTATTCACGTTGACTCGCGGGCGCGGTGGCGGGCGCGGTCACGAAATATCAAACATATCGCTAGTTAACTCGCTACTTAGACCGCACGTGCGTTTTGAACGTGAACACTTGGAAATCACGTCATATGTTTGATATTTCGTGACCGCGCCCGCCACCGCGCCCGCCACCGCGCCCGCGAGTCAACGTGAATAAGCACATAGAGTTGTACCTGTTACTTTCTTTTTTAAGAACTCTAGTATGTTAGAATGAGACAAATAGTTTTTTTATCAGTAGGTTTGTTTACCTGTGTAATATTAAAAAATGCGAAAGTTTGTAAGTTTGTATGTCTGTTTGTTCCTCAATCAGGCCTAAACGATATAACGGATTAAGTTAAAATTTGCTGTAGATGTAGATATAATGCCCGAATAAATAATAAACTACTTTACAATATGAAAAACATCCCAAAACGATAAAAAAACGCAAAAGGGATGATTTCTGTATAGATGGCGCTGGTGTGCAAAATATATGACATCCGTGTTGACATCAGTCGTCAGTCATAGCAACATGCGTTACTCTATGCGATTATCGAAATTTGGACAGGACAATGTCTGTCACCGGTCGGCTAGTTATAGCATAATATGTATAGAAAATGGTTACCAAATTAGATATTTAGTACGAAAAAAATGATAAAGAAATAGCATCACACACATCTGTAATCCCCAAGTACGATAAACATCTTAGTTAGACTAGGGTACCAGGTGCTCAGATTCTTAAAGATGTCTAAAGGTAGTAAAGAGACGTCCAAACAGTACATTGATAGGATTTTATTTTATTTATCGTGTTTCTACGTTTCCCTCTTCTTTTAAGCATACATACATTGCAAGTTAATGTATGTGACTATGTTTGTTAAGGTGGAATCTTGCAACTCAATTTTGAAGCAGTTATCCCCAACCGATTGAGCTGAAATTTCGCATACTTATGTAACTTCGGATTTCTGACAATGCAATAATATGGTAACAGTGAGCTGATCTGATGGAGTCAGGAGCTGTTCAACAGACACTCACAATGGAACTCCTCAGTAAATACTTCGATTGAGTAAATACTTTGCGTACTTGTCAAGTTCCGATTACAATTATATGATGTGACAGGTGATAGCGCGCTGGTGCTTGATGGTTATAATGATTTTACAAAAGCTTGTCATTGAAAAATATTTTTCAACAGAAAACTTATTATTCTTTATGATCAACCTCCCAATTGAGACAAAAATAAATTAGTACATATTATAAAAATTTATATAAACACAAACTGAAAATCACACGGATTATTTTAAATCGACTTAAATCTAATAGAGTTTACTTTAGTTCTTCGCGACCATAGATAGAAGATACTGTTAGGTAAATCCGTTGTTACAAAACTTATATAACCGGCCAAGAGCGAGTCGGACCCACGCATGAAGGTTTCCGTACCTTTATCTATAAAAACGGTAAAAAAACGTTTGTTGTATGGGAGCCCACTTTAATATTTATTTTATTGTTTTTAGTATTTGTTGTTATAGCGGCAACAAAAATACATCTGTGAAAATTTTAACTGTCTAGCTATCACGGTTCATGAGATACAGCCTGGTTACAAACAGACGGACAGCGGAGTCTTAGTAATAGGGTCCCGTTTTTACCCTTTGGGTACAAAACCCTAAAAACTATGCCTTATATTCCTCACAATTGAACCGCAGTTCAAGGGCCCACTGGGTGGGCCCCGATTTGTCACATGGGCCCTGACACTGTTATTAATCTGTGGCGATGTCCTTTGTGTTACGATAGCCATCGGGACAACAATGGCTTCTAGTGTTCGTGCCTTAAAGAGCTTCACACATTCATCAGGACATGGAGATGGATCGGGAGATGGAGTTACATACGAGTGTGAGTGAGCAGGAACGAATTTTTTACGTGCTTTTCTTAGTTTCACCTGTAACTATCATGTTATAAATAATGGTATGTATTTACAATAAAAAGTAGTTAGGTATATAAATATTCTATCAGTTATCCAGTTCCGATAGTACAAATTTTATAAAATTAAAACTATCGTGGTTGTTATTTAACTATAAATACGGCTAATTACACATACTCACTTAGACACATTCACACACTCGCATACATACATACACTCACACACACATACACAAAATTACATTAAAAATCATACTCATATTCATAAACATACCTCTCTTTTTATTATTAACTACAGTATCTACTTACTTATATACTATGTACTTGTCATAAACATTTATTGCAACTAAATGGGAGCAGGCACTGACTTCTATTACACAGGTCTACGTACCTAGCTCAGGAGTCAGGGACTTCATAGGAACTGTGTTACTCTTATTTTTATGACAATAAACATTATTATTATTATTATATTATTGATTACCACGTTATTTCTTGTATTGCTGACGTTTCGAGCCAATTCAGATGCTATTCATCATGAGCACCGCCCGCGACCGCGATCAACGACAGATCGGCGAATACTGTCAAAGGTTTGGAGTTAAATGGCGCTGGTTGGTCCTCCAATATTTATTTGTGTAAGAAAGTCTTAGAATTAGATTAATTTCTAATTATTGAATCAATAACAAATTTGACAGTTGTATGTAAGTAGTTCTGATGATATTGTATGATATCAACCTGATGATGCCAGGATCAGTTTCTCACGAGATAACTCCTCAACGGCTAACGTCACGAACAACAAACTTTGTATATGCATTCAATTGCTTTATAGTGCAGTACGACATTCCCTAACCGTGACCACAGATTACTAAACATAGACGTGACCCAGTGAAAAATATATATTTTTTTAATTAGTTGTCACTTACAAAACAAACTAGAGAAGTATAGGATGTCAGTCTCTTTGTTTACAGTCTTGTTTTCCATTCAAAAGTGTTGTAAATCTTACAAAACAATCGAGTTCAATAAAAAAAAAATTCTCAAGGTATTTATTTTTATGTATGTGATTTTTATGTACACCGATTACCTACTGATAAATTATATAGCGTCAAGTCTCGGATAGTGTGATTATGTAGATATAGCTCATCAAAATCAAATCTAAAATTGCTTTCTTACTGGACACTCATAAAAATGAGAAACTAAATTATCTTTACTTTCGTACTTTCGAAGATACCTCAACGCATTTTATTTTATCTAAGTTTTTATTTCTGTAAGCAGTTCCTACAAAGCTTACTTGAACATTTAATACAATAATAACACCTAAATTAATAATAATAATGGCGGACTTTACAAACAGCGCCATTTAGCCCCAAACTAAGCGAAGCTTTTGATATGGGGGCCAGATAACTGATAGAAAACTTTTTTGTAATTACATACACCCAGACAGAACAAACATCTTTATATCACACAAATATTTGCCCTGGATGGGGATCGAACCCAAAACCAGAAGAAAGATAAGAAGGCAGAGTTACTACCAACTGAGCTACGAGGCTAGTCAATTCAATTTACAATACCGTTTATTATAATAAACAATACACTATTTGTTACACGAAAACCACACACGAATTTCGACATTGACAATCATTACGCGCCCAGAAGACTTGCTCGAAAAAAATACTCGAATGAAAACATCGATGTGTTCGATTTATATCGATAATGTAATGTGACCGTCGGCGTCGCTCGCGCCAGTAGTCATCTTTTTCCTTTTTTATCTCCCTCGCACCCTATTGTTGGGTTATTGTAACAGTCAGTGCTCTCTTTTTATTGTCGATCGATGATAATGTTCTCGGTTTTTATTCGATTACGATCGAGTTGTGTTACAACTGTCACACTATTAAAGGATCGTGTGCTTCAAATGGTTGTCTTTTGTTGTTTTATTGATTATGCTTTTTAAATACCTTTGTTTGTCTGTAAATACGTTGTAGTGAGTTACGTTTTTGGGAGTAGGGTTTTGAAATTTTTGTATATAAACAATAAAAACTATCTTAAGTACCAAATTACACCGAGATCATCTAAACTTGACATTTATAGGTACCTAATATTAGCGTGATCATTGATTTATTCATAAGATCAATTACAAAAAAATAAATTAAAAACTATTTAGAAAAAAAATCACTAAAAATGTTTCCATCAGATTATTAAGATTGTAAGTGAAGTAAAAATCTATGAAAAAAGTTGTAGCCGCCGAATTCATAATTGCTTTTATTATTATTTTTTTAAAATATTAATTAAATTAAATATAGAATAAGTATTGTAGATACATATTTTCGAAATGTAGTTTTAATAAAATGAAACATTATGAACAGAAAAAGATTAATTAAAATCCGTAAAATTTAACAGTCAATTATGATATTTTTCTTTTCCAGTTTTATCTGTTTATAGATAATTTTCGAATTTACGTCTTATGCTATTAACATGAAGAGAAACATTTGCTTTGAGCTCAGGTGGAGGTTCGGAATTTTAAGTCCCATCTTCGGTTACAGCTATACCTATCTTGGATTTTCGAAGGCCGCCTGTGGAGCGACTGTTAGTAGCAATCAGTTCAAGACTCACCGTGAGAATGTATTGATAAAAAGATTCTTTGAGTTTAATTAGCCTCAGAAGCAATGTATAATTTATGAAGTACTTAGCCGATCCGTGACAGACATTGTCCTGTCAAATTTCAATAATCGAATAAAAAAGACTGAATGTTTTTAGTCTGTGATGTCAGATTTGTTGCACACAAGCGCCATCTATACAGAAATCATCCTTTTTGAGTTTTCTTATCGTTTTGGAGATGTTTTTTATTTTTTAAAGTAGTCTATTATTTATTCGGGCATTATATCTACATCTACAGCAAATTTCAACTTAATCCGTTTTGTCGTTTAGGCCTGATTGAGGAACAAACTTACATACAAACTCACAAACTTTCGCATTTATAATATTATTTGGATTGGATTATTTGATACAGCATCTACACCATACTTCTGAATGGACATATTGACATTACAATAAATAATAAAATAATTAGGATCACGACTGTAATCCCCAAGTACGGTAAACATCCTCTTGGATCTCCAGGCGCTCAAATCCTTGAAGATGACTACTGGGTTAGTCAGTAACACGACCAAAAATTACATTTGGCACATGCCCTTTTGTATTTAAGGTGTCTAAAAATAGTAATTAATATCACCATGAAGCCGGGGTCCCACGGCGCGTAAATCGACGGGCCGCGCCGGATGACGCACCGCCTGTGTGCGTCCGACGCGTCGCGTTCAGAGCGTTCCGAGCACGGGTCACTACGGATGCATCGTTCCCACGGCGCGTCCGTCCGCTTGGCGCGTGAAAACGCGGGCCGTGGGACCCCGGCATTAGGGACATAAGACTCAGAGAACTTAAACACACACAGATGAAGCTCTCATCACCTGAGGTATAAAAACCTTCTTATATGATAAGCTGTTCCTAATTCCGATAGCCTGATAACAGTGGCGCCGTTGGTATTAAAAGGTATGAGAACAATCGCCTTTTTCAAATCGGATAGCAGGCGCCATTCATATCTGTTTATCGACAAGGCTTTTAGGAGTGAGTTGAATTCGGACCAGAGCTTCTAAGCGTTGCGTTGTGAGGGAAAATTCCTTGAGATGTCTAAGTTCTAGGTTCTCTCACAAGGATCTCTATGAACAGAACTAGAAGAGAAAGAAGTAAATTTGTATCTAATACAATAACGCCCATACACAGAACGAACATCATGTTCATGTTCATCTCACAAATATTTGTCTATAGTAGGGATCGAACCTACAGTATAACCTACAGCGCAGAAGGCAGAGCTACTACCAACTGAGCTGTGAGGCCAGTCAAGATCATTATGATGATTGACTTAAATAATGTAAGGTAAACAAAGATACATTATTTGGCCTACCTGTCGACATGCGGCCAATAAAATTGAATGCAATACCTAATCGCCTGACCGCGCGGATTTTTCGCTTAATTTGAATCGATAAAGATAAGCAAACCCAAATGTATACCTACTACTATTTATAAAGAGGAAAAAAATGTGTTTTTGTATTTTTGTTTGTACCGGATATACCAATAACTACTGAGCTAATTTCAAAAATTCTGTCACTTATCAATAGCTACATATTTAGCAAGTAATATCAGGCTATATTTTCTTTAAAAAATAAAAACCGGCCTTGTCGGTCTCGAGCACGAAGGGCTCCGTAAAATTACTAAAAAAATGGCAAAAAAACACTAAAATATTTATGTTATTCCATTTTTAGTATTTGTTGTATTAGCAGCAACAGAAATACATCATTTGTGAAAATTTCAACTGTCTAGCTATCACGGTTCACAAGATACAGCCTTATAATAGACAGACAGACAGACGGACAGCGGAGTCTTAGTCCCCTTTTTACCCTTTGGGTACGGAACCCTAAAATATCACAGATCCTCACGAAAATTGCAATAATATGACCTAAGGTATCAAAAATTTTCTTCATTAGTATAACCCGTAGCCAGGCTGAAAATCTCGATCCAATATCGATGATAACGAATTTCCATGCCACATTTTTGGCACAAATAAAAATGTTTGTCCATACGTTTCGGGTTTATACGTTTTGGCAACGTCCTCTTCGATACAGATACAGTTTATAGTTGTGCCTCAAAACGATACTTTATTACTAGGCGTATCTAGTATTTACATATTTTTACAGTGTAGATAAAAGGATAAAATATTGAGGTCGTTGCAGAAAGGGTAAGAAATCTAATAAAGAAATTTTGTAATCTATGAGTTTTGCTTAGATGGGTCTTGGCATTAGCCGCAGGCAGAAGCTAGTTAATACTAATCACAGAACACTTATATACATACTAACTACATTATAAAGAAGAAAGATTTGTATTTTTGTATGCTTCTAACCTAACGAATAAACTACAAAAACTACAGGACCGATTTCAAAAAATATTTTACCATTAGAATGTTAATCTTTGAGTAATATCCTGAGGTTATATTTATTACTAGAAAAAAATAGGGATCCCTACTGAAATTTCAATAATGTAGGTCTAATAAAACTATTTAGAACAACTGTTAGGACAGTTCAGCTAGCAACATCCTCAGCAACCCATAGTCACCCTTCAAAACTTGTAAACACCCCATAAAATATCTGTGATGGCTACGAATCTAGCCAGGTCATTCCCACGCATGATACACTATCTTCGAATCCATATTATATGGAAAAGGAAATCCATACATCCACAGGAAAGCTGGGTCCGTATCATTTAGGTCTACATATCAATATGTCTAGGTAGCCAGTAAGCCTAGATCGCGAAATGACGAGATCACTACTGGACCAGATAACCTGACGTACAAGGTATGAGCGCTAAACTAAACAAAAGAGTCTCGCAAAATACAAAAATGATCAGTCACAGACAGAAAAATCCTTTAAATTCGTAGCCTATTCCCAAATCCCACTAATCGTCGTAGCTAGCTCAAAGAAAGATACATTAAATTCACATTTGTGCCGCCCATCAATTGCTGCGAACGCTTTAAACGAAATATATTGGCCATAAAAATGTTAATACTGTAATGCAACTGCACGTTTCTTATATGTGTAATTTGCCATGTTGCTAACTAAAAATATGTGATAGGCGGGACAAGGTACGAGCGAGAGCGGTCTTACAAACTTACTGTAACTACGACTACTACGATTAAAATTATGCATCTCGTCAAATTTCGAATAAGAACGATAATGCAACTAATTTCCGGTCGCTCCTCGCTTTGTCAATCACTAACGAGGAAAATGTTGTAACATCTCCATATTCTGTGTTATTAAACTAGTTACTATTTACTCGTAAAATAATGAACCAATGACATTTATGATGTCCGGTTGTTCCGCGTCTCGTCAGTCAAACGAGCTCAGGAAATGTTGTAACATCTCCATATTCTATGTTCATAAACTAGTCACTATTTACTCGTAAAATAATGAATCAATGATATTAATGTACACCAGTTGTTTACATACAGGTTCAGAATTATCATTGAAATGGAGCTCTTATTTATAAAAACTTTGCTCCGATATCTTAAAAATTGTAACTAAATCACGCCGTTTGTGTAGGTATTCCGTCGAATTTCAAAATCGCCGTCTCTCATGACTTGTAGCAGTGTCCAGTCAGTGCAGTATTCTCGAAAATGGCCGTTAAGGAAATGGGACATGTAAATGAAGCTATTGGTCGTACACGAACGACACGATCACGATACGATTTAAAAATAAAGCGCCAACTTTTCTAGACTTAACATAATGTGCTGTTATTTACAGAAACCTTCCCTTTGCTTTGTTGAGGGTAGGGCTTTATGTGTCACTAGCTCCCGCTCCCGGTTTCGCTCACGTGGTAGATATCAAGTATCCTATGTGTCTGAGGATGTTTGACTGGTCTCACAGCTCAGTTGGTAGTAACTCTGCCTTCTGTGCTGTAGGTTGTGGGTTCGATCCCCACCCGGGATAAACATTTGTGTGATGAACATAGATGTTTGTTCTGTGTCTGGGTGTTAATATGTATAATAAGTATGTATTTACAACAAAAAAGAAACGTATATAAGTATTCTATCAGTTATCTGGTTCCCATAGTACAAGCTTTGCTTAGTTTGGGGCTAGATGGCGCTGTGTGAAATGTCCACAAATATTTATTTATGTTATAAAAAAAATCTATACTTATATTATAAATGCAAAAGTAACTCTATCTATCTGTCTGTCTGTGATGTTATCACAGCCAAACCGCTGGACCGATTGTGATGATATTTCAAGCGGGCACTTGGTCAGCTAGTATTAGTATAGACTAGTAACTACGCAATTTCCATTTTGGATTTCATCTAATTGGAGATAATTTGAATTTAAAATACAAAGATTTTAGCATAATAATGTTCATAACATTTAAATTAAGTATGACATTTAATTATTTTTTTATACAAAATAGGCTAAAACTAGATTACAATCTTACCGGATGTTAAATAAATAAACCTAATTAGATCTTAATCGGCGACTTTTTCAAAAACAGGTATTTTAATAAAACTCAGTTTATATTTATACTTATGAATTCAAAACAAATTGTGTTAATGTGTCAATTTCGAAAATTATTATTTTAAAATTCTCGTGTCACAATGTTTAATATATAATATATATCGGCGGGGGCCTATTTACTTCGTCTCTGTTTGACATAGTACCTAACTAATTTTCTTGGGCTGAGGGTAGGTGTCGGTTTCAATAACAAAACGATTATGGTCAATCTCTGTATTCTAGAATCAATGTAACAAAGCACCTATACTAAACTATTAGACTACGGAACGCGAGACAGTTTCTACGACTGCACTGTTCGACCGATGAAGGAAGACTGTCCATTGTCCGGGTCCGGATCGCTCGTTCTCTCTCGTAGAGACTCGGATCGGGTGACTCGTAGACTCCGTCTAGCGCCGGTAGATGGCGCTGGCGTTCCGTAAATCAACTGTGTGACCGTATTCTTAATTCGATTACGACACGGCCATCCTGCTACCACACGTCCCCGTGTGTTATTCTGAAACAATACAGTAGTGAGAGTATAATTTGCCCTCGGCTGTTCCTGACCTTATTTGAGTTAGTTTATTATGATTAGCCAGAGTCATGTACCATCGCATTAACGTATTAGCAACCAGTTATTATAAAACCTTCGTGTAAAACCTCTATCACCACAGCCTTCACCAGCTGACCAGCAATTTACCATTGCACATAGACGCGCATCCGTTAGGATCGCCGTGTGATCACCCGCTGACCCACACTACGGTCTTCAAGACCCCGACCTCCGCCAGAGCTAATCGCACACCGCGCACCCACGGACTACTTGAGTTGCCTCAAGAGACACCGATTTCTACCGGGCTACGGCTACGAAATAGCTACTGGTACGGTCGATTTTGTACGGCTGATAGAGTCTTACGCTTAGTCTATACTAATAAAATTAGACTTCCTCAACATGATCATCACTGACAATCACTTCCTCTGGTACATGACTTACTGGCATAACCCTTAATCTATCATGCGCGTATTTGTTAGTTCGTCTAGAGTTCAAAGCTTTCAACGTGTATCGATCAGCGTCCAATACCTCTATCACTCTAAACGGGCCCTTGTACTTAGGATCTAACTTAGTCTGATTTCGCTCTCGTTTGCTAACAAAATGAAATCACCGACTGAAAATGGTATGATCGCCGCTTTCGTGCTATCGAACTGTCCTTTATCATATTTAGCTGACCTTTGGATGTTATTCGTAGCAATTTCACGAACTTCATGTATGTCTACCTCAGTGTCAACATCGCTACTCATTAACGACAGGGGTCTTGCCACTTTACCGATTAATAGTTCAAGAGGCGATGCCTTAGTGACACGGTTCATGGTACAATTAATCGCTAGTTGAACATCACCTATAGCGTCCTGCCAAGACTTATTGTCGCTAGTCTCTACGGCAGTTAACATTGATTTTAGAACAGTAGACAGAGTAGATTTGAGACAGTATGCCAAGGAATTGTGACTTGGTATCGGATGCAGTTCAGCTTGAACCTTCCCAGAGTGGGACTTCGCAACCTTACAAATAACGCAACTGTCTACAAATTTCTTGACATACTGGAATCAGTGAATTACCTGGGAACCAGTAAAATTCGAAAAGCTTTTACTAACTAACGAGCACTCAGCACCAGAATCGTAAAAAAACAATACAGCTCACCTTTATGGTAGTGTTCCAGAAGACGTTGGTACGATGCAAACGTCCACACGCCTCTCGCTATGCGTCGCGCTTGTACCGCCACCGCCGCCGCTCGCTTGGCTGCCGCCGCTCGTGCACCGTATAGCGATGTGGCCTGGTTTGCCACATTCGAAGCAAACCAAAGGCTTCGATGCAGGCTGCTCAGCTGCTTGAGATGATGTCAAGTACGCCGCCTTAAACTCTCTCCAAGTCATTCCTTGATACGCTATTTGTGATAGCCACGTCGATGCAGCTCCTTTTAGCGCCTTGCTAATCGCAACCACAAGTTGACCGCCGTTCAGTGGTTTTTCGGCAAAAAAACAAATCCGCCGTAGTACACCATGATCTCGCGTCCGTATCAGCTTTGTCCGGGTTGAACTCGGGCAAATACACTCGATAACTCTCCCTAGGGGTTTGTAGGGCTTCAATCAGGGCTCGCATGTTTGAATTTTGGATTTCAAACATTTTACGCCAATGATGATGATCATTTTCTTCATTTTGAACCGACACTGATCCCACTTCTGATATCGGCGGGGGCCTATTTACTTCGTCTCTGTTTGACATAGTACCTAACTAATTTTCTTGGGCTGAGGGTAGGTGTCGGTTTCAATAACAAAACGATTATGGTCAATCTCTGTATTCTAGAATCAATGTAACAAAGCACCTATACTAAACTATTAGACTACGGAACGCGAGACAGTTTCTACGACTGCACTGTTCGACCGATGAAGGAAGACTGTCCATTGTCCGGGTCCGGATCGCTCGTTCTCTCTCGTAGAGACTCGGATCGGGTGACTCGTAGACTCCGTCTAGCGCCGGTAGATGGCGCTGGCGTTCCGTAAATCAACTGTGTGACCGTATTCTTAATTCGATTACGACATATACATATTGTATGTAATATGTTGCACATGTATATATTGGTAGACATTTCACACAGCGCTAGCCATCTAGCCCCAAACTAAGCAAAGTTTGTACTATGGGAACCAGATAACTGATAGAATACTTATAAGTATACGTTTTTTGTAAATACATACTTATTATATATACATATATATTAACACCCAGACACAGAACAAATATCTATGTTTATCTCACAAATATTTGCCCTGGGTGAGGATCGAACCCACAACCTACAGCGCAGAATAAGAGCTACTACCAAATAATATCCTGACTCATCAAGATTCTGTATGGGCATGTTATGAGAAGGAAAGAAAGTCATGTAACAAGAAGAATGTTAGGAATGAAGGTGGATGTAGACGTAGAGGTAGGCCAAATAAAAGATGGATGGAGTGTGTGAAAGATGACATAAGTAAGAGAGAAGTGAGTGATGAGATGACGGCTGATATAGGGTAATGGAAGAAAAACACATGTCGTGCCGATCCCATTTAAGTGGGCAGGAAGCCGATGACTCATCAAGATTCATGATTGTAAGTTTTATACAGCCTAAATAATCATGTTTTTAAATATTAACCTTACTAGGTAAAGTCGCATTATAATTATTAATTAATCTGGATATTTTTATATTTTTATTTAATTTGAAAACAAAGTAAGTACTAAACTTGAAATTCTTAAGCTAGCTAGCTAGCTAGCTTAAGCTAGCTTAAAATTAAACTTATGTCAACTTTAAATATGGAAAGAGAGCGGTCAAAAATATCAAATTTCGAAAATTATTATCAACTAGGCCCCGCCGTTGCCCCGCTTTGCTTTAGTGGTTCCTGGATAAAAAGTATCATATGCAATTCTAGCATTTATGCTCGTATGTTCCAAGTTTTATCCAAATTCATTTGATCGATTTAGCCACAAAAATTCCTTACAGTGTCAAAGTTAAAGTCAAAAGATATTTATTTCACTAAAATCAGAAGGATCACTTTGAAACGTCTTAGGAGCTAGGTGAAGCTACGATTGTTACTAGCGGCCAAGCCTAGAAGATTCAGACAGCAAACATTACTTGGGGTCTATCAATGATTTCTAGGACTCCTATACTCACCTTCACCTTGTTCGATTTGCACCACACTGGAGCTCTACATAGCATTAAGGCGCTCCCAGTCGACGATTGTTTTTGTTCGAAACGAAAAAAGAAATACTTGTGAACAAGCCACATCTCCTATTTTAAAATGTATAGTACATGTGAATAAAGATGTACCCGTCTTTAATCACTTCGATAAATAATCCTACCGACCGCTGCAATGACGACAACGCCTTAGCTTTTCGAATAAATTAATGATATAAATTATGTATTTTGATAAGTAATTATGTATAATTACTTATCAAAAATCTATTCTAATAGAAATCTAGATCTACATATTACCTATCTTTAACAATAAATCACAAGTTGATTTTAATAGTAGGTATATAAAATATTTCGATCATAAATTCTAAAACGTATCATTTTGAAATAATATCTTTATCGTGAAAAATTTCTGCTATTATATTTTCAGCTTAATAGAAATCTAGGTAGGAACCTGAAGTAATATACTTATAAAAATAGGAGATGTGGCTTGTTCAGAAGTATTTCTTTTTTCGTTTCGAAAAAGAGCAATCAGCGACTGGGAGCCCCTTAAATACAAAACTATCAACTGTATCTAAAATAAAAAATAAAAACCAACTGACCCACGATTATGTAAGGAAAGGATCATTAAAAAAAAGGTAGACCCCAAGCCGAGTTTGTTGCTCGATTCTTCTAGGCTTGGTCGCGAGGAATCGGCGTAGCTTCACCTAGTTCCTAAGACGTTTCAAAGTGATCCTTGTGATTTTATTTAAATAAATGATTTTTGAATTTGAATTTGAATATATTATCTAGTAATATTATTTTATTAACTTGTTGTATAAGTTGTAATATTCATCTATTTCCCCTGGTTTCTCAATTTATAGGCTTATTTTTGACAGAGCAAAACAGTTGAAATTTTCACAGATGATGCATTTCTGTTGCCGCTATAACAACAAATACTAAGCATATAATAAAATAAATAGTTAAGTGGGGCTCCCATATAACAAACGTGATTTTTTTTACGTTCCTATAGATAATGGTACGGAATTCTTGCGCGAATCCGACTTGCACTTGGCCGGTTTTTTATCACTACATCAAATTAAAGACAAAAACATCATTGATTATTTAAAAAAAAAAGCTCTTAAATCTACTTTTACCTACAAATACAAAACGTTTGAACATTATATTTTTAACATAATTTAGTAGACAGTCTTAGTATTCTACCTGCCTAAATTAAATACTAAAACTGGATCTTTTTATGTTTGATATTTGTTAAGATAAAACAGTTGTCATCACATTATAACTCTTTAAAAATTTACGGTTTTTGTAAAAAAAAAAAAATAAGGATCACGACTGTAATCCCCAAGTATGTAGACATTCTCTCAGATCTTCAGACGCTTAGATCCTTTGAAGATGTCTAGTGGTGGTAGTCAGAGGCACGTCCAAACATTATATTTGGCACAATTAAAAATTATAAATGCGAAAGTTTGTGATTATGTATGTATGTTTGTTCCTCGATCAGGCCTAAACGACAAAACGGATTAAGTTGAAATTTGCTGTAGATGTAGATATAATGCCCGAATAAATAATAACAGGACAACGTCTGTCACGGGTCAGCTAGTAATATTATAAATGCGAAAGTTTGTGATAAGGCTGCTATGTTCCCTAATCTAAAATAAACGACAAAACGTAAAGATGAAAGTTGCTGTAGTAAATAAAAGGGAATAAATAATCCGAAAAACAACCCCTAAATGATAAAAAAAAACAAAAAGGATGATTTTGGTGTAAATGGCGCCGGTGTGCAACAAATCTGACATCACAGACTAAAAATATTTAGTCGTTATAGCAACGCAATTTTGACTAATGAATGATACGGTTTGTAGGGAAAAAATTGGAAGTTACCTGAAATTGCTTTTTCCTATACGATTGCAACCTGTCACCTATCTACTGTGGGCATGTGCCTGTGAGCCTATTTTTACAACAACATAAACGGACTAGCCATACAACACTAAGGAAAACATTTCCATATCGGTTAAATAAATATATAATTATTATCGTGCCGAATGCACTTCGTATAGACACGGGTGTTTAAGTAGTCTAGTAATTTATTGCATTTTGAAAATATTAAACACTGATTTAAACTGATAACTCTGGTCTGAGTTATACTGACTTGGAATTATGGAATAGCATAAAAATAAATTTGAATTCTTTATTTTCTTGTTACTATGCAAAATGCTTTTTACAATACAGTTTTGTTGAGTTTTGAAGTACAATTCCGTTAAACGGTTCTGATATATTTTATTCGTAAAAAAATGACACACTTAATAAATTAGGTAAATGTTTGTAATACCAAAAAAATATGGACTGACAGGTAAAATTAATAGAGTTTTTGTTAGCTTGCTTAAAATATAAGTTGGTATTTTAAATCAATATTATTAATTTTCTTGCAGTTCGTTTTGCTTTTAATGTTTTTTATGTTATCCGGTATTGGCGGTTACGAAAATAGTGGATTAATTTATATATATAAAATCATGTTAATTTTATCGTAAATTAAGATTATGTTTTTGATAATTTTAGAAATAAGTTATTTAATTATTATTTATTTAATAGCTCAATTGACACGATAAGACTGTTAGTAAAAAGGAAGGCTATTGGAGGTTTTTCAAATCAACTACTCGCTCGACAATTTTTTTTCTAAACCTGTTGTTGATAGATTTTTCTATAGTCGGTAATGGTTGAGCTGTGTAGGAAATCGCGGGTATTACAGTGTAAAGTGAATAAAGTGAACGTTGGTGGAAACACTACTACAGTATTTTTATTTAAACTCGATTACACTTTTAAAAACATGGACTACTATTTATTTATATTAGTTAAACGATATTTCTTTCAATAAAATCACAAGGATCACTTTGAAAAGTCTTTAGTGTTAGGTGAAGCTACTCGTGTTCCTCGCATCCAAACTTAGAAGAATCAGGCAACGAATACGGCGCGTGTGCCTACCTTAGAACGTAGGCATACGAAGCTCGCCAGCTCGCTCCCCAAACTATCGTCCCGTGTGTAGTCCGCGGAAACTTTATAAACAATGGCGTCGATAAGCTCGGCTTATAAATAATTGGTCTACGATAAGTTTAATTAGCACCCGATGTAATCGGGCCGTATCTCACACAGCCGGCCAACAGGATGTTGCTGATAACCGCGACAAACAATTAATTCTTATTAAAGCTCGTTGAACGGTTGTGACGTGTGTAGCAAAAAATTTGGGATTTCAAATGAAATGGAATGCTAACTACGGCAAATATAATGTTTGGACGTGCCTCAAATACCCCCTTTAGACTTAATTAAGGATCTAAGCGCCTTGAGATCTGAGAGCATGTCTACCGTACTTGAGAATCACAGTCGTGATCCTATTTATTTATTTATTTTTGAAATTAAATATGATCACAACTGCAATCTCCAAGTACGGTAGACATACTCTCGGTAGAATAAATCCAAAGGGGGTAGTCAGCGGCACGTCCTAACATTATGATTGCTCAACACCCACATTTTGTAGTAGTTTTTTTTTTATATTCTTGGTCGCTGACCTATTTTGCAGGAATATAATTATTAATACAATATTCCCAAGTCTATCTGAACCAATGCGTCTCAGACTTTCACTTCTCAAACGACACAAACATGTTACAACATTTGTTTGAAACCCATTTGAGACGAACAACAGATAAAAAGCACCTATTTATAGCTATCTTAGTCGGGGGCAGATACGGGACCTGCTTTTATAGCTACGAAGAGAGATAAACAGAATACCTACATAATCTTTTATTGTAAAGATTGGTGTAGATTAAGCTACGGTCAAACCACCGCGAACGAATCAACAAGCGTTTCGTTCATTCATTCATTCTTTTCTTCGCTCTTCGTGATCATGAGTTAATTTATGATGAAGTGGACATATAAATGTTAGATAAATTATCACTATCGAAGAACGAACGAGACTTTAGTTGCAAATAGACAAACTCTCAAAACATGTTGTACCCAAAAGATCAACTTAATAAATAAAACACGAATAGCGTATGTTTCTCATAGCCGGTTTGGACGCGGTCGGTTGGGCGATAGCTTAAACTTGATCACAGATTTTTATCTGGTCAACCAGATGTCTATCATGTAAAACTTGGGTTTGATAGCCATCGAGATAAAATGCTTTTGTCCATACAAAAGTTTAACTAGCAAGTATCTAATTTACTCATGTCTTCGTGTATTTTATTTCTTTATTTTATGGTTTCCTGTTCATTATGTTAAACTGTGACTAGGTGATACTAATGTTTAATTCAAATCAATGTTGAATTTATCTTCATTGTTTTCTCGTTTATAATTATAACGGCTACAAAATGTGCTTGCAACGGTGAAGGAAAACTAAAATAAAAAAATATATATATATTGGTGGACATTTCACACAGCGCCATCTAGCCCTAAACTAAGCAAAGCTTGTACTATGGGAACCAGATAACTGATAGAATACTTATAATTTTTTTTTTTGTAAATACATACATATTAACACTATTAGGGGCACGACTGTAAACCCCAAGTACAGTAGACATCCTCTCAGATCTCCAGACGCTTAGATCCTTTGAAGATGTCTAGTGGGGTTAGTCAGAGGCACGTCCAAACATTATATTTGCCCACATTTTGCAGTAGTTAATGCGTGAAGCGTGAATTAAAACATCATGAGGAAACCAGTTAATATTGTGTAAGTGGCGACAGGCTTGCAACCTGTCACGTGTGGAATGCTAACTACTACAAAATGTGGGCATGGACCAAATGTAATGTTTGGGCGTACCTCTGACTAACCCCTTTAGGCATCTTCAAGGATCTAAGTCGAGATCTGAGATGAATGTCTACCGTACTGGGGAATTACAGTTGTGATCCTATTTTATTTTCGTACAAACGTAGCCAATTAGAGTTTAATTGAAAGAGGAGAAAAACTATATAAATAAATAAATAATTATTAGTGGATCAGACTACTATGGGAACCAGATTTTTTTGTTAATACATACACTAGGGGTTATAGCTCCAGACACAAAAAAAAAACTATGTTCACCGCATAAATGTATTTCCTGGATGAAAATCGAACTCACAACCTGCACAGTTGCTGTTAAACGTATACATTCTTAAGAATAAGGAGCCGTTGCTTGAAAATCGGGGCGATAACGTAGGGCGGACGATAAGCCGCCCGCCCTGCGGCTTATCTGTGACGAATGTGTTTAATTTTATAATTAGAGCCTCTCTGTGGTTCGTATGTCTTCGATAAATATATATAGTTTGTAGGAAAAGTTTGAATGTATACAACAAATATCAGTAGGTACATCCGGAGATAACCACCTAGAATCTAGGTCCTAGATTAAAAACAATTACCTCTTTTCTCCATATGGTCCATATATTGACAATCAAATCTAGAATAAGTTACATTATAAGATTGTAATATTTTTATGTGGAAACTCTATATTCAAATCGTGATATCGTTTAAATCGTGATAAAGACCCGTGTCAAAATCTATAGTTATGTCTACTAATCACGATAGTTTGAAAAATAATATTTATCAATTACTTTTTATTACGAAAAAAAAACATATTTATTGCATTGGTAAAAGAAAAACATCGTATGGAAACCAGGGGGGTTAGCATGAACCACTGTCGTAAGTAAGTACACAGTAGGTAAGTATTGAAATAAGTATTATAGTATTATATAACAGAAGAGGGAAGATGGTTGGCCACCTTATACGGCACGACAGTTTTATAAAGACTATAATGGAAGGGAAGATTGAAGGGAAGAGAGGAAGAGGAAGGCCACGAATAAGCTACATGAGCCAGATAAAGGAGAAAATAGCTGTCGTGTCGTATAAGGAAGTTAAAGAGACGGCACTGGAGAGAAATAAATATATAATAGATGGAGAGAGCTGCATCAATTACACCGACAAGAGCACAGCTCTTAAGTTAGAAGAAGAGATGTATTTCCGTACGTGACGGGCTACAAACCCATCATCGACGACCGACGTAGCTTTACGTAGCTTTGTAAATTATCATCGTTACAAAAGCAAACATTAACGTGTTCATAACAAACCGCCCTAGATAAGAGTGTACGGGCGATAAGCCGCGGGCGATAGCCGCCCGCCCTGCGATGCTATCGTGATTAAATAGGGCGGTATCTTAGGCGGCAGGGTAGTGCGCTGATAGAGGCTGTTTTAAATCATTCTTTCCTATCCTACATTCTTACTAGAAAAAACATTCGCTGCAAGTTTAAAAAAAAACGAGTTATAGATTATTATTTTTTTATATGCAGCAATGACCTTGCAATTTGTCCCATATCGAATGCTGACTTAACTACTGCAAAATGTGGGCATGTCCAAAATGTAATATTAGACGTGCCTCTAACTGACTCTAACTCTACATATACATAATCTGTGAAAATTTCAACTGTCTAGCTATCATGGTTCATGAGATACAGCCCTGTGACAGACAGACGTACGGTCGGACGGTCGGACAGACAGACAGACAGACAGACGGACAGCGAAGTCTTAGTAGTATGTTTCCGATTTTACCCTTTGGGTACGGAACCCTAAAATTTAATCCCTTCTTATATATAAAAATAAATCCCTATTTCCCTTGGTCACGGCATCACGCGTAAACGACTGGACCGATTTTGTTAATTATTTTTTTGCTGTATTCTTTAATATCAGTAGAAGGTTCTAATTGTAATTTGACAGGACTTCGTCTGTCGGGACATCTAGTAAGAATATAAAGTATTAGCTACACTGTCAAGAAAAAAATAAAAGATGATGAATAGAAATGCAAATATGATTTAGTTAAAAAAAACATATCCTGTAAGTACTTGTAAGAAATTATTGGTGGATATAAAAGCAAAACATAGAGCCACCCAATAAAACCCTCCAAAGTTTCGCCAAACACACCTCCAGCATCATTAATCCCAATCATGATAAGCCTCTATTCTTGTATTACTCTACATAAAATATGAATACTCCGTTGTCTGTGAATCCGTCAAACAGATGAGATAACGAAGTTAACTTTTGCTGTTTGTACCCCCCCTCACCCCCCTTTTACCCCCCACCCTATACGGCCATACATAACCCCTCCAAGAGTTATGTGAGGTGGATCTGTGAATCTATGTCGTGAAGATAAAATTATAATTGTTTAGATTAAGACGAGTAATAAATGTTTTTGATGAATGCAGAATCGTTTTTTCTCAATAACCGCAAAACATACAGTTTTGTTTTTTATAACAAAGATCTTTAAAAATCTTTATAAATTAAAGACAGAAACACGATTGGTGAATGAAACTTTTGATAGATTTATTTTCCAAAGTTGGCTCTTTCAAAACACTAATTTCGTTTTTACTCAAAACTATAAATAGCTAAACAGTTTATTTGTTATAACTTGTTAAATAATCATAAATGAAAAACAGTTTCTTTGTAAGTTTGATGGTTTTCAAGAAAATGCGGTTTTATCACTTTTTCCGTCTGGTCCGTTCCGTCCGTCGTGCGTGTGTGTGTGGTGATATGTTTTAGTTTTAAATAAATACCTTTGGAATTTGAATTTGCCCGTAGAAATATTCAATTGGCTCCAATGGCCTACTTACCTGTAAAAATGAAATGAAATTACATTAAAATATCATTACGATCGTAAAGTAAGGTCGTGACCTGCAGTTGACCTTATGTGAGGTAGAAGTCATAAGATTATTGAGGACTAAGAATAAGACGTTTTATAAAACACTAGCTGTCCCGACATACGTACTGACAAAATTAAATAATCCCATAGAAAAATTTACAGCTTTTCCCGAATTTTACCATTTTCCGCGAAACTTTCCTAATTTTTTCTATCATACGACCTTGACCTGACAATAACAAACACTAAAAAACTCAATTAACAAATACACAATAAACAATAAAAAAAGAATTAGAATAAATTTTCTGTTGAAAAATATTTTTATATTACAAGCTTTTGTAAAATAATTAAAATCATCGCGCACCAGCGCGCTATCACCTGTCACATTATAATAACATTGTCATCGGAACTTGACAAGTATGCGAAGTTTTTACTCAATCGAAGTATTTACTAAAGAGTTCCATTGTGAGTGTCTTGAACAGCTTCTGACTCCATCATCAGATTAGCTCACTGTCACCATACTATTGTCACCGAAGTTACATAAGAATGCGAAATTTAATATCTTAATTTCTTAAAATTGAGTGAGAAATGCTTTAAAATTGAGTTGCAAGGTTCCACCTTAATAAACATAGTCACATACATACAAACATACATTGCAAGTTAAATTAAAGCTTGTAAAATCAGCGCAGCTATCAAGCGTTATGCCGTCAAATAAAATAATACCGTTTAGCGATCGCATATCCACGAAGAGATGCTAATACCACAGTAGTATAGGCTATAGGCTGTGGGTTATATAAAAGTGGCGTTTGACAGCAACGGTTGCACAATCAACGCTTGTCGCAGACCTATTGCGATATAAGTAGTAAGTTTAGGAGAAAAACGTAGGTACATCTCGCTAATCTCGCTAGCCTCTCGTAATTTGCACCAACAACACCCACATTAGCGCATTACCACATTTATACGTGTGTATTGCAAAAAAAATCTGCAGTATTATGCAAAGTGGCGGCCTTATCGCTGAATCTCTGCAGGTTGCACACGCGTCGTGGCATGTTCTGCTTATTGGAGTGTTCAAGGAAAAATACGTTGACGTTATGACTTTAACATAGTTTAAAATAATATCTAGAAGTGTACTGGTTGATCGTAAACACGAACTTCTTTGCTACCTAGAATCAGATATTAATATATTTTACTTAGTTGCATATTTGAAAACTTGCGGCAAAATTACGCGGATTTGAGCGACACAGAGCTCTAGAAATTTCCGTGTAGTCAGAGATCGGGGGTTAGCATGATTCGCTATCGTATCGACAACGTATCGTCCAAATGTCAAAATAGACACTTACGGTGCTATTAATAAAAAATTACTTATCCAAAGATCATCTGAGGTTACACCAAGACTTGTTAATACCAGCTTAATGTAAGAAACTCCATTTATAATCCTTGTTTATTAATATTGAATTCGACTAGTCCAAACGTAAGCGTTGGAGTAAATTTAATCCTGCGCTAGTCTATGTTTATTAATGAGACGGTTATTGTATTAAAAGTGTCAGTTTTGACATTTGTACGACACTTTTTGTAGAGTAAAAGTGTCCGTTTTGGCATTTGGACGATACTTTTTTACGATAGTGGTTCGCGCTCAGACATCGACCACACAGCCTATAGACTCCTCATGCAAGGCAAACTTTAAACAACACATTATACTGCTGATAAAATACACCGAGCGCGATTCACGACCGGGCTGTGACATTGAACCGGCCAATCTGAATGCATTTTTTATCGCTCCACCTAACCTGCACACGTTTTGACAGAATTCTGTCAAAACTTTTTCAATTGCTTGTTTGAAGAAATGAAGCCATTAGGCGTATAGGCTATGTGATCGTTGTGCTCAGGCCACATTAAATATTGAGATGATTGCCTAACTTAGTGTAAAAGTGCAGATAAACTTTGCATCTTAGATTTTTTTATCACCTTAATCTGATTGATCTTTCTAATCATAATTCAGTAATAGTATGGATACCTACTTGTCACGTATGAAACGCTAATGCACAATTTAGGCATGTAATGTTTGAACGTGTCTCTGACTACTCTCCTTTAGAGATATCCAAGGATCTGTGCGCTTGGAGATCTGAGAGGTTTTCTACCGTACTTGGGAATTACAGTCGTGGTTTTATGACAGCTTGTTACTTATTTATCAAAAACGTAATATTTTGATAGAAAATCTTTTTTTTACGAAGATCTGATTACCACAAAAAGATAACGAATATTCAAGGAAATAGTCATATAAGGTCGCTACACCTACATAAGCGCAGCGGGGTAGCACAAACTAGTGAAGATAGTAAAACGCTCAGAGGAAGACCATTGTCCACTAAAGCATCTTCACGAGAAATTCAGACTTTTGAGGTGTTTTCAACAGACGAACAAAGAGGTTTTATATATATTATTTATTATGTATTCATCTTCACGAGAAGCCTAGAACACTGAGGTGTTTTCAACGACAAAAAAGGAAATAGAAATAGAAATAGTTTATTTTTCAAATAAAGTGGTACAAATTATCAATAACTTAACTTAACTACTAAGAAAAATATCACTAAATTGGAGTTTAATTTCATTAGTAGGTAGTTACATGTCCGTACCCCCCGTGCTAGATTTAACTGTGTTACGGCAGAGTAAGGAGGTTCTATATATTTATGTATGATTTTTATGTATGAGCGCGCATATTTATCTACCAAGTGATCCGATTTCGATGAGTTTTTTCTATTGTGTAGAAAATTGTTCCTAGTTGGTTCCATACAAGTTGTATTTATGTAGGACTCATAGTTCCTTCAAAAAACTTAATAAACGACTACCTATCATCTCTCGACTTTTCGATTGTTACTAACATTTTCGTCGGTTTTCTTGAATCTACAGAAAATATATCCTAATCCTAATCCTAATAATGTTATAAATGCGAAAATTTGTGAAAAGAAAGCTAGGTTTGTTCCACAATCAGGCCTAAACGACAAAACGGATTAAGTTGAAATTTGCTGTAGATGTACATATAATACCCGAATAAACAATAAACTACTTTAAAAAATGAAAAACATCCCCAAAACGATAAAACAAATCAACAAATCTGATATCACAGACTAAAAACATTCAGTCTTTTCAATACGATTATTGAAATTTGACAGGACAACGTCTGTCACGGGTCGGCTAGTACTATCTATATTTAGGTTAATATGTCAAATCAAAGTGTTTGCTTGTGAACTCAACTCTATAATCACGTGCCGAGATGCCGATACGCTTTGATAGACAATGAGCTTTATCTGGTACTGAATTTATAAATATGATTACATATTTTAAATATAAAATCTGTTATTTATTAATATTAACCAACATAAAACAAATAGTTAATATAATATAAAATATTAGTTGAAAAAACGGTATGAAGCCCATTTTGAACATGAATGGAAAAATATATTCATATTGCGAGATTTTATTCCGGTTTAACAAATTTCCAAATAATCTTATCTGTTTTGGAGTTTCTCATAATATGTTATTTTTATTTATTATATACTGATATAACAGAATGGTCATGTTGTTGGTTTGTTAAATGTAAATTAAAGTGGGTATTATTGTATTTGTTTTGTGGCATGTCAAATTCAAATTATTTATTTATGAAACTCGGGCTATATTCAAGTTTTTAAAGCGTTTTAGCGTCCATATGTTGTTTAGTTACTTACTTGCTAATACAAATAATGTTATGAATTGTAAATATTGTATGAAATCAAATAAAATAAAATATTTTTTAATCATCACCCAGACACCGAACAAACATCTATGTTCATCACACAAATGTTTGTCCTGAGTGGGGATCTTAATCTTAACTCACAACCTACAGCGCAGAAATAATTTCAAATAGTGTTTGTCTTTATGATTAAATAAATACTGTATTGAGTAAAATATATTTTCTAAGAGATAGCTTTTACGAGTATCATCGCCTACACCATTTGCATCCATCAACAGGTGAGTCTGCCTTATACAAATTAGTACCTGGGGGTTAGCATGAACCTGTATCGTATCGACAACGTATCGTCCAATTGCCAAAACTGACACTTGTACTATACAAAAAGTGTCAGTTTTGACTTTTGGACGATACGTTGTCGATACGATAGTGGTTCGTGCTTGGGCCACTGTAATTTCACTAGCTTCCAAATTGATTCACAGCAACGCTGATTGACAGAACCCTTAGGAGCAGTAGTGCGATTCTTACTTGATGTGTAACCTTAATATCGATGCGTAACCTTAATAGCGGCTATGGGCTTGCAACCTGTCACGTATGGAATGCTAACTACTACAAAATGTGGGCATGTGCCAAATATAATGTTTGGACGTACCTCTGACTACCCCTACTAGACATCTTCAAAGGATCTTAGAGTCTGGAGATCTGAGAAGATGTCTACCGTACTTGGGGATGACAGTCGTGATCCTATTTTTCTTTTTTCTTTTTATTTCTTAATATCGATGTCACTTGTTTCAACTCTGTTCACGTCAAACTTAAGCCGCAATTGCACTAAGAGACAAAAAGTCTTGCGATATTGTCGCCCAACACGTACTTCACGTATCGGACGACGTCTACGCTATCTATATTATGTTCCTCGACAGTAGAACTCGTGTCGGACGACGTCGCGCGGGCATGGGGACATGTCTTGTGTAGTGTAGTGTAAATGAGGCTTTAAGTTTCTTAGTCCATATCAAAAGTAGACAGCTCGCTCCGGGAGGGGATATTATAACAAGTAATAACCATCTCTAGGTATTTTATTCGGTTATGGATAGGTCTTATTAGAATAATAGCGGAAAATGTATTTATAAAGTTTCTTAGTTATTTTTTTAATAATAGGATGTTATCTTCTCAGATCTCCAGGTGCTGATCCTTGAATAGGTAGGTATTATTGGCACTTCCAAACTTTACAATTGGCACATGCCCACATTTTAGGGCAGTTAACATTCCATGTGTAGGTATGTATCTTCATATGGCTTAATTTACATATTCTAAAATAGTTTTTTTACTCATTTTTATATTTTATTCGTAATCCAATTACAGAACCTATTTAGATTTTCTTAGTTTGTAGCTGGATGGCGCTCTGTGAAATCTGCACCAAAATTTTTGTACCTAATTATTATCAGTAAATAAATAAAATAAATATTGGTGGACATTATCACACAGCGCCATCTAGCCTCAAACTAAGCAAAGCTTGTACTATAGGAACTAGATAACTGATAGAATACTTATATATATTTTTTTGTAAATACATACATATCTATCTATATATAAAATCAATGCCACTTTTCGTTGTAATTTTATAACACAAGAACGGGCTCACCTATCCAAACCAAATATTTAGGCTTTGTTCGGACTATTTAGTTTAGTAGATGGTTTATGTGTAGTTTGCACAAAATCGATAGAGCGGTTCTTCATTTATCACATTTTTTGTGACAAATGAATTCAATAAATGGCGGATCATTTTGTAAATGTAAAATTTTCAATTAATTATTGAAATTTGGCAGGACAACGTCTGTCAAATTAAAATTCTAAATTCAAATTCAAAAATCATTTATTTAAATAAAATCACAAGGATCACTTTGAAACGTCTTAGGAACTAGGTTAAGCTACGCCGATTCCACGCGACCAAGCCTAGAAGAATCAGGCAACAAACACGGCTTGGGGTTTACCTTTTTTTTCTAAGTCACGGTGTCACGGGTCGGCTAGTGATATATATAACACCCAGACACAGTAGGTATGTGAACTAGTCCCATAGTAAGTACCTACAAGCGTTTCGTTGGCGCCCAACCGATATTTATTTAGGTAAATTTTAGAATGCGGTTAGTGTATGCTCTCACAGACTAACAGCAATTTGAATACAAAAAGTACGTGAAACAAGACCGGCTATCTCCCGTCCGTGCGGCCAAAAACTGTTATCTCGGCCACTTTTCACGTTTTTCACCAATCCACCTCCCCCCACCCCCCACCACGGACGGAACAGACGTCTGTTTGTGTTACTACGGAATATGTTACAGATTCAGGGCCAATCACTTTAATATTATAATTTACGAAAGTTTGGATGTTTGATTGTTACTCAAATCCGGCTGAACCGATTTCAATGGGATTTGGTATGTAAATAGATTATGATCTGGATTGGAACATAGCATACTTTTTGTCCCAAATAAATCCATTAGGAAAGTAAAATAGGACGTCAAAGAATGAATGATAAACTACATATATTTTTGAAAGAATATTTATTTATTTACTAGCTGACAGATGTTATCCTGTCCAAATTTCGATAATTGCATAGAGTAACGCACGTTGCTATGACGACTGATGTCAACACGGATGTCAGATTTTTTACACACTAGCGCCATTTATACCAAAGTCATCCCTTAAGCGTTTTTTTTATCATCTCGCGCACAAAGAGTTCCGTACCATTATCGATCCCTAAAAATTACACTATTAGAGTTGCAGAAATAAAATTGTGACGTCACAAGTCTATTAGGGTTGTGGGCATGCCCATAGTGCCCACAACGGTGGATCCGCGCTTGGGTAAAAGCGCGCTGCTCTGAAATCTAGCTTGAAGGAGGAGTATACCAAAAGCTTGTAAGCTGAAAACTTAATTGTTTGGAACAAGCAACATCTTAATATTTATTCTTCAAATGTATTTTTAAAATAAAATAAAAATAAATAGGATCACGACTGTAATCCCCAAGTACGGTAGACATCCTCTCAGATCTCCAGATGCTTAGATCCTTTGAAGATGTCTAGTGGAGGTAGTCAGAGGCACGTCCAAACATTATATTTGGCACATGCCCACATTTTGCAGTAGCTAGCATTCCATACGTGACATGTTGCAAGCCCATCGCCGCTTAAGAACACTAACTGGTTTCCTCACGATGTTTTCCTTCACCGTTGTAAGCACGTGTTTTTGATGCGCATATAAATTTTCGAACAGAAAAATCCATTGATGCACGCCGGGATTCGAACCCACGACCTTCAGATTGAAAGTCGAGGTACATCCCACTCGGCCAACACGGCTTTTTTACTCGGCCAACACAGCTTAATATTTATTCTTCTAATGTAATTTTTCTGACACAAAATAAACGATTCTACAATATAGTTTTTTGAAACACCAATTATAAACTATAATTAAAATGGTACTATCTAAGCACTTATCGTAACCAACACTATATACCTCAAGGTTCTTCAGAACGAGGTCCCAATCGGCAGGTGATGCCATACAGGTAGGTATTATCATTTATCTTGAAGGATTAGCACAAGTTAAATGTTTCTATTCGCTTCAAGTCGATTGTGAGTATAAACTACTAGCAGTTCGCCCCGGCGTCGCACGGGTGTAATGATTATTTTATGGCTATTTTTTTTACACTTTGGGTTACATTATCAAAGTTTTTATAGGGTTCCCTAATAGTTAGACAAATGGTATCACGGACTTTTTGTAGATATTGATGTCTTTTATAAAACAGTAGTACATCACTTTGCTCTATTGTCAATAATTTCCGTAGCAAACGCGATATAAGGATTTTTTTTCACACGTTGGGTTACATTATCGAAGTTGTCATACGGATCCCTAACATTTTTGAAAACATACTATAGCCTATGTTCATCAGGGATAATGTAGGATTCTAATTGTGAAAGAATTTTTCAAATCGGGCCAGTAGTTTCGGAGCTTATTTGATGCAAACAAACAAACAAACAATCAAATCTTTCCTCTTTATAATATTAGTATAGACTAGAATCCGCCCTTGGGTATAACGTAGTACCTAGGTATAATAAATGCAGTGGAAATGAGAGCCTTGAGAAGTATATGTGGGATAACTTTGAAAGATACGATAGGAGAGTGAGAAACAGCGTGATAAGAGAATGTTGTAGAGTGATAGAAGACGTAGTGATGAGGATAGAGAAAGAGATGCTTAGGTGGTTTTGGCATGTAGAAATAACCGGCCAAGTGCGAGTCGGACTCGCGCACGAAGGGTTCCGTACCAGGCCAGGTCAAGAGTACTCTAAATCGACGAGTATGCATGAGGAATGTGATGAGTGTGAATGAAGCAAAAAAAGTATGTCTGGATTGTAGCAAGTGCAAAGTCGTGGTCTCTGCCTACCCCTCTGGGAAACAGGTGTGAGTAAACCAGTTAGATTTTTTTAAGTGGCAATAGGCTTGCAACCTGTCACGTATGGAATGCGAACTAATGCAAAACGTGTGCATGTGCCTAAATATAATGTTTGGACGTGCCTCTGACAACCCCGACTAGACAGCTTCAAAGGATTTAAACGTCTGGAGATCTTGTCTACCGTACATGGGGATTACAGTCATATTTTTTTTTTAATCAGAATACTTACTGTAGTGAAATAAATGCTATTTTATTTTATATGCTATTCCAGGCCTATGTATATTCCAAATTACATTCAGATCTTTCAGGGCATTCTTTCAGGCGTGTATCAAGCCACGTCTCTACGTCAATCGTATCAATATTATATTTCCAAAAATATGTGAGGATATCTGTTTGTGTCTCAATTACACCCAAACGACCAAACAGATTTGAGTGAAATTTAGAATACTTATACACTTATGTCCTGGGTACTTTTTATAAATAAATAAATAAATAAATATTGGCGGACTTTACACACAACGCCATATAGCCCCAAACTAAGCAAAGCTTGTAGTATGGGAACCAGATAACTGATAGAATACATAGATACTTTTTTTTGTATATACATACTTATTATACATATTATCTAAGTACTATGCGACAAAAGCCAAGGGCCGAAGCTAGTAGGTAATATATAACATACTCGTAAGCATGTTAAGTTAAACCGGTGCTTAACCTCGCGTTATCAGTCGGCATTGGCGCAGGTTCGATTCTATACCAGGCTCATTAACTGATATGTATTCGTGAAATATAGGTAGGTATGATAAGAGGTGCCTGATAAGGCTTTTAATTTGAATTGCAATGATGTGTTAAACTGTTAAATTACTGTTTTGTAGTTTAGTATTACGTTTTTACCTACCAAATATAATCTAAATGTACGTAAATAACCGGCCAAGTGTGAGTAGGACTCGCGCACGAAAAGTTCCGTACATTATCAATAAAAACGGCGTTGTTGTATGGGAGCCCCACTAAAATATTTATTTCTGTTTTTAGTGTTTGTTGTTGTAGCGGCAACAGAAATACATCATCTGTGGAAATTTCAACTGTCTAGCTTTCGGTTCATGAGATACAGCCAGACAGAAGGACGGCAAAGTCTTAGCAATAGGGTCCCGTTTTTACCCTTTAGGTACGGAACCCTAAAAAAGGCAATTTTATAAAAATAAGCTTTGGAGTATGGCTGCCGAAGATTGTCATACAATGATTGTACTAAACGATGTACTTATAAACTTAGGAAACAGTAGGTATAAAATCTCCGATTGCCGCGTCTCGTATGAAGTCACACATGAAATATATTCAATCTGCGCTTTTGAGATAAGTTCCCCCCTTCCTCCCCCTGCCCCCTTTGCCCCCTTGCCCCCCGGGGAGCCGGGCTAAGCCGGATACAGAAGTCGTTGACGGTCACTCAATGTTTTTATACCCCGTTAAACGAAAATAACTATTTTCTTGTTCCGATTTGCAACATAATAATATAAGCAACATGTTAATAATTTACATGTTGTGGGAACAATTTAGAAGTTTCTGATACCCGTTAAGGGTATCCCAAACAAGTTTGTACCAGGACTCTAATTTGTAGCTATTTGGATCATTGTAGTAGTATTCATGTAAACGGGCTTGCCATCTGAAATTCAAATTCAAAAATGATTTATTTCAATAAAATCACATGGATCACTTTGAAACGTCTTAGGAACTAGGTGAAGCTACGCCGATTCCACGCGACCAAGCCTAGAAGAATCAGGCAACAAACACGGCTTGGGGTCTACCTTTTTTTTAATGATCCTTTCCATAATGCTATGTAGAGACTGTAGACACTGGAGTGTGGTGCCAATCTGTCACGTGTGGAATGCTAATTATTGCAAAATGAGGACATGTGCTAAATTTAATGTTTGGACGTGCCTCTGATTAAACCCTTTAGACATCTTCAAGGATCTGGGCACCTGGAGATCTGAGAGGACGCCTAACGTACTTGGGAATTAATCCTAATAGTAATCCTATTTTTTTCAGTTTTTTTTTTTTTACATTTCACTCAGCGCCATCTAGCCCCAAACTAAGCAAAGCTTGTACTATGGGAACCAGATAACTGATAGAATACTTATATAGGTACTTTGTTTGCTGTAAATACATACTTATTATACATGTTAACACCCAGACACAGAACAAACATCTATGTTCATCACACAAACGTTTATCCCGGGTGGGGATCGAACCCACAACCTACAGCGCAGAAGGCAGAGCTACTACCAACTGAACTGTGAGGCCAGTCATTATACAAATATGTGTTCCTAGTTCGCGTGTCTTCTTCTAACTAAAACCAAACATTTCACATATCACCTTAACAGTCCTATAATTTACGTAAATTTACGCCTGTTCTAAGGAGTCGGTACCGAAGTACGGGAAACCTTAAGAGCTGTAAGAAGGAATTAACAAAAAAAAAAGTATCTAAGTATTCTATCAGTTATCTGGTTCCCATAGCATAAGTTTTGCTTAGTTTGGGGCTAGATGGCGTTGTGTGTAAAGTCCGCCAATATTTATTTATTATTTATTTGCTAATCATAGATCAATTATCGTGCAGTATTTGGCTTTGTACGAGAAAACTGGTGTTTCAGGGATTATCAAGTTGTATTTTACCAAAAACTGCACTGTAAAGGCACTATTCACGAGGTGAGTAGCAGCCCTGAATCGCGATAATAAAATTATTATTATTCGTACTATCAGGGCTGCCACCCGGCGATGGTATCGCGCTATCTCGCAGCGCCAAGCGACGCTCACCCCCTTCTAGGGGCGGCGTGCAGTCGATAGTTTGTTATCGATGTTTTTATTATAGCAAATGATTGAATGCTTTTATGCACTGGTAATTTTATCTGATTCAATGCTAGTTTCGCTGCGTTTTTGGGAATTTAACACAAAATTTACAAACATGATGTTCAAGCTACGTATCTTCTAATATTACAGTATTTTATTGATAAAATTTTAGCATCCACAAGACAGAATTTTAAAACACACACAACAAAACATTCCCAATCTTCTTCCATTCGTTTCTGTTCCGCCATATCGCCTTCTATCGATGTAGCATTCAACACTAGCAAATAAACAAGTCTTACATCGATATCTGCGCCCGTCACTAGGGGTGTAACCTGCCTTACCCCGGATAAGAATGAATACAGTGGCTCTCGAGCGGAATGTGCTAATACATCCTTATCGCCGACGCCCGTCCGCACACACACATACATGTAATTTTAAACACACAACGCAGGGTGTTGATTTTTCATTGCGAATTTTGATTTTATACTTTGGATAGAGGTGCATAGGTTTCATTTTTGATTGTAGGTTTCTAGTTAATTTTGGTCGGTTCATAAAAGTTGAGCTACGAGTAAGAAAGGATACTATTCGTTTTGACGACTTCGGTAGCGTGGTGGATGCCTCGTTGAAACGCAAGAGGCGCGTTCGATCCCCGTGGCGGGTTTCAAAGTGCTTGTGATTTTATTGAAATAAATACCTTTTGATTTTGACTTTTGTTATCTCATAACTTATGTATAAAATTCTCGTGTCACAATATTTGTAACCAAACTCCGATTTTTATATATCAAATTCAAATTCAAATTCAAAAATCTTTTTTTTTACCCCTAAATGATAAGGGTGGCATACAGTTTGGGATGAAAGTGTTTTTTTCTGTGGAATTATTTAAATTTGTCAGGACAACGTCTGTCGGGACAGCTAGTTCATTTCTAAATTCCGCGCAAGGTATACGAATTGTTGAAATTTAAACGTGATAATTCCTATTTAAAAAAAAACATTAATTATTCCATTTCCCAGTCGATCACTTCGTAATCACAAAAAGGACTATTTCTTATCACCATTTTAAACAAAAAACATGCAGGTTGGTGTTCAATGTAGATTGACATACGGAAGCGATTAACCTATAAGGCTGCATTTACAAGGTTACAGACATTTCCTACTGATAAAGTGCCCTTGTCGGCTTTCCTAGTCTTTCCACCGACGAAAAGAGGAGGTTTTGAATTCGGCGCGTACATATTTTCTTACCTGGTGATCCAATTTTGATGTTTTTATTTTATTGTGTAGAGAATAGTCCGAAGTTGGTCTCTTATGAATTGTATTTATGTAGCACTAATAGTTCCTGTAGTGGAATGCTAACTACTGTAAAATGTGCCAATTGTAATGTTTGGACGTGCGTCTGATTTACTCCTTTAGACGTCTTCAAAGAACTGAGCGCCTGGAGATTTGAAAGCATGTCTACTTGGGAATTACAGTCGTGATCCTATTTATCCTATTGAAAAGGATGGATTTTTTAATGGATTTTTAAAAGTAATTGTATTGATTTTTAAAAGTAATTGTATTTTAAATAGAAATACGGCTAATTACCACGTTTTCCCTTGCATTGCTGACGTTTCGAGACAATTCATATGCTCTTCATCATGAGCATCGCCCGCGAGCAATACAAGGGAAAACGTGGTAATTAGCCGTATTTCTATTTAAAATGATTAACAACCACGATAGTTTTAATTTCTAGTAATTGTATTGACCGGAACTTGACTTGACTGTATCAGTAGGTAATAGGTGAGTTGCAATACGCGCCACAAACCAAAGGTATAAGCTTCTAAGTAATTCTTAATTTCACTTTGTAAAACTTAAAGATTAGATTTTGGTACCGCGATACAGGTATCACGTGAGAAAGTCATTAGCGACATTATATTTAGGGTTACGTAGCTGTTTTTATATTTTAAATCGATTCTTTCAACATTCTTTCATTTCTCATACTCTATTTAATAAAAAATTGAGGTCTCCACGAAAATTGCAATAACCTAAAGCTATCAAAAATTTGCAAATATCTTTATTAGTAGGTACACAGCCGTGCGAAATCGGGGCAGGCAGTTAGTTACTAATACATCAACGGCTATCTATGACTATTGTCTGTACCTTATCATCACCTTTCTGCCATTATCCTTTCCGTTTACCTACGTAATAATTTAACATTTAATTTATCAGTTTAAAAGTCAAATAAATAAAATAAAATCTGCTACGAATCGATCATACCCTTCAAATTCAATAGTTTAATCAAAAGGTCAACCATCCAGATCATGTTAATTATCATAAAATAATTCCTTTAATTAATTATTAGCGACACGGGCGTGTCTTCTTGATGTGGGTGTTATGAAAAGCACACAGTTTTTACGACGCCATATTGTTTGTGGAAATTAATTAAAAAGATAGGCATCTAAGGTGCGCCTGGACGGTTTTGATAACGGACTATTTGTTGCCAGGACATGTTTGAACGAAATTGGAAATGACTTATACTAGATTCCGCCCGCGGGTTCCATCGCTTGGTACTAATCTATCCTAATAATATTATAAATGCGAATTATAATAATATTATTGTTTGTGATAAGGCTGCTATGTTTGTTCCCTTATCAAAAATAAACGACAAAACGGATTAAGATGAAATTTGCTGTAGTATGTAGTTAAAATATCAGAATAACTAAAGGAGGAAATTATAATCTGAAATAGAACCCCTAAATGATAAATAACCCAAAAAGGATGATTTTGGTATAGATGTCGCTGGTGTGCAACAAATCTGACACAATAAGTCGTCATAACAACTCAGTTTTGACTAATGAACGATGCATTCTACCAAAATTCGTAGTTTATTTTATCGGTACAAGGTTTGTAGGGAAAAATTTGGAGGTTGCCTGAAATTGCTTTTTGCTATGCGATTTTTATAATTTAAAGTAATTTATGTTTTATTCGGGCATTATATTAACATCTACAGCAAATTTCATCTTATCCGTCTTGTAGTTTAGGTCTGATTGAGGCAAAAACATACAAACAAACTCACAAACTTTCGCATTTAGTTATCAGCTACTGAATGAAACAATCTCTATCATCAATGACTTCCTGTGATTGTAAATACATCATCGTTTCATCAGTTTCACATTCACATTTAGACTGAAAGTTTCTCTAAAACCTTTCACGCGTCTTACAACCGAAGAAAGTATTTAATTACCCGAAGAGCTGGTAATTTGGGGAATTACAGAGTAATTCCCGGCAGGGGGCGCGAGTGATAGACCGGGGTAATATCCGGGAGCAACAGGCTACCCCTCACCACAGAGAAAAGTGAACTGTACATCCTTGCAATACAGCTGAGTTTCGCATAAAGATGATATCATTAGACTCCGAAATACAGGTTTACTTAACTTGTCTACAACATAGCAAAATGTACCATATCTCGTAAGCTTACAGTTAAGATTTCTTTATATGTGACAGCGAAACGCTTTAAAGACATTTAACAGTTTAGGTAATATATGCACTTTAGTGATTTTAGAGGTAATTTTGATTTGAGCCAAAGCCATGTGCTACAGACAATTGTAATGCAAAATAAAACGTATTGTAAAAGTGTAGAGTTGATATTTGTTTGAGCAAGTATTGATGTAGAGTCAATTGTAGAACACATTCATAGATATACCGGCTATAAGTTAAGCTATTTAAACCGAATAGGTACATAAAACTATGTAAAAAGCTGCGATAAAGTGAAGTTTTGCCCATAATCTCTGACTAAGGTTCTGTACAACTGTTCTGAAGATGACGTATGACGTATGACGTCTAGATACGTCTATAGGTGTCAGTTTTGACGTATCTAGTGTTCAAGTCCTTCCTTTCATTTGGATAACGGTTAAGCTGAAAAAAAATACCATAATGAGGTGGTTTTAAAGTCCAAGAAATTTATTAAAAAAATATGTAGGGTCACGACTGTACGACCCCCAAGTACAGTAGACATTCTCTCAGATCTCCAGGTGCTCAGGTTCTTGAAGACATCTAAAGGGGCTAGCCAAAGCCACGTCCGAACACTACATTTAGCACATGGCATGCATTCCTTACATGGCAGATTACAAGACCATCCTCGCTTTATTTATGCCCATATTTTTAAATTAAAATGAATAGGATGCACGACTGTAGTCCCCAAGTATGGTAGATATCCTCTCAGATCTCCAGGTGCTCAAATCCTTAATGACTAAGGGGGCTAGCCAAAGCCACGTCCGAATATTACATTAGGCACATGCCCACATTTTGCAGTAGTTAGCATTCCACACGTGACAGAAGAATACTAACAAGTTTCCACACGATGTTTTCCTTCACCGTTGTAAGCACGTGTTAATGCGCATATAATTATTAGAAAAATCTATTGATGATTCGAGTTTCGAATCCAACGACCTTTAGATTGAACGTCGAGGTACCCACAGGTTTAGTCCAGAACTACCCATTGACTATCCCATCCCGATTGATACTGATACACGGTTACAGCATTTTTACCCATTTAGAAATTTTACTTCTTCCCAATTCACCTATCTTCATGTTTTGAGTTGATTTCTCTAAACAGCCACAATAAAGGAGTGTGTACATCAGTATCAGTTATCGCCCATACGATCGGGCGAGGGTGCCTGCAACAGACCGATAAGGGTGAAAGTGCCATGATATGTTTCAACTGAGGGTGTTTATAAAGTGACAATTGAATTATTTACGTGTGGAGATAAAGAAGGGTGGGTATAGTCAGGTATAACGTAAAAGTCAAAGTCATTAGAATCCTAATAATATTATAAATGCGAATGTTTGTAAGGATGGATGAACGTATGTATTATTTTTCAAACTATCGTGATTAGTAGATATAACTATAGATTTTAACACGGGTCTTTATCACGTAATTACCTTTAATTTAAATAATCGAAACGTCGGGAAAGGAAATTAAAGGTAATTACGTGATAAAGACCCGTGTCAAAATCAATAGTTATGAAGTTATGTGTTTACGTACTTGAGTAGTACTTTTAAATTTTGAGCCGTCACCGTAAAGCTAATATTAATATGCATAATATCAAATAAACCCACCTTAAACAGTATGTTACTATTTAGGATGTGAACGTAAAGCCCGAGTAAAAGCTTTCAAAAAATAAAGTAACACATTACTGCTCTAGACATGCTTACCTCAAGGATACCTTATCTTTCTCACGCTCAATTGAGCTAATGAAACACCTCTAAACATCGCGCTAAGCTCTGCTTGCTTCGCTCGCTTTTACGGCCTTTTGAACGAATTGGACGAACGTAATTGAGGACCATTTTGTTGTTGAGCTGTTTGCACGCTCCAGTGCTGCCATCTGGCGGGAAGGTGCCAAATGTGATGACATGTACGTGTCAAGAACATTCACGTATGCCTAACATTTACTACCAGAGTGGCGGATTTGCCCTAAGGCCCAGTAGGCCCGGGCCTAGGGCGGCCAAATATTAGGGGCGGCAAATCGTGCCAAAAAAATCACTGATTAACAAGATTAACAAGAAATAAATCAAATACAAAGTGTCTTAATATATTGAAGCCTTGCGTACTTTATGATTATAATTCTATATCTATAATTTTTTCGGCAGTTTAAAAGTTGGCAATAAAGTAAATTCATTAAATTATGTATCTAGTCTTTAAGATGAGTGCTAAGAAAGGGGCGGCACATGACCCGGGGCCTAGAGCGGCTAGGACTGCAAATCCGCCACTGACCAGAGTGGTATACTTTAGGCACTAATTGGGGAATAAATTTTGACAGTTACCACCAAATTACATAGTGAGGCTTCTAACTTCGATCTACGACATTATTTTGCTAGTAAATTTTTTAGGTTCTACCTCAAAAGGCAATGAGTAAACCCTACTCTGTTAGTTATTTTTTTCGAAAGCAAAAAGACGTTGCAATTTTAAAGTTACACGAACGTTACACTAAATAATTGTATTCAAATTTGGCTGCTGGAATGTGGAATGAACTCGCACGGTAATGATGTTTTTATAAATATTACTTTTTATAATGATGTTTTTATTTTTTTATAATAGAGAAGTCTCTCTGAAATTAGAGGAAACCCTAATTGCGCAAGGCCGACTCGCACTATAACGATATTTTATTTATAAAAACATCATTACCGTGCGAGTTCATTCCACATTCCAGCAGCGGGTCTGGGCATAGAGCGGCCACAAAGCATCGATATCAGTGATGTAGATGCAGCCCGTTAGTTCCAACGAGCAGCGCTCGCCAAATTGCGCGTGACGCGATAACGATGCCACCTTTTCGAATACGGACGCTTTTTATTTTAAAATCGTTGGTTCTAAATAAACTGAGAAAATAAATTTTGTTTTAATCAATGACATTAATTAGATGGATCGCTCGCGTGTGAAAAGGAATTAATGTGTCAAATGTACCTAAAATGTACGTGTCTCTGACTAACTCCTTTTGACATCATCAAGAATCTAAGAGCCTGGAGATCTAGGAGGATGTCTATCGCACTTGGGGATTACAGTCGTGATCCTATTTCATTCCATTTTTATTCCTCTCTTAGTTGGTAGTACTCTGCCTTCAGTGCTGTAGGTTGTGGGTTCGATCCTCACCCAGGGCAAATATTTGTGTGATGGACATAGATGTTTGTTCTTTGTCTGGGTGTTAGTATTTATCATATGTATGTACTAGCTGACCCGTGCCCGCTTCGCTGTGCGTAAGACATTTCTAATACCATCGTTGACTTTTTTGTAGACGTTTTTAAGGTGTACAATACTGTAGTACATTATTTTGATATATCTCGTGGGGTTCAGCCAGCATTTGCAATGTAAGCGCGAAAAAATGTGTTTATTTACGACATCACATTAGAAAGATCTAAAATTATCAGTGTTTCTCTACTATATTATGCATGTATTATACATATAAACCTTCTTCTTGAATCACTCTATTTATTTAAAAAAATCGCATCAAATTCCGTTGTGTAGTTTTAAAGATATAAGCAAACATACATACATACATACGCGGGAAGCGGAAAGCGACTTTGCTTTATACTATGTAGTGATTTACAAAAAAAAGTAGATAAGTATTCTATCAGTTATCTAGTCCCCCTAGTACAAGCTTTGCTTAGTTTGGGGCTAGATGGCGCTGTGTAAAAATATCCACTAATATTTATTTATTTATTTACTAAAAGAAAATCATACAGAAAAAAACATGTTATTACTAGGGTGCTTCATTTGAAACTTACGACATTTTTTATAATATTTTGATGTTCTAAGTTATAAAAGAAACCTCGCTGTCGGGTTCCATAATCACTGCTTCCCTTCTTGTATACTTTGAAGCATTCCATCACGGTTATCGGCGGCTATCTTCTACATTGTACCACATTTTCATAAGGGATTCATTTAGCAGCGTTTTGCTCACACCCAGTCGTGCGCGTTTCCATTGACGTCCGAGTTTTTGTCCGATTTGGAAAAAATAACGAAATATGTACGATTCTGGGGCGGTATTTATTTGTTATATGCCTACTTCTTCTTTCTAAATGTTAAATGTTGTTTTTTATTGGAAGCAAACGAAACCTCGATTCGAACCTACCATCCGTCACTCAAAAAATTATCATTTATATTATTAAAAGATTTAATGATACCGTAAGAAAAGGGAGGACGAGCAATTAGGTATTTCAGAGTCAAAACGTACGAATAACTTTTTTTAAAATAAATTTTGTGGTCAAATATTTTTGCATTAGACTCTTGACATTTTTCCAGATATATTATTTAAATTTTGCCTATCAAACTAGCCGATCCTGTTAGTGCCAGCCTGCTCTCAAACGACATCCATCTCGCTCCTTTTCATGAAGCTTAAAAGAGACAGCAATTTTAGAGATGTCAAAATCATCTGTAGTATAGTAGTTCTATTATGAGATTTCCTAACTAAATTCACAATTGAGTATCGCTAGTTATTTGTATGAAAGATTTTAGTTCAGTTAAGTTACCGCTAGAGGTGCTGTGCTGGATTCCATACAAATAACTAACGATACTCAAAAGCGACTTTAGTTTGGAAATCTCATAATAAAAATAATAAACTACAAACGATTTAGACATTTCTAAAACTGATGTCTCTTTTAAGCTTTACCAAACAGGGCTATAGTTTTTAGCTAAAAAACTCGACACTATTAAATAAATAAATAAATATTGTCGGACTTTACACACAGCGCCATCTAGCCCCAAACTAAGCAAAGCTTGTGCTATGGGAACCAGATGACTAATAGAATACATAAATGCGTTTTTTTTTTGTAAATACATACTTATTATAAATATTAACACCCAGACACAGAACAAAAATCTATGTTTATCACACGAATATTTGCCCTGGGTGGGGATCGAACCCACAACCTATAGCGCAGAAGGCAGAGTTACTACCAACTGATCTGTGAGGCCAGTCAAAATATTGTGACGGTCAACATTGTGCAAAGGAAACAGACGCTGGGCGGGCGGGCGTCAGTGCGCAGGGCTGCCTCACTGCGATAGCCCCACGTACCTTTGTTCTGAGATCGGATATCACCGGATCATACTAAATTATTTATCCTTTTCCCCGAGCGAGGTAAGAGCTGATACGGGATCGCGGACAACTCGAGCAACAGAGAGGCAGTTTTGATATTAGATTTTTTTGTAACCTACAACGGTATGTAATAAAAAGTTTCTGTTTATAGAAATTTCGCGGGTTTTCTCTTGTTTTAACCACTAAAAAGTAGTATGTTGCTAACGAGGAAATAACATGGACAAGAATAATCAAGACGTACAGGCTATTTTTTTTTACGAAATAACTAAAATCTAATTATATAGAATCATGATATCTAGTTGCTCAGATCTTCGAAATATTCGCAGAAATGTATCTTTTTAAGCATGAAATACGATTGTTTCCTTATACAGTTTTTGAATAAGAACTACCAATCTGCAATATTTTCAGGATATATATAAAAATATTTAACCAAACTTGGGACCTCGCTTAACACATATTTATACATATAAAACTAGAAATAAGTATTTAGTAATATTAATTTGAGAAACATATACCTAGAATTTAGCAAATAAACAAACTAGTAACTAAGAATACTTGTAGCAGGGTCAAAGGGTCACGACTGTAATCCCCGAGTACGGTAGACATCCTCTCAGATCTCCAGGCGCTTAGATCCTTTGAAGATGTCTAGTGGGGGTAGTCCAAACATTATATTGGGCACATGCCCCCATTTTGCATATTTCCAAATATTTTCTAGATATTATAAGCTAGCTTTTTTATTTTATATTTTATTATATAAATAAATAAATAAATAAATAGCGGCGGACTTTACACACAGCGCCATCTAGCCCCAAACTAAGCAAAGCTTGTACTATGGGAACCAGATAACTGATAGAATACTTATATATATATTATTTTTTTGTAAATACATACTTATTATACATATTAACACCCAGACATAGAACAAACATCTATGTTCATCACACAAATATTTGCCCTGGGTGGGGATCGAACCCATAACCTACAGCGCAGAAGGCATAGTTACTACCAACTGAGCTGTGAGGCCAGTAAAAAATCATCTGTCACAAAATTATGAATATCAAAGTTAACTACCCACGTATTAAAATCAAAATATGGCCCCAAGTCCGTCCGGGTATCTCCCAGCACAGGTGAGTAACGAAATATATTATTCGAGATTACGCGTGAAAAGGGCCTACAGATTGATCATGTGACTGACGTTATCAGCACCCTTCACACGACGCGGTCGCGCGGTTTTTCCGATCGACGCACTATCAATATGCGATCGAAAAGCGATTGGTAGGGTGTCGATTGGTATTATAAGTTAATAAAAATGTGTAAAAAAGATTAGTGTACACAATGATGTAGATGTAGAAGGCACAATTTACTAGTTTTATTTTCAAATAATGGATTTTTTGTTTATTTTGGAAATAAATGTACATCATAAACACATTACACATTATAGTGTTTAAAGATCTGAGACTCGTTTTTTGTTAAATTAACTACTACTTTTTTATTTTTATAAAAAGCCGTGTTGGCCGTGTGGGATGTACCTCGACTTTCAATCTGAAGGTCGTGGGTTCGATTCCGGCGTGCATCAATGGATTTTTCTGTTCGAAAAATTTATATGCGCATCAAAAACACGTGCTCAAAACGGTGAAGGAAAACATCGTGAGGAAACCAGTTAGTATTCTTATAAGCGGCGATGGGCTTGCAACCTGTCACGTATGTAATGCTAGCTACTGCAAAATGTGGGCATGTGCCAAATATAATGTTTGGACGTGCCTCTGACTACCCCCACTAGACATCTTCAAAGGATCTAAGCGCCTGGAGATCTGAGGGGATGTCTACCGTACTTGGGGATTACAGTCGTGATCCTATTTTTTTTTTTTAGATTTTTATTTAAATCGACAAATAAAACACAGAATAACATAAAAAAAGTCAAAACTAACTACTCGCTTTATTTTTCCAACCACACGATCTAACTTCCACTAATCTATTACCAGACAATTGCCCAATCTCAGATCAGGTTTTGGCTGATACTCCGAGCGAGGGGTGGGGGGTTGAGGGGTGCAGGGGGGCGTTATCAGCGATTCTCGCACCATTAACCCCCGCGATACAGTCCGCACTCCATGTAGAGTACGTAACTTTGATGTAATTGATAATACAGGTGGAATGAGCTGGGCTTTCCTTAGAGATATCGGTCGGTTTTTGTGGCAAACATTTTATTATACATTGATTCTATGATTTTTTTTTAAAAAGAACACAGGCATTTAAAAAAAATTAAATCGGATCACGACTGTAATACCTAAGTACGGTAGACATACTCTCAGAGCTCAATGCGCTTAGATCATTGAGAATGACAGAGAAATCGGAGGTGTTTCCAAACATGTTTGACATACCCACATTTTTCAGCAGTTAGCATTCCACACGTGACGTGACGTGTTTTTTCTGCATCTTGTGCCGATCCCAAATAAGTGGGATAAGGACCAGAAGAAGAAGAGGTTCCCGGTAAAATTTGCCTGGGCAGGCGTTTTTCTAGACAAACGTATTCCCCTGTTTCCTCCCTGGATAATGACGCTAGAGTTTTTTTTTTTCTATCATATATTATAATCTATGAGGACCACTATGTTTAGTATGCCCCTATGTTTAGTTTTTCTCCAAAAACGAATTAGTATAAAAATTTGTTAGAGAACAAAAAATTACCAGTTTTAAACCGCAACGTCCAATAAACTTTGTCGAATATGTATGTATGTATCACCTGTATGCTTCAAGTTGACTTGTACAGACTCACGATAAAAACGACAATATTGAAGGTATGCATTGCATCTCACAAGTGCAACGATGGCGTGATAAGGCACGATGTTACCTAAACTGCACATACCACTTACAGCAGCCGTTGATAATGTACGACTAGTAACACTGATAAAATGATGGTATAAGCAAGACTTTGTAACAAACATTCGTATCTTAGTGAAACAACTTTTTTGATCTGATGATGGAGTCAGGAGCTGTTCAACGGAACTCCTCAGTAAATAGTCTGATTGAGATAAAACTTTGCATACCAATCAATCTCCAATGACAATATAAAATTATAGTACTAGCGATAGAAAAATTAAAATAAATATGGTGGACATTATCACACAGTGTCATCTTGTCATAAACTAAGCAAAGCTTGAACTATGGGAACTGATGATAGCTGAGCTGATAGTTTACTTACATACGTTTATGTTGTAAAAATGTATCATACATTATGATATACTCGCCGACTCGTGACGGACGTTGTCCTGTCAAATTTGAATAATCGAGTAGAAAAGACAATGGTTTTTAGTCTGTGATGTCAGATTTATTCGGGCAATATATCTACATCTACAGCAAATGTCAACTTAATACGTTTTGACATACACACAAACATACATACAAACTAACAAAACTTATACATTTTTAATATTAGATGTTTTACACATCCAAGTGTCATAAGTCAAAACCAATTGACATGTCGACTAATAAAGCTAAAGTTGTATCTAAACACAAGTCAAGGCAACATTGTGTAACTATCTGCGTTTTACCATTAAAATCGATAAAACATGAATTTAAATAGCAGATAAGCTTAAGAGCTCACAATTGCAATGCACATATCAGTTCAGGAAAAGATAATGTAATTTCAGACGGGTAAGAAATTTGAACAAATTTACCTACCTATAAACTTTAGCAGCCTACCTAAAGAAAATACCTTGGCCGTTAAGTCCGTCTTTTTGTATTTAATTTTTAGGTACAATTTTAAAGAATTCAAAAATAGATAAATAATCTTACTAACATAATTACTATCTTTAGTGTTCTTATAAGCGGCGATGGGCTTGCAACCTGTCACGTATGGAATGCTAACTACTGCAAAATGTGTGCATGTGCCAAATATAATGTTTGAACGTGCCTCTGACTACCTCCACTCGACATCTTCAAAGGTTACAGTCGTGATCCTATTTATTTATTTATTATTATTTTATTTACTTTTGTTTTACAAATATATACTTATTATACATAATAACACCCAGACACAGAACAAACATCTATGTTCATCACACAAATATTTGTCCTAGGTGGGAATCGCAGAATTCCCAAATACGGTAGACATCCTTTTAGATCTCCAGGCCTTCATATCCTTTTAGATGTCCAATGATGACTACCCCCCAAACCTTACATTTGGCATATGTTCTAGATTTTTCTATTTTTTTGTTTTTATTGTGTAGACAAATAATCCCAAGGTTACATTTTAATTGTATTTTTATAGGACTGATAGTTCCTTCATAAAAAAAATGTCTCTTGACTCGTTTGGTTTTTAAAACGTAATTATTAAGTGTGATTTCAGTAGTACTTTTAATTATTATTCTTGTTTGAGCCTTCATCTTGTTCGATCGGCACCACACTGGAGCTCTACATAGCTTTAAGGAAAGGATCATTAAAAAAAAAGGTAGACCTCCCAAGCCGTGTTTGTTGCCTGATTCTTCTAGGCTTGGTTAAGTGGAATCGGCGTAGCTTCACCTAGTTCCTAAGACGTTTCAAAGTGATTCTTGTGATTTTATTAAAATAAATGATTTTTGATTCTGAATTTGAATATTTGAGTTAATGCTTTTTGTAAGTTATGAAGATACCATTCGCTCTGTCGCATCTGTCTATCTACAACTCTGTGCCTTCAAATCTATCCCATAACAATATCTGTCGATTGCAAATAGCCGTGACATTAGTCGAACACGACCATTTGCACGGAACACCTGTTTGCACTATCAGTTAGGAACCTGTTGGTGCAGGGACCAGCTCTCGTCTTTATCTTAAGGCCAGGTACCTACCAAGAGAGAAAAATGGGAAAACAAAAAAAACAGAATGAGCTGAAGCTGAAATGAAATAGAATCACGACTGAAAATTCCAAAGTATAGTAGAGATTTTTTCAGATCACCAGGTTATCACGACTGTAATCTCCAAGTACAGTAATAAACATCTTAGATCAGAGTCAGATACAGTAAACATCTTAGATCATCTTATGTCAGAGGTACGCCAAACATTGCATTTGGCAAATGAACACATTTTGCAGTAGTTTTGCAGTGACATAATTCATAAATAGGTTTAGGTAGAAAAGTATTTTTAATTTTATGAATGCTTGCGTGATTTTTTTAGTTTTTTTCAAAAACAGATGCATCAACAATTTAAAAAATCAAAACTACATTATAGTCTAAAATAAAAGATTATTGGATGCTAGTTTTCTACTACCTACCAAAAACTTACTTTATCACTTTACAAAATAAAACAATGCGCAATTATTATTATTGAAATTAAAATCTGATTAGGTGCTTATTAGCATAAAAATCAAATGTTATTATCACCTTGTTAGCACTCCGTGGGTCCAACAAAGGGCCGACACCTCTGCCCTTTTATTTATTGCAAATTATGGCCCTTATCCGTTTATCTCCATCTCCCGATAATGGACTTCATACGAAGAAAGGTGGCTATGGATATTACTGTTCTCAAAAAAATGTAAAATAAAACCGGCCAAGTGCGAGTCGGACTCGCGCACGAAGGGTTCCGTGCCATTATCTATAAAAAACGGCAAAAAAACAAGTTTGTTGTATGGGAACCCCCCTTAAATATTTATTATATTCTGTTTTTAGTATTGTTATTATAGCAGCAACAGAAATACATAATCTGTGAAAATTTCAACTGTCTAGCTATCACGGTTCATGAGATACAGCCCGGAGATACAGCAGACGGACGGACGTACGGACGGACAGACAGACAGACGGACAGCGAAGTCTTAGTTAGTAATAGGGTCCCGTTTTTACCCTTTGGGTACGGAACCCTAAAAATTATGTAGTCAAAACAAGTGTACAATTACCGATAATTACACCGAAACAAACGAACCTTCATTATCACCAAAGACATAATAACCTTAGTGGTTGGATCTTTTTGGAACCATTACAAAGATACCACTGCCTTATCCACTCATTTCTCACAGGCTCTTGGCTATTGACAGCGACGGCTACATTGATACGGCTGATTTATACACCATTACACTGCCTTAACTGATCTTGCCGATATTACAATTTTAAAACACCCTAACGACCCCCCAAATCCGGGGATGGTGGTAATTTATTGTGTCAATTTTGAAAATTTGATTTCACTAAAATAGATCTTTCGGCTTGATTAGGTACTATAGATTACTGTTGCCCGAGATTATGATTTGTAGAGGTAGTGAAAGATGTCTTTGCCCAGCAGTGGGACACGAAAGACTAGTTATAGATAAAGTTAACGTTTTTAACAGGTGACGCAGTAGACTTTTGAGGACACAGAATGGTCGGAAATAATGTTGTTTCTTCCATTAAGCTGCTATTACAAAGACCGTCTGTCTGTCACCAGGCTATATCGCATGAACCGTGATCTAGACAGTTGAAATTTCCATCTTTGCTGATTTACTGCCGAGTTGGAATAAGGACTAAGAGAAGAATACCTGACAAACGCTTGTCGGACTCGCGCACCGAGAGGGTTCCATACAAACTTCTTATAGGTTTTCAGTAATCTATAGGTAAATAATTATTAGTTTTGGTAATAAGGGAGGGGGACGGACAGACACATAATTGAACCTATAAGGATTACGTTTTTATCCTTACTTTAAAATACCTTCGTTCAATATGAAGTGATGATCGATTGTGACGATACAGTGATAAGAACCATGAGAGCATATTACGTCACAAGTAAGGTGAACAGATAGGGACGGTCACCTTCACCAATTAACGGTATTAATATTTACAAATAAGAAGATACTCACTTTCTCTTTATCGTGAATAACAAGTTTATCGCGGACAATGCACTATCGGACGGGGCTGCATCAGAGACTGCATCTTCTAGGGCTGTCTGTCTTAGTAATTAAATTTAAAAAACTAAAAAGAAAACCGATGGAAATGTTTCAACCAATCGAAAAGTTAAGGGGCAATATTCATTTTTTAAGTTTCATGAACGCATTTTTTAACTGGTGGTCAGATTTCCATGATGTATTAGATATTAGAGATTAGTCCCAAGTTGGTCCCATTTAAATTATATTCATGTAGGACTGATAGTTCCTTCATAAAATGAAAAATGTAAATGGATTTCTTTCTTTTCTTTTTTGTTACAAAATGCTCTGTTTACTCGCTTATAATTTGCAGTTAGGTACTAATACTAACTTAACTTTGTAGGGATAATTCTATTATGCAGTAGTGTGTTATTAATCACGATTGTGTTATAGCTCGGTGTATGGCCCTAAGAACGATTTAATAAGGCTCACTTTACGAGCAAGTGTGTTGAAAAACCAATTCCGAAACAAATCGAAAAGTCAAGGGACGATCCCTTGACTTTTCGATTTGTCGAGGTATTATCGTCGTACGTAATTATTAACTATTAATCAAAGCCAAACACGCTGATCTTAGGTGTGGAAAGGTGTTCCACCAGCAGCAACCCTGCGTATCCAGCGAAAGTGCACTTCTCGATATCGAACAATGTGACACGACGATAGTGTAACGTGATCGCAACGTTATCGCGGGACCAAGACGCTGCATTGTGTCCCACAGTGCACTTTTAATGTGTCTATCTCTTTCAACTTCAACATATATAAATAAATCCTACTAATATTATATATAATATGAAAGTTTGCGAGGATGTTTGGCTGTTTGTGGCTCAATCACGCCCAAACTAAGCAAAGCTTGTCCTATATACCTACCTAATATCAGATTGCTGATATTAGTATACGTTGCCATCTGTATACACTAAAACTTTAAGTTCATACTTAGTTACATATTTATTTAACACAATATATAGTACATTATAGTTGACAAATGAAGTGTTTGAAATTGTATATGTGACAGGTGGCAAGCACAATACCGATTATAAGTAGGTACGCTAGTTGTAAGCGTAGGTAAAAATAAGACAGTTTTTTTAACAAGACATGTTTTTAATGTTAAACATAATAATTAAAAGCAAAGATTGAACCTAAAACATCCCAAAAAAAAAGAATTTCTAACATATACCACTACTCACAATTGATTACAAAGACCGAACTAAAGATATCCTAAAAAATACTAAAATATAAAAAAAAATGCACATACTAAATTTTATATTCTATTTATTTTTAAACATTAAAAGCTCTATTCGTTGTCATGTTTTACATCGTTTTCGCCATTTTATAAGAGAGCTGTCATCGTCATCCATTAGCAAGGCGTCCGAGCGCACTGGTCGGCAACAGGGGGAAATTATCTGCGTGACTCACATGCTGAGTGGCCAAATCCGTTGATTATAGTATCGCTTTATTTGCTTTGACAAGGAATATAAATTACTAGCCGACCCGTGACAGAAGTTGTACTGTCATTTTTTAATAATCGCACAGGAACAAGCAATTTTAGACAACTTCCAATTTTTTTCCTACAAACCTTGTACTAATTAATTACGAATTTTGGTAGAATGCGTATCATTCATTAATCAAAACTGCGTTGCTATGACGACTAAATACTTCTAGTCTGTGATGACAGATTTTGTGCACACCAACGCCATCTATACCAAAATCATCCTTTTTGCGTTTCTTTATCATTTAAGGGTTGTTTTTCGGATTATAATTTCCCCCTTTATATATTCTGTTTTTTTTAATGTACATACTACAGCAAATTTTTATCTTAATCCGTTTTGTCGTTTATTTTTGATTAGGGAATAAACATAGCATAATAATATTATTAGGATAGAATAAGTAGTTTTTAGATGATGCTCAAAACTGGGAAACACAGCGTGAGAAAAGTTAGTTAGTATTATTTTAAGCATGCCCGCCCTCTCTAAATGAATATTAAAACAGTACTACTCGCGGTGTAGTAGTTCGTATAATAGCGTTTTCAATTTATTATAATATATTAGCACGGTTAATTGTTATTAATACTGTTTTAATATTACTTTATGAGGTTGTGTCCGTACCACAAGCTCTTTTTTGCCACGTATGAATGGCTCAAGTAATAAACAAAAACTCTTTTCAAAATTTCAATGTAAATTAAAAAAGAAAAATAATTATTTGACTGTCTTCAATTGGATGTTTGTTCAGTGTCTAGGTGTTGTGTGTGCCTTTATAAATAATTTCAAAAAAAATATAAAAAATAAAGTATTCCACCAGATATTTGGCTACCATAAAGCTTTGCTTAATTTGTGACTAGATAACGTTGTGTGAAATATCCACCAAATTCTCGTATCGCAGTGTTTGTAATCAAACTCTTCCGAAACAGCTTGACCGATTTTTATGAAATTTTGTGTATATTCGGTAGGTCTGAGAATAGGTAGTAGGCTATTTTTATATCCCTAAGTGTTAAGGATGGCGTATACTTCGGGAAAAACTCAAAGTACTTTCTGTGGGATTATTAAAATTTGACAGGACAACGTCTGTCGGGACAGCTAGTTTACTTATAGATTTCTCTAGCACTCAAGTCAACTTGTTTCATATACACAATGGCATTAAAAACGGCCAAACATTGTAAACACCAGTCATAATCCAGTGTCATTACAAAACAGGCTTTCAGCAAAAAAAAGCGCTTCCTGAAACTTCTCCGCACACGAGGCCACAATGCCTGTAGATACCCCACTTGCCTGTTTAAGCCTGAGCTGCACCGACTCACCATTGTTCTAAGTTGTTACCGACACATTATGCGCGCATTTGAATTGTTTCGACAGATTAAAAAGTTTACGGCGTGTACATTGAATCCGTTGGCTCATTTGTGTTACCAATGCTTGTTTAGTCGTTGGTTATAGAACCGGTTGTGGTGCCTACCCCGGCTTTGGTCATTTTAAATTTTGGCAGTCAATAAATAAGCATAGCAAACAAACATTTTTTTAAATCTAAAGTTATTTGTCTAATATCCTTTTTGATTAGTGACACTCTAGATTTGATTGACTACAATTAATGATATCCCGTTTTGTCTATTTTAATTTGAATAATTAATTAATAAATATCGCCAGTTACAGAACCCTTGCTTAATCTAAGAGATATATAAATACTCTGTTCTATGTTGTTTAAAAATCGTCGTTTCAATATTTTTTTCAATATAAACTGTTTATTTATTAACTGTAATTTTGTTCTCGATCAGCATAACATATTGCGAAAAGAATTTGTTATGTTTTACAACCGGCGCACTATCTGACGTCAACTCTCTTTGGAAAAATCTACAAGGTTCCAGCTACTAAAAAGTATAATGTGCCAAATGTAATGTTTGGTCGTGCCTCTGACCAGTCCCTTTAGACATCTTCAAGGTTCTGATTTACCGTAAGTACTTACAGATTAAAGAGGTGAAACTATTTTTGTTATTTTAATACTTACATGGGTTGCTCTGTTATAACTTGACTCCTTTACTTAGCAAAATTGGATTGAGTTTACTTACCTGAAAATAAGAAAGGAAATATAAAAGTTTGTTATAGAAAATACATATAGAAACATAAATAAATAAATAAATAAATATTGGCGGACTTTACACACAACATCATCTAGCCCCAAACTAAGATGGGAACCAGATAACTGATAGAATACTTTTTTTTTTTTTTAGACGGACTGAATATTTGAGATTAATGTAATTTTATTATAACTAAACACAACACAATAAAATGATTTGATTATGGCAAAACGAATGTGCAAATAATTTAGCACAATAAACCTATAAAAATACAGGTCAATTAGTACAAGGCTAATCATTCATGCTTCGTGAAAATCAGGATTAAAACAAAATAAACAAATTATAATAAAACCCGACTGCTAAAAATAAGGGAACGTACCCTTACTACGTGATCAGTTCAGGGGGGGGTCTTCAAAAATACCACGCATTTTCACAGTTATTATCACGTAACCAATATCCTCTAGAATATCCCTAGGTCTTAGCAAATACTACGGATGGTCACCGAGGGGGGGGTAAAAAAACTTAAAAAATGGTCACGTAGGTAGGTACGTTCCCTAATGAACTAACAAAATGATTATGCCCCCTTTTGAAGAGGGGGACATATTTAATAAAACCATTCAAGTGCGAGTCGGACTCGCGCACGAAGATTTCCGTATCATTATCTATAAAAAACAGCAAAAAAATCACGTTTGTTGTATGGGAGCCCCACTTAAATATTAATTTTATTCGGTTTTTAGTATTAGTTCATATAGCGGCAATAGAAATACATCATCTGTGAAAATTTCAACTGTCTAGCTATCAGGGTACATGCATATATAAAATTTAGAAATATAGAAAAACATTCCCCTCCTTCTTGCGCAGTCAAATAAATTGTAGTCGGTTTTTTTTAGTTTTTGATACGAAATTATAACGACATAGTTCTATAAGAATGTTTTAATACAAACTTTAAGTAATACTGGCAGAACAGCAAAGTTATTTTTAATTAAACATCCTAACATGTTTCCGTTTTGACAGGTCGTTAACAAAGATTCGTTTTTAATTGTATATTTTTAGTAAAAATTATTTATTCCTTCGGATGTAGAGAAACATTAGCGAGGGAACATTAGCTATGAAATATTTTGTTGAGACGTTTTTTTCAATTAGCCTGATTGCTAATATTTATTTTTCTTGGGTCGTTTTCCTTCGTCGTTTGGGGGCTTGGGATAAGGATTAGTATCTAGAAAACAATTTCAGGTAGATAGAGATTAAGTCAAAAGATTTACCTATACATACGACGTTATTAGACTGGCCTTAGAGCTCAGTTGGTAGTTGCTCTGCCTTCTGCGCTGTAGGTGTATTTGTGTGATGAACATAGATGTTTGTTCTGTATCTGGGTGTTCTTATGTATAATATGTATGTATTTACACAAAAAAGTATAGTATTCTATCAGTTATCTAGTTCTCATAGTACAAGCTTTGCTTAGTTTGGGGCTAATAATGTCCACTAATATTTATTTATTTATTTATTACGACTATATTAAAACGTTTCAAAGTGATCCTTATGATTTGTAATAAATGATTTTTGAATTTGAATTTGAATACAGTGTGTAGATACTTAGATACTTAGACTACTTCTGAAAACTGAAACTGAATGTTCAAGGGATTTCTGAAAAAACAGCCTTCTTCATTTCGAGTCCATACAAAAACAGTCAACAATTGAACATTGGTTTTTACAAGGGGCATTGATTTACATTTAAAGTAAATTAAGAAGTAGATAACTGATAGAATACTTATATACGTTTTTTTGTTGTTGTAAATACATACTTATTAACACCCAGACACAGAACAAACATCTATGTTCATCACACAAAAAAATGTAAAAAAAAAAACTTTCTGAATTTCGGAAAACGGCTCCAATGATGTTCCTAGTTTCATTTTTAGACAACGTCGTTTTATTCGTGTTTTCAGGCAATTAAATAGCGAGCTAAGCTCGGTCATTCAGGTACTATATAAAACAAAGTAGTGTTAGTTACAAGAAAGGCTGGATGGACAAAAGCTTGTTTTCAAAAAAATATTCATAAACTTTTGATAATCTATTTATTACTAGCCGACCCGTGACAAAACGTTGTCCTCTCAAATTTCAAAAGACTGAATGTTTTTAGTCTGATGTCAGATTTGTTGCACACCAGCGCCACCTATACAGAAATCATCCCTTTTGCGTTTTCTTTATCGTTTTTAGGATGTTTTTCATTCTTTAAATTAGTCTATTATTTATTCGAGCATTATATCTACATCTACAGCAAGTTTCACCTTAATTCGTTCTGTCGTTGAGGAACAAACATACATACAAACTCACAAACTTTCACATTTATAATATTATTAGGATTAGGGTTTCCACTACTGAAACCAATGTCAAAAATGCCATAACCTGAAGCCTCCATAAGTTGTTGTTCTCAGAGGGTCATACCCCCTCCCTAAAGGGGGTCGAATTTCCGTCGCGGCCTCGCCGGAAGTAACGGTATGTTTACAAATCGCGCTGGAAACGTCATCTCGAATTTTAAGTAGATGATGACGTGCCGAAAAGAAGAGGATATTACGTATCAGGTTTGATACAGGTGATGGATGGTGCGAGTTCTTTACAATGCTTAATACCAAGATGGTTTTGGGTTATGCGTTTCGTTTTTAAATACCTACCTATTATACATTATTACAACAACGGGAAATTACTCACGTAAATGATAAATTGTCAATGAGGACACCGACAATGTTTCGATTCATCTAGAGACGGCAATGCGAGCAGGGTAGCGCGCGCGTTATGGTCCACTCACCCTGAAGAAGATTCTCTAGATGAATCGAAACATTGTCGGTGTCCTCATTGACAATTTATCATTTACGTGAGTAATTTCCCGTTGTTGTAATAATGTGTAGTACAACTCACGAAAGTTTTGAAACCTACCTATTATGATTATAGCTTCGAATTCTGATCCATAAAATGTTTATAAGACTTATTACTTGATGAAGAACCAGTTGATTTCCAATACCAGTTCCGTTTATATAGAGTAACCAAACAGAATTTATTTCTAGTGTCCTTTTTATTTATTTTTGTAAATTGCAATATATTTAAATAAGTGAAACACTTTTTACTCGGGAGCCTATGGATTCATTAAATTATGTTCACTGTAAGTCAATAAAATAAATTTAAATTCGAATTTGATTAAAGTTTATGAAAGATGCAACATTTTTTACATTGAAAACTGTATATAAAATTATTTACTAAAAAATTTTGCTCAGAAACGCTTTGGAATATTTTGTTCTAATTTGAGCAAATTTCCCTCGATCATTATCGTGAATCTATTAAAGCGAGGAAAACATCATCTTATTACCCGTCAATCGTCAATCGCGACCCGACTGAGACTGAGGAGACTGAAAAATGAAACATTACGTGAAAATCCGTAATTTATATGCGCGGCCGCGGGCGAGCCAGCGCCCCTACCCTTAGCGATATTTAGGGCTGTCTCAGTGATATAAAACAAGAAATTATTATAAATACATTATTTTTAATTTTAAAAACAATTTATAAAAACAAAGACCAAGTTGCGTTTAATCATTTAAATCACTAAGATCATTTATTTTTTTTACACTAACACTTTAAATTTTTATATGCTTATTTTTCTTGCTTATTCCGTCATAGCATGTTTAAGGTTTTACTTGATGTCTATTTATTGAAAAAAATCCTTATGAGACATACTTAGTTTTAAGAAAGTTTCCAGGTTTTGTTTTACATAAGAGTTACTACCAGTACGTTTGTGAAAATAACAAAAAAAAATTAAGAGTATATATAGGCCCAAAACAACTTTTTCACCATATTTTTGTGTTTTTCAAGATTTCTTTTTGTTACTTAGCGTAACTGTTGTAACTCTCAGCTTTCTTACATAATGTAAACTATCAAAAATTCCACGAGCATTTCACCCTGCTGTATTTTCGCCTTAGTGCCAACCCTGAAATTCTCGCCCAATTTATTTCTTAATAACAACTCGTCACAGTCTTCGACGGCTAATTTGTTTGTTCTATAAATCTAAGGAACGAACACGGATCCCTATTAAAAGAGCTATTATTAAAAAGTTATCGTTTAAAATGGCCCAACAAAGCTATCGCTTAAGAAAGCCTTTAGTAAGTCAAAGTTTGAATATATTTACTCGTAATAAGGAAGTAAATTCGGAAAAATCCTTGCCTATTTGTGATAAAATTAATATTCTTAATGGAAATATTAGGTACTGTTAAAAATCTATTGCCGCATATATAACAGATCATCTTTGAAGAACGGCTCGCGTGATTGTCCTGACAAGGTTACTTTGATAAACTGAAAGATTTTTTTAAGTATAGTTAAATTTAAAATTCGCTAAAATCTGACTGTTTTTTTTCTATCGGGTTATTTAAATTAATAATAATAATAAATATTGGTGGACTTTACACACAGTGCCTTCTAGCCCCAAACTAAGTAAAGCTTGTACCATGGGAACCAGATAACTAATAGAATACTTATATACTTTTTTTTTTGTAAATACATACTTATTATACATATAACACCCAGACACAGAACAAACATTTATGTTCATCATACAAATGTTTGCCCTGGGTGGGGATCGAACAACAACCTACAGCGCAGAAGGCAGAGTTACTACCAACTGAGCTGTGAGGCCAGTAAAGTAATATGAGTCGGCTAGTATTAGGTATGTTAAAAATAAAACGCCAAATTAATGTTAAAACCATCCATTATATGTAATGTCGTTTCTTTCTATACATACCATGACCAAAACCACAATGCTATAATATATTCAACAAAAAGTAGATATTTCGCTCTGGTTTTTTTTTCTTAATGACAAATTATAATATTCATTGGAATGAGGTCTGCCTTTATGCGAAGATGCAGACCAAATTAGTCATAAGTCATAAGTCTCAAAAGAATGGTTCGTTAAAACATTGTATGTCAATTTAGAATACAATTACTATAATAATAAAAAGATGACATTTCGATCGGTTTTCTACAGTTTTAATAATAAATATTGTATGTATTTTTATATAACTTAACGTGATGCTTGAAATTTTAGTTTTTTTGTATGTGCTGAGTCTACCCGGATAAGACGGAAAAGGTTTTAAAACCGCATTATCTTGAAAACCATCATACTTATAAAGAAACTGTTTTTCATTTATGTTCTAGTATGATTATCTAACGAATTATATAAAAATGAACTAGTTAGCTATTTATAGTTTTGAGTAAAAACGAAATTAGTGTTTTTGAAGAGCCATCTTTGAAAAATAAATCTATCGAGTAAAGTTTCACCAATCGTGTTTCTGTCTATAATTTATCTAGATTATATCCTTATGTTATATTTGCCATAAAAAACGAAACTACATGTTTAGCGGTTATTGAGAAAAACGATTCTGCATTCATCAAAAAATATTACAAGTCTTAATTGGAATAAAGTATATGTCAGTGACGGATGCAGATCCTAATTAATCATTAGTCTCAAGATGATGGTTCATTAAAATATTGTAATTTATTTTTTTGTGTAACTTTTATCTTCAAGATTCTTGAAATAATTTAATAATATCTGTAACTAGCGATCCGCCCCGGCTTCGTATGGGTGTACTAATGAAAATAATGGCATTTTTTTTGTTACCTTAGGTTACAATATTGCAATTTTAGTGAGGAACTCTATTTTTTAAATAAAGTACTTATACAGTATGTTACTCGCTGATAGTGTAAATTTTATAGGTTTTTTTCAAATTGGTTCAATAGTTTTTTAGTTGATCCGATACAAGTAAAAACACAAAAACACAAATTTTACCTCTTTTTAATGTAAATCATCATTTCCTTGTCTTTTTCCCACTTAATGTGGGGTTGGCATATCATGTTGAAAAACATGTTGAGATGTTGGCTTATGTTCTACAGCCGCCTGCGTGACGTCAACCCTCTTTGAGAATAGTAGTGTAGATAAACTAAAACCTTCGATCGTAATCCATTTTTTTTTCTAAATACAGGAAGTGTCGAATGAACTAGGTCGTAAGAGCGTTAAATCTCATTATACTAAAGTTTTTCCGGTTAACAGACTACCTGAGGGTTGAGGTTCTGGAAGTTGCAGAACCTGTCTTAGCTGGAGGGAGGGGCCTGCTTCGCCGCGCCCTTTAATACACATTAGAGAAATCATAACGTTTTATAATGTAACTTCATTTACAGAAATAAATAATATCTAAACTGCGAAGCTCGAACAGTGAAGGAAAACATCGTGAGGAAACCAGTTAGTATTCTTTTAAGCGGCGATAGGCTTGCAACCTGACACGCGTGGAATGCTAACTACTGCCAAATGTGGGTACGAGCCAAATGTAATGTTTGGACGTGTCTCTGACTAACCCTTTTAGACATTTTCAAGGATCTGAGCACCTGGAGATCTTAGATGTTGTCTGCACTTGAGGATTGCAGTCGTGATCCTGTTTCATTTGAATACTAATATATTATTACAGGATATATACAAAATACACAAGAAGCAAAAAAACGCTACAAACAATCTATAGGTAGCTCAACTAGCTTAGTATCCAGATAAAAAAAACCAGCCAAGTGCGAGTCGGACTCGCGCGCGAATGGTTCCGTACCATTATCTATAAAAACGGCAAAAAAAAACATGTTTGTTGTGTGAGAGTTAAATATTTATTTTATTCTGTTTTTAGTATTTGCTGTTAGAGCAGCAACAGAAATACATAATCTGTGAAAACTTCAACTGTCTTGCTATCACGGTTCAAGAGATACAGCCCTGTGACAGACAGATGGACGGACGGACGGATAGACAGACAGACGACAGCGAAGTCTTAGTAATAGGGTTCCGATTTTACCCTTTGGGTACGGAACCCTAAAAAGGAGCGTATATGCTATTCCAGGGCATATGTATATTCCAAGTTTCGTCAAAAGATTTTTGTTGTGATTATGTCACAGACACCTAACATACAGACTTCGGAATAATAATATTAGTAGGATTAATTATGACTGATTGAGAGGTAAATTTAAAATCTCTTTCAACAGGAAAATAGTCTTTCATCAACAATTGACTCATTCTAAATTAGGAGGTACCTACTAACACAAATCATAAGTACATAACATGTAAAATTTAGTCACCCATGAAGTGAATAATATTGAAGGAGATAGGCTCCTACTAGGGTTTGGGTTCCGGGATGTCTCGTGTCTCGAAGTCCCGGATTTTTCGGGTGAGACTTGAGACGAGACACGGTTGACGGAAATTGGATTAAAATAATTATTTTTATTTTCAAATCATTGAAAGCACCTAGCGTCATTTATTAGTATATGAATAATTCCTTGTTACTACTACGTAAAAGTTTACAATAAAAGCGTTTATCGCGCCGCCAAATTAGTTATTTTGGGACGTTTGTGTCTGTGTCGGCAATTAATCAATGATTTAGACTGAAATTAACTTTAAAATTGTTAGGATTTCAATTTACGCTTAATAAATGTTGGTTTTTACTACCAATTACCTTTTTATTAATACATTTCGCCAGAAATAAACTCAATTACCCTGCCGTAACACAGGTAAATCTAGCACGGGGGGGTACGGACATGTAACTACCTACTAATGAAATTAAACTTCAATATGCCTACTACCTATTTAGTGATATTTTCTTAGTAGTTAAGTTATTTATAATTTGTACCACTTTATTTGAAAAATAAACTATTTCTATTCTATAATTCTAATTTTATTTTAAGAAGTCTCATCGTAGGCTGTCTCGTGTCCCGGAACTTTGAAACTGTCGAGACTTTCCTAACCCTTGTACCTACCTAATAAAGGAAAAATATAAAGAAACAAACTCGGAGGCTCTTTTAGGAGAGCCCCAACATCCTTATGGAAAACAAGACAACTAAGTTTCAATCAATCAAACAGTAAAGAGACGATATTTTAGGTTTTATGACAGAACTGAAAGTCCTACAATACAATTTAAATCGAACCAACTAAAGAGGCACGTTCAAATATTACATTTGGCATAATCCCACATTTTGCATAACTTAGCATTAAATAAACTGTGAATCAAAAGAACTAATCTAATGCATGGAACAAACAACTCGATAAAAACAGGAAAATCATAAACCAGCATTTATAATTAGAATAAATGATAAATATACCAATTTTACGGAAAATAATTCTATAAAATATCGATAAATGTTGTAATATTTCCTCATCGGAAATGGCTTTGCCACACGGGCCTACACTTAATACCTAGCCATCGACCACATAGCCTAATACAGTGTTCCGCGAAGTGTGTACCGCGGCACACTGGTGTACCGTGGTCATTAGTTGGTGTGCCTTGGAAAAATAAGGATATCTTATGAACGTATCTTTAGCAGCCCTGTCAACGATTACTCCAAATTTAGACCGTCTATGCTCAACTAAACAGGCTCATGTTTCGCATTAGATACCTTTTCTACAATTTAAAGTTTAGTTTTGTTGATTAATAAAATATATTATTTCGTTGATTAATAATAAATATTGATTAATATTACATAAAAACTGATTTTGAAATTGTGTTGTACCTCAAAAAATTTCATTTTCCTAAATGTACCTTGGACACAAAATGTTTGCGGAACACTGGCCTAATAGACGCCTAATGGCTTCATTTCTTCAAAGAAACGATTCTGGAAAAACGTTGAGGTGTAAAAAAAATGCATTCTGATTGGCCGGTTCAATGTCACAGCCCGCTCGGTGGTTTACACAGGATCTGTAGCCCATATGTGTTGTCTGCATGAGGAGTTTAGGTTGTGTTGTCGATGCCTATACCCCATCCAAACTCACGCGAAAAGTTTCGGCGAGACTCGCCAGACTTGAGACATTTTCCATCTTATATATAAATTTTACATCAATTAGATAATTTAGGTATCGCTAGACAATAAAACATTTTCTACAGAGGATTAACATGCCGCGATTAAACACAAAATGAAATATTTTTTTTAATATAATAGGATCACGTCTGTTCCCAAGTACGGTAGACATATTCTCCGACCTTCAGGTTTTTATTATCATCGTCATAGGATCACGACTGTAATCACCAAGTACGGTAGACATCCTCTTAGATCTCCAGACGCTTAGATCCTTTGAAGATGTCTAGTGGGGGTAGTCAGAGACACGTCCAAACATTATATTTGGCACATGCCCACATTTTGCAGTAGTTAGAATTCCATACGTGACAGGTTGCAAGTCCATCGCCGCTTTTAAGAACACTAACTGGTTTCCTCACGATGTTTTCCTTCACCGTTGTAAGCACGTGTTTTTGGCTTTTATATCCTTGAAGATTAAACATTATTTGAGTCTAAGAAAAGTGTATTATTATAGCGTGACAATTCTGCCAGTATCTTAGGAACGCTTCGTACTGGTAGTGATCTGGATCAGTTAAGCTACTATTAGTCTGTTTGCAACAGTCTTTAGATAGCTCAACTGGTTCTTATACATTTTGAAAATATTCTGTAATATAAGATGTTATTTGTTTTTGAAATATATAGTATCTAATACCTTTAAACGAGAATTTTTTGTATGTACGAGTATATATAATCTTAATCTCGGAAACGGCTCCAACGATTTTCATGAAATTTAGTATGCAGGAGCTTTCGTGGGCGATAAATTGATCTAGCTAGGTTTAATTAAAAAAAAACATCGTTTTATTCGTGTTTTTAGGCAATGAAATGCATCCAGGTATTATTATTTAAGGGCGGAATATGACTGGAAATCGGAATACAAAGAGGGTCTCTTTGAGATGATCTTTGAGAGGGTTTCCTCCCGTGTAGCAAAGCCTTTACAAAGTTATTTTAATCTCACAAATGTCAACGGAGAATGGACTAAGGTCTTTATCAGACCATAACATGTTTGTACAAAACCAACATGATGGTGGTAATGATTTATTTTATATATTAATAAATCTGACTGTGTTGTAGACTCATTTGACTGAATCATAAACACATCATCCTAAATAGTTCGGCTTTAGTTAGTCGTGGTAAGGAAATACACTGTAAAGTGTATGGTACCAAAAATTTGCCTATTATCTTCATAAGCTATATACTAATATTAGAAAGAGGAAGAATTGGTATTTTAGTTTTCCTATTTTTTATGTTTATATCGAATAAAATCAAAAACCACTAATCCGATTTCAAAAAGACTATAGATTTTTACATCGGTCTCTTTATCTACTTTATCAGTCTTCCCGCGACCATGGCTTTGTAACATAGTCGAAACGTCGTAATAAAGACCCGTGTAAAAATCTATAGTTATGTCTAATAGTTTAACTTATAACATCGTTCGTAGGATCACGACTGTAATCCAAGTACGGTAGACATCCTCTCAGATCTCCAGATGCTTAGATCCTTTGAAGATGTCTAGTGGAGTCAGAGGCACGTCCAAACATTATATTTGACACATGCCCACATTTTGCAGTAGTTAGCATTCCATACGTGACAGGTTGCAAGCCCATCGCCGCTTATAAGAATACTAACCGGTTTCATCACGATGTTTTCCTTCACCGTTTTGAGCACGTGTTTTTGATGCGCATTTAATTTTTCGAACAGAAAAATCCATTGATGCACGCCAGACTCGAACCCACGACCTTCAGATTGAAAGTCGAGGTACCTCCCACTCGGCCAACACGGCTATTTACACTTTTAACATGATCTAGGTTTATCTGGAGCTGTTAGAAAATGAACACCAAAATGAACACCACCTTTCTTAATCGACGATTATTTTTAAGATGTACCCTTCTTTAATCACTTCGATAAATAATCCTACCGACCGCTGCAATGACGACAAAAACAAGTCGGCGCGTGGTCCGCCTTAGCTTTTCGAATAAATTAATGATATAAATTATGTATAATTACTTATCAATAATCTATTCTAATAGAAATCTAGATCTACATCCTATCTTTAACCATAAATCACAAGTTGATTTTAATAGTAGGTATATAAAATATTTCGATCTTAAATTCTAAAACGTATCATTTTGAAATAATATCTTTATCGTGAAAAGTTTCTCCTATTATGTTTTCAGCTTAATAGAAATCATAGGAGATGTGGCTTGTTCAGAAGTATTTCTTTTTTCGTTTCGATAAATAGCAATCGTCGACTGGGAGCCCCTTAACCTCTCTCAAGATAAAGGATTCCAAGGAATTGGAAATGCCAGTGGCCCTGGAAGCCAGAGATTGATGAAGTAACAATACGCCATAAATATGCATTCGTGATACCTTTTCACATGTGAGAGATGCCTGAAGATGTAAGAAAGAAAGAAAATAAAGAAATAGTTATTTGTTATACAAGAGTGCAAAGTTGCTTTTTAACCGCGTGTTCAATTTTGATGACCGAGCACGCGAAGGATTCTAAAATTGAATCACGAGCGCAGCGAGTGATTCAAAATTAGAATCCTGAGCGTTAGCGAGGGAATCAAAAGAGCACGAGGTGAAAAATCTTTGCACTCGAGTGCAACACGTAACTTTTAATTCCACCTCAGCGAGGAAATTACTAAATGCAAAAAAAAAAACGTTTACAATCACAAGATAGGTACTTTTATTTCAGTTTAGGTATTAACTACTACATTATGAAAGGTAAGTATTACAGAATAATCTTAATAATGACGTGAATCTAGAGAATAAAAACGGCTTTTGCACTCAGATATTGAAGAGCAAAAATACTCTTTCCAAGATGGTGGGATGAAAAAACATTTATTTGCTCCATAGGCACAACACAATTATTAAATAAAAGAGAACAATAACAATCAACAGCAGATTGTGCCATGTGTGGGCAAATATTTCCCCGTCTCAGCATTGAGCCGCACAGCACCGAACCTAGGTAGTAGGCGAAGTGCGGTGCGACGCTGGTTTTTAGACGGTTTTGCGACGATGTGTGCAACTTGTATAATAGCCTTTACTTTGTTTGGAGCTATGTGAAAGGTCTATGTGTTCACCAATTTTATTGTTATGGTTCAGTCACGTCGTGACAGGCGGCGGAATTACACAAGTGAAGCCAAAGGTGGGTGTTAGTATTTCATAATATATCGTCTAATTTCGCCGTGTCACCGTCCTTGATGAAGCGGACCGTATCCTCGAGAAACTTCAGTTAAATTGAGTTCGGTGTTTCAATAAAAAAACAGTTTACCTACATGTGAAGAGAACCGCAATTACTTTACCCATTTCGGATTAAAAAGATAGCTTTAAACACATCAAGATACAAGGTTCCTCCGATCAGTCAGGCAACATGATGAAACAAAAATTTTGCCAACGAAATAAAATGAACATTGTTCTCGTTATTTAGTTAGCAGATCAACCATTGTTGTGGGAATCACGAAAAAAGCTGGGGCGGGGCTGTATCGGCCCGATCGAGATGCAACCTGCTATCCGATACATGCCTCACCACACCACCCAACCCATCATTCAAATTACAACTCTAACCCACCACAACAAAGCCCATAATCCCAACCGCGGATTCGGAGAAGCTTATTAAAGAAAATTAAATTTGCAGCCGCGCGAAATCGGACCGAAACCGCGGGCTGCGTTTCTCTCACGCAATAATAACCCTTTCATACCCTGATAAAGTCTTCCAATTTGGAATTGCATCTGCAAAACTCCAAAGACGATATTCCCGTGGGGCCAGACTGGTTGTATGGAGTAGGCTTTTGCAAATGTTTATATAGTGAGGGATGTTATATAGAGCGGATTATAGATAAGAGGCGAGCGTATTTTCATTTTATTACCAAATTACCGATGGCGAGATAGGCCCTCGTCGATTGTAGGCCGTATCGGGACCATTTGCCAACAGGTAAATTGTAAACCAAGAATTATTTTGTTGCCAATCCTCTTTGGTGAGTTGTCTCTTTTCAGTATAGTCAGTGGTCAGTCGTTGTGGATAAACTAGCCGACCCGTGACAGATGTTGTCCTTTCAAATTTCAATAATCGAATAGAAAAGACTAAATTTTTTAGTTTTAGTTTTAAGTCTGTGATGTCAGATTTGTTGCACATCAGCGCCATATATACAGAAATCATCCCTTTTGAGTTTTTTTTATCGTTTTTGGGATGTTTTTCATTTTTTAAAGTAGTCTATTAATTATTCGGGCATTATATCTATATTTACAGCAATTTTCAACTTAATCCGTTTTGTCGTTGAGGCCTGATTGAGGAACAAACGTACATACAAACTCACAAACTTTCGCATTTATAATATTATTAAGATAGGATTAGGATTACAGCTTTCTAGCACTAAAAGTCTTAAGCTGGAAACTATAAGGTTTTCTTGTAGACTATAAAACCCTAAGCCGAATATTTGAGGTCTGTCATTGGTCTACACTACACGCAGCTCCGCACAGATCCGCTTAGGTGGAAACGAACCCATAAAGAGTTTCAAACTTGACAGAAATTACGATGAAAATAATATCAGTCATAAGGCCTGCTGTGCCTACATATTTTTCAGATATGCGCATTAACAATGCCCTCTAAAACGATGAAAGAAACATCGTGAGGAAACCAATTAGTTATCCTATAGCGACGGGCTTAAAACCTGTCACGTACAAAAATATTGTTTGGACATGGCTTTGGCTACAAACTTTAGATACCTTCAAAGAACTTAGCGCCTAGAGTAGATTTGTCTACAGTATTTGTACTTTTTCATTTTTAACAAAAAAACTTTCAATGAAGCAGTGCTAAGGTAAAATATCTATGTACCAAATAAGCACAGAAATACAAACAAAGCGCGAAATGTAATAAAAACAAAATAATAATTACTGGCCAGCCCTATCCACGATCAGCACGACCTCTCGCCAGCCCTTAAATCATTGCAACGCTTTCGAATTTCCAATTGATCGATCAACTAATAAAGTGTGAAGTGTTGAACCAATCACATAACTCTATTCCTATGAATTCTGTCTGCCGAGATTGTGGGTGGTTGTAACTTCTGAGATGTTTGCTATGCGATACTAAACTTTGAGCTACATAATTAGCCGACTTTGAAATGGGAGGCTATCAATTTGGCTTCAATGTAGGTATGTTTTTATCAAAGAATAGTATTTTGATACGTGATGGCATTCCGATTTAAATGGTTTCTCACAACTGCGTTTTACATAATTCGATTTTAATAACTAAAAAGAAATCCGATGAAAATGTTCCGATCAATAGATCGGAAAGTCAAAGACAATATTAGTTTGTTAAGTTTTATGAACGAACTGTTATTCCTACACATACACATACACTACACACACACACACTACATGAATACAAATACATACACATACATACTCATACACTACATGAATACAAATTTGAATAGGACTTTATTCGAACTATTCTCTACACAATAGAAAATAAACATCTAAATTGGATCACTAAGTAAAAAGATACATACATAAAAAGAAACCAACAAAAAAATATATTGCCTACACGTCGAATTGAGAACATCCTCATTTTGTCGGTTGAAAATAATATGAAATCAACAGTCGACAGAAGCACTAATGGACAGAGGAACTAAAAAATACATTCTAAACATCTTTATATCAAACCATCGCATTAATGGTCTGATTTAATCTTTCAAAATGTCACACTATGACAGGTAACTGTTATTATAGTAAACAAGTTATTCTTAACAAAACATGTAAAAATACACCTTATTGTCATATAAATAAGAGTGAAATCGACCGTAATTGATGCTGGTGACGTTTGGTTTGACATCCGGCGCGCGCGCACCCGTAACGTCGATTACTCGATAATTTCCGATGATAAAAATCGGATTTTGACAACACTACTTATTTTAAAGTACTGTTTATTGTGTTTTGATCGCTAAATAATAATATAGCATAGTACTTTTGTCAGGGCTATGTTGGCCTTGTGGGAAGTATCTCAACTTATGATCTAAAGAACATGGGTTCAAAGTCGATCAATGTGCTCATTATCAAATGCTCAAAATCACCAAAAAACAGTTATGAAAAACATCGTGAGGGAACCGATTAATTATTTTTACGAGCGGCGATGGGCTTGCAACCTATCACGTATGAAATACTAATATTAATAACTTTTAAATTCCTACTATGGTATGTACTAATGAAAGCTATGACATTCAATTCAAAGTTCGAATCCCGGCCGTGCCATAGATTTGATCCATAGAGTTTTCTGTTCTAAAAATGTATTATGCTCAAAACGGCGAAAGAAAACATTGTGAGAAAACCAGTTAGTATTATTTCGAGCAGCGACGGACTGCATAAATTTGTGCGCGTGCCAAAACGTAATGTTTGAACTTCTGACTACCCCCTTTAGACATAGGAATCTAAGGTTCTACTCAGGGATTACAGTCGTGATCCTATTGATTTTTACTAAACCTTTACCGGTTTGTAGTGGTAAGAGTATCTTCAACAATAAATCGAAGCAGACAAATTCTTCAGCAGACACCTTATACAGTGATATCGGGACGATGGTATCGCTACAAAACGAGCGTTCTACGTTCAAACAATACTGCGTGGGCGCAGATTACTGCGAACAATAGCTGTACTGCACATGCGCGCTTTCATCGTTACCCGGAACCTCATAGCGATAATAACGTCTGGTCTACTCTTGAAAACGATAAACGATACCGTGACAAACGTCACAGCATAAAAAAATTTAATCACGACTGCAATCCCCAAGTACGGTAGACATCCTCTCAAATCTCCAGGTGCTCATATCTATCTGAGGATCTGGAGGTAGACAGAGGCACGTCCAAACATTACCTACATTTGAAACACATGGTCACATTTTGCAGCTAACTACTGCAAAATGTGACCATTTCAATTGTCAAACAGGTCGTTCACATTTTACATCGTTTCCGATTATATTATGAAAGGAATGACCATTAACATAACTTTTGACATTGACATTCTACTACGACAGATGACGATTTATGAGAGTGCGGATTGGCCGCATATATCGGAGCACTGTCACTGTCGTCGATAGTCTTAAAATCGTTTCGCAGAGTAAAGGCACAGTAGAAAATCTGTCATTATATACGGGGGACCACACTGTAAAAAAAACTTCAATAACATTGTAAAAAATGCTTAATTTGCGTTATTAAGGTCAAGCATCGAAATATGTTTTTAAAACCTAAATCAGTGCATGAAAACAGTTCTGTTGAATAAAATACTGTCCGCGGCTTTGCTCGCGGGGAATTGGGATGAATATAGAATAATCGAAAATAAAATCAAAAAAGCATTTATTCAATAAAATCACTTGGATGATTTACCCTCGTATTCAAGAATGACACTATGAGAACACGCACCCACATTGGACGAAATCTTTTTTCATAAAAATCACTTTATGTGTTGTGCGACACTGCATAGTGTGACTAGAGGCACATTGTTGTGTGCCTCTAGCCAAAGTTGAGCTCTAAAGACACACGGTAGCGTGCGCCATAGTGTCGCTCAACACATAAAGTGATGTTTATGAAAAAAGATTTCGTCCACTGTGGGTGCGTGTTCTCACAGTGTCGTTCTTGAATACCAGGGTTAGAATCGTCAAATTTAGTTAAGTGTAATTTAATTTAATTTAATTTCAGTCGTTATTAGTCTTTGTTTTTAAACTTCGGATATATTATTGTTCATTATATTTTATTAAGTAAAAAAATAAAATAAAACTAGGTAGGTAGGTACAGGTAACCAAAAACGCTGACCCTAATAAAGTGACCAATTACTTACAAAATGCCTTATAGCATAGGCACCTATTACTAAACCTAGGTAGCAACATTCCATCGATAACTATTAATAGTTTGTAATACACAAACACGTATATAATTAAACTAAAACATTGTGTTTATCTTATCTCCGATCAGCCATTAACGGAACTCAAAAAAAAAACTATAACCAACAGCAGAACAATGTGTAATGTAAAACCTTTGGGACACACGGTAACGAAGAATGAGAAACAGTCAGTACAATTTTTTGTTTATAAAATCTTGAACATACGATTAGGGTCCTGTGTATCAAAATCCGTTTTGAAATACGTAAAATCGTTAAGGCGATACTTGAAATTTTTGACTTTTTGTATGGGCTGAATTTACCCGGATAAGACGGAAAAAGTGCTAAAACCGCAATATCTTGAAAACCATCAAATTTAAAAAGAAACCGTCTGTAATTTATTTGGCTAGTGTGATTATCTAACGAATTATATAAAAATGAACTGTTCAGCTATTCATAGTTCTGATTAAAAACGAAACGAGGGTTTTTGAAGAGCCAACTTTGGAAAATAAATCTATCGAGAAAAGTTTCACCAATCGTGTTTCTGTCTGTAATTTATCTAGATATATCCTTAAGTTATCTTTGTCATAAAAAACAAAACTGTATGTTTTGCGGTTACTGAGAACAAACGATTCTGCATTATTCAAAAACATTTATTACTCCTCTTAAGACAAGTAATAAATGTTTTTGATGAAAGCAGAATCGTTTTTTCTCTATAACCGTAAAACTTACAGTTTTGTTTTTTTATGACAAGGACAAGTTATGTGTTTAATCTAGACAAATTATAGGCAGAAACACGATTGGTGAAACTTTTCTCTTTTCTTGGTTCTTCCAAAACACTTATTAAGTTTTTACTCAAAACTATGAATAGCTCAACAATCCATTTTTAAATAATTTGTAAGATAAATATACTAGCTACATAAATGAAAGACAGTTTATTTTTAAGTTTGATGGTTATCAAGACGGTTTTATCACTTTTTCCGTCTTATTCGGGTAGACTCAGCCCATACAAAAAAAAAAATTCAATCATCACCGCATCCTGTGTATTCAAAATCCATAATTCTAAATTCTAAGATTACCTATATTATATCTTCATAGTATTATAAAGAAACTTTATGGGGATGTTTGTATGTTTAAATGTTTTTGGGTCAATTACGTCCCGAAAAACAGACGGAAATGGTTCACACTTGGAACATACGTAGCCTACGCGCTAAAATATTAAAGGTATTTAGTACTTTTAATCAATGCTCCACGCACTACAAAGTTAGTCTGTTTTTTTTATGTTTTTTTGTACTAAACTAAAAAAATACTGGAGTAATTTTAAAAATCCTTTCACTTAAAGCTACATTATCAGCGAGTAGCATGGAATATATTTTATTTTCAAAAACATTAGGATTCCCCACGAAAACTGCTATATTAAATTTAATATTTATGATTTGAAAATTCAATTATTTGTATCAAATATTTGCCTATATTCATCAATACACAGTGCTAGCAGTTACGGTAATCCAATCACGCCGTCAGTATGTCAGTTTTCCTTATCTGTCGATCTAAAACGCTCTACCTACACAATCGCACAATCTTAGTCACCCGTAACCGTACACTGCCTGTCAAAACAAACGTACTGTCCTTTACAAAGCACAAAAAAAACTATGCACACCAAACGATATCACAACTTATTCTAAAGAGAATACAGTACATAATACTATTAATATCGTTTTTGACAGCCGTATCCGTCATCCGATGAATCGATATGCAAGTGTCTAAATCGTAAACTTAAAATATATCACAGATTTATCTTTTGTTTTATGTTTTCTAATGTTCACTGCTACCAGCGGTGGTGTCAGTCTGATTTTTTTTTATTTATCTCTTTTATATGTCTCTATATTTTTGTTCAATTATGTTTTCTTATTTCTTATTTTTTTTTTATAAACGAATGCCTATGATTGTTACAGGAATGAGCCAACAATTTCCGTAGGTTTTATTATAGTTTTAAATTCCAAAACTGGAGGAGAACTAATAGATATCAAAAACCAAAAATACAATACCTGTCTACTTGCTGTAGGTATATGACACTGTAAAACGGTGATTTTATTTTAATAAACCACTTTTCGAATAAAATAATCATAAAAATTAGATAAAAAGAAGTTATATGAAAAAATACTAATCACTACATAGTATAAAGCAAAGTCGCTTTCCGCTTCCCGCGTCTGTATGTATGTATGTATGTTTGCTTATATCTTTAAAACTACACAACGGATTTTGATGCGGTTTTTTTTAATAAACAGAGTGATTCAAGAGGAAGGTTTATATGTATAATACATGCATAATATAGTAGAGAAACACTGATAATTTTAGAGGTTTCTAATGTGATGACGTAAATAAACACATTTTTTTGCGCTTACATTGCAAATGCTGGCTGAACCCCACGAGATATATCAAAATAATGTACCTACTACAGTATTGTACACCTTAAAAACGTCTACAAAAAAGTCAACGATGGTATTAGAAATGTCTTACGCACAGCGAAGCGGGCACGGGTCAGCTAGTTCCTAATAAATTGGGTAAATTAAGAAAAAAATACATTTGAATTTGTTGTCAATATTCAGAGATATTGCATATACTTACTTAACACATATAATCAAAGCAGCTGAAATTTCCTCCGTTTTTGAAGTCTGAAACTATAGCACGAAATCTATCGACAAGCCATCCCAATCTCAGTGTTGGATTGAATTTGACTAACGGACGAACTACGCTCGCGGCAATCGAATAAAACAATCGAGACTAGTAGAAAATAAACGACATAATCGCTTGAATCGATCACGAGAATCGAGAGGTTGTTAACAATTGACGCCTTACTATTTATGCTTTGGAGATGAAGTGGATCGCGGGCCGTAGGTCGGAGCTGTACCGTTACTTAAAACTGAACTTTATCTTCAGCTAGTTTAGAGTTGAAGTTCCTTTGTAAAGGATTAAATGAACAATAGCCTAGTAAAGATGAGACAAGTGATTAGGTTACAAAATGTTCTACACCTAGGCCAGAGATGGGTTGAAATACGTTTTGTTTGGTGCCCCTTACAATGAATTACTCGTACGTTCGTGTCCTTTCGCTATTGTACTTATTTCTTTACTATTTTACATGTTCTTAGATTTTAACTTATTAATATTATAAATCTGAAAGTTTGTGAGGATTTTTGGATGTTTGTGCCTTACTTCCAAAAGACTGAACGGATTTAGTTGTAACTTGGAATATACTTAGCCTATATCTACATTCTACAAGTGATGACAATGTAATATTATACAGTTATTCGGCTCGGACGATACTGAACGCTACACCCAATGAAGACCATACCACCTTCGTGAAATAGAACAACTGTATCAAATTCTTTTGAAAAGTGAATCATGGGTGGCAATTCTTTTGATTGCACGAACTGAAAAAATTTCGAAAACTACAAAATAAAAAAAATATCGGACAACAGTCCATATAAAGGTAGTTTTTAGTATTTTTTCGTGTTTTTACGTACATTTAGTCAACATGTAAACAAGTGTTGAATGAAATGACATTTTGACTTGTTTTTACACAATACAATACATGTAAAATATGGCTAAAATATTTTAAATTTAAGAACTGTCATTTTGAGAATACGCTAATTTAGACTTTATTTTTAAGAGCGATCGTATTTTACGAATTTTTTATCAGTTTGTCAACGAAATTGCCATCATTGAGTGAAAATATTGAATTCTTCAAAAGCTTCAATGCAAATGAACTCAATCAATGATGGTGAGATCGGCCACCCGCGACGGACACCTGTTGTCGTATCACGACATCGCATCGGCGTCGAATTACTCTGCAATTATTATTGTTCTGATTAAACATTTACACACTGAAGTACGAAGAAAATTGTGAAGACAGTTCGAATTTTTTCACGTGCTCATTGGATTATCTATAAGAGTGGAGACGGTCAACGAAAATACGTAAAAAATAAAAATTTATGAAAAATATTGGTGGAATATTCACATACTAAGAAGCAAAGCTAACCATTTTAAGGGATAAAATATTTATTATATTTTTTGTAACTACGTAGATATACATATACAGACTTATATATATAACTTCCAGATAACAAACAAACATCTATGTTGGGTTATCCTGATTGGGAATCGAAAGAAAGTAAAATAATCAATAAATAATAAAATCACAAGGATCACTTTGAAAGGAGCTAGGATGAAGCTACGCCTGTTCCTCGCGACCAAACCTAGAAGAATCAGGCAATAAACACGGCTTGGGGTCTATAATTTTTTTCAATGATCCTTTCCTTAATGCTATGTAGAGCTCCAGCTACATAACAGAAACTAAACGAAAGGTATCCATTGAATTTTTGAAAGAAGAGAGAGAGACAATTATTGAGAACAGGTTTATGTCGTGGGCCATATTTGGACGTGCCTCTGACTACCCCCTTTAGGAATATTCATAGATCTAAGCACCTGTGAGCTGTCTGTGTCGTAGTCCTATTTTGTTTAATTTTTTTAAACTTTGTATTTAAAATGTGATCTTACGGATGTAATAATTCATATCTGTCCCTGAAACAGACTCATTCCATTCACATAATTATATGTACCTACCAGGTATGTACCTGCCAATGGTAATTATATATTATACACACACTTTGTCGGCGATCCAACAGCCTACTACCGGAAAAAAAGTAATTGGAAACAATTAATTTACAAAGTATACAGGCAATTTCTTTAGAATCTCAACATCGGGCCGCTTAATCGAATTAAAAATTCATCCTTTCCCCATTGTTCCGGCATCAAGATAACCCTTCCAAAACAAATAGCTCTAATTACAGCTGAAATTCGGTTAGAGCGGAGTCATTTCTATTTAGTAGATTAATTCGGGCATCAATCAGAGTGGCTGGACAAATTGAGGGAGTTATTTTTTCGATTAGAAGTCTATTGTTTAATCACGGTCGGTTACTGCGAGATAGCATCAGAAAGTTGAGTGTGTTTTCACTGACTCTAACCACGATAATGTAACATTTCAGACTTTTAACTTTCAGTGTAGTCAGAGCCACGTTCAAGTATAACATTAGGCAGGCGTAGCTTCACCTTGCTCCTAAGATGTTTTAAAGTGATCATTGTGCTTTATTGAAATACCTAAATACTTTTTGACGTTCCTTCACTGTTTTGAACACATAATATACATTATAATAGCATTTTTTTTTATAGATAAAAATATTTATTTCAATTTATTTTAACTAAAAAAAATAAAAAATACGATCACGACTGTAATCCCCAAGTATGGTAGACATCCACTCTAGTGGGGGTAGTCAGAGGCACGTCCAAACATTATATTTGGCACATGCCCACATTTTGCATTAGTTAGCATTCCATAGAATGCATTTTCCACAGTTTTCTTTTTAGTTTTTAACATAATTATTATTTGAAGTCAATTTAATGTTGCTGGACCAAATTCAGACTTTACATCTGTCAAGATAAGCGACAGATAACGTTATATTTTTCTTAATGGACGCCGTTGACTTGCCGATAAGATTGTAATTAATCTACGTCAGTACTGATAGAACTATTTATTAAGTTGGTATAAGTCAACACATGTGAAGTTCATAGGCCGCTTAAGGGTTCTGGCGTAGCTTATGAACTGTTTTAGCTAGGACTGACAGCTTAAAACCAGCGCTGCACTGCACTTCATCTAGTCGGTACCACGCTAGTCTTAATGCTGAGACGGGGACCTATTTTAAACCACATAGCCAATGTGCTATATTGATAGGTTGTTTGATTATTACATTTTATCAGAAGAGCAGTTATATAAACATATATGGGCATTAAAACACGTGCTCATAACGGTGAAGGAAAACATCGTGAGGAAACCAGATAGTATTCTTATAAGCGGCGATGGGCTAGCAACCTGTCACGTAAATAATGCTAACTACTGCAAAATGTGGGCATGTGCCAAATATAATGTTTGGACGTACCTCTGACTACCCCCACTAGATATCTTCAAAGGATCTAAGCGTCTGGAGATCCGAGAGGATGTCTACCGTACTTGGGGATTACAGTCGTGATCCTTCCCTAATGCTATGTAGAGCTCTAGTGTGGTGCCGTAAGAACAAGGCATCGACCACACAGCCTAGACTCCTCATGTCAGATCAGAGGTGGCTGTGACATTGAACCGGCCAATCAGAATGCATTTTTTACCGCTCCCCCCGACCTGCACACCTCAACGTTTTGACAGAATTGTTTGTTTAAATAAATGAAATCATTAGGCGTCTATTGGGCTATGTGGTCGATGGAACAAGGTGAAGGCTCAAACAAGAATCCAACGTACCGATCACTTGAACTGTCTCAGACCCGTATCCAACAGTAGCCAAGCAATTATAAATACATTTTTACCGATAACCGACCGATAAGCTGTTCATAGAATAGACAACAACTTTACGAATAGAAGGATCACTGTGACGAAGCAAAATTACTATGTAGACATTTAACTATAAGCGGCGATGGGCTTGCAATCTGTCACGTAACTACAGTAAAATGTGGGTAGTATGCCAAACATATTATTTGGTCTTGCCTCTGATTGTCAAGCCAAGACGAATCAGGCCACAAAGCGCGCGTGCCTATTATTTTCTTCGATGAATCTCTCTTTGCGAACAAATATTTTTTTAAGGTTTTTTAGTAGAACCTTAAAAAAAAGTCCAGCATTGGTATCAACTGTAAAATATCAAAGCCGAAATCAAAAAATCGTTCTGTTCATTAAAAATCACTAGGCTCATTTAGAATATTCATAATATTTTGTTTAGTTTAGAAAAGAAATAGGAACACGACTATAATTCCCAAGTACAATAGACAATTAGACATCCTCTCAGATCTCCAGGCGCTCAGATCCTTGAAGATGTCTAAAGTGGTTAGTCAAAGGCAACGTCCAAACTTTAATTTTATTTTAGTTTAATTAACATCCATTCCTTTCTCCATAATATTCCGAAATGGACGGCCGTTAACCGAGTTATTTTACAAAATTGGTTCAAAAAACATGCACTCAATAATAAATCTAAAACGAACGCTGCTAAAGCCGATTGTTGGTTGTACACTGATTTGAACTGATACATGCCTAATAGTGTGTAATGTTTTTACATCAGTCTGTATGATAACGTCGCGGTGATAAGCCACGGTGGGGCCATCTAGATCGCTTTGTTCTAACTATGTTAGGTCTGAAGTACAATGTAAGTTTGTTTATATGTAACTACTTTTTTTATACAAATAAATATCCCGATAAGATTTAGTAACATATAATTGTTGAAATTCAATCAATTTAAAGTTGCTATTGACGATTCTGTTGTGTCCACGCTAAACCTAAAATTCCTAAAAACTATCGCTCATATTCTTTTACGTTGAAATCTATATTAGCGTAACATCAAAGTGACAGTCCCAAAACATAGGATATTTTAGTAATTTTTCTATTTTATTTCGCTAATTTTACACATCCATTGATATGTAAAATACCATGTGTCGTAGTTAAAACTTAAAACCATGTTGATTAAGTTTAGCTTGACGTTTCTAAATCACTTACCTACGAAAATTGTAAAAATATTTAACACTATGCTAAGTTTTAGAACTGTCACTTTGATGTTACGCTAATTTAGACTTTAACGTAAAGGAATAAGAGCATAAGTTTTTAGGAATTTTAAGTTTATCGTGGGCACATCAGAATCGCTACTATTGGCTGTCGCGTACCTACATAAACCGAAAAATCCGTGTGATATCAAAGTCAAAAGGTATTTTTTATAATAAAATCACATGGATCACTTTGAAATGAGGAGTTAGGTGAAGCTGTTCTGTTGATGGATGTCAATTGTCAGCGTCGCCAAGTAGTGCTTCATAGATCACAAGTGGTGATGCCAGATGACCGCCTCGCATTCTCCCCAAAACCCCCCCAAAATTGAGGTTTTTGAGAAAAAAACCCACGAAATATTTTTATTTATTAACTAGCAGTCCGTCTCGGCTTCGCACGGGTACGCTATATTTCTATATTCACTATGATAAAGCATTGTGAATCACACACATTTGCGAAATGTGATAGATTGGTTGGCAGTAAGGTTATTTAGTCTAGTTATCATAACGACTTCTCCCAGATAACAGTTTTGCCACCAAAAAAAATATCCCCCCCAATTCCCCCCAAACACCGATTTTTCCCTCCAAAATCCCCCCAAAAATATTTTCCCCCAACTGTTCCGTCGCTGTAAAAACCCCCCAAATTTGGGTGAAAACCCCCAATCTGGCATCACTGGTAGAAGGCCCTGATTTATTCTTTACTAGCTGACCCGTGCCCGCTTCGCTGTGCGTAAGACATTTCTAATACCATCGTGGACTTTTTTGTAGACGTTTTTAAGGTGTTTATACTGTAGTACATTATTTTGATATATCTCGTGGGGTTCAGCCAGCATTTGCAATTCTTTATTCAATTATCTGAATATTATACCTACTACTGAACGTACTGAGATGTATGCATTAGGCGTTGTATGTATGTATGAATATGTGTGTGTGGACTCTCTTTTCCGCATTGGAACTCAAGGACTAAACGCTATGCGTAAGTGAAAATTGTGTGTTATGTGTTGCAAATGCAACAATAAGGGCTTGCCTCTAAAAGTATAAGTACAATAGATAGCGCGCTGTCTGAAATGTCCATCAATATTTATTTATTTATTTATTGTTAATAGATTAAATAATAACCTACACGTATTGTATGTATCAGAACCAATATCTTCAGATCTTCCAAAGGTTTGTCAAACTGCGTAGGTCCCATTTGTTCCATAGAACCCTACGTCATACATAAGACACAGTTTTTGATCCAATTTTTACCATAAAACAGTTTTGTTCTATAACGCCACAAAAAAGATTATATTTATACCATACCTACTTTAAAAAGCTTATTTTATTCACGCAAAACAGTGAATAAAAAGGCCTTTTATTCACTGTTTTGTTTTTATTCACTATTTTGGTGTTTGAATTTGGAACACAAAATATATCCGGTCTCTATTTCAATGCTTACACAAACTCCTTGCGCTGAGATTCGAAATTCAAAACTCTTTGGTGCAAATAAATTCTCGAGATTTGATTGGTCGATATTTGCGACAAGGAGTTTGGCATTAGATTACCCTTAATCAAATGAGGGGAAATTATTTCCCACTTCGTCCGACTTAACAAATTCGTTTTTTTTTTTTAAATGACAAGACTTAGCCGTGCCAACCATAGAGAAAAATAATCTTGGATATATTTTTTACTGATTAATGGCAACATTTGTCAAGAAGTTGATAACCTGACGTCGTATGTCAAAGCCAAACTCACAATTTGTGATTTTTCCGCGAAAATACTTGCTTTGTTACGAATTTTAGAAAGTTTTTTGAAAAAAAAATCTGGTAAGTGAGTACACGTTATAATAAACTAAACTAGACTTATTTTCCGAACGTTTAGCTGAAAAAGAACCGTGAAAACCATTAGATTTCTTGGAGAATTTTCATCTTTAATTAGTGGGAAATAATTTCCCTTTGTCTGTCCCTGTCTTCAAAAAAAACTTTAACTATATAAAAAATGTGCGTCAGTTCATTGAACAGAATATGTTTACTGTTTACTATTTTAGTTCCTTTTTGATTTATATTATTTTATATCCCTAGCAACTTTGAAAAATGAATGCCAAAAAGAAGCCAAAAGTACTTACCAAGAAGAATCTCGAAGAAGCTGTCGATAACTTGGCTGATATATCCGATTTATCTGGATCTGATTCTGAAGACGACACTTGCTATGCCAATAGTGTTAACTCTATTCCCGATACCTACTTGAATCAACCCGACGATTACGTGATAGAACAGCGACTTGAAGAAATTTTTGGCGTGGGAGATGATTATAATGATGTGAATATACAAGATGAACCCGTTATACAGACTACAGAATCATTATTGTCAGTTTTAAATCATCAATTTGACAACACAACTAACACCGCTGGCATTACCACATCAGATGATTTAAATTTTGACCAAGATACTTACAATAGCGAATTCGAAGTACAAGAAAATGAAAATCAAGGCAGTCCTCAGGCAGTATATCTTGAAATTCCGCAAGAAGATGTTGTATCTCCTATTAGTGCACCAATTGAACAAGAAGCTACAATTGCCAGATTAGACAACTATTTTCTAGATAACAATCCAATAGACGACTTTTTGGAAGATGATCAACAAGATCACAATGTGGTACTTAGGGATCGCTCTCAACCAAGAGAATGGAAAACAGTAGACTTAGCCCATGATGTTCCTATCTTTGAAAAGCTATTTCAACCCATGGTAAGTGACACTCACAAAACTACACCACTGACTGTTTTCGCGAGGTTTTTTCCTGATAAAGTGATTCTGATAATAGTGGAACAAACAAATAGATATGCTCGTCAAAAAAATAGTCATAATTGGATACCTGTTACTGAACAAGACATTAAGGCGTATTTAGGAGTTCTTGTGCTGATGGGCTTAAATCCTCTCCCAGACATGGAGTTATATTGGTCAACAGACCCATTTTACTCTAACAATGAAATCGCCCATGCTTTTCCGCTGGTAAGATTTAAAAAAATTACGGAAAACTTACATTTGAATGATAATTCAATGGAACCACCAAGAGGGTCTTCGGAGTACGATAAATTGTACAAAGTGAGACCTCTGATTACAGAACTGAATAACGTATATCAGAATGAAGCCCATAACTCAGCTGTGCAATCGATTGACGAAAGTATGGTGAAATTTAAGGGCCGTAGTTCATTAAAGCAATATATGCCCAAAAAACCTATTAAGAGAGGTTTTAAAGTTTGGGCCAGGTGCGATGCAAAAACCGGATATTTATATCAATTTGATATATATACTGGAAAAGGCGACAATATTGAGAATGAAGGACTTGGCTATAATGTGGTGATGAAGCTCTGCAATAATGTACCTAGTAATACCCTAATAGCCTTTGATAATTTCTTTACCAGCTGCAACCTTTTGGAAGACCTGTATGAAAAGAAAATTTATAGCGTAGGAACAGTTAGAAGTAACAGAAAAGATCTCCCTGATATGATAAAGAAAAAACAACCGAAAGCATTGAGACTAGAAAAACACAACTTTGCAGCTGTCACAGCTGAGCCAATCACAGCCGTCAAGTGGTTTGATACCAAAGAAGTAGCAGTACTCTCCACAGCACATCAGCCACGAGATGTTATGTTCGTGAAAAGAACGCAAAAGGATGGCTCTAGAAGAGAAATTCTTTGTCCAAAAGCAATTGCTACTTATACTCTTAGTATGGGTGGCGTTGATTTGTTCGACCATTTCAGGTCTTCGTACCCAATTAGTCGCAAATCAAGAAAATTTTGGATGAGACTTCTGTTCTTCTTGTTTGATGCGTCAATCATAAACGCATTTATTACCTACAACTACACACATGTTGCAACGTTGCATGGACATCGTGATTTCAGGTTGCGCTTAGCACGTGCACTTATAGACAATTACACTACTCGGAAAATACAAGCAAGACAACAAGGAACAGTTTTTAAAAACAAGAAAGGCGGTGTCTTCGGTGTTCCGGATGAAATTCGTTTATTGAATGTGGGCATACACTTGCCAGATGAAATCAGCACTTACAAAAGGTGTAGATTCTGCAGTACAAAGAAGAGAGAACAAAGGACCAAAATAGAATGCACTACGTGTAAAGTACCTCTGTGTGCTAAGAATTGTTTCAAAGAATTTCACACGAGTTCATCTCAATAATTGAAATAGGTACCTTCACTCGCTATGTCATAGAGATCGTCTAATTTGCGTCATAGAGATTTTCATAATTAAGTTTTTTATTATTAGGTATTTGTATTTTTGTATTTTTCTCATTAAACCCATTGTAACCCTAACATTATTGTTTAATTTTGCAATTTCATGTTAGAATTTTTAATTTTACATTTAGTATTCATAAAATATAAAACAAAGCAGGGTGAGGAGCTAGTATAAAAACAGTACTAAAATTCTTGAAAAACTCGTAACCTATACCGGATAATGGGAAATAATTTCCCACTTGGTGATATTTTGCAATGCCGTTATGAACAAGGGGAAACTATTTCCCACCGCAAAACCCCCCTTTCCCCCCACTTTTCCAAGTTTTTATCATAAGATTTGAAATCTACTCGCAAAATTCACCTAAGAACCGATCTCAGTTTTTATTTATCTCACAAAAAGTATTCCATTTGATTAAGGGTTAAATAAATATTCTCGTAGTCATGGTATAAAGTATAGTATGCAACTCCTGAATAAAGTACGAATTTATATCGAGGGCCATGTATCACTCGCGTCGTTCAGGATTCTAACAGTTGAATCACTCGCTGCGCTCGTGATTCAATCATTAGAATCCTTCACTTGCTCGTGACTCATCTACGGCCCTCGCTTTAAATCCGTCCTTTATTCACTAGTTGCATAATATACTATTCTATGGTACAAATTGGGGAAAAAAACTGTGTCTTTTCGTACTATGACGTTGTATTCTATAGAACAAATGGGACCGACTTCAAACCTTGATTCTCGCTTCGCCACAGAGGTCTCAATAAGCTAGACACCCACATTTTTGGAAATAAATGTGACTCAATGTAAAGATACCAAGTTCTGAGAATTAAAACACTGGCATCTCGTATCATGACAGGGTTTCGTGGAGCATCTGATAATCAGAGGCTATCAGGGGTCAGACATTATCAGGCAGATTAGGTGGCTGACGATCGTAGAGTCCATTTTGTTGATCGATCTCTCGATTAACAAATTCCATGATAGGTTTGAGAGGGCATTACAGTGTCGTACGAGTATGCTGTAGATGAAACTAAAATAATATCGAATAATCACGGACGTTCTCAATTCGGCGGCTATGTACTTTATTTTATCTTATTACTCTGACTATTTCGTAATGGCTGCTCCGATTTTAATCTTCTAGAAGTAGTCTTCACACATTTCATCTAGCTAGATATTAGTAGTTTTCCAAGAAACATTAAAATCAGACAAGACGATGAAACTATAGATTTTTACAAGGGTCTTTATCACGTAAAACATTTGCACGCGACCATGGCTATTGTAACATTGTCGTAACGTTGGGAAAAATAAAGGTAACGTGATAAAGACCCGTGTAAAAATCTATAGGATAAGACGATAAAAATATAAATAAATGAAATAGGTTCACGACTGTAACCCTCAAGTATTTACGGTAGACATACTCTCAGATTTCAAAGCGCTTAGATCCTTGAAGATGTTTAAAGGGGGTAGAGGCTTGTCTAAACATTATTTTCTTTGCCGATAAGGAGTAACAAGGTTTTCCGCTGATTTTACTCTTTTCGAGATCGTTTCCAAACAGACCAATCAACGCAAAATCCAATGATGAAATATCACAAATAGAGCAGATCGACCGTTGACATGGCAGATGTTTCCTTATCAGCGCGATATACGGCGGATGCTGACGATACCGCGATATCGCTCATTATGTTATTTTTTTTAATTTCAACTAGCTGATAGCCAGAGGGAGATGGCGATAGTTCTCTAAACGAGAGAGCGGGACAGAGAGTGCGTGATGGCCGCATGGTGGATCTGATAATCAGGTATTGGAAAGTTTTATCGGTGACCTTTAATTTGACCAGTGATAATCGATGTTATGTTAGATCTTTAAAAAGCCGTTTCAAAATGTGTTATATTTGTTGGCTCCTAATATCATTCGATAACAACCGCTTTATAACATCGTCAGAACCAATGGATGAATCTCGCAAGACCAGTTTGATTGGTCACCGACGAGGCCTAGCATTGGCTGTAGAAGTGTGAATGTTGATGATGACGTGTTGGTGACAGATATAGATACAGTCAGTGGTAGAATTACCACCAGGCTGTGTAGGTTGGAGCGCAGAATGGCAGATATATTTACCTAAATGTTATTGGGTCCACACAAACAATACAACATTATAGACACATTATAGCTGTCATGTGGTAAGTAACGACTAAGTACTTTACCCTATAGGGTACGGTTCCCAATAAATTGTGGTAATTTAAAGATAAAATATCAAAAACGCTGCAATAATATCCAAAATGAAATTAGCTTTGCAAATACGGACGTGAGAACAGTATTATCTGTGTTTGCATCCCGTCCGCTATTATTCAACGATAAGGCACGAATATTCGCGAAATCTGATGACGATCCCGTGATACTAGGATGCAAACCGCGAACGGGGAGCTTATCTCCATATTCTTAGTTGTAGCCTCGACTCTACCTTGACTCAAACTCTTTCGAGGTCCCTCGAACTTTGCATCGAAACCTTATGTTTGGTATCTTAAATCACACAGGCACACACACATACTCATACACACTTATGCACATTTTTATCTCAATTGTTTCTACCCAATGTATTATTCAAAGTTTATTAGTTTTACCACCCCACTAATAACTCTAGCTTAGGTCTAATAATAGACTTAAGCAAGAGCGAAATCTCCTATGACAAGTATTTTTTACTCAAAAGGAGATCTCATCATTGCTCATAATATTGTTCTTTTGGAAACGCAATAAAAACATTTATTATTATTATTTATTTAAATCGACGAAGGAATTTCGGAGGTTCTTCAATAACGTTATTAAGTCATCATTCTGAGAAGATGTTCATCAATTAAACTGTCACAGTCACACTAGAAGTTGATAAAATTCGAATTATTTTCCAAAGTTGGCTCTTCAAAAACACTAGTTTCGTTTCAGATCATAATTCGTTGAATAATCATACTATGTAAGTAAATTATAGACAGTTTTTTTTAAGTTTGATGGTTTTCAAGATAATTAAGTTTTATCACTTTTTTCGTCTTATCCGCGTAGACTCAGCCCATACAAAAAACCGGCCAAGTGCAAGTAGGACTCGCGCACGAAGGTTTCCGTAACATTATCTATAAAAAACGCCAAAAAAACACGTTTGTTGTTTGGGAGCCTAGCTTAAATATTTATTTTATTCTGTTTTTAGTATTTGTTGTTATAGCGGCAACAGAAATACATCATCTGTGAAAATTTCAACTGTCTTGCTATCACGGTTCATGAGATACAGCCCTGTGACAGACAGACGGACAGCGCAGTCTTAGTAATAGGGTCCCGTTTTTACCCTTTGGGTACGGAACCCTTCGTGCGCGAGTCCGACTCGCACTTGGCCGGTTTTTTCATTATTGCTCTAAAACACATGTGTTTTTAGTCAAATTAACACAATATTTTGCTGTTATCAGCATATTATCGCGTTAGATCGTATCGTTTACGTGACGATTAATAAAAAGTTGATAAAATTAACAAACAATATTGGACATTATTGAACTTGTTAATAGATACAAGCTTCCACATACTGCTATACTCGTGGTACCCGTAAATAATCTCACTACGACAAAAATATAGTTACCTACGACATGATAAAAATAAATAAAATATGATCACGACTGTAATCCCCAAGTACGGTAGACATCCTTTCAGATCTCGAGACGCTCAGATATTTAAATATGTCATAAGTGGTTAATCAGAAGCACGTCTAAAAATTACATTTGGCACATGCCCACATTTAGCAGTAGTTAGCATTCCACACGTGACAGGTTGCAAGTCATAATTAGGAATCATTTACAAACCTTGACGCCCCATTTCAATCCAGGATTGTTTCTCGGGATAATTTGTTATTTCATAATCTATCTGTAGATATACCTACCAAATTTTAATCAACTCAGTTCAGCTATTATTACGAATAACAAACAAATTCATTTTAAACATCAAGATTTCGCATTTATAATGCGATTGTAAACTCAAATTGCTTCATTATGCAATTTCTGTATGATTAACGTCAAATAATATAATCCTAATGAGCAATTTCCGTAGTTTTTTTTTTTGCTGCTTTTTGAATTTGTGTTATAGTTCTTTAGTTATTTTTTTTATTGTTGTAAGTACTTGAGTAGTACTTTTAATTATTATTCTTGTTTGAGCCTTCGCCTTGTTCGATTGGCACCACACTGGAGCTCTACATAGCATTAAGAAAAGGATCATTAAAAAAAAGGTAGACCCCAAGCCGTGTTTGTTGCCTGATTCTTCTAGGCTTGGTCGCGAGGAATCGGCGTAGCTTCACCTAGTTCCTAAGACGTTTCAAAGTGATCCTTGTGATTTTATTGAAAAAAATGATGTTGAATTTGAATTTGAATTTTAACAAGAACTTTTAAAATACATAATTAAAACTATTTTTAAATAGAAATGCAGTTAGTTACCCGAAACTTCGTCTGCGCTGTTTCAGACATTCCATTTTTGACGACTTTATAGTAAAACAATGAAAATTCAGAAAATCAAAAAAAGTAGTAAAAGTAGACTATTTCCATCCCAAGACTTTAAAATATCTCTCTTTGACATTTCATCACAATCGGTCCAGAGCGGTTTGGCCGTGATAACGAAACAGACAGACAGACAGAGTTACTTTTGATTTTATTATATTAACTATAGATTTTCCAATTGACCGGTCGCGATCGCGAACGATACTCATGATGAAGAGCAATACGAAACGTCAGCAATACAAAACGTGGTAATTAGCCGTATTTCTATTAAAGGTGATACTTGAAATTTTTGTTTTTTTGGTACGGGCGGAGTCTACCCGGATAAGACGGAAAAAGTGATATAACCGCATTATCTTGAAAACCATCGACCTTAAAAAGAAACTGTCTTTCATTTTTGTGGAATATACGAATTATATAAAGATGAACGTAAAAACGTAATTAGTGTTTTGGAAGAGCTAACTTTGGAAAATAAATCCATCGAGAAATTTTCACCAATCGTGTTTCTGTAACATATATAAAATCTAGATTAAATGCATATTGACGTAAAACTGCAACATACCACTAATACGGCTACCAAATCATTATTATGAGCGCAACGCATACTGTTGTAGAATTACAACTATCAGGCACCTTTTCTCTTTCGCGTCTGTCAAATGCCATCTTGACATTCACAAAGCATTGACTGTCGGAAATTTGTAGCAGGTGAAAATTGGAATAGTGTTTTTGGAGTAAATAGCTGATTTTCGAAGGTAAATAAGTGTTTTTTTTTTTATTTTATTGTAATAATTCATCTTCTTTTCGGTACAGTAATTGGTTAAGACAATAGCATTCTAATGTCTCCCTGCATTAGAATGTACAAGTCTACAAGATATATTTTATTCAAGAGGTCAGAAGGGTGAAGTTATCTTTGATAATGAAACTTTGTTTTGCGGTTATTGATAAAAAAAACTATTCTACAGTCATAAAAAAAAAATTATACCTATATTATCCTAAAATAACTTTTCAAATATTATATTTATAAAAAGGATGGCAAGCTAAATAAAACCTCTCGCATTACCCAAAAACTAAAATCCCACAAGCTTTTATCAAACGATCATTTCGTGACCGAAAAATTTGGATCTCCCAAATAAACGCATCAAACATCTTCATCCTGCAAAGAAATCCTACCTTGATGAATCGCATCGCATCCAACTCCAAAGGAAATTCAACTTTACTACGCCGCAATAAGGACAAATTTCCCAAATCCATGCACAAACCCACCTCTATTTTGACGACTCTTTAATGCACAATCTTACGAAATCCCGCAAACCATTTTCAGTTTAGACGCATTAGATTTAGAGTTCATTTTTCAGTAACACGAAGCTGATCTCGGTACGGTACAGATACAATCGCAAGTTTTATCAATTCCTGGGACAATAAATTAACTGTAATCTCTGTTCGCGATCTAAGCTTGAAGTAAACATTGCTAAGCTTAATTGGGATCGCATGATCACTTACAATAAGATATTGGACACGATTTCGGTAGAAGTGTGTTACGTTTCGTGTTACTTTGCTATGGTAACGGTACTACATGATAAATTCGTATGCATCTAATGCTAGATTTACACTCTCGCCTCGTACCTCGCCTCGTGCTTCGTCTCGTGTTTCGCCTCGCACCTCGCGTGATCGATAGTAAAGGAGGGAGGCGCGAGGCGAGCCACGAGCGTCTGTTCACACTCTCGTCTCGTGGTTCGCCTCGCGACTGGTACGCGAGTGTAAATCTAGTATAAGAAAATATTTTGACACTAACCAGGTAGCTATTTATACAGGTAAGCGTTCACGTTCGGCACCACACTGGAGCTCTACATAGCATGAAGGAAAGAATCATCGAAAATAAGTTATCTGTTGAAAAATATTTTTCAATGGCATGCTTTTGTAAAATCTAAACCATCAAGTACCAGCGAGCTACCACCTGAACTTGACAAGAATGTAAAGTTTTTACTCAATCGAAGTATTTAATAGAGTTCCGTTGTGAGTGCCTGTTGAAGAGCTCCTGCCTCCATCATCAGATCAGCTCGCTGCCACCATATATATGTATATTGTCACCAGAACTAAAAGTGTATGCAAAATTTCAGCTCAGTCGGTTGGGGATAATTGCTTCAAAATTGAGTTGCAAGATTCCACCCGAACAAACATAGTTACATACATACTTTGCAAGTTAAATAAAAGCTTGTAAAAATGATAGGCACCAAGCTGTGTTTGTTGCCTGATTCTTCTAGGCTTAGTCGCGAGGAACAGGCGTAGCTTCACCTAGCTCCTAAGACGTTTCAAAATGATCCTTTCGACTATGACTTTACTAATAGTTATGTTAATAAAAAGTTTCCATTTTATAAGTTTTAGGTACATTTAATTTTGTTTTTATAAATCCTTGATTTAAATTCAGCCAAATAAGTACATAAATATTAATCTTCATAAACTGATCCAAATACGATAGTTTATCCGAGTTGGATTAAATCGCCAGCCGTTGATAGCGATAAACATCTAAAGATAAACAAGTGTAGATAGGAATTCAGAATCTTGTACCTACTGTGTAATTTGTATGTACAGATGCAAACACAAGATAAAGTACTACTAATCGTATATAAAAAAAATAGGATCATTATTGTAATCCCCAAGTACGGCAGACATCCTCTCAGATCACTAAATTTCTCCAATTTGATCTAAATAGATACGATATATCAAATTTAAAGAAATTTCATTCTTTGAAGCTTCAATTTTTTTATTAAGTATAACAATAATAATAAACAATATACATATATATTTTTTTTATGATAAAAAACCGGCTTCACGAAGACTTCCGTACCATTAGGTATCTATAAAAAACGCCAAAAAAACACGTTTGTTGTACGGGAGACCCACTTCAATATTTATTTTATTCTGTTTTTATTATTTATTGTTATGGCAACAGAAATACTTATGTATTTGTGAAAATTTCAACTGTCTAGCTATCACGGTCTATGAGATACAGCCCTGTGACAGACAGACGGACAGCGAAGTCTTAGTAATGGGTCCCGTTTTTACCATTTAAGTACGGAACCCTAAAAAGGTACGTATATAAAACCACCTATTCTTTCCAATACAAAAACTAGTGAAATATTCAAAACAATTTATATCTATCAAATTTAAAAAGCAACAATGATTTCCTTCACTTTTTAGAATGCTCATCATTTATTTTTTTATTTTATTAAGGTGATAAGTGAATTTTTTGACGTTTTGTATGGGCTGAGTCTACCCGGATAAGACGGAAAAAGTGATAAAACTGTATTATCTTGAAAACCATCAAATTTAAAAAAAATTGTCTTTAATTTAGGTATTTTATCTAACGAATTATATAAAAATTAACTATTTACCTATTCATAGTTTTGATTAAAAACGAAACTAGTGTTTTTGGAAAATAAATCTATCGAGAAAAGTTTCACTAATCGTGTTTCTTTAATTTATCTAGATTAAATCCTTAAGTTATCTTTGTCATAAAAAACAAAAATGTATGTTTTGCGGTTATTGAGAAAAAACGATTGTGCATTCATCAAAAACATTTATTACTTGTCTTAATACATAACAGTTACGTACACTAATGTACACATAATCCGTCAGTAAACATTCTACATCTATGTAATTTGATCTGTATCGCCATCGCCTAATCATGGATTTATCGATAGGATTTAATCGACAGATAGGAGCTGATCGATCATGCCAGATACACATTTAGATAGCGATCCCTATCGCAGAGAGATTTATAAATTTACCATTACAACGCTTAGAAATTCCAAGGAACGTTATGTCTAGTGATAACGTGTCGTTTACTTCAGGGATTTTATCAATTAAGACGAGTAATAAATGTTTTTGATGAATGCAGAATCGTTTTTTCTCAATAACCGCAAAACACACATTTTGTTTTTTATTAAAAGGATAACTTAAGGATATAATCAAGATAAATTACAGACTGAAACACGATTGGTAAAACATTTCTCGGTAGATTTATTTTCCAAAGTTGGCTCTTCAAAAACACTAGTTTAATTTTTAATCTAAATAAATTACAGACAGTTTCTTTTTAAATTTGATTGTTTTAAAGATAATGCAGTTTTATCACTTTTTCCGTCTTATCGGGGTAGACTCAGCCCATACAAAAAGTCAAAAATTTCACTTATCACCTTAATGTATATAATTTAGGATGTATTACGACCACTCAACTGAAACTAGATGACCAGGGGCCGTACCACAAGCTCCTAATGTAATATTAAAACGGTACTACTCACGGTGCAAAATTGACAACGTTATACGAACTCTTTATAACTCCAACTTTAGTTTGGTGATAACGTGTCGTTTACTTCAGAGATTTTATCATTAATTATATTATACAGAGCGGAAGACCACTTCAGTATACAAAAAATGGATGATCAGGAGCCGTACCATAAGCTATTAAAGTATATTTAAAACAGTAGTTAGGAAACGGTAAAAAAAACAATAACAAATGAATCGTGCACAAAGGATTTTATATAGCGTTGTCACTTTCGCACCGCGAGTAATACTGTTTTAATATTACTTTGGAGCTTGTGGTAAAGAAGCAGACCATGCATCTTGATCTGTACTAGCTATCTAAGTAGATACATTATTTAACTAACTTTTAATCTTTGTCATATTTAAATAACAGATGAGAGTATTATATTTTTTAACCGTATCTCATACTACTTACCAATTATAATTTATTAATTGAAAATGGGGTTCAAGGTCAATAATAAATTATAAGAAAATACTTAGTACTTATTAAAATATGCCACAGTGGCGCCATCTCTTATCAAAGCCAGGCATTAATAAGCTATTAATATTCAAATGCTACCGTTTAAATTCGAAATTCAATTCAGTTTTTTATTTTAAAATAATACTAGCTGACCCGTGCCCGCTTCGCTGTGCGTAAGACATTTCTAATACCATCGTGGACTTTTTTGTAGACCCATGAATTCCTAACAATCCGTGAAAATTTGCGAAAACGCGGGCTGTAGTTCAGGCGTTTTAATTTGTTTTTTTTTGTATTCAACCCGCTACTATTGTCCTTCGAGTACCAGCCAGTCTTTATTTAAACCAATATTTGCGTTCGATTTCTTCGGCGCTGAACACTAAGATGTTCCAAATTCAAAAAGTGCGCGGCAAAGATAATTGCGGCGCACTTTTATAGACTAGCCGACCCGTGACAGACGTTGTCCTGTCAATTTTTAATAATTACGAATTTTGGTAGAATGAGTATCATTTATTAGTCAAAACTGCGTTGCTATGACGACTAAATGTTTTTAGTCTGTAATGTCAGACTTGTTGCACACGAACGCCATCTATACCAAAATCATCCTTTTTGCGTTTTTTTTATCATTTAGGGTTGTTTTTCGGATTATAAGTTCCCCCTTTATTTATTCTGATCTACATACTACAGCAAATTTCATCCTAATACGTTTTGTCGTTTATTTTTGATTAGGGAACAAACATAGCAGCCTTATCACAAACTTTCGCATTTATAATATTACTCTTTACTGCCCGCAAAACTTTCATATCGAAAACACCACCTTTGGGTGCACTTATAGGCGAACCAAGTCGTCATTTTCGAATAGATGGGATAAAAACGTTTTCATTCAAAAGGAGAAAGCATCCAAACATAATATCGATGTGTTATTTCCTGCCTAGGTATATCCTACCTAATATTATAACTATTTATTAATTAATTTCCAAAATCATGCATTTCAATCTGCGACAAACAGGAAGATGGCTTCTTCCGCCATAATTACATTGCGGAAAATACCAGGTAAAACTAAGTACACAGGCACTCTGAAAACAAATATGTCATACTTCATTTGTCATCCTAATCTTAATAATATTATAAATGCGAAAGTTTGTGAGTTTGTATGTATGTTTGTGCCTCAATCAGGCCTAAACGGCAAAACGGATTAAGATGAAATTTGATGTAGCTGTAGATGTAGATATAATGCCCGAATAAAACATAGACTACTTTAAAATACGAAAAACATCCCCAAAATGATAATAAAATGCAAAAAGGAATGATTTTGATATAGATGGCGCTGGTGTAAAAAAAACTGATATCAGTGTTGACAACAGTCGTCATAGCAACATGCGTTACTCTATGCAATTATCAAAATTTGGACAGGACAATTTCTGTCACGGGTCGCCTAGTGTTTAATAAATATGTAATTACAAAAATAATAAAAGTAAATAAAAATAATCTGGGAATTAAAGTATAGAAATGTAATTTTTGACTGGCCTCACAGCTCAGTTGGTAGTAACTCTGCCTTCTGCGCTGTAGGTTGTGGGTTCGATCCCCACCCAGGGCAAATATTTGTGTGATGCACATAGATGTTTGTTCTGTGTCTGGGTGTTAATATGTATAATAAGTATGTATTTACAAAAAAAAAAAAGTATGTAAGTATTCTATCAGTTATCTAGTTCCCATAGTACAAGCTTTGCCTAGTTTGGGGCTGTGTGTAAAGTCCGCCAATATTTATTTATATATTTTAAAAACTTATTGCGTTTATTTCGAGTCTACGAATGTACTTCTCGTTCTCTCGTATTTAGTGACACCTTCAACGTTAACAAAATTCACACGAGCACCCCAAAATGCCAAATGTGAATAGAAAGACTTAAAGTGAGTCGGTCACTTTTATCCGACGCGAGTCAATAGAAGGCACGCGACCGTGGGAACCAGGGTTATAAAGGGTAGCCGCAATATTGCGAGGTTTAATAGGGGGGTTGAAATTTTAATGTCATGTAAGGAGAATAATGTTAAATGTGGATGGATGTAGAAGGAGAGGAGTAATGATAAATGTAGAAGTAGAGGTAGGCTAAAAAGATTTATATGCGCATCAAAAACATGTGCTTACAACGGTGAAGGAAAACATCGTGAGGAAACCAGTTAGTGTTCTTATAGGCGGCGATGGGCTTGCAACCTGTCACGTATGGAATGCTAACTACTGCAAAATGTGGGCATGTGCCAAACATAATGTTTGGACGTGACTCTGACTACCCCCACTAGACATCTTCAAAGTATCTAAACGTGGAGTTCTGAGAGGATGTCTACCGTACTTGGGGATTACAGTCGTGATCCTATTTATTTATCTTTCGTAAAAACATGTAGAAAAATTTAGTTTAGGGTGTTATACAACCAGCCATCTGCTGGACTTCTACCCTCTTTGGGAATACTTACTGGTAAGTAAGTTGGTAAGTAGTTAGTGTTTTTCTTTCCAGGCGTTCCTTCATTGCTGAAGATCGTGACCCCTTTGGTTAGTTAGTGTTTAACTGTATGATTATTTTAACTGTTAAACCATCAAATCATACATTTATAATAATGAACGAGGAAGAACATCTTAAGAATGTCCCGACGAAAGCTGAAGCTTCTGTAGAGCTTTGCTAAGGATGAGTTACTTGCGCCTGCGCCGGCTGCGTGTTTATGAAATCTTATTTTAATCGTAGGTATTTTTTTAATTATCACTATCACTACATAGTATAAAGCAAAGTCGCTTTCCGCTTCCCGCGTCTGTATGTATGTATGTTTGCTTATATCTTTAAAACTACACAGCGAATTTTGATGCGGTATTTTTAATAGATAGAGTGATTCAGGAGGAAGGTTTATATGTATTAAACCCGTGCAAAGCCGGGGGCGGGTCGCTAGTAATTAATAAATTAAATTAAACTAAACTTAACTAAATTTGACGATTCTAAATTATCCAAGTGATTTCAATAAATAAACGCTTGATTTTGATTTTCACCGCAGTTTGCAAATACGCAGCCAGGGCGAGTCGCACGCGCAGTAATTTGCGTACAAGTTGGCACACAATAACCCTTTGAGAGCGCCGCCGCCGGGCCGCGATGTATCAGGTGTACTGTCGTGTACAAATTGTAACTCATGTACAACAAGAATGATTGCACTTTTGTTCGCGACTGTTTTATGTGATTTAAGATCTCGTTCGAGATTTTGTATTCAGCTGTTTGTAATTTTTGACGTTTGGTTGTTTATTACGATTTTTTTATTGTTATCTGTTAGTTTAACTGGACTAAGATGAACACCACATGAGGTTAACAGACATGAAATTCGTTAATTTATTATAAAAAATTGAAATAGGATCACGACTGTAATAGTTCACAAGTACGGTAGACATTATTTTAGACCTCCAGGCGCTTAGGTCTTAGAAGATGTATGAAGGAGTTAATCAGAGGCATGTCCAAACATTTTGCATTCATTATATAACATAAACGCTGACATGTCAAGTAAGTACATAATTTGAATTCGAATGTACCTAATGGTTTAAAAGGTTAAATAAAGTTGCGTTTTAATTGCATTTTTAAATGACCAAAAACACAGAATAGATTAGTCAAATAGTTTAAAAGGTTAAATAAAATTGAATTAAAAAAACAGCCAAGTTCGAGTCGGATCCGCGCACAAAGGGTTCCGTACCATTATCTAAAAAAACGGCAAAAAAAAAAACACGTTTGTTGTATGAGAGAACTACTTAAATATTTATTTTATTCTGATTTTAGTATTTGTTGTTATAGCGGCAACAGAAATACATCATCTGTGAAAATTTCAACTGTTTAGCTATCACGGTTCATGAGATACAGCCCTGTGACAGACAGACGGACAGACAGACAGCGAAGTCTTAGTTATAGGGTCCCGTTTTAACCCTAAAAAAGACAGACAGCGAAGTCTTAGTAATAGTTAACCTAAAAATGAACAAAGTTGAAACAAAAATTCCAAATAGCTTAAAAGTTTTATAACAATCCTAATCTAAGTTTCGATATTAGAATTGAAATAAATACCGAACTAAAATTTAATCTCTTTTGATACTTAGAGAGTACACTTGACTTAATGCATTTGATAAGAACCGTTTGTAGTTATTTCGGGTTTAAATCTGATACTGGACACTAACACTCAAATAGCAATTTAAAGGCCTATGTCAGTACTAACAAACTGTCTTAAGACGAGTAATAAATGTTTTTAATAAATGCAGTCGTTTTTTCGTTAGTTTTTTTTTATAAAAACTATAAATACCTAGCTAAATAGTTCATTTTTATATAATTCGTTAAGCTACCTTAATTAAAGACAATTTTTTTTTTAATTTTATGGTTTTCACGATAATGCGTAATTATCACTTTTTCCGTCTTATCCGGGTAGACTCAGCCCATACAAAACTTCAAAATTTTCACTTATCACCGAGTAATAAATGATTTTTAATAAATGCAAAATCGTTTTTTATCCGCAAAACATAGTTTTTTTTTTTTGCATAATGTTTCCTTAATTTTCAAACACAGAAAAAAAATAAAATGCACAGAGAGCGACGCCAAAAAAAAATTAGAATACATTACGATTAGTAAGATTTATTGGGTGGGTATTTATTATTAATCGATGTGTAATAGGTTATTATTCCCGTGTGCAAATAAATAAGGATAAAATAAATATTTAATGTATTAAGACAATAAATATTTATGATTAAGCAATTACTTAAAATTAATAAATTATTAAAACAAAGAAGGTTCTCGCATTAATAACAGTTAAGTTACATTGAAGACGGCACGAAGACGGAAGGAAAGGTCATAGTCATGGGAGATTTTAATGCAAAAATAGGTTGCCCAAAAACAAACAACTATCCAGTTATGGGAAAACATGGTTACGGTTTGGGTAATGAAAGAGGTGAACGTCTCTTAAGTTATGCATACCAACACAAACTATCAATAATGAACACATTCTTCAAAAAGAAAGAGAGTCGCAGATGGACATGGTTATCACCTGACCAAAAAACTAAAAATGAAATTGATTTTGTAATGATAAACCACCATAAACTTATAACTAATGTCGAGGTACTAAACAATTTGAAATTTTCTTCCGACCACAGATTAGTAAGAGCAACTTTAATTCTAAATCGCCCAGTAAAGAGTAGAAAAACCTTCACAGCAACACCTAATGTTCCCAAGACAGAAATGGAAATCAAAGAATACCTTAATAAACTACGAACACACACAGAAAACATAGAAACAAATTGTATTGATATCCAAACATACTATAACATCCTAGAAAGAGGCATGACAGAGAGTTTAAAATACAAAAACCGAGCACATACTTGTCAACACAATATTTTCTCCAAAGACACAATTCAACTTATAGAAAGACGCACGGAGCTACTACATACAAAGAGTAAAACCAAAGTTGAAAGAGAAGAACTTAGTAGAATTTACAAAGAGACCAATAGGTCAATTCGTAAGGACTACAATAACCATAGATACGAGATTATCTCAAAGAACATCAAGAATTTTAGAAGTGCCAAAAAAGCATACAAAGAGCTAACTACACACAAGTCATGGATTCAAAAACCTGGAGCATAATTCACAAGAAACAAAATCAAGAAAAGATGTTATAAACCAGGCAACAAACTTTTACAAAAACTTATACAAGCAACAAAATAACACTGAAAGGTATGCACTGACTTTAACTCAAACAAACACAACGGATAGCATCAGACAAATTGATGACTCTGAAGTCTTCGAACATTTAAAAAAACTGAAGGATGATAAGAGTCCGGGACCAGATGGATTATGCAATGAGGCCCTAAAAATAGGAGCATCTATTCTAACGAGTCATTTTTCACAATTATTCAACATGTTATTAGAAGAAGGAAAAGTACCAAAACAATGGTGTTCATCAGATATAATTCTAATTTTCAAAAAAGGAAATCCTTTGGACATCGGGAATTATAGACCAATAAGTCTGCTGGCAAGTACATATAAACTATTCTCATCCATAATTCTAAAGAGAGTTTCTGACGACATCGATAGGCAGCAACCAAAGGAGCAAGCGGGATTCAGATCAGGCTTCAGCACAACGGACCACATACAAACACTAGAACAGATCATAGAAAAATACAGAGAATACAATAGATCTCTGTATGTGGCCTTCATTGACTATAGCAAAGCTTTTGACAGCATCAGCCACTGTTCAATTTGGAATGCACTAGAACAAATAAATATTAACTACAAATACATCAATATCCTGAAATATATCTATACAAATAGTACAAGCAGAGTCAAGCTAGAAACTAGGGGAGACGAAATAAACATAGAACGAGGAGTAAGACAAGGAGATCCTCTTTCCCCGAAACTGTTCATAGTAGTACTTGAAAATATTTTTCAAAAACTAGAATGGAAAAACAAGGGTGTATACATAGACGGACAATATTTAAACCATTTGAGGTTTGCTGATGATATTGTCATAATCGCTGAAACTGCCAGAGACTTAGAGGAAATGATGACATCACTAGACTACGAAAGCTCCAAAATTGGTCTAGAAATGAATGTAAACAAAACTAAGATACTAACCAACAAATGCGAACGCCCTATAGTAATAAAAGATAACAATATAGAATATGTCAACGAATACATCTACTTGGGTAAGCAAATCTCATTCAAAACATCAAGCAATGAAGAAGAAGTAACAAGAAGAATCAACATAACTTGGAAGAAATACTGGGCATTAAGAGAAATCCTAAAAGGAAACTACAGCTTACACTTGAAAAGGACAATATTTGATACATGCTTATTACCTTGCTTGTTGTATGGTTGCCAAACATGGATTTATACAAACAAAATAAAACAACGAATCAAATGCAGTCAAACAGCAATGGAAAGGAGCATGTTAAAAATAAGAAGAGTACATAGAATTAGAAATGAAAACATTCGCCAGAAAACTAAGCTTACCGATGCCCTCAGGCACGCACTCTCACTTAAATGGAAATGGGCAGGACATATCTCACGATACTCAGATAGAAGATGGACCATTGAAGCTACACAATGGAAAGGACCAGAGGGGAAAAGGAATGTTGGCCGACAATTAAAACGGTGGGCTGATGACATAACCCACGTCGCAGGAAACGACTGGATAAAGTTAGGCAAGGACAGAGAGTCATGGAAAAGGATGGAGGAGGCCTTTACCCAAATCGGGGTTCAAATCTTAAATAACACTAGCATTAATTAAATAACTTAGAATACTAAATTTATTAAATTTAAGCAAAAACATACTAACAAATATTGTATATATAGAGATTTGGAATAAATGGCTTTATTATTATTATTATTATTAAGTTACATTGATGTCCCTTGCGTGGATTGGTTACTCATCACGTCATTAAGTCATGATTCTATTGGTAGTATTTTTTCCTTCTATTTTAACGATTGGGAAAAATATGACTTATCTTTCGTTTAAGTATAGGTCTCTGGTAATCGTAATTCTTTTTGACAGCTGCGATATATAAATTTGACAGTTGAAGCCAAACAACGTTCAGTTAAGAAAATAATTACCAAATTGATCTGTTTGTTTGAAATTGTTTATTGAACATAAAATATACAAATTAATATATCTAAACACAGTCTAGTACATTACAAGACAGTATTCGGATTTAGTAACTCGGCAGGCTGTTAATCGCCTTTATGAATATTTTAATAAAATATATATTTATGTCAGTATTTACTTTATAAATCTAATGTAAAAGTTATTTGCACCAAATTGGTCTACTCTGTAAAAAGTTAGGCGTGATCTACATAAAAAATATATATTAGACGACCCGTGACAGACGTTGTCCTGTCAAAATTTAATAATAGAATATAAAAGACTGAATGTTTTTAGTTTGTGATGTCAGATTTGTTGCCCACCAGTGCCATCTATACCAACCATTCCTTTTGCAATTTTTTTTTTCATTTTGGGGATGTTTTTCATATTTTGAAGTAGTTTATATTTTATTCGGGCATTATATCTACATCTACAGCAAATTTCAACTTAATCCGTTTTGTCGTTTAGGCCTGATTGAGGCACAAACATACACACAAACTCACAAACTTTCACATTATAATATTACTAGCTGCTCGTCCCGGCTTCGCACGGATGGTACCTTGATAAAAAGTAGCTTACTTATGTGTAATTCTGATGTTTTTGCTATAATACTTAAAGTTAGTTCAAGTAGAGAAAGTCTTCTTTCCAGTCGTTCCTTCATTGCTGAAGATCGTGACCCCTTTGATGCAACTTGTTAACCATTTGTCTCCATCGCCTTCTGTCCGCTGCCTGATGAAGAGCCGCGCTCATTGGTATATCCAGTAGTTCTGATACCTGGTCGGTCCATCGCTTAGGGCTTCGTCCCCGCGGTCTTTTCCCTTCTACTTTACCCGTTACCATTAGGCGCTCGAGATTATCGGAGCTTCTGCGAGCGATATGGCCGAAATACTGCAGTATTCGCTGAAGGCATAAAGCGGAAAGCCTCTGGACTCGTTCAATTCCGAGTTCTTCCAGGATGGATTTGTTTGTGCGACGAGCTGTCCATGGTATTCGCAGCATGCGACGCCAACACCACATCACAAAAGCATCAACTCGGTGTCTATCTGCAGCTCTGATTGTCCACGACTCAGACCCATAAAGAAAGACTGAAAAAACCAATGTGCGCACTATGTGAATTTTGGTGCGTTTTGTGATGTTCTGATCCCTCCATACCTTTTTGAGCTGAGTCATTGCAGACTTAGCCATGCCATTCCGACGTCGAATTTCAGGTTCGCAACTACCTTTGTTGTTGATGGTGGCTCCTAAGTACACAAACTGTTGTACCGTTTCATAATCATTTAATAGATTAGTGCGTTGGATAGCTGCGAAACGATCGACTATCATCACTTTGGTTTTGCTGCTATTGATGTTAAGACCCATTTCTCGACTTGCAATCAATCTTTTCAGCAAATCCGACATTTCAACCTCCGACGACGCGAGCAGAGTAGTATCATCTGCATAGCGTAGGTTAGAGTTTGACACCACCAATCCTAACACCGCCTTCCCATCCATCGAGAGTTTTACGCATTATGTATTCTCCGTAAATGTTGTATAAAATTGGAGAGATAACACAACCCTGACGGACCCCCTTCTCAAAGTTGAAACGATCGGATACAACGTCACCAAGACTAACGGTGCCGTAGCCTGCTTCGTACAAGCCTCTGATAAGTTGAGTGATGTGAAACGGTACACCAACCTCCCTGAGCACTTCCCAAAGTGGAGAAAGTAGAGTTTCATTTAAATCCATTCAGTAGTTTTTCCGTGAAAGAGTACCTAACAAACACAACACACACATCCACTCACTTACTCCACGCATTTATAATATTAATATGATTTGGATGTACATGTCGAATAGAGAACCTTCTATTTTTTCGTTGTTTAAAAATAGTAAAAACTTGTCTTAACATGTGATAAAAGAGTGACATGCATGTCAAATATTGATAATCGAAATAATGTTTACTTGTTAGCGATAGACGGTCGTAGTCGCGAGATATATTTATAATCATTTAATGTGACTTTCTCTTGCTCTCATAATATTGTTTTAAATAATTGCTTTGTTTTCTTTGATAACATTATTCGTTTATCGATGAAAAATGATTTCAAAACAAACAAAAATATACCTTTTAAATCAATAAAACTGATAACTGACAGAAAAATAACTAAAGCTTGCAATTTACGTTCCAAAAACTATTATTTTTTCTTTGAATCATTCAAATCATCAAGCACTAGCTCACTGTCACCATATGATTGTATTGTCACCAGAACTAAAGGTGTATGCAAAATTTTAACGCAATCGGATACCTACATGGTCAAAAAATGGTTTGAAAATTTTGAAAGTTACAAAAACATACGAACGGTGCATGTTAAATAAAAGCTTGTAAAAAGACAACCGACGAAAGTGTTGCGACCAAGACAAAAGCCTTCGTGAATGAACTTTAGTACTATATTAGTCTTTGAAATAGGATCAACTATTCACTAAACAATAGAAAAAAATACCAAATCGGATCATCACTTAAAAAAATATACACGGTCATGCCAACAAAATAAAATATACGCATCGTATTGAGAACCTCCTTTTAAGGCCCTGTATGTCGACGATTGCTCTTTTTCGAAACGAAAAAAGAAATACTTCTGAACAAGCCAAATCTCCTATTTTTATAAATATATTACTTCAGGTTCCTACCTAGATTTCTATTAAGCTGAAAACATAATAGCAGAAACTTTTCACGATAAAGATATTATTTCAAAATGATACGTTTTAGAATTTATGATCGAAATACTTTGATACCTACTATTAAGATCAATTTGTGATTTATTGTTAAAGATAGGAAATAAGTAGATCTAGATTTCTACTAGAATAGGTTTTTGATAAGTAATTATACATAATTTATATCATTAATTTATTCGAAAAGCAAGGGCGGACCACGCGCCGCCCATGGATCAGTACCACGTGCAGCGGTCGGTAGGATTATTTATCGAAGTGATTAAAGATGGGTACATCTTTATTCACATATACTATACATTATAAAAATAGAGATGTGGCTTGTTCAGAAGTATTTCTTTTTTCGTTTCGAAAAAGAGCAATCGTCGACATACAGGGCCTTAACCTCTCAACGCTAAGTGACACGAATTCCTATCGGCATAGCAACTAGAGAAGTAGAGTTTTGACATATCTACGACTAGGTATGTCAAATCTTATGAAAACTCTCATAGGTACAAGTTAAATAAAAAGTACTCTATATTTCATTCAAAATCAATTGATGTACAACAGATTTCTTTAAAATCGCCGTTACATCGTTATTGAGTAACAAACGTACGTAACATACTTATCATATTATGTGACAGTTATGACAGGTACTGCCAACATGAAGATATAAAAAAAACTTTCGTACGGCCAACCGTCGGTAGGTAAATCATCCTGGACGTTTCCACAATAATTAACAGTCAGTTATCAGAGGCCGATAAGCAGACAATCGTAGAATACATTAACTTGAGATAGCGGTTTAACGAACTCGTACATTGATTTGATCACAAACAAAATATTTTTAATGTAGAGAGGTTTTGTTTAAACCGGATTTCGACATCGTCATTGGGCTTTTTTATCAGTTCTTGTTTTTATCAATACTATTAGCAAAAGGTAGGTGCTTTGATTTTAGAGCAAAGATAACTTTGGGATTTTATTTATCAAAATTAAAGACAGAAACACGATTGGTTAAAACTTTCTAGATTATATTTATTATTCAATAATTGGTCCTTAAAAGGCAGGTACTTTGATTTTAGATCAAAGATAACTTTGGGGTTTTATTTATCAAAATTAAAGACAGAAACACGATTGGTAAAACATTTCTAGATTATATTTATTATTCAATAATTGCTCCATAAAAGGCTGGTACTTTGATTTTAGATCAAATATAACTTTGGGGTTTTATTTATCAAAATTAAAGACAGAAACACAATTGGTAAAACTTTCTACATAGATTTATTTATTTTTAAATAATTTAGAAGAAAATCGTAGTGATTATACTACTTTTATCTAGATAAATAAATAGTCGAAAGGAATCGAACATTTTTGTTCGAGGCCGTAGAGCTTACGGAATTAGTAGCCATGGCCACGTCGGCGTCGGCCACATGTTCCTATACAATACATAACTAATTTAAGTTATCAAATATATATTATATTCACTTTATACCCGCGACTTCGTCCGCGTAGATTTTTGACTTTATTGAAATTCCTTAAAAATCAAAATAAAATTTTTACGTACGTCCCAAGATTAAACTATCTTTTTATGAAATTTAATTGGAATCGGCCCAGCGGTTTGGCCGTGATAACGTCACAGACAGACTTACTTTCGTATTAAGTATAGACTAGTATAGATATACACATAATTAATTCATTAAAAGCTTCTCCAACATGTTTAATAAATGAATCAATAACACTAGAATTATCTGACATCAATTTGACTACCGAATGATACGCATTCTACCAAAATTCGTAATTTATTTTATCAGATCATGGTTTAATAGGAAAAAAATTGGAAGTTTTCTGAAAGTACTTTTTTCTATGCGACTATTGAAATTTGGACAAGACAGTCTGTCGGCGGCTAAAAACACCTGTTATTATAACAAAATAGCAACATGATAACCTTTCATGTCAATATCAGTATTAGTCGTAGTAGCTATTGTTTATCTGCGGCGTGATGTAATTATTTTATCATCTGTGGTTATCAAGTGTCATCGGCGAATCAGCACGTATTCTGAACTATTTCAAAGTGTGAATATTAGGTAATTATTTTGTAATTACTATTGCAATATCAGTTCCAGAGATTATTTTGTATCTATTTAGCTTATATATGTATATAGCCAGAAATAGACATGTGCCGACCCCACATTATGTGGGAAAAGGAGAAGAAAATGATGATGATATAGCCAGAAATACCTAGACCTGAAATTCGATGAAAATAATTACAATTCAAAAACTAAACACAATCATGGAAATCGAATTTTCTTCTAATTTTATCTACTTACATAAAAATTATATGCGCACTGCTAAGTAAGGATTCTTGTATGCGGCGACGGGCTTGCAACCTGTCACGTGTGGAATGCTAACTGCCTACTGCAAAATGCGAGCATGTGCCAAATGTAATATTTGGATGTGCCTCTAACTAACCCCCTTAGACATCTCCAAAGATCTGAGTGCCTGCGGAGATCTGAGAGGATGTCTACCGTACTTTTGTGATTCTATTTATTTTAATCAAATTCTACCATGTAAGTAATTGTATTGTAATTGTCTTTATTCTTTTCTACCTACTTTAGATAGGTACTCGACGTATTCGTAGGTACTAACTTAAAGATTTTATTTATCTTCAAACCTTCAACAAATTTCCCTATATTTTTTAAATAGAAATACGGCTAATTACCACGTTTTTCCTTGTATTGCTGACGTTTCGAGACAATTCAGATGCTCTTCATCATGATCTGCCGTTGATCGCGGTCGCGGGCGATGCTCATGATGAAGAGCATCTGAATTGTCTCGAAACGTCAGCAATACAAGAAAAAACGTGGTAATTAGCCGTATTTCTATTTAAAATGATTAACAACCACGATAGTTTTAATTCTAAAATTTCCTTATTACTCTGGGCTTTATAGGGCGCCATATAAATATATAAATAGGTAACAAAATTTACGGGGCATTTATAGCGATTGGTTGTGACATCATTGCCGACTCTGTCGTAAATATAAACGTAAATTAATAAACGTATAACAACCAGTGTTGCTTAATAAAAAGGATCACGACTGTAATCCCCAAGTACGGTAGACATCCTCTCAGATCTCCAGGCGCTTAGATCCTTTGAAGATGTCCCACTAGACAGACAGACAGATAGGTAGTCAGAAGCACGTCCAAACATTATATTTGGCACATGCCCACATTTTGCAGTACACATTCCATACGTGACAGGTTGCCGATCGCCGCTTATAAGAATACTAACTGGTATACTCACGATGATTTCCTTCACCGTGTTTTTGATGCGCAAATAAATTTTTCGAACAGAAAAATCCATTGATGCACGCCGGGACTCGAACACATGAAAGTCGATCCCACTCGGCCAACAGACACGACACATTCCAAAATATAATAAAGAAAATTAAAATAAAATAAATAAATATTAGGGTCATTATCATATCACACAGGGCCATCTAGTCTCAAACGCTTGTACTACGGGAAACTAGATAGAATACTTATATATATTTTTTTTGTAAATACATACATGCAGCATAAATATATGCAGTGCGCATATAACCCAGACACAGAGCAAATATTTGTCCTGGGTGAGGATCGAACCCACCTACAGCGCAGAAGGCAGAGTTACTACCAACTGAGCTATGAGGCCAGTCATAATAAATTTTATTTATTTGGGAAGACAAACATAACCAATGTTTTGACTTCCTGATTCTATTTATAATTTAATTTTTATTTACCTTTTGTTTTTGTTAATTTTAATTTCAACACTTTATATACCTATCTGTGTTTTAGTTCGTAATTTGATTATTTTAAATGTTAAATCTTAATTAATTAGTGTAAGTGGTTTATCCGTTCTAATTAAATAAATAAATAAAAATAAATAAAATAAAAACAATATTTATATAAGGTTTAATATTAATTTAAAGGTATGACAACATCATCTACAGATTGAAATAAATAATAAATATTGTTGGATATTTTACATAACTCTATCTAGCCCTATAATTTTGATTACTTCTTTCCCTTAGAAGCTTTGCTTAGTTTGGGGCTAGATGGCGCTGTGTGAATTATCCACCAATATTTATTATTTATTCATTTATTGTTTCATGGTTTTCAGTACCTACCACACAATAAAAACAGTAAAGGAAAAGTTCATAAAAATTGCAATAACGTAACTTATAGTATCAACAATTTTCCTTTAATCTACATTAGTAGGTAGCCGTGCGAAGCCGGGGCGAGCAGCTAGTCGTAAAGGGCAGTTTTGGCTGTATGTCGACTGTCAGTCAGTCGGAACATTGCCTCTTATATATAGACTAGCTGACCCGTGCCCGCTTCGCTGGGCGACAGATAGTTTCACATCTGGTATTTCAATCTTCAAAATAAATTATGGTCTATATGTTGCCGAGGACTAATAGCTACATAACAAAAAAAGTTTCATCAGAATCCGTCCAGTAGTTTTTGCATGAAAGCCGGACAACAGACAGACAAAAATTTCAAAATGTTTTTTTTTTGGCTTGTATGAAGACCCCTAGGAGTATTTTTTTTAGTTTTTATTCAAAGTACAGAATTGAACTCTTCTACAGTTTTATTATATGTATAGATTATATGTATGTATTATGTATGTATGTATTAATGGGCTCGATCAGCTGTGTCGTCTATACCGACATTTTAATTTTCCTTGATACAAGGTATGTTTAAGATAAATAATATACTTCGTAACTAAAGTAGGTACCTCTACGTAGTTTTTCCTCGTATAATCCATTTTTTATAAGCGATTGACCTGTTTACATATGTTATCCGTTATAAAATAATAATCATTTGGTTGATATGTTTTGTGCTTGATGGGATAAATAGTGGTAATGTAAGAGTCCTACCATATCATTGAAAACAATGATTATCATGTTACTACTAGTTACTATTATTACTACTACCAATATTATGCGTAGGTATTATGGTATTCAGTATCAATAATAATGATATGAATACCATAACATGATAACCATAGTTTTTACAATATAGCCCCCACTGGTGACTTAATAAGAGTATGGTGCAAGGAAAATTATTTTTCAGAGATACAATATGTCCTGTATACATGTAATTTTATATGAATAAACATAAGAGCCACTTTCTATGCAAGTTTTTGAGGATGTCTCGATTAGAATAAAAAGTATAGGTAGATAAACCGTGGAGGTTAAATAGTTCTTTGAACTTTTAAAGTTTTCATCTCTATAAAAAATGACAAAAAAAGTTTTGAAACTTTTCTCGCGTTACTCTTATAAGAAAAGTACTCTCAAAAGTTTTGAGAGTACTTTTCTTTTTTTGAGTCAAAACTCACGTTTCAGTGGTTTCGGGTTGCTTTGCTTCCTTCGTGACATGACCTAGCACCGTGCACCTGTTCCCAACATGACACAACACTCACACACGATATCGCGCAAGTTGTCCGGGGAGATACGTGCGCCCGGTGCGGCGGTCGGCACGCGACTACTGCTGGCGGAGGCGTGTAGCCGCGTCACCGGGGACGGACAAGCCCCGCCCACTTGCATCCCCTCCCGTGGCTCCGTAGATGCTGTGGCTGTGGCAAGGAAAATGTTAGGAATTTTCTTTATAAATCATTCATAGACTACAAAAAACTTTTATTTTAATATGATTACGTAACTACCCAAACCCTTTTACATAATTAAATAATCTATTTATACTAATTAATACTATAAATGCGAAATTAACTCTGTCTGTCTGTCTGTCTGTGACGTTTCACGCCCAAACGCTGCTGGGCCGATTGTAATCAAATTTCATACAGAGATAGTTTAAAGTCTTGGGACGGACAATACGCTAGTTTTTACAAGCTTTTATTTAACTTGTAATGTATGTATGTATATAACTATTAACTATGTTTGTTAAGGTGAAATCTTGTAACTCAATTTTAAAGCAGTTATCCCCAATCGATTGAGCTGAAATTTCGCATACTTATGTAACTTCGGTGACAATTTAATAATATGGTGACAGTGAGCTGATCTGATGGAGTCAGGAGCTGTTCAACAGACACTCACAATGGAACTCCTTAGTAAATACTTCGATTGAGTAAAATCTATATAAAATACATACTTGTCAAGTTCCGATGACAATGTTATAATATATGATGTGACAGCTGGTGCATGATTAAATGAATTTACAGAAGCTTGTCATTGAAAAATATTTTTTAACAGAAACTTATTTTCTCTAAGTATATTTTCTTTAGATTTTCCGGAATTTCAATGTTTTACGATAAAGCCTTCACGACTTCCTGAAAATACACGAACAAAGTCGCGACTAAAAGCTAGTATTCAAAATAATGATGTCTCTAAATATAAATAGGTACTTATGGCGGCCACATACGTAGCGGTATACCTGAACGGTATACCGGAGCTTAAAACTTGTGCAAGTATACCTAACGTCCATAGTGACCACACACGATTCAAGTATGCCTGTGCGGTCTTAGTTCTGCGCCTGTGACAAACCGAAGAAGTCGTGTTGTGCACTAAGTATTTTGTGAAATATGCCACCGGTTCTATCTAAAGTGACACCCAAAAATGATGACGTTTTGGCTATTGTTGGTTTGGTGCTAGCTATTAAGAAAAAAGAGAAGTGTAAGAAGAAACATTCTGTATGGTGTAAAGAATGGTTACTGAAAAGAAATAAGTATTCCCACACCAACCTAAATAAATAAACAAATAAAAAAAAAAAAAAAAAAAAAAAATTTTTTTTATTTGTTTATTTGTAATAAATAAATAAATATAAATAAAATAAATAATAATAAATAAACATACACAAGTCACACAACACAACCGACCGAAGCACTGGCGCGCGTGCGACTGAAGCGTTCCGACACACACGCTCATGCATACATGCACAAACTTGTTTGCGCCGGTATGCAGTTCGTAGTTTTGATCTGCCTACCAGACATGTGCAAGTCAGGAAACTTGTGCAAGTTTTGTCACACACACGCTTCGGTATACTTGCACAAGCCTTAAGCTCCGGTATACCGTTCAGGTATACCGCTACGTATGTGGCCGGCATTAGGTATATCCTGATTATAGATACCTAGAAATAGTATAGTTATATCTATGTAGATAAAAATAAACGATTTTATTTGATGATGGAAATAAAATAAATAGAATCACTACTGCCCAAGTATGGTAGGCATCCTCTCGGATCTCCAAGCGGTCAGATCCTTGAAGATGTCTAAAGGGGGTATTCAGAAGCACGTCCAAATATTTGGCACCTAAACTTGCAATGCTACCATTTATCTTACACTAATAATTTAAATAAATAAATAAACAAATAATATTGGTGGACATTTCACACAGCGCCAGCTAGCCCCAAACTAAGCAAAGCTTGTACTATGGGAACCAGATAACTGATAGGATACTTATATACTTTTTTTTTTGTAATTACATACTTATTATACATATTAACACCCAGACACAGAAAAACATCTATGTTTATCACACAAATAAGCTGACCCGTGCCCGCTTCGCTGTGCGTAAGACATTTCTAATACTGCTAACTTATAGTCTAGCTGTCTGTCTGTCTGTCTGTGACGTTATCACGGCCAAACTGCTAAACCGATTGTGATTAAATGTCAGATAGAGATAGTTTAAAGATAGATACTTTTTTTTTTCACTTTCAAAACTTTCGTGAGTTGTACTACACATTATTACAACAACGGGAAATTACTCACGAGACGGCAATGCGAGCAGGGTAGCGCGCGCGTTATGGTCCACTCACCCTGAAGAAGATTCTCTAGATGAATCGAAACATTGTCGGTGTCCTCATTGACAATTTATCATTTACGTGAGTAATTTCCCGTTGTTGTAATAATGTATAGATACTTTTTTCTCAAAAAGCTTTTAATTTTCAAGAATTTTAACATTGTACGATAAAGTCGTCAGAAATAGATTTCCTGGATCTTTGCGGAAGAAGTCGCGGATAAATAAGTAAATAATAAATAAATATTGGCGAACTTTTACACACAACGTCATCTAGTCCCAAACTAAGCAAAGCTTGTACTATGGGAACCAGATAACTAGTAGAATACTTAAATACTTTTGTTTTTGTAAATACATACTTATTATACATAGTAATACCCAGACACAGAACAAACATCTATGTTCATCACACATATATTTGCCCTGGGTGGGGATCGAACCCACAACCTACAGCGCAGAAGGCAGAGTTACTACCAACTGAGCTGTGAGGCCTGTCATAAATTATAGTAATACAAAAGTTATTTTTTACATATTTTTACAAGATTTTATTTAACTGCAATGTATGTATGTATGTAACTATGTTTGTATAGGTGGAATCTTGCAACTCAATTTTAAAGCAGTTATCCCCAACCGATTGGGTTGAAATTTCGCATACTTAAGTAACTTCGGTGACAATGCAATAATATGGTGACAGTGAGCTGATCTGATGGAGTCAGGAGCTGTTCAACAGACACTCACAATGGAACTCCTTAGTAAATACTTCGATTGAGTAAAAACTTTGCATACTTGTCAAGTTTCGATGACAATATTATATGATGTGATAGGTAGTTATAATAATGATAACTCTAGTGCTCGATTGTATAAATGATTTTATAAAAGCAAAAATATTTTTCAACAGAAAACGTATTTAACTTAGAGATTGAATTATATACATACTTAAAGCTTTTCAGAAATCAGTGAAGTGTTATCTAAAATTACAATCTCGTGATCATCCCTGAAAAGATGGGGTATATCATTAATATAAATTAAAAAAACGGCCAAGTGCGTATCGGGCCACGGACCATAATGGTGAAGGAAAACATCTTGAGGAAATCAGTTAGTATTCTTGTAAGCGGCGACGGGCTTGTAACCTGTCACGTGTGGAATGCTAACTACTGAAAAATGTGGGCATGTGCCAACTCTGTTTATAAAAAAACCTAATATATAAAATTCAATTTAAAAAAAAATCGGAGGAGTTTGTTCATTATTTGTAAACAAAAAATTTTTTTATGATGTTTTTTGTGTATATGCAGGTACCTGGATAAAAACCTATGTGTTATTCTGATGCCAAAATTACTATAGCCATAATTACTGTAAAGTTTCATTTTAATGCGTTTAGTAGTTTTTGCGTGAAAGACTACAAACACACACAAACACACACACACACCCCCACACACAAACTTTCGCAATTTTAATAATTAGTAGGATTAGTGGAGACCCTTGTGACTTCATTCGCGTGAAGGTATTTTCGCACCACCTTGAATTTCAGGGATTCCTTTCTTTCACAACACACACGTAACAAAAAATTACCAGGTCATTCAAACATTTGTCCTGCCGCAGGCTTTGAACCTGCACCTTTTTGCCTGCCACCGAGCAACTGCCACGCCACCGTGACGTCATCATCACAAAGTAATTGCAGTTTCATTACAAATTAAAGAATAAAAGAAAACAAAACGATAAACTCAATTTTCTTTAATTTTTATCCTTCGTAGCTTCGTAGCACTTTCGTAGATGCGAAATGTTAGATTTTTATAACAAACTTGCTTTCATTCATAAATACTTATAAGGAATAATTAAGGTGTTTATTCAAATAGGATTTTTTTATGGTTCCGTACCCAAAGGGTAAAAACGGGCCCCTATTACTGTCTATTTGTCTGTCTGTCAAAGGCCTGTATCTCATGAACAGTGAATAAAATGTACACAGATTATGTATTTTTGTTTCAACTATAGCAGCAAATACTAAAAACAGAATGAAATAAATATTAATTGCCGTTTTATGATAAATAGATGGTGTTAGTGTGTGTGTGTGTGCCCCCAAGTGTTTGTCGGTGCACGTCCAAACATTATATTTGGCACATGCCAACATTTTGCAGCAGTTATCATTCCATACGTGGCAGGTTGCAAGCCCATCGCCGCTTATAAGAATACTGGTGTCGATTCTGTTGTGTCCACGCTTAAGTTAAAATTCCTAAAAACTATCGATCTTATTTCTTTTAAGTTAAAGTTTAAAATAGCGTAACCTTAAAGTGACAGTTCTAAAACTTAGAATAGTTTTCAATAAATTTACGATTTTCGTAATCGATTTAGAAACGTCAAGCTAAATTTAATCGACATGTAAATTGGTGTTGACTAAGATGACACTTGATTGTGTCAAATATGCGAAATAAAATAGAGAAATCGCTAAAATATCCCAAGTTTTAGGACTGTCATTTTGATGTGACTCTAATTTAGACTTTAATGTAAAAGAAATAAAATCGATCGTTTTTTTACGAAATTTTAGGTTTAGCTTGGACACAACAGAATCGCCACCACTAACTGGTTAATATAAAACTAAACTAACTTTTTTGTAGATCGACTAGCCGCGGACCCGCGACAGACGTTGTCCTGTCTAAATTTAAATAATCACATAGAAAAAAGCACAATCATGCAGTAGTCAAAATTAAAGTCAGATTTTTTTTAAATAATTTTTATTACTAATTTTGGTAATATGCGGTAATCATTCGGTAGTCAAATTGATGAATGATTTTTTTGACAAAAGGAATTTCCAATACCGACGTTGGTAGGATTCAACCTTTATGGTAGAATGCGTTGCTATGACAACTCAATGTTATCGGTCTAAGATGTCTAATTTTTTGTACATCAGCGCCATCTATACCAAAATCATTCTTTTTTTTATCTTAAAGGAGTTGTTTTTCGGATTAAAAGTTCTCCTTTTATTTATCAACATACTACAGCAAATGTCATCTTAATCCGTTTTGTCGTTTATTTTTGATTATGGAACAAATTTCGCATTATTTACAATATTATTACAATAAGGATTAGGAATCCTAAATTTTGATACTATACTTACTAAAGATCTTAGCGCCATCTAAACAATTTGCTTTGTAACTTTATATGCGTGGTCGGATTCACATTTTGCTTTTGGGTTCACAAACGGATAAAAAATAATAAAGCCTACTTATTTAGTTCATTGTGATCTCGGTAGATGGCGCTAAGTCAAACTTTAATGAGAATACCTCTGATATCCAAAGTTTATAACTATCTATATTTAATAATATAAATGCAAAAGTAACTCGTGTCTGTCTGTTTGTGACGTTTCACGGCCAAACCACTAAGCCGATTGTGATGATTTTTTTTCCCAAAATATTCTTTTGTTTTCCAGGAATTTTCACGTATAGTCAAAAATCGTTTTTCTGAATCTACGCAGACTGTCGCTGGTAAAAGCTAGTAATTATTTATAGCTCTAAAAAATCGAATGTTTGTGAAAAGAATGTTATAATGAATAATAATGAAAATAATAATGTTATAATGAACCTATGATTTGTGGGTCAAACATGCATAAACGACCAAACTGATGAAATTTGCTGTAGTATGTAGACAAGAAATCAGAATACTTATAATCTGAAAAACAACCCCTAAATGATAAAAAAACGCAAAATGATGGTTTTGGTATAGATGGCGCTGGTGTGCAACAAGTCTGACAGCACAGGCTAAAAACATTCAGGACTTAGTAGTAATAAAAAATACTTTAAATTTTTTCTTAAATACGTACATAATAATTTGTACAAAACAGCTTAAATATTTGATGGTGTCCGAAACATCATTAACAAATATTAAAATTAAAATGCGTCATTGTCAGCAAGCCATTTTTTTTTCACGGATATAAGGAAAATTTGAATTAGTGCAAAATTATCACACTAGATGTCGCTGATATTCTGTTCACCTTAGTCCTGGATCGCGCTGACGAAAATACACGCGGTTTGATGTAGTCCTTATTATTTTTTACATCTTTCCAGTACATGTATTACAGTTTTACAGTAAAGCAAGTATTTGAAGGCTTCCGCTGCGGCCGAAGTCATAATTACATTTATACATACTAGCTGACCCGTGCCCGCTTCGCTGTGCGTAAGACATTTCTAATACCATCGTGGACTTATTTGTAGACGTTTTTAAGGTATACAATACTGTAGTACATTATTTTGATATATCTCGTGGGGTTCAGCCAGCATTTGCAATGTAAGCGCAAAAAAATGTGTTTATTTACGACATCACATTAGAAACCTCTAAAATTATCAGTGTTTCTCTACTATATTATGCATGTATTATACATATAAACCTTCCTCTTGAATCACTCTATTTATTAAAAAAAACCGCATCAAAATCCGTTGTGTAGTTTTAAAGATATAAGCAAACATACATACATACATATTACATACAGACGCGGGAAGCGGAAAGCGACTGCTTTATACTATGTAGTGAAGTTAATTTTCAGTAAGTATTTTACAATAGTGAAAAATAAAAAATAAATATGATCTCGACTGTAATCCTCAAGTACGGTAGACATCATCTCAGTCTCAGATCTGCAGACGCTTAGATCCTTTGAAGATGCTTAGTGGGGGTAGTCAGAGGCACGTCCAAACATTATATTTGGTACATGCCCACAATTTGCAGTAGCATTCCATACGTGACAGGTTGCAAGCCCATCGCCGCTTATAAATTCAAATTCATGACTGGCCCAGCTCTGTTGGTTGGGTTCGATTCCTAACAATCGGCGGTCTTATCGCTAATCAGCGATCTCTACCAGACAACCTTTGTATGGACTGAAAATACAAACAATACAAAAATAAAATAAAGAATAAACATCGAAACCTCATCACAAAACTTTCGGATTTAATTTATTAATTTGTAGATTTAAGTTTTTTTACTTTAATATAAATGTATTTAAAAAACCGGCCAAGTGCGTGTCTGCGAGACTCGCGCACGAACGGTTCCGTACCATTATCTAAAAAAATCACGTTTGTTGTATGGGCCCTTAAATATTTATTTTATTCTGTTTTTAGTATTTGTTGTTATAGCAGCAACCGAAATAAACAATCTGTGAAAATTTCAACTGTCTAGCTATCACGGTTTATGAGATACAGCCCTGTGACAGACGGACGGACAGACAGACAGACAGAATGACAGACAGACGGACAGCGAAGTCTTAGTAATAGGGTTCCGATTTTACCCTATGGGTACGGAACCCTAAAAACAAGCTTTTATAATCCTAGAGAGAGACAAATCCAACGAGCCCAAACACAACGAGGTTATGTTGTGTAGTTAGGCAGTTCCTATGGCTACATTCGAAGTCCTTCATCAGACCAGCTCGCTAGTACCATAATATTACATTGTCATTTAAGATCGATAGGTATGCAAAGTTTTATCTCAATCCGAATATTTACTGATGAGTTCCGTTGAACAGCTCCTGACTCCATCATCAGATCAGCTCGCTGTCACCATATTATTGCATTGTAACCAAAATTACTTGTGTATGCCTAATTTCAGCTCAATCGGTTGAAGATAACAGCTTCAAAATTGAGTTGCAAGATTCCACCTCAGCAAACTAACCCTCGTATTCAAGAACGACACTATGAGAACACGCACCCACAGTGGACGAAATCTTTTTTCATAAACATCACTTTATGTGTTGAGCGGCACTATGGCGCACGCTACCGTGTGCCTTTAGAGCTCAACCTTGGCTAAGAGGCACACGACAATGTGCCTCTAGTCACACTATGCAGTGTCGCACAACACATAAAGTGATTTTTATCAAAAAAGATTTCGTCCACTGTGGGTGCGTGTTCTCATAGTGTCGTTCTTGAATACGAGGGATAGTTACATACAAACATACAATGCAAGTTAAATAAAAGCTTGTAAAAAGCATTTATATAAAATATACTTAGCCGACACGTGAAAGACGTTGTCCTCCCAAATTTCAATAATCGAATAGAAATGACTAAATGTTTTTAGTCTGTGATGTCAGATTTGTTGCACACCAGCGCCATCTATACCAAAATCATTTCTTTTGCGTTTTCATATAATTTTGGGGATGTTTTTCATATTTTAAATTAGTCTATGTTTAGTTCTGGCATTATATCTACATCTACAGCAAATTTCAACTTAATCCGTTTTGCCGTCGAGGCCTGATTGAGGAACAAACATACATACAAACTCACAAACTTTCACATTTATAATTATTATACTAGCCGACCCGTGACAAACGTTGTTCTGTCAATTTTTTTTTTGTAATTTACACAGGAAAAAGCTATTTCAGGCAGTTTCCAATATTTTCCCTACAAACCTTGTACTGATAAAATGTATTACGAATTTTGGTAGAATGCGTATCATTCATTAGTCAAAACTGCGATTCTATAACGACTAAATGTTTTTAGGGTTAGTCTATGATGTCAGATTTGTTGCACACCAACGCCATCTATACCAAAATCATCCGTTTTGCGTTTTTTTATCATTTAGAGGTTGTTTTTCGGATTATAAATTCCCCCTTTATTTATTCTGATTTTTTATCTACATACTACACGTTTTGTCGTTTATTTTTGATTAGGGAACAAACAAGGCTGCTAACCTTATCAAAAACTTTCGCATTTAAAATATTATTAGGATTATGATACTTACCAATTTCAAAGCGGTAGGTTCAAACAAAGAGCATAGGTTCAACTACTAATATCTCAAATTTTTCTTCAAGGATATAATAAGTTCCAAATTTTCCCACTAGATGTCACGAGTCACCGATGCCTTAGTCCTGGATCGCGCTGACGAAAACACACGCGGTTTGGTGTATTCCACTTCTGGTTTTCTATTAAATTATTCATATTAAATTAATCGCTTTAATTAGATACTTGTTTTTGTAAGCTTCCGCTTCGGTCAAAGTTTTAATACTCGTGATTGTCAGTAATTAGTAGGTTAATCTAAATTTTCAGTATTTATTTATATAGTCTAACTACGTAACTACACAAAAGATATAAATACCGGCCAAGTACGAGTCGGACTCGCGCATTAAGGGTTTCGTACTATATTATCTATACAAAAGGGCAAAAAATCACGTTTGTTGTAGGTACGCGGGTGCCCCACTTAAATATTTATTTTATGCGGTTTTTAGTATTTGTTGTTATAGCAGCAACAGAAATACATAATCTGTGAAAATTTCAACTGTCTAGATATTACGGTTCATGAGATATAGCCCTGTGACAGACAGACGGACAGCAAAGTCATAGTAATAGGGTTCCTTTTTTACCCTTTGGGTTCGTAAAAATCATCAAAATCGGATCGCCAGGTAAAATTTGCGCGGGCGGGCATACATAAAATAAATACGGAACCCTAAAAAGCAAATGCTAAAAAAATATGATACATGTTGAATCGAGAGCCCCTTCTTTTTTCGTCGGCGAAAAATACTTACGTATTTAAAAGCAGTGGGTAAGGTGGGTTCACTTTAGTATCTCTAAATTTAACTTCAGTATACAGGGCGTCCCACGGATATGCCACATGGAGGGAAAGTAGGTACTCTTAATACTGTAAATGGAACATTTTACTGAAAGAAGACATTATTTGAATTCATAAAACAATTTAAACTGCATTCATAGATCTTTAAATAATTACATGGTTGAACCGGGAATCGACCCCGTTACACGAGAAAAATAACTATCCTGTAGCTTTATCATACCGATCGAAAGGCTTCATCATAAGGATTATTTTTTGCTAAATAACATAGTGTCAGAAATAAAATTAAGATTAAGAATTTTATTAGCAAAAAATTATTAATAATAAATTACAAAACAACAGTTGGAAATGTCATAAACCACCTTTTTGGGGGCGGGCGGCTAAATTTTAAACCCGGACTACAAATGAAACCCCACCCGGACGCTCCCCGGACGCCCTCTAAACTAGGACAAATCCGGGGAAACCCGGACGGATGGCAGCCCTAATTCTGATGCATCTGTTATTCACATATTCCATAATATTCCTTAATTTCTGTTTATTTATAATTAGGGCCGTGTTGACCGAGTGGGAGCTGGGAGCAATCTGAAGGTCGTGGGTTCGAAACACGGCGTGCATCAATGGATTTTTCTGTTCGAAAAAGTTATATTCGCATCAAAAGCACGTGCTCAAAACGGTGAAGGAAACCAGGTGGGGCTTGCAACCTGTCACGTATGGAATGCTAACTACTGCAAAATGTAGGCATGGTCCAAATATAATGTTTGGATGTGCCTCTGACTATCCCCACTAGACATCGAAGAGCTTGGAGATCTGATAGGATGTCTACCGTACTTGGGGATTACAGTCGTGATCCTATTATTATTATTTTTTGACGTGACAACGTCTTAAATTAGGTTGCGGCTCGGAGTCACTCATGAAAAAGTGTAACGCCCGCTCACGTCTGTTACGATGAGTCACCGAACGAGAGAGAGGCCCGCCGGATCATTTACATTTTGTCACGTAAAATCTTCGCCCGTAAAACCGACTTTACAGGCAACCAATTTTTTAATCCTCGCGATTAATCCTAGTTTTTCAAGCTTTTATGTAACTTTCGATGTATGTATGTAACTAATAGTTACATACATACATCGAAAGTTACATAAATAATAAACATAGTTACTAACTATGTTTATTCGGATGAAATCTTGCAACTCAATTTAAAGCAGTTATTCCCATCCAATTGAGCTGAAATATTGCATTATACAATATTTAGCGGCGAGCTGATCAGATGATGGAGTCAGGAGCTGTTCAACACTCACTCACAGTTACAACAGAACTTTTTAGTAAATACCTACTTCGATTGAGTAAATACTTTGCATACCTGTCAAGATCCGATGACAACGTTATATTGACAGGTGATAACGCTAAGTGCTCGATGTCAAGATGGACTCGATGTATGGACTGATAGGATAAAACAGTCATCCATGTGTCTATTACCTAAAGTTTAAAACAAGTTTTCTGTTAAAAATATTTTTCAATGACAAGCTTTTGTAAAATCATTTAAACCATCGAGCACCAGCGCGCTATCACCTGTCACATCATATAACATTGTCATCGGAACTTGACAAGTATGCAAGTGAAAAGATTTGCGCAAGAACAGCAAAAAAACAACAAATAGAGAAACAAAAAACCTCTTCTTTTTTCGTTGGCTAAAAATACTTACCTTTTTCAAAGAAGTGGGTTCAAACTGCATCTTTAAATTTTACTTTAGGATGTAATTAGTTCAAAATTCTCCCACTAGATGTCGCTGATATATCGTTTGCTCTACGCCGCAATTACATTGTTATGTCGGGGCGTGTTGTAACGCGCCTTATGTATATTTATGGTTCGACATAATTATATTCGACAGAACGCTTCCCGACACGGTACGCTTCACTACATAGTATAAAGCAAAGTCGCTTTCCGCTTCCCGCGTCTGTATGTCTGTATGTATGTTTGCTTATATCTTTAAAACTACACAACGGATTTTGATGCGGTTTTTTTTAATAGATACAGTGATTCAGGAGGAAGGTTTATATGTATTAAACCCGTGCGAAGTCGGGGCGGGTCGCTAGTTAGTTATATAATTCTAATCATACTAAATGTATCGATACATTTTGCAACTTATGTAATTAGGTACCTGCCCAAACCCGTTTACATCAATTAGTTAGTACTCTTCTATGTTATCTTTATTTTTGTTATATTCATCTATCTAAGTAATTAGGCACATCATAATTATAGGTACCTAGGATTAAACAGTTATAGTTGTACATTTATAGTTGCAAATAAATGATTTTGATTTGATTTGATTTGATACGATAACTTATGACGCGTCACGACACGCTCCGACGTAACAATGTAATTGCGGCGTTAGTCCTGGATCGCGCTGACGAAAACACACGCGGTTTGGTGTGTCCCACATCAGTTTTTGTTTGATGAAGATTAGTTTGTGTAAGCTTCCGCATTGGCTGAAGTTTTAATACTCTTATCAGATGCCAGATATTTTACATAAAGATGGGTCGTATCGTACTTGTGTTTTGACGTACCAGGTCTAATAAATACCACCTCCATCAAATATACCCGGTTGAAGGTTTAAAATACTTTAAAGTATTTGGTTTTTCAGCCCAACCAACTCGTACAGCACTTAGTTTATCACTTTGGGGATGTATTTCGTATTTTAAAGTAGTCTATGTTTTATTATTATATCTACATCTACAGCAAATTTAATCTTATTCTGTTTTGTCGTTTATGCCTAATTGAGGCACAAACTCACATACTTTCGCATTTTTAATATAATAATACGATAGGATTTCTTCAGAATATGCACAAAACCATAAAATCGGTCTCGCCACTTCGAAGGAGTTTGGGTACAAACACTGAGACACGAAAATGTTATATAAGATTAGATATTAGTACTTAGGAAATTTAGGAATACTTAATTTATTATGTTACTAGCGACCCGCCCCGGCTTCGCACGGGTTTAATACATATAAACCTTCCTCCTGAATCACTCTATCTATTAAAAAAAACCGCATCAAAATCCGTTGTGTAGTTTTAAAGATATAAGCATACATACAGACGCGGGAAGCGGGAAGCGACTGCTTTATACTATGTAGTGATAGCATATTTTTTAAGGTTTTGTATAAACAAAACCTTAAAAAATATGAGAGATTTGAGAAAAATACCTCAAGTTACTATATAGTTTAGTACAATAAAATTGCAAAAGATGTCGCGACTAACTGTATTTTTCAATCCTAGATCGCGCTGACGAAAACACACGCCGTTAGATGACGTCGTTTGGGATATTCTATTAACGTTACTCTGGTTTCCCTTCAACACGTACAAATCTTTCGCCTTTTACTAAAGATTTCCGTGGAGGGGAACACTCAAATGAGTCTAATTCATGTTTTTGTATGCTTCTGCTTCGGCAGAAGTCTGTTTCTCATAGATTGAAAGAAAATAAAAAGTGTCATTATGTCACTGTTGATCGAATGAATCTGCCGGGCCTTTGTCCGCGTAGTACTTGGATAAACAGTGGTGGCCTGGTGGCGATTCTGTTAAAATTCCTAAAAACTATCGAATCTTATTTCTTTTATGTTAAAGTTTAAAATAGCGTAACCTTAAACTGACAGTTCTGAAACTCAGAATAGTTTTGAATAAATTTACGATTTTCGTAATCGATTTAGAACGTCAAGCTAAATTTAATCGACATGTAGGTAAATTGGAGTTGACTAAGATGACACTTGAATGTGTCAAATATGCGAAATAAAATAGAGAAACGGCTAAAATATCCCAAGTTTTAGGCATTGAGCTTAATGTACTACGTACTAGAGGAGCTATCCAAGCCAAATAAATTGCTCAATTTTCAATTATTAAAGCCAAAGTCCGCTTGCAGCGTAAAATAAATATTTATATGGCTAAACGAAACATTGAAACGTAAAGCGCTGACCGCTGAATGGCTTAAGTTACTTTCAATCAAAAAGGTCGTAAGCGCCACGAAAAACACGTTCACGCGTCACAGGCGTTAAGACTCGGACTAAGTCCACTGTGGTCCAGGGACCGCAAGGCGCACCGCTAATTATTACTTTGTGGTGTCATCTCTAGTACGTAGTACATTAAGCTCAATGGTTTTAGGACGGTAATTTTGATGTGTCTCTAATTTAGACTTTAATATAAAAGGAATAAGATCGATCGTTTTTTTACGAAATTTTAGGTTTAGCTTGGACACAACAGAATCGCCACCAGTATCCTCTTTGTTATTCAAGGACTTAAGCTATGATTAAACGATATAAATATTAACATGCATTAATTTTTCTTCGTTGAGTATGTAATTATTTAGAGATATCTTTCTTTATAAGTTTAGGTCACATCAAAAGAGCGCTTGTTGATGTGTTTTCTAAGCACCAACTACCTGTACGAAGTATGCGAACTAATTTAACAAAATTATTATTTGTAAATTACATTTTAAGACAAAATTGTAATTCATTGAAAAATATAAGATTGTTTACTCACATTAGAACTAGATGGCGTTAGTAAGCACATTCGAACCGCGTTTCCTGGATCGCGCTGACGAAAACGCACGCCCTTTAGTGACAACGTTAAGGATATTCTGTAAACGTCACTCTGGTTTCCTTTCAACACGTACAAATCTTTCGCCTTTTACTAAAGATTTCCGTGGAGGGGAACACTCAAATGAGTCTAATTCATGTTTTTGTATGCTTCTGCTTCGGTAGAAGTCTGTTAATCTATGATAGCATTAGTTGAAGTGTAGATTCTGCATGTTAGATTAGATTAGAACATTTGTAAAATAATTTACAAGAAAATAATAATACTTATTTAACGAAATACTTACAGAACACGGTTATCAAAAAGTTTATTATTTATCATATGAACTTTATGCCACCCTTACCACTTAGGGGAATAAAAAATACCCTACGACCTCATACCTACCAAATGTAATGTACAAAAAAAAACATAAGATTGTTGCACGAGAATTTTATATGTAAGATAAGTGCCAAATTGATTGTGTTTACAAATTTTTACATTAAACAAATTTAAATTTCTCGGTGTAACATTTTTTTTCAAACAATATGACAGAAAAGAAAAAAATTGTATAGTTTAGTTGACTAAAATCCCAATAGATGTCGCGACTAACCATATTCCAATCCTAGATCGCGCTGACGAAAACACACGCCGTTATATGACGTCGTTTGGGACATACTGTAATCGTCACTCTGGTTTCCCTTCAACACGTACAAATCTTTCGCCTTTTACTAAAGATTTCCGTGGAGGGGAACACTCAAATGAGTCTAATTCATGTTTTTGTATGCTTCTGCTTCGGCGGAGGTCAGAAATCCTTGTATTCAATATAAATATATTTCAGTAGATTACATAAATTTTAACACTAATACAATTCCGTTAAACCTCCGTTATAGATAATAAAAGATTTACAAAAAAAGTTGTAGAAATCTATGCATTTTTTTTCTTCGTTTAATTTTAAAGATGTTAAGACCGGCTTGCACAACAATCGCTAAAAGTGTGTAGCGGCTAATTTTATTTAAATTTGACATATTTGTATGACTTGACAACATCCTAAATGTATTTAGCGTGCTAATCACATTTAAGAATTATTGTGCAAGCCATCCTTAGTATATTATTGCTCCTATTTTATGTAAGAGTTCTTAAAATTGACACGCTTCATATTTTTGTTCAACAAAAATATATATCTATTCTTAAAATAATTAACAATAAAAAAATAGGATCACGACTGTAATCCCCAAATACAGTAGACTACTTCTCAGATCCTGTCAGAGGCACATCCTAATATTACATTTGGCACATGCCCTCATTTTTCAGTAGTTAGCATTCACAGGTTGTAAGCCTGTCGCCGCTTACAAGAATACTAACTGGTTTCCTCAAGATGTTTTCCTTCACCGTTATAATTAGGCACATATACCAATGATGCACGCCCAGGATTTGAACCCATGACCTTCGGATTGAAAGTCGAGGTACCTCCCACTCCTTAGAAGAATAACATATTAATATTGTTATAAGTTTTCTTCCAATATATTATATTATATAGTGCACTATAGCGATGTTCGTTGATGTATTTTCTATGCACAACAGCCTCTACAAACTACACAAGGTAAAAAACATAATTGGTAAGTGCCAACTTTAAAAAACATATTATTTTTATTTATAAAAACACACTAGCTTCCACCCGTGGTATCTGTCTAAAATGTAGCTTAATTATTTGCTATTTCCAGGACATAGACTAGTTTTATCCAAATCCGTTGGTTCGTTAAGGCGTGATTGAGACACAAACATCATTACAAAATTTCGGATTGATGATATTAGTGAGTAGGATTTGCGAGTGTTAGGTAGTTACTTTATTTTTTGTGTTTTTATAATATGGATGTTAGTCATAAGATACCCATTTATTAATATAGGCCTCAGTATTTGTATTTAACATAACTGATGTTGCCTTAAATAAATAAATTATTATTATCATTAAACTTTGAGATATTTATTTCTGCGGAATTCTGCGTTATAATAATTGTAAAAATGTTAAATTAAATTACAGCCAACCAAGGATGTGCATTAATATTGTTAATATTAAAATAAACTACTGAAAGTAATGAAACATGAGAATTATTGACTTCCGCCGTAGCAGAAGCATATAAAAACATGAATTAGACTGAAAAGGCGAAAGATTTGTACGTGTTGAAGGGAAACCAGAGTAACGTTACCCGAATATCCCAAACGACGTCATCTAACGGCGTGTGTTTTCGTCAGCGCGATCTAGGATTGGAATACAGTTAGTCGCGACATCTATTGCGATTTTAATCAACTAAACTTATTTTTTATACCATGTTTTTTATTAACGTAATATTTATTTTCTTAGTATAATAAAAAAAATAGGATCACGACTGTAATTCCCAAATACAGTAGACTTCCTCGCATGCACCAAGATACTCGAAGATGTCTGAAGGGGTTAGTCAGATGCACGTCCCAATATTACATTTGGCACATGCTCACATTTTGCAGTAGTTAGCATTCCCCACGTGACAGGTTGCAAGCCCGTTGCCGTTTACAAGAATACTAAATATAATTAGATAGCTAAAAGATTTTTCCTTTTTTTAAGTTATATAAAAGTTATAAATATGCATTAAAATTATATATTATTATTTATGTAGTTTTTTTATTATGAAGAAAAAGTATTACTAAAATACCAAATATTAAAAAAAAAACTAGTTTAGTTGACTAAAATCGCAATAGATGTCGCGACTAACCGTATTCCAATCCTGTATCGCGCTGACGAAAACACACGCCGTTAGATGACGTTGTTTGAGACATACAGTAAACGTCACTCTGGTTTCCCTTCAACACGTACAAATCTTTCGCCTTTTACTAAAGATTTCCGTGGAGGGGAACACTCAAATGAGTCTAATTCATGTTTTTGTGTGCTTCTGCTTCGGCAGAAGTCTGTTTACCTTAGATAGTAAAAATAAAAAGTGTATTTAGGCCGAAGTTGATCAAATTGTTTCTAAGAAATTATAGATTCTAATAGCTTCGGCGATCGTCGATGAATCCGGGATGAAGAGAATCCTTCGTGTTAATCCAGGATAATAGTTTAATACATAATGAGCTAGGCTAAGATTTAATCAAAGTTTATTTTAAACCCGTTTTGTCATTTGAGTGTGATTAGGCCACAAACTTTCGTATTAATAATTTTAATAGTATTTATAAAATGTATTTCAAATGATATGAATAATAACATGCATTATTTTCTTATGTATATTTTTATCATAGTTTAAAGTATGTAATTATTTAGAAAATTTCTATTTTTTGACATTCTAAAATTAAGTCACATCAAAAAAGCGCCCGTTGATGTCTTTTCTATCAACCAACTAACTACCTCTACGAAATCAACGAACTATTTTACAAAAATCAAAATTGCTGTCTATTTTATTATTTAATTATTTACATTTTAAACAAAATTTAAGTAATTTGTGAGAGAATTCAAAATTAATATAAAATAGTTTACTAAAATTACAACTAGATGGCGCTAGTAACCACATTCTTACCGTGTTGTTCTGGACCGCGCTGACGAAAACACACGCCGTTATAATATGACGACGTTTGGGATATTCTTTGATCGTCACTCTGGTTTCCTTTCAACACGTACAAATCTTTCGCCTTTTACTAAAGATTTCCGTGGAGGGGAACACTCAAATGAGTCTAATTCATGTTTTTGATGTTTCTGCTTCGGCAGAGCTAATAATAATTGTGTATTAAATACCTAATTATACCTACCATGGTATTAAAAATAATCCATTCGTTTTCTAAGCTTCCTGATCAATCAGTTATAATCGATGGAACTTAATTAACATAGCAGAAACATCTCAACAAGTAGGTACCTACAATTTGCGTGACCAAGAAAGAATAAAGATAAAAAAAACAAGACATTGTAATTAATAAAGAGTAACTTTCTACGTTTCATAAATAGTAACTACTCGGTTAATCGCAATTGCAGGCATTTCTCACGATGAAGAGCATCTGCACCGTCACGAAACAAATTCCAATATATTTATTTTATTGATTAATAAACAGATAACATAATTACTTAATGGGTAAGTCGTAAGTACTGATATAAAAGTTGCGGGATACTAAAATCGTGGCTACCAATGACTATACTTACGGGGCCGGTAGCGGGACCACTTGCGTATATCCGCGGATACCTATCGCCATTTAAGCCATACCATAGCCATACCTATTCAAAATAATCACATTTTTAGAAATGTCTGTCGCCCAGCGAAGCGGGCACGGATCAGCTAGTTGATTAATAAACAGATAACATAATTATTTATTTATTTAATAGCATGGATGTTTTTATCCTGGTAGGTACCAGGCGAGCGGAGCCAGGGGCACAAACTCTACCTGCTTGGAGTTTGCATCACGAGGGGCGTTTGCGTGTTAAAATAACCCGATGACACATCACTTAGCACAAACCATCTGGAAGCTGGAATTTTCCACGTTCATGGAAACTTATTTCCTGCGCACGTTGTCGGACGGGATGGCAGAGGAAATGAATGATTGTATTGAAAATGTAATAATTGAAAATTAAATAGTTATTCAATCGCAATATATTTTTCATCCCACCATCTCGGAAAGAGTATTTTTGCTCTTCAATATCTGAGTGCAAAAGCCGTTTTTATTCTCTAAGTCTAGAGGATAAAGTAAATTGAATTTAGAACATCGTGTGCACTAAGTTTGTGAATTAAAAAAAAACCTATTTACTGCTACCTCTATGGTGCCGAATATATCATACAACTTTTTTTTAATTTGTTAAAAACTCAGACTCGGAACCTTCTTGGTGTTCTTTTTAGGGTTCCGTACCCAAAGGGTCAAATCGGAACCCTATTACTAAGACTTCGCTGTCCGTCTGTCTGTCTGTCCGTCCGTCTGTCTGTCACAGGGCTGTATCTCATGAACCGTAATAGCTAGACAGTTGAAATTTTCTCAGATTATGCATTTCTGTTGCTGCTCTAACAACAAATACTAAAAACAGAATAAAATAAATATTTAAGGGGGGCTCCCATACAACAAACATGATTTTATTTGTCGTTTTTATAGATAATGGTACGGAACCCTTTGTGCGCGAGACCGACTCGCACTTGGCCGGTTTTTTTCAATTTGCTTTGTACGCGGTTCTTTACGCGGCATTTTTTCACGTCATTATTAAGATTATTCTGTAATACTTACCTGTCATAATGTAGTAGTTAATACCTAAACTGAAATAAAAGTACCTATCTTGTGATTGTAAACGTTTTTTTTTGCATTTAGTCATTTCCTCGCTGAGGTGGAATGAAAAGTTACGTGTTGCACTCGAGTGCAAAGATTTTTCACCTCGTGCTCTTTTGATTCCCTCGCTAACGCTCAGGATTCTAATTTTGAATCACTCGCTGCGCTCGTGATTCAATTTTAGAATCCTTCGCTTGCTCGGTCATCAAAATTGAACACGCAAAGCAACTTTGCACTCTTGTATAACAAATAACTATTAATGGTCGGTGATTGGCCTCGGAGCATCGCAGCGTGATATTTTTTTAATCCACTGCCGTCCCTTCCGCCAATGTGCGGAACTCATTAGTAGGTAGGTACTTTGTATAATTATTCGCTTCGCACGGGTTTAATAATAACCTTTTTTTTATTAAAAACAAATATTTCCCTATGAAAATTGCAATAATGTAACATAAGGTATTGAAAATTTGTCTAATATCACTTAAATTAGACAAATTTTCAATACCTTATGTTACATTATTGCAATTTTCATAGGGAAATATTTGTTTTTAATAAAAAAAAAAGGTTAAGTTGCTCGTTTATATTGTAGCTATTGTTTGTTAGGTGAAAGATTTTTTAAAATTGGTTCAGTAGTTAATTGCCAATAATTACCTCAATCTTTTATCGCTTATGATGTAAAACCAGTTATTACCTACCTACCTACTACCTATAACTTGTCGCGCCAGTGTTTCCCAAACATAAAGACGGGTGTGTGCATGTGCATGTTTGCCAACGCACCCACGCCCACGGACTTTGTCTGTGACCCAATTGTAAAAAGGTTAGCGATCTTTGCCCTTACCTTACTATCCTACTAATATTACTCCATTATCTATGCTACGAGGAAAGATTTGATTGTTTGTTTGAATGGAATAGGCTCCAAAACTACTGAACCGATTTAAAAAAATATTTTACCATTAAAATCCTACATTATCCCTGATGAACATAGGCTATTTTATTACTAAAAAAAATAGAGGTCCCTTTTAAAACTTCGATAATGTAACCCAGGGTGTAAAAAATACCCATAAAATTATTATTGACACCCGTTCGACGCCGTTTAGTTAGTTAATTATATAGGTACTATTACGACAATTTGTATTTTGCCGGGACATAATATGAAATGTTGGGACAATCCCGACGAATCCAACCATCCTACAAACATCCCGGCAGCCCTAAATAGCATAATTATGTCACTCTTTATCCAGATACCACAAGAGTGATATCAAGGTAGAGGTCTCGCAATATACCTACCTACCTACGTGGTTTCTTGTGCGTAGAATAGGGGATAAGGATAGGTAAAAAAAATACAGAAAATAAAAAAAAATATCCCCAAGTACAAGTAGACATCCTCTCAGACTTTCGCTTATCACTCATAGCTTAGTCCAAGCACGATCACTCGGCAGCTGCGTGATCATCACACCAACTACTACTGATACTGTGGCCTCGCTTTCACGATGCGTACGCGCCACTCACACAAGCGCACACACACACCCAAAGCAATGACTAATAATACGTATTACGTATTTTCTTCGTTTTGTTTACCGTTGCATTCCGTTATGTTGGAAAAAGTTGGACATAAACAATTTTGTGGTTCCCATCTAATGCATAGACACCTACCTAGCTAATTAACTGTCTAATTTCAATTTTGTGTAGACAATTAGTCTATCTGCTCTCTGTTATTCATTAACAAACTAAACAACAAAGGTAAACTACCTTATTTAATCTATTTTTGATAGGTTTAATTTTTTTTTCTGCAATTTAACGGAACAGGTAATTTTAGCGTTTGAACTGTCCTCGTTGGTCTATGCCGTAGTTGAGTTAGCGTCAGTAATCTCGTGGGTTCCTGGTCTCAGATGCGCATTCAATACACGACCTACATACGCCGTAGAAACGCACGCTGTCCGTCAAGGGCAACGACCCCAGAACTGTCAAAATAGAGACTGGCAGTTGCCACTTGCCAGTATGCAGACGGGCGACCGACGGGTGTTGTGTAGATGCAGGCTGCGACCTTGGCGTGCCCGCGCCCCTGCGACGTCACGCGGGGGCGCGCCGGTGACGTCACGCGCGACCTCGCAACTCGTCACTCGCTGTGCACGTGAACAGCACGCGGTGACACGCGCGAGCTGCGTGATCCCCCGCCTCCTCATTGGCTGATACGGCCGCGCCGCCCGCTCCCATTGGCCGCCGTCCCGCGCGCCCCGCAACCTCGCATGCCTCGTCGCAAGCCAACTCGCGAAGCGGTTTATTCGGCTGCTGCTCGCTCACCGAACCACACGGGTCTCTGAAGCGAAAGCGCAGAGCGAATACGCAAGTTTTGTGAATTAAAAAAGAAAGTTTTTGCGTTGAATGATATTAACTCGGTAAAAATGTCGACAATGCTAGAAGTCTGCGGTCCCCTGTCCCCGCCGTCGACACCCCCGTTGATGGAAAACAAAGTGAGTTTTCGAAAGTTTGAACCTTTTTCGACTCGCATAAAATATTATTTATTATTTTAAAATAAAAAAAATCTACCATTTGTGCAATCGAAAGCGCTCTCTACCATTCGCTGCAAGAGAGCGCGCCGCGCCTTGCGCGATCACGCAGCGCGCGCGTGCTCCGAGTTGTCGACCGTTCACTTACGTAGTTCTGTCTTTGTCTCGCAGGTTGAGCTACCACTGAAGAAGGCCGCGTTGAAACGGCATCGTGAATCACCCCCGCCCGGTGGGCTGGTGACACCCCAGCCCTCAGACTCGGAGGGTGAAGAAGACTTCGCCAAGAGGTCCCGGCTGGAGCTAGCGCGCCTTCTCCTTACCACCCCACCCCCAGAGCCTTGCCGGCCCTCGGTCATAATGCGCGCCCACAAGGACGGCACCTGCAGTCCCGAACCGCTTCCACCGCCACCACCAGGCATGAACATGCTGAAAACTTTAAAATTTAAAATGAACCGCGGTCACAGTTACTCCCAAGTGAAATATATCGCTAGCCAGGCTCAGTCACCTCCCCCCGTGGATGAGCCTATCGCGCCCGCGAGTCCTTCTCAAACGGAAGAGGCTCGAGTGCCGTCCCCTCACGCGGAGTGCCGACCTCGGGTCGAGAACCGCGTGGAAGACCAGCGGGTACCACAGCAGACACCCTTGGCTGCACCCGGCTGGGTGCCTCTGGCCCCCCGCCCCGCACCCCCCATGCTGGTCCCCGGCACGCTTCTCCCTGCCCTGTGGCTCGTGGCCCCCGCGCCCGCTGCCAGGAGACGTCTCTACGAGTGTCTGCACCCTGGATGCGGCAAAAACTATTTCAAATCCTCGCACCTTAAAGCTCACGCCCGCACGCACACAGGCGAGCGCCCCTTCAGATGCCTCTGGGAGGGCTGCGAACGGAGATTCTCTCGTTCGGATGAGCTGTCGCGACACAAGCGCACCCACACAGGCGAGAAGAAGTTCGGTTGTCGGGTCTGCAACCGCCGCTTTATGCGCTCCGACCACCTTGCCAAGCACGTAAAAAGACACGCTAAGGAAAGAGTGCCTCCAGCGCCGGTCCACCGACTTCTCCCATCTCCGCCGATGCCCGTGCAAACCGCGCAATAAGCGCAAAAGACTGTGATTCAGATCTCATGATCGTTACCTAGTTGTAGTTCTACTCATCTTAAGACTGTTCTCTACTTAAGTCTCTAGTTAAGGCATATGTTATTAGCTGATTAAGCTTCCGGAGAATTAAAAGAGTTTTATACAATACTGTCGTTTTCACTGCAATCCAACACTTTCACTTGCACTATTCCGTAGCACACCTATCCTCACACACACCTTCCGTTCCTTCCTGTTACGAATTCTGCCTCCCGTTTGATCCCTGCGTGTTGCTGTAGTAACTGGCGTTTCGCCGCGGTCACTACGGGTAATTCTGATGTTGATGTTCCCGTGGCAGTTCTTCCGTCTCTGGTCTAATAATAATAGGGTCGCGTCACAAAGCCCACGGGTCCCTGGCAGGCCCGCGGCGGCGGCCGACTGCTCGGTCTAGCCACATTCGCACGAGCTCTGCTGATAACAAGCAGTGACATCACAGCCTTATCATTGTGATACCGTTGAGTTTTTGAATTCTCGGAATTTATTAAATTGCGAAGAACAAGAGTCAAATTAACTAAATTTATCACATTCAAAATGAACCTGGTGATTTTATTAATAAACTAGCGACCCGCCCCGGCTTCGCACGGGTAGCATGTTATTAAACATATAAATAAACCTTCCTCCTGAATCACTCTATCTATTAAAAAAACCGCATCAAAATCCGTTGTGTAGTTTTAAAGATATAAGCAAATATACATAGATACAGACGCGGGAAGCGGAAAGCGACTTTGCTTTATACTATGTAGTGATAAAACATCCTATTTTTGCACTTTTAATAAGACTGGTTAGTAATTCTCAATCATAATGTAAAAATGATAGAAAATTGCATCATCAGGCGGAAATACCTGCAGCAGATCTTAATTTAACTATCAAGGTTTGACTGTGGAAAGTTCCCAGTAAACTTACAACCTCTGCTTAAACGCTTTGTAAAGCTTTTTTTCTGAATCAATCAATTCATAGGATCTATTGATTTCTAGAACAAACTTTAGAAACTACCTACGGTAAACATCAGTAATAAATAATCCAAGGTATGAAATAACTCTAGTTGCCTCCGAATTCCTAACAAAAAATACTCATTATTTCTCATAACAAACAATTTGCACATCATTCGTAGTAATTGTCAATGCATTCCGCTCAACTTGATTTAGAAAACATGACAAAATATTAGAATTATGTTGCGAGTATTATCTCCAGCCTAGAAACAAGTTTACAAGAAACTCAAATCTCGAGCATTCTGACGTTGCCAACCTACACTTTTTAGTCACAAAATAGTCACCAGCTGATGCAACGAGCTTCTGGTACAAACCTCCACGGGTGTGGCAGCCACACACCACGCGCGGAGCACGACGCGGCCACGCACGTCTGACGTCAGACAAACTGAAAAATGACTTTCTCAGTACCTACCTACTCTCGGTGATAACATGTGGTGTAATGTAACAAACAGGTGGTGGAGTGCATTCACAAATGAGGTAATTCAGAGAAGGTTCTAGTATTGAACTTTCGTTGCTAAGCTCAAATGAAACTGAACATTCCTAAAGAATATGAATCGAATCAAGACGATTTTTTCGAAGTTCTAAGCGAAATTTCCCTTTGTTATCGATAGTTTCTGTTTTCTCCATTCGTTCCAGTGCATTAGCACCAATAGTTTTGTTTGAATGTTACACACATTTGCCGAGATTGTGATATCTGTTGCTAGGCGTTTGTGTGTGCTATTTTAATTCTTGCTACATTTAGTTTGTGTTTACGGACGAAACGAAGTTCCAAAGAAACCATACACACACGTAGATAATTATAAAAATCGTCCTCACAATTGGGTAAAATATTGATATTTGTAGCTGTAGATTTTCCACAAAAGATATGAAAAGGGGTGGCACTGTTATTTTTTGATTATTCTTGCAGAATCACAAGAAAATTTGTTGTATCATACTCTAGTAGGTACCTACGATTCTTCTCGATCTTGTCTCCTACGATTAAAGTTGATAAAAGAAAGTAGCTCGGACTTCAAGATTTTTGATAAGTTGGTTAAATTAATAAAAAATAGATAAAGTACCTCTTAGGTATCTTTTCTTAGTAGGTATTTTTATGAAAATGTTTGTTGATTTGTCCATTTTGCGCAGCAACCAACGGGGCAAAGGACAATTATTTTGCATAGAGATAGATGTGATATGATTGTGTTTTGATACCATTCTAACCAGGTAGGTACCCGCATACAAAACCGCTAGCAGAAGCTAGTATACGTAAAAGTGTTGTCCTAGGTAAATCCCAATATAACACAGTTTTGTAGAGAAAAAATAATTCTGCATTTTGATGCGAATTTTTTAAAATCCGGGATGCAAGAGTGTTTTCCCAGACCTTGTGATCATCAGTGATTCGATGGTTTTTCCGATAAATATGTTTGGTAAGTAAGTACAAGTCAAGTACCATGCTTTTTCTCAGTGTTGACGTCAGGCAGGCGGCCGGTTTTTAGGGTTCCGTTTGAATGTTCCGTTTCCGTTCCGTACCCAAAGGGTAAAAACGGGACCCTATTACTAAGACTTCGCTGTCCGTCTGTCTGTCTGTCTGTCTGTCCGTATGTCTGTCACAGGGCTATATCTCATGAACCATGATAGCTAGACAGTTGAAATTTTCACAGATTATGTATTTCTGTTGCTGCTATAACAACAAATACTAAAAACAGAATAAAATAAATATGTAAGTGGGGCTCCCATACAACAAACGTGTTTTTTTGCCATTTTTAATAGATGATGGTACGAAACCCTTCGTGCGCGAGTCCTACTCGCACTTGGCCGGTTTTTAAACACCCCAAGCTAAATCCTTCTAAGTAGGTATAGGTACATATTTTTCCTACATGCTGTGCCTCAAAAAATGAGATAAAGACAAGGAGATGACCAAGTACTTAGAGATTACTTAGAATTAAATTATTTTTAAGAAAACTGACACTGGTCTTTCTTGTTTTGGAATATGTATGACCCCTTTAATCTAAGTAAGTTCTCAAGGAAATTTTTGGTAGGAACCTAGAATTTCTAGGAAAATAAACTCCACCTGTATACCTAGAGGGGTCGTACCACAAGATCCTAAAGTGATATCAAAACAATATTTATTCGCGAAAGCGATTCATAATGGCTTAGTATTTTTTCTGAATTTAGTGATTATTTTTCTCACGGACCCTATTTTTAGTTGTGAAGCCAAAATTTGCCAAAATTTTCTTATTGTTCTCCGACATTGTCGCCCAACACTTATCCTACGTGTGTCGAACGACACGTGTCGCACGGGAGACATTGCCCAAATACTAAAAACTAAAATAAATTCGACTTCATGTTGTTTTATGTCCAATAAATTTCATCCCCTAATTTTTCGCCTCTAAACGGTATTTTTCCTTAAATTTAAATGAGACCAAAAACCACGCAAAATTATTTTTCCAAATCGGTTAATAAATGACGGGAGTTATGTATGAGGTAACAAACATAAAATACCTAAATACAACCGACCTGAGAACCTTCTCCTTTTTCCGTACCCAAAAGGTAAAAACGGGACCCTGTTACTAAGACTTCGCTGTCCGTCTGTCCGTCTGTCCGTCTGTCTGTCACAGTGCTGTATCTCGTGAAACGTGATAGCTAGACAGTTGAAATTTTCACAGATCATGTATTTCTGTTGCTGCTATAACAACAAATACTAAAACAGAATAAAATAAATATTTCAGTGGGGCTCCAATACAAACGTGTTTTTTTTGGCGTTTTTATAGATAATGGTACGAAACTCTTCGTGCACGAGTGCGACTCGCACTTGGCCGGCTTTTTTTAATTCGGATAAGAATACAGTACTGTATGTAATAATGCAACTTTGTCGTATCGAAAAGCTCTATTTCCAGATAGCATGGCGGACGTGACTACATGATGGAGTAGGTACCTACCAACCAGCAGGTACTTACCTAACCTTGCCTTAATAAACACGAGGTAACCACGCATAACAAATATATTTACTAGTAACATAACTTTACAATAATTACGTTAAATAAACTAAAAAAAAAACTTCCTGGTAATTTCGAACAACAGTGCTCAATAAAGTAAACCAAAAGTCGTAAGAACACAAGCTCATAAAGTAATATTAAAATGGTATTGTTCGCGTTTAGGTAGGTACGTATTTATATTTATGTAATATATGGGCGTTGTCATGTTGTCAAAATACATCATATTGAATTGCCTCTTTTTTCGTCAGTTAAAAAACTAATATCATCCCTTGACTTCTCAAATGGTTGAAACATTAACATCGGTTCTATTATGTTTTTAAAATTTAATTATATTTCGATATTTTATTTTCGGTCGGAATTATTTTTATTTTTTCTTGACTATGACAAAATTTAGCACTTTAAAGCTTAATATTTCACAAACGGATCCCTTAATCAAAAAGTTGTCTTCACAAACATTTTTTTTACTTCACAAGTTTTTTAAAGACCTATCCAACGATACCCCACACCATAGGGTATGCGAGAAAAAAAATAACATCCCCACTTTAGGTGTAGGGGAGGTAACCCTAAATAAAATTGTTTTTCTAGATTTTATTCTACGACTTAGATAACATTACTAATATGTTTAAACATGCTAAATAACAGCTTTCTAGCACTGATAGTCTCTGAGCTAAGCTGCGGACGGACGGACGGACAGACGGACGGACGGACATGGCGAAACTATAAGGGTTTCTTGTAGACTACGAAACCCTAAAAAAGTCAGGGCAATTTTTCTTTAGCGGCGCTTTCCTATACCGTCGGTAGACTATTCCTGCTGTATAGGTAATTATTTTACTAGTCTCTGGTTCTACATATTGGTAGTTCAGCTAACAGCGTTCCAACTATCCCCAACTGGCACTGACCCCTCATCTGCGCGATGTAGTTATTTTTGAACGCGGTTTGTTTTCGATTACAGTACAAAGTTCGCTTAGCACTGATGTTACGCGTGCCATCACCTATTTATAGTAGGTTTGATCCCCGAATGCCGAATGTTTATGCGGAATGCGTATACCTACGCTTGTGTTTATTAAATTCTGGTTCATTACGTTAGCAACTATATTTACAAAAATATTCCTGTAGGGCTATTTTGTAAAAACATGATTATTACCTAAACCATTAAACCAACGCTTTTTATGCTGTTTAGGCACCAATACCTGTTTTGTAAAAAAAGCCAAGTCTCGCAACGCAACTCAGTTCTTCTACCGTAAAAAGTTGTGAGATCCATGTAATACCAAGTCGGTTAATTTATTGAGTCCCTACTTTAAGGGTCCTTCTGTCTTAAGTTATTACGTAAAGGTTAGCTAATTACGTAATAACATAAGTCAGAAGTAGGGAAAAAATTGGAGGTTGCCTGAAATTGCTTTTTCCTACGCTATTATTGAAATTTGACAGGACAACGTCTGTCACGGGTCGGCTAGTAATTTATATTGAGTGACTTACTTCAGAAGAATAATGACTTAAATAGATTTAAATCTAATGTTCTCTATTTAAAAACATTAGTCTTAGAGAGTATTTATTAGTGTATAAAGTATGTATTACAACATCAACGAAAGAATCGACAATCATTCAATTTGGACGAAGAATATAGCGTAAAGAGGTGACATTTTGGTTGGGACTTGCCTCGAAGAATATAAAAGGTGAAATTTTGGTAGAGGCTAGTTTAGAAATATTATTTTTGCTCTTTCTAAAGATTACCATGCTCAAAAAGTAGAAAAATCGCTGCTTTTAACACAAAAAAAATATGTTTTAGTCTAAACGTTAGAGATTTTAACGATAATAAAATAGGCTATATTTAATTACCCACGAAAATTGCAATAACTTAACTTAAGATCAAAAATTTATTTTACCTATCTTCCTTTTCATGACCAGGTGTAAAAACCCACCCTCACATAAAAGAAAAACTTTTGGATAACCCTAGTATAGAATAGTGTGTGTATGGTCGGAGAGATCTAGTCTTCGATTCAAGTCTAACATATCCGTAAATTTAGTTGCAAATTGTAACAATTAGATGTCGTCATACAAAAAATTTTAGCACGATAATTAGGAGAAAAAGAGGAGCTCTAAAACAAGACGTCTGAAAAAAAAATATCTTCTGAAATGTTCTTATCAAATTTTATATACAGAATATACAGAAGTACCTACCTAGGACTAGTAGGATATTAGTGGTTTTTCCAATAATTTCCCTATAAAATGTGTAATAGGCTTCAAGCCAGGAACTGAGCCAAAAGTTCGTAGCGCCCATGAGGGCAACATGCCAAGCAGGGCTGCCAGATGGATGCGACACGGCCGACCCCATATTAAGTTGCAAAAGAAAAAAACCACTTCTCTCATTCGATTGAACGAAACGCGCTTAAATGTTGACCAAGTGGGAGGTACCTTATCTTTCAATAATGGACGTGGGTTCAAATCCGCAGTGGATTTTATGTTTACCTAAATAACTTCAATTTTAATAATAAAAAACCGGCCAAGTGCGAGTCGGACTCGCGCACGAAGGGTTCCGTACTATTATCAAAACGGCAAAAAAATCACGTTTGTTGTACGGGAGTCTCACTTAAATATTTATTTTATGCTGATTTTAGAGAAATACATCATCTGTGAAAATTTCAACTGTCTAGCTATCACGGTTCACGAGATACAGCCTGGTAACAGACAGACGGACAGCGGTGTCTTAGTAGTCCCGTTTTTTACCCTTTAGATACGGAACCCTAGAAACATAAAAAATAATTCATAATATCTCGTAACCTACCTATTTACCTAACTACGTAGTTAGCATTCCACACGTGACAGGTTGCAATCCCGTCGCCGCTTTCAAGAATACTAACAGGTTTCCTCACGATGTTTTCCTTCACTGTTATAAACACGTGTAACGCGCATATAGGTACATTTTTCGAACAGAAATATCCATTGATGCACGGCCAGGATTCGAACTCGAAATTAATTGGAAATTAATAATATCTACCTAGGTACCTATTTACCTAACTACATGAATTCAATAATTCAATTTCAAACTTTTTATTCGATCATGTGAAGTACCACCTATTTACCGACTTACTTTATAGTGGTAAAATAGCGCCACCTGCCAGCGGAATCGCAAACCTCTTTCATCTTACCTCTCAAACCCCGAGCGGTCGCATGATACCGCGAAAAGTACCTATTATACGTAGTAACATCAAATGAAACTAGATGGCGCTGGAATGCAAAAATCAAGTTTGTTGTATGGGAGCCCCCCTTAAATATTTATTTTATTCTGTTTTTAGTATTTGTTGTTCGAGCAGCAATAGAAATACATAATCTGTGAAAATTTCAACTGTCTAGCTATCACGGTTCATGAGATACAGCCCTGTGACAGACAGACGGACAGACGGACAGACGGACAGACGGACAGACGGACAGCGAAGTCTTAGTAATAGGGTTCCGATTTTACCCTTTGGGTACGGAACCCTAAAAACAAAAAAAGGACCACGACTGTAATCCCCAAATACGGTAGACATCCTCTCAGATCTTCAGGCACTCAGATCCTTGTAGATGTCCAAAGGGGTTAGTTAGTAGTACTGGCACGACACGTCCAAACATTACATTTGGCACATGCCCACATTTTGTTAGCATTCCAAACGTGACAGGTGGCAAGCCCATTACCGCTAATAATAAAAATAACTTTTTAATTTGTTATCCAAAATCGCGATATTTTTAAATTTTGCCAGATAATTGGGTAATCGCATATGGTAACCCTAATGCCAAGACTGGGGGGTATTGGCACAGAAACGTACGCACCTACTTGGTATCGGTACCTACTAGGTAGGGGAAAGTATGGTGATGACCTCACAATTGGGGTCGTCTCGTAATCAATTCAGTTTATTATGCTTAGATATAAGATTGTATTCGTTACGCGTCAAAAATGGTGGTGTGATGGAGCAATTTCAAATGTTAAAAAACAAATAAAAAACCGGCTAAGTGCGTGTCGGACGCGCAATGTAGGGTTTCGTAGTTGACACAGCTAACAATGTTAAATAAGTATTTTATAATGGTATTTGTACTACATTGTGATTATTATAGTTGGACATGGCGAAACTATAAGGGTTTCTTGTAGACTACGAACCGGTGTATCTCATGAACCGTGATAGCTAGACAGTTGAAATTTTCACAGATTATGTATTTCTGTTGCTGCTATAACAACAAATACTAAAAACTGAATAAAATCAATATTTAAGTGGGGTTCCCTTCCCATACAACAAACGTGATTTTTTTGCCGTTTTTATAAATAATGGTACGGAACCCTTCATGCGCGAGTTCGAATCGCACTTGGCCACTTGGCATTTAATAACAAAGCAATTCACTTTGTTCCGTCATAGTACCTATGAATATATATTTACCTACTTACTTGCCTACTTATATGGATATTTATTGCATTCTGGACGTTTAAAATTTCTAGGACTCTGAGTTAAGGTCAGTCAGTCAGTCAGTCAGTCAGTCAGTCAGTCAGTCAGTCAGTCAGTCAGTCAGTCAGTCAGTCAGTCAGTCAGTCAGTCAGTCAGTCAGTCAGTCAGTCAGTCAGTCAGTCAGTCAAGAGCTTTATACATTTGACCTGCCTGACGTCAACCCTCTCTGGGAATATGGCCCCAACCCAGCACAGAAGAAAAACAAAATAGAGTAAGTGTTTACCAGGTTTCTATGGCTTTTCCAAGTGTTGTTTTTCTTGTATCCCAATTCGAAATTCGAACTATCGCTATCCGTCAATGATGCAGCAATCAAAACTTTTCCTCAACAACAGCATCGAAACAAAGCATGGCACTACTTGGCACGCTGCGTATTAGTGGGCGTGGGAGCCACGCGCCGAATGCGTGCGCCTTGTACGTCATCTACGCTGTGCCCTACTAACTATCCACTAATCTGCGCCACTAGCCATACTAAGTATCAACCAATCTGCACCACCAGCCATACTAACTAACCATTATTCTGTGCGGTATCAATCATACTAACTATACAGTATTCTTTACTGTTGTAACTATTCACTAACCTGCGCCAGCTATCCTACTTACTATGTCGTATTCTTTGCTGTCAGGTTAGAATCTTACTGACTATTCACTATTCTGTGCGATACTACGTTTCTTTGTATTGCAAAAAACTATGTTGTTGTGTGTTTGTAGTAATAGTAACTCTTCGCTTATTTGTTGCAGAACCGGCTTTACTAGCTATTTTGTATGCTGTGGCGTTACAGAACATTGACACACAATGTACCTATAGTATCTGTTGCTACCTACGTGTAGCTTATTTCGATTTCGGCTTTCCATTCTCCTTTTCAAATAACTTTAGGTACCTACCTATAGGGCGCTTATTGAAAACTACCGCATTGCTAACTTGCGTTGCCCGCGTTCCCACGGATGTACATTTTGAGTTTTTTTTTGATACCTTAGGTTACATTATTGCATTTTTCGTGAGGTTCTCTAGTTTTTTTGAAAATAAAATATGACCTATGTTACTCGCTGATAATGTAGCTCTTTGTAAGTATGTAAAAGAATTATTAAATTTGGTCCAGTAGTTTTTAGGGTTCCGTACCCAAAGGGTAAAAACGGAACCCTATTACTAAGACTTCGCTGTCCGTCTGTCCGTCTGTCTGTCCGTCTGTCTGTCACAGAGCTGTATCTCATTAACCGTGATAGGTAAGCCAGACAGTTGAAATTTTCACAGATTATGTATTTCTGTAGCTGCTCTAACAACAAATACTAAAAACAGAATAAAATAAATATTTAATGGGGGCTCCCATACAACAAACATGTTTTTTTGCCGTTTTTATAGATAATAGTACGGAACCCTTTGTGCGCGAGTCCGACTCGCACTTGGCCAGTTTTTTTTTAGTTTATTCTTTACAAACATATAAAAAAATCAATGATACTTATGATACCTACATTTTTTTTCCTCTTTATAATAATTTTAGTGTGGATAAATACAATACGTATAAAAAACTAAAAACAAAACCGCCTTCATGTAGCCGCTTGACGCACTTGCCTCCCGCGCGCCGTACCCCTAAAAACACCACACGCCGACCGTTTTTTTTGATGACGGCGCGGGATGAGTCATCGCGCAGTTCAAAACTAAACAAGACTCTGCTCATTGAAATTAGACCCTACTTGTTCTAAGGTTTATTGTTACGGTTGAGCTAATGCTTCGAATGACACATTATTTGTATTAAGTGAAGGCAGATTACGCAATGTAATAATTCAGAACTTCGAAGTTCTGAAAAAATATACTTTTAGGAATACAATGATTTATAATTTAAAAATGAAAGGATATCCTATGTTTAAGATGTATTATATGAGTTAATACATTCAATATGAAGCAGAAAAACACAAAACAAAACATTCAATAGTACAAAAATAGTTATTTACAAGATAATATAGAACAATACAATATTTGTTTGAATGGAGGTTTCTATCTAGACAAACTTTTTCTTTTTTTTTCTGTCAACCGTTTGAACTGATTATTTAGGTTGGTGCACATGTAAATGAAGGTCAATTCAGTGCGAAAAGGATGGCAAATCGTTTCTTACGAGATTCTAATTAGAAAAAGCAGGACAGATGGATTTGTCGAAAGAGGCAGCGGGAGACCGCGAAAATTTAAAATTGTTGTCAAAAGTCACCACGGTGCTTTCAGACGCGCTTTGATTGGTGACTTTTGACAACAAGGTGTCTTGAGCGGGTAGGTAAGGTATAAGGATGTTCGTTGGCCGTGAATGCCCTATTATTGAATCTAAGGGTAGCCGTTATTAACGACGGGACGGAGTTGAAACCTGCTTTTTTTTTCGAAGATGATATAAATAGTACTATTTAATCTTCCGTTTTATCATTTTTAGGGTTACGTAGTCTACAAGAAACCCTTACAGTTTCGCCATGTCCGTCCATCTGAACGTCCGTCTGTCCGCAGCTTAGCTCATAGACTATCAGTGCTAGAAAGTTGTAATTTAGCATTACTAAATAAAATATGTAGGTACTAGCAGTGTCAACAAGAGGTAGAATAAAATCTTGTAGAAGACAACTTTTCGGTTATGGGATCCGTTTGTGAAATATTAAGCGGTAAATTGCTAATTTTGTCAGAGTCAAGGGTGTTGTTTAGTTGGTAAGTACCTTGTAGATAAATAAATAAATAGATACTAGCAATACAGTGTAATATTTATGTCAACAATGCGACTCCCACAAACAGCTGTTGCCCTTCAAAAACACTAAATAAAGTAGAAACCTTGGTGCGAGAACATTCGAACAAAATCATACAAAAAGCGTACAAAGGAAATTATACCTTGTTACACAAATTTTAAAGCACTTTTTTAACGGAACCTTTACAATAAACATTGAAATAAAACCAGGTGTAAAAACGATTATGATAATATTATCCGAAACGCACAAACCAGAGAAATAATTAAACGGAGTAACGGATTGAGATGATTCTTTGCTTAGAGATAATTCAGAGCCGGAGAATGACCGGAATTTGACTCAACAGATCAGCAAGGCTATTTTGTAAAAAACATGTATATCATTGTTATGATGTTGAATGCAATACCAAATGTTAGAGAATACCTAATCTGTACACTTTTCATAGTAACTATTCACTGTTTATGCACCTATACCTATAGGTATTGTATTGGAAGCGTAGGTATGGGTGCCTAAACAGCATAAAAAGCGTAGGTATTATGGCATTCAGTACCATAACATGATAATCATGTTTTTACAAAATAGCCCCACAGCATTGCCATCCAGGGTGGCAATGCCGGTTATGCCGGTAGTATCTTGAAGACTCTACTGGTGATGAATCATCTTCCCCAGTAACGTGGGCTCAGAGCCACCCAAGGCTCCAGAGTATCGAGGATTTCAGGGCGTTAGAGGGTCGGCACCAATCATCGACTACATAGCCTAATAGACGCCTAATGGCTTCATTTCTTCAAACAAACAACTCTGTCAAGTCAGTGAGGTATGAGGTACGGGGGGAGTGGGAAAAAATGCATTCTGATTGGCCGGTTCAAGATGACGTGATTCACTAGGGATGGGAAGTGTTGTCATGAGTTGTCGATAGCAGTCAGAATATTATATTCGGCACATACCCACATTTTGCAGTAGTTAGCAGTCCATACGTGACAGGTTGCAAGCCCATCGCCGCTTATAACAATACTAACTACTGGTTTCCTCGCGATGCGATGCGATGCGACTGGTTTCCACCGTTTTAAACACGGGATCGGGATCGGGGTCGGGATCGGGATCGGGATCGGGATCGGGATCGGGATCGGGATCGGGATCGGGATCGGGATCGGGATCGGGATCGGGATCGGGATCGGGATCGGGATCGGGATCGGGATCGGGATCGGGATCGGGATCGGGATCGGGGTCGGGATCGGGATCGGGATCGGGATCGGGATCGGGATCGGGATCGGGATCGGGATCGGGATCGGGATCGGGATCGGGATCGGGATCGGGATCGGGATCGGGATCGGGATCGAGATCGGGATCGGGATCGGGATCGGGATCGGGATCGGGATCGGGATCGGGATCGGGATCGGGATCGGGATCGGGATCGGGATCGGGATCGGGATCGGGATCGGGATCGGGATCGGGATCGGGATCGGGATCGGGATCGGGATCGGGATCGGGATCGGGATCGGGATCGGGATCGGGATCGGGATCGGGATCGGGATCGGGATCGGGATCGGGATCGGGATCGGGATCGGGATCGAGAACTGTTGTTGTTACTACTATGTAGGTTTATCGATCATCAATTATTGAGTAGTGGTACAACACTATTGACTATCGACAAGGAAAATAACCAGTGTAACTTGAGCTTGTGGTAATGGTTTTTTAGCATAAACAGACGAGATGTGCACGGGTCAAGGAAGTGGTCGGTACTACTGCAGGTTTGACGCGCGGTATTTTTTATCGGCCGTATAAGCCTGATGTTTTGGATGACAGTGTTCGCCTTGCATGCGGTGTCTTCTGGGCTATGTAGTCGATGGCACCAATACACCCCTTGCACCCCCGGGTAGAGATAGAGACAGTCCTGCTAGCTATAGACTGTTTGCAACGATCTTTAGATAGCTCAGCTGTTAGGACATAACTGATGATATCAGAAACTTCTCTTTAAAATGTAAGAGTAGTTTTGTGTAGATACTTACTCTATCATACCCTTAGCTATCTGACGTGTAATAGTTTCTACCAATAAATTGATTATTCTGAATATTACAGAGACAGATAGAGTTTTTGCAGCTACCTGTTTAACCTGTCTTTGTTAGTGCCCTATACAATTATAGACTACATTACGTCGCTATTTACTGCAAATTCACTGACTCATAAGAACAGTCAGTTTGCAGACAGCTGCAAACAGTTCTAACTTACACTATATTTTGAGCGAAGATATTTTTTTCTACTTGATTCGTCATGTTTTGTTTGTTCTACTCATGTATGTAAAAATGCAGCTCAAACCTTGACCTCTGTTTTTCTTTTATTTTATTTGTCAAACACGGTTAGTATTCTTCATTTGTTTCCTATTCCATGACTCATTAGTCAACCATGACCTATGTAGTTCTGTAACCTCATCAGGCTTATTCATTTGTTTTAATTTGACATGTAGAATTGTAGAATTCGAAGGTCTTTCTTCGTACTGGTCAATCAACTGTTGATAACTTGCTTCCTAGTTAGTACAAGTGCAATCATTTGTAGTTTGTTTACGTTTATATCAGTTTGATCATTTTTATCGTTTCCTGGGATATCCCTTTCACGGGTGAGTCATTCGATCACTGATTCACTTTTATTCGGTTGTAAAATGATGACAACTTTTGTTTGTCATCGTATATCCTGTTTTGGTTTCATTACTCATAGCTATCAAATCAATCATGCTCGGATGTGTGTTTACTTGGCATGTCTAAGCGTGTGTGTTTTGTATGTGAGCATATGTTTTCGCGTTTGAGGAGTTGTTTTCAGTCTGCCCGTGCGATCCGCACTGGGCGCGGATGGTCCTCCGTTCGCTCTTTTATACCCCGCTCGCAGCGATATTATTTACATTCAGATAACAACATCGACGTTTTTCATCCGTGCATTATTTTAACATTTATTTGTGAAATCTACTGCGAAATCCGGCTGGATTCGATGGTTGCGCAAACGGAAAAGTACAGTGCGCTGGCCAGTAGAGGCGTAACACCTGTATGTTGATGGGTATAGGGTCGGGTTTGGCGTTGTGACGCGCGGTGACGTCATGATCACGCAGCGGCTGCGTGATCGCCGGCTGACGCGCCCAACCCGCCGCGTGCGCCGTCGTGTGGCAAGGCAACGTACTCGTACCGTTTTTTTATCCAACAGTCAACAGTTTTTAGACGCGCCCGTTTTGCAGTTACTAGCTGAGGTGTTTGAATTTCGAATCGAAACTTTTATTATAAAAACCCTCAACCTCTCGGATACAGCGAATACTTACCATAAATTATGCTATGTAGGTCTACTAATCGAGTTATAATACTCCTAAGACGTAGTTTCTCGAGTCATACAATTTCTGAATTCTACAATATCCTATTTGCTGGTTACAACTATCGACGATATCAATACCTAATAACATAAGTATTTTGCTTATTTCGATTAGTTTCGTAATATTTATCACTGTTCAGCTTAAAAAGTATATAATGCAAGGTATGATGAAATATGTTAGCTCTTTAACATACAAACAATGCCGATAGTTTTAAAATATAGGTACATATAGGACTAGTTGTATTACTTCTAAACATAAACTAAGGACTAGTTTCTACAATACACATTAGATCATGTTTAATCACGGTTTGGCAGTGCTTCATTGAGTTGACCTCAGTATTTATTTTTAACCGACTTTAAATAACGAGGAAGTTCTCAATTCAGCTGTTATTTAAAGTATTTTTAAAGCTACTTTCGTGACCACGATTGTTGTATATAACAACATCGAAACGTCGGTCGTTGAGGTAATGATAAGGTCATGTTTTTTGCTTGTTATTTACCTATGTTATGTACTCCGATTACTCTGTAATGGCTGGACCGATTTCTATGGTTTATCGTTATCTTGTAGAGGAGTACTCTGGGGTGGTTTCGTATTATACTGAATTTATGAGGAATTTGTAGTTACAGTTTTACGGAGAAATAACAATCTGCCAAAAAATTTTTGCTAAACTACTTTATTACCAAAGCCGTGTTGGCCGAGTGGGAGGACCTCGGCTTTAAATCTGAAGGTCATGAGTTCGAATCTCGGCGTGCATCAATGGATTTTTCTGATCAAAACGGTGAAAGAAAACATCGTGAGGAAACCAGTTAGTATTCTTCTAAGCGGGCGGCGATGGGCTTGCAACCTGTCACGTATGGAATGCTTAACTACTGCAAATAGTGAACATGTGCCAAATATAATGTTTGGACGTGCCTCTGACTACCCCCACTAGACATCTTCAAAGGATCTAAGTGTCTGGAGATCTGAGAGAGATGTCTAGTGTCTACCGTACTTGGGGATTACAGTCGTGATCCTATATATATATATTATATTATTGGTCCAAGCTTTAAGGAAAATGGTGAATATAATAAACCGATCGGTACCTGGTCGCTGCGTAGGTGGATAGTCAGGATACCTAGAATTTCTTTTTTATTGCGGCAAACTCAGATTAACACCTAACAAGGAAAAAGTTGAACACTAAAAAGTTCGTATGATCTGGTAAATTCTGGTTTCGGGGCTTTTAGGAGGCCAAAAGGCACACAGTTGAACACGAACTACCTAACTTTTTCTATTATTCATTACTATGACTTTAGTTAGTTTGTTTTATGAATTGTTGAATTTATACATAATAATATAACCTTACTTATATTTTTATGAAACAAAGTGTTTTTAAATCTATCTACTTTATGTTTAGGTACTTACAGCTACGTAACAAAAATGTAATATAAACAAAGGAATTCAATTGTTACTTGTGTGTGACAATTACTCAGTGCTTCTGATAACTAAGTAGGTAATAACAATTTATTCATGTTGCAATTCGTACAAATTCTGCAACACAACAAAACAACTTGCAGGCATTACCCGAATGCAATCGATTACATTAATAAGTTTTCTGTTGCAAAATATTTTTCAAAGACACAAGCGCGCTATCACCTATCACATAATATAACATTGTCATCGAAACTTGACAAGTATGCAAAGTTTTTACTCAATCGAAGTAAATACTAAGGAGTTCCATTGTGAGTTCCAGTGTCTGTTGAACAGCTCCTGACTACATCATAAGATCAGCTTGCGATATTATATTAATATTATATATGATATTATATATTATCATCGAAGTTACATAATTTAGTAAAAAATTTAGCTCAATCGGTTGGGGATAACTGCTTCAAAATTGAGTTGCAAGATTCCACCTAAACAAACAAAGTTACATTGCAAGTTAAATAAAAGCTTGTAAAAAGAAAAAAAACATCGCCAAATACTCAGAAAGTTGAATGCCGAAGAGCTGTGCCAAGAATTTAAAATTGGAACGCGCTCTGAACATCATCAGGGCGTGGTTCTTCAACGGAGCTAAGGTGCTAAAGTGCCCGTGTAACGCTGACCTCCAAATTTCGAAATAGACGCGCCTCTATGTACAACTTTGTTGAGAGCCGAGGGGTCGAGGCAGGTCATGGTACACTGGTGCTGTACCAACTAATACGCTGCGTTCTATTTTTACATCGGTGTCGTGCGTCGAGCACGCGCTGATCGCGTGGCTTTGTTTTGCTCAGATAAACCGGCTGCTCTACGTTCTCACATTATTGTTTTCGTCGTATCATTTATCTATTTTAATTATATATGTACCTACTGGAGTGTGAGCTTTCCACTAACAGAATTGTAAACGCTAATTAAAGAAATGATACGTCTCATAAAATGATAGTGGATTAAAATAATCTATTAGTCTTAGTCTACATATTCTAATTGTTATCAACTTAGTAACAAATTGTGTTATATTAGTATCTACCCACTACTTGTTCGAATGTTAAATATAGATACCTACTATTCTAGGAATCTTCTTCACTAAAAACCTTCATCTGCTTAATTTATATTCTGGAATATTTACATACTCCTACCTACTCGATTTCTAGGATCGTGTTGAACGTAGAAACACTACATACATGAATACATAAATAGAGGATAAAAACTTAACCTCCCTTTGGCCGTAGTCAGGTTAAAAGAAAAATAAACTGTTACATTCTTTTAAAAGCCGTGTAAGTACACTAAAGAAAAGTAAACTAAAAAACAAAAAAAATTAAACTAGCGAAACTGTTTTTTAGTTATTACTTAATCTGCCTCCTAAAAATGTCTAAATATATTATTGTGTTAAGTACCTACATATCATTACGATATAACGATCGTCTCGGAACTCCTATAAAAAAAAACATCAAATTCAAAACCGCCTCCTCGGAGATGTGCAGCCGGCGACGATCCATCACCGACTGACTGAATACACAACATCTCTAAGCCCCCCACGTTACCTATCTCGCTGATAAAACCGTCCAGTGCTCTAGGCCTATCTTCACTTGATGCTTGAATTGAATCTTTAGTTCTTATTAAAGTGGTTGGGATGAAGATAAGGCGCTTACGCAAATGCCTCCCGGCATCGGCACAGAGAGATTGGCAATTGTCAACAATGATAATGTCTCGGTTGCCGCGACTCATGGGGTCATGGGCCATGGCAGTTTATTTTAATAATTTCGTGTACCGAAAAACCTACTTAGATACATTTACGTGTAAAATAACAATAACTTCTTAAATAGTGAAGTATAATGTTGCATTATAATTTTATTATAATTATTAGGTAATGTTAGGTAATGTCAAAGTCCAACTTAGGCCTATTCTCCAAATAATAAAAAAAAAATCAAACAAACATAAAAAAGCTGCCAAGTGCGAGTCAGACTCGCGCACGAAGGGTTTTGTACTATTAACTGTAAAAACGGCAAAAAAAAAACACATTTGTTTTATGGGAAAACAGAATAAAATAAACGTCCACTTAAACGTTTATTTTATTCTGTTTTTTGTATTTGTTGTTGTAGCAACAACAGAAGTACCTACATCATTTGTGAAAATTTCAACTGTCTAGCTTTCACGGTTCAGACGGACAGCGAAGTCTTAGTAATAGGGTCCCGTTTTTACTCTTTGGGTACGGAACCCTAAAAAGCAATTAAAAAAAATATTATATCGAATTTAGAACGTCCTCTTTTTTCGTCGATTACTAATTTTGTAAATTACATTTTATAAAAAAAATCTATTCTATTTTCTATTGAAAATAGGATAGATTTGATTTTTCGTGGGTGTAACTGATTCTTCCATTCTATTTTCTATTGAATAGAAGAATCAGTTACACCTTTAAATTATATTCATGTAGGATTCATAGTTCCTTCATAAAACATAAAACACGAATATCGTCCGTTGAGTATTCGATTGGTCCAAAATATTTTAGACGCTTTTCTTTTTAGTTTTTTAACGTAATTATAAATAGGTGTGGTGACGGCAAAATTACCATCAATGTGTACAATACAAATACTTAAATATTTTATCATCATAATATTCAGCATCAAAACATCGTTATCTTTATCAACAAGATAACACAAGTCTTTTCAAATTTGATCTTTTCTGTATCGACGTTCTGTATTTTGTTGACGTTAAAGTCTAAATTGGCTTAAACCTTATTGACCTCAGAGTCTTCAAATAAAGATTAACTTGCATTAAATATACAGGCACATAAGACCTGAATGTTCAGTTATGCTAAGCAGCGATGGGCTTGCATCCTGTCACAAAATGCTAACTGCAGGAAAATGTTGGTAAGCGCTAAATGTGATATTTGAATGTGCCGCTGACTACCTTTAAGACGTCTTCAAGGATCCAAGCGCCTGGAGATCTGAGAGTATGTCTACCGTACTTGGGGATTAGGTACTGTCAAGATCATAGTTATTTTATTAATTTCAGTCAAAGAATCAGGAACAATCAGTTATATTTGGACGTCACAATGACTAACCCCTTTAGAGGTCTTTAAGGGTCTAAGCGCCTTTAAGGTCTAAGGTACTCAAGCGCGGATCCACCGTTGTGGGCACTATGGGCATGCCCACAACCCTAATAGACTTGTGACGTCACAATTTTATTTTTGCAATTTTAATAAAGTGTCATATTTTCATTTCACGTGTTCGCCCATTTTCTTTTTGCCTACGTGGGATTACTTTAATACACTGTGGGTGTCCGGGTGCCCATAATGGGTGTCATGCCATGTCATGCCATGACCACAGACATCAAAATTACAATAGCGCTGATGGGGGGGCGGTTCTTTCGTGACTGTGACCACAACCTTTTTTGAGGGCTGGATCCGCGCCTGACAGTACTTGGGGATTAGGTACAGTCGCGATCATAGTTATATTTATATTAGTTTAATTTAAAAAAACAGGAACAATCAGTGGCTGACCTCTGTCTATTTGTATTTTATATCGAAATAAAACAATGGCAAAAAATAAGTAAGCTTTAGTGACTTTTGATAACCTCATTCCTTTATCTTTGTAACAATTCATGTAAGAACCTCGAAGTACTGCGTGATATATTAGACAAGACTTGTTTTTAATCTGAATACGATAGACATTCCTTCATACCACCTTGGAAATATATAAAGAGGATAGTCAGACGTCCAATTAAATTCGGCACATGATAGTAATTAAATAGTCATAGTTTTTAACATTGCTTTGATTTCGTCATTATTTCTAATCAAAACATTTTTCTCGCAACCGTACGTTTTGCATCACACGGTCAAAATGTTTGTAGTGTGCATGGTATTTTCGACACAGTGCACGTCGGCCCATTAGCTCAGTTGGTTAGAGCGTCGTGCTAATAACGCGAAGGTCGCGGGTTCGATCCCCTCATGGGCCACGTTTATATTTTGTTTTTTATATTTTTCTAAATTAAGTAACTATTCATGTTTTAGTTTTAATAATCGATTTTATAATTTATTTCATAAATCGAATCTCTAACAACATTCGATAACATTTTAAATTTCGGCAATCTCTATCAATGGTCTAGTTTTAAAACCAGGTCAGGTATTTATTTATGTATCAAAATTTATCTAAATCGGCTCAGCGTTACGACGTGGTTTAACAAACAAACAACCAAACTGTCATATTATGTTATGAATGTGATGAGATTGTATCTACTTTATTATCAAGTAGGTATTTGATAGTAACTGGTTTGAAGCGGTATTATCTGAGGTCAGGACCCGCCCCACGCGACTAAAACAACAACCAGATACAGATAATATCATTTTATTATCTGGAAAGCGGAATGAAAGGTAACTCGACTTTCAATCCCAAGATCGTGGGTTCGAATCCCGACAGCATCAAATATTTTTTCTAATTAAAAAAGGTTTTTCGCACTTTTTTTTTTATTTACAAGCGTTCGTATCGCTAAAGGGAAACATCGTGAGGAAACCAGTTATTCTCAGAGGAGGCGATAGGCTTGCAGCCTGTCACGCGTGAAATGAGAACTACTGCTAAACGTAATACCTACCTTTCATTTACAAAACTTGCTGATCTTCTTTTCGCACGGCTAAGCAATTTTTTTGATACCCTAGGTTACATTATTGGATTTTTGGTGAAGACCTTTACCTTTTTAGGGTTCCGTACCCAAAGGGTAAAAACGGAACCCTATTACTAAGACTTCGCTGTCCGTCTGTCTGTCTGTCTGTCCGTCTGTCTGTCTGTCACAGGGCTGTATCTCATGAACCGTGATAGCTAGACAGTTGAAATTTTCACAGATTATGTATGTCTGTGGCTGCTCTAACAACAAATACTAAAAACAGAATAAAATAAATATTTAAGGGGGTCTCCCATACAACAAACATGTTTTTTTTGCCGTTTTTATAGATAATGGTACGGAACCCTTCGTGCGCGAGTCCGACTCGCACTTGGCCGGTTTTTTGGAATAAAATATGACGCATATATTTGCTTATAACGTAGCTTTTAAATAGGTGAAAGAATTTTTAAAATTAGTCCAGTAGTTTTTTAGTTAATTCTAATAATATTATAAATGTGAAAGTTTGTGAGTTTGTATGTATGTTTGTTCCTCAATCAGGCCTAAACGACAAAACAGATAAAGATAAAATTTGCTGTAGATGTAGATATAATGCCCGAATAAAATATAGACTACTATAAAATATGAAAAATATCCCTAGAGAGATAAAATAACGCAAAAGGGATGATTTTGGTATAGATGGCACTGGTGTGCAACCAATCTGACATCACAGACTAAAAACTTTACTACTAGCCGACCCGTGACAGACGTTGTCCTGTCAAATTTCAATAATCGAATTGAAAGACTGAATATTTTCAGTCTGTGATGTCAGATTTTTAGCACACCAGCGCCATCTATACCAAAATCATTCCTTTTGCCTTTTTTATCATTTTGAGGATGTTTATCATATATTAAAGTAGTCTATGTTTTATTCGGCATTATATTAACATCTACAGCAAATTTCAACTTAATCCGTTTTGTTGTTTAGGCCTGATTGAGAAAAAACATACAAACTCACAAACTTTCACATTTGTTTATTAGGATTAGAATTAAAAATTATTTATCTACAATATAGACGTAGATGTTAGGGTACAGACAGGGTATAAATAGGGTTGGTACCTTATCAAATAAGTGGTGATTATAATGTGTGTTTTCTACCTATTTCCTTCCTACGCATCTGTCCAGAAAGAGGATAAATTCGTTCTAAAAGTGGAGAATTGTTGTGACCCTCCTAAAATAGACTGCATTAACACCCTAAACCAAGTGGCCTGTATCAAATCATGTCATTGTAAATAGGTCGATAGTGACTAATAGGTTCAACGCACTAAAATAACCAGCAAAGTACATAATGTATAATAAATTATGTATTATAATCTGTTTCATAAAAATCTTGTTGTGCGAAATTATTATTGTCTTACTAGAATAGCCAAGTCAATTGACTAGCCTCACAGCTCAGTTGGTAGTAGCTCTACCTTCTGCGCTGTAGGTTGTGAGTTCGATTCCCACCCAGGACAAACATTTGTGTGATGAAATAAGATGTTTGCTTGAAAAATCAAAACCATAATATTTTAAACAAAAAAAAAGTGTTAGTAAGTATGAGCATGTATTCTATCAGTAATCTGGCTTCCATAGAACAACAAAATTTGCTTAGTTAGATGCTAGATGGCGCTGTGTGAAATCCCCACCAATATTTAATATTTATATTTAACTAGCTGCTCGCCCCGGCTTCGCACGGGTGGTACCTGGATAAAAAGTCTACCGATTTTGTGCAAATTTCACATAAACCATCTACTAAATAGTCCGAACAAAGCCTAAACATTTGGTTTGGATAGGTGAGCCGTTCCTGAGTTATAAAATTACAACGAAAAGTGGCATTGATTTATATATATATAGATTTAGTAATTCATATCGGAGCTATTTGTCGACTTTCTCACTAAGTTAGCTTAGTAAGTTAGTTAGTTTTCTTACTAAGTTAGCTTAGGCTGTATCGATGATATTTTTTGCATCTCACTATATTACTGTACTTAAAAACATTAATTTAAATGTATATTTTATGTAATTTATATAAAACTACACAAACAGTCACAGGAAACTAATAAAACATACGAGTAGGTACTAGGTAGAGATATTTACACTGTCCTTAGATAAAGCTAAATATACATTTATCTAGAGCATACATTAAATAGTGCATATTTGTTTTCAAACAGTTACAACATAATAAGCAACTTAAACATAATATGGGGTGTAATAATAAATAATGGTGAATTCACACAGCGCCATCTAGCTCCAAACTAAGCAAAGCTTTTATTATGAGAACGCGATGTAAAACTTATATCTACGTAGGTCCTTTTTTGTATTTTAATATTTAGACACAGAAAAAAAATTGTGTGTGTCAGCTCCGACGCACGACTGGAGTTTACCAGATCGTGCGTAGAGCGTACCCCCACTATAAGATGTTTTGCCATCAGTAAGAGTGAGAGAAAGCATTATAAAGTATAGGCAAAGTAAGGGTACACACTACCCACGATCTAGCTGCACTGCTCACACCAAATTAGAAAGTTGCGCACCAATAACGTAACGAGGTCATTCGTTCAGTAGATTTTACTACTCACATTTTTCTCATACCGGGCGCCTTATATCAAAAACCGATTCTTAAGGAGTAAACTCCAAAAAACATCTAAGTTCATACATAAATGTTTAACCTTTGTGGAGATCGAGCCTACAACCTACAGCGCAGAAGGCAGACTACAGATCACCAGGCGCTCAGATCTTTGAAGATGTCTAAAGGGGTTAATCAGAGGTAGGTACGTTCAAATATTACATTTAGGACATTTTGCATTAGTTAGTTCTGATAAATTTAGTTTCAGTTTTTTGGGTCAACACAACACCCTGCATTAAATAATAGAGAGTGGAAAAGGCCATGACCAGATTTGGCCTTTGACCAGAATTGGCCTCAAAATCGATCGCTCGGTATGTTTACATGTCGAATTGTTATGTTCGATTATGTAGACGCCGGCTATCGGGTAACCGGCGGTTATCATTATCACCTGTTATCTATGTGTGTATATATGTATGTATGTGTGTTATCAATGACGTGGGTTTCATTTGACGGATAAAGGAGGGCACGCTGGCTGAGCGTGATGGAACTTGCCAGTCGCAGAGTGGAGCTTTGCTGCTTGATAGAGACGTATTTAATCGATTTTAGTAAAAAATGCACTGCGTAATGTATAACTTTAAGAGCTTATACACACGGACGGCACGATGTCGACTGCAGATGTAACTTCAGCCGTCGACCAATAGCGTCGCTTGCAGTTGTTTGTGTTTGTAGCGTGCCGCGTCCGCCATTTTGTCACTGGACTGCACATAGTCCAGGAGTGCGCACGCGTCGCGGTTTTGTAAGTGGATAAAGCGTAAAAAAATGTCCATCTTGTTCTCTATTTATTAATATTTCTAAAACCCACGCACGTGTTTTTCTTTTTCGTTTGTGTCGACGTCGACGGAGTAAAAGCAATAACAGTGTTTCTTCTTCGGAATTCATTTTGCAACTGGCTCCTGTACAAAGAGAGTAGACGATGGCTGCCGTCGACGGGTGTCGACGGCTGAATTTACATCTGCCGTCGACATCGTGCCGTCCGTGCGTATGAGCTCTAAGGTAACCGAGAGCTAAAACGGCACGTTGTGGAACTGGGGTATAGACACTTAGACACATAGACCACTATCGTATCGACAACGTATCGTCCAAATGCCAAAACTGACACTATTACTACAACAAGCGTCAGGCAATGATTTAATTTGAGTTGTTTGTTTGTAAATGGACGTACCTCTGATTAACCCCTTTAGATATCTTCAAGGATCTGAGCGCCTGCGGTGATCTGAGAGGATATCTACCGCACTTGGGATTAGTTAGTTTTTTTTTTATTTAAGATTGACAAAACAGGTATATAAGGCGAGTGTGAATGGGAACGTTGGAAAAGGAAGACCTCGGCGTATTTTCCTGGCTCAAATTGGTGACGTTTTGAAAAAAGGCCATTTCAAGAGTACTCTAAAAGGACGAGCATGCATGACGAATGTAAAAAATAAAAATAAATAGGATCACGACTGTAATCCCCAAGTACGGTAGACATCCTCTCAGATCTCCAGGCGCTTAGATCCTTTGAAGATGTCTAGTGGGGGTGGTCAGAGGCACGTCCAAACATTATATTTGGTACATGCCCACATTTTGCAGTAGTTAGCATTCCATACGTGACAGGTTGCAAGCCCATCGCCGCTTATAAGAATACTAACTGGTTTCCTCACGATGTTTTCCTTCACCGTTTTGAGCACGTGTTTTTGATGCGCATTTAAATTTTTCGAACAGAAAAATTATTGATGCACGCCAGGATTCGAACCCACGACCTTCAATTTGAAAGTCGAGGTACTTCCCACCCGGCTAGCACGGCACGGCCATGACGAATGTGATGAGAGTAAATGAAGCTATAGAAGTATGTCAGGATCGTAGCAAGTGGAAAGCCGTGATCTTTGCCTACCTGGGAAACAGGCGTAGTTTTATGTATGTATTTATATTTACATATTTACAAGCTGACCCGGCGAACTTCGTATCGCTTTTGAATAAGTTCCTGTCCCGTTCCCGTTCCCGTTCCCGTTCCCGTTCCCGTTCCCGTTCCCGTTCCCGTTCCCGTTCCCGTTCCCGTTCCCGTTCCCGTTCCCGTTCCCGTTCCCGTTCCCGTTCCCGTTCCAGTTCCCGTAGTCCGTAGTATCAAACTCATTAAAGAGTTGTTGCTGCTGCATGATAATCTCTCTCCTAGCTGAACGATTGATAGAGCAGCGACGTTTTTTTTTTTTTTTTTTTTTTTTTATACCTATATATATATACAAACCTTGTCCTGACAATGAGAAACGAATTGAATCATTCAATTTGGTGCAGACGTTCGGAAGTTATGTGCGTACATACATATCGGCGATTTATTTTATATTTTATAGATTTAGTTCTGTCTCTACGTCTGTCACGTAAATTCTCACAGCATACTCATCTAGGTACTGAAAAGATACTATCTTTGTCAAGTTTGTTATTCGTGGGAAATCGTGATAAACGGATTTTAGGTGTTGATACCTACTACTGTTTATGATCCGTTGTTGTATTGCCAGAACTTTTCCACTCATCATACTATGTGCAGTATTTTTCTTGCATTAATAGTAAGTAGGTGCCTATGATGACCTATAACTATCCAATTTCAAGTCGATATCATTAGTGGTTGCTGAAATAATATGCCGAGACAGACAGACGGATGGACAAAGGTAAAAAATTCTCCTGGTTATAAAAAAACTAATAATAATATCAGATTTTTTGATCTTTGATTAAATTTCTGAAAGATCATCCCGTTTTTTTGCATACCTACTAAACAGACCTACAAACTTTCAATCTGAAGGTCGTGGGTTCGAAACCCGCGTGCATCAATGGATTTTAATGTTCGAAAAATTAATATGCGCATCAAAAAACACGTGTTCGAAACGGTGAAGGAAAACATCGTGAGGAAACCAGTTAGTATTCTTATAAGCGACGATGGGCTTGCAACTACTACTGATGCTAACTACTAATGCTAACTACTGCAAAATGTAGGCATGTGCTGAATATAATGTTTGGACGTGCCTCTGATTACCCCCACTAGACATCATCAAAGGATCTGAGCGTCTGAAGATTTGAGAGGATGTCTACCGTACTTGGGGATTACAGTCGTGATCCTATTTTATTTATTTTATGTTTACTAAACTGATAAATCTCAATTATATACAATTTCCGAATAAATAAATCCATTGATTGACGGGTGGGCTTCGAACCCACGACCTTCTGATTGATAGTAGAGGTAGCTCCCACACGGACAACACGGCTCTTGGCCCGACCCCGAACTGTGATCTCGCGATGTTATATTTTGTAGTAATCTCCAATCCAACTGGCCGTGGCCTCGCAGCTCAGTAGGTAGTAACTCTGCCTTCTGCGCTGTAGGTTGTGGGTTCGATTCCCACCCAGGACAAGCATTTGTGTGATGAACATAGATGTTTTTTTCTGTCTAGATGTTATAATTTAGGTAATATAAGTATGCATTTACGAGAAATTTATATCAATATCCTATCAGTAATCTGGTTCCCACAAGCTTTATAGATAGAAAACTAGCCGATCCGTGACGTTGTCCTGTCAAATTTCAATAATCAAATAGAAAAGACTGAATGTTTTTAGTCTGTCATGTCAGATTTGTTGCACACCAGCACCATCTATACAGAAATCATTCCTTTTGCGTTTTTTTATCGTTTTGGGGAATGTTTTTTATAATCACTACATAGTATAAAGCAAAGTCGCTTTCCGCTTCCCGCTTATGTATGTATGTTTGCTTATATCTTTAAAACTACACAACGGATTTTGATGCGGTTTTTTTTAATAGATAGAGTGATTCAGGAGGAAGGTTTATATGTATAATAACATGCTACCCGTGTGAAGCCGGGGCGGGTCGCTAGTTTAATATTAAAGTAGTAGTATTATTTATTCGGGTATATCTACATCTACAGCAAATTTCAACTTAATCCTTTTTGTCGTTTAGGCCTGATTGAGAAACAAACATACATACAAACTCACAAACTTTCACATTAATATTATTATTAGGATAGAGGTCAAGAGAACTCTAAACCGACGAGTATGCATGAAGAAGTCACGTAGTTAGGTAGCAAGTGGATAGACGTAGTCTCTGCCTACCCCTCACAAAAACAGACATGATTTTAAGTATGTTTGTAAAATCACCTTGTAATGTCTTAGAAGCTATGCTGTTCCTCGCTCCAAACCTTGAAGAATCCAAATAAGTACTATATGAATAGTATAATGTACGCTAGTATGTATTACTAATATACATAAATATGCCGTGTCCAGGTACTCGTTCACGATCACGCACACCCTTCGTGTTATCTACGTGACTACACATCCGTCCGCCGTCCTATTATCTCGGATCGGTTGTTTTCCTGCGCCTGCGCATCTAAATAACCTCCGATAACATAACCAGTGTGGATATAAAAATCAATAAAAAGTATATCCAGGTAGTATGTACACTGCTATTGTGTTAGGACTTCTGTGGCGGTCGGATGCCCGGCTGCGATGCAAGTGGTGCAGTTTTGTATCCCGCGGCGGGACAAAGGTTTGCATGATACGCAAACATATATACTAAGTCTCGTCAAAATTCGAGCTCGACCGATTTGGTTTTTTTGTTGTTGTGTTTGTAATTATGAGGACAAGGTTTATAGGAAAAAAAAAATATTGAAAAGTTACCCGAAATATAGTAAAATTTGGGAAAAACGGAAACTTATTTTGTATGGTATTATTTTTGGGACATAATCACGTCTGTTGGGTAAGTTAGTTATGTCTAGTAGAAACATTACTATGATAAGGCAAAGATTGCGTTTTAATATTAAAAAAACATAACATTAAAAAAAAAACAAGCCAAGTGCTATAAAAAACGGCAAAAAAAAAACACGTTTGTTGTATGGGAGCCCCACTTAAATAATTAATGTTGCTCCGTTTTTTGTATTTGTTGTTGTAGCAACAACAGAAGTACATCATCTGTAATAATTTCAACTGTCTAGCTATCACTGTTCATGAGATACAGCCCTGTGACAGACAGACGGACAGCGAAGTCTTAGTAATACGACCCGTTTTTACCCTGTGGGTACTGAACCCTAAAAAGTATATTATTATTCTATTAGTTATCTGGTTGCCATAGTACAAGCTTTGTTAGTTTGGGGCTAGATTGCGTGTGTAAAGTCCATATTTATTTATTTATTTTAGGCCACATTTGGACCTAATACAAATTGCTCTGAAATCTCAAGCGCCAGTATAACTACCGAATAATATAGCTACCTGAATACCTAATTGACTAATTGCCCAATTAGTAATTCAAAATGTCTTAGTAATTTCGTATAAACAAATGACGTGTCTAATCACCCAGACTGCATGTCTCTCCTCATGACGATCGCTGACGATAAGAATGACGATGACTTGAGGAATCATGAAATCATGAATCGTCACTCGACGCATGTGACGTGAAACTGAAATAATTCACCCTCGTATTCATGAACGACACTATGAGAACACGCACCCACAGTGGACGAAATATTTTTTCATAAACATCACTTTATGTGTTGAGCGGTTCTATGGCGCACGCTACCGTGTGCCTTTAGAGCTCAGCTTTGGCTAGAGGCACACGACAATGTGCCTCTAGTCACACTATGCAGTGTCGCACAACACATAAAGTGATTTTTATAAAAAAGATTTCGTCCACTGTGGGTGCGTGTTCTCATAGTGTCGTTCTTGAATACGAGGGTAAGCGTTATAGTTGCATTAAATGAAATAAGCATTATTAAGAAGCAATATTAGACCTGGGGAGTTAGCATGAACCACTATCGTAACGACAACGTGTCGTCCAAAAGTCAAAACTGACACTTTAAGTATAGTAAGTGTCAGTTTTGGCATTTGGACGATACGTTGTCGATACGATAGTGATTCGTGCTTATGTTACTGGCCGTGCCCGGGGCGTGCCGTGTACGTAACCCGGAATGGGAGACCGGCCCAGATATGGCCCGGTCTAATATAAATCTTCCCTTAGTCGCTTTTAAGGTGATAAGTGAAATTTTTGACATTTTGTATGGGCTGAGTCCACCCGTATAAGACGGAAAAAGTGATAAAACTGCATTATCTTGAAAACCATCAAATTTAAAAAGAAACTGATAGTAATTTAATTAGATAGTATGATTATCTAACGAATTATATAAAAATGTACTGTTTAGCTATTCATAGTTTTGATTAAAAACAAAACTAGTGTTTTTGAAGAGCCAAGTTTGAAAAATAAATCTATTCAGAAAAGTTTCACCAATCGTGTTTCTGTCTGTAATTTATCTAGATTATATCCTTATGTTTTCTTTGTCATAAAAAACAAAACTATTTGTTTTACGGTTATTGAGAAAAAACGATTCTGCACATTTATTACTCGTCTACAATTCTCATAAAATTTATTGAATTTGTAAAGATTATTTTCCAACTATCATGATAAGTACACATAAGATTTTCACACGGGTTTAAGTATATTGATAAAAAAATAATTATAAATATTAGTGGACATTTAACACATCGTCATCTAGCCCCAAACTAAGCAAAGCTTGTTCTATGGGACCCAGATAACTGCTAGAATTTTTTTCAATTCAAATTCATGCTACAAGTGCCAATCGCACCCACACACCCACATAATACGTAGGTTCCAACGTCTACGCAGAAGCCTAACCTACTACATCTGAAATTCGATAACGACCTCATTCGAGGTCAAACGTGACGTACGCAAAAAGGATAAAATGGTAAAGTTCTACAAAAACCTGCTTCTTTGAAGAAAGTTATAAAATTAACAACACTTAAGAGGAATTAATGTTTTTGAAGAATGCAGATTCGTTTTTTCTCAATAACCGCAAAACATACAGTTTTGTTTTTTAATACAAAGATAACTTAAGGATATAATCTAGATAAATTACAGACAGAAACACGATTGGTGAAACTTTTCTCGATAGTTTTATTTTCCAAAGTTGGCTCGTCAAAAACACTAGATTCGTTTTTAATCAAAGCTATGAATAGCTAAACAGTTCATTTTTATATAATTCGATAGATAATCATACTAGCTAAGTAAATTACAGACGGTTTCTTTTCAAATTTGATGGTTTTCAAGATAATGCAGTTTTATCACTTTTTCCGTCTTATCCGGGTGGAATCAGCCCAAACAAAAAGTCAAAAAATTCTAGTATCGCCTTAAAAGTTAGGTATTATATACATAATCCTGACCCCATACTAGTTTTGTAGGATCGATAATCTGGACTTCTCACGCCTCAGCCGGCAATTACCCAATACGTCATTAAAGTTTATGTTGGTTTGAAATCTCTAAAGAGATCTACCATACTACAAGTAAGTATACATATTAACGATTGTAATTCCTAAGTAGACATAACATCACATCTCAAGGCGCTTAGATACCAGAAGATTTCTAATGAATCTAGTCAGAGGCACGCCCAAACAGGCATTTAGGGTTTTTAGCAATCCATGCATGACAGTTATTTACAGTTTATCCTATTAGAGGTACTTACGATTCCTGTATTTTCCCCAACATCTACTTCTATTTTCCTTCCTACAATAGGTTCAATTTGACGGCCTAGTTGGTAGTAACTCTGCCTTCAGCGCTGTAGGTTGTGGGTTCGATCCCCACCCAGAGCAAATATTTGTGTGATGAACATAGACCTTATCACCCATTGTAAACATAAATATTGCACACCCTTAATATGGTAGAATACATTGATACCACAAAATTATAATTATTAACATCTTTGTACATGTGATTCAGCAATAAATATACTTTGACTTTGACTTTAGATCTTTGCTCTGTGTCTGAGTGGTAGTATGTATCATGTGTATGTATGTATTTATAAAAAATAAAAAGTATATAAGTATTGGCCTCACAGCTCAGTTGGTAGTAACTCTGCCTTCTGCGCTGTAGGTTGTGGGTTCGATCCCCACCCAGGGCAAATATTTGTGTGATAAACATAGATGTTTGTTCTGTGTCTGGGTGTTAATATGTATAATAAGTATGTATTTACAAAAATAAGTATATAAGTATTCTATCAGTTATCTGGTTCCCATAGTACAAGCTTTGCTTAGTTTGGGGCTAGATGGCGCTGTGTGAAATGTCCACCAATATATATATATATATATTTATATTTATAAAAAAAAATATATAAAAAAAAAAAAAAAGGAATTCTATCATTTATCTAGTTCCCATAGTACAAGCTTTGCTTAGTTTGAGGCTAGATGGCGATGTGTAAAATGTCCACATATTTATTATTTATTAATTCACACTCCCAAAAACCATTTCAACTATAAATGAAGAGGCTCTTACGCTTGTTAATTCGACTACTTTTTTAGGTCTCAATATTGATGCAAACTTACAATGGGGACCTCATATTGAAACACTTGCTGGTAAACTTAGTTCCGCTGCTTATGCAGTCCGCACGATTAGGCGGCTGGCCGATGAAGCCACAGCTAGGCTAGTTTATTTTAGTTACTTCCATAGTGTAATGTCGTATGGAATTCTTCTCTGGGGTAAGGCAGCAGACATTCAAGTTATTTTTGTTTTACAAAAACGGGCAGTACGTGCCATTTATAAAATGAAGTCCCGGGACTCTTTGAGACAAAAATTTAAAGAAATTAACATTCTCACAGTAATCTCACAATATATATATGAAAACTTACTGTATACTCATAAGAATATGGCTTTCTTTAAGAAAAAAAGTGATGTACATAGTATTAACACAAGAAATAAGAACAAATTGTACATACCCAAATTTAGATTAGAAAAAGTGAAGGGGTCGTTTATGGGGAATTGTATACTATTTTATAATAAACTGCCAGAAAACGCAACAAAACTTCCCGTTAGAAGATTTAAAGCCTACATAAAGAATAATCTTATAAACAAAGCGTATTATACCGTAGATGATTATACACTAATATTTTTAAATTACCGAAAAAAATAAAATGACCGTTGCAGCAGAAGCTACATTATGATCTGAGCACTGACAGCATGATTTATTATTGCACTATTACAAAGTTATCGAATTTTCTTTTTAACTGAAAACTGGCACTAATTTATGGTCACAGTACTAGAAAATACTACACAAATACTCGTATACTCGTATCTCGTACGCACTCCATTCAAAGACGCTCTTATCTCATTCCATCTCCTTCCTTCCAACTACGGCATCACCCTGTCTCACTCGTATAACGGATTCAAGATGTAGTAGATAGGTACCTAGTAATTACCTACCTACCGTAAAGTAAAAAAATAATACATTGTTTTCGCAAATCGCGATACATTCGTAATGCTGCACTCACATTTTCACACACACATTTTTAAAAGTACGCGCGTAACATGAACTCATACTCTCTCATCGTGTATTGATATTCCTTCGCAAAAAAGATAATAATAACGACAACACTAAATAAACGATAAGACGCGCGCAGTGAACTCATAATGTGCACTGGTCTCAGTGTTACAAAAGTATTTCAATCTACCTACTTTTTTCTGAGTGAAGTGATTAGTTATTATTGCCTTGTTCTACACATTGAGGGTACTTCATTGTTTCACGATTGTCAATGATCAAATCGGGCGACATACAGTGCGCGCGAGTTAGACAGCGAGCTATTTATGAATGGATAGAATCGTGAAAATATGAGTAGCTATGTGGTAGGTGCGTATGAATAAACGGTTAACTAAATATTGTGTTTTTTTAAGGATATTCTTTTTAATTATTTAATTTAAGTTTTAACGACTTAAATTTAATTAGTAACAGACACTGACAATACGTTATTATTTTTTTGGTAATTAAAAACTAGTGTTGTATAAATGATAAATCCTCGTGGCCTGATGTCGCTCTGCCACTCGACAGCTAAATATTAATTTAGGTACTTAATTTTATTTTGTGTAACATTTGTCTACTTTAATTATTTTTAAGCAAATAGTTATTTTATCTGTAAGTTTTAATAATAAATCAAGTGTAGCGTGTGTTGCTTTTTGAATTTGTGCTGAAGTTCTTTAGTTATTTTTTTTATTGTTGTACGTACTTGAGTAGTAGGTACTTTTAATTATTATTCTTGTTTGAGCCTTCACCTTGTTCGATTGGCACCACACTGGAGCTCTACATAACATTAAGGAAAGGATCATAAAAAAAAGGTAGACCCCAAGCCGTGTTTGTTGCCTGATTCTTCTAGGCTTGGTCGCGTGGAATCGGCGTAGCTTCACCTAGTTCCTAAGACGTTTCAAAGTGATCCTTGTGATTTTATTGAAATAAATGATTTTTGAATTTGAATTTGAATTTGAATTTGAATTTGAACTAAACATCGCAAAAGCCCCACAACGCTCTACCTTGACATTAAACCCTGCCTCAGGGACGAGGTCACGCGGGATTGATGTTGCAAGATCACGGTCTTACTGACCCCGCCCACATAAACCTTAGAAACCCAAAATATGTCCCTTTATTGAAACTACTTTTATCTAGCTTCTCTTCATCATCACTATCACTACAGTGTAGTATAGAGTGCGCCATAAATAAAATAAATCGAAACTACAAAAAAGCGAAACATATTGGGGTCATTCTGGTACCTCTAAGGGTAGGTACTCTATCTCTGCATTATAAAATTTTTGCGATATTATTATAGAATTCATTGGAACGCTCATTAGACAACACAACCTTGTTTCTTGTGTATATATACAAGTAAGTAAGCCTATGTAGTCCTCGATTCGCGTGTGCATACCTACAACAAACGAACTCGCACTGGGCCATACCGATATCATACCGTTATTTCATACCGGTATAATTTCGATAACAACCGCTATCGAATAACGGTACCGTTATATTTTTGCGGTACCAATACCGTTTAACTCAACCGTTTTCAGTCCCTGGTACAAAGAAGTAAAAATATTATATTTTTGTTAGTAATGGATTAAAATAAAAACCACTGGACCAATTCTTAATTCACCTATCAAAAGCTACATTGGTGTCGATTCTGTTGGCACCGACCTAATATTATGATGTCATAAAAATAATTAAAACAATTTCGCTCCTATTCCTTTACGTTAAAGTCTAAATTAGAGGAGGTGGCGATTCTGTTGTGTCCATTTAAAAATTTGGGATTCCTAAAACACGTTCCTCTTATTCCTATTACGTTAAAGTCTAAATTCGCAGTAACATAGGCTATATTTTATCATCAAAAAATTAAAGATCTCTATGAAAATTGCATTAATATAACCTAAGGTATCAAAAATTGCCTATAACCTTCATTAGTACGGGGCGGACTGCTGGTATAATCACTACATAGTACAAAGCAAAGTCGCTTTCCGCTTCCCGCGTCTGTATGTATGTATGTTTGCTTATATCTTTAAAACTACACAACGGATTTTGATGCGGTTTTTTTAATAGATAGAGTGATTCAGAAGGAAGGTTTATATGTATAATAACATGCTACCCGTGCGAAGCCGGGGCGGGTCGCTAGTATAATATACTAAGTATAATACAAGTATGTATTCGTTGTAATTTTATTTCTATAGATAATGTTAATTCACACCAATTTCCAAGCCTATTTAATATTAGCTCTTCTCGAAATTATTTTATGGGATGTTCCAGAAAACGTGGGAAGGGTTTCGACAAAGCTCTCTGCTGACGTCATGAGAGCTACCGAAATTGAAATGAGTTCCTGCGTAGAATGTTGGGCGTGGGACTCATAACAACCTCATTACTGACTTCAGAGCTCGCCAAGAAAATAAATAAGGTTTTATAAGCCCCTTGTAAGTAACTAACCCTCGTATTCAAGAACGACACTATGAGAACACGCACCCACAGTGGACGAAATCTTTTTTCATAAAAATCACTTTATGTGTTATGCGACACTGCATAGTGTGACTAGAGGCACATTGTCGTGTGCCTCTAGCCAAAGTTGAGCTCTAAAGGCACACGGTAGCGTGCGCCATAATGCCGCTCAACACATGAAAAAAGATTTCATCCACTGTGGGTGCGTGTTCTCATAGTGTCGTTCTTGAATACGAGGGTAAGTCACATTTTCTGTTAATAAACGGCGAGGAATCTTCTGAGATATTTTCATAACCGAACATTTCATATATTCTTCAAATACACTTTTAAATCTGGTTTTAGCTCTTTTAATTGATTAGTTACAACTACTAGGTACAAAGCTCTGTAAATTGCAATTGCTCTGTTGCTGCGTGAAAGACAAACCAACAAACTTTCGCATTTTTATAAGTAACTAAGTAACTAAGTACTTATTCAGACAATACTCGTGTCTACCAAAAACCATTTTTTCTATCCTACCCTTTGATTCGTAAGCAAACCAAGTATTCTTATAACAACGGGCTTGCAAACCGTCACGTTTGGAATTCTAAATGTGATAATGTGCCAAATGTAATTTTTAGACGTGCCTCTGTCCACACCCTTTAGATATCTTCAAGAATCTGAGCACCTGGTGATCTGAGAGGATATCCACCGTACTTGGGGATTACAGTTATGAGTCATTTCACCAACAAAACGTCCTTCTAAACTGTACATCAACTCCCTTGACATTTAGCGCTGCATTCATGTCCAAGTTCAAGCGGAATCGATGCTGCAAGTTCACGGGTTTCCCCCCTCGCTCTGGCACCCCTCCCCCAACCCGCTACCCTCTGCGAATGACGTCAACAGACAACCATTCATGCCTTCCCGGTCGATATCGCCGCCGCCCGAAATTTGGTGAAAGACGTAAGCTTTAGTAAAGCTCGCTTCTTTCATACGCAGAGCCAAAGATAATATTTAGATAATGCGAAAGTAACTTTGTCCGTCTGTGACGTTATCACGGCCAACCGCTGGGTCAATTTTGATGAAATTTCATTTAGAAATAGCGACGAACATAGGCTACTTTTATCCCAACATTCTAACAAGTACGCTAAAGGGGGTAATCAGAGGCATGTTCAAACATTATGCTTGGCAGAATATCCACATTTTTCAGTAGTTAACATTCCTTACGTGACAGGTTGCAAGCCCATCGCCGCTTGAATTATGCTAGCAGGAAATGTAATATCGCAATGTATTTCTGCAAAATCTTATACCTTGGGTCGGAGTTCAATTAACAGAGTGCTACGAAGGTGGGTTTTATTCAGTCGCAAAATCTAACTGGCAGATTTAATATTGTTCGTTTTTTAAGGCTATTTCTAAATTCAGGACACAGAACCTCCCACGAGGGATTTGCTACCAAAACTGGTAGCTGATTTGATCCATATTTTTACCATAATTTACTACTATGTATGTTATGTTTCTGTGCCAATTTTGGAAATAACTTCGATACAATAAAAATGAAACTAAAACAAACAAAAAATATATTTAGTAACTAGCAGTCCGCCCCGGAGTGTCAAACGGATGTAATAATGATTTTATGGCAATTTTTTTAGACCTTGGGTTATAAATTTGAAGTTTTAGTAGGGACCCTTAATCTTTTTTAGTAATATATATAGCCTATGTTACTCAGAGATAATGTAGCATTCTAATAGTGAAAGAATTTTTGAAATCGGTCCAGTAGTTTTTGAGTTGATTCGTTACAAACATACAACTCTTTATAATACTCGTAATAAGAGAGGACATAGCTTTTTGAATTTTCCACTTATTTTCCCTCCGAGTTCACCTTTTTAAGAAGCTAAAAGATCTGTCCGTAAAAAGTTGTGAGATCCATGTAATACCAAGTCGGTTAATTTAATCAGTCCCTACTTTAAGGGTCCTTCTGTCTTAAGTTATTACGTAAAGGTTAGTTAATTACGTAATAACATAAGGCAGAAGGACCCTTAAAGTAGGGACTGATTAAATTAACCGACTTGGTATTACATGGATCTCACAACTTTTTACGGTAGAAGAACTGAGTTGCGTTGCGAGACTTGGCTTTTTTTACAAGTTATGTTTTTGATAGCATACAATTTACAAGTAGAAAGAAGTATTTTTATACGTAGCTATTGCTACGAATTCGTAGACCCTCTACGTTACGCCGATAAAATTGTAGAAGATAGAGATATTTCGTAGCCGATGTTCGTAGCAAGATTGGATACGTGACTGAAGTAATCCCTTAAAATAAATGAAAAATCCGACGAATGTTGTTCATCTTTTCTAATCTCTTCACTAAAATCAAATGAAGGAAGTTACATATTCTACTAACTACTACGTCGGCATGTGCCAAAGGTAATATTTGAACGTGCCTCTGACTAACCCCTTTAGACATATTCAAGAATATAAGCGCCTGGAGATTTGAGAGTATGTCTACCATATGTGGAGAGTACAGATCTCAATTATTTTTTAAATACTTAAGCAACTTTTAGGTTGTAAAAGTTTTTCTATTGTATAGAATAACTACTACAGTTGTTTAAAAGAACCATGATACCACAAAAGCAAAAGAAAATTAAAATTACCTATTAAAAGTTTACGTCAGCTATAAATACTACGCCATTTTGTCGGTTGAACAACCTTTGACTTTATGTATACCTATTTAAAACAGGTAATGTACGAGGTATTACATATCTACTAATATCTAGATGAGTGGTTATTATTAGTACTAGTATTCTTAATTTAGTAGTAGTTAGTAATAATATAAAATAATTTAAACTGACCTCCCAATTAATTATACAAAAAAAAACATCCCCTTATGAATATCGGATAGTGAAAAAGCGAAAACGAACTAATTTAAACAATTAAGTACTTATACATGAAATATTCTCATCAATTGTATTGACTTATAACAACGAAATGCTTGTTTAGCTCGGAAGTATAAGCCTTGGTCTCGTAACAAGGAATTAAAAAAGCCAATTTTTAATAAATAAATGTTGGTGGACATCTCAAACGCCATCTAACCCCAAACTAAGTAAATTCTACATACAATACAACAAAGATTCGCATGCAATTTATATAAATTTATACATCTTTTAGCATCCATCTTACATATGTATCTAAGTCATAGCATAATAACAAAAATTAATAAACCAAAACTGAATGAATGTAATTTTCAGAATCCTCTAACAAAACAATTTTCCAGAAGCTTTGCAGGGTACTGCGGGGAAAGCGTGGGTGTCTGACGTCATTGCCTACCCCCCTTTCCCCGCCAACCCCCCTCCCTTCAACTTGACATTCGCAGATGTATCGATCGCCCCGCAATGCCGAGGTCGTGTTTACCAACGTTTGTGAATGGAGAGGCTCCCACAGCAGGGAAGAGACAGATTTTAAACTTGTTCGATTTATAATGTAGAGTTTAGTCTATGGTTAACATAGGAAACATTTTAGTGAACACATAAAAATAAATGTAGTTCTGAAATAAAGACACGAGGTCAAATAAATGTTTTTTTTTTAGGGTTCCGTACCCAAAGGGTAAAAACGGGACCCTATTACTAAGACTTCGCTGTCCGTCTGTCTGTCTGTCTGTCTGTCCGTCTGTCTGTCACAAGGCTGTATCTCATGAACCGTGATAGCTAGACAGTTGAAATTTTCACAGATTAAGTATTTCGGTTGCTGCTATAACAACAAATACAGAATAATAAAAACGAGTATAATATTTAAGGGGGGCTCCCATAAAACAAACGTGATTTTTTTGCCGTTTTTATAGATAATGGTACGGAACCCTTCGTGCGTGAGTCCGACTTGCACTTGGCCGGTTTTATTTTTTATTTGATTTGAATATTGCACGGGAATCTATAAATATATGGATTTCTATTCTACTTGCCCTCTAGCTATGAGGCTTCTTCAGCCAGTTATAAATAATAATAAAGAACCATGGTTCAGGGCGCCGAGATCCTATTTTAATCCTTGTTTAAATTCCATCAACTAATTTTCATCAATAATAAATCGGGGAAATTGATATAAAATAATAATAACAATATGTTTGCACCTGATTTAGCTAAGCAACCCATTTGCAATTTATTGATGTAATAGTCATAATTAAATAATAAATATGGGTAAATTAAATTAAATTAGTACTAAGTAGGTACTTACCTTCTTAGTAGGTACTCATTTCATTGTCTTCCCTACCAATCATCTCTTTTACATAATCTGTGTTTGTTGTTCTTTGTAGTCACGCTATATAAATGTTTTCCATTTCATATATGTATTTACTTCTTAACTATATCTCCTACTATATAGGTACACGTAGAAGTAAGAACCTCCTTATTTTCCGTCGGTTAAATAGTCTGTCGGAATGTCAGTGAGTAATCTATGATATCATTAAACAGCTGATACATAAACACTATCAATCATTACAATGAATATCATAGATTATCCGACGTTATACGAGTGACGTCATTCGCGATGATTCAACGTCATTTAGTGTTGCTAGTAAAAACTTTTTCCGGGGAAGTCCCTAATTGTTTGCTTGAAATTTATCCATATTAGGTTATTTTGTAGCTAGTAGTAATGAATCTCGCTCAGAATATTAATAAACGTTTCACTCAGCGCCATCTAGCCCCAATCAAAGCAAAGCCTGTACTATGGAAACCAGAGAACTGATAAAATTATTATACTTTTAGTTATAAATATTTTGTTAACACATTCTTAATACCCACACCCAGACACAGAACAAACATCTATGTTTATCACACAAATGCTTGTCCTGGGTGGGAATCAAACCCACAATCGAAAGCAAAGTTACCACCAACTGAGTTGCGAGGCCGGTCAAGAAAGTCTCTAACTAGTTAACAAGTTTTGGAATCACTTAGTTTTGATAGACTGTATGAAATACACCACGCAAGTTTGACATAACATTTATTAAAATATGGCTTACTAGCGACCCGCCCCGGCTTCGCACGGGTTTAATACATATAAACCTTCCTCCTGAAACACTCTATCTATTAAAAAAAACCGCATCAAAACCCGTTGTGTAGTTCTAAAGATATAAGCATACATACAGAAGCGGGAAGCGGGAAGCGACTTTGCTATGTACCTAGTGATGTCAAGTTTATATTATGAAGATGTTCGAAGGAACTCGGATCGGGGGTAGCACCTCAATGGCGCTGGTGACGTCAATAGGTAGTCACGTGACGCGCTGACGTCCGAGTTCGAGAGAATCGCACGTGGCTGTATGAAGGCTTCACTATGCTGGATTATGTATAAGGTGGAGTAAAGATATTATTGTTTTGAAGAAGTGACAAGAACAGAGAACATTTAAATGGCTTCAAAAAAGGAGATAGCCCCTCCCAATATAAAACAAAGACGTACAAATACAAACTTTATAATAATTCAAAATTTGCATTATCCTCTCTTCGGACTTTCTGTGCAGCAAAAGTGTTAATGTCATCATCACAGTTCCAATTACTAAACTACTAGGCTCTAGCCGTAGTCACAGGAATGGAGAGAATATTATCCTCTGAGGGTAGGGCTGCCATCCGACCGGGTTTCCCCGGATTTGTCTTAGTTTAGAGGGCGTCAGGGGAGCGTCCGGGCGGGGTTTCATTTGTAGTCCGGGTTTAAAATTTGGCAATCAACTTTTGATTAAGGGAGCCTTAGCCCTTAGAGTCAAGTGTCCCCCCCCCCCCCCCCAACGCTAGACTATTGGGAAAGCGGTGGGAAGCGTGACATGTTAACATGTCCGGGTTCTGGGCTCTAAAATTCGGGGTTTTCACGCGTCTTATTGTCCTGGTTGGCAAATTTTAGAGATGGCAGCCCTATCTGAGGGGGGCCCATTCTGGCTGGGGCCGACTTGCCACTCTGTAGTTACGCCAATGAGTGCTGGATTAGTTTTGTGGTGGAAAAGTAATGAAGAAGTGACAAAAACAGAGACCATTTAACTACAGTTTAAAACAGCAGGAGTGAGAGTTACCACAGAACTTCCGTTATTTATTTGGTTGGGAAGATCTACTTCGCGTTTGGTAACTTATAAATTTAAAGAAAAAATACTGGGTATGAAATTTTGTATCGGACTAAATCGGAGGTGTACCTATAACTTTATGTTACCCCGAAAATATTCTAACATATAAACCCGATTCAAGAGTTGCTTCTCTAGTTCATACCATGGTTCATAGATGTCGCTAGCACCAACTGCTAGCGACATCTATGTTACCAATATCACATCCAAAATACTGAATTTTAGTCGTCCCGCTTGTTTATTAATCTAATTTGGAAAAGATCCTTGTCCTAAAAGCAGCAAAGCCTTGTGGGTATCTCATCCGAAGTAGAATTATGATGTCATTTCAATAGTTTTGAGTTTACCCATTACAAACAAATAAAAAATCAAGTCTTTCCTCTTTATAATATTAGTGTAGATATAAAATCACGCCTACATATTATGTATGTAGGTATGTATGTATTGTACAATGTACATGCCACATAGAGCATGGCCATCTGCTTTTGCAAAAAAATAACAAAAGCGAAAACCTTGACATGGTTATTGGGCACGTGCGGCCCTGGAGTTCCGGATACCTCTGGATGTTGTGGTAGGTAGGTACAATGAATTTGATAAGTAGATATACTAACCAACACACCTCCTATACTAGTTATCTATATACATATATATATAAAAATCAATGCTACTTTTCGTTGTAATTTTATAATTCAAGAACGGGTTCACCTATCCAAACCAAATTTTTAGGCTTTTTTTGACTATTTAGTAGATGGTTTATGTGAAGTTTGCACAAAATCGGTAGAGCGGTTCTTCATTTATCACATTTTTTGTAACAAATGAATTCAGTGGTATATATGCAGTTCCTATGGGAGTAGGTTTGTTTGCTGACCTATAGTTCGGCCGTTCAGAGAATGCGTTCCTGACACGTCGCGATTGTATGACGACGTAACTTTGTAATGGCGTTGCAGTTACGATAAAAATATTATTGCTGGTTGTTTACCGTTTTAACAATTGATGAGCATTAAAACAACATTATTACAACATTATAGTCACTATAACGTGACTAACTGATAGGTGTCAGGAACGCATTCTCAGAACGGCCGAACTATACCTATTTATTGACTTTATCATTAGCTATCGGCAAGTTAGAGGAGTGTTATAATAATATAGGTATACACTTAGATATCCACAGATAGCTTCGGTCGAGAGGTATAAATATCAAATTTAAAAATTTCTCGTATAGTAGTTACTAGCTTCCACCCACGGCTTCGCTCGTGTGGTTAGTGGGTAAAAAGTTAGGTTATGTATATTCCAAGTTTCATCAAAATCTGTTTGGCCGTGATCGAGACACAAAGAAAACATTATCTTTACAAACATTCGGTAAAATATTTACTAAACGCTTCGAAGGGTTCAATACGTAATAGTAGGACGTAGTACAATATTAACGCACTACATTTTACACAATTGATAATTTCGATAGTTGACTCATCCGGCCCATTAGCTCAGTTGGTTAGAGCGTCGTGCTAATAACGCGAAGGTCGCGGGTTCGATCCCCTCATGGGCCAAGTTTCTTTTTGCATTATTGTACAATCCGATAGACATTGTAAAATCATTTTTAAATTAAAAACAATTCAAAAGTTTTATATGAAGATTTTATCAACATTAGTTTTTCAATGTTATTCGAATTTTCGAAACATCCAAGACGTAACTTTTAGTAGCATAAGTATTTTAGAACATAAAGTCGCCATATTAAAGAAAAATCAAATCCGATTGGAGTGAAAAGAGTGTCAAAATCGTATGAAAATCTCAACTGTCCTAAATCACTACATAGTATAAAGTAAAGTCGCTTTCCGCTTCCCGCGTCTGTATGTAATATGTATGTATGTATTTATGTATGTTTGCTTATATCTTTAAAACTACACAACGGATTTTGATGCGGTTTTTTTTAATAAATAGAGTGATTCAAGATGAAGGTTTATATGTATAATACATGCATAATATAGTAGAAAAACACTGATAATTTTAGAGGTTTCTAATGTGATGTCGTAAATAAACACATTTTTTTGCGCTTACATTGCAAATTCAAATTCAAATTCAAATTCAAAAATCATTTATTATCAATAAAATCACAAGGATCACTTTGAAACGTCTTAGGAACTAGGTGAAGCTACGCCGATTCCACGCGACCAAGCCTAGAAGAATCAGGCAACAAACACGGCTTGGGGTCTACCTTTTTTTTTAATGATCCTTTCCTTAATGCTATGTAGAGCTCCAGTGTGGTGCCAATCGAACAAGGTGAAGGCTCAAACAAGAATAATAATTAAAAGTTAAAAGTACCTACTACTCAAGTACGTAGGTACAGCAATAAAAAAAAATAACTAAAGAGCTTCAGCACAAATTCAAAAAGCAACACACGCTACACTTGATTTAGAATTAAAACTTACAGATAAAATAACTATTTGCTTAAAAATAATTAAAGTAGACAAATGTTACACAAAATGAAATTAAGTACCTAAATCAATATTTAGCTGTCGAGTGGCAGAGCGACATCAGGCCACGAGGATTTATCATTTATATAATCATCTACAGTATAATACGCTTTGTTTATAAGATTATTCTTTATGTAGGATTTAAATCTTCTAACGGGAAGTTTTGTTGCGTTTTCTGGCAGTTTATTATAAAATAGTATACAATTCCCCATAAACGACCCCTTCACTTTTTCTAATCTAAATTTGGGTATGTACAATTTGTTCTTATTTCTTGTGTTAATACTATGTACATCACTTTTTTTCTTAAAGAAAGCCATATTCTTATGAGTATACAGTAAGTTTTCATATATATATTGTGAGATTACTGTGAGAATGTTAATTTCTTTAAATTTTTGTCTCAAAGAGTCCCGGGACTTCATTTTATAAATGGCACGTACTGCCCGTTTTTGTAAAACAAAAATAACTTGAATGTCTGCTGCCTTACCCCAGAGAAGAATTCCATACGACATTACACTATGGAAGTAACTAAAATAAACTAGCCTAGCTGTGGCTTCATCGGCCAGCCGCCTAATCGTGCGGACTGCATAGGCAGCGGAACTAAGTTTACCAGCAAGTGTTACAATATGAGGTCCCCATTGTAAGTTTGCATCAATATTGAGACCTAAAAAAGTAGTCGAATTAACAAGCGTAAGAGCCTCTTCATTTATTTCAATGTTAGTCGGAGTATGCCGTACACGCTGGCCGTAAATGCTGGCTGAACCCCACGAGATATATCAAAATAATGTACTACAGTATTGTACACCTTAAAAACGTCTACAAAAAAGTCAACGATGGTATTAGAAATGTCTTACGCACAGCGAAGCGGGCACGGGTCAGCTAGTATCTCCTAAAGTATACTTTGGAGCGCACTAATTTTGTTTTTTAGTCACTAGTTTTCGCTAATTGGGAACTCATTTTTAGTAAAGTCAAAACAACCGAATTCCAAGGTGCTACTATAACTAGACGAACACAAATAATGTACGTATTACATAGAAACTTTATTACCTTCGAGAGTGCATAACAGCAAACAAGTTGAGGTATATTATTAAAATTTTATAGCACTGATCCACGACTTCCTAATCATAAAATCATGTGTTTTGTCTATTCGGTTCTAAATCTTGATAACTTTTTTGCTAGATAAACGTGACTATTGATAAATTGAAAATTCCTTGAAGGATTTATTTATTATAAGGTAAATTTATAAGCTGTGGTGTCTGTCTACTCTTCTGGGAAACAGGCGTGATTTTATATACCTATGTATATGTATTAATAAATACTTTCATAAAACATTACTTTTCTTAATTATGCGGCAGTAGATTTTGATTTATTTTTTTGAAGGTAAAAATAATTAAAATAGGAAAAAAAAACTAAAAATTCGTAACGCAACAGATCATCATTGTAGGTAAAACAAAAGAATCAGGAAAAATAAAATATTTAGGAAGAAGTAGGAGGTACGTTTGTATGGAATGTATATAATATACCTATTTTTTTACTCAACGTAAATTTATTGCGCATTTACTAGGCCAGTTATTTGAAAACTACGTCTCATTTAAATTTACCAAAAAAATCTAAATATTAAAGTGAAACTTAGTGACACAATAACATAACACACACACACTGCTTACAATCTGTGAAAAAAATTGTTTATTATATAATAGTAGGTATGTACTATAATTCAGGAAGGAAGTGAAAGTATAGGTACTATATAATTATGTATAGAAAGAAGGTTAGTGTTTTTACACACTTATTTCAACAATCCAAGTTTAAAACCGTGATGGATGACATAAAGGCCTATGCCCAGCAGTGGGTCTGTAAATGATGTTGATCATCAACCATCTAGTCTATATATCTATGTCAAAGTCAAGGTAATACTAACCAGTAATGCAAACGAAATAGCCGGTTCAAACTAGATCCTTCGTACAGCGGTTACCAAGGCCGTTTACCTATAAGTTAGCACGTGTAACAAAGTATAACTTAGCTAGGTAGATAGGCAAGATTATATATTAGTTTGTTTACATTTTTCTACCAAAAATAAAGACCAGTTTGGTCTATGTTTTCATCATCACATTATTATTATAATGAGTTACTAGACAATGTTTTAGGATTTCGTACCCAAAGGGTAAATACGGGACCCTATTACTAAGCAACAATCGTGTTTTTTTTTTTGCCGTTTTTTATAGATGGTACGGAACTCTACGTGCGTGAATTCGACGCGCACTTAGCCGGTTTTTAAACTATTATTAAATATTTTTTTATTTTGGTTATTTAAGTATGCATTTAAAATTTAAAATACTTAAAATAAAAGTTCTGTAATATATATTATGTATGATAATTGTTTAGATTATTCCTGTAAATAATAAATAAAGGAAAAAATATGTAATTTTTTAAAATGATTAAATGTATTAATCGCAAAAACATAATTATTTTGGATGTACCAATTGTATAAATAAAACAGCTAGGTATTTAAATAGGCCCATCAGTTACTGGTTTATCCTATTTACATTAAGTACTTATTTTGTTTTATTTTTATTTCTACTTAATTTTATTATTTTCTTTTTAAACTTCGTCCTTTGAAAAAAACCATGTTGATTGATGAAATAATATAATTTGCATAAATGTTTCACATTTGAGTAAACAATAATTAAATTACAATTCCCCAAAACGCATTTCAAAAGCGCTTTTCTAAATATGACTACAAATTAAGAGCCATACAATTGAAAAAGATGGAATAAAATACTATTAAACTACGCTTAAAACTATATTTTTATACAAATGAAAAATAAAAACCATTAACTTTAAGACTGGTTAGTAACAGCGCCATCTATGTTTTATTAACAATTAACTTGCTTGATCAATGCCAATTGACAATGACCACGTGATAAATACACACACAAATAAATGAAATAGGATCACGACTGTCATCCCCAAGTACAGTAGACATCTTAGATCTTCAGGCGCTCAGATCTTTGAACATGCTTCGAGGGAATAGTCAGAGTTACGTCCAAACATTAGCAATTCATACGTATATCTTTATCAATTACCATTAGTGATCTTCTGAATCTTATTAACAAGATCAATTATAATGTAAAATTGTATGAATCAAAAAAAATATCGGTGATGTTTTTATAAATTTAAAAATCATATATTTCAATAAAATCACAAGGATCACTTTGAAACGTCTTAGGAACTAGGTGAAGCTACACCGATTCCACGCGACCAAGCCTAGAAGAATCAGGCAACAAACACGGCTTGGGGTCTACCTTTTTTTTAATGATCCTTTTCTTAAAGCTATGTAGAGCTCCAGTGTGATGCCAATCGAACAAGGTGAAGGCTCAAACAAGAATAATTATTAAAAGTACTACTCAAGTACGTAATCAATAAAAAATAATAATAATAACAATAACTAAAGAGCCTCAGCACAAATTCAAAAAGCAGCACACGCTACACTTGATTTAGAAATAAAACTTAAAGATAAAATAACTATTTGCTTAAAAATAATTAAAGTAGACAAATGTATATATGAAACTAGTCGAAACCCTTGCGACTTCATTCACATGACATTATTTTCAAATAGATTTCAGCCCCCGCTGCACTCTCTTAGGGCTTGAATTTCGGAAATTCCTTAGTACACCAAAAGGAATACATATATCCAAAATTCAGGTTTCTATGAACAGTTGTTTAGGCTGTCCGTTGATAGATCAGTCAGTCAGTAACGCAATAGTTTTATATAGATGTAAAAAAGTGGACGGAAAGTGAATGAAAATGTATCCAATTTAAACAGAATTTGAGCACTAACACAATTTTAAGCGTTTGAGAGAAGCAATACGAATTAAACTTAAAAAACAGACCCATGCAAACATAACAATAAGGTATTTACATAAATACATTGTTTTTACACAGAAAAATATACATTATTAATATTATTTAAAAAAATGCCTTCGGTTATGAACCAGAGCGTCAAGTTTTATAAAACTTACAAAATACACGAGTACCATAAAATATACCAATTTACATTTAGGGCTATCCATTAATCACGATGTTATTTTAGCATTTTTAACCCCCAGAAAGTTTGGGATAGGAAAAATCGCGAGTTTAACCAAAAAATAAATACACTACGTGATATCTTACTACACCACCTCCCTTGTGATATTTCGTAATTTTTCCCGAACCCCCCTTTCAAGCCAATGATAAATGCACGGCCTACTATTCCTAAAACATGATCGCTCTTATTCCTTTACGTTAAAGAGTGAAACGAGTGATCGTATTTTTAGGAAGTTTCTACTTTAGGACACAACAGAATTTCCACCATTATATGGACTAAATAATATGTCCGAATAAAAACAAAATGTAATAGGATCACGACTGTAATCCCTACACACATCCTCTTAGATCTCCATGCGCTCAGATCCTTGAGTCTAAAAGGGGGTAATCAGATTCACGTCCAAATTTTACATTTGGCACAACCTAGACGCAATATCCGAACACTGCATTGCGAAAATGCTTGTATTTTTTTCTAGCCTCATGTCAAATTTTACAGTATAACGACATGACATGACAGCTATGTTGTCATTTTAATAGTGCAGTAAAGCCTTCAGCGCGCTTACCAAACGGATGGGTGACGAGTTCTTTGACAGGTAAATATATCAGACAGCTGTAAGTCTTGACGGAGGCCTATATGCGGCCTATGCGCGGCCTAGTAGGCCACTAGGTCCTAAGCAATTTTATTTACATTCTACAAAAGCTGACTTCGTTCGCGTAAAACGAATGCGTTGATAATTAGATTTCTAGATATAGTTAAAAGTTAAATTACACATCCGGCCACTCATTGGACCTTAAACTATTAGATGCTACAGTTCTCATCAAGATCAGTTCAGTCATTTTCGAGAAATAATATTGTAAAAGTCGCCCGAAATAGTTAAATTCGGGAACAACTAAAAGTGTATTTTTTTTCTATTAAATTACAAGCTGACTCGGCGAACTTCGTATAGCAATTGACAAATGTTGTTTGAAGTTCCCGTTCCCGTTCTTAGGAACACACCTACATTGCGTAGACAACAGTGAACTTTATACAATAGCAATAAAGCTCAAATTGTTAGTTAGAAAACTTATGTATGGGAAAAAGAAAAGGGCTGTTTTTAGGGTTTTTCCGGCAATTATTAGATTTTTTCTCGCCGTAAAAACCATCCTTGAACTTCAACGAACATTTAAATTGGCCAAATTGGTCCAGGCGTTGTTGAGTTATGCGCTTACCAACACATTTTGCGATTCATTTTTATATTATATATTAAAATTTGGGGTTCAACTCTTGAAAACGATCAACGATATATCGTTACAAACGTCACATCGTTTCCGACTATATTTTGAAGGTCGATAATGTCGAAATCGTTTTGCAGAGTAAAGGCACTGAAGAACTTCTTTGTAATGAATTACTAGCTGTCCCGACAGACCTTGTCCTGTCAAATTTCAATAATCCCACAGAAAAAAAACACTTTCAGGTTTTCCCGAACTTCACGCTGGATTTTCCAAAAAGCTGTATGAAATATATTTTATAACCTATTCTCATACACATAAAAAATCATAAAAATAGGTCGAGCCGTTTTTTATTAGATTGAACAGGTCAACATCTGTCTGGTCAGCTAGTTTTGAAATAAAACCTATCAGGATTCGAAGTCGGGACCTTCGGATGTAGCGACAAGCCCCACTAGGCCAGCACAGTTTTTTATCAGTTATCGATTATAAGCCATCTATGCGTGGTGTTTTCCACTTGTTGCTGTGCTAGTGGAGTTCGGACACGGAGTTTCACTTCCACGGAGCCGCCTGCTGGACGGCGGCCGTCCATTAGCTGAAATTAATAAAATAAAATTAAAAAAAAAAAAAAATACCAACTACTGCAAAATGTGGGCATGTGCCAAATATAATGTTTGGACGTGCCTCTGACTACCCCCACTAGACATCTTCAAAGGATCTAAGTGTCTGAAGATCTAAGAGGATGTCTACCGTAATTGGGGATTACAGTCGTGGTACATCGTTACATCGAGGTACATCCCACTCGGCCAACATGGCTTCAATTTTCAAATAAACGGTTTATATTGAAAAAAATATTAAAACGATGATTTTTAAACAACATAGAATAGAGTATTTATCTATCTATTAGGTTAAGCAAAGGTTATGTAGCAGACGATATTTGTTTATTAATTATTCATATTTAAATAGACAAGGCGGGAAATATTTAGTTGTGGTCAATCAAGTCAAGAGGTATCCCACCAAAAACATTCTGTAAAAAACTAGCCAAGTCTCGATGGAGCTGCTTGTTTATCTCTAAAAAGTAATGAAATCTAGACAAAGTCGTGTCAAGTCTGAGGTTCTTTACTGCGATTTCTTTATTATTATAGAATGTTGTGTGACTTGGCCGTTGAACATTCTTTATACGTTAGTGGGTACAAGTCAATTTTGTTTACACGTAATGTTATATCTGTTGTAACTACCTATGTTTGTTAAGCGAGATAATAGCCAATACAGGTATTGGTAATTGGACGCTAGTGTCTTATTTTAGGCTGTTGTTGATCGTGCAACACATGCATTCAGCATTGACAATGCTGACTTCTGCTGTCTTCTTTTTGGAGCGTCAAATCGACCACCGATCTAACATAAAATTGACGTATTTTTTATACTGTTTGTTTCAGGCTCGCCTTTACATAAGTGTTATTGAAATACGCAGCTTTATCAAGCCTACAATTGACTGGTTATTGAATCAACGTTTTCTAAGTGGCAATTTTTCATCTTTAATGGGTAGCGGTTCTGGCGACAGATTGGTGCAATGGTGTCATGGAGCACCTGGTTTTATACCCTTGTGTACTCTTCAACGGCCAAGTCACATAACATTCTATAATAATAAAGAAATCGCAGTAAAGAACCTCAGACTTGACACGACTTTGTCTAGATTTCATTACTTTTTAGAGATAAACAAGCAGCTCCATCGAGACTTGGCTAGTTTTTTACAGAATGTTTTTGGTGGGATTTCACTTCTTTTTGTAGAAACGTGGGCTTATTGATTTATTTTATTAGATTTTCTTATTTGACACAGTTTTTTTTCTTTTTATGAGTAGTTTTTTTATTATAAAAACAAATCGTAAGCGCGTTTAAAATACAGTCAGCGCCATCTAGCGACGTGTGCGGGTATCACCGCCACTCTTAGTCAATGCATTATATTTTGATCAAATTTTGAGCGAAATTAATATTTTAGTTTATTTAATTTGTTAATTTGTTTATTCAATTTGTGTAATGTTCGAGTAGAATAAAGTTAATCGTTCGACTATTTCTTCTTGTAAACTTGTAAGTATAAGTTATGTAGGTATAAAAGCCAGTCTAGTCTTATCCAGAGTTTTCCAGAGTTTTCCTTTAATTTTATTGCGTACTAGCAGCCCCGGCGTCGCACGGATGTAATAATGATATTATAGGTAATTTTTTTACACCTTGGGTTACATTATCGAATTTTTCATAAGGATCCCTAATAAAACATTTAGTATCGCAGACTTTTTTTGTAGATATTGATGTCCTCTTTAAAACTGTAGTACATCACTTTGCTCTATCGTCAACAATTTCCGCAGAGTACGCGATATAAGGATTTTTTTGGATTTTTTTCACACGTTGGGTTACATTATCGAAGTTTTCATACGGATCCCTAATAGTTAGACATATGGTATTACATACTTTTTTGTAGATATTGATGTCCTCTTTAAAACTGTAGTACATTACTTTGCTCTATTGTCAATAATTTCCGCACCAAACGCAATATAAGGATTTATTTTTTATTTTTTTCACACTTTGGATTACATTATCAATGTTTTCATACGGATCCCTAATATTTTTGAAAATATACTATAGCCTATGTTCATCAGGGATAATGTAGGATTCTAATGGTGAAAGAATTTTTCAAATCGGTCCTGTAGTTGAATATTTTTTGTAAAGGCGGTATGTCGATCTCTAATAGTTTGGTTAGGCTCTTGTGTTTTCTTATCAGGGTCACCAGGTACTCCAGATCTTCGATTATCCTAGTTTTTATGGTTTTCCCTTTATGTGGCCATTAAACCCTAACTCTGTACCAAATTTCAGCTCTCTGAGTTTATGGGAAGTACTAGTTCTATTCTGATGATCATGAGTGAGTGAGTGAGTGAGTGAGTGAGTGAGTGAGTGAGTGTCTGTCTAAAATGCGAAACTTTGCTTTCGCTTAACTTCGTAACTAAATGACCTACAGACTTCAAATTTTGGATTTTAAGTATGTGATTATGGCTTACTGGATGACGAAAATTTCAGCGTTCTGGTCTTATCCAGAGGTTCTCAAATAGGGGCCTGAAAATGCGGCGAAATGGTTCCAGTAAAGGATGGTACGGCAGTGTTTGCTTCGCGCTCGATTTGGCGGGGGCACTGCCGTGCCCCCAAATAAACGCATCACAAATAACACTAATCTAAACGTACCATAGACAAAGATTTGTATTAACTATACATTTTAAACAAGTTTGTTTGCTATGCTTAGTTATTGACTGCCAAAATGGAAAATGACCAAAACCGGGGTAGGCACAATGACCACAACTGGGTCAACTTACACACAACTTACAGCTAGATACACAAGAATAAATCAAATTACAATAGATACATGCAGAGTGCATGTACGCTTATGGCCAATTAAAAGTTTCCACAGATAGATATTTTAGATTTTAAAAAGAAATTTACAGCTTACGTGGACGGTAAGAAACAAAAAATATAAAGTTCACAAAACAAATATATAAAGGAAATCAAAATTTAAATTTTTATAACAAAAACAAACTGGTAGTAAACAACATACCGGAAATGCATCGTGTATCGTGATGGTCGTCTCCAGAGGTGCCAGTTTGACTTGCGCGGTGCCGAGAAGTGTATCCCCGCGGAACCAGCCGCTGCAACACAACGCTCCGCTACACCAACTGCGCCAGACATATGACACACGCTACACACTACACACTACCCAATCTAATACATGCATAGTATATAATGTACAAAAATTAGAAAACTATGGGTGTCATTGGTTGATGGAATATTATTGGTTGGATTATAGTGCAGCTATTTTTTTGAGAAAGTATAGAAATAAATACTATGAGAGAATATTAGGTTCTTTGTGTGTGTGTGTGTGTGTGTGTGTGTGAGTGTGTGTGTGTGTGTGTGTGTGTGTGTGTGTGTGTGTGTGTGTGTGTGTGTGTGTGTGTGTGTGTGTGTGTGTGTGTGTGTGTGTGTGTGTGTGTTTGTTTGTTACTCATTCACGCAAAAACTACTGAATGGATTAAAATTAAACTTTTCAGTAATATAGCTTAAGATGCAAAAGTTTGTATGTATGAATGTTTGTGCTCCAATCAGGTGACATTAGTTAGGGCGCCTGAATGATAAGCATTTTACAAAAAATGTTGAACGTCCTAAGAAGGTCGGTATTCATAATATATTTTATCAGGACAAGATTTATAGGAGAAGAAATGGAAGTTGCCTGACAAATTGTAAAATTCGCTGATATTAGAGTGCTTTTTTCTTTGTGATTATTGAATTTTGGACTGAACAATGTCTGTCGCGGGTCAGCTAGTGATATTAAGGGAGAGAATATTGATAGATGATACAAAATACTAGAAGAATGAAAATTTTACCTATCACCGGGTTATCATGAACATGTTTTTTATAAAATGAAGCATGGAGAGTTAGTACATGCGGAAAATAAAATCAAACACGGTTAGTAACAAAACCAATATATACATCTTACTAATTATAAATCCAAAATTTGGATCCAAATGTTTGGGGTTTTTAAGACTTACCCTCGTATTCAAGAACGACACTATGAGAACACGCACCCACAGTGGACGAAATCTTTTTTCATAAACATCACATTATGTGTTGTGCGACACTGCATAGTGTGACTACAGGCACATTGTTGTGTGCCTCTAGCCAAAGTTGAGCTTTAAAGGCACACGGTAGCGTGCGCCATAGTGCCGTTAAATACATGATTTTTATGAAAAATTATTTCGTCCTGTGGGTGCGTGTTCGTGTTCTCATAGTGTCGTTATTGAATACGAGGATTAATCACATCCAAATTATCAAATGGATTTAGATGAAACTTGTAATATAAACAGCTTATGTACTGGAATAGCATTTAAGCTACATTTTATCCAGGTACCACGCGAGCGTAGACGCGGGCGGAAGCTAGTATTAATATAATTGAACAATTTTGGATGTTTGTCCTTTTTTTAGTCGTAATATACGCCGATTTCGATAAAAATTGGTAAATACATAGATTATGACCTGGATTGAAAAAAAGAACAATGTTTATCCCGAAAATCAACCGTAAAGAAATGGAAACGGGGTTTCATAAGTTTTGTAAATTTTTGTTTGAACAAACGTTTATTTTGCAAACAAAAATATTGTATTAAAAGCTTACCCTTTAGAGTATACTTCTAGTTTAATAGCGTGACGTTTGAAGACGCGTTGACAAGGTCGCGCGCCTCTATGTATGGACAGAGGGAAGACTGCGTTATACTGTGGACTGTTCGTGTCTTTGACTGTCGATGTTCTGTCCATCACTGGAGCTTCCTGGAAGAAACAATATCATTTATTTGGGGACAAAATTCAAAGGACAAGGGTCAAAGGTCAAGGGTCAAAAGTCAAGGGTCAAGGACCAAGGGTCAAAGGTCAAGTGTCAACGGCCAAAGGACAAAGGTCAAGGGTCATAATTGTCCCTATACCTTATGGCCTAATACTTCCACATCCCCCGGGTCCAATAGTGTTTTTATTGGTAGTGTCAACGTTTACTTGAGGTCAAATTTAATGTCAAAGTCAGTCAAGGTCATAGTTGAATTTGTGCTGAAGCTCTTTAGTTATTTTTTTATTGTTGTACGTACTTGAGTAGTAGGTACTTTTAATTATTATTCTTGTTTGAGCCTTCACCTTGTTCGATTGGCACCACACTGGAGCTCTACATAGCATTAAGGAAAGGATCATTAAAAAAAAAGTAGACCCCAAGCCGTGTTTGTTGCCTCATTCTTCTAGGCTTGGCCGCGTGGAATCGGCGTAGCTTCACCTAGTTCCTAAGACGTTTCAAAGTGATCCTTGTGATTTTATTGAAATAAATGATTTTTGAATTTGAATTTGAATAAAGTTGTCCCGCGTGATTTCTTATACCCTATTCTATGGCCTAATACTTCCACAGCCCTCCGGTACTAATAGTGCTTTTTTGGTAGTCTCCACGTTCCAATTTGCATTGAATAAAAACTCTTTACGCTTGAAGCAGAAAATAATGTAATGTCAGTGAGAATAAAGAACAATTAAGAAAAAAAAAGAAGCATTTTTTTCTCACTTACATTACATTCCTTTCTGAGATAGTCACCGATCATGAAGTCTGTTGCGATCGACAGATAAAATAAAACTATCTAACAATCTAACCTGCGGATAAGGGAACTCGAATTTGATGTATGTATCGATTTCCTTAGGGTTGGGCACGTTGAAGGCGATGCCGCGGACTATTGTCAGCTCTAAGTCGTTCTCGTTAAGGTCCGTATTGCACTGCACCATTGAGAAGTTGCGCGACTCGTAGTGGAACTTTGGAGTTTGACCGAGGCTGGAAATTAAGAAAAGATCATAAAATACTTAAATCTAACTTCCATTATTATATTAGCCTAGGGCGGCAATTTTGGGTAAACTTTTTTAAACATTTTATTAGGGTTCCGTACCCAAAGGGTAAAAAGACTATTACTAAGACTTCGCTGTCTGTTTGTCTGTCACAGGGCTGCGGCTGTATCTAGTAAACCGTGGTACCTAGACAGTTAAAATTTTCACAGATGATGTATTTCTGTCGCCGCTATAACAACAAATAATAAAATAGAATTAAATATTTCATTTATTTATCCCATACAACAAACGTGTTTCTTCCGTTTTGTATAGATAATGGTACGGAACCCATCGTGCGCGAGTCCGGCTCGCACTTGGCCGGTTTTTTATTATAGCTTTTATCGTCCCACTGCAGGACAAATGCCTCTGTGTAGCTAAATTTGGCCAATCACTTTATTTTGTCAAATGTCTCACAGAAATTAATATAAAAAAAAAACGTCCACGCACACCATTCAACATTTTACCACATAAAATTATTAACTAAATCGTTCACTTGTAAAAATAATCTAAGGGGAGGGAAAACCTTACATACCCAAATTAAGATTAGAAAAAGTGAAAGTGTCGTTTATGGGGAATTGTATACGATTTTATAATAAACTGCCAGAAAACGCAACAAAACTTCCCGTTAGAAGATTTAAAGTCTACATAAAGAATAATCTTATAAACAACTAGCTGACCCGTGCCCGCTTCGCTGTGCGTAAGACATTTCTAATACCATCGTTGACTTTTTTGTAGACGTTTTTAAGGTGTACAATACTGTAGTACATTATTTTGATATATCTCGTGGGGTTCAGCCAGCATTTGCAATGTAAGCGCAATAAAATGTGTTTATTTACGACATCACATTAGAAACCTCTAAAATTATCAGTGTTTCTCTACTATATTATGCATGTATTATACATATAAACGTTGGGGAGGTTGGGGGAGAGTGTAATGGCCTACAGCTAAATGTGTAAACTACCTCTTGGCCACAGTGACCAGATCCAAATCCTGCTTAACGCTGACAGCCATATGGTCGAAGCGGTTAGCGTCTGCGATGTGGCCCATTGCCTGGTTATGGTCTCTGTTGGCCAAACATAGCTTCAGCTGCGTGGATAGTTGTTGGTGAAGGCGGACTATGACGTCATCGTCATCGGCTGAGATCGGCCCAGTGGAGGGGGAGGGGTCACAGTCCTCGGCTGATACAACGTCGAAGCTGGAAACACATTTAACAAATCTATACTAATATTATAGTGGGAGGTACCTTAAAGTCGTGTTGGCCGAGTAAAAAGTACCTAAAAGTCGTGTTGGATGAGTGGGAGGTACCTAAAAGTCGTGTTGGATGAGTAGGAGGTACCTAAAAGTCGTGTTGGATGAGTGGGAGGTACCTAAAAGTCGTGTTGGATGAGTAGGAGGTACCTAAAAGTCGTGTTGGATGAGTGGGAGGTACCTAAAAGTAGTGTTGGATGAGTGGGAGGTACCTAAAAGTCGTGTTGGATGAGTAGGAGGTACCTAAAAGTCGTGTTGGATGAGTGGGAGGTACCTAAAAGTAGTGTTGGATGAGTGGGAGGTACCTAAAAGTCGTGTTGGATGAGTAGGAGGTACCTAAAAGTCGTGTTGGCCGTGGTACCTCGACTTTCAATCTGAAGGTCGTGGGTTCGAATACCGGCGTGCATCAATGGATTTTTCTGTTCCAAAAATTTATATGCGCATCAAAAACACGTGTTCAAAACGGTGAAGGAAAACATCGTGAGGAAACTAGTTAGAATTCTTGTAAGCGGCGACGGGCTTATAACCTGTCACGTGTGGAATGCTAACTAGTGGGCATGTGCCAAATGTTTCGACATGCCTATGGCTACCCCCTTTAGACATCTTCAAGGATCTGAGCGCATTGAGATCTAAGAAGATGTCTACCGTACTTGAGGATTACAGTAATGATCCTATTTGTATTTATTATGGTAAATAGTAAAACTGTGATAATCATCATTTTCTTCTCCTTTTCCCACATGGGGTCGGCACAACACGTTGACAAACATGTTGCGAAGAGGATTTAGCTTATGTTTCATGACATCAACTCTCTTTAGGAATACTTGTTGGTGCACTTCGTCGTTGTCCTCCTCGCGTAGATGAACTGTAAAACTGTGATATTAGAAAAAAAACTTACGTATGTTCCAGATCACTCTTAGCTTTGGGCAGAAGAGGCAGAGACTTGAGGTCGACTTGTAGGCCTCCGCGAGCCGCCTCTATCACGGAGTCGAATCCTTTCGCCGCTCTGAGGTACTCCTTGGCTTTTTCTAAATCACCTGTATATTTTTTTATGGTAAATTAGCTGACTGATTAGAGTAAAACCTCGTCTTCTTCTTCTTCTAACTTAAGAGCTGTGCTCTTGTCGGTGTAATTGATGCAGCTCTCTCCATCTATTTCTCTCCAGCGCCGCCTCCTTAACTTCCTTATACGACACGACAGCTATTGTCTCCTTTATCTGGCTCATGTAGCTTATTCATGGCCTTCCTCTTCCTCTTTTCCCTTCAATCTTCCCTTCCATTATAGTCTTTATAAAACTGTCGTGCCGTATAAGGTGGCCAACCATCTTCCCTCTTCTGTTCTCAATCGTTGTTAATAGGCATAGGCTATGGATATGAGCGAAACCGCGGGCGGAAACTAGTTCATTATAATGGGCTATATGACAAGATTTTGAAAACCATTCTAGATTATTCAGTAGTGACTTCACAGTCACCCATAATAATATATTATTTTCAATTCTGTTAAGTATTGGCCCTAAAAATGTAAATTAAATATTGTCATTTTAAATAACCCGCAAAAACGCTTCTATAAGCAAATGGCGTCGCACTAGTTTCTGTGACGTTACATGCTTGTCAACAAATAAACAAACGTCAAGTTTTTCAAGGCAGGCGATGATATAATGACAAGCATGTTACGTTATCGTCGATTCGACCAATCCTGACCGTTTTGTGTCACGTGACTGGCGTTTAAAATAGATAATTTTAATTATGGGTTTTTTAATAGATCCTTGTTTATTTTTAAGTAATTTTACTCCATAACGCTTTATGAAGGCATAATTTACATAGATTACTATCAACAACACTTTATTTTTCACTAGCGACCCGCCCCGGCTTCGCACGGGTAGCATGTTATTATACATATAAACCAATAGATAGAGTGATTCAGGAGGAATCCTGAATCACTCTATCTATTATAAAAAACCGCATCAAAATCCGTTGTGTAGTTTTAAAGATATAAGCAAACATACATACATACATACGCGGGAAGCGGAAAGCGACTTTGCTTTATACTATGTAGTGATACTGTCAAATATTCTATTGTAATGCTTTTATTGTATCTTTAACTCACCTTCCTTCTTAGCTTTGAGAGCTGCCTCTTTAAATTGCTTCTGCCGCTGCAATAGGAACGCTATCTGCTTGTCGTAACGTGACGTCGCCGGTTTTACAGAGGGGGCTGGACTTGGGGAGGGGGTAGGGCGGGGTGCGGCTGGTTTAGGCGCTGATGACTGGAACATAAGAAGAATTATTGGTGAATTTGTCTGAATGAAATGAGTGAATGAATGAATAGGCACAAATATACAAACATCCTTACAATTTCTTCGATTTATTATATTAATATGTGTGTATGTAGTGTGATTTATCTTGTGACTAGCTTTCAACCGCGACTTCGTCGTTTTTTGACGACTTTATTATAAAACATTTAAATTCCTGAAAATATAAAAAAAGTAGCCTATGTCCATCCCAATACTTTAAACTATGTCTATGTTAAATTTCATCACAATTGGCCCAGGGGTTAGGTCGTGATAACGTCACAGACAGACAGGCAGACAGGCAGACATAGTTACTTTGGCATTTATAATATTAGTACAGATGTTGATACTTACGCCACCTGTGGGCAGAGGTGCGTAACCAGGTGGTGTGGGCAACTCATCACCAGCAATAGGCTTCCCGGCTGAATTCATTTTGATGGCATCCTGGAACTGCTTCGTGATTCTGCCCATGCGACGCGCTTTGCTCGAGTTCCCGGCTTCTTTCGCTGTGGCTTCTTGTTGCTAGAAAAAGAGAAACAATTAAAAAAAAAAAAAAAATGTCGGACTATACACACAACACTATCTAGCCCCAAACTAAGCAAAGCTTGTACTATGGGAACCAGATAACTGATAGAATACTTATATACTTTTTTTTTATGTAAATACATACTTCTTTTACATAGTATAATAACATCTATGTTCATCACACAAATGTTTGCCCTGGGTGGGGATCGAACCCACAACCTACAGCGTAGAAGGCAGAGTTACTACCAACTAAGCTGTGAGGCCAGTCTATAATATAATGCACTCTCCGCCCGCGACTTCGCTTGCATGGTAATTAGATAACAAGTATCCTATTTGCTATTCCAGGGCTAAGCCGTGAATATTCCAAGTTTCATCCTATTTATCTAGTCGTTTGGGCGCGATCGAGGCACAAAAATCTAAACATCCCAACAATCTTTCGCATTTATATATTACTAGCATCCGCAAGCGGCTTCGCTCGCATGGTACCTGTATAAAAAGTAGCTTTTTTGTAGTTTCTGGATATTCTAAGTTTCACCCAAATCCGTTTGGTCATTGAGGCCTAGCCGAAACATCGGGAAAGTAAATTAAAGGTAATTACGTGATAAAGACCCGTGTCAAAATCTATAGTTATGCCTAAACATTCTCACAAACTTCACATTTATAAGTTTAATAGAAGAAGTACCAAGATAATTTAATTTTAACTTTAATTGTTCTTATCGCACACCTGGAAATACGCCAGCCTCTGTCTCAGTGCTTCGTCAACCGTCGAAGCGGTCACTAGTCCCGCGGGCTCCTCGTGCGGTATGGGCGTCGGATCCGGTTCTGTTATTAATCATAATACTCGTTAGTAATTAATGAATTAAAATAAAATAGAATCACGACAGTAATCCCCAAGTACGGTAGGCATCCTCTCAGGTCTCTAGACACTCAGACCCTTGAAGATGTCTAAAGGGGTTAGTCAGAGGTACGTCTAAATATTACATTTGGCACACGCCCACATTTTGCAGTATTAGCGTTCCACACGTGAATTAAAAATAAATTAATAAATATTGACGGAAACTATCACATAGACACTATCACCATCTATCCCCAAACTAAGCAAAGCTTCTACTATGGGAACCAGATAACTGATAGAATACTTATAATACTTATTTATTTATTTTATTTTATTTTTTTACATATTAATTAATTATTAAAAAGTATATTATGTATATCTTTGGTTCATTTTGAGCTAAATAGAGCAGTATGAAACATTAAAATGCTGTATACCAGAGAGTGTCCCAACTCCGTACCAAAAAGTCCTAGCTGGGTACCAAAGAGTCTCATTGTGTACCAAAGTGAGTCCTAGCTACTCTGGTACACCAGAGAGTCCCCACTGTGTACCAAAGCTATAAGCCCAGCTATAAGATACCTGTAGATTGCTGTGTGGTCTCCTCAGTTCTAGCGCTCTTTATGGCAGTAGCTATCATCTCCGGGGTAGGCAGCTCGTTCAAGTCCATCTCCTGTCCGGATTTGTAGGCATCTACCACTGTGTCGAACTGCTTCACCACTTTTAGGAATTCTAAAGCCATCGCCTTGTCGCCTGCGTGTTTGGAAGCGAGAGCGGCCGCTTTGAATTCAGTTTGACGTTCTGTAAATAAAAGTTGAAAATGTTAGGTGCTTCGGTAGAAACACGACTGTAATCCCCAAGTACGGTTGGCATCCTCTCTGATCTTCAGGCGCTCGGATCCTTGAAGATGCATAAAGGGGTAAGTCAGAGGCACATCCAAACATTACATTTTGCTGTAGTTAGCATTCCACAATCGCAAGCCCGTCACCGCTTACATGAATACTAACTGGTTTCCTCGCGATGTTTTCCTTCACCGTCTCACGGACTCGCGCACGAAGGGTTCCGTACCATAGTCTATGCGGCAAAAATATCACTTTTGTTGTATGGGAGGCCCACTTAAATATTTATTTGATTCTGTTTTTAGTATTTGTTGTTATAGCGGCAACAAAAATACATCATCTATGAAAATTTCAACTGTCTAGCTATCACGGTTCATGAGATACAGCCTGGCGACAGACAAGACGGACAGCGAAGTCTTAGTAATAGGGTTCCGTTTTTACCTTTTAGGTACAAAACCCTAAAAACTAGGTACGGCACGCATCTCAGACTGCCCTAATTACACCGCCCTAGCTAAGCGACAATCATAGACCAGACATGAATGGTCTTTAAAATACTTACTTAATATCATCATAAGTCCCTCTGTCTTCTCCGGACTCATTTCACTCGGAGGTGGAGGTGGAGGTTCCTGTGGCTCCGGCAGACTCGGAGGCTCTTCATCATGTCCCAGGTCTATAAGTTCTGGTGCACTCGGAGACTCTATACTGGTAGTCCTGAAGGTATAAACATCACCTGTTATTTATCATTATTTTTTGACATTGCTAATGATAGAACGATTATCAGTTCATTGCAAAAATATTAGAGGGGGGGTGTCCTAATTAAGGGACAATTTAAACATAAGAAATTATAATTACTAAATAAGTGGTATTATAAGTACATCGGTGAAGTGGCACCCTGTATAACAATCCTAAGATAATGGGTTTGGATCCAGTATGGCACTATGATTGCAGTTATGCGTCCCAATTTACATACAACCAATGCTAATCCGATATTGAATCTAGACATATTACAACATCCCTGAGCTCGTTAGTGACTGACGAAGGGACGGTTGGTTATGGTTGCCGGTGAAATTCCATTCAAATTCAAATTCAAAAATAATTAATTTCAATAAAATCACAAGGATCACTTTGAAACGTCTTAGGAACTAGGTGAAGCTACTAGCGTGTGCTGCTTTTTGAATTTGTGCTGAAGCTCTTTAATTTTTTTTTTATTGTTGTCACTCAAGTGTTGTACTTTTAATTATTATTCTTGTTTGAGCCTTCACCTTGTTCGATTGGCACTACACTGGAGCTCTACATAGCATTAAGGAAAGGATCATTAAAAAAATGGTAGACCCAAGCCGTGTTTGTTTCCTGATTCTTCTAGGCTTGGTCGCGAGGAATCGGCGTAGCTTCACCTAGTTCCTAAAGGTTTCAAAGTGATCCTAGTGATTTTATTGAAATAAATTATTTTTGAATTTGAATTTGAATTTGACTTAACTTGTAGTATAAAACCATTACCTAGGAGGAGCGGTTGGGGCTTCGGTACTGGTGCTCCTAGGAGGAACTCTTGGAGGGGGACTGTCAATTGGTGCTGCTGGTGCTGCTGGCTTACCAGCGCTGACAGGTGGTGGAATGTCCTCATCGGCTATAGCCTTGCCAGCCCTCGCTTGCTTCAGCAGATCATTGAGAGTTTTCAGACCGCGGTTGAACCTGAAGATTAGCATATCATTTTAAAAACCGGCCAAGTGCGAGTCGGACTCGCGCACGAAGGATTCCGTACCATTGTCTATAAAAAACGGCAAAAAAATCACATTTGTTGTATGGGAGCCTCAGTTAAATATTTATTTTATTCTGTTTTTAGTATTTGTTGTTATAGCGGCAACAGAAATACATAATCTGTGAAAATTTCAACTGTCCAGCTATCACGGTTCATGAGATACAGCCCAGACAGACAAACGGACAGACGGACAGCGAAGTCTTAGTAATAGGGTCCGTTTTTACCGTTTGGGTACGGAAACCTAAAAATGAAAAAGGATCACGACTGTAATCCCCAAGTACGGTAGACATCCTCTCAGATCTCCAGTAGCTTAGAACCTTGAATATCTATAAAGAGGGTAGTCAGAGACACGTTAAGTTTAGATTTGGCACAAGCCCGTAGAAGTTAGCATTCCATATGTAACAGGTAAGCCCATCGCTGATTATAAGAATACTAACAGATTTCCTTTCGATGTTTTCACTTAACGGCACGCGCATTATGTATTTTTAACCGACTTAAAAAAAGAAGGAGGTTTTCAATTCGACTGTATATTTTTTTACACAAAAACATCCATCCACTATAGTAATTAAGGGAACTATGAGAAAGTTAATAATTTAAAACAGCAAAGGTTTATATTGTTTTATAAGCAACTAGCGACCCGCCCCGGCTTCGCACGGGTAGCATGTTATTATACATATAAACCTTCCTCCTGAATCACTCTATCTATTATAAAAAACCGCATCAAAATCCGTTGTGTAGTTTTAAAGATATAAGCAAACATACATCCATACATACGCGGGAAGCGGAAAGCGACTTTGCTTTATACTAGTAGTGATGTTCAATAGTAGCCGCGCCAGCTATGAACTGCAGTATGAACGCTTACCGTCTAGCCCGGCCGCTTTCCCCATTATCCTTGGCGTTCTTCTCAGCTAGAGTGTAGTTAGATATCCTATCTTGCAGTAGACTGACTGTGCTACTCTCAGCGCTGCCTAGGCCGGGGGGGGCTGGGGCGGGGCGGGAAGCGCGGGGAGGGGCGGTATCTTCATTACCCTCATCATCCTCAAGTCCTAGGCCTTGGAGCTCGTTCAGCAGGTCTGGGTCGTCTTCATCTGAAATTATGCCATACCCGAATGTTAGTTAAAAGAAAATTCTAGTACCTACTTATGTATATTTGTTTAAAGGTAAGTTTAGGGGGCATAATTTTTTAGGTAATTTTATGGTCGTGGTTTTTTTTTATATTTGCACAGCTTTGATTTGATGGCATTGATAACTTTAGGTCTTTATTTATCCAAACTAAAGACAGAATCACGATTGGTAAAACTTTTAAAGATAGGATTTATCAAAAGATTTTTTTTATTGTTTTAGCTCCGTTCGCTAACTAACCGTTTGAAATATCTTACTTATATAAAATTCTCGTAAAGTTCGGGAAAAACTGAAAGTGCTTTTTTCTGTGGCATTATTGAAATTTGACAGGAAATCTATCGAGAACAGTTTCATCAATCGTGTTTCTGTCTTTAATTTATCTGTTATCTTTGTCATAAAAAACAAAACTGTATGTTTTGCGGTTATTGAGAAAAAACGATTCTGCATTCATCAAAAACATTTATTACTCGTCTTAAGTAAAGACCAAAAATTCATCATGTCCACTCACAGACTAAATACTGATACATAATACATGATTTATTTCCGAGAAAGACAGAAGTATTATGATCTTTAAACTGAATGTATTCATCATGTCCACTCACAGACTAAATACTGATACATAACACATGATTTATTTCCGAGAAAGACAGAAGTATTATGATCTTTAAACTGAATGTAGGTGTATTTAATTTCAACTTCCTCTACTAAGACTCTAAACAGCTTAAATTGACCTTGAATATGAGCTATATATTGTTTTAAGGGGCTCCCAGTCGACGATTGCTCTTTTTCGAAACGAAAAAAGAAATACTTCTGAACAAGCCACATCTTCTATTTTTATAAGTATATTACTTCAGGTTCCTACCTAGATTTCTATTAAGCTGAAAACATAATAGCAGAAACTTTTCACGATAAAGATATTATTTCAAAATGATACGTTTTATAATTTATGATCGAAATATTTTATACACCTACTATTAAAATCAACTTGTGATTTATTGTTAAAGATAGGTAATATGTAGATTTTGATTTCTATTAGAATAGATTTTTGATAAGTAATTAAACATAATTTATATCATTAATTTATTCGAAAAGCAAAGGCGGACCACTCGCCGACGTGTGTTTGTCGTCATTGCAGCGGTCGGTAGGAATATTTATCGAAGTGATTAAAGATGGGTACATCTTTATTCACATATACTATACATTATAAAATAGGAGATGTGGCTTGTTCACAAGTATTTCTTTTTTCGTTTCGAACAAAAACAATCGTCGACTGGGAGCGCCTTAAATAGAATGTGGTACTTAATCTAAATGCCTTATGTGAAGTTATTCATGTTTTTTTTCTGAAAGACTGAAATAGCTTTCATGATGTATGTGGCATGTACTATCCTAAAACAAAGACCTTAACTCTTTGATCATGAATACACAAATCGCGTCTACAATGTATGGCCTTGAATCCAAAAACTTGAGGCATTTTTATCTATTTTTTTTACAGTTTGTTGGAAGTGTAAAAACATTGACGGCCTCACAGCTCAGTTGGTAGTAACTCTGCCTTCAGCGCTGCAGGTTGTGGGTTCGATCCCCACCCAGGGCAAATATTTGAGTGATGAACATAGATGTTTGTGCTGTGTCTGACAAAAAAAAAGTATACAAGTATTCTATCAGTTATCTAGTTACCATAGTACAAGCTTTGCTTAGTTTGGGGCTAGATGGCGCTGTGTAAAATGTCCACTAATATTTATTTATTTATTTATTATCTCTTCTTGGGATTGTTGCAGTATGCTCAGCAGGCTGGCATGTCATAGATTAAAACCTCATAATTTACGACAGCTCTTCGAGTTCTTTAGCACCATACTGATGCTTTATCTAATTGTCAGGCCGTTTTGAGAATCAGGCTGACTAGAAAAGAACTATAGAAGTAAACAAATAAAGTAAATCTCACCAGAAACATCCTCATCCGAAGGAATATCCTTCAGACTCTCAGCAATCATGGCGTCTAAGTTCGCTGAGGGCACTGGAGCTGGTTTCCGAGGCCGGTGACTCTTGCCTCCCTCGCCGCTGAGGGCTGCGAGTTCTGCTTCAAAGTCCATGTCATCATCAGACAGGTCCAGGGGCTCATCTCCGTCGTCCAGGTCCGGTATGTCCATAAGGCCGTACTGTGATATTTCATTGAGTTACATTGAGATTATTCTCCTTATTCCCTATCTAGAAAATCTTGACTGATGTTGGCATAAGTCAAAAATATTAATGTAATATCTTTAGTCCTTATCTGTACCAATTTTGTCGGAAATTTCTAAATACTGGTTTGTCAGACTATTTAGTAGAGAATTTATAACTATTCAGAGATTGTTAGTAATAAGCATCATAGGTTAATGCAAAGAGCATTTATGTAGTAATGTAAAATTATTCAAACAAAGGGACTATGTCTGACAATTCAAAGAATTTTCATTGATTCATTGAGTACAGGGACTTTAGTTCATAACAAGTAATTACTGTTATGGAGTTTTACCTAAACACAAAAACAAAGCCGATAAGATTCAAGTTGTTTTTTTAGCCGATCAATAGGCAACGACAGACAGTGAACCCTTTGTTTACAAAATGAAAAACAGCTGATTTCATTCACAATTTTTTTTTAAATCTAGCGCCACTTAGTCGCTTTATATCAGTATATGAACCATTATTCCCAGTTTCTATAAATAAACAGTCTTAATCAGCGGAAATTATGTCTGATAGGCTCGAGACAAGTAAATAATGATCATGAATGACTCACTTGAGACAAGTTGCCTTTTTTACCAGGAGTATTTGGTTTTCGAAACATTTTGCTTTAGCAAGGTATTTTTCGGTCACATATAATTATAACGGCTGTTAGACTTCCTTTATGCAAATTTTGCGTTTATTTATTTGTATTTTTTTCTTTTCAATACGACGTGCGTTTTATTTGCACGCAACCTAAACCGAACGATTGCGATTGATTGAATGTGAATGACTGACTGAGTGACTGACTGCTGACGTAATGAATGAGTGAGTTATGAAATGAAAGAGCAGAGCGAGTGAAACCGACTTTACACCAGACACCACAGATTATAAAATTAAGTTTTTCTTTATGTTGCCAGTTTCCAACAAGATTTCAGATTGTAATACATTTATTTTAGTTAAATTTTGTAATGTTTTAGTTAGATTTCATCAGTCATGAAAACATCATCAGCGTCAAATATTATTTTAGATTTTCCATTTAATAGATATCAATCAGTCTTTATAATCTGTGATCTTTTTTTAGGGAAACATTGACATCATCCTGTTCGAAGCTTAGTGCTGCCAACTGGTAGAGTTTTCCATGATTTGGGGGTAGTGAGGTCTGAGCGTGTTTGGGTTGTTAAAACTTTTACTTGTTATAATATATGTATTTTTAAACGCATTTATTAATAAAAGTCTAGTAGGTAGTTACTAGGAGATAAAATATAATTTGATGGATAAGTATTAGTAACTATTTAAGTTACTGCTGCGCACGTTCGGGTATTTCTACCTAAAAATTGTATAGACAACCACCGGCGAGAGGGGAACCTTGAATACAGCGTTGGCACCACTGATGAATAGTGACGTATGAACGGCAGAAGAAACGAAAACGAAAAAAAGCCTTTCTGTGCCGTTGTTATCTTCTAAATTACCTGAAGAATGGATACAAACGGCCAGACTAATGGGCTCAAATCTAGAAAGAAGGACAATGGCGATGTCCAGGATAACCTATGGTAATAGTTCACTGTTATTTTTATGGCTTACATGCACTCCCCCATACAAGGGATCCCAATGTGTCACACCTACGTATGTCACAGGCTCGCTACCTGAGAATTATGTGACCTGGCTGATATATTTTACCTTTGTATGTAAAGTGATGGTGAAATATTCTCACAGCGCGGTACTTGCCGTGTCCGCTTTACTTTCTCGTGACGCGAACCAACCTAGCTCACCTGGGGCCGTACCACTAACTCAAAAGTAATATTACTGTGCGAAAGTGACAATGCAATACGAACTCCTCAAGCGTTGTCGCTCTCGCACAGTGAGTAATATTGTTTTGATATTACTTTAGGACCTTGTGGTATGGTCCTTGACGGCGACGCATACCTCAATGTGATGACTGACGGATGGTTTCAGGTCAGCTATCCTAGAGGAAGTACAGAACCAAGGCAACACAAAACTACCTTCAAACAAAAATGTGCTGGTTTTGGGTGACAACGAAACTGGAAAGACAACTTTAGTAGCAAAATTACAAGGTGTTGAGGACCCTAAGAAGGGATCTGCCCTTGAATATGCATACATAGACATTAGTGATGAGTACCGGGATGGTAAGTTAACTTTCCAATATAAGAAAGGAGGTAAAGATCATGATTGCAATCCGCAAGTACAGTAGACATAATCTCGGATCTCCAGGCACTCAGATCTTTGAAGATGTCTAGAAAGGTTATTCCGAGGCATGTCCAAACATTACATTAGGCACATGCATGCATACACATTTTGCAGAGTAGTTAGCATTCCACACGTGACAGTGTTGCAAGCCCGTCACTGCTTAGAAGAATACTAACTGGTTACCTCATGATGTTTTCCTTCACCGTCTTATATACACATGTTTTGGTAATAGTTTTACTCAAAAACAGAAGATTCTGTTCACTCATCTTATCTTTAAACACCAAAGAGTTCTACTCTATAAAAAGTATTATTCTGATAAGAAAAACATTGCAACTCTATACCAATAAAATAATTGAATTGATCTATAACGTTAGTGGGTCAGTTGCAAGCAAAAATCAATCCAAGGAGCTAATATGCTTACTCAAAATCCTCTGTTCACTCATCTAATCTTAAAACACCAAAGAGTTCCAATCAAAAGAAGTATGAATCTGATAAGAAACACATTGCAATTCTAATTCAATAAAATAATTGAATTATTGATCTAAAACGTCAGCAGGTTAGTTGCAAGCAAAAACCAATCTTATCAATTATTTGATCAGCTGATATGAATGCAAAAATACCTAAGTTTGAAGATGTATGAATGTTACTCATCACTACATAACAGCTCAACCAATTTGATTGAAATTTGGAAATTATACCTGGTGTGTGACCTGGATTAGTATTAACTACTTTTTTCTATGTTCTATGGAAGTTTAGCTAAGGGGTAGAAACTAATCTTATTATAATATGTCTACAGAAAACTGCTTACATTAATGACTGACAGATCTATCAATTCACATCCTAATCAATTGGTCCCAAAAACTTAAAATTTGGTGTGTTGGGGTGCTAAGGAAGGAATTCCCGAAATTCAACCCCTAAAGGGGTGCAGCCGGGGTTGAGATCTCTTTAAAAACAACTTCATAACTTGATATTTCACACATCATTGTGGATATTAGAGTCTTCTTAGACATAGCTTTACCGAAAGGATCATTAAAAAAAAGGTAGACCCCAAGCCGTGTTTGTTGCTTGATTCTTGTAGGCTTGGTCGCGTGGAATCGGCGTAGCTTCACCTAGTTCCTAAAACGTTTCAAAGTGATCCTTGTGATTTTATTGAAATAAATGATAATAATAATGTAAATATGCTACAAAATTACCCATAAATATCAACAATGAATGTTTTCACAAGTTATTTAAACAGCATTAATAAGCAAGATCTTTTATGGTAATAACACCATAAATGTTTCACTGATTGCTATATTCACACGCTTCTATCTATATTGTTTATTGTGCAATAAAAACCAGTTACTTTCATAAGGGACAGCATAAGAACAAAAACTACCTTGAAAACTTTATATCATCTTCATTACTTTCTTCTCCTTTTCCCATTCAATGTGGGTCGGCACAAACATATTGCGAAGTGGATTTGGCTTATGTTTTACAACCGGCCAGCTGCCTAAAGTCTATTTTCTTGGGAATACTTGCTGGAAATCTTAAAAAAATGCAATAATTGTAAAAAAGCCAACAACCCCAATAAAAAAATGTTACGGTCTGTACTGATCCAATGATGATGTAGACCTACAGAATGCCGTACTGTCTGGGACAGGTCTAGATAGAGTAGGCTCTCCCAATACCTATACCATCCATTCGGCTCAGATTGCCTCATCCATAGGAAAGACATGGTTAATATAGTAGCATAGTAATTACACCAATCCATGGTTTAGTTTTTCCTCAAGATCTTTTCCTTTACAGTTTCAATCTATACTAATATTATAAATGCGAAAGTAGCTGTCTGTCTGTGACTTTATTACAGTCAAACGGCTGGGCTAATTGTGGTGAAATTTTATATAGAGATGGTTTAAAGTGTTGGGACAGACACAGACTACTTTTTTCTCATAATTATCTTTGGATTTTTGGGAATTTAAATGTTTTACATACACAAATCTAAGCCTATGTTCCATTGCAGACCACACACGGCTCAGCGTATGGGTCCTAGACGGTGACCCAGGCCATACAAACCTGCTCAAGTTTGCACTGAACGAAGACACATTCCCTCACACTCTGGTGATCCTCACGGTGGCCATGACAACACCATGGGGACTGCTGGACCAGCTGCAGAGTTGGGCAGCTGTGCTCGGCGATCATATAGACAAATTAGATCTCACACCTGGTAAGTTAATATACACTTTTTATAACAGGGTCCTATATTAAAAACGCATCCCTGTTTCTTTTGGTCATAGCATCACGCGTGAACAGATGGACTGATTTTGCTAAATATGTTTTTGTTGTGTTTGTTATTATCAGGAGAATGTTCTTTTGAAAGAAAAATAAAACCGGCCAAGTGCTAGTCGGAGTTCATGAGATACAGCCCTGTGACAGACAGACGGACAGCGAAGTCTTAGTAATAGGGTCCCGTTTTTACCCTTTGGGTACGGAACCCTAAAAATAAGAAAGTTTCGCGGAAAAATTGTAAAAGTCGAAAAAAAACTGAAAGTGCTTTTTTCTATGGGATTATTGCAATTTGACAGGACAACTTCTGTTGGGACAGCTAGTAACTAATAAATATTCTTAGACATTTCACACAGCGCTATCTAGCCCCAAAATTAGACAAAACTATAATTCCTGCGTGTCATTGTTTTCAAAAAAAGGTACTTAGTGTTTTTTCATATGAAACTCCTAAAATATCTGCATAATTTCTCATTGTACTAATATAAATTATCATTATAATAAATTCAAACAAAGACTGCATTGCGTTGCAGTCTTATTTACGTCGTTATAGCCTGAGTCATCTCTGCATTTCCCGTACTAGAGTACTTAGTATTCGCGACAACGCACAGTCCCTTAGACAAACCGTCCATGCGTATGGAGTTAGTTAGCTATCAACAAACCTTAATTTCGTTTCGACTAGATCACCACTTCGAAATTAAAAGCACTGACGACATAGGTTAAGGGGTCTACGAAAGGGTCGCGAATCGAAAACGAAATATCGTAACAATATTTGTATCAAAGTTACATTGTAGAGTTAGATAGTCGAAACGATGAGTAGTACTTTTAATTATTATTCTTGTTTGAGCCTTCACCTTGTTCGATTGGCACTACACTGGAGCTCTACATAGCATTAAGGAAAGGATCATTAAAAAAAAAGGTAGACCCCAAGCCGTGTTTGTTGCCTGATTCTTCTAGGCTTGGTCGCGTGGAATCGGCGTAGCTTCACCTAGTTCCTAAGATGTTTCAAAGTGATCCTTGTGATTTTATTGAAATAAATGAATTTTGAATTTGAATTTGATGCAATGTAACTTTTGTTATGAATATTCGTTTTCGGTTCTCCAGTAGACTCACTAGACTCCCACGCCTCATGTGTCAGTTTGCATAGGAAAAAGATTTTGTAGAGGGACCACACTTGCGTCACATTCCAGAAAGTTCGAAGTTGTATGGATAGTAAACGAGAATGACAATTTAAAGGTGATAAAGATGCTCGGCATGCGTATACTGCGTTAATTTGTTTGCATTAGAATCGACTTACTTGGTTCTATTGCTTGGAAAGAGACAGAATGCAAACAAACATAGGTTGTCACAGAAGTCGACGTCAAGCCGGATACGGGTTATATGCCAAGGATTAATAGTTATCAGAAAAAAAACCGGCCAAGTGCGAGTCGGACTCATGCACGAAGCACGTACCACTAACTATAAAAAACCGGCCAAGTGCGAGTCGGACTCGCGCACGAAGGGTTCCGTACTATTATCAAAACGGCAAAAAAATCACGTTTGTTGTACGGGAGTCTCACTTAAATATTTATTTTATGCTGATTTTAGAGAAATACATCATCTGTGAAAATTTCAACTGTCTAGCTATCACGGTTCACGAGATACAGCCTGGTAACAGACAGACGGACAGCGGTGTCTTAGTAGTCCCGTTTTTTACCCTTTAGATACGGAACCCTAGAAACATAAAAAATAATTCATAATATCTCGTAACCTACCTATTTACCTAGCTACGTAGTTAGCATTCCACACGTGACAGGTTGCAATCCCGTCGCCGCTTTCAAGAATACTAACAGGTTTCCTCACGATGTTTTCCTTCACTGTTATAAACACGTGTAACGCGCATATAGGTACATTTTTCGAACAGAAATATCCATTGATGCACGGCCAGGATTCGAACTCGAAATTAATAATATCTACCTAGGTACCTATTTACCTAACTACATGAATTCAATAATTCAATTTCAAACTTTTTATTCGATCATGTGAAGTACCACCTATTTACCGACTTACTTTACCGATAGTGGTAAAATAGCGCCACCTGCCAGCGGAATCGCAAACCTCTTTCATCTTACCTCTCAAACCCCGAGCGGTCGCATGAAAACCGCGAAAAGTACCTATAATACGTTACTACGTATTATAGGTACTTTTCGTAACTTTAACTTTTCGTACTTTTTTTTTTTAACTTGATTTTTGCATTCCAGCGCCATCTAGTTTCATTTGATGTTACTACATCAAATGAAACTAGATGGCGCTGGAATGCAAAAATCAAGTTTGTTGTATGGGAGCCCCCCTTAAATATTTATTTTATTCTGTTTTTAGTATTTGTTGTTCGAGCAGCAATAGAAATACATAATCTGTGAAAATTTCAACTGTCTAGCTATCATGGTTCATGAGAATACTGTGACAGACAGACGGACAGACGGACAGCGAAGTCTTAGTAATAGGGTTCCGATTTTACCCTTTGGGTACGGAACCCTAAAAAAGGCAAAAAAAAACACGTTAGTTGTATGGGAGCCGCATATCTGTGAAAATTTCAACTGTCTATAGCTATCACGGTTCATGAGATACTGCCTTGTGACAGACGGACGGACGGACGGACAGACAGACGGACAGCGAAGTTTTAGTTATAGGGTCCCATTTTTACCCTTTGGTTACGGAACCCTAAAAAACCAGGTTACGTATTTTTACATCGCCCAGTGGCTCCAGAGAGATGCTACAAACTAAATCCAATCCAAACTTAAATCTTTTGATATGACGACCTCGGTAGCATAGTGGACGAGCGGCGCTAGCGGGATTAATGATTGCTTGTTCTGCAAATATTTGTTTTAGATACCCACGTTAAGTCAAAGTATCTCGATTGCTTAAAATATAGGTACAGTTGATGTCAATATATTATTTTAGACTAATCCTAGTCTGAGTTTTATGATGTACTAGCCGACCCGTGACAGACGTTGTCCTGTCAAATTACAATAATCAAATAGAAAAGACTGGATGTTTTTATTCTGTGATGTCGGATTTGTTGCACACAAACACACATCTATACCAAAATCATCCCTTTTGCGTTTGTTTATCATTTTGGGGATGTTTTTCGTATTTTAAAGTAGTCTATGTTTTATTCGGGCTTTATATCTACATCTACAGCAAATTTAAACTTAATCCGTTTTTTCGTTTAGGCCTGATTGAGGTACAAACATACATACAAACTCACAAACTTTCACATTTATAATATTATTAGATTGTTACTTCTGTAAGTTTCCAAAACTTCGGATCTCCTAGCTTTATATTTTTCGCCGATGACTCATAAATGCGTCACCAGTTGTCGCGTAATATTTATCAATGCCGTGTGATGACTACCAAAGTGGTTTAGCGAGTTTAAAGAGCAATATGGATTTATCTATTGCATCAACATAATTTGTATAAAAACATTGATTTACTTCGATTAACCCGGATTTGAATAGGACCTTGCATAATTTCGGTTGTGTGATGTAATTGAAATGATCTCTATCGCGATAGCTTAGTTGTCACATATTCCTCTGATTAATCTATACATAAAGAAAGTCATGTTAGTTAAACTATTTACAACTCAAGAACGGCTGAACCGATTTGGCTGAAAATTGGTGGGGAAGTAGCTTAGAACCAGGATATGGAGATAGGACTTTTTAACGGGAACGGGAACGGGAAATTAACACAACATTTAATTTTGTTAATTCTAAAGCGATACGAAGTTCGTCGGGTTAGCTTGTCTATTATATTTTTTATCTAAATGTATAGAACTGTTGCGTTACTGACTGACTGACTGACTGATCGATCAGCGCACAACCTAAACCAATGGTCATAAAATTGAAATTTGGAAGGTATATTCCTTTTAGTGTTTAGGGATGCACTAAGAAAGTCCCCTAAGGGGGTGCAGCGGAGGTCGAAGTTGGTTTAAAAATAACTACCCGAACGAAGTCGCGAGTACTATCACTAGCTCTGAATGATATTGTAATATTTCATCCAAATATTGTTTTAATACTAAGAAACTACTTAATTACTTAGTCAACTCTTTTATTGTTGAAAGTTGAAACGATTAAAAAGTTGCATATTTAGCACATTTGTTTTTACTTGAAGATGGTGAAACAGGCCCTGAAGCTTACGAGTAGAGCAGCTTAGTAAAAGATAATTAGTTTATTGTATTATCGGACATAAACAACGGCCTACAAAGTCAAAGCTCCCGCGCTAAGTATGATTAAGTCATAATGAGTAATTCCAATGAAACACACACTAGAAAGCACAGTTTTCACACGCTCCATACATTCGATTATTTATTCGTTTTGCTAGATAGCTATCTGTTGTTTTAATTGCCCCAAATTCCATCTAATAGTACTTGTAACTCATTAGTTTCCATTGTTATAATGAACAAGCTAACCCGGCGAACTTCGTATCGCTTTAGAATTAGCAATGTGTTAAGTTCCCGTTCACGTTCCCGTTATAAAAAGTATTCTATGTCCGTCTCTTGGTTCTAAGCTACGTCCCAACCAATTTTCAGCCAAATCGATTTAGCCGTTTTTGAGTTATAAATAGTGTAACTAACACGACTTTCTTTTATATATATAGTTTTGTAAAGTTATTGGTCTCATAGCTCAGTTTGTAGTAACTCTGTCTTTTGCGCTGCGGGTTATTGCTTAGTTACAAATTCTTGGGAATATACATCAGTTTTAGCTAATCATTAGTACCTAAGTTGGTATTTATTCATAAAACAACCCCCCTTTTTCTTTATTAGCATCATGCTTGCAAAAAACCGCGCTCAAAATGTTTTTAATGCACGTTTTCGTTATGTTAATCCTACTACAATCCAAAAGTTTGTAAGAATGTTTGTGGCGCCTGTCGCCTCAACCACGTCGAAACAACCAAACTGTGGCGCTATTTTGTAAAAACATGATTACCATGTTATGACATTCATACCAATATTTATTGGTACTGAATGCCATAATACCTACGCTTTTTATACTGTTTAGGCACTTATACCTACGCTTCCAATATAATCCCTTCGCAGAAGTGTAGGTATAGGTGCATAAACAGTAAATAGTTACTATGAAAAGTGTACAGATTAGGTATTCTCTAATATAAGGTATTGCATTCAACATCATAACATGATAATGATGTTTTTACAAAATAGCCTTGCAGATTTGGATAAAACTTGGAATATACATAGGTACATAGCCTATGTTCTGGAGTAGCCAAAAATAAGGTAAGGTTTGCTGGTAGAAAACTCTTTTAGGGTTAGGGTTAAGCTCGCCTTTGTACATGTTCTTTGCAATGTCATAATTGTTAATATTTTCTGTGTACGATAAAGTATTAAAAGCATATAGGCTACTTTTTCCTGAGTACCGCACGTGAGAAACCGCGGGCGGAAGCTACTTATCTATGTTATTTATTTATTTATTTAGAACAATGGAAAAGGCTATGTTTTGTATACTCGAAAGTTGATAGCCGCATTTACAAACTAGTCAAACACGATTCTTTTGTACCACCGCGTGCATCTCACTTTTGTACATAAAGATGCTTTCAGTGACCTACTGCCCAACTGCAACTGATCAATGAACGGCACTATCTACGTGCACGACTCGTTTATTTCACTCGCGATGAGTCATGCGATGTGTCTGCCGATGCCGGGCTTATTCGCTACGAGAATATCTCAAGCATTTAGCTCTAATTAAAACTTTGTTTAATAAGATTGTGTTCATTGTCAGAAAAAAAACCGGCCAAGTGCGAGTCCGACTCGCGCACGAAGAGTTCCGTACCATTATTTATAAAAAACGGCAAAAAATTACGTTTGTTGTTTGTTGCGCTGTGTAAAAGAAAATGTCCACCAATATTAATATTAGTTGTGGGTTCGATCCCCACCCAAACATTTGTGTGATAAACATAGATGTTTGTTCTGTGTCTGGGTGTTATAATGTATCTTGTGTATATATTTACAAAAAAGACGTATTTAAGTATTCTATCAGTTATCCTGTTCCCTCAAGCTTTACCTTGTTTGGGGCTATATCACCACCTATATTTATTTTTATTTTATTTATATACTTCCAGAACATAGGCTACAGAGCAAAAAGCAACAGGTGCAGAAATGGCAGCGGTACACAGAACCGGGTGATGAACTGGAGCCTACCGCCTCCTCGCCCATGAAGCGTTCCTCCAGGAACCTCTCGGATGAGCTGGAAGCTGGTGATGAGGACGATTGTCCTCTGCCCGAGGCGGTGCTCACAACTAACCTGGGGCTGGATATTGTTGTTGTCGCTACAAAGGTAAGTTTGAAATATCCTAATAGGTAGAGGCCCTAATATAATTCAAATTTTATTTATGTGGGATAATAGAAATATGATGTAAGTTCGCGTCTGTAATCCCTCTAAGATTTCCAGGCGCTCAGATCAGGTAGTCAGAGACACTTCTAAAATTTGGTGAACAATTTAATGGTTTTTTGGTTGTTCCAAACATTAAATTTTGGGACATAGGTACCTATATTTTGCAGTAATTAGCATTCTATATGTAGTACTGTTAGTAGTAACCATTAGTCTTATAATTTCGACCAATTGAATGTCAAGAGACAATAATATTGTAACATATCAAAATTCCCAATTGAAGTAAGTAATTTTTTAGTTTATAAAAACTATTTATAACTAACTCTGTTGGTAGTAACTCTGCCTTCTGCGCTGTAGATTGTGGGTTCGAACCCCACCCAGGGCAAATATTTGTGTGATGAACATAGATGTTTGTTCTGTGTCTGGGTGTTAATCACTACATAGTATAAGGCAAAGTCGCTTTCCGCTTCCCGCGTCTGTATGTATGTCTGTATGTATGTTTGCTTATATCTTTAAAACTACACAACGGATTTTGATGCGGTTTTTTTTAATAGATAGAGTGATTCAGAAGGAAGGTTTATATGTATAATAACATGCTTAATATATTAGAGAACCACTGATAATTTTAAGATTTCAAATCAGCGCGACTTTTTTTAAAATTTTAAATGCTTTTAACGAGTATACAAAGACATTCTGTAATATATTTTGGTATCAGCTTTGCACCCGTGCGAAGCCGGGGCGGGTCGCTAGTATGTATAATAAGTATGTATTTACAAAAAAAATTTAAAAAAAGTATTGTTATGTATTCTATCAGTTATCTGGTTCCCATAGTACACGCTGTGCTTAGTTTGGGGCTAGATGGCGTTATGTGTAAAGTCCGCCAATATTTATTTATTTATTTTCCATAGACTGACTACATGAGCACACTGGAAAAGGATCACGATTATCGCGACGAGCACTTCGACTTCATGCAGCAGTGGGTGCGTCGCTTCTGCCTGCAGTACGGGGCCGCACTCTTCTACACCAGCGCCAAGGAGGATAAGAACTGCGATCTCCTCTACAAGTACCTCACGCACAGGTAAAGCAGTGGTCGCCAAGCTGCGTCCCGGTATTTGTACGCCCTGCGAAAAAAAGTCGCCTAACTGCGACCCACGGCCCGGTATTTGTGATGTTTTTCGTATATTCATATTCATATTCATTTATTGTTCCAGTTGGTATAATATTATATAGAGTTTCTCAACATGGACCTCGCTAGGGCACTACAATAATATATTAATCTAATTACCTACTAATCTTAAAGAATATACAGTCGTGGTCAACTAATTAGGGACATGCAAGATAGTGAAGAACAATAACCGGTTATGTACATACAAATATAAAACCCTATTAATTTCTCAGTAACTATTATTTGCATAATTTGGTCCGATTATTATGCTTTAAATGGCTGTAAATAAAAGAATAAATAAATAGAAAAAAGTATTTAATATCAAAGGTTGAACATGTATTCAATTTTAAGGTATAATTCTGTAGCTGGACATTTAATTAAGGACAGTAAACTATAATGAAAAATAGAGTTAAACAAAACTAATAATCTGCAGTATTATAATATCTTTAACAGCTCCATTTTATTACGTGTAAAATCAGTACCCAGTAGCAAAACCTTTGTTAGTAATTACCGCTTGACACCGATGTGGCATAGACATTATCAGTTTCTGGCATGTTTCGACAGGAATGTTTGCCCATGCCTCACAAAAAGCTTCATTAAGTTCATCTAAAGTTGTGGTACGATAAGTGGCTACTTTTTTCTTGATTTCGTGCCAAAGGTGCTCGATTGGGTTAAGGTCCGGGCTATTTGCTGGCCAATCTAGCACCGATACTGACTGACTGGTAAGAAACGACTTGACTGAACGGGCGGTATGTTTCGGGTCGTTATCATGCTGAAACGTCCATATAATAGGGAGATGCTCCTCAGCATAGGGAAGCATCGTTTCCTCCAATATTGCCTTGTATTGATGTTGGTCTAAGTTACCTTGAACTTTCCTCACAGGTCCCACTCCATGTCCAGAAAATGAAATGTTTTTCTCGATCTTTTTGTTCTGGGCACATTTAAATCTGTGTTATTGCGTCTGACATGTTGCACTGCATAGTATACCATAGTTTTTGAACAATTTAAATGTTCTGCTATCCTTCGGTATGGCCAACCATGCTCGACAACAAACTTCATGATAATTTTTCGTAGTGTTGGATCGCAACTTTTATTTTTACCCATTTTTCTTCAAAATATTTTTCAAAACTTAAAATAAATATCGGGATTGCCGCCAAAACTACCACGAAACAATAAGAGAAGAAGTAAAAAAGTATTGAGATTCAAATTTTGAAAATAGAACGCAATATCTCAGTGTCCCTAATTAAATGGCCAGCCAGCATTATTTGAACAAATAGCACTACGATAATCTATCAGCTATACTGTAAAGAGGTTTAATGTTTAAGAAGTTGTTATTGTTTGTATAATCGGGCACATAAATGACTAATTATACTTACATGTAAGAGATATGGAATATGGTTTAGACTCGTTGGAAAATAAAAAATAAATTCACAATTCGGTTTAACCAAAGAGTGTCCCTAATTAGTTGACCACGACTGTATATCTTCCTAATATATATAAATCTCCTGTCACGATGTTTGTCCGCGATGGACTCTTAAACTACTTAGCCGATTTTAATCAAACTTTAAACAACTTTAATCAAACTTTGCACACCGTGTGCAGTTTGATCCAACTTGAAATATAGGATATCTAACATCTCAATTTATAGTCGCGATATCTGTTGACACAGCAACGCGTGGCCTGGTCTGCTAGTATAATTATATTTAAATAACTAAATATATATAATTAAAAATAGAAATCATTGTTTATTAACTTTTAACCATAAATTCTTTTATAAGTATTATAAAAACATTTACGGTGCTATTAATAAAAATTTACTTATCCAAAGATCATCTGAGGTTACACCAAGACTTGTTAATACCAGCTTAATGTAAGCAACTCCATTTCTAATCCTTGTTTATTAATATTGAATTCGACTAGTCCCAACGTAAGCGTTGGACTAAATTTAATCCTGCGCTAGTCTACGTTTATTAATGAGACGGTTAGACACTAAAAAGGTTTTAAGATTTTTCAAAAATATTGTTTTTTTTTTATTGATTTTAATTTTGAAGGGAGCTTGTTATATATTAAAGTAGTTTATGTTTTATTCGAGCAATATATCTACATCTTCAGTAAGTTTCATAGTAATCTGTTTTGACGTTTAGGCCTCATTGAGGCACAAACATACATTCAAACTCACAAACTTTCGCATTTATAATATTACTAGGATTATTGTCTAATGTATATTTTTTATTCAGGTACATGTTTCAAAGTGATCCTTGTGATTTTATTGAAATAAATGACTTATGATTTTTTTTCAGGATATACGCATTACCGTTCCGGACACCCGCACTCATTGTCGAAAAGGACGCTGTATTGATGTAAGTATAGAATATACTCACTGGTTATTTTTTTAACCGACTCCAGGAAAAGGTGGAGATTCTCAATTCGTTTGCATTTTATTTGTTTAGTTTAAAAACTCCCGTCATTTATTGACTGATTTGTAAAATTCTGTTTTTGGTTCGTAGAATTGACTTTTCATTTGGACTTGATAAGCACATGAAGTTGATTTCGTTTTTAATTTAAACGTAATTATTAATCACTACATAAGTCTAAACTACTGCAAAATGTGGGCGTGTGCCAAATATAATGTTTGGACGTGCCTCTGACTACCCCCACTAGACATCTTCAAAGGATCTAAGGGTCTGGAGATCTGAGAGGATGTCTACCGTACTTGGGTATTACAGTCGTGATCCTATTTATTTTATTCTACTTATGTACCATGTTTGAAACACCCCCAATGCTAGTCTAATAATATTGTTTTGATTTCCAGACCCGCAGGTTGGGACAGCATGAAGAAAATCGGCATATTATATGAAAACATGCAGTCTTGTAAACCTGATGATTACTACAGAGATGTTATTACACAGCCCGTTATCCGAAAAGTGAGTATGAGTAAACCAATAGTATATATATGTCAGTCTATACTAATACTAGTTCTTACCGGCGACCTCGTCCGCGTAGATTTCGAAAATCTATATTTGACGACTTTATCGTAAGATATTGAAATTCTTGAAAATTATCGAGGGTTTGAGTTCTCAATATCCCGCTAAAAATGAACAAAACAATAGATCACATGAAATGCTGCTAATGTAGTGTATACAGTGTTGTGTAGTTTAAGAGTAAGTTAGTACTACGTTTAAAGAACACAAAAACAAAGTGTCTTCTCCTTAATTAGAGACAGTAAGAAAAGTGATAGTGGACACATTCTTAGTTTAATAATTTATAGCAATTTAGGTCAAAGTGATACTACTCATTAACCTGCCATACGGTTAGATTGTAGTATTATTAGGGTACACTATTTATATTAATGTACGCCAACAATAAAAATTAAAAAAACATGAAATTCTACTATTTTACCTTATTTTTTCAAAACGTCACCGATTTGTCTCCGACCGATTTTTTCTTTATGTTTGTTATAGTCCAAATTCTTTTTCTGAGTGAACGAAAAACAAAAAAACTTTTTTTTTTGTGTGACTGATAAAAATTGGACAGGACAACGTCTGTCGGGTCAGCTAAAGCTAGATGAATAACAATAATGTTGTTTTTTCAGAGTGGAGGTAATCGCGAGGCGGAGGTCCAAGCGGAAGAGGAACAGGCGTTCCTCCAACGGCACAATGCGGCTTTATTGGCTGGAGCGCCTGCGCCACGCGCTGATTCGCCTTTGCGCGCTACACAACGTGCTGCGCAACAGGTTTGCACATTAACTTCACAGCATTCATATGCCTATCATAATTATGACTGGCCTCACAGCTCACTTGGTTTGGTAGTAACTCTGCCTTCTGCGCTGTAGGTTGTGGGTTCGATCCCCACCCAGGGCAAATATTTGTGTGATAAACATAGATGTTTCTGTGTCTGAAAAAAAAAAGTATTTTATCAGTTATCTGGTTCCCATAGTACAAGCTTTGCTTAGTTTGGGGCTAGATGGCGCTGTGTAAAGTCCGCCAATATTGATTTATTGAATTATTTGTCTAGGATACGGTCAATGATTAATTACGTTAAAAAAACTAAAAAGAAAATCGATAAAAATGTGTCAACCAACCGAAAAGTCAAAGAACTATATTCGTTTATTAACGTTTCTAGGTAAACATTTTTTTTTATTATCTATTCATTTAGGTATATTTTACAAGAAAGAGGAAATCCGAAGAGATGTTAGTTAGCCTTCGTCCAATATGGGTACCTACTCGCCTACTCGAATAAAAAATATATTTCTAAGAATTTCAGTGTAACATAGCAAATTTTCCCGTAGAAATCAGTTCTTTTTAGGGTTCCGTACCCAAAGGGTAAAAACGGGACCCTATTACTAAGACTTCGCTGTCCGTCTGTCCGTCTGTCTGTCACAGGGCTGTATCTCATGAACCGTGATAGCTAGACAGTTGATTTTTTTTTAAATATATTTAGTAAACTTTGAATTTCGCCCTCAGCTGGAAGGCGCCAAGATCGGCATGAGTCCCGGCACGCCAGGCAACGAAGGCGTCCTCGCAAACTTCTTCAATTCCCTCCTCTACAAGAAGACGGGCTCACCCAATGCGGCACGTGAGCCAGCTGTGGCCGCAGTGAGGTCGGATGCCGCGGCTGAGTTGGATCGTCTCACGAGGGCCAAGCGCCACGCGCCTTTGGACCTCAACTCTAGTGAATGCTAGCCTAGTAAGTCATTTTAAAGTGATAAAAGACATTTTTGACTTTTTCTATGGCGTGAGTCAACCCCGATAAGACGGAAAAAGTGATAAAACTGCATTATCTTGAAAACCATCAAATTTAAAAAGAAACTGTCTGTAATTTACTTAGCTAGTATGATTATCTAACGAATTATTTAAAAATTAACTGTTTAGCTATTCATAGTTTTGATTAAAAACGAAACTAGTGTTTTTGAAGAGCCAACTTTGGAAAATAAATCTATCGATAAAAGTTTAACCAATCGTGTTTCTGTCTTTAATTTATCTAGATTAAATCCTTAAGTTATCTTTGTCATAAAAAACAAAACTGTATGTTTTGCGGATATTGAGAAAAAACGATTCTGCATTCATTAAAAACATTAATTACTCGTCTTAAACAGGATCTTTCAAGTTGACTGAACTTCTTGAGTGTCAATGTCAAAAGGTTTTCAATAAAATCACAAGAATCACTTCTCCTCTCCTCTGAGAAACGTCTTAGGAACGTTCTCTCTAGGTGAATTCAAATTCAAATTCAAAAATCATTTATTTAAATAAAATCACAAGAATCACTTTGAAACGTCTTAGGAACTAGGTGAAGCTACGTCGATTCCCCACGACCAAGCCTAGAAGAATCAGGCAACAAACACGGCTTGGGGTCTACCTTTTTTTTAATGATCCTTTCCTTAATGCTATGTAGAGCTCCAGTGTAGTGCCGTAAGAACAAGATGAAGCTACGCTTAGTTCCTCGTGACAAAACGTAGAAGAATTAGGCAACAACACGGCTTGGGGTCTATCATATTTGTTCGTACATAGTCATTAGTGATAAACGCATATAAAAGAATAGTGAGTTTTTACACACTGAGGGGGATACTTTAAATCTTCATATTTGCTATTTATGTTGAAGGAGTTTATTATTGGAAATGGAATTTATTATGGAAGTGTATCAGGAAACGTGGTTTTAGAAGTACTCGAATCCCGTGATTTATTATAGTTTTTGAATTTGTAGTTTTTTTTTAAAGTAGAATTTGGTTTGCGTTTCGTAACCCTTTTAATAATATTTAAGACAATTACGTATAAATTCCCATCAATTTCCCAGCAATTTATATAATATCCTTAATTTCCAGGTTACAAATAGCGGCGTGCGTAGAACTCCCCCCCGAGTGAATCTTGCGCATCCCGGGCTTGTACTGTGACTGATGCGACGGTAAGCTTCACGCTTTCCACCCACGATACTTCTGTGGCTTAGCGACGAGGACTGGATAATAAATTATATAACCAGGGAATGCTGAATGCTCGGATTCTGATTGGATACTATTAAAACGTGTTCCGGAACATACTTTTAACAGGAACAGTATTAACGAAAAAAAAATTAGAAAATTATTATTTTTTCAAACTATCTAGCTGTTCTTTGATTTGGTACCAAAAGAATGGTGTTTAATAAACGTACGAGAAGTTTGACATCAAGTATTCAATTTTGCTACTTAATAAGATGCTGGCTGATTTGAAAATAGATAAGGATTTTTCTCTAAAAAAGAATCCATTTTCAAAAATTATGAAAACATTTATCAATCTAATGAGGTGATACTTAAAAATTTGCTATTTTTAGAGACTCGAACTATATTTTAATGCCCCCAGCGTGATCAATATTGTGGGAGTTAATATTACACCACCAGATAAGCAAGATTACATATATTCAATATTTTAAAGAATTCTGATTAGCTGTAACTTTTCATTAGGCAGCTTTGCTTGCAGATTTGGCTTTATTCCTTCAGAATTCGAGCGCGCATCGCCTTGCTATATTGCAATATTGAAACGAACACGGTAAACGTACATATTGACTGTTTACATACAGTTATACATATATATATTAACTAGATTTTGAAAAAACTACGAAAGGGCAATTTTGTGACTAAAATAAATTAAAAAATGAAATTAGTTTCGAGATTCGGTAAATAGAATAGATAGAACAGATATTTGAGTTGAACTAACGCCCGGTATATAGTATTTACTACGGATGGTAGCAAAAGTAACCTTTAGTAAATCAAAAGTGCTCACGTTTATCTTTATACGTCGAATTTTCGTTGATTGTAGCTGTCAAACCGATGTCGATACTATATAAGAACACTAGCATCCGCCTGCGGCTTCGCTCGCGTGGTACACGGATGAAAAGTAGCTTATATGTTATTCCAGGAGGTAAGCTGTATATGTTCCAAGTTTCATCTGAATCCGTTCTGTCGTTTGGGCGTGACCATCAAGTTGTTAGACAAAAACATACAAACTTTTGTATTCATAATATTAGTTGCAGCCGAAATGCTCACAGTCTTCTAAATAATCAAATACAATATTGGAACTCAGTTTTTCCTTGTGATTTATATTAAAAATAATATCTCAACTTTGTGTATCGGTTGACATAATAAATACTGTTCGGAATGTCTTATAATAATCTTATAATAATGTAATATAATTTATTATGAAAACTTTCGTACCGTGTATAACATTAACTCCCTAGGACAATGTAACACATGTTTTCTTCCAAACTGAATTTAAGCACGAAATTATATCGTTTTTTCAGTAATTCTTAAATTGTCTTGAGATTATAATCTAAAAGTGATCTTCTGTGAAGATTGTATGTGCAATCGAAAACAGATAATGCACAATGAAGTCACTATATGTACAAAACCATGTATCCGCTAATTGATAACGCGTCGACATAAGCAGAGGACAATGTTAACATCATTTTCAAGAAGAAAAACAACACAAGAACTTGGTTATGCGTTTTTTTGTATGGGCTGAGTTTACCCGGATAAGACGGAAAAGTGATAAAACTGCATTATCTTGAAAACCATCAAATTTAAAAAGAAACTGTCTTTCATTTATGTAGAAAGTTTGACTATCTAACGAATTATATAAAAATTAACTGTCTAGCTATTCATAGTTTTGAGTAAAAACTAAATTAGTGTTTTGGAAGAGCCAACTTTGGAAAATAAATATATCAAAAGTTTCACCAAACGTGTTTCTGTCTGTATTTTATCTAGATTATTAAATCCTTAAGTAATCCTTGTTATAAAAAAAACTGTATGTTTTGCGGTTATAGAGAAAAACGATTTTGCATTTTCAAAAATTCATCAAAAAGATTTATTACTCGTCTTAAATGCTTGTCAAAACGCGATATCAGTTGCCGGATACTATACATGTATTATAAAATAATATTTATATTATACATCAATTTATTTGCTCATAATTATATTTGTATAAATTGTAAAGCTTCATATCAGTTGGGCTGTCAGTAATTGTGACCTTTGTTTAAGATAACCGAATTTATTTATTTAATCTTATACTTTCTAGCTTTTGAATTATAGTTGTGGTATTAATTTTGTACATTTTATAGTTTTGGAAATCGTTCACTCCATAGTATACTCAACATTTTCAATATTACTCAAGAATGAACATAATTATAATTTAGAAATCAATTTTAGATGACAATTCGTTCAGCATATTGTGCTTGAAATATACACTTTTCTTTTAGCCGATTGCCGAAGCCGGACTTATCCCACTTCATCTGGGGTCAAGCACATATTTTTCTTTTCCATTCACGTGTGTCAAAAACATGTAGAAGGATTTGGCTATTTGGTTGCATATATCCATAGTTTAAAATCGATTGTGCAGCTAATTTGCTACGTACAGAAGCCTACTTACATAAGCAGAGTGAGTTGTAATTTAATTAATTAATACTGTTTTTGGTGCAATAAGGAACATTTCAAACGTGGTTTGGTGCTCTGTTTTAGTAAATTTTATGAACAAACTCGTTTTTTATTTGCGAAATTCGCCTCTAGCTCTCTTAAACTGTTGATATCCAAAGGTCATTTTTGCACACCCAAATTATCAATATAATAATTTTCATTGAAGTACTTAAGTATCGCATCATCCTCGTTCAATAAAAAAAGTAGCCGTGAAGCATAGCTTTCTATTTAAGTATTTATCAATTTAAGGTAATACACCTTAGGTATGATGTAACTTATTAACTTAATTAATATAGCAGTAATGATTTTATTTTCTGGGTATTGTTGACAAACATAGAATTAAATCAAAGAAGGCAGCTCACTTACTGAAGAAAAATATTTTGTACGGTGTTTTTTTTTTTCAATCATTTTTGGGTACCATTTACTACAACAGGTACTTTTTGGGTACCATTTTACTACAACAGGTACAATAGGTAACATAAATTGTAGTTTGTCAATAATATCACTATATATTAACTCATCGTGTATATAAATAGGTAGGTACTTTAATGATTCGCATGTTTTGATATGAAACGTTTGTATAACAGAGAGATGGATTTACTTATTAAGGCTGGATGTTTTATTTTTGTAATGGGGGTAATGTTAGGTGGCTAAATGCATAATTGATTATTTATAGATCTATTTATAAGATTGATCATTTGATCGGGCGGAAACGCATGGTTTTTTCGCACGGAAATCCAATGGTCATAAATTATCACGTATTTTTAATATGCATGTATGTATGTATTTATATATTGCTATTCAATGAGTATTGCTTCAAAAATGCGACATAGGCAGGATGCAGATCAAACACGGCTTATTTTGCTCAGTTGAAATATAATTGTTAATTTATTTAAACATTTATTTTGTATTTTACTAGTCAAAATGTCAGTTTGATTTTATTATATAAAAGGTTTTTAATTATCTACATCTTTTCTGTGATATGATTTTATGTAGAACAAAATGTTTCTTTGTAATTTGTTTGAGTTCTGTTAGCCACATAGCATCCTCTATAGACATAATGTAGGCATGATAGTGACAGTCACTATCGCTCTTTATATTAAATACCGGTCTTATGTGATATTTTATTTTATTTTCATGTTTATTTATCACATTGCAAAGTGCCTAATTAGATGTGCTGGTCTCACAAATGAGAAAATACGTAAATATATCCCATTACCTCATTGTCATTGTCACCAGCCAGTGGCCAAATTGAGGACACAATAGAGCCTTGTGAAGAACCAGTGTGGTTAAATGTTCTGCTACTTTCACACACATGAGACAAAGTTACACCACATTGCCTAAATTCTTATTATAGTCTATCATTCAAAATTAAACAAAATTAGTAAGTTAATTTGATAACTGAACAATGCTGAGTACCACAACGGTTGTATGTAATTATTAATTACATAAATATAAGCAAGCATAGTGATTTATTATAAGTAGATTCTCATTCGTTAGTTTTGTTACGCTTCGCAATAGGGTAGATTCCAATATTTATTAATAGTGAATGTTTTAGTTGTTATTACTTATGTTGTATAAAAAAAATACTAATTACTTATGCGTTGGTCGTGTGACCATAAATCGAGCGTCTAAGGAGTATGTAGGTATAATAAAAACATTTAATATTGAATTTAAAAAATAATAAAAAGCAGACAGTTGACATTCATTATGTACTAGTGACATTTTTGTTATATTTTTACATTTATTTTGATGTATTCTATTCATGTCTTCGCACACTCATCGCTGTAACATTATGATTTACAGATTGAATGCAGTGAATATTCTCTTGCAAGTAACTTTGCCTACCTACTCGATAAATAGCTGCAACTTTGCTGTAGTTGTAACTTTAACAATTCCATCTCCTAATCATTATAATACAAAGAACATTTTTGTAATTGTAATGGCGCATTGACACTTGGCTGGCGCCGGCGCCATTGGTTACTTCGCTGGCTTTTTTTAACGGCAGCAACATTAAGAGGCAATGTTCCAACCAACCGCTCGGCGCTGCGCCCTGGTCAAGCTGTTTATGTAGGTACCACATCCCAATATTTTGGCTAACTTTGCTTATAAGTAGGTATGATTGCGGCATATGTACAGATATAATAAACCATATTGAAACTGTTCTGATCTACCTGATTGTTTTTCTTATTACCTACCTACCTATGTACTAACTTTTGGTGATCATGACTATTCATGAATTACCTACCAACCTATTCAAACAGAATATTTGTGCCAATTCTGTAAATACCAAGAACATGGCGAAACGGAACCATTATGGTGCGGCTCAAAATTTTAGTGAGGTCACTAGGTCAAGGTTGTCCACTCTAATGGAAAGGTTTAGTTTTTCAAGCCAAGTTTTTGTCTTAGAATGAAAAGTGGTAGTACCTATGCATTAACACCCAGGTGTCCTATCCACTTATATGCTCTTTGACCTATCCTGGGTGGCTTTAAGATTGTGGGTAGGTAGGGGTAGCAACTACCTCAGCAGGGCTATTTTGTAAAAAAACATGATTATCATGTACTGTACTGAATGCCATAATATGAAAAGTGTACAGATTAGGTATTCTCTAACATTAGGTATTGCATTCAACATCATAACATGATATTCATGTTTTTTACAAAATAGCCCTGTAGCTCAGGCTCAGACTCTTCCATCAACTTCGATCAAGAATCTTGCTAGAAAGCGCTTCTGACGCGTTATTGTCCATAAACTAACAATAAAAACTTGTCATGTATTTTATTGATGTCACTGTCATAATTCATCAATGTCAAACAACCGTTCAATTTGGTGAGTTGTCATTTTTTGGCATGTCATGTCACGTCTCCTTCATTCATCTCATCAATCATTACATTTCATTCATTCCATTCATTGTTTGTTGGGATTTTGCTGACGCTGGAGTGGACGGACGTTTTTCTTTATTTATCTCGATACACTCATAGCGTAAGCAATTATTTTCGTAATTGTGTCGATATAATGTGGATTAACGAATAGCAACGTGCGACACCGGTCGGTTTCGTGTCCCCGAACAGGGGCGTAGTGGCAGTGAAAACGTAACGTGCTAAAAATAGTTTTTTTTTCATCAAAACATAAGTGAAATTGGTGTTTTGATCGATATTTAATTTCGAAGTGGCGGGTGACAGGATGGGGCAAAGTCCGAGCTCCGTGCGGGGCCGGAGTGGTCGTCAGCGATCGTTCAGAAGCTTTGTAAGAAGAAGTAAACTGAACAAGTCTAGCTTGAGCCATACGTTCAGCTTGCCGCCTTCGGAGGAGTACCCTGAGCTGATGAACGTAAACTCTGCTACTGAGGAACAGTTGATGACCCTCCCGGGCGTGAACAGGCAGCTTGCGCGTGAGATAGTGAGACACCGTCAGATGATCGGTCGTTTCAAAAGAGTGGACGACCTTGCCCTTGTCTCTGGTAATTACTTCCTGTTTTAACCTTTAATTAGATAAACATTTTTACCCTGCATCTGCTTGCTTTGTTCACAACATATTCCATCACATACGCCTATGATATCACAAATGAATATTTATCAGCTTATGATGATAATCTATAACTAATAATATTGAGTACCTACCGGTGAATGAATCCCGGACACATAATCTGCTTATCTAATAAGTTTCATTATTAAAATAAATCTACGATAAAAGAAAATTATTCACTTTTTATTCTTTCCTTGTCCCAGGAATAGGTGCAGAGAAGCTGGAGTTGTTAAGGCCAGAAATATGCACGAGTACAAAAAAGCAGATGTCTCGAGCGAGCTCTTGCACTCAATCCCTGGACAGTGTCAGAGTGCCCTTTGAGAACAAACTCTGCTCCGTCAACTCCTCGAGCGTGTTCCAACTGCAGTGCGTATCTGGCCTTAACCAGGAAATAGCAGCTAATATTGTAGACTACAGAAACAAAAAAGGTTGGTTGACTGGCTTCGCTGCTCAGCTGGTAACTATGCCTTCTGTGCTGTAGGTTGTGGTTTCGTGAACATAGATGTTTGTTCTGTGTCCGGGTGTAATAATGTATTTTATTATGTAATTCTATCAGTAATCGGTTCCCATTTTAAGGCTAGATAGCGTTGTGTGAAATGTCCATCAATATTTTTGAATATATTCTTACAGGTCCATTCAAATCTCTCGATGATCTAATAAAAGTACGAGGAATTGATATCATAAGATTAGGCACGGTGAAAACTCAACTAAGCTTAGAACCTCGGAAGAGTGAAAGCGTCCAACACCTAACTAACGGACATATGAATGGCTGGGCTGATATCTCCAATGAGACTATACCAAACGGAGTATTGAGTGCACCAAGATCACCGCACAGAAAGAGCTTATCGATGCCAATCAAATTCCCTTTAACATTACCAAATGGATTTGCTACCGCGCCTTTGAATGATATATTAGATCTATTAGCTGCATATTCACATAGGCCAATAGTTGAAGAGGTGTTCAGGTTTGAGAGGAATGGGGTGAAATGCTGTCGACTTGCTACGTGGAACCTTCACCAGCTGAGTATAGATAAGATAGCGAATCCTGGTGTGAGAGAGGTGATATGCCGGACTATTTTGGAAAACAAGTAAGTTTTACAACAATTAAATTATAGCCATGTAAACTTGGCGCCCGACTTTGCAAATTATGAGAGAAAGAACAGAGTTGTGCCTAAAAGTTTTTAGAAACACGACTGTTGCAAACTTATGCAGTGGTTTATCCTAACTGTTTTCATTAGTTTTGTATCGTGTTTTATTTTATTTTTATAGGTTTAGGTATGTAGTTGATTGTAGTAAAAAAACGATTTTCCGAAGTCGAGCGCCAAGGTTAAGGCGTTAAATTAGTTAAGCGGCATAGTATAATTTGTGAAGGTTTTTTTTATCTTTTTATCAATATTTGCAAAAGGTACAGATTTGTATTTATCGTATACATAACATTAGGGTTTTATTTATCCTAATTAAAGACCGAAAGAAAGAAAGAGTATTATAGATTTATCATTCAAAAATGGCTACCAGGAAGAAAAATTACAGAAATTTGTCACTCTTGAATCGATTCCGTACCTCTTGCGTCTTACTCGACAACTCTCCCACTACGCCACTGAAGTTGTCTATTACAAATTATTATCATTATCATGATGATTCAAGCTGATTGTTTCTGTAATTCTCTTATGAATACATTAATTCTCATAGTGTTGTATCTTATCTAGTTTCTGACCGCGGCTTCGCTCGCGTGGTACCTGGATAACAAGTAGGAACCTATTCTAGTGACTAGGGAATATACCAAGTTTTATCCAAATCTGTTAAGGTGATAAGTGAAATTTTTGACTTTTTGTATTGGCTGAGTCTACCCGGATAAGACGGAAAAAGTGATAAAACTGCATTATCTTGAAAACCATCAAATTTAAAAAGAAACTGTCTGGAACTTACTTGGCTAGTATTATTATATAACGAATTATATAAAAATGATCTGTTTAGATATTCATAGTTTTGATTAAAAACGAAACTAGTGTTTTTGAAGAGCCAACTTTTTGGTAAATAAATCTATCGAGAAAAATTTCACAAATCATGTTTCTGTCTGTAATTTATTTAGATAATATCCTTAAGTTATCTTTGTCATAAAAAACAAAACTGTATGTTTTGCGGTTATTGAAAAAATACTATTCTGCATTCATCAAAAACATTTATTACTCGTCTTAAGTCATTTGAGCGTGATTGAGCTACAAACATCTCAACTTAATAGTAGCCTAGCCTAATGTCATGTCACTTAATCTGCACCTATTTCTTTCTGCCTATTTTATGTGTGGTGTACATATTTTTTTTTTCTATTCTAAAAATTCAAAGTATGTATTTAAGAATGTATGATCCAAATAAAATTGATAACTCGGCAACTAATAAGGGATATTGATTAAAACCAGAATTTTATCATTGAGTCAGCTTGCTTACAAAGTAGGTGGATTATGTACTTAATAGATAAATAGATTTTTAGATAAGCCATTGATAAAACTTTACGATAGTTACCATGCTGTAGTATATTACACACGGCGCTGCATTGTTCTTTGAACTTGGCTGGACACGCTGTTGCGTGTGTTGCTCGACTCTTCTAGGCTTAGTCGCGAGGAACAGGCGTAGCATCACCTAGCTCCTAAGACGTTAAAAAGTGATCCTTGTGATTTTATTGAAATAAATACTTTTTGACTTTTACGTGGGCAAATAAAATGTGGGCATTTGCCTGATGTCTTGTTTATAGACTATTTAGATACCTTCAAGGACATGAGCGCCTGGATATCTGAGAGGATGTCTACCGTTCTTGTGGATTACAGTCGTTTTTAAATGGTCACTTCAAAAACTAAAATTTCTGAAAATCAAAAGAAAATTTTGGGAAAAACAGTTGCCTATATCCGTCCCTAGACTTAATACTATCTCTATATGAAATTTCATTACAATCGGTCCAGCGGTTTGGTCGTGATAACGTTACAGATAGACAGAGTTATTTTCGCATTTATAATATACTAGCTGACCCGTGCCCGCTTCGCTGTGCGTAAGACATTTCTAATACCATAGCGGACTTTTTTATAGACGTTTTTAAGGTGTACAATAATACTGTAGTACATTATTTTGATATATCTAGTGGGGTTCAGCCAGCGTTTGCAATGTAAGCGCAAAAAAATGTGTTTATTTACGACATCACATTAGAAACCTCTAAAATTATCAGTGTTTCTCTACTATATTATGCATGTATTATACATATAAACCTTCCTCTTGAATCACTCTATCTATTAAAAAAAACCGCATCAAAATCCGTTGCGTAGTTTTAAAGATTTAAGCATACATAGGGATATAGGGACAGAGAAAGCGACTTTGTTTTATACTATGTAGTGATTAAGAAAGATTCTACGTAGCAATCATCTCTACATAATATTTTTTCGTACCAGGTTATCAATAATAGCGGTACAAGATGTGCTACACGAGGCGGCCTTAAAGATAATCTGTGATGAGCTTAACACCCCCGTGTTAAGGAGGGTGAGGGAATGGAAAAGCAACAGTCATCGATGGGAGTACTGTTTATCGCAACAGATTGAAAGGTTTGTATTTTTATGTTCGTCCGGTTTTTTGTACCATTTCATTGGTGAAATAATTTTCAAATAGGTTCCGGGGATTAACCTTCGCATAAATACAAACTCTCATTAAAATATTAGTTAGATATTTTCCTCATACATCATGAGAATGTAGGTAAACAACATGAGAATATTATTGTGTTTTTCTTTTTTTTATTCGACAAAACATCTTAAAACGATCGGTTATATCTTTAGAATTATTCGATATGCATTCGACACACATGACAGTAATAGCACTTCTTCTTCGTCTTCTTCTAACTTAAGAGCTGTGATCTTGTCGGTTTTTTTGATGCAACTCTGTCCAGCGCCGCTTCCTTAACTTCCTTATACGACACGACAGCTACTTTCTCGATTAACTCGTTTAAAATGCAATTTTAAGGTAACAAACAACATATAATCGTCACTTGTACATCCGTGCGAATCCGGGGCGGACAGCTAGTATAGAATATAAACGTGTATAAACAATAGCCTCCTAAAAGCGCTCGCGAGCGAAATTAACTGGTTGCAAGTCATGCGACGTTTGACCTCCTTACCGAACTAATCTCTTTCAGTGGTAATATCTAAATGCTGATGTTATAATATTCCAACTAAATGCTGATGAATAATGAAAAAACCGGCCAGGTGCGAGTCGGACTCGCGCACAAAGGGTTCCATAACATCTATACATATAATAAAACTGTAGAAGAGTTCAATTCTGTACATTGAATAAAAACTAAAAAAAATACTCCTAGGGGTCTTCATACAAGTAACACACACCAACAAAATATATTTTGAAATTTATGTCTGTCTGTCTGTCTGTTGTCTGGCTTTCACGCAAAAACTACTGGACGGATTTTGATGAAAATTCTTTTGTTATATAGCTATTAGTCCTCGGCAACATATAGGCTATAATTTATTTTGAAGATTGGGATACCAGATGTGAAACTATCTATCGACCAGCGAAGCGGGCACGGGTCAGCTAGTTATCTATAAAATAACGGCAAAAAATCACGTTTGTTGTATGGGAGCCTCTCTTAAATATTTATTTTATTATGATTTAGTATTTGTTGTTAGAGCGTCAACAGAAATACATAATCTGTGAAAATTTCAACTGTCTAGCTATAACGGTTTATGAGATAAAGCCCTGTGACAGACAGACGGACAGCGAAGTCTTAGTAATAGATTCCCGTTTTTACCCTTTGGGTACGGAACCCTAAAAATGATTAAAACGACGATTTTTAAACAACATAGAATAGAGTATTTATCTATTTCTTAGGTTAAACAAAGGTTTTGTAACAGGCGATATTTATTTATTAATTATTCATATTTAAATAGACAAAACGGGAAATATTTAGTTGTGGTCAATCAAGTCTAGAGGTATAACGCATCACAACTGTCACTAATCAAAACGGACCATAGACAAAGAATTGTATTAACTATAGATTTTAAACAAGTTGTTTGCTATGCTTAGTTATTGACTGCAAAAATTTAAAATGACCAAAACCAGGGTAGGCACCACAACCGGGTATTTGACCCTACTTTCAAATAAGGACAGACACATGTCTGCAGGTGACATACCAGAGACTGTCAAGTCGGCATTTCTACTCATAAGAGTGTCTGCACTACCACGACTAATTATAAAGGATACTTTTATTAGTACCGGATAAACTAAAAACCGGCCAAGTGCGAGTTGGACTCGCGCACTAAGGGTTCCGTACCATTATCTATAAAAACGGCAAAAACATCACGTTTGTTGTATGGGAGCCCTACTTAAACATTTATTTTATTGTGTTTTTAGTATTTGTTGTTATAGTGGCAACAGAAACACATCATCTGTGAAAATATTAACTGTCTAGCTATAACGGTTCATGAGATACAGCCCTTTGACGGACAGACGGACAGCAAAGTCTTAGTAATAGGGTCCCGTTTTTACCCTTTGGGTACAGAACCCTAAAAACAGAATAAAATAGATATTTAAGTGGGGCTTTCATACAAACAAAAGTGATTTTTTGCTGATTGTTATAAATAATGGTACGGAAACCTTCGTGCGCGAGTCCGAATCGCACTTGGCCGGTTTTTTAACCTGTTTGTTGTTCTAATAAATAAATAAAACAAGATAATAAAAGACCCGTGTAAAAATCACTAGTTATATGTAATAATACTGATCACGATAGTTTGAAAAATTACTAATATACTTTTTGTTGTAAATACATACTTGGAATACATTATAACAAGCCGAAGAGCACAGAACTAACATGTATATTCATCACACAAAATGTTTGTCCTGGGGGGGATCGAACATACAACCTACAGCACAGAAGGCAGAGTTACTACCAACTGAGCTGTGAGGCCAGTTTAATTAAAATCTATGTGCTTAAATAGAATGCGGCGACGTACGGCTAATGAATGAAGACATGCATGTTTCAAACGTAATGTTTTTGACTTGCCTCTGACTCTCTTTAGAAATATGATAGCCCTCAAGTCGTGTTTGTTGCCTGATTCTTCTTGGCTTGTCGAAGAACGTAGCTTCACCTAGCTTCTTTTCAAAGTGATCCTTGTGATTTTATTGAAAAGAAAAGACTGACATCTTCGAGGGTCAGTGCATGGAGATCTAAGAGGATGTCTACCGTACTTGGGGATTACAGTCGTGAGCCTAAATTATTTTTAATCGACTTCAAAAGAGGAGGTGCTTTTTTTTGTTTGGTACTGTAGATATCCGTCATTTATAAACCGATTTGGAATTTTTTTTTTAGTTTAAAGCATAATATACCGTTATAAGAATTTTTCAAATCCGACTGATTGTTCCAGAGATAAGCGCGTTCAAACAAACAAACAAACCAACACTACCGTTTTATTATATTAGTATAGATATAATAACATCGACTAACTAATATGAAGTCGGTTTAATTTTTAGTTTTTGAAACGTGTTTTCTCTTTGTTCTAGTCAGAAATTAGGTTTCATCTACGATGCATCGAACCGAGGGATCACAGTGGAGGATATACAGCTGGACCAAGTCTGTCTGCTGACGGAGATGAGCGGAGTGAGGAGCCTCGTGGATGAACTGTCTTCGTTGAAAGGCGAGAGATACGCGGCAGCGTCTCAAGGTTAGTTACTAGTTACTACTGTAATTTCAATTACAAAACTTTCGTTAGTTGTACTTCATATTATGACAAAACGGGACGCCAATATGTATATAATTTTTTGTTTAGTGTTATGAGATTATGTTGACACAAAAAAATTTTTTTTTTCTTTCTTCTATTATTGTAATTTGGACAGGACAGCGTCTGTCGCGGGTCTGCTAGTAAGCTATATTACTGTCAAGTTTCATCTGAGTCTGTTCATTAGTTTTTGCGTGAAAGAGTAACAAACACACACACCCACAAACTTTCGCATTTATAATATTAGTTTAATATGTTAGGAAAATTAACCTTTATATTCTTGTTCCATCTATTTCAAGGCCATTTCACATTGTGTCTACGGATACTGTGTTCGTTCCATTTTCACGGCTCGACTTGTCAACTAATTGCCGTGAAATTCGTAGTATAGATACGAATATGTGTCGCGTCACGAGTCACGTCGTTTTCTATTAGTATTTAATGGATTAAAGCCGCGAGACACTTTAGTAATAATTCTATTCTACAAACATATATATAACAATATTTTGAGTATTATTTACGTTTTATCATGAAAATTCGGAGAAAAGTGACAAAGCGCACTCTTCATTGCAATGAAAAAGGACAGCAAGCAAATTAATACATAGTCCTGACATTACATTAGGATTCCCTAAGTCTTGAGTATCAGAAACTACTAGTACCATAGTACTACAAAACCTAGACCAGCAATAAATATTTGCAAATTGTGCAAAGATTTGTCACAATCGCACGTCCTCGAGACCATCATCTTAATTTTAACATCATTTATAAATAATAAAAAAATGTCATAAACTACTAATATTAAAAATGCGAAAGTAACTCTGTCTGTCACGTTATTACGGCCAAACCACTAGGCCAATTATGACGAAATTTCACATAGAGATAGTTTAAAGTTTTGGAAAGGACATAGGCTACTTTTTAAACCAAAATTTTCTCTAGATTTTTTAAGAATATCAATGTTTTACGATAAAGTCCTCAAAAATCGATTCAATAAATCTACGAGGACAAAGTCGCTAGTCATTTACAAATACAAATACGAATATAAAATGTTTTTATTGCATTCAATTTAATATAATATACTAAAGACTGATGATAAGACGGAAATGTACGAGTTCACGGTACAGTTCTTAAAGTTACTCGTACTTAGTTCAAGTTATAGTGAAAACTGCTGTTTCATACTTACGTAACGGCTTGTTGTTTGAACTTGGTTTCAAACGAGCAAAGTCCTTGCATTGTACTCGTAATGGTAATGTTTCACGTGGTTACCTCAATAGCGAGCAATAAAAATGTATTGTTTTTCTAAATGAATATTCGTGAACATTTCACTCAGCGTCATCTAGCTATGCCCAAACTTAGCACTATAGGAATCACATAGGTAACTGATAAAATGCATGCATAGTTTTATAATACACTAGCTTTCGCCCGCTTCTTCGCTCGCGTGTTACCTGGTTCGTCGCATCCTTTAAGCTATTCCAGGACTTAAGCTATATTTATTCCAAGTTTCATTCTAATCCGATTGGTCTCAAACTGGAAATCAAACTGTTTGTGGGAATCGAACTCTCATTATACAGCTCAGTAAGCAGAGCTACTGCCAACTAAGCTAGGAGGCGAAGTTCTTTAATCTTGTCTCTTCTTCTTTATTATAATTGTATAGATTGGAACAGTATACGTTTACTTATGTTTATAACAAAAAATAGTTCCCTAATATACTGTCGTCGTTCATGTGAATAAAAAAACCGGCCAAGTGCGAATCGCACTTGCCTACGAAGGGTTCCGTACCATTATCTATAATAACGGCAAAAAAATGATGTTTGTTGTATGGGAGCCCCCCTTAAATATTTATTTTTTTCTGTTTTTAGTATTTGTTGTAAGAGCAGCAATAGAAATATATATTCTGTGAAAATTTCAACCGTTTTTACCCTTTGGGTACGGAACCCTAAAAACAGCATAGGCCCGAACTCACTACCCTATAGCAAGCCTATTGTATCGTGAGCATTTCACACTTCAAAGAATAAACGGAAACTCGATACCCGATACTCGTAATCGTTTAATTATGCACGTAACATTGCGTGCACTCGCAAATATTGACTGTGCTTTGTGCGTTGATGCAACGTGTGGATTTGCTGATTGTTAATAACGTCGAAGGCTTTACTGAATTCACATTGTACTAGTAATTGTGGACGCACAAACTCAGAAGAAATTATATAAACATATTTTGTAGATCGACAAATATCAATAACTTAATCCGTATCTAGAAACATACCTACCTTCTGTGGCTTAAACCATGTATTTTACAGTGTTCTGTTAGGCTCTGTTAAATAAAAAAATCTATCCAGAAAAGTTTTATCAATCGTAGTAAACAATTAGGATCACTACTGTAATCCCCAAGCACGGTAGATCTCCAGGCGCTCAGATACTTGAAGATATAGGAGATAGTTAGAGACACCTCCAAACATTAAAACTGTAAAATTTATTTGAAATTGTTGTGTTGAGGTATTATAAACATTTATTAAATGGTGTTCCTGGTGTCACATTTAACCCAATTCCCCATTCAAGGGTGACGGACATACCGACCCCTTCTCAATAGGTGTTTCCCAAGGAACTAATAATAAACCCTTTCAAATCTTCGGAAGGTCAACTACAAGTTACGAAATTGTATTACATTGTGTCACGAAGGTGAAACTTATCTAATATTATAAAGAGAGAGTGTGAATTTTGTGAGTTTGAATGTATACTGCTGACTACATTGTATCAAGATAAATACAAAAGAGAATGAACGAAGGAAGATCGACAAAGTATTTAAGGCGCTCCCAGTCGACGATTGTTTTTGTTCGAAACGAAAAAAGAAATACTTCTGAACAAGCCACATCTCCTATTTTATAATGTATAGTATATGTGAATAAAGATGTCCCCATCTTTAATCACTTCGATAAATAATCCTACCGACCGCTGCAATGACGACAAACACACGTCGGCGCGTGGTCCGCCTTAGCTTTTCGAATAAATTAATGATATAAATTATGTATAATTACTTATCAAAAATCTATTCTAATAGAAATATAGATCTACATATTACCTATCTTTAAAAATAAATCACAAGTTGATTTTAATAGTAGGTATATAAAATATTTCGATCATAAATTCTAGAACATATCATTTTGAAATAATATCTTTATCGTGAAAAGTTTCTACTATTATGTTTTCAGCTTAATAGAAATCTAAGTAGGAACCTGAAGTAATATACTTATAAAAATAGGAGATGTGGCTTGTTCAGAAGTATTTCTTTTTTCGTTTCGAAAAAGAGCAATCAGCGACTGGGAGCCCCTTAAGGTGAGTGTGAATGAGACGGTTGGAAGAGAAAGACCTCGGCGTATTTTCATGGTGATTTTTTTGGAAAAAGGCCAGTTCAAGAGTACTAAACTAAACCGAGTATGAGGAATGTGATGAGAGTGAATGAAGCAAGTGGAAAGCCGTGGTCTCTGCTTACCTCTCTGGGAAGCAGGAGTGATTTTATGTATGTACTAGCCGACCGGTGCCAGACGTTGTCCTGTCAAATTTCAATAATCAAATAGAAAAGACTAAATGTTTTTAGTCTGTGATGTCTGTGATTTATTGCACACCAGAGCCTATACAGAAATCATCCCTTTTGCGTTTTTTTATCGTTTTGGGGATGTTTTTCATATTTTAAAGTAGTCTATTATTTATTCGGGCATTATATCTACATCTACAGCAAATTTCAACTTAATCCGTTTTGTCGTTTAGGCCTGATTAAGGAACAAACATAAATACAAACTCACTCTTTCACATTTATAATATTATAGGATATATGGACATATATCATACCAAAAAGATGTAAAATGACCCAATGTACATATGTTCACGATCGATGCATGTAATAGCTTACTGTAAAGATAACATTCATCGATAAAACACAATGTAAAACTAAAGTTTCCACGTTATCGACACTGGAAACGACACACGTTTTCACCGTACAGGCTATAATTTACGTATCTATTATTTTGTGAAGGTCGACCCATATCGTAGTTATCGTAAATGATGGCAATACATTATTGAATTCGGTATTCATCTTTATCATTTTCCAAGGATATACTATGACTTAAACAATTATACCGTTGTTAAAAGACGTGTATAGGTATTTTCTAATTAGTCGCTATTGGATATCGGCCATTGTGTCCAATCACTTGCTTAATTCCACTAACAATGAGCATAAGCGATAAGCGCGCTTCATTTGCATAATTGCTTTCATTCTATTGGTGTGTGTGAATGGGAAATTTGGAAGAGGAAGACCTCGGCGTATTGAACGTTTTGAAAAAAAGGCCAGGTCAATATAATATTAATAATAAATAATAATATTAATAATAATAATAATAACTCTAAACCGAAGAGAATGTTATGAGGAATGTGATGAGAATGAATGAAGCTGAAGATGTCAGGATCGTAGCAAGTGGAAAGCTGTGGTCACTGCCTACCCCTCTGGGGAAATGGGCGTGATGTTATGTTTGTATTCTATAGGTTAGTATTAGTACATTACACTTGATACATTATTCTTATCGTGCGTGACGCCGACACGTAAGCTCACTGATAATCGTAATCGGCTTCAACTGTCAAAATACAATTGTCTTTTGACAGTTAAATAAATAAATAATAGCGGACTTTACACACAGCGCCGTCTGGTCCCAAACCAAGCAAAGCTTGGTGGGAACCAGATGAACTGATAAAATACTTATTTACTTTTTTTTGTAAATATATACATTACATATTATACATATTAACACCCAGAAACAGAACAAACAGCCACGTTCATCACACAAATATTTATCCTTGATGGTAATCGAACCCACAACCTACAGCGCAGAAGGCAGAGTTATTTCCAACTGAGCTGTCAACTGGCTACACAAGGTAAGTTGACAGTTGAAGCCAATTTCGATTATCAGTGAATTTAGAGCTATAGGTACCGGGGTTTGGTACTGTTACAGCATAATGCTGAGACGGGGACTCATTTGCCCCACACAGTGCAATATTTTGATGTTTTTTTTTTATATTACTCGTTTTAAGTAAGATCTATGTTTTATTGTATTGTGCTTGTGAGAATAAACTTAAAAATGTTTTTCAATGACAAACTTTTGTAAAATCATTTAAATCATCGAGCATGAAATTTCAGCTCAATCGGTTAATTGGGGATAACTGCTTTAAAATTGAGTTGCAAGATTCCACCTTAACAAACATAGTTACATACATACGTACATACCAGGGATGTTACGGAGCTTCGACTCCGACTCCGATAACTTCTCCGGAACTTCCGATTGTTATTACACCTCCGACTCCGACTTCGGTTCCGAAACTTTTAAAACGGAGGTTTTAATCGGAGGATATATGATACACGTGTTATTAAAATTATGACTACAAGGTTTTTTTTTACATTTACATTTAATAAAACGAAATAAAAATCAACACAAAAACCAACCTTTAATAGGAAACATGGCAATTTTTATTTTTATTGTCTGTAAGTACTTTCAAAATAAAATTAAAAATGTTCACTGAATAATGTTTTTATTCTTCTCTGCCGCCACTTCTGATTCCTGATACTGCCTCCGACTCAGACTCCGATAAATCAAATTTAAAAACTCCGACTCCGACTTCGGTTCCGATAAAATTACCTCCGTTACATCCCTGATACATACATTGCAAGTTAAATAAAAGCTTGTAAAAATTCTTTAATTCGATTACATAACTCGGTGTTTTCGAATTAGCATCGCTAAATACTAGAACACGAAGTAGTTCTGAAATGAGGCGATCTGTGAGATCATCTGTGTCTGTAGGTTATCCATTGAAACACACTTGACCTTGGATTATCTCATCTAAAAAACTTGGATTTAATTTAGTATGTCTATTGAACAGACTTATAGAGATACTTGCATTCGCCAGCGGCTTCACTCGCGTAGTACCTGGATAAAAAGTAGCCTATGTGTTATTCTGATGTATAAGCTGTATTACTGTAAAGTTTCATCTAAATCCGTTTAGTAGTTTTTGCGTGAAAGAGTAACAAACACACACACACAACACAAACTTTCGCATTTATAAATATTAGTTGGATAACTGTAAAGCTTAGCCATAGGTTCATCAGTTTCTCATATCTTGTTCATACTCCCGGCTTCTAAACATCAAACCAATGATCCTACAGAATATTAAATTAAATATTAAAAAACAAGTTCGAGTAGGACTCGCGCACCAAGGGAACCCTTCATAGTATCAGTACCATCACTACATAGTATAAAGCAAAGTCGCTTCCCGCTTCCCGCGTCTGTATGTATGCTTATATCTTTAAAACTACACAACGGATTTTGATGCGGTTTTTTTTAATAGATAGAGTGATTCAGGAGGAACGTTTATAGGAATCAGCTTTGCACCCGTGCGAAGCCGGGGCGGGTCGCTAGTTATCTATAAAAAACGCCCAAAAAATCACGTTTGTTGTATGAGAGCCATCCTTTTATATTTATTTTATTCTGTTTTTAGTATGTGTTGTTATAGCAGCAACAGAAATACATATTCTGTGAAAATTTAAATTGTCTAGCTATTACGGTTCATGAGATACAGCACTGTGACAGACAGACGGACAGACAGACAGACAGACAGACAGACAGACGGACAGCGAAGTCTTAGTAATAGGGTCCCGTTTTTACCCTTTGGGTACGGAACCCTAAAAATACACAAGAACCAGCTGTTGAGCCATTGCAAACGGTCTATAGATCTAAACTGATCTAGATCACTACCAGGAAGCGTTCCCAAGATAATTTTTTCTAAAGATTCTGCTATATATTAGTAAAATAATCGTACTACAAAGATACAAAAACTGTATTCTGCGAGACAAAGGCTTTGTCAAGTCTCGTTGGACCTCGAGTTTACGGTAGGTACTTGAAACTCTCGAGAACAAGGTTCCAAAGTTCTGAGAAAATGATAAGCCATTGTGAAATTATATTTATTTTCAAACGATATGTAAGAAAGAACATACATTTGTAAAGAGAGAACTTGAACTGCAACTATTTCAAATATATATTAGTGGACATTTTACAAAGCGCCCTCAAACCTCAAACTAAGCAACGCTTTTTAAATCAGATAACCGATATACGAAATACACTTTTGACTAAGTACATGAAAATTCCTAAAAATCTCAAGAAAATTTTGGATAAAAACATAGCTTGTGTCCGACCCAAGACTTTAAACTATCTCTATAAAAAAAATAATCATAATCGGCCCAGCGGTTTGGCCGTGATAACGTCACAGACAGACAGAGTTACTTTCGCATTCTTATAAGTAAAGATATGATAAATATTTTTAATATTGTTCGATCCAATTATATCTCGTTTGCTATTACAATTGGTTTGTATTAATGTAAACACTATCGCTCACAGTCCGAAGTCGATCATTTTCATAACATTAATATTGTAGCCTTTGTTATATTGAGTCATGTTTAAAAATAGTATCAAATATTGCAATGAGATGAGCTGTATTGTATAAATATAATTTAGTTTTATACTGTAAATAAGATCGGCTGATTGTATTTTCTTCCATTTCGTCTGACCTTGACGCGTTACCTACATTTTCATTTGTTCTTATAATTACTAGCGACCCGCCCCGGCTTCGCACGGGTAGCATGTTATTATACATATAAACCTTCCTCCTGAATCACTCTATCTATTAAAAAAAACCGCATCAAAATCCGTTGTGTAGTTTTAAAGATATAAGCAAACATGCATACATACGCGGGAAGCGGAAAGCGACTTTGCTTTATACTATGTAGTTATTGCTAACTTTTTGCCAAAATATCGGTATTATTACATAACTACGCTATACTAGCACATATTATTAAGATTTATATAAAATTTGGCTTATGTTTTGTACATACGTGGCTAACCTAAAATGAAGACTATGTTTTAGGTTTTATCTTCAAAAATGCCTTGATTACATGAGTTAAACCGTTATATCCCGATAACCGGTTCTTTTGGGATTTAATATCGATACATACTGGGTTATCGATACAGAAATATCGAAATGTAATACCGGTATGATACAGGTATTTTTAATACCGGTAGCGAGCCCTGATAGAAACCAAAAGTTTTCGAACACGATAAACAGAGAGAGACAGATTTTTTTGATAACTAGAAATAAGCGAATAAATCATCATGATCAAGATCCTCATTTTATAGAAGAACAGGCATAGCCACGTACCTAAGACGTTTCAAAATGATCCTCTGATAAAATATATAATATGGATTTAGAAGAAATAGAAAACAGTTGTATATCCACCACATAATACAGTCAATACATAAGCTAGTACGGATTACATGTGACAGGCAATAAGGCTACCTCACAGCATTTCCATCATCTCTCAGTTGATTATAACGAAGATAAAGTAATTAGTCCTTTTAATGTAAATCTGGTTTACAGACAATAGAGAGACATGTAATTGTGAGAAAATTAGTATTTAATGTTAATAATGGCATGCGTCATTAAATCGGACGATGCTGAGTAAATATGTACTTGCGGAGTGATTACAATGCAAGTAGGTAAGTACGTTTTTTGCGAAATGTATCTTCACACCAGCATTTAAAATAACTCAAACAAATTGACCTTTGAATGACGATCCTAAACCTCTGATACAAGTATTAATTAGTTGTACAAAATAAAGAAAACAAGTTTTACGATGTATTTTATTATTATATAAGTTTTCTGTTGAAAAATCATCGAGCACCTGTCACATATTACAACATTGTCATTGGAACTTGACAAGAATGCAAAGTTTTTACTCAATCAGAGTATTTACTAAGGACTCCCGTTGTGAGTGTCTGTTGAACAGCTCGTGATCAGCTCGCTGTCATATAATTGCATTGTCACCGAGGTTACATAAGTATGCAAAATTTCAGCTCAAACGAAAATAGAGTTGCAAGATTCCACCTTAACAAACATAGTTACATAGTTACATACATACATACATTGCAAGTTAAATAAAACCTTGTATAAAAAATAGGATCACGTCTTTAATCTCCATCTACGGTAGACACCTACTCTCAGATCTCAAGGCGCTTAGATCCTTGAAGATGTCTAAAAGGGGGTACACGCCTATTGGCACAATACCCATATTTTACAGTAGATAGTTAGTATTCCATACGTGACAGGTTGCAAACCCATCGCTACTTATAATAATGCTAACTGGTTTCCTCACAATGTTACAAATAAATGCAAATAATCAAAATTAAAAGTTGTAATTCTACATATTATATAATAAGAATGTTAAAAGAAAGTTTACGATTGTATCGGATTAAATCAGACGTGAACATTACATAAATTGTTTATGACGAGTAATACATTTTTTTTGATGAATGCAGAATTGTTTTTTCTCAATAACCGCAAAAATATACAATTTTGTTTTTTTATGACAAAGATAACTTAAGGATTTAATCTAGATAAATTATAGACAGAAACACGATTGGTGAAACTTTTCTCGATAGATTTATTTTCCAAAGTTGGCTCTTTCAAAACACTAATTTAGTTTTTACTCAACAGTTAATTTTTATATGATTCGTTAGATAATTAATCATACTTGCTACATAAATAAAAGACAGTTTCTTTTTAAGTTTGATGGTTTTCAAGATAATGCTGTTTTATTACTTTTTCAGTCTTATCCGGGTAAACTCAGTCCATACAAAAAAAACATAAATATCAAGCATCACCTTAAGTCCACAAGTCTAGATTCAGCATTCATACTTTAGCATTCATTTCTTGTTTGCTACTTGAATGCACTTGTGATAAGCAAAAGAGAGATAAGCGAACGTTTAGTGGTTAAATAAGTCCAATGTTGGTATTTTTTCCTGTAGATAGTGGTTCATTTATAAATAGATCTGTTTTGAAGAATGAAACAGCTCAGTTGGTATTCGATTCCCACGGGACAAACATTTGTGTGATAAACATGGATGTTTGTTATGTGTCTGGGTGTTATAATATATCATTAAAATGGTATTTACAAATAAAAAGTATATATAAGTATTCTATCAGTAATCTGGTTCCATTAGTACAAGCTTTGTTTAGTTTGGGGCTAGATGGCGATGTGTGAAATGTCCACCATTATTTATTTGTTTATGTTTAAAAAGGATGTCCCAAAAATAGTGTCAAGCGAAAGTCTAAAAGAACACCATAGTTCGACTCCGACTGAGAGAGCTACATTGGCTTTAAATCCGCAAGTCGTGGTTTGAATTCCTGCCTTAATTAATTTTTCAATTCGAAATCTATATTCTGCATACGCGCTTAAAGTAGCAAAGGAAAACATCTTGAGGAAATGTATTCTTACAAGCGGCGATGAGCTTGCAACCTTTGTAATTTTAACTTCTATTAAATATGGGCACGTGCCAACTTGTTAGGAGTACTTTAGATATCTTCAAGAATCTGAGCGCCAAGAGTTCAGTCTATTGCAGCCGTGATCCTATTGATTTTTAGGGTTCCGTACTCAAATGGTAAAATGCGGGACCCTATTACTAAGATTTCGCTGTCCGTATGTCTGTCCGTCTGTCCGTCAGGGCTGTATTTCATGAACCGTGAACCATGACTTAAAACAGAATAAAATAAATATTTAAGTGGGGCTCCCATACAACAAACGTGTTTTTTGTGCGCGAGTCCGACTCGCACTTGGCCGGGTTTTTTTATATAAATTAATCTAACTATTCAGTAAAATGTTTCATGTCTATATAGTTTGAATTTAATAATAGCAGTAGCAGAATATAAGTACAATAACTGTCGCATGATGACATGCCATGCCTTTCAGCCACTGAAATTCAGGACTGAAATACCGGTAAAAAGGCGGTATCGGCTCAGAAATTAGGTTAGTAGCGTTATTTTCAAGTTTATCGCTATTTTAATAGCTACATCATATTATGATATATTTTTTGTGTCGATTTAATACTTAACATACTGGGACCACAAACTCAAAAGTAATATCAAAACAATATACCATAATATTGAAAGTAATAACGCAATACGAACTCGTACAGCATTGTCACTTTCGTACTGTAAATATTGCTTTGATATTACTTTAGGACTTGTGGTATGGCCCCTGATATCTACTAAATAACAATAGTATCGTTATCAATCGACTCTTTTACTCAAATGCTCTTGAAATATTATATATATGCGTATATAATAAGATGAGATAGTTGTCCGCGATAGACTCCTAAACTACTTAACAGATTTTAATTAAACTTTGCACACCGTGTGCAGTTTGATCCAACTTGAAAGATAAGATAGCTTACATCTCAATTCATAGTCGCAATATTTATTTTATTGCAAATGATTTGTTTATTATTTGACAGTCACAATTATCTGTTAGCTCCAAAAGATTCTAACAAATGGCGATATCAGTTGACACAGCAACGCGTGGTTGGGTCTGCTAGAAACACGAATGGTAAAAATTTTCTAGATAGATTTATAATTCGAAAATGGCTCCGAGAAAGCTCTTTTACACTACCTAACTATTGTACCTATATTGTGCTTACATTAAATATTAACATAGTTTTTTAAGACAATAATACTAACAAAAAATGGACCACTGTATGTCTGATTTAATAAATGAATTTAATTTAATTTTTAATTTATTTTTTATAAAAATGTCTTAATAATAATGATCAGGTCATTTAGTAAACAATCGTTGTATCTATCCAAAGTAAAAGACAGTTTATTTTTATAATTAACTAGAGACCCGCCCCGGCTTCGCACGGGTGCAAAGCTGATACCAAAATATATTACAGAATGGGCAATATTATTCCATATTAAAAGCAAAACTGCCTTTCGTGGCAGCTTCCGGTATGCTGCTACGAAATGCTGGAATAATTTTCTCTTTTAAAAAAACCCTTAAGAATTACCTCTTAAACTCACAAGTCCATCCATAGGTAGTCGTTCTAGGCCTTATATTTTATGTTATTATATTATTCAAAAGTAGGTATATTATTTTGTTTTCGCTATCTAGCGACCCGCCCCGGCTTCGCACGGGTTTAATACATATAAACCTTCCTCCTGAATCACTCTATCTATTAAAAAAAACCGCATCAAAATCCGTTGTGTAGTTTTAAAGATATAAGCAAACATACATACATACATACTAGTGTTTCCGGAACCGGTATTCTTTGTAAGAACCGGGAATTTCGGTACTTTTTTAAATCGGTACCGGGATTTCCCGGTTCTTTCGGTATTTTCGGTTCTTGGCAGTTTTTGATTTATAAAACAAGTGATAAGGTTCAAAAGTCAACTACATTTAAGATCGACGAGAATAGATAACATTAAGAATGAATATATATCAGAAAAATGATATAGAGCCGATAACAGGACCAGAGGTTCATCGCGCGCTTTGCAGCATGAAATATAGCAAGAGCCCAGGTGCAGATGGTGTTACCACCGAAGCCTTAAAAATCGGAGAACCAGTACCACTCCCACACCTTACGAACCTTTGTAACTACATTCTTCAGACCGGTTCTTTTCCTCATAATTTCTGCCACTCCACCATTATACTCATACATAAAAAGGGTGAAAAGTCCGACATTGGCAATTATCGTCCCATCAGTCTTATCTCACGCCTTTTTAAACTATTCATGAAAATTATCGAAAATCGAATATCCGGTGAGCTCGATTTACATCAACCACCAGAACAAGCGGGTTTCCGCCGTGGCCTCTCCACGACGGATTATTTCCATTCCCTTATCCAGCTCTTAGAAAAAAATGTAGAATTTAATATCCCACTTTATCTTGCATTTGTAGATTACTCAAAAGCTTTTGATAGCATAAAACATAAACCATTATTCGAGGCACTTTCTAATCAGAACATAAATTAAAAGTACATTCAACTTATCCGTAATATCTATAGCAATAGTACAGCATCCATAAAAACCTTACTCACGGGGCTCTCTTTCCAAATTGTAAAAGGCGTGAAACAGGGAGACCCGCTTTCTCCTAAATTGTTTACAGCTACTATGGAAGAAGTGTTCAAGCGATTGAAGCCCAAATGGGCTGAGAAGGGCATCGTCGTCGGAGATAGCAGGCTAACAAACCTGCGCTTCGCCGACGATATTGTCCTTTTCTCCCCCACAGCTGCAGAACTAGGCGATATGGTTCAAGGACTGAACCAAGCAAGCCGACCAAGATGTGGGACTCCGAATGAATATGAGCAAGACCAAGCTGATGACCAATGGCACGAAGAGGAGATTGTACGTGGAGAATGTGGAGATTGAGTATGTCCATGAGTATGTGTATCTCGGCCAGATAGTTTCATTCCAGGCACAACAAAACGAAGTTGCTTGACGCACCGAAAACGCCTGGAGAAGCTTCTGGTCGATGAAACATCTTATGAATGGCGAACTGCCACTCTGCAATAAGCGCAGACTTATGGACATGTGCATTCTCCCAATTCTAACGTACGGTGCACAGACTTGGTTCCCGACAGCTCATGACAGATACCAACTCGAGGTTTGCCAAAGAGCCATGGAGCGTAGTATCTTAGGAGTCAGACTCACAGACCGCATACGAAACACGATACTACGCTCCAAAACAAAAATAGTTGACGTCACCCATAAAGCGGCCAAACTCAAATGGGATTGAGCAGGGCATGTCGCTCACATGCCGGACGATCTTTGGGCCAAAATAACAAACGATTGGTCCCCACAAACTCACACGTCAAACAAACACGCCTTCGAGGCAGACTCCGGAGGAGATGGCAGGACGATCTCGACAGTCATTTAAATGACTGGCGCAACTTAGCTGGAGATCGAAAAAAGGTGTGAAAAGAAAGGAGGGAGGCCTTTGCCCTGCAGTGGGACGATATAGGCTAAGAAAAGATACCGGCCCCTAAAATTACTGTGGTTTTGTTTATAATATCACAAAAATCATATTAGGAGTATGATAATACGTCGTATTTGAAGTAAATTACATTCTGTCACCATTGTTTGGTATGAGGAACAACGTAATACTTACCTTGGAGTCAAACGCGCGACACTTTTTTCTTACTTTTCGCACGTGGCGAGTCCTGCGAGGCCCGCCGAGTTATAAAAATAAAATTCCCGAAAGTACCGAAAGAACCGGGAATCAAATTAGATTTCCCGGTTCCTTGTTACTGACAAAAGAACCGGGAATTCCCGGTACTTTCGGTACCGGGATTTCCCGGTTCTGAACCCTAATACATACATACAGACGCGGGAAGCGGAAAGCGACTTTGCTTTATACTATGTAGTGATTCAAAAGTAGGTATATTATTTTGTTTTCGCTATCTAGTTTAGGTATATATTTTTATAGAATGTTAAATAGTAGGTATTTTAGAATTTTAAGTACTTAATGTAAATATATGCACTGTGTGATTATACAGTATGCTGCCCCACACGCACTATAGCTCCACTGAAAATCAGCGCTGCATCAACTCTCGCTGTTGCAGCATATAGCTGAGTGGTGACCAATTTTGTTGTCAATGTTCCCAATATGTATGTTTTTGTTTAGTTTTAAGAGATTATGTTGACACAAAATAAATTTATTCTTTCTTTCTTTCTTTCTTTCTTAAAATGTATTTAAGGTACTTAATTAGATAAGGATTGATGCTGTATTGCTTAAAATCGCTTCGTAAATAAGCCATTATTTCTCGTAAAAAGTAAAGGATGATTATTGTGGTTATCCCTAAGAGATAAACATATACCATCAAGGACTTTTTTGTAGACCTTTTTAAGGTATACAATATTTAGTACATTATTTTGATCTATCTCGTAGAGTTCAGCCAGCGTTTGCAATGTAAGCGCAAAAAAATGTGTTTATTTACGACTTCATATTAGAAATCTTAAAATTATCAGTGGTTCTCTAATATATTAAGCATGTTATTATACATATAAACCTTCCTCCTGAATCACTCTATCTATTAAAAAAAACCGCATCAAAATCCGTTGTGCAGTTTTAAAGATATAAGCATACATACAGACATACATACAGACGCGGGAAGCGACTTTGCTTTATACTATGTAGTGATAGTTTTTAAGATAATGATCACTATTTCCGTCTTACCCAAGTAGACTCTGCCCATTCAAATATCGTTGCAAAAAATGATATACCTTATAAATACCTTCCTGTTTATATAATAAGGTCAGGTTACTCGTTTTTTACGGAAAAACATCCCACATTCCGAAACCAGGTGTTATCCTATATTTACCAAGATCAGCATTCTATAGCAACAACATATTTGCGGATCATTATTTGTCTCAATTTAGCTCTACTGGCCGTCTTGTACCGTGAAGGTCGTTTATTATAACAAGATCGCCCGCCAAGACTATTCCATGCTCTTTTGTACGTTGTCGTGTCTCATTGCCTGACGAAATATTTATCAAAAAAAAAAAAAAAAAAAAGGATCACGGCTGTAATCCCCAAGTACGGTAGACATCCTCTCAGATCTCCAGACGCTTAGATCCTTTGAAGATGTCTAGTGGGGGTAGTCAGAGGCACGTCCAAACATTATATTTGGCACATGTCCACATTTTTTAATGTTAGCATTCCATACGTGACAGGTTGCAAGCCCATCGCCGCTTATAAGAATACTAACTGGTTTCCTCACGATGTTTCCCTTCACCGTTTTGAGCACGTGTTCTTGATGCGCATATAAATTTTTCGAACAGAAAAATCTATTGATGCACGCCGGGATTCGAACCAACGACCTTCAGATTGAAAGTCGAGGTACCTCCCACTCGCCAACACAAAAAAAATAATCATACAATTGCCATATTTGTAACTGCACAAATTAAAATAGAATTATGTGAAGTCTCAAGGTCAAAAAGTTAAATATTTTTTCAATAAAACCACATTTTGTAACGTCGTAGGAGCTAGGTCATTTGATCAATGAGCCTTTTCGTAAATTCTATGCTATGTAGAGCTGAAACTCTACTATACACACTGGAGTGTGAATAGTGAATAGTATGATGTCGATCGAACAAGGAGAACGCATGTAGAACGTTGGTCAAACGTACCTTTCAATATAAAGAGAGCAGTCGGAGACGCGACAGGTTCAAGAGGTGACGAGAATCAGATGTTCTGAATGCCTTTTGAGGGTCCCGTACCTAAAGGGTCACAAATAGAATCCTGTTAATATGCATCTGGTGTCTGTCTGTCACAGGGCTCTATCTCTGGAACGGAAATAGGTAGATACCTGAAATTTCACAGAATGCGTGTTTACTGTGACCGCTATCACAATAGTTTTTTCTAAATCTTTCTTCCAGCGTTTCATATCGCTCGCTGGAACCCGACCTGTGCGAGTCCGACTCGCACTTAACCTGTTCTTTTGAGTAATAATCTACATCCATAAGGAACCATCGAATACTTTTTGGCGAGTATTCAAAGAGCATCGACCATTCACACAACTGTAAATCAAAGCACTGTCGCCAAACGCGGGCAATTATGCAAATGGAACTCCTTTTATAAATCGTTGACATTAAGTTTAACCTCACTTGTTGTATTAACCTTATTCTGTACTTCATAGAGGTCAATTCCGCTTGGCGTGTTCGGCGGACGACAGGCCATATAAATTGTACGAAGACATGCATTGGCCTGACCAGATAGGGGAGTGGGCGATGACGAGCATTTTAATTTGGCGTCGAATTTGTTACATAAATGTTTGTGTGCCTATCTTTATAACGTAATATTTGTCTATATTTTGATTAACTAGATATCTGAAAGTGTAGTCATAGGTACATCTAATTACACGCTTAAATTTGACAGTAAGTAGTTACCATTCGATACGTGGATGAGAGCGCCAGAAGATCTGAGAGAATGTCTACCGTTTGGGATCGTTGCAATGTAATATTTGTCTATATTATGATTAACTATCTGAATGAATAGTCAGAGGCACATCCAATTACACGCTAACATTCTGCAGTAGGAAGTTACCATTCCATGCGTGGATCAGAGCGTCGATCAGAAGATCTTAGAGAATGTCTGCCGTTAGGGATCGCAGTCTTGTCCCCTTTGCTTTACAATATTATCTGAGGATGTCTAACTGAGAATTACAGCATAGATAAGTCTACTAATTGAAGATGATCAACTGATCAGTATAATGAAGAGGAGAGCTATGACATTCTTAATTATTACCCGAAAGAACTTCGCGGTTGGACGTATATATATGTCACACTTTATCACGATAAACAATCTTTATTGAGTCGCCTTTATCGCTCTATGGGTAATCCTAAGCCAAGGTCTCTCAAGGTCATGGGCTTCGTGATAACGTTTCACGTTTATTACCCCCCTTAAATTTTCTACTAGTGTAAACCCCTCTTTTGTGGATTCACAAGCTTTACCGTCCCGGCTATTCCTTGTGCGTTGTTTTTCGGGATAAAAAGTATCCATTGTTTTTATGCACAAAATTTCATAGAAATCGGTTAATTCCATCCAACTGAATTTCATAATTTATTTCATTTTTGGCCAATGTATACGTTGTTTGTTCAAATTTCAATAATTCTATTGTGAAAAGCTCTCAGTTTTTCCGAATTTAAAAATTTTCAGCTCAATTCTTTCATACAAACCTTGTCCTGATTAAAAACACAACAAAATATTTTTTTGCCAAAACGGAATTAAAAAGCAATAGCCGTGTTTTTTATTTATATAGAATTTATCGTGGTTTTTATACATATACCTATATGAAAATATATAGATGTACCTACATAATTGTTGGTATAATTAGTTATTGTTTTGTCTCACGGTTTACCCGGATTCTATTTATGTACCTACTGTCCTTTTTCCTGTCCGAGCCACTGTGATTTTCACAGTTTACTCAATGTTGTTTAAAAGTCAGCTGTAGTTTTTGAAATTCCGATTCGTAAATGTATTTATTTATTGAAGTCACTAGGATCATTGAGAATCGTCATAAAATTTAGTTAATTTAGATTATAGGTTTGTTTTTATGCATATTATAGGACATTGATAGGGCGAGTTTGAGCTTATTCAGTCCCAGGCTTTTTTGTCATCAGTCTGATGTCTAAAAGGGGTTAGTCAGACATTACTGGCACGTTTAGCAGCAGTTAGCATTATAGCCGCCTATAAGAATACTTACTGGTTTCCTCACGATGTTTTCCTTTGATTTTTCACAGTTTTAAGATATCCTATCTGTAATTATCAAAATCTTCGCGTAACATTTATTAGCACAAGTGTTTGATTAAATGCCAATGAGGCAATGACTCAACGAACTCGGAGACGAAAAACTACATATCTCACTTATTTAATACTAGCAGTCAGTCCCGACGTCGCGTCGAACGGGCGTATTAATTATTTTATGGCATTTATTTTACATCTTGCGTAACATTATTGAAATTTTAATAAAGATCCCTGGTGTTTTTAGTAAAAAATATAGCCTATGTTCATCAAATATATTGTAGAATTTTAATATTAGTACTTTGTAATATTAGTATAGATATAGACTCCTAATAAATATAATATAAGCTACTCTTGATACAAACGGCAATGCAAACAGCGTAATCGACAAAAAATATATTTAGATCTCTAATAAACACTGCACAAACATTAGGTGTTATATGAACTTACTAGCTTTTGCCAGTGGCTTACCTCGCGTGGTACCTAGATAAAAAGAAGCATTAAATAAATAAATATTGGCGGTCTTGACACACAGCGCCATCTAGCCCCAAGCTAAGCAAAGCTTGTACTATGGGAACTAGATAACTGATAGAATACTTTTAATACTTCTTTTCTAAATACAAAATTCCTATACATATTAACACCCAGACATAGAACAAACAACTATGTTCATCACACAATTTTTTGCCCTGGGTGGGGATCGAACTTACAATCTACAGCGCAGAAGGCAGACTTACTACCAACTGAGCTGCGAGGTCAGTCAAAAAGTATACAAATGAAATAGGATCACGACTATAATCCCCAAGTATCAATGGACATCCTTCAGATCTCCTTTCGCTCAGATCCTTAAATGTACCGAAAGACACGTTAGAGGCACATCCAATCCAAACATTAAATTTGGCACATGCCTACATTTTGTTTATACGTGACCCGGTTACGAGCTTGTCGCCACTTATAAGAATACTAATTACTTTATCTCACCGTTTTGAGCACTAGTTTAAATTACATCATTATTTTTGTTAAACGCATTCTTCTCGTTACGTATAACCCTTTTTGCTTCGCTGTAGTTATATATATATTTTTTTTACATTTACACATTTATTTTTATCTATGACATTCTTGTTGACATGTAAAATAGTATATTATGCAACTAGTGAATAAAGGACGGATTTAAAGCGAGGGCCGTAGATGAGTCACGAGCTGAAGGATTCTAATGATTGAATCACGAGCGCAGCGAGTGATTCAACTGTTAGAATCCTGAACGACGCGAGTGATTCATGGCCCTCGATATAAATTCGTACTTTATTCAGGAGTTGCATACTATACTTTATACCATGACTACGAGAATATTTATTTAATCTAATGCCAAACTCCTTGTCGCAAATATCGACCAATCAAATCTCGAGAATTTATTTGCACCAAAGAGTTTTGAATTTCGAATCTCAGCGCAAGGAGTTTGTGTAAGCATTGAAATAGAGACCGGATATATTTTGTGTTCCAAATTCAAACACCAAAATAGTGAATAAAAACAAAACAGTGAATAAAAGGCCTTTTTATTCACTGTTTTGCGTGAATAAAATAAGCTTTTTAAAATAGGTATGGTATAAATATATTATTAATTAAAAATAGGATCACGACTGTAATTCCCATATACGGTAGACATCCTCCATTGATGCACGCCGGGATTCGAACTCTTCATATTGAAAGTCGAGGTACCTCCTCCCACTCGGCCAACACGGCTTTTTATTTATGTAGGGTATCTAATTCGTGTAATTATTTTTAATTTAGTATTTAATGACCGGATATAATATCATGTGTAAATAATAATTGGTCTTGTATCGTGCTAATTATGTATAATAAATAAAATAAATGAACCAATGACCACAGCAATTTTCTTTTCTTTCTTATCTTTAAGAAATCGGTTTTTTTTTATTTATTTTTTAAAAGAAAATTAAAATAGCACTAAAAACCACAAAAGTTTAAAACTTGTGCTATCACGAGTCACGTTGCTTAAAAGGTAGGTACATACAGTTATTTTACATTATAAACTTTATACATAATTAAATATAAAACTTATTATACATTTGGCGGCAGAAAATTATGATGAATTTACACAAGTATTTAGATGATGTTTTTTTTTTAATTTAACTTTAACATTACTAGGTGTTAAACTGACGCAAAGATTGGTTTTGTAATTAGACTGTTTTGTTTTTGTTCATACCTATGGACAAGGAATGGACGTGTTCTGTATTTCGTCTCTAACCTTGCGTGTCTGATCAATAGAAACGATGAATCGTACGATTGTTGTTCCGTGTAACATTTCGCCTGCGTCTTGTGAATTGCCGATGTATATATTCTACTAGATTTTACCCGCGACTTGGTCCGTGTAGATTTAGGAAATCATCTTTGGCGACTTTATTATAAAAACTGAAAATCAAAAGAACATTTTGGGGGACAAAGTAGCCTATGTCCGTCGCAAAACTTTAAACTATCTCTATATATGAAGTTTTATTACAATCGGCCCAGTGGATTGGCCGTGATAACGTCACAGATAGAGAGACAAGAGTTACTTTCGCATTTATAATATTTCGTGTTGGTCGAGTGGGAGGTACCTCGACTTTCAATCTGAAGGTCGTTGGTTCGAATCCCGGCGTGCATCAATTAGTATTCTTATAAGCGGCGATGGGCTTGCAACCTGCCACGTATAGAATGCTAACTGCTGCAAAATGTGGGCATGTGCCAAATATAATGTTTGGACTACCCCCACTAGATATCTTCTAAGGATCTTATCGCCTGAAGATCTGAGAGGATGTCTACCGTACTTGGGGATTACAGTCGTGATCCTATTTATTTTATTTGTTATAATATTTGTATAGAAGTAGGTATAGATTTATTGCATTTACAAAGAACCGCGTTGTTATTTCTTTATCAGCTTCTTTATCGCCTGCAGTTCGGTCTTATGTTTATCGTTTGTTGATTCGCTGAGAATTTTAGCCAGATGGTTGATGTTAGGATGTTTGAGATTTTACGCGAACGATATCAACGGAAAATTCTAAAAAGCTGGTCATTCAACCTAAGATAAATTATGATAATATTTGCTTACATTTGAACAATTTGACTGTCTGAACGCGTCTCTTGTGCATTTATGAATACAAACTATAATCATTTTATTTGAAAAACAAAAAAACCGGCAAGTGCGAGTCGGGACTCTCGCACGAAGGTACATCTATAAAAAACGGCAAAAAAAACGTTTGTTGTATGGGAGCCCAACTAAATTTTTTTTTGGAACGAAGTTCCTTATCGCGCGTTGTGAAAGGGGGCTAGACGGAAAAAATTCTTACGAAAAGTTGTCACTACACTTTTTTGCTATAGTATATCTATTAATATATATATCTATTAATTGTGTCGAGGTCGAGGTGGAAGTGGAGGTCGAGATGGAGGTGGAGGTCGAGGTCGAGGTCGAGGTCGAGGTGGAGGTCGAGGTCGATGTCGATGTCGAGGTCGAGGTCGAGGTCGAAGTCGAAGTTAAAGTTGATTCCCCTTCCCTTCTCCCACGTTATTTTGTGAGAACTTCGTTCCATCCGGGTGTCCCTTGACACCTCTCAAGTTTTTTTTCTGTTTTTAGTATTTGTTGTAGCCGCAGAAATACATCATCTGTGAAAATTTCAACTGTCTAGCTATCACGGTTCATGAGATACAGCCCTGTGACAGACAGACGGACAGCGAAGTCTTAGTAATAGGGTCCCGTTTTTACCCTTTGGGTACGGAACCCTAAAAAACCACGTTGGCTTTTGGCAAAGATCGTGAGGTCAAACCTCGAGCATCAATAGATTTTTCTACGCGCAATATCATGACTGTAATGTCTAGGCCTGCCCCTGACTACTTCTGTAGAGAAATAGTCGTGATTTACATTTTTTTTTTTCATATCCAACCCTTATTCTTTTGCAGCTTTCTTGCTTTGCGGCCGGCCGATTATTCTAGTCAATATACAATGCAGCGGCCGACTGAGCGATGAGGATCTGAGAAGCATAGGATCGTTAGCAGAGCGAGCTGGTGCCACCAACACCCAGCTGGTGTGTGTGGGCGAGTTCAGTGCGAGAGACAACGTTACATGTGAGTATTGAACATGAGCGCCGTCTACCCTCAAACTTAACAAAAAATAAATATATTACGACTGTAATCCCCAAGTACATCCTCTCAGATCTCCAGGCGCTCAGATCCTTCGAAGATGTCTAGAGGGGCTAGTCAGAGGCAATGTAACATTATATTTGGCACATATGTAAACTATCTGCACTTGAAACCAGCCTAACTCCTGTGGTGTAGGCTTCATCTCAGATATCCAGGCAATTAGATCCATAAAAATGTTTAAAAAGGGTAGTCGAAGGTACATCCAGAAATTACGTTAGGCATATGTCCTTGTAATTAAAGTAAAAGTTTATTAGGACAGAAAAAAATAACACTGGTACAAAGGTGAAGCACAAAGGCAATTGTAACATTATTAATTGTCTCACTTACAATATCACACTAGCGTACCTTGGTTAGCTCTGTTCCCCGCACTAGGTCTCTTTCGAGCCTGTATAGCGGGGTCACAGCGACTCGCCTCGGCGTCTCTGTTGTAACGTAAGGATTATTTGATGAATGTTTCAATAATTAGGATAGGTTGTGCAGAACTTGCTTTATGTTAATCAGAAAGCTCCAATCACAGCAAAGCAAGCAAAGACTCTGTCCAAAAAATAATACGGGCTCCTGTGCACGTCCGTTCGCTACGAGAGCCGAGCGAGAATTCAATTAACATCAAGTACAAGTATTTCGTTCCAAAGATGTTTACTTACAAGTACTCTTGTTAGATAATAATAATTGACTTTAAACAGTAATTAATAGCTGATTATTTTGCTCTGACCTATGGTCGATTACGTGGCATGAACACCTGCATAGCTTACAAACAATATGTATAGGGTAAGAGCGCTGGTTGTGGGCACTTCAACAACATTAGAATTTTCAAATAAACGGTTTATATTGAAAAATTTATAAAAAAGACGATTTTTTTACAACATAGAATAGAGTGTTTCTTTTTATATATCTCTTAGGTTAAGCAAAGGTGTTACAAAACCTTGGCTTAACCGAGGCGATATTTATTAATTAATTATTCATATTTAAATAGACAAAACGGGAAATCATTAGTTGTGCTCAATCAAATCTAGAGATATAACGCATCACAACTGTCACTAATCAAAACGGATCATAGAAAAATAATTGTATTAACTATACATTTTAAACATATTTTGGTGGTTTGTTTGCTATACTTAGTTATTTTGTAATAGGCTTTTTTGTAGAGTTTATAGAATTATGTGATATATCCTAATAATATTATAAATGCGAAAGTTGGTGTTAAGGCTGTTATCGCATTCTATCAAAATTCGTAATAAAATTTAAATTATCCAAAAAATCTGACATTAGTTTTGACTACTGAATGATACGCATTCTACCAAAATTCGTAATTTATTTTATCAGGACAAGGTTTATAGGGAAAACATTTGTAGTATCCTTAAAGTGTTTTTTTCTATGCTATTGAAATTGGGGCAGTACAAAGTCTGTCACGGCAAGTAGACTATATTATAGAGTATAATGTTTTGTAGAACTCATAGACTTACTCATAAAGTTAATTAGTTTTTTAAGTTTTTAAGTGTACCAAAATTTACTTCTGGACGTGGCTCTGAATATTAAAAATCTTCAAAATCGAATATCTGAGAGGATTTTAAATAGAAATACGGCTAATTACCACGTTTTTCCTTGTATCAACCGCGATACAAGGAAAAACGTGATCAACGGCAGATCGGCGAATACTACAGTATTCGACGATCTGCCGTTGATCGCGGTCGCGGGCGATGCTCATGATGAAGAGCATCTGAATTGTCTCGAAACGTCAGCAATACAAGGAAAAACGTGGTAATTAGCCGTATTTCTATTTAAAATGATTAACAACCACGATAGTTTTAATTCTATTATCTGAGAGGATGTCTACAATAATTGAGTATTACAGTAATGATACATTTTTTACTTTTAATTATATCTATCGGAGCGTGTTGCTTTCATAATGTAGCTACATTTTAGATTATTTAGGTCATGTCGATTTACCGTGTATGAACCCAAAGATAACAATAAATAGTTTTATATCGCTATAATCCGTTTCTGATTGCGGTGACGTTACGATAACACTGTTGCTCCGCGATTTGTGTTCAGACTTACAGAGTATGCCTATCTACATCTGGGGGCACGGCAGTGCCCCCGCCAAGTCAAGCAATAAAGCGGCACGGCTATACCATCCTTTTCTCGAAGCAGTTCAGGCCATTTTCGACCCCCTATAACTTCGTTGTGGATAAAACTAGAAGCCTGAATTTTCAGTAACCAAGCAGTCACTATATAAACACGGTATATTTAAAATTGCATTCATCTAACTTTTAGGTTCAAGCTTTCTTAGTTTGATTTTTGACATACAAACTGACACTGCTTGGTTCGAGAGAGTTGTGGCCACTTTAAAATTAAGGGTTCCTAAAACACGATCGCTCTTAGGTATTCCTTTTACGTTTCTGCTCTAATTCTAGAAGAATCTAGAATCGGTGGCTAGATGCCATATTTTCGATGATCCTTTTCGTAAATTCTATGTACAACTCCAGTGTGGTGCTAACAGTCGTATGCCTATTTCATTTTTGTGTTTCCCTCTTTCCAGCATTGAACACCTTCGAACCACTCCTGGACGTAGAAGTAGTGACGACAGTGGACGCAAACGCTAAAGGAACCAGCGTTATCCTCTGCCCCGGGAGCATAGAAAAAAGTCATTTCAACGGCCACTCTGGCGCAATCAAATCAGGCCTCAGCCATCTGGCCATACCTCGGGGCTGGTCGTGGGGTGGCCCAGCGTCTCCGTTCTGCCCCATATGGGCAGAAATCAACGTCCCAGATTGACTAAACAGGTATACAGGTAGCAAATAGATAATTTTACAGCTGAATATTGACTATAGGCAGCTACGGAATGCGTCAGGGTTTATGCCTTAGTCAATTATGGTTGTCTCTTTCTGTCGCGTCATAAGAACATGTGTCAATAAATCAATTCATTCATTTGCAACGAGGTACAATTATATACATATTGTCAAGTCGCAAAATGTGGGACTCAGCGTATGCTGGTTATAATAACCTATGCTGGTCTTCCGTTGGAGTCTTGAGAACCAAATGATAATGATAATGATTATACAAAGTTATATAATTTGATATTTGGCCTAGAACCATGGTTTGCTTATGGCTTCCGTGTTTAGGTAACCAATGTTCCAGATTTAACGGGAATACAGGTAGCAAAATAGACAATTTAGCCTTTTCCATTGCTGTTATGTTACTTAGCTCTATAACGGTTGGAATATGTTAAAGCTTTTAGTCACTTAAGCCCTATTACCGCATGTGCCGAGATTTATGCCCTAATATGCTTAAAATATTACCACTGTGCCCAGAGAGTATAGACAAGTTATGTAAACGGTCACTCCATCAAATCAGGGGGTCTTCTCTTCAAAACGATGTATTGAGACAAACGTCACATCGTTTCCGACTATATTTTGGAACGACCGACATTACTTTTGACGATAAATCATACATTTAATGACAGACGACGATTTCTAAAAGTGCGATTTCGCGGAATATATCGGAGCACTGTCACTGTCATCGATAATGTTGAAATCGTTTTGCAGAGTAGGACCCTGGATCATAGACAATTTACAATGGTCATGGGAAAGTTTTTATTTGATAAAATGAAACAGATTTTACCGGAATGGCTTTAAGTGGGCAATGCCAAAGTTTGGACGTGCCTCAGTCTACCCTTAGACATCTTCCGAGTGCCTGGAGATCTGAAATGTCTACCATACTTGAGTATTTATAGTTTTTTTAAAGGATACAGGCAGCAAACAAACAAATTAGCCATTTCAGTCTTGACCATTTTGTAGATAGGTTATGGATGTTCTAAATTAACTTTTTTAACATCTATTTATCAGTAAAAAAAAAACGTCCTTTAAAAATATCTTTAAACTTATATTTATATAATTCTCTTTGCAAAGCATAGACTGGGATGTGTGCTTTTAAAATATATATGTAGGTATTTATGATTAATTATTTGCAAAAAGAGTAATGGCAACCGCGTAAGCATATGTAAGGCCTATTGATGGGACAGCACGGATCCGCATGGCCCTAAGGGTGGGTACTCACTAATGCCGAGCTGTGCGGAGCGGACCGTCAATTGACCAATCACAACGTTCGAAATTTTTAAGTCAACTACTTCGAGCACTGTGAGCACTGTGGTCAATGAAACTCACCCCAATTCGTGCGGGACTTTCAACAGCCGATATTAATGTGGTCCTTAGCAGCTTTCTAAACAGAATCATGTCTTCATATAGCTGAAATATCTCGCTTTTCCCCAATATGAGCCAACTTATCGGTATCTTAACTAGTAAACCTATATCTAATCTAGTTTTAAGTTTTACAAACTACAAAGATTTTAAATAGGCAAATGGAAAGTGCCTCGGTTCCACCAACAAAATAACCATCGAATACCGTTAAGTTGAATAATTACGAGCAGATTTGTTTTAGGGCCTTGGGGGGTTAGCATGAACCACTATCTATCGTACTATCGTATCGACAACGTATCGTCCAAATGTCAAAACTGACACTTTTACTAAGTATACAAAACAGTTTTGACATTTGGATGACACGTTGTCGATACCATAGTTGTTCGTGCTCAAATCACTGAAGAACGAAAAGAATCCAGTTATGCCGCATAACTGGATTCTTTTCGTTCTTCGCATAACTTATGCGTAGCTCTTATGTCCTAAACTTTAAGAACTTATTTATGTTAACTTATTTCTCAATTCCGATCGTCGCTTAGAATATCACTTAGAATATCATAATTCCTTAAAATATCAGCACGAATTTAAAGCTTGACGAAGTGGCTGAAAGAATAAAATGAAAGAAAAAATATCAAAGAATGATTTTTAAAACATTGATATTTTTATGCCATACAGTTGACGTCGCAATTAAATTATGCGATGGTTACTAAGTTGACTTATATTTCGTTAACAACGGGTTAAATAGTCGGTGGAACCGAGCGTGCTTGAAATATTTTTGTATTGATGTGATCTCGTTGTAGATGCGTTGTTTAGGTCTTATCTTAGTGTTTATACGAAGTTATCCTCGTTAAAACTTACTCTGAAGTTGTAATAAAATAGAATCATGATTTTGATTAATATACGTTTGTTGCAATAGTTTTTTAAACTTTTGCGAGAAATACTTTTGTTTATTTATTTATTAATTTTATATAATTTTTTACGTATCCGCCAAATATAAAACGCGAATTTCCATAGAATTATGAATTACTTTTATTTTTTTGTATAAAGTTTGTTTAAAGGTGACCAGACAGCGCAGCAGCCGCGCTATGATTGAACGACGGCCGCGCGTACATTTACCTTTATGTTTAAACAAGTCACGCGGCAAACTTGTGTCCCGCGAATGCCGCGCTATGTCTGGTCATACCTTAAATATTACCCCTACATGTTTTTTTCTAGTTTAATGATCTTTCGGGACCATAAAAGCGTAATGACAAGGGCAGTTTGACTAGCAAAGTTTTTGTAAATGAAATAATGGCCTTTTATTAAAAACTGTCGACTGTATTGTAATTAACTTTATAGTGATTACAATGTAATAATTTCCAGGTCTAATTCAGATACCAGAATAAACTCTAACGGCTTTTAGACTGCTCTAATTCTAAAAAAATGCTAGAATATGAATAGTTATAATAAATAGTGAGAGAGTGGTGTCAGTTCTGTGCAACATTTATCTGAACAAAGCGGCAGACTAGTCCATAGGAATTTGAATCATATCTACGCGTGATAAAACTTAATTTACATTGGAATTAAATTTTAAGTGTGAAAAGCATTGGCTACTTCGCAAAATGAGCTCTATCGCGGTTCATTTAGATACATTATACCTTGGACTGCATGTACAGCTCTGGTCCTTGGACCTGGACAAAAATAATGCCGTCTCTTTCATAAATACTGGAATGAAAAGGACCGCCATATTTTATGCGAACTGTCTTATATTTCACTTTCAAAACTTTCGTGAGTTGTACTACACATTATTACAACAACGGGAAATTACTCACGTAAATGATAAATTGTCAATGAGGACACCGACAATGTTTCGATTCATCTAGAGAATCTTCTTCAGGGTGAGTGGACCATTAAACGCGCGCGCTACCCTGCTTTAGTTTGCAATTTATCATTTACGTGAGTAATTTCCCGTTGTTGTAATAATCTGTCTTATATTATTCCCGCTTAGGTAAGAACTAAAAATGTCGCACGAAATGGCACCAGGGGCCAGACCACAAGGTCCTAAAGTAATACCAAAACAATACTACCCGTGTTGCGAAAGTGACAACGCTAAACGAATTCGTATTGCGTTGTCACTTTCACACCGTGAGTAATATTGTTTTGATATTACTTTTGAGCTTGCGGTGCGGTCCCAGTATATTTTTATTAGCTCGGGTGATTCCCATGAAACTTACCTGTTTTGTGATATAAAAATATAATTATTTCTGTAAATGTATTATTTCAGTGTAAACTGTGTATTTAAAATGTTTATTTTACTTGGTGTAAATTATTGGTGAATTTTATTGAATAAATTATTTAAATTATTATTTCTGCTTTTTATTGAAACAGCTAAATTTATAAAGACGCCTGTCCACCATATCAGAAAAGCTTATATAAATTTTTAGGAACTATAGACAAAGTTTAAATTACATTTTGTTTATTAAACTTAAAACAAATTAACAAAATAATCTTCAGAAAATCGTACCTACCTTGAATTATATCCATTAAACTAATCTAAAATTAAATAATTGATAAAATAAACTTTTTCAGTAACAAATAAGTGTAGGTCAGGTTATCAATAAAACGACTTAGTATCAGCGTCTGCTGGCTTTCGCTTGTCGCTGCATTTTCCTGTGAGCTACTACAGCCTTTGTCTCGTCACATGCCCTGCATCTGAAATGAACCATGAAGGTGCTATGCAAGGTTATATCTACGCCATGCCTCAAGGGCTGCCAGCAGTTGACAGGAGACTTTGTTTTGCCAAAATAATACTGGTACGTTAATTATTTTGATGTAGTCGAGACTTGTAAATGTATAAAAAGATTTTCGTTGTGGGTACCTACTGGTTTTGTTTGTTACAATTTTTATTTGATTTTTTTGGGTATGTAGGTATGTATTTTATTGTGCTGGCCACATTCTAGGGTACTGCAGGTATAACCATTGGTGGACGTCATTGACAGTGACATATCATGACATTAGTATGTTTACCTTTTTGAAACCGAATTCAAAACCAGACCAGGGTATCAAGGGGAAGATCGTAAATTAAAAACTCACTTATTCGGTAACTTTTGAGATATTATAAACACCTTTATGGCGTAGTTGGTTATCGGTCGATTGTAAGAATATTAAATCTGCTAATCAGAACTACGTTATACTTAGTTAGTAGTTCTTTTATTAGTCTTCGTGACCGATGAAGTAACTAATGACGGTTGACGAATAAGGCACCGACTTAAACTTACTCATAAAGCTCGTGCTTCAACCAGAACTCCTTGGTGGGGTCGCAGTAGCCCCGGAGCTGGTCTCCATCCCACGTGACCGTCTCCATTCTCCACTCCGGAGATACTACTGGTAGTTGCAGTTTAGGTAAATAGATCTGAAAACGTAAGACAAAAATGACGATCTATTCCATCTTACCCAACCGTTTTACCCATACTACAACACGTGAAATTTAATGTGATTTAAATATTTAGTTTAGTTTAAGATTTGTAAGATAAAAATGTGAATAAATTATTAGTTTAGTTTAAGATTAGGAAGGCTGCGTTCCCACTACGCCGGACCGGCAAATCTGCCGCGCCGGTAAATCTGCCGGAAGGGCTAGTGGCTGTACAATTTATATGAATTTATATGAATCTGTTCACATTATCCCGGGTCCGGCATTTTTGCCGAGCCCGGCATTTTTACCGAGCGTTTTGTCACTACGTGTTGTCACTCAGTACTTGACTGTCTGAATTTCTTCCGGCATCCGATGTAATGTGAACACTCTGTCCGGTGTCCGGTTTCCGGCAAATTATCCTCTGGCAAATTATCCTCTGACATATATGTCAGAGTCATTGTTTAGCTTACATCTTACGTTGTTATGTCGATTTCAATTTACAGCTTCGGATAACCAGTTGGGAAAGATGGGACAGGTCCATTTAGGTATATCTACAAAGACCATCTTAACTTTATGACTGTCTGGATTTTGCTGGTAACTAACTAACCGGGTTAGAATTCGTAGGCAGTCCAGGCAACGGCGCCTTCACGCTTAAATACGGCGACACAGCCTCCCTCAATCCCCGTGTCATATCACTTGTGTACATATCCTCGCATAGAATGGTTCTTGCGCGCACATCGGTGACGTCATCCATGCTCACTGCTGGCGTCATCACGAGGCGGGGACGAGTTTGTTGGGCCTCTTCCCGTCCCGCATCTGTGGGCTTTTCCTGGAAACGAGAATGTCAAAGAGCATCTAAAGCGACAATAAATGTCGCTGAACCGGTTAAAGAAACTGGGAAAAAATTGAATAGAATATATAATCATTAGTTTACACCAAAATTATAAACAAAAAATACTTACATCAAAAATAGAACAACTATTAACAATTCAGTGTAACAATGCGCTAAGAACGATCTCTTCCAGAAAACCTTTGGCGAATATAGTTTGTGACATGGATTAGCTTTTATCCGGGTATCTACCTACCAAGTGAGCGAAACCACGGGTTCGAAGCCAGTATTAGTTTATTAACCTACGAGTAGTTGAGATGTTGATGATCTTTGCACTCGTAAAATTATTTTGAATCATCGCTAAAACAAAACAATCTAATTCATGTTTCTGGTGGTTGATAAATCTAGGTACTAACATATCGTTTCTGCACGCTCTTCGGATTGGTTCCGACGATGTCCTTTCTCTTCAGCAGTAAATCGAAAGGGATCGCAGCGGCCTTCCAATCGGAGAGTGTGTGGATATCTCGCAATGGAGGAGGCCTTCAAGAAAAATAATCTATAGGTAATCTGTGTCAGCTTTGTTAAGGTGTGGCCAGACATAGCGCGGCATTAGAGCGCGGCAGCCGCGCTATGATTGTACGATGACCGCGCGTACATTTTTTTATGTTTAATGTTTACCTTAGTTTAAACTAGTCACACTAGCAAACTTGTGTCATATGAATGAAATTTTCCTAGTTATCAAATGAATTATTGACACCCAGCTAGAGATTACTGAGTTGTTGTTTTGGTAAACCTTTTTACTGGTAGAATGAATAACTGATGGTGGTCAGAAAAAGATGGGCATGAGTGGGAAAATGGTGGCAACTACAAAAAGATAAAAATGAATTGTGGATTTTTGGAAAAAAAAAACTATTGTAAAATAGAAATAAGAGCAGTTTACGTGGTTTTTTTTACGGAAACAGTAATGTCTTCGACAGATTTAGCCTAGGCTTGGAATATTATACCTGCTTATCTCATACTCACACAAACCAAGATAGGTAGGTAGATACAACATCGCATCCAACTCTGTTTGAAACACAGACCAGACCACAGAACACTTATATCCTAGACTAGACCAATGGGAAAACAAGTTAGGGGAGGTCTACCTTATCATCATACATCGCTCTTTCTTCTTGTAGGTCGTGAGGACAGGTGCTTTGATCTCATTCTTTTGGTAGTTAGTCATGTAGGTGGTGGCGTAGTCGAATAGCATAGACTCCATCCTAGTTTCTGAATTATTAGGCATATTTCGAATCTATTAAAGATAACTCAACAAATAAATCGTAGTTCGAGTAATTCACAAAAAATTGCATTGACACTGTGACACTTTTCTGTAAAAACTGAAGAAGATAATCCTTAGGTAGTAAGAAGGTCGGTATTTTAAATATGATGAGGTTGAAGGCACAGAGGTTAGAACTAAAAGTAAAACCTGTTTAGATTCCTAAGTTTTCTAGTTCAAACCTTGTTTGAGATACCTGTTTTTATTGAACTGACAAGACTGTCGACATTATAATCACAGAGCATATTTTAATGCATTAAAAGTAGACATTTTTGGAATCTTAAAAGCGTATTTATTTTTATCATTTATTTTAGACGCACGTTTTATTTGTATTATTTTAACAATGCCGGACTACAAAAACCGATATGAATCGATGCTTTTCAATTATGAATCTACCGGGAGAACAGATCTTCGGGATGGTGAGATCAAACCTATTATCACCACCAAGTATCAGGGCAAGGGGACCTGTTTGAGGGTCATGCCTCGTCCCCTCAAAGACATACATGCCCTGACTGATTGGCACGTGCCTAATGTGCCGTTCGACTTGTTTGGGAAGCCGAAAGATATTGTGGGGACCAACCCTAATAATATTCAGAAAACCTATGTAAGTTTATATACCTAAACTTATTTTAAATTTCGTGATAAGTACCTAGGTACTTATATAACATAGGTAGGTGACTTAGTAGGTATACATAGGAACCTATCTTTTGATTTTTCACAGTTCTTTTTCGGTACCTTTACCTTTAATTTATTTTCCCGAAGTTTCGACTACATAGTAGATAGGTTTTCAGGTAGTTAGGCCATTTTCGCGGGCAGACTGATAAAAACATCACTATACACTAAGTATAAAAAAATCAATAAAATACCTAGTTAGCTACCTCATAGTTAAAAATGCTGTGTTTAAAATGAATTTTAATGTAATGTTTCTGTTTCTCAGGAAAGAGATCCAGATCTTGAAAGGAAAAGTATTCAAAAGAAACGCCCACGACTTGTGATCACGCCTGCTGAAAGCCTAGACGACATGGCAGATGGGCAAGTCTACCTTCTACATAATAGATATTTTAACAAGCTTTCGTCAAAGTAGTATGTAATCTAACTGTCTAAAAAGTTGCCTACCTATATGCTATTCTATACCACGCATACCTATCTCTTTTAAGTTGTATCTTAATCGGTAAAACGTTACGGGCTTACAGCGTGATGGATCCCCACACAAACATCTCCACCAAATTTCGCATTTATAACAGTAATTAGGTCAATCCTCATACCTATTCTTAGTTGTGACCTCGACTCGACTCTTTTACCGTGTTTTGGTAGTTTTAGTTGATAAAATTACTTGAGTTTGCCTCTAGTCGAGGATTCCTCAGTCAACAAAACGTCAACTCAAGGTACCTCGAGATGTACCATGACATTCCTCGACAGCTTCTGAACGTCGCATGCGTATGCGTGTGACTGTTTGTTTGATGAAAATCTCCGTACTGATGACGTAATAGAGGAACTTCTAAAATATCGATTTATTTAAGATTCCAAACATAAGGGCCCTCGAAAGAGTTTGAATCAAGGTAGAGTCGAGGTTACAACTAAAACTAAAAATATGGGGATTCGTTTTTTAGACACACGTAACCTAGCTATTTATTATACCAATCAATACCTGTATCTTTCAGACCCCGAAAAGTACTAATTGACAACATGTACATAACATCGACTGTATATACAATGCGTGACGCAAACTACCAAGCAATTCAAGCAAACAACCTCAATATCAGGGCACCATTCCCTGGCCCGTCTGCGCCCGCCAACCCAGTAAGCTACATGAGTAAATGCATGTATATAATAGTAACCATTAGTAACCATTCCGTAATTGGTAATAATCATTAGTAACCATTCCGAAAATTGGTAATAAATAACCATTAGTAACCATTCCATAATTGGTAATTGCCATGACCATTCTGAAATTGGTAATAACCATTCGTAACCATTCCGTAATTGGTAATGAAAACACCATGAGTAACCATTCCGTAATTTATTTTAACTACTAGTAACAATTCCATATTTGGTTGATAATCATTAGTAACCATTACATAACTAGTAACAGCCATTAGTAACCATTCCTTAATTGATAATAACCGTTAACCTCTGCCAAGTTTAAGATTAACCACTCCGTAATCATCATTTTCAGATAACCATCCCAAAGTTACAACCACCGCACGTGTCACCTGAATGGCGGATGGACTCCGTCTCATGGGATAATAGACAACTGCGGGCGTACTGCGACCCCTCCCAGGAGTTTTGGCTAGCGAAAACACCTAAGTTAGTATATATTGTTTTTATTACTATGACAAAGTCCCAAATAACATGCTAAAGCTATTAGCTAATTTAAAAAACTTTATTAAACTAAACCTATACCTACGAAACTACACATTTATGAACATTCTAAATTTTTTTTAGTGATTTCAAAGAATAATATAAGAGATTGTCCGACAATCTCTTATATTATTCTCTATGGAGGATAAATCTCTCTTCTATGTTCTGTAGTTTTTAGGGCTCCGTACCCAAAGGGTAAAAACAGGACCCTATTACTAATACTTCGCTGTCTGTCACAAGGCTGTATCTCATGATCCATGATAGCTAGCCAGTTGAAATTTCACAGATTATATATTTCAGTTGCTGCTATAACAACAAACACTAAAAACAGAATAAAATAATCATTTAAGTGGGGCTCCCATACAACAAACGTGATTTTTTGCCGTTTTTATAGATAATGGTACGGAACTCTTCGTGCGCAAGTCCGACTCGCACTTGGCCGGTTTTTTTATAACCCGTTATACGTTACTTATTTGTTCTCAGTGGGGTATTGTGTACACCATACTCTTTATTTCTGTACCCACGTCACAGGGAATCCTAAGAATTCTAAAAGCTACACTCACTACACTTGATTTAGAAATAGTACCTATAGTAGTTTATTGGACCTATCGTGATTAGTAGAATTCAAATTGTTTAGACAATGAACGATTTGAATTTAGAAATAGTATAGTAGTTTATAGTACCTATTTTGATTAAAAATGTAATTACGTGATAAAATCCGTGTAAAAACCTATAAGTACCTAGTCATAATTTTCTCTCCCACATAATGAGCCTTACGTCAACCCTCTTTAGGAATAGTATAGTAAATCAGTATTTTATATTAAAGTATACTTTCAAACCACATATTATTTTGCAGCTGTGATGAATGTTCCAAAACAGCAGCTAGAGAAGCGATGAAGAAAATAAAAAGAAAACATTGATTTCACCTTTTTTTTATTGTCAAACATCATAACATCATTGTGACCTAACTACTAATTCCATTATAAAATATCATTGTTTCAAAATTAAGCATTTTATAATTGTTATTTAATTTTATATTTTTATTGCTTATAATAAAGCTTAATATTTACAAATTATTTGATAATTAACTTTTATAAGTTTCCAATAAATATTTTTTCATAATTTTTTGTTTAATTATTTAATAGCAAACGAAACAAAATAAACAATTTACTTCTACACCAATATTATAAAGTTGTTTGTGATTTTGCGAGTTTGGATGTAGGTACTAATTGAAATCGGTTCAGCCATTAAGGGGCTCTCAGTCGCTGATTGCTCTTTTTCGAAACGAAAAAAGAAATACTTCTGAACAAGCCACATCTCCTATTTTTATAAGTATATTACTTCAGGTTCCTACCTAGATTTCTATTAAGCTGAAAACATAATAGCAGAAACTTTTCACGATAAAGATATTATTTCAAAATGATACGTTTTAGAATTTATGATCGAAATATTTTATATACCTACTATTCAAATCAACTTGTGATTTATTGTTAAAGATAGGTAATATGTAGATCTAGATTTCTATTAGGATAGATTTTTGATAAGTAATTATACATAATTTATATCATTAATTTATTCGAAAAGCTAAGGCGGACCACGCGCGGACGTGTGTTTGTCATCATTGCAGCGGTCGGTAGGATTATTTATCGAAGTGATTAAAGATGGTACCCATCTTTATTCACATATACTATACATTATAAAATAGGAGATGTGGCTTGTTCACAAGTATTTCTTTTTTCGTTTCGAACAAAAATAATAGTCGACTGGCAGCGTCTTAAAACAAAAATTGATTTCAATACATGAATCTTAAAACTATCCTACAATAAAACTTCATAAACACATAACAACAAATATCACATTACTAGCACTGTGGAAATTGTGCCAGTAGCACTATTATGAGATTCTCAGTCGCTATCGAGTATCAAAAGGGAAAAAAAATAGGATCACGACTATAATCCCCAAGTACGGTAGACATCCTCTCAGATCTCCAGACACTTAGATCCATTGAAGATGTCTAGTGGGGTAGTCAGAGGCACGTACAAACATTATATTTGGCCATGCCCACATTTTGCAGTAGTAGCATTCCATACGTGGCAGGTTGCAAGCCCATCGCCGCGCGCCGCTTACAAGAATACAAACTGGTTTCCTCACGATGTGTTCCTTCACCGTTTTATGCGCGTGTTTTTCACATATACATTTTTCGAACAGAAAAATCCATAGATACGAACCCACGACCTTGATTGAAAGTCGATGTATCTCTCAAAAGGCCAACAAAAAAAATATCGTAGGTAATACTAGGTCTTAGATGGGTCATAGTCATATGCTCATACTTACCTACTAAAAAATAAATATATTTTGAAGATTTTAGTTCAGTGTAGTTGCCGCTAGTGGCGCTATGCTGGATACCATTCAAATATCTAACGATACTCGATATCGACTGTAGTTTGTAAATCTCATAATACAGCTACAGAGTAGCTCCCGCCCGCGTTTTTGCTTTGTAGTAGGTAACAGGATACTGGATTTAAGCTACTTATAATAAGTTTTTTATAAATCGGGTCAGCCGTTATAGCGTGAAAAATGTTTAAACATCTCAAACTTTCGAATGATTTTACTTGAAATACAAGAAACATTATATAAAAATAGTTCTCGATCGCCCACTAGATGGCGTACATCGGACGTAATAATAGTTGTTCTGAGGTACCTATAGTTATTTAATCTATGGTTTTCCGTCAATCACTTCCGGTTGACGTTAATTTTTTGTGTGCATTACCCCAGCAAAATGTTGGCTCTAATCAGGATTTGATGTATGCAGTAATATAGACCATGGTTTCGTGTTGTAATTGTGACCGAATTTTAGAATTTGGGTGTCCACAGGCAAAAAACATATTAATTAAATACACATTCTGCTGCGGTAACGTTACCGCAGCAAAATGTTATCGAAATAATGGATGTAGCGAATCGAAAAAATTCGAAAAACGAAGATCGATTTTTACGGTATAAAGCCTGCAGGTCTCTATACCTACATAGATTATTAATAAAATGCTCGTGATGGCACTGAAAACATTGCGCTACTATTTTCCAGAACATGTTGTACTATGGTAAATATCAGTTACTTCATTATAGTGCGAACAATGTGCGAAGGTCGCCATCATGTACCGTAGCGCCACCTTGTAAGTGTCTTTCGTTGTTAGTCGGGTTTGTCGGTTATGGTTTGTTTTTGAGTTTTCATTTATATTTCTGAAATCACTCGCTGTAATTCGCTGAAAAATTCAAAATAATTAGCTGTTGTAATACTCTTTTTTGTGTAAAACATATCAGTTCTCTCACTTATGTAAAACTCTCGTAAAATGACTTTAAAGTTTCGCCATACTTAACAAAATCCTGAATATCTTTGAAGTCCTTGGACACACAGAGTTAAATTTTTGGCTCATAAGCGCACACAGATATAAGCTACCCAATCTACTAATTACTTTTTGGCTACATCCATTATTTCGATAACATTTTGCTGCGGTAACGTTACCGCAGCAGAATGTGTATTTAATTAATATGTTTTTTGCCTGTGGACACCCAAATTCTAAAATTCGGTCACAATTACACGAAACCATGGTCTATATTACTGCATACATCAAATCCTGATTAGAGCCAACATTTTGCTGGGGTAATGCACACAATTTTTTCATTTGGTTATTTTGTTTTTTATTTATTTCATTTCCATTTCCGGTTGACGTGGCGCGTCTAAAAACCGTACGAACTAAACCTTTTTGTAATGTTTCTCATTCGGAAAAAAGTGAATATAAAGCGTGTTTGCGAAGCACCTAGTCTATCGATAGCAATAGTTGCTTTTAAATGAGATTTTTAAATCACAATCTGTATTATTTCACAGAAAACGTAGAGAAAAAAAACATTTAACAGAATTGACTTAGATCCAAAAAGTAAAATAAAGTAAAGTAAGTATAATACCATAATATGATTTGCCGACAAACTCAAAAGTCTAAACGCATAAACCAAACCACCTATCCTTACTAAATTTTATATATTTTTTTATTTCCATTATTAATACATTTTTATATTTTTCCTCAGTCTCCGTATACCTAACTCGTGTCGAAACTACGGAATATAAAGCTAAGTACAAACCGTCGGTAACGAGGAGAAACGAAACTAATCTTCTTCTTCTTGATGAAAGTCCGCCATACGGTCAGTTGAACGTAGCTTTATACAAACGTGTTCAAAATGACTATGATAGAAAGATAATAAGTACTTATATGTAAATAAAGTATTGCAAAAAAATCAGGTAACATTTTAAACAACATCTCTTCTTTAAATGAATGTTATACTTATCTGTGGGTTTGAATATCCTCGGAAGGCCCACAGTTCTTTTTAAGGTACTCAACATACATGGCCATTCCGGCCCAGCCCATTTCCAACGGTCCTTTGGAAAGGACCTAAAAATTAACCGTTTAAAACTTTTTTATATTTCGCGGGAAGTAAGAATCGTATCAATGCATTTCTGAACGAAATATAACGGATTGTCATTGGTTACATCAAGTTGCACCTGTCAATTTGAAGAAAATGTTGGTATGACACTGGCATGCGCTGGGCCGGAGTCACTTCAGCGTGGTCCTTTAGGAAGGACTACTCGTAAAAACAAGTGTAGGAAGAAATGCCCTGGGCCTTACGAGGAATTTCAGGTAACATTTTGTTCGCAATCTCATATTAAAAAGAATGGTACCTATCTTTTAATTATCAAGAGCACAGACAAGACAAATGTTGGAAAGCGCCATCGCAGCGTTTTGCCTCACCGCCGGGTTCGAGTCTTTGATCAGAAGCAAGAGTCGGGAACGAGCGCTTTTCGTCACCTCAGGGTCTAAATCTGTCTCATCTGGATATTTTTCTTTGATTCGGTGAAGTTCTGCATACAGAAGACCTGGAAAGAACAAGTGAAAGAGCTCAGTTGGTAGTAACTCTGTCTTCAGCGCTGTAGGTTGTGGGTTCGATCCCCACCCAGAGCAAATATTTGTGTGATGAACATAGATCTTTGTTCTGTGTCTGGGTGTGTAGTATGTATCATAAGTATGTAAGTATTTACAAAAAAAAAACGTATAAGTATTCTATCAGTTATCTAGTTCTCATAGTACAAGCTTTGCTTAGTTTGGGGCTGGATGGCGATGTGTGAAATGTCCACCAGTATTTATTTATTTATTTATTATTAATGGTAGTTATATCTACTAAATATCAAAATCTCGTGTCACGGTGTTTGTGGTCGCACGTATATCAAGGGTTCCGTGCCATTATAAGAAAAAGGCAAAAAAATTGTTGTATGGGAGCCCCACTTTTATATTTATTTTATTCTGTTTATAGTATTTATTTGTTATAGCGGCAACAGAAATACATTCATCTGTTTAAAATTTCTACTGTCTAGCTATCACGGTTCATGAGATACAGTTTGGTGAGAGACAGACAGTAGTAGTTAGTCTTTACCCTTTGTGTGCGGAACCCTAAAAAATTAACTGACCTAGTAATGGGAGAAAGATTTTTGTAGTTGTAAGTTGCCTAGTCTATTAGTAGATCTTGGTAGTTTTAGGGGGGGTTATTACCTAATAACAAGGGGGGGTGAGGCTTCAGGTCTTCAGAACAATGCAGGTAATTGACAGCAGATTGCAAACACGCGGCCACAGAACTCGGCATCTCGTCTGCCAGTTGACGAAGTAATGCACCAAGGAACTCGTCAAGATAAAGTCGGCCCTCGTCTAATAGATGCGTTTGGACGAGGTCATTCGACTTCTTCGCGTTGAAAGTTTTGAAGATCTGCTTCAGGGTGTATTTGCTGGCCTGAAAGATAAATTAACCCCTTGGTCTTGACACGTTTTTTTGGCGCCGTTTTTTTGGCAGTTTTTTGGCGCCATAAATGCACTATTTCACCTATATCTCGTTATTTTGCATGAAAAGGTATATACATCTATATATTTTTGGATTCTCCGTGAAATTTTCAACAAACTTATCTATAAATGCAATTTAGAGTGTAAATAACCTTTTTAGAAAAAAATAAATAAGGTAATAAATAAAAAAAAATAAAAAAAAAAATTTAAAAAATTCATCAAAAAAAAATTAAAAGCAATTTAAATGAAGTTTCTTTTATAGATCATAACAATAGCTATTGTTTATCATATAAATAAGAAATTTTATAATAAACTAAATAAATGGATTTTTAGTGAATTTTTTTAGTCAAAAAAAAAAATGGCGCAAAAAAAAAAATAATTTTAAATTTGCGCGGAAACATATTTCGGATCCGGAAGTGAATGGTTTTGTTACACAGAACGATACTGTCATCTGTCAGCTTCGTAACAGTCAAAACCCGGAAGCGATAGCTCTTCTGGTTATTTTATAATAAATTTTCAAAAATGCGCATGCGCGATGACGTCAGAGCCCGAACGCCGGCGTTCGCTTGGGAATTAACGGGGGGTAGGTAGAGGCACGTCTAAACATAACATTTGGCATGTTATCGCAATTGAGTGTATTTGCTGGCCTGGAAAATATAATTTATAAATTAAGGTGTAGCCAGAGACACGTCCAAACGTAGCATTTGGAATATTCTTACATTTTTCAGTAATTGGCATTTAAAAGGACAGGTTTTGAACATTTGTTGCACGGCCGGGATTCGAACCTACGATCCTCGAAATGAAAATCGCGATACAGTTATGATAGTAAAAAAATAAGATCACGACTGTAATCCCTAAGTACGGTAGTCATCCTCTAAGATCTCCAGGCGCTCTGGTCCTTGAATATGTCTACAGGGGATAGTCAGAGGCACGTTCAAACAGTTTTAGTAAGGAGAAAAAACGCTTCTTACCCTGACTACAGGAGGATTGGAGTCGCACAGATGTAGTAGGAAACAGGGAAGGGAACTGACGGCTTGTTCGACCAAATCTTTGCCCACTCTCCCCGCGATCACTCCGAACAGTCTTATTGATGCTTCCCTGCAAATAAATATTATATTTATTGATTGGGATCAAAATAGATGAAATACAAAAATATAAATATAGAAATCCTGCCTAAATATTAATGCGAAAATTTGTGTCTGCCAAGTCAAAAGACAAAGTCAATTCAATTCTTTTTCCCTGGAAAGTCAATGTCAATGTCAATGTCAATGTCAATGTCAAAGTCAAAGTTTCTTTATTGCTTGAAATACAATTATTTACCTTAAAAGTGCACATTCCGTGTTCATAAACGGTCGTATCTTCTGCGATATCGCTAAGAGTTCGCGTTCAAACTCCTTGTCGAGCTGGTCAGTCTCCGCCAGCAGTTGGGTCAGACCCTGGATGGCGGCCAGAGGCACGTTGTCTGGTGATGATCTAACAATAAAACATTATATAGCCAAATTAAAATGTAAAAATTATAACACAATAAAACAAAGGAAAAATATAATATTATTGACTGGCCTCACAGCTCAGTTGGTAGTAGCTCTGCCTTCTGCGCTGTAGGTTGTGGGTTCGATCCCCACCCAGGGCAAACATATGTGTGATGAACATAGATGTTTGTTCTGTGTCTGGGTGTTATTATCTATACTAATAATATTATAAAGAGGAAAGATTTGATTGTTTGTTTGTTTGTTTGTATCGAATAGGCTCCGAAACTACTGAACCGACTTCAAAAATTCTTTTACCATTAAAATCCTACATTATCACTGATGTACATAGGCTATAGATTATTTTCAAAAACGTTAGGGATCCGTATGAAAACTTCGAAAATGTAACCCAAAGTGAAAAAAAAATCCATAAAAAATCCTTATATTGCGTTTGCTACAGAAAGTATTGACAATAGAGCAAAGTAATGTAGGGGTGTAGTTTCGTTGTCCCCGGTGACCGTGTCCCCGTCAACGGGGACAACGGGAATTCATTTTAACAATTAAAAATATGTTTCGTTGTCCCCGGTCTCTGTCCCCGTTGAAAAATTGAAATAAATTTAAGCCCGGTGTCCCCGGTGTGTACTTCGCAGAATCAAAAGGAGTCGACATCTTTTTTAATGTGATCGGAATAATGTGAAATATCATTAAGAGTATCAATTTCATGAAGTAATTTATGTTTAGTATGGTTTTTAAACTATAACTACAAAAATAAAAATCTTTATGATTTTAAATCTATCATACGTTTCTCTCAAGTACACAACTTGAAAATTTGAAAATTTGATGGAACAAATATTATATTTACATAATTGGGTTTAAATATCAGGTAAAAAAACACAACTTAGATGTTACAATATAAAAAAAGTATCAAAATGTGGTTTTTATTTATTAATATCAAAGAATCAACATAAAAAACAAAATCAATTAACTATTTAACACGTGAAATATTTGTGTAAACAAATATAATTATGTAACACAATTATTTATTAATATTACAAAATCAATACAAAACAAAAAAATAACACGATTTTAATGATAGAATGTAAATCAACACAAATTAAATTTGTTTATTTACCACAGAATCAACATGGTAAGTATATACAATTATTACAAACATAGTGAAGTATTTTAAAATAAAAACCGGCCAATTGCGTGTCGGGCCATGCGCAATGTAGGGTTTCGTATTTTACACAGCTAACAACGTTATAGTATGAGATTTTAAATGTTATTTTTACTGAAAAAGTTAAGTATTTCATCTTCAAGTACATTTTATAAGTTGGTCGACTACCACGACTATTAAAGGTAACTTGTAAAGGTTACTTAGCTATGATTGTTTATTATAATGTACTACTACCTATACCTACCGTGAATTTTTTCGCTTTTAGGGGCGACCACTTAATATTTCACAAACGGATCTCGATCAAAAAGTTGTTTTCCCAAACCCACAATATTTTTTAAAGACCTTTCAGGGTTTTTATTCACCCTGTTTTAATACGTTTCCTTCTTCGTAAACTGGTATCCAGCACGTAAAAATATTGTGCCGCCCTTTCTGTTTATATATTTTAATTCATCTAGAAGAACCCGCCTGAAACGCTTGTGACATTGTTGTTATTGTAAGAAAACGGAAAATAATTAAATAATTAATGGTACAATAAATAAATAATTAAAATAATTAAGTAGGTACATCTATAGGTGAAAAAGTATATAATTTATTGGAACAAACACTATTTTTTTCACATCCTATGTGCCTGCTTGCATATTTTTGGTAGAAATCAAAAAATGTACTTATATGAGTATCATTAAAACTTTCACTAACATCACCATTACGTTCACATAACAACAATATAATTCCAGTCACTTGCTTTTATTATATAGCTATATAGCTATATTCTGGAATGGGATTTAAAATAAGCCAATGATAGCGTCACAAAAAATAATGTTACATGTGCTTTAGTTTTGTAGCTGCATCGCCCTATCGCCGCCGGCATTTTTTTATCATAGTAACGAGCTAACACCACTTTAGAGGAACATACGATACATTTAAAATCATAAAGATTTTTATTTCTGTAGTTATAGTTTAAAAACCATACTAAACATAAATTACTTTATGAAATTGATACTCTTAATGATATTTCACATTATTCAGATCACATTAAAAAAAGACGTCGACTCCTTTTGATTCTGCGAAGTACACACCGGGGACACCGGGCTTAAATTTATTTCAATTTTTCAACGGGGACAGAGACCGGGGACAACGAAACGTATTTTTAATTGTTAAAATGAATTCCCGTTGTCCCCGTTAACGGGGACACGGTCACCGGGGACAACGAAACTACACCAATGTAGGGGTGGTACTACAGTTTTATAGATAACATCAATATCAACAAAAACTTCCATAATATCATTTGTCTAATTATTAGGGATCCGTATGACAACTTCGATAATGTAACCCAAGGTGTAAAAGAAATACCCAAAAATCATTATTACACCCGTGTGACGCCTGGGCGGACTGCTAGTGTATCATAAGTATGTAATGACAAAAAAAAAAGTATACCTATATAAGTATTCTATCAGTTAACTAGTTCCCATAGTACAAGCTTTGCTTAATTTGGGGCTAGATAGCGTTGTGTAATAATGTCCACCAATATTTATTTATTTATTACAAATTTATTTTTAATTTAATTTATTGTTTCTTTACTATCTCAAATCATTACTTCACCATCTCAAATCACTACTTCACCACCTCATTCTTCTCCAGACGTCCAGCAAAAAATTACCCGATCAGGCAGACGTTAATTTACCAAATAATTTTCGCCCATGACGGTCTCTGGATGATGCGGAATCCACATTTTTAATTACATTGAATAAAAACTTATTTCATTTAAGTAACAAAAACTCTTTACGCTTGAAGCATAAATGAATGTGTAATGTCAGGGAGAAAAAAAGTAGTTATTGTGACATAACTGTTATAGTTGGACATAAAACTTGAGAGGTGTCAAGGGACACCCGGATGGAACGAAGTTCTTTTCGATTAATTAGTGAAGGAATTGTAATAAAATTTTATTTCTTTTAAGTTAAAATAATATGTTTTTTATTATTATCAAATATAATGTAATATAAACTTAATCAGTAGGCTCAATTTTTGTCAATTTAGCTAGTTAGATGAGAAACAAACGCAAAGCAAATAAATAGGTAAGTACCTACCTTCCTAAGTAGATACCACCTACCAACTAATGATGTTTTGGTAATCTCCTACTTGCACAATAAGTCGTTTATTAGTTTACAGTTATGTTGTACTGAACACAAAATAACGTGGGACAAGGGAAGGGGAATCAACTTTGACCTCGACCTCGACCTCGACCCGACCTCGACCCTACCTCGACCCGACCTCGACCCCACCTCGACCCCACCTCGACCCCACCTCGACCCCACTTCGACCCCACCTCGACCCCACCTCGACCCCACCTCGACCCCACCTCGACCCCACCTCGACCCCACCTCGACCCTTTCACAACGCGCGATAAGGAACTTCGTTCCAAAAAGTATTTAAGTATTCTATCAGTTATCTAGTTCCCATAGTACAAGCTTTGCTTAGTTTGGGGCTAGATGGCGATGTGTAAAATGTCCACCAATATTTATTATTTATTATTATTATTATTATTTATATATTAATAGATATACTATAGCAAAAAAGTGTCGTGACAACTTTTCGTGACAACTTTTCGTAAGATTTTTTTCCGTCTAGCCCCCTTTCACAACGCGCGATAAGGAACTTCGTTCCAAAAGAAAGTTGGTTTTTGATACAGAGAAAAATATATATTTTAAAATCGTTTTGTGTGATATTTTCATTATTGTGAGCACCCCATCCTCACAATAGTATATTTTTTTTTATAAATGAATTCACTTTATAATTTAAAATTACTTCACGCCACTTCACAAGAAGGTATTATGTTGCAATTTACCAATTTAACAAATCGACGAAGGATCAATTAAGTGAGACATTGATGGTGGTAATATTGTGTCCACTAACTAGATAAAATTTCGTAATATACAATCGCTCTTATTCCTTTATATTAAAGTCTAAATTAGCGTAACCTCAAACTGAAAGTGGAGGGGGTAAGTCCACCAATATTGATTTATACTTTGGTTCACACAAGCTTTACTTAGTTTGGGAATGTGTAAAATCAGCCCCAGATCTAGGGGGGGGGGGGCAAGACGGGGCCCATGCCCCGGGCGGCAAGTTCAGGGGGCGGCATTTTTCAGTTTTTGCCCCCCCCTAAAAATAATTGATCCGGGGCTGTAGCAAAATGTCCACCAATTATGATACCTTGGCAGATGTTATTACCTGGTGTACATAGCATCTATCCCCTGACTCATGGCCCTCAGTGCACCAGCAATGGCTTTCGCCCTTGGCTCCGCTCGTAACTTCGCAATATGTGCAGCTCCGCGCAATGCTGCCGCTCTAACTCGCGCGTCCGAATCCTTCCAGCCCGCTGACAGTGTTGCCAGCACCGTTTCTATTATCACTGTATTGTCGTTGCATCTGAAATGTCAATGTCAATGTCAAACAGGCGCGGATCCAGCTCTCAAAAAGACACTTCTATTCTATTGAATGTAAAGTGTGACCTGTCATTGAGCATTTCAGCGAGCAGCGCGGTGGCGGCGAGACGCTGCGGCGGAAGACGTGCGCGTGCGCAGTTCGCAGCGCGTGCCACCAACTTCGCGCAATGTCTTGCGCATTCGCTCCAAACTTCCGCGCAAACAGCTCGCGCCAACTCCGCAGCCGCGATTGAGGCATCTCCTTTATTCACGTTTCCCAGACTGAGGGTGATGGCTTCGTTCATCTATATAATATAAAAGAAAGTCGTGTTAGTTACACAATTCATAACTCAAAAACGGCTGAACCGATTTGGCTGAAAATGGGGAGGTAGCTTAGAGCCAGGAGAAGAACATAGGATACTTTTTATAACGGGGACGGGAACGGGAACTTAACACAACATTTGTTAATTCTAAAGCGATACGAAGTTCGCCGGGTTAACTTGTCTGTTAATGAATAAAATTTCTGTTGAAATATATTCTTCAATGACAAGCTATAACATCATATAACATTGTAATCGGAACTTGACAAAAATGCAAAGTTTTTTATCAATCGAAGTATTTACAAGGATTTTCGTTGCGAGTGTCCGTTGAACAGCTCCTGTCTCCATCATCAGATCAGCTCACTGTCACCATGTTATTGTATTGTCATCGAAGTTACAAAGGCATGATAAATTTCAGATTAATTGATTGGAGGGAACTGGTTTAAGGGTAACGCAAGAGTTTTATATATTTAGATTATTTAGATTTAGTGGCTTGTGACCAGGGCCCTTACTCTGCAAAACGATTTTGACATTATCGACGACAGTGACAGTGACAGTAGAATGTACCTATGTCAATCATAAAAAGTAATGTCGTTCCATATTTCGAAATATAGTCCGAAACGATGTGACGTTTGTCCCGACTTAAGAGCCGCTAAACACGAATCACTACCGTGTCAGTTTTGACATTTGGACGATACGTTGTCTATAAGATAGTAAATCGTGCCCCCAGATGCTATTGTTACCCCAAAATTAATTACCTTATGACACTCAGCTCTTTCGAGGAAAACGCTGAAAGTGGCAGCTGTGATCTTAGATGGTGAAAATCTCACGGCTTCCCGATTAGGGACGAAGCCGAATCTTTCCTGCCCCTGAAAAACAAATACGATATTATGTATTATACATTCATTCATTCATTCATTCATCGTGTCATTCTCAAATGTCGATTTAAGACTATAAGAAAAATTACTTTATTCTTATGGAATACGGACAGAATTGTTTTTGTGTCGACAATTTTTTTCTGACATTTATTCTACTATTGACAATACTAAAGGCCAGTAATGGCCCCAAATTAATTAAAACAAAAGTGTAAAATCATTAACCAGTAGTCTAGTTCCCATGGTACTAGCTTAGCGTAGTTTGCAGATAGATGGCGTTGTGTGAAATGCCTATCATTATTTATTTGAGTTTTCTCGAATGTTTTCGGGATATTTTTGGTTTGAAATTGTGATATTTTTGTTATTTAATATACCTTGTTGGATGGTGGACAATAGGCTGGTGGCTCAGCCTCAATATAACATATCAATGTGGTGTACAGTACTATAAACAGATCAGCAAACTTCGCCTCGCATATTGATTTCATTGTTGGTTCTTGTAGCATCTCTCCTAGAGCGCCTATGAACTGAAAAATACAATCGAAAAAATATTAAATCTGAAAATTATAGTCAAAAGGAAACAGTAGGATTTTCTGATTGACAATAAGGATCATTCAATAAATATTATTTTTTGGTATTATAAAAAAATAAAATGATTTTATTTCAGACAAAAAAACAACATCCACACAACACAACATAAACTAAACTAACTTACACTAGACTTTATGATTACTATTTTTTTTTGTTTTTTGTAAAAAAGGGTTTTTTTTTATTATGATTACTATATTTTTTTAGTTTTTTGTAAGAATTTGAATGATTCATTCAGAATGAAATTCTTTATTGGATACCAATAATATGAAAAAACCCGGCCAAGTGCGAGTCGGACTCGCGCACGAAGGGTTCCATACCATTATCTATAAAAACGGCAAAAAAAAACATGTTTGTTGTATGGGAAGGCTCCCATACAATAACAGAATAAAATCAATATTTAAGGGGGCCCCTTAAATATTGATTTTATTCTGTTTTTAGTATTTGTTGTTAGAGCAGCAACAGAAATACATAATCTGTGAAAATTTCAACTGTCTAGCTATCACGGTTCATGAGATACAGCCCTGTGACAGACAGACAGACGGACAGCAAAGCTTTAGTAATAGGGTTCCGTTTTTACCCTTTGGGTACGGAACCCTAAAAATGACGGACAGTCCGTACTTGTTTCACGACCCTTACTGGTTTTACGACTTAAAAGAAGCTGTTTCAGAAAATATAAAACAAGCCTTAATCTTTCAAATATTATAGTATATCCTCATAAACTATTGACTTGAGAACCTCCATTATTTTCCATTGATTACAAATTGGACCAAAAATTTATTTCACTCACAGTCAAGGGCTGAAGAGCGGCTACATGGTTCTCAGTGACGTGATAGGGATCCTCATAGAGTTCCACAGATGTCATTAACCGTAAGAAGTTATCAGTAATGGTTTCGGCTAGTGCTTCGTCGGTCGCTAATCGGTGCCAACACATGACCACTGCCCTGAAATAACATAAATAGTAATCTAAATAGATGCAAAAATGATACACGTTTGTAAAGCTATAGCTATACAATATCTTAGACTTTCCGATATGCTGGTTTTATACATAATAAACAAAAGTGGTCCTGGAGTTATGCCCGAAGATACCACACTGTTTAGAGCTACTTTGTCACTTTTCCAAGACTGTAATATCTTCAGATAATAGAAAGTATAGATAAAACGATGTTTTTAGAATCAGAATTAATCTGCAAAGTAATTTCAAGATAATAGTTGCAAGGTATGAACATTTTTACTTACGGTTTTAACGGAAGCTTCTGACCAAGCAGCACGGCAGTCACAGCGTTGGAATGGTAACGTGTCAGCGACGCCAGTGGCTTTATTAGCTTCAACTTTGATTCCTCATCTACCGCAGCCATTGTGGATAACATAACTTCCACTATCCTTTCCACACTTTGATACAAATCTTGACCTTTGCTGATAACATACGCGTCCAAAATCGAACTGATCCCTACACTTCTGTACTCCTGGTTATCATACCCTTCCAGGAGACTCTCTATAAACTGCATCGTGTGGTGATGAGGTATTTTTAAAGATATAGTATTGCACAAAAACATGCAATATTCACTCACGCTATTTAAGTCATCGGTTAGAACGTTGCTTTGTAAATGTGTGAGATTCGTCATGCATTCGTCGTTTGTTTCAATGGTATGTCCTTCATATAGATCCTGGATTTGGACAACCAGTTTGATGCAGTCTATGGTCGTCAGTCTTACAGAGAAGTCTACATCAGCTAGTCCGGGTGATATTAGACCAAGAAGGTATCCCACCTGACCAAATTTACTGGGCGTTTCATAATTCAGCTTGACATTTTTGATGTAAGCGTCAAATATGACTTGTAAAATCATCACAGACGCTGTTCTTATCTCATCGTTCGAATGGCGAATCCATTCAATCATCAAACTGACCAAATCATCAATAGTGCTCAGACACGTCGATTGTATGATAAGCTCCTTGATTAGTTGATGGAGTAGTGTCAAACTATCGTTCAGCGTCTTTGCTAGTTGGTCGTTCTTGTCTCCGTTCCCTTCGACTTCATATTTAAGCTTGAAAGAAGAAAGTTCGCCAAAGATGCTATTCAAAAGAACTCTCAATATTGTATTTCTCTCTTCTGGTAGTATACCTTTCTGTAGTTTTGTCAGAGCCTTGGAAGCTTTTACAATAATTGGATAAAGTTCAACGTTTCGCTTTTCCAAATTGGAGTTGTATATTTGTTCCAATACTGCGTTTAGGAGTTGCCAACGGTTTCTGAGCGTCACGTTATGATGTGCAGCCGGATGAAGTGCTTTGCAGATTTCGTAGAGCGTAGTCACACTTGCTTTGCACAAGTCAAAATGAGGTGAAGATTTTAAAATATCATACAAAATAGATGTGACATTATCGCCCAGTCTAGCTAGAACGTGGACATCTAGACATTCGGTCGCTACTTTACCGTAACAGGTTATAACAGCGTACTTCACGATGCCAAACTCTTGTTCACTTTTAGAGTTTCGTGAGGACAGGAAGTTTAGAATTTTGCTTCCCCTTTTTGATTCGTTCTCCTTGTTGATAGCATCGATTTCGTTCATGACAAATTCTCCGTGTTGACGCGAAGCTATACCGGTCGCTTTACTGACATATTCACAGCTTTCCATTGGTATGGACTTCAACGCCAGTAGTATTATCTTTAGGACCTTTTCCACTACTGCTGCGTTGGACATGTGACACGACAAAATCGCTAAATACTGCAATGATATTCCCTTTACCATCGGAGCCTGTTTCTTCGCTAGCACTTGTTGTGAAATCAGTGTCGCTATCACTTCTACCCATTTGCTGTTATTTACTTGTTCGATAGCTGCTACCAGAAGATCTAAAAGCATGCCGTGCCAGTGCTCTTTCGACTCACACTTATCGGCGAACTTCAGTAGTCTTTGTATCTCAACTGTCCATGAATTCTTCAGATTTTTGTGGACATCACTGGAATATTCTTCAAGGAATACCAGTAAGTTTTTATTTCTTTCTATTTCGTACGGATCTACGATGTAAGTTAGGCATCGAACGAAAACCAAATCGGGAGAGACTTTCGAATCGCCGTCTTTGTCTGAATGCCCTTCATCGATCACCTCTGAATTGTTTTGGAGTAAGGAAGACAGGCACAGGCTGACCGTCCCCATGGATGGTGTGAACTCATCTATCGTCAAAGCGGTCAGCAGTAAGTTACGAAGCTGTGCCCTAATACTGGTAACAGTGTTACACATGAGCACTAGAGAACTTTTACATGTGTCTTTTAAATCTGCCACTTCATGCTTTGACACGTTTTGTGGTCCTTCGAATTCACAGTGCTTTATAATAAACTCCAACATTGTGAATTCTTCCGGTGTTGTTATGCAGTTCCTGTACACGAGTCCCACAATAGCTTTGACTAATAACTTCTTCATTTTCAAGCCTTGCTCCATCGTCGTCATCACTTTTAGTATTGCCACGAACTTTACAGAGTACTTATCGACGAACACTTGTGACGAGGTCGTCAAGTGAGTTAGAATGATAACAGATTTCATTCTCTCCTTTTCCTGATTGTTTTTGCATTGGTGTAGCAGACTTTCTATTGTCTGATCGGAGAACTGGTTCGCCATGTGATCGAAGCAGCGTAGGATTTCAAAATGGTTTTTCACAGTGTGCGGTTGGTCATAGTCTGGCTCTAACAAGACCAAATTGAAGAGGACATGGTTAATGTTACTTATAACGTTGTCGTTCAGGCTTAGTTTGGGGTTCAGCGTCGATGGAGATAATAAGTACGATATACATTGACTGATGTAGTAGAAATTGATTGCCGGTTTGCGGTACAAAGACAGCAATGACAGCACGAACTTGTTAACAGTTTCGTTGAACTGTCTCTCTGAAATAAGCCTGGTGATTGGTCCTAGAGCTTCTAAAACGGACTCGGATACTTTAGGCTCGTAAGACAGCAGCCATTGGTTGTATAGAACGTCGAATATGATCGTGAACTCTGTGACGAAGTTGTCTTTTATCGCGGTTATATTGTCGTTTTCGACGTTGTCGCCTATTTGCTCGGACACGGCGATCGCGAAGTGACCAAACGCTAAAAGAGAGATGAACACAATAATTATCGGTAGGTCATAGACAAGGTAGATTCTGCCACTATAATCACACCATACAATTTTTTTTTAAGGAGAATGGTTATATTTGTACTAACCTCCAATAGCAATGATATCTTTACAACAACATAATTTACATGTTAAAAAAGTCTTTTCAACTTAAAATATAGTTGTTTATCTTTATATATTTAGATAATAATAATAATAACTATTTAATTATTTGCAGTCATGTATATTTTGTTAAAAGTTTTTAATAATAGGGCAAGTAGGTACATGGGTCCATCACGTACATCAATTACACTTAAAAACTAGGTAGGTGTGTTCTGTACCATAAAATGAAAGTAAGAGTATGTCAATTTCAATTAAAAAGACCTTTTCAAAGTTTTATATTATATCATTGCTATTGGAGGGTCATATAATTTTGCCCATTCTCCTTTGAAGGTTTATTTATGAACTTACCATAAGCGAAAGCTTGTTTCAGTCCATCATGTTTCACCAAAGAGAGTAATGGAAGCATTTTGCTAAGAATCTCCTTGATGTGAGGCACCACTCCATGTGTATTAACAGCGGCTAGGGTTCCTAGTGTGTGTGCGATTGTGTAGTGTGGCACAGTAGCTGTGGACAGCTGGTCGATTAGTGAGCGTAGTACCTGGGGGAACAAATTTCAACGTAAATATCGCGCAAATAACTATAGACAAGAGGCAGAATCTCTTCTATCATATACTACTACTATTCTTCTATCTATCATTTGACTGGCCTCACAGCTCAGTTGGTAGTAACTCTGCCTTCTGCGCTGTAGGTTGTGGGTTCGATCCCCACCCGGGATAAACATTTGTGTGATGAACATAGATGTTTGTTCTGTGTCTGGGTGTTACTATGTACAATAAAAGTACGTATTTACAAAAAAAAAAGTATATAAGTATTCTACTAGTTATCTGGTTCCCATAGTACAAGCTTTGCTTAGTTTAGGGCTAGATGGCGTTGTGTGTCAAGTCCGCCAATATTTACTATTACTATTACTAATATTATAAAAGCCAAAGTAACTCTGTCTGTCTGTGACGTTATCACGGCCAAACCCATGCGCCGATTGTGATGAAATTTCTTATAGAGACAGTTTAAAATCTTTTGATGAACCTAGGATACTTTTTTTTCCATAATTATCTATTGATTTTTTCAAATTTCCTGAATCTACACAGACCAGTCGCAGGTAAATAATGTTTTAAACAAATCTATTTTCCAGTGTTTATCTATTACTAGTCGACCCGTGAAAGACGTTGTCCTGTCAAATTTTTATAATCTAATAGAAAAGACTGAATGTTTTTAGTCTGTGATGTCAGATTTGATGCACACCAGCGCCATCTATACAGAAATCATCCCTTTTGCCTTTCCTAACCTTCTTTGGGATGTTTTTCATATTTTAAAGTAGTCTATTATTTATTTGGGCATTATATCTACATCTACAGAAAATTTCAATTTAATCCATTCTGTCGTTTAGGCCTGATTGAGTAACAAACATACATACAAACTCACAAACTTTCACATTTATAATATTATTATGATATTAGGATTATAAGATCTACTCAAAACAGATCACAAATAATGTGCTACAAACCAGTATCTATGTTAGTATGACCTTTGTTTTTATGATAATAACATGCACGCAACTTATTATGTTTCAATAGTTGTCTGGATAATTATCTGTGTTTATTCTATAAAACGAGAAATATTTGTTATTATGTGCATAATAACAAATGTTTTTCGTTTAAAAACTTTCTTTCGTTTGGGTACTTATTTTAATTTTAGTTCCTGGTTGTAGGGCTGACCCCATGAGTTTAGCCTCTGATTACCCAAGTCTAGAGGGGTAATCAGAGGCTAAACTCTTGGAAATTAAAAAAATATTTATTTAAGTTACAATACTTAGTGTAGTATGTTTTTTTAATTGACTAAAACTTTCAGTAGTCCTTTTTAGGGTTGCATACCCAAAGGATAAAAACGGGACCCTATTACTAAGACTTTGCTGTCCACCTTTCTGTCTGTCTGTCACAAATTTTCACAGATAATGGTAGAAAATGGTAGAAAGAAAATAGGTAGAAAATGGTACGGAACCCTTCATACGCGAGTCCGACTCGCACTTGGCCGGTTTTTTTAATTCTTGCACGGAACCCTGATTTTTCAAGTCCGATTCGCACTAAACTGATTTATTTTCTTTGCGAGATTATTATTATTATTATTTTAGGTTTGTATAACTCACCAAGTCCAAATACTCATGACCAACAGCAACCAATACAGCTGACGCCCCCATTTGGACCCCTGGCTCGTAGGCTGCATTCTCTGTCATCGCTCGCAACATCGAGCCAACAAGTTCTGTTGAAACTTTGGAGTCTAGCCTTTTCACTTGGTTCACACATGTTTGTTCTAGGACCCTGGAAAATAGGTTTTTTTTATTGGTTAAAGATACAACAGATTGATGATCTGTAGGCAAATACAAAACTATAATACCTAATTTTTAATTCAATCTCATTGAAGTCAAAGTTATTTTATAATTAATACAAATATTAAAAAATTAGGGTCAAGAAGTAGACCTTATACTTACTTGATAATGTTTCCTAGCTGTAAGGGATTCGCTTTAGCTGTATTCTTATAGAATTCACAAAAAATTTCAATTACATCGTTTGGGTAAATATTGGCTATTTTAGTCAGCGATTTAATAACAACGTTGTTCACAGAGTTCTCATTATCACCTGCGGCGTTTATTAACACCGTTACGGTATCTGTAAATGTAAATAAATACACTTATTATCGTTATCTTTACGAAACCCTACAGATGTCACCGAGCCAAAATAATGGGTATCAAACCTTTTAGACACTCAGATTTTGGAGCAGACATCGTAGATTTTAATGCATAGCACTAGTTGTGGCACTAGTATGGAATTAATTCGAATAACTATGCAAAACAGCAGTTACAGTACACCTCTCTCCAGAATAATTAAACACAGACCGTCCGTAACGCAAACAGTCCACAAACACAGCCAGCTGACTCATGACTGATGACTGACAGTGACAGCCAGTGCTGCTGACAGTGACAGACAGTGCTGTCACAAACATGTATTTTCCTCTGTCGGGAAGAATAGAGAATAAAATGATAGTTAGCAAATATAAATGTTACAGTTTTCACGCTATGACGAATGTCTTTGTAATTTCCCGAGAACAGTAAATATATTCTTGATCTTATTATAATTTGGCACTAAAATACTTTACTAATAAAACTTTGACATTTCAAATTAAATGTTGCCATATTCCCATATATTCCCACTATGAAGTGGGATAGGAATGAAACACGAATACTGAAACAGGAAAGAAAGGGACGGAAGATTTTAGGGTTGGGGAGGTTCAACAAGGGAACCGACCACAAAGAGTAAAAGTTAAAATAGAAGAGATATTATTTATAAAGTCGTTTTGTTATTGTACGTACATGGTATAAAATATACATATAAAATATTATAAATGTGATAGTTTGTTATTTTGTATTGAGCTTCAATGACATCTTATCGATTGAACCAATTTTAATGTTTTTTTTTAATATTATGTAGTTCTTGACCCTAGCATGAAGGTTACTGATTCCACGATAGCGTAGCCACGGGCAAGCTACCTAGTATAGCATAAATTATTGCACAATGCCCACTATTTTCTAGGTACTGAAAATAGTCGCCATTGTGTCGATTTAATATTTGGACGTGTTTCTGACTTATTTTTTTTTTTAATGTATCTTTACAAATCTTTATGGATATAAAGCTCTTGAAGATCGAAAACAATCTTCATCATACCATACCTAGTAGGAGATAATAGTCTTAAACCTATTAAGAGGCTGCCAGTCGCTGATTGCTCTTTTTCGAAACGAAAAAAGAAATACTTCTGAACAAGCCACATCTCCTATTTTTATAAGTATATTACTTCAGGTTCCTACCTAGATTTCTATTAAGCTGAAAACATAATAGCAGAACCTTTTCACGATAAAAATATTATTTCAAAATGATACGTTTTAGAATTTATGATCGAAATATTTTATATACCTACTATTAAAATCAACTTGTGATTTATTGTTAAAGATAGGTAATATGTAGATCTACAATTCTATTAGAATAGATTTTTGTTAAGTAATTATACATAATTTATATCATTAATTTATTCGAAAAGCTAAGGCCGTGGGGTCCCCACGCGCGGACGTGTGTTTGTCATCATTGCAGCGGTCGGTAGGATTATTTATCGAAGTGATTAAAGATGGGTACATCTTTATTCACATATACTATAGGTACATTATAAAATAGGAGATGTGGCTTGTTCACAAGTATTTCTTTTTTCGTTTCGAACAAAAATAATCGTCGACTGGCAGCGTCTTAAGGAGAATTATAATTATTATATTTTTTACCTACAAAGTACAATATTTTTGTATTAAACTAACAAAATATGTAACAAATACAGTCATATTTTTATGTAGACTCAAACGTAGCTTTTACCTACACACTTTAGGTTGGTTGGTAGAAAATGTCTCGGCATTAAACCCGACTTTTGAATCCCATTTTATCATAAAAACTACTAATCATTATATAAAACTCTTCGAGTTTATTTGTATTATTATTATCAAGTGTACGTGAATAAAAAAATTACATAAGTATCATGATAGTAGAAGGCAAATATTTATTTAAAAAGTATGTCTCATCTGTTCAAATTCACAAGAAAATAAATAATTAGTCTATGGTATTTTTCAATGGTGTGGTGACTGTGGTGTGGGTTCGGCACGGAACGAACGGACGACGAGACGGTCGGTCGACGCGACGACTATCCACCCATTCAACGAAACGAATTGCGAGTTTGCGAGCGATATTGAATTCGTGTTCTTCATTCTCGACTTCTCGTGTTTATTGAAGACGTGTAAATTATCTTGACGAACAGGAATATTCTTCCATAAAACCTGAATCTGCCTGGCAGATCGCCATTACGTGACCGCACAATAACTGAATACGACTTTCTCCGGATAGTAATAATTTGATTAGCGAAATCTTCCCATTCAAAATAATATGTACCTGTGCGTATGGTCAGTTACCGACTTAATATCCGTGTGATGTACATTGTACAGTGTGGTTCGTTGATGTGAAGCAAAAGCGTCGGCTCCCATTAGACTATTATCCTATTCGTGATATTGTCGGGCCGGGGAACTGGCCACTCGGGTTAGTCGCCGCGGAGAGTCCACAGCGGTAAATACGGAGTCACAGATCCTGCTTCGCATCATTTACCGTCAGGATTGCGGTGAGTACACTTCCGAAACGACCGCCGCCCGGTCACTTCGACGTTTGTTACGCCTGGCCCGTGATTCCTCGCTTTTTAGCACTTGGCATCTGACATTGAATACGTTACGATCAGCTGCCCGAATGTCTTAAAATAGCCATAAAATGCCAACTCTGCTCTGGCAGCGTCGCAATCAGCTGATCTTAGTAACTATATTTGATTTAGGAAACTAATTGTTCCCTCGTTTTCGCGAAGATCACGTTATCAGCACGTAATCGCCGATTCTGAGATAGCTAGCAGATAGTGGGTATAATGTCTACCTATTGACAATCTTGACACGGTTTCTGTGATTTGAACTTTTGGTATCTTTGCAGATTTAAAGATGGTGCAGCAAGATTTGACTTAGATAGTCATCGGACAATAATTGATTGGGAATGGCTCAGGGTAGCTCGCTGGTGTGAGTTCCGGGCAGCTGTGGGTGACAGTGTTGTGTAGTGCAGTGCTTGTTAGTGCGTGTTGGGTGCCTGCGGGATGCCCTCCGTGATGTTGTCGGCCGTGCTTGAGGAAGAGCCCGATCTGTACGAGGCCTTCCCTCCCCATGTCGATCCTACAGGGATCACAATTCTTACTGACAGTCCTCCAGGTAACACTATTATTTTTTTTAATTTAACAAACCAGCTTTTTATGATATAAAAAAGCTTTTCAAGCTTTTTGTGCATGCCTGTAAGCTTCCGTTCATTTCATTCTTTAGATTCTTTAATCTTGATGATGATGTGGCATTATTGCATATGCTTTATTTAGCATTAATTCACCAAAATCGGGGGTTTAGTCAGAGAGTTAAGTCAGATTCTCATAGATTACATTTATGCATATTCAACATTGTAGTATTTAGAAGCCCATACATGCACTGCTTTTATCACTTCTCTGCTAATTTAAGAAACATGAACTTTACACAACAAGTTGATATACTCGGATACCTGCAGTACCTACAATATTAATGAAGAAATAGGTTTCAATCAATGAATAAAAAAAAAAAAAACTACTGCCTACTTTCTTAAAACTTTTTATAAATAATACTGCCCTAAAACTATTGCAAATAAAGAACAGGAAATGAAAAAAAAAAAATTGTTAAAATTTTTGCCCTTTTCAATTTAAAATTGGAATTTGTAAATTCAGGGGATTTACTCATAGCCACAACAAGCAACAAACATTAAATGCTTGCAATTAATGTTATAAGGAACAAGTCGATAGGAAAACCTGTTTTATGATGCCTCATGTTTGTACTTGTAATAAAATGAAAACAGACACAAATTGTTGATATTATAAACTGATAAATTACAGTTAGCGGTACAGGCATATTTATTTATTTGAAAATATTTTTTATGTTTAATGTTAGTCATGTGTTTCAATTCAACGCTGTTCGACATTCTGAATTCTATAAATAGATTATTAGATAGAGAAGTTCCAAAGTCAATGGTTGTAATCACATCCTTCATGGTGTCAGAGCTATTTTATTACATTTTGAAGTTCTTTCTGACCAAAGCACTATTAATAATTACTTATATAATTAAAAAAAACCGGCCAAGTGCGAGTCGGACTCGCGCACGAAGGGTACCATTATCTATAAAAAACGGCATGAAAATCACGTTTGTTGTATGGGAGCCCACTTAAATATTTATTTTATTGTATTTATAGTATTTGTTGTTATAGCGGCAACAGAAATACATCATCTGTGAAAATTTCAACTGTCCAGCTATCACGGTTCATGAGATACAGCCCTGTGACAGATAGACGGACAGCAAAGTCTTTGTAATAGGGTCCCGTTTTTAAACCCTAAAAAAGGATCATTACTGTTATCAACAAACTATTATTAAAGCAGTAAGTAGTATCGACTTGGCGGGGGCACTGCCGTGCCCCCGGATCTTCCTACCTCCGATTTGGATGTTTTTTTCTTAGTGTAGAGTTTAATCCAAAGTTTGTCCCATTTCAATAGTATTTTATGTAGGACTTATAGTTCCTTGCTACGACAAAAAAAAAACGATTGGTTGAAACATTTTCGTCGGTCTACTTTTTAGTTTTTAAAACATTTTTTTTTTTTAATTTAATATTATTCTGTTGTGCTTTCTGTTTGCTGATAATTATATTAAAGAACACCGTAAACATCCTCTCAAATCCTTGGTACAGTAGTATTCTAGCTAGAATCATGTCATGGATCGCGCCACCGCCATAGATAACTATTATTTCTCCTTATAATTCGGAGTCTCCCGACGGTGTTCCGACGGCTCCCGACTACTCTCTTTAAGCCTTTATTTGTGGAATTATTACGTTACAATTTTGGCGGATCCATTCCATACAATCTACATGTAGATTGTGGCCGTATCTGAGATATTATATCAGTTATGGTGGCAACATTGGACTCACGAAAAACTGAGAACATTGAGGAAGATGTCGGCCCTCTAGAAATAGAACTGTTGTAGCCCTTCCTCAATGCTATGCATTTGACATACTAGCTCAAACCCAACGCCGTTGGTTTCTCTGAAATAGCATAATGTATGTGTTGTTGTAACACGGAGACATTACTGCCGATTGTGCCATGTAAACCAACCTGAAGGCATTCTTCGGCAAGCTTAGGTTATTTCATTTGCAACTAGTAATAATGCAATTTTGAATGAGTAAGATCGATTGTTAGCCTGATGTTTTAAGGATTGTTTTTATGACCTCTGTGAAGCCAGGGTGGGCCGATAGGAAATTTATAAAGTCGATAGAAGTATCAATATCCCATTATCTCAGTCACTTATTGAACATTTTGTTGTAGCCGATTACGGCCATCATAGTTGTTCATCATCATAATCCATCATCATAAGTTGACATGTTAGTTATAAATGATCACAACGAAACCACTACAATACAATGATGTACGATAGACATCCAGATCTCCGGGTGCTTTAAAGCTTTAAAGAGCTCTAAAGGTCAGTTTGGACCTACGCGGATCTGTGCGAAGCTGTCCGGATCGGACCAATGACTGCGCTCGACATATCAAACTCAAATATTTGAGCGCTGTCATTGGACCACTCCGCAGAGCTTCGCACAGCTCCGCGTAGGTCCAAATTGACCATTAGAGCTCTTTAAAGCTCTAAAGCGCCCTGAAACTCACTCTAAAGGTGCTAGTCCAAACATTAAATTTGGCACAAACCCACATTTTTGCAGTAGTTAGCATTTTATACTTAAAAGATTGCAAGCCGCTTAAGAGACAACTAGCTGGTTTCCTTACGATCTTATTCGTTCACCGTTTTGAGCACGTGTTAATGTGCTATAAATTTTTCAAATAGAAAAATCCAATGTTGCATGTAACGACGCTCCATTGGTTCGAACTCACGTTGAAAGTCGAAGTAACTCACTCAGTCAACACGGCCGGCGCTGTTCATTGTTACCCTAGAATCAGGGGTAAACATACCCTAGGGTCCTAGGTTAACATATTGTGTAGTTCCTTATCTAGGGCCTAGACAGAACCTAATTATGTCACCAGAAAATGATATTATGCAGCTCTATTAATATTCCACCAGTATCTAGGTCATCGGCACTGATAACAATGTAAATATACTTCATCCTACGGCTTATCAGTGAAGAAATCTGTTTGCGATACAATTCTCTATTGTTATATCTCAAGCACGCACTTGTTTATGCAATCGTTAAGCTGTGAGAACTTTGATTAGGGAGATGGGAAAATTTATTTCTTGGATTTTCTCAAAGCGCTGTGAGGTCGTATTACAAAGGAAGCTTTAACGCATTGACGAAGAACAAACACCTATGTTCATCACTCAAAATGTTAGTAAAGTGTGGGATCCCCACAACCTACAGCGCTGAAGGTAGAGCTATACCAACTGTGCTGTGAAGGCGCGCTCTCAGGTCTACTCGCGAACCGAAACTGATTTGTCAAAAGTAATTAACGGTCGTTCCATCGTTCAAACTATAGTCGAAACGATTTTACTTTGATACGAATATTGTTACTGTGGGGACGGGGTGCTCACGATAATGAAAATATCATACAAAACGATTTAATATATATATATTTTATCTCTGTATCAAAAATCAACTTTTTTTCTTCAATTGTTTTTTTTTCTCCCTGACATTACATTTCCTTCTGCTTCAAGCTTAAAGAGTTTTTATTAAATGAAAAGAGTTTTTATTCAATGTACATATTAATGTAGATCCCACAGTTACGATATTTCGTTTTCGGTTTGCGAGCAAATTCACTGATTTGCTGAGATTTGCAGGGATCATCGCTTCCAGATAGATGTCGTCATCACTACAAAATGTGCTTGTTATTCGTGTGATGATAGCCGCGCAAGGCTGAAGTATGGTAATGCCTATAAGTTATAGGCTATAACAAATAGTTAAACCGCTCTACGAAATAACCGAAGTTACAATACGGTCTAGGCAAACGTGAAGTTAGCCGTGTATCCTGCAAAATGGTTTTGTGTCCCTGCATAAGGTTGAAAATTGTCTACCGCGCAGCCAGTTGGCTAAATTCACCGCCGACCGTACTGTACAAGTTTTCATACATAATGTTTTAAAGATTTTTTTAGTCAAGCTATTACATTCAGCTGTCAAATTAAACTATTAGAAAGAACAGTTGATAATACATAAAATTGGATACCATACCTAGCACGCTACGGTAAACTATAATCATCCGAACATAGAAATAAGCCAATTTATTTGCGTGATCAGCTACTTTAGCATGGTCTGATGTTGTTGACCAATGCTGTGCGCACGCGCATTAGTGGGGGAAAACGCGCGAGTCGGCGAAAGGCCTTATTCCGACGATTATACAATGTTTACTAATCTGAAAATTAAAATAAAACGGCGGATGTGTCAGCTTATATTTTAGAAACACTTGCAAAAAACAATTGTACCTATCTAAGACAAACGCAAGAACCAACAATAACAATTTTATTACCTTCATTAGGTGCTTACATTATATCGGTTTTATTGTCGGTACGCGGTTGATAATTCATTAACTTCTACGCTAAGAAACAATGTCATACCTAGGTACTTAACTGATAGGCTCGAAGCCGTGTTTTTTGCCTGATTCTTCTAGGCTTGGTCGCGAGGAACAGGCGTAGCTTCACCTAGCTCCTAAAACTTTTCAAATTGATCCTTGTGATTTTATTAAAATAAATACCAACTAAATACATCCTGTTTTAAACCATTGTGGCATATGCCCGTCAGAGAATAACCGTCTTCCTATATTCTATCGGGAAGCTGTAATATTTGTATAACAATATCAAAAAGATATTGATTTCCTGGCTCAAAGGGTATGGTAGGTGTAAAGTATTATCCAGGTTAGATTTGCAGATTGCTAAACAGAAAGTATTTGAAAAATCGTCCTCAATCCCGCAATGAAGAGAAGGGACGCTTTATGATAATGAAACCTTTAAAAAAAAATTGCCTTTGTACATTGTAATGTCTTTACTTTTTAAAAAGTAGCCTATTTGTTATTCCAAGGCACACTGGTGTAGATAAATTTCAATTTGTATCCATCCGTTTGTGCTTTATTGAGGCACAAACATCCAAACATCCTCATAATCTTTCAGACTAGTACTTATAATAGTCGGATAAAGAAAAAACCACCTCTATATTATAAACGCTGTCACTTCAAACTTTTAATAGATAGCAAAGATAGCATTGCTAAAGCTTTTGATTCTTGTAAGTTTAAGTCATACTTCTCAATAGAGCTGGAGCTTACTCAGCTCTACGTGAGTACGTGTTCGTTTATGGATCTTCGAATATCCCAATACATCCCACATTTACAAAGAAACAATAACGAGCAGAAGGTGCGTGCGTGGCAACACACATTCGCCTGACCATGATAGCTTCCGCGAACATTCTATTTCATTCTAACTTGAAGAGTGTGTACTTAGCGGGCATTTTAATTTTATTATTCGGAAATAAGGAGGTATGTGAATCAGCTTTGTCTCATTCTAGTAATTTTAGTTGTTTCTCTCACACTGAGCTTCTCGCAACAAGCTGTTCTCTTTCACAAGCTTTTACCATATTTTATAACTCTTAGCAGATGTAGATCACTTGACATGTTTTTCGGTTTTCGGTAGATCCCCTAACCAAATCAGCACAGGTCGAGCGGACCTTAGCTCTGAAACTTTGTACAGAAAATCTGAACAAAATTGTAACAAAGAAGGATTTATGAGATAAATTTGACAAATATTGTATACTGTATTAGTTATTTTTAGCCAAAATAGTTATAAATAGAAAAAAAAACTATGGTGAAATTACTTTGAGAACGTATCATAGAACTTTAAATTACTTAGTTAGCAAGCGTTTTTGATTGTGAAATATTAAGTTACCATACAAATCGGAACAGAATCGGAAGAATTGGTGTTCCTATTTCTCGCATTACGCTACGGTAAGAGTAAGCTAAGCTATTCAAGACTTTCACAGCCTTGCACCACCTTTGAATAAAATGTCGTCATATTTGACCTTCAAGCGAAAAAACATAGTATATTTCAACAAACTTTGAAGAACTCTACTTGGTTGCAAGCAGTTTTGATTGTAGATATATATTATTTACGAAGAATTTCAGATACGCTACTATTGTATAGGCTTTGAATCTGACGAATGCTTACCTGATTTATAAAACGTATGCAATTTATGTTTCTTCCAATATTTCCTTGGGAATTCTTTCGTAATGATTACAGGCTACCTACCACTGGACTCACAGGTAGGGGGTATAGGCCGATGCTTCAAAACACAACTCAGTCGTAGTGTGTTTATCAGTACGTGATGAACTTGTTCAAAAGCTTGTGCAATACTTATGAGCCGGTTGATTTACTTGCGAGTTAAAAGCAAAGTGAATGCTTTTTTGAGGTGCTTAATTTGTTAGTGCAACTTTGTAAACGAGCTAAGAACTGTTATCGGTATAGTTCTGATAAATGTCTTGTTTGAATAAAAAAATGTGGTAGACTACATCCGCTAAGATAATAAAGTAATTAGTGATTACATCCACCAGACATGCATCATTTTGTTTTCTCAAGAATTATAGGTGAGTAAGCAGTTATCTTCTTTATTCTTTTCTTCTTCCTAATTTACGAGTACATGATTGGTTGAAATTTTAATCAACCGCTTTTTGAAAAACTACTGCAATAAGTTGGCACGTGTTAAACGTAATATTTGGAAGTGTCTCCGACTATTCCCTTATGCATCTTCAAAGATCTGAGTGCCCGAAGGTCTGAGATGATGTTTATCATCCTCCTTATTTCAGCCGGGAGACAAATTATTTTGTCACAAATGAGTATGTGTAAAACGTACTAAATGAGTGTTTTAAGTAAAGGTTAGAAGTATTGGGTTTTCTGGATTCAAATAATAATGGCGTTATGTTTATTGTAATGGAGGTTTTGTTTTCGAGAAATGCAACATTACACAAAATAGCCGCTGCATTCACTATTATTAATAACTTTTCACTTGCTCGTAAAGTGAGCCTTATTACATCGTTATTAGGGCCATAAAACGAGCTATAACACACTCGTGTTACACACTAGTGCATAATAGAATTATCCCTCCCTACAAAGTTAAGTTAGTACTTAACTGCAAATTAATTCAATTTAACCGGGTAATTCATTTTTTTTTATAACAACAAAGATGCCGGTTTTATGCCGCTGAAAATCTGTCTACATTTTTGGAATAAATAAATGTGTATGTAAATAAATAAAGCCGATTTATTTTAATTCGTAAGCAACTTGCTCATTAGACACTCTGCTACAGACAACAGCCTCATGTGTAATGAGCTTTACTCACTTGTATCATAATATACTATTATTGAGTTATTCTCATAGAATATCTGAACTGGAGTGCAATGTTTTTATATTTAATGTTTAATCACACTTACATGAAATCCATTCCTTGAACACTCAACCATCCTCAATATATGGATACACAATGATTCGTAACGGTAACGCGTCCCAAATATTTGGAACAGTTTCAAAATCGTTTCCTTACTCATTTGTAGATACTTGACGTATCCGGATGAACTTTACTTTGTCGCAGTCGTGTTTTATGATTGAGATTAAATAGTTTGATGACGTAAACATTGAATCACATTGTCAGTTACAATAATTGTTATCACAAAATTTGTACAGAATCTTCATCTTGACTGGCCTCACAGCTCAGTCGGTAGTAACTCTGCCTTCTGCGCTGTAGGTTGTAGATTTGATTCCCAGTTCCCACCCAGGATAAACATCTGTGTGATAAACATAGAAGTTTGTTCTGTGTCTGGGTGTTATAATGTATATTAGGTATGTATTTACAAAAAAAAAAGTATATAAGTATTCTATCAGTAATCTGGTTCCCATAGTAAAAGCATTGCTTAGTTTGGGGCTAGATTGCGATGTGTGAAAATGTCCACCGATATTATTATTATATCTTCTGTTTTGTGAATGTGATTTTTGATTCAGCTCTCATCTCTTTTATGGAATGACCTTTCTGGCAACAATTTTATCTTCCTTGACGACCAAAAGCTTAAGGCGAGTAATTAATGTGTTTGATGAATGCAGAATCGTTTTTTCTCAATAACCGTAAAACATACAGTTTTGTTTTTATGACAAAGATAACTTAAGGGTATAATCTAGATAAATTACAGACAGAAACACGATTGGTGAAATTTTTCTCGATAGTTTTATTTTCCAAAGTTGGCTCTTCATAAACACTAGTTTCGTTTTTAATCAAAACTAGAATAGCTAAACAGTTCATTTTTATATAATTCGTTAGTTAATCATACTAGCTAAGTAAATTACAGACGGTTTCTTTTTAAATTTGATGGTTTTCAAGATAATGCAGTTTTATCACCTTTTCCATCTTATCCGGGTAGATTCAGCCCAGCGCTCCCAGTCGACGATTGTTTTTGTTCGAAACGAAAAAATAAATACTTGTGAACAAGCCACATCTCCTATTTTATAATGTATAGTATATGTGAATAAAGATGTACCCATCTTTAATCACTTCGATAAATAATCCTACCGACCGCTGCAATGACGACAAACACACGTCGGCGCGTGGTCCGCCTTAGCTTTTTGAATAAATTAATGATATAAATTATGTATAATTACTTATCAAAAATCTATTCTAATAGAAATCTAGATCTACATATTACCTATCTTTAACAATAAATCACAAGTTGATTTTAATAGTAGGTATATAAAATATTTCGATCATAAATTCTAAAACGTATCATTTTGAAATAATATCTTTATCGTGAAAAGTTTCTGCTATTATGTTTTCAGCTTAATAGAAATCTAGGTAGGAACCTGAATAATATACTTATAAAAATAGGAGATGTGGCTTGTTCAGAAGTATTTCTTTTTTCGTTTCGAAAAAGAGCAATCAGCGACTGGGAGCCCCTTAAGGGGTCTTAACGTCTTGCTTCGACGATTTTGGACCGGCTTTGTTTAACAGACGGAAAAGGCCGTGCAGAGTTGTTGTGTAACTGAGGTTTAACATTTTATGTTACTGTAAGGTTTCTGAACGAAACTATTATTTATAATTTATCTCTTGTTTCTAAATGATGTAACAAACCTAAGTCGCAAATCTATGTGATGTAATATCATTAAAGAAAACGTAAACGCGCTATAAATTGCAGGCAGGATTTTCCCGACAGTCATTATTTCTAAATACTTAACGGAAACTATTGTTCTTAATGTGATTGCAGATAAATTAGTGCCAAACTGTTATGTTATGGTGTAAATGTAATAATGTCTTAAGTTTTCGTACAGACTGACAATTTACCAGCGTCATCTTCTGGGTTTTACTTATTTATTACGCTGTGGTTATGGTGGGTGACATCTTTCATGTTGTTATTTGATTTTCTTCAAACAAATAGGTCTGTTTCAGGCCACTGTGACCGGTGGCATGTAGTCTACCATACTACCTATCTATTTTAAAATGTTCAGTATCAGATCAATATAAAAACATGAATGTGTACTGAACACGTACAATTTTTTAGAATCACGACTATAATTTTCTAGTACGGTACACAGACATCCTCCCATATCCCCAGGCGCTCAGATCCTTGAAGAAGTCTAAAGGGGGAAGTCAAAGGCACGTCCAAACATAACATTTGGCACATGCCCCCATTTTGCATACAATGTCCGCAATGTTTATTTTGCGTTAATTGGTGAACTGCGAAATGTAGAGCCGAACATACCTAAGCTCACTCTAGCCCACACATGCGAATCAACATGGCTTTTAAATGTATGAAGTGCTTTCGTACACAAACACTTGCCAATTTGTTTGTGTATGTAGCTTCACACTACAGTACCACTCAAAATAGCACTTCGGTAGCTGGCTAGGCAGGCTCTAGATATTTTCACAATCTGAAGTTTAAGATAAAAATAATTACCTTATTAAAATCCAGTCTTCTCATAGGAGTAAAATGTAGCTTCGAGCTTTGCCCTCTAAAGGGTATTCTGATCAAATTCATGGTACAAATGCCGGTCGTGAATGAAGATGAATTATAATTTGGTAACTAGGTTCCGCTTGCGTGGTACTTGGATAAAAATTAGCCTCTTTGCTATTACAGGGCTATGTATATTCGATTTTTTATCCAAATTTTGTCGTTTGGGTGATGATTGAGGCACAAACATCCAACGTATAATAGCTGTCCTGACAGACGTTGTCCTGTCAAATTTCAGTAATCCCACAGAAAAAATCACTTTCAGTTTTTCCCGAACTTTATGCCACGCTTATCACCCTTATAAAAAATACCCTACGACCTTATCATTCATACCTACCAAATATACCCAAAAAAACATACATATCGGTCTAGCCGTTTCGGAAGAGTTTGGTTACAAACATTGTGACACGAAAATTTTATATCTTACTAATATTATAAAGAGGAAAGATTTGATTGTTTGTTTGTTTGCATTAAATAGGCTCCGAAACTACTGGACCGACTTGAAAAAATCTTTTACCATTAGATTAGGCAATCTTGAGAAAATCCCTATTAAAACTTTCATATAGCAATCCAAGGTGTAAAAAAAAAATAACCATAAAATAATTAGTACACCCGTGCGACGCCGGGGCGGACTGCTAGTATTAAATAATATTTTTAGAATATTTTAAAATCAGGACAAGCCAGGGTTGAAATAAAATTAAGATATTTACTTTCGCTTTAAGACGCTGCCAGTCGACGATTATTTTTATTCGAAACGAAAAAAGAAATACTTGTGAACAAGCCACATCTCCTATTTTATAATGTATAGTATATGTGAATAAAGATGTACCCATCTTTAATCACTTCGATAAATAATCCTACCGACCGCTGCAATGATGACAAACACACGTCCGCGCGTGGTCCGCCTTAGCTTTTCGAATAAATTAATGATATAAATTATGTATAATTACTTATCAAAAATCTATCCTAATAGAAATCTAGATCTACATATTACCTATCTTTAACAATAAATCACAAGTTGATTTGAATAGTAGGTATATAAAATATTTCGATCATAAATTCTAAAACGTATCATTTTGAAATAATATTTTTATCGTGAAAAGTTTCTGCTATTATGTTTTCAGCTTAATAGAAATCTAGGTAGGAACCTGAAGTAATATACTTATAAAAATAGGAGATGTGGCTTGTTCAGAAGTATTACTTTTTTCGTTCCGAAAAAGAGCAATCGTCGACTGGCAGCCTCAGCTGGGTGGGTCACAAATAACTGCGGAATGTGATTGTCGCATTGAAGGCAGACATAATTGATTGAGCTATTTAATTTTATGAACCCAAAATTATAGGGTCAGTAATGACGGCGGCAGGATATAATAAAATAATTAAATAAGCATGTTTCCTTGGGTAAGTTAGAATCCCACCAAAAACATTCTGTAAAAAACTAGCCAAGTCTCGATGGAGGTGCTTGTTTATCTCTAAAAAGTAATGAAATCTAGACAAAGTCGTACCAATCCTTACTACGATTTCTTTATTATTATAGTCACACATTAACTAATCTAATGCGGCGAAGTGGTTCCTGTAAAGGATGGTACGGCAGTGTTTGTTTGCTTCGCGCTCCACTTGGCGGGGGCACTGCCGTGCCCCCAAATTTTTAGAGTATGTCCGTTATCGAACTATGTGTATATAAAACATGTTACTGACTGACTGACAATCAACGCAGTAACAAAGTAAGTAGTCTTTTTATGATACGTAGAAGTGCACCAAGTCACCAACAATAAAAGTCTTAAAAAAATATCACTTTAATAACACCTAACAGGAATATATAGGCATACCCAACTCAGACAACAGCCTCCACAGTTCTGTTAACTGAGGAATCCTCGACTAGAGGCAAATTCGAGGTAATTTAATTAACTACTAGCTGCTCGCGGCTTTATCCTATGTTCATCAGGGATAATGTAGGATTCTAATGGTAAAAGATTTTTTCCAATAGGTAGTATCGGAGCGTATTCGATACAAACAAACAATCAAATCTTTCCTCTTTATAATATTAAGTATAGAAAATTACCAAAACACGGTTTCGAAGTCGAGTCGAGGCGGAGATATTTCGAGGTTACAACTAAGAATATGGGGATAAAATTTCCAGTGTTGTGAGGCATGCATACATTTGTCCCGTTGCGGTAACCGAATCCGCTCCTCTTGCATCTTAGTCCACTACGTCACCGAGATAAAATGTTGCGTAGCTGAAATGGTGACTTGTCAACAAAACCTGTGTTAACTATGGTAATTGCTCGGCATGTGTGTTTACATGTAGTAGTAGTTTTGAAGCGCCGTTTATTGTCTGTCAATCGCGGCGCTCTGGTCTCGACTGCAGCGCAGATAACCTAACCTCGTCTTATCACCGCTGATTATTTAACACGAGAATGCGGTAGGCCCGGTCTAAGAGACCACTTTCGGAATGTTTGTTGCCCTGCTTAACTGCTTTGGTATCGATTCAACTCTTCACGTTTTTTTTTAATTTATTACTTCATTACATTGTTTAAATATCTTATTACATGTAACTGGGTTCATTTTGATCAGCTAACGAACGGATACCATTATAAAATATATATATAAAATGAAATAAATTTTCTGTTGAAACATATTTTTCAAAGACAAGCTTTTGTAAAATCATTCAAACCATCGAGCACCAGCGCGCTATCACCTATCATATCACATAACATTGTCATCGGAACTTGGCAAGAATGTTAAGTTTTTACTCAATCGAAGTATTTACTAAGGAGTTCCATTGTGAGTGTCTGTTGAACAGCTTCTGACTCCATCATCAAATCAGCTCGCTGTTACCATATTATTGCATTGTCATTGTCACCGAAGTTACATAAGTATGCAAAATTTCAGCTCAATCGGTTAAAGATAACTGCTTCAAAATTGAGGTGCAAGGTTCCACCCCGACAAACGTAGTTACATACATACTCGCACATACCTATATACATACATTGCAAGTAAAATAAAGCTTGTAAAATACTGTCGGTTCAATGTCATCGGTTCAATACTCGTTTTTCAATATTTTTTTCCATTAATTATTAAAGTCTGTCGTTAGGCGGTCAGTCTCAAAATAAGCAATTTCCAGTTGTTGGGAGCCTAATGACTAATCGATAGGTCTGATACATTTTTAATAGCTCTGTGTCACTGCCCTCGGTGCCATCTTTAAAAATGACAAATCGTAGGGTTTCGTTGTGAAATAGTAAGACGATTTTATGTAATAATGTCAATTTGAAATTGAGCTTGTATTGTGTTTACGATTATTGTCCCATTTTTGCATGCATGATTGTTTAGTTACGTATGCAGTACGCAAAATTTCGTTTGTTAAACTGGCGCAGCTCCAATATTGCGTTATGCTTTGATTCGATTGCTATTTATACACCGGGCATGCTGTTATCGTGTGCTATCTACGTGTGTTATTTACATGTAGATTTTTTTATTTACTGACGCCAAAAAATGATAAATTTCCAACTTGTTTGTTGCTGTTTTTGTAATTTATTGTAAACAGCCAATAAGTCCGTTACCAAGATTTTAAATTTCTTTGTCCAGTCCGAAGCATTTTATTTTTGCTTATAAAAATAAACACAACAAACGCGGTCTTTAGTACCGCGGTACGATATCATTGTGTCAAATAAACAATCGAAGTGTGACAGTGTTGTCGCTATCGCATTTTCCGGAGGCTGGCAGGCGAGCTTACCGCTCACGGCAGTGCCGCCGGCGCGCGCGCACCGAAAGCATGTGCCGAGCGCCTTCGCGATGTACATAGAACCGGCCGCGTTTCGCGCCCCCAGCGCCGAGTCCCTCGCTGAGGTCGCCACGCCTATCTGGACGCAGTGCTTACCCTCCCCGTTATTCGCAGGCAAGAAAGCGCCTCTCAAAACCTTCGAGGAGGTCCAACCGCTCCTGCAGCAGGGCCGCAAGCGCGAGCTCAAACTCCTCATTAGAGAAAACTCCTGGCCGATCAACAGCTCCGTCCGCGCCTCCCTCTGGCCCGCTCTCTGCCGCCAACATCAACATGGAAAGTCTATGCTCGACGGATTCTACTGGGACATGGTTACACAGGTCAGTGATCTTAGTTACGCAACTGAATTATTATTTTTTGTACTTTAAAGGTGCGCATGTGTTTTTAAAGCTGTTTTTGAAAGTAAAGATAGCTGCTATCTCGCGAAGCGCTCTGGCACGTTGTTTTCATCAAGGTCATGTCTATTTACCTTGCACAGCGGCGTCCAAATGTTTGTCAGATATCGCGCCCCCGGATAAAAAGGTGACATCCCCGACAAGGTCGTCACTCTGCTTTTCATTCTAGCGGGGCTTCGGTGGGCAATTGTAACAAATTCTCTTTATCATTCTAGCATCGTTCCCATTGTTCGTCAGTATCCTGAATGCTGACAGCATTTTGCAATAACATTTTTAAAACTTATGTGCTAAAACAAATGAACTCGAGCTACTTATACAGTTTTAACAAACTCTTACCATATTAAAATTACCAGTTTCGCGTCAAGGTTTAAAAACAACAGGTTTATTCTAAATCATGTGTTGTAGTGAAACGTTGCGTTTGGGTGGAGGCTTGCCGGCTTGTTTGTCAGCCTTGTATTCGACATCAACGCGCGATCGCGTCACAACGAGACCGCTCGCGCATCTTAATTAACCGCCTTCGCCAACAATGGCTGACTAATTATACCACAGGTGGCTATCGACAGAAACAACATTAAACTCTCGTAGAAAATTTCGTCAGAATAACTTTTGGCCACAAACAGAATGCATAAACGTGCAAGTGTTATTATTTCTGCGTACGCGATTGGCACGACATCAACTGTTTCTCTGAGTGGCTCACCTTCGCCACTCGAGAGCTCCATATATTGCACATACACAGCTATAGGCGTTATGCGTGCACAGAAACCGGGATTGTACTGAAATATAATGGAAAGTTTCCGAAGAGGCAGAGTTTCTGTTGCTGAGTGCTATTTTTAAAAATCGATGAAATATTCAGACAGCTTTTAATCTCTGCGCGAATATAAAATTCATAGCAATAATCGCATCATTCTATATTTATATATTTTCAAAGGTTCGAGTAGGTTAGGCAAAATAATTAGGGAAACTGGTCTGTTCGTAATTATAGTTCAGTAAATAAACGCATTACGATTAATGAGTCAAAACACATCGATTGACCTAAATAATGGACTCGTTTGTTTATTTCTCATTTCTTAGAATTCTCAAAGCGTTATCCTTATCTTCCGAACATCTCTGCGATGACAATTCACAATCTATCAAAGCTAATGAGTTGATGAGTCAATTTTCTTTACACATGCATCGCGTAGTAAGTGTATTTATAATACAACTTTTTAAGTAAGGATATAATATCTCAAATTCCAATAATCAAACAAATGTCCAAGACGTAGAAAAATGAAAATTAAAAACTATTGTCATTAGACTCTTTGGTATCACGTATACCCGGCAATCGAACATCGTTTATTTGTCAACAATTGCATTATTTCCAGTTTCATAGAGAATCAATCCTCTTTATTTGACTTAAAACACAGATGTGGTGACGTTGCCGATTTCAGACAGGTACACAATTCCTATAATTGAACTCCCATCGAACATCGATGGGTGAATATAAAAAAATAGGCAATAAATCTGCTGGGCATGTCATTTAGCAAGACGAATTAATGGCAGATGAAGCAATGCTGAACAGTGGCCAAGAGTGAGTAAAAGATGCGGAAGATATAACAGTAGCAAAAACGGTCGACATACTTTTAGTTTGAGTCGCGCGTTCTTGTATTAGGGTGTTATGTTTGTACCCAAATGTTTATCTTCCAAATCATATCTCTGCATTCCATTTAAGTGTTTATGAATCACACTGTTGGGATGTAACTCCACGTGGAGTGGTGTCATTCAAGGGCTACATGTATGCATTGCCAAATTCATCTAGGATTTATGCCTTTAACAAGTAAAATCAATGACTCAGTATGGTTCTTAATAAAATTAGCTGTCACAATACTTTTCACAAGTTCAAATAATATGGTATTTCAAACGATAGAACGCATACAAAAATACTGTATCGAAAAACATTAAACAAAAACTTTGAAGGCATGCAAATACATCACTAGATGCGTGAAACAATACCTACGCCACTAGGATCACTACCTACCACTAGAACTTAAGGTGTTAAATCTAGACTTGCGGCTTTATCACTTGTGGTCTACTGGTATGCCTTATTCATAACCTCAGGTTCGCATAAGTACATTATAAATAGCACATTGCATAAATATTTCATTCTTGAATCATTTTATCAATATCTGCCTAGAGCGGTTCCCTTTTGTTTCTGCCTCTCATAAGGTATTTGCAGTCTTTGCAGATCCCTCCCGGAGCTATATCTTTCTTCCATCCTGCTAGTCATTCCTGGATTTAAGCCATGAATTATTCTTATTAGTTTCACTGTTTAACTCCATTTCGATTTGTGTAACGTCGTTCAGTTAAAAATCAACTTGTTTTGTCCACAATAATTATACGTAATCTAATGTAAATTTCATGCAAATTTGTATCAACCAACGTAGAATTGTTACTAAGCTAATTGTGTACTTAAATTAGAAAAATATAGAAGAATCATTTAAAAAAGGTTGAAATCCCGAATGATGCCCGAGTATTTTTATTCTTTGATAAAAAATACTTATTTTTGTTTATACGTTTGGGTAAATCGGGTAACTCTGAACTACCGCTGGACATAATTTTTGGGATAGGATTTAAATGTTTTTGAAACCGATTTCTGGAATCTACACTTTTGATTCAAACTTTCTAGGAAAGGCAAAGTTAAACTGTGCCTTTGTTTACGTAGATACTTGTAGGTAAGCTGTCACAAAGTATAAAATCGATGAGAGTGGTCAAATGAACTCTGAAAGTGGCAACGACATACTCGCCTTGACCTCGCTCGACGCGCCGTCACTCAACAATAACTGTGAATTTCTAAGCGATTTGTCACACAACATGCACTAAAGATAAAAATATAAGAACAAATAGTAAAATGTTGGTATTTTACACAATCTGAATTGATTGATACGGAAAATACTTGGGTTATCAAAGTTAAAAACTAGACTAGGCACTGATAAGACGTCTTTTAACCCCACCAGCAGTGAGTAATATAATATAAAAACATCTATGAATGAATTCTAATAAATAAAAACATCATTCAGAGCTTCTGTTTGATACCAAATACCTTTTAAAATTTACTCGTGCCAACCGAAAAGTCGACCAAAGCTCTGGGAATAAAGGTTCAATAGGCTTACGGCCAGTATTAAGTTTTGAATTAATTCATTCCGACTTATCAAAGGACAAAGCGAAATGAAAAGCAATGTCAGACGGCCTGTGCTATAATCTCATTACGCGAAATCGGATTATAGAGGGCGAAATGACGACACGGCGTTTAAAATTAAAGTTACAGCCGTTTGGAAGGAACTTCTTGCAAATGAATTTAGGTTAATTATGGGACAAAAACATGAACATTTTCGGAGATAACGTTTACGCGTTCAACTGAAGAAATCAAAAAAGTTTAACCATTAATATGTTTCTCGCATTTTATGAGATAACAGTTTATACGACAGATACGATTGGAAGAGTACCTGTTGAAACTTTATTCGGTACCTTAGGAGTAAGTAAACAATGGTGGCGATTCTGTTGTGTCCAAGCTAAACTTAAAATTTTGTAAAAAAAACATCGATCTTATTCCTTTTATATTAAAGTCTAAATTAGAGTCGCATCAAAATGACAGTCCTAAAACTTGGGATATTTTAGCCGTTTCTCTATTTTATTTCGCATATTTGACACAACCAAGTGTCATATTAGTCAACACCAATTTACATGTTGATTAAATTTAGCTTGACGTTTCTAAATCTATTACAAAAATCGTAAATTTATTCAATACTATTCTATATTTTAGAACTGTCACTTTGAGGTTACGCTATTTTAAACTTTAGCTTAAAAGTAAGTAAAGTAAAGTTTTTAGGAATTTTAACTTAAGCGTGGACACAACAGAATCGCCACCAAATGTTGTGCAACTCCTTTCTTGGATCGCCTCGCATGATGGCTTCTTTCTGTAACTCGAACTTATGAATGAACGGTTCCGGAGCACGTGGTACAATATCCTGTTATATCATGATCGCTTTATCAAATACCAAGATTATCGATTTGATGAATTGGTATCGATTACAAATGAAGTAGGTTTAGTTATATCATGTTGCGTTCATGTATCCTACTTTTGAAACTAGGTTAATTTTATGGTGATTTTTATATCTGTGTTCATTGTAATTTAATATGCGTTGCATCTGCCAGTCTTAATGGAGGTTGGTTGATTTGTCTATTCATTTTGGGCTCAAGGACATTCCACACCGGAGCTTCGTACTCAGTTCTTAGCATGTAAAGACTGAAATACTGTGTGAATGAAACAGATTTTCCTTAAGCCATTTATGACTTTCTGATTTGGAAAATACCCTCCATCAATCCTCATAATCGTGATAAATGATAAAATCAGTCTGCATGCGCTAGACCTAGACCAACATCGTGATCCATGCTTTAATGAGAATCGTTCGTATCGTGACATCGCATGAATAATTACCGATAAGAAACTTAGAGGTGTGTCTCGTCTTGAAATCGAGTTCGAGTAAATATAGTACTCTGACGATATCTTTATTCAGCAGATGTTGGTACAGATTTAATAATATTGTTAAATTAAGACTTCAAACTTTAATCCGGGAGGTATGACAATAAAATAATAAATTTTACGATGATTGATACACTCGCTAGGTAAACCGAATCGCCATGGCGACCGGCCAAATTCTAAAATAGACCAATACACCATTTTGTTTTTCTCACCTCCACCGCCTGCATTGTGGTCACGTGATTACCGTAAACCGCTTTATAGATTTGGAAATTACATTCGATTAATTTGGGACTTTACGACTGTTGAATTTATACGTGTCGAGTTCAAGGTTGGCTTAATGAAATTTTAATAACATCAGGTTTATGAGCCTAATTTTACACGTCAACTCTGCCAATGATCAACAAATCGACAGCGATACGAACAGACGGCAAGAAACAAGGAGCAAAACGGATAGCATGTGTCAAATTCAATTTCACGCATCACGAAGCAAGCCCTTGAGCTAGAACTGCTGATCTGATCAATACCGGTATTGGTACCAGTCCGAATTTATGACGGGTTAATACTAAGAATCACTATTCGAGTATTGAGTCAGGAAGTGGACGACCGACAAACGTTTCCTGTTCTCGCTTTTTCGCACACCTTTTCCAAAGACCTTGAGTTGAGATAGCTTCTTTTACACCTGGTGGTTCTTGTTCGTTTCTCTGTGAGATAATGTTGACATTTTGAAGTTGGGGTTTTTATAGAGCACGACGTTTTATCTGATCTGCATAATGCATATACTTGCGTTGTTCATGAGAACGTTTTCAGAAACAAATGATGATGGGAAATTGACTAATGAATCATACTCGCACGTTAGATAAGTACAAAAGCATGTTGCAAAATTCTCCAAAAGGGTAGGTTGACCTAAAGTATGCTTAATACTTTATTACGCATACGCTATATTGTTTCATCATAACAGAATGATTTGCATTAAGTTTGGTAAAAAATAAATAGGATCACGACTGTAATCCCCAAGTACGGTAGACATCCTCTCAAATTTCCAGGCACTCGGATCCTTGAAGATGTCTAAAGGTGTTAGTCAGAGGCACGTCCACACATTACATTTTTGCAACAGTTAAAATTCCAAACGTAACAGTTAAGTTAAAGTTAAGTTTGGTATGCATAATGTAATTATGCATGAATCTCTGCTGCTGTCAGTGCAGAAAGCGTTGAGTACTGATTTAATCTAGAATAATCTAGATCATTCCCCTCATCAAGAGATTGATTTAATATCATAAAAAAACAGTGCTACGTCAACTTCTTCTATAAGTAATCATCATTCAGGCAAACAATGGAAATAGATATGTTATAATTGCTATTGTCGCTACTGACGTGGTTTTTATTACAATCAGTAATAATAACATGAACACTGAACAAACAAATATCGTGTATATATTGTCTTTCCACATTAAAATTTTCATTTGAAAAACACCATAATATTACCAACGCAAATCTGGCTCTATGACTAAATAATGTAGAAAATTGAAGTACATTTTTCCAAACAAACCTATAAATACCATGTCTATAGTACTCGTCAAGACAAATCTAACTATCCCAAACACGACGTGGTTATATTGTGTAGTTGAGGAGTTCTTAGAGCTTCATCATCAGACTAGCTCGCAGTCACTTTAATATTATTGTCACCGAATCTTAACAGCGTGTATAAGTTGTGCACAATCGATCCCCCCTCCTTCCTTAGTGAGATGTCGTTCTCCCCCTCCTATAATACCACGTGAGTTTTTCAAAATGCTTATTTTTAGTGTAAATACGTAAGTAACAAGTGCTTGATTTTCTTGGATTCAAAAAAATATATATTTCTACTTACCCAGTTTCCCCGTATTACCTACAATGTTTCTTGTGGAAAAAAAATACGTAATATTTGCCGAGAGCCCTCTCTTCCCTACGTGAGATTCCTCTCAACCCCCTCCCCCCCCCCAAACGCCAATTAATGGACGCCCCCTAAGGACAAAAATAAAGCTAGCATTCCATAGTTTTTATTGAATTTTCATTAGAATCTAAATTAATACCTTATCAGGCTTCCCCCTTTGAAATAAATCGCCTTCCATTCCAACCCGTATACTTTTATTCAACTCGAGTTCTTTACGGATCGCCGACCTAACCCAATTACATTTCTCTAAGGCCTTAATTAAAGTTCCATTGCATGATTTATCGTTGCCATACATTGTAGGTACCCGTTCTTGCATCTGTTACTACGAGAACACTATGCTCTCAGCTACAAGAAGAATTATAAACGCTTGGCATAAATAAATCCTAATAATATTATGTGTAAGTTTGTTAGTTTGTGCCTCAATCAGGCCTAAACGACAAAACGGATTAAAATGAAATTTTTCGTAGATGTAGATATAATGCCCGAATAAAACACAAACTACTTTAAAATACGAAAAACATCCCCAAAAAGATAGATAAACGCAAAAGGGATGATTTTAGTATAGATGGCCCTGGTGTGCTAAAAATCTGACATCAATTTTTACTTCATAGGACAGAGGACAAAGTCTGCCAAAGGGTCGGCTAGTAAGGGGGACAAAGTCGGGACTTTACACACAGCTCCATCTAGCCCCAAACTAAGCAAAGCTTGTATTACGGGAACCAGATAACTGATAGAATACTTATATACTTATATTGTAACTGTATACTTACTTATTATACTTAGTATCACCTAAACACAGAACAAACATCTACATTATGTTCATCACACAATTGTTTGCCTTGGGTGGGGATCGAACCCACAACCTACAGCGCAGAAGGCAGATTTACTACCAACTGAGCTGTGAGGCCAGTCTAGTAGACTATCGATACATTTTAAACTGTATTACCTGAAGATAAGGCTCAATGTATATTATTATACCTTTTTGCACGAGTTTAACTAACTGCGCAGTTCAATTATTTAATTTTTGACATAACATAAACAAATACTTAACTTTAAGTATTATTGGATCGTTAAAATCATCATGTTTACTTCGCACTGTTGTATAATTTTAGTTGTTGCTGTAATATTGTCTCTGAACATAAAACTGGTCAAGTGCGAGTCGAGCTCGCGCACGTAGGGTTCCTTACCATTATCTGTAAAAAACAGCAAAAAAAAAAAAAACACGTTTGTTGTAAGGGAGCCCCACTAAAATATTTTATTCTGTTTTTAGTATTCGTTGTTATAGCGGCAACAGAAATACATAATCTGTGAAAATTTCAACTGTCTAGCTATCACGGTTGATGAGATACAGCCTTGTGACAGACAGGCGGACAGCGAAGTCTTACCCTCGTATTCAAGAACGACACTATGTTGTGGGTGCGTGTTCTCATAGTGTCGTTCTTGAATACGAGGGTTAGTCTATTACTCGAAGATACTCCCGTTTTATTTTTCGCTTTATCACTACATAGTATAAAGCAAAGTCGCTTTCCGCTTCCCGCGTCTGTATGTCTGTATGTATGTTTGCTTATATCTTTAAAACTACACAACGGATTTTGATGCGGTTTTTTTTAATAGATAGAGTGATTCAGGAGGAAGGTTTATATGTATAATAACATGCTACCCGTGCGAAGCCGGGGCGGGTCGCTAGTTTATAATATTCATAACATTTCGATCATATTTCACACTTACTCATTGCATTTTGATAAGTAAGTCATTGAATTAGCTTGGATGGAACACGAGAGTGGCATTGTAAAGTAAAGTAAAGTTTATTGCCAAAAAGAGATAAAGAGTTAACATGTGCTACGTGATGATAAATGGGGATACTACCATATTAAATGGGTACTAGCAAAATAAGCGCAGAGCTTGTATCTTGTCAAGAAATCCAATATAAAGGTTAAACGCTGCCAGTAATATTCCTAAAAGCTTCAAATTTAGGCTTGCAATTTGTCACCATGTGAATGCAAAAACCGGACATGTATTGTGCCAAATGTAATGTTTAAAACTTATTTTAAACATGCCTCTGTCTACCTTAAACATTTGGGAGTCTGAGTGCGTGGAAATATTTTTTGATTTATTTTATTACTCCCTGTAGTGTACTGATGTAGGTACCTACTTGTTTGGGTGCCTGTGTGAATAATGAAATATCAAATAAACGATTGACGTTCGGATGTCTCCGTCAAGATAGTGAGTCGCGAGCTGAGGGGCGCCACTGGACTTGCGGACGACTGGAAGTCAAGCTAGACTGGAAATCTGTTTGGTTACCTTTTGTAGGACACATAAAGTGTGAACGTTACACTCCCCATATTAGTTTTAACGATAAAAGCAAATAATCTGACCAAACTAGATTGGGTGATCTTGTTTTGTTCCCAGTATGTCTCAAACACCATAAAGTTAAGCTCACTCAAAATATACGGCTTAATAAATTGGCATATCCGTTTCATACATTCCAGCGATATTTCTTTGTGCTCTCTGCTCTACAATAACTAGACGAACGAAATATTCCATACAATGTTACTGATTTAATCATGAATTCGTTCCAAGTTCTTATCTTAATAGTTCATGACCGTTTTGACGATTCTAATGACGATAACAAGCCTTTTCTGTTTGATATGGTTCATCATCATCAACAATGTAACATGTTCTTGCGTTTTGACGTTGTTGTAGCTTCAACGCCGAAAAAAGCGTTGGTGTTATATGTTTTGTTAAATGTTGTTTGTTCTACTGTAGTATGCTTTTGCTAAAGTCAAATAAATTGAGGTTGTTAGAGTCTTAAAATGTATATCTATCTAAATTAAGACGCTGCCAGTCGACGATTATTTTTGTTCGAAACGAAAAAAGAAATACTTGTGAACAAGCCACATCTCCTATTTTATAATGTATAGTATATGTGAATAAAGATGTACCCATCTTTAATCACTTCGATAAATAATCCTACCGACCGCTGCAATGATGACAAACACGCGTCCGCGCGTGGTCCGCCTTAGCTTTTCGAATAAATTAATGATATAAATTATGTATATTTACTTATCAAAAATCTATCCTAATAGAAATCTAGATCTACATATTACCTATCTTTAACAATAAATCACAAGTTGATTTTAATAGTAGGTATATAAAATATTTCGATCATAAATTCTAAAACGTATCATTTTGAAATAATATTTTTATCGTGAAAAGTTTCTGCTATTATGTTTTCAGCTTAATAGAAATCTAGGTAGGAACCTGAAGTAATATACTTATAAAAAAAGGAGATGGGCTTGTTCAGATGTATAACTTTTTTCGTTCCGAAAAAGAGCAATCGTCGACTGGCAGCCTCTTAATCTAATACTTTTCAACGAGCAATTCTTGTACATAATCTAAATCTCGGAAACAGCTCCAACGATTTTAATAGTAGGTATCAAATTTATCAAATTGAGTAAGCGGGGGGGGGGGGGGGGTTCGGTGGCAACAGATCGATCCAGGTACTAAAAGTTTATATGGCTTCACATGTGGCGTTGTTAAGTTACTGCTCCTCCAGAGCTATTAAACATGTTTTGACAATGTCTGACAAATTATTCTATGCAACAGATAAGAAACTTGCATGGTATAAAAGGACCATACATTTTTTCAATAATCATCTTAATAATATTATAAATGTTTGTTCCCTAATCCGAAAAACGACACCTAAATGCTAAAAAAACGCAAAAAGTATGATTTTGGTATACCAGATGGCGTTGGTGTGCAACAAATCTGACATCACAGACTAAAAACATTTAGTCGTCATAGCAACGCAGTTTTGACTAATGAATGATTTGCATTCTACCAAAATTCGTAATTTATTTTTTCAGTAAGTAGGTACAAGGTTTGTAGTTAAAAAATTGGAAGCTGCCTGAAATTGCTTTTTCATATGTGATTCATACAAAAAAAATTTACAGAACAACGTTTGTCATGAGTCGGCTAGTTTTAAATATTCTGGAAATATCCACAAAAGCGTCTCAAGCCTTTTGTTTATTAGTTCGTTTGAAAATTTACATTACCTTATTTAAATGTACATCAATTCTGTTCGATATCTTGTAAGTTATTACAATCGAACTTTGGAACTATCCACAATACATATCGAATCACAAACACGGAACAAAGGCGCTAACTGCTCGTAATTTAATAATTAAGTGTCGCATTGAGGTCTCCGAACTCATCTGGGGTCGCTTTGTAGGAATATCGTTGTAGTGGTCTCTCTACTTGTTTAACTGCGTCAGATTGTGGTAGTTTGAAATGATTTACGATACAATTTGACAATATTTAGCTACCCAACTTCGAATGTTTTGATTAAACATGCTCAAATACCTACGACAATGTTTTTTTATTGGCTGCAGAAAAATTACTTGCGTTGAATTTCCAACTTTATATATTCAAATTCAAAAATAATTTATTTCAATAAAATTACAAGGATCACTTTGAAACGTCTTAGGAACTAGGTGAAGCTACGCCGATTCCACGCGACCAAGCCTAGAAGAATCAGGCAACAAACACGGCCTGGGGTCCATCTCTTTAGATATTTCCTGTTAGTCATACAATATTTTCGACCCATAGCGCTATGAACTAGATTTATCTGACTGATGATAAGAACCTTGGGACCACTTATTCTTTAACGCTGGGACAAAGCGGCAGATCTATTGTGTGCACTCGTATTTTCCTTTACTCATGTAGTCCACCAATCAATCTATTACCAAGTGCACTTTGATAATGTATTCAAAATATTATGTACGCAGAATTGTGCAACTATCTCACAGCACCGGCTAGAGGCACATTCACATCCGTGTCGGCCATAGTTGCGCAATGATCCCGCGGCGTCGTTTCCTATTTATTAGGTCGATCTATTTAAGTAAGATAACACACTGAGCATTGCCAATATTTCACTATATCATTAGCATTCGGAATGCCAAGAAAAAAAAATAGGTAAACAGTCCTCTTACGTATCAGCGATGCCGACTTATCTACTATTATTTTGCTTTACTAAACTGCAATAGGTTTTATATAAAATTCTCGTGTCACAGTGTTGACGTGACCGATTTTTATGATTTTTTTTGCGTATCGGTAGGTATGAGAATAGGTCGTAAAGTATATTACGAACAGCTTTCTGGAAAAACTAAGTGTTTTTTTCTGTGGGATTATTGAAGTTTGAAAGGACATCGTCTGTCGGGACAGCTAGTTTAATTATAGAAATCAATGATGCTCTACTAAATAATAATTGGCTAATAATGTAATGACTCTTTACAATCAGAATGGTTGTAAAAAAGAAATTTGGTATGATTCCGATTTCAGCTGTACGTTTGAGATCTTTGAATAAACTATTTATATTTGCTAGCTAGTTCTAGTTTTCTCTTATCAGGAGTCTTGATGCTTTACACTGTATAGTAAATAAACAGAGATAACTGGACACGCAGATAAAACACACATCAAATAATCAGCACCTATTATATTTGAATAATGTTCCGCGAGATAACCTCTTGGTCATTCGCTAATATCAAGCATCGATCAGCAGTGTCTGTCTATGTACTTAGTAACAGGGCTGCACCATTTCAAAACTCACAAGTATCACAATCACAAGTCCCATCATTTCAAGTTACTGCATACTCGTGTAAATTTTATCATACACGGCTTTGAATTTACATGCAGTCTTATCTTTAGATTTGGGTCCCACGAGACTCGTACTGCTACATTCTTCATATCATCCCTGTAAAGTGTACCTATACCCAAGCGCTTATCATTGTGTCTATTCCAAGTTGATTCTATGTTCTATTTTAAAACACCGCTTGATGCAGTAGCCCTCTGTTGGCCTGTGCTCGCTGGAGGTTATCAATCCAACACTGTTTACAGGGAATGCTAACTGGAGTGATACGGAAATTGTCTCTTCATGACACATTCATATCTACGAGTAATTGTTGTTATGTGATCTATCAAAATAGGACAGTGGAATTTGCCCACATCGCTTGATCTGTCAGAGTTTTGATCGGCTGAAATGTACGCTGTCATCACAAAGTGCCTGCTTTGTTTTGATTGTTTTCGTTTTTCTTAATTGCTTCGTTTAATTTCATTTGTAGACGCTTTTTATCTGTTTGGTTTAGGCTAAAAATAGTGTGGATAGATAACGTGTAAAAATTATGCTTTTCTTACAATGTTTTCTCAGTAATCAGTATAGTAAATTGCTAATTTCAGTTTAAGACAAAACAAGTTTTCCTTGTCATTTCACGTAACAAGTGCGGATAATGAACAATTTTGAATTTCCTCATCTAGCTTCAGTTTATGAAGTATTTTGCATATCTGCTGTGTTTTATATAGTCTCATTTCTGTTACATCATTAATTTGAATAACCATTGCTAGGAAGTGCTCAATGTCAATCCACCCGACGGAAACATCTAGTCCGCAGATAACGGGAGTGTTTTTCACAATCTACTTTTGCCTGCGAAAGATTTACAGAGGCTCTCAGTGCGATGGTAAAACACAAAGTTATTTCCGACGGAATCTGCCTTGTGGATTGGCTCCGACGAAAATAGTATCATCGATCTTATTTGCAAGAGAGAATAACAGCCGCCGCATATTTATTTGTACAGCGGCAAATATAAAAACTTGTGCCTTATTTTCGGAGTTCATCTAAAATTATGTTGGCTAGGTATTGAATGAACTCTGCTATGTTATACCGTAAATTTATGCACCGCCTGCAATGTATTGCAAAGATAGTATAGATAGATAGATCGTCTTTATCCAAACTAGAATCAAGACCGTCCAACAGTACAGCAGTAGAACAAAGCGCAATTTGGCTTTTGTCGGTCCACTATATTCAATTTAGCGTTGATTGTCAGTGGCGAGAGGTCGTGTCGGGGTTGTGTCTGCACTAATTAGGGCCTCAGTGCTTCGCCCACACACGTGTTCATTGTCGCTCTCCTACCTATAAACCTGCCCACTTCACGTGACACACTTCACCTAATGATATACTCAAGGTATGCCGTGTTACAGACAATGCAATCATTGTGCTTATTCATACCAGTATTAATGTAAAAGACAATTTTAAAATTGCTCTAGGTACCAACATATAGATGACGACACGTGTATTTTATCTTTTATCTATTACAACAAGATCTGTGTATATGTACATGTTATACTAAAGCAGCTTCAGTGTTTAAATTAACAGCTAGTATCGGCGTTGAAAGCACTCAATAGCGCATTACATTATTCATATTCGACACTAAGGTTGATGTAATGCTCAAAAACAGACTTCACGATCCACAGCCATCATCAGTATTACTCGGCTTTTAAAATAAATAAAATGTATACTTAAATATAAATAGTTTGTCCCGAGTGTGCATTAAATCAAAAACCTATAGCGCCCACGTGCAAGACTTTTAGTGCCTTTATGGCATCGCATCATCAATGCAAACCTTTGCATTATCTTTTTACAAGCTTTTATTTAACTTGCAATGTATGTAAGTTTGATAAGGTGGAATCTTGCAACTCAATTTTGAAGCAGTTATGAGCTGAAATTCGCATATTTATGTAAGTTCGGTGACAATGCAATAATATGGTGACAGTGAGCTGATCTGATGATGGAGTCAGGAGCTGTTCAACAAACACTCACAATGGACTCCTTAGTAAATACTTCGATTGAGTAAATCTTTGTATACTTGTCAAGTTCTGATGATGTCAATGTTATATGATAAATGACAGGTGATAGCGCGTTGATGCTCGATGGTTTTAATTATTTTACAAAAACTTATAGCAATATATATACAACTAGCTGACCCGTGCCCGCTTCGCTATGCGTAAGACATTTCTAATACCATCGTGGACTTTTTTGTAGACGTTTTTAAGGTATACAATACTGTAGTACATTATTTTGATATATCTCGTGGGGTTCAGCCAGCATTTGCAATGTAAGCGCAAAAAAATGTGTTTATTTACGACATCACATTAGAAACCTCTAAAATTATCAGTGTTTCTCTACTATATTATGCATGTTTTATACATATAAACCTTCCTCTTGAATCACTCTATTTATAAAAAAAAACCGCATCAAAATCCGTTGTGTAGTTTTAAAGATATAAGCAAACATACATACATACATATTACATATTACATACAGACGCGGGAAGCGGAAAGCGACTTTGCTTTATACTATGTAGTGATGTTTGTAGCAGAGTTTGAATCTGTTTTCATCTACTAGTATGATTCCAATCTCTACTAGATTTACAAATATTGTCATATCATACAAATTTTCCTATGACTTTTAGCATTGTTTACTCTGAGTCATTGATACTCTAAAAATCCTAATTATTTACCGGTTTTATCGCTTCCATTGTATTAAGATTGCCAGTTGCATTATTGTGTAAGTTCTATGCCGTGAGTCTGGTCGCAGAGCACGTGTAGATTCGCGTAATGGCGGACTGGTCTGGAGGTGTGTTTACAAAACGGGCCTGGATCAGGTTTGGGGCCCGTGTGTTCTAAGTGTGGGCGGCCTTGACAGCGCCAAGGACGCCGCGTCACCACAGAAGAAGCAACAGCTAGTACTAGCCACTGAGCGTGCGCCAGCGCCGGGGGCGTGGTTTGAGCACGCGATGCCAACCTCAAACAAACTTTTTTTATCCAACGCTCTAGAAACTATATTGTTTTTATTTCTTTTACTTGATCCGCGTCGCGTGTTATCTGTTGAAGAAAATTAATGAGGTTTATTTAAGGTTTATTAACGTGGTCGTTCGTTTAATAAAGATATAAAGATACATAATAAATCTGACATAATCTGGAGAGTATAGTCATATTTATTTTATGAAGACCTTAGACAAATAACACTTTGCTCTAGCACTAATGATACTCATTGCTCAGTACGTGGCACATAATTATAAATATGTATTAACTAGCGTCAGAGTATCTTGCAATAGGATATCCAAAATTACCACTCTCCTTTCTAAAATTATATCTAAGTGAGACCATACTGGCTACTAACATAATTTTACAACATTGAAAATATCACGATTAATATAATATGTACGGTAGTCATCCTCTCGGGTCTCCAGGCTCTCAAATCTTTAGGTAGAAGCACGTCCAAACATTATTTTGGTATTTTCTATGAAGCTGACTAAACTAAAACATGTGCCAGGCACTATAGCGTCCCAGAAAGTTCCATCTGACGTTGTATAGATGTAAAAAACATGTAATTAGGTCTAACTATACCACTCGTACAATATTATTCTTTATTCACAGACGCGTGAGGTCATTTATTTCACAAGAATGTGGTAAATTTTCATACGCAAACCGAGTAATGAAAACATCGTATGCTAATTCAAAATGTCGCATACAATTTGGACACTTGTTGTATGCGTATTAACCGTAAAACTCTCGACTATGTATTTTGGTATTTTTTCTTGCAACGTCTTTTGTAAAACTGTAAGTCTTTGTGCTCATATAATTAAAGAACTGTTGGTTCAGTGTGGTCGTCGTGAAAAAGGATTATTAGTTGTACAATTACAAGCTTTTATTTAAATTCACTTGTTACATATTTGTTATGTTTGGGTCAAATCTTGCAACTGAATTTTTAACCAGTTCCCTCTAACCGATTAAGCTGAAATTTGGCATATGTGACTCGGTGACAATGCAATAATATGCAAACTGATCTAATGATTGATGGTTGAGTCTGGAGGAGTGGTCAACGGAAGCCCTCAGTAAATAGTCTGATTAAGTCGAGTTCCGATGATAATGTAATATTTACTTTGTCATCAAATTTAATTTCAACACAACATAACCCCGTTGTGTTTTAAGCACATAGGATTCCATAACAGTTGTTTTGGCAAATATATTATTGGTATAATTTTGTTACATATTTTCGGTTATTTAACAAACATTGGACGAGGTCTTTGCTCTTCGGAAGTTTACGCAATAATCGGGCCAAGATTGAGAAAATCATTTTTATACGAACCGTTATCTCTTTATCCTTATCTGTATAAAGATTTACGAGTATATCGTACTTTGAACCCACGTTGCTATTCGTTAAGTTGAACATTATTATGTTGTGATAAATAAAATGTCAGATATTTTATATTTGGTCGTAATCACGTTGAGTTCAAAATGTATGCACGAACAATGTTTCTTATCTTCAGTCATCTTAAAATATTGATCCACGGAACTGTTTGACCAATTCTGGCGACGGCGGTATTGTTGTTTTACTCTTTACCACCAGCTTATAGTTTGACAAGATCGGTGATAACGTGGACGTTGTAAAGATACTGCGAGTGTTTTCTTATAAAACACTTTTTCGATGTAAGTAAGTACCTACTCGAAGATAATGTAGCAGTATAAATCTACAAAATATAAGAGAATATCGTGAGGATACCTGTTGGTATTCTTATACGCGGTAAAGAGGTTGTGATGTGACCTGTCACGTATGGATGACTAACTATTAGTGAAAAGATATACATATAGACTATAGAATAGACTGTTTGCAACGGTCTTTACATGGCTCAACTGGTTCATATATATTTTGTAAATATTCTAAGTATTAGATGTTATTTTATTATAACCTGAATTAAAACATTAATACTCCTTCTCTGTGTACCAAACGAGCGAAGCCGCGCGCGAGATAGTGCGCATATACATTTTTCGAATAGAAAAATACATTGCTGTACAGCCAGGATTAAAACCCACGACCTTCGTATTGAAAGTCGTGGTACCATCCACTCCGGCCAACACTTCTAAAGCAAGAAAGATATGGGAAACTACTTGATATGAAGTGATGCATGCCTACAAATATTTTATGCTGTGTAAAAGCATAATCGGTTCGACTCGTCCTTGCTCATCGTAAAGTGGATAATCACGACACAACTCACGAATGGTCGCAGGAGTTTGAATAACACATTTGTATGAGTGTACTAAATCAATTTGCGGGACCTGATTTACTAAAGAAAAAAAAAACAAAATCACCGTTTGTTCGGAAATACATTTTTAATAAAATTACATGAATTTTGGAAACTGTGCATAACATTAAATTTGTAATTTAAAATACCTCCGACAACAACTAGAGACGAGTTGATGATCTTTAAACAGTTGAACAAATTTTATTTTTATTTCATTAGGGATAGTTAAAAAAACACATTTCAAACAAATCAAACTAAATCAAAATCGGCTCATCCGTTTAGAATAAGAAGCTACGGTGCCACAGACAGACACAGCAAACGTATAACACCCATCTTTTTGCGGGGGTTAAAACTGATATAAAAATATGTTGCAGATACATAAAAAAGTTTTAGTAAAATAAGTAGAACTTCTAAATAAATTATATGTTACTCTTATTTGCTTCAGGTGTTCGGCACAGTCGAGCTTCCCGACAAGCCGATCATGCTGCCTCCCTTCGTGGAGGCGACCCACTGCCTCGGTTACCACCTGACCCGCAAGGGTCGGGCGGTCGCCGACAGGGTCGTCTCGGTCCTCGGATACGCCTGCCCCGACATCACGTACAGCCCTAGCTTGTATCCCATCACTGCTGCTCTCCTCCACTTTATGCCTGGTGAGTTAATTACAAGCTTTTATTTAACTTGCAATGTATGTAACTATGTTTGTTCGAGTGGAATCTTGCAACTCAATTTGGAAGCAGTTATCCCCAACCGATTGAGCTGATATTTTGCATACTCATATAACTTCGGTGACAATATAATAATATGGTGACAGCTAGCTGATCTGATGATGGAGTTATATTATGTCGCAGCTCGCTGGTGCTCAATGGTTTTAATGATTTAAAAAAAAATAACAGAAAACTTATTTTCTATTCAATTTGCATTTGTCTATTGTTTATTTCTCTTATTTTTTAGTTCTATAGAGTACGATAGAGATCGCGATGAGGGCACGCATGACAAAGTTTTGTTTATTGTATTCAGATGAAACTTTGTTTTGCTGGTTTAAATTACTGTTTGCATTTGAATCAAGTTTTCTATTATTATAATTTAACGATATTTTTGATTATAAGCGCAGAGGTGTCCAGGGATACATTTTCGAACCTTTTTTATTGTTTCGCCATTGCTCGTGAAGCTGTTTCCTCGTCGTTTAGCATTTTAAACTTATTTATAAGCGTCATAACAAAACCTTTTTCGTTATCAGATAATTTTATCTGAAAGTAACCGAAGGATTATTTTTTCTTTGTTTAACAAATCACACAAGAAGTTAACACGCCTTTTTATTTATGAGTTTTAAAACTAATTATCGATATTTCACATAATAGCCTGTATGGGTGAGATGGAAGCTGTTAATTTTATTACTGTGGTTCTCTCGGGTTTATGAATAATCCACCGTAGCCGCAGCTTTATTGTCTGTCATTACTGTTATTATGTCAATTTTATTATAATATCTGAACGACCAATAAATTGCTTCCAATAGCTCTTTCATAAATTATAAACTAGGTTACTACACCTTTTACTACATAGCCTATTCGATTATTACAACAGTGCTGTTAAGTGTATCTATAAATATAGATATGAATAAAAAAACCGGCCAAGTGCGAGTCGGGCTCGCGCACGAAAGGTTCCGTACCGTTTTCTGTAAAAACGGCAAAAAAATCACTTTTGTTGTATGGGAATCTTAAATCTTAAATATTTATTTTATTTTGTTTTTAGTATTCGTTGTTATAACAGCAACAGAAATACATCATCTGTGAACATTTCTACTGTCTAACTACCACGGTTCATAAGATATACAGAGCCTTGTGACAGACAGACAGACGGACAGCGAAGTCTTAGTAATAGGGTCACGTTTTTACCCTTTGGGTACGGAACGTTAAAAACGATCGAAGTGCGACGCAACTTAGGAAGTCAACATTTATGGAGCATACTCTCAATTCTGAAGAAGAGGCGTCATAAAATTTATAGTCGGTCACGCCTTAATTCAGTAATGAGTGCGGGGGGCGATAATTGAACTCGGCAATAGGCAAATTGCCGGAGCTGTCTCTCCTGTGCCGTCTAGATCGTTGTTATCACCCCTGCCATGCGAGTTTGCAACTCTATTCCCAAGTCACAAGGTTCTATACACTTTATATCAAGGCCCCTATCCCCGATTGGTTTTATCGCAAACACAATTGCTCCCTAGTACTCCGCGACAAGGTCTGAATTCCTTCAGACACGCATCTAACCGGGTTGACGTGATATCACGACTAATAAACGTCGCCGGCATTTACAGATTTGCATCGCGTCCGTCGAGGCTGTCAATTTCATACGTCTCATTTCCTCTCTCGCACGTATGTATTCGATATAATTGGTAGGAATGCGAGCGGCACAGATGCGTACTCCATATTACGAGTATATCTAGAACAGAGTTGTTTTCGTCTCGTATAATTCGCAACTAGTGGAAGGAAACCCCGCGTGAAGTTATTTTCAAACAAACATCCTCTGTACCACAACACATCCTTATCTCCATATTCTTAGTTGTAACCTTGAAACTACTTTGACTCGAACTCTTTCGAGGTCCCTTGAATTTTCCTCAAAAAGTACCTCATGTTTGGTATCTTAAATTGATATTTTCGAGGTTCCTCTCCAATTACGTCAAGAGATTTTCATCAAACAAACCGTCATACGCATGCGTCATTCAGAAGCTATCAGATAAATGTCAAGGTACAGCTCGAGGTACCTTGAGTTGACAGTTATTTTGACTGAGGAATTCTCGAATTTAGGCTAACTCGAGGTAATTTTATCAACTAAAATTACCGAAATACCTGTTCAGATGTCGGGTCGAGGTGGAGCTGTTTCAAAATCTACTGGAGCTTGCTCTAGCTGAACACTTATTGTTCACGTTATTGTACACGCGAGATTTAACGGGAGGAGCCGAGCTCAATGCTGTAGAGTCAATTTGGAGCCGGATGCCTCTAAAAGTGACAATTTCCTCTCGGTGTTCTTGACAAATTGATTATGTAACAGCAGCTCTGAGCTCTTGTGTATTGTACTCTCGGTGCTCCTATTTTATATTAGTAAATCGTATATTACACGTAAACAATACAATCAACATCCTAATTTATCAGCCAAATTAATTCACTAACAATGCGGAGCTGGTTGGAAATAGATCGAGTTCTAACAATGCTGTTGCAGAACTACTTAGTATGCAGAGCGTCAGTCGTGCCTTCCGGGAGTTCCGACCATCTATGCCATTTCATTATACCATAGTCAATTCATCACGAAGTTATATTTCAGTTTGTTGTTCAGTATTATTTCAAATAGAAAATCCGATGATTTTCTCATCGTTAAAAAAAAACGATTTGACGTGTTTGTGCCGTTGTTGGTCTCTACACCTGTTCCGTTGTCGTTTACTATTATTTCGATCTCGAACGTCCGTGGCATTGCAAAAGCAAGCGTTTCTCCGCAGCTATCACCTACAGTTCTGGTTCCGACCGGATCGGTGCCAAGAGTTCACGTCGCGTCATCGACAACACAGCGTCCAATCCGTACGTTTGTTCGAATAAATAAAGTTACCGTGTGTGATTGGTTTTAAAGCGTCGACATAAACTGGGGCCTGCCATGTTTTAGTGGTTGGCTCGACGCCAGTGTCCGTGCTCTCGGCACGGCGTATCGATCTGGCAACGCTGAGCCGTTTGTGCCAGCTACGGCACCGCTAACAATGTGATCGCCATGGATGGAATCAAACGAGTTGCTGACAGTCCTACGTCTTATCTCGTCTTATCATGCTATCTATTTTTGCATCTGCGATAAACCTGTTTGTTACCATTTCCACACCTTCGATTAAATCTCAAGAGCTCGGCACTTCATAAACAATAGCTTTCAATTCGCCTAAGCCATTCATTTAATTAAACACGTATTGAACCGAATACAATTATAAAGGGCCTTACAAAAAGCTTGAATAGAATCGTCATTACATGTTGTTTGTTCGTTTTCTGTGGGCATTGAGTCGAGACACGGCTTCCTGTTCCGTCCTCGCTCCACACAAGTACTTTATTTCACCGGCAACACGTAGATAAGGCTTAATAAACTTTTCCTGTTGAAGTTATGAGAGCACAAAGGGCCTCACAAACCCGCGTCGGAAACAACAACTCGTTTTATCCACTTTCATTTAATTAGAAGTTTTTGTTTATTAGGAGTTAAATTTGTATTTAACCTATAGAACTGTCATAAGCAGTAAGCGTAAGGTATCATAAATGAATGGTATAAATTCAACATTAATTAAAGTGGGATTTGTTTTTTGGTCAAACGCTCGCGGGGTACAAATAATTACATTTTCCTTTTCAAACCTAATTCGTACGAAAATGCTAGTCAAAGTAGAGTCGAACACTAAATTGTTCCCATGCCCTTTGGCAATTTAGTTAGGTCTGTTTCAAATTACTGCCCGGCTAAAACAGTCCATTTCTATTCTTCGAGACTTACCGCTGCGTATACTCCCTTTTTCTCCCAAACAGGGTTGTAATCGTTTCGCATGCCTTTCCCTAAATGTTTTAACGGTGTTTTTGTTAAAAGCTTTTATTTAACTTGCAATGTATGTATGTATGTAACTATGTTTGTTATGGTGGAATCTTGCAACTCAATTTTGAAGCAGTTATCTTCAACCGATTGAGCTGAAATTTGGCATACTTATGTAACTTCGGTGACAATACAATAATATAGACAGCGACAGCGATTTCATGATGGAGTCAGGAGCTGTTCAACGGAACTCCTCAGTAAATAGTCTGATTGAGATAAAAGTTTGCATACCTATCAATATCCAATGACAATATAAATTTATGATACTAGCGAGCTGGTCTGGTGATGGAGCTCGAATATAGCCACAGGAGCTGCCTAACTACACAACATAACCACGTCATGTTTGGGCTCGTTGGATTTGTCTTGACGAGTACTAGAGCCCTAGAATTTATAAAAGCTTAATTTTAAAAATATATTTATAAAAAAACTTATTGGTTTATAGTTTTATTGTAGTAATCAAATTGATACAGCTAACTAAGGCCGTAGATACCATGTGGTCCAGCGTGTCGTGATTGAGACAAGTGATTTCATTGCTCGAATTGTGACTGTTGTATAAATATGTTGTTTATTTTAACTGACTTTAGTTTGAGAACCGTTCCTGATAATTATTTTTATTATTTCGATTATTTAAGGCCAAGATAGTAACTATCTACTATAGGTTTCGTTTGTTCAATACAAGTTCATAGTTCAAGCCTGTGTAGTGTGTATAGAAATATGCTCGAAGCAATAAAGAAAAATTTTCCTCGGCTTATATAGAAAAGGGTCATATGAAATCTTGTGATGTGACCTACATTCTACAAGTGTATTATGAACGAGTTCTTTTTCTTTCAGTCAGTTGCTGTGAATAGGGTGTAACTAAGCCGGGTATTTTCTTGCAATCAGTGCTAACTAGCGAGTTGGACATTATTGTGTCTAAAGGTTTGTTCTTTTTTTGAGGATTGCTATAATTTTGCTGTATTAAAATTACTTTTTTTGGTGTGGTTTTCCTTACTTACAATACCTTTTGTACAATAATGTACATGACAGCATCATTTGGTTTTGTATCAGTGTATAGTTCGTTTTTAGGGTACCCAAAGGGTAAAACCGGGACATTATTACTGTCCGTCTGTCTATGCCTCTATGCTTCTATCTGTCACAGGCTCGCAGGGCTGTATCTCATGAACCGTGATTGCTAAAAACCCTTCGTGCGCGAGTCCTACTCGCACTTGACCGGTTTTTTTTTGTAGTGTACAATATGTATGAATATATACCTTCTTAACTTACTTGTTGTCGTGTGTTTCTACAATAATATTCACCAAATTAATTTACTTTTTCGTCTAAACGTGCGATTCAAATTTTTAGCCTGATTATTTTCACAATCGTTTTTTACTCCATTACCTTTTTGCCAGCTCTTCTTTCAACAAAAGCTTAAACATAATCGTTTTTGTCGGCCATCACGCGGTGTGAAGTAAATTTCGAGGACGCTTGTCGACTTGCTAAACGTTTTTGTGCATTAACTCCGTAATGTCTGGTCCATTTAATGTTATTTTCTCTATGGTATAAGTAGAGGATGTACTTCGAGGTAGTCCCATACCAATTTCATCTATGTTGGGAAATGGGATGAGATGGAATTGATGTGTTTACGTGGAAGCGCAAACTTTTACAGACGCCAATCGGAGTAAAAAATTTAACTAAATTTAGATCTACCCAATCTCGGTTTACAGGTGTTGGGCGATAAAATTGTCTACTCGGACTTGCCAACTCGCGTGTTTCATCAAAACTAATTGAATTTTCATTCCGTTTATTCTCATAAGGAAAGTAATACCACGATCGCTCGCAGGGACCAAACTAAATGTATTCGTAACTACGTGATCGGGATTTCCTATGATAAAATGCTTTTAACCACATTAAATAAAAAGGAAAAATAGACTTGAGTCTATAATTTCCAAGTTCAGAAGACATCTGTATAATTGAAGATATCTAAGAGGAGTAGTCGGTGGCACGTCCAAACATTACGTTTGATACACATAATCCTCACTTTAGAGCAATATTCCATACGTGACGGTTACAAAGACCCAATGCCGCTTGCAAGAATATTTACTAGTATAATTATTTTCCCTCACCGTTATTGGCACTTGTACATTTTACGAATAGTAACAAAAAACAAATTATATTTGGGTCAGGATCGGGATTCAGACCCACGACCTTCGGCTTGAAAGTCCAACTAGACCAACATTAATTTCACCAGAAATTAAATAAGTTTGCTCGCTTCTTTCAAAACTGTCCTTGATAACTTGCCGATCACTTGCGCAAGCGGGTGGGTCAAGTATTTTCGAGTAGCCTCTTGCATGGCGATTTTCTCTGTCAGCTTTTATCACAAAACCGTTTCATACCGTTTTATTTTTAGCTCTACTTCACTATATATCCACTTGGCGGTAAGTTTTCTACATCATTTGGGTTCGGGTGTGGCACTTCGGTCATCGGAGCTAAATATAGAATGTTCGTTTAGTAAGTTAAAGTTAACAGATATTCTATACAAGGGAATACATCTTTTTTATTTAATACTCAGTCAAGTCCCAACTATTCGTTTTCATCTTCCATTTCGTTCGAGGAGAGCTTTCGCCCCGATACCTTCAGACTCGTTACGGGAATATAGGTCATGACCTGCTCCCAACATTCTACCCCTTCTTTCTTTATATTCACGCAGAGATAAGAAATGGTAATCCAGCTTTGGGGGTTTTATTAAATTCGAATTGAAACGAATTAACGGAGCAGCCGCTCGGAATAATTTAAGCGCTTTATGTATTCGGAGATTTGAAATATTAAGCCAAACGCGAAGAAAATCCCTAACGATCTCGTAAATAATTCACGAAGCTGATAAAATACTGAAAATTGACAAAGTTGTCGCGATTCAGCGCACAAGGCTCTGTTTAAAAGCTCTTTGAAAGTTACGGACAAGACAGCCTTCTATAAAAAAATAATTGACCAAAAAGTTGATAAACAAACCACAGAGCATACGGCGAGGTAGTACATCAAAGAACGGGTTTACGATGTACGCCAGTCCAGGCAGCCTAATCACAAACTCGGCCAGTTTTAAACTCGCGGAACGCGCGAATTATTACTTCAATTACTGCATGGATTCATTTAGTATTGCTGTAATTGGTCCATTCATTGTTTAAAGTGCTCCTGAATCCTCAATCTGAGTTCTATTTATATCTTTGACATCAGAATTGATGGGATGTACTCAGATGACTGCTCAACTCTGCTTACAATATTTCTTATCCCTTTCTTCAACCTCAAATAGTTGCGTCTTTATACCTTAAATAGTATCAATAATAGCAAAGCAACTCGTTTGAAAACAGTAATATTATTACGAATCATTTCAACTCACATGATATCGTTAGCAATTACATGTGTATGGGTAGTTGGCCTCTATCTCGACTGCTAATAGTGCAAGGACTTTTACTTGTGATCTGTCTTTATTACTGAAATTATTACCTTATTGTACATTTGTGTCACTGCCACTGCGGTTTAATTGAGAACATTTATTTCTACTATTAAAAACTACTTTGTTGTGCCTCTAAAGTTTTGTTACGATGTACGGCTCAGTAAGGATAAGGCTTTTTCTTAGGCTTGTAACCGGGTTAATATTAAGGTGATATTTGCTTGCACTAAATTCAATATTATTATGTAAGCTTGCAATATTGTTTGTGTCAATATTGTTATATGGTGTATCTAATGTGTAATTTTATATAAGTGTGCAAAGTGTAGTTTAGTTCCAATAGTGACTTCCATATAAGCTATAAAATAAAATAAAAACTATAAAATTAAAACTCGTGGTTGTTACTCATTTTAACTATAAATACAGCTAATTACCTTACCACGTTTTTTTATTGTATTGCTGACGTTTCGAGAGAATTGTTGAAATGACCGCGATTCGCAGCAGATCGGTGAATACTTTCGATTGGTAATTAGGTCTTATTCTTTCTTCAGACTAGCAATAATATTCTTACGTATCTGATTTGTTTTTACTCAAGGTTCATAATGCTAGAGTATTGTAAATCCTTTCCAGTATCCCGACGAACTATGACGTGGTTTTCACTAGCTATGTTTGCAAATTTGCGTTATGTATGCTCGACTAAGCTCCGACGACGTAATAAGATTACTGCTCCATTTATAATTAACGTGCTTTAACTAAGGGATGCTAAGCTTTCTGGGAAACTTGGTAAGTCTTAACGAAGTTGTCGTCTTCAATTATCGGTTAATCCTTCATACACTATAATATTCTGACTAGTTATGTTCCATAACAGCACCCATCTTATGATTGAATAAAACCGGCCAAGTGCGAATCTTGAATAAACTCGACTTGGGTTCCGTACCATATTATTTTATTCTGTTTTTAGTATTTGTTGTTATAGCAGCAACCGAAATACATAATCTGTGAAAATTTCAACTGTCTAGCTATCACGGTTCATGAGATACAGCCCTGTGACAGACAGACAGACGGACAGCGAAGTCTTAGTAATAGGGTTCCGTTTTTACCTTTTGGGTACGGAACCCTAAAAACGGCAGAAATAACGCGTTTGTTGTATGGGAGCCACACTCAAATATTCTGTTTTTAGTATATGTTGTTGTAGCGGCAACAGAAATACATCACCTGAGAAAATTTGTTTTTACCCTGCGGGTACGAAACTCAAAAAATTGATAATAAAGTCTTTAAGGCATAAATGAAACCTGCTTTCGCCAGCTACCTACTAGTCTAGTAGAACTATAGCTACTAATTTACAAATGACAGGTGCTCATTCAAAATTATAATCCAGAGTGGTAAAACCCACTCTTTTACAGCACTCCATATCCCCGTGCATCACTAACACCTACGTCAGTCGATATCAGGGGATCAAACACAGCTTGTGATACTACCAATGACAGTCTCAATAGTCATTGACGCTGCGAACACGTCAGTCTCTTATCGAGAATAATAAATCCCACCAAAAACATTTTGTAAAAAACTAGCCAAGTCTCGATGGAGGTGCTTGTTTATCTCTAAAAAGTAATGAAATCTAGACAAAGTCGTACCGTAAAGGTTAGCTAATTAAAGTACAAGTAAAGGTTAGCTAATTACGTAATAACATAAGTCAGAAGGACCCTTAAAGTAGGGACTGAATAAATTAACCGATTTGGTATTACATGGATCTCACAACTTTTTACGGTAGAAAAACTGAGTTGCGTTGCGAGACTTGGCTTTTTTTACAAGTTATGTTTTTGATGGCATCTCATTTATTTTTGTAGATAGCCTACTTTTTAGGGTTCCGTACCTAAAGAGTAAAAACGGAACCCTGTTACTAATACTCCACTGTCCGTTCGTCCGTCTGTCCATCTGTACGTCTGTCCGTCTGTCCGTCTGTCTGTCTGTTGTCTGTCTGTCGGTCTGTCGGTCTGTCGGTCTGTCTGTCCGTCTGTCTATCACAGGGCTATCTCATGAACCATGATAGCTAGACAGTTGAAATTTTAACAGATGATGTATTTCTGTTGCCGCTATAACAACAAACACTAAAAACAGAATAAAACAAAAATTTAAGTGGGGCTCCCATACAACAAACGTGATTTATAGATAATGGTACGGAACTCGACGTGCGCGAGTCCGACTCGCACTTGGCAGGTTTTTTTAGGATTTCTACACTAAACACTAATTGTGTTTCAAATTTGAAGCTTCTATGTCTGCTAGAAGTGCCTTAAACTTTTGATGATCGGTCAGTCAGTCAGTCAGTCAGTCAGTGAGTGAGTGAGTGAGTGAGTGAGTGAGTGAGTGAGTGAGTGAGTGAGTGACAAAATAGGAAACTTTGACTAGTTATAATTCTTAATCTACTGGTTCAAATTGAATGAAATTTGAAATATACCGTGTTTATATAGTTTTTTTTTTTATTTTATTATTTATTTATAGTGACTGCTTGGTTACTGAAAATTCAGGCTTCTAGTTATATCCACAACGAAGTTATAGAGGGTCGAAAATGGCCTGAACTGCTTCGAGAAAAGGATGGTACAGCCGTGCCGCTTTATTGCTTGACTTGGCGGGGGCACTGCCGTACCCCCAGATTACGTAAATTGTATTACATATTTTACGTAATCTATCATTCTTACCGTGACGACCGACGACTGGTTTAAAATCACTTAGCATTTTGCGTTCTATTTAAGCTGTAAATCAAACCTCTTATTCTGAACATAAAAGAAATACCACAAAGGCATGTATATAAATCTCCAAGGACGCAGGTGTGCCTATTCAAAAATAATACGTAATAGAAACTGACAATAGACATACACAAACTCATGCTCAAGATCACGTAGACTATGACGCTCTGGTTGGTAGGTAGTCGGTAAATTTTCGCTTATCGTCGCATGTATCATTTAGTTTATTGAGGCTGTAGTATTCGTCACTGGCGGCAAAAAAACATTTGTAGAAAGATCAAAACTACACACACTTAGATACGAGTTCTTTGGACACTTTGGAAATTACTACCTATTTAGTGATATTTTCTTAGTAGTTAAGTTATTTATAATTTGTACCACTTTATTTGAAAAATAAACTATTTCTATTTCTATTTTCAACTTGCGTGAATATGAATCAATAATTACGTTTAAAAAACTAAAAACAAAACCGACTTCATGTTTATAAATAAAAATTGTAGTGCTTTAAAATACATAATGAAAAACCCAGGGGCCCTTAGGTGGTTCAAATTCGTGACGTCAACTCGAGGTGTTCATGATTTCAATTTCTAACGTATCTAGAGGCCCCTACCCCGGCTAGCACTCTATGTATGCCAATGAACTAAGGGCAAGGTCTATAGTTGAAAACCACTATCGATGCCCATAAATTTTGAAGGTTTCTCTCGATTTCCCTGGTATCCCATCATCAGATGCTGACTTGGTGGTGTTGGGACCACCTCGCCACAAACGCCGGAGTAATCTTGTAACTTACACAAAAAAAACCATATAGGCGAATTGAGAACCTCCTCTTTTTTGAAGTCGGTTAAAAAGTTACTTTTTAATGTTGATTTTATCATAATATATTATAGTCAACATAACCAAGTAAGTACTTACAAGTCGTATGACACCATTCACCACATTAAAAATTCTAAATAATTAAGATAACCTACGAGGAATTACGATGGTTATCAATCATTAGCTAATTCTAATCGAAATTATCTTGTTGGTTTTCAGAATTTCCAAATCTTGTATTTATTTGTTGTAAAAACATTTTAATTGTGTGTTCACGGAAAATGATAAGGTTTGACGTATTAATGGAAATCAGATTTCTCATTCGTTCATTCATAACCGATGGCATCTTACGACGAGTAATAAATGTTTTTGATGAATGCAGAATCATTTCGAAGTAAATTATAGACATTTTCTTTTTAAGTTTGATGGTTTTCAAGATAATGCGCGGGTTGTATGCGATGGTTTCAAGATAATAATAAGTGATAAAACTACTTTTGCCGTCTTATCCGGGTAGACTCCGGTAGTCTCTCCCATACAAAAAACAAACATTTCACATTGTCACCTTTAGATAAAGAACATACTTAACGACTAGAATAAAGTTCATAAGTTGCCTCACCTATCTTATGGTTATGTTATGAAACATATTAGGATTTCAGAGTCTGATAAAGGACTCTTCTATATCGTATATAGGCCTGTCTGTAGTCAGAACCGCTTTACCAAGGATGAATTGGTCATTTGGATTCATTGAATGTTATGGAGAGATTGAATGTTATTCTTGCATTTTTATTTTTGCTTGGTACAATTCTTGTTTGTAGTCATCATGACAATCAAATTTGCAGATATGTAGTTACTAATTTTATAAAAATCTGATTGTTATATTACCAGTGTGAGTCAGCTCTAGTAAGTATTTTTTATTGATATTGATTACAATCGATTTAAAAACTTATAGGAGCTCATATTAATTGATATTTAATCGGGTATTTATCGCGTTGTTAACTTTTTGTTTATGCTGACGTTTCGTTCGACAAAACAATCGGGGTTGCGAGAGGACAGCAATTTTCCTAATTATGTGTGTGTAAATTAAAAAAAAATGGGCTTACAGGTTTACGACTAATACCCAAGCATGCCAGACACCCCTCACGTTTTCAGGCACTCGTATCCTTAAAGATGTCTAAGAGGGGTACTCAGAGGTACGTCAATTTTTTTTACATTTGCCCACTTTTTGCTTTGATTAGCCTTCCATACGTGACAGGTTGCAGATTGCATCCCGCTTATAAAATTCTAACACGAGTACGAGTTGAATGTTCAATGTTGACAAAAGTAATATCACTGAAACCCTTAACGGATTAAATGAATTGTCCTTGATCGGAGTTCGTTCAGCCGTTTGATATCCGTTTATCGGTCTGACAGGCCGGCATGCCAGCTGATTATCTCGAATTACTCATATTTTCGCCGGGTGCCGACTGCCTTCTCGTGTTTCGTCATGCTTCACGGCCACAACGTCATCGGGCATAGGTCAATGTTAGCAATGAATGGACTGGTTCTGTTCCACCAAAGTTCAAAGTACGCCATCAGATTGTTGACAGTTTTATTATTCTTGTATCTTTAGCGGCATTTTTATTATCATCGTATCTACATGTTTCTTTTTACCGAAGGACATTGTACGTTATTGACATGTCGATTTAAGGCGCTCCCAGTCGACGATTGTTTTTGTTCGAAACGAAAAAAGAAATACTTGTGAACAAGCCACATCTCCTATTTTATAATGAAGTATATGTCAATAAAGATGTACCCATCTTTAATCACTTCGATAAATAATCCTACTGACCGCTGCAATGACGACAAACACACGTCGGCGCGTGGTCCGCCTTAGCTTTTCGAATAAATTATGTATAATTACTTATCAAAAATCTATTCTAATAGAAATCTAGATCTACATATTACCTATCTTTAACAATAAATCACAAGTTGATTTTAATAGTAGGTATAAAAAATACTTCGATCATAAATTCTAAAACGTATCATTTTGAAATAATATCTTTATCGTGAAAAGTTTCTGCTATTATGTTTTCAGCTTAATAGAAATCTAGGTAGGAACCTGAAGTAATATACTTATAAAAATAGGAGATCTGGCTTGTTCAGAAGTATTTCTTTTTTCGTTTCGAAAAAGAGCAATCGTCGACTGGGAGCCCCTTAAGTTAATAATTTTGTATGCTTTTCCGTTTTGCCCTTTCCTTTATCTGAGAAACGATTAACATTTCGAAATATTGCCTGTAAATACGTAATCATTTTTGTCGAAAATTTACGAATTTGTTATGAGTTTTTTGCACGTTCATTTATTACACTTACTCGAACGCGTTTTATTGATCTAGGAAGATAAAAAGTAAGGTTGTAGATACATTAGAAGCGGAAGCGGGAATTGTATAACTTTAGCAGCATACTCGGTACCCTTAGAGTTATTAATAACTTTGGTTTGAATGTCACGGCAGCTTGACTCTATATTTATTCTATGCATGAGACAAAAAGTCGGAGCGTAAACGCAATCGGGAAATAGCAAAGCTTTTGCGTTGCGGGAGGGTTACATATTCTGCCTCAATAGATCGATGTTTCAATGTCGGGTTCTCATCACCAGCTTTCAGTCACGTAGCAACAATCGATAATCGCTTCAATTGCCTCCGTAAACGATCAAACTATCGTAAATCTCGAGGGTAGTTTTAATAAATAGCAATAGAACTCTCTTAAAAGCATTTATTTGGCAACACAATGAAAACTAAAATAGTAAGTGCCACATTGCTTCGTAATCCGTATTATTCGTTTAATGGACAATCCTCTGTAATTCACTGCCAGCAAAACGCGGTGATTATACCAATTATGTACCGCCAAGCTGATTACTCGAGCATGGAGTTGATTGATCGTTTGCTTTGCAGTTTGATGTTAACATGTTACGTACTACTGCTACAGATACGTCACTGTGCTCAAGTACAAACCTAACTGAAGTTGTGAAGAAATCAACTTACCCATGGCTTGGTCCAATAGCTTTCATCTATTTTAATAATTTCAGTAGTTCTAAAAGAGATTTTCTACATAGCATCTTTGCAACATTTTGGCAAATAGACCCAACGTCTATGCAGTGTTTCTGTTCTTCTTGGCTCAGGTTGACCAACGCAATGCGCCACTTTAATGTTTCGCTAATGTTTGTGTGGTTACTTTCAAGCAAGTGATTCAATCAGTAGACTAATTTAGTTTTTAACTATTATATACATTATCTTCTTAGAGCAATACCTTTGTCTGCGTAACTGTTGCATCGCTCACCATTTATTTATCTTCAGGATAGCCTCTTTGATCTCTTTATAAATATGTCTACTGTATACTCTCCCCAAAAATACTGATGAAAGAAATAATAGCACCGCGAATGTTTCACCTACGTTGGCTACGTTTCACGGTTTTATGACTGTCATCAAACCGTACTAGTGTGTGTGGACTGTGTAACTCGCTCATCTACATGTGGTGTCCTCGGTTGGGCTCAGGTCGGTAACCTTGATGATGGCAAAGTCAAATCAATACAACTTGTAACCATATTGTTTTTTTTTGTTTTACAGCTACTTATATTATTAGTTCGAGAAGTTCATAACTTTACTGCCACTTTACATCATGTTTTGTTTAGATCCTGTGTTGATTTCATAAGATTCCATATATCATCGTCATCATCAGCTATAGGAAGTCCACTGATATACAAAGGTCTCTCCAATAAATTTCCTGAATTAACGATCTTGTGTCGCCTATTTCCACCGATTTCCCGTGACCTTTATAATGTCATCAGTCCAACGGGTGGGACGTTGTACGCTTCGGTTCGTGGTCGTCATTCGGTAACCTTTACCTACTCTCCAGCTTCGACAAGCACAGGACAACAATCTGCTCACTGTGACTTCAACTTGCAAATTTTGAGATCTATATCGTTGACATGAGTTTTTCTAAAAATATATTCGTTACGGATTTTATCTCGTATTGATATTCCCAAAATAGCTCACCCCATATCCCGCTAAACGACTTTCTACTTATGTATGAGGCCCATGGTTAACGACTACTTCTTAGTTCCATAATATGTCATCACTGACAACACGCACTTGTTATATTTTTACGCCTTTTTGCTTTGCGGTGTCTGTGTTGAAATTATTTGGTGTAATTTCCCGAAAGCTGCCCACCCGAGTAGGATTCGCCGGCTAACCTTTTTGTCGAAATTGGAACGAATTTATTCATTTATAGATTAAACCCGGATTCCATTAGCGTCTAGAATTTCACATTGTCCGATTAACTCTCCTCCGATCAGACTACAATAGGATTATCTTTATTTTAACTCAAACAGATCTCAATTCATTATACCAATAACATTTTACCATCCATAAAAGGCGATACGAAAACGAGCAATATTGTGCTTTTATGAATATCTCTCGACCAATATGTGGGTGAGGCTGGCTATAAACTCCAGCTGTTTAATATCTAGCAATGAATCTAATAAGTAACATTTAGTTTGCTGGTGTAGGATCTTTGTCTCTTTCTTTATGGCAATACGAAAAGTCTGCTTAGTTCTGCAGAGTAAATTTTGCGCGATATGGTGCTGGGTATCTAAGAGGACTAATGAGAGAAGAATGTATGCTATATGGAAATGATAATGTGGTGTGATTGCCTGATTCTATTAGGCTTGGTCGCGTGGAATCGGCGTAGCTTCACCTAGTTCCTAAGACGTTTCAAATTGATCCTTGTGATTTTATTGAAATAATTGATTTTTGAATTTGAATTTGAATTTGTGACTAGAATGGAAAGGATATGGGATGAGTGAATAAGAAAAAGCCTGAAAATAGCCAGCGACGGCAAAGCTGGTATGGGCATATGAAGCATGTTATTCTGAGGGAAGTATATGACGAGTGGTATGAATGTTGACTGATGGACAACATGAAAGAGATGACTGAATAAAAAAATTGATGCATCGTGCAAAAGATGATAATTGCAATATTAAAATGATGATTATGGTAAGTGAAAAACTAATGCCGTTCCTCCATGAGATAAGGGCAATGCGACGCTTTTATGTCTTGCATGCCAATCCGCATTTATATTATGCTATAGTATCTTGTAGCAACAAGAGAAGACTTTAAGATAAAAACCGTGGCCGTGTTGGCCGAGTGTGAGGTACCTCGACTTGCAATCTGAAGGTCGTGGGTTGGAATCCCGGCGTGCATCAATGGATTTTTCTGTTCGAAAAATTTATAACACAACGTAAAATTTATAACACAAAGTAAAAATGAATCATCAAACCGAGCATTAGGCGTTGTGGGGAAATCACCCAGAGATTTTAACCACACTGGAACAGGTATTTTCTTTTGGGTCGCGCGTATTATTCTTGGCAAACACTATCGTGTGTGAACTTATTTTAGTTGTGATAATTCTGAAAACTTTGGCCTACGAAGCATTATTTAAACAAATTCTAAGGAATTTTCCTTGAAACATATGCCGGAAAAATATATCGAAGTGCATCGGTGAGCCAATCTCATTCATGATTATATACGATCGCTCCGAACATCTGTTAAATCAGAAATAGAACATGGATATAAAGTTTAACTTTTTAAAAGTTCCCTTTGTTCTGAATACGAATAGTTTTTTTTTTCAATATGTTCAATTTTAAGATTTGTGCTTGTACTTACCTAATAGCCTTGTAAAATTTAGATTTATAAATAAAACCAGTAGAATAATCGTCATCAATCAGCATTTTGCCTTGCTGTAGCTACCCTATGGTAAAGCTAGCCTAGACGAGAAATGTCTGCTTTGTTTACTTCAACGTCCAATGAATGAGTCAATGAAAAATCTTCTAAATCCTCAATGGCAACCTGTTTTCGTCCGAAAACATCTGTTTCTGTAATCGCTAACAGTCTTTCAAGTGATAAACTGTTGGTATCTTTATTGAGTTTTCGTCGATTTTAAAATATATTCATCGTACGTCTTCTTGAATTTTGAATGGATCCTTGACCTGCGGGCGAAGTTTGTGTTTCATTGTTTACCAAATTGTTTAGAATGGCATTAAAAAACAGTTTTTGTATTATGCCTCCTCACAATGGTAACGCCTTCGAATCCTATGAATAGCTTATTACTTCTGCCTGAAAATATTTTAAGACTAGCTGTTCCGTGCGCGACTTCCATTGGGCCAAACACGTTTCTTTCAAAATTTGGTTTTAGTTTACGTAGAAAAATTAATTATACCTCTCACTCCTTGTATCTTAATCTATTAGTTGTTACAATTCCCAACAAAATCTGCTTATTCGTTTTCGAGTAAATTAAGAGTCATGCGCACTGACAGACCGACATTTTACTTAAACACGTTTTCACAAAAAAACTTTAATAAACAGTTTTTTTAATTCATGTTTTATTTTGAGTAAAGATATAAATATTATATGTATAGATATAGATCTTGAAGGATACTATAGTGAAAAGTGTTGCCATCTCAATACATTACCTAACTAAACAAATGTAAACAAGTTCGTTCCATTTTTAAACGCCTGGCGACATTCAGCGTGTAGCATCGAACTTGAATTACGTAAGCTTGCGGGTGAACGTTCTGAAACGAAGGCGTTCCACTTCTCTGTCGCTCGTTTATTCATGATCGCTTGTCACTGATTGTTACTTATCGAATATTCGTGGCTTCGAAGACTATGAATAACTGCATTGTTCATTCAGAATTCGAGCTTCGAAGAAAGGTTTTGTTTAAAGTTCCAGATTAAATGGGATCCTAATTCCTTATGCCTATTTTTGCTTTTGTCGGCGCCTCAAAACTCTTTCTTTAAGATGGCAATTAAAAGAAAGCCATTATGAAGATCTAACACTTCATGCAGTTATCCACTCGAACACAGTTAACGATCTATTTCCTTTCTGCTTTCTTCTTCCATTAACTTAATTGCTAGGCCCTTTTCCCCTTGCCCTTCTTCGGGTAATACATTTATCGCCACTATTTCCTACTTCAAAGTCACTTAGTCCCTGTTTCCACCCCGTGGTTTACTTACTCTTAGCTTCCACTTTGTCACTTTAATAGTGATTTAAGAACATCTGAAAAACCGGAAAAAAAGACGGATATCTGAAACAAAACTTCTTGTATCACCGAGAAGATTAGGTGCAGTAAAGGAACTTGCAATAATTTTCATTCACATTATGTTATACCTATTTTGGTGCTGAAATAACACGGTTATCATAGAATACACAAACATCGCCCAATAAAATTAACTTTACTCTGTTGCATTTCATCTAATAACAACAAAAAGGACAAGTGTGTCAGTCTTAGTAAAAAGCCGGAACAACAGCGAACGGCTCAACTATTAAGCACCTGATGAAGTGTAGCCGTCCTTGTAAGCCCTGCACTGTGTTGAAAGCATCCCCGTTGGCTTGAAACGATCCTTATAGTCTACTCACGCGAGTAAACCGGGATTTCCACTTAGTCACACTTTATTGTTCGCCTAACGGTCTTCCAAGGAAAAGTTAAGCTACACATTATTACAACAACGGGAAATTACTCACGTAAATGATAAATTGTCAATGAGGACACCGACAATGGCAATGCGAGCAGGGTAGCGCGCGCGTTATGGTCCACTCACCCTGAAGAAGATTCTCTAGATGAATCGAAACATTGTCGGTGTCCTCATTGACAATTTACCATTTACGTGAGTAATTTCCCGTTGTTGTAATAATGTGTAGTACAACTCACGAAAGTTTTGAAAGTGAAAAAAGTTAAGCTTATCAGAAATAATCCAGGAAAAATGCGTTTGTGACGTGAACACTGGCTTGTTAGTTGATCGCGCCTTTGATAAATATTAAAATCAATGAGGAAACGTCGGTTTTCCATTCCACCATCACATTTTCAATTCCAATAGCGATAATAGCGTGGCGTGCGAGTAAGGCTACCTTCAAGATATTCTGTACATTTATTATGGTCGAGGGAATACACAATTGGACTTAATTTCCATTAATTATTTAGGACACAAATAATACTGGTTCTCATTGGCAGTAAATGGGTCAAAGTGTGAGTGAGAGGTTCCACCACCTGTGAAAACACTCGTTACCTCACAGATTAGCTAACAGTGCAGTGTTACAAAGTCTGACGACTAAAATACGTCACTGTTTTGGTATCGTTGACTTTACCAAGATTGAATGTTTTCATCAGTTATTTTTACCTTATAGCAAAAATGGCCTGTGTGTAGCAGAATACAAATGATTTAATCGATATAACTAAGTTTTTCATTTAGTATGAATAAAAACGGTTAGGGAAATTCGTAATCATAATTATTTTTCAGCATTCGCTACGTCATAGGCCTAGGGTTAAATAATAAACATGAACACAAACCGAAGACGTTGACTGATCAATGTTGGGTCAGTTCAGTTCCAACCAAAACTGCCAATGAATTTTATTTTTTTATTAAAGTACACCTAAACGTATGTATATTGTATACCAATACCAATCAGTACTGTAGTATTAGACACCGTTGGGTTGGATGGTACAGTTCTATTTATTGAAAACCGATAGAACCTCCATCCCAAAACATTTGAATGAACAAATGTTCTAAACCTTATTATTTGTAGTGAGGAAGGAAGTTCAGAGTTTTTGATTGTTTTATGCCCATCGGCATCGTTTGGCTTATCTATGACAGTTACTTTGCTAACTTACTCGTACTTTGCTCGCCTCTTTATATTGTATATACTCGTAGCTTCACCATATTAAATTCCATGCTCTTTTAAGGTTTGTGAGGATTCTGTTTTTTAATAAAGCAAAATGAGTATCGAATTTTCTTTTATGCAGAGTGATTATGTTTTCTGAGAAGCTTCTACCTCTACCTCTTTACACTTTAGATTCACGGCTTTAACAAGATTTAAATTGTTGACTGTAATAAGATCCACTTATCTCATCTCAGCCCAGACTGTTCTAAATTAAATTTCTTAGCTCTTTATTAAACCGTCCGCTTCAAGAGCGCTCCTGTCCCCTGATGTGTGTTCCCCGGGAGTTGATTGCAAATTGGACGTCCCTCTTCAATTTGTCATGTGAGCGACAACCACCGGTCGGTGTTTGTTCTAGGTTAATTGGTCTTTTATATTGTTCTACTCGTTTTGCGCCGGCGGTAATCGAATTTGGAATTGAGTTTGTCAACCGTGATATTGTTCGCAGAATTATGTATGGTTAAATATAATATTACTCGTATAAAGAGAAAAGTTTTGATTTTTTGTTTTTTTGTATGTTTGTAATGGATAAACTCAAAAACGACTGAACCGATTTCAAAAATTCTTTCACCGTTCCCAAACTACATTATCCCTGAGTAACATAGGCTATTTTTTATTTTGAAAAAGTAATAAATTCTTTATAAGAATTACGATAGTTTGAAGCAAGGTGTAAAAAATTGCCAAAAGTTTTGCTTTCGCGCTACAAAAACTATCGAACGGGAATTGTAACGGGAACGGGAACGGAAGACAACATTTGCTAAAGCGATACGAAGTTCGCGGGGTCAGCTTGTTAGGTATAATAACCGTTTTTTGTTGAAATTTGTTAATTTAAACATGGTTCGGAACAAAAAGTGATTCTATCCATATCATGATGTTAGTACATCACTACATAGTATAAAGCAAAGTCGTTTTCCGCTTCCCGCGTCTGTATGTATGTATGTATGTATGTATGTTTGCTTATATCTTTAAAACTACACAACGGATTTTGATGCGGTTTTTTTTAATAGATAGAGTGATTCAGGAGGAAGGTTTATATGTATAATACATGCATAATATAGTAGAGAAACACTGATAATTTTAGAGGTTTCTAATGTGATGTCGTAAATAAACACATTTTTTTGCGCTTACATTGCAAATGCTGGCTGAACCCCACGAGATATATCAAAATAATGTACATTATTTTGATATATCTCGTACGTAGCTATACTGTACTATACTGTAGTATTGTACACCTTAAAAACGTCTACAAAAAAGTCTACGATGGTATTAGAAATGTCTTACGCACAGCGAAGCGGGCACGGGTCAGCTAGTATTCAAATAAACTAATTAGTAATTAAGGCTATATATTTAGGAGTGAATCACTTTTTGAATTTTTCAAATCGGTTGCGTCGTTTTGAAGTTATGATGAGTATAACAAAATGAAAATTGTCGCGATATTCATGCTGTTAAGAAACTCGAGCCCACCAAACATGTATGTATGTGTTGGTCCGTTATGCGTAGGGAGTGAGCCGGCTACATCTGTAGCCAATCTAGCTCCTCCCAGAAGCACAGAAGCCACCTGGGGTCTTCACAGGCTTAGAGAAAAGTCCTCGGGTAGCCGAGGATTTGTGTACGTTGCGCTGTTACGCCCGAAGAATCAGCTGCCCACGCAGTCCTGGAATGCGCGGCCAGCTGATTCTTCTTTGGAAAGGCAGCCCCTGCAGAGCGGGCTGTCTGCAACTCCTATTTAGTATAAGTGTTTGTTAAGGGGGCAGCGACCTATGAGCGTCCCCACGATGGTTCTAAGGTCCTGGTCTTTATAGGTTCAACAGGCGGCGTGTCAGCTGCGGCAAGGTGGTTGGTATCACTGCTCTTGACTGTCTGCAGTCAGTCGCCTGTGCCCATCGTTCGTTGTTTTTGCTCTGGGTCTGTCGCCGCATCCAGGAACAGGAGAGGGGCAGGAATGGGGTGGGGCCTTCCGTTTGTGTTTCCGAGCCCTTCTTGGCCAGTTCGTCTGCAGTGTCATTTCCCAGTGATCCGCTATGTCCCTTTATTAATTGTAGTGTAACGTGGTTTCTCCAGCCCTCCAAACATGCGTGTAGTGAGGAGTGTAGAGTGTAGAGGAGACACACGTCAAGCTTTACAAGAAAATGTATGTAATTGTGTCCTTTGCTACCTACGAACACGCTACGCATGAACTGACTTCAATGGTACACGCGTGGCTCGCTCAAATATGGTGCTCACGTAGCTCGACGCTGTTAACGCTATGCACGATGTGTACGCGGTACACGAAAATGTTTCAAAATGATGAAAAAAACGATTGAAAACTATGCTGCGGTATAACTGTAGAGTTGTACATATTTGTGAGATAATATTCCTGTATAGCGTATGCAGCAGTGGAAATGTAGGTCTACATTTGTCAACGTGGGTCTACAAATTAACCCACGCAGCTAAAATGCGCCGTGGCGGGTTTGCCAAGACTTCTGATAAAGAGTTGCGGGACGATATAATCGTGGCGATCAATGACCATCTACACGGAGCCAGCAACGGGACAACTTGCGTATATTCCGCGGAAACCTATCTTCATTCAAGCCATACCCATTCAAATTGATCACAATTAGAAATGTCTGTCGCCCAGCGAAGCGGGCACGGGACAGCTAGTGGTTAAATAAAGGGCTATTTTTTGAACAAGAGCTTAAGAGTGCACGATCAATTTAGTCATTGGAATTTCTGTGCCTGTTATCGTCAGAAGATTCGGGTATAATAGATTGATTTTGATCCTCTTAAAATTAAGATTTTTAAACTTCCTATACTCTTTCAGCTTTTTGCTTAGCCTGTGTACTATTTCTATATTCTCTTTCAGATTTAAGATTATGTTTAAAAAACATTTTGGTTTATTGTAGTAACAACTTTATTTTCCATTTGTTCGCAGAGGAAGAATGTTACCACTGCATGGCTAGCTTGGTCGCGTCCAAAGAGAAGATGTTCATCACACAGACGAAGCTCCTCAACGAGGTTACATGGAAAACTGTGATGCAAATCGCGAAGAAACATGCCGTAAGTCTCTTTCTGTCTTGTTTCCCAAAACTTGTCTTACTGTCAGATATAAATTGGAGATCACAGATCGGTAAACGCTGCGTAGAATAAACGTGTAAGTTCACTGCGTAATATATGAGTGATACTTAAACGAAAATTGTGTAATCTTCTGTCTCGACTCTACGTAATCAGCTCGTAAAGAAGTGTAAATGTGGAAATACGCCCACGGTTCTTATCTGGCTCAAATAACCTCTTATCTATACTAATATTATAAAGAGGAAAGATTTGATTGTTTGTTTGTTTGTATAGAATAGGCTCCGAAACTACTGGACTGATTTGAATAATTCTTTCACCATTAGAATCCTACATTAGCCCTGATGAACATAGGCTATAGAATATTTTCAAAAATATTAGGGATCCGTATGAAAACTTCGATAATGTAATATACAAAGTGAGAAAAAAAAATATAAAAATCCTTATATTGCGTTTGCTGCGGAAATTATTGACAATAGAGCAAAGTGATGTACTAATGTTTAGTATAGTTTTGGTAGTTTAAATCTAGAAAATTTAAGAAAGGATGCAATGGACATAGACTGGGATGTTGTTGCAAATGTCAGTTCCATTGACGACAAAGTTGACCTGTTTAATTGCGCATTGACCAAGCTGTATGACGTTCATGCTCCTGTGAAGGCTATTAAAATTAAACATCTCCCTGCACCTTGGATCACAAAAGAACTCAGGTTGGCCATGCATAAAAAACTTGTAGCTAAATCAAAATATAAATTGCGTCCATCTGAAGCAAATCGGGACAGGTATGTAGATTGTCGAAATCGCTGTAATAGGGTGTGTAGAGATGCTCAACGTCGCTATATCCACGATTCTATTGATAATCAAGACCCTTCCAAGGTTTGGAAGTTTCTTAAGTCACTAGGAATTGGTAGGTCTCGTCAAGACAATACTCCTAAAAATGTAAACATTGATTCTCTAAATAAACATTTTTCTACTTCTACTTTATTTGATAGTAACATAAAAAAATCAACCCTAAATAAACTTTCTGATATTCCAATTCCTGACTATTCTAGTTTTCATTTCTCACAATTTACCGATAGTGATGTTAAGAAGAGCATAACTTCTATATCCTCAAATGCCATCGGAAGTGATAGTATTAGTCGAAACATGATCATACCCATCATTGAAGAAATTGTTCCTATCATCCGTCATATACTTAATGCATCCCTAACCACTGGCACATTTCCATCAGTATGGAAAGAAGCCCAAGTTACTCCCCTTCCCAAAAAGTCAAATCCTTCATCTCTCTCTGAATACCGCCCCATTTCTATTCTCCCATTCCTCTCTAAAGTTTTAGAACGATTAGTTCATCATCAACTTAGTACCTTCCTTGCAAGTAACAACCTCCTAAATCCTTATCAATCTGGTTTCCGTTCCGGCCATAGCACTACATCAGCTCTGGTGAAAATCACGGATGATGTACGCTTTGGTATGGAAAATGGGGAACTCACTGTACTATCACTTCTAGATTTTAGTAGTGCTTTTAATAATGTTGATTTTGACATTTTACTGGCCATACTCCGCTCACTTAACATATCTCCTACGGTAATTGATTGGTTTCGCAGTTATCTGCATGGTCGCCGGCAGTGTATTCGCATAGATGAGTCATACTCATCTTGGTGTGATATAAAGACCGGTGTCCCTCAGGGCGGCGTCTTATCTCCTCTTCTTTTTGCAATTTTCATAAATTCTATTTCCCAACATCTTTCTTCATCTTATCACCTCTATGCAGACGATCTCCAGATCTACACTAAGGCACCAGTAGCACAGCTTCATGAGGCTGTTGAGACCACAAACACTAATCTGCGCTATATTCTGGACTGGAGTAAATCCTACGGCATCTCTGTCAACCCAGATAAAACGCAGATTATTGTTATTGGCAGTTCTAGGATGGTTTCAAAGATTGACTGGTTTCGTCTACCTCAGATTATGTTTGACGGTAAATGCATACCAATTAGTGACTCAGTCAGAAACTTAGGCGTACTAATTGACAAGCAACTCTCGTGGCGACCACACTTGGCTGAAATCAGTCGTAAAATGTTTGCTTCTGGTGCTTCACTCAGAAGGCTTCGGAATTTTCTTCCCACTGCTACCAAAATTGCGCTTGCACAATCCCTTCTCCTCCCAATCCTTGATTATGCTGACGCCTGCTACATTGATGTTACAGAAGAGCAGCTTAATAAGCTTGAGCGCCTTCAGAACTACTGTATTCGATTCATATTTGGTTTGCGAAAATATGATCGAATATCAGAATTTCGTACGAAACTCAAGTGGTTGCCAATCCGCTTCCGCCGGAATGCTCACGTTCTTAACCTCCTCTATAATATTCTTTTTTCTCCCCTGACTCCTGCTTACCTTAAGGAACGATTTCAGTTCCTGTACCTTTCTAATCCACGATCCCTACGATCCACTGACACCTTTCAACTTAAAGCTCCTATACACTCCTCTACCTTCTATGAAAAATCTTTTACAGTCCAAGCTGTTCGCCTATGGAACGCATTACCTGTTAGTATCAGAAAAGCAAAGTCCCTGTCAATCTTTAAAAACCTAGTCTTCAACCATTATCTGTCTAATTGCTCTTCTTGAAACGTTTGTATTTTGTGTAAATAGGTATTTAGTATGTATTTTATAGTATGTTTTGGCACTACCTATATTTGATCATCTTTAGTATTTTTGTATAGGTATATTATGTAATGTGTGTTATTATGTCATATTTTAAATATTTACGTAATTTTTATGGAATTTGTATTCTTCAGTTTTGTTATTTTATTTTTATTATTGTTTTATTTATTTTTATTTTTGTTATATATGTATATGTTTTATTTATTATTTTTATATTTAATTTTGTATCTACTTGTATATATTTAAAGCCGCACCAACATGCCCCTTCTCTTTATATGTTCATTCCAGTCCATTCTAAGGTTGCCAGGTAGAGATCGCTTTTAGCGATAAGGCCGCCCATTGTATTACCTTTAAGCATAGTGTTATTTATTTTACTTCTGTTCATAAATATTTGTATTCGTGTGAACGTGTGGTAATCAATAAAGTGTTATCTATCTATCTATCTAATGTTTTAAAGAGGACATCAATATCTACAAAAGAAGTCTGCGATACTAAATGTTTTATTAGGAATCCTTATGAAAAATTCGATAATGTAACCCAAGGTGTAAAAAAATTACCTATAATATCATTATTACACCCGTGCGACGCCGGGGCGGACTGCTAGTCGTCTAGATAAATCTACGTTCCCAAAAATAGAAGTCTCGCCACACTTTTAGGAAATTTGAAGTTACTAAGTTTAAAGGGTTTACTCAACTTTAATGTTATCTTATCAATATTGTCTAATCTCATCTATCTTCATAGTTTTATCATTAACTAGCGACCCGCCCCGGCTTCGCACGGGTAGCATGTTATTATACATATAAACCTTCCTCCTGAATCACTCTATCTATTAAAAAAACCGCATCAAAATCCGTTGTGTAGTTTTAAAGATATAAGCAAACATACATACAGACATACAGACGCGGGAAGCGGAAAGCTACTTTGCTTTATACTATGTAGTGATTTCCGGTAATTGCTTTTGGTTCGGATCAAAGATCGTTCAGGAATATATAACCCATAAAATACTTTCATTATTTTCATAACTCTCGACATAAAACGGAATCATTTTCTCTTTGTCTTTGGAACTGTCATTATAATCCTGACATCCTGCAAGTTTGTACCAAGTTACTCCAAAGACAAATGTCCTTGTTAGTGTTGATGACATGCCATTAAAAGTTTAGAAACATGATAAGGGAGAGTCTAATGTTTCATGATTTCACGTATGAGAAGGGTAGACCTAAAATTGAAAGGGTAGCCCATTTCAGACAAAATTACTTTAGAAGTTCGGGTGTTATCCGGATAAAGCGTGTAGCCGAAGTAGCCTAGCAGCTAGGTCCTAGCCTATGTGCAAATCCAGGTAAATTACTACGATGGGGTCAAAAAGACGGGGGGATTTTTTTACTTAGTTCTCTCTAGGTACTCAATACAGCTAATACATTTTAAATACCAAATTTAGAATAAATCAAGTCGTTTCATTACATTATATTACAAGTAAATAGGGAAGAAATCGGCAACTGCAGACAAAATTAAGTTTCGTGCCGTTATACTAAAATAAACTTAGTGGCTCTTCTCAAATTCTGCAGCGATGTGATACGTGTTTAAAATACTCGATTCGATTCCACTTTTTGCGTTCCGTAATGCCGTATGCAAGATGTTATGGCATCGCGTGACATTTGTTCCTTTAGGAATAAATTATCGAGCATTTTTTAGCGATCCGTAACCAAAGGGTAAAAACGGGACCCTATTACTAAGACTTTGCTGTCCGTCTGTCTGTCTATCTGTCTGTCACAGGGCTGTATCTCGTGAACCGTGATAGCTAGACAGTTGACATTTTCACAGATTATGTATTTCTGTTGCTGCTTTATCAACAAATACTAAAAACAGAATAAAATAAATATTTAAATGGGGCTACCATACAACAAACGTGTTTTTTTGCCGTTTTTAATAGATGATGGTACGGAACCCTTCGTGCGCGAGTCCTACTCGCACTTGGCCGGTTTTATTATATTGCAGCACCAGCGGCACGCAAGAGTTACGTAATGTCGGGCTTTAACTTTGCTTTAATTCCTGGGGGTTGATAAGAAAACACGAAGGTATGAGTAGCAGCTTAGCGAATGAGTGACTTAATAGTTAATGCTACAGAGTTGAAGGTATAATAATTTCCCTGAGACATCTTCAAGCATCTGATCAATAAAAAGGATTTTTATAACACTCTAGGGGATTTGCAGTACAAAACTTATTATTATTGCTCAATGTAAAAAGAATACAACGTCACGCGCTAACATCATTGTGAGTCACAGCAGTAAATATATAATCGAAACACACACGATTGAAGTGAGTTCTTTCTGTGGTTTCTAAGTTAGTGAAATTATTGTATACGCTTCGCAAAAGCTCAATTAATTGCGCAGAAGCGCATTTCATTTTGCACAGCAACAACAATCAGAATTTGCGGTAAACATATTAATAATAAACAATAACTCAATCAACAAAAGGTTACGGAACTGGCAGTTATCAAGTCGATATGTAAAGGGATAATTATCATTTACTAGTGAAATGCTCGCGACGTTCGGAAGAATGGTGAACAGCATAACAACACCATAATTCTGTAGGAATTTCTTTCATAGTCACATCACATTATGCCGGTCTGCCTCTAACTATTATACTTATCTCTCTAGAACGTACTTAGCTAGGTCATTTTGCATAGAAATACCATCCCTAAGGTTCTTCGTGAATCTTGCAAGGTTTTATTGTTGGTTTTGCGGGACTTTTTGTAGTGACGTGGTTTTACCCGGTGACAAACGATTGCAGCTATGCCCTGGTCAGTCAATAACTCATCAATCGTCTGTAGATAATTGTAGGCTGACAACACCGCCCTTAAATTATTAATGAGGGAAACGATTGCTTGAACCCCACTACGCCTTGACCGGTAGTACTACCGCTTACCCTGTGTCATATGCCAACGTCCTGTTATTGTTATTGCATCATAGAGGCTTTCTCAGCTACTATCTCAGATATAAGTGAGACCAAGAAAATGTCGAATGCTCTTGTATTAAGTAGCTCCGTGTGAGCTAATGGACAACATGGTGAGTTTATAGGCCACTTAGAGGCCTGCGTTATGGTTTGACAACTGTTGAGACGTTTTAAATAGAAATACGGCTAATTACCACGTTTTTACTTGTATTGCTGACGTTTCGAGACAATTCAGATGCTCTTCATCATGAGCAACGCCCGCGACCGCGATCAACGGCAGATCGGCGAATACTCTCGCCAGTTTGCGACGGTAGTCTGTGATAACTCGTCGCAGAAGCTTCAAATTTGTTTCCCGAAAGAACTTTTCGTAATCTCGAAAACAATCCAATGGCTTGATACGTGCAAAAGTAGGAATTAACTCACTATCACGGCACTTCACTACGTATTCCAAACCACACTCGAGTGTCTTACGTTTAGTTCTTAGTTGCACAAACGACTTCACTTTCTTTAAACATTCCGCGCCGTAGCGGTTTGCAATTATAGAATTAAAACTATCGTGGTTGTTAATCATTTTAAATAGAAATACGGCTAATTACCACGTTTTTACTTGTATTGCTGACGTTTCGAGACAATTCAGATGCTCTTCATCATGAGCAACGCCCGCGGCGAATACACAGTATTCGCCGATCTGCCGTTGATCGCGGTCGCGGGTGTTGAGACGTTGTTCCATTGCTGCGCATTTTCTATTAAAACCTACTGAAATCCACTAACACGCAAGTGATCAATGACGTTGTCAGCACACGCGTGGCTTGCTCGGACATGTCTCCCAACGTAGCGCACGCTTTATCACGTGGCACGCAATGACGTCGTTTTATAACATAAGTGAGAGGTGCGTGCTACTGTAATTAGCCGTGCGACCTGACAAATGGATCCACGCAGTTAATGTGCGTAGCCTCTTCGTGGCCATCCTTCAACGGAACAGCATATCACGATGGTTTTTCATTCCCAAGTTCTTACTTTTCGGAAGAGAGAATTTTTGAGAAGAGAAAAAGCGAATTCCATTTTTCAGTGTGCGACGTCTTGACAAAACACATCGTCTTCTTTTTACCCTTTCTTGATTACTTTGCTGTATATCAAAGGCCTGCTTAATGCATGGTGGGTGTGATAGGACATATATTCGTACGTATAACATACAAAAAACTTCTCTATGACCGTTAGATTGCCTCAGAAGTCTGTGATCTTCGTCCGAATTGTAGATTTTCCACTTGTTTTCCCTAACCGACCGCTTGTTTGCAGAAGTCGGCGGCGCAGCACCTGTCTCGACTGTCCGGCGCCATCGGTCCCGAGCGGATCTACGCAGACTGGCAGTGGTGGATCCTAGCGGCCCTTCCATTCCCGCATCTTGTGCGGGTGCTCGACTGTTTCTTCCATGAGGGGATCAAGGTACCTATTGCTATTAACCTGATCTTTATCAGAACACATTTCCAATTGGTCTTTCAAGCTGATGATCGTAAATCAGAAACACTCCAAGCCAAATAGATATCTTCTAGTCTAGATTAGATTTAGTCAAAATACAATGAAATGGTGCGTAGATTTAAGCAATAACATCCAGTTTCCAGTGTGATGTCTGTGAAGACAGTCAACTAACCTTCACTTCTTCCTTAGGTGTTCTACAGGGTAGCACTCGCGATCCTCATTCTCTTCCACAAGCACGCAACGAACCAGAACTCGGAGTGGTACGCGGAGGCCACTAAGAACGGAGTCGACCACGCTATTGACAAGTTCTGCAGGAACATGCCGGCTTCTCCCACCAAACTGCTACGAACTGCTTTCAGCATACGCGCACTGAGGTAAAAAACTTTTAGTAAACGGTTAATTTCAAATCATTCCGTCTCTGTCGTCACCTCACCTCAATAATCCCTACGTAATGGGTATCAGACACTCTCAATATCCAGGGGATCTACTCTTGAAAACGATAAGCGATATATCGGTGACAAACGTCACATCGTTTCCGACTATATTTTGAAGGATGCAACTATCGACATCCGACATTACTTTTGAGAATTGACATCATACATTCTACTCTACTACGATAGACGACGATTTATAAGAGTGCGGCCGAATATTATCGGATGATGTCGTAATCGTTTTGCAGAGGGTCCTAATTCGGAACAAACATTCGGGACTATCCCAAAAACGGGTACGTTTTCAACTCAACTATTTGTCTTACCCACAGCTCACAATACATATCCAGGGTGTTCATAAAAACGGAAATGACGCTCAAATCGAAGCAAGTAATCACCGGATCGCGACTGGTGCGATCGCGATCATCCGACAACTTGCCGACCAGCCAATCGCAAGTCAACATTCAGATGATGTCACACACGCTGACCATCCGCGAGGTGAGAACATCCTGAATCAATTGTGTTACAACTACTATCGTTATTTATCGTGTCTTGCAAAGGCGTACCTCTCTCGCTCTGTTCTTCAGAATAGATGATCTTCTATCTTTGTTCAACTTACGCAACGCAAAAAAACAGTTTTTTTTTGCTTGACAAAAGAAACGTAATTTGATAAAGATTGTATTTTCGTACAAAGCTTAGAAAGCTTTTATAGGTCATTTTACTGAATAATACTTTTACACAGTAGGTATTTTAAGGGTTAATTGTTAACAAAAACAAGCCACTGCCTAATTGATAGACAATAATATACTTATAAATATGTTTCGGTATTTTATATAAAATATCTGCAATATCAGGCAAGAAGATTATCAATTCCAGACCTCGAAACCGATTATTACCGGTTTATCGTCTCGTTCGGGGCTTTGAAACCGGTTTATGCCGCAAACTCAACTATAAAACGGTTTTTACTCATAATAGAGACCAGGGTATAAAACCGAAAAGGGCAATATCGGTTGTGTGTTTAGCCGCACGCACATTGTATTTTATGTATGTATATCGGTATATTTTACTCCCTATGTATATATATCGGTATTTACTTGGTTCGCAGAGAATGTCTGAGGAAACGTGCAAACAGATGGTATCGTACTCGACAATAGGCGTGGCTTTGGCTTTTATTTCTCATTCGATTCATCTGATTGCAATCTAACAAACTAACTTCAGTCATATCGACAGTACAATCGATACTCAGAGTGTCCACCGTTTAGTTTTTGTAAGATTTTTTTGTTTTTCTTTTCTCCTTCAGTTTATGTACGTCCATTGGTTGTGGGGTCGTAGCCAGGACACCCTCTTAATCACTCCTGATTATAGGTCTATTATAGATTACGTCATGAAAACATAAATAGATGAAGAGTTTAATCCCTAAGCATGGTCAATCTCTCAAATCTCCAGGCGCTCTGATCTTTGAGGATATCCCTGGGACATCAAAACATTACAGTAATGTTTAACGAGTAACGTTTGACAGACGTCAAATATTACATTTACACACTGCCACAGTTTGACTAGTTAGGATGTCAATTGTGTGCAAATCCAGTACAGTCTTTAGTTCTCAGTCCTAGACAACTAGCTTGGCTAAGTTACTGGGTAAATCTTGGATAGGGAATTAAGTAGACAATCAAATATCTAGTAGGTAGCAATCTGATATAATCTATTCCTATGGGGAATAGATTATATAGCCCTCCAAAATACAGACACGTTTACCTCCCACACAAATCGCAACTAAACCCATACTTTTGTGACTACTAATGTAAGAACGAATGGCTTAATGCAGGCTGTGTGTGAGGTGCACGTTTTCCCATTTGAAAATGTTTTAAAGTTATTTATTTTAGAATTAACATACTACCATTAGAATCATGGCTCAGCAACCTCTATTCTAGAGATCTTTTAAAGTAAGATTATGTTAGATTCCCTGGCTACGGCTCTTTACGAGTTATGTTTTTGTTCGGTCTGTGTAGCGACAGATTTGTGAATGATATTGTTGTGTCCATCGATGTGATCATTCGACTAGATTCCTCACGACAAGTCGGAACATTTCAAATCGGTTCAACCCATTTCATTGGCTTTGAATGTATAAATTCGTGTTTTTATTTTAAATGTTTTCTGTGACCTTTCTTTGTAAGATACATATTATTGTACCTACTGTAATAAAATAAATCTTTTGAGAAAGCACTTTTGTGACTTAGCATGACATGTGTGTGGAAAATGTCAAATCTGATATACAAAAATGTAAAGATAACTGATTATATAGTTTGTGAATTATAATTAACATGTCGATATGATAGTGATGTGACGTGAAGGTGGCATGTTATCGATTGTTTTGTGTGAGTGCTAACCGTGTGTCGATTTTCCTGCTAGGGCTCACATTCGCCGGGCCCGCGCGCCCTATCCATGGGTGTATACCCCATTCAAGCTCTCAAGTCGCAGATACTAGACCAGAGTGAAGTAAGAAGCAAAAACGTCGCTTCGTTAGCTTGCGACAATATTATCGATGTTTAGATGCACTGCTTGTCACATAGGTGTTTATTATAATTTTATTATATCCCTTTGAAATACAGCTTTAGACGACCCTGATTACATAATTCGCTTAATATATTTTGCGTTTGATAAGGTAAGTATGCGGTAGCGTAAGCTAGTGTGCATGAAGCTACGTTACTGATTGTTAAGTGTTTACTGTTGCCCGATGTTATTTGTACCTGTAAAAAGCTACGAATTTATTATCGTTCTATAGTTTTTAATTAAATCGTTTTACACATAATATCTAAAACGGGAATTTCGTCGCGTAATTTTTTTTTGTCGATAACTACACCGACAAGACAGACAGTCTGAAGCGCGAGCGAGAGCTTGTCGGATTAAACTCACCCTGATGAACATTCTCTACGTGAATCGAAACATTGTCGGTGTCTTTATCGACAAGTAAATTTTTTACGTATATAATTTCCCGTTTCTGACATTATGTGTAGTACCAATCGTTTTACACTATCATCATCATTTATAATTTTATTTTATCGACAGACAATCCTAATAGGTAAACTTATAACAAACTAAAACTTGCGTCTCGTCCAACTTTGATGTATCCAACCAGTAAAGCTTAAGGTGTGACCAGACATAGCGCGGCATTTGAGCGCGGAATTCGCAGGATACAAGTTTGCCGCGTGACTAGTTTAAACTTATAGGAAAAAACATATATGCGCGCGGCCGTCGTCCAATCATAGCGCGGCTGCCGTGGTCGACTGCCGCGCAATGTCTGGTCACACCTGTACTTTAACCCGTGGTATTATTAAGTTAGCAAAATGTCAATGTAGTTTGCAACTTTGTCGATAATTTTAACAGTCTTTATCGACATCCGCAAACTTCCAAAAGCGAACAAGTTAAGGTCGAGAAGTTTTCCCTTGTCAAGTTTAATTGATTTTTGGATATTGCAGAATTTGTTAAAGTTGTCATTACAATTACGAACTAAATTATCGTTTCGCAATATCGCTGATACGTAGAATAAGCGTGAGCGTAGCTTTTAATTAGTTTTTACTGTCTTCAAATAGACGCGACTAACAACTTCGTCTACCACTAGCAGAGTTTTCACTGTTTTACCAATAGGTGGCGTTTTGCGTACCGATAACGCTTTTTAAACCTAAAACACAAAACAAACTGGTTTTCGCTTTCCCCTTTAACATGACCCCGTAATATTTATAGAGCGAGCGGAAATGTTGGCTCCAAAGTAACTCTGTGGTTGCTATCCCCTAAATATTCGTCTAACTAAATACGGGTTTCTAATGATTTACCAATACAAGTGGTGAGAGGTGTAGGTGAAAACTTTATGAGTTTATTTCAAATGTGTTTAAGCATCTTAACTTATTTAAATACAACTCGAGCTTATGTCTTTCACATGAGTACTCATGGTCTGGCTTCGCCGAGTCCGAGAAATCCCGCTCTGTTACTTTACTTGTCCAAACACAGAATTGCTACAATTCTACCAATAAAACGAGTTTACACGATTACTTGAACTTTTCTCCGGTTACTAATGCTTCATAACTGAATACCTTCTGAAAACAAATTAGGGTTAATTTCCCCCTACATGACCCCGCAGCATAGCGTAAGCGTAAAGTCAGGCTTCCCCGAGTCCGCGAAGTCTTTCTTGTTCAAAAACAGAGCTGCTACAATAGAGTTGAAACGAAACGCAATGACTTTAAGTCAGTTACTAATGTTTTCTTACTGAATACCTTCTGGAAACAAACTAGGGTTAATTTCCCCTACATGACCCCGCAGCATAGCGTAGTCTGTCTTTGCAGAGTCCGCGAAGTCTTGTTCAAAAACATAGCCGCTACAATGCAGTAGAAACGAAACGCGATGATTTGAACTTTTATCCTACTACTACTAATGCCTTTTAACTGGATACCGATGAAAACTAGGGTTAATTTCCCCCTACATGACCCCGCAGCATAGCGTAAGCGTATAGTCTGGCTTCGCAGAGTCCGCGATCCTCCCACTTGGCTCTGTGGTTCCCCTTCCCTAACGCGGTGTTCCGCGACCAGAGGCAGCACTCCTCCGACCTACGGCAGAAGGTTTGACCGTTCCACCAGCTAACGCACATTCGCTGTAACTTACTTACGGATCTTTTTGTACATGTTTAATCGATCATTTCGTTGAAATGATAAGTTTATTTTTCTAGAAAAACTAGGTGAATGATTTTATGATCGTTTTAATCGTATTTTCGAAGTAAGTTGGAGTTGGCGGCCAACTATGATGACGTAGTTTTAAGGTATGTTAGCTTTAAAGACTATATAGAGTATAGCCGGGTACTGATAAATATCTGCAGCTTAAACGCCATTTCCCGATCTATTTGGTGACTGCACTGAACTTGTTCTAATAACAATAACTAAGCAAGATACGTATTTTTGTAGAACTTAAATGTTTTTACCCAATCCAATAGGATTTGGTAAAATCTCTTAAAACTTTACTGATGGGTGACAATAAACTGTTACTTTCTCTATACATTACTAGTGCCTACCTACATCGACTAAACTAATTTGTAGTTATCTAGTAAAATTGTAGACAGCACGACTGAAAAAAAATCACAAAGAATCGATCCAGTCGTAAAGAGTAGTATTTTTATTTAATTTTTAATGAATATGTTTTTTTTCCGTAAGTAAGTTATGGAGAATGGCAATAATCACTAATAAAAGGGTTAGTTGTCGTGGTAGCACTTATTAAACGGTGAAATGTATGTAGCGTAGCTTTCCGTAAAATGTCCGTATTCTATGCCATATTCTCTAACCATAAAGCAAAGCTCATAGCTCACATGCCGAATGAGGTTAGCGATTATAGAATACGGTTTTTAAAAATCTGTTTACGGAGCCCTAAATGCATGTTCTGGTCTCTCTTGCCAAGGTAACTCCCACTGCAACACAATCCTAATGCACCTACAAAATTAATTATTATTGTTTAATGTCGAGCGGCTGTTAATTTTATTTCTTTATTCTTTTATATTACTATTATACTCATCTTATAAATAAACATTTTGTTAAAAAACCGGCGAATTTGCAACCATTGAACGCTGCAACTTGCCTTACAAAAAACACTACTGGTAGGTACATAAAAATATTACAAAATTCAAACTTCTGTACGTGTACATACCTTTCGTTTTCATATTATTAATTTAAAAAAACATACTAGCTTGTCTTACAACTTCCAGTCATATTTTACTATAGTTTTGTATTTAGTGTACGTAGTCGTTCTGTACGTAGAGAATTAATTAAATTTTATAGTTGTTATGTTATAATAGTTTAGTGATCGGAGCACATTTACATCTTCCTTCAAGCTTTAGGCAAAATTGCTGGAGTACCTACAAGTACCGAAAAAAGAACTCGCCAGCCTTGCCTTGATTTCTTGACCAGCGATCAAGTCACTTGCCAATATGCTAGTATATCGGCACTAGCTTCGTATAAATACAGACTTGCCTCGTCTATACAGAGCTTAGCGCGTATGTAAATGTTGGCTCCCTCTCAAATCGCTAGAAACTAATTGTGTTGTTGTTTCGACTATCGTTAATGTTGCATGCTATGTTTTTGTCTACGTTCTAATACGTCTAGTTTAAAATTAGTACGCGCTTTGTTGGAGAATTTCATTGTTTACTTTCTTATCGGTGTAATTCAATCATTACATTTTACGCAGTCAATAAATGGTTGCTTGGGGTAAGACCTGAGATGCCGGACTGCGCCGTAATTCAATTGCACATGCAATTCTCTACGGTTTGCATATCGTGGTTTCAAAGGTTAGGCATGAACATATTAAGGTGCAAGCAAATCTTTGACAAGGGGCCTAGGTAAGTCACCGTGTCGTCATGATGATTTATTATGCAAATATGTTCAATCTTCTACTTGATATAAACAAGTTCTATTTTTATTTATTTTGGCAGCTCTCTTATGATCGCAATTTAATTGTGCAGAGCTAAGAGTGAAATAGATTCACAAATAGTCGAGTTATGATGAACAATGAAATTCTTTGACTGTATAAGTGCATATTATGTACATATTATATAAAATGTTGTGTAGCTGTGTAGGTGTGCACAATATAGCACTATCCACCTGTAGCGTTTACTAATGTACTTCACTAATATTGTGCCGTCATATATGTTTAGATCAGATGTTTTCACGTAAGAATTGGTTTAAACTTGGTAAATTATAACGGGTTATTGACAGAGATTTTTTATTATAAAAATCATGCTGGGAATTGCATGAGTGTTCTTACAAGTAGTGAATAATATTTATAAACAACAAAAATAAACTATATCAGCTTAAACTTGCGCTGAAGTAATGCAGGCATTGCACATATTTGATTTATATCTTTTATTGATATAAACTTACTTATTGACTTTGATATAACTGATTAATACATCATTTATGTTTAAACTCCATTGCACATTGATAGTTCGAATCGTACATCGAAATTATAGTAAAAAATAAAGCATACTATTAAAATTTCCAGCTGTTCACGCTATGGTCATGGCTGCCTGTCAGGATAACTATGTACCAGCCAGTGTTATTGTACACGACTGAAGAGCACGGCTGTTCACTAACCACGTTCTACGTGAGAGTGGAACACCATGAGCCAACGCTGCTTATGATCAAGACTTGCAACAACGAGGTGAGTTTCTTGTCACCTGTCACATAAACATTCACTCGCAACATTATGTTGAATATCGTTAATGTCCCTGAGGGCTTACAATAAGCTCTAAGTAATATTCAAACAGACGAGAGTAGTGCACACGCGGTGCGAAAGTGACAACGCTATATGAGTTCGTATAGCGTTGAGCCTTTAAGAGCTTGTGCTTGTAAATGAAAAGAGTTTATGGACTTTTAAACGATGTATAAAGTGTTTTGATTTACAACACTAACACGTTTTTAGTGTGACGTCACGATGAAGTGAACGTCACATGAAAGTGACGTTCACTTCACATCGATAAAAAATAAAAAAGTATTTACAGCACTGAAGAGCTAATGCTATATTCATGCTTAATATCTAATGCTAGATTTACACTCTCGCCTCGTGCTTCGTCTCGTGTCTCGGCTCGCACCTCGCGTGTTCGATAGTAAAGGAGAGAAGCGCGAGGCGAGCCACGAGCGTCTATTCACACCATCGACTACATAGCCCAGAAGACACCGCATGCAAGGCGAACACTGTCATCCAAAACATCAGGCTTATACGGCCGATAAAAAATACCGCGCGTCAAACCTGCAGTAGTACCGACCACTTCCTTGACCCGTGCACATCTCGTCTGTTTATGCTAAAAAACCATTACCACAAGCTCAAGTTACACTGGTTATTTTCCTTGTCGAAAGTCAATAGTGTTGTACCACTAATTAATTGATGATCGATAAACCTACATAGTAGTAACAACAACAGTTGGACCTAACTAGTAAAACTACTTATGTACTTATTGCCAACTAGCTTCCGTCCGCGGCTTCGCTCGCGTTGTACCTACATGGATATGAAGTAACCTATTTGCAATTCGCATTTATAATAATATAATTTATAGTTCACGTTCCCGTTCCCGTTCCCGTTCCCGTATTATCAAAACTGTTTTTAGGGTTTTCCCGGCAATTATTCGATTTTTTTTTCACCTTTTAAACCTTCATAGACCTCCACGAACATTTCAAGACCAAGATAAAATAAATCCGTTCAGCCGTTCTTGAGTTTTAGCGAGACTAACGAACAGCAGTTGATTTTTATACATATTTAAAGATCAAAAACACGTGTTTAAAACGGTGAAGGAAAACATCGCATCGTGAGGAAACCAGTAGTTAGTATTTTTATAAGCGGCGATGGGCTTGCAACCTCTCACGTACGGACTGCTAACTACTGCAAAATGTGGGTATGTGCCAAATATAATATTTGGACGTGCCTCTGACTGCTATCGACAACTCATGACAACACTTCCCATCCCTAGTGAATCACGTCATCTTGAATCGGCCAATCAGATGCATTTTTTCCCACTTCCCCCGTACCTCATACCTCACTGACTTGACAGAGTTGTTTGTTTGAAGAAATGAAGCCATTAGGCGTCTATTAGGCTATGTAGTCGATGATTCACACTCTCGTCTCGTGGTTCGCCTCGCACCTCGTCTTGCGATTCGTACGCGAGTGCAAATCTAGTATCAGCTGTAATTTTGTCAATTTCCATCATCATTGCCCAGTATAAGCCTTTCTGCATTTTCTGCCAACCTCTTGTGTTCTGTGCATTTCTTGAACAGGTAGTTTATGTTATCTTAAAGTAAATGTATTCAGTTTCTATTGTATTTGTTTTCAGGTATTTGGTGCGTATTGTTCGACGCGTTGGTTTGAGCGTAACCAGAAAGATGAGCGTGGTAACAGACAGGCTTACTTCGGCACGGGCGAGACATTCCTATTTAGGTAAGTCTTCACTCGGTGATTATAAAACTTCACTCTGTGATTATAAAACTTCACTCTTCACTCAGGATTATAAAACTTTACTATTCGCTGAATATATAAGTGTTCACTCCTTACTCAGTAAATATGCGACTTCACTCTTCACTCAGTGTACCTATATACTTGAAGCTCTCAAAATTTATTTAGGCTCTTCGGGTGAAGGCATTTTTGTTGATATTGTGTTTTATATATAATTGCATGTTCAATAGGTTATATTTGCGGCATGATAACTAAACGTTGTTTTGTTTGAAATTTGTTGCTCTTTCTAATGGAATGCAGATTTTAATTATTTATCTTCTATATTGAATGTTTTTTTTTAACATCACTCTATTGATAATAATACAAATAATATGCAAACAACCATAAAGTGAGATCTATAAACATTGCGTATTCTTAAAACAAAAAAATGTTTATGTAAGGTCCAATTTGGCAGATAAAAAGAGACACCTAGTTTTTGTTTTAAGGCGCTCCCACTCGACGATTGTTTTTGTTCGAAACGAAAAAATAAATACTTGTGAACAAGCCACATCTCCTATTTTATAATGTATAGTATATGTGAATAAAGATGTACCCATCTTTAATCACTTCGATAAATAATCCTACCGACCGCTGCAATGACGCCAAACACACGTCGGCGCGTGGTCCGCCTTAGCTTTTCGAATAAATTAATGATATAAATTATGTATAATTACTTATCAAAAATCTATTCTAATAGAAATCTAGATCTACATATTACCTATCTTTAACGATAAGTAAATCACAAGTTGATTTTAATAGTAGGTATATAAAATATTTCGATCATAAATTCTAAAACGTATCATTTTGAAATAATATCTTTATCGTGAAAAGTTTCTGCTATTATGTTTTCAGCTAAATAGAAATCTAGGTAGGAACCTGAAGTAATACACTTATAAAAATAGGAGATGTGGCTTGTTCAGAAGTATTTCTTTTTTCGTTTCGAAAAAGAGCAATTAGCGACTGGGGGAGCCTCTTAATCAAAAATAATGAAATAGGATCACAACTGTAATCCCCAAGCACGGTAGACATCCTCTCAGATCTCAAGGCGCTTAGATCCTAGATGTCCTAAAGGCTCACATTCTGCAGTAGTTAGCATTCCATACGTGACGTTCCATACGTTTGCAAGCGCGTCATCGCCTATAAGAATACTCATGTGTGTGTGTGTCATAACCCTATCACAACTAACCTGCATGTTCCAGCCTTTACCCGGAGCGCGCCAAATACCCATGGGTCGGATGTTCTGCCGCAGAAAAGGGCGAAGAGAAAGTCGCGCACGGCTCTGAACTGTTTATGGCTGCCGACTCTAAGATGATCACCATAGGCGGAGGGTAAATTGTTACTCTTATATTTATTCCTAGCTTTCTTTTATAGTCTGCACCCGCAAAGAGCGAAGTATCCCTGGGTGGGGTGCTTGGAGGACAATGAAGATACGAAGACGCCACATGCGAACTCGCTGTTTATGGCGGCGGATAGTACTATGATCACGATCGGAGGCGGGTATGTCGCATGGGGTTTTTTGTGTCGCAAAATAACAATTTTTTAACTGACTTTGGTTCTCAATTTTGTTGTATTAATGTTTGTTACCTCAAAACAACCTATAAACCGACTAGCTGCCCGCCCCGCACGAGTGTACTAATGAAGATTATAGGAACATTTTGGATACCGTATGTTATATTATAATTTTCGTGAGGATCAAATTTTTACAAGTTTTTATTTAACTTGCAATGTATGTATGTCAATTTTGAAGCAGTTATCCCCAACCGATTGAGCTGAAATTTCGCATACTTATGTAACTTCGGTGACAATGAAATAATATTGTGACAGTTAGCTCATCTGATGATGGAGACAGGAGCTGTTCAACAGACACAATGGAACTCCTTAGTGAATATTTCGATTGAGTAAAAACTTTGCATACTTGTCAAGTTCTGATGACAATCAGGTATTAGGTAGGGCGCTGGTGCTCGAAGATTTTAGAAAATATTGTCATTGATAAAAAAAATCAGTAGAAAACTTATTTTAAATATATAGTATGGCTCATGACTTGCTGATAATATAGTTTTTAATAGGTAAAAGAATTTTCAAAATGATCTATTTGTTTTTTTATTTATCCAGTATGAAAAAACATACAAAAGAAACCAAAAATACAATATGTCCCTCTATAACATTGTAGATTTGTAAAATATTGATTCGAAAAGATATCATTCTTATCGGTCTTGTTGTTATCTAGTTCTGATGATGGAATCCATGAGTTCGAAACTCCTCAAATATTGTTGTAGTTTTGGTATTTATAGCAACAAGTCAAACATTTTTATTCAGAAAGTATCAAATACATATCTGTGGAACTAAATGAGACAAAAAGCAAATGCTAAAACAATGCTAAAGTATTAAGTTATTTGGAAATAATACAGGCTTGTAGTGTGTTCTGAATTATGCATGTAATTGTTAAATGTTTATTTATTATTAACTGCGACCCGCGATCCCGACTATGAAACCTATTTTTATGAATAAAACCTAAGGAAATTGTAGCTTACTAATAGTGAAAGAATTTTCAGAATCGGATCAGTAGTTACGGAGATTATTTCCCTATATCATCATCATCACCATCATCATCATCATCATCATCATCATCATCATCATCATCATCATCATCATCATCATCTTCCTGCCTTTATCCCACTTATTTCCCTATATCCAATCTCACAAAATCCAAATATAAAAAAATCCAACTAATATTTTATCCTGGTAATTACGCAACGCAGCTATTCAATATTAATAAATATGTTCACGACTGTGCTTTCCTAGCATGATAGACATATTAATATCTCCAGGCACTCTGAAAATCCAGAGGAAAGTCAGAGGCACATCCTAAACATACATTCATTGAACATCCTTTCCTTACAGTGACGGCCAGGCGATCTGGATGGACGAGAACATACGTTTCGGCAAAACGGACCGTTGCTCGACCTTCAACAACCCCCCACTATGCCCGAGTGGGGACTTTGAGATACGAGTGCTGGAGGTCTACGGCTTCTCTGGAGCGTAGGCCTCCGGATATGGGAGGCCTACAGGTCCTCTGGAACCAGGCCTCGGGATTTAGATGCTGGTTTTTAACTAGCGTAGGCCTCGGTATGGACCTGATGGAGGCCTACGGCGTCACCCAAGACCTAATATGTGGAAGAGGCAGAATATTTAGGCCTCCGGGGTTATAGGAGTGTAATCTCTATAAAGCATGTCAAAATAAAAAGACAAGCCATTTTGTTCAAAACGCACTAACTGTTAAGGTAATTGTCTGCATATCAGCGCGCACATCCAGGCCTATTTGTTCTTGCATACTTAGAAAACCTTCAATCACAGCTGATGTAACGGTCAGTGATCTTAACCTCCGAATACCAAAGCAGTAGTATTGCAAAAGTTTTTCTACAAAATGGCCTGTCATTTAAAGTTCTGTATTTGTGCGTGCGGTGTCACCCCCAAGTGCGATAAACGTGATGGTTTGCGTGTACCATGTTCTAATCTTCAGTGATCTAACTTTAAACCTTATTCCTTGCACTCTGTAGCTCAAAATGGCTTGCTATGTTCTGCGAAACTCGATCAACTGTCACGAGGGCAAAGAGAAGTCTAAAAATATAGCTCTATCAATTTTCTATTATTGTGTAATACTGTTCGGCTTATTGGTGGTCGCCATTTTGTATCGCTCCCTCATATTTGTTCATAAACAGAGGTGCATTAATGGCGACGAGTTTTTTGAAGTTTGATCACTGCGTTTAGTGCTATGGTAGCGTTTTGGATGAGAGCCGGTTTAGGTCATCAATATATTGTATCCTTTCACATTGTCATATATACGTGTAATAAATTCTAGTAACACTATAACGAAATTGAAATCGAATCTCTATTTCTAACGTGATGTTAAAAAAATATAGTCCTTCGATGCGCATACTTGTTTAGTCTATCGAGCTGGATATTTTATTGTGTCGTTCAGGGCGAATTTTAACAGCCACAAACAAACCGCAAATCCTATTTTTATATAGAAACAATTTGAAGGCCGTTCAAATTGATCCGGCTCGAAGGACCAACATTTTTACTGGAGCTCGTAATTTCCCGATATGATGTATTGATCGCCCCTTGCCGATTATCAGACTGTGTAGATTCCTGTAGTTTATTATTGTGTGTCACCCTGTAGGTGTATCGCATGATGTTAGGTAGAGTGCAGCTCTTACAACAACAAAGCTATAGTATAAAGACAAAGTTCTATCAAGACGGGACCATAAGCAAGATATTCATAATTGGAATACAAACGAACAAAATGCAATTCAATTTTTCGCGCTCTTTAAAAGCGACATTATTCTTTCGTTGAGAAAGGTCGGCTTAGATTGAGTCAACTTCATGTAGTAATTTTGTACTAGGAGCTGCATTTTAACTAGCTTCACTGCGTTGTAACTCTGCTGTCCGCTAAGACAACGAAAGAGGAACGTAGGTTGTTTACTGTAATACATATTTACTCGTGTTTAGGTGTCTGTGTGTAAGTACAAATGGATGTACATTGTACCTACTCTTGGTTTAAAAATACGCTTATATTGAAGCAATATGGGGTCTAGCCGTGCGGTGAATGCTGTTGAAGATGGCTTCACACGGCAAGCGATATGAAAGATATATCACATATTTACATTATCGCTATTCGTGCGAAGCCACCTGAATATGTCGTGCGAACATTCCAGTGACATTAAAGACGAAGGATTTATTCTCGGGTTCGAGAATGATGTGCATACGAGATATTTTATTGGCCAAGTGTTAGAAGATGGCTAAGACAGGGGTAACGATTTGAAATTATTTGCTGCAATTTTGGATTACGTAAACAAGCATTTTGAAAGACTATGTTATCTTGGATACAGGGACAGCTGACTTTGAACGTGGGAAACGTAAAATTAAGTCGAGCTGGCAACAATGGCAAAAATACCGGATTTTACCTCCGATTTTAAAGAGGAGCTTTGAGATTTAATCTCGCATGCGATATTCTTCTCGAGCTCGTCAGAATAAGTCTTCTGATCAACGACGGTACGAGACCTTAAGTGACGTTCATTGCTTTCTATTTAAGTAATGGCAAATTTGGTCAAACGCGCAGTATTTCGGTATAGTGTCGCTTTTTATAAGGCTTGAATATACTCAAAATCGTCTGTCGTTGCTCACAAAAAAAAACCAAAGAATTTAAACATAGATATCGCGTGTCCTGTTGTGTAGACGACCCTGATATTTATTAGTTTTATAATATTACAGTTTAATATGTTTTGTAATAGTAACTATTGATATAGTCGGAAACGCAACGGGGACGCGAATAGCATAGCGTGGACGTACGTTCAATAGCTCTTATAATCGCATACAATAAAGTTTATAATCCCATAATCGTCCCGCTGATAACGGCGACCCACTGCTGATGAATGCAGTTTAAAAAAAAAGTATTATTTTGAATAATTTCGGTAGTTTTTTGTGCCAAAATTGGACCATCGGACCATTGGTGAAATTGGCTGATCCCGTAGAGGAAGTAGTTAATTTTTTTTTCTTTTTATTTTGTATTATAATCGTTTATCATAATGATTTTTTTTTTCTTTTTGACGAAACGTGAGTGAATTATTTTCTATGATTTTAAATTCAAAATTTACGTTTCTATTTTAAACTGTATACAGTATCAAATAATGTTTGTTATGGAATGCAGGTGGATGTTGGTTTATGTCACAATTATACATATCCCGTTGGTACAAAGGGGGTAAGGGGGGGTAAGGGGTAGTGCGTCCATATCACCCGCGGCTTTGCATGCCAACAATGTTTTTATTTGTAAATATTTTTGATGTATTTCCCTCGCTCTGTTTGTTAGTTCGGGACAGCGTGAGGTGCTTACAAACTATGGTACTACAATATGTTCTTTGGAAGCCTAAGAATTTGTTTTAAATTCAGATTATTTATGTAATTTATTGAGTAGGTAACAAGTGATGTTTTTATGTATGTTACGGCGCGCCTCTGTGCCGCGACACGACACTGTCGGTCACATAATAGGTTTATTTTTTTATAGTTTATGCAGTAAGTCGTTAATAATTGTATAGTGATTATGGCTTTAACACGTGGGATCGAAAGTTTTGCTTGTAAGAAGGGGGAGGCACTGTGAGCTTTGGCTGAGAGGCGCGATGCTATGCCTCTGCCTACCCCTGTAAGTGATGTAATATATTTTGTTATAGTCTCCGAGGTACAGAGGCGCTGCCCGCGATATGTTGCCGTTAGCTAATTCATCGTTGTTCAGTGTAAGCTCTAGTCTTTATCCCTTTTTTATTGTCTTTACGATATATTGAATATAACGAATTGATATTTAAAATATAATGCGATTTTTGCCCCGCTCTAGGGGTGCGTAGGCTCGTGGTTAGTTAGTTTTAAGTACATTAATGTAAATTAAACAGTTATTAATCTCTAAATATTATCCTTTTCAGTATTTGTGAATGTTTTTTTACGTGTGATTCATGTAAACTGACAGAGGCGTGGTTGTATGTTACGTACGTTACTGTTACATTCGGATCGGATAGCTCCGTAGGACGGCGGTGTAAAAATCGTTTATCGTAATGTAAATGTTGCTTTACAATGTCTAAAAAATATATAATCCCGTATATGTATTGTCGTTTTATTTCTTTCTTACAGCGAAATAGGTTCAGTGGGGCTGTTTTTTAAAAACATGATTATCATGTTATGATATTCATACCAATATTTATTGCTACTGAATGCCAAAACCTACGCTTTTTATGCTGTTTAGGCACCTATACCTACGCTTCCAATACAATAGGTAAAGACAATAGGCGTAGGTATTGGTGCGTTATCAGTGAATAGTAACTATGAAAAGTGTACAGATTAGGTTTTCTGTAACATTAGGTACCGCATTCAACATCATGATAATCATGTTTTTACAAAATAGCCGTGCAGGACTCCCATTCTCAGATCCTCAAAGATTTACGTAAAGAAGTAGGTATAGTAACAACCAAATATGTAGCATATTTGCCACTGGGCCATGGTACTAACACCCTTTGATCGTTATTGAAAGATTACTTGAGAACGGCTGGACCGATTTGGCTGAGGTTAAAGAAAAAATATTAAATTCTGGACAAACATTACTTTCTACTATTGAAGTTTGGACAAGACAACGTCTGCTCGGTCAGATAGTACCTAAACAGGTAATATATTTTACCTATAGTAGACAGAAACAATATCCGAGTATTTCTGTGCTAGATTGTTAATTCTCAGAACTAGTGAGAAAAAATATTCCAGTGGTTTGGGTATCAGAAAACTGGAAATAAACAAGTGAGTAAATAGTGCCAAAAATAAAACAATTATTTGAATAAAACCTTTATATAAAATTTTCTTATTTACGAAAAAGGAGGTTCTATATTCGGCGGCTACATAGGTAATAGGCAAAGAGCATATATGGGTAATAGGTATAAGTAGGTAACACATGCCTATATTTTGTTTTATGAACGATTTCTCTAAACATAATGCCATCAAAAACATAACTTGTAAAAAAAAGCCAAGTCTCGCAACGCAACTCAGTTCTTCTACCGTAAAAAGTTGTGAGATCCATGTAATACCAAGTCGGTTAATTTATTCAGTCCCTACTTTAAGGGTCCTTCTGTCTTAAGTTATTACGTAAAGGTTAGCTAATTACGTAATAACATAAGTCAGAAGGATTAGCGTTATGTGGAGATGTTAGACGAGTTTTTCGTGCCCCAACTGCAAAACTTTCCTGGTTACAACCAAAGAACATGGTTCCAGGATGGAGCAACTTCACACACGTCCAACAGATCTCTGCCTCGAGTTCGAGAAATTTTTCCGAACAAATTAATCTCCAGGCGAGGTGACATAAATTGGCTTCCACGGAGTCCCGATTTAACACCTATGGATTTTTTCCTGTGGGGTTATGTCAAATCAAAAGTTTACGCTAATAAACCGACTTCCCTGGCACAATTAAAAGAAAATATCCGTCATGAAATGGCAGCCATCACGGAGACTACCTGCCGAGCTGTCATAGGCAATTTTAGTGCCCGACTAAATGAATGCCGAGAGCGCAACGGTTTACATTTGGACGATGTTATTTTTAAAAAATAAATTCCCAAACAGTGTACATACTTCATTAAATAATAAACATTTTTTCAATAAAGCTAAGACTTTTCTTTTAAAAAAAGATTTAAATGTGAACTTTCTTTTGAGACACCTTGTATTACCGATACTGAACTACGATACCGAACGATTCACCGATTTTTTTTAAATAAAACGAAATTATAAACATTTAAAGCTTCTTTATTTTTGCTTAGATTCAAAAAACTTACATAGTAATGATTTTAATTTTAATAAATACACATTTTATGTACCTACAATTTGACAGCGTCTACATACATACCAAGATACTAGATTTACACTCGCGTACGAGTCGCGAGACGAGATGCGAGGCGAACCACGAGACGAGTGTGAATAGACGCTCGTGTCTCGCCTCGCGCCTCTCTCGCGCGTGAAACACGCGTTTTTCGCGATCACGTGAGGTGCGGGAAGAGACACGAGGCGAGAGTGTAAATCTAGCAAGAGAAGTGTAAAAAAAAAGTTTAATGTATCCTAATTTGACAACTATTATTCATGCACAAAACACTAATGAAACTATGTTCAGTCCTCATCTACCTACTTTTGATGTTGACTGTACCTACCAACAAGTTTAAAGTTTAGTTCAGCTGTTAAAGACTTAAAATTCTACTAGTAGTTATATTAGATGAACAATCTATGTGATTAGAGAATGGCTATAGCCAAAAAACATTACATACTAGTGAATCTGAATGCTGGCTTTAACAACTTACATACCTACTTCTGCATACATACATTAACATTTTTTTTTCTGTACCCAAAGGGTAAAAACGGTACCCTATTACTAAGACTCCGCTGTCCGTCTGTCTGTCACCAGGTTGTATCTCATGAACCATGATAGCTACTCAGTTGAAATTTTCACAGATGATGTATTTCTGTTGCCGCTATAATAACAGATAATACTAAAAACAGAATAAGTGTTTTTTTTACTGTTAATTTTATAGATAATGTACGGAACCCTTCGTGCGCGAGTCCGACTCGCACTTGGCCGCTTTTTTAACATTTCTACTAGCTTCTACTCGTGGCTAAAAATCATGTCAACCATTTTCTGTTGCTGCATGAAGGGACAAATCAACAAACATACTTGCATTCTTAGTAGTTTAGCAGTAAGGGAAATCCAATTCTTAAAATATACTTCCTGGCTAACACAGGTTTGTACCTACTTACTCATAATTAAGTAGTATTATATAAAAAATTGGCAGTAATTATATTATGAATAATGGCTAATCATAGTTTTACCTACAATCGTGTAGATTCTGTTGGCAACAAAACAAACTAAAAAACAATTAACACATCTCAAAAATTATTCCATGTTATTTCACACAGCGCCATCTTGCCAAAACTCAAGCAAAGCTTGTACTATGGTGACCAGGTTACTGATAAAATACTTTTTTGTAAATATGTACATACTTTTGAATTATAACACCTAGACACAACAATAATATTCCTAAATTATCCTAAAGCACACAAGGCAGAGTTACTACCAACTGAGCTGAAGATGAGACCAGTGGTGGATGTCAAGATGTTGTTAATGTTTTAGGCTTCAACAGAATCAGGACGACAACATCCTACTCAAAATCACAGATAAAAAAATCCGCTTTAATCATCACTCAACCAAGACCGGGTTGTTTGTTCTTGTAAGTAGATACTCGACTTTTGATACAACTCTTTAGTTCTGGATTCTTAGTTTTATTAACAATAGGCTTATAATCTTCCCCGATAATATCTAAGACATTATTGAAATCTTCATCGGTACATTGGGCCATATAAATGCAAAGGAACTCACTCAGCTCGTATATGGATACTTCGACTGTTTGAATTTTACCTTCTGCAAGTGGTTCACCAAATTTATCCTTTTTCGGGGTCAATGTTTGCCAAATTCTATAACCCGGGAAGAAGAATTTATTAGGGTTGGATATCTCGGACACGTTCAGAGTATTGAGGATCACGCACGCTGTATTAAAGATGTTGTCCAGATCCAGATCAATCATTTTGTTGTTCACAATTTTATGCTCGTAATAACCTAAGATTTGGCTAATCATTGTGACAACACTCCATTTGTTGTCAGTATAGATTTCGGGGCTGTTGTCAAACCAAACCAGGTTCAAGCCTATTTGAAGAGTTATCGCTAGAATTCTTTCCAGGCTGTCTCTCTCGCTGAAGCTCCTCTGTCTTATCATTATCTCATCGAATGCAGTCGACACAGACTCTAAAACTTGCGGTGTGACAAATTGCTTAAAGAAATGCTTTCTTAGAGCATTAACATTCAATTTTGCACACAATGTGTTGAAATTTTCCAGTGCCGCTATCAGCAAATCCTTGTTGGACGAGTTTTTTAGGATAAAACATAATGTATCAGTGTAATGAAACTCTTCAAATAGATCTATCCAAGCCTTGCGCTCGTCTTCATCAGTCTGGAAGAGGCAGTGATCCATCAAGCGCAATGCTTGGTTTACAGCGGGCGTGTGTCCAGATTTGAGGTAGCTCATAGTTATTGAGAGTAGTGTTTTGTTTTTAAGTAGTGCCGCAACTGTCTCTTTCTGGCAGCACATGTTGGCGATAATGCCGATCACGAGTTCTCCAATACGATGGTTTTCTTCCCCTAACTCCGGTAATGCGAACCCAAACAAATCTAGCGCGTCGTGCTCCAACAAAAAATGTACAACAGCCTTCTCGGCAGACATCGACCATAGCGTGCCCAGCTCTTCGTCAAACGCGGTCTGTTTTATTACACGTTTAAACACCTCCAAGTTGGCAAACTTCATCAGCACCTTGAGCACATAACGCTCACTGTAAGCGGTATTTCCTATAACGTCTCCGATTATTGGGATTGCACATCCAGCAGTTCCTTCGACGTCAGAATCAGAATCGTCCGTCGGCGGCATGATACCACAATTACAAACATTTGACATGGTGTTAGTGTTATCTTCAGATTTCGACAATCAAAATCTGCGTCACAGACTCACAGACTCATTAGGTATTGCGTGCAAGCAAAATGCAACAATGCAAAAACTCGTCAAAATCAATACAATAAAACTTGAAGCTTGAACTATATTCGGCAGCAGTGAGTATTTCCACTTACGATTTTAGTTTTACCCTAGATTCTGTAGATATTATCCCATAAAGTACCAACCCTAGTCTTTTTTTTCAATTTTAAAATCCTTGATTTTGGGCGCCTAATTGAAATTGGAATAATTATAAGATTGTAACGATTAATTGTAATATAATATTATTTTGTCGCTATTGTTCTGCGTTTCAAATTTAATATCACTTTTTGTAAGGTAACCTATAATTTAGACGGAATACTTTCATAAGTTTTTACAGGAAACCCCTATAAATATACGGTGGAGCCATAGAGTATCAATAAAGTAACCATAAAATATCAACTTTGATTTGAACCGTATATGTGATTCTAAACTGTGTACCCAAATTCCCTGTTAAAATAAAATAACCCTAACTAAACCATACAAAAACGCGGCGCTTCACCTTAAAACAGGGAGAAATCCATGAATGTGCAAACATTGATTATCGCTGTGTGACATTTGCAACTTTTGACATTAATTAAAAATGTAGGGATGTGACATTGAGTGAAAAAAAATAATTAACAGTAGATTTTTCCTGTCTACGAGAAAATCCGATTTAGGTATTTATAATCGTGGAGAATGGATAGAGATGAAAATCGTCGAAAAATAAACAGATTTAATCATTAAATCTGTATAATCTTCGCCGAGCGTGGGCGTGCTGGCTGACGAACGACACTACCTATATTCCACCATTTTTACGGCTGTTTACAAAAAACGATTTTTATGTGAAATTTATGTAATTGAGATTTTTTCACATCCCTGGAAAAATGTAGTTTTGCATGAAGAAATTCTCAAAGATATCAGATCTTTGAGAATTTCTTCATGCAAAAAATTATTGATGTTTAGCTAGTTTCAAGAGGTACCAGCTAAAAAGGTCCCCCAACCTAAGAAATAGAATCATGACTGACCGATGTCAGATCCTTGAAGATGACTAAAGGTGTGATCAGTCACGTCCAACCATCGCTGCTTATACTAACTGGTTTCTACACGTTTTTCTTCACCATTTTAACCACTATCTGGATAATGGATAAACACAATAAAAACAGCACACTAAAATAGAACAAAATAACCTTTATTGAACAGCATAATGAGAAGATTGACTTGTTTCTTAATAATAATAAAGAATCACTTTTAAAAACCTTGCTGTGACAAATACATTTTGTCACAACAATTGAGTTTCCCTCGACATTTTGGGTAATCTAACTTAGAAGTTGAAGTATGTAAGTATAGGTCTAATTTCTACAAATTAAATCACCACATATGGCAGCTAGCACCTATAGAAGTGGATAAATTATCCATACTAGTTGAATGTATGTAGCTATACATTCCCTATACCTATTCACAGGCAATCAGAGATATTAGAAAACTTAGCAGCTTTTACATTTTTAGCAGATACCATTTCAGGCTCTTTTACTAAGCTAAATACTTCTACCTTTAATCTATAAGTGAAAATTACTTATAATGGTAAAATTGCAATGAATAAACGCTTCAACACTCATCCCATACATTTTCTGGCTGATTACTTTCTTATTACAGTTATGGTAATAAAGATATTCGAATATTGTATGGGAGTCTCAGTATCTTAACCTAGCTATCGGCTTTGATTTTCCTCGCTGGGGCATCCTCGTGGTGGTCGAGTCGCCTCTTTCTGCCCTGTCCTCTGTTCCCTTTAAAGTTCTTTCCTTTATTAAACTTATTCTGTTTCATATTCCGTCTTCGTTTCATCATTTCTTCGATAGTCTTGTCTAGGTATGCTTTTTCTTCGTCACCTTCGAGTAGTTTGAAGACTACTTCTGCTTCTGTGATTTTGATTTTGTTGTCTGTAATCTTCTCAATTACTTCTTTGGCGGCGTTTTCCTTTATGAAACGCACCCAACCTTCTGAGTCGCCCACTTTGAAGTCTATGTATGCGACTTCACCACCTGCAAAAAAATAAAATTGAATTCAAATAATTTATATTCTTGAAGTAGGTAGAAGGTACTAAATATAGGTAGAGCTCTGTCTCCTGTGGTAGCTTTATGAATCTAGCCATCTAGCCCCAAACTAAGTAAAGTTTGTACTATTGGAACCAGTTAACTACATTTATAGTCCGGGTTTAAAATTTGGCCACCCGCGACACACGCACTGTGCCCGCACGCCGCGATTAACAGACGAACCGACTCAAAAAAATATATTAAATTCACCGTCCCCCCCCTATTTTAATAAGGTTTTGTTTTCATAACAAAGTATATCAATAGTTTGAAAATTCCTTAATATTTAAGGTTGTTAGCTGTGTATATTACGAAACCCTACATTTCGCGTAACCCGACACGCACTAGGCCCGTTTATTATTACACTATGTTTAAAAAAAAAAGTTAACATGTCCGGGTTCTGGGCTCTAAAATCCGGGGTTTTCCCGCGTCTTGTCCTGGTTGCCAAATTTTAGAGATGGCAACCCTAGTCTATTTAACAATAAAAGATGTCAATGCCTAAATCATACCTAATGGAGTTAATGCATCTCTGATGTCTTCTCTCTTCATCTTGTCCGTTCCCTGGCTGAAGTGAAGGACACAACCATTTGGCAGTTTGAACTCTTCCTTCTCCGGCTTGTCGCTTTGCTGTGAACACAAATATCGTTGGTTATAGCTTTGTAATATTATGATTTGAAAGCGATACACTCAGATTATGTCGTCATCACGTAGTTACCAGCACGAACCACATTCTCAATATTATTTCACTGCTAGTCTTAAAAAAAATTGCAATCTGAAAGATCTTCTAAAAAATAGTAAAATCCCTATTGAAAATGGATAAGTTGTTATCAATCAATCTCATATTTTTTGAAAATAAAAAAATAAAAAGGATCACAGCTGTAATCCCCAAGTACGGTAGACTTCCTCTCAGATCTCCAGACGCTTAGATCTTATGAAGATGTCTAGTGGGGGTAGTCAGAGGCACGTCCAAACATTATATTTGGCACAAGCCCACATTTTGCAATAGTCAGCATTCCATACGTGACAGGTTGCAAGCCCATCGCCGCTTATAAGAATAATAACTGGTTTCCTCACGATGTTTTCCTTCACCATTTTCAGCACGTGTTTTTGATGCGCATATAAATTTTTCGAACAGAACAATCCATTGATGCACGCCGTGATTCGAACTCGATTCGTGATTCCAATTCGCCTTCAGATTGAAAGTCGAGGTACCTCCCACTCGGCTAACACGGCTTTTTGAGAGTAGTTTCAAACAACTTGTTTTTCAACTTCTGTCACTAATGGCACAACAACGGTTCTACTTGAAGTCTAGTTTATAGATCCCCAACTCAAAAATAGATATTAGGAATATACGCACTCCTTTTTCCTTGTGCTTTTTATCCTTCTGTTCCTTCCTGGCAGTGTATTCCTCCTGCTTCTTCTTGTTGTATGCCTCCTGCCACAGCACAATTAGATCTGCATCATTGTACTTCAGGTCTTTCAGCTCAAGGAACTTCTCCGCCTGAAAAATTTCGATTTAAACCCATCAGACACATAAATAGACAGGTGTCCCTGAACCTAACCTTGAAAGCATGCTCTTCAAATAATCTATATATGTATATAAAAAAAAGTCGTGCTAGTTACACTATTTATAACTCAAGAATGGCTGAACCGATTTGGCTGAAAATTGTTTCAGTTTTGGCTGAAAATTGTGTGGTTGTGTTTTATAACGGGAACGGGAACTTAACACAATATTTGTTAATATTGTGTTAAGTTCGAAGCAGTACGAAGTTCGCCGGGTTAACTTGCTTCTTATAATTGCAGAGTTGTGGTACCATAGTTCCTGTAGTTTCTGACACCAAACACTATGATACTCAAGCTTGACTATAATCATTATCTGTATATTGTATTATTTATGTTCACTTCTGTTAGTTTGTTGCTAACTTGAATTAAAAGGCATACTTCATTACAGTTTTGTTGGCGAAGGTTGGTACTTGTGTCTTTAACTCCCACTGCACCCCCTTTAGGGGTTAAATTTCAGCATTCTGTAGTGCATCCTATACACATTTAGGTTTAGGCTATGCATTGATAGATCAGTCTGTCAGTAACATAAGAGTTTTACTACCAGCAAGTGCGTTCAACATACCTGTTCCTTAGCCTTGAAAAGCACAAACACGGACCCCTTGAAGACGCGATTCCTTGTATTTCTCTCCTGATACTTTCTCATAATGACATGCTCTACATCTTCATGTTTCTTCATGAAAGCCAAGATTTCGTCCAAGGTTGTCTCCTTGGTGAAGCCCTTGATGTAGAGGGTGCGGCCAGTCAGCTCCTTACGGCGTTCTTCGTTCAGCTCCGGAACTGGCATCTCGGGGTGCCGACGCAGTTTTTTGTTGTCCTCTGAGATCTGAAATTTGTGTTAATTTATATAATTTCTATATGTAGTATAAGGAATAATTTTGAATATTAAGGACCTGCAGGCTTATTCCGTAAAATCGATTTTCATTACCTCTATTATATCTCTGCATTCATCATTCACTCTATTTTAAGATTCTCTAATAGTTACTATAAAAGTGGTATTCTCTAAATTTGATTGATGTTCATCATCAGATGAACGATTTTCATTTAGTAAAAAAAATTGATGGATGAATTGATTTTGACAGTTCAATTACTTATAATTTGTTAATTATTGTAATTGGTGTCCACCTGTGTTAATTAAAGTAAAATAAATAAATCTTATTCACCTCAAGTAGACCAGTTGTGGACTTGAGCAGGGCTTTGGCAATGACTTCAGTGTCGGTTGTCAGTTTGTTGAGGCGGTTGAATCGAGTCAGCACCTCCAACGGCACCCACCCATCGTCCAGCAGGATCTGTTCTCGAAGGAACTTGTCGCGAGGGAGGTTCGCATCGCCTGGAATAGATAGAGTATTATTTAGTTAGATAATGTGATTAAATACGGATTTTATACCATCCTTATTCCCACCTTCCAACCTGGCTTTTCATTCCACCCTAGGTTGGATATTGGGAATTTTAAGTGTCATCTTCCAACCTCTGTCAGGTTGGATAGTGAAAATAAATTATCTTAATTATTTTTGTTTCAAACTTCCATGATGTACAGTGGCTAAATAATTATTAGTATTATTCATTTGGAATGGGCTGGTAACGTCAGTCGGATGAATCCAGACAGATGGGCTAGGATCATCACACAGTGGGTGCCTGGTACTTTTTATCCAAATACCACGCGAGCGAAGCCGCTGGCGGAAGCTAGTAGGATAATATTGTGAATACTGGTGAAAAAAAAAATCTAAAGTGAAGAGAGGTAATGCTAGTAATCTAATGAAGGTTGCCGGCCGGCCGGTTTCAGATTTTGCACCGAATGAAAATTACGATTCAAAGTTTGTAAATGCTGCCAATAGATATCAAAGTCGTCTGTACATACGCGCAATGAATTCACTGTAGCAACGTACCTACATATACGTATTAGCAAGTGACTCACCAAAATAGTACTCGACTTGGCGGATTATTGCACTTTCCACCTCTGTTTCATCGTCCAGGTTCTCGGCATTTTCAGTCGGCTTCTGGTCTTTGGATTCGGGTATTTCCTTTTCCTCAGTCATTGTGGTTTGCTGTAAGGCACAATGTGTATAAATGTTAGACATCACAGCGTCTGACTGCGTCTTAATAGCATGAATCTAAAATCTAATAGGAAGATTTTGAATTGTAGTTAAACCTAAGAGCGTCATCCATGAGGATCGGTAGATCGGCCATTAGCTATTATCAATTTTATTGATATTCTGTGCAATACATGTTTGTTTTATAGGTCGGAGCAGGTTAACATCAAAGCATCGCTAGATGTTATTCTACAATCCAAGCCATGTTTATAGCACAAAGGTTTAGCGCCATGAACTCCACTCTGCTTGTTACTTGACAAAACATGTAAACGAATTTGTATTAAACGGAATTATCAAAAGATTATTACCACAATAATACTAATCACTGATATGTATGTACTTTTAATACTACTTTAATTTAGTTAAAACTCGAAAGGCAAATAGCTTTAGATCGATACACAACACGTGTTTTCAAAACCGCACACTGCCCGCCACATTGGTGTTCAATTCAACCTAATACCATAAATAATGAATGATGGAGTGAGACTGTGGAGAGAAGAGAAGAGGCTAGCTAGATTGAACGCGATGTACATAGTATTTGTTTTTTATCTGTGGACAAAAGAAAGAGGGAGATAGAATAGCGGCGAACTGCGCGCGGCGGACAGAGCGAATGCGAAAACTGAGTGAGTGAAGTGAAGTGAACTGTCTTGACCTAACGCTTGGACTAATTGGACTTGGACTCGTCTATGGTATGAATGAACGGAGTACGAAACTCCCATGAATGAAAATGCATGCATTTTAACAAAATTATCAAATTGTTTTGGATCACGACTATAATCCCCAAGTACGGTAGACATCTTCTCAGATCTCCAGACGCTTAGATCCTTTGAAGATGTCTAGATTGTCTAGTGGGGTAGTCAGAGGCACGTTCAATCATTATAATATGCACAAGCCCAAATTTTGCAGTAGTTAGCAGTCAAATTTTATGTCATTTCTGTCAACGTCATACTTATCAAGTGAGTGAGTGATTTTAACACCACCAAAAATGTAAACAACAAAATAACCTCATTTTTTATACAAAACACTACAGAATAAACTAAACTGAACATTTAGCGACGAGTGAGAGTTTATTCGCAACATATAATATTAGCTTTGCATAAGCTTTAAAATGGGTGTCAGAGGTTTAACTACGTACATCAATTTGAACGAAAATGCGTTTCTAAAAACTTTTCTGCTCCATGATTCGTGTGTTGTTATCGATGGACATAGTTTGTGCGCTCAGCTCTACCGCCGGCTGAACTGCTTCTCCGCTTTCGGCGGCGACTATGATAAATTCGCAGCGTCCGTAAGAAATTTCTTTAAAAGTCTCCGGAAGTGCAACATAACCTCCTATGTGATCTTTGACGGTAGTTACGAACACAGGAAGTTGAAGACTGCGCACAGTCGTCTGCGATCCAAAATCAATGGTGCTTCTAGACTGGATCCGGTCACACAAGCAAGTCTCCAGATATTTCCATTACTCATCAGAGAAGTGTTCATCGAAGCACTCATAGATTCGTCAATATCCTACACTGTGTGCGAGTTCGAAGCTGACGACGAAATCGCTGCGATGGCACGGCACCTGAACTGTCCAGTGGTGAGCTATGACTCTGACTTTTTCATTTACAATGTTCTGTACATCCCGTTTACTACAATTGAAACTAAACCAAAATGTATTGAAAAAGATGGCACTAAGATTTATGTCCTGGAGTGTAAAATATATAGGGTGGAACATATGACAAGTCACTTTGGTGGACTGAACGAGGAACTTCTGCCATTGTTAGCAACATTACTAGGTAATGACTATGTGGAGAAGAGGGTTTTTAATAAGTTCTTTTCTGAACTAAAGCTACCTAAAAGCAAAAGAAAAACAAATGACCAGCAAAGATGTATCCATGGACTCTTCAAATGGCTGCAAAATGAGACCCTGGACTCTGCTATGGCTAAAATCCTGGGAAGACTGAAAAAAACTCAAAAGGATAAAGTCCTGTTCATCATGAAAAAAAGCATTGATGGTTATAACAGAAAACATTGTCGATCCTTGAAATATTTTAATATCTCTGATGAAGCAATATCACCTGAAACTGAATATAAATTGGAAATTACTGAAAATAATTATGTGGAGATTGAAGATAATGAATCTGAAGACCATGAAGACGTGATTAATGATGAAAGCCAATCTGAAGATGAAGATAGCACAGTATCTGATGAAGAAGGCAGTATAATGGAAATGGGTGTGCCTGATTGGTATGCCGATGGAATTCGGCGTAATCGCATACCCAAAGCCTACCTAAACTTGTACACCCATCATCTATACTTCGGTTCACCGCAAGCTGAAGATTATACTGATGATGACTGCTTTCTAGCCAACTTACCAATATTACGCTACTCATTTGACATTCTTACAGATTTCTCGGAAGAAGCCATGATATATGTCGGACGTGATAAAGATTTGACTTACAAGAGAATGACCATTGACCGAGAATATGCCATACCCAGGCCTTTAGACATATCATTTGTTGATCTTTCCGAAAGCCAATTGCAGTCATATTTTCATCATTTTCTAACACAAAAGATGGAGTTGCTGGATTTGGGTTTAATAGAAATGCTACCGAGAAACTTTCAGTTAGTCATGATAGCGATACTATGGTGGGTAGCTACATGTAGTGTGCCTCTGGGCCATGTGCACAGTCTGTTCATAAGCTATATCATGTTAGAAGTGATTGACGAGAAGACCGGCACATTCCGAGGTCATAACTTCTTCAATAACAAATATGGGAATAAACTTACCGAGTTAAGAAAGAGTAAAACAGATTGGGAAGACATGGAGCTCCTTAATAAAAACAAAGTAGAGTATAATGATTGCATGATAGCAGCGAGCACTTTATTAAAACATTTCGAATTGGACGCAAAGATAATAAAAAAACCTAAATCGTATGATGTGAAGAAAATGCATTCCTTCGCTCAGTTCCAATGTTGTTTAATGCAAATAAATTCACTTAACATTTTATGTTGTTCTCCGTTCGAGAGTACAAAATACTGTAAATGTTTTAATGGCACTTTTGTTTATAATATTGCATTAAAAATAGAAAACCAAACAGAGCCGTTTGCATTTTTCAAGGAGTATTTGAAAGGTGCAACAACTATTTTACAGTATTATAATAGTGTTTGTAATGTCTTTGAGCGATGTGTTGAGAAAATGAAGATACAGACAGTCAGATGGTCCGTTACAGGGAAGAAGAGAAGGCGAAAGAAAAATACAGATATGGAAGAAATTGACTTTATTGTTAAAGGCTTTGAGTCTGAAGTTTTTATCTAAAGTATTTTATTATATGTTATTTTTTATTTGATCTTAGGTTTTCTTGAAAACTACCTGACCTGACAGTCGTTCAATCGTTTTTAGGTTCCCGTACCCAAAGGGTAAAAATGGGACTCTATTACTAAGACTTCGCTGTCCGTCTGTCCGTCTGTCTGTCACAGGGCTGTAACTCATGAACCGCGATAGCTAGACATTTGAAATTTTCACAGATGATGTATTTCTGTCGCTGCTATAACAACAAATACTAAAAACAGAATAAAATAAATATTTAAGTGTGGCTTCTATACAACAAACGTGATTTTTTTTGCTGTATTTTATCGATAAGTACGGAACCCTTCGTGCGCGAGTGGACTCGCACTTGGCCGGTTTTTTAGTATTTTTTTTGTAGTAGGTAGGTACTCGTACAAAATCGTCCTGGCAATAACAAACGAAAAATCGGTCAGCTGTTCTCAAGTCATAATTCTTCAAACATGGGGCCAGTTGATTGCTACTTATACTAACATACCTAGGTACCTACCTACCTTCCTAATCGAGAGGCAGGTTAAGGGATAATTTGGTAGTGAAAAATAAAACGAATAGGCTTAAAACAACAACAAATATATATTATAATTCAATGAGTCTTCTTCCCATTAATAACACCATTATTGTAAACATTAGCTATAGGTGACACGGCGTAGTTCAGTTTGTCACCCAAAATATAGATACCCAGTCCCCCGAGAGTGCTGACCACAAAGAATATGACCCTCAGTGGCCAATTGAGGTACTCTAAAAACGGGTACGCCCAAATACCGGTATTAATATAAACAGCGAGCACCCACATCACGTAAACTGAAATGAATGTTACCACCATTTTAAATCCTACATTTCTGCTGGGATAGTTTCTCTTCGTAACCAGCATCTCTAGACATATAAAGGGTACTATCAATGTGTGCATCACGTGGTTCACCCACACAGGGAACTGTTTTTCTACCTCATCGGGGAATATGAGATCCTTGTGAGTGATGTATAGCGCCCAGAACACCAGAGACACGTAGATTGCGACTGGGAATGCCAGACTGAAGAGTATGTCTTTAGCTCTTCGGATCAATGGCAATTTCTTTGGAGTTGCAGCGTTGGTTCCGCTTACATCGTTGAGGAAGGAGACAGCAAAATAAACGGTCTGTAATACCTGAAACAAGGCGAGAGTTTACTGTTGGATCTGCTCACTGACCTATCGGAAAGAGGCATGTCAGTTCTGTGAATTGAAAAGACGTTTAAGGCGCTCCCAGTCGACGATTGTTTTTGTTCGAAACGAAAAAATAAATACTTGTGAACAAGCCACATCTCCTATTTTATAATGTATAGTATATGTGAATAAAGATGTAGGTATAGGTACCCATCTTTAATCACTTAAACGACGATACATAAACGAAATAGAATAGACGACACGATAAATAATCCTACCGACCGCTGCAATGACGACAAACACACGTCGGCGCGTGGTCCGCCTTAGCTTTTCGAATAAATTAATGATATAAATTATGTATAATTACTTATCAAAAATCTATTCTAATAGAAATCTAGATCTACATATTACCTATCTTTAACAATAAATCACAAGTTGATTTTAATAGTAGGTAAAATCAACTTATATAAAACATTTCGATCATAAATTCTAAAACGTATCATTTTGAAATAATATCTTTATCGTGAAAAGTTTCTGCTATTATGTTTTCAGCTTAATAGAAATCTAGGTAGGAACCTGAAGTAATATACTTATAAAAATAGGAGATGTGGCTTATTCAGAAGCATTTCTTTTTTCGTTTCGAAAAAGAGCAATCAGCGACTGGGAGCCCCTTAAAGAGTTTTTACAGCATTTATAGTGGAGATATTATTTGTATGTGTCCAGTTTTGGTATGATAGTTGTAACAGGTATGCAGATGCCTACTTTAATATTATGCACCTGCAGTTACCTTAGTACCTACTACCTACATATTTCTCCATGCTTAGCTCTACTTAATCAGTTTTTATCACTTTGGACGTAATTAGGCACATGCCTACCTACTTGTTTATATTCTTATATAAAAATGCGAATATCTAATTGTGTGTTCGACCTGTGAATGATATTGTAAGTCATATGTTTAATTAAATTATAACTAGGTACCTAGGAAACCTTCCCTCCTACTTTAGATTTAATAACATTGTAATATGTGGCCAAAATACAACAAATACAAAAAGACTAATTATATAGGTACTTATTAGCATAATTATGCAGAATGTGTGGTTTGGTACAAAAAATTACAACCATCTAGGATCTTTTGGTTGTAGGTATTTGTTTTAAAATACAGTCTCTGTTGCCTAGTTTTATCTAATTAGGTTCAGTCTTTAAAACGGGATTGTGTACGACTCAAAAACCTGAATCTTTATTTAAAAAGAATCGCGTTGTGACACGGATTAGCCCAAACCTCTTTAGAGTTCCGAGCTACGATCTACTTTCTATTTTATCTATTGCAATCAAAACACAACTGCTATTTTTGATAACTCATTTTGTTTTTTATGCACCTTTGCAATGGATAGCTCTTATGAATGGAAGGCGACCTTGACTTCAAGGTCTTTCGGTTAACCGCGTTTTTTACACTGCTACTCAGAAGTCATGACTTATTTTATTTATGTTAAAGAACATGGGAAAGATCAGTTCTAAGTACTCGTAGTGGATATAGACAGCTCTCGTAAACTAAACGGTTAAAAAAAAATGTTTCGACCAGTTGAAAAGTCAAGAGACGATACTTACTTATAGGTATGTAGTTTTACTATTATATTAGTCCGAAATCAATACAATTAAAATACGTTACGGGACTTTTGGACTATTCTCTACACAAAAGAAAATCAACTAAATCGGATCAGCTGTTAAAAATATATGCGCTGGTCGAATTGAAAACCTCCTTTTTACGTCTGTTGAAAGAATCACGACTGTAATCTGAAGTATGATATCCAGGCATAAGATCCTTGAAATGTCTAACTTACGTATATTTTATGAATAAAAAAGGATCTAGTCAAGACTAAACTCCAAGTATGGTAGACATCCACTCATAATTATCTTCAGCCGCTCATATCCTTGAAGTTAAGATGAGTAGGTAATAAATGTTTTTGATGCATGCGGAATGGTTTTTTCTCAATAACCGCAAAACATACAGTTTTGTTTTTTTATGACAAAGATAACTTGTCTTAAGGATTTAATCTAGATAAATTAAAGAGAGAAACACGATTGGTGAAACTTTTCTCGATAGATTATTTTCCAAAGTTGGCTCTTCAAAAACACTAGTTTCGTTTTTAATCAAAACTATGAATAGCTAAATAGTTCATTTTTATATGATTCGTTAGATAATCATACTAGCTACCTAAATTAAAGACAATTTTTTTAAAAATTTGGTGGTTTTCAAGATAATGCAGTTTTATCACTTTTTCCGTCTTATCCGGGTAGACTCAGCCCATACAAAACGTCAAAAATTTCACTTATCACCTTAACTAAATGGAGTAGTCAACATTTCAGTAAACAACATTTGGCACATGCCCACATTTTACAGCCTTCTATACGTGACAGGTTGCAAGCCCGTCGTTGTGGTAAAATTAAAAAGCTTACCAAGCACCACACAGTCAGGAACATAACCCGGGCTTTTAGAGGAAATTCTTCTATCTGTTTATTTGGAAATGGCAGTTCTATGTACATTTGGTCGTACCATAGCGTGAACGAGTTCAATGAAAACACTGACAAATGAAATACTGCCAGTATCATGTTTATGTCCTTAACACACTTTTTTTCTCCTATTATAGTTTAGTGCACAAAGTGTCAGACGATTTTCCTTAACAAATTTTGAATGTAATGCGACCGCGTTGGTCAACGCCTCAAAAGCAACTGATTTTATTGCTGAAAATCACTGTCTCTCAGTTATTAATTATCATCTCATAAGTTGATACTTAGTTATCAATATAGTAGATAAGCGATGTCGGTTTGTGAATATGTCTAACGAGTGGTGGGGCCGCCTTCGCCTTAACGACGACGTAGGTTTGAGTTCTAAATAATCTACAGTACTTACTTGTAGGTTTGTAAGTAGGTACTTAAAAACTAGGTAAGTACTTACTGAAGAAAAATGAATAAATTCAAAAACTATTGGACCAATTAAAAAAAAATACCGATCATAAGCTACATTATTACCGAGTACCATAGACATGATTTTATTTTTAAATAAATAGAGGGTTTTAAAAATACTAAGCAATAATGTAACCTAAAATGTAAATTTGCCTACAATCTTTATTGGTACACCCGAGCGAAGCCGGGCGGATAGCTAGTATAAAATAATGTTACTTATCATGCTTATAATTGAAAGTTGTGACGTACCTAATTGCACTATTATCACTTTTATGCACTATTATTGATCGAGTGAGCGAAGCGAGCCAAGATCTCTGAAAACGTTTTAAATGGTGTTACTTACGAACTTCAGTAAGAATTATTGCATTTTTTATAGACATACTCTCTGCCATATCAAATTGTGGGTTCAATCCTCACCCAGGACAAATATTTGTGTGATGAACATAGATGTTTGTTCTGTGTCTGGGTGTTTTTAATGTATCATAAAGTAGGTATTTAGAGTCAAATCGTCGTTTTAATATTTTTTTTCAATATAAACCGTTTATTTGAAAATTTAAATGTTAAAATAGTCAAAACCAGCGGTCTAAATAGGGTTATTTAATTTACAAAAAAAAGTTTAAAAAGTTATCTCAAATTTATTTCAATAAAATCACAAGGATCACTTTAAACGTCTTAGGAACTAGGTGAAGCTACGCCGATTCCACGCGACCAAGCCTAGAAGAATCAGGCAACAAACACGGCTTGGGGTCTACCTTTTTTTTAATGATCCTTTCCATAATGCTATGTAGAGCTCCAGTGTGATGCCAATCGAACAAGGTGAAGATTCAAACAAGAATCACTACATAGTATAAAGCAAAGTCGCTTTCCGCTTCCCGCGTCTGTATGTATGTATGTTTGCTTATATCTTTAAAACTACACAAAAGATTTTGATGCGGTTTTTTTTAATAGATAGAGTGATTCAGGAGGATGGTTTATATGTATAATAACATGCTACCCGTGCGAAGCCGGGGCGGGTCGCTAGTAATAATTAAAAGTACTACTCAAGTATCACTACATAGTATAAAGCAAAGTCGCTTTCCGCTTCCCGCGTCTGTATGTATGTATGTTTGCTTATATCTTTAAAACTACACAACGGATTTTGATGCGGTTTTTTTTAATAGATAGAGTGATTCAGTAGGAAGGTTTATATGTATAATAACATGCTACCCGTGCGAAGCCGGGGCGAGTCGCTAGTGTAAACAATAAAAAAAGAGATGGCGCTGTGTGAAAATTTGCACCAAGTTTTTATTTATTATCTATTCTCCCATGCAACCGGATTTTGACAGACTCTTATCATTAAACTGTTTGTTTACGTTAAAAAAGTAGGTAGCTTGATTACCAATCGTCTCCGGATCTCCGGTTCGTCAGGTCATGGGTTATCGGACGAGGGCGTAGCCCCACTAGGCAACAATAAGACACGCGACACGCCAGAAGCTAATCGGTTTCATACATTTAATATGGTTAGAGACAGGCGGAAACACATTTACGTGTCGTGGCGTGTCGTGATGCTTGCTGTCGTGACGGTGAGTGTGCACACTAACGTGTCGTGTCGTGTCGCGCTCTGGCGTTTTTTCTGAACAGAACATAACGAACCTTTGCAGGGTTCAAACATACATAATTTTTTCTTCTGATTTGGATAGTAATTTTGATGAAAACCTTCAATTTCTCTTAGCAATGAAACTCCTAGAGAGCAAAAAAAAATTTTCAATAAGTTCAATAAGGTCGTCAATCATTATGCTGCAAATTAAATTAAATATGTCTGCTAGGTGTTCGCGCCACGAGGCACGCGCCAGTATAGAAACACATTTGCCTGTTGTGTCGTGTCGCGTCATAACCGCCACCACCGCTCTGGCGCAATCAGTGGCGAGCAGTCGGCACCACGACAGATAGCGTTGCGACACGACACTCGGCCATGAGGCGTGATTTTATGTATGTATGTATGTACAAGAATAGGTGTTGATTATATATCAATACTAGCTAAATAATACTAGCTGCTCGCACCGGCTTCGCACAGGTGGTAGGTACCTGGATAAAAAGTCTACCGATTTTGTGCAAACTTCACATAAACCATCTACTAAATAGTCCAAACAAAGCCTAAACATTTGGTTTGGATAGGTGAGCCCGTTCTTGAGTTATAAAATTACAACGAAAAGTGACATTGATTTCTATATAAATAGACTAGCTGACCCGTGCCCGCTTCGCTGTGCGTAAGACATTTCTAATACCATCGTGGACTTTTTTGTAGACGTTTTTAAGGTGTACAATACTGTAGTACATTATTTTGATATATCTCGTGGGGTTCAGCCAGCATTTGCAATGTAAGCGCAAAAAAATGTGTTTATTTACGACATCACATTAGAAACCTCTTAAATTATCAGTGTTTCTCTACTATATTATGCATGTATTATACATATAAACCTTCCTCCTGAATCACTCTATCTATTAAAAAAAACCGCATCAAAATCCGTTGTGTAGTTTTAAAGATATAAGCAAACATACATACATACGCGGGAAGCGGAAAGCGACTGCTTTATACTATGTAGTGATGTAGGTATAATAGTAGATAAGTAGTTAGTTGTTTTTATACGTTGTTCAAAAATCAAAGTCTTGCTATTAAAAGATCCCCGCGAACGAAGTTCCGCACTGGTGACGCTAGCTGCTTAATAATCAAAGTAAATTATACCTACATAATGATAGGTACCTAATCTATTATTTTAATCGTTTTAGTCTGGGCCGTTACAATATATATTACCTACTCGGAGCTGTACCACAAGCTTAGTTAGCTTAGTAATATTAAAACTGTACTAAATGTTCCGTTCTGACTCCCGACAGACGTTGTCCTCTCAAATTTCAATAAATTAAAAATCGGCCAAGTGCGAGTCAGACTCGCGCACGAAGGGTTCCTTACCAAAAAATGGCAATAAAAACACGTTAGTTGTATGGGAGCCCCTTTTCAATATTTATTTATTCTGTTATTGGTATTTGTTGTTATAGCGTCAACAGAAATACATAATCTGTAAAAAATTCAACTGTCTAGCTATCACGGTTAATGAGATACAGCCCTGTGACAGACAGACGGACAGCGAAGTCTTAGTAATTGGGTCCCGTTTTTACCCTTTGGGTACGGAACACTAAAAAAGCACTTTCAGTTTTTCCCGAACTTTATGCCACCCTTATAACTAAGGGGTAGGTATAAAAAATACCCTACGACTTATTTACACAGAATCATAAAAATCGGTCAAGCCGTTTCGGAGGAGTTTGGTTACAATACAAACACTGTGACACGAGAATTTTATATATTAGAAGATTATCTTCTCTATACGAACTTGTATGGCGTTGTCACTTTTGTATAAGTACTGTTTTAATATTACTTTTGAGCTTGTGGTAAGGAAGCCGGTGCCTAATTGCACGAGCCTACTGACAATCGCAAATACGTTTCAAATCATCATTGTGTTATCAAAACACAATGGGATCTTGATGGTTGGAGCTGATTGCGATTACCTTTGGAATTACATAATGCTGCTGTATTAAAATGACACAACTGACCGGTAGGTATGTATTCTTATAGCCTTGGGCTGACCAAAATGCACTCATTATCTTAGTACCTAGGTTACCTACCTTGTAGACTAGTTATCATGATGCTCTTAGTTTTTAACCAACTTAAAAAATGAGGAGGTTCTAATTTCGTTTCTAGTTCTTGATTTTTTTTTAACTGGGTGTACCGATTTATATTATTCTATTTTATTTGAAAGCTGGTACCTCTTGTGTAATCCCATTTAAATTTAAAAATACTAACTGGTTTCTTTCACCGTGTTTAAGCGTGTACACATTTTTCGAACAGAACAATCCATTCAAGGCCGGGATTCGAACCAACGATCTTCGGATTGAAAGTCGAGGTACCTCCCACTGGGCGAAGGCTCTAAATCTGTCGTTATTCGGAATCTTCAACCCGCTATCAGTGCCCCCCACCCGCTCTCAGTTAAATCTGGAGTAATATGTGCCTCCTTTCCAAAAACCCTCATTTTTTAGTGCCCCCCCAAGACGTGATGCCCTAAGCACTTGCTTATTTTGCTTATAGGTTAATCCGGCACTGCCCGCCAGACAGGGCTATTTTAAAAAACACGTTTATCATGTTATGATTTCGAATGCAATACCTAATATTAGAGAATACCTAATCTGTACACTTTTCATAGTAACTAATCACTCTTTATGCACCTATACCTACGCTTCTGCGTGGGTATTGTATTGGAAGCGTAGGTATAGGTGTCTAAACAGCATAAAAAGCGTAGGTATTATGACATTCAGTACCAATAAATATTGGTAGGTAATTAGGAATATCATAACATGATAATCATGTTTTTACAAAGTAGCCCCACGAGTCATCTTGGTATTAAAAAAACTCTCAATAGGAATGTGACACCCCTTCTCCGTACAAAATCCCGGATTTACATTATTGCTATTATTTTATCCGGCACTGGTTAATAGAAAACTTAATGCCTTTGTTTCCTTAGCTTTCGAGTGGAGTTGACAGTTGGGGTGACCACAAAATATTTATTTCAAGTATTTGGATTTTAGACGATTGTTTTACACAAAGTTTTGACAAGGTTACGACTTATTTGCTTGCCATGCTTGTATTCCGAAAACAGATAAAAAAAAATAAGAATTAGCAAATTTTTATTGTTGTTTTCGCATGAACAACAATGAAATAATATCTAGCCCGTATTTTTTAAAGAATACGAACTTAATTAATATGTAATTATCATATTTAAAATATTGTTACAAATATAGCATTTGTTGTAGCATCTGCATTTTTTAAAACGATTGTTTCATCACAAAAAATCCTCTCAAATCTCCGGGCGCTCAGACTCTTGAATATGTCTAAGAAATAGTCCAGAGACACGTCCAAACATTATATTTGGCACTTGCCCACATTTTGAAGTATCTGGTATTCTTTATGTGACAGGTTGCAATCCTAAATAGTGTCCTCGCATTAAATCAAGCTAAGTAAACGAAATACCTACGTCATAAAGATCAGTGTAAGAATCAATAGCTACCTATGTCTACCGACCTATCATGATAGTTTGAAAAATAATTTTCCTCGTATTTATCGAAATCATGGTCATTCCAACCATCCGTGCTGAACAGTGATGCGCACAGCTTAGGGTCCGTGCGGTCCGCAGATAAACCCGTGCAGAAACCGTCCGGCCCGTAAACCGGACGCTGGACGACCGGAACGGCTTAGTTGATATCGAACTTGTTGACGCAATAACATCACATCACAATAACATTATTGTAACTTTATTTACAGAAATAAACATCTAATCTATATATATATACCTACCGTATACTAATATTATATATTATTGCGAAAGTAACTCTGTCTGTCTGCGACGGACATAGGCTAGTTTTTTTTCTCAAAATTTATTTTGATTTCCAGGAATTTTAAAAGTTATACAAAAAAATCGATTTCCTGAAACTACTCGGACGAAGTCGCGGGGAAAAGTTAGTACTTACCTTCTAATATATTATATAATACTTTTAAAATACACAAGAACCAGTTGAGCTATCTATAGATCGTTGCAAACAGTCTTTATGTAGCTCAACTGATCCAGATCATTAATAAATAAATTTGTTTATCTCGAAATACATCCTATATCAAAACCATTATTGTCTACAACAATAATGGTTTTGATATAAGATGTATTTCGATATAACATACTTTTAAACATACTTTTTTCCCAACATTATCTTTCACATATACATACATACTTTTTTCCTATCAGTCGCTGATGAAAGCGAGTACCTACGTACTCGCTTTCATCAGCGACTTTGTCCGCGTAGATCGCGTAATCCATTTTTAACAACATCGTTATACATTTAAATTCCTAAAAATGAAAAGATAATGTTGGGAAAAAAGTATGTCAGTCCCAAGTCTCAAAAACTCTGAAGATCGCACTACATATTAGTGCGATCTTCAGAGTTTCTGTAGATCGCACTTATAGGCAATGAGTATCCAATATGCACGAATGGCGACTTCTACCGCCACTTCAATTAGTACGGAAATATCACAGCTAAGTGCGTACTAAAAAATAAGGCGTGAACTTAAGACACTGCCAGTCGACGATTATTTTTGTCCGAAACGAAAAAAGAAATACTTGTGAACAAGCCACATCTCCTATTTTATAATGTATAGTATATGTGAATAAAGATGTACCCATCTTTAATCACTTCGATAAATAATCCTACCGACCGCTGCAATGATGACAAACACACGTCCGCGCGTGGTCCGCCTTAGCTTTTCGAATAAATTAATGATATAAATTATGTATAATTACTTATCAAAAATCTATCCTAATAGAAATCTAGATCTACATATTACGGTACCTATCTTTAACAATAAATCACAAGTTGATTTTAATAGTAGGTATATAAAATATTTCGATCATAAATTCTAAAACGTATCATTTAGAAATAATATTTTTATCGTGAAAAGTTTCTGCTATTATGTTTTCAGCTTAATAGAAATCTAGGTAGGAACCTGACGTAATATACTTATAAAAAACCGGCCAAGTGCGAGTCGGACTCGCGCACGAAGGGTTCCGTACCATTATCTATAAAAACGGCAAAAAAAATCATGTTTGTTGTATGGGAGCCCCCCTTAAATATTTATTTTATTCTGTTTTTAGTATTTGTTGTTAGAGCAGCCACAGAAATACATAATCTGTGAAAATTTCAACTGTCTAGCTATCACGGTTCATGAGATACAGCCCTGTGACAGACAGACAGACAGACGGACAGCGAAGTCTTAGTAATAGGGTTCCGTTTTTACCCTTTGGGTACGGAACCCTAAAAATAGGAGATGTGGCTTGTTCAGAAGTATTACTTTTTTCGTTCCGAAAAAGAGCAATCGTCGACTGGCAGCCTCTTAAGATGAAACCCTAGCAGCAACAAATGAAAAAAATAGGTATTTATGAAATCTATTGCTGTCGCGCTGTGTATGAATGGCAATAGAGGCAATTACAGCGCGTATATTTCGTATTCACCTGTTTCCTCCTTCAAAACTGGATCAATTTTAATATTTGCTTCAAAAATTATAATAATAAAGATGGGGCTATGTATGCCTGTATGTCTTTCTTTCATTGATTAAATTCGTCGAATTGGATATGAGATATTGTACCAAAATATATAGATTTCGTATCCATATTATGGTTTGTATAGGATTTGGAGGTGGGCACCTCCAAAACCTATATATCAAGGCAGAAATCGCAGTTAACAATTTTACCTGATCATAAAAAAATGCTACCTCCACGGTCACTACCTCCGGGGAAATCTACCCTTTTAGTTATTTGCGCAAATCATATTAAACATCAGGCAGTTGGTGTTTCGAAGATCCTGGTATCGTTATATAACAGCCGATAAATAGCGGGAAAGAACAGTGGAAACCTTTTTACAATTACAATGCCATAGGCCATAAAATAAGTATTATAATGTATTAATGGCAAATTATAATGGAGCAAAGTATAAGTAAGTTTCATCAAATTTAATACCCAAGTTCCGTACCGTTATCTATAAAAACGGCAAAAAAAACATGTTTGTTGTATGGGAGCCCCTCTTAAATATTTATTTTATTCTGTTTTTAGTATTTGTTGTTAGAGCAGCCACAGAAATACATAATCTGTGAAAATTTCAACTGTCTAGCTATCACGGTTCATGAGATACAGCCCTGTGACAGACAGACGGACAGACAGACAGACAGACGGACAGACGGACAGCGAAGTCTTAGTAATAGGGTTCCGTTTTAACCCTTTGGGTACGGAACCCTAAAAAACGGCAAAAAAACATGTTCGTTGTATGGGAGCCCCACTTAAATATTTATTTTATTCTGTTTTTACTATTATATTATGTTTGTTGTAATCGTATATAAAAAGCCCTTTCCCCCCCTAAATTAAACCTTGACCTGATAAAATAAATTACGAATTTTGGTAGAAAACGTATCATTCGGTAGTCAAATTAATGTCAGATATTTTTGACAAAATACATTTCGAATACCTACTTTAAAGTAGGATTCAACCTTTTTGGTAGAATGCGTTGCTATGACAACTCAATGTTTTCGGTCTGAGATGTCAAATTTTTTGCACACCAGCACCATCTATAATCATCCTTTTTGCTTTTTTTTATAATTTTTTCGGATTATAAGTTCCTCATCCATATTCTACAGCAAATTTTATCTTAATCGATTTGGTCGTTTAGTCTTGATTGGGTACAAACATACATATATATCTTTTCAGAAACTTTTGCATTTATTTATTTATTTATTTATTAAAAAGGATACCCAACACAGGTGTACACATTCACATTCAAGAAAAAGTAATACAAAAAGTTAAAGCAAAGTGCTCCCGCAATTATAGGGTACCACAGCATGCGAAGAGTTTTTAAAAATATAATAGGATTTATAGTTTTTAAAATAATAATAGGATAGGATTTTCCACAGAATTCGCAGTATTTGACAAGTCTCATCAAGGAGCCGTACTACGATGCGAAGCAGGCCAAACTTCTGAATTAATATTAATATTAAATCTCACGGTGGCAGCCTCGTCGGAGATTAAAGAGCTGCTACGTCTATGGCTGAGATCTGCGAAAAATGGAGCTTCAGGGTACATAACAATAATAATATTATAGCCATTTATTTCAAAAATCTATATATATAAAAATCAATGCCACTTTTCGTTGTAATTTTATAACTCAAGAACGGGCTCACCTATCCAAACCAAATGTTTAGGCTTTGTTCGGACTATTTAGTAGATGGTTTATGTGAAGTTTGCACAAAATCGGTAGACTTTTTATCCAGGTACCACCCGTGCGAAGCCGGGGCGAGCAGGTGGTTAAATATAAAATACTATAATTATAACACACAGTAAAACATATTTGAAAAATAAAATTATGATTAATACAAATTTAAGAGTAAGTATAAATAAAACATATTAGAAAAATAAAATTATGATTAATACAAATTTTATAAATAAAATTGTATAAATTAACTAACTATAAAAATTCACTTCACTCATTAAATCATTTATAACCAAAGGGTAAAAACGGGACCCTATTACTAAGACTCCGCTGTCCGTCTGTCTGTCTGTCACAACAACAATTATAATAGTAAATAGTTAAGTTGGGCTCTCATACAAAAAATGTTTTTTGCCGTTTTTTTATAAATAATGGTACGGAACCCTTCGTGCACGAGTCCGACTCGCATTTGGCCGGTTTTTTTTTTAATAAAAATCTTTATCGACAGCACACTCCATACATTTTCAGGTCGTAGTGGTCAATAATGAAGCACTCGTACTTTTTCACGTTTTATTCAGGCACGTTAGAGCGAAAATTAAGTGCCTTCCCAATGAAGCTACCATTTTTAAATAAGACTTTTTTCAAAAAGGTAAAAATGCACATTTTATGTTTAAATCTAATGCGGAAGCTTCTAAAAAATTTGAGCACAATCTACTTTGTTTTTAACAAACCAAAAAAGGAGAGGTTTTCAATTTGACATGAGTATTTTTTTATAAATAAATAAATAGGGTCACGACTGTAATAGCATGGTAGAAATCCTATCAGATCTCCAGGCTCTTAGATACTTTGAAGATGTCTAGTGGGGGTAGTCAAAGGCTCGTCCAAACATTGTATTTTTTTAATGTATGACCGCGCATGTCATAATGCCTGGTGATCCGATATCGATGATTTTTGTTATTGTGTAGAGAATAATCCCAAGTTAGTCCCATTAAAATTATAATCATGTAGGACTAATAGTTCCTTTATAAAACTTAAAAAATATTTAGTAATATGTGCGAGTCGGACTTACATACGAAGGGTTCCGTACCATTATCTATAAAAAAACGGTCAACAAAACACGTTTGTTGTATGGGAGCCCCATTTTATTTTATTCTGTTTTTATTATTTGTTGTTATAGCGGTAACAGAAATACATCATTAGTGAAATTTTCAACTGTCTAGCTATCACGGTTCCTGAGATACAGCCTTGTGACAGACAGACGGACAGCGAAGTCTCAGTTATAGGGTCCCGTTTTTACCCTTTGGGTACGGAACCCTAAAAACTAATATCGTCCCTTGACTTTTCGATAGGTCGAAACATTATCTTTGGTTTTCTGTTTAGTTTTTTAAACGCTATATATTCGCGATATCGGTAACCATTTCGGTAAGTGGCCATAGGCTTGCAACCTGTCACGTACGCTAATCACTACATAGTATAAAGCAAAGTCGCTTTCCGCTTCCCGCGTCTGTATGTAATATGTATGTATGTATGTTTGCTTATATCTTTAAAACTACACAACGGATTTTGATGTGGTTTTTTTTTATAAATAGAGTGATTCAAGAGGAAGGTTTATATGTATAATACATGCATAATATAGTAGAGAAACACTGATAATTTTAGAGGTTTCTAATGTGATGTCGTAAATAAACACATTTTTTTGCGCTTAAATTGCAAATGCTGGCTGAACCCCACGAGATATATCAAAATAATGTACTACAGTATTGTATACCTTAAAAACGTCTACAAAAAAGTCCACGATGGTATTAGAAATGTCTTACGCACAGCGAAGCGGGCACGGGTCAGCTAGTTAATGTAAAATGTGGGTGTTATATTTAGACGTGCTTCTGACATCCTTTAGTCATCGTCAAGGGTTCGAGCGTCTTGAGATCTGAGAGGATGTCTACAGTGCTTGGGGATTACAGTCGTGTTCCTATTTCATTTTCTCACACTTTATTGTTCACACACGTCTTTATTGTTCGTAATTTCACCGAAACTTTCGATGTTTCCTGAATTCCTACTAATATTATAAGTTCTAAAGTGTGTGAGGAGGTTTGTATGTCAGGATGTTTGTGCCTCAACCACGGCCAAACGACCAAACGGATTTTGATGGAACTCATAATAAACTAGCTGTCCCGACAGACGTTGTCCTGTCAAATTTCAATAATCCCACAGAAAAAAGAACTTTTTACCCGCACTTTCGCAACTCTTATCACTTATTAAAAATACCCTACGACATATTCTCAGACTGAATAAACACAAAAAATGTAATAAAAATCGGTCAAGCCGTTTCAGAGGAGTTTGGAAACAAACACTGTGACACGAGAATTTTATACAACACTAGTTTTTAATTACCAAAAAAAATAATAACGTATTGTCAGTGTCTGTTACTAATTAAATTTAAGTAGTTAAAACTTAAATTAAAAAATTAAAAATAATATCCTTAAAAAAACACAATATTTAGTTAACCGTTTATTCATACGCACCTACCACATAGCTACTCATATTTTCACGATTCTATCCATTCATAAATAGCTCGCCGTCTCCGTTGTAATTTGTGTAGTATTTTCTAGTACTGAGACCATAAATTAGTGCCAATTTTCGGTTAAAAAGAAACCTCGATAACTTTGTGATAGTGCAATAATAAATTATGCTGACAGTGCTCAGATCATAAGAAGCTTCTGCTGCAACGGTCAATTTTTTTTTTTCGGTATATTAAAACTATTATTGTATACATTAGAGACTAGCTGTCCCGACAGATGTTGTCCTATCAAATCGCACAGAAAAAGTATTTTCTGTTTTACAGTCAAGAGAAGGTTCTTATGAAAGAAAATTTTGAAAATTCTACTGTAAAATTGTAAAGTGCTTTTTTCTATGGGATTATTAACAGAACAACGTCTGTCACGAGTCACGGGTCGGCTAGTATAATATAATAACTTTTTGCAAGTAAATCTGCGATGGCAAGCTGTTGGATCATGAATTATTGAACAGACGCCGGACGGAACATTGTTCACCATTTCCGATTTGCAACACCGCACCGGATGTGCGGACATCTTGTCATACTGAGCTAGCGTCAAACTCTGACGTCTTAATTTAATGGTAATCGGTTTATGGGTGAGTGAGTGACTGCGCTTGATATTATCATGCCACGTTACACTCGCGTACGAGTCGCTAGACGAGGTGCGAGGCGAACCACGAGACGAGAGTGTGAATAGACGCTCGTGGCTCGCCTCGTGCCTCTCTCCTTTACTATCGATCACGCGAGGTGCGAGCCGAGACACGAGACGAAGCACGAGGCGAGGTTCGTACCTCGCCTCGTGCTTGAAGCTTGATGCTAGATTTACACTCTGGCCTCGTGGCCAGAGTGTAAATCTAGCATCAAGCTTCATCCATGGGAATCTTCAAGTCCAAATTATACCAACACTAGCAGTACGCCCCGGCGTCGCACGGGTGTAATAATGATATTATAGGTAATTTATTTACACCTTGGGTTACATTATCGAAGTTTTCATACGGATCCCTAATAGTGAGACAAATGGTATTGCATACTTTTTTGTAGATATTGATGTCCTCTTTAAAACTGTAGTATATTACTTTACTCTATTATCAACAATTTCAGCAGCGTTCCCTATATAAAGATTTTTTTGGATTTTTTTCACACGTTGGGTTACATTATCGAAGTTTTCATACGGATCCCTAATAGTTAGACAAATGGTATTGCATACTTTTTTGTAGATATTGATGTCCTCTTTAAAACTGTAGTATATTACTTTACTCTATTATCAACAATTTCAGCAGCGTTCGCTATATAAAGATTTTTTTGGATTTTTCAGACGTTGGGTTACATTATCGAAGTTTTCATACGGATCCCTAATAGTTAGACAAATGGTATTGCATACTTTTTTGTAGATATTGATGTTCTTTTTAAAACTGTAGTACATCATTTTGCTCTATTGTCAACAATTTCAGCAGCGTTCGCGATATAAGGATTTTTTTTCACACTTTGGATTACATTATCGAAGTTTTCATACGGATCCCTAATTATTTTTGAAAATCACTACATAGTATAAAGCAAAGTCGCTTCCCGCTTCCCGAATCTGTATGTATGCTTATATCTTTAAAACTACACAACGGATTTTGATGCGGTTTTTTTAATAGATGGAGTGATTCAGGAGGAAGGTTTATATGTATTAAAACCGTGCGAAGCCGGGGCGGGTCGCTAGTATTCTATAGCCTATGTTCATAAGGGATAATGCAGGATTCTAATAGTGAAAGAATTTTTCAAATCGGTCCAGTAGTTTCGGAGCCTATTCGATACAAACAAACAAACAAACAATCAAATCTTTACTCTTTATAATATTAGTATAGAAGTATAGATTATCTATCTCTGCAAAATACTCACTAATAATACCCAGAATTGAATTTAGGCTGTTTTGAAACCGAAATGGAAGATTTGCTCGTAGCACGAATGCTACAGCGTAGCTGCTAGACATAGAGGCATATTATATTCGTAGCAGTTTCGTAGCCTTAGACGTACTAGTAGCTATTACTGCCGTATACCACGTAGAGGTATTTGTAGCGATGTATTTTTGTAACCAACAAGAAGAGAAGAGATGAACTGGTGACCATAATCAGAGTCAGCTGTTTAAGCTCCTTATGATATTTTTACTTGGATGATTACAAGTTGACTTACGCAGCTACTAATTGCTGGCAGTTCTTCATCTCAGAAACTAAGCAAAGCTTGTTCTATAAGGACTAGAGAACTGATTGAATTACTTTTAAACTTTTTTTTTTGTAAATACATACTAATTATACATATAATACCTAGACACAGAACAAACATCTATGTTCATCACACAAATGTTTATCCTGGGAATCGAACCTATAATCTACAGCGCAGAAGGCAGCGCTACTACCAAGTGTATCAAGTACTACCTGTGAGGCCAGTCAACACAAGACACTTTCATTTGAAATAATACTTCTGTGGATTATATTACAATTTATTAAATAGGAACTTAATACAAAAAATGCGAACTTAAAACTAGGTAATTTCAATGAAACGCGCGATCGACATCAGATAATCACGATTTCTCGAAATTTTTAGTTAGTTTGTGGAAACAACAGAATTGCTTCTAATCTTTATATCTTAATATTTAAAACTTCAATAGCTTAGTCAGCGAAAACTTTGTCTCCGGCATCGTTTTCATGTTGTTTGTTTCTTCAGAATTTGTGTAGGTTGATTTGTAAGCCACGTCCTGGAATAGAATAATATTTATAGCTTTATTCATCATTTTCCCACGTAGTGTGGGTTTTTTTAGGGATCCGTACCCAAAGGGTAAAAACGGGACCCTTTTACTAAGATTTCGCTATCCGTCTGTCCGTCTGTCCGGCTGTCTTGTCAGTCAGTCTGTCTGTCACAGGGCTGTATCTCATGAACCGTGATAGCTAGACAGAAATTTTCACAAATTATGTATTTACGTTGCCGCTATAACAACAAATACTAAAAACAGAATAAAATAAATATTTAAGTGGGGCTCTCATACAACAAACGTGTTTTTAATAAATAACGTTATTATAAGAAACCCGCGACTTCGTCTTTGAAATACCTAAAAATCAAAAGAAATTTTTGGAAAAAAAGTAACATGTCCGTCGTAAGACTATAAACTGAAATTCCATCACAATCTGCCTAGAGGTTTGGCTATGATAACGTTACAGACAGACATACAGAGTTACTTTCACAATTATAATATTAGTATAGATTGATAGAAACACACCTGGTGAACCATCGTGAGCATCTGGACCAAGTCGTAGTTCTGATGATGTCTATCGAGAACCTTGCAGAGGCTTTGCATCAGCCAGGAGCCTTCAGAATCACGGTACGCTAGGTGTTCTGTAATTAAAAAAATTATGACAAACATAACTTAAGGATTTAATCTAGTTAAATTTAAGTCAGAAACACGATTGGTGAAACTTTTCTCGATAGATTTATTTTCCAAAGTTGGCTCAAGTTTTTAATCAAAACTATGAATAGCTAAATAGTTCATTTTTATATGATTCGTTAGATAATCATAGCTACATAAATTAAAGACAATTTTTTTAAAAATTTGATGGTTTTCAAGTTTTTCCGTCTTATCCGGGTAGACTCAGCCCATACAAAACGTCAAAAAATTCACTTATCACCTTAGTTACCTTTTCTGGTGATCCGATTTGAAAGTTTTTTTTTCTATTGTGTAGAAAATGGACTATTTTAGTTGGTCCCAATTAAATTGTATTGTAGGAATAATAGTTCCCATTGGTCGAAGAAATAGTTTTTAAAACGTAATAATTCTTCTTATTATTCCCTGTAGACATTATCAAGTAGAATTCTCAGAGAATGTTATTTGGATTACATATAACAACAGTTTTTAGTCATTTTTCTCATCACCATCTAGCCCTAAACTAAGCAAATCTTGTATTATGGGAACCAGATTACTGGTAGAATACCTTCCTTTTTTTTTTAATCTACTACTTTTTCAATCCCCCCTCTAAAAGCTAAACTATTGGTTTTGGAGGCGTGAAAAAGTTTATAGTAGTAGTAGGTACGTATAATAAAGTTAAAAGCAAAACTATCACTGCTAAGTAGGCTACAAGTTTACGAGTAATAGTCGACAAACTTATAAAATAAACTTTGAGGAGATCTCGTAAAAATTGAGTACAAATACCATTGAGCAGTTCTTATAGAATGTAGTTAGCTGTTATAGAATTAAAACTATCGTGGTTGTTAGCATTTTAACTACGAAACCCTGCATTGCGCGCGGACTGACAGTCACTTGGCCGGTTTTTAGGGTTCCGTACCCAAAGGGTAAAAACGGGACTACAAAGACTCCGCTGTCCGTCTGTCTGGCACAAGGCTGTATCTCATGAACCGTAGAACCAGTAGAATTTTTCACAGATGATGTATTTCTCTAAAAACAGCATAAAATAAATATTTAAGTGGGGCTCCCGTACAACAAACGTGATTTTTATGCCGTTTTGATAATAGTACGGAACCCTTCGTGCGCGAGTCCGACTCGCACTTGGCCCGTTTTTTATTTACCTTCAGCTGACGAATACGTAATCAGGGTATCGGCATGTGTGGGTAGGACAATAAGTTGTTTCCCATCAGTTTGAACACGTCTCCCTGCGTCCATGCTATCGCCACGACAAGCCTGGAGCAAAAATAAGTTTTCCTGATCAAGCCAAAGCGGTGTATGCTCATGGTGGCTTGAACAAATTTATCTTTCATTGTTTCCTATGAACGAATTAAAGTTTGATGTCTAATAAGCAACATATATTTTTGAACATTTATATTCACTCATCAAATAAGAGTTACACGGAGAAAACCACGCGTTAAGGCGCTCCCTATCGACGATTGTTTTTGTTCGAAGCGAAAAAAGAAATACTTCTGAACAAGCCACATCTCCTATTTTATAATGTATAGTATATGTGAATAAAGATGTACCCATCTTTAATCACTTCGATAAATAATCCTACCGACCGCTGCAATGACGACAAACACACGTCGGCGCGTGGTCCGCCTTTGCTTTTCGAATAAATTAATGATATAAATTATGTACAATTACTTATCAAAAATCTATTCTAATAGAAATCTAGATCTACATATTACCTATCTTTAACAATAAATCACAAGTTGATTTTAATAGTAGGTATCAAAATATTTCGATCATAAATTCTAAAACGTATCATTTTGAAATAATATCTTTATCGTGAAAAGTTTCTGCTATTATGTTTTCAGCTTAATAGAAATCTAGGTAGGAACCTGAAGTAATATACTTATAAAAATAGGAGATGTGGCTTGTTCAGAAGTATTTCTTTCTTCGTTTCGAAAAAGAGCAATCGTCGACATACAGCCCCTTAAAGCTTATTGTAAGAGCACAAAATTTAACACGACATCGAGTTTTTGTCATACAAGTTATCTGTGGTAATAAAACTGTTGGTACTTTTAAAGAGTTTTCAACACACTTGCTCGTAATGTGAGCCTTATTGCATTGTTCTTAGGGCCATAAACCGTGCACACGGTATATAACACACTCGTGCTTAATAATATTACACACTAGTGCATAATATAATTATCCATACAAAGTTAGGATAGTACTTAGCTGAAAATTATTTTTGTAACAACAAAGAGGTTTTATGCCGCTGAAAATTGATTTACATGTTTGGAATTAATAAATGTGTGGGTAAATAATTGCAATTTATCACTAAAATTATAATTTTCAAGTAGGCTTCATATGTTTATTATGTAATCAATCACCTTTATGACGCGGGCAAAAAGAAAAAAAAAACTTGCGCGCCATTTTGTTTGTATCGCATTTGTTTGTCCGCTGTGTGGTAAAACGATTTATGCAATAAATGTTTGTTTTTTCCTCGCAAGTGTGTTGAAAAAGTGCATGCGACAATTAATAAACGAGTTTCATACTTAATTAACCAATATTTATTTTAGTGGTTGGTTAGTATTTTGGTTACACAGTAAAAGTTAGTGACATGCTTAGGTTATGCTGTCAAATATTAATAGACCCCAATAGCAGCAAATCAGCTGTTTCGTCACAAATATGTATCTTTTTGTTTTTCTTCTGGCAGAATCTTTATGAAGAACTGAAAAATATATTTAAAATATGAGATTGGAGAAATTTTAAAAGTTTAACATAATATTCAATCGAAGATTCGTTGTCTCTCGGGCCATTCTTAGTCACAGAGGATTTTTGCTAGAAAATAGACGTAATTGCTATTATAATTTACATCACAGCTGCCCTGATCTTATTCAAATTCAAATTCAAAAATAATTAATTTCAATAAAATCACAAGGATCGTTCACGTCATAAGAGCTAGGTGAAGCTACGCCTGTTCCTCGCGACCAGAAAGCTAGACCAGAAGCTTAGAAGAATCAGGCAACAAACACGGCTTAGGACTATAATTTATTTCAATGATCCTTTCCTTAATGCTATGTAGAGCTCCAGTGTGGTGCCGATCGAATAAGGTGAAGGCTCGAACAAAAATAATTAAAAGTACTAACCAAGTACGTAACCCAAAAAAAAATGATATAAAGAGCTTTGGTACTAATTCTAAAAGCAGCACCCTCGCTGTCGTTTGGGCACTAACTTTACGCCGTGTATTAAAAGATTTCTTAAAGTCTCACGTAATGTACTTTATGTTATAATATCAAGTCAGAGTGAACATGTGTAACTAAAACATTTTAACAACATTTTCATTTAAAAATAAACGGTTTAAATTGAAAAAATGATTATAACGTCGATTTTTAAACAACATAGAATAGAGTATTTATCTATCTCTTAGGTTAAGCAAAGGTTTTGTAACAGGCGATATTTATTAAACAAAACAAAACAAACTAAAAATCATTAGTTTTGGTCAATCAAATCTAGAGGTATAACGCATCACAACTCTCACTAAACGGACCATAGATTGACCATGTTGATTGTATTAATTATAGATTTTAAACAGTTTGTTTGCTATGCTTAGGATATTGACTGCCAAAATTGAGAATGCCCAAAGCCGGGGTAGGCACCACAACCGAGTCTATGACCCTATTTGTAGTTTTAAAAGCAGTAGGCGTGACCAATTACAGTAAGTTAATTGGCAATACAACGTCACTTTAGCGTCAGTGAGTAAATTCAAAATCAAATTCAAATTAAAATTCAAGTCAGTGAGTAAACAAACCATTGTATAAAATAAATCATTATCTCCCAGGTCGCAAACACCCAAAACAAGCAAGGGATGCATCAGCAAACTTGGGAAGATCAAAATAGTCAGTAATTAATGATTATGATTAAACAAACTGTACAAAATATAATCATGAATACTCACAGTGCAAGTTTTCGATGTACTGCTCGAAAGTATTTCCTTGACAAAGTCGTGACAATTATAGTATTTTCTCAGCGTTGCGCCCAGGAATTTATAAAATACGAGATATTTCATAGAAACGAGGCAAAGTTACCTAAAAACAAAATTATAGAGGTTTATTTCAAATATAAAACTAATAATAGGATCATTCCGTGTTGGCTGAGTGGGAGGTACCTCGACTGTCAATCTGAAGGTCGTGGGTTCGAATCCCGGCGTGCTACAATGGATTTTTCTGTTCGAAAAATTTATATGCGCATCAAAAACACGTGCTCAAAACGGTGAAGGAAAACATCGTGAGGAAACCAATAAGTATTCTTATAAGCGGCGATGGGCTTGCAACCTGTCACGTATGGAATGCTAACTACTGCAAAATGTGGGCATGTGCCAAATATAATGTTTGGACGTGCCTCTGACTACCTCCACTAGACATCTTCAAAGGATCTAAGCGTCTGGAGATCTGAGAGGATGTCTACCGTACTAGGGGATTACAGTTTTTTTTTTTTTTTCAAAACTAATAATAGCATCACTGCTGTCACTCCCAAGTACTAAACCACTCAGATCTCCAGGCACTCAGACCCTGTAAGATGTCTAAAAGGAGGTCAGCACTTCCATTACATATGGCACATGCCATATTTTGCAGTAGTTAGCATTCCATACCTCACAGGTTGCAAGGCTATCGTCGCTTAAGGCGCTCCCAGTTGACGATTATTTTTGTTCGAAACGAAAAAAGAAATACTTGTGAACAAGCCACATCTCCTATTTTATAATGTATAGTATATGTGAATAAAGATGTACCCATCTTTAATCACTTCGATAAATAATCCTACCAACCGCTGCAATGACGACAAACACAAGTCGGCGCGTGGTCCGCCTTAGCTTTTTGAATAAATTAATGATATAAATTATTTATAATTACTTATCAAAAATCTATTCTAATAGAAATCTAGATCTACATATTAACTATCTTTAACAATAAATCACAAGTTGATTTTAATAGTAGGTATATAAAATATTTCGATCATAAATTCTAAAACGTATCATTTTGAAATAATATCTTAATCGTGAAAAGTTTCTGCTATTATGTTTTCAGCTTAATAGAAATCTAGGTAGGAACCTGAAGTAATATACTTATAAAAATAGGAGATGTGGCTTGTTCAAAAGTATTTCATTTTTCGTTTCGAAAAAGAGCAATCAGCGACTGGGAGCCTCTTAAAAGAATACTAACAGATATCCTCTCTATGTTTTACTACACCATTTTGTGCACGTATGATGATTCATTTTTAGATGTACAAAATTCCCGTTCCCGTTCCCATTTCCCGTCCTTCTCTTGGCTCTAAGCTACCTCCCCACCAATTTTCAGCCATATCGGTTCAGCTGTTCTTGAGTTATAAGTGTTGTAACAAACCCGACTTTCTTTTATATAGTAGAGAAGATAGACATGACATTACCTGAACAAAGAACAGCTTGGGTTTGCCGACGAGGCCTCGGTGGCCGTGCTGCAGGATGGTGATGACGTCACTCAAATTGTACGGTCTGTCTTTAGCATATACGCAGCCATCACTCCCATGAGTCATGATGGCCACCACGACACATGAAGTACCAGCGTGGTCCTCTTTGCTCACTGAAAAAAGGATTAAGGGATGTCTAAAGCAGTGTTCCGCAAAGTGTGTACCCCGGCACACTGGTGTACCGTGGTCATTAGTTGGTGTGCCTTGGAAAAATAAGGATATCTTATAAACGTATTTTTAGCAGCCCTGTCAACGATTACTCCAAATTTAGACCGTCCATGCTCAATTAAACAGGCTCATGTTTCGCATTAGATACCTTTTCTGCAATTTAAAGTTTAGTTTTGTTGATTAATAAAAAATATTATTTCGTTGATTAATAATAAATGTTGATTAATACCTATTACTTAAAAACTGATTTTTAATTTGTGGTGTACCTCAAAAATTTTAATTTTCATAAATGTTTCCTAAATGTTTGCGGAACACTGGTCTAAAGGGTCAGAGGCACGTTGAAATACTACAGAGTATGGACAGAGTTTAGTAAGTAGGTATAAATGAAATAATGTGACAAAAAATAACCTTATAAACGATCAAACATTAAAGAAGCTTTCTATTAAGGTGGTGCTACTCGTAAGATTCTGTATAAACGTTTTATAAACTGAAAAACAAATAAGTTTAAAGAATTCAGTTTTTATATGCTTACTATTAAACAAATTAAACGACAAAAGTTACCCGAAAAATACTACAACAGTTTTTTAAGTAACATGGAAAAACTACTAATATTGAAATTTACGATTATACGAGAAAACTTCAGAGTCACCAGCAATAGGCTATTTGACAGTATGAAAAAGACAGTGTTGTTGATAGTAAATTATGCCTTCATAAAGCGTTATGGAGTAAAATTACTAAAAAATAAACAATGATTTATTAAAAAAACCCATAATTCAAATTATCAATTTTTAAACGCCAGGCACGTGACACCAAAACGGTTAGGATTGGTCGAATCGACGATGACGTAATATGCTTGTCAATATCTCTTCGCCTGCCTTGAAAAACTTGACGTTTGTTTATTTGTTGACAAGCATGTAACGTCACAGAAACTAGTGCGACGCCATTTGCATAATGAAGCGTTTTTGCGGGTTATTTAAATTGACAATATTTAATTATAAATAATATTTTTTATGGGTTCCTCAGTCACTACTGAATAATCTAGAATGGTTTTTAAAATCTTGTCAAATAGCCAGTTGCTGTCCAAAAACCAGCGATCACGTATTATAATTTCATTGATGTACATGACAAAATAATACATAGCATAGGGCTAGACTTCATATTTACCTTCCGACACTTTATTCAGAATTTCTTTGTGCTTCAGATTATTGTATACTTGCGCCTTAAATCCCAGGTGATCAAAAGTAGCCTGAAGCTGGGTAACATCTCTCTCTGTGTACTGCCTTACAGAAGGTGTACCGCTAAAAAGAAATAGGCTTATATCGTTGGTAATATTTTAAAATTGAAATACGGCTAATTACCACGTTTTTCCTTGTATTGCTGACGTTTCGAGACAATTCAGATGCTCTTCATCATGAGCATCGCCCGCGACCGCCATCAACGGCATCTGTATTGTTTCGAAACGTCTGCAATACAGAAAAAACATGGTAATTAACCGTATTTCTATTTTAAATCAAATAGGCTTATCCCTTTGCGCATTATTATTTCCAACAGTTTTTTTTTCAACGTAGGTTAGCTTTTGTAAAACCCTCCTTCGAGCTAGAGATTAGGCCAACTGACATCTGTCACTTAATATTACATTTTTATCTGAACTTGATAAGTATTTAAAGCTTTGACTCAATCGAACTAGTTACTAAGAAGTTCCATTGAACAGCTCCTGACTCCATCATCAGATCATTTGTTGTCACTATTTTATGGTATTGTCACCAATGTTTCCCAGGTATGCTAAATTTCAGCTTATTTGGTTGGGAGAAACTGGTTTAAAATTCAATTGCGAGATTATTACCCGCACATTAAACTACTATCTAACATGGCAAGGTAAATAAAAGCTTGTAAAAATGCCCACTAGGTAAACACAAAGTTTTTTTTTATTATGAAGCTATCAAACATAGCACGCAAGACCCCCTCTGATATAACCGATAATAGTATATCTCTCAAGGCCTTGACTCTGCATAATGATTTCAACATTATCTAAACGATACGGTACGGTAAGGCATAATCGGCCAAACCGCACTCTTAAAAATCATCGGTTTTTCGTATCGGATTTATTGCCATAATGTAATTTCGGTCGTTCCATTTTTAAAAAATATAGTCAGAAATGATGTGACGTTTGTTGTAAGTATGTCTACACTCGAAAACGATAACAATGTATCGGACATTGTTTATCGTTTTCGAGTGTAGACCCCCCGATATCCTACTTTTTATCAGATAAAATGTAATGTAATCTATTGAACTGCAATTTATCAACGACAGCTTACGTAGATAAATATCTAGGTTTGATGAAAACAATAGTGATAAATAAAAATAAATATTGATAGACATTACCACACAGCGCCGTCTATACCCAAACTAAGCAAAGCTATGGGAACTAGATATACTTCTTTTTTGTAAAAACATACACCAAGTTACATTATAACCACACACAGAAAAAAACACAAATATTTGCCTGGGGATCGAAGCCGCAAGAAGAAAAGACTTACTTAAAATAAACGGAGCTCTCGAAAACGCTGTGGTTAAAAATGATCAGGCGTTTCTCGCCTTCCATGTTGTAATACAAATCTTCTTTGTAGAACCGGATTGGACGATGATTCATATTGGTATCATTACTTCTATCGCAGACATCAACTCCGTCACTGCTAAAACAATTCGTAAAAAAAAATTTAAAACATTGTACAATAATTATAAAATAATCTCACTACGTACTGCAATCGAAAAGTATAAAAGACCTCTCAGATCACCAGACACTGAGAGCCATCAAGATGTCGAAGGAGGTAGACAGAGACACAACCAAACATCACGTCTTAAGAGCCAGAACACGTTTTATGGAGGTTTTATTACTCCAGAAGGGTCTTGTTACGCTGTTCTATCGGTAGTCATAAAAAGCTTTGTATCTAACCGTCGCGTCGTATTCAAGAACGACACTATGAGAACACGCACCCACTATGAGCGGCACTATGGCGCACGCTACCGTGTGCCTTTAGAGCTCAACTTTGGCTAGAGGCACACGACAATGTGCCTCTAGTCGCACTATGCAGTGTCGCACAACACATAAAGTGATTTTTATGAAAAAAAAAAATCGTCCACTGTGGGTGCGTTGGGGTGGTTCTCAAGTTCTCATAGTGTCGTTCTTGAATACGAGGGTTAGACTTCTATACTTCAGTTATAAGTGAAGTTACACCTGTTTCTCGCGACCAAGTCTAGAAGAACCAAGCAACAAACACTATAACCGGTCACGTGGATCGTGGATCTGTCATTAATAGTCATAATAATAAAGCACGCTTTCTTGTGTTCTTTATGTAGGCTTTAAATCCTCTAAAGGGATACCTACTTGCGTTTTACGTATTTATTATAGAAGTGTACAATATTCCCCATAAAATATTAATTTTATTTTCCTTATCTAAATTTGGATTATGCATAATATGTCCTTATTTGTGCAAAATGTGGGGATGTGCCTAAATATACTTGAGGATAAAAGTCGTGATTCTCTTTTAGTTTAAAAAGCATATAAAGCTATACCTTATACCTATATACAATGCGGTCGGCGAATAAAGACAAACGTGAAGTCAGACGTGTAATAGCAAAAATGTTTTTGTGTCCTCTGCATAAGGTCGACAATTGTCTGCCGCACAGTCAAACGGTTAAGTTGACGTTTGCCTACAAGCTTTTCGACTTCCATGATAATCTTACACTGACTTCAGACTGACATTGATTTCGTCATCGCATTTCGAGTTGGTCTAGCAAAGGGGATTTCACTGTTCTAAAAATGTATATGAATCAACATGTGCTCAAAACGATTAAAGAAAATACCGTGAGTTACGATTTCTTATAAGCGGCAACGGACTTGCAGCCTGTCACATGTGGGCATGTGCCAAATGGTACCTATCTTTGGAAATGTCTCTGACTACACCCTTTCGGCATCTTCAAGGATCTTAGCGACTGGAGGTCTGCGAGGATGTCTATCGTCTACCTACAAGCTTTTTAGCATACATATCAAGTTTATTTTATCACTTCTCTGACTTCAGACTGACATGAATTACGTCATCGCAACTGAATTTTTTTATTTATCGACACAAATCTTTACTGAATTATTTTAATTACATAATTTCCCTCAATATTCCCTTCACGTAAGAGAAATAGAGTTTTTAAATAAATCATGCCATTGCTTTATCCAGAGATTAAATAATCTATATATAAAAATATACAAACACTTAAATACCTTGATCGTGACGATAGACCACTAAAACAATTCACGTCAGCTTGAGTCTCCTCTCGACTTGCGTCCATATTTACGTCCTTGGATACTTCCGATTGTTCACAAATTTATCTTTTAATTTACACACTTATTAAGTTGATACTACTGTTTTGAATAGCGTTTTTAAGTATTACTGTACTTCAAAAATAAGTTGCAAATAAATGATAATTATTTTTGCCACGGTATTGTCACGGTATTTATCAGCGAATTGAGCGGGGCACGGGTGGGCGCTCGCTTATATGCGCACGCACACATCCGATTCCCTCCGCCCCGGCCCCCCCCGCCCCCCTCCGTTGCTATCAAAAATCCAACTTCGCTGCATACCTATTACCTACCGATGGATATATTATAGTGAGGGGAAATTAATAATTATAAAAGATATCGATGTTATAACTCTAAAAAATTATGATATAAATGGCTTCCGCCCGCGGCTTGGCTCGCGTAGTAGAAGAAAAAAACCGGCAAGTGCGTGTCGAGCACGCGCGATGTAGGGTTTCGTAGTTTACACAGCGATAAAATAAGTAATTCGATGGTACTTTATTAAAAAACTTATTGTACTAAAAAAAACATTATTTCTTCTTCGAGTACATTTTATAAGTTGGTGGTCGACTATTACGTCTATTACTCGTAAACTTGTATAGCCCTACTTAGCTGTGATAGTTTTTATTCTATTTTCAGTGGACGAGTGGACGATTAGCAGCCCTGGGCCTTACGAGGATATTTACTACTACCGTGAACTTTTTCACGCCCCCAAACCCAATAGTTTTGCTTTTTTTTTTACACACTCGACTTTAACAAAAATTTGCACTTTAAAGCTTAATACAGTATTTCACAAACGAATTCTTTAATCGAAAAGTTGTTTTCGCAAAGTCTCCATACTTTTTAAAGACCTACCTTACAACAAAACCCCACACCATGGGGTACGCAAGAAATATGTATAACATGCCAAATTACAGCTTTCTAGCACTAATAGTCTTTGAGCTAAGCTGCGGACAGACGGATGGACATGGCGAAACTATAAGGGTTTCTTTGCAAACTATGTAACCCTAAAAAGTAGCCTATATGCTATTCCAGGGCATAGGCTATGTTTATTCCAAGTTTCATCCTAATCCGTTTAGTTTTTTAGGCGTGATCCATAAATATACAAACATTCTCACAAAATTCGATTCCCAAACATACCTACTTCGCCTTTTAAACCTTATAATTATTATCCATCCTTTTGAAATAAAAAAATATATTTTAAAATATTTACATTTAAAAATATATTTTAATTATTGCAATTGTATTCGTACCGTTGGAAGAAGGATTGTTGTTGTTGATTGTTGATTGTTGCTCTCATACTATGTGCATAATACATATACATATACATATACATATACATATACATATACATATACATATACATATATGCCAATAAATATTGGCGAACTTTACACATAACACCATCTAGCTCCAAACTAAGCAAAGCTTGTACTGTGGGAACCAGATAACTGATAGAATACTTAAATACTTTTTTTTTTGTAAATACATACTTTTTATACATAATAACTCCCAGACACAGAACAAACATCTATGTTCACCACACAAATATTTGCCCTGGGTGGGGATCGAACCCACAACCTACAGCGCAGAAGACAGAGTTACTACCAACTGAGATGTGAGGCCAGTCAATCTATCTATCTACTATCGAGATCATCACTAGGTACATAGTATAAAGCAAAGTCGCTTTCCGCTTCCCGCGTATGTATGTATGTTTGCTTATATCTTTAAAACTACACAACGGATTTTGATGCGGTTTTTTTTAATAGATAGAGTGATTCAGGAGGAAGGTTTATATGTATAATAACATGCTACCCGTGCGAAGCCGGGGCGGGTCGCTAGTTAATTATATAATGAAACTCAATTTCCCTTGGTCACGGCATCACGCGTGAACGGCTGATTTTGGTAATTCTTTTTTGTTGTGTTCGTTAAGGTTATTTTGGAAGGAAAAATAAGGAAATTTTGAGGAAAATTGTAAAAGGGACGATTCGAGTTCCTTCGAATCTTCAAACCTTACGGTTGTCTGAAGTACATACTATTATTTAACTTCTTCATACAAACATTAAAAAACCAGTCAGGAATCCCTGAATCACTTTTTATTTAAAGATAGTTTTTGTAAATAAAATTGTTGCATCAGTTATCTGCCTGAAAATGATTTACATGAATAAAAAAGTTGCATCATTTTCAGACAAAAACAGATTCAACATTCGATATACAATCAGCTTAGAAAGCAATTCATAACACTATTGCATACGAATACATAGAGATTTAATTTTTAGATATCATATATGGCTCGAGATACCTTATCATATCCTCGACAGGCCTTATATGCCAGTGAATCATACATACAGCTTAAAAACATTGCTGTAGAGCGTGCCAAAAAAAATTACATACTACGCACCAAAAACATTACTCCCTTTATCTTTCTTTCTCTTCCTTATAAAAGAGTATATAGGATCACGACTGTAATTTTTTATTTATTTATTTATTTATTTTTTTGAACGCGAGACATACTTTCAGATCTATGAAGATGTGAAAGAAGACTTGATTATAATAGGGTAAGCAGGGGGAATGGCGCCCAATGGGTAAAGGCACTCACCTCTACTGTATGTATCGTAGGTATTTGATATTAATTTCGACTTGATAAACTAACTCGTTTCATATGGTTCAACAGACGGACAATGTAGTATTCGGCTTGCGTTTTTCCTTGTTTTTTGTTGTCGTAATGTCTAAATTTGTTCTTAATTTATTCCAAGAAAATATACCTACCTACGATGCCGGCATACCTACTTGTGTCTTATAAAACTCAGAATCTGCGCAAAAATGCTATGATGCAACAATGTTAAACGAAATAAGCGAATAGCCGCCATGTTTTTATTCAAAGCCCGCATCCAATACGTTCATTAAACAAACCAAATTGTACAATATCACGTGGAGCATAAAGTGCGAATTTATGTGGGAGTTTGTACAATTGCATTTTTCATACATTTTACATACACTACCTACGAACATTCCAGAATGAAGTGCTGTCTCATATGGCGCGGCTCGCTAAAGTTCTGAATTAATAAATGAACGAGGGCAAACGCCAAATGCCCAAGATAATACTTTTTGTTTAGGAACAGACGTGGTAATGACAAACTAATACATAAACGTGCTTTTATGTAGACAGCTGCAAGCTTGAGATTGCATACCGCACAGTGCTAATGTACTACACACTAATAAGACATCATACAGCGTGATATAGCTCACATTGGAATCCAATTTGAAGTAGAGCTTTTACACCATACAAGTTTCATGCCGGGTGCTATATTAGTTGATATGCTTCAATATAATTGCTATGGATAGGTATTCAAATACTTACCTATTGCACGTTTTGTGCTTGTCAAAACATGATAGTCTAGCGCGCCACTAGTGACGTCGCCGATCCAACGCAACGAGATTTTCAACATTAAAATCTTTTAATAATGTGATGTGCAACTTTTAGTTGGTTTAGTTTTAAAAATACATGTTATTATGTCAATAAAACACTAGAATTTCGTAAATCGGTGATTGTTTCATCATTATACACATGGAAAATGACCATGTTTCTTCACATAACTTTTTTAAATTTAACCTGTGATTCACAGGTTCAGATCCACCTGGTCTCACAGGCATACGTCACACCAGTGGTGGCGGGTGGTTAGACAAATAAAAACTTATTTCTGTTCAAAAAATGTTTTTGGTGTAAACAGAATACAGACGGATGTTGATAATTTAACTTATCTTATAAAATACACTTATGAAGACTTGTAGGTACCTATGCGTGGCTTAGCTATCTATAAGCATTTAAGTAATTTTTATCGATTGCACGTAAGCATACAAGTTGTTTTCATTATTGCAATTTTTGATACAAGAACTTGCCGGGTATGAATGAGACTTTGCGAGTCGGGCTTGGCTTTAGCCACTTTAGATTGCTAAATGAGTTTTATCGCAGATTATTTATACATTGTAAAATTGTAATGGACAATGAGGTCTGGAGCAAAGCGCTTTAGACTATACAAGTAGAGGTAGCTATTGATTTCTTTCTCATCAAAAGGTCCTACTAATATTATAAATTCGAAAGTTTGTGAGTGGTTGTGTGTGTTTGATACTCTTTCACGCAAAAACTTCTAAACGGATTTAGATGAAACTTTACAGTAATATAGCTTATACATCAGAATAATACATAGGCTACTTTTTATCCAGAAACCACGCGCGCGAAGCCGTTGGGTACGTAACTCCAAAAAAAATAACCCGTCAATTTGAGAACCAACCTCCTTTTACCATTACTTAAAAGAGATACGTCGCTACATAGTTTTTATGCAATAAAAATCTTTCATATATGACTTTTTTTTCTAAGGTTAATAATAACACATGACTTAACAGGAAACTAAACTCCATAAACTGTAAACAGGACAGGAAAAACAATCTACTTATCCTTATCCAAAAACAACCAGTTAATTATCTAAATTATAAATTGTACAAAACATTTAATTAATCATAATTATGCCACCAATTATTTACATACTCGTACTTCAAAGTTTTATTTAAACAAATAAACAACATCTAATACTAATATATTACAGGATAATTAAATTATTGCAAACAGTTTATAGGTAGCTCAACTGTGGCCTGAGCACGAACCACTATCGTATCCACAACGTATCGTTTAAAGACAAAACTGACACTTTGGATTAGTAAGTGTCCGTTTTGGCATTTGGACGATACGTTGTCGATACGATAGTGGTTCATTCTAATCCCCCTGATCACTACTAGTCGAAAGCGTTCTCAATATACTGGCGGTATTGCCACGCTAATGTTGGATTTGCAAATCTAACCCTCGTATTCAAGAACGACACTATTCTCATAGTGTCACGCACCCACAGTGGACGAAATCTTTGTCCCTTTTGTAGCCCACCCAACACTCAGATCCATACAATACGACAGATACAATACACATTAAGCTTTAATAATGGTAGGTAGGTTGCTCAGGTCCACATATTTTTGATAGGACAATAACGCAAAAGATAGGTGAATCATCGCTGAATTCCGATAACATTTGTGATAGGACAAGGCGGGAAGGGAGGGGGGGGAGAGGTGAAGCTACGCCGCCACCGGCCGGCGCCGGAGCAGCGTATTCGCATACCAGAAAGGAATAGCAAACAGAGAACACGCCTGGAATTTTAATTGCTCATTTTATGTATTTTGAATTTTAAATACTTATTTTATTTCAATTTATTAAGTGCTACAACTAATTACCATAAAAATGGAGAGTGAAGTGAGAGTGTGTTTGGACGCCAACCCAATGAATGCAAGGTAAAAAGTTTTAAAAATATAATAATACGTTGATACTATTATATAAATAGAATAGATATTTATCATCGATTTCGCACGTGAACACTACACAAGACCGATTCTGCTTTTTTTGATGTCCTTGCATGAGCTGTAGGTAGGTACTATAAGCTAGCCCTAACCTAACTTTTTTTCATGCATTTTCATGCATTGTGAAGAGTAATGGCGTAGTTACATACAAAATTACATAGGCGTACAAAAATGGCTGTATTTCTGAAACTACCAACACTTTAGTTCCTGAAACAATCGCTAGAGGCGCGTTGAAGTCTTTTATTAGTCATACATTTTAGTCATTTTAGTTGATTTGATAAAACAAAGAAGAGCGGCCATTACAAATAGCTGCTAAATAAAACAAAATGTATAAGATATAAATGTAGGCACTTGTATTTCCCAATTTGCGTAGACGCCCTCTAATCTTCTGGCAGTTCTTCAGCAGTTAGAGACAAATACTCGCATTTTGCAGTAGTCAGCAAAGAAAGCAGTTCAAAATATATTTTTTTGAATAAGTCTTCCATCAACTACGATTTTTGTACACAATTTGAATTTACAGCGCTGCCAACTCCAGCACTTTCAACAATGGCGCCAACAACAACTTGGTAGGGTCAGATCCTCAGAGTTTGGGACCGCGGGTACAAAACGACCGCAATGACCTATATTACAACATGACGGGAAACAAATACCTATATGTTTTCAACCATTTCAAATACGAGAAAAATTGTTACCAGTAAGTAATATAACCTACAGGAAATGATGTAACTTTGATACGAATATTATCACGATATTTCGTTTTCGGGGTAAAGGGCTATCAGATGTTAGGTATCAGGACAACTGATAGCAGGGGCGTCGTATCGCGTCCTTATTTAGGAGGCTGCAAGATGATGCAACATGCATGATGCAATAATATGGTGCTAGCCTTAAGCTTAGCAAACCTTTAGACAGACAGAGAACTGTTAGTTTTTTTACAGCGTGCGTCTTTAATCGACTTCAAAAAGAGTAGGAGTTTCTCAATTAGTTTGTTTTTTTAATGTTTAATACCTCGAACTCCGTCTTTTATCAACCTACTAGCGACCCGCCCTGGCTTCGCACGGGTAGCATGTTATTATACATATAAACCTTCCTCCTGAATCACTCTATCTATTAAAAAAAACCGCATCAAAATCCGTTGTGTAGTTTTAAAGATATAAGCAAACATACAGACATACAGACGCGGGAAGCGGAAAGCGACTTTGCTTTATACTATGTAGTGATATGGAAAATTATTTTTTTGATTAGGAGATTAAACAAACATCCCGTTTAGTCTAAGTATTGTTATATAAAGTCGGTATGTTTTTAGTTTTTTTTTGTTTTTTTCTTTCTCAGTCCAAATCCTGATGATCTTCAAAGAGACGGAACACTTGAGGACGCCACGATACTAAAAAGCACTTTCAAAGTTCTGGGGTTCAAGACCACCGAGGTGTACCAGGATTTGCGGCACAAAGATATTCTTTCTGTGATGGACGAAGGTATATTAAGCGTCTCTAACTGGTTATTCCTCAGCTTCTATAGAGATAATAAGTTTTCTGTTGAATTATATTTTTCTACCATAGTACAATCTCTAAGGACTAATGTAACCCCTAGTTCATGTATTCTATTTAGTTATATTATATTAGTGTAAGAATTAGGAACCGTCTAAAATCACAAAAAATCCCAGTTTATCACCATCTTCAAACGTTCAGAAAACAAATTTGACGCATATCACTACATACCTACATAGTATAAAGCAAAGTCGCTTTCCGCTTCCCGCGTCTGTATGTAATATGTATGTATGTATGTATGTTTGCTTATATCTTTAAAACTACACAACGGATTTTGATGCGGGTTTTTTTAATAGATAGAGTAATTCAGGAGGAAGGTTTATATGTATAATACATGCATAATATAGTAGAGAAATACTGATAATTTTAGAGGTTTCTAATGTGATGTCGTAAATAAACACATTTTTTTGCGCTTACATTGCAAATGCTGGCTGAAACCCCACGAGATATATCAAAATAATGTACTACAGTATTGTACACCTTAAAAACGTCTACAAAAAAGTCTACGATGGTATTAGAAATGTCTTACGCACAGCGAAGCGGGCTCGGGTCAGCTAGTTAAAAATAATAGAAAAACATACAGCCATAGCCAAATCGTTTCTTCTTACGTTATTCTTGAAATAAATAAGAAAAAAGATACAGTTTTCAAGGAAAAATGAGGAAAATATGAAATAGTGATTTCGTCAATTATAAATAGGAATATTCGGTCCGAGCTGTATTTTTCTCTATCGCCACTCATACGTTGATATCTTGGGCACAGCGCGACAGCAATTGATATTTTAAATACCTAATTATCTTATTATTTACTGCTTTCCTTTTCATTACAGTGTGTAATATGGACCACAGCGCCACATCTTGTGTTGTGGTGGCTATAATGACCCATGGACATAACGGCGGAGTTCTACTGGCACATGACAAACCATACTATTTGAAAGAACTCACCGATAAGCTGGAGAATTGTCACGCGAGCCTCGTTGGGAAACCCAAATTGTGCTTCGTCCAGGTAATACCCTGGTATTCTTATGAATTCTCTGCTTTAATCTATGACAACTCTTTGACGTATAATAAAAATTTCGTCTACTACCGCCATTAAAACGGACAACGACTGATACCCACACTTGCCGATATTTAAAATATCTCATCCTTAGTGACTATTTTACATTCTTTGTGTTCAAAATACCGATGTTGCTTGCTTCGCTCTTTGTTTGTTTATTCGCTTCGTTCATTGGTTGCAGGTGACCGGTTATAAGAAAATATCGCGTATTATCGTATAAAAATCTTTTCTTGCGTGTGACAGTATATTGGAAATGATACTCGTAATAATTAACTTTACAAAAAATAGCGTGACTTATGGTCACAGATAACACCTTTTGAAACAATAGTCATCAATTAGTTCCCAAGTAAACTCACAGATGGTGTCTCAGAACAACGATTGTTAGTAGTGGTTTTATCAATATAGTTCTCAAGTAAACTCACAGATGGTGTCTCAGAGCAACGATTGTTAGAAGTAGTTTCTAAACTAATATTTAATAGATAATATAGTTATATTATCTATGTATGTTTTCATAACAATTTTATTATAATTAATAATTTCCGAGTTATTCATGTCTGTGTACGAATCTTGATTTATGTTTTCATTATTCTAGTATTGTGAGTTTCTCAATTGATTCTTTACTATTTCGGTAAATTGTTCTAAATTCTAATATTAAGATTTAAATACCAAAACCATAAATCCATTGCTTCTTCCTTTATATTTTAACATCTTTATATCTTACTTCCTTAAATGATTATTATCATTATACTGTGTTAATTAATTGTTCTCTGTGATTGGTTAATAATTAATTTTACTTATTTGATGATAGTTCCTATCTAAGAAAAACAATAATAATAAAAAAAAACAATACAATCTCTTATTTATATTTCAACATATTTTTATGATATAAGGTTCAATTTTAATCACATATGTACATAAATATTTAGCTACTGTTCTGTGATTGGCTGATATAATGTGTCCGTTGTGTTAACGTCAGAATTATATAAAAAGGGAGGAATATACCTCAGAGAGGCAGTGAGAGTTAGGACCGAACAACAGTTAAAGCTAAGTACCCCCTTTCTTATTTTCCTGTAAATTGTACCTACTTGTTATATTAACGTGCTAATAGTGTGTACTAATTTATATGTATGTACTTAATATTCCTTTGTTTCGTTGCTTGGTAGCTTTCCCAAGCTTTAGCACTAACTTGATATTTCTCCAAGTACCCACATTCTTATTTTTCTGTAAATGATTTCTTCTTATCATGTTATTGTGCTATTGTGTACTTATGATAATTTATGTGTATGTACATTTGTTACCAACTTTCGTTATGTTGATGTTGTGCAGGTTACTGTAATTTTATTAGTACCAATAATACTTGTTAATTATGTTTCTGTGTTTTCTTGTATGTTTTAAAATAAAACCCTTGAAAGCTTTAATCTATCTATGTTATAACTATAGATTTTGACACGGGTCTTTATCACGTAATTACCTTTAATTTACTTTCCCGACGTTTCGGCTATGTTACAATAACCATGGTCGCGGGCAGACTCAGGTAATTACGTGATAAAGACCCGTGTCAAAATCTATAGTTATGTCTATCTATGTTATTGAGAGTGAAATAAATATGTAAAAACCCATAACGTTTAACTTATATTTCGTTAGCCCTCATTCTCCAACTTATTTGGTAGATTATTAGGGAGACCTGTATACTATTTTCTGACATCAGAAGTGGGATAAAAACACATGTCCATAGTTACAAATTCCTAATGTTTTATTTATTTTCAGAATGGATAGTGAAGTAACCACTGGTTCTTCGAGCAATTCAAACTGCGATCCTCAACCAAGGCTGTCGACGTTGCGCTGCCGCAATATGATCCCGAGAAAAACGACTACGGAGCTACGAGCCAGCATCGGCATCGGCATCGGCATCGGCATCGGCATCGGCATCGGCATCGGCATCGGCATCGGCATCGGCATCGGCATCGGCATCGGCATCGGCATCGGCATCGGCATCGGCATCGGCATCGGCATCGGCATCGGCATCGGCATCGGCATCGGCATCGGCATCGGCATCGGCATCGGCATCGGCATCGGCATCGTCATCGGCATCGGCATCGGCATCGGCATCGGCATCGGCATTATCAGCAGCATGGTGTACCAGCATCGAGGCTCTTTCCAAGGAGTTCCAGTGGAGTATCATCAAAACGGCAGTGAAAGCCGGTAAGGACTTTAAAGACTCTGCTTTGATATGGTTCGAAACCTCGAACCTTCCGTGAGGTCGATCTTGTGTTTTTATCATTAATGCTTAGCCTAAGAAGATAGTTTCCAGCTAAGTTAGGAAATCGGTTCCATACTCTTTTTGATTGGTAGATCATGTAGGTACTAATTGAATTTACGAGACACTAAATTAGATTACTTATTATGACTGTTTGAATGCCCAATTGATTTTAATTGGAATAATATTTATGTATATTTATATACCTATGTTGCTAATCTCACTGATTTGGCTTACGTAGAAAATTAGGCAATTAGAGAACAATGAAACTACCTTTGCCTTTTGCGAAAAAATTGATCACAATGAGTTAGGTTAGGTTACCTTTGAGTTTGACGGTAACAATCCTAAGTTGAGGATTTTTCTCTGAATTTGCGTGATAATGTTACGATGTGACCTCTGAGTTTGTCAGTGCCAATCTAAGTCAAGGACAGCCTCTGGACTTGCGAGTCAAGCTGTGAGTGACCTCTGAGTTTGACAATGCCAATCTAGGTTAAGAATTTCCTCTGAATATACGTGATAATGTTACGATGTGACCTCTGAGTTTGTCAGTGCCAATCTAAGTCAAGGACAGCCTCTGGACTTGCGAGTCAAGCTGTGAGTGACCTCTGAGTTTGACAGTGCCAATCTAGGTTAAGAATTTCCTCTAAATCTCCGTTTTTTAATACAATGTAACCTCTTAAAGTGTCAATCTAAGCCAAGCTCAGTGTGATCGAAAGTTATACAGTTTTACCATACCGTTCATTACCGTTTCTAAATTTACTTGGTAGTCATGTAAGATGGATTTATAAAATTGTGTCTATCGAAAGCCCTAAATTTTTTTTCTCATTCTTATTATCTTATTGCTAGTTTATGCAATGATTAGGTAGTAACAGTAGGTACATTATTGCAGTGATCAATAGTTTAATACCACTTTAGATTGTCAGATTGGCCAAGCGGTTTATTAAGAATATTTATATTTAACCCTATAGCAAAATTAGCCGTTGATGCCGGTCCCTTGATAGGAAAAGTAAGACAAGATCAATGTTTTAATGTCTTTAATGCAAAATCTTATTAAAATATAGAGGTATGTACTTCGAGAGCGAAGTACGTATCAGAATGGCCGTGACAGTATATTGGAAATGATACTCGTAATAATTAACTTTACAAAAAATAGCGTGACTTATGGTCACAGATAACACCTTTTGAAACAATAGTCATCAATTAGTTCCCAAGTAAACTCACAGATGGTGTCTCAGAACAACGATTGTTAGTAGTGGTTTTATCAATATAGTTCTCAAGTAAACTCACAGATGGTGTCTCAGAGCAACGATTGTTAGAAGTAGTTTCTAAAGTAATATTTAATAGATAATATAGTTATATTATCTATGTATGTTTTCATAACAATTTTATTATAATTAATAATTTCCGAGTTATTCATGTCTGTGTACGAATCTTGATTTATGTTTTCATTATTCTAGTATTGTGAGTTTCTCAATTGATTCTTTACTATTTCGGTAAATTGTTCTAAATTCTAATATTAAGATTTAAATACCAAAACCATAAATCCATTGCTTCTTCCTTTATATTTTAACATCTTTATATCTTACTTCCTTAAATGATTATTATCATTATACTATGTTAATTAATTGTTCTCTGTGATTGGTTAATAATTAATTTTACTTATTTGATGATAGTTCCTATCTAAGAAAAACAATAATAATAAAAAAAAACAATACAATCTCTTATTTATATTTCAACATATTTTTATGATATAAGGTTCAATTTTAATCACATATGTACATAAATATTTAGCTACTGTTCTGTGATTGGCTGATATAATGTGTCCGTTGTGTTAACGTCAGAATTATATAAAAAGGGAGGAATATACCTCAGAGAGGCAGTGAGAGTTAGGACCGAACAACAGTTAAAGCTAAGTACCCCCTTTCTTATTTTCCTGTAAATTGTACCTACTTGTTATATTAACGTGCTAATAGTGTGTACTAATTTATATGTATGTACTTAATATTCCTTTGTTTCGTTGCTTGGTAGCTTTCCCAAGCTTTAGCACTAACTTGATATTTCTCCAAGTACCCACATTCTTATTTTTCTGTAAATGATTTCTTCTTATCATGTTATTGTGCTATTGTGTACTTATGATAATTTATGTGTATGTACATTTGTTACCAACTTTCGTTATGTTGATGTTGTGCAGGTTACTGTAATTTTATTAGTACCAATAATACTTGTTAATTATGTTTCTGTGTTTTCTTGTATGTTTTAAAATAAAACCCTTGAAAGCTTTAATCTATCTATGTTATTGAGAGTGAAATAAATATGTAAAAACCCATAACGTTTAACTTATATTTCGTTAGCCCTCATTCTCCAACTTATTTGGTAGATTATTAGGGAGACCTGTATACTATTTTCTGACACGTGCAAACTTTATGTTGCTGCAAAGATGTCTCTACCGATTGGACAAAGTTACTGCTAAGAAGAAATGTCAAGTGAGTTTCTCACAAATCTATATGAAAAATCGAGGCAATTTATGTTTCATACGCGACAAATAAATGGCGGCAGTTTCGTTGTCTCGCAAATTGACAAACAAATTGTAAAATAGGAAACCCTCAATTAATTTGAACTAAAAAGGCGCCACGCGTCTGTGACGCATTGTCGTCATTCGTCACATCGTCTGTCTTGTCTGTAATGCAGTTGTGAACTTTTGTAAGTCGTGTCATTTACATACGTCAATACCGCACAACAGCCCACACCCACACACAGGCGACATCATAATGCAAATATTGCTATGGCGAAGCTTATAATCAGTGCAGGGGGCATATCACAAGCTCAAAAGTAATGTATAAATAATACTACTTCCTACAATCTCTAAATTAAGGCCCTGTATGTTGACGATTGCTCTTTATCGAAACGAAAAAAGAAATACTTCTGAACAAGCCACATCTCCTATTTTTATAAATATATTACTTCAGGTTCCTACCTAGATTTCTATTAAGCTGAAAACATAATAGCAGAAACTTTTCACGATAAAGATATTATTTCAAAATGATACGTTTTAGAATTTATGATCGAAATACTTTGATACCTACTATTATGATCAACTTGTGATTTATTGTTAAAGATAGGTAATATGTAGATCTAGATTTCTACTAGAATAGGTTTTTGATAAGTAGTTATACATAATTTATATCATTAATTTATTCGAAAAGCAAAGGCGGACCACGCGCCGACGTGTGTTTGTCGTCATTGCAGCGGTCGGTAGGATTATTTATCAAAGTGATTAAAGATGGGTACATCTTTATTCACATATACTATACATTATAAAAATAGAGATGTGGCTTGTTCAGAAGTATTTCTTTTTTCGTTTCGATAAAGAGCAATCGTCAACATACAGGGCCTTAAGACTAACGCAGTACACTCGGTGTAGTACGGCCCCAGTGCGAAAGTGACAACGCGAAGTGCGAAAGTGACGCTTAGGCACCATGAGTAGTATTGTTTTCATATTACTTTAGGAGGCAACGGCGCCATACAGACGTAGTAGGTATTAAGTTTAGTATTTTCGGGTTAGCTGTAGCGCGTATATCTCAAGCGACGCTTCCCACAAATTCGATAGTCGTAAAATCAGTAACGCAGTTGGTAACCATATCTTGAAGAGACGATAATAGTTTCAATTCTGTTTTCACTAACCGAAAACCGATATAGACGTCTCTAAAATTGCTTTCTCTTTTACTCTATAAGAAACAGAAGGAGATGGATGCTTTTTAGTTTAGTTGTTGGATATTTCAGGCTTGCAGATCAGGGCACATGGATACTGGTAGAGCAGTCCTGGCGGATAATAGCGGGCAGAATATTCTCCTTCCCAAAAAAGCCGATATTCTGATAATGTATTCAACAACCCCACGTAAGTTATTTTTGAGTATACAAGCAGTTATCTAGTTCCGATTTATCGATATATCTAGATTGCGCTGTGTAATGTGTCCATCAATATTAATTTATTATATTGATATTTTATAGCCGTGATGGCCGAGTGGGATGTACTTCGACTTTCAATCTGAAGGTCGTGTGTTCGAATCCCGGCGTGCATCAATGGATTTTCTGTTCGAAAATGTATATGCGCATCAAAAACACGTGCTTACAACGGTGAAGGAAAACATCGTGAGGAAACCAGTTAGTGTTATTATAAGCGGCGATGGGCTTGCAACCGACGTATGGAATGCTAAGTACTGCAAAATGTGGGCGTGTGCCAAATATAATGTTTGGACGTGCCTCTGACTACCCCCACTAGACATTTTCAAAGGATCTAAATGTCTGGAGATCTGAGAGGATATCTACCGTACTTGGGGATTACAGTCGTGATCCTATCCTATATTTCAGATTTCGTTTCCTACCGTTTTCTTGGATACGGTACCTGGATGATGCGCTACCTCTGCGAAGTCCTCGAGGAGCATCATCAGAATTTCGATCTGCTGCAGATGCTTACTCTCGTGAACCAGGTAACCGATCAACCCCCTTACCCTTACCACAAGCTCTAAAGTAATATTGATGTATTTCGCATGCCTATTTTAACTATAAATCGCGATCTACCGTTGATCGCGGTCGCGTGCGATGCTCATGATGAAGAGCATCTGAATTGTCTCGAAACGTTAGCAATACAAAAAAATTGGTTGCCTGTAAAGTCGGTTTTACGGGCGAAGATTTTACGTGACAAAATGTAAATGGTGGCGGCGGACCTCTCTCTCGTTCGGTGACTCATCGTAACAGACGTGAGCGGGCGTTACACTTTTTCATGAGTGACTCCGAGCCGCAACCTAATTTAAGACGTTGTCACGTCAAAAAGGGGTAATTAGCCGTATTTATAATTAAAACTAGCGACCCGCCCCGGCTTCGCACGGGTAGCATGTTATTATACATATAAACCTTCCTCCTGAATCACTCTATCTATTAAAAAAAACTGCATCAAAATCCGTTGTGTAGTTTTAAAGATATAAGCAAACATACATACAGACATACAGACGCGGGAAGCGGAAAGCGACTTTGCTTTATTCTATGTAGTGATGAGTAACAACCACGACAGTTTTAATTCTATACATGCTTATTTTCTTATATTCCAGAGAGTATCGAACGATAGCTGCCATATAGATATAGAAGAAAGTATAGGAAAAAATAAAAAAATAGTAAAAGTAAAAGTGAAGCAGATGCCAGAGATACAATGCAGGTTGACGAAACTATTGAGATTTGATTCCCCTTAAGTTTCGTAAGGAGAATTACGTCCCCGAGTACAGTAACATTCTATCATAATGTCCAAGATCTTACCCTCGTATTCAAGAACGACACTATGAGAACACGCACCCACAGTGGACGAAATCTTTTTTCATAAAAATCACTTTTTGTGTTGTGTGACACTGCATAGTGTGACTAGAGGCACATTGTCGTGTGCGCCATAGTGCCGCTCAACACATAAAGTGATGTTTATGAAAAAAGATTTTGTCCACTTTGGGTGCGTGTTCTCATGGTGTCGTTCTTGAATACGAGGGTTAAGACCCTTTTGTGTCATCTAAGTTTTTAACCTATATTGTTCCACTCCTGGACAATGATCTCCCCCATTCTCTTCCAAGCTTTGCGCACTCTTGCTTGTCATCTAATAGATAATTTTATTAGGTATACTATATTTTCTTTTTGTTATTAATAATTAAACTTTATTTAAAGATATTACTACTTATGTAGAGAAAAATAAATTAAAAGATATGACAATCATCGCCTTTCTATTAGGTTCCTATTTAAACTACCGTCAATTATAAAAAATGCTAGCTCATTTTGCGCATTTAAAAAAGCACTAGTTGATTTTGTAGTTGAAGATAACTAACAGTACCTACCTACCTAATAGTAGTGTGTTAGACGATGCGCAGGATGAGCAAACACCTTCTCTTTACTACTACCTTAACATTTATATCGAGCGATCAACTCAATTTGTACCACCTAAGATTTTTATCACTTTAGTTAATTAAGTATTCTCATGTAAGTGACTGTCGTCTTTTTTGAGAATAAATGTCTTTAAACCTATTTACTTAAGTGTAGTCTATACTTTTTGATTTAGTCTTCTGCCTGTGATTGTCAAAATATACTTTGTCAAATAGACGTTTTGTCAAATAAAATACAATAAAATGACATGTTGCTTACTCATTTCATATACCAACCAACTTATTTAATTAACTACTATTTTGAAGGTAAGTTAAATAATTGACATTTACTTATTACTTGCTTTTTAGGGTTCCGTACCCAAAGGGTAAAAACAGGACCCTATTACTATGACTCCGCTGTCCGTCTGTCTGTCATTCTGCCTGTCTGTCTGTCGGTCTGTCGGTCTGTCTGTCTGTCTGTCTGTCTATCTGTCTGTCTGTCTGTTTGTCTGTCTGATATAGATATACTATAGAACTATAGATTTTAAACAAGTTTGTTTTGCTATGCTTAGTTATTGACTGCAAAAATTGAAAATGACCAAAACCGGGGTAGGCACCACAACCTTCTTTGACCCTACATAGTTCTATTAATACTTACTATACTACCTTCTTGAGTTTCAGCTTCCTGTACATTTCGCTGAAAATATCCTGAAAATTTCTTTGCGTTTTAGGTTCTCATTAAGCTGAGGTTAATGAGCAGTATTTGTAAGAAACTGAAGACTCCTTAAGACTTTAATAATGAGGCTGTTTTGTAACTGTTCGTAAAATAAACACCTAATATTTTTTTGTTTGTGGTTTGGTAATACAGTCTTATTAATATGCCGCCCCTTAATCTGTAAATATTATATACAGAATCCTTTGGTTTATCCTTTTTTAGGGTTCCGTACCCAAAGGGTAAAAACGGGACCCTATTACTAAGACTTCGCTGTCCGTCTGTCTGTTCGTCACAAAGCTGTATCTCATGAACCGTGATAGCTAGACAGTTGATCACAGATGATGTATTTATCTAAAACAGCATAAAATAAATAGTGGGGCTCCCATACAACAAACGTGATTTTTGCTGTTTTGATAATAGTACGGAACCCTTCGTGCGCGAGTCCAACTCGCACTTGGCCAGTTTTTTTTACAGTTACACAAAGAAGCTTAAACAGCTGACTCTGATTATTGTCACCAGTTCATCTCTTCTCTTGTTCGTTATAAAAATACAACATCTCTACGATTGCTGTTATCTTGACAACTTTTTGCTCTAGATAGATAGATAGATAGAAAACTCTTTATTGCACACCACATAACAATAACATGAAAAAAAAAAAGCAACACAAACCAACATTGGAGTACAATGGGCGGTCTTATCGCTGGGAGCGATCTCTTCCAGACAACCTTTGGATGGACTGGACATAAAGTGTACGATATACGACGGTGGTGCAGTCAAAAGCGTGTACCTACATACATTTAATACAAAATAAACCTAAAAATATCTTTAAAAACAAATAAAATTAAAATAAAATTAAAATACCTAATCTATACTACTCAGAGGTATTTAAAAAGTGACTGAGTAATAGCCTTTTGAAAATGTCAATAGATTTAGCGGCTCTGACATCAAGAGGGAGAGCATTCCACAGACGGACAGCTTGTACAGTGAAGGAGTTTTCATAGAAGGTAGAACTATGAACAGGAGTTTTAAGTTGCAGGGTCTCAGAGGAACGTAAAGAACGAAGACTAGAAAGATGGAGAAATTCAAAGCGCTCCTTGAGATAGGGAGGAGAGGATGGGTTAAATAAAATACTGTACAAAAGAGTGAGAATATGTGAATTCCTGCGTAGGCGAATGGGCAACCACTTAAGTTTAGTGCGAAATTTAGATACATGGTCGTATTTACGTAAGCCAAATATAAAACGAATACAAAAATTTTGCAGGCGCTCAAGTTTATCAAGGTGTTTTTCAGCAAGGTCAGTAAAGCAAGTATCGGCGTAATCAAGGATGGGGAGTAAAAGGGATTGTGCCAGCGTAACTTTGGTGGAAGTAGGTAAAAAATTCCGCAGTCTTCGCAAAGAGGCAGCTGAAGCAAACATTTTACGACTTAGCTCGGCTAAATGAGGTCCCCAACTCATATCCTTGTCCATTAGAACACCCAAATTTTTCACAGTGCTGCTAACTGGTATTGGAACATCATCAAAAACAATTAAAGGTAGAATAGACCAGTCAATCCTTGACAACATCCTGCAGCTGCCAACAACTATGATCTGCGTTTTTGTAGGGTTTACTTTAAGACCGTAGGCTTTACTCCACGCGAGGACCCGTGCCAAGTCACTATTAATGGCATTCATACCAATAATCAAATTATCCACTGGAGCCTGAGAGTAAATTTGGAGATCATCTGCATATAGGTGATAGGACGATGAAAGGGTAAGAGATATTGAGTTTATAAATATAGCGAAAAGAAGAGGAGATAGAACGCCGCCCTGAGGCACACCGGCAGTTAAAACACACCACGATGAATAAGTTTCATCAATGCGTATACGCTGCCGGCGTCCATACAGGTAACTATGAAACCAGTTAATAGCCGTTGGAGAAATATTAAGAGAGTATAGGATAGCCAGAAGAATGTCGAAATCAACGTTGTTGAAAGCATTACTGAAGTCTAGCAATGACAACACAGTTACAAGTCCATTATCCATACCACGACGAATGTCATCAGTTATCTTGGTTAAAGCCGTTGTGGTACTATGACCACGACGAAACCCGGATTGAAGAGGATTGATGAGGGAATTACTAGACAGGAATAAGTTCAATTGATTATGGACAAGGCGCTCAAGAACTTTTGAAAGAAAAGGGAGAATAGAAATAGGACGGAATTCAGAAAACATGGAGGGATTAGACTTTTTAGGTAGAGGGATGATCTGTGCACATTTCCAGATTTGAGGAAAGGTGTTATTAGAAATGGAAAAATTAAATATGTCTATGTGGTATGTAAAATGTAAATCTATTTTTTTTAAGTTGTTTTAGTAGTAATGGTCTGTGTTTAACTTATCGATCTATTTAAAAATATACCTACTGTACTAGGCCCCTAGGTGTAATCATTTATCTTATCTTGGTCTTGAAATGTTCGTGAAGGTCTAGGGAAGGTTTAAAAGGTGAGAAAAATTCGAATAATTGCCGGAAAAACTCTAAAAATAGCCCTTTTCTTTACCCATATAAACGTTTTCTAACTAAAACGTAGAGTCAATTTTATTAGGTTCGATAATACGGGAACAGGAACGGGAACGGGAACGGGAACGGAACATTTGTTAATTCTAAAGCGATACAAAGTTCGCGGGGTCAGCTTGTTAGAAATAAAGTTCTTTGAACCTTATAGATACGTCTACGTAAACGGCAGTAATAGCTACGTCTACGGCTACGATACTGCTACGTATACGTCAGCGTCTACGGCAGCGGTACAGCTATATGCTACGCTGTAGCATTCGTAGCAAATCGTAGCAATTTTCCAATTCGGCTTGGAAACAGTTAATTCAACACTGGGTATATATTATTGTTTGCATGAACAATTTTTTATAAAGCAGTTTAGTTCAGTTGAGAAAAACAATGCTTAGGATCTTTGCTTGGTTTTAAAGTGTTGCTTTGTTTGGAGTTAGATAGGTAAGAGCAGTCTTGTGTATTTTACTTCAAGTAGCAAACTTCCAGTGTTACTACATATTGTACTACATATATACTGTCATAACGATGGGGGGGCTAGCATGAACCAGTATCGTATCAACAACGTATCGTCTAAATGTCAAAACTGACACTTTTTGTATATGTAGTAAAGTAAAGGTGTCAGTTTTGGAATTTGGACGATACGTTGTCGATACGATAGTGGTACGTGCTCAGGCCACAGGTATGAAGGAGCTATTACAAGACCAATTACCATACGATAAAAACGGATTTTGACGCTAGCTCAGTATGACAAGATGTCCGTCCGCACATCCGGTGCGTTGTTGCAAATCGGAAATGGTGAACAATGTTCCGTCCGGCGTCTGTTCAATAATTCATGATCCAACAGCTTGCCATCCCAGATTTACTTGCAAAAAGTTATTATATTATACTAGCCGACCTGTGACTCGTGACACACATTGTTAAGTCAATAATCAGCAAAAAAGCAGTTTCCGTTTTTCCCATATTTTACAATTTTACAGTAGAAATTTCAAAATTTTCTTTCATAAGAACTTTCTCCTACAACAAAAATAGAATTAGAAAAAATCGCTCTAGCCGTTCACGCGTAACCAAAGGAAATAGGGATTATTTTTTATATATACATGTTTAGATAGAAACTATATAGGTTGTAACGCAAACTTATTAAGCATAGGTGAGGGCCCTTACTCTGCAGAAAAAAACAGGCCAAGTGCGTGTCGGACTCGCGCATGAAGGGTTCCCTACCATTATCTATAAAAAACGGCAAAAAAAACACGTTTGTTGTATGGGAGCCCGACTTAATTACTAATTTTATTCTGCATTTAATATTTGTTGTTATAGCGGTAACATAAATACATCATCTGTGAAAATTTCAACTGCCTAGCTATCACGGTTCATGAGATATGGCCCTGGGGGTATCTCAGACGGACAGACGCACAGACGGACAGTCGGACAGTGAAGTCTTAGTAATAGGGTCCGGTTTTTACCCTTTGGGTACGGAACCCTAAAAAATAGGATCACGACTGTAATGCCCAAGTACAGTAGACATAGACTTCCTCTCAGATCTCGAGACGCTTAGATCCTTTAAAGATGTCTAGTGGGGGTAGTCAAGTATTATTATATTCATATTCATATATTCATATTCATATTCAGTAGTTAGCATTCCATACTTGACAGTACTCTGAAATATTCGGCCAAACCACACTTTTAGAAATTGTCGTCTGTCGTAGTAGAATGAATGATATCATTTGTTAAAAGTAATTTCGGTCGTTCCAACCGTTCAATCTCTTACTTCTTCAGACTGGCCTCACAGTTCAGTTGTTAGTAACTCTGCCTTCTGCGCTGTAGGTTGTGGATCCTCACCCAGGGCAAATAGTTGTGTAATAAACATAGATGTTTGTTCTGTGGCTGGGTGTTATATGTATGATAAGTACGTATTTACAAAAAAATATGTTTAAAAGTATTCTTTTACTTATTTGGTTCAGTACATAGTTTGGTGCTAGATGGCCGCTGTGTGTAAAGTCCGCCAATATTCATTTATTTTACCTACTGTCAACATAACATTTTTTTGTTAATGTTTTTTGAATGTAAATAAAAAAAAACAAGTAATAAGTAAAAGTCTTTTATTATACTTACCTTCTATAAAATAGTAGTTACTTAAATAAATAAGTTGGTTGGTTGAAATGAGTAAACATACAATTTATTATATTTTATTTGACAAAACGTCTAAAATAAAACAAGTGCGAGTCGGACTCGCGCACGAAGGGTTCCGTACAATTATCTATAAAAACGGCAAAAAAAACATGTTTGTTGTATGGGAGCCCCCCTTAAATATTTATTTTATTCTGTTTTTAGTATTTGTTGTTAGAGCAGCCACAGAAATACATAATCTGTGAAAATTTCAACTGTCTAGCTATCACGGTTCATGAGATACAGCCCAGTGACAGACAGACAGACAGACGGACAGACGGACAGACAGACGGACAGCAAAGTCTTAGTAATAGGGTTCCGTTTTTACCCTTTGGGTACGGAACCCTAAAAAAGGATATGACAATCACAAGCAGAAGACTAAATTAAACAGACATAACTACACCTAAGTAAATAGGAACCTTATAGATAGGCAAACAATAACTTTTTTTTTTTTTTTTTTTTTTTTTTTGTATTAGGATAATTCTGTTCAATAGATGTACATAAGTGGTAATAAACTATTATGTATTACAATAAATAAAGTCTAATTATTAGTAACAAAAAAAAAATACTATTAATTACTAAAAATATTACTATTACTAAAATTATATATTAGACAAGCTAGAGATCACTAAGCTTTCAAGATAATGGGGGAGATCATTGTCCAGGCATGGGACAATATAGGTTAAAAACTTAGATGACACATAAGGGTCAGGTAATCTTGGGCATTATGATAGAATGTTACTGTACTTGGGGATGTAATTCACCTTACGAAACTTAAGGGGAATCAAATCTCAATAGTTTCGTCAACCTGCATTGTATCTCTGGCATCTGCTTCAATTTTACTCCTTCTATATTATTAATTAAAGTATAAGTGTGTAAGTGTAAGTGTAAGTGCAATTAAAGTATAAATAAATAAATAAAAACTGAAAGTGCTTTTTCTACGGAACTATTGAAATTTGACAGGACGTCGGGACAGCTAGTAATAGAAATAAAAACATTAAATCGGATCACCTGGTAATAAGATAATTGAATGAAAAAAATAAAAAAATATACCTGTCAACTTGAGAACCTCTGTATTCCGTCGGTTAATAAAAATAATAATATACGCGTCGACTCGAGAACCACTTCCGTTTTTCGTCGGTTAAAAAGATAGTTACTGACAGTTCCTTCAAAATAGACGCTGATTATAACCGCCTTGATTTCCGTACCGGATATAACTTTCTCAAACTCTTTTTGATTGATGACAGTTCGAAGATTCACTGATGGGTGTTAATGCCCTGTCAGCTACCCCAAAGCGCTCATAAGGACTGATGCTTAATTTCCGGGACTATATCGCAAGTCCGACTCATTTTTCAACGTCATTCAGAATGGTAATGAAACGGATGCACGGTATATCAGCAGTATCTTATCATTGTTAGACAATGTCATAAAAGTTTTTAAAATTTTCGCTATTTGTATAGGCAGTTTACTCGTAAAGACGCGATAACAACGCATTATTGTAAAACCTATAAAACTAGAAGAAAATGTCTATAGTTCTAAACAAGTAATTTGAATATAGAGTTAAAACTATCGTGGTTGTTTATCAGGGGGGTCAACTTCTCAAGTAGTAACAACATCATAGTTTGCTTACAAGAAACGACGCTATACGAAAGACAGAGACAACAAATCACGAACACGAATTTATACGATAATTCACGAGCGAAGCCACTCGCCTCTGCAAATGTCAGAAAAACCAAAATGGCGATTGTTGAAGGCGCCATTCGAACTAAGTGATGGCCATATAAGTGTTCTGTGTTGTTTATCATATTAAATAGAAATACGGCTAATTACCACGTTTTTTCTTGTATTTCTGACGTTTCGAGACAATTCAGATGCTTTTCATTATGGGCATCGTCCGCGATCGCCGATCTGCCGATGAAAAACGTGGTAATTAGCCGTATTTCTATTTAAAAAGGTAATTTGATTATCTACTAAATGATCTCTTTAATTATTTTGAAATTGTATGCCATGAAGAAAGGATGTTTGAAAGCCTTTTTTGAATAACAACCTCTTTGAAAGTATTTTTACGTTCAAACAGAATTACATAGGTTATGTAGAATAATTAAAAACAGTTCAAATAATTCGTGTGTGTTTGCACTTATTCAAAGTATAAATAAGGCTATGGCAACACTCGATTCATACTTCCGGTGCGCGCGGAAGTGATACACAGCTGCTGTCAGCGAATGCATCGCATGCAAATAATTGGTACGAACTTCCGTTAGTTTAATAATTATTATTTTTTGAAATATTTATTTTTAATTCTTTACTGTATTCTACGATGAACAATAATTATGACAAATTATCATTATCATCAGCAAAGTATCAGTAGTATCATTCATTCATTCAAATAAGTTTTTAAGGTACCAGGAAAGCAGAACCATTACGGTGTGGCTAAGAACGCTACGCCGTAGCGCCGTAGCAAGGTATCTCTTTTGGTCGCGTAAAAACAAAAGTTTATCTTCCCCGCCCCGTTTCAACCAGCAAACAATTTCCTCAAACATGACCAACTCCATTTGCAACGGCATTTGAATACGAATGGACAGGAATCGACCAGCATCTGTGTTGGCTTATCAAAGCAAACAAAGACTTCAATCCTAAGATACCTGATCAAACCATTTAAGACTCTATAGCCTTGGAATAAGGAAAAGTTTAATAAATAGAGCAGCGACATAACTTTGTCTAAAAGTGTTTAAAAATCTAGTGGAAATAAAGTCGAGGATATACAGATTTTCGCGGGAACTGCAACTGTTGGAATTTAAAATTAAAACCGGCCAAGTGCGTGTTGGGTCACGCTCAAAGTAGGGTTTTGTAGTTTACACAGCTAACAATGTTATAATAAGGAATTTTCTATGGTGATTGTTCTAAAAAAATAATTGTTTCTTCTTCAAGTATTTTATAAGTTTTCGAGTAATAGATTCATCTAGTTGAAATTTTCACAGATTATGTATTTCTATTGCTGCTATAATAATAAATACAAAAAACAGAGTAAAATAAATATTTAAGTAGGGCTCCCATACAAAAAAATATTTTAGCCGTTTTTTGTATATGGGACGGAACACTTCGTGCGCGTTTATTTTTTGTAATTGTATCTCCCTTAAACATACAAGTATTATATTGTATATCAAATCAAGGTAGAGAAAACAACGAAATAGACACTCGTATAAACAGTACTAGTACCTACAGGTTGAGAGTATATGGTGTATTTCCCAAGAGACCACCGCAACCCGATAGCGAAACCGAATTTTGTAATACCATATTTGTACCGTCGATTTATTGATGGTTTTCAAAAGAATGACCGGAAATCGATGAAAGATATTGGCATTTCGTTTTTATCAGGGTTCCTTACCCAAAGGGTAAAAACGGGACCCTACTTCGCTGTCCGACTGCCCGTCTGTCCGTCTGTCTAATACAGGGCTGTATCTCATGAACCGTGATAGCTAGACGGTTGAAATTTTCACAGATTATGTATTTCTGTTGCCGTTATAACAACTACTAACAACAGAATAAAACAAATATAAATATTCCCTTACAATTAAAGGTTTTTTTAGTTGTTAGCATTCCATACTTGACAGGTCATTAACCCATCGCTTATAAGAATACTAAGAGTCTAAACTGATGAAATTATGATGATGATGATAAAAAAATCCTACCGGAAACTATATCAAAGTCTGTGAAAACGTACAAAACAATAAAATTATTTTCCCTGATAAATAATCTATAATGTATAACCCTTATTTTTAAAAGCATTACCGTGCTTAACGCTTTCAGAAAAAGGCCTACATCGGTATAAAGTACCAAGCGTAATGGTCAGTGTAGGGTTGAAACACGGGTACAATAAACCAAGCAGCAATCACACGGGTACAAAATACCGTTAAGCCACTAATACACTTGGTAACAAATGGAGCAACATATTTAGTAACATATCGCTTAACTTATTTATACATTTCCCACACTTTTATACTTCTTTGATATTTATTTTGTTTCATAATCTTCAAGTAAAGTGTTGATTAGTTACTTTCCAGTTAGCGCTAAATTAATGTATGAAAGTGCCAAAACTGTCAAATGTCAAAATGGTACGTTCGTTTTTGGTAATCGCCGAGTTAGCTTACTTAGGACTTTACTTGAAGATGGTGAAACAGGCCCTTAGTATAATATTGTACATCTATATTATTTTGTTTGTTTGTTTGCATCGAATAGGCTCCGAAACTACGGGGCCGATAATTTTTTTTTTACTATTAGAATCCTACATTATCCCCGATGAACATATTTTCAAATATTTTCAAAAACATTAGGGATCCGCATGAAAACTTCGTGTAAATGTTGCGGGATATGTAGTGAGACACTGCAACGTTGCAGCGTCACGTAGATCGAGTGTTGCGCGTTATGCGGGACAAAATGTTCCCCAGTGTATTCGTGCTTTTAGGCCCGAGGTTGCGTGACTGAGAAACAATTCAGTCACAAGAGGAAACGCTGATGGATGACTTTCCTTGCCAAGTCCGATTTATATGTGTAGGGCTGTGTCAAGCTTTGTTATAAGGACAAAAAGAAGGGTTTTAAAAATTTTATGCTTGTTACTTTTGACTAACCTAATTGGGCATTTCCTTTTCACTACATAGTATAAAGCAAAGTCGCTTTCCGCTTCCCGCGTATGTATGTATGTATGTATGTATGTTTGCTTATATCTTTAAAACTACACAACGGAATTTGATGCGGTTTTTTTTAATAGATAGAGTGATTCAGGAGGAAGGTTTATATGTATAATACATGCATAATATAGTAGAGAAACACTGATAATTTTAGAGGTTTCTAATGTGATGTCGGAAATAAACACATTTTTTTGCGCTTTCATTGCAAATGCTGGCTGAACCCCACGAGATATATCAAAATAATGTACTACAGTATTGTACACCTTAAAAACGTCTACAAAAAAGTCCACGGTGGTATTAGAAATGTCTTACGCACAGCGAAGCGGGCACGGGTCAGCTAGTATATTATAAATGTAAAAGTTTGTGAGTTTGATTGTATGTTTGAGTCTCAATCAGGCCTAAACGATAAAACGGATTAAAATGAAACTTGCTGTAGATGTTATATCTATATGCTCGAATAAAAAATAAACCAAAAAACATCCCCAAAATTTTAAAAACAACGAAAAATTGATAATTTTGGTTAACTGCTGGTGGGAAAAAAATCTGACATCAGTCATCATAGCAACGTGCGTTACTCTATGAGATTAGAGAAGTTTGGACAGGACAACGTTTGTCGCGGGTTTGCTAGTGCAAAATAGATTAAGCCATTTGTATTGAAAATATTAGAAAAGGTCGCCTAAGGCTGCGTTCCCACTACGCCGGACCGGCAAATCTGCCGCGCCGGCAAATCTGCCGCGCCGGTAAATCTGCCGGAAGGGCTAGTGGCTGTACAATTTATATGAATTTATATGAATCTGTTCACATTATCCCGGGTCCGGCATTTTTGCCGAGCCCGGCATTTTTACCGAGCGTTTTGTTGTCACTCAGTACTTGACTGTCTGAATTTCTTCCGGCATCTGATGTAATGTGAACACTCTGTCCGGTGTCCGGTTTCCGGCAGATTTGCCGGTCCGGCGTAGTGGGAACGCAGCCTAAGTCGTTTTGAGAATCGTAACTAGAAATGATAAAGTTGACGTGTGTGGCTACCAAATCATGCAATTAAAAGTTGTTTCAGAAGTTTTTACTATTGTAGCTACTGTTAACTTACTCTCTTGTGTCTGTTCGACCCTTGGTCTACTTTATTTCGATGTTATATTATTTTTTTGTGGCAACCCTATCCTCTATTTCCATTTGCCTGGACTTGTCCTTACTATCGTTAAGTAGATACTACTCAAAGTAGGTACCTACGAGTTCTGTGCTGTCGTCTGAGGCACAAATTACTATAACACCAAACATTAGATATTTAAAACATTAAAACAAAATTTAATTTGTTTTAGAATAATTAAATATTATCCTCCCACCTCAATATGGTGTAGATAAGAATTTTGTGTAATTGTCAAATTGATTGACAATCTAAAAAAGAAACAAAATAATTATAAACATGTCGAATTGAGATCCTCAGGTTTTCGTCGATTGAAAATCGGGATGTATCCACTTGGGTATTTTAAGTATACCTAGGTACATACTTCCAAAACTGAAGACAGAAGTACAACTAAAACTTTTATTCTGTCACTGACTATCTTGGTTGTCCTTTAGATTAATGGCCAGATTATGGTATAAGGTTTCGCAAAAAATCGGCAAGCCCAAAAAAATAAGATAACATTAGGAAATACCGAGAAAAAATCAAATCTTACTTGACAGAAATTGCGGTAGAATAATATGAAACAAGAGTGATCTTTTATGGGCTGTTTTAGAGTCTCGTAGTCAACCAAAAACCCTTATAGTTTCGCTATGTCCGTCCGTCCGCAGCTTAGCTCAGCGTCTGTTAGTGCTAGAAAGCTGTAATTTAGTATACATATACATAAGAGTAGTCACGCCACAAAGAGGTACAATCAAATAAAAAAAAATATTCCCACTTTAGGTGTAGGGGTACACCTAAAGTGGGAATATTTTTATTTTTTCTCGCGAACCCCATGGTCTAGGGTGTCGTTAGATAGGTCTTTAAAAAATATTGCGGGTGTGTGACAATGACTTTTTAATTAAGTGATCTGTTTGTGAATTTTTAAGCTTTTAAATGCTAATTTTTGTTAAAGTCGAATGTACCAGCTAAACTATTGGTTTTGGAGGTGTGAAAAAATTACAGTACATAATAACGAATAACGAAGGAAAACTATCACAGCTAAGTAGGCTTCACAAGTTAACGAGTAGTAGTCGATCAACTAAGAAAATGTGTTAGGAGAAGTAACTATACACATTTAGTACAAATATTATTGAAAATTACTTAGGTATATTACGTTGTTAGCTGTGTAAACTACGAAACCCTACATTGCGCGTGGCCCGACATGCACTTGGCCGGTTTTTTATATTGAGGTCCGAAACGGATTATATTATTCGAGTGTTTTTTTAGGGTTAATCATTTCTAGATTTCGATTCCATGATAATTGGCTCTAGAAACTGACAACGCCATGTTAACCTACTCTTCACATAGTGTTGTCACAGCTGTCTTATTAGCAGCGAATCTGAAGATAATCTGAGCGTCATTAATCTTACAATTAGCCCACGGCTTGCTGAGCCGAATAATTAAGCGATGACAGATTGCACATTACCTGCTGATTAGCTGGGGGATTGGTTTCATGTACCGGGTACCTATTTATACATAACTGTATCTAACTAATTAATGAACAAGTTTGTAAGTTATTAGGTATATTTGTGCTTCATTCACATTGTAACGGCTGAAGCGATGAAACTTGGACTATGTATAGTTATAGACTGGCCTCACAGGTCAGTTGATATTATCTCTCGCTTCTGCATTGTAATAGGTTCAAACATGGATGTTTCTTCTTGAGAATAAAGTAAGTATTCTTTAGTTATCTAGTTCCTATAGTAATTTCTGCTTAGTTTGAGGCTAGATGGCACTGTGTGAATTGTCAACCAATATTTATTTTATAAGGTCATATTTTGTGACCTGAAATATGCCTATAGGTTTTCATCCGAGTAGGAACCTACTACGTGAGCAGAGAAGCGTGTGGAATCGGTCTTAATATTGTGTGAATTCTGGTCGATTTCAAGTGGAAGGAGCTGCGTAGGTACTCTTTGGTTGGTACCTTAGTCTAATCAGCAAAGCCTGTCCCTTTGCCCTCATTATGCGAGTTTTTGTGTCCCCAACAATGTTTATTTCATGAACGTCGCCATTTTCCGGCGCCATTCGACATTTTGCATAACTCATCAAAACCTTCAAAGGGACACCGTCTTTGCTGCACAGCTGAGAAATTTCAAGCCACATCGCTCCACTTCATTACCACCCCTATACCTACTGAATTAAGACTGATAATCCTGTAATTCAATTCTGGATGTGTAGAGGATTAGGTATTCATTGGGCTCCGGAAAAGTATTTTTATCAAGGACGTGTTCGATTTCCGTGAATATGTTTGGGCCTGTTTATTTGCGGGGAAATGGAGCGTTTCGATGACTTAAGGATACTCAGGTAGGTAAATAAATGTGTTTTATTTGAATAACTTTGATGGTATGTATGCATGAGTTACGGGTATTATAACATTAAGCGATTCGAATTTAGGCTTATTTTAGGCCGTTGTGTATAAAATAAAAGACTGTAAGTACCTTCTAATATTACTAGTATATTAGTTATTGCGATTTAATGCGATAGTTTGTAAGGATGTTTAGAAGTTTCTGGTTCGTAAATATGTCCATCAATCGATTTACAATATCTACGTAGATATTAGATCGTGCTCTAGAATAGCATTTATTTGTAACTACCTAGGTATCAAATTCAAATTAAATAAAACCTCTTTTACTAATATTAAATGAAATAGGATCACGACTGTAATCCCCAAGTACGGTAGAAATTCCTCAGATCTCAAGGCGCTTAGATATTTGAAGATGTCTAAAGGGGGTAGTCAGAGGCCCGTCCAAACATTATGTTAGGCATTATACTCACGTTTTGCAGTAGTTAGCATTCCTCTTTTATTATTGCTTGAATTAACGTAAGTACTGTATGAGTAGGTACATATGTAAAATTTAAATATTAAATGTAACTATGTAAAGTTTAAATATATTTAATTATGTATACTGTATAAATTTTATAAAAGCGTAGAAAAAATCGTCTTAAATATATGTAAACTTTAGTTATTAAATGAACCTAAAGTTTTACATATATTTGATATACAGTCGTGGTCAACTAATTAGGGACACTCTTTGGTTAAACCGAATTGTGAATTTATTTTTTATTTTCCAACGAGTCTAAACCATATTCCATATCTCTTACATGTAAGTATAATTAGTCATTTATGTGTCCGATTATACAAACAATAACAACTTCTTAAACATTAAACCTCTTTACAGTATAGCTGATAGATTATCGTAGTGCTATTTGTTCAAATAATGCTGGCTGGCCATTTAATTAGGGACACTGAGATATTGCGTTCTATTTTCAAAATTTGAACCTCAATACTTTTTTACTTCTTCTCTTATTGTTTCGTGGTAGTTTTGGCGGCAATCCCGATATTTATTTTAAGTTTTGAAAAATATTTTGAAGAAAAATGGGTAAAAATAAAAGTTGCGATCCAACACTACGAAAAATTATCATGAAGTTTGTTGTCGAGCAAGGTTGGCCATACCGAAGGATAGCAGAACATTTAAATTGTTCAAAAACTATGGTATACAATGCAGTGCAACATGTCAGACGCAATAACACAGATTTAAATGTGCCCAGAACAAAAAGATCGAGAAAAACAACTCCGCAAGAAGATAGAATGATAACCAGGTTAGCTAAGAAAGATCCGTTTCTAGGCTCTATTTTAATTAAACACGAAGTGTTTGGGACAGACGAAAGAGCTGGTGTCTCAGCGAGGACCGTTCGACGACGTCTGGTAGAAGCAGGGTTGTTCGGAAGAGTGGCTCGCAAAGTACCGTTGTTGAAGAAAGAACATAGAAATGCTCGTTTGGCGTTTGCACGTAAATATGGACATTGGACCTACACCCAATGGCAACATGTATTATTCTCTGACGAGACCAAGGTTAATTTCATTTCTTCAGATGGAAGGCAATACGTACGGCGTCCAGTAAAAGCGGAAATGAATCCAAGATTCACAAAAAAGCAGGTGAAATATGGCGGTGGAAACATTAAAATGTGGGGTTCATTTTCTGGACGTGGAGTGGGACCTGTGAGGAAAGTTCAGGGTAACTTAGACCAACATCAATACAAGGCAATATTGGACGAAACGATGCTTCCCTATGCTGAGGAGCATCTCCCTATTATATGGACGTTTCAGCATGATAACGACCCGAAACATACCGCCCGTTCAGTCAAGTCGTTTCTTACCAGTCAGTCAGTATCGGTGCTAGATTGGCCAGCAAATAGCCCGGACCTTAACCCAATCGAGCACCTTTGGCACAAAATCAAGAAAAAAGTAGCCACTTATCGTACCACAACTTTAGATGAACTTAATGAAGCTTTTTGTGAGGCATGGGCAAACATTCCTGTCGAAACATGCCAGAAACTGATAATGTCTATGCCACATCGGTGTCAAGCGGTAATTACTAACAAAGGTTTTGCTACTGGGTACTGATTTTACACGTAATAAAATGGAGCTGTTAAAGATATTATAATACTGCAGATTATTAGTTTTGTTTAACTCTATTTTTCATTATAGTTTACTGTCCTTAATTAAATGTCCAGCTACAGAATTATACCTTAAAGTTGAATACATGTTCAACCTTTGATATTAAATACTTTTTTTTATTTATTTATTCTTTTATTTACAGCCATTTAAAGCATAATAATCGGACCAAATTATGCAAATAATAGTTACTGAGAAATCAATAGGGTTTTATATTTGTATGTACATAACCGGTTTTTGTTCTTCACTATCTTGCATGTCCCTAATTAGTTGACCACGACTGTATGTAAACTTTAGATATATTTAAATATATTATAAGTTTACATATATTTAATATATGCAAAGTAAACTTTTGAAATTTTAAATATATCTAAAGTTTACATATATTTAGAACACTAATTTTGTTTGTGTTGAATTGGGAATGATCGCAGTTTAAATAAATAAAACAAAATAACATTCAATGATGAATTTTATTCTAATTATATATAAGTGGAAACATGAAATTCTTATAACATGAATCTAAAGAAGGAAACACTATAGTATTCTTAATTATGATATACTTATCAAATTAACAATGTCTTTCATTATGTCATCGTTCAATTATACAAACGCAGGTCAAAGAACGTAGGCCATTTATGGCACGACAAGAACTTAACCCTCCTTTTGATAGTCGGGTAAAAATATTAGAACAAAAGTTATGCAAAATAAAATTATATAACCCTTGCAAATTGTGCCAAAAACGAGCTTATTAGTATTAGAGAATGCAAAATGACAGTTGAAAATTCGGCCCAGTTTCTGCTAATGTCAAAAATTATTATCATATAGGGTAAGTGGGCTTTTTAACAACATTAAAATGTTTATATTGAAAAAAATATTAAAACGACGATTTTTAAACAACATAAAATAATTAATTTTTCTCTAAGGTTAAGCAAAGGTTTTGTAACAGGCGATATTTATTTTATTATTCATATCTGAATAGACAAAACGGGAAATATTTAGTTGTGATCAATCAAGTCTAGAGGTATAACGCATCACAACTGTCACTAATCAAAACGGACCATAGACAAAGAATTGTATTAACTATAGATTTTAAACAAGTTTGTTTGCTATGCTAAGTTATTGACTGTCAAAATTTGAAATGACCAAACCCGGGATAGGCACCACAACCGGGTATTTGACCCTATACTCATTTTTAAAGGTTTTAATTTTGGTTTGTGTATCTGCACTTAGATATGAGCTATAGGAAGATTTGATTTGATTTTTTTTGTTGAGTGTATTCCTAGCTCTATTACATCGAGTAAAACACATTTAAAAAAGTTTTTGTTAATTGTTTTCATTAATTTAGTTTTTTCTAGCTTGACAGTAGTTTTTTATGTATTGACAGATAATTGATAGTTTTTTTAGGTAATGTCAATCTCCTTTTTAGGGTTCCATACCCAAAGGGTAAAAACGGGACCCTATTACTAGACTTCGCTGTCCGTCTGTCTGTCACAGGGCTGTATCTCCTGAACCATGATAGCTAGACATGTATGTATTTCTGTTGCTGCTCTAACAACAAATACTAAAAACGGAATAAAATCAATATTTAAGGTAGTGCGCGAGTCCGACTCGCACTTGATCGGTTTTTTTAGTTCTTTATCTTCATTACAAATATTTTTGATAATGTTGAGTATGTTTAATTAAAAACTTTGTAAATTAAAAGCTTGTTTTTTTGTTTTTTTTTGCATTCCCTATAACATTATTAACAATCGAAAAGCCCGACAGTGCGCAATGTAACCCTACTTACATTAAAAAGTGTAACAATCACAATGTAACCTGTTAAAACATACTTTTACAATATCTTTATTTTTACCATTACTTTGAGAAGGCACATGAAAATTTACTTACTTAAATAAATTGAATAAATCGATATTACTGTGACAAAAATGTCCTTTTTTTAAGATTAACGTTTTTTTTTGTATAAGCGAACTGATCAACGAAAGCTGGATAAAAAAATTGTGTGTGTCAGCTCCGACGCACGACTGGAGTTTACCAGATCGTGCGTAGAGCGTACCCCCACTATAAGATGTTTTGCCATCAGTAAGAGTGAGAGAAAGCATTATAAAGTATAGGCAAAGTAAGGGTACACACTACCCACGATCTAGCTGCACTGCTCACACCAAATTAGAAAGTTGCGCACCAAAAACGTAACGAGGTCATGCGTTCAGTAGATTTTACTACTCACATTTTTTTCATACCGGGCGCCTTATATCAAAAACCGATTCTTAAGGAGTAAACTCCAAAAAAGAGCTAGTCACTGTAGACAAAATTGTTTAGATCAAAAGACTGGTATTTAAGAATTCTTCATACACTTTTTGTAAGACTTACACTCGCTATTGTATCACCAGCCTTCGCCAAGCTCAATCAGTCGATCCGTTTTTTGCACTTAAGTGTAACAAAATGTATGAACAGATCTTACGTACTATATAAAAATACAACAATTTTTGGAGAACGCGTTCGGCTCGAGTCGAGCGCGCTTCGCAGTGGTACCTAGGTGATATGCCACAAAGTTCACCTTTTATATTAATAATGCTGTATAAAATTATACTCTTTATAATACTATACTATTATATATACTATACATCCAGGACTGGATCGTCCATGTAGAGAGTTTTCGTATGTATGCATGTATGTAGCTCGAGAGTCGTTTTCTAACTTTCGAAAATACATTTTTTTACTTATTATATACGCTATTTATGAGTATATTCCATCACCCTTTACAACTTTTTATTCGGTGCCCCGTGCCCCTAGGCAGCATACACTGCCTTAAGTAATCCGGTCCTGTCTACATATCATAAACGAAAATAAAAAATAAAAACTTATATGTATGTAATTGTGACGAAATTGATTAAAACATTAATTTAACCTGTAAGATTAAATATATAATTTTATACAGCATTACCATACAAAAGCAACAATATCTTATTTTGTACAAGCTTATTATAATTTACAAACCTTTATTTTTTATTTAGAAGAAAAACGTTTTAATTTGGAACGAAATGTAGAATTTTATTGTTTTTTTTTTAACTGTAACTATAGTTTATTTAATCCCGATTACATTAATTTGATCCCAAAACAGGTGATGAACAGCCAGAATGATATTTATTTTTATTTTTGATAAAATAAAAAAAAGCATGACAACGATAAAATCAAGCTATATTTACAGTCGACAGCGACAGGGGATAATGGGGATTATGGGTAATTTGTATATTACTTCTTATAATCATGATATTAAAGTCATGTAAAAACAAATAAATAGTACACGACTGTAATCCCCAAGTACGGTAGACATCCTCTCAGATCTCCAGGAGCTCAGATCCTTGAAGCTGTCTAATGGGGTTAGTCAGAGGCCCGTCCAAACATTACATTTGGTGCATGCCCACATCTTGCAGTAGTCAGCAAAGTCGTGTAACATTTTTAATACAAACTCCACACACCCAATGCCCCTTTGAAACATAAAAAATACTGCCATCTACAACTACGCTAGAAGTAAGAAAAATATACATATTCGTTATATTAGTACTAATTTATATAAAAGCTCGTGAAAATATTTTAGTGTCAAAAACTTGTCTTTTTCATTGTTTTTTTTATTTATTAATTCTACATTATGTATACATACGTTCTACATGATAATAAATAACGAACCAGCGTGTAACACATTTTTATTTTTATTTTTTTCGCGAAACAATCCAAATGTCAAAACAAAAGAAAAACATGAGCCTAAACACTAAACACTCAAAACTTATGAAATAGACAAGAATATTTATTACACATGTCTTTACTAATGCTGCTTGAATGACCCGCGATTAAAAACTTTTTATAAAACACATATTTTCTTTAATAAAAAGCATATGATATTTCTTCGGCGGTATTTTTAAATAGTTGTCTTTTGAAGTAAGTAAATTAAATGCGTAACACATCGGGCCTTGAATGATATCAGTACAGCGAAACTAATTTTATTACGTTATCCCGAAGATACCATTACAGTTATAAATCTACGTTATGTATGTAAAGTACAAAAATTCATGAATAAATATTATTATTTTAAGTTTAATTGTCACTACATCAAACCTATGGAAGCCAAAACGCGACGCAGCAATTGGCAAACACGCGACAACATCATACAAACGTATTATTACAGTTATCTATGCATTACCATTATTCGCATCTAATTATAGAGATAGCTTTTCCATTGTGGTCCTTTTAATCAGAATACTGGTCCAAGATTTTGATAAAACGATATTTAAATTATTTACAATTCCGAAAACATGTTACAATTAAACAGAACAATAATTTCGAGTGATATTATAATTTCAGAAGAGCTATCTCGTTATGTTGTTTATATTATAACGTTTTTTTTTTATAATGAATATTAAATTCATTATGATTCTGGTAATAGACCCTGCCTCGTTCAAGCGATTTACAAATCTATTGATAACCGTTATAAGGTACAAATTTCATATTCTAAAATACCGAATACAAAAAGCTTCTATCTAGACGAAAACATTCTAGGCCGATAGGAACTGAAACATGAACTTACAAAAATAATTATTCATAAAAAAAACCTTACCAAACATTTGCAGTAAGGTTTTAATAAGCAAACCGAATTAGAAGTGCTCTAATACCACTAAAAACAAGTACAACGATATACGGTAGAAACTACAGACACTTCACCGCACTCTACCGCAAAAGAATGAATTCAAAGCAAATCAATACAGAAACGTCAACGTCAAAGTGACAGATCTACAACTGCCCAACCTAAAGGTGATGAAAACACGTACTCTAATTCTCACTTATTTATAAAACGTCAGATATCTGCCGTTGAAAGATTGCCGCACACGTATCTCAGCTACGCCGCGCTGGCACGTCTGCAGTAACCTAAAAGCGCCTCTATTTACAATGACAGCTGTCAACATCAATACGGGGTTCTGTCACTGGTGGTGGTGACGTGCAGGTTTGCGAGGCGCGTCCGTAGTGGTGTTAGGTCATGGGACTATGAGGTCTCCTGCTCTTCCCATTCAACGCTCGCCCATTGAGGCAGCTCGGTTTCATACTCCCAGCCGGGGCCCTAGTGACACAATTGGGAAATTAATCGGTGTAAGGAGTAACTTAGTTAACCTGGTAATAAAAGTATTTTAAGTATTATTTTTAGTAAATATTTTAAGTATTATTTTTAGTAAATATTTTAGTAAATTTATTGTAAGTATTATTAGTATTTTTAAAAAGTATTTTTAGGGAGTAATTTTAGTAAGTATTTGTAGAAAGTGTATCTTTCCGTTTGTTAGCCAGTTATGAAACTTGTTTTCTGGACGGAAAAGAAAATCTTTGTAGATAACTTAGTAATATTATAACAGTAACGAAACTTACACACTCGTTATTTATTAGGTACTAAAACTAGCTACCCGTCCCAGCTTTCAAATTGTTGATACTTTAGATAACGAGTACATTATTGCAATTTTAGTAGTTAATTACATAACAAAAACAAAAAAAAAATTATTAAATAAAATATGGTATGGACCATAACGGTATGCTTAGTCGCTGATAATGTCGCGTTTTGTATTTGTAAAATATTTCTTAAAATTGGTATAGTATTTTTTTATTTTATCAATTACACATGCAAAAAAATATATATTTTTTTTTTGTTAAATATCAGTGTATATAAGTTTATAACAAACGCTTTATCAAATAGTCACCTTGTACTTCCAAGCGTGCAAATACATGACGAGGTCCCTGGGTCGCGGGTCGCGGTATCTCACGCGACATTCGTAGCAGTGAGGGTCTGCGCCCTGGGTGTCTCCTGGCGTCGGAGCCGCCACTGTGGGCGAGCAGCCCGTCTGCGTGGCCACTGTCACTTTCTCCGACTGAGGGTAAAATAAAATTATATTTAATTATATTGTTACATAGCCGAAACGTCGGGCAAATAAATTAAAGGTACGGTAATTACGTGTAAACATCCGCGTTAATATCTATAGTTAAAGGAGACAAAGTTTAAGAGATTTTTGAAAGCAATGTACAAGTACCTTCGCATCATTGGAGTCATCATTGAGGGAGGGCGAGGCGACCGGTGAGGGCTGGGAGGGAGAGGAACTCGTCTGTGACTCGGACGCATCCATCGGCGCCTCAGCAGCGCTTGATGGACTTGGCAGTGTGGCTAAAAGAAACACAAAATTGTAGAAAAAAAATATTGATTAGGTATCTATACGACTAATTCTACATAGTATAAAGCAAAGTCGCTTCCCGCTTCTCGCGTCTGTATGTATGCTTATATCTTTAAAACTACACAACGGATTTTGATGCTGTTTTTTTTAATAGATAGAGTGATTCAGGAGGAAGGTTTATATGTATTAAACCCGTGCGAAGCCGGGGCGGGTCGCTAGTAAATATATATAATCTCAATCTCGGAAACGGCACCAACGATTATCATGAAATTTTGTATGTTGTTTTTCAGGCAATGAAATACCCAGAATAGCTCGGTCATCCAAGTAAAAAATAAAATAAAATGAAATAAATAAGATCACGACTGTAATCTCCTAGTACGGCAGACATCCTCTCAGATCTCTAGACAATTCATCCTTTGAAAATGTCTAGTGGGGGTAGTTAGAGGCACGTCCAAACATTATATTTATCACAAGCCCACATTTTATTTTCTTACAAAAAAAAACTTACGTGTCATGACAGTAGACGGCGTGAGTCCCGGCGCTGGGGACTCCAGGCGCGGCGAGGACTCGCGCGAGGCTGGCCCCGTATCGCAGTCGTATTCACCCACTGTTGAAATTACATCCTGGTTAATAACCTAATCGCAAAGGAGTAGATACATAGGCTCACAGCTTAGTTGGTAGTAGCTCTGCCTTCTGCGCTGTAGGTTGTGGGTTCGATCCCCACCCGGGATAAACATTTGTGTGATGAACATAGATGTTTGTTCTGTGTCTGGGTGTTAATATGTATAAAAGTATGTATTTACATAAAAAAAAAATATATGAGTATTCTATCAGTTATCTGGTTCCCATAGTACAAGCTTTGCTTAGTTTGGGGCTAAATGGCGCTGTGTAAAATGCCCACCAATTTATTTATTATTATTTTTATTTATTTGTATGAGAAATTGTAACATAGCCCCACGTGTCTGTAAACAAACACAGCCTTTACGATTTTTTAATATGATACCCTATTTTTATGACATGGATAAGTGTTTTTTCAACAAACTTTTAAAACCATTAACTCCCTGCAAACTTTACCCCCTTCACGCCACAACCTATCATTCATAGAGACAGTTTACAACTTTGTCTTCAGAAGCAAGGTTTAAAAACCGTTTTTGTCGTGAAATTTACCATCTAGACTCCAACAATCTACCTTTGTCATCAGAAGCAGGCTTAGAGAACAGCAAGTCATCATCAGCCGCGTCGACCCCGAGCCAGTTCTCCGCGTTGTGTATGGCGATGAGGTCACGGACTAGCTGTTCGTCGGTTTTGCCCCCCGTGTCGCCACCTTTGCCCCTCAGCGGCCCGAACACCGGGTGGTTGTAGAGAGGATCGTTCACTACTGGGTAGCCTGTAAATGAATAGGTAAAATATCTAATTTGATAATGAATTCATTTTTGTTTAGATCATTTTATTAACCCATTCTGCCAAAGTCCCAAAGTCTGTCCATTGTTGAAATTCGTCTGTGAAAGACAGGCAGACGAGAAAGTAGAATAAAGACAGTGTTGGTCTTAAGTCAATCTAAAAATTACGAAATACAGTAATATAAATATGTATCTACTGGAATGTTATAAAGATGTACCTATAGTTTGTTTGCGAGTTTAGATGTATTTATATAATTTATATTTATGTTTTATTTAAATTAGAAATGACGACATTTGTAAATCAAATCGATATAGAAATACCTAATCTCGCAAGCGTTGGCCAAACCGTAGGTCTCCTAGGTAAACAAAATGTAGTAGGTAAATCAATAAAGATACATAAACCACTATTTAATAATGTCAATAAGGTAAGTCATTTTAAAAGTATCTATAGTTTTTAAAGGAACCTGTAGTTTACTTCATAAATTTTGCTCTTGCAACTTAGGTGACCCAAATAAGTTTCTAAGCTTTATGTTTTATAGCATTAAGGTTAAAGTTTGACAGTAAATTTTTAAGCTGCATTTCAAATCTGTTGTCGAACCCGGTCAAATATAACCAAACGTGAATCAGGACGATTGTGTTTACCCACGCATCGAGCCCGTATACTGCTAATTCAAACTGGATAGTTCACGTATTCGAGAGCAAACAGTCTTGCCGAAGACAAACACGGACCGGCACGACCTACTCGGAATAGTTAATAACCTACCTGGACTGAATGTCACACAAATTCATGTAATACCAAAGCAAGTAAAGGTGTGACCAGACATAGCGTGGCATTTGAGCGCGGCAGCCGCACGCTGCTATCCGCGTTTTAATTGGACGACGGCCGCGCGTACATTTACCTTTAGTAACGCGGCAAACTTGTGTCCTGCGAATGCCGCGCTCAAATGCCGCGCTTCGCACCGGTCGCACCTTTAGAGTTAGTCAATACACGTTATAGTAACATTTGTCGACGAAGAATATTTGCGCTGTATGTTAATCTCTATTGTGTGACATGACTACATTGATTGTCAACTAATTGAAATTGGATCACGACTGTGTCTATCTAATCCCCAATTTCACCGTTTTGAGCACGTATTAATGCGCATATTTTTTTTCTAATTTTAGCAAAATTGGTTTTGTTTCTGAATCTAAAAAAAAGTTTGTTACTAAATCTACCAATCAGCATAATGAAAACTCACAAAATTGAACAAATTTTACTTGACTATTTTAAGTCAGAGGGAGTTTTTTAGTTACATTTCGTTCGTCGTTTTTGAAATTTCCGAACCGAGCATAAATCAAGTCGCGCCTTTTTTAAGTGGTGCTTATTACTTACCCAGATATTGTAGGTGTACCCTGATCTGATGCATCCGTCCAGTCTTCGGCTTGCAAAGAACCACGCTGGTATTGCTGACCGCATTATACCCCAGTCGCTTGAACACCGTTGAACAGTCCTTGCCCTTAGGAGACACCTTGCAGACACCGATCTTGTAGCTCACCACTTCGATAGGCTCAAGGCATTCGATCTCTTCCCTGGGATATAAAAGACGAGAATTTATTATCGTTGGATTTAGTCCCTTTTGCGCTTAAACATAATTTTCATATAATTAACATAACCGGATATTCAATTGGTAACCACCCGTTTAAGTATTGGTGAACAGTAGTCTTCAAAGGTGTAGGCGCTACCAATAGGTTCACGCTTATAATAGCAAGCGCATCCGTCTCTATGCGACGCTCTCTCAACCCAAGACGTCTACATAAACACGCAATTTACAGAACAAATATTTATACACTCAATATCTATTCAGGTCACTAGTTACTTCTTGGTCCGGCTGTAGAATAGGGACGAGCGTAACCTCCAAAGTCAAAAGGTATTTATTTTAATAAAACCACAAGGATCACTTTGAAACGTTTTAGGAGCTAGATGAAGCTACGCCTGTTGAACAAAACTACTACGGAACTATTACTCACTCAGGAAAAACTCCATCAACTCTGCACACGTATTCCTTTTGCACCTGTCTGTTCCTTATCTGGTGTTCCATCTGGCGCGCCTTCTTAGGACTCCGCCCGAACAACAGCAGACCTGATTACGACAACAAACGGTGTAGGGAGAAACATATTAGAAAGTTTCAAGAGCAGACAGACGGAATCAATAATACAAATCACAATTTATTAACATTTTTGGTATAGTAGAAGCTAGTATAAAAAGTATTTCAAAACCCAAAAATATTAATTACTGAGATGGACCATGAACTACGAAATACTACAAATCTTATTCCTTTTCATTTTATGCTAGCGTATTTAATCTTTTATCACAAAAAGAGATAATAAAAGTTATATAAAAAAAACTCATTTTTTATCTTCGCCTTTTACGCTTACCTGACGTTAACCTGTCTAGCCTGTGAATGGTCCTCAAGTTTTTCAAGTTGTACTCCTTTGCGAGTATAAACACGACAGTGTTGTGTCTGTATCTGCCACACGGATGAACCTGAGAAAAACAAGCTCTATTCATTAGAACTTATTATAAATGGATTTCATCAGGGATGTTCACTGGGACCTTTAGTATAAAGTTTGCATAAAAATGACAAACGTAGAACAATACGTTTAATAGATTTTCGTCTAATCGATTTTCATTGGTAAATATTTAATTTAGAATAAAAATTTAAATAAATTGTTTAAAATATAAGTAGCTTAGTAAACAAACCAATACAAATGCGGTGCAAAAAAGCTGCACACGGTGACACACATGACAGCGGTGATAAGATGCAAGCAAATACAGAAAACGTTGCAAAATAATAAATAAACGGAAAGTCAACTAATTTGTCCTTCTCACTCATACCCAAAATCAAAAGACTGAACTGATAATAATTTGTTTCCTGAACATTGGGCCTTTTTTCACCATGTGCTGTTGCTATATCAGCAAAAACGATAGCTAAAAGAATCTGTAATGACATAATAAATTCACTCTTATTTGATTCTTGACTTATCAGCTTCGTAGTATCACACATGGTGAGAAAAACCTTAATAATTCATAGATGTAAGATTGATTTGATGCATGCAGCATTGGAGATGAAAGTAATTTGTGTGATAAGAAAATTAGTGTTCGTTTGGGGTTACCAAGTTACCAAACATTTTATTAAAGCATCGTCTACTCGTATGTCTCTATATGTCTTTATAAAATCTTCATAGTGTAAACTCAGCATTATGACATTGACTCGAAACTCAATATAAAACGAATGCAAGCAATAAGATTTCCGAAGAACTCGGTGCCTGTCTAGTTTTAAATTCAAACGGAATTGAGTTGTCACGTGCCGGATTTATGTTTCAATATCGTTCGCGCGAATCCCCAGCGAATGTTAACTTGGAGTATTTCGTTAGTAGATAAGTACTTCTTGTTCCAGGTACGAGTAGTAGGTACGATAAAAGCACTTCCAAAGCTGATTTGTTTCAACAAGTTGTACGCTTTACGCGCAAATCTCATCATTAGCCGAAACTCCGCGAATTCAATTCAAAATGTATTCTCAAAATTTTGCAAATGAAGTGATAAATTAGTGAAGTTATGAAAGTTACCCGCGGTAATAAATTAGCGAAACGTTTTGCAGATATACTTTCAAGTGTGAAGAGTTAGTTAATCTGGCCTTTGTTATTTTAAGTTTTTCCCAAATGTCATGTCTTTCTGCATGTTGTCATCTATCCATAGACGCCTTTGGGCAGCCCATGAATTCTGTCACAAGGGGAGCTGGCACGAATCACTAAAATGTCGTCCAAATGTCAAAACTGACACTTATTATATTGTAAAAGTGTCATTTTGACAATTGGACGATACGATGTCGATGCGATAGTTATTCGTGCTAACTAATCTCGTGAAATTCATTCAAGTTAAGTAAAAAAAATCAATATTAGTTGAAAGGAATGTTTGCAAACAAGGTAAACCCAGAATTAGAAAGGAGAGAAAGAGAGCAAGGCAAAGGAATAGCAATTCAAGTGTACCACTTGTAAGTGGCATTCAGAGACCGCATATTTCAGTTCCGTATCAAAGTACAACAGTCTCAAACTCAGTGCAGATCACAATCATATTGGACTCTGATGGCAATCTTTGGATTGAAGGCCGCAGCCATGAACGTCGTATGGGGGATAGAAAACATATACCCCTAAAATCCTTTAAAAAGGTGGATAGGTGGAAAGGTGAAAAATGTCAAAAGAAACAACATGTACGTACTAGTATGTCAAAGCACTTTAAAGCCTATATTAAGAAAACAGTAAATAATGGTGTAGATTACACACATCTAGCCCTAAACTAGGCTAGTACTAAGAATTTTTTTAATTCATACTTTTAAATACATAGAACAAACATGTTCATTACACAATTTTTTGTCCTGGGTGGGGATCGAACCCACTACCTGCGCAGCGCAGCTACCAACGGAGCTGTGAGGCCAGTGATGATTTAAACTTTAGTTTGGGCTAATATATGGCAAATATACGTCCTGTAAGGGACACATACTATCGATTTTAGGTATGGTATTATACATACTACTGTTGGAGTTCGCAAAGTCTGTAAGAGACAAAAATAGTTAAAACTTTTACCAAATCCTTCCCCCCTCCAGATATTATTGATAAAAACTTTAATCCTGGCTACAGCACTGCTTAGAACCCAGAAAAAGTTTCATTTAACACAACGGGTGCCACCGCGTATCTCCGTGTTCAATGTTGTTACTTTCTTTTCTCATTGGAGTTTCCACATCCACCGGGACTTGTCGTAATTCAGATAAAATTGTGGACAAAGAATTGTGATTTGAAAAGTTGAACAAGAAAAATATCACACGACTTTTTTTTTTGACTATAAATTTAGATTAGGGTAATCCTCATTTCGTTTTTGTAGATTTGACGACATACTTTTTCAAAATAAGTACTTTTTACAACTTTTAAAAGCAGTATTTTTAAACCTCGAAGGGTGAGGAGTGCTTATGGTTAAGACATAACTCATTCCAGAGAGAATTTAGTTAGATTGTGTGACACTACTCGGTATGGGAATATGGTTTCCAGGTCCTTGTGTGTTGTATGAATTTGGGACAGTACAGAATGATATAAATGTGATGTAATTCGATGTAATGCCAATCAGAGTCCAACAGCTGATATAAAGGTCATCGCACTCACCGGCAGCGAGCAAGGCTTGTCTAGCACAAGTAAATCCTCATCCACATGTACGACGCGCAAGTGACTAGCGAGCACCGGAGTTTCGTGCCTGGCCCACCACGGATAACATCATAAATACGGATACTAAGCTTTCTGATGTTGTAACCGACTTTGCGTAGTCAATTTTAAGTAAAAACTGACTTTGCGTAGTCGCTTTTAAGTAAAAACTGACTTGGCGTAGTTTCTTTTTTGTGGAAAATGACTTTGTGTAGTCACTTTTATGTTAAACTGGCACTGTGTAGTCACATTTATTTTCAAATAATATGAGTGAAATGACTGTGTTTTATAGAAACATTCATAGATATGACGTTCAGACATAAATTATCTATATACTTGTGTTAGTGCTGCTATAAGATTGATACAATGGATGTGTTTTGCCATCCATCTCACTGATTAATCAATGATCCAACTTCTTGGAAATGATGATGATTTTGGTGCAGGCGTATGTATCATTTTGTCAATTTACAAATTAATTTTGTGTGTCAGTAATATCAAGAAATATTTTAATAAAACATCAAAAATAACAAATGAGAATGATTTTCTTTTGTAGAATAGTTATTCGCAGAAATTTATTTCACGCACCAAAATCAAAGGAACTGCCTACAGCAATCATTCTCAGTAATTATCTTGGTTTTGTAGGCTTTCTAGGAACATTCCTAGAAAAATAAAAACATAAAACAAACAATTAGATCTTACAAGATATTGCAAGTCTTACAAAGTGTAGAACAACATAGATGATAAATTAAACACAGTACGACGAGTAAACACAATTTAAACAACTGTTTAGCATTGTCGTGTAGTTATTTACGAGAAGAGTATCTAAATCCCAACTGCTCAGCGGCGGGATCGCCAGGGCCGTAGCTAGGGAGGGTGAAATTTAGGTCAGAAAAAAATACCCGTGAGTTGAAGTCAAATCAGCAAATAAAGGAATAAAAAACAGCTAGATTGCGCGCGGCAAATTGGCAATTTCTTAGAGTTAATGTCTAGTTTACACTCTGTGACATGATTTGTTCCTATATCACTTGATTTGTTTGTTTAATCTTGGCTGAACAGTCACAAGCAGTCGTGAATTCAGTTTCGGTTAAATTAGTTTTGAACAGTTGTTAATTTGCTGTTTCGTTCAAGGTGTCTAATAAATTAAATCAGTTGGTTATGCGTCGCATGTTTGTAAGGGCATTCATTGACTGTGTAGGTAAAACAATAATTAATTTGCCCCAAAATATGAATCCAGGATACAGCCCTGTCACTGAGTCTACTACATGAACTGTGTACCTTGCTTTGTGTTCAGACTTTAGGTTATGTGAAAGAGATAAGAAAAACAATTATGGCGAAAATTAGGTAGGTATACATAAATTGTGCAATTTATTTTATGCTCAAGACGAGTTTGCTGCGAATTGTTAGAGCATGGAGTTGCATTATTGTATGGATCCCTAAAAATGGCGGCGATCTTATTACTACCGTAATTTAGCAGTAGTACCAAATTACGGAAATTATACCACGCTTTCCGAAGATCTCGAAATCCCTGCTAATAGTGGTGGAGTATAGTAGTGATTTCTGGAAATAATCTATCACTCTCAGTTATGACTTGATGGAGATTTTGGTAATGATTCAGGAAATGTGTGAGAGAGCGTTGAATGTGTTTAAAAGAGAACAATAAAGTAAAAGAGCATTAAATAGAAACAAAAAATATGAAGAGATTGATGGTATGAGTATGAATAAAACATACGCTTTACATACCTATCTGTATACAGTTGCATATTTAAATGAAGTAAGCGACACTCGGTGGCCGCGCAGGGGCTGTACATAGATTACCAGGCGGACCGTTTTTCAGATAATGGTGGTGATTCTGTTGTTACCACAAGCTATGTAAAATTAAGTTAAATAAGATCGATCTAATTCCGTTTATGTTATAGGCTTGAAAAGAGTAACCTCAGACTGACAGTCCTAAAACTTAAGATAGTTTGAAATACATTTTAAATTTTAAGGGTTCCGTACCCAAAGGGTAAAAACGGGACCCTATTACTAAGACTTCGCTGTCCGTCTGTCTGTCACAGGCTGTATTTCATGAAACGTGATAGCTAGATAGTTGAAATTTATTATCATAGATGATGTATTTCTGTTGCCGCTATATCAACAAATACTAAAAACAGAATAAAATAAATATTTAAGTGAGGCTCCTATACAACAAACGTACTTTTTTTGCTGTTTTTCATTGATAACACTTGGCAGGTTTTTTATAATTTGACTGCTGTCCCGACAGACGTTGTCCTGTCAAATTCTTTTTCATTCCTTAAGAACCTTCTCCTGACTCTAACGAATACACTAAAAAAAATAGCAAAATCGGTCCAGACGTTTACACGTGAACACGTGATGCTATGATCAAGGAAAATAGGGATTAATTTTTATATAATAAGATTTAGAAAAATCAACCTAAATTTAGTCGGCATGACAATTGGTATTGACAAAATGTTATATGGATGTGTAAAATATGCAAAATAAAAAAAATTACCAAACAATCCTGAATTTTAGAACAATCACTTTGAGTCATTCTAATTTATACTTTAACGTAAACAGAATAAGAAAGCTCGTATTTTACTAAATTTCAGTCAGTTTGTCGTGACAATAGAATTGCAACAAATACCACATTATTCCACAATAATAGTAGGAAATTACTGTATTTCATTTGAGTAGGATCGGAAAGAATAGCGTGCAAGTGAGAGAGCCACCCACACTCACGCGAGAAGTCTCGGCAAAACTTCTCGCGAGAACACAATTTGTACGAGAACGAGAAGGCCACACTGATTCTTAGGTGATCTCGAGGATTTTCGCCGTGAGTGTGGATGGTCTATAATACCTAGCAGTGGGTAGACATGAGCTGGGACCGTACTACAACCGCTAAAGTAACTAAAGCAATATTACTCGCGGTGCGAAAGTGACAACGCCGTACGTGTTCGTTTAGCGTTGTCACTTTCTCTCACTGATTTAGTCTTACTTTAGATATTGTAGTACGGCCCTAATTAAACAAATATAAAATCTACTGGCCACTGATACTTAAAAAAAAACGCTTCGAGAAGCCAGTACATGCAAAAGTCACTAGAGATAACCTGTCACCTGTGGCCGTAGCAAGCAATAAAGCAATAACATTTTAATTGCAAGCTGCCAAGCGTACATTAAGCGTTAACGATTTGCAAGTGTCTATGCAGCTGGGTGCTGGGATGCAACAGAGATCAACAGTTATTTACAGTTGTTACAACTTTATTTTTCATCATAGCAATCAGTTATGGTACATGGTAGATTATTGTAAAAATCGCAGGCGCTGGCCTCTTTAAATAATTTTAGGCGTTAATTGGTTCGCTAGTGACGTCACAAATGTCAATGGAACATTCTAGTGAAAGTAAGAATGTTGCTGTGTCTTTGAAGAATCTTCCCATTTTTATATTAGGGTGAATCTAATATGTAATTATTTACAAAAAGCGATATAAGTAACTTGTTTTGTGTGGATTAATGTTCGTCTAACTATTTCAGTCGACGAGAGCATTCTGGAATATATGTGTTGTTATTTTTGGTCTGGAAGATGATTTCGTTTTGGGTAATCGTTGTGAATTCTCCCCGAGTTTTTGGGAAATAGGTTGAGAGCTGACCTCACCATTGCCGGCAAAGGATTGTTTCTTTTCTGGGGTCGCCACCACGGCGGAAGGCCGTGGAGGCCTATTCCTTTTTGGGAGGTCAGGAAGCCCTGAGGAAGGGTTATGTTGCGTAACCTGTGAGCGGCCTGGTGCGGGATTTCATTCGAAGGGGAAACCAAACCCCGCAGAACTTGAAATCACGGGATGTCCGGCGCTTAACCAGGATATCCGAGGCTAATCACCTGCGCACACACACGTGCGATTGTAGGATAGAAAAGGTAAGCGTCTTTTACCAAACCAGTGCCCGCCGAGGATCGAAATTGTGGTTCGATGGGTAGAAATCATCCAGGATTGTTTTGTTTTAGGTTGCCTAGCTGTCGTGGACGTTTTGCTGGGATGCTGAAGCTGTATTGCCGATATACTATCGGTGGTGTACAGGCGTTGTAACACCTTCATAAAGGTGTGTATTGATATTGTCTGCAAGGTGAAGAATGTGCAAACCCGAAATATTTCCCATTGGCTGTTCCGGTGTTGTGCTAATATCTTACTTTTGTCCTTGCAGAAGGTGTTTTGGGATACCCCGAGAGGTGTTTTGGGATACCCCGAGAGGTGTTGTTGGGATACCCCGAAAGGTATTTTTGGGATACCCCGAGTGACCTGACCATGTACTTGGTCACCCGAGGTTGGTGTTGGAGTTTTCTGGGCTGTGGTTGGATTGTGGGTAGGAGTGGAACCCTCGTGGTGGTTTTCTTCTCAGTACCTTAGTACTGAATCTACTACCTGATATATCCGTGAGTAAAGTGCTGTTTGTGGTAGGATTTTTTTTAAACGGTCTCTCACCCGTAGTGAGAGTGGCGTCCAACTATATTTACTTTTTTATTTTAAAACCCAATGGTAAATGTTATCTCTGACATCCTACCTACCCTGAGTCTAGCTGGCATAAAATAGATAGGTTAAGGTGTACCCTATTATTATAGTAAGTGAACATTGTATGTAATAGCAGCTGTCCTAATATGTGTTAATGTAACCCTAATTTTAAAGAAACAAGTGTAATCTAACTACCTATAAAATTAAGAATTAAGTTTTGTCTATCCTGCAGAAATTCTCTCCCATCTCACTGCCTCTGTATTGTGTTTTTTTTTGTAAATTAGAATAATAATTTCAGTTTAAACTTATCAAGCCTTGTTTATTCTTACCCGACTACTCAAACCTTACCCTATAGGTAGGTAGAAAAATATTTGTAACATTGTCGCCTAAAACGTGGGGCCAAGCCAGAGATAATCGTTGTGTCAATCAGCTACAACGAAGCGTTGCCATTGGGTTTTCTGTTTTTTGTTTTATTTTGTTTTATTTTTGTTTTTTATTTTTTTTATTTTTGTTTTATTTTGTTTTTTGTTTTATTTTTGTTGTTTATAACTTTTGATAATTGTTTTTATAACTAGGATTATTGCTGAAGGTGCGAAGGAATAAATGCACCCATTTAAACTAGTAGTTTCAGAAAAATAATTCATCCTAAGTTTTTTTTTGGTCGGTTAACATTTTTGTGTGCTATATTCCTTTCATTTTTAGTAATATCTCAACTGTTGGTAATTGTTTTATAACTAGGACTGTTGCTGAAGGTGCGAAGGAATAAATGCACTCATTTATACTAGTAGTTTCAGAAAAATAATTCATTTTAAGTTTTTTTTGTTCGGTTAACAATTTTTGTTTGCTTTATTCCTTTAATTTTTAGTATTAGTTTTCACACCAATTACATCCACTGAGGGTGTGAACGCATAGTTTAAGTAAAATAATTTAATTTAAGTTTTTCCGCCCGCTTACCATTTTGTTGTGTTTTGATTAGGTATTATAATTTTTTGTAATTGTTACCACACCTGATACACATTGTGAAGGTGTAGTGAATAAGATTTACTTAGTTAGCAGTCTAGGTTAAGAAAAATAATAGTTTTTTTTTTCTTTTTGTGCTACTTGTATACTTTTGGGTCATTAATTATAAGTGCCAGCTCGACTGCCGTAGGCCGTCTATCCTGCATAGGTTCCCGTGGGTTTGTGATGCCAGGGTGTTATGTATTTCTTATCGAACACCGTAGGCCTAGCTGCGCACACCCTCGTGACCTATGATGCCAAGGTACTTTATCTCTTCTTCTTCCTTCTTCCCCCTTTGTTTCCATTTTGAATTGCATGTTTTTGTTTGAGGTATTTTGTTTTTCTTTTTAATTCTGTTTTGTAGCTGGAGGGCCAGCTGGAATTTTACGCTAGACCGCGCAAAATTCTGGCGACAAGGGAGGAATTGTTACAACTTTATTTTTCATCATAGCAATCAGTTATGGTACATGGTAGATTATTGTAAAAATCGCAGGCGCTGGCCTCTTTAAATAATTTTAGGCGTTAATTGGTTCGCTAGTGACGTCACAAATGTCAATGGAACATTCTAGTGAAAGTAAGAATGTTGCTGTGTCTTTGAAGAATCTTCCCATTTTTATATTAGGGTGAATCTAATATGTAATTATTTACAAAAAGCGATATAAGTAACTTGTTTTGTGTGGATTAATGTTCGTCTAACTATTTCAGTCGACGAGAGCATTCTGGAATATATGTGTTGTTATTTTTGGTCTGGAAGATGATTTCGTTTTGGGTAATCGTTGTGAATTCTCCCCGAGTTTTTGGGAAATAGGTTGAGAGCTGACCTCACCATTGCCGGCAAAGGATTGTTTCTTTTCTGGGGTCGCCACCACGGCGGAAGGCCGTGGAGGCCTATTCCTTTTTGGGAGGTCAGGAAGCCCTGAGGAAGGGTTATGTTGCGTAACCTGTGAGCGGCCTGGTGCGGGATTTCATTCGAAGGGGAAACCAAACCCCGCAGAACTTGAAATCACGGGATGTCCGGCGCTTAACCAGGATATCCGAGGCTAATCACCTGCGCACACACACGTGCGATTGTAGGATAGAAAAGGTAAGCGTCTTTTACCAAACCAGTGCCCGCCGAGGATCGAAATTGTGGTTCGATGGGTAGAAATCATCCAGGATTGTTTTGTTTTAGGTTGCCTAGCTGTCGTGGACGTTTTGCTGGGATGCTGAAGCTGTATTGCCGATATACTATCGGTGGTGTATAGGCGTTGTAACACCTTCATAAAGGTGTGTATTGATATTGTCTGCAAGGTGAAGAATGTGCAAACCCGAAATATTTCCCATTGGCTGTTCCGGTGTTGTGCTAATATCTTACTTTTGTCCTTGCAGAAGGTGTTTTGGGATACCCCGAGAGGTGTTTTGGGATACCCCGAGAGGTGTTGTTGGGATACCCCGAAAGGTATTTTTGGGATACCCCGAGTGACCTGACCATGTACTTGGTCACCCGAGGTTGGTGTTGGAGTTTTCTGGGCTGTGGTTGGATTGTGGGTAGGAGTGGAACCCTCGTGGTGGTTTTCTTCTCAGTACCTTAGTACTGAATCTACTACCTGATATATCCGTGAGTAAAGTGCTGTTTGTGGTAGGATTTTTTTTAAACGGTCTCTCACCCGTAGTGAGAGTGGCGTCCAACTATATTTACTTTTTTATTTTAAAACCCAATGGTAAATGTTATCTCTGACATCCTACCTACCCTGAGTCTAGCTGGCATAAAATAGATAGGTTAAGGTGTACCCTATTATTATAGTAAGTGAACATTGTATGTAATAGCAGCTGTCCTAATATGTGTTAATGTAACCCTAATTTTAAAGAAACAAGTGTAATCTAACTACCTATAAAATTAAGAATTAAGTTTTGTCTATCCTGCAGAAATTCTCTCCCATCTCACTGCCTCTGTATTGTGTTTTTTTTTGTAAATTAGAATAATAATTTCAGTTTAAACTTATCAAGCCTTGTTTATTCTTACCCGACTACTCAAACCTTACCCTATAGGTAGGTAGAAAAATATTTGTAACACAGTATAACAAAGTTTAGACATGAAAAACCAAAAAAACCGGCCAAGTGGTAGTCGGACTCGCGCACGAAGGGTTCCATACCATTATCTATAAAAACGGCAAAAACACGTTTGTTGTATGGGAGCCCCTCTTAAATATTGATTTTATTCTGTTTTTATTGTTGTTGTATTTGTTGTTATAGCAGCAACATAAATACATAATCTGTGAATATTTCAACTGTCTAGCTATCACGGTTATTGAGATACAGCCCTGTGACAGACAGACAGAAGAACAGACAGACGGACAGCGAAGTCTTAGTAATAACCCTAAAAAAGATTGAGAAATTGAGTTCGATACTTCTTAACGGAAGGCTACTGCAAAATGTGGCCATGTACCAAATGTAATGATTGAACGTGCCTCTGACTAACCCCTTTAAAAGAATCTAAGCGCCTGGAGATCTGAGAGGATGTCTTGGGGATAACAGTCGTGATCCTAAATATTATTTTTCAAACTATCGTGATTAGTAGACATATTTATAGATTTTTACACGGGTCTTTATCACGTAATTAATTTTAAATTATTAATATTAACGATGTAAATATAAATTAGTGGTAAATATGTGATAAAGATGTAAAAATCTACAGTTATGTGATCCTATATTGTTTCATTTCTAAAAAATCATTTAACCTTAGTTAAAGAAATGGGTTTTTTTTAGGATAATGTTTTTTTTTCATTATTCTAATAAAAATACATTGGTGCCGGACCAGGCCGCGACCTTCGAAGTAGAAGTTCTCGACTCCATGCTAAAAGGTCTAAATAACTCAAAACGCGTGTGTAACTCGCACTTGTCCGTATTTATTACTGCGATGAACGTCTGCCATCATTCACACCGGTCGTGCGGAACCACTCTGGGATTTAGCGTTTATCAAGTTGATAGTGGTCCATCATTTTGAGGGCGATTCGAATATAAATTCCTACTTTTGAATATGTGGAGTAATATCGGTAACTTTTCCATTTGAGTAATCTCTTTTCTAGAGCCGTGTTGGCCGAGTGGGAGGTACCTCGACTTTCAATCTGAAGGTCATGGGTTCGAATCCCGGTGTGCATCAATGGATTTTTCAGTTTGAACATTTTAATGCGCATCAAAAACACGTGCTCAAAACGTTGAAGGAAAACATCGTGAGGAAACCAGTTAGTATTCTTATAAACGGCGATGGGCGACGTATGAAATGCTAACCACTGAAAAATGTGAACATGTGTCAAATATAATGTTTGGACGTGCCTCTGACTACCCCCCACTAGACATCTTCAAAGATCTGAGCGCCAAGAATCGGAGGGGACTTTCAACAAGCTTGAAGATTTAAGTCGGGAATCTATTTACTATGTTGTTTTTTTATTAACAAGACAAGACATGACAAGATTTACAAGCGGTACGATCAGAAATATTAAGCTAAGTAAACTGAGAACATAGGTCCTGGCTTAGCGGCTGCTATAGCCAGGACCTACGGAAACTGAATGCTAACCTAACCTGTCTCAAAAAGTTATTTTTCAAACTATCGTGATTAGTAGACATAACTATAGATTTTGACACGGGTCTTTATCACGTAATTACCTTTAATTTACTCTCACGACGTTTCGACTATGTTACAATAACCATGGTCGCGGGCAGACTGGAGTACTCGGAGCTACCGTCGAGAAGCGGAAGCAGTTGAAGAAACTACCCTCACTTGGTCTTCAGAAATATAAATGTCCATGTTCACATTACGACACACCACACTGACTGTATCCACGCACTGAGATGGTCTATCGCGACACCCACACACAGTGACCACAGGATTCCATGAAAAAGAGAGTCTAAATCCGTCTTCACGATTAAAATTTGGTACGTGATAAAGACCCGTGTCAAAATCTATAGTTATGCCACTAAAGTTGCCCACTAGTTGCCCACTTGGAAGCAGCTAGAAACAGCTTATTGCAACTTCTATATTACTTCAAAGAGCTTTCGAATTGAAACGCAAAGTTCTCCGGCTTCGTGTCACGCTTATTGTTACAAATTCTATGCTATTAGAAGAAAACTAAGAGATTACATTATGCAACTCACGAACAACTTGCAACTTTCAAAAGCAGTTTGTACGTGCGAGGAAACCGAATCTGCATCTGGTTTGGGGACAGCGCGGTAAGACTAGGCAGAAACAAAGTGAGCTTTTTCCCATAAAGCTCACAGTTTTGCACTCTGCTTTGCACTAAGCTGTAAACATGTCATGCGTCATTACAAAAACCAATACTGCGAAAAGGTTTATACGCTTCACAAAGATTAATTCATAGCCATGACACATGTTGAATAGAATTGTATCGCTCGACGAAAAAAAATCTCACCGCTTTCGAATAGGCATTTGAAAAATGCTAGTCTTCGAGAAAGTAGATTTGAGTTGAAAGCCCATAATATATCATGGTGGATTTATACAGGAATCGTGGGACGTATTAAGTCGGAACGTGCTCTCTGGTCCCCGCGGTACGATTTGCAGACTGAACGGTTCCTATGAGAAATTCTGTTTACTTTCGATTCGAGACCTCTTTAAAATGCATTACATTGGTAAACACTAGTTTATACGGCTACTAGCTAACTAGCTAGCATAGGATACTATTAACGGGAACGGGAACGGAAGTTCGCCCCGTTCCCGTTCCCGTTAATAGTATCCTATGTCTATTTAAAATCCCCATCTGAAAAATGGTTCAATTTGACAGATAATCCCCATTAACAAAATGATCCGCCATTTATTGAATTAATTTGTTTTTTATTAGTTTGTTTAAACAAAAAATGTGATAAATGAAGAACCGCTCTAACGATTTTGTGCAAACTTTACATAAACCATCTACTAAATAGTCCAAACAAAGCCTAAACATTTGGTTTGGATAGGTGAGTCCGTTCTTGAATTATAAAATTACAACGAAAAATGGCATTTTAAATATAGCGCGTCCATCGCCGATCTCAATTATAGACAAGTTAAACTATAGCACTTTAAGGGCTCTACATATTTACGATTGACTCGGTGGTAGTAATATCGAACTTCTAAATAATAGAGCGCGTTTTATTCCCGACAACTTGCAACATAAAGTAAAACTAAAGAAAAAGCTTTCAGCCAAATGGACCAAGCAACTGCGAAGAACAGTATTTTTATTTGTCACTCATCAGTGACGCGCAAACCGGCAATGTTGGACAGCATTTTGGTGGCACAGTGGCTACTGCACTTTGCGACAGCTAAGGTACATTATTATCCCCACCCCGTCAGTCAGTGAATGAATGAGTCTGGACTTATAATTCATCAATCCATCACAAAAATAGCGTAAAGTGATGTCCGCGTTTCTTCAGACTGATCTCGAAATGTAATAACGGATTACGCATTCCTTTCACTAATAATTAGACTAATAATCAGGTAAGTTTTAAATATATATATAAATTACAAAGCGTTCGAAGTCAGAGCGAGAGTTAAAGGAAAATTGAATATAGTATACAAAATGAGCATGAAAAATGGTTAGTATTGTAGCTGAAAATAGGCGATTTACACATTCACCGTCTCTCGGGCAGTTGCCGCGTGTTAGGTATCGTGCATGTAATACGCGGCAACAAAGTACAACATTACATAGAGCGGTGCAGTATGTGAATCGCCTTAGAAACAAATAGCATGCACTAGGTACACTATAGTATGAAGCGTACTCATAACATGGCTGTCTCAATTGCCACTTACAGGGATAGAGGCCGGTTTGTTGACAACCACAATGTCCTCGTCGATATGTACGAGGGTGATGGGTTGGCTGGTGACCGGTACTTCATGCCTGCAACGATACACACGTCAGGCTATCGACTTCCGTAGCGCGCCTCGATGCTGAGCGACCGTGTGCAATCAGCTTTACCGTCGCTTGGTAAGGACGACATTGCAGTTATTTTACATGAACACAGTTTTTACCTTGTGCATCTTAGCTTTCCTATTGATTGATATATTTATAAAATGATCCATGTCTGTGTCGCCTAATACGTTTAGTGGTTATTTTGTTAAAGCGCATCAGACTTAAAGCAACCAAGAGTACGAATTAGAAACGAATCGAAAGCGAAAGAAACAAGTAGTTATTATTTTTTGTGATAGAAAACATCACTTTACAAAATGAACAAGGTTTTTATTTATTTTTTTAATATGCAATAAAACGTGGACAATGTATTAAAAGGTGCTTTTATTTTAAACAAAAATAGTTTTAAGGTGTAGATACATTACTTACTTCTGTTTTACGGAGTTACGATAAAATGCACAAGGTAAAGGGTCGGAATCCAACTATGCTTAGGGGTGTAAAGATGTGTAAATCAATAGATAATATATACAGTGAAGGGCTTGATATGTATGTAATAAAAATTGTACGTAAATAAAAATATACTTGGTTAAAGGGCCGATGGTCTTGTTCTAGCATTTTCGAGAACACAAATAATAGTTTAATCAAAAACTTGTTATTCAATAATATAAATAATTAAATTTCATCAGTTCATTTCTGCAAAAAAATTAGTTTATTCTTGAAAGCTTATTTTAAGTAGTAATCCTGAAGTACCTCTTTTAAATCCTATTTTGAATACAACCAAGTTTTTGATAATAAATATACCAAGTTTTTGATAATGCTTAGTAAATATTTCAGTATCACAAACTATACTTTTCTAAAAACATATTGAAGCTTAGTTTACTATCGGATATATGTATTTACAAAAATGTATGGAATCTTCAGTCTAACGTCGGCGTCGCAATCAACTCGTGATACTACAGTTTGAGTTTACACATCTCCGCTCCCCCCAGCTCAGGTGGACACAGGGCCTTATTGCTCAGGGTCCGGCTCAGGCAATCGTGGTTCAGACTATGAACAACCAATGAACATACGCGGAACACTGTGATTATGATGGGGTAACCCAACAAACAAGTTACTTTACTGATCAGTGAGTGTTTGAAGTTTGTTGGATGACAACCAGTGGACTCGCATGCTCATTCGATGCTCCGTTAATCCAAGGTTTCTTAAGAGCGGACGTTATTTAACGGCTGTGGTATAACAGAGAGTCGTAGCGGTTATCAATCAAAAGGCTGAGTATTGAGTACAAGTATATTGATATTGATGTTTTTCCATACAACTTAGTACCCTTTCAGTTTAGTAACTATTTACAGCTTTAAAACTGACAGTAATTAATGATTTATAGTAAATGTTCCATAGCTGTTCTATCTCACGAAGGCAGAACAGGCAACACGCGCTTTTGTGTGCGTGACTGATACAGCGCGCTCCCGAGCTTACGCACACAGAAACAATATGCCACGTGCATCTACACACACATCATCATCATTTTCCCCTCCTTCTCCCACTTAATGTGGGCACAACATATTGATAAAATGAAAACTAAACCGCTTCCGTGAGATAGACAACTGTAACATGAAATAAATTACATCACCATCTCTGCTATAAGACAGTAGTTCACGCCGCAACCGTAAAAAACCCCAGCTTCACAGAAGATAATCGGTGTTACAGTGTACAATACTAAATATATTAAACCTGGAAAACAGACAAGCTTGCTCTTGCTTATTATCTGTAGAGCATTCGGCATTGTGAAGTGAAGTGTAACTTAGTAATACATACACAGTAGAAATGCGAGAAGGAAGAATTTTGTTATATTACATCCTGTTTGTGTCATTTGTATAGTGTTTTTTATGACTGTTCGTTTGTGTAGTTGAAACTATAGTGCCAGGACTATGCTGTGAAGCGAACTACGATGTACACCGACTTGGCCGTACTATGCCATCCGTTACATGGATGTAGATGGAGAATGTTTATACTTTTCAATGCTAATCAAAAGTCAGGTGCAGCAAGGAACGAGGAAGATGAGAAAAAACAATTTCCACTTTTTTAGTCGTGAAAAAATCATTACAATATCTTAAAACGTGTTTTTTTTTAATAAATCGCTTTGGGGGCGCCCATTGGACCATCTGAGTTATCGCTTTGACGTCCAACCAATCCACGTAGCGGTATGCGGGGGCAGTGAATTATTGTATTCGATTTTGTATTTGAAGTATCCAATCTAAGTTACAAGAAAATTGTACAACGCATCAGAAGTTCATATACAAACATTGACAACCCACTGCATCTTCTTTTAGGGGGGGTAGTTTGGCTAAAAAATATATTATATGTAATTTTTATTGAAACATATTTAATTTTTGCATTTTTCGAGTTTGTGAGTCCAAGTTTTTCAAACAATTACGAGATAGATGTTTAGTTTGATTTAACAAGATCATAAAATAGTTACACTCATCTTCCTCAATGAGTTAAAGGGTGTCCCTGTTACTCATTACAGTCGGTTTTACTTTGACAAAGATAATACTCGGTACAGGGCTTTTTCTCTCGTTCTAACAAACAAAAACGAGAAATAACTCCTTAGACTGAACATAATTTTTTGTCGATACACCGGCTTTAAAAGCAACAGGGTGTCAGTTTAGTCTCGGTTTGGCGTTCTTTCCCAATTTCTCCCTCGCGAATAACAAATGAACGTTAAAACGAGACGCAACTCACGCAAAAGCTGCACCAGACTTTTCAATAACAGAGTATTCTTTATCTGAATCAGGTTATTGCGTGTTGGTGTTACAGCCTACACATCTGGGGCCCTACTACAATCTGTAAAGTTAGAATAAAGCAGTATTACTTTATGAGCGAAAGTGACAACGCTATACGAACACGTACGGCGTTGTCTCTCAATTCTGATTTAGTCTTACTTTAAAGTTTGTAGTACGGCCCCTGTAGCCCTATTATAAGATTTTCAAACTACAGTCGCTATCGAGTACCGTTAGCTATTGGTATGGAAGATTTTAGTTCAGTGTAGTTACCGCTAGAGGCGCTGGGTTTTATACAAATAGCTAACGATATTTGGTGTCGACTTTAGTTTGGAAATCTTATAATTTAGGGCTACTGAATCTCACTTTTAAAACCTTCGTGAGTACTACACATTGTATATAACAAAATGGGAAATTACTCACGATATCACACATTTTCGGTGCATATTTTTATGTGAGTAATGTCCGTTTTTTCATGTAGGGTTACTCCAAACTTGCTTACCTATGAACGACATTGGCGAGCAGATCGTTATGCTTCAGCCTGTAATCCGGATCTACCCTATCATAGTTGACTGTGAGGGTGCCAGCCCTGATGCAGCGCTCGTACTCCGCAGCCGGGTGAGCCCTGAACTCCCTCGCGAACACATCCAGGATCTTCTCCCCCACCCACCTGCCTTTAGTGAATGTTGTGAATGTGAAGTAGTAGGGGTGCACCTTCCGGAGACCTGGAAATGAACACCTGTTTTAGATGAGTCAAACCCTGATATTCTAGGTCTAAAGAATACATGCAAAGGTAAGGCCTTAACCCGCGGCCCGTTTTCTTGCGGCCCTCGGAGGTTTATGATAATATATCTGAAGTCAATTAGATCCTCACAAAGTTTCGTTCGATTACAAGCGAAACAAACCAAAGTGGTGAATGTTTCAAACTCAAAATTTAGCCTTTTTTCCAAAATGGATTTGGCATATGCCCATATTTTACAGTAGTTACCATGTCTTTCGTGACAGGCAAACCTGTCGCCACTAATAAAATAAAATATAATGCTAAGTATTCCAGGTCATATCGTGAGGAGATCAATTTGTACATTTTGTTTATAAAAATATAAATATAAAAAAGCCGTGTTGGCCGAGTGGGAGGTAACTCGACTTTAATTTCGAAGGTTGTGGGCTCGATTACCGGCGTGCATCAAATTTATAAAAAGTAATTATATGCGCATCAAAACACGTGTTCATAACGGTAAAGGAAACCAGTTAGTATTCTTATAAGCGGCGATGGGCTTGCAACCTGTCACGTACGGAATGCAAACTACTGTAAAATGTGGGTATGTGTCAAATATAATGTTTGGACGTGCCTCTGACTACCCCCTCTAGACAACTTCAAAGAGTCTAAGCGCCTTGAGATCTGAGAGGATGGCTACCGTACTTGAGATTACAGTCGTTAACCAATTATTATCATTATTTTTTTTAATAACTGCGGCTTGAATTTTGTCTCTATGGATTCCTAATCACAACAAAATATGAGCTTGTACCATAATATAAAGTTTGTTCGTACCCTTGCCCCAGGGACATATGCAAGGAACTAAGCGCCTGGAGATCTGAGAGTATGTCTATCATCCATGATTGGTTATTCAGTCGTGCGCCTGTTTACAGATTTCGTATCAGTTAATAACCTAATCCATTAACGCTGCCGCTGTCAGCAACCGTAAATGATTAACCGTCTATACTTACATAAACTATTATAATCATAACGATATTTTGATACCACACTAGCGATTTCACTATTATTTGACAGCAACACGTAGCAATATCATAAACTTGACAAGAATATAGACGAAATTTTGATACCTTAGATTACATTATTGCAATTTACGTAAATTTCTCTTAATTTTTGGAAAATAAAATTCGACTCTTGTTACTCTATGATGATATAGATTTTGATAGGTGCAAGAATTTTTTAAATTGGTGCAGGAGCTTTTTTAGTTTATCCATTACAAACAAACATACAATTTTTTTTTTTCTCATCCATAATTTTGTAAATGTTGCCAATATGAATACTACTATTGTCTGGGTACTATTATCGTATTGTTCGAAGTTGCAAGAAACATTCTGGTGTGGTTTTCGTAACGACAAAATAATGCCAGTGTTGCCAATTTAATTGCTCGTGTAGGACCATCAGATCTTTATACAAGTAGGTAGCTGAAGGTGTAAGGCGCCCAATGTATCTACAAATAGATTCGTAAGCATAGTTGTTACAGGGTACCGCAAAAGTAATCCCTCTATTGAACTGATGTTTTCGCTAGACGCTTAAATTTTTTTCCTTTTTTTTGCTTGTGAAGGCCTAAGGGCATAAATGAGAATTCACACAACAATTATAAAGAAATATTTTTTTATTTTTGTTTGTACCAGATATACAAAAAAAGCCGGCCAAGTGCGAGTCGGACTCATGCACAAAGGGTTCCGTACCATTATCTATAAAAAACGGCAAAAAAAACACGTTTGTTGTATGTCTTAAATATTTATTTAATTCTGTTTTTAGTATTTGTTGTTTTAGCAGCAACAGAAATACATAATCTGTGAAAATTTAAATTGTCTAGCTATCACGGCCCATGAGCTACAACCTTGTGACAGACAGACGGACAGACGGACAGCGAAGTCTTAGTAATAGAGTCCCGCTTTTACCCTTTAGGTACGGAACCCAAAAAACAACTGGACTAATTTTAAAAATTGTTTCACCTATCATAAACTACATTATCAACGAGTAACATAAACTATATTTTATTTAAAAAAAAACTAGAGATTCTAACGAAAATTGCAATAATGTAACCTAATCAAAAATTTGCCCATAACCTTCATTAGTACACCCGTGCGAAGCCAGGGCGGACTGCTAGTAATAAATAACTCCCAAAGTCACATACATAACCGTACAATAAAATTCCCGTGGGTACCAGATGCTACGTGTATCATCGGTACCACAAAATCCTTCGGGACATATACATATTTACAGACTAGCTGACCCGTGCCCGCTTAGCTGGGGGACAGATAGTTTCACATCTGGTATTCCAATCTTCATAAAAAATTATAACAAAAAAAGTTTCATTAAAATCCGTCCAGTAGTTTTTGCGTGAAAGCCGGACAACAGACAGACATACAGACAAAAATTTCAAAATGTTTTTTTTTGGTTTGTGTTACTTTTATAAAGGCCCCAAGGAGTATTTTTTTTATTTTTTATTTAATGTACAGAATTGAACTCTTCTACAGTTGTATTAAATTATCCGAACATGTCACTCTCTCGCTAGCCTCACAGCTCAGTTGGTAGCCGCTTTGCCTTTTGCGTTATAGGTTGTGGGTTCGATGCCCACTCAGGACCAGGACTAACATTTGTGTGATGAACAATGTTTGTCCATGGCTGGGTTATAAAATGTATATAAAAAAGCTTTGCTTAGTTTGAGGCTAGATGGCACTATGTAAAATTTCAACCAACATTTATTTATTTACCAGCTGACCCGAAAGAATTTGCCCAAATTTAAAAAAAAAATTGCCGAACAACTTTTCCAATTGTTCTGTCCTTAAAAACAATAAAAAAACCTTTTACAAACAATAAAAAAATACTAATGCACAAACAAAAAATTTGATTTTATATTTAAAAAATAATATTTGTCCCGCCGCCGCGTGTTTCATGCTTCAGCTCTTGCGTCTCAGTCGGACACAGCTCTACGCCGCTGGGGTCGCATAAAAGCATAAATCTATAGTGACTCTGTGCCACCCCGTACAAGGTGTTTCATTATCAAAACCGCCTTAGTCATCCACCGCATTGCCGCATACCTATTTAGGGTGTAGGCTATATAATAGTGCCATGCGGGTAGCCGTAACGACTTATAAATTGCTTATGCTTGGTCGTTTGGGAGTGCATTCAATTTCCGCGACACAGCACCAACTAGCTAGCGGAAGCAAACATTTCCTACCGATGGTAGTAAATACGCAAGTACCTATACGCGATGTTCCGACTGTATAGTACCTATTCATTTTTAAACGATGATAAAAGAGGTGGTTCGCAATTCGATATGTTTATATGTATGTATGTATAGTAGCTCTTCATTTATAGACGGCGAAAAAGAGGAGATTTTTAATTCCATATGTATATAATATGTAAGTATCTTTTTTATGTAAGACCTGAATCTTTAACTTGGTGATCCGATTTCGATGTTTTTTTATTATATTTTGTAGAGAATAGTCCCAAGTTGGTCCCATTAAAATTATATTAATGAGGAACTAATAGTTCCTTTAAATAACTAAAAAAAAGAATATCGTCCCTTGACTTTTCGATTGGCCAAAACATTTTCGTCGGTTTTCTATATAGTTTTTTTAAACGTAATTATTCACAGGTCTATATTACGTTTTAACTGTTACTTCGAAAGGCTTTTAAGACTTTAGTTTGAAGAGCCTCACTGTTCAGTTGGTAGCTCTACCTTCTGCGCTGTAAGTGTGGGTTCGATGCCTACCCAGAACTATTTGTGTGATGAAGCTTGTTTAGGTGTTAGGTTTTTTTACTTATCAATTTATGTACTTAGTGCTGAGTAGGTACTCACCATTTTCCATGTAATACGACGTCTCATTGTACCTATCATCTGTGAAGCCCGGCCTTTTCGCTTTCAGCGCCTTAGTTTCCAATTTTGCCTGAAACAACAAAGATATAAACAAATCAATAAAAATTACATCTTTTTATCTACATATAAATACGGCTAATTACCACGTTTTTTTCTTGTATTGAATCGTCTCGAAACGTCAGAAAAAACACATCACACAACACAAGAAAAAACGTGAGTTACAACCACGATAGTTTTAATTCTAAAATTATACCTGTAGAGAAATATTCAAAATGGGTTAGATTTGATACCTTAGAAAGCTAGAAAACCAAATATTACACCTATTGCCCTATTGTATTAATGAGTATTTTTTTTATGAAATAGATTCACGGCTTAAGTTCGGGAGATCACCTCTGAGATCCCCAGGCACTTAGATTCTTCAAAATATCTAAGATAAAAAAAGAGGTCCCTTGAAACATTATATTTGGCATATGCACCATTTTTTTGTAGTTAGGTTAATTCGTGATAATTTGTAAGCTTATCTCCACTAAATAAAATCACAACCTTCACAACATTTTTAAACATTTCTAAAGAATTATCTTTATTGTGTTTATTTCTGTTGATATAACAGATTGTGGTACTACGCAGCCTGACCACTAGTGGTTAAGGGTTCATTTAAATGCAGTTTATAGTACAAATGCAAATTGTACTATAAGGGATCCCAAGATATTTACGTTTGAATGGGGTCAGGCCAGGAAGTATCTTCATTTGTCGGATGATCGTTGAGATGATGAGCGACATAATCCCATTGTAATTGAGCTCATTAATAAAGATAAAAACACCCCCTCCAAATAAACTCGAACGCCGCGCGATCACATTCAAAAATCTATTCGTAATCCATAACAATTTGTAGGACGAACTTTGTCTATAAAAAACCAATCGAACCCTCGAAACAATAGAATATTGACAGATTATTCAGGGAAATTGTTTACAGAATCGTGCCCATAAAAAAGTTTGTTCTGAAGGGACGCAGCCGGTCGCAGGCTGGTTTACAGAAAAACAGAGACGGCCGAAAAATTTAATATTCACAACTGCCCGACATCGAGGTTAGATAGTCAAGACAATTTCAATCAGTTATTCATTTTGTACTTCCGCGAACACGACTGTGTAACACAATCAAAACGTCGTGAGAAACAATCAATAAATAATAATAATGTGTAAATATTAATACTACTCTTAAAAACGATCACAACGGTCACCTCGTTTTCGACTATATTTTGAAGGATGGAGCGACTGAAATTACTTTTGACAATTGCCATCATACATTTTACTACGACAGACGACGATAGAGTGCGGTTTGGCCGAATATATCGGAGCACTGTCACTGTCATCGATAATGTCGAAATCGTTTTGCAGAGTAGGGGCCCAGCTTCTATTTGAAACCATTAAATGTTTTGTTAGCAAGTTTACCTAATATATAGTCACAACGCTGCCATATTTACCGAATTCAAATATATACGGATTGATATCGATTTAATTATTACGGGCCCTTATTGCGAAAGTTGTTTTAAAGACTTATCTCTATGGTATCTAGATCTAATCTAATGCTTTGAGTGGCATTTATATAAATTTATATTAATGCAAAAATAAAATAAAAGAAACTGTCTTAGTTTTTAATGACTTTATCGCTTTGTCTAACGAATTTTGTACTTCAGAGAAGAATCGCTAAGCCATGACGATCGCCTTTGTGTTAGCGGCGGTTTTTTTAGCTTATGGACCAAAAAAGCACTTGAAACTGATATAATGAAAGCTTGCATGAAAATCTCTACTCCCAGCTTATCAAATAAATACGCCCAGCTGCGAAATGAGAAAAGTTTTTTAAACGAAACAATCTGAGGACCAGCACCAGTAGGTAGAGCGATCTCAATGTCAAATATTGACCAACCACTCGCACACTGACATGATTTTATTGGTACACATTGCTCACAGGTTTTATTGGTTTTATTTGGCACAGAATGCAAATATTAAACGCGCTGGCAGTTTGATTGGTCAATCTTCTATAGGTATAAATGCGAGTACCTGGATGACTGAGTTTTAGTCGATATTTCATTGCCTGAAAACACGGATAAAACGGCGTTTTCTAAAACTGGAACCTAGTTAGATCGATTTATCGCCCTCGGAACCCTCTGCATACTACATTTAATGAAAATTGTTGGAGCCGTTTCCGAGATTCAGATTATAAAATACAAAAATTGCTCGTTTAAAGGTATTAGATATACCTACATAGGCAGAGACCACGGCTTTTCGTTTCTCACGATCCTGACATACTTCTTTTGCTTCATTCACTCTCATCTCATTGCTCATGCATGCTCGTCGATCTCTTGACCTGGCCATTTTCAAGACGTCACTAATATGGTCAAAAAAAATATGCGTCTTGTGTTTTATGCTATGCGTTTTGTCAATAATTCTTCAGACAATACTACTCTAGCAATTTAAGTCAAAGTGAAATTACTCATTAGCCTACCATATGGCTAGATTTAAATATTATTAGGGTATATTATTCATGATAATATTAGGCAAAACAAAAAAACTTTATTCTCTGATATAACTACAGGTCAGTTTTCACTAATCATGAAATTTCCGGAACTACAGGGTCTAGAAGTTTGACATTGGCGCCACGCACTTCTATTAGGAAATTAACGCTCGTTATCTAGTTCACATAGTACAAGTTTTGCTTAGCTTAGGGCTAGATGGCGCTGTGTAAAAAGTCCACCAATATTTATAATTATATTTATTTATAACTAGCCAAGATCCAACTACCTGAGCCGACCATAAGCGCCCACCCAATCCAATAATATTAAAATGGGAACGAACCTAAAGCTACTGAGTAATATTAATTTGTCAGAAGCCGCTGAAATCTACTGGAGTATAGGATCAGCAGTAATTTCCGCGAAAATTGAATATCAGACTGATTGAAATGGCAACACCGTGATTAAAATGCGCACAGCAGATGGTCCGTGGCTGAATGGGGACTCCTTCCGCAAATTAAAAATGAAATGAAAATGTACGCGTAAAATATGTTTTATATTATATTATGCTAGCTTTCGCCCGCGGCTTTGATTTATACCTTTATAAATAGTATTATATCCTGGACATATAAATGCGAAAGTTTGTGAGTTTGTATGTATGTTTGTGTCTCAATCAGGCCTAAACGACAAAACGAATTGAGATGAAATTTGCTGTAGATGTAGATATAGCCCGAATAATCAATAAAAACGCAAAAGGGATGATTTTGGTATATATGGCGCTTTGTGCAAATAATCTGACATCAGTCGTCATAGAAACGTACATTGTTCTATGCGATTATTGAAATTTGGACAGGACAACGTCTGTCGCGGGTCTGCTAGTATTCTATAAATATTCCAAGTTTAATCTAAATCCGTTTGGTCGTTTAGGCGTGATTGACCCACAAACATACAAATATCCCCACAAACTTTGGATTTACAATATCAGTAAGATAAGGTAATGTCAATAGTTTCGGATTCTTTAACTCTTTTACCTTATCGTGGAAAATACCACTCTGCTCCGGTTTTTTATTTACCCGTAATTTTTAACCAATAATACTGAGAAATTTATTATTTCTGAGATAAAAACTTCGAAAAGTTTTTCGATCACAGATCACTTTGAAGGGATTGCGGCAATATTTCGTCTAAACTAATATTATAAAGAGGAAAGATTTGTATTGTATGTTTGTAACGAAGAAACGCAAAAACTACTAAACCGATTTCAAAAATTCTTTCACCATTATGATGCTACATTATCTCTGACTAATATAGACTATATTTATTACTAGCTGACCCCTGCTTCGCTGGGGGACAGATAGTTTCACATATGGTATTTCAATCTTCAAAATAAATTATAGCCAAAATTTCAAAATGTTTTTTTTTGGCTTGTGTTACTTGTATAATTGTTTTTTTAGTTTTTATTCAATATACAGAATTGAACTCTTCTACAGTTTTATTATATGTACATAGACTATAAAAAAATGGGAGTCTCTACTAAAACATCAATATTGTAACACAAGGTGTAAAAAAATGGCCTAAAATCATTAGTACACCCGTGAGACATGCCGGGACGGTCTGTTAGTCAGCTATAACCTAACTCGCTACTTATTTCTACATACGAAAAATGAATTAGTGTAATTCGATTGATCTAGAATCTTTCTAGTAATTACAGCCGGTAGCCAATCCAACTTCTTAGGTAGGCAACATCCATCTTTGCAATTAACATAATTATTCAGATGTAAATACTACAATGATTGCAGTGAGCTTACACACGACGCGTCTGGAGTGCCGCCAACTCATATATCTGTCAACGGGGCAATAGATTATTAGACTCGTGATATATTCCTGAAATTATGTGCCTACTACTACTTATTTTGTGCAGAATAATAATCCTAATAATGAATATCCTAATAAAAGATAATATTTGCTGTAGATGTAGATATAATGCCCGAATAAAACATAGACTACTCTGAAATACGATAAACATCTCTAAATAAAATTTAAAAAAACTCATGAGAGACGATTTTGGTATAGAAGGCACTGGTGTGCAAAAATCTGACATCCATGTCGACATCAGTGGTCATAGCAACGTGCGTTACTCTATGCGATTATTGAAATTTGGACAAGACAACGTCTGTCGCGGGTCGGCTAGTAATCTATATAGTAAAACACGTGCTCAAAACGGTGAAGGAAACATCGCGAGAAAACTATTTAGTATTTTTATAAGCGGCGATGGGCTTACAATCTGTCACGTATGGAATACTGCTAAGGTTGCCTGACAGAGATCGCTTTCAGCGATAAGGCTGCCCTTTTGTGTATGATTTTTATGTGTGGTAATCAATAAAGTATTATCTATCTTTCAACTGCAGTGTGTCAAAATTAATGATTGGACGTGTTTCTGACTACATCATTTAGGCATCTTCAAAGATTAAAGTGCCTCGAAATCTGAGAGACACTTCTTGATTATGTCTACCGTACTTGTGAATTACAGTCGCTATCATAATTAATTTTAATTTCATTATATTTTCCTCGTAAAAAAGACTTGCTGACCAGTGCCCGCTTCGCTGGTTAACAGATAGTTTCATTTCTGGTATTCCAAAATCTTCAAAATAAATTATAGCCTATTATGTTGCCGAGGACTAATAGCTACATAACAAAAAAAGTTACATTAAAATCCGTCCAGTAGTTTTTGCGTGAAAGTCAGACAGACAGACAAAAATATCAAAATGTTTTTTTTTGGCTTGTGTTACTTGTATAAAGGTTTTTTTTATAGAGTTTTTTTTTTAGTTTTTATTTAATGTACAGAATTGAACTCTTCAACAGTTTTATTATATGTACAGATAAGATGTGATATAGATGTACCTATAGATATAGATATGTATAGATGACAACGTAAAGCTTAAACCACTGAGAAACCTAGTAACTTTGAAAATTAGGGCAAAATCATACTTTTGGCGTGTAGAAGCATCTAAAGATCAGACCTCCGAACCTCTTGCGTCCCAACCGGGCACTCACTTTAAGAGGTCACTTACCCAAATTGACGAATTTACTGATCTCACAGCTCAATAGTCTGTTTTTTGCACTGTATGTTGTGACTTCGTTTACCACCAAAGACAAACATTTGTGTGAGTTTTGGTGTTTGGGTGTTATAATATAAATAATATATTTATTTACAAAAAGTACATAAGTGAGTTTTCTATCAGCAATCTGGTTCCCATAGTACAAGCTTTGCTTAGTTCGGGGCTAGATGGCACCGTGTAAAAATCCTATTACATGGTATATGAGCATTACTTGTCGTTGTCTTCTGTAATCTATCTGTCATATTATTATAATCTATATAACAATAAATATGTATGTAAGTATATTAAGATATATTTAGGTGTAGGTTAAGTGTGGGTATATATGTAGGTACATGTATTAGGTATACAATGATTATATACATATATATATATTTATTTACGTTAGGCATGAATATAATTAGGTAGTAATTTATAATTTTTGTAGGAATTGTTTTGTATAGTTAAACTTTTGTACACCCCGTCTTTTCTTGTTTTTGTTATACTATCCATCCAAAGGTTGTCTGGAAGAGATCGCTTTTAGCGATAAGACCGCCCATTGTACATTTATGTTTGTTGTTATTTACCATTTGTTTTCTTTGTGTGCAATAAAGAGTTCATCTATCTATCTATCTATCTAATATTATAAATGCGAAAGCTTGTGAGGATGTTTGTATGTTAACTTAACACTACATCTGGTAATTCTAAAGCTGTAAAAAGTCCGCTGGGTCCGCTAGTATCCAATAAAAACCCGCCCAAATGCGAGTCGGACTCACGCACGAAGGGTTCCGTACCATTATCTATAAAAAACGGCAAACAACAAGTTTTTTGTATCAGAGCCACTTAAATATTTATTTTATTTTGTTTTTAGTATTTGTTGTTATAGCAGCAACAGAAATACATCATCTCGGAAAATTTCAACTGTCTAGCTATCACGGTTTATTATATACAGCCCTGTGACAGACAGACGGACAGCGAAGTCTTAGTAATAGGGTCCCGTTTTTACCCTTTGGGTACGGAAACCTAAAAAAGTAAATTAAAAAAGGTCCCACTACTCCGAATGAATATCTTCAATGATTCGGAGTGCCCAGAGATCTGACAGGATGTCAATGTAATGTCGGCGATTTTATTTACGAGTATTTGTTATTTACTTTATGATAACAGACCACTAATTATAAGGTTCCGGTTAAACAGTGAAGTAATCATCTTTGTAATTTATAATTACTCGCCTACGAATTTCCGACTGTAGTTATTATATATACAGTGTGTTATTGAAATAAGTTTTTACGATTCTAAAATTGCACATCCAAGTCTATTATTTTACATCTTGAGTCGTAAATGTGTGTGTATGATCACTTTCGTGGGCGCCTTGGAGGAACGTTAAAGAGCATCTGTATAATAAATAAAAAACCGACAAAGCGCGAGTCGGACTCGCGCACGAAAGGTTCCGTACCATTATCTATAAAAAACACGTTTGCTGTATGGGAGCTCCACTTAAATATTTATTTTGTTCTGTTTTTAGTATTTATTGTTATAGCGGCAACAGAAATACATAAACTGTGAAAATTTCAACTGTCTAGCTATCACGGTTCATGTGACAGCCTTGTGACAGACAGACGGAAAGCGAAGTCTTAGTAATAGGGTCCCGTTTTTACCCTTTTGGTATGGAACCCTAAAAATAAATATAAAATAAATATTGCTGGACATTTCACACAACGATAACCTGGGGGAACCAGGTAACAGAGAGAATACTTTTTTTTTGTAATTACTTACTTGTAATACAATAACACTCAGACAGAACAAACATCAATGTTCATCACACAAAATGTTTATTCTGGGTGGGAATCGAACTAACAAACTACAGCACAGAAGGCAGAGTTACTACCAACTGAGCTATGAGGCAATAATTTGTTTTTGGAATATTACTTGTAGTTCTTTGAATTTTTTCACGTCTCATTTTCTCTGTTTTAAAAGAATTTGACGATCGAATTTTCAAAAATTTCTTTCTTTAGAACCTTAGAATTAGCAAAATCAGTGCAGCCGTGACCGTGATGCCGTGGCCAAGGGAAATAAGGATTATTTTTTTTATATTAGATTTAGCTGATAAAATTTGCTTACAATTAATTTTTGTTTCGATTGGATGCAAAAGTCAGAAGTTAAGAATTTTCAAGATTAATTATGTAAATAAAAAAATATTCCTACATACTCGTAGATCAAATTAATTATCTACACAAAAGAAAATCGGCTGATTCTATAAAAAAATACAAGAACTACTTATTCTTATCTACTATCTACACATTTTTATGTATCTGATAGCGCTAGATCAATATAGTTGTTTCCTGAAAAAACGTTTTGTATCGAACCTATTTTTTGTATTATTTTATGACAAGAGCCATCATAAATTCCAGCCCTTCCATCACTCTGAAAACTGCATTTCACAAACGCCCCATACAATTATCGTCGAGTGGCTACTCCAGTCACAAAGACAAGTAATGTATTTAAATTAGGGTCGAGAGCCTGAAGTGGCCGTAAATATTCGCAGCTATGGAGTGGAGCTGAATGTAATGAAAACAGAACGACCTCGGCCCTCGGTCAAGTATTTCTCTGTTATGGATATTAAAAATAGACGAAACACCTACTAACTAAATGGTATGTTATGAGGAGGGAATATTGTCGTGTGATGAGAAGAATGTCAGGTGTGAATGTGGATTGATGTAGATATAGAGGTAGGCCAAAGAAAAGTTTTATGGATTGTGTGAAAGATTAGATTATTATAAATCGTCGCCTGTCGTAGTAGAATGTACGATATCAATTGTCAAAAGTAATGTCGGTCGTTCCATCTTTTAAAATATAGTAGGTTAAATATAGTTTTTATACTTTCTTACAACTTATCTATAATATAAAAATAAGTCGGGTTTTCCTTCCTGACGCTATAACTCCAGAACGCACGAACCGATTTCCACGGTTTTGCATTCGTTGGAAAGGAAAGGGAACGGGAACGGGAACTTAACACAGCATTTGTTAATTCTAAAGCGATACGAAGTTCGCCGGGTCAGCTTGTATAATATAAATTAGTTAGTTCTTATTATTATTATTCTTATCTTAACAGAACTATGTTCTTGTCAAGGAGGCGAGCGTTGAAGCTGATACACAGTTTTTAACTTTTGTGGTTTCGACGTACTTTTTGAAAAGATTTGACTTTGATTTTGATTTTTGGAGACGTTGTGACGTTTGTCCTGATTCGTCTAATCGTTTTCATGAGTAGATCGAGGTAGATAGAGGGAAATTGAAAAAGAACACACATGTTGTGCGGACCCCACATAATGTGGGACCAGGGTAGGAAAATGAATGATGGATATTAGAGACGAAACAGCTACTAACTAAATAAATAGCGTGTAGCGTATACTTTATTTAGTTATATATTGTGATCTGTTATTTTTCCCAAGAGATATGGAAGTGATGCCACCTTTTATAGCAAAAAGGAAACTATAAAAAATAGGGCTGAGTAGGTAAACTGTTTCCCAAATATTGATCATAATAATATAGTTCTTACTAGCAGACCCGCGTCAAACGTTGTCCTGTCCAAGTTTCAATAATCGCATAGAGTAACGCGCGTTGCTATGACGACTGATTTTTTGCACACCAGCGCCATCTATACCAAAATCGTCCCTTATGCGTTTTTTATCACTTTGGGAATATTTTTCGTGTTTTAAAGTAGTCTATCTTTTATTCTGGCATAATATCTACATCTACAGCAAATTTCATCTTAATCCGTTATGTCGTTTAGGCCTGAATGAGGCACAAACATACATACAAACTCACAAACTTTCGCATTTATAATAAACGACTGATCCCTTGAAATTTGGAGGGTGTACCTATTCCTAATGGCTTGTAGAGGTGCACTAAAAATAAATTTCTAAAATTGAACCCTTATAGGGATTCAGTGGGGGTTGAGGTCTGTTTGTATTTATTACTTCACGTGAACGTAGTCGTGACAGTTTCCACTAGTATCATAAATAAGATGCTGACTACGGCAATGAGAACAAGAACAATTTTAATCGTGTCAGTTCAGTGTGACAATTTTGATCGTGACAGTGTGACAATTTTGATCGTGACAGTGTGACAATTTTGATCGTGACAATGCTGTTAGGGTCTTGGAGTCGCCTTTGAATAGTAGTGACGTGGATCTGTGGGGTTACTGATTCCAATATTTGTTAATATTGTGGAATGATGATGATATTATATTATATTGATTATTTTACCTTTTTCAAATCCTTATTGACATCAGTGTCGTCAGCTTTCCTTTTTTCGCACGATAGTATACAGTTCTTGCTGTTGTCCTTTTCACCCTGCAACAATTAGAAAGAGAGGCATTAGCGGTTTAATACCTATAAATATTTTTATTGTCCAAATTTACGGACAGAGCGTGATCTAAAACTATGCTGATCCAAAGTTGGTAAACGCATTGTAAAAGGAAGATTCGAAAGTTTCGGATTGCTTTTAGAGATAAATAAAAAAACAAATCTATCACAAAAACAACAAAAGTCCTCGCTGAATAAAGGTTCCTGCCTACTACACTAAAAACGTGACACTGATCGACAAGTTCGTCACTAAAACGTACAGCGAAACTAGAGTGGAGCTTAAAAAAACTGCTACAAAAAAATACAAAAACGCGATTTTGAACTCTAATCCATGGATATAAAGAAGTTAATCAAACGCATTGTGCGCTACTGTTTGCATTCTCTTCACTGAATAATAGAAATTCTAAACTGACAAAAGAGTTTGAGCCTGGTATATAGTGCGTATGTGTTTTTGTGTGCATATTTAAGAGGGTCCTGATGTGCCGAAAACAAGTAAGATATATAACTGTCTATTTCAATGTTCGAAACTCTAACTAAACAAAATTTTATTCAATTTTTTGAATTGAAAAACACCCAATATATTTTTACAAGCTTTTATTTAACTTGCAATGTATGTAGGTAATTATGTAACTATGTTTGTTAAGGTGGAATCTTGCAACTCAATTTTGAAGCAGTTATCCCCAACCGATTGAGCTGAAATTTCGCATACTTATGTAACTTCGGTGACAATGCAATAATATGGTGACAGTGAGCTGATCTGATGATGGAGTCAGGAGCTGTTCAACAGACACTCACAACGGAACTTCTTAGTAAATACTTCGATTGAGTAAAAACTTTGCATACTTGTCAAGTTCCGATGACAATGTTATATGTATGATATGTTATGATAGCGCGCTGGTGCTCGATGGTTTAAATAATTTTACAAAAGCTTGTCATTGAAAAATATTTTTCAACAGAAAACTTATTATTTTGTGACTTATAAGGCTACGAGTCTTTTAATTCTAGTTTATATGTTTTTGTTATTTTACCTTTTAGTTTTAAATGTTTCTCATTAGTAGTCTGCTGTAACTAGTTGACTGTAACATGATTGTTTAGCTACGATCGATGGGCTACGACACGCTACGGCGACGACGTAGCGTGCTACATAACAGTCCTTGTGTAGATTGTAGATCACTTTCTCACTACACATATTATACATCTGTCTGTAGTTCTGCAAATACCTATGCTTCTTAAAGGTATGTGCAGTATTATGCGCTTCGGAAATTTCCGTGTTTCCGAATCATAGTTAGACGAAAATAGCTGAGACACAACTTCTTTAATCGTAGACTACAGTCTACGATTATAGCTGAGACACAACTTCTTTAATCGTAGACTACAGTCTACAGATACACTGTACTAGGATTGAGTCAATTGATGCAAGAAAAAGTTCAAGTGTCACGAAAGTTAATAGCGAAATCATAATTATAGAACATCGCATAATTTGTATACCTACATCTTCCAATAAAATGTTGAGTACAATGTCAAAAGCAAATTTACAGCCGGATGAATGAAACCCATCTGAAACCGACGGGAAATTTAGAGACAAAAAAAAACGTGAAACAAAAGGCACCCTACTATTATAATATTCACAAAACATTATTTAGCTGTGCCAACATCGCAAAACAATCAAAAACATCATCAATTTGTCCAAAGTTTTAATTGAAAGAGTCCCAAAACTGTAATGAAATGCTTATAGGGCAAAATAATCTCCTGTTATTGACGAATCGGGATAAAATTAATGCAAACAAGTTCTGGAAGGAACTTGAACGAGTTGATTAATTTGTTGATTACTTTTTAGGAGCCCCTGATGGAATCATGTTTGCAATATTAAGAGCCAGCGTCTTGTTGCTTGCTATTTAATATTTTAAAGGGCGCATTTTGTAATACCTAGTATATTAGAAGTTTGAACACGTTGCAAGGTATACAATCTAATAGGACTACAAGTTTGTGCCTCAATCAGGCCAGACAAAATGGATTAAGATTAATATCATACAGTGCTTATTTACATTTGCACATAAGAAAAACAACAAAGATTTCTATAAAAACAACGCAAATCTTTATTAAGTACTTAAAACACAAAACACACGTATTATTTACGTATTATTTTTGTTTGTTCTATTTCTTACGTTGTAGAAGGTTAACGAAATCGATTTAATTTCCTGCGAAAAGTAAAAAAAAATATTTTAGCGATTTCTATCATTTCTAGCACTTCAATCCCAAATGGTTCGATTCCTAAGAGTCTCCTCAATCTCAGTTGATTTTCATAGGAAACATGATTGATGAACAGAACATCAATTAATCAATAACATGTTTTTGTGAAAATTGGCTATTTTCTGACTGACTGTAATTTTTTTACTAAATCTGTGATTCCACCTAAAATTTACCTAAAGTTAAGGGCAGAACCCTTATAGCCCTTATTGCCCCACCTCATAAATTCACCCTGTATATGTATAGGTTATAGAGACGTAACTGCTTAATTGAGTAACAAATTATCATTGAAATACCCTCACAAAACCAGACATTTATGAAATAATATAGAAAACACAAAAAAAATGTCGTGTAAAGAAGAAAAATATCCTAATAAAATTGTAATATTGACGTCAAATGCTGTTGTCAATTCGATAAAGCCAAGAACGTGTATCACGTAGCGAGGGTTCCGATCTATAAAGTAGGACATTTTATCTAGGTTAGTAGGTAATATAAATTACAGTAAATAGCTTTCCGTTGCGTAGCCTTCTAAAATATCGTAAACAAAACAACTGATACATTTTATACTCGATAAAACATATTCGTAATATTTTCCTATTTTTCAAATAATCACACAACTTTTAAATAACCACGATAGTTTTAATTCTATACATTACCATTACTTTATTTTTTTATTTAAAAGGTAGATAAAAGTCCGTAAGTATTGACGTTTTAAAGAAAGCATTATAATAATAATATCTTTATTTCAGGCAATATCAGTAATGTTAAATACAAATACTGAAACCCATATTAATAGATACCTTATAGACTAATATACACATTATAAAAACACGATAAAAAATACAAAAAGTCAGGACATTTTCTTCATTAGCGGCGCTTCCCTATGCCGTCAGTAGACTATTATTACTATATTGATAACTCTTATTTATTCACTTGTTAGCATTTCCAAGATTATCTTCGGACAAAATCTTTCTCAAATCATCTTCGGCAATGGAACCCTAAAATACAGGAAATTTTATAGGGTTGTATAAAGATGCAATGCTATAAAAGCTTAAGACCTAAACATAGTTTTATGATAGAAAAACATCTATTGCACTTTTTGAAAGTGAATGGAACGATCGCCGATTCTGGTTCGAAATATATTTTATAGAAATGGATTACACTCATTTCATATAAAACAATAAAAAAACACACGTCTATGAGGGGTTTTGTTGCCATGAATGCCCGGTTAAATCAGAAGGTGTAGCGATTCTTGTCGTTATCTTATAATATTCTAGCCGACCCGTGACAGACTTTGTCCTGCCCAAATTTCCGTAAACGCATAAAAAAAACATAAAATAAATTACGAATTATGGTAGAATGCGTATCATTCGGTAATCAAATCGATGTCAGATTTTTTTCCAATACCGACCTTAGTAGGATTCATCCTTTTTGGTAGAATGCGTTGCTATGACAACTCAATGTTTTCGGTCTGAGATCTAATTTTTTGCACATCAGCGCCATCTATACCAAAATCATACTTTTTGCGTTTTTTTATCATTTAGGGGTTGTTTTTCGGATTATAAGTTCCCCTTTTATTTATCAGATTTTTTATCTACATACTACAGCACATTTCATCTTAATCCGTTTGGTCGTTTATTTTTAATTAGGGAACAAACATAGCAGCCTTATCACAAACTTTCGCATTTATAATATTATTAGGATTAGGTTAATATTCTCGTTTCACAGTGTTTGTAACCAAACTCCTCCGAAACAGCTTGTCCGATTTTTTTTTGTTTATATTCAGTAGGTCTGAGAGGTCGTAGGGTATTTTTTATACCCCTAAGTTACAGAGGTGGTGTAAAGTTAGGGAAAAACTGAAAGTGCTTTTTTCTGTAGGATCATTGAAATTTAACAGGATGTCAAATTCGGGACAGGTAGAAATGATGTATGAATGTAGACAGGTACAAAGAGATAATCAAAACAATAATTTAATAAATATTTACTACAACTCAAAAGTTATTGCGAAACTAAACGTTTTTCATAACAATCTTTAAAAATAAACTATTCTTATTACAAGATTGATATTAATCTTGGTTGAGTTTTGCAAGGCTACCTCATCAAGTAAAGAAGTGCCTACATATCATAAATAGTTAAACAATCATGTAGGTACACTGTGTAGTGAATAGAACCTAAGTTCTTGACCTAAAAGTATTGTTAGGTTAATACCTAGATAATATATCGTGTTGCGACTCCGTTTAAGGCAGATTTATACTAGACCGGGCCGTGTCCGGGCCGGGCCGGAGCCTTTAGTTAGTAGACGGGCCCGGTAAACTGCTTCATACAAAATGTATGTAACGTTTCAAATCCGTGCCCCGTCCGAGCCACGGACACAGCACGCCCCGGGCACTGCCCGGTCTAATATAAATAGGCCCTTTGCTCAAGCGATTATAAATTCAACATTATTTATTGATGGCATCAAAACAGCATGTGATTCACAGTAACCACAAGTGCTTAGAAGATTCTGCGTGGTAGATATTCTTGGAAGTCATTTTGATTTGTTCGCACGAAGCGTATTGCGTATTGATTCATAATAATATGAATATACTCAATAATGCAAAACTGGCCGGGCCCTGTATCTAGTGATACCAATTACAGGGATGTAAATATACAAAATATAAAAATCTGGTATGCAAATCACTACATAGTATAAAGCAAAGTCGCTTTCCGCTTCCCGCGTATGTATGTCTGTATGTATGTTTGCTTATATCTTTAAAACTACACAACGGATTTTGATGCGGTTTTTTTTAATAGATAGAGTGATTTAGGAGGAAGGTTTATATGTATTAAACCCGTGCGAAGTCGGGGCGGGTCGCTAGTAATAAAATAAACAGAATCACGACTGTAATCCCCAAGTACGGTAGACATCCTCTCAGATCCTTTGAAGAGTGTATATAGAAGGGGTGGGTAGTAGGCACGTCCAAACATTATATTTGGCACATGCGCACTTTTTGCAGTTGTTAGCATTCTGTACTTGACAGGTTGCAAGCCTATCGCCGCTTATAAGAATGCTAACTGGTTTCCTCACGATGTTTTCCTTCACCGTTTTGAGCACGTGTTTTTATGTCAAAAATCCATTGATGCACATAGATAGGCAAGCCTACTCCACCTAAAAAAAGCTGGTCTTATTTGTTACAGCGTCAAAATATTTATGGTTCCTATTTTCAAAAAAATATTATCTATATATGTATAAAACTCTTCCGTTATTGACTGACTGATTGTTCTTTAGATAATATAGGTACATTTATCAAATGAAAACGGTTTTTGTTTAGGTTAAATTATCAAACTATGAAATTGTACATATTGATGTAGTTATGATAATGTATAACTATACCTTAAGAGATTTAGAAACAATAAAAAATTAACAACAATAAATGAATATGATGATATACATAAATTAAATGACATTTATAAAATTACAAGCTGTCCCGATAGACGTTGTCCTGTCAAATTTCAATAATCCCTCAGAAAAAAGCTCTTTCAGTTTTTACCGAACTTTACGCCACCCTTATCACTTAGGGGTACACAAAATACCCTACGACCTATTCTAAGACCTACTGAATACACAAAATAATTGATAAAAATCCGACGAGCGGTTACAGAGGAGTTCGGTTACAAACACTGTGATAATTGATTTTTTAATTTAATTTGTAAATAATTAATTAATAAGTGGACATTTGATGTGTATATAAAATAAGGATGTTATTGATGTTTATGATAATGCTTTTCTAATTTTTAATTCTTATAACTACTCTATTGTATTAGGTTACCTGTAATAATAGATGTATTGTGTAATAAATAAATAAATAAATAAATAAATAAATAAATATTTATATTTTTTTTTATGAATTGTAAAATATTGCCAAGGACAATTTTAAATTATATAGTACAGGCCTCTGCTCGTGTCTTGCATGTATACCATGTCCCATTTTATGGTTTTATTGAATCTTTTTAGATGAACATCGTAAATAAGACGTGCCTAGTAAAAGTAAATGCGCTGTATCAGTGTTATTTTTTTTCTCGAATGAGAAAATTCATCTAAATATATAAAACTTCTAGCCGACCCGTGACAGACGCTGTGCTGTCAAATGTCATTAATCGAATAAAAAAGACTGAATGTTTTTAGTCTGTGCTGACAGATTTGTTGCACACCAGCGCCATCTATACAGAAATCATCCCTTTTGCGTTTTTTTATCGTTTTTGGGATGTTTTTCATATTTTAAAGTAGTCTATTATTTATTCGGGCATTATATCTACATCTACAGCAAATTTCAACTTAATCCGTTTTGTCGTTGAGACGTGATTGAGGAACAAACATACATACAAACTCACAAACTTTCGCATTTATTATATTATTAGGATTGCTTTACTGACTCTGACTGATCTTTTAACGCGCAGCCTAAACCACTGGTCCCAGAAACTTGAAATTCAAAATTCCTTTTGTTGTATAGAGGTGCGATAAAAGAATGGAATTCTCGAAATTCAATACCTAAGGAGGTGCAGTGGGAGTTAGTCTATTTGAAAATAACTTAAACGACACGTGAACGATGTCACGAGGAATTCCACTAGTTTCTCTATGAAATACACTACAGCAGGGTTTCTCAAACTTATTGATACACGTACCCCTATAAACTTTCAAGAAGAAAACCCCATTAAAAAATACAAACAACAGATAGGCATTTTATTATAAAAAAATACAAAATAGCAATAGATACCTACATAAAGTTTCTTGCTTATTTGAATTTATTTTTTAATAAAAAACTTACCAATTTCAAAAATTAACGTAAGTAGGTAGGTACTTAAATGAATCCGCAAACTAGTCAGCTATCGATACCCCCGTACTTTCATCGCGCCATTTGATCACACGCCATTGAATCATAGGGGGGTACCCTATGATTCAATGGCGTACCCCCAGTGGTACGCGTACCCCACTTTGAGAAACCCTGCTCCACAAGATCAAAGCCTAATCCAAATGCGTCCAAAAGAAATTACTCACGTAGTCAGACAGATAGACAGACTGTGTTAGGTATGTTGACTTTTACAAATCTAGAAATATCGCAGCTATTATGGTTGATGGAAACAATTATTCTTTGGCCCAGACTATGGCTACTACAACATGTTCCAGAATAGTTCAAAGACACCTCATCACATAAACTCGCGTGACTGGCCACCCTTAAGTGCGGGTATCACTAACTTAGCGTCTGGTCCAATTTATAAGGCATAGCGGTTTCAGTTGATTACTTATTTAAAATTCTAACGTCCTTAAATGAAAAAATCGATTGCCGCTTGTTTGTCGTAATTGTTTTGTTTTTTTTTTGTATTGTTCAAAAATAAGTATTCTATCAGTTGTTTTGTTCCCATAGAACATGCTCTGCTTAGTTTGGGGGTAAGATGGCGCTGTGTGAAATGCCCACAAAAAAGGTTAAATGTAATGAAATGGAAAAATATAGCCAGCCCTGTCAAAATCTGCTTATTGAATTTTGGACAAGACAACGTTTGTCGGGTCCAGTTAGTATATTATAAACATGGTCTAAAAATAATTACCTCTAACATTAAATAAAACAAAAAGCATTTATTTCAATAAAATCACAAGGATCACTTCCTCGCGACCAAGCCTAAAAGAATCAGGCAACAAACACGGTTTGGGGCCTATCATTCTTTTCAAAGATCCTTTTCATAATGCTATGTAGAGCTCCAGTGTGGTACCGATCGAACAAGGCGAAGGCTCAAACAAGAATAACAATTAAAAGTACTAACCAAGTACGTCAAAAATCAGCCTAAATATCAATAAGATGGTCTCTTTTCCCTTGCACCTTGCACCGAGCCCCGAGACGACCGTGACGGGAGCTCATTTGATACAAACACAGTCAATTCTGACATCCAATGCTAACAATTTTGGGCGTTCAAGCAATTCAACTTCGCTTCTTATAAATAAAGCCATCTATAGGAACTTACATTATCGTCACGAATACCACGAATGGCCAGGTTTTTCAGTATCATAAGATGTTTGTTTGGGTGTAAGGCTTGAGTTTATTCCTTACCTATTCTGTTTAGGAAATCTATCCTCTTTTGTAAAATAATCAATTGCGGCTCACAGCTTAGTTGGTAGTAGCTCTGCCTTCTGCGCTGTAGTTTTTGTTTTTGTTTTCGCGTCTGGGCGTTATAATGTATCATGTGTATATACAAATAACTGGCCAAGAGTCGGTGTCGCGCACGAAGTGTTCCGAACCATTACCTATATAAAACGGCAAAAAACACGTTTGTTGTATGGGAGCCCCATTTAGATTTTTATTTTATTCTGTTTTTAGTTTATTTTTATTTTATTTGTTGTTATAGCAGCAACAGAAATACATCATCTGTGAAAATTTCAACTGTCTAGCTATCACGGTTCGTGAGATACAGCCTTGTGACGGACAGACGGACAGACGGACAGCGAAGTCTTAGTAATAGGGTCCCGTTTTACACTTTCGGTACGGAACCCTAATAAGAAGCATAAAAGTATTCTATCAATTATCTAATTCTCATAGGTTAGATGGCGCTAATTGATAATGTCCACTAATTTGGGGGCACGGCAGTGCCCCCGCCAAGTCGAGCGCGAAGCAAACACTGCCGTACCATCCTTTACTGGAACCATTTCGCCGCATTTTCAGGCCCCTATTTGAGAACCTCTGGATAAGACCAGAACGCTGAAATTTTCGTCATCCAGTAAGCCATAATCACGTACTTAAAATCCAAAATTTCAAGTCTGTAGGTCATTTAGTTACGAAGTTAAGCGAAAGCAAAGTTTCGCATTTTAGACAGACACTCACTCACTCACTCACTCACTCACTCACTCACTCACTCACTCACTCACTCACTCACTCATGATCATCAGAATAGAACTAGTACTTCCCATAAACTCAGAGAGCTGAAATTTGGTACAGAGTTAGGGTTTAATGGCCACATAAAGGGAAAACCATAAAAACTAGGATAATCGAAGATCTGGAGTACCTGGTGACCCTGATAAGAAAACACAAGAGCCTAACCAAACTATTAGAGATCGACATACCGCCTTTACAAAAAATATTCAACTACTGGACCGATTTTCATACGGATCCCAAAAATATTAGGGATCCGTATGAAAACATCGATAATGTAATCCAAAGTGTGAAAAAATTAAAAAAAAATCCTTATATTGCGTTTGCTGCGGAAATTATTGACAATAGAGCAAAGTAATGTACTACAGTTTTAAAGAGAAAATCAATATCTACAAAAAAGTATGCAATACTATATGTCTAACTATTAGGGATCCGTATGAAAACTTCGATAATGTAACCCAACGTGTAAAAAAAAAACCAAAAAAATCCTTATATCGCGTACGCTGCTGTAATTGTTGACAATAGAGCAAAGTGATGTACTACAGTTTTAAAGAGAACATCAATATCTACAAAAAAATATGTAATACCATACATCTCACTATTAGGGATCCTTATGAAAAATTCGATAATGTTACCCAAGGTGTAAAAAAATTACCTTTATCATTATTATATCCGTGCGACGCCGGGGCGGGCGGCGGACTTATTCTATAATAATAAAGAAATCGCAGTAAAGAACCTCAGACTTGACACGACTTTGTCTAGATTTCATTACTTTTTAGAGATAAACAAGCAGCTCCATCGAGACTTGGCTAGTTTTTTACAGAATGTTTTTGGTGGGATATTATTTAAATAATTTTAAGGACAAAAAAATAATAAGACATTAAAACTATGGGGTTAGTATATTTTAATTTAATGTTTTATCTAACTAAATAAACCTTGCAGGTTAATTTATTGTACTACCATCAAGTGACTGGTCTTTTCTTAGGCACTCAAACCGTTAAATGCATGTAAAATGCATAATTGAATTGTTCAGTAATATTTTAACTCATACATACATACATACATAAAACCATGCCTGTTTCCCAGAGGGGTAGGCAGAGAACACTTGCTACGGACCTGATCCTGACATACTTCTTTTGCTTCATTAACTCTCATCACATTCCTCATGCATGCTCGTCGATTTAGAGTACTCTTGACCTGGCCTTTTTTCAAAACGTCACCAATTCGGTTCAGGAAAATACGCCGTGGTCTTCCTCTTCGTTCCCATTCACTCGCAGAGCAATTATAGAGGAAATTCGTTTATTTAGAGTCGTCACGTGAGATCTCCGAATCCCACACCAGATATCAATCAACAAAATCGTCTACTACGTAATGCCATTGGCAACGCCGGCGACCTATGTGTTTAGAAGAGCTAGCACTAGTTTGAACATTATTTTTTCAGTCACTTGATAGATATATGATCATATAAAAAAAATCACGACTGTAATCTCCAAGTACGGTATACATCCAGGCGCTCAGATCTATGAATATGCCGAGGGTAGTCAGAGGCAAGTCCAAATATTACATTTAGCATATGCCTACATTTTCTATATATACCTAACAGGTTGCAAGCCCATCGCCACTTATAAGAATACTAACTGATGTCTTCACGATGTTTGTAACATAGCCGAAACGTCGCAAAAATAAATTTAAGGTAATTACGCGATGAAGACCCGTGTAGTTAGTAGTATAATTTTCTTAAAGTCTAAGTTAGTTTTTTATCTTTTATTATAATGTTTTTGGGGTATGGGCCTCTCCACAAGTGAAAGCCTGCTCCAGTTTCTTCCAACTGTCTTAAGCAACCTTCAGCCAATCGCTTCCATACTTTCAGACCCGGCCACGCGTTGCTGTGTCAACAGATATCGCCATCTGTTAGAATCTTTTGGAGCTAACAGATAATTGGGACTGTCAGATAATAAACAAATAATTTGCAATAAAATAATATTGCGACTATAAATTGAGATGTAAGCTATCCTATCTTTCAAGTTGGAACAAACTGCACACGGTGTGCAAAGTTTAATTAAAATCGGTTAAGTAGTTTATGAGTCCATCGCGGTCAAACAACGTGACGCGTAATTTATATATAATACTAGCTGACCCGTGCCCGCTTCGCTGTGCGTAAGACATTTCTAATACCATCGTGGACTTTTTTGTAGACGTTTTTAAGGTGTACAATACTGTAGTACATTATTTTGATATATCTCGTGGGGTTCAGCCAGCATTTGCAATGTAAGCGCAAAAAAATGTGTTTATTTACGACATCACATTAGAAACCTCTAAAATTATCAGTGTTTCTCTACTATATTATGCATGTATTATACATATAAACCTTCCTCTTGAATCACTCTATCTATTAAAAAAAACCGCATCAAAATCCGTTGTGTAGTTTTAAAGATATAAGCAAACATACATACATACATACGCGGGAAGCGGAAAGCGACTTTGCTTTATACTATGTAGTCAAGATAAGATGACTTAGATTTTATTGTTAAACCGATGCTAAGTCTACAGGTATGCCCGAACGAGTGTGTACCGTCTTCTCTGATGCGTGCGAGAGTGGGTCCTAGGAATCCAACGGCCCACATATCTCGCATTCGAAACATTGAATGCAAATAATTGTATAATGGAAAACTACCGGCGAATCGATACGCAGTTACGCACGCTACTAAGCTTGTCTCATAAAAATAAATAGAATTACGACTGTAATTCCCAACTACGGCAGACATCCCCTCAGATCTCTAGGCGCTTAGATCTATTGAAGATGTCTAGAGGGAATAGTCAGAGGTACGTCCAAACATTATATTTGGCACATGCCCACATTTTGCAGTAGTTAGCATTCCATACGTGTCAGGTTGCAGGCCCATCGCCGCTTATAAGAATACTAATTGGTTTCCTCACGATGTTTTCCTTCACAGTTTTGAGCACGTGTTTTTGATGCGCATATAAATACGTCGAACAGAAAAATCCATTGATGCACACCGGGATTCGAACCTACGACCTTCAGATTGAAAGTCGAGGTACCTCCCACTCGGCCAACACCTAATAACAACCATTAGTAGTAACAATAAAAAAGTTTATTAATTCTCTCATAATTTTCATTAATATTCATCAATAATGTCAATAATAATAAGTAAATTTCGCGCTCGGTGTCTTATACTCGTATCAGCCGTATTAACCTAATGTCTAGTGAGAAAGTGTTCGCGGTACATGAGTGTAAAAGCTGGGTGGTCGATGGACCCACGGCACAATATCTGAAGCAGTTAGTAATATGCCTATTTTATCTTCTTTAAAGGTTACTTTACAATACAATTGATTTATAGAACAATAAAACTGAACTCAAAATCGTAGTGTAATGGGCAGCAATTAAATGTTTAATGGGGTACACACACGAGCGACTCGACTCGTAAAACTTAAAGGGCGGCACAGACGAGCGACAAAATGCATCACAATCAACCCGCCGCGTCATCATGACGGTTTTTCGGTTCTTTGATTGATTTATAAATAGCGATAGAGTTATAATAACATTCTAGTTATTTACAACATTTTACATTGTACGGTCTGACGATACATAAGTACAACGTAAATACTAGTTTACAGCTGTTTTGTTAGGCTGTTTGTTTACGTTTAAACACAGCGCCATCTAGCCCAAACTAAGCAAAGCTCGTACGATGAATCAACCTGTCAATCATTGTTCTTTCAATAAAACATCAAATGCTTCGAAAAATTTGTAAAAATGAATTGCTGTTCAAATTCAAAAACGGCTTGACTGATTTAATATTATTTTTGTTTTGTTTGCTTTTATACGGTTAGAAAAAAAAATGGAATAAGTCGCCTGGAAATTATAAAATTCAGAACAAAGTGGAAATTTGGAATACCTTGTTTATATCCAGATACAAGCGAAGCCGCGGACGGAAGCTAGTTGATCTATATTTATACCAAATATCATCAAAATCAGTCACTGCGACAGTTGAAAGATAAACAATGCCCACCTGACCTATATGTTTGGAGCAACGCCAATGCATTTATTTCGATTGATTCACTTTGTATGTCATATTAAATTAAGGGCACTTTCACATATAATAGTAGGCCATTAAGGCCCTGTATGTCGACGATTGCTCTTTTTCGAAACGAAAAAAGAAATACTTCTGAACAAGCCACATCTCATTTTTATATGTGAATAAAGATATATCCATCTTTAATCACTTCGATAAATAATCCAACCGACAGCTGCACGTGGTACTGATCCATGGGCGGCGCGTGGTCCGCCTTTGCTTTTCGAATAAATTAATGATATAAATTATGTATAATTACTTATAAAAAACCTATTCTAGTAGAAATCTAGATCTACATATTACCTATCTTTAACAATAAATCACAAGTTGATCTTAATAGTAGGTATCAAAGTATTTCGATCATAAATTCTAAAACGTATCATTTTGAAATAATATCTTTATCGTGAAAAGTTTCTGCTATTATGTTTTCAGCTTAATAGAAATCTAGGTAGGAACCTGAAGTAATATATTTATAAAAATAGGAGATGTGGCTTGTTCAGAAGTATTTCTTTTTTCGTTTCGAAAAAGAGCAATCGACGACATACTTAAGGGCCACCATAGGGCCTTAAGGTGATGCTTGAAATTTTTGTTTTTTGTATGGTCTGAGTCTACCCGGATCAGACTCTACACATCACACTACAGCTAGTCAATCGGTAGACCAGTATTTTTAGAGGTACCCCTAACCCTCTAACTCCGAATAACCTCTATATATTCATACATACACCGAATAAATAATGAACCTAAGCTACATTTATTTTTCCCAGATTTGAATCACCGGTTGTATGTTTAAATTAATTCTATAGCTTGATGTAATTGTCAGCTATACATTTTCTATGTAAATTTTCTGGTATTCCAGTCTTTTATAGGTTGTAAAGTGTAAAACACTAGTAATAATACTAGTAGGTAATATAGAGTCGGAGACCTTTGGTAGGAAAGATGGGATCTTAATTAAAAATAAATGGGGTTCAGGAAGAAAATTATTGGCTTTAGGAGACTCGAGATGGACTTGACATTCATGCAGTTAACTACAGTAGAAGTTAAGATGAGTAATACATTTTTTGGATGAATGCAGAATCGTTTTTTCTTAATAACCGCAACACAAACAGTTTGAGCCGTTCATAGATGTACAGCATAAACATATTTTATTTTATTTTACTTTTATTTATTCATTAAAAAGGATACCCAACACAGGTGTAACTTAACATTTTTTCTACCATTACTCCTTTCAAATGAAAACGAAGCACAATAACAATTCACATACTGCAGTAGCAAACAATGAAAGAAACTTGATGAATATAGGCGATTTTTCATTGTATTCATACAGTCCTGACACCGTCCGACCACAGAACACTTTTAAGGTGAAAAACGAGTAAAAATTATTCATAAAAGTGTGCTGCGTGAAATGTGTGGTCCCTGTCTGTGCAGGGTCAGTTAAGTTAGATGTATTGTTTCGTATAACCTGGCTACTGCAAGTAACCACACGTTCGATGCAAATAAGTAAACTGGAATTTTAGTTACGTACGATATAGACCTGTGGACGCGTACAAGTCGGTATTGTACGCATCGGACGCATCGCATTTGAGGTATGTGAAATGTTTGGTTTTTTGTATGGGCTGAGTCTACCCGGATAAGACGGAAAAAGTGATAAAACTGAATTATTTTGATAACCATCAAACTTAACAAGAATTTGTCAGAATACAAATTACAGTAGACGCTGTAGAAAAAATTATGCGGTTGACGCGATGCGTACGATCTGTGTACGCGTACCTTTTAGGTACGCGAGAGAAACGTCATGCCAGTAAGATGCAAACTTAGAGTAAACGAGTTTTTAGTAATAAACTTTAATGTGAAACCGAAGTATAAGACCACAGAGCATATCAATGAGAAGTATTTATGTGAGATAGTAAGGGAGAATTCAAGATGTGTTGGACCGAATTGTTGTTTTACTGGTGCGAAATTCTCTAAAAAATACACTAAAAACCATTTAATGCGTATACAAAGTTTCGTGTCCGTGCCGCTGGAGTTATCATGAGAAGCTAATCCTTTCGGCATCTTCGGGTTGATATCATAATTATTGTATCGTCATCAAAACTACACACAATTTCCATATTTGATAATAATCTAACAACAAGAAGTTAGTTTATTTCGATTTCGATTTGTTGATACATAGTTTGTTAAAAGTGCTAATAAAAGCGTGTTAAATAAAAACCGGCCAAGTGCGAGTCGAACTCGCACACGAAGGGTTCTGTACCATTATATATACAACACGTTTGTTGTATGGGAGCCCTTACTTAAATATTTATTTTATTCTGTTTTTAGTATTTGTTGTTATAGCGGCAACAGAAATATATCATCTGTGAAAATTTCAACTAGCTTTAGCTATCACGGTTCATGAGATACAGCCTTGTGACAGACATAGAGACGGACAGACAGACAGCGGAGTCTTAGTAATAAGGTCTCGTTTTTACTCTTTGGTTGCGGAACCCTAAAAATATCTGAGAGGATGTCTACCGTCCTTGGGATTTACAGCCGAGAAATCACTAGATTTTTATAACCATTGTAATAAGCCAAAGCACTTTAAACGAGACGAGAATGTGGTTACAATTCGCAGCATCAATAGCCCTTAAACGACCACTAGTAAAACATTGAATTCAAAATTAACCATTCAGAGGTGCGATAAAAATTTATTATCGACATAATCACCGATTCAATCCGCCATCTTGAGGCATCGTTTCGATCGTTTCAAGAAGATAAATGGATGCCTTGAACTTATGAACTGGGTAATGTTGCGCGAGGTTCATTCATGAATCGACGGGCAGGGGGCGGAAGAGATCAGGGGGTTTAGCGCGAATCACTATCGCATCGAGATTGTACCATTGTGTCGGAAGAATTAGCCTAGACCCTGTGCAGATGGGGCTACCGGGATGCCACCACTGCAAATCTCCTAACCAAACGATGCCCTACCACCTGCACAAGGGACGACCTCACGCCACCGAGGATGGGGTGGTAGCAAAATTTTACAAAAACATCATTTTAAAAACTGTACCATTGACACGCAAGAAGAAGAAGACTATCGCACCGACAACGTAACGTCCAAATGTCAAATCTGACACTTTTACAAATACAAGTGTCAACGGATAGTGGTTCGTGCTCAGGGGCCGTACCACAAAAGCAATTCAATATTACTCATGAGGCGAAAGTGACAACGCAATACGAACTCATATATAGCTTGTGGTACACTACTGTACTGTCAACAAATAATTAGATGGTCTAATGGACAAGCCTCAACAACTAGTGAAATTAAAATAAATATTGGCGGACTTTAAACACAGCGCCATCTAGCCCCAAACTAAGCAAAGCTCCCCCTATCTACTATCGGAACCAGATAACTGATAGAATACTTAATATAGTTTATTTTTTGTAAATACATACTTATTATAAACTACAATAATAAAACTCAGACACAGAACAAACATTTATGTTCATCACACAAATGTTTGCCCTGGGTAGGGATCGAACCCACAACCTACAGCCCAAAAGGCAGTGTTACTACCAACTGAGCTGTGAGGCCAGTCATGTAAGTCAAGTAAGCATGTTTTTAAAATAATGCAAAACAGACAATTGATATTTAATGAAACAAATATAAATCTTAGATCTATAAATAAATAATTTGGGAAGATATTTGCATTAATGTTGTCCTCAAAAGTTCTGAGTGCTTCTTAAGTGTATCATTTGAGTAAGCCAAGCTAAATTACTGGTGTAATCATTTTTAAAACATCGTGAGGAAACCAATTTTCCTGAATTCTTATAAGCGTCGAACAGGCGATGGACTTGCAACCCTATGGAATGCTAACTACTGCAAAATGTGGCCATGTGCCATATACAATGTTTGGACGTGCCCCTGACTATCCCCTTTAACATCTTCAAGGATCTGAGCTTGGAGAGATCTTGGAGATTTGAGAAGACGTTTAACGTACTTGGGGATTACAGTCGTGATACTATTTCATTTTCATTTCATTTTATCAGTTATCTGGTTCCCATAGTACAAGTTTTGCTTAGTTTGCGGCCTGGTTCCCATAGTACAAGTTTTGCTTAGTTTGCGGCCAAATGGCGCCGTGTGAAATGTTCACTAATATTTATTTATTTATAATTAACCTCCTTAGGGGCCTGAAAATATCACAAATGGAAAGTGCCTTTCAAAATATCAGGTTTGTTTTGGCAAGACAGACTTAATTTTAACCGACAGAATCGTGCAAACGTGAAAATGCTTTAAAATATGTCATAAGACTTCACGACATACAACAGCTTACTGGAAAGCAAAATGATCAATCATCTCTCATTTAACACGAATAATACAATTTTTTGATGAATGCAGAATCGTTTTTTCTCAATAACCGCAAAAAATAGTTTTGTTAAAGTTTTTGCTAAAGCAATACATTTGCCGCATGTCAACATGTTTGTGTTAGGCACACGTGACGTGTTGCAGGCCCATCACCGCTTACAAAAGTAATAACTGGTTCCCTTACGCTGTTTTCCTTTACTGCTGTATTCTAAATTCTTATATTTTAACTAGCTGTCCCAAGATACATTGTCCTGTCAGTTTTCAATAATCCTACAAAAATAAGCACTTTCAGTTTTTCCCGAACTTAACACCACCCTTATCACTTAGGGGTATAAAAAATACCCTACGACCTATTCTCATACCTACACACAAAAAAATAATAAAAATTGGTCAAGCCGTTTCGGAGGAGTTTTGGTTACAAACATTGTGTCGAGAATATTAAATATAAGAAAGAAGATAGTGGATTACTAAAATATCATGCCAACGAAGTCTCTAACTCTTGCGATGTAGTTTCTAAGAAAGGGACGACTTTTTATTAAGACTCCGTTCCGTCTACGTCCCTTCGTTACATGAACAAACTATAAAGGGCACTCTATTTAAGGAACAATGTGATATTAAACAGCAATCATTACTGTTTTACCACTGTGGTTTAGTGTCGGACACATCGTACTAAAGTGTGGACCGGACCTATTTGGTCTGCAGTGCAAGTATTACTATGTTATTGTGAACACGACGCATTGTTATTTACAATGAAAATACCGAGAGAAAAAATGGAACAGTTTGACAATGTTTCTTTAAAAAACACCCAGCTAACTTAATTAATAACTTTTATTTTAAAAACGGCATTATAAAGCGTAGCATAAAAACTATTGTGGTAAGGGAGTTTGTTGTTTTTACAACAAATCTTATTATAATAGACGTGTCTTTTTAGGGTTCAAAAAAGGGTAAAAACAGGATCCTCCTACTGATCCTATTACTAAGACTTCGCTGTCCGTCTGTCTGTCACAGGGTACTGTATCTCATGAACCGTGATAGCTAGACAGTTGAAATTTTCACAGATTATGTATTTCTGTTGCCGTTATAACAACAAATACTAAAAACCGAATAAAATAAATATTTAAGTGGGGCTACCATACAACAAACGTGATTTTTTTGCCGTTTTTTGTGGATAATGTTACGGAACTCTTCGTGCGCGAGTCCGCTCGCACTTGGCCGGTTCGTTCATGAACATTGACCCATGAAGGGGTTTTATAGAGGCACGTAGAAACATTACATTTAGCATATATGCCAACATTTTGCAGTGGTTAGTATTCCGCACGTGGGTTGCAAGCCATCGCCGTGCAACAACACTCAAAAATATGCATACCAGATCTAGAACAAAGATTAGCAGATCATAGAAACATTTGTCCCGCCGGCGCCGCACCACTTACATCTCAGTTGGGCACTCGGCCACCACGTCATTTAACGGAAGGTCTGATTTGGACAGGAATAGATCATAACCCAAGATAACAATACGAAGCCGTGTTGGCCGAGTGGGAGGTACCTCGACTTTCAATCTGAAGGTCGTGGGTTTGAATCCCGAAAATGGATCACGACTGTAATCCCCAAGTACAGTAGACATACTCTAAGATCTCATTGTTTAGATCCTTGAAGATGTCTAAGAAGGGTAATCAGAGGCACGTCCAAACAATGCGTTTGGCACAATACCCAACATTTAGCAGAGGTTAGCTTTCCATACGTGTAAAGTTGCAAGCCTGTCGCCGCTTACAAGAATACTAACTGTTTTCGTCACGATGTGTTTTAATGCGCATATAATTTTTTCGAGCAGAAAAATCCATTGATGCACACCGTGTTTCGAACCCACGACCTTTAGATTGACAGTCGAGGTACCTCCCACTTGGTCATAACGGCTTAATAACCCAAAAATAAAGCAGTAACCCAAAAAAGTTGTGCAGTCCAAAATTATTTTCGTAAACGTGTGTTCAAACGACCGCTAATAAAACAACCCATATTTTTTTCGGTCGGAACACTGTCCTTCTTTCTCATGGCCAAGATTTACTTGAAAGCTAATCAGATTTTAATGGGAACTGTATCAGACGATAGCTTAAAATTCAAGGAGTATTAAATAAATAATTGGAAGTTATTATTTTTAGGACTGGCCTCACAGCTCAGTTGGTAGTAACTCTGCCTTCTGCTCTGTAGGTTGTCTGTTCGATCCCCACCCAGGGCAAATATTTGTGTGATAAACATAGATGTTTGTTCTGTGTCTGGGTGTTAATATGTATAATAAGTATGTATTTACAAAAAAAAGTATATAAGTATCCTATCAGTTATCTGGTTCCCATAGTACAAGCTTTGCTTAGTTTGGGGCTAGATGGCGTTGTGTGAAATGTCCACCAATATTTATTTATTTATTTATTTTATCTAGAAATTATATAATGCGAGAAAACATTTTCATTCTACGTATAGAATGATAACTACTGCAAAATTTGGGCAAGTGATATGCTTGGATAAGATTCCCTTAAGACACCTTCAAGGATCTGAGCACCTGGAGATCTGAGAGTATGTCTATCGTACTTTGGGATTACAGTCGTGATCCTATTTCCTAAGGACCCTATTATTAAGACTTCGCTGTCCGTCTGTCTCGCACAGAGCTGTATCTCATAAACTGTGATAGATAGACAGTTGAAATTTTCACAGATGATGTATTTCTGTTGCTGCTATAACAACAGAATAAAATAAATATTTAAGTGGGGATCCCATACAACAAACGTGTTTTTTTGCCGTTTTTAGGGTTCCGTACACAAAGGGTAAAAACGGGACCCTATTACTAAGGCTTCGCTGACCGTCTGTCTGTCACAGGGCTGTATCTCATGAACTGTGATAGCTAGACAGTTGAAATTTTCACAGATTATGTATTTTGGTTGCTGCTCTAACAACAAATACTAAAAACAGAATAAAATAAATATTTAAGGGGGGCTCCCATACAACACACATGATTTTTTTGCCGTTTTTATAGATAATGGTACGGAACCCTTCGTGCGAAAGTCCGACTCGCACTTGGGCGGTTTTTTATGGATAATGGTACGGAACCTTCGTGCGCGAGTCCGACTCGCACTTGGCCGGTTTTTTTCCAAGAAATATAAATTTTTGTCTACCATCTTATGTTGTTTCTAAAACAACACTTGCTTGTATCACTTCTAACGAACTTCACGTGGAATACTTATTAAATCCTCGCAACAAAACTCCGCGGCAGTTTATGGCCCGTAAAAAAGCTCGTCGAATTTCGGAACAAAGAAAGCAACTAAAATGTTTTCGACCAAAAACAAACGTCAATATTTCGCCGAGAAAAAAAACATAAGAGTTGATTTCGCATCAACCAAACCGTGACAGAGTGAAATGTACAGGGTGAGCCGTTCTTACTTTTTGAGAGTACAATATAATTTACGTCAGTTAGTTCCCACATTTTGCAGTAGTTAGCATTCCATACGTGACAAGTTGCAAGCCCATCGCCGCTTATTAGAACACTAACTGTTCACGATGTTTTCATGTGTTTTTGATGCTTATATAATTTTTTCGAACAGAAAAATCCATTGATGCACGCCGGGATTCGAACCCTCGACCTTTAGATTGAAAGTCGAGGTACCTCCAACTCGTGAACAGAAAACACATTTTTTTGCATACACTAGTGCAAAAAAATGAGTTTTCTTTCTTTCTTCTAATAAACTAGTGGACTTTGCCCGAATCCTTGATTTATTTATTTACATCATGTACAATACATGATCCATGAAAATCTTACTTGTTCTTCTAGTATTGCTAATTATATAACTACTAGCTGCTCGCTTACCATGGGTGGTACCTGTATAAAAAGTAGCCTATACGTTATTCTGATGTATAAGCTATATTACTCTAAAGTTTCATTTTAATCCGTTCAGAAGATTTTTCGTGAAGAAGTAACACACACACCCACTCACTCACTCACAAACTTTCGCATTTATAATACTAGTAGGAAGTTAAATACCCACTTGTATCAATTTGCTACAAAAATTGAGTTTTCGAGTTCAAAATCATCACACAAAAAGTCTAATACTTTCTCAACTCAACGCTTTGCCGAATGACTCTTGAAAGCTGAGCGTTGACGACGAGCGGAATTAAAATAAAGCGGATTCGAATGCCTGTGGACAAAAGGGAGCCGAGACAGGATTCTGGGAACATGGAGGCTAAGGCGGTGTGGCGTACCTACTGGGTTTCTCTAAAATTACTTTAACGGAGAATTTTATTATAACTATAAAATTCCTTAAAATATCTATAGAGATGGAGATACGAGTATGTGGGAAGGTTTTGGCTGGAAGGTGTATGTAGTTTACCTTAGGTTGGACTCATTGGGAGCAGTTCAGCGGAATTTTTACAAGTGGGAGGTACCTCAATTCCAATCTGAAGGTCGTGGGTTCGAATCCCGGCGTGCATCAATGGATTTTTCTGTTCGAAAAATTTATATGCGCATCAAAAAAAACGGTGAAGGAAAACATCGTGAGGAAACCGGTTAGTATTCTTACAAGCGGCGATGGGCTTGCAACCTGTCACGTATGGAATGCTGACTACTGCAAAATGTGGGCATGTGCCAAATATATGTTTGGACGTGCCTCTGACTACCCCCACTAGACATCTTCAAAGGATCTAAGCGTCTGGAGATCTGAGAGGATGTCTACCGTACTTGGGGATTACAGTCGTGATCCTATTTATTTTTATTTTATTTCTTTATAATCTTTGTTCGTTTAGTATTTTAACAAGGATTTCAGGAACAAGTCACGCCTCAACCAATAAATTAGGAGTATATTAAATTCGATTTCCATGATTTTCTTACAGGCGAAACCAATAAAAGTGTAAAATTAAAAAACCAAGAAATTTTGTAAAGTTAATTTGAGCCCATTTTGTTTTTTTTTCTGCCTATAAATTTGTTCCGCACCTGAAGTTCATAGAAACTTTCACCGAGCATTTTCAACAAATCTTACTAGCGAAAGAAACTCGCAAGAATATTCGTTATGCAGACACGACGTATATTTTTGGCGGTCACGGTCTACGTGGCGTTAACGGCCCCTAACCCGTTTCACGGGTGTTTACCCCAATCCTGGTATAGGGATGGTCCGAAAGCGAGAAAAAAAAGTATTGTAAAACGTTGAAACACCTATTTCTGCGAAGAGACGGATACACAGTTGCAATGACTTGCTTTCCATCATCATCTTCTTGCCCTTATCCCACTTAAGTGGGGTCGGCACAACATGTGTTCTTCTTCCATTTCCCTCTATCAGCCTTTTAAAACCATCTATATATATACGAGTAAAAGAAAGTCGTGTTAGTTACACTATTAATAACTCAAGAACGGCTGAACCGATTGGGCTGAAAATTGGTGGGGAGGTAGCTTAGAACCAGGAGACGGACATAGGATACGGTACGATACGATTTTTAACGGGAACGGGAACGGAAGGTTAACATTCTAAGGCGATACGAAGTTCGCCGGGTTAGCTTGTATCGAATAATATCATGGTTTCCACAAATCAATCATATATGTACAACTTGCTATTTTTTTCAAACTAACTTTTTACTTTTAACAAAAAATCTATAGTTTTGCAATTTTTTAATCAGCAGATTGTTTTGAATTTCTTGTACGTGGTAACGCAGTGGCGTTTGTAAACAAAAACCACGTAAAATGTAAAGTTTCCTGTATGTTTACGAAGCGATATGAAGTTAATGCGAAATGTGGGCATGGTGTTCCGATGGATGTTTGGACGTGCCTCTGTCCACCACTTTCAGATAAACTCAAGGATCTGAGCGCTTGAAGATCTGAGACGATGTCTATTGTAGTTGAGAATTACAGTCGTGATCCTACTAGTAATTTAATTATTTTCAGATTTTTTTAGTCTCAATATCTATCGTTGGTTGGCCGGATGGTCCTACCCTATTCCTGAAGTACTTAGCAGAAGTACTTACGTAATTCTGCTTCCGAACTTTACACGACTACTTAGCTTAATTTAATGGATGTTCTTTGTGTCAAGTTCTATATTTTACGCGTCTCGTTGTTTCTTGGACGAAGCAGAATTACACTGTAATTGCAACGCGTACCTTTTGGGGTAGGCTGCGGAATGACGCTCAAGTTGCTCAGTTATGGTGTATATTCGTTTGTTTACTAGCTGACCCCGGCTTTGCACGAATCCTACTATTAATTAAAAAAATACAAAAATATTGACATTCCTTTTCACACAACAATTTTGTAATATTTCAAAAATCATCTTTTATTGTGAAAGAAAGAAATACTTCTTTCTTTCCTAGTGCCTATACTATACATTTATTTGTGTCAAAAATTTTGGTTTCGGAGATGCCGTTCGTTTAGAAAAATCACCTTTCCTACAATATATTTTCGCTATTTTAGGAACAAGTTCCTAAAACCAGGAAAATATTAGGAATTAACAAACTTATAGGCGAACAACAGTGACTTTATTAATAAATATAATGAAAAATCCAAAAAAAGATAATTTTAGAAACAGCACACAATAAGAAGTATGGTCCAGAGTATGGCAAATTAACGGTCATTTCTTATCCTACCCGAAGTTTAGTAAGAGCATTCAGTGCTACTTGAAACAGTTATATCAATAAAATACATCAACGTTTGCGTTTGTAATAATTCTTGTGCTTAGTTTTCCACGCGATGAATATCCGCAATACTCTATTAATTTATTGGCTCTAAAAACAACACTAATAATTATTCTAATTAAATAAGCATGTGTTTTCGCTCAAAGTCGCGCCTGAAAATTAATATCACGCGGCAATATGGTGTTATCCAACACCGAGCGACTTAAAATAACGAACCTTGGTAGTGACACCACCGATTCGATTAAAGTTTTAATTAGTTTTAGCTTTCACATAAATGCTTGATGGAACGTGTTAGCCAATGAAGCGAGCCATAATAGCTGTTCATATTGAAGTTCTTTCGGCCCTCGGCCCCTGAAGGTTCCACGGTGCGGTCAGCGGCCCAATTGAGGTATGGCCTTGGTAAAGGTTTTGTGATTGACGCTAAAATAATCAGTTTAATAGTTACTTGCCGACCCGTGACAGACGTCCTGTCAAATTTCAATAATCGAATAGAAAAGATCGAATGTTTTTGTGATGTCGTCGTCGTACCGGCCGGTCGTACCTCTGACTACCTCCATTGGACAATTATAAAGATCGCCTAGACGATGTCTACTGTAGGTACATGGGGATTATAATATATAATAAGTATGTATTTACCTAAAAAAAAGTATGTAAGTATTCTATCAGTTATTTATCTGGTTCCCATAGTACAAGATTTGCTCAGTTTGGAGCTAGATGGCGCTGTGTGAAAAGTCCGCCAATATTTATTTATTTATTTATTATGTTGGAAAATGTTCTCGAATGTTTATCGATACGTTGTCTTCCTGAGACATTATTAACGTGCTTTTCGAAGCGAGTTTTGTTGCAGCGGAAGGATAACAACCTATATTGTCTGGAAAGGAACTGATGCTGTAAAAAATCCTACTCTACACTCCTTGCAGGAATAGGTTGAACAACCAATAACCCTGTATAGAACAGCTTTGAGTTCCAACGCATTCGATACGATTCGATCAACAAAAAGCCAAATCGATTTCATGGTATTTGATGAATTGTTTATGAGAACAAATTAATCGAACTAATTAATTTAATCGATTTCTAATTGCTGGTGGATCCTTTTCGGGCACCGGTTTTTTTATTATATTAATTATTTATTAGTTTATAAAGATTAATACTAAATAATTATAGTTCTTTTGACTTTTTTGTTGAACTAACTTTTGAGAAAACCGTAAAACCGTACTTTTAATTATTAATATTGTTCGAGCCTTCACCTTGTTCGATCGGCACCACACTGGAACTCTGGAAAGGATCATTGAAAAAAAAAGTAGACCCCCAAGCCGTGTTTGTTGCCTGATTCTTCTAGGCTTGGTCGTGAGGAACAGGCGTAGCTTCACCTAGCACCTAAGACGTTTCAAAGTGATCCTTGTGATTGTATTAAAATAAATGCCATTTGAATTTGACTTCATTTAGGCTTTTACTATTTTAATGACTGCGTACTCTATAAATTATAAATCCCAAATGGTAACTGTTACTTATTTTAGATGCTTCAAATACTTGAGAAAAGGACTCAAAAAGATGGCGTTCGCAACAAAGAAGTACGAGCGCCTCCTCCTTTTGTCCGAATTAGAAAAGAAGAAAGAACTAAGGGCATATCTCAAGAGATCAAAGGTCAAGAGCCTTTTAAGTTAAAAACGGCTCGTTGTCGTGACATTGGCGTTGATTTTTAATATTTTTTGGTTAAAGCATAAATTTAGGACAGCTTGTCCACTTTAGAAAGTAACTCTAAATTCCACTATCTAGTGACTGCACTATCAAACCTATTACTGCACCATTGCGGTCGATCTCATTGTGTGAAAACTGACGTGAACTACGTATTTAACGCGCTATTACTTTATCTATTCCAATATTATAAATGTCTGTCAGTGTCGTCAGCCAAACCGCTGATCCAATTGTCATGAAATATCATATAGATATAGTTTAAAGTCTTGGGACAGACATACCCTCGTATTCAAGAACGACACTATGAGAACACACACCCACAGTGGACGAATAATTTTTTCATAAAAAATCCCTTTATGTGTTGAGCGGCACTATGGCGCACACTACCGTGTGCCTTTAGAGCTCAACTTTGGCTAGATGCACACGACAATGTGCCTCTAGTCACACTATGCAGTGTCGCACAACACATAAAGTGATTTTCATGAAAAAAGATTTCGTCCACTGTGGGTGCGTGTTCTCATAGTGTCGTTCTTGAATACGAGGGTGAGACTTCTTTTTTTTTTTTTTTTTTTTTTTTTAATTTTCTTTTGATTTTTAAGGATTTCAATGTTTTACGATAAAGTCGTCAAAAACACAATTATTTATTCCCACAAATCCAAGCCGAGTCACAACAATAATAAAATATTTATAGTAATATACTTACTTAAGGAAAATCACATGTTTTTTAAAAGAAGCACAATATCACTCACCATGTTGAGGACTCTTGAAGTTTGAGTCGAAACATTGTCATAACTGTCAACTCTGTCTGTCACAGGATTTATGTTACTGTGAGTTGCAACTTTTTAATGTGCTAACTGTCGCGTTTGTGAACTGTGACTGTATTATTGTGTGGATGCGGCGAAATTCAAGGTTAGATGTGAATATTTTTGTGTTTTTTATTGTCTGGCCGAAGAAAAATCTACAGGGTGTCCTAGAAGTCGACGTTCAAAAAGCTGGCTTATTTCGTAAAAAGGCTTTGAAAACAGTTTAGGTACATAGATTCTATAATAGTTACTATGAAATTGGTATTCCTTAAAGAAATAAAACTAAGTTATGTATTTTTTTAAGTCATTCTTTGTTTAGTTAACAATTTAGGTCGAATTTAAAATAACTTATTAGCCAGCCATATATTAATACATATTATGACTTAAAAAAAATATATTAGTGTTTCGTAACATTTAATAAATTGTCTCAATAAAGTTTAAACTCGTCCGATGTCAATGAGGCTTCACGTTTTTACAATTTTAATAAAACTCTAAATCTCTTCGATGGATCGGATGATCAAACCAGTCTTGAGTACCCACTCGTTCTTTTTAATACATTCTGAAAATGGCTCGGGGTTTTTTGTTTCAAAAACAAGGTACGAGTAGGTACCTACTGCAGATATCTATACTGATATTATAAATGCGAAAGAAACTCCTGATTCCTGAATAAATAAAAGATATTCTGCAATTTGAATTAAGTTCATTAGCAGCATTGCTATAAACATACTTTTTGAGACAAAACTCTTTACCTTATTAAGGAAATAGCTACATCCTACTACAAATATATCTTTATCTGCAGGATTATGTGGGTTTGTGGGTGCACGGATAATAAGGGGTAGGTAGAGGAAGAGTGTGTGGGAGCGAGTTAATTTAATGTGTATGTGTGTATATTTATACAAAACTATACCTATATGTATCGTACGAGTATGTATTTATTTACAAAAAATATACAGTATTCAGTTATCTAGTTCCCATAAATCATCTTATATAATTCGTTAGATAAACATACTAGCTAAGTAAAATAAACCAAACATTTCACATATCACCTTAAATCATCTTTTGTAGATGTTACAGGCCCATGAAATTGATGAAAAAAAAAACATTATTTTACCCGGGTCTACTACCTAGTGAAAAGATACTATTTTATTCAATCAGCTATGCCCAAAATAAGAATCCATTTACTAAAGTAGGAACCTACTTATTTATGAGTGGACGTATTCCTAACTTTCCCTAAACTCGGAGAAGACTGGCCTTTACCGACAAGGAAATACCGAGACGTCTATTTGCAGAGCGTTTTTGCTTTTACCTGAAAAACAATTACCCAACTGACCCTCGCAGGCATCCCAAAGTCTAACTACAGAAATAGAATTTGAAAACAAACCTTCGATGATAAACATTAGGGAAAGTGTTTTAGCATATGAAACAGAAATGAGATCACGACTGTAATACGGTAGACATCTACTCAGTTCTCCAGGCGCTCAGATCCTTGGAGATGACAAAGGAGGTATCCAGAGGCACGCCCAAATATAACATTTGGCACATGCCCACATTTTTGCAGTAGTTAGTATTCTATACGTGACAGGTTGCAAGCCCATCGCTGTTAATATGAATACTTAAGCACGTGTTAAAGCGCATTTACTTTTTTTTTAAATAAATTGATTGCTGAGATTCGAGCCTACGATCTTCTGATTGAAAGACGAGGTACCCACGCAGCCAATGCTGTTTTAATAGATAAGTATTTTTGCTCACAAGCGCGCTACTGCAAATTATTTTTAACAAAACGATCATTCCAAAATCACCTTTATAAATTCAAACGGCAAAGAACTAGATCAACTTAGTACGTCGTAAATATCTCGACCACCGATCAGAGAGGGCGCCACTTACATTTCAATATAAAAGGAACAGGAAATTGGTTTCCAAGCACACGACTCTGTTGAATGCTTCCCGTGATTTGTATCGATTCAACAATCGGTTTTGCATTCGCGCGAAAAGCTTCAAACGATTTTAAACCTTATATCTGAGTCCGTAAAGTCTGATAGGTGTTTCGGTGAAGTGTGAGCAATGTGGTCGGATGGACACGAAATGGCCCAGGTTTCAATGAGATGTAATGACAGATTACAATATATTTGAAGAGTCTATCATACGCGTAGGAAGCAGTGGGGAATCGTGACGCGGTTCTGATTGCATAGATTACTAGTGGAAATCCATACGACTTTGTTCACGTTAAGTTATGTTTAAGCCGATTTCAATTCCTGCTACTCCCCCTTAAGGGTCGAAATTCGGGAATTCCTTTCTTAGTGCACCTCTCTACACACCAAAATTTTAAGTTTTAGGAGTGGTTTAGGCTGCGCGATGATAGATGCTATGCTACTTTTTTTCCAAAAATATTCAAATTTAAATTCAAAAATCATTTATTTCAATAAAATCACAAGGATCACTTTCACGTCTTAGGAACTAGGTGAAGCTACGCCAATTCCACGCGACCAAGCCTAGAAGAATCAGGCAACAAACACGGCTTGGGGTCTACGTTTTTTTTAATTATATTTTGATTTCAATAATTGAATATTTTACGATAAAATCGCCAACAATCGATTTCCTGACTCTACGCGGACGAATTCGCGGGTAAATATAATATAACTAACTATAATATAACTCTAGTATAATATAATATAACTAGCCTTCTCCTTATGAAGTTTGAAGTCGTATAAAACGTTCATCAATTTAAAATCCGATATCCCAGACTGCAGTGCGTAAAGGTTCGTGTTAGTATTTTGCATCACTGGGAATTGAATATGGCGATTTATAACCACCATATTGGATTTCTTGATATCCTATATCACGTGATTATGAAATCCAATGACAACTCATAAATAAATAAAATAAATAGGATCACGACTGTAATCCCCAAGTAAGGTAGACATCCTCTCAGATCTCGAGGCGCTTAGATACTTTGAAGATGTCTAGAAGGGTAGTCAGAGGCACGTCCAAACATTATATTTGGCACATGCCCGGATTATGCAGTAGTTACCTGTCCATACGTGACAGGTTGCAAGCCCATCGCCGCTCATTAGAATACTAACTGGTTTCCTCACGTTTTAAGCACGTGTTTTCCATCACCGTTTTATGCACGTGTTTAATTGCGCATATAAATTTTTCGAACAGAAAAATCCAATGATTCCCGCCGAGATTCGAACCCACGACCTTCTAAATGAAGGTCGAGCCACCACCCACTCAGCCAACACTCATTTATAACTATAGATTTTTACACGGGTCTTTATCACGTATAACCTTTACCCTTATAAAAATCTATAGTTATATTTACTAATGACAATAGTTTGATAAATAACTTATTTAGTAGAAGTCAAATTGCAAAACTTACTTGCACTACTAGATTTAGAAAAAGACATCAATTTGACTACAGAATGATACGCATTCAACAAAATTCGTATTTTTTTTATCATTACAAATTTATAGGAAAAAAATTGGAAGTTGTGTAAGATTACTTGTTTCTATGCAATTATTGAAATTTGACAGGACAATGTCTGTCACGAGTCGGCTAGTACTTGTTGTTTGAAAAGGTCTTTATTGAACATAAAATAATACAAATTAATATATCTAAACACAGTCTAGTACATTACAACATAGTATTCGAATTTAGTAACTCTGCAGGCTTTTAATCGCCTTTATGAGTCTTTTAATAAAATATATATTTATGACAGTATTTACTTTATAAATCTAACGTAAAAGTTATTTGCATTATGCTAACATTTAATAAATATTTTGTTTATATTTTATATGCTCTTTGTAAAGCGCACATTTTTAAACTATAAAGCTAATTTTAATTTTAACAAGCTACTTTTTAACAATAAAGGAACTAATTCTAAGTGACTAACTAGTATCGAGTCGGCTAGTACTATAAATGTGCGGTTCGATAGCACTTAAATTTTGAATTTGGAAATAAAAATTTATGGCTTGATATGGCAGAAAACTCACCGTTGAATTCCTGGATCCAGAGCTTGTCCCGGGACGTAATAACAGTTTTGTAGGTTCACAGTCACTTGTAGTATAGGAATATTTACTTTTCACGGCTTGGAACATGGATTTTCAGGTTTTTTTTATATTTTTTCTCGAGTCGCGTGCGCGCATTTTCTCGTTGTTGAAGACAGTAGCGCCGCTTGTCTGATTTGCGGCGGCGGGCGATAACTTCCAATCATGTCGGATGATTGCTCGAGCGCGGCGGGAATTTTGGTTCGTTTTCAAAATCAAGCCATAATAATGAACTAAACCCAACATTTCCCCCCACCGAAATCCGATAGGATTTCCCAGTTACGATACCAGGACAAGTGGAACTTGAATAACTTTGAATAACCAATACCAATAAAAGTAATATATATCACTTTACTTCTTACGTCATCTATCAGTTATCTGGTTTCCGAAGTAGAAGTTATGCTTGGTTTATGGCTAGGCTAGATGGAATTAAGCGAAATGTCCACCGCCAATATTCATCAAAATTCCAACAACTTTTTTGCCACAGACCAACTAAATGATCGATAAAAAGCTTATAAATGAGTTGATTTTTTCAATAAGTCACTAAAAAAATCTTGAATAAAAAACACCTTACCCCGAAACAGGCTATTTCAAATTCGACACGCGTACACGTTAGGACAACCGTTTAACGAGTGGTATTTCGTGAGAATCGTTTAAACGATTCGATAATCGATATCATCGGTATGTGTCGGTACAATCGAGATAGGTATCGATGTGTAAACAAAACAGGCGGGCAGTTTGCGTGATGCGACCTAACACTGAAATTGGCTGAGGTCTGGTTTTTTTCTGGTTTGTTAATGAAATTAACAGAATCACCTTAAAATACCTCACAGCTCAGTTGGTAGTAACTCTGCCTTCTGCGCTGTAGGTTGTGGGATTCTCATTTAAGATAAACATTTGTGTGATGAACATAGATGTTTGTGCTGTGTCATAATATGTATTAAAAGTATGTATTTACAAATGTAATAAGTAATGTATGTAAGTAATTTATCAGTTGTGTGGTTCCGATAGTACAAGCCTTGCTTAGTTTTGGGGCTAGATGTGTGTCCACAAATATTTATTTGTTAATTTATTAAATTAAATTTAGAGAGTGGTAGAAAATAAAGCCAATATTTTAGACTAGCGGAAACCCTCACAACTTCATTCACGTGAAGTTATTTTCGAACAGACTTCAACACCCGCTGCACCCCATTAGGGGTTGAATTTTTCTATGTGCACCCCTACAAATCAAAAGGAATACACCCTCCAAATTTCAAGTTTCTAAGACCAGCAGTTTAGGGTGTGCGATGATAGATCAGTCAGTCAGTAATTCTTAACACCGCACTACTTCCTTTAATCGTAAATTAAGCAGACCGCATCAAACAAGGTGTTTCACATTTACGCAAATAAAGCAAAAACAATAACCTACATTCGAAGTCACACCGGTCTCTAAGCGTCATATTAACTTGCAAAAAATGACTTGGAAAATCAATGAAGCGGTTAAATGAACCACACTCAATGTGCGGTAGTGCATCTAGACATTAATACTGTTTGATGATATTGTAATCAACATTATTACGAGCGCAGACTGGAAATAAACTAATGGTATTATAATTACGTTTAAAAAACTAAAAGAAAACAGGTGAAATTGTTTTGACTGTCGAATAGTTGGTATTCGTTTTTTATGTTTTATGAAGGAACTATTTAGTCATACATGAATATAATTGAAATGAGATAAATTTGGAACTTTTTCCCACACAATAGAAAAACCATACAAATTTTATTACCGGATAAAAAGATACGCGCGATTATTACATAAAAAATGCATCAAAAAAATATAATTACGAGTATACGTGTTGAATTAATAACCTCCTTTTTTCGCCAGATGTAATATTGCGTAGGGATTTTAAAAGGACGCAAATAATACCTAGGTCTTCTAGCTCTAGAGCTGCGCGGCGCATTTTAATAATAAAGTTATTGGACTCGTCCAGCAAGTACTAGATACTCTTGCTAGAGTACGTACTAATAAAAAATATATATAGGCGCTCAGATTTCTGAACACATCTAAGGTAGTTAGCGGCACGTCCAAAAAAAACGATTGGTACACAACCACGTTTTGCAGCAGCTAGCATTTCAATGTAATATGGTTGCAAGCATATGGCCACTTATCAGAATACTAGCGACCAGCCCCGGCTTCGCACGGGTAGCATGTTATTATACATATAAACCTTCCTCCTGAATCCTCTATCTATTAAAAAAAACCGCATCAAAATCCGTTGTGTAGTTTTAAAGATATAAGCAAACATACATACGCGGGAAGCGGAAAGCGACTTTGCTTTATACTATGTAGTGACTATGTGGTTTCCTCACGATGTTTTGCTTCACTGCAGTGAACACGTGTTAATACGCCTATACATTTTTTTTTTCAAATAGGAAAATGCATTTAACCGAGTTTTGAACCCACGACTTAAGACGAGGAATATTTTTTTTTAATGTACGTAGTATATTTTTTTTGTCTCAATAACCGAAAAACATAGTTTTGTTTTTTTATGACAAAGATAACTTGAGGATTTAACCTAGATAAATTAAACACTAGGTAAAACTTTTTTCGATATTTTGTTTTCCGAAGTTGGCTCTTTCAAAACACTATTTACGTTTTTACTCAAAACTATGAATAGCTGAACCTTTTTTTTATATAATTCGTTAGATAATCATACTAGCTACCTAAATTAAACACAGTTTCATGTGTTTCAAGACAATCGTCATCGTCATGTCCGGGTAGACTCAGCCCATACATAAAATCTATAAATTCACAATCACCTGAAGATCGAAATCATAATATTTTTGCAGATGATTTTTTATTTACTTACCTATTATTGGTGCACCTACACCAAAATGTATACATCCTTTTCCCAAATATCTAGGGCTTATGCTGTGCATTAATAAATCAGTCAGTCAGTCAGTTAATCATTCAAGAATTTTGTATATGTATTTAAATACGTGCACCAATTTTACACGTTTACCTAAACAAAGTGTATAGAAATACACCGACGACATAGAAAAAAACATAGAAAAGTGTCCACTCCATTTTCTTTTTTTTAGACTAGACTGGACTCTAGACTGGACACTGTGAGAACCTAGCTAGCGTATGTTTTTTCTATACGATCGTCGGGATTAAGTACCCGTTTAATATTAATAACTCGTGTCCCGTACACCCAGTCTGTCTGGGTATTTGCTCCGTACGAGTAACAAGTGTTCTAGACAATCATTTTTAGGGTTCCGTATCCAAAGAGTGACAAACGGAACCCTATTAATATGCATCCGCTGTCTGACTGTTCTATCTCATGAACGGAAATGGGTAGATACATTAAATTTTCTGTATCACATCAGATACTCAAAAATTTGATCCCAAGGGAGAACCATACAAAGAACCATTAAAAATATTGAAGTTTTCTACGTCTTTCTTCCAGCGCTCATTATTACTCGATGGTACGGAACCTACGTGTGCGATTGTGAATCGCAATTGACCGGTTTTTCTTAAAATATACTGTCGTGTCCAAGAGATGTATGTCTTCGTCTACACTAATCTTAGAAAAAGGTAAAGTTTGTTTGTGACTTTGTGATTTGCGAGTTCGGATGTAGGAGGTAATCTCCGAAACTAACGATCCGATTCTGAAAATTATTTATCTTAAAGGAAGTTACATTCTCAATATAGGAATCTAGTGTAGGATATAATAAAATATATTAAAGTAAAACTACAAACATTCATCCTCACGATACGAGGATGAATGTTTGTATGATCTAATGAAAAATAATTGTTCAGAGTCATTTGTGAGTCTTTTTAGGGTTCCGTATCCAAAGGGTAAAAACGGTGATAGCTAGACAGTTGAAATTTTCACAGATGATGAATTCCCGCTATAACAACAAATACTAAAAACAGAATAAAATATATTTTTAAGTGGGGCTTCCATACATTAAACTTGTCGTTTTGCCATTTTCTATAGATAATGGTACGAAACCCTTACTGCGCGAGTCCGACTCGCACTTGGCCGGTTTTTTTACTAGTTGGAGAGCTAATTAATTCATTAAATCATGTTCAATGTATATTATGTCAATAAGAAGAAATTTAAATTTGAATTTGAGTCGTATAAAGGTGACATTGCAACCTAGCACTGTCATAAAATATAAACATCAAGATCAACAAGATAGTGTCCTTACAATAACAGGATTTGTAGATAATGTTTTTTATATCATAAAAAAACTCAAAAAAAGACCCAAGCTGTGATAGCTGTGTCGAGCGGAAACATGACATGGAGACATGTTTTCCATCTTTACAAGATTAATAATAATTTTGATGATCACTACATAGTATAAAGCAAAATCGCTTTCCGCTTCCCGCGTCTGTATGTAATATGTATGTATGTATGTTTGCTTATATCTTTAAAACTACACAACGGATTTTGATGCGGTTTTTTTTAATAGATAGAGTGATTCAGGAGGAATCAACGACAGAGGGAGTTTTCTTTTGTTAATTTTACCCTCATGGGGGTGCAGCGGGGGTTGCAGTTTGTTTAAAAATAACTTCTGAACGAAGTCGAGGGTTTCAAATAGTATAGACATATTATTATTGTCTTGCAGCGATAAACTTTTGTCACGATATATAACCGCTAGATACGATATGACAGTTCCAACGATAAGAATAACTTCACAACATAATGTGCACAGCAAAAACTTGAGCAGAAATGCAAAAGTGCCTTAGATTTTACAAAGACGCAAGGCGGTCGTTCCAGTCTTGCTCCAATTAATTCCCGCCGGTCATTTAGACCGCGCGCGGCGAATTAAGGGTTAATATACTTTTTTTAACCCGCGCATCGGTAATTGCGATGCGTAATCCGTGAGCGAACTGCAAGTGGTCTTATCGTAAAGGCGCAGCTATTTTTTCACATTGAGTAGAAATAAAAATAACAGATGAAAGTATAGTTAAAATAGGGTTAGGTTTATTAAATGGTAGAAAACTCTTTTAGGGTTAAGCTCGCCTTTGTACATGTTCTTTTTAATGTCATAATTGTTAATGTTTTCTGTGTACAATAAAGTATTTGATGTATCTGAAGTTGATTTGATCGATTATCTTATAGTAACTGTATCTTCTTTGGTCACCCTGGATTGGGTTATCGGCCAAGTTAAGGTATAGTGACTAAATAAAACCGTTCGATGTTAGGGGAATAGGTGCTTAAGGCCCTGTTTGTCGACGATTGCTCTTTTTTGAAACGAAAAAAGAAATACTTCTGAACAGAACTTACTACTTCTGGACACCAAAAAAACTTATCTGCCCGTCCTGGTTTCGCACGAGTGTACGTACTAATTAAGATTATAGGCAAAATTGTATAGATAAATTTTTTGTAAAATAAAATATGGCATTTGTTACTCGCTGATAATGTAGCCTTTGATAGGTGTAAGAATTTTAAAATTGATCTCGGGATTTTTTTTGTTTATCCATTACAAACAAAAATACAAATGAACTCTACCTACTTAACAAAGGCGAAAAAAATAAATTGACACGGAATTTATTTTATACGTGAGTAATTTCCTGTTTTGACATGATGTGTAAGTAAAGTACTGTTCAAGAAAGTTTTGAAAGTCAACCAAGATTGTTAAAAAATGCATTTTTTTGTGTAAAACTGTCGTCTAAACCGAATATAGAGTGAAACAATCAAACCGATCTGCCAACGCTACCATCAGAATGCACCCTCGTACCGTCAGCAACGAATCGCCCGAAGCACTAACTCGCGACTCGCGACTGAGTTAGCTAATGACCGGCCCCGTAGTGGCAATTACATTTTGATTTATGATTTAAGAGTATTCCTGGGCAGGCGTTTTTCTATACAAACGTATTCAGCTGTTTCCTGCCTGGATGATGACACCAGAGCAAATATTTTTCTACCATATAATCTACGAGAACCACCGCATGTCCTATTTTTCTCCATAAATTAGTTATTGTTAGAACCGTGTAAACCCAAAAAAAAAATTGCGAGTTTTAACCGCTCAGTTTTTCTACTGGACGTCTAGTCCAGTAGAAAAATTTGACGAATATAATTAATAATAATTAATGTATCATTATTTTTCAAACTATCGTGATTAGTAGACATAACTATAGATTTTGACACGGGTCTTTATCACGTAATTACCTTTAATTTACTCTCACGACGTTTCGGCTATGTTACAATAACCATGGTTATGTTTAACCATGGTTACGTTTCGGCTATGTTACAATAACCATGGTTATTGTAACATAGCCGAAACGTCGGGAAAGTAAATTAAAGGTAATTACGTGATAAAGACCCGTGTCAAAATCTATAGTTATAATTAATGTATCTTATATTATTTTTGAAAAAAATATATATATAGATCCAGTTTTGAAGGAGGAAACAGGAGAATACGAAATAACGATTTCGTCATTTTTAAATAGGAATATTGATTCCACGCTGTTGTTGTCTCTATCGCCACTCATATGTTTATTATCTTAGGCACAGCGCGACATCAATAAAAACGTATAGCAATAAAATTTGAAATACCTATTTTTCAAATTTGTCGCTGCTAGGATTACCTCTTAAGCCCGACTATTATTGTGTTGCGAACCGTACAGGTTAACATGTTAATTTCGCCTGGATTAATCTAATACAGTGATTGGCATGAATCGGCGAAACGAATGAACAAAACTGGTAAAGAAAAACATCATATATCAATGCTATAATCAACTCACGAGCCAATAAACTTAAGGCAAGGGTTACTTTGCTCTGGGCAGGCTTCATCATGACAGAAAAGAGATAGATATAAAAAGAAAGAGACGGCTGCGCCAGTTTAACCCATTATGAGCTAGCGGTGCCATTTGGCATCACCTTTACGAAGTTTGAATTTTCATGTTTATCTTTATTTTGAAACAGTGTAGTTAAGACAACCAATAACTAAATCATAGGAACACAAGTGTATCTATTGATTTCTAAAGCAGTTAGCAAATAATTATCAAGTAATTACTTGTACGAACGTCATAAAGTTGAGGATAAAAAAAGTTGAGAGAAAATAGACGCGCGCTTTATGAAACGTAAAGACACGGTAAGAGGCTAGCGGTGCCATACGGCATCACCCATTTTTCCAAAAACTATAAGAGACATGTAATTTTTTTCTTCTATTTTATGTCCAGGGGGTTCACTAGAACAACATATATGAAACCCAAGAAAATGTGACACCATAAATTAATTCAGCCCATAATGGGTTAAGAAAACTATAACACACATGTTAACAACTAAATAGGTTTTGTGAACGCTTTTTTTTGTTATCTAATGCAATACTATAAAATATTTTTTTTACTGATGTCAGATTTTTTGCACACCAGCGCCATCTATACCAAAATCATCCCTTTTTAGTTTTTTATAATTTTGGGTATGTTTTTCATATTATAAAGTAGTCTATTTTTTAATCGTGTCTATCTACATCTACAGAAAATTTCATCTTAATCCCTTATGTCGTTTAGGCCTGATTGGGGCACAAACATACAAAAATCCTTACAAACATTCGTATTTATAATTTTATTAGGATAGGATTAGGATTTATTGTAGGCATTGAGATAAGAATCTTATCTTATAATGTTTTAAAACGTAGTTTGTTGTAGTTATAAATGAGGCATAGACAAATAACTTTCGATTAGCGGTTTACGATCGCAGAAAACGGTTATCTGTACAGGTTTTCCCTTTTTATATCTGAATATATAAAACTCTTGCGTTAGTGACTGACTGACCTGACCCAGAGACTAAAACATTGCTCCTATAAATTTGGAGGGTGTATTCCTATTGGCTATTTTAAAAGGCCCGGGCAAGAGTACTCTAAACTGACGAGCATGCACGAGGAATGTGATGAGAGTGAATGAAGCTGAAGAAGTCAGGATCGTAGCAAGTGGAAAGCCGTGATCTCTGCCTACCCCTTTGGGACACAGGCCTGATTTTATATATGTATGTATTCCTTTTGGTGTGTAAGAGTGCACTAAGAAATAAATCCCCGAAGTTTAACCCCTAAGGGGCATCCCCCTTAGGGGAGACTGTTTGAAAATAGGTACAAGTGAACGAAGTCGCAAGTATTTTTTCAACTAGTCTTGTGTGGAATGTAAATTTGTCAGGAATGTTTATGTGACAACAACATCCTAAGGCCGTGCAAGTACTTCCACAGTTAATAGGTACTATCTTGGAATCGTACTGCAGATCTGCTCCTACTAATTTGCAGCTATAGTATAATGATACAGCTATTTTACGGAAATGTTTGGTGTTTAGTCAAACAAGTCCACAGTTTGATTCCGTGATAGCAAAAATGTAATAAAATCTTGCGTTATTCCCAAGTATAGTAAAAATCCTGTCAAATGGCTGCAGCTGAGTTGTTGCCTTTTCAACAAACAGACGTTTTCTGTTATTTTATTTTTTATATTTTATTATGTGTATGTTTTTTATACTTTTTAGGGTTCCGTACCCAAAGGGTAAAATCGGAACCCTATTACTAAGACTTCGCTGTCCGTCTGTCTGTCTGTCTGTCTGTCTGTCTGTCTGTCCGTCCGTCTGTCTGTCACAGGGCTGTATCTCATGAACCGTGATAGCTACACAGTTGAAATTTTCGTTTGCTGCTATAAAAACAAATACTAAAAACAGAATAAAATAAATATTTAAGGGGGGCTCCCATCCAACAAACTTGATTTTTTTGCCGTTTTTATATATAATGGTACGGAACCCTTCGTGCGCGAGTCCGATTCGCCGTTGGCTGGTTGATATTATTATTTACTTACTACTAATCAAGATTTTTTGTTTATGTTTTGTTTGTTGAATAAATGTATTTTCATTCTTCTTTCTTTCAAATCTCAAATCACTTAGGTATTCTTGATGATGTTCAAAGAGGGTAGTCAGAGGCACTCCAAACGTATAAATTTGGCACATGCCCACATTTTGAATTAATTAACATTGCATACGTGACAGGCTGCAAGATAGTCGACGCTTATAGAAATATCATAATAGCATGTTAAAATGATAATGTTGTAAACACAAATTAAAATTTAAAACATCCTAATAATATTATAAATGTGAAAGTTTGTGAGTTTGTATATATGTTTGTTCCTCAATCAGGCCTAAACGATAAAACGGATTAAGTTGAAATTTGCTGTAGATGTAGATATAATGCTCGAATAAATAATAGACTACTTTAAAATATGAAAAACATCCAAAACGATTAAAAAAAAAACGCAAAAGGGATGATTTCTGTATAGTATAACAAATCCGACATCACAGACTAAAAAAATCAGTCTTTTCTATTTTATTATTAAAATTTGACAGGACAACGTCTGTCACGGGTCGGCTAGTCTTCTATAAAACATATTCTAAAACATTCCTTGAGACATAGGTACATCCTATACTTTCTACCTCTAAAATACGATGCCTAAATTCCAGTTTTATTGCCTGTGTATTTGTGAAGACAAAAAACAGGTTCTCAAGGCCAACATCCCAGAAAGCAGCCGGCCGTAAACCCAAAATGATATCGTACAAATGAGTGAAACCAGCCGAATCTTCCCTAAATAATCCCCAGTAATAGATAGGGGACCATTTTGGCAGTTCCCCTTTTATTACTCCATTTATTATTCCAAACTAGCTACAGCGCGCGGCCTCGCCCGCCTGGTACCCGGAAAAAAGCCTATGTCTATTGAGAATAATAAACCTTTAAAATGGTGTTTTTTTTTTCAAATAAGTACCGGAGATTACCCTTCGCATACGAACAAACTCACAAAATTCTTCTCTCTTTTTAATATATACGAGTATATATCAGCGACGGTCTTGCAATCTATCACGTATGGAAAGCTAACTACTGCAAAATGCATGTGCCAAATGTAATGCTCCTGACTTCCTTTAGACATCTTCAAGAAAATGACGCGCCTGGAGACCTAAGAGGATGTCTAAGGGGATTATAGTCGTACTCCTGTTTTTTTATGACATACCCTGTAGCTTTTGTACATTCCTTTTCCAAATTACACGAAGGTTAGCTGGCAAAAAATGCTTACGAGCATTAAGTTTGCCCATGCACATGTTTTTGTATTGAGCAATAAGGAATTTTCCATCTATCGTATCTATCTATCTGTTTCAGTCGGCCATACTGAAGAGTTGAATAAGCTTCACTGATTCTATGAAGCAATGTGAGATTCTCTTAGGAGTCTACCTTTCTTCGGATGAACATAGGATACGTTTTAAAAAGTAAAAGTAGCCTAAGTACATCGAAAATAATGTACAAAGGAATTCAGCTCTATTGCAGTACAGGATAAGCTCCACTGTTTCTCTGAAGCAATGTGAGATTCTCTAAGGAGCCTACCTTCCTCCCAGGATGCTGCATCGGCGGTGGTGCAATCAGCCGCAGTGGCGGCGGCTGCGGCGGCAGCGCGGCCAACATCTGCGGCATCATAGGCACCACGCCCCCCATCGGCAGGGCAACAGCAAACTTCTGCATGCCCATGCCCCCCATAGTCCATGGCACGAACCATCCCCCCCCTGCCTGCATCGCCCCCCCGCCGTACCACGCCAGCTCGATCAGCTTTGCCACATCAACACAACACAAACACTACTCGACAGCGCTGACGCATGGAGTTGGTAACAGCACTATTCACATGTACCTGGGGACAAGAGGATAAATTGGTTAGTGGTTGTGTATTTGCGTCATTGAGCACACAGCCTAGACACCTCATGCAAGGCGGACACTGTCAGACAACACATCCTACAGATCCTGTGTAAACCTCCGAGCTCGGTTCACGACGCGCCCTGCGGCGGGCTGCGACGAACCGGCCAATCAGAATGCATTTTTTACCGCTCCCCCTGACCCGCAATACTCAACGTTTTGCCAGATTTGTTTGTTTGAAAAAATGAAGCTATTAGGCGTCTGTTGAGCTATGTAGTCGATGTTTTGCGTGGTGACTTAAGGTAACTTCGATGTGAAGGTTGTGCAGGTGAGAACCTAGATCGCGCTTAGTTTAAAAATCATGGTTCAGACACTGTATAAAATCTCAATCATTTTTTACGGTTCCGAACCCAAAGAGTAAAAACGGGACCCTATTACTAAGACTTCGCTGTTCGTCTGTCCGTCTGTCTGGTAAAAAGCTGTATCTCATGAAGCGTGATAGCTAGACAGTTAAAATTTTCACAGATGATGTATTTCTGTTGCTGCTATATAGTTATAACAACAAATACTAAAAACAGAATAAAATAAATATTTAAGTGTGGCTCCCATACAACAAACGTGTTTTTGCCGTTTTTTATAGATAATGGTACGTAACCCTTCGTGCGCAAGTCCAACTCGCACTTGGCCAGTTTTTTTGATGTACCAGTGTCTATGTCATTGTTTATTGGCAATCTAGTTCATTTAAGGATTTAGTAATTTGATCCAATCCCCACCAATAAATATCCGAATACACTCCAAAGCTGCAATTTATTTCCAATTATGGCACCGCTCTGGAGACTACTTTTTCCTACGAACCTCCCTAAGGTGAACTAAATCAGAGACGCAAAGCCTTGAAAGTTACACCAGGATAGTTAGGACGTCCTTAAAAAGTCAGCGTTTCCGTCGCATAGAATTGGCAATTTCGTTTTACTCAAAAACTGACTACAATTTAGTAAAATACGAAAGTGCAAGATAAATTCTAAATTAGGGATAGAGTGGCAGTCTTAAAGTTGGGAAAGTTTCGATAAAATTAACGATTAAAGTAATGTGATTTAGAAATGTCACATTTCAATTGGTGTTGAACTGTTGTGATAAAATGACTAAACTGTCCTAATTTTGAGACTGTTAGGTTTATGAAGAACATATTTTACAATATTTTAGTAAATTTGTCGAGACAGCATAATTGCTACAATTTTATTTTTCAAACTATCGTGATTAGTAGACATAACTATAGACTTTCGTTTAGACGTTTCAGCTATGTTACAATAGCTATGGTCACGGGCAGACGTCGGAAAAATAAATTAAAGGTAATTACGTGATAAAGACCCGTGTAAAAATGCTACAACTGATCAGAGAAATTAGAATTTATGTCGTTGAAGTCTCTCATTGTTCAGTTTCTTTACATTTTCACAGGCTGACTTGTTTTATGTCAAAGCCAGTAAACTTTGACGTAAACAAGACGCAAGCCACAGGTAGTTTAACCCTCGTATTCAAGAACGACACTATGAGAACACGCACCCACAGTGGACGAAATATTTTTTCATAAAAATCAATTTTTATGTTGTGCATAGTGCATAGTGTGACTAGAGGCACATTGTCGTGTGCCTCTAGCCAAAGTTGAGCTTTAAAGGCAGACGGTAGCGTGCGCCATAGTGCCGCTCAACACATAAAGTGATGTTTATGAAAAAAGATTTCGACCACTGTGGGTGCGTTTTCTCATAGTGTCGTTCTTGAATACGAGGGTAACACCTTAACCTCCCTGTACGACCTGCACGTCCCTTGTCAATTCTTGTGAGTACGCCGACCTTCTATCGACGTATGTACAAGAATTGACAAGGGTTACGAGTAGGTTCATTCGCAATTTTAGCATCGAATTTGTCTTGCCGTTATATTGTGTAGTCATTTTAACCTCGATCTAAAATAATTTCTTTCTCACGGTGTTACGAGTATCTCAGATAGTGTATCTGTAATAATATTTCAATGAGAGTTAGTGTCGTTCGTTAGCGATTTTGTCCGTACAATTTATCTATAAAAAACGGCAAAAAAATCACTTTTGTTGTATGCGAGCCCAACTTAAATATTTATTTTATTCTGTTTTAAGTATTTTTTGTTATTGCAGCAATAGAAATAGGAGTCTTAGGGTCCCGTTTTTACCGGAACCCTAAAAAAACCAGATAACGTGTACCTTGTACGTATTTGAAATTTTGTGAAGAGGTCCATACTAACTGTAACAGTATCGATGACAGGTGTCAATACGAACTGTTTTATTATCTGTAACCAGCAGAGCGGGACCGTGAAATTGTATGAGGGTTCTAATTAGCTGATACATATAATTACTAGTCACGTTGGATTTGTTTCGAGTTACATTTGATCGACTATATCCGAACTGCAACTAAAAATTTGTACGTTTTTAATTATCCTAAAGGTGTGACCAGACATTGAGCGGCAATCGAGCGCGGCAGCTGCGCGCAGCAGCCACCAGCTTTATAGTAAGTATATATTTTTATTACTTTGATATAAGATCTGTAATACTCAACATACTGGTATATAGATGGTCTAACGACATCGTAAAAGCCAGGTCGCATTGGGTCAGATGGCGCAACATAGCGGCTAATGGCACAAGCGAAGAGAAGCCTATGCCCAGCAGTGGGATGAAAAGCATGATAATACAACTAATTAAACTGGAAATTCAAACCAATTTTATAGTGCTTATCAGACTATGTTAGTACATGTATTACCAGCCAGCCCCATATTTGATGCTCATCCCCATATTCTTAGTTGTAACCTCGAAACTACCTTGACTCAAACTTTTTCCAGGCCCCTAGAAATTTCCATTTTTTTTATCTTAAATCAATATTTTAGAGGTTCCTCAATTAAGTCATTACGTCATCAGTCCGAGGAGTTTTTCATCAAACAAACTGTCACACGCATGCGTCGTTCAAGAGCTGTCGAGAAATGTCAAGGTACATCTCGAAGTACCTTGAGTTGACAGTTCTGTTGACTAAAGAATCCTCGACTACTATCCTCACGGTTTCGAGGTCGAGTCGAGGTGAGGATATTTCGAGGTAACAACTAAGAATATGGGGATTAGTATCCAAGATTGTACCAAATAGCCTATCCGTCCACTTGGTCAAACCATGTCACCTAAAATGCCAGAAACACACTGAGAACAAAGATATGTCGACCTTGAGACACAAAGAAGCGTCGCAGCAACAAAAAACATTTCTGGGACAGTCTCATAATTTAATGTGGTACGTAAATGTGTCAAAGAGAAAAATGTACCGTCCTTGTGTTTGTGTAACATTCGATTACGGGATGTGTTTATTATGAAAAAAAACCGGCCATGTGCGAGTCGGACTCGCGCACGAAGGTTTCCGTACCATTATCTATAAAAAACGGCAAAAAAATCATGTTTGTTGTATGGGAGCCCCTCTTAAATATTTATTTTATTCTGTTTTTAGTATATTTGTTATTAAAGCAGCAACAGAAATACATACTCTGTGAAAATTTCAACTGTCTAGCTAACACGGTTCATGTGATACAACCCTGTGACAGACAGACGGACAGACAGACAGACAGACGGACAGCGAAGTCTTAGTAATAGGGTTCCGATTTTACCCTATGGGTACGGAACCCTAAAAAACGTGGTTTTAAAAATAATTATACGAAGATTTCGGTCTATTTTGGAGCGAAATCTTTTTGTAATCGTTAGCAAGCCAGCCGTAAGTACCAAATATTGACAACTTGAATGACGTAAAGGTCGCGCGTGGTTTGAACTAATCAAACGAATCAAACGTAATCAAACGAAAACTACAAAAGTTTATAACAAAATATCCGTTTATTTAGATGACATAAACGTTTGATGTATGTGATATATTTTATATCAACATCATTCGTTATTCACAGAGAAACTATTAAAGAGAACCCTATACTAAGACTTCGCTGTCCGCTGTCCGTCTGCCCGTCCGTTCGTCTGTCTGTCACAAGGCTACGGTTCTGCCTCATGAACCGTAATAGCTAGACAGTTGAAAATTTCCCAGATTATGTTTTGCGAGTCCGACTCGCACTTGGCCGGTTTTTTTTGACAATATTTTCTATTGGCTATTAGGCTATCAAATTTAAGCTGTATGTACCAGCTTAAATTTGATAGCCTTGATTAGTAATTTTAGGATTTTATTTATCTAAATTAAAGGCAGAAATAAGATTGGTTAAACTTTTCTATATAGATTTATTTTTCGAAAATGATTCCTAAACATATTTTTTTCATTTATGCTCCAATTTAAAAATGTTTATAGATAATATTCACATAATTAGTTGATAGTACTTACCTTCATTAAAGACGGGTTTTTTATGTTATGTGCGTCTTAACCGGGTAGACTCTGCTCATGCAAAAACCGTAAAATTTTAAGTTTCGTTGTAGCTTTGGGCCGTTCAGCCATGGAGCCTTAAATATTGGGCCATTTCGCCATTGCGATGGAGCGTTGACCCAGTGTGTATACACCTTTATTTGCGAGTTTTATTTAGCAAGCGAGTGAAGTATTATGCAGATAGGAGATTAGGAGCCCATTTGAATAACACCACCTCAGATACGGGGCCGACTACAATGCCATGGCTACCGGGAGCTGGTGGTTGAAATTTTATATTATAAAGACATAAAAAAATAGGATCACGACTGTAACCCCCAAGTATGGTAGACATCCTCTCAGATCTCCAGACGCTTAGATCCTTTGAAGATGTCTAGTGGGGGTAGCCAGAGGCACGTCCAAACATTATATTTGGCACATGCCCAAATTTTGCAGTAGTTAGCATTCCATACGTGACAGGTTGCAAGCCCATCGCCGCTTAACGATATTATGCACTACGTCTTTTTTATATACAGTAATGAAAAAAAATTGCTGTATATTAAGCCTTAAGCAGGAATAAGTAGGTAAAGCAAGAAAAACACGAAAGAACGAGCTAAACAAACAAAGAAAAGAATAACTTTTATACAAAAAACAATATGGTGACACAGGTTAATTTATAAATTATGTTCGAAAATAATCATTAGAAAATAGGAGTGTAAATATCAGAGACTGCTCCGAAAAGGGTTCCAGAAGGTTCTTCAGCCCAAAAGATTTGATTTTTTTTTAAAGATTGTATAGAGTGTAAAAATTCACATCCATTTTCGATATCCGATCAAAAAACAATATGTCAAGATAGACACTTGATTAAATCGTTTATTTTAATAATATTTTACCACGATATGGGTCATTTAATTCCCTAGTACAGTAGACAATGTCGAAGTACCTCTCATTCGGTCAACACGACTATACACAGTGAAATGATTGCACTTAAATAGAAGCTAGCTCTTGGTCTAGAATTGGGGGTGTATTCAGTTTGCAATGCAAAAATGGTTTACCTCTAAACGGTCTCTTGGTTTATTTTGTGTTTAAAAAGGAAAGATTACGCAAAAATGTACACGAACACAATGCGAGATAGGATTTTGTTGGGTAATGCTTACACACAATCAATATGTTGAGCACGTGCTATAAAACCGTTAATAAAATAGTAAGCCCATTTTTATACATTCTAGATATTTATACGGCGTCAGGTAGTACTTTTTATAAGCTTTTATTTATCTTGCCTTGTTAGTTTGTTCGTTAGTAAGTGCGGGTCAATGCAATTGAATTTCAAATCAGGTCCCCCACCAACCAATTAAGCTAAAATTTACATGTATAACTTTGGTGACAATACAAAAATATGACAGCGAGCTGGTCTGATGATGTCAGGAACTGGTCAACGGAACTCTCGAAATAGTTCGATTAAGTCAAAACATTGCATAGTTACCTGTCAAATTACGATGATAATGTAATATTATGTAACAGGTGAAAGCGCACTGGTCTGGAGCTCGAAGGTTCGAAGGATTTTACAAAAATATTCTATTGAAAACTTATTTATTACTCATTTAAAGAACCCTGTATTTGCCTGGGACCGTGTTTTTAGATGGAGTAGGATCCTTATACACCATCCTCTCTTAGTCAACCTTATCAACAGGAAAGACATTAACAAAACGTGCAGAGCTAACTAAGTCGCGTGTTTCCCCACATAAATGTCTCTTTTTAGTCTTTGTTTTGAATCATTGCAAGGAAAAAACACTTCTAAACGACTTGCAACTAATCACCTAAGGCATTAATATTATTGATAATCATCATCATCAACCTATAGTACTCCACTGCTAGACATAGGTCTCTCCCAAGCCCGGTCTTTGGCTATTTTCATATATACCTTTCCGGCGAAATTTCGCTTCACCTAGCCGGAGGGCGTCCTACACTTCGCTTGTCTAAACGCTTTGCTTATCACACTCGTATGATCCAGAAAAAACATGATACCTTATTTAAAATATACATGTAATTACGAGTAAATACATAGTGGCGATTCTGTTGTGTCCTCAAACAAGATTAAGAGCGATCTTATTTTACGAAATTTTAGCTAGATTGTGGACACAACAGAATTGCCACCATTATTATTACTTTCAGTTGGAAACGTCGGGATAAATAAAAAGGTATATAATAACGCGATTGCGTCAAGAATGCAAAGTTTTTACTCAATCCATTGTGAGTGTCTGTTGAACAGCTCCTGATTCCATCATCAGATCAGCTCGCTGTCACCATATTATTGCATTGTCACCGAAATTACATAAGTATGCAAAATTTTAGCTCAATCGATTGGGAATAACTGCTTCAAAATTGAATTGCAAGATTCCACCTTAACAAACATAGTTACATACATACATACATGCAAGTTAAATAAAAGATTGTAAAAAGACTAATAGGTCACTAGTATCTACGAACTTACTCGTTGAAGTGACGAAGCAGGAAGTAAGTATTCTTGATTCTGTGGCACGACAAACCAAAACATCCGTATCCTCATAATACGGCTAATGAGTCCCAAATTAACAATGGGTTCCCAATAAAAGGTTAAAAAAACGTATCGGACCATTAGAGCGATGCCCTCCATCATACAGAAGCTTAGCGGTAAGCGGAGCGGTTGGAAAGTAGCTATTGTATATATTATTTTCAAGTTGAAACAAATACACTGAAATCCACGAAAACGAACCTCAGACAAAGTTCTACTAAAGCCAAACTGTGCTATATTAAGAAATAAAATATCCTACTAATATTATAAATACGAAATATGAGAATGTTTGTATGTTTGCGGCTCAATGACGCCCAAATGACTAAACGGATTTAGATAAAACATGAAATATACATTAGCCTATGCTCTGAAGTATATAGGCAATTTTGTATCTAGGTTCTAGTCGAGCAAAGCCACTGGCGGAAGCTACTAAATATATATATATGTCGTATAAATGCAGGTCAACGGTAATAAAATGACAAGGTTCCTATGTCTTACCTGAATTAGATAGATAAGATAAAGGAACCTTGGGCCGTAATACAATCTCTAAAGTAAGACTGAAGCAGTATTACTTTAAGAGCGAAAGTGATAACACGTGTATCGTTGTCACTTTCGCACCGCGAGTAATACTGCGTTATTTTTTTTTATAGATGTAGCCCCTCATTTTATTGACGTGCCGTTCACACACACCATCGCTCCGCTCGTCGCTACGCGTACACCCACTGCCTTAGAAGTGAGACAAAACGACCCGCAGCGGCCATAGTTCAGTTCACAAATCGATCGACAATTAGCGGGACAATGGGAGGTTTATTCGGTCTGTGGACAGCATGTCATGACAGTTCTTTTATGCGTAGGAGTGGGATGTATTGTTATGCAGAATGTTTGGAACAAAAATTGTATGGCTTGCCTGTATAGGGTAGAGAAAGATTTGCAGTTTTGTCATTCTGAATGCTGAGTCACAAATGGTTGAACTTTTACCTCCGTAAGTATTATTAATCAATTTGATATATGAGTGTCAAGTGTAAAAAGAAAAACCGACCAAGTGCGTATCGGACTCGCGCACCATTACCTAACCATTACCTATAAAAAACGGCAAAGAAAACAAGTTTGTTGAAGCCCTCCCTTTTACATTTATTTTAGTGTTTACGTTTACGTTTTTTTTTCTTTTATTTCTGACCGCGCTCGCGACCTATCCCGCGGTCGCAGGCGATGCTCATGATGAAGAGCATCTGAATTGTCTCGAAACGTCAGCAAAACAAAAAAAACGTGGTAAAAAGCCGTATTTATAGTTAAAATATGGTATAGACAATTTTTCTTTACAAAAAGTGTTAGTTTTGACATTTGGACGATACATTGTCGATACGGTACTGGTTCATGCTAACCCCCCTGAGTAGATATCCTTGTCTACCGTACTTAGAGATGGCGTACAGTCGTGAATAATTTTAATTTAACCGGGCACTTTTTATACCTTGGATGGACTAAGACGTTATGATGTGCAATTAAAAAAAAATTATTACGGACCAAGATCATAAAAAAACCATTAAACGATTTAAGTGTCGTTGGTAGTAAAAAGTTTTTCTATCGGCATAAGATTGTGGTCAGATATTTTATGCCGACGTAAAACATTTAATACGCATACAACTTTTCAAATAAACTGCATTACATTTAGTATTAACTGGTGATCACGACTGTAAACTGCAAGTACGGTAGACATACTCTCACATCTCCAGCGTGCTTAGCATGAATACCCGAGAATAGTATCTTCTACAGAAGTTTATACAATAAAACCGGCCAAGTGCGAGTCGAACTCGCGCACAACTCGGGTACCATTATCTATAAAAAAACGCCAAAAAAAAAACACGTTTGTTGTATGGGAGCCTCCCTTAAATATTTATTTTAATCTGTTTTTAGTATTTGTTGTTATAGCGGCATCAGAAATACATCATCTGTGAAAATTTCAACTGTCTAGCTATCATGGTTCATGAGATACAGCCCTGTGATAGACAGACGGACAGACGGACAGCGAAGTCTTAGTAATAAGATCCCGTTTTTACCCTTTGGTTACGGAACCCTAAAAACTAGCTGTCCCGACAGACGTTGTCCTGTCAAATGCCAATAATCCCACAGAAAAAAAGCACTTTATGCCACCCTTATCGCTCAGGGGTATAAAAAATACCCTAAGACCTATTTTCAGACCTACTATAACACAAATAATATACACAAATAAATTAATAAAAATCGGTCAAGCCGCTTCGGAGGAATTTGGTTACAAGATATATAAATGATATAGGTTAGAAGATATATTTTTTTCGATATAAAAGCAGCAGATTTTCTACTGTTTGAGTATGAAAATCGCAAGTTTGAACAAAAAAATATATTCCTAAACTTGCCTCAACCGACCGACAAATGTAATTCTTGTCTATTCCTTCGTAGACAAATCAATGTATAAGGTAAAGGCGAGTGTGAATGGGAACTTTGGAAGAGGTAACTTCGGCGTATTTTCCAGGACCAAATTGGTGACGTTTTGAAAAAAAGGCCAGGTCAAGAGTACTCAAAACTAGCATGCATGAGGAATGTGATGAGAGTGAACGAAGCAAAAGAAGTATGTCAGGATCGTAGGAAACAGGCGTGATTTTATGTATGTACTAGCCGACCCGTGACAGACGTTGTCCTGTCAAATTTCAATAATCGAATAGAAAAGACTGAATGTTTTTAGTCTGTGATGTCAGGTTTGTTGCACACCAGCGGCATCTATACAGAAATCATCCCTTTTGCGTTTTTTTATCGTTTTGGGGATGTTTTTCATTTTTTAAAGTACTATATTATTATTTGGGCATTATATCTACATCTACAGCAAATTTCAACTTAATTTGTTTTGTCGTTTAGGCCTGATTGAAGAACAAACATACATACAAACTCACAAACTTTCGCATTTATAATATTATTAGGATTAGGATGTACAAATATATGTCTCGAGTGAACATGCTACACTTGCAAGCACTCAGATCTTTGAAGATCTGTATTTTATAAAAGTTATAAAAGCATGTATCTTACACTTATTACACGGGTTTCGTAATAAACACGGTTTTATTGCAATTTTCTCTGCGTAGGAATCTAGCGATAAAAGGTTTAAGTGTTTAGGATATCTGTGTATGATTTGATCTCGAGTAGGTACTCAGAATCGAAGGTAAAGCTGCTGGAAAACGCTAGTCGTAAAGATAAAACCGTAATCCTCGCAATAATGTAAAATATATTATCGGAACTTAAACACCTAATTGTATTTTATCAGATAAATGAATACGATTGTGCACTGTAAAATGGATATGTTCCGTATTTTATTATACCTGAATTTGATAAGCAAAAATCCTTGAAGATATCTAAAGGTTAGCCAGAGGCACGTCAAAACATTACATTTGGCATATTCTCACATTTTGCCGTAGTTAGCATTCTACAATTAAACCAACCATTCTAATATATGTGGACTGAGTTAAACCAAAAAGGCTTCAATCAAAACATCATCATCAATTAACACATCAATTCAGCAATTATAATAGATGCTAAGCCAATTATCGAATGATGGAATATGTTACGAATAATATCAATGTTCGAAATATCAATTCTTTAATATGTATTCATACGTTTGCGAGTCGTTAGTTATATCCAGGTATGATATAAAATTTTGTATTTTTAGAATATAATGATACCAAAATATACAGGTATTGGTATATTGTCAGAATTGGGGCAATTTCTAATGTTATTTATCGTCAATTTCGTCGTTAGAGCGTTCAAAAATAATTGGCAAAAATATGAGGTTCCCCTGAGGGGAAGTACCCTAACAATTTTTTTATATATCACTTTGTATCGTAACTAATAAGTATATTCATGCCAAATTACAGCCTTCTAGTTAAAAGGTAGTGACTAAGTCTCTGAGCTAAGCTACGGACATCCGGACGGACAGACAAGGGTTCCCTGTAGACTACGAAACCCTAAAAATTAAGTCAGCAATTCATCAAAATTCAAGGATCACTTTGAATCGTCTCATAATAAAATCATCATCGAAATGTACTCTCACTTAAGTATGTATACAGGTTCTTCGAGTATAAAAATAAATTAGGCATTCTATAGTGGTACCCGAAACAAAAAGTGTTATATACAATTCGAACAAATCTCATTCCATTCGAAAGAAAACTCAACAATCCCGTCTACTCCATACACTAACAAAAAGCTGTAACTACACATACCTTGTAAAGTTGTAACAGTCGCCGCCCAATAAAAAAGTCGAACAATCAACACAGATCAATATCAATCGATCGGATCGATCCCTACAAATGTCCGTACAAATACCGGTGATTATCCAACCATACTTTATTACGGACCCACCCATCGAATACAATAGGGGCATAAACCGATCTTTTAAATTAAAATTCGTGGGAACGCATCCTATTAACTCGTTTCATTTCGTTTATGGATCACTGACTAAATCTGTGATGAGAAATGTGTAAGGCTTTGATAACTTCGTCTATTGTGTAACTTTCCAATACGATTGGAGGTATTCATATAAATCTATTTCAGTTTTCTAATGAATATCCGCCCTATTTACTTTATCCGTTCATCTCTACATATTGTTATCAACACAATATGACATATTTATATTGATGTTATTATAATATTTGAAGTTCGTTTATTACTTGTACTGCTTACCTATTTCTATATATAAAAATTAATCCCTATTTCCTTTGCTAATTGTCTTTTTGTTGTTTGTTTTGTCGGAAGGTTCTTATGAAAGAAAATTTTCGGAAAATCTAACGTTAAATTGTAAAAATCGGGAATAACTGAAGTGCTTTTTTCTATGGGATTATTACAATTCAAGTCAGGACACCATCTGTCGGGACAGCTATATTATATTTACCGATGTTTCTAATGTGTTACAACAATCGCGATCGCGGGCAAACCGAAGTAGCAACCACTTAGATACAGTCGAGATATGTTACGAATAAAATCAATATCAAATAGTAAGATAGGAAAAAGTATTTTATCTCACACTAGCTGACCCGTGCCCGCTTCGCTGTGCGTAAGACATTTCTAATACCATCGTTGACTTTTTTGTAGACGTTTTTAAGGTGTACTGTACTGTAGTACATTATTTTGATATATCTCGTGGGGTTCAGCCAGCATTTGCAATGTAAGCGCAAAAAAATGTGTTTATTTACGACATCACATTAGAAACCTCTAAAATTATCAGTGTTTCTCTACTATATTATGCATGTATTATACATATAAACCTTTTTTCTCTTGAATCACTCTATTTATTAAAAAAACCGCATCAAAATCCGTTGTGTAGTTTTAAAGATATAAGCAAACATACATACGCGGGAAGCGGAAAGCGACTTTGCTTTATACTATGTAGTGATAAACGAGTTTTTGAGCTGTTCGGAGAAACATTAATAGTGACTTCAACTACTAATGAAGATTATAGGCAATTTTTTGATACTTTAGGTTTACATTATTGCAATTTTAGTGAGGATCTCTGTTGTATAGGAAGCCTACAGAGGTGTTAACGTAAAGACGGTATAATTTACACTGGTTTATTTGACAGGAGACCAAGCCTAATAAGTGACACAGTCACAAAGCTACCTGCATAGGTATAGGTACTTAGGTATGCATGTAAGCATACATAACAATCTCTAATATTTTTGAAAATAAAATGTCAACGTTACTTGATGATAATGTAGCTTTTGATTAGTGAAAGAATTTCTAAAATTGGTCCAGTAGTTATTTAGTTACTCCTTACAAACAAAAATATATATTGTACCTCTTTATAATAATTTTGTTGATTATTTCGGTTTTTAAATCTTCTAAGGACATTTTAAATATAATTACGGCTAATTACCATGTTTTTTCTTGTATTGATGACGTGAGCTGACCGCGGTCGCGGACGATGCTCATGATGAAGAGCATCTGAATTGTCTCGAAACGTCAGCAATACATGCAATGTGGTAAATAGCCATATTTCTATTTAAAATGATTAATAACCACGATAGTTTTATTTCTTTTAAGGACGTTATTAATAAATTGTAATACGAATACCATACAAATCGTTTTCTAATTTGGCAACACAACCAAACAAAAGCAAAAACAAAAGCAGAGTCATAAATCGGAACTGACAATACATAATACTTGCAAATTGCGAAGAACGACCCAACTTTTTTTAACAAACTTATTCATACAAAATAAATTACGAGGACTCATTTTAAAAATAAACTTTATATTGAAGTTTGCTTAGTAAAAAGGAGCTTGCACACTGTTTGTATACACGCGATAAAGAACCATTCAAATAAATATTCATTTGCACAAACATACAATGCTTATAAATTCACTGTTTAACATTGAGTCTGAAGTATTTACGCGTTCCATAACATTTGTTGCACCTGCTGCAAAAGTTGCATGAAATTAGTACTGTGAAGTACAAGCAAGAAGTAATATGAAAATAAAATTCGCAACGGAACTAGAAACGTGTATAATATGGTATCTTTACATAGTAACTCAATTCTGTACACTTATTTTTTTTTTTGTAATAATGTGTTCAGAAAACCGTTAATACTCGTAACAAGACCCAACATTTTTTTTTCTATCGGAAGACTATGTCTATTTGTTTGACCGCGATTTATTCGAATATTACTAAACCGATTTGCATGGAAACTGTATCATCTGGTAGCTTAGGATCCCTGGAGCGTCTGGAGGTATATTATATTTTTTTGCGTTATCTAGAAATCAAATTATGTAACAAAACGTCGTTGTTCGACTCGCTTACAATATTGGGTTGCGAACGAAGTCGCACGAGCACAGCTAGGTACAGAAATAAACCAGATAAAAAACTCGTCTGTATTGAAATAAGCCCAGTATCATCCCGCCAGCATTATTGATATGCCGTAAACAGTTTGATCTGCTTGTCAGATATGACCACTTAAATAAACATTTTTAATTTCATATTGCAACATGCTTGTATGTTTTTTATTAACTCGAATAAATACTCTATCGTTTTAAATGATACAATTTGTAGGCAGTAGACACGCTTGTCTGCTTTTTTTTATAAAACATAGCGACTTACTTTATTACTTACTTTATTTTTAGACAGACTACAACACCAACTTCACCCCTTTAGGGGTTCAGTTTAGGGAATTCCTTTTTTACTGAACCCTGACACATCAAAAAGAATACACCCTGCAAATTTTGTTTCTCGAAGCAGTAACGCAAAAGTTTTTTTTATCCTAATATCCTAATAATATTATAAATGTGAAAGTTTGTGAGTTTGTATGTATGTTTGTGCCTCAATCAGGCCTAAAGGACAAAACGGATTATGTTGACATTTGCTGTAGATGTAGATATATTGCCCGAATAAAACATAGACTACTTTAAAATATGAATAGCATCCCCAAAATCATTAACCCTCGTATTCAAGAACGACACTATGAGAACACGCACCCACAGTGGACGAAATCTTTTTTCATAAAAATCACTTTATGTGTTGTGCGACACTGCATAGTGTGACTAGAGGCACATTGTCGTGTGCCTCTAGCCAAAGTTGAGCTCTAAAGGTGAGCACACGGTAGCGTGCGCCATAGTGCCGCTCAACACATAAAGTGATGTTTATGAAAAAAGATTACGTCCACTGTGGGTGCGTGTTCTCATTGTGTCGTTCTTGAATACGAGGGTAAGAAACGCAAAAGGGATGATTTTGGTACAGATGGCGCTGGTGTGCAACAAATCTGACATCACAGACTAAAAACATTAGAGTCTTTTCTATTCGATTATTGAAATTTGACAGGACGTCTGTCACGGGTCGGCTAGTATTTAGATAAAGCACGACAAGTTTTTTGTTTTGACAGTTGAATTTGTGAAACAGGCGAATGTTTTGTTTCCGTTTTAAAGTCGATTGTCTTGCGATTACGCGGCGTAAACAACTCAAGTGTAAAAGGCTCTTTGCTGACGTAAACATCCGGAGCGAAATTAATGATATTCTGATTAGTGGAACATAAATTGGGGACCGGCTTGATGGTAACATACCCTGTGGAGTCCCTAATATAAGAGGGTGTAAAATCTATAGAGTAGGTAGATTTTAAGGGCAGGGGTTTATTGAACTCGGTGCCTAAAATGGCAGTTTGCAATAGCGTGTATTCTACCAAAATATAATGTTTGGACTACCCTGTTTAGGCATCTTCAAGGATTTAAGCGCCTCGAGATCTGAGAGTATGTCTACCGTACTTGGGGATTACAGTCGTGATTCTATTTCATTTAATTTTACTCTAAAATGGCGCGTTGGTACATCTTGTATTATGGATAATTAACTAAACAATGTTAATGTTATGGAACAGTGGCGCGTCCCAACAATACATTTGGCACGTGCCCACTTTTTTGCAATAATTAGCATTCCGTACGGGACATATTGCTGGACAATCGCCTTTTATTATACAATACTAACAGTGCTCACGATGTGTTCCTCACCGCTGACGCGGAATTCGAACCGGCTGCCTTCAGATTGAAAGTGATACCTCCCAATAGGCTATCAGCGGCAAAGTTTTAACGAAAACCAAATTGTGTACTTTATCGATTAAAAACATCCGATACCAAGTTGAATACCAAACGCAAACTTATCGCCTCAATTAACCACACACTTAGCGCTCTTATCACCAGGGTCGTAGAGCTGAAAATAGCTTGGCAAGAAACTGTCGAGCAATAAAATTATTAAAGCCCAGCTGTAAATTAAACGCCGATAACCGATTCTCCAAGTTTAAGATAATGTTTCATCAAGGGAAGGAAGCACCGACATTTTGATAACAATTTACAATGTCAATAGAGAGATTACGAATTTCGGTGTATTTTATTGAATTGAATTACCTATCTAATTGTTTTGAATGGCCTTATTTTACGGAGCGACTTCAAAGGAAAGAGGTTTTCGTATTGGTTAAAATTTTTTTGCTTACCTCATTTAGAATATGCATACTTTTTGATGTTGTTTTTCATTCTATACATGATAGGTTAGGTTACCTGAACTTGCCAAATATACATTTTTGTATATAGGTAATACAAGCTGACCCGGCGAACTTCGTATCGCTTTAGAATTAACAAATCCCGTTCCCGTTCCCGTTCCCGTTCCCGTCATTCCCTATGCTCACACACCACGTACTGGCGCCGTTGTAGTACATCCTATGTATCAGAGATGGCGCTGTATGTGAAAAATGATTTTCCCTGTTTTCCTGCTTTTCTCTTGAAAATTTTCCTGAATTTTCTTTGCTATAAACCTCACGGAGCCCGAGACCTTTCCAACGAATGCAAAACCGTGGAAATCGGTTCGTGCGTTCTGGAGTCATAGCGTCAGGAAGGAAAACCCGACTTATTTTTATATTATAGTAATATAATATACCTATAAAAAATGAGGAAATTCTCAATTTATCTTCTGATCCGATTTCAATGTTTTATTCTATTAGAGAATTATCCCCATATTCTTAGATGTAACCTCGAAACTACTTCGACTCTAACTTGACTCGTTGACAGGTAATTTTGTCAACTAAAACTAACGACCACACACACGGTTTCGAGGTCGAGTTGAGGTGGAGATATTTCGAGGTTACAACTAAGAATTGGGGGATAATCCATATTCGTCTTTATTTTCGTCGGTTTTCTTTATAATTTTGTAAACGTACCTAAATATTAGTTACTTTATGATTAGTCAAACCAATAGTCCAATACGTAACATAGATTTTCACAGTACAACAGCACAAGCGACGGTAATACCCACTAGTTTACGTTCTAGTGCACAGTGGTCTTAACCGTTTTGTGAACCAATGTGTTACGGCTTATCCCCTAATCCTAGGGGTATCCGATAGCAGACGAATAAACCCAGCTCATCGTAGCCCTAAACTACTGTTCGCCAACACTGTTTTGGTTAGTACCAAATTAATTCCTTGTCTGCTTTGTTCGATCAGAACCACACAGGAACTCTACATAGCTTTATCATTAAAATAAGTTATCTGTTAAAAATATTTTCAATGGCAAGCTTTTGTAATATCATTCAAACCATCGAGCACCTAATATAACATTGTCATTGGAACTTGACAAGTATGCAATGTTTTTACTCAATCAGAGTATTTACTAAGTTCCGTTGTGAGTGTTTGTTGAACAGCTCCTGACTCCATCATCAGATCAGCTCGTTGTCACCATATTATTGCATTGTCACCGAAGTTACATAAGTATGCAAAATTTCAGCTTAATCGGTTAGGGATAACTGCTTCAAAATTGTGTTGAAAGATTCCACCTTAAATAGTACGAGTAACATAGTTAAATAATTACATAGTTTCATACATACATTGCAAGTTAAATAAAAGCTTGTAAAAAATGATAGGCCCAAGCCGTGTTTGTTGCCTGATTCTTGTAGGCTTGGTCGCGAGAAACAGGCGTAGCTTCACCTAGCTCCTAAGACGTTTCAAAGTGATCCTTGTGATTTTATTGAAATAAATGACTTTTGACTTAAAAATCCGTTTCGTCAAGCCGTTTCGGAGGAGTTTGGTTACAAACACTGTGACACGAGAATTTTATATATTAGAAAGATTTTAATTGCAAAAGTACCTGTCTGTTTGTCTGTGACGTTATCACGGCCAAACCGATTGTGATTAAATTTGATATAGAGAAAGTTTTAGGACGGACAAAACCACCTTTTTTTATCCCAAAATTGTCTTTTGATTTTTGAAAATCTCAATGTTTCCGATAAAGTCGTACTTTTGCAAAAAGACGTAAATTGTTTTCTATCAGTAATCTGGTTTCAAGCTTAGTTGTAGGTTAGATGGCGTTGTGAGGAATGTCTACCGATCTTTATTTATTATTTATTAAAATTATGATCGTGATATCAGATTTATCGTATGATTATTAAAGTATTCAAAAAGTTTTGCAAGTTTATCTAAAGGTCACAAATTATATCATCCAAGACGCGTACTAAAACAAAATTAGGGAACATTAAAAGGTTAATATTCAATAAACATGGCAAAAGAAATTGTTTTAAAAAGTATTGAATAATTTCATCTTTGAACGGAAAATTAATGGAGTTATCTAACAAAAAATATTCTTTGATGTTCAGTATCTATTATTTTCATTTTGAAAGACTAGTGGAATCTCCCGCGACTTCGTTCTCATGAAAATATTTGCAAAAATACTTCAACCGTTACACCCCCTTAAGGGTTGATATTCGGGAATTCCTGAATGCATCCCTTAAGTACACACTAAAAGAAATACACTCTTGAAATTTCAAGTTTATAGGCCCAGTGGTTTAGGCTGTGCGTTGTTATATCAGTCAATCATATTTGGGTTGGTACTCAAAAACAGATAAACATGCAAGTGCCGCAAATCTTGATTTTACATGCTTTTATTTAAATTGAAATGTATGTACGAGTATGTAAAATTTTGAACCAGTTATCCCCAACCGATAGAGCTGACATTTTACATACACCTTTTAGTTCTGGTGACAATACAATAATTTTATGACAGCGAGCTGATCTGATGATGGAGTCAGGAGCTGTTCAACAGTCAATCACAACGGAACTCCTTAGGAAATACTTTGATTGAGTAAAAATTTATTAATTTATTACATTAATTTATTCGAAAAGCTAAGGCGGACCACGCGCGGACGTGTGTTTGTCATCATTGCAGCGGTCGATAGGATTATTTATCGAAGTGATTAAAGATAGATTATAAAAATATTTTTCAAATTTTGTAAAAACATTTAAACCATCGAGCACCAGCGCGCTATCACCTGTCACATCATATAACATTGTCATCGTTAGCCAGTCGACGATTATTTTTGTTCGAAACGAAAAAGTAGTATATGTGTAGTAGTATAGTATATGTGAATAAAGATGTACCCTTTATTCACATATACTATACATTATAAAATAGGAGATGTGGCTTGTTCACAAGTATTTCTTTTTTCGTTTCGAACAAAAATAATCGTCGACTGGCTAACGATGACAATGTTATATGATGTGACAGGTGATAGCGCGCTGGTGCTCGATGGTTTAAATGTTTTTACAAAATTTGAAAAATATTTTTCAACAGGAAACTTATTTTATCTTATTCTTAAAAAACGATTTACGAGTATGTAAAAATAATGGCGCTGTGTCCACCGATTGTAGATCTTTGTCTTTAAAATAATAATGTGAATCCAATTCAAAACTCCAATGCGGGAATACTGCGTAGCCTTCTTTTAAATTATGACGCAATTATAGTGACAAATAAAATGGCGGTGAGGATGACACAGGTGAAGGGAGATGGCTGGCTCACAATAAAAATATAATAATAAATAAAATGTAGAAATAATATCCTACTAAATAAAATGTAGTTTTGATAAAACTAGCATTGTTGACTTACAAAATGATCTATTTGTAGTTTACAATAAATGTGACCTTCCATTATACGTTTAAAGAGTACTTTTATCATACATTAATTAATAATTTCTGTCGTTTATTTAACATTTAAAAATGTATTTTAGAAGTAATACACGCGTTCGACCGATAAAGTGAATCAGCTGTTTTACAAACTATGGCACACTTGTCCGTTTTATTATTCCAAAACGCGAATTACAATAAAGAATGAGCTAATAACTATAGACTCAGACGTAGGTACAAAGTATATTCAATTACAGACACGGAATGAAATAGTAGGTACTGCCTGTAGGTGCAGGCCTTAATGAGGACCATTAACATGTCCCGCGGGCCGTGGTGTCACTCCAGTGGACGCGAAAATTGTTTATAAAAATTCGACAATTATAGTGACCTATGTTTAAGTAATCAGTTGTAACTATAAATAAATTGCCAAGAGAGTAGAGTTTCTTGTAAAAGGACTTGTCTGGGCAACTAACTAGTACAACCACCTATTTACTCTCTGTCTCAGCAGTATTGCTGTGTTCCGGTTAGAAGAGAAATGACAGGCATTGAGGATCTATGCCTAAAACTGAGAGACAGAGATGGCGAAACTGTATGAGTTTAGTAGAAGTGAGTTGTAAATACATACACATTAACACCCACAGAACAAACATCTATGTTTATCACACAAATGTTTATCCCGGGTGGGGATCAACCCACGACCTTAAGTGCAGAAGGCAGAGCTACTAACAACTGAGCTGTGAGGCCAGTCAAATTAGGTAAAGAGGTAGGCAAAGTCAATTAGGTATGTACAGCAAGATAAAATCATTGCTAATGTTAATGCAGTGCTATTCTCAAGATAAAATGCTGACCTCACGCATAGTTTCCTCATCAGGTGATTACTTACGAGATGCTGCAATAAATAACATCATATGCCTTTATATGGAATTAAATAATCACGATTTAAAGTAATTTTCAATGGAAAATACAATGTTTAATGGTAAACAGTAGAATCATCGTTTTCCTAGAAATGGAATCAGTTAGGTAAATAAATATCTATCAGTAATACGAAGATGAATTTATTTATGCTAGGGACAAAACACACGAACCATTTTAATATTTATTTACAACACTCGCTGTTTTTATTTTTCTACACCTAATCATCACTACATAGTATAAAGCAAAGTCGCTTTCCGCTTCCCGCGTCTGTATGTCTGTATGTATGTTTGCTTATATCTTTAAAACTACACAACGGATTTTGATGCGGTTTTTTTTAATAGATAGAGTGATTCAGGAGGAAGGTTTATATGTATAATAACATGCTACCCGTGCGAAGACGGGGCGGGTCGCTAGTCTATAATATAAAAATAAGTCGGGTTTTCTCGGGCTCCGTGAGGTTTATAGCAAAGAAAATTCAGGAAAAATTTAAAGAGAAAAGCAGGAAAACAGGAACTGGAACGGGAACGGGAACGGGAACGGGATTTGTTAATTCTAAAGCGATACGAAGTTCGCCGGGTCGGCTTGTAATTATAAAAATTATTGGTATTTTTGTTTATACCGAACTAAAAACTACTGAACCAATTTTAAAAATTCTATCACATAAGAACTTAGATTGTTTGTTCTGTGTCTGGGTGTTATAATGTATCATAAGTATGTATTTACTAATAATGGTATAAACTTCATCTACCAGTAATCTGGTTCCCATAGTACAAGCTTTGCTTAGTTTGGGGCTAGATTGCGCTGTGTGAAATGTTCACTAATATTTATTTATTATTATTTTGAAAGTTGACATGGTAAGAAAGAAGTGAGTGATGAGATGACGGCTGATAGAAGGAAATGGAAGAAGTACAAAAAAGTAAAAAAAAGGTGTGTTGGCCCAGTGGGAGGTACCTCGACTTTCAATGTGAAGGTCGTTGGTTCGAATCCCGGCGTGCATCAATGATGCGCATCAAAAATGGTGAAGGAAAACATCGTGAGGAAACCAGTTAGTATTCTTATAAGCGGCGATGGGCTTGCAACCTGTCACGTATGGAATTCTAACTACTGCTAAATGTGGGCATGTGCCAAATATAATGTTTGGAAATGCCTCTGACTACCCCCACTACTACATCTTCATAGGATCTAAGCGTCTGGAGATCTGAGAGGATGTCTACCGTACTTGAATTACAGTCGTGATCATATTTATTTTATTTTTACAGTGTAACATAGCCTTAGGTTACACTATGAAATCATCGAGTTCTTTTACTTATTCTTTGTCGGCAACCTATTGCAATTTACTTATAATTGGACGCAAGAATCGCAATACAAAACTATTCGCACACTATTATCTAAATAACTAAGCCCTTATTGCGAAGGAAGTGGTAATGGCTACCTCCAGGACTATTATTCCACAGCCCGTGTGAGGTAACATTAAAATTTAATTATTGACAAATTGAAAAGACGTAAAAAACTGAATGAAAATGTGTTTTTATTGCTGTTGTAATTATAACATGGATTCTAATGTGTTATTATGATGTAACTGCGATCATAAAGAACCAGCATTACGAATATTGAATCTAAAACTGCTTTGAGATGTCTTATAATTCTGCTTTATGTTCTGTGGGCGTCAACGGCTCTGGTAAAAGCATAGTTGGATATTATATTTGCCTAGTAAGGCCCATAATAGGGCTAGTCAAGAGATGGTTTAGAGTCCGTTAGTCGGGAGGACATTATGGAACCGACATGGTCGGATACCGACAAAGGTAACCTCGATGCAACCCTTAAGGGTTAAATTTCGGGAATTTATTCCTTAGTGCACTCCTATACTCTTAAAATTTTAAGTTTCTAGTTCGGGCTGTGCGTTGAAAGATCGGTCAGTCAGTCAGTGACGCCATTTTTAAGTAAACCCAAAAAATTGTCTACCACGGAATAGATAAAGAAAAAAAATAGGATCACGACTGTAAATCCCCAAGTACGGTAGACATCCTTTCAATTCTCCAGGCGCTTAGATCCTTTGAAAATGTCTAGTGGGGGTAGTCAGAGGCACGTCCAAACATTATATTTTGCACATGCCCACATTTTGCAGTAGTTAGCATTCCATACCTGACAGGTTGCAAGCCCATCGCCGCTTTTAAGAATACTACTATATTCCTCACGATGATTTTCCTTCACCGTTTTGAGCACGTGTTTTTGATGCGCATATAAATTTTTCGAACAGCAAAATCCATTGATGCACGCCGGTAATCGAACCAACCTTCAGATTGAAAGTCGAGGTACATTCCACTCGGCTAACATGGTTTATGAAAAAAAAAATGCACCATTGACACGCAAGAAGAAGAAATGAAACTTTCCTCTGATTAGTATGCAGAAAGCTACTATTAACTACCATTAAACATAGATGCCTCATGCATTAGTTGTTATATATTTCTGCAATTTTCCTTAGCCAAGATGTTATTAAATTATAAACTTCTAGTTCAAAACAGAACTAAGCACCGCCAACTTTGATACGAATGTAAATACGAATACACTCAAGGAACTGGATGCAATTAACATTTCAGAAACTGCTTGTTGCTGTCACAGACTTCCACAATAGCCTGTTCTTATTCCTATATATATATATTACTAGCTGACCCGTGCCCGCTTCGCTGTGTGTAAGACATTTTTAATACCATCGTTGACTTTTTTGTAGACGTTTTTAAGGTGTACAATACTGTAGTACATTATTTTGATATATCTCGTGGGGTTCAGCCAGCATTTGCAATCTAAGCGCAAAAAAATGTGTTTATTTACGACATCACATTAGAAACCTCTAAAATTATCAGTGTTTCTCTACTATATTATGCATGTATTATACATATAAACCTTCCTCCTGAATCACTCTATCTATAAAAAAAAAACCGCATCAAAATCCGTTGTGTAGTTTTAAAGATATAAGCAAACATACATACATACATATTACATACAGACGCGGGAAGCGGAAAGAGCGACTTTGCTTTATACTATGTAGTGATGATGAAAAAAAAATTAAAAGAATCACGACTGTTACGTGATTAACCCTTTAGACATTTCAATCATATTTATTGAATTTTATTTATAAAATAAATAGGGTCACGACTGTAATCCTCAAGTATGGTAGACATCCTCTCAGATCTCGAAGCGCACTGATCTTTCGAATACTTCTTTCTAAAGGGGATAGTATGGCGATTGATGGGCTTGCAACCTGTCACGTATGGAATGCAAAATGTGGGTATGTGCCACTAACTGAACACTGGTATATGACGTGCCTTTGACTAACCCATATAGACATGTCAGGGATCTGTGAGCCTATTTATTTAAAATGAAAATGTAATAGGATCGCGACTGTACTCCCCAAATACAGTAGACATCGTCTAAAATCTCCAGGCGTTAAGATCCTTGAAGACATCTAAAGGGGTTAGTCAGAGACATGTCCAATTTATTTATTGATCAAAAGTGAACCAGCTCTTATCTATCTATGCACTGTGCACTTATCAGTCGTTGTCGCGGTCGTCACTGCATAATATACAAAGCAATCTGGAGTATTCCTACATTAATACCAAATTAATTGCACAAATGGAAAAGCTCACTGTAAAATGATAATTGCATCTGTAAGCCCGGTTTGCACCAAAACTATAACTCAGAGTTAAGTTTATCAACTGTTTATGACAGATAACAATAGGGGGGGGGTACTGACCGCTCTTCTAACTCTTCTGGAGGGAGGCAGCTCCCCCCCCCGCACATATACAGCTTCAGACAGTGTAGTTATTTTGTCTGACACTTGCAGGAGGTCATAAAACGATTCACTAAGTTGATAACTGAATATAAGATAAGGTCTACTCGCATACTGAAAACGAAATTTCGTAACAATATTCGTTTCAAAGTTACAACGTGTCGACTATAGTTGCGCGAGTTGGGCTCTCGTTGTAGACAGAGGCACGTACAAAAAGTTAGCATTTTATATGTTAATGTATTATGTTTATGTTATATTCGAATTTTATATATGTTTTATATGTGAATGTTACCCACGGAACCCTAAAAACGTTAACGAAAGTTTTTTTTATGAACCACTAGGTCGCACAGAAATGCTGCTAAGTATCAACCATCACCTATAACTAAATACATACTATCTTGTTGGTCACGAACATCTAGACCGCGTCCTACGAATCCTGCGATGTACAGTTGTTCTATCTTACGTAGGCGGGTGAGAAGTACTTGTAGTTGTGATGTGTATAGACACGCACTAATGTGTGCGTGCCTGCGGACAATACTGAGCGCTACGCACAATAGTGACCACTCAGGACAAATATGTGTGTGATGAACATAGATGTTTGAGCGTGACTAGGTGTTCTAATTTATTATAAGTACTAGCTTCTCGCCCCGGCTTCGCACGGGTTGTACCTGGATAAAAAGTAGCCTATGTGATATTCTGATGTATAAGCTATATTACTATATAATAGTATGTATGTTACTGTTTAATTTTAATCCGATCAGTAGTTTTTGCGTCAAAGAGTAACAAACACACAGACACACACACAAACTTTTGCATTTATAATATTAGTAGGATGTATTTGCAAAAAACGTACCTACATAAGTATTCTATCAGTTATCTATATCCTATAGTACAAGTTTTGCTCAGAGGACTAGATGGCGCTGCGTAAAATGTCCTCCAATATTTATTTATTTATTTATATTATTAAAACAAACCCGTCTTCGTGAGATAGAACAATTGAATCCGTCAACCAAGGTGTTTAGTTGTTAAGGCGCTCCCTGTCGACGATTGTTTTTGTTCGAAACGAAAAAAGAAATACTTCTGAACAAGCCACATCTCCTATTTTATAATGTATAGTATATGTGAATAAAGATGTACCCATCTTTAATCACTTCGATAAATAATCCTACCGACCGCTGCAATGACGACAAACACACGTAGGCGCATAGTCCACCTTTGCTTTTCGAAAAAATTAATGATATAAATTATGTACAATTACTTATCAAAAATCTATCCTAATAGAAATCTAGATCTACATATTACCTATCTTTAACAATAAATCACAAATTGATTTTAATAGTAGGTATATAAAATATTTCGATCATAAATTCTAAAACGTATCATTTTGAAATAATATTTTTATCGTGAAAAGTTTCTGCTATTATGTTTTCAGCTTAATAGAAATCTAGGTAGGAACCTGAAGTAATATACTTATAAAAATAGGAGATGTGGCTTGTTCAGAAGTATTTCTTTTTTTGTTTCGAAAAAGAGCAATCGTCGACATACAGCCCCTTAACTATGCCGACGGCAGAGTAACCACCCGTTTAATTATGAGTAAACTGTGGCTTTAGTTAATTAAAAGACGATTATGCATCTACTTAGACATAAGTGCGGTGGTTTCGTGTCTATTCCTGTACATGAGGAATCAAAGTGATATAGGCGTAAACTGAGCGATAAGCTTAGCGTGTTTTACATTTTTAACCGACTTTACAATAATTACGTTTAAAAAATAAAACCGGCCAAGTGCGAGTCGGACTCGCGCACGAAGGGTGCCGTACCATTATCTATAAAAAACGGCAAAAAAAGACACGTTTGTTGTATGGGACTAAAAAATTAGTATTTGTTGTCATAGCGGCAACAGAAATACATCATATGTTGTCCCACTGCTGGGCAAAGGTCTGGTTAAGTATTAATCCTACATTAATATAATTTAAATGGGACCAACTTGGGACTATTCTATACACAATAGATAAACATCGAAATCGGATCACAAGGTAAAAATATGTGTGTGTGGTTGTAGGTTGTGGGTTCGATTCCCTCACAGGGCAAACATTTATGTGATGAACATAGATATTTGTTCTGTGTCTGGGTGTTACTATGTATAATAAGTATGTATTTACAAAAAAAATATATAAGTATTCTATCAGTTATCTAGTTCCCATAGTACAAGCTTTGCTTAGTTTCGAGCTAGATGGCGTTGTGTGTAAAGTCCGCTAATATTTTTTTTATTTTTTTATTAGTATGGCCTCGTAAGGCCCAGAGCATTTTATTGTCCACTTGTCATTACGCCCCAGTGGTCCTTCCTAAAGGACTCCGACCCAGCGCATGCCAGTGTCATCCCATCATTTCACCAATTTTCTCCAAATATAAAAAATAGTAATACTCAGTTAATTTTTCAGGTCCTTTCCAAAGGACCGTTGGGCGTTAATGAGTACAAAGCTGAAAAATGGGCCGGAATGTCCATGTTTGTTGAATACCTTAAAAAGAACTGTGTGTTATGAGGATAGATTAGGATTTCGGTCCAACATCTTCACATCAAAAGTCGAGATAACAGACAAACACAGTTCAGAAAGTATGCTGCAATACAACAATTGAACCGCTAAACGCTATGCTTATCAGTAGGCGTAGGTCTTTAAGTAGTCTCGTCTCTATTCCCTTAAATAGGGGGGTTGAGGGGGGGGAAAGAGTATGACGGACTGTCAGTTCACGTGTCAGTAATGACTCTGCCGGAATTTTGTATACCGCGGACAGGAATGCAGTTCTATTGTTTTGTTGTAAGGAGCTCTGATTGTTTGCATAAAGCTATCTACGCCAAAGTTAAAGTTGTCTCTGTAGTGCATTGTCTTTAGCGCACTTGGCTAAGTCAGTTTGTAGTCAAAAGCTGTAGGCATTGTGTTCCGTAGTCTTTTTGCATATACATTTCTATTATAAGGAGGTAGAATTTGTATTTTGTTTGTAATTGATAAACTAAAAAAACTCCTAGACCAATTTTAAAAATTATTTCACCTATCTACGACTCTAATCCCTAAGTATTGTAGACATCCTCTCAGATCTCCAGGCGTTTAGATCCTCGGAGATGTCTAGAGGGGGTAGTCAAAGGCACGTCTGACATTATATTTGGCACATGACCACATTTTGCAGTAGTTCCAGCATTCCACACGTGACAGGTTGCAAGCCTGGCGCCGCTTAATATAAAACCGAGAAATAACTATTTAATTCCTTTGCCAAGATAATAAACAAAACAAGATAACCATTTAAATTGCATATGTGTGGTTGAATTATTTATTATATTTATATCTTTTATTTATAGGCAAAGACTTAATCAATCAATATGTTAGAGGTTATGAGAAATTACAGGTGCAAGTATAATTAATAGCTAATTTACAAAATGCGCAATTTTATTAACGAAAACCTGCTTTTTTAATAAAATTGTTAAAAAAAACCGGCTAAGTACGAGTCAGACTCGCGCATGATTCCATACCATTATCTATGAAAAACGGCAAAAAAAACCGTTTTTTGGATGGGAGCCTCAATAAAATATTTATTTTATTATTCTGTTTTTAGTCTTTGTTGTTATAGCGGCAACAGAAATACATCTGTCTGTCACTACTGATTAATTCACCAAATAAAATATCCCCGAAGTTTTCAAAGCGAAATATCTGATTTAATTATTGTCGATAGATACTTAAGAGGCTGCCAGTCGCTGATTGCTCTTTTTCGAAACGAAAAAAGAAATACTTCTGAACAAGCCACATCTCCTATTTATAAAAGTATATTACTTCAGGTTCCTACCTACATTTCTATTAAGCTGAAAACATAATAGCAGAAACTTTTCACGATAAAAATATTATTTCAAAATGATATTTTTTAGAATTTATGATCGAAATATTTTATATACCTACTATTAAAATCAACTTGTGATTTATTGTTAAAGATAGGTAATATGTAGATCTAGATTTCTATTAGGATAGATTTTTGATAAGTAATTATACATAATTTATATCATTAATTTATTCGAAAAGCTAAGGCGGACCACGCGCGGACGTGTGTTTGTCATCATTGCAGCGGTCGGTAGGATTATTTATCGAAGTGATTAAAGATGGGTACATCTTTATTCACATATACTATACATTATAAAATAGGAGATGTGGCTTGTTCACAAGTATTTCTTTTTTCGTTTCGAACAAAAATAATCGTCGACTGGCAGCGTCTTAAACATATTTCATAATTAAATGAAATGTCTAACAAGCACGGTTTCTCCAAAAATTCAATAAATGAGAAGGGGATGGTCTTTTAAAAGGGGCTAAGTCAAGTGTGTTACTATTTCGGTACTGAACCCTCGATGCGCGAGTCAAATCGCACTTGACCGGTCTTGTTTTAAGATATAAACAAGACTCAAGAATCTAAACTCAGCGCCTTGCTTATAATCTTGCGGTAATAAAAATATATTTATATTGGTGCCATCTAGCCCCAAATTAAGCAAAGCTTGTATGGGAACCAGGTTATTGATAGAATTACATACTTTGTTTTTTATTTTTGTAAATATACATACATACTTATAACAAATACATTTTAACACCTAGACACAGAACAAACATCTATGTCCATCACACAAATGTTTTTCCTGGGAATCGAACTCACAACCTACAGCGTAGAAGGCAGAGTTACTACCAACTGAGCTGTGAGGCTAGCTAGGTTTAATGCTCAAATTTCTACCACTTAGCCTACTCATAAACTTGCGGTAAAATCGGAGGAACTACTATACTAACTTACCCATAACCAATATCCATCGATAGACACACATATCTATTGATAGGTATGACCAGCGATGACGCCACGGTCGGATCTGTTCTGTACTTTGAGTACTTACCTGTAAATAAAAAAGGTTGTTAGTAAAGATTATCTTGCAAGAGCAACACATTTATAATATGAGTAGGAAGTCAGGAATGTACTAAAAATAAATAAATAGAATCACGACTGTAATCCCCAAGTACGGTAGACATCCTCTCAGATCTCCAGACGCTTAGGTCCTTTGAAGATGTCTAGTGGGGGTAGTCAGAGGCACGCCCAATTATATTTGGCACATGCCCACATTTTGCAGTAGTTAGCATTCCATACGTGACAGGTTGCAAGCCCATCGCCGCTTATAAGAATACTAGCGACCCGCCCCGGCTTCGCACGGGTGCAAAGCTGATACCAAAATATATTACAGAATGTCTTTGTATACTCGTTAACAGCATTTAAAATTAAAAAAAAAAGTCGCGCTGATTTGAAATCTTAAAATTATCAGTAGTTCTCTAATATATTAAGCATGTTATTATACATATAAACCTTCCTCCTGAATCACTCTATCTATTAAAAAAAACCGCAATAAAATCCGTTGTGTAGTTTTAAAGATATAAGCAAACATACATACAGACATACAGACGCGGGAAGCGGAAAGCGACTTTGCTTTATACTATGTAGTGATGACTAACTGGTTCCCTCACGATGTTTTCCTTCACGGTTTGAGCACGTGTTGTTGATGCGGATATACATTTTTCGAACAGAAAAATCCATTGTTGCACGCAGGGATTCGAACCCACGACCTTCAGATTGAAAGTCGAGGTACCTCCCACTCGGCCAACACGGTAATGTAATGGCAAATGTACTAGTATGATGTCAATTGTCAAAAGTAGTGACGGTCGTTTCATCTTTCAAAATATAGTCTGTCTGTCTGTCTGTGTAATATGACGTTTGTCTCGTTAATATGAGGTTATTAAGAGTAGACGTCGACGTACAGCGTCTTATAAAAACCATCAAACAAAAACTACAAAGTAGGCATTTCAAATTGAAAAATAAAATGACATTGCGTTTGTCTTGATAACAAAAAAAAAACTAGCCGATTGCGAGTCGGACTCGCGCACGAAGGCTTCCGTAACATTATCTATAAAAAACGGCAAAAAAATCACGTTTGTTGTATGTGAGCCCCACTTAAATATTTATTTTGTTCTGTTTTTTGTATTTGTTGTTATAGTGGCAACATTATACATCATCTGTGAAAATTTCAACTGTCTAGCTATCACGATTCATGAGACAGCCTTGTGACAGACAGGCAGACGTACAGCGGAGTCTTAGTAATAAGGTCCCGTTTAACCATTTGGGTACGGAACCTTAAAAAGTAAATCATACAAACAAAAACAGAAAGAAGGCATTTTAAATTAAAAAAATAAAATGCGTTTGTCAATAAAAAAAAACAATTGACAATATAGATTCTTTTCAAAATCGTATTACTTAAAAGCTCAACAAAAAAAGCTAATAAGCCACAGTGTAGTCAAATGAGTACCACCACAGCGAATTGAATTATTATCGGGTGTGTGTGAGTCTTTATTTTTTGCACTGCTATTGTTAGATATGATCCTAATTACGTTATTGGAAGTGTGTTCTAGGGTTGTCGAATGCTGTTAACAACTAAATTTCATCTATATTATTTTTCAAACTATCGTGATTAGTAGACTATAGATTTTGACACCTTTAATTTATTTTCCCGACGTTTCGACTATGTTACAAAAAGCCATAGTCGCGGGCAGACAATTCAATTTTTTTTTTAACTATAAAATAGTTGTAATGTAGAATAAAACAGAAGTTACGATTTATAGCTACTTTATATATTGTTTTCCTTGATTGTTGAACACAAATAAGAAAAAACTCTTTGAGATGCATTTTAAAGTCGATTATCTCATTTCATATGGGGTCGGCACAATAAATATGTAGAAAAATATGTTGCAAAAGGATTTGACTTTGTGTTTTACAACAGGCCGCCTGCCAAACGTCAACCTTCATACAGCAAATATTCCCAAAGAGTTCATTAATAAAATACCAATTTCTTTTAAAGTGTATACAACATAAAATGGCCATATCTTTTATGTACTTGACTATAACTATAAGTACATAAATGGTGACAGTTAAATTAAATATGACCATTGTTTACTTATAGTCTAGGTTCAATGTTCATCCGATTCGTGACAGTTTTATTTAAATTATATTAGAAAAAAATATTTAAGCATTTTTATGGTTCCATCACGGAAAGTAACTAAAATAAATGATGATATTAAATATCACCAAACAATGCCCACACACGGGGAGTCATTATCATTTAAATTAAAATGTAATGTTAATTTCAGTCACGTCTGGCAACCCTAGCGCCGCAGTTCAATGGAACACGTCGAAATAAAATAAAAACAAATTAAATCTTGCGTTCAGGTAGTTATGTAACTATTGGACACAGAATAATGATAACTATGCATCAATCACTTCATTTGCGAATTGGTAAGAGCTTAATGGCCATTGCATTGTTGATGTGTGATAAATAAATAAATAAATACATATTGGCGGACTTTTACACACAACGCCATCTAGCTCCAAACTAAGCAAAGCTTGTACTATAGGAACCAGATAACTAGTAGAATACTTAAATACTTTTTTTTTTGTAAATACATACTTATTATACATAGTAACACTTAGACACAGAACAAACATCTATGTTCATCACACAAATATTTACCCTGGGTGGGGATCGAACCCACTACCTACAGCGCAGAAGGCAGAGTTACTACCAACTGAGCTGTGAGGCCTGTCAAAATGTTTGGCACAACACAATATAATCAATTTCAAATATAAATACAACTAATTACCACGTTATTTTCTTGTATTGCTGACGTTTCGAGACAATTCAGATGCTCCTCATAATGAGCACCGCCGGCGACCGTGATCAACGGTAGATCGGCGAATACTGTTCGCAATACAATAAAATAATGTGGAAACCAACTACGATAATTTAATTCTACAATATATCAGGTTATACTTGTATCATTATGTACATTAGTACAAAATATTGTATATATAAATGTAATATTTAACGTCTGATTACCCCATTAGACATTTTCAAGGATCTAAGCGCCTGGAGATCTGAGAGGATGTCAACCGTACTTGGGGATTACAGTTCTAATTTTAACTCCTCTATAAACTATAATACTTATTAACGAATACTTGTTAGTTAAAGTTATATTATGAACTTTAAATTTTATTACTTATTTAAAAACGGTTAAATAATCTATAGAATTTTAACTGCTGTATTAATTACGTTTTATCTCAAATAAATTTCGTTCTATTTATCTTAATCACTTAAAAAGATTGCTACTAAAATTTGTTGAAACTATCTTACATTTAGAATTATAATAAAAAAAAACTTTACGAATAAAATAAACATCAAAAACTATTATACAAATTTATCGACAGATTGTACAATAAAATAATGATTTAATTTTTCAAGTTTTGTGTAATTATTCAAGTGCAAATACAGATAAATACAGAATAATTGAAATTTGTACGAAGCACGGTAATTTATTGAACTGTCATAGAGTAAAAAAGTACAACTTTCAAAAAAGAAGTATAATCCCCGAGCACGGTAGACGTCTTAGATCCTTAAAAACGCCTGGAGTTAGTCAATGGCACGTCCAAAAATAATATTTTGCAGTAGTTAAGCATGCAACAATCTTGCGGATCATTAAAAAACTCGCATTTTAATTGGTTGCTATTTAATTATAATACGCTTTATCAAAAGCCAAATTAGGCTGCTTATCTGTGAATACTAAAAAAACAAGTTTAATATTTATTGCCGATATAACATCCAATTATATACATACGTAAAAGGCGCATTATACGACTTTCAATAATCGAATTACGAGTCGAATTTACTACTGATAGCATAGATAACTTAGCTATTAATATAAAAGCAAATAAATAACTTGATTGTTATGAAATTGGATGCCTCTTCCTAATATAGAACGCAACTATGAGATCCTAAAGGTGTGACCGAACAAAGCGCGGCATTAGAGCGCGTTATTCGCAGGACACACGTTTGCCGCGAGACTAGTTTAAACATAAAGGTAAGTGCGCGTGGCTGTTGTCCAAAAATCCTAATAATATTATAAATGTGAAAGTTTGTGAGTTTGTATGTATGTTTGTGCCTCAATCAGGCTTAAACGACAAAACGGATTAAGACGTTTTAAAATTGCCATCCAGAGGTTACGCGAATTTAGACTTCAACGTAATAGGAATAATAGGATCGTGTTTTAGGAATCCTAAATTTTACAATGGACACAACAGAACCGCCACCTACTCTAATTTTAGACGTAAAGAAATAGGAGCAAAATTGTTTTTTTTTTAGGAAAACTTAATATTATCTCGGTGCTAACAGAATCGACACCAGTACTTGTAGTTGTCATGTGTATAGACACGCGTTTTTGTGTGCGTGACTGATACTGAGCGCTCCCGAGCTTACGCACACAAAAACAATGTACCACGTACATCTACACACACAAATAAGACTAACCCGCCTCCGTGAGTTAGAACAACTGTAGAGACAGTCTACTTTTACAATCCCACTGTGACTATCCCCACAGCAATCGCAATTTACGTCTCACTGCAAGTTGGCTTTAATTGCAACGGATCAATAATCGCATTAACGAGTTCATTAACTCATTTAATTAATTGCCGATGCACGAAGGAATACCACCAATGCTCTGTTAACTTCGCTAAAAATAGGATTTAAGACGAGTAATATTTTTTATACCATACCTACTTTAAAAAGCTCATTTTATTCACGCAAAACAGTGAATAAAAAGGCCTTTTATTCACTGTTTTGTTTTTATTCACTATTTTGGTGTTTGAATTTGGAACACAAAATATATCCGGTCTCTATTTCAATGCTTACACAAACTCCTTGCGCTGAGATTCGAAATTCAAAACTCTTTGGTGCAAATAAATTCTCGAGATTTGATTGGTCGATATTTGCGACAAGGAGTTTGGCATTAGATTAAATAAATATTCTCGTAGTCATGGTATAAAGTATAGTATGCAACTCCTGAATAAAGTACGAATTTATATCGAGGGCCATGAATCACTCGCGTCGTTCAGGATTCTAACAGTTGAATCACTCGCTGATCCTTCACTTGCTCGTGACTCATCTACGGCCCTCGCTTTAAATCCGTCCTTTATTCACCAGTTGCATAATATACTATTTTTGATGAATGCAGAATCGTTTTTTCTAAATAACCGCAAAACATACAGTTTTGTTTTTTATGTCAAAGATAACTTGAGGATTCAATCTAGATAAATTATAGACAGAAACACGATTGGTGAAATTTTTCTCGATAGATTTATTTTCCAAAGTTGGCTCTTCCAAAACAAATTCGTTTAATTATTCGTTAAAAATTAATTTCGTTTTTACTCAAAACTGTGATTAGCTAAATAGTTATTTTTTTTTATAATTCGTTAGATAATCATACTAGCTACATAAATAAAGGACAGTTTCTTTGATGGTTTTCAAGGTAATGCGGTTTTATCACTTTTTCCGTCTTATCCGGGTAGACTCAGCCCATATAAAAATAAACAAAAATGTCAAGTATTACCTTAACATAGGAAATACAACAAATCGCAATTAAAAGTTATCGTGTGCAAGGGCACTTCGGTACGAGTATTTACGAGTATGTTCAAGTTTAGTGAATAAAAATTGTATAGGAAAACATCGTGAGGTAACTATAGAATTAAAATTATCGTGGTTGTTAATCATTTTAAATAAAAAATACGGCTAATTATCACGTTATTTTCTTGTATTGATGACGTTTCGAGGCAATTAAGATGCTTTTCATCATGAGCACCGCCCGCGACCGCGTTCAACGGTAGATCGGGGAATACTGCGGACCTCTGCCCTCTATGCTCAACTTATTTATAAGCAAACTTAATTAAAAGGACTGAATATAGTTAAATTATTTTAAACAAATTATAATTTGTATTACGCAAGTACCTAAATACTCTAATAATAGTTAAAAAATGGCTTCCAAAAATTCCAAATTCCAAATGAACATACGTAATATTTAATATTTTACCCATCACCCTTAATGAAACCCATAGGTGCGTGTATTACAATAATTTAATAATCTCTGAGAATTATTCCCAATTTTTGTTATTATATTTTAAGCTGATCGATATAAATTACAAATTACTAGTGGAAACCCTCGCGACTTCGTTTAGGAGTTGAATTTTGGAAATTCCTTTCTAAGTGCATCTCTACAAAAGATATACTCTCAAAATTGCAAGGACCAGTAGTTTAGTAGGCTGTGCGTTGAAAGATCAATCAGTCAGTGAGTAACGCAAAAGTTTTAAATAGAAATACGACGAATTACCACGTTTTTTCTTCGATTTGCTGTTGATAGCGGTCGCGGGCAATGCTCATGATGAAGAGCATCTGAATTGAATCATCTAGAAACGCCAGCAATACACGAAAAAACGTAGTAATTCACGTATTTCTATTATAATTAGATAGTTTTAATTCTATAACGCAATATATATTTAGATGATACACCTAAGCGCGTAGAAGCAGGCCGTGGCATCCTTATAAGAAACAAAATATATTGCTCAATCTTGTGAAAAACTGATTTGCCCTTCAATCCATCACAAGCGTAAAAAACAAATGTACGAGAACAATATTTCACTTATCACAACATCTTTGAATTACAAGTCTGCGCTACGTCTCCGAAGACAATACAATAGATACTTGCAGATGTGAATCAGGGAGCCTTGAAAAAGAACACTAGGATTAGATGCGTATCATAGGTACAGTCGTGGAACACGTTGTTCTGCGCTGTCGTAAGGCGGAACATTTCAACTAGGATCGCACTATAAAAACATGATATAACAAATCATTATAAAAGCATAAAACCAGACTGTTAAAAATAATTAAATATATCATAATTTCATACATAAATGCTCGAATACGTAACTACGGTCTTTTTATTTTTATTTATAACTAGCTGACCAGTGCCCGCTTCGCTGGTCGACAGAGAGTTTCACATCTAGTATTCCCATCTTCAAAATAAATTATAGCCTATATGTTGCCGAGGACTAATAGCTACATAACAAAAAAAGTTTCATCAAAATCCGTCCAGTAGTTTTTGCGTGAAAGCCAGACAACAGACAGACAGACAGACAGACAAAAATTCAAAAATTGTATTTTTTGGCTTGTGTTACTTGTATGAAGACCCCTAGGAGTATTTTTTTTAGTTTTTATTCAATGTACAGAATTGAACTCTTCTACAGTTTTATTATATGTATAGACTAGCTGTACCCTGCACGCGTTGCTTACGCCACCAACTCACCTTCGTGGGCTTATGCATAACAACTTTGCGTGTTAAAACCTATAGTTATCTATAAAAGACATACAGACAAACAATCATTTTTATATACATATATAGATATGTGCCTCAATAGTGACATACAAGTGTTACGATATGTATATTTTTGGAATGGCCTATTTAGTGGCTTTCATTTGATACCCATATTGTTAATATAATAAAAAAAAATGGGCGCCATATTAAAAAAAATATGAACTTCCACAGTTGAAACGAACCTAACGACACGGCTTCGCTCGCGTGGACCCTGGATAAAAGTATCGTTATAAGCTATTCCAGAGCAAACGCTAATATTTATATTAACACGCTAATAATTTATATTCTAAGTTACATTCAAATCCGTTTGGTTTTTTGGGCGTGTTTGAGCCTCAAACATCGAAACATCCTCACATTTTTTATGGATTTATTTCTTATCAGAACTACAGATAAATTAATTACTAAACGCGTGCATGGCATGATTTCGAAAGGGAAAAGTTAAAAAAACTATTGCATTTCGATTCTCATATTCCAAAAGCAAAGACCAGAAAGATGATACAACGATTGTACAATGTAATTGTGATCACTGATGCATGCGCAAGATTTGCAAAAACTAAAATACACGTTTATTAAACTCTGATTTGAAATTGTAATTCAGGCTGACCCATTGTTTATCCTTCGAATAATATATTCGGTTGTTATATTTTTATCAAGATTTTGTATATAATAATTGAATTGCATTCGTTTTAAGTTAAAAAAACAGGAGAAAAATAACATGTATTTTTATGTTTGTTTGAAATGGATTAACTTAAGAACTACTGAACCAATTCTGAAAATTCTTTCACTTATAAAAGCTACATTATCAGCGAGTAATATGAGTAAAATTATATTTTAGAAAAAAATTAAGATCTCTACGAAAACTAACATAATAAATTAGACATCTCAGACCGAAAACATTGTGTTGTCTTAGCAACGCATTCTAGCAAAAAGGTTGAATCCTTCTAAGGTCGGTATTCGAAATTTATATGACTACCGAAGCATTCTACCAAAATCGTAATTTATTTTATCAATACAATTTTATAGGACAAAAAATGGATATTTTTTTTTTTTATATGCAATTATTAAAAAATTACAGGACTTCTGTCACGAGTCGGCTAGTACTTAAATAACATCAAGAAATCGCACACTTCCCCTCTCTTGTAAACGCTTCAAATCTATTTAGACTACAAATTGCCGACCCCGATATGAATGAAGATGGTTTTATTGTTCACTCGTTCGACGACAATTGGTATCCATCTGTCGCGTGACACGTGAGTTGAAGTGGCCACATCCACGCAGAGGTCAAAATGACAAGTGACACTGGGTAAATGCAACAGATTCGAGAGCAACAGTGTCGAGAACTGACTGCGCAAAACGACTAGTTTAACCCTCGTATTCAAGAACGACACTATGAGAACACGCACCCACAGTGGACGAAATCTTTTTTCATAAACATCACTTTATGTGTTGAGCGACACTATGGTGCACGCTACCGTGTGCCTTTAGAGCTCAACTTTGCCTAGAGGCACACGACAATGTGCCTCTAGTCACACTATGCTGTGTCGCACAACACATAAAGTGATTTTTATGAAAAAAGTTTTCGTCCACTGTGGGTGCGTATTCTCATAGTGTCGTTCTTGAATACGAGGGTAAGCTGATGCTGGAAATGTTTGATTTTTTGTATGGGCTGAGTCTACCCGGATAAGACGGAAAAATGATAAAACCGCATTATCTTGAAAACCATCAAAAATAAAAAGAAACTGTCTTTTATTTATATAGCTAGTATGATTATCTAACGAAATATATAAAAATAAACTGTTTAGCTATTCATCGTTTTGAGTAAAAACTAAATTAGTGTTTTGGCTAACTTTGAAAAATAAATCTATAGAAAAAAGTTTTACCAATCGTGCTTCTGTCTTTAATTTATGTAGATTAAATAGTTATCTTAGTCATAAGAACAAAACTGTATGTTTTGCGGTTATCGAGAAAAAACGATTTATCAAAAACATTTATTACTCGTCCTAATGAATTATTGAAAACAATTTTAGGCTTACCAAGGAGTTTATACAAGAACTCTGGACACTAATTTTATTCTACCTACTTTCAAAACATCATCATAGTTTCAGTCGTAGGACATCTACTTTTGAACATAGATTTCCAGAGCGACCGATATACGGCACTCCACGTCACTTATCAGCCTACATTATGTCGTCTTTGCTAAATGAAAAGTTATCCTACGCTTCGCTTTCCGGTGCCTGATTTCCAAAACGAAATTTTTCTTCCGAGCTTTTTAAAAATAAATAGGATCATGACTGTAATCATAGAATTTAAACTATTGTAGTTGTTAATCATTTTAAATAGATATACGGCTAATTACCACGTTTTTTCTTGTATTGCTGAGACAATTCAGATGCTCTTCGCCATGAGGTCGACCGCAACCGCGATCAACAGCAGATCGACGAATAGAGTTCGCCAGCAATACAAGAAAAAAACGTGGTAATTAGCCGAATGTCTTTTTAAAACGACTGTAATCCCCAAGTACAGTAGACGACATCCTCTCAGATCTTCAGGCGCTCAAGTCTTTAAACTTGCCTACGGAGGTAGTCAGAGACACGTACAAACATTACATTTAGCGCATGCTCACAATTTGCAGTAAATTTAGAATCATAATTTAATTAATTAAATAATTGTGCAAATTATATCAATTCAAAGCAGTCGGAGCTGTGAGAGGCAATTTAAGAATTATCCAAATATGCAAACAATTCAGCTTAGCGCTTTGAAAATAAGCTAACCAGCGTAAACTAAATGCTAGACCATTAATCTTCAAACAAAGATAAACAGCTACGAATAATTAATATGGCAACACGTTTAATTTGTGTTTCCTCTGGTTGTCGTTTAAACCTGATACTAAAATGATGGAATTGAATTTAAAAAGTAAAGGTAAGTGACTGATTATCATCAATGGGCGTTTTATATAATGATTTAATATTATGTATTTCTAAAGGATGTTATTTAAAGTTCAGTACTTTTTGCATCCTGTTACGATCCTAATCTATATATATAAAAGAAAGTCGTGTTAGTTACACTATTCATAACTAAGAACCAGGAGACGGACATAGGATACTTTTTATAAAGGGAACGGGAACGGGAACGGGAACTCAACACAACATATTTTGTTAATTCTAAAGCGATACGAAGTTCGCCGCGTTAGCTTGTTATATTATAAACTAGAGGTCCCGACAGACGTTGTTTGGTCAAATTATTTTTTTTCCTTAAGAACCTTCTCCTTATAATAACGAATACAACAAAAAAAGAATTATCGAAATCGGTTCAGCTGCTCTCAAGATTTGCGCTTAGCAACTCATTCAGCGATTCATTTTTATATTATAGATGTGAAAGTTTGTGAGTTTGTATGTATGTTTGTTCCTCAATCAGGCCTCAACGACAAAACGGTATTATATTAAAATTTGCTGTAGATGTAGATATAATGCCAGAATAAAACAAAGACTACTTTAAAATGTGAAAAACATCCCCAAAAAGAAACCTGTCACATATGGAATGCTAACTACTGAAAAATGTGGGGATATGCCAAATATAATGTTTCGATGTGCCTACCCACACTAGACAGTTTCAAAGAATCTAAACGCCTGGAGATCTTAGAAGATATCTACCATACCTGGGGATATTACAGTCGTAAACTATATATTTTAAATTATTCAGTACCAAAGGTGCATCGACTCGAAGGAAAAAATCGAGATAAACAACTCATACACAGGATGTGTCTGTCGCATCGATAACGATTGTTATTAACATGTTTTTGCCATTAATTATTCAAATGGTGAACACCGCCTTGTCACAGATTGATAGATAGTGCACTTTAGGATAAATCAGGGGCCGTACCACAAGCTCAAAAGTAATATTGACTGTCCTCACAGCTCACTTGGCTCACTCAGCCTTCTGAGCTGTAGGTTGGGTTCGATCCCCACTCAGGGCAAATATTTGTGTGATAAACATAGATATTTGTTCTGTGTCTGGGTGTAATAAGTGAATTATAAAAAAAGTATTTAAAAGTATTCTATCAGTTATCTGGTTCCAATAGTACAGGCTTTGCTTAGTCGCCGCGGGGCGCGTCGTGAATCGCGCTTGGTGTCTTACATCAGCAGTTGAAGCCTAATGTGTTGGCCTTACATGAGGAGTCTAGGCTGTGTGGCCGATGATGAGTAATCTCACATGACAACGCATTACGAACTCGTACAGCGTTAACACTTTCGCGCCGGGTGTTGTATTATGTTTTTGAGTAATATTGTTTTAATATTTCTTTAGGACCTTGTGGTATGGCCCCAGGCTTTGGAGTGCGAAAGTCTTATATCGCGATATTGCGGATGGATGCCGCGGGACACGATACTAGGACCCTTATCTGAATGATTTTGACACGTATTTATATAATCCTCTTTAAAAATATTAATAAGTTTGTCAGTGGAGTTGTGTTAGCCGAGTGGGACCTTGACTTTCAATCCTAAGGTTGGGGGTCCGAATCCTGACTGCGCGTCAATAGATATTTCAATTTGTATGTACTCTTATATTCGTATTAACACGTGCTCAACACGGTGAAGGAAGACAACGCGAAGAAATCAGTCATCGAAAATAATGTATTTCAATTAAATCACAAGGATCTCTTTGGAACGTCTTAGAAGCTAGTCAAAGCTACGCCTGTTCCTCGCGACCTAGTCTAGAATCAGGCAACAAACATATAATTTTTTCGATGATCCTTTCAAACAAGAAACAGTGTTCTTATAAATGGCGATGGGCTTGCAACCTGTCCCGTATGGAATGCTAAGTAATGAAAAATGTAGGCATGTGACTAATGTAATGTCTAAACGTAGACATATGTTTTGTAGTAAATAAAAAAAATATTAACAGACTTCAAAAAAAGGAGGAGGTTAACATATCGCCAGTATGTTATTTTTTTTTTTTTTTCCGTGTATGTTACTCGTTTACTCCGGCGTTTGTGGACGGATTTACATTTTTTTATTGTTATTACATTCGAAATAGAAATCATGAACACCTCGAGTTGACGTCACGAATTTGAACCACCTATAAGGCCCAGATACCAGGGCCTCTAGGTTTTTCATTTATGTATTTTAAAGCACTACAATTTTTATTTATAAATGTTTTGTTCGGTTTTGTTTTTAGTTTTTTAAACGTAATTATTACACAGTTTAGTTGTAAAACGGGGAAACTAAGCTTAATATTAACATTGAAAGGTATCGAGGGATTACTACATTGAAAGTCATCCCACGTAGCCCCGTAGGTGGCGAGGTCATCTATCACCCGTACCCTACAACAAATCGTTAGTCGATTCAATGGAAACCGATTGAATACCCTCATATCAATGAAGGAAGCAATATTGACGATCCAGCGATGCGTTCTTGGTTAAAAGAGATTGATTATGCTGATATTTCATAACACTTTTATGAACTACTAGCTGCTCGCCCCGGCTTCGCACGGGTGGTATCTGGATAAAAAGTAGAATATATGTGTTATTCTGATGTATAAGCTATATTATATTACTGTTAAGTTTCATATAAATCCGTTCAGTAGTTTTTGCGTGAAAGAATAACAAACACACACAACATAAATCAACTCATTTACTCACAAACTTTCGCATTTATAATACTACTAACCGACCCGTAACAGACGTTGTCCTGTCAAATTTCAACAATCAAATAGAAAATACTGAATGTTATTAGTCTGAGATGTCAGATTTGTTGCACACCAGCGCCATCTAAACCAAAAGCATCTCTTTTGTGTTTTTTTATCATAATGTTTTAATCGGGCATTATATTTACATCTACAGCAAATTTCAACCTAATCCGTTTTGTCATTTAGGCCATGATTGAGGCACAAATATATATACAAACTTATCGAAATTAAACATACATTCGACAGAATAATATGCATTTTAATACGAAAACAACGATATACCTATACCTACGTATCATCGCGATACGTGGAGGGAACACTCAAGAGACGACGACCCACTTCAAATGGGAATTAACTGCGTTATTATAGTTGCCTATAGCTCTGTGTGGATATCTAAAACATCAAGTACCATGGTACCACAACGCTCAAACTAGAGGGTCTATTCGCGAACCGTAAATGAAATATCGTTACAATATTCGTATTAAAGTTACATCGTTTTAATTATAGTTTGAACAATCGAACGAACGTAATTACTTTTGAAAATCATCGATGTTCCTATCCGAATCCTACTTACAAATCAGTTAAAACTACTCGATTCGCAAGTAGATATGATACAAACATCTGCGGATCATGCAACAAATTCAAATTAATTTAAAAAACATTTATTTCAATAAAATCACAAGGATCACTTGGAAACGTCTTAGGAACTAGGTGAAGCTACGCAGATTCCACGCGACCAAGCCTAGAAGAATCAGGCAACAAACACGGCTTGGGGTCTACCTTTTTTTTAATGATCCTTTCCTTAATGCTATGTAGAGCTCCAGTTTGGTGCCGTAAGAACAAGGTGAAGGCTCAAACAATAATAATAATTAAAAGTACTACTCAAGTACGTACAACAATAAAATTAAACAAATAAATTACATTAAACTAAAGAGCTTCAGCACAAATTCATAAAGCAGCATTTGTCTTAACTTGCGATTCGAACCCACACCTCTTGCGTTTCAGTCGCCGGTTTCCACCGTTGAGGTTTCCATTTGCATGCAAGTGGCTCGCTAACTCTAAAAGAAGATAAATCATCTCTGTGCAATCTGTCACAGAACTTTTCCAAGTAAAATTTCATCTTTGAATAAGGAATTACTGAAACCAACCAGTTTGTTATTCAGCTCAACTTTAAACACTAACTTACTACTAAATCTAGAAGGGAGCTATTTTTTTTTGTATAATTCATCAAAGATTAATTGTTCTCAACTCAAGGAAGTACACAGAATTTAAATTTTCGTTATGTATAAGTAATTCTTAGGTACGGTAGACTTCCTCTAAGATCTCCAGGTACACAGATCGTTGAATATATGTCCGAAGGGGGTAAACAGAGGCACGTATAAAAATAATATAAGAAAGACTAACTGCTTTTCTCACGATGTTTTCCTTCAGCGTTTTGAGCACACGTATAATAGAAATACATATATTTTTCGAATAGATAAAAATATATAAATGCTCGGCCGGGATGCGAACAACTACCTCCGCATCGAGAGTCAAGCTACCTCTCGCGCAGCCAACTTTGATTATATTACAAATCCGAAAACTTGTGAAGATGTTTCGATGTTCTAACCGATTTCGATTTAATTTGGAATATACAAAGTTATGTCCTGGAATAGCATATAGGATATTTTTTACCCAGATACCACGCGAACGAACATTACGAGCGGAACCTGGAAGGATATGCTGGTGAAAGGAAATGAGAAAGTTAATTTACCTTATAAACATCCGTACAAAAACCAAACACAAAAATGAGTCAAGATGAAGAAGAGCCGAATTCTAACGATCTAACAAAACAGAAATGAGAGCTCGTAAGGATTAACTAACACAATATGGCTTCAATCAATTGGTCGAATAAATTGCCAAAGATATTTCTTGACAAAAGAAGATATTGCAAGAGCATTGTTGACTATGGCGATATATAAATAGCTATTACAGACACATTAGCTATTACAGCAGGATAGTAAAATATTATAGCCCACCTTTGTATAACTGAGAGCAAAACATTCATCATTATCATCATTTATAGGGTTCCGTACCCAAAGAGTAAAAACGGAAACCTATTACTAAGACTTCGCTGTCCGCCTGTCCGTCACAGGGCTGTATCTCATGAACCGTGATAGCTAGACAGTTGAAATTTTCACAGATTATGTAATTTATATTGACGCTAAGAACTAATAAAAATTAAATTAAGCTAAAATATAAGATAAAACTAAAAACAGATAAAAAATAAATATTTAAGTGGGGCTCCCCATACAAAAAACGATTTCAGTAAAAATAATTACTGCTTGCTGTAAAATGTGGGCCAAATATAATGTTTAAACGTGCCGCTGACTATATACATCTTCAGAAGATCTGAGAATCCACCGTACTTGGGGATTACAGGCGCGATCCTATTTTTTTTTAACTGGACCGTACAAAGTTACGTTCATTCTGAGATTTCATGGCTCACTTTTTGACGAAGATTGCAAAGTTAAGGACAGTTTAAAACTTGAGCTCTTGTTATGTTCTTGGAAAAATGTTCTTTATAAATTGGGTTAATGCAAGAATTTTATGGGGATTTTGAACAAGTTGGCGCTATTCAGATATTCGATACTTAAGAATAAAAAACTTGATAATTATGTTTTTATAGCATGCTTGCTACCGGCCGCGGCTTCGCTTAAGCCAAATTTAATGAATACGCTTAACGGTGGAAGAAAACGTTGAAAGTGAGAAAGGATAGCTTTTCTCTAAAAATAATATATATTACTATAAAATTAAAAAAATAATTATTAATATAAAGCCGTGTTGGCCAAGTGGGAGGTACCTCGACTTTCATTCTGAAGGTCGTGGGTTCGAATCCCGGCGTGCATCAATGGATTTTTCTGTTCGAAAAATTTATATGTGCATCAAAAACACGTGCTCAAAACGGTGAAGGAAAACATCGTGAAGAAACCAGTTAGTATACTTATAAGCGGCGATGGGCTTGCATAATGTTTGGACGTGCCTCTGTCTACCTCTGTCCTCTGTACCTCTATCTACATCTTCGAAGGATCTAAGCGTCTGGGGATCTGAGAGGATGTCTACCGTACTAGGGGAATACAGTCGTGATCATAGTTTTTTTTTTTTTCTATAAAATTTTAAAAATCAATCAAAAGCTGAAGCTCGGTTTCTATATAGAAGTTGAGGATAGTATTTTTATCAATGGTTCTCTTAAATCCATCTTCAATAGTAGAAGTAGATTGTAGGACACACCTTATAATATATACCTATTCCGAGGATATAAATCAATGAGACCAGTTGCAATAACCCAATGTGATGATGCTAAATTGATAGCGGTGCAAGTGGAGGGGTCAGTGCGCCTGACCCGTGAATAGCTCTATCAAGACAAGTATTTTTGAGAATATAAACTTTTGCGATGCTTTGTGATTATAAATAACATACTCCTTTAAGAGCCATGCTGGTCTAGTGGGAGATAGACGTGGGTTCGGATCATGGCAGGGCGAAAATGGATTTTGGAAAACTGTTGTAGAGGCCGATTTTGATGAAAAACTTCTTGGTTTTAAATTACTTATAAAGTTTATTTTTGTATATATTCGTAGGTATTTAGAATAAGGGTGAGTTTCTACCTAAAAGGAGCTGAGCGGAACTGCGCTAAGTTGTGCGGAGCGGACCAATCACAGCGCTCTACATATTAATACTCGAATATTTAAGCGCAGTCATTGGTCAACTCCGCACAGCTAAGCGCAGCTCCGCGTAGTTGTAAACTCACCTAAAACCCCTTGCAGTACTATACAAGTCACAAAATACGTTGGTAGCTATTAATGAAACAACAAAACCGCTTAATAAATAGCTCTGGTATTCAGCTACGAGCCATTCGTCGATTCATTCCCCTACAAGTAGCTTGTTTTTGGTGAGTAATTGTTATTGAGGCACTTTATTTCCTTGAAGTTTTTTTTTCACTATACAAAAACACTATACTTAACACGAAACGGAAATTTTCATTACACAGCACATAGAGCTAACATGTAATTTGGACCACAAATAATTAGGAGGCAAAAACATGACACGAGAATGCTGTTGGTTGCTGTACACAAAATGGCACTACGGACTACACGATTTTAAAGCCGATCAAATTGGACAGCGTGTGCTCGTATACTGAAAATAATAGCTGGCTTATTTCTTAAAAATCTATGATTTTCATAGCCAAATTCAAATTTCAATAGTAACTAATATAGAATCTATGTACCTAGTATGCTTCTATATACCTACTAAGATTTGAATACAGTTTAGGTACAATAGTTACTATAAAATTGGTATTCTACCAAAATATGATAATCATAGATTTTTACGAAATAAGCCGGCAGCATGCAAGAATGAATTCAATAATTTGTTGTTACTATTATGTTTCTAATTTAAGCTCCTCCTCCTCTAATTTAATCCTTTTTTGGGAGTATTGGCTTTAACGGTAAGTGTAATTTTCTAAAAACATCAGCTCTATAATTTACCTACCATAAGAAAAACATTATATAATCGTATCAAAAACAGAGAGAATGATGTATGTATGCTCACTGTATTTACGTAAGTTTAAATTAATAATTTATTTAGAAGTTTAATTTATTATTTCGTTTGAAAATAAAATTCTTTAATCTTGATAATAAACCGCTTTGGCCGATCAGATTGCATGATAAGTCAGTTTGTCTGTACAGTCGTTAAGTACATGTAGCATGTTTCGGCAGGGCTGTGTGCAACCGGTAATTACTGAGGCAGACGAAGACTTCAAAACCACCATTCATTTGAGGGTCAAGTTTTGATGCGAAATGACCTTGAAGTGGAGTTGTTAATCAATTCAATGTTGTGACCTGGATTGTACAATTTGAAGGTAGCGACTGATCTCTTTCAAAAGTGCATTCTCTTAGAGAAGTTAAGGTCGCAACAGATTTATCTATCTAATAGCTTCCGCCCTCGGCTTTGCTCGCGTGGTACCTGAATAAAAAGTAACATTTAAGCTTATTATTATTATTATTTCCAACTACTATTTTCCACTACCAATTATGTTGGCTGGTAGAAAATGCTCGGCATTAAGTTCGCCTTTTTGTATTTTTTTAAGTACAATTAAAGTATAAATAAATATTCTAGGGCATTTATTTATTTAAGTATTTGTGTATATTCCAAGTTACATTCAAACCAGCTTGGTCTTTTGAGCGCGATTGAGCTAAACTTTCTCTCAAACTTTATTTTCCCTCAGGTTGCCTGGAATAAATTGCTTATTAGCGATAAGGCTGCTTGTACGTAATTTGAAAATTATTTTAAAGTTTTGCTTGTTAATTTCTGGTGTACAATAAAGTATTATCTATCTATCTAGGTAACTTTTTTTTTTTTTTTTTAATAATTTTATTAAGATATCAGTCATCAGAGAACGACCAGCCCGGCTTTAATGTTAGTATTGATACATATAAATCCTAGCATTGGTTAATATCATATCGAAATTAATCAATGAGTTTTACCTTATTTGTATTACCACGAACAAGCAATCAGAAACTCATGATAGTTTACTTACTACTCGAATGAAGTGATTTGAAAACAGATAGTCAGATTTAAGGTCGATTCACACATATCAGTGAAGCCACAGTTCCAACACAGTAACGGCAGAGTGCGAAATATTCTTTCATACAGTCTCTATGAACGCATCCCCACTTGTTAGTGTCAGTGACGACACAGTGCTCTGAGTGTCAGTGCCGAGTGCATAGAGAATATTTGTGTTTTTAATTTGTTGATATTTTGTTATGTTTCTAATTTTTTTTTTTAATTTGTGTGTTTTAATATCTACCTTAAAAGTGGATCATCTTTTATACACATTATTTTATACATTCTCTATACACTCGTCACCGACACTGATACCCGAACACTGTGCGTATAGTGTCGTACAACACTCAAGTGATATTTATGAAACAAGATTTTGTCTACTGTGGGTCGGAATTCGGAGCCTACTGTGCGTTCTCATAGTGTCGTTTGTGAATACGGTTGAGAGAGCACTGTGTCGTCACTGACACTAACAAGTGGGTATGCGTTCATAGATAATGTATGAAAGAATATTTCGCACTGTACCAATACTATATCGTAACTATGGCTTCACTGATATGTGTGAATCGACCTTTAAACGGTCGTGTCAGTTTAAACTGGAACAAGTTCGACTAGTTGTATCCTCACGAGATAAAGCCGATTTATGGAGTACCCCCATTATGCCTTTATTTCGGGAAAGTAATTTCGCGGTTAATAATTTTGGATGTTCGGGCCTATAACAGCAACACATTATGGTAAGGAGGCTTCGACCCACACTACCACCATTATACACATTCGGTGTGGTGTGTTTAGGGTCAGATTACGTCGTGAGTTACGTGCACCATGTCCAATCTGTTTTGTGGAGTACAAACCCATAGAGAATGTTGACGGGTAATTTTGAATACACGTGTGTAAGCTTTTTTTACCATGATTCATCGATAATTTTCGTTGTAAAAGCGTTACCAGTCACGATTTGTTGTTGCTGCCCAAGATATTGTTGAATTCGGTTTTGTTTTTAGTTAATAAAACGTAATGACATCCTTAGGTCCGGCCTTATCACAAAAGACATTGGCCAATATATAATATATTGGCAGACTTTACACACAGCGCCATCTAGCCCCAAACTAAGCAAAGCTTATACTATGGGAACTAGACAACTGATATAATACATATATTCTTTTTTTGTAATATTAACTCCCAGTCATATTACACAAATATTTGCCCTGGATGGGGATCGAACCCACAACCTAAAGCGGAGGAAAGCAGTGTTACTACCAACTTAACTATGAGGCCAGTCACTGTAGTCAATGTATTCAAAGACGCAGAACTACGATTTAAAATTATTATCGGTAACACAAAAGACTATATAGATAGCTAAAGAAACTGTCAATAACCTCCACACTAATCCCCATGAGATTCCCTCAGGCTAAATTTTAAACGAGGCACCTTCGATATAATCTACTGAGGACCATACACTGCCCTTACCAATTCAGCGTATATCTTAAAAGTGGTCATTTACTGGTAATTTAAGTGCATAAGCCGGTAAACTGAGGATCATTAAGGCACAGTTTGTAACCAAGGTTACTGTATAGCTTGAATGTGAACAGCTGATGCAGAATAGAAGAGTATTTATCGATCTTTTAGATTAAGCAAAGGTTTTGTAACAGGCGATATTTGTTTATTAATCCTAATATAATATTATAAATGTGAAAGTTTGTGAGTTAGTATGTATGTTTGTTCCACAATCAGGCTTATACGACAAAACGGTTTAAATTGAAATTTGCTGTAGATGTAGATATAATGGCCGAATGATTAATAGACTACTTTAAAATATGAAAAACAACCCCAAAACGATAAAAAACGCAAAGGGGATGATTTTGGTATAGATGGCGCTTGTGTGCAACAAATCTGACATCACAGACTAAAAACATTCAGTCTTTTCTATTCGATTATTTAGATTTGACCGGACAATATCTGTCACGGGTCGGCTAGTTATTCATATAATTTAAATAGACTAAACGGGAAGTCAAATTGGTTATGGTCAATAAACTCTAGAGGTAAAACGCATCACGAAAGTCAATAATCAAAACGGACCATAGACAACGAACTATAGATTTTAAACAAGTTTGTTTACTATGCATAGTTATTGACTGCCAAAATTGAAAATGTCCAAGCCCGGGTAGACAGCCGGGTCCATGAACCTATATCGATATATTTTAGTGTTTCCTTCTGCCGTTTCGAGTAAAGGAAGTCATTATTACCCAGCAATCCCTACTTAAGCTGTGTTTAAAGTTAAACGCAGGTGTTTCGAGATATCCGTCCAACTTGAACAATAGCGGATTCGGTTGCGGCAACTGTCAAGTGATATATAATTGCTGTAATGTGTTTTCAGATTGTTGTCAACAGCTTGAGGTGTAATTAAGAGATAAATAATAATACTTGTGCAAGGAAGCGAATTGATTAGTTACTTTTATCTATCGAGGTACCTACGACTTCGGGGACGAACGTTTATCGTGGTTTTTAGTGAAGGGGACATGTCCAGGACATTATGTCATACGGCTGATGATAATGATGATTTTCCTAAATGAATTTTGATGATGTACGAGTACTCTACTGATTTGGTTATCATTAAAAATTTGCGCATCAAAACACGTGCAGGAAAACATCGTGAGAAAACCAGTTGGTATTCTTGTAAGCGTCGATGGGCTTGTAACCTGTCACGTATGGAATGCTAACTACTGCAAAATGTGGGCATGTGCCAAATATAATGTTTGGACGTGCCTCTAACTACCCCACTAGACATCTTCAAAGGATCTAAGCGTCTGGAGATCTGAGAGGATGTATACCGTACTTGGGGATTACAGTCGTGATCCTATTTATTTATTTTTATGAAATAAAACTTAGAACTGTTTTATTATTTAAATACACAGATCATCAGAGTTCAGAGTTGAATTAAACCTGTTATTTGTGACTAATCTTAAGGTACAGGCTAGAAAACACTTAGTTATTTTGAATTGATCAGCTATTGTCCCCATTATCATAAGACTTGCTGAACTCTCAACAAGCCTGAGTGACGTAATCCACGAATATGAAATATCCGTTTCAAATATAACAATCCTTAACCCCAATGGACTATTCGCCTTCAAAAGGCAAAGGCAACGAACGAACATGTCGCCACAGAACAAAGAATAGGACTAATAATGTAGAAATTTCACTTGCGAGCGTCAGTATTATCCGTCATAATTTTTGGAACGAGCTATATATTCTATATTGCTCTATTTATATATATTTCGAATATATATTTCTATGTTTACTTTAATTTGTAGTACTATGGTTGTAAGACTTTATCTTCCGTTATAGTTAAAAAACTTGAAATAATACATTACTGTTTTGAATAGAAATACGGCTAAGTTCTCATCTACCGTTGTTCGCGGACGCGGGCGGGGCTCATAATTTTGAATTGTCTCGAAATGTCAGCAATGCAAGAATTTAGTAATTAGCCGTATCTTTATTTAAATTGATGAACAACCATGATAGTTTAATTATATTATACATTACTGTATTGGTATAAGTTCTAAATTAATTACTTACACGTATGAAATGCTAATTACCGAAAATGTGGGTATGTGCCTAATTTAATTTTTATACGTGCCTCTGACTCCCCTAAAGGCATACTCGTATTTAAGGATCTAAACGCGTGGAGATCTGAGAGAATGTCTATCGTGCTTGGGGTATTCGTGATCTTGACTTAATTTATTTCATTTCATAAGAACCAACGAAACCAGCGATGTGACAGTGGCCAAGCCTGGTGACAGAGATCATAGGCCGTATGCGTTGGAGACTCTCAAGCTCTCCCATTTATCATAAGTCACGTGCGAGTTGTATTATTAGATGCCTATTGCGAAGTATCCTACTGTTTGTTCTCACGTGTCAATATTACTGATGTGCCGTTCCCGGTAATATTAACACGGTTATAAAACACGGAAATTTTAGGGAATTTTGCTGAAATATTTCTTTAGATTTTTTCCTATTAAGCTATTTAAGAAACCTGTAAAAATACATCACTGATAGTAATTTCAACTAAAACTACAACATTTTTATAGTAAAATTCCCAATGTTTCCAATGTGCCCGGGAATTTTCAGAGTTTCAATAAATTCCAAAATTCCAAAATTACTAACCTAAAAATAAAACATCAAAATAAAAATAAGCATTTATTTGTACTAATAACCAACACAATTACTCTATAAACATAAAAATATTGTTTTTTAATGTCCTACATGTGAATAAGTTACAGTAGGTACCTATTTTAAGAGTTTTAAACTTTCTGCATCAAGGGGGTCGTCAATCTCAATAGTTCTTGCAAAGTTAGATAAATGTGATTCTTTAGTTAAAAATAATATATGGGGATAAAGTTTGGTACGGAAACTTTGGGGAATTTTGGGGAATTTTCCCGGGCACAATGGAAATTTACTAGTAATTTACTAGTCGGTAAATTACTGGGAACGGGAATATTCCCAGCGGCACAACACTAGTCAATACAGGCACGCACACGCGCATACTCACGTGTCCGCCGAATTGGTCTTTGCAGCTGAGAAAGATTTTTGAACGGCGCTATCAGATTATGAGCTGAATCTATTGCGTTCATCTCGTTGGATTCGCCTCAACGAAATGTCAACCGTGCGGGCAAATGCGGACGCACGTGTCGACCACTGTCTGTGCTATATTGGTGCAATTTGAGTATGCGTGTGGGCATATGACCTGACTGGCCTTGCAGTTCAGTTGGTAGTAACTCTGCCTTCTGCTCTGTAGGTTGTGGGAATTTAAACCAGGACAAACATTTGTGTGATGAACATAGATGTTAGTTCTGTGTGTATTTACAAAATAAGTATATAAATATCTATCAGTAATCTGGATTCCATAGCACAAGCTTTGCTTGGTTTGGGGCTAGATAGCTCTGCGTTAACTGTCCACCAATATTTTATTTATTTACAAGCTAACCCGGTGAACTTTGTGTCGCTTTAGAATTAACAAATATTGTGTTAAGTTCCCGTTCCCGTTTCCGTTACCGTGGTATCAAACTGAACCGACAGCAAAGTTTTTAATAATTTTTTTTCGATTTATTTTTTTTATGACTTACTATGTTATTCCGAACAAAAGACAATTCCAAAAACACAAAAATCATGAATACACACAACGTTCCCGTTCCCGTTCCCGTTCCCGTTCCCGTTCTCGTTATAAAAAGTATCCTATGTCCGTCTCCTGGTTCTAAGCTACCTCCCCACTAATTTTCAGTCAAATCAGTTCAGCCGTTCTTGAGTCGGTAGAGCATAAAGCAACGAATAATAGAAACACTAACCTGTAAAGTTTAATTTAGAACGAAGGTCGATTTGAAGTGACGGAGGCTGATGGAATTAAATTCCATTTGAATTGTAAATCAGAGATACTCGGCTCAAAAGATCTTCAATGTTTATTGTTCATCTTAAAAGGATCCGATCTATTTTTATTACTTACACCGTTTTTCAGTTAGCTGAAGATTGTAACCACTTGATTCTTTTTATGTTGGTTTCAAGACACTCTTTTAGGTTTAACTGACCTAAACCTACTGACATAAACCAATGAACTTAAATATAAATATACGGAAGATTATAGTTCTCGAGCATGGTAGATGAACGAGTCGGACTCGCGCACGAAGGGTTCCGTGCCATTATCTATAAAAACGGCAAAAAAAACACGCTTGTTGCATGGGAGCCCCGCTTAAATACTTATTTTATTCTGTTTTTAGTAGCTTGTTGTTATGGCAGCAACATAAATACATCATCTGTGAAAATTTCAACTGTCTAGCTATCACGGTCCATGGGATACAGCCTGGTGATAGACAGATAGACGGACAGTGGAGTTTTAGTAATAGAGTCCTGTTTTTACTCTTTGGGTACGGAACTCTGAAAAAAGAAAGAAATCCAGTACCTATATCTATAATATAAAAATAAGTCGGGTTTTCCTTCCTGACGCTATAACTCCAGAACGCACGAACCGATTTCCACGGTTTTGCATTCGTTGGAAAGGTCTCGGGCTCCGTGAGGTTTATAGCAAAGAAAATTCAGGAAAAATTTCAAGAGAAAAGCAGGAAAACAGAAACGGGAACGGGAACGGGAACTTAACACAGCATTTGTTAATTCTAAAGCGATACGAAGTTCGCCGGGTCAGCTTGTAGCTTATAGAATGAAGATGTCTAAGAGGAAGTTTCGACAAAAGTTAACAATCAAAAATATGCATGAGATGCATCCGACCTTCAATAAAACCCAGAACTATTTTGGGTGCATTGACCCCGAATCAATTACAATCAATCAGTCATACCGAAAAAGCTTTTACGATTCGTTTTTTGTTGTGTTGCATAACACTAATGAACTAACGAACAAACTGGTTCCGATATGTACAAAGGATTCCTTTTATTTCATCGGATTAATATAAAAAATGCTGCGTGACTGACTGGCTGGCTGTTTTTCAAGTATGAGTATTACTGGTTTTGTATATGTAACTCCAGGTATTCATGACCAAATGGGACTTTTAGGAAGAATAATCCCTATACCTTTCGTTGTAACCTTGACTCCACCTTGACTCAAATTATTTCGAGTCAATTACGTCATTACGTAATCGGTCCCGAGGAGATTTTCATTAAACAAACCGTCACACGCATGCATCGTTTAGAAGCTGTCGAGGAATGTCAATGTACATCTCGAGGTACTTTTAGTTGACTGTTCAGTTGACAGAGTAATCCTCGACTAGAGGCAAACTCGAGCTAGAGGCTACAAAATGTTTCTCTGTGTAAGCAAGCAACATGACTAGGTAGGTATGTAGCTCGCTGTCGCCATAAATCTAAATCTAGAACGCTTACGCTAATAAACTTGAAATATGTAAGCATTAAAATAAGGGATTTCAGAAATTCATCCCCTAAAAGGGTGCAGTGGGCTAACCCACTAACCCAGAGGAGATTTCTCTCTCACGAGAAATCTCCTCTTGTCTATAACGAAATGCAAATCGTTAGAAGCGCAACAATGGAAAGTTAAATATTGCAAGACTAACTTTCGCACGCGGACAAAGTTAGGCGTCACAATAGTTCCATGGAAATAAATACAAATGTAGTTGCTTTAATTTATGGGGATGTGAAAATAAATTGGAAATATGTAACTAAGTGAATGTGGTATGTGCTTTTTAAAAACGAACATTCTATAGTGACAATACGGGTTATTTCCCGATGGTTGACATATACTAAGGCGTCGAAGTATGTACCTTTGACAAATTTTAAAGTATGCACTTTTTTTTTACCGACGAAAAAATAGTTTTTTCTCAATTCGACAAGCATAATATTTTTATTTTATTGCTTATTTGGGGTTCCGTACCCAAAGTGTAAAAACGGGACCCTATTACTAAGACTTCACTGTCTGTCTGTCCGTCTGTCTATCAAAAGGCTGTATCTCATGAACCGTGATAGCTAGACAGTTGATATTTTCACAGATTATGTATCTCTGTTACCGCTATAACAACAAATACTAAAAACAGAATAAAATAAATATTTAAGTGGTGCTCCCGTACAACAAACGTGATTTTTTGCCGTTTTTATAGACAAAGGTACGGAACCTTTCGTGCGCGAGTCCGGCCCGCACTTGGCCGGTTTTTATTATTTTTACGTTAAAGTCTAAATTCGCTAATTTAGACGTAACCTCAAAATTATATTGAAAATTATCTGATAACACGTCTACCACCATTAAACATTTTTTTTGAAAAAATGGCACGAGGTACCCCACTCCTGGTACTAAAGTGGTAAATGTACCTGGTACATTTGACTCGAGGTACATAACTCGCACTTTTTTATTGGCCAACATTGTGTGTTGCTACTTTGTAACTCACATTGCAACTATTTCAATCCACTCAGCACTCAGTTTTCCTTTTTCTAATCATGAAATAAGTGTCTCTGCAATACTATACAAAGTAGGCAATGGCTGTATATCAATCGATTACGACTCGCCGCCGCCATCTATATAGAACACTAAATATCACGTGTGCGACTTCGTTCGCGCGACGTATAGTTTTTGAATATACCGCGGTCATAAAAACAGACAGACAATCAGTCAAAGTCATCTATTATGCAGTTTTTGAAAAACGTTTTGCAAAAAAAATAGGTGTAAGTACAATTTTTTTAACTTACTGTTTTCAATATTCAGAATTTATGAAATACTAAACAGACACGAATAAATATAAGTTTAAAGGCAAATTTCAATGGGACCAATATTTTTAAGTAGATTTTTTAACGTAATTGTCTTATAAATATTGAGATTTCATATTTAAAACTACTTTTACTGGACATAACTTTAGATTTTTACACGGGTCTTTACCACGTTATTATCATTAATTGATTTTAAAATAATGTTATAGATAAAAAAAATATGATAATAAAGATCCATGTAAAAATCTATAGTTATGTCTACTAATCACAATATTTAAAAAAATAATTACTTTTACGAGAATTAAAGCGAATATTTTAACTTTTTATCAGAAAAAGAACCGTCAGAATAGATTCAGTATTTTTAGAAATTGCATAAACAAACTTACAAACTTGCGAACAAACTTTACCTTTTACGTGTAAAATATAGTGTAAATAGCTCGGGTTGAAGTCTAGGAACGCGCCCAGCGAATTTAAACCCTTTTATCGTGTGCATACTTAGATAATTGGTACTTCGTGCATGTAGTAAACAAACATTCAAACCATAGATAACTATAAAGTCGATACTAAAGATCATGATGTAGGACCATCAGTAATATCTAGAAAGAAAATCGTAAAAGAACAACCATGTTTAAAATGTGTTTACATGTTTAACACACATATTTTAGTCAAAAAAACGACAACGACGAAGTGCACCTACAAGTATTCTCAAAGAGAGTTGACATGAGTCAGGCGGCCGGAAGTAAAACATGAGCCAAATACTCTTCGCAACATGTTTGTCAACGTGTTGTGCCGACCCCACGTTAAGTGGGAAGAAAATAAAATAATGATGATGATTTTAATAAAACAACTAGATAAAATACAAACTATTTTAAACAAATTGAAATATAATAAATATAATCACGACTATAATCCCCAAGTACGGTAGACATCCTCTCTGATCTCCAGGCGCTCAGATCCTTGAAGATGTCTAAAGGGGTGAGTCAGAGGCACGTCCAAACAATAAATTTGGTAAATACCCCACATTTTTATTAAAATTATCGTGGTCGCCGATCTACCGCTGATCGCGGTCGCGGGCGATGCTCATGATGAAGAGCATCTGAACTGTCTCGAAACGTCAGCAATACAAGAACGTGGTAATTAGCAGCATATATAGCTTTAAAATGAGCTTTTGATTTTTTTATGTATTTTCCATTCTCAACAAACATCTATCCTACGGAATAAAATAAGAGTAAGGAATTGCAAAGTTTAAGAAAAACCTCCTCCCAGCAGCTGCAAGACTGGATCCTGTTGGTCGGGTTAGAGTCGGGTTAGACTTACCTGTAACAAAAAAAAAACCATTGATAAATATTACCAACATCGAGATAGCAAAATTATCGATGAAGTGTGAGTAGCTTTCAAGATATAGGTTCCGTAGTTCCACGGTTCTAATGTTGTTAAGAACAGTGGTGAAGACATCATTTTGCTTAGAGTAGGCGAGTCATAGTAGAATTATCAGTAAAGATAGAAATAAAGAAAATACTTATTCGTCCCACACGCACACTACAATAACAAATACTCATTACAATTTAGGTATTTATATATTAAGTTGTGTCGGGAAAGTGGGTCCCCATCTCAGCATTATGCTGCACCTGCTACCTACACAGGTAAAGTATAGGCTAATGATGATATTAATAATTTTTATTAAATGTTTTATTACCGGTGGTCGTCTAAGATTTTTCCAGCCCACGGAAAGTTATTTTATTAATGTAAAAAACTATTAAAACTGTGTTACGAATCTCTTAATAAAATCTTTTTTATATTTTAACTTCCAGATTTTTATGATTTAGCATTGTTTAAAATCTTTTATTAAAACTCATTATTTTATAATTGTAATTTTAATAAATAAAAAGTTCACGTAATATTATAATCGTACCACAATTAAAAAAGTCGGCACGGAACTCTAAATATTCAACTAACTAGAAAACCAGCTCGATATGGCAAATTGTCTACTATCACGATATAAGATTTATAAGAAACTAGCGACCCGCCCCGGCTTCGCACGGGTGCAAAGCTGATACCAAAATATATTACAGAATGTCTTTGTATACTCGTTAACAGCATTTAAAATTAAAAAAAAAGTCGCGCTGATTTGAAATCTTAAAATTATCAGTGGTTCTCTAATATATTAAGCATATTATTATACATATAAACCTTTCTCCTGAATCACTCTATCTATTAAAAAAAAACCGCATCAAAATCCGTTGTGTAGTTTTAAAGATATAAGCAAACATACATACAGACATACATACAGACGCGGGAAGCGGAAAGCGACTTTGCTTTATACTATGTAGTGATAGTGAAGTTGATACAGAGTAATAAAACATAGCCTTACATAATTTACGATTTTCGACTGGCCTCACAGCTCAGTTGGTAGTAACTCTGCCTTCTGCGCTGTAGGTTGTGGGTTCGATCCCCACCCAGGGCAAATATTTGTGTGATAAACATAGATGTTTGTTCTGTGTCTGGGTGTTAATATGTATAATAAGTATGTATTTACAAAAATAAGTATATAAGTATTCTATCAGTTATCTGGTTCCCATAGTACAAGCTTTGCTTAGTTTGGGGCTAGATGGCGCTGTGTGAAATGTCCACCAATATATATATATATATATATATATATTTAAAAAATATAGTCTTACAACTACAATTTCCAAGCATGGAAGGCATTTCATACCTCAAGGTACGGTAACTACGAGTATCTTTCACTGTTTTAGAGCAAGTGATATCATTGGTGGCGATTCTGTTGTGTCCAAACTAAAAGTTAAAATTCCTAAAAACGATCGCTCTTATTCCTTTTACTTTAAAGTCTAAATTTGCGTAACATCAAAATGACAGTCCTAAAGTTTAGGATATTTTAGCCATTTCTCTATTTTATTTCGCATATTTTACACATCCAAGTGTCATCTTAGTCAACACCAAACCAATTTACATGTTGATTAAATTTAGCTTGACGTTTCTAAATCACTAACAAAAACTAACATTTATATAAAACTATGCTAAATTTTAGAACTGTCACTTTGATGTTACGCTAAATTAGACTTTAACGTAAAGGAATAAGAGTCATCGTTTTTAGAAATTTTAACTTAAGCGTGGACACAACAGAATCGCCACCATTATATACATAAAATTTGGCTATTGTCGGATCTTTATGGCGAGTAATTAATGTGTTTGATGAATGCAGAATCGTTTTTTCTCAATAACATACAGTTTTGTTTTTTATGACAAAGATACCTTAAGGATATAATCTAGATAAATTACAGACAGAATCACGATTGGTGAAACTTTTCTCGATAGATTTATTTTCCAAAGTTGGCTCTTCAAAAACACTATGAATAGCTAAACAGTTAATTTTTATATAATTCGTTAGATAATCATACTAGCTAAATAAATTACAGACAGTTTCTTTTTAAATTTGATGGTTTCGCTTCAAAATTGTAATGAGTTTCAACCGCGGAATTTAAAGTAAGTACATATTTCTCAAGACTTATAAGGTTTTATAAGCAAATACGTATAAATGCGAAACGAAGTTATAAAACCGGCCAAGTGCGAGTCAGATTCGCGAACGAAATGTTCCGTCATTATCTATAAAAAACGCCAAAAAAGACGTTTGTTGTATGATGCCCCACTTAAATATTCATTTTATTGTGTTTAATATTTAATGATCAAACGAACTTACCTGTACGTGAAGTTCGATCATAATTATATGATCAGCTTCATTCGAAGCGATTTGGTTTACATTTTGTAGTCATGTCCCCATGTCACAGCCTTGCACGGTATATTTAGAGATTATTTTTCTCGTTGTGGCAACACTCCCTGATCCCAGCCGGGTGCCGCCATTATTACCTCATTATGTTTATAGATTAATAAAAAAAACTTCATATTATTGGGGTCGGGATCTATCTTCGAGAGGTTAAAGGGAGGGTTATTATAAATCGCTTCGAATGAAGCTGATCATATAATTATGATCGAACTTCACGTACAGGTAAGTTCGTTTGATCATTAATTATATTTTACAGCTTCATTCTTTGCGATTTGGTTTACATTTTGTAGGATGTTTAGAGAAGTAAAATAAGAATACATATTTTAATCAACTTATTTTATATTTTAAGTTTTTTATGATTATTTTAACTTATACAAAATTAAGTTACATAATCTATTTTAACAAAAATAAAAATAACAATTACAGCTGCTTATTGATTATTTTGATTATTTGAGAGAATCGCTCTTGCAAACTGAGTAGATTCAACTATGGTTAATTCTTTATTGTAAAATTTTGCAAAAACAGAGGAAGACTGACTCCATCCTGCTGTTTTTCGAATCATTTCTATGTTAATACCAAGTCTATTAGCAGCAGAGGTAGCCGCATGCCGAGTACTATGTGCGCTAAAAACAGTGGTGTCAACACCACTCTTTTCAAGAGTGTCCTTAATCCAATGGCTTAATGTTTGTGATGAAACCTTTTGGTGTGGTTTTCTATAGCTAATGAATAATTGATCGTGATCATGTGACCGTAATGAACTTGTTTTTTCAATATAAGCCAAGAGAGCTTTGGCCGGGCTAATCTCTGGTCTGTCATTAAAGAAAGGCAATTTTAAGACTGGTTGTTGCGCATTTAATCTTGATGTTTTTATTAAGTCTGGAATTTTTATAATTATTTCAGATTCATATGTTTTAATATTATTTAACTTAATAAGCGACAACGTTTGTACTCTGTGTGCGGTTACCAATGCTAATAACGAAGATGTCTTTTTAGAGAGTATTTCTAATTTTAAACTATTGTTAGGCCAATGTTGAGATAAATAATTTAATACAATATTGGGATCCCAGGTTAAATCATATTTCGGAGCTGTAGGTTTGAGTTTGAATACACCCTTCATGAATCGTTTCATATGTTCATCATTAATGCTAGGACCCAAAAGTAACGATAGTGCTGATTTATATGAATTGATAGTACCATAGCTAGCTCCTTTTTCAAAAATTGTTGTTAAAAAATTTATAATCATCGGAATTGAACATTCTAAGTAATATATATTATTTTCTTTACAATAATCTAGCCAGGCTTTTATGCATCCATCATACTGTTTATAAGTATTATCCGAGAGGGATGCTAACATAATATCAACTGATTTCGGCATCATAGATTTATTTAATAAAGCTCGCCTGACAACTTCACGGCAACCAGGGTAAGTGTCTTGTGTAGATTGTGGGACATTCTGAAAGGAGATTTAAGTAAGTTTATATCTGGGCCAAAATGCAATGAATCAGATATAGCAATTTTTTGCAGAATTGGAAACCAAGGTTGAGTGGGCCAGTACGGCACCACTACAATACCTTCTGCTCTATCGTGAATAATTTTTTGTAACATTTTTAAAATCAATGCAAATGGGGGAAAGGCGTAAAATAACATATCTGACCAAGAGACTGTAAATGCATCTGCAGCCCATGCATCTGGATCATTTTTCCATGAGATATATACTGGACATTTAGCGTTACACCTACTAGCAAATAAATCAATGCTGGGCTGACCAAAATGGTCAATTATCTTCTGAAATGCCAGATCACATAATTCCCACTCCGTGTCAATAAATCTTTTGCGAGATAATGAATCTGCCTCAAGATTATCCTTAGTATTAATGTATGATGCAAATACTATTAGTTTACGACGTTCACACCATTTCCATATGTCTCTAGCTATGTCGTTTAGATGCGGATATTGAACACTGCCCATTCTATTAATGCACGATATTGCAGTTACATTATCGATGCGTATCAATATTTCACTATTAGAAAAATCTTTGGCAAAAACCTTCAGTGCGAAAAAAGCTGCTTTTAACTCTAGAGTATTTATATGCATTTGTCTTTCATTACTCTTCCAAAATCCATGAGACTCTTTATTATTGCAGTAAGCACCCCAGCCAGTTGTTGAAGCGTCTGAAAATATCTCCACCTTAAATTCATTAAATCTGAATGGATTACAATCAGTCTTTACATGCTCAATCCACCAGGCTATATCACTTTGTATCCCATTGGGTAACGCAATTTGTTGCTCATAGCTTGGATTGTCAAGAAGACGAAGATATTTTAGTCGTTCAAGCTCTTTGGTGTACAACCAACCATACTGGACTGCTGGACACGCAGATGTCAAAAGGCTCAAAAAGCTAGCGTAGTCTCTTATTTTACATGATTTTACAGCGTTAAAATGCTCTAAGCGTTCTTTAATTTCTACTCTTTTATTTTCTGGCAATTTCAGCAACATGTTTTTTGAATCGAATATAAAACCTAAAAATTTACATTCTCTGTTTGGTTTCAAGCAACTTTTTTCGCGATTTATAATGAGGCCAAGGTTTTCAAGGAAATGTTTTGTAAACATCACATTTTGTTGACACTCTACATAGCCTCTACCGATACATAAAATGTCATCTAAAAAGATTACTGAAGTAAAATTTTCTGATCGTAAATATTCCATCACAGGTTTTAATAACTTGGTAAAAACATATGGAGCCGTTGAAATACCGAACGGGAGACAATTAAATTCATACAGAGTATCATTATATTTAAACCTAAGATATTTTTTATAGTCCCTGTGGATAGGAACTAAAAAATATGCATCTTTCATGTCGATAGAGGCCATATAACAATTTTTAGTTACTAATTTTGAAGCCGTCCTGTAATCTTCCATCTTAAAATGGCACTTCTTTATAAATTTGTTTAGGCATTTGAGATTCAATATAAATCTTTTATCCCCATTAGGTTTTGGGACCAAAAAAATAGATGATAAGAATTCTCCCTCAATGTGGTTACATTTAGAAACTGCATTAATTTTAATCAGAGATGCAATCGATTTACTAAAATCCTTGTGTTCTTGTCTGTTTTTAGGACAAACATTAGGATTATTACAGCGAAAAGGTGTAGAAATAAAAGGAATTTTATAACCTTGTAACCACTCTAAGATGATAGGGTCATCGGTAATTTGTTGCCAACTTGAAATAAAGTTGCAAAGACGACCAGAATATTGTACCTCAATATTTAGTATCTCCTGCTGTGTGACCTCGTGACTGGCGTCCGCTCCGCTGTCTCCCGCTGTTGAAAGCTGCTCTTTCTGAATGGACGTTGTTGTGGACGTGGTTTCCCTGCATCGGTCTTGGTCGTCGTCTTCCAAGGCAGGGGTCTCCAGTTTAAACGTTTGTCGTTTTTCTTGTTTTTAATAAAATTATTTTTATTAAACGGAGATTTTTCATTTGGAACTGGTTTTAAATCTGTACCCGATTTTTTAACAGACTTGGCTGTTTTTAATTTGTCTGAGATATTGTCGCCAAACAATAAAGTATCTCTTTTAGATTCTTTCAAGGCATCTCTTAAATCAGCATTGATTGATGTGACCACGAACCCACGTCGTGTATTTGTTTCTGCGTGGTGACTATCACATATGAGTCGACATGCGTCGCTTACAGGTTTGAGAATTTTCGTATGATTCTTTTTAGCTATGATTAATTCAACAGCTTGTGTTAGGGCAGCTACAGCTATGCCAAGCTGCTTTTGCTTCGCCATAATAGCGGAATCTCTTTTTACCATCGATTCGGCTAACGCTGCTTTTACTTCAGGGTTCAGACTCGGTGCAACGAGTAAACTGCAATTTTCGGGTATCAAATATTCAAGTAGTAATTTGTCCTTAGTCTCCTTCAGTAATCCTTTGTCAAGGATTTCCTGCCATCTCATGGCTAAGTCCTTATGGACTCCTTTCCCAAACTTTGTATCTGGTTTTGGTGCGTCACCTAGCAGTGACAGTATCTCGGTATCAAGCTCGGGGTCAACAACCTCCATGTCCTTTGATGCCGATGAATCCACTGCGTCAGGTGCTGAGGCAGGTATCGCGACGGAGGCCGACCGCGACGGGCCGGGCGACATTAATGTCATCTGCAGTGCTGGCGTCGAAGGTTCGTCGTTTACACATTCTGGAATGAAAAATGTTCTTTTTTTACATACACCTCTTGGAGGGTAGATCTGACGCGATAGACATAACCCAGTATGTGTCCCGCATCAAGAACATAATTCAAGGAAATTTATATTTCGCGATGGTATCAACCCTTCATGGTAGTACGCATCACATTTCCTTTTAGGTAATAGTAGGTACATAAGCAGGTACTTAACCATTTTTGGGAGGAAACTTAGCGTGACAGTAGTAACCCTTCATGGCAGTACGTATCACATTTCCTTTTAGGTAATTTGTACCAAGATGGTACATAACAATTTTTGATAAAAAAAAAATAAAGTGACGGTAGCAACCCTTCATGGTAGTACGCATCACATTTTCTTCATCACTTATTGCAGCTATGTAGTAACACTTCGTAATAAATAAGTCGAATTACTAACCTTCTGATTCACTCCCAGATGACGATATGATCCGACGACGGCGTTTCTTCAATTTTTCTTCAAGTTTCCTTATCTTAGATTTAATTTCACTACTATCTTTTTCACTTTTTCTTTTCCTATTTGCCATATTTCTTGAAATAGAAATAAAAATGATTTTTGTGGGTAGTTATGAAATTTCTTGACCCGACGAGTTGTGTGCGAAGGCTCTGAGCACGAAAACACGAATGAGGTAATAATGGCGGCACCCGGCTGGGATCAGGGAGTGTTGCCACAACGAGAAAAATAATCTCTAAATATACCGTGCAAGGCTGTGACATGGGGACATGACTACAAAATGTAAACCAAATCGCAAAGAATGAAGCTGTAAAATATAATTGTTGTTATAGCGACAAAAGAAATACATCATCTAAAAATTTCAACTGTCTAGCTATCACGGTTCATTAGCTATCCCTGTGACAGACAGACGGACAGACGGACAGCGAAGTCTTAGTCCCGTTTTTACACTTAGGGTACGGAACCCTAAAAATGGTGGACGCAATAAAATCGGACGGATGGACGCACGACCTCATTTGACTCACAGAATGACCATGTTTATTGCTGTCGGTCTTTACACAGTTGTAAGTTTTATACCCAGTTTTTGCATTTGATATACGATGCCTATTTATTTGATTATTTTAGCCACATCTTTTAGTTTTGTCCCACTGCAGGGCAAAGGCCTCCCTTCCTTTCACATATCTCGATCTCCATCTAAATTTCGCCAATCATTTGAATAATATATAAAAATTATCCCAAGCAAAGCTTGTATTATGGAAACTAGATAACTGGTAGAATCCTAATCCTAATAATATTATAAATGCGAAAGTTTGTGAGTTTGTATGTATGTTTGTGCCGCAATTAGGCCTAAACGACAAAACGGGTTAAGTTTAAATTGGCTGATGTAAAATAATGCCCGAATAAAACATAGACTACTTTAATATATGAAAAACATCCCCAAAATGATAAAAAAACGCAAAAGGAATGATGTTGGTATAGATGGCGCTGGTGTGCAACAAATCTGGCATTCAGACTTTGCTATTAAATTATTGAAATTTGACGGGACAACGTCTGTCACGGTTCAGCTAGTACTTAAATACTAGACAAGAAAGACTTACTTAAAAAATTAACAAAAAAAAATTATATATGTAATTTTACATAAAAAAATATATCAGTAGCATTTTCCTATCTCAAAACATCCTCACTACATGCACATTACATTACTAATGCGAGATACCCGGAGACTATACTCGTAAGTTCAGATTCCCAGGGAGCTTAAATTACAAACCCACTTCAAGATAGGTACGGAATATACGGAATATGTAGAGGAGTATTTAAATGATACTGATGGGTTTTAAATTCAGTATTGCAAGCTGAGAAATCATAACTAGCCAGAACATTTTTAAACGACGAATAAAGGAAATCTCTACGAAATATCAGTGTTAATTGTTTAAGACGAGTAATAAATGTTTTTGTTGAATGCGTAATCGTTTTTTCTCAATAACCGCAAAACATACAGTTTTGTTTTTTATGACAAATATAATTTTAGGATATAATCTAGATAAATTACAGACAGAAACAAGATTGGTGAAACTTTTCTCGATAGATTTATTTTAACTAAAATAGCTAAACAGTATTTTTTTACATAATCCGTTAGATAATCATACTAGCTAAATAAATTACAGACAGTTTCTTTTAAGTTTGATGGTTTTCAAGATAATGCAGTTTTATCACTTTTTCCGTCTTATCGGGGTCCGGTCCGGCCCATAAAAGACAAAAATTTCACACATCAAAATTGAGTTATGGTATTGTAATCTTTAGACTGAATTCAGAAGACGTAGAACCTAATATGGTACATCGAGCATGTACATGAGCGTTTAAAAACAAAAAAAAAATGAAGAAAAAAGCAGCTTATGTCCATCCAAAGACTTTAAACTATAATTAAATTAAATTTATCACAATCGGCCCAGCAGTTTGGCCTTGATAACGTCACACACGGAGAGAGACAGAGTAACTTTCGCATTTATAATATTAGTATAGATAGATATTTGTCAATTCACTTTAAAAAAGATGTAGAAAGTTGAACGTCAGGTTCAACAGAGGATAATCAGAATACATTCTCAGGTGAAGTAGGCAGCAAAAGCTAGTAATAATCTTTACGAGGCTTCGATAGTCGACTATTAGATGTTTTGTATTGGATGGACGCAGTACCTACCCGTTTTGCTAATAAGGGGCTTTGCACACTATAGAGCAGCGGTCGGCAACCTTTTGGCAGGCAAGGGCCACAAGGTGGCAAAAAAAACTAAAGGCAGGCACTTGTGATATTAACCCTAGAAACCCAATGTACCTACGTATAATTGGTCATATCTCATAGAAAACAATGAAAATGCTAATAAAATCGATAAAACATTCGGAATTTATTTCGTCCACATAATACACTGTTCTGTTCTGTAGACGTAGTATAATGTTTTGTAGCTAGAAAAATAGAAATTAAAACTACAAAGTAACTACAAACAAGTAACTGATTTTATACAAATTTCAGTGTGATGTCTGAGTTTGCATTTGGGAGGCAATTTCTTGTATGTTAGCTGTCATATTTCTAGTTGCAATTCGTACAAACAAAACATTCACGGGCCGCAAGTAAGATGTTCGCGGGCCGCGTGTTGCCGACCGCTGCTATAGAGAACCATCCTTCTTCGCTGTCATGTCGGTTACTTAGGAAGCTAACATAACACCCGTTTTTAGTAAAGTATTTCATTTTCCTCACATTGACACTAGACTGATATTCATTTCATCGCATATAGCAAGAATATCTCCCAAATATGAGATATAAAAAAAAATTGTACAACCATAAATTTATTAGTCAGTTAAATCAACAGATTTCACACAAACGGCTTTAAAGGATCACGACTTATAATCCCCAAGTACGGTAGACATCCTCTCAAATCTCCAAGCGCTTAGATCTTAGAAGATGTCTAGTGGGGGTAGTCAGAGGCACGTCCAAATATTATATTTGGCGCATGCCCACATTTTGCAGTAGTTAGCATTTCATACGTGACAGGTTGCGAGCCCATCGCCGCTTATAAGTATACTAACTGGTTTCCTCACGATGCTTTCCATTACCGTTGTGAGCACGTGTTTTGATGCAGATGTAAATTTTTCGAAATAAAAAAAACCATTGACTTACGCCGGGATTCGAACCCACGACCTTCGAAATGAAAGTCGAGGTACCTCCCACTCGGCCAACACGGCTTTAATTAAATATTTTTCAGAGTGACTAATATTACGATAATAAGTGTCGTTTGAAGATTATTTGATGCCTATATACGCTTGAATATTTATGTACCTACGAGTATATACAAATGTCGTACTAATAATACAATTTGCTGTCAAAAGCTGTCTGTTTCATAACAACCTAAATTGCATTAGGCAGTTTTGAACTACCCCCTAAACTCCAAATAAAACTGACGCAGATGTTGACAGTGTGACAGGTGGCCTTATGCGGCAGCAAACAGGTTCTACAAGGTCGTTTATGCGCGGATAAGATGCGATGCGCACACGCATCGCTTTATTGCGACAGTAAAATCAACAGCTCTGCGGACAAATAGTTTTTAGCAATTCAAATTTTTATTTGAGATCACGTTTCAAATTGACAATAGGTATATTTTTTAATTTATTAGGAATAAAGAGAACTTATGCGCCATCTTGTAAAAAAAAACCTATAACACCTTTTTGCAAAGTGTTATTGAGACTGATAATCCTAATAATTATTATAAATGTGAAAGTTTGTGAGTTTGTATGTAGGATTGTGCCTCAATCAGGCATAAACGACAAAACTGATTGAGTTGAAATTTGCTGTAGATGTAGATATAATGCTCGAATAAAACATATACTACTTTAAAATATGAAAATCATCCCCAAAATGATAAAAAAACGTAAAAGAGATAATTTTGGTATTTAAATGGCGCTGGTGTGCTACAAATCTGACATCACAGACTAAAAACATTCAGTTTTTTTAATTCGATTATTGAAATTTGCAGGACAACGGCTGTCACGGATATAAATAAAACTTACAAGTAAATTATACTTATACGTTATTATTAAAAATAAAAATTCTTGTATATGTGCATAAAGCAGAAGCATATAGCAGAAGAGATATAAATAATAGTAGAGCTAAGAAAATAATTAAAATAATTACCAAGATAAGCTGCAAGTACTAGAATTATTGAGAAATCTTAAACTAGTTAGCGAAGAAAGCAATAAGAAAATACATTTTGCGAATATATAATAACGATATTTCAACAATGTGTTCACATCCAAAATGTTCACTTGAACTTTGGTTAACCTAGATCTGTGTATATGGTCATGCAATTGTAATGTAAATAATTTCGTAAAATAGCTGAAAAAACTTTATAAAAAAATAAAAATGAAATAGGATCACGAATGATCTCCAAAGAGGGTTGACCTCAAGCAGGCGGCCGGTTGTGAAACATAAGCCAAATCCTCTTCGCAACATGTAGATCAACATTAAATGGGAGACGAAGAAGAAAAAAATTATGATGATGACTGTAATCCCCAAGGAAACAGAGAGACATCTTCCCAAAAAAAATTAATGAATTTTGTTCTTTACATCTTAATTAGATGCGCACCAATTATTTAAGGAACTATCCTGCATATATGAGCATATTCTTACTAATGAATTAATTAATTTTAGACTCAAAAACCTAGTTATGCTATTGCGGTTTGCCCTTGACTTTTTAAATAATGATCGCACGTATCTATTATACATACATCAATATGTAGCACAATCAAAGACCCCGTCACAATTAACCTTTAACTAACGAAATCTAAAATGACTTGCTTTTGTATTTTTGTTATTGATGATTTTTTTTATATTATTACTAGAGGTAAGCGTGATGAACGACTGAGTGTAGATACATCTTTCTATATTGATTTTGCTTATTGTCATATTTTATTGTAATTTTTATTATGATTTTTGACTCATAAGTTACATGAAAATCTTTACTACTCGAGGTTTAAAGCTCTGTATATTCCAAACACCCACTCCCAGACCCTCCCGGAAAAGATAGCTCAGACTCCCGCTCAAGAATATTAGTTGCTCCATTATTGATAAAAAATATTTAGTTTTTTAATATTATTTGTTATATACATATACATATATACTAATATTATTGGATGTTTGTGCCTCAATCACGCCCTAAACAACCAAACGGATATAAATGAAACTTATATACTTATAATCCGAGTACCACACGAGCGAAGTCTTAGGCGGAAGCTAGTATTGTAATTTGTATGATATAAAGTACAGAACACAAATTTGATTTAAATAGCTAGTTCAGTTCGGTGGTGGTTTAAACTAACGCTAACGATGTTTAGTGTCACACTAAACATCTTCTCAGATCTCCATTAACACAGATTCTGGAAAATGTCTAAAGGAGACACTCAAAGGAACGTCTAGACTTTGCATTTGGCACTTGATTGCTTTCGTGTTTTAAACTTTGACATCCTACTAATCCTACTTCCTACTATATTATAAACGTAACTAATATTACGTATACTAATATTATAAATGTAAAAGTTAAAGAGTGAGTGTGTGTGTTTGTTACTCTTTCACGCATAAACTACTGAACGGATTAAAATGAAACTTTACAGTTTTATAGCTTATACATCAGAATAACACATATGCTACTTTCCAGGTACCACTCGTGTGAAGCCGGGGCGAGCAGCTAGTAATATATAAAATATCTACTCAGATCTCTATAATCAGAAAAAAATCTCAAAGAGACTCATAGAAACGTCCCAACTCTAAACTTTACATTTAGTACTTGATTGTGTTCGAGTTTTAAACTTTAACATAATAATTATAGTGTCTTGTCACTACATAGTATAAAGCAAAGTCGCTTTCCGCTTCCCGCGTATGTATGTATGTATGTTTGCTTATATCTTTAAAACTACACAACGGATTTTGATGCGGTTTTTTTTAATAGATAGAGTGATTCATGAGGAAGGTTTATATGTATAATAACATGCTACCCGTGCGAAGCCGGGGCGGGTCGCTAGTAATTAATATAGTAAAGCGTGTTTTATGGGAACTAGATAAGATGATAGAATACATATATATATATATTTTTTGTAAATACATACTTACACCCAGACACAGAACAAACATCTATGTTCATCACACAAATATTTACCCTGGGTGGGGATCTAACCCACAACCTACAGCGCTGAAGGCAGAGTTACTATCAACTGAGCTGTGAGTCCAGTAACACTAAGTTTAAACGGCCAACACTTGTCCGTTCGTGGGCAGTTCTAATAGGATGTACTAGCTCTTCCTAAATTACGTGGTGGCAGGCGCGTCTAGGTAGCGTCATTAATCAAAGTCAGTCATTACAAAAAGAAGGCCGCAACAACTCTGTTTCTCAAAATAAATTCTTTGTCGTTCGTTTACGGTTATTTACGAAAGAGTTTGCTACACCATCATTAAAATAAATTTAATATTCACATTTTCTTGAAGTACGTATGTCATAAATTATTATTTCTATTATACCGGAAGCCGGTAGGTGTAAACTCAAAGATCGTTTGTCTGTTGTTTTATGGTGTCCATTATCTAGTTCTCAGCTTGAGTGATTCACACACTGCACCGCCCACGGCATCCGCTGACACCTTACGAGTATACACGCTAACTACCCTAAACCCGAACAAATACAAATACAAATACAAATACAAATAATTTATTCATAACACCAAGTTACAGGTGTACAAGTTACGTGCGGCATTTCTCGGGTAGGGGCAGCTAATGTATGATTCATCGTATGACTGATAATACTTAAAATAAAAGAGTTAACTATCAATAATCAGTACCCATATGTATTTTTTTGCGAAAACGTATTATTTTTTTTTTGATCGGTTTATATGACCGGATTTTTCTCGAAAACTTATAAACAGATTTTCATAAAACTGTATTATCTGATAGCTTAGGGTCCTAGAAGTGTCCTGAGGTATGATTAATTTTTCTACGTTATCTATAAATGCAATTATAAAACAAAACGTTTGCGCCTGCATTTGTTTGCGAACGAAGTCACGCACGGTTGCGAACTAGTTCAAAAAATCTATACTATTATCATAAATGCGAAAGTAACTTTATCTGTATGTCTGTCACAGCCATACCGATTATGGTGAAATTTATTATAGAGGTATCTTAGAGTCTTGGGACGGATATAGGCTACTATTTTTTCCGAAATTCTCTTGATCTTTAATCGTCGTCAAAAATAAATTACCTGAATCTACGCGGACGAAGTCACGGGTAAAAGCTAGTTTGTTGTGCATCGCACTAGTTCACCTGTAGGTCCTAAGTCACGAACGTCAAACAGATGCTCCTGGACCCTATAGAAGCGTAAATTATAGGATTCAGATGTTTTTTTGTTACACAACCACGCAATACCGGAAAAGTCAATTTGAATTAAACTTGGAGTATTGAGTGACCTTCATATATTATGTAATAGCATCCGGCCGTGGCTTCGCTCGTGTGGCAACCGGATAAAAATATACATGTCCGTATATGCTCACGGTAGCGAAATATTTCATCCAAATCGAGATTAAAAATCAAAATTATATTAAAAATAGAGATTCTACAAACAAAAATAACAATATTTTAAGAGTTATAAGAAAAAAAAACACGAAAAAGACATAATCTTAAAAAAAAAATTAATAACCATAAAATTAAATTGGTACTTAGGTCCCAAACACAATAATTTGTAATTTTACTGTGTTGCAAAAAAAAAACAATTTAAAAAAGTTATTAACTTGATTACTCAACATTTACGACCCATAAACTAACCCTTATCAGTTCTAGCTCAATCTATCTCAAAAATCAAATCAAAATAAAAAATCATTTATTCATTGAAATCACTTATACCATTTAGAATCGTCAAGTTTGTAAAGTTTAATTTAGTTCTAATTTCCGCGCGCAAAGTCACGAGATAGTGTTTCATGGATGTTACAGACCACTGATTCAAGACAATGCCAGGCTTTGTTGATGAATGAAGCTATTTTATTTTGTCGGTCTCATCCCTTCCGAATCTGAGCAGCAGGTGTTCCATATGAGAGGCAGAGGGCATTACATTCGGGGGCTAATGGGGTTCTCGGGCCATGGCCTTAGTAGATTCATTTGGGACTTTTACGGCTCAAAGGAAAAGCCTCTGACCGAATGTGGTTTCAGCGTTTCAGCGTTTAAGACCCTGTTATAATAGAAAGCATATCAAGATAGTAGGTATTTTTTGAAAAGATTTTTAATATACTAATATAAATTACGCGTCACGTTGTTTTTCCGCGATGGACTCCTAAACTACTTAACGATTTTAATCAAACTTTGCACACCGTGTGCTTTTTGATCCAACATGAAAGATAGGATAGCTTACATCCCAATTTATAGACGCAATATTATTTATTTATTATCTGACAGTCACAATTATACAAGGGTCTTTATCACGTAATTAATTTTAATTTATCGTCCCGACGTTTCGACTATGTTACAATAGCCATGGTCGTGGTTAAACTGAAAATAAATTTGAGGGGATAAAGTGTAAAAGTCTATAGTTTTGTCTACTAATCATAGTTTGAAAAATAAGGTCGATGATCATTTTTGTCTTATAGTTTTTTTTTCTAATCATGCAATTGGCCTAATACATCAGTAACTCTAGCCTTCTGCGTTGTTGGTTCAATCCACACCCAGGACAAAATATTTGTGAGATCATAGATGTTTGTTCTGTGTCTGGATATTATAAAGAATTATAGTTGATTACGCATACTGCGGGTACATTAAATCAACCAGTTACATGAAAAAAATGTATTTCATTTATAGCCAGTTCCATTTATTTTTTTCTAGCGTTTGATTTACACTGTAATCTAGCTACATTATTTTACATGGCATTAATGTGAAATGCGAAAGTGTGTTTTTTACGTTTTATTGTCTCGCGCAGCAACGCAGCAACGGATCGACATTATTTTTTCCATAAAGATGGTTAATACGCGTGCGAAGCTACGGGCCGAAGCTAGTACAAAATTACAAACAAATATATAAGAAAAAAACCGGCCCAGGGCGAGTCGAACTCGCGCACAAAGGTTTCGGTACCGTACACAGCAAAAGAACACCGTACAGCAAAAGATTTTTTTTTCAAAAACGGAAAAAAAAATATTTTGCTGTATGGGAGCCCCACTTAAATATTTATTGTATTCTGTTTTTAGTATTTGTTGTTATAGCGGCAACAGAAATACATAAACTGTGAAAATTTCAACTGTCTAGCTATCACGATTCCTGAGATATAGATACAGCCTTGTGACAGACAGACGGACAGCGAAGTTTTAGTAATAGGGTCTCGTTTTTACCCAAAGGGGTACGGAACCCTAAAAATGACCGAATGTATTATAAATTGGTGGTAACAAAGTGAGGTTAAAACTAGCTTGTAAGTTATGATAAAGATTTGACAGTTGACAGTTGCTGAGCTGTAATAGGTGGTTGAATAAGGTTGGCATGACAGTATCTAAAATTAGCAATTAGCTTTATCAGATCTGCTGATGCTATTTTAGTATAAGTAGTAGTAAAAATAAAATACATTTGATTCAGAAATGGTAGATTAGAACGAGAATTTATGAAGTGAATGCGTAGAGAAGTATTAACGATAAGAAAAGCAATTAAGAATCTACTTAATTTTCACATAAAATACTTCACATGCAACGCAATAAATAATAATTAAACATATATGCATAAACTATTATCCTAGAGTTAGTTAAAAGTTTTTAGAAAAAAGTGCAGCTGTTTAATTAGCGTAAAAAAAGCAACAAAAATGAATAAAATAAATAGTATCACGACTGTAATCCCCAAGTACGGTAGACATCCTCTCAGATCTCCAGACGCTTAGATCCTTTGAAGATGTCTAGTGGGGGCACATGCCCACATTTTGCAGTAGTTAGCATTCCATACGTGACAGGTTGCAAGCCCATCGCCGCTTATAATAATACTAACTGGTTTCCACACTATGTTTTCCTTCACCGTTTTGAACACGTGTTTTTGATGAGCATATACATTTTTTGAAAAGAAAAATCCATTGATGCACGCCTGGATTCGAGCCTTCAGATTGAAAGTCGAGGTACCTCCCACTCGGCCAACACGGCAAAAAGTGCAGCGGTTTAATTAGCACAAAACAGTAACTAAACTGAATAGGTTTAAATAAAAATAAACTTAGCAATGAATGGGTCATTACGCCCTTTATAAAGTTAAATAAATAGCAAAGTTTGTAAACGCAGACTTTTACTAATAAAGAACTGGCTACACAATGCGGGGCGGGCGTGCCGAGAAATGATAGCAGTATATTTTCAAGAGCTTTTACGGGGACTTTTTGTTAAGGAAGTCTCTTGATTTGTGATGCTCCAAATAAAGAGACAGAGGGCTGGAAATGCTGTGGCAACGTGGGTTGAGAGCGAATGTACTCAACTGATGTCTTATCTATATAAACAAAACCGTAATAAAAATAAGATCACAATTGTTATCTCTAAGGACGGTAGACTTATACTCTCAGATTTAAAGGCGCTTAGATCCTTGAAGATATCTAAAAGTTGTAGTCAGAGCCATGTCCAAATATTACGTTTGTCACATTACCCACGTTCCATACGTGACAGGTTACAAGCCCATCGCCGCTTATAAAAATACTAATATATATTTATTTATTTTTATTTAGAAAAATAAATTATTTGAAAACAATTTCAGCAATAATTTCAGCTTTGAACCAGTTTTAAATATAACAAGGTGCCTTCCGATAAAAGTTGTTTTGCATGCAAAATGTTTCGAGTAGCACTTAAATTGTTTTCTGTCGTACACGTAGCACTTAAACCAGGGTAAGGAGTAAAACTCACATTTGACACGCGCCAAAAATTCCGCACAACGCTACCGTCTATCAAAGGCTTTAGTCATAAATAGGTTTTTAAAATTCCCTCGACGTAAAGGCGAGACTGTATTTTGTATAATAAGACGAGGTGATGGATGCGAAACTGCCTGATCCGTTCGATTGGACCCTTTATCTTAGGGTTAGTCACACGTCAGCCTCGTTGGCTTTTCTTTGTTATATTTTAAAATACTTCAATACAATTATATTCAATGAAATCGCAAGAATCATTTTATTGTTGCGTTCTCCTACAATGCCTACGTTTTTAGGGATCCGTACCCAAAGGGTAAAAACGAGACCCTATTACTAAGACTTCGCTGTCCGTCTGGCTGGCCGTCTGTCCGTCTGTTCGTATTTCTGTCACAGGGCTGTATCTCATGAACCGTGGTAGCTAGTTAACATTTTTACAGATGATGTATTTATGTTGCCGCTATAACAAAAAATACTAAAAACAGATTAAAATATATATTTAAGTGGAGCGGGCTCCCATACAACAAACGTGATTTTTTTGCCGTTTTTTATTGATAATGGTACGGAACCCTTCGTGCGCGAGTCCGACTCGCACTTGGCCGGTATTTATTAACTGAGTATCACTACATAATTCATGTACCTATTGTCTGATTGAAAAATACTATTACAACTAAAAACCTAGAAGAAATACCTAGTTGGAATTTGACAAGATTGACGATCACAATACATCCTACTAATACTCGTATTATAAATGCGAAAGTTTGTATGTATGAATGGATGGATGTTTGTTACTCTTTCCCGTAAAAACTACTGAATGGATTTTAATGAAACTTTACAATAATATAGCTTATTCATCAGAATAACACATAGGCTACTTTTTAACCGAATAGCTTATAGGAAACTTTTTATCCATGTTACACGCGAGCGAAGCCGCGGGTTGAAGCTTGTTAAATATAAAACTACTCGTAGCGTACGAATACTGATGCGCGACTTAGTTCGCGTGTGACGATATGTTTTTTTTTAATTATTCGATTTAACGATAACATAGAAAAAATAATTAACATCCGATAACTCATTGGGCTCTAAGTAGTTAGTAGTTACAGTTCTTATTAGTTAGTACAAATAATTCACAGAAAAACACGGATTTTTGTTTTTTTTTATAAATAAATAGGATCACGACTGTAATCCCCAAGTACGGTAGACATCCTCTAAAATCTCCAGGCGCTTAGAGCCTCAAAGGTTTTTAGTCAGAGGCACGTCCAAACATTACATTTTGCAGTGAAAATAGCAAGTTAGTTTTTTTGGATATGCCTAAATTTTAATAACTTATACAAGACCATTATAGAAATATAGATTTAGACAATCGCGTAAAATTTATCTGGACGTACCTCTGACTACCCCCTTTAGACATCTTTTAAGATCTAAGCGCCTGGAGATCTGAGAGGATGTCTACCGTACTTAGGGATTACAGTCGTGATCCTATTTCTACATCCTACTTACAATTAATCTCGGTTTGTTACTATAGCAGTAAAACATCATAATTTTGTTGTAACAATTGTTTTACATACCTCACGAAAAAAACAACAACAAAAGTTTATGTGTGGTTAAATATAAACAGCTCCACAAAAACAGAAAAGCGATTATAAAAATGTGTACTAGTAAGATGTTTTGTTTGTTGTTACCTCGTTCACTTGTAAATAATCTTTGGTTTCCTTAAAAGCGTATACCGTTAAACTAATGAAGCGGGTAACATTTTTTTTATTATAACGATAAGGTTAGGGATTTTGAAAACAGAGTGTCTACTAAACTTGCAGATACAGTCGTGAAGTTTAAATAACTTAGGGTAAAAAGAGAGAAATTAAACCCTTAACTTTCTTACCTCTTTCATGAAAAAACGAGGCAAAATACTTTTAAGTGATAAGGTTTTTAACATTCTTAGTAAGTCATAACAGAATAAGTTTTCTGTTGAAAAATATTTTTTCAGTGACAAGATTTTGTAAAATCATTCAAACCATCGAGCACCAGCGCGCCATCACTTGTCACATCATATAACATTGTCATATACCATTGTAAGTGTCTGTGTTATATTATACAACGTTAGTTATATTAACATATTATTGTATTGACACCAGAACTACAAGTGTATGCAAAATTTCGGCTCAATTGGTTGGGGATAACTGCTTCAAAATGGAGTTGCAAAACTCCACCCGAAGATACAAGATACATTAAACATTATCAATACAAACATTGTCAAATATAAGCTTGTAAAAAGGCTGTCTTTTTCATCATTTTAGTTCTAATAGGTTCTTATTCGAATTGGGCCGATTTATTACATGTATGGATTAAAATGTAATGTAGCACAACACTATGTCCGTCATAGCGGACACTGTTTTATAGGAAGGACAGCTAGTTTTGTAAAGTTCTGTTGCTCTTTGGAAAGATGTTGTCGACCTTCGTTCTGCTGTCACGTGGACTTGAATAACAAGCAGCAGCGGTTATGACAATATTTGTGAAAGAGGTTCGAGTGGTAGACAAAAGGTTTCTGTCATTATTAAATATACTACTACTGGCCGACCCGTGACAGACTTTGTCCTGCTCAAATTTCAATAATCGCATAGAAAAAAGCACTTTCAGAAAACTTCCAATTTATTTCCGTATATTAAAAATTAACTAGTAATATGAAACGATTGCGAAACATTTCAAGATAATTCAGATGCTCTTTGCCATGTGAGGAGGAAACCAGTTAGTGTTCTTATAAGCGGCGATAGGCTTGCAACCTGTTACGTATGGAACGCTAACTACTGCAAAATGTGGGAATGTGCCAAACATAATGTTTGGACGTGCCTCTGACTACCCCCACTAGACGTCTTCAAAGGATCTAAGCGTCTGGAGATCTGAGAGAATGTCTACGGTACTTGGGGATTACAGTTAGTGATCCTATTTATTTTTATTTAAATACTACAAATAATTGTTAGTGATGAATTAAATATTTGATGAATTTCATTCATTTATACCTATAAGGTTAGGATTTGCGTGAAGCTCATATGTTACAAAGGCGCTATGCGCGCGACGAGGTCAAGTCTTGCATCTGGGTCACGGTAGATGGACCTCATCAGATAAAAGACAAAAGAGTATATATTATAGGACAAAAGCCCCGGTTCTGGTCTTTACCCCGGCTTTAGACATTTGCAACTTTGGCAGTCAATAACTAAGCATAATAAATAAACTTGTTTAGTCTATATTTTTTTTGTCTATGGTCCGTTTTGATTAGTGACAGGTGTGGTGCGTTATATAACTAGATTTTTTTGTTATGATATGAAAACGAAACTGAAAATTTCCAACGATTTCTTAAGAAAAACGATAAGCGTATCTTTGTCAGTAATCTATAAATATTTTATTCCTTACTGACAATTGGCAAGCACATCGCCGTTTATAAGAATGCTAACTAGTGTCCTCACAGTTTTGATATTATATTTTTGAATAGAAAAATCCATTGGACTAGGATTTGAACCTACAGCTTTTGGGTTGAAAATCTAGTTTAGTAATTAAGGCGCAGGTTTAGAATTTAAGGCGCCTTGTGAATTTAATATTAAGGAAAAACATGATAAGTATGCTAACAAGATATTACTTTCTTAGCAAAACAGTTGATGTAGGGGACATGTCCCAGAGACATATCACCCGACATGCCTGACAATGTCCCGCGCGACGTCGCTCTATACGTCGAATTTGTGTCGGGCGACTGTCGAGGGACCCGCGCGACGTCCCGACAAGGTTATAGGACAAAATAATGTCTCCAAGTGTAATTGCGACTTAATCTAAAACTATTTCTGTCAAGGTCACTCAGCTTGAGAGTAAGCATAATAATGTACTTGCGACCTTAGAGCAGTTAAGTTTACCTTTAGGGCATTTGCCTCTATTTGAAGGTGACATAACTTAATTTATTAAGCTTAAGTTATTTCAACTCACGTGCGTAAATACATGATTTTGTTGTTTTTACTTTAAACGACAGACTTAGAGCTTAAATGGGACATCTTGGAATTAATGTGGACGGAGAGTTAGGCCAAAGAATAGATGGATAGACTGTTAAAGATGACATGGGTAAGAAAGGAATGAGTGATGAGATGACGGCTGATAGAGGGAAATTGAAGAAGTACACATGTTGTGCCGACCCCACTTAAGTGAGATAAGGGTAGGAAGATGATGATGATGATATATTGGACATCTTCATAGCATATAATCTCGTTTTTGCATGAACTTGAGTCAAGATTCAAGTCATCATCTGACAATAGATGGAATTATTGTCTTGACAAAATAACTAAATTGAGTAATATATTATCGGTCCTATTCTGTTCTTGTTAAAGTCTAAATTACCGCGAACTTTGGAATGAAATTCCTAAATATAGGATAGTTTAGTAATTTTTCTGTTTTATTTCACATATTTTAACCATTAATGTGTCATGTTAGTCAACATCAATAAGTTATATGACTAAACTCAGGTTGATATTTCTAAATCACATTACGTCACTATAAGGTTCTTTTAGCACTCTACGATTTTGACTTTAACGTGAAAATATAATACTTATTTATTATTATTATTATTATTATGAACACCAGCTGAATCTCATTGCAGTCTCAATACAAGGCCAAGGGACGACTGGTGACACGAAAGAAACATCGAAAGTCCCAACGAACCGGTCACCCAACAAGTTTTGAGTTGCAGCCGTCAAAGTAAACAATCGAACAGATGTTCGTGATCTAAACCTGATCGTGGTCGGCTTATTAACTGGTTAGTAAGATGGCTCAATTTTAAAGCTACGAGCGGTTTTGTTGAATCAGTATCTTCTTTATTATAAGAAGTTCATTATAATTAATAAGCACATTAATACGTGCCTACAATGGTGAAGGAAAACATCTTAAGGAAACCAGTTAGTATTCTTATAAGTGGCTACAGGCTTACAACCTGTCACGTGTGGAGTGCTTACTACTGCAAAATGTGGGCATATACCAAATGTAATGTTTACCGTCCTCTGACAAACCACTCAAGACATCTTCATGGATCTGAGTGTCTGAAGATCTGAGAGAATATCTACCGTACTTTATTACAGTCGTGATTACAGGTTGCAAGCCCGTCGCCGCTTGCAAGAATCCTATTATTATAAATGTGAAAGTTTGTGAGTTTGTATGTATGTTTGTATTGTACCTCAACTTATTCAACTTAATCCGTTTTGTCGTTGAGCAGGCCTCAACGACAAAACGGATTAAGTAAATTTGCTGTAGATGTAGATATAATGCCAGAATAAAACATAGACTACTTTAAAACATGAAAAACCCTTCCAAAATGATGAAAAACGCAAAAGAAATGATTTTGGTATAGATGGCGCTGGTGTGCAACAAATCACAGACATGATGATCGTGATAAAAAAAGACTTAGTCTTTTCTATTCGATTATTGAAATTTGACAGGACAACGTCTGTCTCGGGTCGGCTAGTACTAAATAGATGAACAGATATCTTACAATCGTTATCTTATGACTTATCACACACACATGTTCAAGTCTCACGCTACAGTCGCCTAGTTTTTAATGAAATTAAAAATGGCATAATGGTGTTTCGCGATAATTTATAAATACGAATGTAAACCGGATCGATAGCTTTATTTGCCGCGTCTATTTTTTGTGCTTAAACACAGTTTTAATTGAATTCTAGAGAAACTTGTTTGGACGCAGGACGCAGGCTTTCAATGGCACGGAATATGATTGACTGACTATACCTACCTTCTACCTCTTCTACCTACCTTGCCTTCTAATATATAAAATTCTCGTGTCACAGTGTTTGTAACCAAACTCCTCTGAAACGGCTTGACATATTTTTTGTGTATATTTTGTAGATCTGAGTAATCTCAGATCTTAGGTCTCAGGTCGTAGGGTATTTTTTATAATCCTAAGTTATAAGGGTGGCGTAAAGTTGCCGCTATAACAGCAAATACTAAAAATATCTTAGTGGGGCTCCCGTACAACAAACGTGATTATTTGCCGTTTTTATAGATAATGGTACGGAACCCTTCGTGCGCGAGAGTCGCTTGGCCGGTTTTTTTTCTACAAACTGGTTATTTCACCATCAGTCATGAAGAGATCAAGATTTTGATTTTTCTGGTCATTGATATAACCAAAAAAACCAAGATACGACAAGCAAGCACAATATCTACCTCAAATCCTACTAAACACAGCAGGGATAATGCTAGACTATATCGCAACGCGCAACGATTAAGCCAATAATGCCAGTATTGAACAATCAGCGCCATAATTACGGCGGCCACCAGCATTTGACACTATTTTACTTTCAAAACTTTCGTTTCAGTTTCAGGGTAGCGCGCGCGTTTAATGGTCCACTCACCCTGAAGAAGATTCTCTAGATGAATCGAAACATTGTCGGTGTCCTCATTGACAATTTATCATTTACGTGAGTAATTTCAATGAATTTGCAGTGACAAAGAACTAGCGATACTAGAAGCGACATAATTATGTAAATTGGTAATGTCTACGAGCGCATACAAGTTAGTTTTTATCCGACGAAAAAGTGGTTCTTAATTTGCATGTATTTTTTATGTATGACCTTGCACTTATCTTTTTACCTGGCGATCCGATTTCGATGTTTTATTTTATTGTGTATAGTTAGATAAAATTGTTCCAAATTAGTCCTTTTTAAATTGTATTCATGTAGGACTAAAATAGTTCTTTCGTATAACTTAAAAACGAAAATCGTCCCTTGACTTTTCGATTGGTCGGAACATCTTCGTCGGTTTTATTTTTTAGTTTTTTAAAGGTATTTAATGAGTAGGTTGTCATAGAGCTTCATGACGATAAATATGTCTTATTTTCAACTACAGCTCGCTATTATTATTAAGTTATTAGCCAACCGTAGTGGGAAAGTTCCTTTACCGCAGGAAATAATGAACTAAACTTTTAATGCTTATACTATACATATACAGATTCTAAATGATCCAAGTGATTTCAATGAATAAACGCTTTTTTATTTAGATTTTTTGTTTTTAGCTTTATTATAAATCTTAGTGGCTCTCTGTATTATAGTACGTCATAGATAAATTTTATTGAATCAATATATTGAAATTGATTCATTGAATTAACATGGTTATACTAAAGTCTCAAATAATTATGGATATATTTCAACAACTTATAATATGATAAATAAAGAAAAGGTTCACGAAATATTTAATTGAGAAGCGATACCAAATCCAGTATCTCTACTTGGACAAGGTAGCGTACAAGAATCAGCGAAAGTGGTCCGCGCAACCTGCTGGAGAAATGCGCATCGCCTTGCGTATGCGCATGTTGTAACATCGCGTAACCGTTGACATTGGACGGCGGTATCTAGGTTATGATACGTTTAGTGCCTTTAAAGACTTTAAAATTGTGAGCGAGCGATTTTTAATCGTTTTCAAAAAAGGAGTTTTTTATGTTTGTTACCTCACAACTTTCGACTGGGTGAACCGATTTTGATGATTCTTTTTTTATTTGAAAGCTGTTGTTTCCCGCGTGATGGACTTATTCAATTCAATGTATAACAACGTGCATTAAGTATGTTTTGTTTTTAGTTTTTTAAACGTTTTTATTTATGCGATCGACCGCTATGTGGCAAACAGCGGTCAACGTCATATGACGTTTGCAGTTTTTTAGAATATATGACATTGAACGCCGACATCTAGGTGGCCGCATTCATTAGATTTATATTTACAATTTTATGTTCTTATCTAAACGTAACAAATGAAAATGTCTCCATAAAACATTTTTAAATTACAATTTGATGTTTGTTTTTACTTGTTGAATATTATTTTAAAAGGTTTTTTTTGTTTCAAAATACATGAATTTGTTTAAGTTTAAAAAATGTATTCTCAAAAAAAACCAGTCAAGTGCGAGTCGGACTCACGTCCGAAGGTTTCCGTAACGTTAACTATAAACACGAAACCCTAAAAGCGGCGTCGTAAAAAATCACGTGATTTTTTACGTTATGTGTGGCGTAAAGTTCGGGAAAACGGAATGTGCTTTTTTCTGCGGATTTTTTGCAGTTTGACAGGACAACGTCTGTTAGGACAACTAGTAGGTATAGTTCTAAATACAATTCGTGACTTTCATTGCGTCATAGCTATTTCGGAATCCATACAAATACCCCGAAAGCAATTTGAATCACACACAAACATCTAGAATTACGCAAAAATAGGACAGTACTGTTATAAGGGTAGATTTATATTAGACCGGGCCGTGTCCGGGCCGGGCCGGAGCCTTTAGTTAGTAGACGGGCTTGGACGGGACACAGATCAGGCACTGTTTAGGGTAGATTTATAATAGACCGGGCCGTGCCGTGTACGTGGTCCGGACGGGGCACGGATTTGAAACGTTACATACATTTTGTATGAAGCAGTTTATATGAAACAGTGCCTGATCCGTGTCCCGTCCGGGCCCGTCTACTAACTAAAGGCTCCGGCCTGGCCAGGAAACGGCCCGGTCTAGTATAAATCTAAGCGTACTTTCAAAAACCACAGAACAACGTACTATTTATGTGCGTCGTAAAAAGCATTTTATCCAGCACTTGTAGTGCACATCAAAACAAAATCTCGAACATTGTAGGCATATTAGCTAGCACTATAAATTGCTTCAAGGAGAAATTGATTACTTTAAATTCAAACTAGTAACACTGCATCAGAGTGAACAGAGAATATAATAGAAACCTACTTCTTTAATGAGCAGTACTACTTTACCTGGTAGTGATTGATCCCCACCCAAGGCAAATATTTGTGTGATGAACATAGATGTTTGTTCTGTGTCTGGGTGTTAATATGTATAATATGTATGTATTTACAAAAATAAAAGTATGTAAGTATTATATCAGTTATCTGGTTTCCATAGCTTTGCTTAGTTTGGGGCTAGATGGCACTGTGTAAAAATGTCCACCAATATTTATTTATTAGTTAATATAGCAGTTATAGTTACTCAATAGATTGTTTGTATCGGTCTTTGGATAGCTCAGCTGGTTCGTATGTATTTTGTAAATATACTGATGTTCTTTTTCAAACTATCGTGATTATTAGACATAACTATAGATTTTAACACGGGCCTTTATCACGCAATTACCTTTAATTTATTTTCCCGACGTTTCGGCTATGTTACAATAGTCATGGTCGTGGACAGACAGAAAGTCTGTTATGCTGATGTTATTCATAATTAATTAATGAGTTGGTAATGAAAGCTTTTGACAACATATCTTAAGACGAGTAATAAATGTTTTTGGTGAATGCAGAATCGTTTTTTCTCAATAACCGCAAAACAATCAGTTTTGTTTTTTATGACAAAGATAACTTAAGGATATAATCTAGATAAATTACAGACAGAAACACGATTGGTGAAACTCTTCTTGATAGATTTATTTTTCAAAGTTGGCTCTTCAAAAACACTAGTTTCGTTTTTAATCCAAATAATGAATAGCTAAACAGTTAATTTTTATATAATTCGTTAGATAATCATACTAGCTACATAAATGAAAGACGGTTTCTTTTTAAATTTGATGGTTTTCAAGATAATGCAGTTTTATCACTTTTTCCGTCTTGTCCAGCTAGACTCAGCCCTTACAAAATGTCAAAAAATTCACTTATCACCTTAAGCAAGCCGTGGTGGCCTAAGAAGGTATTTCGAACAAAAGCATGTGCTCAAAACGGTGAAGGAAAACATTGTGATGCCTTGTGCTCCTTGTCTTGTACGTAAGGCCAACTACTGCAAAATGGGGGCATGTGCCAAATATAATGTTTGGATGTGCTTCTGACTACCCCTACTAGAAATCTTCAAAGGATCTAAGCGTCTGGAGATCTGAGAGGATGTCTACCGTACTTGGGGATTACTGTCGAGATCCTATTTTTTTTTCTTCTGTATTTTGGGCAAACCGCCAAATCAGAATTGGTTTAGTAATCAACTCTAAACAGATTTTTATGGCCAGATTTGAATTCAGACTAATGGATCAATACATTTCCTTTTGAACTTCAAAAGCTATTCAATAACGAACATTGCTATTGGGTTTCTAGTGGGTATATAGTATTGGGTACTAAATAGAAAGTGAAATTGGTACGTTTCGTTCACAACGATAGAAAAAATTAAGTACCTAGACTATTTCGTGAAAAAAATATTATTATTCGGAGGATGTAAAAATAATTTCATAAAACGCGATTCAGTTTTGTAGCTCCCCGCGGGGCTGTAAAGAATATTTTTTTGGAAAATGGATGTGATTTTATTATCTTTCTGAATATTAGAATATTGTTTATGTTTTTTGCCACTTACTGTGTTTGTAGTAAAAATAAAACTAAAGTACGCATTAGAAATAATCTTACGTGTATCTTTATAACCTTTTCTGTCAAAACAGTATATTAAATTAATAAAAAATAAATATTGGTGGACATTTTACACAGCGCCATCTAGCCCCAAACTAAGCAAAGCTTTTATTATGGAAACCAGATAACTGATAGAATACTTAAATAAGTTTTTTTTTTAATTTAAATACATTATTATTATACATATTAACATCCAGACACAGAATAAACATCTATGTTCACAACCTACAGCGCAGAAGGCAGAGCTACTGCCAACTGAGCTGTGAGGCCAGACTATTATTTTTGTATTGTGTAATTCTTGTTGAGGTGCCATACGGATGCAGATAAATAAAACAAGGAACAATGTATGGCCACAAAAAAAAACTATAAAGGATCGCCACTTTGTATATATACTTTGAACTACCAAAGTAAACAAAAAACAATATTTGAACTCACGACACAAGCAAAAAGCGAGCATAATTCAAGTTATTGACGTATCACTTAATAGGGGGATCGCGTGTTTCACAAAGGAAATGTTTTACAAAATAAGGCGATGTCAAAAACGACTCGAACAATCGGTGGGAATGTTATAATCATAGTAAAGTTTAAGTTTACGACAATGCATTAGATAGAATCATGCTTAACCATGACATGAGTAATGGTGAGTCATGGTAATGAGGTGATTCAAGGTAATTATCTATAAAATATAATGTATAAATAAAGATTAAATGCTGTTCGTTGGTGAGCGGTACACTTGAAGAAAAATTGGACAGTTGCCCGGAAAATTGAAAAATTCGTGAAAACTGAAAGTGCTCTTTTGTAAGAACTCACAATTTGAACGATGGATATGCGAATTTATTGTAATTTGAAATGGACAACGTTTTCAGGTCAGCTGGTTTTAAATAGCGATTAATGCTTTTGCCATTGGTAGCCAACACGTATAAAAACCTTTGTTGTATTAAAAAAATATATTTGAGAGAATCTGACTTTTCTCTACATATATGCTGAATTTCCTCTGAGAAGAAACCTCTGGTCATAGATGTTCCCAAACTATTTTATCTTGTAGACCACCCTGTATTTAAATAAAATTGTAAACCAAATCTTCATCATGATGAGATGACGGCTGATAGAGGAAAATTGAAGAAGTACACATATTGTGTCTACACCACTTTAGTGGGATAAGGGTAGGAAGATGATGATGATGATGATGATGATATGCAAGTTTTTGCGTAGTATGCGTCGTCAAGCTTCTCACGAGAGACTATTGGTATAAACTTTGACTTAATTATAAATAGATATTAAATAAATAAAATCCTGTTAAAATTAGTTGAAGCTAACCGCAAGACTTGTTTGCAGAACTGAAATGAAACAGTCTCGTTTATTAACATAAATTTGTGCCAAGGGATGAACTGGACAACTCGAATGCAAACTCAAACGATGTTTTTAATTAAAATCCTAAACGCACAGAATAATAGGGTTTTAACAGGTTTTAGGGGGTTAAAATAAGCGGCCGACGACCATAACCGGGTAATGAAAATATATGAAAAAGCTGGTTTCCGTCAGTTTGCTGTGAGGAAATAAAATACATCGCGAGCTTAAGGGGCTCCCAGTCGCTGATTGCTCTTTTTCGAAACGAAAAAAGAAATACTTCTGAACAAGCCACATCTCCTATTTTTATAAGTATATTACTTCAGGTTCCTACCTAGATTTCTATTAAGCTGAAAACATAATAGCAGAAACTTTTTTTTATTGCATTGCGATTTTTACGTGGGAGAAACTTCTGCTTGCATTCTTATATAAATTTCTAAAGTGTAACGCCGGTATTTAGAAGATAGTATTTTATGGGACTTATACGACTAAGTTCTAACTGTACCTGCGGTTTCAGCCGCAAAAACGGCTTTTTATCAAAATAGAAAAATAAAAATAATAAAATAGCTTCCTATTCAAGAATTAATTTTCAGAATTACCTCTTACGAAATTTCAAAATATGAGCATGTGCCAAATGTAATGTTTGGACGTGTCTCTGACTGCCCCCTTTAGGCATATTCATGAATCTGTGCGTCTAGAGACCTAAGAGGATGCCTACCGTACTTGGGTATTTCAGTTGATTCTATTTTATGGAATTTTTACTACAATAATATATTATTGAACAGAAAGGACAAAACACAACTTTATAGAACCACATAAATGCTAATAGCAGTTGTATTGATTTTAGTTTCATCTATTTAATTTACTATGACCTCAAATCGCACAAAAGCGTGCCTTACATTGTGTTTAATAATACAAGTATAAAAATAACTGTTATCATTACAATAATAAGGAAACTATGAGTAAACTAACAATAGCTGCGCATTAATCGTCATCAGCGCACATTTGTGTAAATACATTTTTAGGGTTCCGTATTCCCATTCAAATCAATATATCTAATTTATTTATTACGGGTGGTACCTGGATAAAAAGTAGCCTATATGTTATTCTGATGTATAAGTTATGTTATTGTAAAATTTCATTTTAATCCGTTCAGTAGTTTTTGCGTGAAAGAGTAACAAATACACACATACTACCCACTCACTCACAAAGTTTCCCATTTATAATATTAGGTAGTAGGACTAGCAGACCCGCGACAGACATCCTGTCCCAATTTCAATAATCCCATAGAGTAACTATTACCACTGATATCAACACTGATATTAACAACTGTATTCGTTGTAAAGAAATCACTACATAGTATAAAGCAAAGTCGCTTTCCGCTTCCCGCGTCTGTATGTAATATGTATGTATGTCTGTATGTATGTTTGCTTATATCTTTAAAACTACACAACGGATTTTGATGCGGTTTTTTTTAATAGATAGAGTGATTCAAGAGGAATTTATATGTATAATACATGCATAATATAGTAGAGAAACACTGATAATTTTAGAGGTTTCTAATGTGATGTCGTAATTAAACACATTTTTTTTTTCTACAATAAAGTCCGTGATGGTATTAGAAATGTCTTACGCACAGCGAAGCGGGCACGGGTCAGCTAGTGTTCAATATAATAATGCTTTGAAGTATATACGTATTCTATCAGTTATCTAGTTCTCATGGTACAAGCTTTGTTTAGTTTGGGGCTAGATGGCGCTGTGTGATAATGACCACCAATATTTATTTATTTAATTTAAATATAATAAAAGGAACAAAAAAAATTATTAAATATATGCGCATTATAACGCACGGAAAACGGTGAAGGAAAACAACGTGAGAAACCTGTTGAGAGTTCTGTGAGCAGCAATGGGCTTGCGACCACCACGTAACTTATCACGTATGGAATGATAACTACTACAAAATGTGGGCATGCCTCAAATTTAATATTTGAATGTTTCTGACAAACCCCTTTGAACATCTAAAAGGACCACTTAGTTAAACTGTAATTTGCGTATATCTGACAAAGCCATTACTTTTTTAGTCGGGATATCTGGGGCCGTACTACAGGCTCTGTCAATACTCTCTCAATACTGCTTTTTTTTTGGCTTCGAACTCTGTGCATTACAGTGCTTTAGTCATTCTTTAGAGATTGTAGTACGACCTCTGTGCTTTAGACTAGGACACACACACACACACATACACACGCGCACACACATCAGCGACGCAAGTAAAAACATTTGACTGTCGCTATCGATAGAGCAGTCCTTACAGCCATCATCTCCACGCTTCGACGAATACAGAAGTAACGATGGCTAGATGGGCCACCCGAATTGTTAGTCGTTATTTTTACAGTTCTCATTATAGAATCAGCGAACGTGTCCGCGTATCTGTGTCAAGTGTTCCTGTTTGGTAATCATTGTGCGTTGAGAATTAGTTAGGGCTGTCTATCACTTTGTGTTATTTTCGTTGATGGGTTTTGTTCTAATTAATGTGTGTTGGCTGAGTGTATTTCACGGCACGTTTGGTTTTTAGGAAATCACGGAATACATTGGAAATTCGTTCACGGAAATTTGGGTAATGTGACACATTTTGTGTCGCGTCTTTGAAGTGTACACTGAAACTACCCATTGATTGGCGAGACGGAAATCTTAATCTGAGCTCGTAACATTTGTATTTGTAGCTTACAGATTTATTTAATTTATTTTATTTGTTTTTAGAGTTTTATTTGTATTGCTTTGAATTATGATTGTATTTAAAGCTAGCTCATATCAGGTATTTCTTATTATCCTATTAATATTATAAATGCGTAAGTTTGTGAGAATGTTTATATGTTTGATTAAGATGAAATTTACTGTAGATGTAGATAAAAAATCAGATTACAAAATAACTTATAATCTGAAAAACAACCCTTAAATGATAAAAAAACGTAAAAAAGGATGGTTTAGGTATAGATGGCGCTGATGTGCAATAAATCTGACATAAACTGACTATAAGAATTTAGACAAACAAATTCTGTCGCGGGTCGACTAGTTAATAATAAATCTCATTAACCTGATTTTCTTGAATATGGTAATAAACAGCACCCCATCTTTACAGCAGGGTGGGCATTTCGCGACATTGTCACTATGTAGGTTAGTAGCGCAGCGTTGATGACACGAGGTGTTATACCTTGCTTACGTAATGTCATTTCTGCACACTTCCAACCTCTTGGGTTAATATGGTGCCGGTGACAATTTACTTAATTTACACTGATATCTTCTATCTTCTAGTATTTAGAGTTTCACAGTGTTTGTAACCAAACTCCTTCGAAACGACTTGACCTGTTTTTATGTTTTTTTTTGTGTATATTCGGTAACAACCATTCGGCCCAACCCAAAAAAAAGTATTTGATTATTTGGACAATTATTTTGCACTAAAAATACATATAACCCTTAATTTTCACCATTCTATCACCAACCCCCATTTTTTAATAGTAATATCTTTGCTTTCATCTACAAATGAGCAATAGGGTTGCAAGATGGCAATTGAAAGTTCGGGAAAAACTGAGTGTTTTTTCAGTGGGATTATTGAAATTTGACAGGACAATGTCTGCCGGGAAAGCTATTAATCTGTAAGAAGATTTCATTCTGATTTTAGGATATTGCGTGGGTTTACAACATTTACGTTAGAATTATCTGTTTGATATGTAAAGTTGTTTGGTACAATGATGAGTAAGTAATTACTAAAAATTTAGAGGTTTAAACCGCATTTTCATTAGGGAACATGACACGTAGAATACTTGTTGGGCGACAATGTCACAGGACAAATGACTATAAGTACAATTGCGGTTTTAAGCCGCAAACCCACCGCGGCGCATGCTGTGCACAAGCACGCGACGCATTTTAGCTGCGTGGGTTCATTTGTACCATAAACAATTACATACGTTTTCTTACAAAAGCTAAGCTTGACGCACGTGCGTAGCCTCTTAAGCTTAACTGAAATTTATTTGCTCGGAGTATTAATGAAAACGCAAACTACATGATGATTAATTTGTTTAAAACATGAACATTTGTTAATAACACAAATAAATAACTTACAACGGAGACAATGTAGGAGCAATAAAATATTAATTGCTTTAACAAAAGTCTACGCTACGTATATTTATTTTATGAACAATGCATTTTCAGGTTTCATTGTTGTGAAAATTATAGCGACATTAATCAATTTTAAGTATAATATCTTGCTGTAGGTATAATTTGTCGGTAATGTACCTAACTACCTATAAATAACCTTTACATCATTATGTTGTGTGTTTTCGCCAGAGACACAAACGTATTGAAAACGTTCTATGAATTTCCACAATTTTAAATCAACATATTTATTTGTACAAGTTTTTATTGCAACGTATGTGTGTAAAAAAATATATTTTCAAACAAAATTCTTGGTATAAATTTATATTCAAGACTTATCCAGCTTGTTCAGAATCGTTGCTTGTCAGCCGTCGAAATTCAAGAGTAGTAAAGTTGTAACAGAAAATGTCCTTACCTGAAACAATGAGACAATTATTATTAGATACAATTTCGGAGTCTTTTGAAGTATCACTACATAGTATAAACATCGACTACATAGCCTAAAGTCGATGAGTATAAAGCAAAGTCGCTTTCCGCTTCCCGCGTCTGTATGTATGTTTGCTTATATCTTTAAAACTACACAATGGATTTTGATGCGGTTTTTTTTAATAGATAGAGTGATTCAGGAGGAAGGTTTATATGTATAATAAAATGCTACCCGTGCGAAGCAGGGGCGGGTCGCTAGTTATTAATAAAAATAAAAATATAGAGTATACTAGCTTTTGTCAGCGACTTTGCTTGCGTGGTACTTGAATAAAAATGAGCCCCTACATGCTAATTTACAAGCTTTTATTTAACTTGCAATGTATGTATGTAACTATATTTGTGGGTGGAATATTGTAACTCAATTTTGTAGCAGTTATCCCCAACCGATTGAGCTGAAATTTTGCATACTTATGTAACTTCGGTGATAATGCAATAATATAGTGATGATCTGATGATGGTGTTCAACAGACACTCACAATGGTACATTTTACTAAATACTTCGATTTCATAAAAACTTAGCATACTTGTCAAGTTCCGTGTATGTGACAGGTGCTCGATGTTTTGATTGATTTTACAAAAGCTTGTCATTGAAAAATATTTATTACCACAGCACACGCACAACTCACCTGAAAAGTTAATTATGAAACGGAAATATTATGAATAGAAACGCATTATGTTTCACCGTTGACGGTGCTTGCAGACTTATTAATTTAAACTTGCGCTTCGCTCACAGCTTCGCAATTTATGAGAGCACAGGCCTAAGGATAGGTTAAAATGATTTATGCTGTTATAATAACTCGAATAGTACACGAGGGATCGTATTGTTTGCAAGGACCAGAGGTGAAACAATCCAACAAAAAACCGGTCAAGTGAGAGTCGGACTCGCGCACGAAGTTTTCCGTACCAATATTTGTAAAACACGGCAAAAATATCACGTTTGTTGTATGGGATCCCAGCTTAAATATTGATTTTATTCTGTTTTTAGTATGTGTTGCAACACTACACATAAGCTGAACAGAAATACAAAATCTATGAAAATATCAACTGTCTAGCTATCACGGTTCATGAGATACAGCCTTGTGACAAACAGACGGATAGACGGACAGCGAAGTCTTAGTAATAGGGTCCCGTTTTTTCCCTTTGGATACGGAACAATGAAAAGATCTACGTAATATCATTCACTCCTTCCATTCACCAAAATTGTCTATCATGGTCTTTTGATCGCTTTTCTGTGTCGTATTAATTTGGTTTAACTCGTATAATAGTTCAACTCTAAAGGAAGATTTATATTAGGCCGGCTCGTCACCGGGCCGGGCTGGTGCCTTTAGTTAGTAGACGGGCCCGGACGGAACACGAATCAGGCACATCTATACTATTTTTTTAAAGAGGTTAGATTTGATTGTTTGTTGAAAAAACTACTGGACCGATCTGAAATTCTTTTACCAAAAGAATCATAAATTATCCCTGATGAACATGGGCTATATTTATAACTAGAAAATATCAGGGATCCTTATTAAAACTTTAATAATGTAACCCAAGGTGGAAGAAATAGCCATAAAATTATTAAAGTACACCCGTGCGACGCCGGGGTGGATTGCTAGTTTATTATAAACTGCTTCAAACAAAATACATGTAACGTTTGAAATTTTTGCCCCGTCCGGGCCACGTTCACGACACGCCCCGGGCACGGCCCGGTCTAATATAAATCTATACTTACTTACGCCAGTCATATTACAACAGATAAACGGAAAAATTGGTGTATGGTCAAAATGGTATACAATTAGTTTTCTTGATGGACATACAGACAGATAAACGCTGCCTATAATTATACGTGTAAGGATTTGTGTTCGGTACCTTAGAACACTTAAAAATTATGTTGTTATTTTTTCTTGTTAAGGTAAGTGATTGTGTTTAAGACCGAAAAACATACAGTTTTGTTTTTTATAACAAAGATAACTTAAGGATTTAGTCTACATGAATTTATAGACAGAAACACGATTGGTGAAACTTTTTTCAATAGATTTATTTTCCAAAGTTGGCTCTTTTAAAACACTAATTTCTTTTTTACTCAAAACTACGAATAGCTAAACAGTATATAATTCGTTAGTTATCATACTAGCTACATAAATAAAAGACAATTTCTTTGTAAGTTTGATGGTTTTCAAGGTAACGCGGTTTTATCACTTTTTCCGTCTAATCCGGGAAGCCCATACAAAAAAATAAACAAAAATTTCAAGCATTCAATAATAATTTCATAAACACACAGCTAAAAAGCATTATGGAAAATAAATAAGAGTTGTGAATAATGTGGTTTAAACTACATTTTGATTATTCATTATTGACTATTAAAACTATGTAAAGGTGTGACCAAACATCGCGCGGCAATTGGAGCGCGGCATGTGGCTTGCGGTTGCCGCGCTCGATTGCCGAGCATTGCTCTCGTCACACCTTTATTGTACAACCGGTGGTTAAACTGACAGTATTGGTGTGACAACCTATTAATTAATGACTTGTATGCCATACAAGACAATGATTATCACTATTCATAATATCGTCTAAATATTGAGATAGCTTTATCAATATTGACAAGTCTCAAGTTGGTGGTTGCAGGCAGTGCATCGCTAACTTGTGTAATCAGTCAAAATAATCTTTAACCGACGAAAAATAACAGAAAGTTCTCGATTTGACGCGTTTATTTATATATGACCACGCACATTGTTTTATCTGGCAATTCGATTTAGATATTTTTAAGATTGCCGGCTTAAGTTGTAGAATACGGACTCCCTGAATGAATATTTTTTAAGGTATGTAAAAAAATAAAAATTGATATAGGATCACATTTTGTAGTAGTTAGCATTCCATACGTGACAGGTTGCAAGCCCATCGACGCTTATATAAGATATAAGAATACTAGCTGGCTTCCTCACGGCATTTTCCTTTACCGTTTTGAGGTGTTTTTTATATATGCGCTTGATGCGCATATATAAAAAACACCTCAAAACGGTAAAATTTTTCGTACAGAAAAAATCATTGATGCACGCCAGAATTCGAACCCACGACCTTAAGATTGAAAGTCGAGGTACCTCCTACTCGGCCAACATGGTTAAAAGTATGTATGAAAGCGATTATGGTATGATACGTTAGGGTAGAGATAGTTATGTAGCTTACTATTGGACAGTAAAAATGTGCCAAATGTAACGTTCGGACGTGCCTCTGACTAACCCCTTTAGACATCTACAAGGATCTGAGCGCCTAAACATCTGACAGGATATCTACATTGTCTGTCTACCTCAGGGATTACAGTCGTGATACTATTTTATTTCATTTATTCAATTCTCGATCGGACTTTCTTTTGCGTCACAAATCTAGATCGTTAAATCTGGGGGCACGGCAGTTTATTTAGTCGGTTAATTTAATCAGTCCCTACTTTAAGGGTCCTTCTGCCTTATGTTATCACGTAATTAGCTAACCTTTACGTAATAACTTAAGACAGAAGGACCCTTAAAGTAGGGACTGATTAAATTAACCGACTTGGTATTACATGGATCTCACAACTTTTTACGGTAGAAGAACTGAGTTGCGTTGCGAGACTTGGCTTTTTTTACAAGTTATGTTTTTGATAGCATAATACTTACACAAAAGCTCGAACGCGCAAGGTCGCAGTAACTACGTTTTCTTTCACACATCGCATGCGCGTGCGCGTGCGCTTACGTCACAGTCTACCACACGTCACGGCACAGAATAAATATTAGTTACCCTACCATAGATCGTGGCTTTGATCTTTGATTTATTGGCTACTAGCTTCTGCCTACGATTTCGCTCTTATGGTGTAAAAAGTATCTAATATAGGAATCTAGGTCACGAAATATATCTGTGTTTTTAAGTAGCATTTAATAGATATTTCATTATGCTCGACTGCACTAAATTTAGTTAATTTCGTGTCTTACTTTTAGCTGTGAAATTTCAATACAAACTTAACCGCTTAGATCCGTTGAGGATGTCTGAAGGGGCTAGTCAGAGGCACGTCCAAACATTATATTGGGCACATGCCCACATTTTGCAGTAGTAAGCATTCTATACGTGACAGGTTGCAAGCCCATCGCCGCTTATAAGAATAATAACTGGTTTCCTCAAAATGATTTCCTCCACAGTTTTGAGGACGTATTTTTTAAAGCGCATATAATTTTTTCGAACAGAAAAATCCTTCGTTGCTCGCCGGGATTTGAACCCACGACCTATAGATTGAAAGTCACTCGGTCAACACGGCTTTTTTTTAATAAATAAAGAATGTTTTTAATTATTAAAATGAGTGATTAGTATACAAACACCTTAGACAAATCTATAATCTGCAGCGCATTAACGCTATCAAGTCACGGCATTGCAATTAGCTATGTCCTAGATTTGACACGCGACTGGGGGGTACCTACTGAGGGTTAATGCATTCTGTCATTATTTTACTGAGGATTATTATGAGCAAGAAAAGCTAACAGTCATTTATTGACTGGCCTCACAGCTTAGTTGGTAGTGCCTTCTGCGCTGTAGGTTGTGGGTTCGATTCCCATCCGGGACAAACATTTATGTAATAAAAATGGTGGAATATGTAGTATGTATTTACAATAAAAGTATATTATGTATTCTATCAGTAATTAGGTCCCTGTATGCTTTGCTTAGTTTGGGGCTAGATGGCGATGTGTGAAATGTCCTATTATATATATTTAAAAAATAAACTAAAGGCATTCAATCTTATTTGACAGAAATTGTTTGAGTTGTATACAGTGTATAACTGCACTTGAAATATAACATTATTTTTAGGGTTTCGTACCCAAAGGGTAAAAACGGGACCCTATTACTAAGACTTCGCTGTCCGTCTGTCCGACTGTCTGTCACAGGGCTGTATTTCATGAACTGTGATAGCTAGGCAGTTGTAATTTTCACAGATTATGTATTTCTGATGCCGCTATAACAACAAATACTAAAAACAGAATAAAATATATATTTAAGTGGGGCAAAAAAAAAATGGCAAAAAACACGATTGTTGTATGGGTAACAATCGTGTTTTTTGCCATTTTTTGTAGATAATAGTACGAAACCTTTCGTGCGCGAGCCCAACTCGCACTAGGCCGGTTTTTTATTTCTACATGTTGTACCGAACTGCCGACATCACATGAAATGGGATAAGGATACGATTAATAATCTAAGTATACGTTTCTATGTAAAACAACGCAAGCAAAGACGCGAGAGACCAGTGTTCAGATATGCAATAGAACAGTGCATAAATATCTGAGGAGATTGTTATTTAATATTTTTATCAACGATATTACTTCATGTTTCTTACATTCGCAATTCCTGCTATATGCTGATGACATGAAAATCTTCAAACAAATAAATTATTTTAATGACTGTTGCTTACTACAACAAGACCTCATACGATTCGAAGAGTATTGCCAACGGAATAATCTTGATCTCAACGTCTCTAAATGTCACTCGATCACATTCACACGGAAATTTTCCGTAATTACTTAAACGATTAAATGAAGTCCGAGATTTAGGCATAATACATGATTCAAAACTATTATATGAGAAACACATTGACCACATAGCTAAAAAAGCCAATAAGGCTATGGGATTCATCAAAAGATCCTGCTCTCAGTTCTCCAACGTCAAAGCTGTTAAAGTTCTATATTGCTCGTATGTACGTAGCATCCTAGAATATTGTTCACAAATTTGGAACCCACAATATGATGTATACATCAATAGATTAGAGTGTGTTCAACGCAAGTTCATGAGATTCCTTCAGTACAAGTGCAAAACAAATGATCTGAGTTATGCAGCAAGGTGTAGAAGGCACCATATGATACCACTTGAGGAGAGAAGAATAATGTCTGACATCTCTACCGTAGTTAAGATTGCACAGTCCCATATTGAGTCCCCACAACTTCTCTCCTTGATACGGTTACGTGTTCCTTCAAGAAGCGTTAGGATACCCTCTCTCTCTCTTTATATTCCTCATTGCGCAACTAATTATAGGCAAAATTCCTTTATCATAAGATCGGCAAATTACTACAACGAGCTGGTTGGCTTTCCCGATTTAGATCTTTTTAATTCTAAACCTTCTTCCTTTAAGCGCGCTATTTCCAATCGTTGGTTTGATTCGGTTCAATAACTGTTTATTATAGGTTATTTTTGTTTTATATTAATTTCTAGCCAGATTTTTAAGTTTTTTCATTTTCTCTCAAACAAGTTTTTCTTTTTTAATTCCTATAGGCGAAAACATACTGTATTGGTTGTTAGTTTCATTAAGTGTTTTTTATTTAGATTGTAAAACTGTTTGTTTTTCGAATAAAATAAAATAAAAACAAAATAAATAAATTTCTATAGGAATCTCCGCATCGCACGATGACGCAATAAATCCATCCACATTGTAGCTGCTTATGTATTTATTAACACTGTTAGGAAGTCCGGATGTGTGCGTGGGTGTACATTTTTTCTACGCCTCATATACGTTTGTACGTGTTCGTTTTTACGGACGCAATAATTTATTAGGGACGATGACTTAATTATTTTCTTGGTCTGTTTGGATGGTATTATATTGTTCGTTCGTGTCAGCTGTTTATAGGTCAGTGGGCAGATTTAGGTGTGGTGACCTTGAGAAGACATTGTTGAAGAAATTATGTGTGTTATATGACACGTGCACGAAGGGTTCCATACCATTTATCTATAAAAAACGGCAAAAAAATACATTTCTTGTATGGGAGCCCCATTTAAATATTTTTTTTGTTCTGTTTTTAGTTTTATAGCGGCAACAGAAATACATCATCTGTGAAAATTTCAACTGTCTAGCTATCACGGTTCATGAGATACCAGCCCTGTGGTAGACAGACGGACAGCGAAGTCTTAGTAATAGGGTACCGTTTTTACACTTTGGGTACGGGGAACCCTAAAAATGAAATTACATTTATAATCTTCCTCACGATCCTTAGAATCTCAGCGGCTGAAGACCCGAGAGCATGTTTGCCGTATGGGGATTACAGTCGTGATTCTTTCTCTTAGATTTTCCTCTTTAATAAATTACCTTTTTATGAAATTGGTTGATGAATACGGTGGTGGAACGATGAAATATGGTATCTAGCATCGTTTTAAATATTAATGAATTCGAACATTTAAGACCCAACAGTCTGTTTTCACAAAATGTATTTTTCTCATCCTAACGAGGTTCTTTTTAGGGTTCCGTACCCAAATGGTAAAAACGGGACTTCGGTGTCCGTCTGTTTGTCCGTTTGTCTGTCTGTCACAGGGCTGTATCTCATGAACCGTGATAGCTAGACAGAAGAAATTATCACAGATGATGTATTTCTGTTGCTGCTCTAACAACAAATACTAAAAACAGAATAAAATAAATATTTAGTTAAAAAACGGCAAAAAAACACGTTTGTTGTATGAGAGCTCATACAAAAAACGTGTTTTTTTGCCGTTTTTTATAGATAATGGTACGTACCCCTCGTGCTCGAGTCCGACTCGAACTTGGCCGGTTTATATAAAAGCCGTAAGACCATTTTCTATTGAAATACACATAGCACGCGACTTTTTCGTAATATAATTTACGAAACCTATAACCTTGGATCGAACGTTCCAGGAAGACGCGACGCCAATATAATACATACAGCGAAATGTCTGCCACGTGTACAATATTTCATTCGCCTAATTGCCATTGACAGATTACTTCAAAATTACTATCAATCCACTGACCGTCCGACCCTAATCCCTTCGGCTCAAAATCACATTACCCAAATAATAAATAAAATAAAATCCGTCCGCTGTTTCACGATGTCGAATAGCGACGAAAATTTATGGCGTGCCTAAATTCTCAACTGCTTTCGATTTATCTGTCCGTCTGTCCGCACCCGATTTACACACAGAAACTAGAGATAAATGTGCAAAATGTATTTATTTTTATATTCCGGTTAACAATAGGGAATTTGCTCGTCACCGTTTTATTTTGGGCGGTTGAGCTGTTGAAAGTTTTATGTTTCCAAGTGGCCCGAGGTGTCGTAAATCGTTTTCTGTGAAAGTAGTGCTTGCATTTTTATTTACCACGAAACTTAGGTAGTAAGTATACAAGAACATAAAGATTAAAGCTTGTTATGTGTTTGGGTATCTGCTATTATGTACTTAATTACCAAACTCCAAAACAGTTCAATCAATTCAAATGTCGATTCTTTGTCGGAGGTTCTTACGACTCCAATAAGTCGACAAAGAATGAGCTAGAGGAAAAGGTTAGAAAGGATTATTTATACAAAAGAGTAGACAAACTGTATAATGACTTGATGTCAGAGCGATATTTGTGCTAATACGACTAAAATAAATTCTATCACTCCCTTAGGACGAGTATTGCGCTGAAATGAAATAGAGCAAAAACACAAAAAAATACCTGTTACAAATATCATTAACTTCTGTCATACCAACTTGATTATAGATTTTAAACAAATTTGTTTGCTATGCTTAGTTATTGATTGCCAAAATTGAAAATGACCAAAACTGGGGAAGGCACCACAACCGGGTCTTTGACCACTAGCATCATTTTGAACTGTGGAATGCATACATCTTATTGCAACCGAAGTTTACGAACGCTTCTTGTTCATTCGTTAAGTCACAGCTCAGTTGGTAGTAACTCTGCCTTCTGCGCTGTAGGTTGTGGGTTCGATCCCCACCCAGGTCAAATATTTGTGTGATGAACATAGATGTTTGTTCTGTGTCTGGGTGTTAATATGTATAATAAGTATGTATTTACAAAAAAAAAAGTATATAAGTATTTTATCAGTTATCTGGTTCCCATAGTACAAGCTTTGCTTAGTTTGGGGCTAGATGGCGCTGTGTGTAAAGTCCGCCAATATTTATTTATTTATTTTATTTTATTATTTTTAAACTGATTAGATATATTGCTTCCAGTAAGTTGCCACTTCTATGGCTCTGTCTGATGCCTCAAGCAAATCCTAAATTGTGTCATTCATTCAAATGGCAACAACTCAACGCTTCTTGTGTTAGACGATGATTTATTCCCACACGACTATCTACAAACCACGAAGTACTTGATACAATTAGTCCATACAACTCCCCGACACGTTGACACGAATAATGAGCTCTGATTAATCACCCATCTTTATTACAAACGTGACTTTAGTTTTTTACTATTTTGCCGAACATTTGCCATAAACCGAACATGAAAGAAAAACTTTTAATTACCGAATCGGGACTGACCAGAGCTGGGGGCTTACCATAGTCTTTTATTGAGTCTCAGTCAAAAGTATCTAAACGATAATTATACCTACCAATATACGGCACGACAGTTTTATAAAGACTATAATGGAAAGGAAGGTTGAAGGGGAGAGAGGTAGAGGAAGGCCACGAATAAACTACATGCGCCAGATAAAGAAGAAAATAGCTGTCGTGTCGTATAAGAAAGTTAAGGAGGCGGTGCTGGAGAGAAACAGATGGAGAGAGCTGCATCAATTACACCGACAGCTCTTAAGTTAGAAGAAGAAGAAGAAGAAAAATACCAATAATATGAAAATTTGTAAGATATATTTGTACGGTTGAACCGGTTTGGATAAAACTTGGGACTAATTATACTGCTACAAAAATAATGAGCCTGATTCATCTGAAGACCATAGCAGCTTACACTGGTTAAGTTCACGAACTATAATTTGCTCGAAACCGGTCCAGCTAGTGTAATTGAACCACAAACTTAAGAACATCCATCCTTTATTTTTGGCTGTTTTCAGGGTGATATTATATACTTTCGCATTCTTAATAACAACGATGAAATTAAATTGTAATCCTAATAAACCAATATCTAAGTAATCATAGGCCATGTCAGATCCTTGAAGATGACTAAAAGGGCTAGTCAGAAACGTCAAAACGAATACGTGCAAACATTTGACACATGCCCACATTCAGCAGTAACGATCATTAAGATTGTCATAAAAAAGCTGCAGAATAATCACGCAGCATTTATAAGTTGGTGGTAGGCCCCCACTAGCCGGTGCTTTTGATACGGCGACGATAAAAGACTTACGACAACATTACACGTCACGATGTACGTACCAGACTATCTACTCGCTGGCTCGTTACAACGATTGTGAGTTTATGGTGTGCTTAATTGATAAAAAAAGCCGCGTTGGCCGAGTGGGAGGCACCTCGACTTTCAATCTCAAGGTTCCAATCACGGCGTGCATCAATAAATTTTTCTGTTCGAAAAATGTATATGCGCATCAAAAACACGCGCTCAAAACGGTAAAAGAAAACATCGTGACGAAACCAGTTGGTATTCTTATAAGCGGCGATGGGCTTGTAACCTGTCACGTATGGAATGCTAACTACTGCAAAATGTGGGCATGCGCCAATAATGTTTGGACGTGCTTCTGACTACCCCCACTAGACATCTTCAAAGGATCTAAGCATCTGGAGATCAGATAGGCTGTCTACCGTACTTGGGGATTACAGTCGTGATCCTAATTATGTATTTTATTTATTAATTGATAATTAATCGGCATGTTTTAAATGAGTTGTTTATTTATTGTATTTCTATGTACTGTTCCTTTGGCCTTAAACGTGTGCATAAATAAACTCATTAATTTCTTGCTAAAACAATTGGTAGGTTTTTTTAAAGTTAGTTATGTACTAGATGCATCCCGCGATTTCACCATATAAGAACACTGACGTTATTTCAATAGCTTCAATTTCTTTTATTGCTGTCAAATTTGCTAGAAATTCAAGTGAAAAATAATTTCATAAATCTGAAAAGAGCATTGCTCTGTAGCGTGGATTGAAGTTTTCAGAATAATATTAAAGCTTTGAAAAATAGCAAGAAGCCAGTGAGACGGGTCGACGGCATCGTAAAAACAGCAGGTCGTACATAGGTCAGATTCTCGCAAAAAGACGAATAGAACAAGCGAAGAGAGACTTAGTTACTATTCTCTTCTTCGTGAGTCTCTTTTGGTCTCTCATAGGCCCAGTAATGATAATTAACTAGAAGATAATTAAAAAACCGGCCAAGTGCGAGTCTGTCTCGCGCACGAAGGGTTCCGAACCATTATCAACAAAAAACGGCAAAAATATCACGTTTATTGTATGGGAGCCGCACTTAAATATTTATTGTATTCTGTTTTTAGAATTTGTTGTTTGATAGTAATAATAATTATAATAATCACTTATTAAAAAAATCAAGCACATGCATACTTAAAATAAACAGATATAATTAAGATGCCTTATAGTGATAACTTGTTCATCATTACAAGTTTTAGTTAAAGCCTAAACTAAATCATTAAGACTTGTGTTTGTGTCCCCATATCTTAAACATTGTAAAAAAATATATATAGCGGCAACAGAAATACACATCACCTGTGAAAATTTCAACTTTCTAGCTACCACGGTTCATGAGATACAGCCTTGTGACAGACAGACAGACATCGGAGTCTTAGTAATACGGTTCCGTTTTTACGCTTTGGGTAAGGAACCCTAAAATGACTAAAAAATCAGTCCACGTACAGGCGCAAGGGTAACTAGTAACTCAATAAGGCTCCTTGACATCACCTGTATATAATTACCCAATGATTTACAGACAGCACATTAAACTTCTTGCTTGCATCTCGATTATGTAAATTACAATCGTAACCGGTCGAAAAGACCGGCGACTGTGGGCATAAGCGGTCGGAAAGACCGGTAGGCATATTATAAGCGACCTGTAAAGCCGGTGGGTATTAGCTACTAGATAATATCATTATTTTAAGAGTGTTTCGTATTATAAGATCGATTTATAAGAAAAACTGCATCTTTGTAGGCAGTTTATAATTTAAATTTATAATGTTGCTTAGTTTAGTTTATCTAGTCTAAGCTAAGAGCTTACCAGACAGGAAACGTAAAAGGAGGCCCCTTTGATGTACTTTCATAAAAAAAACCGGCCAAGTGCGAGTCGGGCTCGTGCACGAAGGGTTCCGTACCATTATCTATAAAAAACGCCAAAAAACACGTTTGTTGTATGGTAGCCCCACTTAAATATTTATTTCATTCTGTATTTGTTGTTATAGCGACAACAGAAATACATCATCTGTGGAAATTTCAACTGTCTAGCTATCACGGTTCATGAGATACAGCCTTGTGACAGGCAGACAGACAGCGGAGTCTTAGGGTCCCGTTTTTACCCTTCGGGTACGGAACCCTAAAAAAGCACAGAAGCGTCGCCACGCAAAACATACAAAATACTTTTACGACGCGTCGTCGGTGTACGTCTCTACTGTCTGGCGTGCCCCTAATGCCGGGGTCTTACGACCCGCGTTTTTACGCGCCAGACCGCGCCAAGGCGGACGGACGCGCCGTGGGAACGGTGCATCCGTGGTGGCCCGTGCTCGGAACGCTCTGTACGCGACGCGCCGGACGCACACAGGCGGAGCGCCATCCGGCGCGGCCCGTCGTTTGACGCGCCGTGGGACCCCGGCTTAAGTCTACTTCATTCGCATTTTGAATAGAAGACAAACGTTCAGACACTCTTATACCCGAAATCTATATCTAAATACGATTTGCAACAGATCACAAATAACTTAGTCAAATAAGTAAGTCTCAAGTGTTGTTGTATAAAAACTTTACCGAAAGTTGTTGGTTACCGTTGGTTATTATGGATCCATTATACGTTAAGGCCACTTAGGTCATATTTAGTAAAGAGCTATTGCAATTTGACTTGCCGGTATGAAGCAACCGGGGTGCTTACACTATAGAAACATTCTTAGCCGCCGAAATGAGAGCTTTTAACTAGCTTTTATTTAACTTGCAATGTATGTATGTAACTATTTTTGTTCGGGTGGAATCTTGCAACTAAAGACTTCTTCGGTGACTATGCAATAAAATAGTTATAGCGAGTTGATCTGATGATGGAGTCAGGAGCTGTTCAACAGACACTCATACTCCTTAGTTAGAGTAAAAACTATGCATACGAAACTTGACAAGTTCCGATATAAGATGTGACAGGTGATAGCGTACTCGGTGGTTTAAATGATTTTACAAAAGCTTGTCATTGAAAAATATTTTTCAACATAAAACTTATTAAGTATTTAAACAGGTCAGCAAATAGGTAAATTTTCCTTATCTATTTTCAATACGTGACGTAAGCACTAGTATCTCCTGTGTGATCGCTTGCAACGATACGCTACGTGTGTTAGAACCATTAATTACTAACACGGTTCAGGGTGGGCCGGTTGCCAATTGTGCCTACTTTTATCGTAAAAATACCCTAGACAATAAAAAAGTACATAAAAAACTAAGAATTTCATAACTTTTACGAATCGTATCGTATTCATGGTGGATAAAGAATATTATGTTTTACGTTCATAATTCTTTACGAGCGCACGTATCATGAATGGAGTGCAAGGTACCTAAAAATAAACATAAAATAAAACAATTTATGCGCAAACTTTTAGCAAAGTTTACTAAATAGACAAAATCAGCAATAACAATCTACATCTCAGTTAGTATTCTTGCGGCGATGGGCTTGCAACTTGTCACGTATGGAATGCTAACTACTGCAAACGTGGGCATGGTACCTTTGTAATATTCGGACTTTAGTTTTCTGAGCGTCTGAGTATTTGAGTATATGTCTACCGTACTTGAGAATTACAGTCGTGTTTTCTATTTCTTTTTTTCATAGTCTACGTCTCCTGGAAAAAACCGGACCATAATTTTTCCAGTATCCATAACTGTACTATGAATTAATGTAATAAAGAGGAAAGATTTGTATTTTTGTATGTTTGTATAACGAACAAACTCAAAAACTGCTAGACCGATTTCTAAATAAACCACCATTATAATGCTACATTATCTCTGAGTAATATAAGCTGTATTTATTATAAGAAAAAAATAGAGCTAATAAAACTTCAATAATGTATGTAACCCAAGGTGTAATTTTTGCCACAAAATCATGAATACTCGTACCTACACCCGTGCGACGCCGTGGTGGACTGCCTGTAATATTATATTGTATAATAAGTATGTATTTACAAAAAAAAGTATATAAGTATTCTATCAGTTATCCGGTTCCCGTAGTACTAGCTTTGTCTAGTTTAGGGTTAGATGGCGCTGTATGAAATGTCCACCAATATTTATTATTTATTCGCATTAAGACAGTAACACAAACAGATTCTTTGCATCGGTTATTTATTGCGAAGCATTGTGCGGACCCATTAACAAACCATAGACACATGGCATGCGACCATAGACCAATTAGTGCCCCTCTAAATGCTTTACGAGATAAAATATTTTCAAGAAGACGCCGGCCAGCGCGACTATTAGAATGCCTCTGCAATCTTATTTTTAGAAAACGATTCAAAAACTATTCACTTTAGTTTATTTTGTGAACGAGAACATAGGTGTAAAAGAATGGACAATCTTGTACGTTTACACTTTTACTAGAAATGGAAAACGGGTCTTAACATAACTAAAGAATGACTAAAAATAAAAAGCTACAAAGCCCACACTCCATTTTTATCAAACAAACAACTGCACTCTTTTTAACCGACTTCAAGAAAAGGAAGAGGTTCTCAATTAGACTGTATTTTTAGGGTTCCGTAATCCAATGGGTAAAATCGGAACCCTATTACTAAGACTTCGCTGTCCGTCTGTCCGTCTGTCTGTCACAGGGCTGTATCTCATGAACCTATCACGGCTGGACAGTTGACATTTTCACAGATTATGTATTTCTGTTGCTGCTCTAACAACAAATACTAAATACAGAATAAAACAAATATTTAAGGGGGCTCCCATACAACAAACATGATTTTTTGCCGTTTTTATAGATAATGGTACGGAACCCTTCGTGCGCGAGTCCGACTGGCACTTGGCAGGTTTTTTTTGTAACTTCTGAATTTTCGACTGGGTACCGATTTTGATGATTCTTTTTTTATTTGAAAACCGGCGATTCCAGTGTGGTCCCATTCAAATTTAAAAAAAAATATCACTTTTAAGAGTGAAAAAATAGGGGATGAAATTTTGTATTGAATCTTATTCAATTCAATTTATAACAACATGCATGAAGTCGGTTTTGTTTTTAATTTTTTAAACATAATTAATTTAACGAATTACTGTCAAAATAATTGAACTACGAGTATCTTGTCAAAATTTAAACCCAAGTAGTCTCTTTCAAACTACTTTCGCAATGAGAACACATACCTATTAATTAATATTTCGATTTTGTGTGATTAGGATAAATAAAACGTAAATACCCGTTTAAAATATTAAGAATATAATACAATTATTCATAGGTACAAAAAGTATGCTTCACTATGATAACGAGTAAAAACATCCAGACTTAAGTAACTAAGCTTTATCTTCACCATCCAGAACTCGCATAGCTAACAATTAAATACAAATCCCTCCTAAATCAAACTGACTCCTATATTCCATTTGTACATACAAATGGAATATAGGAGTTGATTATATTTATGATATTCATGGTTTCGCAAACTATTCACGTTTAACTTGCTTCTCGTATATTCACAATCGGCCGCACGGCTCTTGTATACGAAGGTTTCACGCTAAATTACTTTAGATGTCCATTCATCACCATTATTGACCTCGAAGAGATATACTATACACGCTCTTACTTAGAAGTTACAAACTTGCCACAGATGATGCTTTAAACGTGCAATTGTAATAAAAAAATCTGATATTTCAAATAAATATAATAATAATAATATAATAATAATTCGATTCTTAATTAAATTATCAATATATTATTTATATAATTAATTATTATGCAAATAAATTATTTTAAATATTATGACGATGTTTTTGATGAATGCAGAATCGTTTTTTCTCAATAACCGCAAAACATACAGTTGTATTTTGTATAAGAAAGATAACTTAGTCTAGATAAATTATAGACAGAAACACGATTGGTGAAATTTTTCTCGATAGATTTATTTTCCAAAGTTGGCTCTTCAAAAACACTAGTTCTGGTTTTAATCAAAGCTAAACAGTTAATTTTCTTTATATTTTTAAATTATAGACAGTTTCTTTTTAAGTTTGATGTTTTCAAGATAATGCAGTTTTGTCACATTTTCCGTCTTCTCCGGTTAGTTTCAGCTGGGAAATAGTTAAAAGTCTTGGGACGGCCATGTGCTACTTTTTTCCCAAGCCATTCTTTTGAATTTTAGGAACAATGTTTTACGATAAAGTCAAAAAAACGTTTTTCTAAAAGTTAGTTTGTAAAAACCTACATTATAAGTCACGTCGCGTATCTGGTGCCTCCGTGTGCTAATCATCACAACCTCAACTCTGTGGCAAGGTCGCAACACTTCAACAACGACACATTGTTTTGATCCAACGTCGGATTTACCAGATTTTTTTGCAACAGATTATTACTAGCATTAAAATAACAAAATTACGTACAATTATGCATACTTTGAGGATAATTAAGGAAACTACTAACAACTATTTTTGTAATAAGTCGTACATCAGTATTGACTTTGAACGTCACTTAATTTTTTGCGTCTTTTATGACTCGCCTAGAAGTATCTAGCAAGAAATTAGATAATGGATACTTATGTATCGTGCACCCAAATTGCTTTAAGCTTTTAGAACTTCAAATTCAATAAAAAAAACCGGCCAAGTGCGTGTCGGACTCGCGCACGAAGGGTTCCGTACCATCATCTATAAAAAACAGGCTACTAAGTACTAAGATTATTCATAGAAGCGAACATAGATCGATGTCAAAGAATCCATTGTCCCATCGTTTATGTAAAAAAATCCAAAGGATAATAATATCTGAAAATTAAACAAACAAAGCCAAGACGGCTTATTTGATAAACATACAATCGTAAATGAACATCAGGACGGCAGTACACAGAAACTATGTTATAGATCGATCGTCTAAACAAAGCTTTGTTTATAGATGTAGAACGGGAGTTGGCGATGGTATTCTCGCGTTTTATTATTGAAACACTTTATGAATTTGTAGCGAGCTTAACTCTAAGAGAGTGTGAAAAATGTTGCATAAGTATTACTTTAGTGTTTAGTGCGTTGGCGTTTTGTAATAAATAAATACTATTTAAAAACGATATTACCGAGCATCAAAGCTATAATGAATCAATAATATCGGATTTTAAAAATCTTGTGTAATTTTCATAGGTACTGTCAGATTTGTCTTTATTTGTATCACCTATAGATTTTTATATCAAGTAATTATCTTTAATTTATTTTCCCGACGTTTCGCCTATGTAACAATAGCGGACAGACTGTATTCGTAAACAAAAATAAAATTATTCGTATTATTTACTTGGAATATACAATACATTCATTTTCACAAAGGTAAAAATGTACAATTACCATAACACGTGCAACTATCCCGAAATATTGCGATATATTAACACTCAAAGACTGGTTAACATAAACATCATTATCGTGTCAATAGATAATGGAGCTAGAGAGGATGACGTGAGAAACACGTCACTGGCTCCGCATCTATGGATACCAATATTAGCCTTATGAAAACAATCAAACCGTATTTCACGTACCCTATAAAACCGAAGTAAAATTGTTGTAATGATAGATATAACGTATTTTCCTTCAAAATTAGAGTAGATTTTTAGCAGCATAAAATCTATATTAGACTGATATGAAAATGTATACTGACTAAGCTGAGCTAGCTTCCGCTTGCAGTTTCACTCGTGGTGTATTAACCCCCTATGGGCCACCAAAAAGGTTTTGCTTTTTTATTTGTTTTTTTACCTTACTTGACAGATCTAAGCCATTCACTCCACTTCATCCAGTAAGGTAATTTTTCAAATCCTTTTTTACACCCCATAGTTACTCCTCAAAATCAGATTAATTAATCCATATATAAACCCTCGCATCAAGCTATATCAATTTTAAATTGCAATTCGCGCTTTAACTTTGGGAGACGGACAGACAGACCCTCGTATTCAAGAACGACACTATATGAGAACACGCACCCACAGTGGACGAAATCTTTTTTCATAAACATCAGCTCAACTTTGGCTAAAGGCACACGACAATGTGCCTCTAGTCACACTATGCAGTGTCGCACAACACATAAAGTGATTTTTATGAAAAAAGATTCCGTCCACTGTGGGTGCGTGTTCTCATAGTGTCGTTCTTGAATACGAGGGTACGACACGCATGTGAGACCATACGTGTTCATGTTCAGCTTTTTCAAATTTGACAGTTGGCTTCATTTATAACCTGTCATTTTTAACAAGACTATAAAATGTTTTATCATTGTCATTTTCATTGCAACGAGATGTACCATTGACACGCAAGAAGAAGAAGATGATCTGGGGGCACGGTAGTGCCCCCGCCAAGTTAGTTTAACATTACAGACGGATAAGACGGCCTAAATTTTATAATCTAGAATATGTCAACATAAATTACACGTGGTATTAATAGTTATTTGAGATATGCCATTTCAACTTTACAGATTGTCAATCAAACGTCTGCTAACATGACACTTCAAACACCCATCTGTCATGTAAATACGAAACTTCATGTAGTTCAATGAAAACTCACGCAGTAGTGGATTGTAAATGACTCTGTCATAAATATTTTGACGTTCATATCTAGGTGTAATTGATAGGTACATCCGAAGTTTACATAAATCATAGTGGCATAGCAATTAAGACGCACAAAACTCATTATAACCACTTTAAAATAATTACTATAAAAAGTATTGTTTTGAGGTAGATTGCCAATTGCGACATAAATATATATATGCGTGTAACTAATTTATGTTAAAATACTAACCCTCGTATTCAAGAACGACACTATGAGAACACGCACCCACAGTGGACGAAATCTTTTTTTATAAACATCACTTTATGTGTTCTGCGGCACTATGGCGCACGCTACCGTGTGCCTTTAGAGCTCGACTTTGGCTAGAGGCACACGACAATGCGCCTCTAGTCACACTATGCAGTGTCGCACAACACATAAAGTGATTTTTATGAAAAAAGATTTCGTCCACTGTGGGTGCGTGTTCTCATAGTGTCGTTCTTGAATACGAGGGTAAGCATCAGTTTCGACTCTTGTATAGGGATGTCTGTCTATGTAACATTATTTTAATTATTTTTGAACAATTGTTCAATTTAGAACATAATATACATAATGTGTATTATTTTTTACCGTTTTATTAAATTGACGAGCCATCGTGGTCAATGGATTGTAAAATAAATTTAATATTGAATTCTATTTACAATTTAAAAAAAACGTATATAAGTATTCTATCAGTTATCTCGTTCCCATAGTACAAGCTTTGCTTAGTTTGGGGCTAGATGGCGCTGTGTGAAATGTTCATCAATATTTATTTATTTTATTTATTTACATCTGTGACAACTCTGAAGAATATTACAGAATAAATCCTACTAATATTATAAATGCAAAAGTTTGTGAGCGAGTGTGTGTGTGTTTGTTACTCTTTACGTAAAAACTACTGAACGGATTAATATGAAACTTTACAGTAAAATAGCTTATACATCAGAATAACACATAGGCTACTTTTTATCCAGGTACCACTCGTGCGAAACCGGGCGAGCAGCTAGTTACTTTATAGAGATAAACCAAATTAAAATACTTACGTCATGTCTACAACGTTTGAACATTATAATAGTACTAGCTGCTCGCCCGCTCTGTTTTCCCCGGGATATCCCGGGATAAAATGTAGCCTATATGTTGCACTACACTCTCCTCTGTCTTCCAGTGAAAGTCCCATTAAAATAGGTTTAGCCATTTCAGATAGCCCAGACAAACAGAAAGACAGAAAAAGAGACTAAATTTGTTTTAAAGTTTTGTTTTATTATTGTGTAAATCATAGACAGGCTAGGCGCTTCAATTTTATTTATATGTATAAATTAATAGAAGATATAGATAGATAGGTAATAATAGTTCTATAGTCTTTGTGATGAAACTGAACTGTCTGGGAACTGTCACCAAAGTTGGCCACGAACTCGTTTCTATCATAGTAAGAATCTGTAATTTATTTACCAACACATCATTCGAGATTTTGACACATAATTGTAGCATGAGCTCACCTTGTCTATGGATTTGCAATTCACGCTCAACCCGTAGAAATATGAAAATTTTCGACACAATTTTGTCTTCACTTCCGTAAACAAAACGTTTAATGCTATTTATGATTTTATGTTGGAGTTGCAATAGTAAAGGAGCTTCGTCTTAAGACGGGTAATAAATTAGTTTAAAGAACGCAGAATCGTTTTTTCTCAGTAACCGCAAAACATACAATTTTGTTTTTTATGACAAAAATATCTTAAGGATTTAACCTTGATAAATTATAAACAGAAAAACAATTGGTGAAATTTTTCTCTATAGATTTATTTTCCAAAGCTGGCTCTTCCAAAACACTAATATCGTTTTTACTCAAAACTATGAATAGCTAAACAGTTATTTTTTATATAATTCGTTACATAATCATACTAGCTACATAAATAAAAGACAGTTTCTTTTTAAGTTTGATGGTTTCCAAGATAATGCGGTTTTATCACTTTTTCCGTCTTATCCGGTTAGACTCAGCCATACAAAAAAAAAATGCAAAAATTTCAAGCATCGCCTTAAATAAATGGTTATTTAAGGTGATGAGTCTGTGAGTAAAAGCTAAACAATAAAGCTGGCTTTAATGAGTTTTCTATGGAAGGATGAGATAGGTTGTAAGTTGTAAAGCATACTTATCTAGGTTATAAAATTGATTGCGTGTTATTTTAATGCTACTACAACAAAGCGTGTCTATGAGAACTATAAGATTTTCTTTGCCAGTATTTTATTTTATAGGATAAATTTATCTTTAGTTTATAATACAATGGATTTAGAAGAGAAGTTAAGAAGATAGTAAAGAAAATGTGATTGGAAATTATTTTTTATATTTGTTATGATAAAAGCAGTTGATGACAATTCATATCTTCACAAGTTGAAACAAAGAGTTTTTTATAAGATTTTTTCCTTAAAAAAAAATATTAAATAAAAAAACTCGACTATTATCCCCAAGAAATAATAAACATAAACACGATCTCTAGACGCTCAGGTCCTTATAGATGTCAAAAGGGGTAGTCATATAAAAATACTAACTGGTTTCCTCAAGATGTTTTCTCGTTCAGCTGGCTTGTTTAGTAAAAATCTATGATTTTCATAGCAATAGCTATGAATATAGATTAGATACATAGATTCTATAATAGTTACTATGAAACTGGTATTCTCTAAATAACTGATATACATAACATATCATATCATAACATATCGATATTATATATCATAGCTATGGCTATGAAAATCATCGATTTTAGAGCCGTTTAGACTTAATGCCCTAATGCCTAATGCCCTAATGCCTAATGCCCTAATGCCTAATGCCCTAATGCCCATTGCTGCGTCTTGTTGCTAACTCGTAATTATCGAACTACCCGCATAATGGTATTTTTGATACTTTTACTCTAAGCTCTTTATTGTTATGTAATTAACCTACTATTTTAGATTCTGTTACTTTAATTGTAAATTAGTTGTAAGTACCTATCAAGTTTGAACATTTTTTGAAATAAGTAATACGAGTATCTTTCCGACTCGTACCTATCTCTGTTTTATACTTACGTTAGGTAAGTAAATTATCTTGTATTTCTCTATTAAGTGAATTGTATTCTTTTGAGAAATAAATATCTTAAACCGTAACTTAAACATTCTACAATAACGATCGGTAACAATGTCGTTTGAAGGGTAACGTTAACAAACCCAAAATACTTGTAACGCGAAATGAGCTTGCCGTAATAGCGCGTTGTCTTCCCTTGAGACTAATATATTAGTGTAAGTACATATTACATACATAATTAACATGTAATTACTAGGTATATATAATTTTGACTGGCCACACAACATGTTGGTGCTAGCTCTGCCTTCCATGCTGTAGGTCGTGGTTCGATTTCCATCTATGACAAACTCTTGTGCGATGAACATAGATATTTGTATTGCGTGTAGGTGTTATCAGAAAAGTATTTGATTGGAATGCTAACTACTGCGAAATGTAAGCATGTTTCAAATATAATGTTTGGAAGTGCCTCTGACTACCCCTACTAGTCACTATCTAAGGTTTTTTTTTATAATATTCTATTAGTTTACCTACATTTGTCAAATGTTGCAAAATGTATGTTATATTTTGGGGAGGTTACTGCCTGCAACACAGTGAAAACAAAAGCAGGAACCAGTGCATCACATTATCACTACATAGTATAAAGCAAAGTCGCTTTCCGCTTCCCGCGTCTGTATGTATGTATGTATGTTTGCTTATATCTTTAAAACTACACAACGGATTTTGATGCGGTTTTTTTTAATAGATAGAGTGATTCAGGAGGAAGGTTTATATGTATAATAACATGCTACCCGTGCGAAGCCGGGGCGGGTCGCTAGTGTAATATATATTTGAATACAATAAAAACATTTTGTATTTTAGTTATCTGGTTCTCATAATTTAAGCTTTGTTTAGTTGGGGACTGGATGTGAAATGGCCACCACTGCATAATGTAAGCATGTGCCAAATATAATGTTTGTCCCCCCACTAGTCACTTTCAAAGTTTATTTTTAAATATTCTATTAGTTATCTGGTTCCTATAATTTAAGCTTTGTTTAGTTGGGGACTAAATGGATGGTGTGTGAAATGTCTACTCATATTAATTTATTTATTTGTAATTAAATACGCATAAAAGAGATGATACGACGATGTAAAGATCAGACGAATTGAATGCAAATATTTCCTAAAACTTATAAAATGCAATGACTGTCTGTTTTGCTATCGTATTTTATGGTTTTTCATGTATTTTATGGTTTTTATAAAAAATGACTTAAGGATATAATCTAGTTAAATTATAGAAAGAAACACGATTCGTGAAAGAAACTATCGAGAAAAGTTTCACCAATCGGTTTCTGTCAATATTTTATCCCTACTGTAGATGACAGAACCTATGAAATACTTTTTTTGTGGTGTAACAAAAATGTTCAATAGAAAACTTTTTAAGTTTTACAGATAAAAAACGAGTTGTTGGTTTTTGATGGCAATGAAACAGTGGTTTTATTTTTACATATTTACAAATATTTTCCCACAAAAGTACTAGGTGCTAACACCTACGTTATCTTTGTCATAAAAAACAAAACTGTATGTTTTGCGGTTATTGAGAAAAAACCGATTCTGCATTCATGAAAAACATTTATTACTCGTCTTAAAGCAGAAGAGGTCACGCGAAAAACTTTACAACATTTATCGTACATCTTCTGGGACAAATGTCCCTCGATTCATTAGTTGGCAACATGCGAGCGTTTAATTTTTTTTTTCAGGCACGCGGTGTTGTTCTGAAACAAAAGGTTCAGGCGATTGTATATTTTTTTACTAAAATAAATATACGAATGTTCGGGCGTCAGCCAACTATCTGTCGCGAGAGTGGGATCAAAATAGAACGGCTCTAGTTCGACTTTATCAGTCAAACCGACAATCGTTTGGTCTGCGTTCACGTTATTCTGCTCGGCCTTTCTGTGTTTCTCTACATCTATTCTGGTGTCTTCGGTTTCCGGGGCTAGCACGAGTTTCGATCACATTCTCATCGCTAGCAAATGTCTATAGTCTTCTATTTCATTTGGAGTTTATTAGCACTTGGTACACTCGATCAATTAAAAAGGCATACAAATTATGTGTTTTTTGTTTTCTGATCACGAAAGTTGGTTGCTGTGCTGCTTTTTGTATTTGTGCTGAAGCACTTTAGTTATTTTTTTATTGTTGTACGTACTTGGTTAGTACTTTTAATTATTATTCTTGTTTGAGCCATCACTTTGTTCGATCGGCTCCACACTTGAGCTCTACATAGCATTAATGAAAGGATCATTGAAAAAAAAGATAGACCCCAAGCCGTGTTTGTTGCCTGATTCTTCTAGGCTTGGTCGCGAGGAAGTGATCTTTGTGATTTTATTGAAATAAATGATTTTTGAATTGAATTTAAATTTGGTTAATAATGGCATAAAAATATATTTTGAATAATGAATAATATGCAGGCTTTTTTCGTCTTTTTATTTTCAAATTTAATATGTTTTGTAAAACGTGGCATTGCCAAATATGATACTTGGATGTACCTCTGACTACACTATTTCGTCATCTGCTAGAATCTGAGTAAATTTTAGTAAGTTCGTTGCGCGGAACGTCACAATTTTATTTATTTATTTATTTATTTATTTATTTATTTATTTAGGGCGTCCTACAGAAAAATCACTTACTACATCTAATTAAAAACAATTATACTCAAATCTATGTGTTTTCCCAGTTACAGGATGCCACAGCATGCACTTAGATGACTCAACTTAACAACTAGGTTTACCATTATGAGCAACTTAAAAAAAAATAAAAAGAGAAAGAGAAATATGAGATCAAAAAATTGAGTGAGAGAAACATGAGATCAAGTTATAAGAGCTTCCATATACAGTACATAAATTAGATTATAAAATATAACTACTTAAAATCAATATCACAAAAATTATAATTATTTAACTATATTATTTGCTTATTATACCTACTAGGACATAATCTGATGAGTGTATTACATAGGGGTGGTTAAAAGAATGTCACGTATAATTCTTTTAAATTTCGCTGGAGGATCGGTGATGTCTATATCATCACTTTTGGAGAGTGCATCATATTGCCTAAGGAGTCTTGGCATCGACGAGTATTTACCTAGATTGGTTCTCGAATATTGTTTCACAAAAAGGTTATAGGCTGATTTTCTAGGAAGGCGAGAAGGAGCATGAATATTTAAGTACCCTATTAGTTCTGTGCAGTCGATTGTTCCATTAAATAACTTTTGCAAAAATATAAGATCGAGGAATATTCTGCGGCGAGATAGTAGGTTCATGCGGTAATGGCCTAACCTCTCAGTATAGCTAGACAATTTCTTGACTAAATTGTCGCCATACGAGACATGGTAAAGGAAACGCCTCTGTACACTTTCAATTCGTTTAGAATAGATTTCGTAATGGGGGTTCCAGATGAGGCTACAGTATTCCAGAATAGGTCGGACTAATGTGTTAAATAATTTTATTTTAGTAGCAGAGTGTTTAAATTCCTTGCTATTTCTAATAACGAAACCTAATGTCTTAAAACTTTTTGTTGTTGTATTAAGTATATGTTTGTCAAAATTGAGGTGAGTGTCAAGGGTAACACCTAAATCACGGATTTGGTCAACAGTTACAAGTTCTGATCCGTCCAAGAAATATTTTGTGATTGCAATGTTTTTGTTACGGCTAAAGTGAATGTGAAAACATTTGGATACGTTAAGTGGCATGTTATTTTGTTTGGACCAGATAGATAATCTATATAGATCATCTTGTAAAGCAGTTGTATCTAAAGGTGTAATAATTGGTTTTATTATTTTCATGTCATCTGCATAAAGTAAAATCTTAGAATTATGAAAGCATGAAGTTATGTCGTTTATAAAAACGTTAAACAGAATTGGTCCTAAGTGGGAGCCCTGAGGGACCCCCGATGTAGCAATGAACGGTTGGGACTGATATCCACTAACTGTTACTCTCGATTGTCTGTTGTTTAGGTAGGAAGAAATCCAAGAGAGAAAACTGCCTGAAACGCCCAGTTGATACAACTTTTGTGTTAAAAGGCCATGGTCAATTTTATCGAACGCTTTACTAAAATCAGTATAAATAGCGTCGACAGGGTTCCGGTTGTCTAAGGAGTTCGACAGTTCTGTGACATAGCAGAGTAGGTTTGTAGCAGTCGAACGCGATTTGATAAAACCGTGCTGAGAGTCCGTAATAAGCTGCTTCAAATGCCATGATAATTGTTCGGTGATAAGTTTTTCAAAGACTTTTCCAATGACTGATAAAATTGAAATCGGCCTATAGTTAGCTACATTATTTCTGTCACCTGATTTAAATATTGGAACGATTTTTGCTTCTTTCCATTTATCGGGAAAGATACCTTGTTTGAGTGATAAATTATATATATAATGAAGTGGTGCTACTAGAGCAGGTGCACATTTTTTCAGGAAAATTGGAGGTATACCATCGAATCCAGCGCTTTTATTGTCATCCAGGTTTTTTAACGTTTTCACAATGTCACTGGCTTCGAGATGGATGGAGCAAAGGGAATTGGGTGTTAAGGCGTTGGTATCGCTTGTGAAGGCGGGGGTAGAGGAAAGGGTAACAGGATTTTTAGAGTATATAGCAGAAAAGTTTTCAGCAAACAAATCACAAACTTCGTCTCCCTTCGATGCTATTTTGTCTTCAAATGTCATTTGTGCGGGGTAGGTGCCACCGCATTTTTTCTTTCCTTTTATAAAGGACCAAAATAGCTTAGGGTTTTTAGTTACTGCGCTTTCAATAAGATCAATATATTTACGATAGCATATCTTTTGTAAGATGGAGCACTCATCACGCATTTCTTCAAACCATTCAATGTGTAACGGGTTGTTGTACTTTTTTATTTTAAGATGCAATTTATATTTCTCTTTAAGCATGCGTATTAACTCTTTCGAGTACCAAATAGGATATTTTTTTGATTTAGGCTTTTTTAGTGGGATATGTTCCTTGATTATTTCATGAAGAGTAGTATAAAAAGCGTTCGTCACAAAGTTAATGTTTTCATTACAATCAAGGAATTTTTCGTCCCAGTTAATACATTCAAGTGCGTTCAAAACAGTGTCGTAATCAACTTTGAAGAAATTAGGTCTGGCTGTATTATTGTCAGGTAAATGCTTAGTCTGAAAAGAAAATGGAATTGAGAAGTCAATGGCAGGATGAGGGCTATCTAATTTTGACAAGGGGTTATCATTACGTTTTAGGTCTTTCACTATTTTATTACTAAGAACTAAATCCAAAGTTCTTCCATCTGAATTAACTACGTTGTTGTATTGATTTAAATCATTGAGAGCGGCAAATTCTAGATAGTATGCATTAACCTCGGAGTTTGCCCCTATTGACGTGCAGTGTAGGTGATCATTCGTTCTAGTCCAGTTTAATTTATTAAGGTTAAAGTCACCAACTATAACTACGTGATCGCGGTCAGTTTTGGTCAGATTCTTAAAAGTATTATCAACATAGCATTGTAAGACATCAAGTTCTAGGGGAGATGGCAAATAGACTGCACATAAGCAAAGTTTACTAGTTTTATCACCATTTTGGCAAGTTATGTAGACCCATAAGTCTTCACAACTACTTTCAAAATCAGTAATTTGAACAGAATTCAAGTACTTGGCAACAGCTATCAGGGTACCTCCTCCGTCTTTTCTTTTATAATATCTACTTGAGGCACGGTCTCTCCTATATACAGTATATCTATCATCAAACAGTTCACTATCGTGAACACTGTCATTTAGCCAGGACTCAGTAAGCACTATAACGTCATAAGAATTAAGTTTGATGTTCAAGTAGAAGTTAGTAGTTTTTGTTTTCAATCCTCGTACATTTTGGTAGTAGAATTTTAGGTGAGAATTATTCATTAAAAAGGAAAAAACTATTGCCTACTTGCAGGGAGAAAAGAAGAGAAGTGACAAACTATGGAATAGCAGAAATGCTACTAATGTAGAGAGTCCAACTGCTCTGCACTGTCTATAAAGATGCGGTTCGACTCTTCGCTTTTCTTTATAAATATGCGCCCGTTGCGCACCCAGACAAACTTGTAGCCGAGCTCTCTAGCTCTTGCTCGCGTAGCTGCGTGTATCGACTTTAGTTCAGCCGATAGGTGTTCCACGACGTAAATAGGTTGTGGTTTTACAGTAGATGATCCAAGGTGTCGCGAACTCAGTCGATTTTTCGGGTGGGTTCTGTTGTACTTCGTTGCGGCAGCTAGGAAAGAGTCTCGCAGACGAGGGTTGTTGAATTTCACCAGAATAGATCTGGGACGGGTGTTGTCAGGGTTCTTCTTGGCTACTCTGGTGCAGTGTGCGATGTCGGCATCCACAATATCGCACTTAATTTCCTCGCTTAGTTTGAGAATCGAAGTGACCAGCTTTTCGGAGTTATTTTCGGGGACACACTGTATTTCAATGTTGCTAGCCCTGGAGTGCTGTTCGGAGATGTTAACTCTTTTCGTCAGGTTCTGGAGGGACTCGCGCAGTGAGATGTTATCCTTTTCCAATCTGTCGATTTTCTCAGTTTTCTCATCAACAGTGGCTTTTAACTCGTCGTACCTACTGCTAAAGAATGAGATTGCCTGCTGAAAACTATCTACAACTTCTCTTAGTTGTCTTTGTTCTAGGGCTACACACTTCAATGTATTGCCAATTTCTTGAGCTATAATGTTTTGGAGTACCTTTCTAGTGATTGGTGCGTTCCCGTCGACGTCATCAATTTCCTGGTCATCGGAGTGTGCGCCGTAGTTTCCGGAAGTCGTGGTAATGTCAGATATCAGAGACGAGTTCCTGGGAGTCGATGAGGATGCCGCGATTTGTACCTGAGTTTTGCCGCGCCCCGGTGCTGCTGCTTGCTGATGACCGGGACGAATGGGGATGCCTGTGCGTCCTGCTGACTGTTGGACCGGCCGAACTGGAATGTTGGTGTTGTCGCTTTTCGGTATCTTGCTACGACACTCTTCGCAAACCCATGCGTTTCTGTCATCAATACTCATGAAACGGAAAGCCTTGACCAAAATGTTGGCGCAGTCAAGGTCGTACCATTGTTGGCAGCTATGGCATCGTAAGCGTTCCCTATGCGGAATAGTGTTCAAACAACCAGCACACTCTTTGGACATCCTTGTAAATTATACCGAAGTCGTCCGGATAGGTAGGTAGGTAGGTAGGTTTATACTTAATAGTACCAACCTATTACCAACATAAGTATATAGGTACACAAAGTCGTTTCGGAAAGTAGGAAAGTTGGTAGGCACGAAGTTAGATAGATAACGTCACTACAAAGAACCTAATTCGGTTAGAAATGGTTTGAATCGTCGCGCGTTATGAGTTCGCGGACGACAGTTCAATCAAGGTCACGCGGCGTCAATTCCGAGAAACACAGAAATCGCGCGTTCGCGGTTCACTTTTTCAAAATTTTCGTTTAGAAATTATTAGATTTTGTGATTAATGCACTTTTAGCGATAGTCTTCACTTTAAAACTGTTTGAATTATGATTGTATTGTTACTGTTCAAATATACACAACTTTTCAAGTTCAATAGTTAATTATTTACACAAGAAATGAATTATTTTCACGGAGAGATTCGGCTGCTCTTGTAAACTGAAACTAGATGTTCAGACCAATGCATCTTGATAGATTACCACCGAAAAAAAACAAAAACAAAAGTAGAACAGTTTTCAACTTCATAATTTGTTCTTTTTCGAAAATTGTGTTAAATTTCTTTTGTTGAATAGTATCTCTGTATTGTGTTAACTGCACCTTAAATTTTTATTCCACGCGCTTCTTTTACTTCGTCGTCGTTAAAGCGCTATATGCACTAATCATATCATTCAACGTCATGTTATATTACTCATTTTTATTATAATCTTAGAAATATTACGTGTTTTGAAATCTCTTAAATTAATTCTGGCTTTCTACTATTTTATTGTTTCGTTTACGATCAATCCCATTCTAATATTATTATAAATGCGAAAGTTTGTAAAAAGGTGTATATATATTTGTACCCTGATCAAACCTTACCGACCAAAATGATTAAGATGAAATTTGCTGTAGTATGTAGATTAAAAAAAAACAGATAGACAGAAGGGGGGGAACTTATAATTCGAAAAACAAATAAAAAAATGCAAAAAGGATATTTTTGGTATAGATGGCGCTGCCTGGTGTGCAAAAATTGTTGTCATAGCATATTCGAAATTTATTTTGTCAAAAAAATCGGACATCAATTTGACTACCTAATGATATGCATTCTACCAAATTCGTAATTTATTTTATCAGGTCGAGGTTTACTATAGTGAAAAAATTGGAAATTTCCTGAAAGTTCTATTTTCTATGCGATTATTGAAATTTGGGCAGGACAAAGTCTGTCACAAGTCAGCTGGTGATGATATAAATGAAATACAATAGGTACAATTTATTTTGTGCGTAGGATATTATTACAGGCTACACAATACATGTCGATGGGAAACAGTGTCTATCCGTAAGGGAAAAACAGGAAGTTATCTAATGATCACTAACAAATTAAAACAACTTACAATTACTTGTTTTTATACAAAAAAAACTTATGTACAACTATAGGTGATTAAGTCTCACTGCTCAGCTGGTAGTAACTCTGCCTTCTGTGCTGTGCTGTGAGTTCGATTCTCACCAAGAACAAACATTTGTGTGATAAACATGGATGTTTGTTCTGTGTCTGGGTGTTATAATGTATTTAGAAATAAAAGTATATATAAGTATTGGTTAGTTTGGGGCTAGATGACGATGTGTGAAATGTCCACCAATATATATATTTTTTTATTATAATAAAAAATATATATATGGCTTTATTTATTCAAATACGTTTTTAGAGATTACATTGCGTATTCTGCTATACCGACCTTACAATTATCAAATTATATTATGTCTAGTAACTTACTAATATTAAAAAGAGGAAAGATTTGATAGTTTGTTTGCAAAAGCCTCCGAAACTACTGAACCGATTTAAAAAAATATTTTACTTATAGAATCCTACATTATCCTTGATGAACATAGGCTATATTCATTACTAGAAAAAATCAGGGATCCCTATTAAAACTTTAATAATGTAGGGTGTAACTAGTCTTATATATAAAATTCTCGTGTCACAATGTTAGTTACCTTACTCCTCCGAAACGGCTTTACCGATTTTTACCAAATTTTATATGCATATTCAGTAGGTCTGAGAATCGGCTACTATATATTTATCATACCCCTAAGTGATAAGGATGGCGTAAAGATCGGGAAAAACGGAAAGTGCTTTTTTCTGTGGGATTATTGACATTTGACAGGACAACCTCTGTCGGGATAGCTAGTACTTTATAAAATACAAGGACTGCTTGTATTTTATAAAGTACTAGCTATCCCCGGCGTCGTACGTATAATAATGATGTTATGGCTATTTTTTTTACGCCTTGGGTTACATTATTAAAGTTTTAATAGGGATACCTGATTTTTTCTAGTAATAAATATAGCCTATGTTCATCAGGGATGATGTAGGATTTTAATGGTAAAATATTTTTTTCGATCCAGTAGTTTCGGAGCCTATTTAATGCAAACAAACAATCAAATCTTTCCTCTTTATAATCACTACATAGTATAAAGCAAAGTCGCTTCCCGCTTCCCGCGTCTGTATGTATGCTTATATCTTTAAAACTACACAACGGATTGTGATGCGGTTTTTTTTTAATCGATAGAGTGATTCAGGAGGCAGGTTTATATGTATTAAACCCGTGCGAAGCCGGGGCGGGTCGCTAGTATTATATACAATATGATATGCATGCTTCTCCATTTGTCTTAATAGTAAAACTAACGTCATATTTTATGATACTGTAATAATGTTATTACGAGAATAAACTCATTAAATCGTGTGATAGCTTTTTCAGAATTTAATCAAAAGAACATTGCCCTGAAAAAAAAAAAAAACTGACATCAGTCGTCATTGCAACGTGCGTTACTCTATCCGATTATTGAAGCTTGGACAGGACAACGTCTGTCGCGGGTCTGCTAGTATAATCACAAAGCTTCTATTTCAAGTAATCAATTAAATTCAGTGGTCTACCTGATGATCATGAATGACCTCACCATTATGTGTTAGCAACAAACCATATTGTACCCATTGTAATCTAAAAGTGTGGTCACACTAAGAGATTTTTATAGTACACTTAATATTTCTATAGAATTTCTATATCTCGTAAACCGCAACACACGAGTAGGTCACTGGATCGCTAAAGTTTCCCCTTGCGATGGACTTCGATCGCGCTATTTTATAAATATAATAATGCCCACCGATGTTTATGTTTATATTTATAATAGGTGGGAATTCATGACTGTTTATTTATACTACTATAATAATAAGGTAAAATTTGTATTTTTGTTTGTACCGGATAAACTAAAAAACTATATAAGTATATAAGTATATCCTATCAGTTATCTGGTTCCCATAGTACAAGCTTTGCTTAGTTTGAGGCTAGTTGGCGCTGTGTGAACTGTCCATCACCAATATTATTATATTATTATAATTTCAGAAATTCTGTCACATATCAAAATCTACATCATCAGCGAGTAACATAGGGTATATATTTTATTTTCAAAAAATCAGAGATCCTCACGGAAATTGCAATAATGTAACCTAAAGTATCAAAAATTTGCCTATCTTCATTAGTACACACCTGCGAGACCAGGATGAACACAATGAACATCTGTTCTAATGATATAAGGTTCTAAAACTACTAATCTTTGGTTTATTAAAGACATCTATGTATATATCTATAATATGTATGTATTTACAAAAAAAAAGTAAATAAGTATTCTATCAGTTATCTGGTTCCCATAGTACAAGCTTTTCTTAGTTTGGGGCTAGATGGTGTTGTGTGTAAAGTCCGCCAATATTTATATTATATTTATATTATCTCCTTTTTAACTTACCCCAAAAAAGTGATGTAGGTACGAGTATTTATTAGGTAATGCTTACTCTTTCATTATATTATTAGCTTTTACCTACGACTTTTGCGTTTATTCAGAAAATCGATTTTAGACGACTACATTGTAAAACATTAAAATTCCTAAAATTCAAAGAAAGTTTTTGCAAAAAAAATCAAATCGCTATCGGCTCAAAACGGTTTGGCCGTGATAACGTCACAGACAGACAGACAGACTGATATAATAACGTTTGCATTTAAAATATTAGTATAGAAGATACGAGTAAAAAACGTAGACCGATGCAAACCTGCTGTCTATGGCAACAGAATTAAAACCAAGGCCATAATATCTGCAATGGCTTCTCGGCGTCATGTCCAATCAGTAACATACTGCATTCTAGCCTAGAAAAATACTTCGTGTCTGTTATTTACCGGTTTACGTGTGACAATCTCGTTTTGCGCAGTTTTGAAAAAACCCTGTTGTAAAATAAATATACTCGTACGTGTATCAATCGCATTTTATTACAATCGAATATGTTTGTGAGTGTTAGATTTTTTTTCTTATATAATAAAAATAAATAGGACTACGACTGTATATAATCTCAGATTACGAGGGCTCTTAGATCATCGCAGAAAGGGGCATAATATACCACATTTTGCAGTAGGTACCTAGTTAGTATTTCATACGTGACGGTTTGCTAGCCCATTGCCACTTATAATAATACTAACTGGTTTTCTGATGATGTTGTCCTTTATAGTTTTGGGTGCGTGATAATGCACATATAAAATTTTCAATACAGAAAAATCTATTGATGCACTGCCAGGACTCGAACCCACCGAACTTGCAATACAGCCCATTTAGAAATTTGGCATCAATTTTATCTTAGCCCGGAAAAACAAACATAATGAATCCGGGTATTCCGGGTTCCAATAAACAAAGCAGTGGTTGATAACTAGTCTTTCGTTCTAAAAACCCGAATTCTAAACATATTTTGTTTTACAAAAGCAGGCATCATAAACATTTTCTCAAATCACAATTTGTGTAAAAGAAAATCTTCAATTGTTTTCTGGGAAACCACAAAATAATCGTAGCTACAATAAAAATATCTGATTTTTTAATAGGCGGTGCGCCGTCTAGTCTGAATAACGATGCCAGATGTCCCCTGCGTATGAATAGATAATGCATTTCGAAGCTCCGTCCCAAAGCCACGTTTCTTGCGTTATTTATCCGTTTAAAATGCATTCGTAGCTATATTTTCCACCGGAAAAACAAAAAGAAGGCTTTTAATTCGACGTAGGTATATGTTTTTTTTTATTTGGTTACACATAACAACATTCCCCGCGGGTAATATTAAATTTTTAAAACGTAGGTTGTGAACCTTAAAAGTAGCAATTGCTACTTTTAAGGTTCACAAATATATTTACGAAATATTCGACAATCTTTTTATAAATGGGTAAATATGTCATAATATTTAACTCGAGATAATCATACGGCATATATGGAGCGTGTCTCTCGATAGGTACCTAAGTAGATATAAAATTAACGATTAATAGATAACAAATCCTAACACAAAAAAACAGCATAAGAAATCATAAAGAACAATATCTGAATGGCTCTCAAATTCTTCAATGTCTTAGGAAATAGTAAGAGGCACGTCTCCAAATATGACATTAAGCATATACCTACTTTTTGCAGTAGTTAGCATTTCATACGTGATGGATTGCAAGCCCATTCAATCGTTCTAAGCACGTGCTATTATTTATACAAATTTTTCGTATAGTAAAATACATTGGCGCATGCACGACCGCGCTTTAAACCCACGACCTTCATATCATAAGTCGAGGAAAGATCCAGTGAACCAACACGGCTTTTAAAAATCATACTTATAATATTATTACGTGCTTGCACCGGTGAAGGGAAACATCGTGAGGAAACCAGTTAGTATTCTTGTAAGCGGCGACAGGCTTGCAACTTTTCACGTGTGATGTGCTAACTAATGCGAAACGTGGGCATGTGCTAAATATCATGTGTAGACGTGCCTTTTACTAGTCCTTTTAAACATATTCAAGTATTTGGAGATCAGGGGGAATGGGGGGCATGAACCGCTAACGTATCGACAACGTATGCCGTCCAAATGCCAAAACTGACATTTTTACTATACAAACAGTGTCAGTTTTGACATTTCGTGCTCAGACTACCTGATCACGAACCATTATAGAAAGGATGTCTATTCTCGGGGATTACAGTCATGATCCTATATCATATTTTATTTTATTTCAAACTTACTTGAATGCGTAATGATATGATGAGACTCACATGCGTAATGATAATAACTCCAAGGATTGAATATTGCTTTACTTTGAATATTACACAAGCAATTTGATAACTAGTGAGTCGAGTCATATTTGTTTACAATCTTGTGTCGCTAACGGATTATGCAAAATTGAATGCCCAAATCGACCTTTTATTTTTCCGAAGAAAAAACACATTTCCACAGCTGTATGTTGTTTTATCTTATAAAAAACATTTTAATCAACTTTGACCCAAAACTTTTCCGTCACATCGTTTGAGAAACAAATTTTATTTCTTCCCCAGAGTCCGAGGTCGAAATATTTTATGAAAAGAACTTCGGTGTCCATTGATAAAATATTCCAAAGACTGGTACTGATGAAGCGTATTGAGGAAATGCTACGTTTTATATTTGTCTAAATTGGTATAGAATATTATATGGTACCATTTTAATAAAATAGAGAAAATTTCAATTATTTTATTAGCTAGAAATATTATGTAACAGAACTGCAAATATAAGCACTTGTCTCTCATGAGACATCTTGTAGTTCAGTAAAATATTATAAGTTTAAAAAAAAACAAACAAAAAAATATTATCGTAAATTATAAAGATAAAACTCACCGTATGAAGATATTAATAAGATGAAGAAATTACAAAATCCGTGACACGGGTCCTTCTTTCCGCCTTTAAATCACTAAATTTCAAACAACACCGAAGTAAAGAATTAATAAACGTCACACATCAACAACGTGGAAATATTACAAATTCGTACAAAAAAATATATTAGAAGAAACTCGTACGTAAATTTTCGCGGTAAACGGAGCGAGCGACGAGCGTCCCACCCACGCGGCAAAGCAGACACGACTGGCGGCGAATACACGGATTCACCTGCAATGCGTGCGCTCCTAGCGGCAGACAAGGACAGCAGCTGTCTGAAAACCGGTCAGAGGGAGAGAGAAACAAGCACACGTGCTCATACCCACCTCGAGGGTAGAGCAGTTTCAGGAAAAGGGGCGCGTTATTACAAAGCTGGGAATGAATAGCTATGCTATGTGTTCTGCATTATGAAGACTGCCGAACAATGCCGCGAGTTATGCCTTTTGTTCGCGGGGAGTGAAGCTGTGTGACATCCTCAACGGTGACACAGAGGATATAACACGACCGTATTTCTATAATTCACTTTCACGCCACCAAAACACAAATCTGCAGCATTCTATTTTGAAAATAATAAAAAACCGGCCAAGTGCGAGTCAAACTCGCGCACGAAGGGTTCCTTACCATTATCTATAAAAACGGCAAAAAATCATGTTTGTTGTATGAGAGCCCCCCTTAAATATTTATTTTATTCAGTTTTTAGTATTTGTTGTTAGAGCAGCAACAGATATACATAATCTGTGAAAATTTCAACTGTCTAGCTATTACAGTTCATGAGATACAGCCCTGTGACAGATAGACGGACAGACAGACGGACAGCGAAGTCTTAGTAATAGGGTCCCGTTTTTACCCTTTTTGTACAGAACCCTAAAAAAGAGAGAAGTTTTAATTTTTACACAAAAGTAGTGAGATCTATAGAATCTTAGAACTGCCTAAAACAAAACTCAATGTTCAACTTTAATTAGGTAAGTTTTGCGGTAGTTAATAGGATACCGACTCACGCAATTTAAAAAAACCCGGACAAAATCCTTTCCGTAACAACAAATCAAAGTTTTGATTGGGGTTGAACAGCTACAAAAATCCTCGACCGAGGGAGTTAATTCATTCATCCATCAATCAAAGCTTCCTGCTGTCACCTCGTGCCACCATCATATCAATGACAGTTAGATTAAAATCAGGGTAGAGAAAACTTCGGTGTTTATTTAACCTTAAAAACGACATATATATCTACACTACTATTATTGTATTTATTAAAATTGTATTTTTGTATTTAGTAGATATAAGAAAACCGACCAAGTGCGAGTCGGACTCGCGCGCGAAGGGTTCCGTACCATTATCTATAAAAAAAGTTAAAAAAAAACACGTTTATTTGTTGTATGGGAAATAATAAATTCAATATTTATTTTTTTGTTTTTAGTAAGTATTTGTTGTTAAAGTTTTACATTTATAATAGTTATTATATTGATTTTATTGAACAGTATTATTATAAGCGGCGATGAGCTTGCAACCTGCCACGTATGGAAAGCTAACTACTGCACAATGTAAGCATGTGCCAAATACAATGTTTGGACGTGCCTCTGACTCAAAGGAAACCATTCTGAGACATCTTCAAAGGATCTAAGCGTCTGGAGATCTGAGAGGATGTCTACCGTACTTGGGGATTACAGACGTGATCCTATTTATTTTATTTTATTTTATTGAAAACATTTCTAAAACTAAGTCGTGCTCTTAGCAATGACATTTACCTCTCAGTTCCTACTTTTGTACCTTTAGGTAGGTACCTTGTGTAATGAAAACGCCCTTTTGATACGCAGTGACGAAGGGTTTTCTTTTGTACCCAAATTTGATTAGTTAAACAAACTTTCAATAGCATTAACAAATTTTTTAGGGTTTCTTACCCGAAGGGTAAAAACGAGACCCTATTACTAAGACTCCGCTGTCCGTCTGTTTGTCTGTCTGTCACAAGGCTGTATGAACCGTTATAGCTAGACAGTTTACATTTTCACAGATTATGTATTTATGTTGCTGATGTAACAACAAATACTAAATTTAGAATAAAATATATATTTAAGTGGGACTCACATACAACAGTGACTTTTTTGCCGTTTTTCGTAGATTATGGTACGGAACCTTTCGTGCGCGAGTGCGACTCGCTCTTGGCTGGTTTTTTTTATAGCCGTGTAGGTGAGTCAGTAAACGCATTATTTACATTAAACTGTGGTTCCATTAGGCATGATTATTTGGACAAAATATTAACGTACTCATCCCAAAAGCAAATATTTAATCGGTGGATTTAAGAGTATAATGAAATAATTGCCTGTACATAACCGGTATCAATAAAATGTATATGGTACCACATAAGGTAGCCATATCATGAGATTTCAAAACTACAATCACTATCGAGTATCGTTAGCTATTTGAAGATTTTAGATCAGTGTAGTTGCCGCTAGAGGCGCTGTGCTGAATTTCATATAAATTAGCTATCGATACTCTGACATCACAGACTAAAAACATTCAGTCTTTTCTATTTGATTATTAAAATTTGACAGGACAACGTTTGTCACGGGTCGGCTAGTAATATTATAAATGTGAAAGTTTGTGAGTTTGTATATATGTTTGTGCCTCAATCAGGCCTAAACGACTAAACGGATTAAGTTTAAATTTTCTGTATATGTAGATATAACGCCCAAATAAAACATAGAATACTTTAAAATATGAAAAACATCCCCAAAATAATAAAAAAACGCAAAAGGGATAAATTGTTACAGATAGCGCTAGTGTGCAACAAATCTGACATCACAGGCTAAAAACATTCAGTCTTTTCTATTCGATTATTGAAATTTGAAAGGACAACGTCTGTCACGGGCCGGCTAGTGTCTATATATATTCCTAGCAAGAATGCTAGAGCAGAGACTATTAGGTTTAATTCGATCTATTATTTGTTAATTGTAAGAATACTGGTGGAGTGCCAACACGGAACATACCTATACCACAGATCATTTAACACTTGCTAAGAGACATCGCCAGAATAATAAATAGTTAATTTCACACAGATACTCATATAGTTTGAATACAGCTCAGTTGTTAGTAACTCTGCCTTCTGTGCTGTAGGTTGTGGACTCGAATCCCACTTAGGACAAACATTTTGTGTGAACATAGATGTTTGTTCTTTCTCTGGGTGTTATGTATTTACAAAAAAATATATATATATAAGTATTTTATCAATTATCTGGTTTCCATAGCTTAGCTTTGCTTAGTTTGGGGTTAGATGGCAATGTGTGAAATGTCCTCCAATTTTTATTATATTGTTTATTATTATTTCGTTTGTAAGAGATTTGAACTCCATGGTGGCCTGTTGTAGCACGTCATAATTATTACCATACGCATACATTTTTTTTACTACAGTAGCTAGTTGGCATACTGTTATGAGTGTAATAAATTAATATATTATGATGTTTATTATACTGGCGTGCCTATACATTGCCTAAATATATATCCATCTAGCTGACCCGTGCCCGCTTCGCTGTGCGTAAGACATTTCTAATACCATCGTGGACTTTTTTATAGACGTTTTTAAGATGTACAATACTGTAGTACATTATTTTGATATATCTCGTAGGGTTCAGCCAGCATTTGCAATGTAAGCGCAAAAAAATGTGTTTAATACGACATCACATTAGAAACCTCTAAAATTATCAGTGTTTCTCTACTATATTATGCAAGTATTATACATATAAACCTTCCTCTTGAATCACTCTATTTATTAAAAAAACCGCATCAAAATCCGTTATGTAGTTTTAAAGATATAAGCAAACATACATACATACATACAGACGCGGGAAGCGGAAAGCGACTTTGCTTTATACTATGTAGTATAGTATATATCCAATAATATTTTATGCAAAATGTGGGCATGTGACAGATCAAAGTCAAAGTCGGGTTCAAATACCGACCGTGGTCAATGAATTTTTCTGTTCGAAAATTTTAAATGCGCATTCACTGCTTATAACGGTGAAGGAAAACATCGTAAAGAATATAAACATTCCAGTTAGTATTCCTGTAAGCGGTGACGGGCTTGCAACCTTTCACGTGTGGAATGCTAACTACTGCTAAATGTGGGCATGTGCCGAATTTCGTGCCTCTGACTAACGCTTTTAGACATCTACAAATATCTGAGCGCCTGGAGATCCGAGAGGATGTCTACCGTACTTGAGGATTACAATCGTGATCCCATTTACTTATTTCATATCTTTGCCCATTTATTACTAAAATGATTCAAAAATTTAAGAATATTTCAAAAATTATCATTTTTAAAACCAACTATGAGAAGACTTTCAAATATGAAGTTTCATATTTTGCAGTATTCCATACGTAACAGGTTACAAGCCCATCGCCGCATATAAGAATACTAACCGGTTTCTTTACGATGTCTTCCTTCACCGTATCGTGATCCTATTTATTTATTTCATATCTTTGCCCGTTTATTACTAAAATGATTCAAAAATATTCCAAAAACATCACTTTGGAATACCAACTATAAGACTTTCAAATATAAAGTTTCATTCTAAGCCTGAAAAATAACACATAAACCGAAGTCTTCTCTAAAAAGCCCCGAATATCTACTGACACAATATGTCTGCGGCGCGTCGGGAGTCCATTAGACAAAAAGGCACGAAAAACGCCGCGTAAAAGCCTATTTTTTTTTTCGAAATTTTAACTAATCGGATTCCATTTTGACTTTTAAACAAAGCGCCTGAAAGCCTAACAAATACCCAAGTAAATATAAAACACCTAGTTTCCAAAAAAAGCGTTCAAATTGAAATGATCGCGGAGTATGTTTTCTGTTAAAAACATTTTTTCAAGACAAGCTTTTATTTATCCTCCTTCGAACTAGAAATCAGAGTACCTATTATCATTGGAACTAGATAGGTATAAAGTTTTTACGAATTATTTACTAAAGAGTTCCGTTGTGAGTTTTGGTTGAACAGCTCTTGACTTCATCAGTTTAGTTTGGCTAAAGGTTGCGAAATTACAGCTCAATGGGATACCAACAAATAGTCGAAAAATGGTGTGTACATTTTTACGAACTACTTACAAACAAAAAAAACATACGAACTGTTCATATCTTCATTTGTTTGAAAGTTAAATAAAAATTAATAAAAAATAAATAAATAGGATCACGACTGTAATCCCCAAGTACGGTAGACATCCTCTCAGATCTCCAGACGCTTAGATGCTTTGAAGATGTCTAGTGGAGGTAGTCAGAGGCACGTCCAAACATTATATCTGGCACATGCCCACATTTAGCCATACGTGACAGGTTGCAAGCCCATCGCCGCTTATGTGAATTCTAACTGGTTTCCTCACGATGTTTTCCTTCACCGTTTTGAGCACGTGTTTTTGATGCGCATATAAATTTTTCGAACAGAAAAATCCATTGATGCACGCCGGGGTTCGAACCCACGACCTTCAGATTGAAAGTCGAAGTACCTCCCACTCGGCCAACACGGCTTTTATAAATAAAAGCTTGTTAAGCATTGAAGTCTGTTGATAATTCGTTTCCGATTCGAATGCAACTTAGGTCAAGTTTCGATTCAGCTGTGTTATTTTGTAATCGCGTTCAAGTTCAAACGTCTGCCAAGTTACAACAGCGGTTTTTGATAACGTTAACAATCCAATGTTAATCGAGTTACGACTTAACTTTCGTTCAAACTTATTAGCGCAATATGAACAACGTTCACTTGAAAAACAATGCTGGTCTATATTCAAAAGGACAAACTAACTATTTTCATTCATAAGAACTACTAGCTTTTACCCGAGACTTTGTCTGCGTAGTGAATCTACGCAGGCAAATCGATTGTGAAACATTGAAATTCCTGAAAATCAAAGAAAAATTTTGGGGAAAAAGTATCTTATGTCCAAGACATACAAGAGACTAATTTTAAACTTGTAATAATACAAACATTAAATAAAAAATAAAAATAAATCAATGCATAAAGTATCAGGATACTAAATTCATTTTGAATCAATAAGACCAGTTGCCAAGTTGCTTCAACATTTCTTCAATATTATTCATTCAAATTAAGCTTGGTACGTAAAATTAAAAATACTATAAAAACACCGAATAAAATAATACAAATTCCGAAAGCAAATATATGAATCTAAAAAAAATATTTAAATCAACATCAAAATTAAACGGCACAGTCATTATGCTAATAAACCTGAGGGAAAAAAGGTTTACCTTTGCAACTTTTGAACGGAGAACCCCCGGTCAGAATGTTTTTTTTGGGGCAAAAAAGCATCTCCTCAACGACTCTTTGCCTACTTCACATTTCTCAACAGCCAGCCGGAGCGGAGTACGCCAAAATTGAACGACAGCAAACAAACACCAACAAACACAATGCCAGCATCAGTTTTAATCTTGGGCTCTTTGTGGACTCGCCAAACAATCACCTCTCCACTCCACTTACCAAAATGAGCATCAATATTTTGAACCTCACAATGCTCCAAGTAATACTTTATTTATAAAACAAATATTAAAAGCCAAAGTTCAATTTGAACACTAGGCAAAGTAAGTGAAAATTTCTACAAAAAAAATGTACAAAATCAAAAACAAACTAAGGTTCGCTAACTTCAGTAAATTGACATAAGATATATAAGATTTAGGCACATGTTACTCAAACTTAATTTTGATTCGTTGGTATTTTTGCTTATTTCATGATCTTTATTTAATTTACAAATACGTAAAACACTGTCACTGTGGAAAACAAACTTAAAAAAACAATTGTACTATTCTATTACAGTATATTAACTGTAAAAAATATAAGTATCTACAAGTACACAATATAATGGCTTCAAAATTCAAATAGGACGCAGGTTGTAGGAGGTCGATTGCCCCAAATTCGACCCCACTCAAGTCGATCGATTCACACCCAGAGTCCCCCTCGTCCCTCGTACATTTTGCCAAAACTTTGTACTATTATAATAATAACACGCTAGAAACAGGTCAAGGGCGATCGGAGACTTGTGTCTGCACAAGCTGAGCGGTGAGCAAAGCGTCGGTAGAAATGTTTTTAACTCCCGACACAAAAAAGAGGAGTGTTATAAATTTGACGTGGCTGTACGTGTATCTATGTATCTGCAAGTTTGTCTGTGGCAACGTAGCTCCTAACACAATTTACCGACTTTGACGTCTTAGTAGTTATATAGTTCTAAGCTATTATTGTTGAATGTTAGTATCCTGTTGTATGACTTCAGGGCTGAGACAAGGATTTATTTTATTTAAAATCGAATGTTAATTTAAACGTAAAGTGAAGAGTCAGCTGTTTATAAAGCGATATTGTTATCCATAGAGGTGGCCATAGAGCGTAGCAAACTGGATGACAACGGTGAGAAAAGTTTGTTCGTAAAACCTGAAGTTCTGAAGTTGGCGGTTGAAGGCAGCTGGAGGCAGTTTTAAATCCGGTACTGATAACTTATGTTGTAAATACTGCTCACTCAAATGTATAACAGACTAGCTGACCCATGCCCGCTTCGCTGGGGGACAGATAGTTTTACGACTTCATATTAGAAATCTTAAAATTATCAGTGGTTCTCTAATATATTAAGCATGTTATTATACATATAAACCTTCCTCCTGAATCACTTTATCTATTAAAAAAAACCGCATCAAAATCCGTTGTGTAGTATTAAAGATATAGGTAAGCATACATACAGACATACATACAGACGCGGGAAGCGGGAAGCGACTTTGCTTTATACTATGTAGTGATGAGAGGGAACAAAATCCTTTTACAGTTGTTCTATCTCACGGAAGCGGATTAGTCTTAATTGTGTGTGTGGATGCACGTGGCACATTTTTCTGTGTGCTTGGAAACGCTTAGTTCAACGCACACAAAATAGAAGATGATTCTGAGATCACTATCTCATAATTATAAACTTCATCATTGAATACATAGTTTTTTCCACACATCTTTAAAACTACTGTTCTTTTGACTTGACAATTTTTTTTTTCTTTATTTATTTCTATAGTACTGATACAAAATCTTGTTTACTAGAAAATATAGTAAGTATGGTAGTTCTGTCGAAATTGGTTTATAGTTTAGTTTCAAAACATAATTGCTAAATGCTCGACTGTATACTTCATCATAAGCGATTCACTGTGCTAACTGTTTTTTTCATTCATTTTCAAGTCAAGGCTGTGTTTGATGAATATTTACGAAAATCATTTGCATAATTTTTGTATTTGCGTTTTCGCCCGGACGGGATTAGCTCCGGGTTTATAAAAGACTATTTTACCTACATAGGTAAGTAGGTGATCGGAGTCTCAGAGAAAAACAGGAAATAAGCTATTAATAATATAGTGACTACTTGGAAAATATGTCGGCATTTAATTATTATTACAGTATGTAAGTACATACATACATAAAATCACGCCTGTTTCCCAGAGGGGTAGGCAGAGATCACGGCTTTCCATTTGCTACGAACCGGACATACTTCTTTTGCTTTATTTACTCTGATCACATTTCTCATGCATGCTCGTCGATTTAAAGTACTCTTGACCTGGCCTTTTTAGGGTTCCGTACCCAAAGGGTCAAAACGGTACCCTATTACTAAAACTTCGCTGTCCGTCTCTCTGCCACATGGCTGTATCTCATGAACCGTGATAGCTAAACAGTTGAAATTTTCACAGATGATGTATTTGCTGCTATAACAACAAATACTAAAAATAGAATAAAAAATATATATTTAAAGGGGCTCCCATACAACAAACGTGATTTTTTTGCCGTTATTTATAGATAATGGTACGGAAACCTTCGTGCGCGAGTCCGACTCGCACTTGGCCACTTTATACTTTTTAATAAGCACGGTAAAAGAATCAGTGTGGTGATCAGATTATGTGCTTTAGCCTAATTCATACATGTTTTTATATAATATAATACTGGTTCTAGGACATGTAAATTTCACGATGTTTTCACTGCACTGCTTCGCTAACTTTATTATCCTTTAATCAGATGCTAATCATCCCACACTTCCTGTTTATTCAAATCAGTTTTATTACGAGTATTACTAACCTTGCTAAGGTGCTTGGAGTTTGAACTCGTAAAAATATATGAAAAAAGTCTCTTAATACGAAATATGGTGTATATTTTTGTCGTTAGAAGTCATTTTTGTTGAATTATAGCACTGCTCGCGAAGTTTTGGAAGGTTTCTGTTTTTTCATAACCAATTTATGATGTCGTAGAAATATTAAATTAGGTATACGATCTGCACAAAAAAATCGGGTGAAACTTTCTACGTGATATTGGAAGGCAAAATCGATGCATTGCAGATATATGTGCTGCTTTTTGAATTTGTGCTGAAGCTCTTTAGTTAATTATTTTATTGTTGTACGTACTTGAGTAGTACTTTTAATTAATTATTATTCATGTTTATAATAACCTTCACCTTGTTCGATCGGCACCACACTGGAGCTCTACATAGCATTAAGGAAAGGATCATTGAAAAAATAGGTAGACCTCAAGCCGTGTTTGTTACCCGATTCTTCTAGGCTTGGTCGCGAGGAATAGGCGTAGCTTCACCTAGCCTTGTGCCTAAAGGCCTTGTGAATTTATTGAAACAAATGATTTTTGAATTTGAATTATAAAAAACATTTTTTTTTATGAAATTGGACCACTACCTTAATCCCCAAGTACGGTAGACATCCACTTAGATCTCCATGCGCTCAGATCCTTGTAGATGTATAAAATGGTCAATCAGGGACACGTCCAAACGTTGCATTTGGCGCGTGTCACATTTTCTTTCCACACGTGACAGGTAGAATAATTTGAACAACATTATAAAGTATATCACTTTAACTAGCTCATTTTGCGCATTTAAAAAAGCACTAGCTGATTTTGTAGTTGAAGATAACTAACAGTACCTACCTACCTAATAGCAGTGTATTAGACGATGCGCAGGATGAGCAAACACCTACTCTTTACTACTACCTTAACATTTATATCGAGCGATCAACTCAATTTGTACCACCTAAGAATTTTATCACTTAAGTTAATTAAGTATTCTCATGTAAGTGACTGTTGTCTTTTTTGAGAATAAATGTCTTTAAACCTAACTTAGTAAAAAGTCGTTCTTAGAGTACAGTATTTTTTGTAACAATACGTGTACAATACGTTTTAATTGATATGGTGGACATACCCTATATTCTTAACGCAATTATACCTTTTAAGTAAACCTGGTCTGGACAGGCATGTCTGGACAGGCATCTCTGGCCTTCGTGCTAGGAATAAGAAGTGTTGCAAAAAGTGTATTAAATTTGAAACTACTTAGGTATACCAAACTTGTGAAATGCACGTGACTTTGTTTAAAGAAATTTTTACTCCAACTGCTATATTTCAGGATTTTTTTTAACTTAATAGCTAGAAAAATTGTCTTATCCTTTTTAAAATGAAATCCGAGATAATTTTGCGTAAAATTGAATGAATCTGATGATGAAGAGCATGTGAATTGTTTCGAATCGTCAGCAATACATCACGTTGTAATTAGCCGTACCTACTTCTATGTTTAATAAAAACACTACTGTAATCCTCTAGTACATACGGTAAACATCCTCTCAGATCAGCAGGTGCTTAGATTTTTGGAAATGTCTGAAGAGTGTAGTCAAAGGCAAAACAATACAATTGGCACATCAATGTCAATTTCAATCAATTTGGACGATAATTGAAATTTACTTGTTTGTCCTCTCATCTCTACGGGTTAAATATAAACACATACGAATTAGCTGTATAACATTTCAAAAAAACCAACGATACAACAGTCGTTCAAACACAACGATACAACTTAGTAAAACAGAGAAAGGCTGCGTGCCGTTAAAAAAAATCATGGCATAGATTAATGGTAACATTATGTGAATCCCCACATTCCCCCCCCCCCCCCTACACTCCATTTAACCCCCACCTCCTCACCCTTACCTTATTTTTAGCCCCCAACTAACCTGAACTGATACCACGGAAGTGTTTCGGTTAACGGCCACCCGATTTAGAGGTGGGTCGTACTCGTGTTTTTAAGTACCAGGTTTCACAAATACCACCATCAATAAATACCAATTAGAAAAGCCAGATTTTTACTTTAAAGTATTCCAGAATTGAAGAGATAGCACCCAACCTCCCCTAGGCGGTGAATTAAAATACTTTTATGTACTAAAATACTTTCAGGTATAAAATACGCGCCTAACCCGTGACGTCATACCTGGTGCTGATACTGGTATTTTTGTAATCCTAACCACCATCAAATAAATACGCACCATCTCTAACGCGAATAAAGCCGCAAACCCGTGGTGAATGCTGTGCACGGGCACGCGACGCATTTTAGCTGCGTGTGTTCATTAGTTTGACAACGTGTCAACTTTGTACAACTGTAGCGCAGCACAGTTTTGAATCATGCGTTCATCACGTTTGCGTGTACCGTTTACACAGCGTGCATAGCGTTGACAGCGTTGAGCTACGTGTGCACCGTTTTTTTTTTCAATAACCGCAAAATATACCGCTTTTCAAAACATTTTTATCTATCAATAGCTAAACATTTCATTTTTATATAATTCTTTAGATAATCATACTAGCTACATGCATGAAAGACAGTTTCTTTTTAAGTTTGATGGTTTTCAAGATAATGTGATTTTATAATTTTTTCCGTCTTACAAGGGTTGACTCAGCCCATACAAAAAAAAAACACAAGCATCACCTTATTGGATAGATTTTCCATTTATCTTCTGAGTCGCGTGTTAATTATTTGCCTATCAGTTTTAAATCAGTTCTTAAAGCCGTACTAAAAACCATCAATGTCACATTAAATCTATTTTATAGTTCTTTGTAAGTTTATGAATTAGAATTATCGTGACTAAACATCATTCTGGCGAAGTAACAATCAAACTTAGGGTGTTAGGCTTACCTATTTCTTCTGCATGCATTAAAACTTATACAATTATAAGGGAAACTTATCTAGGGATAAAACGGAACACATGACCAAAAGACATCATAATTATTGGATTATTGTGTTCACAATTACGCCCAAACGACAAAATGGATATGGATGAAACTTTGAATATACACAGCATTTGTCCTGGAACTGATCTAGATAGATAGTAAATTATTTATTGCACAATACAAGAATTATGTACATAGGCGAACTTTATGCTAGTTAGCATTTTCTTCCAGCTAACCTTTGTGTAATTTGGAAAGAGAATGGTAGTATTGAGAGAAAGAGATCATTTAATTATCAAATTTATACACATACGAGTACTTACTAAAAACATATATATAATAACGTTTAAAAAACTAAAAAGAATACCGACGAAAATGTATTGACCAATCGTTTTTGAAGGAACTGTCAGTCCTACATAAATATAATTTAAAAGGGACCAACTTGGGACTATTCTCTACACAATAGAAAACAATCATCGAAATCGGATCACCAGGTTAAAAGATATGCGTGGACTTGAGAACCGCCTCCGTTTTTCGTCGGTTAAAAACAGCATATGCTACTTTGTATCCAAGTACAACTCGAACAAAGCTTGCATAGGCCTGTATGTATTTAGACGCATTCTAGCTTGTATAACATTTTTTTGGTTATTACTCACTTTATCGCTTTTATCGTCATTCCCCTCTTTAATCTATGGTCACCATCGTCCAGTCTAATTATACTGAAGGTTTTATAGGCTTTTCGTAGGGTTGCGTCAGTTTCAACTTTAAGGGCAGTTCCAATAGAGGGATGCAAATGTAGACGGAACAATAAACACTATGAAAATGTATAAAATAAATAAATATTGGCGGACATTACACACTACGCCATCTAGCCAGATAACTGGTAGAATACTTATATACTTTTTTTTTGTAAATACATACTTATTATTCATAGTTACACCCAGACACAGAACAAATATCTATGTTCATCACACAAATGTTTGCCCTGGGTGGGGATCGAACACACAACCTACAGCGTAGAAGGCAGAGTTACCTACTACCAACTGAGCTGTGAGGCCAGTCCGCCAGTCTGTATAACGCCATTTTTAAATTGACTGGTATTATATAAGGTGAAGGTGGCAAAATTTTACGAAAATATTATTCAAAAAACTGTACTATTGACACGCAAGAAAAAAAAGAAGTATGTCAGGATCGTAGCAAGTGTAAAACCGTGGTCTCTACCTACCCCTCTGGGAAACAGGCCTGACTGGCCTCACAGCTCAGTTGGTAGTTACTCTACCTTCTATGATGTAGGTGGTGGGTTCGATCCCCACCCAGGACAAATATTAGTATGATGAAAATAGACGTTTGTTCTGTGTCAGACTTTGAGTATTATATTAATAAGTATGTGTTTACAAAAAAATAAAAATATTCTATCAGTTATCTAGTTCCCATAGTACGAGCTTTGCTTGGTTTGGGGCTAGAAGGCGCTGTTTGAAAATGTCCACCAATATTTTTGCCTGTTCCGCTTTTGAACGGGTGTATATTTAAAAAAAAATTAGACATTTTTCATTTACAACATTTGACATTTTTTTAGGTGTATAACACAACACAACTAGTATATTAAGCCCAAAAAAATGTATTTATTTACGACATCACATTAGAAACCTCTAAAATTATCAGTGTTTCTCTACTATACATATTATGCATGTATTGTACATATAAACCTTCCTCTTGAATCACTTTATCTATAAAAAAAACGTATTAAAATCCGTTGCGTAGTTTTAAAGATCTAAGCATACATAGGGACAGATAGACAACGGGAAGCTACTTTGTTTTATACTATGTAGTGATTAGTATAGATTTGTTCTTTTGTCGCAACTCGCGACCCACAGAAATTCTCCTTAAGCATTTAGTAATGGCGTGTGTAGCTGACTGATTGGTGCTTTTATATTATTATAACGAATACATTCTGTGGTTGGAACATTTGTTACTTGTTATGGCACACCGTGTGGAAATGAGTTCAGGTTGTCTCATTAGCATAACAATCATATAAATAATGGGTTACAAAGGTTCTTAACGGTAAATTGTTTTTCTACAGTCGATTAAAACACGTTGATTTATAGATGGCGTAAAACAAAGAGAAATTAAAATGGAATAACGACTGTAATCCCCAAGTATGGAAGACATCCTGTCTGATCTCCAAGCGCACGTGCAAACATTATTTTTGGCACATGCCCACATTTTGCAGTACCACCATCGCCGCTTATAGGAATACTAACTGGTTTCCTTACGATAAATTTATTAGTCGTTTAAATACATACATACAATCACGCCTGTTGCCTAGATTAGTAGGCAGAGACCTAGGCTTTTCACTTGTTACGATCTAGACATATCTATTTTGCTTCATTCAGTCTCATCACCATCCTTATGCATACACGTCGGTTTAGAGTACTCTTGACCTGGCTTTTTTCAAAAACGTCACCAAATTTGGTTCAAGAAAATACGCCGGAGTCCTCTTCCAATGGTCTCATCACTACATAGAATAAAGCAAAGTCGCTTCCCGCTTCCCGCGTCTGTATGTATGCTTATATCTTTAAAACTACACAACGGATTTTGATGCGGTTTTTTTTAATAGATAAAGTGATTCAGGAGAAATGTTTATACGTATTAAACCCGTGCGAAGCCAGGGCGGGTCGCTAGTTGTATATATCTCTTTTGTCAATCTTCCTTCGTTCTTCTTTCTACATGCCGAAACCATCTAAGCAAGTCTTTATCAATCCTCATCACTACGTCTTCTTTCACTTCAACCGCTAAAATAAGCACCGCATTAATTATACATCCCTTTGAATGACGATCATATAGAAACCTTTGGTTTTTTACGAGGATTTTTTATGTTTACTTACCGTTGTGATTATCACAATAAATTGTATGAACAAAATATGTAGCAGTAAACATACCTGAAACAAAGAAAATAATTCTTATTAGTCAATTATTTATCTATACTTATATACTTATACTTATAATATACTTATACTTATAATATATAATAATATTATAAAGAGGAAAGATTTGATTGTTTGTTTGTTTGTTTGTTTGTAATGAATAGGCTCCGAAACTACTGGACCGATATGAAAAATTCTTTTACCATTAGAATCCTACATTATCCCTGATGAACATAGGCTATAGAATATTTTCAAAAACGTTAGGGATCCGTATGAAAACTTCGATAATGTAACCCAAGGTGTGAAAAAAAAATCAAAAAAAAAACATTATAACGCGTACGCTGCAAAAATTATTGACAATAGAGCAAAGTGATGTACTACAGTTTTAAAGAAGACATCAATATCTGCAAATAAGTCAACAATACCATTTGTCTACTATTAGGGATCCGTATGAAAACTTCGATAATGTAACCCAACGTGTGATAAAACATCCAAAACATTCTTTATATCGCGTATGCTGCGGAAATTATTGACAATAGAGCAAAGTGATGTACTACAGTTTTAAAGAAGACATCAATGTCTACAAATAAGTCAACAATACCATATGTCTAACTATTAGGGATCCCTATTAAAACTTCGATAATGTAACCACCTTGGGTAAAAAAATACCCATAAAATCGTTATAATACGTTACTCCCGTGCGGAGCCGGGGCGGACTGCTAGTCTTCTAATAAAATGTGATTAAAAAATTTAAGTAGGTCGTTTTAAGAAGTGGTTGCTACATACAAAATTCTGATTTAATAATTACGTTTAAAATACTAAAAACAAAACCGACTTCATGTTTGTAAATAAATTAAAAATTTTGTGTTTTAAATACATAATGTAAAACCCAGGGGCCCTGTTATCTGCCTCAAATTCTTGACGTCAACTAGAGGTGTTTATTCGGTGTAATGTAGTACTATGTAGTGATGACCACTCATCACTACATAGTATAAAGCAGTCGCTTCCCGCGTCTGTCTGTATGTATGCTTATATCTTTAAAACTACACAACGGATTTTGATGCGGTTTTTTTTATTAGATAGAGTGATTCAGGAGGAAGGTTTATATGTATTAAACACGTGCGAAGCCGGGGCGGGTCGCTAGTAAAAAATAATTGTGTAAATCCGTCCACAAACGCCGGAGTAATCGCGTAACATACACACAAAAAAGGAAAAAACACACAAGCGAGTTGAGAACCTCCTACTTTTTGAAGTCTGTTAAAAAGATTGATGCTTTGTCTTCTAAATATTAAAAACTCTTGCGTGACTGACATACAGACTGGCTTATCAACGCACAGCCTAAACCTCTGGTGAAACTTGAAATTTGGAGGTTGTATTCCTTTTGGTGGTGCACTAAGAAAGGGATTCCCGAAATTCAACCCTTGAGGGCATTCCCTCGTGTGTGTGTTTGGTGGTTGACGTGTTGACGTCTGTTTGAAAATTATTTTTAAATTCAAATTCAAATTCAAAAATCATTTATTTCAATAAAATCACAAGGATCACTTTGAAACGTTTTAGGAACTAGGTGAAGCTACGCCGATTCCACGCGACCAAGCCTGTTTGATGTTTGAAAAGTCGCGAGTTTTTCCACTAGTTTAGTTTCCATCGCCGCTTGCGTTGTATCCAGATGAAAGCCTATTCCAGATCACGAACTGTGTTTATTTCATTCAAATAGGTCAAGCTGTTATAGCGTGTTTGAACGGTCACAAACACACAAATCATTTTAATAGTAGGACCATCTAAGCGTTAAATTGTAATTGTTTGAAACAACTGGCGTTTTCCTACCACGAATTAATTGAAAGAGAAGCCAAAAAACTAAACAATCAGTATACTATGCAGTTATCCGACGAAAGATTTTTTAGGATTCAAAGGGTAAAACGGGACCCTATTACTAAGACTTTGCTGTCCGTATGTTTGTCTGAATTTCACAGGGCTGTATCTCATGAACCGTGATAGCCAGTTGAAATTTTCCCAAATAATGTATTTCTGATGACGCTACAACAACAAATACTAAAAACAGAATAAAATAAATATTTACGTGGGGCTTCCATACAACAAACGTGTTTTTTTCCGTTTTTTATAGATTATGGTACGGAACCCTACGTGCGCGAGTCCGACTCGCACTTGGCCGGTTTTTATTTTCTTACTAAAAGCGTAATATACAAGGCCAACAGGTTGAACAATAAACTGAACAATTAGTGTAATTGCTACGATAAAAACTAATTATAACAATAATGGCTGAATCTCATTGCCAGATCATTCGGATCCAATCTGAGACAATGCAAGGTCGTAGAGTGATAGACAAAATGAAGAACACTTAACTCAAGCTGTGAGATAAACGAAATTATGAACGAAAATATTTTTCAATGGTAAGCTTTTGTAAAATCATTTAAACCATCGAGCACCAGCGCGCTATCACCTGTCACATCATTTAACATTGTCATCGAAACTTGACAAGTATGCAAAGATTTTACTCAAACGCAGTATTTAGAGTTCTATTATTATTTCCACCATAACAAACATAATTACATACAAACATGCATTGAAAGTTAAATAAAAGCTTGTAAAAACCGGCCAAGTGCGTACCATTATCTATAAAACAGCAAAAAAACACTTTTGTTGAATGGGATCCCCACTTAAATATTTTTTTTATTCTGTTTTTATTTGGTTTTGTTCTAGCGGCAACAGAAATACATCATCTGTAAAAATTTCAACTCTCTAGCTAATACGGTTCATGGGATACAATCTTAGGGCAAATAGACTGATAGAAAGACGCACAGCGAAGTCTTAGTAATAGGGTCCCGTTTTTATCCGTTTTTAGGTACGGGACCCAAAAAGCTACTTTATTATATGGGATTAAGGATCATATTGTAATAAATTGTATTTATTAATATGTCTTGAATAAGAATCTTAAGTACAAGAACTTGAAGAACTAAAAATAAGCTTGAGCTCTAAGCTTTACTCTGAAGGTTAAAGTTTTTATTTGGTTTTGTTCTAGCGGCAACAGAAATACATCATCTGTAAAAATTTCAACTCTCTAGCTAATACGGTTCATGGGATACAATCTTAGGGCAAATAGACTGATAGAAAGACGCACAGCGAAGTCTTAGTAATAGGGTCCCGTTTTTATCCGTTTTTAGGTACGGGACCCAAAAAACTACTTTATTATATGGGATTAAGGATCATATTGTAATAAATTGTATTTATTAATATGTCTTGAATAAGAATCTTAAGTACAAGAACTTGAAGAACTAAAAATAAGCTTGAGCTCTAAGCTTTACTCTGAAGGTAATAAATAATCAAGTATACTTAAGAAACGATACAATCATTGTCCTATACTAACATATACTTGAAATGAATACAAAAATGTTGTATTTCAAAAATAAATTAGTATTCTTGGAATTCATAAGGTAAATGTGGATAAAAACTATACTATTTTGAAACGGAATATCATTTGATAATCCGAATTCCTTTAGGTATGTAAAAAATAATAAAACATTATGTAGTGAATGGCATCATATTTATAAATGCGAAAGTTTGTGAGTTTGACGACCAAACTGATTAAGATGAAATTTGTAGTATATCCGAAAAACAACCCCTAAATGACAAAAAAAAAATGCAAAAAGGATGATTTTGGTACAAATGTGCGATGGGCACTGATGTGCAAAAAATTAGACATCTCAGACCGAAAACATTGAGTTGTCATAGCAACGCATTCTACTCAAAAGGTTGAATCCTACTAAGGTCGGTATTGGAAATTTATTTTGCAAAAAAAATCTGACATCAGTTTGATTACCGAATGATACGCATTCTAGCAAAATTCGTAATTTATTTTATTAGTAAGTATTTTTTTCTATGCTATTACTAAAATTTGGGCTAGACAAAGTATGTCACGGGTCGGCTAGTAAACCATAATCATTACCGTTTCTTTTATGCGCTCAAAATTAAAGCAAAACAAACGCACATTAAAGTCGCTGAACATCCCATTCACCTAATAACTCGGAAACTATGACGTCACAGGAATATAATCAACATAAAATTAGCATAAATTATACATCCGGCAGCATTTGCAGGCTTAGGGGGACAATGAACATTTTATTTTTGCCATGACAGTTTCACCGCTTTGCTATTTCTACAACCCCAGCGGCATAGCGAGGAAGAGCTACCTACGGATTCGATCTCTACGACGACACGGCGCAAATATTTTCATAATCTGCAAATATTTGTTCCAGAATTTGGTGTTGTGTAACACAGAAAATCTTAGGGGCAAGCTAGACAAAAGAGACGTAAGACAACGCCGACGTAAAAGCGTCGCGTCCGCGCCGTCTCTTTTCGCGACGTTTCTATACGTTTTTAGGGTTTCGTACCCAAAGGGTAAAAACGGGACCCTATTACTAAGACTTCGCTGTGCGTCTGTTTTAGTGAGGCTTCTATACAACAAACGTGATTTTTTTGCCGTTTTTATAGATTATGGTACGGAGACTTCGTGCGCGAGTCCGACTCGCACTTGGCCGGTTTTTTATTTTTATCGTTCTTGTCTTACGTCTCTTCTGTCTATCCTGCCTCCTAGTGTAGGAAGTTTCCTAATAAGGAAAGTTAAGACATGTACAACTAATACCTACATTGTCTTGACTTGATATAGACACAATATCGGTTTAAAGACTTTATTCTCATAAGAACATAATACAGTTCACTTAAAATGAGACATTAGTGTTACTTAAATAAATTAGACTTAAGTATTACTTAATTAAAATTTAAGCTAGTGGCGAAGCATGCAAAACATATATATATTTATTTATAAGATTATTACTCTCTTCTCCCTTTTACATAAGCGTTTAAGTTGTGGTCATAATATGTTGTTTTAATTGTTTTTTGTATATGTTTAGACTAACACATTCTTTGATACTGTTGGGTAGTTTGTTGTACATTTGAGTCCCTTGGAATAATAAGTTCATTCTTCCATACCTTTCTGTTCGGGGGGGACGCACGTAAAGTTTATTTTTACATCTTAGATTATATTTGTATTTTCTAACTTTTAGTTCTATGTTTGTTTGAATAGTTTTATTTAAAATCTTTTTTATTAGGATGCATGTTGTGTATTTATATGTTTGTGTTATGTTTAGTATTTTGGTATCCTTGTATAATAATTTTGTCGGTGTTAAGTAGTCGTAGTTATATAATCGTTTGACAATTTTATTTTGCGCTATCTGTAGGTCCTTAAGATAAGACTTTGCTGCAGATCCCCATACTTCAATTAAATATTCGAGATGGGGTCTAACAAGAGAATTATAAATTGTATCTTTTATCTTTGGCGGCACACAGTTTCCCATTTTTCGTAAGGCTCCCGTAAGCGATGTTAGTTTTGACCGTTTAATATTCTCAATATGAGGCTTCCATGACAGTTTGTCATCCAACAGTAACCCAAGATACTTCTCTGTAACGGACCGACTTAAGTTTGTATCATTTAATGTAAGAGGAGTAAAGACAGGAACTACTTTATTTATGGCCGTAAAAATCATGTAAGATGATTTTGATGCATTTATTGTAAGGAGATTATGAAGGAACCACTCTTTAAGTAAATTTAGATCCATTTGGGCCTTATTTATAATATCGTGAATGGACTTGCCATAGTAAAAAAGACACGTGTCGTCTGCGTATAATGTTAGGTATCCTGTAAGGCCGATTTGATTTATGTTGTTTACGTAGATGAGGAACAGTAGGGGACCAAGAATTGAGCCTTGTGGTACACCGCACGTGACCTCCCGCGGAGTACTTACGTATCTTCCTATTTTTACTATTTGATGTCTGTTGGTTAGGTATGAGGAAAATAGGTCATACGCTGCTCCATCAATGCCCAGATTTTTTAATTTCTCAAGAAGTTTTGGGTGGCTGACAGTGTCAAATGCTTTTTTTAAATCGATAAATACTCCTAGGCATATATTTTTCTTATCGATGTTTGTCTTTATATTCGTTATCAAATCTACTGTAGCTGATAGTGTGTTCGACTTTTGCCTAAAACCATATTGCTGTTCTATTAAGAATTTTTTGTCGTATAGGTATTCATTTAAACGGGTGTAGATAATTTTCTCAAAGATTTTGGATATTATAGGCAGTACAGAGATTGGTCTGTAGTTGGTAGGGTCAGACTTTGTTCCAGATTTGTAAATTGGTGTAACTTTTGCTAGCTTAAGATTATCTGGAAATACTCCTACTTCAAGGTATTTATTTATGCAGTCTGTTAAAGATTTGACAATTACGGGTTTTATACATTTTATAGTTTTAGCGCTTATTTCATCGGAGCCGGTACTAATATTAGTCTTCAGGTCGTCAATGACTTTAATAACCTCTTTAATAGTGCAGGGTCTAAGTTGGTTGAGTGTTCTGTCATGTTTATGTTCTACATTATACATTAGTGTGTTGCCAGAGTGATTGTGATATTGAGTGGGAATTTTACTCGCTAAATTAGTCCCAACAGAAGCAAAAAAGGTGTTAAAGATTTCACAGATTTCGGTACCGTCAGTTATTGTTTGAGAGTTTGAAATGATTTTAGGGAGTTTACAGTTCGTTTTGAGCTTATTTGCAGATAAAGTGTTGATAAGCTCCCACATTTTTTTTGGATTATTTTTACATTTTGTAAACTCTTGGTAATAGTATTTTGTTTTGTCTGTTCTTATCTTCTTCCCAACCTTGTTTCTTTTTGACTGGAATTCTTTTCTTAGATTTACATTCTCCTTATCTATCTTCAGTCTTTTCCATAATGAGTTCCTTTGGTTGATCATGTCGATAACTTCTTTGTTAATCCAATCATCCTTTGGGAGGTTCATTATTTTGGTTTTGTAGGTTTTGTTTTCCTTTATATGCGTCCTTATAAAATCTTGTAGGATGTCATAATCATTTTTCTCATTTTTGTATGTAGCTTCTTTGATTCCTTTGTATAAGTTGTTGTAGTCAATAGCTTCGTACTTGCTGCGCTGCTTTGTTCGTGGCTCAACATTAGAAACTTCCAGGTAGATTTGTTTGTGATCGGATAGCGACGAATCTAATAGTCCGAATCTGAAATTGTATTTGGTTAGGTCTGTTGTCACGTGATCCAAGATTGTTCCTGTGGTTGTAGTTTGTCGCGTAGTATACTGTATGTCTATTTTGTTAAGGATTTGATAGCCTGATTCTTCTATGATATCTAGATAGTGTTTTGTCTCAGCATCAGTAACGTCTAAGAGATCCAAGTTGATGTCACCAAATATTAGGGATCTTTTTCGCTTCTCCAGCTGGCTGGAAAATACGTCCAAAAAATTCTTTACACATCCAGGTCTGTAGATCGCTCCTATGTTAAGTGCCAGCTTCGGGAGATATATCCATAAGTAGTGGTTGCCGTCTCTGTATAATTCTTCTGTTTTCTCGAAACATAAGCTGTTATGTATATAGATGGATACGCCTCCTCCTCTACGGTCGCTTCTGTAGTTATACACATGGTCATAGTTTGGAAGTTCGTATAATTTTGCATCCTCATCTGATGTCAACCAAGTCTCGGTTATTATGAGAAGATGTACTGTGGAATTGATTCCTTTTAAAATGCACTTTATTTCGTCGAATTTTCCTTTTTTGCGTATACTCCTGGCGTTAGTGTAAAAAATTTTCAAAGATGATGAATCAGATGGTAAGTCTTGATATCTATTAGCTTGATAATGAGTTATACGTTTTGAGTTGTCCGAACCTCTCGTGAAGAACTGAGAATCTCTTTCTTTATCTTCTCTATTTATTTTTTGTTTGGAGGATTTTTGTTTACTTTTGTCTACGTTTTTAACTTTTGGAGAGTTTTGATCAGTCTCCTCTGCGGTAATCAGTCGTGTTGAATGAGGGATAGGAGTTTTCTTTGTTAATTGCTATACTTTTTCCTGCCCTGACGCGATTTTTTCAACTTCTTTGTTTGCATTGTAGTCGCTACTGGTCCCAGCTCTGGACATTTGTCCCTGTTGAATATTTTGGCGAGTAGGTTTGCTCTGGTTTGTCTGGCGAGTAGAGGTCCAGTAGGACGATATCTTATTTTTCTTTTGAGCTTGCGCAACTTCTTTAACTTCTTTCGTTGGGTGATTTGTGGCTGTTGGTGATTCGGAAAGGGTGCGTTTGTTGTTGCGTATATTTGTGGTTCTAAGCTCGTTGTTGTTGGGCGGAAGTATTAATAGTTGGTCGTATTTTATTACTACTTTGTTTCCATTTTCTCTTTCGATTTTTGCTTGTTCGTACAGCGTTTTTCTTTTTTCTAAAACTTTTGGCGGATAGTCCTCGGCGATTGAGTAATTAGTGTTTTGTAATTTTTTCCACGATTTCTGGGCTTCAATTTTTCTTCCGAGCGTAGTAAAGGTTAGTATCACGGGTCTGGTCTTGTCCGCTTTCCTTCCAATTCTCCTTACCGCTTCGATCTCAAGTTTTGTACAATTAATTTCCATTTCGTTGTTTATGATGTTTAGTATATTACGTACAAGATCATTGTAGCTGTTTTCTCCTTCTTGGACTCCAAATAAAATAAGGTTACGCTGCCTTTGTGTTCTTTCTAAAGTGTCTAAACGTCTTTCCTGATATTCATTTTTTTCTTCTAGCTCTTCAATTTTTATCTGTAGGTTTCCCACCATGTCACTAATATTTTTATTGATGCTTTTTGTGATGTTTGATTCCATATCTCTTAGTGATTTCTTTGTGTCATTTACGTCGGCTTGTAGTTGCTGGAACATTTGTCTGATTTCGTCCATTGTGAGTCTCCTTGTTTTCATTCACTACGCTTATTCGGTTTGTGTACAGCCCTGCTGCCACCTAGTAGATTGTTCTATTGACACTCTAGTTTACCTGGGGCCGATTTCAATAATTATAATATTTTTGAACACAAAAAGTGACACTGTTGCTGAGGTTTGAACCACCAGCATCCGGGCGCTATGTATAGTATCTTAACGTGTTTATGCCAACACGCCGCCGGGTCTATGACACTAAGGGTCGAAATTATGTTACAGCTCCAATGTTGACGTTGTAAGTGTGTGATGTACAAGTTATAATTTGAGTAATATGTTTTTTGCAACTACCATCGCACAAAAAATAAATAAAAACGTTCGCACAGTCACTTTTCACTTGACTAGTGTTTTTGTCTTAAAAAATGTTTTTATCACTGCACTACAATATTGGCACTAGCGTTCACAGATATTGCTTGTTATTGTTATGATTTTATTCACATAAAGTTGCAGGAATTGCAGGATATTATCGATCTTACACCGTCTCTTTTTTCACTTGTTTTGTTTCTATTCGGCAGAATTCCTCGTAGATAACGATACACCAGGTTTATTGAACGTTTATTTACACCAATTATAAGTTTTCACACTGATTTAGCGATTATTTATATTTGTTTATTGATTTTATCGACAGAGCTGATGTTGTATGCGCGACTGTAGCGACCTCTGGCAATATCATGCAAATAGAAGCTTCTGTTTTTAATTTGCATGGTCACTGCAAATTCCACAGCTAGGGCAGTATTAAGATCACGAATTCCGGAGGCCTGCCGAAAATACCATCAAAAGCGGGCGAAATTTCTAAAATAGAATGTCAAAGCGAAAACAGCGAGCCAAGAGGTCGACAACGTTTTACAAAACGCAAGCAATCAATTTTATTTCATACAAACGAGTCCCTCTAATTTGGCTTCAGAAGAAATGTAACGAACGGAAACCACAAAGGAAAAAGGACCTTTATTAGCATGACATAGGGTCTTTAATCAGTTTCAAGCGTGCCGGGTGAATGGAACATGATTAGGTAAGCTGTTATGATATCAAACAAGCTCTCTTGGGGGTTGGGAATATAAATTATGGATCCAGATTTCGTGAAAAGTCAAGAAGTATATTTTTATCAACGTCATTCATTTACTTTCTAATTGGTTATGATCTCATTATTCTGTTCTTGTAATGGTCTAAGACTACCTACAACATTCGGTATTTAATTTACTATCTTAAATTTGTTCTAATAAAGTTATGAGAAGAAATAACTAAGGCAATCTTTTGACATAAAAAAAATAAATAGAATCACGACTTAATCGTAATCCTTAAATAAGTACGGTAGACATCCTCCAGGCGCACAAAGCCTTAAATATAACCAAATAGGGTAGTCAGAGGCATGTCCAAACATTAAATATGACATGAATTGGTCACTGAAAGGTAAAAAAAAATTAAATAGAATCACGACTGTAATCCTCAAGTAGGAACGGTAGACATCCTCTCAAATTAGCAGAGCCTTAAACATAACTAAAAAGGGTAGTCAGAGGCATATCCAAACATTAAATTTGACATTATTTGGTCACTGAAGGTTTAGGTACAATCGTTTTTAGGGTTCCGTACCCAAAGGATAAAAACGGAACCCTATTACTAAGACTTCGCTGTCCGTCAGTCTGTCTGTCCGTCCGTCTGTCTGTCTGTCACGGGGCTGTATATCATGAACCGTGATAGCTACAGTTGAAATTTTCACAGATTATGTATTTCTATTGCTGCTCTAACAACAAATACTAAAAACAGAATAAAATAAATATTTAAGGGGGCTCCCATACAATAAACATGTTTTTTTTTGCCGTTTTTATAGATAATGGTACGGAACCCTTCGTGCGCGAGTTCGACTTGCACTTGGCCGGTTTTTAAGATACTCGCAGACACACAGAACTCTCTAATCTTATTCACTAGACCCCTTATCTATACTAATATTATAAAGAGGAAAGATTTGATTGTTTGTTTGTTTGTTGGCATCGAATAGGCTCCGAAACTACTGGACCGATTTCAAAAAATATTTTACCATTAGAATTCTATATTATCCCTGATGAACATAAGCTATAGATTATTTTCAAAAACGTTAGGGATCCGTATGAAAACTTCGATAATGTAACCCAACGTGAGAAAAAAAGTCCAAAAAAAAATCCTTATATTGCGTTTGCTGCAGAAATTATTGACAATAGAGCAAAGTGATTTACTACAGTTTTATAAAGGACATCAATATCTACAAAAAAGTATGTGACATCATATGTCTAACTATTAGGGATCCTTAATAAAACTTCGATAATGTAACTCAAGGTGTAAAAAAATAGCCATAACATCATTATTACACCCGTGCGACGCCGGGGCGGACTGCTAGTTCACTACTAAAAGAAAAGCTTGGATATTTAGCGTTTAAAATAAGTGTTCGACCGAGTCACCGATAGGAAGAGAGGAATTTAATTGACGTTCGAGCTCCGATATCGCCCTACCCACGCAGAAGTGAGTTTGGTACAAAAGGTAAACGATAAAAATATCCAGAAATTATCTATTACTAATCGAATCAATTTTGCCAAAACATTATCTGGACTGTACGAAAACAATTCAAATGAGTGTGTCTTTTTAGGGTTCCGTACCCAAAAGGTAAAAACGGGACCCTATTACTAAGACTTCGCTTTCCGTCTGTCCGTCTGTCTGTCACAGGGCTGTAACTCATGAACCGTGATAGCTAGACAGTTGAAATTTTCACAGATGATGTATTTCTGTTGCCGCTATAACAACAAATATTTAAAATATTTAAAATATTTAAGTGGGGCTCCCATACAACAAACGTGTTTTTTTGACGTTTTTTATAGATAATGGTACGGAACTCTTCGTGCGCGAGTCCGACTCGCACTTGGCCGGTTTTTTTTAACAATCACGAGTTCTTACTCGGTATTACGAAAATTATCTGTCGTGCAACCAAACGGTTAACTTTACTTACGCCAATATCCACCGATTGTACTGTACAATGTACATACTCGTCTATGGCCTAGCCCACATCTAGTAATTATTAAAAAACTTCGTGTATGGACTCCGATGGAAACTCAACTCAATTAAAAGTTTTCCTGCAGATCTCTCCGATGGAAACTTTCTTATTTAACTTCTTAAATCGTTAATTATCAACTTAGGTGTGCGGTGGATTCAATTCAAATCTAATGTATTTTATCTAGAACGATTTGACAAGTGAAAGGTACTTCGACTTTTAATCCGATTGTCGTGGGTTCGTAACCCGGGCGTTTAAATCATATTTCTATTAAAAATGCTTAGACTCCTCATGCAAGGCGAAGACTGTCAGACAACACATATGAGCAACATATCCTGTGTAAACCACTGATTGCGGTTCACGACGCGCCCCGCGGCGGGCTGTGACATTAAACCGGCCAGGTCCACAGGTCGGTATCGAACATATCGGACGCATCGCATTCTATTGGGCTATGTGGTCGATGGTTTCAAGCCACCGACCCTCCCACATTCGCGTCATCGACGTGATTTTTCACACGTTTTTACAAAACCTCGATATTTGATGATGTCACGAATCCACAGATGACGTCATGAATAACGAGTATACTAAGCGACTCAACACGAGTATTTTAAATGGCCGTCATTTGCTTTTGTAATGAGGCTTTGTGTCAGATTGACAGAGTGACTGACATTGTTGAGCGCATTATAAGCCAGTTCAGTTGGCTGAAAGGGATTTGTGTATGTTATATATATGTTTGTGTATGTTATAAAGTTAATAAAGTTGCATCATTTTACGTGGTAAAACTAAAATAATTTAGGGTAGTTTTTGATTCTCGGGTTGAAACCTGTCACGTATAAAATATGATCATGTGTCTAATGTAATATTTGGACGTACCTCTTACTATCCCCATTAGACATCTTCAAAGATCTGAGCGCTTGTGGTTTTAAAAATATGTCTATCTTATTGAGGATTACAGTCGTGATTTTTGGTGTTATTTTTATTTTATTATTTTTTCTATAGGCCAGATTGTTGCGAGCTATTTAGATGAAATTTTAAAACATCCGTTTGATTGTAAATGGTTCAACAGGTAAGTACTAGTAAGTAAGAAAGAGTAAAAAAAAATGATTTAAAAATGGTTAAAAGCGGGAAAATCCCATCTTAACATGCCTTTCGCGACACGGAAATACCTACAACTTATGTAGGCATTTCCGTGCTGCTACCCCTTTAGATAAAGGTCACACATCTACATAGTACCGCGCTGAACATTGCCCCAGTTAAACGGTACAAGCCTCAAGCCATTCCACATTTCAATTGAGCGTGCATTACACCCTAGTACTTACAAAAAAGCATAACAAAAGAGCAAGACGCAAATACGCAATCGCTCGAGCGTGAAGGAGACGGCTGTTTATTATCCCTGAAACGGTGTACGATAATAAGGTCGATTTATAAAAGACTGCGCATCTTTTTATGTGAAGTTGAAGGTTTTATGGAACGACTGTGTTGCTTTGGTGTGGCTCTATGAATAAATTATATGGATGTTTTAGTTGGCCCTGTAATGCGGGAATGACTCGGCCTGGATGAGAGATAGTGATTATAATGGTTTTCGTTTTTACAAGCTTTTATTTAACTTGTATGTATGAATGTTCAAGGATCTGAGAGGATGTATTCCTTACTTAGAAATTCCTTTTTTTTTTAATACAGTCTAAAGAGTTTCGAATAGGGATAGTCTATGGCGTATATTGTTCCAAAGCGCTGACAAATATTAATTCGATAAAAAAGAGAGAAGTTTGCCAACTTCATATCATATCTTTTTGCCTGGTGATCGGACTTTGATGATTTTATTATATTGTTAGTCGTAGTTATTTCTGTGATAACTAACATATATACCTACTTACACTTCTACGTGGAACTTACGTGTGTATATCTATGGTTGTACCAGAGTCAAGGCAATTCTAGTCCGAATACTCAAATAGTTGAAACAGAACTGCAGCAGAGTATTTCGGCCACATTGTCAGTCCGCGAATAAATCAACCTGTCATATTTATACACAAGAAAACTATAAATTATGTCTGTTTGTACCAGTCACGGTTTTGAGGTGTTTCGTAACCTTTATCTTCTGTTGTGATCTTTTTGCGAGTTGGCTGTTAAATTAAATTTGTTATTTTTGCGGTTTCTAAAAGATTTTGCATATAAAAAGTATATGATGTAGGTACCTACTACGATGTAGGTACGACTGGCCTTACAGCTCAGTTGGTAGTAGCTCTGTCTTCTGCACTTTAGGTTATGGGTTCGATTCCGACCAAGGACAAAAATGTGTGTGATGATCATAGATGTTTGTTCTGTCGGAGTGTATAATTAAAAAAAAAAAGTATTTCTATTAGTAATCTGGTTCTCATAGTACAAGCTTTACTTAGTTTGGGGCTAGATGGCGATCTGTGAAATGTCCACCATTATTTTTATTTTATTTTTTATATCTACGTGGGAATGCCCGCAACTATTTATATCAGCCGAGCGAATCCAATATAACCCAGAACCCAATATTATACTATGCCACGATATCCCCATAAATCTTTCTACTAATAGATATGTATGTATGTATGACGAGTAATATGATATAGGTAATAATTTAATCTGGGGGCACGGCAGTGCCCCCCCAAGTCAAGCAATAAAGCGGCACGGCTGTACCATCCTTTTCTCGAAACAGTTCAGGCCATTTTCGACCCCCTATAACTTCGTCTGACTTATGTTATTACGTAATTAGCTAACCTTTACGTAATAACTTAAGACAGAAGGACCCTTAAAGTAGGGACTGAATAAATTAACCGACTTGGTATTACATGGATCTCACTACTTTTTACGGTAGAAGAACTGAGTTGCGTTGCGAGACTTCGCTTTTTTTACAAGTTATGTTTTCGATGGCATACTATTTTGTGTATAAAAAGATTGAACGACCAAATAAGCCTTGTAAAATCATTGAAGCCAGCACCAGCGCGCTGTCACCTGTCACACATTGTCATTGAAATTTGACAGACTGCATGGTTTTTATTAAATCGAATTGTTTACTAAGAAGTTCCGTTGTGAGTTTCCGTTGAACAGCTCCTGACTCCATCACCATATTATTGTATTGTCATTAAAATTACATAGGTAATTTCAATTTCAGTTTAATTGGTTGGAGGGAACTGGTTTAAATTTTATTTGTAGGATATTTCCCACACATACTAACAAACAAACTATTAAGGTAAGTAAGTTAGATAAAGCTTGTAAAAATAGACCTAATTTTATATTCATTGCGATTTGATTTAAAGTATACAAGGCGAGTGTGAATGGGACCATTGGAAGAGGAAGACCTCGATGTATTTTCTTGGACCAATTGGTGACGTTTTGAAAAAAGGTCAGGTCAAGAGTACTCTAAACCGACGAGCATGAATTAAAATAAAAAATAAAATAGGATCGCGACTATTAATCCCCAAGTACCGTAGACATCCTTTCAGATCTCCAGACGCTTAGATCCTTTGAAGATGTCTAGTGGGGGTAGTCAGAGGTACGTCCATTATATTTGGCACATGCCCACATTTTGCAGTAGTTAGCATTCCATACGTGACAGGTTGCTAGCCCATCGCCGCTTATAAGAATACTAACTGGTTTTCTCACGATGTTTTCCTTCACCGTTTTGAGCACGTGTTTTTGATGCGAATATAAATTTTTCGAACAGAAAAATACATTGATGCACGTCGGGATTCGAACCCACGACCTTCATATTGAAAGTCAGAGTACTTCCCACTCGGCAATACGGCTATGAATGAGCATGAATGAGGAATATGATAAGAATGAATGCAGCAAAAGAAGTATGTCAGGATCGTAGCAAGTAGAAAGTCGTGATCTCTGCCTACCCTCCTGGGTGATTTTATGTATGTATGTTGATTTAAAGTTGACCAAGCTCGAGAGTGGCGTAGCACGCTGTAGCACTGCTACGCCAAACATGTCCTAGATACTGGAAGATTATTTTAGAAAAGTCGTTTGACTATATTCACCGCAAAATAAGTAAAACAGGAAAGACAAGCCAAGGTTGAAATGTTTTCACAAAAACTCGCTCGCCAACAAAAACACACATAAATTCTAGATTGTGTGTGTCAGTCAGTCCCATCAGTTGTCAGTCAACGTCCGTTTTAACTCCAAACTACAATTTAGCAAAATGTATGTTGTATATAGGCAAATTGTCTTTCATTTGCCGAATAAACATAATACTCGTACACTCAGATTAATTACCTGTAAAACTATTTTCAAACTTCTTGCTTACGAACTCCTTTAGTTTCTCTCTACACGACCGTTTAGTTTAGGCTTCACTGATCAGCTGTCAGTGTGTCATCCACTCTATTGCAAAACGAGAGATCATTTAGAGATGATCGATGATCATTTAATTACCTACTAGAAAAAGTATAGAATGTAATATTTCGACGACCTCGGACGAGACCATAAAATTTTCTGAATGCAAAATCAACGCTGAAACAATCTATTGTATGGGTCTTTAGTAATTTGTTAATCATTATTATAACTTTTTCTATTTAAATGGTAATTTCATACAAATTACCCTTTCGCTAGTTAAAATACATTGTACCAAATTGTAAATTTTCATAAAGTTGGAGATTGTCATGCTAATAGTTTTCATACCAAATAATTCCTAAAATTATTATAATTATATGAAGAGCATACGAGTTGTCTCGTCGAAAAAATAAAACGTGGTAATTAGCCGTAGTTCTATTTAAAATAAGCTAACCCGGCGAACTTCGAACCGCTTTAGAATTAACAAATGTTGTGTTAAGTGCCCGATCTCGTTCCCGTTCCCTTTCCCTTTCCCGTTCCCGTTCCCGTTCCCGCTTCCGTTCCCGTTAAAAAGTATTCTATGTCCGTCTCCTGGTTCTAAGCTACTTCGCTATCAATTTTCAGCCTAATCGGTTCAGCCTTTCTTGAGTTGTAAATAGTGTAACTAACACGACTTTCTTTATAATAGATAATGCCATCAAAAACATAACTTGTAAAAAAAGCCAAGTCTCGCAACGCAACTCAGTTCTTCTACCGTAAAAAGTAGTGAGATCCATGTAATACCAAGTCGGTTAATTTATTCAATCCCTACTTTAAGGGTCCTTCTGTCTTAAGTTATTACGTAAATGTTAGCTAATTACGTAATAACATAAGTCAGAAGGACCCTTAAAGTAGGGACTGAATAAATTAACCGACTTGGTATTACATGGATCTCACTACTTTTTACGGTAGAAGAACTGAGTTGCGTTGCGAGACTTGGCTTTTTTTACAAGTTATGTTTTTGATGGCATCTCATTTATTTTTGTAGATAGCCCTACTTTTTAGGGTTCCGTACCTAAAGAGTAAAAACGGAACCCTGTTACTAATACTCCACTGTCCGTTCGTCCGTCTGTCCATCTGTACGTCTGTCCGTCTGTCTGTCTGTCGGTCTGTCGGTCTGTCAGTCCATCTGTCTATCACAGGGCTGTATCTCATGAACCATGATAGCTAGACAGTTGAAATTTTCACAGATTATGTATTTCTGTTGCCGCTATAAACAAATACTAAAAACAGAACAAAATAAATATTTAAGTGGGGCTCCCATACAACATACGTGATTTATAGATAATGGTACGGAACTCGACGTGCGCGAGTCCGACTCGCACTTGGCAGGTTTTTTTTGGATTTTTACACTAAACACTAATTGTGTTTCAAATTTGAAGCTTCTATGTCTGCTAGAAGTGCCTTAAACTTTTGATGATCGGTCAGTCAGTCAGTCAGTCAGTGAGTGAGTGAGTGAGTGAGTGACAAAATAGGAAACTTTGACTAGTTATAATTCTTAAACTACTGGTTCAAATTGAATGAAATTTGAAATATACCGTGTTTATATAGTGACTGCTTGGTTACTGAAAATTCAGGCTTCTAGTTTTATCCACAACGAAGTTATAGGGGGTCGAAAATGGCCTGATCTGCTTCGAGAAAAGGATGGTACAGCCGTGCCGCTTTATTGCTCGACTTGGCGGGGGCACTGCCGTGCCCCCAGATTAACAACTACTATTTTCTAAATTCGTTGATAGTCCAAATAATTAAATAAGGTATTTGGAAATAAAATTATTATTATAGTTTATATTAGTAGAGAATTTTGCAGAGAGAGCTAATGTTAGTATGATTTGCACTTGACGATTGTAGATGGTTGATGCTTTACGTATGTCCACAGTCACAAAGTTCACAGGGGGGAAACCATAACAATGAATCATGACCCAATTTCCGCAGAACACAAGAAGAAACATACACATAAAAGATCTCAGCCTCTAGCATTCCGTACGGCGATAAAATCCGTCTATCATACGTAGATGCCACGTCATCAACGGTGGGTTCACGTGATACGGCCACGATTCACACGCATGATGGGCTGAATTTGCGGTGAAGGCAGGCTGCCGTTGCCTGAAATTAGCAGAGCTCACTTTTTATAATAAAATGATATACATTTATTTGACACACACACATTATTAAGTAGGTACACATTACAAGAAGAAGAAAGATAGGTACATAAAAAACAGACTACCTACTGGGTGGGCCAAACAGGCCCCATCTCAGTTTTATGCTGTTCCACATGCATGAACCATGACGTGGAGTAGCGCTGGTTTTCAGAGATTTTATTTATTTTAATTTTATATATACAGAGTCAAGAAACATCCAAGAAATAGAACAAAAATCCATGTTCATGACACAAATATTTATCCCGGGTGGGAATCGAATCCCCAACCTACAGCGCGGAAGGCAAAGCTACTACCAACTGAGCTGTTACTTTACTGCTGTAATAACTTACAAGGTTTAGAGAATTCCATTATAAGTATGAGTACATTAAACCACTAAAGTTATTAGTAAGAGTAAAAGTTGTTGTAAATGCATATAAAACAGACTAGTGATGGATGGCACAACATGGATAAAGTAAGACTTATGATGATGATGATGATGAAAGTTACGAGTTGTTTTATATTTTGGTCATAAAATAAAAATAGGATCACGACTGTAATCCCCAAGTACGGTAGACATCCTCTCTGATCTCCAGACGCTTAGATCCTTTGAAGATGTCTAGTGGGGGTAGTCAGAGACAGGTCCAAACACTATATTTGGCACATTTTGCAGTAGTTAGCATTCCATACGTGACAGGTTGCAAGACCATCGCCGTTTATAAGAATACTAACTGGTTTCTTTCATCGTTTTGAGCACGTGTTTTGATGCGCATAATACATTTTTCAAACAGAAAAATCTATTGTTGCATTTAGGCATATCATATATACAATAATAGTTTTAATATAACGAAAAAAAAAAATTGACCGTTGCAGCAGAAGCTTCTTATGATCTGAGCACTGTCAGCATGATTTATTATTGCACTATCACAAAGTTATCGAGGTTTCTTTTTAACCGAAAATTGGCACTAATTTATGGTCTCAGTACTAGAAAATACTACACAAATTACAACGGAGACGGCGAGCTATTTATGAATGGATAGAATCGTGAAAATATGAGTAGCTATGTGGTGCGTATGAATAAACGGTTAACTAAATATTGTGTTTTTTTAAGGATATTATTTTTAATTTTTTAATTTAAGGCAATGCGAGCAGGGTAGCGCGCGCGTTATGGTCCACTCACCCTGAAGAAGATTCTCTAGATGAATCGAAACATTGTCGGTGTCCTCATTGACAATTTATCATTTACGTGAGTAATTTCCCGTTGTTGTAATAATGTGTAAGTTTTAACTACTTAAATTTAATTAGTAACAGACACTGACAATACGCTATTATTTTTTTTGGTAATTAAAAACTAGTGTTGTATATATATACATATCATCATGCCGAAAATGTAATGTTTTCTATATAAATGCTTCACTCGTGCGAGTTGATCGCGATCCAAAGACGTCGTAGAAAAAAAACTTTTTAAAATAACATAAATCATGGCGGTCGTCGGTTTGTGACGTAACGGTAGCATTGGGATTACAAAAAACGGGTCAAGTGGGAGTGTCCGGTAAAATATAAGATATACGTTACTATTTTTTTAATTTAATTAGTTTTGTAAAAAAAAAATAAAAAAATAGGATCACGACTGTTATTCCCAAGTACGGTAGACATCCTCTCAGATATCCAGACGCTTAGATCCTTTGAAGATGTCTAGTGGGGGTAGTCAGAGGCAAGTTCAAACATTATATTTGGCACATGCCCACATTTTGCAGTAGTTAGCATTCCATACGTGACAGGTTGCAAACCCATCGCCGCTTCGTTTTGTAAATAAGGCTCAATTGGATACTATAGATTTTAAAATAAAAATATATATATTTTTATCTTTTTTGGTATTTGTATCTACTAGTCTACTAGTATGTACCTATATAAAATAAAGTCGGGTTTGTTCAAACTCGAGAACTGCTGGACCGATTTTCGTGATTTTTGGTTTCTTGGACTTATCTCCCTCCTGAATAGCAGAATAACTAATACTTAAAAAAACATTTGTTAATTCCAAGGCGGTACGAAGTTCGGTGGGTCAGCTAGCTAAGAGATCTTTCATTTCTTTAGATTCAGTGCTGTGCGGCTCAATGCTGAGACGGGGACCTATTTGCCCGCACATGGCACAATCTGCTTTTACTTTTGTACTAAATTATTAATCTATTCTATACATATAATAAAACTGTAGAAGAGTTCAATTCTGTACATTGAATAAAAACTAAAAAAATACTCCTAGGGACCTTTATAAAAGTAACACAAACAAAAAAAAAACATTTTGTAATTTTTGTCTGTCTGTCTGTCTGTCTGTTATCCGGCTTTCACGCAAAAACTACTGGACGTATTTTGATGAAACTTTTTTGTTATGTAGCTATTAGTCCTCGGCTATAATTTATTTTGAAGATTGGAATACCAGATGTGAAACTATCTGTCCCCCAGCGAAGCGGGCACGGGTCAGCTAGTTGTAAATATAAACCTATTTTCTTTCTTCTTTATTTAATTTAATATGTCAAATGGTGATCTCGTAGAGAAACGTCCAGCATCACTTTCCATAGCTCGCTGAACTGCTTGTTGAGTGATTTATTACAGACCAACACAGAACCAGTAGCACTAGTTAATCCCATTCAATCCAAAACAGCGTGGTAACAAACAGGACCCCTATTTCACCGCTTGTTGCTAATGCTCACCGCCCACTGCCCGGCTAATTCTCGTCGCCTTCTAAAAGCTCGTATATGAAAAGCCGAGGATTAGCGCAGTTGGGGGGTCGACCTGGATCTCGCCAACTGACATGAATGAAGACTCGTGTGTGACGTGAACGGTTTTAAAAATACGTCCGCCTCAAAACTTTATTGCAAACCCATTGATCTTTACACAGTTTTATCCATTCATCAACTTCTATACAAAAAAAATAATTTGTATTACAGTTTGTGTTCTAAGTAGTAAGTTTGGGTCAAATCTGCAGATCAAATCTGAGCTTAAATTTCTCATAATTTAACTTCGATGACAATACAATAAATGGGAATATAGAGCTGATCTAATGATGGAGACATGAGCTGTTTAACGGAACTCCTCAGTACATAGTCTGATTGAGTTATTGTTACGTCGAGCTGATCTGATGAAATTGAACTTAATAACTCTATCGTGTTTGGGCTCGTTGGATGTCTTGACGAGTACTATAAAACCACTATAAAACTGCTTCGCAAGGGTTTTTTTTTTTTTTTTTTTTTTTTTACTATTCAGGGCAGAAATAAATTCAACAACATTAAAATCCGTACAGCCGTTTTTGAGATAATGGACACACGACACGACATTTTGACAAAACTTACTTAAAAAAAAAAAAAAAAATGTTTTGTTTGTTTCGTTTTAAAAAGAACAAGCAGTAACATGATGACTGCTTTTTTGGTAAAATTGCGATCGTCATTATCCGAAATTCCCGTCGCGTCATCCGAAGGCTCGTATGAAAAGCCAAGGGATTAGCGCAGTTTAAAGAGGGGTCGACCTGGATCTCGCGATCTGTCACAAATGGAGACTTGTGACGTGAGCGGTTTTTAAATCGCGGAAGCCATCGAATCGAAAGCATTTGATACAAATCCTTGTGATATTATCTACTAGCTTTCGCCCGCGGCTTCGCTCGCGTGGTACCCTAATCAAAAGTTCCCTATATACTATTCCAAGACTTAAGCTATGTCTATTCCAAGTTTCATCCAAATTAGTCGTTTGGGCGAGATTGAGGCACAAACATATAAACAAACTCACAAACTTTCTAGAGATTCTCTATTCATCTATATAAAGAAAACTAAATCGCCTAAATGTTTGTACGCGCATAACTTCGGAACGACTGTAATTACTTTGATAATATTTTTTTCATGTGTTCGTTATTTTGTAACATTTTGGAAAATCAACCATGAAATTGTAAAAATCTGGATTCTGAAACTATTAAAGTGATTTTTTCTATGGGATTTTTAAAATTTGACAGGACAACTTTCTTTCGGACAGCTAGGACATAATAAATCTTCATAAAATAGGAGATGACACAATGACTGACAGATAACGCAGAGGCTCAACCGCTGGTCCTAGACATTTGAAATTTGAATTAATTAGTATTGGTGTGTAGACGTGCGTTAACAATAAAAATTAGATTTTCGTAGGTACCAGCAACGCGATCTCATAAAAACTGTCGATAATATTTACGATACGCATACGCCATCTAGAGCTTGCCTTTGTTAACTGTCTTAGTCGTTTCTGCCGCGGTTTTAGGAACTGGCAGCGCCTTAACCAAAGTATGTTTTAAAATAAAATGGCTTTGGTTTAATATTTTTTTTTACAATTTTACTCTTATTTACATACTCTTTTATTTAAATACTTTGTAATATAATATGTATAATGTATATATATAAAAATACACTTTAAATTCTGTTCATTGGTGTGCGCATCGCTTGAAAAACACTAGACCGATTTGGCAATATATTCTTTAATGCTAGTAATAACTTTTATATGGATATAAACATTGGAAAGTTGCCAAAAAAATTATAAAATCCTAGATAAAATAGGTGAAAAATACGACACGAATATTTCTATAAAACAAGGTAAAATTCAGATTTTAATCTGATTTCGCAAGAAGTAATGAAAGGCTCTATTTGAAATCTGATGCTTTATTCTTGATAGACTTGTTTGCTAAAGGTCGCGTCATCCTTTTTAAGATATTAAATCTCTATTCCTCTCGGACCCTTTTCAAATAAACTCCAGCCCCCCGACTATTCTGCCGCTTTTTCGATTATGTGAAGTGTAAATACTGTTTAGCCGCAGTTGACTACCCACAAAAATATGAACTACTAGCCCTTGTGACAGACGTTGTTCTGTTCAAATTTCTATAGTCGCATAGAGTACCGTACGTTGCTATGACGCCTGATGTCAGATTTTTTGCACAGCAGCGCCATCGATACCCAAATCATCTTTTTTGTGTTTTGTCGTTTCGATCGTTGTAGTTTCGACACAGGACAAACATTTTTGTTTTGAAAATAGATTATTTGTTATAATTTATCTTATAAGTATGTATTTACAAAAAAGTACCTAAGCTCAGTTTGGGGTTAGATGGCACTGTTTGAAATGTCTACTAATATTTTTTATTTTAGTATACACCCCTCTTTATTACCAAAGACCAAAGAAAAAGGTAAGTCAGAAAGGATTCAAGTAATGAAATTCAGTGGATTCTTTTTTAAGGCAGACGAGACGTTCGTGAAAGCAAAAACAAAAAATATATTTATTTTATGCAAATTATTGTGAATTTCCTGAATAAATGGGAGTTATTCAGCTGTTTCCTTGAACTGTGGTACGATTCAATGATTCAGTTCCATTTTTGATGTGCCTCGAGGCGTGTAATACTGTTTACAGAGAAGGTATTGCTTTTGTGTTTATTTTGGAATATTTCAAGCAATAGGTATCTTACTGATGAGTATTGATGTTTGGTTATAGCTCAAACAATTGTTTTAGGTTCAGCAGATTAATAAATAGATAAATAGATATTGATGGGCATTTCACACGACGCCATTTTGCATCAAACTATGTACAAGGCTTGTACTATGGAAACTAGATAACATAGATAACTGAATGTCTACCCAATTACGATAGACATTCTCTCGGATCTGCGTGCTTGACTCTTTTTGCAGATGTCTACTGTCTCTGTCTCTCTTTATTCAGAGGCACGTCCAAACATTACATTTGACACATACTTATATTTTGCAGTAGTTGCCCATCGCCGCTTACGACAATACTAACTAGTTTTATCGCGATGTTTTCCTTCACCGTTTTAAGCACGTGTTTTGATGCGCATATAATTACTAACAGAAAAATCCATTGATTTACTCTGGGATTCGAACCAACAATCTTCGATATTAATGTCGAGGTACCTCCCACTCGGCCAACACGGCAAAAATAAATATGTAGACACAAAACCTCAAATAGCTTCAGCCACTGCAATTATATCTAATAGCCTAGAATTTTCAGTTCGTATTCTGACATTCAGCATTATATGTAGAACCCCAGAATTTGCCTAATCCTTTTAAAATACGCTGACGCAGCAATCCCTGACCATGACAGGTATAATCGCACTCGGGTTGGTTGGTTTGAATAAAGAATCTTTAAAAAAAAATACAAATCTCGCTCCAAATTTAAAATTTATGCAGACAGCCGAGTCTCACAGGCCTTCGTACAATTTGCACAAATAAATTTAGCATAGAATATTTAATTTTTCGTACTGTTGAAAGAGATGGCAGGTGCCGAATGATATATTTCGGCGTGCCTTCGACTAACTAAAACTTGGAATATTTAAGGATGAAGGCGTGATCAAGTGGTGATTTTTTTTATCTTTTATCACGACTTATCCCGAAGACGTCCTCTTGGAGATAAGTCGTGTCCGTGATTACGGTACCTATTACTTTTTTTCTTTATATTTTCTCTATATTTTTTTTCTTTATATTTTTTTTAACTCGTAAATAGAATTAATTATTTACAGGGATTGTATTTCTTCAACTGATGATAGAATGTGCATTATATTACTTAAAAAGTAATGGTAACCCTTCTTACGCGTGGTATTTAGGGTTCCGTACCCAAAGGGTAAAGACGGGACCCTATTACTAAGACTTCGCTGTCAGTCTGTCTGTCCGTCCGTCTGTCTGTCTGTCACATGGCTGTATCTCATGAACCGTGATAGCTAGACAGTTAAAATTTTCAGAGATGATGTATTTCTGTTGCCTCTATAATAACAAATACTAAAATAAGAATAAAATAAATATTTAGGTGGGGCTTCCATACATCATACGTTTTTTTTATAGATAATGGCACGGAACCCAACCTGCAACTCGTACTGATAATGGTACTTGACCGGTTTTTTTTTACAAGTATTGATATCCCATTTCATTATTTTATTTGGATAACAACTACTATAGATTTTTACACTGGTCTTTATCATGTAATTACCTTTTAAGAAGACTTTATGACCCATGTAAAAATCTATAGTTATGTCTACTAAGCACGATAGTTTTAAAAAGTTTCATTAAAGGTTTTATCTATATAATTTAATTTATATTTATCTATATAATTATTTTTATCGGTATCCGTTCAGCCTTTACGACGATTGAGTATTAAACAAACAAACATCAAAACCTTCACATTCATATTTATTATGATTACCTATTGATTCGCATAATTTGATCAGTCATAGTTTTACGACATAATATTAGTTAATGCTTATGATAATGTACCCATAACATCACCACCGTAACTAAATACGTACTTATTTTACTAGTTATAAAATTTAGAAGTCATAAAATTGGAAGTCATAATAAATTTAGTCGAATTGATATCTTGTCATTCGTACTATTTTAATATGCATAAAATTTTATGTATATTTTTTATTCAACCTACTCAAAACTTTCAGATTTATAATATTAGTTAGATATCCCGTCATAAATAACTTTTTTTCATCATAGGAGTTTCTCGTAATGAATATGATAATACTAGCTGACCCGTGGCAGACTTTGACCTGTCCAAATTTTAACAATCGCAATCGCAAAAACACTTTCAGACAACTTCCTATTTTTACCAAAAAATTGTAATTTATTTTATCAAGACAATGTTTATTTGGTAGAATGGGTATCATGCAGTTACCAAAACTGACGTCAGATTTTTTTACACACCAGCGCTATCTGTACCAAAATCGCGTTTATTTTTATTTTAGGTATGTATATTGTTTGCATTATAAATACTTCTATTTTTTTAATCGGATATCTACATCTAGAGCAAGTTTCACTTTAATCCGTTTTGTCGTTTAGGCCTGTTTGACGAATAATAACATACAAACATTCTTACAAACTTTCGCATTTATAATATTAATAAGATTGTATTTTTTTTTGCAGAAATCTCTGGTTCATCTAGGTACAGAATAGAAGGACATAATCGTATATTTACTATATGTATTACTAGCTAACCCGGCGAACTTCGTATCGCTTTAGTATGTTAATTTCCCGTTCCTGTTCCCTTTCCCGTTCCCGTTCCCGTTTACAAAATGATCCGCCATTTATTGAATTCATTTGTTACAAAAAATGTGATAAATGAATAACCGCTCTACCGATTTTGTGTAAACTTCACATAAACCATCTACTAAATAGTCCGAACAAATCCTAAACATGGTTTGGTTAGGTGAGCCCGTTCTTCACTACATAGTATAAAGCAAAGTCGCTTTCCGCTTCCCGCGTCTGTATGTCTGTATGTATGTTTGCTTATATCTTTAAAACTACACAACGGATTTTGATGCGGTTTTTTTTAATAGATAGAGTGATTCAGGAGGAAGGTTTATATGTATTATAACATGCTACCCGTGCGAAGCCGGGGCGGGTCGCTAGTGAGTTATAAAATTACAACAAAAAGTGGCATAAGTGCTTCAGTATCGTTCGGCTGAGTTGACATAATACTATAGGTACCTGTTGCTAGATCTGTTGTGAACTGATCCAAGCGGTTAGGATTGCGAAAAAATTGTCTGATTATTCTGATGACATAATGGGATTGCTATTGATTTTATGCATTAAATGTTTTTATGGGCATGTGACAAATGTAATTTTTAGACGTGCTTTTGACTAATTTTTAGACATCTTCAAGGATCTGAGTGCCTGAGGATCTAAAAGGGATGTCTACCGTACTCGGGAATTACAGTCGTGATCCTATTTAATTTTCAGGTTTTTTCGATCACCCAGAACTAACATCTCTGTGATTAATATATACATTTTTGTGATGTTTTTAGGGTGTTATAAAAGTATATAGCATAGGTACCGACCTATGCACTCTTTTGCCTAATCAATACAACAAACGTGTTTTTTTTTGCCGTTTGATATAGTTAATGGTACGGAACCCTTCGTGCGCGAGTCCGACTCGCACTTGGCCGGTTTTTTTTAAATCTGCATTCACGGAATCTTAGAATATTTATACCTCAAATCATTTAGACGTCTGTCGACGTCAAAGAGATGCTATGGCTAATTTAGCGGTAAAATATCTGCTGTGGATGATTTATTTTTGTTCGTTTGAATAATTCCGCAACAGTAAATATCTTTAGCAGTAGGTACCTAAATTTATTTCAATTCGTGTGGTACCGAAATGGTAAAATAGAAATGATTTTTATTTACTGGTAAATGTTCTGCTACAAATTGATTTTTGATGTCTGATGATGTAATGAACTTTGATTTTTGGATTTTTTTGATTTAGAGGTCGCTTGCGGCAGACAACACGTGATTTTATCAAAGCAGAGACGACCAACGAGCGAAGTAAGCTCTGTCAATGCACGGTATGCGGGGATGAAAAAGCACAGAACTCGAAATATTATTATTATGGTCCTGGTAGCCTAGTGTCAATATACTCGTAGGAACCTACTGTAAAAAATGTGGTTAAAAAAACTAAAAAACTATATTTTTTTTGTATTGTCATCGATCCTTAATAAGTATGCAAAGTTTCAAATTCATCCGACGTTTTGAAGTAGGTCTAAATCACGTTCAAAGATTCCGTTACATACATACAACCCAATCATAAAAGAGCGTGTTAATAAATAAGCGTGTTAAAAAGGCTGCATGCGTGTGTACTAGCTTCAATTCGACTTTGGTTTACAGTTTCTCGTAGTATATCTACTGCTTGATTCTATATCGTGGTTCGGCCGTTCAAACGGCGGATATGATGCGTGCCATCTGTTTTGATGGAAACTGGAAGTATTGCATAACAATTTTTATTCTCTTTGTACATCAAGAATGAGGGTTTAATTGTGCGGAGACGAATAAACACATAAACGGGCGTGAGTTACGCTTCCTACACCACTTCATGCTCTGAATTATTTGGAGATTTTTAATAGAAGGGAAGCGCAGTCTATTAATTGAAGTAAAAATAAGATAAATAATCATACAACGCCGACAAATAGGACAGGCGGATAGAAGTTGTATCACAACAGTTTTTTTTATTATGAACCATTTTAATTATAGAGAATAGCTTTGTACCTATTTATTTCAAATTATCTTTAGGTATTATATAATTGTGTTTGAAATTACAAAAGGTATTTTAGTTTTCGGTACTCACTCATATTATGAGTGGGTACCGAAATGATACACTAGCATGTGTAATAGTAAAATGAACTGTACCTACTGCAACTAGTGATCGGTATCAATTTTAAAAACAATCCTTATAATATTCATTTTTTACAAGTTTTAATTTCACTTGCAATGTATGTATGTATGTAACTGTGTTTGTTCGGGTGGAATCTTGCAACCCAATTTTGAATCAGATGGGGGTGAGAATTTTGAATCATTTACAACCGAACCTTAGTAAATACTTCGATTGTGAAAAAACTTTGCATTCTGGTCCAGTTCCGATGACAATCGTATGATGTGACAGGCGATAGCGCGCTGGTGCTCGACGGTTTAATTAATTTTACAAAAGTTTGTCGTTAAAAAATATTTTTCAATAGAAAACTTATTTATATGTTCGGTTATATTGTTTCTCTTTGTGAACAATATACCTTTCAAGTTACGAAACATGTTTAATCATCTAGCAACCAATCACTTAACCCTCCGAATAGCTCTGTAATTTCCACTATCGACAAACTATTTGACTGGATAAGGAACAATCCACATTCCTCTCTGTAGTGCTACAGCCAATAGCACTCGCTCCCTATAATTTGGCCAAAGTTCTGATATTACATCCCTTATTCATCTCAAAACAAAGCGTTCCAATACAACACAACGGCATATTATAAATATATGTCACAGTCAAACCTCATAAGCAGTCAAAACTACTTTTGAATTCTATCATTAGACAAAACTAATGTTAGGTTAGCGAATGTGGTGAGATGGTGAGCGAAGCGACAATACAAATGATAAATTCGTTGTTTATTATCAAAACTAATAATAATAAACTTTATTTATTTCAGTCAAAAGATTTACAAATAATTGTTAAAGCCTTGATCTTTGAGCTAGGTAATATATAACCTGTGATTCAGAAATCAAGTGCCTATATATCCTTATGCACTAACACTACACGTTAATAATCTATATTCTATATTAATATTATAAAGAGAAAAGTTTTATTTTTTGTTTTTTATTTATGTTTGTAATGGATAAACTCAAAAACTACTGAACCGATTTCAAAAATTCTCTCACCATTACCAAGCTACATAATCCCTGAGTAACATAGGCTATTTTTTATTTTGAAAAAGTAATAAATTCTTTATAAGAATGACGATAGTTTGAAGCAAGGTGTATAAAATTGCCAAAAGTTTTGCTTTCTTCGTGTGCGCTACAAAAACTATTGAACGGGAATTGTAACGGGAACGGGAACGGGAACGGGAACGGGAACGGGAACGGGAACGGGAACGGGAACGGGAACGGGAACGGGAACGGGAACGGGAACGGGAACGGAAGACAACATTTGTTAATTCTAAAGCGATACGAAGTTCGCGGGGTCAGCTTGTTAACATATAAAACGTTTATTGTGGTAGCTGACTAAATGCTTTTTCTTTCTCTCTGTCTTGTATGGAATGCTTATTACAGCTAAATGTGTGCATGTACCAAATGTAATGTTTGGACTGCCTCTTACTACCTCCTTTAGGCATTATCAAGGATCTAAGCGCCTAGGGATCTGAAAAAAGTCTACCATACTTAAGGATTACTACTACAGTTGTTATCATATTTCATTTTTATTTACCTTCTTTATATTCCCGTTCAAATGATTTTGACGATCACTAATAACCAAAAACCCCTTTAAACCGATATCCTTTAGTCAAAACTAGCTATTACTGATTTTTGCAGTATAATGTAGTTTTGACCGGTTGTAAGCTTAGACTGTAACATATACTCATACAATCACATATATAAAGGTTAAGTCATAACTTCAGAGCGATCTGAGCGGATATTGATTGGCTTTGAGAACGCAGACGTTACTATCTAATGCCGGGGTCCCACGGCCCGCGTTTTCACGCGCCAGAACGCGCCAAGCCGGACGGACGCGCCGTGGGAACGATGCATCCGTGATGGCCCGTGCTCGGAACGCTCTGTACGCGCCGCGCCGGACGCACACAGGCGAAGCGTCATGTTTTACCGTTGTTTTACGCACCGTGGGACCCCGGCTTTAGGCTGTTTACACATAGAGACGTCTAACATACGTCTTTGGTCCTTTCATGGTCTTAATTTATTAGGTCAATGACCAAGTTACCAGCGCAGCATGGTAATATAAACTTTATGCTGAACTGTGTGCCATTTCACCACTACTCAGTCAGAACTACTAGGTAGAACCTAGAGACCTAAATCTATTTTAGTTTAATAGTTAGGTATTCTTAGACATAGGTATATTCCACTCCTACGTCCAATGGATAACGTGTCCCAAAAAAACAATTAACTTAAGCGTCCACTTGGACAGCTGTCCCTAAATTGCAAGAAAAAACTGTACCGCCACTTCCACGTTTTAAGGATACACCCAGCTACAGTTGGTTCTAACAAAAACTACTAGATGGAGCAGAAATAAATAATGGCAGTGGTAGAATATTTTTCGTCTTATCCATGGCAACTTTTTTGCGCATTCAATTAAAAAAATTGGACCCTCGCCGCCATTATGTGTTTTGATGCATTTTAGTGCACGGATGACGTAAAAAATGCAGTAATTAGTTATTTTCCTCTACTTATTTCCTAAAACATTGCCTATCAGGTTGATCGTGATGATTTAAGCCACACGAAATATGTATTATCCACTCAGTGTCCCTAACCTTGTAATCGAATAATCTTTGTTGAAAAGTTACGGTATCGTATTGTGTTTTTCTTTAGATGATTCAGTGTTATTTTTAATGCATCGCATTAAATACATTATATTTTATAATCGAATATAATAAAATCAATTCTGAATTTCATTGGCATTTCATAGGTATTTTTTGATTGATACAATTTCAGTAATTGTTATTGTTGTAATAAGGCTCATTTACGAGTAAGCAAAGTAAAAATAAATCCGACCAAGTGCGAGTCGGACTCGCGCACGAAAGCATCCGTACCATTAACTATAAAAAAAACCACACCTTAATATTTATTTTGTTCTGTTTTTAGTACTTGTTATTATAGCGGCAACAGAAAAAACATCATCTGTGAAAACTTCAACTGTCTAGCTATCATGATTCATGAGATACAGCCCTGTGACAGATAGACAGACAGACAGACGAGAACGAAATCTTAGTAATGGGGTCCCGTTTTTACCCTTTGAGTACGGAACCCTAAAAACTAACAACACACTATGGACCTTTTACCATGTAAAAAGGTCTAACTTTACCATCTGATTAGTTCTCATACAATAAATTCGCTAACATTTCGTGTTCAAGCATCGTACGAAAAATCGGATCGGACGCTGTTCTCCCAGCAATAGTCATCGATATAAATTAATGTGCAATCAGATCCGCATCACACAAAATCGACCTCTATTTCGCTGACTGAGAGCACGTAATCGCGAATCAATAGAGCGCGTTTCGTAGACTACGTTTCGGTGTTTGATAGACATTCATTAGGTGGGTAATTGTTTTTCTGTCGGTTCTCCCGATCGAAGGAAGTTTGTTCTGTTACCTGCGTTAATCAATTTCCTTTTTCTTCGAATTTGCTGTCTGTACCCCAGTGTTTATTTTCACCATATTTACTTTCTTTTATTGTGGTATTGTTTGTTCGGAAATTATTAGCATTGAAAGCAAATACAGAACATAAAAACATATAATGCTAGTTCAGATAAACAATGCTTAAGGGTAGATTTATATTAGAACGGGCCATGCCTGGGGTGTTCCGTGTACGTGGCCCGGACGGGGCACGGACGGGGGGATTTGAAACGTTACATATACATTTTGTATGAAGCAGTTTCTATTAAACAGTGCCCGATCCGTGTCCTTTCCGGGCCCGTCTACTAACTAAAGGCTCCGGCCCGGCCAGGACACGGCACGCCCCAGACACAGCCCGTTCTAATATAAATAATAATAATAAAAACATTTATTTACAAAGTAGGTAGGTACTTACAATGTATTTTATAGTAAATGAAACTATTTTAATTTTCTCTTTCAGTACATACCTTATAGAAAATATGAATAAAACCTTATAGGAAATCTACCCTTAGCGAAGGCACGAAAGGGATCAGATATTTTTTTGGATAAAAATTTCGAATCATTATTATCTTGTGAACCCAATTATTATCATAGATATTATTATTATTAATATTATCTAAACGGAAGACAAATAAATGCCAATAAAAGCTGACTATACGATACATAAACAGCGAATATTGCGAATAAAGAAGCCCCATATGTCGACGAGAGGCGCGTACCAAATGTTCTCGAAGTTTTGGGACACCCTCAATGGCCTCACAGCTTAGTTGGTCGTACTCTACCTTCTACGCTATAGGTTGTGGGTTCGATCCCCACCCAAGGCAAACATTTGTGTGATGAACATAGATGTTTGTTCTGTGTCTGGGTGTTACTATGTATAATAAGTATGTATTTACAAAAAAAAGTATATAAGTATTCTATCAGTTATCTGGTTCCCATAGTACAAGATTTGCTTAGTTTGGGGCTAGATAGTGTTGTCTGTCAAGTCCGCCAATATTTATTTATTTATTTACCCTGTATAAATAAAAATTAATTGCCGCATGTATGAAAGATCATATCTTAGTCTTGAGAACTATTCAACCATTTTGGCAGTTTTTTTTGTTGTGCTCGTAATTGTTAGGACAAGGTTTATATGTGAAGATTTATGGGAAGTCTACCAGAAAATTAATAAATTCGGGTAATTTTCTATATGATTATTAAAGTTTGGACAGGAGAATGTCTGTCCGGGCCAGCTATATAAAATAAGTTTTTTTATATATATTTATCTATAGCTTTTGTAAAATCTGCAGAAGTTGCCTTGAGATTATTTAATGTGAGCTCAAACCAAGGCGATCTATTATTATCCATCAAGTTGTTCCCTTCTTAGTAAGTTCAGCTCGCTTTATTTATATGTCTTACTAGCGACCCGCCCCGGCTTCGCACGGGTGCAAAGCTGATACCAAAATATATTACAGAATGGGCAATATTATTCCATATTAAATGCAAAATGTATTTAAGGTACTTAATTATATAGAAAAAAAGAAAAAAAAATAAAAAGTAAAGGATAGAAATTGATTATTGTGGGTTATCCCTAAGAGATAAACATATACCATCGCGGACTATTTTGTAGACCTTTTTAAGGTATAATTGTATACCCAGTATTAAGTACATTATTTTGATCTATCTCGTAGAGTTCAGCCAGCTTTTGCAATGTAAGCGCAAAAAAATGTGTTTATTTACGACTTCATATTAGAAATCTTAAAATTATCGGTGGTTCTCTAATATATTAAGCATGTTATTATACATAAAAACCTTCCCTCTGAATCACTCTATCTATTACAAAAAACCGCATCAAAATCCGTTGTGTAGTTTTAAAGATATAAGCATACATACATACAGACATACATACAGATGCGGGAAGCGGGAAGCGACTTTGCTTTATACTATGTAGTAATTAAGTGTGTAAAGTTTCAACTCAAACGGAACCGTTGTCAAAATTTGCTTGCATAATTTGTACGACACAAACGAAACAAATGTACAATGCAAGTTAAACAAAAGCTTGCGTGAGATTTATACTGAAGTATGTGACAAGAAATATGAATGAAAATGGAGGTACCTGAAGATATGAGTACTTAAGCCTTAAGTATATAATATAAACCTATACTTAAGATAGGACTATCCTGATCGTTTAAATATATCGTTTTTTTAGCTATAATTACCATCAAATACGTTTTACGAAGACGCAAGGGTTGAGAAAAAAACAGCTAAGAGCGTGTCGGGCCACGCGCAATGTAGAGTTCCGTGCATGTGCACTTACATTTTTATTATTAATTTCTGAAATTTGGCACTTTAAAGCTTAATATTATACAAACGGGTTCCTTGATCAAAAAGTTGTCTTCACAAACACGAAATATTTTTAAAGACTCTTAGAACGACATCCTACACCATGGGGTACATAAAAAAAACAAGATTTTATTGTACCTCTTTGTCAGCGTGACTAATGTGACATAATGTTTATTCAGCAAAATTACAGATTTCTAGCACGAAGACTCTCTGAGCCAAGCTGCAGACAGACGGATGGACAGACGGACATGGCGAAACTATAAGGGTTTCTCGTAGACTACGAAACCCTAAAAACAGCATCAATACTCGAGAGAAGGAGAAAAAAACGTGCCAGTTCAAATAGTAAAAATAATATTCAAAAGTAGATCGTAATATTGTTTCCTTTCAAACCTATTCATAAGCCAGTACAAAAAACTTACAAGAACGCTTCTTCTTATAAGAACATGCTTTTTTAGGGTTCCGTACCCTAAGGGTAAAAACGGGACCCTATTACTAAGACTATGCTATCCGTCTGTCCGTTTATCACAGAGCTGTATCTCATGAAGCGTGTTAGCTAGACAGTTTAAACTTTTACAGATGATGTATTTTTGTTGCCGCTATAACAACAAATACTAAAAACAGAATAAAATAAATATTTAAGGGTAACGTATAACAAACGTGTTTTTTTGCCGTTTTTTTATAGATAATGGTACGGAACCCTTCTTCAACTCGCACTTGGTCGGTTTTTTAGTACTATCATTCCAATAGTACAAACCCTCGGTCAGTAATTCAATACCATTTGATTTATGATATGGAAAGCGATTTCTCTTCGTTATGTCCGAGCTATTTTTCGGTATGTTACCCGATACACTCGCCTTTTCCACCGAAGATTGATGGAGCACGAGCCGTCATGTATAGCTTCAAATTGAACACATTCCGAGCCAGGGAGCTCAGCGTGAAGATTTTTATAAGCTGCTTGCATGAATTCTTAGTAGGCAAAAATGCTAACTATTGCAAAATGTGGGTATATGCCAAATGTAATGTTTGGCCGTGCCTTTGACTTAGAGATCATACTTACCAAGAACCACTAAGACTTCGAATGAACGTTTTCAAAGGAAAATGTGAAAAGCGTTGTGCTGAGACTTCAGCTATGGGCTTTAAATTAAACATTGATGATATTTAATTTATCCAGCTTCCATATTGTACCGAAAAGGTAAACAAAACGTATGCTGCATACGAATAAGGCTTCATCACCGATTTTGCGGTAATATATTTGGCAGGACGTGCCTCGCGTCGCAATGACGCCGTGAGAACACTTTCTGCGGGTACTTCTGGTACGAAATAATTACGTTTTCTGTTGAAAAATATCTTTCAATGACAAGCTTTTGTAAAATCAACCATCAAGCACGAGTTTTACTCAATCAAAGATTACTATTTACTAAGAAGTTCCGTTGTGAGTGACTCTATCATCAGATCAGCTTGCTGTCACCATATTATTGCATTGTCACCGAAGTTACATAAGTATTCGAAATTTCAGCTCAATCGGTTGGGGATAACTGCTTCAAAATTGAGTTGCAAGATTCCTCCTTAACAAACATAGTTTCATAGTTACATACATACATTGCAAGTTAAATAAAAGCTTGTAAAAATAAAACCTATGCTTGTTTCGACTAATCGAAAAGTCGAATGACAAACATTAGTTTTTCAAGTTTTATGAAGGAATTATTAGTCCTGCAAAAATGCAATATTAATGGGACTAAACTATTCTCTACTAAACAATAGAAAAATCTTCAAAATCGGAACAGCAGGAATAAATTATATACGCGATCATACATACAAAAAAAAAACCGGCCAAGTGACAGGCGGAATCGCGCACGAAGGTTTCCGTACCATTATCTATAATAACGGCAAAAAAAAACATGTTTGTTGTATGGGAGCCCCTCTTAAATATTTATTTTATTCTGTGTTTAGTTATTATTTGTTTAGTTAGATTAATTGTTGTTAGAGCAGCAATAGAAATACATAATCTGTGAAAATTTCAACTGTCTAGCTATCATAGTTCATGAGATACAGCCCTGTGACAGACAGACGGACAGACAGACGGACAGACTGACGGACAGACGGACAGCGAAGTCTTAGTAATAACGTCCCGTTTTTACCCTTTGGGTACGGAACCCTAAAAAACTGCGTTGAATTGGAAACCTCCTTTTTTTCGTCGGTTGTTAATAAAAGGTAAGGGCTTCAAGATCTTCAAGTAAAGTGTTGATTAGTTACTTTCAAAGTACGAAGGTTAATTGGCAAGTAAAAGTAACGATTCCATTGTCTTTCATTATGGTTCATTCAAATCTATGGCTACATCCAAGGGCCATACCATAAAGTCCTAAAGAAATATCAAAACCAATATTACTGGCGGTCCGAAAGTGACAATACTATATGCTTCGTATTGCGTTGTTACTTTGGCACCGTGATAACGTTGTTAGCTGTGTAAACTACGAAACCATACATTGCGCGTGAACCGACACGCACTATGCCTGTTTTTTGTACCATGTTTTGGTTCCAAATCGAGAAAAAATTGATTCTTGAATAGCTCGTGTTTCTTCTAGGCTCGCGAAGACTTTCATCTCGTTCCTAAGACGTATCAAAGTGATCCTTGTGATTTTATTGAAATAAATATATATTGATTTTGACTTTGACTTAATCTTCTAGGATGCGACCACTACTTACTAGACTAGACTGTCACTAGTGTCACTCTAGTCCTACTATCCTACTAATATTATAAATGCGAAAGTTTGTGAGTGGTTGTGTGGGTATGTTACTCTTTCGCGCAAAAATTACTAAACAGATTTAAATGAAACTTTACAGTAATATAGCTTATACATCAGAATAACACAGGCTTCTTTTTATCCAGGTACCACCACCCAATATCCAAGCCGGAGCGAGCAGCTAGAAATATAATAAATGCACTAGTTTGTGTGTGTTTGCTACTCTTTCAAGCAAAAACTACTGAACGGATTTAAATGAATCTTAACAGTAATATAGCTTATGCATCAGAATAACACATAATAACGAGCGAAGCCGCTGGAGGAAGCTAGTTAGACATAAAACGTAGTTTCACCAGGAAAAATCCGACGCCAAGCGAGAAAGCGTTTAATTAATGACATAATACAGATTTTAAAAATTAAATTACGTCACTTCCAGCTTTCGTTCTCAAGAAAAGTTAAAAAGAGGGACAAAAAGTTTGCAAATCTGACGCAAGCGTCGCAAAAGAAGCGTGTTGATATTAAGGCGCTCCCAGTCGACGATTATTTTTGTTCGAAACGAAAAAAGAAATACTTGTGAACAAGCCACATCTCCTATTTTATAATGTATAGTATATGTTACATAGTATAAAGCAGATGATGAATATCTGCTGCCGCTATAACAACAAATACTAAAAACAAAGTAAAATAAATATTTACAAAACTACCCACCCGTAAAACCGAAAAGAGGTTAAATGGGACCTTATAACGAGTCCATTCACAATATTTAAGAACCGTAGTAACCCAAAAAAACAAAAGAAAAATAAAACATTTATGAATTAAAAGTAGAAAAACTATTAAAGTAGACAATGAATAGATAAATTCGGTACTTAAGGCCCTGTATGTCGACGATTGCTCTTTTTGGAAACGAAAAAAGAAATACTTCTGAAAAAGCCACATCTCCTATTTTTATAAATATATTACTTCAGGTTCCTACCTAGATTTCTATTAAGCTGAAAACATAATAGCAGAAACTTTTCACGATAAAGATATTATTTCAAAATGATACGTTTTAGAATTTATAATCGAAATACTTTGATACCTACTATTAAGATCAACTTGTGATTTATTGTTAACGATAGGTAATATGTAGATCTAGATTTATATTAGAATAGGTTTTTGATAAGTAATTATACATAATTTATATCATTAATTTATTCGAAAAGCAAAGGCGGACCACGCGCCGCCCATGGTGCCCATGTGTTTGTCGTCATTGCAGCGGTTCGTTTCAAAAAAGAGAAATCGTCGACATACAGGGCCTAAAGACTTTCTGTTAAATAATCTGGTTCCCTGACATGACAGCATACTAGGGTTGACAAAATTATAATTAATTATATTTTTACGGGGTATTTTGTAACACGTTGTTTAAATAGATTTTACTAACCGACCCGTAACATACGTTGTTCTGTCAATTTTTTTTCGTAATAATCACATACTAAAAAGGATTTCAGGAAGCTTCCAATTTTTTCCCTACAAACCTTGTACCTACTGTCAAAATAAATTACGAATTTTGGTATGCGTATCATTCATTAGTCAAAACTGCGTTGCTATGACGACTAAATGTTTTTAGTCTGTGAGGTCAGATTTGTTGCACACCAACGCTATCTATATCAATATCATCCTTTTTGCGTTTTTATATCATTTATGGGTGGTTTTTCGGGTTATAAGTTCCCCTTTTACTATTTTTTCTACTAATCCGTTTTGTCGTTTATTTTTGATTACAAACATAGCAGTCTTATCACAATCTTTCGCATTTATAATATTACTAGCTGTCCCGACAGACGAAGTCTTGTCAAATTCATTTTTTTTTCCTAAGAACCTTCTGATAATAACGAATACAACAAAAAAATTAATAGCGAAATCGGTTCAACTGTTCTCGAGATTTGCGCTTACCAACACATTCAGCGATTCATTTTTATATTATAGATTAGAATTATATGGCTTTGTCATTATATTTCTTTTCGACAGGTAGTTTACCTGTGTATCACTGTTGACAAACATGGTGGAACAAAGTTCATCCATTATTTGTTCACGTTCAATTCTGCGGCATTGTGTTCACAGCGTTGGTTGTGCAAACATACTGCCAATCAGAATCAGGTGTATGTATTTACCTTTGCGTTAAAATGTTTTTGCGATATGGCATAGCTTTTCAATTCGTAAATACCAAAAATACCTCCGAAATATAGAAAAACATACTACAAGCCGTATCCCTAGTGAAATGTATCGTGGGTAGTGCTATAGGATTTTTAGGGTTTCGAGTCTACAAGAAACCCTTATAGTCTCGCCATGTCCGTCCGTCTGTCCGCGAGACTTTTAGTGCTAGAAAGCAGTTATTTGGCATGTATATACATATAAGTAATGTAAACAAAGTCGTAGAATAAAAGCTTGAAAACCAATTGTTTTAGGGTACCTCCCCTACACCTAAAGTGGGGATGTTTTTCTATGTGGTCTTTTCTATTAGGCGATGCATATAACAATGCAGAAAGTCATCAAAAAGCAGAAAAAATTAGGGGTTCATGCGATTTAAATGAGTGTTAACGAAAGTGGATTTGACTATAATTTAAGTCTTTTAAAGTGAGTAGCATTACAATATCTGTCAAAAAGGCATTAAAAAAAAACACAATATTAGTTAAGGAGTTTACCCAAAACCGAAAAGTAAGTGGTCTACAAGACATAAAGTTTAAGGACTTCTGGTGTAGAACATAACATACGGAACTTCAGTTCTGTATTCGATTATTTGAATATAGATTAAAATTAAAACCCGTGAGCGCAACTATCCACATAAATCTTACACTAAAGCATTCAGTAAATATCCTATCACGCGATCGTATCCAGGAGTTATCTCTTTATTAACAGCGATGAATCGTACTGCCGCACTGAAGGATGACAGGAACAGTCTACCGAGCCGAGGACTATGACAACAACTTGCAGAAAACTAGGGCGGACTCTCTGCGACAAGATGATACTTGCTGTATTTCAAAGCATTGCTATCAAGAGCTCAGAATTACCAACTAAACGATAAACTTAGTATGAGTTAACCAACTTTTACCGCGGTATTCGCGGTAAAAGTTATCGCCTTGGAACCAAAATACTCACTTTAGAACTTGGGATTTTTGAGTTGGTAAACTTAAAAGATTACGAGGAATGAGTTACCAAATTGATTCACGCCTGCCATGTATAACCGTACAGGATCAAAGAAAAGAGTTAGTTGTGTCAGTAGTAGTAATGGACGTAAGAAAGTTGTAAAACTTTTTTCGTGTCAAACACGTTTGTTATCCTATATCTATATTAGGTAATATTAATAAGTTTTGTTTTTAATATATGTTTTAAAATCAAGCTTTTATAAATTATAGGGCTCTAAGTACTTGTCAAGACAAATCCAACGAGCCCAAACACGACGTGGTTACGTTGTGTAGTTAGGCAGTTCCTATTGCTACATTCGAGCTCTAGACCAGCAGGGCTATTTTGTAAAAACATGATTATCATGTTATGATGTTGAATGCAATAACCTAATGTTAGAGAATACTTAATCTGTACACTTTTCATAATAACTATGCACAGTTTATGCATCTATACCTACGCTTCTGCGTAGGTATTGTATTGGAAGCGAAGATATAGGTGCCTAAAAAGCATAAAAAGCGTAGGTATTATGGCATTCAGTACCATAACATGATAATCATGTTTTTACAAAATAGCCCCACAGCTCGCTAGTACCATAGTTTTATATTGTCATTGGAGATTGATAGGTATGCAAAGTTTTATCTCAATCAGACTATTTACTGGGGAGTTCCGTTGAACAGCTCCTGACTCCATCATCAGATCAGCTTGCTGTCACCATTTTATTGCATTGTCACTGAAGTTAAATAAGTATGCCAAATTTCAGCTAAATTGGTTGAAGATGAAGATAACTGTTCAAAATTGAGTTGCAAGATTTCACCTTAACAATCATAGTTACATTAATATTATAAATGCGAAAGTTTGTGAGTTTGTATGTATGTTTGTTATTCAATCAGGCCTAAACCACAAAACGGATTAAGTCGATATTTGCTGTAAATGTAGATATAATGCCCGAATAAATAATAGACTACTTTAAAATATGAAAAACTTCGCAAAAACTAAAAAAACGCAAAAGGGAAAAAATTCTGTATTGATGGCGCTGGTGTGCAACAAATCTGACATCACAGACTAAAACATTCAGTCTTTTCTATTCGATTATCGAAATTTGACCGGACAACGTCTGTCACGGGTCGGCTAGTAGTTACATACATACACACATTGCAAGTTAAATAAAAGCTTGTAAAAATAGAGATCCCTACGAAAAATTCAATAAAAAATCTAAGGTGTCAAAACATTGCCTATAATCTTCATTAGTACACCCGTGCGAAACCCGGAAAAATATAGCATACGCTTGCCAAAAACGCTATATGCCACAGACAGCTATAGCTAAGCTAAACTGAGCACTTATTCATTACGTGCCAACTAGAGATGGGCACTTACCCGGTAAAAATCATTTATACCCAATTTTTCCTTTCCATTTTGAATTAATATCGGGTAAAAATGATTACTTTTTTGACACTTAACTAATTATGTAATTTTTTTTTTGTTATTTTTTACTCTGGATTATAATTATTTAAGTAGTTTAGTGAAGTAAAATGAACCCAAATAAAATATTTGTATACTGGGTATAAAAACAAAACGACGAGTTTATTTTTACGGTTGATGTTTAACTGTATTGTATTTATATATTTTTATTCAGGTTTAAACAAGTAGTAAGTATTTAATATAAGCACTTAGTATATGTGAACATTTTCACTCGGTATTAATTCAAAATAGGTAAAAATGATTTTTACCCGGTATTAATTTAAAATGGGCAAAAATGATTTATACCGGGTAAGTGCCCATCTCTAGTGCCAAGCTATACGTCGCAGCTGGCGAATGTGATTACAGCTTCCAGCTTCGTTTTATGTACTTGTTGCTCTACGGAGAAATGCAAGTTTAAGTTTAGCTTAATGGTAAGTTTCAAGAGAACTGTGCAGTTTCTACGTGCACCAAGCAAGATATTGTTTCCTAGTAAACTCGTCATCTTCTGTTGATCAGCCTTGGCAGATAGTTGGCAGATAGTTTTAATTAATATGCACATTTACTTATACTAATCGTAGTAGATGCTCTGGAGGTCTTTACCCAAAAGAGAGGTCTTCAACAATAATAACAATTTATAAAAAAAAAATATACACAATTATAAATTTAAAAAATATATATCCTAATAATATTATAAATGTGAAAGTTTGTATGTATGTTTGTTCCTCAATCAGGCCTAAACGACAAAACGTATTTAAATTGAAATTTAGATGTAGATATAATGCTCGATTAAAACATAGACTACTTTAAAATATGAAAAACATCCCTAAAATGATAAAAAACGCAAAAGGGATGATTTGGTATATATGGCGCTGGTGTGCAACAAATCTGACATCACAGACAAAAAATATTGTCTTTTCAATTCGATTATTGAAATTTGACAGGACAACGTCTGTCACGGGTCAGCTAGTATATTTATAAGGTTACTAGCTGTCCCGACAGACGTTGTCCTGTCAAATGTCAATAATCCCACAGAAAAAAGCACTTTCCGTTTTTCCCGATCTTTACGCCACCCTTATCACTTAGGGGTATGAAAAATAGATGTTGGTCGATTCTCAGACCTACTCAATATGCTCACAAAATTTCATGAGAATCGGTCAAGCCGTTTCGGAGGAGTACGGTAACTAACATTGTGACATGGAAATTTTATATATTAGAAGATTAAATATAAGCCAAATCCTCTTCGCAACATGTTGTGCCGACCCCTCATTAAGTTCCTTTTCAAAGGAGAAGAAAATGATGTGTAAATATAAAAAAATAATCTACGTTATCTTCCCAAGGAAGGTTGACGTCAGGCAAACGGCCGGATGTAAAACATAAGGCAAATCATCATCGCAACGTATTTGTGGCGACGCACATTAAGTGGGAAAAAATAAAAGAAAAAGATGACTCTATAACTTCTTCTAGCCCTTATCTCATTCAATGTGGAGTCTGCATAACATGTTGTAAAATGGTTTTGGCTACTCTAAGTAATAAATGATTAATGATTTAATATAGTGAAACATGTAAAAATTTATAACCGAATGAATTATTCAAAACAAAACTGTTCACTGTAGGATCACGACTATAATCAAATCAAAACTGTTCACTGTAGGATCACGACTATAATCCCCAAGTACAGTAAACATTCTCTCAGATCTCCAAACGCTTAGATCCTATGACGATGCCTAGTGTGGTTAGTCAGAGGCACGTCCAAACATTATATTTGGCACATGCCCACATTTTGCAGTAATTAGCATTCATCATACGTGACAGATTATAAATAATAAAATTTTATTCATTAACATAACGGAATAGTATCTAATTATAAGTAACAATTTACTCTATGCCTGAACTAGGATGAACCTGTATCTCAGGCGAAAAAAGGAAAAGGATATAAACTGCGTGAAGCATATGAATAAGTAGGTTGCAAGCCATCGCCGCCTATAAGAACACTAACTGGTTTCCTCACGATGTTTTCCTTCATCGTTGTAAGCACGTGTTTTTGATGCGCATATAAATTTTCGAACAGAAAAATCCATTGATGAACGCCGGGATTCGAACCCACGATCTTCAGATTGAAAGTCAAGGTACATCCCACTCGGTATTAGTCTGTTAGTATTTTTATAATAATCAGCGGTGACCATATAAAATATACATCTGTAATACTAACTGAAGCACAAAATTTTCACGTGCCTTGTGTAATGTTTACACGTGCCTCTGACTACCCTGCTCAAGGAAACAATCATCTAGAATTTGTGTATAGCCTCGGAAAGCCATGAGACTATTTCTAGAGTTCCAGTATTAGCAAAATCATATGCGAATAATAGATACTATTGTATACGTCACCAATCTTGCGTAATAAATATCGAGATGTCTAATATCCGACGGAAAGTTGCTAAAAGATTTTCAACTCTATCGTTATACAATAAAGTTAAAAATAGAGATACTAAATAGTTATTAAAAAGATGGAAATCTGCCAAGTGTGTGGAGTGACGGGATACTGTTGTCACTTACACATGACACCCAGTTTTGACAGTTAAAATCCGATACGTATATGACAGTGACTCGGTATCTGTGTCACTTTGCAAATTGGATGTGAACGGCGCGGGAGGGATCAGAGAGCCTTTTCCGTGACAATACATTTTCTACGAAGAAAAACACTTACCTGAAATTGGTAGAATTTTTCAAATTAGCTTTGTTGAAGTAAATTTATTATTATTGGTTTTTAGCGCTTTTAAAGAATGGGCGTGATTTTTGCGCGTGTTTTCTTTCTAGTACGCAAAGTAGTTGAAAGTAAGACGACATGTTTTTTTTTAAGGTTTCGTACCCAAAGGGTAAAAACGGGACCCTAGGACAAAGACTTCGCTGTCCGTCTGTCTGTCCGTCTGTCTGTCACAGGGCTGTATCTCATGAACCGTGATAGCTAGAAAGTTGAAATTTTCACAGATTATTTATTTCTGTTGCTGCTATAACAACAAATACTAAAAACAGAATAAAATAAATATTTAAGGGGGCTCTTATACAACAAACGTGATTTTTTTGCCGTTTTTATAGATAATGGTACGGAACCCTTCGTGCGCGAGTCCGACTCGCACTTGGCCGGTTTTTTATTTCCCACAATCTAATCAAACTCTTATCGAAATCGTTCCTAGTGACTGTTATTCTCAAGGCTTGAAAAACGAACTAATATATGCTGAAATAACGCCAGATTATTATACTCACACTAATATGTCGTGGTATCAAAAACTACGAACATGATGATACCAAAACTAAAAGAGATCATGACACCATTTGTTCCGCCGTAGGAGTTGAACCTCTAATCCTTGAGTCTCAGCCAAAAACTCGTCATGACAGACCTTCAAATCGTCTTCTCCTTAAGAAGATCAAAAACCGGCCAAGTGCGAGTCGGACTCGCACACGAAGTGTTCCGTACCATTATCTATAAAAAAACGGCTTTTGTTGTATGGGAGACTCACTTAAATATTTATTTTATTCTGTTTTTAGTATTTGTTGTTGTAGCGGCAACAGAAATACATAATCTGTGAAAATTTCAACTGTCTAGCTATCACGGTTCATGAGATACAGCCCTACGACAGACAGACGGTCAGCGAAGTCTTAGTAATAGGGTCCCGTTTTTACTCTATGGGTACGTAACCCCAAAAAAAGATACGTATAACTCATACGTTAATACAAAAAAAACCACCCCGAAACCCAACCGTCGGTACCTACCATAAAAGTCCATCAAAAGTACTTCTACCGCTGGTACTAAAAATCATGACTTTATTTACTATGGAATTTTACTTTGCAAAAAGAAACTGAAATATGGAGGCTCCAAATGTTCGGGTAACCCGAAAGGATTCGCATTGGGTATCAAAGGGAAAATAACTCGGTTGAAAGAACAGCTAGATCAGTATAGAATGTAAATGGTCTGGACAATCATCAAGCGGCAATGGACTTGCAACCTATCACATTTGGAATGCAAAATGTATGCATGTTCTAAATATAATGATTGGACGTACCTCTGACTACCTTACTCTGACTACTTTAGACATATTCAAGGATTTAAGAGTCTAAAGATCTGAAAGTATGTCTACCGAACTTAGGCAATTAATGTCGTAATTCTATATCATTGCATTTAAAAAAAAATAGGTCTCTTTCACACCAATCTTTTAGTTAGCAGGTCGCTGTCTGAGCCTTCACATTGTTCTTGCGGCAGCACACTGGAGCTCAACAGCATTAGAGAAAGGATCATTGAAAAAAATGATAGCCCAAGCCGTGTTTGTTGCCTGATTATTTTAGGCTTGGTAGCGAGGAACAGGCTTAGCTTCATCTAGCTCCTAAGACGTTTCAAAGTGATCCTTGTGATTTGAAATAAATGCCTTTCGACTTTGACTTTGTCTGTCGGCAGACTCTGAATTGCAAATGGATGACTTATTGGATTAGCTGACCGTAGCAAAGCAAACATACGTACTCCACTGAATTATTTAATAGATTGGATGAGTTAGAGCGCCTTATTTCGCTGCATCAATCGCGACGTCGTCCTGTCTAGTTTATATAATCCCACAGAACTTTACGCCACCCTTATAACTTAGGAGTATAAAAAATACTCTACGACCTATTCTCATACCTACAAAATATACAAAAAAAATCATAAAAATCGGTCAAGCCGTTTCAGAGAAGTTTGGTCACAAACACTGGGAGACGAGTGTTATTTTTTTTTATATATTAGACAATTGTGTTTAGCCCACGGTATGCAGTGAACCAGCTGAATTCTCAGCTGTCTTGAAATGGTTTCCAGGAATAGAGAAATAAACAAGGTTTTTGGAGGGAAATAGAACCCATTGAGGATCAGGTTAAATATTCCGAGGGATTCAATAATGTAACCGGACTAGAAGGAGTTCGGGTCATGAATAAAAGAAAATCGCGGAACCGAATGGCGGGGTGTACTCGTATTTGATCTTAATAGTAAAAGCATGACCAATACGCATTTATAAATATTGGCTGCCGGATTGCTTGGTGACATATAAACCACATCAAAGGCTCTATTATCTGGCTCTGTCTGAAAACCAGCCAGCTACGTCATGGTTCATGCATGTAAAGCAGCATAAAGCTGAGTTAGAGCCTGTTTGACCCACGCAGTAGGTAGTCTGTTTTTTATGTACCTATCTTTTTTCCTCTTGCTATGTGTACCTACCTATTTATTCCGTGTGTATTGTATATATGTATTTTATTTCATATTTCATTTCATTATGGCTTAACTAGCTTTTACCCGCGACTTCATCCGTGTAGATTGATAGCATAGGTTCGTCCGGAAATCGATTTTTGACGAAAACAGTAAATTAACATAGAATAAAAAAAGATTGGGAAAAGGTAGCCTATGTCCGTCCTAAGATTTTAAGCTGTCTCTATTTGAAACATGACAAGCGGCCGAGCGGTTTCGCCGTGATAACGTCAGAGACAGACAGACAGAGTTACTTTCGCATATTTTATAATATTAGTAGAGATACAGGTTGTTCCATAAATAGTGTCAACCGGAATTTTAAAAGTAGAGCCCAGAGATAACCAAATCTCAGTGCTTTTGTTTGACACAATTTTCTGGGACGACCTGTATACTCGTCGATAATATTCTTAGTGTAAGAGAAAATGATTTTATACGGGAAATAAATCTATGTGACCATGTTATTACAAGTTCAACAGCAGCCCTTTTGTCAAACACAGCTGATAATGTGAATTGTTAACCATTATTATGCATTTTCATTCTTATAGTGTAACTGTCATTTACTCATATTCCTTCATCATTCATATTCAGCCTTTCTCATCCCACTGCTGGGCATAGACCTCTCTTCGCTTGAGCCATTCGCCTCTATTTTGCGCCAATCTGGCCCATGTACGACCTCCTGTTTTTACGATGTCGTCGACCCATCTTGCTGGCGCACGACCTAAGTCCCTTGATCAGTCTCTGGGTTCAAATCCACCATTCCGGTCACCACCTAAACTCATGGCACAATAAAAATTCGATTCGACAGTTTAAAACCGATTCTGGGGATATGCTCTTGAAAACGATAAACATATCGGGAAAAAGGTCACATGCTTCCGTTATTTTGAAGGATGGATCGACCGATTTGACCGAATATATCGGAGCACTGTCACTGTCGTCGATAATATCTCGAAATCGTATTGCAGAGTGTGGGACCTGATTACCAGTGAAATTAAAAAAAATATTTCACATGCCATCTAGCCCCAAACTAAGCAAAGCTTGTAATAAGAACCAGATAACTGATAGTATACTAACATAGGTTTTTTTTTGTTGTAAATACATATACTTATTAAATATAATAACATCCAGACATAAAACAAATATCTATGTTCATCACACAGATGTTTATCGGGTGGAGTCGGGTGGTGGGGATCGAACCCATAACCTACGGTGCAGAAGGCAGAGCTACAACCAAGACAGAGTGACCAAGATATATCTACAATTCGACCATCAGACTTTAATTCACTAACCGCAGCTGGTTATAAAAACTGCTTCTGACATCGCGATCGTTATACGGGATTAAGTACCTTCAACTTTCATAAAAATTTTACGAGTGCTCTTCGAGCGTTTAGGGTACAATTTCGCAAATTGTAGGTAATTTAATTGGAATACGGCGTTGAACAAAATATTTTATTATGTTTTAGCAAATTAATTTTTTTTTCGTCAATCTCTGCCGCGTGGCTATTGACGCTAGACTTGCGCCCTCCAACCCCCGAGTAGGATAAATCCGAGTACCATGATACATAAGCTATAACTTAGCATATCTTATTGTACCTAGAGTCAGCATTCTTCTTGAAAAACGACCTGCGTCCGCTGATTTTCTAAGAATAAGCCTGCAGGACCGTATATTCAATTGATCAATTTTAAATCCTTTACTGCGCCGTCTGCCAGTGTGCGTAAAACATTATGCGTGATCGTGCCACTACCAATATATACAAACATCTAAACATCCAAACATCCTTACAAACTATGTTACTTTGAATATTTTTTTTGCGATCCATCCGTTTTTAGGGTTCCGTACCCTATTACTAAGACTTCGCTGTCCGTCTGTCTGTCACAGGGCTGTATCTTATGAACCGTGATAGCTAGACAGTTGAAATTTTCACAGATGATGTAAATTAGTTGCCGCTATAACAACAAATACTAAAAACAGAATAAAATAAATATTTAAGTTGGCCGTAACCCATACAGCAAACGTGTTTTTTTTTTAGTTTTTTTTTTAGATAAAATGGTACCCTTCGTGCGCGAGATCGACTCGCACTTGGGCGGTTTTTTAGTATGTCCATCAAGTAAATAAGTACAAGCTTTTGGTTAACCCCTGTATCTAAATGTCTGTTTATCTAACCGTATCCTGTGATCTGCGGCTTGACGACCGCTGTAGCCAAAATGCACAGTCAAATGTGTTCTTCTGAAGCAAGGAAGTCTGCCTAATGAACATGGCATTTCAAACAAGTAGAACAGTTACTCTAAATGTGCGAAGTCCAGTGATCGGATTACGTTTACGGATGTGAAGTAAACACACATGTGTTAGCTTTTAGCACTATACTTAGATAGATATTATAGATAGGTCGCAACACAAAGACAGTAATCTATATATATATATCAATCAAAAAGCCGTGTTGGCCGAGTGGGAGGTACTTCGACTTTCAATCTGAAGATCGGGTTCGAATCCAGGCGTGCGTCAATGGATTTTTCTGTTCGAAAAATTTATATGCGCATCAAAAACACGTGTTCAAAACGGTGAAGGAAAACATAGTGAGGAAACCAGTTAGTATTATTTTATAAGCGGCGATGGGCTTGCAACCTGTCACGTATGGAATGCTAGATACTGCAAAATGTGGGCATGTGCCAAATATAATGTTTGGACGTGCTTCTGACTACTCCCACTAGACATCTTCAAAGGATCTAAGCGCCTGGAGATCTGAGAGGATGTCTACTGTACTTGGGGATTACACTCGTGACTCTATTTATTTATTTTTTATTTTTATAAATCAATGCCACTTTTCGTTCTAATTTTATAACTCAAGAACGGGCTCACCTATCCAAACCAAATGTTTAGGCTTTGTTCGGACTATTTAGTAGATGGTTTATGTGAAGTTTGCACAAAATCGGTAGAGCGGTTCTTCATTTATCACATTTTTTGTAACAAATGAATTCAATAAATGGCGGATAATTTTGTAAATGGGGATTTTGCAGTCAATCAATTATTGAAATTTGACAGGACAACGTCTGTCACGGGTCGGCTTATGTATAACTGGATGCTGTCCATTGAACTTGTTATTGTTCTATTTTTTTTTATTAATTGAGTTGTGCTTACAGCTTAGCAAATATTTTTTTTTTCTAAGTTGGGCCTAAAATAAACATAGACAAAACGAAAACCATGTCAAATATCCATGTGTCGCCAAGACTCAGCTGGGAGCTCTTATCTCGAAGTTGACAAGTACGTTTACCTGAGACAAACAATCCAGTTAGGGTCCAACTTCGAGGAAGAGGACCGGGAAATTTACGTCGTCTTGTCAAAATAACTCAAGACGAAGAAAGTCTTTGCCAATGTTTGATACGATGATATATGGAACACGTTACGTAAATGTTACAAACAAATAAACAAACGTCGAAGCTTTTGCATCCTAATCCTGCAAATATTATAAATGCAAAAGTTTGTGAGTGAGTGAGTGGGTGTGTGTGTGTGTTACTCTTTCACGCAAAAAATACAGAACGGATTAAAATGAAACTTAACAGTAGTATAGCTTATATACATTAGAGTAACACATAAGCTACTTTTTATCCAGGTACCACTCGTGCGAAGCCGGGGCGAGCAGCTAATAATATTATAAATGCAAAAGTTTGTGAGTTTGTTTGTATGTTTGTGTGTATTAAAATGAAATTTGCTGTAGATGTAGATATAATGCCCGAATAAAACATAGACTACTTCAAAATATGAAAAACATCCCCAAAACGGTGTTGTTGTTTGGAATAGATGGCGCTGGTGTGCAACAAATCTGACATCTCAAACTAAAAACATTCAAGTCTTTTCTATTCGATTATTGAAATTTGACAGGACAACGTCTGTCGTTGGTCTGCTGTTTGTAATATAGTGGAGTTTATAATATAGTCTTTAAAAATTTGCTATGAAATACTGGTTAGGTGCGTTATTTTAAACCGACGATAAATGAGGAAATCAGATTTCGGTGATTTTTATCTATTGTGTAGACAATAGTCCCAAGTTGGTCCCATTTTAATTAAATTAATGTAGGACTAATATTCTCTTCAAAAAACTAAAAAAAAACGAATATTTAAAAATAATGTATTAGTCGAAAAGGTTTTATTTTTAGATTTTGAAACGTAACTACTATTTACTTTATGATTAGTCAAACCATTATAGACTGTAGATTTTCACAGTGTAACAACACAAGCGACGGTAATAACCACCAGTCTACGTTCTAGTGCTGACGTTTGTATGCAACCTTATGTTCGTATAGTAAATATTGGTAGAATAAAAAAAAAATGTGTTGTGGATATAAGAAACTTCGAGAACATAACACCACAAGACTCAGAACTAGAATTACTATTCGATGACATTTGTATCGCTACAGGCTTCGAAACCGCACTTCTAATCTAAGCCGGGCCAACCACGCCACCGACCATAGTCGTAAAAATTTTAATCTATCTAGAAACATATTGGGTCACAGGAAACGTGTCTTCCGTTGGTTTTGTTCAAAGCCGAAGATCAAAGTCCCCAGTTTTAATGCAAGTTCTAAAGCAAATCTAAATACTAAATACTTCTCAATACTTACATAGGTACATAGACAAAACAGGTATATAAGGCGAGTGTGAATGGAAACGTTGGAAGAGAAAGACCTTGGCGTATTTTCTTGGACCAAATTGGTGACGTTTTGAAAAAAGGCCATGTCAAGAGTACTTTAAACCGACGAGCATGCATGAGGAATGTGATGAGACCGAATGAAGCAAAGGAAATATGTGAGGATCGTAGCAAGTGGAAAGCCATGGTCTCTGTCTACCCCTCTGGGAAACAGGTGTATTTTTATGTATGTACATAGGTACTTTAATATAAACACGTGCTTAAAACGGTGAAGGAAAACATCGTGAGGAAACCAGTTAGTATTCTTATAAGCGGCGATGGGCTTGCAACCTGTCATTTCACCTGTATGGAATGCTAACTACTGCAAAATATGGGCATGTACCTCCTGACTACACCCACTAGACCTCTTCAAAGGATCTAATCGCCTGGAGATCTGAGAGGATGTCTATCGTACTTAGGGATTACAGTCGTGATCCTATTTTTTTTATTCTATAAAAAGAATCCATGTTCAAACAATAGCTAATTATTATTGCAAAAACTCCTAATTGCTATATATTTTAACAGAAGCTTAAGAGCAACACGGGCTTCCTACGGAAGGGAGTAGCCATTCGCCGCGGTCCCCTCTGTCAAAGTACAAGCCCAAGTGGGCATACACATTTTATAAAACGTGTCAATGTGTTAGATATCTGTACAAGAATTATAAGTGTATTGTTGGATTGTTTATGTGTTAACGTCATCATTAAGTCAGTTGGCAGTTTTGTTTTTGCATGTAAGTGAGCGGAACTGCACTTGTGAGCACATTTTCCCCGCAACAAACGCCAGAACTATTTTAATAGTAATCTAACTATTTTAAAAGTCGCTAAGCCCTTCCGTAGGAAGCCCGTGTTGCTTTAAAAACAGAAGTAATGAGTATGACGAAAACAAAAGCTTATTACAATGTAAAATGTTTTGTAAAGCTAAGCGCAGATGTGCGAAACAACAGCTGTTCACCAGCAAATTTTCATTAACACTGTCGAAAGCGTGCGATTGTGTTTAAACTATTATTTTGTACCTAAATGTGGTCGCGCGTCTACAAACGCTTACGGCATTAGATTAAGGCTGGGTTTAGGCATGCGATGTTTATTTGAAACGAAATAATAATTCGACGTTCAAACATTCTACTAATGACTGGGTTTGTGTGTGTGTGTTTGTTATTATTTCACGAAAAAACTACTGAACGGATTAAAATTAAACTTTTCAGTAATATAGCTCATCAGAATAACACAGCCGAAGCCGGCAGCTAGTTATAAATAAATAAAATAAATACTAATATATAAAATTCTCTTGTCTAAAATTATATGGGTAAGAAAGGAGTGAGTGATGAGATGACGGCTGATAGAGGGAAATGGAAGAAGTACACACATGTTGTGCCGAACCCCACTTAAGTGGGATAAGGGCAGGAAGATGATGATGATGATGATATAAAATTCTCTTGTCACAGTGTTTGTAACCAAACTCCTCTGAAACTCCTCGACCGATTTTATGAAATTAATCTGAGAATAGGTCGGTACATATTTTTTTATACCCCTAAGTGATAATGGTGGCTCACCCGATTTTTTTTTAAATGGCACTAAAATACACGTATAATCCTAAAATTTCACCCTTCTACCACCAACCTCCATTTTCTACGTTTCGTTAGTGATGCCGCGGTGGTCAGGTAGTATTCAATAAGACTTAACTTACCAGCAATAGCGCAATCTGAAGTGTTGGAAGACTTTGCTTCATCTCGATGCAGTCATAAAACGAAAATACTAAACAAATATATGATTTAACATTCTTCATACCTGAACTAGATTCAAACTATGACGTAGATATTGTTAAAGCTTTTAATACAATCTGAGTCTAGCGTCAGAGGCACAAAATACTAAGGAACAGTTCCAAAGATAACACGTTTGGAGCTAGATCATACTCAAATGATATTTATATCAACCATTTTAACTACTCTAGTAATATGAGAAAAAAAGGTTTTTGTGTTTGTAATCACTACATAGTATAAAGCAAAGTCGCTTTCCGCTTCCCGCGTCTGTATGTATGACTGTATGTATGTTTGCTTATATCTTTAAAACTACACAACGGATTTTGATGCGGTTTTTTTAATAGATAGAGTGATTCAGGAGGAAGGTTTATATGTATAATAACATGCTTAATATATTAGAGAACCACTGATCATTTTAAGATTACAAATCAGCGCGACTTTTTTTTTTAAATTTTAAATGCTGTTAACGAGTATACAAAGACATTTTGTAATATATTTTGGTATCAGCTTTGCACCCGTGCGAAGCCGGGGCGGGTCGCTAGTAAATAAATAAAAACAGGATCACGACTGTAATACCCAAGTACGGTAGACATTCTCTCAGATCTTCAGGCGCTTAGATCTTTCGAATATGTCTATTAAGGGTTAACAGAGGCACGTCCAAACATTAAATTTGGCACATGCCCAACATAATGTTTGTGTATATTAGATAAACCAATGAATTAAATAATAACGTTATTTTTTTTTTATATATTTTGATCTAAGTATCAAAAAGCACATTTTCAGCGGGTAATATATGTATTTTATTTTAAAAAAAAAACTGAGATTTCCACGAACAATGATGAACATATGGTATCAAAAAAATAATTAGGTACCTATAATCTCTATCTAATCATTCGTGCGAAGTAAGAGCAGACCGCTAGCATAATATAAGAATTTTAGTAGTTACTCGTAGGTAGTTAGGTGAAAATTTCATATTACTTACAAATAAACATATTACCATAATATTATTAGCCTCCTGCGCTTTGAGCTGAGCTACAAGCTACAAGACAGCCCATGAAGTCACTTCTTATTCAACTATAACAAAGCAAAACCGCGGATAACAACTAGACATTCTAGTTGAACTTGCGGGCAGAGCAGTCGAACTTTCGATACGATGTCACGTCCAAGTTTGGCGGGAGATTACAAATTTCGAACGATTGATCGGTTTCGAACATCGACCACAGTCTAGACTCCTAATGCAAGGCGAACACTGTCTGACCACACATATGGGTTACAGATCCTGTGTAAACCACCGAGCGCGGTTCACGACGCGCCTCGCGGCGGGTTGTGACATTGAACCGGCCAATCAGAATGCATTTTTTAACCGCTTTGCCTAACCCGCACACCTAAACGTTTTGACAGTATTGTTTGTTTGAAGAAATAAAGCCATTAGAGTAGATTTATATTAGACCGGGCCGTGTCCGTGCCGAGCCGGCGCCTTTAGATAGTGAACGGGCCCGGACGGGACACGGATCTGGCACTGTTTAATATAAGTTGCTTCATACAACAAGTATGTAACGTTTAAAATGCGTGCCCAGTCCGAGCTATGTACACGGCACGCCGTGGTCTAATATAAATCTACCCTTAGGCGTCTATTGGGCTATGTGGTCGATGGTTTGGGGGAAGATTTCAAATTTCGAACGATTGATCGTTTTCGAATGAGGCAACAACGTAAGGCTAAGTTTTACACAACAGAGGTTTAACTTAACTGACAAACTTTGCCCTACTTTGGTACAAGTGTATCCTTTAGGATAAAGTTGCAAAGTTTTAAGGGTTATTGAATGCTCAATAAATATGAATTTCATGATCGTAAACGAGTACGAGCTTCAATATTAGTAAACTTAAGGTGATTATCGGTTTGGCCTGCGCAAGGCATAAAGTCAAAGTCATACATCCTACTGTGTCAGTGTGTATGTGTGTGTGTTTGCTACTCTTTCACGCAAAAACTAGTGAAATTAAAAATTACAGTAATATAGCTTATATATCAGAACTAGCGACCCGCCCCGGCTTCGCACGGGTAGCATGTTATTATACATATAAACCTTCCTCCTGAATCACTCTATCTATTAAAAAAACCGCATCAAAATCCGTTGTGTAGTTTTAAAGATATAAGCAAACATACATACATACATACAGACGCGGGAAGCGGAAAGCGACTTTGCTTTATACTATAATAGTGATAACACATAGGCTACTTTTTATCCAGGTACCACCTGTGCGAAGCCGGGGCGAGCTGCTAGTACATACAAAAAATCACGCCGGTTTCCCAGAGGGGTAGGTAGAGATCACGGCTTTCCACTTGCTACGATCCGACGGCTTCGTCCCCGCGGTCTTTTTCCTTCTACTTTACGCGTTACCATTAGGCGCTCAAGATTCGGCGCTCACAAAATCATCAAATTTAGTTACGTTTAATTTAATATAGTTTAATTTTTATCATTGTTTGTTTTTTTTTAACTCTTTGTATTTTTTTTTAATACACAATCTTAATTATTATTGATAAAACGAGTTGGAGCAGTCCCAGGCTTTTTTGTCGTCTAAATAATCAGATATTTTATAGTAAGCCTTTTTGCGTAGTTTACGTTTAATTAAGTTTTCAAATTTGCTAATAGATAGCTTTTGCATGTCATTTGGGATTTTGTTATAGACCGACCAAAGTATGCAGTATTCGCTGAAGGCACAAAGCAGAAAGCCTCTGGACTCGTTTAATTCCGAGTTATTCCAGGATTTTTTTTATACAAAAAGAAAATAAACATTTATATTGATAGAATAGATAGAAATCGTATCACACCTCTTAAATATGCTCTAGCACGCGCATATTTAAAAGGTGTAGATATTATTTCCACGGCGCGGCGGCGGGATCAAATATTTGATTCGGGATTGGGTGTTGTAGATTAGTAAGTACAGTTTCTGAAACCAAAGACACGTGGAGTCCTAGTGTGGGATCAGAACTATGTGTTAGACTATTTATTCTGTTTATTTTTGTGGATCAAAATTTCAAACCCGTGTAGGCCGAGTGGAATGTACCTCGACTTTTAATCTGAAGGTCGTGGGTTCGAATCCCGGCGTGCGTCAATGGATTTTTCTGTTCAAAAAAATTATATGAGCTCAGAACGGTAAAGGAAAACATTGTGAGGAAACCAATTAACATTCTGATAAGCGGCGATGGGCTTGCAACCTGTCACGTATGGTATGCTAACTACTGCAAAATGTGGGCATGTGTCAAATATAAAGTTTGGACTTGGCTCTGACTACCCCCACTAGACATCTTTAAAGGATCTAAGCGTCTGGAGATCTGAGAAGATGTCTACCGTACTTAGGAATTTCAGTCGTGATCCTATTTATTTATTTTATTTTTTTATATTACAATCTTTTAAGATTTGCAAATCATGCTATCATTATGTCTGAGCTCTGGGACCTAACCCGCACTTCCTACAAGTACTATAGTTAGTTTATTAAAGATGAAAACCACTATGTTGACTTTTAAGATTGCACAACCCTCTGTTTTTTGAAATTTTGTAATAAACCAACATGTACATTCGTTCATAAAAGTGTTAATCATTATTTCGCGTTCATATAAAGTGAATATCGCACGTCAACACAAGCTTAGATATACAAGAAAATAAAACAAGTGTTTAGCTATCGAGGTGTGCAAGAGCGAGTAATAAGTTGTCAACGTAGCTATTAAGCGAGCGAGCGAGCTTCAGCCCGTGTGCTCTATACCTAACAATAACGTTTGATGTGCAGCTCATTAAAGAATAATGTTTTGTATCCTAAAAGTTCAGCATCTTTTGAAAATAATTCAGTGTTATTGAAGCAAGCTTTGAAAATACCCGAGTGAGAGTGGAAAAGAAATGAAAATAGTAAAATCTAAATTATAAAACCGGTCGCTTTGAAAATACGGCAAATAGCTCTTTTCTCTATAGTTTACGTGAGTTTACATAACATACGTTTTTTCGATACAATAATAAAACATTTACCTCACGAGTAACTCATTAAAGTTCAAAGTACAAATTCGTATCCAATTAATCACAGCAAACAAACACATAATTTGATTTACCAAACGTGACCGTGTTCTTTTGATCTTAACACGTGGTATATTTATTTAGGAAATAAAAATAAACGTAAACCAATCCATTTACAATCAATTTAATTTGGCTAGCACATAAAAACTCGATGTAATGAGCGCGTATCATAATATTTGGTACAGATTTAATGTTGATACTAGCCAGAGATTGTAAATGCGAAGGTATATTAGAAAAAATTAAATCGAACAATCTTCGTTCGGTTCGGTTCAAATCACGCGATATTAATTCATAAAATATACTACATGCGGAAAATAGTATTTTGTAATACCTTAGCGAGTTTTGTATAAGGTTTAAAAACAGCGGCGATGGGCTTGCAACCTGTCACTAATGGAATGCTAACTACTGTAAAATGTGGGCATATGTCAAATATAATGTTTGGACGTGCCTCTGAATACCCCCATTAGACATCTTCAAAGGGTCTAAGCGCCTGAAGATCTGAGCATAAGTCTACAGTACTTGGGGATTACAATCGTGTACCTATTTTATAATATTTATTTTTAAAATACTTTTTACAATAAAATAACATAAGTTACGAAAAACATCTAGTAAAATACTAATTCTAAGTTCAGTAAAGTGATATTAAAGTTTCATAATTATTGAAACCCAATTTCTAACTACAAGCAGATTTTAAGAACAACTTTTCTCAACAACTGTACCCCGAGCAAACAAATTAAACGACTTTGCAACTTTCCGCTGCAGTACCGACATTCAAATAGCGCTTTTGAGCTAACGAGTTAAGGTTCAATATGGAAAGTTGCGAGTCGATGCAATAAATAGTGCTTTTGAGTTAACGCAGCAGTTGAAGCTGTGTTCTTTAGAATATTTGAAAAAGGGTTGTAGCAAATTATGAACGCAATTTCTCTTTAAAAACTATTTTAAGAACATTCGTTTTATAAAATGGGATTGGGAATGCTTTAGTAAATTTTCGGTGTTTTCACCGATTTAAAAACATCTGATTATAAAATACCTAGCTTTTTCTCGCTGTAATCCTTACTATTATATAAATGCGAAAGTGTGTTATTAGGTTTTTATTTTCACGCAAAACGGAGCTACAGATCGACATCATTTTTAGGATTCCGTACCCAAAGAAAAACGGAACCTATTACTAAGACTTCGCTGTCCGTTTGTCCGTCTATCTGTCACAGGGCTGTATCCCATGAACCGTGATACGAGTAGCTAGACAGTTGAAATTTTCACAGATGTATTTATGTTGTCGCTAAAACAACAAATACTAAAAACAAAATAAAAAAAAATAAAAAGCGGGGCTCCTATACAACAAACGTGATTTTTTTTTTGCAGTTTTTTATAGATAGTAGTACGGAACCCTTCGTGCGCGAGTCTGACTCGCACTTGGCCGGTTTTCACTCAATTAAAAAATAAAGTATCTCTAAATACTAAGATAAGTAAATACTTCGATTGAGTATCGAAGTATTTACTAAGGAGATCCGTTGTGAGTGACTATTGAATAGCTTCTGACTCCATCATCAGGTCATCTCGCGGTCATCATATTATTGGATTGTCACCAGAACTAAAAGTGTATGATTCCACCCGAACATACATAGTTGCATATACATACATACATTGCAAGTTAAATAAAAGCTTGTAAAATGGTGATTTTGACAGTTGAAGCCGATTATGAGATTGCAGCACAGCCGTCGAAACTCCTGTTAAAACCACTCAGTAGACTATTTAGTCGTTTTGTTGTCGAGCGGAAACTCGGGATGCTAAACTAAAAGAGTCCTGCGCGGGTTTTGCGGTACAACTTCACAGACAACACAAAAAGACGCCAAGTACATGTACTTCGCCAAGAAGCAAGTCCGGCTGAAGGAAGAGTTGTGGGTCTGAACTAGGATTTGATAGAGCTGGATGGGACTTAAGGTGATAAGTGAAATTTTTGACGTTTTGTATGAGCCGAGTCTACTCGGATAAGACGGAAAAAGTGATAAAACTGCATTATCTCGAAAACCATCAAATTTAAAAAGAAATTGTCTGTAATTTTTTTAACTAGTATGATTATTTTACGAATTATATAAAAATAAACTGTTTAGCTATTCATAGCTTTGATTAAAAACGAAACTCGTGTTTTTGAAGAGCCAACTTTGGAAAATAAATCTATCGTTTCACCAATCGTGTTTCTGTCTGTAAATTTATCTAGATTATATCCTTAAGTTATCTTTGTCATGTGAAAAAACAAAACTGTATGTTTTGCGGTTATTGAGAAAAAACGATTCTGCATTCATCAAAAACATTTATTACTCGCCTTAAAAACATTTACTACGAGTGAGATCATTGAACACGGGTATTTTAGTCATACGGTACACCGTTTAAAACCGTTTTAACACAGTTCAAACACAAAATGTCTTAGCTAAAAAGATATAATATTATAAGTACGCCGTATAGCCGAATGCTAAAATCACTAACATGATTATTATGGTCATACGGTAAAGCCGGCGTCCCCTTAATCAAATACATAAAAATAATACACAAAATTATTTGGTTCTCTAAACAAAACCGTTTATGCCGTACATGGCCTACTGCGTGGAAAAAAAAAATTATGATGTATCATAAATTATTATTTTTGTAAGATTTAAAATTGCCAAAAAAAATAATTTAATAGAATCACAAATTTTAAAATATTACTTTTTTGTTGTTGTTGTGTTGTTATAGCAAAACGCGTACAGGCACATGTATGGCTTTAGTTCTTTCTGTAAGTGAATTTGTAATTATTATGAGAAAAAAAAACATCTTAAACCGTAAATAAATAGGTTAATATCCATGCTTTTCAGATCATCAGACGGTCCGATCCATGAAAATGTCTAATTATTTATTTAGATACACATCAAAACATTACATTTGGCACATTGATGAAAGGATTAGAGCAAAAAATATTAAAAAAATATTTTCAAACGAAATTCACGGTATAAATATTCAAGACTTATCCAGCTTGTTCAGAATCGTTGCTTGTCAACCGTCGGACTTCAGATGAGTGGTAAAGTTGTAACAGAAAATGTCCTTACCTGAAACAATGAGACAATTATTAGATACAATTTTAGAGTCTTTTGAAGTATATTAATAAAAATAAAAATATAGAGTATACTAGCTTTTGCCAGCGGCTTTGCTCGCGTGGTACTTAAATAAAAATGAGCGCCTACATGCTATTTTACAAGCTTTTATTTAACTTACAATGTATATATGTATGTAACTATGTTTGTTTGCGTGGAATCTTGCAACTCATTTTTGAAGCAGTTAATGTGAGCCAATTGAGCTGAAATTTTACATACTCCTTTAGTTCTGGTAACAATACTATTATAATATGGTGACACAGGTAAGATTCAGGAGCTGTTCAACAGTCACTCACAATGGAACTTCTAACCCTCGTATTCAAGAACGACACTATGAGAACACGCACCCACAGTGGACGAAATCTTTTTTCATAAAAATCACTTTATGTGTTGTGCGACACTGCATAGTGTGACTAGAGGCACATTGCGTGTGCCTCTAGCCAAAGTTGAGCTCTAAAGGCACACGGTAGCGTGCACCATAGTGCCGCTCAACACATAAAGTGATGTTTATGAAAAAAGATTTCGTCTACTGTGGGTGCGTGTTCTCATAGTGTCGTTCTTGAATACGAGGGTTAGTAAATCCTGGATTGAGTAAAAACTTTGCATTCTGTCAAGTTCCGATGACAATGTTATATGATGTGACAGATGACAACGCAATGGTGGTCGATGGTTTAAATGATTTTACAAAAGCTTGTCATTGAGAAATTATTTTCAACAGATACACCTCTATGTTTTAAGTTTCATCCAAATCCGTCCAGTCGTTTGAGCGTGATTGAGCCATAAACATCCGGATTTACAATATTAGTAGAATTTATGTATTTATTTACACTATAGCAAAACTGGCTTTAAATACACGTCGTTTTTGGATATACTCGTATTTAAACTTCACTGGCCATCACTCTCCGGTTCGTAAAATTAAAGCGTTACTCAGTACCAATGAAATCGTATGTTTGTAAACAATCTGTAAACAATCGGCTGTTCACATCACTCAAACAGGACTCTGTTGTTGATGTATAACAAATATCGATGGCGCTTTGAGTAGCTTCAAGTTTATGACTTCGTAATGGCTGCTATCAACTAAAACTGAGAGCATATTTTACGTCTTTTCAACCGGCGAGAATAGGAGGTTCTCAATTCGAGGTCTAATTATATTGCCTGGTGGTCTGACTTGGATGAGAATGGTTCAAAGTGGTTTTCAAAGTAAAATGGTCTCTCAGAACTGCATTAATTAAATTAAGTACATCATTAGTCTTTTTCAAACTACAAACTTCACGATCAGAACGCATTATTCCTGCGACCATGATTGTAGGTATAAATGTGAAATGTTTAGTTTTTTTGTATGAGTTAAGTCTACCCGGATATTAAGACGGAAAAAGTGATAAAACTGCATTATCTTGAAAACTATCTAACTTAAAAAGAAACTGTCCATAATTTACTTAGCTCGTATGGTTATCGAACTAATTATATAAAAATGAACTGTTTAGCTATTCATAGTTTTTATTAAAAACGAAACAAGTCTTTTAAAGAGCAAACTTTGGAAAATAAATCTATCGAGAAAAGTTTCATCAATCGTGTTTTTGTCTATAATTTATATAGACAAATTAAAAAAAAAAAAAACAAAAATCATTTATTTCAATAAAATCACAAGGATCACTTTGAAACGTCTTAGGAACTAGGTGAAGCTACGCCGATTCCACGCGACCAAGCCTAGAAGAATCAGGCAACAAACACGGCTTGGGGTCTACCTTTTTTTTATGATCCTTTCCTTAATGCTATGTAGAGCTCCAGTGTGGTGCCAATCGAACAAGGTGAAGGCTCAAACAAGAATAATAATTAAAGGTACCTACAAACACAAACTGTATGTTTTGCGGTTATTGAGAAAAAACAATTCTGCATTCATCAAAAACATTTATTACTCGTCTTAAAGAAAACATATTTTTCATTAGTATTATTTTTCATGATGCAGACTAAAGTGCAACATGTTGTATACATAAAAGCTACATGTAACTTATAACCTGACACTCGTGTTTCATGTAGGCACCTCAGACCTCGGGGCCTCAGAGACCGTCGCGCCGTTGCAACAAGTCTATACGTCACAGTTATGGGCCTTCGAGCGCGATGCTTCTGGTGAATAATTTTATTGCTAAGAGCAGAGAGAATTTTGGCGTGAATATTTTGCAAAGTCATTTTTTGAACTACACTTTGTATTTTATTTTTATGATTATATTATGTATGTATATTTTGTATATATGAGTAGATACATATTTAAAGCCGCACCAATATGCCCCTTCTCTTTATATGTTAATTCCAGTCCATTTTAAGTTTTCCTGGTAGATATCGATTTTAGCGATAAGGCCGCCCTTTTTGTATTACCTTTATGCATAGTGTTATTTTTTTTCTGTTCATAAATATTTGTATCCGTGTGAACGTGTGGTAATCGATAAAGTGTTATCTATCTATCTATCTACATGGGTGTGTTATGAAAGGAAAGAAAATAAAAGAAAGAAAAAACATTAATTTGCTACACAATAAGCATAACACAATTAGTATAAGAGAACAATAACAATAGGTAAAAATCAACTGCAAATTGTGCCATGTAGGAGCAAATAGGTCACCGTCTCAATATTGAGCCGCACAGCACCGAACCTAGGGAGTAGGCGAAGCGAGGTACGACGCTGGTTCTCAATCGGAGCCAAAAAGGGACGGAATAGGGAATAAGGTTAGAAATTAAGGTGGATGGATGTAGAAGTAGAGGTAGGCCACAGAAAAGACGGATAGATTGTGTGAAAGATGACATGGGTAAGAGAGAAGTAATTGATGAGTTGACGGTTGATAAAGAGATATGGAAAAAAAATACATGTTCCGACTTAAGTGGAAAAGGGAAAGGAAAGTGATAATGGAACTAAAAGTGCAGTACGGATCTTGGCTAACGTGAAGTTAGCCGTGAGACCGCAAAAACAGTTTTGTGTTGCTACTACACTCATCATCATCCGAAAATCGATGTCCACTGCTGGACATAGGCCTCCTCTAAAGATCGCCACAATGACCGGTCCTGCGCTGCCCGCACCCAGCGGTTTACCGCGATCTTCACTAGGTCGCCAGTCAACCTCGTCGGGACCTACTTCCACTACAATTGTCAGCCACACAGTCAAACTGCTAAGTTCACTAAGATGTAAGCTAAGATCCGTCGTAAGGCCTTCAAGGTTTTCATAATTTACTCAAAATCAATATAAAAAGTCTACACAATAGACCAATTTTAAAAATTTCCGCTATTATAGCACACCAGTGTGTGCCAGATTTACACAGATATTACCATGTATTACGTAATTACGTATTATTACGTATATTACACGAAATACATAATTGCTACATGGCATTTTGAACTAAATCGTATTTCATATTTTACCAAGCCAACCATGCTTCTATTTCTTGTTCTAATTTACCATAGTAAAAGTTATTACTAATAACTTTATAAAAATAATAAAAACTGGCCAAGTGCGAGTCGGATATGATTATATAATTCGTTAGATAATCATACTAGCTACGTAAATTTTAGACAGTTTCTTTTTAAGTTTGATGGTTTTCAAAATAATGCTGTTTTATCACTTTTTCCGTCTTATCCTGGTAAAAACCAAAACTTTAAGCATCACCTTAATAAACCAAATTCAATATAAATTTTATAAAGAAACGGATTACAAAGAAATATTTCTAATTGTAAATCTTTATTAATGTTTTAAATTTGTTAACTCTCATCTTCTCAATCTTTGAAACAAAATTAATTGTAACAAACAACCGAATAAAATTAATCAAGATGTTTCATTCATTACCATAGCAACTCTCTTAATTTAATTGATCACTTAACCTACTTACGAATATTATGTTTATTAATATTACTCATGTGTTGTTATTTTTGCTGTTTCATGATTAAACGATTATTTTAATAATGGACTTGTGGAAACCAAAGCGACTACGTTCACGTGGAAGTATTTAAAAAAAATAACCCTTTTAGGGGTTGAATTTCTGAAAATCCTTTCATAGTCTTCCTACTTGACTGGCCTCACAGCTCAGTTGGTAGTGGGTCAGCCTTCTGCGCTGTAGGTTGTGGGTTCGATCCCCACCCGGGATAAACATTTGTGTGATGAACATATATGTTTGTTCTGTGTCTGGGTGCGCAAAAAAAACGTATTTAAGTATTCTATCAGTTATCTGGTTCCCATTGTACAAGCTTCGCTTAGTTTGGGACTAGATGGCGCTGTGTGAAATGTCCACAAAAAAAAAACTTATGAATATGGGGATTAGTGGCTATTGCGCTCACAACAAGGGCATGCACACACGTGCGGCGCCGCAGCGCGTGGATTTACGACGGCACGCCCTTCCGCTACGGCCACGGTTTACGGTTACTGCTCGCTTAAAAACCGGCCGTTACGCGAAATGCGCCGCAACACTGATTCGAAAGAACGGAGGGAATTTGTTTTGATCATTGCAAGGGTTATAGCTTTCGGCGTTGGTGTTTGGCAAAACAAAAAAACAATATATATAAATTTGTTACGTGAGATTATTTCAATGCAGTTTCAGTTTTAATGCCAAAGTTTGTTTGTTCATTAGTTTGTGTCAATGACGTCGTAATATGCGAACCTATTTGGAGTAAACCTAGTTTGTGACCTACATTTGCTTTAGGACTTTTTATCTGTGTACCATTCTTGAGAAACCGCGGATGGAAGCTAGTTTTAGAGACATCAATCTGAGAGATACTATGAAAAAAATATTTCATTGCAGCAGTAGATACTATCACTTCACTACATAGTATAAAGCAAAGTCGCTTTCCGCTTCCCGCGTCTGTATGTATGTATGTTTGCTTATATCTTTAAAACAACACAACGGATTTTGATGCGGTTTTTTTAAATAGATAGAGTGATTCAGGAGAAAGGTTTATATGTATTAAACCCGTGCGAAGCCGGGGCGGGTCGCTAGTCGTATATAAAAATAAAAAAAGGATCACACTGTAATCCCCAAGTACGGTAGACATCCTCTCTGATCTCCAGACGCTTAGATCCTTTGAAGATGTCTAGTGGGGGTAGTCAAAGGCACGTGCAAACATAATATTTGGCACATTCCCCTATTTTCCAATAGTGAGCATTCCATACGTGACAGGTTGCAAGTCCATCCGCTTATAAGAATACTAACTGGTTTCCTCACGATGTTTTCTTTACTACTTGTATATACCTACAGAAAATCTAGAATCTAGCTACATACATAGTCACCAAATTCATAACCACCTTAAAATCGGTTAATAAGTCGTGCAATATAAAATTTAATATAAAAAGGGCTCACAAACGAATAAGTCACTCATAAATTTACATAAACCAGTGTGGAATTCCAATATGGCGTTCAAATACAAAATGCTCTTTTAACGAACGAAACAATCTAAATTCAATACAGTTTACCAGCTTTACCGTGGCACATTGTGGACTAAAAGTTGTGCGTATTTCATTTAAATTATGAACAGACACAATATTAGTTTTAATTTTTAAATAAGTGGTGGTAAAGTTTAATTTTTAAACTTGCTTGTTACTATTTTTAGGGTTCCGTGCCCAAAGGGTAAAAACGGGACCCAATTACTAAGACTTCACTGTCCGTCTGTCTGTCCGTCTGTCTATCGCAGGGCTGTATCTCACTGAACCGTGATAGCTAGACAGTTGCAATTTTCACAAATGATGTATTTCTGTTGCCGCTATAACAACAAATACTAAATACAGAATAAAATAAATATTTTAGTTTAGCTCCCATACAACAAAAATGTATTTTTGGCGTTTTTTATAAATAATGGTACGGAACCCTTCGTGCGCGAGTCCTATTCGCACTTGGCCGGTTTTTATTATATTATAGACTAGCAACCCGCCCCGGCTTCGCACGGGTAGCATGTTATTATACATATAAACCTTCCTCCTGGATCACAATATCTATTAAAAAAAAACCGCATCAAAATCCGTTGTGTAGTTTTAAAGATAAAAGCAAACATACATACAGACGCGGGAAGCGGAAAGCGACTTTGCTTTATACTATGTAGTGATTAATATAGATATGTCCACATTTTGAAGTAATAAGCATTCCATTAAGGCGCTCCCAGTCGACGATTGTTTTTGTTCGAAACGAAAAAATAAATACTTGTGAACAAGCCACATCTCCTATTTTATAATGTATAGTATATGTGAATAAAGATGTACCCATCTTTGATCACTTCGATAAATAATCCTACCGACCGCTGCAATGACGACAAACACACGTCGGAGCGTGGTCCGCCTTAGCTTTTCGAATAAATTAATGATATATATTATGTATAATTACTTATCAAAAATCTATTCTAATAGAAATGTAGATCTACATATTACCTATCTTTAACAATAAATCACAAGTTGATTTTAATAGTAGGTATATAAAATATTTCGATCATAAATTCTAAAACGTATCATTTTGAAATAATATCTTTATCGTGAAAAGTTTCTGCTATTATGTTTTCAGCTTAATAGAAATCTAGGTAGGAACCTGAAGTAATATACTTATAAAAATAGGAGATGTGGCTTGTTCAGAAGTATTTCTTTTTTCGTTTCGAAAAAGAGCAATCAGCGACTGGGAGCCTCTTAAAGAAGTTGCAACTTCATTGTCGCTTAAAAAATTGCCAACTGCTTATTTTACCATTTTTACCGTTACCATGCGTAATACATTATTCGAATAATCATTTCGGTCTGAAAATCGAGTAACCGAATGGACTTAAAGTATACTAATACTTTTAACTGACCCGATGCTCGGCAAACTTCTCAATAACACGAAGAATAAATAAGCGAAATGTTATGCAAACGAAAACAATCGCTGTATAAAATCGCAAGCAGAAGTTTTCCCTGCAAATGCTATGCAAAATTTCAACTTTTGCAATCGCAGGCAAACACCAAAATTAACATTCATTTATTTAATCACTCCCGTTGTGTAATAACTTCTGCTAATATTCCGTTGGCGTGCTACTTGCAGCTCTATCCGGTGTATAATAAGATTTATTATCCTATATACCAGTATGGCGTCATCGGTCGTACGTTATTGGGTAAATACATATTTTCTTGGTAGTGCGAAATCATGGTTTCTATTTGAACTTACGGCCGTTTTGACGTGGGTAATAATAAATAATATTGGCGGACTTTACACACAGCGTCATCAAGCCCCAAACTAAGCAAAGCATGTCCTATGGGAACCAGATAACTGATAGAATACTTATTTACTTTTGTTTTTGTAAATACATACTTATTATAAATATTAACACCAAGACACCAATACTAACTTTAAGCACGTGTTTTGATGCGCATATAAATTTCGAACAGTAAAAAAATCCATTGATGCACGCCGGGATTCGTACCTAAGACCTTCAGATTGAAAGTCGAGGTACCTCCCACTCAGCCAACACACTTAAATATCTAATAAGTAATTAGGTAAATGTTTCAGTTTTCACATTAAGATACCTTTACGATACGATAGTAATTCGTGCTCAAGCCACTGCTAAAAAGGCAAAAACATACTCTAGACCACCATGCCGGGTGCCTAGTAATATATTTCGTTATAGCTAAAGACAAATCCGCAAGCAGTCATAAAATGCGAGCAGAGCTCATTTTCTAAATTTTACAATACCATCTTGCTAATAAAAGGCTCCCTTTACAGCGTCGTTCCAACAGACGCCTGAGAATCCTAATTTGCAAACGTAAGCCGACATCGGCACCGGATTGAATACGCAGTTTTATGCACGCGCTTTGATGCGAGCACGCGTACTGTGTTTGTTATGCTACGTCTAAGGGTGAATGTACATTGCTTTCCTAACAATATTACTATTTAAAAAACGCAAAAGGATACTGAACGCTAAAAGGTTTGCAAAAAAACAGACATCTCAGACTAAATGCACGCCTGCTTGCAGGCTGAATACAATCTACCAAAATAGTTTTAAATTCTGACATGTAAAATAATGTAATATTCTCGTAAATAAACGATTGATTTGATTTTATTTAAAAACATTAAGTTGTAACGCATTCTACTAAAAATTTAGAACCTTCTATAAGGTCGGTTCTCGAAAAATATTTTATCAAAAAAATCATCAATCAAAAAGGCCTTTTTTCTATGCGATTATATAATTGACAGAACAAAGTCTAAGTAGAATAAAAATGGCTGTATTTCGTCCACTATAGTCACTGACCTATCGCGGGGTTAGCTTAAAAGTTTCGAGATCTTGAGAAATATATTTCCATCAAAGCCTTTGCAGCCAAGTCTGCAGCCCCCTCGCGTTTCGAGAGCTTTTAGTGAGTATGTAATGTCGTTTCGTAATTTCGCAATGGGGGTGTTTTTATTTTCGTGTTCGTCATAAGGAAAAAAGCGTAGCGAAAAGTAATTTGACAGAAAGCGTAGTGACTTTTTGATTATAGTCGTAATATCAAATGATTAGATGTAGACTAAGTTTTTTTTCGACTTATTTTTCTGTTTTTTTTGTTTAAGGTGATATTGCGCGGCATTCGCAGGACATGAGTTTGCCGTGCGAACGAACAATTACACCGTTTGCGCGCGGCGTCGGCTGATGTCCAAACATACCGCGGCTTGCCGCGCTCGATTTCCGCGCAATGTCACACCTACTATTGTTTAGTTTTATCATCATCAATTTCTTTTTCTTTTCTTACTTAATTTGGGTTCGGTACCATGTTGCGGAAGGATTTGGCTTATGTTTTACAACCTGAGTGACATCAGATTATTGTTATAACTATTCCAAAAGAGGGAATAAAAAAAAGAGGGAATCAAAATAGAGCCCAAACACGACCAGACTATGATCTACCATGAAGTTCAGTTGTCAATCTTCCGTCTCCATCACCAAACAATCGCTATCGTAGCTTTCAAAGTGATCTTTGTGATTCCATTAAAGTTTCTTTTCGACATTGCCTTAACAGAGTTGAAAAGTTTCACAACGGGAACTGAGTTTCGTAACACGCGTACCTGAACATAATTAAGTACAAAGCAAGTTAAATAAAACCTTTAAAAATGGGCGCAAGATTAGAAGACCTTTTAAATTATGCCGCATCTTTTACAAATGCGGAGAATACTAATGTTTAACATAATACATGTCATTACCATTTGTATCCAAGGCCAGATTTAGGGGCTCCATTACGCCAGAGACAAATTAGTTCATTACCTTACAGGATATAACACACCAGAATATTCAGAGCTGGGCACCTTGCGGTTTTATAATTAAATCGTATGGGAAGAAATGGAAACTTGTCTTCACTACTATTATATTGAGGGAAAATTTGTATTATTATATGTAATGGATAAACTAAAAAAAAAATCAAGATATTATTTTGTTGGCGAGACTAATATGTACGAGTATACTCCATACTAAATTACTGTTTTTAGTGCTAAACGTCTCTGAGCTAAGCTGCGTACAGACGGACGTACGGACACGGCGAAACTATAAGGGTTTCTTTTACTCGTATATAGACTGAGAAACCCTAAAAACTACAGAATTAATTTTAAAACTCTTTCTCCTATCAAAACTATCGTTTAATTATCGCTTATAGCACAGGATTTCCTAGTATAAATGATAGTATTAATGATAGTGTTTATACTCTTGTAAATCTACTATTTTGTAATTAAATAAATAAACCTATCAAAGGCTACATTATGACCGACGAAGCCGCGTACAAAGGACTGGTTTAAGACTAGTAATAAATGTTTTTGATAAATGCAAAATCGTTTTTTCTCAATAACCGCAAAACATACAGTTTTGTTTTTTATGATAAAGATAACTTATGGATATAATCTAGATAAATTACAGACAGAAACACGATTGGTGAAATTTTTCTCGATAGATTTATTTTCCAAAGTTGGCTCTTCAAAAACACTAGTTTAGTTTTTAATCAAAACTATGAATAGCTAAACAGTTCATTATTATATAATTCGTTAGATAATCATACTAGCTAAGTAAATTACAGACAGTTTCTTTTTAAATTTGATGGTTTTCAAGATAATGCAGTATCACTTTTTCCGTTTTTCTTTTTCTTTTTTAGACTCAGTCCATACGAAACGTCAAAAATTTCACTTATCACCTTAATGTGTAATACCTTTTGAAACTCATTTTACCATAGAACACGGACCCTTTAGACGAATGGCGTATCCATTATCCCGGACATATTATAAAACCGTATAAATCATATTCGTTGGTCGTGAAACACGTACGTTGATTCAGAAAAAAATAAAACAATAGTCGATGGAACTTCCGGCGCTGGACTGCGCCATGATAAAGGAAACAAAAAAAAATGCATTTCACTGTATTCCCCAATCGTTGTGTTTTCTGATATCCATGCCAAAGGGAATTCAAGTGTGGGGTCAGTGTCAGGTCTACCAAACGAACAACGATCGGGACAAACGTCACATCGTTTCTGACTATGTTCTAAATTCAATTCAATTCTTGTTTATGGCTTCTATGACTTTTGTTGTCACAACTGCGCCAGTGTCCGTTTCATGATAGATTCATAATTTCCTAATGGAGGATGCGTAAAGTATGATCGGTGTTCTGGAGGGAGACTCAACCAAAATTTTGAAAACCAAATTGATTTCCAAAACAAAAGACAACACATGATACAACAGTGTTATATAGTATTATACTATATTTTTAATGATAGATCGACCGATTTTTATGATTTTTTTTGTGTAGATTTGGTAGATATGAGAATAGGTATTCTTTAAACCCCTAAGTGATAAGGCTCGCAATGCTGGCATACAGTTCGAGAAAAACTGAAAGTGTTTTTTTGTGGCATTATTTAAATTTGACAGGACAACGTCTGTTGGAACAATGTACGTATATTTGATTTGCTACTTGTCACCATCTTTTTTACTTCAAATAGAATAAGACGCAATAAGGAAAACGAAGTAATATCGAAACTCGCAAATCATTGTAAATAACCCACGTTTTGTGAAAATCACGTTCATAACAATAATAATTTGAAAAGTTAATTATTTTTTAATTTCACCGTCTGCGGCCATTAAAAGTATGCGTGCTTTGATTTACAAGCAAATAAGTAAAATACATTAGCTAAATGATTATTAGAACTGTTGGTCCTATTATTAGAGTGGTTTCAATAGGCCGAAGCATTTACCCGAAGATTTACAACTAGAACGAAGTTTTATTACCCAGCGACTCCACGGATTACACTATAGTGTTGCGTTCGTTCCTGCAGGGCTATTTTGTAAAAATAAATAATAATAAACAAATAAATAAATGTTTTTATTGCGTTTCCAAAAGTACAATATTATGAACAATGATGAGATCTCCTTTTAAGTAAAAAATACTTGTCATAGGAGATTTCGCTCTTGCTTAGGTCTATTTTTAGAGTTATTTGTGTGGTGGTAAAACTATTAAACATTCAAAATTACAATTGGTAGAAACAATATAAATAAAAATGTGCATAAGTGCTTAACATGATTAACATGTTATGATGTTGAATGCAATACCTTATTTTAGAGAATACCTAATCTGTACACTTTTCATAGTTTATGCACCTATACCGATGCTTCTGCGTAGGTATTGTATTGAAAGCGTAGGTATAGGTGCCTAAACAGCATAAAAAGCGTAGGTATTATGGTATTCAGTACCAATAAATATTGGTGTGAATATCATAACATGTAATCGTGTTTTTACAAAATAGCCCCGCTGTACCTTGTTATTTCTTCATCGCTCTGCATTATGGTAAGATAGGATAACGGGTTTTGAACCAACTTACCATTGCTGTGACCGACGGTGAAAGAATCAGTGTTCTTTTATAGCACTCTATGAAAGAACTGACGTGATTTATGAGCATTTCGATCGTGTTTTATTAATATTTACATACCTTACTTTTAGTTTTAAGGCAAGGATAACTTTAGACAAAGACAGAAACACGATTGGTAAACATTTTCTTAATATATTATTTACAAATGTTTCACTATAATATTTTTTTTTAAATTTAGTACCTCTTTTAGTAAAAAAACAGTTTCTTTATCGGAAAGAAAAAATCTCACAAGTGTTGGTTGGTGCGTAGATTCTAGTCAAAACTCAAAACCGACAACTCTATTCATTTCCAGATATTATAATCGCCAACGCCAAAAATAAACGTGAAATTGAGGCGATGACAAGTCCTTGAACAAAAAAACCCGACGGAACTAAGCAAACCAGCGAAAATTACACGTCGAGTTAGATCACGCAAAAACTTTTCGCGGTGTCCGTTCGTTTTATTTTTATAACATTTTCTCATAATCTGTCCCGGCCCTTTGTGCCTCTGTTTGTTTTGGAGATGTATACTTAAAAACCCTTTTTGGTGTTATGACCCTTTATAAACATACTTTGCCCTTTTACAATACAGTTATGGATAGTGATGTTTTGATAAGGAAGTAATCAAATTTAGGCCACCAGAATGCCTGAGGCTACCAACTAACAATGTCAACAACAAAAGAGTTAAAGCCAAAAGGTATTTACATCAATAAAATCACAAGAGTCACTTTGAAACGTCTTAGGTGTTAGTAGAAGCTACGCCTATTCCTCGCAACCAGAAGAACGGCTTGGGGTCTATAATTTTTTTCGATGATCTTTTCCTTAATGCTATGTAGAGCTCCAGTGTGGTGCCGATCGAAAAAGGCTCAAACAAGAAACACAGCCAACGTAGAGACTTCAGAAGGACAGAAGCGCTAGTTGTCGCCATGACTAGACAAACAATGGCATGAGCGCACGGTAGTCACAAAAAAAAACCTTTGTTTAAAAATGAAATAAGATCACGACTGTAATCCCTAAACATATTCCAAAATCTCCAGGCGCTCAGATTCTTAAACGAAACTAAACATCCATCCACCCATCGCCGCTTAAAAGATTACTAAGCCAGTTTTCTCATTGTTTTAAGCGTGTTTTAGTAAGTATATTATATAACTAGCTGACCCGTGCTCGCTTCGCTGGGCGACAGATAGTTTCACATCTGGTATTCCAATCTTCAAAATAAATTATAGCCTATATGTTGCCGAGGACTAATAACAACATAACAAAAAAAGTTTCATCAAAATCCGTCCAGAAGTTTTTGCGTGAAAGCCGGACAATAGACAGACAGACAGAAAGACAGACAAAAATTTCAAAATGCTTTTTTTTGGCTTACTTACTATTTTTTTTAGTTTTTATTCAATGTACAGAATTGAACTCTTCTACAGTTTTATTATATGTATAGATTTTTTCGAATAAAAAGTTATTGAGGAACGACCGCGATTCGCACTCTGCCAAAACGGCACTCGTAAATTATTACATAAATATTATAAATAATAAATAATTGTTGTAATTTGTTTCATAAATTCTCATAATTATATTCACAGTTTGCTGTTTTGTAGTATCCTATTAAAGGATTAACGATGTCATCCAGTGATAAATTAATAAAAACACACAATATCAATATATCAAACAAATGTGACACTATACATTTGTAAGATGTTTCTTTCTAAAATACGATTCTATTTATTCAACGACAGGAGTATCGTAAAACTATCTTGATTCAAATTGCAGTTTGTGTCACATTATATCGCTTCAGAGATTTATATTAAACTATAGAAAACTAGTAGAAATACTCACTACTTCGTTCATGTAAAGTCAGTAAGCCCGCGACCATGGCTATTGTAACACTGGCCTCACAGCTCAGTTGGTAGTAGCTCTGCCTTCTGTGTTGTAGGTTGTGGGTTCGATCCCCACCCGGGATAAGCATTTGTGTGATGAACATATATGTTTGTTCTGTGTCTAGGTGTTATGTATAATATGTATGAATTTACAACAAAAAAACGTTTACCTATATGTATTCTCTCAGTTATCTGGTTCCCATAGTACAAGCTTTGATTAGTTTGGGTCTAGATGGCGCTGTGTGAAATGTCTGCCAATATTTATTTATTTATTGTAACATAATCGAAACGTCGGGAAAGTAAATTAAAGGTAATTAACGTGATAAAGACCCATGTCAAAATCTATAGTTATGTCTACTAATCATGATAGTTTGAAAAATAATCATGTAAAGTTATTTTCAAAGATTACAACTGCACTCCCATAGAGGTTGAACTTAGGGAATTTCTTTCTTAGTGCACCCTTACATACCAAAACGAATACCATATATAACGAATATATAACCATATAACGAATACCTAGGACCAGTGGTTTAGGCTGTGCGTTGATAGATCAGTCAGTCAGTAACGCAAAAGTTTTATATTATACTAGCTGTCCCGTGCCCGCCTCGCTGGGCGACAGACATTTCTAATTGTGATCAATTTGGATGGGTATGGTTAGAATGGATAAAATAGCCTATGTTACTTAGGGATAATGTAGCTTGGTAACGGTGAAAGAATTTTTGAAATCGGTTCAGTAGTTTTTGAGTTTATCCATCACAAACATACAAAAAAACAAAAAAACAAAACTTTTCTCTTTATAATATTAGTATAGATGAGCATTTTCAGTAGTCATTATACTATATTACAAGCTTCCGCTCGGGACTTCGCTCTATTGCTACACAGACAATATACATGTAAAGTAGTTTTTACACCCAAACCAAAAATCTGTTCCAAGTTTCTTAAACTTGATACACGCCGGGATTCGAACCCACGACCTTTAGATTGAAAGTCGATTGGGAGTGGGTACCTCAACTCGGCCAACACGGCTTATATAATTCGTTTATTTACTATATATGAGTATAGTTACGCGGCCGTGTTTGGGTCACATAAATTCATTATGCGTACTAAACAACTTAATCGGTCTAGTAGATTCGGTGCAAATTGGCTATGATAAACGGACAGACAGACACACAGTCGCGGAATCCATGTAATTTTGTTCGTTTGTTAATGCTCAGTTGTCAGTCAACAAGTATTTCAAGGCTAAAATAGTCAGAAAATAATCTAAAATTCATTAGTTTAGTCTAAAGTTTTGCGAAAACCTCTCTTAAACTCTTACGGGATTAACTTGTCTATACAAACAATGCTTGTAAAGCTCAATTCATGAATGTGATGCTATGTAGATAAATAACTTACGTAAATTTATTTCAAAGATTCTACAAAATGCGCGAAAGGCTGGTACTTATTAGAAGATTATTTAGGTACCATTTAATTTTCTAATAATATCTTCGACGATTTTTGGGGTTCGCTCGCTTCGAGCAAGGGTCGGCGGACAGTGGCGGATGGAGGCGGAGAGGATTTAAAATGTATCAATTGAATTTAATAGTTATCCAGTCGTTGTCTTGCACAAGCAAGGATTGACAGGCAAGCGGCCGGTTGTAAAATGTCCCAAGCCAAATCTATTTGCAACATCTAGATGTTGTGCCGACCCCACGATAAGGCGAAGAAGAAAAAAGTTATCCAATCGAAATAAGGTTTATATTTTAATGCTCGGTGATCGGCCTCAGATCATTGCAGCGCAGTTTTGCGAGATTACCTAGCATTGAAATATATACCTTGTATGATTACATAACTATTAAATTTAATTGATAAATTTATAATCGTCTCCGCCTCCGTCCGCCACTGTGCGCTGATCATAAGACGCGGTATTTAGAGTGTGAATTACGGTTGAATCAAGCTGAGCGTGTTGATCATTTTAAACGAATTCGAGTTGAATTGAAAAGCGGTTTTTGTGCTAATATATTTAGGGTTTATTGAAGGAGGAAATGGTGCGTTGGTGTGAAGATGTTTTCTTCGAAATATTAAACACCTCTTATACTTGTCCAGCGATCTGATAAACGGTCACATAAAATTATTTAAATAACTAATAAAAAATCTATAAAAATGATTCGACTCATCAAAAATTCAACGGATTCGTTCAAATTGGAAAAAAAAACATTTTATAAGTTTTATGTAGGAACCTAGGAACTATTAGTTTTTCATGAAAACAATTTCAACATGTACACATGTTGAATAGATAACTTCCTCTTAATAAAAAAATGGTTAAAAATCTATTATCCAGTAAGGTTGGTCCAACTAAATAGTTAGATTGAGTTAAAACCTTTTCATACCTGTCAAGTTCCGATGACAATGTAATATTATGCGACAGGTGACAGCGCCCTAGTCTGATGTTGGAGCTCGAAGGTTTGAAAATTAAAAGCAAGTTTTGATAAAAATATTTGAAAACAGAAAACAAATAGTTGCAAATAGAAAAACTTGCAAAACCATAGTCAACAGATACCATATATATAAGAAGAATAATAGTAAAAACTTTGCTAAAAAAACCCTCTGTTATATTTAACCATTAAATGCTTGACGCGAAAGTCACCGCTAAATACATAAACACTCAAAGCGCAGACAATGCAACTGGGTTGGTTAGAGCAATATTTCGCTTTCATTCAAAAGCCTTCAGTCTGCGTCCCTGGGTTAATGAGCAGAGTTGCGCCATTTCAGCCGCTTTTTTTAGCAAACAAAACATTAAGGCAGCGTTCACGCTAACGGCAGGTTAAGCAAATCTATAATATAAAAATAAGTCGGGTTTTCCTTCCTGACGCTATAACTCCAGAACGCACGAACCGATTTCCACGGTTTTGCATACGTTGGAAAGGTCTCTCTCCTCCGTGAGGTTTATAGCAAAGAAAATTCAGGAAAAATTTCAAGAGAAAAGCAGGAAAACAGGAACGGTAACGGGAACGGGAACGGGAACGGGAACGGGAACGGGAACGGGAACGGGAACTTAACACAGCATTTGTTAATTCTAAAGCGATACGAAGTTCGCCGGGTCAGCTTGTGTCTTTATAAATAGATAGATAGATAAAAAAAAATACATTAGCCAGATAAAGGAGAAAATAGCTGTCGTGTCGTGTAAGGAAGCTGGAGAGGAACAAATGGAGAGAGCTGCATCGAATATATTGACAAAAGCACAGCTCTAATGTTAGAAGAAGATGGAGAAGATAGATAAACTCTTTATACAAAAAGAAACAGTAGAAGAAGATAGTAGAAAACAAAAACCACAAACCTACAATCGGCGGTATTGTCGCTAAAAGCGATCTCTTCCAGGCAACAGTTAGATGGCCACAGAAAAGAGAGGATTCTTCTAACACAAACATGTTATTATAACTTAACAGAAGAAACCCCTATTAATTGTACAACTTGTTTTTATTTAATAAAGATTTTTGTTTTTTTTTTTGGATGGACAGGATCAACTTAAATAGACTGACTAGACTTAAGAGACGGATGATCATCCGTCTCTTAAGTCTAGTCTAGTTAGCTTCTATGATCATAGAAGCTTATCTGGATATCTTTGGGAGAAGAATCCATAAACTGCCGATTTTGTGTACAAAATATGATGTAAATAAAATTCACACAAGAGCAACGTCAAACGAACTCCCGAATATTGTTGACGCGTGCGGGCGCTGAATGAACGCACAGTTGATTTTTTTCCGACATACAAAATGATAATTATTGACAACGTAGAGTTAGATAATTTGTTTTATTTGTGACTTTTTCATTAATGCATCATCAGTTTTAGGGTTTCGTACCTAAAGGGTAAAAACGGGACCCTATTAAAATGCTGTATCTCATGAACAGTTGAAATTTTCATAGAAAAACAGACTAAAATAAATATTTAAGTTGGGCTCTTATACAACAAACGTGATTTTTTGCCGTTTTTTATAGATAATGATATGTAACCCTTCGTGCGCGAGCCCGACTCGCACTTGGACTGTTTCGTTTATTCTATCCTGTCCATTCAACGGTTGCATGGACGAGATCGCTTTTAGCGATAAGGCCGCCCATTGTTCACTGTTTTTATTATTTGTTTTAGGTGTGTCTTTTTTACATTTATTTTTTGATATGGTGAACAATAAAGGTAATCGAAAATAAATACGAGTAATTTTTTACGGTACCGATAAGCGCCGATTGTCAGTCACCAGCGACTTGCTCTGTGAATACGCCCTAACGTTTGCGATGCCTTGAGTGGCCGAAGTCGTAATAAACAGAAATGCAGGTAGAAAAGTATGTTGGAAGAAAACTTACCGATAACGAATCGTTGCTGGTATTGCATTGTTGCCTGTTTATGAACGTTTAGTTACCTGATCATAAAGTGAAGTAAAAACGAATGTAGTAGTAGAGGGACTCCCTTTTCCGCATTTGGACTCCTGTTTGGTCCGTTATGCGTGTAAACGAATGTAGTATGATCACGACTCTTATCTTCAAATATGGTAGAAACACTCTCAGATCTCCTTTGAACAAATCTATAAGGGCTGGTCAGGGGCACGTCTAAGCAATAAATTTAGGGGCTAGATGACGTTGTGTGTAAAATCCGCCAATATTCATTTATTATTATTTGGTACCGAATTTCGTAGTAGTTAGCATTATATACGTAACAGGTTTTAAACCCATTCTCATACTATAGACATCTTCAAGGATCTGAACAATTTGATACTTGAGCCGTTTGCCTAATGTCATCTTCACCCTTTCTGTCATCTTCTTGATATCAGCTATAAAAAAGCAGTCCAAGTGCGAGTCGCACTAGCGCACAAAGAGTTCCGTACCATTATCTATAAAAAACGGCAAAAAAATCACGTTTTTTGTATGGGAGCCCCACTTAAATATTCATTTTATTCTTGTTTTAGTATTTGTTGTTATAGCGGCAGCCGAAATACACCATCTGTGAAAATGTCAACTCTCTCGCTATCACAGTTCATGAGATAGATCGATAGATAGACGGACAGTGAAGTCTTAGTAATTGGGTCCTGTTTTTGCCTTTCGGTACGAAACCCTAAAAATGAGCTCAATCTAATATTACTCACTTAAAGCGAACGTTCTTTAAGCTTCGAATAAATTGAAAAATTATTGAAATAAGCGTCAAATAAGTTTCCAGCGTTTCAATTACACGGCTAAAAATAAACCTCCAAGACCGAAGGAGTGGTGTGTGAGAAAATGGTGAAATAAAATCGCGCTCGTTAACTATACGCGGCGAAGCGTGAGCCCCCTGAACGGACTTGAGGGCCTAGCTAGGTATGTCACGTAAACTAAGCGCTCAAAGCAAAATGAGCTCTACCACTATTATGCCAAGATCTCATTTAGATTGCAATTAAGCAAAGGCGAATTATTTTCTAAACTCGAAATGCGCCCATCATATTCGTGTTCGAAAATGTTAGGGTGTCAGAGGGTTGCGTATAATATGCCAATTGAAATTAAGCTATCACACTCTGGTTTTAAGATTTAATTTCGCTTGTGTACGTAAAGATTTATTATATTTTATCTGTATTTGGAACAAGACTGTAAGTAGTTGCTACAACTTGTTCTGTGGTACGCAAGTATATGGGCCATGGTGCGTTTTAAAGACAATTAGCGGATTTACGGATATTAATTAGAATGGTTCTAAAAGCCGCGTTGGCCGAGTGGAATGTACCTCGACTTTCATTTCGAAGGTCGTAATGTCGTTATGAAAATCTCCTCGAACTGATGACGTAATGACGTAATTGAGGAACCCACAAAATATCGATTTAAGATACCAAACATGAGGTACTTTTCGAGGGGCCTCGAAAGAGTTTGAGTCAAGGTAGAGTCGAGGTTACAACTAAGAATACGGAGATAAGAAAACGCGTCAACAAGTACCCTTAGGCCTTAGCCACACTTGACGGATATTCCGTCGCGGATCTTTCGCGGAAGCCAATCCGTTACCATACGTTGCAGCCACACTGGAAATTCAGTGGCGGATTACTTCGATAATAAATCGTTCAGTGTGAACATGTCTGTGCACACCGCGTTTGTAGCGATACAGATACAGACGCAAAGTCTGTAGACCTTGCGGCTGCGTCTGACTCGCGTGCGTATTGCGTCTGTTTCGCGACAAACGCGCGTCGACGGCGCGTTTAAAAATGCGGTGTTCACAGACACTTATATCAGGCCGTGAACAAAGGATACGCGTTTTAATGAATTAAAGTTCAATGCTCCTTTGATTCTTAAGGATTACGACTTCGTCAAGTTTAAAGGGTTTTAATGGAAATACTAACGATGGCACAGTACAAATAGCTGGAAGCCCTTGTCAGAATAATTACGAGTAGGTCCCATTTGTTCTATAGAACATGACGTGTTGGATATTTATACGTACGTACTAGTTAGTATTTTTAATTATTATTCTTGTTTGAGCCTTCACCTTGTTCTTACGGCACCACACTGGAGCGCTACATAGCACTAAGGAGAGGATCATTGAAAAAAAATATAGGCCCTAAGCAGAGTTTGTTGCCTGATTCTTCTAGGCTTAGTCGCGAGGAACAGGCGTAGCTTCACCTTCCTAAGACGTTTCAAAGTGATGCTTGTGATTTTATTGAATAAATTGAATTTGAATTGAATTTATAGAAAGAAATGGAAGTCGATAAATGTTAAAGAGTTTGACTACTCAAATAGGTATCTATACAATAGGTAGGTTGCTTGTTCTACAGAAAAAAAACGATTGAGCTGAAATTTTGCATACACCTTTAGTTTTGGTGACAATACAATAACAAGGAGCGAGCTGATCTGATGATTGAGTCAGGAGCTGTTCAACAGTCACTCACAATGGAACTCCTTAGTTAATACTTCGATTGAATAAAAACTGCGTACTTGTCAAGTTCCGATGACAATGTTATATGATGTGACAGGTGATAGAGCGCTGGTGCTCGGTGGTTTTACAAAAGCATGTAATTGAAAAATATTAACTTATTTATTCTCATTCTGTTCTATACAACAAGCTATCTATTGTATATATATATTTTTACCTTTTTGAGTAGTCAATCTCTTTAACATTTATTGACTCCCACTTCTTTTTTACAAATATATCTAACACATGTTGTTATATCGATCCAATGGGACCTACCTATAATTACGAACAAAAGTTTACGTTACACACTACACTACACATCGGTGCAAATCATAGCATTCAAGTTTCCTGAGAAAATTACCGTAATTTATTTGAGCTAGGAGAAAAGTAATTGACAAAATTGGGTGAACATTCTACCAATTGTTTACTCAGAGCCGTGCATCATACTCGAATGAATTTCCCTTTGATTATTCTTGTGTATTCAAAATGGTAAATGAGGATGCTTTTATTTAATTTGTGATTGCTGGCTCGAAATTTTTATTTAAGGCGAGTAATTAATGTGTTTGATGAATGCAGAATCGTTTTTTGCTCAATAACCGTAAAATCATAAGGTTTTGTTTTTTATGACAAAGATCATGAAGAGAAGAAGAAGAGAACTTCAGGATATAATCTAGATAAATTACAGACAGAATCACGATTGGTGAAAATTTTCTCCATAGATTTATTTTCCAAAGTTGGCTCTTTAAAAACATTCGTTTAGTTTTTAATCAAAACTATGAATACCCAAACAGTTATTTTTTATATAATTCGTTAGATAATCATACTATTAAAATAAATTACAGACAGTTTCTTTTTAAATTTGATGGTTTTCGAGATAATGCAGTTTTATCACTTTTTCCGTCTTATCCGGGTAGACTCAGCCCATACAAAATGTCAAAAATTTCACTTATCACCTTAATATGATTTTGTTTGTTTGATGTTTTGATAGTGTGAATGGGACCGTTGGAAGAGGAAGACCTCAGCGTATTTGCTTGGATCAAATTGGTGACGTTTTGAAAAAAAGTCAGGTCATGAGTACTTTAAACCGACTAGCATGCATGAGGAATGTGATGAGAGTGAATAAAGGAAAAGAAGTATGTCAGGATCGTAGCAAGTGGAAAGCCGTGATCTGGAAACAGGCGATTTGATGATGTATGTATGTTTTAATTGCTTCACAACACAAAGTTGGGCACAAAAAAGCTCAAAGTCTAAATAGCTAAGCACGGTAAAAATCTTCTTATATCTCTAAGCGCTCAGATCCAGGCAGATATCTAAGGGGAAGGTTGGCACATACTCACATTTTACAGTAGTGAACAAGTAATTGGGCCGTAGGTCGACGTATCTCTCAGTACTGTCATAAATGAGATATAGCCTTAATCAATTATAGGAAGCAACCCTGCTTAGAGCAATGAACATTTCGTAATTGTGGCCATTAAACCTTTTGAAAACCTCTTTATAAATGGTGTCCATACATCAAGCTAGCTAAAAACCTTAAGGCGCTCTCAGTCGACGATTATTTTTGTTCGAAACGAAAAAAGAAATACTTCTGAACAAGCCACATCTCCTATTTTATAATGTATAGTATATGTGAATAAAGATGTACCCATCTTTAATCACTTCGATAAATAATCCTACCAACCGCTGCAATGACGACAAACACACGTCGGCGCGTGGTCCGCCTTAGCTTTTCGAATAAATTAATGATATAAATTATGTATAATTACTTATTAAAAATCTATTCTAATAGAAATCTAGATCTACATATTACCCTATCTTTAACAATAAATCACAAGTTGATTTTAATAGTAGGTATATAAAATATTTCGATCATAAATTCTAAAACGTATCATTTTAAAATAATATCTTTATCGTGAAAAGTTTCTGCTATTATGTTTTCAGCTTAATATAAATCTAGGTAGGAACCTGAAGTAATATACTTATAAAAATAGGAGATGTGGCATGTTCAGAAGTATTTCTTTTTTCGTTTCTAAAAAGAGCAATCGTCGACTGGGAGCCCCTTAATCAGAATATGGAATAAATATTTGCATATCATGCAAGCGAACCCAACAACCAAGAAGTCAGGGCAGACATTTGTGATATGACCTGTCAACCGTTGAAAATCTCATTTAGCGAATAGGTAATTCCACCCTAATGAAGACCGCCGGGATACTCTGGATGAGAACTGCTTTCAACAGGTCTTTATGGAAGTCAATGGGGAAGACCTATGTCCAGCAGTAGACGTCTTATGGCTGAGATGATGATAATGATGATGATGAGGTTATTCCATTGTCCTCTCAGTCCATTGTAGGTACACCATGGCATAAAAGCTCGACAGAGAATGGGCTTCGTTTCCAGGTATTATTCTATCTATTTTGTGGCTCTACCTAGACTGCCGCGTTGGTAGAACCCCAAGGGAATAACACTGTGAATAGTTATTTCCCAGAATAGCTCGCAAAAGAATGACCAAGCCTTGTTGCCTTATTTTTCTCAAGCTATACTCGTATAGCTATGCTATGCTAGTTACAAGGATACGGCCGGCAGGAAATATAACAATAACTTCAACACAGCATATGGATTTTTGATCGCTAAAGACACTTCCAACCAAGCTTGAAGTTTTCGTGCGTCTTTTGCGTACCATTGACGACTTGTTTAAACTCAACTTGTTTAAAATAATTTATGTAAGCCTCGAGATGATATGGAAACGAACCGATGAAGAAAACCAGTTGGGCACCGGAACTCCTTACTCATATACGACAATAAACGCTACTCTCAGATTCAATAGAGCCATTCACAGTTATAAAAACTCCACAAACATGAAGTCGGTTTTGTTTTTAGTTTTTCAACATAGATAAAATTATGTTATGTTATATTATCGTAAGGTCGTCGTGTAGCAAACGGATTTTTCTTTCTGAAAAATTGATGTGCGCAACATATACGTGTTCACGAACAAAGAAGAAGGAAATCACGATAAAGCCCGTATGTTCCGGACTAAAAACTTTAAGTCGTATCTTATATTATGTGACTGTGCTCGAAGCTTTTTACAATTTGTGTAAATCTGAGCTATAAAATAAATGTGAAAGTTTGTGAGTTTGTGTATATGTTCAGGCTTAAACGTCAAAACGGATTACGATGAAATTTGCTGTAAATGTAGATATAATGCCCGAATAAATCATAGATTACTTTAAAAAACGAAAAACATCCCCAAAATGATAAAAAACGCACAAGCGATGAATTTGGTATAGATGGCGCAGGGTGTGCAAAAAATCAGTGACAGTGTTGACATCAGTCGTCATAGCAACACGAGTTACTCTATGCAATTATTGAAATTTGGACAGGACAACGTCTGTCGCGGGTCTGCTAGCAATGTATAAAAAGACTAAGAAAAACCTATACAATTTTAATATCAAATCTAATATATAAAACAAACATTGTATTGAAGGCCGTGTTTGTCAGTCGAGGGTTTGCATCAAGTCTTGAAACCTTTCACGTATAGATTTCTAGTTAGCTATATATTACTGCAAAATGTGGGCATTTGTCAAACATGAGGTTTGGACGTGCCGTTCGTCTGTAGATCTGCGAGTATGTCTATATACCTGGAACAAATATCTGCACATCAAACAAACCACCTCTTGCTTTTCAGTCGGGTACTTGTTAACTACGCCACCGCAAATATATATTTTAAATACCTAGAGTCTGCCCGCGACCATGCCTAACATAGCCGAAACGTCGGGAAAATAAATTAAAGGTAATTACGTGATAAACACCCATGTTAAAATCTAAAGTTATGTCTACTAATCACGATAGTTTGAAAAATAATAGTGAAAATCTCGTTGAACTAAAACATAATAGCCATAGGGTCAAAGACCCGGTTGTGGTGCCTATCCTGGTTTTGGTCATTTTCAATTTTGGAAGTCAATAACTAAGCATAGCAAACAAACTTGTATAAAATCTATAGTTAATACAATTCTTTGTTTATGGTTTATGTATATTTCCCGTTTTGTCTATATAAATATGAATAATTAATAAATAAATATCGCCTGTTCTAAAACCTTTGCTTAATCTATGAGATAGATAAATACTCTAACCTATGTTATTTAAAAATCGTCGTATTAATCATTTTTTTAATATACACCTATAAAATGGCCAAAACCAGCGCTTTCACCCTACAATAAAATATCTAGATTAATACGATACGCTAACTAAACCAAACTAATATACCTCCAGTTTTACTGCAACACCAGCTGCAAAGAGAACTAACCTATATCCGAGAGTGAAACAAACACACATATAAAATCAAACTTATCGAACAAATGAGCATCATTTGCGTTTCTAATTCACCAGAAGATTGAGATAAAACCGGAAATAAAAAACCGCCAAGTGCGAGACTCGCGCACGAGTTCCGTACCATTATCTACAAAAAATGGCAAAACAATCACGTTTGTTGTATGGGAGCCCCACTTAAATATTTATTTTATTGTTTTAGTATTTGTTGTTATAGCGGCAACAGAAATACATAATCTGTGAAAATTTCAACTGTCTAGCTATCACGGTTCATGAGATACAGCCCTGTGACAGACAGACGGACAGCTTAGTCTTAGTAATAGGGTCCCGTTTTTACCCTTTGGGTGCGGAACCCTAAAACCGCCAAGTGCGAGACTCGCGCACGAATGGTTCCGGACCATTATCTATAAAAAACGGAAAAACAATCACGTTTGTTGTATGGGAGCCCCACTTAAATATTTATTTTATTCTGTTTTTAGTATTTGTTATTATAGCGGCAACAGAAATACATAATCTGCGAAAATTTCAACTGTCTAGCTATCACGGTTCACGAGATATAGCCTTGTGACAGACAGACGGATAGACAGACAGACAGCGGAGTCTTGGTAATAGGGTCCCGTTTTTACCCTTTGGGTATGGAACCCTAAAAAGAGAGGATAAAATACCTAATGCACAAAAGTGATTATCACCCTTTTTGGAAGATTGTGAACGCTGCGAGAGATAGCAACAATTTTTTTTTAATCAAAATACAATTTGATAATCAATTTACCTTTTATAAGAATAAAGAAAATGCTCGAAGTATATTTGGAAATGTTTTAGCGGCGATGGGCTTGCAACCTGTCACGTATGGAATACTAACTACTGCAGAATGTAGGCATGTGGAAAATATAATGTTGGACGTGACTCTGACTACCCCATCAAGACATCTTCAAGGATCTAAGCGCCTGGAGATCTGAGAGAATGTCTACCGTACTTGAGGATTACAGTCTTGATCCTATTTTTAATATTTATTTTTTTTAACAAGCTTTTTTTGCAACAATACTTTAAAAGGAATGTACAACTAGGCAATTTCATCATAAAATTTAGATGAATAGAGCAACAAATACTTTAAACATTTATAAAATGTAGTGGCAGCTTACATTTACGTAGGGTTGCCACTTCATGAGACTTGTAATAAAAACCGGTCTTTGAAACCTTGCTAAAAGGCTCGTCCGAGGCGGTACTGCCGCAAAGCATTTCTGTGTTTTTTTCTATTCCTTCGGTTTGAAGGGAAGTGTCCGGGGCGTGACATGTACGTGGCCCGGACGGGACACGCATTTGAAAACACAGGTATATTTTTACTTAACAAGAGTTATCAAACCCTTGTAATATTATTAGATTGTCATTTGTAGATAATTAAATAAACATTTGTATTTATCTGCAGTTTCTATTAAACAGTCCCTGATCCGTGTCCCGTCCGGGCCCGTCTACTAACTAAAGGCTCCGGCCCGGCTCGACACGGCCCGGTCAAATATTAATCCTAATAATATTATAAATGCGAAAGTTTTTGAGTTTGTATGTAGGTTTGTGCCTCAATCAGGCGTAAACGACAAAACGGATTAAGTTGAATATTGCTGTAGATGTAGATATAATGCCCGAATAAAAATAAACTACTTTAAAATATGAAAAACATCCCCAAACTTATAAAAAACGCAAAAAGTATGATTTTGGTTTAGATGGCGCTGACGTGCAACAAATCTCACATCACAGTCGAAAACATTCAGTATTTTCTATTCAATTATGGAAATTGGACCAGACAACGTCTGTCACGGGTTGGCTAGTATACCTTAAACCGACTCAACTGGCCGGGTATGTGTGTTTTGGCGGTCGAATTCCAACTCGAATGGCCAACCCTAAACTTATATTTCCGACGTGAGAAACGCAGTTGGAAAACCATACATCCGAGTTGTATATAAGTTTGAATTGAAGAGGAACGGAGGTTCATTGAAAAATAACGTGCATATTGAAATTGTGTTATTATATTTCCTTTGAATGGTCTTATAATGGTGCATATTTGGCTCTTTAGTCGACTGGGCCCGCTCGAACTAGCCCCGCGGGCCCAGTTGACCTAATGCATTTAATTTATTAGTTTTCTTTAGTCGACTGGACCCATTACTAATTTGAACAAAAAATCTATTGTCTGATTTCAAATCCGTGTACAGATGTGTACAAAACGTATTAGAGATACAACACCTTCACATGATTATAATATGATACTAATGTTTATCGGGCTCTTTTGCTACTGTTCGGGCTCACTTAGAACTAGTCAAAATTCATAATATACAAAAATGTAAACTGAAAGAATTTGAAAGCTTGTCAGAATGCTTTATCAGATGTGTTCTATTCAACAATATAAAATTAAAATATTTGAAAATGAGTCTTTTGACTAATGCTTACTTTGAATTATTCAAAAACAACATTATACAATAATTCAAAATTTAAAAAGATACATAAAATCACAGTTGTTTGATTAATTCTTGATACTTGCTTAAAACTATTCAAAATCGACAATATACTATCTTCTTCTTGCGTGTCAATGATACAATCATTTAAATGATGTTTGCGTAAAATTTCGCCACCTTCACCCCATCCTCGGTGGCGTTAATGAGGTCGTCCCTTGTGCAGGTAGTAGGGCATAGGGGACAATTAAGAAGGTGGGGCATCGTTTGGATAGGGGCTCCGCAGTCGCATCTGGCCTTAGTGGGGTCCCGGTAGCCCCATCTGCACATGTTCTCCCTACAACGACCAACTTGAGTCCGGAGACGGTTGATACATTTCCAAGATGGCCATGGAAGATCACGTCCCGCGGGCAGGTGTTCGTGCATTGTGAAACCAGGCGGAGCTGGTTGTTGCGCCTTCCATATATTATTTTTAAGTGTGGTTGGATGCTCTACGGCAGCTTCGGTCATGCGCAAGAAACTTCTGCGACTCTTCAGTCGAACGCTAGGAGTTGGTTGTCCGTAGAGAGGATGTCGGTAGTCTCGTTCTTGCTTTGACTTTTCTATAGCGCAAGCAACATCTCGTCTTACAGAAGGAGGAGCAATGCCAGCAAGCGGATGGAGCATGTTGACATAAGCACTATGACATAAGCCGTGTTGGCTGAAAGGGAGGTACCTCGACTTTCAATGTGAAGGTCGTGGGTTCAAATCCCGGCGTACATCAATGAGGATTTTTCTATTCGAAAAATTTATATGCGCATCAAAAACAAGTGTTCAAAACAGTAAAGAAAAACATCGTGAGGAAACCAGTTAGTATTCTTATAAGCGGCGATGGGCATGCCACCTGTCACGTATGGAATGCTGACTACTGCAAAATGTGGGCATGGCCAGATATAATGTTTGGACGTGCCTCTGACTACCTCCACTAGACATCTTATGTATGTATGTACCGTGCTAATTAATAAATGGAAATAAAATAAATAAATAAATCTTAAAATGATCTAAGCGTCTGGAGATCTAAGATGTCTACCGTTCTTGGAGATTACAGTCGTAATCCTATTATTTATTTATAATTTACTATTACATCAATCATAAATAAAAATAGCTACTTAAAAATCACAGTTATTTCATTAATGATCACAAAAAATTAAAACCTCAATTTCTCTAAACAATGGCTTACCAGTAATATTGCCGCTAAGTAATTCGTTTATTGCAAAGTCATTTTTTTTTCTCTTATGGTTTCAGGCAACCTCTTTGAAATTTTGAGATCTGTAGGGTTTTTCAACGCAATCAAGAAGTAAGCCTTATCACTACATAGCCCTTTTAAAAGTAGAGCGATGTTGATATTGGATTTATGTAATCCATTAAAATATTCGACAATAGTTGAAACACTTTTCTTCTTGTCTATTCTAATACCAAATTTTGTAAGCGGGGCCAGTTGACTAATTCAAAATATGCATTAGGTCAACTGGGCCCGCGGGGCTAGTTCGAGCGGGCCCAGTTGACTAAAGAGCCCATATTTGCATTGAGAGCTCAGACGGATGTTTCCAAAGAATTGCAATATATTGCAATGATACAAACGTTAACATATTCAAGTCTCTTTCCGCTACTCGCGTTGATGTACACCAGAAATAATCTACACTACTATAAAGAGGTAAAAATTTGTATTTTTGTTTGTAATGGACAAATAAACTATTGATTTTTTTCTTGACCACGACTCGACGAAAGAAACTGGGGTTTGAATTTGAAATAAATAAATATTGGTGGATATTTCATATAGCGCCATCTAGCCCAGAACTAAGCAAAGCTTGTATTATGGGAACTAGAAAACTAAACTACTACTTTTCTTTTTGTAAATACATACTATAACACCCAGACAATGAACAAACAACCATATTCATTACTCAAATATTTGTCCTAGTGACGATCGAACCCACAACCTTCAGCGCAGAAGACAGACTAGAGCTACCAGAATGAATATCATCTTTTTAAATGGATTTTGGCATTCAAAAAAATGCATGCGCAAAAACGGTGAAGAAAATTATTACAATGAATCCAGTTGCCGTTATTTATTTATTTATTACTCGCAGCGAAACGTTAATCGAATAGAAACTTTGCATCCTTCAGCAAATCTCACATACGAGTACGTCAGTACGTTGTCTTTGCCACGGAATTGAGTGTTCCGCCCCAATAATCTCCGGATATACGAGCAAATTGGTCAAGTACGGGTGCCAACGGGTGGTGAGCGCCTTTGAGAAGGATTTATAAAACTAGTAGAAATCCTTGCGACTTAGTTCATATGAAGTTATCTAACAGACTTCAACCCACGCTGTACCTTAGAAGTTGAATTTTGGAATACACCCTCCAAATACACACATAATACACACACACACACTTACACTCTTACCCTTGAAACAGTTTTTCCATTTTAAGGGTTCCGTACGATGATGTATTTCTGTTGCCGCTATAACAAATATTAAAAACAGAATAAAATTGATATTTAAGGCGATACTTGAAATTTTTGACTTTTTGTATGGGCTGAATCTACCTGGATAAGGCGGAAAAAGTGATAAAACTGCATTATCTTGAAAACCATCAAATTTAAAAAGAAACCGTCTGTAATTTACTTAGCTAGTATGATTATCTAACGAATTATATAAAAATGAACGGTATAGCTTTTCATAGTTTTGATTAAAAACGAAACTAGTGTTAAGGACAACTTTGGAAAATAAATCTATCGAGAAAAGTTTCACCAATCGTGTTTCTGTCTGTAATTTATCTAGATTAAATTCTAAAGTTATCTTTGTCGTAAAAAACAAAACTGTATGTTTTGCGGTAATTGAGAAAAAACTATTCAGCATTCTTCAAAAACATTTATTCCTCCTTTAAAAAGAGCTCCCATACAGCAAACGTGTTTTTTTTGGCGTTTTTTATAGATAATGGTACGGAACCCTTCGTGCGCGAGTCCGATTCGCACTTGGCTGATTTTTTATTGTTTTTAGTTTTATTTGGAACCTTTATTTTCTGTATCGAGATGAGGGCATTGTTGTCTGCGACACGGTCCAGCACTTTGCAGGCTTCATCGTTTTTTGACTGTTTTTATAACCTAAGTTCTTATTTCCAATAAATATTATATTTCATTTCAAATATCAAGTTTGTAGGACCAATAGTTTAGGCTGTTAGTTTTATCTACTTGTATTCAGATAATCGCTGAATTCGTCGTAGAAAAAATCAAAGTAGAGTTACGGTTTTAAAGATTTATAACATACATCATCATACTGATCAATATCCTAATTCAATTATCAATACAGAACATGTGTCAAGATGAAAGAATGGACGACAAAAGTCTTATAATAATCATAATCACTTATGTGCACTTGTGCAGTCCGCACAAGATCTGTCGCTCTTGAAATCTATATCCGAATCGTAATAAATAAATGAAATCGAAATAGGCTCACGACTGTCATTCCCAAGTACGTTAGACATACTCTCAGATCCTTGAAGATGCCTAAAGGGGTTAGTCAGAGGCACGTCAAAACAGCATTTTCGGCACAATACCCACATTTTGCAGTAGTAAGCAAATTTAAATAAATAACGTCTCGACTTACTCCTCTACAAGTTCGCTTCATTGTCTCGTAATTTCACAGCTTGTTCAATTAGTTTCTCACAAAAGCCATCGGTGTAAAATCACAGTGAACTAATCACAGAATTCGTCGCGAGTTTGTAAACTGGTTATTAATGACACGACGCGAGCACGAGCAGTGCAAACGTGAACTTTGCTCCACTGGAACTTATAGCAACAAAACCTATATTTTACTTAGTGATTTAGAGATAAGTACCATATATAGATATATATAGGTATCGTAACTGGTTGGGCTCCTAAGGTTGGAAAACGACGCCGAAGCAGACCAAAAAATACTGGCGTGGTGAACTCGATGACCACATCCTATCTATCTAAAATCTAAAGGCTATCAGAAACCTTAAAATTAATGGTAAGCTGTCCCACGCTGTGATATTTCCTCGAGAACCTTTCTGCCCCAACGCACATTGCTTCTCCAAGCTTTGTGCTCTGATACTCTGGACCATAGTGGTAATGTCAGAATGCGATGGCATCCCGACTGTTATCCCCGAGTACGGTTGACATCCTTCTCAGATCTCTAAGCGCTCAGATCAAGCGCTGATCCTTGAAGATGTCTAAGGGAGATGGTCAGAGGCTCGTCCGAATATTATTTGGCACATGCCAACATTTTGCTGTAGTTAGTATTCCGACAGGTTGCAAGCCCGCAGGTAAATGCCAACCTGTTGGTAGTGTCAATAGAACAAAGAAACCGCAATATCTCATCCGAAAGAAGTACACCCCATTTGGCTTGTTGCCCACATTGGTATATCATTCATCTACCTGACAAGGTTTTATAATCATTCTGCAACTGGGAATATAATTGTTGTCTGGCTTCTTACTCGTCTCAGTACGGGAACCATTTTTAAGGTTCCGTGCCCAAAAGGTAAAAAACGGGACCCTATTACTAAGACTTCGCCGTCTGTCTGTCTGTCACAAAGCTGTATCTCATGAACTGTGATAGCTAGACAGTTGAAATTTTCACAGATGTGTATTGATGTATTTCTGTTGCCTCTATAACAAGAAATACTAAAAACAGAATAAAATAATTATTTAAGTGGGACTCCCGTACAACAAACGTGATTTTTTTTATGATAATGGTACGGAACCTTTCGTGTGCGAGTCCGACTCGCACTTGGCCGGTTTTTTAGTTAATTAGTAGTGATGACCATGATGTCGTGAGGCCTTTGCAAAACGATTGTGACACTATCGACGACAGTGACAATGCTCCGATATATCGTCGGTTTAGAGGTAAAATTCATTAAATGCGAAAAACTAGTATGGAGTTATAAGCGATAATAATTATTTTTTGCAAAAGATTGCATTTTGCTCATAGTTTTAAATGCAATCCTATTGAGTTTGATTTTGTTTTTAGATTATTAGGTTGCTTTTGTAACTGCTTTGTTTTGTAGATATTGCCCTGGTGAGACCGTTTCACGAATTTAATGAATTTGATCAATTATGTCACTTAATGAATTTTACCTTTAAACCGACGATATGCGTCCAAACAGCATTCTTAGAAATCGTCGTCTGTCAGAATAATATTGATGTAAATTGCTGAAAGTAATGTCGGTTCATCCTTCAAAAATATAGTCAGAAACGTTTTATGACGTTTGTCCTAATGTATCGTTTATCGTTTTCAAAAGACCCCCAGATCTAAATCTTCAAAATATCGTGATTAGTAAACATAACTACTCGTAGATTTACCTCCAGATCTTTGTCTTCTAACTTAAGAGCTGTGCTCTTGTCGGTGTAATTAATGCAGCTCTCTCCATCTGTTTCTCTCCAGCGCCGCCTCCTTAACTTCCTAATACGACACGACAGCTATTTTCTCCTTTATCTGGCTCATGTAGTTTATTGGTGGCCTTCCTCTTCCTCTTTTACCTTCAACCTTCCCTTCCATTATATCTTTATAAAACTGTTGTGCCGTATAAGGTGGCCAACCATCTTCCCTCTTCTGCTCTTAATCGTTGTTAATAGAACCTTTTTTTCCTGTATTCTACGTAAAACTTCCATATTTTTTATTTTTCTGTCCAACTTATCTTTCAACTAGTGATATATCAATTGAATTTTCTAATTACAATTGAACTGACGCGCTATGTTCGGACTTGGCGTTTGCTTCACTATTAATATCAAATAGTAAATGTTAATAAGGTGGACAAACAAACCAAAAGTCATCAGAAAGAAACAGTACACACACTTGGCGGACTGCCATGACCAAAGCTGATCCCCAGACAACATTAATAATCGCTTATTGGATGCATTCACTGCTGATGCCTGTTTAGTGTCCGGTTATAAAATAGGTAATGAAGGGTGTGGTGGCACTGGCCTTCTTTGAAATACTTCTGGATAACGAGATGACAATTGGGGTGTTGCACGTATAAAATAATATTCAGTCTTCCGCCTGGAAAATATCACGAGTTACGTTAATCTAAACTATTGCAAAATAAATTAATGAAGTACGGCTAATTACCACGTTTTTTTATAGTATTGCGTTTAACGGCCTCACAGCTCAGTTAGTAGTAACTCTGCCTTCAGCGCTGTAGGTTGTGGGTTGGATCCCCATCCATGGCAAATATTTGTGTGAGCAACATAGATGTTTGTTCTGTGACTCTGATGTTTGTTCTCTAGACGTTAGTATGCATCATAAGTATGTATTTACAAAAAAAAGTATATTAGTTCTCTAAGTTTCTATTAGTTATCTAATTCCCATAGTTCAACTTAGTTTGGGGTTAGATGGCGAAGTGCATGTGTGCATGTGTGCAGTGCATTCTGTATTCATTTAAAAACATTTATTACTCGACTTAACTCCACTTTAAAGTGAATACGAGTGTAAAAGATTTAAAAAAACTTGAAGACGCATCGACTATTTGACTGAGAAAATGTAGTTTCACGAGAATCCTGAAAGTCTGGCTCGATTCCGGCGTATCTCTAGGGGCTAAAGAATAGAATAAGCATTGGTGCTGAAAAAATAGGGATCTAATATGAGTGCTTCCTCCGTAAGTAATATCGTAAGGGTTACTTAGGGTTTACCGTTATTTCTTTGTATGTTTTATTCGGTAAAAGCTTCTTCAGATGTATGAGTAACGAAATTGTTTCTCTAAATCCGTTCTTGCAATATAGGTAGCTCATGTTTTGGACGATCTTGGTTGGAGATATTGGTGGTGAGCTTATCTTACCTAGATGCTACTATTTAATATGTATGTTTGCATAATATTCGAAATGTTATCTGGTATTTATGGCTATCGTAATATTATATCTGACTGATCGAAAAGTAAAAAGATATTAGTTTTTTTAATATTTTATATAGGAACCTATATACTCGTAATCCATAGTCCTACATAAAAACAATAAAAATAAAAAACCGGCCAAGTGCGAGTCGAACTCGCGCACAAAGGTTCCGTACCATTATCTATAAAAACAGCAAAAAAAAACATGTTTGCTGTATGGGAGCCCCCCTTAAATATTTAGTTTATTTCTGTTATTTGTTGTTAGAGCAGCAACAGAAATACATAATCTGTGAAAATTTCAATTGTCTAGCTATCACGGTTCATGAGATACAGCCCTGTGACAGACATACGGACGGACGGACGGACGGACAGACAGACAGACAGACAGACTGACGGACAGCGAAGTCTTAGTAATAGGGTTCCGTTTTTACCCTTTGGGTACGGAACCCAAAAATCACATGAAAAAACAAGTGAGTTGTTATTTTCTATAGTTATTGTTTATCATAAAATATAACTTTAATTTTATTAAATCGCTGTTTGGAACATTCCCCAGGAACTTCTGTTGGTTGTGTCTTTGAAAAACATATAAATTCTATGCATCAGAAGAGATTATGCGTCTTTATCGGGCTTAAAGATACTGATAATATATATTATTATAGAACGAAGATGAAAACTATTTGATTTCATATTTGGTAATACCACTGAACAACTCCGCCAGACTAGAAAAACGAAAGTTTCCAATCAACCGCGTTCCATCAGTCTTTCCAATACCACGCTCCGAAACCTCAATCAAACGCCAGTTTTGTTCTCAAAACAATAGCGTCAGCGTTAGCGCGAAGAAATTATTTCGAACCACGAGCCGAGTTCCGACAAAGAATAGAATGCATTGCTTGCCAAAACCGTGGCATCAAAGCATTCAAAATCCACGCGCAGTAATCCAGATTTCATTGCATTTCAAGATCAACAAGTACGTTGTATAATGGCGACATAAAAAATCTGATATCGTATTCAACGCGAAGAGGATAGAGCTGGCAGAAGGTGGATTTTAAAAGTCGGATAAAAAAAGTAACTCTAGATAAGTAGTCAACGTCTGGTGACTGAGTTTTAGGACCGTTTCAGGTCGCAGGAAGAAAACAGCTGGTAAAGTGAGTAAGTTTAAAAAGTATATTTTAAGAAGTTAATCATTTTAAAGTTAATAAGATTCACCATCTTATTAATAAATAGGCGAAGATAACCATTCGGCGGAAACCGGTAAGTCTTAGCTAGAACATCTTGCTATTACTCTATTAATAACTAATCCTTATAAATGCGGCATTTTGTGAGAATATTTGAATATTTATGTTTCAATCACGCTGTTACGGCTGGATCGGTTTGTATGGAACTTGGAATAGATATAACTAGTCAGCTGGAATAGCTTAAGGCTATTTTGAATCAGGCATAAGCTAGGTATGTGTTCTGATCGTAAAAGTAATTTAAAAACTCTATTTGAAACTGCGAGTGTGGAAAGATGTAGAAAATATCTAACATGTCCGGCGTAGTGGCATCTCACATGGAATCTCTAGGGTGGGGGGTTACAGAATGAAGCTCAATGCAAACAGGGGGGGAGCAAAAACGCTTCGGACGTTCGTCGATTGTGGAGTGGAGGATGTTTGAGTAAATACCGCTCTATGAAACAATGGGCTACGGTGCTCGACAGTTTCCTGAATGAAAGATGATGAACGAAAGAATATTACGAAAATTTCCAAAACGGGAAATTTGAATGAAGAATTTATTTATGTTCGGAAAAATCGACCTGGCCGAAGGTCTGTAAAGATACCGTTAAAATAATTATGCTTGTAACTGGTTTCGTTCCTATGTTGGTTAATCCATATTTAACCAGCTCGAATTTAACATCCTAGTAGAGTTCAAACGCCAACATTTTCATCAAAAACATTTTTGAAGCTCAAAAAACAAATTCAGTTTCGCAAAATATTTCAGACAGGAATATGCGTCTGGTTTTAATATACGAGTAGGTGCAAAAATTCTATTCAATAGCCTGTATAGATTGGAGGGAATCCGATTGCAATACACCAATACAGTATTCAAATAAATAATTGAGTCGCAGCGAGTTGGAATATTTAGATTTTCTCACAATTTATGTTGTTGAACTCGCATTTTTCATATCTAACGTGCTGCATGGTCTTATGAATGAATTAAAAACTTACTGGATTACAAAAGCGATATTTCAACATACAGTAATCCTACTAATATTATACATGCGAAAGTTTGTGTGTGTTTGTTATCACGCAAAAACTACTGAACGGATTAAAATGAAACTTGACAGTATTATAGGTTATACATCAGAATAACATATAGGCTACTTTTTATCTAGGTACCACCCGTGCTTAACCGGGGCGAGCAGCTAGTTACGTTATAAATAATGATTTCAAATATGAGCTACTATTAAGTACTTAATAATTTTTAGAAAAACTAAAGTTTTGCCCCGATTTGCCTTGTTCCGTAAATTCATTCATTCGTTCGTTCGTTCTAGTGATTAAAGACGCTTTTCAACGTCATGTCAAAATCGGGAGTTTTAAAACCGTATCATCACTACATAGTATAAAGCAAAGTCACTTTCCGCTTCCCGCGTCTGTAATTTGTATGTATGTTTGCTTATATCACTACATAGTATAAAGCAAAGTCACTTTCCGCTTCCCGCGTCTGTAATCTGTATGTATGTTTGCTTATATCTTTAAAACTACACAACGGATTTTGATGCGGTTTTTTTTAATAGATAGAGTGATTCAGGAGGAAGGTTTATATGTATTAAACCCGTGCGAAGCCGGGGCGGGTCGCTAGTTATTAATAAACAGACTTGTGATTGTGGTTGTATGGAAGATGTCGCTTTTTAGCGAATAGACCCGACACATTGTACAATTTAAGTTTATTTCGTTGTTATTTTTTTATTATTGGTGTATTAATAAAGAATTTTCATTCAAAAAATCTAACAAAATCCACAACAAATAGACCGTCTTCCTGTCATAATTCTGAAATAAGACCTAAACACAAACTCTGAACTATCGGCATACAGTTACCACACGTCTAGCTTCGAGTTTAAACTCAGTTACTTCTCGAGATTGAACGGCGCCTGCCCACCTACATCTCAATTTAACTTTGTCTGGTAACAAACTATTAATACGGAATAGGTTTGGAGTAGCAATATTGGAGATATAGGAGAATATTGATGAAGGGGTGAAGGTAGAATGTTCGTGTAGATATATATCCTATCAACGGCGGAGATGGTATGGGGTAAGGATAAATAAAGAGTGTAATATAAATGTTTTTGTAACAGACATAGTAGAGGTATACCCTCTAGCGATTCTGTTATGATCTGATCATGCGGTAATCCTACAAAGCTATACTAATAAGAGGGTAGTTTGTGATTTTAAAGTTTGGAAACAGGAGATTATCTGTGGAATTACTGATCAGATTCTGAATTTTCTTTCACTAATAGGAAGCTACATTAGAGCCTGCGCACATTGGCGGGATGGCCGAAGATTAAAACAATATCAATTGAATTTAATAGTTATTCAATCGAAATAAGGTATAATATTTAATTCCTCGATGATCGGTCTCAAAGTTCGCAGCGCAGTTTTGCGAAGCTTTAAAACTGATTACCATGATCAAAATCCTCCGCCAATGTGCGCAGGCCATCATTCCTGAGGCTATAGGAATATTTTTTTCTGTTAAAAAGTAGTTTACGCGCGTGAAAACGCGGGAGTGAGTTAATAATTTTAGTAAGAGTAGGTAATATGGCATATTTTATTCCACAAAGTGTTATCACACAAAAACAACTTACACAAACTGAGTGTCTAATTTATCCAGCTTTAAATATTATCACGCTAAAAGCTTAGCATTAAACCAGCTGGAAGATAATTGCAATATCCTGCATGTTGCGGCTCACAGCGAAACAGCTGGTTTATGTTCGCAATCCAAATTCAGATTCAAAAATCATTTATTTCAATAAAATCACAAGGATCACTTTGAAACGTCTTAGGGACTAGGTGAAGCTACGCCCATTCCACGCGACCAAGCCTAGAAGAATCAGGCAACAAACACGGCTTGGGGACTACCTTTTTTTTAATGATCCTTTCCTTAATGCTATGTAGAGCTTCAGTGTGTTGCTAATCGAACAAGGTGAAGGCTCAAACAAGAATAATATTTAAAAGTACTACTCAAGTACGTAAACAATAAAAAAAATAACTAAAGCACAAATTCAAAAAGCAGCACACGCTACACTTGATTTAGAATTAATAACAACTACAATAACACTACCTTTCTCGCTAGTGTATTGGTCTCACAGCTCAGTTGGTAGTAAGTCTACCGTCTGTGCTGTAGCCATTTGTGTTTTAAACATAGATGTTTATTCTGTGAGAATTAGTTTAAGCATAGTTTAAGCTTTGCTTATTAAGTAACAGGGACATGTTTTTACGATATGCTTCTCTTTTATATCCTAATCTTGGTCGACGCGTAAAATTTTCAAATTTGTCTACCTGGATAACTTACAGTCCTAGGCCTATTTACCATGACTCGTTTTTTATAGGTATAAAACACGAGCAATTACTAAAATGTATTCTAAAATGGCACAATAATTAACTAGTTACTTTTATGCAAAGCCTCACACAATAAACTAGATAATATTCAATATACCTATGTACTTCTAGGAGGTTATAAAATACTTCATACCTACCTGTCACATATGGAATGCGAACTACTGCAAAATGTGGGTAAAAATGTAAAAAAACGTACCTCTCATTACCCCTTTCAGACAACTTCTAGGATCTGAGCGCTTAGAAATTTGAGAGGATGTCTACCGTATTACAGTCGTGATATTATTTTTACTCCATAAGATGCGGCTTTTTATAGAATAATAAATAAATAAATATTGATGGACATTTCACACAGCGCCATCTAGCCCCAAACTAAGCAAAGCTTGTAATATGGAAACCAGATAACTGATAGAATACTTATATACTTTTTTTGTTCTAAAAACATACTTATTATACATATTAATACCCAGACACAAATCAAACATCTATGTTCATCACAAAAATGTTTATCCCGGGTGGGGATCGAGCCATGAAAGAAAGAATGATCGAGCTGTTTAATTCGAAGCTTGTTGGCTTATAGCTAGAATTAATCCTGCAACATATGCATGTAACTTCTCAATTTAAGATCCGCCTCTGAATGAGAAGTAAGCTCTTTGACGCTGCAACTTCAAACACACACCACGTTACCCCGTCTGTCACTGAACATCAGCATTCAACGGAAAATGAGCTTTATTTAACCGTTTTTAGGTTCAAAGTGGCGCTAGAACTAACACATTGTATTCCAACAGTCATTTACATAGTCCTGATCTGCAGCCCTATTGTGTAACTGTCAAAAACCCATTGTTTTTGATAGTAGCACAATCGGAGTAATTCTTGTGACTAGGATTCTAAAATTTTTGGAACTACGAGCATACTTACAGATTATACAAACATTTGTCTCTCCGCAGGGATAGTACCCGCATTTGGCACCGAGGTCATCCGATCAGCTCGAACGATCATTTGGACAAGCCAGACGTATGGTGGTTAATATGAGCGGCGATATGGGCTTGCAATCTGTCAACAGAATGCCAACTTCTGCAAAATGTGGGCATATGCCAAATGTAACGGACGAGCCTCTAAATACCTCTTTTAGACATCATTTAGGATCTGAGAGCCTGGAAGTTTGAGAGAATGTCTTCTGTATTATATCGAATCCTAATATTTTTTTCATGATGGGTGACCGACAAAGGTTTCATGCTTATAACCTCATAATCTTAATTTTAAAATAGACTCTACCTTTATTCAAACTCTTCTGAGGCCCCTCTAACTTTCCTTCGAAAAATATCTCATGTTTGGCATCTTAAATCGATATTTTGGAGGTTCTTCAATTACTTCATTACGTCATCAGTCCGAGGAGATTTTCATCAAACTAACCGTCACACGTCTGTGTCGTTCAAAAGCTGTCAAGAAATGAGTTGACTGAAGAATCCTCAACTAGAGGCAAACTCGAGGTAATTTTATCAACTAAAACTACCAAAACACGGTTTCGATGATGAGTCGAGGTGAAGATATTTCGAGGTTACAGCTAAGAATATGGGGACGATCCTGTAGGTTCTTTCAGAGACTTGTGTTCAATAAGCACTGCTATTTGTTCTGTGGTTATACGCGACACTATTAATATAGGGTTGTCATGTCGTGTAAGTTAGATGATTAAAATAGTATTCACACAGGAGTTCCTGAGTTTATTGAAAGCTCTATGGTTGAAGTTTTTCGAGAACTAAGAAGCCAATGTTTGACGTGATTATTGTCTTATTTCTAGAGTTAAAACTATCGTGGTTGTTAATCATTTTAAATAGAAATACGGCTAATTACCACGTTTTTTTATTGCATTGCTGACGCTTCGAGACAAATCAGATGCTCTTCATCATGAGCATCGTCCGCGACCACGGTCAACGGCAGATCGGCGAATAATCACGATAGTTTTAATTCTATTCTAGAATTAGCTATACTCAGGAAGAACACGGCGGTGCTTTTGTGAAGTTGCATGAAGAGCATCTGAATTGTCTCGAAACGTCAGCAATACAAGAAAAAACGTGGAAATTAGCGGTATATATAGTTAAAATAATTCCAGAATATTATGAACACACATTTTCGCGTAACTACCAGGGCTGAACACGAATGACTTAAAGTAGGTAATCCAGTGAACTAGTTTCAGTTTTATATAAAGCCACGGTTCAGTTTAACTGCTTTCCTATCAGTGAATTCCACAAATTGCTAGTTAAAATTACTCTCAACGGATTATCTGGAGACTCGCCTCAGCTGTAGGTTTCGGAATCACCTCGGTAATGTTATGAGGGATTTCTAAATGATGAAACGTATAGTTGGTTTGGTCATTTCTCTACTCTATGGTACTTTGATGTCTCGATCACACCATTAAAAAAATAATGAACAAATTAATGTAGACTGGAATCACAGCTTAGTTGTTAGAAACTCTGTAGGTTGTGAGTCAATTATCATCTAAGACAAAAATTTGTGTGATGAACATAGATGTTTTATCTGTGTATGGGTGTTATAAAGTATAAAAAACCAGCCAAGTGCGAGTCGGACTCGCGTACGAAGGGCTATATAAAAACGGTAAAAATAATCACGTTCAACCGAAATATATAATCTGTGAAAATTTCAACTGTCTAGCTATCACGGTTCATGAGATACAGCCCTGTGACAGACAGACGGACGGACAGACAGACAGCGAAGTCTTAGTAATAGGTCCCGTTTTTACCCTTTAGGTACGGAACCCTAAAAAGGTTATTAAGTTGGTATTTTATCCGAAATCTGGTTCCGATAGTACAAGCTTTGCTTTGTTTGGGGCTAGATGGCTCTGTGTGAAATGTCCACCAATATATGTTTTTTATATTAACAAAGAATAGTGTATAAGTAGTTATAAATTATCAAAAACTTAGTTCCTATAGTACACATTTGCTGAGTTTAGGTCTAGATGGTGCTGTGTGAAATATTCAACATTTTTAGAATGATGATGTGATGAATTTAAGAATTCCGTCATCAGGGTTGGTCACATGCATATACGCACTTACTAGCATTGTACATAATCCGACAACATGGCGACGTTATTCTCATAACTTACGTTTTATGGTGATTGATTTATATTGATATTGGCATTCATCAGCGTAAAACAGAACTATTATTAACCAAAGTTCAATGGATATTTCAGCAATATGAACAGAGAGCGTGCTTTTAAGGCCATGTTCAGAAGAAAAAAATTAACGCGCGTTTTAGAATCTTACTAGAAATCCTGGTATTTACATTATTTTTAAGCAAATACGAGTAGTTCTTTCATCTTTAGGTTTTATTTCTAAATCAAGTGTAGCGTGTGCTGCTTTTTGAATTTGTGCTGAAGCTCTTTAGTTAATATTTTTATTGTTGTGCGTACTTGGTTAGTACTTTTAATTAATTATTATTCTTGTTTGAGCCTTCACCTTGTTCGATCGGCACCACGCTGGAGCTCTACATTGCATTAAGGAAAGGATCATTGAAAAAAAAAGGCAGACCCCAAGCCGTGTTTGTTGCCTGATTCTTCTAGGCTTGGTCGCGAGGAACAGGCGTAGCTTCACCTAGTTCCTAAGACGTTTCAAAGTGATCTTTGGGATTTTATTGAAATAAATGATTTTTGAATTTGACGTACAAATGATTACATGAGCGCTAGCGAGCGTTAACGCGGCGCTCAACGAAAAAGTCTCTAGACGCAGGCGATCGCGCGTTGACGCTTTGATATGTATGTAATTTCCGTTTATTGTTCAGTTGAGCGCGCGCTATATCGCGATTTTCTTATAATTTTTTCAACTCTACCAAACAGACTGACGAGTACTCGCAACGCACTTGTAAATTTGATCGCGCGTTGGCGTGCGATAACGCGCGTTACATGTGAACTTAGCCTTAGTGTGACGTGACTTACAACTGTACAGAGTGTACAGCAACTCAATTCCGTTTGTTCAAAATTTTTTGGCATTTTAATGTTTGTTAGACAAGATGAGTGATGAAAAAGAGTGGCGTAGCGTACTTCAAAGAATAGTAGAGTCAATGTACCTCATAGAACGACTGTATGTGTACCTATGGGGATTTATTTCCATTTCTTAACTTTCTAGTTGGCATCTCGCCAAATGATCGACGCGTTGGCACAAGTCCAAGCCATCTGTCGGCCAAACAAAAAAGGCAAAATAACTATTTACGTGTTACACGTAATTTGGCATTCTTCATTTGTGTAAATGCTGATTAGCTTGTTTTGTTACAGTCTTGGGCATTTGATGTGTATGAGCCGCTGCTTGTCGTGTCACAGAGTCATTTTTAGTCATCCACAAGCGAGGAGCCAAGTGAAGATGTGACCAGACATAGCGCGGCAATATGGCGCGACAGCCACGAGCTACCTGCCGCGCGCAAACGGTGTTATTGTTGTTGAACGATTGTGTGTGGACGGTATTTTATCAAGAATAAAAACAGTACTGCCGCGCAAGCAGTCTAAACTAATCGCACGGCAAACTTGTGTCCTGCGAATACCGCGCTCGATTGCCGCGCAATGTCTGCTCACACCTTAACAATAATCGTGCCAAAGTTACATCGTTTCGACTAGTTTGAACGATGGAACTACCGTAATTACTTTTGACAATCATCAATGTTCGTAACCATACTTACAAATCACTAAAAACAATTTGAGTTTGACAATAAAACGAATGTTACGATATATCGTTTTCGTTTTGTGAAATAGGTTAAAGAGAAATGACCTTGAATATAGCGCGTCGTCTTGACGACCTCGGTAGCGTGTCTGGCTAGTGGGGAATCAACTCCGGCGGCGTTTATAATCTCCAAATATTTCTTCGTGGTCAATATGTTATGTTACCATAGCACTAGTTTCTGATACCCAAGGAATTCTAGTATGGGATTATGTATAAAATAAGTGTAATATAAATGTAGTATATCATATCATAGTACCAGATGATTGTTAAAAACAACCAATCTTTCTTTTGATATTTTCTCAGGTTTCTTTAGGTTTTCAATTCGACGTGTATAATTTTTTTTATTTTTTTACCTGGTGATCTGATCTGGTTGTTTTTTTTCCTATTGTATCCAAAGTTGATCCCGTTTAAATTTATTTAGGACTATTAGTTTAGTCATAAAACTTGAAAACACGATTTTGACATTTCGATTGGTCAAAACACGGTAATGTCCCGATTCTTCTTCATATTCCCGATTCTTCTTTCGTAATTAATTTTAATCAGTAACTCGATATCAATAGTATGTATGCGAGTTCCAATAGCGATTCTTTTTTTTTTGTCACCGAGCGATAGAAACAGATGTGTATATGGAACGTCGGTCTATTTCAATACTTATCTTATTGTAATACAAATATAAGTTTATCAGTCCGTTGGCCGTGTACTGGAACGTTCTGGAAAAGACACGGTGACAGGTGTCTGTGCTATAATTCAGCTAGCTTTGTTCAGTTTGTTCCATCTATTTTAAAATGGTGTTTGAAGTGATAGATAGATTATTGTATTCGAATACTAGCTGTCCCGACAGACGTTGTTCTGTCAAATTTCAATAATGACACAGAAAAAAGCACTTTCAGTTATTTTCGAACTTTACGCGAAATATACTTTACGACCTATTCTCATACCTACCTAAAAATCAATGGTGCCACTTCGAAGGAGTGCGAGCACAAACACCGTGACATGGGATTTTTCGTATATTAGAAGAAGAATCGCTTTTGCTGGTTTTGTCAAATATTTTATTCGTATCTTTACAGCCCCTGGATTAGACAAGCTCAAGAACGTGATGGATGGCACCAACTTCGGGAGACCTATAACCCAGCAGTGGGTAAAGTTTTGATATTATTTTTAAAACAAGCTTTTATAAAATCCTAGGGCTTTAGTCGTTACGAAGGTGTACCACAAAAATCTAAACATTTTAGGTTACCTTTTACGTTGTCCAGTTAAATTTCAATAATCCCACAGAAAAGAAAAGCTCTCAGTTTTTCCCGAACTTTACGCCACCCTTACCATTTAGGGGTATAAAAATTCCCCTTCGACCTTCTCAATCTTACTGAGTATACACAATTTTTTTTCTAAAATTCGATCAAGCCGTTTCGGAGGAGTTTGGTTGCAAACACTGTGACACGAGAATTTTATACATTATAAATAAGATAGGACATACACCGATGTAATTTATTCGCCGTCAGTCAAAACTTATCTCATACGGCGACCATAATTTAGATCCGTCCAATAAACCCAGTGACGTGACGGCGGATCGAAATCTGTAGTAACTTTTACATTATAATATCGTCGCTCCAACCCACTTACGAACAATACTCTCAAAGACTGACACTTTATGAATAAGACAATTAGATAAGGACATAAACCGATACAATTTATTCACTGTCGGTCAAAACGTATCTCATACGGCGACTATAATCGATCCCTTCAATAAACCTAGTGACGTGACAACGGATCGAAATCTGTAGTAACTTTTACATTATAATATCGTCGCTCCAACCCACTTACGAACAATACTCTCAAAGACTGACACTTTATGAATAAGACAATTAGATAAGGACATAAACCGATACAATTTATTCACTGTCGGTCAAAACGTATCTCATACGGCGACTATAATCGATCCCTTCAATAAACCTAGTGACGTGACAACGGATCGAAATCTGTAGTAACTTTTACATTATAATATCGTCGCTCCAACCCACTTACGAACAATACTCTCAAAGACTGACACTTTATGAATAAGACAATTAGATAAGGACATAAACCGATACAATTTATTCACTGTCGGTCAAAACTTATCTCATACGGCGACTATAATCGATCCCTTCAATAAACCTAGTGACGTGACAACGGATCGAAATTTGTAGTAACTTTTACATTATAATATCGTCGCTCCAACCCATTTACGAACAATACTCTCAAAGACTGACACTTTATGAATAAGACAATTAGATAAGGACATAAACCGATACAATTTATTCACTGTCGGTCAAAACTTATCTCATACGGCGACTATAATCGATCCCTTCAATAAACCTAGTGACGTGACAACGGATCGAAATTTGTAGTAACTTTTACATTATAATATCGTCGCTCCAACCCATTTACGAACAATACTCTCAAAGACTGACACTTTATGAATAAGACAATTAGATAAGGACATAAACCGATACAATTTATTCACTGTCGGTCAAAACGTATCTCATACGGCGACTATAATCGATCCCTTCAATAAACCTAGTGACGTGACAACGGATCGAAATCTGTAGTAACTTTTACATTATAATATCGTCGCTCCAACCCACTTACGAACAATACTCTCAAAGACTGACACTTTATGAATAAGACAATTAGATAAGGACATAAACCGATACAATTTATTTACTGTCGGTCAAAACTTATCTCATACGGCGACTATAATCGATCCCTTCAATAAACCTAGTGACGTGACAACGGATCGAAATTTGTAGTAACTTTTACATTATAATATCGTCGCTCCAACCCATTTACGAACAATACTCTCAAAGACTGACACTTTATGAATAAGACAATTAGATAAGGACATAAACCGATACAATTTATTCACTGTCGGTCAAAACTTATCTCATACGGCGACTATAATCGATCCCTTCAATAAACCTAGTGACGTGACAACGGATCGAAATTTGTAGTAACTTTTACATTATAATATCGTCGCTCCAACCCATTTACGAACAATACTCTCAAAGACTGACACTTTATGTATAAAACAATTAGATAAGGACATAAACCGATGCAATTTATTCACCGTCAGTCAAAACTTCGACAAATCTCATAGGGCGAAAATATCTCGATCAGTTCAATAAACCCAGTGACGTGACAACGGATCGAAATTTGTAGTAACTTTTACATTATAATATCGTTGCTAAAACCCACTTACGAACAATACTCTCAAAGACTGTGACACTTAATGACGTCCCCCTAAATAAACAGACATCGTTTTATCGCCTCGTATATATGTGGGTCAAACACAGCTGACCGCTATAACTTATCCGCTATTGAGCGGCTATTAGAAGACCATCAACGGGACGTAATGTTACGCATTCTTTTGTGGAACGATCCTGCCTTTAGTAACTCTTATCACAATATTACCTAGCACCCTCTGTGCTCGTCGATAACTTTAACACAATTACATCATGAATTACCGTGTTAGTCGATTGTAAGGCCGAGTTAGTATTTTTGTAAGTGGCGTCAGGCTTGCAACCTGTCACGTGTGAAATGCGAATAAATGCAAAATGTGAGCATGTGCCAAATGTAATGTTTGGACATGCTTCTGTGTTTTAAATTAGATAAACAGTAAATAGATATATTGTAGGATTATAATATTTTATACTAGAAGATTATTTTATTTCAGAAGAATGATTTACATATAAATTTTGATACAATGTTCTATTATATATAATAACATTAACTTCTAGAGAGTATTTAATAGTATACAAAGTATATATTACAACACTCTTATACATCATTGGAGATTAAAGTGGTTTATTTTTAATTTCATTTACATTATAAATTTATTAAGTAAAAGTGATCATTAAATTAATCAAATTTCCATGTCTTTTGGGCCTACCTAAATTAATCATTATTTTTAAAACAAATCAGTAGTTTTTTATGAATTGAAATCCAACAAATAAAAATTTAATTGCGAAACGCAGTAGTAACTAGCGCCATCCATGACTCATCGTGACTTATGCGCGCATTTATCACTAGCTAGGCGGTGACGGAAAACATCGCAAGGAAACCGGCTTGTCCTATTTACATACCATCTCAATTATAAAATACTATACCTATAGAGAAATGCTATAGTGGGAGATACCTTGGCTTTCATTTCGAAGGTCGTGGTTTCGAATCCTGGCGTGCATCAATGAATTTTTCTGTTCGAAAAATGTATATGCACATCAATACACGTGCTCTAAACATTGAAGGAATACCTCGTGAAGAAACCAGTTAGTATACTTATAAGCGGCGATGGGCTTGCAACCTGTCACGTATGGAATGCTAGCTACTGCAAAATGTGGGCACGTGCCAAATATAATGTTTGGACGTGCTAGACTAGACATCTTTAAAGGATCTAAGCGCCTGGAGATCTGAGAGGATGTCTACCGTACTTGGGGATTACAGGCGTGATTTTTTATTTTTTTTATTATAAAATACTATAGTTTACATTCATTATAAATCACCTTTCCCGATGGCAAAGAACTCGTAAAGATGTGTACAATTATAAATAAAATTAAAACAAAACAAATTTTATTTATGTACTGCAATAACAATAATTTTCTAAGCCACTTACAGTTCTCTATCAAATCAAAATATTAAATTAATGGGCACTTTAAGATAAAAAGCGAAAACAGAACGCCGTCGTAAATTATGGTATTAAAACAGGTAAGCCAAGCTACCTCACGTAAAGATCACGTACGGACTCGTAAAATGAAGTCCCATGGAGTTTAAACTTCGCTGGTGTTCGAAAGTTGTACTATACTGTTTGTTAGTCTTAAATCACAAGCATCAACTTTTAACAAAATAATCGTTTAAACAAGGTAACAGAAAAAACTTACTTCATATATCTCTTTATCAAATTAAGCGCATTTATATATCATTACTAGCTGTCCCGACAGACGTCCTGTCGAATTTAAATAATCCCATAAAAAAAGCACTTTTTCTTTTTCCCGAATATTACAATGTTACGGTTGTCTTTCCAAAAAAATATTTCATAAGAATCTTTTAAGAAACAACAAAAAAAACCGGCCAAATGCGAGTCGGTGTCGCGCTCGAAGGGTTCCGTACTATTAAAAAACGCCTTTTTTTCCCTATAAATAACATAGTTTTTGTATGGGAACCCCACTTAAATATTTATTTTATTCTGTTTTTAGTATTTGTTGTTATAGCAGCAACAGAAATAGATCATCTGTGAAAATTTCAACTGTCTAGCTATAACGGTTAATGAGACAGACAGACGGACAGCGAAGTCTTTGTAACAGGGTCCCGTTTTTACCCTTTGGGTACGGAATCCTAAAAAATAATTAGCAAAATCAGTTCAGTCGTTCACGCGTTTTGGCGTGACCAAGAGAATTAGAGATTCATTTTAATTTAACTAAAACACTAATTGCGTAATTTAAATAGTTTGTTTTATTCTCGAGCCTAGGACAAAAAACCCACTCACAAAAGGCAAAAATCAATATAACACGAGCGCAGTCGCCGGCAAAAGCGTACCCGTCAATAAAATAAGACATTAAAATTCAACAACGAATTAACATTTCCTGCGTATTATTAAATCTTGGTTGAAAATATACTGTTTTCTAAACTCGGATGGAACAGCTGATGGTAATAATTTACAAAGACAATGCGGGCAAAACATCAATGTCTAGAACCTATTAATATCCACTGAATTAGAATCGTTTTTACCAACAAAAAAGAAAATAAAAATATCTTTGAAGGTAACATAAGGTATATAAAAGTTATACTAGTGCCGCGTCGCATCACATCTTGCGCTTACATAATTACGTTTAAAAAACTAGCCAAGTTAAGTCGAACTCGCGCACGAAGGGTTCCGTACCATTATCTATAAAAAACGGCAAAAAACACGTTTGTTGTATGGGAGCCCCACTTAAATATTTATTTTATTCTGTTTTTAGTATTTGTTGTTATAACGGCAACAGAAACATAGTCATCATCATTGAAAACATCAACTGTCTAGCTATCACGGTTCATGAGATACAGCCTTGTGACAGACAGACGGACAGCGAAGTCTTAGTAATAGAGTCCCGTTTTTATCCTTTGGGTATAGAACCCTAAAAACTAAAAAGAAAACCGATGAAAATGTTTCGACTAACCGAAAAATCAGTAGTTTTTCTAAGTTTTATGAAGGAACTATACATGAATATAATAGGACTAACTTGGAACAATTGAAAATCATCGAAATCGGATCACCAAGTACGAAGATTATGTTATTAATTAACCAAAAAAATAAGGTATTCGTACCTCAAAAAACGGTACAGTCGCAGACAATTTGCTCGTAAACTAAGAGACGCAGTGATTTAAAATTTGGCACAGTGTTAAGTGCTGAAATAGTTACTGAAATAAAAATGTATGAGAATATCAACTCAGTAATTTCCTACCCAATAAAAAAGCATTAAAATCGAATAAAGTAGAGCCATAACTATAATGCCTAAGTACGGTGCACATCCTTTCATGTCTCCGCGTCTGAAAGCTCAGATCCATGATGATATTCTATTCGGGTAGACAGAGGTTTAACTTTACATTTAAAATATGCCTACATTTTGTAGTAGTTAGTATTCCAAGCGTGACAGATTACAAGCCTGCCTCCGCTTACAACAATACTAACTGGTTTCCTTTTATTTCTGTACCGATAAGTACGATATGCGTTAAGAGGTATGCCAGCAGCAACAAATCGGTATAAAAAAAATCGATTGTGCCAATATACCTGAGATGAACGTGTAAGTGGCGATAAAGACAACTGCAGCTTGGACCCAATATTCCTATTTAAATTTGTTGAAATCGCGATTTCGTATTCCCCTGTTTTCTTCTCCAAAACTGGATCGATTTTAGTATATTTTTCATAATAATTTTGGCTATGCTTGTATGTTTTTTCTCTTTTATATTCGTCAAATTTGTTTTATGAACGTCTGAAGATAGGTGATAAAACTGGGATTTTTTAGTGATTTTGGACGGCTTATACTTCTTATACTACTTAGTTCTTACACAAAAACAAAACATAGGATCATACAGTGGTTTTCATAGATTGTATGGTTGAATAATATTGTCTAGTGTTATTTTTCAGGGAGGAAACAGGAGAATACGTTTGTATAGTAAAACACCTGACCAGGAATGCTTTTAACATTGAAATAGTAGTCATAATACATACATAACCGCCGAATTTAGACCGACCAAACGGATGTACAGTTTGGAATCCGGCACAACGGCACAATGGTCGTCAAACCAACAAACTGTCTGCGTTCAAATATAGCTCAGTTAACATTGTTGCAATACCAAATCATAGCTCACAAGTGCACAGTGATTTAGCTAATCGCTCTCAAGCGTGCTGTCAGTGGCTAAACGGAGATTGAGTTATGTCTTTTTCAGTTTATGAATTGAGGTGATGATGCTTGAAATGATTGTTTTTTTGTATGGGCTGAGTACCCAGATAATTATTTTTCAAACTATCGTGAACGCCATTATTATAAGAGAATAGTTCGGGAAGCTATTGAAATCAAGAAGTACTCAAATTTCATTCGTGAAGACGGCTATAGTCTCTCTAATTCTTGAAATCCTGTGGTCACTATGTGTGAGCGTCGTGACAGACCATCTCAGTGCGTGGATACAGTTAGTGTGGTGTGTCGTAATACGAACATGGATATTTCCAATTTTGAAGACCAAGTAAGGGTAGTTTCGTCAACTGCCTCCGCTTCTCGACGGTAGCACCATGGCTATTGTAACATAGCCGAAATGTCGGGAAATTAAATTAAAGTTAATTACGTGATAAACACTCGTGTTAAAATCTATAGTTATGTCTACCCAGATAAGACGGAAAAAGTGATAAAACAGCATTATTTTGAAAACCATCAAACTTTAAGAGAAACTGTCTTAAAGTTTGATGGTTAGTTAAAGTATTTATGTAGCTAGTATGATTAACTAACGTTTTATATAAAAGTAAAGTGTTTAGTTATTCATAGTTTTGAGTAAAAACTAAATTAGTGTTTTGGAGGAGTCAACTTTGGAAAATAAATCTATACTTAGAGAAAAGTTTCACCAAACGTGTTTCTGTGTATAATTTATATAGATTAAATTCTTAAGTTATCTTTGTCATAAAAAACAAAACTATGTTTTGCGGTTATTAAGAAAAAAATATTCTGCATTCATCCAAAAAAAAGTATTATTCGTCTTAAACTAGAAATAATTATTGTACCTACTAGATTAGTATCTTTTTTCGATTGGCACCACCGGAGCTCTACATAGCATTATTAAAGAGATAATTGAAAAAAAAATGATAGGTTCCAAGCCGTATTTGTTGCCTGATTCTTCTAGGCTTGGTCGCGAGGAACAGGCGTAGCTTCACCTAGCTCCTAAGACGTTGCAAAGTGATCCTTGCGATTTTATTGAAATAAATACCTTTTGAGTTTGAGTTTGAAACAACCCACAAACTTACGACAGTTCGTAAGTAGGGTATTGCGGTTGGTCTTACTGAGGACTTGTAAATTTATTATGTAGGAACGTATCTAATTTACCTTCGACAGATTGTAAAATTGAGTCAATAAATAATAAATATATATATAATTATTGGTGGACTTCACACAGCGCCATCTAGCCCCAAACTAGGCAAAGAAAACTATTAAAAGATGAATATACCCTCATTAATAAAATTTATATGGGACCACCCCGGAAATAGAAAAAATACTTGTCCGCCGAATTGGGACCTTCCTCCATTTTTTGAAGTCGGTTCAATAGCTTGACCCTTGCAAAAGTACAAAGAGAAACGGAAACTTTGGGGCCTGTAGGCGGAAAAGTTGGGACGGCACTTACAAATCGTTTCCCAAATTCTAATCTTCTTTGCCTGTTGTATAATTGAAAGGATTAGTCTTGTTCATTTCTTTCGGGATTAATTTAAGTGCAAAGTGAGAAACCGCGGTTCAAATCTACCAACTTTCCGTTTTGTACGCTGATATAGTATTTAACAAGCTAACCCACCCGGCGAACTTCGTATCGCTTTAGAATTAACATATGTTGTGTTAAGTTCTTGTTCCAGTTTCCGTTCCCGTTAAAAAGTATCCTGTGTTCGTCTTCTGGTTCTAAGCTACCTCCCCACCAATTTTCAGCCAAATCGGTTCAGCCGTTCTTGAGTTATAAATAGTGTAACTAACACGACTTTCTTTTATAAATATAGATAGATAATTCAAACGGATATGTATAGTAATTATAGTCTTATTCCATCAAAACATCGGGATAAATAAGAGGTACATTACATGACGCAATAAATTCTCATTTTAAATATGTTTATTAATTTGTTCTGATCGCGAAAGTAGATTGAATAAGTTTTTATTAAATATCTTTTTAAAATCAAGCTTTTATAAATTCTAACAAGCCCAAACACGACGTGGTTATGTTGTGTAGTTAGGCAGCTCCTATAGCTATAGCATCTTCAAACCAGCTCGCAAGTACTATAATTTTATATTGTCATTGGAGATTGATAGGTGTGAAAAGTTTTATCTCAATCAGACAATTTACTGAGGAGTTTCTTTGAACAGCTCCTGACTACATCATCAGATCAGCTCGCTGTCACCTTATTATTGCATTGTCACCGAAGCTACATAGGTATGCCAAATTTCTGCTTAATCGATTGAAAATTAATGCTTCAAAATTGAGTTTCAAGATTCCACCCTAACAAACATAGTTACATAATTACTTGGTTACATACATACATTGCAAGTTAAATAAAAGCTTTTAAAAAGACTATTGTACGCTGACGTCACGCGTACGTCATGATGACATCCACGTCGCGAGAGTTGCTCAGATTGTTTCATTTCTGTACGCAACTGACCGACGTCAGCGTCTTATAAAAGTCGGACCTATGATTGTATTTGTATATAGTAACTAGCTGACCCGTGCACGCTTCGCTGTGCGTAAGACATTTCTAATACCATCGTGGACTTTTTTGTAGACGTTTTTAAGGTGTACAATACTGTAGTACATTATTTTGATATATCTCGTGGGGTTCAGCCAGCATTTGCAATGTAAGCGCAAAAAAATGTGTTTATTTACGACATCACATTAGAAACCTCTAAAATTATCAGTGTTTCTCTACTATATTATGCGTGTATTATACATATAAACCTTCCTCCTGAATCACTCTATCTATTAAAAAAAACCGCATCAAAATCCGTTGTGTAGTTTTAAAGATATAAGCAAACATACATACATACATACATACATATTACATACAGACGCGGGAAGCGGAAAGCGACTTTGCTTTATACTATGTAGTGATAATATGCAATGGAAAATATCCAAAAAGAGTATTGTACGATGACGTCGCGAGTCCGTCGCATCTGTCTCGCGGTAGGTAGCAATAATTCATACATTGTGTTCTATGGAGCACTACGTCACGATGACATGCACGTCGCGCAAGCAGCTCAGATTACATTTCTGTACGCAAATGACTAACGTCAGCGTACCAGATAGGCCGGGTTTAATATTGTATCTTGTTTTACCGTGGCAAAATATTAATTTTATTCTGTTGTATTCAGGGCTCCGTACCCAAAGCGTAAAAACGAAACCCTATTACTAAGACTTCGCTGTCAGTCTGTCTGTCCATGATAGCTAGATAGTTAGCTAATTATCACAGATGATGTATTTTTGTTGCCGCTATGATAATAAATACTAAAAACAGAATAAAGTAAATATTTAAGTGGAGCTCCCATGCAACAAACGTGATTTTTTTGCCGTTTTTTATAGAAAATGGTACGGAACCCCTCGTGCGCGAGTCCGACTCGCACTTGGCCTGTTTTTTATAGAAATGGTAATTACTCGACGATTGATTAGCAATGCGGTGAGTTGAAGCTTTGGTAGGTACATGTCTATACTTAGAAACATACTGCCCGACTCTCATTAGGTCTGTCTTAGTAATTATCCAGTTATAGATAGTCAAGGAACTATAGATTTTTGGGTTTGGCTATGCTTTAAGAACGTGATTAGTTTGAAAATAAATTTAAATCACCTAGCATAGTTGTAAGTTGTCTTGTTTTTATAATAGCCACAAGTATCAATAAAATGTACTAAAACACCCATCCCAGACTGCGCCTACGCAAGTGCTTTGATGAGTGGCAGGTGATTGGTCGAACAAGAACGCCTACCGTCTGCCACGCCTATATTGCTGGTGACAGAGGACATGATGACCCTGGCGAGGTGCCAGTATGAGAACAATTAATGGTCCGAGACGGGGTCAGTGTATCGATCAACTTATGTGAAATGTGTCTAACGTGTTGGCCAAGTACTTCGACTTTCATTTCGAAGGTCGTGGGTTTCATTCGAATCCCGGCGTGCATCAATGGATTTTTCTGTTCGAAAAAAATATATGCGCATCAAGACATGTGCTTAAAACGGTGAAGGAATACATCGTGAAGAAACCAGTTAGTATGCTTATAGGCGGCGATGGGCTTGAAACCTGTCACGTATGGAATGCTAAATACTGCAAAATGTGGGCATGTACCAAATGTAATGCGTGCCTCTGACTATCCCCTCTAGACATCATCAAGGATCTAAGCGCCTGGAGATTTGAGAGGATGAGTTTAATTCCAACTCAACGTAACTGTTTGAGATATTTAGGTTGCTTAGGTATTGAGGTATTATGAGGCATTTGTGTGTTCTAGATTGGATCTGCTTTGGATGAGAACACATCAATGAGTTTTAATCTGATAAAAATAAGTTACGACAAACTGGCCTCACAGCTCAATTGGTCAAAGTAGCTCTGCCTTCTGCTTTAGGTTATGCGTTCGATTACCACCCACGACAAACATTCGTGTGATGAACATTTGGGGGCACGGCAGTGCCCCCGCCAAGTCGAGCGCGAAGCAAACACTGCCGTACCATCCTTTACTGGAACCATTTCGCCGCATTTTCAGGCCCCTATTTGAGAACCTCTGGATAAGACCAGAACGCTGAAATTTTCGTCATCCAGTAAGCCATAATCACATACTTAAAATCCAAAAATTCAAGTCTGTAGGTCATTTAGTTACGAAGATAAGCGAAAGCAAAGTTGCGCATTTTCGACAGACACTCACTCACTCACTCACTCACTCACTCACTCACTCATGATCATCAGAATAGAACTAGTACTTCCCATAAACTCAGAGAGCTGAAATTTGATACAGAGTTAGGGTTTAATGGCCACATAAAGGGAAAACCATAAAAACTAGAATAATCGAAGATCTGGAGTACCTGGTGACCCTGATAAGAAAACACAAGAGCCTAACCAAACTATTAGATATCGACATACCGCCTTTACAAAAAATATTCAACTACTGGACCGATTTGAAAAATTCTTTCACCATTAGAATCCTACATTATCCCTGATGAACATAGGCTATAGTATATTTTCAAAAATATTAGGGATCCGTATGAAAACATCGATAATGTAATCCAAAGTGTGAAAAAATCCTTATATTGCGTTTGCTGCGGAAATTATTGACAATAGAGCAAAGTAATGTACTACAGTTTTAAATAGGACATCAATATATACAAAAAAGTATGCAATACTATATGTCTAACTATTAGGGATCCGTATGAAAACTTCAATAATGTAACCCAACGTGTAAAAAAAATCCAAAAAAATCCTTATATCGCGTACTCTGCGGAAATTGTTGACAATAGAGCAAAGTGATGTACTACAGTTTTAAAGAGGACATCAATATCTACAAAAAAAGTCTGCGATACTAAAAGTTTTATTAGGGATCCTTATGAAAAATTCGATAATGTAACCCAAGGTGTAAAAAAATTACCTATAATATCATTATTACATCCGTGCGACGCCGGCGCCGCGCCGGGGCGGACTGCTAGTACGCAATAAAATTAAAGGAAAACTCTGGATAAGACTAGACTGGCTTTTATACTTACTTATACTTACAAGTTTACAAGAAGAAATAGTCGAACGATTAACTTTATTCTACTCGAACATTACACAAATTGAATAAACAAATTAACAAATTAAATAAACTAAAATATTAATTTCGCTCAAAATTTGATCAAAATATAATGCATTGGATTAAGAGTGGCGGTGATACCCGCACACGTCGCTAGATGGCGCTGACTGTATTTTAAACGCGCTTACGATTTGTTTTTATAATAAAAAAACTACTCATAAAAAGAAAAAAAACTGTGTCAAATAAGAAAATCTAATAAAATAAATCAATAAGCCCACGTTTCTACAAAAAGAAGTGAAATCCCACCAAAAACATTCTGTAAAAAACTAGCCAAGTCTCGATGGAGTTGCTTGTTTATCTCTAAAAAGTAATGAAATCTAGACAAAGTCGTGTCAAGTCTGAGGTTCTTTACTGCGATTTCTTTATTATTATAGAATGTTATGTGACTTGGCCGTTGAAGAGTACACAAGGGTACAAAACCAGGTGCTCCATGACACCATTGCACCAATCTGTCGCCAGAACCGCTACCCATTAACGATGGAAAATTGCCACTTAGAAAACGTTGATTAACCAGTCAATTGTAGGCTTGATAAAGCTGCGTATTTCAATAACACTTATGTAAAGGCGAGCCTGAAACAAACAGTATAAAAAATACGTCTATTTTATGTTAGATCGGTGGTCGATTTGACGCTCCAAAAAGAAGACAGCAGAAGTCAGCATTGTCAATGCTGAATGCATGTGATGCAAGATCAACAACAGCCTAAAATAAAACACTAGCGTCCAATTACCAATACCTGTATTGGCTATTATCTGTAGTTACAACAGATACAACATTACGTGTAAACAAAATTGACTTGTACCCACTAACGTATAAAGAATGTTCAACGGCCAAGTCACACAACATTCTATAATAATAAAGAAATCGCAGTAAAGAACCTCAGACTTGACACGACTTTGTCTAGATTTCATTACTTTTTAGAGATAAACAAGCAACTCCATCGAGACTTGGCTAGTTTTTTACAGAATGTTTTTGGTGGGATAGGTGTTTATTCTGCGTCTGAGTGTTATGTAGGTATAATATGTACGTATTTACAAAAAAACGTACTTCGGTATCTGGTTCTTATAGTACGAGCTTTGCTTAGTATGTGGCTAGATGGTGCTGTATTAAATTCTCAATAATATTTATCTGCGTTTTATTGAAACAGTTCTAAGCAAATTGTTTAAGAGTAGGCCCCACCCACGCCAGGGTTATATTATCACATTTAACGCGACAATTGAGATTATTAAACTGGGAGTGACAAGGTGGTAATTTACAGCGCCATCTAGTTAAAATAGCGGGAACATACACGATTTAGTATCGAGCTTTTATGAACCAAATACAAACTAGACTAACATTAACTCGTAAACTAGTGAAGTCTACTTAACTGTGTTTTTTTTTCCAAGTCTCTTCATTATCCTATCCAAATATTATTATTAATGCGAAAGTTTGTTTGTATGTTTGTGCCTGAATCAGGCCTAAACGACAAAACGGAGTTAAGATGAAATTTGCTGTAGATGTAGATAATTCCAAATAATATATAGACTACTTCAAAATACTAAAAGCATCCCTAAATTTATAAAAAAATGCATAACGGATGATTTTCGTATAGATGGCGTTGTTGTGCAAAATATCTGACATCCGTGTTGACATCTGTCGTGATAGCAACTTGCATTACTCTATGCGATTATTGAAATTTGGACAGGACAGCGTCTGTCGCGTGTCTGCTAGTAATACTATATTTTAATCACCTTTAGCTATGGCCAAATAGCGTTTATTTGGTATGAGATAGGAACACTTGACTCTGACAAAAACCACCACTTCTAACTAAAGCTTCTAAATACATGACATGTATTGGATGAAAACTTCATGCAACGTCCAATATAAATAAAACCGGCAAGTGCGAGTCGGACTCGCGCACGAAGGGTTCCGTACTAATTTATAATTTTCCAGCTACCTTGGCTTTCAAAGTAGTGCATACAAAATATTAATGTCAATGCTTTGATTATGTTTATTTCCCAGTCCAATAACCCTGTATCCAAGATTCAGAGTTAAGGCCTTTTTCACTCATACCTTAAGTTTATCTATCTCAATTTTTGTTATTCATTGCTCAAAGATGCGAAAAAACATTATACCTACTATCATGGTTCTTTTTAGGGTTCCGTATCCAAAGGGTAAAAACGGGACCCTATTACTAAGACTTCGCTGTCCGTCTGTCCGTCTGTCCGTCTGTCTGTCACAGGGCTGTATCTCATGAACCGTGATAGCTAGACAGTTGAAATTTTCACAGATTATGTATTTCTGTTGCCGCTATAACAACTAATACTAAAACAGAATAAAATAAATATTTAAGTGGGGCTCCCATTCAACAAATGTGTTTTTTTGTGTACGGAACCCTTTGTGCGCGAGTGCGACTCGCACTTGATAACACTTTAATTATTATAATTAGATTATCCGTGTTTTCAGGCAATTAAATGCAAGCTCGGTCATCCAGGTACTTGTTAATATGTTATTTGTTACATGTTAATATACGCTAAAAAAATCGGCACCGGTTCATACTGTGATGCTGCTGAGCGACAGAAAAAGTTATGTGTGGAGTAGTGACACGGGCCTTAAAAGTGCAGCTGCTATCTTCAACTAGCCCTTAATGCGACTTGACTGCATTGTGGCTGGCGACCGTCCAGCTCACCTGTTGCGTTATTCGAGAACGACAAGGCATTCACTGATAATCGCGCAATAGGAAATAGATTCCCTATTCACTACGAACTATGTAAACAACTGTGGGGCTATTTTGTAAAAACATGATTATCATGTTATGATTTCATACCAATATTTATAGGTACTGAATGCCATAATACCTACGCTTTTTATGCTGTTTGCGCTACGCTTCCAATACAATACCTAGGTATAGGTGCATAAACAGTGAATAGTTACTATGAAAAGTGTACAGATTAGCAATTGCATTCAACTTCATAACGTGATAATCATTTTTTTATGAAATAGCCCTACTGTTTGTTTGTTGCATTTGTGGGTTTTCTCTACTTTTACGTTTAAAATACTAAAATGAATACATACAGAATGTTTCCATCGATCAAATACTCAAGGGACGATATTGTTTTTAAAAGTTTTATAAAGGAATTTGCATACCTATCAATCTCCAATACTAACGAGCTGTTCTTATAATGGAGCTCGGATGTCGCCATAGGAACCCCTCAAATACACAACATAACTACGTCGTGTTTGGGCTCGTTGGATTTGTCTTGACGAGAACTAGAGCCCTAGAATTTAAAAGCTTGATTTTTTTTATAATATTTTTAATACAAAACTTATAACATTTTAATCTATAAATTTTTCCCTAAATGTGTAACATTTTACCTTACAAAAAGTAGACCAAAAACTAGTACTATGTTTTAGTAAGAACCGAATATCCTAAAGGATAATGTGAATGAATGTGAATTGAGTCAGTTTAGTAAACTTGTTGCAAAGTTTAATTTTATATATCATCGCTTGCATTGTTTACATTTAGCATTCGAGGCTGAAGTTCGAAAGCTTGCTTCTCGAATAACTGCCTAAACTTTAATCGAAGTTTAGCTAGTCGAACTTCGAGCACAATAACTTGTGGGTGAGCTGCTCGGTTATCAGAATCAAATTATATTGAAAGTAGCTAGGAGCTGAACTAGATGGCTATTCGAAGGCCTTCGAAATAGCTTAACAGCCGCAATAGAGCTGGTTGTTGAAACAACATGCGAAATAACATAAAACTGGCAAAAATTATATATTGTAAGGAAACCAGTTAGTAACTAACGAAAATAGACAACAGAAATGATGCAAGATGTAGCAATGTAGACATGTAATGAAGCAAAATGTAGACATGTACCAAATTAATGTTTGGAGCCCCTTTAGCCTTCAAATATCGAAGCGCCTAGAGATTTGTGAAGATGTCTACCATCGGTACTTGGGTAGGTCATATTACTATTTCCATTTTTTTACAGGAAATAATAAAAACCGGCTAAGTGCGAGTCGGACTCGCGCACTAAGGGTTCCCTACCATTATATAAAACCGGCCAAGTGCGAGTCGGACTCGCGCACGAATGGTTCCTTACCATTATCTATAAAAAATCACGTTTGTTATATGGGAGCCCACCTAAAATATTTATTTTATTATGTTTTTAGTATTTGTTGTTATAGCAGCAACAGAAATACATAATCTGTGAAAATTTCAACTGTCTAGCTATCACGGTTCATGAGATACAGCCCTGTGACAGACAGACGGACAGACGGACAGACGGACAGCGAAGTCTTAGTAATAGGGTCCCGTTTTTACCCTTTGGGTACGGAACCCTAAAAATGGCTATGAAATATTGGTGGACATTTTACACATCGCCTTCTAGCCTTTCATTTTTTTCCTTATAAACTTGTTGAGCATAGAACCCACCCCACAACCTACAGCGAAAGCAGAGTTACTACTGAGCCGTAAGGTTAGTCAAGTATTACATCACGTTAACGAAACACACATATCTACAATAATAGTTTTAATATACCGAAAAAAAAAATTCTTATGATCTGAGCACTGTCAGCATGATTTATTATTGCACTATCACAAAGTTATCGAGGTTTCTTTTTAACCGAAAATTGGCACTAATTTATGGTCTCAGTACTAGAAAATACTACACAAATTACAACGGAGACGGCGAGCTATTTATAAATGGATAGAATCGTGAAAATATGAGTAGCTATGTGGTAGGTGCGTATGAATAAACGGTTAACTAAATATTGTGTTTTTTTAAGGATATTATTTTTAATTTTTTATTTTAAGTTTTAACTACTTAAATTTAATTAGTAACAGACACTGACAATACGTTATTATTTTTTTTGGTAATTAAAAACTAGTGTTGTATAATAAATGCGAAAGTAACTCCGTCTGTCTGTAACGTTATCACGGCCGAACCCTGGGCCGATTGTCACAAAATTTCATAAAGCGATAGTTTTAAGTATTGGAAAGAATCTAAGTTACATTTTTTTAAAATTTCTTTTGATTTTCCTGAATTTCAATGTTATACGATAAAGTCGTCAAAAAATAATTTCCTGATACTACGCGAACAAAGTCGCGGGTAAGAGCTAGTACCTGTATAAACTTAAGAGGCTTGATGGCATACGTCTCAGTTTGTTTACACACAAGATTAGGTACAGAACAGCAGGGCTATTTTGTAAAAACATGATTATCATGTTATGATGTTGAATGCAATACCTAATGTTAAGAATACCTAATTTGTACACTTTTCATAGTAACTATTCACTGTGTATGCACTTATATCTACGCTTCTACGTAAGTATTGTATTGGAAGCGTAAGTATAGGTACCTAAACAGCATAAAAGCGTAGGTATTATGGCATTCAGTACCAATAAATATTGGTATGAATATCATAACATGATAATCATGTTTTTACAAAATAGCCCCACAGTCATGGACAAAATAACAGTACAAACTTGACACAACTAATGAGATGGTTAAAACGTGAGAGAGGTTCTCTCTTTTATGTATTGACCAATATCGGAGATTATTAGGCACGTGCAGACAAAAACTCTACGCCCACCTTTATGTCAATAATAGAACATATATGTTGGGAATATTATTTGTCTACGTTGTTATTGTTTACGTACTTGAGTAGTACTTTTAATTATTATTCTTGTAAATTATGGGCATGAGCCACATATAATCTTCGGATGTTCCTCTGACTACCTACTTACCTTATAGACATCTTTGATGATCTGAGTGCAGATCTGTGAAGATGGCTACCGTACTTGGGGATTACAATCGTGATTCTATTTCATTTTATTGAAGTAGCAAAATATTTCTTGGTATCCAAATGCATTAAACTAAACTACACCAATTTACGCTTGGTCCTTACATCTTTGTCTTCTAAGAAACCTCACATAGATACCCTAAAGACCTATCTTATCTTACGACGGCTAAAAAGCCAGAAACCCCTGAAAAATACGAGCTACCATAAAACAATCAGAGGCGAATCCCTCGCTTAACAGACTTAGCCAATAGACCGCAATTCTTAAAACGAGAGCCATCCTGGCAATTTGTAATTTATCCAACGCAAGGAACTTAATTAAATTCATCTTTAAAGCCTTAGCTACACAGCGCCAGGGCCTAAAAAGATCAATAATGAGCAATATCGTATGACAGTCTGAAAATCAGCATATCAAAGTTCGAAGTAAAAATCATACCAGTTTTATTATAAAAGCAGTGCTATAGCAGCGACAGGCTTGCAACTTGTAACGTGTGGAATGCTGAATATGGGCATATGCCAAATGGAATGTTTGGACAAACCTCTAACTAACCCCTTTAGATATCTTCAAAGATCTGAGCGCTTGGAGATCTGAGAGGATGTCTACCGTACTTGGGGATTAAAGTCGTGATCCTGTTTTTTTGTTCAGTTCTATACCTACGTGGTGTCTTGATTCTACATAATATCTACATATTGAACGATTCCTATGTTTCTTTTGTGTTTTAAGTTATTTGTTGTAGATGAGAAAATACCATAGAGCTTGCCTGTCTTTTCAGTTAATTCTAAAGCAACTAGAAACCCAAATTTAATTTAAATTTATAGTTTTAATAAGCCATTGCCAGATGGTAACAAATCGGTCTTAAATATCTGGTAACCCGAGACCATAATCTACCCTTTTGAACGAGCACCAGGAAAGTAGGCTCTTACATTTTTCTCTCATAACTATACGGGCGTAAAGTTCAAAGCTACAACATTGCACTCACTGAAATAACAACCTTAAAACCAGTAAAATAAGGTAAGTTTTCGAGTCAGGACTAGTTTGATAAAGCGCTCAATTCTTTGAGGCGATAACACAAAATCGAGTAGTTAAGTTAGTCTCATTATAAAATTCCGTCAGGTTAGACGACAGATAAATTGGAATATATAAAAAAATATTGTGTCACAGAGTTTGTAACTTAACTCCATCGAAACGGTAGGACCGCCGATTATTATTAAATTTTTTGGGTATGTATGAGAATTGGTCGTAGGGTATTTTTATAGGTACCCTTAAGTGATAAGGGTGGCATAAAGTTCGGCAAATACGGAAAGTGTTTTTATCTGTAGAGTTATTGAAATTTGACAGGACAACGTAAGTCTGGAAAGCTAGTATTAAATAAATATTGGTGGACACTATCACACAGCGCCATTTAGCCCCAAACTAAGCAAAACTTATACTATGGGAACTAGATAATTGACAGAATACAGACAGATATAGATTTTTTTTTGTTAATACATCCATACGATAAAAAATTAAATAAAAATAAATATTGGCGGACTTTACACACAGCGCCATCTAGCCCCAAACTAAGCAAAGCTTGTACTATGGGAACCAGATAACTGATAGAATACTTATATACTTTTTTTTTGTAAATACATACTTATTATACATATTAACACCCAGACACAGAGCAAACATCTATGTTTATCACACAAATATTTATCCCGGGTGGGGATCGAACCCACAACCTACAGCGCAGAAGGCGGAGTTACTACCAACTGAGCTGTGAGGCCAGTCAAATTTTGATGAACAGATTTAGGATTGAGTTAAAGTTTGTAAATGATATGGGTAGAATGTAAGGACATCGTTGTCTTAGCAAGATGTTGGCTCCAAGAAGTTATATGCTAATGAAATTCGTAAATAGATTTGGGTTACGAGCTACTAAATCTCAAAAAGGTAACGTATTGGTTTACAGAGGACAGATCTATTTACTTTGGACTAGTTTTGTATTCAGTTTATTTTACATGCTTTTATTTAACTTGCAATATATGTATGTTTGTTTGGGTGGAATCTTGCAACTCAACTTTGAAGCAGTTATCTTCAACCGATTGAGCTGAAATTTTGCATACCTACTTATGTAACTTCGTTGACAATGCAATAATATGGTGACAGCGAGCTGATCTGATGATGAAGTCAGGAGCTGTTCAACAGACACTCACAGTGGAACTCTTTGGTCAATAATTTGATTGAGTAAAAACTTTGCATTCTTGTCAAGTTCTTATGACAATGTTATATGATGTGACAGGTGATAGCGCGATGGTTTGAATGACTTTACAATAGCTTGTCATTGAAAAATATTTTTCAACAGAAACTTATTCACATTTAAAATAACAAGGAATAAAAACCCTTGAACCAATTGCGTTACAGTATAATAAATGTTTTTTTACGAGCGTTGGAACAATGAGAAAAAATGTTTTGAACGCCTACATGAATTCACGCACGTCTCCAACTCCGCGTGACAACATCTAGATGTGTGTAGTCGTCTAATCACTTGGCTATACTCAAGATGTCTTCAAACAGTGAACTTTAATACAGCCAGGATATATTTCAGTAATTAAGGGTTTTATAAAAATCATAAATGTCAAAACGAACCAAAAACGAAAGTGACATACAGAAAAAAAATACTATCAGGTGGGAAATAATTTTTAGAACATTTTTTACTAAGATAGCAAAGGTCTACTTCTATTAAATATATATTTTATGTTACTCTACTTTCTCACAATGCAGGATCGGTCTATCTATTGTTGTGTCTCATTCCCGCTACCTGCCTGTGTTGTACGACCTTGCCTTGCTAGCTCCCCCCGACAACACAATTTTTTTTTTCGCTCTGGTACGGAGCGAAAACAAAAATTGTGTGTGTCAGCTCCGACGCACGACTGGAGTTTACCAGATCGTGCGTAGAGCGTACCCCCACTATAAGATGTTTTGCCATCAGTAAGAGTGAGAGAAAGCATTATAAAGTATAGGCAAAGTAAGGGTACACACTACCCACGATCTAGCTGCACTGCTCACACCAAATTAGAAAGTTGCGCACCAAAAACGTAACGAGGTCATGCGTTCAGTAGATTTTACTACTCACATTTTTTTCATACTGGGCGCCTTATATCAACAACCGATTCTTAAGGAGTAAACTCCAAAATTAGGTACTTTTTATTATAAATTGAAACGTGTAAACAATAATTTGGAGAGTTATTCTGCTTTAACTTAGGAAGTATCTAAGCAAGTTTGTAAGGACTAGTGCTCAGATGTGGTGACCTACGCACGGTTTGCAGAAATCTCCAGGAATATCGTACAATCGTCAAATCCAACCGTTCGAACGCGGCTTGTAACACATAGTTAGGTTATACAGTGAATAAACTTTGCAGAACGTCCTCGACTCAAGTCACGCAGACGCACGCTTTCACATAATTAGGCGTGGCAAAGTTATGGAGCCAATATAACCCGAATAACGTTTGGCGTTAAATTTTTAAAGGCTGTTAGCTGTTTGATACTCCTACTCGCCTTGGGAGATGTTTAGTATCAGCTAAAGCGAAGCTCTATGAAAACATTTGCGAAGTTAGATATAATAATTAGGAACTTAAAAATAATTACGTTTAAAAAACTAAAACCGGCGAAAATATATCGACCGATCGCAAAGTCAAGGGGTCAAGGGTAAGTTTTTTAAGGAACTGTCAGTCCTACATAAATATAATTTAAATGGGACCAACTTGGGACTATTCTCTACACAATAGAAAACCATCGAAATTGGATCACCAGGTAAAAAGATATGCGTAATAAATAAATAAAAAATATATATCCGCGTTGACTTGAGAGCCTCCTCCATTTTACGTGGGTAAAAAAATATGCATGCCAAATTACAGCTTTCTGGCAATAAGCTTGTGTCCACACTGCGAGCCTAGCGAGGAGGCGGCGACGGGCGCGATGTGTCAAACATATGAAACGCGCCATGACTGCAGTGTGGCCGTAAAGGTGCGTTTCATATGTTTGATACTTTGCGCCCGATAAGTTGTCGCAACCGCGCTAGGTTCGGCATTGTGGACAAACACTAAGAGTCTCTAAGCTAAGCTAAGGAAAAATGGACATGGCGAACCTATAGGACATGGATATGTATGTTCTAATTTCATTCAAATCTGTTTGACAGTATAATCCACATCCTCACAAACTTTCGAATTGTAATAATATGAGTAGAATACAAAAACTTCGAAACCGGTGTAAATTCCTGTTTCTGCGTAGTAGTTTGGCAAATATGCAATTATTTCATGGACATGTTGAGAGTTGAATTTCTGTAACGTGAGTACAATGTACATTATATGGGACATAGGTACAAGTAGAACATGAGCTTATGTATAATCCCACGGACGTGTCTGTTAAGTGAATTGGGGCGAGTGGTCCTCGGGCCATACCACATAGTCTTATAATAATATTAAAACGATTTTAGGTACTCGCGACGCGAAAGTGACAACGCTGTACGAGTTTACATTGCTTTCTCACTATCGCTCTATGAGTAATATTGTTTTGATATTACTTTTAATCTTGTGGTCCGGTCCCTGAACAAAGTATACTGAATTGTTCTAAACTAATATTTTTACAATGCTAACCTATTCCTGTACTATCATGATATTAATTCGGACATTAGATTTTGACAGACATTCATTCCAAGCACTTAGATCCTTGAAAATGCCACATACAAATAACACAAGAGCTAGCTAGTATGATTATCTAACGAATTATATAAAAACTAACTGTTTAGCTTTAATTAAAAACAAAACTAGTGTTTTTGAAGAGCCAAATTCGGAAAATAAATCTATCGAGAAAAGTTTCACCAATCGTGTTTCTGTCTTTAATTTATCAAGATTATATCCAAATGGGAAAAGAACAAGGAAATGATGAGGATATCGTGAAATAAAAATCATTTGCATCACTATTGTCGCACTAGCTGAATTATAGGCGCACAATTCACAAAGTAAAGGTTAGTAGACACGAACGAAATCCCATTTATCTCAGCCGGGAATAGTTCTGGATTTAGTCTAGTCCCGTGCCAACGCATTGCGAGACCTGGACAAATGCAACTCGATTGTTTTGCTCAAAACCAACCTGTCTTTCGGGTAGGATTATTGGGCTTAAGGCGCTCCCAGTCGACGATTATTTTTGTTCGAAACGAAAAAAGAAATACTTCTGAACAAGCCACATCTCCTATTTTATAATTTATAGTATATGTGAATAAAGATGTACCCATCTTTAATCACTTCGATAAATAATCCTACCGACCGCTGCAATGACGGCAAACACACGTCGGTTCGGCATGTATGTATTTACAAAACAAAAAGTATACAAGTACTCTATCCGTTATCTAGTTCCCATAGTACAAGCTTTGCTTAGTTTGGGGCTAGATGGCAGAGTGATAATGTCCACCAATATTTATTTTTATTTAACTAGCTGGTTTTTTATCCAGGTACCACGTCAGAGAAACCGTTGGCAAAAGTCATAAATATTTTATAAATATAACAAAATAACTTACCTATTCACTATAATATGATAATTTCTTCAACAGCAAAACACCACAATAAAATTACCTGCAACAGAGAACAACAACAAGTCAATTATTTGAAGTCACAAGGACGATAGTATCGGTTTACAAGTGTACAGACACGCATAGAACCAGCAACTTGGCACAGTAATACTGACAATGTAATTAGGGCAAAAGTTCATCAACATATCAATCGAGTGTTTGTTTAGCCTTAGAGCTTTTTTACACGAACGGTATGTTGCCAGCGATAGAGGCAATATAAGCCATGTGCGTCCACACTGCGAACCTAGCGCAGTTGCGACGAAGGGCGCGAAGTATCAATCATATGAAATGCGCACTCACTACACTATGTGTCCACACTGCCGTTTGTTAGCTGCGAGTTTCATATGTTTGACAAATCACGCCCGTCGCTCCGCCTCCGCGCTAGGCTTGCAGTGTAGATACACGCTATGGACGCAAAGGCGCGTTTCATATGTTTGATACTAAGCGCCTGTCGCCGCAACCGCGCTAGGCTCGCAGTGTGGACGAACACAGAAACGCGTCGGCGGCAACCTTCGACGCGTCGCAGCAATGCGTGTCGACGGTTGCCGCCAACGCTTGTCAACGGCTGCAGTTGACTCTGTCGTTAGTATCCGTTCGTGTGTAAGCGCTCTTAGCGATTGTTTTTGACTAATCTCGTACGTAAGCAGAGCTCAAAGCTAACCCGTTTATGTGTTGGCATCAGACATGAATAAATCAATTGACGAAGAAGACTATTGTACTGTTCTATCCGCTCAAGACACCTTGTTGTCAAAAGTCACCAATCAAAGCGGGTCTGAAAGCACCGTGGTGACTTTTGACAACAATTTTAAATTTTCGCGGTCTCCCGCTGCCTCTTTCGACAAATCCATCTGTCCTGCTTTTTCTAATTAGAATCTCGTAAGAAACGATTTGCCATCCTTTTCGCACTGAATTGACCTTCATTTACATGTGCACCAACCTAAATAATCAGTTCAAACGGTTGACAGAAAAAAAAAGAAAAAGTTTGTCTAGATAGAAACCTCCATTCAAACAAATATTGTATTGTTCTATATTATCTTGTAAATAACTATTTTTGTACTATTGAATGTTTTGTTTTGTGTTTTTCTGCTTCATATTGAATGTATTAACTCATATAATACATCTTAAACATAGGATATCCTTTCATTTTTAAATTATAAATCATTGTATTCCTAAAAGTATATTTTTTCAGAACTTCGAAGTTCTGAATTATTACATTGCGTAATCTGCCTTCACTTAATACAAATAATGTGTCATTCGAAGCATTAGCTCAACCGTAACAATAAACCTTAGAACAAGTAGGGTCTAATTTCAATGAGCAGAGTCTTGTTTAGTTTTGAACTGCGCGATGACTCATCCCGCGCCGTCATCAAAAAAAACGGTCGGCGTGTGGTGTTTTTAGGGGTACGGCGCGCGGGAGGCAAGTGCGTCAAGCGGCTATACGTATAATAACACTCAGGTTAGTTAGCACTTATTCTATAGTGATCCTTAAAATGCCGACCAAATATAATATAAATAAATATTGGTGAACATTATCACACAGCGCCATCTAGCCCGAAACTAAGCATAGCTTGTACTGTGTGAACTAGATAACTTTTATTATGTAAATACATACATACGAGTATGATACATAATACACCCAGACACAGAACAAACACCTAAACATCATAAACATCACTCAAATATTTTCCCTGGGTGGAGCACCACATCCGGGTTCTATGACACTATAACAAGTTTTTAAAAAGCTGCTTTTGATATAGATACTTTATTTAAACAAATAACTTATTTGTATTATCAAAGTACAAAGGTACACGTGTAAGTGGAAACAAAAAGCAAACAGAGAGAGTTCCGAACCGATGACCGCCGTCTTAATGGACAAAGTTTTTCCACCACAAATCCTAGGCCCCGGAGGCTTAACTCTTTAAGGAGCGGCGTTGGGAGATTTCCCTTTTATAAAAATAGACATGGAATTTATTGTTTAGACATAAGAGATTTATTAACTGACATATTATAAGCTGTATTTTTTTTCGTTGTAAAATTTAGTAACCTTCCAATGGAAACTTGTAATTGTCTTTGTATGTATTGACTGGCCTCACAGCTCAGTTGGCAGTAACTCTGCCTTCTGGGCTGTAGGTTGTGGGTTCGATCCCCACGCAGGGAAAAATATTGTGTGATGAACATAGATGTTTTTTCTGTGTCTGGGTGTGTTAATGTGTATATATTTACATAAAAAATAGTAGTATTCTTATAAGCGGCGATGGGCTTGCAACCTGTCACGTATGGAATGCTAACTACTGCACAATGTGGGCATGTGCCAAATATATTGTTTGGACGTGCCTCTGACTACCCCCAGTAGACATCTTCAAAGGATCTAAGCGCCTGGAGATCTGAGAGGATGTTTACCGTACTTGGAGATTACAGTCGTTCTTATTTTTTTTATATTTATCGCCCCTATGTGATCATGCATATCATGAATAAATAAACTAATATTGTACGATTTTAGCCCAAAATGGTTTAAATTGTTTTTTAATTCGCTCACTCAAATGTATGGCCGTTAGGGACCCACGAATGGCCGTGTTTAGAAATGATTAACGAGAATATTAAATGAAGATAGAGGCTTATTTTAAAGAGGCTTAGAAGGGATAATTTTGGGTTTAATATGATTGCTTAGGGATGAATCTCGGAAAAGGTGTGGAAGAACCTGATTTTTAACCGACTTTCAAAAAAAGGACGTTCTCAATTCGATTGTTCAATTTCAATTTGTATTGAAGGTATAAAGTTTATACCTTCAATCTAACTAATAATAAATCAAATCAAATCTTACATAAATGTTTGATAGTTTGGGTGTATCAATATGTATAATAAGTATGTATTTACAAAAAAAAAGTATATAAGTATTCTATCAGTTATCTGGTTCCCTTAGTACATAGTTCGGGGCTAGATAGCGGTGTGTCGCACATATTTATTTACTTTATATAAAATACTAGCCGAGCCGTGAAAAAACGTTGTCCTGTCAATTTACAATAATCGAATAGAAAAGACTGAATGTTTCTAGTCTGTGATGTCAGATTTGTTGCACACCAACGCCATCTATACCAAAATCATCTCTTGCCTTTTTTTGTCATTTTGGGGATGTTTTTCATATTATAAAGTAGTATATGTTTTATTCGGGCATTATATCTACATCTACAGCAAATGTTAACTTAATCCGTTTTGTCGTTTAGGCCTGATCGAGGCACAAACATACATACAAACTCACAAACTTTCACGTATATAATATTATTAGGATAATACAAATATACGAGTAAAAGTAAGTCCATTAACTTTGTTCCGCACTGTATCATAAAGTTACAAGTCCAGACCGCAACTTGGCTTATTAATTGGTACTAGTTGACAAACAAACGGACGAACAAAAACACTAGTGTAATGGCTAAGCAGCCGGAAACAAAACTCCGGTTCGCCGAGAATGTTTGGAACATGGGTCATTGGAAGGGGAATTCGATACTTTGTCGAAGTTTTGGCAGCTAAGTCTGAGCAGAAACCGCTACTTGGTTGTTCAAAAATGTTAACACAAATTTTATGCACCTTTTGATAAGGATAAAAAGCCGTGTTGGCCAAGAGGGTGGTACCTCGACTTTCAATCTGAAGGTCGTGGGTGGGAATACCGGCGTGCATCAATGGATTTTTCTTATGCTTATCAAAAACACGTGCTTAAAACGGTGAAGGAAAACATCGTGAGGAAACCAGTTAGTAATTTTATAAGCGGCGATGGGCTTGCAACCTGTCCCGTATGAAATGTTAACTACTGCAAAATGTGGGCATGTACTAAATACAATGTTTGAACGTGCCTCTGATTACCCCACTAGACAGAGATCAAGGATCTAAGCGTCTGAAGATCTGGGAGGATGTACACCGTACTTGGGAAATACAGGTGTGTTTTTTTATTTTTTATTATATTTGTAGATTTTAGGTTCGATTACCACCTAGGAAAACATTTGAGTGATGAACATAGGTTTTTGTTCTGTGTCTGGGTGTTATAAGTATCATAAGTATGTATTTACAAAAAAAGTATTTAAGTATATTACTTTAGAACTTTGTAGTACGAGCCCAGATTCCGATAGTATGTAGAGTATACATAGATGGTTCTATGTAAAATGTCCACCAATAATAATTATTTATTTAGTTAACAGTCGAATAGCCAAACGCAAACAAATTATTTATTGAAAAACAAATTAATGTGAATCAAAGCAACGTAATATTTAAACTTCTTACCCAAACAGAGAATGATAACAAGCTCCCTCCAAACATTGTTTAGGAGTTTGTTCAATCGCATTGCGGTAGAGTTGGGACTTCAGATAAAAAAACCGGAACTACAAATTCAAAAAATCAAGAGACGGACCTACGAGTTATGATTAAAATATTCGGTTTCAAAGAAATAAAAGACGTCTGTTTTGAAAATATGAGTTGGATTTATTGCGATGTTTACCATCGAATTCCCGTAACGAACGCGTTGGTAACTTCCAAGTCGTACCACGCTATGTCTTGAAATTGAAAGCATTTAATAAATCTCACTTTAGCAATTACAAACTATGCATATCAAAAATAATACCATTGAAATAAATGACCAAAACGATGACATCCACGAGAAAAACTATTTTATTTATATTTCAAAGTTAATAAATAGAGTTTTACAAAAAAATTGTTTCCTTACTTCCATTACCAAAATGGACAGAAACAAAAAAGTCAAATCAAGAAAATCTGTCTATATACTGTTATTTTTAGCCGTGTTGGCCGAGTGGGAGGTACCTCGACTTTCAATCTGAAGATCGTGGGTTCGAATCCCGGCGTGCATCAATGAATTTTTCTGTTCGATAAATTTATATGCGCATCAAAAACACGTGCTCAAAACGGTGAAGGAAAACATCGTGAGGAAACCAGTTAGTATTCTTATAAGCGGCGATGGGCTTGCAACCTGTCACGTATGGAATGCTAACTACTGCAAAATGTGGGCATGTGCCAAATATAATGTTTGGACGTGCCTCTGAGTACCCCCACTAGACATCTTTAAATGATCTAAGCGCCTGGAGATCTGAGGGGATGTCTATCGTACTTGGGAATTACAGTCGTGATCCTATGTATGTACATTTTACAAAAAATATTTACTTCCTCCTTTAAATACTAAGGGCTAAAGAGTTTTGTTGTCGTCTACATAACTCGCTTTCATTGTAAGTTTGAGGTAGAGGCCAGCTCAAATGAGTTTTTAAACCTCATTCAAGGCTTAACGACTATCACTACATAGTATAAAGCAAAGTCGCTTTCCGCTTCCCGCGTCTGTATGTAATATGTATGTATGTATGTATGTTTGCTTATATCTTTCAAACTACACAACGGATTTTGATACGTTTTTTTAATAAATAGAGTGATTCAAGAGGAAGGTTTATATGTATAATACATGCATAATATAGTAGAGAAACACTGATAATTTTAGAGGTTTCTAATGTGATGTCGTAAATAAACACATTTTTTTGCGCTTACATTGCAAATGCTGGCTGAACCCCACGAGATATATCAAAATAATGTACTACAGTATTGTACACCTTAAAAACGTCTACAAAAAAGTCAACGATGGTATTAGAAATGTCTTACGCACAGCGAAGCGGGCACGGGTCAGCTAGTTTAATATAATGGCCTAAAAAAATGGGCTAGTAGCAAGCTCAGGTGAGATTTTGAGCATCCGTCAAGGCACGGCAACTATTTAAAATATAGCCGTAAAAGGATAAATTTGGTAACATTTCCAACTCTAATTGCACCAGCACAAAACTTTTGTTCGTAGCATGTAATTGCGTTACTGACGCTCTTCCTTCGCAATAACATTATTATACTTGCAAATGTTTTGCATTATTACCAACTTACTTTTGCTCCAGGTATAATTTATAACATCAATCACGTGAACAGAAAGTTGCTAAAATATGAAAACAAACTTTTTGATGTTCACTAATTTGACAGAAGAAATTTGTTTTACTAACTTCCATAGCTCTCAAGTTGCTAACCAAACACCGCTCCGCTAACTGGAATTTGGAAAAGTGACCGCACGTGGTGTGACCAGACATTTCGCGGCAATCGAGCGCGGCAGGCGTGCGCGGCAACCAGCGCTATGTTTGGACGACAGCCGCGCGCAGCAGTCGCGTGCTACCTGCTAACCTCTTTTAAACTTTTCTATTTACTTAGTTCTGCAAGTAGTAGCTATGTATCCTAATAATATTATAAATGTGAAAGTTTGTGAGTTTGTATGTATGTTTGTTCCTCAATCAGGCCTAAACGACAAAACAGATTAAGTTGAAATTTGCTGTAAATGTAGATATAATGCCCGAATAAATAATAGACTACTTAAATATATGAAAAACATCCCCAAAACGATAAAAAAACGCAAAAGGGATGATTTATGTATAGATGGCGCTGGTGTGCGACAAATCTGTCATCACAGACTAAACACATTCAGTCTTTTCTATTTGATTATTGAAATTTGACAGGGCAACATCTGTCACGGGTCGGCTAGTTTTCTATATATAAGGCCTAAAAAGCCGATAGCATGGTTACTACATCATCTAAAAATATGTCAGACACGACTGCAAACTTTAAGTCGTATCATGTGAAGCTGTGTCTGCGTAAAAATTGTCAGCTCAATAAATACAATAATAGTTTTAATATACCGAAAAAAAAATTTACCGTTGCAGCAGAAGCTTCTTATGATCTGAGCACTGTCAGCATGATTTATTATTGCACTATCACAAAGTTATCGAGGTTTCTTTTTAACCGAAAATTGGCACTAATTTATGGTCTCAGTACTAGAAAATACTACACAAATTACAACGGAGACGGCGAGCTATTTATAAATGGATAGAATCGTGAAAATATGAGTAGCTATGTGGTAGGTGAGTATGAATAAACGGTTAACTAAATATTGTGTTTTTTTAAGGATATTATTTTTAATTTTTTAATTTAAGTTTTAACTACTTAAATTTAATTAGTAACAGACACTGACAATACGTTATTATTTTTTTTGGTAATTAAAAACTAGTGTTGTATAGGACAAAGGTATACACAAGTACTTCCTCGTTCAACCCAAGATTATTCTACACAATAGATATTCTACTTGGCTCTACCCAAATTATTTAATTGTATAAAATTCTTGCGTTACTGTCTGACTGACTGAAAGAAACCAACCTTGTTCTAGAAACTTAACTTGTATAAGTGTGTAGTGAGAGTTGAAATCTGTGAAAATAACTTGACGTGAACGAAGCCGTAAAGGTTTCTATTAGTAGTAGATAAAAGCTGAAGAACGTAATTCACAAAGTAGTCAGTATCCTCTCAGATCTTTAAAGATATTTAACGAGGTGGGTAGTTAGAAGCACGTCAATTGTATATGTAACAGGTTGCCACCAAAACTATCGCCGCGTTAAATAGCCGTAAAAGTAAAAAAGTAAAATCAAAGCGTGCATCAATGGATTTTTCTGTTCGAAAAATTTATATGCGCATCAAAAACGTGCTTAAAACAGTGAAGGAAAACTTCGTGAGGAAACCAGTTAGTATTCTAATAAGCGGCGATGGGCTTGCATCCTGTCACGTATGGAATGCTAACTAATGCAAAATGTGGGAATATGCCAAATATAATGTTTGGACATGCCTCTTACACCCCTACTAGACATCTTCAAAGGATCTAAGCGTCTGGAGATCTGAAAGGATGTCTACCGTACTTGGGGATATTTGTATGTTTTGTTTTTTGTAAAAGTAAAAATATTTCTCTTTTATTGTGGTATCTTTATAATATCCGCGGTAAAACCATCGCGTGACAAGCACCGCAAAGTTTTAAAACATAAATCGGCTGTCGGGCGTTTTAATTGTTGTTCACAAGAAATTATTTTACTTGAAGGTTCCTTTTTCTGTTTATTGTATTGTCAGAGTTTTTGGGCACTCGTAATTCATCGCGGTATTAATGTTCGGACATATTTCAAGGTGAGGACCTGCTTTTATAAAGGCCACGGTCGCAATATAGCGTTGATTATGCCGCATTTGCACTATGGGACATGTCACGCGCAACGTGGCCCACGTAGAGTTCGTGTCGGGTGACTGTCGAGGGACTTGTATATAGCTTCTGTGCCGCAAGCCGAATATTTAGCCTGCGATGTTGTGCGATGTCCTGGGCGATACTTGTCAGGCGACAATGTTGCGAGACAATTGTCCCCGAGTGATATTGCGCTTCAATATTAAGTCAAATAAATAGATTACTTTTTTTCACTTCTGTATAAGAATAAGAATGTTACATGACACGGTGCCGCCGCGCCGCCGCTTATAAATAAATAAAATAAATAAATATTGGTGGACATTTCACACATTGCCATCTAGCCCCAAACTAAGCAAAGCTTGTACTATGGGAACCAGATAACTGATAGAATACTCATATACTTTTTTTTGTAAATACATACTAATTATACGTATTAACACCCAGACTCAGAACAAACATCTACGTTCACACAAATGTTTATCCTAGGTAGGAATCGAATCCACAACCTAAAGCGCAGAAGGCAGAGCTACTACCAACTGAGCTGTGAGAACAACAAGAGTCTCTGTAATATAAAACTGCAAGCGATTTTCTCTTATTTTAAATGAAATATATTTTTTTGCAGCTGCGTCGTTTTAAGGCGTCAAATGCCGGTTAACGTTTTTTACAAAACCAGAGAGAAAGAAAAGTTACTTACAAAGTTTCACGCTGCACTGGCATGTCTATTCTTTCACTTTTTTTTGTTGTTACTTTACTTTGTCGGTTGTTCTTTATTGGATTGTAAATTATACTTCGGGTCTCGTCCGAAGACCATTTTTACTTGCAGCATTACGAGTTATGGTGCTATCTCCATCACACTTTAGATCCAAATTGCTAAAATACAATAACACTTCATCTCCTGTCTCACTCGTGCGCCCGCACAGGCTTCGGCTCCGGTCGGCTCAGATCGTGCCTGCAACTGGTCATTACTTGTTTTTGTGTTATCGAAGTCACACAAAAATTAATATTTTCTTCGTTAATTTGTTTTTTTTAGCAATATAGTACAATGGGAAAGCGAAAACGTTCGCTAGATGAAAGTGATTATCGAAATATAAGAAAAAAAGTGAAAAAACTTGAGCGTAAACTCAAAAAATACAGATCGAGTAGTCCATCTTCTTCGGATACGGACCCTACTCATGAAGGTTCCTCATATCACGCCAATTATAGTGATGGTTGTAATGAGGAGTACCGGAACGACCAAGGTATGGTACATAATCTAACTTCTTCGCGGTCATATTCCATCCTACCCACATTTTAAAAATATCTGATAAAATTCAGGTATTGTGTTAGATGAATATCTTTTTCCACGTAAATCGTGTCGAATGTAACGAAATATCTATCGATATAACCATCTGGTATACCCTCGCATGTATATCATGTCGAGAGTACGTATTATTTTCTCCACGTATATCGTGTTGAGTGTATCCCTCCTTGATACAAAATAATCGTTCCTTCCAGATAACTCCGCGTATAACGCGTAGAGTGGAAATAAATATCTATCTATATAACCTCGCGTGTTTACCATGTCGAGTGTACGGATTATTTTCTTCACGTATATCGTGTTGAGCGTATCTGTCGATACAAAATAATCGTACTGCGAATAATCTATCCATGAACTTCGCGTTGATGATATCATCGCAACAAAATTCTCGGCATCACGTTGGAGCCTACCTAAGCGTAAATACTTCTTGGGTATCTAGGTACCTACTATATTTTTAAATCCTTACAGATGAAGATGTACCTCTCGAAGAAAGCGAGCTAGTAGAAACTGATGTACCAGTATTAGAACCTTTAATATCGTCAGAAACTACTCAGGAACTATCGCACAATCAAGAAAAAGTAGAAGAAATTCTTGATCCAGAAATCTTAATGATATTAGGTGAAGATCCTTCAGCACAGAAAGAACATGGAAATAACTTGCATAAAGACATTGCGGCCCGGTGGTCTAACATTTTGACAAATGGCTTGTCCAAAGAGGTTAAGTTGGATCTTTTGAAACAGTACTTGCCGGCTGAAAACTGTGCTAATATGAAGGCACCCAAGCTCAATTTAGAGATCGAAGCGGCATTATCACCTTTAAATGTCAAGAAGGACATCTTTAGTCAGAGTAAACAAACGCAGTTATCTAGCTGTCTATCAGCGATTGGAATTGCACTTAATTGGGCCTTGACATCGCCCAAGGACGCGTTACCCCATGCTCAATCAATCATAAAACCTTTGAGTGACGCTGGAAGACTACTCTGTGACAGTCATTACAGAGAGTCGCAATCAAGACGCTACGAGATTATAAACAGTCTTAACAAGAAGACTCAAGACTCTGTTAAAAATACGAAACTCGATGAGACCTTATTCGGCGCTAACCTTTCGGAACATCTAAAGTCGTCAAAAGCTATTTCTCAATCGGGCGCGGAGATGAAATATAGCGCAGCACAGCGCGCTCCGTTCAAACCGCCACCTCCCACCAGAAAAAATCAGCGGGGTGCTTTAAACTCGAGGGGGATGCCGCGACCAGCAGCCGGCGAGCCGCGTCAGAACCCCAGTTCACGGAGGTCGGCAGCAGCACCGCGGGACCAGCACCGAGACTCCTATCGCCGGAACTACTCAGCGCGCCAGAGGACCACGAAGCGTTAACTTCATCATCTCAGGTACCCATTGCAGGTAGACTACAATTTTTCTATGACCAATGGTGCAATTTAACTGATGATCCTATAATATTGTCCTGGGTTCGAGGATACAGCATACCGTTTATAAGCGAACCCCTACAAATGACTCTTCCTCAAAATTCGGGTAAATCAATATCCGAAACTAAAATAATCGACGATTGTGTTGAAACGTTGTTACAGTCTGATTTTATATCTATCTGTGAACCTTGTGAAGGACAATTCTTGTCATCTATTTTTACAGTGCCAAAATTGAATGGCAAACATCGCTTCATTTTGAACCTTAAAAACTTAAATAAGTTTATTCGACCTGAGCACTTCAAAATGGAAGATTTTAGAACAGCGCTAAAACTATTAAGCCCCAATTATTTTATGGCAACGATAGATCTAAAAGACGCCTATTTCTTGGTTTCTATCAATAAACACCATAGAAAAATGCTCCGTTTTGAATGGAAATCACAGCTTTATGAATTTAATGTTCTATGTTTCGGAATATGTACTGCTCCTTTTGTGTTCACAAAATTGATGAAACCTGTACTAAAATATTTACGCTCGCAGGGTCTTATTTCAGTCAATTACTTAGACGACTTTCTACTTGTAGGACAATCATACGATGAATGTGTTTACAACGTCAGTACGACAATGAATACATTACATTCTCTTGGTTTTGTTATAAACTCTAATAAAAGCCAAATAACGCCAAAGACGGAATGTAAATTTTTAGGATTTATTTTTAACACGAAAACATGACCTTATACCTCCCGGAAGAGAAAAAACAGCGTATTCTTTATAAAACTACAGAATTCTTAAAATTGAAAAAATGTACAATTCGTTATTTTGCCGAATTCTTAGGTATACTGACATCCGCATGTCCTGCCGTTAGATATGGATGGATGTATACCAAGATATTTGAAAGACAAAAATTTTTAGCCCTTGGAAATTCTGATAACTATAATAAGAAAATGATTCTAGACAAGTCTTTGAAACATGATTTAGAATGGTGGAAAAGAAATATCTTGTGTTCAATGACACCCATACGTAATAATAATTACAATCTTGAAAGCGACGCGTCAACTACGGGTTGGGGCGTCGCTTGCGACATTAGAAGCTCGAATGGATATTGGACAGAATCGGAACTTGCTTCCCATATTAATATTCTAGAGCTGAAAGCAGCCTTTTACGGCTTAAAGATATTTGCTTCTGAATTTTCTAATTGCGATATACTATTGAGGATTGATAATACAACGGCTATATGTTACATCAATCGTATGGGTGGCATACAACACACACACTTGAACGACTTAGCTCGTACTATATGGCAGTGGTGCGAACTTAGGAATATCAACATATTTGCATCATATATAAAATCTTCTGATAACACTATTGCTGATCGAGAATCCCGTAAAATGATTATAGACACAGAATGGGAACTTGTAGAGTACGCATTTACTGAAATCACCAAAAATTTTGGTCCACCCAAGTTTGATCTGTTTGCCAGCTCACAAAACTATAAATGCTCAAGATATGCATCATGGAAACTTGATCCATATTCTGAAGTAGTAGACGCATTTACTTTTAACTGGAAAAATCTATTCTTTTATGCCTTTCCTCCATTTAGCATGATAACAAAAGTTTTGCAAAAGATAATTACCGACAAAGCGGAAGGTATACTAGTTGTACCTTTTTGGCAATCACAACCTTGGTTTCCATTGTGGACAAAACTAATAGTCTCAGATAAAATATTTTTTGGGCCTGATAAACATCTTTTGCATTCGCCTTTCAGAACTTACCATCCGCTTCACGCAGACCTTATCCTGGTGGCGGCGAAATTATCAGGCAAGCGATGATAACTCGAGGTATCCCAGAGGCGTCTTTGAATGTTTGTATGGCTTCTTTTGCGGAAAAAACTCTCATTCAGTATAGTTCTTCTATAAAATCATGGTGGACCTATTGTGAAAGTAACGGTTATAATACTTTTAATGCGACAAGCACTCAAGTAATTTCCTTCTTAACTGTAAAATTTGAAGAAGGAGCTAGTTACAGCTCATTAAATACTCATCGTTCCGCCTTGTCAACCATCTTAGGTAATAAAATAACTTTAGATGAAAACATCCATAGATTTTTAAGAGGTGTGTATAGGTTGAAACCACCAAATCCTAAATATGATTATACGTGGGACACCAATAAAGTGTTAAATTATGTTTCTGACTTATATCCGTATACTGATATTACACTGGAAGCTTTATCACGTAAAACAATCTCTTTGCTTGCCATAGCCTCTGCACAGAGAATACAAACACTAAGTATCATAAAATTAAATAATATAAGTATAGAAAACGATATGATTGTGATTAAAATACCCGATTTAATTAAAACATCGAGACCTGGGGCCTTTCAACCACTAATTAGACTACCTTTTATTCGTGAAAATCCATCGATATGTCCAGCTACGGTATTGCAAGCATACATCGATAAGACTTCAGCCTTGCGTCAAGGAAATTCTGATGATCACCTTTTTATAAGCCTGAGAAAACCGCATAAAAAAGTTTCAGCGCAAACACTTGGCCACTGGATTAAGCAAGTTATGGCCAATAGTGGTATAGATATATCTATATTTGGAGCTCATAGTACACGCCATGCATCCACATCAGCAGCTCACAGGCTTGGTGTAAATTTAGAAGTGGTTCGCAAGGCCGCAGGTTGGAGTGATTCCTCCAACGTCTTTTTAAAATACTACAAAAGAGATATTGTTAATCCAGCAAATGATTTCGCTGAGGTTATTCTGAATAATAATATAATTTGATTAACTAATTTCTAAAAACCTATTAGTCTTAGTCAGGTACAATTATTGTATATTAACAGTATTGTTAAGAGGAAAATAGATGTATTTTGATAAGGCATAGGTATCTAATGCAAATAAAGGTATACTTAAAATAAGATAATTAAACCAGTATGTAGATATACTTTATAAAATCTATTATATTTAGGTACAATAACTACTTAATTATATACACGTTATCAAGATTGCTATTCTTTCTTTTAACTTGATATCTTTATATTTCATGTATTTTATTTGTTTATATCTGCCGAGAGAAATGACACTTAGTCTTGCTCTAAACATCTGCAAGTAAAAATGGTCTTCGGACGAGACCCGAAGTATAATTAAGAATCAAACGAACTTACCTAGTGATGTTTTGATTCCAATTATACGAGGGTCTCGTCCGAAGACCATTTCAATCCCACCCATCCCAGTATAGGATACTTACCCGTTGAAATGTTACAAAAATTAAAATACATGTAACTATGGCAGGTAGCTATAGTATTCGCTGAAAGTAATGACCAGTTGCAGGCACGATCTGAGCCGACCGGAGCCGAAGCCTGTGCGGGCGCACGAGTGAGACAGGAGATGAAGTGTTATTGTATTTTAGCAATTTGGATCTAAAGTGTGATGGAGATAGCACCATAACTCGTAATGCTGCAAGTAAAAATGGTCTTCGGACGAGACCCTCGTATAATTGGAATCAAAACATCACTAGGTAAGTTCGTTTGATTCTTAAATATATTTTGTAGAGATATATAAATGAAGATAAGTTAAAATGGACCTTAGTTTCATGAAGGACTTATTTGTTGATTAATTAATTTGCCACATGAAAAAAATTGTTCAAGTTTTAGATTTAGCCTACTACTTAGACTTACTTCTACAGTTGTATAGCTATAGCATACCCAGATATATTACTAAAAGGCTTCATCTGAAAATAAATGACGGTAGAAGGTACCTTATTAGACACCCTTTCTCTGCTCATAAAACCTCATCTAGACTAACCCTCGTATTCAAGAACGACACTATGAGAACACGCACCCACAGTGGACGAAATCTTTTTTCATAAACATCACTTTATGTGTTGAGCGGCACTATGACGCACGCTACCGTGTGCCTTTAGAGCTCAACTTTGGCTAGAGGCACACGACAATGTGCCTCTAGTCACACTATGCAGTGTCGCACAACACAGTGATTTTTATGAAAAAAGATTTCGTCCACTGTGGGTACGTGTTCTCATAGTGTCGTTCTTGAATACGAGGGTTAATGACACGGTCCATTGCAAAAAGCTAAGGCAAAATCGAGGACCGTCCTCCAAACTATGTTCCTTAATACTACAAAAAGGCTTCTTTAGGCTTTGCTTTCAGAGCAGGGAAATAGTAAATGAAAGTTTGGTAAATTGGATGTTTTACTGCCAATACCTACCTATTATTGGATACTACTTAGGATTATACTGATCAAGTTCTTTTGAAAAGAGTCGGTATTCATGATATTCACGTCTTGTACAGCGACTGTCAGAATGCTTGAGAGGCGATGGCTTTGCAACCTGTCACGTATGGAATGCTTATTGATACCCTTAGACATTCTCAAGAATATAAGCAGCTTGAGTTCTGAGAAGATATCTACCATAGCAAGCTTTCAACAATTCCAGGCTTTACAGACGTCACTCGTACTAGTCGTAAATGTTAACTAATCGGGATTCCATCACTTCAGTGAAATAGTTGCATGATAATTGGGATGGATTCCCAAGTTTTCTAAATAGGATTTGCTCTAACCATTTGGAACCTAAACTCAGTGCGATAAATCTCATTTTAAAATAAAAGCCGATTCGGAGAGACGAAGACATATATACCAAGTTGTGCGAGTGGTAAAAAAATAATGGAGTTTCTTTGTTCCAAGTAATGTAAGAATGACAGAGTGGAATTAAAGTAGGTTCGGTTATTTTGCGGTAAGAATTTATTAGATCGGACAGTTGTTCGATGAAGTTAAAGTTTGCGTTTAGCTGTTTATCAAAATTCAGAGTCTAGACGAGCTGGTATAAATATTTGAGTTTCAGTTATAATTGATTGTAGTAGCTTTGCCTTTTGCGCTGTAGGTGAAAATAGTTGTTTAATCTGTGTCTCGGTGTATCAATCTATATATATAAAGAAAGTCGTGTTATTTACACTATTTATAACTCAAGAACGGGAACGGGAACGGGAACGGGAACGGGAACGGGAACGGGAACGGGAACGAGAACGGGAACGGGAACGAGAACGGGAACGAGAACGGAGCGAAGCGATACGAAGTTTGCCGGGTTAGCTTGTATCAATATATATTCATATTACATACTATATATGTACATTTACAATAAAACAGTACCTGACTGACTGACATACAACGCAGAGCCCGAACAGCTGAAATTGAATATCTTGAAACTTGACTTAGTACTCGTAAAGTACTACGTGTTTATGTTTTTGGGTAGATTTGATTGATTTATTTACGTAATGTTTCTACTCTTATATAAAATAACGAAAGATTTGTTGCATAGAATATGCTAGGTATGTCTATGAGTCTATGAATCATCATTATCAGGCCGTCCACTGCTGAAAAAAACCTTTCCCTAAAAATTTCTACAGCGACCGATCTTATTTAGCATGCATCGAGCTTTCAACAATATTTATCAGAACATAGTACTTGCACACAAAAAATATACTTTATTGAAGTTTAATTTTAATTGAAATTAACCGTAAAATATGAGTATGTTTCAGAAGTTCACACAATGCAAAATACCAGCGACCTTTGATGTCGTGTCGTGAATATTATTTCGGTCCGGCGTGTAAATATATTCCTGAACAATACATCTGTTACGTTAAACCCTTTCAATCATCCCCGGATGGTGTAAAAGGAAAACTGACAAAAGGCATCGGAACACGAATAACCTGTGCCCTTAGCACCAGTTTCAGACCTCCTAGATACGCCAGAGAGCTCAACGCAATGTCGAGTATGATCAGCGAAGCACTCGTGGCCTAGCTTATCTAGTCTTTCTTAATAGATCAACTACTTGTAAGATAAGCTATTTTTAGAGCAGGCACCTAACGAATAGTTGATCACTTGTGGCTTGCTCAATTGCGCAGCTTAGTGCTTCTATGTTTCGGAGGTTACAAAAAAATCTTCCTCGTTAAAATAAAAAAAACCGGCCAAGTGCGAGTCGGACTCGCGCACGAAGGGTTCCGTACCTTTATCTATAAAAACGGCAAAAAAATCATGTTTGTTGTGTGGGACATTTATTTATTTTACAAGGTGTCTCAAAAGAAAGTTCACATTTAAATCTTTTTTTAAAAGAAAAGTCTTAGCTTTATTGAATTTTTTTTTATTATATATTGAAGTACACTGTTTGGGAATTTATTTTTTAAAAATAACATCGTCCAAATGTGAACCGTTGCGCTCTCGGCATTCATTTAGTCGGGCACTAAAATTGCCTATGACAGCTCGGCAGGTAGTCTCCGTGATGGCTGCCATTTCATGACGGATATTTTCTTTTAATTGTGCCAGGGAAGTCGGTTTATTAGCGTAAACTTTTGATTAGACATAACCCCACAGGAAAAAATCCATAGGTGTTAAATCGGGACTCCGTGGAGGCCAATTTATGTCACCTCGCCTGGAGATTAATTTGTTCGGAAAAATTTCTCGAACTCGAGGCAGAGATCTGTTGGACGTGTGTGAAGTTGCTCCATCCTGCTGGAACCATGTTCTTTGGTTGTAACCAGGAAAGTTTTGCAGTTGGGGCACGAAAAACTCGTCTAACATCTCCACATAACGCTCTGAATTCACTGTGAGCGTGCGTCCCCTTCCATCTTCAAAAAAGTAAGGGCCGATAATTCCTCGCGCCGACATCGCTGCCCATACGGTGACTTTGGGTGAATGTAGCGGTTTCTGATGTTTTTGTTTTGGATTGGTTGCACTCCAGTAACGACAATTTTGCTTGTTTATATGCCCATGAAAATGGGCTTCATCGGAAAACAAGATGTTGGTGAACGTTGGAAAGCGCTCAATCATCTGATTTACAAAGTCAAGCCTCTGACCAGCATCTTGAGGCTTCAGTTCTTGCACCAACTGAATTTTGTACGGGTGCAGCTTTAAATCTTTGTGTAAGATGCGGCATAATGAAGATCTGTGCACATTTAAAGCAACAGCACGCTTCCGAATCGAGAGGTTTGGATCATCTCGAATAGACTGAGTAACTCTGTCCACGTTTTCGGCTGTTCTTGATGTTCTTGGCCGCCCAGATTTTGGTTTCTCCAGAGTTGACCCAGTCTCTTCAAACTTCTCAACCCATTTTGCAATGAGTCGAGTGCTAGGCGCATCATTTAAGTGACGAATATGTCGAATACTGCAGAATTTTCTACGCGCTACAGTCGCCGAATTACCGTTTTTGTAAAACTCACGTACGCACAAATGCACGGTCCGCACCAGAGAAACGCTCCATAGCGACTAAATTCCCAAGAGCCAGACTACCGACTGACATACCCCCCGCGCCCCTCAGAATAGTTGCTTTCGCGTAATAAGATAAGCAAATGTGAACTTACTTTTGAGACACCTATTATAACTTTAGTATTTGTTGTTAGAGCAGCAACAGAAATTCATAATCAGTGAAAATTTCAATTGTCTAGCTATCATGGTTCATGAGATACAGCCCTGTGACAGACAGACGGACAAACAGACGGACAGACGGACAGCGAAGTCTTAGTAATAGGGTCCCGTTTTTACCCTTTGGGTACGGAACCCTAAAAATGATATACGAAAAGAATCAAACCAAATATCAAATCAAATATTGCATCGTCACTGAAGTTACATAAGTAAGTATGTTAAATTTCAGCTCAATCGGTTGAAGATAACTGCTTCAAAGATTCCACCTTAACAAACATACTCGTAGTTACATACATATAAATTGCAAGTTAAATAAAAGCTTGTAAAAACTAAAAGTAGTGCTGAAACTACCGAATCAAATGTTTTCGTTTTAGATTTACAGCTGATTTGAGATTAATTCCCTTATTGTGAACTCGGGACAATGCGCTTCCTTTGAGGAGACTTTATGACTATTTTATTTTAGCAATAAATAAGTATTCAAGGCTTCGTAATGAAGATTAGAAAGGGAAATACCGTCGTTACTCCTGGTACGAGAAACACTCATTCTTCGAGCTCCTCCCTTTTGGAGCTTTTTATTATCCAATATTATAAATGGTAGGTTTTGATTGTGGCGCGATCACGCCGCAGCAATATAACTTAGAATAAATAATACATAATTTGTGACATGGAATGAAACGAATATTGCTGTACATTTCACACATCGCCACCTAGCCCCAAACTGAGCAAAGCTTGTACTATGGGAACCAGATTACTGATAGAATACTTAACTTTTTTTACCTGCACTTGCAAAATATTTGCTCTCATATTATATTTGAACTGACAATTTAAACCTCTACTTACTTGTAATGTGTTACTCGCAACGGCTTCGGAATATCATAATATAAAGATAAAAAATAAATAGTCTCAAAAACGTTACCCGAAAGCACGGTAGACATCATTATGACACATCATCGGTAGGGGCTAGGTAAGGGTAGCTAACGGGGGCAATCAGAGTCATGTCCACATTTTTCCTTCTACAGGTTTCAAGTCCATCGCTGCATTCACTGTTTTTGCTTCATAAATATCGAACTGGATATTCCATATTCGGTTATTCGGGACCAAAAGCCGAGGTACCTGCCTCTAGGCTATGACAGCCTTATCAAATACCTGTTAATTAATTATGTTCGAGTAGTACAACGAAACAGCGATATAATTACTGTACTACAAGATAGCTAGGAATATCAGTGTCAATGCCCTAGAATTATGGAGAAAGAAAGTTCTCGTGCTGTCCGTGTATTATTATGGGACACACCTGTCCGCAAACACTGACATTTCAACCGTCTACTTTCACCTTTTTTAAAACGGGTCGATACAGCTGCTAAGTTCACAATGCATTCACAAACATACAAACGACCATTTTGCATTTTGCTTAGTGCTATAAAAAAAACAATGCAACGAAAAGCAATATCACATTTGTACCTTTAGAATTAAGGTTCAAGCAAAAATGTACGCATGTGTGCATACAAAGAAGACACAAAGACGACGAAACCATGTTGGCCTAGTGCAGGTACCACGATTATCAATTCGGAGGTTGTGCGTTCGAGTCCCGGTCGAGCAAAAATTAACTGTTCTATTCGATAAAAATATATGCGCATTTACACAAAGTAAGCATAATCCAAATGCAATATTTAGACGTGCCTCTGACGACCCCGTATATCATCATGAATCTGAGCGCCTGGAGATCTGCGAGGATGTCTACTATGTTTGCGGATCAAAGTTGTGAGCCTATATATTTTCTAAAATGGTAGCTCATTAGCATTAATATGGCAATAATATTGCTGATAATTGCCAACATTTGTCCCGCCGAGTATAATATACACAAATTAACTTCGAATAGGGGATTGTATTCATCGAAACGGCGACGCTATTAGCGTAGTCTCTATCACGACTATTTAGTTGCTCAAACTCATAACAATTATATATATTACTAGCTACTCGCCCCGGCTTCGCACGGGTTGTACCTGGATAAAATGTAGCCTATGTGTTATTCTGATGTATAGGCTATATATCTGTAAAGTTTTATTTTAATCCGTTCAGTAGTTTTTGTGTGAAAGAGTAACAAACACACACACACACACACCCACTTACAAACTTTCGCATTTATAATATTAGTAGGACTAGCTGCTCGCCCCGGCTTCGCACGGGTTGTACCTGGATAAAAAATAGCCTATGTGTTTTTCTAATGTATAAGCTATATTACTTTAAAGTTTCATGTGAATCCGTAAAGTAGTTTTTGCGTGAAAGAGTAACAAACACACATAAACTATCGCATTCATAATATTAGTGGGATTCATGAGATCAAAAGGAACTATCGTGATTAGTACACATAAAGGTTTATTTTGAATAGTCTTACACCTTCCTTTGCGACCATGTTTAAATGACATAGCTACCTAATTTTGAGAAAGGGTTTGGAGGTCAACCGCTAGCAGGCCATATTTAGTTCCAGCTTTTGAATAATAAATAGGAGGTCAATGACTTACGGTGATGCTTGAAATTTTTGTTTTTATGTATCGGCCGAGTTTACCCGGATAAGACGGAAAAAGTGATAAAACCGCATTATCTTGAAAACTGATGGTTTTCTTAAAACTTAAAAAAATACTGTCTTTCATCTATGTAGCTAGCTTAGATTTATATACATAGTTATTACTTTATTCCTAGTTTTTAACATAAAGCAAGTTCTGCACAACCTATCCTTATTATTGAAACATTCATCAAATAATCCTTACGTTACAATAGAGACGCCGAGGCGAGTCGCTGTGACCCCGCTATACAGGCTCGAAAGAGACCTAGTGCGGGGAACAGAGCTAACCAAGGTACGCTAGTGTGATATTGTAAGTGAGACATTTAATAATGTTACAATTGCCTTTGTGCTTCACCTTTGTACCAGTGTTATTTTTTTCTGTCCTAATAAACTTTTACTTTACTTTTTATGATTTAACTAACGAATTATGAAATAATTAACTGTTTAGCTATTCATAGTTTTGAGTAAAAACTAAATTAGGTTTTGGAAGAGCCAACTTTGAATAAATCTATCGAGAAAAGTTTCATCAATTGTGTTGCCTGTAATTTATCTAGATTAAATTAATTCCATAAGTTATCTTTGTCATATAAAACAAAACTGTAAGTTTTGCGGTTATCGAGAAAAAAAAGATTCTGCATTCATCAAAAAAAAAATTAGTGAAAAAAGGCTTTAATTGTATCAATAAAAAGACATTAATAGGTAAGAACAATACACAGCAAAAATGAAAAAAAGTGTGTAGGTAACAAATTAAAAAAAAAAGGCTAAGTGCGAGTCGGACTCACGCACGAAGGGTTCCGTACCATTATCTATAAAAAAAAAACAAAAATTCACGTTTGTTGTATGAGAGCCCCACTTAAATATTTATTTTATATTGTTTTTAGTGTTTGATGTTATAGCGGCAATAGAAATACATAATCTATGAAAATTTCAACTGTCTAGCTATCACGGTTCATGAGATACAGCCTTGTGACAGACAGACGAACAGTGTAGTCTTAGTAATTTTTTGGGTTCCGTACCCAAAGGGTAAAAATACCGCCGCCGCGGATTCGCAAACCTCTTTCTGATTGGCTTCAAAGTCAGTGCAAAATATTCTGCATACTCGTTCATATTTCGAAACACTTTGTCTAAACCAGTGCACTGATATTACAACTTAGCTACGTTGCTTGCCATATTTTGGATGAAAACTTGGGTATTGGACACTAAGGCTTTGTGTGAAAGCGCCTGGAGCGCAGTCTAAGGAGGGATGTCTTACTAAGAAACTATTAATAGTGAATATGGTCGCGCTGACACGGCTTTACAGCGGAGCCAAGTGGATGTTGCGAGTCAGATCGCTTGGTCACAAAACGGCTCTAGTGGAAGACCAGCGTAGATTGGTTTACTGTATATATTGCTGAACTAGGGACCATTTTAAAACAATATTTTATTTATAGGCATGTCCTAAATTTAATGTTTAGATGTGCTGACTACCCTCGTTAGACATTTTTAAGGATTTCGGCGCTTGGAGATCTGAGAGAATGTCTACCGAACTTGGGGATTAGAGTCGTGATCCTATTTCATTTTCTTTTTAGGGTTAGTATTACTAAGACTTCGCTGTCCGTCTGTCCGTCCATTCCATCAAACAAACTTGTTTTTTTTTTGCCGTTTTTTATAGATAATGGTACGGAATTCTTCGTGCGCGGATCCGACTCTCTTGGCCGGTTTTATTATTTTAGCAAGAAAAAAAATACAAAATTAGACATAGCATAACAAAGGATTCGGTAGAAGCATAGAAATAATTATATTTTCTAAAAATATAAAAAAGCCCCAAACAATATAGGTACCTACTCTATTTGTAACAATGGCTTATTGTTACAAATAAAGATATTTCTTTCTTATTTAATTCACATAACAATGTGAAAAATTTAAAACTCTAATTAAAAGAGAAATCTTAGAACGTTGTTATCAGAATGAAACGACACAGATATTGAGAAATTGAGTGAAGGTATATCGCATTACGAACCAAAACTATAGTAACCATCCCAGCTAAGTTAGACTAAACTCACAGCTCTGCCTTTTGCGCTGTAGGTTGTGGGTTCGATCCCCACCCAGGACATACATTCGTGTACGAAATAAAGATGTTTGTTCGGTCTGGGTGTTATTTGTATCAAATGTATTTACAAAAACAAAGTATTTATAATTCTAGTTGCTATGGTACAAGTTTTGCTTAGTTTTGCGTTAGATGGCGTTGTGTGAAACGTCAACCATTATTTAATTATTGTTTTGTATATACCTATGTGTGTAATAAAAAAAGTATTCTATCAGTTATCTAATAGTATCCCATAGCACAAGCTTTAATTAGTTCGGGTCTAGACGGCGCTGTGGAAAATTTTCAGTAATATTTTTTTATTTATTCAAATATCTATGGCAAAACGCGCTATTTAAGGTGATATGTGAAATGTTTGTTTTTTTGTACGGGCTGAGTCTACCCGAATAAGATGGAAAAAGTGATAAAACTGCATTATTTGTATGATTATCTAACGAATGATATAAAATTGAAATGTTTAGCTATTCATAGTTTTGATTAAAAACGAAACTAGTGTTTTTGAAGAGCTAACTTTGGAAAATAAATCTATTTAGAAAAGTTTCACCGATCGTGTCCTAGATTATATCCATAAGTTATCTTTGTCATAAAAAAAAAGCTGTATGTTTTGCGGTTATTGAGAAAAAAAGATTCTGCATTAATCAAAAACATTTATTACTCGTCTTAAGAGCAAAAGTAACTCGGATTCCGATCCAAAACTATCACAACATCCGAGTTCAGTAGATGTGTACCTACTCTGTTCAAAGCATCAGCATTCATAGTGAGCTAAATATTCAAACCGCCCGAACTCCATTATAACTTCGATTATAATTGAATACCAAACTAAATAGACGCCTTTCAAGAATTCTCGACTGTTAAATAAAGTGTTAATACTTGACTTTGTCGGTTAAAGTTAGAACCCTCGAGTAATTATAATTAATAATTACCTTAATGAAAATTTTGTTGGTTTGGTCACAAATTTTATTACATATTTTATGAATGTCATCTCTTTTATTTAAGACGAGTAATAAATGTTTTTGATGAATGCAGAATAGTTTTTTCTCGTTAACTGCAAAACATACAGTTTTGTTTTTTTTATGACAAAGATAACTTAAGGATATAATCTAGATAAATTATAGACAGAAACACGATTGGTGAAACTTTTCTCCATAGATTTATTTTCAAAAGCTTGCTCTGCAAAAAGCACTAGTTTCGTTTTTAAACAAAACTATGAATAGCTAAACAGTTAATTTTTATATAATTCGTTAGATAATCATACTAGCTAAGTAAATTATAGACAGTTTCTTTTTAAGTTTGATGTGTGTTTCGTGTTCAAATGCTATTTGAAACCTGAACTCGTGTGTAGCAGACAGGCTCCGAAAGTAAGGTGTTACGTTTCGTAAACTTGATGTGGAAGACAAACAATGCTCTCAGACAGTCCTAATCTTACAATAGGATTTCCACACAAAGAGGATGGTGCTATGAAAATAAAATAAAAACCGTTCAAGTGCGAGTCGGACTCGCGCACTAAGGGTTCCGTATAATTGTCTTTAAAAAAGGGCAAAGAAACTTGTTTGTTGTATGGGAGCTCCCATTAAATATTTATTTTATTCTGTTTTTAGTATTTGTTGTAAGTTGTAAGCAACAGAAATACATAATCTGTGAAAATTTCAACTGTCTAGCTAACACGGTTTATGAGATGCAACCCTGTGACAGACAGACGGACAGACGGACAACAAAATCTTAGTAATAGGGTCCCGTTTGGGTACGAAACCCTAAAAACTAACACTAGGTATTACACATGGTATTACAAATACAAGACCCGAAACAAATATTTGCAGGTCATCGAAATTTTACGAGAATTAACCTAACATCATTCGTTAAGCGAACCGAGAACTTTATTTATTGTTTTGATTTGAAGATAACACGATACTCTGTTAAAATAAATAAACAAAATAAATATTGGTTAACATTTCAAAAAGCGCCATCTAGCCCCAAGCTAAGCAAAGCTTGTACTATAGAAACTAGGTAACTGATAGAATACATATTATATATATTTTTGTAAATACTTACAAATGATACATTCATGTGTATCACAAAAATATTTGTCCTAGGCGGGAATCAAATCCACAACCTACAGCACAGAAAGTAGAGCTACTACCAACTGAGATATGATGAAAACAATACGTTTTGATTTGAAAATAAGTTTTCTGTTGAAAAATATTGTTCTATGACAAGCTTTTGTAAAATCATTCAAACCATCGAGCACTTGTCATATAATATAACATTATCATTGGAACTTGACAAGAATGCAAAGTTTTTATTCAATCAGAGTATTTACTAAGGAGTTCCGATGTAAGTGTCTATTGAACAGTTCCTGACTCCATCGTCAGATCAGTTCGCTGTCACTATATTATAGCTATTGTCACCAAAGTAACATAGTATGTAAAATTTCAGTTCAATCGGTTGGCAATAACTGCTTCAAAATTGAGTTGCAAGATTCCACTTTAACAAACATACATTGTTAAATAAAAGCTTGTAAAAATAAGATACTCAGTTATTTAAACCATCACTCTCATGCTAAGCAATAATCATATGTAAAAAGCCCCAGTTGAAGAGAGACAACACATTTTGTTGAGAGCCTGATTTAGTTTAATTCGCGAGTAAAACGGCCACCGGGTTACATGAGACAGTTCTTGATTGAGGTCTAAATTGTTAAAGTTCGTTATTGTTCGCCGTTGCCTAGAACATTTTATTATTATTTATGATGTCATACGGACATTTATTATTTAAAATTCAGAATTTTTAACACCTTATGTTTTCATTGTTGGAAATAACACCCACTTTTATACATAGATTCATTTAAAAATGAAACAAAATCGAGACTTTTATTTGTGAAATAATATAACTATAGATAATTATAGTGGAAAGAAAATATATAGATATAGGATCACAACTGTAATCCCCAAGTACGGTAGACATCATTTCAGATCTCCAGGCGCTCAGTCCCTTGAAAATGTCTAAAGGGGTTAGTGAGAGGCACGGATAGGAATCATTTAATTTTGCACAGGCCCACATTTAATTATAGTGGTTTGGAGTAGAATGCCACAGAATGTCACAAAACAGGCAGACAAAAGACATTTCAATTTTACCATAATTTGAACAAAGAAGATGAAGTAAAGTTAACTTATGTATCAAATAAATTATAACTTCACAATTAAAAATTATTAATTATCAGTTAATGCCCGTGGCACCCCGCAGGGTCCGCAGGGCATAAACTCCCCTTTCCGGCCCCTCCTGCCAAGTACGAGTGATGTATTTTCATTTTGCAAAAAAGGAAAAATTCCGATAAAGCCACGTACATTTTCAATATCCACACACAACTATAAAGAAATAAAAAGCAATACACTCATGAACATAATAAAATAACTGAAACGCCGCCGGTACAGATGTTTATGTGACTATAAACTGAAAGCATGTACGTAGCATTCCAAATAACCGAAAGCCTCATGCATTTCCGAAGTTATGATCTCAATTTCAATGTTGGGAAACTAAAGTTTGTACGGCAGCAAATCTTTGTTGTTTCAATATGTTTGCAGCAACACCGGTTAATAATATTTATTTACAAAGTTACAAGCATAATACTTTAATAATACAAACTGATGATTTTAAAATGCGAAGAGAACACAATCTCGGTAAACAATCTAGAATTTAATTTGCTTACCGGCTTGAAGCCTACAAGAAACAAAATATTTCGAGTAACGGACCGTTTAAAAACTAAATTTCAACAGCAAAAACTTTATTGTCAACTGTAGCGGACATATCCAACTTACCGTGTTTATTAGCTAGAGCAAACACAACAACAGACACAGACACGAACGCGCGGGGTCGATATGCGGGCGGGCAGCGGCGTGCGACCGGCTCGGCGTACTGACGGGCACTGTAGGGCGGGCGGCTAGGCGGGATTCGATTGGGGAAGATTTAGAGGCTTCGACGGCAAGTCTGCGGGGTCGTTGCGTCGGGACAAGTTCAACTTTTCCCGTAAAAATATTAACGTTGCAATGAGGTTACCGGCATCTTTTATTCAAGGGTTCGTTCAACGTGTTTTATTTAAATAAGAATGAGAGTTCTTAAACTTTATTTTTGAACAGAGAGTTTGCAAATGGGAATTAAAATCGTATGAGGTAGAGGTACAATAAGGGCAGTACATATAGCGTGTGTCTGAAAATGCTGGCAACTAAATTACTCCATTAACAGCAATCTGACATTAGCCAGCGGCTAACTCTAGTGACAGAGTAATGTGCCCGCCTGTCTTTATACACAGTCATATAGTTTCAAGAATTTTGTAGCTAAGTCTGAAATCATGACCTTCCGAAGCACATAAATCTTTAAATGTAAATGCCACTAGCGGTTCTCAATCGCCATATTTTGATGATCACGCTGAATTTTGCTTAACTTAGCAGAGCCCTTATTATATTACAACGCAATACGAACTCGTATAGCGTTGTCACTCGCACCGTTTTAATATTACTTTTTACCTTGTGGTACGGTTCTAGATCTATTAAGAACGACTAGGCCACTAGAGCTTCTAATACACTTTGATGTAACGTGCCCATCAAACATTTTACGGCGTCACAACGAGAGTAATTTGACAATTAAGCTCACAGGAAAGCTAAGCTTAAAATACTAATCTTATTAAATTCCAAGATCGTGTTATTAGATAGATGTAAATCTTAATAAAGATTGTAATAATTTACGAGAAGCCGTATTACTGCCTACGTTATTGTACTCATGTATCAATTTTTATTACCATTGCGTGTATATTATCTTTAGGCCTCCTAAAGTTCACAGGTAACAAATAATCTATCTGGATAAAATTACTTGTAGCATAGTCTTTGGCTAATGGTGTGATCTGACATTGCGCGGCATTCGGGTGCGGCAGCAACGCGCGACTAGCCACGCTATGATTGGACGACGGCCGCGCGCACATTTACCTTTATGTTTAAACTAGTCACGCGGCAAACTTGTGTCCTGCGAATGCCGCGCTCCAATGCCGCGCTATGTCTGGTCACACTTTTAGTAAAGTTTTAATACTCAAGTTGGAAAAACTTCAGACAATTGATAGTAATCTATCTTATACCCATAACCCAAGCAGGAAATGGTAGAATACGTATGTTTATAAAGAAGACTTACCATAATCTACGACACTGATACTAAGACAATATAGAATTGTTTCCCGCTGGGATAACTCCCTTTATAACTAACGTGAACATCACTAAACCTGTTTATTCGCGTATCACGACACGACACTTTTCGCAAAATGTGTCGTACTGTATCGAACTATAATTTCTCAGGTACCTATGTAAAAAACCGGCCAAGTGCGAGTCCGATTCGCGCATGAAGGGTTCCATACCATTATCTATAAATAACACGTTTGTTGTATGGGAGCCACACTTAAATATTTACTCGTATTTTATTCTGTTTTTAGTATTTGTTGCGCGGTGTACCCGCGTGGGTACATGTCGAACGACAAAGTCGCGGAACAAATAAGTACAATTACGGTATTATGGCAGCTTCCAAGTCAGGACGGCTCAGGCTCACCATATTTATCGTGCCGTACAGACATATTGAATCGTATCGTGCCTTGTGAAAAATGCTCTTAAGGTGATAAATGAAATTTTTGAGTTTTTGTATGGGCTTAGTCTACCCGGGTAAGACGGAAAAAGTAATAAAACTGCATTATCTTGAAAACTATCATGTTTAAAAAGAAACTGTCTGTAATTTACTTAGCTAGTATGATTATCTAACGAATTATATAAAAATCAACTGTTTAGCTATTCATAGTTTTGATTAAAAACGAAACTGGTGTTTTTGAAGAGCCAACTTTGGAATATAAATCTATCTAGAAAAGTTTCACCAATCGTGTTTCTGTCTGTAATTTATCTAGATTATATCCATAAGTTATCTTTGTCATAAAAAACAAAACTGTATGTTTTGCGGTTATTGAGAAAAAACTATTCTGCATTTATAAAAAACATTTATTACTCGTCTTAAGGTCACAGACTGTCTCTGAGTAAACACGAGTTTCCCATCAGATTGAGTGATATAAGGTTTACGATCACCTGTTATGACCCACAACATGTGGCCTTTTACTTTGTTGTCTAGCCGGCTGGTATTCGAGGAAGTACGTTTTATTAGGACACTTTGATTGTGGCCGAGTGGGAGGTACCTCGACTTTCAATCTGAAGGTCGTGGGTTCGAATCCCGGCGTATATCAATGGATTTTTCTGTTCGAAAAAATTATATGAAAACGGTGAAGGAAAACATCGTGAGGAAACCAGTTAGTATTCTTAGAAGCGGCGATGGGCTTGCAACCTGTCACGTATGGAATACTGACTACTGCAAAATGTGGGCATGTGCCAAACATAATGCTTGGACGTGCCTCTGACTACCCCCCCTAGACATCTTCAAAGGATCTAAGCGTCTGGAGATCTGATAGGATGTCTACCGTACTTAGGGATTACAGTCGTGATCCTATTTATTTTTTCTTTTTTTTTTGATTGAATAGGTGATATTGAAGCGGCGATACGCTTGCAACCTGTCACGTAAGGCATGCTAAACTACTATTAAATGTAATATGTATCAAATTTGATATTTGGACGTGTCTCTGACTACCCCCTTAAAACTTGTGCAAGCGGCTTTTAAATCTAGATATAAAAAAGTGATTGGGTAGATAAATGCTAAATTAACTGAAGAATAAAATTGTAGATAAAAAATCAACTTTTTTTCAGTAGTACCAGCGCCCTGCTTTCTGCTATAAGACTTACTTCTAGGAACATACGAATGATTTATTAAGCATCAGCAAATTAATAATTACTATAACATCATATTGGTAACTACTATAACATCTCAGCCTAATCACTGTCAAAAACGTGATAAAAAAAGAAAATTAGGCCCGTAACATCCTCGAAAACATGTTCAAAAGTTCTCAAAATACCGGAGACGGTAATCTCGTTGCAAACCTATCCGGACGTACCCTAACAGGGGTAATCTGGATCTCGGTCTTACGACTCCCTGAGGTCGCCTAGATCCGCCGTATAACTATAATATACAGGTGGCTTCAATTTGTAATGAATCCATTTGAAACCGGTAGTACAAATTAGAAGTCGTGTTGGCCGAGTGGGAGGTAAGGTAAGGAGGAGGACGTAAGGACGTAAGGAGGAGGTAAGGCTCGACTTTCAATCTAAAGGCCGTGGGTTCGATCCCGGCGTGCATCGATAAATTTTTCTGTTTGAAAAATGTATATGAGCATCAAAACACGTACTAAAAACGGTGATTGAAAACATCGTAAGGAAACCAGTTAGTATTCTTGTATGTGGTCATGGGCTTGCAACCTGTCACGTATGGAATGCCTAACTACTGCAAAATGTGGGCATGCGCCAAATATAATGTTAGGATGTGCCTCTGACTACCCCCACTAGATATCTTCAAAGGATCTAAGCGCCTGTAGATTTGAAAGGATATCTACCGTACTTGGGGATTACAGTCGTGATCCAATTTATTTATTTTAGAAATGTTTATCCCGGGTGGGGATCGTACCCACAACCTACAGCGCAGAAGGCAGAGCTACTACCAACTGAGCTGTGAGGCCAGTTTACCTTAAATAAAAGTGTAGCACTAGTCAGTTAGTAACACCTGTACAGTCGAAAACATTATTTCAGCCCGAAATGCTGTCGTGCAAACATGAAGAATACAATACATTTTGTATTCGTTCAATGTAAATATTTGACAGCAGAGTACAAAGCGGAAATCCGACCGTAACTGGTTAATTCAGTGACACCTTTGAAACCAGGTCGACACCTCATATATGGAAATCCGTCAAGCCATCTCGTTTACTGAATAAAGATGGGTGCGCCTTTTTGAGTGCGGAGATGCCGGGGGGTAATGTGCATTTTTGACCGACGAAAATAGAGGAGAATTTCAATTCATGTAATTTTTTTGTTGTTGCTTTTTAGGATTCCGTACCCATAGGGTAAAAACGGGACCCTATTACTAAGACTTCGCTGTCCGTCTGTCTGTCATCTGTATCAGCTGTATCTTATAAACCGACTAGACTAGACTGTTGAAATTTTTATAGGTGATGTATTTTTGTTGCCGCTATAACAACAAATACTAAAAACAAAATTAAATAATATTTAAGGGGCTCCCATAAAACAAACGTGTTATTTTGGCGTTTTTATAAATAATGGGACGGAACCCTTCGGCGGCGAGTCCGACTCTCACTTGGCCGGTTTTTATTTATGTAAGTTAAATTAAATTAACGACGAAAAAAAAGTGGCTCAATTCGAAGCGCATGGTATATGAATGTTTTATGTATGACCAGATCACATATTTTACTTAGTAATCTGATTTTGATGTTTTTTTATAGTGCGGTGAAAAGACCCAAGGCTAATAGCTCAGTTGGTAGTAACCCTGCCTTCTGCGCTGTAGGTTGTGGGTTCGATCCCCACCCAGAGCAAATATTTTTGTGATAATCGTAAATGTTTTTTCAGTGTCTGGGTGTTTAATATGAATAATAGTATTTACAAAAAAAAGTATATTCTTTCAGTTATCTGGTTCCATCGACTACATAGCCTAATAGACGCCTAATGGCTTCATTTCTTCAAACAAACAACTCTGTCAAGTCAGTGAGGTATGAGGTACGGGGGGAGCCGGAAAAAGCATTCTAATTTCAAAATGACGTGATTCACTAGGGATGGGAAGTGTTGACATGAGTTGTCGATAGCAGTCAGAGGCACGTCCAAATATTATATTTGGCACATACCCACATTTTGCAGTAGTTAGCAGTCCATACGTGACAGGTTGCAAGGCCATCGCCGCTTATAAAAATACTTGCTAGGTACTGGTTTCCTCACGATGCGATGTTTTCCTTCACCATTTTAAACACGTGTTTGTATGTGAAATGGTGAATGTATAAATATCAATTGCTGTTCGTTAGTCTCGCTAAAACTCGAGAACGGCTGAACGGATTTATTTTATCTTGGTCTTTAAATATTCGTGGAGGTCTATGAAGGTTTAAAAGGTGAAAAAAAAATCGAATAATTGCCGGGAAAACCTAAAAACAGCCCTTTTCTTTTTCCCATACAAAAGTTAAAAAAACGTAGAGTCCATTTGAGCTTTATTAGGTTTGATAGTACGGGAACGGGAACGGGATCGGGATCGGGATCGGAATCGGGATCGGGAACGGGAACGGGAACGGGAACGGGAACGGGAACGGGAACGGGAACGGGAACGGGAACGGGAACGCGAACGCGAACGCGAACGCGAACGCGAACGCGAACGCGAACGCGAACTAATTCTAAAGCGATAATATGATAAATGCGAATAGCAAATAGGTTACTTCATATCCATGTAGGTACAACGCGAGCGAAGCCGCGGACGGAAGCTAGTTGGCAATAAGTAGTTTTACTAGTTAGGTCCAACTGTTGTTGTTACTACTATGTAGGTTTATCGATCATCAATTATTGAGTAGTGATACAACACTATTGACTTTCGACAAGGAAAATAACCAGTCTAACTTGAGCTTGTGGTAATGGTTTTTTAGCATAAACAGACGAGATGTGCACGGGTCAAGGAAGTGGTCGGTACTACTGCAGGTTTGACGCGCGGTATTTTTTATCGGCCGTATAAGACTGATCTTTTGGATGTCAATGTTCGCCTTGCATGCGGTGTCTTTTTGGGCTGTGTAGTCGATGTCTGGTTCCCATAGTACAAGCTTTGCTTAGTTTGTGGCTAGATGGCGCTGTGTGTAAGGTCCGCCAATATTTATTCAATAATGTAGGACTAATAATTTCTTCATAAATCATAGAATTTTAATTTACTACTTAAAAAACTTCACCGATGTAGTCGGTTTTTTACGCCTCAACCAACCCTATCGTCAGCTCGCTATATCACGTACACAATCATGATTTTTGGTAACAATACCTAACTTTCAACGGTTACAGTTACGGCTCGCTAGAGAGTACCCGGCTTAACATCAAATAGCTTAGATACTAAAGAGTGATAGGAGGTAACATTTATTTTTACGTTTTCTACAAATTAAATTATAAAGGGTAATGTATTCGTTACATGCGTTGGTACATCGCGCACGGGTAAAGCTCGTGGAATAGACTTATAGCAAAATAGCCTTTATAGAAGGGCCATACTTTTAATATTGGATACTATTGAGCTAGACTTACCCTCGTATTCAAGAACGACACTATGAGAACACGCTCCCACAGTGGACGAAATCTTTTTTCATAAACATCACTTTATGTGTTGAGCGACACTATGGCGCACGCTACCGTGTGCCTCTAGAGCTCAACTTTGGCTAGAGGCACACGACAATGTGCCTCTAGTCACACTATGCAGTGTCGCACAACATATAAAGTAATTTTTATAAAAAAGATTTCGTCCACTGTGGGAGCGTGTTCTCATAGTGTCGTTCTTGAATACGAGGGTGAGTTTTTCTTATCTAGGTTGGGCACAAACAAAATATATTGCTTTCCGCCAACAGCTGGCATATTTCGTAAAATCTATGATTATTATATTTGGCCTTTAACGCAGTTCAGGTACCTATACCTACAACTCTAATACAAATTGTTCCTATACAATGTTGGATAATTGTTACCAAGTGTACAAACAAACAATCAAATCTTTCCTCTTTATAATATTACTATAGATAATGTTGCACAATAAAATGTAATAATCACTACATAGTATAAAGCAAAGTCGCTTTCCGCTTCCCGCGTCTGTATGTATGTATGTATGTTTGCTTATATCTTTAAAACTACACAACGGATTTTGATGCGGTTTTTTTTAATAGATAGAGTGATTCAGGAGGAAGGTTTATATGTATAATAACATGCTACCCGTGCGAAGCCGGGGCGGGTCGCTAGTATTCTATAATAGTGACTCTAAAATTGGTAAATGTATGAATAATCATAACCATGGCTATGAGCCTAAATTAGGTAGGTAAGTACATATATTTTATAATAGTCACAAAAAAATTGGTATTCTCTAAAATGTATGATCTTATTATATTGTAAATGCGAAAGTTTGTGATAAGGCTGCAATGTTTGATCCCTAATCAAACCGATAACATTGAGTTGTCATAGCAACGCATTCTACCAAAAAAGTTGAATCCTACCAAAGTCGGTAATGGAAATTAATTTTGTCAAAAAAATCTGACATCAATTTGACTACCGAATGATACGTATTCTACCAAAATTCCTAATTCTATTATCAGGACAAGCTTTATAGGGAAAACATTTGTAGTTTCCTAAAAGTGTTTTTTTCTATGCGACTATTGTAATTTGGGCAGCACAAAGTCTATCATGGGTCGGCTAGTATGCTATAAAAACTATAGATTTTTACGAAATAAGCTACCAGATGCAAATTAATCTCTAGCGAAGCTGTCCCAAATGTGATATTGACCAATAACTTTAAACAGGTCTAGGCGTGGCTTGAAATCATCCTAATTTGAAATTAATAGATCACGACTATAATGCCCACGAATGTAGGTATCCTCTCCGATCTACTGGCGTTTAAATCCTTGAATATATTTTACTTGGTTCGTCAATATTTGACAAATCAGCAGCCCTGCTTTTAAACAAAACTTGTAGTAAAGTAGGTTTCTGTTCAAAAAACAGGTTTAATTTTATGTATGAGTGTGTAGAAATCTTGTAGAATAAAATTGCGCATTCCTTTTATTTACGCATCCTCAAACACAAAACATATGTCTCTGCTGACGAAATTTCATGGCCTTGGTTTAATCGGTTTTTAGTCGAGACCGACATATTAATGTGCGCTCCGGAATATAGAAACAAATCAATCAGAAGATGGTATTAGGCTCGTTTAAACAATTCTCCATTATACTCGTAATCATGAATATTTCTCAGAAGGGCTGCTATTTCGCAACTGCTTCTGCAGAAGTTTGAACGAGCACAAAAAAACATGCTTCTTAGCAAGATTCTTTTCAAGTGCCGAAGAGTTCTCAAGAAAAACGAAACAACGAAATAAAACTTGAAGATTGTTCGAGCGGTAGGCAGTTGCGAAATTAAATTTCTTATAGATTTGTTATTACGATTGCTTTTCAAGAACTCTTAAACTGCTGAACTTTTAGGTGCACCTGTGGAATATGAAAGATCAAACGCTGTGGTGTAAAATAGATTTTTGTTTGGATTGATATCGCGATCGAAAGATCTCGATAATGTCACAGTAAGCGTCGACAAGTTATCCGTAGAGGTGCTACGTAAGCTAGCGATATACTACGCCGTAGCTGTAACATGCTACGCGCTACGCTATTTTAAATAGCTGGGTAAAGTTTTGAATAAATCAACATTTTTATTCAGCTTATTCATTGTAAAATCAAACATTCCCAACCGTCCTCTATCTAAGAAGAATTTAGAGCGCATTTGTTCTGCATATTCATACTTAATACATATTATAGTAATTAATACAAATATAGCAAATAAGTCATAGATATATTATAAAAAATAATAATATATATATACGATCACGACTGTAATCCCCACATACGGTAGACATCCACTCAGTTCTTCAGGCGCTTAGATATTTTGAAGATGTCTAGTGGGGGTAGTCAGAAGCACGTCTAAACATTATATTTGGCACATGCCCACATTATGCAGTAGTTAGCATACGTAACAGAAACCCATTGCCACTTATGAGAATACTAAGTGGTTTCCTCACGATGTGTTCCTTCACCGTTTTTGAGCACGTGTTTTTGATGTGCATATAAATTTTTCGAAGAGAAAAATCTATTGATGCACGCCGGAATTCGAACCAACGACCTACAGATTGGAAGTCGAGGTACCTCCAACACGGCTGATACTTAGATACTTTATGAAGCTGATTAAATTCATAACCTTTATCAGTCATAATTAATGCCTCCTATAATTCAAAATTATTTACTAACGTAGTTTAATTATAAATTAATTAGAACTATGATACGAGTTTTTATTAGGATTCCGTACCCAAAGGGTAAAAACGGGATCCTTTTACTAAGACTTCGTTTGTCCGTCCGTCTATCCGTCTGTTTGCCCGTCTGTCCGTCCGTCTGTCTGTCACAGGGCTGTATCTCATGAACCGTGATAGCTAGACAGTTGAAATTTTCACAGATGATGTATTTCTGCTGTTGCTACAACAACAAATACAAAAAATAGAATAAAATGATTATTGAAGTGAAGCTCCCATACAACAAACGTGTTTTTTTGCCATTTTTTATAGATAATGATACAGAAACCTTCGTGCGCGAGTCCGACTCGCACTTGGCCATTTAATTCTAAATTAATTCGTGGAAATTAATATTCCTTCCAGCTAACAGTTTTTAATTTAATTACTGGAAGCCTTATTATCTGCAAACTTTAATAAATAGACCTTGAAACGTCTATTCTATAATCTATGACAAGATACTACAAACTTTTATTAGTTGGATGAAAATCATTATCAAAAACTTGGGTTTTAAATACAATCATGCAATTACGATGTCACAAAAAAAGTAATTTATTAAAAACCAGCCAAGTGCGAGTCGGACTTGCCCACGAAGGGTTTCGTGCCATTATCTATAAAAAACGGCAAAAAAACACGTTTGTTGTATGGGAGCCCCACTTTAATATTTATTTTATTCTCTTTTTGTATTTGTTGTTATAGCGGCAACAGAAACAGATCATCTGCGAAAATGTCAATTGTCTAGCTATCACAGTTCATGAGATACAGCCCTATGACAGACAGACGGACAGACGAACAGATAAACGGACAGCGAAGTTTTAGTAATAGGGTCCCGTTTTTACCCTTTGGGTATGGAAACTTAAAAAAAGGTTCTCTACATTTTTGTTAGTTTATTTTTTTTGAAACACAAACTTGATTCAGATGGCTTCCAGTAATAAAACACCAGTAAGCACTCCATTCTTAGACACTTTCCCCATTCCATCGCTACAGCTTCGGCTTTCTGCAAAGCGGTGACCGGTTTATGATCGTCGTAATCGCGTAATTGTCATTACAGATTGGACGCACATTCTCATAAACACGTTGCATCACTGCAACAGTCTTATTAATATTGCTATTAATTAACTTACATTGGTTTACACCAGCATGGTAAATAGATAAACAAATATTTTCTATGTACCTTATTGATTTTCATGTAAGTGATATTTATATTATTTTTGAGAATATATAGATAAGATATTTATTTCTCAAAAAACGTCCTTAAGTACTATATAAACTTTTAAATTATTTCAAATATATTAACAGCATAGATAAGATATCCATACTCGGTTAAACCTGTAATAAGGAACACCTATTCTATTAGCCAGACGAAGTGAATAAGTGAATATGAATTTGATAACACAATAACCAAAATAGATACACGTTCACGTGCGTGTAGTAATAATGAAAACCATAAAGCGCAGACTATACTTTGGTAGCGGCGCGCCGAGTCACTAATTTCACACTAAATCAAATAGATTTTGTGCGATATTACGGCTGTCATATGAGGTTCACCGCTTCCTGACAAACCGAAGCCTAACAAAGACATCCCGTTGCGTGCAATTAAAATTCAAAAACAAAGGACAGATAAAACCTGTCTTACATTCAAATGGATGCAGATAAAATACCCTGGGAAATGCCACAGTGAGCCTCAGAGTAATGTTAACTTAGCTATAGTTTGTTAGGTTTTAGTTATATTGATATGAAAACTAAATTTATTTTGCTACAATTTAATATATGGATTAAAAATCGTATTAGTCGCTACGACGTGATTGAGTAACAAACGAACTTCTAATTTTCGCATTTAATCCTAATAATATTATAAATGTGAAAGTTTGTAAGTGTGTTTGTATGTTTGTGCCTCAATCAGGCCTAAACGACAAAACTGATTAGGATAAAAATTGCTGTAGTTGTAGATATAATGCCCGAATAAAACATAGACTACTTTAAAATATGAAAAACATCCCTAAAAAGATAAAAAAACGCAAAAGGGATGATTTTGGTATAGATGGCGCTGGTGTGCAACCAATCTGACATTCAGTACATCATCATCATCATCACGGACTAAATAAATTGAGTATTTTCTATTCGATTATTGAAATTTGAAACGTCTGTCACGGGTCGGCTAGTAATTAATAATCTATACTAAGTTATAAATGCGAATGTAACTCTGTCTGTCTGACGTTATCACGGCAAAACGCTGGGCCAACTGTATTTGATATAGTCAAAGATAGTTCAAGGATGAACAGAGGCTATTTTATACCCCAAAAAAATATTAAGATTTTCAGGAATTTCAATGTTTTACGATAAAGTAGTCAAAATAAAATAAGTTATGCGTTTCAAAACACGTGCTTAAAACGGTGAAGGAAAACATCGTGAGGCAACAATTAGTATTATTGTAAGCGGCGATGGGCTTGCAACCTGTCACGTATGGAATACTAACTCTGCAAAATGTGAGCATGTGTCAAATATAATGTTTGGACGTGTCTCTGACTACCCCCACTAGACATCTTCATAGGATCTAAGCGTCAAAGGATTTGAGAGGATGTCTACCGTACTTGTGGATTACAGTCATGATCCTATTTTTTTTTGGTTTAATGATAAATTTAGGGTTTCTTTTGTATTAAATGTATGTACGTACACGCTTTTGACTGCACCACCGTCGTATATCGTACACTGTTCATCCGAAGGTTGTCTGGAAGAGATCGCTCCCAGAAGACCGCCCATTCTACTCCAATATTAGTTTGTGCTATTTCTTTTTTATGTTATTGTTATGTGGTGTGGTGTGCAATAAAGTGTTTTATATCTATCTGTCTATCTATCTTATTGTTTCTTTGTAAGCTTTTGTTAGTTGATGATAGAGCAAAATAGACGCTGATTTCCCAGCACCACAATAACCCCTTTTAACAAGCTAACAATATTTTGCTATGGCTTTGTGTAGACATCAAACAGAACTGAAATGGCTGAAGTGTAATTTGGAAGAGCGAGCATTGCTTTTCGATTGATGTCGCGTTTATTATTAACCGAGGAAAAAGGAGGAAATTCCCAATTCGAAATGTATATCTATATAAAATTCTCGTGTCACAGTGTTAACCAATCTTCTCCGAAACGGCTTGACTGATTTTTATACATATTTTTTTTGTATATTTTGTAGGTATGAGAATAGGTCGTAGGGTATTTTTTATACCTCTAAGTGATAAGGGTGGCGGCATAAAGTTCGCGAAAAACTGAAAGTTCTTTATGAAATTGAAATTTGACAGGACTACGTCTGTCGGGACAGCTAGTAATTTTTACCCTATCAACCTATATCATTTTTAGGGTCCGTACCCGAAGGGTAAAACGGGACCCTATTACTAAGACTTTGCTGTCCGTCTGTCCCGTCTGCTTGACACAGGGCTGTATCTCATGAACCGTGATAACTAGACAGTTAAAATTTTCACAGATGATGTATTTTTGTTGCCTCTATAACAACAAATACTAAAAACAGAATAAAATAAATATTTTAGTAGGGCTCCCATACAACAAACTAGATTTTTTTGCCGTTTTTATAGATAATGGTTCGGAACCCTTCGTGCGCGAGTCAGACTCGCACTTGGCCGGTTTTTTTTTATGGATAATGGTACGGAACTCTTACTGCGCGAGTCCGATTCGCACTTGGCAGGTTTTATTTTTTCCACTAAATACGTTAATATCTATTGTAATTTTCGGTAATTTTTCCGTAGTCTTGTAAAAGACTTTTGCGTTTTTATGTCCATGTTTAATGAAAATTTCTTTGTTCTAAATCCTTATAAAATACGAAGTCGAATTTTTGTCAAATTTAACAAAGGGCATTGTAGGAGCATTATTTAACAATTTACTTTAATTGTGTTCAGATGTTCAGTGACTTCTACAAGATTTTTATTTACTGAAAGGGAAACTTATTGAAATCCTTATAATATTAATGCGAAAGTTTGGGAAGATGTTTGTATGTTTGTGTCTCATTTACGGCCATTCAATCCATACGGACTAGGATGAAACTTGGAATATACATATTCATTCTCATTCATAGTCCTAATAGTCCGTGGAATAGTAATTAGGCTACTTTTTGTCTTTAGCAGAAAATAGGAAAAAAATAATTTAATAAATGGAGATGTTTTGCCTACAATATTTGCAATTGCGGAGCTATGCGAAGTTGTGCAGAGCGGACCAATCACAACGCTCGACATTTTCAAACTCGAATATTTGAGCGTTGTCATTGGTCTGCTTAGCTCCGTGTAGATAGAAACTAGCTCTTATAAAGCTTTTTGTTAGTAGCAAACTCTTCATTCCGTAAACTGGCAACCCCGATAATTCGTAATAAGATCAAGAATTAGAAACTCAAATCATTTGGCTATTGTTTTGGTTGACAACTTCAATAAGAAAGTTATCGTTTACCTGATCCGAGATTGTGAAATTAATCCTTTAATTCAAGAGAATTTCGAGAGTTCTCGGAATTCAAAGCAAGAGAGTGAATTGAATAATTATACGTTCATAAAATCACACCTGTTTCCTAGATGGGTAAGCGATCCACTAGCTATGATCCTGACATACTTCTTTTGCTTCTTTTGAAGATAAGAGTAAATCTTCATGCATGCTCGGTTTAGAGTACTTTTTTTGATCTGGCTTTTTTAGGGTTCCGTACCCAAAGGGTAAAAACGGAACCCTATTACTAAGACTTCGCTGTCTATCTGCCCGTCTGTCTGTCACAGGGCTGTATCTCATGAACCGTGATAGCTAGACAGTTGATTTTTTTACAGATTATGTATTTCTGTTGAGGCTATAACAACAAATACTAAAAACAGAATAAAATAAATATTTAAGGGGGGTTCCCATACAACAAACGTCATTTTATTGCCGTTTTTATAGATGGATACAGATATAGATGGTACGGAACCCTACGTGCGCGAGTCCGAATCGCAATTGCCCGATTTTTTCAAAACGCCACTAATTTGGTCCGAGAAAATACGCCGAAGTCTTTCTCTTCCAACATTTCCATTCACACCTGCCTGACTGTATGTAATAAATGAAATAGGATCACGACGGTAACTCCCAATTACAGTAGACATCCTCTCAGATCTCCAGGCAGTGATTCTTCAATGCTAAAGAGGGTGTTCAGAGGCACGTCCAAACATTATATTTGTATGCGAGCTTGAGGTGAAAACAAACGACACTTACAAGGACTTTAACAATGTTTCTAATAACTGGCTATCGAATAGAGTACGTCAAAGCTCAAACGAGTAATAACAACAACATTTTCAGATGTCTAAGTCGGCTAAACTAGTGAATTTATTGTTTTCATTCAATCAGTTCTATTATTTATCAACTTTAAAATAATATTCAGTTAAACCAATAAACTGATTACCGATTCTGAAATAGTTCATTAATTAAACACAAAATTAAACAGTTTGTTATTTAATGTGCGTTAAAATTACTAGAAATTGTACAGGTTTTCGTTACATAATTCATATAAACACAGTTATCATCATCATCATCGTCATCATTCATGGTATGCTATGGCCCAACATCTCAATTTGACTAGATAGCTTTGTCTGAATCTTGATATGACTATATCGCGTTACGACTAAGAGTAGATTTCGTTTGGTGGAATCGATTACTCTGTTAAAAGTAAAAGAAACGGTCAAAACGGTAAAGGAAAACATCGCGAGGAAACCAATTAGTATTCCTATAAGCTGCGATGGGCTTGCAACATGTCACGTATGGAATGCTAACAAATGCAAAATGTGGGTATTGTACCAAACGTAATGGACGTGCCTCTGGCTTAAAGATGTCTAAAGAGGGTTTTTAGACATCTTTAAGGATCTAAACGCCTTGAGATCTGAGAGTATGTCTACCGTACCTATTTAGAATTACAGTCGTGATACTATATAGCTGGACATCGGTGTTAAAACCTATATCCAGCAGTCGGCTGAAATCATCGACTACAGTCGATGGCTGAAATGATACTGCTGATGATGATGATAAACAATTTAGTGTAAACGAAAACGAGCTTTGTATTCTGATATTGTGCTCAAGCGTAAGGGTAGATTTATATTAGACCGGGCCGTGTCTGGGCCGGGCCGGAGCCATTAGTTAGTAGACGGGCTCTGTTTAAAATAAATTGCTTCATACAAAATGTTTCTTCATACAAACGTTTCATAATGTAAAATATACTATGACCTGTAACTTGTTTGTTATCAATAAATTAACTATGAACTATTTCAAATCCGTGCCCCGTCCGGGCCATGTCCTGCAGGCCACGTACACGGCCCGGTCTAATATAAATCTACCCTTAAGGCGCTCCCAGTCGACGATTGTTTTTGTTCGAAACGAAAAAATTTATACTTGTGAACAAGCCACATCTCCTATTTTATAATGTATAGTATATGTGAATAAAGATGTACCCATCTTTAATCACTTCGAAAAATAATCCTACCGACCGCTGCAATGACGACAAACACACGTCGGAGCGTGGTCCGCCTTAGCTTTTCAAATAAATTAATGATATAAATTATGTATAATTACTTATCAAAAATCTATTCTAATAGAAATCTAGATCTACATATTAACTATCTTTAACAATAAATCACAAGTTGATTTTAATAGTAGGTATATAAAATATTTCGATCATAAATTCTAAAACGTATCATTTTGAAATAATATCTTTATCGTGAAAAGTTTCTGCTATTATGTTTTCAGCTTAATAGAAATCTAGGTAGGAACCTGAAGTAATATACTTATAAAAATAGGAGATGTGGCTTGTTCAGAAGTATTTCTTTTTTCGTTTCGAAAAAGAGCAATCAGCGACTGGGAGCATCTTAATAATTAATATAAACTGCTTAATACAAAATGTATGTAACGTTTCAAATTCGTGCCCCGTCCGGGCCACGTACAAGGCACGGCCCGGTCTAATATAAATCTACCCTAAAACGAGTCATGATTTTATGACAGCTGTTTATTAAAAAATGTCATAAAATCCACACCTACTCGAGTCACGATTCACGTTCGAACACAATATTGGAAATACAGGACAGAAAGGGTACATATAACTCTGGCACAAGACACTTTTATGAACCTGTAAAATAATAAACATCTTCCAAACTTAAATAAAGTAGGCTAAACCGAAGGCGAATATAATAGAACGGTGTGTTCCTAACCTATCTATAATAATAGCAATAGCTGTAAGACTGGCCTCACAGCTCAGTTGGTAGTAACTCTGCCTTTTGCGCTGTAGATTTTTTATTCAATTTCTACCAGGTAAAACATTTTGTGTGATAAACATCGATATTTGTTCTGTGTCTGGGTGTTATAATGTATTTATTATAAGTATGGGTTTCCCAAAAAGTATATAAGTAATTCTATCAGTATGCTAGTTCCTATAGTACAAGCATTGCTTAGTTTGGGGCTAGATGAACAGCGTCATCCAGCAGGTGTCTTCTTGGTAAGATGGTAATATGTATATTGAGTCACGACAGTAATCCCCAAGTATTATAGTACGTAGACATCTTCTCAGCCGTGTTGGCCGAGTGGGAGGTACCCCGACTTCAATTTCGAAGGTCGTGGGTTCAAATTACGGCGTGAATTAATGGATTTTTCTGTCCGAAAAATTTATATGCGCATCAAAAAACACGTGCTCAAAACGGTGAAGGAAATCACCGTGAGGAAACCAGTTAGTATTATTATAAGCAGCGATGGGCTTGCAACCTGTCACGTATGGAATGCTAACTACTGCAAAATATGGGCATGTGCCAAATATAATGTTTGGAAGTGCCTCTGACTCCCCCACTAGACATCTTCAAAGGATCTAAGCGTCTGAAGATCTGAGAAGATGTCTACCGTAATTGGGGATTACAGTCGTGATCCTATATATACATCTCCTCAGTCAGGTCTCTAGGCGCCCTTGAAGATGCCTAATGGGGCTAGACAGAGGCACATCTAAACATTAAATTTAACATTTGAACCTACATTTCGCAGTTAACATTCATTCAGTTAACATTCCAAATCGAAATGACAAATCCTGTTGAGAAATAATAATATTTCCATTATCTTTTTTTGTAGGTTGGGTTAAGAATACACCTAAGAAATGTTCCAGGGTGAATGTTATAGACATTTATGTAAATTATGGCGTTCGTATCCTGGAATGGATCTCGGGACCTCATGGGATGAAATTTAATGAGGGCGAAATATTTTATGATTTTGACGGCTGAGCGCTTTAGATATTCTTTAACGAGTAATTTGAGCTTACTACATTAAATGGAAGGTTGGAGTATACACTTTGAATTGATGGTCAACTGGCCTCACACACACTGCCTTCTGCGCTGTAGGTTGTGGGTTCGATCCCCACCCAGGGCAAATATTTGTGTGATGAACTTAGATGTTTGTACTGTGTATAATTAGTATGTATTTACAACTAAAAATGTATATAAGTATTATTCCAGTTATCTGGTTCTTGCTTAGTTTGGAGCTAGATGATGCTGTGTGTAAAGTCCGCCAATATTCATTTATTATTTATTTATTTATTGAGTATTTCTTTCCAGTCCGATACTGAGGCATATGGTAAAAAAGTTTGATCATCCCCGGCCGCCCCGGCGTCATTTATAAAGTAGAACGGCATAGAAAAAAAATAATTAGATGAAAGTGTGATGCGGACACGAGTGAGTAAAAAGAAGCGTGTTATGCTTATATTCGCTTAAGTTATTACTAACTTATTTTGGTGACCTCAGTAAGGGATCAGATGGGACACTACGATACCACTTTGGTGATACAGATGAATGAATAATACAATCTTTGAAAGGTTCTACTTAAGAGTATCCCTGGGCAGGCGTTTTTCTATACAATTGTATTCCCCTGTTTCATCCCTGGATGATGACACTAGAGCAATGATTTTTCTACCATACAATCTATGAAAAATGCCCCTATGTCTTGTTTTTCTTCATAAATTAGTTATTAAAAGAATAAGGAACCGTCTAAAATCACAAAAAATACTAGTTTTAAATCTCTTTAGACTCTTCAATCTTTTTTGTTATTCCTGAAAAATACTTGAAATCGATCCAGTTTTGGAAGCTGAAGCAGGGAAAATACAAAATAGCGATTTTGACAATTTTAAATAGAAATATTGAAACCGCGCCTTGTTGTCTTTGTCGCCATTCATACGTTTATATATCTAGCACAGCGCGACAGATTTTTTTTTTAAATACTTATTTTTCAAATTTGCTGCTGCTGGCATTCCCTCTTAAGGCGTCGACGGAATATGAAAGGGCCCGGTCGATGGTGAGTTTGGATAAGACCATCCAATTTGCAAAGTTAACGTTAAAGCTCATTTATTTTATTAGGTTTTAACTCTTTCTTGATGTTAATTGGGAACGTTTTTTCCTTATTTTTACGATTGCCTGTTTTAAATATTAGTTTATGTACATAAAAGAAAACCACCATAATAACAGCAAGGACTTTTAAATATGTATTCATAAATACAAATAGGCCTAGAAATGAACACTAAAAATTTGCCATTAACATTTTAAGTGTTCATTTCTAGGTATAACTGCCTACTTATAATTTATACTAAATCAGATTGTGAACTATGACTGAGTAGTGTTTGGTACACAGTTCAACATAAAGCTTCTGCATTATTTGAGCGATTTTCCAAACTGTTTAAACAAGGTATTAATCTGCTAATTGCACAAAACAGCGACTAATTTACTGTCGACTGTACGACTAATCACTACATAGTATAAAGCAAAGTCGCTTTCCGCTTCCCGCGTCTGTATGTATGTATGTATGTTTGTTTATATCTTTAAAACTACACAACGGATTTTGATGCGGTTTTTTTTTATTAGATAGAGTGATTCAGGGGGAAGGTTTATATGTTTAAACCCGTGCGAAGCCGGGGCGGGTCGCAAGTGAATTATATATTTGATCAATTCTTAGGTTCGTTAAGCATTCACCTTTGTTTTACTCGATTTGGTTTGAATATTAAAATAATCTATTCTGAAGCACAGACAATTATACCTAAGGCCAGGTTATCAGAACCCGACTTGCACTTATAAACGTAGATAATCACTGCACCGCACTGCTCTGCTTCCTCATTCTATTCCTGGTCACCGCAAATAGACTTGCATTGCAAAATGAGCTTTAACCCCTCCTTTTAGTTTCAATATTGCTTCCACTTAATGCTAATAACAATACCGCATAATTTTTATATCTTTAAAATTCTCTCCTAGAATACCCGCTTAATTATTATAATTTTTGCAAATGAATCGCTTGCTTGAGGCAGTCGATATCGTTTGTTTTTTGCATGCCACTGGTTAAAGAAGTACAGGTTATAAATAGATAATTCGTTGGATTTACTGTGTCTTCATCCTGATAGTCTATGTAGATCGTAACTCTAGTCAATCTCGACTTTAATTGATCGCCGAGCAAATTGTCGGTGATCGGACCGTTCGACAATTAATAGGTAATAACTTTTTTTGTTCAAGGAACATTACGTTTCAAGCGAATTTTGATTGTATGCTAAAATAATAGAGTTGAGTTTCGATAATTGATCGGTTATGGTTTAGTCTGGTTGCGCCGGCGTCATTCGACCCATTTGAATATAGATTCGCTTCACATCACAACAAAGGCTAATATAATTAGATCTTGGCAAGGAGCAGCAATTCGATTCAATTTATTATCGAACCGGCAGCCGAATATGTTTGGTAGATGTTTCTCGTTAATGTCGGTGCATTCGGTGTCAGTAGGTAGGAACGATAAGATAGGTACTTTAAATCAAAACCGAGGCAAGTGCCAATTAATCGCAGCTGGTAATATAAACACAAGAATTGAATAATAATACTGGACTCTCATAAGCTTCTGGTTTACACTGTTTACCTAGAAGGTTTATTAAAATAATAAAAAAACAAGTAGTAATAACCGTCAACGTTTAAAATAATGCAAGGTGAAGGAGAGAAGGCAGATAAAACGGCCAAATGCGAGTCGGACTCGCGCACGCAGGGTTCCGTACCATTAACTATAAAAAAACGGAAAAAAACACGTTTGTTTAAATATTTAAATATTTAAACAAACCATTTAAATATTTATTTCATTCTGTTTTTAGTATTTGTTGCTAAAGCGGCAACAGAAATACATCATCTGTAAAAATGTCAACTGTCTAGCTATCACGGTTCATGAGATACAGCCCTGTACAGACAGATCGACAAACGGACAGACGGACAGCAAAGTCTTGGTAACAGGGTCCCGTTTTACCCTTTGAGTACGGAACCCTAAAAAGCAGGTGAATAACTAATGCTGAAATATTTTCACGCTACATTTGGTCTTAGTTTTTATGCCAACTCTGGCCATATTTTTGATCTAATCTTGTCAAACCTTTAAATATTTTAGTATCAATTGATACTAAAATATTTCTTATAATGTAAACATGTAATTACATGTACATGTTTACATTATAAGATTCTCGATCTTGATATACGATCATTTTATTTTAATTTTATAGATCGCGTTGACATGTTGCCAACCATAAGTTTCACTGATTTTACGACTTAATGAGACAACACTAACAGAAACACACAGCAAATTAAACCCGACTATTTAGAACCCTAGCTTCAGTTTACAAGCTAGGCAATTTAGAATAGGTATTTTGATTTAAACCCTATCTACTGTCCGGAATCTATATCGATATCTATATCTATACCGATCAGAATCCGTAGGATTCGTAGTTCGTACAATACAAAGATCCATCTGTAATTATCAATTATTTTCAAACTATCGTGATTAGTAGACATAACTATAGATTTTGACACGGGTCACGTAATTAACTTTAATGTATTTTCTCGACGTTTTGACTATGTTACAATAGCCATGGTCGCGGGCAGACTAGAGTTTTTTTTTTTTTTTTTTTTTTTTTTTTTAATATATTTATTACAACGAAATAAAAGATTTAACTAGATACATAGAACTTAACTAAATTTACAAAATTTCGTAGAAAACACATTGAGCAGACGGGATTTCTTTCAGTCCCTCACTAGGCTAGGCCTGTATCGAGGAGACTTGACTTAGGTTTACTTTAACGATGTGCCACAGGAGACAGATACATAATAATATAACTTAAACGAGAACAATCATCACAAAAACCAACAAAGATACAAATATATTATAAATGTACATAATAAAATACATATAAATATAAATAATTAAATTATAGATAAATACGTGTGAGATAATAATAATATAAAATTTGGAAGAGAAGAACTTGCTTTTCTAACTATCGCATAACAGAAACTCTACGGTTTCTTCGTACGTCAGTGTAGCCAGCAAATTTTTAATCAAGATTTTTGCCTCAAGTTATATTTGCTACCATATCTGTAGCATATACTCGATTGTATTTTTAATATAGGAACCTTGGTTACTCGTATATTTAGTACTGTGTGGATTTTACAATGTACAGTGTAGTAGGTATTCAGTAAAGTCACGGGGGGCAAGTAATATGATAAAGTAGTACTATACCAGTTCGTATTGCGTTGTCGTTTTGATGAATGCAGAATTTCTTAAAAACCGCAAATCATACATTTTTTTTATGACAAAAATAACTTAAGGATATAATCTAGATAAATTGTAGACAGAAACACGATCGGCTAAACTTTTCTCGATAGATTTATTTTCCAAACTTGGCTCTTCAAAAACACTAGTTTCGTTTTAAATCAATAGTATGAAAAGCTAAACAGTTCATTTTTATATAATTTGTTTGATAAACTAGCTAAGTAAATTATGGACAGTTTCTTTTTAAGTTTGGTGGTTACAAGATAATGCAGTTTTATCACTTTTTCGTTTTATCCGTGTAGATTCAGCCCATGCCAAAAAGCCAAACATTTCACATATCACCTTAAAGTTCGGTTCGCGAGTACATCCCAGGTTCGATAAAAATTATTATTACTAACTTCTGCCAGCAGCCATATTTTTGTGTTACCTGAATAAACTATACATAATCAACGATACGGCGTGATTGAAACACGAACATACGCACTCGTAATATTAGGGATTTATTCGGCCGCATATTGCATAATAAATCACAAATACATATTGGTGGCGATTCTGTTGTATCCATGCTAAACCTAAGATTTCCTAAAAAACAAGGTCTCATATTCTTTTACGGTTAAATGTCTAAATTAGCGTAACCTAAAAATAAATTTTCTAGATCTTAGGATAATTTTACAATTTTTTTACGTAATTTTAGTCAGCATGTAAAAAGGTGTTGTCTAAAATAAAATTTCAGCATTTTTTTTAAATATTTTTTCGAGATGTTTAAAATGTTCTAAATTTCACTCTCTTCCATTTTGAGGTTACGCTAATTTTAACGTAAAGGTATAAGAGCGATAGTTTTTTAGTAAATCTTAGGTTTAGCATGGACACAACAGAATCACCACGATTATAGGTTTGGTTTGGGAAGCGCTTGAATAATAAATGTACCAAGTACTTTATTATGACAACGGACACACGCATTTAGTTACACAGCAGAATAATTGTTTAACAAAGCTGGTAAAGCATTAAACTGTGCCTATTGCAACGCTATCACGGATTGTATGAATATAGGACCCTGAAAAGCCTCTGACTACCCCCTTCAGTCATCTTTATATGGGCCTGGAGATCCGAGTACTATAATTTGGGATTACAGTCGTGATCCTATTTTAGTTTTATTAAGAGGCTGCCAGTCGCTGATTGCTCTTTTTCGAAACGAAAAAAGAAATACCTTTGAACAAGCCACATCTCCTATTTTTATAAGTATATTACTTCAGGTTCCTACCTAGATTTCTATTAAGCTGAAAACATAATAGCAGAAACTTTTCACGATAAAGATGTTATTTCAAAATGATACGTTTTAGAATTTATGATCGAAATATTTTGATACCTACTATTAAGATCAACTTGTGATTTATTGTTAAAGATAGGTAATATGTAGATCTAGATTTCTATTAGAATAGGTTTTTGATAAGTAATTATACATAATTTATATCATTAATTTATTCGAAAAGCTAAGGCGGACCACGCGCGGAGGTGTGTTTGTCATCATTGCAGCGGTGGGTAGGATTATTTATCGAAGTGATTAAAGATGGGTACATCTTTATTCACATATACTATACATTATAAAATAGGAGATGTGGCTTGTTCACAAGTATTTCTTTTTTCGTTTCGAACAAAAATAATCGTCGACTGGCAGCGTCTTAATATTAAAATTTCGATGATGCTTGACTTCGTCTTTGACATTGGTTCGAAGGTTAGCTTTGTATTACGGAGCTACGTATTGCCGCGCTATATCTGGTCACACCTTTAATCCACCTGATTTTTTTTTATTACAGAGAATGCTTTTTCTTAATATACTTTTTACACCGTTAATAAGGTAGGCCGCCAAAATATGGGTTCTCAATAAAAAATGGGCTAGAGTTTGAAATTGAGTTTTTTATTATCTTCTCTACTAGCCTTTTTAGTCAATACATTTAAATCATCATTATCTATTTACTCGTATACCTACCAAGCTACAACGCCGGCGAACAACTTGGAAACTCGCTAAGGAAACTAAGGCTTTATATTAACAAATGTGTTCAACACATGTCGGCGAACACCAGCCAAAGTACATACTGCAATTATTATAACAAAACTTTTAAGGGTTCCGTACCCAAAACGTAAAAACATGATCCTATTACTAAGAATCCGCTATCCGTCTGTCTGTTTGGCTGTCTGTCACCCTGCTAGCTAGACAGTTAACATTATCACAAATGATGTTAAACAACAAATACTAAAAACAGAATAAAATAAATATTTAAGTAGGGCTCCTACACAACAAACGTGATTTTTTTGCCGTTTTTTATAGATAATGGTACGGAATCCTGCGCCTGGAATGGCGCAAGTTCGACTCGCACTTGGCCGGTTTTTTTATGTTACCCGCATGGTACTAACAACAACTGCTATAAATCCAGCCTTTGTGCCGAAGCGGACGTGATCGTGGGTATTAATATGCGCTTGTAACACGAATGGTGGGCAATGTTCAAGTTTGCCACTTAATAAAACGTGACAGGTGGTACAAAATTATGTGCTTGTTAAAACTTTAGCAATCAAACAAGTCATATCCTACAAACATGCTTACAAGGGTGAAGGAAAAAATCGTGAGATTCCTCACGATTTTTAGTAGTTAATAGTTTATAGTCAGTATTATTGTAAGCGACGACGAGCTTGCAACCTGTCACGTGAGGAATTCTAACTATTGCGAAATGTGGGCGTGTGCCGAATGTTATGTTTGGACGTGCCTCTGACTACCCTTTTTAGATATCTGTAAGGATCCGAGTGCATGGAGATCTGAGAGAATGTTTACTGTACTTGGGGACAGTCAGGTTGCAAACCCATCGCCGCTTATAAGAATACTAACTGGTTTCCTCACAATGTTTCTTGAAAGTCTGTACGTATAGTACTTTTTTTTTTATTCTGTATTGTTTCTAATTATAATTACATAATTAATATGGTAACAGCTAGACAGCCCGCTTATGAGCAGGCGTGTTTGAGCCTTTTAACAAACTCTATCGATATCATCAACTAATTAACTTTAATTTTCACGTCACCACAAGTCTTCACGTAACGTAACGAAATTTCTGCTTTACAATTTTAAACCTTACGCCATCGCAATACAGTTCTGAAATTCCCCCAACACGAATGAATAGTTCCCACTTCATTTTCTACAAAATTTCTAACAAGTTACAAGAAAAATGAACCTACAGAATGAGAGATTAGGGTACAAAATGCAACGAAAGGAGGAGATAGCTCCCCTCTACTGAAAATTAATTATGTCTAATGAAATACACGCTCCAGACGGGACATTAACTCGTGTTAATGACTCTTTAGGTATATTGGCATTTCGCATTCCTTGGTGCTGGTGAGATGGCACTGGTTGAAACTGGTTTTGTGACCAAGAAACTAGTGGGGTTGACATATTTCTATCAATACATGGAACGCTCGAATAATTCATACTACAATTCAAATTAGTTTTTCAAACTATCCTAATTAGTAGACCTAACTATAAATTTTTACACGGGTCTTTATCACGTAATTACTTTAAATTTATTTTTCCCGACGTCTCGACTATGTTACAATTTCTACAATTCAATGTAGTGTCGCTATTTTTATACTTTGTTTTATAACTATTTTATAAATGTAGCTACTTACATATAAAATTAACCAAAAGGTTCTGCTTATTATTTTAACATAAATATGCTTCCTTTCATGGCAAGTTTCTCAGACCTGTTCATAATTTCTGGACCAAATATTAGATGTTGTAACATAGTCGTAACGTCGGGAAAATAAATTAAAGGTAATTACGTGATAAAGACCCGTGTAAAAATCTATAGTTAATTCAAATTAGCTCAGAATCTTAAACATATTCACAAACGAAAGTTCCAGAAAGTACAGTCACAGAGTAGACGCAATAAAATAATTCAAATGGTCTATTATATATGCACCTATTCGTTGTAGAAAGGTAAATGACAGAAATCTATAACAAATCCAGAAAACGATACAAAAATGCTACTAGACGGAATGTTGACGTCAAAAAGCGCGTGGTTTTTGTCGTGATGCCAAAATTAAATTTAGACAAACAATTGCCCTGAATGGAGCAAGTTCAATGATCTGTGCAGAAACGGTGATACCTTTAGCCCGTCGTTATATTAACACAATTAAAAAACTGGCCAAGCGGGTGTCGTGCTACGCGCAAATTTTCGGGTTTCGTAGTTTACACAGCTAACAACGTTATTATAAGTAATTTTCAATGATTTGTATTATTATTTCTTCAAATACTTCAGGTACACCTAAGCTACAGGTACCTACCAATTTTTTTTGTTATAATTTTGTTATACCACTTTGTTGACGTGACTAATATGTATGTAAGTATATTCATGCCAAATCATAGCTTTCTAGCACTAACAGTCTCTGAGCTAAGCTGCGGACGGAGGCAGGTATTTTTTATACACGGATTATTGAAAATTGATAGGACTACGTCTGTCGGGACAGCTAGTAATATTAGTATATATATATAGGTACAGAATACATTTTGTTTTAATCGAAAAGCACGATGCACAACGTTCTGATGCAGAATTAACAAGGTCCTTGATCTAGCTCATGCCACTTCAGCCTCTAGACTCCCGACTACCATTTCAACCATTCGGCATCGGCAGTTAAAGCCGACCAGTGAAGCGAATCGGCATGTCAGGTATCCCGGCAGTCAATATAAGCACCGAGAACTATGCGATCAGAGTAATGGACACAATACAGCAAACAACAGCAGCGCACAATATAAATTAATAAAATAAAAATAAATAATTAAATTTGTCACTTATGGAAAATGTGGGCATGTGCCAAATGTCACGTTTGGACGTGTCTCTGACTAACCCCTTTAGACATGTTTAAGGATCTAAACGCCTGGAGATCTGAGAGGATGTCTACTGTACTTGGGGATTACAGTCGTGCTTTCAATAACTACATATTTAAAGATCTGAAAAGGAAATTTTCTTAATAATTGCTATTTATTTTTCCTGCTTTTGAGCAGCCTATTAATACCTATTTTTTTAGTTGTAACCTCGACTCTACCTTGACTCAAACTCTTTCGAGGCCTCTCGAACATGTTTGGTTCTTAAATCGATATTTTGGAGGTTCCTCAATTACGCCATTACATCATCAGTCCGAGGAGATTTTTATCAAACAAACCGTCACACGCATGCGTCATTCAAAAGCAGTCGAGGTATGTCAAGGTACATCTCGAGGTACCTTAAGTTGACAATTCTGTTGACTGACAAATCCTCGACTAGTGGCAACCTCGAGGTAATTTAACGGATTCGAGGTCGAGTCACGGTGGAGATATTTCGAGGTGACAACTCAAAATATGGGGATTAGAATTGTCTGGTACCACTGTGGGCAAAAATAGCTTTAGGCAGCGACGCCTCATGTCAGACCTAAAAAGTCTAATCAGTTCGCTTGGAACGCTCCTAATTAGGGGCGATACAAACATAAGTTGTCGATTAAAATGGGTCAGTCGAAGCCACAACTAAAAAAAAACACCGACCTTGGAGTGAAGGTCTATCCCTTTAAATTTTCAGGCCACTGCTGACTGTCCTATGCGAGCCGGATCCACTGCCAATCCACTTATAACCAGATATTTTTTTAATGTATTACTAGCTTCCGCACGCAGCTACGCTCACGTTGTACCTGGATGAAAAGTAGCCTATTTGCTATTTTAGGGTATAGGCTATGTATATTCCAAGTTTCATCTTAGTTAGTTTAGGCGTGATTGATGCACATACATCCTCAAAAACTTTTGTATATTATTATACTAGCAGACCCGCGAGAAACGTTGTCCTGTCCAAATTTCAATAATCGCATAAAGTAGCGCACGTTGCTGTGACGACAGATATCAACACTGATGTCAGATTTTTCGCCTAAATCATCCCTTTTACTTTTTTTATCATTTTGGGGATAATTTTCGTATTTTAAAGTATGTCTATGATTTATTAGGGCATTATATCTACATCTAAAGTAAATTTCATCTTAATCCACCTGATTAATTTTCAAACATATAAACATCCACATAAACTTTCACATTTATAATATTATTAGGAAGTAGGAAAAGATAAGATACTGTTTATTTAATACTGCGACTGCAAAAAAAAACAATCAAAAATAAGCGTTTGATGGAATTGAACATTGACAAAACGTGCTTTTACATAATGTGAAATACTTTGTATCGAGTATCTATAGAATAACTCAAACAAATTCAACATTCAAATCATGTTCAATCGATGTGTAATCATCACTCAATTCCTCAAAGGTATCGTACACAATATTGTGTTATTAATATGATGGATTGATACATATGGGATGACTATGATTTTACTATAATGTGCTTTAACTATTATTGATTTGCTAAATTATGCTAGTAAGTTACTGAATAATACATCATAGTGTCATGTAACAGTCATTGTGTAGTAGTAGGTATATTTGAAAGATGTTTTGAATACAATGAAAGTGTTTTCTTATAACTACATAAAAGGACTTCATGTTATTATAAGTCCAATACAAAATTTCATGTCTTTTTTTTTTATCTTAGGTGGTATTTTATACCCTCCCAACCAAAACAAGTATTTTACAAATCGGTTAGGTAATATACGGAGTTCTGAGGTAACAAACAAAAAAATATACAAGCGAATTGAGAACCTCCTCTGTTTTTTAAAGTCAGTTAAAGAGCGGCTGTAATTTTTACCGCCGTAATAATATAATAATGTAATAATAATAATATAATAACTGGCCTCACAACTCAGTTGGTAGTAACTCTGCCTTCTGCGCTGTAGGTTGTGGGTTCGATCCCCACCCAGGGCAAATATTTGTGTGATGAACATAGATGTTTGTTCTGTGTCTGGGTGTTACTATGTATAATAAGTATTTATTTACAAAAAAAAAGTATATAAGTATTCTATCAGTTATCTGGTTCCCATAGTACAAGCTTTGCTTAGTTTGGGGCTAGATGGCGCTGTGTGTAAAGTCCGCCAATATTTATTTATTTATTTATTTATTTATATAACATAAATGTAAATTTTCTCAACGCAATTTCCAACCCTGGGTTCCGAACAAAGATGTATTACTATTACTAAATTTAACATTGCATTTTGCATAATATTATTATCTAGAAACCGCAGCACAAATGCAAACAATTTGAATTTCAAAATCGAATTCAGTCGATCTCAAATATAAAATATTGATTTTAACATAACGTGTTGGCCGAGTGGGATGTACCTCGACTTTCAATCTGAAGGTCGTGGGTTCGAATCCCGGCGTGCATCAATGGATTTTTCTGTTCGAAAAAATTATATGCGCATCAAAAACACATGCTCAAAACGGTGAGGGAAAACATCGTGAGGAAACCAGTTAGTATTCTTATAAGCGGCGATGGGCTTGCAACCTGTCACGTATGGAATGCTAACTACTGCAAAATGTGGGCATGTGCCAAATATAATGTTTGGACGTGCCTCTGACTACCCCCACTAGACATTTTCAAAGGATCTAAGAGTCTGGAGATCTGAGAGGATGTCTACCGTACTAAGGGGATTACAGTTGTGATCCTATTTTTTTTATTTTTTTATTCTTAAAACCAGATTGTATTTGCTAATTAGCGACAGACTCTCCGATAGTGTTTGAACTACTAGTCTGAGCCGGATTTCAGAATCCGGTCACCGGAAAAGCTATTGACATAGGACTCTGGTTACATCCGATGCTTTCAATGATGTTATTAATTCCAATACCAATTTGCAACGTCAAGCTGTTTATTATCTTAATTTTCTTCTCCTTTTCCCACTTAATGTGGGGTCGGCACAACATGTTGCGAAGAGGATTTGGCTTATGTTTTACAACCGGCCGCCTGAATGACGTCAAGCCTTTTTGTGAATGCTTGTAACGTCTAGCTGTATCTGTTACCTCTCAGGCTCTTTCTTTGTCATTCTACTATGTCAAAGATCTTATTATGTTACTATTTATTTCATATACTTGCCCTGAAACAAAACCTCCGGGTTTAATAAAAGACAAGCTAACCCGGCGAACTTCGTATCGCTTTAGAATTAACAAATGTTGTGTTAAGTTCCCGTTCCCGTTCCCGTTATAAAAAAGTATCCTATGTTCGCCTCCTGGTTCTAAGCTACCTCCCCACCAAATTTCAGCCAAATCTGTTCAGGCGTTCTTGAGTTATAAATAGTGTAACTAACACGACTTTCTTTTATATATATCGATAAGATTATAATAATATGTGTAACTAAATGACTTATGTGTCTCCGGTCACTTTGTACGTCTTAACAAAGCGATAACTCACGCAACGTGATAACAAATGTTACACATTTCAGATAATTTATGATCGAAAAAAATGATTTCACCGGGCCACCCTACTCATTCTTATTTGGACAAGAAATATAACAGAATCGTTTACATTGTCAAGCCGTTTTTAGGGTTCCGTACCCAAAGGGTAAAAACTGGACCCTATTACTAAGACTTCGCTGTCCGTCTGTTCATCTGTCTGTCCATCTATCTGTCCGTCTGTCTGTCCCTCTGTCTATCCGTCTGTCTGTCCGTCTGTCTTTCACAAGGCTGTATCTCATGAACCGTGATAGATAGACAGTTGAAATTTTCACAGATCGTAATCTGCATCATATTTCTAGATCAAATTTCTTTTGCCGCTATAACAACAAATACTAAAAACAGAATAAAATAAATATTTAAGGGGGCCTCCCCTACAACAAACGTGATTTTATTGCTGTTTTTATAGATAATGGTACGGAACCCTTCGTGCGCGATTCCAACTCCAACTTGACCGGTTTTTTTTTTATTTTGTAAAATTACTTTTGCTAAAGAATTTTCAAAATAAATGAACAGTTATCACTTATAACTCATCGCTGCTTTGTCCTACATAACGCGGTTTTAATTGAATAAATTCCAGCCAAACGAAATTGAAAACATTTCAAATAACAGATGATGGATGCCATTGTACATTGTTGTACTCAGTGGAATTTCAATATCATGTGAAATCGTGGCAAAGACGGTCAAGAAAAGCGTGGCGCCCTTCAAGGTGTACATAATGGGCACAAAGAAACGACAGTGCTCCGATATATTCCGCAAAACCATATTGGAAATGTTCACGAGAGTCGTCAACTATCGTAGTAAAGTAAAATAAGTTTTGTGTTGAAAATATTTTTCAGAAACAAGCTTTAAAATCATTCTAGCCATCGAGCACCAGCGCGCTACCATCTATCACAAACTATGATAATCGTCATCGGAATTTGACAATTATGCAAAGTTATTACTCAATCGCAGTATTTACTAAGGAGTTCCATTGTGAGTGTCCGGTGAACAGCTCCTGACTACATCATCAGATCAGCTCGCTATCACCATATTATTCTATTGTCATTAGAACTAAAGGTGAAAGCAAAACTTCAGCTCAATCCGTTACCAACAAATGGTTTGCAAATTTTGGAAATTACAAACAAACAAACATAACGAACAGTGCAAGTTAAACAAAAGCTTGTAAAAATTGTCTGAAACGATGTAACGTCTAGGTTAAGTTTGGCTCAATTATTGTCCCGATATGGTTTATCGTTTTCAAGAGTTGATCTCCAGTATAGTGCGGGCTCGCTCAATCAGAATATAGTATTTTATTCAGTGACTATTTTATCGATGCTGCAGTTATGTGAACCGCCAATATACAGGCAGAAATTGTAAAGCCGCTTATGCAGTAAATATCTGAATGCATGATCTACTCCGTACGGAACTAAGCGCGCGATGGGATTTGCGTGTTTACTCGAAAAAGGATGTGATCCGAATCCTGAAAGCGGCGCGCGCGTGTTTATAATATTTATGCGAATACGAGTATGTGGAGCCACTTTTGTCGTAGGCTATCGCTTTATATATGTAACGTGTTAAACCTAAAAGCATAAAATGTAATTACCCTGCTGATGATGATGATGGTAGTCCTAAAAAAGGGGAAAAAGTAGGTTCACTACTGTAATTCCCAAGGACGGTAGATATAGATTAGAAGATGGAAAATACTATATTGCACACCATAAAAATAATAATAATAATAGGCATACAAAACAAAAAAACTATGCTAAGCAATGGGCGGTCTTATCGCTAATCAGCGATCTCTACCAGACAACCTTTGGATGGATATGGACTGACGAAAAGGCGCTTAGATCCTTGATGATGTCTAAAAGGGAAAACTATGTCTCATCTATTGTGCCAAACAATGTTTGCACGTGCCTCTACAACCAACCCCTTAAAGTTCACCTACCAATCATTTAGTTATACGAGTATAACACCGAATAGTTTATCGGTCTTGCTAAATATTGCCTGGCAAAGATCGGGCGACCGATAAGGCTACCTATAAATTGTCTTGTAGAGAGTACAATGGGTCAATATTAATCGTATGACTAAATATCATCCTTGACGACGTTCATTATCATTTTTCACTGTTCGTTGGTTTTGAGGACCTTTTTGGTGTGTTTCTACCTGTTTCTGATGGTCCAGCACTTATAATTTCAACCAAGACTATTTTTACCTGAAACAAAATAAGTAAATATTAATTTCCTCACTTCAAAATATATCGCGTTGTACCCGCGAAGAACCTTCACTTTATTCAAAAACATTAATTTTAGATTATTCTACATCGGTTTACGGCATGATTGAATCTAAGATATCTTCAGGAACTTACATAATTATGATCCTAGTACAAAAAAATAATATTTAATTTCATTTTGAATAGAATAGAAAAAAATATTTTCATCACAAAATACAGACAATAACATATAGGATAAGATAAGATGTCAAAGAAATAAGGCTACCTCTCAGCATTTGCTACAGCAGCGCAAGGTTGCTGTAGCACAGGTTTTCAGTGGCTCAGTCATTTCTTGGATTCTTTCACATCTTGGAATTGCCCGCGTCTATGTTGACTTGAAAAACAACGCAACGTAATTTTAAAGTTACACTGCAAATGATGTCATAGTAGGAACATACTGGTAACACTAAGCTCAGACCTCGCTTTGTGCCATTTCGAGCTAGATTCAAATGACGCCACATGCAGTCGACGCATTCTCTTAATTAGAACTTAATTACCTAGGTGCCTCCTACACATGAAGCTAATGAAGGGAGGGTTACATTCAGGAGATTTTCAATAGAGCTAGAATAGGCTTTTTTTTTCAAGTTCATCCTTAATTCTCCTTGAGTTATCAATAGTAAATTCGTCAAGAGAGGATTCAAAAGGGATTTTTTAGTAGAATTTCAGGTAATATTGGCATTATTAATTAAAATGTATTGAATAAAAGAATCCGTAAATTTTTAAGCATTTTAATGAAAGAGTTTTAAAAATATATAATTTTGAAGATACCTCCATAATTTATCAGAAAAAAAACGGCAAAATGAATTTGCGTGTATGAGCAAATTCATTTTCACCATCATAATGAGAGACATGCCTAAGCACGAACTGAAAAAGGAAACACACGGAACAAACGGAAAATCTCTATGGAAAGCACAAAACGCATTTTAACCTTTCGAAGCGTTCAAACGACGGATGCCGAAAGCAAAATTCCTGTACCACAAAGAGGCAGAAAGAGATATGCAATAGCATTTCAGTGTTCCACTCGGGAAGCGGGAGCCAGATGGCTGAGCATTAATTAATCAAACATGGCAGCACATTATGAATATAGGCTCAACAAGCAGTAACAACATTAGGATTTTCGAGAGCGACGCATCAGACCGTGCTTATCAAGTTAAATATCTAGCTCCAAAACTTCACTGCCTCTCTCTTGTAGTTTATTAACAAAGCCAGCCAGTCCAGTCACTAGTTTTATCATGCTAATCTGTAAATAATTAAGGTCACCATAGGCCATTAACCAAATCAAGAGCTCTAAATAAACTTTAACAGGGTTGGATATTCGCATAATTACTAGGAGGATCACGAATAACACTAATTATGATAAATATACCACTGATTGATGTATCATTGATTTATTATGGTAGCTATCAAAAATAGCATTACGATTCAGGTATAGGTTATTTTGTCACCCTAAAAAAACTTGAGGATACTAAGAAAAACATTGTGGCCTTATTTAGTAGATACGAAATGCAAAGTTTATTTCAGTTCGGGTACTGAGTTTACTCCGTACAAAATAGCTACTTGAAATTCAAGTGTCCCTACTGTTCATAATAGTTATCTCAGCTGTGCCAGCGAAATTGGGAAGGGTTTGATGTGCATCTGATGCTATGTAAGTCTGTCTGCGCGTCAGATTGATCCGTCTAATTGTTTTTGGCCTGGGACAAGTTTGCGGTGCAACTGTGGGATTAATCTGTGAAATTGGTTTGCGATTGCTTATTGCCGACTACATTTTGATATTTTAAAGGGCTTCGTAAAATAATCTTATTGTTTTATATAATGTCCAGAAAAACATAAAAGCCATCAGTTTTTTTCAGTTATTCATAAGTCAGATTTTATTGTGAAATAATTTCTCAATCAAAATTTTTCTAACTATAGAATAAAAACTGTCGTGGTTGTTAATATTTTTAAATGTAAATACGGATAATTATCACGGATAAACTATATGGTATTGCTAACGTTTCGAGACAATTCAGATGCTCTTCATCATGAGCATCGCCTGTGACTGCGATTAACGGTAGATCGGCAAATACTCGTTATGAAGAGCATTCTGTTTATCTCGAAAATTCAGTAATATAAGTTTGAACGTGGTAGTTAGCCGTATTTCTATTTTAAACTTATCCAACTGGTGTTAGCTCTAAACTATATTTAATAGGAATAATTGGTATCTAATGTTCGCCAAAACTAATATTGAAACAAAGGTCAGGTTAATAGTAGTTTCCAGAGGCAGTGACGGTGACGATAAATCTCGCTTACCTCGGCGGAATGTCCGGTGATGTAGATATACTGCCTGTTCCCCGCCGAGTCTGGAGACAGCTGTGTTAGTAGGGTGCTACTCATTTCGGAAAGAAAACGTAGACGGCCTACGGCGTAGAGGGCTACGCAAAATAATGCTACTAAATTAAAGTTTACAACAAAATGCGAATAGTTCAATACACATCGTTTGGCGGGTAATTTCCAGTCTGACGCCAGAGCCAGGATAAATAATTTCATGATTATTTGAAAAATAGCTGCTAGTTGCCCACGTAGTCCTGGAATACGTGGGCGTAGCAACTAAACGGGAACAACTCATCAACAGTCTAAAATCATTCTTTGAAGTCCTTTGAGTCAAAATGCGGAATAAGAAATCCACTCACACATACAATACATACAATTTTTTACTCCGCGTCTGGGTTTTGTAGTCAAACAAGCTTAGCGGAAAAATCCACAACGCAAAGGTCAGAGTTAATAAATTCAAAATTTAAAACTGAGTGTATTTTTATCGTTTTCACAGCGGTATTTAATAAACGTGCCTGAATGCCCGGACGGACTATTCTTATGGAATTTAATATTCAAAATAATACTTGAATAAAATGTACCTGAAGTACTCATGTCGAACGATTGGTCTTGCTATTTGTTTATTAAATACTAGCAGTTAATAATTTGCTAGTAATAACACTGTAAATTTTGGAAAAATGACCGCATCGTGTTATCAACATAAAAAGTCATTATATTATAAGATATTTTTCTTTTTGTTACAAATTCTTCGTTCAATCTCTATTCAATAAATATTATAATTTATGCAACAATTGCAGAAAAAAAAACCTCATCAGATATACTAACAATACTGGTCACACTACACTATCCACTCTGTTAGTCCACAATGCTATATTCAATGACATTTGGAAACTTTATGATTTACGTGGCAACTCTGCGGTTTCGGTTCTCTGCGGCGGAGAGCGGTGATACTGTTACTGGCTACACTGACATAAATGAGTTTATGTATAGATACTACTAGCCGACCCGTGACAGACGTTACTGCGTGGTCTAACATAAAAAAAAACCTGTCTAATTGATATAGATATAGTATACTAGCGACCCGCCCCGGCTTCGCACGGGTAGCATGTTATTATACATATAAACCTTTCTCCTGAATCACTCTATCTATTAAAAAAAACCGCATCAAAATCCGTTGTGTAGTTTTAAAGATATAAGCAAACATACATACAGACATACAGACGCGGGAAGCGGAAAGCGATTTTGCTTTATACTATGTAGTGATAGTCTATAGTATATATCATATATATATAGTATATAGATATAGTCTCCTCCATTTTGTTCGTCGGTTAAAAATAGCTTGACGTGAACGAAGTCGTGAGTGTTTCACTAGTCATTTTATAAAGTCCTGTCAAATATCAATAATCGAATAGAAAAGACTGAATGTTTTTCTGTGTTAGTCTGTGATGTCAGATTTGTTGTACACCAGCGCCATCTATACAGAAATCATACGTTTCGATTTTTTTATCGTTTTGGGAATGTTTTTCATTTTTTAAAGTAGTCTATTATTTATTCGGGCATTATATCTACATTTACAGCAAATTTCAACTTAATCCGTTTTGTCGTTTAGGCCTGATTGAGGCACAAACACATATACAAACTCACAAACTTTCGCATTTATATTATTAGGATATTTTACACTAGCTTCCACCCACGACTTTGCTCGCGAGGAACCTACATAAAAAGAAGAGCATAGGCTAAGGATCAACATATTTATACTCGTACAGTCAAATAGACGAATTAGTATTAGAGTCAAATAACTCTAATACTAATTCGTCGATTAGGTCGGTTAGGGAAGTAAGATTTAGCGATGTTTAAGGTAAAATTTTGCATTACAATTCAGTCCATAATCTGATGAGGTCATTCGCTTAACTTTATTGTCAGGCTGGGTACAGTTTAGCTAACATTCAGTGGCTATTATTTCAAGCTGCTCTAGTGAAGAATATCATTATCACTACATAGTATAAAGCAAAGTCGCTTCCCGCTTCCCGCGTCTGTATGTATGCTTATATCTTTAAAACTACACAACGGATTTTGATGCGGTTTTTTTTTAATAGATAGAGTGATTCAGGAGGAAGGTATTATATGTATTAAACCCTTGCAAAGCCGGGGCGGGTCGCTAGTTTTAATTAAAAAATTCGTGCTTATAAATACCACGTGCCGCCCAACTGAATATACTATTCCAAATATGGATGTGTACAAATATTTACTCACTTATTTAAGGAAAATATCATGTAGGAACCAGTCAGTATTTCTATAAGCGCCGGGCATGTACAAAATGTAATGTTTAAACGTACTGACTCTAATATATTAAGGATCTGAGCGCCTATGTAGCGGGATAACAGTTGTGATAGGCCTTATTCAGAATATTGTTGAATCAGCTCCGCAGACCCGGTGGAGCATACAATAATTACCAACATTATTCTACATCAAACATTATTATGATAGCTCGACGATTATTATTACGACGAGCCTCATCTTCAAATGTTTGTACTAAGACTATATCTTTAGAGCCATGCTGCGGTTGCTTTAATTTAAGTTCTCTCTCTATCACCCTCTTTCTCTCTCTATCTCTCTACACAGCAGTAATGAGATATGTGTTACAAATGCAAAATAGTAGGTATACAAAAATCTATATATTTATAATTGTTTCGTTCTATAACTACTGTTTCATTCTTGGTCACCCATTTGTAAGTCAGTGTCCCGCTGAAGACGCATTAACCATGAAAAAAGATAAAGAAAATATTTAAATTTTCTTAAAGCTACGAAAATAATTATCGCCTTTTCCTTCATAGTTTTATCAATTCGAACCTATGTACAAACCGTGTGATTACTATGAATATTTTTCAATCTCAAATAGCGTCACTATAATGTCTTGTGTTTCTTTTAGGCGATTCACACACTGTACCGCCCGACCGCACGCACCGCAGGCACATAGGCGGATACAAAGTAGTAGTATCTACAACATGTATGTATAGGTACAACATATACCCTATGAGACCTAGTACATGAAAACCGTCCGACGGCAGCCCGCACGAACAGGCGGTCAATTGCCTAATATGCCACCATGTCTCAAACTTTCGCACATAACTTCCCCAGTACGACTGTAAACCAAAAAGCTACACACAGTATCGAAACTAAAACATAATATTTCATACTCCGGCAAGAAATCGAAAGCTCCATTAACCCAGTAATGCCCAAATTTTTTTTTTTTAGATTTTTGACCTTTTTATTATTAAATCTTGTTAAGAGATGAGTTTGTATGTAAATGAAACAAAAAAATCAATTTCAGCTTTATTAGAAGTACGAAAAAATACCCGTGTCCAAATGCGCACGCTAGGCACTTACAGTAGCTAAATCAGTCATGTTCTTATATCTCTTAGATATAAGAACCTGCATGATTTAGCTACTGTATTTGCACTTGTTTACGTATTTATATTTGTACAATTAGTTTTGGGGTCCTTGGTGGTATTGAGAAAAGCACGAGACGCACAAACCGACGTCACATTTTGCGCATTCAGTTCTCCCAGCTGATTTCTTCGTTGTGCAGTAGGGGCCCGCGCATCTTCTCCTGTTACACTTCTGTACGTAGTGATCCGTCCTGTCGTACCGCGATACATCTGCGAGAGAAGAGCTGGATTTTGGTCTTCCTGCTGTTTTAGGCCGTGCCCCGTATTTCTTTAGGTAGCCTAGGACGATCTCCCTGCGAAAGTCGAGCTGAGGAATCTTTTTCCTTTTTTTCACTAGTTGCCAAGCATTGTGAACGCACGCATCCAGCATCCATGTCATAAGAGACCAGTACCACTTTTTCCCTCTGATATGTATCCTATACATGTTCACATTTTCATCCATGCGGTCGACGCCTCCCATAAATCGATTGTATTCACCAAGAAGGAATGGTCTAGGTACACGCACTGTTGCCTTTTCTTTTTGTGAGAATCGTTTTACCATCGATACTGGTTGCACGCCTAGATTGTTGGATTCACATAAAATGTCCAGGACGTCATTTACGTTGCAGTTTCCCAAAAACTGATCGCAATCAAAGCCTGGAAGCAAAACCATTACCCACAATAAAGCTATGGCAAGTGCTTAGCGTGCGCATATGGACACAGTAACTTTAGAGCTAAATAAACAAGCTAAATGAAAATTTATCAGTGTTTTGTTATAACAAAGTCTTAGCTGAATGTTTTGTTAGTAATATGACATGAAAACAAGGCTGTTATGTACATTTGTTTCGATAAAATATAACTTACTCTCTCCTGTGATCCATTTTTTCACGATTATGAAAATGATGCATGTAAAACCGCTAAAATTTTAAAAACAACCTAAAATATTGACGTGACACTGACAGTTTCTAAAAGTTTGAAGTTTTGACATTGCAATTTGATCAAATTTTCAAATAGAGATCGAGTAAATTTTGCCATAACAGGCATTTGAATTTACCCATATTCTCGTGTCCATATGCGCACGCTGGGCATTACTGGGTTAAAGGCTCAACGGGGGACTTGCACCGACCAACTTAAAGAGAGCCCGGAGGTCAAGGCAGTCGCGTGGAAAACGGAGCTTTTGCAGTTGGCCGCGGTTATAGCAAGAACTTTGCAAAGTGGAGTAATAGTGGTGTGCACTTTATATAACAAAATGTGTAGTCATTTATGGTATTTTGGTATTTATATCGAAGGAGTTCGTGATGTTGGAAAAGGCATGTCGCGTTTGCTAAGCTACTTGTTCGAGTAAGTGCAAGTAATTAAGATTGATTTTGTAACGACCTCGTTGGCTTGTCCGGCTAGAGGTTGACTGAGACGAACGAGGTGCAGATTCGATAGACCGCTAGCGTCAAACTTTTATCATATGGAAATATTAATTCTGGGTCTGAGTAAGTACCATAGAACTTGAAGTTTATGATAGGAAGATACAGGAAATTATAGTGCGTGGTCAGATTTGTTTGTTTGAGTTTTTGAGTGGTTTGTTATTTTATAATTATTTTATTTAATTTTAAGCTGTAAATACTACCAATCTTAAAAGTTGATTTCATCTGAACTATCTGGCGGAGGACCTAGGTATGCCATCATACAGGTTTAACCTAGTTTGGGTACCTATGTTGTTTTTATCTTTTAAATATCAATTAATATAAGAAATGCCTCTGTTTATCTATGCATATAAGGACGTTCGTTGAGAAATAAATATTTTATCTTATCTAGATGTTATTCATTATTTAAAGTATTTTTATTTTATTTTGCAGGCATCTCAAATAATTCGTTAGTAGCTTACGCCCGTGTTTTCACTTGTCGATAAAGAAAACGAACCGTATTTAGAATAGGACAAAAAATAATCACTTGAAACCATTTTTGGATCGACAGCTGGTACACTAGACAATCAAATATCATAATAATATTAAAACAATAAAGAAAATTAATATGATTCCAAGATCTTGTTAAACATGGAACAAAGCATTCTTATAGTTTTATAATCACATGTCGTAAAATTATGTTTTATTACTCAAGTTGTATAAAACTTCGACTCGGAGACATAAATTGAAATTTTTATTGAGACATCTCTGCATTAGATTTAATTGGATCATCAAAACCAAAACTTTTACGAAATAAATTGATAAATGTGTCAGCAAAACTATAATTCAGCTCAAAGATTAAGTGCAGACTTATGTTAGACCGGGCCGTGCCTGGGGCGTGACTGATCCGTGTCCCATCCGGGCCCATCTACTAACTAAAGGCTCCGGCCCGGCCCGGACACGGTCCGGTCTAATATAAAACGTCCCTTATTAGTATTGTTTTAGAAGTAAAACATAATGTAGCGGGCTTTGATATATTTATCTATACTAATACTAGCTGTCCCGACAGACGTTGTCCTGTCAAATGTCAATAATCCCACAGAAAAAAGCACTTTTCGATTTTCCCGATCTTTACGCCATCCTTATCACTTAGGGGTATGAAAAATAGATGTTGGCCGATTCTCAGACCTACTCAATATGCTTACAAAATTTCATGAGAATCGGTCAAGCCGTTTCGGAGGAGTACAGGAACTAACATTGTGACCCGAGAATTTTATATATAAGATTAAAACGTGAAAGTGTCTGTATGTGACGTTATCACGGCTAAACCTCTGGGCCAATTGAGGAGACAATACTTATGAGAAAAAGTCACACCAGGTTCCCGGTGGGTTAAGCAAAAATCACGGTTTTACATTGTAAAATACATTTATTTGCACACAATATGGGCACAACACAATAATTTAAAAAAAAACAATAAAAAAGGAAGTGAAACTCTCTCACCAAGCGATATATCGCCTACCCCCTCCACGCAGCCGTAACGCTTTTTCGTGGCAGAAAAAATCCTTATACCCTTCGTATATATAGGTAGAAGTTTCACTTCGAAAAGATACACTAGACAGCAGATTGTGCCATGTGGGGCAAGTAGGTCCCTGTCTCAGCATTGAGCCACACAGCACCCGAACTTAAGGAGTAGCAAAGCGCGGTGTGACGCTGGTTTTCAGTCAAGACCTGCTGGCTTATTTCGTAAAAAACGTAAGCGAGGTCTTCGTTCAACAGAAGAATGGAACACAAGCTGTATGATTAAGTTAGATTGATATCGAAAATTGGTATAAAAATTGCAAATACACTTAGTTGTTTGTATACAATTTAAATTCATGTAACGAAGAGATTCAAGGATCAACTCTCGAGACTAATAATTGCGTTTTCGGTCGGAGAGTAATGAAATTTATGAAAATTACGGATACGATTTTAATTTGATTTTACCCACTGAAGCAAAATCTCTAAGTGGGGTAAATTGGTTTCAATTTACACAAATTAGGTAGGTCTTAATCATATATCATATAGTTTTTATGTGTGTCTTTTAGTAAGTAACTTACTTAGCTTTTAAGATTATATAGGTCATTCCTACATCTAGGCACCTATTGTGTTAGGCAAGGGCTGTTAGGATAGTAATACCCTCCATTGTTGATACGACCTCTAATAACCAACCTGTATACTTGTGTGCGTTAAAAACATTATCTAAATATATAAAACACTTGCGTTACTGACTGAATGACTGATCTATCAACACTCGACCCCTTGAAACTTAAGAGGGTATATTCTTTTTGGTGTTTAAGAGTGCACTAAGACAGCATAACCCCTAAGATTGTGCAGTGGGGACTATAGTCTGTTTGAAAATAACTTCCCATAACATATATATAACGAAAGTTGCGAGGATTTTTATAGTCCTATAAAAAATATCAGAAATATATGAAAGTTTTCAATAGAGTGACCAAAATGACAAACGGAATAAGAGATTAGATATAAAACGCTGTTGATAATAAATCAACCTACTTGTATAATACTTTTCGGAGCGAATAATGTATGTTCATCTGTTTCAAACTTTATGCATTCGAATACGTGATCGAATTCCACAATTTCATTTTAAAATCAACTATTCTTCCTTGCATTGCTGTAATGGTGCATATACGAGCGATTTAAATTGATGCTTATGGAGCAACATCATCACATTTGAATTTCACGATCACACAATAAAAATTCGACTCCGCTGGATATACCTACAATATGAAATCTGCTGAAATTGTGTTAATTTTTTTGTATTATCGCGCGTTTTTAAATAATTCGCAGATACTCTTTAAATTTTATCCAATTACTACAGATTTACGACTATAAAGTACTACTAAATATTACTACTACTACTATAAATATTTACCACGAGTAACGGCGCGTAAAACGACGGGCCGCGCCGGATGACGCTCCGCCTGTGTGCGTCCGGCGCGTCGCGTACAGAGCGTTCCGAGCACGGGCCACCACGGATGCATCGTTCCCACGGCGCGTCCGTCCGCCTTGGCGCGGTCTGACGCGTGAAAACGCGGGCCGTGGGACCCCGGCATAAGCCTGCTCTTAACGGGCCTAATGGATTTTATCTTGTAGCAGCATTTTTATTTAAAATGATAAACAATCACGATACCTACAGTTTTCATTCGATTTTGCTTATGATTGATTTTCTGGCTTGCTGAGAAAAACTTGCTAAAATAGCTCGTTTGAGGGGAGGGTATAGCTATAAATTTCATAACTAGCGAGCTCCGAGGCAATATCGCCGGCGCAGGTGCAATATCAACGATGATGTCACTGTGGTAATGGGGAAGCAGTTACTCAGCTCTGAAAGTGCAACACACACACACACACACACGGCACAAGTAAAACACAACACCACAGACAACACAAAATCGAGTATTCAAGATTACGCAAGCGTTGCTCATGTGTGGATCTGCATTGTCTCGAACCATCAATATTGCAAGATAAAACGTGGTAATTAGCCGTATTTCTATTTAAAACACAACAACAGTTTGACGACCTCGGTAGTGTAGCGGGTTAGTAGGCTGTGACGCAAGGGGTGCGTATTCCCACGGCGGGACAAATATTTGCATAACCTACACATAGAATTCAGCGATAAGGCCGCCCGTTTTACTCCAAAATGAGATAGTTATTGTTATTTTTAGGGTTCCGTACCCAAAGGGTAAAATCGGAACCCTATTACTAAGACTTCGCTGTCCGTCTGTCTGTCCGTCTGTCTGTCTGTCACAGGGCTGTATCTCATGAACCATGATAGCTAGACAGTTGAAATTTTCAAAGATTATGTATTTCTATTGCTGCTCGAACAACAAATACTAAAAACAGAATAAAATAAATATTTAAGGGGGGCTCCCATACAACAAACTTGATTTTTGCATTCCAGCGCCATCTAGTTTCATTTGATGTTACTACGTATTATAGGTACTTTTCGCGGTCTCATGCGACCGCTCGGGGTTGGAGAGGTAAGATGAAAGAGGTTTGCGATTCCGCTGGCAGGTGGCGCTATTTTACCACTATCGGTAAAGTAAGTCGGTAAATAGGTGGTACTTCACATGATCGAATAAAAAGTTTGAAATTGAATTATTGAATTCATGTAGTTAGGTAAATAGGTACCTAGGTAGATATTATTAATTTCAAATTAATTTCGAGTTCGAATCCTGGCCGTGCATCAATGGATATTTCTGTTCGAAAAATGTACCTATATGCGCGTTACACGTGTTTATAACAGTGAAGGAAAATATCGTGAGGGAACCTGTTAGTATTCTTGAAAGCGGCGACGGGCTTGCAACCTGTCACGTGTGGAATGCGAACTACGTAGTTAGGTAAATAGGTAGGTTACGAGATATTATGAATTATTTTTTATGTTTCTAGGGTTCCGTATCTAAAGGGTAAAAAACGGGACTACTAAGACACCACTGTCCGTCTGTCTGTTACCAGGCTGTATCTCGTGAACCGTGATAGCTAGACAGTTGAAATTTTCACAGATGATGTATTTCTCTAAAATCAGCATAAAATAAATATTTAAGTGAGACTCCCGTACAACAAACGTGATTTTTTTGCCGTTTTGATAATAGTACGGAACCCTTCGTGCGCGAGTCCGACTCGCACTTGGCCGGTTTTTTATGTTATTGTTATGTGGTGTACAAAAAAGTTTTGCCTTCACCTTGCCCTTATCCCAGTTTATCTATCTAGATTCGTTTCTGATCTTGGTGTTGTGGTATAGGATATCCTATTGTGAAGGCAGGACAACGTACGTGATAGTTAGTATCTGTTTAATTAGTCTATTGCTATCGAAATATTGTCAGCAATAACGCATAATAAGCGAGCCGAGAATAGGCGTGATCCTTCTCAATGCAAACTAATACATTTCATCGCCGTTTAAAATGTTTTAATTACATTAAGATACTGTTTGTATGTAAGTGGAGTAGTTGTACTGCTTGTCGATTTACTATGTCGAAATTCAATAAGTTACGGGCATGAAGATAAGGATGCGTTCGGAAAACCGAGGTTAACTTCGTAGGGATATGATATCACGCTGTGAAAATTGCGACGCTCGTATGGCTACCATTTATATTATTTAATACATCTATGAGCGGCGATGGGCGTGCAACATGTCATTTAATACTAACTACTGCGATCAGAGTAGATGTCTACCGCGCTTAGAGATTACAGTCAAATTCAAATTCAAATTCAAAAATCATTTATTTCAATAAAATCACAAGGATCACTTTGTAACGTCTTAGGAACTAGGTGAAGTCGTGTTTATATTTCTATATCTATTGTCAAAAATATAGTATAGACATGTCTATGACTACCTTTAGACATCTTCAATGATCTGACCAGCTGGAGATCTGCGAGGATGTTTACCGTGCTCGATATAACGACTAGCGCGGTAGTATAAATAATTTGATGAATTTGATTCGATCTCATTATTACTATTTAAATAAATATACCATAAATAAAAAAAAAACTGATAACGACTGCAATCTAGTACGGTAAGACAGATTCTCAGATCTCCAGGCGCTCAGATCCTTGAAGATGTCAAAAAGGGTTAGTCAGAGGCTCGTCCAAACATTACATTTGGCACATGGCCCACACGATGCAGTTGTTAATAATTATTACTAGCATTGTAAAATTAAGCCAAATACTAACCAAACACACTTCGATACGAAATTCACCCACACGGCACTATCAACGATACACAAAAGGATTCCCGGTACCCACATAGTATTAGCAAGGCAATATTGTTGTTAATTGTTAATAATTAAAGCCCCGCATTGTCTTATCCTGGGGTTAGAGTAACAGGGGTGAAGAGGGGTAAACAGGATAATGGAGGGGGGGACCTTTGAAATTACATTGTAATGGCGTAGCTGAGTGCTGTGCTCGGGAAGAACTTTGTAAGCATTTTGTTGCCTTATTATTGTAGGTTTGTTGCCATTAGGCCTTTTTGGGGTGATTTTATGTTAAATATTATGATTTCTCTAAAAGCTGGAATGTTTCACGCGATAGAGATGTTTATATAGGTATATAAAACACTGGAGCTCTACATAGCATTTACGAAAATGATCATGGAAAAAATGATAGGCACCGTGTTTGTTGCCTGATTCATCAAGCTTGGTCGCGAGGAATCGGCGTAGCTTCACCTAAATCCTAAGACGTTTCATAAACCTTTACATAAATAAATATTCACATATATTTCACACAGCACCACCTAGCCTAAAACAAAGCAAAGCTTGTACTATAAAATCTACATCACTAATAGAAAACTAATATACTTTTTTAAATAGGATCACGATTGTAATCCCAAGTCATGCTAGCCCAAGCCCAAGCCCATCCTCTCAGATCTTCAGGCGCTTAGATCCTTTAAAAATGTCTAGTGGCACATGCCCACATTTCGCAGTAGTTAGCATTCCATACGTGACAGGTTGCAAGCCCATCGCCGCTTATGAGAATACTAACTGGTTTCCTTATGATGTTTTCCATCACCATTTTGTGCACGTGTTTTTGTTTTTAAGTATATAAGTTAACATTGGTTGTTAGAATGAATATAGCTTCGTATCATGGTTACCTAAGCCGTTGACTAATAAAGCTAATTACCTCACAGACACCATATTCTTTTATTAGTCAAGTTTGTTGTTTTGAACAAATTTCAACAAACCTTGACTCAGTCCTAAATGACCAAGAAGGACCCAGTGAACCGACCACAACATTCACAACCACACGAGAGCGTATTCCCCAGACGAAACGGTTAGAATTAATTAAATTCAGAACATCACACGAACAATATGATGCCACTCGACTTGTTTAAGTACTCATTAATTTAAAACACAGAGCCTAACTTCGTATATGACCTTAAGATGCTCTTACGCGGGCCATTAAATTGCTTTGATAATTTTTTGGCACTAAAGCGTGTTTGTTGGCTGATTTTTCGAAGCTTAACAGGAGGAGGCTAAAACAGGAACAGGCGAGGAACAGCGAGGAACAGGCTAAAACACTTAGGGTCTGCGTACATTGGCGGACGGGAACTTATTTCGATTGGATAACTATTAAATTCAATTGATAAATTTTAAATATTCAGCCGTCCCGTCCGCCAATGTGAGCAGGCCATTAATCGGTTTAAGCTGCTCGAAAAATACAATAAATTGCTCACCGCACTAAAAAGCAAGTTCTTTGCCCGAAAAGTGTCAACTTCGAATGGCCGGCCATAACACACCAAATTAACTAGGTATCGAAAGTGTCGTTAACTCGATAATAAGTACGAGTAGTGTATCAATCCTGATAATATTATAAATGCGAAAGTTTGTGATAAGGCTGATATGTTTGTTCCCTAATCAAAAATAAACGACAAAACAGATTAAGATGAAATTTGCTGTAGTATGTAGACAAAAAAAACAGAATAAATAAAGGGGGAACTTATAATCCGAAAAACAACCCCTAAATGATAAAAAAACGCAAAAAGGATGATTTTGGTATAGATGGTGCTGGTGTGCAACAAATCTGACATCACAGACTAAAAACATTTAGTCGTCATAGCATCGCAGTTTTTGACTAATAAATGATACGCATACTACCAAAATTCGTAATTTATTTTATCAGTACAAGGTTTGTTGGAAAAAAAATTGGAAGTTGTTGCCTTAAGTTGCTTTTTTCTATGCAATTATTGAAGTTTAGGCAGAACAAAGTTTGTCACGGGTCGGCCAGTACACTGTAATCCATACACTTTGAGGTTTATTTATTACTAGCTGACCCGTGCCCGCTTCGCTGTGCGTTACACATTTCTAATACCATCGTGGACTTTTTTGTAGACGTTTTTAAGGTATACAATACTGTAGTTCATTATTTTGATATATCTCGTGGGGTTCAGCCAGCATTTGCAATGTAAGCGCAAAAAAATGTGTTTATTTACGACATCACATTAGAAACCTCTAAAATTATCAGTGTTTCTCTACTATATTATGCATGTATTATACATATAAACCTTCCTCCTGAATCACTCTATCTATTAAAAAAAACCGCATCAAAATCCGTTGTGTAGTTTTAAAGATATAAGCAAATACTAATACATACATATTACATACAGACGCGGGAAGCGGAAAGCGACTATGCTTTATACTATGTAGTGATTTTTCCGTTGAACACAGCTCGCGAGCAAATTTGCAAAAGACCAGACTAGATAATACTTAAAAAATGGCCCGTGTAAGACATTTTAAACGAAGAGTCAATACTATAAAAGGTTGTAGAGCTATATTAAACATAAACTGAAAATTATTTACATAACCTTATTTTTCTAACATACGAGCCGCATGTTTTTAACGCTATATCAGTAATAGTTATAAACTTATCGTTTTACTTATTTTTTTTTTAAATATTGTTGGACATTTTTCTCATTGCTATCTAGACTAGATAACTGATAGAATACCTATATACTTTTTTTTTTGTACATACATACATATGGTACTAGCACGCAGATACAGAGCAAACATCTATGTTCATCACACAAATATTTGCTCTGGATGGGGATCAAACCCACAACCTACAGCGCTGAAGGCAGAGTTACTACCAGCTGTGAGGCCGTCGAATGAGCAACAATATCTAAAGACTGTTATAAATAACGCGAGAAGTCACCCATCAATTAAAAACTGCGCTAACTGTTGCTTGAATGTGATCTGTTTAGCACCAAACCGAGACACGATCGTTCCCATTTGAATTGCAAGCGAAACGGTCCAACTTTCGCCAATAAACATCCCATTTCCACTTATCAATGGCAGCTTGCAAGTGGAAATTGAATAAAAAGAGCAAGCTACACAAGTATATTAATAAAGTCACCTGGGCGAACCGTTCCGAGTTCCATTTCGGCGAGAGTTCCGAATAAATCAGCGTTAACGACCACTTTGCCGGGTTAAACCTGAATTACCCCAAGAATTCCTCTGTCACTTCAAATCTTGATATGTGATGGGTTTTATTGCAATAATTTTATATTAAAACGGTTGAGGGCGTTTGGAATTTGATGAAAAAAATTGGCGTCGCTGTAATGAAATATAACAAATCGCGTGACGATATGTTACTAAGTGTTAAACTTCTCTCCGCAAATGTATAATGGTATGTTATTTCAAAGTTCTGGTTGACACAGTCGCTGCCTTGAGAAATTTAATTAATATTATTTCCACACCTTAATTATTTCATTTCTATTCATCTTGCTTCGCTGGATCTCAAACTTTGTTGCTGTCAAATAACACCTAGTCAGTTGATATCTGTTTTTAACCGTAGGTATACGAGTATATATTTTCTTACATTAGAAACCCGTAAATTATTTCGAAGTTTGCTAAGAAATCTTACAATCATTTTCTCGCTTAATGTAAGGTCGGCACAACATGTCGACAAACATGTTACGAAGAGGATTTGGCTTATATTTTACAACCAGCGGCCTGCCTGACGTCAGCCCTCTTCGGAAAAGAATTGCTACCGCTTTACTAAAGTTGCACATAATGGTCGTCAATATTCGAGACAAGACAAGCTCAACAAAAGATAGAATAAACTTGTTCACACTTTAACAATCGACAGATTTACATAAATGAAAACAACATGCAGAAATAATAAAATAACGTAGAGCAGCAGCAAGCCTGCAACTTTGACTGACAGAATAACCACTAGGCTAGAATTGTATTTATCAAGATAACAGGATAGGATACGTTTTCGGTCGAAATTCTTTGAATATAAAATAAATAAATATTGGCGGACTTTGCACACAGCACCATCTAGTCGCAAACTAAGCAAAGCTTGTATTATGGGAACCAGGTAACTGATAGAATACTTATATACTTTTTTTTTAAATACATAATAAGAACAAACATCTACAGAGTACATATCTATGTGTGTACTCTAATATTAGATAGTTTATGTTACTTCTTTTTTATGTTATTTTATGTGGTGTGCATTAAGTATTTTCTATATAGCTAGATAGCTATATTCACCTCACAAATGTTTACCTTGGGTGGAAATCAAACCCACAACCTACAACGCAGTTGACAGACTTAATATATAGTTTTTAACAGATGTACGCGCGGCCGTCGTCCAATCATACGCGGCTGCCGCGCAAAAATGCCGTGCTATGTCTGGTTACACCTTAACAATTTGAGGTAACTACCTGACATTCAGCTTTCAAACCGCTAGGGAATCCATCGCAATATTAAAAGTTTAATTTATGTCATACCTACTAGCTAAAAGACCTGGTTTCGTACGGGTAATTTATTTTTCAACACATTTGCTCGTAAAGTGAGCCTTATTACATCGTTCTTAGTGCCATAAACCGAGCTATAACACACTCGTGCATAATATTATTACACACTAGTGCATAATAGAATTATACCTACAAAGTTAAGTTAGTACCTAACTGTAAATGATTTAATAACTGCAATGACTTACTTAATAAGTATTTACCAACAAATTAAGCATATAAGTATTCTATCAGTTATCTGGTTCCCATAGTACAAGTTTTGCTTAGTTTGGGGCTAGATGGCGCTCTGTGATAATGCCCACCTTTATTATTATTATTATCATTACATCTTCAATGACGTTGAAATGTGACTTATAATATTTTTATCGTGGTATACATTTGAGGAACTGATTGAACTGAGTATTGCAAATGGTGAATATCAAAGACTAGCAGTCCGCCCCGGCTCCGCACGGGAGTAACGTATTATAACGATTTTATGGGTATTTTTTTACCCATGTTACATTATCGAAGTTTTAATAGGAATCCCTATTTTTTTTCAAACAATAAATATGGCCTATGTTACTCAGAGATAATGTAGCATTCTAAAAGTAAACGATTTTTTGAAATATATCCAGTAGTTTTTGTATTTATTCCATACAAATATACAAAACATATTTCCTCATAATAATAGTACCTATAGATTATTACTCTCATAATAACTTTTGAATGGTATGGAATTTGGGAATGGTATAATTAAAAAAGTAATTTACAGGTACTGATATGGCCTTGAAAATGAAGTGATTTTTTGGATAAGGTTTAATACCCAGGTACGAATAATGTGGCCTAGTTTGTACAGGCGGCGTTACCATTGCATATTTTAACATGAAAAAGTAGTTATTGTGACATAACTGTAATAGTTGGACATAATTATGGTATTGCTGACTTATTTGTTAATATTGATGTAATCTTTAAAACTGCAGTTCATCACTTTGCTTTATTGTCAATAATTTCCGCAGCATACGCGATAAATAAAGATTTTTTTGGTTTTTTTTATCACACGATGGGTTACATTATCGAAGTTTTCATACGGATCCCTAATAGTTAGACAAATGGTATTGTTGATTTATTTGTAGATATTGATGTCCTCTTTAAAACTGTAGCACATTATTTTGCTCTATTGTCAATAATTTCCGCAGCATACGCGATATAAAGATTTTTTTGGATTTTTTATCACACGTTGGGTTACATTATCGAAGTTTTCATACGGATCCCTAATAGTTAGACATATGGTATTGTTGACTTATTTGTAGATATTGATGTTCTCTTTAAAACTGTAGTACATTACTTTGCTCTATTGTCAATAATTTCCGCAGCATACGCGATATAAAGATATTTTTGGATTTTTTATCACACGTTGGGTTACATTATCGAAGTTTTCATACGGATCCCTAATAGTTAGACATATAGTATTATATTTTTTTTGTAGATATTGATGTTTTCTATAAAACTATAGTACATTACTTTGCTCTATTGTCAATAATTTTCGCAGCAAACGCGATATAAAGATTTTTTTAGGATTTTTTTTCACATTTTGGGTTACATTTTCGAAGTTTTCATACGAATCCCTAACGTTTTTGAAAATACTATATAGCCTATGTCCATCAGGGATAATGTAGGATTCTAATGGTAAAAGAATTTTTTGAATCGGTTCAGTAGTTTCGGAGCCTATTCGAGACAAACAAACAAACAAACAAACAATCAAATCTTTCCTCTTTATAATATTATTATTATAGTATAGACTAAAACAAACCGCTTGCACTACTAAAACAGAGAGACAGCTCTTCAATCTCATGAATTCAGAGGACGTGGGGTTGAATGCAATGTTTCGGATAGTGACGCAAATCGAGAGATCGACTCTCGAATTTGCGTCACTATCCGAAAGGTTTTCGTATCGGTATCTAGAGATACCGATACGCAAGGCATATACGATAGCGTACGCTTTGCAATACGTAGTAGGTATAGAAGCGTCGGTATTTGTCGATGGCTTTCAAAAACCTCTATCAAATGTATTGATTTAGTCAGCGCTGGTAATGTGATGGATGGAAGACTTTGTTCTGTCCAAAAATCCATAATCGCATAGAAAAAAGCTATTTCAGGCAACTTCAAACTTTTTCTCTAGAAACTTTGTACTGATAATATCAATTTCGAATTTTGGTAGAATACGTATCATTCATCAGTAGTCAAAACAATATTCAGATTTTTTTTGATAAAATAAATAACGAGTATTAAGCGCGTTGCGTTGCTATGACAACTTAATGTTTTCGGTCTGACATGTCTAATTTTTTGCACACCAGCGCCATCTATACCAATATCGTTATTTTTGCGTTTCGTTAACATTAAAGGATTGTTGAAGTTTACTCCTTAAGAATCGGTTTTTGATAAAAGGCGCCCGGTATGAGAAAAATGTGAGTAGTAAAATCTACTGAACGAATGACCTAGTTACGTTTTTGGTGCGCAACTTTCTAATTTGGTGTAAGCAGTGCAGCTAGATCGTGGGTAGTGTGTACCCTTACTTTGCCTACACTTTATAATGCTTTCTCTCACCCTTACTGATGGCAAAATATCTTATAGTGGGGGTACGCTCTACGCACGATCTGGTAAACTCCAGTCGTGCGTCGGAGCTGACACACACAATTTTTTTTCGGATTTTATGTACCCCTATTTAGTAATCAGATTTTTTATCTACATCTACAAATTTCATCTATATCCGCTCCGTCGTTTAGGCCCGCTGGTTTTAAAACATACAAACATCCTTACAAACTTTCGCATTTATAATATCACTAGCTGACCCGTGCCCGCTTCGCTGTGCGTAAGACATTTCTAATACCATCGTGGACTTTTTTGTAGACGTTTTTAAGGTGTACAATACTGTAGTACATTATTTTGATATATCTCGTGGGGATCAGCCTGCATTTGCAATATAAGCGCAAAAAAATGTGTTTATTTACGACATCACATTAGAAACCTCTAAAATTATCAGTGTTTCTCTACTATATTATGCATGTATTATACATATAAACCTTCCTCCTGAATAACTCTATCTTTAAAAAAAAACCGCATCAAAATCCGTTGTGTAGTTTTAAAGATATAAGCAAACATACATACATACGCGGGAAGCGGAAAGCGACTTTGCTTTATACTATGTAGTGATTAGGATTAATGTTTAGCAGGCTTAGATTTTTTAAGTCAGTGTCAACATAGTGGTTTATTTTGTGCATTTCAAGGTTAAATTTATGTAGTGGAATGGGATGACTTATCACATTGGGTAGGCGAGCCATTGTTTGGGAACAACGAGAAAAGTTCTTTGTTGGCAATAAAAAATTATTTCAATGAAAGTTGTACGTAAGAGTGAAGGCTGGCGGCTCAGTCGTGAGGGGAATTTTGAGGAGCAATTTTGGAACTAATCGATGAAATGATAGAGTCTTAGCTTAGCTTAGTCAGTGTGAGGTGAATCCTAATAATATTATAAATGTGAAAGTTTGTGAGTTTGTATGTATGTTTGTGCCTCAATCAGACCTAAACGATAAAACGGATTAAGATGATATTTTCTGTAGATGTAGATATAATGCCCGAATAAAAGATAGACTATTTTAAAATATAAAAAACATCCCTAAAAGGATAAGGAAATGCAAAGAGGATGATTTTGGTATAGATGGCGCTGGTGTGCAACAAATCTGACAGCACAGACTAAAAACATTCAGTGTTTTCTAATTGATTATTGAAATTTGACAGGACAACGTCTGTCAAGAGTCGGATAGTTTAAAATATTTTGACTGGCCTCACAGCTTCTGTTCTGTTTCGATTCCCAAATATTTGCGTGATGGACATAGATGTTTGTTTTGTGTCTGGATGTTATAATGTATATTTACAAAAAAAATGTATAAAAGTATGCTATCAGTTAGCTTGTTCCCATAGTACAATCTTTGCTTAGCAAAGTACTTAGCTAGTTTTGGGACTACAACGGGTTGAAATCCCGCCTAAGTGATAATTGTTTTGTATTACATTTTGATTTTACCTTAGGGTGGGTAAGCACTGTAAACACAAATAATTAAAACTGGTTAAATAAATTTCCAAAAATAGTCGCTTTATTTCTACAAATAATGAGACACCAACTAGCTTTGCCAATTCTCAGAATGAAACTAAACCGCAGAAATATTTTAGGGCCAAGTTACTATTATGACTTAATTTAAGTCTTCGAATTGCCTCTATTTTGCGGTAAGCTCGTCTTGCAAATAAAACTTTCAAGAAACGAATTTACACAGTATTTATAAACTAGTGTAGGCTAAATTCCCGTATACAGTCACCACGGGCCTGAAACAACAATGCAACACATCATTTGACACACACAAGCATTTTAATTACTAAAGCTTCAGGACTGTGTAAACGAGGTGCTGGCGTTATGACATAGGGTTACAGTTGCTAGATAAGCCAACCTAATTTCACATTCTAAAAATTGTATACTAGAGGTATACAATTTTTTTTTAGATAATGTCTGTTTGTTACATATCAAGAAGGTAAATAACTTCTTACAAGTACTTTTTTCGCAATCGTCACCTCACTGTATCCCGTTTTCATCAGATGCTTTGCTCACTTTTACCTATTATACTAATGTTTGTGGAGACGAAATAAATGCCTTTTTAGGTTTCCATACCCAAAGGATAAAAACGGGACCCTATTACTAAGACTTCGCTGTCCGTCTGTTTGAAATTTTCACAGATTATGTATTTCTGTTGCCGCTATAACAACAAGTACTGAAAACAGAATAAAATAAATATTTAAGTGGGTCTCCCATATAACAAACCTGTTTTTTTTTTGCCGTTTTTTATAGATAATGTTACGGAACCCTTCGTGCGCGAGTCTGACTCGCACTTGGTCTTGGCACTTGGTCACTTGGTGCTGTCCTTTTTATCCATCTAGTGACCCAATTCGTGGTGATTTTTATGAGCAACAAAGACCTTTGTCATAGTTTAACGACTTTTTACAGCTTGACATCTCCAACAGTTAATGCGTCTAGCACTAGCATCCATTTAGAAACCGCAAAACTAAGAAACACATTCAACATTGATTCAACAATGTTCATTCAACATTCAACATTCATTGCGGCGCCACTGAAAACCAGTGCTCCAACAACCTTACGCTGCTGTAGCAAATGCTGAAGGGAAGCCTCATTTCTATAACATGTATATCTTATCTTATCCTTATGTTATTGTGTGTATTTTGTAGTCGAAATAAAAAACAATCTATTCTATTCTATTCAACACACACAGAACAAACAAAACAAAAGCACTGAAAGCCTGGAATTTGGAAGGTAGCTTCCTTTTATAGTCTAGAGTGCACTAAAGAAGAAATTTCCATAACACAACCCCTAACGGGGTGCCGCGGGTGATTGAAGTTTGTAAGGAAATAAACGCGAAAAAGTTGCAGACTCCTCCACGAGTAATATTTTCTTCTTGAGCGTACAAAAATCAAGGAAATCCCTACCGAAATCTAACTTTTTGTAAAATCTTTTTACATCTTTTATAGATAAACTTTCCACTACTTTACTAACGTATGTGCTTTATTAGCTTTATAGAGCTTTCATCTATAGGCCTCACAGCTCAGTTGGTAGTAGCTCTGCCTTCTGCGCTGAAGGTTGTGGGTTCGATCCCCACCCAGGACTAATATTTGTCTGATGAACATAGATTTGTTCTGTGTCTGGGTGTTATGTATCATAATATATGTATGTATTTACAATAAAAAAAGTATATAAGTATTTTATCAGTTAACTAGTTTGCATAGTACAAGCTTTGCTTAGTTTGGGGCTAGATGGCGCTGTGTGATAACGTCCACCAATATTTATTTTACAGTTTTTCTATCTCACGAAGGCGATTTGGTCTCTATTATGTGTGTAAATTTGACATTGACATTGTGTATGCGTAATGCCGGGGTCCCACGGCCCGCGTTTACACGCGCCAGACCGCGCCAAGGCGGACGGACGCGCCGTGGGAACGATGCATCCGTGGTGGCCCGTGCTCGGAACGCTCTGTACGCGACGCGTCGGACGCACACAGGCGGAGCGTCATCCGGCGCGGCCCGTCGTTTTACGCGCCGAGGGACCCCGGCTTAAGCTCGGGAGCGCTTAGTATCAGTCACGCACACAAAAGCGCGTGTCTATACACATCACAACTACAACAACTATAGCTAAAACAACAATTTATTTACTTATTTATTCAAAACACTCAATAAGTTACAGTAAAAAACCAAAACGTTTAAGAGTATAGGTAGTCTAAGAGGTATATCACGCGAAAAACCGCGGGAGGAAACCAGAATTAAACATCTGTGCTTGTTCAATAAAAAAATGTGCACAACCCACAAGTTTTTTCTTTTGTATTTCCAAAAGAATTTACTCTTACATTTATTTTTAAAAGCCGTAACCGGATCGTCGGTTTGCAGCAATTAAATTTAATCACACTGAAAAATTACAAACGGAAGGGTCAAATACAAACACGACTTGGTAAACGGTGGAAATTTGTATCTGGCAAAGAATTCTTAGGATCGAGCAATTAATTAGACAAACTCTCTAGGCGAACCGTTCTTAAGGTGATACTTGATTTTTTTTGTTATTTGTATGGGCTGTGTCTACCCGGACAAGACGAAAAGAATGATAGAACCGCATTTAAAATACTAAAAAAAACTATCAAACTTAAAAAGAAATTGTCTTTAATTTAGGTAGTTATAAACATGAACTTATTCATAGTTTGGAATAAAAAAGGTAAACATTGATTTTGAAGAGTCAACTTTAAAAATAAATCTATCGAGAAAGGGTTCATTAATCGTATTTCTGTGTTTAATTTATCTAGATATAATCCTTAAGTTATCTTTGGCATAAAAAAACAAAACTGTATGTTTTGCGGTTATTAAGAAAAAAACTATTCTACATTCATCAAACTTTACCCCTCGTCTTAAGTTCAAATTGGAATTTGGATAGGTCTATTAGCCCATACTTCGCCTATTCAATTAATATACCAGAATATTAATATAATTATGATACCATTAAGCTGGATGTAGTACCTACAGATAATAATTATTAACAGTGAGAAACACGAAAGCTCGTTCTGCCTTAATTACTTCATTCATAATCAAAATAACAATATTATAAATGTGAAAGTTTGTGAGTAAATTGGGATGTTTGTATATTTATGTTTTAATCGCGCCGTATCAGCTAAGGCTAAGTTCACATGCAACGCGCGTTATCGCACACCGACGCGCGATCAAATTCACAAAAACTTCAAATGACAAGCGCTTACGAGTCGCGCGTTGCGAGTACTCGTCAGTCTGTTTGGTGGAGTTGAAATAAACAAAATTACAAGAAAATCGCGATGGTAGCGCGCGCTCAACTGAAGAATCAACGGACAATAATACATACATATTATCAAAGGTGAAAATTATCGGTTGTAAATTAAATATTTATTTTTATTTATGTATGTAAATACCAGGATGTCTAGTCTCACGATTTGAAAACGCGCGTCAAAATTTTGTCATCAGAACATGGCATTAAAAAATTGTATCTGACGGCAGACGAAGCCGCGTGTCGAAACTTGTGTTATTATAAAATATTGATTAAGATTTAGTTATTACTCCATAAAATGGCTTTACTCACGTAGTACCTGAAATAAAGTAGCCTATGTTTTTAATTAACTTTTATTAGGTCTTTGCATTTTTTAAATTTCCTGTTTTCTTTGGTTTTGGACTTGAAGTCGGTTTTGTTTTTAGTTTTTTGACTCTTTCGTCTTTAACTCTTTGACTCAAATCTTTTTTTCATACTTTTCGTCCTTATTCAAAAGGCATTTATTTCAATAAAATCACAAGGATCACTTTGAAACGCCTTAGAAGCTAGGTGAAGCTACACCTGTTCCTCGCGACCAAGCCTAGAAGAATCAGGCAACAAACACGGCTTGGGGCCTATAATTTTTTTCAATGATCCTTTCCTTAATGCTATGTAGAGCTCCAGTGTGGTGCAGATCGAGCAAGGTGAAGGCTCAAACAGGAATAATAATTAAAAGTTTAGACTTTCGGCGATTCTAAAATATCTAAGTCTATGTGCCCGGCGCGACACGATGCGTGGCGGCTATCTCGTTGGCACACACTCGCCCCTCATGCGACGAAACCGCGCGCTTTCCACCTAGTCTACTTAAAACCGAGCTTATCCATAATTACTTTTGAATAAAACATTTCCAATTAAATAGTTTGTGACTAATGAACTGATATTTATGAGAACAATAAGCAAATTGACGTACGTTATGCAGTAGTATGCATAATGCATACAGGATGGGTTAGTGAGTTATGTGAAAATATTCTTAGGATTCACGGGCTTGTTTTTAATGAGAGTTTAGGATGCTGTTTGTAGCTCAATTACACCCAAATGACGGAACGGATTTGGATGAAACTAGGAACATACATAGCCTAATGCCATGCAATAATAACATATAGGCTGCGAAGCCCCTGGCATAAGATAGTATTGTCATAATTAAAATGTCTCTAGATGGATTTTAAGGTGTTTTTTGAAATTGCATACTTGTCAAGGATTGGTTAAAAAAAATGAAAAAATATTTATTAGAACGAAATAAAAGAACTTAATTTATCTAAATTTTGTAGATATGAATGAGTATAAATAGGGATTTCTTTCAGTCCCTCACTAGGCTTGGTCTGTATCGAGGAACTACCGACCGCTGCAATGACGACAAACACACGTCGGCGCGTAGTCCGCCTTTGCTTTTCGAATAAATTAATGATATAAATTATGTATAATTACTTATCAAAAACCTATTCTAATAGAAATCTAGATCTACATATTACCTATCTCTAACAATAAATCACAAGTTGATCTTAATAGTAGGTATCAAAATATTTCGATCATAAATTCTAAAACGTATCATTTTGAAATAACATCTTTATCGTGAAAAGTTTCTGCTATTATGTTTTCAGCTTAATAGAAATCTAGGTAGGAACCTGAAGTTATATATTTATAAAAATAGGAGATGTGGCTTGTTCAGAAGTATTTCTTTTTTCGTTTCGAAAAAGAGCAATCGTCGACATACAGCCCCTTAAAAAAACCAAACATTTCACATATCATGTGAAATGTGTATGTGAAATGTTTGGTTTTTTTTATGGGCTGAGTCTACCCGGATACCACGGAAAGAGTGATAGAACTGCATTATCTTGAAAACCATTAAACTTAAAAAGAAACTCTATAATTTATTTAGCTAGTACGATTATTTAACGAATTGTATAAAATTGTATGAACTGTTTAGATGTTCATAGTTTTGATTAAAAACGAAACAAGTGTTTTTAAAGAGCCAATTTTGGAAAATAAATCTATCGAGAAAAGTTTCACCAATCGTGTTTCTGTCTATAATTTATCTTGAATTTATCCATTATCATTGTCATAAATAACAAAACTGTATGTTTTGCGGTTATTGAGAAAAAACGATTCTGCATTCATCAAAAACATTTATTACTCGTCTTATAGGTTTAAGGGTCTAAACTCTATGGCATTACCAGAAAACTTACAAGCAAAATAACCAAGACCAAAATCATTTGAGTCGGAGGGCTTAAAAGAACTCGAAAGCAAAACGAGCACAAGCAAAAATCATTTGCCGGTGAAATGACGTGGAAATTGCCAACAGCTCTATCATTCAACTTCACAAACCGTGCATTTTCCCAGCCGCCCTCTAAACAAGTTTGTCCGAACATGCACTCGCTTATTGCCTTCCCCGTCAGCAGTGGACGACTTATTGCCGCGTAATACGGATTTATAGCGCAGCTATTACTGTGCTACATACTTTATAAGTGCATATTCAGTGGCTGAAAAACAGTATGAAACGCCGGAGAGACTTTTGCAAACTTTTATAGTGGACAGCGTTTTATTGGGAAGGAAACATATTTTCAGACTAGAGAAGTTAAGAAGAGTCAGGTTTATGACAGATAAAGTAATTATTTACTTTGAAAATATCGTTTACAACCATGTATTTACCTTTATTTACCCCCGCCAAGTCAAGCAAAAAGCGCACAACTAGCTTTTTCCGCGACTTCGTTCACATAGATTCAGGAAATCTGTTTTTGACTTCTTCATCGAAAACCATTGAAACTCCGAAAAATCAAAATAAAATTTTAAGAAAAAAGTAGCCTATGTTCATTGCAATACTTTAAACTATCTCTGTATGAAATTTCATCACAATCAGCCAAGCAGTTTGACCGTGATAACTTCACACACAGACAGACAGAGTTACTTTCGCATTTATAATAATAGTATAGATGGGAATTCTACAGTAGAAGTTGGCGTTGAGCTAGACAAAACAGCGCGCTGGCTGGTCAGACAGTACACTTCCAATTAGACCGTCAGATCAATCTGTTCTCGTAAAATAATACTCCTTCACTTTATATCAAGGTGATTACTCGGACAGGGGCCGTAGGGACACTTTTCCAAGATAAATGAAAAAACTTTACCGCTCGCAGTCATTTATCATCAGATTAATTGAATCCTAAACAAAAGTTGCTATACAAGTTGCGGTTTACGTTACTTTCGTGATACGGCAAGAAATTCGACTTAAATATGGCCGCGTAAGTGACTTCAAGTGAAGTGGCTTACCGAGGAGCCTACCCAGATATAACGGAAATTATGATAAAAACGCATTATTTTAAAAACAATAACTATGTAAAAACTGTCTTTTTTTAAGGCGACTGATTGTCACTTAAGTAAAAAAATATCTGTTAAATATTTTTGGATTTGGAGCTAGAACGGTGGTTTTAAAAGTCATTTTTTATTGATAAATCTGTCTAAAAAAGTATTACCAAATCGTGTTTTATCTTTAATTATGATAAATAAAACCCTAAAGTTATCTTATTTATGAAATAAAATCTATTTATTATGTTAGTCTCACTCTCTCATATCAACAGTTCACCAATTTTAGAGTATACATTTTTATATCACTTTAAGGTACCTACATTTATCGTCAAAAGTTAGCTAACTCCTACTAACAGTCAAATCGCGTTGTTTGTACCTATATGACTTAGAGGCAGAACTAGTTGATGACCATGCTGCTCAGCATAAACCATCGCCTAAAAACACTTCCTCGCAGGTCACAAACACCCAGAACTTCATACAAGTGTTAAGACTCATGTACCTATCATTTCACCAGCAACTCTTCAAACTGAAACACAGCAACAGGTATGGTGGTACTGCATTGAACCCCTTCATAAGGAGCTCTTATGCCGGGGTCCCACGGCCCGCGTTTTCAAGCGCCAGACCGCGCCAAGGCGGACGGACGCGCCATGGGAACGATGCATCCGTGGTGGCCCGTGCTCGAAACGCTCTGTATGCGACGCGCCGGACGCACACAGGCGGAGCGTCATCCGGCGCGGCCCGTCGTTTTACGCGCCGTGGGACCCCGGCTTTAAATTCAATATTGTGAATATCACCAATGTTATTTCTTTATGGAATAGGTAAATATGAATTGAATTGAAAATGTATTTTATTGCATACGCCGCGTGCGTCTGCCTAGACAACCTCTCTGTCTGTAGGTAAATGAATTTTACTGGTACGAAACCGGAGGTTCGTAACCAGTTAAGGCATAAGAAAAATCATCTCTATACGATACTCGTTCTACTACACTAATGTTTGTTTTTTCCTCGCAAGTACGTAGAAAAAGTGCGTATAAAACTCGTAAGCAACTTGCTCACTAGACACTTGGCTGTTTTACGCCCACGCTTACGGCTCGGGCTACAAACAACAGCTTCGTGTGTAATGAGCAACTTTACTCACTTGTATCATTACAAAACTATTACTATTACAAAAGCTTGTTATTGAAAAATATTTTTTAACAAAAAACTTATTACTTTCAAAGTTCGGACTGAAATGTTACATTCTATATAAATTACGAAAGTAAATTGCTTCATTGTAAAACGTGCTGAATATTTTACGCATAGTTTAATTCTGAAACGCTTGCAGAGTTTATTGAAAGCATTGCCTGTAATAAAACCGACTTTAATTTAGTCCACTGGTTCTCAAAATATACAGCATTTAAATAATTTTCGCTTTTTATATAATGCGTTCACCGCAGCTGTGGAACTAAATGATAGGTTTTTAGTAGATATACCGCTCGATTGAGTTTTATTTTACGAAATAACATTGAACTACGGTGAGGCTACGCGCGAACGGTACCTTTTTATCACCGGTTTCTAACGTTATCGCATCGCTAGTAAATTCGTTGTAAATATACATTTGTGGCCAATGACATGATTCTTACAAGCTTTTATTTAACTAGCAATGTATGTTTGTAGGTAACTATTTTTGTTCGGGTAGAATCCTGCAACTCAATTTTTAAACAGTTATCCCCAACCTATAGAGCTGAAACACCTTTAAATCTGATGACAATACGATAATATGGTGACAGCGAGCTGATTTGATGATGGAATCAAGAGCTGTTCAACAGACACTTACAATGGAACTCCTTACTTCGATTGAGTTAATTTTTTGCATTCTTGTCAAGTTCCGATCATAATGTTATAATGATTGTTATAGATGTGACAGGTGATAGCGTGCTGGTGCTTGATGGTTTGAATTATTTGACAAAAGCTAGTAATTGAAAAATATTTTTCAACAGAAAACTTATTAAAGCTTGATACAATGATATATTTGATAATCTGACTGGTTAGTAATTGCAATTTTTTGTTTATAATAAAAACTAATGCTAACTCAATTTTGTCAATTACACGGCACCGCAACCTCACCATTTGGTTCATTGAATTCCGCATTTTTTGTCGCATTAAAATACCGTTAATTTACTTACAGGTGAAAAATGATACGCATTCTACAAGCTTCAATCGCACAATCGTTTTAGGGAATAAACAATCTGCTGTAAACATTTTAAACAATTTTTTTTAAATTTCGTAAAAAAAAAACTTCTGCTTTGAATAAAGAGAGGTAATCAAAGGCAGCATCGTTAGTAAACTGTTTCGTTTCATAATGGAAAAATTAAAAACGTAAAATAATGATAGAATCACGACTGTAATCCCTAAATATGGTAGACATACTCTCAGATCTCAAGGCGCTTTGATCCTTGAAAATGTATTAAAGGGGTGATCAGAGGTACGTCCAAATTTATGTTTGGCACAATACCTACATTTTGCAGTAGTTAGCATTCCAACAACAGGTTGCAAGCCCATCGCCCAACGTGTATGTGTAAAAAAAATTCTTTATACAGATAATTCAACAGCAATATTTCGGAATCAAGCAATGTTAGTTTAACATGACTCGATTGCAGATGTAGACGTAAAACCTAGTTATATACATACATGCCTTATCTTCTTCTATATAAAATTTTCATGTCACAATGTTAGTTACCGTACTCCTCCGAAACTGCTTGACCGATTCTCATGAAATTTTGTGAGCATATTGAGTAGGTCTGAGAATCGGCCAACATCTATTTTTCATACCCCTAAGTGATAAGGATGGCGTAAAGATCGGCAAAAACGGAAAGTGCTTTTTTCTGTGGGATTATTGACATTTGGCAGGACAACGTCTGTCGGGACAGCTAGTAACTTTATAATATCGGACCGGCTATGGCGAATGGTCTTAGACTGTATAGTAATATTAAGTGATAGAAAATGCTTATAAATGTGATAAATTAAATTTTTGACATTTTGTATGGACTGGACTACCCGGATAAGACGGAAAAAATGATAAAACTGCATTATATTAAAAACCATCAAATTTAAAAAGAAACTGAACGTAATTTACTTAGCTAGTATGAGTTTATCTAACGAATAATATAAAAATGAACTGTTTAGCTATTCATAGTTTCGATTAAAAACGAAACTAGTGTTTTTGAAAAGCCAACTTTGGAAAATAAATCTATCAAGGAAAGTTTCACCAATCGGGATTATATCCTTAAGTTATCTTTGTCATATAAAACAAAACTGTATGTTTTGCGGTTATTGAGAAAAAACGATCCTGCATTCATCAAAAACATTTATTACTAGTCTTAACTCTTAAGATTCCTTAAATATCACCCTCGGATAGATTCAATAATTTCAGATCAAAATTAAAAAAATATCATAGAAAGCGCGCACAATAAAATAATAATCTAATTATAAAGCCTTCAATAGAGCCTTCGAAGTCGCTCGAGCCCGAAAGGAAATCATCAAGGATTCCCAAGGGATTCAAAGAGCCACTAATTGTTTACACGCCAAGTGGAGGCACGATATGGACACTCAGAAGGGCCGTGACATTGTTTATTAATGAATAGAAATCGGTACTGGCGCACTGGCTTAATGGAATACACGAGCACAATGCTTCTGACAGCACAAAGCGAGTTTTCTTAAGATAGCTGAGTTTGTCGTGGTACTTACGAGTATAACCTGCTGGCTTATTTCGTAAAGATCTATGATTTTCATAGTTTAAGACGCTGCCAGTCGACGATTATTTTTGTTCAAAACGAAAAAAGAAATACTTGTGAACAAGCCACATCTCCTATTTTATAATGTATAGTATATGTGAATAAAGATGTACCCATCTTTAATCACTTCGATAAATAATCCTACCGACCGCTGCAATGATGACAAACACACGTCAGCGCGTGGTCCGCCTTAGCTTTTCGAATAAATTAATGATATAAATTATGTATAATTACTTATCAAAAATCTATCCTAATAGAAATCTAGATCTACATATTACCTATCTTTGACAATAAATCACAAGTTGATTTTAATAGTAGGTATATAAAATATTTCGATCATAAATTCTAAAACGTATCATTTTGAAATAATATTTTTATCGTGAAAAGTTTCTGCTATTATGTTTTCAGCTTAATAGAAATCTAGGTAGGAACCTGAAGTAATATACTTATAAAAATAGGAGATGTGGCTTGTTCAGAAGTATTACTTTTTTCGTTCCGAAAAAGAGCAATCGTCGACTGGCAGCCCCTTAAGAGAATACCAATTTCATAGTAACTATTATAGAATCTAAGTAATCTATTCTCATAGCTATGATTTTTATAGCCATAGCTATGAATATTAGTCGACTATAGAAAATACCAGAAATAAAAATATGTTGGAACTCAGATAGTTAATAATATATTTTCATCTTATTTTATATAACTACTTATATTAGTTTAGATAAACAACTCATGTTTACATTCTAACCAACTATCATGGTAATAATCGGTAAAACTCTGAAATTTTTTGCCGAATCAGTAATCCCGATTTTTACATACAAGCAATAAGCTTAGTTAGAACGAGGTAAACAATATTCTTACTGGTAATTTTAGGTCTTCTCCTGTTAAAATATTAAGAAAACTGTTTATAAATTTTATCATTTTTATATATTTATTATTATTTACCAATTTCATAATAAGTATTATAGAATCTATGTAATCTATTCTCATGGCGATAAACATCAGTCGAATTTAGAGAATACCAATTTCATAAAAACTATTAAGTAATTTATGTAATCACAGTAAATCATGTTTTGCCTCCTTCTTCACAGTAAAATAATTCCCAATATAACTCTTGTTTCAACTCTTAATCTATAACTACTTAGGGTACGTTATGTATTATTTTTACTGTGAAATAAATATTTTTCTTTTTTTTTCTATTTTAATCTAATCTCATGGCTATGAAAAATTATAGCTTTTTACGAAATAAGCCAGCTGTCCTTCTCTTACAGACCAATAGGTTGAGGTATGATGTTCTTTAAATTGTATTTACGGTGAAAGAATCAGAGAAGTATATGGATTCGTAGCAAGTGAAAAGCCGTCTCTTGGAAACCGGCGTGATTTTATGTATGTTTGAATATAATTTTTAGAGTAGGGTAAATCCAAATAAGGTATAGATAAAATAGGTTTTCTGTTGAAAAATATTTTTCAATGACAAGCTTTTGTAAAATCATTTAAACCAACGAGCACAGTCACATCATAATTATTATAACATTGTCATTGGAACATATAGCAATATGTATAAACACTTCATGTTTTGTTTTAGTAAATATTTTTTTAAATAGATATTCTTTATTTTACTTTCTTTTAATTTCATATAATTTGTTCAAAAAAGAAATTGGCAAATAACAGTCTTGGTCAAATCTGTGGTTAGTTAGTTTAGTTAGTTTAGTTTTCGACAGTAGAACCTTAATAATGTTTGAATATTATATTTTAATAATGTATATTAAGTCACTTACAATTTAAATTTATTATATGGTCGAATTTCGACCACAGTTATTATAACATTGTCATTGGAACATGACAAGTATGCAAAGTTTTTACTCAATTGAAGTATTTACTGAGGAGTTCCATTGTGAGTATCTGTTGAACAGCTCCTGACTCCATCATCTGATCAGCTCACTGTCACCATATCATTGCATTGTCACCGAAGTTACATAAGTATGCGAAATTTCAATTCAATCGCTCGAAACTGCTTCAAAATTGAGTTGCAAGATTCCACCTTATCAAACATAGTTATATACATACATACATTGCAAGTTAAACAAAAGCTTGTAAAAGTTGGAAATATTAAACTAAAATTCCCGTTTAATTTTAGTTTTTAAACGTAAATTTTATCCGGGTACTACTGGGGTGACACCACGGAAAGAATGTTGTAAAATACCGCTGATATAAGTAAAGTGCTCTGTTATACCGAGTATCCCCAAGAATTTTTGATTTTGATATAGCACAAAAGGATTGCGCGTAGCTTTGAATTTGCCAAGGAAGAGTTTACGTGAATGGAATTTCATGTATTTCTTACAAATTGTCTGAAGATTTCGAAGTCTGCAACTAAAAATATGAGAAACAAATTTAATGTCTAACGTCTCGTTTTGAAAAATGATTGCAATCCCCAAGTACGGTGGACATCCTCTCAGATCTCCAGGTGCTCAGATCTTTGAGTATGTCTAAAGGGGTAAGTCAGAGGCACGTCCAAATATTACACTTGGCACCGTATTTTGCAGTAGTTAGCATTCCACACGTGACAGGTTGCAAGCCCGTCGCCGCTTACAAGAATACCTACTAACTTGCCCTCTTTCACCGTCTTGAGCACGTGTCTAGAGAACACAAAAATCCATTGATGCACGGCCGGGATTCAAACCCACGACCTTCCACACCTCCCACACAGCCAACACGGCAACTTCTTAGTACTAGAATGTAATTACAGAAGCGTAGAATTATCCTAGGGCAACTTCAAACTAATGTAACTCGTACTACGGCCATTGAAACGCCAAGTCCAGATACCCAAACTCAAATAAACCGAACGAAATTTCAGCGCCGTTTCAAGAATTTCAATCAGCAATCAGGAGCGCCGACATTAAAGTGGTTATAGTTTCTCATTGGAACCAGGAAGGAAGGTGCTTGATCGCTAACTTTCCAATCTGTATGCAAATGCTAGTTATAAATCGGCTGTTGGATAAAGGAGTGCGTTCATTGGTCAGCGGCGGTCGTACCTCGCGCAGCACGCGACGTTTCTCATAAAACTAAATAACATTTAGAAAACTGGTGATATGTGGTATGTTTGGTTTTTTGTATGGGCTGAGTCTACCCGGATAAGACGGAAAAAGTGATAAAACCGCATTATCTTAAAAAAACTAGCAAACTTAAAAAGAAACTGTCTCTAATTATCTACGAATTATATAAAAAACTGGCCAAGTGCGAGTCGGACTCGCACACGAAGGGTTCCGTACCATTATCTATAAAAACGGCAAAAAAATCATGTTTGTTGTATGGGAGCCCCTCTTAAATATTAATTTTATTCTGTTTTTAGCATTTGTTGTTAGAGCAGCAACAGAAATACATCATCTGTGAAAATTTCAACTGTCTAGCTATCATGGTTCATGAGATACAGCCCTGTGACAGACAGATGGACAGCGAAGTCTTAGTAATAGGGTCCCCGTTTTACCCTTTGGGTACGGAACCCTAAAAATGAACTGTTTAGCTATTCATAGTTTTGATTAAAAACGAAACTAGTGTTTTTTGCCGTTTTTTATAGATAATGGTACGGAACCCTTCGTGCGCGAGTCCGACTCGCACTTGGCCGGTTTTTTGATTATGCTATTCCAGTTTAATTCAAATCAGTTTGGTTGTTTGAACTTATTTGAGGCATAAACATTCAAACATAGAAACATTGAGGTTTTGTAATATTTGGTCAAATTTTTGGGTTTATAATATTAATTTTTGAGTAAACAAGTGATTGAGGAAACAAGTTTTTTTCTTTATTTAACACTGCAATGGAACCTACGCCTACGCTATCAGCAACACATGCGATTCAAAACAATATCTTACCTCTTGAGTTTAAAATTAATAAATAGAACCGATACTCAGTTGGTCGCGTGTCATGCACAGATTGCACAAGTCGTTTTCCGTCTGTAGGTACAACACAACAGTAACTCAAGTAGATTGCAAAGTTGGGCTGGTCTTGGGCAGAATGTGGGACGGGTACTGGCCCATGACTCATAACAATGTGAGGTAAGCGAATTGTCGCTAGAAACGAGTTCAGCGGGGTTTTTATTTTCGCCGACCAAAAAAGACTGCATACGGGCCCATAAGACTGAAGGGTTTGTGGTCGGTTCGAGGTAATATTTTGTAATATCGAGCGTATGTCTTACGACTATCATTTTACCTACAAAATAAGCACCATTAACCTTGTAAAGAGCTGCTAATAACTTTTAGCATACTTGGAAATGTTAACGATTCTTTAAGTCGAATAGATGGTTTAAATTATGTTTTAGTGTTACCTTTCGCACTTCGGAGAACACATTAAGATGTCAGTTTTGGCTTTTACAATAGTAATGCCAGAACGGATGCCTTCGGGCTAAATGTTTAGTCACCAAAGCCAGCCACCAACTCATAAGCCGGCAAAAAACTCATACTTGCTTACATGCACGGCACGTTATGCTTTAGTAAGAGTATCCCTTTAAAAACGTCGAGAAGGGTGGAAGTAGAACTCAGCAATGTAATTAATTGGAGCGATAGTTTCTTCTATTCGCAGCTGAGACTAACGAAAGGAATGTTTTTTAGTTTTTTGATCAAACGCAGGTTCTGTGAAACTTATTTTTATTGTTAAATACTTTGTACTTAATAACCTAGGTCAGTTCTTTATCTACTCAGTAGATAGTACGTCAGTATTTTATAAATTTTCAGGGTTCCGTATGAAAAAACGGAACCTTTATAGAATCACTTATGTGTTGTGTATGTCTGTTTATCTGTTCGGCTCTCACAGCTTATTTTCTCTTAATCAACTGGACGAAAAATGACGGTTTCTTAGATCTCTAGGTGTTTAGATCCCTGAAGATATCCACTTAAAAATTACATTTGGCACATGCCTACATTTTGCAGTAGTCAACATTCCTTAAGTGACTAAAAAAGTGATCAAAACAAATTCTTTTTTGGAACGTAATAGGACCGTACCGTAGAATTACGCGTCACGTTGTTTGTCCGCGACGGAATTCCAAACTACTTAACCGATTTTAATCAAACTTTGCACAGTGTGAGCAGTTTGATCCAACTTGAAAGATAGGATAGCTTACATCTCAATTTATAGTCGCCATATTATTTTATTTCAAACAAACCCGGCGAAGGACCCATACGAAGGTATCGCAATTGACAAATGTTGTTTGAAGTACCCGTTCCCGTTCTTAGGAACACACCTACATTGCTTAGACAACAGTGAACCTTATACAATAGCAATAAAGCTCAAATTGACGTTTTAGTTAGAAAACTTTTGTATGGAAAAAAGAAAAGGGCTGTTTTTAGGGGTTTCCCGGCAATTATTCGATTTTTTCTCACCTTTAAACCTTCCCTAGACCTCCACAATATTTCAAGACCAAGATAAGATAAATCCTTTCAGCAGTTCTCGAGTTTTCGGTGACTAACGAACAGTATTTGATTTTTATATATATAGATTATTTGTTTATTAACTGACAGTCACAATTATCTGTTATGGGTCCCCGAAACGATCAAGTGCACTTGACAAGTCTACGTGCTTGAAGTGAATATTGATCGTTTACAGCGTTGACTTGACAAGTCCCGTCAAGTGATCTACGGGCTTGACCTACTTGACAGAAATTTTGATTGACGGCACTTGAAGCACCTTGCGCTTGATGCGACTTGACGTGACTTGACAAGTTTTTATTCATTTGTCATTCATTTCATATCCATTATTAATTTTTGCGACGACCACTTTTCAAGGCACAGGGCGAACGACTGTGTCACGTGAACTTGATGGCACCTTCAAGTCGCGTCAAGTCCCTCGTCAAGTGAAATCGTCAAGCACGTAGACTTGTCAAGTGCACTTGATCGTTTCGGGGACCCATTAGCGCCAAAAGATTCTAACAGATGGCAATATCTGTTGACACAGACGGGTCTGCTAGATATGTATAAGTATTTACTAAGGTTTATACAGAAGATCCATCAATCACATATTTTCTGATGAAGATGCATGTCTTGACATCTGAATAGGTCACCGTAATTAGATGTCATCAACTGCTATAAGACTATCAGTTAAATCCCTACTAATCACTAGTGTGTCAAAACTTGATTGATGCATTAATTCAGAGACGGCGGTCTATTTAATCTTTACTTGGCGAATACTATTATTTTATTTACATTCCTCTTGGACTTACAACTTTATTTAAATTATAACTCAATGTAGTCCACCAATAAATATAATATTCTAGCCGACCCGTGACAGACGTTGTCCTGTCAAATTTCAATAATCGAATAGAAAAGACTGAATGTTTTAAGTTTATGATGTCAGATTTGTTGTAAACCAACGTCACCTATACATAAATCATTTCTGAGTTTGTTATCGTTTTGGGGATGTTTTTCATGTTTTAAAGTAGTTTATGTTATATTCGAGCATTGTCTACATCTACAGCAAATTTCAACTTAATACGTTTTGGCGTTTGCCTCGTAGGCCTGATTGAGGAATAAACATACATACAAACTCACAAACTTTCACATTAATAATATTATTAGGATAAACTGGATATTATCCAGTTTTAAATGAATACTTATTCCATCTGTAGTATATAATTTTTTTTATAAGTTATAGAAATCGGACGTAAGTATCTTTAAGTTCCGGTAGTCAGAGACAAGTCCAAACATTACATTCGACGTGTCCACGTTTTGCAGTAGTTATAGTGCGTGGCAGGATGCAAGCCCATCGCCGCTTTTATCACAAGAATCTTATAAGAACAAAAATAGTTGCAAATTGCGTTTAAGCGGTGTTCGAATTAAAAACGGCTATACAGTTTATTGCACGCTCTCTCATCACGTGATCACAGATTGCAGACCAATTCCACAGCATTAAAACCAATTAAGGACCACACAAATGCAAACAAAAAGTTTATAATTGCGTATATCGGAATAACAGAATCTATATTGGCCGACATAAGCGCGATGCAACTATTCGTCTATGCAACATGGTTTGCGTGTTACACGCCACATGAGAACGCAGCAGGAACAACCCTAACAGCCCTATCACATCACCAATCCATTTCAAGCTTTAATGCAGAACTACTAAGGTCGAAATTAGCAAATGGTATACCGGTTGTTATGACATAAGGAGAATTGATAACGAATAGGTCTTATCAAGTTACTACGATTCGCGAAGGTGAATTAAAACTCTAAGGTGAGTCATAGATTATCGAAAATCCATTCCCATTTTCCAGTTGTTAGATTTATTTCTTGTTGAAGTTCGCAATCAGTTTTTGATATCCAATGTTGGCAAGTGCCAGTTGGCAAGAATAAGTTTGGATTAGAATTGTTGCTCATGCAATCCCTGGGAATCGCAGACGTTGGTAAAATGAAAACGTTTTGCAGTTCAACTTTGCAATGCGTATTATTCTTTGTGGGAAAAGTTAAGTTGAACTTCAACAGGAATTATAAGCAGTTTACAATAACAAGCGTTGCGTCATTTTTTAGAACATATTTAGGGTGCATTTGGGTTAGAACAAAACTATGCCAAGATGATGATGAAGTTTCATGTTACTTCGGTGATGAAAACTGTGATTAGGATATTGGTGTATAGGTAAATGTAGGTTAATCTATTATCTAATATTATATTATTTTTTCTTTTACTTATCCTATCCGTATTATAAATGCGATAGTCTGTGAATTTGTTTGTATGTTTGTGCTTCAATCAGGACTAAGCGACAAAACGGATTAAAGTGAAATTTGCTGTAAATGTAGCTATAATGCCCGAATAATACATAGACTACTTTAAAATACGAAAAACATTACCAAAATTATAAAAAAACGCAAAAGGAATGATTTTGGTATAGATGGCGCTGGTGTGCAGCAAATCTGACATCATTTTCGATTAATGAAATTTGACAGTACAACGTCTGTCACGGGTCGGCTAGTATTATAAATGCGAAAGTTTGGAGTGAGTCAGTGGGTGTGTGTGTTTATTACATGAACTCAAGTTACAATACTTGTCGTTTGTTCAAAATGGTCGTCAGAAACTTTATAATATTATTAATACAAAAATTTGTGAGCAGTTGTATGTTTGTAGATCAATTACGAAATTTGTATGAAATTAGAAGATGGCAACTTTTTATCGAATGGCCAGGCGAACGTAACCGTGAGCAGAATATAGTTCAAAATAAATGTTTTACCTCCAACGTTCAAATTCCGGAAAAAGAGTCCGGAATCGCATTTCGTAAAAAAGACTACTATGTAATTAACTGAATCGTCGTCAATTAGTAACAGTATTGCCACAGCTTATCGATAGAAAACTTATAACTTACCAAGTTTTTTCAAAATGAAATCTGACATCTAATGCTCACCTGCTCTCGTGAGATAGAACAACCGTAGCTTAAAGAAATAGGACGACTTTAATCCCCTAGTAGACGTAGAAATCTTCTCAGATAACCAAGCTCTCAGATCCTTGGAATCTTTAATGGAGTGTGAAGTCAAATTATTTAATAGTTAGATCAACGATTGTTGCGTAAACATATTATGCCAATAGTACTAGACCGCACAAATCAGCTTCAGCATTAGGTAAAATACTTGTATGAATCAAATAAACAACATTTATTAGCTGTGCAGACGTTATCCTGTCAAATTTCAACAATAATTTCACAGAGCAGAAAAAAAGCACAATTGGATTTTCTAAAAAGCAGTACGAAATATACACAACGACCTAATTTGTGGTCGCTCACCTCCGAAACGGCACGACCGATTTTTAAGATTTTTATGTATATTTGGTAGGTCTGAGAATAGGTCGTAGAGTATTTTTTAAACCCCTAAGTGATAAGGATGGCGTAAAGTTCGGGAAAAACTAAAAGTACTTTTATCTGTAGTATTATTGAAATTTGACAGGGCAGCGTCTGTCGGGACAGCTAGTATTAGATAAAATAAACATAAATCATGAATTGAACAAACAGTATCAAAATCAGGAAGTTAAAACAATATGTAGCTACACAGCTATTGCTTTTATTGTCTGCGCTGTTCAGTTGTGTAATGACATTGTAACAGGAGATAAATCCCGTAATTGATTTGTGAATTGTTTATCACGTGAGCACTTCACAACTAACAACTGACAGATTACATTATTTAAAGCTTACAATTGTGTGGCATTTGGAATGACATTACGGTTACAATTAATGCGAGTGCCTAATTAATACCATAACCCCAATTGCGTTAATGAGGGATAGTATAAAATTAACTTCGGTTAAGCGGCAAAGTGTTGGTAAACTCAAGAGCGGTTCAGGGTATTCTCGTCCTTATCGCGTTTTATCAGTTCACGGTCATTTTATTATAATAACGAGTATACAGGGTGCATTAAGACTACTCCGGAAAACAGAAACTGGATGTTCAGACCATGGTTCTTGAGATATTACCACCGAAAAAAACAGAAAAAAAAAAACGAAATTTTCAAGTTTAGAATTTTCAAAGTCAGATTGCCTGAATGAAAATAGTATTTTTTCACTTTGGATTCAATTAATTAGAGGCTATTGTTGCCTTCTTAATTGCCTGTAGCATTTGCTATTATCATGGAATTTCAGAAAAAACAAGTTTTCGCCATTTTGAATCCAAACAAGTCTCCTCGCTCTATTGGTAGTCACTCTGCCTTCTGCGCTGTAGGTTGTGGGTTCGATTCCCACCCAGGGCAACATTTGTGTGATGAACATAGATGTTTGTTCTGTGACTGGGTGTTATTATGTATAATAAGTATGTATTGACAAAAAAAAGTATTTATTTAGTTATTTAGTTCCCATTGTACAAGCTCTGCTTAGATTGGGGCTAGATGGCGCTGTGTCCGCCAATATTTATTGATTTATTAAACAAAAGCCACAAGTTGAACATTCTTCAGAATCAAGCAATTAGGTGTACAAGCACACCAAATTGCTTGATTACTTGATTGCCTTCAGTTTTCGAGAGTCGTCTTAAACACCCTGTTTGTATGTCCAAGTGCAATACATACGAGGTTCAATTCATCCACAGTATCGACCAGACCGCATCAAAGGGAATTGAGTGAACCAATCACTATAATACAGACCATCTTTTGAGGTTAATAAATGCACAGCGCGCTGATAACATTTGCGGTTCGGAGTATTTTTGTATATTTCGACCTGAGGTATGAACTGTGAGCGAATATATAAAATGAAAGAAAAATCATTTCTGTGCAATCGTTTAAGGCCAATAACTAACGTTTGGCATTTTAAAAGCGTGCCTTCTTGAATTCATCACTCAATGTTGATTTTCATTTCATTAAATTTTGATTTATCTATTATTGTCCTCTTCATTTTTATTTAATAACAATTTTTGAAAGTTACTTTATTATCTTTTAAGCTCAAATTATTTTAAAGCAACAAAATCTGACATCAATTTGACTACCGATACGCATTCTACCATAATTCGTAATTTATTTTATCAGGTCAAGGTTCAATGGATATAGGGAAAAAATTAGAAGTGGCTTGAAGGTGCTTGGCAGGTAGGGAAATTACGACAAGACGAAGTCTGTCACGAATCGGCTAGTAATAAATACATTTCAGTATGTGCAACGAAAAGTATTTATTTAAATTTCTAAAAAGACATCACTACATAGTATAAAGCAAAGTCGCTTTCTGTCGCGTCTGTATGTATGTATGTTTGCTTATATCTTTAAAACTACACAACGGATTTTGATGCGGTTTTTTTTAAAAGATAGAGTGATTCAGGAGGAAGGTTTACATGTATAATAACATGCTACCCGTGCGAAGCCAGGGCGGGTCGCTAGTATATTATATAGAACCGCAAACTTTTAAAAAGTAGTAAGATTATACATTATAGTTTTATGAGGTACCTATTATGTCATGGCGTCTGCCGTTTTACATAATTAACCGACGAAATACGGAGGTGTCTAAAGTCGACGCGCATATACATATAATTACAATTCAAGCGCAAACAATGTCGCGTGCGCTTCAAGTGCGTCTCAAGTTACCAAAATAACATCGATCATGAACTTATCAAAGCTATATAGGCCAATTTTACGTCCCCAAATGAAAATAGCCCCCTGAGGACGCACCTGAGCCATTTCCCCAATATTCTTTAACTTGTCCCGCAAGCTTACTCTAATACGGTGAAATACGAAGCAATCTCCGTGGATCCATTTAATAAATTAGTTTCAGATTAATGGCACGCCCAAATTGGCCTGAACGAATAATGATAAACCCCTTAGTGAGAAACATCAATGGAAAATAATAATTTTCTTTGATGTTTTTTGTGTTTATGCAATTGAAGTCGATTCTTCTTCTTCTTCTAACTTAAGAGCTGTGCTCTTGTCGGTGTAATTGGTGCAGCTCTCGTCATCTGTTTCTCTCCAACGCCGCCTCCTTAACTTCCCTATGCGACACGACAGCTATTTTTTTAACTGACGAAAATAGGAGAAGTTTCTCAATTCGACGTAAGTTTAACTGTGAAAATAAGGAAGAGGCATAAATTACAGGCATATTTTATTACCAATTAAATAAATCAATAAATATTGGCGGACTTTACACACAACGCCATCTAGCCCCAAACTCAGCAAAGTTTGTACTATGGGAACCAGATGGTAGAATACATCATTTATTTTTTTTTGGTAATTTATACTTATTATACATAGTAACACCCAGAGACAGAACAAACATCTATGTTCATCACATAAATGTTTGCCCGGATCGAACACACAACCTAGAGTTACTACCAACTGAGCTGTAAGGCCTGTCAAAATTGCATGTGGTATTTTTTTTTAACTGAAATCTAATATACTGCGTGCGACCCACAATTCACAATTCCAAACAAAAATTTTGTACAGTAAACAAACATCCTCTTAGACATCAAGTCGCTCAGACCCTCTCAAGATGTCTAGGGAGTCAGGATGTCTACTCAGCAAACCGAAAACGATATAACGTTACATTCTTTCTGTTGTCTAATTCAAATTCTCGTATTGTTTTTAGAAATTTGCGAGTTAATTACGGTCGTCAAACTATAGTCGAAACGATGTTACTTTGGCACAATTACTATTACGGTTTGTGAGTAGACCCCAAGAGAGGTACTCTACCGTAGCCGTGAGCCTATTCATTTATTTTATACATTTCTTGGCCAAACACCAGCCGCTATCCTGGCTGCCAAAAAATTCAGCTCATTTTCAACCCCAAGTTAATCATATCACCATAACTTTGATAAATATGAAAAGCAAGATATTGCAACTTATCGTAGTTTCAAAATTTCCACTCCGATCACGAAGTAATTTGTGGCTGAAGTCTAAAACCTGGCAAGCATCGAGTATTCTCAAATACCAGATCAGCTTTTACCCGTGACACGAGTTCAAATACTTTTCAGTACCATAAACCGACCACGTACGGAATACACTACGTTTTTAGGGTTTCGTACCCAAAGGGTAACAATGGGACCCTATTACTAAGACTTCGATAGGCCCCAAGGCGTGTTTGTTGCCTGTGTCTTCTAGGCTTGGTCGCGAGGAATAGGCGTAGCTTCACCTAGCTCCTAAGACGTTTCAAAGAGATCCTTGTGATTTTATTGAAATAAATGATTTTTGAATTTTGAATTTAATCTCCGAAACCACGGTACTTATTCGAAAAATAATTTCACCATTTGAATGGTACATTATTTAATATCAACATAGGTCACGAAGGCAAAGCCTTTTTGTCGCTGTATATACTGATTGAATGACAAAACACTCGACAATTTAATACCATTTTGTGATCACCATTCTATTTTATTGAAATGATAATGATCAAAAGAGCAGGCACGAAATTTTATTTGACGGCCAGACAGACAACAGAGTACTAGTTTATTGTAAGTGGCTGTAAAAACCCTCTTAAATTCGTATCGACAATCGACATCCTAACTTGAACCTATTCACAACCATAACATTTCACTTCTCTTTAGTCTTGTGAGAAATTGGTCCTAAATTCTGAACACGATGCACGAGATATTGAAGGTATTATGTTTCAAACATTCAACTTAATAATGGTGTATGTTTCTATTCAGTAAGAGTAATAGTTTAAACGAATGAGATATAAATATAATTATTGGTGGACATTATCACGCAGCGCCATCTAGCATCAAACTAAGTAAAGCTTGTTCTATGGGAATCAGATAACTGATAGAATACTTAACTATAGATTTTAACACGGGTGTTTATCACGTAATCACGTGTATATTAGTCTGCCTGCGACCATGGCTAATGTAACATAGCCGAAACTCCGGGAAAATAAATTTTTATATTTAAATTACGTGATAAACACCCGTGTTAAAATCTATAGTTATGAGTACTAATAAGGATAGTTTGAAAAATGATAGAATACTTATATACGTTTTTTTTGTTGTAAATACATACATATTATACATAACACCCAGACACAGAACAAACATCTATGTTCATCACACAAATGTTTATCCCGGGTGGGGATCGAACCCACAACCTACAGCGCAGAATGCAGAGCTACTACCAACTGAGCTGTGAGGCCGGTCCATTGCCACTGAGATGGGAAATTAACTATTTTCTATGTTTCATTGCAGTCGGTTTATTTTCAGTTTATTTTGTTGTCTGTAACTACAAACTGGTTTTAACCAGTTAGATGAGACCTAGTAATTATGAAACTTAGTATTACCATATCTAACTATCTTTACGAACTAACTCAATAAGTAAAAGTTGCAAAACTACCCATTTCAAGACATGCTTATCATCCACTAGCAAGGCGTTCGAAACGACGCATGAGGGTAGTAAAACAATTTTATATGACCGCAACCTAAGAGGAATAACTATAGGACACCACAAGTGTATTTATTCGAACCGATTTAGACATCCAATCCAATCCACAGACAGATACTACACAGAGCGTGAGCGACACATTTTATAGGTAAGGGTATGGTGATGATTTTCACACCTATGTCTACAATCTACATACTGTGTGAAAAAAAAAGAATTATGAATGAAATAGGATCACGAAATATAATGTTTGGACGTGCCTTTGACTACCCCCACTAAACATCTTCAAAGGATCTAAGCGCCAAGAGATCTGAGGGGATGTCTACCGTACTTGGGGATAACAGTCATAATACATTTTTTTTTCAGGAGTGAGTGATGAGATTGCGGCTGATAGAGGGAAATGGAAGAAAATACACGTTGTGCTGACCCACTGGGGCAGGAAAATGAAAAATGATGATGAGGCTTTCAGAACAGGTCGTCCTCTATGATATATTATTCCTCCACAATCGTGACTACCTCACGGTACTAGAACAAACATAGGTAGGTACCGATTCTCTTAACATTTTATGCACAAACATTGTTTGGTTTTACAGCGGTTTAACGTTGTTTTTGATGAAAAACTTTCATACCTCGCATCGTAAAATTGAAATTATGTGTAATCAAACCCCTTTTATGGATAGTACCGACCGTATAAAATATTTTGTGTTTGCCAAATACACAAATCATGAATATATTTGTGATAAGTAGATGGGTTGGGATCCAGCTATTTTAGTATTCCGTTTAAATACAAAAAATGTTACACACCCTGCAAAACCAAGAAAGTAACGCAACTTGTTAAACATCTCATATTGCTATAAGTTAGACAGAATGGTTGTTGGCCCAATATACATAATTGGAACGCGCACGTTATCAACATCATTTTGAGTGGCAGTTCGGTTGGTAGTAGCTCTGCCTTCTGCGCTGTATTCGAATCTCGCCCAAGACAGTCATTTCGTGTGATAAATATAGATGTTTTTTTGTTAATGTGTCTCCCGCACAGCTGAAGTTAAATTCAAGCGTTAAGAGGCTGCCAGTCGCTGATTGCTCTTTTTCGAAACGAAAAAAGAAATACTTCTGAACAAGCCACATCTCCTATTTTTATAAGTATATTACTTCAGGTTCCTACCTAGATTTCTATTAAGCTGAAAACATAATAGCAGAAAATTTTCACGATAAAAATATTATTTCAAAATGATACGTTTTAGAATTTATGATCGAAATATTTTATATACCTACTATTAAAATCAACTTGTGATTTATTGTTAAAGATAGGTAATATGTAGATCTAGATTTCTATTAGGATAGATTTTTGATAAGTAATTATACATAATTTATATCATTGATTTATTCGAAAAGCTAAGGCGGACCACGCGCGGACGTGTGTTTGTCATCATTGCAGCGGTCGGTAGGATTATTTATCAAAGTGATTAAAGATGGGTACATCTTTATTCACATATACTATACATTATAAAATAGGTGTGGCTTGTTCACAAGTATTTCTTTTTTCGTTTCGAACAAAAATAATCGTCGACTGGCAGCGTCTTAAGAGGTAATACTAGCAGCGACAAATTTGAAAAATATGTATCGGAAAATAGAGACAATAACGATAGAGAAAACAACAGCGCGGACCCAATGTTCCTATTTAAAAATTACGAAATCGCTATTTCATATTCACCTGTTTTCTCCTTCAAAACTGGATCGATTTTAATATTTTTTTCACAAACAATAATAAGAAAGGCTATGCCTGTATGTCTTTCTGTCATTGATTATATTCGTCAAATTTGTTTACTGGAATTCTAAAGTGGGCATTTAAAACTAGGCAATTTCTGTGTTTTTATATGTTACTAATTTTTATAATAACTAATTTATGGCGAAAAATAAGACATAGGGGCATGCAGTGGTTCTCATAGAATCGTATGGTAGATAAATATTTGCTCTAGTGTCATCATCTAGAGAGGAAACAGATGAATACGTTTGTATAGAAAAACGCTGCCCAGGAATGAGTAATATAAGAGTCTTAAGTAATTAGTATTAGTGAGCTTTAAGGCCGCAGATTTAAGTGTTGTCACAAACGAATCTTCAGCTAGTTAATATTTTATTTTATTTTATTGTGATTGTTGGCCTGGTTTTAAATGATAAGGCTGTTTGTGTAATAACATTAAAGTTTTATCGGATAGTGCTATCGCCATTACTGGTTTATCATTTCTGATCTACAAACAAACAATTATAGCAAAAAAACTAAAATAGCAATAACAGTAAAAGCGAATTCACATTGCGTTTGGAGTACAACTACAATTGAATTTACCTAATGGATTCCGTTCTGTCTACTAATGAAATAAATTTTCATAAACACTTAGTGAGACCACTTTATTTTGTTTGGATATGAAAGTTTCGTCGGAAATTATGAATGAAAATACTCGTAGATAAAGATCGAGTTATTGATAACCGAAATTGCCGACAGCGATATGGCTGGGTTCGTTTTATCATTTTTTGTTTAATTGGAAATATAATATGGTGACTGAACGCCGCCATATTGGATTTTATATTGGATTAAAACCCACTTATTTAGATATAATCTCTTGCGATCAAGACGAATATAATATTTTATTAAAATCCATTAAACCGTTCAGGCTATAGAAAGAGCCAACTCATCAGATATGCGAGTATATATAATTGAAAACATTACGCTTCTTTTAGACAATCGGGTAAAAATAAATAGAAAACATCTTCTCAGATTACCAGGCGTTCAGAACAATGAAGATGTCTGAAGGAAATAGACTGGCACACAGTAACATACTCGTAACATTTGCCACATGTCTACTTTTTATTCCATACGTTATCAGCCGAACCTCAACTGTTTTTTCTTCACCGTTTAAGCTCGTGCTAATGCGCACAAAAACTAATGGAGAAAATTCCATTTCATAGAATAAAGTCTTATATTTTGTGTCACAAAAACAAACATTACAAAAATAACCTTCATTTACATTAAGTTAAGTTCTATCCTGTCCATCCAAAGGTAGCCTGGAAGAGATAGATTTTAGCTATAAGGTTGCCTATTGTTACTTCTCCTATTTTTTGCTATGTATTTTTGATATGGTGAACAATAAATTTATAATAGACTAGCCGACCCGTGACAGTGTCAAATTTAAATAATCGAATAGAAAAGACTGAATTTTTTTAGTCTGTGATGTCAGATTGGTTGCACACCAGCGCCATCTGTACCAAAATCACCCCTTTTGCATTTTTTATTTTTTTAGGGATGTTTTTCATATTTTAAAGTAGTCTATGTTTTATTCGGGCATTATATCTACATCTATAGCAAATTTCATCTTAATCCGTTTTGTCGTTTAGGCCTGATTGAGGCACAAACATACATACAAACTCACAAACTTTCGCATTTATAATATTATTAGGATTAGGATAGTAAGATAGATAGTATCTACATTAAAAGAAAGTCTCTTTCAGGGAAAAATAGCGTAATCAAGAACCAGACGTATTGCGATTTGGTCTTTCTAGTCGTTTTGCAATGTAGACATCGGGATAACTGGTCCGATAGCGAATCGCGATCTAGGCTTACTGGCTACCTAGACATATTGATATGTAGACTAAAAGATACGGTCCCAAATCCCCTATGTAAATATTGCAGCCAAAATAAGCTTAAGTTAGAAACCAATTGACCAATTGAATTTTGACAGCCTCACAGCTCAGTTGGTAGTAACTCTGCCTTCAGCGCTGTAAGTTGTGGGTTCGATCCCCACCTAGAGCAAATATTTGTGTGATGAACATAGATGTTTGCTCTGTGTTAGTATGTATCATCACTACATAGTATAAAGCAAAGTCGCTTTCCGCTTCCCGCGTATGTATGTTTGCTTATATCTTTAAAACTACACAACGGATTTTGATGCGGTTTTTTTTAATAGATAGAGTGATTCAGGAGGAAGGTTTATATGTATTATAACATGCTACCCGTGCGAAGCCGGGGCTGGTCGCTAGTATGTATATATTTACAAAAAAAAGTACATTTTAAGTATTATATCAGTTATCTAGTTCCCACAGTACAAGCTTTGGTTAGTTTGGGGATAGATGGAGATGTGTAAAATATCCACCAATATTTATTTATTTTATTTTTAATTATAAAGCAATCAGTTTAGCATTCCAGATTCCAGCAATCTTCTAACGGCAAATAAACAAATGTAGCAAACATTTTTATGGCCCAGCATGAGATCTCAACTCAGACTTTTCTTACTTTATTCATTAGCGTAACTGAAAGCATCAAGTTAAATGTAACCTACACTGCAGTGTGGTCACTACGCTGTAGGGTTACCAGTAAGGTTAGGTCTAAACACATAAATAAATAAATATTGGCGGTTTTTACACACACACTATCTAGCCCCAAACTCAGCTTAAACCATGGGAACCAGTTAACTTATAGGATACTTTTTAATATGTATATTTATTATACATATTAAAACACAGACACAGAAAAAACATCTATGTTCATAACACAAATGTGTATCCCAGGTGGGAATCGAACCCACAACCTACAGCACAAAAGGCATAGTTACTATCAACTGTGCTGCGAGGCCGTAGTCTATATCTATTTATATAAAAATCATTTTTCGTTATAATTTTATAACTCAAGAACGGGCTCACCTATCCAAACCAAATGTTCGAACTATTTAGTAGATGGTTTATGTGAAGTTTGCACAAAATCGGTAGACTCCTTATCCAGGTACCACCCGTGCGAAGCCGGGGCGAGCAGCTAGTATATTAACTAGCTGACCCAACAGATGTTGTCTTATCCTGACTACTACTCTACTTTTACTACTTTTTGGACAACTATTTTTCCTACTCTTTTTTTTTTATAAACCTTGTCTCGATAATTATGAACACAAAAAAATTACAGTATGATAGGAGTTGCGTAAAAATATATAAAAATCTTATCGTTCTAACAAAGCTAGCGCAATTAAAGTAAGCATTAAATATTACTAAATCCTTTGAAATAATCGGCTTTTGCCATGATGAGTAAACCCATTTATTATTTATCGGTTTATTACCTTATTATTTATACCCAATGCCTGTGTCTCCTATTGCACTAGAGACGGAAAGCGACAAGTCTCAACACTGTCATGTGTAGGTAAAGTCTATCATTTGAATTTTGGTAACGTTGTCATGTGTAGGTAAAGTCTATTATATGAAAATTGTTAACGTTGTCATATGTAGGTAATCTATCATGTGAATTTCGGTAACGTTGTCATGTGTAGGTAAAGTCTATCATTTGAATTTTGGTAACGTTGTCATATGTAGGTAATCTATCATGTGAATTTCGGTAACGTTGTCATGTGTAGGTAAAGTCTATCATTTGAATTTTGGTAACGTTGTCATATGTAGGTAAAGTCTATTATATGAAAATTGTTAACGTTGTCATATGTAGGTAATCTATCATGTGAATTTTGGTAACGTTGTCATGTGTAGGTAAAGTCTATCATGTGAAATTTGGTAACGTTGTCATGTGTAGGTAAAGTCTATCATGTGAAATTTGGTAACGTTGTCATGTGTAGGTAAAGTCTATCATGTGAAATTTGGTAACGTTGTCATGTGTAGGTAAAGTCTATTGTGTGAAATTTGGTAACGTTGTCATGTGTAGGTAAAGTCTATCATGTGAAATTTGGTAACGTTGTCATGTGTAGGTAAAGTCTATTGTGTGAAATTTGGTAACGTTGTCATGTGTAGGTAAAGTCTATTGTGTGAAATTTGGTAACGTTGTCATGTGTAGGTAAAGTCTATTGTGTGAAATTTGGTAACGTTGTCATGTGTAGGTAAAGTCTATCATGTGAAATTTGGTAACGTTGTCATGTGTAGGTAAAGTCTATTGTGTGAAATTTGGTAACGTTGTCATGTGTAGGTAAAGTCTATTGTGTGAAATTTGGTAACGTTGTCATGTGTAGGTAAAGTCTATCATGTGAAATTTGGTAACGTTGTCATGTGTAGGTAAAGTCTATTGTGTGAAATTTGGTAACGTTGTCATGTGTAGGTAAAGTCTATTGTGTGAAATTTGGTAACGTTGTCATGTGTAGGTAAAGTCTATTGTGTGAAATTTGGTAACGTTGTCATGTGTAGGTAAAGTCTATTGTGTGAAATTTGGTAACGTTGTCATGTGTAGGTAAAGTATATTATGTGAAATTTGGTAACGTTGTCGTGTGTTGGTAAAGTCTATCATGTGAAATTTGGGTAGCGTTGTCATGTGTAGGTAAAATATATTATGTGAAATTTTTACACCGTATCTGTGTGCATGTGACGCCTCGAATATCGAATATATTGAACCATACCTAATGTTTCTTTTCGATCTAACTACCAATATGATAACACGTTATCCAGTTTTGACAGCCCTAGCAAAGTTCAACGACATCCGACTCTCTAGACCACCACTAGCCACCCGTGAGCTGAATCCTTAATATTTTCCTTTAATTCAGGGGATGATACACTGTGAAGTACAAGACAAGCCAACATGGTGTAGCTTAAGTTAGAAGAATTGTTTGTTTGTACTTATTAGAAAGCTATTTATCCTTCGTGATAGTTCTGCTTTGGTACTAGAAATATTTAAAAACAGGCGCCTCAACCAAAACAGAATAATCGTTGTATAGCTTTTAATTTGTAGCACAAATTAAGACTGATTTTTGAATATTTCTTAGTTATTTTGATCAGTGAGTAAGTTTGTATGAGATTGTAGTCAACTCTGGTGATGGAGTTTTTAAACCAGTGCGGCGAAAGGATACGCCTTACCAATTTATTCAAAGTGAAGACATCCATGCAAAATTCAAATGAAAGAATGTTTTAAGTTGCAAAACTTAGGATAAAGGAAACAGCATTTTGTTAAACCTCGCTTCCGAGATCACCTGAACGTCACCGAGCCCCCATACCGAATAAACCCCAGAATGCGACTATCCAAGACACACTATTTGGTTATTTTATCGACAAGGGGGATAAACCACCCTGTACGGACAATCCGATTTTACAACCATTCTGCAGAATTATTATGATTATCTATTGAAAAATAATTATAAACTAATTGAGGTCAATTAGTTGATTTAATTGGACAAATATTTGTTTGATGAACATAGATTATCGTTCTGTGCCTGGGTGTTATTATGTATCATATGTATTATAAGTATTTTCAAAAAATGGCAAGTATGTAAGTATTCTATCAGTTATCTAGTTCCCATAGTACAAACTTTGCTTAGTTTGGGGCTAGATGGCGCTGTGTGATAATGTCCACCAATAATGATTATATTATTAATTTCGCTAGCAGAAAAGACAAACGAAAAAACGACAAAATTTTGTTTATTTTTTTACCAACATTTCATTGTTTCATTCATTCATCATCAACCAACATTGAATGTTCGGATGTGGATGAAAGATGGAGATAGCATTAAACCTTACTATGATAATAAGCCTAGCTTCAAAACAATGTGTTTTGTTAAAATAAAATTGGATCATAGATTGGAAGTGAAATTGGGTGGTTCGTATACTTAGGTATGTAAGCCCCAAGGCGCGATGCAGCCGACATATACTCGATTTTACGACGATTTTACTGCTAACCGAAACTCTACTACTCTAACTCTAGTCTCCTACACCGAGACTTACGGCGTCGTAATTGAACTGTTGGATTTTTTGCATGAAACTAGGATATAATATCAATAACACCGATTTTTGCTAGATAATCAAAGTCTAATAAAGTTTGCTTGTAAAAGAGAAAATAAAATAACCAGCCAGTGACAGTGCCAGTCGACTCGCGCATGAAGGGTTTCGTACCATTATCTATGAAAATGGCAAAAAAAGCACGTTTGTTATATGGATGACCCACTCAAATATTTATTTTATTCTGTTTTTAGTATTTGTTGTTATAGCGGCAACAGAAATACATCATCTGTAAAAGTTTCAACAGTCTAGCTATCACGGTTCATGAGATACTAACCCTGTGACAGACAGACGGACAGCGAAGTCTTAGTAATAGGGTCTCGTTTTTACCCTTTGGGTACGGAATCCAAAAAATGAACCTAGTTATATTAAATAAAGTTAAATTACTCAAACAAGCATGCCATATAACTATTTTATAAATTTTATTATATCAGTGGACAGTTTACGTTGTTGGTTTGATTCCTACCCAGGGCAAACATTTGGATGACGAGCATAAATGTTTGCACTGTGTTTGGGTAACGCAATGTATTATAAATAATGATAAACGAGTATTTTATCAGTTATTCGTTTCCATAGTACCTACAAGCGTTGTTTAGTTTGGGGCTAGATGGCGCTGTGTGAAATATCCAACAATATTTGTTTATTTATTTATATTCTGATATTTAATAGCAACCATTTTTTTTGTTTTGTAATCAGAATGCTAACTACTGCAAAATGTGGGCATGTGCCAAATATAATGTTTGGACGTGCCTCTGACTAACCCCACTAGACATCGTCATAGGATCTAAGCGCCTGAAGATCTGAGAGGATGTCTACCGTACTTGGGGATTACAGACGTGATCCTATTTTATTTTTTTTACTTTAAATAAAGTTCACTGTCAATCAAATGGTCAATTCCATAATCAGCGTCCACATCTAAGTACACCCCACTGCTGGGCAGAACTCTATTTTACGCATTTCGTTACATTGTCACGATAATCTCATCGTCACTAAGCACTCAACGTTTTTACTTCCGAATAATTCGTAACACCATTTTTATTGGACGTTGATAAAATCTCAATTTGTACATTACGGCATATTTAATGGTTATTTTATATCGCTCATAAAGTTACAAGAGTTTTCGGATTATACCATGGCACATTGTACAAGAAAATGTTCAATGTCATCAACATTAGCCAGTATATTAGTTGCGACGGGCTTGCAACCTCTCGCGTGTGGAATGCTGAATACTGCAAAATGAGTGTATGAACCAAATGTAATATTAAGACGTGCATCTAACTAACCCTTTTATACATCTTTAAGGATCTGAGCGCCTGGAGATCGAGAGCATGTTTAACCGTTCTCGGGTATTACAGTGGTGATCTTATTTCTTTTAATTTTCATTTAATTTTACATCATGTACAAGTCAATTTTAAATGTTATATTTCACCAGAATTTTATTAATGTATCCAGAATTTTTCATTTTACTTCAACGTGGTTGCGGGAAATGCTCATGATAAAGAGCTTCTAAATTATTACGAAATAAAAAATTCAGGAATACCATTGTTTTATGTGTTGTTTGCACATTCTTTTCCAAATTTAAGAAAAAAATCACGCCTAAGATGGTCTTCTGAAAATCAGATATGTAAATATTCTTTAATTAATAATCGTTTTGATCAATGTGACATAGTAATAGCCGAAAACTATACGCAGTATTAATTTCCCGGAATTAAATGTAACATTTACAATTACCGTTATATTTCCGTCGTAAATAAATTAAGTATTGTTATAAACTACGATTATCGCAGTATTGTGAGGTGGGACGTTGTTGCTATGGGGAAAATAAATTGAAACAATTGTTTCTTTTACAAATCTTTAATTAAAAAAATAGGATCACGACTGTAATCCCCAAGTACGGTAGATATCCATTCTCAACGTTTACCACACAAGCGGAGCCGTGGGTAGAAGCTATATATACCTAAATACCTTTTAAAGTAACATGGCCTCAAAGAAAACATGTTAATATTAAATAAAAGATAGGATCACGACCTGTAATCCCCAAGTACGGTAGGCATCCTCTCAGATCTCCATGCACTCATATCCTTGAAGATGTCTGATAAGGTAAGACAGAGGCAAGTCCAAATAATATGTGGCACATGCCCACAGTTTGCATTTTAAATAGTTTCGCCTTGTCATGTTACCTCCGCAAGCCGCTACGAATTTCGGCGTAGACCCTTCGTAGCATTGCTGCTACGAGCGACTACGTACTCAAATGTGTACGTGTAAGAGTGTTGTGGTACCGTAGTACTAGTGGTTTCTGATACCCACGACACAGAATAAGTTTGATGTGGTGTTAGGAATATGTATGACTGTTGGATGTTATTTTATATATTACTAGCAGTCCGCCCCAGCGGCATGTCGTACTAGGGTACTAAATGATTTTATGGCAAATTTACACATTGGATTAGATTATTGAAGTTTTAGTTGGGATCCTATTTTTTTAGAAATTAAATTAAGCGTATACTACTCAGATATAATGTAGCATTCTAATGGTGAAATAATTTTTGAAAACGGTCCAATAATTTTTGAGTATATTCGTTACAAACAAACATAAATACAAATCTTTCCTCTTTATAATGTAAGTATAGATTTACTATAAAAGACTTACCAACCGACCTGATTGGTGCTTTTCATGTAATAGTTTACAAACATTATTACTGGAAAAGAAAGTTTGTAATGTCAATTTCTCATCCTGGCAAAATACTCGTATATAAAACTTTCTTGTAACTGACGTGGCATGCGAGCTAACAAGGCCGCGTTCCAGGAAAATATTAAGAATTTCACACTCCACAAATTTTGTCGGTAAAACGTTTAGTTGCCGGTGAGAGGACGGCGTTATGCAAGACGGCGAAACTTGCTAGAGCATTATATAAGTGTGTATCGGTAATTTTGGATTAACATTGTATTAACATGAATTCGTTAACGGTAGTGCATTTAGGAGAACGTATTTTTAGGGTTCCGTACCCAAAGTGTAAAACGGGACCCTATTAATAGGACTTCGCTGTCCGTCTGTCTGTCACAGGGCTGTATCTTATGAACCGTGATAGCTAGACAGTTGTAATTTTCACAGATTATGTATTTATGCTGCCAATATAAACAGAATTTAATAAATATTTAATTGGGGCTCCCATACAACAAACGTGTTTTTTTTGCCGTTTTTTATAGATAATGGTACGGACCCCTTCGTGCGCGAGTCCGATTCGCACTTGGCCGGTGTTTCTCTGTTTTATACTGTCTGCGCTGTTTCACCATTTTACTGTTCTTGACTTTCTGAGTTGACTGGTTAACATTACTTCAAACAGTTTAGATGTTACTTATGTAAGTGAGAACAACACTCAATTATTTAGGATTTATTTTTATTAGGTACCTTTGTAATAAAAATATGACTTATTTTTCATGATTAGGCTGATTTATCTTTTAATTAAAAATGTGTGCAATCTTAAAACACACGAAGCTCCATTGCCGTTTTGAAACCATGTTTAATAAAACTTCTAAAAATATCTAGCCTTCTAGTATGTATGCAGTTAGTTTTTGTTGCGGATATCACAAAATAACAGCCTTTTTAACCTGCATTTTCTGTCGCGTAGTCGTCATAAGCCCCGCGTTGCAATTGCAAATTTATTCCAACAGTTTGTATCTGAAATTTTAAAATTCACGAGTCGAGGCTAATCTTGTATATTGTGCACCTTAAATAAAGGATTGACGAGGCAAATTAGTAGTTGTTTGCAACGGTCTTTGAATGCCTTGACTGGTGCTTGTGTATTTTATGAATATTCTGTAATATATTGGGATTAAGTGTTATTTGTTTCTGTAAAAAAATAACTTTATAAAGTTAGTACACAATTAAACGTAAGACCTCGGTTATTGAGAAAAAACTTTTCTGCATTTATAAAAAACATTTATTACTCGTCTTAAGCCTGCATATTTTAAGTACTACTTGTAATTTTAATGTGGTAGGTTTGTAACTTTCGCCACAGGCTTTGCAGATTATATTATTTTCATTCACACACGAATACAGGAATACAATAAAGGACCGAAACGAATTACGTCCCATAACTCAACTTGAGCTTATCACGAAGGCAAATAAGGTGGGGACATACAATAGGCTCGCGGGGCGTAGATGTAGAAACGATTTGGTGGAATGATCATATCAGTAGAACTTTGGTGATTGTTGACACATGGGTTCGATATAGTAGATTAACTTAATTCTGTTCTAAGAAATCGTCCAAAGTGAGTTCAAAAAGTGTTCTGTTAAAATATATTTTTTCAAGACAAGCTTTATATCCTTTGAGCTAAAAATCAGAGTAGCGCCCAATCTTCGTATAAGAAAACGTCGGAAGCGAGGTCAATAAGTTTTTAGTAGAAAATTATTTTTTCAAGACGGCTTTTGTAAAATCATCCTTTGAGCTAGAATTCAGAGCAGCGCGCTATCACCTGACACTTAATATTACATTGTCAGTGGAGTTTGACAGGTATGAAGAGTTTTTACTGAATCTAACTATTTACTAAGGAGTTCATTGGGAGTGCCCGTTGAACAGCTCCTGACTCGCATTAGCTCGCTGTCACCATATTATTGTATTGTCACAAGAACTAATGGTATAAGCAAAATTTAGCTCAACAAATGGTTGAAATATTGGTTTTCAAATTTTGACGTTTAACCTTTCAAACAAACAAACAGTGCAAGTCCAATAAAAGCTTGTACAAATTAAGCCGGTTTTGGAGAAACGATTAAAAAGAGATTTTAAAGAATAAACATACCTTGAAACGAATAATAACGAGTTTGTATTCGGGTTATAATCGGGAGTTTCATATCTAGTGATAGGAAGCTTGATGTAAGCAAACTGAGGTGAATTTCGCATTATTATGCGTAATTTGCATACACATTGTATGATATAAGAACCAGGTCTATTTACGTATGCTTTCCACGTAATTACTCTTGAACTGTTTTTTACGGAGTATTATCTTTCTATTTGTATATTTCCATAGATATTAACTATATAAAGGTTGTCCCTAACAGTAGTGTGTCTGGAGTAGTCCTGAGGTAGAACATCCTTAAAGGTACCAAAATCACCGACTGTATGAATAACTATCATGACCATTCTATGACCACACAAGCCTACTAGAGCTCAACCTTGGCTAAAGGCACAAGTAGTGTGCGCATAGTGTCGCACAATACTCAAGTGATGTTTATGAAACAAGATTTTGTCCACTGTGGGTCGGAGCCTACTGTGCATTCTCATAGTGTCGTTCATGAATACGGGTGTAAGACATCTTAAAGGAGATCCTAGGGATCTAAAAGGAATATATATTTTCTATTGATCTATTCTTTATTTGAAATTTTATTCCATTCAAATATGCCATCACAAAAAAAACTAATATGAGCAATGTTGTTTTTTTACACAGTAGGTAAAAAAATAAATTGTAATAAACAACATTGGAAACCGAATGGCGTGCTTTATCGAATTAGCATTTACGATCAGCGTTTCATCTTAACTTTTGTTTTATAAATCGTTTGTGGGTTTTCTTCTTATCGAGTTTAATCACGTTTCAGTACATTTTTTCTGGAAAAATAAGCATCACGTGCTGATTCTTGCCAAGTTGTAACAATAACTTTGTACAACATATACACACTTTGTACAAGTTATTTGCTTTAATTGTACTAATATTGGAATTGCGAAAGTTTGGTTGTTACTTTTAAATTTAATCAGAAAGACTTCTAATCGATGCAACGTGACTATTTCGAATAGTATTGTGCTTTCAAGGCGATATAATAAGCCGCATTTGCACTAGGTGACATGTCGGCCAACATGTCCCGCACGACGTCGCCCGACACAAATCCTAGGTGACTACTGTCGTCCTACGTGACATGTAGATATCGTTTGTGCCGAGAGCCGTAGATGTAGCGCGACGTCGCCCGACTCATAGAATACTTTTTTTCACGTGTCAAGCAACAATAACGCGAGACAAATGTCCTCTAGTGCAATTGCGGCATTACAACTATCAATGTTGACGTCATTGTAAACATACAAGCGAAACATTATTACAACAACGGGAAATTACTCACGTAAATGATAAATTGTAGGACGGCAATGCGAGCAGGGTAGCGCGCGCGTTTAATGGTCCACTCACCCTGAAGAAGATTCTCTAAATGAATCGAAACATTGTCGGTGTCCTCATTGACAATTTATCATTTACGTGAGTAATTTCCCGTTGTTGTAATAATGTGTAGTACAACTCACGAAAGTATTGAAAGTGAAATACAAGCGAAACTTGACCGCTACATTAACCGAATCGTACACAAATAACAAATATAAAAAATAAATAAATAGGATCACGAATGTAATCCCCAAGTACGGTAGACATCCTCTTAGATCTTCAGACGCTTAAATCCTTTGAAGATGTCTAGGGGGGGTAGTCAGAGGCACGACCAAACATTATATTTGGCACATACCCACATTTTGCAGTAGTTAGCATTCCATACGTGACAGGTTGCAAGCCCATCGCCGCTTATAAGAACACTAACTGGTTTCCTCACGATGTTTTCCTTCACTGTTGTAAGCACGTGTTTTTGATGCGCATATAAATTTTCAAACAGAAAAATCCATTGATGCACGTCTGGATTCGAACCCACGACCTTCAGATTGAAAGTCGAGATACATCCCACTCGGCCAACACGGCTTTACTACGAATTACAAACGTTTAATTTATCACGATTGGACTGCTGAGCTAAGTAGTCAATACGCATCGACTACATGGCTATGTAGTCGATGTCAATACGCAATACTTATGTCAGTGAGCTAATGGATTTCACCTCTGACCTTATTCACACCGACGGTGACATTGCATCACTACACAAATTAGTCGATCGAAAGTGATTCAGCTGCAAAGATCGAACCGTAACGCCATTAAAGTTATCAATCAGTTTTGACCTAGTCTAACATTCCTTATGAACGCGTGGTCCCCTCGATCGGACTACGTGAATTTTATTACTATTGGTCCGATTCATCGAGTAAAGAGAAATCACGAATTTTCATAGTTCGTCTTATGAGACTATGAGAAAATAACGGTACTCTAAGCGATCAAGCAATTTTAACACGTTTAAAGCATTTATTAATATTATACAGTGTTTTCTTGTACTGTCAAATCCCACTTGAATAATAACGTTTTAGGTTTCTTGTAAAAAACTTTGTAATGTTTAAACTAGTTCTCAGCTTTGACTTTGAAGTGTTGGGATCTCTATTATGAGCTCTTGAGCTTGATGCGTACTTCAGTGAACCCGTTATACAATAATAAAAACATGTAGATACACAACAGCTTACATTTATTTCAAAAACAACTAGCATCTAATATTAACATTTTAGAATATTTACAAAACACATAAAAACCAATTGAGCCAAGTATACAACATATACAAGTTTAATATTTTAATTCTAATTATGATGTGTACTCGTTTTAGAAATCACTTTCAAGGGATGCGAATTTTAAAATATAGAAGTTTTAAATGAGAATGATTATTTATAACTCCATCAGAACTGGTACTGCGAGCGAACCGCATTTTATCTATGAAAGACTGTTTCAACTATGTGGAGCCCATTTTGAATGTATGAGTTCGTTGTGAGTTTCGTCGGCAGTTACGCCGACTTTTTGTGACGATACAGTCGCAAAAACGCAAAACAATATCGCGATGAAGTTATTTTAAAACGTAGACGCAACTCTTCAAATAACATCGACTCCGACAGCTGGTTCAAAGACTCTCTATCTCTCCTCTTACTCCCTTACAGGGTGACGCCCTCCTTAAAAAACCTGTACTTTGGCAACGGTCTAAGTTGCCTACTTAAGTATTGGTCTTGAGTTTGTTGCCCCAACGTTTTTTTTGGGCCACAGTGCCTTCAACGCTCGCTATAATAGCATGGTAACTGTGAACAAGGAAAAAATCTGTGATCTTATCATGCGTATCAATTACTTATACGCGTCACAACGTATCAACTACTTGTAGCGATACAATCTAAATGCGCTACTGCATCGCCGCAAAAAGTCGCGCTTAGGCGTGACCGCAGTTTCGTTCCAACCCCGATACTGTAAAACTTTCATGATCTCGTCCAGTCCCAGATTGCTGATATAAACTCTGACTACATTTTGTTAAGCACCACTTCACATAATAGCGGGGTTAAGTAAGACTGTTGTTTATGTACGAATTATTTCATGCTTTTTTACGTTTTGTACTTTTCATTTTTGTGACCGTTTTATAGTTGAACCGCTAGCAAACTAGCATTTATTTTCATGTTTTATGACTCTAAAAGAGCCTTTTTTATTAGTGTTGCAAAAATAACAAATAAATATAGGTGGACATTTCACATAGCGCCATCTAGCCCCACGCTAAGCTAATTATATTTTCATGCAAATCAATAAAATAACTCTTTCCTTATAAATTAACAAGTACATTACTTATTAATTTACACATTACATTAATTATTAGAATCCCTCTTAGGTCTTTTGAAGATTTATGGAGGGGGTAGTCAGAGACACGTCAAAACATTATTTTTGGCACATGACCACATATTGCAGTAGTTAACATTCCAGCGTGACAGGTTGCAAGCCCATCGCTGCTATATATGAGGCTAGTATGTCACAAATTAATAATTGCACATTGAATAATTCATAAATTCATATGCTAGCAGTGTTTATTTTAATAGGGTTTATTCGTCTCGTGTGAGGTAGCACGACTTTCATTCCCAAGGTCGTGGATTCGAACCCCTGCAATGCATCAATTTCTCAATTCAAAAGAATTATGCGCTTCAAAATTAACTCGTGCTCAAAACACATCGTGGAGGCTAAAGTATCGTACTCACTTGTGCAGCCATGATCATCAAAATTAACTCAAACCTGAGTCGACAACCCCTTTAGTTCAACGTAATTGGTAAAGTTGCGAGCTCTTACAAAGCTTGTCTACCAGTTTTGTGATTTTTAAAGCGGCAATATAGGTAGGTATGATTATTGTTTTAAATAAGGGACGTTAATTATAGTTTAATAATAAATAGAACAAATCGCGACAGACTAGAAGAATAAAGCAACAAACACAGCTTGGTACCTATATATTTGAAAAATGAAATAATATTTAAAATATTTATTTTTTATTTATGATAAAAGTGAAGGCTCAGACAAAAAATAATAGAAAGGTATAAAAAATATTTAATAATAAGTTTCAGCAAAAGTTTTAAAGACAGCACAAGCTTCACTTGATTTAGAAAAAGCCTAATGCGTAAATAACTACTGTAAAATACTTCAAGCAAGCAAAGAACAGTGTAGACGTTGTAAATTAAAAAGTTAGTAATCGAGGGGCAGAACGACAAAACGTCAAACGAAGATTCACCTTTTTACCTCTTTTGAAGAACTTTGAATAGTGCCGACATAAATGTAATTTAAAAAGGACCACCTTGGAATACCCTACAGGTTCTAACATAATAGCGCAAAAACATTGAAGTCGATCAGCTTTTACTTAGTAATTGGTATAGACGTGTTTGTTGCCTGATTCTTTTAAGCTTGGTCACGAAGAACAGGCGTAGTTTCACCTAACTAGACGTTAAAACCACTTGAAGGCAGAATATTCAGATGACTGTGTTGCTAAGCATCAACCATCGCCTATAACACAACATTAACTTGTAGAAAACGAATACATAAATCGCGCCCTACGATATACTACCTTGCGTACTCCAACATTCTAAACCCCTTGTGTTAATGACAGTTTAAACAACTGGTTCTAGAAACTTGAAATTTGGGTGCATTTCTTTTGAATGAAGCGGCGAGGGTTTCCTCTAGTTAGGCATATAGTAAAGGTGTTAAATAAGCCGTATATATGTACTAGCCGACCCGTGACAGACTTTGTCCTGCCGAAATTACAGTAATCAGATAAAAAACACTTTTAGACAACTTCAAATTTTTTTCCAATAGTGTCATGATAAAATAAATGACGATGTTTTCGGTCTGTGATGTCAAATATGTTGTATATCAGCGCCATCTATACCAAAATCATCCTTTTTTCATTTTATTATCATTTTGGGGTTGTTTTTCGGATTATAAATTCCCCCTTCTGTTATTCTGATGTTTTATCTACATACTACAGCAAATTTCGTCTTAATCAGTTTGGTTGTTTAGGTTTGATTAGGGTACAAACATAATACAAACTCACAAACTTTTGCATTTATAATATTATTATGATCCCCTAAACCCCCCGAACACAGCAATGCAGCTTGGCGGCAGAAATACGGTAAGGATTGAAAAACTCCTTGCCTCTTTCCAGTCAAAAAATATTGATAGGTTTAACTTCGTACCGTTCAAAAAGCAAATTACGCTGCTACACATGGCTGGTTTACAGCATGGTCTAGTTACCCTGCTTTGTAAGAGAACCTTCCTTCAATAAACAGAGTTGAACTAAGTTTAGTTTATTCATGGTCTCAAAAGTTTCGAAAACCGCAGCCCCAGGTAAGATAGAGAATTAACTAAGTTTATGTTGACAGTCTACTTTAAGTTGGTTAAGAGCAGCACCAGTTTCTCTCATCGGGTTGAGTGTTAATCTTTATTGTCAATTGGCCAAAAGCGACATAATTTCTTAACCCTTAGCCAGGTAATAGGACAGGTTAATATTAATGCCATCAATAACATAAATTGTAAAAAAAGCCAAGTCTCGCAACGCAACTCAGTTCTTCTACCGCAAAAAGTTGTGAGATCCATGTAATATCAAGTCGGTTAATTTATTCAGTCCCTACTTTAAGGGTCCTTCTGTCATAAGTTATTACGTAAAGGTTAGCTAATTACGTACCGTCGAGAAGCGGAGGCAGTTGACGAAACTACCCTCACTTGGTCTTCAGAAATAGACTATAAACGATAGTTTGAAAAATAATACGTAGATTATGGCATGATACTTCTATCCAGTTACGCGCCTTTGTTTCGTTTTGACGTCAAATTTTTGTCAGCTGGGGAAAGAGTGGTTTGTATGGAATAGGAAAATTGTTATACTTACTATTTTCCTCGTATTTTTTACGTTTTTTCTCTCCATAAGAACCTTCCTCAGATCAAACACAACTAAAAAGAAATCGGCTAAATCGGTTCAGCCATTCTCGAGTTTAGCAACACATTTAGCGATTCATTTTTATTTATAATAGATTTGCAATGGATTAGTTAGCAACTCGTCAGTAACTGATGCTAAGGGTTCAGAATTCTAATTTTATTATGCATGGTTAGTTTTGGACACGGGGCCCGAATCTTTGACTAAGTTTTGACATTTTCGTAGAATAACATAGTTTCTATCCTAACTTGGTATTGGTATACGAGTATACCAGTATGTTTTAAATGTTAATTAATTAATTAATATGATAGTTGATTGATTCAGGCGTGACTTTGCGGAAATCTATTTTAAAATACTAAACAAACAAAGATATATCCAAAGAGTCCAGGGTCCACCTTTTTTTACAAAGTTTTACTGTCTTTCTCAGTTTAGTATTTTTTAATTCATTCGAGTTATTACAAGCTTGTATTTAACTTGCCATGTATGTATGTATGTAACTATGTTTGATAAGGTGGAATAATGCAATTAAATTTTATAATAACTCAATATAGTGACAATGAGCTGATATGAAGATGGAGTCAGGAGCTGTTCAACAGACACTTACAATGGAACTCCTTAGTAAATACTTCGATTGAGTAAAAACTTGGCATTCTTGTCAAGTTCCGATGACAATATTAGTGACAGGTGATAGCGCGCTGGTGCTCGAAGATTTAAATGATTTTACAAAAGCTTGTCATTGAAATATATTTTTCAGTAGAAAACTTATTTTTAGTTTTTCTTTGATGATAATAAGTATGGTAGTACCATAAAACTAGTTAGATACAGCGCCAAAAACAAATTATTTTCTTACGATAGTAGACATAGAGAACTGATTTTTTTAAATATTTTTTTTTCAGTGAACATAAGTACATGTGAATTATAACTATATGAACTGGGAAATGCATTAGTATAAAACTTTTTCGCGCTTTCCAGTGCCCGTTTTTAGGACTAATTGAAGAACCAGACTTTATATTATCCAGGAATGAAAATATAGCTATATAACTTTTTATTTATTTAAATAAACTGGAATCTGTAAGCGTGTGTGTGTTGTGTGAGTGTGTTTGTGACCTTTATCGCTCAACCCAGTTTGTAGTACCAGACTTTATATTATCCGGAACTAGCGACCCGCCCCGTCTTCGCACGGGTGCAAAGCTGATACCAAAATATATTACAGAATGTCTTTGTATATTCGTTAACAGCATTTAAAACATAAAAAAAAAGTCGCACTGAGAAGCACGTTTTTATTAAGTTTGTTATTTTCGTTCAGAGCTCCTATTAACGCGTGCGATCGCTGCAAATCACAAAGTCCTGGAAGGAGAAGCGCGCGCTTCGACGCGTTATTTATAGGGACGCTCCGCACCCTAACCGCCCACGCGCCGCGCCGCCGGCCGGCCGGAGCCGCCGCAACCGCGATGTCTTTACTTTTTAAATCTGCAATATCTTCAAAAATATTCATTTCAATTACATGCTGTAAAGGGCAATATTATTCCATATTAAATGTAAAATGTATTTAAGGTACTTAATTAGATAAAGATTGATGCTGTATTGCTTAAAATCGCTTCGTAAATAAGCCATTATTTCTCGTAAAAAGTAAAGGATAGAAATTGATTATTGTGGGTTATCCCTAAGAGATAAACATATACCATCGCGGACTTTTTTGTAGACCTTTTTAAGGTATACAATATTTAGTACATTATTTTGATCTATCTCGTAGAGTTCAGCCAGAGTTTGCAATGTAAGTGCAAAAAAATGTGTTTATTTACGACTTCATATTAGAAATCTTAAAATTATAAGTGGTTCTCTAATATATTAAGCATGTTATTATACATATAAACCTTCCTCCTGAATCACTCTATCTATTAAAAAAAACCGCATCAAAATCCGTTGTGTAGTTTTAAAGATATAAGCATACATACAGACATACATACATGCGGGAAGCGACTTTGCTTTATACTATGTGGTGATGATAATATGACTATTTAACTTTTTTTTATTTATATAAAATGGAATGTGTAAGAGCGTGTGTGTGTTTGTGACCCTTATCGCTCAATCCAGTGTGATCTGATACGGACATGGCAGACGAATAGTATGGCAAAACCATACGTTATACAAATACCTAATAGGTTATTTTTAAATCTTACATGAATGTTTCGAAGAAATAATTTTTAAGTTTTGTACGATAAGAGAGTAAGCTCAGCTTTCTTAGCAAAGAGCACTTAAACGTGCATAAGTTTGAAAAAATTGAACAACGGCCAACCAACACTTGCTTCTAAAGCCGGGGTCCCACAGCGCGTAAAACGACGGGCCGCGCCGGATGACGCTCCGCCTGTGTGCGTCCGGCGCGTCGCGTACAGAGTGTTCCGAGCACGGGCCACCACGGATGCATCGTTCCCACGTCGCGTCCGTCCGCCTTGGCGCGGTCCGGCGCGTGAAAACGCGGGCCGTGGGACCCCGTCATAACAATTCTCGGTGGCGCTCACAATAATGGGTTACTATTATTGCAATATATGATATTACGTAGCAAGTGGCAAGCCGTAATATCTGCCTACCCCTATGGGAAACAGGTGTGATTTTATGTATGTATGTATGTTTATACGTTGTATCTGTTGGGAAAGTCGAGGAAAAATATAAGGAAAGAAGTGATACAGAAATAAATAAGCATCTAACACGCACGTGACTTTTATCCTAGAAACGTGGAACATTCTATGCAACTTTTGTTATGAAAGCGAGATGCCAGCCTTCGGCTATAGGTGTTTATACTCGTACATTTCTGGGTTAAGGCGACCTTTTGCAGACCTTCGTAGTTTCAAGGTACCTTGGAAAGAATAAAACCTTCAAAGTTTCGGCTTTCACACAGTTCCTGAACAAATTACGACGCCTAAATCGGTCATTTTGTAAACATTATGTATAGATAAATTTAGGGTAAACTTATATTAGACCGAGCGGGGCCTGGATGGGCACGGGTTTGAAACGTTATGCCGGGGTCCCACGGCCCGCGTTTTCACGCCCAGACCGCGCCAAGGCGGACGGACGCGCCGTAGAAACGATGCATCCGTGGTGGCCCGTGCTCGGAACGCTCTGTACGCGCCGCGCCGGACGTACACAGGCGGAGCGTCATCCGGCGGCAACTTAAGGCTCCGGCCCGGCCCGGACACGGCCCGGTCTAATATAAATCTTCCCTAACTTATACACAGTATTTACACAATTTGTATATTTAGAATTTACAAATTAGGTATGACTGTTTACTTTATAAGAGTTTAATAAATAAAAGTCATGAGACAGATTAAACCGTAATCATTAATCATGTAATTATTAAGGTGTGACACAACATTGCGCGGCATTCGAGCGCGGCATTCGCAGTTTGCCGCGTGACTAGTTTCAATATAAAGGTTGTGCGCACCGTAGTCCAATCATAGCGCGGCTAGTCGCACGCGACCTACCTACACCTACACAAGATTGACTCGAAGACGAGATCATAAACAAAATTATTTAAATGTATTAGTCGAGGCAAATAATGCCTTCGTTCTAAAAAAAATATTGTTGGACATTGCTCAGAGCTATCTAAACCTAAAGTAAACAAAGCTTATTAAATGCTTACTGCAGAAATCAGATAACTGATATAATATTTATATACATATTTTGTTAACTCTTTTTTGTGTTATTTTAGACCTTAGCACAGAACAAACATCGTTGTTCATCAAACTAAAGAACATAGAGCTACTACCAAATGAGCTAGAAGCCGGTCAATATTGCCGGCCTATCCCAAATTGAAAGCCCCTAGGGACAAAACATCAGGTCTAACAAATATAATCTAATCAATATATGAACGACGTAGCTTTTGCGGCGGATTTATAGCTAACCGAAAATTATAAAAAAACCGATTGAAATTGGTAATACGAGTATTTGGCAAAGGTTTACGGCTAACGGCTAACGGTTTAACTACTGCAAAATGTGGGCATGTGCCAAATATAATGTTTGGACGTTCTGACTACCCCCACTAGACATCTTCAAAGGATCTAAGCGTCTGAAGATCTGAGACGATATCTACCGTACTTGGGGATTACAGTCGTGATTGTTCGTCGTTGATTTTTTTTTTTTTATATTTTTGGTATTTATGAAATTTTGCTTGAATTAAATAAACCGACTTAACTTAAGGCGAGTAATTAATGTGTTTGATGAATGCAGAATCGTTTTTTTGTCAATAACCGTAAAACATACAGTTTTGCTTTTTATGACAAAGATAAAAAAAAAAATAAACGGACAAAGATAACTTAAGGATATAATCTAGATAAATTACAGACAGAATCACGATTGGTGAAACTTTTCTCGATAGATTTATTTCCAAAGTTGGCTCTTCAAAAACACTAGTTTCGTTTTTAATCAAAACTATGAATAGCTAAACAGTTAATGTTTATATAATTCGTTAGATAATCATACTAGCTAAATAAATTACAGTTTCTTTTTAAATTTGATGGTTTTCGAGATAATGCAGTATTATCACTTTTTCCGTCTTATCCGGGTAGACTCACAAAATGTCAAAAATTTTACTTATCACCTTATTATGAGGTATTTTATTATTCCTCCGAAAATGTCACGTCCGACTTTTCTTCGCACTGCTCTATCACACTGCACTGGTGTAATGTTCTCTACCTTCAAAATAGTATTTGATTAAAAAAACACCAAAGTACATAATTCAAAAAAAGTTTTGAGAAATTAAAAGCCAATAACTTGAAATAGATTATGTAAGTTTAAAAAAAAACTATTAGTCTGACTGCACTATTGCACCGACGATAACTACAAATATAACAAACTAGGGCAACTTATAACGAAGGGAATAATGCTAAATAGAAATTAGGCTAATTACCACGTTTTGTTCTCTCAAAACGTCAGCAATACAAGAATAAAAACCGGCCAAGTGCGAGTCCGTATAGTAGTAGTGTAGTTCCGTACCATTATCAAAAAAAACGCCAAAAAACCATTTTTGTTATAAGGGAGCCCCACTTCAATATTTATTTTATTCTATTTTTGTATTTGTTGTTATAGCGACAACAGAAATACATCATCTGTGAAAATTTCAACTGTCTAGCTATTACGGTTCATGAGATACAGCCCTGTGACAGACAGACGGACAGACAGCCGGACAGACAGCCGGACAGACAGACGGACAGACAGACGGACAGACAGACGGACAGACGGACGGACAGACAGACAGACGGACAGCGAAGTTTTAGGTCTAATAGGGTCCCGTTTTTACCCTTTAGGTACGGAACCCTAAAAACGTGGTAATTAACTTTAATACATTTTACAACCAAATTAGTTTTAATACTAGAAAGGAATAATATTAACCGACCATTATGTAATATTATTGTAAATAACCCAGTTTTACGGTCTTCAATTATTTCCTTACAAATCTGAAAAACACGAAGCTTCCGCAAACCACTCACAAAGAGAATTCAGAATTTTGTAACGAATTGTGCACAGAACGGCTACGGGCGTGCCTGACTTTTATAGACTTTAGATGAAGTCTTCAAAGAACTGGCGGCCCTATAAAAGTGGGGGAGCTAACCGCTTAAGAAACCAGTTACATTAAAGGAGAACTAAAATTAGCGCAATAGTTTGATTGGATTTCATTCGGGTCTAAAGTCCGTTGAAGTTCTTGTCCAAAACGATACGAATAGTACAACTTTGTTTAGTTTAGGACCAGTATTTATTTATATATCCACCAATATTTATATATCCTTCGTTCGTGTAGATTGAGGAAATTGATTTTTATCAACTTTATCGTAAAATATTAAAATATCGGAAAACCAAATTAAAATTGAGAAAAATAGTAGCCTAATTTCCGTATCAAACTATCTCTGTATACCATCTCATCAAAATCACGTCACAGACAGACATACAGTCAGACAGACAGAGTTCCTTTCGCTTTTATATAGATATAATAGTAGAATAGATTTTTTGTAAATATACATACTTGTATTAAATAGAGACAGAATATTCATCAAACAAATATGTCCTGGCAGCTACTACCAACTGTCGAGTCATCAAAAATCGATTGAGGCCTGAAGTATTGCGTTATTTTCAAAAGACGTTGTATATTTAGCTTATAGCTATCAAAAGAATATGGTCTAGCGCACCCAGTTAATGGCTTTTCAACTTCGATAATATGAGTTTATGTTACGACCGCGAGGTTAATGACTAAAATACCTAACGTACGTTTTAAAATATTGGAAAACCGTTTATGGTTTTTATATTGGCCACTATTCGTCTTCCTTTACGGGTACTTTTTTTAGGGTTCCGTACCCAACGGGATCCTATTACTAAGACTTTGCTGTCCGTCTGTCTGTCACAGAGCTGTATCTCATGAACCGTGTTAGCAAGACAACTGAAATTTTCACAGATTATGTATTTCTGTTGCTGCTATAACAACAAATACTAAAAACAGAATAAAATAAATATTTTAAGGGGGCTCCTATAGAGATACAATAAACGTGTTTTTTTTACCGTTTTTTATAGAAATGGTACGGAACCCTTCGTGCGCGAGTCCGACTCGCACTTGGCCGGTTTTTAGGTATTTTTTGTGGCAGAAACTTTTAAGTCTATACGGAAGTTTGAATATTTATTTAAAAGAAAAGTTATTTACGTAGTAACGACCGAACCAATTTCGATAGCATTTTAGTATTTCAATTGAACCGAAGAACAACACATAGGGGATTCAAATGTCACGGAGGTTACTACTAGACTCAAATGTATGATACTTTTAACCGACTTCAAAAAGAAAGAGGTTATCAATTTGCCTGTATGTTTTTTTTTGTGTTTATGTAGCGCGAGTACTCTGGCCTTTTTGGACGGATTTACAAAATTATTTTTTTAATTGAAAGCCGATTTGGTCCCATTACCACCAAGTCAGTATCTGATGATGGAATTGATAGTGGTTTTCAACTATAGACCTTGCCTTTCTTTCATTGGCATACACCTAGTGGAGGGCTAGCCGGAGTAGGGCTCTCGCGGAGGGGGTAGCGCCCCCCTCCCCCTACAATTTAGAATTATAAACATGAAGTCGGTTTTGTTTTAAGTTTTTAAAACGTAATTATTAAAACAAAATTCAAGTCTCGACTCCGTCTCCTATTGACCCTCTTTCTTTTTTGAATTCGGTTAAAAAGGTCATTTCAGTATAATCCGTGATCATCATAATCATCATTTTTAAGATAACAAAACCCCTGAAAATGCCTTGAGTGATTTCAATAAAATATAATTCGATAAAACGTATATGCTTACATCGATTTGATTAGAACGATTCAACTTTTGTGTTTGTAAATCGAAAACAACACTCCATAAAAATGATTCGAAACATCCCATCGAATACAGAGAACTATATTATCGTAGCGCTACGCCAGAACCGACAACACATTTTTGTTTCATATTCGTTAAACGCGTGACTCTGTTTGCGTTGAGTTATTTCCTTATCTCTTTTGGACTGCATCCCTTTTGGACTGGTATTTTAAGAATCCCTTAGTCGAAGGGTACTTCTCCCTTACTTTTACTACCTACTTCTACCCCTACCTTACTCTTAGGTACATATAAGAAGAAGGAAGATACTCGTACATAAAAACACATTTAGACTATCTACTGCGTGGATCAAACAGGCACCATCTCAGTTATATGCTGCTTCATGAATCAAGACCCCGTGTCTATCTATCTATAAATAAATATTGGTGGACATTTTCACACATCACTATCAAGCCCCAAACTAAGCAAAGCTTGTACTATGGGAACCAGATAACTAATAGAATACTTATATACTAGTTTTTTAACACTAAATATTAACACCCAGACACAGAACAAACATCTATGTTTATCACACAAATATTTGCCCTGGGTGGGGATCGAACCCACAACCTAAAGCGCAGAAGGCAGAGTTAATATCAACTGAGCTGTGAGGCCAGTCAGTCAGTACGGAGAAGTTTTATATATTTACAAGACTATACACGTATATTAATGCAAATCGCGTCGTACGACATAGATGGCACACCTAAGCTGGCTTTTTACGATCGTACCCGACATTTGATAGGTTCAAGTCACGGAAACACGAGCTTCCACCACCATTCCACATCATTTTCTAACCGAAACGCTATTGGCATTATGCGATTGAAGTAGATTTGATGGCTGTTCTTTCATTCGCTGTAAAACTAGGGAATGGAAATCATTTTAACTTCGCCATTATACCTAGCCAGTTATGTTGTTCATGTTTTTATAGTACCGCGTTCATTACCGGCATAACATTAACTTTAAGGCGAAAAATTTGATCGATCAGACGACGAAAAAAAGAATTCCGCATATAATGTATTTTTTTATGTATGACCGTGTATTTGGGGGCACGGCAGTGCCCCCGCCAAGTCGAGCGCGAAGCAAACACTGCCGTACCATCCTTTACTGGAACCATTTCGCCGCATTTTCAGGCCCCTATTTGAGAACCTCTGGATAAGACCAGAACGCTGAAATTTTCGTCATCCAGTAAGCCATAATCACATACTTAAAATCCAAAATTTCAAGTCTGTAGGTTATTTAGTTACGAAGTTAAGCGAAAGCAAAGTTTCGCATTTTAGACAGACACTCACTCACTCACTCACTCACTCACTCACTCACTCATGATCATCAGAATAGAACTAGTACTTCCCATAAACTCAGAGAGCTGAAATTTGGTACAGAGTTAGGGTTTAATGGCCACATAAAGGGAAAACCATAAAAACTAGGATAATCGAAGATCTGGAGTACCTGGTGACCCTGATAAGAAAACACAAGAGCCTAACCAAACTATTAGAGATCGACATATCGCCTTTACAAAAAATATTCAACTACTGGACCGATTTGAAAAATTCTTTCACCATTAGAATCCTACATTATCCCTGATGAACATAGGCTATAGTATATTTTCAAAAATATTAGGGATCCGTATGAAAACATCGATAATGTAATCCAAAGTGTGAAAATTTAAAAAAAAAATCCTTATATTGCGTTTGCTGCGGAAACTATTGACAATAGAGCAAAGTAATGTACTACAGTTTTAAAGACGACATCAATATCTACAAAAAAGTATGTAATACCATATGTCTAACTATTAGGGATCCGTATGAAAACTTCGATAATGTAACCCAACGTGTAAAAAAAAAACCAAAAAAATCCTTATATCTCGTACGCTGCTGTAATTGTTGACAATAGAGCAAAGTGATGTACTACAGTTTTAAAGAGAACATCAATATCTACAAAAAAGTATGTAATACCATACATCTCACTATTAGGGATCCTTATGAAAAATTCGATAATGTTACCCAAGGTGTAAAAAAATTACCTTTATCATTATTACATCCGTGCGACGCCGGGGCGGACTGCTAGTACGCAATAAAATTAAAGGAAAACTCTGGATAAGACTAGACTGGCTTTTATACTTACAAGTTTACAAGAAGAAATAGTTGAACGATTAACTTTATTCTACTCGAACATTACACAAATTGAATAAACAAATTAACAAATTAAATAAACTAAAATATTAATTTCGCTCAAAATTTGATAAAAATATAATGCATTGGACTAAGAGTGGCGGTGATACCAGCGCACACGTCGCTAGATGGCGCTGACTGTATTTTAAACGCGCTTACGATTTGTTTATAAAATAAAAAAACAACTCATAAAAAGAAAAAAAAAACTGTGTCAAATAAGAAAATCTAATAAAATAAATCAATAAGCCCACGTTTCTACAAAAAGAAGTGAAATCCCACCAAAAACATTCTGTAAAAAACTAGCCAAGTCTCGATGGAGCTGCTTGTTTATCTCTAAAAAGTAATGAAATCTAGACAAAGTCGTGTCAAGTCTGAGGTTCTTTACTGCGATTTCTTTATTATTATAGAATGTTATGTGACTTGGCCGTCAAAATACGTCTATTTTATGTTAGATCGGTGGTCGATTTGACGCTCCAAAAAGAAGACAGCAGAAGTCAGCATTGTCAATGCTGAATGCATGTGTTGCACGATCAACAACAGCCTAAACTAAGACACTAGCGTCCAATTACCAATACCTGTATTGGCTATTATCTTGCATAACAAACATAGGTAGTTACAACAGATATAACATTACGTGTAAACAAAATTGACTTGTACCCACTAACGTATAAAGAATGTTCAACGGCCAAGTCACACAACATTCTATAATAATAAAGAAATCGCAGTAAAGAACCTCAGACTTGACACGACTTTGTCTAGATTTCATTACTTTTTAGAGATAAACAAGCAGCTCCATCGAGACTTGGCTAGTTTTTTACAGAATGTTTTTGGTGGGATATCTTTTTACAAGCTATGTAACCATGTTTGTTAAGGTGGAATCTCATACCTTACCTCATAACATACCTTAACCGTTTGAGCTAAAATTTGGCATACTTATTTAACTTAGGTGACAATGCAATAATATGGTGTCAGTGAGCATGACACAATGGAACTCCTTAGTAAACACTTCGATTGAGTAAAAACTTTGCATGCTTGTCAAGTTCCGATGACAATGTTATATTATGTGACAGGTGATAGCGCGCTGGTGCTCGATGGTTTAAATGATCGACAAAAGCTTGTCATTGAAAAATTATTTTTCAACAGAAAACTTATTTATATTGTGTAGAGAATAGTTCTAAGTTAGTCCCATTTAAATTGTATGTAAGTAGGACAAATATGAATTATAAAACCTTCTTATTTTTTCGATTGGTTGAAATATTTCCTTTATATTTTTTAATACGTAATATTTTATTTGATAAAACTCTTAGTCTCACTGACTGGTTGGAGGAGTGCTAAAGTATAATTATAAATAATGGCGCAAGTGGCCGTTTTATATGCTTTAAAACTATTATCGTATTTTAACATGGTTCATATCGGGTCAAAAAGGGTATAATAAGGTCTTCAAAACTATCCAGCGATTAATACCTAAATACACAAAGACCTAGATAAACTAGTTATGAAATATCAAAGACATATCAGCGCCAGTGTATTTTGAGCTGGGCGGGAAAGCCGGGGTCTGGATAAAAGGCTTTTTGTTTGGATCTGGCGCTGGCGAGACAAAACCTCTGTACGTGGTTCGCATAAGCCGCATACTTTTTAGGGTACCATGCGCTAATAGTGCAGGACTTATTGCTCTTGCACAGATGCATATTCGTCTGCTCGTCTGTAACTATCCACAGGGGACGTACCCGTACCGTACTATGTGATACGTTCCAAGGGGGGGTTCAAAAATGCCAAGCATGGTAACCGGTGGGAGGGTGGTACTAGGTTTTCGTTACCTACCCAATATATCAGCATTCAAAATTTTTAATCGATTAAACCAGCAAAAACAGCACACATTTCTTCAAAAACTAGAAAGGAGTCGATGATCTTCAAACAGTTGAACAGATTTTCTTTAATTATAAAAATATAATATAAATAATAGTATATTGGTGGACATTACCACAAAGCGCCATCTAGCCCCAAATTAAGCAAAACTTGTACTATGGGAACTATGATAACTGATAAAATACTTATATATTTTTAATTTACCCAGACACAGAACAAACATCTTACATCAAACACTCTAGTCACTCTCAAGTTACCTTTTAAACATAAAAAAAGGACGACTGTAATCCCCAAGCTTAAGATGTCTAGTAGGGGTAGTCAGAGGCACGTCCAAACATTATATTTGGCATATGACCACATTTTGCAGTAGTTAGTATTTCATACGTGACAGGTTGCAAGCCCATCGCCGCTTATAAGAACACTAACTGGTTTCCTGACGTTGTTTTCCTTCACCGTTATGAGCACGTGTTTTTGATGCGCATATACATTTTTCGAATAGAAAAATCCATTGATGCACGCCGGGATTCGAACCCACGACCTTCAGATTGAAAGTCAAGGTACCTCCCACTAGTCGAATCTAATAGAAGTTGGTATGTTTAGCAATGGACCTCCTACGACCAAAACAATGATGATAAGTACCACCAACTTTCTTAATCCCGCTAGGAGTATGTCGGTTACGTTATGAATATGGGTGCAAAGGAATATTAGCATTAGTATACTTGGCCTGCCGGATAAGACTTTAGTGTGAGTTTAACTTTGCCCCCACTTAAATTCAGGGGTTTAGCATCAGTTTATTTTATAATCGGATGGTTAGCAAGTCGGCTAATCCTACTTTCCACTAATATTATTAATGCGAAAGTTTGTGAGTGCGTTTGGGTGTTCGTGTAGCAATAACACTGTAACAGTTTTTTATCCGACAACCACGCGAACTAAGCTGCAGGCGAATGCTAGTATTAATAAAATACAAAACGTGAAATTAATTAAATGTAAATAAACGCGATCATACTTTCGCGTTTATTTTATTAATATGTTTATTTGTTATTCACGTCATAATTACAATCTGTAGCAATCTGACTATAATCCCCAATTACGGTAGACATAATCTCAGATCTCAAGGCGTTTAGATCATTTGAAAAGGAGGTAATATGAGACACGTCCAAAACAATATGTTCGGCACATTTTGCAGTGCCATCTCCCGATTGAAACATAGCATACTTTTTATTCCGTTACCAAATGAGCGAAGTCAATGGCGTAAGCGTTATCACAATACCGTCCTCTCTAGTGCTAAGCCACAATTTCCGGTGACAACGCTTGTAAACTTCACTCCCCTGGTGATATAATTTTGACGTTTTAGTCGGAATTAATTTCACGCTAATGTGTCCCATCCCATGCAACGTAATACTACACTTGAGCGGTGGGCAAATTGAATTTTCTAAATATACGCCATTTCTTGGCAACAAATGGGCGGTCGGATTGACAGGTTTCTTTGTAAGCGACACCACTGTGTACGATGGACGATGCATCTCTAAATCCAGATATATTTAGGGCAGCATATGCAGCATAATTCTGTTTGAAACCTAATGATGAAAACATATGAGCTCGCCCGTCAAATAGCACGAAAATGACACATAATGGCTACACTGCTGCTACATTTTGCAGATCGAGTGCGAGTCGATTTCCGCACTGAGGGTAACTTAAAAGATATATTTATAACAAGAAAAGTTTTTTTTTCCATTTTTATAAAAAAAAATTGTGTGTGTCAGCTCCGACGCACGACTGGAGTTTACCAGATCGTGCGTAGAGCGTACCCCCACTATAAGATGTTTTGCCATCAGTAAGAGTGAGAGAAAGCATTATAAAGTATAGGCAAAGTAAGGGTACACACTACCCACGATCTAGCTGCACTGCTCACACCAAATTAGAAAGTTGCGCACCAAAAACGTAACGAGGTCATGCGTTCAGTAGATTTTACTGCTAACATTTTTTTCATACCGGGCGCCTTATATCAAATACCGATTCTTAAGGAGTAAACTCCAAAAAACAGCACGCCTTAGATGAGATTGGGCGGACCACGTCAGCCGAATGGAACTAAACAAATGGGCGAATGACCTAACACCTTGGCAACCTGACGGTAGGCGAGGTCGTGGTCAGCCAAGAAAACGCCGGAGCGATGATCTCGACCCCTACAGGAAAGCATGGTGGTAGAACTCGAAGTATTGAGATGGTATTGGATTAGGGGGAGACCTTTGCCCAGCAGTGGGACGAAATAAGTTAAGAAAAAAACAAAAAAAACATTTTAATACATGAGGTCGATTTCTGCATGATCCAAATTCTAAAGTGGAAGACAAAGTTTGAATGAAGGCGATTTAGCTCTGCCCTTCGTGGTACTCTTATAGAAGAAGATTGTTGGGCTGTAAACGTCTACTACCAGATGATAATAATGAGAAAACATACAGATCTGTGTGTTTATATTTTGATCCAAACAGACACACGGTACGCTCAACTTAAGCCGCGAAAAGCCAAGAAATCTCAGCCTAAGTCATCGCTTTTGGGGAAAATCTTTGGCATTCGATTTCTGACGTGATTTATTATCTAGATGGAGAGGCGTGCAGACGTGTAACCCGCGGCAAGCTAGGATTTTTGACTGTTTTATTCATTCCTTTCACGGTTTACCCCTACCACAGTCGAAAAAGGGCATGCTTAAAAGGAGCCTTCGAAATGCACGTCAAATCCCTTTACCACACTATTACCTCGGTTATGTCACACAATGTACTTTGGAACGAATTGGACACACATGGAACGAATTGTAGCTAAAATACAAAGTATGTCATTTAAATAGAAATACGGCTAATTACCACGTTTTATCTTGCATCTGTGTTATTTTTACAAAAAAAAACAATGTAATTTTTTTTTACTAAAATTTAGACTTTATTTTACAGGTTAAAGTAAACTGTTGGTTAAAGTTATCGGAACTTCGCTTAATTTTTCCAAATTGCAACAAAGACAAGACAACACGCTTCAAATAAAATCAGTAATAGTTTCAAGTCAACATTCCCGTTAGTTATTTCAAACTAACGAAAACCCAGGACTTCTGATGCCGCTACCGTCATATGACAGCTGTAATGTACCAGTCACAGTTTTGAATTTTTTGACAGAGAATACGACTGTCGTTCGCTTCATTTTCCGTATATTTCCAAAGTCAAAAGGTATTATAAAATCACAAGAATCACTTTACAACGTCTTAGGAGCTAGGTGAAGCTGCGCCTGTTCCTCGCGATCAAACCTAGAAGAATCAGGCAACAAACACGGCTTGGGGCTTATCATTTTTTTAATCTTCCTTTCCTTAAAGCTGTGTATAGCTTCCAGTGTGGTGCCGATGAAACAATGTGAAGACTCAAACAAGAAAAATAAATCAAACTACTAACAGTTAGTTCCGACCGTCATAGTGCCGTGCGCTGCTTTCAGAGACTGTAACATAAGACTGTCCTATTTATCTCACGCAGCCACAGCATTCGTGAGGTCGCAAAAACCTCACATTTATCATTCGCGTTCGAGAACAAATGGTAGTGTTCAGTCGCGCACGCCTTGATGGATAGTGTAAATATATAAACTGTTCTAGGTCCTTCACTTTGCGAGGTTTCCTTAATTCAGGTGCTATTCTTTATTCTTATGTGTGTTTGTAATACAATAAGGTAGAAAACTATGTATCTCGGAACTTTTGGCACAATAAAACGGACCTACTGACCTCACAGCACAGTTTGTAATAGCTGTTTTGAACTATACCTGTCAGTACTCGGTAGGACGCTTGACAAATGAAACGACCCTTGGTCTATGTAGGTAGCTATATTTGCAAAAATATTAATTTGCCTAGGTCTCAGGCCAAAACGTTTCGATAGCGCGATTCAGGAACGGAACACTTTTTGTGGCGACATCTAGTTGTGAAATCGGAACTATATTCTATATGTGAGAGCATTAAACATTCCGCCCACGAAGGACATTTAGTGAAAAGTCCTTAAGAGGCTGCCAGTCGCTGATTGCTCTTTTTCGAAACGAAAAAAGAAATACTTCTGAATAAGCCACATCTCCTATTTTTATAAGTATATTACTTCAGGTTCCTACCTAGATTTCTATTAAGCTGAAAACATAATAGCAGAAACTTTTCACGATAAAAATATTATTTCAAAATGATACGTTTTAGAATTTATGATCGAAATATTTTATATACCTACTATTAAAATCAACTTGTGATTTATTGTTAAAGATAGGTAATATGTAGATCTAGATTTCTATTAGGATAGATTTTTGATAAGTAATTATACATAATTTATATCATTAATTTATTCGAAAAGCTAAGGCGGACCACGCGCGGACGTGTGTTTGTCATCATTGCAGCGGTCGGTAGGATTATTTATCGAAGTGATTAAAGATGGGTACATCTTTATTCACATATACTATACATTATAAAATAGGAGATGTGGCTTGTTCACAAGTATTTCTTTTTTCGTTTCGAACAAAAATAATCGTCGACTGGCAGCGTCTTAATGAATTAAACTTATACATTTGTATTTTAAATTTACTTTACCTTGGCTTATCACTACATAGTATAAAGCAAAGTCGCTTTCCGCTTCCCGCGTCTGTATGTATGTATGTATGTTTGCTTATATCTTTAAAACTACACAACGGATTTTGATGCGGTTTTTTTTAATAGATAGAGTGATTCAGGAGGAAGGTTTATATGTATTAAACCCGTGCGAAGCCGGGGCGGGTCGCTAGTACATTATAAATTGAACTTAGAAACTTAAAAATACATTATACATCCTTACATGTAGGTTATGTGTTAGATTCTCAGGACAAAAATTTGTAAGCTGAATATAGATGTCTGATAGATGTCTGTGATATGATATATTATTATTTGTTAATAATATGTGTGTGCTGTTGTGTATGTTGTGTATGTATGCGTATGTATTCATCTGATAATACAAGTCTCTAAGGAGTCAGCAACTATGTCCCTTCTTCTAGCTAAGATATTTTGGTCGAAAGCCAGAGTTTTATGTTGATTAAAGTTGGTTTAATAGTAATAGTTAAATTTAATAATATTTAATAGTTTAATAGTTTAATTCGACTTCATTTTGTTTCAAAAATGTTGTTTTAACATACCCTTCCCTTCGTTGCACTCGAAATTACACTATTAACAAAAAAGAGGCGAAATGACCTGTTTCACTTCCACTGTGCTTACGCAAAATTCTACGCAGTATGCTATGAATCACTTTAGATAAGACAAAATATATATTTCTCAACAAACTTCTTCAAATGCATAGACAAAGAGAGGTTTTTCTTAAATTTAATTAAATTTAAAATATAGGAACAACATAGGTATCCAAAGTAGGTAGAACCTGTATGATGGTATACCTATGCCCTCCGTCAGACAGTGGTTCTTCAGCTCGACAGAGGCTTCTGTCGGCAGCCGTCAGCGTACTATAAAGCGACTCAGGCTTCTCAGGCAGGCATAGTAGTATGAAGAAATCGAAGAAGGCTGATCTAAGTATGTAAGCTGGCGCCAAATATAATATGGACTTGTCTCTGACTACCTCCTTTAGACATTTTCAAGAACACAGATGGAGACGCTCGAAGACCTAAGTGGATGTTTGCTGTGCTTGGGGATTCATCGTGATAACCTAGGACCTTATCCCCATATTCTTAGTTGTAACCTCGACTACCTTGACTAAAACTCTTTCGAGGCCCCTCGAAATTTCCCTCTAAAAGTACCTCATGTTTGGTATTTTAAATCTATATTTTGGAGGAATGTCAAGGTACATCTCGAGGTACCTTGAGTAGACAGTTTTGTCGACTGAGGAATTCTCAAATAGAGGCAAAGTAATATTATCAACAAAACGCGGTTTCGAGGTCTAGTCGGAGTGGAGATATTTCGAGGTGACAACTAAGAATATGGGGATTATAGATCAATCGACAGACGTCAGCGGAGAAGTGAAATAGGGCCAAGTCGCGCCGGCGCCGTGAAAAACTGCCGAGTGCTATGTTTTTCCGCCAAAAGAATGCAAACATAATTAAAATTCTCCCTGCGATGGTAGGCAGTTTGTTCTTGACTTGGAAAAAAGTAAAATGTGCTGTTTTCAAAAGTTATGTTACTTTAAATTAAAATAACATTTTTGCTGTGTGCATAGAAGGAGCTTCTTGTAGCGAATTGAATTCTTTCAACGCAATTATCATTAAAATGAATGTGATGTGTTGCAACATCTCACGTATGGAATGCTTACTACTATATGGTTAGGCATGCGCCTAATGTAATATGGACGTGCCTCCGACTACCCCCTTTAGTCAAGGACACAGAAAAAAGAGACGCCTGTAGCCGTGTCTGCTGTGCTTGGGGATTGCAGTCGTTATCCGATTTCTTTTAATTTCAATAATTATTTGTATTTTGTAGTTTATTCATCTCTTTAATTACTAATATCATCGCTTTAATTATTATTTTGTTCAAGGTGTGTGTTGAGTACACACACATGAACCACAAACAAACGGGTGGTAATAAATCATAACCATCGTTTATGAGTATCACCACGGTTACGTTGACAGCTAATTCAGAAATTATGTTTTAAGACTTTGAATTTGAGTATTTTTTTACACATCCTATATTATTTCTAAAGAACAAATTATTAAAAATTAGATCACAAAAATAATCAATGTAAATGTTATATCAGATGGCATAAGATGAGAAGAGTAGTAGATATGATTTTTAATGGTTATAAAAGTGATAGATGACGACTGATAGAAGTTAAAAAAAGAACATACATACATACATAAAATCACGCCTGTTTCCCAGAGGGGTAGGCAGAGATCACGACTTTCTACTTGCTACGATCCTGGCATACTTCTTTAGCTTCATTCACTCTCATCACATTCCTCATGCATGTTCGTCGGTTTAGAGTACTCTTGAACTGGCCTTTTTTAAAAACGTCATAAATTTGGTTCAGAAACGCCGAGGTCTTCCTCTTCCAACGTTCCCATTCACACTCGCCTTAAGGGGCTCCCAGTCGCTGATTGCTCTTATTCGAAACGAAAAAAGAAATACTTCTGAACAAGCCACATCTCCTATTTTTATAAGTATATTACTTCAGGTTCCTACCTAGATTTCTATTAAGCTGAAAACATAATAGCAGAAACTTTTCACGATAAAGATATTATTTCAAAATGATACGTTTTAGAATTTATGATCGACATATTTTATATACCTACTATTAAAATCAACTTGTGATTTATTGTTAAAGATAGGTAATATGTAGATCTAGATTTCTATTAGAATAGATTTTTGATAAGTAATTATACATAATTTATATCATTAATTTATTCGAAAAGCTAAGGCGGACCACGCGCCGACGTGTGTTTGTCGTCATTGCAGCGGTCGGTAGGATTATTTGTCGAAGTGATTAAAGATGGGTACATCTTTATTCACATATACTATACATTATAAAATAGGAGATGTGGCTTGTTCACAAGTATTTCTTTTTTCGTTTCGAACAAAAACAATCGTCGACTGGGAGCGCCTTAAGTACCTGTTTTGTTTTGTTTTGAAAAACAAATCCGACCCAATGGTAATGGTAACCAAATGATGCTCTGCTACGAGTATATACCCTTTTCCACTACCAGTTATCATCTTCTAAGTCACTAAAGCTTACACATCGTAGAGACTATCGTCTGCTAAAATTATGCGCATATTTCCAGGTATTAGTGTACCGGTACTCTGAAAGGGTAGGGCACAATACGATAACTAAATACGACATTTGTCACATACCGCTTTCGTGCTTTGTGTGTGGGTAAGCTTTTAAATGGTTTCTCTGTTATCTTAGAACGGTCAAAGTCAAACTATTAGTTACTAGCCGACCCTTGACAGACTTTGTCCTGCCTAAATTTCAATAATTGCATAGAAAAAAGCAATTTCAGATAACTTCAAATTTGATTCCGAACAAACCTTGTACTGATAAAATAAATTACAAATTTTGGTAGAATGCGTATCATTCATTAGTCAATACTGCGTTGCTATGACGACTAAATGTTTTTAGTCTTTGATGTCACATTTGTGCAACAAACCATCTATACCAAAATTATGCTTTTTGCGTTTTTTTATCTACATACTATAGCAAATTTCATCCTAATCCGTTTTGTCGTTTATTTTTGATTATGGAACAAACATAGCAGCCTTATCACAAACTTTCGCATTTATAATATTATTATGATATAACGGAAATAACCTCCTCTACTACCTCCTAGCAGAAGAAGGTCGAATACTATAAACCCGTATAAGATGTCTTGTATTCGCTTACTTAACCAATACTGATATAGCAATGTTACAATAATGCCCGGCAATTGAACAAATGAACGACAATCAATTTACAGTTAAAAATCTCTTTTTACGGGTACAGTTATACCAAATTTTAATACCATTAAAACGGTCGTTTGTCACTAGATTTATTAGGTCATTCCCAATATCGAATTGTGTTGAAAAGTCGCCCATTTCATATCTCCATTACGGTTGGGCGTGTAAGTAATGTATTGCAGTTATTTCATTCGCATCGTAACATTAATCTGTTAATACTTAGCCCAAGTCAAAAGTTGAAAGTGAACAATAAAATACTATATTTCTGGCAATATGGCCGAGTTGGAGGTATAGCACTTTCAATCCGAAGGTTGTATTTTCGAATTCAATGGATTTTTCTATTCAAATAAAAAGAAGGTAGGTAACGGTGAAGGAAAACATAGTCAAATCAAACCAGTTAGTATTCATATAAGCGTAGTGTAATACTAGCTACTACTAAGCTATTGCAAAAAGTTGGCTTGTACCAAATGTAATGTTGGGACGTGCCTAATATTTCAATATTTCGTAAAATGATATCGCTAGTCTCTATAAAACAAGTAGTATATATTATTTCTTATCCCATTCTATTTGTGGAAACCTGTGATTAGCTGTCAGGAATACATGTATATAAATGTACATATTTTTCTTCTGTGTTATATTCCTGTGTTAAGTTTTCCTTAAATTATTAAAATAAAAAAAAAACAAATTATGTTGTATATGTATAACTAAGCAATCTGCAGCTTTTTGGAAGGGAAATAACAATGATTTTAAATAGTTTAGCAGAATCTTGTCTCTCAAACCCCACTACAGAAAGTACGGCGTTGAAATACCGAGCCTCAACCCCGCAAACTCAAATAAAGTGCGTCGGTAATGAGGTCCGACCGAGGACCGCATTCATTAAACTGAACTCAAAGCTCAACCAAACGTATAGGTACTTTAATTCACGTCAAAAGGATAAATCATTAACAGACTGGGTGTGAAAAGTGGATGTGGAATGGTATTACATGTACAAATATAAAAAGATGTTTGTAAGTTTAAATAAATAGAAAACAGGATCACGACTGTAATCCCCAAGTACTGTAGACATCCTCTCAGATCTCCAGGAGCCCACATTTTGCAGTAGTTAGCATTCTATACGTGACAGATTGCAAGCCCATCGCCGCTTATAAGAATACTAACTGGTTTCCTCACGATGTTTTCCTTCACCGTTTTGAACACGTGTTTTTGATGCGCATATAATTTTTTCGAACAGAAAAATCCATTGATGCACGCCGGGATTCGAACCCACGACCTTCAGATTGAAAGTCGAGGCACCTCTAACTCGGCCAACACGGCTTTCAAGTTTAAAAAATGATATTCATGTTACTTGCTTGATTCAAAGTCAAAGTCAAAGTATATTTATTGCTGAATCACATGTACAAAGATGTTAATAATTATAATTTTGTGGTATCAATGTATTCTACCCTATTAAGGGTGTGCAATATTTATGTCAATTGTTTGTTTGTTATGACAGCTGTAATGATAGCTTTGCTGAACATAGGTTTCTTCCATTGATATTCATTCATTCATTTATTTATTCCAAAAACAAATATCAATTGTGTAATTAGAGCGATCGATCCTGATCGGCTCAATAAAGCAGAATTTAGTGCAGTCTTCACATAGATTCTATATTTTGATACGTTGTGATGTCGGTCCCGGCTATAATAGTCGCTAAACCATGATTATTATGCATTTGGTGGTTTTAAATCTCCATTTAAAAGAGGCCATCGGCTCATAAGAGTCAGACTGCTCTGATGGCAGATTATGTAACAGAATAAAACCGGCTAAGTGCGAGTTGGACTCGCGCACGAAGGGCGGGCAAAAAACACGTTTGTTGTATAGAAGCCCCTCTTAAATATTTTTTTATTCTGTTTTTAGTATTTCTCGTTATAGCGGCAACAGAAATACATCATAGGTAAAAAATTCAACTGTCTAGCTATCACGGTTCATGAGATACAGCCCTGTGACAGAAAGACGGACAGACGGACAGTGAAGTCTTAGTAATAGGGTCCCGTTTTTAACCTTTGGGTACGGAACCCCAAAAACGAACTATCAAAAACAAAAACGCAATTCAATAAAACAGAGTCGGTATTATGTGTATGTGCATCTGTTTCATTATGAACAATAAGCAGTGATCGTAGAAGTTTTGTCTAACTAAACACGCAAATTTTGATAATTGGAGTTAATTTCGATTGCAAATGCTAATAGGGAATGAAACTATAAGGATCACTGTCTATTTAATGTTAGCTCTTTAGCTAAATTTCCAGATTTATCCCAATAACTGAAAGTGTGGTGTGAAGCCTTAAGTTAATTAATATGCCGAATATAGCACACAAGGCGTTTCTATCCAGAAATGTTGCCTCCCACAGCGTTCTTTGTTACGGGTTTTGCTTTAGTGTGTTCATAGGGACGACATTTTGAAATGGTAATAGGTATACGTACGTACCTACCGTGTGTGCTCTACCTCCCGCAAACAGAAATGGTTATGTTCGGCGAATTCTAAGTGTGGGGCTCAAACAAAAGGATTATAGGGAAACGAGCGTTCGGTTAACTGTCAGATAAACTCAAAGTGTAAGAAAGTCCATGCTTAAGATGATACTTGAAATTTTTGACTTTTTGTATGGGCTAAATCTACCCGGATAAGACGGAAAAAGTGATAAAAATGTTTTATCTTGAAAACCATAAAATTTAAAAAGAAACCGTCCGTAATTTATTTAGCTAGTATGATTATCTAACGAATTATATTAAATTGAACTGTTTAGCTATTCATAGTTTTGATTAAAAACGAAAACACTAGGTTTTTGAAGAGCCAACTTTGGAAAATAAATCTATCGAGAAAAGTTTCACCAATCGTGTTTCTGTCTGTAATTTATCTAGATTAAATCCTTAAGTTATCTTTGTCGTAAAAAACAAAACTGTATGTATTGCGGTTATTGAGAAAAAAACGATTCTGCTTTCTTCAAAAACATTTATTACTCTTCTTAAGGGGCTGCCAGTCGACGATTGCTCTTTTTCGGAACGGAAAAAGTAATACTTCTGAACAAGCCACATCTCCTATTTTTATAAGTATATTACTTCAGGTTCCTACCTAGATTTCTATTAAGCTGAAAACATAATAGCAGAAACTTTTCACGATAAAAATATTATTTCAAAATGATACGTTTTAGAATTTATGATCGAAATATTTTATATACCTACTATTAAAATCAACTTGTGATTTATTGTTTATAGGTAATATGTAGATCTAGATTTCTATTAGGATAGATTTTTGATAAGTAATTATACATAATTTATATCATTAATTTAATCGAAAAGCTAAGGCGGACCACGCGCGGACGTGTGTTTGTCATCATTGCAGCGGTCGGTAGGATTATTTATCGAAGTGATTAAAGATGGGTACATATTTATTCACATATACTATACATTATAAAATAGGAGATATGGCTTGTTCAGAAGTATTTCTTTTTTCGATTCGAACAAAAATAATCGTCGACTGGCAGCGTCTTAACATGGATTTCTATGACGTAAAAGTATATAAACATGAAATGGGTTAGTAATTTACAAAATTTCTAATGTTTCGAGCATGAAGTTCGCAATGATTTTATACTACCTTTGATTGGAAATCTACATGGGCGAACGTGACATATTTTTAGACACAATGATATGTAGACATTGATATGTAGACTCTCTATCATTGTAGATTGCGAACTTCATATGACCTCAAACTGGAAAAAATAAGTTTTGAGAAAGAATTTTTTCTTTTCTCGGAGAAATGGTTTGTAAACCTTCATGCTAGCTTTACAGAATCGGAAACTATAGTCGAAAACATCCAAGTGTTTGCCATAATTGCTGGTGACACTTAATAACGCGCTCAGCTCCCAACATAATGGGGGCCTAAAAGCTTTTTTGTGGGCGATTCGAGGGTAGACGTACGTTATGAGTTGTTTGCAGACACGCTTAATGCATAAATGCATATCATGAATTGCAAGATGACTTTCCTTGCCACCAAATATAATTCCATATTTTAGCTTCAATCAGTGAATAATTAGAGCAATATTGTATAGACGCACGCCAACCACCATCATACTATAATTTGGTTTGGTTGATAGAAAATGCCACGGCATTAAGTCCGCCTTTTTGTATTTATTTTTTAAAGTGCAATAATAGTATATGAACATGAATAAATTATTGTTATTATTTATGACAATATTCGAAAAACATATCCCTAGAATCAGATTGTTTAGTCACTGCGAAATTAAATAAATAGAGATAAAATGCTTTATTTTATCCGAACAAATAAACTGATTTAGAAATATTTTATCTGGTATCTTAAAAAGTGCTAGACCAACATTTTCTGGCCTCTCAATAATTTTTAACTTTCGCCCATTTTTTTGAAATCAGGCTTAATATCGGATCGTTTAACCTTTGATATTAATAACGCTTACCTTGCTTAATTTGAAGTTACTTTGATCAGTGAGCCCTTGATATGCTGACGTAGGTACATACCTGAAATAAAAACGGTTAGATAAGCAATTTTGTATGGTTATTTTAGAATGTAAGAAGTAAGTTAGAAGGCTCAAAATAACGAAACCTTTTGAGATAGTGTAGTGTAGTGTAGTGTATAAAAACAGTGTTGTGTAATGTAAGTGTGAGTTAGTACTACGTTTAAAGAACACAAAAACAAAGTGACTTCCCCTAAATTAGAGACAGTAAGAAAAGTGCTAGTGGACACATTCTTAGTTTAATAATACTATAGCAATTTAGGTCAAAGTCAAACTACTCAGCCTCAGATTGTAGTATTATTGGGGTACATAATTTATAATTATGTAAACTAAAAAAAAAAATAGTAACTTTTATGTCTAAAGTTTAAACCAAGCAGTATAGTAAGAGTAGGAGAAACATAGTTACATAGTTACATACATACATTGCATACATAAATAAAAACTTGTATGTAATAAATAAATATTGGTACCTAGATAGATTACTAATAAATACTTCTTTTTGTAAATACATACTTATTACATTATAACCAGCAACCTATAGCGCAGAAGGAAGAGTTACTACCAACTGAGCTGTGAGGCCATACACCCGTATACTATACGCGCACAACATTGTTGAACTAGCTTATTGTAAGACAAGTTGAATGACAATTTCCTTGTCGCCAGCAAGAAATGAGCAGCTTCAAGGAATCGCTACTTTGCAACAAAGTTGTAACAAAACGGATTAACCCGTTACGTCCTCGCAACAGAAAATGATTAGTCTAACTAGGGGTAAAGTTGATTTACATACTTAATTACTTTATTTCAACTACGAGGATTGGTTACTTGGGGTGGGATTGGAAGGGAAAGAGGGTTCGTATGAGCTAGCGGATCCTTAAGACCTCCTAATGTTCCAGTGACAGCGATTTCACTAATGGTGATAGAAACAATTATATACTCGTAAAAAGCTCAAAACATGTGTTTAGCAATAAGGAATCACTATCTTGCCTCACAGGTAAATCAAGAGAGTAGATAGAATTGTTCTACTCTATTATCTGAATTCTGAACATTTTTAGGGTTCGGTAAAAACGGGACCCTATTACTAAGACTTCGCTGTCCGTCTGTCTGTCACAGGGCTGTATCTCATGAACCGTGATAGCTAGACAGTTGAAATTTTCACACATTATGTATTTATGTTGTAGGTATAACAAAAATATACTAAAAACAGAACAAATTAAATATTTAAGTGGCTCCCATACCAGAAACGTGTTTTTCTGCCGTTTTCTCGTGCGCGAGTCTGACTCGCACTTGGCTGTTTTTTTTTATCATTGAAATAATAATTGTGATAGTTACACAATAGAATAGGTTTCGTGAAAATAAGATTCATTAATTTACAAAAAATATATATCGTATTCTAACAGCTAGTTTTTAGGGTTCCGTACCCAAAGGGTAAAAACGGGACTCTAATACTAAGATTTCGCTGTCCGTCTGTCCGTCTGTCTGTCACAGGGCTGTATCTCATGAACCGTGATAGCTAGACAGTTGACATTTTCACACATTATGTATTTCTGGTGCTGCTATAATAACAAATACTAAAAACAGAATAAAATAAATATTTAAGTGTGGCTCTCATACAACAAACGTGTTTTTTTGCCGTTTTTTATAGACAGTGGTCTATAATTATGGTCTTCGTTCGCAAGTCCGACTCGCACTTGGCCGGTTTTTTTTTTTCACTTAAATCAGAATTCCTGCGAAAGCTCTCGATTGTCTGTTGATATGAAACTTTTAAACATCACGTTCGCAATATCGAGCCGATCTGAAATTAAAAATACCAAACCAATGAAACTTTGAACGTAGATAAAGCGATTTAACCTTTGGTTTCACACCGAAGAAGCGAATCGAACATTAATTTCAGTAATTTTTCTAATGTTTTAATAGTTATTCTGATATTTGGGACAGAGACAAATCCAACACATCATTAAAATCGGTCCAGCCGGTTATAAATGGTGTCAACACGACTCTGTTTAAGATAGATGTTTGCATGATCTGGAAATGTTTGTTCCGGATCTGAGTATTGCAGTACTATCGTACTTATCATTTCTAATAACCACGATACAGAGAATCCTAGTATGTTGTCAGGTATATGTGACAGTTGGGTATCGGAACGTTTTCATGGACCACACAGCCTAAACTCCTCATGCAAGGAGAAACTACCAGACAACACATAAGGGCAACAAATACTGTATAAACCACCGAGCACGGTTCACGACGCGCCCCGCGGCGAGCTGTGACATTGAACCGGCCAATCAGAAAGCAATTTTTACCGCTCCCCTGACCCCGCAGATTTCAACGTTTTGACAGAATTGTTTGTTTGAAGATATTAAGCTATTGGGCTATGCGGTCGATGTTTTGTATTTAATCTTTATCAGCTACTTAATTAACACACAATAATTTATATGGCCAAAGTTGCGAATAAAACTATCTACTAAGACCTTTTACATATTTTCTTGATTACATATACAGCGTCAGGTGTAACTTTCTACTAACTTACGGAGCGTTGGTCAATACGACGTAATCAGCTCCGCACGGGTTTCCTCACGATGTTTGCTTTTACCTTTTTGAGCACGTGTTAGCGCATAATATATTTTTATTTGTGAAATTTATGAGAAAATAGCTTTTGCCACCGGCTTCGCTCGCATGGTACATGAAAAGAAAGCCTTTGTAAAAGCTTAAAAGGCTATGTCTATTCCATGTTTAATTGGTCATTTGGGCGTAATTGTGCCACAAACATCCAGCTCAGTTGGCAGCAGCTCTGTCTTCTGCGCTGTAGGTTCGATCCCCGCCCGGGATAAACATTTGTGTGATGAACATAAATGTTTGTTCTGTGTCTGGGTATGTATGTATATAAGTATGTATTTACAACAAAAGAACGTATTTGGGGGCACGGCAGTGCCCCCGCCAAGTCGAGCGCGAAGCAAACACTGCCGTACCATACCATCCTTTACTGGAACCATTTCGCCGCATTTTCAGGCCCCTATTTGAGAACCTCTGGATAAGACCAGAACGCTGAAATTTTCGTCATCCAGTAAGCCATAATCACATACTTAAAATCCAAAATTTCAAGTCTGTAGGTCATTTAGTTACGAAGTTAAGCGAAAGCAAAGTTTCGCATTTTAGACAGACACTCACTCACTCACTCACTCACTCACTCACTCACTCATGATCATCAGAATAGAATTAGTACTTCCCATAAACTCAGAGAGCTGAAATTTGGTACAGAGTTAGGGTTTAATGGCCACATAAAGGGAAAACCTTAAAAACTAGAATAATCGAAGATCTGGAGTACCTGGTGACCATGATAAGAAAACACAAGAGCCTAACCAAACTATTAGAAATCGACATACCGCCTTTACAAAAAATATTTTACTACTGGACCGATTTGAAAAATTCTTTCACCATTAGAACCCGACATTATCCCTGATGAACATAAGCTATAGTATATTTTCAAAAATATTAGGGATCCGTATGAAAACATCGATAAAGTAATCCAAAGTGTGAAAAAATTAAAAAAAAATCCTTACATTGCGTTTGCTGCGGAAATTATTGACAATAGAGCAAAGTAATGTACTACAGTTTTAAAGAAGACATCAATATCTACAAAAAAGTATGCAATACTATATGTCTAACTATTAGGGATCCGTATGAAAATTTCGATAATGTAACCCAACGTGTAAAAAAAACCAAAAAAATCCTTATATCGCGTACGCTGCTGAAATTGTTGATAATAGAGCAAAGTGATGTACTAAAGTTTTAAAGAGGACATCAATATCTACAAAAAAAGTCTGCGATACTAAATGTTTTATTAGGGATCCTTTGAAAAATTCGATAATGTAACCCAAAAATTACCTATAATATCATTATTACATCCGTGCGACGCCGGGGCGGACTGCTAGTACGCAATAAAATTAAAGGAAAACTCTGGATAAGACTAGACTGGCTTTTATACTTACTTATTCTTACAAGTTTACAAGAAGAAATAGTCGAACGATTAACTTTATTCTACTCGAACATTACACAAATTGAATAAACAAATTAAATAAACTAAAATATTAATATTAATTTCGCTCAAAATTTGATCAAAATATAATGCATTGGACTAAGAGTGGCGGTGATACCCGCATACGTCGCTAGATGGCGCTGACTGTAAACTACTCATAAAAAGAAAAAAACTGTGTCAAATAAGAAAATCTAATAAAATAAATCAATAAGCCCACGTTTCTACAAAAAGAAGTGAAATCCCACCAAAAACATTCTGTAAAAAACTAGCCAAGTCTCGATGGAGCTGCTTGTTTATCTCTAAAAAGTAATGAAATCTAGACAAAGTCGTGTCAAGTCTGAGGTTCTTTACTGCGATTTCTTTATTATTATAGAATGTTATGTGACTTGGCCGTTGAAGAGTACACAAGGGTACAAAACCAGGTGCTCCATGACACCATTGCACCAATCTGTCGCCAGAACCGCTCCCATTAACGATGGATAATTGCCACTTAGAAAACGTTGATTCAATAACCAGTCAATTGTAGGCTTGATAAAGCTGCGTATTTCAATAATACTTATGTAAAGGTGAGCCTGAAACAAACAGTATAAAAAATACGTCTATTTTATTTTAGATCGATGGTCGATTTGACGCTCCAAAAAGAAGACAGCAGAAGTCAGCATTGTCAATGCTGAATGCATGTGTTGCACGATCAACAACAGCCTAAAATAAGACACTAGCGTCCAATTACCAATACCTGTATTGGCTATTATCTTGCTTAACAAACATAGGTAGTTACAACAGATATAACATTACGTGTAAACAAAATTGACTTGTACCCACTAACGGATAAAGAATGTTCAACGGCCAAGTCACACAACATTCTATAATAATGAAGAAATCGCAGTAAAGAACCTCAGACTTGACACGACTTTGTCTAGATTTCATTACTTTTTAGAGATAAACAAGCAGCTCCATCGAGACTTGGCTAGTTTTTTACAGAATGTTTTTGGTGGGATATAAGTATTCTAGATAGCGCTGTGTGAAATGTTTACCAATATATATTATTATTTTATTTAATTATTATCCTCACAAACTTTTGGATTCATACAATTTTAGAATACTTAAACTCACAACATCATCCTTTTCTTCTGCTTTTGCCCCTTATTGTGGGGTCGGTGTAACACGTTGACAAACATGTTGCGAAGAGGATTTGGCTTATGTTTTAACGCTCACCTGCCTGACGTTAACCCTCTTAGGGAATCACGACAATTGCATAGAAAGTTAAATAAATAATTAGAGTAAACGCATAAATCTATTTAAAAATATACCTACTGTACTAGGCCCCTAGGTGTAATCATTTAAAACGCAATATTAAGTGTTATTTTTGTGAAATCTGTTTTTATAAGAAATAAAAAAAAATCTTTAAACCTTACCTAGGTTGATTTGCAGTCAAACCATTAGTTTATACTTAATTATGAGTTTTTTTAATTTTCCGTCATATGTATCTTCGTTGTGCGTTCAGACCTACCTACCTGGAATAACTTCATTGAAATGAAACACGGCAGGAAAACTTTCAACGAAATTGCAGCGGGGTTGAAAAATGATGGGAGTTCACCGATTTACGAATAAACAATTTGTATAGAGGATGAGCTGGATGTTATCACTTACTTTGATTAAAATAAAAACTTGATAACAAAAAAAACCGGCCAAGTGCGAGTCGGACTCACGCACGAAAGGTTCCAGGTTAGCCCAACTTAAACATTTATTTTATTTTGTTTTTAGTATTTGTTGTTATAGCGGCAACAGAAATACATAATCTGTGAAAATTTCATTTATATCATTAATTTATTCGAAAAGCTAAGGCGGACCACGCGCCGACGTGTGTTTGTCGTCATTGCAGCGGTCGGTAGGATTATTTATCGAAGTGATTAAAGATGGGTACATCTTTATTCACATATACTATACATTATAAAATAGGAGATGTGGCTTGTTCACAAGTATTTATTTTTTCGTTTCGAACAAAAACAATCGTCGACTGGGAGCGCCTTAAGAAAATCTTTAAAAACATTTATGAAATCGAAATGTATGTTCATCGCACAAATATTTGTTCTAGGTGGGTATCAAACCCACCTACAGAGCAGTAAATTTTAGAAATGCGAAGTTTTTGAGGGTTATTGAAGGTTTTTTGTATTAAGTACAATTTACATACCTGCGATATTATGTACATACAAAGTCATTCCTGAGTTAATATTTATCAAAGTACTTTTTAAACTTAGCGGTTGTATATATTAGACGAAAAGCGGCATAAATATAAGTACACGATGAGTTTAGTTTCTAACAATTCAGAAGCATTTACCAATAAGCGGAAAACGTCATTAAACGGCCGCAATATAGCTATGCATAGAATAGTAAATGTATACCTGAAACTTTAAACCCTATATTTATAAGATAATTTATCATACCCCACGACAAGCTATATTACGGTGGTCATACAGCGTGCACCGTATTGGCTAGGTTCAGTTTGTCTAGGTTGTTTTGGCTACTGGACGCTAAATTAAACTAAACAAAACATAAATAAGAGCGAAAACCCTATTACTACTAGAAGTTCAATGAGTTAAGGCCCGGCTCACACCCACACACGTATTTCAATGATTTTCAGGTACCGATTTAAAAACCAGGAATCACAATTGTGAGGATATAATGATACAAAATTACTGATAATATATTCATCTTTAATAGTAGATAATAAAAACTGGCCAGTTCTATACAACATTTTCAAAAAAATACGTTTTTACCGTCGCAAGAACCGCTGAAAATGTCGAAAAATGGGGTCTGGTTAGGTACCAATATCTTTAGACCCACAGCATATTTTTATTTGAAAATAATACGAAATTGTAGATTTTATATTTCTCTATACCGCGTGGCATTATCTTGTTTTCAAATAATTTACTTTTTCATTTATGAACAATATAAAATGCAATAAAACTTATCCATACATTTTTTCCATACAAAACTCACATTCACCTCAAGTCGGCACGTCAGTCAGCGCTCAGACGCGCTCGGGGAAGCACGTCCACGTCACATTTTTCTTCGAATTTAGGGGAAGTCTGACATAACCGGATACTGGGGTAAAATAGTGGACATGCAAAACTAATGATAACATTTGTATAATATATTGCCTTGACGAATTTGGTGCAAGCCACACAGATGAAGGTTAGGTACAATGCATGAGTTGTAAGGGCTGGGCTCATGTACACTGTACAGACTATGAAAGAGTTGGATGATTTTTTTGTAGAAGATGCGTTACATCGAGTTACGTTTCGAAACAGTATGATAATAGTTTACGGTTTTACCTTTTTGCATACGTCGCGTTGGAGCAAAATCGAAATAAGCAGATGTTTCGTATTTGATTGTTATTTTAATAAAAATATTAAATTTCAGAAAAATGTGAACCTGTTTGTGTCCCTAATTAGTCCTACTAAATAAATATAAATAATGATTTGATACATTTCTGTTTTGAAATGAAAGTTCTAAAAAGGTACCATGACCCTTAGTACGGTTTTAACCCGGCCTCCCCTATATTACCAAGCGTGTTTTTTTATACATGGATGGAAAAAATTGATACTTTATCTGAACAAAATGCGAAAAATTACCTGAATTTTCGATTACGAATATAATTTATATTTATTATCTATCTACATTTAATATTATAAATCTGATTTGTTTGTGCGGATGTTAGGTATGTTTGGATGTTTGTACCTCAATCAGACTTAAACGACTAAACGGATGAAATTGAAATTTGCTGTCGATGTAAATATACCCCTAGCTTATAAATATGCTATTTTTAATTTCAAAACATCCCCAAAACTATAAAAAGACTCCGAGTGCTGGTGTGCAACAAATCTAGCATTAATCAATTTTGACGACTGATGAATGACTGACGAATGATACGATACGCATTGAACCAAAAATGTTGAACCTTCTAAAAAGGTCGGTATTTGTTATTATCAAGGCAAGGTTTATCTGGGGGCACGGTAGTGCCCCCGCCAAGTTAAGCAAAAAAGCGGCACAGTCGTACCATCCTTTTCTCGAAACAGTTCAGGTCATTTTTTGGACAGACAGACAGACATTGAAATCTCACAACTTTTTACGATAGAAGAACTGAGTTGCGTTGCGAGAATTGGCTTTTTATTTTAATTTTTACAAGTTGTTTTTGATGGCATATACTTAAGTTGTACATGATGCAAATAATTAAATATTAAAAAAATAATAAAGTGTCCTGAAAAATTGTTTAATTCGAAATACTGAAAGTGCTCTTTAGTGTTTCGTAGTTTACAAAAAACCCTTATAGTTTTGCCATTTCCGTCCATTCGTCCGCAGCTTAGCTCAGATACTCTTAATACTAGAAAGCTGTAATTTGGCATGAATATACTAGTCACGCCGACAATGTGGTAGAAATAAATATATATTTTCAGATGTTTTTTTTTCCTCGCATACTCTCCATGTCTTTGGATAGGTCTTAAAAAGTATTGCGGGTTTGTGATGTCATTTAGTATAAATACAATGGAAAATATGAATTTGTAAAAAGAGCAGCTGGTCATCTCTTTTTCTGGAAAGAAAATATTATGGAAGATTATTTAGTAAAATTTTACAATAACTGTTTAATTCCAGAACTTGTTGACCCTCGCTACGCGCTGTCTATGGATCTTCGAGATCATAGCTCGCACACAATATTCAAAAGCATACCTACATATTTTATCAGTATTTCACTTTCAAAACTTTCTGTGAGTGGTACTCGAAACGTTGACGGTGCCGTCATCGATTTTAGATGACAATAAGTTTTTTTATTAAAAATATATTTTTTAAATCAAGCTTTTGTAAATTCTTGTGCTCTAGTTCTCGTCAAGATAAAAATAACGAGCCCAAACGCGACGTGGTTATGTTGTGTAGTTGAGGAGTTCCGATGGCTACATCCGACCTCCATCATCAGACCAGGTATATAGATATGCAAAGTTTTGCCTCAATTCGACTATTTAGTGAAGAGTTCCGTTGAACAGCTCCTGACTCCATCATCAGATCAGCTCGCTGTCACCATATTATGTATGCAAAATTTCAGCTCAATCGATTGGGGATAACTGCTTAAAATTAAGTTGCAAGATTACACCTTATCAAACATAGATACATAAATATGTACATAAACTGCAAGTTAAATAAGAGCTTATAAAAAAACGATACTTACCGTTTTGTCATAATGTATTTTATTAGTAGGTTTTTTGCACAGTCAAATATTAGTAACTGTGTAGTAGCACTTTACGATTTGTAACCTGTCTTATAATATATATTAATTTTTTCTATATTTATTTTCTTTTTGTCAAGTGCAACCTATAAAATTATTAAGTACATACCTACCTATACAAATATGACATACCTATTGCACCAAATATTTTCAAGTATCAAGACTAGTTATTTAGTCTTGGTAAATGAAGTGTGAAGTAGCTTCAATGTGTGCGTTTGCACTATTCGTAGTGTGCGGCCACAGAATACGGAAAAGTACAAAAAATGCGAGCTGTCATATTTGAAACAGCCACCTTAAAAATGAGTCCCTATTTCCCTAGCATCACGCGAACCGATTTTGCTAATTCTTTTTTTTACAAAAAAAAAGTATATTTTCTATTAGTAATCTGGGTCCCATAGTAGAAGCTTTGCTTGGTTCGGGGCTAGATGGCGATGTGTGAAATGTCCACCAATATAATATTATAAATGCGAATGTTTTAGAGTGTGTGTTACTCTTTCACACAAAAACTACTGAACGGATTTATATTAAACTTAACAGTAATATAGCTTATACACAGAATAACACATTGGCTACTTCTTATCCAAGTACCAAGCGGACGAAGCCGCTGGCGGAAACTAGTTTATTTATATTTATAATTTTATTCTAGTCCAGAGAGCTATCGCTCTCGGTTATGCTCGCGTTGGATAAGTAATACATATTGCTGATAAGCGCTTTCTCTTTTTCTGCGAAACGTAGGAAAAGTTCGACGTGCCTTTATGTTTACCGGCAGCTTGATTATATCGGCAGCGGCTGTTTGAGTTGACGGGGATGTAAATATTATAGCTAAGCACTTTATTGCTCAACATTGTTTACCGGTTATGGGTCTGAGTGTTGTACCATGGTACTTTGTACTGTTTTTTTTTATTTTTGAACGTGTACTTGGTTTAGTACTTTTAATGATTATTCTTGTTTTTCTCGTTTGAGCCTTCACCTTGTTCGATCGGCACCACACTGGAACTCTACATAGCATTAAGGCCCTGTATGTCAACGATTGCTCTTTTTCGAAACGAAAAAAGAAATACTTCTGAACAAGCCACATCTCTATTTTTATAATGTATAGTATATGTGAATAAAGATGTACCCATCTTTAATCACTTCGATAAATAATCCTAAAGACCGCTGCACGTGGTACTGATCCATGGGCGGCGCGTGGTCCGCCTTTGCTTTTAAATTAATGATATAAATTATGTATTTACTTATCAAAAACCTATTCTAGTAGAAATCTAGATCTACATATTACCTATCTTTAACAATAAATCATAAGTTGATCTTAATAGTAGGTATCAAAGTATTTCGATCATAAATTCTAAAACGTATCATATTGAAATAATATCTTTATCGTGAAAAGTTTCTGCTAATTACGTTTTCAGCTTAATAGAAATCTAATCTGGAACCTGAAGTAATATATTTATAAAAATAGGAGATGTGGCTTGTTCAGAAGTATTTCTTTTTTCGTTTCGAAAAAGAGCAATCGTTGACATACAGGGCCTTAAGGAAAGGATCATTGAAAAGAAAAGGTAGACCACAAGCCGTGTTTGTTGCCTGATTCTTCTAGGCTTGTGATTTTATTAAAATAAATGAAATTGAATTTGACTCGCAGCTGCTCTACGCTGTAGGTTCGGGGTTCTATGTCGGTTTCCAGGTCAAATATTTGTGTGATGAATATAAGGTTTGTTTGTCTCTTGTTCTATGTAAAGATAAACTCGCTGTTCCCACGACTAGGATCACCAAAATTAAGAAATCAGTTCAAGGGCAATGTTTACTCTTCTTTAACAAAGTCCCAAATGACATGCTAAAGCTATCTATTAGCAAATTTAAAAACCTAATTAAACTTAATCTATGCAAAAAGGCATACTATAAAGCCGGGGTCCCACGGCGCGGGCCGCGCCGGATGACGCTCCGCCTGTGTGCGTCCGGCGCGTCGCGTACAGAGCGTTCCGAGCACGGGCCACCACGGATGCATCGTTCCCACGGCGCGTCCGTCCGCCTTGGCGCGGTCTGGCTCGTGAAAACACGGGCCGTGGGACCCCGGCATAATATCTGATTATTTAGACGACAAAAAAGCCTGGGACTATGAATGATGAAGTGTATTTGTTGCTTTGGCCTTCTTTGGACGGAGAGTAGGTACATTTTATCCTGGTACCACGCGTGCGAAGCCAGTATATAAAATAAATGTAAAAAAAACCGCCAAGTGCGAGTCGGACACGCGCACGAAGGGTTCCGTACCATTATCTATAAAAAACGGCAAAAAAATCTCGTTTGTTGTATGAGAGACAAACCAAATATTTATTTTATTCTGTTTTTAGTATTTGTTGTTATAGCGGCAGCAGAAATACATAATCTGTGAAAATTTCAACTGTCTAGCTATCACGGTTCGTGAGATACAGCCCTGTGACGGACAGACGGACAGACGGACAGCGAAGTCTTAGTAATAGGGTCCCGTTTTTACCCTTTGGGTACGGAACCCTTAAAAACATCTATACTTTCACATTTATAATATTAGTGAGACTTTAGCCTATTTCTCGTCTGCAGTAAAGTAAGATCATGCCTAATGCTTTTGGGCGAATTCATAACAATTTGACATCGCAAATTGTATCCTAAATAAGCATGAACTAGAAGTTTAGAGGAGATATATGACAGGTCACGAACTACATCTAATCCAATTTTCATCCACGTCGGCTGGGACGTGGCTCAAAACTACAGGCTTGCAATCTGACACGTATAGAATACTAACTACTGAAAAATGTGGACATGTGCCAGATGTTTGAACGTGCCTCTGACTATCCCCTTTAGATCTGCGAGCCTTGAGATCTGAGAGAATGTCTACCGTTTTTGGGGATTAAAATTTATATGCCGTGTAGGTACAGTTTTTCCTTAACCGATTTTAAAAAAAGGAAGAGGTTCTCAATTCGACTGTACTTTTTTAATGTTTGTTACCTCAGAACTTTCGACTGGGTGAACTGATTTTAATGATTCTTTTATATGAAAGCTGGTGCTTCACTTGTGGTTCCATTTAAATTTGAGAAAAAATACCACTTTTAAGGGTGATAAAATAGGAGATGAAATTTTGTATTGGATTTATTCAATTTGTTTTGGTTTTATTTTTTGTATGTAATTATTTTGTTCACAAAATCAAATAACAACACAAAGTAGTGAAAACATTGAGTTCGCATATAATTCGCAATAATTGTACATAACATAACATTAGTAGGATGTTCGCGTAAATGAAGCTTCATTTTGATAAGAAACTTCGAGAAAACAATCTGTTCAGCTTTCATCAAATCTTTGCGAGAATAGTATTTCCTTTAGAAAAACTTTTAATCTTTTCACCGCACTGACTCTTAGCAATAAAGAACCCGGAGACGCGATAAGACATCACCTACTTCACACTCAAACTAAACAGTGAAATAATAAATCCCAGGACCAGGAAATAGGGCACCCTATACAAATTATAGGGATACGACAATAAACAAGAATTCTCTCCTCATAAAACACTAGAAGCCAATAGGCGCTCTCCATAAAGAACGTATTAAGGATGCAACAGTGCGTCACTTGGCACATTAAACAATTGTAAGCCTAACAGTATCACAACTTTATTTACAACCTAGTAGCAACTGTTGCACAATTCAAAGTAAAATAATTGCGTTAAAAAAACAACTTCATTCTTGTTATAAATTGAATTGAATAAGTCCAATACAAAATTTCATCTCCTATTTTTTCACACTTAAAAGTGGTATTTTTACTTCATATTAAATAATAAATGGGACTACACGAGAGCACCACGAGCTTTTAAATAAAAACAGAATCATCAAAATCGGTTCACCCGGTCGAAAGTTTGGAGGTAACAAACATAAAAAATAAAAAAAATACAGTCGAATTGAGTACCTTCCCCTTACTTTGAAGTCGGTTACAAATTCATTTGTTTCAATAAAATCACAAGGATCACTTTGATACGTCTTCTAAGCTATGTGAAGCTGAATGAATATAGGCCAATATAAAAAGGTACAAGTTCTTAAAAGATGTGATTTTGTATGAAAATTCACTTAAAGAATAGGTCTAGACTCTAGACCTATTCTTTAAGTGAATTTTCATCTAGACTCTAGAGGCATCTGTTATGACATGCTGTCATCATCATCATTTCCTTTTCCCACTTCATATGGATCGGCACAACATGATCTTTAAATATTTATTCAGGTCTGGGTGTTGTAGTGTTGCTTCTGGTATCCAATGTTATGTTATTTGTAATGTATGACAATGTATGTGACTTTAATTATTCATAATAATCTATTAGATATCTAATATTGGACTTTGAAATAGATCACGTTTGGAACATCTTGAAGGTGCGAAAGAGAACGTAGAGGGGAAAATTCCAAGCGAAAGTAACATTTAGACAAGTGAGAACAAGGCTGAAGATGGCTTGAGAGGAGATAAGGTTTGTAGGTGGTGCACCGAGGAATCTTTGCAGCCCAAGTATCTACTGCCTTCATGATACTGAAGCGATCTTGGCTCAGAACCAAACGCCGTCTGAGCTGTAAATTAGATAAATTATTCGAGTAAATTGAAGACCTGATACAGATGATGTAACACGGTGCTGTGTATCTTCTGTTTAGTTAAGAGAACTTTGTCTTAATTTTGAGATTTTATGTGTTTTTAGTGCCGTCATTCGAATTTAATTGGCTCAGATTAGAGCGGCTACGGGCTTGCAAGCTGTCACGTGTGGAATGCTAACTACTGCAAAATGCGGGCAAGTGCCAAATGTAATGTTTGGACGTGCCTCTAACCTTTAGTCATCTACAAGGATCTCAGCGCCTGAAGATCTGAGAGGATGTCTACCGTACTTGGGAATTACAGTTGTGATCCCATTTCATTTCAGATTAGAGCAATAGCAAAAAATCTCTAGTTATTTAAGAGACGAATAAGATGAGTAGATTCATAGATAGAGAAGAAATGGGATTGCAATTTCGAATTCCACGTGTTTATATCCCAGATAATGTCTATAATCATTGTCACGTTCAGGCCCTGTATGTCGACGATTGCTCTTTTTCGAAACGAAAAAAGAAATACTTCTGAACAAGCCACATCTCCTATTTATATAAATATACTAGCGACCCGCCCCGGCTTCGCACGGGTAGCATGTTATTATACATATAAACCATCCTCCTGAATCACTCTATCTATTAAAAAAAACTGCATCAAAATCCGTTGTGTAGTTTTAAAGATATAAGCAAACATACATACGCGGGAAGCGGAAAGCGACTTTGCTTTATACTATGTAGTGATTAATTACTTCAGGTTCCTACCTAGATTTCTATTAAACTGAAAACATAAGCAGAAACTTTTCACGATAAAGATATTATTTCAAAACGATACGTTTTAGAATTTACGATCGAAATACTTTGATACCTACTATTAAGATCAACTTGTGATTTATTGTTAAAGATAGGTAATTATGTAGATCTAGATTTCTATTAGAATAGGTTTTTGATAAGTAATTATACATAATTTATTTAATTACTTAATCATTATTATTGTGCCCCGTGTGTTTGTCGTCATTGCAGCGGTCGGTAGGATTATTTATCGAAGTGATTAAAGATGGGTACATCTTTATTCACATATACTATACATTATAAAATAGGAGATGTGGCTTGTTCAGAAGTATTTCTTTTTTCGTTTCGAAAAAGAGCAATCGTCGACATACAGGGCCTTAAATCATTACATTGTTCAACTAATTGTAATCGAGCAATTGCAAAGCCATAATAAATTTGTTTACAACCAGGAAAGTATTAAAGCCGATGAAATTACTTTGCGTAGGTTCTTATTCTCTCATAAAATGGGTACCGCAACAAAGTGACCATGATTGGATGAGTTGTCAAGGTGTTTACTTGCGCTTGTGAATATTGTCAAAATTATGTTCATATATAAGGTTTCAAAGGAAACAATGTACCTACATAACTATGTTGTGAGGGGGTTAGAGTTATATTCATTAAGTATTCACGTACGGTACTTAATTTACTAATTTTACAAGGTAATAGGACAACGATAATTTAAGATTGGTTTAACTAATGGTAGAAAGAAGCTTCCTTAGAATAAAAAGGAATTACAAAATAAATAGCGATACTATAAAGCCAAAACTAAGCTAGCAGGCGTTGGGCAGGACACATGATTCGCAATAAATATGAAAAATAGAGCAAAGCAATAACAAACTGATACCCAAGAGATGGCAAGAGAACAAGGGGAAGACAAATGAAAAGCACAAAATAGAACTAACAGCCGGCCCTTTCTGGAGAAGGGCGGTTCTGGACAGACTTTATTGGAAGGAGCTAGAGGAGGCCTTTGCCGATAGGCACTCTAAACTAAGACATTATCTAGCGTGTGTTACTAGCTATGAGCAAAAAACACGTTTGTTGTATGGGAGTCCTACTTAAATATTTATTTTATTGATTTTAGTATTTGTTGTATAGCGGCAACATAAATTTATCATCTGTGAACATTTCAACTGCCTATATCACGGTTCATGAGATACAGCCCTGTGACAGTTAGACGGACAGCGAAGTCTTAGTAATATGGTCCCGTTTTTACCATACCTACTGGTACCCTAAAAACCAGCTGGAAAAAGCGCCTAATAGGTAACAGTGTTAGTGTTATCATAAGTCCTATTAGCTTAACCTCCTACAGCGTCGAGTTTCAGCGTAAAATTCGACATAAATCCCAACAGGAGTATTGCTCGCTTTGGCAATTCAATTTGTTAGCTACTGCTAGCTGTCATATTACTGTTATGCCACAGTCCTGCGAGAAAAGCTAGCTTCATTCACTATTTTATTTTAAAATTTTAGGAAAACTTACAGCAGAAAGATACATGCATTGTTAAAGAATACATGTATGCTGAACAAGTTTCCATAAATAAATATGAAGTATAAATAAACTTAATAACTTTCGAGTCAATATTTAAAAAATAGAAGCTCATGACGTATTCCTCACGCATGGTAGATCTTCTGGGATCTCAGATCCTTTATCATTAAGACTTAGCTATAGATTTTTACACGGATGTTTCTCACGTAATTACCTTTAATTTATTTTCCCGACGTTCTACTAATCCCGATAGTTTGAAAATAAGATTAAGACTTCAAAGTCAAACTTACCTACGTCTAAATAGTATATTATGCAACTAGTGAATAAAGGACGGATTTAAAGCGAGGGCCGTAGATGAGTCACGAGCAAGTGAAGGATTCTAATGATTGAATCACGAGCGCAGCGAGTGATTCAACTGTTAGAATCCTGAACGACGCGAGTGATTCATGGCCTTCGATATAAATTCGTACTTTATTCAGGAGTTGCATACTATACTTTATACCATGACTACGAGAATATTTATTTAATCTAATGCCAAACTCCTTGTCGCAAATATCGACCAATCAAATCTCGAGAATTTATTTGCACCAAAGAGTTTTGAATTTCGAATCTCAGCGCAAGGAGTTTGTGTAAGCATTGAAATAGAGACCGGATATATTTTGTGTTCCAAATTCAAACACCAAAATAGTGAATAAAAACAAAACAGTGAATAAAAGGCCTTTTTATTCACTGTTTTGCGTGAATAAAATAAGCTTTTTAAAGTAGGTATGGTATAAAATAAATTTTAGCATACGCCTATTTTTTTGCAGTAGACATCCACCGTCGCTTAATAAGAATACCGCAAGATGTTATCCTTCACCGTTCAAAATCCATTACTTCATACCTACTCAACTGATTTTAATGATAGTATAGTTCGTGAAATATTACTTCTCCTGATTAATGGTGTCACCTAAAACGTCTATCTATTATTAGCTTACGCTTGCGGCTTTGCTCGCGTGGTATCTGGATAAAAAGTCACCGACACAACCGTGTCTTTGACCGTATATTTTATATTCCAATTTAACCTAAATCCATTTATCATATCGTTTAGGTGTGGAGCCACTAATATAAAAACATTTGGATCTATAATACTAGTAGAATATTACTATTACTATTCTTTGGTCTATTGTTCTCAAATGATAAGCCGGATTTTTCGAAAAGTGCTAATAATATTAACAGAAATACACCTAAGCAGCATAAAACTAAAGTGAAGAAGGTAAAATAAAAAATAGGATCACGACTGTAATCCCCAAATACGGTAGACATCCTCTCAGATCTCCAGACGCTTAGATTCTTTGAAGATGTCTAGTGAGGGTAGTCAGAGGCACGTCCGAACATTATATTTGGCACATGCCCACATTTTGCAGTAGTTAGCATTCCATATGTGACAGGTTGCAAGCCCATCGCCGCTTATAAGAGTACTAACAGGTTTCCTCACGATGTTTTCCTTCACCGTTTTGAGCACGTGTTTTTGATGGGCATATACATTTTTCGAACAGAAAAATCCATTGATGCACGCCGGGATTCGAACCCAGATCCTTCAGAGAAGAGACCTTCAGATTGTAAGTCGTCACCTCCCACTCGGCCAATTAATGGTACCATGTAAATTTCGATGGATGTCCTGTTTTACCTGTGTCTCGCGTACCGAGCGCAATGAAATTAGCAAAGACTAATTTCATTGCGCAAATATTACGTAACATATTAATGTGAAGCGAGTGACCGCTATTGTGGGAACTGTTTTGTAAACACTAGGGAAATTATGTTAGCGAATCGAATTGTTTTTTGGGACGAGTAAATATGACGTATAGATATGCAATAGGCAACACTTGTAGATTTCACCTAACGTAAGTTCCTAACGCCATCCATGACTAGCAGACCGCGACTTGCCGGTGTTTTACAAACGGTCGTCTGCCAGACGTCAACCCTCCTTAAGAATGCTTGTTGGTTGTGCATCTTAACGCTACCTATGAGAATCATAATGTCTCATTCACTAGGCTCTTTAGTTATTTTTTTTTATTGTTTACGTACTTGAGTAGTACTTTTAATTATTATTCTTGTTTGAGCCTTCAGTTCTTGTAGACCACAAGCCGTGTTTGTTGCCTGATTCTTCTAGGCTTGGTCGCGTGGAATCGGCGTAGCTTCACCTAGTTCCTAAGACGTTTCAAAGTGATCCTTGTGATTTTATTGAAATAAATGATTTTTAAATTTTAAATTTGAATTTGACTAAAAGTTCAAAAATAACTCTCATTTTTGGTCGTATTTAGACTCTTTTGAATAGTTTCTTTAAGATTTCTGAGGAAAGAGGTTCGATTATTAAAGGATTAGATAATTACAGTCGGAATCAGTACCTTGTACTTACTATACGAGTGACGCATTGAGTTTAAGCTGATTCAAAATAAAACCGTTAGATTTTACAAGCCCCATAATTCTACCGTAAAACATAAAGATCCAATCTGGAAAATGGGAAAATTTCTAGCGTAAATTCAACATAACAAAGATGAAACAAGGGAGCAAAGTTCATCTATAAAATTGATATGCTTTCTAACCGTCTGATGAAGCAAAACCTTTAAATCTATAGGTAACAGTCAGCCATATTGGACTATTGCAAAATTCTGTACAAAAATACACATATTTTGTTTTGTTTTTTTGTATTTAAAATATTGTTTAGGTGACAGTAAATTAGTTTACTGCTGAAAATATATGTAACTAGCCGACCCGTCATAGACATTGTCCTGTCAAATTTCAATAATCGAATAGAAAAGACTGACTGTTAGTCTGTGATGTCAGATTTGTTGCACACCAGCGCCATCTATACAGAAATCATCCTTTTTGCGTTTTTTAATAGTTTTTGGGGTGTTTTTCATATTTTAAAGTAGTCTCTGCCTTCTACGCTGTAGGTTGTGGGTTCGATCCCCACCCAGGGCAAATATTTGTGTGATGAACATAGATGTTTGTTCTGTGTCTGGGTGTATATGTATAATAAGTATGTATTTACAAAAAAAAAAGTATATAAGTATTCTATCAGTTATCTGGTTCCCATAGTACAAGCTTTGCTTAGTTTGGGGCTAGATGGTGTTGTGTGTAAAGTCCGCCAATATTTATTTTGTTATCTACAGCAAATGTCAACTTAATCCGTTTTGTCGTTAAGGCCTGATTGAGGAACAAACATACATACAAACTCACAAATTTCGCATTTATAATATTTTATTAGGATATTAGGATTTTCAAGAATTGCATTTAAAAAAATTATAAGGTGACTGCTTCAAATATGGACTTTATAATGGAAGTGAGCTTCTGGGAATTCATATTTTTCCCTCAAACATATGATAAATCATCTGCAACAAGACACAAGACTGTACACTGTTACACCTAAGAGGGTACACAATTCTATTCCATCAATGTATCTACTTGTATAATAAGACATGTGAACAAATCACAGCCGACCGAGTGCACACTTTAAACATAACAACTAAAGACACTATCATCAGAGTCGATAATGAGGTCCTATTTTTAAAAGATCAAAATTCGCGTATCTTTAGATATAATATACTCGTATAAGGGTAAATTCTCTATTTTTCTAAATAATGGAAGCCTTTGTCAAAAATATTATTTACTCACCATAACTTTATTCAGAGTAGGTGATTTAAACTGACTTTGATCAATTCCTCAATTCATAACAAGCCAATGGTCAATGGTAAACAAGTACTATAAAAACCTGAGGTCAAAGGAAACGCTGAAATCATTCGAAAAACATCCTTATGTCTATCCAAAAAGAGTCTAAGATATCAGAAAAGTCTTTTGGTTGAGAACTTATGAAGACGGTCCGCTAAGTTGGACTGATGCCAGGCAGGCGATATCGAGACGAGTATATGTACCAAGGTATATGCTAACAATTTCAAAAGTATGGGTAAATATTCGTATTTATCAAATAAAAGCAAAAATAGACCTAAACATTTATCAAAGTAAAGCCTACAAACTAAACAGCGTCCAGGATAAATTACCTGATTAGAGTGAATTTTCGTTAAAAACAGCGCAAAAACGTGCGGCCTCTGTGACGTCAAAGTAACTCATTGAGTGCTTAAATCCCCAACGAACCGAATGATTTGGCAAAACTCAAATCAAAACGATCAAAACACAGGTACAGAATTCAACAGTCATAATCCCTTAAATCCCTTTTGAAGTCGGTACGGTACGGGTAACAGCAGTTACAAAATATCAATTGAAAATAAACCACATACTTAATTAAAACACTAAATTCTACATTGAAACTTCAACAACTTGAACTCAGAAACAATTTCATGTTTTAAGAATTTACGTATTTACACGCGTACATTTTGTACTCACTTAAAATCGTGCATATCGTTTTCGTTTGGGCGAATGACGTCATTTTTAGGGTTCCGTACCCAAAGGGTAAAAACGGAACCCTATTATTAAGACTTCGCTGTCCGTCTGTCTGTCTGTCTGTCACAGGGCTGTATCTCATGAACCGTGATAGCTAGACAGTTGAAATTTTCACAGATTATGTATTTCTGTGGCTGCTCTAACAACAAATACTAAAAACAGAATAAAATAAATATTTAATCGGGGGGCTCCCATACAACAAACATATTTTTTTTGCCGTTTTTATAGATAACGGTACGGAACCCTTCGTGCGCGAGTCCGACTCGCACTTGGCCGGTTTTTCATTGATTTTCAAAATATATTTTAAGACAATCTTAAATTTTTTGACACCAAGTTATGTATAAGAAGGCAATTGAAACGGCTTTTCAAGCGGATTGCGTCAAACACGATAAAACCAAACAATCTTCACACAAGTAAAATCTTAAGACACGCAAACAGAGCTAAGTACGCTATTGTGAGCGGATGAACGGATCAACTCTATAATCCTATTTACAGAATGTGAATAACAATAGCATTGCTTTCCCAAGAAGCGTTAATGCTTTGGCTTGTGAAGACTCGCTGGATGACTGTCTTCAGTACAATACACAGGCGTCCTTTTGTTTCATTCTTACAAGACACCGTTCACCATTATTTAAACGGGCGGTTAGCCACACACACAGCTAGTCTTTGCAAGGAAGATCTCTCGATTTTTCACACTATCGTAGATATGACTCCGCTAAAACGTAAGCACTATTTGAACAAAAACCATTAAGCTCAGCAGCTAAGGAAGGTGATTCTGAGTTCATATTTTTAATGTTTTATTTAGGTTTTCTTTACTGCTTACCATTAGCTGCCCTTCTATGTAGAAAGGCAGCTGCTTTAAAACCAACATCGGCTAATATAATAGTTTTTATAACGGTAAACTTATCAAAACCCTCATAAATATACAGAGAAGCAATAAAAACAATTCGAAGCCTCATATCTGCGCTCATCGATCAAACTCCTACATGACTACGCCCTCCCAGAACTAATTCAATCGACCATGTCAGGCCAGCGTAAAATAAATTCATTCGCAATCCATCAATCAATTTCCAACCTTATGTCGGCAGTTTCAGGGTTGAAAAATCCAATGCTGAATGGGTATAGTCGGTGTGAACAGGTACATAATGCAGTCATTAATACATCAAATGGAAAATATAAACTTGGGAATACTGCAAACGTATTCTCAAATTATTATTCAATTAACTCATAGTTTGCTAACCTCACTATCGTTCTTATTCGTACTGAATTAAACCTTGGAGTGTTTATTCAAATGATACAGACCAGAATCAAATAAAGTATTTTTAATGTGGTTAGCTTTAGTCTATATTTATTTGATTAAGGTAACAAACAGTACAATAAACTATAAGAAAACACAATTTAAAAACGCATTAACCGAACGAGTTACCTCAATAACATTTTACATATAAATAAATGCTAATTAATGTTATTTCGTTTAAAAACGTAAAAAAAACGTCTTTAATGAGTACGTGGGGTTTAGTTAAAATGTAAATAAATATGGGTTAGCATTCAAGCAAGCGATGGGCTTGCAAACTGTCACGTATATAATGCTAACTACTGAATGTGGGCATGTGCCAAATGTAATGTTCTGACGTATCTCTAACCAGACTTGCACTGACGTTTTGTGCACGAATAGGGTACATAAGACATATGCGGGAGAAAAATCCGATCAACAAAGCTAATGTATATGTAGCCGAAACCGGCTAGGATGATTATTATATATTATATATCTTTATATTAATATATGTTTTGATCATGAAAGTAGTTTACAAAAGACTGGATTTGTGGTATGACCCATCACTATGAAGATTAGCCCCTCAACTTTTATCGAATTAAACGAACTGCACCTTTCATAGTAAAAACCTTTAAATAATCTGCGAAGGCCGAAGGTCTACCAGGTCTACGTCTGCGGTGGGCCGCTACAAACGAAGCGGCCGCAAATACTTTTAAAGGGTAAGGTGGTGAATAATTTAGTTTAGAAATGCGTTGAGCCTTTGAACAAGTTCACGAATAAAAGGTTTAATCAAGCTTTGCTACCTTTATAGTCCTTATATAAATCGCAGGAGGGAAAAGGGGGGTAGCTATGATATAATGGACCATATCTTTTGCAGTTTCTTCAGACAAGATAATAATATACACCTTCGCACTCAGCCGACGCACAATTTTTTTACACAATGTTCTTCGGCTGATATATTATTATATTAGTAATAATTTAATAATTCTAAAATCATTTATTTCAATAAAATCACAAGGATCACTTTGAAACGTCTTAGGAACTAGGTGAAGCTACGCCGATTCCACGAGACCAAGCCTAGAAGAATCAGGCAACAAACACGGCTTGGGGTCTACCTTTTTTTTTAATGATCCTTTCTTTAATACTATGTAGAGCTCCAGTGTGGTGCCGATCGAACAAGGTGAAACTCAAACAAGAATAAAAACTAATAGTAATTATAATAAACAATATTCTTGCAAACCTTTGATTCAAAACGTTAAAGTATTGCAGAAATTGTACCAAGAAGCCAGCTGTAAAAGCTTTCAATTAACCTAGGGCGATTATTTTCCTGTAAAACTTTGCTTTATTTCTTCATTACAGCTTCATAGTACCGAGAAATTTCTTTTTTGATCGACCCCGGTGACGAACAATCAAAATGCTGAAGGCGAGATCTTTAAAAATGTAGATTACATTTAAATTCTAAATATTCTTAAATTTTTGTTCGTTTTAAAGATCTTGCCTTCAGCATTTTGACAGTTCCTTCGCCGACAGTGGCAATAACAACTATGTATTTATTGATTTTATCTAAAATTTTCTAAGAGAAATCAATTAATCAAAAGAATATTTAAAGTTACTAGTAGAATATCCCGCGACTTCGTTCACGGTAAGTTATTTCCGTCAGACTTATCCCGCTGCAACCTCTTAGGGCCTGTGCTGTGCACAACATGTTTTTTTGCTCTTTTATTTTACAGAGCATTTTGTTGTCGTTTGTATCGATAAAGGGGGTAATTTGGAAATTTTATTCTAAGACACACTCTTACACCTACATTACACATCTTACATTATAAAAGCAAGATACCCTCAAATTTTCATGGTTTATGCTATGCGTTGATTGTTTTTAAACCAACTTCTTAATGCATATTTACAGCATCTTCATCAATCACTCTTCCATCATTATATTCAATTTCGTGCATTACCTCATAGTGCAGAGGCACTAACTCGTTTGAACAAATTGTTAGCGCGTGAGCCACATGCATACATTTATAATCACCCGACCCGGCCCGCGGCCGAGAGCTTAATCTTGGGGTTCGGAAAGTAATGGCCAGTGAAATTTGGGGCATGACGTTTCCTGGGATCATTGTGGTCAGGAGGCTCGCAATTTTGCTTGAGGTGGATATGGAAAAAACAATAGAGCGGGAACGACAAGTTTATTTTTTCAAGACGAGTAAATTTTTTTTTTTATGAATGCAGAATCTTTTTTTATCAATAACCGCAAAACATACAGTTTTGTTTTTTATGACAAAGATACTCGTAACTTATGGATACTCGTAATTATAGGCACACGATAGGTGAAACTTTTCGCAGTAGATTTATTTTCCAAAGTCGGCTCTTCCAAAACTAATTTAGTTTTTCTTAAAACAAAGATTATTTCTATAATTCGCTAGATAATAGCCACATAAATGAAAGACAGTTTCTTTTTAAGTTTGATGGTTTTCAAGATAATGCCGTTTTATCACTTTTTCTGTCAGATTTCAGGCAAAATCAGGCAGCATTTTAAAATAACATTATTAAAAAATATTAATTTATAATTTAAGTGTGATAATTGCAATCATGTTTTATAATTTGACAGTAAAAAATATTGTTTTAACTTGTCGCTTTAATTCGTACTATAATTTAATGAATTTCCACTCCAGTGTAGTCTAATCAACGAAATTCCAGTGTAGTCCAATAATGAGTTGTTACATATTTTAGGAAAATTTGCTATTTTTATCAAAACGCGGTTTTTGCAACAAAATCGACGAAACTATTGTAGAAACTTATCAAGAACTGTAGTAACTATGCTAGATGCCACTTTACCTAAAGTTTATTTGTAAAATGCTAATACAACAGACCTATCAATAAGCCAAGCTTGCCGCGAAATTATTTTCGTAGCTCTGTAACAATAGAAACGGCGAAACATCCAAAACCAACCACAAACCACACAACTAACCCCGAAACACGTCGTACAGAATCCGGAAAAATGGTGGTCCGACGGGTTCAGGCTAAGACAGCATTACCTGCTTCGCGCCACAATTTAAAGGTCTTAGCTGTTTTTCAAGGAGCAACCCTTTCTCATTTTCTTCGTAAAATAAGAATATTTCTTTCCGGGGCAGCGTAACCTACAGTATTATAATGAATGTTCTAATATTTGTAAGAAAATAAATAACTTTGTTGATGGGTAGATACCTAGAGCCCCGTCGGTCGAGTGGTGGGTAAGTACTGCGACTTTCAATTCGGTTCGAAGGTCGTGGATTCTGGGATCTGAGAAGTCTACCGCACCAAAACCATGTATGGGTGGTAAAAACTCGTAACTTGTAGGGTTGGTTGCATATTTTGCTAGAAATGGGTTTTCATTTAACATTTTGTCAAATCTATTTTTTATTCTGTGGTACTAATATGTACCTAAGACACAATACCTAGTTAGAAATCGAGATTTTGTTGAACAAGAAGGAATTTAGTGTTGACTTAACTTCGCCAGAAGTTATTGTTACAAGTCAAAGAGTCGCAAATTCCATATTAATGTAAATTCAATAGCCTGAGTTTTGGAACGGCAACAAAAGAAATTAATTATTACCAAAAATGAATAAAGCGAAAGTTTCATGAAAGTTTTGTTTTTAATTGGTGTCACAATTTAATTTAGCATTTTTTAATAATCTATTTTAATCATTCATGGTTTTGAATACAAGGCTGACTTGTCACATTAGAGAATGTATCCGATTAAAGGCCAAGCTACACGACTATAATCCCCAAATAGTACATCCTGTCAGATCTCTAAGAAGCTCAGAACCTTGAAGATGTTAAAAGGGATCGTCTTAACAATATTTGGCACATGCCCACAATTCCCAGTAGTAAGCATTTTATACATGACAGGCTGCAAGCTCATTGTCGCTTATAAGCATACGATGTTTTCCTTCACCATTTTGAGCATAAGTATATTTTTTTCTCGAACAGTAAAATCTTTTGATGCACGGCCCACGACCTTCGCATTGAAAGTCGAGATACCTCCCGTTCGGCCAAAACGGCTCTTTTTCAAGCTCTAGCTTTATATAAGCTCAGAATGTTAATTACCTGTTCATTACCTTCCAGATTCAACTCAATTTTCTGTTGAATTCAATCTCGGGCACTTGTAGGTACGCTTTTAGGGTATCATCACACCGAGAGAAAAGAGTTTTCGCCAAAATATTGTGAAAGAATTAATTCGTCATAATAATTATTGAACGTAATAATTGAATACAATTCCAACAAAATCTAAATGAATACTTGTTAATATTATCTATACAGTATTTACCTGCACAAAGTTTTTATAAGAACCCCCCAAATTTTATAACTCAAACGGGATTTCAACACACGTACGCGAGGAGTTTTTTTTTATGTTGTTGTAATAGTTTTTTATTTGCAACGTTACTTGTGCCTACACTTTAAAAGACAGTCGAAAATTATGAAAATTATGAAAAGGTAAACTTTAATTATAATGAGGCACTTTCCCGATTCTGAAGCCTACGATGACGCCTTATCATCGACCACACAGCATATAGACACCTCATTCAAGACGAACCCATTCAAACAACGCATTAGGCTTATACTGCTGATATAAGACACTCAGCGCGATTCAAGACGCCCGCGGCAGGCTGTGACATTGAACCTGCCAATCAGAATGCATTTTTTACCATTCCGCCTGACCCGCACACCTCAACGATTTTACTGATTATTTATTTAAATAAATAAAGCCATTAGTCGATGCGCCTTATTGTAACTGAATTGTTGAACTTTTACACTAGATATTGAACTATTTGTCTGTTGAGACTGTCAATTTACCTGTCATCGTCAAACCAAAACTTAAGTGACGTGGCCCCTTGCTCTCAAATCAGACTCGCACTTGGCAGCTCTGATGCGATTGCGAGGCTGTGAGGCGGAACGTAATTATTTACGTACGTTACGCCGCGGAGGCTAGATTAAAATGTGTATGCTAGCGGTGAGAGAATGCTTTGTTTATCAAACGTTTTGGTAAAAATAAATTGTTTCAGGAAATTAAAATAAAAGGAGTATATATAACCAACTAGCCGACCCGTGACAGACGTTGTCCTGTTAAATTTAAATAATCGAATAGAAAAGACTGAATGTTTTTAGTCTGTGATGTCAGATTTGTTGCACACCAGCGCCATCTATACAGAAATCATCCCTTTTGCGTTTTTTATTATTTTGGGAATGTTTTTCATTTTTGAAAGTTATTTATTATTTATTCGGGCATTATATCTACATCTACAGTAAATTTCAACTCAATCCGTTTTGTCGTTTAGGCCTGATTAAGGAACAAACATACAATACAAACTAACAAACTTTCACATTTATAATATTATAAGGATAACTTATGCTATCATGTAACAGCATGACAACATAATAATGATAAATATTCATTTAAAATGAGGGTGATTTTCTTTAATTTTTTAAGAAGAGTCATACCTAAACATCCATTTTTATGAAAATAATCCATTTTACATACCTAATAGTAACTACCAGTTTTCCGGTTTCGCGAAGCACCAACTTTTGAAACGATGAAAGCGATTTTCTCAAACTAAAAGTTTTATTCAATTCGTATTTTTATTTAAAAAAACCGGCTAAGTGCGAGTCGGCCTCGCGCACGTAGGGTTCCGTACCATTATCTTTAAATAACGGCAAAAAAATCACGTTTTTTGTTTGGGAGCCCCTTTATACGTTGATTTTATTCTCTTTTTAGTATTTGTTGTTATAGCAGCAACAGAAATACATAATCTGTGAAAATTTCAACTATCTAGCTATCACGGTTCTTGAGATACAGCCCTGTGACAGACAAACGGACAGCGAAGACTTATGCCGGGGTCCCACGGCCGACGATGCATCCGTGGTGGCCCGTGCTCGGAACGCTCTGTACGCGACGCGCCGGACGCACACAGGCGGAGCGTCATCCGGCGCAGCCCGTCGTTTTACGCGCCGTGGAACCCCGGCTTTAGTAATAAGGTCCCGTTTTTACCCCTTGGGTACGGAACTCTAAAAACGAGTCCATAGCTCCTTATAACATTTTCGCATAACTACCCGTACAGCCGTTTAGGTTAAAGCCTCAAAGAAACCTCGAGAAAACTCAGCTTGCAAGTAATATTTCATCTACAAAACCGATGGAACTACTTACTCGTACTTAGAAACGCCTGGTAATGAGATTGAGCTTGGCAGCTTTTTAATGAAAACATAAACCCGAAGTACTTCGGCTCGTTTTGAATACGAGCTTAATAAGAGCCGTGAATCGCTCCACACAGGTTTTCACGTCAAACACAGCGATCTTAAAAGAGGCGCTGATAAGTTCCCTTTGTTGCAAAGGGAATTAATATGGTTCTTTATTTATACAAAATAATAATAATAATAAATTCTGGCGGACTTTACACACAGCGTCATCTAGCCCCAAACTAAGCAATGCTTGTACTATGGGAACCAGATAACTGATAGAATACTTATATACTTTTTTTTGTAAATACATACTTGTTATACATATTAACATTTATGTTCATCACACAAATATTTGCCCTGGGTGGGGATTGAACCCACAACCTACAGCGCAGAAGGCAGAGTTACTACCAACTGAGCTGTGAGGCTAATCACAGTATTTAGGGCAGATGTGCTGCTGTGTCCTCGAATCCAATTATTAATAGATTGTATACTGCCTACCGGGGAACAAATGGATCAGAGATGAACTTACGCGATAGTAAGAACTAACTAAAAGAGAGGAATATAGGCTTATTTTTAGGGGTTTGTACCCAAAGGGTAGAAACGGGACACTATTACTAAGAATTCGCTGTCCATCTATCCGTCTGTCTGTCACAAGAACCGTGATAGCTAGACAGTTGAAATTTTCACAGATTATGTGTTTCTGTTGCCGCTATGACAACGAATACTAAAAACAAAATAAAATAAGTATTAAGGGGGCTCCCATACAACAAACGTGTTTTTTGCCGTTTTTTATAGATAATGGTACGGAACCCTTCGTGCTCGAGTCCGACTCACACTTAGCCGGTTTTTTTGTATATATAACAAGCGGCATAGTGTAGACAAAGCTTGAGAGGTACGTGCCAAAATAACCATAATGTGACAATTTATTGCAACGCGTGTTGGTATTTACAGGAATTGAAAGTTATGAATCTCATATCCCGCTTAAGTTGTTTATGGAAATGTTTTTCATGGCTCGTATTTTCCAGAGGCCTTGTTATTTTTAGGGTTCCGTATCCAAAGGGTAAAAACGGGACCCTATTACTAAGACTTGGCTCTCCGTCTGTTTGTCTGTCACAAGGCTGTATCTCATGAACCGTGATAGTTAGACAGCTGAAATTTTCCCAAATAATATATTTTTGTTGCCGCTATAACAACAAATACTAAAAACGGAATAAAATAAATATTTAAGTGGGGCTCCTATACAACAAACGTGATTTTTTCCTCGTTTTTTAGATACGGTACGGAATCCTCCGTGCGCGAGTCCGACTCGCACTTGGCCAGTTTTATGATTGCTACGCCGCAGTTATAAATACGACTTGCAATAACCTGCCCACCTCCCATTATTAGCTAGCATTATGAGCTAGCGGTGCCATTTGGTATCACCGTTACAACGTTTGAATTTTCACGCTTATCATCATGAAACAATGTAGATAGTACGATCAATAACTGTTAGAGGGCCACAGGTGTGTACTTTGATTGCTAATGCAATAAGGAAATAATCATCTAATAATTGCTTATACGAACATCATAAAGTTTGAGAAAATGAAGGCACGCTTCAATCGTGCTACATCTTAGCTTTAAGTAAATTAATAAATATAATAATTATTGGCAGACTTTACACACAGCGCCAAGCCCCAAACTAAGCAAAGCTTGTACTATGGGAACCAGATAACTGATAGAATACTTATATACTTTTTTTTTGTAAATACATACTTATTATACATATTTACACCCAGACACAAAACAAACATCTATGTTCATCACACAAACGTATGGCATATGATGACAAATGATATCATTAACTCAATATCGTGTGTATCGTTTTGTGAAAAATAAATTAGTTTTGTCCCCAAACTATAAAAGCCACGTAATTTTTATTTTATTTATTTTATATCAAAGGTCTGTAAAAACAACGTATACTCGTATGACAAGGAAAATGCGACATCAGTAATTAAGCTCATAATGAGTTATATAATTGAAAGTGCTCTGAAACGTCGTTGACTCGAGACATGTTACTCGGCTCAAATGATGATGATGATGAACGCAGCATGACGTTACATAACTTTCTAAGTGGACTTCAGTGTTTGAAATTTAGGTTTCAATCTACAACCTTTCTAGTCCGATTTTCTAGAAAAACAATTTAAAACTACTCATATCGCAAACGACGGCACATCCTGCCCGCAAAAAAAAACTTTTATATCTACAATTCAGCACTAATGGTCAAATACATTAGCAGAAGCTATCTCTCCACCTCTGAATTCAATCCATTTATCTAATGTAGGGCTTTCACAATAACGACAATAGCCGGAAAATTGAGATTTTGTAAACGTAAATATAGAAAAAAACGTAAATATGTCTAAAAGATACAAAGGTATTTATGAGAGTTTGTTTTAGTTAAATTCACGACTAATAAATAAATAAATATTGGCGGACTTTACACATAGCGCCACACACAGCAGCTTACCAGATAACTGATAGAATACTTTTATACTTTATTTTATTAGGTAAATACATACTTATTATAAATATTAACACCCAGACACAGAACAAACATGTATGTTTAAAACACAAATATTTGCCCTGGGTGGGGATCGAATCCACAGCCTACAGCGCAGAAGGTAGAGTTACTACCAACTGAGCTGTGAGGCCAGTAAATATTGCAATATGCCCTTTTTACCAAAAATATTGTATAAATAAATAGTGTTCATTAAATTTACTGAGTATTTTACGGGAAAATGGCATAGCAATGAAAAGCGTGAGTATATTAACGGGTCAAATACAAACATTACATTCTTGCGTTTCCCATTTTCACATTTTCACTACCCTGCTTTCCGGCCTAATAAATGTAAACGAGGGTTTATGGTACGTTATAAAGCCGGACTAACGTTAAAAATGCCGGACCTTTCGCAGCACTACACAGCTATAAAATATAACGAAAAAAAGTTAAAGCACCAATTTAAGTACAAACAAGTTCAACAAACAAAAAGGTAAGCTTTTAAGCATTTTTTGCCTAATTAAAAGTTCGCCGAATAAACAAAGCAAAGGCGTGATAAAATGTATTCACAAAACTGTTCTCTGTTTTTGTACAATAACCCTTACAATGGCTTTGAAGAACAATTATAAAGTCAGTTAGTATTTTTTATGGTTTAAATTATGAATATTTTGTTTGAATCTCTAGTCTTTGTTTGTCTTATTCGCTTTTCACAATATAATAATCAATATTTTTTTACCAATATGAATACAGAATCTAGCACTCTTCGATACAAGGAAGCGTTGCCAAGGTCTAACTTTAAGATACAAATCAATAAGAACAAATGAATAGCAAAGAGACATCATAGCACACTTACGAGTGAGTATGTCGGGGTTGTCAAAAAGTACCATGGTGACACAATAACACCCAGACTCGGAACAAATATCTGATAGTATATCAACATTAAGATAAAATAATAAAATAAAATAAATAGGATCACGACTGTAATCCCCAAGTACGTTAGACATCTTCTCAGATCTCCAGATGTTTAGATCCTTTGAAGATGTCTAGTGGGTGTCCAACACTATATTTGGCACATGCCTACATTTTGCAGTAGCTAACATTCCATACGTGTCAGGTTCCAAGCCCATCGCCGCTTATAAGATTACTAACTGGTTTCCTCACTATGTTTTCCTTCACAGTTTTAAGAACGTGTTTTTGATGCGCATTTAATTTTCTTCGAACAGAAAAATCCATTGATTCACGCCGGGATTCGAACCCACGACCTTCAGATTGAAAGTCGAGGTACTACCCACTCGGCCAACACGGCTAATAATATTATACATTTAGATCGCCTCTAGAATCGAATCCCTACCTCTTCCGTCTCAGTCAGGCGCTCTCCCGCTACGCCACCGAGACAATACCTAAAACAGGTCAATTATTCAAACATCAATCTCATTTTGAATTAGTTGTTCATCAGTTCGTTATTGCAATCATCGTGTACGGATTCTATACATAGGGGGTATGTATATTATGTACACAAGGGCAATGGGAAACATCCCACAAATTAAGCTGGATGAATAGTTTTGCATGATTACGTAAGCGATGATTCAAATCACCCCTGTTTACAATTACCCTGATTGGTAACTAACAAGCAGGCAAAAGCTGGTCGTAATCAAACATTTGCTTCACAAAATTGCTCGATCCTCGACCTCTTGAATCCTCCTCAACTAGTACTGACAGCGGGGTATTGTTGATTGTGATCGATCCTCACGTCTCGTCGTATTGGGAGATAGTGTTTGCCTCTCATCATTACCCAACAATTTCTGAGGCTTAGTCGGTCGAGCGGAATCGGTCATTCTTCTGATTGATTACATTTTCACATTTTGATGAATTATTACGACGTAGTAATTATTTATTTAAAAATTTGTGCACAATATATACAAAATTGTTGCCCAAATAATTACGTTTAAAAACTAAAAACAAAACCGACTTTATGTTTATAAATAAAAATTGTAGTGTTTTAAAATACATAATGAAAAAACCCAGGGGCCCTGTTATCTGTGCCTTATAGGTGGTTCAAATTCGTGACGTGAACTCGAGGTGTTCATGATCTCTATTTTGAACGTATCTCGGAAGTATAGGCATTTATATAAAAAAAATATTTTGCAAATCCGTCCACAAACGACGGAGTAATCGAGTAACACACACAAAAAAAACATACAGGCGAATTGAGAACCTCCTTTTTTTGAAGTCTTTAAAAAGTGAGGGTTATGCTACAAGCATTTTCTACCTGCCAACCCCAAAAGTAACAAAAAGAAAGGATGAATAAGCTAGCATGCATTAAACATCATTAAAATAGAAATCCCTTTAGTATTTGCAAATAATTTCACAAAATTATTTGTGTATCTTTTCTCAAATATAGCTCGAAGTACAAAAACGTTTGCAGAGAAACAAAAAGAAAGGATGAATAAGCTAGCATGCATTAAACATCATTAAAATAGAAATCCCTTTAGTATTTGCAAATAATTTCACAAAATTATTTGTGTATCTTTTCTCAAATATAGCTCGAAGTACAAAAACGTTTGCAGAGAGAATCCTAAAAAAACAAATATTGACTTCTTATTTGTCAAGGTGAGACGAAATCCCTTTACAGACGCTACGTATTGATCACTCTGCGAGGCGGCACAATGTAAACTCTATCAGTGAATTGTACCTCAAAAAGTTGTGACAGGCTTTTACGTACAAAGTGACTTAGCTGACATTCGTTCGCCCACACACGCACCCTTAAGTGAAAGGTTAGGAACTTCAGATACTTAACACAAAAGATTTTAAATAGAAAAAACCGGTCAAGTGTGAGTCGGACTCGCGCACGAAGGGTTCCGTACCATTATCTATATAATCCGGCAAAAAAACACGTTTGTTGTATCGGAGCCCCACTTAAATATGTATTTTATTCTGTTTTTAGTATTTGTTGATAAAGCGACAACAGAAATACATCATCTGTGAAAATTTCAACTGTCTAGCTATCACGGTTCATGAGATACAGCCAGACGGCAGACGGACAGCGAAGTCTTAGTAATTGGGTCCCGTTTTTACCCTTTGGCTACGAAACCCTAAAAATTAAATAGAATCACGACTGTAATCACCAAATACGGTAAACATCTTTTCAGATCTTCAGACGTTAAGATCCTTGAAGATGAACTAGGTAGTCAGACACGTTAAAACATTATATTTGGCACATGCCCACATTTTTCAGTAGTTAGCATTCCATACGTGATAGGTTGCAAGCCCATCGCCGCTTATAAGAATGCCAAAGTGACGTTGCCAACTCAATCTATTTACATTGAATCAAATCAAAAGATTTATCCCGAGTGATCGCCTGGAGCAAATTGAATCTTCTGATTCTACCGACAAGATAGTGTCACGAGCTTTGTTTTGACTTGAAAATATTTTTTGTATTAAACATGTTAATTTCAGTCCTAGACGTCGAGCATAAACCTTTTAAAAATAAAACAATTAATCAAAAACGAGCTACGATAAGTTTTATAACTGATTGGAGTTAGGGATGATAAATCAGTCAAGAAAATTTTTGTCAACGTTTTTCTATCTTTAATTTGGATAAATAAAACCCTAAAGATATTCTTGTTATAATATCAGAGCTTTTGCAAGTATTCAATACTAGTAGAAATCTTCTAGACTTCGATCACGCGAAATTATTTTTAAACAGACTTTATCCCTCGCTGAACCCTTAAGGGGTTGAATATTTAGAACTCTGAATCTGTGCGTTGATAAACCAATCAGTCTTAAGGAGTTGAATATTTAGAACTCTGAATCTGTGCGTTGATAAACCAATCAGTCAATCAGCAACGCAAGAGTTTTATTATATAAAATAACTCAATCAAAATAACAATAAATATTGAAAACCCTCACCACAACATAGCACTATCCACAATTTACTGAAAATCGTTAACCCGCTGTGATTGGATATCGAATCCATTCAGATAACAATTACGAATACCTACATCAACTATCGCTGTTAATGGAACTTCATTGTATCACCGGTGATACCTCGTGTTGTGCTATACATACCTACCTAGCACAAAACAATTAAGGTCAGTTCAGATGTACGCGACATTTGGTATCACTAGGTAGTATAACCAAATGAGTATGCGGTATTTCCTCGATTTGAACGTAAACGGATTTCGCTACCGGTACGGGTTAGGTAGTGATTCGCAAAACATCAGACGGGTCAAATGTTTGCATGATTTGCAAATATCTTTTATGAGTCTAAGAGCCTATGCACACCACGTTTTTTAAACGCGCCGTCGACGCGCGTTTGCTGCTATAAAGACGCAATACGAACGCAAGTCAGACAGCCTGTAGACCTTGCGACTGAGTAATCGCGGTGTGCACAGGCACTAAGTGTGGTACCTTGGTACTGATTGTAATAACCACGTCACAGGATATGTGCTGTGTATTGATGAGGTCAGAAGTATGAACGTAACAGTCGGGAGTTTATAAAAAAAACTTTAGATGGCTGCGAATTTCACGTATGTCTGAAAAGGTCTATATATCACACAGATCAAAAGCCTTCTGTGATAAAACAAATAATTGATTAAACTTGCCACCTTTGAGACATGTTAAAACAAAACAGTTAGTATCTGGTTCTAATTAAACCATAGATAAAAAAATATCATACTGACAGACATTAAAGGCCCTGTATGTCGACGATTGCTCTTTTTCGAAACGAAAAAAGAAATACTTCTGAACAAGCCACATCTCCTATTTTTATAAATATATTACTTCAGGTTCCTACCTAGATTTCTATTAAGCTGAAAACATAATAGCAGAAACTTTTCACGATAAAGATATTATTTCAAAATGATACGTTTTAGAATTTATGATCGAAATACTTTGATACCTACTATTAAGATCAACTTGTGCCCATGGTGCCCCGTGTGTTTGTCGTCATTGCAGCGGTCGGTAGGATTATTTATCGAAGTGATTAAAGATGGGTACATCTTTATTCACATATTACATTATAAAATAGGAGATGTGGCTTGTTCAGAAGTATTTCTTTTTTCGTTTCGAAAAAGAGCAATCGTCGACATACAGGGTCTTAAGAAAAACCATGAAGTACCTAGATCGCCAGTGTTGAGTTTAGCACAAAAAGCCACTAAAACCAGTTTGTAGGTAACATTCATTATCCTTTTAGAAACAATATAACCCTGCCGTGGAGTTTTGCGTCAGTTACGCGCAACATAACTGTATCGTATACGACACACAACAATACATACTCGTGCATAACCATCACACCCTCGCAATTAAATGAAGAAATGAAGTTCGCGCATATACAAATTATTTTCAAGTACCATTATTCACGTGCCTGAGTAAACACGATTCTCGTTACCATTCAACTTCAGTACAGATTGTTTGTTGCGGTATAAATGTAGGGGCATGGAAGATTGCGCTTCCTATGTGGAAGATAAAGGGCTGTCTGTCAATATAATAATAATAAGGGCATGGAAAATCAGTTTAATATTTTAGAAACTTTGGTTATGAAGTAGAGCTCCCTTTGAAACGTATTAGCATTATAGCTACTTCTGGAACATTCGACAGCTATGTTTTGGTTTGGATAATATCAGCTTTATCAGAATCAGTAGGTATATATTTGTGACGTGAAGTGGTGTTTTGTTAAATACGATCGATGGTCGATGCTGCTCTGTTTTCAAGCGATCAAGTCGAATTGGAGTCTTTCGACATCAAAAATAGATTTGAGAGATTTTATCGTTTTTTTTTTTAAAGATACATTAAAATTCTTCTTCAGTTCTTCATCAGTTTTATTACATACAGTACCGTACAACGGTTCAAATGTAGGTAATCAAAGATACTTTTTTATAGATTTTGTTGAAAACTGTTATATCTAATAGCTTGGAGTTGACGTATGCCCGTCAAACGATACTTCTTGACATCTTGTTATAAAAACTACGAGTTATAGCATACACTATTTGTCTATCACATAATATAACTAAAATGAACATCGCTCGTCGGTCACAGTTACAGTCGGTTATAAAAACTACGAGTTACAGCAAACGCTATTTATCTAGGTACCGCATAATTTATAGGGCACCCACTGTTTTAAATAGAATTTAATATGGCGAGGATTCACAAGGATGCGGCAAACATTCCCGCATTCTGATATGGTCCTGGTTCGAATCTGTTATTTGATTGCCCTTCAGTGAGAATAGGATTAAATAAGTTTTCAGTTGAAAAATATTTTTCAATGACAAGCTTTTGTAAAATCATTCAAACCATCGAGCACCAGCGCGCTTGTCACATCATATAACATTTTTGTCATCGGAACTTGACAAGAATGCAAAGTATTTACTCAATCGAAGTATTTACTAAGAAGTTCCGTTGTGAGTGACTGTTGAAGAGCTCCTTACTCCATCATCAGATCAGCTGTAACAATACTATTGCATTGTCAGTATGCCAAATTTTAACTCAATCGATTGAACATAACTGGTTCAAAATTGAGTTGCAAGATTCCACCTTAACAAACATAGTTACATACATAGATACATTGCAAGTTAAATAAAAGCTTGTAAAAATATATAAAATCTATAAAAAAATGCAAAATGTGGGCCAAATCCAAATGTCATGTTTGGACGTGCCTATAACTACCCTCTTTCTATGTTCAGAGATCTAAGCGCCTGGAGATCTAAGAGGATGTCTAACGTACTAAGGGATGACAGTCGTGATTTTTTCTACAAAAAAATAATATTGTAGCTAACATCCAAAATTTAGTGCGGAAAGATTACAAAATGGCATGTAAATATTGAGAATAACCGCATCAATTTCAGTCTAAAGCCGGCTAAACTTAAACCCAGCCATAACATACTTCTCGTATCCCCATCCGATCCAAAACGGCAATATATTTTCATGCTCAAAAGGTATTATGATAAACAGTTTGCACTCTCCAATGGCGTAGATTGATCGTCCCTGGCTTCGGCTCATTGCATATTTATTGGTGCGCCTAACTCGAACGATGTCGGGGGATCGCGCTAAATTATATTATGTAATTCAATTTGCGGTTAACGTGATGGTGTTTTTTAAACTGAAACCTAGATACCACTTAGTTTTGAAATGCATGCAAAACTTTTTAGGAGATCAATAACAGCTACAGGCTTCCTACTAATATTATAAATTCGAACGTTTGTGTCGATCATCATCCACCTGCCATTATCCCACTTAAATGGGGTCGGCACAACATGTGTACTTCCACATTCACTCCTAACATTCTTCTCGTTACATGACTTTTTTTTCTTCTCATAACATGCTCATACCACGCTAACCTATTGCTGCTCATCTTTTCCGTCACAGGCGCCACTTTCAAACTTCCTCTGATATACTCATTCCTTACCTTATCCATCCTCGTCACACCACACATCCATCTCAACATTCGCATCTCCGTCGCGTGCACTCACTCACTCTTCCATCTGTCACTTTTGCCGCCCAATACTCAGATTTAACTCTTATCATCGACTTTCTACCCGCGCGCCACCTATCTCCATACCACCTATAAGTTACACACCACAATCCTAAGATAATTTCACATACTTACAACAAAGCAAGTAAATTAAAAAAAAAATGGTGGACTTTTCACACAACGGCATCAGCCCCAAACTAAGCAAAGCTTGTACTATGGGAGCTAGATAACTGATAGAATACTTATATACTTTTTTTGTAAATACATACTTGTAATACCTTATAACACATAACAAACATCTATGTTCATCATAAAAAATATTTGCCTTCGGTGGGGATCGAGCTGAGGCCAGTCTCACAAGTAGTACAAGAGCAAAGTAATCACAACTAAACAAAACTTGTGAATTCCGAAGCAGGAAATGGAATAGCAGGTGCAAAACGCGACTGCAACAAGATAAATTGGAAGCAGTACACGTTAAATCTGGGAAATGCAAGCGCGCTTAGCAGCATAAACAAGTTGACGATTGGTTTACGAATTACAAGCTTTGTTCATTATTGGTGGTGGTACACAATCATCAACACTGAATTTTGTGCGTTTGCAAATCCAAGGCATACTGTTCAAGCTCCTATACTGGCAACCTATGGGATACTAAACTCTGTTAGTTTATTTTCAGTTTATAGTTGAGTCAATACCTATAAATAGACGTAGATGTAGACGTAGATGTTGGTCAAAGAAAAGATGGATGGACTATGAAAGATGACATGGGTAAGAAAGGAGTGAGCGATCAGATGACGGCTGATAGAGGGAAAAAGAAGAAGTACACAAACATGTTGTGTGTGTGGGAAAAGGAGAAGAAAATGATGATAACCTCAGTAATACTTACTCGATACGTTTTCTCTCTCAGGCAAGAAGCTAGAACTAAGAAATTGTAACCTTATGTAACAGTTCATTATTATTTTTCTCCGTCCGCCCTTTTGCCGTTTTTGAGACTATTTGTTATTGAGTCTGCCCGCGACCATGGCTATTGTAACATAGTCAAAACGTCGGGAAAGTAAATTAAAGGTAATTACGTGATAAAGACCCGTGTCAAAATCTATAGTCAGTTTATTATTATTTACTAGCCGACCCGTGACACACGTTGTCCTGTCAAATTTCAATAGTCGAATAGAAAAGACTGAATGTTTTTAGTCTGTGATGTCAAATTTGTTGCACACCGGCGCCATCTATACAGAAATCATCGCTTTTGCGTTTTTTATCGTTTTTAGGATGTTTTTCATATTTTAAAGTGGTATATTATTTATTCGGGCATTACATTTACATCTACAGCAAATCAAACAAACTCACAAACTTTCGCATTTATAATATTACTAGCTGTCCCGACAGACGTTGTCCTGTCAAATGTCAATAATCCCACAGAAAAAAGCACTTTCCGTTTTTCCCGATATTTACGCCACCCTTATCACTTAGGGGTATGAAAAATAGATGTTGGTCGATTCTCAGACCTACTCAATATGCTCACAAAATTTCATGAGAATCGGTCAAGCCGTTTCGGAGGAGTACGGTAACTAACATTGTGACATGGAAATTTTATATATTAGAAGAAGAAGATAGATTAGGATTCGCTTCTCAAAGGTTGTCCCAAAAAACCAGTGTATAAATCCCCACGATGCACTCAAACAAATTTCGTTATATCCGTGAACGGGCCTTAATTTACACCGGGCATTGTTCCTGCCATAATTAGAAGGGAGGGTCGAAAGGAGCGGAGTTCTCATTAGCAAGCCTCCTGAATTCTTCCACACGACTGTTGATAATTGCTGGAGATTTAATTTCAGATGATATTTTTGTTTCTTTTTTAGAGGTATTAGCCATCTCATAACAAGTCACGGGGAGATTAAACGAGAGGATTAAGGATAATCCTAATGAAATCGAAAATATATTCTGAGAAAAGATGCTTTGCAAAAATTTTATACAATTTTGTATTCTCGAGTATATTAAATCTAATAACGAGTAAAGAGATTTCTAACAACCCATTAAAAGTAAAGTGGATTTCAGTGAGTTAAGTGGCCAATTCTGGTGACGAAGTTCAACGACAACGTAGAACGTTTAAGAAAAATATATTTTATCTAATATTTCATTGACATTATACAGGATGATCCAAAATGTGTCAAGCTGAATAGTCCAGAGATAGAGTGCCCTTTGCGGTACCTGAATCATCCTGCAGTTCTGTTTATACGTGGTGATTCCTTCTAAGGAAGCTCCACCACTGAACTTCCGCTTGACTCTATATTTGGGTGACCTGTATAAACACGATATTAGTAGCTCAAAACAGTAAACCAAACTGCATTTGGCAAAGTACTCTCATTAAAATATATCAAGCATTAAGTGTAAAACTGTCATCAAAAACTTAAGCACCTATACTATTGACAAGCGTAAACAATTTCGCCGACCATCTGACTATGACAGAACATAAATTACAATTGACACAGTTGGGGACATAAAAAAGCTCAACGCAGTAATATCACTATGACAATAAATACTAGGGTGATCTTTGACTGTTATTTTAATAATTGGTTTATCGTACGCAATTGTTGCTCCTAGCCTTAAGGCTTTTCTCCCTTTTTTTCTCCAAGGGATAGAAGTACCGAGTATCAAACTTTGCGCACAGTTAAGCGGCTCTTAAAATAACAGAGTTAGGGTTTTACAAAAGCAATGAATACAATCAGAGAGGCACAATATTAAGTACAGGCTGCCAATTAATTCATTAGAAGAACTAAACCTGACCCTCTGCCCAAACCCTTTCATTTTGCACCCAGTAATAAATATCATCGGCCTAAAAATAGTCCTACTTGTCCTTTTCAGACTACTTTCACGATTATTTTAGTTGATATTACAAACGGGTATATGGCACCACACTGGAGCTCAAAGAATTATTAAAAAAAAGGTAGACCCCAAGCCGAGTTTGTTGCCTGATTCTTCTAGGCTTGGTCGCGTGAAAGTGATCCTTGTGATTTTATTGAAATAAATGAGTTTTAAATTTGAATTAGGTATTTATCGTGTTATTACACTTTTATTTATACCGACGATTTGACTGTGTTACAACAATCGTGGTCGACACGACTTGTCAATTAGGCGTTTGGAATATGAATTAACTAGCTTCCACAGGCGGCTTTGCTCTCGTATTACCTGGATAAAACTAACCTATATGCTATTCCAGGGCATATTCTTATAATCCAAGCTTCATTCAAATACGTTTAGTCGTTTGGGTGAAATAGAGGCACTAATATCTAAACATCCTCGTAAACTTTCGGATTTATAACATTAGTAGGAAATGAGGCCGTGCTGGCCGAGTGGGAATTACCTCGACTTTCAATCTGAGGGTCGTGAGTTTGAATCCCGGCGTGCAACAATGGATTTTTCTGTTCGAAACATTTATAAAACACGTGCACAAAACAAGGAAAACATCTTAAGGAAACCAGTTAGAATTCTGATAAGCGGCTATAGGCTTGCCACCTGTCACGTATGGAATACTGACTACTGCAAAATGTGTGCATATAATATTTGGACGTGCGTCTGACTACCCCCACTAGACATCTTCGAAGGATCTAAGCGTCTGGAGATCTGAGAGGATGTCTACCGTACTTTGATTACAGTCGTGATCTTATTTATTTTATTTATTTTTAGGAAATGAGCTCCCCTACTGCTTACAAAATACTAATATTTTCTGTGATACAGTCGTAAAGTCGTTTATGCATTATGCGAGCACTGTAGATGGACGTTGAATATTAATTTTATGTTCCGTATAAATGTGTAGATATTGTTTGCAATGTCCTATACTTATTGGTTTCATGCGTCGCGAATTTTGCACGCTGTAAATAAATCACTGATAATGAGGCAACTAATGTTTCAACTTTAGAAAATAAAATCTATGCGACTGCATATGTATTTGTAACCCGCCCAAACTGAATCCGTATTATGCAAAGACCATATTTAACTTGCTTTGTTAGTTTGTTAGTTAGTATGTTCGGGTCAAATCTAGCAATTCAATTTTATACATGTTCCCCCTAACCAATTAAGCTGAAGTTTAGCATATAGTCGAGCTATATTGTACTGTTACTTCAGTAACAATACAATTACTGTTACTTCAGTAACAATACAATAAAGCTTTGAAGGATTTTGAAGGAAAAAAAAGGATTTTTTTTACAGAATCCTGTTTAGTTTATGGAATAAGTCTTCTAATCTGTTTATACGCACGGTCCATTTATAGCGTGATTCTTCAGACACTAAACGGGTTCTTTCTCAAACCTGCACCCACAGAAGGCACTTAAAACTCATTGTGAGAAGACAAGGGGATGCAACAGGGCGAAGGGCACTTATTCCGTGTGCGGCTCCCAGGAAAGTGTTAAGTGGCTTGTAAGGGCACATCTTTTAAGGAGTGCCATTTGAAGATGTTTCTTGAAAGTCTAATCTCACTAGGATACCAGTAGGCGCAACTATTCGCGCTACTAACAAAATATATGCAGATGTATGGAGGGTAGGTACCTAGGTACCTAAGGTGATTCCTTGGTAGCGGAAGAAAATAAAACCAAAACACAGCAATGCTACTTAGAGCCAGAAATAAGTAAAAAATTTGTAAAAAAAAATTTAAACCAAAGATACCTTTCACGAAGGCAATATCGTTCTTACATTTAAATAATGGAATATTAGATACATTTAAGTCACCGCATACGCCAAACTCTTCACACCAAGAACCGTCGTAGAATCTGTCGAAAATTCCAATAATTAGCTGGCAACTTTAACTGTTGAAAGCATCTGTCGCAGTACTAGAGCCCGCGGAGCCGCTTACGGGTTTACTACCACTTAATGCATTATTTTATGTTGATTGATGGTGTCCCAACTGTCCGGCGTGAATCGGGTTCTGCGATTTTCCATTTGTCTTTGTCGGATAAAGTAGGGCGTTGGAAGTTCGCGCCAAAAAAACAGCTATTCTCGCCTTTGAAATAGTATAAATGGGTAATGTTTCCCGACACAGTCATTGCTAAAAAGCTAGCATACAAATTTGCGACTGCTGAACGAGTATGTTACTCGTATCTGTTATCCACACACTTGAATCTATTTAGCGTCATTTATGTGATAATAAAAATAAACGCCAAGGGTTTGGAGATAAAAGGAAAATGGAGGGTAACTAAACTACGACGTTGTGGGAAAGGCAAAGAAACATTAGAAACCCCAGAAGTATTGTATGTCTGACGCTAATTTAAGACCTCGGTTGCATTAATGGTTTTTGCAACAACTTTCCAAGGTTAATTTGTTTATTACTTAAGTGGCGACCTTTTTCGCTTGAAAAAGTTTTTGAGGAATTTTAATTATTTATGATATTATGAAGATTGAGAAGATCTATCAATGTCAGGGTATCAATGGAGCGGAGACGATATTCGGGGTTTTAATTACGTTCGGCAAGTCACAACGCTTATAAAAGGTAAAGTTTGAAAGAGTTTAAGCGAGTCTGAGCAACATTGAACACTTCGAGAAGTATGTTCATACCGAGTTAACCAGCGTTATGTTCAGCAAAGTTTTTCAAGTTTGTGAAAACGATGTTGACTTTGCCGCTCCATAAATTTGTTAAATAATGACAACAGTCAATATTTAACAGTCAATACGGTGTTTTTTTTAAATTTATTTTAAACCTAGCAACAGATTTCAGTATTTTCTAATTTTGAAAGGCATCAATTCATCTCCGAGCAAATTGGAATTTCAGAAACCGCTTAACGACCTCATTTAAATTATGAGCGGAATTCCGAACTTATCTCGAGTTTTTTCTATCTTACACCACCCCTGGGATAAGACTTTCCAGGTTACGGTACATCAAACAGCATACATATTTAAGCGAATGAGAATAAACTTCCTGGATGATATGATTCCGAACGGCGCATAGGAACGTAACAGGTCAGAGATTAATTGATTCGATACAGTCAGATAACCTACATAAACAAGTAGATATAGTATGATTTGATATTAAAACATCAAAAATTCCAGTCACTTATCTTTTTTTATACGAGGTGGTTCGGGCAGGTACTTCTAAGGGTGCTTCACCTCTGGACTTGGCTATTGACACAGTTTTTTTGGGACACTGTATAAACGAGCTAAAGCATTATTAGGTAGTTACGTTCGCAATTTCGTTATGAGCAAATGATAGCTAAGGATCGTGTCTCGAGGCGAGGACTGAGATTCGAGTCGAAAATAGATTTTACTTCGCGATCTAATTGAATGGGTGTTGGGAACATGACTGCGAATTTCGGAATATTACGCCTTAGAGACTGGATTTCCAATAGACACGGAGCCGTGAGCACGCGAAGTGTGAAAACAATGTTAAACATCAAAGAGCATTTTGCTTTGAGAATGTTGTCAACCACAGCCAATTTCGCGGCAGAAGTTTCAAACTATTTAAAAGTAAAAAAAATATAATAAATAGGATCAAGTACGGTAGATCCCTAGACGCTTAGATCCTTAGAAGATGTCTAGTGGGGGTAGTCAGTGACACGTCCAAACATTATATTTGGCACATGCCCACATTTTGCAGTAGTTAGCATTCCATACGTGACAGGTTGCAAGCCCATCGCCAAAAATACTAACTGGTTTCCTCACGATGTTTTCCTTCATCGTTTTGAGCACGTGTATGCGCATATAAATTCATATCTATTCGCATGTTAAAGTTGAAAATAAAATTTGCTAATGGAAAAAACTGCTCGAACGAATCACTAAATAAAAAAACGTCGACTGCCGAAGTGCCCAGTTCAATAAATCAGGCAGAAACTATCGGAACAAAACAAAACTTTAACGAGCCAAGATCGGCGCGGTAACCAGCTCTCGGAGATTGCTGACAAGTGACAGCTATTGGACGGATGATTGATATCAGGATTGCCAGGTGATAGAATCTTTCTTATTCATGCTGTATTTGGCTTCGCTATATACGTGTACGATCTTGAGTGCGAGTGGATGTCGGTCTGATAGTTGTTGATGTCAACTCACCGAACATATATTCCTATTTTTTGCAGAAGGATAAGTATCTAAAGCAAACGATTGACGTTACCTGTCTTTTCATTTTCTAAGATTGACAGGCAGAAAGGAAGCTGATAAAACAAATACTGCAAAGTAAAGATGTAAATTTGAATGAGTATTTAAAGTCCCTTGGGTACTTCATTCAATATCCATCTCTCAATCTCAATAGGTAATTCAATGGAAAGGCTAGCTCTATAGTTTGCGGTTCGAAACGAGGCCTATCGAGATAGAAACCGCAGAATATTCAGAGAGGTAAAGGAGAGAAAACGTGCATAGAGATTAGGGGTCGGAGGCTTTCGTTGATAGTGTGAATCTTCAAACGACATGCTTAAACTGGAAAATTACAGAGGCCTTAGCCGGATTAAAATAGATCTCGCTATATACGAGAAGTGGAAATATTATAGGATAGCCATATGATTGTTGACTGGCCTCACAGCACAGTTGGTAGTAACTCTGCCTTCTGCGCTGTAGGTTGTGGGTTAAATCTCCACCTAATATTTGTGTGATTAACATAGATGTTGGTTCTGGGTATTATAATATGTATAATCCTAATAATATTATAAATGTGAAAGTTTGTGAGTTTTTATAATTATAGTTTGTATAAACGGATTAAGTTTAAATTTGCTGTAGATGTAGATATAATAAATTACTTTAAAATATGAAAAACATCCCCAAAACGATAATAAAACGAAAAAAGGGATGATTTATGTATAGATGGCGATGGTGTGCAACAAATCTGCCATCACAGACTAAAAACATTTAGTCTTTCCTATTCGATTATTAAAATTTGACAGGACAACGTCTGTCACGGGTCGGCTAGTAACTAATAAGTATGTTTTTCCAACAAAAAAAAAAGCATATTATTAGTATTATATTAGTAATCTGGTGCAAGCTTTGCTTAGGGGCTAGATGGCGTTGTGTGTAAAAGTCCACCGATATTTATTAATTAATTTATTATTATTGTTAAAAGTGAATGTAACAAGACTGAAAGCAATGCAATAAAAATGGCCGACGCCAACGTGGTTGCCCTATATAGAGAATTCTGAACCGGTTGTGTAAAAGCACTACAGAGTTTTTTTAAATTCGATATGTCTTCATCCGAAGCCGTTGCAGTCAGCTAGTCTTGGATGGAGTGGAACGGATATTGACGTGGCAAATCGTTGACAGTTGCAGCTGTTGCACGATTCTCGTATTTTTGGCGAATGAAATTTGCTTTCCATATTCCGCTACAGTTGCGAGTTTCGTAACATCTCTTCAAATAAAATAAATAAAAATTTGTGCAAAATTCACACAGCGTACATCTAATACTAAGCAAAGCTTATAATAAATAGGATCAAGTACGGTAGACATCCTCTCAGATCTCCAGACGCTTAGATTCTTTGAAGATGTCTAGTGGGGGTAGTCAGAGGCACGTCCAAACATTATATTTGGCACATGCCCACATTTTGCAGTAGTTAGCATTCCATAATGGATGATGGGTTGCAATCCCATCGCCCTGGTTTCTTCACGATTTATCCCAAAGTATATATTACTTTGGGAATCAGTTACATGATCTAATACTGTTAATAGCACATTATACTCGTTAAGCCCAGACACAGAACATGTACCTAATGTTCATCACAGAGAGTTGAACTAAATACCAACTGAGCAGTGAGGCCAGTCTAACACAAAATCTTGGAAATCCTGAAATTAGTTTCAAATAAAAAAACCGCCCAAGTACAATTCGGACTCACGCACGAAGGATTCCGTACCATTATCTATAAAAACGCAAAAAAAATGCGTTTGTTGTATAGGATCCCTATCCCTATTTAAATATTTATTTTATTCTATTTTTAGTATTTGTTGTATTGTTATAGCTGCAATAGAAATACATCATTTATGTTAAATTTTTCAACAGTCTAGCTGTAACGGTTCATGAGATATAGCCCTGTGATAGACAGACGGACAACGAAGTCTTAGTAATAGGGTCCCATTTTTACCCGGTACGGAACCCTAAAAAACAGATTCTTTCTGATACACTAATATCATTTTTAAATGTTATGAAATCACTAAGCCAGAACGATTGAGATGAGAAATAAAAGAACTGCCAATAGACGTAGTCGTAGAACTAATAGGAACAAAGAATTTACTTGAAAAGAGCACCTTTAAAGTTGGTAAAAGCCCTTTGAGTGGGAACCTATCAAAGCTTTCTGTTTCAAGGCTGGAATAACGCTACGCAGTAATATCAATTTACATTCCAAAGACTTGGATGAAACATTATAACTGTTATAACGTTGGGTAAGTACTTGAATTACATTCAAAGTGTTTTTTTTTTTACAAAATGTTCACAAAGTTTAATCAAACGAGTGTAGTCTTTTGGATAAAATAAGATCTACTAATATATATTTAGGTGTTTTGTTATATAGTTAAATTATATAATACACTAGCGACCCGCCCCGGCTTCGCACGGGTAGCATGTTATTATACATATAAACCTTCCTCTTGAATCACTCTATCTATTAAAAAAAACCACATCAAAATCCGTTGTGTAGTTTTAAAGATATAAGCAAACATACATACATATTACATACAGACACGGGAAGCGGAAAGCGACTTTGCTTTATACTATGTAGTGATATTTACTACAAAAAAAAAGGATTTAAGTATTCTATCAGTTATCTGGTAGCTTAGCTTAGTTTGGGGCTAGATGGCGCTGTGTGTAAAGTCCGCCAATACTTATTTTAATAATTCTGTTTATCTCAAAAACAATGCAGACAAGTTAGGAAAGATTTTATACTAACTTTTGCATTGCCAATGAATCAATTAAGAAAACAAAGGATCACGACTGTATTTCCTAAATACGGTATAAATCCTTTTCGATCTCCAGGCGCTTCTTAGATGTCGATGGGGAGTAATCAGAGGCAAGTTCAAACATTATTCGAAAGATAGATATCATAGTTCAGTTTTTGAAGTTTAATGGAAAAAATACTATTCCCAACGAATGCATGACTTTGTTCTAACGATTTCAGTGTTTTTTTGCACAAAAAAAGAAACTTCCCTTTTGGAAGTTGAAAAATGCCAGCAAAAGTTCCGGTTTTTCACACACACGCCTATAAGATTCTCGTAAACCGTATTATACCAGTAGATCTCACGCAATGTTCTGTTTGGGGTTTGTGGTGAAAGACATAAACTGTACTTACATATCTATATATGTAAAAATCAATGCCACTTTTCGTTGTAATTTTATAACTCAAGAACGGGCTCACCTATCCAAACCAAATGTTTAGGCTTTGTTCGGACTATTTAGTAGATGGTTTATGTGAAGTTTGCACAAAATCGTAGAGCGGATTAATTTTTTTTAATATTTCACTTTATACGTAGCGAAGCAAGTACCGGGCCGCTAGTATAGATAGATAGATAGAAAACTCTTTATTGCACACCACATAACAATAACATGAAAAAAAAAAGCAACACAAACCAACATTGGAGTACAATGGGCGGTCTTATCGCTGGGAGCGATCTCTTCCAGACAACCTTTGGATGGACTGGACATAAAGTGTACGATATACGACGGTGGTGCAGTCAAAAGCGTGTACCTACATACATTTAATACAAAATAAACCTAAAAATATCTTTAAAAACAAATAAAATTAAAATAAAATTAAAATACCTAATCTATACTACTCAGAGGTATTTAAAAAGTGACTGAGTAATAGCCTTTTGAAAATGTCAATAGATTTAGCGGCTCTGACATCAAGAGGGAGAGCATTCCACAGACGGACAGCTTGTACAGTGAAGGAGTTTTCATAGAAGGTAGAACTATGAACAGGAGTTTTAAGTTGCAAGGTCTCAGAGGAACGTAAAGAACGAAGACTAGAAAGATGGAGAAATTCAAAGCGCTCCTTGAGATAGGGAGGAGAGGATGGGTTAAATAAAATACTGTACAAAAGAGTGAGAATATGTGAATTCCTGCGTAGGCGAATGGGCAACCACTTAAGTTTAGTGCGAAATTTAGATACATGGTCGTATTTACGTAAGCCAAATATAAAACGAATACAATAATTTTGCAGACGCTCAAGTTTATCAAGGTGTATAGTACATATGTAGGTACATCTAAGTTGATTTTCAGCGTTTTGGCTTTTAACTACTCGTTTGTTGTTTTTGAAATGTGCCATCACAAGACTATGTGCATAGTCTTGTCTTTTTTAACCGATAAAAAATATATAGGTTCTCAATTCGGTTGTGTTTTTTTTGAACGGATCTTCTAACTATCTCACATCAGAAAATTAACGCTACCCCCAGATTCTATGTAACATTTACGGCCCAAAAACTTCGGCAAACATGAAGTCGATTTTGTTTTAAGTTTCTGAAACGTATTTGTATCTTGTGATATTAAATACCATCTTACAGGGAATACCAATTCATATTACTAAACTGGGAATGAATACCGGAAAGAGGTTAAAAAAGAATTAGACAATCACGACACAAGAAAGCTACGAAATAAAATGTGTTGAAATAGGAAAACCACAAAATGGGAGTCAGAGAGACGGGAGCGACGGAGGTCGCGTGATATGGGATAAAACAATAAGTACTTACCTGTCCGGAAACGAGAAAAGGAATTGAGGTAGACAGAGGCAATCTAAAATAAAATAAATAAAATGAAGAGGAATATACCAACTTGAGAAAATGCCCGACATTTTTTGAACCAGCCTTTTGCTCCCATAGAGTAGTTATTAGGTTACTAATGGCTTTGACTTGTTAGAAACGCTTTACGCTTGCTGGACTCTACTGTATATAAAACTGTAGGGTAACTAACTAACCGACCATCATCGTACATCGAAACAGTACAGGATTACGAATGAAATGTTCGCAAGGACGGCACTAAAAACAGCATTCATGTAATTTTATTTTTGATGTAGAGCTTGTAGTTCGTAGGATAATAATTCGAACACGACGTACGAAGTTAGAGTGTTCCACTAGCTGTATTAAGCCGGGGTTCCTGCAGACTAAACGGCTAACAACGTTTGCTAGTTTTGCTGAAGGAATTAGTTTCGCCTCCCAAACGCGCCCCCTTTTGATCATCAAACATATTCGCACCTTAGTTTACATTCTCTCAATTTGTCACAACAATGTTGTCGAAATTCAGGTAGCCAGGAGACGCGGCTTTACGCTTCGTAAAGCCTGCAAGGCTAGCACTATCACAGTTACGGTTCGTTGAGTGAGACCAACCCTCGGTCCTTCAGAGGCATTAGAGAGGCCTTTACAATTCACAGAATGGTGTTATAAGGCGCTAGGAAGCCACTTCGGAATTAAGTGGTGCTACATGGAAAGCTCTTCAAATCTTTAACAAATTTAAGTTGACTCTTACTGAAGTGAATTAAGATTTACTCTGAGATTCGTAGTAGGATCGAGCAAGAGATGCAGGACAAAGTTACGTGACACGGAAAAAACATAAATATAATGTACGAAAAAGTCTTATACAGTACCGTGATAGGAAACTATTTTCCTTTTTATAGTTTATAGCTTATTATCATCGTTGGGTTTCAAGTAAAGACGGTTCAAGGAAGCTATTCCAAGTGCGTAATGTACGATATCGCTTTTCTTTGCACGATAAAAGATGGGGTGATGAGATAGGAGACGATTTCGCTAAAATATGGATGATTAAAACTGACCCGGAACAAAATCGTCTTCAGAAAAACGATCAAGTTTTAAGTCGAGCGGAAAAATTCACGGGTAGTACTACTGACTGGACAATAAATAGTTATACAAAATGGCCACCCTGCAAACCCTGCAATATTGGTTATCAGAGGTATCGATTTGAACAGTTTGTAAGGGTCTAAATCCGGCTTAGCGTGTACATAATAGATGTTCCGTACCGCCGAATGCCAAATTAATGTGGATTAACCTTGCTTCATATTTCGGGGAAAGATGACCATTTGCTAGGATTAAAGCTTCAAAATTGCCAAAGTTCCGGCAGAGATTTTAATAATACTAAAACCTGTTAAATTGCAACTGCTTGCTCAACAAAGCGAGCTCCATAAAGCCAGGCAACATTACACAACTTTTTGTATTGATAATCGTATATAATATTATATTAAAATACCAAGTGAGTTTGGTTGAGAATTAAAAAATATATATATATATTTAGGATCACGACTGTAATCCCCAAAGTACAGTAGAAAATGTCCAAATTGGGGTAGCCAGAGGCACATCTAAACATATGTTTGGTACAATACTCACATTTTGCAGTAGTTGGTTAAGGATTTTCCAAGTGCAGTAAGTAGTAATTGATATACGCTCATTAACATTGAATATATTATCATAAAAAATAGGATAAAATTCTAGTACTCTAAAGATTTTGTAGAAAACTCAAATCCTCAATCAATCCTTCGATTTAGAAGTACCTACCTACCCAAGAAACTATCAAATCATCTAAACTTCACAGAGACGTAGCTTATAGGTCCTGCTGCGGTTTTGTCAAGTTCAAACCCAGTTTCTATACGATTCGAATTATTCACGATTCGCCTCACTGCTCGCTAGTACAAATCACGATTATTGAATCCACATTATACATAGAAACGGGAAAATTCCGATGTTCAAAGTTAAATCCGAAAGCTAGAACGCATCAATTGTGTCTTCGGAATCGGTCGGACCGTTTATAAAACATCTGTGGAAGTAAAATTTAATTTTCATTCTTGTGACAGCGCGCTTGGAAATACTGGAGTTGGAATAACTAGTGATGGGGAGAATTAAATTCTGCGAAATCGGTTGGGATTTTGAATAAGAATTTTAAGTGAAACTTCAGAGCGTACCGTACCGGGTAACAGGAAATTTGGTAGGTCAATAGAATTTATATAGGCGGAATTTGCTACGTGGATGCGGTTGTCAGAAAGAGCAAATTCTAAAGGAATTCTAAGGCCCTGTATGTCGACGATTGCTCTTTTTCGAAACGAAAAAAGAAATACTTCTGAACAAGCCACATCTCCTATTTTTATAAATATATTACTTCAGGTTCCTACCTAGATTTCTATTAAGCTGAAAACATAATAGCAGAAACTTTTCACGATAAAGATATTATTTCAAAATGATATACATATATGATGTTTTAGAATTTATGATCGAAATACTTTGATACCTACTATTAAGATCAACTTGTGATTTATTGTTAAAGATAGGTAATATGTAGATCTAGATTTCTACTAGGAAAGGTTTTTGATAAGTAATTATACATAATTTATATCATTAATTTATTCGAAAAGCAAAGGCGGACAAAGAGAAAATGGTTATGAGGGGTGGGTAAAGCTACCCCTAATACTTGCCTACGTAGGTACCAGCAACGCGATCTCATAAAAACTGTCGATAATATTTACGATATGCATACGCCATCTAGAGCTTGCCGTTGTTAACTGTCTTAGTCGTTTCTGCCGCGGTTTTAGGAACTGGCAGCGCCTTAAGGAACATCGATGTCTGGGTGTCAGCGGTTTTTACTAGCAACTATCTACAGAGAACCAACTACAAGTTCAAAGATCTATAAGATGATATTATAAGATGATTAAGATCAAGAAGAGCATCTTTTCATCCAAAAAAATAAGTAATAAACAATTTACAAGACCAGCAGATTAATATCGTAAAAATCGATCGTTGTTTTTTTAAATTTTCATTTTTAAGTGGTATTGTCTAAATTTGAACGATGTACGCCTATTGTAATGAATGAAAATCCAAAAACGAAGATAGATTTTTAAGAAATAAGAATGCAGACGTTACTATTCATAACCTTTTTGGCTATTTTAGCTCGCAATCGGCAAAATGTTCAGTCATTTTACCTTGCCAACTACCTGGGGCATCCCTATCACACTCGATCCGAACTCGTTAGGTAGATCGACTGTGATTTTCACGTCGTCAGTCGACTGTCGTCTCGGGTCGAATTGCATTCCCTTGTTAGTCGCCATTTTGTACATTAACGTTAACATTTCCGGTTCCGTAATCGTTTCGTTATTGGAGAAGAAAATACTGAACGATTTGCTTATTGTCCAATGTTTAAATTGAGTTGGTACAGGAAAGTAAAGGTAGGTACTTAAGCCAGGATAAATAAATAACAGATAAATATTATTAAACTTAGCTGGCTGGTAGAAAATATGCCGTTTTGAATGAAATTATTTTCTTAAGTATTTTCTTTTTAAGTTCAATAAAGTATTTATAAAAAAAATATGATTTATTATTTTCAATAAGTACGTAGAATAAGGCGAAGAAGAAAGTATTTATAAAAACATATATAATAAATAAAATAAATTAATTAAAAGTAAAATTGCTATGAATGTAAACCATTCTTAAACCTTTATTTCGAGGGAGAGAAAATTGTTATAATGCCCGGATGATACGAAAATTTTATGACAAAGGTGAATTCTTGGGTTTACTTAGCTCGCAAAATGACGAACGAAATTTTCGACATTCCAAAGCAGAGTTGAGTTACGCGAGATTCTTTATTACAAGTTTGTGAGAGCTTGTCATTTTAGAGTTTTGTTACTTTAGCCCAGTAGGTAACTACTCGCCCTCGCCCTACTAACTGATAATTTCTAAGATAGCTGCTTAGGTAGGTACCTACCTACCTACTTAGTTGGAAGAAACCGAATGTTAGTTCCTACATCTACCTACTTGACTAGTAGAAAATCTAGGTACTTAAAAAATATGTTTAAATCTGAATTTTACATTGAATTTTTTACCTAGGCCAACTTCTATCTTCAAGTAGGTACTTACCTACTACAAGTTACCTTCTGGATTTACTACAGAACAGGATACTCTATAAGTACAGAAATTGAATTACGTACTACTACTGCCATCTATTGCTTCCAGCGCAAACCAAATAGGATAATGTTTATTTGGCTCAGAATAACGGCAGAGGCAAACCTCTCTCACTGTATCACATAGTACAACACAGATACAACAGATGGCGCTTTAAAAATATTAGCAAATAATCAAAATACAAGGACAGATCAACTAAGTTGAGATTCAAATAAAGTACCTACCTACTGTCTACAAAAAAGTTTCTTGTTTATTATTCTACATCTTATTACTTAATTAAATAATAACTAAACTAACCTGTATATCACCGCTGCTAAACAGACTGGCCTCCCAGAAGTCCTGAATGTTCTCCGGATAGTCGCACTCCTTTGTTGGGTCCGGACTCAGGCATGCTTCCCTCGTTTTGAACACAAAAATTAGGCCCCCATCCACTTCATCAGGCCTCCAAGCCCCACACATAGTCGCCACAGTTCTTGATTGCATCTTAACACACTCATCACTGTTTAGTTTTATTTTTTTCACGGGCAATTGTTCCAAATTCAAATCACTTTTGATTTTTACTCGGTCGTCAGCCATTGCTACTAAGTTTTTAATGTAAAACCTACTTGAACATACTCTTTCAGCGAAAAATCTTTTTGGTAATTTTATGAGGTTTTTTAGGATTTTTAGCATCTAACTGCCTCTCGTTTTATATGAAACTAACCTATAAACTAGAGATAAAAATTAAATTTATTGTAACCGCCAAATTAACTATAAAAATACCATAAAAACTGCAGAAAGAAGTTCCAATGAACAAAATGAATGAGACAAACACACATGTGCTTGCGAGAAATTATGCGATTTCACAACTGAAAATGTGACGGTGAAGACACACAATCGCGAAACTTTAAATTGTTTCCAAAACACACACTTTTACAGAAAAACTAAAGTATTTAAAATTATTACCTAGCAAAAAGCCGATAAACAGAGGTTATGTTTTCGCTTCCGAAACACGGGGACGGAAACCAAACAAACAAACAAACGTCAACCAAACTCGAATCAGCTGGCTGTCAACGATTTGTCATAATTGACAGTTGCTACTTGCTACTCAATCATTCCTCCTTCACTTTTATAAACTGGATAGAAAAATATTAGATATACACAAGAAGATATGTTGTACATTTACATTATATTTAACTTAGCTATCAACGTTTTTTTCTGGTTGTTTAAGTACATAAAATATACTATATACCTGCTGCCATCTATGCGATTTTGTTTGAACAAAATCAACACAAAGTTTTGTCAAACCACCAATAGTTTTGCAGTGTTTATAATATAGATGGCGTTAGGTGTTAAGTTTAACAACAAACGTCATGGTCGAATATTTTTATTTTAAAATCGTAAATTAGTAACTGTTTAAAAATTAGAAAGATTGTACCTATTAGGTACTCGTACTTAGGTACTAATAGCATAATGAGTAGGAAAGTAGGTGCCTAGGCTATTACCTAAGTAGGTTTATTTAAAAAAGGTACCTGGTTATGTAGGTAACGTAATAGGAAGTACCTAAATACCTACCTAGGTATGTGGTCATCTAAGTACTTATTTAACTAATATCCGTGATTTATATAGACAAAACGGAAAATCATTAGTTAATTGTGGTCAATTCAATCTAGAAGTATTTATAACTCATCACAACTGTCACTAATAAAAACGGACCGACAAAGAAGACCGAAACGGAGAGACAAAGAGCTGTACTAACTATATAATAGATTATCAAGTTTGTTTGCTATGCTTGGTATGCTATAGGTACCTACCTACCTACACTACAGTAGGGACAGTAAAAACCTAATCTCTTAGATGTCCGATATGTATGTAGGTAGGTACCTACTTACAACGTCTGTAAACCATCAAGCAAATGATCTGACGACAGATGACAAACGATGCGGCCCGTAACAAAATAGTGAGAGTAAAATGTTTTGACAGCGGTGTGGCCACGAAAAATTGGTACCTATATAGGTACCTACTTACTTATCCACTTTCCTACTTATAAACTGATTTATATATACTACTAGCGACCCGCCCCGGCTTCGCACGGGTTTAATACATATAAAACTTCCTCCTGAATCACTCTATCTATTAAAAAAAACCGCATCAAAATCCGTTGTGTAGTTTTAAAGATTTAGGCATACATAGGTATACAGACGCGGGAAGCGGGAAGCGACTTTGCTCTATGTAGTGATTTCGTAAGCAGTATAGTTGCTAGCAGCACTTACCTACCTATTGCAAACTTTGGTTAGATAGAACGCACTTGAGTAGTACTATCAATTATTATTCTTGTTTGAGCCTTCACCTTGTTCGATCGGTACCACACTGGAGCTTTACAAAGCATTAATGAAAGGATCATTGAAAAAAAAGGTAGACCCCAAGCCGTGTTTGTTGCCTGATTCTTTTAGGCTTGATCGCGAGGAATCGGCGTAGCTTCACCTAGTTCCTAAGACGTTTCAAAGTGATCCTTGTGATTTTATTGAAATAAATGGTATTTGAATTTGAATTAGTACCTAAGTCAATTATTGGTCCTAGATACTTTAAGTATAGGTAGGTAATCTTACTAAGCACCTACCTACCTATACACAAGTACATAAGTACCTACATAGTTATGTTATATTGCTCCTTAAAGAGTAGGTAAGTAGGTAGATAAGTACTTATTTCAAAGTTTATTCATAGTGAACCCTTAAGGTAGTCTTCGTGAATTTTTGTTTATGACTATTCTATGAAAATGTGGATTAATAGCAAAACAAATAATAATAACATTAAATAATCGTTTATTATTAGGAACAAATTAAAAGGTACAGGTTTAAGGTGCCTGTTAAATTTATGACAGCTCGCATTTTTTGTACTCGGTCGTATTCTGTGGCCGCACACTAAGAATAGTGCAAACGCACACATTGAAGCTACTTCACACTTCATTTACCAAGACTAAATAACTAGTCTTGATACTTGAAAATATTTGGTGCAATAGGTATGTCATATTTGTATAGGTAGGTATGTACTTAATAATTTTATAGGTTGCACTTGACAAAAAGAAAATAAATATAGAAAAAATTAATATATATTAAAAGACAGGTTACAAATCGTAAAGTGCTACTACACAATTACTAATATTTGACTGTGCAAAAAATATTTGTTAGGTACCTACTAATAAAATACATTATGACAAAACGGTAAGTATCGTTTTTTTACATCAAGCTCTTATTTAACTTGCAGTTTATGTACATATTTATGTATGTATGTTTGATAAGGTGGAATCTTGCAACTTAATTTTAAGCAGTTATCCCCAATCGATTGAGTTGAAATTTTGCATACATAATATGGTGACAGCGAGCTGATCTGATGATGGAGTCAGGAGCTGTTCAACGGAACTCTTCACTAAATAGTCGAATTGAGGCAAAACTTTGCATACCTATCAATCTCAATGACAATGTAAAATTATGGTACTAGAGAGCTGGTCTGATGATGGAGGTCGGATGTAGCCATCGGAACTCCTCAACTACACAACATAACCACGTCGCGTTTGGGCTCGTTATTTTTATCTTGACGAGAACTAGAGCACTAGAATTTACAAAAGCTTGATTTAAAAAATATATTTTTAATAAAAAAACTTATTGTCATCTAAAATCGATGACGGCACCGTCAACGTTTCGAGTACCACTCACAGAAAGTTTTGAAAGTGAAATACTGATAAAATATGTATTTTGCTTTTGAATTGTGTGCGAGCTATGATCTCGAAGATCCATAGACCGCGCGTAGCGAATGTCAACAAGTTCTGGAATTAAACAGTTATTGTAAAACTTTACTAAATAACCCTCCATAATATTTTCTTTCCAGAAAAATTAAATATGAATTTGTAAAAAGAGATGACCAGCTCTTTTTAAAAATTCATATTTTCCATTGTATTTGTACTAAATGACATCACAAACCTGCAATACTTTTTAAGACCTATCCAAAGACATGGAGAGTATGCGAGAAAAAAAAAACATCTGAAAATATGTATTTATTTCTACCACATTGTCGGCGTGACTAATGTATATTCATGCCAAATTACAGCTTTCTAGTACTAAGAGTATCTGAGCTAAGCTGCGGACGAATGGACGAAAATGGCAAAACTATAAGGGTTTTTTGTAAACTACGAAACACTAAAGAGCACTTTCAGTATTTAGAATTAAACAATTTTTCAGGACACTTTATTTTTTTTAAATATTTAATTATTTGCATCATGTACTTAAACTTAAGTATATGCCATCAAAAACAACTTGTAAAAATAAAAATAAAAAGCCAATTCTCGCAACGCAACTCAGTTTCTTTTTTTGTCTTTTTTTTGTTGGAACTATGCTCGTGTGTAGTAAACTTAACTTGTGAGATATTGTATAAGTAGCCTAAGATGACCAGAGATAATCTGTCGATGTCAGTCTCTCTTCCCTGTTCACTTGTTACGGCTGGTCGTGTTCTATATCTCTACAATAAAGAATCCATATATATCACCCAGATCGTGTATAATTTAACCAAAAACCCATCAGTTCTTCTATCGTAAAAAGTTGTGAGATTTCAATGTCTGTCTGTCTGTCTAAAAAATGGCCTGAACTGCTTCGAGAAAAGGATGGTATGGTACGACTGTGCCGCTTTTTTGCTTGACTTGGCGGGGGCACTACCGTGCCCCCAGATAAACCTTGCTTTGATAATAACAGATACCGACCTTTTTAGAAGGTTCAACATTTTTGGTTCAATGCGTATCGTATCATTCGTCAGTCATTCATCAGTCGTCAAAATTGATTAACGCTAGATTTGTTGCACACCAGCACTCGAAGTCTTTTTATAGTTTTGAGGATGTTTTTTAATTAAAAATAGCCTATTTATAAGCTAGAGGTATATTTACATCGACAGCAAATTTCAATTTCATCCGTTTAGTCGTTTAGGTCTGATTGAGGTACAAACATCCAAACATACTTAACATCCGCACAAACTTTTAGATTTATAATATTAAAGGTAGATAAATAATAATTATAAATTATATTCATAATCTGAAATTTATGTAATTTTTCTAAATCCAATTATAGATAAAGTATCATTTTTTTCCATCCATGTATAAAAAAACACGCTTGGTAATATAGGGTAGATCGGGTCAAAATGAATACAGGTAATGATCATGGTACCTTAGAACTTTCATTTCAAAACAGAAATGTATCAAATCAACATTTATATTTATTTAATAGGACTAATTAGGGACACTTCAAAAACCACAGCAAAAGACGTTGTCCAGAAAGTATTATCACTAAAATGGAAATAGGCCGGGCACATCCAAAGATTACAAAATGAGAGGTGATCTAAAACAATTATGAATTGGGACCCAATACATAAAAAACGAATAAGAGGAAGGCCTGCTATGCGATGGGATGATGACATCGTGAAAGTAGCAGGCAAAACAGAGGAGAGAGGCTTTTACCGCTGAAAGCGGTCCTTACACATAATTTTATATACCTATGCATAGATACATATTTAAGTTAATTTTATATTGTGCAAGGAAATAAAAGCTTTTATTATTTATTATTAATTAGAGACACAACCAGGTTCACATTTTCCTGAAATTTAATATTTTTATTAAAATAACAATCAAATACGAAACATCGGCTTATTTCGATTTTGCTCCGACGTATGCAAAAAGGTAAAACCGTATACTATTATCATATTGTTTCGAAACCAAACTCGATGAAACGAATCTTCTACAAAAAAAATCATCCAACTCTTTCAACAAATCATGCATTGTACCTAACCTTCATCTGTGTGGCTTGCACTAAATTCTTCAAGGCAATATATTATACAAATGTTATCATTAGTTTTGCATGTCCAGTATTTTACCCCGGTATACCATTATGTAAGACCTCCTCTAAATTCGAAGAAAAATGTGACGTGGACGTGCTTCCCCGAGCGCGTCTGAGCGCTAACTGACGTGCCGACTTGAGGTGAATGTGAGTTTTGTATGGAAAAAATGTATGGAGAAGTTTTATTGCATTTTATATTTTTCATAAATGAAAAAGTAAATTATTTGAAAACAAGATAATGCCACGCGGTATAGAGAAATATAAAATCTACAATTTCGTATTATTTTCAAATAAAAATATGCTGTGGGTCATAAGATAAAGATATTGGTCAAAAGATATTGGTACCTAACCAGACCCCATTTTTCGACATTTTCAGCGGTTCTTGCGACGGTAAAAACGTATTTTTTTGAAAATATTGTATAGAACTGGCCAGTTTTTATTATCTACTATTAAAGATGAATATATTATCAGTAATTTTGTATCATTATATCCTCACAATTGTGATTCCTGGTTTTTAAATCGGTACCTGAAAATCATTGAAATACGTGTGTGGGTGTGAGCCGGGCCTTAATATAAATTTGCTTATTTCGTGGCTGCATCAGCAAGAAACTAGAGCCGCGAAAATAGCAGTCGGTTATAACCATTATTTGTCACGGTCAATCCATGTTTGTGAGACAGTGTGCAGGCCTTCTTAAGAAAGCATCATAACCCTTAGAATGGGATAACATTAGACACAGTTTTATTCACGTTCTACTCGTAGTAGGTCAGTACCTACTCGTCTTGTAAAACTTTAGACTTATATTTACTTAGCACTCAAAAAATTTAAATAGTAAATAAATATCGGTGGACTTTTACACATAGCGCCATCTAGCCCCAAACAAAGCAAAGCTTATACTATGGGAATCAGATAATCTGATAGAATACTTATATACTTTTGTGTTGTAAATGCTTAAGTACTTATTATATTTACATATTACCCAGACACATAAAAACTTCTATGTACATCACACAAATGTTTACCCTGGGTGGGGGATCGGATACTACCAACTGAGCTGTGAAGCCAGTCAATATGCTCTTAACAATTAATGTCCCTTGTAAATAATTACGTTTTAAAAACTAAAAAGAAGATCCGACCAAAATATTCCGACCAATCGAAAAGTCAAGAGACAATATTCATGTCTTAAGTTTTGAAGGAACTTTTAGTCCTACATTAATATAATTTAAATGGTGGTCCCATTACAGGACACTAAGGACTATTCTCTACTCAATAGAAAAAATATCGAAATCGTATCACCAAGTACGTTATGCGTGGTTATACATAAAAAGAGTAACAAAAAAAAATACGAGTACCTCCTCATTTTTCATCGGTTAAAGAATATTGCATCTATCGTTAATATCGACGAACCGATGCGCACGTGAGTCAATTTAATTTGTATGAAAATATCTCACCGCTAACTAAAACGTAGGTACCTATACCTACCTACCTCTGTATTTTGGGCGTGACTGGTGAAAATCTATGCTGTCATCTTCCACTCGAGGATCTGGTCATTGACCTATTGCAGGATGACTAAGTAAAGACCATTACCTAACACGATAATCAAGTCGTCGGTTAAAAAATAAGTAGGTGAGTTCTTCTAAGTCTTAATTTAAGCAACTGTTGGTAACAAAAATATTTTTTTCCCAAACTCTCAACCCCAATTTACCAGCCAGCATTCAGCCTGTATAAAAAAAAACAAATGCCATGTCCGGAACACTACTGGAGCGAATTTTCCTTATGGTTTTAATTAAGCTCTCTAGGTACCCACTGGAATTTTTGCACTCCCGCACCGCTCACCGCTCGTGCAGATTGATTAAAAGTCTATGGTCCATGCTTTATATTAGAGCTCGTTTCCATTGGTACTATGCACCTTTCAGAAATAGGTAGATGCCAACAAAAAATAAATATGTCTGCTAAAAGTGCCTTAAACTTTTGATGATCGGTCAGTCAGTCAGTCAGTCAGTCAGTCAGTGAGTGAGTGAGTGAGTGACTAAGAAACTTTGACTAGTTATAATTCTTAAACTACTGGTTCAAATTGAATGAACTTTGAAATATATCGTTTTTATATAATGCCTGCTTGGTTACTAAAAATTCAGGCTTCTAGTTTTATCCACAACGAAGTTGTAGGGGGTCGAAAATCGCCTGAACTGCCGTGCCGCTTTTTGCTTGACTTAGCGGGGGCACTGCCGTGCCCCCAGGTAAAGGAGGTCTACTCTTGAACCGAAAACGAAATATCGTAACAATATTCGTTAAAGTTAAAGTTACATCGTTTCGACTATAGTTTGAACTGATTTGTAAGTAGGATTACGAACTTAAGGCCCTGTATGTTGACGATTGCTCTTTTTCAAAACGAAAAAAGAAATACTTCTGAACAAGCCACATCTCCTATTTTTATAATGTATAGTATATGTGAATAAAGATGTACCCATATTTAATCACTTCGATAAATAATCCTACCAACCGCTGCAATGACGACAAACACACGTCTGACGTTGACAGTAGTCACGGTGGTACTGATCCATGGGCGGCGCGTGGTCCGCCTTTGCTTTTCGAATAAATTAATGATATAAATTATGTATAAAACCTATTCTAGTAGAAATCTAGATCTACATATTACCTATCTTTAACAATAAATCACAAGTTGATCTTAATAGTAGGTATCAAAGTATTTCGATCATAAATTCTAAAACGTATCATTTTGAAATAATATCTATATCGTGAAAAGTTTTTGCTATTATGATTTCAGCTTAATAGAAATCTAGGTAGGTACCTGAAGTAATATATTTATAAAAATAGGAAATGTGGCTTGTTCAGAAGTATTTCTTTTTTCGTTTCGAAAAAGAGCAATCATCGACATATAGGGCCTTAGTCGAAACGAAACTTTGATACGAATAATGTTACAATAGTTCGTTTTCGCTTCGCGAAAAATACGTCTGATTCCCGAAGGCTCTCCTTGAAGACGAAAGGAAAAAAAACTACTTGACACGGATTCTTCTGCCATAGAAAGAAAGAAAAAACATTTATTTGCTCCAAAAAGCACAACACAATTAATGAATAAAGAGAACAAAAAACAATTAACATGCAGATTGTGCCATGTGGGGGCAAATAGGTCCCCGCCTCATCATTGAGCCGCACAGCACCGAACCTATGGAATAGGCGAAGCGCGGTGCGACGCTGGTTTTCAGTCGGGGCCTGGACGCGATGTGGCGACACAACAAGTCGATAAACTAAATAAGAAATAAGTCTTAATTCTAAAGAATTTACATACAATAGACTAAACAATAAAATAAATAAATATCAAAGTAGTATGCGAGTGTGCATGGTAAATATAAATATTCATAATATGTTTATATAAAGGTAAACGAAAATAAATAAATATAATGAAAAACAAAAAAAATAAAATACACGTAAATTACGTGTATTTTATTTTTTTTGTTTTTCATTCATGTAATCCATCTTTAGCGATAGGTGTTCTGTGGTCTCGGTCTCGGTCTGTCCGTCTTGTCTGTGGTAAAAGTAACACATGTTTTTATTTATTTTTTACTGATAATTAATCATATCCAGCTCGCATTTCATCAACATCTATTGTTTTAACTTAAGAGGCTGCCAGTCGCTGATTGCTCTTTTTCGAAACGAAAAAAGAAATACTTCTGAACAAGCCACATCTCCTATTTTTATAAGTATATTACTTCAGGTTCCTACCTAGATTTCTATTAAGCTGAAAACATAATAGCAGAAACTTTTCACGATAAAAATATTATTTCAAAATGATACGTTTTAGAATTTATGATCGAAATATTTTATATACCTACTATTAAAATCAACTTGTGATTTATTGTTAAAGATAGGTAATATGTAGATCTACAATTCTATTAGGATAGATTTTTGATAAGTAATTATACATAATTTATATCATTAATTTATTCGAAAAGCTAAGGCGGACCACGCGCGGACGTGTGTTTGTCATCATTGCAGCGGTCGGTAGGATTATTTATCGAAGTGATTAAAGATGGTACCCATCTTTATTCACATATACTATACATTATAAAATAGGAGATGTGGCTTGTTCACAAGTATTTATTTTTTCGTTTCGAACAAAAACAATCGTCGACTGGGAGCGCCTTAAACTGCTGCAGCTAGCCGATTAGCCGATTACCATCGTTCTTTTCCTTCTATCTTTGTAAGTAAATTTCTATTATGTGTTCAAAAAAAAAAATGAATATTAAATTTAGTTTGAATTATACAAATAAATTGTGTAAGAGTACAGAGTATTAGTTGTGCGCATGAGATGTGAATAAAGTAAAAGCGTAGCACAATCGTAGCAAATGCTACGATGGATGCTACGAGCGTTTTGAATTCGATGTTTGGTTGGTTAGTCGCGAATTTTAAATTTGTTTGTGTAATAAATCCAAATGGTTTAATAAATTAGTAAGTCAAGCCATACAAATATCTGAATTTTAAATAGAATTAGCTGCTAAACACATTTAGCGATTCTTGTGCTAGCCGTAATGCTAGATTGTGTACCTAGTTTTCTGTTTTCACTAGTAATCATGGAATTATTGTTGTTAATATTTAATATATGACTATTTTTATCGTAAACTAGCATTTACTCGCGATTTCGTCCGCGTAGATACAGAAACTCGATTTTTGCGACTTTCGTATTTAGAAAAATAATAAAAAAATCTTTAAATTGCTTCTTTTTTTTTTAATAATTATTTTTTCTTGAAATCATTTTTACACTCTAGATTAGGTTTATAGATAAATTTGTGGGAATTCAAATATATATTAGATGTCTATAGATGTGCATAGTACGGAGCTGCGGTGACGTGTCGCGGCGTGGTTTCAAACGTACCCCTGCCACTCATTATATGTTTTCGGCATTTTTGAGCTCTGCTGCCGTATAAGCACAAATAGTTGAGTCCAATGGACACAAACTAAACCCGTGTAACTTAACCGTCTAATTTACGGACGAGATGCACGCTCGCCGCGCTGGACCGATAGTTACCGGACGCTAATTCGAATAGACACCGGCCTTTAGGACCGCGGTGGTGCCATGGTCCCTCTGACCGCGCGAAGGGTTAGCTTAATTAGGGTTGTCGATGTTCGAGTGTTGAAATTACCACAGGGCGATATTGGAGGGTTAGTTTTAGGAAAACTAAAATTTTATTATACAAAATTTGTTTTTTGGATGGCACGGGTTCTGAACTTATTGAAATAACAATGGATGAAGATCATAATGATATTCTTAACTCAAAACCGGAGGGAATGGTATCTAGAGGATGCATACTCTATCATCAGGTAGAGGTAACAGCACGAAGATTTGCCTCTAGAGGATATAGGTCTTATCCGACTGCCAAAAAAAATAGTAGGTAATGTAAGATACTTGTAAGGTTCTGTATTGAAAAAAGAAAAAACGGAACCCTTATAGAACCACTCGTGTGTCTTTCCGTCCGTCCCTCCACTCACCCTCCTTTAACTCGGAAACTAGGCCTATTACTTTGAAAATAAACCAGGAAATAGTTCAATATCAATTGATTACAGGAAACCTATAAGAAGTTTGTACGAAACCCTCGGTGCGCAAGTCCAACTCGCACTTGTCCGTTTGATCCAAAATACCAATCAGCTTTCCTTATGCAAAAAATAACTCAAAACACAACACCTAAAGCTAGTATTGTAATCTCATACATTATTCTCACAAAAAACCCTTACAATGGCAGATTACTTTCCTTATAGGAATATTATTACCATAAAATGTCTGCTGCTAACAGTTACCTAAACACTTCGTAGCGATTTGTTGGGAAGATTAAACTTGGGGCATATTTACACACGAGACCGTAGAATTATTTATACACGGAAAGAAATATTGGTGTTTATTTCACACAGCGCCGAAAGCACCTAGTAGTACATAATAATTAAAAATAAATTTGAAAAAAAAACGTTACTCCCAAGTACGGTAGACATCTATTCAGATCTCCAGGTATTCAGATACTTGTTAATGATTAAAAAGTAGTTACTGCCGTGTTAATCCATTAATACACGGTCGGGATTCAAACCCACGACCTTAGATTTGAAAGTCGAGGTACCTCAGCCAACACGGTAAATTTATAGTTAAAAATATGTCAAAATGTCAATGAAGTTATTGCCTTTTTTCAAAGTGATCCATGGATTAGTTGGATAATCGGTGACTTTGACAAGGACACATGGACAGAAACCAAGCTCAAAGTGATCCAATAGATTGCCATGATTAGTAGATCAGGAAATAATTGAAAATGTTTCAACTTTGAACCATCCACTTGAGTATTCCAGGGTAGCAGGCAGATTGACTGACTAATACATAAAGATGATGTTTCAAAGGGGATCAGAATTGAATATTGCGTATAAAAAGGGAGTGTGGTTCAAATTACAGGAGTACCAACTATTAAATAAAATAAATAAATAAATAGGATCACAACTGTAATCCACAATTACGGTAGACATCCTCTCAGATCTCCAGACGCTTAGATCCTTTTTTTTTCGTTTCCATACGTGACAGGTTGCAAGCCCATCGCTGCTTCAAGAATACTAACTGGTTTCCTCGCGATGTTTTCCTTCACCGTTTTGAGCACGTGTTTTGATGCGCATATAAATTTTTCGAACAGAAAAATCCATTGATGCACGCTGGGATTCGAACCCACGACCTTCGAAATGAAAGTCGAGGTACCTCCCACTCGGCCAACACGGCTTTTCCAACTATTATTTTATATTTAAACATTTTCTTGTACACTGTAAGCCATTTTGTCCAGGTTTTCCGTCTCTCGCTTCTCGCCATCTCGTGTTAGGAACTAAGACAGTAGCCAGTTTTAGCATAAAGATCGTCTGTCATGTGGCAGACGTGGTTGGTCCAATCTCACTTGATCTTGGTAAATTTACGTCAATGACCTTCGTTTGTAAATGCGATGTCGAGTGATAAATAAATGAATGATTTAGCGCACTTATCTAGAACGAGAATAACACATTAGGAACATATCGACCGAAAATTCTATGAAGTTTGTAAGCGGTTTAGCGTAAATATTTCTTATAAAAGGAACTTTCACAATTATAACGCGTTCGTCTTGATCATAGGTGACAGCTGTCAAAATAACAGCTAAGTACCACCATGTAGAAAAAAAATAACACAAAATGTTAATAGTGCGTTTTAAATTCCTATATATACTGACATTATATTTGCGAATGTTTGTGAGTTTTTGTGTGTTTGTGTGTGTGTCTTAACTCTTTCACGCAAAAACTACTTAACGGATTCAAATGAAATTTTACAGTAATAAAGCTTCATCAGAATAACACAATTTTTAACCAGGTACCAGCCGTGCGAAGCCGGGGCTAGCAGGTAGTATGTTTATATTTTGTATGAAATATATAAAATATACCTATCTATTCCGTCTTTCCTCATAGTGGTACTAATGGAACCCGCTATCGCTTGTAGTTTGCACCAAATTAAGAAGCCTGAAGCGCTGCGAAACTTAAATTCGAAAATCTTTGAGATTCAAATCGCCATAAATGATGTTAAACCGCCGTCTGTAGACTGTATGATTTCAAAGAAGAGCATCTTTGTGGAAACGCTATGTTACCACTATCTGTGAATGTATGGTAAGAGATTGGTTCTGAGTTGAAAGGAGAGACTAGGTTGCTCACCACCATGTGACTATTCACATCACTACATAGTATAAAGCAAAGTCGCTTCCCGCTTCCCGCGTCTGTATGTATGCTTATATCTTTAAAACTACACAACGAATTTTGACGCGGTTTTTTTTAATAGATAAAATGATTCAGGAGGAAGGTTTATATGTATTAAGCCCGTGCGAAGCCGGGGTGGGTCGCTAGTATTATATAAAATAATAAAAAATATAAATAGGATCACGACTGTAATTGGGGTACGGTAGACATCCTCTCAGATCTCCAGGTGCTAAGATCCTTGAAGATATCTAAAGGGGGTAGTCACAGGCACGTCCAAACATTATATTTGGCACGTGCCCGCATTTTACAGTAGTCAGCATTCATTCGTGACAGGTTGCAAGCCCATCGCCGCTTATAAGAATACTAACTGGTTTCCTCACGATATTTTTCTTCACCGTTTTGAGCACGTGTTTTTGATGCGCATATAAATTTTTCGAACAGAAAAATCCATTGATGCACGCCGGGGTTCGAACCCACTACCTTCAGATTGAAAGTCGAGGTACCTTCCACTCGGCCAACACGGCACATATTATATATTGTGACTATTTATAATATTGTGACTATAGTGAGGCCTAGTCTCGTAGGTATGGTGGTTCGTTGTTCGCTTGTTGTGCTTGTGACAAACGCAACCTAACAAGAAGAAAACATGGACGAACCCTTAATATTACAAGCTTTTATTTAAAACTCGGTAAAACTCAGCGACTAGCTGACTATTTATGAAATGAAATCGGATCACGACTGTAATGACAAGTAGGGTAGACATCCTCTCAGATCTCCAGACGCTTAGATCCTTTGAAGATGTGTAGTGGGGGTAGCCAGAGGCACGTCCAAACATATATTTAGCACATGTCCACATTTTGCAGTAGTTAGAATAGTTACCTACATTGTTAGTTAGTGTGTAAATATTTATCAACAGAAAATTATTTTAGACATTAAATTGTCACTAGGTCACCTGCTTAGTCCTGCCTGACCCCACACTAGAATTCCATTAGTTATGTAAATCTGAACTGTGAGCTCTTGGATTCTTGTATGACAAAGTACCTGTCGTATAAGTAACTACGATTGAAGTATTGAACTGTTCTTTCCTGGTCCTATACAACTTTGATCGAACCAAATATCAAATATGGGTACCTAGTTATATAATTACGTTTTTTTTATGTATAGGTATATTTATAAGGCGAGTGTGAGTGGGTAAGTTGGAAAAGGAAGACCTCATGGTGACGTTTTGAACAAAGGCCAGGTTAATAGTATGACCGACGAAACCGACGAGCATACATGAGGATTGTGATAAGGTATAATGAAGCTAAATAAGTATGTCAGGATCGTATGTAGTAGAAAGCCGTAGTCTCTGCCTACCCTTCTGGGAAACAGGCGTGATTATGTATGTGTATGTATATAAATACATTGTTCTATCATGTTCTTGCATTACCTCAGAATCTTACGTTATTAATTTTCAGCTCTCAAGAGTCCGCAAGAAATACAGCGACGTTTTGAAAAATCATTATTAAAAAATCTCGCGTGTGTTGTAAAGCTTAGCGCGCACTCGCATTTCATAAAAATAAACACTTAAGTAATGGGGGTCGCTGTAACGCACAGTGAAATAAAAAATAATGCATTTTACATCGAGACGGAGAGGCGACGATACCACCTTTTTTCACTGGATCCCAAACATCAGCCATATGGTTGAATTACCGCTTGAGATATCTTTACTATTCTACTAATCATAATCTTAATAATATTATAATTGCGAAAGTTTGTGAGTTTGTATGTATGTTTGTTCCTTATTCAGGCCTAAACTCCTAAACGGATTAAGTTGAAATTTGCTGTAGATGTAGATATAATGTCCGAATAAAACATAGACTACTTTAAAATAAGAAAAATATCCTCAAAAAGATAAAAAAATTAAATGGGATGATTTTGGTATAGATGGCGCTGGTGTGCAACAAATCTGACATCACAGACTAAAAACATTCAGTCTTTTCTATTCGATTATTGAAATTTGACAGGACAACGTCTGTCACGGTTCGGCTAGTATTATAAATTTTAAAGTTTGTGAAGATGTTTGGATGTTTGTGCATCAATCACGCCCGAACATCTGAACGGATTTAGATTATATTTAGAACATACATAGCATGTTCTTAAGTATAATAAGGGCTACTTTTATCCAGGTACTACGCGATCGAAGCCGCAGGCGAAAGCTTGTTCACAAATGTAGGAGACATGGATGCGACCTTGGTGGCGTGGAGAGCGACTGAGACAATGAGGTTGAATCCCGCGACGAGACACGTCATGTTTGCATGATCTGCAAATAGACGTTATTAATTATTTGTTCCGGCAGCCTTATTGCTTAGAAGTACCTACTCTTATTGTATTTTGACAGTTGAAGTCGATTAAGATTATCAGTGAGCTTACGCCATAAAACTGCTGGTTTGGACGTCATAACTCTTATTCCTTCTGTTCACTTCGTCTAGGAGCTATTCTCATTTAACTATGGTCATAGCCTTGTCACAATGGAATAAAAACATTGCTTGTTTTCATTCTCGTGCTGCGCCCGCTTCGTGGCAACTCAAAACTCACGTGAAAAAGTATAGCGAGCCCAGAACGACACCCGCGGGACAGTGAATCGGTTATTTGCCGCTGGATTGTTTTGAATGCGGCCCCCGCCACAGAACAAACAGCAGTGGCTGTGTCGGAGCGCGAAATGGATTGGACACGACACGGTGTTGATTGAAATTGTATTTTTACTATTTTTCGGCTGATCAGTTTTCAGCGCGGAATCGAATTGTCTATGATACAGAAACATAAACTTAATTGCTAAAACTTTTACGTTTTATACGACTGATTCAACAAAATTAGCTGTAATTTAGCAACAAAAAGCATATTATCTTTAAGTACATTATAATAAAGCTCATTTTCGGCGCATGTACCTAAACTCGTACATCCAAGTCGATAATTGCTTCTAACTAACCATAATTAAGTTTATCTAGCTTTCAATATTTTTCTTTATAATATTATTTCTGTCCTAATCCATTGTTTTGTATATCCTAAAACACGCAATCGGGTATCTTACGCTGGCCATATTTAATTCATGGCTTCAGTACTAACCATGCTTACATACGGCGTGCGTGTAGACCCTGCTTTAATCTGTTTACACAAGATAGGACTTGATACATATGACATTTAAAATTGTTTAGGGGCCATCACCCACGACGACTTTTTACACGAACTGCATTGCTATTATGCCGTCGTTTATCACATTTGTAACGCAAAAGAAGCAACTGCAAAAAAGCCATGTTGGCCAAGTGATACCTCGATTTTCAATCCAAAGGTCATGGGTTCAAAATTGATATTGATAAAAACATCTTTAAAAAACCAGTAATATTCTTGTAAGCGGCGACGGGTCTGCAGCCTGTCACGTGTGAAATGCTAACTACTGCAAAATATGGGCATGAACTAAATGTACTTTTTAAACGTGCCTCTGACTTACCCTTTTAGATATCAATTAGCACCTGGAGATCAGAGAAGTTGTCTACCGCACTTAAGGATTACCTACAACCGTGATCGTATATTTTACAAAAAATAGAATCAAACCAGTGGATAGAGGCGCCTTAGCTTAGCTGATGTCTTACGGCTGATGATGATCACACTGCTTCCACAGCAGCTGACGTCACGCTCCTAATGAGGAAGGAACCTCTGGATGCAACAATTAGTCCGATCATAACAAATCCCCGGGAAGCGGTAATCAGGACGCGGCTCGCGAGGACAACCGGCAATTAGGTATACATTGCCATTAATTATACGAATGGTCATTGATGCTGTTGTTTCATTCATTGATACTCGAAGTGAATGATCCATTCATTATGACATTTTCCCTACTTCCAAGATCGTTGATCGCGGTCGCGGGCGATGCTCATGATGAAGAGCAACTGAATTGACTCGAAATATGAAATCGTCAGCAATACATGGTGAAGCGTGGTAATTAGTTATATTTCTAGTTAAAAAGAATGCCTCAGTCCAAATACACGTGTTTTAACAGATCAAAAATAATTCTATTCTTAGTTATAATAACGCATGTGCCAAATATAATGTTTGGACGTGTCTCTGACACCCCCACTAGACATCTTCGAAGGATCTAAGCGTCTGGAGATCTGAGAGGATGTCTACCGTACTTGGGGATTAGAGTCGTGATCCTATGTATGTATATGTATGTTATAATAACTCTATATATAACTGTAATATCGATCATTTGAGCTACATATAGACTGTTGTACTTATTAGATGATAAATTACTTATTACTATTATTACTTGAATAATCGAATTAGTGTTAATGTGGGCAAATGTATGCATGTTTGTTTCACGCGTAGCAATGATCCAATCTCCTACACATATAAGATCAACAATCATACAATCGAGAAAGTTAACAGTGTACGAGACTTGGGTGTACTTTTGGATCATAAACTTACTTTTTCAACTCATATAGAATATATAATAAATAGAGCATATAAAAACCTAGGATTTATTATGCGTGTCACAGCACCTTTTAAAAGCACATTTTGCCTTAAAATTCTTTATTACGCTTACATACGTAGCGTGCTTGAATATTGCAGCACTGTTTGGAATCCGCAGTATGTCACTTATGACAATGCTATAGAATCTATACAAAGAAAGTTTGTGAAATATTTAAACTTTCGTAGCAGTATGACTTACGAGAGCTATGACTCATCTTGTCGCGTACACGGCTTAATGTCACTTCGCAATAGGAGGACAGTACAGGACATGGCACTGCTGCATGATGCATGCACGGGCTTTTTAGATTGTTCATCTCTACTGAATAAAATGTTAACCCTTAGATCTCCAAACTACCGTACAAGGCACACACAATTATTTTTCGTGCCTACGCATCGCACAAACTATGCTGCCAACAGTGTCACCAGCCGGCTTCCGCAAATATATAATAAAAATTTCAGTGACATTGACATCTTTGACATCAGGTCAAAAAAAGTGTTTAAGTCCAGAGTATGTGCTTCTCTATTGAATAAATGAATACATAATAACAATAATAACTAACTATTTTATACAATTAATACATGTTAGTATGTACTCGTATGTATAAATATATCTATGTAGGTGATTCTTCACGCACAACATTATTTATTATTCAAATTATTTTATTTGATCAATTACATATATATAGATTTTATTAAGGTCAATAAAACATTTGCTTAAACCGGTGAAGGAAAACTTAAAAATTAATCATTAAATAAAACTTAAAATTAAACCTACAAAAATTATCAGCCATGTAAACCCTACCTAAGCTTTCTACTTTTTGCCAACTATGCGTTATCTATATCTGTATTTGTTTTCGTTGCGCAGTTGGAAATTTTTAATTATCCCTTTTCGCTCCATTTTATCAATTTACCCACACTACACATTTTACACACCACACTAGTTCTTTAAACACTGCACAGACACACATCTATACATACGCTTACACATACACACACACACACACACACACACACACACACACACACACATACACACTGCTTTTTTCTACATCTTATATCTTTATCGGCTATTCTGCTGTTCTACTACCTATCTCGCTCTTTGTAAAAATTTAAAACGAGTGGAATACATAATGTGGATTCAAATTGGTTTAAGTGCAACATTATATTTTTAACATATTTATATTTAACAATAAGAAAACTGTGAATCCTAGGTTACTTAAATAAATAAATAAATAAATATTTGTGTAAATAACCGTACGGTTTTACTGGTTATATATAAAACGCTGTCACTCTAAATTACGCTAATTTAGTTAGCCAAAGCGAATATTGAAACCTGTGACTTACAGAAAAACTTATTAATTTTATCTAAATACCGTTGCAAACAATCAATAAATAAAATGAATACAATAATAAATAGGTTCATACAATGAAATGAAACTTACTCTACATAACTCTGATCCTTCCACATGTGGCAACAACGGCCTGCTAAGAAATTGCTTCCTGTTGATCACTTTATAGGAGCCATTGATTAGCGGAAATCACGAGGTAACGGCTCGAAAGCACCTGCGACTCCCAATTCTGTTAAAAATGTCAAACTCTAGGGTTGAACTCAACTCGAAAACTTGCTTGTATTCTGGCCTTTTTCTTGGGACTATTGGTGAAAAAACCATTTTAAAAATATAGTTTAGAGGTACGGCCAGATAGATGGTACCGTCGCCTATTGACATTTGAAACACCATTGATGATGCGTTGCCAGCCTTAAAATAGATTAGCAAGATCACGGAAAGAAGCTCATTTCACAACTTGCACGTAAGTTTTAAAGTTTGATGGTATAATTTTAAGAGAGCGATTCAGAGAAGACAAAACGTTTAGTCTTTTCGCAAACATAAGCACTTTTAAAATGAATCTTACTGACAACCCTGCACAAATTCGGTAGCTTTTCTCGTATGTTACGATTTTGTAAGCCAATCTCTCGGATTCCTTCAGAGGACATCTGAGCTTGCTGAGTGATACTGATGACACGGACGGAGCCCTTATTAAATGAAACCTTTTCGCTTTCATCTAATCAGGAGATAGTGATTGAAATGTAAATTGATGTTTAGACTTTTTCTTTTATTATACCAGGATGTATACAAAAAGGTACCTATGTCTAAGGGTCAGGCACGAATGTTTTCACAGACGGAGTTATATCTTAGTGACTCTGAGCTCTAAAAACTAAAGATAAAAAAAAAAAGCTTTTAGAAGTTTCTGATTAAATTTTAAAAAGAAAATTACGGACTAGGAAATATTTTTTTCAGGCGTATGAACTGAGAGCTCCTGTTTTTTGTATACAACTTTCTTCATTCACGCTTTAGACATTTTTGGATGACGCCATTTAGTTTTTACTATTTATGATTGAATTGTTATACAAGAATCCAAGAGTTGAGCTCTCCGTTCAGATACACATGTAAATTGGTACTAAGTAGAAGTCTCAGAAACGATTCTTGCAAATTGAAATTCTATCAGCAGTTATGAATAGTGATTGCTTTTTTATCCCGTTGAAAACCGTTGACCCCATCTCAATTTTTCAACTTTTTAGTACATTTTCAACAAAATAGACGTATTTATCACAAATAGGCTTTGTACAACAAATAAAGGTTTATGAAGGTCTACCCCGAAACTAGGTTATGTCGCTCTCATATAAAAGTTGCCTTGAATATGCAGTGTGTGTTGCATGCTTGTCTAAAATTCAAATTAACTGAATTATACTTCGAAGCTCGGATGACTGGACTGGAATGAGACTACCGAGTCGCTGTTACAACAAATAAGCGTTTTACCCCCAAATTGAATTACAGCTCGAGTAGGGAGTACTCACGGGAGGGTATTGTGTGCAATCAGGAGCCTGACTCTAGGAAGGTTTCTGTAGGTTTGAACGCGCTTAACATAATAGGAAGTTATATTTGCCACGAGTATTTTATGATAGTGTGACCAGAAGCTTTTAGAAAGGTCCCTCTAGGTTTAGACTTGCTTACCTCATAAGACATTTTAAAGTTATCCCTATCACAAGTAAATAAAATAAAAAATAAATAGGATCACGGCTGTAATCCCCAAGTACGGTAGACATCATCTCAGATCTCCAGACGCTTAGATCCTTTAAAAATGTCTAGTGGGGTAGTCAGAGGCACGTCCAAACATTATATTTGGCACATGCCCATGCACATGCATATAGAGATAGGTATATCAGATATCTCCCCATGTTCCAAGCTCGCTTAGTAACGGTAATATTAATAAAGGTTCTCTAGACATGTCTTTGTCATTGCGAGCTGCAAAGGCTAGCAAAACATGTCATTGTTTAACAATTAATTTAACACCACCCGCGGCGCGATAAAACGCACAATACCCTCCCCTATGTTTCTCCCAAGCATGGAACAAAAACACACGGTGTGGCCAGTTTTAAAATTAAGTTCAATTTAGCGGAAACTGCGGCTACACTCCACAGTGCAAGATGAACGGGGTTTTTTGGTTGCATTCACTCGCTTTTGGGGAAACGGTTTTGTTTCAATTAGGAAGGATGGTTGATTACTTTTGTGGGTTGACTACAATGTTCTTGCGCTACCTACATCTACTACTGTATATTTATTATACTTTCTAACTCTAAGTTTTGAAGACTTTCTTCAAGCTTCATTCTCAGCTCAGTTCTCGTCTTGGGAGAGACCTATGTCCAGCAGTGTACTACTGTAGGTTGTTGATGGTGATAATTTTCTATTGAATCGAGTTCTTGCCAATGCAAGAACTCGATTCTGCAATCGAGCTGATTCGAGATGCAATCAGCTTGCAGCATAATAAAATGCGATAATAAAATCTCAGGGCGAAGAGCGCGGCGAAAAGGCGGGATGCGCTACTGTCTTGCAAACCCATCCCCGCGGCGCTACAAAATCTCCTGCGATGAGAAATTGTCTTAGAAAATAAGATTTACTTACTAACTAATAAGTAAACTTATTAATATTGGTTAAGGCGTTGAAAACCTAACAGAATAACAGACGACGAACGCTATACAAAATAAATTTATTTGGACTTAGGTAGTATTTACCGCTGATACGAGTATTATAGAGTAAGGTAGGCCATCTGCCAGTTGGTAGGCCATCAGCCAATAATTATAATATTCATCTATCGATTTTCTGTCACAAATCCAACAAACCCACCTACTGTAAACAGTAATTCACTCTAACAACATTATAAAACTGGTAATCATTGCTTTCCATTGGATAGGTAATTTGTATCACAATTTAATAACACGTCTTTTCTGTCAAAATTTTGACTACACCCTATTTTTGTGTGACAACCAACTTACAAACTATCGCCGTGTTTTTCCTCTGGACCCCTAACAAGTTATGAATAAGGTCGAAATTGGAATAGTTGAATTATAAGGTTGTTTTTTTTTATTTTGTCGTAAAAACGTGTCAGCTAACGACGTCATTGAGTGATGCCCAAGGGGCACTTCAGAATTAAAATGATGAACGTTATCGAGTATGGAAATCTTCCAATTTATTACGATAGGTCATTATTCTATTAGGTAAACAAAACTCGGGGGTTAATAGATAGTATAATAGAGCCATCGTGGCTAATATAAGGGTTAGTTTATTATGACGTGGGTTTATGAGAGGTTGTTATCGCGTCATGCGTACCCACCTTATAAGCGTAAGTGAGGTTTTTAAGTAAGTGTTAATCCCAGTATCTACCTAAAAAATCTTTTACACGGGCCTAATAAATCTTTAGAATGTTACGGAGCAACTAGCTTCCGCCGCGGATTAAATATAAAAAATAGGATCACGACTGTAATCCCCAAGTACGGTAGATATTCTCTCAGATCTCCAGACGCTTAGATCCGTTTAAGATGTCTAGTGGGGGTAGTCAGAGGTACGTCCAAACATTATATTTGGCACACATTTTGCAGTAGTTAGCATTCCATACGTAACAGGTTGCAAGCCCATTGCCGCTTATAAGAATACTAACTGGTTTCCTCGCGATTTTTTCTTTCACCGTTGTGAGCACGTGTTTTTGATGCGCATATAAATTTTTCGAACAGAAAAATCCATTGATGCCATATCAGATGGTATCAGAACAAAAGTAGAATATATGCTATTCCAGAGTAAAAGCTATGTATATTTCAAGTTTCACCATAGTTTAGTTTAGTGTGATTAAGCCACAAACTTTCGGATTCTTAAGACGAGTAATAAATGTTTTTGATGAATGCAGAATCGTTTTTTCTCAATAACCGCAAAACATACAGTTTTGTTTTTTTATGACAAAGATAACTCAAGGATTTAATCTAGATAAATTACAGACAGAAACACGATTGGTGAAACTTTTCTCGATAGATTTGTTTTCCAAAGTTGGCTCTTCAAAAACACTAGTTTCGTTATTAATCAAAACTATGAATAGCTAAACAGTTCATTTTTATATAATTCGTTAGATAATCATACCTACTAGCTAAGTAAATTACAGACAGTTTTCAAGATAATGCAGTTTTATCACTTTTTCCGTCTTATCCGGGTAGACTCAGCCCATACTAAAAGTCAAAAATTTCACTTATCCCTTAATACAAGTTTTAGTAGTATGTACTCTTTAGAAGTCATCTTAACCCCTAGAACCCCGTAAAGCAAAAAGTAGCTGAATTGTATCAAGTCAAACAAAACTCGCGTGTCATTTCCATGATAGCATTTCGACATGATTCGATAGGTCGATTTTACTATAGCTTTCATGCTACGTTAATGCAAACAGCACTTATTGCAGTGGGAAATGGGGAAATTACCCCATTGCACAGTATTTTGATATATCGCTACTAATAACAGCTGGGGTGATCGGCGTTTTACAGTTTCAAATCGGACTAATGTGTTTGCTTATGGGGTAATTACCGTTTTATTTTCGCCAACTTAAAGGTACCATTGGTTTTCGATTCTCACTCGATCTCAATATAAACGTTAGTCGTATGTTTTGAGATTTCGAAGCTTCAGTTTTAATTGAGCCTAGATTAACAGAAATGTTTATCAACAGCTTTTTATCTCTTTCAGACCTGGCGTTCACAATTGAGACAGATATATTTTTAATGTATATAGAAAAGGATACGGGAACGTTATAAGAGTTTTTAAAAACTAACTTTTAACTTTAACTCACGAAAGTTTACGTGAAATAATTAAAAACATAAAATAAATTGAAACGTCTGAGACGAAGTTTATTCTCAATACGAATGAATCAAAACATCTTACAAACTAGAAGCTCACAGTCACAGACTGCGTAGGTGGTCGGCGATAAGGCGACCATCCTGCAGTTTCAAGAATGCAGCGTGTGCAAATCTTACGCGTGCCGTATGAAGGGACTACTGGATGGTTGCATAACTCCTCCCTCCTCAAGTGCGAAATTATCTGGTTCAGCGGAAGCTTTAACTAGATGATTTCGCCACACATATCGATAAATGATAAAGGCAATGAAAATCAATATTAAAACTAAGTACAATAGTAGAGTTCCTAAACTAACACTTTTTATATTTACGCCACTGATCTCGTTTTCACTTTCACTGTATTCACTTTCTTTTAATTTTAGAATTTGAGAAAAATGTCTAATTTCTTCTAAGTTAAGGTTCTTGATGTTAACCGTAGCTAATGATGTTGTATTTCCGGGTTTTAGCTCTGGTAAGGTAACTATTGGCGTTATCCTATACTGAAGTTTATCTGCAAATGTTCTATGATAGCTTAGTTTGTGGTCATCCAGGTAAACCTCACAATTTTCCATCGTTGTTAGTATATAAGTACCACACAGTGATTCTCTAATAGTGTCACGACTACATTTCTCCGTCAATATGGTTGGTTTTCGCGTAAAAATGATCCAATTGTTTAAGCTGATCCTTTGAACCTTGGTGTCCTCGACATCAACAGCGTATGGCATGCATAAACTAGGGTTTTCCTGAAACTCTAGGAGCTGTTCTGCACAGGTCAGTGTTGGGAACTGAGCCAGGTTGTCATCATTGCACAGGAAATTGTTATCCGCTGCAATCTTCTCGCATGGCTTAACGACCGGCAGGTACTTCGAATCTTTCACCAAAAGGTAAGGGAATTCGGGAAATACTACGACTGTTTTGTTTACGGAACCTTTATAAATTGGTAATGAATACAATTTAAAATAACTGTAAATATGTTTTTCTATCAATGGTACTTCCAATATGAACGTTATCTGGTTTTCCTTTACATAAGCTTTTACCTTAATAAGTCTTTCCAATTTTAACAAGTTAATTTCATCGGCTTCGTATACTAAGTGGTTTACTTGCTCTATAGATTTTAACAGATACAATAACTCAGTGGAATTTATAATAGACTGGTGTAGTACAGACACTTTACTAAATGCCAATGCTGTCTCTATTTCATTTAATATTATATAGATAGTTCTAAACATACTCATAAACATATCGAACATACTGAAAACATGAGTCAAATAAAGACAGGTATTTTCTTGAAAGTTTTTAAATTTAATTAGCTCTTCAATATTTTTCAATCTAGTATCCAACATAATTATATTTTCGTGTAAGGTTTCTGTACTATTCACAAAATTATCCAACATTCTGGTGATCATTGTTATCTTTTTATCAATAACCATTTCCTTAGAACTGATTTTTGAAATAAGAGAGTCATATCGAATAGCGTCATCGTTGTCTAGATTTCCGGAAATTGCCTTAATTAATGATCCAAGAGGATTAACTAACCCTCTCTTATACCTATGCGACGGAACCAACTGCCGAAATTTTACTACAGTTGTATCGCGTATGTACTCTACTTGAGTCCTTATACCTAAAAATTCATTTATAAAAGGCTTATGACTATCCACTAATCTAATAAATTCTAAATACTTTACGGTATGAAAGTCGAGATCACTACTAATACCGCTTAAATCTAAAATCTTAACTATAAGCCACTTATCTTCCTCCTTGAACGCTTGTCCTTCCTTAACGGGTAATATCCCAGGATTGTTTTCAATCCTTTGAAGATGAAGCGCTCGGTACTGGGGAAGTAGGGTCACTACGACCAAGCACCACCTGCGGAGGGCGTTTTACATTTTTAACTGCTACGTTTGTCTTTCTCTTTCCTATTTGCATTGAAGCAACGTTTCGATATATGTTTCCTTTCACTACAGCCTTCTTATACCTTGGTTTGTCCTTGTTTTTCCTAGTATTAATGTCTTTCGTGTACACAATGTCACCTGGCGTTAGTTCAACAGTTTCACCTAATCTTTTATCTCTTACCTGTTGTTTCCTTTCTATTATTCTATCTGAAATATATCGATACAGGTGCTTTGTACGTTTTGCGTGATCATTTAGTAATTGCTGAGTGTATGTCTTTTCAAAGTCGCCATCAAATAGTTTATTTGAGTCCGTATGCCCAAATACTATCTCGAAGGGAGTCAACTCCGTAGTCGAATGAATGGTATTATTATATGCCATTATAGAGTAAGTCATAACTGAGGCAGCGTCAGTACATTTTTGATCATATTTTGCCAAACGATAAATCTCTATTAATGTTGAATGAAAACGCTCAACAATACTCGTCGAATTCGGGTTATTTGGTGTAGTGATGTGTAATTTAATTTTGTACATATCAGCAAATTCTTTTATCAATTCATTTTTAAACTCAGATCCGGGATCACAACTAATTTTGGTGGGAACACCGTACATTGAAAAGTATTTAATCAATGCACGAATTACTTCCGGTGTTGATTTATTTTCAATTTTTAATGCCTGTCCTAATTTACTAAATGCATCTACGATCGTCAAATAGCTAATATTTTCAATCGAAAAAATATCTATAAATATTTCTTGAAATGGTGCTGATTGTGTTTGAGTTAATTCAATTGTCGGTTTTATCGGTTTTCTATCATACTTCATCTTTTGACACGCGTCACATCCATTTATTACAGCTGACGTCATTTCCTGCATGTTATGCCAAAAGAAATTTCTTTTAATCCTAACCATGGTTTCTTTTATCCCTCGATGACAAGTTTTTCCTTCATGATGTTTTAATACAATCGCTTTTTGTTCATTTTCATCATCCACAAATATAACTCTTTTAGTGCATTCATAAAACTCAACCATGCCTTCCTTGAATAATTTTATAATAACGCTGTTAAAATCTTTTCTATGTTGCTCATCTTCGAAATAGATAAAGTACTTTGCTTTAGGTTTAATGTATTCTTTAAGAAACTGCTTTACCAATTCCTCGTCATTTATAGGTAAAAACACTTCAAGAACTTTCTGCTTTTCCCTAGGTATTTTCTTTACTTGTAATTCTTTCCTAAACCACGTAAAAACTAAAATTTGGTTTGGTTTAGTATCAACAGCCTCATTTAATATAGGAATTCCTTTTGACTCTAGATCTGCAGCTGAATGAACTGTTCCTACCGAACTATCTGAAAGCGGCGGAAGTGGATATGATTTTTCTGATACGAGAACATTGCGAACCGTCTCTGTATCAGAATTGTCTGATAATACTATAGTTTCTATAGGCTCGTCATCGTCTTTACTGTCTTTTTCTGTTTTTAATTTAATAATTTGGTCAGTTATGTCTTGAAGATGTTTTTGAAGTCGCTGTTCACTTTCGTCTACGTTAACCTCCATTGATTCGTCTGACGAATCGTCGTCTAAAATATTTACCTTAATACGCGATAAAGCGTCGGCGTTTGTATTTTGTTTTCCATTCTTATACTTAGTCTCAAAATCGTACTCTTGCAAACGCAATCGCCATCGTGTCAGTTTACTATTTGGTTCTTTCAGTGAGTCTAGCCAAGTGAGAGGTCGATGGTCTGTATAGATAGTAAATTTGTTACCATATAAATAGGGTCTGAAATGTTTTACAGCCCAAATAACACCTAAAAGTTCGCGCTCTATCGTACTGTATCGCATCTCGGTTTCACTGAGTGTCCTACTCGCATATGCAATAGGCTGATCAGTACCTATAGTACCCTGTGAAAGTACTGCGCCTAGGGCGACAGCTGAAGCGTCTGTTGTTAATATGAAAGGCTTCGATTGATCAGGATACTGAAGTAAAGGCGCGTGTGTTAGAAGTTCCTTACACTGATGGAAAGCGTCCATGTATTTTTGGTCTATCACGATTTTGTTTCGTTTTTTGAGACAATTTGTCAAGGGCTTCGTTATTTTGGCAAAGTCCTTGATAAAGCGCCTGTAATAACCTACAAGTCCAAGAAAACTCTTGATTTCAGTCACAGTTTTGGGAAGAGGATAGTTCAAAACTGCCTTGATCTTATCATCATTAGGTTTAAGACCTTGATCGGTGATGGTGTGACCTAAATATAGTACCTCTTTTCGTAAAAACTCTGATTTATCAAGTTGAACTTTTAAATTAGCTTCCCTCAGCCTGTCAAAGATGGATCTTAAGTCTTTAACGTGCTCTTGCATGCTAGTACTATAGATAATTATGTCATCCATATATACTAAGCAATGTAAGCCCTGGAGTCCTCGGAGGACGTTGTCCATAGCACGCTGGAAGGTTGCAGGAGCTGTTTTAAGCCCGAATGGCATTCTTAGAAACTCGTAATGGCCTGCTTCTGTGCTGAAAGCTGTCTTCTGTCGGTCAGATTCATTGATTTCTATCTGGTGGTAACCGTTAGCCAAGTCCAAAGTCGTAAAGTATTTACTTTTGCCTAATTTGTCGAATAAGTCAGTAATGTTGGGTAGAGGGTATTTGTCGTCTGTCGTAATGTCGTTTAGTCGTCTATAGTCAATTACCATTCTGAATTTGGTTTCACCTGAAGCGTCCATTTTTTTCGGGACAAGGTGAACAGGTGCATTCCATGGCGAGTGGGATTCTTGAATTACATTATTTTTTAATAACTTCTCTACTTGGTTTTTAATTTCCTGCGTTTGTACCGGAGGTTGCCTATAAGGCTTAACATAAATGGGATCTTCATTTTTTGTTCGAATGAAATGTTTTACTTGATTAGTGAAGCTTAGAGGAAGCTGATCACTATAAAAGATGTCTTTGTACTCTTTACATAGTTCAGAAATGCATTTCCGTTCTTCTTGATTCATGTGATCTAACCTGAGTCTTTTCAAATTTTCCTCTAAAATGTCATCTACTTCCATGTCCTTCATTTCTACGTCATTATAGCAATTTACTTGTATTTTGTTTATGTCAAATGGCTCTACCTTAAACGGAGCTGTAATTGTCAATGTCATTTTCGTGTCTAGTGCGTTTTGAATAATAGTTGTAGCATATCCATTTTCGCACCTAACTATAGCGGCGGGCATTCGAACACCTTCGCAGAATTTCTGGAAGTTAATGATCGCTTCGCCGGAAAATACATCCGTAGGTAACTTAACGCGTTGTTCAGAGCGTGCAGCTAACTCTATAACGTGATTTGTTATTCGTTGTACTATAGGTAGAGTTGCTGTTTTCGTTCGGAGCCTATTTTGTTTCAAGTCGATGACGGCTTCCAATTGAACAAGTAAGTCGTTACCTATAAGTCCGTCATATTGGGCGTCTACGTCATACACATAAAATTTGTGAAATTCATTGCTTTTAAAAGATGGCATAAGTGGAATTTCAATGACCTCGTTGTGAGAACTCGACGCATGAGTACTTATTACCGTGAATGGTTCACACAACGTAAACTCGCGGAAAAATTGGTGAGCTTTTCGCGGGCTAATAAAAGATCGCGTACTACCGGTGTCTATCATAAACTTTCCGTCAATTTCCGCAAGATAAATATACGGCAGTTTTAACTTGATGTTACAATTTAGATTTATCACTTCCCGTTCTCTACTGAGGCCAGGATGTGAAAATTTCCAACTTCAGTCACATTCGCTGTTTCGTCAGTCACCAAATTTTCCTGCTCATTTCCTGTAGTTGATTCCATTTGGGAATAATAGCATTCATCGTACTCATTCATGTCACCATAATAACCTTCCTGATTATCATAACTTTCATAATTTTCATAACCATAGTTATCACCTAAATCGAGCTCGTTTAATCGAAAGCCCTGAGGTTGTTGAGCCTGGGTCGGCATGGGCTTTGGAGGAAGTGCGGTCCTCATGGAAACGTCGTTGTCCGCTAATTTCGGATGTGGAGGCCTATAACCAAATTGGTTTTGGTTGAATTGAGGCCTATAACCAAATTGCTGCGGCCTTGGATTAAAATTTTGAGGTTGTGAAAACCTTTGAGCACCGAACTGTTGCGGCTGCATGAATTGTGGTCTATAACCAGTTGGAGCCTGTGGATTGAACTTGTTCACATAAGGCTGTCTAAATTGACTGTTCCCTGGTATACCAAAACTAAAACGCGGGGGTGCATTGATATTGGGCCTAAAGCCACTAGGCTGGAAGGGCACGTTTTGTGATGGAGGGTGGTTGCCAAATTTCACAGGTGTTAATGTGCTTGCTGTATGCTGGGGTTTCAGCATTTTACTTCGGAGACTATATTGCTCATAAAAGTTAACATCCTCCATAACAAACTCTAATGCTTTTTCCAATGTAGGCGGCATCTTCATTCGCACTGTCCTGATAAGGTTTTCGGGCAAGTTGTATAGAAATACGTTAAGTGCCAAATTGTTGTAAATACTCACCTTACTATTCCTAACATTCACGTCTAACAGTTGGTTCACTTTTGATATTAGTACCGACCTAACAGACTGTACACGATTACAAAACTGTAAATAGCTTTCCCCATGTTTCATTTTTAAGGTTTCCAACTCAATCGCTATACATTCCTCACTCCTAGGATCACCAAAGTGTTGTATTAACAATGTCTTTAACTGTTCCCAGCTCGTTATGTCATTTCGTTCGCTAGCAAGTGCGGCGGCCTCTTCGGATAATCTACTCGTAACAGTATGCAATACATAGAGGTCCTGCTCTGCATTTCCGCGATATTTATTAATCACATAGTCACATTTCCTTATAAATAAGTTTAATAGGCGTGTATTGCCACTAAATATTGGTATAATAGCAATAATTTCCTTTGGAATCAATGTCGTCATTTTTAATACGCTATTTTAACCTAATACACTAATACACAATTTGATGTAAATAATATTTTGATTATTACGTAACTAAAACTTATATCTTTGGCTATTTATATTTTTTAATAAATATTACCAAGAACTAACAATGCCTAAAATTTTACGAGCACTGTTTACTTACTCTACCTACTCTACATTCACAATTCCCTACAATAGGAAACCAGAAAACGCTATAAAGGAAAACGTTCAATTCCATATACAACAAAACACAACGTAAAACACGAGAGGAAAGGATGGTGAAAATTCTACTCACCAGCCAGTCACCAGCATGCTTGATCACCTTCACTTTTCGAATTTATTTGGTTCGAACAGATCCGATACGTCGGAAAATTCACGGAACTCGCGAAAACCACGTGAAAACTCGGAAAATCTGCCCCGCCTGCGCCAGAAAAGGATACGGGAACGTTATAAGAGTTTTTAAAAACTAACTTTTAACTTTAACTCACGAAAGTTTACGTGAAATAATTAAAAACATAAAATAAATTGAAACGTCTGAGACGAAGTTTATTCTCAATACGAATGAATCAAAACATCTTACAAACTAGAAGCTCACAGTCACAGACTGCGTAGGTGGTCGGCGATAAGGCGACCATCCTGCAGTTTCAAGAATGCAGCGTGTGCAAATCTTACGCGTGCCGTATGAAGGGACTACTGGATGGTTGCATAACTATATTAAGAACTATGTCCACACACAGAAAAGCACGGCCACCGACCAGATAACTAAGGTCACTGAAAGCAGTTAAGACACCTAAGATCAATAACGCTCTGAAAATAAATAACGATAATTAAATTCAGACTATTTCTGAAAAATATAACATTATTTTTAAACGACGAAAGAAGGAAGTTCTCAAGTCGGTGCGATTTTTTTAATGAAAATCTTAAGCTATTGAAACTACTGTTATTTCACTGAGCATAGACTTACGATGTATTTAGACGGCATTTTTTAACGGCAATGCGAGCAGGGTAGCGCGCGCGTTATGGTCCACTCACCCTGAAGAAGATTCTCTAGATGAATCGAAACATTGTCGGTGTCCTCATTGACAATTTATCATTTACGTGAGTAATTTCCCGTTGTTGTAATAATGAATAAACAATAACATTAAATATATGATAAATGATAATGATAATGATACACATGATAAAAAAACGCAAAAGGGATGATTTTAGTATAGATGGCGCTGGTGTGCAACAAATCTGTCATCAAAAATCTGTTGTGTTGTTGAATGAGAACTTCCTTCTTTCGTCGTTTAAAAATAATGTTATTTTTTTCTAAAAAATTGTTTGAATTCAATTATTTTTATTTCCAGAGCGTTATTGATCTTCTTTACATATAATAAAACTGTAGAAGAGTTCAATTCTGTACATTAAATAAAAACTAAAAAAAAAATCATAGGGGCCTTTATACAAGTAACACAAGCCAAAAGAAAACATTTTAAAATTTTTGCCTGTGGTCCGGCTTTCACGCAAAAACTACAGGACGGATTTTGATGAAACTTTTTTTGTTATGTAGATATTAGTCCTCGGCAACATATAGGCTATAATTTATTTTGAAGATTGGAATACCAGATGTGAAACGATCTGTCCTCCAGCGAAGCGGGCACGGGTCAGCTAGTATTGAAATATGACAGGACAACGTCTATCACGGGTCGTCTAGTAATATATATTTTTTTCTACATTGATCGAAAACTTACAAATATCTACTACGCGCATCAAACGCTTTAGGGTCGAAACAAACTCGAGAAAAAATACGACGGCAACCATAGTAGGATCTATTGAATTTTTTAATGATTATGCCGGTTATAAATAATTAGAAAACGATTGTTTGAGCACCAGTACAAGTAGCACACGGTCGGTTTATTACTTCCGTGCTCGTGCTCGGATATTTATTTGCTTGTTTTGCGGCAATAAAGCATTGTCAATGAGTACATTGAGTACACATAATCTACTACTATACTCGTACAAGCTTGCAAAGGAAATTTTAATATCCGCTTTGCAAGTAGGTGTGGAAAATAAAATCATAAAAAAAACCGGCCAAGTGCGAGTCGGACTCGCGCACGAAGGGTTCCGTACATTTATCATCTAAAAAATAACAGGTTTGTTGTATGCGAGCCCCACTTAAATATTGATTTTATTCTGTTTTTAGTATTTGTTGTTAGAGCAGCAATATAAATACATAATCTGTGAAAATTTCAACTGTCTAGCTATCACGGTTCATGAGATACAGCCCTGTGACAGACAGACGAACGGACAGACAGACAGACAGACAGACAGACGGACAGCGAAGTCTTAGTAATAGGGTCCCGTTTTTATCCTTTGGGTACGGAACCCTAAAGCTCTCAGATCTTCAGGCGTTTAGATCATTAGATCATTGAAGACTAAAATAACTAAAATACTAACTACTGCAAAATGTGGGAATGTGCCAAATGTAATGTTTGAATGTGCCAGTGCCAAATATAATGCTTAGACTTGATTCTGACTACCCCCTTTAGACATTTTGGATCTAAGCGTCTGGAGATCTGAGAGGGTGTCTACTGTACTTGGGCATTACAGTCGTTTTCCTCCTAATTATTTATTATTTAATTTATCATTGAAGAGGTCTAAATGACTAGCCATCAGAGGCACGTCCAAACACTATGTTTGACACAATACCCACATTTTGCAGTAGTTAGCATTCCATACTTAATGGATAAGTAGGTATCATTGTGGGAAAAAAACCACGAAAATATATTCTAAACAAATATTACAGCCGGATTTTTATGTAACTTTTCTTCTAACTTTAAAAAATACTCGTATATTGAATTTTTTTCGTCAAAAATATATATTAAGTTTATTTATTTACACTGAGTAAATACTCAGTATGTCATCGAAAATGTATTTCATAATCACAACATCCACAAAACTTTGTCAATGAGTGAAAGATATTTTAAGTCGCTCAATATCTAAACGAGTGACCACTTCATGCTGAGTGAATGAGACTTGCAATTCGGTTTTATTACAAATTGGACATATAGTCTGGCAAGATAATAAATAACATGCAACATTCAGACTGGCTTCACAGCTCAGTTGGTAGTAGCTCTGCCTTATGCGCTGTAGGTTGTGTGTTCAATTCCGACACAGGGCGAACATTTGTGTGATGAACATAGATGTTTGTTTTGTGTCTAGATGTTACAATGGTCTGTCAGCTATTTGCCCCTGTATCAAAAACTTGTATCAAAAATCAGATATGTTGCTATGCTATAATGCTTAGGGCTAAATGGATTTGTATAAAAAAGCCGGACAAGTGGTGAGTACCGTGGCAAATTGAAATGTTCACCAATATTTATGTTTTATAACAGTTTCATACAAGTCCTTACTCGACTAGGATTCATATTCATTTATTTAATAACAATTAAAACTGTGTCTGAAATAATAACTTAAGGTTAAAACACATTACCCGATCTATATTATATAAAAATCAATGCCACTTTTCGTTGTAATTTTATAACTCAATAACGGGCTCACAATAGCTATACAAACCAAATGTTTAGGCTTTGTTCGGACTATTTAGTAGATGGTTTAAGTGAAGTTTGCACAAAATCGGTAAGCTTTTTATCCAGGTACCACCCGTGCGAAGCCGGGCGACCAGCTAGTATATTATAAATTAATCAAATACCTACTTATATTATTTAATTATTCAATCATTCAATAAAAATAAAAACAATTAATTCCTTATTTTGGGTATCAAAATCTACGAGTACAATACAGTACAAAACACACTCACGTTTTCTTGATTCTGATTTAGTGGTCTCGCATTTTTTAATCAGTAGTTTTTATTTTTAAGCAAATAGTTATTTTTATATTTAAGTTTTATTTCTAAATCAAGTGTAGCGTGTGCTGCTTTTTGAATTTGTGCTGAGGCTTTTTAGTTATTTTTTTATTTTATTTTATTGTTTACGTACTTGAGTAGTACTTTTAATTATTATTCTTGTTTGAGCCTTCACCTTGTTCGATTGGCATCACACTGGAACTCTACATAGCTTTAAAAAAAGGATCATTAAAAAAAAGGTAGACCCCAAGCCGTGTTTGTCTAGGCTTGGTCGCGTGGAATCGGCGTAGCTTCACCTAGTTCCTAAGACGTTTCAAAGTGATCCTTGTGATTTTATTGAAATAAATGATTTTTGAATTTGAATTTGAATTTGAGTAGTCACCTATGGTGATTCATCTGATGATGATGACTTAGATCCGCAAGCCTATGTACTCGTACCTTCATTCATCCGGTCAACTAGTCAAAGGGCCACCGGCACCGCGGGAAAGCCGCTCCAGATCATCTAATTGTCCGTTATTCCACTGATTAAAGCACAGCTTGCCACTAATGAGTGACTCAGAGCTCTATCGGGAGTTTTATAAGACACGATTACCCTTTAGTCTTTTAAACTCCTCTCTGACTTGAGCACGACGCTATAACAATATATGATAATGGTTCGTAATGTTCTGGAACTTCAAAGATCTAAAAGCCTGGAGATCTGAGAGAGTGTCTACCGTAGGTACTTAGGTATTATAGTCGTGATCCTATTTCTATTTCTTTTTTTGTTCCATTTTGAACTTGAATTTGAATCATAACCAATACAGTAGAGAATATTCATCGATCTGCCGTTGATCGCGGTCGCGGGCGATGCTCATGATGAAGAGCATCTGAATTGTCTCGAAACGTCACCAATGCAACAAGAAACGTAGTAATTAGCCGTATTTATAGTTAAAATGAATACAGTAGAGAATTAAAATGTAGGTAATCTGTGAATATACGATTATATAAAAAACACATTCGTAGTCGCCGAACGACAAAGCGACACAACTAGATACGAGTACATAATACACTGTCTAGTATTGACGTTTAGACGATAACTTTACCATACGATAATGGCTCGTGCTGGTCACTGATAACTACTTCCTTTAACCAAAGTCGGTTAAAAAGCAGCAAGTTCTAAAATGCCCTTTTAATCTGGCGTAAAACGCTTTCTCACAGACAGTCATCTTTCTCAATCAACAACCAACAGCGCACGATTTTTATTGTTTTCTGACCAATTGCTGGGGCTTTTTAATTTCTTTTCAAAAATGGGATAAGTAATTAATTTTACTGCCTCTTTATTAACTTTACTATTCTTGTTTTTGTGGTCGTGATAGTGTTATGTGGGCTTATACTGCGAATTGATTGAACTTTGTGGCTGCTATTGCCACCGTTAAGTTAGATAGATTAGTAAAGGATTTTATTTATTTTTATATTGAACTAGTGGAAAGCCTCGCGACTTCGTCCACGTGAAGTTATTTTCAAACAGACTTCAACGACGACGTTGAACTTCGGGAATTCCTTTCTCAGTGAATATCATATTCTTATACCAAAAGGTGAGATTTTACCGATTAAGATGAGACTTAAAACAGATAACCTAAATTAATAAATTGTATTCATTCAAAACATCGTGAGGAAACCAGTTATTATTTTTATAAGCAGCGATGGGCTTGCAACTTATCATTCATGGAATGCTAACTACTGCAAAAACGCCTGGAGATCTGAGAGGATATCTAACTTACTTGGAGATTACTGTCGTGATCCTATTTTTATCTTTTTGATATTATTTTTATACGGATACCACGCACGCTAACTACGAAAGAAGCTAGTTGATCATATAAATCGCCAATTTAGCTTGATGTACGCTAATGTACGCTATTTATAGACTCAAATTAATATAAAAAAATAAACGATCGCAGTGAGTCTGTACATTATTTCAACAATCAACTTCCCAAATTGACAAACTGATGTTCAAACATTATTAATTACTAAGTTAGCAAGAACAAAGGGTGAATGCTCTTCAACAAAAAACAAACAAACTGACTGACGCTGATGCCCGCATGTCATTATTATCACTTAAAACTGATTATAACGTTAATTATTGTGACGCGTCAGATTGCTTATTAAGGGTATTCTTGATGATACAATCAAAATTTTCTAATTAATGACTTCTAAAATAGCTTTAGTTTTTTGTGTGTGTGAACTTAGCAGTCCATTGTCCAGCACATCACAAATAAAAGGGAGTTCTATTCGCGTGCAATATCGTTCTATAATTACACTATTAATTAAATTTACATTAGCATTAACAAGACTTGTTTTTTTGGCTTACTTACTTTTAAAAAATCAACTGTCTAACTATCACGGTGCATGAGATACAGCCCTGTGACAGACAGACGGACAGACGGACAGATGGACAGCGAAGTCTTAGTAATAGGGTACCGTTTTTATCCTTTGGGTACGGAACCCTAAAAAGTATTTAGATAAGTAAGAAATAATTATAACCTAAAGGTTACTGTGAGCCATTATTGTAGGCTGCAGAAGATAGGTATCTTTGGAAATCTAAAGCTACTGAAATGATGATGATGATGTTGATAAAGAGTTCTGGTTGTTTACCGCTTATTCAGGTGCTCTGTCTCATTGGTAGAGTAAACATTTTAATCAAAATATAAACACTTTAATTCAAAATAGTTAAAATAGTATAGACGTACTACTGTGCAATAGGAAAAAAATATGTTTTTGTGCTATTTCGCCACCATCATAATAGTTTAAATTCTTTGCTTGCAATTGGCAAATTCTGCGATTAATCTATGAAAAATTACTTGCATCATTTTAGGTTTCGATTTGGTAACTTGGCATCGACTTCTTCATCTGATAAAGTCGTTAAATTATATAATTCAGATGTAGTCGATGTTCAGACTAGTGCAAACCCTTGCAACTTCGTTCACTTGAAGTTATTTTCAAAGACTTCCCACTCGAATCCCCCACTGCACAATACGGATATTCTTTTCTTATGAGTAGTGCATCCTTATTCCTTCCGAATTTCAAGTATAATCTGGTCCTAGACCAGGTTTTAGGTGTTGGTTTTGGCTGAGTTGATAGATCAGTCAGTAAGTAACGCAAGAGTTTTTAATATAGATTAGAGATATCAGATATTTTTATCACTCTAATCACGGACAATGTGGCTATCACGTGCCTATCATTCATCAAGATCATAAATCATGCAGCCACCTTCAAATCCAAATTTAAAGATAGACACCATCATACAATCCTCCTGATGTTAACGATTTGATAATTACGATCTGTTTGGAACATCCTGTGTGACATAGATAAGTGGGATAGATGAGACATTCTGTACCAAGCATGGAAGACTTCGTCGTATGTCTCCTTGCGCACAGATCCTTGAAGATTCTAAAGAAGAGTAACTTTGTGACATGCCCTTTCTTGTAGAAATTAATTCCATCTAAAAAGGACTAAGCCCCTGGTAGACATATTTTGAAATTGAGATTTCAAAGTTATTTAAATTTTATGTAGATATAAGCAAGAATATAATTAAAATACGTACATTTTAATTTATTTTGATAAAGTTAAAAAACGACGGATTGTTCAATTGTTGGCAATGCTAATCAACTATAGCTTGTAACCCCGTCTGCTTCTTGCTCTATGAGCCGCACAAAGTTGCGTGTGCGCACATGCGGGCGCAACTTATCAGCGATCTGGACAATTGGTAAAAAAGACCCCGACAGTAAACTCAACCGTAAATTGCTAAAACGGTTGAGTTTGATTCCGTTTACGATTTTAGTAAAAGATTGCTCTTTTCAATGCGGGCTATAATTATTGTTTACTATTTTTTATTAATTAAGTTTAACGGTCCAATGGACCATGTGGCTTAAGCTTTTTTTTAATTCGAATATCAAGCAGTTTACGAGCTTTTAATGCTTATGACACATTTTATGTCTTAAAATCTCATGACATGTGTTGAAAGCTGTTTAAACGATAATTATCAATAAAATTATAGATTCCATTAGTTGTTGTAGATAGTGATGGTGATTCTGTTGTGTCCACGCTAAAGTTAAATATTCTAAAAAACGATCGCTCTTATTCTTTTGACGTTAAAGTCTAAATAAGGTTAAAACGACAGTTCTAAAACATAGCATACTTTGAATAAATTTTCGATTTTTGTAAGTGATTTAGAAACTTCAAGCTAAATTCATTCAACAACTAAATAGGTGTTGACTTAAATGACATTTGGATGTGTCAAATATGCGAATTAAAATAGAGAAATTGCTAATATATTCTAAGTTTTAGGACTGTCATTTTGATGTTGCTAATTTAGACTTTAACGTAAACGAAATAAGATCGATAGTTTATTATAAAATTTGAGTTTTAGCTTAGAAAACAGAATCTACACCAGTGTTGTGGTACCGTGTTCTTTAAAAATGTACTTATGTGTGCGTACATTCAGCTTAATCGGTTGGGGATAACTGCTACAAAATTAAGTTGCAAGATTCCACCTTAACAAACATAGTTACATACATACATTGCAAGCAAAATAAAAGCTTGTAAAAAACAGCATAACCAATTGGTTCTTTCCAATAATTTGTGTCACATATTTGTGCTTAAGTGAGACACAATGGGCATGAGAACTGACGATCTAGGCTCACACGCGACACATGTGGACATGCACATGCTAGAAGCTAGTTTAATATCTGTTTCCTAAAAAGTGAGCGTTATTAAACGGCCGTTATCTTTACATACTTTAGCGTATTTTATAAGTGTGTAATAGTTATTTTCATCCCACCATCTCGTAAAGATTTTTTTTGCTTTTCAATATCTGAGTGCAAAAGCCGTTTTTATTCTCTAGAGGATAAAGTAAATTGAATTTAGAACATCGTGTGCACTAAGTTTGTGAATTAAAAAAATCATTAAACCTATTTACTGCTACCTCTATGGTGCCGAATATATCATACAACTTTTTTTTAATTTGTTAAAAACTCAGACTCGGAACCTTCCTGGTGTTCTTTTTTCAATTTGCTTTGTACGCGGTTCTTTACGCGGCATTTTTTCACGTCATTATTAAGATTATTCTGTATATTACTGTATAATACTTACCTGTCATAATGTAGTAGTTAATACCTAAACTGAAATAAAAGTAAAGAAACTAGAAAGTTCGATAAGAAGATGTTTTTAAAATCTTATGGGGGTGAAAAGTGGTGTTAAAGTTTGTATGAAAAATCAAGAGTTTAGGAAGTTGCGCCTACGCACGGGTTCAACTGGTTTGCTAGTAACTGGTTGGTAGGCTGGTTAGCTAGTAATTATTACTCTCATAGTTGCCTCCGCATACCTGCGCCGCGACTCGCCGCTTGGACTCTTGCTCGTGTGGGCGATGCGCATTAGGATTATAAAGTTATGGCCGTTATATGTCTGTACCGTCATTATAGGATGTTCAGCTTATTTGCAATAAAATAAATTGTCACGGAAACCGATAATGTTAGCAGATGCGCTGAAAGATGTTGCAGATTTTGTCTAGATCATTTTAAATTAGGTACCATGTAATACGTTTGAACGTGCCTCTGACTGCCCCCATTAGACCATCTTCAAGCGCCTGGAAATCTGAAAAACAATTGAAATGAAAAACATTTTATTTAGCGTTATTTAGCCACAACAAACAACAATCACAGATTATGTAAATGAATGGTTGGTAAAGAAGACAATGAAATTAGTACTAATTAGTTATAAGAAAGTGTTTACCGTAGGTGTGAGGATAAAGTCATAATCCTGTTTTATTAACCTACTAGCCGACCTGTGACAGAATTTGTCCTGCCCAAACTTCAATAATCGCATTGAAAAAAAGCACTTTCAGCCAACTTCCAACTTTTTCTCTATATTAAACTTTGACCTGATAAAATTAATTACGATTCAACCTTTTTTGGTAGAATACGTTGCTATGACAACTCAATGTTGATGTCTAATTTTTTGTACACTAGTGCCATCTATACAAAAATCATCCTTTTTGCTTTTTTTATCATTTACGGGTTGTTTTTTGGATTATAAGTCCCCCCTTCTGTTTACCTATGATGTTTTATCTACATACTACAGCAAATTTCATCTTAATCAGTTTGGTCGTTAGATTGGTATATCATTTCACAAACTTTCGCATGTATAATATTATTAGAATTAGGATATTGGGGACTAGAACCGATACTTGATATAGAAATGTTTTCAAAACAATCGTGAAGATTGAAACCGATCGCAATCCAAATAAAATTAAACCGTCTAATGCCCCTGCCACACAGGCCTACGGGCCATACAAATTAGAGACGGGAAAAATTGAATAACCCTCAAGCGGCCACCGATCGGCAATATCAATGACGTTTAACCCTAAACATAATCGTGCCGATTCTAAACTACCTCGGGGGCGCCGGGGTCGTATTGTGCCCGCGTGAAATTGCCGAGTATTTTTTGCAATAAAACTGCTCCCTTGCTTTAAAGTAGGGGTCTTTCACGCCCTGGGTGGTTAGGGTTACGCCGCACTAGCGCCCTCTGTAAGCTTCCGAGTGATTGTGTAAGTAGACATAATACTTTTTGTAATACTGGTAAAGATTACAATTTTTATATTATACTAGTGGTTTTACCCGCGTTTATCCCGTTACCGTAGGAAATTTCATTTTTTATCCCCATCACCCATCATCACATCCCCATCCCCAAAACCTTACCCAAACTTCAACTAACATTTAATAAAATAGTATATCATAATCGGTGTTTTATTTATAGAGATAGAAGAGGAGTTCTATATAATATACTTCGTTATTGCATGACTACAACTTACAAGTTTTTATCAAAAATGTTGTAGTACCTTCCTACTTTTTTTTTAATAGACTACTTACTAAGTTTTTATTCAAGGAATTAGATTTTCTTAAAGTCAAATTCAAGAGAAGATGATAATTTGAATGGTTTTCAGTATATTTCGTATTTATCTCAAGAGGTCGATCTCCCAAAAACACATTTTAAAACAAAGCAGAAAATATTATTGCAAGTTGCAAAAGCAACAAAAATCTTCAAAGCACAAACCGCCGAGTAAACCCGTTAACCCTTCGCGGCGCGTACATTTTCCGCCGGTTGGTCCCGCGTGTCGCCAAAACGACCCCATAATTGATAAGTAAAGGAAAAGAAGAGTACCGCCTTATACATATTTATGAGATCCCGAAATTGTTACGGGACCCTGCGAACAGCAGCACTTGCGCCATCGACGTCTCATTATGTTTTTAGGGTTCCTTTGTTATTGTCGCTTTGATGTTCGGCTTCAATCGCTGGATTTGCTTTAGTTTTACATGATTTTAGGGTTAAATGGGTTAGATTAAAGCTGGATGATAGATAGTTTAATGCAACTACAATTTACAAAGCCTCATACTTAATTATTGTAATAAAATAAATAGTCGAGAAAATAATAGAGTAAATATATTATGTAGACATAAAATCTTCTAGAATGTGCGCGCCTGGAGAGGATTTCTACCGTTCTTGGGGATTACAGTCGTCGTATTTTTCATTTCTTTTTTAACAATAATAAATAAATATTGGTGGAAATTATCACACAGCGCCATCTAGACCCAAACTAACCTTTTTTTTTAAATAAAGTAGGTTCTAGTTACAACAAATTAATTATTAATCAATATTTTATGTATTGATAATAAATAAACAATCTTTGTTTTAGAAACCTCACTAGAAAATAAAAAAAATATCCGACTTCCAACTTTATTCGGTAGACCCAATGTCTTGGTAATTCCAAAAAGATGTACCCGCTAAGCCCTGCGTACAAGTTTATAAGCTTGGGGCGCGATGGAGCGCTCAAAAACACAATAAACACAAACTTTACGAGAAAACTCCGACAGAAGAGCATTACACCTCACTTTACGACAATAATCCATTTTTGAGCGTTTTGAGAATTCTTCGCGGTTTTTATAATGGCTGACGCGATAAAAGTTATAAATAGGCGTTTTCAGTTTTGTAAAACGGTTTTTTAGCTAAATTTGTCTGCACGCAATAAGAGTTTATAATGATCTTAATTTATTTTGCTTCGTATACTTTAAATAAATAAAGCTCATTTTAACATCATTAAATTTGTATTTTTCTAATGCGTTTTTCTTTATAATTTGACTTCTTAGATGATGTAGTAAAAAAAAACTACGATCACTCCTTAAACCTATTGAATGTGATAGAAGAAATAGTTTAGGCGCTTTCATAAAAATCTTCAAATTAAATAATATTATAAATATATAATAAATAAATAAATATTGGCGGACTTTACACACAACGCCATCTAGCCCCAAACTAAGCAAAGCTTGTACTATGGGAACCAGATAACTGATAGAATACTTAAATACATAATTATTATACATAGTAACACACATACACAGAACAAACATCTATGTTCATCACACAAATGTTTGCCCTGGATGGGAATTGAACCCACAACCTAACAGCACAGAAGACAGAGTTACTACCAACTGAGCTGTGAGGTGTATTTTTACGTATGGTCTCTTGAGTTTTTATAATGATTTTTATTACCGAGTACTGTCTACATAGGTATGTGTAATATAAATATAAAAATTGTAAAACTTTTTAGTCAAAAAATAAAAATATGGGGTTATAACATTTGTCTCTTTATGCCTTCAATTATTTCATCCAAACGTGAATATACGCGCGTAAACATTTGCGCCACATCTATAATTAAACCGTTGATTATGAGCGTTAATGAATGAAATCATATCAATTTGTACAGACAACGCGTCTCCATGTGTATTGTGTATGTATGTGGCACAATCATCGGTTTCCGGCCGCCTGTTTTGTTTCATTGAACATCCGTGGTGGAATGATTTGTGACTGTGAATTCGCATGTGGTGGTAGAAAATAAAAATAGCTAAACTTTTTTTTTCATTTATCACGTTGACTTTATTGTTAAAAGCATATGGTACGCATCAAAAGCAATACAAACTAAATGTATGCTCGTGATAATTTTTGAGAAAACATCTAGACGCGTTTTTGTGTGTCTAACATTACAATATTTAAGGGTTTATTTTGTAATCATCAAATAAGAGCCAGCTGTTGGATAAATTTGACATGTTGTGAGCTTATCTGATGATGGAATTAGGAGCTGTTCAGCGCAACGGAACTCCATAGTAGTTTGAAAACTTTTCATACCTGTCAAGTTCCAATGACACTAGACTATTATGTGACAGGTGAAAGCGCGCTGCTCTCATTTTTGTCATTAGGATTTTGTAAAGCTTTAACGTCATTAATTTGAAACGTCATAGGAGCTAAGTGAAGCTTCGCCTTTACCTCGAGACCAAGCCTAAAATAATTCTAGAAGAATCAAAGCGCATCTAACTTTGTGAACCAATGAAACGTAGGAAATAATAAGTCGTTAGAAGGCATAATAAAAGAGGTTAGTGGAGCAGGATGTGGATATCTAAGTGCATCACTAAAACATAACAAGAGACAAGTCTAGATGTTTCTTAATCCTAATGTGAACATTTTGTTGTGGCGGTTCTCGGTGATTAAAATTACAAACATGTGTTGTACAAGCATGCGACAGACTGATGGACGCGAATCGCGTAATTTTGTTGTTCTTTCTATTCTTTTAACATTATACGATCTGCTTTGTATAATTTATTTTTACAAAACAGTTTCACTGCCAAACTCATGCAACGATGTCATAACTTGTGAATGAATTTCGCTGCTAGACTGATTTGTTCATTCTATTACTTATATATAAAAAAAAAATAAACATAACATAAAAAAGTGTGTAGGTATTAAAATTGCTTATTTTTACATGTAATTTTAAAAAGAAAATAAGTTATTAGAGTCTGACTACAGCAGAGCAATAGAAGGGTTACCAGTTTAGCAGACTTGTACGTGACGTGTTAAATCTTTAATTATTAAGAAGAGTAATATTTTTTATGAGGAATGCAGAATCGTTTTTTCTCAATAACCGCAAAATGTACAGTTTTGTTTTTTATACAAAGGTAACATAAGGATTTAATCTAGATAAATTATAGACAGTGCCGGATTAAGCTAGCGCGGGGCCTGTAGCAAATTTTGTAAAGGGGCCCTTAGTTTGCTATAGGTTCTCACGTTAAGGGTACCTATTAAATAAAACAAAACTGTTACAAATCGGGGGGCACGGCAGTGCCCCCGCCAAGTCGAGCGCGAAGCAAACAAACACTGCCGTACCATCCTTTACAGGAATCATTTCGCCGCATTTTCAGGTCCCTATTTGAGAACCTCTAGATAATACCAGAACGCAGAAATTTTCGTCATCCAGTAAGCTATAATCACATACTTAAAATCCAAAATTTCAAGTCTGTAGGTAATTTAGTTCCGAAGTTAAGCGAAAGCAAAGTTTCGCATTTTAGACACTCACTCACTCACTCATGATCATCAGAATAGAACTAGTACTTCCCATAAACTCAGAGAGCTGAAATTTGGTACAGAGTTAGGGTTTAATGGCCACATAAAGGGAAAACCATAAAAACCGGCCAAGTGCGAGTCGGACCATTATCTATAAGAACGGAAAAAAAAATCACGTTTGTTGTATTACTTTTGTTGTGTTACTGTGATTTCTTTATTATTATAGTCACATCATTAACTATAATAATAAAGAAATCGCAGTAAGGAACCTCAGACTTGGCACGACTTTGTCTAGATTTCATTACTTTTTAGAGATAAACAAGCAGCTCCATCGAGACTTGGCTAGTTTTTTACAGAATGTTTTTGGTGGGATTTGGGGGCACGGCAGTGCCCCCGCCAAGTCGAGCGCGAAGCAAACACTGCCGTACCATCCTTTACTGGAACCATTTCGCCGCATTTTCAGGCCCGTATTTGAGAACCTCTGGATAAGACCAGAACGCTGAAATTTTCGTCATCCAGTAAGCCATAATCACATACTTAAAATCCAAAATTTCAAGTCCGTAGGTCATTTAGTTACGAAGTTAAGCGAAAGCAAAATTTCGCATTTTAGACAGACACTCACTCACTCACTCACTCATGATCATCAGAATAGAACTAGTACTTCCCATAAACTCAGAGAGCTGAAATTTGGTACAGAGTTAGGGTTCAATGGCCACATAAAGGGAAAACCATAAAAACTAGGATAATCGAAGATCTGGAGTACCTGGTGGCCCTGATAAGAAAACACAAGAGCCTAACCAAACTATTAGAGATCGACATACCGCCTTTACAAAAAATATTCAACTACTGGACCGATTTGAAAAATTCTTTCACCATTAGAATCCTACATTATCCCTGATGAACATAGGCTATAGTATATTTTCAAAAATATTAGGGATCCGTATGAAAACATCGATAATGTAATCCAAAGTGTGAAAAAATTAAAAAAAAATCCTTATATTGCGTTTTCTGCGGAAATTATTGACAATAGAGCAAAGTAATCTACTACAGTTTTAAAGACGACATCAATATCTACAAAAAAGTATGCAATACTATATGTCTAACTAATAGGGATCCGTATGAAAACTTCGATAATGTAACCCAACGTGTAAAAAAAAACCAAAAAAATCCTTATATCGCGTACGCTGCTGTAATTGTTGACAATAGAGCAAAGTGATGTACTACAGTTTTAAAGAGAACATCAATATCTACAAAAAAATAATGTAATACCATACATCTCACTATTAGGGATCCTTATGAAAAATTCGATATTGTTACCCAAGGTGTAAAAAAATTACCTTTATCATTATTACATCCGTGCGACGCCGGGGCGGACTGCTAGTACGCAATAAAATTAAAGGAAAACTCTGGATAAGACTAGACTGGCTTTTATACTTACAAGTTTACAAGAAGAAATAGTTGAACGATTAACTTTATTCTACTCGAACATTACACAAATTGAATAAACAAATTAACAAATTAAATAAACTAAAATATTAATTTCGCTCAAAATTTGATAAAAATATAATGCATTGGACTAAGAGATCTGACTGTATTTTAAACGCGCTTACGATTTGTTTTTATAATAAAAAACAACTCATAAAAAGAAAAAAAAAACTGTGTCAAATAAGAAAATCTAATAAAATAAATCAATAAGCCCACGTTTCTACAAAAAGAAGTGAAATCCCACCAAAAACATTCTGTAAAAAACTAGCCAAGTCTCGATGGAGCTGCTTGTTTATCTCTAAAAAGTAATGAAATCTAGACAAAGTCGTGTCAAGTCTGAGGTTATTTACTGCGATTTCTTTATTACTATAGAATGTTATGTGTCTTGGCCGTCAAAATACGTCTATTTTATGTTAGATCGGTGGTCGATTTGACGCTCCAAAAAGAAGACAGCAGAAGTCAGCATTGTCAATGCTGAATGCATGTGTTGCACGATCAACAACAGCCTAAACTAAGACACTAGCGTCCAATTACCAATACCTGTATTGGCTATTATCTTGCATAACAAACATAGGTAGTTACAACAGATATAACATTACGTGTAAACAAAATTGACTTGTAACCCACTAACGTATAAAGAATGTTCAACGGCCAAGTCACACAACATTCTATAATAATAAAGAAATCGCAGTAAAACCTCAGACTTGACACGACTTTGTCTAGATTTCATTACTTTTTAGAGATAAACAAGCAGCTCCATCGAGACTTGGCTAGTTTTTTACAGAATGTTTTTGGTGGGATAAACTTTTCTAGATTTAATATGGGCAAATTTAGCAGTATTTAGCCTTTTTCTCGGAATATAATAGATATAATAATTATAAGGTCATATTTCAGGTGGGAGTGAAGCATACCCTAGTAAAATATTTTTACGCTCCTATCTACATTATTGTTTTACGGTGAGAGTTGTGTTGGACCGCGGGGCCCCTCCAGTCGCGGGGCCCGTAGCATTTGCTACTCTTGCTACGTGGTTAATCCGGCACTGATTATAGACAGAAACACGATTGGTGAAATTTTTCTCGATATATTTATTTTGCAAAGATGGCTCTTTCAAAACAATATTTTCGTTTTTACTCAAAACTGTGAATAGCTAAACATTTATTTTTAATATAATTCGTTAGATGATCATACTAGCTACATTAATGAAAGACAGTTTCTTTTTAAGTTTGATGGTTTTTAAGATAATGTGATCTTATCTCTTTTTCCGTCTTATCCAGGTAGATCAAGCATCACCGTGATTAAATAATTATTGTTTAATTAATTTTCCTGCATCACGAAGAAACTAGTTATGCAATAAGACCTAACAACAAGAAGCAAATGCCACTCAGAAGATATACTCACCTGAGAAAACTATCGATGATGAAACGTAATTGTTAGTGTGGTTGAGAATGAAAGAAACTAAGCTAGAGCTTACTCCCTCCGAATAGCACTAAGTACAGGCAATAATTCATTTCATCATAGTTTCTATCCGCTAATCTAAATGGATGCAACTCCTAGCTGGGGTCAGTGACCGCACCACATGACCACCAGACATCCTGTTCCATTCACTTATTATTTTAATGTGCGAATTACTTATGGCGAATGGTAATCTCGGTGCGTGGGACTTGCTTTTTAAGTAATTATTTGTCAAATGACGAAAAAAGGAGGTTCTTAATTCGACGTGTAGGTATATTATTTTTGTCGCATTATTTATTTATGTATGGCTTTTTTACCTGGTAATCCGATTTAAATGTTTTTTTTCTATTGTGTTTAAAATAGTTCAAAGTCCCATTTAAATTATAATTTTACTAGCAGTCCGCCCCGGCTCCGCACGGGAGTAACGTATTATAACGATTTTATGGGTATTTTTTTACCCAGGTTTCATTATCGAAGTTTTAATAGGGATCCCTATTTTTTTTCAAACAATAAATATGGCCTATGTTACTCAGAGATAATGTAGCATTCTAATAGTAAACGATTTTTTGAAATCTATCCAGTAGTTTTTGGATTTATTCCATACAAATATACAAAACATCTTTCCTCATAATAATATTAGTACCTGTCTATCGATTATTACACTCATAATAACTTTAGAATGGTATGGAATTTGAGAATGGTACTCGTATAATTAAAAAAATAATTTACAGGTACTGATATGGCCTTGCAAATAAAGTGAATTTTTTGGATAAGGATTAAGGTACTAATAATGTGGCCTAGTTTGTACAGGCGGCGTTACCATTGCATATTTTAACATGAAAAAGTAGTTATTGGGACATAACTGTAATAGTTGGACATAATTATGGTATTGCTGACTTATTTGTTAATATTGATGTAATCTTTAAAACTGCAGTTCATCACTTTGCTCTATTGTCAATAATTTCCGCAGCATACGCGATATAAAGATTTTTTTGGATTTTTTATCACACGTTGGGTTACATTATCGAAGTTTTCATACGGATCCCTAATAGTTAGACAAATGGTATTGTTGACTTATTTGTAGATATTGATGTCCTCTTTAAAACTGTAGTACATTACTTTGCTCTATTGTCAATAATTTTTGCAGCATACGCGATATAAGGATTTTTTTGCTTTTGATTCACACGTTAGGTTACGTTATCGAAGTTTTCATACGGATCCCTAATAGTTAGACAAATGGTATTGTTGACTTATTTGTAGATGTTGATGTCTTCTTTAAAACTGTAGCAGATTACTTTGCTTTATTGTCAATAATTTCAGCAGCATACGCGATATAAAGATTTTTTGGGATTTTTTATCACACGTTGGGTTACATTATCGAAGTTTTCATACAGATCCCTAATAGTTAGACATATGGTATTGTTGACTTATTTGTAGATATTGATGCCTTCTTTAAAACTGTAGTACATCACTTTGCTCTATTGTCAATAATTTTTGCAGCAAACGCGATATAAAGATTTTTATAGGATTTTTTTTCACACTTTGGGTTACATTTTCGAAGTTTTCATACGGATCCCTAACGTTTTTGAAAATACTATATAGCCTATGTCCATCAGGGATAATGTAGGATTCAAATGGTAAAAGAATTTTTTGAATCGGTTCAGTAGTTTCGGAGCCTATTCGATACAAACAAACAAACAAACAAACAAACAAACAAACAAACAAACAAACAAACAAACAATCAAATCTTTCCTCTTTATAATATTATTATTAGTATAGATAGATATAGATGACCAGGTAATAGGTTCCATCGTAAAATTTAAAAAAACTAATACTGTCTATTGAATTTCGTCGGTTTTCTTTTTAGTTAAACAGTTGTCTCCTTCATAATCTCCCATGTTTATTTCCATGCTTGAAGTCAAAACGTCATAAATATTGCCTTGTAAGGCCATGTACAACAGTATCGCCACCAATGCATTGGTGGCGATACTGTTGTGTCCAAGCTAAACCTAAAATTTCGTAAAAAAACGATCGATCTTATTCCTTTTACATTAAAGTCTAAATTAGAGTCACATCAAAATGACAGTCCTGAAACTTGGGATATTTTAGCCGTTTCTCTATTTTATTTCGCATATTTGACACAATCAAGTGTCATCTTAGTCAACACCAATTTACATGTCGATTAAATTTAGCTTGACGTTTCTAAATCGATTACGAAAATCGTAAATTTATTCAAAACTATTCTAAGTTTTAGAACTGTCACTTTAAGGTTACGCTAAATAAGATCGATAGTTTTCAGGAATTTTGAAAACGTGGACACAACAGAATCGCCACTATTGTCAAAGTTTTTTTAAGAGTTTTCGATTGACAGCAAGTAGCTAAATGACGGTAAGGGAAGGCAGGTACTGTTAACTTCTGAAAAAAAACCTATTAAGGCGCTCCCAGTCGACGATTGTTTTTGTTCGAAACGAAAAAATAAATACTTCTGAACAAGCCACATCTCCTATTTTATAATGTATAGTATATGTGAATAAAGATGTACCCATCTTTAATCACTTCGAAAAATAATCCTACCGACCGCTGCAATGACGACAAACACACGTCGGCGCGTGGTCCGCCTTAGCTTTTCGAATAAATTAATGATATAAATTATGTATAATTACTTATCAAAAATCTACTCTAATAGAAATCTAGATCTACATCTATCTTTAACAATAAATCACAAGTTGATTTTAATAGTAGGTATATAAAATATTTCGATCATAAATTCTAAAACGTATCATTTTGAAATAATATCTTTATCGTGAAAAGTTTCTGCTATTATGTTTTCAGCTTAATAGAAATCTAGGTAGGAACCTGAAGTAATATACTTATAAAAATAGAAGATGTGGCTTGTTCAGAAGTATTACTTTTTTCGTTTCGAAAAAGAGCAATCAGCGACTGGGAGCCCCTTAAGTATGTTCTCTTTAGCATCTACTGATTCGGTTACGATTTCCAAAATGTATTCATGAATAAAATATTGTAACGAACAATAAGCCCACAGAGCAATATAAAATAATCACCTGCGAAGCCCAACTACGCAATCCCTTTTAATATTACCCTTAAAATTCAGGAATTCTGAATATCAGGGCAATTTACAGGCAAACGGGCGCGGGGTGTCAGAAGCACAGAGTAAGTAGGTAATTCCGTTGTGTCCATTATAGAGGGGCTTATTAACCGGACTTTATAGCTTGTTTTTAAGGAACGGTTGACGCTTTATGACGTCAATTTTTAATTTAACACAGAGGTATCTATTTGGTATTTATTCCAAAGTCGATCGAAATACTTTACTTGTAATCATGTCTTTTATGTGTAACGTCATTACTTCAGGGTCAATCATTAATCAAATTCCATTTAGTTTTCATACTTTTAACCATGTTTTTATTTATATTTTAGAAGTAATTATACTTTCACAATAATATCGCTATACATCAACTTCGCTCCAAAATCCATCTGTCCGAAGACATGTCATAGAGACAGTTGTCTTTGTTCAAAAAAAAATGCATAGCACAGTACGTACGTTCTACCCGAGTCGCGTATGGAAGTACTTACATATTTCAAGTATACTATTACATGTCATCAGTTTCAAATTTTACCAAGTCACTGTAATATCTTGAATGAAGGTAGAAACAACAAAGTCCTTTTCTTCGTTACAAGTTTATTTCGGTGTTAATTTAAAGTCCCATCGGCAATCACCAACTACGGATTAGTACAAATACGGATCGTATTTTTAATAAATGAAATAGACATTTGGCGTTTATTCGGTTTTAAATTAGGCTTTTTACCATTGTTTGTTTTACACGCATTAATACTACCTGTACGATTGTCTGATAAGTATGGCAGTAATTTTGGTTATTTTGCGACCATCTTTTGACAGATACTGCTTTATAGAAAACCATAAATAAAGAAAGGGTTTCTAGCTATCGTTTATTTGAACACAGTGTTGAGGCCATAGGTACAGAACGAACTGCCAACTGTTACTACCAATTAGGCTGTGAGGCCAGTTAAAAGTGGCTTTTGCTTCATAATGGTGTGCTTGTTTAGAGGCAAGAGAAACCACGGTTTTATCATACATACGCTTACCCTATTTCATCCCTGAACATTCTATTGAGTTATACGCAAATATCCTTCTTTGCGACTTTTGGATAGATGTGTAATGGACCAGACATCGAACGAACAATAAAACCGTTTGAGCGCGGCAGGTAGCTCGCGGCTACTGCGCGGCTGTTATTCAAACATAGCGCTGCTACCGCGCTCGATTGCCGCGCAATGTCTGGACACATCTTAAGAAAAAAAAAGACGTGTGGCACTCGGAGACTGCCGCGGTAAAGCTATTGCATAACATTTTTTATCAACTTATGTATTTATAATTATTTATTTATTTATTTTATTTATCCTTTTTTCCTTTGTTTTTCTTTGATATTCAACTTTTTGAGCGTGGTGACCGACAATAAAAGAAAAAGAAAAAAAAAAATTTTTTTTTTTTTTTTTTTACATCCCTAGATTGCGCAGTAACGCCGATACAACCAATGCCACCTATTGGCGAGTTGCTAAACTAAAGAGACAAGCGTGATATTTCAAAAAGTCATTAAAAGTTCTGCTATTCATCGATAGATCAATCAAAGTCAAAATCTTTAACCTACCTATTTACCTAACTACGTAGTTAGCATTCCACACGTAACAGGTTGCAAGCCCGTCGTCGCTTTCAAGAATACTAACAGGTTTCCTCACGATGTTTTCCTTCACCGTTATAAGCACGTGTAACGCGCATATACATTTTTCGAACAGAAATATCCATTGATGCACGGCCAGGATTCGATATTTACCTAACTACATGAATTCAATAATTCAATTTCAAACTTTTTAGTCGATCATGTCTGTGAAGTACCACCTATTTACCGATAGTGGTAAAATAGCGCCACCTGCCAGCGGAATTGCGAACCTCTCAAACCCCGAGCTTTCGCATGAGACCGCGAAAAGCACCTATAATAACGTAGTATCATCAAATGAAACTAGATGGCGCTGGAATGCGAAAATCACTCTAGAGTCCGCGCCACCACTCAAGTCAGCTAGACGCGGCGTCGCAATCGCCTATTATAATGATGCCAGTAAGATAGCCATAATACGTGGCCCTTACACTAAAAGGGAGAGTGAACTAATGTTTACATTTTAAAACTATTTACTACTAGCAGTTCACTTCGACTTCGCACAGTTGTAATAATGAAGAATATAGGCAATTTTTTTATTTCTTTGGTTATATTATTGCTATTTTCGTGGGATCTCTATTTATTTTTATTTATTGTACTTACGATTATAATTTTAGACAGACAACGGAAGAGACTTTGTGTTATACTATGTAGTGATGTTATTCGCTCCTAATGAAGCTTTTGATAGATTAAATATTTTTTTAAATTGGTCCTATATTTTTTCAGTTTATCCGGTACAAACAAAAATATAAAACTAGAAATTTTATCTCTTTGTAATAGTAGTGTAGTTATGTAGGAAAACAATGAAATCAACCTAGTTTCACGATATAGGTAAATTTTATTAAATTATTTTTATACAATAATTATGGTCTTCATCATTTATTACTTGCATTCCAGACATATCGCTGTCACTTGTCTCTTGAAATTCACTGCCATGATCAGAATCAGTGTCGCTATCACTGGCTGTTGATATTATGAATTATGAATCTTTCTATTTCTTCATCTACCAGTCCATCATTTTTGAAATATTACAATTCTTTTTGAAGTGCTTGCTGCCACTCTTCCTTCTTTCGTAATTCGAGATACCGTTTTCTCTGAAACACCTAAAATACGAAATAATTTAATTAGTGTTTTATTTAGTCATATTTTACCTATTGTTAGAAAAAAACTTATACTCTGGTATCCCTAAAATTTACCTGTCATGGCAGCGACTCTTTTTTGTATATTATATAAAGGGATCAAAACGTCTTTATTCCTCTGCTCTAACTCACAAAACTCTTTTACTTTATGAATCATTTCACGAGCTGCACTTTTCACCACTTTACGCGACATATTCACGCAGATTTCAAGAAAATATTGGGAAAAACCATGGACGCTAATTTCATCGAGCACTCTGACATGAGATAAAATGGCGTTGCTGTCAAATTTAGTTTTGGTTTTCGTCGCAGGACATGAGTGGTGGCGAGGACTCTAAGCAGGCATGACATGAGTCATAGGGATGTAATATTGATTGAAAAAAATCTATTAATTAATAATCGATTTTTTGTCCCTACAAATAAATCGATTTTCCAAAAAATCGAATTATATGGTTCGGATCGCTTTCGGAGAGACGATCGATGGGTCGGTTCCCGTTTGTGAAGCGACTATTGGTCGGATCACGTTCGGAAAAACGATCAATGGTTCGGTTTGCGTTCGGAGACAAGACCGATGAGTCGGTTTCCGTTTGGGAGGCGACTATATGTAGGTTCACGTCCGGGAAAATGGCCAACGAACGATTCGTTGCGGAAAACTTAGTTTACAAAAATCGATTACGTAAATTCGTGTCATTCGTGTAAATTTTCGTTACGAAATTTCTGGATTCGGTCTCCACGCTCAAGGCCCGCGATAGAAGCTATGCAATAGCTTAAAAATTGGTTATTTGGAAGGTCTCGTAATATTCCAATTACAATTATTTAATTTGAAAAAGCAAACGTTGCAATAAGTAAAACAAAACACGGTGTCTCCGTCAAAAATGCCAAGAACCGACGGCCAGTTTGCGCTCCATTTTCATTACACGAAGTTAATTAATACAAAACATTACAATTGTGGCCATTAGAACAGTATATGGACGATGTAAGATATATACTGGATGATGAAAAATTCTGCGTTCTGGTCTTATCCAGAGGTTCTCAAATAGGGGAATGAAAATGCGACGAAATGGTTCCAGTAAAGGATGGTACGGCAGTGTTTGCTTCGATGTATGATATATTGACTTTAGCGGTTAGTGTTTTAGGTAACTTACCGCCGATCCATGACAGACGTTGTCCTGACAAATTTCAATAATCGCATAGAAAAAAGCAATTTCAGACAACTTCCAAATTTTCTTAATAAACCTTGTTTTGGTAGAATGCGTATCATCCCGTGTACACCTAGCGCAAGTCAATCGTCAGAACGTGCAACAGTTTACGTAAAGTATGTGTGAATCTGCATTATTTTGGAGATTCGTTGCAGTTTCGTGGCCCCATTCTCCGAAAAGCGTAGCAACAAGCAGGTAGTTCGTTTCAAAAATCATTGGGCTTACAAAAGGCTTTCCAGAATTACCCTATTCTTGATGTTTACTTTTAATCCGCAGTCGAAATTATATTTCTTATAGAGAGGCGTATTTAAAGCGAAACAACGCTTTTTTGAATTGCTTTTGTAGGTGGAGTTTATTTTTGAAAATGTACCTGGGTTGTCTGAATTCGGCTCTAGATTTTTAATAATATTGTGTATGTGTTAATAATATTTAAGTTTTTGAATTACTGTTAATAATAATTATAAGAAAATAATATGCGCATTTTATACATAATACATAATAACGGCGAAGGAAAACATGGTGAGGTAAATAGTTAATATGCTTATGGGCGGCTACGGCCTTGCAAACTGTCACGTATGGGATACTAACTACTACAAAATAAGGGTATGTGTCAAATTTAATGTTCCAAACATTAAATTTGACATTAAATTTGAATTTGCCTCCTTTGAAAATTTTCCTGAGCGCCTAGAGATCAGAGCAGATGATGCTCATGATGAAGAGCATTAATTGTCAGCAATACAACAAGAAACGTGGTAATTAGCCGTATTTATAGTTAAAATCAGAGAAGATGTCTATCGTAGCTAAGTGGGGATCCAATTTTGTTTATGTGTGTTTCAGTTCTGATCTTCAGTAGTTACATCAGAATCGTATTAAATAAAATAAGCACATCAGCGCAATATTGTAAATGTAAAATAAGTTAAGGCTTAAAAAGTAGGACAGTAACTTTACAAATTGGAACTAAGTACTAGTTAGGGTACTTTTAACAAGTTTCAAACTATACCGTTTACGAGTGCTCTATCCTTTGACAACAAAAATGGTGGAAAAAAATTAACCCCACTATCCAATAAAGTGTCATGGTCAGCTTAGGCATGTCATAAAAAAATAAATTTGGGGCCATCGAAATTAATCAACTTTTTGCAATATCTATGATATTTGAATTCACATATGATGCAACCGACTTAAAAAAGGTGGTACTCAGTGTTACTTTTTTTATATCAACCGATAATGATGATTATTTTATTTTTTAATAGTTTATTTTAAAGTCCCATTATTTATGAGAACTTGCTAAGTTTTTCCGTAAAACTTAAAAATCGTCATCTTCACTTCATTTTATCTGTTTTTACATTTATCGATTTTATTTGCTGTTTATTTTATTCAAAAAGTTTTTTTATTTGTTTTAACCAAATTATAATGTCTATACTATGACGGTATAACGTTAGCTGCCACATAAATATGCAAAAAATATTTACACACTAACTGTCCCGGCAGACGTTGTCCTGTCAAATTGCAATAATCCCATATAAAAAAGCACTTCCATTTTCCCCCAAATTTTACAATACGATGGTAAATTTTTCAAAATGTTTATAATACAAACCTTGTCCTGACAATAACGGACACAATAAAAAGAGAATCATCCAATTTCGTGCAGTCGTTCAGAAGTTATGCGCGTGCATACATTTCGGCGATTCATTTTTACACGCTTTATATTATATATCTGGGGGCACGGCAGTGCCCCCGCCAAGTCTAGCAAAAAGCGGCACGGCCGTACCATCCTTTTCTCGAAGCAGTTCAGGCCATTTTCGACCCCCTATAACTTCGTTGTGGATAAAACCGCCGTGTTATGTTATGTTATTACGTAATTAGCTAACCTTTACGTAATAACTTAAGACAGAAGGACCCTTAAAGTAGGGACTGATTAAATTAACCGACTTGGTATTACATGGATCTCACAACTTTTTACGGTAGAAGAACTGAGTTGCGTTGCGAGACTTGGCTTTTTTTACAAGTTATGTTTTTGATAGCATATAGATTTACCCATAATCATACAGTGCTACGTAGTTCAAAGCAAACAGAACGATTGCTAAATTTACATAATACATTGTTTCCAGGTATATTTTTGTCATAAATGCATAACGTAGGTAATTACGCAACAATACCTTGGCAGACAGCAGCCCTTAAGCGTAAAAAGCGCTTCTCATCCCTTGCGGTATTTACCGGGGTAAATTAGAGTTAAGATAAATACTCCGGGCCGAAATAATTTGCATCTAGATGTGACATTAGAGGCTTTTATCTTTTTATACACTTTGCATTAAGTTTAATATTAGCTTTATGTCGTTGGGATAGAGTTTAATTTTAACAACTTTTTGCTTGAGCTGGCCAAATTAAAGGTTGTATTAAAGGAGCGTGGTCATCCTTTGTGAAGGGGTACGTGGGTGTTTATTATACAAAAACACAGAGCATAAAAATCTACATCTACCAAGTATATACAGAGAAATGAGACAATGCTAAGGTAATCGATATGCAAATCAAATTGATTAGAACACTCCTACTTACCTATTTTAAATCGACATTCGCGAAGAAAATATCCTTAGTTTTAAAAAAAAAAACTTGAGAGGTGTCAAGGGACACCCGGATGGAACGAAGTTCTTTTCGATTAATTAGTGAAGGAATTGTAATAAAATTTTATTTCTTTTAAGTTAAAATAATATGTTTTTTATTATTATCAAATATAATGTAATATAAACTTAATCAGTAGGCTCAATTTTTGTTAATCTAGCTAGTTAGATGAGAAACAAACGCAAAGCAAATAAATAGGTAAGTACCTACCTTCCTAAGTAGATACCACCTACCAACTAATGATGTTTTGGTAATCTCCTACTTGCACAATAAGTCGTTTATTAGTTTACAGTTATGTTGTACTGAACACAAAATAACGTGGGACAAGGGAAGGGGAATCAACTTTGACTTTGACTTCGACTTCGACCTCGACCTCGACCTCGACCTCCACCTCCATCTCGACCTCCACTTCCACCTCGACCTCGACCTCCATCTCGACCTCGACCTCGACCTCGACCTCGACCTCGACCTCCACCTCCATCTCGACCTCCACTTCCACCTCGACCTCGATACAATTAATAGATATATATGTATATTAATACATTTATACTATAGCAAAAAAGTGTCGTGACAACTTTTCGTGACAACTTTTCGTGACAACTTTTCGTAAGAATTTTACAACGCGCGATAAGGAACTTCGTTCCAAAAGATCACGACCGTAATCCCCAATTCCGGTAAACATCCTCTCAGATCTGCAGGCGCATATTTGGCATATGTTCACATTTTGCAGAGTTAGTGTGACAGGTTGCAAGCCCATCGCCGCTAACAAGAATACTAACTGGTTTTAATAGCAGAAACATTAATATGCGCATTAACACGTGCTCAAAACGGTAAGGGAAAGTATCATGAGGAACAACAAACGGTGCCATCACCGCTTATCGATATTAATTTATATTTACCCCATGATAGTAAACTGTCACGTATGGAATGCTAACTGTTGCTAAATGTTGGAAAATGCCCAATATAATGTTTGAACTTGTGACTAGACCCTCTTTAGCCAGATATATTGATCTTAGCGCCTGGAGACCTGAATAACTTTCTATTACATAGAATCACGATTGTAATCCCCAAGTACCTAAGGAAGGCATCCTTTCCTTCCACCGCTTAGATCTTTGAATATGTCCAAACAATGTCGATGTAGATGCATTGTTTAAATATCTTTATAAAACTGAATCTAAGTATTTGATATTATGATACGGCAGAGCGAGGTCTCCCAACACAGGTATTTTCATACTCAAATAGAGACATCAAACACTGTTATATTTACTGTGAATAAGAAACATATAAAGCATTATTATTATTATTTTTATTAAGTTATTACTTCTCGAAATATGAAACTTCGGTATAAGTGAAGCTCACGGGCCTAACTAAGCTAAGTGAGTATCACGGGCCTAACTAAGCTAAGTGAGTATCACTTTAGTTTTGTATGGTGTTCTAGTCGTCTTGTAATAACTTTTGAACAGTCCTGCAAGTATTTAGAATTGCAACTTTCTGCATCGTTACATATATGTTTTCCGGAAGATCTATAATTTTGAGGTACTGAAGTAGGTTTTTCGGCACTAATCCTGTACTAGAAAGCACTAATGGTACATTATTATTATGTCCAAACAGTATATTTAGCACATGCCCATATTTTGCAGTAGTCAGCATTAGCCTTAGCATTTTTAATTTTCAGATCAGCTTTGACTGCCTTTTAAAAAAAGCGAATCGTAGAAAAGGATCATAAAAATCTAAGCCTCAACAGAATCCTGGCGGAAATCTGTAGCGATCGTAATAAATTCAGTGCTCGCTTACTTTACGGTCAAATCCGAACCGAACGGACCGCTCCCGTTATTATCATTTCTGAGTTTATACCTTTTCCTGTATAGTACATACAGGAAAAGGTATTATACTGATACATACTATAGTATAGTATTGTTTATACTGATACATACGTGGCTTCCTTGACTGCGTAACTGTATGAAGAATATACCATGTCAAATTGAGAAACTCCTCATTTTTAGGGTTCCGTACCCAAAGGATAAAAACGGTACCTATTACTAAGACTTCGCTGTCCGTCTGTCTGTCTATCACAAGGCTGTATCTCATGAACCGTTATTATAGCTAGACGGTTTAAATTTACACAGATGATGTATTTATGTTGCCGCTATAACAACAAATACTAAAAACAGAAGTAAGTGAGGCTCCCATACAACAAACGTGTTTTTTTTGCCGTTTTTTTATAGATAATGGTACGGAACCCTTCGTGCGCGAATCCGACTCGCACTTGGCTGGTTTACGTTTTTGCATTATATTTGGCACATGTCCACATTTTGCAGTAGTTAGCATTCCATACGTAACAGGTTTCAAGCCCATCGCCGCTTATAAGAATACTAACTGGTTTCCTCAAGATGTTTTCCTTCACCGTTTTGAGCACGTGTTTTTCATGCGCATATAATTTTTTCTAACAGAAAAATCCATTGGTGCACGCCGGAATTCGAACCCACGACCTTCGAAATGGAAGTCGAGGTACCTCCCAATCGACCAGCACGGCTACAAATTACTCGTAATTCAAATTGCACCAGAGGATGAACTAACAAACTTAAAAGGAGCTATAATCCATCTACCTACATTTATAAATATTTATACAGCCTACATTATCCTTCGCAATTGAGGGGATGATCAGAATAATAGGATTTTCCTGGCGAGATTATGTCTGGATTATTTTACACTGAGAGCGCAGTAAAAATTTTCCGCAATACTGTTAAAACGAGACTTCTTTCCGCGCGGAGTTGGACCTACTGCTGCTAAAGATAAGATGTATATTTGTTTGTGTGTGAGAGCCAGAGAATTTCATTTTGTCCCGAATAAAAATATCCCATACGACGGCTTTGCTTTATCATTGTGAAGCGGAGGTGTAATTAGTTTTCACAAAAGCCTGATAGGAATACTTATTCTGGTTGTTTTATGTCGAGCCGGTGTTGCAATTTCTATTATGACGAGTAATAATTGTTTTTGAGGAATGCAGAATCGTTTTTTCTCATTGCTCATTGATGGACATTTCTGGACTAACCCATTTTTTCCACCATTTTAGACCCCTATCTTAACAATCATCTATCTTAACAACCCCATGATCAATTTAACTTATATATATTATAATAGTTACTATTTACTTTTCAAATATCATACAGAACAGATTTCGGCTCGACAGATTATGCTGGGAAAAAATCAAAACGTCAATTCGTCTAAATTGATTTAGATACTTTATTGTACACAAAAGGCGAGCTTAATCATAAGAGTTTTCTACCAGCAAACCTTTGAGGATAATGCGTTCAAAACACATTTTGTGAACAAACCGCGTAGGTAAAAAACGCAAACACTTTTAGCTTAGAAATATTTCACATTTAGCTTAGAAATATTTTTACCGTATTTCATGTTCAGTAACAGTTTCCAGAATATTCCCGCATGCCGGGATTAGCGCGTCCTGGGCTACCAACTGTGAAAAATTGAAGCGTTCATTGTTTTAAATGTCGAGTGTCCCGGGGTCGCGGGTTTAATTCCCGACGTCACTCACGTAATTGTATCAGCTTTCAACGAGTTTTTGTATGTTGGCATGATTGGGTTTGGTTGTGGAGTTCGAATATTGCTTTATGACGCAATATTTTGTATTTTTGCTTTTGCTATAACAGTTTTTTACTTACTTGGTATGTTGGTAAAGTTGTATATTTCTCTTTGTTATAAATAATAACTACATAGTGAAATATTCTGTTCCAAAGCCAAAAATATGCAATTGTGCGTGGATGATTTGATGATATTTATAATTTTTTTTGAAATAACTTAAACCTGTAGCTTTATTTATTTAATTTAATAGTACATTTCTTTCTTGGGAGTTTATTTAATTAATTGAACAATAAAGATATTTACTTTCTTGATTTGCTGTTACTATAAAAAAAACTTGGAATTTATTGAAATTACGTTGAACATAATACATGCTTTTTCTTTAATTAATTTCCTTTGAACCTGTAAGTTTTCATACAATTCTAAAATAAAATAAAAATATACATAAGTGTCACCAAAATATAATTTTTTATTTTGTTTTGCAATTTAATAGTTAATCAATATTTTTCAAATGATTACAAAAAAAGAAACAAAGTTTTAGGTTTTTACACTACATAGTGTAGAAATCTAATATGTATTTAAATTCATACATGTAGCTCAATATGTTTTTTTTTACTATGTCATCTTTATGTAAGTACAAAAAAAATAACATCCATACAGAATACTTACATATTACACAAGAACCAGTCGAGCTATCTAAAGACCGTTGTAAACAATCTAATGTAGCTCAACTGAAAAAACTTTCGACTTTTAATAAATCGTTTATTTGCAAGAAAACATTAGCATTTCCAAACAATTTTTCCAGTGAAAATTGCTCCCGAACAAATGCATCGGTAGCACAATAAAATCCATCAAGAATCATATTATTGTGTTACCTATACAAAGTGATTGTCACTCCGGCTACATGGCGGCGCCGGGTGCGGGCGGGGCCTCGCTCACCACGCCCACATCCAGCCGAGCGATAAGGTCGAAATCTCTATGAAGATTCTAGAGATTTTCGGCTTTATAGCACAGAAAGCGGTGAGCATGCCGTCCGAGTGTGTGCCCGCTTAAACAATACTCGGATACCACGCGGGCCGCACGCACCGCGATCGTTTGGAAAAGTTGAAAGTGTTATGTTTCGGTATGTTAGCGGGAGTAAAAATGGAAATAAGTGCAATGCCACCGATGCCGTTAGACTTCTCGATGGTGAGGAGTGGCAGCGGTTCACCCGGGGCTGGTCTGCGGGAGTCGCCGCGACCTGTCACAAACAGCGCCTTCAGAGTTGTGACTCCCAAAGGTAAGATAATTTGGATTATAGCCAATTTTATTAAATAACAGATACCATTATGGAAAAATACCGTAATAGCAATTATCATCCTCATTTTCCTGCCCTGGTCCCATAGTAGATATGTGGGGTTGGCACAACACGTAGGTATGTTTTTTCCATATCCCTTTATCAGCAGTCATCTCATCACTCACTCATTTCTTACCTATGTCATCTTTTAAACACAGTCCTTTTCTTATTACAATTTTCCGAAAAATATATATATTTTTTAACTAAACGTCATCTCAAGCTTGAACATACAGAAGTCAAATTCTTATTTCTTCAATTTGGTTTAAATAAAACATTCGTATTTTTTTACGTCGTTTATTTTGGTAAGTACCCAGAGAGGTTGTACCTACTCAGTTCGTGAAGAAGACATACAATATTAGCTTATTACAAACCTTGTTTACATACAAGTTCTTATTTCGAACAAGGTGTACAAGGTATTTTATAAACAAATTTGGCTCAGAAATTAATTAATCTAGAGGTGTTACCTACCACAAAAAAGGAAATATTTAACTATAAAAAAATGTACTTATTTATATTAACATGCAATAACTAATTAATTATTTCCGGGATTCAGTAGTGTATGTATATTATCACTACATAGTATAAAGCAAAGTCGCTTTCCGCTTCCCGCGTCTGTATGTAATATGTATGTATGTATGCTTGCTTATATCTTTAAAACTACACAACGGATTTTGATGCGGTTTTTTTTAATAGATAGAGTGATTCAGGAGGAAGGTTTATATGTATAATAACATGCTACCCGTCCGAAGCCGGGGCGGGTCGCTAGTAAAATATAAATTAAATGCGTATTAAAAATTTAATGAATTAAAAATGATATTACTGCCATCAGGAAAGATCATTTCAGTGGCAAGTGCTGCTGGCACGAATCACTATCGTATCGTTCAAACATTAGAACGTCTAACGTAGTAACGTATCGTCAAAACGTTAAACTAACACACAATACAATAAGTGTCAGTTTTAGATATAAATAAACATATAGCAGATAAAAATAACTCGATTAATTGAAATATTTAGGTAAAACGTTTAACAGCCAATTATTTTGATGTTTCAACATGATATCAAGTTAATAATTATCCTGCTATGGTATCATTGCAAAAACAAAAAGATAATACAAGGAAGATTTTAATGTAAAATTAATTTATTTTAATGATAATAAGTTTTATATACCTATGATATGCCTAATTAGGTTAGAAATATATGGAAGATAGGTACTGAATATAATATCATAAGTTATCTTCAGTGATCTTCATGGGAATCCACTTCCGGTTTGGCCACACTGTAAAACAAGACTTATCATTTAAGCCGCAATTACATTGTTATGTCAGGGCGTGTCGTGACGCGCCGTAAATCGTATTCATACATTTTGTAAGATTATAATTATATTACTAAAGCGCAGCGTGTCGGGACGTATACATAACAATATAATTGCGGCTTTAGTTTTGAAGTTGAGCGCTTGACGTATTATCATTCATTTGAGCTTGATCGACAAATTACAACCCTACCAGTTTAAATGTGTTTGAATGCTCTATTGCATCATCAGGAAAATTTAGTGTTATCAATAAAGTTGTGTGCATACGACGATTCCTTTAGTAAGCATTTGAAATAGAATGGAAAAGAACAGACATAAAGGATAAGATAAAATATACATATGATAGAAACACTTAAAAACGTTAAAAACTTAAAAGTTATTTCAATAATATACCCTAAAAAAATGTTTCACAGTATATTTCAACAACACAACATAATTTCGACAAAACTGGTACAACTACATTTCCAGCCCTTCTAAATTATTCAAATCATGCAATTTTACAATTCGTTCAGAGAACCCCACGTAATCTTGCAATCAATACGGCTGTCAAAATGAACTTGAATTTTACCAGCCCCTGACATATTATCCTTGTGATTATAATTATTTTTGTAAGAGAAGAGACAAAGAAAAATAGAAAAAAAATATCAGACTGAGATTATTATAAAAAACCAGCCAAGTGCGAGTCGAACTCGCGCACGAAGGGTTCCGTACCATTATCTATAAAAAACGGCGAAAAATTTAATATTTATTTTATGTGTACAACAAATATATATTTATAAAAAATAATATATAATAATACAAATTATACCTTTTTATTATAGAAGTGTAGTTGTATAAAAAATATTACAAAGCTATACTTTAAATAACTTCTTACTTTTTTCAACATTTGCATACTAAAATGAAAGAGGTAAAATTTGTATTTCTATTTGTAATCGGTAAATGCTTCTCATATTTGTCCTGAGTGAGAATCGAACCCAAAACATACAGCAAAAGGTATACAACCAACGTAGCTGTGAGGCCAGTCGAATATGAATTCTTCTGCTGGCCGGAAATCGTTAAGTGATATATTTTTGATAATGATAACATGGTGTCGAAGTTTCTGGTCATACTCGTACATTTTCCTTATACTGGTAGAAACATTCACATAATTTTACTTGTACCAACAATGAAAACTGTAATACTTTTTTCTACATATACTATAATTAAAGAGGTAAAATTTGTATTTCTGTTTGTAATGGATAAACTAAAAAACAACTGAACCAATTTTAGAAATTATTTCACATATCAAAAGCTACCTAATCAGCGAGTAGAAAGGCATTTTTAATTTTCAAAAAATTAGAGAACCCCATTAAAATGCAAAAATGTTAGCTAAGGTATTAAAAATTTGCCCATAATCTTGTACCCATGCAAAACCGGACAGCTAGTATTTAGAAAGAAAAGAAAGAAAGATAACGTTTTTAATTGTGACATTACAGAGCAGAACAAAGAGACAAAAAAGCGAGTATGGTAACGAAATGGTAACATGACAATATACAATAAAAAAAATATACAACTAATAAACTAAAGGTGTCTCTCAATACCATACACATGATGACGTCACAATATTTAATATTTCTTCCAATATTCTTCTCTATTCTCGTATAGCTCTAATTCTGATTGGTCAAAGGCATTGCGCCGATACAAAAGAGAGATGAAATATTAATTTTCAATTTCCGACTGCCCCTGATGAGTGAATGCTCTTTTTCTGTTACCGCCCTCATTTTTTGATGCCGGATTAAAGTGCTAAAACAAAAGTATAACAGATTTGAAACAAATAGGATCACGACTGTAATCCCCAAGTAGACATCCACTCAGATTACCAGGCGCTCTGATAGGTAATACGTAATAAAGACCTGTGTAGAAATTAAAAGGACATGCCTCTGGCTACCCTCTTGATCAGATCTAAGCGCCTGGAGATCTCAGTTGATATCTACCATATCTACTTAGAGATTACAGTCTCAATCCTCCAAAAAAATAACTAAAAACTAAAATAACAAAAATCGACAATATTAGGTATAAGCATTGGTCAAAACCATCTTAGGGTAAAAAGTATGTATAAAATCAACCCAATCACTATTGGGTCAAAACTGTAAAATAAAAATATATTTTCATGTCTTTTGTAATGTGTCTTTTTAAATATTGTTTGTAGTATGTACCTGAAATTGTATGGACCTAGTTGTCTACAATAAAGAGATTTGAACTTGAATTATTTATTTAATAGGACTAATCAGGAACACAATTAGGTTAACACATGTCTGAAAATATAATATTTTTACTAAAAACACAATAAAATAGGAAACATTCTATTTTTCTCTGATAAAACCTTATACTATTTTTGATATTGCCTCGGAGCGCAACGTTAACCAATATATAATGGTAGGTCTACATTATACATTAGTACATGTTTGTACATTAATTTATTTTATATTTATCCTTTATTTACAGATATATTGGAAAGTCCCGGATAATAATAATAGAAAATGATACTGCATCAAAAATTTGTAATTATTATGAATACCTACCGTAGATGTAGATTTTATTTTTTATGTTGTAAATGATTTGATTTATATATTGTAACTAGCTGACCCGTGCCCGCTTCGCTGTGTAAGACATTTCTAATACCATCGTTGACTTTTTTGTAGACGTTTTTAAGGTGTACAATACTGTAGTACATTATTTTGATATATCTCGTGGGGTTCAGCCAGCATTTGCAATGTAAGCGCAAAAAAATGTGTTTATTTACGACATCACATTAGAAACCTCTAAAATTATCAGTGTTTCTCTACTATATTATGCATGTATTATACATATAAACCATCCTCTTGAATCACTCTGTTTATTAAAAAAAACCGCATCAAAATCCGTTGTGTAGTTTTAAAGATATAAGCAAACATACATACAGACATACAGACGCGGGAAGCGGAAAGCGACTTTGCTTTATACTATGTAGTGATAGTGATTATGAACGACTAATAGTTCCTTCATTTTAAAATAACTAATATCGTCTGTTGACTTTTCGATTGGCCGAACAATTTTCGTCGGTTTTCTCAAATTGATAACAGATTTTTTTGACAAAATAAATTCAAACTAAGCGTTGCTATGACAACTCATTGTTTTCGGTTTGAGATGTCTAATTATGTTCACATCAGTGCCATCTATACCAATATCATCCTTTTTTGCATTTATTTATTCATTTAGGTGTTGTTTTTCGGTAAGTTTCCCCTTCTGTTTATCTGATTTTTTTTATCTAAACTCACAAACATTCACATTTTATAATATTTAGGATGATCAAAGTAAAATCTCTTCGTGCAGATTACAGAAAACAATGAATATCTGAGAGGATATAATCCCGTACCGTAATTTTCTAGAGACATCTGATCCCGGGTATAATCGGATTTGGCTGATCGAACACCGGTCGTTATTGAGTTTGCCATTATTTTCGTACGCCACGCAACGAGACATTGATTTTAATGAGATTGCGTGGTATCGGGTAGTTTATTAGCTATTTTTGGAGAAATGTACAAGAGTTTTTTATATTAGACATAATTACATTTTAAAAACTAAAAATAAATCAATGAAAATATTTCGACCACGACAATATATTAGTTTTTTAACTGAAGGAATTATTTATTCCTATAAATACAATTTAAATGCGACCAAATTTGACTAATACCTATACTACACAATAGAATCAAAAATCATCAAGGACCAATTTGAAATACGAGTATTCTTACTTCTATCTAACATTATCAGTGAGCGACATAAGCCATATTTTATTTAAAAAAAAATTGAGTTCCTTATAAAAATTGCATTACATTGCAAATTTTTGATACCTTATCAAAAATTAGCATTATTAGTACACTCGTGCTAAACCAGAGCGGACTGCGTACGTGATATAAATTCGTATAATAAAAATCAAGAATCGTAAAGTTCAAAAAAGATAAAATATTTTATTGGTATATACACCGAGGACAGAGCTACTGGACCTCGTGATTTGCAGCATCCGATCCATCATACATGGAGATCTAATTCACCTCCGCGCGTCGCCAGTAACCCAATTACTGGCACGCTCGCCACGGCTGGCACGTGCGATTTATCGTCCCTTGTTCAAGCGCTATTTGGTTTTAGCCGATCTAAAACACCTTTCAACAAAGTACCTATTAGGATTTTCAAACAGATTTCAACCCGTTCCACCCCTTTAGGGGTTGAATTTCGTGTATTTCTTAGTGCACCCCTAAGCCCCTACACATCAAAAGTAATACACCCTATAAATTTCGAGTTTTTTTCTTAAGGCTTAGGTTGTGCGTTGATAGATCAGTCTGTAGGCGTAAACTACACTTTATGATAATGATAAGTAACAGAAGAGATCAGAGGGAAGAAAACAACCGACCTGGCCGAGTGGCTTATTGGCACTAATTTATTATTGCTGTCATTGATGTCAGTCAGTATAACGATGAGTTTTATATATATAAAAGTCTACGATTAAAGTTATAAGCTTCGGATATTTTTATGTTTTCGAATTAGTACGAATATGCAACGAAAGTCTGGTCGTCCCGGGCTTCGTCAGTTACTAACGAATTCAAAGTTGTATGTCTCTAGATTTAATGTTGGATCAGCATTGCTCGCGTATTCTATATAGACGCAAATTACCGAGGCACAATTAGAAAAACAAACAAAATTAGATTATGAAATGCAATAGAATCACGACTGTAATCCCCAAGCACGGCAGACATTATTTTGTTTTTATCTTCTCGTTGATAATGCTTACAAAATAAAAGCAATTGAACACAATATTGCAAAAATAAGTTGGATCATCTCAACTCATTGCGAAGATCGCCAGGCGTATCATCTTGTATTACATCGCACAATAAGTACAAAACAAACGACAGACGCACATGTGCGACAAAATGCCGTCCTTGGCTACATCCGGCATCCGATTCTCACACGCTCACATCGCATTCGACCATTAAATCATTTATGGAATTATGATTTTATGACCATATCGCGTGACACATCGTTTTCTTATGTCACAGAATACCCTAAGGAGAATTTCCATCTTCGCGGACTTTTGAGCGGACCAATAACAGCGCTCAAATATTTGAGTTTTAATATGTTGGGTCCGCTCTGCGTAGATGGAAAATAATTCTAAAACTCCTTTGTTTTTCCAAATATTTTCACGAACTCAACGTACTTGTATGATAACTAGATGTTGTATACCAAATACACTACTGAAAAACTTCCATTCATCTATTAAATTAATTACTTCGTTTTATTCGAAACCAGTTTTTTTAAACATATTAAAAATTGCATTTTATGCCAATTTTTGACAGCGCGGATAAGTAGTCAGATGCCAGAGAAGTCATTATTATTATTTTCTTATTTTCTGATCGTCTGTTTTAGTGTGTGTATGTCTCTTTTCTTAAAAATATAAAAATTTGGTCATTGCTTCTCATTCAGCTGATACCAACTAGTCAACTCATCTGTGTCGAGCTTCCAGCTATAGTAAATTGAACTTTACACCGTTCGAGATAAGGTTTATTATCATTTAGCAGCGTTCCCTTTCGTTTGTCACGAGTTGAAATCAAGATTCAAAACCGTCATAAAAGGAGAAAGATTCCAGGGTCCCCATTAGACTAATGGGTAGCACGTGGCGTTTGCAAATCCCTTGGTCGTGTGAGGCGATTTGCGGGCCAAATTCATAATTAATGGGCTAATGGCCCTTTGAAGCGGTTGGGCCAACAAGGAGATGATTAGTTGATTGCGCGGGATTTTTGGGCGGCGACAATGGTCTTTTCAAATAAGGATTTTGCTGGTAAATTTTTAAATGTTTTTTTTCAATTGCTCTAGTAGAACCGAGAGAATGGAGAGTGAATACATGGTTAATATTAACTGAAGATTCGAAGCCAAGTATTGTAGACAAAGTAGACCGCAACATTGACTGCATTTGTACAGAGACTAAGGCAAATAATTTAGAAATCATTTTCTTTATTAACTAACCAAAAAATATGCTTTTTTCTTGTATGTAGGCGACTTACTACAGATTTCTACTTACTTATGTGCCTATAATTATCGATTGGCCTCACAGCTCAGCTAATATTTAGTAGCTCTGCCTTCTGTGCTGTATAGGTTGTGGGTGTGCTGTCGATTGCCACCCAGGATAAACATTTGTGTGATGAACTTAGATGTTTGTTCTGTATCTGGATGTTATAATTATTATAAGTATGTAATTACAAAAAAAAAGTGTTTAAGTATTCTATCAGTTATCTGATTCCCTTAGTACAAGCTTTGCTTAGTTAGTTTGGGTTAGCTTTGTTTAGTTAGGGGCTAGATGGTGATGTGTGAAATGTCTACCAATATTTATTTATTAACAATTTCTGTAAAGTTGTCACCAAACATAGCACGGCAGTTGCGCGCTGCTAGCCACACTATGATTGGATGACGGCCGCGCGTAATTTTACCTTTATGTTTAAACTAGTCACGCTACAAACTGTGTCCTGCAAATGCCGCGCTATGTCTGGTCACACCTAAAGAGTAAGCTACATCAAATGGCACGCACAAACAGCCTACATCCTCATGTTGATGATTCACGATTCCAATTGACACAGTCCCCAAAAACTCAAGGAAAAGCCAATCTATTCGAATCTGCCTTGATTGACCCGAAGCTTTAAATCCTAACCTTTTCCTATTAGATCTTCCTGTACCTACTTACTCAATTGCGAAAGCCGATGTCTTCAAAGGCGGCGAAGATCAAACCAATAAACAGTGAATCATGGGTTGATTATTGTTAATTTGCCGACCGAGAGATTTTTAGATTGTTCTAGAATTAGGCTATATTCGTTAAAACCAGAACTGTCAACAACACGAAGGTCAATGATATTGAGTCTCTACATAAAACTTTCAAGTGTCAAGAGCTATAAAAATATATTATTTATATCTTTGTACCAAACAGGAAGTAGATAACCAAAAAAATTATTTTCCAAATCGTTAAGGTGATAAGTAAAATTTTTGACGTTGTGTATGGGCTGAGTCTACCTGGATAAGACGAAAAAAGTGATAAAACTGCATTATCTCGAAAACCATCAAATTTAAAAAGAAACTGTCTGTAATTTATTTAGCTAGTATGATTATCTAACGAAATATATAAAAATGAACTGTTTAGCTATTCATAGTTTTGATTAAAAACGAAACTAGTGTTTTTGAAGAGCTAACTTTGGAAAATAAATCTATCAAGAAAAGTTTCGCCAATCGTGTTTCTGTCTGTAATTTATCTAGATTATATCATTAAGTTATCTATGTCATAAAAAACAAAACTGTATGTTTTGCGGTTATTGAGAAAAAACGATTCTGCATTCATCAAAAACATTTATTACTCGTCTTAATTAATGACGGAGTTCTGTGGTATAATAATATACAACTGAATTGAGAACCTCCTCGTTTTTTGAAGTTGGTTCAAAATTCGGAGGCAAGACGTATACCAAAATATAAGAGTTGAGCTCTCCATCCAGAATTACTGTCAAAAAACTATCAAAATCTACGTTATTATACTTTTTACTCACGTAGGACGTTTCATTGGAGCATATTTTTTGAAAAAACTCGTCAAATCGCGATAACTCACTAACTTGACTGTAAAAACAATTTTAATTGCGTCGAAAATAATATGACCTACTATGAGCCAAGGATAAGCTGCAATCGTGAGGCATTCCAGTTTGTTTCCTGTTAGCTTAATTATCAAGTTTTTAATGAACTTTAAGGCTTAGCTTAGTCTTAGCCTGGGGGCGATAGTCCGGCTGACATGCGGGGTACAAAAGCGCGGATACAAAAATACCGGCCAAGTGCGAGTCGGACTCGTGCACGAAGGTTTCCGTACCATTTTCTATAAAAAATCACGTTTGTTATATGGGAGCCCCACTTAAATATTAATTTTATTCTGTTTTTAGTATTTTTTGTTATAGCGGCAAGGCAGGTGGTGATAGACAGAGGGACAGCGGAGTCTTAGTAATAGGGTCCTGTTTTTACCGTTTGGGTACGGATTATGGTACTATGGTATTAATTTTGGCACTATGGTACTATTATAGTTTGAGTACTACCAAGGAAATTCTAATGTGGAATCTTTAGTGTTGACAACAATTTGTCACAGTAATGTTACGGTATTTACGGTTAAGGGGCGATCACGTTTTTTATATTCAGAAATTCAATTGGGTCTACTCTTGGAAACGACCAACGATAATATCGGGACAAACGTCACATCGTTTCTGACTATATTTTGAAAGATGGAACGACCGACATTACATTTCCAATTGTTATCATACATTCTAAGATGACAGACGACGATTTCTAAGTGTGCATTGGCCGAATACATCGAAGCAGTGTCACTGTCGTCGATAATGTCGTAATCGTTTTGCAGAGTAAGGATTTAGTTGTAAATTTGTGAATGCTTCGACTGCACAAACATCCCTAAGTAAAGATTTTCAGTATGTTTTTACGAAATCAACTCACTTGGACGATTTTATCAGTTTTTAATAATCAAAACCGATTTTGTATAGATTAATTCAGAATCCAGTTTTGCCGGGTGATTAATCCACTGGAAGCTTTATCGATTCCAACTTTCCTGTACAGATACGCAAGTATTGTTACATACCTAATCACTTATTTATTATTTTAAACATGATTGAATATCGGAAAACCATGACATGTCTCTTATCATTTTATTAGTTTGTATATCGATGTCAAAAACAGGAAAACAGTTGTAAACTGATTTCGTTTCACAATCGCGGATCGCAACGGTATATAAAGCCTTTTCCTGAAAAGCGGCGTCCGTCACTAAATAGCCGTTCAATCGTTTTTAGGGTTCTGTATCCAAAGGGTAAAAACGGGACACTATTTCGCTTTCCGTCTGTCTGTCACAGGGCTGTATCTCATGAACCGTGATAGCTAGACAGTTCAAATTGTCACAAATGATGTATTTCTGTTGCCGCTATAACAACAAATACTACAAATAGAATAAAAAATATTAAAGTGGGTCTCCCATACATCAAACGTGTTTTTTTGCCGTTTTTATAAATAATGGCATGGAACGCACTTGGCCGGTATTTTTTAACCTAAAATTTCGTAAAAAAACGATCGATCTTATTTCATAACTATAGATTTTGACACGTGATAAAGACCCGTGTCAAAATCTATAGTTGGCATAATCATTTTGATTAAACCCTCTTTAATAAATAAAGATTAAAAAAAAAAAAAAAAAACTATAGTTATTTCTACTAATCACGATCTTATTTCTTTTGCATTAAAGTCTAAATTAGAGTCACATCAAAATGACAGTCCTAAAACTTGGGATATTTTAGCGATTTCTCTATTTTATTTCGCATATTTGACACAATCAAGTGTCATCTTAGTCAACACCAATTTACATGTCGATTAAATTTAGCTTGACGTTTCTAAATCGATTACGAAAATCGTAAATTTATTCAAAACTATTCTAAGTTTTAGAACTGTCACTTTAAGGTTACGCTATTTTAAACTTTAACTTAAAAGAAATAAGATCGATAGTTTTTAGGAATTTTAACATAAGCGTGGACACAACAGAATTGACACCATTGTCTGATGAACTGTTTGTTTTGTGTCTGAAGGTTATTTTATAATGTTTTTTTTAAGTATGTTCAGTTCAAGCTGTTGTAGTATAGGTTACAATCTTTGCTTAGTTTGAAATTATGTAGTGCTGTGTGAAATATTTACTAATATTTATTTATAACTTTCTGTTTGTTTTAGACTCATAGTTATTACAAAATATTTATTTAATCGTAATTATTGTCGCGCAATTTAATTGAACCCACCCATGCAGCTCAGAAAACAGAGCTACTACTGTCAGAGATCATAGGAATACCTAATCGACCATAATAAAATGTATTTATTTATTTTAGTGAATATAGTAAAATTATAGTAGAGCTGTCCCGACAGACGTAGTCTTGTCAAATTTCAATAATATCCTATACAAAAAAAGCGCTTGCAGTTTTTCCGCTGGAATTTTACATTGGTTTTTCCAATTTTTTTGTCATATTGTCTAATGATAATAACACAAGCCGTGACCAAGGGAAATACGGATAAATTTTTATATATAGATGACATAAGTATTGGTCATTATCAATGCTAAAAACAGGATAAACAGAATTTAACTGATTGCTAAATATAACCAGAGATATTTGTTATTTGAAATGATTTTAATGAGATATAAATTATAAAGGGAAATATCTCTTTAATAATATAACGAAAATGATAAAATTATTATTTTCGTTTTCGTTATGCAAACAATGGTTTCATTGTTATCGGTACGAAGCTTACCTACATCATACCATCTAGTGATCAATGAGCTATCCGTTCAGTTACGCGTTTGGTGATCTGAATCAGTTAAACTGATGATGTGATATGATGATGATATTTTGTTCTAAATAAATAAATTTGTATATTATGTTACACATTAAATAAAATATATAATATACATTATTACAATATGTATTATAATTAAAACTAATATTATAAATCCGAAAGTTTGTTAGGATATTTGTATGTAAATGACCAAGCGGTTTGTATTCAACTTTTAGCATAGCATCTGGAATAGGCTACTTTTTAGGGTTCCGTACCCAAAGGGTAAAAAACGGGACCCTATTACTAAGACTTCGCTGTCCGTCTGTCCGTCTGTCTGTCACAGGGCTGTATCTCATGAACCGTGATAGCTAGACACAGTTGAAATTTTCATAGATGATGTATTTCTGTTGCTGCTATAACAAAAAATACTAGAAACTGAATAAAATAAATATTTAAATGGGGCTCCCATACAACATATGTGTATTTTTGGCGTTTTTTATAGATAATGGTACCTTCATGCGCGAGTCCGACTCCCACTTAGCCTGTTTTTTATTCGGAAATCACGCAAGCAAAATCGCAGATGCTAGTAGCTAGTATTTAATAGTTTGACATAACTTGACAATACATTTTTCCTAACAGCATTAAACTATACCCTTCTGTCACCGGACCGCCACAAACTTTGAATAGATAAATACAATTATGTACGTCCGGGATACGTACCCACGGCCTTCGGATTGTACCTCCCACTCTGCTAGCACGGCCAACAAAAAAGCTCGCAGGCAATTGCCACCAATTGAGATTCCGCTGAGAAAACATTCAATCTCGCACAATTAACACCTCTTAACCCGTTCTCAGTTCGCACGACAATCAGCCGGTGCCATTGGGTTGTACATTTTAATCGCCGTCAAACTGTTTAGTGCGCTTTTGAAAACAATCGATGGAATTATATTTATCTAGGACAAGCAGTCCACCACGGCGTCGCACGGGTGGTAATAATATTTTTTTACATCTTGGGTTACATTATCGAAGTTTTCATAAGGATCCCTAATAATTAAACTTAATAGTATTATGGACTTTTTGGTAGATTGATGTTTTCTATAAAACTGCATTTCATCACTTTGCTTTGTCAATAATTTCCGCAGCAAACGCGAAATACGTTTTTTTTTTGTTTTTTTTTTTCACACGTTGGGTTACATAATCGAAGTTTTCATACGGTTCCCTAACATTTTTGAAAATATTCTATAGCCTATGTTCATCAAGGATAACGTAGGATTATAATGGTGAAATTTTTCAAATCGGTACAGTATTTTGGAGCCTATTCGATGCATACAAACAATCAAATCTTAATTTCCTCTTATAATATTAGTATAGACTAGCATTACCGCATTTAGACTCAAAGTTGGTCTGTTATGCGTGGTGGGGGTGTACCAGCTACAGCTGTAACCAGCCTAGCTCCTCCCAGAAGCACAAAAGTTAGGGGGTTAGCACAAATTACTATCGTATCATCCAAATGTAAAAACTTAAACTTATGATGTAGAGAACAGTCCAAAATTTGTCCCATTAAAATTTTATTTATTAAGGACTAATAGTTTTTTCAAAAAACTTGAAAAATTAATATCGTCTTGACTTTTCGATTTTTTGAAACATTTTCGTCGGTTTTTAAAACGTTTAAGGTAAATCTACCGAGAAAAACTTTCAAAGTGATCATTGTGATATTATTGATCTTATCTAATTAAACCCCTTTTGACTTTGACTTTTGACTTTCACGGTCACCGCAAGATCCAGATCTGATCATCACGAAAGAACCAACATGAACTTGTTCATTCATTATAATCATCATCATACAAATCATAATAAACGCATTACTCATGAATGGAGATCCCTCGAAGGTCGTATTCATCGCAAAATATTCACACAGCCCGTACATTGATGAACCACTATTTAATTTACGACTAGATCTGTAGATCAATTAAAGTGACAGATGACATGCGTAGGAGTCGTGTCTTGCGTCGCGTCGTGGGAACTGTGGTGACTACTATTAGACACTTGCCAGACGACGATGACCGAAAATGAATGGATGAATGCTAAAAAATAGGCCACGAGCTGCCATGGCTTATTCAGTAGCAAACATCAAAACAATGAGATTGAGTTATTGACAAATTGATTTTAAGATGCTTTTAAAAACAGCATGGCGCTGTTATTTGAATTGTTGTTTTAGTGTTATTGATTCCTAAACATTTTATTTAATTTTAATACATTCTAATTATTTTAATAAATAAATAGCCGCGTGTTACCTGCTACAGTCTAAACTAGTCAACTTTTGTCCTGCGAATGCCGCGCTATGTCCGCTCAAACATACTGTTTTTTTGAAAATATCTGAATCATATCTGCTTTTTTAGAAATACATAATTATAACACCTCACTCCAGAACAAACATCTATGAATATGTTGTGTTAGAACTAAGTTCATCGTACAGATTTTGTTCCTAGGTTTCGAACCCACAACCGTCAAAGGTGGAAAGAAGAAAGAAGGTATAACTATTACTAACTGTGAAACTAGTAAAACAGCTCAACAATCAGCAAATACAATTCTGCAAAGATAAAACGAAGGAAACTCGGGTCTTAGTCACACTCACAGCATTAGTTCCAACCAAGAGAGTAGGCGTGGACGTGGGAACGGTCTAGTTTAAAGATTTAATAGGACTTCTTACAAACAATGAGTCAGACAGACTTGTTTTCATCTAGATATGGGTGCGTTTGAGTATAGCAAGCACTTGTTCAGAATGTTCAGGCATGTGGCATACCCATAAAATAAAATAATCGTGATCCTATTTTATTTTGTTTATAAAAAGGTTAAATCATCACTTTCACTTTAAAACGTTAAAAAGTTTCGTTATAGTAAAGCATTTGAAATTTTATACTGCTATTGCTCTTCATCATGAGCTTCGCCCGCGACCATGGTCAGCGATAGATCAGCGAATGTAGAGCATCTGAATTGTCAGCAATACGAGTAATAATTAATTGTAACGTAATTAGTCAAAAATAATCTACATTAAATATCTACGTGCTCAAAACGGTGAAGGAAAACATCGTGAGGAAACCAGTTATTATTCTTATAAGCGGCGACCTTGCAACCTGTCACGTATGGAATTCTAACTACTGCAAAATTCTTTCTCACCACCAAAAAAAGAAAAAAAAATGTTTGCTTTCGCGTTTATTACCTACATTGTTTTTTATCCGTGAGGACCAGTAATTGGCTTATCCGTTACCTACTTTAAGTTAACTTAGTTTATTTCTAATTTAAGCTGTTGGTCTTCCCTAAAATAAATAAATAAATAAATAAAAATGTATGCATGTGCCAAATGTAATGTTTGGACGTGCCTCTGACTACCCCCGCTAGACATCTTCAAAGGATCTAAGCGTCTGGAGATCTGAGAGGATGTCTACCGTATTTGGGGATAGCAGTCGTGAACTTATTTTTTTTGTAATGTATAAACAAAAAACAACTGGACCAATATTACAAAGTCTTTCACCTATCAAATGCTACATTATTATCGAGAAACATAGACTATTTTATATATTTAAAAACAATTCAGAACTCCACGTAAATTGCAACAATGTAACCTAACCTTTGTATAGAAAAAGTGTCAGTTTTGACATTTGGACGATACGTTGTCGATACGATAGTGGTTCATGCTAACCCCCAAGGTATCGATGAAAACCAGTTTCATTATACTTTTAAATTTAGTTCAACTAACTTTGCCGTTGTCCACCAGAAGTACTGTGTAAATTCAAATATCTAAGTACCTACTTCCCAATCAAAAAAGATTTTTTAACAATAATATTACTCGTTAACCACAAATGTACCTACCAAATGTAGTTCATTATAACCAGCTAATTAGTATAACTTTTGCGGAAAGCTAACGGAAACGGTGATACGAGTATCTTTGAGTAACGTACATATTTTTAATCATGTTTTCGTGTTCTACCTACATTGTTCTACCTACCTAATAAGGATGATAAAAATCATATTTTTTTAGCATGCATTTGAAACAATTAATACAATCGTCGTATGGCCCAAACAGCGATTTTGTAGCGAACAATAAGCTTGTGTTCAAAATATCGCACCTAATCAGCAACTTCCTTTTCCGAGAATTTTAATTAAATATTCTGTTATCGTATAGAATTCCGTTAATAATCCGGTGGTCAGGAAGGCGCGACCCTTGGTGACCTACGCGGTCGTTAAAAATGAAGGAATCTTTATACATTCACAGTGGGTCTGTTTGAGAGGAGATAAGGACTGCTCGGCAGACGGCATGTCACCATGATAGCGTCTTCGCCAAGCCATTTCTTTGTTTAACTCGTCCCAAAGCAGAATTGTATTGAACCATCAGTACAAAGTAAAAAAATAAATAGGATCACGACTGTAATCCCCAAGTACGGTAGTCATCCAGATCTAATGGCGTTTAGATCCTTTGAAGATGTCTAGAGGGGTCAGAGGCATGTTCAAACATTATATTTGGCACATGCCCACATTTTGCAGTTAGCATTCCATACGTGACAGGTTGCAAGCCTATACAAAGTAAATCTAAACAAAATGTTTAGAATTGTTATTACGCGTGATCTGAACTGGCTCAACGGATCAGCGTGGCAATGCAGCCAATATCTTGGGGAGTCTTCAGAATGATCTGGATCAGTTGAGCTAAATTTGTGTATTTTTGTGTCGTTTTTCATGGTGTGTATGAACTATGAACCCAATTTGTAGTCTGAATAACAATTTTTTATTAATTTTAAATTTTATAGACTGTTTTGACTGTTGATTCTTTATCAGCTCGACTGTTTCTCGTGTATTTTATAAAACATGATGTAATAGATGTTATTATTAAAAGGTCCTTTGTAACATAAATTGTGACACAATATTTGGCGTTATTTTTTTTTTATTTCAGAAATCGCAACTTATTTTAATTTTTTTCGAGATTTAGGTAAGTATATAACTCAACAAGAAACCAGTTAGTTATATAGCGTCATTTAGCTTGCAACCTTGCCTCTGGCTACCTCTTTTATAAATTTTTAAGGATCAGGAAACATATATATCTGAAAGAAGTTTGGGATTACAGTCGTGATGCTTTGTTTTTGACATTATTATCATTTTTTATCTTATAACATATATATTATGACAAATTTACATCAGGTTTGTTCTACTAATCTTTGGGTTTTTACAATTTTTATTTTACCTATTTATTATATTTATTTTTTATCTGAGAGAATGTCTATTTTACCTTTTTTGAATTTTATGATAAATTGTGACATTTGCGATGACGAGTAACTTGGACAAAATCAATTGAGTAGAGTGGCAATTTCTAGAGTAGAAAATAGGATCACGACTGTAATCCCCAAGTACGGTAGACATCCTCTCAGATCTTCAGACTCCTTTGAAGATGTCTAGGGGGGTAGCACAAGGCACGTCCACATTTTGCAGTAGTAGTTAGCAAAGATATTTCATATCTTCATATTTTTTCAGCAAAATAAAAGAAATGGTATCACTACTGTAATCCCTGTATCTCCAAGTACGGTAGACATACTCTAGATCTCGAGGCGCTTAGATTCTTGAAGATGTCTATAGGGGGTAATCAGAGGCACGTTCAAACATTATAATAGGCACATGCCAACAGGTTGCATATTGTCTATCGCCGCTTATAAAAGTACCAACTAGTCTCGTCACGATGTTTTCCTTCACCACACTTCTGCTCAAAAGCACGTGTTAAGTTGATAAGTGAAATTTTTGTCTGGGCTGAGTCTACCCGGATAAAACGGAAAAAGTGATAAATCTGCATTATCTTGAAAACCATCAAACTTAAAAAGAAACTGTCTTTTATTTAGGTAGCTAGTATAATTATCTAACGAATTATATAAAAATGAACTGATTAGCTATTCATAGTTTTGATTAAAAACGAAACTAATGTTTTTGAAGAGCCCACTTTGGAAAATAAATCTATCGAGAAAAGTTTCACCAATCGTGTTTCTGTTCTTTTATTAATCTAGATTAAATCCCTAAGTTATCTTTGTCATAAAAAACAAAACTGTATGTTTTGTGGTTATTGAGAAAAAACGATTCTGCATTCATCAAACACATTAATTACTCACCTTAATGCGCATATACATTTTTTGAACATAAAATCCCTTAACTTTTGGATTGAAAATGACCTCTACACGGCTTTTCGTTTCGCATTCGAAGACTCATTTATAAACAAAAATAATTGATTAGATAATCGGTTTCCGCTCGGAATTCTAGATTGCTCAGTGAGCTGGTTGTAGCATTAATCGTGTACTGTACTTGACCACCCAAAGCGTAACGTGACACCGAGCCAATGGTAGGAACTCTAGAGATGATTTCAACATCGTCGTACATAAAACTATCAAGAGAAACAAAATAGAATTAAAGACTGGGTGTTAAAAATTGTCTCGAAACGTCAGCAATACAAGAAAAAAACTGGCCAAGTATGAGTTGGACTTGCGCACGAAAGGTTACGTACTACTAACTATAATAAACGGCAAAAATCACGTTTAACGTATGGGAGCCTTACTTAAATATTTATTTTATTCTGTTTTTAGTATTTGTTGTTATAGCGGCAACAGAAATATAATTAATTAATCTGTGAAAATTTCAACTGTCTAGCTATCACGGTTCATGAGATACAGCCCTGTGATAGACAGACGGACAGCGAAGTCTTAGTAATAGGGTTCCGTTTTTACCCTTTGGATACGGAACCCTAATAAAAAAATGTTTTACTTTTATTACATGTTTGTTTGTAATTAATAAATAAAAAATCTACTTTTCAAACTATCGTGATTATTAGACATAACTATTGATTTTAACATGGGCCTTTATCACGTAATTACTTATAATTTATTCAGCGAAATGACACAATGATCAAAACTTTAATCCCCAAGTACCTACGGTAGACATCCTCTCAGATCTCTAAGCACTCAGATCCTTGAACATTTTTAGAGGCCTCTAAAATAATACTAAATAAGGTACCTAATCCAGTAATCGAATAATAAGAAGTATGGTAATCTGAGGTAATAAAATCAAAGTTATTTTTATAAAATAAAAATAAACGATTACCCACTCCACGCCTTTTTGTCCATTCACTGATCGATTTGAAGTACCAACTAATTACAACGAATGAATGAACTTCGTCCCATTGACGTTTCAATAAAGCGGTATTGTCTCAGCGGTGTCCTTTCTAGCGATAACGCAATCATTGTTGGTGGGCAACATGGTCATTGCAGTTATTTGCAAATAGAGGGATTTGCCGCTATTAGGTTATTACCCCCTCCTAAAAATAAAAATAAATATTATCACAACTGTAATCTGTACGGTAGACATTCTCTCAGATCTCCAGACGCTTAGATCTTTTGAAGATGTCTAGTGGGGGTAGTCAGAGGCACGCCCAAACATTATACTGCACATGCCCACATTTTGCAGTAGTTAGCATTCCATACGTGACAGGTTTCAAGCCCATCGCCGCTTATAAGAATACTAACTGGTTTCCTCACGATGTTTTCTCCTTCACCGTTGTGAGCACGTGTTTTTGATGCGCATATAAATTTATCAAACAGAAAAATCCATTGATGCACGCCGATTTGAACCCACGACCTTCAGAATGAAAGTCGAGGTACCTCCCACTCGACCAACACGGCTTCTTATTTTTTTATAATTCTAGCGCCGCGAACAAATTTATTGGTGGATCTTATTGCATGCTGAATTGTTTGTGTGGATCTAATAGCATTTAGATTAGTATATTAATACGAATCTTTTTATATCTAGTAGGTACGATGTATTAAAAAACTTGCCTCATATTTTCTGCCCCTAAAATCTGTCGCCCTAGGCTTCAGCTAACTCAGTCTGGTTGTAAATTCAAATCAAATTCAAAAAATTCTAAGATTTTGACTGTTTAAGGCCCTGTATGTCGACGATTGCTCTTTTTCGAAACGAAAAAAGAAATACTTCTGAACAAGCCACATCTCCTATTTTTATAAATATACTACTTCAGGTTCCTACCTAGATTTCTATTAAGCTGAAAACATAATAGCAGAAACTTTTCACGATATAGATATTATTTCAAAATTATACGTTTTAGAATTTATGATCGAAATACTTTGGTACCTACTATTAAGATCAACTTGTGATTTATTGTTAAAGATAGATAATATGTAGATCTAGATTTCTACTAGAATAGATTTTTGATAAGTAACTATACATAATTTATATCATTAATTTATTCGAAAAGCAAAGGCGGACCACGCGCCGTCCATGGTGCCCCGTGTGTTTGTTGTCATTGCAGCGGTCGGTAGGAATATTTATCGAAGTGATTAAAGATGGGTACATCATACAATAGGAGATGTGGCTTGTTCAGAAGAATTTCTTTTTTCGTTTCGAAAAAGAGCAATCGTCGACATACAGGGCCTTAAGCAATTACCAAGGTGTGATAGAATGGGTCACTGTCAAAGAAATCATCCGCGTTATCTTTTTAAAAAGATGGTTGACATAAGCGCATAAAAATATCCACTTTGCATGCAAACGAGATTCCTGCTCCATACATCCCATACATACTTTGCAAACAAGATGAACAACTGTTCATCTTATATTATCTTGTAAAGGAGGGCATACATCGGTATGCCACTTAACACAATGGATCCCAGTAATTGATTTCAACCAAGGCTTGTAATACGTCGTCCTCATGTAAACGCCAGGTAAAAATGGCGCCGCGCACTTAATACGTTTTGTAGATTTACATTGATATAGGTATCGACCTATATCAGCCAAGTTCAAAGAAAAAGTAATATCTTTCAAGGATTGGAGCGCCTGAAGATTTGAGAATATAGTTAATAGAGATAATAGAGTTGTTATGCGATTTCTTTTTCATTTCTTTTTAGGGTTCCGTACCCAAAGGGTAAAAACGGGACCCTATTACTAAGACTTCACTGTCCGTCTATCTATCTCATGAACCGTGATAGCTAGACAGTTGAAATTTTTACAGATTACGTATTTCTGTTGCCGCTATACTGCCGTCCGATGACTAAAAGGCCGTTAAGTAACATTTGATTTTGACACTGGTCTTTATCATGTAATTACCTTTAATTTACTTTCCCGACGTTTCGGCTATGTTACAATAACCATGGTCGCGGGGCAGAACATAATGACCGCGACCATGGTTCATGGACATCGGACGGCAGTATAGCAACAAATACTAAAAACAAAATAAAATAAATATTTAAGTATGGCTCTCATGCAACAAACGTGTTTTTTTGCCATTTTTTATAGATAAAGGTACAGAACAATTCGTGCGCGAGTCCGACTCGCACTTTGCCGATTTTTTTATTATTCTGTTAGTCAGACGCCTCGGCTTATGACGTGACTAATAAACACCTACTTACAGTACGTAGTGCAGGCGCCGCCAATTACGTCGCCCCATCGTCCGCACCCAGCTCGTCGCAATGAGTGAAACTGGATATTTATTTTATCAATAAACGTTACCGGTTTTATGAAGATTGCGAGAAGATTTGATGGGGCCTCTTAACAGAGGGTGGTGGGAATAATTACAAAAAAATGCACCATTTTTTAATATTAAGACGAGTAATAAATGTTTTTGATGAATGCAGAATAGTTTTTTCTCAATAACCGCAAAACATACAGTTTTGTTTTTAATGACAAAGATAATTTAAGGATTTAATCTAGATAAATTAAAGACAGAAACACGATTGGTGAAACTTTTCTCGATAGATTTATTTTCCAAAGTTGGCTCTTCAGAAACACTCGTTTCGTTTTTAATCAAAACTATGAATAGCTAAATAGTTCATTTTTATATAATTCGTTAGATAATCATACTAGCAACCTAAATTATTGACAATTTTTTTTTTAATTTGTTGGTTTTCAAGTTAATGTAGTTATATCACTTTTTCCGTCATATCCGGGTGTACTCAGCCCATAGAAAACGTCAAAAATTTCACTTATTACCTTAACAGAATTAATCCTAAAGCTTACAAGTGTCTAATATTCATAAATGAAAGAGTTTTCGGAGATGTTTGTGTTTATGTCACACTGAACTTGGAGCAGATAATAATAGTACCTAAAAGTGTATGGGCCATGATTGCAATTTGAGCGTCATTACTTACTTCCGAAGTAATAAGTAATTTGTACGTAATTATTTTAGAACTACTTGGCAATATAAAGTGATACTAACCTACACTACAGTACCAACAACATATAGCTAATTGAGAATATACTGCTTATGTATGGTAGAAAGCATACAAAACATTATATAACAAATGTGTCTTGAGGTCTTATTCTTGTTTGAGCCTTCACCTTGTTCGATCGGCACCACACTGGAGCTCTACATAGCATTGAGGAAAGTATCATTAAAAAAAGGTAGACCCCAAACCTTGTTTGTTGCCTGATTCTTCTAGGTTTGGTCGCGTGGAATCGGCGTATCTTCACCTAGTTCCTAAGACGTTTCAAGGTGATCCTTGTGATTTTATTGAAATAAATGATTTTTGATTTTGAATTTGAATTTGGTCTTGAGGTCCTCGGGTGAGTGCCCAACTAAGACGTAAGAATCGTACCGAGTTTGGCAGAAACATTTGATTTGCAAATATTTTTTCCCTGGTCTGGGTCTAGTGGTACCATTAGAATACATTATACTGAGCAGGTGCTTAGGTGCCTATTGAGTACTTATTTATTTATTACCTAAACCGCCAAAAACACTAACATCGTAATCTCAGACCAGAAACCACACCAGTTTAAAATAAGTGTCTTCATACAGAATAGCGCATAGCAGTAACGGACATCTCGAAACAGGATAAGGACTATAAGAGCAAGGACAATCAGTGCCGGGACAGATTAGTGGAAGGAAGAGGGTGATTCGGTGGCGCCAGGCCGGCGACCCTACAGATGTCAAGTGTAGAACTGATATATAGACTATGAGAGGAAGTTCTGGGATATGATAGGATGTGCAGATCCTGAGACATTGTGTCATGAACATTGCATAAGATAACTAACTGATATAACGACGTTATCCTGTCAAATTTCAATAATCCCATAGAAAAAAGCACTTTCAGTTTTTCCCGAACTTGAGTTTGGTTACAAACACTGTGACACGATAATTGTATATATTAGAAGATTACGTTTTAAATACTAGAAGCGGTGATGGGACCTGTCACGTAAGGAGTGCTAAGTACTACAAAATGTGGGCATCTGCCAAATGTGGTAATGTCTGGACGCTTTAGGCTTATTCAAGAATCTGAGCGTCTGGAGATCTGAAAGAATGTTTACCGTACTTGGGGATTACAGTCGTGTCTTAGTTCATTTTATTTCAACATTGCATAAATTACATTTAAAAAATGCTACCTATAGACAGTTTGCAACGATCTTTAGATAGCTCAACTGGTTCTTGTGTATTTTGACAATGTTTTGTATGTAAAATTTATGTTTTAGATGTTATTTGTTTCAGTACTTAGATAAAATTTGTTTTCAATGACCTGGATTTGACTGGAGCAGTTTAGCGGAATTAGTACTAGATTAATGAACTATAAAAAAACTTATAATTTGAGTAATCCTTTAATTATTTATTGCAGATTTTGAGCAATGAGTCAGCAAGACAAAGACAAAGATTGTGACAAAAATAGAACTCATAATTGACTCAAACCGCTCATTGCCAAAATAATTGCCAGAAATAGTAAAACCGTCATTTAAAATCCTCTATTTATGAGTCGAGTATTGAATCAGTGAGCTTGGTATTTTAAGACATTCCCTCAACTCATTAACTCCGGTTTTCTAGAGCCAAGACTAAAGTTACTTATGCCAATCGTGACTATCGGTAATGACTTTTCATATTATGGTACTAGCTGACCCGTGCCCGCTTTGCTGGGCGACAGATAATTTCACATCTGGTATTCCAATCTTCAAAATATAGTATAGTCTATATGTTGCCGAGGACTAATAGCTACATAACAAAAAAAGTTTAATCAAAATCCGTCAAGTAGTTTTTGCGTGAAAGCCGGACAACAGACAGACAGACAGACAAAGTTTCAAAATGTTTTTTTTTGTTTGTGTTACAGGAGTATAAAGGAGTATTTTTTTTAGTTTTTATTAAATGTACAGAATTGAACTCTTCTACAGTTTTATTATATGTATAGATATATATAAATGTTCATATTTTGTATATATATACAGTCGTGGTCAACTAATTTGGGACATGCAAGATAGTGAAGAACAATAACCGGTTATGTACATACAAATATAAAACCCTATTGATTTCTCAGTAACTATTATTTGCATAATTTGGTCCGATTATTATGCTTTAAATGGCTGTAAATAAAAGAATAAATAAATAGAAAAAAGTATTTAATATCAAAGGTTGAACATGTATTAAATTTTAAGGTATAATTCTGTAGCTGGACATTTAATTAAGGACAGTAAACTATAATGAAAAATAGAGTTAAACAAAACTAATAATCTGCAGTATTATAATATCTTTAACAGCTCCATTTTATTACGTGTAAAATCAGTACCCAGTAGCAAAACCTTTGTTAGTAATTACCGCTTGACACCGATGTGGCATAGACATTATCAGTTTCTGGCATGTTTCGACAGGAATGTTTGCCCATGCCTCACAAAAAGCTTCATTAAGTTCTTCTAAAGTTGGCTACTTTTTTCTTGATTTCGTGCCAAAGGTGCTCGATTGGGTTAAGGTCCGGGCTATTTGCTGGCCAATCTAGCACCGATACTGACTGACTGGTAAGAAACGACTTGACTGAACGGGCGGTATGTTTCGGGTCGTTATCATGCTGAAACGTCCATATAATAGGGAGATGCTCCTCAGCATAGGGAAGCATCGTTTCCTCCAATATTGCCTTGTATTGATGTTGGTCTAAGTTACCCTGAACTTTCCTCACAGGTTCCACTCCACGTCCAGAAAATGAACCCCACATTTTAATGTTTCCACCGCCATGTTTCACCTGCTTTTTTGTGAATCTTGGATTCATTTCCGCTTTTACTGGACGCCGTACGTATTGCCTTCCATCTGAAGAAATCAAATTAACCTTGGTCTCGTCAGAGAATAATACATGTTGCCATTGGGCGTAGGTCCAATGTCCATATTTACGTGCAAACGCCAAACGAGCATTTCTATGTTCTTTCTTCAACAACGGTACTTTGCGAGCCACTCTTCCGAACAACCCTGCTTCTACCAGACGTCGTCGAACGGTCCTCACTGAGACACCAGCTCTTTCGTCTGTCCCAAACACTTCGTGTTTAATTAAAATAGAGCCTAGAAACGGATCTTTCTTAGCTAACCTGGTTATCATTCTATCTTCTTGCGGAGTTGTTTTTCTCGATCTTTTTGTTCTGGGCACATTTAAATCTGTGTTATTGCGTCTGACATGTTGCACTGCATTGTATACCATAGTTTTTGAACAATTTAAATGTTCTGCTATCCTTCGGTATGGCCAACCATGCTCGACAACAAACTTCATGATAATTTTTCGTAGTGTTGGATCGCAACTTTTATTTTTACCCATTTTTCTTCAAAATATTTTTCAAAACTTAAAATAAATATCGGGATTGCCGCCAAAACTACCACGAAACAATAAGAGAAGAAGTAAAAAAGTATTGAGATTCAAATTTTGAAAATAGAACGCAATATCTCAGTGTCCCTAATTAAATGGCCAGCCAGCATTATTTGAACAAATAGCACTACGATAATCTATCAGCTATACTGTAAAGAGGTTTAATGTTTAAGAAGTTGTTATTGTTTGTATAATCGGGCACATAAATGACTAATTATACTTACATGTAAGAGATATGGAATATGGTTTAGACTCGTTGGAAAATAAAAAATAAATTCACAATTCGGTTTAACCAAAGAGTGTCCCTAATTAGTTGACCACGACTGTATATATACAAAATATGAACATTTGCGAAATGTAATGTTTGGACGTGAATCTAACTACCCTTAATATACATCTACAAGGATCTGGACGCCTGGAGAACTAAGAAGATATTTTTGATTAAGTAAGCCTTATTATAGATAAATTCATACTAAAAAAATGGGGGATATGTCACACAACGCTATCTAGCTCCAAACTTAGCAAAAATTTGTACTATACGAACTAGATTGTGTGTATGGTGGGGACTTGTTAATACATAATCTACTTAATACATTATAATAACACGATTGTTTGATGAATTCATTTCTAAGTGAGTTGAGCTACATCTTCCTTGAGTAATGACCGAACGATCACTAAAGATTCGAGTGTGTCTAGTAATCAATTGGATCAGTGAGTCAGTAAGTTTGAGACAAGGCAAGCCGAATGGCGCCGGCGCAGGAATCAATGACCGGCGTCCGGCCGCGGGATCATCATTGAATTGACGACGACGCCAATTGTGACAACGCTTCCTGTGACCGAGTCAAGGGGTAGGCTGTAGCGATATAAAAGTTTAAAAGATTTTGTTATAAAAGTTTTTTTTTTTAAATATTTTTTTAAAACACATATAGGTACTCCCTAACCTATAACCCTAGGTACTCGTCAAGACAAATTCAACGAGCCCAAACACGATGCGGTTAAGTTGTGTAGTTGAGGAGTTCTTAGGAGTTCTTCATTTTAAGTAAGACAAAATGTGGGCATGTGCCAAATGTAATGTTCGGACGTGTCCATGACTAACCCTTTAGACATCGTCAAGGATTTGACTGAGCACCTGGAAATCTGAGAGGATTTCTACTGTACTTGGGATACAATCGTGATACTATTTATTTATATTTGTCATTTTTCTTAGATAGCTCAACTGTTTCTTGTGTGTTTTGTAAATATTCTGCAATATTTATGTCTAGGATGTAATTTGGTTTTGTAAATAAAAAAAAATACGGCAAAGGTAGCAAAGAATACGTAAATACTACAATCATAAATTATGTGCGAATATATTGCATTTTTGTCAATATTTTTATCTCTCATCACTCATAACTTGGACCAAAACAATTAAATGTCACGTGCTGATTTCTTCATGTCAAAATTTAACCGGGATTTATATCCTTAACCCTGTAATTTAACCATTAGCAATGCAATGAAGATAAAAATCAAAGAATTCATTTGCGACCAGACTAAATCTTTCACTTTACAACGAATTGGCATGTACTTGCTGACTTTTTACTTTTGATATAATAAATTGAAAATAAATATTGGTGAAAGCCGTGTTGACTTCTGTAAAATGTGAGTATCGTGCAAAATAAAATGTTTGGACGTGTCTCTGACTACCACCTTTGGACATCTTCAAAGGCCCCTGCCCCCGAGATACAGTTTATACTAGTTCGGGGGGGGGACTGATGAATGTCCAACTCGTGCACCACGGTGGTCGAGAGCATGGCTACAGTTTTTTGCCTTAGGTTGTCCGGAATAAATCGTTTAATCGATAAGACCGCCTATTTTAACATACATAAAATGTGTCATTGCTTACATTGTGTTACAATAAAGAATATTTCATTTCATTTCAAGGATCTAAGCGCCTTGTGATCTGAGAGTATGTCTAAAATACTTGGGGATTACAGTGATCTTATTTACTTTTATTTATTTTTACAGAGAGATCTATCAGTGGAGGATTCTATCTATTGGTAGATTTTAAATATTAAAGTAGAGACAAGTTGCCCATTTTCGATTAGGTATCTTGCAGCGACAGCAGTGATTACCTAAATACGTATTTTGATAAATCCTTATCGATAATCCTCTTTAAACAGCGTTTGATAGGACCGAGATACGGAAACATTTTTATTTCAATTCTCAATAGAATAGTTACTTTGGAATATTGAAGGCTTTTGCCAACGGCTTCGCTGGTACCAGGATAATAAATAGTCTATATAAAAATATTTTTACTTACATACCTAAATAAAATCACGCCATTTTCCCAGAGGGGTAGGTAACGACCATGGCCACTGTTACGATGCTGACATACATATTTTGCTTTATTCAGTTTTATCAAATTCCTTATTTAATTTAAACAATTTATAATACACAAGCTGACCCGGCGAACTTCGTATCGCAATTGACAAATGTTGTTTGAAGTTCCCGTTCCCGTTCTTAGGAACACACTTACATTGCTTAGACAACATTGATCTTTATACAATAGCAATAAAGCTCAAAATGACTCTACGTTTTAGTTAGAAAACTTTTGAATGGGAAAAAGAAAAGGGCTGTTTTTAGGGTTTTTCCGGCAATTATTCGAATTTATCTTACCTTTTAAACCTTCCCTAGACCTCCACGAACATTTCAAGTCCAAGATAAGATGAATCCGTTTAGCCGTTCTCGAGTTTTAGCGAGACTAACGAACAGCAATTGATTTTTATATATATATAGATTTATTACTATTTCAAAATAAAAAATAGCCTATGTTACTCAGGGATAATGTAGCTTGGTAACGGTGAAAGAATTTTTAAATCGGTTCAGTAGTTTTTGAGTTTATCCATTACAAACATACAAAAAATCAAAACTTTTCTCTTTATAATATTAGTATAGATTAAACAATTATTCTTTCTTAAATTTTTGCATGCCGTTAACCTGATCACGGCTGTATTGAAATTTAATCATTTAATTTTTGTGTATTCCATGTAGATATATTGTATATAATAATATATTGTAATATAATGAAATTAATTCGCAGTTCAGGATTTGCTTTACAAATGGAGAAAACTTACAAAAATGAATATTCATAAACTACTTTTACAGTTCCATTCGTAGAAATTAATTCATTATAATCGTTAGTAAGTCACTTCCTCATTTTAGTGGCGACAATTAATGACTCACATGGTGGCTATGAGGCATGGGAGATGCAATAACCTCTGATTAACTTTTAGAATAATGTGATTTAAACGAGATAGAACAGCCTTTTATTGTCAGCTAACATCCTGTGAACCGTTATTTTGTTAATTAAATAATTGTTATTCGACCGTTTTGTACAAATACGTAAATATAAAAACTACGCAGCAGCAGTTTTATAAGTACATTTTAAAAACTAAAAAAAAAACCGACGACACTGTTTCGGCCAAACGAAAAGTCAAGAGACCATATTCAAATTTCAATTTTATGAAAAAACTATTAGTCCTACATTAATATAATTTAAATGGCACCAATTTTGGACCATTCTCTACATAATAGAAAAAAACATCCAAGTCGTTTGATGAAAAAAAAACATGCGACATAAAAAAGCAACAAAAAAAATCCCTTCATATTGAGAATTTATTAGTCGGTTGAAAATAGAAGCCCTACTCAAGTTCAATATTTTACTCGTAGATAATAATATTTTTTCTTGCCAGTTGCGAGAAAACAGTACATAATTAAGTATGCTTTATATATATTTATATTTTCTATGTATCTGTACTAAACATTTTTTTCTCTTTGCCATTAGGTCTATCCGCCAGTGAAGCCCTACGGAACGGCTTATGTCATTCTTTATGGGGAGCTCCAAGCCGGCCTGTTCCAAGACTGGTGTCTCCTCCACCAGTACACCAGGATATATATCCTGTCAGAGGTAATTTTGATCTATTTACGTGATAATTTAATAATGATAATTAGAGAAGAATCTAAGATTTTACTGACCATGGAAGGTTTTTGCCAAACTTAAAATGCAAAATGTGGGATAGGTAATGTTTGGACGTGCCTTTGATTACCCCTTTAGACATCTTCAAAGATCTGAGAGGATGTTTACCGTACCTACTTGGAGATTATAGTCGTGACTTGTGATTCTATGTCATTTCATTTTAAATATTTGGAACTAAACCTCTGCCAATGAATAAGACATGTCTTATGTATAAGCAGCCGATAAAAAATATGTACCGATAACAAATTCAACATACATTATTTGGATAAAAACGAACTTAAACTAAGAAGACGCAACCTCTAACTCATTTCAACTTATTTAAGTTTTCGACTCAATTATTATTAATAGAAAAATAGCTGTATTTATTTTAGTTACAAAGTGAATAGTTTCTTGATAAAGTACCTACCTACCTACATAGTACGCCCAAGTTAATAATTATTTAGAATTATTATTTTAATAAAAATTTATAAAAAAATGATTATTATACGTCCATCTGCTCATTAATTATTATTAGGTAATCTTCAAACACATATGGGACTACCAATGTGTGCTAGTAACTGTCTAGGACGCCCTGCATAGTAAAAACAGTAAAGATTTTGTCAAAATCGTCTCAACTCAACACAATCCATTTCTAACACATTCTTATCTTGTAACTAATGTTTGCCTGCAAGAACACACATGTCCAAATCGGATTTACAATGCCCGGGAAACGGCCAGCGCGAAAAGAGGGTCAGCAAAAACCAAGACTTACAATTTTAGGGTTCCATACCTCAAAAAGTAACTCAAACTTATAAATTCATGACTCTGTCTATCGCAAGCGCTGAGCGTTTTGCTCGAATTCTAAAAAAACAAGAGATTTAACTAATTATAATTATAGTAGGTATTATTATTATCCACAAATCGGCAAAACATGTTTTTCTTGCGTAATTACAGAAAACTCAAAAGGAACGTGCAAATTAATTATTATTTATAACCCGAAGGTCGTTGGTTCTAATCCCGGCGTGCATCGATGGATTTTTCTGAAATGTATATGCGCATCAAAAAACACGTTCTTAAAGTGAACGCTCAAACGGTAAAGGAAAACATCGTGAGGAAACCTAACTAGTGTTCTTATAAGCGACGATGGGCTTGCAACCTGACACGTATGCAATGCTAATTTCTGCAAAATGTGCCAAATATAATGTTTGGACGTGTCTCTGACTACCCCTACTAGACATCTTCAATGGATCTAACCGTGTGAAGACCTGAGAGGATGTCTTCCGTACTTGGGGATTACAGTCGTGTTTTTTTTTATAACATGTTTAAAGCTACTGTGCTGTTTACAATGTCCATACAAAGTATCGTAAGAATAAAAATAATAGGTACCTAGATTTTAGAAAAGCAAATAAAATGCTTTTGTCAACTGTCCCTTATCGTATCAAAATTCGTGTTCGACACGAAAAATTATAACCATCATAACATCGTGTTTAAGTTGATACCAATACCTTATCAATGTTATCGTCCTTTGTGGCACCGCCAGTATCGCCATTCCACTCCGAAGAGGACGCACCACATTTTGAGCTTTAGCGTGCTATGTTTATGGTTCAATTTCCTAGATTACAAAATGGGGAGCTACCGGCTGGACTGGCAAGGTTTTTCTGATGGATCATCATGGTAGATACCTAACTGCGAATAGGTGCATTTTCATTACGTCCTCCTAAACCACTGGTACAAGAAATTTGAAAGTTTGAGGGTGTGTATATTTTGGTGCGTAAGGGTGCATTCTCGAAATTTATACCCTACGTAGGACCAGCGGGAGTTGAAGTCTGTTCTTCACGGTAACGAATTCCGTGGATTTTCACTAGTTCATACTACTTCATACTAGTTCATATTTACTATGATTGCAATACTGCCCGCATTATTATATACATGTTTAATATGGGTGTTACTATGTATAATAAGGATGTATTTAAAAAAAAGTATATAAGTATTCTATCAGTTATCTAGATCCCATAGTACAAGCTTTGCTTAGTTTGGGGCTAGATGGCTTTGTGTGTAAAGTCTGCCAATATTTATTTATTTATTTATTATTATAAGTAAGTAGGTACCTAGTATTGGTATTGAGTAAAACTTCTGTCCGTTGCAACTAACAATGCTCTGTGTCACCGGCAAATCAGAGTTGTAAAACAAACGTAATTTCGCCCGCGATATTCACTGACGACAGATAAGATAACGTCATGCCGAAATCTGAAGCCGTGGGATTTGGCGCTGTGTTATTGGAATTTAGCTGTCGAATATTATAAAGGTTTATGGTGGCCGGCGCTTTTCATGTAACAGCTTAGTGTGATGACGTAGTTAGATTAAAATGACACGCGTGGTCATGATACGCACCAATTGGGAAGCCAAACACGTTGCATCCGTTGCGTTGTCAGATAGAGTATATGGGGGTTAACAATAATGTTTTATCTTCTTCTTCTTTTTGTTTTGTCGTCTGTGGTGATACCACAATTTTGCCATACATTTTATTCAGTTACCCGACTGCGAAATGACAACATACATTGTCACTTGTCACGAAGCTTAGGATGACATCCTTTAAGATGGTCTTTGGTGCTCAGACAGATCCTTGAAGATGTAGAAGGGTAGACAGAGGCACGTTCAAAATTACAGGCCTGTAACATCAGGTCCATCGCCGATTGTTCATTTGTAAGTAAATGTCTCGATCTTGTTATTACAAGATCGAGACAACTACAATGACGGTTGGATGTTCAAAAATAGTTGAATCGCGTGTCAGTTAAACAAAACATTTACCCTCAAACCAGGGCCACTGACCACAGTATATCAATCAAAGGGCAGGCCAGTGCGTGGCGGGTCGCAGTGTCAATGTTTGCAAGTCGGCCCCGCTCACGACATCTACGTGTTATAGGGATGTGAATGTCATCTTGATTAAAATGCCGAACTTTCGGCTATTTTGGCCGAAAAGACTATTACACGGGATGTTACTAGTTTCAGCAGCAATCCAAATTACCAGAAATTGTTTTTTTCAAGTGATACTAGAAAGGTAAAATTTGACACGAAAGTTCACAATATTTTCAGAAAGTGCGTTCGGTGCACCATTTCAGGTTACGTTTTAAGAGCTTTAATTATTAATGCAAATATTTCTATAAGTTTTTCTTTTAAGATTGTTAGTTAGAACCTTTTAGAGAAATATGATTTCCAAATACATAGTTGGGAATCTTCCAATCTCGAAGTTAGAATGCCATAGCTTCGAATGGGAGTCAGTGAGACACAATTTTCGTAAAAAGAAAGATAGTTCTTGAAGTGACCGTCAGAGGCGCTTTATCATGACATCATACAAAAAAATCGTATCTCAATATATCTATCGTGAATGGTGGCTATCTATTCTGTCATATAATCACACACTCGAAATCTGATTTCTAAAATGGACAAACTACTAGTTTTTGAGGATAAGTTCTCTCAAAATATTTTAAAATATACGGATGATACGTTAGTGAAAGATCATAATAATAAAATTGCAGGTTTATGATAATTTAACGCAATGAATAAAATTACCTTTATGAGCTAAAGCTTTTAAACAGACACACACATACACAGCGGCGACGGGCTTGCAACCTGTCACGTGTGGATTGCTAACTACTGCAAAATGTGGGCTTTTTTTCTTTCGTTAACATACGAGTCAATTTTATAGTCATATCTAGAGTCTGCCCGCGACCACGGCTATTATTAAATAAATTAAAGGTAATTACGTGATACAGACCCGTGTAAAAATCTATAGTTATATACAAGTCAATTGTCTGCGTTTTCGGCTATGTCGAACAGTCTTAGCCAACACTTATGTTTACCCTATTATTCACTAGTGTTTGCCAAGTCGACCTAACCACGGACAAGTAATCCGATCCGTCGCGTGACGCCTGCAACAATTGAATTCAGACAGAAATTTTCAAATTGGTATGAGGAAGGGGGCTCTAATTCTAATTGGTTATTGTCGATTCCCGTAGCTTTATCTAATTAATAATGTATTGTTGAAAACTCTCAGCATAACAGTCTTATCTATGACTAGCAGTCCGCCCCAGCGTCGCACGCGTAAACTTTTATGGCTATTTTTTACACCTTGGGTTACATTATTAAAGTTTTAATAGGGATCCCTAATTTTTTCTAGTAATTAATATAGCCTATGTTCATCAGGGAAAATGTATAATTCTAATAGTAAAATAATTTTTCAAATTGGTCCTGTAGTTTTGGAGCCTATTTAATACAAACAAACAAACTAACAATCAAATCTTTCCTCTTTATAATATTAGTATAGATAGTATAGACTAGTGAAAATCGTCGCGACTTCGTTCAAACAGACTTCAATTCCCGCTGCACCCTCTAAAGGGGTTGTGTTGGAATTTCTTCTTTAGTGCACCCCTTCACACTAAAAGGAATACCCCCTCCAAATTTCAAATTTATAGAACCAGTGGTTTTGGCTGTGCGTTTATACCTAGATCAGTCAGTCAGTCGGTAACGCAAAAGATTTATATATTTAGACTAGCTGACCCGTGCCCGCTTCGCTGGTCGACAGATAGTTTCACATCTGGTATTCTAATCTTCAAAATAAATTATAGCCTATATTATGTTGCCGAGGACTAACAGCTACAACACAATATAAAAAGTTTCATCAAAATCCGTCCAGTAGTTTTAGCGTGAAAGCCGGATAACAGACAGACAGACAGACAAAAATTTCAAAATGTTTTTTTTTTTGGCTTGTGTTACTTGTATGAAGACCCCTAGGAGTATTTTTTTTTGTTTTTATTCAATGTACAGAATTGAACTCTTCTACAGTTTTATTATATGTATAGATTAGTATAGAATAGATAATCGTGTTATGTCTTCGATTTAATTTGAAACACCTAAATAGGTAATAGCTACTGGCTAAGTGATAAACTTTGAGATTGACAAAGATGATTTTACAAAGATACTACGACCTACGATAAAAACTCTAACCTCGATAAAGGACAATGAAATGTCCTATTACAATGCCAAGCTTAGGCATCCGTCCTCAATTGCACACATAAAACAAAGAATAAACCTCTTTACACCATAATTACAAATCTAAGTTTGTTGACAAGCAATTATCAAACGACGCTATAATCTAGAGTCTCAAAGAGGCCGCATGACGCGTTTCGACACATACAAACTAAGATTCTAAAAGTAAAAGTTTCACTTTGAACCTTAGTTGTTTTGGAATAGAGATGAACACAGATTGTGCGGTGTTGGTTAACGACACAAACATGAAGCATTGTATTGTTTCAGCAAATATTTCGTGGAAATGGAAACATTGACAGAAATCGGAATACATTAAAGCACCGCCCGCCGGCTCGAGATAATGGGGGTCACAATCGTTTGATAACCTAGCTAGCTTGGCTTAGAAACAAAATTATTTTATATAGAACTAGCGACCCGCCCCGGCTTCGCACGGGTTTAATACATATAAACCTTCCTCCTGAATCACTCTATCTATTAAAAAAAACCGCATCAAAATCCGTTGTGTAGTTTTAAAGATATAAGCAAACATACATACAGACATACAGACGCGGGAAGCGGAAAGCGACTTTGCTTTATACTATGTAGTGATAATTCGTAACTTTGGTTAAAAAAACCGGTCAAGTGCGAAACGGACGCGCACTCAAAGAGTTCCGTACCAAAAACGGCAAAAATATACGTTTATTGAATGGGAGCCCCACTTAAATATTTATTTTATTCTGTTTTTAGTATTCGATATTATAACGGCAACAGAATCACATCATCTGTGAAAATTTTAACTATCTAGCTATCACGGTTCATGAGATACAGCCCAGACAGACGGACAGCGAAGTCTTAGTAATAGGGTCCCATTTGTACCCTTTGGGTATGTAACCCTAAAAAATTTTCAGGAAATTTCCTATTTTTTCCCTATATTAAACCTTGACCTGATAAAATAAATTACGAATTTTGGTAGGATGCGTATCATTCGGTAGTCAAATTGATGTCAGATTTTTTGACAAAATAAATGTTGAATACCGACCTTAGTAGGATACAATCTTTTTGTTAGAATGCGTTGCTATGACAACTCAATGTTTTCGGTCTGAGATGTCTAATTTTTTAAACACCAGCGCCTACTATACCAAAATCATCCTTTTTGCATTTTTTTAACATTTTGAGGTTGTTTTTCGGATTATAAGTTCTCCCATCTGTTTATCTGATTTTTTATCTATATACTAAAGCAAAATTCATCTTAATCAGTTTGATCGTTAAGTTTTGATTGAGGCACAAACATACATACAAACTTAAACACTTTCGCATTTATAATATTATTAGGATTAGGATTTCATCCACAGCTAAAATAATAACTAAAGACGTACACTCACATATGGTATTTACAAAAAAAAATAACATACAGAAACGTATAACAAGGCAAGCAAACAACATTATATTAAGAGCACCTAGAACAAACTATGGTAAAAAGAACATCATGTATGAGGGAGCGCAACTATACAACAAATTACCAAAAGACGTCAAAGAGGTTGACTCATTTTTTACTTTTAAAAGATTACTCAAAGCACATATTTTAAGGGATTCTTCATTAATTAATTAATTAATTGTATAAAAAATAATAATATTAATGGTTCAGCACGGACCATTAAAATGCAAATATTTCTGTACTGCCTTTAACTACACTGTGGCACGGGTAAGCTTTGTGCGGCAGCGCTTGTTGCGAAGCAAGCGCATCTACACAGAACTACCCACACACACACTATAAAAAATGATTATGTTTTGTAGATTACGTATGTATTTTTGTTCTTTGTATGTTTGTTACTTTCATTCGTTGTTTTGGTATTGCAAAACGCCCACAGGCACATTAGATATTATTTAGCTTTAGTTTTCTCTGTAAGTGAATTTGTAATTCTTAAGAGAAAATAAACATCTTAAACCGTAGCTAGAAAATTAGTAACTTTAAAAAAAACCGTTAAAAATAATTATATTTCGCCTTTACATTGTTAGGCCTTATCTGCAAGGGAAATACATTTATACTTACATTGAAAACGTCACAACAGATATCTCGTAATACATGTAAAAAACAACTAGTGGAAACCCCGGTTAAATAAGCGTGAAGATATTATCTTACGAACTTCAACCCCAACTGCACCCTCTTAGGGGTAGAATTTCGGGGATTCCTATATTCAACCGATGAAAGGAGGTTCCTAATTCCACCCGTAAAAATATTTTTTTTGTTTCTTTTTTAGGGTTACGTACCCCAAGGGTCAAAACGGAACTCTATTACTAAGACTTCGCTGTCCGTCTGTCCGTCTGTCTGTCACAGGGGTGTATCTCATGAACCGTGATAGGTAGATAGTTAAAATTTTCAAAGATTATGTATTTCTGTTGAAGCTATAACAACAAATACTAAAAACAAAAAAATAAGGTGGGTGCTCCCATAGTCACTACATAGTATAAAGCAAAGTCGCTTTCCGCTTCCCGCGTCTGTATGTATGTATGTATGTTTGCTTATATCTTTAAAACTACACAACGGATTTTGATGCGGTTTTTTTTAATAGATAGAGTGATTCTGGAGGAAGGTTTATATGTATAATAACATGCTACCCATGCGAAGCCGGGGCGGGTCGCTAGTTTTTTACAAAAAAATATTACGGAACCCTTCGTGCGCGTCCGACTCCGACTCGCACATGGCCGGTTTTTTTTATTATCTACCATATCTTTGTACCTGGTGATCCGATATGGATGTTTTTTTTCTAATAAACAGAGAATAGTTCAAAGTTGGTAGGTAGCAATTTGCATTTTTGTAAGACATAGCTCCTACATAAAACTGTAAAAAAATCGATTGTTCAAAACATTTTCGTCGATATTCTTTTTAATTTTTAAAATGTAATTAAGTACACACACTACATACCAAAAGGAACATATACCTTCATATTTCAAGTTTCTAGGTTCAATGGTAAGGTATAAGTTGTTGAGATTTTTAATAACATTATCGCTTATCAATCAGTCTTTTCGATTGACACTTGTAAAAAGAGGGGCCAGGCGGTCCCCTAATCTTCGATATCAGTGAAATTCTTCAGATCAGACCGAAATAAGCCCAGATTTATCATTTTTATCAGAACGGTGACATACCTAATGCCTGCTGATGTGACAACATATTTGAGGCGATTACGTAAAGATTGTTTATTTATTTGTTTTTAACAAACAAAGGAGGTTTTCAAGTCGATGCGTATTTTTTTTGTTGCTTTTTAGTTTTCCGTACCCAAAGGGTAAAAACGGGACCCTATTACTAAGACTTCGCTGTCCGTCTGTCCGTCTGTCTGTCACAGGGCTGTATCTCATATTTAATTCCTACCATCACCTACTTATTCGCATTTATTTTCCTGTTTTTTTTTTGCATTGGAACTGTATGAAATAATTCAAAGTTGGTCCTATTATAAATATATAAGTAAGACTAAGAATTTCTTCATAAAACTTTAAAAACTAATATTGTATCTTGACTTGCCGATTAGTCGATACATTTTCGTCGGTTTTCTGTTTAGTTTTAAAACGTAATTATTAGTATAAATACGTCTTGCTAATAAAAAAATTATGCTATAAAATTATGTACACGTATGATTGATTTAGATAAATACAATGTCAGGGTTGTTATCTGATTCAAAATAAGTTATGTAAACACGTTATAAAAATAATGGAATACCAAATAATGAAACTAACCTTTTATTATTTACTAGATATAAAACAAAGACCTACAAATACATAAATTTTGATTAAAGTAATCCATGAAGGATTAGTCGAACAAATCCTTCGAGGTTTCACGATAAAATGGGTACATAAAGATTTTACGAACAAAAATTGCCTTCTGTACTTCAAACAGGATTCGAAATTACAACCAATCAGACGGCCCTAATCAATGTGTGTGTGTCAATAACACATATAAACCCGACAAGTTCGGATAGTAATTTGATATTTACAATCCTAGATTTAAATAATCTGTTGAGTTAAAAGGGATTAAAATCATATTATTACGATAGATAAAGGTATTACATGAATGATAACATTTGATTTATACGTATTTTTGCGATTACATGATATTTCATAAATTTAAACTACAGGCGATATGTATCATACGGGTAAGTATTTTTTCATAATATTTAGTATATGGACGTGCCTCTGACTAAGATCTATGACATTGAATTTTTTCAATGTTCTGAGCGCGCGCATTCGAGGCGTTCTCTACATGAGAAATGAAAGTCGTGAGTCTTTTTTTTTTTTTTTTTTTTACGAATTTGCCTTTTTCCAGCAACAATTCCTCAATCTGTTTATGAACTGGATTTTGGATGTCCAAAAAATAACCAGTGACACGAACAAGCAAGCAATACTTGTAAAAGTGATTAACCCTCCAAAAGTACAGAGCGGTCAATAATACCCCACTTTATTAAAATTTGAAATATTAGTCACGGCCCCCGTATAATTTTGATTAAACATTTTATTACTAAATTCTCAAATCTTGATTAATGTTTTGAGCGTGACTTTGATTACCTTACGTTTGCTGATGCAATATTAATATCAAGTTCATAAAATGTTTTCATTCAAATCAACAAACAAATTACTACATGCATTATTAGTCAGTATGTAATTGTCATAAAGTATTGACTATTAAAAACAATAAATATAAGTATGTTTTTTTTATTTGTTAATTAATTTTTAGTGATTTGAGTGATTCTTAATTATCACTGATTGAAGGAAAGGGATTTATAACGTGTTATTACATCAATGTGTTATATGTTATGATTATGAATCATAACATAATAATCAACTGCTAGTTAAAATATTTCAAAATTTAGATACGTTATATTGTCTCTTTTATTCATTCATATACAATACAATGATTTTCAAGTATGTATAGACTCTGTATTAAATTAGGGTTCAATTTAAAAATACTGTCAGGTTATACTATGACGCACAGGTTATACTATGACAAGGAAAGCCGCGGCCAGTACAATCATAATCTACGTATTCACATCCACATTCGCACGACACCACTTTTTAATTTGTTAAAAGCCCTCAGAAAAACAACAATCTGTATGCATCGGGCACTTTGCGGCGCACCTCTTATAATTAAAATTGCATTAGACTGCACAGTAATGACGCTAATGCAATGTTTGGATAAGAAAAATGCAGTCCGACGTTATGTAATCCAATTTGCGGCTTAAAAACGCAGTAATTTGATCGGGAACTGCTCCCTGAGACGGCTCGGCCGCGAGCTACCATATCACAGGCATATTCGCCTACTTCTTGGTTTATGGCCGTTGCTATTAGCACAATTCTACAATGGTAAGAGAGCGTTTATATATTCCTCTATAAGTTTTATTTTATTAAACTAGTGGAAACTCTCGCGACTTCGTTCAATTGCAGTTATTTTCAGACTTCAAGCCCCGTTATATCCACTTAGGGTTTGAACTTGAGAGTTCGTTTTTAGTGCACCCTTACACACCAAAGGAATACGCCATCAAAATTTATCAGTCAGTCAGTCAGTAACGCAAATATATTGAGATTCTGCCTCTGCTCTAAAACTAAATAGTGTGAGTTAAAAAATTATCGAAGATAGTATGTGCATTTTAGGTGAGTTCTATTGTACGCATCAGTTTGAAAAGTGCAGTATAACTTAGGCCAAAATATGACGCATGTGAAAATGTAGAACGCGCTGCAAAATTCTATTGTTGGGGTTTTTGCACAATGCATAATTTCTCTCCAAATAAATAAATGTTCGAATTTCCAAATCTAAATTATCATCATCTAATTACAGCAGCGGCAGCTCAATAAAACTTTTCTTAACTCCCTCAGTCCCCATTCAATATTTTGCACTGCCATAAATTCGAGCATACTGTCTGAACGGAACAATGAATCTAAATAACCATTAATATGTAATAAATACTATGGGGTAATAAAACCGTGTCGCAAGGGGACAAACAAACAAGTGTACCGAGTAACCCTTAAATGCTGCCCATTGTGGAACGAAAGTCGGGCGTGAAATGTGCGTAGAGACCGGAGGGATCCATACGCATGTTTCACTCAAATCAGTATGCTTTGTAAAACAAACTTTATCTCGTTCTGCTTAGATTCAATATAGGTGTGTAAATAAAAAAAAACACAGACCAACTTAAGGTCATGAGTTTTGTGCTGACTTTAGGTTTTAATATCGCAGTTTCATCATGTTTATTTAGTGTCAGTGCTGAAGTGATACTTTAGTACAAGATTACTATTATTTATTCTATACTGAAGTCATTGCCGAATTTCGCCGAGAACAGTCGATTATTTCCGATCCAAATGCCGACAGCTGCTGCTTTTCAGACATAGGGGTCGCTCTTCATTAGTGGAACTTGTCTAAGCTGAGATCGATGTTTGTTTTTGGACAGCGTGGGCTCCAGCTGATGGCTCTTTGATGATGTATTTTATTTAGTGGGGACGAATTGCTGTATCATCTTTGGTAAGAATTTTTTAAAAATGTTATTGATCTTCATACTCATCGTGGAAATTACGAAACGCGGAAGAAATGGGACCATACAACAACGTCTTTATTGCTAGTCAAATAAATACCTAAAAAGTATTCTTAGCAATATTTTACACTATTAAGAATGAGCGAATTAAAATAAAACTAAACTGCCTGGTGTGACGTAAAAATGATAAAAAAATATTATTAACAATAACCATAAATACAAACAAATAAAATCAAGACATTAAAATGTACATCAAATATAAAATCAAATCCACTAGTGAACACAAAGCAACAATATAACAAGCAACAAACTAAACAAAACTGAACAACGGGCTTTAGTTACGTTTAGTCGCGCCCGCGGATTACAAATTGTAAAAAAGATTGGGGGGTCGTTTCGACCCAACGTGTTAATTACGAGGGTTGGCCCGCGAGGGTTGAGATGAAAGTCAATTTGTTGCAGCGACATGATACGGCCCATTTCATCCGGAGCGACAAGTGTGGCACCTGTGCCTTGCAACTGCCTACCCTTTGTGAGCAAACAATTGTGTTCTCCTCTATGGGGTCCATTGTGGTAGCTTTGGGACTTTAGCACAATACATTCGGCAAATGTTTAAGTAAGCTTAGGGGTGATACTGATGACATTATTCAAATATTGGAAATCAATTTATTCAGTTTAGAATAATATTCAAACGAAATATTGGGTACCATTTATTTTTAGCTAGTTCTTTAGTGCTAAAGAAAGACCTTCCTATTTAGAGATATCATTACTGTGTTCTTATAAGTTATAAATTCCAAATCAATGAAAAAGTTTGTTCTTTTCAGAAGATATCAAATTCGGCATCAATCGCTTAGTCGCAGAGAAGACAGAGGAGGATGAAGAAGAGCATCACAATGAAACGAGACCAGAACGAGTCTCTCCTGCATCGCGCTGCGGAAGCCCATGCTGGAACCCCTCACCGCAGTCCCCTAGATCAGTGCGCTCCAGCTCCCCTGAACTGGAAGTGGATTCCCCTCCATCATCGCCTCGAAGACCTCCTGATTCAACATCACCTCCAAAACGATCGGAAGCTTTCTCCGTCAGTGCGTTGCTACGACCAGATGCGCCAAGAATCCAGCCGCAAAGACCGTTCCTATACCCTCCACTACCATTCGCTGAATTCTTGAGAGATGCTGGCAGTCTGGGGTTACCTGGATGGGGTGGATACAGCAACTTCTACCTGCACGCTGTACAAGCCGCTGGGCCAGAACTGATGCGGTTGCGGGCAGCAGTGCTAGGTGCACCAGGTCCACTGTCCAGACCCTTGCCTATTGGGGATGTGTACTCCTGTGTAAAGTGTGAGAAGATGTTTAGCACACCTCATGGGTTGGAGGTGCATGCAAGGAGGTCTCATAATGGAAAGAGACCTTTTGCGTGCGAACTTTGCAGCAAGACTTTCGGGCATGAAATCAGTCTTAGTCAACATAGGTGAGTTTGCATGACATCATTTTATATATACTGCAACAAATAAAACTGCAACATTCTAACAATTGAGGAGCTATCGATTTAGTAATTAGACACTTTAGCACCCAAGTTTAGGTACTAACTAGGGTTTTAAAACGGCTATTTACATTGTATAATGCGTGATTGATTAAAATAAACCGTGCGAGAGTTTTTTGCATCTTTCGTACCTACATTTATAACGTATTTTGAACAGTTTAAAACTTAATATACAAAACATGTATAATATACATCAGTTCAATAGTTTTTTTTTACGTCAATGTTAGACTCATTCATGATTCTCAATCTCATCCAATCTAATATTACCCCTGCTCCTAGGGCCGTGCACAGCGTGGAGAAAGTGTTCGAGTGCAAGCAATGCGGGAAGACGTTCAAACGGTCCAGCACACTTTCCACCCATCTGCTGATCCACTCCGACACGAGGCCATACCCCTGCCAGTACTGCGGGAAGCGGTTCCATCAGAAATCAGATATGAAGAAACACACTTACATTCATACCGGTGAGTCCTAGATGTAACACACATGGTCCTATATTTAGACACAAATCGATGGTTGCTCTCATTGATGTATTTAGTGAAGCCCTTCCACTCAGAGTTTTTAAGTACGAAACACTTACAAATCAGCAAGATAGGTGTTAAACATCAACCTGATAAATTGTTGTAAAACCTCATCATAAGCCATCGTAAAAATTCAACCATAGCAAAGGAGTTTTTGTAAATTAATAAGCAAAATTACATTGAATGAACGAAATAGATGACGTAAAAGAAAAAAACCAGTAGCACTGAAATTGCGATGTCAACTTATTAAATTGAACTTCCAAACTGCCTCGCTAACCTCAAATTGCCACTTCAACTTCAAACTCGAAACTTCCGAGTCCATTTACTTTCCATAACTCAAGTAACAATGTCAAAACATCTTAGACCCCCACAATTAATATACATTAACACCTTGGCGGTGTTTTCTGATGATCGCGTAATGGGGTGGTTGCGGTTGTGGGGTATTGCGTTACGGATACATACTGTTACAGAAGATCACAAGCAATGCTCAGTAATTTAAGCCATGACTTTTCAAACAAGATAATGCCGGAGATGCCTTTACCTGATATACCTTTACATATCGCAGCTGTCATATTGCGAAGACCGCTACTTCTCATCCTGAAATGAAAAGTTTCTTTGTTCTAATCACTGTTGACATTTTATCGAATGCCATTGAAGTCAATAAGAATCCATTAAAAGAAACTGTCTAAGAATATTCTGATTGTATGCACTCTTTCTCGTCCGTATGTCACGCATATCCTGGAACCGCTCATGAATATAAGATGTTGTGGTTTGCGTGTTGTCTCTCCTTAGCACTTGCTTGAACCGCACCGCACCACACAAGTGCCATCGCGATTTCAAACGTTTTGTCTTTCTCACAATGGACAAGTGTCAGTAGACATTTACTTTAGACTTGACCTTTTTCTTTAAAATCTCTTTCATTTTCTTTGTTTCTTTCTTACCATTTGTTTTCTTTCTTACAACGATTTTGTTTGATCGTTTAATTAAAATCAAAGAAAATAAATTTATACAAACTTCTACAAATTTTGAAAATCTACAGATTCAGATATAGGCATGTAGTTTCTTTGTTATATGCGGGTATTTATTAATCTATTATTGTTTGACATTTTCCTCAAAATGTATTGTTTAGCGACTAAGAACACCAAAGATAACGGCTCCATAGTTTTAATATCCGTATGTTATTACATTTCATTGAGTGCTGTTACAATTGTGTCTTGGTCGTCAATTATATAACGATTTGTCAGCTGTGGGGCGTATTACTTGTGACTTTATAAAGCATTATTTGAACTCGTGTTTATTTATTAGTGTTTATTGAGTTTCGTAATAGATACATCACTTTTTATTCGATCATTTTTGATCTTTATTTGATTTTGTAAACTATGTTTCCAGCAATGGTTTATTCAGTTACTATTTAGGAGCGTCTTCTATTTGTAAGGCATTTAAGCAGATATTCAAAGGAATAGTAAACAAAACCTTTCTATATAAGACATCTCAACACCCCTTAAACCACTATCCATACCTACCTAAAGTACCTACTCGCTCCCCAGTTCATTTAAGATAAGGGTGGGGGCTCCGTCGTCCGTGATTCAGACGCATAGATTCGTCGTTTTCATTGCTTTGACAGTGAGTGCGAGAGAGATAGGACGTGATTTGGCATTGAGAGTAAACGAGATAGCAAAAAAGGTTCGGTTAGTTATTGGGCACATGTTTCCGCTACTCTAGGGTGGTTTTGTAGTTGATGAATAAATTTTCAGGGAAATTGCTGGGGTGATTTTAAATTTCTATGTTCATTATTATTCCTGTAATATTGTTGTAAAAGTTAAACTGCGCTTTTACTACACATATTTTTTGAGCTTTAATTGCATGTTAATATTTTAATTTAATAACGTAGAAATCACAAATCATACCAGTAAATTCTGCTACATAATTATTTATTGCATAGTTTTTATGTTTAATTCAAACTACGAACTAACAACTCACAACAAATGACTAAAACTAGATACACATATAAAATTATGTAAGTACTTCATTATATACACAAGAACGATTAGTTAGTTACATCCGAACATAAATAAATGAAGTTACCACACACCTGATCCACCCTAATCCAACCCTACGTGTAAATTATTAACGATATCAACTCGACGAATAGTTGTGCGAACGGCATTTTAATCAGTGTCCTAACTTCTTGATTAATGTACCCTACACAATTTATCGTCCAAATTTTATTTATAATTACGCTAGCTAAATTAAATGGTGCGATTAGTCAACGTCAAGACGTGGGACCGCGGGATCGCGATTTGTCACCTCTGCAACCGGTTTAATTCGCTAATTGAGCCCGGAAGTTGAGCACCCCTGAACTTCTCGTAGGTACCTGTTGTTGGCACAGTAATTTTCGACTTAGTAGTTACAGCTAACTAGTAGAGTAATTAACGCAAGTTGGCAATTTGAATTATTCCTACACGTAAATTTACATCATACATTAGGTACAGAACATACCCCAAAGTAGAACCTTGCGGAACGCCATCAATTATTGAGATGCAATGCAACTTTTCCTTGCAAAAAAACTGGCTTTATCACTTAACGAGATGAAAAAAGCTAGAAAATTAAAAAAGAAATAGAAATGCAATTACACAGACGTTGCTCATCTCATCTCATGAATGTTTGATTCACTCAAATGCCTCAGTTAGTACCATTTTTAAAACTCTTCCTTCTCTTAATTAGTCAGGGAATAAACAAGTGGCACATTAGCTCTCGGAATAATTACACCCGGCTGTATTTCGGTTTCTTTTTTATTTGTACCCACCGCGGTTCGCGGTGAAGAATTTAAAAAGCATTTAGGAAATTAGTTCGCTTTGAGATCAGGGAGAGAAATAAAGAAATAAAGCTTGACAAAAAAATAGTTTTTAATTGAAAACATATTTTTCAAAACAAGCTTTTATTAAATCCTAGGGTTATAGCCTGAGTTGTCTTGGCTAGTAGGTACTAATAGTAATAGTCAAGACAAATTCAACGAGTCCAAACACGACGGGGTTATATTGTAGCAGAGAAGTTTCTATGGCTATCTTTGAGCTCTATCATCAGACTAGTTTGTTGTCACCAAAATATTACATTGTCATCGAAGCTATACAGGTACCTACAACGCTTTAACACAATCATACTATTTACTGAAGAGTTATGTTCAACATACCATACAATTGCATTAACACTGAAGATAAGTAAGTGGGTTTTCCAAATTTGATTATCGAATCCATCATACAAAAAAACACATACATTCATACAAGTATAAGTAGCACAATTGAAGTTAAATAAATCTACTAATAGGTAATACGGATACAAAGAAACGTCACAATTGAAAAACAGCCAATAAGCTACATTTAAAGATTGCAAAGATTACACTATCATATTATTTTCCTAAATGCAAAGTAAGCGATCCCAAAATAAATACTTCCCAAGCAAGAACAAAATTAAAAAGTGTAAAATACTTTAGAATTGCTTCGCCCGTGCCAAATGTTTTTTAACTTTCTGTTCAGACCCTCTGATTACTTTTTAAAGCCTTTTCCGCTTAAAAATAGCAGAGACATCTCGAGAGTTGTTCACCGGCTGTGTTTTTATAGAAAGCGGGTAGTCAATTGCCTGTCTTTCAGCATTAAATGGTAGGAATAAGGGGATACCAGCTCGTTTTACTCACGCAGTAATTATGTAGTTAAACAGGCAGCAAACATCTGCTTTCATTATAAATTCAAAGAGGCTCGCTAACTTCGCTGGATATTGTATAATTGGATCCGGAAGACGCAATTCCGTTGGAAATTGCAGGAGTATGCAAATGAAAAGGAAATCTTGGATTTCTTTTTGGCTTGAGCACTTTATAATTTACATGGAGATCGGCCAAAGTGCACGATATTGGATACTAAAGCGTCGACCTTTTCCGGAAAATATTAAAATATTTTCTTGGAATTTCTAGCTACTATATTTTGGCAACCCATATATACCCATGACAACTATTCGTTACTAGTTCTTTTCTGGTTAAGTTCAACTCAAATGTAAAGCTCGAATAGTCACGTTCGAAGACCCTTCAATCCTCTGAAAATACGAAACCTCACAAACCAAACAAAAATAACAGCTATAAAACTAACTGTCCAATCTCTCGAAACCAATTCTTCGTACAAGATTCCAGACTTCGAGTATTCCGTCCACATAACCTAAAGGGGGTGGAAATCTAAGCGGTCCATAAGGAAGGGGTGTAAAGGGGTGCAGGGGGTGCAAAGGACAGTGGAGCGGGCTTCGCTCCCTCGGGACTGAATCAAGGAGTTCTACGTGCTTCGAGTTTAATTAAGGACTCCGGAGAGCTTGGAATTCTTCGATTTTAGTGGCGCTTTCTTTAACGTTAGATAAGTATAGTTTATAAATACGTATTAAATAAAAACTTATAGTCTGAATAAAAGTTATATTTATTTTGTTTTGGTCATTCAGTTTATTTGCAACTGATTCGTTAGTCAAATAATTTTATTCAAACCGTTTTAAAGGACATCGTTTACTACTGGGGTCGATGATAGTCATAGATTTTACGAAGAGAGTTCAGAGAATTATTATTATAGTAGTAGGTAATTATACCTATATATATATAAATGTAAATGTATTGAAAAAATGTTGTCAACTACTGTAAGCGTCATTCAAAAGAATGCTCAGCTAGTCAGTTTTTCAGTCTCTAGAGAGTCTTGAACATCTAAAATTTCCATCACGTTCCCACACATAAAACCTAAACAAAAACGCCAAGCTCAATCCAGATTTATATTATTTTCATCCACGCAACCTGATCTCATCGGGGGATACCCGCGGAAAATCAGATAGATACGAGATTTTTTTCTCACGCGAAAAAATGACAGTTGATTTCGTATGCCGTGCAGTCGTCTGCCTCACTCCCATACAATATTAGACTGTCCCAAGAGAGAAGGATAATTAAATTAATGTCCTCAGCCCTCTTTGGCCCCACGTTTCGTTGCCTGTAATTTGACACCTGCATTGTTTTCTCTGTAGTTTTATTCGTGGAGTTTCCTTGCTGTTGCTGTAGTTTTGCTACTTTGAGATTTGTTCAGAAGATATGACATGGATAGGTACTGTTTCTTTGCTAATCTTTTATTGATGTTTGGTTGGTTCCCGACACTTCAATAGCTCTTTTTTCTCAGAAAACTAATATTGTTCTAGGTATAACTAAACTAGTACCTATAAAAATTGGTTATAATTTTTCTTCAATATTTTTATTGCGATTTTTATAATAAATCTGAGCTTGATGCTGGAACTGATTAAAAAGCTAGCCCCAGCACTTTACGTAATAGAAACCAACCCACTAAAAAAATCAGCGGTACCAATATTTTTAATGGAATCAAAACCACACACAACTAAAAAATCAAAGATGAGCCATCTATCACCCTCATAACTACCTCTGGAGCTTCACTTGGCGAAGTGGCTGACGCGTGGCAGTCGCACGCGCCTTCTAATTCAATAAACACATTATCACGATTACCCCGGAACCCCCGCTGGGCGCCCGAATTGCCCCGAAGCGGCCCGATTGCCCCCGATGATCCCCGAGCGGTCCCGACGCAAGGCTCTAGGGACCAGTGATTTCGTCAGCTGATTTGGTGATAGTCATCATGAATTTTATTCAAATTGGCCAATGCTTTTTGTCAGGGTGTAAAGTTTATAAAACAATATCTAAAAACGTAAAAGGCAAAATGATTAATTTTACTGATATATAAGAACTTCGTAAATCAAGTACTCTCACATTTTACTGCAGCTTATTTTATACAATAATATCTACAAATATTTACGATTTTTTTATAATCGACCGCGGAAAAACCAAATAATTGTAATGTATGTTTTTACTTTGATAAGAACATAAAAATTACCTACTGCTCTTTATTTTCTCACATAAAATAAAATACCCGCAGCTATACTTCCTCGACGCGTAAATTCATTATTAAACCAAATACAAAATAGTCCAACATATTGACTAACTTCATTATAATTAAATACCGGCATATTCGAAACCACTCATTGCCAACCAACTGTTATAAAAAAAAACTCATTCATCAAGAATTGGTGTGCATCCCTAAATACTGACGACAAACTTAATGTTTACAGCCAATGAGAACCTTATCATGATAGCATAAAGATCACAATCGAATGCATAGTTCGATGCTAAGTTGGCCGGTGTAGGGTGACCTACAATTTTTAATAATACGGATTATGTTAGGGTTCTTTGGGAATTGGCTGGAGGGCACGTGTCAAGCGCGCGCGTATCAACACGATGTCATTATTTAAACAATAAATTTAATTGTAAATTGCCTTCAATGTGAGTGTTGCCTCAAATAATACGCTCAAAAATTGTGCATTATGCTGGTAACGGTAAAAAACAAGAAAATGTCGGTACATTCTGATATTGGTATAATTAGGCAAATTAACAAAATTGAACGTAAACTTTATTTATTTGGTTATAAACAAAATAATAATAATTAATACTTACCTATAACAGCATTGACCTTATACATTGGTAAACTAAATCCTAATACTATTAAAAATACGAAAGTTTTTGAGAAATTTTGATGAGTGTCGTTTTGGCTTAAACGACAAAACGGATTTAGATGAAATTTGCTGTAGATGTAGATAAAGAATCAGACTACAAAATAGGGGTACTTATAACCCTTAAAGATAAAAAGACGCAAAAGGGATGATTTTGGTATAGATTTGGTATAGACGCTGGTGTACAACAATTCTGACATTACAGACTAAAAACATACAGTCGCCATAGCAACGCAGGTTTGATTAATTAATGATACGCATTCCACCTAAATTCGTAATTTATTTTATCAGTAGATTCAGTAGGTACTAGGTTTATAGGGAATTTTTCTATGCGATTATTGAAATTTGGACAGAACAAAGTCTGTCGCGGTCGGCTATTAATTAATAAATACTTATTATTGTATGAACAGTTTCCATATATTATTTTTGTTTTGCTTAAATATTTTTTTATTATTTAGGTATGATTCATAGTATATCTAATTTATAAGTACTTAGGTATATTTTATTCCACATAAAAACTTTTTACTTGTTACTTTTTCTAATCGTTTTTTTTTACAGAAACAGGAAGTTGACCATATTTTAATAAACTTTTTTATATAATTAATAATAACTCCATATTTACGGGGTTTAACCAGTCACGCGACATTTTCGTTTTTGTAAAAAATATGTCCATATCCGGACTAAAGTACCTACATCCGGGAAAATGATAATGTTGCACCATAGTTTGTCGTACGACAACGCAAAGCATAAATTGGTGCAGGAATTATCGTATAGGGATGGTTTGGGTGTGGTATGTATGACGTCATAATGTTAAAACTGTCTATATTTTAATAAGTTTTCTGGTGAAAGATATTTATCAATGACAAGCTTTTATAAAATCATATAAACCATTGCGCACCTGCGCGCTACCACCTGTCATATCGTATAACATTGTCATCGGTACTTGACAAGAATGCAAAGTTTCGAAGAATTTACTAAGAAGTTCCGTTGTAAGTGACTGTTTAACAGCTCCTGACTCCATCATCAGATCAGATCGCTGTCACCATGTTATTGTATTGTCATGAGTCATCATAACAAAAGGTGTATGCAAAATTTCAGCTCAATCGGTTGAAAATAACTGCTTCCAAATTGGGTTGCAAGATTCCACCCGAACAAACATAGTTAACAACATACATACATACATACATTGCAAGTTAAATAAAAGCTTGTAAATATACAACATAATGCAAACGCACCCGTTCCATTTTCAAAACAAACCGCATATCCGATAATCAAATTACACTGTTTTGATTGGCCACCGTTCGTTTCGCGCGCTTTTAAAGTGTTTTGATTCGCCGGTGCGACCTCAGCGCCAGTTGTCCAAGTGCTTTTAACCGGGCACTTGAAGATTGTATTGGCTTTAAACCATTTTAAAACCTATTCAAAGTGCCGAAGGTTCAAAGTCAAGTGTATTGTGAATGACATTTGAAAGGTCTTGTTTGGAAACGTTCAACGCGGTGCAGTTGAAGTGCAAAAATAATACTCGTAGTAACAAATGTGACTGCATTTGTTACAATAACATTGAATTGGTGAGCTTTTTTTCTTGACCATGTGGTAAATAGCCATATGGTGTGGAAATGATACAGGGTGAATTGAGACCACTCGCGAAAACTGGAGTTGGGTTCAGTGGCTTGAGCACGAACGCTTTTACAATACAAAAAGTGTCAGTTTTGACATTTGGACGATACGTTATCGATACGATAATCATTCATGGTAATCCCCCAGACCATCTTGATCGATTTTCGCCGGAAAACAACAAATCTATAGTGGCAAATTCAACTTCCAAAATAAGTTTGCTTGAAAGAAAATAGTGATTTTTCATTTGGGGCATTGGTAGAGATGGCGTGCTTGTGCCTTGAGTTTTCGGAAGTCCTAATACACCTATTATTACAAATTTACTACCTAATAACAGACTTTTAAAATTCCATAAATATCAAAATGTGGGCATGTGCCAAATATAATGTTTGGACGTGCCTCTGACTACCCCCACTAGGCATCTTCAAAGGATCTAGGTGTCTGGAGATCTGAGAGGATGTCTACCGTACTAGGGGATTACGGTCGTGATCCTATTTATTTATTAGCAAATAATCTATTTTATCAAAAATATAAAATCAAAAATAGTCTGCTATTGATCTGGATCAGTTGAGCTACCTAGATTGACTACCTTTACAACGGCCAACTGTTTCTTATGTATTTTGTATTATATTTTGTAAGTATTACCCCATATTTTTAGTTGTAACCTCGAAATATCTCCACCTAGACTCGACCTCGAAACCTTGTCTTGGTAGTTTTAGTTGAAAATTACCTCGAGTTTGCCTCTAGTCGAGGATTCCTCAGTCAACAGAACTGTTAACTCAATGTACCTTGAGATGTACCTTGACATTCCTCGACAGCTTTTGAACGACGCATGACGTAATGACGTAATTGAAGAGTTTGAGTCAAGGTAGAGTCGAGGTTACAACTAAGAATAAAGGGATTATTATCATTATAATATTGAGTTCTATTTTATAGGTAATCAATCTGAAGTATAATGCTTTTCGAAATATGCAAAGCTACTCAGAGATCGTGTTACCACGAAGTCGAACCCTCGTAGTTACCTAATATTGTCGCATTAGATTTATATCAACTGCAATGACTATTATGATCCTATTAGTAAAGACATTTTTGATTTACGACACGATTTCGATACGATTTAACGCAGGGTTCCGTACCCAAAGGGTAAAAACGGGACCCTATTACTAAGATTTCGCTGTCCGTCTGTCTGTCACAGGGCTGTATCTCATGAACCGTGATAGCTAGACAGTTGAAATTTTCACAGATTATGTACCTATTTCTGTTGCTGCTATAACAACAAATTAAAACTAGAATAAAATGAATATTTAAGTGGGGCTCCTACAACAAACGTGTTTTTTTACCGTTTTTAAAGATGATGGTACGGAACCCTTCGTGCGCGAGTCCTACTCAGTTTTTATTATAACTTACAAATTTATTTTGGGTTTCACGAGAGTAACCTACTTGTACCTATGTTTAGCTAATATTAAAGAAAACACACTGAGCTATTTTAGTTTTTAAACACAAAAGTTACTAAAAACTGATAATTGATTTTGTATTTATTTTAATTATTTTCAAAACCAGTAAAAATTATAGTCATGGGTTTGGTTCCGTATTTGTTTCTTCTCTTCATGATGGTGATATGCCTAAACGAGGTAGTCAGAGGCACGTAAACACATTACATTTGGCACATGTCCAAATTTTGTCACGATGTATCGTTTATCGCTTTGCGGAGTAGACTAGACACAGTTATCTGATTCCTATAGCACAAGCTTTGTTTAGTTTGGAGCTAGATAGAATCGTGTAAAAATGCCCACCAACATTTATTATTATTTGATATCCATCGTCGTGTATAAATGATAATAATCATACAAAACGATGGCCCAACCCTTGCTGTAATTGTTTATGGTATTGTCTACTATCATTTTTGACGCATCCACTTTATTGGAACGATGTAGGTTGTAATATGGATTAGTAATTTATGGGGTGTCATATTATAACTCGAATAAAGTACCCATCTGGGTTATCAGCTGTCTATTTGCGGTTCGGGTTTGATATTAATTCTTTGATTTATGGTTTTCGTTCATGCTACTGCAAAATGTGGGCATGTGCCAAATGTGAGGTTCGGACCTGCCTCTGACTAACCCCTTTAGACATCTTCAAGGAGCTTGGAGATATGAGAGAATGTCTTGGGGATTACAGTCGTGATTCTGTAATTGTTTTATTTCATTTATGGTTTTGTTTATTTGGTGCTTACGAAAAGTACCTTAATTTAGCGTTTTTTATCTCAATTATTTATATGTACTCACGTAATTTACAAATTTGCAAAATGTTCGTGAGCGAACTTGAATATTGAATTCAATTCAAACGACTAAAAACATAAGGGTTTTAACGTTCAACAAAATAATAAACTGCTAAGTAAAGGACAGTAAGTCCTTTACTTAGCAGTTTATTATTTTATATACATATACATTTATATACATCTACTACATAGGAACTACACCTTAATAATGTTTAGAAATTACATCTTCCCTTAGACATCTTCAAAGGTTTAAAGACATTTATTCTCAAAAAAGACACAGTCACTTAAATGAGAATACTTAATTAACTAAAGTAATAAAATGCTTATGTGCTACAAATTAAGTTCAGATCTTCAAGGATCTGCGCCCTTAGAGATCTGAGTAAAGTCAGAGGCATGTCCTAACATACATTTGAAGGAAAAAAACAAACAGTCGTGATCCTATTCTATTAATGCATTCATTCATTGTAAAAGTAAATACATTTAGATACAAAGTTGTTTGTTAAGTTTAATACCGAGAATCGTAATCATGATTATGAATCAGTCTGGCTGTCAAGCAAAGGCCCCTGTCCCGAAATGCTGGGACAAACATCAATTGTCACGGCAGCAATAAGCGCAGTGACTCCCGCATTCCAGCGACAAACTGCTTTGCGGGAACTTAGAGGCATCAGCAGGAATATTCTGATTTCGGTAGAGCAATAACCACAAATAATATCTAAACTATATTTTTATAAAAAAATGTCCTCGGTGCCCGACCACCTGCACCCGAGAGGACTTACTTGAGGCATCGGATAGGGCCTTGGAAGTGGCAACTTACTGGAAGCAACATATCTGATGGAAATGAATGAGTACATTGACTCGAGGAATGAATGAATATAAAAAAAATATTTTTATGTTTGTTTGTAATGGATAGTAAAATAATTACGTTTAAAAAACTAAAAAGAAAACCGACGAAAATGTATCGACCAATCGCAAAGTCAAGAGACGATATTAATTTTTCATTCCTACATAAATATAATTTAAATGGGACCAACTTGGGACTATTCTCTACACAATAGAAAACAAATCATCGAAATCAGTTCACCAGGTAAAAAGATATAGTCATACATAAAAAAATAAAATAAAAAAAACATACGCGTCGACTTGAAAACCTTCTCCGTTTTACGTCGGTTAAAAACTGAACCAATTTTCTAAATTATCTCACCTATCAAAAGCAGCATTTTCAGATCCCCACAAAAAGAGCAACAATATAACCTAAGGTATCAAAAAATTACTTATAATCATCATAGGTATATAATCACCCTTTTAAAAGTGGAGTACGCTGCTAGCATAAGCTAGACATAAGCTATATTTCAAATTTCACCCAAATCTGTCCAGTCGTTTAGGTGTGATTGAGCCACAAACATTTATAAACTTTCGGATTTCTAATATTGGAAAGAAGTAAGATAACATGAGTAGGTAAGATTATACTCGTCGTAAGAGGAGTAGAAAAAATCAATCTACAAAGAATAAACCGAAATATAACTTAGCAACATAAAAGTCTAGTTACAAAATAAAAAGGCCAGCCAGACAAACAAAACTTGGAAATACATAAAAGTGTACCACCAACGACACAGCATAAAACAGAATAGTTCGCCGAAAATCGTCGCATTCCCTTCCGTCGGTCCGCGAACACATCGCAATAAGTGAAGTGACTCTGACATTCCAGCAATCCGGCCGGCAATCTGCATTCCTTGACCACCCTGTACCTACTGTGGATCTCCTTACTAGATCATCCTGTAGGCACCTACTTCCTCATATTGTTAAAAGATGGAAAACATCGCGAGAAAATCAGTTAATATTTTAATAAGCGTAACTTAAATAACTACTGCAAAAAGTGGGCATGTGGAATATTTGGACATGCTTCTGACTACCTCTTTGAGGTATGTTTAAGGATGAAGATGTCTACCGTACTTGGGGATTGTAATCATGAACAACTTTTTTTTTATTATTGAAAATATAATCTTTCGACCCACATGCGTACGTAGATTTTTTGACGAACTCTTAGGTATTTTGTCATAAAGCTTTGCTAAATCATTATCGTCACTATAACTAGTGAAATACCTGGTTTGGACAAACAGGTTTCAAGTATTTGAAAAGTATTTGAACTAGCAAGCACTGCATTCGGCTAAAAACCTTCACCGCTCTATGTTAGCTCTTGACAACCACATTGCAATTGAAACGAGATATTCAAACTAGTGTTTTTGATGGTATTGTGTGGACAACATAGTCTAGCTGCATTTTTGGCTCTGACACAAAATAAAAGCATTTTTAGCGAGCGACAAAACATGAATGTTTTCTAACTCTATAGAAGCAAACTGCTTTATTAAGCGCTTTTTGACGCTTTGATAATTACATTTTAAAACCTAAAAAGAAATGCGACGAAAATGTTTCTACTAATAGAAAAGTGAAGAATTTGACTTTTTAAATTTTTAAAATTTTATGAAGAAAAAATTAGTCCTTTATAAAAACAATTTAAATGTGACCAACTTTGAACTATTCTTTACACAATAGAAAAAATCATTAGAATCTGATCACCAGGAAAAATAAAAAAGCAACAAAAAATATACGCGTCGTGTTAAAATCCTCTATTTTTCAACACTTTTGGTGCATTGAATCATGTTATCTGATACCGTTAATTGGTATCTTCTTTACTATAGGTACAGAAACAGAATCGCTACGAGAAAAATCTCATAAAACTTTACCATCAATCGCGCTCGGAAACCAACGAATTCTTGCCAAAAACATTCTTCTATTTTCCCATGTGGGGGTGGGTCTGCCCCCGACTCGGGGTGGAATTAACGAATTTGTCAACTGTCACGGTGGAAGGACCTTATTAGTTTTTCTGAGGACCGATGATTTTCTCTGTGGCATGTCAATTACGAGGACGAGGACGTATTTTATTAGGCGCGTGATAGATAGCATGCGGGATGGAGATTTCGGACACAGTTTATACTGAATCTTTTACGGTGCCAACAAAATGTTTTAGTTGGTATCTCGTAGCTGGGATATATAGCTTTGGGCAGTAGACAATATTTATAGTGCAATGAACAGGCTCTACAAAATGTGAATTTTCGATGAGACTTGTGAAAATATCACAGAGAGAATCGTACTATTCGCATTTTTTGCAGAAAATAGTTACTTATAGTTATTTGGACGAGTCATTATGTAATTTTAAGAATTCTTTGTTGGAATTTTGATATTGAATCATACAAAAGCAATCACGTAATGCTTATATTACAAAAAGTCCACCTCGTTTTGCAGACACATAAAGCAAAAATATTGCCATACGAAACCTACCACAAAAATGCTTAAAACATAGGGTAGTCAGTGCTGTAAATCTCCATGTAAGTGGCATTTACACAGCACATACGTTATCCTGACGCAAATCGTAAACGTCCGGCACAAACTCGGGCTTTGGGACGCATTTGCACAGAAAACAGGAAACTATTTAAACCATTAAATTTAACTTTCAAAACTTTCGTGAGTGGTACTACAGATTATGTCAAAAATGGGAAATTACTCACGTAAAAATATATGCCATCAAAAACATAACTTGTAAAAAAAGCCAAGTCTTGCAACGCAACTCAGTTCTTCTACCGTAAAAAGTTGTGAGATCCATGTAATACCAAGTCGGTTAATTTGTTCAATCCCTACTTTAAGGGTCCTTCTGTCTTAAGTTATTATGTATATGTTAGCTAATTACGTAATAACATAAGACAGAAGGACCCTTAAAGTAGGGATTGAATACGGTAGAAGAACTGAGTTGCGTTGCGAGACTTGGCTTTTTTTACAAGTTATGTTTTTGATGGCATCTCATTTATTTTTGTAGATAGCCCTACTTTTTAGGGTTCCATACCTAAAGAGTAAAAACGGAACCCTGTTACTAAGACTCCACTGTCCGTCCGTCCGTCTGTCCGTCTGTCCGTCTGTCCGTCTGTCCGTCTGTCCGTCTGTCCGTCTGTCCGTCTGTCCGTCTGTCCGTCTGTCCGTCTGTCCGTCTGTACGTCTGTCCGTCTGTCGGTCTGTCGGTCTGTCGGTCGGTCTATCCGTCTGTCTATCACAGGGCTGTATCTCATGAACCATGATAGCTAGACAGTTGAAATTTTCACAGATGATGTATTTCTGTTGCCGCTATAACAACAAATACTAATAACAGAATAAAATAAATGTTTAGGTGGGGCTCCCATACAACAAACGTGATTTATAGATAATGGTACGGAACTCTTCGTGCGCGAGTCCGACTCGCACTTGGCAGGTTTTTTTAGGATTTATACACTAAACACTAATTGTATTCCAAATTTGAAGCTTCTATGTCTGCTAGAAGTGCCTTAAACTTTTGATGATCGGTCAGTCAGTCAGTCAGTGAGTGAGTGAGTGAGTGACAAAATAAGAAACTTTGACTAGTTATAATTCTTAAACTACTGGTTCAAATTGAATGAAATTTGAAATATACCGTGTTGATATAGTGCCTGCTTGGTTACTGAAAATTCAGGCTTCTAGTTTTATCCACAACGAAGTTATAAGGGGTCGAAAATGGCCTGAACTGCTTCGAGAAAAGGATGGTACAGCCGAGCCGCTTTATTGCTTGACTTGGCGGGGGCACTGCCGTGCCCCCAGATTGAGACCATCAATGTTTCGATTCATCTCATTCATGTCACGAATGAAGCACTATCGTATCATGAAGGTATCGTCCAAATGTCATAACTGACACTTAAACAATACAGTAAGTGTCATTTTTGACGTTTTGGTGATACGGTGACGATACGATAGTGAGTGCTAGCCCTTCAGTACAGTACACACTTCTAGAAGATTCTAAAAATAACTTTTCACAAAGCTTAGTGACATGATAGTCATCATTTTGACTTTACATTATTATTATCGTAAGTTATTAAAATTATACTCTATTGATATGGAAATAAGAACCAATAAGCGCTGATACGAGTGAACACTGAAAATCTACCTTGTACCCAAACACGAGTTTATGCGACCGGCTTTGGGCGTCTTTGTTTACGTTAGAGAAATGGGTGGAAAGATTTGTACCTACCTATTTACAAGAGGTACACAGACGTGTATGGTTATCCATTAACTGTATATTTAGTAACCATGGGCTAGGCTTGGTATTTAGGGTTGTGCGTTACCAAAACATCAAATTCTATTTTACAAGTAAATTATTCTATTTATTCTGGTAATGGTTCTGGATTTATTTTTGTAATATAAATGTTACAGGAAAGATAGATAACATCGATTCATAAAGCTCTTATAGATCACTTCACATTCGAGCGTTGTAAACCTAATAGATTTTTTTGTTTTTGTTCTACTTATTACGTTATTTTTATTTATTTAGCAAAAACAAATATTACGTTGATGACAAAAAAAAACTATTCTGATTTGATCAGTTCTTCTGATTTGATTAGTCTGATTTGATTCAAGATAGGTCGAAAAGCAAATTCAATGGTTGTACCTACGGCTGTGTATGTAGTCCACGGTCGATTAGTTGGGGCGTTCAACCTAAAATATTCTAAACCGGCTTCGCACGGGTGGTACCTGGATAAAAAGTAACCTATGTGTTATTCTGATGTATAAGCTATATTACTGTAAAGTTTCATTTTAAACCGTTCAGTAGTTTTTGCTTGAAAAAGTAACAAACACACACACACCCACTCACTCACAAACTTTCTCATTCTCATAGGATTTTAGAACTGTCATCCTGAGTTTACGCGAATTTAAACTATAATGCAAAAAATATAAGACCGATCGTATTTTACGAAATTTAAGTTGGAAACATCAAAATTGCCACCAATACCGTATTTAGCTAAGCTCCAATCATAAAAATAGCAAAAGAATAATTACTACGAATCGATTTCGTCATTCTTGTTACAATGGTTTTGTCAACTCACCTTACGTAGCGGTTTTGTACCGCAAAAAGCGAAAATGATGTTTTGTTTTCCCAAGATGGCGTTATTTGCCATCCTCTCCGCGAGATTGTGTCGACAGTACCAATATTCCATTAGACCCGATACCTAAGGAATTGTGGTCGTTATTTAACGGAATAATATGGCGGTGGACGCGGGTTTGAACTTAAAATTTATTAAATGATTATAATTTATTGCGAGGATCGATCTCGATAGAACATGATTTTCTCCACATGAAGTGGGAAAAGGACAAAAAAATTATAATTTAGGATCGGTTTTGAAAAAGGTTCCGTAGTGCGTTCTGGACTTTGACATAAATAACACAGACCATGTACCTAAATATCTAGAATTTATACATTTTTAAGGCGGCAAATAGAGCGAGACCCATTTGGACTTACTCATTCTCACTAACAGATATAACCCCGAAGTATCTCCAAATTTACATCTCTTTGTTTCTATTTTTCTGTTAAATTGTCTTGATGTAAGTAACTACTAGAACTCTTTTTAAGAGTTATTTTGCGTCCTACATAAATATAATTTACTTATTTATTTCTCTAAATTGAATTACTATTTATTATCTGTGGATTTTATCCACTTTATTTTATTTCCACGCCATTTAGTTCGCCAGTTAGTTCTTATTTATTAAACAGAACTATGTTCGTGTTAAGGAGGCGAGCGTTGAAGCTGCTACACAGTTATTAACTTTTGTGGTTTCATCGTACACTATGTAAAGTACACCCATGTATTTGTTCTGAATAAATGATTTGATTTTTGATTTGATTATGAATTGCTTTGTGTCAAAATGTCATGGAAAAATTTGCTTCAATCGCCCATTTACGAGTTAACGGACTGCATATGACGGTCGCGGCTTGTTAGGGAACCAAGGCTGTAGGTAGGAGGATGGAGTGTTGTGAAAGCGACGACTAGAGATTGGAATGGTGTTTTTGTTCGTGGTTTGTTGTCTCAATCTAAATTCGATTCAGTGGCGGGTGGTAAGATTTGTGCGCTATCCGGGATTCGAATGCCATATAAATAAATAAATATTGGTGGATGCAAAACGCAATCTAGCCCCAAACTAAGAAAGCTTGTACTATGGAAACCAGATAACTGATAGAATACTTTTATGAGTACTTTTTTTAAATGCATACTTATCCTAATAATATTATAAATGCGAATGTTTGTGAGTTTGTGCCTCAATCAGACCTAAACGACAAAACGGATTAATATGAACATTGCTGTAGATGTTAATATAATGTCCGAATAAAAAATAGGGTGGTTTATAATCCGACAAACATTCCCAAAATGATAAAAAAAGAAAAAGGGATGATTTTGGTATAGGTGGCGCTGGTGTGCTAAAAATCTGACATCTGTTTTGACTACACAGGACAGGACAAAGTCTGTTACGGGTCGGCTAGTTATACATATAATTATTATTAACATCCAGACACAGAACAAACATCTATGTTTATCACATCACTAAATAGTATCAAGCAAAGTCGCTTTCCGCTTCCCGCGTCTGTATATATGTATGTATGTTTGCTTATATCTTTAAAACTACACAACGGATTTTGATGCGGTTTTTTTAATAGATAGAGTGATTCAGGAGGAAGGTTTATATGTATAATAACATGCTACCCGTGCGAAGCCGTGGCGGGTCGCTAGTATATTTTATAACCCTAAAACGCTAAATCTGTTTTAATCTAAATACATTTACTGGTTCAGAGACCGTACCACAAGCTCTTAAAGTAATATTAAAACATTATTACTCACTATATTAAATTGATAACGCTATACGAACTCGTTTTTATATTACTACTCGGTACACTACTTGCTTTAATATTACTTTAGAGCTTGTGGTAAGTGGGCTGAGCATTATCATGACAAAACCTCTCCAAGTTTCACAACTGATAATAAAATCCACAACTTGCATTTCGCCAACCTTTCAAGGATCCTTTGAACAAACCATCCTCAAATCTCGCACGTATACCTATAGCTGGTCATCCCTCCCACGTCTTGGGTGGGGGAGGTCAGGGGGAGGGGGAGGTTGGCATGTGGATCGTAAACCGGGATTCTCTGAGGAAAATCCGCACTTCACTAGCGTGGTAATCACAGCGGCGCGCGTGGATTTGTTGAAATGTTGAGAGAGGTTATGTATACTGTAGGCAAAAAGCTTGAAGTATATACTTATCTACATTATCCTAATCCTACTTCCTACTAATATTATAAATGTGAAAGTTTGTGAGTGAGTGTGTGTGTGTTTGTTACTCTTTCACGCAAAAACAATTAAACTTTACAATAATATAGCTTATACATCAGAATAACACATAGGCTACTTTTTATCTAGGTCGCCACCCGTGCGAAGCCGGGGCGAGTAGCTTGTAATATTAGAAGTGCGATATTTTGTGAGTTTGTTTGTATGTTTGCGCCGTAATCAGGCCTAACGACACGAAGATGAAATAATGTGGTGTAGATATAACGCCAGAATAAAACATAGACTATTTTAAAATACAAAAAACATCCCAAAAATTATAAAAAACGCAAAAGATATATATGGTTTTAGTATAGATGGCGCTGGTGTGCAAACAATCTGACATCAGTTGTCGCAACATACGTTACTCTATACGATTAGTGAAATTTGGATAGAACAACGTTTGTAGCGGGTCTGCTAGTCCAATATAAAGAAGTAAAATTTGTTTTTCCACATCTCTAACGTGACAAGTTAACGTGACGTTGCAAGCTCATCGCCATTTTTAAGAATACTAATTTGTATCCTCATCATGTTTTCCTTTACCGTTCATACCGTGTTTGTTGCCTGATTCTTCTTTCTGCTTGTTCGCGAGAAACAGTAGCTCCTAAGACGTTTTTAAAGTGGTCCTTGTGATTGTTCTTTTGACAAATTACAACAAAAATGCATTACATTTTTACAAACCAAAAATCAGACACCAACAAAGCATCCCCAGGAAAAGCATGACAATAATTTTAACCACGCTTAATAATTCAATGCCCCTAAAAAAATGCTCCGCAAAATTGGGGGTGGATTCGCAGACTTGCATTTACATGGTCATTGAATATTCAGGTGCCTGCAGGTTGACAGGGTACAGGTATAGTGAATGCGAGAGTGTAAAGCTGTAGAGAGGTCCACATTCACGTAGATGTCAATTTTATTTTGACATAGGTTGACAAGAAATTATTGTATTTTAGCATAAAGTTGTCTGAAACGTCTTACCCTCGTATTCAAGAACGACACTATGAGAACACGCCTACACAGTGCAGCAGTGGACGAAATCTCTTTTCATAAAAATCACTTTATGTGTTGAGCGACACTATGGCGCACGCTACCGTGTGCCTTTAGAGCTCAACTTTGGCTAGAAGCGCACGACAATGTGCCTCTAGTCACACTATGCAGTATCGCACAACACATAAAGTGATTTTTATGAAAAAAGATTTCGTCCACTGTGGCTGCGTGTTCTCATAGTGTCGTTCTTGAATACGAGGGTTAGGTTCTAGGCTTGGTCGCGAGGAATCGGCGTAGCTTCACCTAGGTCTTAAGACGTTTCAAAGTGATCCTTGTGATTTTATTGAATTAAATTGAATTTGAATTGAATTTGTTGACTCAGTCTTATAAAAACGTTTTTACCTCATGAAATAATACTAAAAATATATAAATAACTAGTTATTAAGTAACAGGTAAAATATATTAATAAAAATAATAGGTTTAAAGTAATAATATTACGTATGTAAAAATAATTATTTATAAATGCTAGGTAAAATTTAAATAACCTAGATTGTATTGCCACTACATTGTATTGTATTTTCGTTGAGCAAAACAAATTGTACAACATAATAATAATATAGAATTAAAACTATCGTGGTTGTTAATAATTTTAAATAGAAATTCGGCTAATTTTCTTTTATTGCTAACGTCTCGAGACAATCTGAATTGTCTCGAGACGCTCTTCATCTGGTTCAATATTCTTAATATATATAATTTACGCGTTTCGTTGTTTGTCCGCGATGGACTCCTTAACTGCTTAATCGATTTTAATCAAACTTTGCACACCGTGTGCAGTTTGATCCAATTTGAAAGATAGGATAGCCTACATCTCAATTATTTTACTGCAATTATTTGTTTATTATCTGACAGTCGCAATTATCTGTTAGATCCAAAAGATTCTAACAGATGGCGATATCTGTTGACAAAGCAACGCGTGGCGTCTGCTAGTAACTTATAAGAAAAAACGTGGTAATTAGCCATATTTGTATTCCAAATATTAATAATTATTATGAATATGAAGCTGGTTGCAGCTCGTCTCATGCTCTAGCTAGGAAGTTAGTTCGATCGAAATGTTATCAATGTTATCTTAGAACTAACAAAGAAGTTTTTTTAGGGTTCCGTACCCAAGGGGTAAAAACGGGACTCTATTACTAAGACTTCGCTGTCCGTCTGTCTGTCCGTCTGTCTGTCCTTCTGTCTGTCCGTCTGTCTGTCCTTCTGTCTGTCCGTCTGTCTGTCTGTCCGCCTGTCTGTCCGTCTGTCTGTCCGTCTGTCTGTCACAGGGCTGTATCTCATGAACCATGATAGCTAGACAGTTGAAATTTTCACAGATTATGTATTTCTATTGCTGCTTTAACAACAAATACTAAAAACAAAATAAAATAAATATTTAAGGGGGGCTCCCATACATTAAACATGATTTTATTGCCGTTTTTATAGATAATAGTACGGAACCCTTCGTGCGCTAGTCCGACTCGCACTTGGCCGGTTTTTTTATTTAAATCTGACAACCTTTATTAACATAAATAAATAACATCAAATACTGATTACAGAATATATAAAAATATCACAAGAACCAGTTGAGCTATCTAAAAACCGTGCCAACAGCCAGTACGTAATCTTTCGCTCTAATGGTATAAAAAAACCAGCCAAGTGCGAGTCGGACTCGCGCACCAAGGGTTCCGTACCATTATCTATAAAAACGGCAAAATAATCACGTTTGTTGTATGGGAACCCCCTTAAATATTTTTTTTATTCTGTTTTTAGTATTTGTTGTTCTAGCAGCAACAGAAATACATAATCTGTGAAAATTTCAACTGTCTAGCTATTACGGTTCATGAGATACAGCCCTGTGACAGACAGACGGACAAACAGACGAACAGACAGACGGACAGACAGACGGACAGACATACGGACAGACAGACGGACAGACGGACAGACGGACAGACAGACGGACAGCGAAGTCTTAGTAATAGGGTCCCATTTTTACCCTTTGGGTACGGAACCCTAAAAACATAGTGATAGGTACAAGGTAAAAGTTAGATAAATAAAACCACCAATTAAATTAATAAGGAAATAAAACTCGAGTTGCAAAATGTAATTAATTGTAAATTATTAACTTGGGTAAGTTACGATAATACTTGTACTTATCACTTACGGGTTTTTCTAGTGCTTTGTACGAAAACATTCATCGGGGGAAACTGATTGTAACTATTGTATGGTATCACGTCAAAGTTTTCCGTATAAGACTCATTTAAATGTAATCCTATCCTAATCCTAATAATATTATAAATGCGAAAGTTTGCTCTGCTATGTTTGTTCCCTAATCAAAAATAAACGACAAAACGGATTAAGATGAAATTTTCTGTAGTATGTAAATAAAAAATCAGAATAAATAAAGGGGAAACTAATAATCCGAAAAACAACCCCTAAATGATAAAAAAACGCAAAAAGGATGATTTTGGTGTAGATGGCGTTGGTGTGCAACAAATCTGACATACGTATTAACATCAGGCGTCATAGCATGTGTTAATTTGGAAAGGACAACGTTTGTCACGAGTAGGCTAGTAATATTATAAATGTCAAAGTTTGTAAGTTTGTATGTACCTATGTTTGTTCAATCAGGTCTAAACGACAAAACGGATTAAGTTGAAATTTGCTGTAGATGTAGATATACTGCCCGAATAAATAATAGACTACTTTAAAATATGAAAATCCCCAAAACTAAAAAAAAAACACAAAAGGGAAGATTTTAGTATAGTTGGCGCTGGTGTGCAACAAATCTGACATCACAGACTAAAAACATTCAGTCTTTTCTATTTGATTATTGAAATATGACAGGACAACGTCTGTCACGGGTCGGCTAGTAGATTTATAATTCCTTAAAAATGTGCTGACCAATTACCTTTTAAGTGACCCTCTTCCGATTACCTCTTTAGTTATCTTTAATTATTTGAGCGTCTCGTCTGGTGAGATGTCTACTACCTTACTAGGGAATTACAGTCGTGATTTTTCTTTTTATTTTTAAACTATTCCAAAACAGATAACTTATTTCTCAATGACGTTATCCGAGGTATCTTCTATTGACTGGCTGCACAGCTCGATTGGAAGTAAGTCTGTCTTCTGCCGTAGATTTTGAGTTAAAGTATGTACTTACAAAATAAACAAATGGATGTTTTCTACCAGTTATTAGGTTTCCTTAGTACAAGTATGGCGCTGTGTAAACGTCCACCAATATTTATATATTCAATTAGAATGTTAAACGTTATTCTCGTCCCTACTCTACTAGGTACTGCAAGCCAGAATAAGCTGCACTTAACCGGAACCAGGTGCAAGATTAAAAGTGCACGCTTTACGGAACTCCCGAAGCTCGAGTTTATGCTGCTGGCTTGTCCTAGTTCTGAAACAATCTAGACTTCGAGGTACAAGGGGCTTGAAAAATAGGATGTCTTTCTCGAAAAATATACGTTCTAAAATGTGGAGTACTTCAAATCATTTTTAGGGTTCCGTACCCAAAGGGTAAAAACGGGACCCTATTACTAAGACTTCACTGTCCATATGTCTGTCACAGGGCTGTATTTCATGAACCGTGATAGCTAGACAGTTGAAATTTTTACAGATTGTGTATTTCTGTTGCTGCTATAACTACAAATACTAAAAACAGAATAAAATAAATATTTAAAAGGACGTTTACGATACGTTTGTTGTATGGGGGCCCATACAACAAACGTATGAACGTCTGAACGGTACGGAACCCTTCGTGCGCGAGTCCGACTCGCACTTGGCCGGTTTTTTTAAGATCGGTTCATCATAAGAGCTACTATTAAATGATGAAGTAAAATTTGTATTTTTGTTTGTACCAATAAAATACTAAACCAATTTTAAAAATTATTTTACAATAGTTATCAAAAGCTACATTATTAGCGAGCAACATAGACTTTATTTTACTTTAAAATAAATAGAGATCCTCATGAAAATTGCAATAACGTAACCTAAGGTATATAATAGATGCCTATAATCTTCATTATCAAACCCGTGCGAAGTCGGGGCGGACTTATAAATAATAATAATAATAATAAATATTAGTGGACATTTTTACAAAGCTTGTACTTTGGGAACTAGATAACTGATAGAATACTTATAAACTTTTTTTTGTAAATACATACATATTATGATAAATACTAACACCCAGACACAGAACAAACATCTATGTTCATCACACAAATATTTGCCCTGGGTGGGGATCGAACCCACAACCTACAGCACTGAAGGCAGAGTTACTACTGAGCTGTGAGGCCGTCATAAATAAAACTATAGATCGTCGGACCGTCACAAATTCTCTAAAAAAAATCTGAATTCCTTTTTGCTCCTCTCCTTTATCTCCCTGAGAACGCCTGTACCATATTTCGCAAAATCTTGCCGGCGGAGCACTTTAACTTGGAAGCATCGTATATTTAATTCAGGACCGCCTAAAGTACGTCCCCATAAAAATCCCTGGCTGTGTGATACTGTGCAGATGAGCCAGCCAGGGCTGGACTGGGGTAATTTAATTATATTAATGTCTGCTTTATTGCGAATCTCGCTTTAGTGCCCTGATAATGGGTGGTAATGATTTTTGGGTGATCTGATACTGATATTATGTCGTTTAGTCTCAAGGTCGTTTTTGATTTGTGCTTCATTTAGATTGTATATAATCTACTTGGTTGTTAACAACCAAGTACTTGGTTGTACTTGGTTGTTAACCTGGTGTTTAGTTGATGACATTAATTTTACTTACCCACCTTTTTTGTTATTTATTTAATAAATTGTATTAACATATTTTTGCTGCAGCTTTAATCGAAATAAAAAACATATTCAACTCTGAAAAATAATACTCCATTTATAAACCATGTGTATTTTTCGAAAGAAACGTTCAACAACAAACAAAATGGTCGCAAAATATTTATTCCACTCTACTTATCAAAATTATAAATTGGTAAATTTAGGAAGTGTTTTATTGGATCCCGTAGGTATCTTCTACAAACTGTTGAGAGTAGAAACGTTTGTTCTATTCATACGTTCATCCGTTGATCCGGCCCTGGCGCATACCCGGATATTCCGGACTACACCCGGGATTTACGGTTATCGGTTATCCGTACGAGTTCAATCACAACCGGAAACTTAATACTTAACGCGTCCATCGTGCTTTGAACTCCAAGTGCTGAAAGTTTATTGATTTGTCTTCAAGTTTCATGAAAGCGTTTGTGAGATCCACTTAATAAATAAATAAATGTTAGTGGACGTTTCCCACAGCGCCATCTAACCCCAAACTAAGCGAAGCTTGTACTATGAGAACAAGATATCTGATAGAATAGTTATATACTAGGGCTAAATTATATAGATTTTTTTGTAAATACATACAAATGATACATTAAAACCATCTATGTTCATCTCACAAAAAATTACCCTGGGTAAGGTTCGAAGCCACAACCTTCAGCGCAGAAGGCAGAGTTACAACTGAGCTGTAAGGCCCGTCAAAACTATCGCCACACTGTTTTCTGTTTATCCCAACGCAAAACGTGGGCATTTGCCAAATATAATATTTGGACGAGCCTCAGACTACCCATTTAGGTATAATCAAGGATCTGAGCACCTGGAGATCTGTGTGGATGTACATAGGTAGGTATCCCCTAGTACGGTAGACAGCCTCTCAGATCTCAAGATGCTTAGCCTTGAAATGCCATGGCACATGCTCCAAGCATCTCGCTTCTAATATCGCCAGCACAACCCTAACTCGCGTTATGGATTATAAACTAAGCCGTTATAGCCGTTACGACCTTCGCAGAATTCTCCACAGATTTTTATTGAGTCGTAACATAGATGATGGCGCCTTCATTTCGCTGGCCCTAAAGAAGAATCTACTTTAAACTTTGGAAAATGAAATAGCGTTACGACTGTAATCCCAAAGTAATAATTCATTATTCATTTGTAAACACAGGTATAATAATAATAATAAAAGATGGTAAATAAAAAAAATCAAGAGTCTCTGCATTTTGCCTGGCGGCGTACAAACATTGTTTTTATAGGGAACATTGTATTGAGTATAATCACTACATAGTATAAAGCAAAGTAGCTTTCCGCTTCCCGCGTCTGTATGTCTGTATGTATGTTTGCTTATATCTTTAAAACTACACAACGGATTTTGATGCGGTTTTTTTTAATAGATAGAGTGATTAAGGTGGAAGGTTTATATGTATAATAACATGCTACCCGTGTGTTAATAATAAAGAAAAAATTACAAAAAAATATAAAGGAGTATAAATTGTGTTACAATATAATAATAATAATAATGTAATAATAATCGTTTATTTCGGAACAAAATGTAAGGTAAAAAATTAATAGAATAAACAATGATAACTACAGTAGTTATAAAAACTGTGTCGCAGCTACCAACGCCCACCTCCTGGACAAGTGCAGTTTGTTCCTAACTGTATACAAAATATACCGCAAGAAAATAATTTAAAAAATAAAAAGTATACATATATCCTAAAAAAAAGCTCTTTAGGTATGTGATTTTTAGTAACTGTATAAGTGTGTATAGTAAGAGCGAGTTAGTGTCTGTGTAAGTATGTGTGTGTGTGTACGTTAGATATCTGCCATTTAACACATGCCCACATTTTGCAGTAGTTAGCATTCCATCCGTGACAGGTTGCAAGAACATCACCGCTTATAAGATTACTAACTGGTTTCCTCACGATGTTTTCCGTCACCGTTTATAGCACGCGTTAATATGCATTGGATGACTTATAAAGAAATTACATGCGATTATTTAGGTAAAAGGATCTATACTGCACAACCTATCCTAATTATTATTGAAACATTCATCAATCAATCCTCACGTTACAATAGAGACGCCGAGGCGAGTCGCTGTGACCCCGCTATACAGGCTCGAAAGAGACCTAGTGCGGGGAACAGAGCTAACCAAGATACGCTAGTGTGATATTGTAAGTGAGACAATTAATAATGTTACAATTTCCTTTGTGCTTCACCTTTGTACCAGTTTTATTTTTTATCTGTCATAATAAACTTTTACTTTACTTATACTTGCAAAGTAGCTACATGCTACGCCTGTCGTAGCACGTCTACGAAAAGTCTTGCAGCTCAGTTGGTAGTAACTCTGCCTTCTGCGCTGTAGGTTGCGAGTTCGGTTCTGGAACAAAAATTTGTCTGGTGAACGTTGATGTTTTTTCTATCGGAATTTTATGTATTATGAACTAGCCGACCCGTGACAGACTTTGTCCTGCCCAAATTTCAATAATCACATAGAAAAAAGCAATTTCCAATTTTTTTACTATATGAGTACTAAATCTTTGTCTGATAAAATAAATTAGGAATTTTGGTAGAATGCGTATCATTCGGTAGACAAATTGATGTCAGATTTTTATGTCAAAATAAATTTGGAATACTGACTTTAGTAGGATTCAACCTTTTTGGTAGAATGCGTTGCTATGACAACTCAATGTTTTCGGTCTAATTTTTTGCACACCAGCGCCATCTATACCAAAATCATCCTTTTTGCGTTTTTTTATCATTTAGGGGTTGTTTTTCGGATTATAAGTTCCCCCCTTATTTTTTCTGATTTTTATCTACATACTACAGCAAATTTTATCTCAATCGTTTGTCGATTATTTTTGATTAGGGAACAAACATAGCAGCCTTTTCACAAACTTTCCAATATTTATTTAATTTACTAAAATGAATATTCGCTTATTGCTTATTTTTCATGGAAACGCATGATTAGTCTGAATTACTTCAGTAATTTTACCGACCATAATATTATTACCACCGTATTATACCTATTGGTCATGTTTACCATAAAATGCAAACAAATTACGAGTTTCCTCGACTTTCTGTGAAGATTACAACAAAATGGATTTACCAGTTCGAAATAATTACATACGCATTACACGTACTCAAATGATGCAAGAAAATAAGGAAACCAGTTAGTATAAAAGCAGTGGCTTATCACGCATGTGTTGGAATCGCCTCTACCTACTTTTTCCAGGATCTAAGCGCTTGGAGATCTGGTCGACCACGTTTAGGAAGATACAAATTTTCTTTGTAATAATGTGACTGGTAACCAATGTCTCTATAGTGATGATGATTTGACTAGTGGAATCTCTCGCGTAAAGTTATTTTACGGTTTAAGATGTTTATTTTCTCATAAGAATTACAAATTCACTTACAGAGAAAACTTAAGCTAAATAATTTAATGTGCCTGTGGGCGTTTTGCAATAAAAAAACAACAACGAAAGAAAGTAATAAACATACTAAGAACAAAAATACATAGGTACCTAATCATTTCTTATAGTGTGTGGGTAGTTCTGTGTAGACTATGCGCTTGCTTCGCAACAAGCGCTGCCGCACAAAGCTTACCCGTGGCATTTTCAAATAGACTTCAAACTGCTGAACTTCCGGGGTTCTTGCTGAACTGCGGAGTTCAATTTTCGAGAATTCGTTTCTTACTGCACCTCTACACACCAAAAGGAACACACTCTTTCAAGTTTGAGAACCAGTGGTTAAGGTTGTGTGTTGATAGATCAGTCAGTCAGCCAGTAACGAGTTTGATATATTGAGCAGATATTGACGAAATCAGAATAAATATTAAATTAAAACGCAAAGTTCTGATTCAATTATGATCCTGAGCGAAGAGTTTTTCAACCTCTCATCATCCCCGCCCGAATCAATCACCAAAAATCAATATTTCAAATATCTTTCAATTCATTCTCAACCCCTAACAATTAAGGCGCCCTCCCTGTAATTACACCGTTAAGTCGAGAAGATTTTACGCACTCCAGTTTACGCGTCTTGTAATTTAGCGCAATTTCTCAGAGAGGTTGTTGTAGTTTGGTTACTGATTTATTTAATACGGAAGTAGTTTAGGTTTAGAATTGGTGTAACTTGATTTGAAATGTTGAGATTAGGTACTTTGGCTTACCAACATTTTACAATTGATGACCCAGGTTTTTATAAATTACTCTGTTGACGTACTTGACGCTGCGTCGCCAGTTCCTTTTTCTTTGAATTTGGCTGGACACGCTGCTGCGTGTCTATATTTGTTGAAATACAGAAAACCCCAACACTTCATTAATAACAACCGATTTACACCCTGTCAGCCCGTTAGGCGACTTGGTTTTTTTCGACTCAGTACGATGTTCGTATATATCAGTAATTAATTTTATACATATTGATTTCAGTACCAATTCTATAGATAAATATTTTTAGTACAAATTAAATTTTGTAGTTGATTCGCATCGAAGTGAATATCGGAGAAAAATTATATAATAATTTTCAAACCTTAACTAGACTTATCCTAATCTAGTCACTGCAGGTATGAACACTTAGTTTGCCCCTAGTTCATACTATACACACTTATAGCTACGTTACTTGTCTGACGTATTCTGTGGCACAAAGCGGAGCAAACATCTTTCTCCGTGGCAGTAAAAATCTGTAGCAAGAAGTATCGCAAAGATGGAGACTTCTAACGAGGCTCGCCCGCTCTGATTTCCAATTCAAAGGAAAATTGCGATCCATAAAGTGGGATGGGAGAGGGGGGTGGGGGCCGCCACCCCCCTCCGTTGCTACGCGACGCGGGGAGGAGTCCTGCAATCACGGCCCAATAGCGCGACGGATATAAATTGCTCTCGCGTCGTGACACTGCTGCTAGAAAGAGAAGCCATCACTACACCTCCCCCCTCTCGCTCCAGCTAATGAAGTCGACAGTCGCCAGGGCCTTGATTGACGGACTCCGCGGCCCTTTTTCGAAATGGAGGTATATCGGGCTGTGATTTGTTGGTAATTACGAGCGCGGTATTGGTCGTTTGGATTGTTTTCCTGTTGCCCATATAAAGTAATGCCCACTTGGAAACTGCGTCATATTATTAGAAGTATATAATGTACCTACAACACCTACTGCATATTACCTACGCACTGACTCAGAACTGCTGATTAGGTACTTGTAGTTTATAGGTATTCGATACTTAGGTTTTGTGAAAGTACCTAATAGTAGGTGTGAGGTACTTTGGCCTTCATTTAGATGGTCGGAAATGCACAAATGAATCACGTATAGGTATACCCACTCAAAACGGTCAAGGAAAGTACAGTGAGGAAAAACGTCAATCAGTTTACTGTTACGTACCTATAGAACGATAACTACGCCTAAATCTAGACATGTTACTAAGTTTATATTTGGATGTGCTTCTGATTACCCTTATACATCTTCAAGGATCTGAGAGGATGCCTTAACGCCAAGTCACATTGAAATAATAATAATTATACAAACATTGTACAAGTTAATCTTACAAAAAGTAAAACTACTGGTCTTACAAAAACTAATTTCTTGTTGGTTAGGAAGTTTTTAAAGTCGCCATAAAACTCGAGATCTAGAATATTCTTTTTCTCTTAGTGCGATAAAGTCACAAAACATTGTATTTTATATTGCAAAAAATTAATAATTACCTACGAAAGGTAAATTAAAAGCACTTTCTTTATACAAAAATCTTCGATAACAATAGTCTAGATAAGGTCATGAATACACTGCTGAACAAAAGCGTGGATCAACAAAGGCGATATTAAATTCCTGCCGCGTCGGCGATGCTGGAATCACGATACCCATGAGGTTTTATGTGTATCCTGAGTTTTATAGCTATAGGAATCTGATCCAATTTCAAAAACAGTTTTGTCCGACCGTTTTTATTCACAAACGTGATGCCTGTTTTTTTCAAAATTACGCAGAGACTAGTGGAAACCCTCGCAACTTCGTTAACGTGAAGCTATTTTCAGACAAACTAAATTCAAGTTTCTAAGACCAGTGGTTTGTGAGCTGTGCTCTTATCGATGTATTTGATGCAGCTATCTCCATCTGTTTCTCCCCAGCGCCACCTCCAAGATAATTCAGTCAGTTTTATATATTTAGACCAAGAAATTAACCATAGGAATCGTAAATATAACTGCATTCTTTGTACTATATCAAAGCAATGGTGTATACTATAACGGATCTACAGTCTAGGTCCGGTCCGGTCGCGGCCCGCATGTGTAATAGTCGACGCACAGATTACGCTGACGTGTATTAATATGGCGCGAATACGTGTCGTCGTCTACAAACTTCAAGGCTAGGGCTGCCATTCAACTTAAATATGTACTGTATCTGTAATACAATACAACATAATATTTACATTTAAAAAATGAATGATATACCTACCTACCAAATTACAAATTGATTCACCAATATGTTTCAAAATCAAAAAAGAGCGATCTTTTTGCGAGGTGCAAACCATACCACCGTCTTTTTAGTCGAGTGTTTATTACTTAACTTAAACCGACATCAGACTGGCATAATCTATTATCAAACTCTAGATAGGCATTTTTTTATTTGTTTTTATTTCCCCTTACGACGACGACTAAGAATGATCAAGCCTTGAAGTAAATTTTAGATTTTGTATATTTACAAATAATTCAGTGAATAACTAGGAATAACTACGAAAAAAGTATAAAACTAAACACAGCGACAGCCCTGTTATTTTGGTATACACACGTGCCGTTTACCGTGGATCGATACAATCTACCAAAACCGGAACCGGGTCGACGGACCGGTTATATTTTGAGAACGGTGTATTGACGCCTTTACTGACCTATAGCAGGGAAGGTATAAACAACTAGTCTAGACTCTAGACAACTATCGAGAGTTCCGTTTATAGATGTTGTTAGTGTGTATCGGGCCTTATTTTAACAATTTTACATGATATTGCTCTGATGTGTTTTTCAGGCACTTGTATGTAATACCTAGTTACATAGACGAATGCTATAGTTTATCGGGAAGGAAAAAAACACAGCAGTAGCCCTGTTTAAAATTACTCCATTGAGAACCATCTCCGTGTTAGCGTCTTAGTATCTAAAGCATCTCAAATGCCTGCAAGCGTAATAATTGCTCGACAAAAAACTCATTTCAGCATCTTTTGTGGGTACCAGGTGTTACAGACGTAGTATACATGTATACATGAGATTTGGTTTGGATTGAACGCAACACTGATATACCTAATAGTTTCAGTTCGCATTCAAAAACTATCATTTGGTGACGTGGAACTGATAAAGAAGACCACAGTTAGGCACTGGAACTCCTAACTAAACAATAAACGCTACCCTCAGATTCAATAGGGCATTTACGGCCAACAGACCTCCACAAATATGAAGTCGGTTATGTTATTAGTTTTTTAAAAGTAATTATTTTGTCCACAGGCGAGAAACCCCATAAATGTCAAGTCTGCGGTAAAGCGTTCAGCCAGAGTTCAAATCTCATCACTCACTCCCGGAAGCACACCGGCTTCAAACCCTTTGCCTGTGACCTGTGTGGACGTGCCTTTCAACGGAAGGTGGACCTGAGACGACATAGGGAAACCCAGCATGCTGATCTGAGGGCGCAGCATATGCCGCCCCATGGCGACGTCCATGCTATGCATGCTGATATGCAAATTCCTGACCATCGGATAGGTAAGCTCAGTCGTACAGCCTAGGTTTTTCATGGTGGACATTGCTCTCATAACAATGACGTACAAGATATGAGCATCTGCCATCATAATAAGCTTCTGAAATAGCAAATAACAATTACTCATAAAGACTACAGTAAATTTTTTGATACCTTAAATTACATTATTGCATTTTTGTAGGGGTCCCTTCTTTTTGGAAAATAAAATATTTCTCTTCACTACATAGTATAAAGCAAAGTCGCTTTACGCTTCCCGCGTCTGTATGTATGTATGTTTGCTTATATCTTTAAAACTACACAACGGATTTTGATGCGGTTTTTTTTTAATAGATAGAGTGATTCAGGAGGAAGGTTTATATGTATAATAACATGCTACCCGTGCGAAGCCGGGGCGGGTCGCTAGTTGATAATATAGCTTTTGATCCATTAAAGATTTTTTCTTAATTGGATTTTTTACATCTATAAAATAGTTGCACGTCGTCTCACTTCAAAATCGTCAATACCATCTTCATTTGACTGATTTAGTCTTCTCTTCACAGAGCTCCGCCCTCCCCATCCCGAGATGCGAGCCCCCCTCGACATGAGGCCCCATGACATGCGGCCCCACGACATGCGGCCTCCGCATGACTACCGTCACATGACGCCAGTGCCCCCGCCGCTGCAGCCGCTGCCGTCCTGAGCGGCGCCCGCCTTCGCGCCGCACTGGCGCTGAGGCGTGACGGGTTAGGATAGAGTTCAAAATTGCGTAGCTGGATATTGGCGGTTGAAGCGATAGGTACTTAGGGCTTTAAAACGATTCACAGTCACGACAGATACAGTCGTTTGCAAAGCCTAAGTCTTACAATGTTATATCGTTTCGTAAGAAAACGATTCGAGACACCAACACGTCATAGTTTTTGAGGAGTCACTATTGTACTATGATATGCGTTTTCACACCTCAATAAAATATCGTGCCTTTTACAAAAGCCAGAGGCCGTCCCACAAGCTCTTAAAGTAATATAAACACAGTATTTCTAGCGGTGCGAAATTGACAACGCTATATGAACTCGTATGGTGTTGTCACTTTCGCATCGCGAGTAGTTTTGTTTAGATATTACTTTAGAGCTGAAAAAGAGGAAAATTTACACATCACGACATGGGTACTTTGCAAACGACAATACAGCTGTCGTTTGTCGCAAGCTGCAATCACAAAACGTACCTACCTATAATCTTTGAACATCTAAAAGGACTTGACCTTTTTGAATACTGTCTTTTTGGCACAATAAGTATTTATCGCTTCGTAACAGTTAACTGAATGTAGATAGGCGTAAATTATGTAAATCTTTGATCAGCACCTAAGAGGTATGTTACCAATATTTAAGATTATTCTAGAAGTTAAGTCTACAATAACGCTTTGTAAATGTGAGTTTTTGATCTCAATCGTTATTATTATATAATGTTCTATTTGTTTAGTAAATAATAAAGAAAAAAAATTAAAGTCAAAAATATATAGATTATTAATGGTTTTGGTTATTGACAAAAATATTAAAACCAGAAAAGGTGCACTAAAAGAAGAACGCATTTTGAGTTAGGTCTGTATTAAAAGTTTAGACTATTGTATCCAAAGATTGCATACGACGGACTGATAGAATCATTCCAAAATGAATGTTTATTTTTAACTTTAAGAAGAATTTATTTCCAAATTATATATTCCGAAGTAACATTAATTCCATTTAGCATTCCTAATTAGGTATGTGTATGTTTTTGAATAAAATAGTGAATAATTTAAATGCATAAATAAAAATACTCACATATCAATGTTCTGTATTATGTACCAGTGTAAGAAATTTTGTAAAATATGTACCTATTTATGAATAGTAAGTACCTACCCGTTATTTTAAATTTTACAAAATATTATCATACATAATTAATTTGTATTTACTAAGACATCATTGTAATGTTTTGATTTAACACAAATACCTACATCCGATTCGCGAACCTCCTCCTTTTCGAAGTCCGTTAAAAAGAAACGAGATCATATTTTTTTTTAACACTGACGTTAATTTTTATCATTTAAGTTTATGTGAAATTCATTTTGAAAAAATACTAAGTAGCTACGATTGAAATATAATGTCACAGTTTTGAGTTAGATCCTGTTATAATAACCACCGACTTGAAATAATAAATGTTATATAGTCATTAAATTATTATGTAAATACATAAAAAGTCTTTTTTTAATTTATATAAAATAAATAATCAGATTTTCATATTATCCGTACATGTAACAATTATAAAATTTTATGTAAAAAAATATAGAAAGAATTGTATTCAAAATTCAACACTTTGCAACACAAAATGCTGTTATTATTGTACACATGTATATAATGCGTAATTGTATAAATTAGTTATAAATGAGCCCAAAGAATAATGTGCAATCAAGTATAATAAGCAACTATCACTTCAATAAAATTATGACAATGTAATAAACTGTGTTTTTACTTTTACACCTAAGTAAGTATGTGTTACCTTAGAAATTATTAAGTTAAAATAAACAAAATTAATAAATATTCTGTGACACCCTATCTTACAGATTTAGAGTTCGATTTTCAAATTTGAATTTAGAATTAGAAAAAATAGTTTCAGGGCCGATTTTAGGTTTCGTGTCCTGGGGCACTTGGTAAATTCGGATATTACTTCGTTCAGGTGTAAAGAATTTATTTTAAAAACCTAGGCTTTCTAATCCATCAATCCATATTTTTTCAAGGATAGCCTGATCAGTTTTGAATAACTAGGTAAATATCTACAATAATTTGAAAATATATTACCCATTAGAAATGATACTGGGTACTAAAAATTACCAAGCTACGCTTCTTTCTTCGGTGTAGTTTCGTTGTCCCCGGTGACCGTGTCCCCGTCAACGGGGACAACGGGAATTCATTTTTGCAATTAAAAATACTTCCCGTTGTCCCCGGTCTCTGTCCCCGTTGTAAAAGTGAAATAAATTTAGGCCCGGTGTCCCCGGTGTGTACTTCGCAAAATCAAAAGGAGTCGACGTCTTTTTTTAATGTGATCGGAATAATGTGAAATATCATTATGAGTATCAATTTCATAAAGTAATTTATGTTTAGTATGGTTTTTAAACTATAACTACAGAAATAAAAATCTTTATGATTTTAAATCTATCATACGTTTCTTTCAAGTTGTGTGGGCTTGAAAATTTAATGGAACAAATATTATATTTACATAATTGGGTTTAAATATCAGGTAAAAAAACAAAACTTAGATGTTACAATATAAATAAGTATCAAAATGTGGTTTTTATTTATTAATATCACAGAATCAACATAAAAAACATAATCAATTAACTATTTAACACATAAAATATTTGTGTAAACAAATATAATTATGTAACACAATTATTTATTACTATTACAAAATCAACACAAAACAAAAAAATAACACGATTTTAATGATATAATGTAAATCGACACAAATAAAATTTGTTTGAATTGTTTGAATCAACATGGTAAGTATATACAATTATTACAAACATAGTGAAGTATTTTAAATAAAAACCAGTCAATTGCGTGTCGGGCCATGCGCAATGTGGGGTTTCGTATTTTACACAGTAAACAACGTTATAGTATGAGATTTTTAATGTTATTCTACTGAAAAAGTTGAGTATTTCATCTTCAAGTACATTTTATAAGTTGGTCGACTACTACGACTATTACTCGTGAACTTGTAAAGGCTACTTAGCTATGATAGTTTATTATTATGCACTACTACCTATACCTACCGTGAATTTTTTCACGCCTCCAAAACCAATAGTTTTGCTTTTAGGAGCGAACACTTAATATTTCACAAACGGATCTCAATCAAAAAGTTGTTTTCCCAAACCCACAATATTTTTTAAAGACCTTTCAGGGTTTTTATTCACTCCGTTTTAATACGTTTCCTTCTTCGTAAACTGGTATCCAGCACGTAAAAGTATTGTGCTGCCCTTACTGTTTATATATTTTAATTCATCTAGAAGGACCCGCCTGAAACGCTTGTGACATTGTTATTAACAATTGTAAAAAAAAAAAAAAAAAAATTATAATTAAGTAGGTACATCAAAAATAAAGGTAGGTAAAAAAGTATATAATTTATTGGAACAAACACAACTTTTTTCACATCCTATGTGCCTGCTTGCATATTTTTGGTAGAAATAAAAAATTGTAAGTACTTAAATGAGTATCATTAAAACTTTCACTAACATCACCATTACGTTCACATAACAACATATATTTGGAGTATAGCGCTGTATGGGTGTGAGACCTGGACAATGACCCAGAGAGATAGGGAGATCCTAGAAGCTTTCGAAATGTGGTGCTGGAGAAGGATGGAAAGGATAAGCTGGACAGAAAAAATTACAAATATAGAGGTTTTACGTAGAATAAAGGAAATAAGGATCCTATTAACAACGATTGAGAACAGAAGAGGGAAGATGGTTGGCCACCTTATACGGCACGACAGTTTTATAAAGACTATAATGGAAGGGAAGATTGAAGGGAAGAGAGGAAGAGGAAGGCCACGAATAAGCTACATGAGCCAGATAAAGGAGAAAATAGCTGTCGTGTCGTATAAGGAAGTTAAAGAGACGGCACTGGAGAGAAATAGATGGAGAGAGCTGCATCAATTACACCGACAAGAGCACAGCTCTTAAGTTAGAAGAAGAAGAAACAACGATATAATTCCAGTCACAAGCTTTTATTTGTCAAAACCGTATTCTGGAATGGGATTTAGAATAAGCCAATGATAGCGTCTCAAAAAAGAATGTTATATGTGCTTTAGTTTTGTAGCCATTTTTTATCATAGTAACAAGCTAACACCACTTTAGAGGAACATACGATAGATTTAAAATCATAAAGATTTTTATTTCTGTAGTTATAGTTTAAAAACCATACTAAACATAAATTACTTTATGAAATTGATACTCTATATGATATTTCATATTATTCCGATCACATTAAAAAAAGACGTCGACTCCTTTTGATTTTGCGAAGTACACACCGGGGACACCGGGCCTAAATTTATTTCACTTTTTCAACGGGGACAGAGACCGGGGACAACGGGAAGTATTTTTAATTGTAAAAATGAATTCCCGTTGTCCCCGTTGACGGGGACACGGTCACCGGGGACAACGAAACTACACCCTTCTTTCTATCACAACAAAAGTGGCAACTCGTACATAATCCACGCCACCACTTAAAGCTCTCCCGCCTCAAAATTGAAATTATGCAAATAAATGAAGAAGTGTAACCGTGATCCTAATTTCATTCAGCCATTATCTCAAGGCAGCGCGGCGATTTAATAACTGTATTGACGTCTAAGGTTACCCTGATGGTAATTTGGCGAAGCTTTTAAGCTGGTAAATCGAAGATATCGTGTTTTGGCTGAAAGCAAAAATACGACAGATAAATAGACGGAAACATAATTGATATTTATTTATTTATTTAATGTATCAACATACATTTGTGACATAATTTAACATTTCTTAAGGTTGTTGGTATGGCTCAATAGGAAAAACGAATTACTCTTATGTTATTTAAGTCCGCCTTTTTGTATTTATTTTATAAGTGCAATTAAAGTATAAATAAATAAATAAAATATCTGTCGCATTTTCTTCTAAAACTAAGAAAATTAAATTATATTTTAAAAACAGATGTTATATACGTAATAAATTAAAAAAAATACCCTTTTATTAGAAACAAGCACTCCAAATTAATTCAATTACCAAAACCTGTTTCCATCCTTTGACTGTTTGCACTCGTGTTTGCGGTGTTATGATCGATTGATCATTAACCTAATGGTTAAATGGTTTGTTTCATTACGATAGGTAGACAGCCGATTGGAGCGATCAATCTTTTTAATTGACACAGAAAATTAAAATCCACTGTGTGTTTATCGATTTGCGCTTTTTGGTCCAGAAATTACTGATACCAATACCTCCTCTTCTACAGTAATCTCTAGGAAAGTACTTACTAGTAGAAAGAGCATTTTGCCTTAGCAATGTACAAGAAAGGTGGCCATGTTCATGTCAAAAGGCACATTGATAATAATAAAACAAACTGAGAGCGTAAAAATATAATTAAAAATGAAAGGTTCCGGTTTGAAGGAACGGTAAATTACAGGCATATGAGGTCTAATACCTGTAGGTATCTACTTGTGCCGAACGCATGTAGGGCGCGATTTATTCGTAATCTACGAGTAAGTGTTTGTGGCATAATATATCCCTTCGCCTAAAAACTATCAGATGTTGTGCTAATAAGTGGTAGAAAAAAGATTAGGTTTTAGGTAAGTTATTTAACTAAATAACAGGCCATGTTCATTAATGTTACTTCTTTTTTTCCAACTTTAAGACAATAGGTTCAATTCTATTTTGATCATCAAAATTTAAGACAGTATACGCAATATCTCAACTAACATCCAGAAAACAAAGCCAAAGCTGGTTTATTTGATTGCAGACAGGTCTAGTCTTACATAAAGAATGGAAGGAACAGTTGGATTTGCGAGTGAAGGGGCCACGGCCTCACGGGAGCCATGTGGACGCTGAACGCCTGTTAGCACGCAGTCCGTACGCATTGTCCAGCTACAGGTACGCATTTGGACAAGAGAACTTTCGCCATATTGGTTCTTTCATGAATAGACAAAGTCATAGACTTAAATATACATGAATATTGTAGCTCATCGCATCACCAATTAACGAGCTTGATTAGTCAAATAAAAATACATAATGATTAAAGTTAGAAATAACTACGAGTTGTACGAGTACTACGAATAGGTATTGTTTTTTTTTTGTAGGTTAATTACCATAGGATAGTGGATAGGAGTGGATAGTAAACCAATTATTCATAATGTGGGTATTTTTTTGTGGTTTGGACGCGTCTCTAACTAGCCCCTTAAGACATCTTCAAAGATCTGAGCGCTTGGAGAACTGAGAGGATGTCTACCGCACTTGGGATTAGTCGTGATCATAATTCATTTTAATTTTATTAATTTAGTTAAAAAGTACCTTAATATAATAATATTTTTTTTTGTATTTGTAAAGCAAAGATCGCCAAGATCTAGATATATTTATCCGTTCAGTATTTTGAAATGTGTTTTCGCTAAGTCACGCCTGAATCAATCAATTATGATTAATTGGTATCCGGTTTAATCTGAGATTATGCATAAAACAACTGATTAAATACAAGTATACACGCGTACTTGTACTAAGCTAGGTAAACCAATTTGTGGGCCATTCCTCATCGGTTCCATGGTGTAATGGTTAGCACTCTGGACTTTGAATCCAGCGATCCGAGTTCAAATCTCGGTGGAACCTGATTTTTTATTCAATAATTTTATGACAGCATACAAAAAAGAGATTTATAGATGTTAGTTTATGAAACAAATCATAATATAAAATTAAAAATCAACTAAACTATTTACAGTAACTATTTACTTTTATTTTAAGACTTTTTATTGCTCTTATTTAAACTTAACATTTATAAGTCTCTCATCATTATTTTTTTCTCCTTTTCATACTTATTGTCATTAATGTGGGGTCGGTACAACATGTTGACAAACATGTGCCTGACGTCAACCCTCATACAAGTCTTTATCCACTCCAATGTACACAAGTATCATACCGTAACTATACCATGATCGTAACAATGCAAAATAATATTCTTTGTATTCGAAATCAATTATAATTTATATTTCTTAATATATAAAACCCCTGAGTCCGGTCCCGTTCCCGGTCAAAATCGCCGTGCATTTATTATTCAACATCATCCACGTGCTTCTCGGACGCAATCAGTATCGTGAATAATTGATGGCGGCCCGCGATGATTGCGCGTTCGCGAGATTGAGAAGATTTGCCCCCCTTAGTGCGGCCCTGTAGGATTTGCACTGTCATTTTTATTCGGCGGAAAATTAGAAAGATGTCAGTATTAATTTTGTTTTTACAAGTTTTTATTTCACTTGCCTTGTTAGTTTGTGTGTTAGTACATAAGTACTAACAATAACGAACTGACAAAGACAAATTTTGCAATGTGAGTTTTAAACCAGTTCCCGCAACCAAGATTGAGAAAAACTTTGCATACCTACCTGTCAAGTTCCAATGACAATGTAATATTATGTGACAGGATTTTACAAAAGCTTGTTTTGAAAAAAACATTAAATAAAAATAATTGATATAAAAATCATTACGGAATTAAATCGGCCTCTATACGTCTATCATGCATTACGAGATCTCTATTCATTCAAGAGTTCAAAAACATGATAATAGGGTCAAACGAATTAAAACATCCAATTTGAGACTCTATTCCATTGTATTTAGAATGTTATCCATAATCACGATGTTAATGGATAATTCACATTATCGTGACTTAAGGTGCTTGGCCAGTCTACGCTTTAGTAACAATATTTCGACGCTAGTCTCATCGGTTCCATGGTGTAATGGTTAGCACTCTGGACTTTGAATCCAGCGATCCGAGTTCAAATCTCGGTGGAACCTACTTTTTGGACTGATAATTTTTTGGCAAGTTTGGATAATTGGGTTTTATTATCGTTGCGATAAGAAATTAATTCGAGTTTGTAATCAATGTTAAATAAGTATATTTTATCAATTTTTTTTTTATTTAGGTACTTATTATTAAAAAAAATTACCTTTATTGTAAAATCAAATAGATTATGATAGATATATGTAAGTCTGGTAGAATTTAGTATTAGCTTAGCACTTTTTTTTAAATAGGTAAATACTTAAAATAAACTGATGGACATTTCTCTATCTAGCCTCAAAATAAGCAAAGTTTGTCCTAAGGATAGGTACCTACCAGATAATGAAAATATAAAACTTTTTTTTGTAAATGGATATGTTTTATTGTTTTAAATCAATAGGTACTTTTATGTATAAATCCAGTCCCTACCATTAAATTATAGATACTTAAATATCAGCCATTCAAAAAAACTGAAACGTTCCAGTTTCAAATTAATGTTATTCAATATTTTTTTACATTTTTTATTCACAACTCTTCATCTGTAACCAAAAACTCTATCCATAGAATAACAAACTCAGTCGAAACGCTTGATAATCCAGTGACCAATTTCATCACGGTAGGTATCACTTTCCAATACCCCAACTCGATCAAAATTCAAATTGTCCTCTGTCGCCGCCACATAACTGTCGCACCTGCTTTATACGCCTTACAAGCTAAACACAACCTTAACTTTGCGAAGATAAGGCTGAAAATAGAGCGGCAGAGTCGTTCTCAATTCCGAACATTGCATAGATGGAAATTCTTATTCCACTCAAAATAACATCCGTTCCTTCTTAGCAGAGGTTCACTTGCTGGCAAAATTGCTAAGGGAACATCAACCTTCCTATCCTGGAAATAAAGATTGGAGTGGGTTGTAGTGTTGTATGTAATATCTTAAAGAAAGCGAATGGAAATGCCTCGATAGAATGTCGGAAAGACTTTTGTATCAAGTAACTTAAAAGTGGTCTTTTGTCAGGTTGTCTATGCATAGGGAGGTAGTTTTTTGGAGTGCAGGCACACATTTAAATTGAATCTAAAGGAGTTGTTTTAGATATACCAGACTCACCTACGATAAGACTCGTATTCTGAAAATGAAGTCCGACCTTTATTATATTGGGCACATGGCCATATTTTGCATTAGGTACATAAAGCATTCCACTCAATTAATACTTTAGAGACCTTATAATTTTATTAAAACTATCATTCAAATTTCAAACTAATAACTGATTTTGATAGGTATTTACTCATTTCAAAGGAAAATTGAATTTCTATTTAGATTTGTGATTTTAATAATTTTGAGTTATGTCTGTTTGTCAGTTTTAAAATATTTTTTGTCAAAGAAAACGTTATATTTATATTTTACTTCATGAATAACTATAATAATACAAGAGAATTTAATAGTAAGTTGTTGAACGAATGGATTAGGTATTTTACACAAAACATTGTATTTTTCTTACGTCTCTGTTCATCGCATGCACATTATCACATGATCCTCCCGCTACAAATCAACTTACAGAACCTCCTAACATTTAAAAAACCCGTCACGCCACCAATGAAGTGAACTGTCTTGGAGACCCTCTTCAACCAATTTAATCCACCCTCGCACTGGCGCCACAGTCTTCACAAAACTCTCAAAAATGTATCGCAAGTTTAGTTCCTTTTTTCGCCGCTGTTTAGGATAAGCTGGTGATGGAATTTACATAAAGATGGCTCTGGAGTTGTTCGCATCGGAATCGAGTTAGGGTGGGCGGTACTTTAAAACTGTCGCTTAGTTGAGACGTCGAATCCGTTTACAGTTTTCGGGAGTTTGAATATGAGTAGTGAGTGAGTGACGTGATATCAAAATCATCGATATCGATATAAAAGTAGGATTAGGTATTAAATAACAATATACATTTATAATTCTATCAACACCTGCAACTTATTGGGTACAATTACTTATTTCGACTAACGACGCTAAAATTTTTAATTTTCAGAATCAAGCTTTAAATATATAAGCTTGATTCAGCGAGAATTCTAATCCTTTTTTTATTCAATAGAAAACCCAACACTTACGCCTTGCATCCAAAATCATAGTTGTTATGACAGTTGAAAAATATAATTTAAACTAAATTATATACCTATACTTATACACAAGTACCTATACCTATTACCTAGTCGTATGACAAATACTTACTCAAACCTATTATTTTCCTATAAACAGGTTTCACAATTGTGCTATAGACAAACGCACTTGTAAATAATGAACAGTGGACTATTTCATTCCATACTGGTGCTAGGAAATCTATCGATATCCTCACCATCGATGTTTTCCCCGCTAAAGAGTTCACGTTGGGGCGTCCAAGTTGCGTATTGAGTTACCTAGTCCAATCGCATCATGTCTCAGACAGCTATTGTAATATCCCATTCTGGCGACAGTAATCTTGGTATTTACATAAAGCTTCTTAGGTTGCGGCAGCGGGAAGATATTCGAGAATAATTCGGCACTTTCAGAGGTAATAGGCTGAAAATCGCTGAGAAATGCTCTTTACAATTTGAAAAAAACTGAAAAAATATTATCAACTAGAGATATTTAATTATCTTAAGAGACATTAAAGGAAATCTTATTAGACAGAATTTGCGGTAATGAAAGTAATGGCAGACTGATGTCTGTGAAAAATAATTCCTCATTTAAAAAAAAAAAAGTAAGAATCAAAAGATGTAAAATAGTATAAAGCTTCATCACCAAAAGACGATACTTATAGAGTACAGTCTTCCGACCGAATCAATAGGTACATAAGTTAAGTAACCAAGACGGTCTAGCCACAGAAGAATGGGTTCTTTCTGAAACTGTCTTTATGATATGCAATAGAAAAACACTTTTATACAACTTTAGTCAGTTTATGTGCACACACACACATACACGTCTCAAGTGTAATTAACAATGAACCTATATAAGATAGTTAACCAAAAGAGGGCCAGTGACAAGACGATAAAGACCGCAGATCTCTCAAGATCAGACCCCAAACATCTTACTTCTAAACCCTAACCGAATTGATTTACGACTCTCTCTAGCCAGTATCAATTTAATCTCAATTGAAATTCAAAGGCAATACGACGAATCAATTACCGGGGGAAGCATTCAAATAACCCCAACCCCCCAATCCCCCCTTGATAGAATTGTTCTAAAGAATTCGCATGTGATAAAATGCGAGCCAATATAGGACGTGCCTTGTCACGCATAAGGAAATGCTGGTAAAAGTACAAGTGTTGCAAGTACCTACTTAAAATATGTTGATCAGATGTTGATTTTTAATAAGCTTTTGACATAGATCTATATAGCTTTTAAAAGTTTACTTATTATCTATGTAGTTTAATGTAATTAGCACATTTCGTTAGGTATATTTTTGGTTTAAAATATACCTTGCGGTCAGATTCGAACTTTTGATGGTTTCTAAACATCATACAAATTATTTTCACGGTAAAAGTTGACAAATATTATTTTTATATTTTTCACGAGGATTATAAAAACAAGTTAGGACCCTAAATAGTTCACAAAATAAAATATTTAATTAGATGTAACTCTTAATTGAACTTCAAGCTTTATTGGTTTGGTTTTTAATGGTGATATATACAGATAATCAAAGGTAATGACAATATTCGATCGAAATTGCGATTTTTAAGGTGCATGTTCAATTATTTGCATCAAAAACCGTTCAAGATTATCCACTGATAGCCATAACTTTTGACATAAATTGCAAAATGATTACTCCAATACGAACAAATATAGGTATTTATGTGTCGTAAATACGACAAAGTAAACCTTGGCATAAATTATTATGGCAAATGATACTAAGTGATAGGGCGATAAAATTTATTTCGTCTCCCGGCCCGTGTATATTGAGACGTTATTATTAATGTACCAATCCAGAGGTTAGAATAATATTGGCATATTTCGAGTTACGACTGTATAAAACTTGGTTTTAAAATAATGAGACGTTGTTAAACATTTTTATTGTTATATTTTTTTTATAAATAAAATTGTTGACCTTCCGTTTAAAATGCTTTAAATTATTATAAAAAGACTTATAGTGAAAATTAAATATTCAGCAAGGAACATAAATATAAAAGCCGCATGTTTCTTTATACATTTAAGGGGCGGATTCAGAGCTGTTAAAATACACTCAAGAGATTCAAGGAACCAGAAAATTATGCAAAAACCTTCAATGGTCATTGAGAAGGGGTTTTTTAGGGTTACCTTTTACGATACGCAATGCCACCTCAATATTTTATATGACACATCAGTCGGGCGATATAAAATCAATCATTCGGGTTCCATTCGCCTACTTTATATTCTGATGTTGTATTTTTATCATCCAGGCTTATGATGCAAAGAGGAACGATTCCCTGATATCGGATGGCAAATGTTTTGGGACATTCGGGGTTTTATGTTTATAAAACCCATGCATCGAATTGAAAGTGGAAAACTTCTTTGCTATTTCTTGTTACTTTGGGTGATGTTTTTCAAAAATAAATGTAGGGTGGGCATATAATATAACTTATTTACGTATCTTTTTGAGGGGGATACATTATTCAGAGTAATTAAGATTATTGTAATGAATAGTGTGATGAGACGAAACAGTGCCTCTATCTTTTTCTTCTAATATAAATTTCACAGTGTTTGTAACCAAACTCCTCCGAAATGCCTTAACCGATTTTTATTATTTATTTTGTGTAAATTTAGTAGGTCGTAGGGTATTTTTTAATACCCTTAAGTGATAAGGGTGGCTTGTTTCTGTGGGATTATTGAAATTTGACAGGACATCTATCGGGACAGCTAGTAAAAGATACAAATGAGTGATTTGGAATATTCAACCAGGATATTCCCAGGACTTAAGTGAGCCTAAATAAATACTAAGTATTTTGTTTTCAGTCACTTTGTTGAGACAAAAAGTTCTTTATTATTGCTTCTGAACTCCAGCAAGCCAAGTAATCACCAATAATATACAACTTTAATGCCACCACAGTCATTATTAGGTGCAAATTGAAACTTACTGCGTTGAGAGAGGAACAGTTAACAGGCATAAAGTATTACCCCCTCCCTAGAGACCACTGCATGACTCCTAAGCATGCGATGTGTAGTTGATTTAGGCTGGGTAAACTTCTGGTTAGTCATAAAAGTGATATTTAACTTGCCAGATAACCAAACTATAGTTTGGATACGAAAATAATAATTAGTATACTCACCGTAATCAAAATTCTTAAATTATAGCAAAATGCTGCGCCGAGCAACTTAGCGTCAGTGGTTTTTGCTATATTAATGTGTCAGGCTCATTGGTATGTCAGTGTCGTAAACATATAGGCATACCTTCCCAATTTAAATAAAAATGCGACAAAATTTAACCAAATAATATATCTTAAGAAGTAGACAATTATTATCTATTCCATTTCTAAAATAGAAATTTAAGATTTTATTGCTAGATTATTTTCTCCTAGCCAAAGCTTCCCGCAATTTATATTTTCCTAGTAATAAAGGTAAATTCAGATCGCGTGCCGAGAGCCATCTAGCGGTAACGAAGACAAACTAACGCAGGGTGATTCGTTCATGGCTGTTCTCTACATTGATTTGTGGCAGACTTTTAGCTTTTTATAGCCATTAAAAATGCCATTACGCTAAAAATAATGACTGTTTCGGCAAATATTGTTTATGATTGAACACTTTTTGCGATCCTTCATACAGATTATGATAGCTAAGTAGGTAGTCCCAGTGCGTTTATTTCTTACTAATATCTTTTATTGTGCATCCGCAAACGGATTTGGATGTAACTTGAAATATACATAGCTTAGGTCCTGTAATAGCATAAAGGATATTTTTATCTAGGTACAATGTGAACGAGGCCGCGGGCAGAAGCTAGTTTACCATAAATGCGTTAGATGTTTTACAAACTCGTGAGTAAATCGAAAGCAATACACTTAATGGCAGAGTCGCCACAAATAAAATAAATTTACATCGTATTGAAGTCGTATCATTCTCGAACACGATACCCGCGGGTATCGTCAAACGTCGTATTGACTGTAATTATCGAAAGGATATCGGGACTTTTCAATACTTACGATACGAGCACCGTACGATTTCAAACTGATGCAGTATTGTTTAATTTAAATATTTGGTTTTATATGCATTTTTAAATAGATTGAAATTCTGATGTAAGTACATTGACTAAAATATACATCTTTATCATAATATCCTAGAAAAATACTCGTACAAAAAATAAATCATCATTTAGAATTTTTTGTTCCAGGTGACTAACCTTACACTGGCATTAGAATGACATTGTTTTGTATTATAATTGCTGTTATTTTTTTCTTTTCATTTATTTTTTATTATTTAAAAGATTTGATTCATATATTTTATTATGCTTGAGGGTCTTACTAAAACTGATAAACTTTATAAAAAAAAACTGAGACCAATAGTAATAATAATATTGAGCTCTAAAAGCCTTTCAAAAGCCATAGGCTGTCGTAAACGTTCGCGTTAACGTTATGGCCCATAATTTTTAGTGGTTGTTTGCATAACACGTAACGTTGCATCCGAGTGCATGTCGCGTTTTATTACTTTTCAATTTAAGTGTTTACTTGTTCAACACAGATAATACAGACGTATCTCGAGGATTAAAACGGCGTAACTCAAAAAGAAGGTCTGTATAGATGGGTCGACAGTTGAAATTTTCACAGATGATGTTTTTCTGTTGCCGCTATAACAACAAATACTAAAATCAGAATAAAATAAATATATAGGTAAGTGGGTCTCTCTTACAACAAACGTAATTTTTATGCCGTTTTTATAGATTTATAGACGGAACCCTTCGCGCGCGAGACCGAGTCGCCCTTGACCGGTTTTATTACTTTTGAATTTGCAGCCAATTCAACTATCACTATGAAAGTGATGGATATTGTATAGCAATTCAAAACCTACTCCATTAAGTGATAAATCTTAGGTACTGTAATGTCACACAAGAAACTTCTTACTCAAGATCAAATTATAATTAAACTTAGCGTATTTGTAAGACCAATTAAGTGTATCATAAATATCAAAGCATTAAACTCTATCCACCTCGATTTTCATGTCCTGACAATAAACTAACTCGCTATTGTGAAAGCTTTATCCCATTTAAAGCAGGTACAACACTTCATAATCCCATTGTCGCGTATGCGACGGGCTATTTAGACTGATTAATTAATGTTGAACAATGTACCTTCACTACCACTTTGCTGTGACCTACCACACCCTCTGACGGAACTACCGGTTAAACAAGGGGTGTTTGTCTAAATACTACGCGGAAGTCAAAAGAATTGCTATTATTCAATCATTTATTTTCTGGCTGTTTTAATTTAGATACACCTAAAAAGTCTCACAGCTCAGTTGGTAGTAACTCTAACTTCTGCGCTTTAGGTTGTGGGTTCGATTCCCACCAAGGACAAACATTTGTGTGATGAACATAGATGTTTTAGATGTCTGGGTGTTATAGTGTATCATAAGTATGTATTAAAAAAAACGTATATTTTAAGTATTCATTCAGAAATCTGGTTCCCATAGTACAAGCTTTGCATAGTTTGGGACTAGATGGCGATGTGTAAAATGTCCACCAATATTTATTTATTTATCTTACAAAAATATTATTACTTGATTTCACATTTTTGCATGTCTCAATCAATTTAGTACCTAGTTTATTGTTATTTTTATTATGTTATTGTGTGGTCTGCAATCTTATCGTAAATCGTAAATCTAATTTATCTTAATTTATAACTTCAAATAGAAAAACAGTGTTATAATTATTAAATTCATGTTTATCTATTGTTTTTACTGTTTATCAAAATAAAAAACGACCAATTAGTATATTGGTTGAAACTAATACTTTATATCCGGATGCGAGAGAAGCTGCGGGCGGATGCTTGTGTTGATCGAAGACTTAAAGGTATTTTGGAAGTACATCCTATAGGTATCAAACAGGAGTTGGATGATGAATGTTAGAAGACCAGTTTAAACTGGTTGTGGTAAGTGTGAATTGGTAGGTGAGTAGAGACAATTAAGGTTGCTAATGAAACTAGGAACACTTGAGACGTTGTGATTAAGTGGTTTAGGTGGTATGTAGAGATGATACTCGTAATTTTATTATCAACCTAATTTTGAGATAGGTCCTTATAAAAAACAGAAATAACAAATAATTTTGAATTGTTTCTTTATGTTTCACTAGCGACCCGCCCCGGCTTCGCACGGGTAGCATGTTATTATACATATAAACCTTCCTCCTGAATCACTCTATCTTTTAAAAAAAACCGCATCAAAATCCGTTGTGTAGTTTTAAAGATATAAGCAAACATACATACATACGCGGGAAACGGAAAGCGACTTTGCTTTATACTATGTAGTGATAACCAATAAATATCAGAAATTAAAAACTTAGTTAGCAAGTATTGTATTTTATTAGAAATAATAGTTACATGTAATTTTGGAAAATGCAATTGTAAATTAAGTGTAATTTAAAAATCAAAATTTTCCGAGATTCAAGTTACATAATTCTCCAAATTCAGTTTTATTAAGTTATATATTTTTTATTATTTTTATATTTATTTTATATAAAACAAAATAAAACAATCATAAAACTTTAAAATACTTAAATTTTTGCAAAACCGTTGCCAAAACATAGTCAAAGAAAATTCAACATTTGCAATTCGAACGTCATTAGTGACGCGGCGCGAACACTTGTTTTCGTACCACAACGCGACCTAATACGGGATTGTTACTCATAATCCCAGGATTGTACTTGATAATCCCGGGATCACGAATCATGACACTATTGTTGTAAGTGTGAAACCGACACAAATAGGCCTAGAGCTTTACACGCCCCAACCCTAATCAAACGCAAGGAAATGTCATTCTTATTAGTTTTGACGTAGAATTGAATTTTGCCTGCAGTTCATTTCGATGATCAGTGATTCTGCAGTAACTGCTCATTTTGCAAATCTCAAAATGAAAGTTTCAACAAAATGTATTCTTATCGTCCGGTAAAAGAGCTCATTTTCGCAAGAAAGGATTTTGAGTTACGTCACTTTACATATAAAACGTGACATTAATTTAATGAGCATGGACCTTTTTAGTGAATTTTTATTCGAAAAAGCTCATTGTGAGCAAATAACAAGATTACTCGTATTATTTTGCAAGCATTTGGGGCAGTTTTGTTCAAATATTGTCGATGTTTGCCAAATGGCGCGTAAAGTTTGTTTAGCTTTTGTTGGTATTCGTTTACGTTATTCTCTGTATTTATAAAAACAATAATATCAAAGCTATAGGATTTACTAAACACAGCTGTGAAAATTTCTGACTAATAAATGATGATGATGATAAACAGACATATTAGGTATTATAGCCTTATATTCCAGAGTTTAAAGTTCAAAACAAAAGATTCCTGAAATTCTCATTTGGTCCAAACCAACCGAAACCAACCTTTCTAATTAACAATCCATTAACAAACCTTTTCAGGGTTTTTCAATCTAGTCCACAACAAATCCGGTCTTATTTTATACTGAAACAAAGGGTTCCACATCCGATTTTCCATAACGTTCTGTCTGCTGAAACCACTAACGATTTGATCTACTGTGCTCTTCTCTCTTGTACTTTTTTGAGTATCGCCTTCTCGCTCGCACCGTAGTGTGGAAATCAGACAAATTAAATCCCGCCTCAGATTATTACATAGCTCGGTGACTGTTCATAAATAACCAGAAGGGTGGAAATGGCGAACATTTTCAAGAGTAGAACAATTTGAGAGTATTTTAATTTGAAAAGCTGTAGGTACAGTTTTACTTATGTCGGTACCTATTTTACACCAAACTAGCTACTAGCTAGACTAGCTTTTTACCCTCGACTTCGTCCGCGTAGATTCGGGAAATCGATATTTGACGACTTTATCATAAAACATTGAAAATTCCTTAAAAATAATTATTAAAAATATTTTTACACCAGTAAAGTCCTACCTACTTTATTACTAACTTTCTATCTACACTTCTCTATGACAACAAACTTCTCAGCCATATATATTTAACTAAGGTGTAGAGTTAGAAGCTTGACTCTAAATGAGGTCTGATAACTTTTTGACAGTGCGAGCCATATGCTCTCGTCATGGTAACACTTTACATAAAAATATTTTTGGTGAGATACCTACTTATTTCTAGATCTATATTTTTATCCGAACACACATTTAAAAGTTGTCAAAATAATATCAGATCTATAAAATCCCGTTTTATTCCTGCACTAATGAATGACCGAAGCACGCCAGCCAGCAATCCGAATTCGAGTTTCGAACATGGGCATTCGAAATTCAAATTTAGTCCGGTGGATTTGGGGAGTACATTCCTGAGCGACGCGACGCGACGTCTGCGCCCGGTTATATTATGCCTGTGATTTATTGCATCGAATTCTCTTCGGTAATTAGTGCGTGCCTCCGCGGGGCCGGTGTCACCTACTCGGTTTAATCGTGGGGTTAGTGAAAAATGTCAACGAAGATAATCCTAAAATCCTAATAATTTAATAAATGCGAAAGTTTGTGAGTTTGTTTGTATGTTTGTACCTCAATCAGGCCTAAACGTCAAAACGGATTAGGATAAAATTTGCTGTAGCTGTAGATATAATGCCCGAATAAAACAAAGACTATTTTAAAATTTGAAAAACATCCCCAACATGATAAAAAACGCATAAGGAATGATATTGGTATAGATGGTGCTGGTGTAAAAAAAATCTGACATCCGTGTTGACATCAGTCGTCATAACAACGCGCGTTACTCTATGCGATTATCGTTTGGACAGGACACAACGTCTGTCGCAGGTCTGCTAGTTTGAAAAAGTTCCAAAAATATAAAAAATACTAACTAGTTTCCCCACGAATTTTTCCTTTACCGTTTTCATTTACAGCAAAGAAAAATCTATTGATACACGGCCTTATGGAAATCGAGCCACTCGGCCAACGCGGCTTACAATGGTCATGTTGTTACTCTCTCAATATAATATAAAACCCGTAATAAACCAAATAATATATTCAGATAACCGGCGGTGCAAGCGGGCCCGCGACGCGGATTACCGGAGATTGAGTTTAATCGGACGCCCGGGAGCATGCCATTAATAACGGCACTCCGTTAATTGAACGCAGTTCCAGCGGCCATATTTCAAACAATACCTAGGATCTTGGAGGAGGAATAATAGAGATAGTTCCTTTTTGATTAAGGTACGAACACATGTCATGTTGTCATATTCGACATGTGACAAACTCGGTACGTAGGGAGAAATGTTGGCATGATCTGTAAATATTTGTTTCACTTTTGGGTTTTGTAGTACCATAGTTTTTCATGGTATGGACATTTTAGAGTGAGACACAGGACATTTTAGAGTGGGCCTAGAACTTGTCTACGTAATAACTTTTGGGTATTATTTACTCATTAGGTATGTTTAAAAGTTAGTTACTTACATGATACAGATTTAATTATTTAGAAATAATTGTAACAAGTATTGTGGCCTTTAGACATAGATCATGCTTGTTGAGTGTGAGAATCAAACCTGTACTGTGTGTGGATAAAAAGTACATTTTAATTATTCCGTACACAAAAAGATAACGTAGTGGCAAATGCCAAATGGTTCATACCCGGTACATGGCCCTTTTTATGGCCAGTCGCGCTCTACTTCAAAATATTACTCTAAGATTTTAGTACGCACTCGATAAACTGCCGTTAAACTGGGCTGGTGTCGCGATTAATCGCGGATTACTGTAATGGTGCAAACCGCCCTTGATGATAATTGATTTTGAAGGTATTTCATGTAATTGAAACTGATTTATTGTTTACTAAATGAATAATGACGCAACCTAACTATAAATAAATAAATAAAATAAATAGGATCACGACTGTAATCCCCAAGTACGGTAGACATCCTCTCAGATCTCCAGACGCTACTCGTAGTTAATTAGTTTTTCATAATAATTGCTAAAATATAAATCGTACGCGGATCATAATATGATTGGCCGGGCTATCCTAATCCTAATCCTAATCCTAATCCTAATCACTACATAGTATAAAGCAAAGTCGCTTTCCGCTTCCCGCGTCTGTATGTATGTATGTTTGCTTATATCTTTAAAACTACACAACGGATTTTGATGCGGTTTTTTTTAATAGATAGAGTGATTCAGGAGGAAGGTTTATAGGTATAATAACATGCTACCCGTGCGAAGCCGGGGCGGGTCGCTAGTAATATTATAAATGCGAAAGTTTGTGAGTTGGATCTATGTTTGTTCCTCAATCAGGCCTAAACGATGGCGCTACTAGTTCCTAAAACCGCGGCAGAAACGACTAAGACAGTTAAGGGGCTCCCAGTCGCTGATTGCTCTTTTTCGAAACGAAAAAAGAAATACTTCTGAACAAGCCACATCTCCTAATTTTATAAGTATATTACTTCAGGTTCTTACCTAGATTTCTATTAAGCTGAAAACATAATAGCAGAAACTTTTCACAATAAAGATGTTATTTCAAAATGATACGTTTTAGAATTTATGATCGAAATATTTTGATACCTACTATTAAGATCAACTTGTGATTTATTGTTAAAGATAGGTAATATGTAGATCTAGATTTCTATTCGAATAGGTTTTTGATAAGTAATTATACATAATTTATTTCATTAATTTATTCGAAAAGCAAAGGCGGACAAAGAGAAAATGGTTATTGAGGGGTGGGTAAAGCTACCCCTATTACTTGCCTACTTAGGTACTAGCAACGCGATCTCATAAAAACTGTCGGAACCTGAAGTAATATATTTATAAAAATAGGAGATGTGGCTTGTTCAGAAGTATTTCTTTTTTCGTTTCGAAAAAGAGCAGTCGTCGACATACAGCCCCTTAAGTTAAAACTTGCTGTAGATGTAGATATAATGATAATGCCCGAATAAATAATAGAATACTTTAAAATATGAAAAACACCCCAATAGCGATAACAAAACGCAAAAGGGATGATTTCTGTATAGATGGCGCTGGTGAGCAACAAATCTGACATCACAGACTAAAAACATTCAGTCTTATTATTGAAATTTGACAGGACAACGTCTGTCACGGGTCGGCTAGTAATTTATAAAATTAGATAGAAAGAAAATATGGAAACACCATGGTAGAGTCGAAAATGAAATTAAAATTATATTTATTAAAAAAACCAGCCAAGTGCGAGTCGAACTCGCGCATGAAGGGTTTCGTACCATTATGTATAAAACAGCAAAAAAAAAAGTTTGTTGTATGAGAGCCCCACTTAAGACGCTGCCAGTCGACGATTATTTTTGTTCGAAACGAAAAAAGAAATACTTGCGAACAAGCCACATCTCCTATTTTATAATGTATAGTATATGTGAATAAAGATGTGCCCATCTTTAATCACTTCGATAAATAATCCTACCGACCGCTGCAATGATGACAAACACACGTCCGCGCGTGGTCCGCCTTAGCTTTTCGAATAAATTAATGATATAAATTATGTATAATTACTTATCAAAAATCTATTCCAATAGAAATCTAGATCTACATAATTACCTATCTTTAACAATAAATCACAAGTTGATTTTAATAGTAGGTATATACAATATTTCGATCATAAATTCTAAAACGTATCATTTTGAAATAATATTTTTATCGTGAAAAGTTTCTGGTATTATGTTTTCAGCTTAATAGAAATCTAGGTAGGAACCTGAAGTAATATACTTATAAAAATAGGAGATGTGGCTTGTTCAGAAGTATTTCTTTTTTCGTTTCGAAAAAGAGCAATCAGCGACTGGCAGCCTCTTAAATATTTATTTTATTCTGTTTTTAGTATTTGTTGTTATAGCGGCAACAGAAATACATAATCTGTGAAAATGTCAACTGTCTAACTATCACGGTTCATGAGATACAGCTCTATGACAGACAGACGGACAGACGGACGGCGAAGTCTTAGTAATAGGGTCCCGTTTTTACCCTTTGGGTATGGGAACCCTAATAAAAAATGCATAATGACCCCCATATTTTAATTTGAGTGAGTTGTTGTCCTTTCTTTTATCAGTGTATCTACTTTGGTACATCATCGTCTACATATAAATCTCTGTTCAATATGTTTTTTTTAATTCTCTCCATACTCTCCCATTTACTACAAAAAAAAACCCAATCTTCTTTTATATAATCAATCCTTACGATTATAAATGCGAAAGTGTGTTTGTTGGTTTGTCCTTCATTCAAGCAGCAACGTTTTTTAGTAGTATAGATATAATTATTAGATAAAGATATAGTTATTGAGCCGTAGAGTGATATATGCACGTGTGAAGCTGCAGGCAAAACCTGTAAAACAAATCTTTTTAGCTAATACTTTTTTATTGTCTCTATTACTACAAGCAGATTTTTTTTAAAGATTTTTACAAAATCATCGAAGCGTTGAGCTAATGTGATTGCGCTCAGGTGGGAGCTGAGTGTATTGCAGACCTAGTCGGGGGGCGCTGTGTAGCGCTTTTTGAAGAATTAAATAAATATACAAATTATTAGAGAAAATTAATCTCAAAAACCTAAAATCGCTGTAAGTACCTGTACCTAGTCTAATCGTCCGAGTCTGAGGAGTTTGACAAGTTCGTTTTATAGTTTTCATGTTCATTGTCAGGACCGGCCTCACAGCTCAGTTGGTAGTAACTCTGCCTTCTGCGCTGTAGGTTGTGAGCTCGATCCCCACCCAGAGCAAATATTTGTGTGATGAACATAGATGTTTGCTCTGTGTCTGGGTGTAAGTATGTATCATAAGTATGTATTTACAAAAATATATATATATATATATATAAGTATTCTATCAGTTATCTGGTTCCCATAGTACAAGCTTTGCTTAGTTTGGGGCTAGATGGCGAGGTGTAATATGGTCCACCAATATTTATTTATTTTTATTTATATTTCATAGTACCCTTTCAATGTTTCATCACACCCTAAAACCTATAGCATGCAGCATCCTACCGCTCCTACGCCGATCGGCAGATAGATACCTACTATAAATCATCTCCTGTCACATGGTATTGGATTAAGATTTCCTATCCACGCTACACGGATGGATCAGATGGCTTCATCTGCAAAGTGATGCAGAGAATTTTCCGTGTGGTAGACATACCCACTTGGTAGATTTTTACTGTCTACTACATCTTGATTTTTAGAGTTTTGTTTGGCATTTTTTCTTAACGAGGTTTTTAATATTTTTTTATAAATAAATAGGATCACGACTGTAATCCCCTAGTACGGTAGACATCTTCTCAGATCTCCAGACGCTTAGATCAATAAATTTTTATTTTTGATAAAATAATTTAGACGCTTATATACCAGAGAATCTTCCATATAAATTTCAATTCCATACATGCATGATAAAAATTAATTGGGCTTCAACCATTGCAAATTTGTTTGTTGCTCAGCCTTAACCCATGACGCAAAAAGAGGTGTTATAAGTTTGTCGTATCTGTCTATCTGTGTGTGTTTGTCTGTGGTATAGTAGCTTCTAAACGAATTTGATGCGATTTTTTTGTTTGAAAGCTAACGAGATCACGATGGGTCTTGGCTAAAATTGTTGGTTCTTGAAATCGAAATGTTGAAGCAACTACTGGGGGGTTAGCATGAAACACTATCGTATCGCCAACCTATCGTCCAAATGTCAAAACTGACACTTTTACTATACAAATAATGCCAGTTTTGACATTTGGACGATACGTTGTCGATACGATAGTGGTTCGTGCTCAGGCCACTGGTCTGACTGATTAAAAATGGAGTCGTGGCTACAAAAAACGAGTACGTACTTACCATGGCAACACAACACCTAGATATACCTAGAATAAATCTATACTAATATTATAAATGCGAAAGTATCTGTCTGCCTGTTTGTGACGTTATCACGGCCTAATCGCTGCTGGGCCGATTGAGATTAAATTTCATATAGAGATAGCTTGAAGTTCTGAAGCAAACATACTTTTACTACTTTTTCCAAATTTTTCAGGAATTTCAACGTTTGACGATAAATTCGACAAAAATGTATTTCCTGAATCTACGAAGGCGAAGTCGCGTAGCTATTAATAGCATAAATTGCAAAAAAATCTATTGATCATAATTAAGTTCGTAACGTCAAATAGAGACCAAAAAAAGTACCTAACCTATCCTATCTGAAACAACAAACAAACGATTTTACCCTTTAAACTGTCCTTTAAAAAGTACGAGATGTTTCTCTCATGCAAATCAGTCAAGGGGCTGATTCGGGACGCCACTCACAGCGACAAGTATTTACGAGGCGGAGGATGAAAAAAGTTTCAACTACCCACTTTTTCATTTGAAACGTAATCTACTGCGGCGACAAATGAGGTTCGGACATGACTGTTTCTCCACTTCATTTTTTCTCCTCCATATTTTTTGTGGGTAGCTTCACTTTTTTACTTTACCTTACGTTTCACTTTCTTTAGTATTTTTGTAAGCGGCGACGGGCTTGCCACCTGTCACGTGTGGAATGCTACTGTAAAATGTGTCAAATGTTATGTTCGAATTTGCCTCTGACTAACTTTAGTGTCACTTTTTCTACTGAAATAGGATCACGTCTGTAATCCTTAAGTGCGGTAGACATCCTCTCAGATCTCCAGACGCTCAGATCCTTCCTTCACATGTTTAAAGTGGGTAGTCAGAGGCACGTCCAAACATTCAATTTGGCACATGCCCACATTATGCAGGTTGCAAGCCCATCGTTGTTATATTGAAATTCCTTTTAACTTTGACTTTGCGCAAGAATAGAACCCACTCCCCAATACCGTCCATCCCACCACTTTCCCGCCTCTCGACATCCATAGAACGATTTGTCCCGCCGTCTCCCGCGATATTGCGAGACAAGACCGATGGAGGCACCACTTGCTTTTTAATAAAATATTTACAGCCACGGCTTGTGTATCACAACTTCGTGTCTCCAAGGACAGAAACTATTGTTGCAAAGGTTGATGGGTGGGTTCAAAAGTGTCTGATCTAAAGTGTTGTGTGATGGACACGATCATGCGAGTAGATGTTAAGTACCTAACTACCTATATATATCTGGGTATTTAATAGGTAAACTTTCTTCTATATAAAAATGAATTGCTGTTCGTTAGTCTCGCTAAAACTCAAAAACAGCTTGACCGATATCAATATTTTTTTTTTGTTGGTACAAGCTGCCTATAAGTGTTTTTTTTTATGGGAATATTGAAATTATAGGCCAGCGTCTATCAGGATGCTAGTAAAAAATAAAAATTAATAGCGTTTTTATAAGCCGCGATGGTGTGCCAAATGTAATGTTTGGAGGTGCCTCTGATTACTCCCTGTAGGCATGTTCAAGGATCGGTGCGCCTGAAGATCTGAGAGGAGGTGTATGTACTTGGGGATAAAAGTCCAGTAGATGAGTTGGACTCCAGTCCGAGTAGATAGATGACTGTATCGTCCGAGCTGGATATTACGCGAACCGAGAACATCATCGTTTCGACTATAGGTTGAACTGATTTGTGAGTAGGATAGCGAACAACGATGATGTCAAAAGTAATTACGGTCGTTCCATAGTTTAAACTATAGTCGAAAAAATGTAACTGTGATACGAATATTGTTATGATATTTCGTCATCGATTTGCGAGTCATCACTATCACTACATAGTATAAAGCAAAGTCGCTTTCCGCTTCCCGCGTCTGTATGTAATATGTATGTATGTATGTTTGCTTATATCTTTAAAACTACACAACGGATTTTGATGCGGTTTTTTTAATAGATAGAGTGATTCAGGAGGTTGATTTATATGTATAATACATGCATAATATAGTAGAGAAACACTGATAATTTTAGAGGTTTCTAATGTGATGTCGTAAATAAACACATTTTTTTGCGCTTACATTGCAAATGCTGGCTGAACCCCACGAGATATATCAAAATAATGTACTACAGTATTGTACACCTTAAAAACGTCTACAAAAAAGTCCACGATGGTATTAGAAATGTCTTACGCACAGCGAAGCGGGCACGGGTCAGCTAGTGCACATGCACACTAAAGCGCAGTCAACTATACACATCATACTGCTCACCTGCCTTCGTGAGATCGAACTGTATTCAAATATTTTGAAATTCGAATTCAACGTAATTTTATATCCAGATACCAACAAAACCATATAAATATCTGAGGCAGATCCAATGACCAGAACTCCTCTAAAGTGGCGAGTGATCCCAAGGCGCCGCCCGTTCCCTCATTGTAACCCTATAAGATATTTATTGGTCGGAAACTGGATGGAACGACTCCTAGGTTATTTGGCGTCGCCATAACCGCACGTCCGCCATTCTACATTTTTACTGAGTCAATATTTAATGCGGAAGTTTGTACAGGGGATATATTCCAGGGATCATAGTTTGAACTCGAAGATTGCTACTTTTAAATGTTTGCGTACCAACAACATGGATTTAAAATGTAATTTCTTTTGTAACCACATTTATTGTGAGTAGTTCTCTCTTCATCTACTTCTTTGTTTCTTTCTCCTTTCTTCTTCTTTCTTTCTTTCTCCTTTCTTCTTCTTTATTTCCTTTATTAATAGTTTTGTGTCTTGGTTTTGCTTATTATAAACATTCTATTAGTTACATTATATAGTTACATTTAAAATTGTTTTTATTAGTAATTTTGTTTTTTATTTACACCTACTGATCGCTTCATCACAAAGTTAATGCCTTAAGTAATTATATTTTTGCTTGCTACATTTTTATTCAGAATAATATATTAGACGTTTGTTATTTGTGTTTTTCATCAAATAAACCTATAGAAATAGTAGTAGAAATATTATACATATTTATATTTTCTTCCTCCGTCTCAAACGACATCATCTTCAGATATATCCCAGTATAAAGTCACCGTGCGCACCGCGTGGCGCCCACCAACGTCCAAGAGCATACATTTTGTGAGAGCCGCTTAGCGACTGGCATAAAATATTGTTTTTTGCCAATATCTGAACGGGGCACGGTTACATGCTGGGTAGAGCAGGAGCTTGTGATCTAAAAGCTAACCTTATCTCATACCAAACATGTTTAAATTAGGTCAACAACTCTGACAGTAAGTAAGTTCGTATAAGCTAGTTGTCAACTCTACTATAGTTCGGCCGTTCTGAGAATGCGTTCCTGACACGTCGCGATTGTATGACGACGTAACTTTGTAATGGCGTTGCAGTTACGATAAAAATATTATTGCTGGTTGTTTACCGTTTTAACAATTGATGGGCATTAAAACAACATTATTACAACATTATAGTCACTATCACGTGACTAACTGATAGGTGTCAGGAACGCATTCTCTGAACGGCCGAACTATAACGTAGTTTTTAGACTACCTTAAAGGTGTCTAAAAACTATGACAACTTTTTTAAAGAACGACTAGGCAAAATAAGGCTAGGCAGTGCTTACGGCTCCTATAAATAACTGCGAATTCGCATCGCATCGAAAAATCTGAAAGCTGTCATCCAATTCAAATCTATATTCCTGCATGCGGGCGTCGTATCGCATCGCACCGCGGTTTTGTTGTAGGAGCCCTTAGTGTGAGTGTTTGACAGTACTGTGTCAAAAAGTTCCAACAATAAAGTTAGGAAGATTTCAATGAGATATTCACTGATAGATATGACAGACGTAGTCCTGTCAAAAAAAAATCTGTTCTAAAAACCTTCTTCTGATAATAACGAATACAACAAAAAAATAATTAACAAAATCAGCAGTTCACGCGCGATGCCGTGACCAAGGAATTTATTTTTATATAGAAGAAGAATGTTCGATTTGTTGCCACGATAGCATATATCATCCCATGTGTTTGCTCGGTATCTCTCAGTCTACATTCAGGTGGCAATATGAAATATGAATACATACAGCATCCGATACAAGTCACATATTGATTGATACCCTGAATATTTCATCCACACAACTCTTGCCGAATATTAGATACTTTGTTTGCTTAAATCGAATGTTGAGTTAGGTGAATTGTGTTTAGACAGTTTTGGAAGTTGTATGGGAATAATGGACATTGAATATTGACAACACGAGGAAGAAGTAGCTACCTATTCCACGTAGCATCTATCTAAGGGGCCGTTCATTAATCACGTGAGGCTTGAAAGGGGGGAGGGGTTAGAAAAATACACGTGATTTTGAGTGGGGAGAGGGGGGGGGTAGTCTTAAACCTCACTACGTATCACAAAGGGGGGAATGGGGGGGATTAAAAAATGCAAAAAAAAAACATCACGTGATTAATGGACGGCCCCTAAAATCCTAAAACTCTTATTTAACTGACTGACTGATCTATAACCAACCTAAACCACTGATCCTAGGGCCCTCCAAATGTCAAATTTCTAGAAACTTGACATTTACCACTTAACAACTTTGTACCGTACTTGGGAATTACAGTCGTAATCCTATCATATCCTTACACACCTAACAGAATACACCCACCAAATGTCAAGTTTCTACAGACTTGACATTTGACATTTGACATTTCAAACGTGACATCATGACTGTAATTCCCAAGTACGGTAGACATCCTCTCAGATCTCAGAACTTTATATTTAGCACTAGCAGTCCGCCCCGGCGTCGCACGGGTATAATAATGATTTTATGGGAAATTTTTTTACACCTTGGGTTACATTATGGAAGTTTTCATACGGATCCCTAATAGTTAGACATATAGTATTTATGGACTTTTTTGTAGATATTGATGATAAAACTGTAGTACATCACTTTGCTCTATTGTCAATAATTTTTGCAGCGTACGTGATATAAGGATTTTTTAGGGATTTTTTTTCACACATTGGGTTACATTATCGAAGTTTTCATACGGATCCGTAACATTTTTGAAAATATACTATAGCCTATGTTCATCAGGGATAATGTAGGATTCTAATGGTAAAAGAACTTTTCAAATCGGTCCAGTAGTTTCGGAGCCTATTCGATGCCAACAAACAAACAAACAAACAATCAAATCTTTCCTCTTTATAATATTAGTATAGACATGCCTATATTTTGCAGTAGTTGTCATTCCGTGTGACAGGTTGCAAGCCAACACCGCGGCCATCACAATCGGTGTGTAAGGGTGCACTGAGAAAGGAATTCTCGAAATCCCAACCCCTTATATAATCATCTACATTATAAAGCGTATTATACTGTAGATGATTATATAAATGATAAATCTTCGTGGCCTGATGTCGCTCTGACACTCGACAGCTAAATATCAATTTACTTAATCTGCACTATTTTATTTTGTGTAACATTTGTCTACTTAATTTTTTTTAAGCAAATAGTTATTTTATCTTTAAATTTTAATTCTAAAGCAAGTGTAGCGTGTGCTGCTTTTTGAATTTGTGCTGAGGTTTTTTTTGCTGTTCTTTAGTTATTTTTTTATTGTTTACGTACTTGAGTAGTACTTTTAATTATTATTCTTGTTTGAGCCTTCACCTTGTTCGATTGGCATCACACTGGAGCTCATTAGCATACTTACTTACATAGCATTGGGGAAAGGATCATTAAAAAAAAGGTAGATCCCAAGCCGTGTTTGTTGCCTGATTCTTCTAGGCTTGGTCGCGTGGAATCGGCGTAGCTCCACCTAGTTCCTAAAACGTTTCAAAGTGATCCTTGTGATTTTATAGAAATAAATGATTTTTAAATTTAAGAGGGTGCAGCCTGTTTGTAAATAACTTTACGTGAACGAAATGGCAAGGGTTTCCACTAGTCTATCAATATTTTGTCTTACTGCTCTGAAATAACTAACTATAAAATATGAAAATGGTGCTCTACCAGTCATCTACTTGCGGTAAATATCTAGTTTTATATTAAGTAACGAATTGTCACGTCCGCTTGGCTATTTTACTACCATCCGTGGATACGGATCGTATTTTGGAAATAGGAACCGGGTATTGGATTATTTTTACGAAATTCCGTTTCAACTCAACATTATCACTAAAGGATTGTAAATTATTATAATAATAGCCGACCCGTGACAAACGTCTCGTGTTCTGTCACATAGGAAAAAGCAATTTCAGGCAGCTTCCAATTTTTTCTCTACTATACTAACCTTGTACTGATAAAATAAATTACGAATTTTGGTAGAATGCGTATCATTCATTAGTCAAAACTTCGTTGCTATGACGATTAAATGTTTTTAGTCTGTGATGTCAGATTTGTTGCACACCAACGCCATCTATACTAAAATCATCCTTTTTGCGTTTTTATATCATTTAGGGGTTGTTTTTCGGATTATAAGTTCTCCCTTTATTTATTCTGAATTTTTATCTACATACTATAGGAAATTTCATCTTAATCCGTTTTGTCGTTTATTTTTGATTGGGGAACAAACATAGCAGCCTGTTCACAAACTTTCGCATTTATAATATTATTAGGATTAATGGTTTGATTATAGACTAGAATGTTGATAAGCCTATCTTCGTTATCGAATTGTTGTTGAGTCTAATGTATCTATCTAACTAGAAGAAACCCTCGCATCTTTGTTCACTTGAAGTTATTATTAAACAGACTTCAACCGCCGCTGTTTGTAGATAGACCAATTAGTCGGTTGTCTGTCAGTCAATCAATAACGTAAGAGTTTTATAATTAGATTATTTTACTAATAAAATCAAGGTGTTTTGTGGACTCATTCTCTTGCCAACGCTCGGTTATTAAAATTCTAACAAAGATTTGGTCAGCCTTTAGAAAAGAGAAAGTTATTTCAGTAGCATCACAGACTGTCTGATAATTTCGCGCCTGCTCTCATCGGTTCCATGGTGTAACGGTTAGCACTCAGGACTCTGAATCCTGCGATCCGAGTTCAAATCTCGGTGGAACCTGAATTTTTGCTTCTTATTTGCATTACTTGATGAGGAAAACAAAGGATAGAATTAAAACTATCGTGGTTGTTAATCATTTTAAATAGAAATACGGCTAATTACCACGTTTTTACTTGTATTGCTGACGTTTCGAGACAATTCAGATGCTCTTCATCATGAGCAACGCCCGCGACCGCGATCAACCGCGGGCGTTGCTCATGATGAAGAGCATCTGAATTGTCTCGAAACGTCAGCAATACAAGTAAAAACGTGGTAATTAGCCGTATTTCTATTTAAAACAAAGGATATTCGAGATTCAATCGCTCATGAAGCGTTTTAGTTGGACATCATCTTGGAGATCCGAGCTGCGCAGGTACTTACAGATACCTGATCAGACATCGTTATATTGTCATATAACTAATTATTTCTTGGGCACCCTATAGATTATGTAGATCACCAATATTCATGAGTGACAGTAGCCTAACCAGGTCAAAATTCGTTCACACCATTCCCTCTAGTTCACACTGATTTATGAAGTTATTAAGTAACTGTGCATCGACAAAAAGGGTTATAAAAACCTACCTTTCCACCCTTAAGTCCATGATTAACATGACAGCTACAGGCTGATAAAAAAAACATTACCATACCTATACCACACCTTAATGGATTAACTGGTTAGTTTAATTAAAAGCAACTCTTTCGTTCACCGGGGAGCAGGCGTGTCGAGGATTAAATCTATGTCTGGGGTTAGTGCGATCATAATATACCTGTACTTATTTCTAGAATGTGCTTAGCAGCTATCTACAGCCGAAGAAGAAATACGAACTGTATGTACGGGTGTTTCTAGTGACCAATATTATCGTGTGGAACCGTACCTATTGCATAATGTGAACCTGGGCAAAATTTAACTTATTTGGATTTTTCTCTATTGATCTTTAATAGATGCCGGCAAGAATCTGCTTCTGGTGATCGTAGAGTTTATCTACAAAACCTATTTTTCTCTCAACTGGAGTTTTGTATTTCGGTCATTACTTGATTTTTAAGTTTATTTAGCTCTTATTGATGGAGGTCAATTACAAAAGTTGATGTTTCAGCACTAAATATCATTGGTTAATGGTTTAAAATGCATCAATGTCACTCATTCAGACAGTGATGAGGCGATCTCAATACACTAATTTAAATTTTGTCACAAGCGCCTGGCAAAACTTTAAACGCTATACGCTCTTAACGAAAGAAACCGTTTTTCTCAAGGCGATGTACCTCACTACTAAAAATCTAAATTCACCGATTACAAATTTAAAACCAGTTGAAAAAGGTGAAACTGACCCTTTAAACCCTTCCGTCGGCCGATTTTATCTGAACCCACCTTTTAACTAATCCCACAAGACCAAGCCGCAAGCCATTATAAACCTTTACTACTCGGACATAGAGTTGCGATTATAATGTGCATTTTGAAAAGTCCTAACATTACCTGTGAATTATTATTTTTGATTAATAAATTGTACGTCTCCAGAGAGGTGGAGTGAAATACTGTCACGCTCCCATCAATTATGGAATTTGATGGTTTTTCATTAAACCCGACGATGCCCGGGAGAGGGTATAGAATAGGTAAATAGCGTTTACGTAGAAAAGTAATTTATTTGTAAGCTTTCTGTGGCAATATTATGCAATACATTATCTACCACTCGTCCACAACTTACAGGTGATATGGTACTGATGCTTAATAATTACCCACGTTTTAAAAACTAAATGAAAACCGACGAAAATGTTTCGACCAACCGAAACTCAAGAAACGATATTAGTTTTATAAGTTTTATAAAGAAAATAGTTCCTTCCTACATAACTTATATTTAAATGGGATCAACTTTAGACTATTCTCCACACAAAAAAAATTGGGTGACCATGACCAGCCAAAAAGACATGCGAAGTCATACATAAAAAAACCTTTTTTGAAGTAATAATGATACAATAATAATTATAAATATGATTCACCTTAAATCTTTTGGAAAAGCCCTACCTTCTAAGATGATCTCAGAAATTTACACAAGCTGGTAAAGCTTATGTTAATTATGACTAGCGTTGTCACTTTCGCACCGCGAATAATACTGTTTTAATATTATTATAAGATCTTGTGGACACAGTTGCTGAATTCAAAATCAAAATCCAAAAAGCGTTTATTCATTGACTAGCAGTCCGTCCCGGCGTCGCACGGGTGTAATAAAGATTTTATGGCAATTTTTTACACCTTGGGTTACATTATCGAAGTTTTAATAGGGATCCCTAATAGTTAGACATATGGTATCACAATTTTTTTTGTAGATATTGATGTCCTCTATAAAACTGTAGTACATCACTTTGCTCTATTGTCAATAATTTTTACAGCGTACGCGATATAAGGATTTTTTTCGCTATTTTTTTCACACGTTGGGTTATATTATCGAAGTTTTCATACGGATCCCTAAGATTTTTGAAAATATACTATAGCCTATGTTCATTAAGGATAATGTAGGATTATAATGGTGAAATAATTTTTTAAATCGGTTCAGTAGTTTCGGAGCCTATTCGATGCAAACAAACAAACAAACTTACTTCATCAAGTTGAATTAAGTTTCATTAATAACCTGTATGATTATGACTGAGTTATACTTCTAGTTTTGCCTATTCCGTGATAATGTGATGCCCAGGAGAGGGGCGGGGTAGTGGGTTACTTGGGCGTGCTTTGAGTGATATATTTTTACGAAGCTTTTTGTGACGGAAAAATCAATTTTTAATTTGATCATAAAGGAGTGTCCATGCTTGTGGTATGTGAACTAGCAAGCTATTCCTATGAGACATACCTAAATAAATAAATATAAATATTGTTGGACACACAACACAACATCATCTAGACTTAATGTCAAAAACAGGAAATTGCTCACGTAAAAAAATAATCCTAATAATATTGTAAATGCGAAAGTTTGTGAGTTTGTGAGTTTGTTTGTATGTTTGGCCTCAATCAGGCCTAAACGACAAAACGGATAAAGATGAAATTTGCTGTAGATGTAGATATAATTCCCGAATAAAAATAGACTACTTTATTACAAAACACATTCCTAAAACGGAAAAAAAACGCAAAAGGGATTTTGGTATATAGATAGCGCTGGTTTGCAAAAAATCTGACATTAGTCGTCAAGTGCATTTCTCTATGCGGTTATTGTATTTTGGACAGGACAACGTCTGTCGCAGACGTCGCGTCTTAAACAAATAAATTGTTTTGAAATTGAAACATCATCTATTCCCAAACTAAGCAAATCTTTTTTATGGGAACCAGTTAAAGAATAGCGACTTTGAATATAAGCTCATATTCATAACAATGAATCTTAACATTTTATGTAATAACTAGTAGAAATCCTCGCGACTTCGTAAACGTGATGTTATTTTAATGTAAATAATAAAAATATCACGGCTGTAATCCCCAAGTACGGTAGACATCCTATCAGATCTCTAGACGCTTAGATCCTTTGAAGATGTCTAGTAGGGGTCGTCAGAGGCACGTCCAAACATTATATTTGGCACATACCTACATTTTGCAGTAGTTTGCAATCCATACGTGTCAGGTTGCAAGCCCATCGCCGCTTATAAGAATTCTAACTGGTTTCCTCAAGATGTCAATCCATTGATGCTCGCCGGGATTCGAACCCACGACCTTCAGATTGAAAGTCGAGGTACCTCCCACTCGGCCAACACACCGTAAATAATAGTGATCCAGTTTTCCTCAAACAATGTGACTTCGAAAAATCACAATTCCCCTCAACTAAGTATACAAAACACTACAAAGCCCCTTTATTTAGCGATTTGTCACCAATTCTCAGAACAGATGAATGGAATTCCATTGTTATGTGTAGCGATAATGCTCCTACGATATGCCTACGAAATCAATGACAATACATACTTAAGTACCTTCTATACATATAAAATCTATACATATAAAATAGGGCATCTGATAAGTTCATCATAGTACAAGCTTTTATTTTATTACAAGCTTTTATTTCACTTGTATGTTTATATGTAACTATGTTTGTGAAGGTGGAATCTTGCAACTCAATTTTGAAGCAGTTATTTCCAACCGATTCAGCTGAAAATTCGCATACTTATGTAACTTCGGTGACAATGCAATAATATGGTGACAGTGAGCTGATCTGATGATGGAGTCAGTAGCTGTTTAACAAAACTTGTCGGTAAATAGTCTAATTGTAAGATTATAGGTACTTCGAGCTGGTCTAATGATGGGTTTGAAAGTAGCTAGGAACTTCTCGTAACTCTAAAGTGTTTGGGCTCGATTTGGACAAAAAATCTAAAAGTTGCTACAAGTAATTCGTGTATCGATAGATACAGCATGTCATTTTATTTATTACTAGCGACCCGCCCCGGCTTCGCACGGGTAGCATGTTATTATACATATAAACCTTCCTCCTGAATCACTCTATCTATTAAGAAAAACTGCATCAAAATCCGTTGTGTAGTTTTAAAGATATAAGCAAACATACATACAGACATACAGACGCGGGAAGCGGAAAGCGACTTTGCTTTATACTATGTAGTGACTAGCTGTTCCGACAGACGTTGTCCTGTTTTTCTTTTATAAGAAACTAGCGACCCGCCCCGGCTTCGCACAGGTAGCATGTTATTATACATATAAACCTTCCTCCTGAATCACTCTATCTATTAAAAAAAACCGCATCAAAATCCGTTGTGTAGTTTTAAAGATATAAGCAAACATACATACATACATATTACATACAGACGCGGGAAGCGGAAAGCGACTTTGCTTTATACTATGTAGTGATTCTCCTGACAATAACATACACAACAAAAAAAGAATTAGCAAAATCGGTCCAACCATTTACGCGTGATGCTACGACCAAGGAAAATAAGAATTCATTTCTATATATAAGAAGATATGCACCTATAATATTGTCGCGGACGGCATGCGCCGTAAGTTTACAAATATGACGTCATACATACAACACGTGCTTATTAAATTATATAAAACATTTGAATAAATACTAGACCATGTACAATTTGTTTAAACTGAGTCAACTAAGGAGTATTTTGATAAAGTTTACTTGGAATTTCGCTGTTAAAAATATTTTTGTTTTCGACCGGGACAAAGAAGGTTCAATTTAACGCGTAATTTTTTTAAACGGATTTTAATGCGGTTTTTTTTAAATAGATAGAGTGATTCAGGAGGAAGGTTTATATGTATAATAACATGCTTAATATATTAGAGAACCACTGATAATTTTAAGATTTCTAATATGAAGTCGTAAATAAACACTTTTTTTTGCGCTTACAGTGCAAACGCTGGCTGAACTCTACGAGATAGATCAAAATAATGTACTAAATATTGTAAACCTTAAAAAGGTCTACAAAAAAGTCCGCGATGGTATATGTTTATCTCTTAGGGATAACCCACAATAATCAATTTCTATCCTTTACTTTTTACGACTTATTTTTTAAATTTTAAATGCTTATAACGAGTATACAAAGACATTCTGTAATATATTTTGGTATCAGCTTTGCACCCGTGCGAAGCCGGGGCGGGTCGCTAGTTATAAATAAAATATAGTTTACGTTACTCGCTGATAATATAGCTATTGATAGGTGAAAGAACTCTTAAAATTGGTTCAGTAGTTTTTAGGGTTCCGTACCCAAAGGGTAAAATCGGAACCCTATTACTAAGACTTCGCTGTCCGTCTGTCTGTCTGTCTGTCCGTCCGTCTGTCTGTCACAGGGCTGTATCTCATGAACTAGACAGCTAGACAGTTGAAATTTTCACAGATTATGTATTTCGGTTGCTGCTATAACAACAAATACTAATGATTTTTTTGCCGTTTTTATAGATAATGGTACGGAACCCTTCGTGCGCGATTCCGACTCGCACTTGGCCGGTTTTTATTTAGTTTATCCGGTAAAAACAAAATGCATTTATTACTTCTTTAAAATTTGTAGTGTAGATAATGAAAAAATATAAAAAAAAATATGCAGAGGTTGAGATTTATTTTGTAGGTTCAGCCGCTACGCCGTAGCTGTTGAGTCTATGAGGAGCTACACCACCAAAAGACATAAACGCGCGCTGAATTAGGCCGAGATCTCTACCGACAGGTTTCGGTCATTATCTGGACCGTGGCCGTGTCCAGGGCGTGCCGTGTCCGGGCCTGGCCGGAGCCTTAAGTTAGTAGACGGGCCCGGACGGGACACGGATTGAGCACTGTTTAATATAAATTGCTCCATACAAAATGTATGTAACGTTTCATATCCGTGCCCCGTTCGTGCCTCGTCTGGGCCACGTATACGGCAAGCCTCGGCCACGGTTCAAATATAAATCTACCCTTACCATCCAGCCCGCCGCCGACAACGACAAAGTGCTCCAGTGAGTATTCCCAATGACGGTATACGTCAGACGGCCGATTGTAAAACACTTAGCCAAATCCTTTTGAAACATGTTTTTCTACATGCCGACCCCACATGAAGTGGGATATGGACAAGAAGATGATAATGAGAAGTGCCTACGAACCGGGAGGTCCCTTAAACAGCTTCTAGGATCTATGAGCTGCTTTTTAAAGTGAAGTGAAGTGTAGTTGACGATCGCATCTAACACTGCGGGTATTGTCAGTAGATGCCAGTCGGGGTTGCTGCTACAGATATAGAGAAAGTAACTAAACAAATAGTGATCTCTAAATTCGGCCTGTTGGCCATCGGTTCCATGGTGTAACGGTTAGCACTCAGGACTCTGAATCCTGCGATCCGAGTTCAAATCTCGGTGGAACCTGACTTTTTGTTTCTGGTAATATTTTTTATTGCGAGTGAAAATTGGGAAAATGCCAGCATAATATATCACTATTACTAAGCGATTCTTTTTGACCTTGCTATAAAAATACTGTCTTTAAGCCATCTTGTGCGAAACTTGGCGCGACCTAAAAAGCTTAGTGTAGCTTATGTCAAATTTGTTATTTTTCTGAAGCGCCCATAACTGTTTTTAGAGATGTAGAAAATTTGCGCATAATTATTTCTTGGCCACCCTTTTTATGTTGTTTGGATCGAAAGAAATGAAAAGTAACGAGAGAAGAAAAATAGCGATAATCATGATGCAAATACTAGAAATAAGGATAAACTCGCTGTTCCCACGACAAGGCTCACTAAAACTAAGAAATCATTTCAAGGGCAATGTGTACGCTTCTATAATAAAATCCCAAATGACATGCAAAAGCTATCTATGTATTAGCTAATTTAAAAACTTAATTAAACGTAAACTATGCAAAAAGGCTTACTTTAAAATATCTGATTATTTAGACGACAAAAAAGCCTGGGACTGCTCCAACTCGCTCTATCAATAATAATGAAGTAAATAATAATTAAAAAAATGTACAAAATTAAACTAAATTAAATTAAATTTGACGATTCTAAAGGATCCAAGTGATTTCAATGAATAAACGCTATTTTGATTTTGATTTTAGATGGCTTTGCCCAAAAATTAGCTTAATGTTATAAAAAATGTTGTAAAAAATGCATTATATAAATCTGTTTTCATGCTGTAATGCTCTCTCTATCTGGTTTTCTGACATCCGGGTTATAATGGTTGTGATTATGGCTGCTCAAATACGGGTTTTTTTAGGTCATACTTACTCATTCTACATGCGCAGACTATGTATGACCGAAAAAATCCCTAGTTCCGTTTTAAGTTTAAATCTGCTTTTGATCCGTTTTGAAACATTTCGATTGACGTAGGCATTATGCAAATAGATGCTAACTTAAACATTATGTAGATAGTTAAAAATATTTGAAGATGTATAAATCTAAACGAGATTGTTTGAGAGTTTGTATGTTGTTTGTATCACCATCACGCTGCGCCATGACATTTTAGTGGAATGGATAGTTCATGGAATAGCATCGAAGCTTTTTATCCAGATAACAAACCAGAAGCCGTGGGTGGAACCTAATAAAAATATAATAAAGAAATTCAGTAACAAATTTTTCAAGCTTGACTAAAACAAATAGGATCACGACTGTAATACTCAAGTGCGGAAGACATCCTTTCATATCTTCAGGCGCTCATTTCTAGTGGGGGTAGTCAGAGGCACGTGCAAACGTTACATTTGTCACCCAAGATTTGCAGTAGTTATCTTATGTTTGAATAAGAAAGAAGCGAAATATTGTTTTACAGCCATATTTAAAATACATTATCATGCAATAACAATTTATAGACTACAGCACTGATAATTCTTAGAAAAAATACCTACTTATCTAGAGTAAACACGCTCTTTATCAACGTTACGAGGAATACGAACACCATTATGTCGCGATCTGGCAAATAGCCAACTATATTCAAATAAGCAATACTTTTTTCGAAGAAAATTGGGTTTTTAGGAAAACACCTTTTTCGTAATGTACCTAAACCAACACTAACTACCGACTTACCTACTTTTACAGCTGTTTTACATAAGCGATCTAGTCACTGTATCTAGGTTACGTAATTATGTAAGTCATCATTTTATTCTCCTTGACAAATAAGTTGCAAAGAGGATTTGGTTTTATGTTTTACAACCGGCTGCCTGACTGACGTCAACCCTTTTTGGGAACCTGAGTAAGTACCTATAGTAATTTAACTCAAGGAAATTTTAAGCTCACTCAATAAAAGTCAGTGAAGTACTTCTAAGGATGGCTTATTATAAAAGTAAGTAGTTAAACATTTTGAACCTATATTTCTCAATTCACTGTTGCGATTTTCTCAAAACGCAATGTTACGCGATCTAGAATCTAGAATCAGACCAAATTAGGCCACGCCATCTATTTATGTAAATGTCAAACAGAATTCTGACAGTTGGCAATTATGATGACAACAATGTTATAATTTTATGAAATGATGTATGAGTAAATTGGAAAACCCTGGTTTAATATGTAGAAGTCTGAACTCTTATCTATACATATAATAAAACTGTAGAAGAGTTAAATTCTGTACATTGAATAAAAACTAAAAAAAATACTCCTAGGGGCTTAAATACAAGTAACACAAGCAAAAAAAAAATACATTTAGATTTTTTTGTCTGTCTGTCTGTCTGTTGTCCGGCTTTCACGCAAAAACTACTAAACGGATTTTGTTAAAACTTTTTTTGTTATGTAGCTATTAGTCCTCGGCAACATATAGGCTATAATTTATTTTGAAGATAGAAATACCAGATGTGAAACTATCTGTCCTCCAGCGAAGCGGGCACGGGTCAGCTAGTCATATCATATATTTATCTCGGGAGCAATACATTACTGGAAATGATAAAGTTTTATCAATTTTCTTAGATATCTAGACTAAAACAATAAATATAATGTATGTATAGAGATCTGTCTATAGATAGCTACCTAAATCACTTATCTGTCATCGGCAGAGTAATTTGAAAATGAATAAAAAATAAGAATGCAAAGTAGAACAGTCGACAAGAAAACTGTATCCAATGCCGAAAAGCTAACCTAATAAAATAAGTTATTGGAGATATTTCACATAGCGCTATCTAGCTTCAAACTGAGCAAAATTTGTGCTATGGAAACCAGATAATTGATAGAATAATATGTATGTACCAATTTTGGATTTCAATATACAAGTAAGTAGGTTATATACGGTGGGATGTCGATTCCCACACAGGGCAAATATTTGTTTAATGAACATACATGCATAATATTTTATTTTTACAATCTTAGGAAAACTTACAGCTAGCAAAGGTGTAAAGTTAACAATATATGTATTTAGGTACTTAAAGGCGAATTAAAAGTTTCTACATGTAGTAAGTATTATATACCTAAGTGTTTTATATATCCTATCCTAATATAATTTAAATGCGAAAGTTTGTGAGTTTGTATATATTTATGTTTGTGTCCTAATCGGTCCTAAACAACAAAACGGATTAAGATGAAATTTGCTGTACTTAGTATGTAGAGAAAAAATCTGAATAAATGAAGGGGGAACCTATAATCCGAAAAAACAACCCCGAAAAATGATACAAAAATGATGATTTTGGTCTAGATGGCTTTGGTGTGCAACAAATCTGACATCACAGACTAAAAACATTTACCTAGTTGTCACAGCAACGCAGTTTTGACTAATGAATGATACACATTCTACCAAAATTCGTAATTAATTTTATCTGTACAGGGTTTGTAGGGAAAAAGGATTCTTGAAATTGCTTTTTCTTATGCGATTATTAAAATTTGACTGAACAACGTCTGTCACGGGTCGGCTGGTAATCCCTCGTATTCAAGAACGACACTATGAGAACACGCACCCACGTGGACGAAATCTTTTAAGCTATTGCATAGCTTCTATCGCGGGCCTTGAGCGTGGAGACCGAATCCAGAAATTTCGTAACGAAAATTTTACGAGACACTCACACTCACGCAATATGCGTGAGTGTGAGTGTTAGAGATTTCTCTTTTTGGATTTCAAAAAATCGATTTTTAAAAAATCGAATCTAAGTTTTCCGAACGCGAACCGAATCGTTCGTTGGCCATTTTCCCGGACGTGAACCTACATATAGTCGCCTCCCAAACGGAAACCGACTCATCGGTCTTGTCTCCGAACGCAAACCGAACCATTGATCGTTTTTCCGAACGTGATCCGACCAATAGTCGCTTCACAAACGGGAACCGACCCATCGATCGTCTCTCCGAAAGCGATCCGAACCATATAATTAGATTTTTTGGAAAATCGATTTATTTGTAGGGACAAAAAATCGATTATTAATTAATAGATTTTTTTCAATCAATATTACATCCCTATGACTCATGTCATGCCTGCTTAGAGTGATTTTCGCATTCCAGCGCCATCTAGTTTCATTTGATGATACTACGTTATTATAGGTGCTTTTCGCGGTCTCATGCGAAAGCTCGGGGTTTGAGAGGTTCGCAATTCCGCTGGCAGGTGGCGCTATTTTACCACTATCGGTAAATAGGTGGTACTTCACAGACATGATCGACTAAAAAGTTTGAAATTGAATTATTGAATTCATGTAGTTAGGTAAATATCGAATCCTGGCCGTGCATCAATGGATATTTCTGTTCGAAAAATGTATATGCGCGTTACACGTGCTTATAACGGTGAAGGAAAACATCGTGAGGAAACCTGTTAGTATTCTTGAAAGCGACGACGGGCTTGCAACCTGTTACGTGTGGAATGCTAACTACGTAGTTAGGTAAATAGGTAGGTTAAAGATTTTGACATCTATCGATGAATAGCAGAACTTTTAATGACTTTTTGAAATATCACGCTTGTCTCTTTAGTTTAGCAACTCGCCAATAGGTGGCATTGGTTAAAAAAAAAAATTTTTTTTTTTTTTTTTTTTTCTTTTTCTTTTCTTATCGGTCACCACGCTCAAAAAGTTGAATATCAAAGAAAAACAAAGGAAAAAAGGATAAATAAATAAAATAAATAAATAAATAATTATAAATACATAAGTTGATAAAAAATGTTATGCAATAGCTTTACCGCGGCAGTCTCCGAGTGCCACACGTCTTTTTTTTCATAAACATCACTTTATGTGTTGTGCGACACTGCATAGTGTGACTAGAGGCACATTGCCGTGTGCCTCTAGCCAAAGTTGAGCTCTAAAGGCACACGGTAGCGTGCGCCATAGTAAGTATAATTGTTATCACTACATATCACTATCACTAAATCACTATCACTACATAGTATAAAGCAAAGTCGCTTTCCGCTTCCCGCGTCTGTATGTATGTATGTTTGCTTATATCTTTAAAACTACACAACTGATTTTGATGCGGTTTTTTTTAATAGATAGAGTGATTCAGGAGAAAGGTTTATATGTATAATAACATGCTACCCGTGCGAAGCCGGGGCGGGTCGCTAGTTGTATCTATAATTGTTTTGTTAGTCCTTTTTGTTCACAACCATACCATATATCATATCAAAATTGTTTCAAGATCAATTTGATATAGCTGTGACATCAATAATAAGTATAGGGTGTAGTTTTCAATGCGATACCCATTTACCTAATCATTTTATAACAAGTGCTGTAGGATGACAACGAAGTCCAGCATTTTTTCAGGATATGTTCAAAGTATATTTACTTAGGTCAAATCAAAATGTAAACACAATCACACAAATATTTATTTATTATTCATATTATTAAGTATTCTAGTAAAAAAAAACACTTATTGAATTCTTCAAATATATACCTCTAAGTATAACAATATAATATGTATTTTATCTATGATTGATTTCCTGTTTAGTAGGAATACTATAAGGTATAATAAAAGAAACAAGGTGGACTTTGTACACAGATAAATTTAACTCAATTTGACACAATCTCGAACGTGACCACTCTCTTTATTTCGTAATATAAATCGCTGATCAGCTGTAATAAAACTGCACGTAATGAACTCAATAATAGCCAGCTTATACCAACCGTCACCTGCGTCGGTCCCGTGATAGTCGATGACAAGAACGAGTTGCGCACTAACATGCGATTTTATACGATGTCTGTTTGACACGTGTTGGTAAAAGCTTCGAGCAAGCACCTAATTCCGACCAGCCGGGAATTTACCTACTTGAACGTGTAGATGCCTGAGTGAAAGAGAACACGAATAGAAAGGTCTGAAGGTGAAAGGTAATAAAAAACTCGGTCAAGACACTATCCAGCGGTTTTTAAAGCGGTAAACATAATTTTGATTGTGTAGTTACGATGTAACTTCCTCTATGTCATTGCTACACTTTAGCGCAAATTTTGATATAATCACAATTATCGATTTAGAATTTTTTATAGCTACTTGGTGCTAAATGGGAGGTAAATTCTTTTTAGATAATTAAATGTTGTTCAAAAATTATTTTACACAAAAAAATTATAAGTGTTATTATGATCACTTTAAAATTATATTTTAATAACGCATGAGACGCTTGATTTTTGTTAATACAATTAGTTGTGTTTCTTTAAAGAATATTTTAAGGCATTGGGTATAGAATAATATAACATCGTTCAAAGATCCACCGTGGATTTGGTGGCACATATCCAATTTTAAATTACTTTATCGCATGTCGATTCCGCTAAACCAAAATTAGAACCAAACAGTGACTTTCTCGGGATCCATTAGATTGATTTGAGCTGGTGTATCTCGCTCGTGTGGATTGGTATCGCTCTAAATCCAACAATTTTGTTTTACACAAATATCCATTCATCCTCAAACTTAAAACCGTCGGATAGTCGACTCTGCCAGACGAAGTAGAACGTTTCTGTAACAAACACTGATTCCAAACTTTACATGGTAATTTGCCATACACTATTGAACAATTGACATTATGTTGCCGTTTATCCTTTCGAATTTCAAGCATTCTCTTTATATTTTAGGTACTTAGTTGTTAGTGTTACTTATTGATAAAAGTCTTTCCAAAGAAACATATTGCAAGTTTTCAAAACTGATGGTAGAACAAAATTGCCGGATCTTATTGTCATACAAGTGTCCATTTTTTCATGCAACTGTAGTGCGTGGGCCATGTGGAGTGCCAAGGGCAAACCCATTGAACTCAATTCGTCATCTACAGTCATGATGCTGAAATTTGGGGAGATTTATTGACTTCCAGAGAAGTTCATTGGGGAATTCCAGCTATCGCAACATATTTATCAAGAATACTTATTAGTATTTAACCAGTTGTTCACATATCTTTGCATTATATTGAGTATTATAAGTTTGCACGCTACTGGAAATATCAATAAAGATGGTGCGCAGTTTTCCTAGAATTCTGTCGATACAACTAAATAGGCCAGCCTAAAAGTATTGTTTGGAATAGTATCTAGGTTTATAATTATTGTGTCAACATCTAATATCTACCTGCACCCAAATTTTGATTTGATATAGATATTAAATGATACTTCCTATACAAACTGTTATTGTTAGAAGCGTAAGAGCGTCCTTGACCAGGTGGGCTATTTTGTAAAAACATGATTATAATGTTATGATGTTGAATGCAATACCTAATGTTAGAGAATACCTAATCTGTACACTTTTCATAGGAACTATTCACTGTTTATATATCTATACCTACGCTTCCGTGTAGGTATTGTATTGGAAGCGTAGCTATAGGTGCCCAAACCGCATAAAAAGAGTAGGTATTACGGCATTTCAATAAATATTGGTACGAATATCCTAACATGATAATCATGTTTTTACAAAATAGCCCCACAGTTATTGGCAGTTTAAAAAAAATTATTGCATGTAGTATTATTTCTTAAAAAATATATCAAAAATATAACTCTTGGTACTCAGCTCTACTTTAAACAGCTGTTATAATGAGACTGGCCTCACAGCTTAGTTGGTAGTAACTCTGCCTTCTACGCTGTAGGTTGTGGGTTCGATCCCCACCCAGGGCAAACATTTGTGTGATGAACATAGATGTTTGTTCTGTGTCTGGGTGTTACTATGTATAATAAGTAAGTATTTACAAAAAAAAAAAAAAAAAGTATATAAGTATTCTATCAGTTATCTGATTCCCATAGTACAAGCTTTGCTTAGTTTGGGGCTAGATAGTGTTGTGTGTAAAGTCCGCCAATATGTATTTTATGTATGTATTTTAGAATAAGACACTGACGTAGTATAAAATTAGTCTTATACAAACTTACATAGTGACAAACACATGTTTGACAACTGCCAAAATCAAACGTTTGCTGACGTTGTTATATGTGACGTCAACCCATTACTGTTGGCGTCAGTTTTAAGTCGTAAACTAGCCCATGAAGATAAGATTAATGTTGTTAAATATTTGCCTAAATTTAAAGGGATAAGGTTTTTTTACCAAATATTTGCGGTTTAGGCTGCGTTTCTACCAGTGCGATGTAACAAAACAGTGAATGAGATTAAAATCCATCAATTGCTTCATTTTTCGAGGCAAGGAAAATAAAGCAAACTTTTTTTTTTCATTATCACTTTTAATTGGGACTATAGTCTTTTATATTTATTAATTCATCAAACGTACGTCTGTATTTCAGTATTCGTGAATTTTATTTTTTTATAAAATACCTAGGTACATAATAATAATTTACGAATGTTTTATTTAAAAAAAAACCCTAAATCATAAATTTGTGGTCAACCTCATACCGAGCGCTATGTTCACAGTAATTACTGAAAATGTGTTAACTTGACGGCAAAATTACTGTTAGTCACGTTATGTCTATAGTCTTTATGACTATTCAAACGTTCCCTACTTTACTCGCTTTATTTTTATAAATTTAAGACGAGATTTGACAGCTCAGGTTCGCTCTGCCTTCTGCTGTAAGTTGTGGGTTCGATCCCCATCCAGGATAAATATTTGTGTGATGAACATAGATGTTTGTTCTGTGCCTGGGTGTTATAATGTATATCAACAAAAAGTGTATAAGATTCTATCAGTTATTTACTTCCCATAGTACTACAAACTTTGCTTAGTTTGGATCTTGATGGCTCTGTTTAAATGTCCACCAATATTTATTTATTTATTAAACTGTTTATCATACAGTTTCTAACAGCCAGTATATACCTAGTAGAAGTTTTACAATGCGTATTTAATTTACAGAAAAATCCATGTCAAGCCGGGATTCGAACCCACAACCTTGGGAATTAAAGTCCTCTAATGCTGGGGGCCACATAACGGGCTACCGCGAACTATTTGCGCTGTGTGAGCGGTGTAGCTATATGTATAACACGTCAAGGATAGACAAAGACGCAAAATGTAAACATTCGCCGAATACCGATAATACTTATAGCCACAGAATGTAATCATAATAGGCACACTTATCTATCAAACTAATGTAAAGTAAACATATATAAACTCTATATAAAATAAAATAAAGTATCACGCCTAAACGAAAAAATTAAGTATACCATAACTATAGATTTTGACACGGCTAGTCTACTTGTAACTAGAGTACCTACAAGTACCTAAAAAATTGTATTCTAATATTAGGTAGGCTTTTTATTTTTTTATTCTAAGTTTTTAATGTTTTTTTATTATTATAAGAATATTTCCCTTACAAGTTAAAATACGAGCCTAAACCACAGATTACTAATAAGTTACTAAATAGATCGGGTTATTCGTATTTCGTACACTCGGCCATAAAACGACATATAAAAATCATTTTGAAATTCCATACAACAATTCTTACTTCGTAGTCATTCTATAAGGTTGAAATTTGCTAGCTAAGCATATTTAGCTTACACGCGCCTCTTCTTAGTCATTGACCTCTTACTCATTCATAGCCCCAGACAGTCTGTCTGTAAGTATGCTAATGCTAAGTATCAGGTACCTACTTGACACGGTATATTATCTAATTAGCGATATTTAAAAAGCATAACAAAACAGTCGAATTACAAACTCATCAATCATACAGGTAGCCGCAGGGGAAAAACATTACGGACGTTTGCTAATGAATTAAAGACCAGTCATGGATTCCAATGGTCATGTTGGTAGGAAGTTATTTTCTAACGGTTGGCATCATGGTTTAGGTAATGTCTATTATTCTTTCCATAAAGTCATTCATTAAATTGCTAATAGCCTTACTCGATCAAAGTTTGATTAGAAAGACTTAAAATACCAGGGTTTAATTTAATTCTATGCATTAGACATTGAGCTTAATGTATGGCATTAGATGAGATGTGCAGATTTCTCTAGAAAACTTTTTGCTGACTTCAAAATGGCGGAATTCTAATTTTGATATAGGTACCTACCTACTTACTTGTTCTTGTTTTGAATATTACCTACCTATAGTTAGAATACCTACTTTACCTTGCAGTTGGGTGGATAGAACTAAAATGAATGAATGCAGAAACTTTTTTAAAACATCAGATTTTTATTACGCCACAAATAACAATAGGTAAATACATTAATCAGGTAGGTCCATCTACCGAAGCACTTTATCAGAACGCGAACACCAAGTTCCGACTAGAAAACTCTCTTGTAACAGAACAATTTCATTGCACTACACTTGAAGTTTCGTTACTGGTCACCGCATAACGAATGTGAAGATCGACTCAATGACGTCATCCAAGTCTTTGCTGAACGGAGACAGCTGGGCTTGAGCTTCGAAAGATTGAGATGTCTTCTTCCCCGCAACAGCCAAGTAGTTACACGGTCCCATCATGTGAACTTTGTCCCCTTTCCACCGTTTGCTGATGTTGATAAACCCGTTCCCGCCAACGAGATTCACTGCCCCGTAGTTGTTGGTGACTTCTACACGGCAATCGTTGCCGATAACTTCAATTTCGCCTTGGTTGGTGGCCACTCTGATGATGCAGTTGTTTCCAACAATCTTCAGTTTTGCAAGGTTGGACTCCATCGTCACTTTCTTCTTGTTTCCGACTACTGAGTACATCTTCATGTTTGATGGAGAAATAGATGAGTGTTCAATTTAAAATTCGAAAGAAAATGTTGAGAGTTTTCAATTCAAACGTCGAATGAAAACTTTTTTATTTTTAGCTCAGTTGCGTGCAGTGTAGCTGGCTGAATGCGAATGCTACGCAGGCGTTAGGCGGCGGGTTTTATATCAACGTCGCAAGCGCCTTTGCCGACCACAGAATACTCAAGTGTTAGTATACATCTACGGTTAGTACAGGGAGTTCCCTCGTACAATACAAACTTGATTTTAATCTGCATCTCGCGTCACTCATTGATAAATGCTAGAGCCGTGTAGTGTGAAATTGAACTTATATTTTTTCCATAGCAACTATTATTATTCTGTGCCTGAAAAATCAACTGTGATTTATATGTATTGTTCTCTTTCGGCTAAGTTATTCCCCTGCCTAATTGACAATGGCAGGTGTGGAAATTTCTAACGGATATACTTATCACTTTCATACCTATGATAGGTTTTGTTTGTTGATTTAGAAGAGGGTTACCAAATATGTACCTACTTGATGACTATTACAACAACGGGAAATTACTCACGTAAATGATAAATTGTCAATGAGGACACCGACAATGTTTCGATTCATCTAGAGAATCTTCTTCAGATCGCATTGAGCATTGATGGACAATGCGAGCAGGGTAGCGCGCGCGTTATGGTCCACTCACCCTGAAGAAGATTCTCTAGATGAATCGAAACATTGTCGGTGTCCTCATTGACAATTTATCATTTACGTGAGTAATTTCCCGTTGTTGTAATAATGTGTAGTACAACTCACGAAAGTTTTGAAAGTGAAATACTTGATGATTTTTGTGGATTCCCCTTTCTTAGAGGTAGGTGGGTCAACTTCCTCTGTAAAGTACCTATAGCTGTTGTTATGTGGTCATACATGATACAGATTGTTATATGATTGTGGTCGAAAAAACATCTCCACAACCGCCAGACGTCATTGACCTTATTATGAAGACCTTTTTATTGAATGACAGGATATAAAGGAGGAAGTAAGTCCGGAGGTCTGTCGCTAGCCACTCTACCTTGGCCATATATTTGCATAATACGACACAGTATAGGTAATAAACACCAAAACAAAAATAATTTGGGATTACCCTCGGTTTTGTAAAGTTTTCGGAAGGTAAAAAGAACATAACTATACCGTTTAATATGCACGTAATTAATAAGGTAGGTACTTTTTTGTGTTTTGAAGCAGAAATTAGTAATATAAATTAGCTATTTTTAGCTTCAAAAATCGACCTTCAAAATCGAAACTCCTCAATATTTTTAAACTGGATTTTCCTGTTACAAAAATAGACGTTTCAATTCAACGAATTTTATTATTATCTAGCTGTTCGATTGAGCATTTTTATCTCTGATTGAAAACTGTAAATATGTATGAGTAAGTAAAAAAATGTAGAGCGTTACGAAAACAACTAAAAATAGGTATTTAGGTGCCTACCGACCAGAAACCGGAGGTAAATCATAACTCATGAAAGTACTCTGTCATAGACACAGATAACGATAAGCAAGTCCAAAAAACCCACAATATTAGGTAAGTTATCTATTAATCTAAGTACCTACTTGAATAGTTATAAAGTAAGCTGAATAATTTGGGGGCACGGCAGTGCCCCCGCCAAGTCGAGCGCGAAGCAAACACTGCCGTACCATCCTTTACTGGAACCATTTCGCCGCATTTTCAGGCCCCTATTTGAGAACCTCTGGATAAGACCAGAACGCTGAAATTTTCGTCATCCAGTAAGCCATAATCACGTACTTAAAATCCAAAATTTCAAGTCTGTAGGTCATTTAGTTACGAAGTTAAGCGAAAGCAAAGTTTCGCATTTTAGACAGACACTCACTCACTCACTCACTCACTCACTCACTCACTCACTCACTCACTCACTCATGATCATCAGAATAGAACTAGTACTTCCCATAAACTCAGAGAGCTGAAATTTGGTACAGAGTTAGGGTTTAATGGCCACATAAAGGGAAAACCATAAAAACTAGGATAATCGAAGATCTGGAGTACCTGGTGACCCTGATAAGAAAACACAAGAGCCTAACCAAACTATTAGAGATCGACATACCGCCTTTACAAAAAATATTCAACTACTGGACCGATTTGAAAAATTCTTTCACCATTAGAATCCTACATTATCCCTGATGAACATAGGCTATAGTATATTTTCAAAAATATTAGGGATCCGTATGAAAACATCGATAATGTAATCCAAAGTGTGAAAAAAATAAAAAAAAATCCTTATATTGCGTTTGCTGCGGAAATTATTGACAATAGAGCAAAGTAATGTACTACAGTTTTAAAGACGACATCAATATCTACAAAAAATATGCAATACTATATGTCTAACTATTAGGCATCCGTATGAAAACTTCGATAATGTAACCCAACGTGTAAAAAAATAACCAAAAAAATCTTTATATCGCGTACGCTGCTGTAATTGTTGACAATAGAGCAAAGTGATGTACTACAGTTTTAAAGAGAACATCAATATCTACAAAAAAGTATGTAATACCATACATCTCACTATTAGGGATCCTTATGAAAAATTCGATAATGTTACCCAAGGTGTAAAAAAATTACCTTTATCATTATTACGTGCGACGCCGGGGCGGACTGCTAGTACGCAATAAAATTAAAGGAAAACTCTGGATAAGACTAGACTGGCTTTTATACTTACAAGTTTACAAGAAGAAATAGTTGAACGATTAACTTTATTCTAATCGAACATTACACAAATTGAATAAACAAATTAACAAATTAAATAAACTAAAATATTAATTTCGCTCAAAATTTGATAAAAATATAATGCATTGGACTAAGAGTGGCGGTGATACCAGCGCACACGTCGCTAGATGGCGCTGACTGTATTTTAAACGCGCTTACGATTTGTTTTTATAATAAAAAAACAACTCATAAAAAGAAAAAAAAAACTGTGTCAAATAAGAAAATCTAATAAAATAAATCAATAAGCCCACGTTTCTACAAAAAGAAGTGAAATCCCACCAAAAACATTCTGTAAAAAACTAGCCAAGTCTCGATGGAGCTGCTTGTTTATCTCTAAAAAGTAATGAAATCTAGACAAAGTCGTGTCAAGTCTGAGGTTCTTTACTGCGATTTCTTTATTATTATAGAATGTTATGTGACTTGGCCGTCAAAATACGTCTATTTTATGTTAGATCGGTGGTCGATTTGACGCTCCAAAAAGAAGACAGCAGAAGTCAGCATTGTCAATGCTGAATGCATGTGTTGCACGATCAACAACAGCCTAAACTAAGACACTAGCGTCCAATTACCAATACCTGTATTGGCTATTATCTTGCATAACAAACATAGGTAGTTACAACAGATATAACATTACGTGTAAACAAAATTGACTTGTACCCACTAACGTATAAAGAATGTTCAACGGCCAAGTCACACAACATTCTATAAAGAAATCGCAGTAAAGAACCTCAGACTTGACACGACTTTGTCTAGATTTCATTACTTTTTAGAGATAAACAAGCAGCTCCATCGAGACTTGGCTAGTTTTTTACAGAATGTTTTTGGTGGGATTATGTTTTAAAAACTAAAAAGTAACTCGACGAAAATGTTTCGATCAATCTTAAATTCAAGAGACGATAAATAAATTCTATTACTCAATCCTACATTAATCTAAATGAGACCAACTTTGAACCAGGTACTTGTATTCTCTACAAAACTCTATACAATAAAAAAAAATCATTCCAATTGGATCACTAGGGTACTGTATCAACATAAAAAACCGGCCAAGTTCGAGTCAGACTCACGCATAAATGGTTCCGTACCATTATCTATAAAATAACGCCAAAAAAACAGGTTTATTGTATGGGAGTTGCACTTAAATATTTATTTTATTCTGTTTTTAGTATTTGTTGTTATAGCGGCAACAGAAATACATCATCTGTAAAAAGTTCACTGTCTAGCTATCACGTTTCATGAGATACAGCCCTGTGACAGACGGACAGCGAAGTCTTAGTAATGGGGTCCCATTTTTATACCCTTTGGGTACGGAACCCTAAAAAGCAACAAAAAAATATATACTTATTAACTACGCGAAGTAGGTAGGTACCTACTCGGTTGAAAAACATTTTCCTTCCTTCTAAGCTGCAATGAGTTATTAATTTATACTTCCGATTCGATTACTGAAAATCATAGTTTTCTTTGTAAAATGTTATCTTGTGGATCTAATACGCAACATCATAATTTCGCTAGTAATTGAATCATGTTACATTATAGTAAGCCGTGAGTCATAAGTCGCAGAGACGATGTAATCTGCGCACACGCAACGAAAGGACAGCTGTTTCTCAACAATTTAATATCTGACTAAGGTATAGGACTTTATTTTGTAAGAAAACAGTATTACTCAATCTTCCGTGACCTTCCTAGGGAGTAAAAGAAAGGTGGAATATTACACAGGTTTTAGAAACAAATTAAAGAAAGGTAGAAAACTACACCAGTTTTAGAAACAAATTTATTAATGACTGATCTCCAGGTACGGTAGACATCCTCTCAGTTCTCCAGGCGTTCTGATCTTTAAAGATGTCTAAAGGGGTTAGTTGATGAAAGCCGTGATGGCAGAGTGGAAGGTTCCTTGATACCTTAGGCAACATTTCAGCAAATTTCGTAAAGATCTAATTTGATATATATATATATATAATATATATATATATATATATATCCATATATATATATATATATTATATAGCCATAATATATATATATATATATATATATATATATTATGGCTTATGTTACTAGCTGAATGATGAAATAATTTTTAAAATTAATGCTGTAGTTTTTATGTTTATCCATTAGAACAAGAAGACAAAAGAGAAAACTTAACAGAAGAGATCCCTCTAATAATTGTACAACTTATCTTTGAATAAAAGATTTTTGATTTTGATTACTTATAAACAAAAATATTTTTTTTATCTCTTTATACTTACCTAAGTCTTGCTGCTTATCTCTGGAGTTTTGATTATCATTATGCCAGCAGATTGGACCAGCAGTCCTATCTTAAGCTGCACATGAGTCACTGCAGACAGGTATGCCGTTGTCCGGCAGGGAACTCGTTCTCCAGACGACGCGTGGGAACCCTAAAAGGTTTGAATGACGAGAACATGTCATACCGCAAATTACCGAATTCACGTCATCTTTCCTCAAACACATTTCGCGTGAACTGCATTGTAACGGCTTTTGAGCGTCGAGTCAACTCATCAAAAATCAGTTTGGCTTGTTGCCTAAGAATTGATCTTAAACTTACTCGTCTAAATATTTTTGATGAACGCAGAATAGTTTTTTCTCAATAACCGCAAAACATACCGTTTTGTTTTTATGACAAAGATAACTTATGGATATAATCTAGATATATTACAGACAGAAACACGATTGGTGAAACTTTTATCGATATATTTATTTTCCAAAGTTGGCTATTCAAAAACATTAGTTTCGTTTTTAATCAAAACTATGAATAGCTAAACAGTTCATTTTTATTAGACAGTTTCTTTTTAAATTTGATGGTTTTCAAGATATGCAGTTTTATCACTTTTTCCGTCTTATCCGGGTAGACTCAGTCCATACAAAAAGTCAAAAATTTCACTTATCACCTTAACCTCGCTGATTTTCATTGCCAGAGCAATGAACATCGATCGAATTGAGAGAATACATATCTACCTCTGTCCATCGTATATTAAAGAATCTCTGAATGATTCCTAATAGTTAATATGACATGGGTAGGTAGGTATTCTCTGAATTCGAAAGATGTGGAAATGAAAATCAGCGGATGTAGATATCGATTTTTACGCAATAAGCCTGCTAGGTAGCGTCCCGAGGCTTCGCTCGCGCTCTACCTAGATTAAAGTACTTACCTAGTCTAAAAGTTTCATGCTATTCCAGATCCCAAACTACCTAGGTATATCTGTTTCTAGTTTACCTACATCCGAACTGTTTAAGTCGTTACGAAGCGTGACCTAAGTTCACGCTTATCCTTCAAGAAAACACTAGTAATGACATTTCCATCGAGATAAGAGCGGTCTAAATTTGTTGCATAAATTACTGAATCATTCTGTAAATGTCGTCATTGGAATCAAACCCAATATATTACAGAAATCATTTATTGTTGTAGGGGAAAGGGGCCTAAAGCGGACAGGGGAGTTATGGTGCAGGTACCTGGCCTACCTAACTCTACTGTTTTTTTTCTCTCTTCACCTTAAGGTGATTTCACATAAAACAGAGGTATGTGAACTGTTTGGTTTTTTGTATGGGCTTAGTCTATCTTGAAAACCATCATACTTAAAAAGAAACTGTCTATAATTTTATCTAGTATGATTAACGAATTATATATTAATGAACTGTTTAGCTATTCATAGTTTTGATTAAAAACGAAACTAGTGGTTTTGAAGAGCCAACTTTGAAAAATAAATCTATCAAGAAAAGTTTTACCAATCGTGTTTCTATCTATAATTTATCTAGATTTTATCCTGAAGTTATCTTTGTCATAAAAAAAACTGTATGTTTTGCGGTTATTGAGAAAAAATGATTTTGCATTCATTAAAAACATTTATTACTCGTCATAAGGTACCAGTTTGGGTCTCTTTCCGTTTATCTTCACCAGGAGCTGTCCATGGAATAAAAGTCTGGTAGAAGGTCAATTGTACTGATTACCTCTATGATAAAGACTTGTTGATAGTTTCTACCTAGGTACTGTTACCATGGATGAATCATTATAAAAACATCAACAGATGGTTAGATAATATCACTTATCAAATCCTCTCTGTCACAAAAAGCACTTTAAATTCTTTATCATAAACCAACATTTGTTTTGAATTACTCAACATTTGAATAACTCACAATCGTTAAAGCATCTATGTTTGTCATTTTTAGTGATTCTGAAAAAAATAGGTGACTCATAGTTTGTTTTATATTATATTTAGTAATAATTACTAGGTGAAGTGAACACTAGTGTCAATTATGTTGTCTCGACAAGATAAAATTTCGTAAAATACGATCGCTCTTATTCGCTTTATCCTGGGTCCAATCACATCTGTTGCTAATCATGATGGTCGTCATGAATATAAAGATATTTATATTAGACTAGCTGTCCCGGCAGACGTTGTCAAATTCATTTTTTTCCATAAGAACCTTCTCCTGATAATAACGAATAAAGAATTAGCGAAATCGGTTCAGCTGCTCTCGAGATTTGCGCTTAGCAACACATATAGATTTTTGAGTTAGACCAATGTAATAACTACTGGAAGTCTTCCAGGATATCACGCAGTGCTTTTTTGGTCTATCTCGGTCCTTGTCAACGATAAGAGAACTTTGTTTAGCTTTTAAAACGTTATTATTCTCGCACTCAATCCTAATGTCTACGAGTAGATATTGTCGATGACTAGAAGTTAAAACATCGACCTATCATCATGATCTGTTAAAAATAAACATTAAGCCTTTCACCAGGTTTTGCTTGCTCTCATAAAAAGTAGTTATACCCAGTGCCGGATTAAGACTAGGTACTTGATGCCTAAAGCAATCCACGCCCTTAGTGCCCAATGCGAGCTTCTAGCCCACCCCGCCCTGGAGTAATAATCCCCCGTGCCTGGTGCCCTCATCTTCAAAATGCCTTATCCTACCCTATCCTAATAATATTATGAATGTGAAAGTTTGTGAGTTTGTATGTATGTTTGTTCCTCAATGAGGCCTAAACGACAAAACGGATTAAGTTGAAATTTTCTGTAGATGTAGATATAATGCCCGAATAAATAATAGACTACTTTAAAATATGAAAAACATCCTAAACACGATAAAAAAACGCAAAAGGGATGATTTCTGTACAGATGGCGCTGCTGTGCAACATATCAGACATCACAGACTAAAAACATTCAGTTTTTTCTATTCGATTATTGAAATTTGACAGGACAACGTCTATTTTTTTCTGTCTATATTCTGTTGTATTTTGTTCTGTCACGGATCGAGCTAGTCTTTCTTATGTTAGTTTTGCTAATGGATGAATCCGGCACTGGTTTATACCCTGCTAGAGATGAATCCTATGACGTCATTCCATAACATAATACCTACATGCGTAGCCTGTACCGCTGCCGATCCGGGAACTGACGAGTGGCGCCAGTCGCCAGTGTTAGTCATTGCTTCGTTTCGTTACAGGAACTAAAAAAACTCTGATCTAAACCACAAAAAAAAATAGATTTGTCCAAAGAAATAAAATGACATTTTTATTTTACGCGAAGTACCTACTATTGATATAAAGGTCATGTTGCGAAGAGGACTTGGCTTATGTTTTACAGACGGCCGCCTGCCTGACATCAACACTCTGATCTGTGGGGCTATTTTGTAAAAACATGATTATCATGTTATGGTACTGAATGCCATAATACCTACGCTTTTTATGCTGTTTAGGCACCCATACCTACGCTTCCAATACAATACCTACGCAGAAGCGTAGGTATAGGTGCATAAACTGTGCATAGTTACTATGAAAAGTGTACAGATTAGGTATTCTCTAACATTAGGTTATTGCATTCAACATCATAACATGATAATCATGTTTTTACAAAATAGCCCTGCTGATCTGATGGAATGAATGATCCCAAGTAAAAAATAATAACATCGTTCATGCCTAACACACTCAGAAGGACTTACCGCAAAATTACCCTGAGAATATATATTGAACTTGACTTGAAGTTTGAATTTGATGTACTTACGAGTAGATAGACGGCCAATTATCTTTACATAAGTACAAGGTGAGTCGATGACATTCGATGTTATAATCACAATTCCTATATCATTACGTAAGTACTACATTGTATATAAATGACTCATTACGCACTCAATCAAAACTTACACGCATAATTAGCACCTTAGTAAATAAATAAATAATACCCAACCTGTCACATAGTAAATAAAGTAAAGCAGTCTTGGAGACTTTAAGGATCAAAATTGAATAACAAAATAGGACAACAGGTGGAAAACATCGTGAGGAAACCAGTTAGTAGTATTCTTACAAACGGCGATGGGCTTGCAAACGGTCACGTAAGGAATGCTACTGCAAAATGTGGACATGTGCCAAATATAATATCTAGAGGTGCGGTCTGTTTACCCCCTCTAGACATCTTCAATGGATCTAAGCGCCTTGAGATCTGAGAGGATGTCTACCGTACTTGGGGATTACAGTCGTGATCCTTTTTTATTTTTATTCTAACCAAAGATAAAGAGTTTAATATGTTGTGGTTCTATCCTACCAATCTGTTAAAAATTACGAGTATGAAACGCGAGGAAAAACAAATCCGACTATTTCCTTGAACTCGTGACTGTTATTTTCAATATCAATGACTTTTCCATTTTCCTGAAAGTCTGAAAGTAAAAAAAACTTTTTCATGACTACGAAGAAGTCAAGAGTGTAAATAACGTTGTGAATTTCTTTCCGTGAAAGAATTTGGCACGGTTACAAAATGACGCAAAATGAAATGCTTCGCTTGAATAGACATTTTTTTTTATTTATTCGGAAATAAAATCTATTTCAAAATCAGACTTTGCGTTCAATAGATTTAGTGTTTTTCCTTTTTGTTTTTAACCGACTTTAAAAAAGGAGGTTTTTCCATGCGGTCAAAATTTGTGGTCATATTTCGTGCTGCTTTATCTCGAAGATTTTTAAATGTTTACTTTTCCGCTAAAAGAACAAAAAATAAGTTTTTCGTCTAACTATTTGTAACAAAACTCAGTATTTGTTTGTTTATCGATTTAATTTAATAAAAAACCGGCCAAGTGCGAGTCGGACTCGCGCACGAAGGGTTCCGTACTATTATCTAAAAAAAACACGTTTCTTGTATGGGAGCCCCATATAGATATTTATTTTATTTTGTTTTTAGTATTTGTTATTATAGCGGCAACAAAAATACATCATCTGTGAAAATTTCAACTGTCTAGATATCACAGTTCATGAGATACAGCCCTGTGACAGACAGACGGACAGACGGACAGACGGACAGCGAAGTCTTAGTAATAGGGTCCCGTTTTTACCCTTTGGGTACGGAACCCTAAAAACTGTGGTGTGGTGGCGGCCCATAGGCAACTGCATATGTTACCTAATGCTTAAATCCGGCACTGGCCATATAAACGTAGTTTGGTCTTTTGTCTGTTTTTTTTCTGGCTGGTCTGATTTACATGTTTTTTCTCTATAGCGTAGAGATTGGATTCGGGGTGATCCCTTATCAATTTTGTCCAATATCCATATTAGATTAGGTAGTAGGTATACCTATTAGGTAGCAGGTATACCTACTACCTAATCTGTAAGTAGTTGTTCCTTATTGTATTCGATTAGGTAAAAGTACCTACCTACTTGAGTATCTTAGTTACTTTATTAGTACCTGTGTAACTAGGTAAAATAAGTAGGTACCTACTTAGGAACAGCTGGGGATTTTTATTTCATTATCACAATATTGTTATCTGTTAAGTACCTAGATAGGATGTCTATCTGATAAATACCTAACCATTAGACTTTGACTTTTATATCCTTTGGTAGAACGAATCATGGCCACTCTTCTGATCATCAACCATCACCTATCTTTTTACAAGCTTTTATTTAACTTGCACTGTTAGTAAGTAGGTACCTACCTACCATACCAAATTATGTTTGTAAGATGTCCGTCAAAACTTGCAAATCATTTTGGACCATTTGTTAGTATCCCATTGATCTGAAATTTTTCATAGTAGGTATTACCTACACCTTTAGTTCAGGTGACAGCGAGCTGATCTTATGATTAAGTCAGCTATGTTCAACGGACACTCACAACGGAACTCCTTAGTAAATAGTTCGATTGAGTAAAAACTTTTCATACCTTGACGCAAAGAGCATATAATTGACGTTCCAATGACAATAATATTATGTGACAGGCAGGTGGTAGCGCGCTGCTCTGATTTCTAGCTCGAACGAAGGAGGATTTTTACAAAAGCTTGTCTTGAAAAATTTATTTTTCAACAGAAAACTTAATACAGGCGATTTTTATTTTTCAAACTATCGTGATTAGTAGACATAACTATAGATTTTGACACGGGTCTTTATCACGTAATTACCTTTTGAGTCTGCCCGCGACCATGGTTATTGTAACATAGCCGAAACGTCGGGAAAGTAAATTAAAGGTAATTACGTGATAAAGACCCGTGTCAAAATCTATAGTGTTCTTTTTTTTTAATTTATTAAACTTAGAAAAAAAGGGCTTTTGTCGCTTTGCGACCACACCGCCCAATCGGTACAACTTAAATAGGTTAACAAAAAAAGAAAGAAAAGAGAAAATAAAATTAGTCTTCTTTATTGGCGATGGTTGATGGTTGGAATATCCATTATTAGAAACTTATGTATCTAAATAAGATAATATGTTATGACATAACATAATATGTTATTAGGTCTAATACCTACTGTAATTTCATTTTCTGCTAATTATATGATTCCTACCTACCTATTACTTTACTTACCTATACCATGGACAAGACGAAGCGAAGGCGGATCGTAATACTTATCAAAACTAAATCAGGCCTTATTTCCAATCACCACAACTTGTTTATAGGAAGCCAATAAAAAACACCGGTTAACGCGTAGTGACCGGTTATTGACCCCCCATACCATAGTTCCATGCCATAGACAAGTTACCTTCAAGGGCATAGAAGACATACCCCCGCATTCAGGAACGACACTATGAGAACACGCACCCACAGTGGACGAAATCTTTTTCATAAACATCACGTCTTTATGAGCCACACTATGGTGCACACTACCGTGTGCCTCTAGAGCTCAACTTTGGCTATTATTTTTGCTATTAGTCTAGTCACACTATGCAGTGTCGCACAACACATAAAGTGATTTTTATGAAAAAATATTTCGTCCACTGTGGGTGCGTGTTCTCATAGTGTCGTTCTTGAATACGAGGGATAGACTAGTTCTTTTTGCTCTAATGTAGGAAGTGATCTAGTCAGTGAGCTCTGGGGTCATAATACCTTAGGGTCCTAAAGTAATATTGTTTTGACATTACTTTTGAGCATAGGGTATGGATAGGGTTGCCAACCGTACTCAAAATAGAGTATTGTACTCTATAATCATGTAGGCGTACTCTATAATCTATAGGTAGCACTAATAGAGGACGCTAAAATACTCTTTTTACAGTACCGTGCCCAAAGGGTAAAAACGGGACCCTATTATTAAGACTTCGCTGTCGTCCGTCAGGCAGTCACATGGCTGTATCTCATGAACCGTGATAGTTAGACAGTTGAAATTTTCAATGATTATGTATTTCTGTAGCCGCTATAACAACAAATACTAAAAACAGAATAAAATAAATATTTAAGTGGGGCTCCCATACAACAACAGTGTTTTTTTGCCTTTCTTTATAGATAATGTACATTTTTTACCATTTAAACCATTATTTTAGTACCTATACTGGGAAGAACTGACTCCTGACATACAGGTAGCCCTAGTTTAGGAGTCAGGGCTCCATCTGTTTATTGACACATTGGTTTTTTCAATAAAGAATTTTATTATTATTATTATAATGATACGGAACCCTTCGTGCGCGAGTCCGACTCGCACTTGGCCGGTTTTTTTTGTATGGCAAGGAATGCTTGGACTTCGGTCGGAAAAGGCGTGTTCGAATGGGAGCAAAAAGCGTATGGTATGGATGAATTTATTATGAGTCATCGTATCAATGGCTTGCATTCCAGGGCTATTTTGTAAAAACATGATTATCATTTATCATAGAATTAAAACTATCGTGGTTGTTAATCATTTTAAATAGAAATACGGCTAATTACCACGTTTTTCCTTGTATTGCTGACGTTTCGAGACAATTCAGATGCTCTTCATCATGAGCATCTGAATTGTCTCGAAACGTCAGCAATACAAGGAAAAACGTGGTAATTAGCCGTATTTCTATTTAAAATCATTTATCATGTTATGATGTTGAATGCAATAAGTACCTAATGTAAGAAAATACCTAAACTGTCCACTTTTCGTAGTAACTATTCACTGTTTATGCATCTATACCTACGCTTCTGCGTAGGTACTGTACTGGAAGCGTAGGTATAGGAGCCTTAACTGCATAAAAAGCGTAGGCATTCAGTACCAATAAATATTGGTATGAATATCATAACATGATAATCATGTTTTTACAAAATAGACCCAATTTTGAGGTTACGCTAATTTAGACTTTAACGTAAAGGAGTAAGAGCGATCGTTTTTAGGAATTTTAGGTTTAGCGTGGACACAGAATTGCCGCCTTTACCTAAGTATTAACACAGTATAAAATACCTAAAAGACTGGTATTAGGTACTAGCAATTCAATTTTGCCACAGCAAAAATGAAACAATATCTTTTTCTTAATTATTGTATTAAAATAGTTTATCCTACCTACTACAATAGATAGCAGATCACTACATAGTATAAAGCAAAGTCGCTTTCCGCTTCCCGCGTATGTATGTATGTATGTATGTTAGCTTATATCTTTAAAACTACACAACGGATTTTGATGCGGTTTTTTTTAATAGATAGAGTGATTCAGGAGGAAGGTTTATATGTATAATACATGCATAATATAGTAGAGAAACACTGATAATTTTAGAGGTTTCTAATGTGATGTCGTAAATAAACACATTTTTTTGCGCTTACATTGCAAACGCTGGCTGAACCCCACGAGATATATCAAAATAATGTACTACAGTATTGTACATTATTAAAACGTCTACAAAAAAGTCCACGATGGTATTAGAAATGTCTTACGCACAGCGAAGCGGGCACGGGTTAGCTAGTTGATAATATAATTGAACTTCGGAGTTTATTAAACATAGAAATATTTTAGTAATCATCATTATCATCTTCTTGTGGTCAAAAAAAACGTTGTAAAAGGATTTGGCTTGAGGGGTTTCTAACTGGCCGCCAGCATAACGTCAACCCTCTTTGGGAAATTTGAAAATAGTTTAGTAATTTATCAAATTAATATTGTTCTGAGTAATTTTTTTATAAACAAACTTGGCACTCATTTCAATTATTCTTCGATTTATTTGATACAAAATAACAAGAAAACTTAAATATTTTATTGTGGTTTAAATTAAACGTGTTTGTACGTACCCGTAGGTGTTATGTGTACGAATAAACTAAAACTTATTATCTAGCGAGCTTCTTATAATATCACTTTTGCACTGGGTTAAGTATATCTCTTTTTAATCGTCGTCGACGTGCCACTGCCTACCCCCACTAGACATCTTCAAAGGATCTAAGCGACTGGAGATCTGAGAGGATGTCTAGCGTACTCGGGGATTAAAGTCGTGATCCTATTTATTATATTGCTCAAATTAAATTTTGCCAACCCAAATTATTGGAAAAAATAATATCTTGTGAAACTTAAAATATGTGTGAATTCAGTTTAAAAAAATTAATTATTAAAATATGTATTTATACAATTATATTATTTTTAATGCAAAAGTTTGTATGTTTGTTACCCAATTACCGATTTGGATAAATATAAAGAATAAATACATATTGGTGGCGCACACAGTGCTATCTAGCCCCAACTCAGCAAATCTTGTACCTATACTTTTTGTACGCAGGTAGGTACCTACTGCATAACACACAGAACAAACAATTATGTACATCACAAAAATGTATGTCCTGGTTGGGAATCGAACTCATAACCTACAGCGCAGAAGGCAGATCTACTACCAACTGAGCTGGTTAGATCGAACCCGAATTTATTGGCAAAAGCACTTAATTGTAAATAATATTACATTTAGCAACTAAAACTAAAATAATAATGTAAAAAAATTGTCTACTTATTATAAGCACAGCTGATTCACATGGCTACACATTGGTACCTAATACATTATTTAGTCGTAAGGAGCCATAAATTCATTATTATATTCTATTTGTTCCATATATTACGCCACACAAATTTAATGATTTTTTGATCCGCCCCGAGACCCCTTCTGTGACGGTAACAAATTTTGCAATTTAACATCTAGAAATTATAAAATTTTGTGTTTTAATAGATTCAAATTCAAAAGGCATTTATTTCAATAAAATCACAAGGATCACTTTGTAACTTCTTAGGAGATAGGCGAAGCTACGCCTGTTTCTTGCGACGAAGCCTAGAAGAATCAGGCAACAAACACGTCTTGGGGTCTACCTTTTTTTTCAATGATCCTTTCCATAATGCTATGTAGAGCTCCAGCGTGGTGCCGATCGAACAAGGTGAAGGCTCAAACAATAATAATAATTAAAAGTACTAACCAAGTACGTACAACACTAAACAATCTTAGATTACATTCGATTTTTAAATGTGACGTCACGAAATTTGACCTCCTCCCCCCTCTTAGCGTGTGACGTAATTTATGGATGGCTCCTAAGTGTTAAGGCATTTTTACATCTTGAATAGATACACTGGAATTAAATTAATTATGATGAATAACACAGGAAAGCTTATTTAATATCTAATAAAAATAAAAATAGACAAAAATACACACACACATTAAACTTATTTTTGGAGTTTACTCCTTAAGAATCGGTTTTTGATATAAGGCGCCCGGTATGAGAAAAATGTCAGAAGTAAAATCTACTGAACGAATGACCTCGTTACGTTTTTGGTGCGCAACCTATCGTGCGCAACTTTCTAATTTGGTGTGAGCAGTGCAGCTAGATCGTGGGTAGTGTGTACCCTTACTTTGTCTATACTTTATAATGTTTGCGTCTGTTTTGACAATCGTACTTAAGGAGTAAACTCCAGTCGTGCGTCGGAGCTGACACACACAATTTTTTTGTGTGGTGGCGGCTCCCTTGTGGTGGCTGCCCATAGGCTACTGCCTATGTTGCCTATGCTTAAATCCGGCACTGGAGTTCACGACTGTAATCCCCAAGTTATGGTACTCTTTTCTCAAATCTCTAGGCGCTCAGATCCTTGAAGATATCTAAAGAGGGTGACAGGCATGTTCGAACATCACCACATAACAGGGGTCACCAAATGGCGGACCGCCGACAGATTTATGCGGGCCTTAAGTAAGCAGTACCCATAATTCATTTACTTATGTTACTTGAGTACGTTATTTAGCATCATAAATACCCATAACAAAAACATTTTTACAAAAACGAACCGCAAATGAAAGTATTTGGTGACCCCTGATATAGAGACACGTGTAAAAAACCATAGGTATACCTTAGATATCTTGATGCCTGCTGGGCGTCTACTCCACGGACCGATAAAAATATACGTCACAACGTTTCCGACACGATAGAACGACCGACATTGCTTTTGACATCATACATTCACTCCCCTCATCCCTCCAGACCGTCCTTCTCGCTCCTCTCAACACCTTCTTCTCATGACGCCTCAACATAACACAAACTTTTACACCGACTCTTTCACGGTTACTGCGATCCGCCTATGGAACTCTCTCCCTGTAGACATACGCAAAGCCTCATCCATGGGAATCTTCAAGTCCAAATTATACCAACATTATCTCTCTCTGCAAAATACTCATCCAATTTGAGCTCCTATATATATTTTTTTGTAGATACTAGGTATTATGGTATGGTATATATGTAAGTTTATGTATTTTTTAGTAAGTATGTGTATAAATATAATAAATTCAATGATTTCTCTCTTACAAAGCACTACCATTCCCTTTCCAAATTACACAAAGGTTAGCTGGAAGAAAATGCTAACTAGCATTAAGTTCGCCTATGTACATGTTCTTGTATTGTGCAATAAAGAATTTTCTATCTATCTATCTATCTATGACAGACGACGATTTCTAAGAGTGCGGTTTGGCCGAACATATTGGAACTCTGTCGTATTGCCAAAATTGTTTAGCGAAGTAGACGCCCAGATTTGAGATGATACTATGCTAGGATGACTTTACTAGTCCAAATATGGTAATAAATAGTCATCCACAATGCTGACATTCATATGCCAACTAAAGTGATTGACGCCTGGAACAGTCAATACATGAAGACGTCCACTTTCGTCCAATGTTTTCAGTCCAATCCGGTCTTCGGTGTAAATGTCCTGGCCTTTCATTTCTACCACCGTTTCGTTGTCTCCATAGTAGCCGAACTGACTGAAAAAACAAGATAAAATAAATTATTATAAAAAAAACCGGCCAAGTGCGCGTCGGACGAATTATCTATAAAAAAAGGCAGAAAAAACACGTTTGTTGTATGTCCCACTTAAATATTTATTTTATTCTGTTTTTATTATTTGTTGTTAAAGCGGCAACATAAATACATCATCTGTGGCAGACATACGGACAAACGGACAGCGAAGTCTTAGTAATAGGGTCCCGTTTTTACCCTTTGGGTACGGAACACTAAAAACATAAAACCCGACTGTTAAAAAATAATTAACTAAAAAAATTGTTATGCCTCCCTTTTTACGTTTTTTAATTTTTTAATTCTTTGTTTATCAAAGTACTAGCCTACCCGCGACAGACTTTTCCCTATCCGAATTTCAATAATCGCATAGAAAAAATCTACTTTCAGGAAATTTCAAATTTTTTCCCTATAAACACCCTGATAAAATAAATTATGAATTGGTAGAATGCGTATCCATTCGCCGCCATCTACCTATACCAAAATCATCCCTTGTTTTTGTATTATTTTAGGGATGTTTTTCGTATGTAAGCTAGTATATTTTTTATTTACAAATTTCATACAAACATCCAAACATCCTCACAAACTTTTGCATTTATAATCCTAATCCCAATAATATTATAAATGCGAAAGTTTGTGATAAGGCTGCTGCTATGTTTGTTCCCTAATCAAAAATATAACAAAACGGATTAGGATGAAATTTGCTGTAGTATGTAGATAAAAAATAAGAATAAACAAAGGGGGAACTTATAATCCGAAAAACCACCCCTAATTGATAAAATAATGCAAAATTGATGATTTTGGTATAGATGGCGCTGGTGTGCAACAAATCTGACATCACAGACTAAAAACATTTAGTCGTCATAGGGAAAAAAAGGAAGTTGCCTGAAATTGTTTTTTCCTTGACAACAATTGACAGGACAACGTTTGTCACGGGTTGGCTAGTATTTAATAAAGTTATTTACCTGCTTTCCCAAGGCGTGATAACATTGTCATCTGGTCCTCCGATGAGCACTAATCTCTTCAATTTTAGAAAGTTTTCCTTAAAAACTTCCGATTTCACCGTTCTGAAAATGGGATTATATCCTATTAGTAGAAGCCCTCGCAACTTGAACCACGTGAAGTTATTTTCAAAAAGACTTCAACCCCGACTGCACCTTTTTACGGGTTGTATTTTAGGAATCTCTTTCTTAGTGCACCCGTACCCTCCAAATTTCTAGGCTGTGTGTTGATAGATCAGTCAGTCGGTCAGTAGAAAGTCAGTCAGTCAGTCAGTCAGTCAGTCAGTCAAGCTATGCATATTCCATGTTTTATCTAAATCCGTTCAGTCGATTGGGCGTGATTGAGGTACAAACACACAAACATTAAAGTTAATGTCAACTTTGTTTAATGTCCTTGTAACAATTATAATTCAGAACTAGCTTTCGCCTGCGACTACGCTCGAGTTCCCTTATTAAAAACCTATAAAAGGAAAATAATTATTAATGTCATCTTTGTTGTCCTTATAAGAATTATGTAGAACTAGCTACCACCTGCGGCTTCGTTCGTAGCTATTCCATCAGCCCTACTGCGTAAGATCTTAAGGATCAACTGTCAAAATCGCATTGTGTTTTTGATTGTTGAAATGATGAAGATCGCATTTTTAGGGTTCCGTACCCAAAGGGTAAAAACGGAACCCTATTACTAAGACTTCGCTGTCCGTCTGTCTGTCTGTCCGTCTGTCTGTCTGTCACAGGGCTGTATCTCATGAACCGTGATAGCTAGACAGTTGAAATTTTCACAGATTATGTATTTCTGTGGCTGCTCTAACAACAAATACTAAATACTAGAATAAAATAAATATTTAAGGGGGGCTCCCATACAACAAACATGATTTTTTTTGCCGTTTTTATAGATAATGGTACGGAACCCTTCGTGCGCGAGTCCGACTCGCACTTGGCCGGTTTTTATACTATGAGAATTTGACATTGGAAGCTGATTACGATTAATAGTGAACATACGCAATAAGCATTCTGATTCTGACACACTTTCGGTTAAGTAGGATTAAATGATATTGACGTCAAATAGTTTGATAGCATTATTAAAGCCAATTGACCTTTCTGATCTAATAATACGTAGAATTGAGAACACAGATACGATCTACGTATACGTACGACACGATATCCATACCTACTTATTTATGTTAGAGAATTAAAACTATCGTGGTTGTTAATCATTAATTCTTATAGTATACAAGCTGACCCCGCGAACTTCGTATCGCTTTAGAATTAACAAATGTTGTCTTAAGTTCCCGTCCCCGTTCCCGTTCCCGTTACCGTATTATCAAACCTAATAAAGCACAAATTGACACTACGTTTTAGTTAGAAAACTTTTAAATGGGAAAAAGAAAAGGGCTGTTTTTAGGGTTTTCCCGGCAAATATTCGATTTTTTCTCACCTTTTAAACCTTCCCTAGAACTCCACGAACATTTCAAGACCAAGATAAGATAATTAATCCGTTCAGCCGTTCTCGAGTTTTAGCGAGACTAACGAACAGCAATTGATTTTTATATATATAGATTAGATAATCATTTAAAATAACGAGTCGAATAAAAGCAACAATAACATTCTACGCAAAATCCAGGAAAAAAATATGCGCAAAAAGTCAGGTTCCACCGAGATTTGAACTCGGATCGCAGGATTCAGAGTCCTGAGTGCTAACCGTTACACCATGGAACCGATGAGAGCATGCCCGAAATTATCCATCCCTTGATCTTATACTCGCATTTCTAATACCATTAGTAAGTTTTGGTATTCGTAGGCAACTGTCAAATTAAAAAATCAAATTACGATAGAATTTTGACAGCTGAAGCCGATAACGATTATCAGAGAGCTTAGGCAATAAGACTATTGTTTAAAAAAATATTTTTATATATGAAATGAAATTCCTGCAAATTTTGGGTAAAATGGAGCCCATGTTCGTCCCAAGACTTGAAACTATCTATATATGAAATTTCATCACAATCCCATTAGTATAGATAGTGTAGTTTTTAGGGTTCCGTACCCAAAGGGTAAAATGAACCGGAACCCTATTACTAAGACTTCGCTGTCCGTCTGTCTGTCTGTCCGTCCGGTCGACTGTCTGTCACAGGCTGTATCTCATGAAACGTGATAGCTAGACAGTTGAAATTTTCACAGATTATGTATTTCTGTTGCTGCTTCTAACAACAAATACTAAAAACAGAATAAAATAAATATTTATGGGGGGCTCCCACACAACAAACATGATTTTTTTGCCATTTTTATAGATAATGGTACGGAACCCTTCGTGCGCGAGTCCGACTCGCACTTGGCCGGTTTTTTTTTATATACTCACGGAATGTGATTGTTGATATAAGGCAGGTATACACTGAATTCTTCATACAACGGCTGATGGTAGGGGTCGTTCCAGTAGTTACCCACAGATGTGTGTTGGCCCACTTGCGAGTAGAAGAGCTGCCACACCGTGTCTTTCACCAGACCGGGGAATACCAGGTGGAGGAAACCGGCTGAAATCACATAATATTACAATCAGAATGTAAGATTGGTATTACCTATGCTGTTTCAAATGATGGTCGCAATTATATACCAAAAACTGACTAAAATTTCGTAAGATACGATCGATCTTATTATTTTTACGTTAAGGTGATAAGTGAAATTTTTGACATTTTGTATGGGCTGAGTCTACTCGGATAAGACGGAAAAAGGGATAAAACTGCATTATCTTGAAAACCATCAAATTAAAAAAGAAACTGTCTGTAATTTATTTAGCTAGTATGATTATCTAACGAATTATATAAAAAATAACTGTTTAGCTATTCATAGTTTTGATTAAAAACGAAACTAGTGTTTTTGAAGAGCCAACTTTGGAAAATAAATCTATCGAGAAAAGTTTCACCAATCGTGATTCTGTCTGTAATTTATCTACTTAGATTATATCCTTAAGTTATCTTTGTCATAAAAAACAAAACTGTATGTTTTACGGTTATTGAGAAAAAACGATTCTGCATTCATCAAACATATTAATTACTCGCCTTAAAGTCTAAATTAGTGTAACTTCAAAGTGCTGTCACTTTGAAGTTACACTAATTTAGACCTAAGATCCTAAAACTTTAGATTTTTTTGAACGTGCATACCCCCTCAGACGTCTGCAAGGGACTGAGCACCGATCTGCGAGGTTGTCTTCAATGATGAAAGTATGGTAGACATACTCTCAGATCTCAAGGCATTTAGATCATGAATACGTCTTAAGAGGGTAGACAGTGGCACGACCAAACATTATGTTTAGCCCAATACCTACATTTTGCAGTAGTTAGCACTCCATGAAAATAGCAATTGAGAAAATGTATCTTACCTCCATACTGCCCCGCTTGTGGTGAGCTCAGGGATATAAATGTGCTCACAGACACATTAGGGAATGTCTGCACTATACCCCGGGCAATAAGACCACCTTGTGAGTATCCTGGAAACATTGCAGAAAAATACTTCAGCGCTACAACATCTAGTATTTTATTTAGATTTATTTTTGTGTCATTTTGTTTTTTTTGTTAATATTTGCACAGGTACAGTACAGGTTTGATTTTAAGACGAGTAATAAATGTTTTTGATGAATGCAGAATTCTTTTTTCTCAATAACCGCAAAACATACATTTTTGTTTTTTATAACAAAGATAACATAACGATTTAATCTAGATAAATTAAAGACAGAAACACGATTGGTGAAACTTTTCTCGATAGATTTATTTTCCAAAGTTGGCTCTTCAAAAACACTAGTTTCGTTTTTAATCAAAACTATGAATAGCTAAATAGTTAATTTTTATATAATTTGTTATATAATCTTACTAGCTACCTAAATTAGAGATAATTTTTTTTTTAATTTGATGGTTTAGAAGATAATGCAGTTTTATCACTTTTTCCGTCTTATCCGAGTAGACTCAGCCCATACAAAACGTCAAAAATTTCACTCATCACCTTAAAGCATAGATAACTTTAGAGTATTTTATACACGATTGGTAAAACTTTTTTACACAGATTTATAATACCTACATAATAAACGACTTTTTTCATTAGCTCCAAATCCCCAAAATATTAAAAGAAAGGTTTTACTTAATTAAGTAGACAACTACAGTATCTACTTAAATTAAAGACATATTTTCCTTCTAGACTGACTTTAAAAAACCGAAATATTTTAAGTATCAACTTAAACAATAAACAATTTGGGTCTATCTCAAGAAATTGGTCTAAATACAACAGTAGGTTCAGATGAAATATTATTGTTATTTCGTCGAGTGGAGAATGAGCTCATGATGAAATGGCTAACGCGTCTCGTACTGAGGGGAGAGTCCATATTATCCACTCAATCAATTAATTAATAATTGGTTTTTTTTTCGAATACTTATGTTGTTATTACCTCTAAGCGGGATTTGAATCCATGTTGAAATCCTGCTTGAGTAATAACATTTTGTGTTTCATAAATGGTGGTATTAGTTCTGTCAAATTAAGTTAGTTTATCAAAATGCAACAGCAGAATCAACACCATGTCTTACCAATTAAGTTGATCCCCTCAGGGTGCTGTGCTGATATGTTGGCTACGTCCATCCCAATCTCCAGGACTTGGTGCCACATTGTCTCTAAACTAGACCAGCTTTCGAACCGGTTCACATTGTAGATGACAGTGCCGGGATGTTTCTGAAACATTTTGGAAATGGAATTAGCTTTGTTATGAGTTCTCTACTAATTAAATTGAGTAAAACTAAAGTAAAGTAATATTTATTTAGCAGAAAATAAATAACATAATTAGACAAGATAAGAAGGATATTTGGTACATAATAATAATAATAATAATAATAGAGTCTAACAATATAAGAGAAACTAAGCCCCACACTAGGTTCAAGGCCCATATTGTGGTTGTGGGTACCCAAAAAGTGATTTAACAGAAATCTGGAATTATCGGGTATCCATTGATAAGTTGAAGCGGTGTTAATTAACTAACTAATTAAAAAACAAAACTAAAACTGAAGTAAAACTACCAAAAATACTACTACTAAAAATAAAATATAAATGATTAGAATATAATTTCTTAAGTCCCCTCCGGCCCTCCACCCATTATTCCACACAGATCAGTGAAACAAATAAATAATTTCTAAAAACTCATTAACTTCTAGGCAATTCCTCCTTGTAGGCAGTACCTACCTACCTACAGAACTAGGTATAGTTCAAAATCATAACCTACCTACTATCTAGTACACTAACCCTCGTATTCAAGAACAACACTATGAGAACACGCACCCACAGTAGGGTTCGCTACCGTGTGCCTTTAGATCTCAACTTTGGCTAGAGGCACATGACAATGTGCCTCTAGTCACACTATACAGTGTTGCACAACACATAAAGTGATTTTTATGAAAAAAGATTTTGTCCACTGTACCCACAGTGGACAAAATCTTTTTCTTTCTTTTTCAAAATCTACGCGTGTTCTCATAGTATCATTCTTGAATACGAGGGTAACTAACGTATACACTATACATATCTATTTGAACTTTTAATTAAGTCAGTTCACCAATTACTGTGTGATTGAAACACAGCCATAATTCAAAAGTATACCTACTATTTTACAGCCTCCCTTTGCTTTTTCTTATCTACAAGAAACAAGGAAATTAATTACTTGCTGGTCATGACCTGCTCAGTCATGGTCAGTCATCATGATAATATTATTTATTAGTTCAATGATTTATGTACTATATACATACATTGTAAATTGTACCTACTACATTGCAATGGTGTGATAAACCTAATGGACTGGATGTAAAAGACAGGCAGGACCAATCGGTAGCCTGTGGGGCTATTTTTAAAAAACATGACCAATGATCATCATGTTATGATATTCATACCAATATTTATTGGTACTGAATGCTATAATACCTACGCTTTTTATGCTGTTTAGGAACCTATAGCTACGGTTCCAATACGATACCTACGCAGAAGCGTTGGTATACGTGCATAAACAGTGAATAGTCACTATGAAAATTGCACAGATTAGGTATTCTCTAACATTAGGTATTGCATTCAACATCATGTTTTTACAAAATAGCCCTGCTGGTGGTCAAAAATAATAATTGCTGCACTTATAGCAAGTAATATAACAAGAACTGCCCCAGATGAGCACTCCTTTAAGTTAGTCTTACCTCTTCGATTCGATGCTTTATCATCTCCATACTGTCACTTCCCGTCATGATCCCATGAATTAAAACCACTGGCTTAAAAGCCAAGCAAGGGCCTATTGCTATCGATAAGGCAAAAGCCAGCAACAACATTGTTTACTACGAACACAAAGAACTTGTAAACACTAAAAAATTATGTATATATTGTTTGTTTCTATGATTGCACGGTATTGTTATAGGCTTTCTATGAGATTACTAGCTTCTAATTCCTAAATAAATAAAAAAACTACGCAGCGCAGCGCACGACCACGCAAGTCACGCATGCAACCAAAAAAACAAAACAATGAAATTGAATTGAAATTTGAAAACAAAGAGATTAGTAGTTTGAATGGAATGAATGGAATGATCGATTAGCAGCTGATGAATGAGTATTCAACACTGACCTCTACCACTGACAGTACTTGTATTGTATATTAGAGGTCAGTGGTATTCAACCAATCAATGATACGAATAGTTTTCGTTCATTCGTAGCGTGTCAAATTGACATATATCAATATCACATTGACATTGTCAATGTCAAAGTCTAAGTAAAACTATTTCACGTGCGTGTGTGAATTTGTTGTTTACTTTCGTAGCTACCGATTATTTGTTTGTAAAATTGCGCTTTAAGCAAGTAGTTATACATAGGTAGTTAAATGGGAAACATTTCATGTCACGATCCTTCCGTCCCATGTGAATTGTGATAAAACGGCATAACAGTAAGTTAAAATATAAATTATAGGTTATGTCACGCTGAACTCCACAATTTTATTTTACTTTTGATATTCCAGACAAACAACCATGGCTACATCGTTAGCAGCACAGCTGCAGAAGCTTGCTGTCCCCCAATCTACCATCTACAAAGATGAAAAGAAGATAGTGTCTCTACTTTTCGACCCTAAAGAGGCGGCCCTCAAAGATAGGGAAACATTCTATGAAATCGGTCGTAGCGGCCTCAGCGAGCTCACACTGTTGAACGAAAGCTTCGTAGTCTACGAGAATACGCTCTTCAGCCTATCTTCCAAAGACTTCGAACGAGCAATGGAAAACAAAGAAGTGAATGAAAACCTTGATAAAACCATAGAGAGATTTCTCTTACAAGTGTCTCCTTACATACTATTACAGCCATCTCACAAAGCTTTAGAATGGCTCATCAACAGATATCACATTCATCAGTACAACCAGGATTCCCTGATAGCTCTGATCCTACCATATCACAACTCAAAAATTTTCGTCAGGATTGTACAACTGATGGATATAAAACATCAGAGTAACCGCTGGGCATGGCTGCGCTCTGTACAGAAAACTGGAGCCCCGCTACCTAATCAGTCATTATTCAATGTCTGTGTTCAAAACAATGGTAATATGGGATTCATAGCGAGTACAACATTGAAATATGTCGAGCAGTTTGGAGAAAAAGCAAACCAACTTAATACAGTATTTGCATTCTTCTGTCAAACAGCCATCGGCATGCTGAACTCTGCTAAGAAAATCACAGAGTCTATGATCAATGCTCTATTGCCAACATTAATTGCTGCGATCGATTCACCAATTGCTGACTTCAGGGCCTCCTCATACATAGTCCTCGGTTATTTGTTCACAAAAGCAAGCTTTAAACCTTCCACCCTGAATGATATTGTCGACAAACTATTGACAACACAGTTTGACTTATCCTATGATGTAACATTGCTGATCATAATAATGTGCGAGCATCAGAAAAACTATGTGAACATGACAGAGATATTGAATGATCTGTCGATTGACATAATGCAAACCCTATGCACTCACCTTAGGATTTTAGTTGAAAGGAAGAACAACATTACTCCGTTCATACTGACATTCCTTGCAAGTGTGCTGCCACAGATGCAGAAAGATAGCGAGGACTTTATGAGATACTCAAAGCTGCCGGAGATACTGATTGATCAGGTTGATTTGAAGAATCAGAATCCAGAGAAAATCATCAGGTGAGTTATTTTTAAACTAGAATTTTACAAGTTTGAAAATGTTTCTTTAAAGTTTGATCGAAACTGAACCGACAAAGATTTAATTAAACGACAAATTAAACTTTACACCTCTGCTTAACTTAACCTAGTGTCTAGATAAACTTAACTTTTGTTTTAAGACATTACTAACTATATTCTTAAGTATAAGTTTGTTAAATAAAAAAAACAAATTTTTTGAAGAGAACAATCCATTACAAATCATGACGTTTCATCACTACATAGTATAAAGCAAAGTCGCTTTCCGCTTCCCGCGTCTGTATGTAATATGTAATATGTATGTATGTATTAAAACTTATATCTTTAAAACTACACAATGGATTTTGATGCGGTTTTTTTTTATAAATAGAGTGATTCAAGAGGAAGGAAGGTGTATAATACATGCATAATATAGTAGAGAAACACTGATAATTTTAGAGGTTTCTAATGTGATGTCGTAAATAAACACATTTTTTTGCGCTTACCTACATTGCAAATGCTGGCTGAACCCCACGAGATATATCAAAATAATGTACTACAGTATTGTATACCTTAAAAACGTCTACAAAAAAGTCCATGATGGTATTAGAAATGTCTTAAGCACAGCGAAGCGGGCACGGGTCAGCTAGTATTTAATTATAATACATTATTTATGTAGTTGTGATAATGAAACTATCTTTATATTACTTTCCAGCTGTGTCCTCAATTGCTATCTACCAGCAAGGAGGAGCAAAGGCAACGAGAAGGATGGTAATGAAAGTGATCTTGAAATCATTGAAGACGAAGATGAATTTAGCTCTAAAGTTTTCAACTGGTATGCGATTTTACTAAAGAACTTTGAACGTCAATACCCAGATTCATTTGACAAGGTAATAAAGAACATTATGAGTACACAAACCAAACTTAAAAGGGCCAGAAAGGAACACCTGTCAAAATTACTCGGCTTTAAGCCCTCCATCGCTCATAAACTAGGCGGTACATATCTGTTTGAGAATCTGAATCATATAAATTCGGACTTGCGTATTGAAGGTATTAAGTACATCAGGAAAGACATTGATTCTATGATGACGGAAGACTTGGACTTTGTCAAAGACTCCATTGTTAACAGGATGAATGATACCCATCCTCAGGTTGTCAATGCCACTTTGGACATTCCAACTTCAAAACTTGAACTACTGCTTACTGAGATAGAAGTTACAAACGTTCTGGTGAAGATATGTGGCAAGCTAACTCATGCTTGGAAACCGGTGATCAAAAAAGCAATCGAAAAGTTCTGTTCGTTGGATATTCTGCCTGTTAACCAGGATGTCATCATCGCCTTGCTACCACACCTTTTCGCGCAAGACAAAGAGTCATCAGAAACCGCATGGGAAATTCTGTCTTCTGAGTGGGCCAAAAAGCTCAAACTCACCTGGAAAGCTATCGGCCTCAAAGAGAAACACAAAGACTATGATGCGGTCATTAACCAGATGGTGTATAAAGCCTTATTTTTGGATAAAATTATAGATTTCGAAGATATTCTTGATGAAAACTTACTGAACAAGGAAAATACTACAGACATCTGTTTCTTCATGCTCCTGAAGTCTTGTTCTTTCAACAAAGTTGCTGTTGAAGAGGTATCACAAATTCTCAATCTACTTCTAGAATCTGTTGAAAGTAGATCAATTGTGATGGCTGCAGACAGCAAAGTTTTTTCAAGCGAAATCATGGCAGAGTTCGTCAAAGAGTCAAGGAGAGACAACATACTCTTTGAAGTGATAGAATACTTATTCTCACGCGTTATAATAGACGTCAACATCAAAAAAGTCCCTAAGCCGTGGTGTAACGTGTGTAAAACGTCCGAAATGATTCTCATCAGAAGGTTGTACGAGATATGTGTCACGGGATGTGGCATACCAAGCTATGGAGAACACTACGTAAAGCTGTTGCATAACCTTTTGGACAGATACTTCACAACCCCCAAAGAAAAGTTTGAGTTTATCGTGAATTTCGCGTCCGGACACATTCTATACGCGTCTGATCCTAAAGATGTTATCGGACCGGAACTGCAGCTAAAAAGCATTAAATTGCTGAATAATTTCATCGCAGTACAAAAGGATACATCTTGGCTGTACGAGTCGGATGTGTTGGTTGCGATGATACTCTTCGATCTGAACAACCCTGCAACAGCAATCCGGCAAAGCGTTATCGATATAATTGTTCAAATACTGGAAGAGAAGCCAAGTAATAAGCTTGTTTATATACAGTTATTCGAGCAGATTATGGTACACACTCAAGCTCTTCTCTTGGACCACCAGCAAATCACACAGGTTCTGATAACAGTACTGACGCAAAAAGACCCGCAGACAAAACTGTTCCGACGCAACTGCCTGCTTAAACTCATGGGTATTCTAAGCTCTTCAAAAACACCAACGCACATAAAAAGCAGCTTGCTTAAAATACTCTCAAAGTTCGATATTGCGATAGCTTTCCCCCACATTATACCAGTTCTGGACCCGTTAGAACACGCGCTGAAAAAACACGACAAGGGCTCAAGATTGGCCTTAGATATATACGAATCTAATATCTTCAAAAGTGTCTATCAACTCATAAACGAATCAACTATCACCACTTTTGACAATGCTGACGTGTGGGCTTCTATAGAGTTTGGACTGAAAGAGTACAGGGAGTGCATTTTGCAAGAAGACCAGTCTTACACCAGCCCTGCTGTTCTGATAATGAAGCAGATAGAAGAAGAGACTTTCAAGAAGATACCAGATGAGAGACGTAAAAAATTTGTGCGCCTTATCAGCTTAGCAGGCGCGATCAGTAATAACCCTACCGTATCAAGTGTCGCGTCAAAACTTATGAAGAAAATTCACATTACTTTCGACGATTTCAAGCCCATCTTCCATCAAATGATCAATGCAGTAGACCCAGCTGCCGACTCTTCTAAAACTAAAAGAAATATCTCTACTTCATCACTGTCTTACGAATTAACAGAGACCGATGATTGGAGACTAGGAGTAGCTGTGCTAGAATACGTTCAGAACAAGAAGAAAATGGAGTTGGACAAATCGTTTGTGCCTATTCTCTTCGAACTGCTCGACAAATGCTTGCGGTTTGAGGAGCAATCTTACGTGGAATACACCAAACAGCTGATTCTGTCTTTGATGTGGTTCTATTGCAAGAAGTTCATCAATGAAAGTGATCGAGAAGTTGTGAAGGCTTTGAAGGCCGGCTTCAAGGTTGAGTTGATCGTTCAATGTATCAGGGGTACCCAGAACCCTCAAACACACCACCATGCCTTGATTCTTCTATCTCACGCGGCTTATATGCTTCCAGAACAAGTGCTACACCATACAATGGAAATATTCACCTTCATGGGCTCCTCAGTCCTAAGACACGACGACGCGTACAGCTTCCAAATCATCACGCGTATAATCGAAACTCTAATACCGATTCTTGTAAAACTTGACAAGGATGCAAACGAACTTTCTGACAAAGAACTTAAGGATCTACAGAAACGGGCTGTGCCGGTTTTGCGCATTTTTGCTGATGTAGTCTTACACGTGCCTGAACATAGAAGATTACCGCTCTATAAAAAGTTGATTGAAACAATCGGATCCAACGAGTTCCTCTGGGTGTTTGTTGCCCTGTTGCTAGAAGCCCATGTGTCGCACTTCAGCGAAAACAAGAAGAAGGAGGACCCCCCATCTCGGACTTTAGCTGAACAAGAAGCGCCTATAAACAGACTCGATTTCGGACAAAACATTCTTCTTGAATTCCCCCCCGAAACATGGCTAGGTAACTTCATCAAGCTGATGCTTCATATCAAATCATTACCTCACCAAAAAGATGAAAATGCAATGGACACCGACGTAGATCCTAGCGATATCTTCAGCGTCAACGCACACTCTCCTAACCAGTTGCGCCATTACAAGTACGTCGTTATCACCTTCATGAACAACTGCTTATCTTCATCGAGATTCATCCAGCACAACAGCCAAGCAACCAACCTGCAAGAAATGGGTGATAAATACAAAACGTTGATCATCAACATATTGACGTACATCCAATCGATTTCCAAAATCTCCGACGAGAAAACGGCTAAATACTGGCGTGTTATGTTGCATCACAGCTACGATTTACTGGATCATACGAACAACTTGCTTTCTGCGCCGATGTTCCTATCTGTGATCAGGGGGTTACTGAAACACACGCTACAAACTGTCCGACGAAAGTCCATGGAGTTGTTGAACTCTAAAATCCAACACCAGCCAGAGTTTCTAGCTAAAGCTGACAGGGAAACCTTACTATCCTTGCTGGATCCGCTTTTGGATATGATAAAGACTATCGGCACTAAAGATGAGGGTCTTAACGAAATCGCGTCTCAAGAACTAGAGCTCAACCAACAGACTGCTTTGCTATCCCTCAAACTTTTGACGAGAATGCTGGCTTCAGTAAACCCAGAGCCTTTTAAGCCTGTTCTAGACACGGTCACAGAGTATACTTGCAACTCCAACATATCAGGCAACGTCATGGCTTCTATAGTGCTCTGCTTAGCGGAACTGTGCAGCAATTTGAAAGCGCATGCGCTGGTCAGTCTACGCAAGTTCATGCCAGCTCTCATCAAAGTCTTGAAGAAGCAACGCAAGGCTGAAACCCCTGAACTCGTCTTACTGAGCACTGTGACGGCTATATCGAAAATAGTAGAAAGTTTACCCCTCTTCTTGAGTCCGTACGTTCAGAAGATACTGTACGAGTATTCCATTCTGCTGGCGAAGTGGCAGAACTCAAACCAAGATCAGGTCTCAGTTGTAGTTGCAAAGCTCTCGAATATAAAGAAGAAGATAGCCGGCGCTATTCCACCAAGGGTTTTGATACCTGCTGCCAGTGAGACTCACCAGATGTTGCTGGTGAAAGGGAACTTTGACGCTATTGGTCCGGTCATGTCTGTGCTCGCTGACAGCTTTGCCAATGTCACGACAGCTGACTTTACAGCGTTGCAGCAGGATCTAACTGCGTTCTTCCTAACCGCACTGCAGTTGCGAAGCGATGCAGCTGAAAAAGATATAGATTTAAATGTGATAGACAGGGCAGAAGATGAAGTAGTGAAGGCATTGGTGAATCTGGTGTTGAAGCTTTCGGAGACGAGCTTCAGGCCGTTCTATTTCAAGATCTATGACTGGGCGATAAGGACCAATATTGATGGGCAGAAGGACCGCGTTATTACCTTCTACAGGTTTGTTTTTTATTTATTCAATAATTTAACTTTTCGTGCAATTGGGACTATATTTTTTTGACGACTTTATTTGCTTGGCTGATATTTACCTGGATGAGAGACAAGACGTTTGGGTTCAGGTGCAAGACTATGGGGCAGAGGCACGTCTAACTGTCCAAACATTGTATTTGGCACGTGGCCACATTTATCATTCCATACATGACAAGTTACAAGCCCATCGTCCCTGATCAGAATACTCATTGATTTCCTCACTATGTTATTCTTAACTGTTTTGTGCTCGTTATATATATTTCGAATAGAACATTCATTGATTTTTTAGATTGGAAATCAAGGTACCTTCCACTAGACCACAGCTTTTTACATAAACTTAGATATTTTTTTTTTACATAAACAACATTTTCTATACTAATATTATAAAGAGGAAATATTTGATTGTTTGTTTGTTTGTTTGTTTGTAACGAATAGGCTCCGAAACTACTGGACCGATTTGAAAAAATATTTTACCATTAGAATCCTACATTATCCCTGATGAACATAGGCTATAGAATATTTTCAAAAACGTTAGGGATCCGTATGAAAACTTCGATAATGTAACCCAAGGTGTGATAAAAAATTCTTATATCGCGTACGCTGCGGAAATTATTGACAATAGAGCAAAGTGATGTACTACAGTTTTAAAGAGGACATCAATATCTACAAACAAGTCAACAATACCATATGTCTAACTATTAGGGATCCGTATGAAAACTTCGATAATGTAACCACCTTGGGTAAAAAAATACCCATAAAATCGTTATAATACGTTACTCCCGTGCGGAGCCGGGGCGGACTGCTAGTATTATATAAAATTGCAACAATTGTCCTCAATTTTCAGATTAAGCAGCTCAATAGCTGAACAGCTGAAGGGCCTCTTCGTGCTCTTCGCGAGCCACTTCATCAAAAACGCAGCTGATCTTTTAGATTCTTGCAACAACAGCAAAACAGAAGACTACTACTTCGATTCAGAGGATAAATGCCTTACACTCATCCAATACATCATTAAGACACTGAACATTGTGTTCTTGTACGATAGCCAAAGCTTCCTGAACAAAGATCGGTTCGAAACCCTCATGCAACCAGTTGTTGACCAGCTGGAGAATACGATGGGCGGGATTCCCAGCCTTAAAGCCAGGGCGGAAGAGTTTATAATCCCGTGCGTGGCGCAGTTCGCGGTGGCGACAGCTGACGACTCGCTGTGGAAACTGCTGAATTACCAGATTCTGTTGAAGACGAGGCACAATGATGCGGAGATCAGGTTAGTAGTTTAGGTTTTCTTACGAGCTCCTCAAACATGGTAGACATCCTCTCAGATCTCCAGAAGCTTAGATCCTTTGAAGATGTCTAGTGGGGGTAGTCAGAGGCACGTCCAAACTTTATATTTGGCACATACCCAATACCCACATTTTGCAGTAGTTAGCATTCCATTAGTAACAGGTTGCAAGCCCATCGCCGCTTATAAGAATACTAATTGGTTTCCGCACGATGTTTTCCTTCATCAAATAGACATTCATTTCGAACAGAAAAATCCATTGATGCACGCCGGGATTCGAACCCACCACCTTCAGATTTAAAGTCGAGGTACCTCCCACTCGGCCAACACGGTTTATTGGTAGACATATTACAAGATCTTGAGGGCAGTCAGAGGCACGCCCAAACATTATTTTTTATTAATCAAATAGTAATAGCATAGCATTATTGACTAGTTTCACAGTTCAGTTGTTAGTAACCCTGCCTTCTGCGCTGTAGGTTATGGGTTCGATTCCCACCCAGGATAAACATTTGTGTGATGAACACAGATATTTATTCTGTGTTATAAATGTAATATGTATAAATTAGATAGTATTTACAAAAAAAAAATCTATCAGTAACTGGATCCTATAGTTAAAAAAATAATAATTCAAAAATAATTTATTTCAATAAAATCACAAGGATCACTTTGAAACGTCTTAGGAACTAGGTGAAGCTACGCCGATTCCACGCGACCAAGCCTAGAAGAATCAGGCAACAAACACGGCTTGGGGTCTACTTTTTTTTTAATGATTCTTTCCTTAATGCTATGTAGAGCTCCAGTGTGGTGCCAATCGAACAAGTACAAGCTTTGCTTAGTTCAGGGATAGATGGCGCTGAGTGAAATGTCCACCAAAATGTATTTCAACATCATCATCATTCCAGACTAACAGCACTAGACTGCCTGGTCGCCATGGCAACGCAGCTCGGCAGCAGCTGGCTCCCACTCCTGGCTGAAAGCGTCCCGTTCCTCGCTGAACTCCTCGAGGATGGAGACGCCAGGATAGAAGACTCCACTAAAGACGCAATTCGGAAACTGGAGACTATACTGGGCGAACCGCTGGAGAAATATTTCTAAGTTGACATGATATGAAATACATATATGACAATTTCTAAGTTGTTGTTTGTTACTTGTTTGGTAATTAGTTGTAGTTGGTTAAATAATTAAACTCACTGCAATAAGCGTCATAAAGTTTAGTTAGATGAGTAGGTACTATTACTGAATGACAAAAGTGATGATACTTTTGTAAGGAGAAACCTTTAAGGCGCTCCCAGTCGACGTATATTTTTGTTCGAAACGAAAAAAGAAATACTTCTGAACAAGCCACATCTCCTATTTTATAATGTATAGTATATGTGAATAAAGATGTAAGTACCCATCTTTAATCACTTCGATAACTTCGATAATCCTACCGACCGCTGCAATGACGACAAACACACGTCGGCGCGTGGTCCGCCTTAGCTTTTCGAATAAATTAATGATATAAATTATGTATACATACATACAGAAGAGACGGGACGTAACGTGTTTACGTCTGCGCCCTTTACGACGCGTCCTCGTCTTACGTACGTCTCTTCTGTCTGGCTAAGTCAGTTTGTCGAGACAACAGATTTGTCCCATAAACAAAGTTATGTTGTTGATTAAATAACTGACTTTTGTATCATAAATACAGTTTTGCATTTTACTTTGGTCAACTAAGTACAATAGAAAGGTGTTACTCAAATTAATTCGTGTTTAGCCACTTACGTTACCAAAATATTTCCAGTCCAATGGTTACCTTTCACCATATAAGTAGGTAACTAAGAGCCCGGAAAGGGCGAATTGCGTGCCACCAAGTTTTCGTGGCACATGTCACAGTAATTAGGCAACTTGGTCGGAAAAGCAACTTAAAGTTTACACGCCTCACGTCCCTGAAATCAGAGGGTAAATGATTTACCCTCTGATTTCAGGGACGTGAGAGAAAAAATTATTAATGCCGAGCTAGCGATTTACCGTAAATCGCTAGCTCGGCATTAATATTTTTTTAGGACGTTAGTTGGGGTTACCTACTAATTAGGTAAGAGTAAGTAATTAATATGGTCGATATGGTATAAAACTTATTTATGTAGTCACCTAGTCACCTACCTACATAATTAAAAATAAAAATAAATAGGATCACGACTGTACCTAATCCCCAAATACAGTAGACATCCTCTCAGATTTTCAGACGCTTAGATCCTTTAAAGATGTCTAGTGGGGGTAGTCAGAGGCACGTCCAAACTTTATATTTGGCACATGCCCACATTTTGCAGTAGTTAGCATTCCATACGTGACAGGTTGCAAGCCCATCGCCGCTTATAATACTACCTACATAATTATCTGTACGAAATATGTATAAGCGCATTAACACGTGCTTATAACGGTAAAGGAAAACATCGTGAAAAAACTAGTTAAGTAGTAGGTAGGTATTCTTGTAAGCGGCGACGGACTTGCAACCTGTCACGTGTGGAATGCTAACTACTGCTGCAAAATGAGGGCATGTGCCGTACTTGGGGATTACAGTCGTGATCATTCATAAATTATATTTATATTTTTACATAACTCTTTGAGACGTCTTAGGAGCAAGGTGATGTTACGCCTGTTCCTCGCGACCAAGCCTAGAAGTCCTTCTAATACATTACCTACCTACACTACTGTACCTAAAAAGGCTCGGTTTTTGTTTTCTAGGTCACTGCAATTAGACATGTAAGGTTCCGACGATACTTTCAGTAGTTTCAGTGATGTATAATAAGTACCTATGTCCTACTTATTTGCAAAAAAAGTAGTTATTCATTCATTCATTCATATTCATTTATTGCTCCAGTTGGTACAATGGTCTTAACATATTAAGTATGTAAGTAGTAAGAATTCTACTGGTTCCCATAGATGTGTGAAATGTCCATCAATATTTTTTATTTCTTTAATTTTCATCTATTTTCTGAAAAAGCTTTTATTTCGCTAGTAAGTTAGTTAGAAATGAAATAAAATCTAAAAATCCCAGTCTAAAGTGTTCACTTGCGCACAATGCGGGGGAATAATTTAATTAAAGTGAAGCATCGTAAAACTCACTATCAACACAACGTTTTAGGGTTCCGCACCAAAACGGAGACAATGAATCCTTAAGGTTCTTCGACGACAACCGTCCTTCCGTTAGTTTGTAGCGGCTAATTATTTCAGCTACAAGACTATAGACTTTTTTGGAATACCTACCTTGCCACTTAAAAATCTAAAAATATTTTTAATTTCACCCTTTGGTAGGTTACCTACCTAAGGTACTTATGAAATTTTGACCGCTATAGAAATTTCAAAGTGGGCTAGTGTTGTATGTGACCTCACTTTCAAGTGGGGTTAATACCATTTGAAAGTAAGTTGTACCTACCTAGAACACCTTGAAGTACCATTTGTCGAATAGGTTTGAATTTATATAGGTAATTACTAATTACGTAATTAGGCAAAGGTTTCGATTTTTTGTGAAAAACTGAAACTATAGTTTCAGCACGGAACCTTCGGTGCCCGAGTCGACTCGCACCTGAGCGTTCTTTTTTTTCTAGTTTCACCTGTGATGCGGTTAGGGTGACCAAGTGTTTTGAACAAAAAATCAGGAAAAAAAAGTATGTTGTGTGTAATCTTCGTTTCTAGAAAAAGTAAACGCTTTATAAACGGCGACATATTGCCTACCTACTGCAAATACTCGGCATTTGCCTAATGGGACGTGCCTCTGACATCCTCCTTGGACATCTTCATTCATTTTTTCGCCGGTTTTATCTTCTAGTCTTCTAATTTATAAAATTCTTGTGTCACAGTGTTTGTAACTAAACTCCTTCGAATCAGTTTGACCGATTTTTATGATATATTTTGTGTATATTGTATATGGTCGACCTATACAATATACACAAAGTATATTTCATACTGCTTATTGTAAAATCCAGCGTAAAGTTCGGGAAAGACTGATAGTGCTTTTTTGTGGGATTATTGAAATTTGACGGGACGTCTGTCGGGCTAATGTTTTTATAATAATTTGTTTCTGTTTCGACTCGTTTAAAATGTTTGGTTAACACAGTGTAGATTTAATCCAATTGGACTAATGCACGTAGAGAAAAGAGGCTTTAGTAAGTAGGTACAAAGTAAATTGTGATAGAACCGAGTTATGCAACTGAAATTTGAATGCTTTTAATAAAATGAATGCAGTTTTATGTAGAAAAGATTTTACATGCAAACTCTTTGGTTAAACCTTTTGTAGAGCCATGCGAGGGTTATGATAGCGTTGAATTTATTCTACTCTATCTTGATAGTCTCGAAAGTATAAAGTGCGATTAAAAGAGCTTTGTTTTGCTTCATATTTTAACCACAAATTTAATTTATTACATAGTATTTTCAATAGAATTTATATATTGGTTTGACATACGAGTAGATTACCTTTAAGTAGGTAGGTAGGTACTTAAACCGTCAATATAACGACCACAGAAAAGAGGGGACTCTTCTAACACAGGTTATTTTAACATAACAGAAGAGATCCCAACCCTAATGATTGTACAACTTGCTTTATTATGATTTTGATATAAACATTGACGAACTAAACTAAACTTTACTTTATTGGTTCTAAATTAGGGAACCCTACTAAAATTTCAATAATGTAACCCGAGGTGTCAAAAAATTGCCATAAAATTATTAGGCTATATTTTAACAAAAAAAAAAGTTTTTTATCTACTTACTATTAATGCAATAAGGTCAGTGTTTTAGAACTCATATCCCTTCACGGCATTCCTAAATCTCAATCTTCAGCCATTCAAACTCTGCAACTATCCCTGATACAAATTGCTTAGGCAGTTGCTCACCAACAAAAACCGGCAGTACTTAACTATCAGTTAAAACAACAACTAATGTATGGAAAACCTCGCAAAAATGATCGGTTATGCTAAGCAGTCCGTTTGTGTGTTGTTGAAATGGGATCTTACCAAAATTTACGAGGATGTGGACCTTCCATCAAAGAACACATTTAATTTGACAAACTTCAAATGTTTGGGACTTTACGGCTGACCGTACTTTAGACATTTACAGACGGAGTAATAAAAACCAAACTATAGCTACTCCCGTAAACTGAAACTCGATGTTCAGACATCACATTGATATTTCCAAAACAAAGGTAGTAAAATTTGTTGGAAATTCCCGATACATCTAACGTGGATAAAGCAGTTCGATAGCGCTTTTTTTTTCGACTTACTTTACAAATACCAATATTTAAGGATAGCCAAGAACTTTAGCGTATTGCTAGATAGCCTCGTGAATGTGGCTATTCTATATATTTTACTAGCAGTCTGCCCCGGCGTCGCACGTGTGTAATATTTTTTTTACACATTGGGTATTATTGAAGTTTTCACACGGCTCCCTAACGTTTTGAAAATATTCCATCACCTATGTTCATCAGAGATAATGTACCTAGGATTCTAATTTAATAATAATAAAAAAAAAAGAATTTAAAATCGGTCCAGTAGTTTCGGAGCCTTTTCAATGCCAACAAACAAACAATCTAATCTTTCCACTTTTATAATATAAGTATAGATGTATGTGGTGGCTATAAAATAGCTGTTTGGAGCCACTGACTTGTTGCTGTATGTATGCTTATATCTTTAAAACTACACAACGGATTTTGATGCGGTTTTTTTTAATAGATAGAGTGATTCAGGAGGAAGGTTTATATGTATAATTAAATGCTTATTAGATAACCACTGATAATATTAAGATTTCTAATATGAAGTCGTAAATAAACACATTTTTTTGCGCTTATACATTGTAAACGCTGGCTGAACTCTACGAGATAGATCAAAATAATGTACTAAATATTGTATACCTTAAACCTTGTATACCTTACCCTACCTAAAAGGTCTACAAAAATGTCCGCGATGGTATATGTTTATCTCTTAGGGATAACCCACAATAATCAATATCTATACTTTACATTTTACCGCGACTTTTTAAAAAAAAATTATATGCTTTTAATGAGTATACAAAGACATTCTGTAATATATTTTGGTATCAGCTTTGCACCCGTGCGAAGCCGGGGCGGGTCGCTAGTCATTAAATAAATCAAGCATTTTATTTTTAAAAATAAGGAAAAACAACGATCTATTATCAAATTAGGGATTGCATAATTTTATATCATTTTTTTTGCACTGGTATCCCCTTTGCTTACAAAAAAGATCTTAGATTATCCCCATATTCTTTGTTCCTCGAAACCGTATTTTGATTGCTTTAGTTGATAAAATTACCTCGAGTTTGCCTCTAATCGAGGATTCCTCAGTCAACATATCTATCAACTCAAGGTACCTTAAGATATACCATAACTTTCCTTGATAGCTTTTGAACATGCGTGTTAGTTTGTTTGATGAATAATTCCTCGGACTGGATGACGTAATGAAGTAATTAAGGAGCCTCCAAAATATCGATTTAAGATACCAAACATGAGGTTATTTTCGAGGGTCCTCGAAAGAGTTTGAGTCAAGTAAGAGTCGAGGTTACAACAAAACATATGGGGATAAGACTTTATACTCGAAAAAGTTCAACAATTAGCATGAGCACTTCATATCTCAGGAGATTATTCGTGTCATCTCACGTATTTCTTCATCTATTTACCAACTCCCTTTTCGAATTATCTAGGTCAAAGTTCGTTTGAAGTTTACGAAGGTGTGAGAGCTATTGTGAACGCAGTTATAAAGAAAATAAGCAACTTTATTTGTATACTAGCTGACCCGTGCCCGCTTCGCTGGGGGACAGATAGTTTCACATCTGGTATTCCAATCATCAAAATAAATTATAGTCTATATGTTGCCGAGGACTAATAGCTACAAAACAAAAAAAGTTTAATCAAAATCCGTCCTGTAGTTTTTGCGTGAAAGCCGGACAACAGACAGACAGACAGACAGACAATTTTTTTTTTATTTTTTTTTGGTTTGTGTTACTTGTATAAAGGCCCCTAGTAGTATTTTTTTAATTTTTATTAAATGTACAGAATTGAACTCTTCTACAGTTTTAGTATATGTATAGATAGATTAGTGGAAACCCTAACGACTTCGTTCACGTGAAGTTATTTTCAAAAAGACTTTAAACCCCGCTGCTCTGTCACAGGGGTTGAATTTCGGGGATTACTTTCTTAGTGCACCCTTACACACTAAAAATAATACACCCTCCAAATTTCATGTTTCTAGGACCAGTGGTTTAGGCTGTGCGATAAAGATCAGTCAGTCAGTAACGCAAGAGTTTGTTATATTTAAATTAAGGAATAGAATTAGACAAAATGGTATCGTATAGGTAGAAATTAGCTTATCATTTATTCGAATACATTTATTCATTCTTATCTAAATAATATTATAGGTACGTATAACTATTATGCTTAGGGCCTGTTTCACCATCTTTAAGTAAAGTCTTAAGTAAGCTACTCGGCGATTACCAAAAATTACGTACCATTTGACATTTGATAGTTTTGACACTTTCATACATTAATTTAGCGCTAACTGGAAAGTAACTAATCAACACTTTACTTGAAGATGATGAAACAGGCCCATAAAATATTATTGCCAAAAGACCAAAAGCAATTTTAGTAGATCATTCGTAGCATTCATATCACTCGTAAACTCGTAGCACTTACTCGTAGCACGTAGCAAGACAAGCCTACAGTAAAATAATTTAGACCACACAGCTCAGTTGGCAGTAACTCTGCCTTCTGCGCTGTAGGTTGCGGTTTCGATTCCCACCTAGGATAAACATTTGTGGCAGGAACATAATTTTTTGTGCTGTGTCTAGGTGTTATATATATAAGATGTATTTACAAAAAAATAGCAGGCTAGATGGCGCTGTGTGTTCACCAATATTTATTTATTTATAAACATGATTGCGTAAGGTCTTCCAATGTCTTTATTTCTTACTCTAAGTATACCTACTCGTTTATATCTCTTCCCCTTTATCCTTCCACTACTACTAGCAAAACAATTAAATGGGCAATCCACCTTTAAATCTAGAGTCTTGAGAAATCCAAGTTAAGCCCTGGAAATGATTATATAATTCTGTTTGTGGATTGTGGTACGGATAGTCATCCTTTATGGATCACTCACGCTAGACCGTGCCGGCTCCGAACCGGGCCCGAGCCGAGTGTTGGCCGTAGCATGGTCAAGTAGGAGAAAGTAGGATTCTACTTCCTACTGTCCTACAATCCTACTATCCTACTATCCTACTATCCTACTATCCTACTATCCTACTATCCTACTATCCTACTATCCTACTATCCTACTATCCTACTATCCTACTATCCTACTATCCTACTATCCTACTGTCCTACTATCCTACTATCCTACTATCCTACTATCCTACTGTCCTACTATCCTACTATCCTACTATCCTACTATCCTACTATCCTACTATCCTACTGTCCTACTATCCTACTACCCTACTATCCTACTATCCTACTACGAGAAAACGGACTACAATGAAATTTGCTGTAAATGTAGATATACTGCCCGAATAAAACATAGACTACTTTAAATATTAAAAACCTCCCCAAAATGATAAAAAACGCATAAGGAATGATTTTGGTATAGATGGCGCTGGTGTGCACAAAATCTGAAATCCGTGTTGACATCAGTCGTCATAGCAACGTGCGTTACTCTGTGCCATAGAGTCTATGCGATTATCGTTTGAACAGGACAACGTCTATCGCGGGTCTGCTAGTAAATAAATAATTAAATAAATAATATTAGTTGACCGTACTACCGACACTCGGCTCGGGCCCGGCTCGGACCCAGCACGGTCTAGCGTGAGACATCCTTAGACCGGGATTTGAGATGAGCTTTGTTATAAACTATGATAGTTCATAATTGTGACGTTTCAGGGTTTCAGTACAAAAGGGAAAACGTTTGCGAGTCGAGAAATGAGAAATTAAACTTCGGCTACGATTTGCGATTGCGATTAAAATAAATAAATAAAATAAATATTGGTGGACATTTCACACAGCGCCATCTAGCCCCAAACTAAGCAAAGCTTGTACTATGGGAACCAGATAACTGATAAAATACCTTTATACGTTTTTGTATTGTTGTAAATACATACTTATTATATACTAACTGACCCGTGCCCGCTTAGCTGGGCGACAGATAGTTTCACATCTGGTATTCCGATCTTCAAAATAAATTATAGCCTATATTTTGCCGAGGACTAATATCCGTCCAGTAGTTTTTGCGTGAAAGCCGGACAACAGACAGACAGACAGACAGACAAAAATTTCAAAATGTTTTTTTTTGGCTTGTGTTACTTGTATGAAGACCCCTAGGAGTATTTTTTTTTAGTTTTTATTCAATGTACAGAATCGAACTCTTCTACAGTTTTATTATATGTATTACTAGCTGACCCGTGCCCGCTTCGCTGTGCGTAAGACATTTCTAATACCATCGGGGACTTTATTGTAGAAAAAAAAATGTGTTTATTTACGACATCACATTAGAAACCTCTAAAATTATCAGTGTTTCTCTACTATATTATGCATGTATTATACATATAAACCTTCCTCTTGAATCACTCTATCTATTAAAAAAAACCGCATCAAAATCCGTTGTGTAGTTTTAAAGATATAAGCAAACATACATACATACATACAGACGCGGGAAGCGGAAAGCGACTTTGCTTTATACTATGTAGTGATATTATATGTATAGAAGATATAATATTAACACCCAGACACAGAACAAACATCCATGTTTGCGTTCTGAGTTATAACAATTTTTTTATTATTTATGTATAGTCGCATAACTGTCTACCTGATGATCCGAATCCGAATTGGATGTATTTTTTCTATATGAAGAAAATAGTCCAGTTATTCTTATTTAAATTGTATTCAGTAGGACTAACAGTTCGATCATAGAATAAAAAAACATTGTTTTTTTATTATTTTATTTATTTATACATAATCAGCACGGTACATGACCAAATACATTAATTATTTACACATTACATTATATCACAGGTCATTAAATATTAAAAAATAATTGTACGAATTAGATATCTACTTAAATATACATTTATTTATTTTCTTAGAAAACGAATATCGTCTTGACTTTCCAAATATTCAAATCATTTTCGTCGGTTTTCGTTTAGTTTAAAAAAAAACTGTGAGGATAGGTTATAATAATAATTGGGAAATAAATAAAAAAATAGTATTTCCCAAAAAGTATTATTCAAACTCATAAGATTGTAAATAGTAAATCGTAAAAAAACAAGCATTTAATTATTTTGGGATGTCCATTTTTGGACAAGGGCCTCCTCCATCCTAGTCAATTCGTCTCTTTTTTTTTTTTTTTTTTTTTTTTTTTTTTTTTTTTCGCTTCTCGACGGTAGCACCGTGTTCTCCAGTCTGCCCGCGACCATGGCTATTGTAACATAGCCGAAACGTCGGGAAAATAAATTAAAGGTAATTACGTGATAAACACCCGTGTTAAAATCTATAGTTATATCCATCCGTCTCTGTCTTGTGCTAGTGCTGATAGGTACTTGTAGTTCATGTACATTGACTTCATAATTCTCTGCGCTCACCACTTCTGGAGTTGGAGTCTGGCCAACCACAAATCAGATAACGAATTGCAAGCAGCTCATATTTTAAACCAACTTTACTTATCTGAGTAGAATATCCAGTAATATCTTGGATCATAAGAAAACTTTAAAAGCTAAAATAGGTAATATTTAAGTTGTAGGCGATGGAGAAAAAAATATGCCTAAGTATTTTTTAAATAATAAATAATAGGATCAGACTGTAATCCCCAAGTACGGTAGACATCCTCTCAAATCTCCAGACGCTTAGATCTTGTGAAGATGTCTAGTGAGCGTAGTCAGAGGCACGTCGAAACATTACATTTGTGCACATGCCTACATTTTATAGTAGTTAGCATTCCATACGTGACAGGTTGCAAGCCCATCGCCGCTTATAAGAATACTAACTGGTTTTCTCACGATGTTTTCCTTCACCGTTTTGAGCACGTGTTTTTGATGCGCATACATTTTTCTAACAGAAAAATCCATTGATGCACGCCGGGATTCGAACCCACGACCTTCAGATTGAAAGTCGAGGTACCTCCCACTCGGCAAACATGGCGATTTTTTTTGTAATCTCAATAAAATTATATAGCGAAAGTTTATGTGGATGTTTGCTTAAAAAAACCGGCCAAGTGCGAGTCGGTTTCGCGCACGAAGGGTTCCGTACTATTATCAAAACGGCAAAAAAATCACGTTTGTTGTACGGGAGTCTCACTTAAATATTTATTTTATGCTGATTTTAGAGAAATACATCATCTGTGAAAATTTCAACTGTCTAGCTATCACGGTTCACGAGATACAGCCTGGTAACAGACAGACGGACAGCGGTGTCTTAGTAGTCCCGTTTTTTACCCTTTAGATACGGAACCCTAGAAACATAAAAAATAATTCATAATATCTCGTAACCTACCTATTTACCTAACTACGTAGTTAGCATTCCACACGTGACAGGTTGCAATCCCGTCGCCGCTTTCAAGAATACTAACAGGTTTCCTCACGATGTTTTCCTTCACTGTTATAAACACGTGTAACGCGCATATAGGTACATTTTTCGAACATAAATATCCATTGATGCACGGCCAGGACTCGAACTCGAAATTAATTGGAAATTAATAATATCTACCTAGGTACCTATTTACCTAACTACATGAATTCAATAATTCAATTTCAAACTTTTTATTCGATCATGTGAAGTACCACCTATTTACCGACTTACTTTACCGATAGTGGTAAAATAGCGCCACCTGCCAGCGGAATCGCAAACCTCTTTCATCTTACCTCTCAAACCCCGAGCGGTCGTATGAGACCGCGAAAAGTACCTATAATACGTAGTAACATCAAATGAAACTAGATGGCGCTGGAATGCAAAAATCAAGTTTGTTGTATGGGAGCCCCCCTTAAATATTTATTTTATTCTGTTTTTAGTATTTGTTGTTCGAGCAGCAATAGAAATACATAATCTGTGAAAATTTCAACTGTCTAGCTATCATGGTTCATGAGATACAGCCCTGTGACAGACATACAGACGGACAGACGGACAGACGGACAGACGGACAGACGGACAGACGGACAGACGGACAGACGGACAGACGGACAGACGGACAGACAGACGGACAGCGAAGTCTTAGTAATAGGGTTCCGATTTTACCCTTTGGGTACGGAACCCTAAAAAAAAGAAATAAGATCACGACTGTTATCCACAAGTACGGTAGACATCCTCTCAGATTTCCAGGCGTCTTCTGATGTATCGTGCTATAATGTACATCTTTACAATATAGCTGCTGTGTGTGAAGTCCTTTACTCGCGGTGCGAAAGTGACAACGCCATACGAGTATAGCGTTGTTAATTTCACTCTTAAAGTAATACTGATTTAGTCTTTAGAGATCGTAGTACGGCCCCAGCTGGTTTTTGCATGAAATCAAATTCCTCTGTTTCGTTTGCGCAGAAAATTAGATCTTTGAAAAGGTTTCCATCAAAGAGTTTTCTGTGCGCTCATTATAAAACGTAATTGTCGACCTTTTTCTCGCGTAAACAAGTAGGTAGTAAGCAACAGTCTTGTTGAAATAAAACAAAAACTGCAATGGCTACTAGATACAATCATTGTTCTACCGGCTTTTTTGTTCAAACGCTAGTGTGGGGGTGGACTTATTTCTGGTAAGATGCTTAACTCTCTTTAATCCGATATCGTACACGATATTATTTTTCAAACTATCGTGATTAGTAGACATAACTATAGATTTTGACACGGGTCTTTATCACGTAATTACCTTTAATTTACTTTCCCGACGTTTCGGCTATGTTACAATAACCATGGTCGCGGGATAAAGACCCGTGTCAAAATCTATAGTTATATCGTACACGATATTATTAAATAATTTTACATTTTGAACAAAATGGACGGAAAATCGGTACAACACTGTATTTTCGGCAAAGTATGGATTAAAATATACCTAAAAATCGATATTTTTTTCGAAGTTTTTTGGATTGTCACACTTCGTACAAACTCTAGGGACAACAGCGAAGTCTTCTGGACCTCGTATATCGCTTAACGAACGATCACTCCAAACGTAAATATCTCGGGACCGCTTCTAGTACAATTCCTGATTTTTAGAGTACAATTCGTACAATTCTATAGAATTGTAACTGCATTTAAATAAACCCTTAACCAAGGTGGATCCGTATGGGTAGTATAACACGGCGAATTCGATATATATATTTTGTTGCATATCTTGTTACCTGGTGATCCGATTTTGATGATTTTATTCTATTGTGTAGAGAATAGTTCCAGTTGGTCCTATTTAAATTATATTTAGGTAAGACTGATAGTTCCTTTAAAAAATAAAAAAAAACAAATATCGTCCCTTGACTTTGCGATTGATCGATACATTTTAGTCGGTTTTCTTTTTAGTTTTATAAACGTAAATATTCTCGCATAAGTAAGTAGCAAGCATTTTTCGATTTCGATGTTTCTCTCTATTGTGTAGATCGAAGAGAATAGTTTAAAGTTGGTATTAAAGCATAAAACTCAAAAAAACTAACCATCTCTTGACTTTTCAATTAGTCGTTTTTTTTGTCGGTTTTCTTTTAATTTTTTCAAATGTAATTTTATTTCGCAGCGACTCTCTGCTAATAATTTTGTAAATTTTCAGTAATAATGATGTATTAATTATGGACTTTAAAAAACGTCTTACTAATTTCGTAATTTTTGACCCCTCCTCCGTCCTTGTCACACTAGGGAAAGGGGCGGGGGGGTTATATCATTGGGGTGATTGTTCCAACGATTAAAATTACTAATCTATCTTTAGATACTTTATTATTACTAACAGTTTATTTACATACTCTGTCATAACTCCCAGACGCGTAATATAACTGCTTTCATTATAGGTAAATACTTATTTGTTTAACATACAAAGTGATCCATGAACAAAGATTGGAATTGTTAAGAACTTTGCTCATTAAAAACTAATTAATGGGAGTTCCGTCCGGTATTCGATGTCGCCATATCGTTTCTGTTTTAATTATTTTTCGATTAGTTTACAACTCTTAGACGTTTTCTTGTCACTGAAAATGAAATTAATTATTAACTAAGTAGGCACCTACTAACTTGTAATACGTTTATTTCTAAAGAGAAAATAAACACATTTTAAAACTTAGTAATAAACTTAGTAGTAAACTAACCCGACTATAATCCCCACGTACGGTAGACATCCTCTCAGATCTCCAGACGCTTAGATCTTTTGAAGATGTCTAGTGGGGGTAGTCAGAGGCACGTCCAAACATTATATTTGGCACATGCCCACATTTTGCAGTCCATACGTGACAGGTTGCAAGCCCATCGCCGCTTATAAGAATACTAACTGGTTTCCTCACGATGTTTTCCTTCACCGTTTTGAGCACGTGTTTTAAAAACTTATAAGATAACCGAGAAAAATGTCCAAACAATCGAGAAGTCAAGAGACAATATTAGTTGTCTTAGTTTTATGTAGGAACTATTTATTAGTCCTAATTTAGGACGAACTTTGGACTATTTTATACAAAAAAAAAACATTTGAATCGGATCACTAGGTCAAAAGGTATGCGGTATAGTCTATGCCTAACTAAGTAGACTACTAAAAGTGCATCGAAAAGTTGAGAAACTCCTTTTTTCGTGGTAGAAAATTTACAAAAAGCTATCCTGACACACACGTACGGGTAGACATCCATTCATATCTGGCGCTCAGATCCTTGAAGATGTCTAAAAGGGGCAGTCCGGCACGTCCTAAATTACATTTGGCACATGTCCTTTGCCATAGTTAACATACGTGACACTATGCAAATCGCTACTTATAAAAATACTAACTATAGATTTTTAGACAGGTTTTTATCACGTAATTACCCTGATTTTTTTTCCCGATGTTTCGACTATGTTACAATAGCCATGGTCGACTGAAAAATAATAAAAATACTAACTGTTGTATCATTTGGGTACGTGACAAGAATATTATTATTAATTTATTTAGAATAGAAAAACAAATTAGTGCATGCCAATTTAATAAATAAAGATAAAGATAAAGATAAAGATCATTTATTTGCTTGAACACAATGTAGGTTACACAGATGATAATAAATAATATTTTAGATTCAATTATGTTCTACTAAAATTAGCATGCAAATGTTATAGTAAGATAAAGACAATATTATATTATAATTAATTTTTATTAATGTTTGTAAACGGTTCAGCTTTGATATGAAGGCATAGATAACATCATAAAAATAAAAATATATAAATACGACCACGACTGTAATCTTAAAGTACGGTAGACATCCTCTCAGATCTCCAGGCGCTTAGATCCTTTGAAGATGTCTAGTTGGGGTAGTCAGAGGCACGTCCAAACATTATATTTGGCACATGCCCACATTTTGCAGTAATTGGCATTTCATACGTGACAGGTTGCAAGTTCATCGCTCTTATAAGAATAAACTGGTTTCCTCACGATGTTTTCCTTTACCGTATTGAGCACACACGTGTTTTTGATGCGCATATAAATTTTTCGAACAGAAAATAGCTGGAAGAAAATGCTAACTAGCATTAAGTTCGCCTATGTACATGTTCTTGTATTGTGCAATAAAGAATTTTCTATCTATCTATCTATCTATTGATGCACGCCGGGATCCGAACCCACGACCTTCAGATTGAAAGTCGAGGTACCTCCCACTCGGCCAACACGGATATATAGGATTTGTACAGGATTTATATAGGATTTACAGCTTATTATGGAACAGTAGAGTCTATCCTAAGGTTTGGTATAATTTTCTGGGCTAACTCTACTAATAAAGACTTCATATTTACTAGACAAAAAAGATGCATTAGATCGATGTTTAACCTGCACGTTACCGACAGTTGCAGACCTTTGTTCATTGAGCACAAGATTCTAACGCTTCCGTCGTTATATATATTTGAAATGGCATTATTTGTTAGAAAACATCCCCATCTTTTCCCACGAAAATCTGATTTTGTAGTGCGAAATAGACGTGATAGCAGTAAACTCCAAATGCCTAAAACTAAAACAGCTTTCCTACAAAACAGTGTAGTCTATATGACACGTAAAATCTACAACAAAATACCTAAATCATTAAAAGATCTTGACGATAATATATTTAGAACTAAATTCAAACTATTATTAATCAACAAATGCTATTATAATAATAACGATTTTATGACAGATAAATTTTGACATTACCATATTTCTATTGAGCCTGTTACTATTATTACTTTTTATTTTTTTGACATTTATTATAATATAATATTGTCTTTATCTTACTATAACATTTGCATGCTAATTTTAGTAGAACATAATTGAATCTAAAATATTATTTATTATCATCTGTGTAACCTACATTGTGTTCAAGCAAATAAATGATCTTTATCTTTATCTTTATCTTTATTTATTAAATTGGCATGCACTAATTTGTTTTTCTATTCTAAATAAATTAATAATAAAACTCGATAAAAATACAATAATACATTTTACAATAACTTTGCAATCAATTGATCGGACTAGATTCGAAGATAATCCTAACAAAACGTTGTTTTAGGCAGTCCACTTTCAATTCAAACAAAGTCCTAATTTATTTATTTTAATTTATTTCATTTAGAAAGCTCTTTACCTATAAACTCGTAAATTGTCCTGTTTATAGGACAGTTAAACCCCTTTTCCTTACGGTCCCTTTTCTAAAACTGGACTTTTACAATATTTAGGGCTGGACTTGTTTTATGTCTGTTTGTGTAAAAAAAAATCAAGTATGTTTTCTGACTGATTTAGGTACTGATTGACATCTACTATATTATAAAAAAAGTCGTGTAACGGCTGAATCGATTTAGCTGAAAATTGGTAGAGAGATAGTTTAGAGCCAGGAGAAGGACATAGGATACATTTGTATAGCGGGAAAGGTAACGAGAACTTAACACAACATTTGTTAATTCTAAAGCGCTACGAAGTTTGCCGGGTCAGCTTGTAATATACAAAAAAGAATCCCTGTTTCCCTTGGTCATAGCATCACGCGTAAACGGCTGAACCGATTTTGCTATTTTTTTTGTTGTAATCGTTGTGTCGTGTCAGGAGAAGGTTCTTATGGAAAAAAATATGAATTTGACAGGACAACGTCTGTCGGGACAGCTAGTTGACATTTAGATGACACAGCCTAATGGTGCGTTTCCATCTCAGCTGGAACCAATGACAGCGCTTAAATATTCGAGTTTCAAAATGTCAAGAACTGTGTTTGGTCCACACAGCATAGCGCAGCTCAGCGTAGGTTAACGCACCCTTAACCTCTGGTAGTAGTAAATTTTTTAGTCTTTTTGCGTTAGAAATATTTTTTTTTAATTCTCTTCCGGAATCGGGTTTAAAGTTTCTGCATTAGCTTTTATTTTGCTTGTACCTATTTACGTCGACTGGAAGCCTGAAATAGTCCTACAGACTGCACGTGTGCAGTCCAGCCGCAATATAAAACGCCGACTGCATTATTCTAGTCCAAGCAACCGCAATGCAATCGGATACTAAAATAAACGTAGTGAGGCTAACTCCAGACTTTGTAAGTTTAAATTTACTTATGCAAATGGGCCTCAGCTAGCCAAGTTGAAGTTGTTGTCTGTTTAAATTTAGAAATAATAATATTAATAAACATTGGTGGACATTATCACACAGCGCCATCTAGCCTCAAACTAAGCAAAGCTTGTACTATGGGAACTAGATAACTGATAGAATACTTATATACTTTTTTTTTTTGTAAATACATACACAGAACAAACAACAAATATTTGTCCTGGGTGGGGATCGAACCCACAACCTACAGAGCAGAAGGCAGAGCTACTACCAACTGAGCTGTGAGGCCAGTCAAAAAGATGTCTAGATTTTAGAACATTTAAAGTTAGTCCAGGTATATAGTACTCAAACCGACGAGACTATATGGAATGCGATGAGAGTGAATGAAGCAAATAAGGTATGTCCTCGTAAGTGGAAAGCTGCGGTCTCTGTCTATACCTCTGGGAAACATACGTGATTATATGTATGTATGAGTAATGTTATAACAGCCAGGCATCACATACATAGTCCTGACCTTAACACGTGTAAGTAATAAAACCGCGCGACTTCGCATTAAGTTATTTTCAAATTAAGTTCCACCCCCGCTGTAGCTTAGAGGCAGAGTTTCCCGGATTGTCTTCTTTAGTTAACCTACCTCTAAACACTTTTATCAACACATAAATAAATAACTACTTATTTTACAAAACAGCCAGTTTTAGTAGTAAGAGTAGTCTTAAAACATGTTGTATATGTACAGTATAATAGATAATTATACAGTATACATTGTTTAATAATTGATTTTGACTTGATTCGATTTGATTGACTGAATAATTAACTGTTTGCTTTAGATAGCTCAACTGTTTCTTGTTATATGTTAATACTATTACGTAATAGATTTATTCTTGTATTATTTATTCGGGCATTATATCTACATCTACAGCCAATTTCAACTTAATCCGTTTGATCGTTTAGGCCTGATTGAGGAACAAACATACATACAAACTCACAAATTTTCGCATTTATAATATTATTAGGATTTCTATTTTATTCGTAACAAATTGAAGAATTCGTATTTGAATAAGAAAGTTTCAAGCTCACCCAATCAGACCTACCGATCTACTGCATTGCAAATTGCATTTCATTCCATCTACATTTCAGCGTCTAACCCGCACCACGGATAGAATAATAGTTACTTGCACCCTTGAGATGCTAATCGAGACAAGATTACTTGCTTTGAAGGAATGCTGATTGAAGGAAGGTCAATTTAATGCTATGTGGCATTTTAATACTTGCAATCGTATTCAAAAGGCACCTATACAGGTACATACTAAATATATGATTAGCGATAAGACCGCCCATTGTACAGTTTGCTCTAAGTAGTTTAAGTTTCTATCATTATTTTTTTGTCTTTAGTGTACAATAAAGCATTTTCATTCATTCTTCATTCATTCATTTATACATCCATTTGTATATTCATTCATTCATTAAGGCATTAATTAATTAATTCATTCATTCACTCATTCATTTATCCATTCACTCATTCATTCTTCTATTCATACATTTATTCATTCATTCGTTCATACATTCATTCAAGGCAAAGGAACGACTTCCGAAAACTGAAGGCTCCAACAAATCTAACCCTACCATTGCCCAGTGAAAAACAAACTGTTTCAAAAGGATGTTCAACTTGTGACTGTTTTTGTTACGATACGGAAAGACCGAAACAGTATTTTTTTGAAATCCTATGATAGAGGCAATGCTACTAGGCATTCTACCGCTAATGAACTGAGTTCAAAGAGGAAAATTACAATTTTTATTCTGGCAATCTGAATTTGGATATGTGCCAAAAATTATGAAGTTGAAATTTTCCAATTTTAATTTTTTCGGTGATATTCTATCGGGATACGTGTTCCTTAATAAACATTATGTTTTATTTATTCGGAATAGTCTTCATTCATACATACATTCTGTAGGTAGCATCCATACAAGAACAAATACTATATGCCGCTTTAACAACAAATACTAAAAACAATAAAATAAATATTTAAGAGGGGCTCCCATACAACAAATGTATTTCCTTGGCGTTTTTTCATATATAATGGTAAAGAACCCCTCATGCGAGAGTCCGACTCGCACTTGACCGGTTTTTATTATATAATAGATTTTATTTTTAAAATAAACGTTTTTCATTTTACCCACGGAACCTTAGAAACTGCAATGAACACTGGATGCCAGTATGTGGCATCATACAAAGGCTGGGCATCGAAGCGTAAACTGGCTCAAGCCTTTGTCTTCGCTCGCCTCTTTGAGGGACTAATGAGAAACGTCTTGATGCCAGTTCTCTCAAAGAGACGTATTGAATGAAGGAAGGCACCAGATAGGTAATTGCAGTCACAAAAATAATCTCGTCTAGTGTTGTACGAAAGTGCAATAATGTTTATCTCAAACGTTATGTTCGTGGGTTCAATGTGTTTTTCTGTTTAATAAATTTATATGCGCATTATCACGTAGGTACAAAATATTATTTAACTTGCAATGTATGTATGTAACTATGTTTTTTAAGGGGCTCCCAGTCGACGATTGCTCTTTTTCGAAACGAAAAAAGAAATACTTCTGAACAAGCCACATCTCCTATTTTTATAAGTATATTACTTCAGGTTCCTACCTAGATTTCTATTAAGCTGAAAACATAATAGCAGAAACTTTTCACGATAAAGATATTATTTCAAAATGATACGTTTTAGAATTTATGATCGAAATATTTTATATACTTACTACCTATTAAAATCAACTTGTGATTTATTGTTAAAGATAGGTAATATGTAGATCTAGATTTCTATTAGAATAGATTTTTGATAAGTTATTATACATAATTTATATCATTAATTTATTCGAAAAGCTAAGGCGGACCACGCGCCGACGTGTGTTTGTTGTCATTGCAGCGGTCGGTAGGATTATTTATCGAAGTGATTAAAGATGGGTACATCTTTATTCACATATAAAATAGGAGTATTATTATATTTATTTTTTCGTTTCGAACAAAAACAATCGTCGACTGGGAGCGCCTTAAGGTGGAATCTTGCAACTCAATTTTGAAGCAGTTATCCCCAACCGATTGAGCTGAAATTTCGCAACTTCGGTGACAATGCAATAATATAGTAACAGTGAGCTGATCTGATGATGAAGTCAGGAGCTGTTCTATAGACACTCACAATGGAACTCCTTAGTAAATACTTCGATTGAGTAACAACTTTGCATTTGCATACTTGTCAAGTTCCGATGACAATGTTATATGATGTGACAGGTGATAGCGCGCTCGAAATGATTTTACAAAAGCTTGTCATTAAAAAATACTTTTCAATAGAAAACTTATTTCGGTTTTGATCATTTGTTGGTTTTGTGTACCAACGATAAATTGATTGACAATTTACTGGCCTCACAGCTCGGTTGGTAGTAGCTCTGCCTTCTTCGCTGTAGGTTCTGTGTTTGATTTCCATCTAGGACAAGCATTTGTGTAATCAACATAGATGTCGACACCCTGGTTCCCACAGAACAGTGGGGCTAGTATCATGTTATGATATTCATACCAATATTTATTGGTACTGAATGCCATAATACCTACGCTTTTTATGCAGTTTAGGCGATTCCAATACAATATCTACGCAGAAACGTATAAAGTAGAAACGTAGAAACGTATAAGTATAGGTGCAGTGAATAGTTACTATGAAAAGTGTATAGTTTAGGTATTCTCTAACATTAGGTATTGCATTCAACATCATAACATGATATTCATGTTTTTTCAAAACAGCCCCACAGGCTTTACTTAGTTTGGGGGGCAGATGATGCCGTGTGTACGTAATATAACCAATATTATTTATGTATATTCCACGCTCTAGGTAGGTACTCGGGTTATTCACACAGCCTAAATAAATATAAAATTATATTTGTATTGGGTAGGTATAAAAATCCCATCTCAAAAATGCCTAATTATGAGTCCAAATATTAATTTGACCGCTAACGTATTTTAATTAAACCTAAACCAGGGATCAAACGTAATTAGACCGCGCATTAGGCGCGTCAAACGAATTTTCCATCGAAAAGTTGAGTATTCTTTAATCTTTGCAATCGAGTGTACAAATTTGATTAATAATTTCGTTTGGGTGACCGAGATCAGAAAAATGAAGACTATGGAAATTGTGTAAGCTAAATTTCCGAATCTTTGCCAGAGAAATGTTTTAGGAACATGCCCACATTTTGCAGTAGTTAGCATTTCATACATGACAGATCCTTTGAAGATGATGAAGATGAAGTGAGGGGTAGTCTGAGGCACGTGGGTACGGAACCCTAAAAAAACAGTCCACTTTGCACGGCCAGGAATTGAACCCTAGAAACAGAAGGCTAATTTTTCTGCTTCTACTCCACTGCTCTTTCCAGCACCTGTTAAATTAATGTCCTATTGTAACAGGGCTGACGGCCATCCCTTGAGACCCCGCTGGTTTGTTATTAATCGATTCTTTACCCGGGAATTATAGCATGTCCCGCCAAGTTTGAGTAAGGCGGAGTTCACAGTTTCCCGGGGCGGGCAGACAGTGCAGAAGTGTGAAAGACGGTGATAATCCTAATCACTACATAGTATAAAGCAAAGTCGCTTTCCGCTTCCCGCGTATGTATGTATGTATGTTTGCTTATATCTTTAAAACTACACAACGGATTTTGATGCGGTTTTTTTTAATAGATAGAGTGATTCAGGAGGAAGGTTTATATGTATAATAACATGCTACCCGTGCGAAGCCGGGGCGGGTCGCTAGTAATATTATAAATGTGAAAGTTTGTGAGTTTGTATGTATGTTTGTGCCACAATCAGGACTAAACGACAAAACGGATTAAGTTGAAATTTGCTGTAGATTTAGATATAATGTCCGAATAAAACATAGACTACTTTAAAATATGAAACACATCCCCAAAATGATAAAAAATGCAAAAGGGCTGATTTTGGTATAGATGGCGTTGGTGTGCAACAAATCTGACATCACAGACTAAAAACATTCAGTCTTTTCTATTCGATTATTGAAATTAGACAAGACAATGTCTGTTACGGGTCGGCTAGTTATCACTACATAGTATAAAGCAAAGTCGCTTTCCGCTTCCCGCGTCTGTATGTCTGTATGTATGTTTGCTTATATCTTTAAAACTACACAACGGATTTTGATGCGGTTTTTTTTAATAGATAGAGTGATTCAGGAGGAAGGTTTATATGTATAATAACATGCTACCCGTGCGAAGCCGGGGCGGGTCGCTAGTATATAATTATGGTCTGTTTTGATTAGTAACAGTTGTGATCCGTTATACCTCTAGACTTGATTGACCACAACTAAATATTTCCCGTTTTGTCTATTTAAATATGAATATCGCCTGTTACAAAACCTTTGCTTACCCTAAGAGATAAATAAATACTCTATTCTATGTTGTTTAAAAATCGTCGTATTAACTATTTTTTCAATAAAAACCGTTTATTTTAAAATAGCCACAACTAGCGCTCATAATCTACCAACTGAGCTGTCAGGCTAGTCTGTTTTACTTGGGGATTATAATAGTCAAAGCTTGAGCCTGTAAAACGCCTCATAACTCACGCTCATCGCTGACGGCAGATCCAAGACTCAAAATTCAAAAATCATTTATTTCAATAAAATCACAAGGATCACTTTGAAACGTCTTAGGAACTAGGTGAAGCTACGCCGATTCCACGCGACCAAGCCTAGAAGAATCAGGCAACAAACACGGCTTGGGGTCTACCTTTTTAATGATCCTTTCCAATCTATGTAGAGCTCAAGGGTGTCTATCGAACAAGGTGAAGGCTCAAACAAGAATAATAATTAAAAGTACTACTCAAAAATTAAAAGTGGACACAGCCTAAGGCAGTGTTTTTGATGGGGTTATTTGGTAGCATTTTTTATTGTGAGACAAAATTACTTTGATAAGTTTTTGCATCTCAAATTTCGGAAGGCACTGCCTTCTCGCTTAAAAATAAGTGGACAAAGTAAAACAATCGTTACCAAACACAAGAACAACATTGACCTATCCTGGTGCTCTTAGTCGTAAGCCATATTGATAAATTGATGAAAACAAAGTCAGTGTTAATCTTTTAATACGAGTAGATAACAAATAAACAAAATTAAAAGAAATAATCTTCTTTGAATGGGTTTCCATTTTTAAACTAATACAAAAAGTGAAATTTGACCTTCTAATCGTACAAAGATAGGTCTCTGACTACCTTACACATTTTCATTTTCTGAGCGCCTGAAGATCTGAGAGGTTGTCTACCGTGCTTGGAAAAATCCGCTAAAATTAAATGTCTGTAGATTTCATTTTCTAATAATTGCTCGATTGCAGTTCACAAGTTCAACATTTTGAATTTGCCAAAAAAGGAAAGAAATTTAAGAAAAAAATAAATGTCTACACTGATAGTCAGAGGCACGTAAGTACGAGTACAAACTTTACCAACACTTGGCACGTGCTACGTTTTATATTCCGTTTTATATAACGGATTTTGGTTAGCATACCATATATTACATGTTACAAATTGCCGCGTATAAGAATACAAATTCTATAGATACCTACCGCATTAGTTCACATGTTGGTATTGGCATATTCACATTATGTTCACTGATTGTTGGCCTTAAGATTGGTCTGACCGTAAACCCTTTATAGGATTATCCTAAATCATATTAGGCTGACCGTGACCTTTTTGTGACTTTAATATGGTAAAAAAATATTAATCCGATCATGTTTTTATTGAAAGTATTGGGTAAAAAGCTTCGGGAAAACATTATTTTGTGTTCGTATCGCAAAAGTAGTTCGATAGAATAATAACAAAAACCGGCTTTAAATTAAAAAAAAAATAGTTATATTATAGGTATGACGTTCTTTTCAACTCTTTCGTTCTTGCAACTCTTCTATCAATCTAGACATACAAACATCGTCACAAACTTCAAACTTTTGGATTAATAATATTCGTAAGAAACTTTACGCAGGTTTATGTACTGTTGGGAAGTTTTCTACTGGAGTGTGTGTATTTACCTTAGGCCGTGGGTCTATGTCTGCGGTGCGGCGCCTTCCACCATGAAAAGGTGTGACGCCGCGCCATCAGAAGGCGCCGTGCCGCGGAAAGATGCCATGCAAGGTGCCTTTTGAAGGCGCGGCGATGCGCCATAAAAATGCTAGGTTTAACTATAAGGTAAGAAACAAAAGAATTTTATGTTGACATTTTTCACGCCTACGCCGTGCATGTCGCCATTTTGCGGCACGGCGCCGCGTCTTTTCAAGGCGCGGCCTCGCGCGTTCTGATGGCGCGGCGTCACACCTTTTCACGGTGGAAGGAGCCGCACCGCAGACATGGGCCCACGGCTTTAGGTTGGACTTTTTGGGAGCAGATGTATTTTAAAATAGTTTTCCGCAAAGTCGCTTTATTAAACTACTTTATTTAACTAAAGGTATGAAGAAAATTGATAATAAAAGCCGAGAAACATCTATTGCGTAGTACGGTAAATTGAAATAGCTATATAACAGTTTGCTCAGCACCACTCCATGGTTTTATGAGCTTAGAGTATATTTCACCGGTAAACAGCGTTGGTATAAAAAATTAAACGCATGTTTTATTCAAGCACTTAAGCGTGGAAAGGTCATGGGTTCCGTATGAGTAAATTCTTTATGAAGCTTAATGCCCGACTGGTCGACGCTGAATTTTTAAACTGCAAAATGGCTAGGCTTTTGTGGACATTGCGTTTTTACCGTAATTAACAGCTGATTGTTTAAGGTAAGATGTCGTAACGTCAAGATCATCTAGCGTAGGTCCCCTCAATAGATTTACGAGCGTTTTCTACTGACACTTAAAGGCGGGAGCTGGGAAGAGATGCTTATAAGGTCGTCCTTACAATATTTATTACACAAAAATTGTGTTCTAGGTAGGTACATTCGTTATCACTTAATGACATTGTAAATATTGAAATTAAAAACAGTGTAGCGAGCACGAATCATTCAGTATGGTAGAGGTATCCTCAATAAGTCCCAGTACAGTGTATAAGTGTCTATACCTTTAAAAAATAAAATAAATAGGATCACGACTGTAATCCTCAAGAAATCCTCTCAGATCTCCAGACGCTTAGATTCTTTGAAGATGTCTAGTGGGGGTAGTCAGAGGAACATCCAAACCTACCTTTACTATACTATAATGATTCTTGCTCGCTACACAGTACCAATAGTTGACTATAGTCCCCCCTTTTAATACTATAAAACTTGTATTGTGGGGTCAAGGCTTCAACGCTGGCTCTCATTCGGTTCTATACATAAGATAAGCACATTACCGGAGATGTTCAGATTATTTAGTGGGGGGTGGTCTTATGCTGCGTGGTGTCAAATTCAAATTCAAAAGGCATTTATTTCAATAAAATCACAAGGATCACTTTGAAACATATTAGGAGCTAGGTAAAGCAGCCTGTTCATCGCAACCAAGCCTAGAAGAATCAGGCAACAAACACGGCTTAAGACCTATAATTTTCTTCAATGATCTTTCCTTTAGAGCTCCAGGCTTGCCGATCGAACAAGGTGAAGGCTCAATCAAGTATAATAATTATAAGTACTAACCAATCCTGTGTCTCCAAACTTTCTGTCCAACAGGTCACCACACTTGAAAAAACCTGCCAAGTGCCAGTCGGACTCGCGCACGAAGGGTTCCGTACCTATAAAAAACGGCAAAAAAAAAAGTTTGTTGTATGGGAGCCCCACTTAAATATTTATTTTATTCTGTTTTTATTATTTGTTGTTTTAGCATCAACAGAAATACATCATATGTGAAAATTTCTTCTATCTAGCTACCACGGTTCATGAGATACAGCCCTGTGACAGACAGACGGACAGACGGACAGCGAAGTTTTAGTAATAGGGTCCCGTTTTTACCCTTTGGGTACGGAACCCTAAACACCGGGATTATGATCGTCAATCATCCATCAAAGTTTGGCGGAGCGGAAATTATAGAAAACAATCTGATTAAAAGTACATAGCTGCCCCATTGTTCCTCTAGTACGAAATAATAAAATCTTCGGTTTCTTATAATAGAATTCGTAAAAGTTATTTGTAGGTTTGTTACATGTAGTTGTAAATAATATCTCAACTTGGAACAGCGTTTTAGTACTAAGAGATCTGTCTCAAAATGGATGAGCAATAAACTGTTTATGTACTTTGTATAGACAGGGAGGTATTGACGGACAAAACTTTGTTATATTTATGTTATTTTTTTGCAGTGTACGTACGCCCTAATATATTTATAACCAGCAGTTCGCCCTGGTAGCGTCGCACGGGTGTACTAATGATTTAATGACAATTTTTTTTACACCTTGGGTTAGTTTATTGAAGTTTTAATAGGAATCCTTAATTTTTCCTAGTAATAAATATATATTTGTTACTCAGAGATAGTGTAGCATTCTAATGTTGATTTTTTTTTTGAAATATGAACAGTATTTTTTGATTTTGTTCGTTACAAACATACAGAAAAATAATTATTGCCTCTTTATAATCTTATAATATAAAAAATTCTCATGCATTCTCACAGTATTTGTAACCAAACTCCTCCAAAACGGCTACACTGATTTTTATGTTTTTTTTTTGTGTGGATATTCGATAGGTATGAGAATAAGTTGTAGGGTATTTTTACACCCCTGTGGTATTTTTATACCCCACCTTTAGCATAAAGTTCAGGAAAAACTGAAAGTGCTATTTTCTGTGGTATTATTGAAATTTTACAGAACAACGTCTGTTGGGGCTGCTAGTATTAGTATAGATATAGATATAGACTGACTGCCCCATCAGTTGTTGTCATGTCCAAATTTCAAAAATTCCATAAGAAAAACCCACAAATTTAACAATTTGCTGATCAACTTTCCTATTTTTTAGGGTTCCGTACCCAAAGGGTAAAATCGGAACCCTATTACTAAGACTTCGCTGTCCGTCTGTCTGTCTGTCTGTCCGTCTGTCTGTCACAGGGCTGTATCTCATGAACCGTGATAGCTAGACAGTTGAAATTTTCACAGATTATGTATTTCTGTTGCTGCTCTAACAACAAATACTAAAAACAGAATAAAATCAATATTTAAGGGGGGCTCCCATACAACAAACATGATTTTTTTGCCGTTTTTATAAATAATGGTACGGAACCCTTCGTGCGCGAGTCCGACTCGCACTTGGCCGGTTTTTTACTAAATGTCACGATAATTATATCGTTTATTGCGGAGTAGGCCCACAGAAATATGACTTTTTCGGTATCTGTCGTAACATTTCTCAACCCAACAAGATACGTACAAATGTTCCTCGCACGAAACATAAACACACTTTACGATGATATTCAGTATGAGAGGTGACTGGGAAATAATAGAACTCTACCTTCGATGTTGGCCACCAGACATCTCTGAGCAACCAATCCAAAAAGGATTGGTCCGTGTATTTGATACTAGCTTCCGCCAGCGCCTTCGCTTGCGTGGTACCTGGATTAATAGTAGCTATGTAGCTATATTACTGTAAAGTTTCATCTAAATCCGTTCAGTAATTTTTGGGTGAAAGAGTAACAAATATACACTCACATACTTTCGCATTTATAATATTAGTAGGAAGTAGGAAAAGTAGGATACTGAAAATTAGTTAAGAAAAATCATATTTTTAATTTACTTACTGAGTAATTCAAACTTTGAAAATCTCTTGGACATCGCAAATACCGAGCACATTGCATTTTTAATAAAAAAATGTTTACAAAAAAATAGGACCACGTTTGTGATCGCCAAGATTGTGATATTTCAAATTTTTGCTTTTTTTATGGGCTGAGTAACGAATTATAAAAATATAAACTTTTCAGCAATTCATAATAGTTTTGAATAAAAACGTAAATAGTGTAATAAATCCATCGAGAAAGTTCCGAAAGAAATCCATCGAGTTTCACCAATCGTGTTTCTGTTATTCATTTACCTAGATTAAATCCAAAAAAAATGTATACTTCGTCTTACCTTTAGTACTGTCACTAAATGGATATGTAGAGCAGGTAGATACTATATTATTGTAATTCTCTTGTCCAGTTGTTCAATTGTTCTGTTGTAAATTAATGGTGCTCGTAATAATCACGGCGAAATAATAAATGGTGTTTCGGCTTTAAGAACAATCGTATAAAGCGCTGCCGTAAAGGGATAGACTGCTAAACCTTCGTTTCCTTTAAAGCGGTGTTCGTTTTTCGACGGACGCTATAACGGTGACGTTATGACATTTGAATACTATGTTTTAATATTTTTTTTATTTTTTTATACAGTTTTAAAGTTACTTTTTTAACCTTTCTGATTTATCTATTTTATTATGTATTGTGTCTTTAATTAATACAAGCGACCCGCCCCGGCTTCGCACGGGTAGCATGTTATTATACATATAAACATTCCTCCTGAATCACTCTATCTATTAAAAAAAACCGCATCAAAATCCGTTGTGTAATTTTAAAGATATAAGCAAACATACATACATACATATTACATACAGACGCGGGAAGCGGAAAGCGACTTTGCTTTATACTATGTAATATTGTATAATTGATGTAACGCCGTAGATAAAACGCCTTAAGTTTTTACCTCGTCTTCACCATAATTATGTATTTATTATTTATTTATTTATTTAACCATTTTAAATAAATAAATAAATAATAAATACATAATTATGGTGAAGACGAGGTAAAAACTTAAGGCGATTAGACCGGTAAAGGTGGAAAATGACCAAGAAGCCCTTTGCCCAGTATAGGCTACTTAAAAAAATGTTTTTGTTAGAACGCCTCTCAGATAAAAGCCTCCTCCAGCTCTGTCTAACCGCTAAATTACGGTATTAATAATTACAACGTCACCGGCTTTAAGTAAAGCAAAGCTTTACGACTTTTACCTTACTCTTCGGGGCAATAAAAGTATGGAATGATGATGTGCACGTTTTTCGGGTACATATTCATAAAAACATTTTAGTAAAACCTTGTTTTGAAATAATGGAGGGTAGTTTTAATAATGTTTGTTTTATTGTTTTAAACTTTTACGAGTAACCCTCGTATTCAAGAACGACACTATGAGAAAACGCACCCACAGTGGACGAAATCTTTTTTCATAAACATCACTTTATGTGTTGAGCGGCACTATGGCGCACGCTACCGTGTGCCTTTAGAGCTCAACTTTGGCTAGAGGTACACGACAACGTGCCTCTAGTCACACTATGCAGTGTCGCACAACACATAAAGTGAATTTTATGAAAAAAGATTTCGTCCACTGTGGGTGCGTGTTCTCATAGTGTCGTTCTTGAATACGAGGTTAAGTATTGTTTACCTTTTAGAATGCATAATGATCAACACGTTAGCATATATAAAGCGCTGGTTAGGAAATGTCAGTGTTCTATACTTGACAGGTTGTCAATGTCAATGTCAAAACTCAAAATGTAGTCTTAGGAGCTAGGTAAAGCTACGCCTGTGTTGTAAAAAATGTTTATTGATATTTATTTATTTACTTTAGACTTTCGTCCGCGCAGATTCAGAAAGTCTTAATTTTTTTATTGTTTAACATTGAAATTCCGGAAAATCTAAAGAAAATTTTGGGGAATTAGCCTATATGTTCCAAGATTTCACACATATAAATCATCTATTCATAATTATTAATTATCAATTTCATCACAATCAGCCCAGCGGTTTGGCCGTGATAACGTCACAGATAGTCACAGTCGGATAGACAGATAGACAGAGTGACTTTCGCATTTATGGTATACTAGCGACCCGCCCCGGCTTCGCACGGGTAGCATGTTATTATACATATAAACCTTCCTCCTGAATCACTCTATCTATTAAAAAAAACCGCATCAAAATCCGTTGTGTAGTTTTAAAGATATAAGCAAACATACATACATACGCGGGAAGCGGAAAGCGACTTTGCTTTATACGTATGTAGTGAAGTACAGATTTATTGACTGGCCTCACAGCTCAGTTAGTAGTAGCTCTGCCTTAGGTAGGTTGTGGGTTCGATCTCCACCCAGGACAAATATTTGTGTGATGAACATAAATGTTTGTTCTGTGTCTGGATGTTATTATAATTATGTTTGTATTTGGCCAAAAACTGGCCAAGTGCTAGTCGGACTCGCGCATGAAGGGTTCCGTTCCATAATCTATAGAAAACGGCAAAATAGTCACGTTTGTTGAATGGGAGCCCCATTTAGATATTTATGTTATTCTGTTTTTAGTATTTGTTGTTATAGCGGCAACAGAAATACATCATCTTTGAAAATTTCAACTGTCTAACTATTACTGTTCATGAGATACAGCCCTGTGACAGACAGACGGACAGACGGACAGACAGACGGACAGCGAAGTCTTAATAGGCTCCTGTTTTTACCCTTTGGGTTAAAACCCTAAAAAAGTATGTATTCTATCATTTATCTTGTTCCCATAGTACAAGCTTTTGGAGCTAGATGGCGCTGTGTGATAATGTCCACCAATATTTATTTATATATTTATTTTTCAGTATCAAAGATATATCTCAAGTCATGAACATCACGACCACTGTTTACGAACAGTGTTGTTAGCTCGAAACCAGTTTCCAAGTCTCTAGGAAATGCAAACATGCAAGTTTCCTAATGAAATAGTCACAATAATTTAATTTCGCCATATTTGCTAGAAGCTTCGGCCTTCGCTTGGCTCTGTTTGTTTAGTGACCGCATTCCTTCAGCGTTCGGGATAACTTGGAACTGGATTTCAGTATGTGATTCCCGCTAACATTATAAATGCGAGCGATAAAGCCCTGGATAAAACACGAAACTAAAAATTTGGTGTATTAAAAAGCGCCATCTAGCCCCAAAAAGCTTGAAGCGTAATATCAACAACTACGACTAACAGAAAAAAAATGTTTTATTCAGACAAATGTTGTCTGCCTTAGAAGTTTACACTAAAATTACAACTTCAAACAATGAAATGCCATCAAAAACATAACTTGTAAAAAAGCCATGTCTCGCAACGCAACTCAGTTCTTCTATCGTAAAAAGTTGTGAGATCCATCTAATACCGAGTCGGTTAATTTATTCAGGGTCCTTCTGTCTTAAGTTATTACCTAAAGATTAGCTTATTACGTAATAATATAAGAATAACTTAGTTTAAATAAAATGTAATCCCCAAGTACGGTAAACATACTCTCAGATCTCAAGGCGCCTAGATCCTTGAATATGGCCTATGGAGTAGTCAGAAGCACGTCCAAACATTACATTTGGCACATGCCCACATTTTGCAGTAGTTAGCATTCCATACGTGACAGATTGCAAAACCATCTTAATATAAAAAAAAACCTCTTCTTTAGTAGGTACCTACCCGAATATCGAAATTAGGTGAATCGATTCGGTCTATTACGAAATGTCAAACAAAATTACCTGCCTACATGTTTCTACAGTTCAAACGTTATAGGATTTCTAATTAGTGTGTCAAATGCAGTAGGAAAATCAATAAGGGTCATAGACCAGCGGGGCTATTTTGTAAGAAACATGATTATCATAACTATAGATTTTGACACGGGCCCTTAAATTTACTTTCCCGACGTTTTGACTATGTTACAATAGCCATGGTCACGGGCAGACTGACCATGGCCGGCTATTGTAAAAACGTCGGGAAAGTAAATTATAGGTAATTACGTGATAAAGACCCGTGTCAAAATCTATAGTTAGGTCTACTAATCACGATAGTTTGAAAAACATGATTATCACGTTTTGAGCACGCGCCTTTGACTCTTCAAAGGATCTAAGCGTCTGGAGATCTGAGAGGATGTCTACCGTACTTGGGGATTACAGTCGTGATTCTATTATTATTTTTTAATTTTGCAGTTTATTACATGATATATTAATATGTACAAGTGTGGAAAACAAAAGGTATCAATAATTGTATAGTACCTACTTGTAGTTATGTGATCTGGCTTAAAAAACTTGTGCTGAGGATATTCTGTAGACTCTTTGGTTTGCCTTAATAGATAGATAGATAGATAGAAAATACTTTATTGCACACCATAAAAAGAAATAAAACATATATAATAAGAATACACTCGGCGGGCGGTCTTATCGCTAATCAGCGATCTCTTCCAGACAACCCTTGGATGGAGAAGGACTGATGATATTATATGGGGCATTGATGATGCAATTTTATAATGAGACTTACATATATGACATAAATGAAAAAGAAAAATAAAGCAAACAACTCAGCGACAACAGGACAGATAGTGTTCCCTTAACATAGATTTAAAAATAGGGAGAGATTTAGCATGTCTACCTTAATTTTCTGTCATGCAAAGCTATATTTCAGACATACAAAACTTTAATCACGATACCCTAAAAAAGCGGCTGCGTTAATAATGAACGTAAAAGTGAGTTCGTAAAAGCTAATATCAAAATCTGGTGAAGCAGTTTTATACCCCCCTCGTGGCTTACTACTATTTTAGCCTGGAAAGTGTATGTCCAAGCCATGTTTGAAAATATAACTGTTATAATATATTTACAAAAAAATATCGGTGGTTACGCTTTGCTTAGTTTGTGGCTAGCGACGTGTGAAATGTCCACCAATAATAAGTTATTTTTTATTGTGTTTTATAATATTCTATTCTACGATCATTTCGAGCAAATACAAGTTTAATAATCACAATAGCTTTTACAATAAATCGATATTCGTTGAAAATTAACATTATCGGGAACGGGAACGGGAACTTAAGACAACATTTGTTAAATATATAGTATTATAGTATAGACTATAAAGAGGAAAGATTTGTATATTTGTATGTTTGTAACGAATAAACTTAAAAATTACTGGTAATTAATTAATAAACTGAAAAATAAACCGATTTCAATAATTATTTCACCATGCTACATTATCTCTGAGTAACATAGGCTATATTTATTACTAGAAAAAATAGGGATCACTGCTAAAACTTTAATAATATAACCCAAGGTGTAAAATAAAAACCGGCCAAGTCCGAGTCGGACTCGCGCACGAAGAGTTCCGTACTTCCGTACCATTAAAAAACGGCAAAAAAATCACGTTTGTTGTAAGCCCTAAAACATTTTTTATTTTGTTTTTAGTATTTGTTGTCATAGCGGCAACAGAAATACATCATCTGTGAAAATTTCAGTCAACTGTCTAGCTATCACAGTTCATGAGATACTGCCTGGTGACAGACAGACAGACGGAATGCGGAGTCTTAGTAATAGGGTCCCGTTTTTACCCTTTGGGTACGAAACCCTAACAATTACCTAATTCAATTAATTATAAAATCATTATTACACCCGTGCGACGCCGGGGCGAACTACTAGTACTGTAAATGTTAAGACTATTTCAGGAATCCCTAACTTGAAACATGTACGTTTTTACCGATTACACAGAACACGCCAACATAATGTATGTTTTATTATAGGTATCTACCGAGTTTAATATCGTAAAAAGTAATATGTTGGGATACCATACGATATTGTCATAAAAAATTGGTAAACGAAATTCGCTAAAGAAAAATGTGTCGTAATAAAAATGTAAAACGGTTGAAGTAATTTGAGCGAGGAACGGTCCGGGAAAAAGATTTTTGGAAAACTGTGTGTGCCCGAAATTAACTGTTTTTGGTAAAAAGTCAGACTCGCGCACGAAGGGTTCCGTACCATTATCTTTAAAAACGGTAAAAAACACGCTTGTTGTATAGGAGTCCCATTTAAATACTTATTTGATTCTGTTTTTAGTATTTGTTGTTAAAGTGGCAACAGAAATACATCATCTGTGAAAATTTCACGGACAGATGGCAGCAAAATCTTAGTAATAGAGTCCCGTTTATACCCTTTGGGTACGGAACCTTAAAAAACTAGTAAAAACTCCCGAGACTTTGTTTACGTGAAGCTATTTTCAAACGGGTTAAATTCAGGAATTCCAATCTTAAAAAAAAAACTAGTTCCGCCATACTTGTTTAAAGTGACGTCAGCTAAATCCGTTCTTCTAATCTCACTTCGCTCAGCCTTCGGCTAATTCAACGCTCATGTTTATTCCATGGCATTACAGAATAATGTTCACATTACACTGACAATGTGGACACGACTCATTGCAACGCGCTTGTTTTACCAAGTTTATTTCCAGTGATGAAACCATTTATGTGTAACAATTTGAATTGTGAAGTCCGAAATACGCGGAAATTAGTCAGGAGCATCATACGACCAAAATTTATTGTGCCGTCAATTTAAAAGATTTCAATGCTTGTATCTTGGGGATTCTGCAGACTGGTAGTAATCTGGATCAGTTCAGCTACCTATGACTTAGATAGTGAATGATATCGACTGTTTTATTGTTTACTAGCTGAACCGTGCCCGCTTCGCTGGGGAACAGATAGTTACACATCTGGTATTCCAATCTTCAAAATAAATTATAGCCTACATATATGTTGCCGAGGACTAATAGCTATAAAACAAAAAAAGTTTCATCAAAATCCGTTTAGTAGTTTTTGCATGAAAGCCAGACAACAGACAGACAGACAGACAAAAATTTCAAAATATTTTTTTTTTTGAAAAAAAAAAAATAATAATATTGTGTAAAGGCCTCTAGAAGTATTTTTTTTAGTTTTTATTCAATGTACAGAATTGAACTCTTCTACAGTTTTATTATATGTATAGATTTTTTTGTAAATATTCCGTAATTATTGATTTTTAAGTTATTATTAGAAAAAAAATAGATTTCGTAAATATTCTTTCCAAATTTTAGAATGTTATCAGAAAATATCGTAGAAATAGAAAATGACAATAGCATTTTTAACATACTTCCTTGGAAATTCTGGCCACCGCTGTAAAGGACGGTAAAATGACGGTCGCTGTTGTTTAAGAAACCAAAAACAAGTGTCTTTCTCTGTCAATATAGAGCAATCGAACTTAGACTTTCATAGAAAATGACTGAGAATAATAAAATCAAGAATAGTTAGTTAAATACTTTTTTAAACAAACCAAAAATTGATAGTACCCTTCTAGACCCTTCTGCGCTGTAGGTTGTAGGTTCGATCCTCACCTAGAACAAATATTTATGTGATGAACATAGATATTTATTCTGGTGTTATCATAAGTACGAGTATGTATGTACAAAAAAAAAGTATGTACGTATTCTATCAGTAATCTAGTGCCCGTATTAAAAGCTTTGATTAGTTTGGGGCTGGATGGAGCTGTGTGAAATGTCCACGAACGTTGTGTTTGTTGTGTTTGTTATGTTATTTACAAAAAAAAGTATATAAGTATTCTATCAGCTATTGCTTTATTTGGGGCTAGATGACGCGTCCACCAATATTTATTTATTTATAATTGATTCCTACTAATTAACAAATAGCGCGTGCGTTATAAATCATAATTAATTAAGTCTTTGTCATCGCTCATCGCGGGGCAACCCTCCATTCATTCGTACATGTCCCATTTCGTCCCAAAGTGTGCCATTTCGTCCTAATGTGTGCTATTTCACCCTGTTGTTGTCCGTTCGTCAACAATGTATAATTGGGGTCAGCGCTCATTACCCACGTCAAGTATTTATACTGGCCGGAAAATTTTATACACTTTTGAGTACGGGGTTATTAGTACCCAGTGGCCTGAGTACGAGCCACCAAAGTATCGTACAAATGTCAAAACTGTCAATTTTTGTATAGTAAAAGTGTCAGTTATGGCATTTGGACGATACGATAGTGGTTCATGCTAACCCCCTGGTCTGTGACGGAAAATATGAGGACCAATAGGTTAACATGGTATGGGCATGGCAGGGGGGAAGAATGTGATATGATAAGAAGAATGTAGATGGATGTAGAAGTAGAGTTAGGCCAAAGAAAAGACGGATGGATTGTGTGAAAGATGACATAGATAGTGTAAGAATAGAACGTGTGATAGAGGGAAATGGAAGAAAAGACACAAGTTGTGTCGACCCCACTTAATTGAGATAAAAGCAGGATGAGATTACCCTGGTGTTGATAAGGCGTCGGTCTAATTTTGTTCTCTCAAGCGGTTTGTAGGCAATTTTAATCAAAATCTGTAATTTTTATCAAAACTCTAGTGACAGAGTGAAGAAATACACTATCCTCGTATTCAAGAACGACACTATGAGAACACGCACCCACAGTGGACGAAATCTTTTTTCATAAACATCACTTTATGTGTTGAGCGGCACTATGGCGCACACTACCGTGTGCCTTTAGAGCTCAACTTTGGCTAGAGGCACACGACAATGTGCCTTTAGTCTCACTATGCAGTGTCGCTCAACACATAAAGTGATGTTTATGAAAAAAGATTTCGTCCACTGTGGGTGCGTGTTCTCATAGTGGCGTTCTTGAATACGAGGGTTCAATAAAACTGATGGCTAGCATGAATCACTATCGTATCATCAAAACGTCAAAACTGACACTTATTGTGTTGTAAAAGTATCAGTTTTGACATTTTAACGATACGATGACGATACGATATTGATTTGTGCTAGCCCCACTGGGGTTAGAATAGGCCTTATTGCTCTAAGAATTCATTTCAATTTATGAACTTTGAAAGTTTGGTGCGCAAGTCGAAGCAAACAGTAGACCAATTAACTGAACGATCATAACTCAAACTCAAATATGTACACTCAGTTGACTCGTCTGAGCATTCATTGAAATAAGTTTCGAAGTAATATATATTTGTCTGAAAATGATCTCTTTAAAAACCGCCATAGTTAAATCGCAGTCGATCGAAATAAATAAATACTTGCAGACCCGGCGATCTTCGTACTGCCTATATTTTAAGAGTACAGAAAATCAATTGACATTCCGACAGCAGCGCCATCTACTAGGTTCAATAGTGTTATCAAACCATCCTTCCTGGATTCCCATAGAAATATACATACGAAATTTTAACCAAATCGGTCCAGTGTTTCGGAGGAGTTTGGTTACAAACACACGAGAATTTTGTATATTAGATTATGATTCGTGGAAATATCACACATCTGTGAAGTGAAAATAAATGAGACAAGTGCTAGTCGGACTCGCGTACCGAGAGTTCCGTGCATTTTTCTATAGGTAAAGAACTATTTTCTGTTTTTTTTTTTTATGAGGAATGGAGACACGGACGACACAAGTTTTTTTTTTAGCTTCTGTTTTATGTGGTACGGAACCCTAGAAACGTACTAAAGATGATTTACTTAGTCTATGGCACCAACGCTTTAAGCTGATGCTAGCTTAAGAACTTTATAAATATGTAAGCTTAAACCTCAAGGTAAAAGATTCAGTCATTAGACACAGAATTCATTAGCTAAATCCAAGGATTTCTTGCGCTTATACTTAAGTTATCGTGGAATAGAATTAAAAGGAATCACTTCTGTTTATAATGTTACTAGTTTTTGCCCGCGGTTTTGTATGCGTAAAATAATGTGTGTATGCTCGGAGAGCTTTAGTCTTGGATTCAAGTCTAACAAAGCCGTAAATTTAGTTTCAAATTGTAGCAATTAGATGTATTCATCCAAAAAATTGTAGCATAGAATTAAGACGAGTAATAAATGTTTTTGATGAATGCAGAATAGTTTTTTCTCAATAACCGCAAAACATACAGTTTTGTTTTTATGACAAAGATAACTTAAGGATTTAATCTAGATAAATTAAAGACAGAAACACGATTGGTGAAACTTTTCTCGATATATTTATTTTCCAAAGTTGACTCTTCAAAAACATTAGTTTCGTTTTTATTCAACAAACTATGAATAGCTAAATAGTTCATTTTTATATAATTCGTTAGATAATCATACTAGCTACGGAAAAAGTGATAAAACTGCAATATCTTAAAAACCATCAAATTAAAAAAAAAATTGCCTTTAAAGGCAATTTTTTTTTTAATTTGATGGTTTTTAAGATATTGCAGTTTTATCACTTTTTCCGTCTTATCCGGGTAGACTCAGCCCATACAAAACGTCAAAAATTTCACTTATTACCTTATGATAGCTATGTAGGAAAAACAGGAGCTCTCCGAACAGAAAAAATATATATGTAGTCACCGGCCCATGAATAATCATCATATTCATCATCATCATCTCTATACAAGACTAAACCGGACAAGTGCGAGTCGGACTCGCGCCACGAGGATGCTTCTTATAGGTATTCATGTAATCTATAAGTAAATAACTATTTTCTAGAGAGGAATTACGCCTATGAACGTGACTCAACCGCTTTCTAAGATATATTAAATGCTAGAAAAACACGCTTTGATAGATTTTTTTTTTTTTTTACATTTTAGACCCAGTAGTTTCGGAGCTAAGGGAAGGGGGAATGGAGAAACGGAAGGGCAAAGGTACGGAACCCTAAAACATGTCAATCTATTGCTCCGTTACTGGGTAAAAGAAGGACAAACCAACAAACCTTCTAAATATTTTCGAATTAATTACTAAGAATAGATTACTAAGGATTACTATGAATAGATTTAATTATCTGAAACATTAAATTGGAATCGTTGAATAAAATTGTAGGCATTTTAGGCAACGTAACTTGAACTGCAAATTTTCATTATTCTAGGTATTCATTATAAGAATTTATAATTAAACTAGCAGTCTGCCTCGGCTTCACACAGGTGTTCTATTGAAGATTATAGGCATAATTTAATACTTTAGGTTATATAAAAATAAAAATAATTAAAAAACTAAAAACAAAACCGACTTCATGTTTATAAATAAAAATTGTAGTGGGGGAGGGACCCCCTCGGATTGACTTGGTGGTAATGGGATCACCTCGGAATATTAGGCTTCCAATCACTAAAATCGTGAAGATGTCTAGAGGGGGTAGTCACAGCCACGTTCAAACATTATTTTTGGCACATGCGCACATTTTGCAGTTAGGTTATACATATTATTGGAATTTTCGTGTAGATTTCTATTTTTTTTTAATGGTCTAAAATGGTGTGTATTTTTCGCAGTCAAATCTGTTTCCATCATTAGTTTAACTGAAAGAAAATTTGCGAAATGAGAGAAATTCTAAACACCTTTCGCCTTTCACGTTCACACTTTCCTAATGATTGCTTAAAACTAATTACTGAGGCCATTAAGGCTCAAATTGACTTAAAATTAGAAGTGGTGGACCACTAATTTTAGTAGTTTAGCAAAGTACGCGAAAGGAAGTGGTGGAGGTCTTTATACACTAACTTTTTATTCTTTTCATGTGTATACTGGTATTATACTCGTAGCTTAGTTGGTAGTGGCTCTTCCTTCTACTTGGGCCGTACTTGTGTTTTGACGTACGGTTTCGTTACGACGACGTTAGGTTTCAGAAATACCACCTCCAACAAATACCAGGTTGATAAACTTTGTTTTAAATACTTTAAAGTATTTCAGCCCAACCAACTCGTACAGCACATGGCGAGACAAATTCAACTGTTTACTGAGGAGTTCCATTGAACAACATAAAGTAAAAAAATACTACAAGTATAAAATACTTTCAAGTACAAACTTTAAAGTACAAAATACGCGTTCAAACTGTGACGTCATACCTAGTACGTATTTTTTTATGCCTAAACTTGGTCGAGTAAATACGCACCACCTCTAGGTTCGATCCCCAAACATTTGGGCATGACAGCAGGCGGTTGTACTGTACGTACTATCTATCTTTATCGTTCTATCTCACGAAGGCGAGTGAGCGGTACTTTTAGATGTGTATAGACACACGCTTCTGTGTGCGTGTTGTAGTTGTGACGTGTATAATAGACACGCCCTTTTGTATGCGTGTGTGTAGCCCGCACGTTACTGAGCGATACACACACAGATAAGAACTTCGTGAATAAAACAAATGTACTATATACAATACTAGCGACCCGCCCCGGCTTCGCACGGCTAGCATGTTATTATACATATAAACCTTCCTCCTGAATCACTTTATCTATTAAATAAAACCGCATCAAAATCCGTTGTGTAGTTTTAAAGATATAAGCAAACATACATACAGACATACAGACGCGGGAAGCGGAGAGCGACTTTGCTTTATACTATGTAGTGATACATGCCGGCTTGTCTATGAATTTTTGAAATAATCGTATTTCGTAGCAGTTCGTAGTATCTCGTAGGCGTATTTCCCTGTCCTACGAATTACACCTATCCATTAGTAAGACCTAATTATATTTGTTGCTTACGATCTTAATCTTAATATCACCTCACTGTTACCACATATTATTATTTTATTGATTTGATTTCCAGTTTGTTGATTAATTCATTGTGACATTGTTTTAAGACCAGTCTTTAAACCAGGTTATCATATAAATTACGCCAGTGGCTCTTATTTCAATGTATAAAACTCTTGCGTTACTGACTGTCTGACTGACTGACTGACTGGCTGACTTATCTATAAACGCACAGCTCAAACGACTGGTCCTAGAAACTTTAAATTTAGAGAGTGTATTCCTTTTAGTGTGTAGAGGGGCAAAAAATAATTCTAAAATTCAACCCCTACATGGGTTAAAGTATGGTTCAAAAGAACTTTACGTGAACGAAGTCGCTTTGAAATGGTTTCCACAAGTCGTAATAGCTCAACAAACAGGTTATTTGTTACTGAAACATATTCGAATTCCTGAAAGTTTTTCACAGTTTCGGATTAAATTTTGCGTAACATTGTCATCAAACCTCAACAGATTTATAGTTTATGGAATTTCGTGTTCCACAAAAGCCTTTGATCCACAAAATAAAGTATTGTCACATTGTGGTTTATCCATAACACATATATCAATGGGTTTATCTATGAAATATGCGAGGTTTGGAGCAGGTTGAACTAGCAACTGCCTTAAAACCGGTATCGTTATTTTGCAGACGTATTATTGGAGATCTACATAGTATTAGAGAAAGGATCATTGAAAAAAAAGGTAGACCCCAAGCCGTGTTTGTTGCCTGATTCTTCTAGGCTTGGTCGCGTGGAATCGGCGTAGCTTCACCTAGTTCCTAAGACGTTCCAGAGTGATCCTTGTTTAAATGATTTTATTGAAATAAATGATTTTTGAATTTGAGTTTGAATTGAAGTAAATTCTAATGATAAATATGTAAAAGTTTATTTAGCTGCTTATTACTCAATCACTTAAGAGTTCTTTACTTCACAATGAGAGAAGTTTATCAATTCGAGTTATATATTTTTTTATGTATGACCGCGCATCTTTTTATCTGGTGAGCCGATTTTGATGTTTTTATCCTATTGTGCAGAGAATAGTCCCAAGTTAGTTCCATTTAAATTATATTTTATTTATGTAGGACTAATCGTTCCTTCATAAAATTTAACAAACTAACATATCTCCTTGACTTCGATTGGTCGAAATAGTTTCATTGGTTTTCATATTAGTTTATGCAATCCCAACAAACAATTTCAGATCATTTAATGCTTAGCCTCGTGTGATCGCTAGTAGAACTAGTGCTATATAACGGTGCCGTTATGTTAAGAAACAGTGGCTTTATAACCGTATCGCTTTTATGCCTCCATCATATCTGTTACGGAGGTTCTGTATATTGTACTTTGATAGCCCATTTTGTGTAAACGATCAGAGACTATGCCACTGACTAATCCTTTGACCCATACTATGAGTTCACGGAATATGTTTAAACTACTCTTCATAACTTAAACTGGATGTCTGCTCTGCTTTTTGAGTTGTAGGTTCAATTTCTACCCAGGATAAACATTTGTGCGAGCAACATAGGTGTTGGCTCTGATGTATTTACAAAAACAAAAAACAGTTATCTCGTAGTACATACTTAGTTCGGGGCTAGGTGATGCTGAGTGAAATATAGAAAATATAAAAAAAAACCGGCCAAGTGGGAGTCGGACTCGCGCTTGAAGGGTTCCGTACTATTATCTATAGAAAACGTTTGTTGTATAGGAGCCCCCTTTAAATATTTATGTTATCCTGTTTTTAGTATTTGTTGTTATAGCAGCAGCAGAAATACATCATCTGTAAAAATTTCAACTGTCTAGCTATCACGGTTCATGAGATACAGCCCTGTGATAGACAGACTGTCCGTCTGTCCGACTGAGAGCGAAGTCTTAGTAATAGGGTCCCGTTTTTCCCTTTGGGTACGGAACCCTAAAAACATGTTATTCTATTATTCAAATCATTAAATAATATTATTATTCACAGTAACTTCACTTTAACACACTTCAAATTTAGAAAAAATAGTTATTCATTATTTCGTTTGGATAAAATAAAATCTGATATATATATAAATCTACATATATCACGTACTAGCGACTCGCCCCTTCTTCGCACGGGTTTAATACATATAAACCTTCCTCCTGAATCACTCTATCTATTAAAAAAACCGCATCAAAATCCGTTGTGTAGTTTTAAAGATATAAGCATACATACAGACGCGGGAAGCGGGAAGTGACTTTGCTTTATACTATGCAGTGATCTAAAATAAAACATTTTGGTAAACCGCGCCGCCTAATATCTGCCAACAGATGGCTTGCGGAGCGCTTAGCTATATTTCAGTGCACAGAAACAAAAGGGACAGGCAGAGATAATGTTTTTCATAGCGTCACCGGCTTAATGGAGGATATACTGGTGGCTGTGGTATGGTGTTGCAGTGCTTGATTTACTATTCTAATCTTACTAAGATTATAAATCCGAAAGTTTGTGAGAATGTTTGAGTTTTAGGCTCGAAACTGATTTGGGTGTCACATAGTCTACTTTTTATACCACGAACGAATCGCGTGCGGAAACTAGTAATATATGATTACTAGCTGACCCGTGCCCGCTTCGCTGTGCGTAAGACATTTCTAATTCCATCGTGGACTTTTTTGTAGACGTTTTTAAGGTGTACAATACTGTAGTACATTATTTTGATATATCTCGTGGGGTTCAGCCAGCATTTGCAATGTAAGCGCAAAAAAATGTGTTTATTTACGACATCACATTAGAAACCTCTAAAATTATCAGTGTTCCTCTACTATATTATGCATGTATTATACATATAAACCTTCCTCCTGAATTACTCTATCTATTAAAAAAAACCGCATCAAAATCCGTTGTGTAGTTTTAAAGATATAAGCAAACATACATACATACATACATACATATTACATACAGACGCGGGAAGCGGAAAGCGACTGTGCTTTATACTATGTAGTGATTAGTTGTATATCTTACAATAAAAATGCGAAAGTGTATTTGTGTGTATTTATACGTATATTCGTTTGTTGGTTTGTTGGTTTGTATTTTATGCAGCAATAGAACAATGGATCGAAATGGTGTTTTTCGTAGAGATAGGCAAAAGGCATTAAAAGTTTTATTTGGATAAACGGAGACGCGGGAACAAGCTAATAGTATTACAAAAGATCCAAATCTCAACATCGTTTTAAAATGAGGACAGCTCATAATTTTGAGTTAGTATATTATGATACAAGTGAGCTAAGTTGTTCAATACAATCGTGCTTGTGGATTGCTGCCCGAACCGTAGGCGAGGGCGTAAAACAGCCGAGTGTCTAGTGAGCAAGCTGCTCACGAGTTTCATACGCACTTTTTCAACGCACTTGCGAGGAAAAAACAAACATGTATTGCATAAATTGTTTTACAACACACTTGCTCGTAAAGTGAGCCTTATTGCATCGTTCTTAGGGCTATAAACCGAGCTATAACACACTCGTGCTTAATTATATTACACACTAGTGCATAATAGAATTATTCCTACAAAGTTAAGTTAGTACCTAACTGCAAATTATATGCGAGTAAACAGAGCATTTTCAATTTAACTGGGTAATACAGTTTTTTTTTATAACAACAAAGAGGTTTTATGTCGCTGAAAATCTATGTTTAATTGAGTTTCGGAAGCATTTATCGGTGCTTGATCATTTTGCTACATTAAATGAGTTTTATATCAAGTAAGTAATATAAATATTGTTGAACATTATTATACAACGCCATCTAGTATCAAACTAAGCAAAGCTTGAAGTATGGGTACCAGAAATGACAGAATATGTTGAACCATATTTAATTTATAATACCACTAATTGACCATATTCTACACAAATAAATAAGTTATTATTATTATAAATAAATCTACTTTAAAAAAGAAAGTCGGGTTTGTTACAATACTTATAACTCAAGAACGGCTGAACCGATTTGGCTGAAAATTGGTGGGGAGGTAGCTTAGAACCTTTTTAACGGGAACGGGAACGGGAGTTAATTCTAAAGCGATACGAAGTTCGCCGGGTTATCTTGTTAGTTATAAAATATTTGCATTTTATCACTAAAATTATAATTTTCAAGTAGACTGTATATGGCTATTATGAAATCAATCACATTACATATAGCCGGGCAATAAAAAAAATAACTTGCGCGCTATTTTGTTTGTATAGCACTTGTAGTTTTGTACATCTTTATAGCATCGCATAGCTCCCTTTGCAGCCCACAGCTTAATATTTTCAGTGACTCTTGTTTTGCACGCTGACTCGCCAAATCGTGCACAAAGGAAAGTTTCGGAAGGATAATGGTTTTTAATGTAAGTTTGATTGCGGCATAAGTCTTCTATTGTTGCGTCCTCGATGCTCACAATAGGAGAAAAATAATGGAGCGTAAACTAAAATCGGGTGGCGAAATTATATCGTAAGGTAACCGATAACCGTTTACCGTAACAAGTAACCTTTTTGATGCTCTTTGAATTTGTGCTGAGGCTCTTTAGTTATTATTATTTTTAATTGTTTACGTACTTGAGTAGTACTTTTAATTATTATTCTTGTTTGAGCCTTCACCTTGTTCGGTTGGTATCACACTGGAGCTCTACATAGCTTTAAGAAAAGGATCATTAAAAAAAAGGTAGACCCCAAGCCGTGTTTGTTGCCTGATTCTTCTAGGCTTGGTCGCGTGGAATCGGCGTAGCTTCACCTAGTTCCTAAGACGTTTCAAAGTGATCCTTGTGATTTTATTGAAATAAATGATTTTTGACTTTGACTTTGAACCGTTTTTAGTAATAGGTGCTTACTTACGAGTGTACCTATAACGTGAGCTCGATAACCAGTTATAAAATATTAGTATCACTACTGTAATCCCCAAGTACGGTAGACATCCTTTCAAATCTCCAGGCGCTTAGATCCTTGAAGGTACTTAGAGGGAGTAGTCAGAAGCACGTCCAAACATTATATTTGGCACGTGCCCACATTTTGTAGTAGTTAGCATTCCATAACGACATATAAGTGGTTTCCACACGATGTTTTCCTTCACCGTTATAAGCACGTGTTTTGATGTGCATATAATTTTTTTCGAACAAAAAAATCCATTGATGCACGCCGGGATTCGAACCCACGACCTTCGAAATTAAAGTTGAGGCTCCTCACACGTCTTAGGAAGATCGATTTTCACGCAATAAACCTGCTGAAAGCTGAAGCCTGATCGAACATACAACCTACAGCGCAAAAGGCTATTAAGGCGATACTTGAAAATATTGACTTTTTGTATGGGCTGAATCTACCCAGATAAGACGGAAAAAGTGATAAAACTGCATTATCTTGAAAACCATCAAATTTAAAAAGAAACTGTCTATAATTTATTTAGCTAGTATGATTATCTAACGAATTATATAAAAATGAACTGTTTAGCTATTCATAGTTTTGATTAAAAACGAAACTAATGTTTTTGAAGAGCCAACTTTGAAAAATAAATTTTAAGTAAAGTTTCACCAATCGTGTTTCTGTCTGTAATTTATCTAGATTATATCCTTAAGTTATCTTTGCTGTAAAAAAAACTGTATGTTTTGCGGTTATTGAGAAAAAACGATTCTGCATTCTTCAAAAACATTTATTACTCCTCTTAACTGAGCTGTGAGGTAATTCAGTCGTAACAACTGAATCACTCAACGTTGGTACGGCGATAAGCCATTTGTCTTTAAGACGAGTAATAAATGTTTTTGATGAATGCAGAATCGTTTTTTCTCAATAACCGCAAAACTTACAGTTTTGTTTGTTATGACAAACTGGCCTCACAGCTTAGTTGGTAGTAACTCTGCATTCTACGCTGTAGGTTGTGGGTTCGATCCCCACCTAGGGCAAACATTTGTGTGATGAACATAGATGTTTGTTCTGTGTCTGGGTGTTACTATGTATAATAAGTATGTATTTACAAAAAAAAAAGTATATTAGTATTCTATCAGTTATCTGGTTCCCATAGTACAAGCTTTGCTTAGTTTGGGGCTAGATGGTGTTGTGTGTAAAGTCCGCCAATATTATTTAATCTAGATAAATTATAGAAAGAAACACGATTGGTGAAACTTTTCTCGATAGATTTACTTTCCAAAGCTGGCTCTTTTATGAATTGCTAAACAGTTCATTTTCATATAATTCGTTAGTTAAGGCGCGGTAAGTTCTGAAAACCGCGGCCGAAACGACACTGACAGTTGACAACGGCAAGCTCTAGATGGCGTATGCTTATCGTAAATATTATCGACAGTTTTTATGAGATCGCGTTTCTGGTACCTACGTAGGCTGGTAATAGGCTTTACTATCTGGTGGGGGTAGTTAGAGGCACGGCCAAACATTATATTTGGCACATGCCCACATTTTGCAGTAGTTACGCATTCCATACGTGACTACTCAACTCGCTAGGTCACTGACCTCTATTGTATAATAGAGGTCAGTGCGCACCTGATTAACTGACATTGACATAACACATTCCAAGTTTTTATAGTTCATCTGTCAAATCGGCACATGCCGATTTGACAGATGAACTATAAAAACTTGGAATGTGTTATGTCAATGTCAGTTAATCAGGTGCGCGCCGCGGCAAATCAGGATGTTTTTTTATGGGTTTTCAAAGACAAAAACTTTGTGTACATGCAATCAATGAAATAACCAAATAAATACAGCAAATAAATGTTGTCTGGGCATCTCGTCCAACTCTATTTTCTATTTGCCAAGTCGGAACGGTAAATATGGTAACACTGACTACAGACTCCATAAAAAAAAAGTAGAACAAATGTTTATGTAAACAGAGCCGGCATTTTATATGTACCTATGTCAAAGTCAGTGCAAAACGCAAATCCTTGGCGCGGCGGAGTCAACCAATGCCATACATACAACACCGGTCAGCATAAATAAATGACGCGAATATTGAGACCGTTTCACAAGCCAAGCGAGCAGAAGAAGAGTTACGCGCTGGGTGTCCCGCCAGCCTCAACTGTCTGCCGGTCGAGGGCAGCCCGTGGCTCGCAGAAGGTCGACGAAGGATTCACTGTCGCGGAGAAGAAACTCGTAATCAGCGTGGTACTGCTCCACTGTCTTCTGGGTTCACTTTGCAGGCAGTGGAATTTACTTTATTGCGATTTATAATCATACAAACTTCAAGTCATATTATGTGCTCCGGGTCTAGAAAGTTTATGGATGTATTCATCGGGCTTTTGAACAAAAATAGTCTACATAGGGAAGCACCAAGAAAAAAGAGCTCTGACTTTTTGTGTTTTTATAATATGTATGATATTGTTATATTATTGTGCTTCTATTATACTCTGAAACATAACTTAGATTGATAAAAAAAACCCTACAACCTACATTGTCTCAATCCGGTATACCTACCTACTTAGCTGGCTGTAAAAAACCATGAGAAGCGATGATAACTTTATGTGATTAGAAAGGAAATGAAGTAATAAAGTGTTAATAATCAATATTCTGGTTTATTTTCATGTTTACAAACTAATTTCTATTATCCAGCTGTTCCACCAGGCTTGTTTTCATTGAATAGTTTCAGTTTTCCTTATAAGTAACACAGCTTTCTCCGGAGAATCTTTGGGAACATCCCAGAATGAAGTGAATATTGTAGTCACTCCTAAAAATTTTTAATTAATGGTCAGTATTCAATGCTATATTGGTTTTAAATTTATTTTAGATTGTTTCCTAAACAAAACCATATCTTCATGTTTTTACACCGGAACTCAAACAAAAATGAATTGTAAAACATGATAGGCGGTACCTATACTTATAACGACGAGAAGTTGAAGCCCTTTTTTAGGGTTCCGTACCCAAAGGGTAAAAACGGGACCCTATTACTAAGACTTCGCTGTCCGTCTGTCCGTCTGTCTGTCTGTCACAGGGCTGTATCTCATGAACCGTGATAGCTAGACAGTTGAAATTTTCACAGATTATGTATTTCGGTTGCCGCTATAACAACAAATACTAAAAACAGAATAAAATAAATATCTAAATGGGGCTCCCATACAACAAACGTGTTTATTTGCTGTTTTTTATAGATAATGGTACGGAACCCTTCGTGCGCGAGTCCGATTCGCACTTGGCCGGTTTTTGAATTTCTAAGATTAGCGCTTACACTATGACGTCACATCGTCACGACCGCGACCGCGACGCGGGTCACGGCGCTTAGTTTTGTGTCGATCGTAATATCTTCTGAATGGAATGTCCGATTTGAGTAATTCAAAAAGTTATAGGTATATTGGTATTGAAACAGTTTTCAATATGAAATGATTTATTTGGATAAGGATTTATACGAAGGTATGGTTATCATGTCTGATATTGGTCAGCTTTTTTATTAATCGGACATTCCATTCAGAAGATATTACGATCGAAACAAAACTGAGCGTCGCGATCGCGGTCGTGACGGGGTGTGACATCATCGGCTAGAGACCGCCCGCCCGCGTTTTTAAAAACCTTCGGTCGGAAATACGCACTTTTATTTACGATCAAAGTGCGATGCACTGTATCTGGGATGCACTGTATCTCCAAATTTTCAGCACGGGATAGCTGCTCCATCTGGTGTTTTCGACGGGTAAGATCGAAGAGAAACTTCTATTATAGACAATTTAGATTGAATGTCTTTGACTTGTGAAGTGAATTTCCTGTCTAGTTCCTCCCTTATAATTTCACGGATAATGTCAGCAGAGAGGCAGTGGCATTGGCTTCGGGGCTTCGCGCGTTGCGTGACGTTATCGTATTCTTGGCCAATGTCCATGCGAAAAGATGCAGGTGCTGAAGGTGCGGCTGTAACTGTCGCAGGCGCAGTGCGGGCGCTCGCAGCCCGGGTAGGCTCTATAGTATATAGTAGTATATATATATATATAGTAAATCTATAGTTAATACAATTCTTTGTATATGGCTTGTTTTGATTAGTGATAGTTGTGATGCGTTATACCTCTAGATTTGATTGATCACAACTAAATATTTCCCGTTTTGTCTATTTACTTAAATATGAATAATTAATAAATAAATATCGCTGTTAAAAAACCCTTGCTATTCTATGTTGTTTAAAAATCGTCGTTATAATCAGTTTTTCAATATAAACCGTTTATTTGAAATTCAAAATATTGTTATAGTGCCCACAACCATCGCTCTCACCCTACGTTAAAAACTAAAAAAAAAACCGACAAAAATGTATCGACCAATCGAAAAGTCAAGGGAAGTCAATTTTACGAAAATTGCATATATCCAGAAATCCCAATAACTGTCATAAGCTCTCTCCCGCTTGGAGAGCTGGCAACGTCGCCTGTGGCCGCGTGACGCAAAAGCACAGAGCGGCAACGCCGCTTTGAAACATGTAGTCCACCGCTCGTAATAACTATTTTCCAATCTGTGTCACAGCCCAAGCTCTAGCGTTTGAATAATTTTTAATATGATGGTAAAAATCCACAACTTATTTTTCCCAGAATAGAAACTGTCCTTTTGTACAAGTTTTATTATCGACTAGCACTGTTAGTATAATGTTTGTTTGTTTTTTTGTAACTTTCAATAATTGCAAGTTATTTTTCGACCATTTCCGATTGAGCTGAGATTTTGCATCTTTTAGTTCTGGTCACAATACAATAATATGGTGACAGCGAGCTGTTCTGATGATGAAGTCAGACATTTTTGTAGACGTTTACAATTACTGTAGTACAGGTCGCTGCTTAAATACTAAAGTGTCACAAATCAAAAAATGTGAAAATCGTTTTTAGTGCAAAAACGTGATCTAAAATGGTCATTTTATATAATAAAAATTTGATCCTTTTAATTATAGCACTATAAATAACTAAAACATACAAGTGTCTGTTTAGCATTTTTGCACTTTGCAGGCAAACTTCAGAGCTAAACTGCCATTTTATCAATTGCGACTTGATTTTTGACAGAAGCGCGCATAGCTTATATGCAAAAGGGCCACATTTCAAAAAACTACCGGTTTTTTAATTAAAATTTATATTCAAAAGTGCCATTTTTTAGAATGTGTCCGTATCGAGTATAAAATAAACGTATGTATAATACTATTTATTAAACAAAGGTGCCACATTTTAGAATGCGTCGGCTTTGAATATAAAATGTATATTAGTACAATATTGTTTTCTATACACATTTCAAATGCGTTTGTTTTGAATAATAATTTTAGTTCGTTAAAATATTGCTTTTTATACATAAGTACCACATTTCGAAATGCGTTTGCGTAGAATATTATTTTTACGTGAATTCTAATATAATTTATAAGACATAAATGCCATTTCTTGGTTATTATGTCAAAAAAATTAAACATGGCGACATTTTTGACTTGGAATCTCTTACTGTTGGAAATTACTGTACCTACTATTCAAGATAAAACAAATTTGAAATAATCAAAGAACTTATTAAGAAAATATTAACATAATTTAAAGCGATGTAATACGCTAAATTTATAAGCTTATTAATAGAGATAATAATCTATCTAATAATCGGTCGTTATGTTTAGCGTTTGTAGACTACGAAAAATAATTTAATTCAGTGGAAACCTGTGTAAAGCTATGGTTATTCCAGCGGTGCCGTATTGACTACCAATACATTGTAGTGTTGAAATGCTTGTACAACAACGCCACCGTGTCAGTCCGGGTGCAGGAGCAGTGTACGAAAGCGATTTCTTTGAAGAGAAGCGTTAGACGGAGATGTTATTATATCCGTATACGAACTAAAGTCACCGACATACCCAAGAGGAGTAGCTAGTTGACGCGGCTGTGAGCGGGGTAGGTACATGGCTTAAAGAACTGATGGTCGTTGGGTAGAATGAATGGAAAGATGACCTGATAAAGGTTGCTGGGAGGCATTGGGTGCACACTGCACGAAATAGATCATTAGAATTGATTTTACGAAGAAGGCTAATGTTTAGCAATGGAATGTTCTATGGCTGAAATTATAAAGATGACGAAGTGATTAATATGTTTGAGTTAATAACAACTGGGTTGTGATTTAGGTACTCATTGATTTTTAGAAAGACAGATTTAGCAGAAAATATATAGTTTTATTAATTATTAAACACTTATATACTTGTAGTTAAATAGATTTATGAAGCCTTTATAGTGACCTTATTATTATTTTTGTGTAGCTAGTAATAATGTTGAACTCAGTTTAGAGATCAACATTAAATTACCTCTTATTTTGCTCTCTTTTTCTCTCTCTTATTTTTTGTATAAAAATAGTTTTTGGTTTTTTAAATAAATAGCGAATTATTTTTAGTATTATCAAAAAAAAATATTAGCATGCTTTCGATATTGTATAATATTTGTTTTATTAATAGGTTTTTTACATCAGACGAAGAAGTGAAGGAAAAATCTAAAGAAAACTCTTATTTTTGTATAATATGTGGCCTTTTATCGATAACTTTAATTTACGTTTAAATATTTTTTTATATGCAAAAGGGACACATGTGGTATTTTACGCCAATAGGTTAAAGTTACAGCAAAACGAAAAATATAGATAGATACAGCTTAAAATTACGCTTCTAGTGATCCAAAACTCATAACTAATAAAAATATAAATTTCTCAGAAATTAAAAAAATATTTTTTTAAAACTTTGATTGGCTCTCCTGAAAAAACAGAAATTTTGAAATATGACCGTTTAGTATTTAAGCAGCGAGTGTAGGTACATTATTTTGATATATCTCGCGGGGTTCAGCCAGCGTTTGCAATGTAAGCGCAAAAAATGTGTTTATTTACGACATCACATTAGAAACCTCTAAAATTATCAGTATTTCTCTACTATATTAAGCATGTATTATACATAAAAACCTTCCTCATGAATCACTCTATCAATAAAAAAAAAACCGCATCAAAATCCTTTGCGTAGTTTTAAAGATTTAAGCATACATAGGGATATAGGGACAGAGAAAGCGACTTTGTTTTATAGGTACTATGTAGTGATGAACTATCCCTACGTAATAAAGCAGGTGGCATTAATACTCCTTGGTAGAATAGGAAGTAAAAACTCTTTGTCTGTCAAAGTAATTTTTTTAAAAAACTTGCGTGTTCGGCGGTTGGCGGGACTCTGCTCTGTGTCACAGAGTGGCGGGTAATAGGTAATATACCTATTAGAACACAATCAGCCACCAAAACGTAGTCTGTTATGTATGCGCCATGTTCTTTGAACATTATGTAACAAAAATGACAGGATCATTGAACCGATTCTTACTAAAATCTTGGGATTTATATAACCCGCTGAATATATTATTATTCATACGTACCTATTTTGTTCAACTGCGGGTTTTGCTATGGTTAGAAGTGTTAGTGATGATGCTGAACTATCATCCTTCGAGAAAGTTATACGCAAATCCGACTGGTCGTTCCAGATTTTTTCCAGAATTTTTCCCTACAATTTATCCAAGAAAACGTTGTGAAGTGAAAGAGGATTGAGAAAGGGATGATTAGATGGTTTGGGCATGTGGAGAGAATGAATGAAGAAAGATATTGACAAAACAGGTATATAAGGCGAGTGTGAAAGGGAGCGTTGGAAGAGGAAGACCTCGGCGTATTTTCCTGGACCGTATTGGAAACGTTTTGAAAAAAAGCCGGGTCAAGAGTACTCTAAACCGACGAGCATGCATGAGGAATGTGATGAGAGTGAATGCTAAAGAAGTATGTCAGGATCGTAGCAAGTGAAAAGCCGTGATCTCTGCCTACCCCTTTGGGAAACAGGCGTGATTTTATGTATAAATGTATGTATGTATGATAAAGTATGTAGTTATGTAAGTACTTACTGTTTTCTTTGCCTAATATTTTTCAAAAGATTATCAAAGATAACGTAGATAGGTAAAATTGATAAAATAGGAAGGTTTACTTACTGTTTTATTTCTCTTATATTTTTAGCATGTTTTCTTAGGGTACGTAACCATTATCTCTTTTTGTTTTTTTTTTTTGAAATATTACCCATCTTTTTTCAATTCGTAAATAATCTTTCCGACCGCTGCAATGACGTCAAACACACGTCTGTCTCTGACAGTAGTCACAGGGGTACTGACTACTGACTAAGCCATGGGCGATGCGTGCTCCGCCTTAGCTTTTCGAATAAATTAATGATATAAATTATGTATAATTACTTATCAAAAATCTATTCTAATAGAATTGTAGATCTACATATTACCTATCTTTAACAATAAATCACAAGTTGATTTTAATAGTAGGTATATAAAATATTTCGATCATAAATTCTAAAACGTATCATTTAGAAATAATATTTTTATCGTGAAAAGTTTCTGCTATTATGTTTTCAGCTTAATAGAAATGTAGGTAGGAACCTGAAGTAATATACTTATAAAAATAGGAGATGTGGCTTGTTCAGAAGTATTTTATTTTTCGTTTGGAAAAAGAGCAATCGTCGACTGGGAGCCCCTTAATCATACTAGCTAAGTAAATTATAGACAGTTTCTTTTTAAGTTTGATGGTTTTCAGGATAATGCAGTTTTATCTCTTTTTCCGTCTTATCCGGATAGACATGTATCGATAATTTAGTTTGACAGGTGAAAGCAAAAAGCAAAATCATTGGGCCATAATGAAGTCTGAAATCCCAGACATGCGATATTATAATCCATTTGACTTCGCCGAAGCGCGGTGAATGGATTGTGATCAATATTAGGCTGCGATTGAATGCTGAATACCAATGGGACCAGAATGGCGGTACTATGTTGACACTTTTCAGAGAATACTAAATTAAATGTAGGTACATAAATTAATATAAAAAAGATACATATATTCACGGTTGTAGGTAAACCTCACGGTAAAAACGGTAAAACTATTATTACTATTCTATTGTATTAATATATCCGTGTTATATCGTGATTAGTAGACATAACTATAGATTTTAACACGGGTGTTTATCACGTAATTACACTTTTTCCCGACGTCAGACAGTCTGCCAGGGACCATGGCTATTGTAACATAGCCGAAACGTCGGGAAAATAAATTAAAGGTATAGTTATATCCTTGAATATACAGATTCGAGATACAATAGTAGCATCTACCAATTTAATATCAGCTTACATCATTCCACACACGTCAAGCTTTAGTTTCCTAGAAAGTGGAAAACGTAAGAGACGGTCATAACAGGCAGTGGTCATAAAAGTGTCAATTTTGCACCAGTAATACTCTTATAATATTACTTTAAAAGGTTGTAGTAAGGCCCCAATATGCCAAAATGTTTTTTCATTTTTTTACATCACTAAACAATCTTGTTATTTACGCTGTTTCCATTTTGGAACTCGAAGTGACGCCGAGTTAAAATTTCCCATAGACGGGCGGATATTCGTGGGTCGCCTTCTCACCAGCTCCGGATCTAGTGGGGCGTAAGCCGGGGCCCATGCCCCGGGCGGCAAGTTCAAGGGGGCAAATGGTGAGTTGTCTATCACAAGGGCCAGTTCTTTTTAAAAAAAAATTTTTGGGGAGCAATAACTGAAAATTGTATTTATTTTTACCTTTATCATATTTATAATAAGGGTGGGGGCGGCATTATTCAGTTATTGCCTCCCCTAAAATTTAAGATCCGGGGCTGCTTCTCACCCAACAAGCTAACAATACCTAAGCCTGGTGGGATCTAGGGCCATTGTTAGCGAAACACTGTAAGTTTAAAAGCAACTGACTTGCAGCGTAATTGGGTTCGAATTTATCTAGTTCATTCAATAAGCCAGTCGACTTAACTGAAAGTAGCATAGTTTATCTGGAAGAGATGTTAGTCTGAGTAAATAGCTAATGGTGCCGATTCTGTTAATGCCTGAATAGAGATGTTGTAATGTTTAGAGATGTCAAAATCTTTTAAGAGTTCCGTGCTTAAAGGTTATAAACGGGACCCTATTTCTAAGACTCCGCTGTCCGTCTGTCATCACGCTGTATCTCATGACCCGTGATAGCTAGACAGTTGAAATTTTCATAGATGATGGTTTGATGGTATTTAATTAGTATGTAATCGCTGTATTCTTAGTATGTAATTGAGTTGTCTTTTTTTAATATTTATGCCTCAGTTTTTGTATATAACACAAGCTGACCCGGCGAACTTCGTATCGCTATAGAATTAACAAATGCTGTGTTAAGTTCCCGTGCCCGTTCCAGTTCATGTTTTCCTGCTTTTCTCTTGAAATTTTTCCTGAATTTTCTTTGCTATAAACCTCACGGAGCCCGAGACCTTTCCAACGAATGCAAAACCGTGGAAATCGGTTCGTGCGTTCAGGAGTTATAGCGTCAGGAAGGAAAACCCGACTTATTTTTATATCATAGATTACTGTTGTTGCCTGAAATAATGATTTTATTATTATTATTTATTTTGCCGCTATAACAACAAATACTAAAAACAGAATAAAATAAATATTTAAGTATTTTTAAAAAACGCGTTTGTGATATAGGAGCCCCTCCCATACAACAACGCGTTTTTTAAAGATAATGGTACGGACTCCTTGCGCGAGTCCGACTCGCACGCGTTTACTTTTGTTTAGCTTGTTGCCAACAGAATTGACGCAACTATCAATTTAAAGAGTAGGTAAAGAAGAAATTACAAGTACGTGTGGCTTTAACAACTGCTTGGCTCTTGTTGGCGGACATCTTACATCTGACACATGCCCACATGTTAGTAATCATCTATACTTCTATACTAATATTATAAAAAAAAAAGTTTTTATTTTTTTGTTTTTTTGTATGTTTGTAATGGATAAACTCAAAATCTACTGAACCGATTTCAAAAATTCTTTCACCATTACCAAGCTACATTATCCCTGAGTAACATAGGCTATTTTTTATTTTGAAAAAGTAATAAATTCTTTATAAGAATGACGATAGTTTGAAGCAAAAGGTGTAAAAAATGCTACAAAAAGTATAGAACGGGAACGGGAACGGGAACGGAAGACAACATTTGTTAATTCTAAAGCGATACAAAGTTCGCGGGGTCAGCTTGTTATTTATATTACTAGTAATAAATGTTTTTGATGAATGCAGAATCGTTTTTGCTCAATAACCGCAAAACATACAGTTTTGTTTTTTATGACAAAGATAACCTAAGGATATAATCTAGATAAATTACAGACAGAAACACGATTGGTGAAACTTTTCTCGATATATTATTATTAATTTCAAAAGTTGGCTCTTCAAAAACACTAGTTTCGTTTTTCAAAAATTTCACTTATCACCTTAAAGTTATGTTATAACGGTCTTCATATGAAGTTAGCCGCTTTTAGGAGATCAAAATGTGTGGCTGTCAGTGCAATTGAAAATCCAATATAACCTCGTATAGTTAAAACGTCGAGTAGCATAATCGAATTTTGATTCGGCTCCCAGTAATTAGGTTCTCAATCAGCGCTGTGCCATTTGCATTGTGGCTGACAGTGTACGTCATATGTGCCTTAATTACGCTGGCCTGTCATTATGGCGATGGGCTAGCTACCTGTCACGTGGAATGCTCACTACTGCAAAACGTGACGTGCCTCTGACTACTTCCTACATCCTACCAGACATCTTCAAAGGATCTAAGCGTCTGGAGATCTGAGAGAATGTCTACCGTACTTGGGGATTACCTAATGATCCTACTTAATATTACAAATGCGAAAGTTTGTAAGTGGGTGTGTGTGTGTGTGTGTGTGTTTGCGTGTGTGTTTGGTGGGTGGGTGTGTTTGTGTGTGTGTCTGTGTGTGTTTATTACTCTTTCACGCAAAAACTACTGAACGGATTTAAATTTAACTTTACAGTAATATAGCTTATACATTAGAATAACACATAGGCTACTTTCAGGTACCACGCGGCCGAGGCCGCTGGCGGAAGCTAGTAGGTATTATATGAAAATTAATCCTAGACTAATTTTGCTATTTTTTTATTGTATTTGTTATTGTCGGGGAAGGTTCCTATAAAAGAAAAAAAATAATAAGTTTCGCGGAAAACTGAAAATTCAGAAAAAACTGAAAGTGCTATTTTTCTATGGGATTATTGAAATTTGACAGGATAACGTCTGTCGGGACAGCTAGTATTGTAACAAAAAAAACATTTCTTTTATCACTTCGTACACGCAAAGTTACCTGGGGCCAGCTAGTTATATAATAACGGCCTAAGAAACGATAATGGAACGTAAACAATTATTTCCTATCCGACTACGTAAACATCACCGTGATAATATTGTTTAAAGCTCACTACCAACTGCAGTGTACCATGCTTTGACTATACCATACTAGCCGACCCGTGACAGACGTTGTCCTGTCAAATTTCAATAATTGATTGACAGCAAAATCCCCATTTGCAAAATTATCCGCTATTTATTGAATTCATTTGTTACAAAAAAAATTATAAATGAAGTACCGCTCTACCGATTTTGTGCAAACTTCACATAAATAATCTACTAAATAGTCCGAACAAAGCATAAACATTTGGTTTGGATAGGTGAGCCCGTTCTTGAGTTATATAATTACAACGAAAAGTGGCATTCAAAACATACTACCTAACTCTGTTATAATATCAAGAGCCGCACCGCGCTTTGCCTACTCCCTAGGTTCGGTGTTATACAGCTCAATGCTGAGACGGGGACCTAATGGAACAATCTTCTTTCTATTGTAATCATTTAATCATTGTGTAAAAACGTGGCAGCAAATAAATGTATTTCTTTCTTTCTATATAAGGATAATTTTGAATGACATATTGCTCAACGTTTGTCTCGGTTTGAGACTATGCCCACCTAAATGTATAGTTACCAGCGTTTATTGTTGCAAGTCCTTCCATGGCATGCTATTAGAACGTCATAATGCGCAGTCTCATAGAAAATGTATAAGGATTTTTGGAACGAAGTTCCTTATCGCGCGTTGTGAAAGGGGGCTAGACGGAAAAAATTCTTACGAAAAGTTGTCACGAAAAGTTGTCACGACACTTTATTGCTATAGTATATCTATTAATATATATATCTATTAATTGTGTCGAGGTCGAGGTCGAGGTGGAAGTGGAGGTCGAGGTCGAGGTCGAGGTCGAGGTCGAGGTCGAGGTCGAGGTCGAGGTCGAGGTCGAGGTCGAGGTCGAGGTCGAGGTCGAGGTCGAGGTCGAGGTCGAGGTCGAGGTGGAGGTGGAGGTGGAGGTGGAGGTCGAGGTCGAGGTCGAGGTCGAGGTCGAAGTCGAAGTCGAAGTCAAAGTTGATTCCCCTTCCCTTGTCCCACGTTATTTTGTGAGAACTTCGTTCCATCCGGGTGTCCCTTGACACCTCTCAAGTTTTTTGCAATTGTAGAGTCATGTTATGTTTATAGTATGCTACGTTACAGTCGGCAGAGACCTTTACCGCTAAATATAAGCGACCGGAAATAAAGAGGTTAAGGAACTGTGTTTCGTTTATATTAAGTAAATATTAATTTCTAATATTAAGTAAATATTTTCTTACCGGTATAAAAATACTAGTTACAATATTGTATTTTAATAATTGAAACTTGTAATATAATTATGTTCAACTAGCCGACCCGTGACAAACGTTGTTCTGTCCATTTTTTTTTTGTTATAATCACATAGGAAAAAGGATTCCAGGCAGCTTCCATTTTTTTCCCTACAAACCTTGTACTAATAAAATAAATTACGCATTTTGATAGAATGCGTATCATTCATTAGTCAAAACTGCGTTGCTATGACGACTAAATGTTTTTAGTCTGTGATGTCAGATTTATTGCACACCAACGCAATCTATACTTTTCAAAATCATACTTTTTGCGTTTTTTTATCATCTTTTTCGGATTATCATTTATTTATTTTGTTTTTTTATCTACACACTACTACACTACTTTTTTATCTACATCTACAGGGAACATAGCAGCCTTATCACAAACTTTCGCATTTATAATATTATTAGGATAGGATTTAGTGAAGGAAAACATCGTACAAAAAACAGTTAGCATTCTTATAAAATGGAAATGGACTTGCCGCCTGTCTACTGCAAAATGTAGCCATGTGCCAAGTGTATTGATTGGACGTGCCTTGCCTCTAATCACCCTTCCTACTGAAAAGCAAAAAAGTAAACCAGTATGCTTGGGGATTACAGTCGTGAACGTATTTTTATGCGCTTTACATTTTCTCAATATTAGAATAGAAAAAAACAGAATATCTTTATTGTACACCAAAAATTACAAAAAAAAATTGTGTTCATGATTTTATTCTACGACTTTTTTGACTTTACTAATATGTATACTATAATATCCTTTAATTGAATAACTGATGACTCACCACAGCACAAGAATATTATCATACTTTATCTGCCTTCAGCTTTTCGCTTGTACCTCTCTCAGTGCCTCTGTCTTACGTCCCTCGTCCAATGCCCGGAGCCAAGCCTACCAAGTACCGTGGTCCGGCCCGTCCGGTCGATATTGACAGTTGACTGACATTGACAGCTGCTTGTCATTGACACTGGCAGATGCTTAACCGGCTTACTTCTTGTACTCATGAGACAGCAAATGTAATCTACTTTAGGTAGATACTTGTTATGATTATTGCATACACTACATATACATATGCCAAATTACAGCTTTCTAGCTCTTATAGTCTCTGAGCTAAGCTGCGGACAGACGGACGGACGGACGGACATGGCGGGTTTCTTGTAGACTACGAAAGCCTAAAAATAACAATCAGGACACAAAAACTATTAAAAAATCAATGTGACAATGTACGATTTTATCGCTAAGAGCGATCTCTTCCAGGCAACCTTTGGATGGATAGAAATATTACAAACAATGCCGGCATATATAGATAGATAGATAAAAAACCGGCCAAGTGCGAGTCGGACTCGCGCACGAAGGGTTCCGTACTATTATCAAAACAGCAAAAAAATCACGTTTGTTGTACGGGAGTCTCACTTAAATATTTATTTTTGCTGTTTTTAGAGAAATACATCATCTGTGAAAATTTCAACTGTCTAGCTATCACGGTTCACGAGATACAGCCTGGTGACAGACAGACGGACAGCGGTGTCTTAGTAGTCCCGTTTTTTACCCTTTAGGTACGGAACCCTAAAACATAAAAAATGATTCATAATATCTCTTAACCTACCTATTTACCTAACTACGTAGTTAGCATTCCACACGTGACAGCAAGCTCGTTGCCGCTTTCAAGAATACTAACAGGTTTCCTCACGATGTTTTCCTTCACCGTTTTAAACACGTGTAACGCGCATGTACATTTTTCGAACAGAAATATGCATTGATGCACGGCCAGGATTCGAACTCGAAATTAATTTGAAATTAATAATATATACCTAGGTACCTATTTACCTAACTACATGAATTCAATAATTCAATTTCAAACTTTTTAGTCGATCATGTGAAGTACCACCTATTTACCGACTTACTTTACCGATAGTGGTAAAATAGCGCCACCTGCCAGCGGAATTGCAAACCTCTTTCATCTTAAGTGGGTGATAGACGTACGAGCAAGTACGCGTACTTATGGCTCGCCGACCTTTTTCGCTTGTGTGTCACCGTAAGTACGCGTACTTTAAAACCGCCGCGCAAAATCGTCGGCGATCCAACCGGTCTGAAATCTTGCTCGTAGCTCGTCATGGCTCGAACGTGTGGCAGCATTGCGAGCCGCGAGCCGCCATTTTCAGGCCTCACAGCTCAGTTGGTAGTAACTCTGCCTTCTGCGCTGTAGGTTGTGGGTTCGATCCCCACCCAGGGCAAACATTTGTGTGATGAACATAGATGTTTGTTCTGTGTCTGGGTGTTAATATGTATGTATTTACAAAAAAAAAAAGTATATAAGTATTCTATCAGTTATCTGGTTCCCATAGTACAAGCTTTGCTTAGTTTGGGGCTAGATGGCGCTGTGTGCAAAGTCCGCCAATATTTATTTATTTATATATTTTTTTATATTTATTTTGTTTCGACTTCGTTTCTTTTTTTTAGTTTTTAAAATGTAATACGATATTATTCCTAAATAACACAAAGCTTCTTCAGTCGACGACATCGCAATACAGAGTGAGTAAGCTTCACGTGTGTCACTAACGTCGAGCCGAGCAAGTTCGCGATCTTAAAAACCGCGTACTATATGTTCGTACGTCTATCACCCACTTTACATCTCAAACCCCGAGCGGTCGCATGGGACCGCTAATAACGTAGTAACATCAAATGAAACTAGATGGCGCTAAAATGCGAAAATCACGTTTGTTGTATGGGAGCCCCCCTTAAATATTTATTTTATTCTGTTTTTAGTATTTGTTATTAGAGCAGCAATAGAAATACATAATCTGTGAAAATTTAATCTGTCTAGCTATTATGGTTCATGAGATACAGCCCTGTGACAGACAGACAGACGGACAGCGAAGTCTTAGTAATAGGGTCCCGTTTTTACCCTTTGGGTACGGAACCCTAAAAAACACTTTATTGCACACCACATAACAATAACATAAAAAACCGGCCAAGTGCGAGTCGGACTCGCGCACGAAGGGTTCCGTACCATTATCTATAAAATCGGCAAAAAAATCAAGTTTGTTAAACACCCCTTAAATATTTATTTTATTCTGTTTTTAGTATTTGTTGTTATAGCAGCAACCAAAATACATAATCTGTGAAAATTTCAAATGTCTAGCTATCACGGTTCATGAGATACAGCTCTGTGGCAGACGGACGGACAGATAAACAGACAGACAGACAGACAGACAGACAGACAGACAGACAGACGGACAGCGAAGTCTTAGTAATAGGGTTCCGTGTTTACCCTTTGGGTACTGAACCCTAAAAAGAAGTAACACAAACTAATATTGGAGTACAATGGGTGGTCTTATCGCTGGGAGCGATCTCTTCCAGACAACCTTTGGATGGACTGGACATATAGTGTACGAACGATATAGGTGCAGTCAAAAGCGTGTACCAGGTGTACCTGTACCTATACATTTAATACAAAAAGAACCTAAAAGCAAAACATGCATCATTCCAGTAACAAAGTTTGCAAGAACCAAAACCTATTGTCTATAGCGCTGCTTGCAATCAGTCACACATCTGAATTTAATGAAAGCGCGCACGAGACCGCGAGAAGTTTCGGATTTCACTTTGCAATGAATCAAGCGAGTTGTTTGGTTTGAAATCTGTTAAGCTGTGTACAGACAGACAGACTTTTTTACACCATTTGTAAGTAGAATACAGATCGCTATGAATTCGCTTACAATAAAACATCAGTGATGCCAGATTGGGGGTTTCCCCCCCAATTCAGGGTTTTTTACAGCTAGGGAAATTGGGGGGATTTTTGGAGGGAAAAATCTGTGTTTGGGGGGAATTGGGGGGGGGGAATTTTTCTTGGTGCCAAAACTGTTATCTGGGAAAAGTCGTTATGATAACTAGACTAAAATAACCTTACTGCCAACCAATCTATCACATTTTGCAAATATAGCATACCCGTGCGAAGCCGAGACGGATTGCTAGTTAATAAATAAAAATATTTTGGGGGTTTTTTTTCTCAAAAACCTGAATTTTGGGGGGATTTTGGGGAAGGTTTCGGGAGAATGCGAGGCGGTCATCTGGCATCACTATAAAACATTCGAATCGGGGGTCTACTTTTCAAAACGATATAGGTGTTTGCAACCCATAAATTAGTCCTTTCAGTTTGTTGTGGTTGTTCTTTGTGTTCGATATATCGTTCGACGAAATACAAGGTGTCTCAAAAGTAAGTTCACATTTGCTTATCTTATTACGCGAAAGCAACTATTCTGAGGGGCGCGGGGGGTATGTCAGTCGGTAGTCTGGCTCTTGGGAATTTAGTCGCTATGGAGCGTTTCTCTGGTGCGGACCGTGCATTTGTGCGTACGTGAGTTTTACAAAAACGGTAATTCGGCGACTGTAGCGCGTAGAAAATTCTGCAGTATTCGACATATTCGTCACTTAAATGATGCGCCTAGCACTCGACTCATTGCAAAATGGGTTGAGAAGTTTGAAGAGACTGGGTCAACTCTGGAGAAACCAAAATCTGGGCGGCCAAGAACATCAAGAACAGCCGAAAACGTGGACAGTGTTACTCAGTCTATTCGAGATGATCCAAACCTCTCGATTCGGAAGCGTGTTGTTGCTTTAAATGTGCACAGATCTTCATTATGCCGCATTTTACACAAAGATTTAAAGCTGCACCCGTACAAAATTCAGTTGGTGCAAGAACTGAAGCCTCAAGATGCTGGTCAGAGGCTTGACTTTGTAAATCAGATGATTGAGCGCTTTCCAACGTTCACCAACATCTTGTTTTCCGATGAAGCCCATTTTCACCTGAATGGGCATGTAAACAAGCAAAATTGTCGTTACTGGAGTGCAACCAATCCAAAACAAAAACATCAGAAACCGCTACATTCACCCAAAGTCACCGTATGGGCAGCGATGTCGGCGCGAGGAATTATCGGCCCTTACTTTTTTGAAGATGGAAGGGGACGCACGCTCACAGTGAATTCAGAGCGTTATGTGGAGATGTTAGACGAGTTTTTCGTGCCCCAACTGCAAAACTTTCCTGGTTACAACCAAAGAACATGGTTCCAGCAGGATGGAGCAACTTCACACACGTCCAACAGATCTCTGCCTCGAGTTCGAGAAATTTTTCCGAACAAATTAATCTCCAGGCGAGCTGACATAAATTGGCCTCCACGGAGTCCCGATTTAACACCTATGGATTTTTTCCTGTGGGGTTATGTCAAATCAAAAGTTTACGCTAATAAACCGACTTCCCTGGCACAATTAAAAGAAAATATCCGTCATGAAATGGCAGCCATCACGGAGACTACCTGCCGAGCTGTCATAGGCAATTTTAGTGCCCGACTAAATGAATGCCGAGAGCGCAACGGTTTACATTTGGACGATGTTATTTTTAAAAAATAAATTCCCAAACAGTGTACTTCAAAATATATAATGAACATTTTTTCAATAAAGCTAAGACTTTTCTTTTAAAAAAAGATTTAAATGTGAACTTTCTTTTGAGACACTATCAATATTTATACGGTAACTTTTTGGGATTACACAAAAAATCTTTCTGATTGTGTTGGCCGAGTGGGATGTACCTCGACTTTCAATCTGAAGGTCGTTGGTTCGAATCCCAGCGTGCTTCAATAGATTTTTCTGTTCGTAAAATTTATATGCACATCAAAAATACGTGCTCAAAACGGTGAAGGAAAACATCGTGAGGAAACCAGTTAGTATTCTTATAAGCGGCGATGGGCTTGCAACCTGTCACGTATGGAATGCTAACTACTGCTAAATGTGGGCATGTACCAAATATAATGTTTGGACGTGCCTCTGACTACCCCCGCTAGACATCTTCAAAGAATCATAAGCGTCTGGAGATTTGAGAGGATGTCTACCGTACTTGGGGATTACAGTTGTGATCCTATTTTTTTTTTTTTATCTCTCTGATTTCTCAAGTTTAGGGAACATCTTATAATTAATTGTTTTTGAAGTTTACATATTATTTATCTTAATATATATAAATAACGCTTCACGTTGTTTTTCCGCGATGGAATCCTAAACTACTTAACCGATTTTTATCAAACTTTGCACACCGTTTGCTATTTAATCCAACTTGAAAGATAGGATAGCTTACTTCTCAATTTTTAGTCGCGATATCTGTTGACACCGATATCTGAGTCTGCTAGTCCTAATAATATTATAAATGCGAAAGTTTGTGAGTTTGTATGTATGTTTGTTCCACAATCAGGCCTAAACGACAAAACGAATTAAGTTGAAATTTGCTGTAGATGTAGATATAATGCCCGAATAAATAATAGACTACTTTATAATATGAAAAACCTCCCAAAAACTATAAAAAAATGCAATAAGGATGATTTCTGTATAGATGGCGCTGGTGTGCAACAAATCTGACATCACAGACTAAAAACATTCAGTCTTTTCTATTCGATTATTGAAATTTGACAGGACAACGTCTGTCACGGGTCGGCTAGTTTATTATAATCCCATTAATCACGTCATACTCTTTAGTGCACAGCCTAAGCAGAACACATCTCATACGAGTTTATACGAGTGAGTCTATCGCACGAAAGTTGTAATAATCCTTTATTCAGCGCGCTCACACTCTCTCAATAATTAAACCGAGCAAAAGCGAACCGCTTTGTTCCAACTTCCCCCAGATGCGGTAAGAAACTACGGTATAAGTGTCAAAGGAATGCTTGAAACAATTCAAATTTCTCATAATTCGGATACAATTTTGTAATATAAATGTTTTTAATACGAATCATAAATAATTATTTATATTGAAAAAAATGATTTAAAAAAATTTAAAAGACGATTTATACAACATAGAATAGAGTATTTATCTATCTCTTAGGTTGCAAAGGTTTTGTAACAGGCGATATATATTTATTAATTACTAGCCGACCCGTGACAGACGTTGTCCTGTCAAAATTCAATAATCGAATAGAAAAGACTAAATATTTTTAGTCTGTGATGTCAGATTTGTTGCACACCAGCGCCATCTACACCAAAATCATCCCTCTTGCGTTTTATTATCATTTTGGGGATGTTTTTTATATTTCAAGGTAGTCTATGTTTTATTCAGGTATTTTAACTACATCTACAGTAATTTTCAACCGTTTTGGCCTGATTGAGGAACAAATATACATACAAACTCCCAAACTTTCACATATATAATATTATTAGGATTTTAAGTGTGATACAGGACCAAACACAGCGCTCGACATTTTTAGCTCCGCACAGCTTAGCGCAGCTCCGCAATGCTCCGCGTAGGTAGTTCAAATTCAAATTCAAAAATCATTTATTTCAATAAAATCACAAGGATCACTTTGAAACGTCTTAGGAACTAGGTGAAGCTACGCCGATTCCACGCGACCAAGCCTAGAAGAATCAGGCAACAAACACGGCTTGGGGTCTACCTTTTTCTTAATGATCCTTTTCTTAAAGCTATGTAGAGCTCCAGTGTGATGCCAATCGAACAAGGTGAAGGCTAGAAATCCACCCTTAAGTCTGTTAAAAACATATCTGTTTTCTTTTTTGTACAATAAAGAAGAAAAACACCTTTTAGAGCGTATTTAATAAATACAAGCCCGCGTCATTTCCTTACGAGATTAGCTTTGTTTATTACATCTTTCGTCTCTCTCGCACATGTAGGGCTACCAAGGGGTGTTGTGAGATAACCTATGTCCCGAGGAGGAGATTATCGAGTTGCAAAATTTTTTACTAAGAAAGATACTACTCGAGGCACTCGCAAGTTTCTCACTGAATTGTCATAATATACTGTATTGTTAGATAGGCCTTTAAAAATATGGAGGGTTTGTGAAAACAACTTTTCGATTAAGAGTTCCGTTTGTGAAATATTAAGCTTTAAAGTGCCAATTTTTGTTAAAAACGAGTGCCCCCCCCCCACTTAAGTCTAAACTAGTACATCTAAGGAACTTAAAAGGAAAACTATCACAGCTAAGTAGGCGTTAGAAGTTTTCGAGTTATAGACGTAATAGTCAACCAACTTTATAAAATGTACTTGAAGAAGGAATAATGGATTTATTAAATACAAATACCATTGAAAAATCCTTACTATAACGTTGTTAGCTGTGTTAACTTCGAAACCCTACATTGCGCGTGATCCGACACGCACTTGGCCAGTTTTTCTAGAATATTTTTTTCATACAGTTTTTTTAATCAAAATCGAGTATACATTATTTTATAGCAGAGAAAACTTCTAGCAGAAAACGGAATACTAGTTTAGTATTTTTTTCTATAGAGTGAATTCACCATCGAGTTCCCATAGTTATTCACTGGGATTGCTAATAAATTCATGCTAACTCAATCCCTTCCGCGCGCTTGCGTAACATAAAAGGTGAAAATAAAATTATTATATTTCCAACAATTTGAGTGGATTTATTTTGAATGCAAATCAGTTATTCGCTAATTGTATCAAAAGCTTTTAGCTTTTAACAAGTGTAGTCACGTACCTACAACATGGTTTTAGTATTCCAACATTTAAAAAGTTACGAATTTAACAAAATAATTGAAATATTTAGAAGTGTTTTTGAATAAATTATTAATAGTGAGTTACACTATTTATAACTCAAGAACGGCTGAACCGATTTGGCTGAAAATTGGTGGGGAGTTAGCTTAGAACCAGGAGACTAGAACATTTTAACGGGAACAGGAACGGGAGTTAATTCTAAAGCGATACGAAGTTCGCCGGGTTCGCTTGTCTAAATATATCAAACTATTGCCTTACTGACTGACTGATCTATCAACAAGCCTAAACGACTGGTCCTAAAAACTTAAAATTGGGTGCATCTTTTTTGGTGTGAAAGGGTGCACTAAGAAAGGAATTCCCGAAATTCAACCCCTAAGGGGGTGCAGAGGGGGTTGACATCTGTTTGAAAATAATTTCCCGTGAGGTTTTCCCTAGTAGGTACTAAATAAAATACTAAAACTGCAAATATTTTTGTTAGTTTACAATCATAACAAAACTAATTTCGACCTTTTTTAACTGCTATTTGAGTATTCTATTTAAAGTTATAAAACTACACTTTCTGGGTAATAAAACCTTAAAATTACGGCATGGATACACATAGGACGATGTTAAAACCTCTTAAATATGCTATAGGTGTCATAAAATGAAAAGGTAGTTGTTGTGTCATGTTAAGGCGCGGTAAGTTCTGAAAACCGCGGCCGAAACGACACTGACAGTTGACAACGGCAAGCTCTAGATGGCGTATGCTTATCGTAAATATTATCGACAGTTTTTATGAGATCGCGTTTCTGGTACCTACGTAGGCTGGTAATAGGCTTTACTATCTGGTGGGGGTAGTTAGAGGCACGGCCAAACATTATATTTGGCACATGCCCACATTTTGCAGTAGTTACGCATTCCATACGTGACTACTCAACTCGCTAGGTCACTGACCTCTATTATACAATAGAGGTCAGTACGCTAGGTACATGCCGATTTGACAGATGAACTATAAAAACTTGGAATGTGTTATGTCAATGTCAGTTAATCAGGTGCGCGCCGCGGCAAATCAGGATGTTTTTTTATGGGTTTTCAAAGACAAAAACTTTGTGTACATGCAATCAATGAAATAACCAAATAAATACAGCAAATAAATGTTGTCTGGGCATCTCGTCCAACTCTATTTTCTATTTGCCAAGTCGGAACGGTAAATATGGTAACACTGACTACAGACTCCATAAAAAAAAAGTAGAACAAATGTTTATGTAAACAGAGCCGGCATTTTATATGTACCTATGTCAAAGTCAAGTCAGTGCAAAACGCAAATCCTTGGCGCGGCGGAGTCAACCAATGCCATACATACAACACCGGTCAGCATAAATAAATGACGCGAATATTGAGACCGTTTCACAAGCCAAGCGAGCAGAAGAAGAGTTACGCGCTGGGTGTCCCGCCAGCCTCAACTGTCTGCCGGTCGAAGGCAGCCCGTGGCTCGCAGAAGGTCGACGAAGGATTCACTGTCGCGGAGAAGAAACTCGTAATCAGCGTGGTACTGCTCCACTGTCTTCTGGGTTCACTTTGCAGGCAGTGGAATTTACTTTATTGCGATTTATAATCATACAAACTTCAAGTCATATTATGTGCTCCGGGTCTATAGAAAGTTTATGGATGTATTCATCGGGCTTTTGAACAAAAATAGTCTACATAGGGAAGCACCAAGAAAAAAGAGCTCTGACTTTTTGTGTTTTTATAATATGTATGATATTGTTATATTATTGTGTAAAATAAAACAACGTGATTTGCATAGGATAGACAAAGGACTGAATTTATTGAATGGAACATACATTACACATTGACAACATAGATGGCGGCACTAGCCTTACATTGTAGATATTATTACAACACCCCCACTATATCTAACAATATAAGCCACTTATTTACTAAACAATTTGCACACCTATTTTATCCAAAAAATAATAATGTTTAATGGAACATAAACTTTTAGTAAACAAATCAGCAGGCATTTCAGCCGTTGGCAAATATCTAACGCTCACAACTTTATTTTCTACACATTGTCTACAAAAATGATATTTTATATCAATATGTTTAGTTCGTTTGTGATAAGCTGGATTTATGGTTAACTTTTGTGCACTCTGGTTGTCATTGAAAAGATCAATAGTATACATTTCTTGTGTTATTTCATACTGTAAATTACGTAAATAAACTGCTTCTTTACAGGCTTCGGTAATCGCCATGTATTCAGCTTCACTACTCGATAAAGCAACAGTTTGCTGTTTTTTTGTTTCCCAAGATATTACACAACCAGATAAAGTGAAACAAATTCCAGTGTATGACCTTCTATCAATGATGTTTCCACCCCAATCAGCATCAACAAACCCTTCTAGTATAGGGCTTCCATTACCAGAATACTTCAGGCCATAATCTTTGGTACATTTTAAATATCTCAATAACCTCTTTACATATGCACAATGTTCTTTAGAATAACAATTATTAAATTGACTTAAATAACTAACTGTATATGCTATGTCTGGCCTAGTTAAGACTGCTAAATACATAAGACATCCAATTATTTGTTGATATGGAAAATTACCTACACAATGTTCATTGTTAGATACAGTCAACTTATTTTCCATTGGAGTCTGAATCGGTTTACATTCACTCATATTAAACTTATGCAACAGCTGATCAATATAATCTCTCTGACTTAATGTTAATGATTGCTGAGATCTATCAACAGTTATGTTTACTCCTAGACACTTCTTTATTTCTCCCAAATCTTTAATTTTGAATTGGCTAGCTAGTACCTGCTTTAAATGTTCAGTTTCACTAATATTATTCGAAAAAATAAAGAAATCATCTACAAACAATGTAACAATAGTTTTTAATTTATCTTGCATTTTTGTATACATGCATGGCTCTATTTTAGATCTAATATAACCCACATTTAATAAACATTCATCTACTCTCCTGTACCATGCTCTAGAGGACTGTTTGAGCCCATAAATGGCTTTTTTTAATTTAAGTACCTGACCAATTTTTGTTCTTTCAGGAAAACCTTTAGGTATCTGCATATAAATAGTTTCCTCTAGAGTGCCATTCAAGAAAGCAGTTGTCACATCAAGATGGACTGAATTCAAACCTAGTTGTACTGACAATGCAAAAAGTAACCTCAAAGTTGTATGTCTCACCACAGGAGAAAAAGTTTCTGTAAAGTCCACACCTTCAACTTGTGAAAAACCCTTAGCTACTAAACGCGCACGAAAACGAACTTTGTTGTCACTATCATACTTTTTACGAAGCACCCATTTGCACTGTACAACTCTACCATCTTTTGGAGCATCACACAACTCCCACGCATCATTGTCTTTGAAACACTGTAACTCCTCCCTGACTGCATATTCCCACTGATCCTTTTCCGGTCCGTTCAAAGCATCATGAAGAGACAAACCAGCCGCATGATCATATGTTTCACTGTCGACACAAAGGTTTGAGAACCCATATCTCTCCGGAATTTGCCTTATACGTTTGGGTCGGCACTGTGGAGTTTCTTCTTCAACATCTATTAATGTGTTTTCAGAGTCTTCATAGTCACTGGGAACATATGTCTCATCATCATCCTGAAAACAGTCTATAAAACTTTCAGAATTATTTTTACTAGACATTGATTCATTTTCTCGTTGTTGTGTATCATCAGGTTTCTTACTATCCCCCACTGAATCAAAACTTTGATCATGCACTTCAATGAGATGTTCAGATTTTGATTCATTCTCAATGATGATCACATCTCTACTAGTCGACACTTTCTTTGTTTCTGGACAGTAGACCCTGTATCCTTTTATATTATCTGGATATCCTATGAGAATGCTTTTGATCGCCTTCTTGTCCCACTTCTTTCGCTTTTCTTTCGCTACATGGACCATAACAGTGCTACCGAATATTCTAATATGACCAATATCCGGCTTGGAGCCAGTCCACAGCTCATATGGAGTTTTGTTTTCTAATGCTGCTGCTACAATACGATTTTGCAGGTACACTGCTGTATTAGTGGCCTCACCCCAAAACTCTTTCCCTAAATTTGCATCGAAAAGAAGACACTTTGCTTTTTCTACAATTGTACGATTGAATCGTTCACACAATCCATTTTGTTGTGGTGTATATGGATTGGTCCTCTGATGAATCACACCAGCACTGTTAAGACAATCTTCAAATTCTTTATTGCAATACTCCAGCCCGTTATCACTTCTTAATACTTTGATTGTTTTCTTAGTTTGATTTTCCACCTGAGCTTTGTAAATTTTAAAATATTTTAAAGTCTCATTTTTGTGTTTTAAAAAATAAACAAATGTCATTCGACTATGATCGTCAACAAACAACAAGAAGTATCTCGAGCCACCTATAGACACATTCTCCATAGGTCCACAAATGTCTGTATGCACAATATCTAGAAGATTACTGCTTCGCTGGCCAGTACTGTAAAACGGCAACCGGCACTGCTTCCCTTCACAGCATGTTATACATGAGGACTTGCTTATATCAACTTTTTCATTAAGTGACATACCCTGCACAGCATTCTTCATGTGATTCAAATAATCTTTATTTATGTGTCCTAGTCTGCGATGCCATGTTAGTCCTGACACAACCGATGCTGCTAAACATTCTTGTTTTGACAGATTCACTTTGTATACTCCGTTGGCCAACACTGCCTTAGCAACTAACTCATTCTTCTGATTATAAACTGAACAACCATCTTCCGTGAAAGAGACACTGTTGCCTTTCAAAATCAATTGACTAACAGATAATAAGTTTGTAGTTAGAGTTGGTACACAAAACACGTTTTTCACTACGATGTCATATTCGCAGTTATCTGATAAAGTTGTGATATTTACATCGCCAGAACACAATACTGACACCTTTTCACTGTTAGCAACAACAATTTCTTTGTCTTGTTCATACTGTGCATTCATAACCCAACTTTCATTTGCTGTAAGGTGTACACTTGCGCCCGAGTCGATATACCATTCATCTTTACTAAAGTTTCCACTCAGAAACACTGCGCTGAAAGCATTAGACTGAATCCTTTCCATAGTTTTCTGATTTGACGAGTTGTTTTCATTATTCGTACACTGATTTTTGTAATGGCCGATTTGTTTACATCGATAGCACCTAATCTGCTTGACGTTTGACTTTGATGAGTTTGACGAACCAGTGTTACTAACATCATTTTTTCGGGCCATAGACAAATTGGTATTTTGTTTTCCCTTGTACTTTGAACGAATGGTAAAAGCACCACTAACTTCACTCTCGTCGTGACTTGGCAAATCCATGTCCAGCAATTTTGTTTTGATGGAATCTGCCGTTATAGGAATCCCAGAATGCTCAATTGCCATGATCATAGGGGAGAAACGATCAGGCAATCCCGCCAACAGCAATGATCCTGTCCACTGATCATTAATTTCGAACCCTGTTCCACTGAGTTTCTGTGCTGTATCGATAATCTGCGTCACAAAAGACGTCATCGAACTGCAATTCTCTCGACGAATCGAAATTAAATTCCGCAGTAAACTTATCCTTCGTGAAAATCCGTTGTCGTCGAATAACTGTTTTAGCTTATCCCATAATTCTTCTGAAGACTTAACATTCTTTACATGTACGTATAAAGACGGGTCGATTGTCATTATCAATTTTGCTTTGGTTTTTTCGTCGTCTATAGTTTTTATTTCTTTTCCTGCTTCTGGTTTCACGCAATGCTTCATGCCTTCCAGGATTAAGAAATTTTCTGCCGCGAAACACCATTCGCTGTAATTGTCTCGTCCCGTTAACTTGGGGACGTTGACTAGATAGTTCGTTGACATTTTAACGATACACTAAACTAGTCACTGCAAACTTGATAACAATCCCGTCACGACACAGTTCAATCGCGTCTTGAAATCGTCTTTTAACACTTGCTTACACTGCAAAATTCTGGTTAAAAAAAAACGCGACTAATTATGAGCGAGCGGCCCATAACCTAAAATAAAACAACGTGATTTGCATAGGATAGACAAAGGACTGAATTTATTGAATGGAACATACATTACACATTGACAACATAGATGGCGGCACTAGCCTTACATTGTAGATATTATTACAACATTGTGCTTCTATTATACTCTGAAACATAACTTAGATTGGATAAAAAAAACCCTACAACCTACATTGTCTCAATCCGGTATACCTACCTACTTAGCTGGCTGTAAAAAACCATGAGAAGCGATGATAACTTTATGTGATTAGAAAGGAAATGAAGTAATAAAGTGTTAATAATCAATATTCTGGTTTATTTTCATGTTTACAAACTAATTTCTATTATCCAGCTGTTCCACCAGGCTTGTTTTCATTGAATAGTTTCAGTTTTCCTTATAAGTAACACAGCTTTCTCCGGAGAATCTTTGGGAACATCCCAGAATGAAGTGAATATTGTAGTCACTCCTAAAAATTTTTAATTAATGGTCAGTATTCAATGCTATATTGGTTTTAAATTTATTTTAGATTGTTTCCTAAACAAAACCATATCTTCATGTTTTTACACCGGAACTCAAACAAAAATGAATTGTAAAACATGATAGGCGGTACCTATACTTATAACGACGAGAAGTTGAAGCCCTTTTTTAGGGTTCCGTACCCAAAGGGTAAAAACGGGACCCTATTACTAAGACTTCGCTGTCCGTCTGTCCGTCTGTCTGTCACAGGGCTGTATCTCATGAACCGTGATAGCTAGACAGTTGAAATTTTCACAGATTATGTATTTCGGCTGCCGCTATAACAACAAATACTAAAAACAGAATAAAATAAATATCTAAATGGGGCTCCCATACAACAAACGTGATTTTTTGCCGTTTTTATAAATAGGTACGGAACCCTTCGTGCGCGAGTCCGACTCGCACTTGGCCGGTTTTTGAATTTCTAAGATTAGCGCTTACACTATGACGTCACATCGTCACGACCATCATCGGCTAGAGACCGCCCGCCCGCGTTTTTAAAAACCTTCGGTCGGAAATACGCACTTTTATTTACGATCAAAGTGCGATGCACTGTATCTGGGATGCACTGTATCTCCAAATTTTCAGCACGGGATAGCTGCTCCATCTGGTGTACGCGACGGGTAAGATCGAAGAGAAACTTCTATTATAGACAATTTAGATTGAATGTCTTTGACTTGTGAAGTGAATTTCCTGTCTAGTTCCTCCCTTATAATTTCACGGATAATGTCAGCAGAGAGGCAGTGGCATTGGTTTCGGGGCTTCGCGCGTTGCGTGACGTTATCGTATTCTTGGCCAATGTCCATGCGAAAAGATGCAGGTGCTGAAGGTGCGGCTGTAACTGTCGCAGGCGCAGTGCGGGCGCTCGCAGCCCGGGTAGGCTCTATAGTATATAGTAGTATATATATATATATATATAGTAAATCTATAGTTAATACAATTCTTTGTATATGGCTTGTTTTGATTAGTGATAGTTGTGATGCGTTATACCTCTAGATTTGATTGATCACAACTAAATATTTCCCGTTTTGTCTATTTACTTAAATATGAATAATTAATAAATAAATATCGCTGTTAAAAAACCCTTGCTATTCTATGTTGTTTAAAAATCGTCGTTATAATCAGTTTTTCAATATAAACCGTTTATTTGAAATTCAAAATGTTGTTATAGTGCCCACAACCATCGCTCTCACCCTACGTTAAAAACTAAAAAAAAAACCGACAAAAATGTATCGACCAATCGAAAAGTCAAGGGAAGTCAATTTTACGAAAATTGCATATATCCAGAAATCCCAATAACTGTCATAAGCTCTCTCCCGCTTGGAGAGCTGGCAACGTCGCCTGTAGCCGCGTGACGCAAAAGCACAGAGCGGCAACGCCGCTTTGAAACATGTAGTCCACCGCTCGTAATAACTATTTTCCAATCTGTGTCGCAGCCCAAGCTCTAGCGTTTGAATAATTTTTAATATGATGGTAAAAATCCACAACTTATTTTTCCCAGAATAAAAACTGTCCTTTTGTACAAGTTTTATTATCGACTAGCACTGTTAGTATAATGTTTGTTTGTTTTTTTGTAACTTTCAATAATTGCAAGTTATTTTTCGACCATTTCCGATTGAGCTGAGATTTTGCATCTTTTAGTTCTGGTCACAATACAATAATATGGTGACAGCGAGCTGTTCTGATGATGAAGTCAGACGTTTTTGTAGACGTTTACAATTACTGTAGTACAGGTCGCTGCTTAAATACTAAAGTGTCACAAATCAAAAAATGTGAAAATCGTTTTTAGTGCAAAAACGTGATCTAAAATGGTCATTTTATATAATAAAAATTTGATCCTTTTAATTATAGCACTATAAATAACTAAAACATACAAGTGTCTGTTTAGCATTTTTGCACTTTGCAGGCAAACTTCAGAGCTAAACTGCCATTTTATCAATTGCGACTTGATTTTTGACAGAAGCGCGCATAGCTTATATGCAAAAGGGCCACATTTCAAAAAACTACCGGTTTTTTAATTAAAATTTATATTCAAAAGTGCCATTTTTTAGAATGTGTCCGTATCGAGTATAAAATAAACGTATGTATAATACTATTTATTAAACAAAGGTGCCACATTTTAGAATGCGTCGGCTTTGAATATAAAATGTATATTAGTACAATATTGTTTTCTATACACATTTCAAATGCGTTTGTTTTGAATAATAATTTTAGTTCGTTAAAATATTGCTTTTTATACATAAGTACCACATTTCGAAATGCGTTTGCGTAGAATATTATTTTTACGTGAATTCTAATATAATTTATAAAACATAAATGCCATTTTTGGTTATTATGTCAAAAAAATTAAACATGGCGACATTTTTGACTTGGAATCTCTTACTGTTGGAAATTACTGTACCTACTATTCAAGATAAAACAAATTTGAAATAATCAAAGAACTTATTAAGAAAATATTAACATAATTTAAAGCGATGTAATACGCTAAATTTATAAGCTTATTAATAGAGATAATAATCTATCTAATAATCGGTCGTTATGTTTAGCGTTTGTAGACTACGAAAAATAATTTAATTCAGTGGAAACCTGTGTAAAGCTATGGTTATTCCAGCGGTGCCGTATTGACTACCAATACATTGTAGTGTTGAAATGCTTGTACAACAACGCCACCGTGTCAGTCCGGGTGCAGGAGCAGTGTACGAAAGCGATTTCTTTGAAGAGAAGCGTTAGACGGAGATGTTATGATATCCGTATACGAACTAAAGTCACCGACATACCCAAGAGGAGTAGCTAGTTGACGCGGCTGTGAGCGGGGTAGGTACATGGCTTAAAGAACTGATGGTCGTTGGGTAGAATGAATGGAAAGATGACCTGATAAAGGTTGCTGGGAGGCATTGGGTGCACACTGCACGAAATAGATCATTAGAATTGATTTTACGAAGAAGGCTAATGTTTAGCAATGGAATGTTCTATGGCTGAAATTATAAAGATGACGAAGTGATTAATATGTTTGAGTTAATAACAACTGGGTTGTGATTTAGGTACTCATTGATTTTTAGAAAGACAGATTTAGCAGAAAATATATAGTTTTATTAATTATTAAACACTTATATACTTGTAGTTAAATAGATTTATGAAGCCTTTATAGTGACTTTATTATTATTTTTGTGTAGCTAGTAATAATGTTGAACTCAGTTTAGAGATCAACATTAAATTACCTCTTATTTTGCCCCAATAACTTTGTATAAAAATAGTTTTTGGTTTTTTAAATAAATAGCGAATTATTTTTAGTATTATCAAAAAAAAATATTAGCATGCTTTCGATATTGTATAATATTTGTTTTATTAATAGGTTTTTTACATCAGACGAAGAAGTGAAGGAAAAATCTAAAGAAAACTCTTATTTTTGTATAATATGTGGCCTTTTATCGATAACTTTAATTTACGTTTAAATATTTTTTTATATGCAAAAGGGACACATGTGGTATTTTACGCCAATAGGTTAAAGTTACAGCAAAACGAAAAATATAGATAGATACAGCTTAAAATTACGCTTCTAGTGATCCAAAAATTTCTCAGAAATTAAAAAAATATTTTTTTAAAACTTTGATTGGCTCTCCTGAAAAAACAGAAATTTTGAAATATGACCGTTTAGTATTTAAGCAGCGAGTGTAGGTACATTATTTTGATATATCTCGCGGGGTTCAGCCAGCGTTTGCAATGTAAGCGCAAAAAATGTGTTTATTTACGACATCACATTAGAAACCTCTAAAATTATCAGTATTTCTCTACTATATTAAGCATGTATTATACATAAAAACCTTCCTCATGAATCACTCTATCAATAAAAAAAAACCGCATCAATATCCTTTGCGTAGTTTTAAAGATTTAAGCATACATAGGGATATAGGGACAGAGTAAGCGACTTTGTTTTATAGGTACTATGTAGTGATGAACTATCTCTACGTAATAAAGCAGGTGGCATTAATACTCCTTGGTAGAATAGGAAGTAAAAACTCTTTGTCTGTCAAAGTAATTTTTTTAAAAAACTTGCGTGTTCGGCGGTTGGCGGGACTCTGCTCTGTGTCACAGAGTGGCGGGTAATAGGTAATATACCTATTAGAACACAATCAGCCACCAAAACGTAGTCTGTTATGTATGCGCCATGTTCTTTGAACATTATGTAACAAAAATGACAGGATCATTGAACCGATTCTTACTAAAATCTTGGGATTTATATAACCCGCTGAATATATTATTATTCATACGTACCTATTTTGTTCAACTGCGGGTTTTGCTATGGTTAGAAGTGTTAGTGATGATGCTGAACTATCATCCTTCGAGAAAGTTATACGCAAATCCGACTGGTCGTTCCAGATTTTTTCCAGAATTTTTCCCTACAATTTATCCAAGAAAACGTTGTGAAGTGAAAGAGGATTGAGAAAGGGATGATTAGATGGTTTGGGCATGTGGAGAGAATGAATGAAGAAAGATATTGACAAAACAGGTATATAAGGCGAGTGTGAAAGGGAGCGTTGGAAGAGGAAGACCTCGGCGTATTTTCCTGGACCATATTGGAAACGTTTTGAAAAAAAGCCGGGTCAAGAGTACTCTAAACCGACGAGCATGCATGAGGAATGTGATGAGAGTGAATGCTAAAGAAGTATGTCAGGATCGTAGCAAGTGAAAAGCCGTGATCTCTGCCTACCCCTTTGGGAAACAGGCGTGATTTTATGTATAAATGTATGTATGTATGATAAAGTATGTAGTTATGTAAGTACTTACTGTTTTCTTTGCCTAATATTTTTCAAAAGATTATCAAAGATAACGTAGATAGGTAAAATTGATAAAATAGGAAGGTTTACTTACTGTTTTATTTCTCTTATATTTTTAGCATGTTTTCTTAGGGTACGTAACCATTATCTCTTTTTGTTTTTTTTTTTTTTGAAATATTACCCATCTTTTTTCAATTCGTAAATAATCTTTCCGACCGCTGCAATGACGTCAAACACACGTCTGTCTCTGACAGTAGTCACAGGGGTACTGACTACTGACTAAGCCATGGGCGATGCGTGCTCCGCCTTAGCTTTTCGAATAAATTAATGATATAAAAATTATGTATAATTACTTATCAAAAATCTATTCTAATAGAATTGTAGATCTACATATTACCTATCTTTAACAATAAATCACAAGTTGATTTTAATAGTAGGTATATAAAATATTTCGATCATAAATTCTAAAACGTATCATTTAGAAATAATATTTTTATCGTGAAAAGTTTCTGCTATTATGTTTTCAGCTTAATAGAAATGTAGGTAGGAACCTGAAGTAATATACTTATAAAAATAGGAGATGTGGCTTGTTCAGAAGTATTTTATTTTTCGTTTGGAAAAAGAGCAATCGTCGACTGGGAGCCCCTTAATATTAATATTTAAATGTCATCGCTACTTTTGGTTCTCAAGTCAATAATGAATTTGTCTCGATTCTATGACGTATATGATTTTAAATAAAATAAATATTGGTGGACGTTTTACAAATCGCCATTAGCCCTCGTTTATTTTAGTAATATAGCTTACTGTAAAGTTTTATCTAAATCCGTTCAGTAGTTTTCGCGTGAAAAAGTAAAAACACACACAACCACTCACAAACTTTCACATTTATAATATTAGTAGGAAGTAGGATACTAACACCCAGACACAGAACAAACATCTACAAGTATGTTCGTCACACAAATGTTTATCTTGGGTGGGAATCGAACCCACAGCCTACAGCGCTGAAGCCAGAGTCACTACCAACTGAGCTGAGGCACTTAGTGGGCAGCCTACAACGAGGATATAACTTCGAGGTAATATCCTGATATAAGTTTGGTCGATGGTTTAAAAAAGCCGTGTTGGCCGAGTGGGAGGTTTCTCCACTTTCAATTTGAAGGTCGTGGTTTCAAATCCCAGCTTTGCATTAACGGATTTTACTGTTCGAAATGTATATGCGTATTAACACGTGCTTAAAATGGTGAAGGAAAACATCGTGAGGAAACCAGTTAGTGTTCTAATAAGCGGCGACGGTCTTGCAACCTGTCACGTGTAAGGCAAGCTAACTACTGCAAAATGTGGGCATGTGCCAGATGTAACGTTTTGACATGCCTCTGACTGACCCCTTTAGACATCTGCAAGGATCAGAGCGCCTGGAGATCGGAGAGGATGTGTACCGTACTTGGGGATTACAGTTGTGATATTTTTTTCCGATCGAACCTACACCGTTATTTCTAAGAGTGCGCCAGAAAGGTCCGCATAAACCATCCACGGAACCATCTACCGATCGGTATCTCAACAAAAGTCATCGTATTACTCGTTTTCGTCTGTTTGTTTAAAACATCGACTAATTTGTTTTTGTATAATTATGTTTAAACTAAAACAAATCCGAATTCTGAGGAATTTCTTAATTAGTTCCCCAACAAAAACATTACATTAAAGAACTACCTTGTTTTAATAAACAACTTTTTGAAAAACCGACCAAGTGCGAGTCGGACTCATCTATAAAAAAACTGAAAAAACAAAAAAAACACCCTCTAAGTTTACCAGTAGAAAATAATCTGGTTTTTGAAGATAGACATCTTATTTGGGAGGAGGTTAGAAAGGGGTAGTCAGAGTTCAATAGAAGTGCGAAAAATAACTTAAAATTTTTGCTAGCGGAATCCTCGATACGCACTAAATAGATTTACTTGAAAGTATTTATTTTACTATTTTTACGCAACAATGTCACCAAATAATCAAATAACGAAATGCACAAAATTAAAATAACAATTTTCGAAGAGAAATCAATTAATATCTAAAGAGAATACAGCCGCAAAACAAATTACAATCTCTTCGTTAAGTCCCAAAACAATTTGCAAATTCAATCATTTTGGCACACTCCAATCAAGTATTCATTTATATGCAATCGAATAACCTTTTTAATGCTTTAACTCATTTCTGTTTACAGCTTTGTTTTCTAAAGCCCAGCGACCAACAAAAAAGAAATCAAAAAATCAAAAAGATATCTGATCTCTCCATTTCAAGGAAACTTGTTACCAAAGCGGAGAGAGAAGAAAAGTAAGTCACTTAATTCGTCCTTTCCACTATGGTGGATACCGGCCTTATGATAGCCAACTTATATTGACAGAAGAGATAGTTTTCTAGACCAGAAATATAAAATAATCATAAATCTGTAAATAAATACAGAAAAAAAAATATTTTAACATTTATCTATGTAGTTTCCATGCTTTGCGTGGCGCTGTGTCAAATGTCAACCAATACTTTATTATTATCATTAAGGTATGACCAGACATAGCGCAGCAATCGAGCGCGGTATTCGCAAAACACAAGTTTGCCGCGTGACTAGTTTAAACATAAAGGTAAATGTGCGCGCGGCTGTCGTCCAAACATTAAGCGCGACTCGAATGCCGCGCAATGTCTGGTCACACCTTTATTATATTTTGTCGCGCTGTGGGAATCGAATCCCCATCTGGGTCTCAGCCAATGTCTCAACATACTAACACAATGGCCACACAGTATTGGGTTACTACTCGGAACGTTCGTAAGATAAAGATAGAACTCGAACGAGATGACTTTCGAGGGTTTATAGTAGGCGACAAGAAAAAGGAATTCATCGCGGCCATAAACTCTACACAACTTATGCAAACCCTTGAGTTGGAAAAGCCTGCTTGGTCTCATCTTATCTTGACCCTAAATACCTGGGTTTTATAAACGAAAAAAGCCAAAATTGTCTCTGTGTAATTTTGTTTTATTTAGCCCAAAATTACAATTCGTAAATGTACAATTATTGCGTTACTGACTGACTGATTGAACGCCTGCCCTGGACTGCTCTTAACAGCGTAGTTCAAAACACGAGTCCTTTTTTCTGAATGTCCCTTAATGACTGGCCCTCAAGTATACCAAAATGCGAACAACTTTTCCAACTTTCAAGACAATTTATTCGTGTCAATCATTCTTGGACAACAAATTAGCCGTGAAACGTCGAAACTTGAATAGGCGTCGCTATTGGAACACTCTTTTGATTATACTTTGAATTTAAATAAGTTTTTAGGTATTTTTTTTTCGCGCAGTTTTACTGACTATTACATATATATACGTAACTAGCTTCCCCGCACGGCCTGACTACTGTGGTACCTGAATTAAAAGTAGTCTAGATGCTGGGCGTCATCTTTTTGGTCATTAGCGTAAATAAGTACTTTTTGTACTAGTACTATTTGCACTACTGTTTAACTTTTTGAATCGCTATTTCTCAGAAACGGTGGATCTTAGAAAAAAAGTATTAAATAAATTTTTATAGATAATTTAATGATCTACAATTTTTGCCAAAACTATATTATAGATAAACTTACCTTTTTCAAGAAAAAAACAAAAAAACTAACACTTTGACGTTTTTGAACTGTCACTTTGATGTTAAGCTAATTTTAGGAATTTTAGGTTTAGAGTAGACACAACAGAATCGCCACCAATATAGGTTGTTAATATCTAGTATTTTAAGGGGTAGGTTTTGGATGTGTTAGTAGCAGATCCTTAGGTTAACGACTTTTGCAGTCGGGACCGACACAAAAACGTTCAGCTGTTCAGACCCTCCGGTCCTCAACATGAACAGAACATCTCGAGTGCATTAAAACGAATCGTTATGACAGTTGCCCGACATCAAATACAATGACCGCAATTTTTAGGGTTCCGTAGTCTACAAGGAACCCTTATAGTTTCGCCATGTCCGTCCGACCGTCTATCCACAGCTTAACTTAGAGACTCTTAGTAACAGAAAGTTGTAATTTGGCATGAATATATACATACTAGTTGTCTATTTCTCCTTCTCTCACATTATTACAACAACGGGAAATTACTCACGTAAATGATAAATTGTCAATGAGGACACCGACAATGTTTCGATTCATCTAGAGAATCTTCTTCAGGTAGCGCGTTTAATAGTCCACTCACCCTGAAGAAGATTCTCTAGATGAATCGAAACATTGTCGGTGTCCTCATTGACAATTTATCATTTACGTGAGTAATTTCCCGTTGTTGTAATAATCTCCTTCTCTCCTTCTAACTTGATGTTGATCAACTTTTGACATTACTAACTTCCGCCCGCGGCTTTGCTTAGTAGCTTATTTGCTATTCCAGGGCATAGGCTATGTATATTCTAAGTTTCATTCAAATTCGAGCGTGATTGAGGCACACACATACAAACATCTTCACAAACTTTCACGCATTAATAATAATGTATTATGAAGAGTCCTATCCTATCCTAAATTAGTCCTATGTTCTTTAATAATCCTACTAATATTATAAATGCGAAAGTTTGTGTGTGTTTGTTACTCCTTCACGCAAAAACTACTGAACGGATTTAGATGAAACTTTGCAGTAATATAGCTTATACATCAGAATAACACATAGGCTTTTTTTATCCAAGTACCACTCGGGAGAATCTTCTGGCGGAAGCTAGTAACATGATAATCGTGGAAAAATAAAATAAAATAAATAGGATCACGACTGTAATCCCCAAGTACGGTGAACATAGATCCCCAGCGCTTAGATCCTTTGAAAAGGTCTAAGGTCTGGCACATGCCCACATTTTGCAGTAGTTAGCTGCATAATCGTGATGTATAATAAATCGATTGTTTGTAAACGTAAACCACAATCCGATCTATCAGCCATCTGCAAGCACAATGATTGGCAACTGTTGACACTGTGATTGTATATTCAAACAATAACACGTACCTATACGTAAAAATAGCTAGCTGTAGGTACATTGTATTTATGAAGGGTTGGAATTAAGGGCTTAGCATGAGTCCGGAGACTTTTGAATCGATAGCTACAATACTATTACAGTTGTTATATCTCACAAAAGCAGGTTGGTCGATTGCTCTTATATTCGAAACGAAAAAAGAAATACTTCTGAACAAGCCACATCTCCTATTCTATAATGTATAGTATATGTGTATAAAGATGTACCCATCTTTAATCACTTCGATAAATAATCCTACCGACCGCTGCAATGACGACAAACACACGGGGCACCATGGGCGGCGCGTGGCGGTCATCGCCGCTGTAATCGCCGTGTACGGTAGACATCCTCTCAGATCTCTAAGCGCTCAGTCAGACACGAGACACCTGAAACTTTTAGGTGTGTGTATAATATGTTATTTCTTTCTTAGTTCTTGTTAAACACAAAGGGAATGTCTCTTTTACAGAATGTCTAAAGGTTAAGTATAAAATGTCTACACCACTCAAAAACTACTGGGCAAATTTCAAATTACTTTACCTTTCAAAAGTAACATTATTAGCGAGTAACATAAGAATAAATAGAGTTTCTCCAGAAAATTTTGTAGAAAGAAAGAGAAAGTAGTAAAAAAACCGGCCAAGTGCGAGTCGGACTCGCGTACGAAGGGTTCCGTACCATTATCTATAAAAACGGCAAATCATGTTTGTTGTATGGGAGCCCCCCTTAAATATTTTAGTATTTGTTGTTAGAGCAGCAACAGAAATACATAATCTGTGAAAATTTCAACTGTCTAGCTATCACGGTTCATGAGATACAGCCCTGTGACAGACAGACAGACGGACAGACAGACGGACAGCGAAGTCTTAGTAATAGGGTTCCGATTTTACCCTTTGGGTACGGAACCCTAAAAAAGAAGAAAATGTAACGTAAGTTATCAAAACATAATGTATATAATCTTCATTATTCCATCCATGCGAAGCCGGTGTGGACAGCTAGTATAATACAATTCCACTAATAAAAACTAAATTGGACAGGGCACCCTTCGCGTAGTCCAACCCTGTTATAAACCCGCGTTTTTATAAATTGCGAAGGCAGAAATAAAGTAACCGAGGTGCTGAGAGAATTGAGCAATCCCGGTCGCAGAGAGCAAAAAAGGTAATTACTTTTTTAAATTGATCATTTGATTTTTGAAGTTCACTTAGTTTTCGCAAACATTTTCTGAATTTGAAGATTTGCCGCAAAAATATTTTTCTTTGATATTCTATTTGCCCAAATTATATCTGAGTGGGTCAAGCTTTTTTAATAAAATAAGTAGTTCAAATAATTTATAATGAATTTATGTTATGTCCGAAAATGGTTCTTTATGCTCACAACATACAAGAAATCAATCCAAATATTAAAAAATAGAGCGAATCATACTCGTAAGTTTCAAGTCTCAATAGAGTTTATCTATGGGGCAAACTATCAACTTGTAATCAATTGAGGGTGACACATAACACTTAATCAGAACGCAGTTTCAGGCATTTAATGAAATGCCGATTAAACTGTTTTGTCAGTAACTTATACCAGTATTTATAGCTATGACATTGTCTAGCAGTCTATCGGAGGGTTGGTGTGATATCCAAATGCTGCTTTTATATCAAAGACTTTTCGTATAAAGGTTGTTGCCCAGAACAGACATATTCATCATCCTAATATTAAAATGCGAAATTTTGTGAAATGAAATAGATATGTTTGTCGGCTGATTAGAATCAAACCTAAACGACAAAACTTATTAAGAGAAACTTGGTGTAGTATGTAAATAAACAGTAAGACAAACAGAACGGAAAACTTAAAATCCGAAAAAGAACACCTAAATGATAAAAAAATGTTGGATGATTTTGGTATATATGGCGATGATGTGTAAAAAAAAGTTTACTGAAAGTGTTTTTTTCTATGCGATTATTGAAGTTTGGGCAGGACAAAGTCTGTCACGGGTCAGCTAGTATTATATAAATTTATATTGGTGGAGATTTCACACATCGCCATTCCCAAACTATAAGCAAAGCTTGTAATAAGGAAACCAACTGATATACATACATACTCATGATGTGTGTGTGAGTACATTAAAATTCATCACACAAAATGACTGTTCTAGTTGAGAATCGAATCCACAAACTACAGTACAGAGGGCAGAGTTAATAACAACTGAGATTTGAGGCCTGTCACTGATTCTTTCTTGATCACGCTTAGTTAGATCAGTGACGTGTGAAACAGAAGCATTAAAAAGGTACTGATAGTCCATATTTCCATAGGAATGCCAAATAGCGTAGAATACATTATTAAATGTATTGCAGAAAATGAAATAGGATCACGACTGTAATCCTCAAGTATGGAAGACATCCTCTCAGTTTTCCAGGAGCTCAAATATTTGAATATAGTCTTAAGGGGGCAGACAGGGGCGCGTCCAAAAAAGAAATTTGCTGCAGCTATTATATAAATGTAAGGAGAGATCGTGATAAAGATCACATAACGGTTTCCCACAAGTAGCCCGCTCTTAATTATGCTAGTTTGTAGCATTAAATTACAGATCTGTCATCGTGATATACTCTTTATCACGTTAAAACAAGGTATAAATTGCCGTGCACTCAAAAACAGGCTTTCATAAGTCAACAAAATGGATGGTCTCGACTAGATGGGGGCCATATTTCATGAAAAATTGCCACAGGTAACAAGATTAGCTACACTTTTACCAGAGTGGTTGATAAAAGTTAAATTTTTACACATTTTTCGCAGTGTTTCATAGAAGCGAAATTTGCTTTTTCAAATGTCACTCTTAATAAATATGTACATTTATTATTATAAACACGTGGCTTAAAACGGCGAAGGAAAACATCGTGAGGAAACCAGTTAGTATTCTTATAAGCGACGACGGGCTTGCAACCTGTTACGTGTGAAATGCTAACTGCTGCAAAAAGTGGGCATGTGCCAAATGTAATATTTGGACGTACCTCTGACTAACCCCTTTAAAAATCACCATGGATCTCAGTGCCTAGAGATCAGAGAGAATGTTTACAGAACTCGGGCATTACAGTCGTAATTCTATATATTTTTTATTATTATGCAAAAACTAAAGCCTGGGTATAAGTTTGTATTTAATTTATGTATGTATGTAACGATGTTTGTTCGGGTGAAATCTTGCAACTCAATTTTAAAGCAATTCCATCCATCCCTAACCGATTGAGCTGAAATTTTGCATAAAAGCTGTTCAATGGACACTCACAACGGAACTCCTTAATGAATACTTCAATTGAGTAAAAACTTTGTATACTTGTCAAGTTTCGTTGACATTGTGTACAACCCGGTCACAATATCTGTGCACCTGACCTCGTGACGTCATAGGTACGGGCGAGGCGGGAGAGAGAGAGAGCGGGAGAGGCGCCGCATTCCAGCGAGGTGCACAGATATTCTGACCGGGTTGTATATTATGTAACAGATGATAACGCGCTGGTGCTCGATGGTTTGAATGATTTTACAAAAGCTTGTTATAAACATTATATTCATCGCAATGACTATCAACTTGTGTATTAGTTGTTCAATCTCATGAAGGCGGGTGAGCAGTAAATGTAGTTGTGATGTGTTTCGACAAGCGCTTTTGTGCGCGTGATAGAACAATTCTTACGCACACAGAAACAATGTGCCACGTGCACATTGTTCTACACACACAAATAAAACCAACCCACCTTGATGAGGAACAGGCGTAGCCTAGCTTCTAAGACGTTTCAAAGTGATCCTTGTGATTTTATTGAAATAAATATACTAAATCTAGTTACAACAGCCACAAAATATGAAAATGCATAAGTTACTTCAAGAAGCGTTCAGTTTTAAAAATCCCAAAATAGGTATCAATTATAATTTCCTGTCATAACGAGGTTCACCGTCACATCTCCCCGAGGCGAAATCACACGAGAGTGAAGTGGTTATGAAGTAAAAAATACTGTTCACCTCCACCGGGAATAGCAGGAGGGTTTATTTGGTTATTGGGTAGTACAATCACTACATAGTATAATGCAAAGTCGCTTCCCGCTTCCCGCGTCTGTATGTATGCTTATATCTTTAAAACTACACAACGGATTTTGATGCGGTTTTTTTTAATAGATAAAGTGATTGAGGAACATTGGCGGATTTGCAGTCCTAGCCGCTCTAGGCCCCGGGTCATGTGCCGCCCCTTTCTCAGCACTCATCATAAAGACTAAATACATAATTAATGAATTTACTTTATTGCCCACTTTTAACTGATTCAGAAAAAAACTTTTAAACAAAAAATTAAACCGCCGAAAAAAAATAAAAACTGGCCAAGCCACGCGCAATGTAGGGTTTCGTTGTTTACACAGCTAACGGTAATTTTCGAAGATATTTCTGCAAAATTTCTAACATTACTTGATATTTGTGCTAAATTTTTTATTTTCTAAGTTGGTTGATGATTATTTGTAAACTTGTAAAGCCCACTTAGCCGTGATAGTTTTGCTTTTAACTTCAGTATATGTACTACTACCGTAATTTTTTTCACATTGTGTGTGGTCCGACACGCACTTGGCCGGTTTTTCATGTTAAAATATACAATAGTAACACCGCGCCGCGTACAAACTAGGCCACATTATTCTGAGAGTGATTTAGAAGAATTATAATCTTATGGTACGCGAGGCTTTAATATACATATATAAGATACATTGCATTTGAATTATTTCTTTTTAATCTTGTTATGGGGGAGTTCAGCAGTGGACGTCATGTGGCTGAAATGATGAATCTTGTTCAGTGATTTTTTTTGGCACGATTTGCCGCCCCTAATATCTAGCCGCCCTAGGCCCGGGCCTACTGACCTTAGGGTAAATCCGCCACTGTTCAGGAGGAAGGTTTATATGTATTAAACCCGTGCGAAGCCGGGGCGGGTCGCTAGTGTACATATAAAAGCACTTCGTGGCGTAACTTAGTGCCTGTGCACACCGCGTTTTTAGGGTTCCGTACCCAAAGGGTAAAAACGGGATCCTATTACTAAGACTTCGCTGTCCGTCTGTCTGTCACAGGGATGTATCTCATGAACCGTGATATTATTTGATTGATTACGTATTTCTGTTGCTGCTGTTATAATAAAATAAATATTTAAGGGGGGCTCCCATATAATAATAATCATTTATTTGTAACTAAATATTTTTTGAAGTACAGTATTATACTTAAATACACTATTCAAAAACAGTAGAAAGAAAAGAAAAAAAATCTAATATACCTAATATTAGATTTTATTTTCTTTTTGCGTACAATTAGACATGGTTACAACATGTTTTAATTGCCGTTTTTATAGATAATGGCCGGTTTTTTAAACGTATCGTTGACGCGCGTTTGTCGCGATACAGACGCCATGTTCAGATGGCAAAATTTTAACGCGCATTTTCAAATCGCGCAACTAGACATCCTGCTATTTATTATACAGCCGATAACATAAGCGCGTCAGCGAGTTAACGCGGCGCTCAGAGAAAAAGACGCAGGCGATCGCGCGTTGACACGGGCTTTGATATGTATGTAATGTCCGTTGGTTGTTCAGTTGAGCGCACGCTACCAACGCGATTTTCTTGTAATTTTGTTTATTTTTAACTTTACCAAACAGGCTGACGAGCACTTTGTAAATTTGATCTTTAGGTTTTATTTCTAAATCAAGTGTAGCGTGTGCTGCTTTTTGAATTTGTGCTGAAGGTTTTTAGTTATTTTTTTTATTGTTGTACGTACTTGAGTACTTTTAATTATTATTATAGTTTGAGCCTTCACCTGTTCGATTAGCACCACACTGGAGCTCTGGAAAGGATCATTAAAAAAAAGGTAGACCCCAAGCCGTGTTTGTTGCCTGATTCTTCTAGGCTTGGTCGCGTGGAATCGGCGTGGCTTCACCTATTCCTAACGCGTTTCAAAGTGATCCTTGTGATTTTACTAAAATAAATGATTTTTGAATTTGGCTTGCGATAACGCGCGTTACATGTGAACTTAGCCCCAGACGCAAGGTCTACAGGCTGCATCTGACTCGCGTGCGTTTTGCGTTTGTATCGCTACAAACGCGCGTCGACGGCGCGTTTAAAAAACGCGATACGTACTCGCTTGGCGCTGTCACTTTCGCACCGCGAGTGATATTGTTGTAATATTACTTTAGGATCTTGTGGTATGGCCTACAAGCTCCTAAAGTAATGTTTAAATATCACAACTTGCGGTGCGAAAGTGATAACGCTAAACGAGTTAGTCGTCTCTTTCGAGGAAATTTAAGGTTTATTCAATTACCAAATAAATGATCACCAAAATAAATCGTATTTTGTTGATAACACAAAACCCTATGTTTACGTTATAAAACATTATTTTAATTGCTGTTCAACCTTTGGAGTTTCTTTGTTCCTGAAGATACTTTCTAAGTTATCTGACTTGGTAATTTGTGGTTTCGTACGCAGCTGAGAAATATATAGTTGTCTCACTCACACTCTAATTGAGAGATTTCAATTCTAACTTCAGACACTATCCATTCATTATTTTTAATGTTTGGATGTGCCTCTGTCTGACCATCGGGCATGTTCAAGGATCTGAGCACCTGGATATTTAAGAGGTACTTGTACTACTTTAAAATATGTCAAACATCTCCAAAACGAAAAAAAAACGCAAAAGGGATGATTTCTGTATAGATGGCGCTGGCGTGCTACAAATCTGACATCACAGACTAAAAACATTCAGTCTTTTCTATTCGATTATTGAAATTTGACAGGACAACGTCTGTCACGGGTCGGCTAGTATACTCTATGAGAGGTGGATGGGATAAAATAGACATGGGTCACGGGTCGGCTAGTATACTCTATGAGAGGTGGATGGGATAAAATAGACATGGGTCAAAACAAATTTATTGTCAATTTTGATTGAGAAGAATTTTTATCACAAATTGAGCGTAAAGGAAATATTGCAAATAGACCATCTATCTATTCGAAAGTTAAGTTTTAGTTTATGAACATCTGCGATCAAAACAGATATTTATAGAAAAAGATTTAAAAAAAAAAGACGTGTGGCACTCGGAGACTGCCGCGGTAAAGCTATTGCATAACATTTTTTATCAACTTATGTATTTATAATTATTTATTTATTTATTTTATTTATCCTTTTTTCGAAGAGGGGGATTAGGCATGCGCAGTAACGCCGATACAACCAATGCCACCTATTGGCGAGTTGCGTGATATTTCAAAAAGTCATTAAAAGTTCTGCTATTCATCGATAGATGTCAAAATCTTTAACCTACCTATTTACCTAACTACGTAGTTAGCATTCCACACGTAACAGGTTGCAAGCCCGTCGTCGCTTTCAAGAATACTAACAGGTTTCCTCACGATGTTTTCCTTCACCGTTATAAGCACGTGTAACGCTCGTATACATTTTTCGAACAGAAATATCCATTGATGCACGGCCAGGATTCGATATTTACCTAACTACATGAATTCAATAATTCAATTTCAAACTTTTTAGTCGATCATGTCTGTGAAGTACCACCTATTTACCGATAGTGGTAAAATAGCGCCACCTGCCAGCGGAATTGCGAACCTCTCAAACCCCGAGCTTTCGCATGAGACCGCGAAAAGCACCTATAATAACGTAGTATCATCAAATGAAACTAGATGGCGCTGGAATGCGAAAATCACTCTAGAGTCCGCGCCACCACTCAAGTCCGCTAGACGCGGCGTCGCAATCGCCTATTATAATGATGCCAGTAAGATAGCCATAATTTACCCCTTACACTAAAAGGGAGGGCGAACTAATGTTTACATGACTTATATGCTCTTTGGTTTACATTTTAAAACTATTTACTACTAGCAGTTCACTTCGACTTCGCACAGTTGTAGTAATGAAGAATATAGGCAATTTTTTTATTTCTTTGGTTATATTATTGCTATTTTCGTGGGATCTCTATTTATTTTTATTTATTCTACTTACGATTATAATTTTAGACAGACAACGGAAGAGACTTTGTGTTATACTATGTAGTGATGTTATTCGCTCCTAATGAAGATTTTGATAGATTAAATATTTTTTTAAATTGGTCCTATATTTTTTCAGTTTATCCGGTACAAACAAAAATATAAAACTAGAAATTTTATCTCTTTGTAATAGTAGTGTAGTTATGTAGGAAAACAATGAAATCAACCTAGTTTCACGATATAGGTAAATTTTATTAAATTATTTTTATACAATAATTATGGTCTTCATCATTTATTACTTGCATTCCAGACATATCGCTGTCACTTGTCTCTTGAAATTCACTGCCATGATCAGAATCAGTGTCGCTATCACTGGCTGTTGATATTATGAATTATGAATCTTTCTATTTCTTCATCTACCAGTCCATCATTTTTGAAATATTACAATTATTTTTGAAGTGCTTGCTGCCACTCTTCCTTCTTTCGTAATTCGAGATACCGTTTTCTCTGAAACACCTAAAATACAAAATAATTTAATTAGTGTTTTAATGTAGTCATATTTTACCTATTGTTAGAAAAAAACTAATGCTCTGGTATCCCTAAAATTTACCTGTCATGGCAGCGACTCTTTTTTGTATATTATTTAAAGGGATCAAAACGTCTTTATTCCTCTGCTCTAACTCACAAAACTCTTTTACTTTAGGAATCATTTCACGAGCTGCACTTTTCACCACTTTACGCGACATATTCACGCAGATTTCAAGAAAATATTGGGAAAAACCATGGACGCTAATTTCATCGAGCACTCTGACATGAGATAAAATGGCGGTGCTGTCAAATTTAGTTCTGGTTTTCGTCGCAGGACATGAGTGGTGGCGAGGACTCTAAGCAGGCATGACATGAGTCATAGGGATGTAATATTGATTGAAAAAAATCGATTAATTAATAATCGATTTTTTGTCCCTACAAATAAATAGATTTTCCAAAAAATCGAATTATATGGAAATAATAATCAATGGTTCGGTTTGCGTTCGGAGACAAGACCGATGAGTCGGTTTCCGTTTGGGAGGCGACTATATGTAGGTTCACGTCCGGGAAAATGGCCAACGAACGATTCGGTTCGCGTTCGGAAAACTTAGTTTACAAAAATCGATTTATATGTGTAATTTACATAATCGATTTTTTAAAAATCGATTTTTTGAAATCCAAAAAGAGAAATCTCTAACACTCACACTCACGCATATTGCGTGAGTGTGACAAAATTTTACGAGACACTCACACTCACGCATATTGCGTGAGTGTGAGTGTCTCGTAAAATTTTGTGTAAATTTTCGTTACGAAATTTCTGGATTCGGTCTCCACGCTCAAGGCCCGCGATAGAAGCTATGCAATAGCTTAAAAATACGTCATGGCGGTAATCGACGATTGAACTTGCTTTAAATTGTTCCTATCTATATAAACTGATCTAGCTCTTTAATTTCAGCTGTATTTCACAGGTAAGACAATTGACCCCAATGTTTCAAAGCAATCAAAGTTTTATCGTAACTCGATAAGGTTCATTATCCAGTGCTTGTTCGATGTTTTCATTCAAATTTCGATTTTCGTTCACCTTGTTTGCATACGTTTACATAGTGAACATAACATTTTTGATATTAAATTGTTGAGTTTCGATATTATAACTTTGTTTTATGTATACTTGTATCACCTGCGGCTTCACACGCATAGTACCAGAATAAAATAAGTAAAAAAAAAACTGGTTCACAACCGTGAACATTTTTTCTGGTCTCCTGGTGCTCAGCACTTGAATATTTCCAAGAGGGTAGTCAGATGCACGTCCAAAATTTGAAGTCAGTAACGATAAGTAGGTATATTATAATTACTATATAATCACTAAATAGTATAAAGCAAAGTCGCTTTCCGCTTCCCGCGTCTGTATGTATGTATGTATGTTTGCTTATATCTTTAAAACTACACAACGGATTTTGATGCGGTTTTTTTTAATAGATAGAGTGATTCAGGAGGAAGGTTCATATGTATAATAACATGCTACCCGTGCGAAGCCGGGGCGGGTCGCTAGTATATATATATAATACTTGTAGCATACGCATCCAGCCGAAATAGCACGGATGGCTTTCTGCTACTCTGGGAAGACCACCGGTGGTGATCTGACGATTATTCCCTATTTGAAGGACGATATTCAAAGTTTAGACCAGCCTTACACAGTAAAGATATATGCAATGTACATACCTCGGACTGCAACCAGCCTCGAATAGCTTCCAACGGTTTCTGGAGATGATGATGCAGGGATGTTCTTGGGGTAGATGGCAAAGATCACACGCGCACTCGCAGAGAATTGGATAAGATATCCCGGTAGTTAACGCGACGCGTGCGTTGCGGTTGGTGTTCACGACGAGAAGCTCAGTTCATAACTAATGAACTGTCACAGCTGTCACTCCAAGCTTTGACGGTTTATGTACTTGCATGACAACCAAATGATGGTGTCTCGATACTGCTGTCAGCTAGCTTAGAGAGAAACTTTGAATATCGTTGAATGAAAGAGATGAATGAATAATTGTGTAGGATGGATACGCTACGTTTCTAAGGGAACGGAACATCCCGCCCACCAAAATACCTATGGTATTTTCTAGTTAAAAGAGACTTCACAAGAACGATAAAGTTATGTATGACGATATGATGAGAGATTACGATAGTAAAGAGAATTCAACTAGGATAAGAGTTACCTACACTACGATTTGCTTAAAACTAATATTTGTATAGATTAAGTGTAAACTAGTCCTCGAGAGGTAGAGGACATAGTTTTACTAATGGACGATTGAGTGTATGGTTGTTCGCATTTTTTACGGTTGCACTCCGAGCTATTCCGTCGTCACCACGTTGAAGAGCGACCACTCTTGCAAGGGTCCAATGTAATGGAGCGCGGTTGTCGTCTTTGATTATCACCATCGAACCGATCGATAAAGGTTTCGAATCTTTGGTCCATTTGGCACGTTGCGTTAGAGAGTTTAGATATTCGGTTTTCCATCTGGACCAGAAGTTCTGTTGAAAGGCTTGTAACATCTGCCACCGAGGAAGTCGTTTTATATTGATGTTAGAGATATCGTCCTCGGGAACAGCTGTTAACGGTTCTAAGGTTAGGAAATGACCTGGCGTCAAACATGATAGGTCGTTCGGGTCGGAGCTGATTGGATACAGAGGTCTTGAATTTAAGATAGCTTCGATTTGAACGAAAAGGGTCGTAAGCTCTTCAAAAGTTAGGACCTGATCACCTACAACGCGATATAAATGAGATTTAGCTGCTTTGATTTGAATTTCCCAGACACCACCAAAATGCGGGGCGCCAGGGGGGTTGAATTTGAACTCAATTTTTTCTGCACGAGTAGCTTGCTGCATTAAAGGATTTAGTTGGTTTTTCGCTCCCACAAAATTCGTCCCGCAATCCGCGTGAATAACGTTACAGCGGCCGCGACGTCCGACAAAACGTCTAAGAGCAGCGATGAACCCTTCAGTTGATAGCGTCGATACAACTTCTAAATGGACCGCTTTGGTCGCTAAACAGACAAATAAGCATAAATATGCCTTATCCATCTTAGCGCCACGATGCGAACCTACTTTTATGCGAAACGGTCCGCCTAGATCTACGCCTACTATCGAAAACGGTTTGATTTGATTGACCCGGTATGAGGGAAGATCGCTCATGTAGGGCTGTAACGGTTGCGGGTTTGTTCGAAAACACTGAATGCATTTTGATAAGCGGCGACGGATGGTACGTTTAGCAGCGATAATCCAGAATTGCTGAAGAAGTAAAAAATGTGTGGTGTTTACACCTGGGTGCAAAAAATTTCGATGAATGGAGTCGATTATTAAGAACGTTAGTGAATGTTCAGAAGGTAAAAAGGCAGGATGTTTATGTTCGTATTCTAGACCTGATCGAGAAATCCTGCCGCCCACCCTGAGCACTCCTTGGTCGTCAAGAAAAGGATTAAGTTTGCGGAAAGGTTTAGGTAAAACCTTCTTCATTTGAAGATTAGAAATTTCTTCTGAAAAGGTAATGGTTTGAACGTATTTGACGAGATACATTAGGGCGTGATGACGTTCTACGTTATTGAGATACACCTTGCGATTCGCTTGGTTGGGATAACGCGAGTTGTTAATGAAACGACGGATATACGACAGTACATTAACGAGTTTTGATAACGAAGAGAAGCGATTCAGCAAGTTTCCGATAATGGAAGGGTCATCCTCTACGCCTGTGTCGATTTGACCAGTTACTAAAACTACGGCTTTGCGTTCTTCCGCTTTGACGATCACCTCATCGTCGTGATTTATGCTGTCTGAATCTAACGGCCAAGAAGAATGATCTTTAGCTAACCAACAAGGCCCCGCCCACCATAGAGAATTGTGCCGAATTTCACAAGGAAGTTGTCCCCGCGAGCAGATGTCGGCAGGATTATCTCCCGAAGAAACGTGATGCCAACTATCGGTAGGGGTAAGTTCTTGGATTTGACTTACGCGATTGGCAACGAATGTGACCCAGCGAGATGACGGGGAGCGTAACCATGAGAGCACGACGGTCGAGTCTGACCATAGATAGACCGCGTCGATTTTGATTCGATTGAGGTAAGTGTCGCGCACGAATTGATATAATTCGGATAAGAGAACTGCCGCGCATAGCTCTAGCCGGGGCAATGAGATACGTTTGAGAGGGGCTACTCGAGCCTTTGAACAGACAAGGTAGACATGGGCTGCACCATCCTTATCAGTGATGCGTAAATATATAACAGCACCATACGCTACCTCAGAGCTATCACAAAACCCGTGTAGCTCACACGATACGGATTCAGAGCAAGTTAGTTTGCGAGGAATTCGAAGATCAGTCAACTGTGGAAGCTGATCTTTATAAGTTGTCCATGTACGGATGACCTCATCAGGTGGCGTTTGGTCCCATCCAATACCGAGAATCCATAACTTTTGGATGTACGATTTGATTTGTATTGTAATGGGCGATAAGAAGCCTAATGGGTCGAAAACTCTAGCAAGTTCGCTGAGAATGGAACGTTTTGTACAAGGACGATCTGAAGGTTTAATTTCAAAGAAAAACGCATCTATTACTGGATCCCATTTGAGGCCCAGGACCTTCAGCGTTGAGGGTTCAGAATTGTCAAGGGAAACCGCACCTGTCAAACAGTCTTGACGAGGAAGATCCGATAGAAGCTGCTCATTATTGCTAACCCATTTTCGAAGTTGAAAACCACCGAGTTTGAAAAGAGTGATAAGTTGGGTTTTTGCCGTTTGGGCGGCTTCAAGCGAGCTACATCCCGAGGCTACGTCATCGATATATACGTCAGATAAGATGATATTCTTCGCAATCGGATATTTATCCCCTTCGTCCTCGGCCAGTTGTCGCAGAGTGCGACATGCAAGAAAAGGAGAAGAAGAAACACCATAGGTGACAGTGTTCAGACGATATTCTTGAAGAGGTTCGACGGGGGAAGCCCTCCAAAAAATACGCTGATAGTCACGGTGCGTAGGAAGTGTGAGAATTTGTCTGTACATCTGCTTAGCGTCTGACATATATACGATGCTGTGCTCCCTGAAACGCAGAAGGATCTTCAGAATGTTGGGTTGTAATTTTGGACCGGTGAGTTGAGTATCGTTAAGAGAACGTGAGTGAGAATCTTTAGCAGAGGCGTCAAACACAACGCGAAGACGAGTAGTGGCTGAATCTGGACGCAGCACACAGTGATGTGGGATATAGTACTTGCCCAGGCTGAGCTCATCTACCGGAACCAATGACATGTGACCAGTCTCTAGATAGTCTGACATAAAGTCTGCGTATTGTCGATGTAAGTCGGGATCACGAGATAGTCTACGTTCGATAGCATGGAATCGTCGCAATGCAACTTCACGAGAGCCGTGAAATGTGGGTTCTGAGTTTTCTTTGAATGGTAGACACACCATGTATCGTCCGGATGAATCGCGAGAATGTTCGGATTGAAACTTTTGTTCGCAAAGCGTTTCATCCGGGGTCAAAACCGAAGCTTGCGGCATGAGATCTAGTTCCCAGAAGCGTTGAACCAAAGAATTCAACTCGATATCGATGTCTGATGACGTGTGAATCAGCGTGTTAGAAGCTAAACGAGTTTTGCCTAAGAGAAGCCAACCAAAGATAGAGTTGAAAGCGGTAGGTTGGTTGGAATGTCCCTTGACATGTTGATGGAGAAGCGAGTCAGCAAAAACATCTGCGGCGAACAATAAATCGATAGGTCCCGGAATGTCAAACCCAGGATCCGCTAACTGTAGTGAGCTGACATGTGACCATCCCGATGTGTTTAGTTTGGCGATAGGTTGATCGCCACATATTTTTGTAATCACATGTAGGTCTAAATTAAACAAGACTTTATTATTTGTACCTACCGCACACGTGACGTTACCGAGAATGGACGTTGCTGTTTCTCCGAGTCCGCTTACGCTGACGTTAGCTTGAGCAACGTTTAAGTTTAAGCGTTTAATCGCTGATGCAGTAATAAAATTACTCTGACTTCCGGTGTCAAATAAAGCACGGAACGATTGCATCGCGCCGGATGCATCTTTGACTTGCACGACGGCGGTCGCTAGCAAAACGGTCGTGTGTGTGGGTGACCTTGAAACCAAAGACGATACGGTTGGATTCGATTCGATAGAGTTATCGCGATGGAGTAAGGTGTGATGTTTCCGTTTGCACGTGCGACATGAAAATATTGATTTGCAGTCTTTTAATTGATGGTTCGGCCTAAGACAGTTGAAGCACCAGAGTTTGTCAGTAGCCACTTTAATTCGATCGTCAAACGATTTTTTGAGAAATTCTGAGCAGGCTGCTATTGAGTGAAGCTCACCACAGAATGAGCATTTGCTTGTATACGGACCGGAAGATGTACTTCCGGTTGGTTGCTGATCGTTAGAGGGCGTCACCACCGCCGGTGCATGTGGTGCGGCCGCGACGAGCGCATGCGATGTGTTATTACGTTTAGTTTGCGGCTGTGCCGCCGAGGTGTTGGACTTTTGCGAAAGTTTAGGTTTGGTCGGTTCGATAAAATGTGTATCGCGCAACAATGCCTCACACTTTGATTGTAAAAATGTTTTTAACTGTGTGTAGGTAGGCAGCTCCACGTCCGTATGTTTTTCTTCAAAGTCCCGCCGCAATTTAGTGTCAAGTTTTGATAAGATATGATACACTAGAATAAAATCCCACTGACCGGTCGGTAATTTGAGCGTTTTTAAAATACTTAAGTTTTCTTCGAGAAGGTCAAGTGATTTTCTAAACTCATGAGCGTCATTACATTTAAGGTCTACATTTAAAATGTCTCGCCAACACGTAAACGCTAGGTCACGCTTATTCTGATAGCGCGCAGTGAGCGCATCATACGCGTCTCGATAATATTCGTGAGTTTTAGGGAACGGTTTAACCACAGTTAACGCATCGCCGCTGAGAGATGATGAGAGATAATGAAACTTCTCGGTATCGGTAATAGAGGTCGAATTGTGTATCAGCGCATTAAAAGTATCGAAGTACTCGGGCCCTTTTTTTATGTCCCCACTGAAAGTCGGAAGTCCGATTTTCGGTAACCGGATGTTCGAAGAACTTCCGCCTCCGCCGTGAAAATGAGTTGATTCGCTTCTAGTTAGGTTGCGATTAATAGATAACACTCGGTAGTACATATCATCAAAGCGTTCCTGAATTGTATTATCTTCATTTTCAGGATCGTCAAGAACCTCCTGAATAGTGAAATGAGCGTCCTCAAAATTAGCGGCAATTTGTTTCACAGTTTGGTGATACGATAAAAACAAATCCAGTTGAGTAGGATCATTTGCAGCTAAAATACCTACTTCTAAGGCCTTAGTCAAACGATTATATGCGATAGTACGTTTTCTACGCAAAGACGGTAAATCTTGAGCGGTGTACTCGATCTCGATAGATTTTGACTTAGAGTTTTTTAGCATACTTAGTTTACGAGGATGTTTACCGAGGGTCGGCATTGTTTATAAATGATTAGATAGGAATGATCGATTATTCGAGCGAGAGGTTACATACAAGTTAGGTACTGTGTAGGTACGTGCCTAAACAGAAACGGTGAATACGTAAAATATTTTCTTCAAGTGAAAAATAGTTATAATAATAATATAATGTGAAATTAGTAAAAGTAGAAGCACGCTTAAGATACATATATGGTCGTAAGCCACGGAAATGTATTCCTTAGGCACTTATATTTATGACGAATAGATAACGATTTATTGACCTCGACTTGTGAATGCAATACCTACGAAGGAACACGAAAACAAAGTTGTAGAAGTTCCTCGATCACTTTCGCAGTATACGATACTAGTACTAACTATGAAGTAATCTGTTCATTCACTTCGTACAGAAATATTCATAAGAGCTACGCTCGGCTGCGGCGAGCCCGGTTAAAACATTCCAAACTACCCTAAGTTTAGGAATGTGAGAAAGAAAAATATGATTGATTTGAGGAGTTACGATTTGTGAAATATGACCTTGATATGAAAGATTTTTAATGATTTTGAATGAATGATTTTGTAAATCGATACGATGTTTGATAGAAATAATGCGAGTGAGGATAAAACCAATGCTGCGTTATAGATGTGATTGATAGCACGATTTTAGCATCACCGGCAATAATTCTGCGTTTATTCGATGACGATTTATTACGATAAAAACAAAGTATTGAGATCCCTGTTCGATGGTGATAGCTCACACACAGTGGATAACGTTATTCGATAATTAAATACGATATTGCAGTAATCCTGATGGCACGGAATAACTTAGAATGCGATAATTAGGTACCTATAATTTTCATAAAATAATAGATCGATTTTGATAATCTAAGCTAGCCATGTTTTAACCAGAAATACCACAAGAAAAGATGGCGATTTACGTTAAACGATTTCGAAAATGGAAGCTCCCTGGTTTCGGCACCAAAAAAGAATGTAGCATACGCATCCAGCCGAAATAGCACGGATGGCTTTCTGCTACTCTGGGAAGACCACCGGTGGTGATCTGACGATTATTCCCTATTTGAAGGACGATATTCAAAGTTTAGACCAGCCTTACACAGTAAAGATATATGCAATGTACATACCTCGGACTGCAACCAGCCTCGAATAGCTTCCAACGGTTTCTGGAGATGATGATGCAGGGATGTTCTTGGGGTAGATGGCAAAGATCACACGCGCACTCGCAGAGAATTGGATAAGATATCCCGGTAGTTAACGCGACGCGTGCGTTGCGGTTGGTGTTCACGACGAGAAGCTCAGTTCATAACTAATGAACTGTCACAGCTGTCACTCCAAGCTTTGACGGTTTATGTACTTGCATGACAACCAAATGATGGTGTCTCGATACTGCTGTCAGCTAGCTTAGAGAGAAACTTTGAATATCGTTGAATGAAAGAGATGAATGAATAATTGTGTAGGATGGGTACGCTACGTTTCTAAGGGAACGGAACAATACTATTTTTAGATATGTTCAGTTCATAAAAAAGGGAAAAAAATATAAAAAGAAAAATTCAAATGGTTTACACAGTAAACATTCTCTCAGATCTCCAAGTGATCAGCACTTGAAGATGCCAAAAAGGGTAGTCAAATGCACGTTCAACATTTGGCAAAAAAGTGACTTTATGTTATTCCTATATGTTTTATAAATATACTTATTTAAAAATATATTACTAGCTTTTGCCAACGGCTTTGCCCGCGTAACTGTATAAAAGTATCCTATATGCTATTCCATGACACAGGCTCGAAAAAACGATTCTGCATTCATCAAAAACATTTATTACTCGTCTAGATATCTTTTAAACGAGCTATTCTTATACGGTACGGTAGACATCCTCTCAGATCTCCTGTCCACTAGACATCTTCAAAGGATCTAGGCGTCTAGATCCTTTGAAGATGTCTAGTGGGGGTAGTCCAAACATTATATTTGGCACATGTCCACATTTTGCAGTAGTTAGCATTCCATACATGACAGGTTGCAAGCCCATCGCCGCTAATATGAATACTAACTGGTTTCCTCACGATGTTTTCCTTCACCGTTTTGAGCACGTGTTTATTTATGATGCGCATATAATTTTTTCGAACAGAAAAATCCATTGATGCACGCCGGGATTCGAACCCACGACCTTCAAATTGAAAGTCGAAGTACCTCCCACTCGGCCAACACGACTTTTCTTTGCTTTAGCAATTCTTGTATAAATATAATCTGAATCTAGGAAACGGCTCCAACGATTTTCATGAAATTTGGTACGTTAAGGGTTTCGGGGGCGATAAATCAAACTAGCTAGGTTTAATTTTTAGAAAACGTCGCTTTATCCGTGTTTTCAAAGCAAAGCTCACAAAAAAAGCCTCACAGCTCAGTTGGTAGTAACTCTGCTTTCAGCGCTGTAGGTTGTGGGTTCGATCCCCACCCAGAGCAAATATTTGTGTGATGAACATAGATCTTTGTTCTGTGTCTGGGTGTGTAGTATGTATCATAAGTATGTATTTACAAAAAAAAAAAAAAAAAAAAAAAAAAAAAAAAAAAAAAAAAAAAAAAAAAAACATATTTAAGTATTCTATCAGTTATCTAGTTCCCATAGTACAAGCTTTGCTTAGTTTGGGGCTTGATGGCGATGTGTAAAATGTCCACCAGTATTTATTTATTTATTTATTTATTCAGATCCCAATAGATTAAATACGGAAAGTCAGCCCATTGTTGGCAGATTGTTTAGGTACGTTCAATTTCTTTCTTTTTAGTTAAATTAGGTTTTTTGTATATTTTATTCAAACAGAATCTTTGTTTTTTTCCTATTATCAGCCAGACTTTTTGCAGATACAAAAACTTTATTTATAATTTAGTTAGAAAGAGTTATCTCGAGAATTGTTTAGGGAAAGTTTAATTAACTGTTGAGGTCCAAATGCGCAAAGGAGGGTTTGTTTTGGATTATTTTTCGTAACAATCTAAAATTGTTTTTAAATCCCCGCTTTTTAAGCGTACATAAATATACTCTTGTTAAAATAAATAAATAAGATCACGACTGTAATCCCCAAGTACGGTAGACATCCTCTCAGATCTCCAGACGCTTATCTTTGAAGATGTCTAGTGTGGGTCACGTCCAAACATTATATTTGGCACATGCCCACATTTTGCATTCCATGCGTGATATTGCAAGCCCATCGCCGCTTATAAGAATACTAACTGGTTTCCTCACGATGTTTTCCTTCCTTTGAGCACGTGTTTTTGATGCGCATACAAATTTTTTGAACAGAAAAATCCATTGATGCACGCCAGAATTCGAACCCTTCAGATTGAAAGTCGAGCCTCCCATTCGGCCAACTCGGCCGAAGTTTTGTTGAGTTTTTATGATTCGTAAATATTTGTTCCTGATCTGGGTGTAAAAAACTCAAAGTTATTAATTTTCTAAGATGGTATTTTTATATAAAAACCGATCAAGTGCGAGTCGGACTCGCACGCGCACGAAGGGTTCCGTACCATTATCTATAAAAAAATAGCAAAAAACATGTTTGTTGTATGGGAGCCCCACTTAAATATTTATTTTATTCTGTTTTTAGTATTTGTTGTTATAGCGGCAACAGAAATACATAATCTGTGAAAATTTCATATGTCTAGCTATCACGGTTCATGAGATACAGCCCTGTGACAGACAGAAGGACAGACAGACGGACAGCGTAGTCTTTGTAATGCGGTTCCGTTTTTAACTTTTGGGTACGGAACCCTAAAAACATACGTCCACACGTCCTTGCTGACAACTGTTATCTGACGGGTGACTAATAACCTAACGCTTCAGAATCCATACTTGTATTTATATCGGATTAAGCTCCCAAACATATCCAGCTCAACACTGGGGCACTCGATCCATCAATCACCACTACTGAAGTTTGAAAGTAATTCGGTTAGGGGTCTGTAACATCCGGGGGAAAGGAGGGACCAACTACAGGACAGCTGGATTGGCGACTGCAGTTTGGATGCTGGATAGGTACTATATCATAAACTTTTCTTCTATATCCTACACTAGATATGCTAACTACTGCAAAATATGGGCATGTATCAAATGTAATGTTTGGACGTGTCTCTGACTAACCCCTATCTTCAAAGATCTGAGTATCTGGAGATATGAGAAGATGTCTACCATACTTGGGGATTACAGTCGTGATCTTATTTTTTTTTTATGTTATAAAGAGAGAATTCGTATTTTTTTTTTGTAACGGATAAACTAAAAAACTACTGGATTTTTTTTAAATATTCTTTCATATATTAAAAGCTCCATTATTAACGAGTAAAACAGGTTATATTTTATTCAAAAAAAAGTAGTTAAGTATTTATGTATGGTATTCTATCAGTTATCCGGTTCCTATAGCTTTGCTTAGTTTGGGGCTAGATGGCGATGTGTGAAATGTCCACCAATATGTATTTATTATTTACTTACGACGTGTTATGGTATGGCCTGTCTCTGTATAAATGAAAATAAACGCGAAACCATATCGACCTTTTTGGCGTATCCCTGGAGATATTAACCATATTATTTGGTAAAACAATTCACTCAGATTGTATCCACGTTCATGTTGAGTCCAGTTGTTGTTTTGTCCAGGACCCTTGGGCCTTTCTTGTCCTACTTTTTGGGGAGGTAAATAGTGTGAGTATAGTAAACAAAATCGGAAATGTTTATTTTGGGACACGATGATTCATCTTTAGTGTTATTTTTTCGAGCTTTCTAATATAATAAACTATTTATATGTATTTACTAACATAAATATTTATTTATATATATACGAGTACATAAGAAACATATAAGTACATACAGGTAACATATAAGTACATATATTGAGCAAGTTCTATTAAAACAATAATGAAATTTTACTGATTTATAAAAAAAAAACAGGATCACTACTATAACTCCCAGGTACGGTAGAGATCCTACCAGATCTCCAGGCGCTCAGATCCTTATTGTACATGCTAAAGGGAGTCAGAGGCACGTCCAAACATTAAATTTGGCACTGATTTAGTTAGGTTATTTTCATATTATACGAGTATTATTTAATAAGTCTTTAAAAGATACTATTCGTAAAGTAGTACAGTTGACTTCCGTTATTTGTTTACATCTAACTATAAAAGCCGACATAATGGGCATTCTCAAGACATTCTGTGTCCGACGGTCGTGCAGTACTTATCTCTGAATAAAATGAATACTGAACAACATTTCATCACCATGGGAATATCAACATTCTGTCATTCTGTCATCACTACATAGTATAAAGCAAAGTCGCTTTCCGCTTCCCGCGTATGTATGTATGTTTGCTTATATCTTTAAAACTACACAACGGATTTTGATGCGGTTTTTTTTAATAGATAGAGTGGTTCAGGAGGAAGGTTTATATGTATAATAACATGCTACCCGTGCGAAGCCGGGGCGGGTCGCTAGTATATTATGTAAGCAAGAAAAAATAAATAGGCTTAGCTGTCTACTACTGTATACCCAAAATAAATTATTAATGTCGGAGAAATACAGTTTTTTCTTACAAAATAGATTCCATAACTAGATTTGGCATTCAGATTTTTAAGATCATTTTCGGTATTGTCATTTGGTATCAAAATTAAATTGAATTGACGACAAAGTTTCAATATCCATCCATCCAAAGTATCGAAAAAAAACAAGGTAAGAAACATTTTAATAACTGCGTCGTTGAAAAAGGTCGTTCACTCATTCCAAAAGATTGTGAGAATTCTCGTCAGAGGTGTTTACTTACAAAAATATGATATTTTTCTCATTCGATAAAAGCCTTTTGTTGTTATGTTTGTGAATTTTTGACGCTCGCTTTATGAAAGTGAACAAAATAATTTACTTTTACGAGTGAATTCTGATGTTTTGATTTTAAGTTCCGTTATTTTTAAGGTAAATATAATCCCTTAAGGGGCTGTATGTCGACGATTGCTCTTTTATTCAAATATACTACACATTATAAAATAGGAGATGTGGCTTGTTCAGAAGTATTTCTTTTTTCGTTTCGAAAAAGAGCAATCGTCGACATACAGGGCCTTAAGAAAGACTCGGGTAATTTTCTGTCTGCTCTTCCATCAATTTATTTTATTAAGAGAGATTTTCTTGTGACATGCTAAGAGGGTGTCTTATGTGTCTTATTACATTTAAAAAACCGGCCAAGTACGAGTCAGACTCGCGCACGAAGGGTTCCGTACCATTTATAGATATATAAATATGTTGGTTGTATGGGAGCCCCTCTTAAATATTTATTTTATTCTGTTTTTAGTATTTGTTGTTAGAGCAGCAACATACGTAATCTGTGAAAATTCCAACTGTCTAGCTATCACGGTTCATGAGATACAGCCCTGTGACAGACAGACGGACAGACAAACGGACAGCGAAGTCTTAGTAATAGGGTCCCGTTTTTACCCTTTGGGTACGGAACCCTAGAAAATAAAAAGAAAACAGACGAAAATGTTTCGACTAATCGAAAAGTCAAGGGACGATATTGGTTTTTTAAGTTTTATGTAAGAACTGTTAGTCCTACATGAATATAATTTAAATGAGATCAACTTAGGACTATTCTGTACACAATAGAAAATCATCGAAATCGGATCAAAATGTAAAAAAATATACATAATTGTAGAATACAGACGGTCAACGGACAGTCTAATGACACTGGCGTGTTAGCAATGTTATAAATATGGCCGACTCTGGAGAGGGGCAGTTGAGTTTCGCACGCCGGGCAGGCAACACCTCTACAGTAGTTAGATACGTAGTTTACTAGACAGTGTGTATTATTGTATATAAGTGATTGTGATAAGTTAATAAAAACATTTACTGAATAAATGTGTATTCTTCAATAATCATACAAGCAACAAAACAAATTTACATGTTAAATTGAAAACGAAAGGGAGGTGCCCTTTTCGTCAGTAAAAAAATATGGGAATTAAGTATATGTTTGGGTGCGAGAGCGAGTAACTTACGATATTGATTCATTCTTCATACATCAACCCACCCACGCTTGCGGCGCGTAGGTACAACCTACTATATTGAGTTGGCCTATTACAAAAATTACATGAACACAGTTTCGTAATACATTGCGAGCCCGTCGTTGCTACTTAGAATAATAGCTATTTTACTTTACCGTTTTAATTATGCACTAGTATTTAAATAGAAAAATCTGTTGATATACAAGTACGCCCAGACTTAGACCACGCTCGATTTTAAATTGATGGTTTATGTGTTGTCTCTAAAATGTCAGTTAGTCAGTGAAAACTTCTAGACATATAAATGCAAAAATGTGTTTTTTGATCGTGAGACAAAAAGTGAGGATATTCATGTGCTTGTACACATATCGACAGATACGAAAACCTGACTTCTCCGCCCTGCCTCACACCATTTCGTGATAACACGAACCCTAATTGGAACAGCCAACAAGGCGCCACAAACAAAGTTAAAGCATTTTATCACGGTACGATAAAACACGGTGATGTTTTCGGCGACGTATATTTAAAAAAATATATGAACCGTTTTTTTACGAAACGATACGATACAACTCGACTCTGTGCGATATATTTGTGATTATTTCATCTATCCTCTGTGACGTGCTGCAACTTTTGCCAGGGTCACAGGGTTTTGTCAGGTCAAGGTTGTGTCAAAAATTACACAACCATCATTGTCGCCTATAACAAAACGCTACCTCACAGCTGATCCACTTGTCATGCGTCCGCCAACTTTAGACATACTTAGGTAAGTGAAAACGTGGTATATCCCAGATGGATGTGTGGTGTGACTAGAATGCATGAAACGATTTGCACATTGAACGAGTACCAGTGAAGTTTAGACTTTTATTTAATAATTGTGTTTTTTGAAGCAAATAAATGTTTTTTCTTTCTTTTTCTTTAAGGGGCTGTATGTCGACGATTGCTCATTTTCGAAACGAAAAAAGAAATACTTCTGAACAAGCCACATCTCCTATTTTTATAAGTATATTACTTCAGGTTCCTACCTAGATTTCTATTAAGCTGAAAATATAATAGCAGAAACTTTTCACGATAAAGATATTATTTCAAAATGATACGTTTTAGAATTTATGATCGAAATATTTTGATACCTACTATTAAAATCAACTTGTGATTTATTGTTAAAGATAGGTAATATGTAGATCTAGATTTCTATTAGAATAGATTTTTGATAAGTAATTATACATAATTTATATCATTAATTTATTCGAAAAGCAAAGGCGGACCACGCTCCGACGTATGTTTGTCGTCATTGCAGCGGTCGGTAGGATTATTTATCGAAGTGATTAAAGATGGGTACATCTTTATTCACATACATTATAAAATAGGGGATGTGGCTTGTAAGAAGTATTTCTTTTTTCGTTTCGAACAAAAACAATCGTCGACAGGGAGCGCCTTAAGTTTGAAAGCAGTAACAGTGACGGAAAAGTTGAGTAGCTATTGCTGACGGCTGATAGAAATGAGAGGAAAAGAAAAATAAGTTGTTCACAATCGCACCCCACATGATCGTGTCGTCGCTCGTGGAAAAATTCTTAAATTTGGGCCTTTGGCTTATAGCATTACTGCAAACGACCGGGGACATTACGATGGGACGAGAAAGTAAATTATGTCCCGGATGAAATTTTGGTCTCATTAGTAATTAGGAGGTTATTTTCATAGATTTTTTTGAATAAAATATGTTCAAATTATTACAGAAAATAACCTGCAAAATATAATCAAAAGTTATTCGAAAAAGTATAGCCAGCGCGCCACTTCTAATCAGTCTAGTGGAATGTTTCTGATTAAACTCTGTAGGTGGCGCTAGTAGGAATGAAAATAAAAAATATTTTTAAGTTAAATAGTTTTAAGTTTAATTTGTCAATGGAGAGTAAAGATGCTGGTTCGAATCCCAGTGGTACGTAAATTTTGGGTACAACTTTAAATTAATCTGCAAAAAATATTTTGGCTCACAAAGCTAACTAGGTTTTATTGATTGATTGATTGATTGATTATAACTTTATTGTTCACCATAACAAAAATACACAACAAAAAATGATATAAAAAACAGAGTAAACAATGGGCGGCCTTATCGCTAATAGCGATCTCTTCCAGGCAACCTTTTTTTTATTGTCGATTGTCGTTTATTGTCGTTTTATTATCGAAGCTATTTTGTTCTAATTACTATAATATAAATAGTTATATATATTTTTTTAAATTTGGGTATTCCTAGTCGTACTTATAAATATTCATAACAAAATTATGTCATGTTCCTAATTTCATCCAATTTTACTATTACCTCTTTGATAAATGATACCTAAATGAACCCACTATTTGGCGTAATAATAAAACTGGGGCCATACCACAAGCTCAGAAGTAATATGGCCTCAACTGGCCTCACAGCTTAGTTGGTAGTAACTCTGCCTTCTACGCTGTAGGTTGTGGGTTCGATCCCCACCCAGGGCAAACATTTGTGTGATGAACATGGATGTTTGTTCTGTGTCTGGGTGTTACTATGTATATTATGTATGTATTTACAAAAAAAAAGTAAATAAGTATTCAATCAGTTATCTGGTTCTCATAGTACAAGCTTTGCTTAGTTTGGGGCTAGATGGTGTTGTGCGTAATGTTACTCATGGTGCGAAAGTGACAATGCAATACGAACTTTATGGTGTTGTCACTTTCGCTCGCGAGTAATATTGTTTTGATATTACTTTAGGAACTGTGGTACGGGTCCTGAGCAAGCGTCACGTCATGTTGCGTGATTTGTAAAAGTGCTTTTAAACGGTCAATTTAAATTGCACCTTGCAAAGCTCAACAATACAAGTTCCAATACAAAAGGATATCTAAAGTAGAGTGAGAGCGCTAGTTGTGGGCATATAACAACATTTTAATTTTCAAATAAACGGTTTATATTGAAAAAAATGATAAAAACGACGATTTTTAACAACATAGGATAGAGTATTTTATCTATCTCTTAGAATAAGCAAAGGTTTTGTAACAGGCGATATTTATTTATTAATTAATCATATTTAAATAGACAAAACGGGAAATCATTAGTTGTGATCAACAAATCTATCACAACTGTCAGTAATCAAAACGGACCATAGACAAAGAATTGTATTATTTGATTTTAAACAAGTTTATTTGCTATGCTTAGTTATTGACTGCCAAAATTAAAAATACCCAAAGCCGGGGTAGGCACCACAACCGGGTTTATGACCCTACTTACATCAAAAGATGACTGGACAAAACTTCAAAGGGTTGATAACTTTAATAAAAAAACTGATAACTTTATGTTTCGTTACTAAAAATCATAGTGTTGCAAATACTTTATAAAAAACCGGCCAAGTGCGAGTCGGACTCGCGCACGAAGGGTTCCGTATCATTATCTATAAAGACGGCAATAAAAACACGTTTGTTGTATGAGAGCCCCACCTAAATATTTGTTTTATTCTCATTTTAGTATTTGTTGTTATAACGGCAACAGAAATACATAATCTGTAAAAATTTCAACTGTCTAGCTATTACGGTTCATGAGATACAGCCTTGTGACAGACAGACGGACAGACGGACAGCGAAGTCTTAGTAATAGGGTCCCGTTTACCCTTTGGGTGCGGAACCCTAAAAATAAATAAAATTCGTTGAAAACTGTCATAAACTCCTGAAATAACTGGTTTCGAAACTCCAAAAAAGTTATCAACTTCTGCAGCTGATTGTACCGCTGAAAAAGTTTACCTCGTACTAACTTTGTTTGTGTTACGAGTATGATAAACACGTAATTCTGAAACGGAAATCTGTTCGTGTATACTTAAGGCGCTCCCAGTCGACGATTGATTTTGTTCGAAACGAAAAAAGAAATACTTCTGAACAAGCCACATCTCCTATTTTATAATGTATAGTATATGTGAATAAAGATGTACCCATCTTTAATCACTTCGATAAATAATCCTACCGACCGCTGTAATGACGACAAACACACGTCGGCGCGTGGTCCGCCTTAGCTTTTCGAATAAATTAATGATATAAATTATGTATAATTACTTATCAAAAATCTATTCTAATAGAAATCTAGATCTACATATTACCTATCTTTAACAATAAATTACAAGTTGATTTTAATAGTAGGTATATAAAATATTTCGGCCATAAATTCTAAAACGTATCATTTTGAAATAATATCTTTATCGTGAAAAGTTTCTGCTATTATGTTTTCAGCTTAATAGAAATCTAGGTAGGAACCTGAAGTAATATACTTACAAAAATAGGAGATGTGGCTTGTTCAGAAGTATTTCTTTTTTTGTTTCGAAAAAGAGCAATCGTCGACTGGGAGCCCCTTAAGGTGTGAGCGGACATAGCGCGGCATTAAGCGCGGCATTCGCAGGACACAAGTTCCGCGTGACTAGTTTAAACATAAAGGGAAATACGCGCGGCCGTCGGTGTCGTCCAATGATAGTGCGGCTAGCAACGCGCAGCTCAAGTGTCGCGCTATGTCTGGTCACACCTTTACGTGTTTATTTGATGTAGGTACGTCGATTCGACCTCCGAAAAAATAAATATTTATTTTTGTATATTGTATCGTCCACGTAAGACTCGTATTTATAGTCGTATGAGGAAAAATAAAATATCTCTTATATCTTATTTGCTAGGCAACCTGTTTGCTATTTATGAATGTAGATTATTTATTATCTAACATAACCGTATCTAGTACTATTTTAGCGATTGAAAAAATAATTCTTACAAAATACTAGCCGACCCGTGAAAGACGTTGTCCTGTCAAATTTCAATCATTTATCTGACAGCAAAATCCCCATTTACAAAATTTTCTGCCATTTATTGAATTCATTTGTTACAAAAAATGTGATAAATGAAGAACCGCTTTACCGATTTTGTGCAAACTTCACATAAACCATCTACTAAATAGTCCGAACAAGCCTAAACATTTAGTTTGGATAGGTGAGCCCGTTCTTGAGTTATAAAATTACAACGAAAAGTGGCATTGATTTTTATATATCATGTTTTTCTTTTTCCTTTTGGTTCTAAAATCACATAATTAGATTACGGTATAATGTCTTCAATTTTTATTACAAGTTATTTTTCTGTCGGATGTACTAAATAAATAAATATGATTCAGGCTAACCATTATCGTTTTTTTTTACCCACATCTATTGTCACCAAATAACTTGAGATATGACTGGCGCAACAATAATTGCTTGAATAGTTGCTCGTATAGGATCATCCTTAGACACAAAAAGCGCTGTTTATATTTAATATTAGCTGTCCGTCCAGCTTGGCACGCGTGTACTAATGATGTTTATATGCATATTTTTGATACCTTAGGCGCATCGTTCACACGAGCTAGAGTCGAGGCGGTGTCGAGGCGAAGTCGCGGCACAGGCGAAGCGGAGGGGGAGTTGAGGCGAAGGCGAGTAATGCCGGGGTCCCACACGTTTTCATGCGCCAGACCGCGCCAAGGCGGATGGACGCGCCGTGGGAACGATGCATCCGTGGTGGCCCGTGCTCGAAACGCTCTGTACGCGACGCGCCGGACGCACACAGGCGGAGCGTCATCCGACGCGGCCCGTCGTTTTACGCGCCGTGGGACCCCGGCTTAAGAGAGCGACAGCGCCTCGCCGTCGTCTCGACTTTAACTCGTGTTTAACGGCTTTGCGCTTTTGGTTACATTACTGCCATTTTCGTGGAAATATCTAATTTTTTTAAAATTATTTTATAGCCTTTGTAACTCACTGATAATGTAGCTTTTAATAGCTGAAACAATTTTTTAAATTGGTCTATAAATTATTTAGTTTATCCAGTTCAAACAAAAATACAAATTTCACCTATTTAGTAGTATAAACATTTTGTTTAATATCAGACATTTTTACCCAACGCCAATCTAGCCCCAAACTAAGCAAAGCTTGTACTATGGGAAAAAGATAACTGATAGAATACTTATATACTTTTTTGAAGATATAATATACCTACCAGACACAGAACAAACATCTATGTTTATCCTTGGTGGGATCGAGCCCACAACCTACAGTACAAAAGGCAGAGTTACTACCAACTGAGCTGTGAGGACTTCATAACATTCCATGTAGACAATTATTATGAAGTTGTGAGGAATGTAATTTTTATAAAAGTAACAAGCTGACCCGTGCCCGCTTCGCTGGGTGACAGACATTTCTAAATGTGATTATTTTGGATAGGTATGGCTATGGTATGGATCCAGACCGCTATAGTTCCACATCTGGTATTCCGATCTTCCAAAATTGTAGCCTATAAGTTGCCGAGGACTAATATAACAAAAAAAGTTTCATCAAGTTTCGCAAAAACTGCTGGACGGATTTCCGTCCAGCAGTTTTTGCGTGAAAGCCAGACAGACAGACAGACAGACAGACAGACAGACAGACAGACAGACAGACAAAAATTTCAAAATGTTTTTTTTTTGGCTTGTATTACTTGTATGAAGACCCCTAGGAGTATTTTTTTTACTTTTTATTCAATGTACAGAATTGAACTTTCTACAGTTTTATTATATGTATAGATAGATAATATCATGTTGACACGCTAAATAGATAAAGACAACAATAATGGATGAAAGTTATGTTACTATTTCACGCCAACAGCACTACTTTCAAGGTGCCTCAAACGACGCACTGTTTCATGACTTTTTCTTTTAATTTATTTTAAGGCGCTGCCAGTTCCTAAAACCGCCGCAGAAACGACTAAGACAGTTAACAACGGCAAGCTCTAGATGGCGTATGCGTATCGTAAATATTATCGACAGTTTTTATGAGATCGCGTTGCTGGTACCTACGTAGGCAAGTAATAGGGGTAGCTTTACCGACCCCTCAATAACCATTTTCTCTTTGTCCGCCTTTGCTTTTCGAATAAATTAATGATATAAATTATGTTAACTTACCAAATTCTATTATAATTAAAGTCATAAATATACTCACATCATATGTTTAATTCGTAAAATACAATAATATTCTCCATAACAATAATTCATCAACCACCATCTTGTTTTTCATTTCCACCAACTCACAACCTTTTTTAAAATTCGAACTCTAACTACTAAAGAGTTTTTATTCTACCTCTTATAAGGAGGCTGCAATAATGGCTAATTATTACAAACCGAAAGGAATAATTGTACATTCCCTAATCGTCAGAGGCACGTCCTAACTTTACATGGAAACTAATTTTCATCAAAATCATTGGAGCCGTTTCCGGTATTCAGAGATTTACCTATGTACAAGAATTGCAGGTATTATTCTAGTTAAGATAGATAAATAGAAAATACTTTTTAGTCGGGTACTAAGCGAGCGGAGCCGCGCGCAGAATCTAGTTTGTAAATAAATTGAATCTACACAGAAGTCCGCAAAGATATTAAATTGCATCTAACCTCAATAACGAGGATTTAATCAACTCAGAAATTGGTATTTTCTCAACTCCGTAAATGCTTTTTAGTTTAGAAATAAATACCTACTAACTTCCTTCTAATTTAAACTTGAATTACAGATTGACGTAATAAATGACTTTGATCCTTGGTTTATTTTTTATACTATGTTTTAGGCAACCACTATAAACATAAATTCATTGCCATAAGGTCCAGTCTACTCGTTTTTTTAGGGTTTCGTAGTATACAAGAAACCCTTATAGTTTCGCCATGTCCGTCCGTCCGTCCGTCTGTCCGCAGCCTATCTCTGAGACTATTAGTGCTAGAAAGCTGTTTGGCATGAAATAAGCCAAGTGGTAGAATAAAATCTTAAACGACAATTTTTTAAGGGTACCTTCTTACCTCCCCTACATTTAAAGTGGGAATGTTATTTTTCTCGCGTACCCCATGGTGTGGGGTATCGTTGGATAGGTAATTCAAAAATATTGCGGGTTTGTGAAGACAACTTTTCGATTAAGAAATCCGTTTGTGAAATATTAAGCTTTAAAGTGCCAATTTTTCTCATGTAGGAGGCACTGACTTTGATTTAGTAATTATTTACACTTCAAGATATTACACATTCATTTATGTGTTTTTGTTTGTACAGGATAAACTACCAATTTTTTAAATTCCTTTACCTACCAAAAGCAAAATTACCAGCAAGTAATTTAATTTCAAAAAAATTAGAGATCCCCACAAATATTTGCCTTTAATCTTCATTAGTACATCGATAATAATAAATAAAGGGGGAACTTATAATCCGAAAAACAACCCCTAAATGATAAAAAAACGCAAAAAGGATGATTTGCGTTGGTGTGCAACAAATCTGACATCACAGACTAAAAACATTTAGTCGTCATAGCAATGCAGTTTTGACTAATTAATGAAACGCATTCTACCGAAATTCGTAATTTATTTTATCAGTACAAGGTTTATAGAGAAAAAGTTGCCTGAAACTGCTTATTCCTATGCGATTATTAAAATTTGACAGGACAACGTCTTTCACGGGTCGGCTAGTAAATAATAAAACGAGCGACCGCAGTGATAAAATATGAAGTGGTTAAATGTTAAGGAGGTTTATAGACCCTCGTCATACCATACCCACAGATGACCTACAGCTATTCCGTGAGATATCTTATCCATCGACCAAGTAGCTCAATAGACACCTACTGGCTTCATTTCTTCAAACAAAAAATTCAGTCAAAATTCAAATTCAAATTGTTTATGTACTTTATGTTGTTACAATGGTGTAGGTAAAGTAGGTAGTTTCTCACATAAACCCTGTAAGGGCACAACAATATTTCAAATTAAATCGCGTTATATATATACAATTAGAAACTAATAACTAATATATCGTCAGCTTACTGGTAAAAGTGAGTAAGTGCACTTTTTGGCTAAATTGAGTTAAATATGCAGTTCTTACTATTTGTTTACGCTCTATCTACTGGTAAAATCTAATAACTGCTCTGCCGTACGGTTGCAGAGATAAGCAGAGTAAAAAAGTTGTAAGTACCCACATTTTGAAAAAAAAAATACCAGTAGAACGTCACAAAAATTCTAATTGCCTATACCGTTCCATGTTCATTCAGTGAAAAAGCAATAAATATAAATTAATGGTTTTTACATTTGTAATAATTTGAATATTTGAACAGCGTAAACGGTTATTTATTTCATTTCAACTGCGCCCGGCCGTTTACACAGGATCTGTAGCCCATATGTGTTGTCTGACAGTGTTCGCTGCATGAGGAGTCCAGGCTGTGTGGTCGATGCCTACAGCTATTCCGTGAGATAAATCTTATCTCACCTGTTGAACTGACAGTTACATCGTATTTTGTCAGTGGTTTGCATCAGTCTGTTTTATTCGACCCGTATTCGTTTTTTAAATGCCAATGTGTTTTTATTACTCTGGTGGAATACAAAACAATTGATAAACGTATGGTGGTGGGATCTTTTATTTTAGAATTATCGTTCTTTTTTTAAATTTAAAACTACAAAGCTCAAACAGCAGATGGTAAATTGTATTTCCATTGTTTTATTGTCGTATGTCGTAGGTGTACTAATTTTATCGTGTGTCTGAAAGTACCACACTAGTTCTTTTCTGTATTAATATTATAAAGAGGTAAGATTTGATTGTTTGTTTATTTGTTTGCATTGAACAGGCTCCGAAACTACTGAACCGATTTGAAAAATTATTTTATCATTAGAATCCTACATTATTCCTGATGAACATAGGCTAAATTAATTACTAGAAAAAATCAGGGATCCCTATTAAAACTTTAATAGTGTAACCCAAGGTGTAAAATAATTAGCCATAAAATCATTACCCGTTAGTATACCCGTGCGACGCCGGGACAGACTTCTAGTACCTTATAAAGTCAAAATATTTTACGTCTTAGCATGATAAATAATAATCCCCAAGAACGGTAGACCCTTGAATATGCCTAAAGGTGGAAGTTAGAGGTACGTTCAAATATAACATTTGGCCCACATTTACTAGTCGTCTCATCAATTGGTGGAATTAAAATATATATTTATAGAATCACGACTGTAATCCCCAAGTACGGTAGACATTGTAGACATCCTCTCAGATCTCCAGGCGCTTAGATCCTTTGAAAATGTTTAGTGGGGGTAGTCAGAGGCACGTCTAAATATTATATCTGGCATGCGCACAATTCACAGCAGCCCTCTCATTAATACACCGGTAGACATAAATAGGAAAGTAACTTATCCGTTTTAGATAAATATGACCCAGAAATAAGTTTTATTGAACTCTGAATCATTCTGCCAAAGTTGGATTTTAACAAATCGACTTTAGTAAAGGAAATTCAGCCTTTAAGCTAAAAATAACTTAAACGTCCACCGCATAAATTGCTTAAAACTTGTAATCCTTGAGACGTCAATAAAGTAAGTGGGTAATTTCAACCCTTCTCAGTCTTTGCGGTCTGATCGACCGAGGAACATTAGTCATTCGGGCACGACTGCTCGTGACGAAACACGGGTTACAATTAATTGTTTTACTTAGTCTGTTTCTACTGGCGAGATGATTTATTTCATGAATTCTCATGGTTAACTGGCGGACGCTGTGTTTTTTCAGTTATGAAGCGGGACAGATTTTTTTGATAAAAGAGTTTTTGGTTCTGTGGCTTTGTTTTTTTATTTTATATAATTGTACAATTTGTACATCGATTACCTACTCCGTAAATAACTCCGATTCTTACATCGATAGTAATAATAATAATAATAATTATGTTTATTTTTCAAAAGAAAAGAACAGTGGTCTTGGTACCATAACATAACATTGTAATAAATATTCCAAATTGAAAACAGTACCATTAGTTGACTCTGTTCCTCACACTAGGACTATAAAGCCTGTATAGTAAGATCTCAGATAACTGGGCCTCACAGCTCAGCTGGTAGTAGCTCTTTCTCTGCGCTGGAAAAATATTTGTGTAATGAATATCGATGATCTACTTCCCATAGAACAAGCTTTGCTAAGTTCGGGACGCTGTGTGATAATGTCCACCAAAAAACGTTAAAACACTAACCCTCGTATTCAAGAACGACACTATGAGAACGCGCACCCACAGTGGACGAAATCTTTTTTCATAAACATCACTTTATGTGTTGAGCGACACTATGGCGCACGCTACCGTGTGCCTTTAGAGCTCAACTTTGGCTAGAGGCACACGACAATGTGCCTCTAGTCACACTATGCAGTGTCGCACAACACATAAAGTGATGTTTATGAAAAAAGATTTCGTCCACTGTGGGTGCGTGTTCTCATAGTGTCGTTCTTGAATACGAGGGTTATTGACACAGAAAAAGTGTCAGTTTTGACATTTGAATGATATGATAATGATACAGAAACAGACAGTGATCGTGCTCATGCCACTGGTCTAATATAAATTTCATCGACATCGAATAATCTATACATATAATAAAACTGTAGAAGAGTTCAATTCTGTTCATTGCATGAAAACTAAAAAAAATACTCCTAGAGGCCTTTATACAAGTAACACAAGCAAAAAAAAAACATTTTGAAATTTTTGTCTGTCTGTCTGTCTGTCTGTTGTCTGGCTTTCACGCAAAAACTACTGGACGGATTTTAATTAAACTTTTTTTGTTATATACTTATTAGTCCTCGGCAACATATAGGCTACAATTTATTTTGAAGATTGGAATACCAGATGTTAAACTATATGTCGACCAGCGAAGCGGGCACGGGTCAACTAGTATCTAATAAATAGACATCAGCATAATACTAGTACAATTATATTTCCTACAGTAGTGTTTAGTCTACAATTTTATTTCCTATTTTCTTTACATTTTATCTAACAGCTAGATCCTTTCAAAACAAATACGGTATTCTTTTCAATTTATACCCAAACTTATTCGAGTTCGTAAGCTCCTTAGTTAGAAACGCCAATAAATCAGAGCGATATTTTGTCAAACGTATCCTCACTTCAAAAGTTGCGTCGTTAGTCAAACTTGGGAAAAAGTGCGTGTTGAATCAGAACAAAATAAAAATAACGCCAGGTCAAAAGGACCCAGATAAACAATTTCGATTTGTAGAGTTATTGGTCAGACGGACAATCAATCATTGACTGGTTGGGTGATATTATAAATCCGAAAGTTTGTAAAAATATTCGTAAGTTTGAATGTTTTCACGCTCAAACGACCAAACGGGTTTGAATGAAGCTTAGAAAAAAAAAGTGGGCGGCGACGTGCTTGTCACGTGTGGAATGCTAACTACGGCAAAATATGGGCCTGTGCCAAATGTAATGATTGGACGTGCCTCTGACCACCCCCTTTAGAGTCTAGAGATCTGAGAGAATGTGTACTATACATGGGGATTACAGTCGCCTATAGGCTATACATATTCTAAGCTAGACATATTCATACCTATAATTATGCTATTCTAGGATATATCCTAGAATAGCATAATTATAGGTTACCAAGTATGGTAGACATCCTCTCAGATCTCCAGTCGCTCAGATCTTTGTAGATGTCTAAAAGGGTAGATAGTCAGTTGTGCCTACTGTGATGTAACTGTGTATTGTTTGTACCATTCCCTTTCCAAATTACACAATGGTTAGCTGTAAAAAATACTAACTAGCATTAAGTTCGCCTATGTACATGTTCTTGTGTTATGCAATATAGAACTTTTTGTCTATCTATGTATTACAATGTTAATACCTGAATTACTTTGTTTCCTTCACCGAATTTTAACTTTGGGTAATCTTTTATTTACTTACATACTTTCGAACAACTAATCATTAAACCGCTGCTTTCTTAAACAAGTTGGGGTATCACATACCCCACAATAGATTTATTATTAAATCAGCATTGTTTGAAGACTTTTTTTCAAATAAAACTGGCCCAGTGCGAGTCGGATTCGCGCACGAAAGCTTCCGTACCGTTATCTATAAAAAGCGGCAAAAAAATACGTTTGTAGTATGGGAGCCCCACTTAAATATTTATTTTATTCTGTTTTTAGTATTTGTTGTTATAGCGGCAACAGAAATACATCATCTGTTAAAATTTCAACTGTCTAGCTATCACGGTTCATGAGATACAGCCCTGTGACAGACAGGTCTGTATCTCATGAACATGAGTTTTAGTAATAGGGTTCCGTTTTTACCCTTTGTGTACGGAACCCTAAAAACAGCCAACATCTTATACTTATCCAACCTGCCCACGATCTATAAGGCTAATAGCACTCGATATTCCGAAAATTTTAACGTCAAAGGAAAAATTATATGTGATTTACATTTTTATACCATTCGCCCGATTTTAATACTTCTTTGGTAACAAAGATATTGTTGAGGCGTCCATAATGACGCAAATGAGTAACATCATGGAAAAGTAATTTCTTGAGGCGCTCTGAATATATCCTTGAATATGTCTAAAGAGGCACTCAGAGGCACGTCCAAACATTATCACAATACCCATGTCGGAGACAAATCGTCGCATCGCCCGCCACTACTGTACAGGACAGCGGCGAGCGGGGATCGGGGGGAGGAAGAAGCCGCCTCGACACCGAGCTGCGCCGACACACACCATTCAAAACCACGGACCCACATAGGCGCGCGTTTCTTACTTCAATAAACGAACCAACTATACAGTCCACTAATAGTTTAATTTCTACCAACTGAGGAACCCCAACACCCACATTTTGCAGTAGTTTGCATTCCATACATACAGTGTAACAGGTTGCAAGCTCGTCGCCGCTAACTGGTTTCTTCATGATGTTTTCCTGCCCCGTTTTGAGCAAATTAGTAAGAATATTATTCAAGATGTCTAAGAAGGGTAGTCAGGGGCCCATACAGTACAATACAAACAACATTGAGCAAGTAGCCCACATTTTTCAGTAGTTATTATTAGCTAGTAATATATAATTTCCCAGACCCCGTGAATAGTTGACATTATTCGGCTAGACAAAATTACAAAGACTAAAGAAAATAAAAGCTAAGTAAAGTTATAAGGAGCCGTCGATGCAAAATAACGGTTATAAAAAAGCGTTGAAGAAAAACATCGTAAGGAAGCATTGAGCTTAATGTACTACGTACTAGAGATAATTGTACCACAAAGTAATAATTTGCGGTGCGCCTTGCGGTCCCTGGACCACAGTGGACTCAGTCCGAGTCTAACGCCTGTGACGCGCGAACGTGTTTTTCGTGGCGCTTACGACCTTTTTGATTGAAAGTAACTTAAGCCATTCAGCGCTCAGCGCTTTACGTTTCAATGTTTCGTTTAGCCATATAAATATTTATTTTACGCTGCAAGCGGACTTTGGCTTTAATAATTGAAAATTGAGCAATTTATTTGGCTTGGATAGCTCCTCTAGTACGTAGTACATTAAGCTCAATGTAAGGAAGCCATTTAGTGTTCTTTTTGGGTGTTGGCCGAGTGGGATGTACCTTGACTTTCAATCTGAAGGTCGTGGGTTCGAATCCCGGCGTGCATCAATGGATTTTTCTGTTCGAATGCTAACTACTGCAAAATGTGGGCATGTATAAGATATAATGTAATGCATGTATAATATAATGCCAAATATAATGTTTGGACGTGCCTCTGACTACCCCCACTAGACATCTTCAAAGGATCTAAGCGTCTGAAGATCTGAGAGGATGCCTACCGTACTTGGGGATTACAGTCGTGATCATTTTTTTTTTTTTTTTTTTTTTTTTTTTTTTTTATTATTAGAGTTAGGTTTTTATTGTCGACGGTTCCTCTCGACCCAGGCTAGAAAAATCAGGCAACGATGTCAAAATCTTGGCAATGATGAATACTATTATACCTATCACGTGCGTTTGAATGTTTGGACGTACCTCTGACTATCCCCTTTAATCTACGTCAAGGATCTGAATAGATCTCTACCGTAGATACCTGCTTGGGGATTGCAGTCGCGCGTTACCCTATATCATTTTTCATTTCATCGCGGCCGCTTTATAACGGTTTCTGATAAACAACAACCCCTACCTTCACAAAAACAAAGTAAACAACAAGCTATTTGTTTCTCCCGGTTGCTTTTAAACATGACATTTTGGACACGACTTTATTCGCAAGCAATTTTGAATGTATTTTATTGTTCGCTTTCACAAAGCTCTGTGCATATTGTGGCTTCGGCTCATTTTATGTCAATTATTACGACTTTGACAGCTCGGGTATGGCTACATCACTACATAGTATAAAGCAAAGTCGCTTTCCGCTTCCCGCGTATGTATGTATGTTTGCTTATATCTTTAAAACTATACAAGGAATTTTGATGCGGTTTTTTTTAATAAATAGAGTGATTCAAGAGGAAGGTTTATATGTATATTACATGCATAATATAGTAGAGGAACACTGATAATTTTAGAGGTTTCTAATGTGATGTCGTAAATAAACACATTTTTTTGCGCTTACATTGCAAATGCTGGCTGAACCCCACGAGATATATCAAAATAATGTACTACAGTATTGTACACCTTAAAAACGTCTACAAAAAAGTCAACGATGGTATTAGAAATGTCTTACGCACAGCGAAGCGGGCACGGGTCAGCTAGTCTATACATATAATAAAACTGTAGAAGAGTTCAATTCTGTACATTGATTAAAAACTAAAAAAAAAACTGCTAGGGGTCTTCATACAAGTAACACAAGCCAAAAAAATACATTTTGAAATTTTTGTCTGTCTGTCTGTCTGTTGTCTGGCTTTCACGCAAAAACTACAAGACGGAGTTTGATGAAACTTTTTTTGTTATGTAGCTATTAATCCTCGGCAACATATAGGATATAATTTATTTTGAAGATTGGAATACCAGATGTGAAACTGTCCCCCAGCGAAGCGAGCACGGGTCAGCTAGTGCATACATAAAATTACAACTGTTTTAAAAGCAGCCGTAGAAAGGTAGGCTTTTTCTACGGCTTGCTGCGTGCGACTATGCTATTCCTACACTGGTGTTAGTTGTTATTTAACTTTTTCTCAACATTTCATCATCATCATAATCCGGCGTGCCTAAATGGATTTTTACTGTTCGAAAAATTTATATGCGCATCAAAAATACGTCCTCAAAACGGTGAAGGAAAACGAGAGGAAACCAGTTAGTATTCTTAAAAGCGGCGATGGGCTTGCAATCTATCACGTGCAAAATGTGGGCCGGTGCTAAGTATTATATTTGGACGTGCCTCTGACTACCACCGCTAGGCATCTTCAAAGTATCTAAGCGCCTGGCGATCTGAGAGGATGTCTACCGTACTTGGGGATTATTTTTTTAAGTTTCATCAAAATCCGTTTGATGGTTTTAGCATGATTGAGCCACAACTATCCTCACAATCTATCAGAATTATAATAATAGGATTATTACAAGGTTATATTAAATATGAATCCGTAATCCCAAACTGTATTTCGCAGCTTTGTGTAAGAGAGTATTCAGTTTTATTTTATGCTGAGTGCAGTTTTTGCTAACATTCGATAGACGATTGTATGGCATGGCGGCGGCGTGGCACAGCTGGCGTCCGTTGCCATATTTATTACTTTTATGCGTCGGTTTCCTAAGAAGTGGCTTTTGTAAGACGACCGTAATGTCCGAGATACACGAGGCTAGTGTTTCAAGCAAGGATAGCACGATGTAAGGCACACGGGTACAACCACAAAACGCCGCCGCCACAGAGATATTTCCTATAGTTTTCATACATTTTGTATAGACGCGCCGCTCACGTGAAGCCGGTGGCGGCCACTCGCTACGACTACAAAATATATGAATATGAATAGCGTTAAGTGGCTGTGGATGGCGGTCCGTTTGCGACTAGCCTTACAAACTAGTGCTAGTGTAGTAGTGATTTAACATTTCACAGCTCAGTTGGTAGTAATTCTGCCTTCTGCACTGTAGGTTGTAGGTATTTCCACAGGGACAAACATTTGTGCGATGAACGTGGATATTTGTTCTGTGTCTGGGTGTATAATCATAAGTACGAGTATGTATTTACAAAAAAAAGTATAAACAGTACAAGCTTTGATTCTATATCGCTTTTAGCGATAAGACCGCCCATTGTACATTTATGATTGTTGTTATTTACCATTTGTTTTCTTTGTGTGCAATAAAGAGTTAATTTATCTATCTATCTATCTAACGGAAAAAAATCACGTTTGCAGTATGGAAGTATTTGTTGTTATAGCTGCAACAGAAATACATAATTTGTGAAAATTTCAACTGTATAGCTATCACGGTTCATGAGATACAGCCCTGTGACAGACGGACAGACGGACAGCGAAGTCTTAGTAATAGGGTCCCGTTTTTACCCTTTAGGTACGAAACCCTAAAAACAGTATATTGCCATGAGTTGCAATATTATGGCCGCTGTTTTTTAGTAAACTTTGTATTTAAGTACATATATGTTTTGTTTTGAGTTTTCTGATAAAGATTAATGTGTGTTTGGAGTTAGGAGAAAACGAACTGTTATTTTTTGTTTAATGTGTTTTAAACCTACTTTTAAAACGACGTATATACGAGTAAGATTGTTTAAAAAAAACCGGCCTAGTGCGAGTCGGACTCGCGAACGAAGTGTTGCGTACCATTATCTATAAAAAAACGCCTAAAAAAACACGTTTGTTGTATGGGAGCCCCACTTAAATATATATTTTATTCTGTTTTTAGTATTTATTGTTATAGCGGCAACAGAAATACATAATCTGTGAAAATAACAACCGTCTAGCTATCACGGTTCATGAGATACAGCTCTGTGACAAACTGACGGACAGCGAAGTCTTAGTAATAGGGTCCCGTTTTTACCCTTTGGGTACGGACCCCTAAAAAAAGATCTTTTAAAAACCTATTTTTCAAATTTCTTACTGGCCTTTCCTCTTAAGCCTCGCATTGTAATCGCGTCACCCAGCTAACGCAATCATATCCATCTTGCTCCTTCCTTTGAAGTCAATCCCCATTTTTTCCAAATTCTCGTAACGGGAATAAAACGTACGAGGGCAAACGATGATATAATTTTATTGGATTATTTTTCGCGCGTACAATGGGAATTGGGAACGATATAAAAAGGGGTAGGCGTACGTTTATATTGTAGCTACGCGCGTAAAATTTGGTTTTTAGCTGGATTTTTTTAGCTTTTTACACCAATTTCAAAAAATAAGGTTCTCAAATCAAATATTCTAAAATATTTTATGAAATATGTATAACTAGGTGGAATCTTGCAACTCAATTTTGAGGCAGTTATCCCCAACCGATTGAGCTGAAATTTTGCACACCTATGTAACTTCGGTGACAATAATACTCATAAATATTGGTGGACATTATCACACAGCGCCATCTAGCCCCAAACTAAGCAAAGCTTGTACAATGAGAACTAGATAACTGATATACATATGATACATAATAACACCCAGACACAGTTTTGGGCTAGATGGCGCTGTGTGATAATGTCCACCAATATTTATTTATTAAATTTATTTTAAACTATATATACTTGTATAATCCTAGAAAAACTATTATGAGTATGAATGGTACAAGAATTTTATTTAAAAAAAAACACGTTTTTGCAAATAGAAGCCGTTTAGAACCAGAGCAGCACTAGAAAGATATTTTACCCACATTATCGACAAATAACATCCCCGTTATGTTACCATTCGGTGAACGTGTCATTTGAACGCGTGGCGTGTGTCCACACTGCCAAGCCTAGCGCGGTAGCTGCGACGGTCATATGAAATCCTACTAATGCGAAAGTTTGTGAAAAGACATGTTAGTTTGTTCCTCAATCAGGCCTAAACGACACAACTGAATGAGATAAAAAATCAGAATAAAGATTATGTGTATTTAATAATCCGAAAAATAAATAAAACAACCCATAAATTATAAAAAAACGCAAAAGAATGATTTCAGTATAGATGGCGCTGAAGTGCAAAAAATCTGACATCTTAGACTGAAAACATTCAGTTGTCATAGCAACGCATTCTACCAAAAAGTTGAACCTACTAAGATCGCTCGGTACTTGTAATTTATTTTATCAAAAAATCTGATATTAGTTTTGACTACTAAATGATACGCCTTCTACCAAAAATTCTTATTTATTTTATCATTACACAAGGAAAAAATTGGAAGTCGGCTGAAAGTGCTTCTAAAATCTAAAAAAAAATTTGGGCAGGACAAAGTCTGTCACGGGTCGGCTAGTGTTTGATACATCGCGCGCACCTCACCGCGCTAGGCTCGGTAGTGTGGACGAACACTTTTGTAAATAACGAGGGCGCGCGTTGAATGCGAATACGGAACACACTGTGTCATTATTTTCGCGATCAAACGATCACAGACTAACACCCGCACCTATTTAGTCGAGTGTATTTTTTTTACTAACTTCACTGTCACTTTTCCGAGTGTGTTAACTGAGCCATGGACCAGTCCCTAATACGGATAGGAAATAAATTTAATCGCGTTGGATTAAGATCCTCGTATTATAAATGCGAAAGTTTGTGAGTTTGTTTGTATGTTTGTGCCTCAAGTTATGTTTGTGGCTTAAAGGCAAAACGGATTCAGATGAAATTTGCTGTAGATGTATGTATAATTATGCCTGAATGAAACATAGACTACTTTGAAAAACGAAAAATATCCCCAAAATGATTAAAAAACGCAAAAGGGATGAATTTGATATAGATGGCGCTCGGACTCGCGCACAAAGGGTTCCATACCATAATCTATAAAAAACGCCAAAAACACGTTTGTTGTATGAGAGCCCCACTTAAATATTTATTTTATTCTGTTTTTAGTATTTATTGTTATAGCGGCAATAGAAATACATAATCTGTGATAATTTCAACTGTCTAGCTATCACGGTTCATGAGAGCCTTGTGATAGACAGACGGACAGACAGACGGACAGCGAAGTCTTGGTAATTGGTCTGTATCTCATGAACCGTGATAGCTAGACAGTTAAAATTTTCACAGATGATGTATTTCTGTTGTCTGTCCGTCAGATCAGACAGATGGACAGCGAAGCCCTATGGCTAGTATTAATAGGCTCCCGTTTTTACCCTAAAAAATAAACAGGTAGAATGCACCTGGGATAGCGCAGATAAACTTTCACAAAACCCGACGCTGTACTTTTTTATGTACTATTTTTCTCGGTACCAGACAAAGCGGATTCAAAAAGCATTTTGCACAAAAGGTACACGAGTTGTCCCATTCACGGGACATGTTGATCCCGTAGTCCACTCGAATGGTTTATTTCGGAAAAACAAATGTTGTTTCAACGGCCGGTTTGTTTGTCCCATCTGAAAGTTCTGAACAAACTCGGGTGTATACCACAAGAGATGATTTTATTTTAACGAGTCGCGTGTTTTGCTATTTTTAGAATATTGTTTTTATTTGTTCGCGCCGATGGGATTGTAACCTCACGTCCAAAGACCCGGTTGTGGTACCTACCCCGGTTTTGGTCATTATCAATTTTTGCTGTCAATAACTAAGCATAGCAAAAAAACTTGTTCATAATCTATAGTTAATACAATTCTTTGTTTATGGTCCGTTTTGATTAGTGACAGTAGTATACCTCTAGACTTGATTGACCACAACTAGATATTTACCGTTTTATCTATTTAAATATGAATAAAGCATAAATAAATATCGCCTGTTACAAAACCTTTGCTTAACCTAAGAGATAACTCTATTCTATGTTGTTTAAAAATCATCGTTTAAAGCATTTTTTCAATATAAAACCGTTTATTTGAAAATTAAAATGTTGTTAACATGCCCACAACCAGCGTTTTCAACCTACAGATGTATCAAATGTATTGTTTGGACGTGCCTCTGTCTACCCTGTTTAGTTATCTACAAGGATCTAAGTGCCTGGAGATCTGAGTAGATGTTTACCGTACTTATTTACAGGAATCAGTATTTTCAAAATGGATTCAGTAATTTTTTAGTTTATCCGGTACAAAAAGAACATAAATACAAATATTACCTATTTTTAAAATAGTTTATTAATTCATGTTTTTTTAAGGTAAGATAAAATAATTATGACCATAAATAATTTCTATGTTAGATTTTGAGATTGAAAAGGTAATTCAGTGTTAAAAATGACTTCAGTTATTATGAATCCAAAAACACTTCAAATAAATGTCATAAAGTGCTCATTATTTATGTCCAAAAAGAATTTCTTTACCATAAATCTGTTTTACAAAAAGTCTCTTTTAATGTTATAAGACGCGTAAAAAAATGCCTTTCGCAAAAATTTCCGGTAGTCAAAGGCATGCCTCTGATCTCTGGCTTTGAACTTTCTGAATCGTTTTATTTATTAGCCCAATTAATTGCTTCTAAAATAGGAACATGAAACAAACCGTCGAAACATAATTAATATTTAGATGGCACCCAACTAAGGGGTGTTATAAATGTTCGGACATCTAGCGGTGTTACCTTGCTATAGGAAGTACCTACGAGTAGATTCGAGTAGAGTTGAGAGTATATTCGTTGTGAAGTCACAATTTAATAGTGTTTAGTCATGCTACGTTGTAGCAAGCTACGAATTTCGTAGTCGACGTTCGTAGCATGCTGTTGAAGCACGCTACGAATCTCGTAGTCAGCGCTCGTAGCATGCTACAAATCTCGTAGTCACAGTTCGTAGCATGCTACTAATCTCGTAGTCAGAGTTCGTAGCATACTACGAATCTCATAGTCAGTGTTCGTAGCATTTATGAATGATTTTTGTATCTACCAGGCTTTGTGCATTGATTTGGAAGGGCCGTACAGAAATTTTCGCTCCAGCCATAAAAAGGTCGCTAGCTCAAAAATATCTCATAATGTTTCATTTTCCTCATAAACTAAAGGTAGACAAAACACAAGCGTAACGTTCTAGACAAAAATCCTCTACAAAGAAGCCTTTGAAGAAACGAATCCAGACAGTAAAAGCATAACCCTCCTCATCCCCAAAGCCGGGTATAAACAAGGCTTTATTAAAAAGTTCGAATAAAAATATTTCTCAGTGCCCAACGAACTTCGCTCTATCGCATCAGTACACTTTGCTTCGATAATGAAATTGTAGTATTGAACTTTTCACTTTGCAATTTCCGCTTTTGTAACTTTGCTGATATAATTTCTTTATGCTCGCTGTTTTCATTGAATCAATGAATTCAGAAATTATTAAAGTGTCGTTAATTTGAGAAAGCCAAATGTTTAATTTTATTAAAACAATAATGTCACTGACAAGTTTTAATTATCCTAATCCTACTAATATTATAAATGCAAAAGTTTGTGAGTAAGTGTGTGACTGGGTGTGTGTGTGTGTGTGTGTGTGTGTGTGTGTTTGTTACTCTTTCACGCAAAAACTACAGAATGGATTAAAATGAAACTTTATAGTAATATAGCATAGACATCAGAATAACACATAGGCTACTTTTTATCCGTGTACCACCCGTGCAAAGCTAGGGCGAGCAGCTTGTAATATTATAAATTCGAATGTTTGTGAGTTTGTATACAACACTAGTTTTTAATTACCAAAAAAAATAATAACGTATTGTCAGTGTCTGTTACTAATTCAATTTAGGGCCGATTTTTCAATCATCAGATAAGTGTTAACTGTTGAATAAATTTGACATATCGTATGGAAAATTGCAATTTTATTCCACAGTTAACACTTATCTGATGATTAAAAAATCGGCCCTTAAGTAGTTAAAACTTAAATTAAAAAATTAAAAAGTTATCCTTAAAAAAAAAAATTTGTTAACCGTTTATTCATACGCACCTACCACATAGCTACTCATATTTTCACGATTCTATCCATTCATAAATAGCTCGCCGTCTCCGTTGTAATTTGTGTAGTATTTTCTAGTACTGAGGCCATAAATTAGTGCCAATTTTCGGTTAAAAAGAAACCTCGATAACTTTGTGATAGTGCAATAATAAATCATGCTGACAGTGCTCAGATCATAAGAAGCTTCTGCTGCAACGGTCAATTTTTTTTTTCGGTATTTTAAAACTATTATTGTATAATGTTTGTGCTTCAATCAGGCCTAAACGATAAAACGGATTAAGATAAAATTTGCTGTAGATGTAGATATAATTCCCAAATAGAAAAAAAAACTACTTTAAAATACGAATAACATTTCTAAAATCATAAAAACGGATGATTTTCGTATAGATGGCGCTGGTGTGCAAAATATCTGACATCTGTGGTGACATCAGTCGTCATAGCAACATGCGTTACTCTATGCGATTATCGAAATTTGGATAGGACAACGTCTTTCACGAGTCGGCTAGTATATACATAACTAGCTGACCCGTGCCCGCTTCGCTGTGCGTAAGACATTTCTAATACCATCGTTGACTTTTTTGTAGACGTTTTTAAGGTGTACAATACTGTAGTACATTATTTTGATATATCTCGTGGGGTTCAGCCAGCATTTGCAATGTAAGCGCAAAAAAATGTGTTTATTTACGACATCACATTAGAAACCTCTAAAATTATCAGTGTTTCTCTACTATATTATGCATGTATTATACATATAAACCTGTCTCTTGAATCACTCTGTTTATTAAAAAAAACCGCATCAAAATCCGTTGTGTAGTTTTAAAGATATAAGCAAACATACATACAGACATACAGACGCGGGAAGCGGAAAGCGACTTTGCTTTATACTATGTAGTGATATACTATGTAGTGATTATCTGATATATTTTATTAACGAACAAGCTGTTCGTCTCATCTACGCACGGGTATACTATTGAAGATTATAGTAATTTTTTTGATAACTTAGGTAACATTCTTCTAGGATAGGATCTTCAGTTAATAATATTAAAAAATACCTGATAATTAAACTAGCCTGGAAGCTACGCCTATTCTTCGCGATCCAGCCTTGAAGAATCAGGCAACAAACACGGCTTGGGGCCTATTTTAATGATGTAAAGCAACCGTGTGATTTCGATCGAACAAAGCTTCAAGTAAAGGTGTGACCAGCCATAGTGCGGCATTTAAGCGCGGCAGCCGCGCTAAGATTGTACTACAGCCTAAATTTACCTTTATGTTTAAACTAGTCACACGGCAAACTTGTGTCCTGTGAATGCCGCGCTCAAATGCCGCGCTTTGTCTGGTCACACCTTAAAAGTAGGTGAATGAATTCAACAGTTATGTCAATGAGAATTTTACGAAGGATTTGCGCCTCAAGAAAACAAAAACGAATATTTCTTAGTTTTGTACAACAAAGTTATTTTTATAAAGATCCACTCATTAGGAACTACAAGAAACTGTCAAGTAACTTGTCCATTCCCACATCAATCTTTGATTAACGAGCCGAAGCCTGATCTGACCAATTAGAAGTTGTGATAAATCCGTAGGTTTCTACTTAATACACCCACATGCAATCGTCTAACCGACTTCATAAAAGGGGGAGGTTCTCAATTCAGTTGTTTTTTTTCTAATGTTTGTTACCTCTCCGTCATTTATTAACTCGATTAATTTTTATTTAAATTATTTTTTTGATGGGGATTTGATCAAAAAATACCACCCCTAAGGAGGTAAAAAAAAGAAGATGATATTTTGTATTTGACTTATACCAACAAAATTCTGTTTTTAAACGTAATTATATGGTTATCAATCCTTACAATTTATGTTTTATTTTGATAAAGAATAACAGGTAATCTAAAAGTGTGACCAAACATAGCATGTTTGTTTGTTTGCATCGAATAGGCTTCGAACTACTGGACCGATTTGAAAAAATCTTTCACTATTAGAATCTTACATCATCCCTGATACATAGGCTATAGAATATTTTCAAAAATGTTTAGGGTATGAAAACTTCGAAAATGTAACCCAACGTGAGAAAAAAATCACAAAAAATTCCTTATATCGCGTTTGCTGCGGAAACTATTGACAATACTGACCAATACCGCTCGTCAGCTCGTCAAACGTATGCGAACTTTTTAATGAAGTACCCACTTTACTAACTAATACAAAACTTCTTTTCGTAATATTAAGGTCATTTACTTATAGGCTCATACTGCATGCTCACTGTCTATATAATAATCTACTTTAAATTAAATTTGTAATTTCTCATTAAGTGAAATGTATAATTTCTTTTGAGAATAAAGTTCTTTAACCATAATACAGTTTAATAGAAAACATCAATATATACAAAAAAATCCGTAATGTCATATGTCTAACTATTAGGGATCCCTATTAAAACTTCGATAATGTAACCCAAGGTGTAAAAAAATTACCCACGACGCCGGGGCGGACTGCTGTGTCTATATTCTGAAGCAATGCTTCTTGGCAGCTACAACAGGCAGTCGCATGCGGGTATATGGAGTCGAGGCCTAAGTCCAAGGCATCTGATAGACACAAGTACAATGGGGGCTGCCAGTAACTTTTTGATTAATGGCTAAATTGTCCCGTACACGCCATTATCTGACCACTGGGATTCAGATTTCGGGAATTTAGGATTGTATATCAAAGATACGATTACTTACGAGTAATGGGTATTAAATAGGTGTGCGTAACTTACTGGCTTTTAATCAATTTTAATAGAAATTTGCCCGAGTGGGAGGTACCTCGACTTTCATTTTGAATTTGGTTCTAATTCCGGCGAGCAATATTGGATTTTTCTGTTCGGAAATTTATATATGTATTTATATCAAAACACGTGCTCAAAACGGTGAAGGAAAACTAGTTAGTATTCTTATAAGCGGCGATGGGCATGCAACCTGTCACGCATGGAATGCTAACTACTGCAAAATGTGGGCATGTGCCAAATATAATGTTTGGACGTGCCTCTGACTGCCCCCACTAGACATCTTCCAATGATCTGAGCGCCTGGAGATCGGATGTTTACCGTCCTTGGAGATTACAGTCGTGATCCAATTATAATTATTATTTTTTTAGAATACAATAGAATCAAGATAATGTAATAGCCAAGTACAGTAGTCATCTTTTCAGATCAACAAGCGCTCAGATCCTTAAAAAAATGAAACACAGTATCACGACTTTAATCCCTAAGAACCAACGGTAGACATATTCTCCTCAGATCTTTAAAGATATCTAATTTTGGTAGTCAGAGTCACATCCAAACATCATATTTGGCAAATGCCCACATTTTGCAGTAGTTAGCACTCCATACATTACAAGTTGCAAGCCCGAAGCGTCATTTGTACTACGGTCGAAATCCCGCTGATTTTATTTGAATAGAATTTTAATACTCGTACCATAAACAAATCTACAAATAGCCATTGTTTTAATCCAGGGGGTCTACTCGCAAACCGAAAACAAAATTTCGTAAAGGTGTGTCCAAACACAGCGCGCAAGGTGGGCGCGGCAACTACGCGCGGCATTTGCAGGACACAAGTTTGACGCGTGATTACTTTAGACATAGAAGTTAATGTACGCACAGCCGCGGTCCAATCATAGCGTGGATGACGCGCTCAAATGCTGCGCTATGTTTGGTCATACCTTAACAATATTCCTTAAAAGTTACATCGTTTTGACTATAGTTTGAACGATGGAACGACCGTCATTACTTTTAATATTTATTCTTTTATTTTGATGTTCGTAATCCTATTTAAAAAAAACCGGCCAAGTGCGAGTCGGACTCGCGTACCATTATCTATTAAAAACGGCAAAAAAATACGTTTGTTGTATGAGAGCTCCACTTAAATATTTTTTTTTTCTGTTTTTAGTTGTTAATATGTTGATAAAGCAGCAACAGAAATACATCATCTGTGAAAATTTCAACTGTCTAGCTATCAGAGATACAGCCCTATGACAAACAGACGGACAGTCGAAATCATGTAACTTTGAAACGAATATTGTTTCCAAATTTAGTTTTCAGCTCACGAGTAAACCTCCAGCTACAATATAAAATTAAAATTCACAACGTAGCAATAAAAAGCAAATTTATCCCCACAATAAATCGGTTATTATGCAGTGAATAGCTAAATTCAGCGTTAATACTCTCCGACCGGAACAGCCCGCGTAAATATTGGAAGCGAAGGTTCCGGAAGCCAACGAGCTAGAAAACCTATTAGCATGTGGAGGACTTACCACACTTCTATGGTTTCATGAATGAAATAGGATAGGACTGTAATCCCTAGATGCGGTAGACATTCTCTCAAATCTTCAGAAACCTTGAAAATGCCTAAAATTACACCCAAATATCACAATTTGCACATGCCCACATTTTGCAGTAGTTAGCATTTTATACGTAATTTGCAAGCTCAACTCGTTTCTTTACGATGTTTCACCTTCACCGCCTTGAATAAGTCCGTATTAATTCTCATATAAATTAATTATGATTTTTTAACCCTTGGATTGAATGAGGAGGTACTTCCCAATTGGCTAACACAACTAAATCCACGAATACACTAGGGGAAATTTTGTCCTACACATAACGCGCAACGTTGCACAGTATCCCACAACATGTCCCACAACATTTTACGTGACGTGGCACTTTATTTTTTCAATAAAATCATAAGAACCACTTTGAACCGTCTTATTAGGATCTAGATGAAGCTATGCCTGTTAATACCAAGCCTTGAAATCAGGCAACAAACATGGTTTGGGGCCTATATTATTTTTCAATGATCCTTTCCTTAAGGCGCTCCCAGTCGACGATTGTTTTTGTTCAAAACGAAAAAATAAATACTTGTGAACAAGCCACATCTCCTATTTTATAATGTATAGTATATGTGAATAAAGATGTACCCATCTTTAATCACTTCGATAAATAATCCTACCGACCGCTGCAATGACGACAAACACACGTCGGCGCGTGGTCCACCTTTGCTTTCCGAATAAATTAATGATATAAATTATGTATAATTACTTATCAAAAATCTATTCTAATAGAAATCTAGATCTACATATTACCTATATTTAACAATAAATCACAAGTTGATTTTAATAGTAGGTATATAAAATATTTCGATCATAAATTCTAAAACGTATCATTTTGAAATAATATCTTTATCGTGAAAAGTTTCTGCTATTATGTTTTCAGCTTAATAGAAATCTAGGTAGGAACCTGAAGTAATATACTTATAAAAATAGGAGATGTGGCTTGTTCAGAAGTATTTCTTTTATCGTTTCGAAAAAGAGCAATCAGCGACTGGGAGCCTCTTAATGCTATGTAGAGCTCCAGTGTGGTGCCGATCGAACAAGGTGAAGGCTCAAACAAGAATAATAATTAAAAGTACTAACTATTGTCCATTGTCACTGCATTTGTTAACATTTATTGAAATAAGTTTTAGTGTGTGGGTGTGTGTGCGTATGTGCCAGCCTCGAGTGGGAAATGATGACATAAATAAATTGTCACCAGCCACAGTGCACAAAGCAAGCAAGCAAGATATTAATAACTAGCTGACTTGTGCCCGCTTCGCTGGGCGACAAATAATTTTACATCTGGTATTTAAATCTTCAAAATAAATTATAGCTTATATGTTGCCGAGGACTAATAGCTACATAACAAAAAAAAAATCATCAAAATCCGTCCAGTAGTTTTTGCGTGAAAGCCGGACGACAGACAGACAAAAATTTTAAAATGTTTTTGTTTGGTTTGTGTTACTTGTAAAGGCCCTAGGAGTACTTTTTTAGTTTTTATTCAATGTACAGAATTGAATTCTTCTACAGTTTTATTATATGTGTAGATTCTAAAACTATAAAATGAAACCTTTGTTTTTAATTAAAAAGAAGAAGCAATTCCAAACAATTTTCATACTTTCAACAAAGAAAGTTTAATGTAAAAACTTGAGGATATTAACAATGCAGCGCGATAAGCCGCCGGGGTTTTGTAAGAATGTAAAAGTTGACTTACAACTATAATAATGTTTTATATTATGAGTGCGAAAACTTAAATAGCATTTTAACTTTGTGTTAATATGCAAAGCGTTTTTAGGGTTCCGTACCCAAAAGGTAAAAACGGGACCCTATTACTAAGACTTCGCTGTCCGTCTGTCTGTCCGTCTGTCTGTCCGTCTGTCTGTCCGTCTGTCTGTCCGTCTGTCTGTCCGTCTGTCCGTCTGTCTGTCAGTCTGTCTGTCCGTCTGTCTGTCCGTCTGTCTGTCCGTCTGTCTGTCCGTCTGTCTGTCCGTCTGTCTGGCCGTCTGTCTGTCCGTCTGTCTGTCCGTCTGTCTGTCCGTCTGTCTGTCCGTCTGTCTGTCCGTCTGTCTGTCCGTCTGTCTGTATCTCATGATCCATGATAGCTAGACAATTGAAATGTTCACAGATTATGTATTTCTGTTGCTGCTATAACAACAAATACTAGAAATAGAATAAAATAAATTAGGGGGGTCTCCAATATACAACAAACGTGTTTTTTTGCCATCTTTATAGATAATGGTACGGAACCCTTCGTGCGCGAGTCCGACTCGCATTCGCCGGTTTTATTTCTATCGTTTTTACGTTTTTTAACATCTTTAAGACCTTTCATAGTAGGTTAAAGATTTGTAGCGTATAGTTATGAGTGTGGTATTTATAAAAGCTTTTATTTAGCTTGCAATTTATGTATGTAACAATGTAACTATGTTTGTTAAGGTGGAATTGTCTCCATCAATAGCATTTCTGGAATAATCCGTACCGTCATGGATATAATTAAGAATCTATTTTTTTCAAATTGTATAAAGTATTACGTATTATTCAGTGGGAATGAGGAGACTTCAGATCTCGAGTTTTAAATTATTCTAATTCTAATATTAAACTCGTTCTAAATTCTAAGCTTAACTCCCACCGTTGTAATTAATTTATGGTAGTTGCATTTCAAAAATGCCAGTTATTTCCCTATAGCTTCGCACGTTCATGTTTCAAATCTAAAATAACATAGTTTAGCTTCAAGCAAAATAAATATTTCCCTTCCCATTCTTGCGGAAAATATCAATTGACCTCCGCGTTCGCGTTATCCAAACAAGACCAGGTGAAATGTGAGTGTCTTCTTACACTGGTCGATGGTGAAAAGGGGGTGATGAACTCGCGAACACTTTGGTGGCTGTGTTTTGAGGGTAGATTGACCTGCGTATTTTTAGTCGAGTATTTTAGTTTTTCAGTACTGATTTATTTAAGTACTTTATCGCAATTTCTGTCACAAACATGGTTTTATTTAACACAAACCATGTTTGTCTAACCGTGAGCACCTAGAACAAACTACTATAAAGTATTATTAGTAGATAAATAAATAGATATACTCGTAGGATCACTACTGTAATCCCCAAGTAATGCTGGCCTAGTGGGCGGACAGTACAGAGTACATACTAGATAAACATTATAAGTATAACTATAAAACAATGAAGACTAATATAGACAAAATAGTATTAGGACTGTAATTTTTAAGGTAGACACCATCTCAGACGCTCAGATCCTTGAAGAAAACTAAAGGGGGTATCAGGAGTACGTCCAAACATTACATTTGGCTCATACCTACATTTGTCAAGTAGTTAGTAGTTAGCGTGACAGGTAACAAGCCTGTCGACGCTCATATGATATACACGCATATGTACTCTATCATGTAAATTTAACGCAAAAGTCTCGCCACCCAAATGTTTCAGGTTTCAGTTCGCCGACTGTAATCAGACTGGACTATGATGGATCCTCGTGTTACCTGGCCATATAGGTCCACTTACACTGGTCGACAGTTAATTTAAGGGGTCACAAAGGCTATTCGAGACCTTCGTTGGAAACAATTTCCTTTGGATTTTCATTGTGGATGTGATATTTCACTGATGAGAATGGAAACGGTTGATTTGAAATTGGACGTTTCCTGGCTTTGGATGTACTTGGATCTCAACTAACTTATTGGACATCATTTGCTTATATTATTATACTTTACTGACCTAGTGGGAGGACAGTACAATGTATTATAAAAAAAAATTAAATAAAAAAAAACCGGCCAAGTGCGAGTCGGACTCGCGAACGAAGGGTTCCGTACTTGTATCTATTAAAACATGTTTGTTGTATGGGAGCCCCCCTTAAATATTTATTTTATTCTGTTTTTAGTATTTGTTGTTAGAGCAGCCACAGAAATACATAATCTGTGAAAATTTCAACTGTCTAGCTATCACGGTTCATGAGATACAGCCCTGTGACAAACAGACAGACAGACGGACAGACGGACAGACGGACAGCGAAGTCTTAGTAATAGGGTCCCGTTTTTACCCTTTGGGTACGGAACCCTAAAAATAGGATCACGATTGTAATCCCCAGGTACAGTAGACATCCTCTCAGATCTCCAAGCGCTTAGATCCTTGAAGATGTCTAAAGGGTTTAGTCAGAGGCACGTCCAAATATTACATTTGGCACATGCCCACCTTGTGCAGTAGTTAGTATTCCACACGTGACAGGTTGCAAGTCGCTGTTTATAAGAATACAAACTGGTGGTCCTCAAACTCAAACTCAAACTCAAACTGTTATTCCTTTCAATAAAATCACAAGGATCACTTTGAAACGTCTTAGGACCTCACGATGTTTTTTTACGGTAGACACATCTACTTTAATAGAGGTGTCTAATTAGAAGGTTTAATAGAGCATTAAAGGTACTCAATAACCAGTAATGGAATAAGAATTTTTCTTCCCACTACATAACCAGTTATCAAACTTGGTATTCTATTGGGAATAATAAATTATTTTTCATAGCCAGTTATGAAACAAGAATTTTTCTTCCCACTGCATAACCAGTTATCAAACTTGGTTTTCTAATGGGAACAAATGAAATATCGTAAATTACTATCTTGACGCAAATTAATCTTACGGTACAAACATAATTCTATAACTTTGGTCATTATGGCACTATAGACGCATCCTTCCGACCTTCATGCTGGTTAAACACTGCTTGGTGATTAGTAGATTTGTGTTATTGGTGCTCCATCCGTCTCCTTGTTATTTGTTGCTCTTAGAACCATTCATTCATTCATTCAAATATTTATTCCAGAAACAAATAACAATTGTATGCGGAAATTATCAAGAGTCAATCCCGGTTGTGGTGCCCCCCCCCCCCCGCCCCTATTTTGGCAGACAATAACTAAGCATAACAAACAAACTTGTTTAAAATCTATAGATTGTTTGACAAACTTTGTTTAATTCTTTTTTTATGGTCCTTTTTGATTAGTGACAGTTGTGATGCGTTATACGTTATTCCTCTAGATTTGATTGACCACAACTAATGATTTCCCGTTTTGTCTATATGAATAATTAATAAATAAATATCGCCTGTTACAAAACCTTTGCTTAACCTAAAAAACCGGCCAAGTGCGAGTCGGACTCGCGCACGAAGGGTTCCGTACCATTATCTATAAAAACGGCAAAAAAATCATGTTTGTTGTATGGGAGCCCCCCTTAAATATTTATTTTATTCTGTTTTTAGTATTTGTTGTTAGAGCAGCCACAGAAATACATAATCTGTGAAAATTTCAACTGTCTAGCTATCACGGTTCATGAGATACAGCCCTGTGACAAACAGACAGACAGACGGACAGACAGACAGACGGACAGCGAAGTCTTAGTAATAGGGTTCCGTTTTTACCCTTTGGGTACGGAACCCTAAAAATAGATAAATACACTATTCTATGATATAAAAACGTCGATTTAATAAATTTTTTTAAATAAACCGTTTATTTAAAAATTAAAAGTTATTAAAATGGCTACAACCAGCGCTCTCATTCTACTTAACCTAAATAATTACTGTTAGAATACAATTACAAAGCTAAAGGCTACACAGCTGTTTACCCAACTACCAATTCAATTGTAAAAAATACAAGCTACTGTTAAAACAATAACAATTTAGATACCATTGAATAGAGTACAAAATTAAGACAAATACAGGAAATATTTGTCTTAATTTTGTACTCTATTTATATAGTTAACTAGCGACCCACCCCGGCTTCGCACGGGTAGCATGTTATTATTATACATATAAACCTTCCTCCTGAATCACTCTATCTATTAAAAAAACCGCATCAAAATCCGTTGTGTAGTTTTAAAGATATAAGCAAACATACATACATACATATAGACGTGGGAAGCGGAAAGCGACTTTGCTTTATACTATGTAGTGAAGAACGTTTGTGAAATATGTTTACCGAATAGTTTTTCATGTAAGTGACTGTAATAACAAATAGTTTGAGAATTAAATTAATGGAAACTCTAGTGGACTTCAATCTCTATTGCGCTCCTTAATCCTTTCAGTAGTTGTTGCGTGAAAGAGTAACAAACACTAACACACACACCCACTCACTTACTCACTCACAAACTTTCGCATCACTACATAGTATAAAGCAAAGTCGCTTCCCGCTTCCCGCGTCTGTATGTATGCTTATATCTTTAAAACTACACAACGGATTTTGATGCGGTTTTTTTTAATAGATAGAGTGATTCAGGAGGAAGGTTTATATGTATTAAACCCGTGCGAAGCCGGGGCGGGTCGCTAGTTTATAATATTTGTAGGAAGAAGGATTCAGATTATATTATGCCGCAATCGCACGGGACGTTTGTCCCGCAACATTGTCGCCTGACACATATTCTACGTATTGGGCGAGTCGTGCGGGACATGTCCCGCGTTATGTCCCCTAGTACAAATGCATCATTACTGAACATGGAAAGCGATAAAAGTTGGTGTTCGTTCTAAAACTCACATAAAAGCCTCACCAACGAAAATATTTACGTAAATCTTATATTTTTGTGGCTTTTTTCCTTGTTCAAGCGTAAAATTACATTTGCCGCGGCCCAAAAGCCTTAATCACGCGATTATGTCGGCTAAATACAATATGACACGTTCGGGCAGCCTCAAAAGTTAATCCCCGGGATTCCGGGATTTTATAAATCTGCTTCTGAAGTGGTAAACGTATTTTGCTCAATAGGACATTAGCTGTCATCATAAATAACCGATTTTTTGTATTGGTGTCTGAGATAATTATTAAACCGGATATGACACATGGCGCTTTCCCTCATAATTTATAGGTACCCTCACTCTACACACACAAACAAAGTCAGTGAGGTCGACTGGTCTGCACAGTTCTGTTTGTGGTTTCCATGAACATTTCGTATCTATTTACGAAATAATAAAGCGTGTAGGTGTGCGTGTATGTTTATTACAACCACTTCTATTTACACAATATAATTTGATAACAAATCTCTTGTAAATCGATAAATCCATTTATGCTCGTACCATTCTTGCCCAGGCTTCGAACCCATTTCGGACCGACCTCCAATATTGTAATAGACAATTTTTACAAAAAACACAATACCAGTTGAACTATCAAAAGACCGTTGCAAGCAGCCTATAAGTAGCTCAACTGGTTCTGATCATTACCGGTCGGAAGCGTCCCCAAGATACTGGCGGCATTGCCACGTCAGATGACAATGCTGATCCGTTGTGCTAAATTGAAGCCAGCTAAAAAAATATTTGTGCCTCCTTTTTTGGGGAGGGAGGCCTCTATATCTCTTAACGAACGATCATCCGACAAATGAAGATACTTTCTGGCCTGACCCCATTCAAACGTAAATATCTTGGGATCACATTATATTCCTAGGATCACACATCGCTTCGACCAGAAAAAACACAGTAGTGCATTATCATCATCTTCCTGCCCTTATCCCACTTAAGTGGGGTCGGCACAACATGTGTACTTCTTCCATTTCCCTCTATCAGCCGTCATCTCATCACTCACTCCTTTCTTACCCATGTCATCATTCACACAGTCCATCCATCTTTTCTTTGGCCTACCTCTACGTCTACATCCATCCACATTCATACAGTATTGCATTAAAAGGTACGATAAGTTAACCAAATTGAATTGTATAGATCTAGCGGACTCCCGGATGCGCTATGGATTGAAACAATAACAATCTCTCGATTTTCACAATAAAATATCACAAATCGCAATATCGTCAATCCGATATCCGCAAACGTTTGCAAGTTTGCAACAATATTCCATCTTCCAAACACTATAAAACTAAGTTTTGCTGGTTACCGACTGACTGAATAAACACATATACGGTGAAACCTTTTTGGAGAATATCTTCGGATATACTTGTCTGTAATTTTCAAATCCAAATTTAAGTTTGACACAATTTCGCATTAAATTGTATACATGATAATGTGATTTAATGTTTTTTCTTCGTAGATGTACCGTTTCTTTCTTTACTACATAGATAGAGATAACTAAAAGAAATTGATATGTCATGTAAAATAAATAATATGATATCAATCTTGCTTCTTAGAGCTTCTAAGGGTTGCAGATAAAGGCTTAGGCAGTATTTTTTTGTTCTGAAATTGACGTCCTTATGTGACAGTTATGCATAACGTTCGTCATTTAAATCACGTAAAAGGGGAATTGTAATCCTTTGAAAAGGACTAAGGACTAGAAATTTCCGAAAATAAACCCATCGTTTCAAGAAGCAGTAGTTCAAGTTGAGAAAATAAATGTAAACGTAGTCGCAGACATGCTCCTAGTATTCAATAAAATATTTGTTGAGCTCTTGAGTCAGACTATGCAGCGATCGATCAAGTCTATTGAGATTGTAGAGTACACAGCACATATCGACGAGAATTTGTATCTTTATTGGAATGTATTCAACGACAGCATCTTCCTTTTCACCAGAACTTCGAGTAGGAGACAGCATAGAGTTACGGTAGATACAAATATAAATTACTAGCGACCCGCCCCGGCTTTGCACGGGTTTAATACATATAAACCTTCCTCCTGAATCACTCTAGCTATTAAAAAAAACCGCATCAAAATCCGTTGTGTAGTTTTAAAGATATAAGCATACATACAGACGCGGGAAGCGGGAAGCGACTTTGCTTTATACTATGTAGTGATGATTGATGTCATGAAGGTAGAAGGCACAACATCTTACAGTAACAAGATAAAACAAATTATTGTAATAATATAAAACATGACTGAAAAAAAAATAATGAACTAAAAAAATATTTGTGCCTCTTTTTTTGGGAATTGTGGAATTGTGGGGGCCTCTGTATATCTCTTAACGAACGATCATCCGACAAATGAAGATACTTCCACACGTGTTATTTAAGAAATAAAGCCTGTGTCACATCCAAAAATAATTGTTTTCTAGTTACTGTGTATATTTATTCTATCTATTTAAAAACTTTTATCTGCACACTTTTCGAAGCTTTTTTTGTGATTGGAATGCGAAAGCGTTTTAGTATGGAATTACATTTGAATACATCAATTTAAAATTATATTCCGGGTACTACAGGGTACAGGTACTACTCCTGTAACTAAAAAAAATCATCAGATTCCGTATAAATCTATACTAATATTAACTCTGTCTATCTGTGACATCATCACAGCCAAACCGCTGTGTCGATATTGATGAAATTTCATATAGAGATAGCTTAAAGCTTTGCTTAGTTTTGGGCTAGATGGTGTAATGTCCACCAATATTTATTTATTTATTATTCTAAAATGCATGTTTAACTTGTAATTAAAATCACATTCGCGCTAAAACACAAAATAGCTTCTACCATATTCCATGTTTTTTTTGGGTTGCAGGTATTCGACGTTCCGTTTTGGAACAGTTCAATGGTAAGGGCTGTTTTCCTTTTACGCTAGTATAAAAGCGAGTCAAAGGGAATGAAAAGCGTCGGATGCCAGCACACGAGTAATTAGAGCCAAGTAGTTAGCGAGACGGGCATGATTCAAATAAACAAAATGTACAATATAGAGATGGAGAAACATTTTTTTACAACGATGCTGACCGGAATGGATGAGGAAAGCAAAGGAAAGGGATTAATAGAGGGACTTAGGGGAGGCCGTCGAGGCGACTATTGTGGAGGATTAGTGACTAGTTTTAAGTTAGTCAAATTAATGTTTAAAAAATTGTAATTGGCAATAGAAATAAAGGCTTTTTTATTATTATTTTTTATTTTATTTACAATATAGAGTATTGACCGAGTGGTACCCCGACTTTCAATACGAAGATCAAGTGTTCGAATACCGGCCGTGCATCAATGGAAAAATGTATATATGCATCAAAACTTGTGCTCGAGACGGTGAAGGAAAACATCGTGAGGAAACCAGTTAGTATTCTTGTAAGTGACGAGTTTGCAATCTGTCACGTGTGGAATGTTAACTACTTACTGCAAAATGTGGGCATGTGCCAAATGTAATGTTTGGACTAACCTCTTTAGACATCTTTAAGGATCGGAGCGCCTGGAGATCTGAGAGGATGTCTACTATACTTGGGGATTACAGTCGTGATCCATTTTTTTCTAGATACAACACACTAGGTATAAAATATTGAAATTTTAAATCGCTAGTTGCGTACTTTCTAGATTGTAACTCAAAGATACTTTGATAGGAATTTCTCAAACGAACGTGCAGTTCGTACAATCAAAGAATGGTTTTGAACTTTCTCAGCCGTAATGCGGGGTAATAAGGTTGAGATTTTTGAACAATGTATGAACTTTTGTGAGCATTCGTTTCACACACAGACATCCTAGATTAGAAATCGATTAGATCGAGACCAAAGAAAATGTAATTTATACTTTCTTATTGACAACAGTTTGCAATATCGAAAGTTCAAATAGATATTTTTGTTATCATTTGCGGAATAAAATTAAAAAATAAGATGATCAGATCTTTTGAAGATTTCTAAGAGAGATCAGAGGCAGATCAGGTCAGGTTCATAGTCAAATTCATAGTCACTAATAAGAATGAAATGAAAATGAAACGCGACCTTCGAAACTAAGCCGCACTTGCACTATGACATGTTGTAGAGTTCATGACGGGCGACAATGTCGTGGGACAAATGTCCTTTATTGCAATTGCTACTTTAGGGTGGTGAGTTTCTTTCAAAGTGGAGCTGCGCTAAGCTGTGCGGAGTTGACCAATCACAGCGCTCTTCATTTTCAAACTCGAATATTTGAGCGCTGTCATTGGTTCGCTCTGCATAGCTCCGCGTTGGTGGACACTTACTTTTAAGGCCCTGTATGTCGACGATTGCTCTTTTTCGAAACGAAAAAATAAAAAAATAAAAATAAATAAATAAATATTAGCTGACTTTATACACAACGCCATCTAGCCCCAAACTAAGCAAAGCTTGTACTATGGGAACCAGATAACTGATAGAATACTTATATACTTTTTTTTTCACTTGAATCACTTCGACAAATAAATATGTCATTTTGTTTTTATCACGAGCACACCTATCAATTTATGACAGCGTCGCCCCCGTGTAGGGTGTGCCTATATAATAGTCTTATCATGGCCAAGCTCAAACTAGAATGAATCTCATTTAAATTATGAGGGCTTCGAAGGTTTGCTATTATTATCGGATACAAGCTGAACCGTTTGTTACAGCAACCCCTTTAATTGACATAAGCGGTCTGTTTGTTATCGTGTACCTAATGTGGTGATTGATGGACTGATGAAGTTATATCGTAAACAGATATTATTTCAAATCATCAAAATCTATCGTGACACATCTGAGTATTTATATACCTACTCATATCCCACCTAAAACATTTTGTAAAAAACTAGCCAAGTCTCGATGGAGCTGCTTGTTTATCTCTAAAAAGTAATGAAATCTAGACAAAGTCGTGCCAAGTCTGCGATTTCTTTATTATTATAATTAACTAGCTGACCCGTGCCCGCTTCGCTGGGTGACAGATAGTTTCACATCTGGTATCTTCAAAATAAATTATAGCTTATATGTTGCCGAGGACTAATAGCTACATAACAAAAAAAGTTTCATTAAAATCCGTCCAGTAGTTTTAGCGTGAAAGCTGGATAACAGACAGACAGACAGACAGACAGACAGACAGACAGACAGACAGACAGACAGACAGACAAAAATTTCTTTTTTTGGCTTGTGTTACTTGTATAAAGGCCCCTAGGAGTATTTTTTTTAGTTTATATTCAATGTACAGAATTGAACTCTTCTACAGTTTCATTATATGTATAGATATAGATAGATTTAGATGTTGTGTGACACATAATTTTCATAAAATAATCTATTTATTTTCGGGAATTTCGATGTTTTACGATAAAGTCGTCACAATCGATTTCCTGAATCTCCGCGGACAAAGTCGCGGGTAAAAGCTAGTAGACCTATATAATAATCAAATAACGCAATACATCGCATGAATGTATTAAAATTGGTACTCATTATCACAACCGTAGCAATACACGTAAAGATCTTGAGGCCTTGATATGTCCGAGATTGAATGTTGCAATACATGGCTCCCGGTATCAAGCTGTTAAATTATTTAATTCACTTCCTACTGACATGAAAAATATCGATAGTTCTAAAATATTTCAATCAAAACTCACAAAGCTTTTGTTGAGAGGGTGTTTTTATACAATTCAGGAATTTATTATGACATGTGATAATTTTATATAATTAGGTATGGGATTTAATTTTTATTGTATTTACATTTTTGATATGAAATTTAATGTCATGACTGGTTATTTTAATGTTTTTTTTTAATATATTTATTTCTATTGTGTTATTTTTAATTTTATGTGTTATTTCAAATACGATTATATAATTGTTTGTGAATAAATAAATAAATAAATAAATACATCTAAATATTACTCTTACGTTACTGACTGACTGATCTATCAACGCACAGCCTAAACCACTGGTTCTAGGGACATGCGGTGTTTTAAGGTACGCGTCCACAGGTCGGTAGCGTACGCATCGGACGTATCGTAGTATTCTTTTATAGAAAGTCCACTGATCTGCATTGTTCGCAGTGGACACACTTGTGCGCAAGTGATGCGTACCTGACCTGTGGACCTGTGAACGCATACCTTAAAAGTGCATTTAGAAAGGAATTCTTGAAACTTAACCCCTAAAAGAATTGAAGCGGGGGTTGAAGACTGTTAGAAAATAAATTCATTTAAACAAAGTCGCGAGGGTTTTCACAAATGGATTTATTAAATAACAATCAGTACAATTTATCGCGGTTAACCCAAAATAAATCTTTTAGTAAAATTTGGTCAAAGCTGGCTCTAAGTCAAGGCTTAAAACCACCCTTATATCAATCTATAGTACAAAAGATAAGCAGAAAACTCGAAAGTTTTATCCTCCGATATTGCAATGATATTTCGCAAGCCTCATCCAGACTCGAGACAGGCTCAACGAATCGAGATATTCAATATTGTTGGATCTAGGAATGTCGGGAAATCTATTATAACTTTCAGTTCTCACAATTTACAACAACAACTTATTTAGCCTCTAGGTAAAAATGTGATGTAGTGTAAAGAACTGAGAAAAAGCTATTACAAGCTATTCTACCCACACTATTCATATAAGCGGTGACGGGCTTGCAACCCATCATATTATATGTAATGCTAACTACTGCATAATGTGGGTATTGTGCCAAACGTAATATTTGAACGTGCCTCTGACTACCAACTTAAGACATCTTTAAGAATCTAAGCGCCTTGAAATTTGAAAGTATGTCTACCGTACTTGGGGATTACAGTCGTGATCCTATTCTATTCATTTTATCACGTAGGTGTTACTTTTAATTATTACAAGCTTTTATTTACCTTGCACCGTTCGTATGTTTGTTTGTTTCTTTGTTTGTAGCTTTCAAAATTTGCAAACCATTTTTAGAACATTTGTTGGTGGTTGGAGAGCGAGCTGATCTGATGATGGAGTCAGGAGCTGTTTGACAGATCCTCACAACGAACTTCTAAAATACTTCGATTGAGTAAAAACTTTGCATACATGTCAAGTTTCGATGACAATGTTATATTATATGACAGGTGATGGCATGCTCGATGGTTTAAATGATTTTACAAAAGCTTGTCATTAACAAAATATTTTTCAACAGAAAACTTGTTTTTTTCCAGAACTTTCGACTATGTTGCAATAGTAGTACAATAATCTAAGCATCTGAAGGTCTGAGAGGATTACAAGGTTGGGTTTAACCCTTTTTAGGGTTCCGTACCCAAAGGGTAAAAACGGGACCTTATTAAATAACGTCAATTAATCAATTAAATATTCAATTATATAATATTACAATTCTCTAATATATTAAGCTTGTTATTATACATATAAACCTTCCTCATGAATCACTCTATCTATTATAAAAAACCGCATCAAAATCCGTTGTGTAGTTATAAAGATATAAGCATACATACAGACGCGGGAAGCGGGAAGCGACTTTGCTTTATACTATGTAGTGAAGACTTCGCTGTCCGTCTGTCTGTCATAGAGCTGTATATCTCATGAACCGTGATAGCTAGACAGTTGAAATTTTCACAGACGATGTATTTCAGATACTAAAAACAGAATAAAATAAATACTAAGTAAGTACTAATACTGGTCTCATACAACAAACGTAATATTTTTTGCCGTTTTATTGATAATGGCACGGAAACCTTCATGCGCGAGTCCGACTCGCACTTGGCCGGTTTTTTTTTCCCGACCTTTCGACTATGTTGCAATTTAAGTAGTACAATATTCTAAGCATCTGAAGGGGTGAGATTACAAGGTTGGGTTTTAACCTTTTTTATATTAAAATTATTTCTTTGGGTTCATTGCAATTTGCATAACATTTCGCCTACCATACCCATTATTAAGACCCAAACTACAGAACACCTTGAGCCCCTGATTACAGTTGCCAGTTGAAAGAACCCGTAAACAAACTCGTAAACTACTAATTGCTGGATAAATCTTAACAAACTTCATCCGAACTGAAAGTAGTCTTTAATTGGAACGACTGTTAGCTGAAGTTTTGCGAAGTACATTTGGGGGGGCAGGGATTGTTTGACTGGATAATGGTCAGCTATTGTAGCCGGTTCTTTCTATCTTTCTTTCGTGATAATAATATAAGGATAGGTCCTTATTAGGGTACCGTACCCAAAGGGTAAAATCGGAACCCTATTACTAAAACTTCGCTGTCCGTCTGTCTGTCTGTCCGTCCGTCCGTCTGTCTGTCACAGGGCTGTATCTGATGAACCGTGATAGCTAGACAGTTGAAGTTTTCACATATTATGTATTTCGGTTGCTGCTATAACAACAAATACTAAAAACAGAATAAAATAAATATTGAAGGGGGGCTCCCATACAACAAACCTGTTTTTTTTTCGTTTTCATAGATAATGGTACGGAACACTACGTGCGCGAGTCCGATTCGCATTTGGCCGGTTTTATTATTATCTAAGTGCCCGTGAGTGTACACGGCAGTGCCACCGCGCCGCCACCGCGCCGCTTGATTTCGACATGTTCTTTGTGTTGCGGCGCGGTGACGGTCCTTACGAGTCTTGGCGGTAGCAGCGAACATTGTCATCGGAACTTGACAAGTATGCAAATTTTTTATTCAATCGAAGTATTTAATAAATAAATAATAAATATTGGCGGACTATACACACAGCGCCATCTAGCCCCAAACTAAGCAAAGCTTGTACTATGGGAACCAGATAACTGATAGAATACTTATATACTTTTTTTTTTTTAAATACATACTTATTATATATATATATAACACCCAGACACAGAACAAACATCTATGTTCATCACACAAATATTTGCCCTGGGTGGGGATCGAACCCACAACCTACAGCGCAGAAGGCAGAGTTACTACCAACTGAGCTGTGAGGCCAGTCAAGTTATTTATTATTAAGTTATTTACTAAGGAGTTCCGTTGTGTCTGTCAACAGGTCCTAACTCCATCATCAGATCAGCTCACTATCACCATATTATTGCATCGTTACAAAAATTACATAAGTATGCAAAATTTCAGCTCAATCGGCTGGGGATAACTGCTTCAAAATTGAATTGCAAGATTCCACCTTAACAAACATAGTTGCATACATTTCAAGTTAAATAAAAGCTTGTAAAATTGGGAGCTATCACTTTTGTGAGAATTTTGTGAGCAGTCAGTAAATAATTCATGTCACAACCATGGTTGTCTCTTTGATATTCATGGAGAACTCACAAGAGATTCAATGGCTTAAAAAACCAGTGGGAGGTACAAGTAAGGTGAAGTATACACGTAAAGTGTGGTCTATCAGTATACAAAATTCTCGTGTCACAATGTTTGTAACCAAACTCCTCCGAAACAGCTTGGCCGATTTTTATGATTTTTTCGTCTATATTTGGTAGGTATGAGAATAGGTCGTAGGGTATTTTTTATACTCCTAAGTGATAAGGGTAGTTACGTAAAGTTCGGAAAAAACTGAACTGCCTTTTTTCTCCTAGTTAATTATTATTTGTTTCTTTAATATTCCGTAGACGGAATAAATAGGCAAAACTAGACGTCTAGAAGACTATCACGTGTTTCATATAGTTCAGACGTAAATGGAAAAAGACAATAACAAAAGCTTTTGTGGCTATTATTTTAGATTGCTACAAGTTTTAGGGTAAACTTATATTAGACCGGGCCGTGCCGTGTACTTGGCCCGGACTGGGCACGAATTTGAAACGTTACATACATTTTTTATGAAGCAGTTTATATAAAACAGTGCCTGATCCGTGTCCCGTCCGGGCCCGTCTACTAACTAAAGGCTCCGGCCCGGCCCGGACACGGCACGGCCTGGTCTAAAATGTCACACTGTTTGGTCAATATCTGCGGACCTCAATATTTATTTTGTGTAACTTTCGCCTATAAGTACAAACTTTACAGAATGTATTTTATACTACTCTCTAAAACTGGCACAAGTAGGTATCTTAAGTGAAAATAAAATTGCTTCTTCTTGAGGGATGTTCAAAGGAAATGAAGTGAAATAGGAACACGTCTGTAATCCCCAAGTGCGGTAGACATCTCAGATCTCTAGGCGGGTCAGGTCTTTGAAGATATCTGAATGGAGTAGTTAGAGGCACGTACAAACATTACACATGTTTGCTGAATAAAATGTTTATTTATTGAACCATAAGAATCATTTTAAATTATTATAAAAATCTAGTTAAAATTGTATATTACAAATATTTTGTACTCAATCAGTCAGGATAAGACGGAAAGTGATAAACTGCATTATCTTGAAAACCATCAAACTTAAAAAGAAACTGTCTGTAATTTACTTAGCTAGTATGATTATCTAACGAATTATATGAAAATTAACTGTTTAGCTATTCATAGTTTTGATTAAAAACGAAATTAGTGTTTTGGAAGAGCTAACTTAGGAAAAAAAATCTATCGAAAATTCTTTCACCGATCCTGTTTCTGTCTTTAATTTATATAGATTAAATCCTTAAGTTATCTTTGTCATAAAAACGAAACTGTATGTTTTACGGTTATTGAAAAAAACGATTCTGAATTTATCAAAAAAATGTAGTTTCTGTATCCATCCTAAACTAAACAATATAAAATCGTGTTAAGGATGGAATGGATTTAAAAATGGTGTTAAATAAGGCATCGGTGTTTTTGATAATCTAAATTTAAATTTTGATGATCAATTTTCATTTTAGTTGTATTCGGTGTATTAGGTATTATGTACTCATATTTGAACATCCAATTTCAGCTAGCTGGAGTTGTCTAGAACTTGGAGGTAGAACTTTGTATTGAAACATCAGATTTCAATGCAAAGTTCTACGTACCTCCAACAAAATACAATTCAATGTACCATTGTAAGGTAATATAATACGTTTTCTATTGAAAATATTTTTAATAGCAAGCTTTTGTAAAATCCTTCAAAGTTTCGAGCCATTATTGAAGTAACACAGACAAGGTTTTTTTTTTATAAAATTGGTGATTTATTAGCAGTCAAAGATAGAATTTGGTACACTAAATTGGTGACAGCTAGAATTAATTGGACTTGGGACAGACATAAGCTACATAAATAAAAATGATTTGATTTTCAGGAGTTTTTAAATCTACGCAGACGAAGTCATGGGTAAAAACTAGTAGGAATATATTTACTACATAACTGTATTTTTTTTTATTTACCTATACCTAAATACTGAATAAAAATTATTTGCTCTATGTCTTTGTGTAATGTATGTATGTTTAAAAAAAAGTAAACTTATACAAGTACGTATCCTATAAGTAACCTGATTTCCATAGGACAAGCTATGCTTAGTTTGGGGTAAGATGGCGCTGTGAAATGTCCACCAAAAAAAATAGATCAATGTGGATTCTAGAGTCAGGATAAACATCAGCTCTTATTATAAAGAGTGCTAGTAAATAGGGAATAGAACATTTGATGCGCAGTTTATACAGTCAACACGACTGCTAACATGCCCATATTTATCTTGACGCCTGCTATTTACACCGAACTGAGCGCAAGACTCAAAAACAACTGACGAACTGAACCGAACCGAACCGAACCTAAATCCTTTCAATGCTTATTATGGCTCAGCTAATATTGTTATTTAAATGATAGCACGATCAAGAAAATGCTAACAGCTAATATGCTTATAATGAGGAAAAATGAGGAGGTTCTTAATTCGGCATGTATATATTTTTTGTTGGTTTTTATGTATGATCCGATTTAGATGATTTTTCTATTGTGTAAAGAATAGTCCCAAGTTATTCCTATTTAAATTAAGATTCATAGTTCCTTCATTAAACTTAAAAACTAATATCGTTCCTTGACTTTTCGATTGGTATAAATATTTTAGTCGGTTATTTTATAGTTTTTCTGAACGTAATTATTATTTCAACATTGTATACCTTTCACCAACAACCAACACACACATTTATAATTATTAGTGCGACTAGCTTATTATTTGACTTTCAAAACAGCTGCAAACTATGTACTCGATATTACTTGTTTAGTAACGAGTATCTAGGTGTGTACATACCTATACCTACTTGTTCGGTATGTCTTGCTTACACTTCGGTGTGAATGTGGGCGGGGTCATTATTTATTCTGAAAACATTAGCTACGTCTCCAAGGGATTTTGACGGATAAACACGTGAAAAACACTCAGAATGAACCGCACATTCGCAACTTTGGCCCATAAAGTTCATTAAATTTCAGCGGAAGTGGTGAAAGATGAATGTACTTAAACTGATTTGGAATAAAATACGTACGCCATATCGGAACACCAGGATTTAAAATAGAAATAGGATCACGACTGTACCTAATCCCGAATTACGGTAGACATACTTTCAGAGATCAAGATTCTTGAGGATGTAAAAAGGATAGTCAGAGGCACGACCAAACATGTTTGGTACAATACCCAAATTTTGCATTCTATTCATGACAGGTTGCAAGCAGGATTTAGCTCGAATATTTAATCGGTATTTTATACCAAGAAGATACGTAGCACCTATAGCAACTGGTGATTTCTTAGCAAAAATAGCCAGTGGGTTCAATTAAAAAATCGACTAATACACCATCTACCCGTAAAACCAGCTTTCAAAAAAATATAGAAATAACACCGTATTTCCAAAAAAAAATTACACGAAAGAATTAATTTATACAGAGCCAAACATATTAAACTAGAGGAAACCCTCGCGACTTCGTTCACGTGAAGTTATTTTAAAAAGACTTCAACCCCCGCTGCACCTTCTTAGGGTTGTTTTACAGTAATTAATTTCTTTGGTGTGTAGGGGTGCACACCAAAATGAAAACACACTTTCAAACTTCAAGTTTCTACCCACTGACCACTGCTGGTTTAAGACTGGGCGTTGATAGATCAGTCAGTAACGCAAGAGCTTTATACATTTAAGGTGTGTCCAGTTGCACGGCAATCGAGCGCGGCCGCCGCGCTATGCTTGGACTTTTGGACGAAGCCGCGCGCAAATGACCACCTCGATTGCCGCGCAATGTCTGGTCACTGCTTTAGATAAACATACCAGGTGAAATGATAGCCTCAAATTTTCTAGCCAATCAAAATTACTTTATGTACAAAAAAGTTCGAAATAATAATATTATCTATACTAATATTATAAAGAAGAAAGATTTGATTGTTTTTTTGTTTGTTTGTTTGTGTTGAATATTCTCCGAAACTACTGGACCGATTTAAAAAAATATTTTACCATTAGAATCCTACATTATCTCTGATGAACATAGGCTATAAAATATTTAGGATCCGTATGAAAACTTCGATAATGCAATCCGACTTGTGAAAAAAATCCAATAAATATCCTTATAACGCGTTTGCTGCGGAAATTATTGACAATAGAGCAAAGTAATGTACTACAGTTTTATAGAAAACATCAATATTTTCAAAAAAATATGTAATAACATATGTCTAACTATTAGGGATCCGTATGAAAACTTCGATAATGTAACCCAAGGTATAAAAAAAATACCCATAAAATCATTACTACACCCGTGCGACGCCTGGGCTGCTAGTAAATAATAATAATAACTATTTTCTAGACGTCTGCTCCTAAACCAGGGACCGAATAACCGAAAAATTAAGATACCTCTATTTATCGATATGACGTCATACCGATAAATTCCGGTATTCCATATATTTCAATACCTAAAAATATAACGGTACCGAAAAGCTTCTACCGAAATTCATAGTGGTATACTAAAGGTTGAATAACGATACCGCAATTTCTACCCAAATATTATAGGTTTTCTCACTCCCCCGCGCGGCGGGGAGCGGCGGCGGCGGCGGTCGGTGCATCAAACGACTTACTACGTTTGTTTTGTTGTGTTGTGTCAGTTTCAGTTGTGTGTGATGCGACATACGAACTATACCTATAGCGAACTGCAAATTCAAAATCGAACTCAAAATTTCATTACTTAGATGGTAGGTCTGTTCCCTACCTACGTAGTAGGTACTGTATCTACCTCTACCTAGTAGGTATTGTCGGCGGATCTTAGTTTAGTTAGGTAAGTATCTACCTACCTACGTAAAGATAGCTGTTTGGTTGCGCGGCAGACAATTTTTGACCTTATCCAGTGACACATAACCATTCTTGCTGTGACACGGCACGTAGGTAGGTAGGTACCTACTGACCTTACCTGCCTCACTATGTTTTGTACCTATTGAATGTAGGTACCTGCCTACCTCGGTACCTACCCACCTAGGTAGGTAGGTACCTACCTACAGTTCTGCCAGCGGGTCTAGGCATTCGTGTAGTTAGCTGTGTGTACGCAGAAATGGTTTTGTGTCAGTGACACAAAACCATGATAAGGTCGAAAATTGTCTGCCGCGCAACCAAACAGCTCACTTCACAGATGCCAAGATCCACCAACCCGGGTCAGCCGGCTTATTTCGTAAAAACTATGTTTATCATGTTATGGCTTTCAATGAAGTTTAGGTGGGACATATAAATTGGAATTCTCATAAATTTTAGAGAATACCTACCTACCTATTTCACCTAAACTGCATTGAAAGCCGTATAGAGTAGGTAGTACCTATGTACTTTACTTACTATTAAAGTATAAATATTATGTGGTATGTGGTAGGTAAGTATAGGTTACCTAATACCTACCTATAATTAAAAATTTATAATAGGTAGATATTTGTTTGACCCACCCACCTATGCACTGTTGCGTAGTGAAGGGTAAGACTAGGAATAGATGCCTCACTGTTGTGCGTGTGTAGTGAAGGGTAAGACTGGGAATAGATGCCTCACTTTTCGAAGTTTATATCGTATTTACTTACCTATCTACATATATAAAAATTTTGCTTTACCTACTGACTGACTGATCTATCAACACACAGCCTAAACCGAAACTTAAAATTTCTTCAGCGCTGTAGGTTGTGCGTTCAATCCCAACCCGGGGCAAATATTTGTGTGATGAACATAGATATTTGTTCTGTGTCTGGGTGTTAGTACCTAACTATATCTATCATAATTATTTATGTACCTACTTAAGTATAAAATTATTTACCTAAGTATTCTATCAGTTAACTAGTTCCCATAGTACAAGCTTTGCTTAGTTTAGGGCTAGATGGCGATGTGTAAAATGTCCAACAATATATATCTATTTATTTATTTATTTATTAGTTTAACATAAATCTATTTGTTATTATAATAACTGCCACAGATGACTAACTCCATCAAAATAAGTATAAATAAATATATGGACGGGCAGAAAACTGTATTAATTTGTGGGAAATGGTATGTGGGTTTTATTTATTTCTTCTCAATGTGTATAACCTTTTTTTAGGTAGAAAAAGACGTCTGTCATCAGATGTTTTTTGCGGCTTGGATGTTGGAATGTCGCAGAGTATTTTGCCGACAGTTAGCAAACGCAAAAAAGCAGATCATAGACGAGTTTCTAATTCATCTGATGAAGGATCGCCATCAGCCCCAGTGTCCCCTGTATATGAATCTGATTTACATTTGAAGAACTGTATGCCGTCGCCGAAAAAAGAAAAAGAGAAACCAGGAACTGAATGTGTTTTCGAATGCGATGATTGTGTCAGAGAAAATAAAATTGATAAGGGAAGTTATCATTTCTGTCACATGCTCTTGGATGAGCTACAATTTGTACGTCCATGTATGCGAAACATGGCGTATAGGCATATCTTAAAGATTGTTGACGCAGTAAAAGGGCAACATAAAATGGGCGAAGAAATCCAAGTAACTTATCCACCTTTTAAACACTAGATGTACAACAAAATTGATTAAAAATAAAAAAACTATGCAAATTTTAAACATGTATTAATGTTATCTTTATTACTTATTTTATATTTCCTACTAATATTATAAATGCGAAAGTTTGTGTAGATGGATGGATGTTTGTTACTGTGCAGTCGGCGGATCTAGGCACTCGTGAAGTTAGCCGTAGAAACGCACAAATGGTTATTATGTCACTGTATAAAGTCGAAAATTGTCTGCCGCGCATCCAAACGGCTAACATCACCAGTGCCTAGATCCGCCGACTGCACAGTAACAAACATCCATCCTACAACTACTTCAACTACTAAACAGACAGATTTGGTTGAAATTTGGTTTATAGATAGACTATGACCGGGTATAGATAAAAATTGTCCTATATTTAAATACAGGTCATAATCTAATACGCTAATCAGTAATTAATTGTTCTGTTGGCAACGTTCTACAATTAGAATTTCCAAAAAAATAAACAATTAAAACAATTTCGCTCTTATTCCTTTACAATAAAGTCTAAATTTGAGTAATCTCAAAATTTTAAATTTGGAATTATTTTTTTTCGTTTATTTCTGATGAACGAAATAAATAAGAAAATCAAAATTTCACTTTACTTTTATTGACTAGATTTACGTAAAAAAATAGTTAAATTACTTAAAACTAGCCTACGTTTTAAAACTGTCATCCTGAGGTTACGCAAATTTAGACTTTAACGTAAAGGAATAAGAGCGATGGTGTTTTAGGATTCCGAAATTTTTTTATGGGCACAATAGAATCGCCACCTACTTTAATTTAAATTTTATCATAAAGAAATAAAAGAGAAGTTATGTGTATTTATTAGGTAAATACCTACCTGCCGGTAATTTATTTTCCCGACATTTCGATTATGTTACTTACCTACAAATAATTACAATAGCCATGGTCGCGAGCAGACGTCATAGTCGGGAAAATAAATTAAAGGTAGGTACTTAATTACGTGATAAAGACCCGTGTCAAAATCTATAGTTAAAGGTAGGTAGGTACCTACCTACTGTGCGTGAACGCGTGCGCAACAGAACAGAACAAACAAAGTTTTATTAACCTGTGTGTCGCTCGATTGACAAAGACGTGTGTGTGCGTTCACAACAAACGAACTCGCTCTGAGTTTTGCCCCTCACGCGCCCTCCCCCCCCCTCCTCCCTTCTCTCATAGCCGACGAACGACACTCAAGATTTTTTCGATACCGTTATTCCATACCGGTATAATTTCGGTATGGCCCAACCGCTATCGAATAACGGTACCGTTATATTTTTGCGGTACCAATACCGTTAACCTCTACCGCTTTCAGTCCCTGTCCTAAACCAAGGCCTTTGCAATACTAAGCTTACTAGAACTAAAGTATCTCGAAGTAAATAAACACGTATAGGTATGTAATCGGTCTCGCTCGGAAAGCTCCAGCAGTAATTACGTGACTAATTCTGACAACGTCCGGGTCGGACTAAGGAAACATCAGGGAAAAGGGGTAGAAACGTAGCTTGCTTACTTAAACTAGTATCGTATAAGGATGTTTTTGAAGTGAAACTTCTATAAAGACGGGGGATATTAAGATTTTTTCTGTCATGAAAAAACATTACCCGTGGAGACTATACATCGCGTGGTGAAAGGATTCACTTCTACTGTGTCCCAGATCACATTTCACTTTTTTTACTGTAACTGGTTACGAGTCTCCGGTTTCGTACGCGGCCGAACGGGCTATTCCAGATCTAACTATAAGTGACAAGTTTTATTTAAATCGGTGGAGCATTGGCGTGATTGCACCCCCAAACGTACAATCATTCAAACATCCAAATACATACAAATTACATCATTCATGGAATCATGGATTAAAGTCCTGTTAAAATGTGATCCACTGTCGTAGACTCACATCACATAGACCCCCAATTTTTTTGCTGCCGTGGACCCCTTTTACTTCGTCGTCGCCCCCTGCGGGTTTATATGGACCACTTTGGGAAACACTGCTATACCCATGATATTAAGACTACACTCTAGAGTGACAGAAGCCAAAATGCGTCATAGAAAGATAAGTAAGTTAAGTAAGTAAAAACCAATGTTCCTAATAACCACAAAATGTTTGTCAGAATTATGGCCTGCGTATACGGACGCGCTCTCCCATCCCATCCACCAATGTGCACAGGCCCATCAGTAATTTTAATGGATAATCAAAAGAGTAACTAGATAACGTAATCCTCGAAAATCCTAATCCCTCTCTGCGATAACTTAACAAGAAATAGAATTGAAAACGACAAACTAACGCCAGTGGCGTTTTAAGATGGATTTAGAGAAGCTCAGGGGGTTTTAAGCTTTAGTACGCTAGGAATAAGGGTTAGGTTGCTTAAAATAAGGGCGTAAATAATTAATGTTCCACATGTTAGAATGGTGAGTTAATTTTTCTTGCAGTGAGAATGTTAAGCCATTTGATTGCTTTTCGTAACTGGTATTTTGAATGTTTTCTGTGTTTTTCCGATCGCACAGCTAATAAATTTATAGCTAGTAATGTAAATTTTCCTATATTGGTCGGACGGATCGAATATATCAGTAAGCTTTTCTTAGTTTGGGGCTAGATGGCGCTGTGTTAAATATCCACGCTCAAAGCCCCCTTAGACGCTGCCAGTTGACGATTATTTTTGTTCGAAACGAAAAAAGAAATACTTGTGAACAAGCCACATCTCCTATTTTATAATGTATAGTATATGTGAATAAAGATGTACCCATCTGACCCGCGTCTGTATAGACATACAGACGCGGGAAGCGGAAAGCGACTTTGCTTTATACTATGTAGTGATTAGCTACTAAATTTACGGCTTTGTTAGACTTGAATCCAATAGATGATGAGCTCTCCGACGAGACACACGTCTCACGACTCACGACCGATAGAAAATATTATCTGTAATAATGTTACGACCTCGTACGCATTTCCTTCTTACATAAATAATCGTCATTTAAGTGAATAAACGTATTTACCGACGTACACGTAGATACTTGTGAGGTAAGTGGAGCCCGAAGGAATTAACAAAGTCAAGTAATCCTCTAAGTAATGTTGAGATGAGGCCAAAGGTGGCAAGTTATGGGCCACGTAGGCCGTAAGGACGCATGCCGGTCCAAATGAAAGATTCAATTGACACGTTTATACTGATACTAGCTTTTACCCGCGGATGTGTGTGAACTTAGCAGATCATTGATCACAAATAAATGAAATGAAATGAAATAAAAAGCCGTGTTGGCCGAGTGAGAGGTACCTCGACTTTCAATCTGAAGGTCGTGGGTTTGAATTCCGGCGTGCATGGATTTTTCTGTTCGAAAAATTTATATGCGCATCAAAAACACGTGCTCAAAACGGTGAAGGAAAACATCGTGAGGAAACCAGTTAGTATTCTTATGAGCGGCGATGGGCTAGCAACCTGTCACGTATGGAATGCTAACTACTGCAAAATGTGGGCATGTGCCAAATATAATGTTTGGACGTGGCTCTGACTACCCCCACTAGAAATCTTCAAAGGATCTAAGCGTCTGGAGATCTGAGAGGATGTCTACCGTCCTTGGGGATTACAGTCGTGATCCTATTTAGCGAGACAACAACATACATACATATTCATATTCATATTCATTTATTGTTCCAGTTGGTAGGTAAGTACATACAACAAACACAGATTATAACAAGTGCGATTCGGACTCGCGCACGAAGGGTTCCGTACTATTATCAAAACGGCAAAAAAATCACGTTTGTTGTACGGGAGTCCCTCTTAAATATTTATTTTATGCTGTTTTTAGAGAAATACATCATCTGTGAAAATTTCAACTGTCTAGCTATCACGGTTCACGAGATACAGCCTGGTGACAGACAGACGGACAGCGGTGTCTTAGTAGTCCCGTTTTTTACCCTTTAGGTACGGAACCCTAAAAAAATAATTCATAATATCTCGTAACCTACCTACTTATTAACCTAACTACGTAGTTAGCATTCCACACGTGACAGATTGCAAGCCCGTCGCATGAGATGGTTGGTAGGGAAGACAATGAAATTAGTACTAAAATAAATGAAAGTTCTATTTGCATGTAGTATAGTTCTATAGTTTTCGATACTTTTTAGAAATACATAGTTTTAGCGTTTTTTGACTGCGTAAATTCAGAGTAGGTATATTTACTGATTCGATTCATGACTCGACTTTATCGAAAAAGTTGAAATTCTTAAAAATCAAATATTTTTTTGGGAAAAATGTAGCCTAGTCTTTCCCAAGACTTTAAACAACCTCTATATGAAATTTCCATACAATCAGCCCAGCGAGCGGTTTAGCCGTGATAACGACACAGACAGACAGAGTTACTTTCGCATGTATATTAGTATAGATGCTGTAATTTCCAAGTTGCGAGTTAGCCGGCGAGTTATTTTTATTAGGGGGAAGATGGATGCTTAGGAAGGGCAAACATTATTTGTTTTAGTTGTTATGCTTTGTCGTTGCTGACAGGAAAACTATAGTTTCATATTTTTTAAGAACTCGCTAATGAATAATAACAAAAAAAAATTAAACACTAGGCAATAGGCAATATTTTCTTGTAACATCAATCAAGTAAATAGGTTTATTTTAGATGTTTTTGTATTTTTTTTTTACACACAGCGTCATCTAGCCCCAAACTTATCAAAGCTTGTACTATGGGAACCAAAAAACTGATAGAATACTTATACACTATTTTTTTTTGTAAATACATACTTATACTTATTATATGTTATGTATATTAACACCCAGACACAGAACAAACATCTATGTTCATCACACAAATGTATGCCCTGGTATTACAATCTATACTAATATCTGTCTGTCTGTGACGTTAACACGGCCAAGCCGCTGGCTGGGTCGATTTTGATGACATTCATATACTTAGCTTTAAGTCTTGGGACGGACATAATATGCTACATTTTGTCTCAAGATTTTATTTTAATCTTTAGGAATTTTGTTCGATAAAAACGACAAAAATCGATTTTCTGAATCTACGCGGACAAAGTCGCAGGTAAAAACTAGTGTAATACATATAAGCATAGTTTTTATTAAGTACTTAATACAAAATTGGTATCTTTTAAATGTTTGCTACTATTTGTTATTTTTACGAAATTACCATTGACAACCCGAAATTATGCTGCTTTACGAATTGTTTCTGTCCGTGGTTTTTGTTACCCAACATAAATCATGTTTTCATGTACGAGTAGGTAGGTATATTTACCAAAATCCGTCCGCAGTAATATGGTATCGTTACTTACATAATTATCATGGTATTGATCGTTTTTTCAAGGAGTAGTACGTACCGTACGTACCAACTAATCACCGCGCATCATATCGACCTCTGTCAAAAACGAGCTTGTGTATAAGTTTTGTTTACCTACCTACGCGCTAGTAATTATCCTCTAAATCTATATATTATACTAGCTGTCCCGACAGACGTTGTCCTGTCAAATATCAATAATCCCACAGAAAAAAAGCACTTACCGTTTTTCCCGATCTTTACGCCATCCTTATCACTTAGGGGTATGAAAAATAGATAGTAGCTGATTCTCAGTCCTACTGTATATACATATAAAATTTGGTAAAAATCGGTAAAGCCGTTTCGAAGGAGTAAGGTAACTAACATTGTGACACGAGAATTTTATATATTAGAAGATAGAAGATAGAAGAATGTCGTATTAGATACACTATTTACAACTCAAGAACGGCTGAACCGATTTAGCTGAAAATTGGTGGGGAAGCTTAGAACCAGGACATAGGATACTTTTTAACGGGAATGGGATCGAGCACTTAACACAACATTTGTTAATTCTAAAGCGATACGAAGTTCGCCGGATTAGCTTGTACATAATATCTCTTGCGTTATTGACAGACTGACTTATCTACCAACGCACAGCCTACCATTGATCCTAGAAACTTGAAAAGAAGGTGGAGGCCTTTTAATGTGTTAGCTGTTTAACTTATTCGCCTAACTCGCCATAGCCTGGCAACGCTGACACAGGGTCTCAAAGCCCAACAACATATAAATCCAGCCAAGTAAAAAGCGGCCAAGAACTGTAGATTAGGTTAGACACACACAAAATTACCTACACCCAATTCGTAATGGCCGATACTATGTAAACCCATTCGAAAAGACGTGCAATATTCACGGCCTGCATGGCCTGTAAATTATTCAAATTCAAATTCAAAAATCATTTATTTCAATAAAATCACAAGGATCACTTTGAAACGTCTTAGGAACTTGGTGAAGCTACGCCGATTCCACGCGACCAAGCCTAGAAGAATCAGGCAACAAACACGGCTTGGAGTCTATCTTTTTTTTAATGATCCTTTCTTTAATGCTATGTAGAGCTCCAGTGTGATGCCAATCGAACAAGGTAATTAAGTACGTAAACAATAAAAAAATAACTAAAGAGCCTCAGCACAAATTCAAAAAGCAGCATTAGGTAGGTACAGAGGTACACCCAATTCGTAAATGGCGTTTAAAATTGAAAACGAAGTTTCATTCGTTGCCAACCAATGCGCCTCGCCATCATTTGCTCGGAATATAATCCGACTTGTTCAAACATGTTTCAACATCAAATTAATTAATTTTAAGGATGGAGTACTTATTGCTTGTAGCTATGGAAGTATACTTAACCCGGCGAGTCGAATGAAATGTGAGCTAATCAAAACGCCAAGAGAAATTAGAATTTATTTTATAATATCGAATACATTGAATGTTTGATTGAACTGTTTATTTTACTTTATATTGTACGTAAAATTATATAAAAGATGGTAGGTACCTTGTGATGTTGTTTTTTTACCTAATTAAGTTAACTTCTGAAGATACTGCGCAACTGCTTTTTACCAATTTTGACGAGCCAAAGCACGCATATTATTAAATTGAAGATTAACATAAAAAATAGGTAGGTAATTGTAAATGTCATCAAATATATGTATTAAAGAAGAACTGAATAAAATAATAGGAATAAAATGTGTAAATAAAAAAAATATATATATAGGACCACGACTGTAATCCCCAAGTACGGTAGACATCCTCTCAGATCTCCCGACGCTTAGATCCTTTGAAGATGTCTAGTGGGGGTGTCCTTTGAAGATGTCAGAGGCACGTCCAAACATGATATTTGGCACATGCCCACATTTTGCATTAGTTAGCATTCCATACGTGACAGGTTGCAAGCCCATCGCCGCATGTGTAAATCATAAAAAAAATAATGAATGAAAATGCGTTATCTTTACCTCGACAGTACGTTTAATTAAGGCGCTCCATGTCGACGATTGTTTTTTTCGAAACGAAAAATGAAATACTTCTGAACAAGCCACATCTCCTATTTTATAATGTATAGTATATGTGAATAAAGATGTACCCATCTTTAATCACTTCGATAAATTATAATCCTACCGACCGCTGCAATGACGACAAACACACGTCGGCGCGTGGTCCGCCTTTGCTTTTCGAATAAATTAATGATATAAATTATGTATAGAAATCTAGATCTACATATTACCTATCTTTAACAATAAATCACAAGTTGATTTTATTAGTAGGTATATAAAATATTTCGATCATAAATTCTAAAACGTATCATTTTGAAATAATATATTTATCGTGAAAAGTTTCTGCTATTATGTTTTCAGCTTAATAGAAATCTAGATAGGAACCTGAAGTAATATACTTATAAAAATAGGAGATGTGGCTTGTTCAGAAGTATTTCTTTTATCGTTTCGAAAAAGAGCAATCGTCGACATACAGCCCCTTAAGTTCTAAGTTCTACCCGGCTGTATCCAATCACTATGCAAAGTTATAAAAACATATTTACATTTTAGTAATTAACTCGGGTTTTATCTACATCTACTGTTGGAGGTAAAATTATTAGTTTTGTATTTTTATTTATAATGGATAAACAAAAGAAACTAAGGGACGAATTTCAGAAATTCTTTATTAAAGGCTATTTAAAGTAAAATAAAGTAAAAATTTATCGCAAAAAAGAGAAAGCATTTACATGACGTCCTACGAGTTGATAAATGAGGATACTAACATATATTAAATAGGTACTAGCGAAGACCAAACTAATCTTATCTTATCTTATCTTTCTAATATATAAAATACTCGTGTCACAGTGTTTGTAACCAAACTCCAACGAAACGGCTTGACCGATTTTTATAATTTTTTTTGTCGTCGTAATTAGTCGTTGGGTATTTTTTATACCCCTAAGTGATAAGGGTGGTAAAATTGGGGAAAAACTAAAAGTGCTTTTTTTCTGTGAGAATGTGAAATTTGCAGTGGCGGATTTACCACCAGGCTGAGTAGGCTGGAGCCTATGGCGGCAGATTTTAGGGGCGGCAAATTTGGGTTAATTTCAAACATCTTATTCATTTTAGCATTTATCGTCCCACTGCAAGACAGATGCCTCCCTCCTTCTACTCATCTCGATCACTAGCTAAAGCCAATCACAAGACGTCTGACAGTAGTTTAATTTATAAAAAACTAGCTGACCCGTGCCCACTTCGCTGTGCGTAAGACATTTCTAATACCATCGTTGACTTTTTTGTAGACGTTTTTAAGGTGTACAATACTGTAGTACATTATTTTGATATATCTCGTGGGGTTCAGCCAGCATTTGCAATGTAAGCGCAAAAAAAATGTGTTTATTTACGACATCACATTAGAAACCTCTAAAATTATCAGTGTTTCTCTACTATATTATGCATGTATTATACATATAAACCTTCCTCTTGAATCACTCTATTTATAAAAAAAAACCGCATCAAAATCTGTTGCGTAGTTTTAAAGATATAAGCAAACATACATACGCGGGAAGCGGAAAGCGACTTTGCTTTATACTATGTAGTGATAGAGATCACCACGAAATACTATAGCAATAATACAACCTAAGGTATCAAAAAATTGCCTATTATTTTAGTACCTGTACCAAGACGGACTGCTTCATAAAAAAACATATGTAACATCCTCTATTATATATCTTGTAATCTGGTTCTCAGTTTCTTCAAGTTTGGGCCAGATATCGATGAGTGAAATGTCTTTCACTTACACACCAAACTTACCCAAACTTGGTGGACACACCAATATATATTTATTTATTTTATTTATATAGTTAGAAAACAAAGTCTTGATCACCAATCGAAGACAGTGTGCCCAAAAAGCATTATGTTTAAGTAGGTAATACCTTAGTAACCTATTTGGTTTTACGAGCATCTATTTCACACGCCATGCCCAAGCTTTTTACAAGAACACATTTATAAAACTGCTTTGCAAACATTGTAGACGAACAAATTGATTTTCTATAAAAAATCGAGTCGTGTCTTTGATATATTGACTCTTTAAGCTCCCGCAAATACCTAGCATTAGGTCCAGGTCTTCAGATAAGGATAAACTATGGTTAGACACGATAAATTGTAAGGAAAATATGATGGAGTACATTATCTCTAAACTAGTAGTCCGTCCGGCGTCGCACGGATAATGATTTTATGGCAAAAAAATTACACCTTGGGTTACATTATTGAAGTTTTAGGAGGGATCCCTATTTTTTTCTAGTAATCAATATAACCTATGTTACTCAGAGATAATGTACGAGTAGCATTCTATTGGTGAAATAATTTTTGAAATCGGCCCAGTAGTTTCCGAGTTTATTACAAACATACAAAAATACAAATGTTTTATCTTTATAAATAAATATTGGTGGACATTTGACACAGCGCCATCTAGCCCCAAACTAAGCAAAGCTTGTACTATGGGAACCAGATAACTGATAGAATACATAATATACTTTTTTTTTGTTGTAAATACATACCTACTTATTAATTATTATACATATTAACACCCAGACACAGAACAAACATCTATGTTCATCACACAAATGTTTATCCCGGGTGACGATCGAACCCACAACCTACAGCGCAGAAGGCAGAGCTACTACTAACTGAGCTGCTCACAGCTCAGTTGGCCAGTCAGTTGTAATATTACTCTTTATAGTATAGATTTGAGTATCAGTTTCAAAGTGAGATCAGGGCATTTGCCTACGTAGCGTTTGCAAGCGAATATTCGAAAGGTAATTCTGAATGTACATTTGAGCTTCCAAGGCATCAGGTAGCGGCATATTCTTGAGCTGAGCGCCAATGCTTTCCCCAAACACGTCGAACTCATTTTTCACAAAAAATCGATCATTGGATATTCCCTCACTACTGTCAGTATTGTTCGACTTGTTATCAACTGTAGCGTCATTCACATTTGCGTAGTTCGGAGCACCTCCATATACCTTAAGCGTTCTTGGATCTTCTCTCTCAACGGAAATCAGTTCCTCTTCCTCGAGATAGTTGGATGCATCGACAGAATAATTATCGTCAAATTCGAAAATTTCGTGTTTTATTAAAAAGTCTTCATTTGTTTGTGGTAGCGAGTTTGTTACGTCCATGACCGCGTTTTCTTGCGGATGTTTCGTGACCTGCAAAAAATATTTTTATCCTTAATTCAACTGATCTTGATCACAATACAAAGCAAATATTTGCAGATCCTACTGTTGGCCAGTAGCCAGTCACGCCACAGTAGTTTTCACTGTCACAGATCATTATTTGACAGTAGAAACTGAAATTGTTGTGTATTTTTGGGGGGTTTGAAATGAAATAGGATCACGACTGTAATCCCCCACGATAGACATCCTCTCAGATATCCAGACGCTTAGATCCTTGAAGATCTCTGAGTATAGTCAGAGGCACGTCCGAACATCATATTTGGCAAATGCCAAATTTTGTAGTAGTTGAGATAATCCTTCATTATTAACTGTACTAAAAGTAGCAAGAACGCTTGCTATTAAAATTAGATAGGCACGGGTTGTACCGGTTATCAATAGAACTTAAATATCTAAATAAAAAACCGACCAAGTGCGAGTCGGACTTTCGCACAAAGGGTTCCGTACCGATATCTATTAAAAAGGTTAAAAAAATTACGTTTGTTGTATAAAATAAATATTTACTATTTAAACCCTACTTAAATATTTATTTTAATCTGTTTTTAGCGGCAATAGAAATACATCATCAGTGAAAATTTCAACAGTCTAGCTATCACGGTTCATGAGATACAGCCAGACAGACGGACAGACGGACAGCGAAGTCTTAGTAATAGGGTCCCGTTTTTACCCTTTAGGTACGGAACCCTAAAAATTATAAGTAGTTTTCAAGTAAACTTACATGATTTGCCTCTGTGCAGAGCGTGCACTTTTCCTTATTCAACGCTTTGCAAGCCCTATCTAACGTGTTAAACCATATAAGATTGGAGACGTATTTATTTCCACGAGCAGCTGCATTCCTTATTTTCTTCAGTTCTTGCGCATAGGTTGACTTGATATTCCTAAGCTTTCCATATGCTTCCTTGGGTCCAAAGCCTAGCATGTTCATGCTCTTGCTTAGCTGAACCAGCGCCGCGTGTCGTAGGACCTTCCTATTCTTTGTCTCATTTTTACAGCCGGAGACAAACAATGCCCTGTGCTTTACGTATTCTTGAACGAATCTAAGCTTCTGTTCTCTTGTCCATAGGTTCTGTGCTTTTTCTGACATTGTTGACTTGATTTACACAATGAGAGTAGAAACAAGTTATCGATACGTAGGTACGTATAGAGACGGGTTTTTGTGTGAACGATATGCAGTGAGCAAAAGGGGCGAGTGACGGCGTAGGTACAATTATTACTTAGGTAGGTAACAAGCGTTGCAAGGTTATCGACAAAAGCAACGAACACACTCCGATTCACAACTCACAGTCACAGTCCACTTTACGAGTCCACTTTGTGCAACAATTAAGTTCTGTAATCACAAACACTGATAGTTTTGTTGTTAAGATATGTAAAAATGAGGAAGAATTCTCTCAATAGCATAAAACGTACGCGTTCTTCAAATAACTGCACAATACTGACTCACTCACTCGCATCGTTCGATACACGCAGCGAGTGTTCGCTCTCGCTCGCACACCTAGCGTCTGTCCACACTGCGAGCCTAGCGTGGTGGCGGTGACGGGTGCAATGTATTGTGTGTGTCAATTTATGTCAAACATAATATAAACTTAATGCACTGTGGACGCGATATATGTATGATATTTCGCGCCCGTCTCCTCGCCAACGCGCTAGGCTCGGCAATGTGGACAAATATCCTTTAAAACACTGAATACAATGTATTAGTAGAACAGTGATATTTTTTCTCAGCCGCGGTGCCTTCTGCGCTTGCCATAGTAGGTAGCTACCTATGTCGGCCGAGTACCTACGACCGAGATCGACCAGCCAGTTAAGGCAACCCGTGATGCAGGGGCCTCTGTCGACCCCAGGAAGTACCTAATGGATTCCGTGGTGTCCCCACGCACAAGCACAACGCTCGCCACAAAGCGTGTCCTACCGTAACCCTTCCTATATAATATAACTGTTATATTTAGCCTACAACTACAACTTTACTAAGATCCATACATAAGCGGTCGATATTGTGCTTTCTATTGTTTCATAAGTTTTTATGACCTAAACTACTTTTTATATTCCGTTCCTTTACTTTATTTTATTCACGTAAAGTAGGTAGCCATTAACTTCAAAGCGTAAAAATAAGTCGCAGTTTAGTGAAACGGAACGCAAAAAAAAATTCACCAATTATTAAAAAACATTGTAGGTTGTAGGTATTTGTACCTACTAATTAGGAAAAATCTGTAATGAGAACAAAATTATTGAGCCTACTATAGATAATTAAAAAATAGTTCTTCATTTTATTCAAAACTGACCTATTAGTGATCAAAATAGTAGAAGCAAGAAGCCGGAACTCATTTTTTGTTAGTTTGAAATATACCACTAAATGTAGGTAGATATATCTATCATGGATTGTTCATGTATTGTATGTACATAGGCGAACTTTTCTTCCAGCTAATCTTTGTGTAATTTACACAGGTTTCAAACTAATTTCGTAATCAGAACAAATATATCGAATTATTAATACCTACACATTACTAACGCGATGATTATAACGGGTACTACGTTTGAAACATTAATTATACGTTTTGTTTTGTTACAATCGATTTCTAATTAATCAATTATTGAAAACGGTAGATATGGCTACTAACTTGTAGTATGTTACTATACGTACCTATAGTAGGTGGTTTATATATAAACCTTTAAGGATACTTGAGATTGAAGATTCAGAAGACACATACGGATTAAACCAAGATTGAACTGATTCAAATGAATGAGTTTTTCTGAAAAATAACTACGATTTTTCGGCACTACGAAGGTGTAGCCATTTTTCTTTTAGGTTTTCAGCAATGTCATAATTTAATGTCATTTTAGGTACTTCTAATGCCGGGGTCCCACGGCGCGTAAAACGACGGGCCGCGCCGGATGACGCTGCGCCTGTGTGCGTCTGGCGCGTCGCGTACAGAGCGTTCCGAGCACGGGCCACAACGGATGCATCGTTCCCACGGCGCGTTCATCCGCCTTGGCGCGGTCTGGCGCGTAAAACGACGGGCCGCGCTGGATGACGCTCCGCCTGTGTGCCTCCGGTGCGTCGCGTACAGAGCGTTCCGAGCACGGGCCACCACGGATGCATCGTTCCCACGGCGCGTCCGTCCGCCTTGGCGCGGTCCGGCGCGTGAAAACGCGGGCCGTGGGACCCCGGCATTAGGCAATTTGGAAATTAGACTTTCTATCTATGAGAATAGATACTGTATATAGCCATATGAGACTAGATTAGGAACTTACATATACAATTAGTTACTATGAAATTGGTAATCTCTAAATTCGACCGGTATTCATAGCTATGGCTATGAAAATCATAGATTTAATGAAATACCTAAGCCAGCCGATCGCAGTAATTGGCACGACTGCATCTGCTCGCGATATCGAAACCGCACCTATACCGAAACATCACAAAAACGATACCAACCCATATGGTTACCCGTTATATGTATCGTTACAGCTAAATACGTCAATAAATAACCTGTACAAGGGTAAGATATTATCTAAACGAGCCCCAAGTGCTGTACAGATTTGGGTAAATGATTTAGAAGTAAACACGAAGGAAATTTTGTGGCTGTTAACAATTTACTTGTACTCGTGTGAAGTGAGATAAAAAATGTAAATAAAAAATGTGAAATTATAGGCTATTTCGATTGCGTTTTTTAGGGTTCCGTACCCGAAGGGTAAAAACGGGACCCTATTACTAAGACTGTCCGTCTGTCTGTCACAGGGCTGTCTCATGAACCGTGATAGCTAGACAGTTGAAATTTTCACAGATTATATATTTTTGTTGCTGCTCTAACAACAAATACTAAAAACAGAATAAAATAAACATTTAAGGGGGGCTTCCACACAACAAACATGTTTTTTTTTGCCGTTTTTTATAGATAATGGTACGGAACCCTTCGTGCGCGAGTCCGACTCTACCCCGACTCCGACCCTATAATCTTAATTAGTACATTAGAAGTCGGGGCGTACATAATAAATACATCTCAATTCATTAGATTTCTCTCTTGCAGTATATATCTAAGAAGGAATAAAAATTCCCCTATGAATGCTAAAATTACATTATACATTATTCTTTTGAAAATATCGCAATTTTCCCTGAAAATAACACTAGATATGTATGATGTAGGAGTTCACTTCCGCCGCACTGAGCCAGCAAATTGTGATCATTTGCATCACAAGGGTCGCAAGTTCAGTTCCCGTCTCCGCGGTGCGTTTAACTTGCACTTTGAATGGGTACGTTTCAAGTCTGGATTTTAAATGAAGGAAAAGTCTTTGAGCACTGTTTCAAGAGAGGACTGAAATTGCAGGATGAATTCCTTTTCAGTTTCTTGACGTATAGTAGTAATATACTACAGTGTATGTGGTGGCAATTCTGTTGTGCCGCCTTAAGGCGATGCTTGAAATTTTTGACTTTTTGTATGGGCTGAGTTTACCCGGATAAGACGGAAAAATTGCTAAAACTGCAATATCTTGAAAACCATCAAATTTAAAAAGAAACCGTCTGTAATTTATTTAGCTAGTGTGATTATCTAACGAATTATATAAAAATGAACTGTTTAGCTATTCATAGTTTTGATTAAAAACGAAACTAGGGTTTTTGAAGAGTCTGATAACCGCTAAGATTATATCCTTAAGTTATCTTTGTCGTAAAAAACAAAACTGTATGTTTTGCGGTTATTAAGAAAAAACGATTCTGCATTCTTCAAAAACATTTATTACTTACTCTTAACCTAAACCTTCGTAAAAATACGATCGCTCTTATTCCTTTTACCATTAGTCTAAATTAGGAGATCTTATTAGGATAATTAGGAAATCGTAGCCTCAAATGGAAGTTATAAAATTTAGATTTTTTTAGACATTTAGTTATTTTTTCATAATTCAAAGTGCAAAAAATTAAAAAAGTCATTCTTCATGCTGGCTAAATTTACGTAAAAAAATGAAATTACTTAAAACTAGACAACGTTTTAGAACTGTCACCCTGAGGTTACGCGAATTTAGACCCATCACTGAAAACCTCGTCAAAATCGGACTAGTAGTTTTGGAAATAAATGGCAACATTGGTTTGCACACACAAACATCCTCTCAACCCAAACGCATATACCGTCTCTGTGGGGAAAAAGGAATAAAAGCGATAGTTTTTTCACAAAAAAATATGTTTAGCTTGGACACAACAGAATCGTCACCAGTATGTATCATCTGGCTGACTCACAGAACGACACTAACCCTCGTATTCAAGAACTGCATAGTGTGACTAGAGGTACATTTTCGTGAGCCTCTAGCCAAAGTTGAGCTCTAAAGGCACACGGTAGCGTGCGCCATAGTGCCGCTCAACGCATAAAGTGATGTTTATGAAAAAAGATTTCGTCCACTGTGGGTGCGTATTCTCATAGTGTCGTTCTTGAATACGAGGGTTAATATCGTAATGTATTACGTAAATGTTTTTACCGGAAACTGCTGATGGCGATATAACCTACTCATATATTATTCTGATGACGAAACGATCCGATGACAGTATTTTGTTTATCAAATGCAGATAAAAACTAACATGCTTAAAAATTGCAGTAAAATCATTAAATAATAGCAATAAAATTGTTTTAGACAAATAAATAACAAAAGTAGGTATTATCTTAAGGGGCTCCCAGTCGCTGATTGCTCTTTTTCGAAACGAAAAAAGAAATACTTCTGAACAAGCCACATCTCCTATTTTTATAAGTATATTACTTCAGGTTCCTACCTAGATTTCTATTAAGCTGAAAACATAATAGCAGAATTTTTTCACGATAAAGATATTATTTCAAAATTATACGTTTTAGAATTTATGATCGAAATATTTGATATACCTAGTACCTACTATTAAAATCAACTTGTGATTTATTGTTAAAGATAGGTAATATGTAGATCTAGATTTCTATTAGACTAGATTTTTGATAAGTAATTATACATAATTTATATCATTAAATTATTCGAAAAGCTAAGGCGGACCACGCGCCGACGTGTGTTTGTCGTCATTGCAGCGGTCGGTAGGATTATTTATCGAAGTGATTAAATATGGGTACATCTTTATTCACATATACTATACATTATAAAATAGGAGATGTGGCTTGTTCACAAGTATTTATTTTTTCGTTTCGAACAAAAACAATCGTCGACTGGGAGCGCCTTAAGTATTTTCGCAAACCGAACATTTTCTATAGCATCTGTAATTTTAAAAACCTCTATCTTTATGTCACCTTCCCTGTATTTTCTAAATCTTAGTGACTGAACGTAAACGTGTGCGCACACGGGCTACACGCGACAGCCAAAAAATGCTGGTACTTAGCTGCAGACTGCAGTTTTTATATCTACCATTATAAAGAGGAAATATTTGTTTTTTAGTATTTTTGTTCGTACTGGAGAAAATACTCTAAAAAAATCCTTCAATTATAAAAAGTTGCATTATTTGTTATTGCATAATCATTATCAGTTTTTTTTTAAATTATGAAATCCACTAAAATTTCGAGTGTGAAAATGTCGAGCGCTGTGTTTCGCCGCTCTTCACTGCTCCGCACAGCTTTGCGGTCGCGTGTGGCCCGTGTGCGCCTAGTCTAAGTCTGCAAGATTTCTAAAACTGCACATTCTCTCGTCTTGCACTTCCGTCTTTTGTCGAAACGCCAAGTGCCATTCCGACTCACGAACACAACAATGTGTTTCACTTAGGGGAAGCACACGGCAGACTTTTCTCTCCAACTGTCAGAGGAGGTGATGTCTAGAGTAACATCTCCGTTATTGTTGGAGGTAAAATGCACTTTAATTTTAAGTTTTTTAGGAAAGCCACTGAATTACTACTTTTGCCTGAATGGATATAAAATAGTGGTTGTAAGATAATATGATCATTACCTTGGGTCCATTCAAATTAAAGGTATAGCTTTGAAACTAGACATATATTCAAATGTAAACGAAAACGACATGTTTATTGTAACTTCTACTACAAACACATAAACAAAATCAACTGGAACCAACCAATTTTGTTGTTGCGATTTATATCTATCATAAATCATATAAATCGCAACTAAATAATTGGAGCTAAGCTATTATAACGCTGATATTCTGTACCCCAGTGGTTTCTGAATTAACCAAAACATAAGAACTAAACAGTTTATCCTCAAGTTTAGCCCCAAGTCGGCAGACCACAGACCTGAAAGTGACTGCTAATTAAATTTCTTAAAAAAAATTACAAAGTAAAATAAAGCAATGTCAAGTAAAAATGTGCGTTGAGAACGTCAATCTTCGTAATTACATCGTAAGTCAACGAAGCATGAAGAAAGAATGTCGAGATGAATTGATTTGAAAAGCTGGTTAAAAGAATGTGTAATTTCCGAAAAGGCAATTGCCGTTTGTTCTTTACAAAATGTTATGAAGGCCTAGGTGATTAAATTCTGAGGCATCTTAGTGCCATTACAGATTGTACGTTGTTTTCGGCTAGTAGATGGATGAAACGTTCTTGTTACAGGATCTTGTGATTCACAAGTTCACAACACGGATAGCCGGCGTGATCCGTGGCCTGAGCACGAACCACTATCGACAAGGTATCGTCCAAATGTCAAAACTGACACTTTTTGTAATGAACGAATAAATGAAAATGCTTTATTGTACGACAATAGTAATATCAAGAAATTTACAATGTAAAAAACAGTAAAATGGGTAATAGGCGTAGATCTAAGTTTATATTTAGTTTTCTGTTGAAAAATATTTTTAAAAAAGCTTTTATAAAATTCTCTTTCGAGTTATTGATTATACCAGCGCGCAGCGCGCTGTCTCAGAATATTACATTGTCATCAGAACTTGAAATGTATCCAAAGTTTTAGCTGGATCGAACTATTCAGTATTCAGTAAGGAGTTCAGCTCCTGACTCCATCATTAGTTCAGCTCGCTGCATAATATTATGTATTGTCACCGAAGTTACACAGGTAGGTAACGGCAGAGATCACTGATCAGCTATATGACCGAATATTGTTCAGCATATTTTTTGTTTATGGTGTGCTACAAAGTAATTTCTATTTATCTATCTATCTATGCTAATTATCAGCTTAATTGGTTGGGGACAACAAGTTTAAAATTTGGCCTTTGTTCAAAATGTCACTGATCAGATGAACATAAATTCATAATATAAAAAAAAAAAAAAAAAAAAAACCCATCGCCGCTTATAAGAACACTAACTGGTTTCCTCACGATGTTTTCCTTCATCGTTGTAAGCACGTGTTTTTGATGCGCATATAAATTTTCGAACAGAAAAATCCATTGATGCACGCCGGGATTCGAACCCACGACCTTTAGATTGAAAGTCGAGGTACATCCCACTCGGCCAACACATAATATCATTTGAATAATTGTTGCCTTACGCGTGCGTGATTAAGACGACTGATAAATGTTTTTGATGAATGCAGAATCGTTTTTCTCAATAACCGCAAAACATACAGTTTTGTTTTTTTATGACAAAGATAACTTATGGATTTAATCTAGATAAATTAAAGACAGAAACACGATTGGTGAAACTTTTCTCGATAGATTTATTTTTCAAAGTTGGCTCTTCAAAAACACTAGTTTTGTTTTTAATCAAAACTATGAATAGCTAAATAGTTCATTTTTATATAATTCGTTAGATAATATACTATCATACTAGCTACCTAAATTAAAGACAATTTTTTTTAAATTTGATGGTTTTCAATATAATGCAGTTTTATCACTTTTTCCGTCTTATCCGGGTAGACTCAGCTCACACAAAACGTCAAAAATTTTAGACTCGGCCCATACAAAACGTCAAAATTTTCACTTATCACGTAAGTAATGTGGGATGGTACAATCTCATTCATCTTTATTAATCTTTTCAAATAATTCATAAGAACCTCAATAATTTATAAGCTCTAGGTATTATTGGCATAATCTCCGACTCGGCAATTCTTTCCTTCTATTTAATCTTTTCAATTTTATTATCCTGCATGAAATATTTCAAATGGTTGCTGACGTTTCGAATAATCAGGAGAAATTAAATAAAGTACTTAGTTTTTAAGGTTCCGTACACAAAGGGTAAAAACTGGATCCTATTACTAAGACTTCGCTGTCCGTTTGTCTGTCCGTCTGTCTGTCACAGGGTTGTATCTCATGATCCGTGATAGCTAGACAGTTGACATTTTCACAGATGATGTATTTCTGTCGCTGCTATAACAACAAATACTAAAAACAGAATAAAATAAATATTTAATTGTGGCTTCCATACAACAAACGTGTTTTATTGACGTTTTTCATAGATTACGGAACCCTTCGTGCGCGAGTCCTACTCGCACTTGGCCGGTTTTTTTAGTAGGTATATTATTTTAAAAGTATAAATGAGGCTATAGGATTATAAGAAGATTTTATCCAATTTTGTTCAGTCGATCATAAAAGCGCGTAAAAATATTTCGGCAAATTTTAATAATTGCATAGGAATAAGCAATTTCAGAAAACTTTCAATTTTTCCCTACAATCCTTGTACTGATAAAATATTTTTTTAGTCTGTGATGTCAGATTTTTTGCACACCAACGCCATCTATACCAAAATCATCCTTTTTGCGTTTTTTATCATTTAGGGATTTTTTTTGGATTATAATTTCCCCCTTTATTTATTCTGATTTTTATCTACATACTACAGCAAATATCATCTTGATCCGTTTTGTCGTTTATTTTTGATTAGGGAACAAACCTAGCAGCCTTATCACAAACTTTCGCATTTATAATATTACTAACCGACCCGTGACAGACATTGTCCATAAAATAGACATAAAAAAGACTGATTGTCAATAACAATCAGCCTGTGATGTCAGATTTGTTGCACACCAGCGCCATCTATACAGGAATAATCCCTTTTGCGTTATTTTATCGTTTTGGAGATGTTTTTCATATATTAAAGTAGTCTATTATTTATTCGGGCATTTAAATCTACATCTACAGCAAATTTCAACTTAATCCGTTTTATTGTTTAGGCCTGATTGAGGAACAAACATACATACAAACTCACAAACTTTAGCATTTATAATATTATTAGGATAGGATTAGGATTAGTAGGATTAGCTCTCTCACACTGACAGTTAGGTACTTAAACAATACGCATCGATTTATTCAAGTAAATAATATAGTAAAAAGGTTCGAGGAATATTTACTCTAACTTTCATCTAAAACTTTAAACAAAGGAGATATAAAGTCCCAAACTGAGTTAAATAACTCCCTGGTTCAGAGCTAGTGCTTATTTATAACGAGGCTTCCAGAACTCTCTTTATTAACTACGTTAATGAATAGGTTTTAGAATAGATATTAACAAACAAAAAAACCGGCTAAGTACGAGTCGAACTCGCGCACGAAGGGTTCCGTACGATTATTTATAAATAACGGAAAAAAATATCACGTTTGTTATATGGGAGCCCCATTTAAATAATTATTTTTTGTTAAAGCGGCAACAGAAATATATTATCTGTGAAAATTTCGACTGTTTCGCTATCACGGTCCATGAGATACAGTCTGGTGACAGACAGAAGGACGGACATTGGAGTCTTAGTAATAGGGTCCCGTTTTTACCCTTTAGGTACGGAACCCTAAAAAGAAGCATTGAGCCGTAAATTCAATAGACTTTTTGTTAAATATCGTCGTCTTAGCACGTCCCACTTAGACTGGTAAAAGCTCGTACCGTAAAATATATTCGCAATGTATGGGATGTATGGAAAAATGTATGGGACACTATTTCAATTGCGAATATATTTTACTCATATGGTAGAGGTCGAGGTCGAGGTAGAGGTAGAGGTCATGGTAGGTCGTGTTCTTGTTTGTACCATGGTTTCAGAGCAAACTTGCCTCCATTGTCTTTGGTCTGCCTGATTTAAATATATTTCGGAGTACCTACCTAAATTTAAAACCAGCGTCGCACCGCGCTTCACCTACTCCCTAGGTTCGGTGCTGCGGCTCAATGCTGAGACGGGGACCTATTTGCCTCCACATGGCACAATCTGCTCTCCATTGTATTTGTTTTTTATTCTCTTTTTATTTTTATTAATTGTGTTGCCTGTGTTTTGATCGGATTTACTTTAAGGCCCTAAGCCTTACTCCAGTCCATTTATTCTAACTAAATTGTTGTTAGTGGTAGCAATGGCAGTAGGCAAATCCTCAAGAGAAGCTAGAGTATAAATTTGGAGATCGTCTGCATAAAGATGGTAGGGAGAAGTTAGTTGATGTGAAATGAAATTAATAAAAAGGGAAAAGAGAAGAGGAGATAAAACGCCACCCTGAGGTACACCGGCTGAAGTGTGATGATGTTAATGATGGCTGGTCGTCTATGTAAGTTTGTATCAACTAGTGTCCAACGACCGTTTAGGACCGGCGTACATTGGCGGACGGGACGGCATAGGATTAAATTCAATTGATAAAATCTAAACCCTCTGCCGTCCCCTCCCCCAATGTACGCAGATCAATAGGTGCTAAAAATAAAATAAATAAAACAAATCACAAAAGTTAAAGTGCTTTTATTAATTACATTACAGAATTTATACAGACTCCGCCAAATACATATAAAAACATCAACAATTTCAAGAAGAAATCAATTCAATCACAATCTACCCGCCTATCTCTACAACTGTTACATGACAAGCCATAATATAATTGACAACACTATGACAGGCTGTGAGTATGTGCGACGAAAATATAACAGCTACTTTACTGATGTCACAGATGCTACGAAGAAATCGCTACGATTGTACCAGGCGCCGTACCATCAGCTCAAAAGTAGTATTGTTTTGATATTACTTTAAGATCTTGTGGCCCCTGAACTGCACCAAAAAACTACACCTTTTGGGGAAATCGATACGTTCTATGATAATAACTGTTCAAAATCAAAAGGTATTGATTTTAATAAAATCATAAGGATCACTTTGGAACGTCATAGGAGCTAGGTGAAGCTACGCCTGTTCCTGGCGACCAAGCCTAGAAGAATTGGACAAGAAACATGGCTTGGTGCAGTGATAAGTACATATAACTATTATTTTTTACGCGGATTTATTACCTTTAATTTATTTTCCCGACGTTTCGACCTATGTTATGTAGTCATGGTCAAAACGTCGAAATTTCACATGGTGAACATAAATCATAGGGTACATTATTTACCATCGAATGGAGCTATTTAAAAAATCGAATAGTACAGTACGAGTAGATGCAGTAAGGCCGTCCATCACGTCTAAAAGAGCGTACAGTTTTACCACGACATGTAGAACATACCCGATGATCGATAGGGTTAAGCGAGCATAGCGATCGTAGCGATTTCTCGTAGCGTGTGCCATAAAACAAGTATTACGACGAGTATTTTTATCAATATCAGTCCTTACTTAACACCTAACAGGGCCACCTAGAAAGTCATGATTTGATTTGCTATTGAGGTATCTAATAAATAAATAAGGTTGCTTATATCTACTTTCTAGTTAACGACATTATTATAACATGCCTTGTAGATGACCGTTTCAAAGTACAAACCAATTAGGAAGTTTACACACCGACGCTCGACTTTCTGTGTCTTATTAGCGATGGAAGAATAATTGATGATCATGTTTCATCGTTATATTGTTACAAACGTGTTTTGGCAACAAAAATACATTTAATGTTTTGATACGACTGTTTATTTTTGTTTGTATTTGATTCATAACCAACATCTACAAGTAGATTTAACCTTACTAAATTGCGATGATAATTCAAAGTAACTATACCTTCCGAACGCATACAAAAATCACACATTAGAGATATTTTCTTGTATTCACATCGAGTGTTTTTGATAGTTACAACATCTAATTAACAAACGTACATAGAATTACCACACGCAAATCGCTGGTTTAAGCATCGTGTTCATTCATAAAAGTGAATTTCCTAAAATGACCCTTGTATATTTGAAAACACCATGTCTACATTAGTATCTTTTGTTCTATGTGTAATAAAATAACATTGCACTTTTATTTTCACTTCATACCGTTGAACTTCTCCGCACTAATTACCTACTCGTTATTTTGTGTTGCGTAAAGGTCGGTGTGCACCCTTCCATGTCGGTGTATATACGTGCACCGCATGTACACTAGACCGCGTTGCCGGCGTGTACTCCGTTCACGCTGAGCGGGATCGTGTTGAATTCATCCTCGAGGTCCTCGTGTTTCCTGAGGGAAATAAATGCTCGTTATGTTATGGTGTTTTTTTTAATTCACTTATGAAACAGGTAACCAGCTCGCTTGCACTTAGGGTGAGTTTCCATCTACCGACCAATGACTGCGCTCAACGTTTTCAAACTCGAATATTTGAGCGCTGTCATTGGTTCCACACAGCTCCGTATGAAGGAAACTCACCCTTATGCTCTACTATCATAAAAATACTAGACTATTAGGTACAATTGTTCTATCTCACAAAGGTGGGTAAGCTGTACTTGTAGTTGTGATGTGTGTGCCCCCTTTTAGACATCTTCAAGGATCTAAGCGCCTGGAGATCTGAGAGGATGTCGACCGCACTTGGGGATTACAGTGTGATTCATTACATTTCATTATTTTTTCATAATCAACATTTTGTTAAATATACAGCAATAAAACGTTTAAAAGATGCTTTACATTTAAGCACCATAAAGTTTAATTTCTCGCGAAAACTATTTTACTTAATTTTGCTACTGAGTTTGAATGAATAAGTATACTTTCTTTCTAATTACTTCGTACTTCACGACTTGGTACTGTACTACAATGATGCCTTATTCGTCTGGTAACCTGTTTTCTAAGTGAATGTCGGTTTCACATGGTCGGGCTGGGATTAAATGGAATCATGGACTGAAATATTTGCGCACTTAATTTAAAATTTTAATTTAAACTTTCTTTAAAAAATCCGAATCGCTGTAGAAATTATAGAGTGAAATGTAGATTAGACAAAATTTTGAGTAGACAGTTCAGTAATGTATAAGTATGAATTAACGTAAAATATAGATGGCGTAAAGCCATACATTTGGATCGACATTAGAATGAATTTAATTTACAAGCCATTGTTGCTTCTTCTATAGCCTGTCACATTGCGATATCATATATTTTCTGAAAACGTTATTACTCAGATCAAAACAATTAGTTGTCACATAGGGGTTGTAATTCTACCCATGCCTTTAGTTTGCTGAAGCATTCATTCACTCTGTATAATAATAAAGATAACCACCACACTAATTTATATTTTCAAAAGAATCTACATCAAATTGTAGAGGAATATGTTGAATAGTAAAATGATACATTTGTACTACATTATGTGATATTACCTACACTAACCACAATTCGTAACACGTTTCTCATTAACCGATAATACTCGTAGCTACAAAATAATAGGTAAGTAGGTACTACAGGTGTAAATTCGCCACAAACCCATCAAAGTCCAAACCATAGCAATAAGGAAATTTCATCAAGCAATTACTTACTCTAATGAAATGTAAATTACCTTTAACATTCATTATCCCAAATGAAATCCCTACAAAGAGAGGGGTAGAATTTAAGAGTATTATCTGAGATTAAGATAAACAAAACCTCCTTTTCGAGATTGGTTTACGCCGAATACTTTTAAAACTAAAATGTTAGGTAAAGTCAAGGAATTGGATTGTAGACCCTTTTAATTATACGCCTAACTTTTCCGTTCTGTCAAATGTCAGTGTCAAATTAATTAATTGTTTTTTTATCAGGAAACCAGTAAGTATTCTTATAAATAGTAACAAAGGTTTAAAATATGTCTTGTATTAAGGTGATGCTTGAAATTTTAATTTTTTTGTATGAGCTGAGTCTACTGGATGAGACGGAAAAAGTGATCCCACCAAAAACATTCTGTAAATAAAAAACCGGCCAAGTGCGAGTCGGACTCGCGCACGAAGGGTTCCGTACCATTATCAAAACGGCAAAAAAATCACGTTTGTTGTACGGGAGTCTCACTTAAATATTTATTTTATGCTGATTTTAGAGAAATAAATCATCTGTGAAAATTTCAACTGTCTAGCTATCACGGTTCACGAGATACAGCCTGGTAACAGACAGACGGACAGCGGTGTCTTAGTAGTCCCGTTTTTTACCCTTTAGATACGGAACCCTAGAAACATAAAAAATAATTCATAATATCTCGTAACCTACCTATTTACCTAACTACGTAGTTACCATTCCACACGTGACAGGTTGCAATCCCGTCGCCGCTTTCAAGAATACTAACAGGTTTCGTACCCAAAGGGTAAAATCGGAACCCTATTACTAAGACTTCGCTGTCCGTCTGTTTGTCTGTCTGTCCGTCCGTCCGTCCGTCCGTCCGTCTGTCTGTCACAGGGCTGTATCTCATGAACCGTGATAGCTAGACAGTTGAAATTTTCACAGATTATGTATTTCGGTTGCTGCTATAACAACAAATACTAAAAACAGAATAAAATAGATATTTAAGGGGGGCTCCCATACAACAAACGTGATTTTTTTGCCATTTTTATAGATAATGGTCCGACTCGCACTTGGCCGGTTTTTATAGTTTTCCCTTAATGTGGCAGTTAAACCCTAACTCTGTACCAAATTTCAGCTCTCTGAGTTTATGGGAAGTACTAGTTCTATACTGATGATCATGAGTGAGTGAGTGAGTGAGTGTCTAAAATGCGAAACTTTGCTTTCGCTTAACTTCGAAACTAAATGACCTACAGACTTGAAATTTTGTGATTTTAGCTTACTGGATGACGAAAATTTCTGCGTTCTGGTATTATCCAGAGGTTCTCAAATAGGGACCTGAAAATGCGGCGAAATGGTTCCTGTAAAGGATGGTACGGCAGTGTTTGTTTGCTTCGCGCTCGACTTGGCGGAGGCACTGCCGTGCCCCCAAATAAAAATGCATTATCTTGAAAACCATCAAACTTAAAAAGAAACTGTCTTTAGTTCATGTAGCTAGTATGATTATCTAACGAATTATATAAAAATGAACTGTTTAGCTATTCATAGTTTTGATTAAAAACGAAACTCGTGTTTCCAACTTTGGAAAATAAATCTATATAGAAAAGTTTCACCAATCGTGTTTCTGTCTATAATTTATCTAGAATAAATCCTTTTAAGTTATTTTTGTCATAAAAAACAAAAGATGTAGATGTTTGTTCTGTGTCTGGGTGTTCTTGTATGTATAATAATAGTAGGTATTTACAAAAAAAAAGTATACAATTATTCTATCAGTTACCTGGTTCCCACAGTACAGTACAGCTTTGCTTAGTTTGGGGCTAGATGGCGCTGTGTGTATAATATTATTTTTAATCATTATTATTTATTGGTGATCTGACTACCTAGGTAGCTCTCAGATCTCTAGAGATCTGTCTACTGTATTACAGTCGAGCCTAGTTCATTTAATATTGTGTCTGTTGATTAATTTAAATTTTCATAAAAACAGCTTAAACTTACGCTTTTTAGACGTAATAAAATAAAATAGCTAGACAATCAAATTACTATGACCCGTAAGAGGGTACGTAATCCGATTCCTTGATAGTTCATACCCTTGTAAAAGTTTCAAATAGCATATTTTATGAACTGAAAACTGATACTTTGTATGTGTGCGAACGAATGGGTGAATTCCCAAGAGGCCTACTTCTCAGAATGTAATCAGTGAAATTGAATCACGTCCACATCAAAATGGACAATGTTAAGCCGGGGTCCCACGGCGCGTAAAACGACGGGCCGCGCCGGGTGACGCTCCGCCTGTGTGCGTCCGGCGCGTCGCGTACAGAGCGTTCCGAGCACGGGCCACCACGGATGCATCGTTCCCACGGCGCGTCCGTCCGCCTTGGCGCGGTCTGGCGCGTGAAAACGCGGGCCGTGGGAACCCGGGCACGACCCCAAACTCGTATCACGTCAAAATATTTATAACTGTTCTGAGCTCGATGGCTTCATATTTTTTTACTATCTATACAAATGCGTAAACTTTATACCCCCTTAATGCAGGGTGGAAATTTTTTATGGGGCAGTAAGTAGAAGCGTTATACCTAAAGAAAACAATTTAGGAGACTAACAGAGATTTTTCCACAAATTTCGAGCAAAAACGAATATTAAGTGTTCAAAGAAAGATTTTACTGACAAAAAATCTAATGATTTTTTTATGCAATAATCGCTTATTTGGGCTCACAGCTCAGTTGGTAGTAATGCTGTAGGTTGTGGGTTCCATTCCCAGGATAAACATTTGTATGATGAACATAGATGTTTATTTTGTGTTTTATAAAGAACACAAAATGTTTGAAAAGGTTAAAATTTGTACTAGACATAAAGACTTAAAAATCCCATTTTCATTTTAATGAACCATTATTTGTAACTGCAACAATTCTAATAGATACCCTTACACAACTTTACTCAATTTCAATTCAGATCATTTTATTATAAAATTAGTTATATTCTGGAAATAATTAAAAAAATACTGTTCAACCACTACTAAGAATTAGTTAGACAATCTTTTTTATATCTACTCGACATTCTCAGTAACTAAAAATAAGAAAAAGTATTTTGAACAAACCAATAAAAACTTTAAAGAATATATTTTTCACAGCAGTTTATACATCCAGTATTTGAACGTCCCAGCTGGAGGAGGCAAGTCCAGACCCTGTCTGTTCAAGTAAAGGTCGGATTAATTCTCAAAGTTCTAGACACCTAAATCTACTTTAAACCTGTACCTATTAAGCACCGTACTCAGAACTTAGGCCAAACAAATGGTACTAGAAGTTAGGAATAGCTTTAAGGGGCTGTATGTTGACGATTGCTCTTTTTCGAAACGATTAAAGAAATACTTCTGAACAAGCCACATCTCCTATTTTTATAAGTATACTAGCTGACCCGTGCCCGCTTCGCTGTGCGTAAGACATTTCTAATACCATCGTTGACTTTTTTGTAGACGTTTTTAAGGTGTACAATACTGTAGTACATTATATTGATATATCTCGTGGGGTTCAGCCAGCATTTGCAATGTAAGCGCAAAAAAAATGTGTTTATTTACGACATCACATTAGAAACCTCTAAAATTATCAGTGTTTCTCTACTATATTATGCATGTATTATACATATAAACCTTCCTCTTGAATCACTCTATTTATTAAAAAAAACTGCATCAAAATCCGTTGTGTAGTTTTAAAGATATAAGCAAACATACATATATACATATTACATACAGACGCGGGAAGCGGAAAGCGACTTTGCTTTATACTATGTAGTGATTACTTCAGGTTCCTACCTAGATTTCTATTAAGCTGAAAACATAATAGCAGAAACTTTTCACGATAAAGATATTATTTCAAAATGATACGTTTTAGAATTTATGAGCGAAATATTTTGATACCTACTATTAAAATCAACTTGTGATTTATTGTTAAAGATAGGTAATATGTAGATCTAGATTTCTATTAGAATAGATTTTAGATAAGTAATTATACATAATTTATATCATTAATTTATTCGAAAAGCAAAGGCGGACTACGCGCCGACGTGTGTTTGTCGTCATTGCAGCGGTCGGTAGGATTATTTATCGAAGTGATTAAAGATGGGTACATCTTTATTCACATATACTATACATTATAAAATAGGAGATGTGGCTTGTTCAGAAGTATTTCTTTTTTCGTTTCGAAAAAAACAATCGTCGACATGGAGCGCCTTAACCCTAGAAAGCTAACCTTCGTCAAAATGACGAACACCTAATAAAAATCTTACTGTATCTTTCTAATTTTTCTACCGGGAGATTCGCCCTCTCGTGCCAACTTAGTGGCCACTAGTATCTAGGACATGGTGATCGAGTTTAGTCGGTAAGTGTTTTAGTTTTTGAGATACCTACGATGTACTCGTCATTTTGACGAATGGTTAGCTTATACGTAATTTTTCCGAACCTTAATTCCTTATAGTCAAATAAATTCAAACAATTTAAGAATATTAAAAAATATGCATTCAAAAAATGAACGTCAAAAAGTCGAATGGTTAGCTTATCATGGTAGTTTATGAACGTTAGCTCTCTAGGGTTAAAACGGTCAAAGATAAAAGTACAAAGAAAATAAAACTTATTTCAGTGCCTAGTGCCTAATTTAAATTCCCTCTTTTATCTAGATAAAATAATCTTTATAACCATAATAAAAATAAAAATAAAATCACGACTGTAATCCCCAAGTACGGTAGACATCCTCTTTTTACACACAGTCAGTCACATCACACAGTCTATCCATCTTTTCTTTCTAGGAGAGGTACTCCTTCTACGGCCATTTGGTCATAAACATGTAGAGGTCTACATCGTAGACCTCTACATGTTTATAAGCCATATGGCCGTAGCCATAATCTATCTAAAGTGTCTTCGCCAGGAAACGTGTTCTTTAAACTACTTCCAATAACGCCAGAGTTCACAAATCATCGTTAATGCCCGCATCCTGTGGTCACTTTACATACAACTGACTACCTGCTTCACTGCACTGCAATATCAACCTTAATCCTAGGGCATAAGGTACACATACCAGACCGCAAGACTTCGAGAGTGTTTTTGCTGCGTTTGGAATGCAAAATAGCTTTTATGTCTTAGATAATAGAGGCTATGATGGTGAACCGCTCTAGATAGTACTTAGTGATCTGACGCTTTTGAAGTTCAACTCACACAGTTAATGCAGGGTCAAGAGGGTAAGCAAAGAATCATCTCTGAACAGGTGAAGAGAAAATCCCATCTCTGTGGATTAGGATTAGTAATTACGTTGTTCGAAATTTTCATTTATTTAATTTTACGAGTTTAAGTAGTGTTGGTTTAGGTACACTTTAAATTCAAAGGTTCATCATCATCATTATCATGGGATTAAATTCGGTCGTGCCAGGATGAAAAAAAGTATATGCGCATTGACAGTTGATTAAAACGGTGAAGGAAAACATTGTCAGGAAACTCAGTTAATATTGTTAAAAGCGGCGACTGGGCAACCTGTCACGTAATTATGTTATGCCAAATGTTATGTTTCTCGCCTAGAGATCTGAGAGGATGTATATGTATTTATGTATATGTCTATACATATATACATCCTCTCAGATACGGTACAACTCAGGTACGGTACAAGTACGGTAGACTATCTACCGTACTTGTGGATTACAGTCGTGATCCTATTTCTGGGAAAAGCGTCAAATATTCTTAGGGATATTGACCTAACACTGGATAATCTTCTAATATATAAAACTCTCGTGTCACAGTGTATGTAACCAAACGCCTCCGAAACGGCTTGACCAATTTTTACGATTTTTTTTGTGTATATTTGGTAGGTATGAGAATAGGTCGTAGGGTATTTTTTATACCTTAGTGATGAAGGTGAAAGTGCTCTTTTCTGTGGGATTACTGAAATTTGACAGGACATCGTCTGTCGAGACAGCTAGTCTAAATATATCTTTGTTCGGAAAGGGGTTGCATGTCTTATTTTAAAGTTTTAGTGCAATACAATTTAGTATTTATTATGTATTTATTTGTTATTGTGTCTGGGTGTTATTATGTATCATATGTATGTATTTACAAAAAAACAAGTATATAAATATTCTATTAGTTATCCTAGTTCTCATGGCACAAGCTTTCCTTAGTTTGGGGCTAGATGGCGCTGTGTGATAATGTCCACCAATATTTATTTATTTATTTATTTATTGACACGCAAGAAGAAGAAATGCAATACTCTTAAAATATAATAGTATCTATAGAGACCTAATAAGGAGACTATCTAATAAGCTACCTAGGTGCACTAGATTGCTTAAGGATTTAACATAAATATCTGAATCCCAAATCCTGACCTGCATTCTCTACAATTTGCAATTCAATGAAGCTGAATCATTAGATACTGTCGTTTTAGTTTCAACTTCCAGCTAAAGAATACTGTAGTCACACCAAAACCAACAGCTTGTTGTCAAACTGCCTATGGAAAGCTAATGACTGCTAAATGTGGGCATGTTTTAAATGTTTGAATGTGCCTCAGACTACCCTCATTGGACATCTTGAAAGATCTGAGCGCCTGGAGAACTGTGAGTATGCCTATCGAATTTGAGGATTACAGTCGTGATCCTATTGATTTTCATAACTGTTACTAATTAATCACAATAAAACAATTGGACTGAAGGTAGATGGATGTAGAAGTAGAGGTAGGTGAAAGATAACATAGGTAAGAAAGAAGTGAGTGATGAGATGACCGCTGATAGAGGGAAATGGAAGAAAAATACATGTTGGATAAGGGCAGGTAGATATAATAATAAATAGGATTACGACTGTAATCTTCAAGTACGGTAGACAACCTCTCAGATCTCCAGGCCCTCAGATATTCAAAGATGTCAAAGGGGTTAACCAGAGGCACCTCCAAACATTACATTTGACATGCCCACATTTTGCAGTAGTTACACACACGAGACAGGATGCAAGCCCGTCGCCGCTTACAAGAATACTAATTGGTTTCCTCACGATTTTTTCCTTTACAGTTATAAGCACGTGTTAAGGCGCTCCCAGTCGACGATTGTTTTTGTTCGAAACGAAAAAAGAAATACTTGTGAACAAGCCACATCTCCTATTTTATAATGTATAGTATATGTGAATAAAGATGTACCCATCTTTAATCACTTCGATAAATAATCCTACCGACCGCTGCAATGACGACAAACATACGTCGGCGCGTGGACCGCCTTAGCTTTTTGAATAAATTTATGATATAAATTATTTATAATTACTTATCAAAAATCTATTCTAATAGAAATCTAGATCTACATATTACATATCTTTAACAATAAATCACAAGTTGATTTTAATAGTAGGTATATAAAATATTTCGATCATAAATTCTAAAACGTATCATTTTGAAATAATATCTTTATCGTGAAAAGTTTCTGCTATTATGTTTTCAGCTTAATAGAAATCTAGGTAGGAACCTGAAGTAATATACTTATAAAAATAGGAGATGTGGCTTGTTCAGAAGTATTTCTTTTTTCGTTTCGAAAAAGAGCAATCAGCGACTGGGAGCTCCTTAATGCGTACATAAATAAGTGAATCAGATTGCCTTATTTCTGTATACTTCCGGACAAAACTTTGAAAACTCATTGCGATCATACACAAAGAGTGATAGTCGCATTTATTGACGTGCTGTAAGCCCTCTATTGTGTGATAGGCGCTTATCCTGTCGCCATGGCTCGCTGGTTCCAATAGGGATTGGAATCGCTGATCTGATGACACAATATAGAGACAATAACGTATACAAAACAAAGGAGACTAAATATAAACCCATATAACTATGCTCGACTATTTATAGTTATTAGATTGTTTCAAAAGTTAAACTACTTTTGTGCGAGATATTAATTAAAAATTGTTGCTTTAGATTATGACTAGCTTCTCGTCCCGTCATCGCACGGGTGGTACCTGGATAAGTAGCCTATGTGTTATTCTAATGTATAAGCTATATTACTGTAAAGTTTCATTTTAATCCGTTTAGTAGTTTTTGCGTGAAAGAGTAACAAACACACACAAACACTCACAAACTTTCGCATTTATAATATTAATTAGTAGGATAGTAGTATTATTTATGCTTTGATTAGAGGTGACTCAGACTATAACCTACATAGACTACATAGATACCTATATAGACTAGACCAACGTCAGGCAGGCGGGCGGTTGTAAAACATAAGCCAAATCCTCTTCGAAATAGGTTTGTCAACATGTTGTGCCGATCCCACAAAAAGGTGAAGAAAATGATGATGTTGCTTTAGATATGATTTTAAATATAGTGGTAAAATTAACGTTTACAGCCTCAGCTGAACTCAGCAAAAGACGGTCATAGTAGAGTCAACGATGTGCAAAAATAAAAGCCTTTTCAGAAAGTTAATATCTCATACCTGTTGACTTATCTTCAAACGTTATGAAATAAAATCTCTAAACAGTATTACTTTTCTAGACTCTCTGTATTATTTATCGGGATGTGTTTAAAAGCAACAAATGATTTACTACATAAATAACCCATTTAGACATCTTGAAGGATCTGAGTGCTTGGAGATCTGAGAGGATGTCTACTACCGTACTTGTGGATTACAGTCGTGATCCTATTTCATTTAATTACATTTCAATGGTCTCGTAATCATAGGACCATACTAGGACGCCATGTCTCGTGGGTATCAACGCGTACCGTGAAACCCCAACACCCAGACCCGGAACAAATATTTGCAGACAATGCTATTAATTCATCCCATCGACCGTGGGGAACAAACCCGCACCTCTTACCTCTCAGCCGGAAACTCGGCCACGTTTACACACCTCCTCAGGAGAGGGAGGAGGGAAACGTCTTAAATATATATTTGTTTTTGTTATTTATAATTCAAAATGATTGTTACTCTTATTTTGGCATAATTTAGAAATAACAGAATGTACTGGGGAGAAGCCAATGGCTCCTGAAACACAGTTTTATACTACTCGTAGTTCGGGAGCCTATGGATTCAAAATAAATTGTGTAATATTTCTTTATCACTACATAGTATAAAGCAAAGTCGCTTTCCGCTTCCCGCGTATGTATGTATGTATGTATGTTTGCTTATATCTTTAAAACTACACAACGGATTTTGATGCGGTTTTTTTTAATAGATAGAGTGATTTAGGAGGAAGGTTTATATGTATGATAACATGCTACCCGTGCGAAGCCGGGGCGGGTCGCTAGTGTTAAATAAATAAATAAAAATAAGAACATATTAAAGGAGTACACTCACCGTTTCCTGTATTTGTAGATGATGAGCACGATGAATGCATTGCCTATGAATAGAGCGGCTATCAGCAGTGATGGAATCACAATGTCTGAAACAAAGAACATAGATTTAATTCGACGAATCTCACCTGCGCTTCACTGATCGTGTTGCGATGAACATGCAATCTAAAATCTGCATTGTAATATGAAAACAAAGATATATGTATCACTAGCTGCTCGCCCCGGCTTCGCACGGGTGGTACCTGGATAAAAAGTAGCCTATGTATTATTCTGATGTATAAGCTATATTACATTATCATTTTAATCCGTTCAGTAGATTTTGCATGAACGAGTAACAAACACACACACACCCACTGACTCACAAACTTTCGCATTTATAAAATTAGTAGGAAGTAGGATTTTGATACGTGGAGAGAAAACTCTGAAATACGTACGAGACGAAGACCCACTGCTTATTAATATATTGATTACCTCCTTCGCAGTTACGTTTCCTTTAAAACCGAGTTCTGATAAAACTAAAGTGGGCTTGAAAAAGGTATCAACGCGCCTCAAATAGAGTAGTTCTTTTTGTAGGTACACACTGATACACCATTACGAAATAACGTTCTTATATCTATTTTTTGTGAAAGAACAGCTGGACAAAGCCTCCAGAACTTGCACAAGACGTCTAAAAATGAATAGATTTCCTGGCCACTCGTTAGCGCCTTACGATCCCGAGACAGGCCTTTGATTTAGACCATCTCTGTCAATAAGCGACAAGCACATTTTCTCAATACTATTTTCCCTTGTCCTCTGATCCTTCTATTTAAAAAGAAACATACCTCCCATGCTCCTAACCTCAACTATATTCCCGTGATGTTTTCTTTTGAAGTTCTTTATACTAGATTTACACTCGCGTACGAGTCGCGAGACGAGGTGCGAGGCAAACCACGAGACGAGAGTGTGAATAGACGCTCGTGGCTCGAATCGCGCCTCTCTACTTTACTATCGATCACGCGAGGTGCGAGCCGAGACACGAGACGAAGCACGAGGCGAGGTACGAGGCGAGAGTGTAAATCTAGCATTAGCAGTTCGCCGAACAGTCATCAAAAAACATAGAGCATATAAATAGAATGTTATATACAGATGATATCAAAGTTGTGCAAATAGATTTCTTCTAGAGATATCTTGTCTTTGATCAAAAATGTACAAAGGCTTCAAAACTTGGAATTTACATTCATATATCCCGGAAGATTTTTTATCTTGGTACCACGCAAGCAACGCCGCGAACGGAAGCTAGTATAATAATTATTTTAACACTTGCCCGGCTGGCTAGTTCTTACTTGGGGTTCGTAATGTCAATTAAAACGCGGATAGTCATTAGAATATATAATAAAACACGTTTAACAATCAAAAATACACAATAAAACAATACAATACAAATAAAGTTCACGCACTCCCGTTATCTAAGCGTCAAGCGTCGCGGTAACGCGCGGGCCGCCGAATGTCTCTACCTCGCCGCGAGATGGCGCTAGTCTCCGCGGAATCTCGTCGCGTCGGGGATACGGAAGTGTCGTTGACGCGGCATGGTTCGTTTGAATTAATATCGACCGGTGACTGACTTTCGCGCGCTATATTATAACAGTCAATAGCAATTGTTGCTCTTTGCACTCATGGAGATTGATAAGCCTTGAAACTATTGATAAAGTATACTCATTCAGTTCTTATCGGCCTCTTTAGTACCTACTTTAAATTAAAAACATTTAGGATTTTTAACTGACGAAATAAGAGGAGGTTTTTAATTCGTCATGTATATTTACTATTTATTGTTGCTTTTTTAGGGTTCCGTATCCAAAGGGTAAAAACGGGACCCTATCTGTCTGTCTGTCCGTCCGTCTGTCTGTCACAGGGCTGTATCTCATAAACCGTGATAGCTAGACAGTTGAAATTTTCACAGATTATGTATTTCTGTTGCTGCTATAATAACAAATACTAAAAACAGAAAATAATCAATATTTAAGGGGGGCTCCCATACAACAAACGTGATTTTTTTTGCCGTTTTTATAGATAAGGGTACGGAACCCTTCATGCGCGAGTCCGATTCGCACTTGGCCGGTTTTTTATGTATGACCGCGCATATCTTTTTACCTGGTGATCCGATTTCGATGTTTTTTGTCTATTGTGTAGAGAATAGTCCCAAGTTGGTCCCCTTTGAATTATATTCATGTTTGGCATATACCCACATTTTGCAATAGTTAGCATTCCATACGTAGCATTTTCCATAGCAGTTCCATAGCAGCCCATCGCCGCTTATAAGAATACTAACTGGTTTCCTCACGATGTTTTTCTTCCCCACTTTTTGATTGGTCGACACATTTTCGAGCATTTTCTTTTTATTTTTTAAAACGTAGTTGTTCAGTAAACCGTTTTGCTCGTAATTTAGTTATAACCTAAAGTATTTTCCAAACTGCAATTTCTGACTTCCCAACTTGGTGCCAACTTCGGCCCAAAATGAATTGTCGGCCAACCAAGTTGTTCAGACAATGGCTTATGCAAATTGCAGCAGGACCAGGACCAGCCTTCAAATAATCGTGGACGATTAAAACTTGGATAGAATTGGGAAGGTACAATTTGTGAAGCTCTTCAGAAGGGTAGAATTGAATTAAGAATAGTTCGAAAGTAGCAAGAAATGTTTATTAACAACTAGCAGTCCGTCCCGACTTCGTATGGGTGTAAGAAGACTATAGGATTGATAATGTTCGATACCTTATATTACATTATTTTTATAACCTACTAGCGACCCGCCCTGGCTTCGCACGGGTAGCATGTTATTATACATATAAACCTTCCTCCTGAATCACTCTATCTATTAAAAAAAACCGCATCAAAATCCGTTGTGTAGTTTTAAAGATATAAGCAAACATACATACATACGCGGGAAGCGGAAAGCGACTTTGCTTTATACTATGTAGTGATATGTTGCCGAGGACTAATAGCTATATGACAAAAAAAGTTTCATCAAAATCCGTCCAGTAGTTTTGGCGTGAAAGCCGGACAACAGACAAACAGACAACTAAAATACAGACAATTTTTTTTTTGGCTTGTGTTACTTGTATGAAGACCCCTAGAAGTCTTTTTTTATTTTTATTCAATGTACAGAATTGAACTCTTCTACAGTTTGATTATAAGTATAGATTTTCTAGGTTTTTTTTTATTTACTACATCAGTTAAAAATTAAAGTCGTAAAAAAAACCGGCCAAGTGCAATAGATCATCTGTGAATATTTCAACATTTTCAATTGTTATGCTATCACAGCTCATGAGAGAGCCTTGTTACAGACAGACAGGCAGATAGACAGACGGACAGCGGAGTCTTAATAATAGGGTACGGAACCCTAAAAATACTTTTAAATATATTTTGTATTTATTTATAATACATTTTTATTTTAAATTTTTACTAATAGATCAATTTTTTTAAATCTTTCTCCTATTAACATTTACATCATCAGCGAGTTACATGATACCCACAAAAATTACAATAGTATAACCTAAGATATCAAAAAAATGCCTGTAACCTTCATCAGTACCCGGGGCCTGGGCGGACTAATCTACGAGGGAAGGAAGGGGACTAATCTAAGAACACCTTTCATATATCCAATAGGATCTACATCCGATAAACATTTTAAGAAGAGCTTATTTGTTGGTGGTTTCGGAGATTTCATCATTTTGGAAAAGTCTACTCTCCTATACATGAATCATCACTACATAGTATAAAGCAAAGTCGCTTTCCGCTTCCCGCGTCTGTATGTAATATGTATGTATGTATGTTTGCTTATATCTTTAAAACTACACTCTTGATGCGGTTTTTTTTAATAGATAGAGTGATTCAAGAGGAAGGTTTATATGTATAATACATGCATAATATAGTAGAGAAACACTGATAATTTTAGAGGTTTCTAATGTGATGTACAAACACATGTGTGTGAATAAACACATTTTTTTTTCTACAATAAAGTCCGCGATGGTATTAGAAATGTCTTACGCACAGCAAAGCGGGCACGGGTCAGCTAGTCCTATACAAGATCAACTTACCGACTATCATGTTGGGCTTGTCTTGCGTCATTGTGACGTTGTTTCCCCGGCTGTCCGAAACTGTGCCGTTCCTGGCGGCTTCCTTAGCCGCCTCTTCTGTAAACGAAACGTATGCATTAATACATAAATTATAACATCTGCTCTGACTGTCCTAGGCTGCGGACTTTGTCAAATACAAGCCTCCGCCTGCAACTACGCTCGTGCATAAAAAGTGCATGAAAGTTTGTGAGTTTGTATGTTTGTGCCTCAATCAGGCCTAAACGAAAAACAGATTAAGATGAAATTTGCAGTAGATGTAGATATAATGCCCGAATAAAACATAGACTACTTTAAAATATGAGAAACATCCCCAAAAAGATAAAAAAACGCAAAAGGGTAGACTTTGGTATAGATGGCGCTGTCTATTCGATTGTTGAAATTTGATAGGACAACGTCTGTCACGGGTCAACTAGTAAGCAATATGTCATTCCAGTTAAACCAAGAACCATGTATATCCATTTCAATTTTCTTTCATATCGGTTCGGTCATTACGGAACGATTAAGTTATACATACATACTCGGAAAGTTTTGTATTATGAATATTAAGTAAGATGTCAAAATGTAACCTGAAAGAGGTACAACACATCTCACAAAATAGACAAAATATGAAGCGTGTCGCTGAACACTTTCATGTAACAGATAGAGATCTCTACATTAATAATTAATCGAGTCATTCATTTTCCCGAAAGTATTCTGACAAAATTTATTCATAACATAATAGCAAAAGTACCTATAGCATAAGTTACCCGTATATTGTAGCCAAGTTTCTGGGTCAGACACGATACGCATAAGGTTATCGCACACGTATCAATTCGACAATAAACCGGCAATGACTGGCCTCACAGATCAGTTGGTAGTAACTCTGCCTCCTGCGCTGTAGGTTTTGGGTTCGATCCCCACCCAGGGCAAATATTTATGTGATGAACATGGATGTTTGTTCTGTGTCTGGGTGTTAATATGTATAATAAGGATGTATTTACAAAAATATATATATATTAAGTATTTTATCAGTTATCTGGTTCCCATAGTACAAGCTTTGCTTAGTTTGGAGCTAGATGGCGCTGTGTGTAAAGTCCGCCAATATTTATTTATATTTATATTTAATCAGAATGCATTTTTACCACTCCCCCCGACCCGCACACCTCAACGACTTGACAGAATTGTTTGTTTGAAGAAAGGAAGCCAGTCAATCATCCGACAAGTCGATGCTGTTACACCGCTGTCAATCTGTTATACAATATGGTCGGCGGGTCTTGGCTTACGTTAAGTTAGCCGTTTCGCTGCGCGGCAGACAATTTTCGACCTTATGCAGAGACACTAAACTATTTTTGCAGTCACACGGCTACTCTTAATTTCACGTAAGGCAAGATATGCCGTACTGTATGTACTATTGGTGTTTTATACAAAGAATTACGAAAGGCTAGACGAGGTGATGTTAATAATGATGTCAGCGAGGTGATATGTCAGCGGTAACCTTACACTCCTTGGGTAGACGGGCAGCCAGTAGCTATAATCTAATAATGAACTCGTACTATGTATGCATCTGTTTTTTAGAAGGAGTACTTTATTTAATCTATTACGATAAAACTTTATCGGATAACAATATTGGATAATATGCAATAAGTAAATACTTTATATATTTTTTTGTCTAATAATGTAGGTACTCGTATGACCGAGGACTAGTGACTATATAAGATGTAGTCACGTTGTCCCCACTATACTTTCTGGTGGGGACAACGGGAATAGAATTTACATTATTTTATTAAAATGGCATTGGTGGGCCGAACTCAGTGGGGACAACGTAACATCTTGAATAAGGCCGCCTGTAGGCCTCAGTTGTGACGTAAACTTTATAGCAGGGACATTATATCGTACTCGTAAAACGAAAACAGACATTAGCGGTCACTCGTTTATTTGGTGACGGCGCTGAAGGTTGCATAACTTAGCGGATATATAGCGCTTAAACGAATTGGTTATAAGGTTGTAAATTATTTCTCATATATTTTTTAATTCAAATAATGAATCAATATGCCCTTTATCCTGAACTTTCTGCTATTTTGCAATATTTTTTTCGCTATAGGATGTCTTTAAGTTCAGTGTGCCTTTTGACATAGGACATTTTTCACTAATTTCTGTCTTTGGTTACGCTTCTCCAGCAAAGGCCTGCATTATTTTATTCAGTCCATTACACTAATATGAGCTGAATGTTATTCATGGCTTTTTGGCATCCCGACGCAATTTATGACAATATAGTCGCGAGGCTATAGTTTCAAATGTTTATCTACGGTTGCTAAACTGCGATTCTCCGAAGATATCTTCACCCTAGTTCATTTGATCTATTTCACTGAAAATGTATTTCAAACCTGTGAAAGTTTTATACATACAAATGAAGCTAGAGCTTCCAAACACGCTCACCTTCGTCGAAGACTTCTTCGATCGTCTTTCAAAGTTATGAAGTAATACCGAAAATCAATGATAAATAAATTGAGTTCGCTGGCAAGTCAGCTACTGGGTTGGGGGAGTGACATTAGACAGTTACTCGTACATACGTGAACGCTCAATTCAAATACTAATTCTAATTCAAGCCACAACTACCGTCTGTTTCGAGTATACATTTAAATTAGGATAGGATTGAAAACAAAAACGGTTTGTTTGATTAAAAATTACTAAGCAATTCTTCTGCTACGAGTAAATTTTTTATTATATCTCTTCAAAGTCGACTCAGTTTAGTTAGGAAATTACATTTTAATCGAACAACGTACTATATTTCGATAAATTACCTATTTCTATTTTATTATACATGTATAATAAGAATGTATTTACAAAAAAAAAAGTATGTAAGTATTCTATCAGTTATCTGGTTCCCATAGTACAAGCTTTGCTTAGTTTGGGGCTAGATAGCGCTGTGTGTAATGTCCGCTAATATTTATTTATTATTTATTATTTATTTATTTATTATTGTACGCAATATTTTTCAATATGTTTGCAAAATGTGGGTTTGTAATCATCAACCAAATGTAAAATTTGGACGTGCCTCTCACTAACCCCATTCAGATATCTTCAAAAATCTGAGCGCCTGGAGTTCTGAAAGGATCGTGACAGATCTGACAGTCGTGATCCTATTTCATTTTATATTTTTCAAATATAGATGCAGTATTATGCTAGTCGCTCGACGAAATTACTGGAGCAATGTGTAAAAGCCTTTAACTAGGGACATGAACAATTTTATTTCGCTTCCCAACAGTCCCATGTGGCTGAATGCAAAGAAACTCAAATAAATAGCTTGTTTAAACGTATTCCCAAACCAAATCCATGTTTGTGCTCGCTGGGACGTCGCCAAAACATGGGATACCGCGTTATTGGACATCAATAGAAGGTTAGGACAACATCAACCTTTTTGATAGTTCAAATAGACGGAACCTTTTTCTAAAGTGGTGAGTTACGCAGGGCGATCTATACAAGGTTCGGAGTACATTTCTCTATGCTTATATTGAACATCCGGACTCAATATCATGCATGATAAATTTGATACAGTTTCAACGAAATAAATACCAAGCTAATTACATCTATTGCTTGAGTAGAGACTCGCATAAACACAAGAACAGTACAACGATTAAAGTTATGCGCCTCGGCAATTTTCCTCTATCTATGATAGACTGTTTGCCGATCCGATATTTAATAAAGAGCTGTTACAACATTATTTTATATACTTAATATAAATATTTCTATATTCGTATGTTTTTAGGTATATAATTATTTATTTGATTAAGTACATTTATAATAAATATTTTTAGTAGTGCACCTCGACCAATCTTCCATTCTTCGTTATATTCATTCCATCCTAAGGTTGTCTGGAAGAGATCGCTTTTGAGCGATAAGACCGCCCATTGTACAGTGTTTCTTCTAGTTTAAGTTTATATCTTTATTATTTTGTTTTAATGGTGTACAATAAAGCATTTTCATTCATTCACATTTTAGCTCGTTAGTAACTGACTAGCGCGAGATGTCATTGATTGCAATTCTGAAACTCGACAATTATTGCAACAAAAATAATGACAGTTATGAGTTGACGAAGAGGAAATAAGAATACCAGGGTAAGTACATTTCCAAGGCAAATACCTCGTCACAAAATTCTTACAAAGATTATATATACACAAAATAATGACGCTTCTTTGCATAAAAGCCCGCACTTGAAAACATCGGATTATATAAACCCTTATTCAGATCTTAGCATCCGTAATAGTAGAATTATTTCAACCTACATTCTGATTCGTGAGTCAGTATAGTTTTATAGTTCCCCAGCGTTCGTAAGAGCCCTTCAAGGGGTGACTAAAGAGATAATTCAGTCCACGGAGCCGAAACAACGCCCAAGTAATGTGACGTACGACTCTCTAGGGGAGGTAGGGTTGGCTGGCGCGGCTACGTCTTTACAATAATGAGATTGATAAAGATACACGGCCTACGGCGAATTGCATAATAAAGCACGCTAATAATGCCAGTGCTTTTAGATACAAAATCGGATGACGAGCTTATATAATACGATGACTTCGATGACTTGGTGGATTTGAGTGAGAAACAATACAAATATTTATGGGTATGTAATTAATTGGTATGTTAATAAAAAAAATGGTATTCGTAATTTCCGATACCGACACCACAGGGAATCTTAGTGCGAGGGTCAGAACTTCGAGTATGTACCTGTACGACTGTTGGTTGTTATTAATTTGCAATAGGATCCATACAATTTAATTGCAATAGAATTGAGATATTTCATCTAGACAGTAGTCACGTCTCGGACGCACTAATCATAAAAATATTTTCTTAATGTGGCGTGGGAGGCATGCTGCATGCTACATTATCGGTAGGTATTCTGCGACTGTTTACGTTTTGCATCTTTATCCCGTGACGAGTCAGAGTATACCTCTCACACAACGTGAATAGCTCACGATAGATGTTATCTAAACATTGAGTTTTTAACGAGAATAGGTAAGTAATCATTTAAAAGCTAAAAACGCGATAAACACAGCCTGACCACCTAGTGGTTAAGGGTTCATTTAAATGAAGTTACAAAGAGAAGGAATTGTACGAATTGTTCTTTTAAAATCAGAAATTGTACTACAAGGGATCCCAAGATATTTACGTTTGAATAGGGTCAGGCCAGGAAGTATCTTAATTTGTCGGATGATCGTTCGTTAAGCGATATACAGAGGTCCAGAAGACTTCGCTGTTGTCCTAATGATTTGTACCAAGTGTGATGGCTTCAATCAATCCAAAAAAACTTCTAAAAAAATCTATATTTTCAACGAACATGCGTTTAATAGCCACGGTTATTGTTACTAATGACGTGTTATTGATTGATAGAAACGAGACAGCCCTAAAGTTTCGGCCGAAGTCGTCGGAGAAGCGATTCCCTACGAAGTAGGGACAGTCGGCTCGTAAAGCGGACGAACTGCCGGGAGCTTAACAAGTTTAATTATCACCGGCAAGTTGCCACCTCTAAATGGAGACCTTTGTCATCGAAACCGTTAGTTACGTGAGAGTTTCTACAGTAATGAAGGCGCGATCGGAAATCTGTTAGAGTACTTTCCCTCAACTGTTTATTCGATTTCAGAAATAATAAAAATAAAAGAGCATCATGACTGCAATCCTCAAGTGCGGTAGACACCTCTACTCAGCTTATTTCGTAATAATAGATTCAAGCGCTGACATTTATTGCCAGAGCTATGAATATCAGTAGAATTTAGAGAATACATACTAGTAATTATTATAGAATCTATATCGATTCTATGGTTCCATAATAGTTACTAAGAAAGTGGTATTCCTTAAATTCCTTAAATTTGATGATGCTCATAGCTCTGGCAATGAAAATCAGAGGGTGAATATCGATGTTTACGATACAAGCCATCTCTAAGCGTTCAGGTCCTTGAGATAACTAAAGGATCAGAGGCACGTTCGATGGGCTTGCAACCTATCACATATAGAATATTAACTACTGTAAAATGTATGTGTGTGGGGCATATGACAAAATTACGAAATAATATCACAAACATTGTAAGCTTCTTTGAAATATTGGACACCGATCGCCTTATTTTTATTTAGTCAATGACTAATGGACATATAGCTTTGATTCTTTTTCCATGAAAGTCACTACAAGAATACCTATTATAAGAACCTTGTTAAAAAAGCTTTGTGATTGATCTTTAGTACCAGATCATTGTTCTTTTGTGTTATCTTATCTTATCTTTATATAGCTTTATAGCCCTCAAAAAATAACGATTTTACGTAAATATTCTCATAATTAAAAAAAAACACTCACTTCATCCTCTCATTACTCCAGGCCGGGGTAAGTCCAAACATTACTTTTGGTATATGCCCGAACTTTTGCATTCCATACGAAACAGGTTGCAAACTCATCGCCTCACTCAGAAATATTAGGCATAGGTTAACCTAAAATAACTTCACTAGGTAGACTTAGTCATATTGTCACAAATATACCTAATACCAACCAAAAACGTTCATGTATTTAGAACAAGATTAGACACGTACGTGATAGTGAGAATAACATTTGGAAACTGCGGTATATTTGAATTTCTGATTAAACATACCACGTTGACAGTTTGACACGTGTTTAACTTCAACACAACACAACACAACTAACTTAGTAGCACTGCCTATGCCTATACTTAGTTGCGCAACCGATAAAAACAGGATAACAATATATAAAAATACACATGCAAATAAAATACACATGTACGATTATTATTGTTATTGGTATGGTTCTGGGCTTTGACTACTCCCTTTAGCTATATTCAAGATCTCTGCCGTGCTTGACTTGCATCTACGACTTGGGGATGACAGTCGTGATCTTATATAATTTAATTAATTTTCAAGTAAATATCAAAAAAGTTCAACTTGACGCTGTATAAATCATAAAAAACCGGCTAATTGCGAGTCGGACTCGCGCACATAGGATTCCGTACCATTATCTATAAAAAACGGCAAAAAACACGTTTGTGGTATGGGAGTTCCATTTAGATATTTATTTTATTCTATTTTTAGTTTTTGTTGTAAAATTTCAACTGTCTAGCTATCGCATGGTTCATGAGATACAGCCCTGTGACAGACAGATGGACAGCGAAGTCTTAGTAATAGGATCCCGTTTTTACCCTTTGGGTACGATGGTGAAAATTTAAACTGTCTAGCTGACAGTTGAAATTTTCACAGATTATATATTTTGCCACTATATCAGCAAATACTAAAAGCAGAATAAAATAAATATTTATGTGGGGCTCCCATACAACAAACGTGATTTTTTGGCGTTTTTTTATATTATTGGACGGATCCCTTCGTGCGTGAGTCCGACTCGCTCTTGGCTGGTTTTTAAGTTTATCCAACAAAAGTACAAAAATACAAATTATGCCTCATTTTAACAATATAGTGTAGAATTGTAGATGAAAACTATAGCGGTTGTTACTGTCATAAAATATTCGCGTGCACAGTTCCCACACAAAGTTTATTCCAGCATAATATTTAACTGAATAATACGACGTGAAATTTCAGCGTCTCCGCAGCGTTTATGAAGTTGCTTTAGCCATTTTGCTGTCCAGCACAGATTTAGAGATGTTCAAATCTGAAAGTGTGCACCGAATTACGCGCTCTTGCAGCCATGAGATAAATTTTTCCTACGGCATTTAAGAATGAGACTCTCTTGACTTGTAAAAGACCTCTATTTTAGGTTGAGATTTGGATCATGCAAAAGATCTCTATTTTAGGTAGAGATTAGGATCATTCATTGCTTGAGAAAATGAGGCGACATAGCGCCGTTGTATTTATTATTTTCCGTTTTATTATTTCGAACCATTTGAAGGAGCTTTTTATTCCAGTGTTGGCCGAGTGGGAGGTACCTCGACTTTCAATCTGAAGGTCGTGGGTTCGAATACCGGCGTGCATCAATGGATTTTTCTGTTCGAAATAAATTATATGCGCATAAAAACACGTGCTTAAAACGGTGAAGGAAAATATCGCAAGGAAACCAGTTAGTATTCTTAAAAGCGGCGATGGCTTGCAACCTGTCACGTATGGAATGCTAACTAATGCAAAATGTTGGCATGTGCCAAATATAATGTTTGGACGTTCCTCTGACTACCCACACTAGACATATTCAAAGGATCTAAGCGGCTGGAGATCTGAGAGGATGTCTACCGTACTTGGGGATTACAGTCGTGATCCTATTTATTTTATTTTATTAATTTATTCCAAGGATCATTTTCTATTTGCTTGGTTTAACCATGTAGGTAGATTCATCTGTAATAGTCTAGTCTAAATAGACATAAAATAGTGATTAAATAAAAAAACCGGCCAAGTGCGAGTCGGACTCGCGCACGAAGGGTTCCGTACTATTATCAAAACGGCAAAAAAATCACGTTTGTTGTACGGGAGTCCCACTTAAATATTTATTTTATGCTCTTTTTAGAGAAATACATCATATTATGTGAAAATTTCAACTGTCTAGCTATCACGGTTCACGAGATACAGCCTGGTAACAGACAGACGGACAGCGGTGTCTTAGTAGTCCCGTTTTTTACCCTTTAGGTACGGAACCCTAGAAACATAAAAAATAATTCATAATATCTCATAACCTACCTATTTACCTAACTACTTACGTAGTTAGCATTCCACACGTGACAGGTTGCAAAGCCGTCGCCGCTTTCAAGAATACTAACAGGTTTCCTCACGATGTTTTCCTTCACCGTTATAAACACGTGTAACACGCATGTACATTTTTCGAACAGAAATATCCATTGATGCACGGCCAGGATTCAAACTCGAAATTAATTTGAAATTAATAATATCTATCTAGGTACCTATTTACCTAACTACATGAATTCAATAATTCAATTTCAAACTTTTTAGTCGATCATGTGAAGTACCATCTATTTACCGACTAACTTTACCGATAGTGGTAAAATAGCGCCACCTGCCAGCGGAATTGCAAACCTCTTTCATCTTACCTCTCAAACCCCGAGCGGTCGCATAAGATCGCGAAAAGTACTTATATTAACGTAGTAACATTACATGAAACTAGATGGCGCTGGAATGCAAAAATCAAGTTTGTTCTATGTTATATTTAAGGGGGGCCTTAAATATTTATTTTATTCTGTTTTTAGTATTTGTTGTTCGAGCAGCAATAGAAATACATAATCTGTGAAAATTTCAACTGTCCAGCTATCATGGTTCATGAGATACAGCCCTGTGACAGACAGACAGACGGACAGACGGACAGACGGACAGACGGACAGACGGACAGACGGACAGACGGACAGACGGACAGACGGACAGACGGACAGACAGACGGACAGCGAAGTCTTAGTAATAGGGTTCCGTTTTTACCCTTTGGGTACGGAACCCTAAAAAACTCCGACAGGGCGGAATTTTGGTAGAGAGTAATTTTATATTGCGACTGGCCTCACAGCTCAGTTGGTAGTAACTCTGCCTTCTGCGCTGTAGGTTGTGGGTTCGATCCCCACCCAGGGCAAATATTTGTGTGATAAACATAGATGTTTGTTCTGTGTCTGGGTGTTAATATGTATAATAAGTATGTATTTACAAGTACATAAGTAAACGGTATATAAGTATTCTATCAGTCATCTGATTCCCATAGTACAAGCTTTGCTTAGTTTGGGCCTAGATGGCGCTGTGTGAAATGTCCACTAAGAAAAAAAAAAAAAAAATCTAAGGGGGACTTTTGGCACTGTGTGTGTAAATAAATAAAATAAATGTGTGTGTGTACCCAAGGTATATATCAAGTTATTTTATTCACTTGCGTTATTTTGAATTTGAATTTTTGAGAATATCTAATATCTATCCTGGATGGGAAACAAACCCGCAGTCTACAGTGCAGAAGATAGAGCTACTACCAACTGAGCCGTGAGGCTAGACATTGTTGGAAGTGAGAACAGTCATTATTCAAATTGAATATTCATTGAGCCTGGAGGTCAGACAGGTTGTCTGTTGTCTCTAAGATTAGGGATTGCAGACGTCTGTAGGTATATTTTACTAGATTTTAACCGCGACTTTGTCCGCGCAGATTCAGAAAATCGACTTTGATGACTCTATCTCTATATGAAATTTAATCACAATCGGCCTAACGGTTTAACGCAGAGACAGCCAGACAGACAGAGTTACTTTCGCATTTATATTACTAGCCGACCCGTGACAGACGTTGTCCTGTCAAATTTCAATAATCGTATTGAAAAGACTGAATGTTTTTAGACTGTGATGTCAGATTTGTTGCACACCAGCGGCATCTATACAAACATCATCCCTTTTGAGTTTTTTTATCGTTTTGGGGATGTTTTTAATTTATTAAAGTAGTCTATTATTTTTTAGGGCATTATATCAACATCTACAGCAAATTTCAACTTAATCTGTTTTGTCGTTTAGGCCTGATTGAACTTTCGCTTTTATTATATTATTAGGATTAATCCAAGATTTTGATAAAAGAAATGGTTCAGCAACGTAGCTTTATACCAAACCAGTTCATGAAACTTTGTGATCTACTTTTTGAATCGCATCAGAAGTCACTCAACCCAAAATACAAATCCACAATTGCGGAAATCAACGTTTCTTTACGTTAAAGTGGATTTTTTCTGGATTGGAGCCAAGTAGATGTTTGCGTCGCGTGGCTAGTGCTAGCGTGATGCGTGTCGGTCGACATACTCCATTGGAAATTTTAAATGGCTATTTTCAACTTGATATACTGCTTATGGTGGTATACTGATAAACACGTGGAGTAAAACGTAAATATGATTTATACACACATACATAAAATCACGCATGTTTCCTAGAGCGGTAGCAGAGACCACGGCTTTCCTGACATACTTCTTCACTCTCATCACCTTCCTCATGCATGCTGCAAACATCGTCGGTTTAAAGTACTCGTGACCTGGGGAGTTAGCATGAATAACTATCGTATCGACAACTTAAGGTGATAAGTGAAATTTTTGACTATTTATATGGGCTGAGTCTACCCGGATAAGACGGAAAAAGTGATAAAACTGCATTATCTTAAAAACCATCAAATTTAAAAAGAAACTGTCTGTAATTTACTTAGCTAGTAAGATAATCTAACGAATTATATAAAAATTAACTGTTTAGCTATTCATAGTTTTGATTAAAAACGAAACTAGAGTTTTTGAAGAGCCATCTTTGAAAAATAAATCTATCGATAAAAGTTTCACCAATCGTGTTTCTGTCTGTAATCTATCTAGATTATATCCATAAGTTACCTTTGTCATAAAAAACAAAACTGTATGTTTTGCGGTTATTGAGAAAAAACGATTTTTCATTCATCAAAAACATTTATTACTCGTCTTAGCGTCCAAATGCCAAAAGCACGAACCACTAGGTTCGTGCTCAGGCCACTGGCCTTTTTTCAAAACGTCACCATTTTTGTCCAAGAAAATACGCCGAAGTCTCTTCCAACGGTCCCATTCACACTCGCCTTATATACCTGTTTAGTCATATTTATAACTAACTTATAACCGTTGCTTGCAAAATTGCTACTAAACACATTGTCCCACTTGTTTGTTAATAGTTTTTTATGTCCTTTTTAAGTCTATTTATGTATCTTATTGTGTTCATACAATAAATAAATATTCTATTCTATCTTTACACCCACGCATGTCTACCCACTACAATCCTTGGAAACCTCTCCTTGATTACAAAACAAACAATTACTCTTGTTAGATATAATATAGAAATTATTGACTTTAATTTACTGATTTAATTTATATAATCAACCAATTAATTACTCTGCCTGTAATTCTGATTGTTATCGATAGTATAAGGATTTATTGCACAAAGGTTTTAATCTATTTAAGACAATGAAGAGTGGAGGTTCTCATTTCAGCATGTAATATCGGATTACTAAGTAAAAATAAACCTAGGGTCAAATATTAAAAAAAAATATTTACAACTAACCGACCCGGCGAACTTTGTACCGCGTATATAATAAAATAGATAAATAATATATAATATTAAGAGTACAGCAAATCAAAGCGTCCAGCAACCCATTGAAATATACATACGAAATTTCAACTATATCGCTCCAGCCGTTTAGGAGGATTTAGATGGATAACACACGTACAGAAGAATTATATTTATTAAGATATGCATGTCGAAAAACACCGGAGAAATAAATTATATTCGTGATAAAAACTTGTGTAAAAAATAATAGTTGCTGTTCAAATCTTTTTTGCTATCATCTCCCGCGTCGTAGGTACCGGTATACTTATTTGCCAACATGCTAAATGTGTTTTCTTTCTTTCTATTTTTCTTTCATGCTATTCCAGAAACCATAACTGTTCCAATTTGCATCGAAATTATTTCGCCGTTTCATATTGAATGAACCACAAACGTCGAAATCTCCTCACAAATATTTGCGTAAATAATATTAATAGAGAAACAAAAACATCTAAATTAACAATTAAAAAATTACAATAGAGATAAACCATACCTAAGCTAGGTATGATTTAAATTTACCTAATTTAAATGGACCAGTCATACGTATCTAATAATTTCCAGTACCCTTATATTTCCAGTAATTATTTTCCATTTACCTACCCTATTCATATTAAATTCATTAAATGATAAATAAAATGTAGGTATTGTAATTGTAAGTCGTAAGTAGGTATTGTAAATTCATGATAACATTGAACTGAACACGATAACATTTTTGATAATAATTGACATTTTGATAACATAATATTTTTAAAAAGATTCCTATGTAAATTACTGTTTATTTTTATTTTGATGTTTGCAGTAAAAAGACCAGATCAAATATTATGAATAATGTAACTATTAGATTTGTCCCTTTTAGATTTGAAGTTCCCATTGAAACTGTTTTATATTATTTTTTATCACTGAAAATAACCAACTAATTTACTTAAAACTACCACCAAATAATACTAAAACCACGTGGCTACTACCACACTTTCATTAAACTTATAAGAGCACTAAAAATAAAAAAATCTAAAACTCACATTGTGCTCTGAACGCACGTGTTGCCGCGAAAGACAATTTCGAATTTCGAACGCGAGTTGCACGAACCGAAGTCTGAATTCGACAGAACGAAACTCCTTCTATTTACCAAACGCGACTGAAAGCCGAGTCCTTTGTTGACTATGAAAATATTTACACAAATCAAACTAGATTACACCTTATCGGCATGAACACACAGTTTAGAATTGAAGTGACGGCTCGCGTCGTTCATAACCACTTCGCTACTATCGCACGTGCTGTTGTCACTTTCTTCGTACTAATATTTGTTGAGTGCGAGTGAGAGGGGAGGAGGGGATATGCGCATGTCCGCGCTCCCCCATGTTATAACCTCAAAATGCGAAAGTTTTTTATAGGGAGCGTTTATTGTTATCGACAAGTTGTATGCTATTCATATCGGCGACTTTTTGTGTGAAGGTTTACGACACGATCGAAGAAGCCCTTTAGAATGAGTTATGGCTATAATATTTTATAGGGCAAAATGTACTATACCACTACTATACCACTACTATACCCAGTGATTTAAAGGTGAAGGTTGAAAGACCTCTTAAAACTTTTATTAACAAAATGTAATAACATAACTTTGCATCAACAAAAATTACCTAAAAATTAAGTTTTTAAATACCTATAGGTAGGTAGGTAATTATTATTTTTGAAAACTTCATTGGCGTGGCGAGCGTTTGGCTGTGACGCAAAGGTGCGAGTTTAAATTCGCGGCAGGACAAATTATGTTGGTCTGTAAATACCTACATACTTATTTGTTTCGGATCTGGGTTTTATGTTGTGGTAGCTGGTGTGGTGGTAGGTACCTACCTACTTAACTGAATCTTAATTATTAATCAAGTAACGTGTGTGGTTACGTGGTTAGGTACCTAGGTATTAAATTAAGTAGGTAGATATATGTTTCATACCTAGGTAACGCAGATTGTAAGTATCTACCTATACCTACCTAGGTACTTGAGTAGTTGTGATTAGATAAGTGCCTAAGTACCTAAATAACATAATGGAAGAATTTTTTAAATCGGTCCTGTATTTTTCGAGCTACATTGTTACAAACATACATACACACAAAAAAAATACAAATCTTTCCTCTTCCTAATTTAGTATAGATGACAGGGTGGGTAGTTATCTATACATATAATAAAACTGTAGAAGAGTTCAGTTCTGTACATTGAATAGAAACTAAAAAAAATACTCCTAGGGGTCTTCTTCATACAAGTAACACAAGCCAAAAAATTACATTTTGAAATTTTTGTCTGTCTGTCTGTCTGTCTGTCTGTTGTCTGGCTTTCACGCAACAACTACGGGACGGATTTTGATGAAACTTTTTTGTTATGTAGCTATTAGTCCTCGGCAACATATAGGCTATAATTTATTTTGAAGATGGGAATACCAGATGTGAAACTATCTGTCGACCAGCGAAGCGGGCACTGGTCAGCTAGTAACTAATATGTCCATTCAACTCTGGTTTCCTTTGGTGGTAGTTAGCTAAGTATTTATTTGCCTCAGCGATTGGGCCATTAAACATTTTTATTTATTGTTTGTGTAATGTAAAACTTACCAACACACACAGGCACTGTATCATTCCACCGATTATCATCGTAGCACCAAATTAAACGCGCCCTCTCTCGCGTGTCGTCGAAAACAAAGTTCACGTTGCACATGTAGTGAGCTACATCCGCGTTGCGGTACACCAGGTAGCCGCTAGATGGCGCTGGTAATGTGACGCATCCTATACCTGCGGAGAGATGGCGCTGTTAGCAAAGTTTAAAAGACGAACCTAATTCAGCACAAAATTTGTAGATGGCGTTAGTCAGTGGAGCAGTTCTTGGTTGGTTTCTTTGACACACATTTTGATATTACGAGTACGTAAAAAAAACTGAAAAGAAAACCCACGAAAAAGTGTCGACCAATCGAAAGGTCAAGAGACAATAATCGTTTTTAAGTTTTGAAGGAACAGTTAGTGCTACATGATTAAATATTTTAAATGGGACCTCCTCTTTTTTCGTCGGTTAAAAGTTCTTACTTTTATAATGCAGAAGCACGCCCCGCTTCGGATATGCTCCTTTTGACTTCGCCTGAACCGTCACATCGAGAACGCTAGTTTCCGATGTGAGGCGTAGCGGCAAGTCCACTTGGTCGCATGAAGAGAACAGCTGGTCACCGTTCGATTCCCGGACCGAGACATTGTCTGTGCAGTCCTTTTCGAACGGGCCTATTCCTGCAAATAAAAAATAAAATGAAACAGGATCACTACTATAAACCCCATCTCAGATCTTAAAGCGCTTAGATCCTTAAAGATGTCTAAAAGGGTAGTCAAAGGCACGTCCAAATATTATATTTGATACAATACCCACATTATGCAGTAGTTAGTATTGAATGTGTGACAGGTTGCAAGCCCATCGCCGCCCAAGTAACACAAATTGCTGGTTAGTTATTCACATTTGGTAACATTGTGAACTTAAAGCATTATTGTGCACTTATAAAGGTTCACTCGTGATCTTACAGCTGAATAACCAGCTATAGTCTGTACAGTGGCAGTTTAATAGTAGAAAGGTGTCCTATTGGAACACTGCTATGCAGCTATTATTTTCTGGCACCATTTAAGCATTTAAGTAGAGTAAAGTAACGTTTATTGCTGTAATAAGGAATTCGTTTACACCACTATACGGTTACATTTCAAGAGAGTCGCTGTGAACATCTATAACGGCTAAAGCGTTACATTGGTGTATGTTTAGAGTGTTGTAATGCGTATAGATGCGTATAGGTACACACTAATCTGCCTATATAACTTTCCTACTCATTGCTGTCTAACGGATCACGTATGGCACTCTGTACAGCTAATAGAGTTAAATTAGAATGAAAGTGGTTCACAATAAGTAATAAAACTTCCACCATTTTGTATTTTTTTCAAAATTTTATCTACTATCTAATTTGCTTATTTAGAATCATTTTCACACCTAACGAAACCTAGACACGTTGATTTAAAGTCCTTATAGAAGTTAAAACTGTAATAAAACTATATTATATATTTTATCAAATAAAATACTTTTAATTTTTTTCTCACTGCATAAATTTATATTTGTTTTAAACCTAAAAATGCATTTATTTCGCGGCGTATGAAAATTTTGTACTTCAAATAGATATAGTATTATCGGCAAAATTGCATTGCCATAAATATTTTACATATACACACTCAAAAACAACAAAAATAAGTATTTATACAATAGTGTGTCATGGCGAATTACACAATAACCACAAGTATACCACAACAACATTCCATTTACACGCGAATCTGCAAAGATAAAAACAAACTAACAAAATGGCGTCTGTAAATTTTAACAGCTGTTGACAAAATGGCATCTTTGTGTACTATATTAGCACTATTTGTGAACTAATATAGTTATAACAGTGTAAATGGGTCTCCTTTTACAGCTTTTGTCTGTTTAACAGGTAACAACTACCTTCTTAAACCGCTTGCATGGTCTCTTGTAACGCTTAATTACCCTTATAACTCTATTTTAACGTTATACTAATACCATTCAACAGGTTATGTGAACTAAAGGTTCACAAATTTGTGCCCATTTAAGCAGCTTAACAGCTGAATAGCCAGCTATAACTCTATTAAAGACAGGCTTGTACAGACTATAGTATCGATGTGAACCACAAGTCAGCTGTTAAACAGCAATTTCGTGTTACTTATTGGGCGGTTTTAAGAATACTAACTGGTTTCCTCACGATGTTTTTCTTCGCCGTGTTTTAAATGCGCATAATATAATTTGCATATAATGCGAATAAACAACGAAATAAGTGATTGTAGCATTTATCTACGAGGCCTACGAGCTCTACGGATTTCGTAGCACATTATTAAATCACAATATAAAAGCGGTATTATAAAGTTTGATGTGTCTGCTGTGTATGTGTGTCTATCTGTAGCTCCTAAAAAGATGAACCGATTATAAATATTAGTTGTTTTCGTTTGATCGAAAGCTGGAGAATTTAGTATCCTGTGACTTCTGAGTCGGGTGTAGCCTATGTCCGTCCCAAGACTTTAAACTATCTCCATATAAAATTACATCAGAATCGGTTTGTTCTTCATAACGTCACAGATAGACAGACAGACAGAGGTACTTTAGTATTTATACTTATTTATAAAATTCTCGTGTCACAATGTTTGTAACCTCCTCCGAAATGGCTTGAGCGTTTTTAGTACATTTTTGTGTATATTCGGTAGATTTAAGAATAGGTTGTAAAGTATATTTCGAAACGATTTTTGGAAAATCCAGCTAAAAAATTTGGAAAAAACTAAAAGTGCTTTTTTCTGTTGGATTATTGAAATTTGACAGATCAACGCCTATCGGAACAGCTCTTTCTTTGTAAACAACAACTTACCTTTCAAACTGACATCTAACAGCGTGACCCGCACTCTCTGCTCGCGGTTAACCCGCAATCGCCAGCGGCACTCATCCCCCACGTAGAAATGGGGGTACCCTGGGGTGCGGATGTACCCCTCGCTGTCTGAACCCCATTCGGCCACGCGCACCTCGCGGTTGCAATAGTGGACCGAGAGCGTATCTGGAATAAAGATAATCAACTTAGATTTTTTGATTATACTTAAAACTTACTTCTATTACTAAAACATTGAAAGTAGGTACTACTAAATAAGACCAATACAACCATTTCATCACACAGAGCCGTATTTAGACCAGTCTAGTCAGATCCAAAGCCTATGTGAGTTTCCTTCACTTTAAATACAAAGATCATGGACTCAAATTCCGGTTGTGCACAAATGAATTTAAACTATCCTAATCCTATCCTAATCCTAATAATATTATAAATGCGAAAGTTTGTGACAAGAAATGTACGTTTGTTCCACAATCAGGCCTAAACGACAAAACGGATTAAGATGAAACTTGCTGTAGTATGTAGATAACAAATCAGAATAAATAATAGGGTATCTTAAAATCCGAAAAATAACCCCTAAATGATATAAAAACGCAAAAGGGATGATTTTGGCATAGATGGCGCTGGTGTGCAACAAATATGACATCACAGACTAAAAACAATCAGTCAATAATCGAATACTGTATTCGAGTATTGAATATTGACAGGACAAAGTCTGTCACGGGTCGGCTAGTTTTGTATAATGCATCAATATGTGAGCATGCTCAGAACATCAGAGAAAAAATATTTTATGATTATGATGATCAAGAATAATCAAAATCTTATTAAAATTGTTGAATACACATAAACAACATGCTAGGTATTATAAGCTAAGTTATTGGTCTCCAGGCAGTTGCGGATTTACCACCAGGCTCAGTAGGCTGGAGCCTAGGTCGGCAGATTTTAGGTGCGGTAAATTTAGGTTAATTTTTTCAAACATCATTATTTATTTTAGCCTTTATCGTCCCACTGCAGGACTGATGCCTCCCTCCCTTTCTTCTTGGCCAATCCCTTGATTTTGCCAGATGTCTTACAGGAATCACCACTTTTAAAAATCGTTGGATTTTAAAAATAATCTCACAATAGCCTTCTGGCGGCAAATGTGTAAGTCCGCCACTGTCTTCAGGGTGACCAAGAATGAACCAATAACCCGAAGGCACTACTACAGATTTTCCGATAAGTTATTCTTAGTGCTATCCTTTGTAAATCTTAATTTCTGCAATCTTGTAAAAGCGTATCGTGCATACCTAACAACTGACCTTGATCGGGGGGAAATTCACTTCACTTTTTTGTCAACGTTGCCAAACTGTGACCTCTCGCCCATACCCTTTGTAGTAAATACTTTGGAACTTTAAACTCGAACGAGGGGTCTACACTTTTAAATCATCGACCACATAGACGCCTAATGGTTTCATTTCTTCAAACAAATAATTCTATCAAAACTACAAGGTGTGCGGGTCAAGGGAGAGGTAAAAAACCGGCCAAATGCGAGTCGGACTCGCGCACGATTATATGTAAAAAACTGCAAAAAAACAGGTTTGTTGTATGAGAGCCCCATTTAAATATTTATTTTATTCTGTTTTTAGTATTTGTTGTATTATCCCATACAACAAACGTGATTTTTTTGCTGTTTTTTATAGATAGTGGTACGGACCCTTCGTGCGCGAGTCCGACTCGCACTTGGGCGGTTTTTTTAAATGTTTTTTAGTGTCTTTATAACTTTTGCCTTAGGCTTAGATGGTATATCCCTCCCATTCTGCTCCGATTTTTGTACCTGGATTCACTTATACAGAACAACGATTAACGTGAAGAATATAATAAATTCATGGTGGAAGAAATAGCGACAGGTCACGTGAGCATTACTAGGGCAAAATGTTGGCTTTATCCAGGATTATAAGTAAGTATGCAGAATTTTAAAATTCGAATGTCCAAAGACAAAAAATATACATAATTAAATACACATTTTGCTGCGGTAACGTTATTCTGGCAAAATATTATCGAAATAATAGAAGTAGTCTAAAACTAACTGGTAGGTTGGCTAGCTTATACATATTTGTGTGTGCTTATGAGCCAAAAATTTAAATCTGTGTCTAAAGACTCCACTTTCAGAATTTTGTTAACTATGGCAACACTTCAATTTTACCAGAGTTTTACATGGACCTGGACCCAGCCAAGGGGGGGAGGGTGGATCCCCCATGACCCCCCCTGGATCCGCCCTTGCCTCCAGGCATGTGAATCACGGCCTCAAGGACTTACCTACTATTAGGTTTGAATTAAGTTAGAAAATAAACCTACGCGGAGAAATTCGTAGGCGTTCCACTAGTGATAACACTATTCAGATTAAGTTGTCTGTTCCAAGGCGGTTTCTATCGTGTATAAAGGCAATTCTACTTGAGTTAAGGTTATCTTTCGGGTCTTTGTTAAATCTGTACCTAGTTCTACGTAAGAGAATGCTTTTGAAAGATTGAACAAGTAATTCGTAACTTGTTCATTATCTCAAAAGGAATTAATTATATACAAAGTTTTGATTATAGATCAACTAGCGACCTGCCCTGGCTTCGCACGGGTTTAATACATAATAATCATAATAATCATAATAATCATAATAATCATAATAATCATTTATTTCGTTAATTACATGAATAACACGTCACATATTTTGTTATAATTTCATCCACAACATAACACATTTTTCATACTTATGTAGAACTTATAAGTAGCAATTTTAAATAACATAATTGTCAATAAAAATAATAATAATAATAGTATATTATTGATTCAATTATATAATAAAAATGAAATCAAAACAATAAAAAGTATTAAGAATAATATTAAAAAACTTAAAAAAAAATGGCTTATCTACTTAACTAGATAATTACATTTTATGTATAAGAAATTTTAGTATGTTACTTTTTATATGCTATGAATTCCTCATAGCTGTAGAAGCTGTTGTCAGTGAGCCAGTGCTTTAGTCTCACTTTAAATGATGCCATATAAACCTTCCTCCTGAATCACTCAATCTATTAAAAAAAACCGCATCAAAATCCGTTGTGTAGTTTTAAAGATATAAGCATACATACAGACATACATACAGACGCGGGAAGCGGGAAGCTTTGGTCTTTGCTTTATACTATGTAGTGAAGACTTACATCCTGGCTTAAAGACTTTTATAGCCACGACCGATAATGTTTATATGTACAAAATGTGGTAGCAAATGTAGTGTATGGGCGTGCCTCTAACTTACCCCTTTAGATATATTCAAGGGTCTGAGCGCCTAGAGATCTGAGATAATGTTTACCATACTGCGATCTTACATGAATACTGGGGGATTACATATTTCATTTCATTAATTACATCAAAGGTTGTCCAAAATGTAGTAGGTACGTACCTCTGACTAGCCCCTTTAGTCGTCTTCAAGGATCTAAGCGCCTAAAGATCTGAGAGGATGTCTACCTTACTTGGGGAATTACAGTCGTGACCCTATTTCATTTCATAAAGTAGCATAGAAGTATAGATAGATTTTTAATGATCCGTCCCCGAGGCAAACATCTCCTACATAGAGGTGAACTTCGCCCAAATTCAATCTTACAATTGGCAATGACCCCACGGGCTTGCCCATATAAATCAGTGGCCGTTTGAATAGCCCCCGGTAAGTAATAAAGTGCCCAAAATTCAGGTCGACCTTCCGAATTAATTTGCTTTACGGCACGCGGCCCAGTCTGTCTGCCAAGTCTGAAAGCCTTGTACCTATGCCCTGATAAAAGGTCTATCAGAGAATGATCTGAGATATAAAAGTGGGTGGGATGGAAGGCCTGATTGAGCCAACCCATTTTGACAGACTAGTCTTTTGTATTCTACCATATTTTATAACACTTTTTTTTACATGCTGCGGTATACTGTAATTAGAGATACACTTCTGCATATCTACGAGTATATTTAAGTTACCTTATTGCAATATACTTTGCACTGTGTTACTTATCACTGTTAAGCTATAGTTTTTAGGGTTCCCTATTACTATGACTTCGCTGTCCGTCTGTCTGTCACAGGGCTGTATCTCATGAACCGTGATAGACAGTTGAAATTTTGACACATGATGTATTTCTGTCGCCGCTATAATAGCGAATACTAAAAACATAATAAAATAAGTATTTAAGTGGGGCTCCCATACAAAAAACGTGTTTTTTGCCGTTTTTTTATAGATAATGGTACAGAACCCTTCTTGCGCGAGTCCGACTCGCACTTAGACGGTTTTTTTATCACTGTTTGATACCCATAATAAATATATAAACACATATTTAAGGAAAGTAGAAGAAACAGCTGATTACTACTTATTCTCGTCTTTAAGTTGACGTTTGGAGGGTATTATTTACTAGCTGACCCGTGCCTACTACTTTTTTGTAGACGTTTTTAAGGTGTACAATACTGTAGTACATTATTTTGATATATCTCGTGGGGTTCAGCCAGCATTTGCAATGTAAGCGCAAAAAAATGTGTTTATTTACGACATCACATTAGAAACCTCTAAAATTATCAGTGTTTCTCTACTATATTATGCATGTATTATACATATAAACCTTCCTCCTGAATCACTCTATCTATTAAAAAAACCGCATCAAAATCCGATGTGTAGTTTTAAAGATATAAGCAAACATACATACATACATACGCGGGAAGCGGAAAGCGACTGCTTTATACTATGTAGTGATTTTTTATTTTTTAATGGCAATCGTCCTTATTTGGACATTTCTGCCAGCGTCACGACATTTTTGGAGGGTAATAAGAAGCTTTTCATCATTAGCGCCGCGAATAACAACATGAAACTAAATTGTTGCCAAAATAAGCCTAAAAACAAGTCTGTTAGGGGAAGCATGAAAATAAAATGAAATATGAACGAATTACGGATGAATAAATAATCTTCTTGAATGGTAGACTTCATCTAATATCTCATGTCTAGGTGTCTCAAGGTCTTTAAAATAAAATGGAGTCTTCAAAAAATGCCTCGCGTGTTCCTATGTATCTAAAAATGAATTGTTTACTATTCCCATAGCACTTATTTTAATCCGATTCGTAAATTATGGTAAAAAAAATAATCCGAGAATAAAAATATTAGGGTGAAATAGACCATAGATGTTTTATAGAATTTAATCGCAAAGTGAACGTGTTTTAAGCAGTAGATTGGTATCCTTTAGCCACTGTTCATAAATATAACCAACATTATCTAACACATAGGTAGGTGCTTAGAAATTATTAAAAGAATCGAAAAAACTCACAATTTCCGTGTGAGATTTTTCATATTATTTTTATCAAAAAATATAAATAAATAGAATCAATCTAATCCTCAAGTACGGTAGACATTTTTGTTCGTTTCTATTTATAAGTTATTATCGATGTCTAAAAAATAAAAATCCCGCCAAGTGCGAATCGAACCCGCGCACGAAGGGTTCCGTACCATAATCTATAAAAAATTACAAAAAAACACGTTTGTTGGGAGCCTCCCTTAAATATTTATTTTATTCAGTTTTTAGTATTTGTTATTATAGAAGCAATAGAAATACATAATCTGTGAAAATTTCAACTGTCTAGCTATTTCGGTTCATGAGATACAGCCCTGTGACAAACAGACGGACAGACGGACAGCGAAATCTTAGTCCCGTTTGTACCCTTTGGGTACGGAACCCTAAAAAGCATATATAAGTATTACCTAAGTATTCTATCAGTTATCTGGTTCCCATAATAAAAGCTTTGCTTACATATTAACACCTAGACACAGAACAAACAACACAAAATGTTTATCCTGGGTGGGAATCGAACCCGCAACCTACAGCGCAGATGTGTCGATAAATAGTGGCATTTTGTAATTCCATTTCTAATTTACTCCTACAATAAATTCGGGGAAATTTCCAAATCGAATCGCAATATTAATCCCGATTACGGATAAATCTGATTCGTTTCGATCCCCCGTCCGATGTTATGGACCGTTTTCGATATCAGATCATACCATATCGATTCTGGCCCAGATGTGTGGATTTGTAGCCAGTTCAGGCCTTGCGGGACATGATAAAATTTACATGAAATTGATATATTACTATTCGTATAAAACCACGTCCCTCGAAAAACACGAAAGGATCACGACTTTAATCCCTAAGTACCTACGCTAGACATCTTAGGTCTCCAGGCGCTGTCAAAAGGAGGTCATTAGAGGCATATTCTAAATATACTAGCTGTCACAACATACGTTGTCCTGTCAAATTTCGATAACACCATAGAAAAAAGCATCTTTTCGTTTTTAACGAAGTGCACAATTTTCCGCAAAACTTTCCTAATTTTTTCCTTCATTAGAACTTTCTCTTGATAATAACGAATACAACAAAATAAGCATGGGCCCCGGTTTGCCCCCCCCCCCCTCCCTAGATCCGGGGCTGCAACTCAGGGTCAGTAAACACACACAAGTATACACAGACTCAAGGTAAAGTCCGCAAAACAAAAAGTTTCAACGTGCAGCCGTTCAAGTTTCCGTGTGAGTAATTAAATTAGTTAGGTACTGCTCAGACTTCTAAAAGTTATATAGTTGACTCGCAGAAAATTTTTTTTAGGTCTCGAGAACTGAGAACTATTCTCGAAGACGCTCGATTGCTTTAGTTTTCTAAGGCGGCTGGCGTAAGAGATATAGATGCGAATTTCAACCTTATTTCAAGAAAGGTAGAGTTCCTTGTAAAAGGGCGTCTGAGGATGTAGGATTATGCATAAGATGCGTTTTTCATCGACAGTACAAAAAATGGGATTACGACTTAAATCCTCAAGTACTTACGTTAGACATCTACTCAGATCTCATGGCGCTAAGATCCTTTAAGATGATAAAAAAGGGTAGCCAGAGACACGTTCAAACATTACATATATTTGTCACATGCCCACATTTTGCACATTTTGCAATGCTAACATTCAATTATTTTTATTAGCCATTTGAAAAAAAGTACGAAATAAATATTCACGACTACCTATTGAGATGGATAGGTAGGTACTTTAGTTTACCCCATGGCCATGGTAATGCATTTCTACAGAAGCCATAATCGAACAAAAGAAACCGATAAACTTTTTTGCTCATTTTTCGTTTTTTGCAAATATCATCCAAAATGGTAACAAAAAAATATTACAACTAAAGAATTCGAGCAGAAATAACAAGGGTGCTTTTATTACACAATTGTACTGCGAATAACTATTTGGTATCTGGATCAAGTAATTTAAACTTTGGTAGTTTGAATCAACCTTATCACAATGCAGTAAGGACCATAAAATTTACACTTAAATAACAATAATCCTATGCACATTTCGAATGAAATTACGCACGTGCTTTGAATTTTCAAGTTTCAATTTGCAAATTCTGTATTTGAGAACTATAATTCTGAAGTTTATTTACAGAAACAAATAACATCTTATACTAATACTAGCGGCCCGCTCCGACTTCGCACGGGTGTACTTTTATTTTGAATCACTTTGAGATATGTCTATAACGGGGGTAGAGGAATAGAAAGAGACAAAGAGTAGCCTATGTCACTCTCCAGCCTTTCAACTATCTCCAAATAAAAAATCACACCGATCCGTTGCTCCGTTTTGGCGTGAAAAACGGACAAACAAACAAATTCACAAACACACTTTCACATTTATAATATTACTAGCGACCCGCCCCGGCTTCGCACGGGTTTATTACATATAAACCTTCCTCCTGAATCACTCTATGTACTAAAAAAACCTCATCAAAATCCGTTGTGTAGTTTTAAAGATATAAGCATACATACAGACGCGGGAAGCGGGAAGCGACTTTGCTTTATACTATGTAGTGATAGTAAGGTAGTATTACAGAATATTTACGAAATACACAAACACCAGTTAAGCTATCTAAAGCCCGCTGGAAACAGTCTATACTCTATAGGTAGCTAAACTGATCCAGATCACTACCTATCGGAAGCGTTCCCAAGATACTGGCAGCACGGACGGCAATGCCGATCCATAATAATTTATATTATCCACTAGCAGATCCGCGACAGACTTTGTCCTGTCACAATTTCGATAATCGCATAGAGTAACGCACGTATGCGTTTTTTATCAGTTTCAGTATGTTTTTCGTATTTTAAAGTAGGCTATGTTTTATTCGGGCATTATATCTACATCTACAGCCAATTTCGTCTTAATCCGTTTTGTCGTTTAGGCCTAATTGAGGCACAAACATACAAACAAACTCACAAACTTTCGCATTTATAATATTACTAGCTGTCCGCCTCTGCGTCGCACGAGTGTAATAATGATTTTATGGCTATTTTTTTTACACCTTAGGTTACATAATTGAAGTTTAATAGGGATCCCTAACTTTTTCTTGTAATAATTATAGCCTATGTTCATCAAGGATAATGTAGGATTCTAATGCAAAAAGATTTTTTTAAATCGGTCCAGTACGATAGTTTCGGAGCCTATTCAATGCAAACAAATAAACAAACAATCTAATATTATAAAGAGATAATATTTATAATTTTACGATTATAATTATTCTGAACTTAATATACCTACTCGTATAATTGCTTTCTGGATCATCTTTGCCCTACCTTATTTTATGATACAAGTAGGTTAGCGTTTTCTTTGAGATCAAAGCATTCTACTAAACAGAGCATATATTTTTATCCCGTAAAATATAAAACATTCCTACCTAACAACCAGCAATCAATGATTTTCATAAAAATAGGTCACGAATGTCTATACATACTTTTTAGGGTTACCGTACCCAAATGGGTAAAAACGGGACCCTATTACTAAGACTGTCCGCCTGTCCGTCTGTCTGTCACAGGGCTGTATCTCTAATAATATTTCTGTTGCTGCTATAACAACAAATCCCAAAAACAGCATAAAATTAATATTTAAGTGGGGCTCCCGTACCTACAACAAACGTGATTTTTTGCCGTTTTGTATAGATAATGGTACGGAACCCTTCATGCGCGAGGCCGACTCGCACTTGGCCGGTTTTTTTATTTTTATTTCATAAATCAATCCTTCTATTGATTCTGAACAATATTACAGTATCTACACGCGTTCAGCAACCTAATACAGTTAGTAAAACAAGAGACATAAAGGCCAGACTTTCGGTTTGGTTCCGTAGTAGTTAACTATATAAATCGCAGAAACGTGTGCGGCCAGGGGGTTTACTCATGAAAACGATCAACGATATATTGGGACAATCGTCACATCGTTTCCGAATATTTTGAAAGATGGAACGACCGTAACCGACATTACTTTTGACAATGATGCAGTTTGGCTGAATATATCAGAACGCTGTCACTGTCATCGATAATGTTAAAATCTTTTTGCAAAGGACCTTAACTTGTAAAGAGAAGAGAGATAATACAATTACAATTTTGAAACCCAGAGTAAATCAAACATAGAACCACAAACCACTTAGCGGTGATGTCTAATAGCTTTTACCAATCATCATTATGTCCATTACAGATAAAATATGGCGGTAATATTCAATTATTTGGGCATGCTGATAGGTCCATTCTGCAATACCAAAAACCACAAGCCATATCAAAAATGATTGACCCATTTCATAGTACATTCGTATGGAAATTCGGTTCTCTTGCATAATTTATGGTTTTATTATGCACTGGTCTGTCCCCATAATCCCTATATGGAGAAAATGTGCAAAAAAATAATAAAGGGGTCTTGTATTGATGATGGCGAAACAAGGGCAGAAATGTTTTACCAAATGGATCAAAGGAAATATAAGCCTTTGTTTATACTTAAAAATATAAACTAAAACAGAAATAGACTTAGGACTACATTACGTGTTCAGCTGGCTTCATCACTACATATTATAATGTATGCTTAAATCTTTAAAACTACGCAACGGATTTTGATGCGGTTTTTTTTATAGATAGAGTGATTCAAGAGGAAGGTTTATATGTATTACATGCATAATATAGTAGAGAAACACTGATAATTTTAGAGGTTTCTAATGTGATGTCGTAAATAAACACATTTTTTTGCACTTACATTGCAAATGCTGGCTGAACCCCACGAGATATATCAAAATAATGTACTACAGTATTGTACACCTTAAAAACCTTACAAAAAAGTCCGCGATGGTTTTAGAAATGTCTTACGCACAGCGAAGCGGGCATGGGTCAGCTAGTATTTCATAAAAATCTGTAATTATCATAATTATGGTCTACATTTACATAGATTCTTTAATAGTTTCTATGAATTGGTATTCTCCAAAATTCATTGCATGGCCAAATTAGCGAAATAAGCCAGCAGGTTGGTAGGTGTAGTACGACCCATGGCTAAGTTGGTCGCTAAAAATTGTTGTATGTTATGTACTTGTACCTAAATCTCCTTAGACAAGACATCCCAGATATCTAGACGTCCTCAGATCCTTGATATTCATGTCCTAGGTCTATCTGAATCTCTAAATATTCAATGACGTAGAAGACTACATTTTTTTGTGTCTGAAACGCAAATCTAATGTCACACACCCTCGTACCAACATCAAATCTGACTCAAATAGATTTACAAACTTCAACATTGCAAAGTTTACAAACGTACCTAAATAAATCTTGCGTTTCATTGTAACAAGCACGTGACGATTTAAATGCTGTTGCCATACTCCATTAGCTGCCCCCAGTATAGAATATATAATAGTTGGGGTAACACTCCAAAAACGTCACTTTTCATCGTGTGTAGTTCAATTCACGTAAGTACCTAAGCAAATTTATAATTACACTAGCTGACCCGTGCCCGCTTCGCTGTGCGTAAGACATTTCTAATACCATCGTTGACTTTTTTGTAGACGTTTTTAAGGTGTACAATACTGTAGTACATTATTTTGATATATCTCGTGGGGTTCAGCCAGCATTTGCAATGTAAGCGCAAAAAAATGTGTTTATTTACGACATCACATTAGAAACCTCTAAAATTATCAGTGTTAACGCATCAAAATCCGTTGTGTAGTTTTAAAGATATAAGCAAACATACATACATACATACATACATATTACATACAGACGCGGGAAGCGGAAAGCGACTTTGCTTTATACTATGTAGTGATAGTGAAGCGTTCTTGTCGTAACTGGTATAGCCTAGGTTTTGAACTCCTAAGGCTTTTCAAAGTGTTCCTTGAGATATCTATACATATAATAAAACTGTAGAAGAGTTCAATTCTGTACATTGAATAAAAAATAAAAAAAAAACTCCTGGGTAAAGTAACACAAGCCAAAAAAAACATTTTGAAATTTTTGTCTGTCTGTCTGTCTGTCTGTCTGTTGTCCGGCTTTCACGCAAAAACTACTGGACGGATTTTGATGAAACTTTTTTTGTTATGTAGCTATTAGTCCTCGGCAACATATTGGCTATAATTTATTTTGAAAATTTTAATACCAGGTGTGAAAATATCTGTCGCCCAGCGAAGCGGGCACGGGTCAGCTAGTTATTGAAATAAAAACCTTTTGATTTTGACTTTGAACCATTTTCCTTTTAGCTAGTTGCCTGATATGCAAACTAAACAATATTGAACCTAAAAAGAAAGTGATAAAGTATATTTTCCTATACAAGCAGATTTCAAGTGAGATGCTTGGTTGGCATTTCGACATTTTGGGGTAAACGTGTCAATGCCATGACCAACTTATCAACCGATTTAGATCGACCTACCCCACCTCTCTATTCTTCACAAAAGTATTCACTTCAGGGGTTTGTTTGTAGGCTATTGGGGGTCTCTGTTAAATGGTTTTCTGATACAATGCGATAAGCACGTGGGATTCCCAAGGGGAGCAAAACCTATGACACAATACATTATAACTGAAGCAGTAAATTGCATGGGATTTGCAACGACATAAAGGAGTTTGCACTTTATGTGGTGCGTAATAAAGTTTTTATTGCAATGTGGTTTTATGATTTTCAATTGAACGTATCGATTTGAGAGTTTCTGTTCGTACGCACGAAGAAAGTGGGGTTTACTCTATTGAAATGAACAATCAGTGATCAATAGAATTGAATTGATCAATGATCAATAGAATTATCAACCGCTCTCTCAATCAGTGTGTGTGGTTAGACCTTAATGCTATTCAATGCTGATTGATGCATGTCAGGCTACTGATTTAAAACAGATACGTAGCCAAATGCATGGTAAATAATTCATACCAATTGGATATTGGTACATTCTACTGATAATCACTACATAGTATAAAGCAAAGTCGCTTTCCGCTTCCCGCGTCTGTATGTAATATGTATGTATGTATGTTTGCTTATCTTTAAAACTACACAACGGATTTTGATGCGGTTTTAATAAATAGAGTGATTCAAGAGGAAGGTTTATATGTATAATACATGCATAATATAGTAGAGAAACACTGATAATTTTAGAGGTTTCTAATGTGATGTCGTAAATAAACACATTTTTTTGCGCTTACATTGCAAATGCTGGCTGAACCCACCATATCAAAATAATGTACTACAGTATTGTACACCTTAAAAACGTCTACAAAAAAATCAACGATGGTATTAGAAATGTCTTACGCACAGCGAAGCGGGCACGGGTCAGCTAGTAATTAATAAACAAGCTAACCCGGTGAACTTCGTACCGCTTTAGAATTAACAAATGTTGTGTAAAGTTCTTGTTCCCGTTCCCGTTAAAAAGTATCCTATGTCCGTCTCCTAGTTCTAAGCTACCTCGCCACCAATTTTCAGCTAAATCGGTTCAGCCCTTCCTGAGTTATAAATAGTGTAACTAACACGACTTTCTTTTTATATATATACTAGCTAACCCGGCGAACTTCGTATCGCTTTAGAATTAATTCCCGTTACCGTTCTCGTTCCAGTTAAAAAGTATCCTATGTTCTTCTCCTGGGAGGTAGCTTAGAAAGCTACCTCCTCACCAATTTTCAGTCAAATTGGTTCAGCCGTTCTTGAGTTATAAGTGTTGTAACAAACCCGACTTTATTTTATATCATCACTACATAGTATAAAGCAAAGTCGCTTTCCGCTTCCCGCGTCTGTATGTAATATGTATGTATGTCTGTATGTATGTTTGCTTATATCTTTAAAACTACACAACGGATTTTGATGCGGTTTTTTTTAATAAACAGAGTGATTCAAGAGGAAGGTTTATATGTATAATACATGCATAATATAGTAGAGAAACACTGATCATTTTAGAGGTTTCTGATGTGATGTCGTAAATAAACACATTTTTTTGCGCTTACATTGCAAATGCTGGCTGAACCCCACGAGATATATCAAAATAATGTACTACAGTATTGTACACCTTAAAAACGTCTACAAAAAAGTCAACGATGGTATAGAAATGTCTTACGCACAGCGAAGCGGGCACGGGTCAGCTAGTAGTAGATATATATAGCCCATAGGCTGACTAGAGGCGCGGTACCATTTGTCCCGGGGATCGAAATCGAAACCACTCTTGCATCTCTTGCAACATGCCACCGAGATTGCCAATACCATGTTGATAGCATGGTCCCACTGGGTCTACAATTAGGGCGTTAATTGTCAAATTCATTAAAAGCAACATATGGCCCAATGGGTCTTGATAACCGTGACACGGCACATCTGCGTCATCTATCGTACGATAAGGAAATCAATTTCACGCGGTATGTCAAAAATTAGGGGTTTAAAAGCAATAACCTAATATATCATTGTTGACACATTTATGTTCTAGCCTCCGCCCGCCGATTCGCTTGTGTGGTATCTAGATATAAAGTACACTATTTGTTACTAGCCGACCCGTGACAGACGTTGTCCTGTCAAATTTCAATAATCGAATAGAAAAGATTGAATGTTTTTAGTCTGTCAGATTTGTTGCACACCAACGCCATCTTTACCAAAATCATCCCTTTGCGATTTTTATCGTTTGGGGATGTTTTTCATATTTTAAAGTAGTCTATTATTTATTCGGGCAATAAAATGTTATGACGTGGTTGCGGCACAAACATCCTCAGAAACTTTAGATTTTTTTGTATTAGTAGTTTTAAATTAGGTACAATACACAGTATATATTGAGTCATCGAAATTGAAAAATTCACTTTTTCTAGTCTAGCCTGGTCTAGAAGAATTTGAATGAAAACAGAAAAAGACCTATTTTCAACCGATGCTTGTAAGTTTTTACATGATAATCTAATAAGGATGGTGGGAACGTGTTAAGAGGCTGTGAGTCGCTGATTGCTCTTTTTCGAAACGAAAAAAGAAATACTTCTGAACAAGCCACATCTCCTATTTTTATAAGTATATTACTTCAGGTTCCTACCTACATTTCTATTAAGCTGAAAACATAATAGCAGAAACTTTTCACGATAAAAATATTTTTTCAAAATGATACGTTTTAGAATTTATGATCGAAATATTTTATATACCTACTATTAAAATCAACTTGTGATTTATTGTTAAAGATAGGTAATATGTAGATCTAGATTTCTATTAGGATAGATTTTTGATAAGTAATTATACAGAATTTATATCATTAATTTATTCGAAAAGCAAAGGCGGACCACGCGCCGACGTGTGTTTGTCGTCATTGCAGCGGTCGATAGGATTATTTATCGAAGTGATTAAAGATGGGTACATCTTTATTCACATATACTATACATTATAAAATATGAGATGTGGCTTGTTCACAAGTATTTCTTTTTTCGTTTCGAAAAAGAGCAATCAGCGACTGGGAGCCTCTTAATATTATGTAGGTAAAACTCACCATCAAAACACGCGTATTTTATGAAGATCACCCCTTTCGGCCATCTGACAGAAGGCGGATAGTCTTCTGACAGTAAGAAGTTGCAGTGATTAACTCCTGTACATCTGCAACAATGGAAAGTTAATATTTAAAAAAAAAATATAAATATTTATTGGTGGACATTATCACACAGCGCCATCTAGCCTAAGCAAAGCTGGTACTATGAGAACTAGGATAACTGATAGAATACTTATATACTTTTTTTTTGTAAATTCATGCATAAGGTACATAATAACACCCAGACACGGAACAAACATCTATGTTCATCACACAAATATTTGTCCTGGGTGGGGATCGAAAATTATATAAATATTTATTGGTGGACATTATCACACAGCGCCATCTAGCCTAAGCAAAGCTGGTACTATGAGAACTAGGATAACTGATAGAATACTTATATACTTTTTTTTTGTAAATTCATACATAAGGTACATAATAACACCCAGACACGGAACAAACATCTATGTTCATCACACAAATATTTGTCCTGGATGGGGATCGAACCCACAACCTACAGCGTAGAAGGCAGAGCTACTACCAACTGAGCTGTGAGGCCAGTCAGTCAGAAACACGACTGTAATCCCCAAATAAGGTAGACATCCTTTCAGATATCCGGGGCCAAAATATTCATTTGTAGTAAATTATTCTACTATCTTTGTCCTTTCTATCGTGATAACGTTCGTTGTTTATTTAATGGCCACAAATTATTGCGGAGTAAACGCAAATTTTATGTCTGTTCCAACTAATTAGCAACTATGTATATTATGTGTTCACTATACCTATATCACTCTCCGGCCCATGAACTATCTCTATGCAAAAAGTAAGTCGATCTGTCGCTCTGTTGCTGCGTACAAGAAGCACAAACAAACAAAACATACTTTCGCATTTATTTCAATTAAAAACAAACTTTTTATTTGTGTTTTAGATAACTTTTTATTTTGCTTTTAAAACTTCTGTGAATGGTAGGTACTACAACACATAATGTCTAAAACGGGAAATTACTCACGTAAAAAATAAATTGTCGATGTAGACACCGACAAGCGAACGTACCCATACTACGTGACCCATTTTTTACGTTTATTTACTTTTTTGTATTTACCCGTATTTACCATTTTTATCTATTTATTTACCCCCACCCGTAGTATTTGCTAGGACCCTCCCTATCGGGTTTTCACGTAGTAATTCAGAAATATGGTTTTAATCATTATTGCAAAGAGAATGAAAAAAACAATATTTTGGCTCATGTTTCAGTGGCGGATTTTGCCAAATGTCTTACAGGAATCACCACTTTTAACTAAATCTCTATCTCTAGGAGGTGGGGGGGTGCAATAGCCTACTGGTGGGGCAAATGTGTAAATCCGCCACTGTCATGTTTGTCTTTATTGATACGACGCTTGCCGCGTGACGCCCAGATTATGTGCATACCTATTAGTAGCTAAACGATGCGCGCCATATTTGAATATAGCTCGAAAAATCGTAAGATTTTTCTAGATGATATTGGTTATGTGACGAAAACCTTATACCACCCCCCGCCCCTGAGACGATGCGTGGTATTTTTGAAGATGGGGAAGAAGTATGGGTACGTTCCCCAATGTTTAAACATTTTATGTTATTATAGTAAAATGCCAAATTTTCGTCCGTGTTAAAGTAAATCTAATAAAAAACCTTTATAGCTGTATTTTGCTGATATTCACCCAACAATTTTACTAGTAAATTACAAACTATTAAATTCCCCTAAAAGCTTTTATATATGCTTGCTTAAATGTTGTACAAACCTCCCGTTTCCGCTGGTTTCCGCACGAAATGTTTCGACAAACATGACAGATAGCATCACTTCATTTCCACCTGCCCCCTTTACGAGATAGGTAACTCAAAGTACACTTAACAACACAAGAAGTTATTAATCACTAATTTTGTGTTGATTTTGCAAATTTGCATTTTTTACTAGTTTCGATTACCATAGATTTTTTTAAGAATCTGAGTACCAAGAAGCCTGTAAGAATGTCTACCGTAGGTACATATATGGTACTATGGTACTATATTTATCATTATTTTTGTATTTTTAAGCCTAACGTCGATGATTATCATCAACTTATAGATATAAGACTCGTTTCACGTCACAAAGGCGACTTAAGATCTTTTTTAGGGTTCCGTACCCAAAGGGTAAAAACGGAACCCTATTACTAAGACTTCGCTGTCCGTCTGTCCGTCTGTCTGTCTGTCCGTCTGTCTGTCACAGGGCTGTATCTCATGAACCGTGATAGCTAGACAGTTGAAATTTTCACAGATTATGTATTTCTGTGGCTGCTCTAACAACAAATACTAAAAACAGAATAAAATAAATATTTATGAGTTGTATGAGAGCTCCCCTAGCTCTCATACAACAAACATGATTTTTTTGCCGTTTTTATAGATAATGGTACGGAACTTTCGTGCGCGAGTCCGACTCGCACTTGGCCAGTTTTATTTACATTTAATAAGAAGCCTTTCTGCAATATACGTCATGACTGAAGCTATAATGACATATCAATCAGCCTTGAAGTGACCTGAGTCATTGTTGACAAATAAATAAGTATTAATTTTTCAGTGGTCTAAGGTCCGCTACATAATTACATAGAGTTTTAAAGAGTTTTTTTCTAATGTGTGCAGTTTTTTTTAATAAAAATCTTTATTGACTTTTGACATTGATTGTACACATTCGATACCATTGGAAACATCACCTTTGACCCTTCAAAACAAGGTGCAAATTTAACTAACGAGTCAGTGCATCCATCATTTTGAAGTGCAGGAAATGATGCGGTCAATTCTCTTGATTAATGATCGGTTATAACGTACGGTATTGGTCAGCTGTTTAGGCACGATTAATCTATAAAAAGCTTTCTCAAGCTTTCCTATGAAATTATGATCTTTTTATAGCTTTAGGGTAGATTTATATTATACCGGGCCGTGTCCGGGGCCGCCGGGGCGTGCTGTGTACGGATAAAAAGTTACATACATTTTGTATGAAGCAGTTTATATAAAACAGTGCCTGATCCGTGTACCGTCCGGGCCCGTCTACTAACTAAAGGATCCGGCCCGGCCCGGACACGGCTCGCTCTAATATAAATCTACCCTTATTTAACAGAACTATGATTGATGTGTAAACTAAATTATTCACATGGCAAGGCCGGCAAGGTTTATGTTACAGAAAAAGTTAACATTGAAAAAAGAAAATATATACAGACAGAAGTATTTTTGCTTCATAAACAGACTTCATTTCATATCATGCTGATGGTATGCGAGGTCGTGGTCGGCCAAGGAAACGTTGGAGAAACATGATCTTGAGTTCTTGACGCCTTCGAGAGAGCATGGTGGAAGTTCTCCTAAGATAGAGATGGTTGGCCACCTTATACGGCACGACAGTTTTATAAAGACTATAAATTGAAGGGAATATGGAATATTGAAGGGAAGAGCGGAAGAGGAAGGCCACGAATAAGCTACATGAGCCAGATAAAGGAGAAAATAGCTGTCGTGTCGTATAAGGAAGTTAAGGAGACGGCGCTGGAGAGAAACCGATGGAGAGAGCTGCATCAATTACACCGACAAGAGCACAGCTCTTAAGTTAGAAGAATGGTTGGAAGGATTTGGGGGAGTATTTGGCCAGCAGCGTGACAAAACAGGATAAAACCAAACAGATTTCAAAGTTTTCTTACAATAACCGGTAACATAACTCATTTAGGAACGCGCACTAAAAGAGGTTTTAATTGTTGGAATAAAACGAAAAACTTGGCCATTGGAGAAACTTTACGAGCAATGAGCCCAATGCCATTTCAACTTTTCTGAAAGCTATGTCAGATGTCATTGACACTAATTCTTCTACGGATTTTACTTCGTTAGCAAACAGGAGACGTGACAGGAGATCACGTATGGAATGCTAACTACTGCAAAACTGTGGGTAATGTGCCAAATATAATGTTTGGAAATGCCTCTGACCGCCTTTATCTTCATGGATCTAAGCGCCTTGAGATCTGAGAGTGCCTATATCTACTGTATTTGAGGATTAAAGTCGTGATCCTATTTTTATTTTATTTTTTATCTCTCGACATATTTCTCTATAGCCCGCTGAGTGACTTTGAGCTTTTGTATAATGCCAATAACCAACAGACAGATCCCATGCCATTATTTTCATCCTTATCCCAATTAAGTGGGATCAGCACAACATTATGTTCTTCTTCCATATCCCTCTATCGACCGTCATACCATCACGCACTCATTTCTTACCCATGTTATTTTTCACATAGTCCATCCATCTTTTCTTTGGTCTACCTCTTTAAGTATTTACAAAAAAAGTATGTATATCTGTTATCTGGTACCCATAGTATAGCTTTGCTTAGTTTGGGGCGGTGGCACTGTGTGAAACGTCCACCAATATTAATTATTATTTATTTACATTTATCCACCTTCAAACCTTGTACTATGGGAACCAGATACATGTAGAATACATACATATACTTTATTTTTTTGTAAATACATACATTATAAACATAAATAACATCCAGACAAAGAACAAACATCTATGTTCATTACACAAATGTTTGCCCTGGGTCGAACTCACAAGGTACAGCGCAGAAGACAGAGTTACCACCAACTGAGCTGTGACGCCAGTCTATACAAATACCGTTTTGATAAGATCTGCAGCCGTAACGCACCCCTATAAACAATTACACAACACCTGGTTTGTGGAATGATTCGAATTATTCAATAACACGGCCCATCGAACACTAATGGGTCACATTTTTATAAATAAAACTAACATTGTGTTTATAATAGACGTAAATATCAACAGAACTTGGGCAAAAGAACAAATTTCTAATCTAGTTTAGAAAATGGCTTAAAATGATCATTGGAACTTTTAGTTTTTTTGCTTTCAATTTTTTACGGTTTTATTTATTTAATAAACTAGTGGAAAGCCTTGCGACTTCCTCTCAGAGTGCATCCTATTCATCAAAATTAATACACCTTCCAAGTTTAGACAGTGCGTTAATAATATCAGTCAGTCAGTAAAGCAAGAGTTTTATATATATATAGACGTTTTGTGGACAAACTTCCCACGAATATTATAAATGCGAAAGTTTGTGAGTGAGTAGGCGTGTGTGTGTGTGTGTTTGTTACCCTTTACGTAAAAACTACTGAAGGGATTAAAATGAAACTTAACAGTAATATAGCTTATACATCAGAATTACACATAGGTAAGTAAGCTAGTGTAAGTATATTTTCACGAATTATATAACACCCAATTACAACATACCTACGATATATTAAAGTATTCTTATCCTTTAATATATCGTAAAAGTCAGAAAGTACGAGTACCATATACCACTATACCCAGATATAGAACAAATATTTGCAGACCATGCAAACATTGGTCCCGCCCCGCGGGGATAAAACACAGACCGGTTTCATCCCATCGACACTGTCAAAATGATTAAAAACCTCTATTTATTTGATCCTAGCATCCTTGGCCATTTTTCTATTTCCCTAACAACGAAGATATTATTCTTGTTCTATATTTTTTGTTGTGTGTGCCATAATAACCTAAGTGCATAAAATATGTCTATGAATGAAAAAAAATGAATTGACTTGAGTTGATCTTTAAAAAAATCAAATAAATTAAAATCGGCCAAGTGCGAGTCGGACTCGCGCACCAAAAATAGCCCCATAAAATGTTTATTATTCTGTTTTTGGTATTTGTTGTTATAGCGGCAACAGTAATACATCATTTGTGAAAATTTCAACTGTCTAGTTATCATGGTTCATGAGATACAGCCCTGTGATAGACAGACGGACAGCGAAGTCATAGTAATAGGGTCCCGTTTTAACCCTTAGGGTAAAAAGAACCAAAATAAATGCATGATAATATTAGAGATAGAAAAAGACTTCTGTCTGACGCTGTATAACTCATCTTGCATAGATGTAAAATGGCTTTACTTATTCGGAACGAAAGCAAAATAAAATATAAGTACTTATGTTTACTATTGACAATCTCTATCTGTTCAACAAAAAGCCCCCAAAAAACGAAAAAATCAATGGTCATTACTGCGTGTCGAGTTTGACAGGCATGTCATTACCGGTAATTATTATGCGCACGCGCAAGCCAACGGGACATGACGTTTCCCAAACATGGCGCCATTTCCGGCCAATTGTCACGTCACGTTAAGCTTCCTGGATTGCCCCGGGGTCTTAGAATGAAATAGAAAGTGTTGAATTGGGATTTCGTTAAAAGTGCTATTAGCACATAAACAATACAATAATCCTTCCGGCCGCGTACGAAACCGGAGGCTCGTAACTAGTTACGATAAAAGAAAAAAAACATCTTTATACGATACCAGTTCCAACTAAAATGTTTACTGTTGACTTACCTTTGTGAATTTTGTTACTAGAATATTTGCTTACGAGTACGATTAGTTACGAGAGTTTCTTATTTAATACTAGCGACCCGCCCCGGCTTCGCACGGGTAGCATGTTATTATACATATAAACCTTCCTCCTGAATCACTCTATCTATTAAAAAAAACTGCATCAAAATCCGTTGTGTAGTTTTAAAGATATAAGCAAACATACATACATACAGACGCGGGAAGCGGAAAGCGACTTTGCTTTATACTATGTAGTGACATATAAGTATATAAGTTTTTTTATAGTAGCAGATACACAATTTATCGCGTCTTCAACATTCATTCGTTTTGATATTTCAGATTGTATAATGTAGGCATTATCCAACAAGTCCATGCCTGCTACTCTTTTAATTAACATACCTTACTCGTATTATTGTAATTATAACAGTCGTGCATAAGTTTAAAGGTGTGGCCAGACATAGCGCGGCATCCGCAGAACAAAAGTGCGAACGAAAAATAACACCGCTTGCGCGCGGCAGGTAGCTTGCGGCTGCCGCTTGCGGCTGTCGTCCATACATAGCGCCACGCGATGTCTGGTCACACCGTAATATTTTGAATACCTACTTTTAGATGGGTGTCAAGTAAAGGTAAGCAAAATTATTTTAAAACTTGTAGCTCTAGCATATTATATGTGTTGGGTCAAATCAAACCTTGACATAAAGATGAAAATATAGTTCATTTCATGGTGCAGATGAAAGAATTCTTGATAGCCCTTTAAGGCTCTGTATGTCGACGATTGCTCTTTTTCGAAACGAAAAAAGAAATACACACATACATACATACATACATACTCTTGAAAAGTAGTAATGACGCAGATGGCAATTTACGGTCACGTAAAAACGGTAGAATATTCTAAAATCTCAGTCGGGTTTTAAATCGTTAAAACTTAACCCATCAACGGATTACACGATCAAGGACGGTCGTTAATCCATCTAATTTATGTAATTTATATCTCGGGAATAATCCCCGAAATCCTGTAGTTTCAGGGATCAAAATGTTCTGTTGCCTGAATTTATTAATTAATCATAGGAGTTTTTTTATTGTCTTGTGGAAGGTTAAAAATTTAATTAGCGTGCTTATTTTTATCCTTTTTTGCTGTTTATCTAAGTGGATTCATAAAATCTAATTTACTTGTTTTCTTCAGTTTCACTTAACAATTTGTCTTGTTTTTGCATCATCACTACATAGTATAAAGCAAAGTCGCTTTCCGCTTCCCGCGTATGTCTGTATGTTTGCTTATATCTTTAAAACTACACAACGGATTTTGATGCGGTTTTTTTTAAATAGATAGAGTGACTCAGGAGGAAGGTTTATATGTATAATACATGCATAATATAGTAGAGAAACACTGATAATTTTAGAGGTTTCTAATGTGATGTCGTAAATAAACACATTTTTTTGCGCTTACATTGCAAATGCTGGCTGAACCCCACGAGATATATCAAAATAATGTACTACAGTATTGTACACCTTAAAAACGTCTACAAAAAAATCCACGATGGTATTAGAAATGTCTTACGCACAGCGAAGCGGGCACGGGTCAGCTAGTTTTACAATATAAATCAAAGACTAAAGATTGCCGAGTTTTAATAATAAACTATATAATTTCAGAACGAATGTACACACAACTTATTTTTTAATATACGAGCAAATCGTCATCAACAAATTATAATTTTTCCGAACAAACTTTGCCGTCTTTTTAGGGTTCCGTACCCAAAGGGTAACAACGGGACCCTATTACTAAGACTTCGCTGTCCGTCTGTCTGAGGGCTGTATCTCATGAACCGGGTTAGTTCCGCTATGCTCGATTCCCGCTATGCACGGATTTTAAAATACCTAAATAAAAGTCCCGCTATGCTCGGAATTATATTTCCGGACTATCGAAAAGAAAATGCTTGTGTTAAAATATCACAATTCTAAAATATACTACAGATACACATAGTGTTGCTGCTTCTTGATGAAATTCCATAATAATAATTAAAATAAATAATCTCTTACTAGTTCGATTTGTTAACTAGTAAACCGTATTAGTTTTAATTAACTCGCACCTTAGGCATACTTCCAAAACCAAAACAACCAGTTTTTTTAGGCTATTAAGTTTTGTTCTTGTATAGAAAAAGAGTAGAATTGCGGTTTTGGTGCATCTTCATTTTACTGATAGGTAAGCGTAATTAGGATAGGTTTGTGGGATCCACATTTCTATTTACATTGAATAAAAACTTATTTTTCTTATTTCGTTCTTCCCGCGGTCCTGCTAAAAATTATACAATAATTGACAGCAGAAGTGGTGGAAAAACCCTGTTATATGCCGGACACAATTACCAAAAACTAAGACAAAATAAAAAAAAACTGTTGTTTGGCAATGTGTTAATAAAAGAAATAATGTACTTAAGCGTAATTTTAGACTCTCAAAATCAAACAATAGTCAAAGAAAATAAACACAGTAATAAGTGCGTGCCCTAGCCATGGACGAGTGCAAACAGGAAATAGCTACGAATTTCAGATCAGTATGTACAGAAAACTTTTGAGAAACACATGAGAAGCTTAACCCTTAATTTGGCAAGTAAAATTTTACTAGAATTTTATATCTAGAAAACCTACTTAGACTATTTTATTGATGTTTACAAAATCCAAAAAGTAAGAAAGAAATTTTTATTCATCAGCTTTTACGCGAAAAACCTATGTTGCTTTTTTACAACATTGCCAAATACTGAGATTAATATGACCTTCTGAGAGTGTATCTTTTTTACCACATTACCAAATTGGGGTATGCAAATGAAAGATGTATTTTATTGTATATATTTTATTTTTTAACATGGAACTCGTAATAACTGTAACGATTCCTCGTCAAACACAAACGGAAATTACATTGTATGCAAGCCATCATAGAATAGCCAGTTTTTCGATGACAATACCAGAAATTGTTGACTCCCGAACTCTTTCAAGTTCAATGGTTTTTTTAGCTTTTTCTGAACACAGTATGACGCAGCAGTTGACGAGTGTTTCTTGGTATACTTCACTTAGTTAGCTTTTTCACTTTTCCCATTTGTTTCAAATGATTCAAAATGATTTTATCACTAACACCGAAGCCTGCAGCTAACTCTGACGTGGTTTGAGATGGTTCCGCTTCCAGGATCACTTTTAATTCCTCATTGACAACTAGGGTCTCCGGCTGTCCACGAGGTTTGTTCTGGAGGTCAAAATTTACAGAACGAAAGCGTCGGAACCAAAAACGTACTGTGTTTACTGAGACATGATCAACAAACGAGTAGTACACTATTTCGACGGGTCTTTGGCAATGATGCTTTAAGGCAACAAACTTTACGTGCACTACTTCGTCGATCCATTGGCAGTGATGCTTTAAGGCAACATTGAGGTTATGAAACTTTTCATGAATTAGTAAACGTATTTTTATGCGAGATTTTGATTAATATCGTTAGTTTGCTTCATTATCTATATAACATTCAACCAAAACACCAACACCATACTACGAAAAAATTGTTAAATTCAATAAACTTACGGTTCTGTCGTTTACTCTGTGTGATAGGTCAGCTTTTTGACAGAAATACTGCTGTGCAATAGGCAAATTTTCAGTCGATTTTTTTTCTAGTGTTGTACCTATCCTTAGCTTTAATATTAAATCGATTAATTTTGAAAAAAAAACAATTAGAAAAAAAATTAAAAATAGTATTCAAAAAATAGCATAACTCTTGGTGATTTTTTGATAAACATGACCAATGTAACTAGTTTTTCCAACAAAAAATAGTAATAAAAACAATTATTATCAATCTATGATTACAAATCAATAGGCCCAGGCTAGCTTTAAGAGTAAACTCCAGAAACACTTTTATATCGAACTGTACCTTCCATTGTTTAAGGTGGAACTGAGAAATTCATAGCATACCGGCACTTTTATTTAGGTATTTTAGAATCCGAGCATAGCGGGAATCGAGCATAGCGAAACTAACCCCATGAACCGTGATAGCTAGACAGTTGAAATTTTCACAGATTATGTATTTATGTTGCTGCTATAACAACAAATACTAAAAACAGAATAAAATCAATATTTAAGGGGGGCTCCCATACAACAAACGTGATTTTTTTGCCGTTTTTTAGATAATGGTACGGAACCCTTCGTGCGCGAGTCCGACTCGCACTTGGCCGGTTTTTTTCATTATACACAGCATTTTATTGTTAAGTTTTATTAAGATCGGCCAGAACAGACAGCGAGACAGAGTTACTGTCATAGTTACCAACTGCAATGATAGTTACGAGTACGAGCCATTTTAACAAAATTTAATCTGAATTCGTTTGCGCCAACAACCGAGTTCTCTTTGTAAGGAAACTGTGTCGAGGGTCGCCGGGAATGCAAAAATACCTAGCATTTGTTTATTCAGAGGTCTTTGTGTTGTGAATCCATCTACCGGCCTATCTAAACCTAGTAATACAATCAAATAATGCTTCATAAAGTTATCTTACCAACAAAGAGATGTGTGACAGATGGTGTGCGAGCTCAAATTTATCTATACTAATATTATAAAGAGAAAAGTTTAGATTTTTTGTTTTTTTGTTTTTTGTATGTTTGTAATGGACAAACTCAAAAACTACTGAACCGATTTCAAAAATTCTTTCACCATTACCAAGCTACATTATCCCTGAGTAACATAGGCTATTTTTTATTTTGAAAAAGTAATAAATTCTTTATAAGAATGACGATAGTTTGAAGCAAGGTGTAAAAAATTGCTAAAAATTTTGCTTTCTTCGTGTGCGCTACAAAAACTATTAAACAGGAATTGTAACGGGAACGGGAACGGGAACGGAAGACAACATTTGTTAATTCTAAAGCGATACGAAGTTCGCGGCGTCAGCTTGTATTTTATAAAGTAAGTAATCATTATTGGAAAACTCTATACTTAAGCATAATATGCCCTAATGCCCGTTTGCACCAAAATTTACACACTTTGAATGTGCATATAATTTTATTTTGTTTACTTTCTTAAATATGATTAGTAGATACTTACATAGAACTAAACTTTAAGTTCTGTTTTGTTCCTTGAAATGCACTTGGCGATGATATCACTACATAGTATAAAGCAAAGTCGCTTTCCGCTTCCCGCGTCTGTATGTCTGTATGTATGTTTGCTTATATCTTTAAAACTACACAACGGATTTTGATGCGGTTTTTTTTAATAGATAGAGTGATTCAGGAGGAAGGTTTATATGTATAATAACATGCTACCCGTGCGAAGCCGGGGCGGGTCGCTAGTTACCATTAAAATAACATCGCTAGTATTATAATACACTTAATTTAACGGTTGAGTCATTAAATATCGATCAATTACTTTAATTACAGCCTCTAGTAGAACGATACTATCTGAAATTATTTCTTGCGTCGTTAATTAACTCACATTTCCTATAAAAACCATTAATTATAATGTAAGTACATTTTATAAGTGACTTAAATCTCACCGTATGCACCTTCACATAGAGTCACATTCATTTCAATTTTCAACTTTATATCGTATGTGGTAGAGTTCAAAGCTCTTGCTCGTGGTTTACAAGTGTGTGCATTGAGTATATGAACAATGGATGACAAGTAAAAGTCAAAAGGTAGCCAAAGATCACTTTGAAACGTCTTAGGAGCTAAGTATAGCTACGCCTGTTCCTCGCAACCAAGCCTAGATGATCAGCCAGCAAACACAGCTTGGAGCCCAAGCTCCTTTTTGTAAATGCTATGTAGAGCTTCAGTGTGTTGCCGGTCGAACAATGAGAAGACTCAAACAAGAACAATAGGGAAAAATACAACGTGTTCATAATTACGTTTAAAAAAAACTAAAAAGAAAACCGACAAAAATGTTCCGACCAATAGATAAGTCCAGAAACGATTACTTTTTTTTAATTTTGTGAAAGAAGTAACAATTTGGGACTTTTTTCTACACAAAAGAAAAAAAAACATCGGAATCGGATCACCAGATAAAGAGATATGAGATAAGAGATATAAAAAAAATATACATACATGTCGAATTGAGAACCTCATTTGTCTGTTAAAAAAGTAGAGCCTGAATCCATTACACTGTATTTCAAAGCAACTCGTCAGCATTGCGTAACTATAGCCGAGTTACAAACAAGCTCTCCCTGTTCAATAATTGCATTTCACAAAAGCGCACATTTTTCTGTGAAATACTCGTACCATTTTAAGGCGATGCGAGGGCCTAAAACCGTGGCAGAAACGACTAAGAGAGTTAACAACGGAAAGCTCTAGATGGCGTATGCGTATCGTAAATATTATCGACAGTTTTTATGAGATCGCGTTGCTGCTATTTTTTTACCCTTCTTCGATAAATAACTCTTGCTACCGACCGCTGCAATGACGTCAAACACACGTCTGACGTTGACAGTGGTCACAGCGGTACTGATTCAGTCGCGCGGTCGGCCTTTGCTTTTCGAATAAATTAATGATTTAAATTAAATATAATTTCTTATCAAAAAACTATCTTAGTGAGAATCTAGATCTACATATTACCTATCTTTACCAAAAAATCTAGTATCAATGATAAATTCTAAAATGCATCATTTTGAAAAAATATCTTTATCGTGAAAAGTTTTTGCTATTATGTTTTCAGCTTAGTGAAAGTCTAGGTAGGAACCTGAATTAATATATTTATAAAAATAGGAGACGTGGCATGTTCTACGGTATTTTTTTTTCTATTCGAAAATGAGCAATCGTCGATATGGAGCGCCTTAAAGCTCGATGTAGAATGAAGGCTACATAACATAAGCTACATCATACTTTGTAATCGCCTTAGGAAAATCGTGCTTACAAAGCAAAATCGACGTGGTTTTACCGGACTGCTCAAAAGGCGAGTAATGTTTTTCAAATATACAATGCATGTATGTAGGCGTAGGTTTATGAGTGTAGTAGGTATGTATGTTTTGACGCATCCGTCGAAAATATGGTATCATTTCATTTATCTTGTTCGATATAGAATATAATAGAAATAAGAAAAGCTTAAAGGTCAGAAATATACTCACATGAAGTTTATTTATTAAAAAACTCAAAATGATTTCACTAAATTATTACATAGCAACTATTATTTTTCTATCTCCTGCCAACTAGCCAAACTTTTTGAAATTAGAAAGCTACTAAGGAGATTTAGTTTATTCTACCTGATATAAGGCGGCCGCACTATGAACAGACGCCGTAATATTCCAAACATAAATAAAAATATTACTCGGTACATACTACCTACTCGACCATGCTCATAAAGTAATGACACAATAACGATTAAAATATAGTAGACTAGCTGACCCGTGCCCGCTTCGCTGTGCGTAAGACATTTCTAATACCATCGTTGACTTTTTTGTAGACGTTTTTAAGGTGTACAATACTGTAGTACATTATTTTGATATATCTCGTGGGGTTCAGCCAGCATTTGCAATGTAAGCGCAAAAAAATGTGTTTACATTTTACATCACATTAGAAACCTCTAAAATTATCAGTGTTTCTCTACTATATTATGCATGTATTATACATATAAACATTCCACTTGAATCACTCTATTTATTTAAAAAAACCGCATCAAAATCCGTTGTGTAGTTTTAAAGATATAAGCAAACATACATACATACATATTACATACAGACGCGGGAAGCGGAAAGCGACTTTGCTTTATACTATGTAGTGATTTTAATCAATTACTAAGAAGGCTGGATTATGAATAAATATTAGTATGTGATATAATTGTCAATCAATTCAATATGGCGGTTATATCTTTCTAATTTCAAATCTTTTTCATTCTTTGGTTTATTTTTTTTTCTTTTAATGCATTCTCTTTGGATTCTTTGCATACTGACCTTATTATATTCATGCTTTTTTGAAATGATAAAGAAAAAAATACGTGCATTTTAATATTACTTTCCTGTACAGAGTAATAAAAAACCATGTGATTTATTAAACGGGCCAGGTCGTTTTAACACAAACTTTTGATATGTAGGTCAACAAGCAAAGCCAATTTGTCCGGATGATACCTAAATGAATGGCATGAACAGCCGTACCATAAGTCTACTGGTAACTTTAATCAGCTTCAACTGTCAAAATCCCATTGTCATTTGACAGTCTGGGTTTTGTGATTGGTACTCAGACCCTCGTATTCAAGAACGACACTATGAGAACACGCACCCAAAGTGGACATAAAGTGATGTTTATGAAAAAATATTTCGTCCACTTTTGGGTGCGTGTTCTCATAGTGTCGTTCTTGAATACGAGGGGTAGTTTCTGATACCTACGACACAAGGAATCTGATCTTATCTTTTCTTATTTTAATCCAAGTGTAGGTTAGAACTATGTATGTGAATGTTGTGTTTTGTTTCTTTATTCAAGTTTGTACATAATTAGGTTCAGACATTGCCAAATATGAAGTTGGGTGGATCTAATTATCTTAAAGCGATATAATATTGGCTAAGCGATCTAAGGCTAATCTTATCTAAGTATATCAGAACTATGTATGTGTGTGATTGTAGGCTTTATTTCTTTTTTTAAGTGTTTGTAATTGGGTTCAGAGAGAACATTGCCAAATATGAAGAATGGATCAAATATTCTTAAAGTTTAAAGCTTAAAGCTCTTCTTATTCTTAAAGTTGGCTAAGTGGGGTGAATTTTATCTTATCTTATCTTAATCCTAGTATATCAGGACTATGTATCAGATACATTGCCAAATATGAAGTTATAATGTTGGCTAAGTGGGGTGCCTAATTTAACAAAAAACCATTCTGTATGTAGCTCTAACTACTTGAAGTTTCTACTCGAAATTACGGTCGCTAGTCATGAATGTAAATTCAAGGCCGGATATCCGGTTGGAATGCCGCCAAACTGTTTAAATCCGCAACTAAGCTTATATTGTTTGAACAGTAAAAAAAAACGTATTAGAACTTATGTCCAGCAGTGGGATGAGAAAGACTGATTATGATAATGATGATTAGAAACTAGACTAACATAATTACGTTAAAACTACAAACAAAACAGACTCCATGTTGTTATAAGTTTAATAAAAAATCTCATACCCTATTTTTTCACCCCTTTTTCGAATGAACTCGCACCTCTTGCGTCTAGCTCAGGTACTCGCCCACCACGTCACTAAAGTCGCCACATAATACGACTTTTTTAATTTAAATGTTTTTCTCTTACTTTCTTTTAATTTGTTGTCCTTGTGAATGTTAATGTAAACCGTAAGAAATTACGTTATGCATGGAAACATTTAAATTCACAAGGATACAAACTTACATTTCACTTATTCCTTCGCCCTTGTTACAAATAAAACTTGCGAAGTTCAGTCACGCGATATATCCATTAAAAAGTTAAGGTTATAAAATTGTTATCGCTCAAGAAAATTCAGACTTTATTTCACACTTTTTAACCGACTTCGACCGAATAGTACGGAACCCTACGTGCGCGAGTCTGACTCGCACTTGGCCTTTATCTGTTTGTTACCAAATAATAACTTCAACTTATGAAAATAATTGTTTTTTCATCCCACCATCTCGGAAAGAGTATTTTTGCTCTTCAATATCTGAGTGCAAAAGCCGTTTTTATTCTCTAGAGGATAAAGTAAATTGAATTTAGAACATCGTGTGCACTAAGTTTGTGAATTAAAAAAATCATTAAACCTATTTACTGCTACCTCTATGGTGCCGAATATATCATACAACTTTTTTTTAATTTGTTAATAACTCTCGAACCTTCATGGTGTTCTTTTTAGGGTTCCGTACCCAAAGGGTAAAATCGGAACCCTATTACTAAGACTTCGCTGTCCGTCTGTCCGTCTGTCCGTCTGTCCGTCTGTCCGTCTGTCCGTCTGTCTGTCTGTCACAGGGCTGTATCTCATGAACCATGATAGCTAGACAGTTGAAATTTTCACAGATTATGTATTTCTATTGCTGCTCGAACAACAAATACTAAAAACAGAATAAAATAAATATTTAAGGGGGGCTCCCATACAACAAACTAGATTTTTGCATTCCAGCGCCATCTAGTTTCATTTGATGTTACTACGTATCATAGGTACTTTTCGCGGTTTTCATGCGACCGCTCGGGGTTTGAGAGGTAAGATGAAAGAGGTTTGCGATTCCGCTGGCAGGTGGCGCTATTTTACCACTATCGGTAAAGTAAGTCGGTAAATAGGTGGTACTTCACATGATCGACTAAAAAGTTTGAAATTGAATTATTGAATTCATGTAGTTAGGTAAATAGGTACCTAGGTAGATATTATTAATTTCCAATTAATTTCGAGTTCGAATCCTGGCCGTGCATCAATGGATATTTCTGTTCGAAAAATGTACCTAAGTAGGTATATGCGCGTTACACGTGTTTATAACAGTGAAGGAAAACATCGTGAGGAAACCTGTTAGTATTCTTGAAAGCGGCGACGGGATTGCAACCTGTCACGTGTGGAATGCTAACTACGTAGTTAGGTAAATAGGTAGGTTACGAGATATTATGAATTATTTTTTATGTTTCTAGGGTTCCGTATCTAAAGGGTAAAAAACGGGACTACTAAGACACCGCTGTCCGTCTGTCTGTTACCAGGCTGTATCTCGTGAACCGTGATAGCTAGACAGTTGAAATTTTCACAGATGATGTATTTCTCTAAAATCAGCATAAAATAAATATTTAAGTGAGACTCCCGTACAACAAACGTGATTTTTTTGCCGTTTTGATAATAGTACGGAACCCTTCGTGCGCGAGTCCGACTCGCACTTGGCCGGTTTTTTCAATTTGCTTTGTACGCTGCGATTATTCTGTAATACTTACCTGTCATAATGTAGTAGTTAATACCTCAACTGAAATAAAAGTACCTATCTTGTGATTGTAAACGTTTTTTTTTTGCATTTAGTCATTTCCTCGCTGAGGTGAAATGAAAAGTTACGTGTTGCACTCGAGTGCAAAGATTTTTCACCTCGTGCTCTTTTGATTCCCTCTCTAACACTCAGGATTCTAATTTTGAATCACTCGCTGCGCTCGTGATTCGCAACTTTGCACTCTTGTATAACAAATAACTATTGTTACTGCTATGTCTACATAAAATGTCAAGTCATTCTATTATTTGCTATAGTCTATGTTACGTATCAAGCCAGATCATATATTTTTTTTTTATTGCTTGATAAGTGTTTTGTGTACCTAATAAACATAAATAAATAAACCATATTAGATTACCAGACACGTTTTCAGTACTTGTGCGGCCTGCCTAAATCGTCTAGAAAAGATTTAAAAAGGGCTTCCTTTTTTTATGGACTTAGGTAAAAACTGGGTAACAAGGTCGTTTCAGTCCAGTTAAAAGCTCCACTGAAAGCTCAACCAATTATTAACCTACATCGAAAAACAGGAGTAGACGGAGGAGATTAATCTGGTGGCTATATTTAGAGTTCCGAACCAAAACGGTAAAACGAAGCTGTCACAGCTCAACTAGGTACTAAGCTATGGCTATACTATACACATGCACAATGACCAAAAAGTGCGAGTCGGACTAGTGCACGAAGGCTTCCATACCATTATCTTTAAAAAACGGCAACAAAAAGCACGTTTGTTGTATGGGAGCACCACTTAAATATTTATGTTATTCTGTTTTTAGTATTTGTTGTTATAGCGGCAACAGAAATACATCATCCGTGAAAATGTCAACTGTCTAGCTATCACGGTTCATGAGATACAGTGGCTTGGTACAGACTGATAGACGGACGGACAGCGGAGTCTTAGTAATAGGGTCCCGTTTTTACCCTTTACGGAACCCTAAAAACGAACAAGTGAGCCGAGTAACAGCAGAATCTTATTTGTCCCAACAAACTTTATTATCTTTCTCGTCTATAAAACAACAAGTCGACATTCTATAAAAGAAAATGGCCAATAACAATTCTGAATAAATAGAATTCGTAACAAAATATAAATAGAATTCGTAACAAAATAGCTTGTTATAACGATAATGGAAGAATAGCTGAGTTTCAGTAGCCATGACAATTAACTAAAAGAAAATAACAACAAATTATGTTTTGGTAGAGAATGTCTTTCAAGGAATAAATTATCGCAAATGGACCGAATAAAAGGGGATACTATTATTTACTACAAGCTTCTACCCGCGGCTTCGCTCTCGTGTAACATGGATAAAAATTGTCCTATATGCTATTCGGTTAAAAAGTAGCCTATATGTTATTCTGATGAATAAGCTATATTATTGTAAAGTTTCATTAAAATCCATTCAGTAGTTTTTACGTAAAAGAATAACAAACATCCATACTCACAAAATTTCGCGTTTATAATGTTAGTAGGATTCTTCAATACTAATGAAAGCTCCCGCGATTTCGTTCGCAATGTATTTTAGGTATATAAACTTCGCTGTGCCATTACAATCTTAAAGTTATTATCCAATAAATATCTTATTTCATCGAGATCTTTACAGCCGTTGCGACGTTATAGTGTTGATAATAAACTAAGCAAAGCTTGTACTATGAGAACCAGATTACTGATAGAATACTTATATACTTATTTATTGTAAATATACATACTTATATACATTACGATTATAACACGCAGATACAGAACAAACATCCATGTTCATCACACAATGTTTTTTTATACACTACATAAGACCTAGATAAAGTATAAATAAATACCTATTCTCTTTAGAAATGAGATGAATAAGGTGAAGAAGTTTTTGAAATGATATGGTGCTAGTCAGGGCCAGGCCAACACTTAGTATTATTATCTACAAGCTGACCCCCCGAACTTCGTATCGCTTTAGAATTAGCAAATGTTGTCTTAAGTTCCCGTCTCCGTTCCCGTTCCCGTTACCGTATTATCAAACCTAATAAAGCTCAAATTGACTCTACGTTTTAGTTAGAAAACTTTTGTATGGGAAAAAATAGGGCTGTTTTTAGGGTTTTCCCGGCAATTTTTCGAATTTTTCTCAACTTTTAATCCTTTCCTAGACCTCCACGGACATTTCAAGACCAAGATAAGATCCAAGAAATCCGTTCAGCCGTTCTCGAGTTTTAGCGAGACTAACCAACGAAGTAATTGATTTTTATTATAGAAGATAATGTTAACACAATCTGCACCTACAGGAGTAGGTACAACAAACATAATTGAGCTATTTGCTTATCTAAGTAATTTGGAAAGCTTCCAAACCAGTTTTCGATAAACGAATTAATGCGTAACCGCAAAGCGGTAAGTGTTTGGTAGTTAACAAAACCTTATCTAACAGTTAACTTTAACTGCTACTAGCTTTTTCTAGTGGTTTCGCTCACGTGGTACCTATAGCCTATATGCAAAATAAGTTTTCTGTTGAAAAATATTCTTCAATGACAAGCTTTTGTAAAATTATTGAAACCATCGAGCACCATGATCTGGGCGCCTGGTAATCTGAGTGTCTACCGTAATTGAGGATTATTCCAGGGCTGTGTAGGCTAGGTATGTATGTATGTATATTCTAAGTTTCATCCAAATCCGTTCAATCGTTTGGATGTGATGGATCCAAAAAGATCCTTCCAAACTTTCGGATTTATAAAATTAGTATATAACGAAAATGTAAAGTAACGGTTCAAACTAAATGCTAATGTAAGTTTTCCTACTGACAAGAAAATTTAAACAAACGAATTGGCATTCGAAATAAACTATGGGCAATTTGCAGACACAACTAACTTGTTCGTGCTCTTGCCAAAATGGGGGGGACAATTGCATAAAGTTGGCAGAAAAAGCGGAAATACCCGACAGCGAAAAACTCCCTAGCATGGTACTGAATGAACCCTAAAAATAGACAGTACTGTTTAGTCTAAGTAGTTACACTTTTATTGTAAAGAAGTAAAATTTGTATTTTTGTTTGTAATGGATAAACTGAAAAACTACTTGACCAATTTTAAAAATTCTTATACCTATCAATAGCTACATTATCAGGGAATAACATAGGTTATATTTTATTTTAAATAAAGTAGAGATCTTCGTGAAAATTGCAATAATGTAACCTTAGGTATCATAAATTTGCCTATAAAAACTACTGATCCAATTTTAAAAGTTCTCTTAGCTTTTAAAGAATTATCATAACATAGGACCTATGTTATGATGCCCAAAATATTGTGTCGCATGCCATCAATGACACGCTTGCCATTGGTTCGCCATTCCTGACATCCTAATAATATTATAAATGTGAAAGTTTGTGAGTTTGTATGTATGTTTGTGCCTCAATCAGGCTTCAACGACAAAACGGATTATTAGATGTTGATGTTGATAGTTTAGATGTAGATGTTGTAGTGTATACGAAACAATAAAGTTATCAACGTGTGCGTTAGCGAGTGAATGCGAGGACAGCCGAACGATCACCGGATCACTCAAAGCGAGGCCTCAAAGCGGAGCGGTCACGTTTGATGGTTAAACCATACGAGATGTTTTATTTGATACCCAAGCAACCTGTACAAGTGGCGACCGTGCCAGTGGTTACAACTATTTACGTAAGTAAACAAAAAAATAAAACACAAAAAAAAAAAAGGTAGATCAACGAGTCGAAACTGTTTTGTCTTACAAATAAAAGATGGGAAACTTACTAGATTGTTATTACAAATAAAATACGAACAAAAATGTACCTAAAACGAAAATCTAAGATAATGTACCTAATTATTATCTTTCTAAGGTGCATTTTATAATGATTCTACTAGCTTATCGGACTAGTAGGTGAGAGGAGCGCATTTATCGCCTCCATACTACCTTCTGGTCGACTTGTTATCATACATTTTGCATTAGAATCCGAATCTCATATCGTTTATTCACACCTACCTTATTTGATAGGCAGTAAACTTAGTAAGTATGCTTTCCTAGTCTGATATTGTAAGAAGGCAAATACTGTTTTCGCGTTGGTTGGTACCTACGAGTGGGCATTTTATTATGCCTGCATAGAAAAAACGAGATGTGTACAATGTACATAGATACAGTGTTACCTCAGGTTTGAGTCTCCGACAAAGTATATTAAACGATTTGTAACCATAACTTTTAAGTTATATAACAAAACTATTTATAGTTTTGTCACGATTAATTTTGGAAATACTCAAACCAATATTAAGAAAATATTGAAATGTTTATATAATATAATTACTATTATCGTTGTCTTTAAATAGACCATCCATACATCCAAAGTGAAATATGTAATACATTATGCATTTGTTTTGGTTACAATCATTTAACGAACACCTGTATTTGTCGGTTTCCAAAAACTAATTGGGGTATCACTAGATAAAAGAGGTAGTTTGGATTACCAAACGGTACCTGTTAAATCGAAAATAAGAAATGATAGTTTGACATAATTGACAAACGGTATCTAAATACATTTATGGTATGGTTTAAATAAATCTGAATGGAAATGATAGTTTGCCAAATTGACAAACGGTATCTAATGGTATGGTTTAGAGAAATCTAAACAGAAGGTAATATTAAAGTTTGACAAATTGACAAACGGTATGGTTTAGAGAAATCTAAGCGAAAGGTAAAATTATAATTTGACAAAATTGTCAAACGGTATGTAAATATGGTATAGTTTAGAGAAATCTGAACGGAAGGTAAAATTATAGTTTGATAAAATTGTCAAACGGTATCTAATTATGGTATAGTTTAGAGAAATCTGAACGAAAGGTAAAATTATAGTTTGATAAAATTGTCAAACGGTACCTATCTAAATATGGTATAGTTTAGAGAAATCTGAACAAGGGGATTTACTATCATTATAGTTTGCCCCATCAAAATGTCGACTTTGATGTACTTAAATGTAGCTCAAACAGTTATTGACTTAATAACGTTTAAAAATCCGTATTTTTACAACTGACTCGCACACTCACTGACTTTTATAGATCAAAAACCTAACTTACTTCCAGATGACCTAGAAACCTGATATTTGGCATCAAGGTAGGTTATTGGGAGTATACAAAAGAAAAAGTTCAAAAAGTTAACTTAATAAGTTAAGGACCAACGTTATTTGACCCGCGTCGAGTACGAGCGGTGTAATAAACAGTGGTTCTGATAGTTATTGATGAGACCTGCAATTATTCATTAGCTGGCATCATTTAAAGATTTGAAACGTTGCCAAAGTGTAGGTACGCGTCTATGTTAGACTGTCGAGATCAAAATAAACTAATAAGGCTTACTATCCAACGGGTCGGATTAACGACAAAGTCGTTTCATTACACATATATTATGTATCTGTGAAGGTACCTAACTTGTATTTAAATAAAATATTTTATTTGGTGTTTTTAACCATTTACGTCGTGTTATGTAAGTTTATGTACATATTGCGACCATAAAGGTATTTGATAAAGATAAAAAGCTGTAAGTATGTACCTGAAAAAACAAAAATAAACTAAAAAATAAAATATACACAGATATTCAGATATACAGATATTCCATCAAAAATATAAATGTGAAATGATAGCCAAGTTAATTATAACTTATGTATGTTCTTATGTCAACGAAATCGGCAAAAGAAATGAGATCTATGAGTACCAAGTTCTGTGTAGAAAATCCTAAAAAAAATAGTTACAAGAACATGTAACATGTTCAAAAAATCTTGAGCTTGAAGCTCAAGATTTGATTTGTTGGTGAAAAAATTAGCCAAGGAAAAAATGCATTTCATCGTTAGTGAGGGTAGACATTATAATCACTTTTATTTGTAGTAAAGGCTTGACAGTGTTCGGTGTTTATTAGTTGACTCGAGAATACTATTAAAAAATAATAATAATAATAATAATAATATTGGAATTAATTTTGTTTCCATGCGAAAACATGGTAAATTTTATTGACGACATCGTTGTTTATGTAAGCGACGACGCCCAACATGATGTGAGAATCAAAAAAGTATTAGTAGTTATTACCCGTTCTTTCGAATAAGAGCAAATGCTTACATAGTAGGGTCAAACAAATAAACTTATTTGGTCATCGTGAGAGCTTCACGTAAAGGTATACATATAGAAAAAATAGAAATAGAAAAAAAAGGTACTTAGGTATTTAAAAAATCTATTGCTGTTGCGCTGTGCCCGATATGACATGTATAAACTATAAACGTATGAATGGTGATAGAGACAACGGCACCTCGGACCCAATTAAATTCTTAATGATGAAATCGCTATTTCGTATTCTCCTGTTTTCTCCTTCAAAACTAAATCGATTTTAATATTTTTTCAAGAATAATAAAGAGAAAGATTTTGCTTTGCCTGTATGTCTTTCTTTTATTATTTTACATTCGTCAAATTGGTTTTATGGACGTCTGAAGAGGGCGATAAAACTGGTAAAATTTTGTGATTTTAGAAGGCTTCTAATTCATAAACTAATTAGTTTTTGGAGAAAAACATAACATAGAGGCATACAATGGTCCGCAGAGATTGTATGGTCGAAATATTAAAAACATCATTATCCAGGGAGGAGACAGGGAAAAACGAGGAACGTCGAGGAAAATGCCTGCCCAGCAATGCTCTTAAGACATTAGGATACTATGATTCTAATGATAAGACACAAGTTTACGCTGATGCTAGTCCTGTTGGGTTAGGGGCTGTTCTTGTCAAGAATGGGTAGCTCCGTGGGCCAAGAATTATTGTATAATGGTAATAAAAGTCTTCTGATCGCGAAAATTGGTATTGCTAAACAGAAAAAGAAATTGGTTTTGACTGCAAAGTCAAAGTCAAAGTCAAGGTCAAAGTCGAAGTCGAAGTCGAAGTCGAAGTCGAAACCGAAGCCGAAGCCGAAGCCGAAGCCGAAGCCGAAGCCGAAGCCGAAGCCGAAGCCGAAGCCGAAGCCGAAGCCGAAGCCGAAGCCAAAGCCAAAGCCAAAGCCAAAGCCAAAGCCAAAGCCAAAGCCAAAGTCAAAGTCAAAGTCAAAGTCAAAGCTTGAATTCATTGCTTGAAACACAGGTGTAGAAGATGTTAATTAATTACATCTACCTGGATGACTAGGACAATATTTAATTGCCCGGAAACACGGACGTTTTCTAAAAATGAAACCTAGCTAGATCGATGTATCGCCCGCATACTAAATTTCACGAACATCGTTGGAGCCGTAACCGAGATTCAGATTAGAATTGCCCGTTTAAAGGTATTAGATAATTATGAAACCAATGTACTCTGCCTATGTGAAGTCATGCAATATGAAATTATAATTAAATGATATATGTACCTAATAAAAATTCCAAAAAATAATAATAATATTTTTAAAAAGACAAAAGTCGTACACGGAAATAATTAGGCACATTTAAAATAATAACACATAACTAATTACAATTAGAAGTTACAAGATTTCTATCATTCATGTAATCGTCTATGGCATAATAATATTTGCTACTAATAATTTGGTAAGTAATCATAAACCTTTCGAGGTAATATTTGGGCCTAATTAAAAACCGCGTGCAAGAATTATCATGGAGTCTGTACAGTACAGTCATGATGAGGTAATTGCAATTAGTAAAGAACTATGATAAGATGCATGTTATGAAATCACTTTAGAAAATTATAAAGGTATGTTTGCTTGCCTTTGAAATAAACAAAGAAATAATATTATTGATATAATACATAATAGTAATATTATTATTATAATATTATGCATACTTTCATAAAATCATACCTGTTTACTAAAGAGGTAGGCAGAGACAACGGCTTTCCACTTGCTACAATCCTGACACTTCTTTTGCTTCATTCACTCTGATCAATTGAACGTTGCGAGTACGCCTACAGTGACACACATGCAGATCTTGAAACGAAGGATATGGATGCAGAGATGAAGATTTAAAAGAAAGAAGAAGGATAGGCGACGACGGATAAGTCATCAAAGATGCAATTGAAGAAAATAAATTAGCAATAACATGCAATGATGCGATGAAGGAAGAGATGTTGTATCAGAAAATGAAGCTAATGGAAAAACACTATGTAGAAATATAGTTAAGTAAAAAAGGGTTGAAGGCAAGTGGAAAGTCTGATAAAGATAAAGATAGTTTATTTGCTTGAACACAATGTAGGTTACACAGATATTAATAAATACTATTTTTGAAATGTTTATGTAACTACTAAATAAATCATATGTTAAAGTTAATTTAATTAAAATTAAATAATTAATATAATAAATTAGTCTTACCTAACGATTGAAATATTGTACTTAATGATCTGATGTAACTAGAATTAATTATTATTGTTACCAGGTTGTTACTAGAATTATTATTTCATTTTCTTTTTGTAAAAGGTAGATGTAGTGTATACGAAACAATAAAGTTATCAACGTGTGCGTTAGCGAGTGAATGCGAGGACAGCCGAACGATCACCGGATCACTCAAAGCGAGGCCTCAAAGCGGAGCGGTCACGTTTGATGGTTAAACCATACGAGATGTTTTATTTGATACCCAAGCAACCTGTACAGATGTTATGCCCGAATAAATAATAGAAAGCTTTAAAATATAAAAACTTGAGAGGTGTCAAGGGACACCCGGATGGAACGAAGTTCTCACAAAATAACGTGGGACAAGGGAAGGGGAATCAACTTTGACTTCGACCTCGACCTCGACCTCGACCTCGACCTCGATCTCGACCTCGACCTCAACCTCGACCTCGACCTCGACCTCGACCTCGACCTCGACCTCGACCTCGACCTCGACCTCGATCTCGACCTCGACCTCGACCTCGACCTCGACCTCGACCTCGACCTCGACCTCGACCTCGACCTCGATCTCGACCTCGGCCTCGACCTCGACCTCGACCTCGACCTCGACCTCAACCTCGACCTCGACCTCGACCTCGACCTCGACCTCGACCTCGACCTCGACCTCGACCTCGATCTCGACCTCGACCTCGACCTCGACCTCGACCTCGACCTCGACCTCGACCTCGACCTCGACCTCGACCTCGATCTCGACCTCGACCTCGACCTCGACCTCAACCTCGACCTCGACCTCGACCTCGACCTCGACCTCGACTTCGACCTCGACCTCGACATCGATCTCGACCTCGACCTCGACCTCGACCTCGACCTCGACCTCGACCTCGACCTCGACCTCGACCTCGACCTCGACCTCGACCTCGACCTCGACCTCGACCTCGACCTCGACCTCGACCTCGACCTCGACCTCGACCTCGACCTCGACCTCGACCTCGACCTCGACCTCGACCTCGACCTCGACCTCGACCTCGACCTCGACCTCGACCTCGACCTCGACCTCGACCTCGACCTCGACCTCGACCTCGACCTCGACCTCGACCTCGACCTCGACCTCGACCTCGACCTCGACCTCCACCTCCATCTCGACCTCCACTTCCACCTCGACCTCGACCTCGACACAATTAATAGATATATATATTAATAGATATACTATAGCAAAAAAGTGTCGTGACAACTTTTCGTAAGAATTTTTTCCGTCTAGCCCCCTTTCACAACGCGCGATAAGGAACTTCGTTCCAAAAAGCATCTATCTCCAAAACGATAAAAAAACACAAAAGGGATGATTTCTGTACAAATGGCGTGGTGGTGTGCAACAAATCTGACATCACAGACTAAAAACATCCAGTCTTTTCTATTCGATTGAAATTTGACAGGACAACGTCTGTCACGGGTCGGCTAGTAGGTTATATTTTATTTAAAAAAAAATAGAGATTACCATTTCAATAATGGTAATCTAATCACATATCATCTAACTATAGACAATAAATAAAAGTTGGTTCGTATGCGAATGATTGGTTGAGAAACTGAATACAAACAAAACAAAATTTTGACACCATTCAAGTCTCCTCAGTGATTTATTATTTCAGCTGGTAATAAAAGTGTAAACGGAGTAATGGCGTGTAAATCCCCTAATTATAATTAATCCCCCTTCTAATTAGTAGTCCCGTACAATCATAAATAAAGCATTCACAAAGGACTAATCTCTTACGTAACATACACCGTGAGATCTTTTACTTCGACTTTTATTTGACACCAAAAGCTCGCACCTAAGTAGCTGTCAAAATGTCCCAAATTTCTTAGAAACGGGACAAAAAATAAAACTATCCTATCCTATCCTAATATCCTAATAATATTATAAATGCGAAAGTTTGTGAAAATAAATGTATGTTTGTTCCACAATCAGGCCTAAACGACAAAACGGATTAAGATGAAACTTGCTGTAGTATGTAGATAACAAATCAGAATAAATAATAGGGTATCTTAAAATCCGAAAAACAACCCCTAAATGATATAAAAACGCAAAAGGGATGATTTTGGCATAGATGGCGCTGGTGTGCAACAAATATGACATCACGGACTAAAAACAATCAGTCAATAATCGAATACTGTATTCGATTATTGAATATTGACAGGACAAAATCTGTCACGGGTCGGCTAGTTTTCTTATAGTTGTGAAACTTATGTGAGTTGTGTATATCTATACTTCTATACTTAATATTATAAAGAGGTAAAAAATTGATTGTTTGTTTGTTTGTTTGCTTGCATCGAATAGGCTCCGAAACTACTGAACCGATTTAAAAAAAACATTTACCATTAGAATCCTACATTATCCCTGATGAACATAGGCTATAGATTATTTTCAAAAACGTTAGGGATCCGTATGAAAATTTCGATAATGTAACCCAAGGTGTAAAAAAAATAGCCGTAAAATCATTATTACACCACCCGGGCGACGCCGGAGCGGACTGCTAGTGTATAAATAAATAAATATTAGCGGACTTAATACACAGCGCTATCTAGCCCCAAACTAAGCAAAGCTTGTATTATGGGAACCAGATAACAATGGTATCCAAATTTGTCAGTATATTCTAGTACTCCAGTACTTAATACATTTCGATATTTTAACTCGCATGTAGGTAGATACTATTCATTTTAACAAAACATTTGTTCTATAAACAAACACTTTTATTTTTAATTAAAGCATCGAATTCTTCGAAAATTCGAAATCTATTTAAACTGTAATGCATATACCTTTTCAAACTACAGTGTGTGTCTAGTTTTGATAGCATGACAATGACAATACCTTTACCTGATAATGATTCGTGCTCGCTACACTGAACACAATAATAACACGATACACAATGTGGTATATGTATATTTTATGTTGATAGATCAGACAGTCAGTTAGTAACGTAAGAGTTTTATATCTATATTTAAAAAATAAAGTCGTGTTAGTTATACTATTTATAACTCAAGAACGGCTAAACCGATTTGGCTGAAAATTGGTGGGGAGGTAGCTTAGAACCAGGAGACGGACATAGGATACTTTTTATAACGGGAACGGGAACGGGAGTTAATTCTAAAGCGATACGAAGTTCGCCGCGTTAGCTAGTATTTAGATAAAATATGCAAAAATTTGTAAGGATGTTTGAATGTTTAGGTGTTTGAACCTGAATCATTCCCAAACCAAGTGAATCCTGTTTCACTAAATGTATTGTAGTATTTCACTTGGTCAAGAAAAAAAAACGAGAAAAAGTTATTCAAAAAAAGATTTTAAATGATACAGCTATCGATGAGGTACAACAGTATGTAAAACTATGAAAAGCAATTTCCTCGCTTCATTCGTCGAATGTAATTTGATTAATCCGTTTTGAGCTGTTTCAATTTATTTTCATTGACTCATCTGCTCCTAAAACGATTATGTTATGACTAGTGGAAACTCTTGCGACTTCGTCCACGTGAAGTTATTTTCCTCTCTTAGGGGTTGAATTTCGGGAATTCCCTAGGACCCTACACACCAAAAGGAATACGGCCTTACGGATAAAAAAATAAAATTCTAAAAATTTCTAAAATTCTAAAATTCTAAAATTCTAAAATTCTAAAATTCTAAAATTCTAAAATTCTAAAATTCTAAAATTCTAAAATTCTAAAATTCTAAAATTCTAAAATTCTAAAATTCTAAAATTATAAAATTATAAAATTATAAAATTATAAAATTATAAAATTATAAAATTATAAAATTATAAAATTATAAAATTATAAAATTATAAAATTATAAAATTATAAAATTATAAAATTATAAAATTATAAAATTATAAAATTATAAAATTATAAAATTATAAAATTATAAAATTATAAAATTATAAAATTATAAAATTATAAAATTATAAAATTATAAAATTATAAAATTATAAAATTATAAAATTATAAAATTATAAAATTATAAAATTATAAAATTATAAAATTATAAAATTATAAAATTATAAAATTATAAAATTATAAAATTATAAAATTATAAAATTATAAAATTATAAAATTATAAAATTATAAAATTCTAAAATTATAAAATTATAAAATTCTAAAATTCTAAAATTCTAAAATTCTAAAATTCTAAAATTCTAAAATTCTAAAATTCTAAAATTCTAAAATTCTAAAATTCTAAAATTCTAAAATTCTAAAATTCTAAAATACTAAAATTCTAAAATTCCAAAACACTAAACTTCTAAAATTATAATTGAAAATCAAATTCAAGTTCAGTTAGTCAGTAAGGCAAGAGCTTTATATATTTAGATGAACTAATAATAAAATCGTATTTCTCATCAGACTATTAAAAGCTTTGATATAAACTCGGGCGTAAACACGAAATCGATGTAAAATCGATAAAAATAACCATTACATCGGGATCGTGACATTGAAACGAGATCATCGATGTTCCCAGCGATTAAAGCGATCACGAGTTAAAACATTGATTGCGTAAGCGATGTGATAAAGCCTTAAAGTACCAATAAAAGGTTTCCTCTAAGTAGCTGATGGGATTTTAGGGCAATCAAATAGAGTTTAGTTTGTATATTAAGAGGAGTAATAAATGTTTTTGAAGAATGCAGAATCGTTTTTTCTCAATAACCGCAAAACATACAGTTTTGTTTTTACGACAAAGATAACTTAAGGATTTAATCTAGATAAATTACAGACAGAAACAAGATTGGTGAAACTTTTCGATATATTTATTTTCCAAAGTTGGCTCTTCAAAAAATCTAGTTACGTTTTTAATCAAAAGTATAAATAGCTAAACAGTAAATTTTTATATAATTCGTTAGATGGTCATACTAGCTAAGTAAATTACAGACGGTTTCTTTTTAAATTTGATGGTTTTCAAGTTGTATCACTTTTTCCGTCTTATGCGGGTAGATTCAGCTTATACAAAAAGTCAAAAATTTCAAGTATCGCCTTAATCGATATTCCTAAACAGCACTGACTAGCCTTACAGTTAAGTTGGTAGTAATTCTGCCTTCTGCGCTGTAGGTTATGGGTCGATTCCCAATTTCCCACCAAAGACAAACATTTGTGTGAAGAACTTTGATGTTGTTTTGTGTCTGTTTCTCTCTTTTGCACGGGTCTTTATCACGTTACCTTTACAAAATGTAAGGTAACGTGATTAAGACATTTCCTGATATTTCGACTATGTTTCAATAGCCATGGTCGCGGGCAGACTGAAAAGTACGACTGTGTAAAAAATAGAGTTACTAAACAAATCATGATAGTATGAAAAATAATCGGAGAGGATGTCTACCGTACTTGGGGATTACAGTCGTGATCCTATCTCATTTAATTTTTCGTGTTATGCTAAATTGAAGAGAGAGAGAGAGAGAGAGAGAGAGCTGTATCAATTACACCGACAAGAGCACAGCTCTTAAGTTAGAAGAAGAAACTAAATTGAACCTAATTATTCCACCGATATCACTACATAGTATAAAGCAAAGTCGCTTTCCGCTTCCCGCGTCTGTATGTAATATGTAATATGTATGTATGTATGTTTGCTTATATCTTTAAAACTACACAACGGATTTTGATGCGGTTTTTTTTAATAAATAGAGTGATTCAAGAGGAAGGTTTATATGTATAATACATGCATAATATAGTAGAGAAACACTGATAATTTTAGAGGTTTCTAATGTGATGTCGTAAATAAACACATTTTTTTGCGCTTACATTGCAAATGCTGGCTGAACCCCACGAGATATATCAAAATAATGTACTACAGTATTGTATACCTTAAAAACGTCTACAAAAAATTCCACGATGGTATTAGAAATGTCTTACGCACAGCGAAGCGGGCACGGGTCAGCTAGTTTTCAATATAACAATACCTAATATTAGAGAATACTTAATCTGTACACTTTTCATAATAACTATTCACTGTGTATTCACCTATACCTACGCTTCAGCGTAGTATTATATTGGAAGCGTAGGTATAGGTACCTAAACACTAAACAGTATAAAAAGCGTAGGTATTATGGAATTCAGTACCAATATAAATATTGGTATGTGATAACATGATAATCGTGTTTTTACAAAATAGCCCACAGTTTTGCGTGGTCGGAAGAGTACATTCGATTGAGTAATTAAATGGGCCGTGCCTTTCGACCGTGTCTTCATTAATTAGGGTAGTATCCTATCAACAAATTGCTGACCAAATTAAACGCTGGCCTGAAAACAGGAAGGTTGTTTTATTTTCAAGGTTTCGTTTTAGCTGGTAAATTTATCGTTGATCGGTCCTTTTAAGTACATGGTATTTTATTCGTAGCCATTATGATTTAAAAAGCCGTGTTGGCCGAGTAGGATGTACTTCGATTTTCAATCTGAAGGTCGTGGGTTCGAATCCCGGCGTGCATCAATGGATTTTTCTGTTCCAAAATTTATATGCGCATCAAAAACACGTGCGGTGTTGCGTTGCATGCGTTAAAACGGTGAAGGAAAACATCGTGAGGAAACCAGTTAGTGTTCTTATAAGCGGCGATGGGCTTGCAACCTGTCATGTATGGAATGCTAACTACTGCAAAATGTGGGTATGTGCCAAATATAATGTTTGGTTTCGTACCTCTGACTACCCCCACTAGACATATTCAAAGGATCTAAGTACCTGGAGATCTTAGGAGATGTCTACTGTACTTGGGGATTACAGTCGTGATCCTATTTATTTATTTTTTATTTTATGATTTAACTCAGAGAGGTGAAGAGGCTTTGTGAAGTAATATAATATTATTTTTCAAACTATCGTGATTAGTAGACATAACTATAGATTTTGACACGGGTGTTTATCACGTAATTACCTTGAATGTACTTGATAAACGTGATACGTTAATCTTATGATAAGATCTCCTAAACTACTTAACCGATTTTAATCAAACTTTGCACACCGTGTGCAGTTTGATCCAACTTGAAAGATAGGATAGCTTACATCTCAATTTATAGTCGCAATATTATTTTATTGCTAACTAGCGACCCGCCCCGTCTTCGCACTTGTAGCATGTTATCTATACTTATAATAAATCTGTAGAGAGGTCAATTCTGTACATGAAATATATTTCCAAAATAACTATCAGGGGATGATTAGGGATCGATACTGATGCCAAAAATGCAATCAGTAAAATTTTTGTCTGTCTGTCTGTCTGTCTGTCTGTCTGTCTGTCTGTATAACCGTTATAGAAACAAAAACTACTGGACGGATTTTAATGAAACTTGGTACAATTATTGTTTATACTCCTGAGCTGGTTATAGTATACTTTTCATCACGCTACAATCAATAGGAGCAGAGCAGTGAAGGGAAATGTTGGGAAAACGGGAGTAGTTACTGCATTTCTTAAGCTTCCGTCGCGTGTGCAACCTTAATGGTTAAAGCTACACAGAAATCATGTATGACGGAAATGTTCTCCTTAAAATTATATAAAAAATATCCCACGACAGCATATGTTTATCTTTTATGGTTGACTCACAATAACACGTGTAACTCCCGATAGATAGAATATTTATTTTATTCTTCAAGTTATACGCGAGTGAAACCGCGGGGTACAGCTAGTTATACATATAAACCTACCTCCTGAATCACTCTATCTATTAAAAAAAAACCCCTTCAAAATCCGTTGTGTAGTTTTAAAGATATAAGCAAACATACATACAGACGCGGGAAGGGGAAAGCGACATTGCTTTATAATATGTAGTGATTATTTATTTATTATCTGACAGTCACAATTATCTGTTAGCTCCAAAAAGTTCTAACAGATGGCGATATCTGTTGACTTTGCTTGCTTTGCGTGGCCGGGTCTGCTAGTAAATTATATTTTTCACATCGAATGTCATTTTACGGCGAACGCTATATTAATAGCCGGAATTTGTAGCTGCTAGCGAGAAATCTAGCTCCAAGCAGTGATATTTGACACCATTATTGAAGTGTCACCTATTGTTACGACCATTTTATTTCAGAAAATAGCGCTGTATTTTCTACAATCCGTTTTCGATGATCGATTTACAAGTTAGTACATTTTATTTCGATCTCTTTTTATTTGATCTTTTTAGGGTTCCGTATCCAAAGGGTAAAAGCGGGACCCTATTACTAAGTACCGTACTCCGCTGTCCGTCTGTCTGTCTGTCTGTCACAAGGCTGTATCTCATGAACCGTGATAGCTAGACAGTTGTAATTTTCACAGATACTAAAAACAGAATAAAATAAATATTTATGTGGGGCTTCCATACAACAACCGTGTTTTTTGCAGTTTTTTATGGACAATGGTAGGGAACCCTACGTACGCGAGTCTGATTCGCACTTGGCCGGTTTTTTGACCTCATTATTCCAGGATACAATGGACTTTAATGTCAGACAATGACAGGTGATCTGTCATCCTCGAGAAGCTGTGTCATCCGACAGCTCCAGTTGGAACACTTCCAGACTTACTCACCTTTTGTTCTGTAATGTGCTAAATCATCAACTGACGAAAAAAGGAGGTTTTCAATTCGACGCGACCTATATACCTACATACGAGTATTTTTTGTATGTATTTTTAGAGTACTCTAAATCGACGAGCATGCATGAGGAATGAGATGAGAGTGAATGATGAATAAGAATTAGGTATGTCAGAATCGTAGCAAGTGGAAAGCCGTGATCTCTGCCTACCCCTCTGGGAAATAGTCGTGATCTTATGTATACATATACCTAGCTGACCCGTGCCCCGTGCCCGCTTCGCTGGGCGACAGATAGTTTCACATCTGATATTCTAATCTTCAAAATAAATTATAGCCTATATGTTGCCGAGGACTAATAGCTAGATAACAAAAAAAGTTTTATCAATATCTGTCCAGTAGTTTTTGCGTGAAAGCCGGACAACAGACAGACAGACAGACAAAAATCTCAAAATGTTTTTTTTTAGCATTTGTGTTACTTGTATGAAGACCCCTAGGAGTATTTTTTTTAGTTTTTATTCAATGTACAGAATTGAACTCTTCTACAGTTTTATTATATGTATAGATATAAATGTATGTGTGTATTTTTAATGGTGCAATTTACTTCAGACTTCTTTCTTTAAGGATTTAGCCAAGTTCAAAATTACAAAGGGTATTGTTTTAAAATGAGTTCGTTTGTTTTGAATAGATCTACCTAACAGTCGTGTTTTAAAAGCTCTATTTCAAAATAGCCACTCACTTTTTATTACCCTACTACAAGTATTAAAATAAGAAAGTTTCGGAGTTTTAATGTTTATGTTACAAACACACTTTAACCGATTTGGTTGAAACTGGGAACAGATATTCATTAACAGTTTCAGATAACAGTTCTTTTTTAGTGGGTTCGAATCCCGGCGTGCATCAATGGATTTTTCTGTTTGAAATTTATATGCGCATCAAAAACACGTGAAACATCGTGAGGAAACCATTTTTTTTTACTTAAATGATATATACTCGTAGGGACATACGTCACATCGTTTCCGACCAACATTACTTTTGACAATTGACATCATACATTCTACTACGACAGACAACGATTTGAGAGTGCAGTTTGGCCGAATATCTCGAAGCACTGTCGTATTGTCAAAATCGTTTTGCGGAGTAGACACCGTGGGTACGACGTGAGGAAAGTCGCGGCGGCAGCTAGTAACCAATCATTGTGATATCGACTTTTGACAGATCACCAACTTTGTATATTTGTTCGGGACACCAATTTTCGTGAACTAGTTAGAGACATATGCGTTGAAATTCCGTGCATGCTCATCACTTTGATCATCACGTGACGGGAAGTCATAATCGCAAAACTCATAGCCATCGTTTACAAAACATATGGTAATGCAACTGGGATAGGTACCCAATGACCTAATTTGTATAAATCACAACGGTATAAGGAACTTGTTCCACCGCCGGCGATCAGCGAGAAAAATCAAGCTGGCATCGCTAAGCCAGTATCGTTGAGCGAGTACATTTATACTAGTTGTCGTTGCGACAAATTAGTAGAAAATGAGTTTTCGTCGGCAGCGGGAATAGCTAGCGATCAAGTATTAAAATATGTGTATCTTTTGAAGAGGTTCGGCATTATATATGTTTTTGTAATGTATGACCGAGCATATCTTTTTACCGGCTGATCCGATATCGATGCTTTTATACTGTGAAGAGAATAGTCCTAGTTTTATCCCATTTTAATTATATTTCTATAAGACTAATCATTCCTTCATAAAACTTGAAAAACGAAACTCCCTGGACTTTTCGATTGCTCTGAACATTTTCACCGGTTTTCTTTTTAGTTTTTTAAACGTCATTATGATAGTTGTTGCGACAAAATAGTAGAAAGAGAGTTTACGTCAGCAGTATAAACGGCAAACGATCAACAATATATGCGTCTCTTTTATTGACACGGAATCTATATCTTTTGTTCGTTTCATATGCAAGAAGATAGTTGGTAGCTAATTTTTCTCACCGGTGCAGTGAGACAAGTGCCTAAAGCGATCCACCAAGCTTAGTAGTACAATCATAAACCAAAGACGTCACCCTCACGACCCATAAAAGCCCCGAAACTTTACAAATAAGACTTATTGTGGGAAGCCCTAGTAGGGCATGGGGTCTTGAATGGGCCACGTGCACACTACGCGTTTATTTTTATAGTGAGCGAGAATGAATGAGTACTTTTAAACGCAGCTGTAATAAGATCGATTGAATGCAAGAAGGTATTGCGCAAGTTGATAGGAGCTTTACATTTAGCTTTGAATGAGATGGTCTATAAACCCCATTTTTCCTCCCACCCCTTTCAAAAGTCCGGTTTCGGCGATTGTGAACTGTGATACAAAAGAAGTAAGTTTTTAATCGACCAAAAAAGGAGGTTCCTAATTGAACACATATTTTTTATGTATAAGTATATGGCCTCGCATACCTTTTTGCCTTGTGATCCGATTTGGATGATTTATAGAGTGAGCGAGTTTATATAGAGTGTGGAGAATAGTATAAAGTTGATCCCATTTAAATTGTATTTAAGGCGCTCCCAGTCGACGATTGTTTTTGTTCGAAACGAAAAAATAAATACTTGTGAACAAGCCACATCTCCTATTTTATAATGTATAGTATATGTGAATAAAGATGTAAGTACCCATCTTTAATCACTTCGATAAATAATCCTACCGACCGCTGCAATGACGACAAACACACGTCGACACGTGGTCTGCCTTAGCTTTTCGAATAAATTAATGATATAAATTATGTATAATTACTTATCAAAAATCTATTCTAATAGAAATCTAGATCTACATATTACCTATCTTTAACAATAAATCACAAGTTGATTTTAATAGTAGGTATATAAAATATTTCGATCATAAATTCTAAAACGTATCATTTTGAAATAATATCTTTATCGATAAAAGTTTCTGCTATTATGTTTTCAGCTTAATAGAAATCTGGGTAGGAACCTGAAGTAATATACTTATAAAAATAGGAGATGTGGCTTGTTCAGAAGTATTTTTTTTTTCGTTTCGAAAAAGAGCAATCAGCGACTGGGAGCCTCTTAAGTATGAAATAGTTCCAAAATAAAACTTTAAAAACCGGTCAAGTGCGAATCGGACTTTATATCGTGTTAAAACGGTAAAGACGAATGTCTCTTTTAAAACATAGTAAGGTAATATTATTACAATCGGCGATGGGCTTGCAACTCATCACGTACGGATTGCAACTATTACATAACCTGGGCATGTGTCAAATGTAATGCTTGGACGTGCCTCTGATCGTAGTGAGGGATTACAGTCGAGCGCCTATTTATTTTTTGTGGCGTGTGTAAAAATCCTACTAATATTATAAATGCGAAAGTTTGTGAGTGAGTGTGTGTGTGTGTGTGTTTGTTACTCTTTCACGCAAAAACTACTGAACGGATTAAAACGAAACTTTACAGTAATATAGCTTATACATCAGAATACCACATAGGCTACTGTTATCCAGGTACCACCGTGCGAAGCCGGGGCGAGCAGCTAGTGATATATAAGCATGACTATTAACTTGCAAGCTGCAAACAGTAACCGTCATCTTTTTTACCAAAGTGTCTCCTAACATGGCTTCCTAAGCACACGGTGCCATTAATCCTAATAGTATTATAAAAGTTTGTGAGTTTGTTTGTATGTTTGTGCTACAATCATCCCTAAACGACAAAACGGATTAAGATTAAATTTGCTGCAGATGTAGATATAATGCCCGATTAAAACATAGGCTGGTTTATAATCCGAAAAACATTCCCAAAATGATAAAAAATGCAAAAAGAGATGATTTTGGTATAGATGGCGCTGGTGTGCAACAAATCAGACATCAGTTTTGACTACACAGGACAGGACAAAGTCTGTCACGGGTCGGCTAGTTTAATTTCCTTATCATTATGTATGTAGAAAAAAACATATACTTATATACATATTTTTTTTCATACCACAAAAATACAATGTGCAACAGTAGTTAAACTTTTTAGAGGCAAGACATAATCCTTAACTTGCATGTTTTATTCAGCATTCACTTAATACTCTCCTGATTCGTGGATGCTGATTTGTAAATATTTTATTTTATCTCTTCTGCAAAATAAATATTATTATCTCGGGAAAAGTCCCAAAAGTATACAATTTTTCCAATGACTTCATCTATGCCGTCATTTGCAGGTATTAATAAACCAAGTCTCAGCTCGACTTTAAAAGCATAGAAACACGAAAATCACATCAAAAAGTAATATAGAGACATTGGAATCTGAAACATCTTTCCTTTCTTAAAAGTTTGTGTTAAATGGCTGTGAAATATTGAAAGGTTCATCAGTTAAAATAAATGACACGCATAAATTATCACGTTTACTTATACTCAAGTTTCTAACATTGGCGATTTAAATTTAGGGTTTAGGAGATTTACTTGACATAATATGCGTCATAAATTGAATTTTGAGGTCTTGACGTCAAATTTAATATTTTGGTTGGCCTGAAAGGTACACGCAGCCGACGAAAATAATAAGTTTCTAAATTCGAATTGTATTTTTTTTTTTTTGCTATTTAGGTTTCGGTACCCTAAGGGTAAAAACGGGACCCTATTACTAAGACTTCGCTGTCCGTCTGTCTTTCTGTCTATCAGTCCGTCTGTCGGTCACAGGGCTGTATCTCAAGAACCGTGATAGCTAGACAGTTGAAATTTTTACAGATGATGTATTTCTGTTGCCGCTATAATAACAAATACTAAAAAGAGACTAAAATAAACGTTTAAGTGGGGCGCCATACAACAAAAGTGTTTTATTGCCGTTTTTTATAGATAATGCTACGGAACTTCGTGCGCGAGTCCGACTCGCACTTGGCCGTGTTTTTTTATGAATGACTGTTCATATTTTTTACCTGGTGATTCGAATTCGATGATTCGATCCCATTTATATTTACTATAACTACAAATACTACGACTAATAGTTAACCATAAAACTTCAAAAATAAATATCTTTTGACTTTTCGATTATCATCACCATACTACGGCCGTTCAGAGAATGCGTTCCTGACACGTCGCGATTGAACTGACGACGTAACTTTGTAATGGCGTTGCAGTTACGATATGGATACGATGCTGGTTGTTTACCGTTTTAACAATTGATGAGCATTAAAACAACATTATTACAACATTATAGTCACTAGTCGTGACTAACTGATAGGTGTCAGGAACGCATTCTCTGAACGGCCGAACTATACATAGTATAAAGCAATCCTTCGCAAGCAATCGCTTCCCGCGTCTGTATGTATGTCTGTATGTATTTTTGCTTATATCTTTAAAACTACACAACGGATTTTGATGCGGTTTTAATAGATAGAGTGATTCAGGAGGAAGGTTTATATGTATAATAACATGCTTAATATATTAGAGAACCACTAATAATTTTAAGATTGCAAATCAGCGCGACTTTTTAATTTTAAATGCTGTTAACGAGTATACAAAGACATTCTGTAGTATATTTTGGTATCAGCTTTGCACCCGTGCGAAGCCGGGGCGGGTCGCTAGTTCTATATATTTCTTTTTAATTTTTTTAAAGGTCATCAACCAACGAAACACAAAAGAGTTCTCAATTAGAAGCATGACCACGCATAACTTTTTTCAGTGATCACATTATTTTTGTTTTATTCCCAAAATAAAACATTTTAATAGCACTTCCAAGCATCTGTATCTCGAATGGCTCGTTTAAGATATCAAGTTGCTTGTTTTAGAGATGCTTAAATGAGGCAGAGGCAGTTTGTTATGCAAAGTAGGTATAATTAGGTAGTTCGTGTCATAGATTGGTTTTAAAGTGCGGTGTCGCTATATTTAAGTGATATGTAAGTGGTTCTCAAATTGTTTATTCTATTACTTACTTATTGGAATTATTCTGCACCAGTGATGCCCAAAAAAGTCTATATCAACCCCCAGGGGTCGATAAGGAAAAGATAGGGTTCCAACAAAAAAAATGGGTATCTATGAGATGTAAATGAGGGTCTACGATAGTGGGTCTCAGTGTACAGGTTTTTGATTTTTTGTTTGATGATTTGGTTAAGGTTGCTCTACACAATAGAAAAACAAACATTAAAATCGGATCATCTGTTTAGGAGCTACGATACCACAAACAGACACATAGATACACACGTGATACCTATAAAAACTCTCTTTTTGTGTCGGGGTGTGAAAAGCAAAACGTACCGAGTCGCATAAACCAACCGACTCTTTTTTATATTATTACAAGCTAACCCGGCGAACTTCGTATCGCTTTAGAATTAACAAATGTTGTGTTAAGTTCCCGTTCCCGTTCCGGTTCCCGTTATAAAAGTATCCTATGTCCGTCTCCTGATTCTAAGCTACCTTCCCACCAATTTTCAGCCAAATCGGTTCAGCCGTTCTTGAGTTATGAATAGTGTAACTAACACGACTTTCTTTTATATATATAGATGTCGTTTCTCCATCTTCAAAAGCATCAAAAGCTTTATATTTAAAAAGTGCATGAATGATGATAGAATACGACATCTGAAACTGTTTTGCATTCACTAAAGAAATAGGTCAATGTTTTTTCATAATCTAGACTTGAAAACATTTTGGAACACTGTGCTTTTACGATATTCAGTATAATTACGTAGTTTTGGGGTTCCGTACACAAAGGATAGAAACGGGACCCTATTACTAAGACTCTGCTGTCTGTCTGTCTGTCTGTCACCAGGCTGCATCTCATGAATCGTGATGAAATTTTCACAGATGATGTATTTCGGTTGCCGCTTTAACAACAAATACTAAAAACAGAATAAAATATTTAAGTGGGGCTCCTATACAACATGTTTTTTTGCTGTTTTTTATAGAAAATGGTACGGAAGCCTTCGAGCGCGAGTCCGACTCGCACATGGCCTGTTTTTATCTTTGCGGCTCAACCTGTTTATAAGATAAAAGAAAACTGTTGCAAAAAGTTATTTACAAAATAAATAAAACCGGTTCTTATCAGGCGGACACTGTTGAAATTGAAAATGAATTTTAGCTGACACAAAAACCTTTTTATCGGCCATTTTCGAATTACAAATCTGTATAAAAAAGTTTCTTCGTTTTTAAGGTTCCGTACCCAAAGGGTAAAAACGGAACCCTATTACTAAGACTTCGTTGTCCGTCTGTCTGTCTGTCTGTCTGTCTGTCCGTCCGTCCGTCTGTCTATCACAGGGCTGTATCTCATGAACCGTGATCGCTAGACAGTTGAAATTTTCACAGATTATGTATTTCTGTTGCTGCTCTAACAACAAATACTAAAAACAGAATAAAATAAATATTTAAGGGGTGCTCCTATACAACAAACATGTTTTTTTTGCCGTTTTTATAGATAATGGTACGGAACCCTTCGTGCGCGAGTTCGACTCGCACTTGGCCGGGTTTTTTACTTTAATTTGGACAAACAAAACCCTAAAATTATCTAACGCCATAAAACCATTTAAACACCTTTTGCAAATTGAAAAAACACGATCAAAATGACACAATGATAAACTTCTAGTGGGTAGAAAAATCTGAGGTTGAACGAGAAAGCATCTAAATAATGACATCATCATCATCTTCATGCCCTTATCCCACTTAATTGGGGTCAGCACAACATTATGTTCTACTTCCATTTCCCTCTATCAGCCGTCATCACTCACTCCTTTCTTACCCATATCATCTTTCACGCAGTCCATCCATCTTTTCCTTAGCCTACCTCTACGTCTACATCCATCTTCATTAATTCCTAACATTCTTCTCGTTACATGACTTAATAATGAATAGCGACAATCTTACAAAATAGAAGCAGTCCGCCCCGGCGTCGCACGGGTCTAATAATGATATTATGGGTAATTTTTTTACACTTTGGGTTACATTATCGAAGTTTTCACACAGATCCCTAACGTGTTTGAAAATATTCTATAGCCTATGTTCATCAGGGATAAATTGAATTCTAATGGTAAAAGATTTTTTCAAATCGGTCCAGTTTCGGAGCCTATTCAATGCAAACAAACAAACAATAAAATCTTTTCTCTTTATAATATTATCAATATTAATAGTAATAGTATAGACTAAACAATATCAACATGAAACAACGCTATAAACACATATTACTTACCTACTTTTATACTAATCTTGAACGTGTTGTTAGCTTCTCCAAAAGCACAAATTACTTCTCCCAAAACACAGCCTTAGGGAGTACTCACGGAAACACGGACATGTAATCCCCGACGCACGTATTTACAGTCGCGTCTAGACGGAACATATTGCTTGCATAGAGTTAAAGCCTTTTTACATGTACCTAGTTGCCATAGTTACGGTATAACAGAGTCTCACGACAAACGGAATACTAACCGGTTTCCTCACGATGTTTTCCTTCACCGTTATACTGTGACTTTACTTCATAAATTCTCTGAATAAAATAATCCAAATTTGGCCGGGATTCAAAACCATGACCTTCGGATTAAAAGTCGAGGTGCCCTCACTCGATCTCATCTTATTGTTTTACTAATAAATTATATTTTATTATTTATGTAAATAAATGTATTGAACTTCAATACGGTAGTCTGAGGCGAGATTGTGAGCTTTTCGGCTCAAACCCACCCTGATGAAGATTCTCTAGATGAATCGAAACATTGTCTTTATCGACAGTTGAATTTTTTACGTGAGTAATTTCTCGTTTTTGACATTATGTATTTAATATTTAATGCTAGAATATTAAAGAGAATAGCCAAAATATTGATTATTAAGGCTACATTTGATGTTATCTATTCCTAAAAGATTACAACATAACTACATAATTACATTATTCGCAGAAAGTCTATTATATCATGAACATCCACAATACTAAAGAAATTATTTTCTGAGACCGATATAATAATAATTATTATTATATTTGGCTTATTGCCCACTTAATACGCCTGGGCCCATTATTAATAGGTGTTTGCTATGAAGGGTGGTAAATAAAGTTTGGATATTATATAATACTAACTTCCGCCCGCGGTTTGCTTGCGTAGTACATGGATAAAATATTTAAGAGAATAATTAAAATAAAATAAATATAAATAAATAATAAAATTTAATTTCAGTAGCAAAACTGATAGTACTTACTAAATACTCATATGCTATTTCAGGCTATTTATTACCAATATTTATTCAAATGCTAATGCTAATGCTCCTTCATTTAAATCCGTTCAGTAGTTTTTGCGTGAAAGAGTAACAAACACACTTGTGTGTGTTTGTCACACACACACACACACACACACACACACACACACACACACACACACACACACACTCACTCACTCACAAACTTTCAAATTTCAAATCTCTTTATTGCAGACAACTAGGTCCATAAAATTTCAATTATAATATTAGTAGGATAATTAGCACGGGTAACATTACCTAAGAAGTAAGTGAATAGTCTATAAGTGAAATCTCTACATATCGTACCTGCTAATATATTTAGGTATAGGTATATAATATTTAAAATAGGTATATTTTGTTAGGTTCCTCAAAATATCGTTTGAAATGAGAGATTCATAAATGATTGTTTATCATGCGAAAGTAGAATACCTCAATAAAATTCTTTCATAAAAAAAGGGCGACAGTGTAAACAAAGTACAGATAAAAGTATACGAGTATTTTACGGAGAACTATTCTGTTTTTCCCGTTGGCAGTTTACAGATAAATAGCAACTTCGGCGTACGCTCTCGTCGACAAAGTTTGATGTAAAACTCTCATGAAATTGAAAAGTTTTGAGACAAATCATCGTTGTAAAGTTTGATATTTTATACGTATTTATGTAGATTACATAAGTACTAACACTTCTGTGGCGTAGCCAAATCATGTATATGTTATAGGTACGTACATGAAAGCGTTTTCGATTTGTAAAAAAAATAATTACGTAAAAAACTAAAAAAAACCGACGAAAATCTTCAACCAATCAAAAAATGTGACTAACAAGCCTTTTGGGTTCGATTTTTTTTTTTCAAATTTATATGGGACCAACTTTGAATTATGTCCTTTAAAATAAAAAAAAGAATTATTCAAATTAGACTACTCTGTATACAGTTATGAGTGGTAAAAAAAAAACTATTTGAGGCTTTTTCATCGGTTAATTATCAAAAATCGACTCTAGTTTGAGGAGTTTGGTTGACTGTAATGATTAAGTTTGAAACTTATATGGAAAAACATAAAAAAAGCTTTTTTGGAGTCGGTAAAAGTGGAGAAAATACCGTTAAACTACATTTCTCATGGGAAATAATAAAAACTTTTACCGCTATATTTTTCGGCAAGAAATACCGATTTGTGGACTTTGAAATGATTCCCAAAACCGAACTAACACAAACAAATAAATCCAATGTCAACAGGAAAAGTCTTTATTTTTGGTATCCATATTGGCACGAGCCCAAGTCTATGCATGGGTTCAAGGACGAACGAACATTATTTTTTACGTTCTTATTAGTTTTCTTTCAGCTCGGTGCGTTATGGCGCGAAAACCAACAGGATAAGAATTTACGTGACTTTTATAGTTCGATTACGCATTTGATTTATTTTTATATGAATAATCTGGAGAAAAACTATCTGAAATATAAGTTTTCAGAGACATCTGAACCAAACTATTCGTATAAGTTCATACTTATCTCTATATCATGTCAATTTTTATGATAATGTTATCGCTTAGTCGATATCTCCTAGAAAGTTAGACATTAACTTAAAGTTTCGTGCAGACCTCTTTAGTTGTCAAAAACTTTTTAAGTAAAAATATACTTATTTACAAAAATGCAGAAAAAAATATAACGACTTTTCACGATGGATGAAATGCCAAGCTGATGTTAGTTAAAGTTGAAGCTAACTTAGCTAGGGTTAGCTTAGACTTTAGATTCATTAAGGACTTTTTTATAACACTGCCACAACTACAGTAAAAGATAAGTCATTTGAGATAGGACCTAATCGTTTTAGACACAAGAAAACCAGATGGGTCTTTATTGCATCTCTAATTATAGCCTTTTATATTCACTGTATATTATGGGTTGCAGTGTCGGCAGCGCCTTATATAATGTGAAAAGGGTTTTTTATATATGATACCCACAGCAAACTTTACACGAAACAGTAACGGGAATTGTTTGCCAAGTATTTCAACTTCACTATCGTCTTAGAAAATGGTGGCGATTCTGTTGTGTCCAAGCTGAACCTAAAATTTCGTAATAAACTATCGATCTTATTCCTTTTACACTAAAGTCTAAATTAGAGTCACATCAAAATGACAGTCCTAAAACTTGGGATATTTTAGGCGTTTCTCTATTTTATTTCGCATATTTGACACAATCAAGTGTCATCTTAGTCAACACCAATTTACATGACGATTAAATTTAGCTTGACGTTTCTAAATCGCTTACGAAAATCGTAAATTTATTCAAAACTATTCTGAGTTTTAGAACTGTCACTTTAAGGTTACGCTATTTTAAACTTTAAATTAAAAGAAATAAGATCGATAGTTTTTAGGAATTTTAACTTAATTGTGGACACAACAGAATCGCCACCATTGTGCACTTTGAAATCAAGAATTACGACACAAAAGCACAAATAGGGTCATAGACCCCGTTGTGGTGCCTACCCTGGCGTTGGGCATTTTCAATTTTGGCTGTCAAAAGCATATCAAATAAACTTGTTTAAAATCTATAGTTAATACATCTCTTTGTCTATGGTTCGTTTTGATTAGTGATAGTTGTGATGCGCTAAAACCTCTAGATTTTATTGACCACAACTAATGATTTCCCATTAACCTAAAAGATAGATAAATACTCTATTCCATGTTGTTTAAAAATCGTTGTTTTAATATTTTTTCAACATAAACCGTTTATTTAAAAAATAAAATGTTGTTAAAATTACCACAACCAGCGCTTTCATCCTACGATAAGTACACTTCGGTTTTGTGAAATCTCAATTTACACGGGAACATTGCTCTGTGTCCATCATTGAGTACTATTCCCTAAACAAATTCACACTTGCAAACATAAACTAATATGGCCTTGTATAAAATACGAGAAGTGCGAACACTATAATTACGTTTTAAAACTAAAAACAAGACAGACGAAAATGTTTCTACCAATCTAAAAATCAAGAGATGATATTCGTTTTTTAGGGTTTCGTACCCAAAAGGTAAAAACGGGACCCAATTACTAAGACTGTCCTATTACTGTTACTGACTGTATCTCATAAACCCTGATATAAAAAAAAAGTACATAAGTATTCTATCAGTTATCTGGTTCCCATAGTACAAGCTTTGCTTAGTTTGGGGCTAGATAGTGTTGTGTGTAAAGTCCGCCAATATTTATATTTTATTTATTTATTTATTTCTGTTGCTGCTATAACAACAAATACTAAAAACAGAATAAATTAAATATACAACACTAGTTTTTAATTACCAAAAAAAATAATAACGTATTGTCAGTGTCTGTTACTAATTAAATTTAAGTAGTTAAAACTTAAATTAAAAAATTAAAAATAATATCCTTAAAAAAACACAATATTTAGTTAACCGTTTATTCATACGCACCTACCACATAGCTACTCATATTTTCACGATTCTATCCATTCATAAATAGCTCGCCGTCTCCGTTGTAATTTGTGTAGTATTTTCTAGTACTGAGACCATAAATTAGTGCCAATTTTCGGTTAAAAAGAAACCTCGATAACTTTGTGATAGTGCAATAATAAATCATGCTGACAGTGCTCAGATCATAAGAAGCTTCTGCTGCAACGGTAAATATTTTTTTTTCGGTATATTAAAACTATTATTGTATAAGTAGGGGCTCCTATACAACAAACGTGATTTTATTACCGTTTTTTATAGATAGTGCCTTCGTGCGCAAGTCCAACTCGCACTTGGCCGGTTTTTTATGTTTTATCAAGGAACTAGTCCTACATAAATACAATTTAAATCGGACCAGCTTGGAAATATTCTCTACAGCATAGAAACAACATAAAAACTTCCAAATCGGATCACCATGTAAAAAGATATGCGCGTTGAATTGATAACCTCTTTTTCGTCGTTTGGAAATGTAGTGGAAGTTTATTTAAAAGTATAAAAATCACGACTGTAATCCCTAAGTACGGTAGACATCTTCTCACATCTCCAGGTGTTCAGATCCTTGAAGATGTCTAAAGGGGGTTAATCACGTCCAAACATTTCATTTGGCACATGCCCTTATTTTCCAGTTGCATTCCTTAAGGCGCTCCCAGTCAACGATTGTTTTTGTTCGAAACGAAAAAAGAAATACTTCTGAACAAGCCACATCTCCTATTTTATAATGTATAGTATATGTGAATAAAGATGTACCCATCTTTGATCACTTCGATAAATAATCTAGGCTTGGTCGCGTGGAATCGGCGTAGCTTCATCTAGTTCCTAAGACGTTTCAAAGTGATCCTTGTGATTTTATTGAAATAAATGATTTTTGAATTTGAATGACGACAACCACACGTCGGCGCGTGGTCCGCCTTTGCTTTTCGAATAAATTAATGATATAAATTATGTATAATTACTTATCAAAAACCTATTCTAGTAGAAATCTAGATCTACATATTACCTATCTTTAACAATAAATCACAAGTTGATCTTAATAGTAGGTATCAAAGTATTTCGATCATAAATTCTAAAACGTATAATTTTGAAATAATATCTTTATCGTGAAAGTTTCTGCTATTATGTTTTCAGCTTAATAGAAATCTAGGTAGGAACCTGAAGTAATATACTTATAAAAACAGGAGATGTGGCTTGTTCAGAAGTATTTCGTTTTTCGTTTCGAAAAAGAGCAATCGTCGACTGGGAGCCCCTTAAGTGACAGGTTGCAAGCCCATCGCCACATGTAGTGAATTTCCATGAGAGCTACCCGTCTTAGAAAATTAACAATAGGCCTGATTTCATATGGCTTCCGCAGTTGTAAGTGGGTCAGAGTAATGACATTTGCAACCCACACCGGAGTGTGTGAATGGATTTCTAATGTTCTGATCCCAAGATTTCTATACCACGTCAATGGGAGTCTCAACTTGTGAAGCCTTAGGTAAATAGTCAGAAAAACGTACTTTTTACATACCAAAGGGGGACCAACACCATCACAGGAATCAATCAGATTGTTGATTGATTTATTACTCTTATAATCAACAAAAAATATATAAATACGAGTACCAAAGAGGTTCGTTGCGTTGAGTATCACTTGTAAAGTTGTTATCAAGCGCGGAATCACCGTTATGGACACGATCGGCATGCCCACAACCCTAGAAGACTTGTGTAATTTAAAAAAAATATCATGTACACGTACAGTTTATTAATTTACGTAGTGCGTAATACATAGTACTAATGTTTGTCACATTTTTCCCTACGTGGAACATTGTATCAAGACTCTATCGGTACCCTTGGTGGTTAGGGGCTACTACAGCAAAATCGAGTCATACCGAGGGGGGGATGCTTTCTGGTGACTATGACCACAATTTTTTTTTTAATGCTCGATCCGCGCCTTTTTGCTATTGTACATTCTAACGTACCTTTTATATTAACCGAATAAACAAATAAATACAATAAATAAATACATACTGGTAGACATTTCAAACAGCGCTATCTAGTCCCAAACACAAACAAATTATATTTGCTTCCCTCAATAAGAGATTTACTTCCTATTTATTTTAGAATAAATTAAACATGTAAAGGTGACCGGCCATCCTGACGTCAGGTCAATAGAAGCAAATGTGAAGCAATTTATGGATAGCATATCAACGTTAAATACGATAGGTGACGCATCATCCTGACGGTAACAAGGATGATGCGTGCCTTGTGCCTTCCTGTCTGCCCTTCATTAGTCTTCCTTCTTCAGAGTCGTCAAACCAATTTTTTTTCACAATAAAATTAAATAAGTATCCTGTTTCTTTGTGTTGTGTTGTTCAAATATGCTTTAATATCACTTTCACAGGGAAATAACAGATGTCTTTGTTGTGTTCTAATTTATGTTGACAGTAGCCATCGACCATTGTATTGGGCATTCGTAGACCGCAGAGCTGCGGTCGAGACGACCTCGTAATAAGGAGTTAGCACCTCGATTGTTATGCAATTGTAGTAATAAGATTACCAACATCTACATTGATTTGACTTGCATCGCAGCTCAGTTTGTAGTAGCACTGCCTTCTGCGTAGATTGTGGATTCGATGCCAACCCAGGACATATATTTGGGTGATGAACATAGATTAATGTATGTAAGTATTCTATCAGTTATTTAGTTCTCATAGTACAAGCTTTTTTTAGTTTGGGGCTAGATGACGCTGTGTGATAATGTCTACAAATGTATTTTATTTTATTTATTTACTTTTTGTTGTTTTATGTAGGTGCATAGATCGATGGCAATTGTTTTTGTGTCGGTAAAATAACTAAAATTAGTTAAATACTAAGTTCTTATTCTGATAATAATAAAGTCGGAGTTCGCGTAACCTCAGAGTGACAGTTTTAAATTTGGGATGGTTTAGTATTTTTAATTTTAAATTTTTTTAATTTTCGTTCTTGTATTTTATACAACCAAGTGTCATATTAGTCAACACCAATTTCCATTAAGACTTAATTTAGGTTGACGTTTCTAAATCGCATACGCATAGTCAAAACTATCCTAAGTTTTAGAACTGTTACTTTAGTTACACCAATAAAGACTTTTAATTTAAACGGAATAAGATCGGTCCTATATTAAATTTTAATCAGTTTGTGAAAATATATCTCTATACATATAATAAAACTGTAGAAGAGTTAAAATTCTGTATAATAAATTAAATCTAAAAAAAAGCTCCTAGGAGCCTTTATACAAGTAACAAGCCAAAAAAATGCATTTTGTCATTTTTGTCTGTCTGTCTGTCTGTTGTCCGGCTTTCACGCAAAAACTACTGGGCAGATTTTGATGAAACTTTTATTAGTCCTCGGCAAAATATAGGCTATAATTTATTTTGAAGGTTGAAATACCAAATGAGAAACTATCTGCCGCCCAGCGAAGCGGGCACGGGTCAGCTAGTAATATAACATTATCTACTTTTTTATATTTGACAAGTTAGTGTTTATAAAAAGCCAGTAATTTTCATTTTTAGGAGCAGTCCTTTTACGTCATGTATCGTCATATATATACATATATGAATAACTTCTTACCGCCATATTTTACAGCGTAGCTTTTTTATGAACGTCAGCCTAAAATTTATGAAGATGGATTACTGAAGTAACCTCTCCTTTACGGTTACAGACCTTCGGGCTAAAAGCCTTCATCCATTACCAAGTTGGTCTAGCATGAGATAATAATAGGTATCATCCATTACAACCTAACAAGAGATATGATTACCCTGTGTCATGCTAGCACTCAAATGACAAGACTAAAATGGACTTGGACATAGAAAAGCTCTTCCAATATTATTTTGAACCGACGAACAAAGAGGTTAGACGCGTACCTACCTATATATATATCTATATCTATACTAATATTATAAAGAGGAAAAATTTGATTGTTGGTCTGTTTGCATCGAATAGGCCATAAATATCATTATTACACCCGTGCGACGCCGCCCGGGGCGGATTGCTAGTATGTTATAAATACTTCCGTCTGTACAATAAATAACACGATCAATAAATATTGTACTCATATACACTATTTGGTAAATATCTGCAGACCACAGTATTTATTTTATTCGTAGCTTTCGTCTAACTTGAAAATGTGTGGTTTTACCACGTTCCAGCAGCCACAATGGTTTGTAGATTTTGTAGCAAGGGCCGCACCATAAGCTCTTAAAGTAATCTTAAAGTACGATCTCGTATGGCATTGTCAGTTTCACGCCGTGAGTAATACTGTTTTAATATTGCTTAAGAGCTTATGGTAAGGTTTGATGCTTTGGTTTGTAATATCGAAACATATATTCTAAACGCCCACATATTAATACGAAGAAAATCTTATTACACCAAAAACAAAGAGATATAGCTTTACGATTTGTCACGCGAAGAATAAAATTAGTACAAAGAAACTGGGAAAAAATAAGAGCCGTAAAAGAAAAAATAAATTACTTTTATAAAATACAGGAATGTTTTGATGAAAAATATAAATTAGTTTGTAGCTAAGAAAATGTTATTTGGTTAATAAACTACCTCGTCTGAAAGAAGGCGAAGTTGCGGTCGACCAAAACGTTGGAAAGCTCATTGACGCCTTCTAGAGGGGATGGTGGAAGTCTTCGAAGGATAGATAGATAGATAACACTTTATTGATTATCACACGTTCACACGAATACAAATATTTATGAACAGAAAAAAAAAATAACACTGCTTAAAGATTAATGTTTTTTTTTTTTTTCTTTTAAAGGGCGACCTTATCGCTAAAAGCGATCTCTACCAGCAACCTTAGGATGGACTGGAAGGATAGAGATAATTGGACGGATTAAGAGGAGACCTTTACCCAGCAGTGAGACGATAAAAAAACCATTACACATTTTAGTTCCTAGAGATTCCGATGAAGACTATCGACCATAGAAAGCTCACACGCGATTTTCGACTCTATTGCCAAGTCCAGTTCCAATTAGATATCATCCCTGAAGGATTACTGCTCATGCATTTTGAGCTCTATTTCAAGAGTCCAGGGTTTGATTTTGAGTAGGTAAAGATAGAATAAATAGATGATAGATTCTCCGATTATTAACGTTGAAAGGATAGGTGTAAGTTCGTAGGGCATTATTGTCTGCCCCCGATTCAAGTACCCTTAGTTTGCCAAATCTTGAACAACGAGTTTGTAAAGCGGCGACGGGCTTACAACCTGTCCCGTGTGGAATGATAACTACTGCAAAATGTGGGTAATGCGAAATGAACTAACCTCTTTAGACATCTACAAACATCTAAGTACCTAGAGTTCTGAGAGGATGTCTACCGTACTTGGGGATTACAATCGTGATCCTTTTTTAGGGTTCCGTACCCTTAGGGTAAAATCGGAACCCTATTACTAAGACTTCGCTGTCCGTCTGTCTGTCTGTCCGTCTGTCTGTCTGTCTGTCACAGGGCTGTATCTCATGAACCGTGATAGCTAGACAGTTGAAATTTTCACAGTTTATGTATTTATGTGGCAACAGAATAAAATAAATATTTAAGGGGCGCTCCCATACAACAAACATGATTTTTTGCCGTTTTTATAGATAATACTTACGGTTAGGTACGGAACCCTTCGTGCGCGAGTCCGACTCGCACTTGGCCGGTTTTTTATGACTTTGACGACTAGATGATATCGCTTTCATTAATATCGGTTCCGTCATTTTCAAGTAAAATCCGGTCTGTCATCAATATGGGTTATTCCAAAAATGCAAATATACTTTCCCCATCAATAAACATTTGTGGAATAAAACTTTATATTATTTATATACAATTATAATGATGTAAAGACTTTTTTAATACGTATACTTATACAGTTAGCATTCGTGCATATGCTCATAGCACCTACGTGACATTATTATCGAGTTATCACTATCACTACATAGTATAAAGCAAAGTCGCTTTCCGCTTCCCGCGTCTGTATGTATGTCTGTATGTATGTTTGCTTATATCTTTAAAACTACACGACGGATTTTGATGCAGTTTTTTTTAATAGATAGAGTGATTCAGGAGGCAGGTTTATATGTATAATAACATGCTTAATATATTAGAGAACCACTGATAATTTTAAGATTTCAAATCAGCGCGACTTTTTTTTTTAATTTTAAATGCTGTTAATGAGTATACAAAGACATTCTGTAATATATTTTGGTATCAGCTTTGCACCCGTGCGAAGCCGGGGCGGGTCGCTAGTTGGTTATATTTACTAGCTTTTACCCGAGACTTCATCCTAAAACAGGTATATAAGGTGAGTGTGAGGTGAAGTGAGATTTTTTTTGCCTTTTTTATAGATAATGGTACGGAACCCTTCGTGCGCGAGCCCGACTCGCACTTGGCCGGTTTTTCACCAAAAGTTTCATTTCATCGGCTTAGTGGTTTGGCCGTGATGACGTCAAAGACAGACAGACAGAGTTACTTTCGCATTTATAATATTAGTATAGATACATAGCTGAGTGTCGAGCGGTCTTGTATCGTGAATCTGGCACAATATCCGAAGACACGTAGGAATAGAATAGTTCTTTTGATGGTATGATATTTTATGATATTGGTATCAATTGATACTATCTTTTATAGTGTCCGTAATTGAGATTTATGTCTTCCTAATAGCACTGCCATAGTTTTCGAAACGTTTTGTCAATACATATTAGATTCGGTGTATTCAAGACATTCCAATAATACAAGCTTTGCTTAGTTTGAGGTTAGATGGTGCTGTGTGAAATGTCCGCCAATATCTAAGTTTAAGGTAGGTAGGTACAGCATCAATCTATACATATAATAAAACTGTAGAAAAGTTAAATTCTGTACATTGAATAAAAACTAAAAAAAATACTCTTAGGGGTCTTCATACAAGTAACACAAGCCAAAAAAAAACATTTTGAAATCTTTGTCTGTCTGTCTGTCTGTCTGTCTGTCTGTTGTCTGGCTTTCACGCAAAAACTACTAGACGGATTTTGATGAAACTTTTTTTGTTATATAGCTATTAGTCCTCGGCAACATATAGGGTATAATTTATTTTGAAGATTGCGATACCAGATGTGAAACTATCTGTCGACCAGCGAAGTGGGCACGGAACAGCTAGTATTAAATATATAATGAAATTTTCTATAAGGTGTCGTACCAAATTTGACTTTTATTTTACAAATTTTACTTTAAATGTAATAATTACTATCCCATAATTTGTATCCCCAAAAAAAGTTAATTTTGTTTCTTCAGTGAACAAAACTATAAGTGAAATGTTTGGTTTTTTGAACGGGCTAAGTCTACCCGGATAAAAATAAACTGTATAATTTACATAGCTAGTATGATTTATCTATCGAATTATAAAAAAACCGGCCAAGTGCGAGTCGGACTCGCGCACGAAGGGTTCCGTACTATTATCAAAACGGCAAAAAAATCACGTTTGTTGTATGGGAGCCCCCCTTATATATTTATTTTATTCTGTTTTTAGTATTTGTTGTTATAGCAGCAACCAAAATACATAATCTGTGAAAATTTCAACTGTCTAGCTATCATGGTTCATGAGATACAGCCCTGTGACAGACAGACGGACAGACAGACAGACAGACGGACAGCGAAGTCTTAGTAATAGGGTTCCGATTTTACCCTTTGGGTACGGAACCCTAAAAATGAACTGTTTAGCTATTCATAGTTTTGATTAAAAACGAAACTAGTGTTTTTGAAGAGCAAACTTCGGAAAATAAATCTATCGAGAAAGTTTCACCAATCATGTTCCTGTCTATAGTATATCTATATCTATATCAAGATTATATCCATATTATCCATATGTTATCTTTGTCAAAAAAAACAAAACTGTATGTTTTGCGGTTATTGAAAAAAAACGTTTCTGCATTCATCAAAAACATTTATTACTCGTCTTAACATGCTTTATTTTTGGCTACAGCTACGAAATATGTTACACATACGAAAACAAGTGGAAATAAATAAAACTCATAAAAACAAAGCAAGCGTGACAAGAGAGACGAATATATTGTTTTCTCACTGACCAGGTTAATGGGGCCGGATATTTTTGTTCCGTAACTTATTATCTACTAAAAAATATAAACACACACTAAAAACCGATTCAATGACAGACTGACAGTAGACTACTACCGAAAATTGAAACTGAACATTCAAATTCAATTCAAAATCGTTTATTTCATAGGTACACAGCTCAGTTGGTAGTAGCTCTGCCTTCTGCGCTGTAGGTTGTGGGTTCGATCCCCACCAGGGATAAACATTTGTGTGATGAACATAGATGTTTGTTCTGTGTCTGGGTGTTAATATATAAAATATATTATAAATGTGTAATGTATAATAAGTATTTACAAAAAAAATATATATAAGTATTCTATCAGTTATCTGGTTCCCATAGTACAAGCTTTGCTTAGTTTGGGGCTGGATGGCGCTGTGTGTAAAGTCCGCCAATATTTATAATATTTATTTATTTACGTACATATTACAGCCATATAATAAGGTACATTATCACTACCATAGTATAAAGCAAAGTCGCTTTCCGCTTCCCGCGTATGTATGTATGTATGTTTGCTTATATCTTTAAAACTACACAACGGATTTTGATCCGTTTTTTTTTTAATAAATAGAGTGATTCAAGAGGAAGGTTTATATGTATAATACATGCATAATATAGTAGAGAAACACTGATAATTTTAGAGGTTTCTAATGTGATGTCGTAAATAAACACATTTTTTTGCGCTTACATTGCAAATGCTGGCTGAACCCCACGAGATATATCAAAATAATGTACTACAGTATTGTACACCTTAAAAACGTCTACAAAAAAGTCCACGATGGTATTAGAAATGTCTTACGCACAGCGAAGCGGGCACGGGTCAGCTAGTAAAATATAAATTTTTAACCTAAACATTCTAAAATGAACACTGCATCACTGGTGCGAATGATGCACCTATGTGCAGTGCTTCATAATATGCCATCGGTGTTCAACCTTCCTGCTATGAGTTTTAGGTAGCTGTTGGGGCTGTCCCTTTTGCGGATGATCGCATAAAAGTCATCGAGGCGTGCCTCTGCGAACATTCCCGATGCACTACAAAAGTATGGCGGCCATTCAGACCATGCCATTATCAAAAATAATAACAAAAATAAATATCTAAAAAAATATAGGTATATATTGGTGAACTTTACACACAGCGAAATCTAGCCCAAACTAAGCTATGTTAGTACTATCGGTACTACATTAATATAACATCGTTATTGGAATTTGACAGGTATAAAAAGTTTTTACTCAATCGAACTATTTACTAAGGAGTTCCGAGGTCACCTTTATTCTATTGTCACCAAAAATAAAAATATGCAAAATTTTAGCTCAATGTTACCAACAAATAGGTGAGATACAACAGTGCAAGTTTAATAAAAACTTGTAATAATCAAAATGCATAATATACAAATGCAAAGTTATGACACCGCACAACCTCACGGTCAACATTAAACAGAGATTAATAGAAAAAATATTCATTATACTTTCTAATCAATTCAAAAAATTTAGATACTTGACCTTTCTAGTTCATATAGAATCATTTATCATCTTCTAACTACAAATAACTTACTCATAAATAAAGAACCAGGTGCATTTATACAATTATGCTTATTAAAATACTTTTATTGATAACCTTTGTTATTACTATTAAAAACAAACAGACTGAAAGCATAATATTATCTAAAACGATTTATTATGAAGCATATCGATCTTTAATTTATATCGGGTGTAATTAGACTACTCTGGAAAACCTATTTTATCGAACTGTAATTTATGAGTATTGGTTGGCGCACAGTGGCGGAAGGAAGCGGAACGAATTTAAAATGTATTAATTGAATTAAATAGTTTTTGGAGCAGTCTTAATATATACAGTAAAATATTGTGAGTAAACCAATTAGTCTTTTAACCGGCGATGGGCTTACAACCTGTCACGTATGGAATGCTAAATACTGCAAAATGTGGGTATTGTGCCAAACGTAATATTGACGTGCCTCTGACTAACCCCTTTAGACATCTTCAAGGCTCTGAGCGCCTTGAGATCTGAGAGTTTGTCCACGGTACTTGGGGATTACAGTCGTGATCCTATTTTTTTACAAGCTTTTATTTAACTTGCAATGTATGTACGTATGTAATAACTATGTTTGTTAAGGTGGAATCTTGCAACTCAATTTTGAAGCAGATATCCCCAACTGATCGAGCTGAAATTTCACATACTAATGTAACTTTGGTGACAATGCAGTAATATGGTGACAGTGAGCTGATCTGATGAAGGAGTCAGGAGCTGTTCAACAGACACTCACAATGGAACTCCTTAGCAAATACTTCGATTGAGTAAAAACTTTGCATTCTTGTCAAGTTCCGATAATAATGTTATATGATGTGACAGGTGATAGTGCTGGTGCTCGATTTTACAAAAGCTTGTCATTGAAAAATATTTTCCATAAACAAGCTTATTTTTAATACACCCTGTTTAATGACCTACGTACAGATCACCATTACAATTCAAACAAAGCTCTTTATCAATTAGAACGCAATACATGGAAGCCCCAACATGACATCTATCAACAGAATTATCCTCAAACTCGTCAATGGACTTGGCACACAATAAATTACTAACTGACGTAACGTGTAATTAAATTGTGACGTAATTTGACACGCATGGTCCATGAATTGGATCACGAGTTTTCGTATTAAAAACGACTGTATAAACACCGTAATAAGGTGTAGATTCGTGTGTCAATGTTTCAATTACAAAGCAGGGACTTAGGAGACGTTTGATTATGGGAATGAGACGTTCCTAAATTAATAAGAGAAGACAAGTAAGTAATTTAATAATGTAGCGTGTCTAAACAACTTGGTTGTTTGGTTCGCGTTTGGGAGAATTAATTATGTTTTAGAGGATGTTGCGTTTAAGACGAGTAATATATTTTCTTGAATAAAAAATAGATAGGATCACGACTGTAATCCCCAAGTACGGTAGACATTCTCTCAGATCTCCAGACGCTTAGATCCATTGAAGATGTCTAGTGGGGGGGGTAGTCAGAGGCACGTCCAAACTTTATATTTGGCACATGCCCACATTTTACAAATCAAAAAAAAATCAAAATCAAAATAGTGTTTATTCATTGAAATCACTTGGATCATTTAGAATCGTCAAATTTAGTTAAGTTTAATTTAGTTTAAGTTTGTACATTGTTTGTTATTTTTTTTAAGTCTTTGTACTTATTTTTAATACAAAATGAATCTTAATTATTATTGATACAGCGAGTTGGAGCAGTCCCAGGCTTTTTTGTCGTCTAAATAATCAGATATTTTATAGTAAGCCTTTTTACATAGTTTACGTTTAATTAAGTTTTTAAATTTGCTAATAGATAGCTTTTGCATGTCATTTGGGATTTTGTTATAGAAACGTACACATTGCCCTTGAAATGATTTCTTAGTTTTAGTGAGCCTAGTCGTGGGAACAGCGAGTTTATCCTTATTTCTAGTATTTGCATCATGATTATCGCTATTTTTCTTAAACAAACTAATATTTTTACGAACATACATTAGATTTTCATAAATGTACTGGCTAGGTACAGTCATTATATTTATTTCTTTAAACTTATTTTGCAGTGATTCTCTGGGGCCCATGTTGTAAATTGTACAGTACAGTACAGTAGTTAGCATTCCATACGAAGGTTGCAAGCCCATCGCCGCTTATAAGAACACTAACTGGTTTCCTCAGGATGTTTTCCTTCACCGATGTAAGCACGTGTTTTTGATGCGCATATAAATTTTCGAACAGAAAAATCCTTTTGGCTTTTGATGAATGCAGAATCCTATTTTCTCAATAACCGCAAAACATACAGTTTTGTTTTTTATGACAAAGATAACTTAAGGATATAATCTAGATAAGTTAGTGAAACACGATTGGTGAAACTTTTCTCAATAGATTTATTTTCTACTTTATTTTTTATTTATATATAATTCGTTAGACAATCATACTAGCTACATAAATAAAAGGAAACTGTTTCTTTTTAAATTTGATGTTTTTCAAGATAATGCGGTTTTATCACCTTTTCCGTATTATCCGGGTAGACTCAGACTATACAAAAAAACAAAAAATTTAAGCATCACAGAGGAAACAGACTTTAGGCCTTTTTGACTAAGTAACATTTTTATGTCAATATAATTGCAGTAATCTTATATATAAAAATGAATCGCAAAATGTGTTGGTAAGCGCATAACTCAACAACGCCTGGACCGATTTGGCCAATTCTTTTTTTTTATGTTCGTTGAAGTTCAAGGATGGTTTTTACAGCGAGAAAAATTCTAATAATTGCCGGAAAAACCCTAATAACAGCCCTTTTCGGGAACGGGAATGGGAACTTAAGACAACATTTGTTAATTCTAAAGCGATACGAAGTTCGCGGGGTCAGCTTGTCATCTATAAATGCGAAAGTTTGAACGTGCGTTTGTTTGTTACACAATCACATCGTAACAGCTGAACCAGCTATATAAATAGATTACAATCTGGAGTTCAATATGATGTTACTTTTATTCCCTAAAAGGAGTGAAAAGTGTCTACAAAGTTTTAAGAAAACCACTAGTTAAGACTTAACCAATGAAGAAGACGTACCACTTTTTTTTTCTTATAACTCTCACAATTCTTGTACCATTTATGGTATAACTGATTGTGTTTGATAGAATACATGCCATGCTTTACCATAAAAATAGCAGTAATATGACAGATAAGGAGTTAGTTAGAATGCAATTGTTCGATTTGACATATTAACATTTCTGTTGCGTACGTTTTTAGTATCACTGTGACAGCAAAACGGTTACAGAACCCGATTTCTTCATTGTACTTTCTTACTATAAATAATTAAATAGATCACGACAGTAATCAATTATCGACTGTTTATTTCAAGGTTCGAAAATGAAAAAGAACCCGATGAAGAAGAAATATCTAGAAAAGTTTCACTAAAGCCATAAAACTATAGCAAAATAACATATGCAAAGGCAAATAGTGAGGAAAAGACAAATATCAACATTATAATCAAATAATATCACGACTGTACCAAATCCCCAAGTATGACGCTAGACCCTTGAAGACAACTTAAAGTACAATAAACGATTTATAGTTTTAAGAGCAGCCTTTTTTCACCCTGTATGTACATATCATAAAAATTATTGAAGAGTAATTGACCTCCTTTTCCGCAGTCGGTTGAGAAAAAGCTCAATCATAAATCAATTCGTAGGCGGCTATTAAAGAATGGCACTCCATTACTATATACATATAATTGTGTGCGTTCCTTTAGAAAAGTATTAAAATATAGGTAGAAGTTCACCAACGCTATAACACGGTTACTGGTTATAATTTTTTTAGACATAATATTATACCATTCTAGCAGTACGCGTCGGCGTCGCACGGGTGTAATAATGATTTTATTGGTAATTTTTTTACATCTTGGGTTACTTTATCGAAGTTTTATACGGATCCCTAATAATTAGATATATGGTATTACAGCCTTTTTTGTAGATATTATTGTTTTCTATAAAACTGTAAAACATCACTTTGCTCTATTATCAATAATTTCCGCAGCAAACGTGATATACTTTAAACAAACTTCGACAAACTTTAATTTGTGTGATTAATATAATTGAAAAAAAAATGACGGTTATCTGGTTTCCATAGTCCAAGCTTTGCTTAGTTCGGGGCTAGAAAATGCTGTCTAAAATGTAATGTTTTTTTTTATAATACTAAAAGTTATCTCCGTTATTAACAATCTTGTCACTTACTCGTATATCATTAAAATCACAATATTTATGTTCAAATTCAGAAAAATATAATGTAAAAACTCGTGATAGCAAGATAGTTGAAATTTTCACAGATCATGTATTTCTGTTACCGCTATAACAACAAATACTAAAAACAGAAATTCAAGTGAGGCTCCCATACAACAAACGTGTTTTTTGCCGTTTTTTTAAGATAATGGTACGGAACCCTTCCTGCGCGGGTACGACTCGCACTTGATCGGTTTCATTTCTCTTTTATTTCTATAAAATCCATAACGGATGATTATCTTTCGCTGGCACTGGGCCACCGATGTCCATAAAACATTACACCGACTGATATGTTTTAGAGGAAATAAACTTTACGAGGCAACAAAGTATGGGGAAGTGTAGAATTACAGTTATATAGGTAATTATGCATTCCAGAACTACAACTAAGCTTACAACCATTATCTAAATATATAAAACTTTTGTGTATGACTGATTGACTGACTGACTGACCGACTGACTGATTGACTGATCTATCAACGCCTAGCCAAAACCACTGGTCCTATAAATTTGAAGGGTGTATTCTTTTTGGTGTTTAGGGGAGAAAGGACTTCTCGAAATTCAATTCAGGTAATGCAGCGATTTTGCGAAAGAATTGGACTTATGTTTTACAACCTGCCTGACGTCAACGAATTGGTGCATATTATTATATTATAATTATTTTAACATTTTATTAAATATAAAAAAAAGACTGTAAAAAAAAATTAAATGTGATGTTATTTTAATAATATTTCTGACATGTTATAGTTTTTACCAATAAATTGAGTATTCAGATTATTCGGTTTATTATAAACCAAATCAAGCAATTTGATGGAGCATTTTCGAATCGCCCATGTGGGGGCATTCATTCACGGATGTATGTTACACACAAATTAATTTCCAGGCGTGTGGTCCAAAATTCTTTGTCTTTATGATTGCATTTCATTATGTCTAATTAGAGGCGGTTTAATGACAATTTCCTTTTATCCTTTGCTTGAGACACGAAATATACTAGAAGGCGCTACGAGTAAGAATATACAGGCTAGTGTTTAAGGTATGAACGTAAGCGACGATGGGCTAGCAACCTATAACGTATGGAATGATAACTACTGCAAAATGTGTGCATGTGCCCGTAAATACTAAGCGCCTGGAGATCTGTGAGGATGTCTACCGAACCTGTGATCCAATTTCGTAAACGGCTTCAAAGCTATGGGAACAATGTTGTAAAGCCCTAACAACTCTATTTGTTTTTGTAAGAAATACCTATTTGTTGCGAGCCTATCCCCGTTACTATGAATACTAACTGCCTTACGATGTTTTCATTCACCGTTTTAAGCTCGTGTTAGTAGGTACGCATACAATTGATTCAAATCCATTGCCGGAATTAGAAACGACTATAAAAATGAAAACGACTATAAAATTCGAATATAAAAAATGTGGGCATGTGCCAAATATAATGTTTGGGCGTGCCTCTGACTACCCCCACTAGACATCTTCAAAGGATCTAACCGTCTGAAGATCTGAGAGGATGTCTACCGTACTTGGGGATTACAGTCGTGATCCTATTTATTTATTTTTATTTTATAAAAAATAGGATCGCAACTGTAATCCCCAAGTACGGTAGACATCCTCTCAGATCTCCAGGCACTGAGGTCCTTGAAGATGTCTAGAGGGGGTTGTCAAAGGCACGCCCAAACATAATATTTGGCACATGCCCACATTTTGCAGTAGTTTAGCATTCGACTTTCGAAATGAAAGTCAAAGTACACAACTAAACCAACAAGTGCATAAGCGAATATCGTCCTATCTATAGCCTATACATTACATCTCTAAGAAGCGAAACAGAATGTTAGGCGCTAGTAATTATGCGTGTTACTGCGCAGGCATTATGACTTGTAATAAAAACAAAATGGCCCCCGACAACCAACGACTTGTAGTCTTTGATGGTCAGTGAAACAAGTGGTAGATTGGCTCGTAAAAACAGAATGGTCTTGTGACCAGCCCCTTTACCACACGAGACGGTGCGAAAGTGACAACGCCGTATGTACCTACCTACAGTACTCAATACTGTTTTAATATTACTTTAAGAGCTTATTGTACGGCCCCAATTCCAAGCCCTTCTCTATCGTGTCACGTATATTCAGCTAGATGTTGCCAATGTACTCGTATTTTTCCTGGGGTGTTTTACAACCGGCCGCCTGCCTGACGTCACCCCTCATTGGGAATATATCCACCACGGTATATCGGTATTTAACTATAGTCGAAACGTTAACTATCTATTATTTACTTATTACTCGAGCATTCCATTATGACACGTGATAGTGAATCGCGTCCCACTCGGTCATCTCAGGTGATGTTCGAAGTGATACTGTAATGCCATATTTCTCGGTACGAAATGTAATGCCATTATCACATAACTTTAAAAGGCACTGTTTTGCGCATGTCTAAGGTTAATGCACTTTTACCTACATTAATAGTGACCTACATAGCTTCAATCATTGGTCAAATTCTCAAAATGTTTCAATAGCAGCATATTTAAATAAATTCGTTTAATTCTCATTCAAATAAGCCGATAACCAATTTGTTGTGATCGAAACGTTGAACGCATGCATTCCTTCTCATTAGTATTCCGTGTTAATTAGAGGAATATATTTATTATGCGTATCACATTTTCCGCTGGACTTTTAACTATAGAGTTCTAATAATTGTTATAAGCGGCGATGGGCTTGCAACCTGTCACGTATGGAATACTAACTACTGTAAAATGTGGGAATGTGCCAAATTTAATGTTTGTATGTGACTCTGACTCTCTAGACATCTTCAAAGGAGCCTGGAGACCTGAGAGGATGTCTACCGTACTTGGAGATTACAGTCGTGATTCTATATAAGTATTAATACAATAATATGGTGACAACGAAATGATCAGATGATGGAGTCAGGAGCTGTTCAACAGACACTAACAATGTCCTTAAGTCCTTAGTAAAAAACTTTGCATTCTTATCAGCTTCCGATGACAATGTTATATGATGTGACAGGTGATAGCTCTGGTGCACGATGGTTTGAATGATTTTACAAAAGCTTATCATTGAAATATATTTTTCAACAGTAAACTTATTTTATTTCGGTTGAAAATAGAAATAATCTGTAGCAATTCGGGTTAAAAGTATTTATAACGTCAGTAAGCAATCATTTACGTTCTTGTTCCCGTTTTGTCCCGTTTCGTCCCGTCTCGTCTGCGGTTAACAAAACACTTCCGTCAACGATGTGTTGAGGACTCTTCAGAAATAACCATCAAAGTGCGAATCGCTCGTTAAAGAACAGTTTTGTCACATGAACAGTGAAATATATTCTTCTTGAAGTAGCTCGTTTCGTGCTAATAGCCAGATAGTAAGAGATTACGGTTCTAAAAAGTGCGAATCGGATAATAAATAGGTACCCACATTAATAGAAGGCATTGATGTTTAAAATTTAAAATAATCTAGATTCCAAAATTTGTTTTCCTTTGGTTTTTTAGCTCTTTTTTATTGGTCTACTAGCGACCCGCCCCAGCTTCGCACGGGTGCAAAGCTGATACCAAAATATATTACAGAATGTCTTTGTAAACTCGTTAACAGCATTTAAAATTTTAAAAAAAAGTCGCGCTGATTTGAAATCTTAAAATTATCAGTGGTTCTCTAATATATTAAGCATTTTATTATACATATAAACCTTCCTCCTGAATCACTCTATCTATTAAAAAAACCGCATCAAAATCTGTTGTGTAGTTTTAAAGATATAAGCAAACATACAGACAGACATACAGACGCGGGAAGCGGAAAGCGACTTTGCTTTATACTATGTAGTGATTTAGCTTATATCTACTTATCTTATATTTGCCTTTTAAGTTTCACGCAGATTAACACAACAAACATACTCCTATGGAATTAAAAGAATCATGGTTGTTATTAATTTTCACTATAAATACGGCTAATTACCACGTTTTTTCTTGTATTGCTGACGTTTCAAGACAATTCTGAAAAAAAATATGCGCCGTATTTATAGTTAAAAAACATACTTCTACATTTATGTAGTAGGTAATCCGTAAAGCTAATTCGTCCAATTGGTTTCAGAGTCTCGTTTCGCTACCTCAATCAAAGAGGCTCACAACTGAAATCACCATTGCACTTACCAAAACTGGACATTTGCCACCAAATGTTTGGACGTGTCTCTGGCTCCCCTTCTAAGATCTAAGTACCTGGAGATCTGAAGATGAATAGTTGAACTTACGATATCTTTATAGAACAATGGTCATAATTCATAATTATTTATCAATCAGTTCGGCCTAATTTAGATAACCCTTGGCTTTGTAATCATATTGAATGGTGAGATACCTATAAATACAGGGTGAATTAAGGCTACTCCCGAAAACTTAAACTACATGTTTAGACCATGCATCAAAAACATACGTAGCTGGAGGTAACTTTGTAATGTTTTTGTGCCCAGAAGATATTACTAAAATTGTGCTTTCAAACAGTAGGTGTACCTTGCATAAATCCTCAACCTTATCATTATATTAGTTACAAAATGATTGCTGCAGTTTTGTAGGTATCATCGAACAATGAAAACGGGAATCGATATCTCTACAACTCTTAATCAAATTATTTATTCCCGACAAAACTAAATCAAAAGGGGTATTTTTTTACTTTTATAATGTAGTTTCCAGAAACCCGATTCTTGAATTAAGATATTTTAAACTTTAGGTTCAGTTCAATAGCGGCCATTCTTGGCCGTTCTATTACCTGTATTTTTACAACTATCTTTCGTCCTTTCGCATTAGAGTTTAACGCAAGAGTTTTACATACGAGAATTTAGATAAAAAAAACAGTCATGATCCTCCAAATAGGCCCTTGGGCATCATAGAAACTTCTTCGCTGGAATTTCCCACAGCTCATATGAACGCTCAGTATTTATATACTCCTGCAAATAGTGAAATCATTGTTTCTAAGATACTAAATCTGTCTAGGTGCTTGCTTCAAATCAGAAGTGTTTTACACATCACTATCATTCTATCATCAGTTGTTCAATTATCCACACTGAGTATATGTTCTAGCCATCTGCTAACGTTTGAAAACCTGATTACTGAGAGATGTTTGATCCCACGCCCATTGCCGACTCTAACCTATACAACATAACCTATACCATCTAATATACTTATTACTTACTGACAAACTGATATATGTACATCATAGGTACCTACTACTTTTTCTAGATTAATTATCAGAACTTTTATACATTTGATTTTATCTGCACTCAAGTAAAATCCTGTTCGTTTGGTGATTCGGTTTATTTTTAATGCATTGCATTAAATACATTATATTTTATAATCGAATATAATAAAATCAATTCTGCATTTCATTGGCATTTCATAGGTATTTTTTGATTGATATAACTTCAGTAATTGTTTAGCTATGATTTTTTTTGTCGAGCCGGCCGGCTGATTTGTGCGAATTTTTTTGCCGTTTTTGCGAATTTTTGGGGATGGACTGTATAAAACATAGTCGCTCGGGGAGGCTGGACGCTTGAGTGGATAAGTGATTACGTTTTGAGTTTCTTAATTTTTTTTTGTGATTTTCGACCGTAACCGATTTAAATGAATCTTGGATAGTCCATGGTCATAGGTCATGACCTAGAATAGAAGGTAGACTACCTTTGTCTAGATGCTACACTGGCAAATCCTGGTGGATGGTGGCTAGCATTAATATTAACTTCTGCTATAAGCGAGTCTAATCTAACGTCGTTTCTTCATGTTTTCCTTTAAGAGACTCCCAGTCGACGATTGCACTTTTTCGAAACGAAAAAAGAAATACTTCTGAACAAGCCACATCTCCTATTTTTATAAGTATATTACTTCAGGTTCCTACCTAGATTTATATTAAGCTGAAAACATAATAGCAGAAACTTTTCACGATAAAGATATTATTTCAAAATGATACGTTTTAGAATTTATGATCGAAATATTTTATATACCTACTATTAAAATCAACTTGTGATTTATTGTTAAAGATAGGTAATATGTAGATCTAGATTTCTATTAGGATAGATTTTTGATAAGTAAATACATAATTTATATCATTAATTTATTCGAAAAGCAAAGGCGGACCACGCGCCTACGTGTGTTTGTCGTCATTGCAGCGGTCGGTAGGATTATTTATCGAAGTGATTAAAGATGGGTACATCTTTATTCACATATACTATACATTATAAAATAGGAGATGTGGCTTGTTCAGAAGTATTTCTTTTTTCGTTTCGAACAAAAATAATCGTCGACAGGGAGCGCCTTAATGTTTAACCATATACATTTTTTGAATACAAAATCTTATGGTCCGTGATTCAGACGTGACTAACAGAAACAGACGACGTGAAAATTCTTCTCACTAGCTATACCAACAAAATTGATGATAATTTAAAATTCTAGTTCCCAATATCGGATATTCCCGTGTGAACTCAACATTGGTTATGTGAAGGTACCTACTATTTATTCTGAGTCTACGTGGGGGAATAAAAGCGAGACGTGTCACCGTAATGTCAATTGACAAGTGTCATGGGTCATGACTTGACTGGGCAAGTGAGCCGGTGTTGAAGGGTAGATACAAGGTGAAGAGTCCCTTGGGATCCGCCTTTGTCTTTGGATTTTGATTATCAGTTGCGCAAAATTCGTAGTTTTATAAATAACTTCATGGATTTTTGATCGAGCGAGCGAGCGTAAACTATAAGAACAACAGCAGCTGCAATGGAGAGGTTACACTGAAAATATTAATCCATAATTCGAAATATCCAGTACTTAAAGAAGGTAATACATTTAAACTAGCTTTATTGCGTAGCTTCATCTAGCTTCTAAGTCGTTTCAAAGTGATCCTTGTGATTGTATTGAAAAAAATACCTTATCACTTTGATTTTGACAAATCCTGCTTGATTTCTAACATTTTGGGATTCTTATAAAATATCTATAATCTCAAATATTTTCTTAGATAATGAATTCGGTCATTCGTCATCTAAAAACAATCTTCCTATTATTAAATAGAAAATTTACGATAAAATAATACGGGCTTAACAACCCAGATAATTATAGGGACCATCTACTAACTACTGTGTATCATCTTTTGGTGATTTGTGGGTGCAACTTCGTGTGAAGAATAATAAATCAAAAATCCGGCCAAGTGCGAGTCGGATTTGAGCACGAAGGGTTCCGTACCACTATCTATAAAAAACTGCAAAAAAAATCACGTTTGTTGTATGGGAGCCCCCCTTAAATATTTATTGTATTCTGTTTTTAGTATTTGTTGTTATAGCAGCAACAGAAATACATAATCTGTCAAAATTTCAACTGTCTAACTAACACGGTTCATGAGATACAGCCCTGTGACAGACAGACGGACAGACGGACAGCGAAGTCTTAGTAATAGGGTTCCGTTTTTACCCTTTGGGTACGGAACCCTAAAAATACAGGTGCTATTAATAGCTGTGTTGGCCGAGTGGGAGGTACCTTGACTTTCTTACCAAAGGTTCGAATCCCGGTTGTGAATTAGTTGATTTATATATTCGAAAAAATATATTTATGAACTACACGAGCTCTAAGCGGTGAAGTAAAACATCGATGGGTGACTGCTAGTGGTGTTAATCCGTACTTCCTTGCTGTACTGACTTCAAATTTGAGGATGTTTTTTTCTTAGATCTCAGAAAAATTTAATAATTACCCTTACCTACCTACCTTTTTTTATTAGTAAGCAAGAATGTATCTTGCTTACTAATAAAAAAAACTTTTACGACTTAACTAAACGCCAGAATAATCCGAAAGGTTTCGTTATAAATTTTGTCATTAGATGTAGCTTTTTAATTTTTATTCCAATAAAAATAACATAAATCCCTATGAACTACTAATCTCTTTTTGATAACATTTATATTACACCACGCCCGAGTCATGCTTTACAAAATAGAGAAATAATTATTGAAATCGGACCAGCCGTTACTGAGTAATCAATGTGTAAATAGGAGACCTCTTTTTTTGGAAGTCAAATAATAAAATAAACTTACCGATAACTCAAAGGCGCTCTTAGGTTTATTGAGGAGTTCCACGACATCGCCGCCACTCTCCTATCCCCTTCCCTCCAACTGGCGTAACTCCTCGAAAACTCCTCTCCCCCACACTGCCCACTCAACACTTCACTCACCACCTCCGTATCATTCACCAGCCAAAAGCTATCGTTCAAAAACGTATCATTAAAAACAGTAATGTTTTCTAAGGAATGGTTTGTGGGCTCATACACGCCGTTGTGTTTTGGACTAGAATAAACGTAAACGCGATTCAGCTCTGAATCGTTTTCAGTCTTTAGTTTTAGATCGTGGGTGGTGTTTTGGGTGTGGTATTCGTCGAGCGCGGTGTACCAGGCCTCGAGCACGGCTATGTGGGAGTCCAGGTCGCGGCACGTCAGCCGGAGTTCGGTGTCGTGGCATCGCTGCTCCTCCACGATTTCTGGAACAACAAATTACAAAATGTAGATACATATTGTGCCAAACATAGTTTTTGGACGAGTGGACTACACCTTTAGATATCTTCAAGGATCTAAGCGCCTGGAGATCTGAGTGTGTCTACCGTGGGGATTATAGTCGTGCTCGCCTATTGATTACCAATAGTGCTGTGTAGTGATAACTGTTAGTGATAGAGATAGTGATAGTGACAGTGATAGTGATAGTGGGAGATACCTTGACTTTTAATCTGAAGGTCATATTAGGGATATAAAGGGATTTTTCTAATCGAAAATTCGCCTTAACATTTGCTCAAAACGGTAATGGAAACCAGTTAGTATTCTTAAAAGCGGCGACGGGCTTGCAAACTTTCACATAATGGAATGCTAGCTACGGTAAAATCTGGCCATGCGTCAAATATAATGTTTGAACGCATCTCTAACCCTTTAAAGAATCAGAGCGCCTGAATGTATGACAGGTTGACTGGTGAAGATATCGCTATTTCACCCATTGTACAGTTTTCTTCTACTTAGTTTAAGTTTTAGTACACCAAAGAGGGTTGACGTCAGGCACAACATTGTTGTAAAACATAACACCCATTTTCCTGGGAAAATGTTGTGTGGACCCCACATTAAGTGGTCAAAGGGGAAAATGAAAGAATTATATTTTTTGTGTATAATAAAACATTTACATGCATTTATTCATTCATTGTCGTCATATAGGCATGTAAGATATGCGATGCAGCGCTGATGGACCTCCTAACCTCGATAGATTTTACGCTGCTATTCAATACTTAGTAATAAAAAATAACATGACCATAACTTGATTTATCTTCTGGTTCTTATCAATAGTAGGTACCTAATGGTGTTTTCTTTCAAATAAAAATCGAATAAATATATTCAAATAAGTTATTGATGTAAATTTACTTGTTTACTGTTAATAGCTTTTTTAAACAACCTTTCCTGACAATCGGCGACCGACTAATGACGAGCGTTAACTAGTTTGCGATACTGTAGCATAACTGATCTAAACTGTACTATTTCTTTATCATTTTCTGTCTGTTATTTCTTTATCAAACGAGCCCAAACACGACGTGGTTATGTTGTATAGTTAGGGAGTTTCTATGGCTACATTTACCATAATTTTATATTGTCATTGGAGATTGATAGGTATGCAAAATTTTATCTCAATCAGACTATTTACTGAGGAGTTCCGTTGAAAAGCTCCTGACTCCATCATCAGATCAGCTCGCTGTCATATTATTGCATTGTCACTAAAGTTACATAAGTATGCCAAATTTCAGCTCAATCGATTGAAGATAACTGCTTCAAAAATTAATAAACCTAGATTGTAAGTCCAAACTTATATTTTAGTGCCCCAGCGGGGTCCGTGTTGGGGAAAACTTGTTTTATAACACTCTATGCCAACTGGAACAATAAATATGAATCCCCGAAGACATGAGACGCAAGAGAGGTAATCGAATGACATCAGTGTATGTTATTAGTACCATTCTATTATTTATCCATAGGTAACAATATATATTAATATTTATTATATTATGTTATTATGATAATGAGGTGAAATACCTCCGAGTAAAAAATATGGCGGGCATAGTTTTTAAAGAAACTAAGAATTTAGGTTCAGGTCCCGTTAAAAGTTAAATATTGATGAACATAGCATAAGCATCGAGCTTAAAAGTTTAGCTAAACGAAGATACAAGTTTTTGATAGACTATTTACCTACCAATTGTTTCAGACCTAATTTCCCTCCGTAGAGTAATTGTTTTTATGTGATAGTCTTCCGCAGGTGTTGCACGGGTAAATCTACATCTACAGGGTGAAATCGTAAACACACGTCAAATTGATATGGGTGGTTCAGTATACGTAATAGTTTGGTTTCATGAAAAAATAATACACATTAAAAAAAAAAAAAACAACAACTGCAAAGGCATCTTATTACACTCGCAAAGTTTTGTGTACTTAGTTCAACTAAATTAACTTGATACTTTAAATGTTTTTTATCCGAATATTATTTTTTAAATATTTTAACAAAAAAAAACACTGATATTATGAACTTATCTGAATACATTGACTTTGTCTGCATCGTTTAAATTGATTACATCAGTTGTTGTTTTTTTTTTTAAATGTGTATTATTTTTTCATGAAACCAAACTATTACGTATACTGAACCACCCATATCAATTTGACGTGTGTTTACGATTTCACCCTGTATAATCTACTAACATTATAAATGCAAAAGTTTGGATGTTTGCTTGTTTTTATGTCACTCAATCACGCTGGCTAAACTGATTTTAATAAAAAAAAATTAAGAATAGTTAGTAAGTCAATGGTTTGAAAATATATATTTTTTTGTATAGTTAGTTAGTTCAAACCATTTTTGAAACGTAGCATAGATTCCGAAGCATAGTCCCGAAAAAAAAGAAATGAAAATCGAAGTCGAGGGTATTTTCACTAGTAAATCATAAAGTTGTCTAAAAGAGACCGTTTTTTAGGGATAAGACAGACCATTAGACAATTATGTTATTAACTATAACATAATTGTCTAATGGTCTGTTATTATTATTATTAACTATAACATGTTGTCTAAAGTTTCATTCATTCATTCATTCATTTATATATTTACCTACTACCAACTACTTTACGAGAGAAATGGACCCGCAAATTAGTGAGCTTGGTTTATCAAATTAAGAATATATTTAAAATATGTTTTTATGTATTTTAATTATAATTTAAGAACTCCAAACTTGAACATCTGTATGTACGACTAATTGCATAGACCGTCTGCCTCACATTAAAATCGTACGATATTTCTTCTTTATGAGCGTTTCATCGTGCTAAAGGTACCTTTAGCACCAGTTTCTAAGATAATCGTACCATAGGTCCGTTTAAATGGAAAAATAACCTATCAAATCATGAGTAATTTAATTGGGTACGTTTTAAAGAGAAAAAAAAACCGACTGCTTCACAAGTGTGAAGCTCTCAAAGTAGTTATGCCCATGCTAAAAATTGATCTTAGAACAATACTATGTACCAGGAATGTAACGGAGGTAATTTTATCGGAACCGTAGTCGGAGTCGGAGTTTTTAAATTTGATTTATCGGAGTCGGAGTTGGAGGCACTATCAGTAATCAGAAGTGGCGGCAGAGAAGAATAAAAACATTATTCAGTGAACATTTTAAATTTTAATTTGGAAGTACTTAATCAATTTACAGACAATGAAAATAAAAATTGCCATGTTTTCTATTAACATTTAACAGTTAACAGATTAAATCAAAATCACTCCAAGGTTGTTTTTGTGTTGATTTTTATTTTGTTTTATTAAATGTTAATGTAAAAAAAACCATGTAGTAATAATTTTAATGACATGTGTATCACACATCTTCCGATTAAAACCCCCGATTTAAAAGTTTCGGAACCGAAATCTGAGTCGAAAGTGTAATAACAATCGGAAGTTCCGACTTATCGGAGTCGGAGTCGAAGCTCCGTAACATCCCTGCTAGGTACCAACTCACGATGCAAAACTTGCATATTATATTGTTTTGATATTACTTTGAGCTTGTGGTACACAGAACTCGTGCTAAGGCCAAGTCTCTTATAAATACGTAATCTCTTAGGAGTTTTATCACAAAGTATAAAGCCGTTTTCACGTAAATCCCGATCCAGGAGTTACATAATTCAATGAACAGACATTCCGGCACGATTCGAGTTATTGTTAATGCATAGTGTTACGCCTTTTCGGCTTCATTTCGAAAGCGGAGAGTGTACTTGGCCCTTTGAGGTTATGAATTTTAATTATGTTTAACGGACCAACGTTCACAAAGGTAGTAGGCACCTACCACCAGGTAAGACCCTTTACAAGCGTCTATTTAACTTGCTTTGTAAATATTTATTTACAGAAATCTAACATCGATGTTCGTAACCCGACAATCATCGATAAAATTTTGACATCTTATCTATACTTATAATAAATCTGTAGAGAGGTCAATTCTGTACATGAAATATATTTCCAAAATAACTATCAGGGGGTGATTAGGGTTCGATACTGATGCCAAAAATGCAATCAGTAAATTTTTTGTCTGTCTGTCTGTCTGTCTGTATAACCGTTATAGAAACAAAAACTACTCGACGGATTTTAACGAAACTTGGTACAATTATTTTTCATACTCCTGAGCTGGTTATAGTATACTTTTCATAACTCTACAATCAATAGGAGCAGAGCAGTAAAAGGAAATGTTGGGAAAACGGGAGAAGTTACTCCATTTTTTAAGCTTCCGTCGCGTGTGCAACCTTAATGGTTAAAGCTACACAGAAATGATGTATGAGGGAAATGTTCTCCTTAAAATTATATAAAAAATATTCCACGACAGCATATGTCTATCTTTTATGGTTGACTCACAATAACACGTGTAACTCGAACATTCTCGAACGTTCGCGACCGGCCTAGCAGCTAGGCGTCAAGCGCGCAGTTCGGCCGGTCGCGAACGTTTGAGAAAAACAGAAATCATCTAATGTAAGCTGTGAAAAAAAAAGTTTTATATAAAGACATTCTGTAGTATATTTAGTACCTATCAGCATTGCACCCGTGCGAAGCCCGGGCGGATCGCTAGTTATTATTATAATGAAACTTAGGTGACTAATTAATTATTTGTATGTCGTAATATTAAGACAGAATATGTTGAACCTTATTTAATTGACCATATTCTAAACAAATAAATGAATTATTACTATTATTATTTATGTTTATGATTTACATCAACTCGGCTTCAGAGAACCGGGAAATTACTGAAGAGCAAGGGCCTAAGCCAAGTGCACTTCAGTGTTTTGAACATCTGTAATAGATGGAGGCATTTCAGATGGCAAATCAGTTTGTAGAAACTTCCTAACAATTCTACAAGTATTGAAAATGACTGATTTTTGCAGTAAGGCAAATATTGTGTGTCTAAGCAAATCTAGTAGGTAGATTGAGGGATTGAAATAACTGGTTGGGTATATTATTATTAACCCTACTCACAAATCGCTACAAGCAATACGAGAATTTGAATCTGACAACGAAAAGAATGTTAAGATACATCGTTTTCGGTTTGCGGAGTAGACCCCGTTTTTGCGCCGATAAAAATCTTATCTTGTCCGTCGGATTTACCACAATAAAGTTGGCGAAGTTCGGCAAATTCGCGCCAGATTGGACATCCAAAAGGCTCACTTAATGCAATTTAACTGTGTACCGAACAAGTGCGCAGTGCATCACAGAACCCTCTCTTCTTTCTCTTTCCCACTCACTAACAATCTACACTCTGATCATGCCATCCTTGTCTTAAAAAGCACCCCTTCAGACCAGAGGATCAGCGTTCCCGTTACCATGGCAACCGCCGAAAACAACGCTTGAACAATGCACCAGGCAATATTGGCCTCTACGATGACCAATTTATTTGGGGCTTATCCGAAAACTGAAAGGTTTGCTTACAAATCGAAGGTCAACTGATACTGGTGTTTAAGCAGAATGAGATGCAAATTAGTGTGAGGGAAAATGATGCATTGTGCTGTCGAATTAAAGCTCAATTTGGGTTAATTGAGGAGTTAGTAGCTATCCTCCCCAATGAGACACGAAACGGCAGTCCCAAACTGTGCTGAGGTGTCATTGATTGCTACAAAGGGACTTTTCTGGATGGAAGGTAATGAGACGATTTTGTTGCAAATCTTTTGTAGGCTTTATTGGTGCTTTTTGTAGAAATAGAGGACATTTTTGAAGTGAATAACTTCTATACAAGTAATACAAGCCAGGCAGTATATTTTGTCAGTCATTTCCTCTCGAACGAAAACGTATAGAATGCTTAAAGATAGTCGAAGTAATAAAGTACCTATTAGTACCTAAATCAAAATTGGATTTACGCAAATCGTAATATAATTCCTTTCTAGATCCAAAACTCTTTCATTATTAAAACTTGGACGAATCATGAAAAATATTACTCAAAATCTTCCATCATGGTATTACTCAAATGAAATGAAATGAAATGTTCTTTATAGTAACACAATGTAAGCAATTACAAATATGTATGTACAATAGGCGGTTTTATCGATTAATCGATTTATTCCAGACGGCCTGCTTAACCTATAAGCAAAAAACTGTAGCCATGCTCTCGACCACCGTGGTGCACGTGTTGGACATTCGTCAGTCAACTAGTATAAACTGTATCTCGGAGGCAGTGTTGAAGCAAATGAAATGAAAATTGTTTATCTGAGACGCACAAATACACAGAGGACAGAAGCAATCATTATTTCGCATTCAAACGGCTTCACATCATTGACACTTGCGTAAGTACTCTGCAGAATTAGCTTCCATGGAAAAACCTTTCCACCCCTAGAAACCAACTTCCAAGCAAAAATAACAAGGCAATAACACTTTATACCACTCACGCACTGTCGTAACACCTCAATGCTGTCACATCAACAAGTTACTTTTGACAGGTACTATTTTTCCAAAAATTAAAAGCTTGCGAAGGTGTTTGCTCTCTAACAGATGGAACAGTTAAAGGAGAGAATATTGAGATAAGATTTTTTTTTTACAAAATCTTCTTTAGTTCCGTACCCAAAGGGTAAAAACAGGACCCTATTACTAAGACTTTGCTGTCCGTCTGTCTGTCACAGGGCTGTATCTCGTGCATCGTGATAGCTAGACAGTTGAAATTTTAACAGATTATGTATTTCTGTTGCTGCTATAACAACAAATACCTACTAAAAACAGAATAACATAAATATATAAGGGGGGCTCCCATACAACAAACGTGTTTTTTTTGCCGTTTTTATAGATAATATTACGGAAACCTTCGTGTGCGAGTCAGACTCGCACTTGGCCGGTTTCGCGAGGTACCTAGATAAAAAGTATCCTTTATTATTCTAGGACATAAGCTTTATATATATTCCAACTGTCATCCAAACCCACAAACATCCAAACATTCTCACAATCTTTCTAATTTAATACACCAACTTTAGGATAATTATATACTCGTATATCACAAAATGATTGGAAATGGCTTACAAGCGAAATGGATTATAATTTTTATTAGCCAAACTAATGTTTAAATTTCATAGCAAAGCACCTGTCATAAGTTACTTTGTAAGTATACCTGTGTGTACCTGTCAGCTGTCACCACCCTATCATTGTATAAGCACCTAGAAAACAATACACATCAACGCAAGTGCTGGCATTGTACAAATACTTTGAGGATTCGGAGGCTTTTTGGGGGAGAAGAAATCAATTCTGCCGACAAATACTACCTAAGTAGTCCCTGTGAGGGTTGTACTAAGAGTAGTAATTTATGGACGATAAAATTACCCAAGATATATCATCATCATCATCTTCCTGCCCTTATCCCACTTAAGTGGGTTCGGCACAATATGTGTACTTCTTCCATTTCCCTCTATCAAATTACCCAAGATATATGATTTGTGATAATGCTGCTGTTTGTTCCCTAATCAAAAATAAACGACAAAACGGATTAAGATGAAATTTGCTGTAGTGTGTAGATAAAAAATCTGAATAAATTAAGGGGGATAAATGATAAAAAAAACGCAAAAAGGATGATTTTGGTATAGATGGCGTTGGTGTGCAACAAATCTGACATCACAGACTAAAAAAATTTAGTCGTCATAGCAACGCCGTTTTGACTAATGAATAATACGTCGTTTTCACCGATTGTCCCAAAATGTAATAACCAATTTTACCAATCTTTTCCTGCCCTAGTTATTTAGCTAGCTGTATAGAGATGAGTCTCGACACTCGTATTAGATTGGTCCCTCGGAGACAAGGGCTAGACGTGCTTAAGGGGTCGGTTTACATTGACACAGTATGATTTAAAGTGGGGCTATAAGGTTATCGTGATTTTAGTGAATTTGGAACAAGTTTTTTGTCATTTTGATCGTGTCTTTCTCAAATCGCAAATCTCAATTCAGGGTTTTATTTAATGAAATACAGAAACAGCAGGGCTATTTTCTAAAAACATGATTATCATGTTATGGTGCTGAATGCCATAATGCCTACGCTTTACAGACGTAGATACAGCTAGACTAGTCTACTTAAGCTACTTTCATAGCATTATGTCTTATGGCATATTGTTGTGGGGGAGTGCTGCAGACGTAAACACCATATTTGTGTTGCAGAAGAGAGCTGTTCGAGCAATTTACAACATGGGCCCCAGAGAATCACTGCAAAATAAGTTTAAAGAAATAAATATAATGACTGTACCTAGCCAATACATTTATGAAAATCTAATGTATGTTCGTAAAAATATTAGTTTGTTTAAGAAAAATAGCGATAATCATGATGCAAATACTAGAAATAAGGATAAACTCGCTGTTCCCACGACTAGGCTCACTAAAACTAAGAAATCATTTCAAGGGCAATGTGTACGTTTCTATAACAAAATCCCAAATGACATGCAAAAGCTATCTATTAGCAAATTTAAAAACTTAATTAAACGTAAACTATGTAAAAAGGCTTACTATAAAATATCTGATTATTTAGACGACAAAAAAGCCTGGGACTGCTCCAACTCGCTGTATCAATAATAATTAAGATTCATTTTGTATTAAAAATAAGTACAAAGACTTAAAAAAAATAACAAACAATGTACAAACTTAAACTAAATTAAACTTAACTAAATTTGACGATTCTAAATGATCCAAGTGATTTCAATGAATAAACGCTATTTTGATTTTGATTTTTGATTTTGATTTTTTATGTTGTTTAGGCACCCATACCTACGCTTCCAATACGCTGAAGCGTAGGTATAAAAGTCCGTAAAAGTCTGTTATTTAAAAGCATATTATTTGTAAAGCTTAACATCACGCAAGCAAACATTGACACAAAATTAACAAAAGAATATACTACCCATTCGTAAAATTAAATGTTGGCTCGGTTAGTAAGTTAAATATTAGCTTAGTTAGTTAGTTGACAGTCCAGTTACTCGTGCAACTGTGCACACTTGGCACAATAGTTGGCCCACATCGCGATGTTGTGATAAATACGAATATTTTCAAATCTTAGACTTTATTTTGAACTTTTTGGGTTTATCTATTACAAACATAAAACATACAAACAAACAAAAAATCAAATCTATATCTACCCTATATGTTATCGAGGACTAATAGCTATATAACAAAAAAGTTTCATCCAAATCAACCCAGTAGTTTTTGCGTGAAAGCCGGACAACAGACAGACAGAAAAAAAAACAATTTTTTTTTGGCTTTTGTTACATAATATGACATACATTAAATGAGAAATATTTTTTTTAAGTGTATATTCAATGTACAGAATTGAACTTTTCTACAGTTTTATTATATGTATAGATAGATAGATAGATATGTATAGATTTTTATTCAATGTACAGAATTGAACTCCTCTACAGTTTCAATATATGTATAGAAGAACAACATATGTATAGAATAAATTTAAGAATTTGAAAGTAAAGCGTTCGTGGTGAAGCTTGCCTAGTCTTCAGTGTGGTCGTCGTTTTTCTATTTAAAAACTAGCTGACCCGTGCCCGCTTCGCTGTGCGTAAGACATTTCTAATACCATCGTGGACTTTTTTGTAGACGTTTTTAAGGTGTACAATACTGTAGTACATTATTTTGATATATCTCGTGGGGTTCAGCCAGCATTTGCAATGTAAGCGCAAAAAAATGTGTTTATTTACGACCTCTAAAATTATCAGTGTTTCTCTACTATATTATGCATGTATTATACATATAAACCTTCCTCCTGAATCACTCTATCTATTAAAAAAACCCGCATCAAAATCCGTTGTGTAGTTTTAAAGATATAAGCAAACATACATACATACATACATATTACATACAGACGCGGGAAGCGGAAAGCGACTTTGCTTTATACTATGTAGTGATGATACAGATTTATTTGAAAACTAATCGGCGACGAGCTTATAACTTGTCACGTATGGAATGCTAACTACTGCAAAATTTGGGCATGTGCTAAATGTAATGTTTGAACGTGCCTCTGACTACCTCTCTTAGACAAGGAACTTTGTGCCTTGAGATCTGAAGGGATCTGTTTTTGGGGATTTAAGTCGTGATCCTGTTGCGTTGTTGTATTTAAAAACTAGCCCAAATCCTCGGTTTGGGGAAAATAGTTTAAAATTTAGAGAATATTTTACCTTTGGAACGTGAAATTGTCGTTTACTCCCATCTGTTTTGTTGACAAAACTACTGGGATTTTTTCCCCCATACGTTCTGTGACTTAAAAGACTATGCTTATAAAATGAACCCGTCACAATCGTTTACAGTATCACCGATTGCCTAGTTCGCTAAAACTAAGCTCAATGGAGTGTTTCAGACACAAACGACAGTCTGACAGGTGGACAGGTGTTGAAGATTGGAAAAGAACACGTATTTTCCCCACCACCATTTTTACTATTCGGTTAAAAGGCATTCCAGGATGCCTATTGCGTTTGTTACAAAGGCAACGTGCTCAACGATATTGCTATGGGACAGCCCTAAACAACATGAATGAAAACACATCTACCGGAACCACACCGCAGATGATATGACAGTAGATTTGCAGAGGTATCACTCCAGAAAAACGGACAAGTGCGAGTCAGACTCGTACACCGTCGGTTCCCTACAAAGTTATAGTTTTTCTAATCAAAGTCGTAATCTATAGACAAAAAACTATACTCTGTATTGTTATCCAAATTGTAGGCTCACTAGTTTCGGTGATATGGTGCGGATGGAGGGACGGACGGACAAAACGGACAAACACACGAGTGAGCTTATAAGGGTTCCATTTTTAAGACTTCGTTGTATGTCTGTCTGTCCGTCTGTTTGTCACAGGGCTGTATCTTATGAACCATGATAGCTAGACAGTTGAAATTTTCACAGATTATGTATTTCTGTTGCTGCTCTAACAACAAATACTAAAAACAGAATAAAATAAATATTTAAGGGGGGCTCCCATGCAACAAACAGGATTTTTGGCCGTTTTTATAGATAATGGTACGGAACCCTTCGTGCGCGAGTCCGAATCGCACTTGGCCGGTTTTTTCCTTTTGATGTACGGAAATCTAGGAATTTGAGCCAGTTCTCATACAAACTTTCTCATCAAAAATAAATAAATAAATAAAATTAAAATAACTCTAACTGAATTCTAGAGTCATTGCAAGAATAACAAAAAATTGCATGTACGAGTACCATTTATTATTTTTTTTATTTTTTATTGCTGGACATTTCACACAGCGCCATCTAGCCCTAAACTAAGCAAAGCTTGTACTATGGGAACTAAGATAACTGATAGAATACTTATATATGTTTTTTGTTGTAAATAGAAATACATACTTATTATACATAACACCCAGACACAGAACAAACATCTATGTTCATCACACAAATGTTTATCCCGGGTGGGGATCGAACCGACAACCTACAGCGCAGAAGTCAGAGCTACTACCAACTGAGCTGTGAGGCCAGTAAAAACAGAATGGAGTGATACAGCATTACCGGAACTCACATTACCCGCGCGCTCGGGGGAGACCCAGGTAGGGTCTTTTCATTAAATATTTATATTAACTACCTCCGCTGAATCAACGAAGGGGTAGGCAGAATTGCCTCTCCGTGTGCGAGATTAAAATTGCATATTTTGTTATGAGAATTGGGCGAATGTTGGTGTTATTTGGTGTTCGGAAGTCACATGTGCGCGCCATTTGTGTCTGCAACTCGTAGAAGTTCGTGTCTAATCCAAATACTCGTATAAACAAACTTGTTCGTGTAGAGGTATTATACTAAGAACTATCTTGACCGCAACTTGTTTATACTTGATCTGAATAAATAAAATATATATAAAATAAATAGGATCACGACTGTAATCTCCAAGTACGGTAGACATCCTCTCAGATCTCCAGACGCTTAGATCCTTTGAAGATGTCTAATGGGGGTAGTCAGAGGCACGTCCAAACATTATATTTGACACATGCCCACATTTTGCTGTAGTTAGCATTCCATACGTGACAGGTTGCAAACCCATCGCCATCGAATAATGTAGGAATCTATGTGTTCTCTTCTCATAGTCGCATTTTAAAATATAGGTATTCTTGCTAATTTCCCTTTAGGGGTTAATTTTCTCTTTTAGTCGAAGCAAAATCGAATCCTATCAAGTAAGCATATTAGCTACTGCCATCACAACAAGCCTATACATAATAAAGTATATGATGTTATTTATTTCTGCAGTTCTTGCCATTATTTTTATTTATCGGGTTAGATGCCGATAATACCTCCCTAGACAATAAACATTGTGGTGTGCTGCTAGATGATTGTATGCGGTAGGCACACTCGTATAAATACAAAGAAGAGAGCTGTCACTAATCAGCCAAAAAGCCTTCGTCGCAAGGAGGCGTAGGATGAGAAAATGTTTTGTGCTTATTTGTATTCGTATTTCAACTCTTTTTAAAGGATGTACACTGTACAGTGCTGGTTACACAGTGGTTTTTTTAAAGTAAAGAAAATACAACCAACTTGAGAACCATTGCAGCTTGGGTTGTATGTATGTAACGGAATCTTTGAACGTGATTTTGACGTACTTCAAAACGTCGGAAACTTTGCATTCTTAATAAGGATCGATGACAATACAAAAAAAAAGTTTTTTCAACCATATTTTTTATTATGAAGTCGGTTTAAAAGTAGGAATAGTAAATATTAGGATTTGAGGTTCAAATTAAACAAGTGGTTTTCAGGAGTAATTTTCGAACATGATACCTAATGTAGGAAAAAGATACCCTAAAGTTATCTATGCCATTAAATAAATATTGGTGGACATTTCACACAGCGCCATCTAGCTACAATGCTTGTACTTTTTGTTTGTAAATACATACATAGGATGTTTGTAGGTGAATAAAATCAAAGATACCTTCAGTAAATAATGAGAAAATCCCGATCAAAATGACAAAAAATATAAAAACTAAACACTTACCGTCTCATTAATAAACGTAGACTAGCGCAGGATTAAATTTAGTCCAACGCTTACGTTTGGACTAGTCGAATTCATTAATAAACAAGGATTAGAAATGGAGTTGCTTACATTAAGCTGGTATTAACAAGTCTTGGTGTAACCTCAGATGATCTTTGGATAAGTACATTTTTATTAATAGCACCGTTAGTATCTGTAGATATCTTACAGATTCCATCAGCTATTAAAAATAAAGAAAAAGACAAATAAAAGGCAGACGTCTCGTAGCATTCTCAAGGAACACCGTTTCACTTCTAACAAATCATCGCAACGTACAGAAAATGGTTGGAAATGGAACTTTTATGTCGCATTATACTTTCACAAGTTTGGAAAATCACCGCAATTTGCAAGAGTTTTTCTCAAATATACGTACTACTTAGCAGTTTAAAGTGGAAAGCTTTTGGAATAAACTTTGTAACGCTTTTTTGTATTATCCGACAAAAATACTTATGATCACGACTGTAATGATCAAGTATGTTAGACCTTCAAGCCTTAAAGATATCTGTAGTCAGTGGCATGTCCATACATTACATTTGGCAATGCCCACATTTTGCAGAAACATGAAACGGTGCAGGAAAACCTCCTGAGGAAACCAGTCAGTATTTTTACAAGCGGCGATGGGTTAGCAACCTATCAAAGAATGTTAATTACTGTTAAGCGTGAGCTTTGTCAACTTTAATGTTTGCTACACTAGACATCTTGAAGGATCTGGACGTCTAGAGATCAGAGAGGATGTAACATAAAAATAGGATCACGACTGTAATCCCCAAATACGGTAGAGACATCCTCTCAGATCTCCAGACGCTTAGATCCTTTGAAGATGTCTAGTGGGGGTAGTCAGAGGCACGTCCAAACATTATATTTGGCACATGCCCACATTTTGCAGTAGTAAGCATTCCATACGTGACAGGTTGCAAGCCCATCGCCGCTTATAAGAACACTAACTGGTTTCCTCACGATGTTTTCCTTCACCGTTTTGAGCACGTGTTTTTGATGCGCATATAATTTTTTCGAACAGAAAAATCCATTGATGCACGCCGGGATTCAAAATTACGACTTTCAGATGAAAGTCGAGGTACATCCCTCTCGGCCAACACGGCTTTCATCAAAACCCATCGACATCAAAACCCAAGTAAAAGTATATGAGCATAAATCACTACAAAACTACCTTGTACCAACTTAGGGGTGATAAATTAAAACGCCGTAAAATTAAGTGATGCTTAACATCAAACGACGGCGGATCGAAGTGTTCACTGTAATTAATCCTTACCCCTAGACAAGGTAGCTACCATTATAGCTTTGCCATCAAGGTCTAAACGGCGTTTTTGTGATAATTATCTTTAGTTTTGATTGATATAAGATTAAATCCCTACTGACTTATAAAGAAGGTTTTACATAAAGGCGATTTTATAAAATGTGACTGACTTAAAAGCTTTAACTAATATACTAGGTGACCCGACGTTGTCCTGTCCAAATTTGAACAATTGCATAGAAAAGATACATTGAGTTTTTCACGAATATTATAATTACCTGGGCATCATTAAAAAATATATTTTCCTAAAAACCATATTTCAATTGATTCAGTCATTCTCAAGTGATGCGCTTAAACAGAATTTTATTTATATTTATTTACTCTTAGAAGACACTTAGATAAAGTCCTTGGCCTAACATAAACAGACAAATAAATCTAGTTTTTCTTATGTTGTCATCAAACATGTTTTCAACAAATCAATTTAAGTGTTTTCAGAATCATCTGCAAAACACAAATAAATCACCCACACCATTTATAAGTCTGCCATTTGTCGGCTATTTTTACCCTCTATTATTGGATATAATCTGAAATGTCGGCATCTGGATGCGTTAACAATAACTCTGATTGAGCTTACAAGCAAGGACGAGCTATTTTAGACGACTGGCTGACAATAGGTTGTACAATATACACTCCGCAACAGAATATAGTGAAGAGTTGTCAAAGTATTTAAAGAGATGCCACAATAAGTATGTATAATAAGTATATATTTACAAAAAAAAAAGTATATAAGTATTCTATCAGTTATCTAGTTCCCATAGTACATGCTTTGCTTAGTTTGGGGCTAGATGGTGTTGTGTGTAAAGTCCGCCAATATTTATTTATTTAATTTAATATTAAAAGCTTTTATATAATTTGCAATGTATGTATGTAACTATGTTTTGTGGAATCTTGCAACTCAATTTTGAAGCTGTTATCTTCAACCGATTGAGCTGACATCTGACATTTTCGGGAATAATCATAAGAAACTAGCCGACCCGTGACAGACGTTGTCCTGTCCAATTTCAATAATCGAATAGAAAAGACAGATTTTTGAGATGCTGAGTCTTTAGTCTGTGATGTCAGATTTGTTGCACTCCGGCGCCATCTATACCAAAATCATCCCTTTTGCGTTTTTTTATCATTTCGGGGATGTTTTTCATATTTTAAAGTAGTCTATGTTTTATTCTGGCATTATAATCTACATCTACAGAAAATTTCAACTTAATCCGTTTTGTCGTTTAGGCCTGATTGAGGAACAAACATACATACAAACTCACAAACTTTCACATTTATATTATTTTACTGGGTAGTAGGCACAGGTGCAGCTACAAGGTAGGTAATGAGTTCTATTGCCCCTTTGAAAAGCTCCTAATTTAACCATCATCGTCATCTTCACTTTATTTCCTTACTAGCTGACCCGTGCCCGCTTCGCTGTGCGTAAGACATTTCTAATACCATCGTTGACTTTTTTGTAGACGTTTTTAAGGTGTACAATACTGTAGTACATTATTTTGATATATCTCGTGGGGTTCAGCCAGCATTTGCAAAGTAAGCGCAAAAAAATGTGTTTATTTACGACATCACATTAGAAACCTCTAAAATTATCAGTGTTTCTCTACTATATTATGCATTTATTATACATATAAACCTTCCTCTTGAATCACTCTATTTATTAAAAAAAACCGCATCAAAATCCGTTGTGTAGTTTTAAAGATATAAGCAAACATACATACATACATATTACATACAGACGCGGAAGCGGAAAGCGACTTTGCTTTATACTACATATGTAGTGATAGTGATGCCTGACGTCTACCTCCTTGGGGAATACTAAAGCTTATAATTCAACCAACTTCAATATTTCGCCAGAATATACAGCATACACCTATATCTTTATCTGTAAAGACACAATAAAGAACATTTCATTTAATTTCAGTATTAAAAAGCTACCAAAGGACCTTTATCATGGATTGGGATCAAAAATAGCTTCCAATCCCGATTGTTAGTCGATGTTGTCGAACCGCGTGCTACTAACAATAGATTTGCTAGCGTTATCGATTGTAATGCTAATGCCAATAAGGGTTGTTTAGATGTCTAATCGATAAGATTAGTTCTCTCGATTCTGAGATCCACGATAAAAATAAGGTCAAAATGGATTGCAGATGTAGGTATCTACCAGTAAAATGTGGGTAGTATATTTTGTTAAAATTAAATCCTAATAATATTATAAATGCGAAAGTTTGTGAGTTTGTATGTATGTTTGTTTCTCAATAAGGCTTAAACGACAAAACGGATTAAGTTGAAATTTGCTGTAGATGTATATATACTGCCCGAATAAATATAGACTACTTTAAAACATGAAAAACATCCCCAAAACGATATAAAAACGCAAAAGGGATGATTTCTGTATAGATGGTGTAGGTGTGCAGCAAATCTGAAATCACAGGCTAAAAACATTTAGTCTTTTCTATTCGATTATTGAAATTTGACAGGACAACGTCTGTCACGGGTCGGCTAGTGGGTAATAAAGTAATAATAATAACAATCTTTTGAGAATTAGGTAAATCTATTTACGACGAATGTGAGTAGTACCCAGACAAACTTAGAGTGTTTTATCTATGTTTTACTATCACTACATAGTACAAAGCAAAGTCGCTTTCCGCTTCCCGCGTCTGTATGTAATATGTATGTATGTATGTATGTATTTTGGTTATATCTTTAAAACTACACAACGGATTTTGATGCGGTTTTTTTTAATAAATAGAGTGATTCAAGAGGAAGGTTTATATGTATAATACATGCATAATATTGTAGAGAAACACTGATAATTTTAGAGGTTTCTAATGTGATGTCGTAAATAAACACATTTTTTTGCGCTTACATTGCAAATGCTGGCTGAACCCCACGAGATATCAAAATAATGTACTACAGTATTGTACACCTTAAAAACGTCTACAAAAAAGTCAACGATGGTATTAGAAATGTCTTACGCACAGCGAAGCGGGCACGGGTCAGCTAGTTTAGTAATAAAAACATTTAAAAAAAAAACTACAAAGTACTTAAATAGCGCATGAGAGACAAGTCTAAGTTGCTTTAAGACTAATTTTAGTTCCAGAGTAGGTAAATATTACCTACGGTTCTCTTTTTAGATCTAAATAAATAGTCAAAGCAGGAATACCCAAGTTTATGTAAACATGAAGGCGGTTTTAATAGTATGTTGAATTCTGTTTTTAAACATCGATACTATAAACATCGATAATTCTAATCTCTGCGCTACTTTCACATCTCTGTTTTTTCGAAATGTACGAGCGCTTATTATAGTCTATTTAAAAAAAACTCACCCCTAAGGATTTATAACCTTCTGTCGTGACGCGAGTTTTGAATGAAATCATCATCTGCGCGAATTTAATACAAAATTATGGCACAGGGTTGATGTTAGGGGATGAAGTAACCTATTAGTCAAACTGTCGACACTCATTGTAATTTGTAAGGGATTAATTTTATAAAAAAAATATAATGGCTTTGAAATCAGATAGGGTAAGGTAAAAAATTTTTCAACGAGTTATTATTTAATTAGTTGATAGTACCAACTTAGTAACATAGGTCAGTACATACCTAGTTGAAGATAAGGGCTAATAAAAAGGTATCTATCAAAAAATATCTCCCATCTTTACAGTAATATCTACTGGTCCTTTTAATGTATTTTTTGGGATATCCTCTATACACTGCTTTGTCCAGACACGATAGAGTCAATGAAGAACTAAAAACCGGCCAAGTGCGAGTCGGAATCGCGCACGAAAGGTTCCGTACCATAATCTATGAAAAACGGCAAAAAAACACATTTGTTGTATGAGAGCCCCACTTAAATATTTATTTTATTCTTTTTTTAGTATTTGTTGTTATAGCGGCAACAGAAATACATCATCTGTGAAAATTTCAACTGTCTAGCTATTAGGGTTCATGAGATATAGCCCTGTGACAGACAGACGGACAGACGGACAGACGGACAGACGGACAGACGGACAGACGGACAGACGGACAGACGGACAGACGGACAGACGGACAGACGGACAGACGGACAGACGGACTGAGAAGTCTTAGTAATAGGGTCCCGTTTTTACCCTTTGGGTACGAAACCCTAAAAAAGTAGGTTAGTAAACAAATTGCACGACTGTAATAATTTACGTTTATTCACATAGCATCGCTTGATTTATATTTGACAGGAAACAAGTGAAGTTGCAGTAAAACACCAACAGAAGAACCACGAGCTTTCATTTCCTCAGAGCATAATGAGGATTACCAGCTCACCTATCAGCCCGTCGACCGCCACCAATCCCAGGAACCACAGCAATCCTACGTGCGTGCATCTCACACCATACTCCATCAACATGTTTCCTATCTCACATCATCACAGAACATTTTCCGAAACGTTTAACCACTAGACACATTCAACCGGATTATAGGTGAACGACATCGTGCGTAAATACGTAAAAACCGATAGATTTTAATACGGAGCGCGACACGTCCGCGCGCGTTGAGCTCTCGCGTGGTACTGGCTTTTTAAATAAGAATTAAAGCGTAGAGGTTTGTAGCGTCGTAGACTCGTAGACCGTAGAACCTACTGGCATTATATTCTGTGGGATTTGGGAAATCCCGTAGCAGTTTATTGAGTTTTCATAGAAGCTAGTTTCCAGTTTAATTGCTGTATGGTACACTGAACCAGGGACGAGAAGGGTAAACTCCCGAGGGATATGTACGAACAAATAACCGGTGTTTAAGCTTGTTTTGTAAGAGTAAATTACACAGAATGTAGCATTTATTAGCGAAAACAATTTGAAGTACCTACCTAGGTACTTACTATGAAATAAAATCTTACGTTACACCATAAAAAAATACTTAACAAAAACAGGACATAATTATAAGTAATTAGAATTACGTTTAAAAAACTAAAAAGAAACCGACGGAAATGTACAGACCAATCGAAATGTCAAGGGATGATATTAGTGTTTTGATTTTTATGAATAAACTATTAGTCCTACTTGAATATAATTCAAATGAGACTTCTTTACCTACACATTAGAAAATCGAATCATCGAAATCGGATCACCAGATATAAATATATATGCGCGGTTATACATAAAAAAACCGGCCAAGCGCGAGTCGGGCTCGCGCACGAAGGGCTCCGTACCATTATCTATAAAAAACGGCAAAAAAAACACGTTTGTTAGATAGATAGATTAGATAGATTATAACTTTATTGTTCACCATAACAAAAATACACAACAAAAAATGATATAAAAACAGTGTAAACAATGGGCGGCCTTATCGCTAACAGCGATCTCTTCCAGGTAACCTTTGGATGGACAGGATAGAACTTAACATAAAAAAGACGGTGGTTAAAAAGCAAAAACTAAGATGAATACAAAAGGAAGATATCTACTTAAATATAATATATAATATGTATATACATATATATATACAAACAAATAAAATACATAGATAACATAAATAACATAAATAATATAAATAACATAAATAACATAGAATATACATAACTACTCACATATCAATAGGTAAATATAAAGTCATACAACAAGTCTAGAGTGAAGAAAGGTAATGCTGGTGTACAAGGTTTTTGAAAAGTACAAGGTACAAGGTACAAGGTTTGTTGTGTGAAAGCCCCACTTAAATATGTATTTTATTCTGTTTTTAGTATTTGTTGTTGTAGCGGCAACTTGCCGCTACAATACCGGCAACAGAAATACATTATCTGTGAAAATATCAACTGTCTAGCTATTACGGTTCATGAGATACAGCCCTGTGACAGAGACGAACAGACGGACAGCGAAGTCTTAGTAATAGAGTCCCGTTTTTACCCTTTGGTACGAACCTCCTCTTTTTATGTCGGTTATAAAAGTGAAAACCGTAACATACCTTTGACGGAACGGTAGGTATCAATTGTTTATTGAGATCACGCGCATGACCGTTGCGTAGAATATTTAACAAACGACCACCATAGTCGGATTGTTCGGTAAATATTGTATTCGTTGGTTCAATTCCCACACTGTGGGGCTATTTTGTAAAAGGGTAAAACGGGACCATATTACTAAGATTTCGCTGTCCGTCTGCCCGTCTCTGTTTGTCACAGCGCTGAACTGCTATCTCATGAACCGTGATAGCTAGACAGTTGAAATTTTCACAAATTATGTATTTCTGATGCCGCTATAACAACAAATACTAAAAACAGAATAAAATAAATGTTTAAGTGGAGTTCCCATACAACAAACGTGTTTCTTGCTGTTTTTTATAGATAATGGTGTGGAACCCTTTGTGCGCATTGCGCAAGTCTGACTCGCACTTGACCGGTTTTTAATCACAAATGTCTCTTTATACCAAACTAGGCTAGGCCTAGGTCGAAATGGGCATCTGTAAGTAGGTAGGTATACATACACGCGCTCTCCAAAGCCACATAAGTACCTAATAAGTATTTTGTCCTCAATAATGAAACTCCATGGATTTGAAACTTGATTCCGAAACTTCAAAAGTACCCTCACCTCATCAGTACCTCACTGATTTTGTAATCCTAATTATCCTTGGGCTTCCTCGAAATAATTCAATTATTTACTTACAATAATTACGTTTAGAAAACGAATGTTGTTATAAATCCAACACAAAATTTCATACTTTATTTTTTTCCTCAAATTTAAATAGTATTAGAAGTATATCTTTGCAACCCAAAAAATATTTTTATATCGGTTAATAAATGACGGAGTTCCGAGATAACAAACATCCAAAAATTTGAAAACCCCTTTTTTATTAAAAACTAGCCCTCCCGTGCCAGACGTTGTCCTGTCAAATTTTAATAATCGCATAGGAAAATGCAATTTCAGCAACTTCCAGTTTTTTCCCTACAAACGTTGTACTGATAAAATAAATTACTAATTTTGGTAGAATGCGTATCATTCATTAGTCAAAACTGCGTTGCTATGACGACTAAATGTTTTTAGTCGGTGATGTCAGATTTGTTTGCACACAGCGCCATCTATAACAAAAGCATCCTTTTTGCGTTTTTTTATCATTTAGAGGTTGTTTTTTGGATTATAAGTTCCCCCTTTATTTATTCAGATTTTTTATCTACATACAACTTTCATCTTAATCCGTTTTGTCGTTTATTTTTGATTAGGGAACAAACATAGCAGCCTTATCACAAACTTTTGCATTTATAATATTATTAGGATTGTTAAAAAAGCTCAAACCAGTGATGGGGTAAAGAAAACATAAAAATAATCTTAACCATTTATTTTGTTGCGATATCCTAAGATAAATAAAGTTGTAAGTTATAAATTAAAAACTAAATTATTAATACGAACGGAAAATGTTGGCACCATACAAAAGAGTATGGCGTTTCTGAGACCAAAAATACCTTGCCACGATTAATTGCTTGCGCACAGAGGATATAAAATTTATCAATTGAATTTAATACTTATCCAATCGATATAAGGTATACATTTCAATGCTTCAGTTGATACATTTTTAACCCTCTGCTGTCCCGTCCGCCAATGTGCGCAGACCATATTTCAACATACTTCAAATAAACCACAAAGTATTTATTTATGGACAGCACTTTTATACTTCCGGTTCAATAACTTTGTCTATGAATGTGGTAGACATTAATTTTTACTAGCTGCTCGCCCGGTTTCATATTTAATACCCTAAGTTACATAATTGCAACAATCGTGGATTTTTTTTTGTAAAGGATAAACTAAAAAACTATTGGACCAATTTATACAGTTCTTCCATATATCAAAAGCTGCATTATCAGCGAGTAAAATGGGCCATATTATTTTTCAAACTATCGTGATTAGTAGACATAACTATAGATTTTGACACGGGTCTTTATCACGTAATTACCTTTAATTTACCCGTGTCAAAATCTATAGTTAAAATGGGCCATATTTTTCTTTTATATTTAAGATCCCCACGAAAATTGCAATAACGTAACCTAAGATATCAAAAATATCGAAAATATTCATTAGGACAGCTAGTATTATAACATTGTGACAAGGTAAAGTGAACTAGCTAGACTACGAGTACTATGAAATAACAACAGAAAACAAAAAAAAACTTACACATCTTTAAAGAAACTAATCACAATCATGTTATGTCAACGTTCACTACATTAAATGGGTGGTTAGTGGTTTGGTTACAGTTTCCGGCATTGTCAATTACAATGTGTTGTTTGTCTGTCTTGTTACTATCCTTTATCCTTTGTTGACAGCTCAACGAATGACACATCTGTCAAAAATGTGAGCTACGGAAAACGATAAGCGCGAATCATTCAGGCAACCTGATTTTGAAAGTGCCAAATTAAAAAGTTGAAATTCGCCACTTTTTTTTCTTTTTTTTTTCGGATACCCATCAAGATGCATGGTCTAAAGTCTAAAATTATGGTACTAGCGAGCTGATCTCTGGTTAATTCATTTATGAAGATTTTGTTGTAGCGGCTCTGTCCTCGAGCGTCTAATCTGAAGGCGCCCTATATAAGTGCGGTTTGGCCGAATACATCGGAGCACTGTCAAATCGTTTCGATAATGTCAGTCGTTTTACAGAGTAAGGGCCCAGAATACGAGTCGAAGGACTCGGTGATATGATGTTCGAAAAAATTGCAATTTTTGATATTCGAAACAGTTTTTTCTTCAAAACCTATCAAACTTACAATTTACATAGTACATATAATGCCAATAAAATTCACGCCCACATTATATTTCTTAAGTTATTTTATATCTATGCGCCTAATTCTAATATTATTATAGTTATTATTGTTCACATATTTATGGTCTAAATTCAAAAATTAAAATTTTAACAATATATATTTACTTAGCTTTGGGACGCGGATTTACTCGCGTTGTATCCAGATGTACAGTACCTTAAAATAGGTAGAGATATACAGAAACTACTTTTTATGTCTAAGATTTTCGTTAGTCATTCGTAATATGGTTTGATGGTATCGTATGAGTCATCAGCATTATCATTTTTACAGTTTTTAGCAAGTGTTGCTTTCACTTTGAAATCATAAAGAAAACAGTAATTTAGTGCGGAGTAGACAAAAAATAGATTGTGTCAAAAATAGGTTACTAGACTTTCTTCCAAAAAATTACTTCCAGGGTGCTACATAACATCCAAACATATTTTTTATCTACTCTTTCGTAGACAAACCGTTTTCTCGGACGCTCGTGTAAGCAAGCCGATTTGTATAGACTACGGCCATAATAATAAAAACCGGCCAAGTGCGAGTTGGACTCGCGCACGAAGGGTTCCGTACCAATAATTATGTATAAAAATCGGCAAAATTACACGTTTGTTGTATGGTAGCCCTACTAAAATATTTATTTTATTCTGTTTTTAGTATTTGTTGTTATAGCGTCGATAGAAATACATAATCTAAAATGAAAATTTCAACTGTCTAGCTATCACGGTTCATGAGATACAGCCCTGTGACAGACAGACGGACAGACGGACAGCGAAGTCTTAGTAATAGGGTCCCGTTTTTACCCTTTGGGTACGGAACCCTAAAAAGTAGCCATAGATAACGCCATCGGAAGGATAAGCATGAACTTAAAATTTGGTTTAAACATACAGTCAACTTAGTAAAGAGACACCTAATTTAGGAACATTATATTTTGTGCACGTGGGTCCCTTTTAAATATTACAAAGCGTTTTCTACTCGATTATTTAGTTTCAAAAAGTCAAAAACATTTAACTGTATCGTCTTATAATACAATGGTGGCAATTCTGTCCACGATATAGCTAAAATTTCGTCAAATACGCTCTTATTACTTTTATATTAAAGTCTAATTTACCGTAATAACAGTTCTTAAATTTAGAATATTTTAGATATATTGTTTTTTTTGTTGTTAATGGTGTCCACAATCAGTTTATTTGATAGCTTTCCCATATGCGAGTTAACATTTAACCATATTTATCGAATTCTCTCATTTTGCCAACAGTGATGTTAACACTGAAGAGTTAAGGCCTGCGCACTGTGGCGGACGGAAGCGAAGAGGATATAAAATTTATCAATATAATTTCATAGTTATCCAATCGAAATAAGGTATTATGTTTCAATGGTCGGGAGCATCGCAGCGCAGTTTTGCTAGATTGCTAAATTTTAAATGCTCTTCCTTCCTCTGCGCTTCCGTCCGTCACTGTGCGCACTCAATTAAACGTATAATACAAAAATACGTATAACAATCGTGTAACAGCTTACAGCCATGTTGAATGTGAACTTAAAAACTAACGAATGGTATAAAAGTCTTCACATTTGCGGTAGGAATTCAATGGGAGTCGCGAATTTGAAGTCTTCGGGGAATAGTTTTGCTGCGAACGGGTACATCAGTTTGTAGGACTGACGGATTGTTACGTCAGCGACGCCAGCGATATCGCCTATCTCTTTCTGGCTCCGTTTGTCTTCTGATGCCTGGAAAGTAGAGAAATATTAATTAGAATAGAATAATAATTTATTTTGTACGAATTCAAATATATATCGCACTTTTATTTTCAAACCGTCACTAAACAAAAAAGAAGATTACAATACACAGAGAGAAAAAAAAACTTGAGAGGTGTCAAGGGACACCCGGATGGAACGAAGTTCTCACAAAATAACGTGGGACAAGGGAAGGGGAATCAACTTTGACTTCGATTTCGACCTCGACCTCGACCTCGACCTCGACCTCGACCTCCACCTCCATCTCGACCGCCACTTCCACCTCGACCTCGACCTCGACACAATTAATAGATATATATATTAATAGATATACTATAGCAAAAAAGTGTCGTGACAACTTTTCGTGACAACTTTTCGTAAGATTTTTTTCCGTCTATCCCCCTTTCACAACGCGCGATAAGGAACTTCGTTCTAATATTTTTTATAAAGTGTGACTGACTAACCCTTTAGATGTATTTAAAGATCTAAGAGGATGTCGTACTTGGGTATTGCAAAATATAAATAAAAATTAAATAGGATCTCGACACGACAATAATCCCCAATTCGTAAACATCCTCTCAGATCTTAAAAGATATATCTAAAGGGAGTAATCAGAGGTACGTGGAAATATTACATGCCATCAAAAACATAACTTGTAAAAAAAGCCAAGTCTCGCATCGCAACTCAGTTCTTCTACCGTAAAAAATTGTGAGATCCATGTAATACCAAGTCGGTTAATTTATTCAGTCCCTACTTTAAGGGTCCTTCTGTCTACGTAAAGGTTAGCTAATTACGGAGTTGCCATCCTACAAGACCATTACGTTATAATCGGATAACAAACAGGTAAACACTTTAAACTCACACATTTTTGGGGTTCCATACCCAAGGGGTAAAAATAGGACCCTATGACTAAGATTTCGCTGTCCGTCTGTCGGTCTGTCTGTCCGTCTGTCTGTAACAGGGCTGTATCTCATGAACCGTGATAGTTAGACGGTTGACATTTTTACAGATGAAATATTTCTGTTGCCACTATAACAACAAATTCTAAAACAGAATAATATAAATATTTAAATGGGGCTCCCATACAACAAACGTGTTTTTTGCCGTTTTTTATAGATAATGGTACGGAACCTTTCCTGCGCGAGTCCGAATCGCGCTTGGCTGATTTTTAAATAATGTGTTGACACAGTTACCCATTTAATAGCTATGCTGTAACAGTTAATTATGCTGAGCTAAATTGCTATTTAGTTAATATACGAAGCCATTATGGGAACAGGGTTTATTTATTATCAAACGACCTCAAATCGTTGTTTTTCGTAACATGCTGTACACTATACGCAATCAGTGGTTTTCGCACGTAATTAGTTGACATAATTATATCAAACTTGACTACAAAAATGCAATTTTGTAATATAAAATTCCGTTTATGTATACAGAGAACTGTGTTGGTCGATTAGGAGGTACAAAGGATTTTAATAAGTGTATTTTGGTCTACGTAAGTTTAAGCAATAACATAACACGTGTTTGAAACGTTTAAGAAAAAGCCGTGTTAGCCGAGTAGGAGGGTTCGAATCCCGGCGTGCATCAATGGATTTTTCTGTTGTCAAAATGTGGCCGTGTGCCAAATATAATGTTTATGTACGGAACATAAAGTAAAAAATATCTCTCGCGTTCAAATATATCTAAATATTTTAATTAATTTCAATTAATCAAAAAGTCAAGAGACGATATAGTTTTAAGCCACATAAATAAATAGGACCTCCTCGGGTCTATTATTCTCTACACAATATAAAAAAACTCATAAATTCGAAGCAAAAACACAATAAAAAAATAAAAACATATTATGAACCTCCTTTTTTTTCGTCGATTGAAACTTACCTGTGACGCCATATAAATAGCGGCCGCCGCCACCGATATCGGCGATCTTCCCGACACAATATCCAATTCTCCCGCCTTCCTCGCAATATGTGTCGCCGCTCGCTGCACAGAATTCGGCAGACCAAGGTTCGAGCAAAACCGCGACATAAAATCAGCTGTAGTGATAAGATCCACGGACGTCTCAAGCGCTTTAAGAATGAGTTTGAAACAACGTCCGATCTCTTTCTTGCTTATTTTGCTGACTGCGCAGATCTCCTTGAAGGTACGAGGTACTCCTTCCTGCCGACATGCTATGTAGAGGCAGGCAGAGGCTATGGCGTCGTTGGCGCGGCCTTTTAGATTTTTGCCGTCGTGTACCTGAAATTATAAAGATAATAATGTTTATTGTTCTGTTTTGATGTTTGTTGTATGTTCCTATGAAGTCCCTGACTTCTAAACTAGGTACGAGGACCAGTGTCAATGTCTTCTCCATGGTCGCAATAAATATTTAAGACAAGTATATAGTAAGACGACTAATAAATGTTTTTGATGAATGAAGAATCGTTTTTTCTCAATAACCGCAAAACATAGTTTTGTTTTTTATGACAAAGATAACTTAAGTTTATAATCTAGATAAATTTTAGACAGAAACACGATTGGTGAAACTTATCTCAATAGATAAATTTTTCAAAGAAGGCTCTTCAAAAACACTAATATCGTGTTTAATCAAATCTATGAACAGCTAATCAGTTTATTTTTACATAATTCGTTAGATAATCATACTAACTAAGTAAATTATAGACAGTTTCTTTTTAAGTTTGATGGTTTTCAAGATAATACAGTTTTATCACTTTTTCCGTCTTATCCGGGTAGACTCAGCCCATACAAAAACCAAACATTTCACATATCACCTTAAGAGGGTAATCCGAATTATGTGTTTGTTTTAATAACTGAAATAAACCGACTATGTATGTGAAGTTTTGTTGATAAATCTATACTAATATTATATAGAGGAAAGATTTGATTGTTTGCATCGAATAGGCTCCGAAACTACTGGACCGATTTTAAAAATTCTTTCACTATTAGATTCCTACATTATCCCTGATGAATACGGCTGTATAATATTTTCAAAAATGTTAGGGATCCGTATGAAAACTTCGATAATGTAACCCAAGGTGTAAAAAAATGACCCATAAAATCATTATTACACCCGTTCGACGCCGGGGCCGACTGCTACGGTGCTATTAATAAAAATTTACTTATCCAAAGATTATCTGAGGTTACACCAAGACTTGTTAATACCAGCCTAATGTAAGCAACTCCATTTCTAATCCTTGTTTATTAATATTGAATTCGACTAGTCCAAACGTAAGCGTTGGACTAAATTTAATCCTGCGCTAGTCTACGTTTATTAATGAGACGGCTAGTGTTTAATAAATCAGATATTTCACTAAAATAATTTGTTGTTAAACAAACGGTTAAACATGACTAATATGTCCTGATTATTTGTGAAAACACCGTAGTTATGTAGATTAGAATTGTTTTTAGATAGAGAGCTGTGTGCAACATTGTGTATTTTGAAACCATAATTAAATAATTATATTACCTACATTGCATTATTGCGAGATAAATAAAGTAGCATAATGACTATATATATTACTAGCTGACCCGTGCCCGCTTCGCTGTGCGTAAGACATTTCTAATACCATCGTGGACTTTTTTGTAGACGTTTTTAAGGTGTACAATACTGTAGTACATTATTCTGATATATCTCGTGGGGTTCAGCCAGCATTTGCAATGTAAGCGCAAAAAAATGTGTTTATTTACGACATCACATTAGAAACCTCTAAAATTATCAGTGTTTCTCTACTATATTATGCATGTATTATACATATAAACCTTCCTCTTGAATCACTCTATTTATTAAAAAACCGCATCAAAATCCGTTGTGTAGTTTTAAAGATATAAGCAAACATACATACATACATATTACATACAGACGCGGGAAGCGGAAAGCGACTTTGCTTTATACTATGTAGTGATACTTAAATATTAAATATTATAAATGCGAAAGTAACTCTGTCTGTCTGTCTGTAACGTTATCAGGGCTAAAATGCAGGGCTGATTGTGATGAAATTTTATATAGAGATAGTTTAAAGTCTACTTTTTTCCCAATATTTTTTATTTTAGTTTCAGTAATTTCTTTGTTTAACGAAAATCGATTACCTGACGAACTACCTACGCGGACGAAGTCGCAGGTAGAAAATAGTAGACTATATGCATAACTGTAATATAAAAACATAGCAATGATTTAAATTTTAAAGGATACTTATTAAACAGTTTTTGCAAAACTGAACAAAATCTTTCTGTGTAATCATGATAATTTTAAGATAAATAAATAAATATTGTACGACATTACACACAGCGCCATCTAGCCCCAAACTAAGCAAAGTTTTTAACTAGATAACTGATAGAAGACTTATATTTATATATTTTTTTTGGAAATACATACAATGATACATGCACTGACATTCTATTCAGCCATCACTTAAAAACCATGGAGCCTGGTCTGGCTTTCAATATAAGTGCTGTCTGCAGTACTACATCTCAAAATAATTTATTTGTATCATGCTTCAAGCAGCAGCAACCTACAAAGCTGTTACAAATCATTAATTTATTCGAAAAGCTAAGGCGGACCACGCGCCGACGTGTGCTTGTCGTCATTGCAGCGGTCGGTAGGATTATTTATCGAAGTGATTAAAGATGGGTACATCTTTATTCACATATACTATACATTATAAAATAGGAGATGTGGCTTGTTCAGAAGTATTTCTTTTTTCGTTTCGAACAAAAACAATCGTCGACTGGGAGCGCCTTAATAGATTAATAAGTTTTCTGACAAGCTTTTGTAAAATCATTTAAACCAGTGCGCAATCACCAGTCACATCATATTATATCATTGTCATCGGACTTGACAAGAATGCAAAGTTTTTACTCAATCGAAGTACTTAGTAATTGCTTCGAGTTCCATTGTGAGTGTCTGTTGGACAGCTCCTGACTCCATCATCAGATCAGCTCACTGTCACCATATTATTGCATTGTCACCAAAGTTACATAAGTATGCGAAATTTCAGATCAATCAGTTGGGATAACTGCTTCAAAATTGAGTAGCAAGGTTCCACCTTAACAAACTTAGTTACATAATTACATACATACATACATTGCAAGTTAAATATAAGCTTGTAATAAAAAGTGCACAGTCAAGTGAAACAGTCAAAATTAATATTTACCTGTTTAAACAAATTATTGGCTCTGTCAACAATAGTTTTGGGCAGGTTTATCCTGTCAGCCATTGTGTTAATTTCCCGGAATGCGTTTATGAGTGCTCTGTCAGTGCTGCTGATATTTCTCCTGTTTTGGTACTTTGAAACTCCGAAACTGTCAAACGATGCGTCGCCACGACCAGGTCCGATGATGGTGGAAAGATCTCCACCAGATAGGAGGGGATTTTCAGGACCACCAACACGAGATGGATCAACTCCAGACTTTTCATTGCTGAATGTACGCCATTCTGAACCAACATCTATCACCCTAGAAAAGATAAAGAAATAGAAAAAGAAATAGGATAATTTTTATTTAAAAATTAATAATACATTTGTATGTTAAGTAATATAACATATTGACTGTCCATGCATTATATGCATATAATGCATTTTTGGTCTAGCTAATACTTCCGTGTATTCTGCTGTGGAACGAACTGCGAGTCCAAATGCGGAAAAGTGAGCTCCGTTACACATAATGCATTTGTTAAAGGTAACTGACCCGCGTTCCCTGAGATAGAGGGGTGGGCTAGGACTTTAATTTTCTAATGATGTTTTATACAATAAACTAGTGAAAAAAAACCAATCGGTCATAGGTACCAGGCAATTGAATAGCACCGGATAGTCAATGTGTTAACAACAAAGTAAATAGCAAAATATCACTAATTTAGGTAACAAATGGGAGTGAGAATCAAATAATAGCCACTTACAGCCAATCAAAGTAAAGTAAGCGACTGATAACATGACTATGCATTGAATAACATCGGAAAGATAATTAAAACTTGTGGAAACACACAATGCACATTTACATTATTTGCAGATGCAAATGATTGCACACACTGACCTTGAGTGGTATGCCTGCGTGTTTAAATTGACATTTTCAGTAGGTAATAAGTTTCATAAGAAAAAATCACAAACGACAATACTTTAGTGACCTCGTAACATAGAAATCAAATGCATCGCACGCGTCGTTTCCCCAACTTTGTTATTATTACGACACAGTCTGCGAGCGATTGAAAAGCTCGGCATTTCGTAAAAATGTTACTAAACAATGCTCACCTGTCTCCGACGACAAGCCCGCATTCCGAGCAGATCATGTCGCCAGCTCGGTAATCCTCGATGAGCGGTGCATCGGGGTGGGCATAGCACAACACCTTATTGGCCTCAGATCTAAAACCACAAACGAAAGTAGGTTCAACATTCATCAACAAGTAGAAATCACACCAAGGGAAGAGTACTTCGCAGTGATGTTGTACAGGCACTCGACACCACTGAAAACTTACGTATTATCAATAGTATTAACATTATTCGCCTAAATGAATTGGAAGCGACGTTAAACAACGAAAAACAAATAAAATAAGTTAGGAAAACAGACCTCGACGTGCTCGCCATGGTTTTCAAGCAGCATAAATAAAACCATAGACTAAAATATCTATTTCGTATATGGAGTTTGACAGCGGACGTCAAGTTGCAGAAATTTCAAAGTCAAAGACAATTATAGAGTGTGATGTCAGATGACATTCTCGTTAGTAGTATAGATTCTTCATAAGCGGGAATTTTAAAAATAATATCTTTGTCTCACCCATTTTGCAAAGTAGATAGGTTGTAGGTAACTTCCATTAGAATATACCATTAATTGAACAAGGTACCAGGTTACACCAGGTACCATTAATGACAGTGTAAAAAACGTGTAACATTGTTTTTAGTGTGACTAATAGTTAATCATTGGCGCATTATACTAGTTATTGTCGCGCACGAAGGGTTCCAAACCATTTTTTATAAAAAAACTTAAATATTTATTTTATTCAGTTTTTTGTATTTGTTGTTGTAGCAACAACAGAAATACATCATTTCAACTGTCTAGCTATCACAGTTCATGAGAGACAGTGAAGTCTTAGTAATAGGGTCCCGTTTTTACCCTTTGGGTACGGAACCCTAAAAACGATAAAGTAAATTGAATTTAGAACATCGTGTGCACTAAGTTTGTGAATTAAAAAAATCATTAAACATATTTACTGCTACCTCTATGGTGCCGAATATATCATACAACTTTTTTTTTAATTTGTTATAAACTCAGACTCGGAACCTTCTTGGTGTTCTTTTTAGGGTTCCGTACCCAAAAGGTAAAAACGGAACCCTATTACTTAGACTTCGCTGTCCGTCTGTCTGTCCGTCTGTCTGTCACAGGGCTGTATCTCATGAACCGTGATAGCTAGACAGTTGAAATTTTCACAGATTATGTATTTCTATTGCTTCTCGAACAACAAATACTAAAAACAGAATAAAATAAATATTTAAGGGGGGCTCCCATACAACAAACTTGATTTTTGCATTCCAGCGCCATCTAGTTTCATGTGATGTTACTACGTTAATATAAGTACTTTTCGCGATCTCATGCGACCGCTCGGGGTTTGAGAGGTAAGATGAAAGAGGTTTGCAATTCCGCTGTCTGTCTGTTACCAGGCTGTATCTCGTGAACCGTGATAGCTAGACAGTTGAAATTTTCACAGATGATGTATTTCTCTAAAAAGAACATAAAATAAATATTTAAGTGGGACTCCCGTACAACAAACGTGATTTTTTTTGCCGTTTTGATAATAGTACGGAACCCTTCGTGCGCGAGTCCGACTCGCACTTGGCCGGTTTTTTTAATTTGCTTTGTACGCGGTTCTTTACGCGGCATTTTTTCACGTCATTATTAAGATTATTATGTAATACTTACCTGTCATAATGTAGTAGTTAATACCTAAACTGAAATAAAAGTACCTATCTTGTGATTGTAAACGTTTTTTTTTTTTGCATTTAGTCATTTCCTCGCTGAGGTGGAATGAAAAGGAAATCCTTATTTTCAGACAACTAATAAATTAGCAGCATCATAGTGGAGTGGAACTTCCAGAACCAGTAATTAGAATTTTGCGGTAGGTATGTGTTCCTATCCACTTCAGCACTAAGATTTGAAACATTTGATCTAGTGAACAGGTAAAATAATAATTAAAAATAGCCAATAGATTACTTAAGCCTTGACTGCTACATTGCCATCTGGCATATTAGGAATTTCACCATTATGAAATATTGCGTTACCGAATTGCTAAAATAAATTATTGCGTTGAATTCCAATGTTACTGCGCTAAAACTAAGACTAAATACAGGGTGTCCATATAAATAGGGACATTACGGGTATTTTGAGATTATGCACTTCAAGGGACAATCCATATAACTCAATACAAATCATTTACGATAGGTTTAAACATACCACCATCTACCAACAATGAGTAGTCTACATCAGAGGAAATTTGAAAGTTACGCCTTTGGTTACGCCAGTGACAGAAATAATGAGGAGTCATAGGTTAGCGTGGTAAGGACATGCTATGCGGAGTGAAGAATTGTTACAAGACAAGAGTGATGGGTATGAATGTGGATGGATACAGGACCCCACTTTTGAGTCGGTTATAAGACCAGACTTATGTTGATGGTTTACACAGGAAATCACTACCTAGGCAGGTAGGTACCTAGTTCTTGTGTCGTATCATCAATGAACTAGAGTTTTTTAAGTTAGGAATTTACCTTTTTGTCCGTTTAACTTAGACTCGTGCGTATCAGAACAATCCTAGCGGTTATTTCAATTATTCACGCCACTAGATATCTATGACTAAAACGTCTTGCAAGTCACGAGTTCAACAAATAAATAAATAGGTACGTAAGTAACTAGATACCTACGTAATATGCGATAGCGTACCTAGATAACTGTTAATTTTTATATAGAAACTAGCGACCCGCCCCGGCTTCGCACGGGTAGCATGTTATTATACATATAAACCTTCCCCCTGAATCACTCTATCTATTAAAAAAAACCGCATCAAAATCCGTTGTGTAGTTTTAAAGATATAAGCAAACATACATACAGACGCGGGAAGCGGAAAGCTACTTTGCTTTATACTATGTAGTGATAAATACAGATATTTACAACGTTATTTTCTTGTATTGCTGACATTTCGAGACAATTACAAATAGCAGTTTTCAGATAGTATTCGCCGATCTAACGTTGATCATGGCTGATGATGAAGAGCATCTGAATTGTCTCGAAACGTCAGCAATACGAGAAAATAACGTGGTAAATAGCCGTATTTAAATAACAAATGATTAACAAAACACGATAGTTTTAAATTTTTAATTATATAATAATAGGAATCCTCTACCACATTTACAATTTAACAGTTATTATACATTTACAATTTAACAGTTATTATTAATAACTGTTAAATTGTAAATGTGGTAGAGAATTCCTACTATATAGATAGGTAGGTGAGTACTATGTGTAGTGTATGTGAGTTACCTACTCGTAGAATACAATACAAGTCGTAGGTACAAATTGTACCTATAATTACCTACCTATATAATTATGGGGAATTGGGGAGTGTTCTGAGGATATTGTAATGAGGATCCAAAATTGAGCATGCATTATTTTCTTCTACAATAAAAAAATAGGATCACGACTGCAATCCTCATGTACGGTAGACATACTCTCGAAACTCAAGGCGCTTAGATCCTCGAAGATGTTTAAAGAGGGTGGGTAGTCAGAGGCACGTCCAGGCATTAATATTTGGCACACTAAATACATTTTACAGTACTTACTTAGCATTCCATACGTGTCTTGTTACAAGCCCATCACCGCTTGTAAAAATACTAATTGGTTTCCTCACGATGTTTTCCATCACTGTTTTGAGCACGTGTTCTAACTATATTCTACAATACATAAGTAGGTAGGTATTATTAGTTAAAAGTGTTCAGAGCGGCGCTGAAGATCGTGCTTGATTATGAATCATTAGGTCCTTTGATGACCTATCTTTCTAGGTGAACCATATTCCTAGAAAGACAGGTATTGCTCGCCCATTCGTCACTTTCCCATAATTGCTCACTGAACTGTGTTTACCATAGGTATAATGTATAAATTGTGACACATTGCTGACTGACCATTTTGGTGATATATTGCAAAGATAAGACCGTGGTAGTAACATAAAAATTAGTCACAATCACATTAGACTCGAGGCATCGACGTCACAGCTGACAGACAGTGAATCACTCACTTCCTTACTATCGATAGATAAATCTATACTTATAATAAATCTGTGGAGAGGTCAATTCTGTACATGAAATATATTTCCAAAATAACTAACACGGGGTGATAAGGGATCGATACTGATGCCAAAAATGCAATCAGCAAAATTTTTGTCTGTCTGTCTGTCTGTCTGTATAACCGTTATATGTAGAAACAAAAACTACTCGACGGATTTTAACGAAACTTGGTACAATTATTTTTCATACTCCTGAGCTGGTTATAGTATACTTTTCATCACGCTACAATCAATAGGAGCAGAGCAGTGAAGGGAAATGTTGGGAAAACGGGAGAAGTTACTCCATTTTTTAAGCTTCCGTCGCGTGTGCAACCTTAATGGTTAAAGATACACAGAAATCATGTATGACGGAAATGTTCTCCTTTTAATTATATAAAAAATATCTCATGACAGCATATGTCTATCTTTTATGGTTGACTTACAATAACACGTGTAACTCCCGATAGCTTAGCAGTTCGAAGCTTTCTGATTATATTTGTCTACTCTTACGTTTATAACACTCTCAGACATCCCTAATAAAAACGCGAACGCACAGGTAGGCAGCTTGCTTGGCACCTAGAGGCTAGCGAGTCACCTAGCGAGTAGCTTCGTAAAACGAACATTCTCGAACGTTCGCGATCGGCCTAACAGCTAGGCGTCAAACGCGCAGTTCGGCCGGTCGGTTCGAGAAAAAAAGAAATCATCAATAATTGTCTAATGACAAAAAAGCTATGAAAGAAAAACGTTTTATATAAAGACATTCTGTAGTATATTTAGTATCAGCATTGCACCCGTGCGAAGCCCGGGGCGGGTCGCTAGTTTTAAATAAAGGCCTATGATAAGTATAAGTATTTACTTTTACATAGGTAACTACTACTGGTTTTCCATTTTCCCTGTAAATATCACCGCTAGGTTAGGTACATTGAATACCTACAAAATACCTAAGTAGTAAGTACCTATATACGCAGAATCTACCGATTGATTAATTTGTTGCTAAAATACCAAGGTACGTACAGCCCACCTCAGCCGTATCTGTGGAGCTCTGATCTAAAAGTTCTACTAGCGAACCGAAAACGAAATACCGTACCTATACCTACCTACCTAACAATACTCGTAGTTACACACCGTTTCGACTATAGTTTTTTTATTTGACAATCTTCGATGTTCGTAATCCTACATAACAAATCAGTTCAAAGTAGCTATAGTCAAAACGATGCTGTATGTAACTTTAATACGAATAATGTTACGATTTTTTTTTTTTAGTTCGCGAGTAGACCCCAGATTGGAATTGGAGTCTACTCGATAACGCCTAGGTATAGAACAGCAGTTGAACGTTCTACGTTCACCAGTATGACAGCTACCAACTTATTAATAGGTATTCGTAAAAGAGAAAAGCTGACAATGCAGGAAATAGGGCAAAAGAAAGATTCAATCGAGTTATAGTAGTACCTAGTATTTAGGTAAGGTACCTGCCTACCTACCTAACTACTGTAACAGCGCAGTGCTGTGTGTGTGTGACAGAGACCTAGGTACTACGGATAGGTGCTTTGTAGGTTATTCTTACTTGGATTTTAATAGTTGCTAAAATTCGTTAAAACTAGCTCAGACCTACATACCTACCTAATGGAGCCTATTGCTCAAATCCCTTCTACTTAAGGGCATGCGACTACTATGCATCGTCCACCGGTTGCCCTTGTACTGGACAGGACAGCTTTTAGGCAAGTACCTACCTACCTTGCAAATAAAATGCACTCTGTTTTGCAATGATGGAGTAGGTAGGTACAGGTTTTAATGGATGTTCCTATTCCTACCGAAAATAATTTTAAAGCAGAACATCTATGATGATGTTACCACATGCGGCCTCGTTTTACTTGGCATCGACTACATAGCTATTGGGCTGGCTTGTCGATGGTGTTAGGTATCTGGATAAAAAGTAGACCTAGAAAAGAATAAATAAAAATAATATTAATAAATAGGTTCACGACTGTGATCCCTAAATACACATAGACATCCTCTCAGATCTCCAAGCGCTCAGATCCTTGATGATGTCTAAATCGTGAGGAAACCAGTTAGTATTATTGTAAGGGGCGACGGGCTTGCAACCGCTGTCACGTGAGGAATGTTAACTACAGCAAAAAGTGATGTTGATGTTTTCCTACACCGTTATAAGCAACGTTAATGCGCATATAATTTTTTTTGAACAGAAATATTCATTGCTGCACGTCCGTGATTTGAACTCTGTTCCGATTGTTGTAAGTCGAGGTAAGTACCTAGGTAGGTACTTATTACCACTCGGCCAACGCGACTTTTTCTAGATGAGCAGTTAAAATTCCATTTTCTAATGATCTTGTCGCAACACTGGCAATACCTAAAAATGATAACCTCAGGTGTTATTTGCAATTCAATTCTGCTAGACCTAGTTTTAAAATGATTAACATAGGTTGGTATTTAGATACTCATTGTCGTTAGTTAATGAATTTTGGTCATAATTTTGTCATTCATGTCTTTAATTATGTATTTCTAACCTATGTATTTCTACGGCAAGCCGTGTTTGGCCGAGTGGGAGGTACCTACCTCTACTTTCAATCCGAAGGGCGTGGGTTCAAATCCCGGCCGTGCATCAATCGATTTTTTTATTCGAAACATTTTTATGCACATCAACACGTGCTTATAACGGTGAAGGAACACATCGTGAGTAAACCATTTAGTATTCTTGTAAGCGACGACGGACTTACAACCTATCACGTGTGTAATGTTACTTATGAAAAAATGTGGGCATGTGCCGAATGTAATGTTTGACATCCCTCCAGACATCTTTAAAGGATCTAAGCGCCTAGAGATCTAAGAGGATATCTACCGTACTTGGGGATTACACTCCAGTGGAGCTATTTAAAAACATGATTATCATGTTATGATATTCATACCAATATTTATTGGTAGGTACTGAATGCCATAATACCTACGCTTTAAGCATCTATACCTACGCTTCCAATACGCAGAAGCGTAGGTATAGGTGCATACCTACATACAGTTAATAGTCACTATGAAAAGTGTACAGATTAGGTATTCTCTAATATTAGGTATTCCATTCAACATAATAACATGATAATCATGTATTTACAATATAGCCTGCAGATCCTATTTATATGTAGGTATCTAACTAAGTACCTATTATTTTATATTATATTTCAACGGTTTAACTATATTCATTGAATGATTATTTTGAGTAGGTAAGGTAGGAACCTACCTACTTAGTCCTACCTACTACCTTGGCTTGGAACATTTTGGCCTTGAATTACAATGGAGGAAAAACTTTATTTGAATCTTAAATTCTACCTACCTAGGTTACATACCTACCTACCTATTTTAAATTGACTAATCCATTTTATAAGAGACTAGCTTTTACTATTTACCTACTTCGTCCGCGTAAATTCAGATTTTTTTTTGACGACTATCGTAAAACGTCGTTGTTTATCTTCCTTTCCAAGACTTCAAACTATCTCTCAAACATCACAATCGGCGGTTTTGCCGTGCATAACGTCACGTCACAGACAGACAGACAAACTTTCGTATTTATAATATAATACTAGCTTCCGCCAGCGACGTTATTCTGATGTATGTACCTACCTACCTATAGCTAAATTCAGTAGTTTTTGCGTGGAAGAGTAACACACATACATACACACACATACACACACCCACTCACTCACAAACTTTCGCATTTATAATTTATGAATATCTGGGGGCACGGCAGTGCCCCCGCCAAGTCTAGCAAAAAGCGGCACGGCCGTACCATCCTTTTCTCGAAACAGTTCAGGCCATTTTCGACCCCTATAACTTCGTTGTGGATAAAACTAGAAGCCTGATAGATTTTCAGTAACCAAGCAGGCATAGTATAAACTCGGTATATTTCAAATTTCATTCAATTTGAACCAGTAGTTTAAGAATTATAACTAGTCAAAGTTTCCTATTTTGTCATTCACTCACTCACTCACTGACTGACCGATCATCAAAAGTTTAAGGCACTTCTAGCAGACATAGAAGCTTCAAATTTTGAATACAATTAGTGGTTTGTGTATAAATCAAGGAAAAACCTAAATATTTTGCAATTTCGATCCAGTTTTCTAGATATACCGACTGCATAAATAACTTTGTAACCCCATATAAATATATAGGATTACAAAGTTACATTTGCAGTTAGGCACCTAGTTATGATTATGTTCAAAGGTAACTTTGTAAAATGGTCAACGGAATGATAGTAGAAGGTACCGGAAAGGAAAAAAAAACCGGCCAAGTGCGAGTCGGACTCGAGCACGAAGGGTTCCGTAATATTATTTATAAAAAACGGCAAATAAATCACGTTTGTTGTATGAGAGCCCCACTTAAATATTTATTTTATTCTGTTTTTAGTATTTGTTGTTATAGCAGCAACAGAAATACATCATCTGTAAAAAAAAATACTGTCTAACTATCATGGTTCATTCAGCCCTGTGACAGATAGACGGACAGACAGACGGACAGCGGAGTCTTAGTAACAGGGTCCCGTTTTTAACCTTTGGGTACGGAACTCTAAAAACAAGGACTATCTACAAAAATAAATGAGATGCTATAAAAAACATAACTTGTAAAAAAAGCCAAGTCTCGCAACGCAACTCAGTTCTTCTACCGTAAAAAGTTGTGAGATCCATGTAATACCAAGTCGGTTAATTTAATCAGTCCCTACTTTAAGGGTCCTTCTGCCTTATGTTATTACGTAATTAGCTAACCTTTACGTAATAACTTAAGACAGAAGGACCCTTAAAGTAGGGACTGATTAAATTAACCGACTTGGTATTACATGGATCTCACAACTTTTTACGGTAGAAGTACTGAGTTGCGTTGCGAGACTTGGCTTTTTTTACAAGTTATGTTTTTGATAGCATAGATTATATCAATTCCAATACCCTCATTTACCTACATAAAGTTCCTAGTAGTAAATTGTGTTGTTGTGTCACTAAAATATACTTACCGTGAGTAGGTACCTACCTACCTTTTTAAATAGAAATACTTACGGCTAATTACCTACCACGTTTTTTCTTGTAATGCTGACGATTTGAGACAATTCAGATGCTCTTCATCATGAGCATCGCCCGGCATCAACGGCGATCGGCACCCACCTGTTTCTTATAAATTGCACAATAAACTATATTTAACTTACTTGCTACTAACCGAATTTATATGGCACAAACACCCCCAACCCAACCCCCTTTGGTCCCGATTGCACGTAAGGTCGGCAAAAAAAGAACTGCAAAGGTTAAATCAATTTTTTGTAACTTTTCAATTATTCACGGTTACTTAGGTACTTACTTATGGTATTCTCAATTTATAGTGGGCTCATAAATTGATAAACTCATTTTTTTACATAATTAAAATAATTATATTAAATTACTAGCTGTCCCGGCAGGCGTTGTCTTGACTAAATTTTAATAATCCAATGGAAAATCTTACCAATAATCTAGCAACTTTTTAAATTTTTCTTTATTAACCTAGTCATGGTAATTGATCACGAATACAACAAAAAAATAATCATCCAAATCGGTCTAGCCTTTCTGAATTTTAGCGAGACTAACAACAGCAAATCATTTTTAAATATTAAAAAAAAATTAAGTGAGTACGAGTAGGTAAGGTACTAGTTATGGTTTTTTTGGAACGAAGTTCCTTATCGCGCGTTGTGAAAGGGGGCTAGACGGAAAAAAATCTTACGAAAAGTTGTCACGAAAAGTTGTCACAAAAAGTTGTCACGAAAAGTTGTCACGAAAAGTTGTCACGACACTTTTTTGCTATAGTATATCTATTAATATATAAATAATAATAATAATAAATAATAAAAATTGGTGGACATTTTACACATCGCCATCTAGCCCCAAACTAAGCAAAGCTTGTACTATGGGAACTAGATAACTGTAAGAATACATAAATACTTTTTGGAACGAAGTTCCTTATCGCGCGTTGTGAAGGGGTCGAGGTGGGGTCGAGGTGGGATCGAGGTGGGGTCGAGGTGGGGTCGAGGTGGGGTCGAGGTGGGGTCGAGGTGGGGTCGAGGTGGGGTCGAGGTGGGGTCAAGGTGGGGTCGAGGTGGGGTCGAGGTGGGGTCGAGGTCGGGTCGAGGTCGGGTCGAGGTCGGGTCGAGGTCGGGTCGAGGTCGGGTCGAGGTCGGGTCGAGGTCGGGTCGAGGTCGGGTCGAGGTCGGGTCGAGGTCGAGGTCGAGGTCGAGGTCGAGGTCGAGGTCAAAGTTGATTCCCCTTCCCTTGTCCCACGTTATTTTGTGTTCAGTACAACATAACTGTAAACTAATAAACGACTTATTGTGGAAGTAGGAGATTACCAAAACATCATTAGTTGGTAGGTGGTATCTACTTAGGAAGGTAGGTACTTACCTATTTATTTGCTTTGCGTTTGTTTCTCATCTAACTAGCTAGATTGACAAAAATTGAGCCTACTGATTAAGTTTATATTACATTATATTTGATAATAATAAAAAACATATTATTTTAACTTAAAAGAAATAAAATTTTATTACAATTCCTTCACTAATTAATCGAAAAGAACTTCGTTCCATCCGGGTGTCCCTTGACACCTCTCAAGTTTTTTTTTTTATTTTATTACCTACCCTAGGATCATTGAGGCACAAAAGGTATGGTAGGTACATAATAATAATAATACAAAAATGAGTAATTAACACTTTAAATGCAGCACAGTTGTTTTCTCGTTCCACGATAACCTTGAATTGGATTTCCTTACATACTCGTACTAGGAAACGTATAAAATTGCGAAATATTATCTTAATTTACTTCATCTTACCTGACTTTATGAACTAGGCACGTGTAAGAGTTAATTACAGGAAAACACAAAATCTACATAATTAATGCCTTGTCATAAAGTTAAAACTTTAAAGACCTTTTAATTATTACATGACTAATAATATGATTTACCTTATTAATTAATATTAATTATATTTATGAAGTAGGTATTAAAATTAACCAACTAAATCTGAACAACCTAGGTTTCACATTTAAAATTTGCAATATGCGTTCTCTTGCATCACATTTCTTAACATCAGCACAAAATGAGAACGCGTTGAACAATTGATTGAAATAAAATGACACAACTGTGAATGTTTCATTTTAGGAACCCGGGAAACTGATTAAATTGTGCTTACAAAAAACCATTTTGATACGGTGTTTTGTTGGTAAGGACTTTGTTAAGACTCGCATTGCAAATCCTACATAGGTAAGCTAAACTTATGGTATACTTGCTTTTGCCAACAGCTTCACTCGGGCGGCACCTAAATGAACCTATGTGCTTTTAGCACTTTCATGTAGTTTCAGCCAAATCCATTTGGTCGTTTGGGCGGGATTGCGCCACAAACATGCAAACATCCTCACAAAGTACAACCGTACTGTAGCATGATTGAATTTATCAGTATTTAAGTAATTTATAAAAAGTCTTACTAAGAAAACGAATTCATATTCGTTTTCCTGGTAAGACGATCAAATAAGCACATTTTCCTGCATAGAACTAACTTGCGGAAACTAGACGAGGTTACGGAGAACCGACCTTTGCTTAGAGTAAAATCTGTCGAAATTTGTAACCAATAAGCACCATCGAGAAGATTGAGCCTATTAAAATCATCTTCCTGTGTTTCATTGATCGGGAATGCGTCGAACGTATCCCTGACTAATGCACGAAGCCAAACAAAGAATTGGTGCATTGCTTGCGGTTGAATCATCTGCAAAGAAGGATGACTGTTCAAAAGAACTACTAGCGTTCCATTGCTTCTTTATATCAAAACAACTTGTATAAGCAAGCAAGCTGCCAGGCATTGTACTCCTTCCTCTATTCAATGTTCTGTTTTAAGGCCTCTAACATGACGAATTTAGCCCGTGATCGTGCTCTACAAGTTAGGACTGTTGAATTTAAAAATTTGTCTTCAACACAGTTTCCTTCCTCTTTGACTATCTTCATTCATTGAACTGATATGCATACAGCCACTTCCTTTGTGTATTTAGAAGAGCAGTAAATAGTATTATAATAATAATCCTCGTTCAATTTACGAGCTTTGGGATAAACACGATATCACTGCGTCAGAATTCGAGGATTATTGGAATTTACCTGCGTTTTGCATATTATTAAGAAAGTGAGAAGCTTGTGGATTACCTATAAAATGCAAAGATAAAGACAAATAAGCTGTTGTCAACAGATAAAGTAGCTTAGTGTAGATTTCACAAAGTTTGGGATTTTTTCAAGTCTCATTGAAGACTGGTAAGTTAAGTATAGTATTTGTGTAGTTCTTTTAGTTCATTCAAGTTTATTTTTTTAGCAACATTAAACTATAGTATTGTGACGGGAACCTCAACTCATTGAGGGGAGCATAGTTTTATAAACGTTGTCTGACGAAAATAATCGTAATGTTGTTATAAGGTATTGATATAAAGTGTATCGTATGATATAAGTATATAGGTACTTTGCACGTACATAATATTATGGTTCAAGTACGATTCATATTTTAGCAATTATTGCGTAATTATTAACTAATTGTTTTATTAATCCTCAATAAATTACCATTTTGTGATTAAGTAAGTACTATTATGAAAATTATTTTTATAATTTGCAATAAAATGTAAAAATATGAATAGTAAGGAAGTTTAGTAAATTAATAACAAGAATTTAGAATAAATTTATCTCATAACAATTATCATAGGGATATGTATGTAAATTTTCCTCAAGCGTAGTTCTCACTAAAGTTGATAGTGTGTGATACGTCAGTCATCCGAGATCACAATAAGCAGTTTCTGTATTCGTCATAAAAGTCCCTTGGTCATACTAATTCTCTAGAATAGGTATAACAATTACTGAAGGTATTGTCAACCTTGCACAACTAAAAATTATTATTGTGCAATTTGTAGGCCACAACATTTGAAAATTACAACATATTAAGTACCAATATTACTGTGTATTCTTCCAGTTATAGCTGTGAGTTGGTAAGTGAAGGATATTTCCCTTTGTTGTTTATAAACTTCATAGTTATAGATGCTAATTACGTGTCGACAAAGGGATGAAGGCTACTAATACGTTTTTTTGTGAAGATTTCTTAAGTAGGTAAGTAAAGTATGCTGCTATTATAGCAGCTAGAATCGAACCCACAACCTACAGCACAAAAGGCAGAGTTTACCAACTAAGCTGTGAAGCCAGTATACCTATACTACAAAATCAATACGTATCTAATTTCCCGAAAATAACATTAATAATGATAATAATTGGTCGTTTACTAATATAATATCTAAGATCATGGCTGTAATTCCCAAGTTCGGTCTCGGTCTCCCAAGATACGATAGTTTTCATTCTATAAATAAATGCGCTCAGTGGGGCTATTTTGTAAAAACTATGATTATCATGATGTTGGGTATGATATTCAGACCAATATTATTGGTACTGAATGCCATAATACTTACGCTATTTATACAGTTTAGGCAACTACTGGCATTGGAAGCGTAAGTACCTACTAGGTAATACCTAGTAGGTATAGGTGCCATAATAAACTGTATAAAAAGCGCGATAAACATCTTAATCATAGTTTTTTTTACAAAATAGATTACAGATTATTAAAGATTATTAAGTGGTGGTAGGTACCTATACCTATTTAGGTACTTGCACGTCCATACATAATTTACCACATGTAACAATAGTAAGTATTCTATACGTGACAGGTTGCAAGCCCATTGCCGCTTATACCTTGCTTACTGGTTTTCTCTCGATGTTTGCCTACTCTTTTTTATGCACGTGTTAGGTCTTTACATATACGAAAAATCTTTCTGTCCATCATCCTTTGGATTTTAAGGATGTAGGTACGTAGGTAGGTACTTACTACTTACCTACCCACCCACTAATAAAAATGCCCTATCCAAGCATTTTTATTTCATTTAATTTGATTTGCTAACGGTACCTTGTTTGGTTGGTAGGTAGGTATCTAACCTACCATTGAAAATCGACGTGGGACCTATGTAGGTAGGTACCTACCTAAATTACTTAGTAGGTACTTATGAATTATTAAAAATTATGAGGTGGTTTTGTTTGATTTTTAAAAAATTGGTTAGTTAATCTAGTTATGTAGGTACCTACCTGCCTGATAATACCTACCTAGTAGGTAGGTACCTACCTGCCTGCAAAAGTGCAAAATAACTTCTTTGTCATGCAAAATTACAAAGGATTATTATATTTAGTTATTTCAATCTACAATGACAATTATAAAATTGAAGAAAATTATCTGATAATTTTTGTTTGTGTGCCCTAAAATTTTGGTTATTTTGCACCTTGCTAATTTTGCATTGCCAAACGTAAATGAATGGTCACAGTCCGTCTCTTTCTGCAAACCGGATTACATGTAAAATAGAAAGAGACAACAATAATAGCTTCGCTGCGACCTCAAGCTTGTAGCGTACTACGCAAGTTGACGGTGTGTCGACATTGGACGTTGGATATCGGTTGCCGGCCCGAGCGAGGCCCGCTGCCGCTGCCGCGCGTCGTCGACGTTTTAGTTAGTCTCGCAATGGCGTTAGCGTGTACAGGTCGCGTGTTCGTTTAGTTTTACTACAACCCGAGCGGACACCGGCCCAAAATATTGGTCTGTCTACTAGTGTTCGAATTACCAGGAGTCCTTTCCAGTAATTCATCACAGTTTATAGCGACGCTATCGTCACCACGGACAGTCAAATTTTGGAACGATATCCACTCAGGGCGAATCATTTCAAGGTCCGTACTCGAATCGTAATTTCCCTTACAAAATCGTTTTGAAATTTTGTAAGACGGTTGCAATTCGCGAGAGGCGAGGTGTCTAATCGGCTGTGTTTTGTTGCAGATGTTCATCTCATCGTAGTTCCTCGTAGTTAGTGTATTGTGATTGTGCATTTGTGAACTTGTGTATTGCGTGTCAGTGTTAGTGATGGATCCGGGATCGCCTTCGTTGATGTGGGGTATTCAGGGTCGGAAGCCGGTTGTGGTGGGTGAGCCGAATAAGGCTGAGGACCGCGCGCAGTCCCCGGGGCTCGCGGAGCGGCTGGCGGCTGCTTCGCCCTCGAGCCCACCCGCGCCTCCGAGCCCTCAGCCCCAACAGCACCAGTTCCAAGCGGCTCTGGTCGCGGAGAAGTACCTCCTGCTAGAACAAGTGGAAGGCTCTTCGCTTTGCCGGTGCGTGGACGTGCGTACGCAAGAGGAATATGTTTGCAAAGTAAGTTTTCGCACTTATCATTCGCTGATACGCTGTCTATAACTGAGACTGTTCCCACAATTAGGTGTTGGACTCAGCAGGATGTCGATAATCACAGCCCCGTTTCCGCTATAAAACTACACCTGCCTTTTCTCTCGCGGTTACCTTTTCGATTGCACTTCTCTCATTCCAAACTACCTAGAACTTCAACTTTTCGTAGTGACTGCACTAGGTACCTACCAGTTAGACAGCCTACATGTAGATACCTAGACCCATCTAGACTGGTTAGGGCGAGTTATCAAAGCTGCACGGGGCATTGACTCCCGGAACATTTCGCTGGAATCGTCTTTACGGGCCTTTGTTTACATAGCTTATAGAATAGGTATAAACAAACCTACCTACCTATAGCTAGTTACACATCCCATTTATACCTACCTTTAGTTTGGACTGGATTAGGACATTAGGTAATAAAAGATTAGGTAGATAACCACAAAACTTAATTGAGAAGACATACAATTAAACATACTTAGAGTTACCTACCTAAACACGCTAACAACCATTACCCCCATTATGACCCATTTTAAACTGGCACTATGCCATTGTAATAGACCTAAGTACCTATATCTACCTACATCATTCACAAATTCACTGCTAAAATGGTCATGTAGCTAGGTAAAACTAGACACTAGAAACCACACTTCGTGTCCTCATTTACCCCAACATCCCACATTCATTCAGCTACTGGCAGCACGCCATAAAAATATCTGAATTTAAAAAAAACTTCATTCCATAGACAGATTTTTTTTAATGGTTTGCCCAAAATGCAGGCTATAAAGTCTTAGACCATACCGCCTAGTCCGACGTATTCATTGACGGATTCTCTCATAGTTTTTTTTTTAATCTGACACGTGACAAAGGAAAATGATCAATCACCGCGAGGATACGTAACATGTTTCGAAACTGTGCCGAGTTTCAACCATGTTACAACAGTACTTGCGTTGCTTTGTTTGATTGATACGCGTAATCTCTTGTTTAATTCGACCTCTTGGTCCATGTGCATTCTATTTGCTAATTATTACTGCAAGTGTGTGCAAATGTCACATGTACTCGCAAAAGGGTAACTTAGAATCCCACGGGATCGGACCCCATGTCGAGATAGGCGTCGTCAATATGCCCACATGCAGTGTCCCTTTCAATCCAATTTAGGAAAATACTTTCGCCGAACTCCAGCTATCAATTTCAATTGATTTCAAAAAGACTGCAATAGTTGCGACAGGACTGAGTAACATTCAAGTGAGTCTCACTTGAATCATAGAACACCTCAATATCGGACAATGAATGACGAATATTCAATATCCCCATAGCTCATCATCAGGTCATCAATGCTTGATTCTATTGTTTTGATTCGTAACGTCAGCTTACTGAAAAATCTACTTCAAATACGAGTTGGTATTGTTTGGTAGGTATTCCGTTCCGATTCCATAAGGAATTTCGTTCTTCCAAAAGTGTAATGCAAGAAAACATCATTCGATAAATTGCTACCTAAATACACCTACCTTAGTATACAATACACAAAACATTTGAATTATTTGTACCTTTTATAAATGTTAAGGAAAAACTTCTAAAATTAATTTAATAAACCTAATTAATAAAACCTATTTAATACCACGGGATAAGTCGGGATATACATACCCTATACACAAAAGAGAAATAATCATAAAAATCGGATTGCCCTTTATTTTTTTTATATGTTTATGGAACCTCCCCTCCTTTTTGTAACTTTTCATGCATTGTTCATAGCATCTTGTTGTAAAGCGATGCCATACTTTATATGTCATGGTCCCGCGCGCTCGATCGCACTTGTAGGCCGCCATTGCCGTTTTTACAATGTCATGTGTCGACTTTCGCAATCAATATCTAACAATAACGACTGTAAACGTTAATTGAAACTCACGAAGTATTTTAAAGTGAGGCATGCGTCATCTTTGCTCAACAAGGTAAAGACATTTCGATAAACTAAACTTGTATTTCGTACCTACCGAACTGAGGTCTTGCGATGTTTCGTTTTGTGGTAGGTAGTCTCCAATCTTTATTGAACTACGAAGACATTTTTGTTGTATGCGCCTACAAGCAAAACGGTTCGATAGTAATGCTCAGACAAGTTCAAGTTGTTTCAAAGATCTTTGCTCGCTTCGCTCGCTTGATCAATTAAACTCTCATTAAAGCGATATGACAGCGATAAATGTTCCAGTTGGTGTCAAATAACTATAGCTTAATGTTTTTAATTCAGGAACATTTATCTTCTCTACGAGTAGTATGTTCTTGTTTCTATTATTACTGACCATACGTGCACTACCTAGTAATTTCAGGCCATACAGGATTAACAAAGGCCTATACGAGTATTGTCAAGAATAGGCACTTCCCTCGTGAGAACTTGGCAAGGTTAAATGTGGCAACGTTATCGTTGCTAAACGGCTGAGCGTATTTACAACACAGCATTGCACACTGCTACACTCGTACGGTTTATAATATAAAAAACAAAAAAAAATCAAGATCACCCAAATCACGGTAATCTCATTATTGACATTATTGGTGGCGTCACACGTGGTCGCGTCAGATCGCGCCGAAAATAGGCGTGACCTTCTCATTGACATTGTGAAATAGACGAGTTGATAACGCCGATCGCCGAATGTCAAACCGAGGCTAGGGGCCCCCCTCTATTCCCCCCCACTAGATAGACGCGCGTGCCAAGCTGACGACGCTACATACACAACACGCGGCCACGCCACATCATGCATTGCTGGCTGAACATCACCACTAATACGAACTGAGCTATCATAACCAGTGATAAGCATCGTGCATCATAGCATTGAATGTGTAGGCTAGCAGTAGGAGTGGAATAGGTACCTCTTCCATGCCCACTGCAGTGTGTGCAAGCAAATTAACAATTGAACCAACCGTTATGTCTGTTTCTAGATACTAATATGCAATTTAGAACATTAAGCTAGTACCCACACCCACAAGGTACATTTTGTAAATACATTACTCATAACTACAACTAGAAATGTAAACAGTGGAATGTTATTGATATTATCATAACTAAAATATGTATTTTATGTCTTTGCGTGCGGGCACATTTTGCAATACACAGATATATTGCGATTATACAAATATGATAACGCTAAAGTAGGTTAGCTCCCGTACTCTTTCGTTGCCAAAATATTATCAAGTGCTCTGTCAACACTGCATATTCTTATCAATTCGATTTTGCAAACAACGGTCAAATGGGTCATATTTTATTTTCGCCCCATGCCCTTAAAAATAGAGTTCAAAAACGGCGACATCGCGTCTAAGCCACTGAAATAACATGCACTATTTTTAAGTAGTGACTCAAAAAGAAATGGCTGTACACACGCTATGTGATTTATCATTCGTGGGGAAATCGGCCAAAATCTGCGTCCACGATGTCGTTGACATTACGTGGCCGTTCCAAAATGTATGACGATCCAATCGTTTATATATAAATAACTGTTCAGGTTGATTCTTAAATGCCTCGGTGTCGGTCGGCGTCTAGCGGTCCCATAGAAAGTTTCACCGTCGCTGTCTATCGACAACTCTTGCCTATTATTCACTATTGATGATTGCCGCAATGTCTTGTCCGTTTTAGATTTCTACTTTGTCGTCACCCAGAACTCTATTTAAAGCCAGCCAAGCCTATGTACTGCGAAGAGGGTCAGCTCGCTTCTATTCACCAAAATGTTTCAACCTCGTTATTCACATTAGACTAAGCCCTTTTAAATTACGGCGGCTTTGAAATAGGACCCTTTTGAATCGATTTAACGTAGTCTGGAACATGAGCCGTATCTTTGCTTCAACTCTGAGTTTGTAATAGAAATTCAATTTTAACCGTCGCTTTACCAATAACCATGACTGAAACAATAGTGATTGTACTTGACAGACATGTCACGCAATCGAGCAGAGAAGTGGGTCATTACAATACTGATAGGAAAATATTGCTAGCGACCCCAAAAAAGGCATTCAGACTGCTAATCAATTACATGACTTGCACCGGAAAAAGCCTTCGAAATTGTTTTATATTCATGCTGATGAGTTGTTTTTGTTGCCAGGTTGTGTCACGAGATTGCAGTAGCTTATTACAAGCGCACTACCGTCTCGACGGCCACCCGCACGTCAATCCCATCCACGAAGTTCTAGTCGGAGAGAAACGAGTGTACCTTATCTTCCCCCGGTCGCACTCCGATCTCCACTCTTATGTGCGAGCGCGGAAACGGCTAAGGGAGCATGAGGCGCGGAGACTCTTCAGACAAATGGCGGAAACTGTCGCTGCGTGCCACGAACAAGGCATCGTGTTACGAGACCTCAAGCTCAGAAAGTTCGTTTTCGCAGATCCCCAGAGGTGAGTCACTAATTATAACCTTGTTAAGATATGTGCGCTAAATGCTTTCCGAAACATCAGTGAAACGGTCCTGTATGCTATCTCCAATCGATTCGGGTCGATCGATCACCCGCTTCCTGACGTTTTTTATTGACACCCTCAAGATGGAACGTGAGAAAAACGATTTTTAAACTTTCAAAGAATGGGAAACGGAAATGTAATAAGTAGCATGTCGCTTCCTTCGTGAGTCAGCCGCCTTATCAAGTTCATTAGGAGCATTCGAATGCGATGCATGAAGGCTACGTACTCCTTGTTAAATGAAAACATGGTTCGTCACCGACGCCAGACCTTACTTACTAACTATACAGTAGCGTATATAATGAGGTTACAAATCGCTAATTACCAGCTCCGGTAGGAACCGGCGGATTTTGGAACTTTTGAAACGTTATCTGGCCTCCATTGTTGCGAATATCTCCGGCAATGCTAGCGGCTCAAGGCGAGCGGTGTCATTGCTGCGTACAATACGACGCCGCAAGCGGGTCAAGGGTTTGCGGCGCAGCGCACCGCAGAATCATTCTGCCAAATACAACCTGTGCGTACACGCATCATTCTTATACCTACCAACTACCCTCATGCAGGTACCTGCCCTTATCTCAAGTGATTGAAAAACCTGTAACATAAAAATATATTTATTCACCCCTTTTTAACCCTACATGTCTTGTAACGACAACATTCCAAAGTACAAGAATTTCATTATTCACCTGCCCGCATCTCAACCCTTAGCGTTTGTAAGTTTTTAATAACATTCGATTGTACCTTTTAATCGAGATTAATTCTCTAGGAAATCCTTTCTTGCGTTTATAATACCATTCAGCTTCTGGCTAATCAAAGTTACGAGTCTGATGGATGACTTTTGATAGTCCTCCCACGGGCAAGGCAATAACCGCTTCATGTATTAGATTATCCTTGTCCCGAGTCTCGGAGGAGACAATATCGTTATTCCACCCACTCTTAGGATAACTTTGATGGTTTCTTTGACCTTTTGGCTTTTCAACGCGTGTCCCAGAGGTGATACGATATGAATTCGCTTGCTGAACTTTTGCGACCGCACACGAATTGCAATAAATGTTGACACAAACATACCGCTACTACAAAGGGAAAAAGAAAAGCTAGATATATAATGTGCGCAACAGTATTAATTCAGCCGCTTTGAAAGGACAGACGGGGGAAAGGTAAAATTTAATACTCTTTTCAGTGGAACATCATCAAAGCGAGTTGCCAAAAGCGCCAGTTTACGAGGCGGAACGGAAGCACTGCGGCTATGCTTCAAATGTAAAAACTTTTGCTACCACCCTTTACGTAATAGCAGAGTGCGGGACTTGAGGAGCCTTTGCCGAAGTTGCCTCTCAAAGCTAGAATGTTTTACATTTGAATATTACCCAAACTTTATACACATCGCATACGCTTCAAACATAAACTGTGTATCAAAAACGTTTTGTATTAACGAAAACATTGCTCGTGCAAAAGCCGGAGTTAAAGCAAAAAGCGACGATGGCGATCGCATGCCGTCTCCTGATAATTAATCAAACAGGATATTGCAGATGCGCCGCTTAGCCATGTGTCGGTGATAAAACGGAAATATCACTTTTTGTTTGCTACTTCTACGATAACCTCGGTCAAGCAGGTAGCCAGGTGTTTAGACAATCTGCGCTTAAATTAATGGGCCCGTATTTCAGAGGATATCAAGTCCCTAAACGCCTGGTGATTATTCAGATTAAACAATCACATTAAAATATCCAAGCAGCTGACCGGGACCCTAATATATTCTAATACACATGTCGGCATGGTCAGCTCAGGTTCAGCTGTTCGCGATCGTGAGAACTGCGAGTAAGGTGCAGTGATCAAGTGCGCCCTTCCACATAAGCTCGCTCACACAGTTCATTATAATGCGTGTCTCTGATGCTGGACCCGTCCCGTCTCAAAGGTAAACAACGCCATTAATATTGATAGCGTGACGCTTGAAAGCGGATTTTCTTCGCCTTTGATATGAAAATCGCGATGGAATTGAACCTTAATCAGGCACTCACTGAACATCACTTTGAAACTATCTTGCAAGAAATAAACTTATCAAAAGGTGTCGGGCAAGTTTCCGTCGTTAAATCAGGACTGTACTTCCGCTGTCTTCAAAGAGATTTAAAGGTTGAATTTGTATAATTCTACTTTCTCCACATCCGTTGGTGACTGTATCAAATGGGAGTTTCGTGTCTGAAACTATCAAGAGAAATCTCGGGCGATGTATCCGGGCGCAGGCCTTGAGGGAGGAAACCGGGGCCTAATCCGCAGGTAGCGTGCACATCGCCTCGAGATAATCATACATCCACACAACACGCAGGAAACAACATGTGAACATAACTAAAGAGATACAAATACTACAAATGCTATGGAACAAACTGGACAATAAATCTACTAGCAAAATTGCCGACGAAAAGCCGGATGTTTGAATATAAACTACTTTTGTTCGTATAATTCGTTTTCTTATGACTTTGGTGACGCGATTTCCGATGCGGAAATTATGTTCACGGCTATAGGTCCTTTTATCCACGCGCTGGCCCCAAAAAAAGTTAATTTGTCTCATAACAATTCGATTTGTAACAAAAGCAAGTTTCGGACAAGTCTCGTACGCTACAGACATTTCGGAGCCCACGCTTTAAAAACGACGGTACTCTAAGCCAGGCTTACGATACGAGTCGTTCCTTTGTAAACAGACTCAGGTACAAAATCTTGTCCCCGTAGCATTGTTGGGCCCATCCCGCCTACTCCACGCCAAAATAATAATACTCTGCATCTCTACAGGTAAGAAAATCAGGGTATTTGCGTAACACCGGGGTCCAGAAGCCAAATCGAGTTGTCGAATGGATAACAAACAATGCCGATACGATGATACTACAGCATCCAATTACGTAAAGGAAAAGGTTGTAAAAATAGCAAAATGTACGGTTTCGGAGTTAGGTATTTGGCGTTGGTTCGGAACTCGATGATATTTACAAATAAACAAAGCGAATATTCAGCTGTATGGTATTTTTAAGTTGATGACGCGGCAACTGTAACGGGACCAGATATTTACAGTAGAAACGAGTGGTTGCACTGGCGGTCGGCTGCGGATGTGCCAAATCGGTCTGCGTGGACGCGCGCCACCCGGCAGACGCCGCCGCGTCGCATACCGCTGCGGCCACCGCCTGAGAGACATTTCACTCCAAATCTGTACCAATAACCCCGATTTATATTCGGACTCTGCAAACACGCGACCGGCAATCGATTCCCAAAACACTCCGCAATAATTACACCATGAGAACAACTGCAGCCGATTGCCGATATCTCAGCAGCGCGACTTGTGCCTGCGCCTACGCCGAGTATTTTGAAAACGTTTTGAAACCTCGTTGCTAAAGCTCCGTGGTGCAAGAACTGCCACATTACAACGATGTATTTGCATAATACCGAGCTCTCAGTAATAAAACAGTAGGTGCATAGTACTTACATCGGTTGTATAACATCAGGTTCGTTCTGGATGTCGGCATTGTTGCTCATAGTTTTCAGTTAAGATGTGCGCAGTTGGCACGTGTGGACGATATTTTCGCGCGGGTGTGTCCGCTAGATAGATGAGAGAGCATCGGGTGCTAATTTGTGCTGCGTGATTCAGGCGTGCCGGAATTCAAACGCAGTCGCTAGCCGCTTGTTTTGGGGCGTTATTCGCGGCCTCGATCGCGAGTAGCGTGCTGAGGTCGCGCGCAACTGTGCCAATGTCGCGAGCGCCGCTGCCGCCGCTGTCGATGCTTTACCTCCTCGTTCGTGCGGAACCGATGTATGCCAATCATAATCGTAGTAACACTGCAGTGCTAGCGATTTATTGCTGCCACTACAAATCCTTGATTCGTTCCACGTCTTTACCCACAACGCGTCCAAACTGACGTTTACGCCTCCTTCATTCCGAAAATAAATGAATCGCCGAGGACTACGCAAGCATTCGTCACAACTATAAATAACGTGTGCTCACCTTTTTTGGGTGTGCAAAAAGACCGGATGAGGCTACCGGACGCGGACGATAGTGCATTGCTCTCACGCAAATTTCGCCTCTAACCTATTCAAGTAGAAGGCGATAGAATGTAAACGTTTTCTGAGAAGATTCACCGGACATAGATGTCGTCGCATAAAAGTAAATCCCATAGTGAAACTCAAAGCGGGATAATGGGTTTGTTGATATTGTGCATGAAAGTTGCCGAACAAATCGCTAAAGCAGGTACAATAAAAGAAAGAATAAAGATCCGGTCTTCCTTCCGCCGCTTTGTCATATTGTCACCTTTTTGCCGTGACTATACAATTGCCCAACATGCAAGTCTTTAATTTCGGTATCGGGTGCACAGCTGAGAAAACGCACGACTAGCTATTAAATCGATCCGGTTGCGTAAAACAAAGGTCTGCGAAACCTTGTGCAAGCGGCGCGCCCGGCCTGCGCCGACATATCTGCGGATTTGCGTAACCGCGCACTTATCCGCCGATACGAGCCCGTGTGTTGTGACACGCACCGTTTACCTGAACCTACTACGGACCATTTGAAAATACAAATACAACTGACCTAAATAAAAATAAATTCACAAAGAAAATCAGGAAACTCATAAGCTGACAATCCTTGTGCACCGCCACGACTCGGTTCTTTAAACAAATGTCATCGTTCAATGTCAAGAGTAATGCAAATGTTATCGTTATAGCATTGACCGGAAAAGGCCAGTGTTCTTTCCGCGTATTATAAACCTTGGACACGTGAAACAGCTTTTAATTCCTACATACTATAAAAATCCTTCCTGGTTTCCATAATGGATTATGGAGACTGGAGAACATGATCTCACTGTGTGAGTCACTGCATTCGTGACTGAAGACGTGAGCGTAAGCTTTGAACTGACTTGACCTCCGGGGTCTGGAGCGTACGCCACTGATGCGAAAAAGTGCAAAAAGATTTTTAACAGACAAAGGGCGCACGCGACCCCAAGAGAAATGGGATGGGTGCATTCACTGTGCCCTGCGTTTCGAGCAAAAAATATGCGCGTGCCGCCAATTAAGTAGGGACGAGACACCTAGCAGGCCAGCCCCTTGAGAAAGCGTTGCACATGACCGCTCAAAGGGAACGGTGGATCCCGATTCCCAGCTACAATCGCTGCCCAACACACGTCTGCATCCCATTTCACGGTCACTTGTTGTTCCAGGCGAGCTATAAACAGTTTTTTCTCGCGTAGCAACAACTTGAAGATAATTCCTTTTTTATTGAGTTACATTTCAAAACCTGCTGCAGTGCGATACGCCGTTTCGGAGGCGAGTCATCCTCAGACGCATCCGTGTCGCGAAGGTCGCTGACCGACGAAAACCACCCGCCCGTAAACTCTTAACTACTAGTTAATCATTGTTATGTAAGCATACGCACGCCAGCACGGCCATTCAGCGTATAGTAGGTACCTCCTTAAGTAATTGTTCGTAGACAATTTTGACTGTTCTAAATACTCACCTACTATACACCTATCGTTATCGCCTTACGACAACGGGTCCGTTGAACTTTTTCGGTAGCATTTAGTTTAAATCGAATTACCCACAATTGTGTATCAGCAAAAGAACATACTAAAAGAAGATTTTTTACTGTCTGACTTCATTTCTCTGAAAGAAATCAGGACAATGCGAGGAGCGGTGAATCATTCTATGACAGATCTCTGATGAATTTCATTATAACTGAACTGCATTTGATGACGTCATCCCAGAGGGATGTTATAAAAGCGGAGGGACAACAATGAAGGGTTTGGGGATGAATCATAGGGATTTTCTATCGGGTCACCAACCTCGCACCCTAACTAGCTATATTTAGTTCACCCTAAATGTTTTCCTGAAATAACGCGCTGGATTGAATACCTGATTAAAATAGGCGCCTAAACACATTAAGTAGCTTGTTAGAAAAACAAGGAGGCTATTTATTTTGATACTAAAATAGTACATGTAGTTATAAATCCTGTATAACTGGTAGGATTAATGACTGATCCCAGGAGTTCATTTGCACTTTGCTGTTCGAAATAAAGCAAAAGATAAAAAAAAAGTATGGTAGCCATTAAAAGCACGCGATCCGCGTCGCATATTTTATGCATGCAAATAAAAGAGTCCTCAATAAAAAATGCACTCGGACCACGAGAGAAAGCGAATATCGAGCTTTCATGGAACTGAGAAATTATAAATAAAAACATTGGCAACACGCTTTCGAGTCCGCGCTAAAGTTTAATGTTACGGGGGACTGACCCGAGCTACCGGACCATGTCGTAAATCTTCGCAGAAGCTCGATCCTGTCAGCGTTTTCCTGTTGCTTAAGTTCAACAACTCTCGATACAGCAAAGTATATTTCGCGATAAAGAGACCGTATGAAACAACATATTTAGTTGTCTAGACGAGTACAGAATCCGGCCGAGTACGTGGGCGCATCACGCGTTGTTTTATTGTCCAGCTTCAACCTCAAACAAAAATAAAACATCGCTCCGTTTATTTAAGCCCCAAATAGAGGCGTAGCAATTTCATCTCCTTCCATTCGGCTGAATCCTCCGGGCCTACGTATAATCGTAACGTGCGCAAAATATTCGAATGCGTAGGCGGTAGTTAAATTTGTAATCAAGCCGGGAAATATCCTTAGTGTATCAAGGACCTCCAAGAAAGCTTTTCACCCACGCATTTCTGAAACGCTTCACGAGAAACGTGGGTAGAATCCCGTAACCTTGGCAGTCGATATCTGAAAGAATAGTATCCTTTTGTGTGTTGTGAGACTTGCGAGCTACATTTGCTGTTTCGTCTCGCGTCGCTTAAAAATAAACTGGAACCGGTTTGTTGGTGCAGTGGCCAGAATAGCGATTAACCCTCGATCTGCAGTTGATGCGTGTGCCACTAAAGATACGTCTTCGGTCGAAAGATGTATCGGTACGTCTGTCTACCTTTTTAGTATACTATCCATCCTAACAGAACAGACTGTCCTGTCAAACTTCAATAATCCCCCAGAAAAAAGCCAGTTTTTACCGAACTTTACTCCACCCTTATCACTTAGGAGTATAAAAAATACCCAACGACCTATCAAATATACACAAAAAAATCGATCATGTCGTTTCGGAGGGGTTTGGTTACAAACACTGTGACACGAGAATTTTATATATTAAGATTTTATCTATATAATTGTCATCGCGTACTTTAAATTACAAAATTGGCTCACTGTGTGTAGGTGACACAGACACCAAACAATAGCTTTCTAATTAGTAAGCGGGTCGTGGACTTTACTTCCGGCAGGCTTCCTGTTTTAAAGCGATAGAACGAATTTGAGATACGTTGACCTCGACATTGTCATTTTGTGTCCTCGATTTATGAATTTGTATTATGTTCGCTTCTAGTAAAAGAATGAACGTCATAGGGAAATCATGTAACTATCTCATAAGTAAACGTTTAAAATATGAAAGTACACGTTTATCTCTAAAATGAGCTCTAAACAAAAACTCCTATTGTTTGAATATTGGTCGAAACGACAAATTTAATTCTTCTTCTAGCTTCTGTTCGCGACTTTTACAACCTAAAATATGGAGTAAGTTTTTCCTCTCTGTTTAAATTTAAAAGTATATGGATGATGCAATAAAAATCTACAATAATGTTAAGTGACCTGTTACTGCGTAGTTTCCCCTTTTTATATTGGAAATTTATAAATTCTACTCAAATAAATCCCCTATAACGATAAACGTTATCAAACGAACTACGTTTATTTGTAAAACCTGGAAATTACCAAGTTAAAGCATAAAGCGGTAATTAGAGTTCGTGATGATGTCATCCACAAAGTTCCCCTAAATAATGTTACTATTATCACTGTAGTATGTGTATATTGCGTAGTAACACTAATGAGTTTGGAACTTACATGACTAATCAGTAAAAATTGCAATGTATTTTTCCTATTACCTTGTTTTATATTGGTAAAAAAAAACTAATTTGAGAACGCAAGATTTTATGTTCTGGTGAGTCGAATCGACTCCAATGATACCTGAATGATGTCCAATTTGTGAAGCGCATCGCAATTTATTATTTCGGAAACTTGAACGCTGACGTAACCCGGTTCACGGTCAGCAAGAGGAAATGACGCAAGCGTAAGCCGCGCGCTGCAGCCCGCGTTACAACACCACCGATCACAAACTTGCCAAAACACTTCACGTGATCACTGGTACACGAATACCAATAAACCACAGAGCAAATTCAAAATGACATTCATCTATCTGTGGCGCAACTGACACGCGTCATTGAGCTGTAATTAAAGTGATTCTTCGCGTCATAACTCACAAGCAACATTGTATATTCGAGCATTTAGCGAAATGCTAATGAGAGCTTTGCCTTCATACTCTTGACATTGAGCGCACTATTTTATATACATAACTATTGTTAAACTAAATACATAAACAAACGCGTTGTAAAAAGCAGAAGTCATACGATTTGCATACAGAGTATCTGCATGTAAGCAAAGGCCTTATAAACAATACAAGATTTTATTTGAATTATGCATGCTATTTTAATATTCTCTCCATGGTGTGAATCGTACGAGTATCTGAAGTCCTAACCAATTGAGGTGTGAGCTCAAACGACTACAGTCCCGATAGCAACTCACGGTTTTCACAATGACATTGAAATGTGTTGCATTGCGAAACGGTACTCTTTTTCGTAGTTCTGGCCTCGCCGTTTGAGATTCAAGAATACGTACAATAATATGAGAACGTATCCGACCTTAGTTCGTGGTCATTTGTTGTGTAACCATACGCGACAAACAATACCCTGTGATTTTTTTTATTACGTAATTTTTTATTTGGTGTCGATTGTTATATGATAAAATATTATACTTCAAATATACCATTGTCATTGACACGTATTCGAGGTTGAGTCTTTTGAGCCTTATGCACCGAGAAGGGTTAAATTCGAGATATTTATAAATATTTATTAAACCGGTCGCGGCGAAGCCTAGCTAGTAGCAGGTTTAGCAATTATACTTGATTCCCTCCCCTCCTCGTTTTGCCAGAAAAATCTCAAACATGAAAGCGGAACGTTCGGCAGAGAAACAAAGACCAATTAAAAAGCAATTGGGCTATGTTTACGAGCATCCTCTTGAATTCCGATGACATTAAAATCCGAGTTTTATATTGATAGTGATTAAGCTCAAATTTAAATACGTCGAGCTCTGGTCTTGTCATTGTCGTGTTGATCCTTTATCGAATTATGAAGTCATCGTACAATACATATTTCAGGTGACAATAACACTAGTGTCATTTGCAAAACTATTGTACATTCCTCTCTTGTTTTCTTTAGTTTCCATACAATCGATGTTTGTACAGATTTATGTACATTTGCGCAGTTAGCAGAACCACATCCGCGATTCTGATGTAACCTAGCCGATGTTGTGATCACACACCCCGACTGTGACGCACGCGGCTCGTATTTCTCATTGCCTTCTGTTTTCAGAACTCTTTTAAACTAACTCCTAACAATTTCACAATATTAAATGAAAAGTACGTAATCAATTGTAACTTAAAAACAAAAAGGTTCCGCTTCGTAATAAATTGTTAGAAAATTGGGGAAAACGTGAGCGCCCCCACATCTCGGCTTCTATACTTTTACGCACTAGTCCCACGCAAAGGTTACTGAGGGTTTTCGGGCACGTGACCTCGCTTATCTGACGTCAGAGCCACCCCGGGAGCAGTCTGTGACGTAGGTTTTAATTCGCTAGTGATGCGTAATGAAACTGCGAGGTAAAGTACGTGTGACGTGGGTATGCGGAAGTTTACGCACGAATAGCACGGCCGTGTTGGACGTATCGATGCCGCAGCTACGGCCAAGGACGATCGGACCCCGGGCATGGCCGCAACTTGCGACATCGGAGCCGCGCGATGCGATTCATACTCATTCACTTCACCTACTAGACTACTATCACATACTTATACATGACAATATCATTACAAAGATTTTTTGATAATTTCTGTCTGGAACGACACTCCCAGTGAAATATAAAATCTAATTATAACTTTGATCTGACAGTAACGTTCATTGTCTCGTTATAAACGCTCTTAAAACGCCAGACAGTAAATTGTAAAATGTTTACAACGTGATTGACATTATTCACCTTCAGGGTGGTGAACGACACGAAGGTGACTTTGACTGTTGAAGTTAGTAGCACCCACACTTGCGAATTCTTGGATTGTCTCATCCATTGAAGTCACTTGTCCAATTTAGTGACGTGATCGCTAGGGCGTCTTTCATCACTAATTACGCAGTTTATTTATCAAAGTTTATCAAGGGACGTATTCGATGACGTAGGTCCGACATATTTTTGCTCTTACATCCGCTTCCGAGAATTAATACAATTATTTGCAAATTAAACGAGGTTTTCCTGCTACGTAATTTGTTACACATCTCTTAGAGTAACAAAGACTCAAACGAGGAAAACCCGAAATAGTCCGATGATTTTCTTATCAACTAGGTATGATTAGTTTAAACTGAATAATCCGGCTGGCTTGTGGCCTCCAATCGAAGAGCGCGGTACAATGTCAGTTGCGCAAGCGCCACTCTTCCGCCTTCCAACGTGCGCGCACCAAGAACCACACCAGCGAATTTAAATTTGAACGAACATGTCTAGTCTATAGAACAAAGAGCTCCGAAACAATACTCCGACAAAAAAATAACTTTGAATATATTCAAATAGATCAAACTATTTTTCCAAAGAAGCGTGATAACAAATAAGATCTTGTTTTCTGGAATCTCCTTAGTTGTTTTAAAGCATAAGTTACGTAGTGTAGTTTGGTTTTAAGAAAACAGTGCTCTAAATACACAATACATGTTAATCATAATCTCCTCGTCTGCAGAACGTGACAGTACGAAGGATGACGCAAAAATGTGCTAAATTAGTGAATCGTGTTATCAGAAAAATCACGTTCTTACGCAATAATAAGGAATGAGGAATATAATATTTTCTTGTAGAGTAAAAATTTATACATTTTGATCGATGAGGCATGTAATTTACATGTTTGCCGCAATAATCTTATATCAGCCCCAATTTGATAACGAACGATGTATTGTATGTACAGTCAGCGTCACCTATTCGTAACCCTTCTTCAAGATTAGAATGCAAATGCGTATAAAACTTTCTTGACTGATAATTTGTGTTAATACTAATAAAATCTACGTGCGATAGTAAAATGCGGAATTTGTTCCTTAAACACAACACAAACATGCGAGGGGTAACCTGTTAGCGATGATTGCTGGATATAACTTTAGTACCTTCAACATTTATCTTGATTGAAGTTGATAAAGTTATAAAAGGCCTCATTTTCACTACAAACACAATATATGTTATGATAACTTTAGATTTTCACATTTGTCAATTAAAACTATCTACATTTGTCTAATTTTTTAACATCCTAACTGCCCCGCATAATTATGAGCATCCAGTAAAAATAGGAGCTCAGACTATGCTGGCATAATTAACCTAATGCTTTTGCCATGTGGCCAGTTATGTTTCCATACTTTTTACTATCAAACTTTTTCTCCACTCGACCATCTGCTGTAATTCTGCCAGTTTTATTCAAGTCCGTTTCCGGTCCCGTTACATCCGGCTTGAGAGTGCTTGAGAATCAAACCCGACGGTACCCTACAAAAAATCTCGAGTACTATGGGAATTTATGTACTGTATTCTTAATTGTGGATCCTGACACGGTCATTGGACTTCACCGCTATCAAGACAAGAGTCCTAATCAACTAAAGGTCACAGCAATCTCTTATCGCGGCAGATAAGACTCTAGGTCGCCTTATGCCGCAATACAGTCCATATTCGACCTAACCTACTACACAAAATTCAAACTGACACCATTCATTCGTCAGTATTTCGGAAAAAAAGTCAAGGTGTTCAAATTGTATTGTTGCAGTCCGTATCGGATTAATCTAGTAACAATTACCTGAGCGACGCGACAATGGTAGCGTTTTTGCGGCCTGAACTCGCCAATTCTAAAGCCACCCTCGTCTGTACCAGATGTTCCAGTAAACAAATACCCTTTTGTGTCTCCTACGCATGATTTATCATTTTCACTGTTTGCCGCATCGATGATGGGTCTCGAGGAAGCACCGACCATTGTGCAAAGACTCAGCGTCTATCCTTAAGAATAACACCTTTGGTAACACAATGGATTGCACATGCAAGAAGTTTACCTGCAACGCACACGTGTTCAATTCGCATTTCTATCGACCATAATAGGAGTAAGTTAGAAGTCTATTTTATGAAGATCTGTCAGTGCAAATTTTATCAAACAATGGCAGCGTATAGAGTTTATTTTTTTAGTTATGAATCTGGCATGGTATCAAGAATTTTTGCAGCGATGAGTCTTGTGTTTCAGTTTAATATTTTATCTCTGAGTAATATTATCCGGTGTCTTGATATTATCTCTGCGCCTCTAGTGCATGATTTAACTGGACTTAATGAACCTGTTATTTCTTAACTACATTTTACTACTTAATATACCTCTTCTCTTGAGCATATTTCTAAATGCATCGCTTAATTTCCACATACCTACAACTCGTAGTCAAGACAATGGGTTTGAGAAACCGTGTGTTTGGACACCTGATGACAACTCTATCGGCTGCATACGATACCCGATACAACGGAAGGTCAACAAAGGCATGTTGCTATCGAGAGTCGATGTTTATTCAAATGCACTCAGTTCGAAAACATTTGGGTTTCGACATCAGCTGCCACGAGGTCAATATTTGCCGTTTTTTCGAACGTTCCTTTCTTCATTGCTTTCAGTCCCCTCTTGCTCTTTTGACTTGGAACCTTTGTTTTAAGAGCAAATGGCGGGCAGATGCCTTTTGTCTGAAGCACATCCGAAGGTCCGACTTTAAAGTAATATCGAACTCCTCATTATCTGGCCAGGATATTACGCGTTGAAAATTGCTTTTGCTGTTATTAATTCTGATAACTGGGATTCGTTTCTCTCTTTTGTAACAAAGGGAAACCATCGTAATTAATTTAGTGCTACGCAGCGAGAACAAAGCAATTCATTTGCTGTTCAAATTGAATTTTTAGTCGATATGCACGCGGACGAATAATATTTTCAGTTGAAATGCTGCACGCACAAATTCAATTGATTCACGGAACTGGTTATATTATTTTTTTATATCGACATGTGCTCGGCCATCTGTTCGGTCAGATTAAAAGTTTTTTCTGTTTTTGAGTAAAACGTATATCTCGGTTCTAAAAAAATGACACGTAGCACATGGCGTTGTATCCTCGTCTTCTCATCTACCTGCTTTTGTTGTGGGACAATGCGTGCGCTCGCATCTGCCGTGCTGCGCCGCGATCACAATCCGCTCCTTCTATTGTGACCACCTTCTGCATACATGAACGTCATCCATCACGTAGCTTAAAATATAACTATGACTTCATTGAATGCATCTGACCTTTCATTTCGCTTACACCAGATCGACGAGTCTTGTACAATTTTCGGTTTGCAAATACTACACCTTGATATACTTAATGATCTTATTTGGCCAATAGATGCGAGGTCAGATATTACATATTAAGTGGCAGTGGTAGTTGTATTATTACAAGAAAAAACCGGCCAGGTACAAGTTGAGCTCGCGTCAACAAGGTTCAAAAAGTAACTTCATATTTACGCATCCGTGTTTGGGTTAAGAAATGCATATATCTACCAAGTGATCATAATATATGGAGGTATTTGAACGTACAGTACCCTAAAAATATTCGAACGTGCTATTTTTTCCGCTATTGGATGGAAACTCGTCCTCTAACATGGTATTATTAATTCAATCAATGTTTACTACAATATAACGAGCACCACAAACAAAGCTTTTATTGTCCATGCATTTTAAAGGGCTTTAACCATACAAGTAAGAGAGCACTTAGGTTATACGAAGTTTAAAACAACACAGAAATAATGTGGTTAGGAACAATTATTGGTCCGGACGCTGAGAGTTTCGACAGAGCGGCCACACGGTTGCTAAACAGTTGTGTGTTTCTTTTGAAATGTCTGTAATGCATCTGGATCGTTTTGAAACTTATTAACCTGTTTGTTTGGCGACCCTCGACTCAAAAGCCTCTCAAAGGACATTCTCATTATTCTACTAGTTACGCTCCGAGTGTCGCACAAAGGCTGGCTCCTAACGATCGAGTTACTTTTGTTTGTCGGGTACTAATTAAACAAAAGATGTCCTAGCTGCCTTTGTCTGAACTTGTAACTGTCTCCGATAGGTGAATGAAAATTCAAGTGAATCGCGAGCTTTGTGAAAAAAAACGGCATTGACAGACGAAGTGTCGCCACTTATTCAGCGAACATTAAACAAAAATAAAAAATAAACAGTAATAAAGACAAAGTAGATGTCCTCTCCAGGCGCTCTGACTGATTTTTGAAGATGTCTTAAGAGGGTTTCATGGTAGGCACATGCCTACATCAGAAGCGCTTATAAGAAAACTAACTGGTTTCCTCACCATGTTTTGAGCACTTGTAAATTTTGATTTATCTGGATTTGAACCCTCGACCTTCGGATTGAAAGTCGCGGTACCTCCCACTGCTCCAACAATAATTACAAATGTTTGTAAAGTTGCAAATGCAGCGGAACCAGTGTGCAGTTAGCTCATAGTAACCAGCGCTTGGCGTTTTGGAGCGGAGACTTGCCGCAACAAATCCTTGATGGAACCTTAACCCACTTGGGTGATTACGAGTGTTGCGCCCGCGCCGGACGCCCGCGAGCGCTGCAACCGCTTTTCGGCTATCGCGGCCGCTATGGTTTCGTGCCAATTCTGACAAGCTAGCGTGCAGAAGGTTAAAAAAATCAGCGAGCTACAAAAACCCTAACACAGATGAACATCACATTTTTTATATTGGTGGACATTTCACACAGCGCCATCTAAGCCCCAAACTAAGCAAATCTTGTGCTATGGGAACCAGATAACTGATAGAATACGTATATACGTTTTTTTTGTTGTAAATACATACTTATTATACATAACACCCAGACACAGAACAAACATCTATGTTCATCACACAATTGTTTATCCCGGGTGGGGATCGAACCCACAACCTACAGCGCAGAAGGCAGAGCTACTACCAACTGCGCTGTGAGGTCAGTCATGAACGGTGACTTTGAAATCCGGGGTTTGTCACGGATGGATTTTTCCACTTGATAAATTTCATGTTTTTTCTTTAATACGTGCTCGAAACGTCTAAGAAAACGTGAGCAAAGCAGAATGTTCTTCCAAAAAGACTTGCATAGCTTTGAACAAACTGGCGTAGTCTAAAAAAATCTTTTAGATGCAATGCGTTTGATGATCAGGTGTAGGGGACGAGACTGAATTCCAAAATTGACCCTTTTAATCGCCCGTTTATCAATCATCAATATTCATGAAGGTATATCGTGGGAGCTGCAACGGTTGCAGTGGCCGGCGCAGGCGCAGGTGCGCGGCCGACCTTGCGCAATGGCACACATGCCCCGCTAACATATCTAGCCGCTAACAAATGTATCGGAAACTTGCGAGTTATAAGGTTTCGACATCGCCTTTGTGTTCACTCGTGCCCTAAACTTGAGATAAATAGTGATTTAATGGGCGAGACACGTGCAGGAACAATGACATATCACCCTTGAAGTTCGAGAGGTAGAATAAGTATAAAACTATGATCGTCTCCGCTTTTTAATATTTTTAATTGAAACAAACTCGGGGACCGCTGCCAACTAGGTTAGTACGCCAATGTCGGTATCATAAAACTTGCTCCGGCGCAGTTAATTATAGTGAGAAATTTTGCTGGAGTTATTGTTCTGTGTCATCAATCGAAGCTTGCAGGCTATGACGGCAGTGACAGAATACTGGGTCAAGTACAACGGTGCTTTGCCATTCATTGTCAGCGAGCGCCCTCCCCGGCCGGCTCGCCTGCGCGCGCGCATCGGCCTCGCACCCACTGAACTTGACATATCGCTTTTTAACATAATTCGACCAGTTATGTATGTCATTCATTTTATCTAGGTTACATAAACGAATCTCGTTAAATTCGTGCCTTTTATTCCTTGTATCAGGTTCTCGCGTTCCGGTTATAGTCCATCTCTGCTATAATGTTCAGGTTTGAACATTTGAGGTACTTATAAATTGTGCATCGCATGTACTAATTGTTTCAGTTGCACATTACGTGAATAGGTAATTGCAACAAACAAGTGTGACAACATTCGTTACCTAACTCACTGCAGTCTCCAATACAGCAACAGTGCTTGATGTAACGTTGTTGCCTCCGCCAGTGTTGCCATCGTAATTTACCATCCCGAAGGCTTCGCGACGCGTTATATCATAGGTATTGGCAAATGTTTGGCCCTCTGACGTCACAAGGGTCATCGGACCCGAATGATACGATACTAATGCCCGGGTACGTTCACCGCGTTAGAAAACCTACTTCAGTTCCGCACTTTCTTTATTGCATCACTGTAATGTGCCGTTTCGCCCGCACTCTCTTCCGTTGCCGCTTCGGTTGTGCAAGACTCGACAGCGAGCAGCGAGCATCGACTCCCATTCATTTGAATTTCGTATCGAGTCCCAATTACAAAACTCTTTTATTGTTTCTGTATTTAATTGCGCTAACGAAACGGTCGGTGCGCTCGTAACGTCGCGTCGGGCATTTCACATCCGTGCTTTCTTCTTACATCACTGTGTAAAGTAGCATTGTTTGGTCCCCTTCGGCTATGACAGGTGAGTTTCGCAAGTTCAGTGACCCCTCCCCGCGCAGAGATGCCAGAAATTGTGATATAATAACTCGTAGTGTAATTTGTTCCTCTATTCTGAGATCGCCATTTCCGCACTTTCGAACTTACATCAGTGGCTTTACGAAAAGTCGCGAGGTGAACGTCCGAAAGCCCCTCCTCCAAAGATTGTTGATCATTTCTTTGGTATGCTAGATCATTGATCCTTTTATGATCTCATCGTACTATTTTGCTGTTTCGCTATGGCAAAAAAGAGCCCATAAGAAATTGTACCTACCGTGCGTAGGCCGAAACAGTTTTTTTGCCTGTCATAAATCTTTCCTAGAATGACATCATCTCTCGGACATTCGGACTAGATAAGTAGTAGGTATGTGGCACATACTTTCATCTTGTCTCTACATTTCTTCGAGCTGAACGGTACATGACTATCGTGCTTACATCGAGAAAGTACCGCTGCAAGCAACATTCACCTCCAATGCTTACAAGTGCTCACGAATCATTATCCATATGTCATGGGTGTTCCTTCAACATAGCGCGGGGCATTGTCCGCGAATCCTAGTCTGTTTATTTATCAACACGATCACCGCGAAAGTATTCGATACACGTTCTCGATTCACACATTCGTACGGTATGAAATGCTTCGTAGAGGCCTATGAACTTTTACGATTCGATTAGGCACACTTATGGTCAATCTCGATAACGAGTGGTGGTCCCGATTATTTTACGCGGTGTTCCGTAAAATGGCACTTTTTCCGTGAAATCGATAAGCGGAACTCGTTTAAGACTGGTCTCATTATCCGGTTGTGCTGTTTTCAGCGAGATTTAACGGTATAAACACGTTTTCAACTCGCGATTTTATCCAGCGTTGTTTATTTACAAACTTTGACTCAAACATACATATTGACGCGTTTGATTTCCTCGTTTTGTTTACGTCGGGTACACGTTTTACCGCTCCTTGGCTTCGTTCAATGCAGGAACAACTATTAATCTGGATTCTAAGTGGTGTTTTATTTACTTACGATATATAATAATTTTCAGTCTTGACTGTAGTAAATGTAGGGTCGTATGTTGCGTGTCTTGGGACTGGCAGGGTTTACGAGGCTTATCGATAGTCATTATGGAATGGTCCCTACGCTATCGAGGCTATTGTTCTCGCTTCAATACGAGTACTCAGATAAAGATCGCGGTATGTTTAACTACTCCATCTCGAGAGGTTAAACTTTGGAGCGCAGAATAAATAATACACTTTGGGTAAAATGTGTTCGCACACACACACGCACAAACCTCAATTTATCATGATTTATTCTTATCAAACCAGACGCTCTATTTGCGTATTGTGAGTTGTGCCAACTAATAAAACTCGAAGATAAATGCCCATTGCATGCGAAGCCGCTGATTTCCATAACAATACCATCTGTGACAACAACTACCTATACATATGACGAGTACGAGATATGTTACATTTTCGCAACACGCACTCGATAAAGTTAAACTCATTGTGCAACGCTACAAATACTTGTCATTAGGTTACAAAATATTTGCCTATCGTATCGCCGAGGCGTCTAAATAAATAAACAGAAAATTGAACTCTTTCTCCAAGAGATAAGATTAGGGGAAACGCTAGATTAGCGATAAGCTACACTTGCTTACTCCGAAACTAATTCGCTTGGACTTTTCTGTCAGTAGTTTTCCTCTCCAATTTATTTCCTCGAGTGACTCGCACAGGTAAACAATAGTATCGATTGTATTTTTCTATCGTAATAGTAATGGATAGTTACGATAGGATTCGACCGAAATTAATCCTATTTGTCGTCCCACGCGTCTCGTTCTGCAATCACGAAGCAAATGTATTTCACAAGGCGAAATCGCAACATCGCTTATTTCGCGTTTTCGAAACCATCCTGCGTCATTCCTGCCTACCTTTAGTTGCACTGTTTTAATGTGTTTGAAATGTCTTCAAATAACCCAATAGCTTAGCTAATAGTATTGTAATTGCCTTTGATGGTAAAGTTTCGTCATTCGATATAGATCAGGTTATCGATTCTTGGGATATCTGACAAGCCCTTAGAATAAAGGTGCTTACTGCTTAGCGCACCTCGCTTAGTTGCCCGGTAAGTCATTGGGCACCTTGCCTTACAGCGGCAAACGCTCGCTTGTACCGAGAGTTGTGCAAGCCATTATGAAATGGAGCGTAAGGACCACAAGCTGGTGCGGTATCTACATGAAGCGTTTTGTAAATCCGACGAGTGTTACAAAACCTAAGGGATTACCAATACCGAATGTTGGGCGAGTGCCATCAACACCGCATATAAACCAACCGAACAAAGCATCTCAATACATTTTTCCATATATTTGCGCCATAGCCTTGCGAGATCCAATACGGGTAACCTGTGCTTGTTAACCAACTGTTTCAGTAATGCGGCTCGGAGTAGCCTCGCCAGTTCGCAATAGTCCGTTCGCTAATATCGCAAGCTCTTGCGTCGCCGACCAACATGCCTAGCTTTCATTGTAATATTTAAATGTCGATCTAATTTAGTTCAGCACCATTTCATAAAGTACAACTGATCGGTGATCCTCTCGCGAACCTAGCGACTAGCTAAACGATTGCACCGATGTGCTCATTCATCTCGCAGTTTGCACTTCCGATTTCCAATAAAGGAGAGGAAACGCTTGCGGAGCGAAACAATCGTGGATTCCGGCTGCGTACGCGCAGCGGCGGAAACTGCTGCCGTATACGGATGTGGATTACTCTTTTATTTATCGGGCGATCTAGACCGCATCTGTCGGGCGACAAACGTCAGACAGCTGCCCTTTCTGGTTATCGTCATTATACAGGCAGCCTCTAGACCGGCGGAGGCGCGCGCACCTGGCGTCCGCTCCCGTCAGGTAGGCCGCTCTCCGCCTCCACGATTACATCTCCACTACTTCGATTACAATGCTGCTCTAATTTCCCTTTTTTGTGCAGTTGCGTGTCATCCAGCGCGAAAGCGACGCAACTAATCACAGTCGCACAATTATCGCATTTTTTCTCTATGCAATTCAGCCGTAATGACGATGATTACTCGTCCGCGATGTGGGAGCTCCAGCTTTTTACTCCACGGTTTCCCAACACGTGGTAAAGTCAGTTCAAAACGTAACAACGAGTTATGAAAGTGAATACGCAAACGTGCCAGTGAGCTGGTTACCTGACGATTCTTCGTGTAATATCCTGCTTGACAGAATTCCTAACTACAAATTAAAGTGATGATTACGTGAAGAGTTGCAACATTTCGGTAACGCGCGGGTACGGAGAAAGGTTCGTCTCGGCAGGGCGGCTTATTTCACGTACTTTCGGCCTAGCCTTTTAATGACCCAGAAAGATGAACCCGCAAGATGATGAGACGGCGTCGCGCCGGGTGAGTTACGCCCGCATGCAGTGTCCTCACACGTGTTCCGTGTCGATCGGCGGAGTATTTCGAAATGGACAACGCAGTTATATCGGGAAGGAGTCAATGAACGGAAGTGTTTCACGGGTGTGACACGCTCGCGCACTATCGCGGCTTGCGCAACAGTGGGCCCACTTGCCCAACGCGCACACACAACTGTGCGGAGCGTGCCGCTGCGGTCGCAGGACTCCGCAGGAATCTTGTTAGCGCATCTGTCGCAAGTTACGCTGCAGGCTGCGGTCGCTGCTTGCAAGCTGCAGCAGCGCAGTGCCAGCCGGCCGCAGGTCGATGTACGCTTTCTACCTCTTTCTCCATCGGGGAGTAGCACGACGGCGGCGCGGGCGCGCGGCGGCTCGCTATTGCAAAACGCTGCTGAGGTCGCGCTTTCTTCGTTCGCGAGCCTCGGAGAAATTGTTGCGACACGACGCCGGGTACACCGACCTCGCGTTAGAAAGTCGACCGCTCACCGGATTTTACACGACGCCGCGTAACGGCATAATTGCAATCGAGGCAGAATTCACTGAGATTTCGGTTACTTTTCGCGCGTCCATTCCCGACGCTTTCTTTCTCTCGTTGCGCAATAATCGCGTAATAGATTGTTCCGCCGGGTCATCGAACGGTATTGTAGTTTCGTGAACATTGCCGCGTGCGTGGAGAGCTGCAAGATGTCGTGCAATTGGCTAATTGCGTGCGGTAGTGGCGTTTGCGCAACAGGCTCTGGAGTGGCGCCCGTTCCGCAGTCCGCGCGTTGCAACATGGGATTATTTCGGCGGCGGCGCTTGGACCGCCGCCCGGGCTTGCAACACAACACGCCATATCGCAACGCGACTCATAATCCACGCCATTGTGACACCGAGCATCGTGTGGACGCCGCCAGCCTGCCAAATACGGCCCGCTGCGGTTGCGCTACTCGATCTCCTTACTTCATCCACCTTCGACGCACCCAGCGCGATGTCATCAGAGGCGCGTCATCTTGATCCAGGCTGCGCTTGCGCATAGCCCTCGTTCTCCGCGCACATAGCGCGCTCTGCCATTGTCACTGCATTCGATTTAAAACTAAAACAATTTTGCAACCGATGTTCACATTAGCGTTTTCGCAAGCGGCCCAGTGCTTGGTTTCAAAACTGAGTTCGACTTGCGTTATCGCTACTCCGATAAAGTGAACTGTGTCGTTGCCTGTGTGGTTTTGAGTCCTAAATGAAGAGAAATGTGTACACATACACAGCTCAAGGCACTCACGACAAATTACTACTTCTAATACAGCCAGTTAGGTATGGTATATTACTGGATATATAATACGCAAAATTATTGGATCAGTATAGGCTCCGTAGTGTTATCAATCACGTTTTACTAAACATCCGGCGAGCAACTTACGCAATAAAAGCCGACATATAATTGAGCATGGTCTGGATGGTTTCCCAACCTATCCCGGCGGCATCTCGGTGTGGCAACTGGCAGCGCGCTTGCGACATGTCCCTACAATGCGTGTTACGAAAATCTATGACTAACCGTTTCTACACCATACAATTAGTGTAAAACTATAGATACATTACATAGAAATATGACAATTGTCGAATCGGCTATTATAATCGGATATTTCGCAATGTTTGGTGACACCTCGTAAAGCCAGTCAGCGTGTAAACTGTTGCCTAGGCATCGGCGTTGCGCAAGCGAGCTCATGCAGCGGACGCGAAGTCGAGCAGGAAATGCATGAATGTGTGCTGCATCTGTGCTGATGCTATTGTTACGAAACTGTCAGGGTTGAGTTGAGCAACCGCTTGCGAAACACGCATCCCGCTAATTGTCCGCGAAGATGTATTTCCATCCTATCATACATAAGTAATTAGGTTATTGATGACTCAAACTTGACCAAGAAAACGTGTAATAAACCAAATATTTCGTTAACAGTTGCGAAGTTGTTAAACGTGAGTCAATTTAGTAATAGAGAGTGTTAGAGGCACGAGCATGGAGTCGGAGCGCGGAGCCTGCGTGAGGGTCTGCTCGAGTCTAGCCTGTACTGTATGCGTAAGAGTTGCGTAAACCGAGCGGTGTTGTCCTTTCGCCCGCAGCGTCCGAGCCGCGAGAATCCTTGGCGGCCGCCGCTCGGAACACGCTCGGAAATCCGGCCAACCTTCCGACCGTTACGACACCGTATAACTTATTTACACGTTGCGAAATCAGAATCGATTGCAACTGCAGACATCGCACTTTAGCCTTGCCGTTGTAGGGATTTAATTAGGATCAGTTGCGCAGTCGAGAGACCTAAACGGATACGAGGACGCCCTCCAGCTCCGCTCACTGATGGATTACAGAAAAGGTTCAGAGTCTGAGTGGGACCGCTTGCACTCCGGGTGACGTCATTCGTTTCGTCAACTTGATTCCCACAGTGGATCTCGCGTTGCTACACACCGATTAGCGGCCGGACGACGCACGTGCTCGACGTACTTCTGTTGATCTTACTGAATACACTCGCTTCTTCCTTTACATTGGTATGAAACCAGGTTTTTGTAGGCTGCAATTTAAATTTAAAACAGTTTTCTTCGACCTCTGATTTAAACTCTAGGGTTATTTATTATTCGGGATAGTATTTCAACCCAAGTCATGATTATTTATCATTAAAAACAGATCAGTCTTTACACGATGATCGAGTAATAAACAAACAAACATCCAGGCTGTATGTCCGTAGCTCAGACGTGTACTGTATAATATACTGTAGTCACTGAAGTTGCTTCAGTTGCCAGCTAGCAATACTTCAATTGCTAATTGTGGTTGGCGCATAATAATTCATGTGATAATAGTTGCGACAGACTTAACAAGAGTAACCTTTAGCGGGAGCCAGCTCCATATTGTCACGACTCGATCATTCGAAATGCGTTGATAAATCTATGTCGCTTATCTCGTATGTACTATGTACGTAGCTGTATTAACATCGGCATAACGTTCATTATCGCTTATCTATATCTCTAGTCGGTTCCAGGGAATTCGTCAGACTATTTGTCAAACAGTTAGGACCGCAAGCGGGTTTTGTAAGCTGTGAACAAATTTGATATCTGTTGCCTTCAGCTTTGGACGCTGTTATTGAAACTTGCACGTTTCTTCGCGTATAATGTTACAAATTACGAAAGTCGAGTCTAGGTTAGTCGTCCGTAGGTTAGTTGTTAAATAGAATCGCTTATTGCGTAGCCTCGTCATCTCAACAGATCATCTAATCATGGTACATGCCCGAATTTTGTTATAGCTTTTCACACGTGATAGGCTGCAAGCCCATATAGTACCATCAGAGTCAGTCCCAACTTTGAAAATTCGTTAGGCCATAGTCTTTGAATGACAAAAACTCCAGTGTTGGCCAACTTAGTTGCTTAGTAAATTACGAATAAGTAGAGACTGTTCATAAAGTTATATAAATAGATAAAACCGGTCTCCTTTTTGTATCCCCCTGTAGAATCAAGCATAAAACAAGCTAAAAATAAGCTAAATGCAACTGCACGTCCCGCCTACCGCACACCTGTCTTGCCTTCACCTCCATACTCCAAGTTAATATGCTGAATATAAAGGTTACGATTATGACATTGAAGTACAATTATAATTCAGAAGCCTTAACCGCTCAGACTTACAGTATAGACAATGACTTGCCGAAACGCTGGTGTTTAGTTTAGTTAGATTCTTGATTTGTAGAATAAATAAAACCATGATCGTAACGTATTCGTACTATCAACAAGAATAAAGTCAATTCAGTACCGTACATCAATTCAATTTCAATTCATTAGCCAGTTCCCATGTAACCCAAGTCCCAAAGTCCCGTTACGCGGGTCAGTTTACATTCAATCAAACGTGTACTCGGTGTACCATTTCCGAGTGTGCATTTAATGCATTTCGAAACGATGCGGTCGCTCTGAAACTCGAGGTCAAGCACGGTGGTGCGCCTATAGTGATGAAACAAAACCTATTGCGTCATTATGGATCGCTGTGTAATTATTTACATGACAATATTATTGCAAACGCACCGAAACGACTGCACAGTACTTGCAACATCCAGCATTGATCTGAAAACTCGTTTCACGTCAGAATTTCTCACTCACGCATCGACCGAAACAGCAAACATTATATGCTTCAAGTATTCATATCATATCAATAATTAGTAAGCATTCATGCATCGCTAATGCGGCTTTGAGCTCAAAGGGGTCTGATGATCCGGGCATATAATCTACCTATAGCTGCGAATACTGATTGCAATTCCGCGTATAGTTGTATCAAACAGATTGCTATTTATATAGGTCACCGGTCAGCCAAATGCGAATGACCAATGGATAGCTCGCTGTCGCCAGATTAAGTTACGAGTTCTAAATGCAGTTTATTGAAAAATCAAAAATTTATTATTGTTCCTGTTACTCTAAATATGTTCGCGAATTCTACTGCTATGTTTCTTGTGTCAAATAAATATATTTCAAACTCTCTCTCCTTTTGTTTCAGAACAACATTAAAGCTAGAATCCTTAGAAGACGCGGTGGTTCTCGACGATCCGGAAGAAGATTTGCTTCAGGACAAGAGAGGGTGTCCCGCGTACGTGTCTCCTGAGATCTTACGAGCGCATCGGACGTACTCGGGCCGAGCAGCTGACATGTGGTCGCTTGGAGTCATTCTATACACCATGCTCGTTGGAAGGTGTGTACTTTATACACCCAAAACTAGAACTCAACAGTTTCCGTAAAACATTGCAGTAAAACACAGGGATCCTCCATCGAACAACGCATTTCCTTGTCATTTTAACAGATCGTCTAAGTTACGCAACCATTAGGCGATTACCTACTAGTGATATAACAAATGAGCGCTTTGGAGGGCAACTCCCATCACTAGAGCTCATAACTAACGTTTATACATCCAGTTACGTGTTTGGCGGCTTATTCAAGCCTGAAAAATCGCGCGCGTCACATGCATTCGAAAGGAAATACTTTCTCCGCAAGCCGGTTCCGACCTACTCTTATTTTCCCTGACACCCACGTGTATTTTCATTGAGAGTTCACTTTGAATATATAAAGCAGGTTACATCAAAGCTACAAAGCGTGAACGGGGGTGGCGGGGGCGTCTTAAACCGTGGGACTTACCGTTTTTCGAGATCGCAAGGGTCGCGCGACCGTTGGCTTGCGAGGGATGATCACCTGTCGTCCGTTACGCGCCAACGGCCAACAATTATATCACCCACAGTTTATAAGTGAAATCTTCGATGCACCTGCCTTCGGTCATGTGGCGAAGACGTTGTATCCCCTTTGGGCACCTGCCGTTCGCGATCCTTTGTTTCCTACCTGTAATTTCGAAAGCTTGGATTTAGCCCGTCAACCGTCCGCCCGCAATCGCCCAATCGCCGTTTTCACCTGTCGCCGGAAGGGTTCGTACCTGGCTTTTTGTTTCGCATCTGCTCCCAAATGACAATCCCGTCCATAATTGGTGCCGAGATACAAAGTCGATGTTAACGATCCATCTTATCGGCAATGATAACCTTTTTTTGCCATAATTAGTGATACTTTCAGACTGATTTGTAGGATCTCGCTTAATTTTATGTTTCTTTGCCTGCAGGTATCCATTCAACGACTCGGAGCATGCGTCCCTATTCGCGAAGATATCTCGCGGGTTCTTCGTGGTGCCGGAGTGTTTATCGTCGAGGGGCAAGTGTCTGATCCGGTCGCTTCTGCGCCGGGAAGCTTGCGAGAGGCTATCGGCCCGCGACGTCCTGAGACACCCGTGGCTCGCCAAGGATCCCAGGAACGAACTTCCCCCAAGAGCCCACGCGGACCACGACCGACTCGTCCCCGACATCCTAATGCAGCCCGACTGCCTCTAAACGCAACCACGATTGCTGTCAAACCAAAGATTGAAGCCGCTCAGTCAATTTGGATTTCTCGATTGTCTGGGTCATCGTAAATTATTTATTTGATCGTGCATTTACCCCGCTAGGCTAGTCCTGGGTTTGACGGCGGTGCAGCGCGGCTGCCGGTGCGGGCGCCGGTGACTCGGCCCGACTATTTATGAATTTAAGTTATTCCGGCCTAGGTTTCTCGCGGAAAGATAAGTCCGATTTTGTTCCGTTTAGTTGTAGAGAGCTGAGGCGGCTGGCCCGCGCTTTGTTCGACTTATTTATAAAGTAAGGTCCGGAGGAGGCCTTCCAACCTTTGCGAGCTGTGGTATAGTCGTAACGTTCATAATGACAGATTAAGTGAGACTGATACGGCGTTCTTGTGATCTAACTGAAACTGAGCGAGCCGGGAGCAGGCCCCGGCTCGGGTTGGCGACGCATTCTGTTAACTAAGCTACGTTAAATTCCTGATAATGTAATCATATCAATTTCACATCAATATAGATGGGTATATTGCATTGAAGTTGCTGCTGTTGTTAGGTACGCTGATACCTATTGTATATTATGTATTTATATGAAGTTATATCGTGTAATGTGATCTCCACCGATGTTATTTAGCGATTACTTGATTGCCATTTGTTGTTACAGACAGAAGTGATAGTTTTTCTTTTGTTGCACAACGTTCATTTGCTTCCATCATAGCTATATTTTGATTTATATTATTGGTTATATTGAATCGTGATTATTTGAAAAACTTTACAAAGCGAAATTATTTTTTATGTTGCATTTTATTCGAATCAAAAATTGTTTCCAAAATTATTTGCGCCACCGTGTGCCGGCAATGGTTGTAGAATTTGGTCCGTGCCATTTATTTAATTTAAAAGTAATTTATTGTTATTAATTAATAATGATGGTGTGATGTCGGCACTTCTTCCTAAACACTAAATTATTTACCATGTGGTACTTGGTGTTGTATTTTGATTTAAAGTTTGAGATCAATTTTTATGTTTTACTTTATAATTTTGTTTCAAATCGATCATCCATGTCGGATTTTTGTTATTGGATCAGTTGTTTCATTTTGAAGATAATTTTGTCATGTGTTTTGTTGATCATTTTGAAGTAGTCAAGTCTTGAGGCGAGGTGATGATAAGCGTGTACAATTGTAGCCTATGTGTTAAATAATATTACTACTTTTATTTATACAAACTGTAAATAATGCTAAGGTATCATAAGGATTATCAAAAAAAGAAAGAATGATAAGAGGGAATAAAATAATTTAAAAAATATATCTTATTTTAATTATGAAGACAACCCGAACTTACATCAACCCAACCTAGGAACCTACCAATTGAACATTGAATAAGACATCAATTATTAATAATCTCTGGATTGAGATAAGTTTTTTGTTAGGAAATATAGTTTTCAAAACAAGATTTTAGGGTAGAAATCGAACAACTTATCGCAGAAGATCATATTTTATTCAGTAACTAAGATTCTGACTAAAAAAAATTTAGATTTCGTAACCTAGAAGATGATTGACTTTTTAACCATTTGACCTAGGTATGATAAAAAAATAGTTATTAAACGTAATATAAACAATTGAGTCAGCGTGATATATTTATTTGAAATTCAACAATAACTTACAAAGAAACAACTTGAAATTTATCTTTGGGAAATAAATCATTTCATCAATATTATTTTTTGTTGTCTTGGTACTTCAATATTGTAGATAATGCTACCTACCTAATAGCCACCTTATAGATATAGTTTTCAGTAATTATTTCCAGCCCCGGATCTTCAATTTTTTTAGGGGGGCAAAAACTGAAATGCCGCCCCCGCCCATATTATAAATATGATAAAGGTAAAAATAAATATACGAGAGCGGGGGCGGCATTTTTCAGTTTTCTACCCCCCCCCCCCCCCCCCCCCCCCTCCCTTAGAAAAATGTTCGTGCCCTGTGGTCAAAGTTAAATAAATGATGAGTTGTCCATTCGTCCAGAAAATGTGTGAATTTGGCCGCCCCTGAACTTGCCGCCCGGGGCATGGGCCCTGGCTTGCCCCCCCACCCCTAGATCCGGGACTGATTATTTTAACTGATGGACACCACTATAACTTTCAATCCATAACTTAAAAACAAGAGATTTCTATCTACAATAACGTTTAAACTAAATCGTTGTTCATTCAAAATCATAATAAATATGTTCTCTCAGTTGAAACACGCATGTACTAAAAGAATAAACCGTTTCACGTCTCATTATCTTCGCAGTCACGAAGTAAACAAGTTAATTATAATTAATTAGCAAACTGCATGCAATTATTTCGATTATCAAAATAACACATTGCAATTCAGGAAAAAAAAAAACAAAAATAAAATACATTTTAAACAAATTCAGTGTATTTTAATAAAACTATTTACAATGCAGTATTTACCACTGTTCAATTACTACGTCAAAGATCACAATACGTTTCGCAATGTTACGCAATGTTGTGAAATATATAGAGTGGGGGGGATTCCGGGTAGGGGGGAATTAAAGTCTTCACTTCGTTTACCATGATTTAGCATAAGAACTGGCTGGCCATAAGTTTAGCAAAGATTTAGTATCCTACCTACTAATATTATATATCAGTTTTCGAGGATTAGTCGCATTTATTCTATAGAAAACATGACGTAATAGAACAAAATGACAGTTCTTCCCCAATTGGTGCCATAGAACAATTTTGTTCTATGACGCCACAAAATGTAGACTCGGGTGTTAAGCTTGTATGTAGTTATATGGTACAAATCGGAAAAAAAACTGACTATGTTCTATGACGTCATATTCTAGAACAAATGTGACCTACCTACCGAAGAGGATACTTGGATATTGTGACTCAATTACACCCGAACGACCAAATGTATTTGGATTCTTGTACTATGACAAATGTTCTAGAACATCATCTATACTAATAAAAGATTTGATTGTTTGTTTGTTTGCATCGAATAGATTCCGAAACTACTGGTCCGATTTGATAAATTATTTTACCATTAGAATCCTACATTATACCTGATGAACATAGGCTATAGAATATTTTCAAAATCGTTAGGGATCCGTATGAAAACTTTGGGTTACATTACCCAACGTGTGAAAAAAAATCCTTATATCGCGTACGCTGCAGAAATTGTTGACAATAGAGCAAAGTAATGTACTACAGTTTTAAAGAGAACATCAATAACTACAAAAAAGTCTGTGATACCATATGTCTAATTATTAGGGATCTGTATGAAAACTTCAATAATGTAACCCAAGGTATAAAAAAATAGCCATGAAATCATTATTACACCCGTGCGACGCCGCCGGGGCGTACTGCTAGTATAGGATACTTTATTTCCAGATGCTACGCGAGCAAAACCGCGGGCGGAAGCTAGGAACTAATATTTTTATATGATTTCATAATATTAGATTACTCGTGGCTTACGTGTTATTATTCGTAGGTTTTAGTAAGTACAATGACTTGTTAGAAACATGATAACAAAATACACAATAGTGTTAGTTCTGTTATTAACAAACTTAGCTAAAAACGATTTAGACTCTAAAAAATATTGCCGTCTCTTTTACTCTGTACGAGACAGAAGGTGATGGATGCCGCTAAGTTTAGTCATAGACCTAGCTAAAATATCGTAAAATACGAATGCTTTTATTCCTTTTACATTAAAGTCTTAATTAGCGTAACAGAGCAAAATAACGCTAACTAAATGTACAATGAAATCAATATTTCTTATCATTGCATAAGTTTATAAAACTGTTGGTGTATTATGGATTTTGCATATCATACCCCCTGATTACACCTCATACGATCTGATGGAAAAAAATAACAAATTTAATAGTATGATGCAATCCCCAAGTACTGTATACATCCTCTCAGATCTCCAGACGCTCAGATCGTGAAGATGTCTAAAGGGGGTAATCGGAGGCACGTCCAAGTTTTACATTTAATACGGTAATCTCCATACATGTGGAAGTTCTATCAAATAATAAAGATCCTAACATACCTAATATTACTAAATCCGATAGTTTGTTAGGATATTTGTATGTTTGTGGCTCAATCACGACCGAACGGATTTAGATGAAACTCGGAATATACATAGCTTCTGTTCGCGAGCTACCACGCGAGCGAAGCCGCGGACGGAAACTATTGAATTATAAATCCAAAAATTGTGAGGAGATTTGTATTTCAATCGCGCCGTAACGCTGAACCGTTTTGTATGAAACTTTACATAATTTTATAGTTTGGTGCTACAGTGAAATCCGCGTAAAGCCACCGACTCCATACATTCCCCAAGATATTAAATAAACTAGTACAATCTCTCTGCTTTGCTCGGTCCATTGCAGCGTGCGAACTCGTCCATGCGTCTTTCAAGTTCCGGTCGGAAATGGCGGATCAGACCTTGAACTGGCCAAGCGGCGCCATCTCCTAGCGCGCAGATTGTGTGGCCTGAGGAGGGAAAGAACAGGTTATAAAGGAATAGAATAATCGAAAAATCAAGATATATTTATAACGATACTAGCTGACCCGTGCCCGCTTCGCTGTGCGTAAGACATTTCTAATAACATCGTGGACTTTTTTGTAGACGTTTTTAAGGTGTACAATACTGTAGTACATTATTTTGATATATCTCGTGGGGTTCAGCCAGCATTTGCAATGTAAGCGCAAAAAAATGTGTTTATTTACGTCATCACATTAGAAACCTCTAAAATTATCAGTGTTTCTCTACTATATTATGCATGTATTATACATATAAACCTTCCTCCTGAATCACTCTATCTATTAAAAAAAACCGCATCAAAATCCGTTGTGTAGTTTTAAAGATATAAGCAAACATACATACATACGCGGGAAGCGGAAAGCGACTTTGCTTTATACTATGTAGTGATGACGACATACCGATATATATCGGTAATATATCGGTACGTCGTATATACGGTAGTTAGCATATCACAAATAATTTCTTGATTATGTGGCATTCAGCGTAGACCTTTCTTGATAAGTTCTTGATAAGTTTCAACAATAGTTCTGTCGATTTCATTATGAATTTCGTTTAGAAAAACGAGATGATAAATTTGCAAAAAAAAAGTAGGTAAAAAAAAATTGATCGATGCTAATATAAGAGATGCTAACTTCACACACGTAATTTCGGTAACCCAAATATTTCGATACCTAAAAATATTGCGGTACCGAAAAGTGTGAACAACGCAAAAGAGTTATACATTTAGGTAAAACCCGTATCAGTTTGGTATTTAGGAATAAATTATTTTCCTCACCTTCAATTTGTTTGGAAATCTCCCACAGCATATCAATTTCTTTAGGCGATGCGTTTCCGTCGACGAATCTGATAAGCAAAACAAAAAATATAATTAGTTTAATCACTAAATAAAAGTCACTCAAATATTACAAAGAAAAATAATAAAAAAGAATAGAATAATAATAAAATGTGTTCATCCAGGGCAATCCCCCCCCCCCCCCCCGCCATATTATCTAGACCACGAGAGAAACCCCCCTATATTCAAAACATGTACATAAAACTATAACTACAAAACTGTACATAATCTTCCTCATCTTTTAGACCCCCAGCATTTTTAATCATCGAGAGGAACCACCCCCCCTTTGTGCTGAGACCACCCCAGCATTTTTTAATCAACGAGAGTCACCCCTTTATATAAACAGTGACCCACCTGTACATAATCTTGTTCATCCACGACACCCCTTCGCGGCATGGGGTGCACTGTCCGCAGGATTCGTGCTTGTAGAACATGATAAGACGTGCGATCGCCTTCACGATGTCGGTGGACTTGTCCATTACTATGATGGCCGCGGTGCCGAGAGATGTTTGCGCAGCGACTAATCCGTCGAAGTCCATCAGCACCGTTGAGCATACGCTGGAGCAACGAAATTATTAATTAAACTTCGTATGAGTAACTTAAAGTGATAAGTGAAATTTTTGAAGTTTTGTATGGGCTGAGTCTACCCGAATAAGACGGAAAAAGTGATAAAACTGCATTATCTCGAAAAACATCAAATTTAAAAAGAAACTGTCTGTAATTTATTTAGCTAGTATGATTATCTTACGAATTATATAAAAGTAAACTGTTTAGCTATTCATAGCTTTGATTAAAATCGAAACTCGTGTTTTTGAAGAGCCAACTTTGAAAAATAAATCTATCTAGAAAAGTTTCACCAATCGTGATTCTGTCTGTAATTTATCTAGATTATATCCTTAAGTTATCTTTGTCTTGAAAAAACTGTATGTTTTGCGGTTATTGAGAAAAAACGATTCTGCATTCTTCAAAAACATTTATTACTCCTCTTAAGTGGTTTGGGTGACGGGTTTCATCCAAATTTCAATAATCGCATAGAGTTATGACGACTGATGTCAGATTTATTGCACACCAGCGCCATCTGTACTAAAATTATCCCTTTTGCATTTTTTTGGATTATAAACCCCTATGTTTTATTCAAGCATTATATCTACATCCGTTTTGTCATTTAGGTCTGATTGAGGCACAAACATACAAACAAACTCACAAATTTTGACATTTATAATATTATTAATTATAACTTACTCTTTAGGGATGAGGGGTGTAGAAGACCCCCCAGGTATGATAGCCAGCAGGTTGTCCCACCCCCCGGTCACTCCACCAGCATGCCTCTCGATTAACTCCTTCAGAGGAATGCTCATCTCCTCCTCGACTGTGCAAGGAGTGTTGACATGACCGGAGATGTTGAAGAGTTTTGTGCCAGAGTTACGTTGGCGGCCGAAGCTAGCGAACCAGGCGCCGCCGCGACGGAGAATCGTCTGTCAAACAAATAATAGCTTGCAACCTGTCACATATGGAATAACTACTGTAAAATGTAGACGTAATCCTTGGACGTACCTCTGACTATCCCCTCCAGACATCTCTAAGTGTATTATGACAAAACACGGGAAATTATATAGATGAAGGCGATGAATTATATAGATGTTTTCAACAGTTTGAAACACGAACGCGAAAGGGAGTAAGCGCGCTGAAATTCAAGTTCGTCCTGATTCTCTAGATAGCTAGATGAATCAAAACATTCTCGGTGCCTTCATCAACATTATATTTTAACGGAAAAAAATTCTCGCGTCTTGTCATACTCTCAAAAGTTTTGAAAGTAAAATATCTTTAAATCTGAGCACCTGAAGATCTAAGATGGTGTCCATCGTACTTAGGGATTATTGCACGCGATTCTATATCATTTTATTTAATTTCACAAGCACACATGATGATGTACTAACCGGTGCTACAGCAATAGTTTCTACATTATTGACAGTTGTAGGACAGCCGAACAAGCCAACATCAGCGGGGAACGGGGGCTTCAGTCTGGGCTTGCCCTGTTTGCCTTCAATGGACTCGATGAGGGCAGTTTCCTCACCACAGATGTATGCGCCGGCGCCGCGGTGCACAAACACGTCGAAATCAAAGCCAGAGCCACAGGCATTTCTACCGATTAAACCGGCTTGGTATGCCTGAAATAAATAAATTATAATTAACTAGCAGTCCGCTCCGGCGTCGCACGGGTTTAATAATGAATTAATGGCTATTTTTTTTTACACAACATTATTTAAGTTTTAATAGGCATCCCTAATAGTAAGACATATGGTGTCCTGGACTTTTTTGTAGATATTGATGTCCTCTATAAAACTGTTGTACATCACTTTGCTTGATTCTAACGGTAAAAGAATTTTTGAAATCGGTCCTGTAATTTTGGATCCTATTCGATGCAAACAAACAAACAAACAAACAATCAAATCTTTCCTCTTTATAATATTAGTATAGATGAACATAGGAACCCAAATTTACTTAAACGATACTAACTATAAGGTACATTCCTGTATTTCAGGGTTCAGTTTAACAAAAGGTTAAAATGCAACCATAGTAAGGTGACTCTTGTGTCTATTTTATGACAACTTAAAAACTAAGAGACAGAGATTTGAAATTGGGCAGTGTTAATAGCACTGTACTCTGTATTTCAGTAGTCAAAGAATATGAAGAAGTATTTTTTTTATGAAGAATTTTTGGGTATCAAAATAAAATAATTCTAAATATCATTTAAATATGCTGCTTTAGAGGGCTCAAATATACTTATAGACTTATCATAAGGTACTACAACTTATAACTGAAATGAGTAATGCCACTTGCCACATCTTGATGCTCAAAAAAATCTTGCAAGTTTCTTATTATACAAATCAGCACAGAAACTCCCATTTGATTCAATATTAGAAATGGTCTTTACAACGTAGAGTAATAGACAAACTTACCTCAGCAATAGCAACTTGCAAGTTACTGGCCTCATTGTAAAACTCTCCTCTAATATAAATATAAGCAGCCTGAGCACCCATAGACCTTCCGGCAATGAGACAACCTTCCACTAACTTATGTGGGTCATGTCTCATGATCTCACGATCTTTACAAGTACCAGGTTCACCCTCATCAGCATTAACTACAAGGTACTTTGGGCGACCATCTGACGGTTTGTTCATGAAGGACCATTTCATGCCAGTCGGGAAACCGGCACCTCCACGGCCTCGGAGTCCGGAGGCTTTCATTTCACCTAAAAGGAAAAACTAGACGTATTTCTAGTTTAAAATGACATAAGGGGTTACAGGTTTGTGTATTGGGCTAGTTATGTATTTGTGTATTAGGTTGAGTTTGTGAATTTCAATGTGATAAATCTGTGAAGTTTTCTAGTGAATTAAGAATTTTTACAAAAAAAATGGCCACAATTAGAGTTGTAGGGATAACTTAGCCTCAGTTTTACAAGTATTTGATGGCCGAAGATGTCAACATTTGGTTTAAAATTACAATATGATCCAGAAAATCATGTTGTTTGGCTTAGCATTACCTTTCGATAGGTACCAATAACAACTAATGTTTGTATAGTATAACAGAAACATAGAGCATTTCTATATCAATAAAAACAACATATTTATAGAATTGGCACACCTACCGACAATCCAGTCAGTTCCTTTGTTCATGATCTCTTTGGTCATGTACCAGTCTCCGCGAGCCATAGCACCCTTGAGTCTCCAATCATGTCGTCCATACAAGTTGGTGAAGATTCTATCCTGATCGGCCAAGGGTCCATATTTGGTCTTCGCCGGAGCCTGCGTCTGCTGGTACCGCACCGGCACATTGCTGGAGCTCACAATAGGGGCCACGAGCCCTGTAAACACACCGATTACACACGTCAAAATTATATAAGCCTGCTGCGAATATCAACAATGACTTTTTCACGCGAAATCAACGCGTCTGGGTGTATAATTGTATGTAAAAAGGTAAAGTAGTTATGGACTGTGCTGAACAGGCATGGAATAATTACCCAAATGTGATTTAGACCCCTGAATTACTCTAGCCAGCGCACCAGCCATTTTTCTTGAATGTCGAATTAGTCGAACTACGAACTCAACTCAATTTTGAAATGTCAAAAATGGTGCTACCATCATTCTGTTAAAACCTACCTTATTTAAGACACCAACAGAGCTTTGGATTTTATTCCAAGGCATATTTCACATCAAGCAGGAATTTTCATAGTGATAATTATCAAGTAACTAGCTCTAGTAAGGCTTCATTACTAAAGAATTTATAAATATTTAATAAAATATAAATAAATTTATTAACAAAATACTATGCCATGGGCATTGTTTGTAATATTTTATATTAATTTTGCTCAAAGAAGGGGTAGTTTAATTATACGACAACATTATGTTAAAATCGTTTCATTACACGCAGAAAAAATAAATCACATGTTATTTTGAATTAATAATATTAGAATTATACTTTGAAAAGTTGTTTATAATTGTTCAAGTTTTAGTGGGTTTAATTCGTCGTTTTAATAAATAGAGTTAATTTATTAAAACGACGAGCATTTTTCAATATTTTAGATAATGTGAACCGAAAACAAAATGTATTTTTGAACGAAGCACATTTTGTCAAAATTGACAATTACAAATACTTTCAAATCAGCTGTTCCTGTTCTTCGTTTGTTTGTTTACTTTGTTTATTTTTAACTGGGAAGGTATGTTAGAATGAGCAAGTTCTATTACTATTTTATTAAAGTAAACATTATAATTCTCACTCATCAGCTCTTCAGTTCGGCGACAGTTTCGCATTTGAATAATTCAAGAGGTTAGTTTGTTCATAATGATAGTAAATCTCACGTCACTTTTATCAGATTACAAAACTGAACTTTGGAACTCATTTAGAAGCCATGGCAGCGGTTATTCCTGCAGTAACAAAGCTCTCTAGCAGAGTAATCAGGGTTTTGGGGTGTAATCCTGGCCCTATGACCCTGCAAGGGACCAACACTTATTTGATTGGATCTGGTAAAAAGTAAGTTGTATTGAATTATCGTAACTAACTATAACTAGATGTTATTCTGGTTATTACAGCACGCTGGTAATTAAATGCTAATTATAAATATGAATAACAGACAATGAGCCTGCAAGAGGTGCACTTTAATCCACAAATGTTCCTTCACTGACAGTCATTAAACTATTTAAGAGATATTATACTTTCAACGGGTAAACTTAATGCAGGATGATCAAGAAATAACCAATGACTCCATGCAACCATACATCCTACTAATATAATAAACATGAAAGTTTGTGCCTCAATCACACCTGAACAACCAATCAGATATAGATGAAACTGTGAATATACATAGCCTTTGCCCTGGAATACCAAATTGGCTACTTTTAGAGAAGCTAATAACTAATAAAATACAGCTCTAACTATAACTATTAGCCATGTATTAATTTAATTAAAGAACAATTTCAGTCGAATCTTACTGGACACCGGTGATAAAGATGTTCCGGAATACCAGAAGAATTTGGCAGAGGTGGTACAGTCAGAGCAGGTGAATATTGAGCATATAGTGCTGACTCACTGGCACCATGACCACATTGGGGGAGTGGAGAACTTGATCGGAACTATTGCTAGTAAGTTTTTTTTCTACCTACCCTCTTTAACCATATCTTATTCATTATAGATTTTTTGCACTGCTCAAAACAGTGAAGGAAAATTTGTGAGGGATGGTTCCCTTCTTTTGTTAGAATGGACCAAATAGGAGTCTAAATGCAGGAAAGGGAGTCCCCATACATATATACCTTCTTTCGTTGATTCTTTTAAGTGATGGGCTTGCAATCTATCATACTTGGAATGCTAACTACTGCAATGTGGCCAAAATGTAATGTTTAGATGTGTCTCATTTTACTCTCTGTGACAGAACAGCTACAGAAAGAGATATGGAGAAATTAAGATGGAAAAGTCATTGCTGAAAACCGATGCAGTTTCTTAAGAAATAGAATTAAAACATTTCAAGGATTAGAGCAGTAGTTTTTTTTTATTTGTTCCTAACAAAGCAAAAATTTTTAGAACATCCAATAATATGGAAGCACAAAAGGGGTCCCGAAGATGACCCTGATGCAGAACTCCCTACAACAATCCCGGTCAATTGGCTTACCGATGGCCAAGAGATATCAGTCGAAGGTGCTACAGTCAAGATACATCACACACCAGGCCACACCACAGACCATGTGGTTTTAACATTGGCTGAAGAGAATGTACTGTTCAGTGGAGACTGTATATTGGGAGAAGGAACGGCAGTATTTGAAGATTTGCTCACTTATATGAAAAGTTTGCAAAGGATTTTGGATTTTAATCCAAGCATAATTTATCCCGGGCATGGAAACGTGGTGGAAGTGAGTTGGCATACTAATGGCCTGTGCACATTGGCGGACGGGACGGTAGAAGATTTAAAATTAATAAATTGTATCTAATAGTAATCCAATCGAAATAAGGTATTCAATTGATACATTTTAAATCCTTTGCCGTCCCATTCGCTACTTAGCGCCAGCCCTTAAAAATCTACCATCCAAAAAAAACACAACAAAACTACTTTGCATATTTCAATTCATTTTAAAAATAATTGCTAGATATGAACTAATGAAAATACAATTTTTTTTTTGTAATCATTTAATGGTAACATATTGAGAATTCATAACGCAATTCATTAATAATTGCTGAATATAAATCATACGCGAATCATTATTTTAAGATATGTGCAAAGTAGCCTTTTAAGACTTCTAGTAATTTTGTAGATAGCACTTTATATTGATAATTCGTAACGAAACATGTGTACAAATTAATTATTAATGTTTAATTTTGCCAACCTTTTCAGGAGCCATTTGGAAAGATCCAATACTACATAGCCCACCGCAACCAAAGAGAAGGCCAAATACTAGACGCGCTTAAAAGCAATTCAGACAAGCAACTAAACGAAATGGATCTAGTTAAAATCATTTACACAGAAACACCAGAACATTTGTGGCCTGCCGCTGCCTATAATGTGAATCACCATTTAACTAAATTAACTAAGGAAAATAAGATAAAGTGCTTGAATGTGGACGGTGAGAATAAATGGCAGTTTACTGGTGCCTGCAACTGTAACTTATAATCAAACTTGTGCCAAGTTTGGCACAAACTGTGTAGATAAATGGTGGCAATTCTGTTGTCCACAGACTAGGCTAAAATCGCTCTTATTGCTTTACGTTAAAGTCGAAATTAGCGTAACCTCAAAATAAAGGTTCAAAAACGTGGTCAGCACGTAAAAAGGTGTTGCTTAAAATGTCATTTCACTTTTTATATTCGTATTTTTCGAAATTATAGCTAGTTAGTGGACACAAAAGAAATTCTACCATTGTGTAACTAAACGATTTATAATGTCTTTACTCTTCGTGTATGATTGAAAAGAAACAAAAATGCTAAGAAAATCTTATTTAATAAGATATACATTCGATCCAAATTGTACATCGTTTCATAGTTTTAAGTTATACTTACATAATACTTTAAATAAAATTAGCTGCGTGAAGTTTGAACAACCATTGATGTAATAAAAAACAACATACAAGCTATTTAAATAAAGTAGTGATTTTGAAAACTAACAAGTTAACATAATCCAAATTGATCTAAATCCATTCCTTGATATGTACACAAAACAATTTATTTCATAAAATTAGTAGTAAGCACATAGTATTTTTACAGGCAAATAAATAAACAGTAAAGCATTGTATGTAGTATTTATTATTTGAAATTTTTAGGTATTTTAGTATGGAACAAATGAGAATCTAAGTACACTCAGTACAAGACACAAACAAATCAATTTTTGTCCGCCAATCTTGGCTTAGGTGAAATTAGACGTTTGTCAATCGAACAATTTTCGACCTTATGCAGTGACACAAAACGACTTCGACATTTTTGCGGTCACACGCCAACTTTACCTAAGCCCATACCGTAATGTATGTAGGACGAACAAAATCCATAGACAACATAGATTAATAGAATATAGTCTGTGGTCAGAGGGCCTTTTCATAGTGCATTTTACATTGCGTGTCGTCATCTTGACCCTAATAAGGTAATAACATTTAGAAATTTCCGTAGAATTTTGTACCGAGTTCCAGACATTTAAATTTAAATGCAGCCAAAATTAAATACGAACTAGAATTTAGTAGCGACGCGTTTGCCAGCTTTGTTCCAGTTCGTCCAAAGCCAGGAACTCACTAGCGAGGTGTAACTTTAACCGTACAGATACAGTAACGAGTTCACACCATGGTTTTTGGTAACAATGGACAGCCATGTTGGAGTGTGAGGTGCCTCGACTTTTAATCCGAAGGTCGTGGGTTCAAATCCCGGCAGTGCAATTAACTTTTATAAAAAAAAGCGCTCTACGTTCTTAAAATGATAAAGGAAAACATCGCGAGAAAATCAGTTAGTATTCTAAGAGCAACCTGCCACGTATGAAATGCTAGCTACTGCAGCATGTGGGCATGTGTTAAATCTAATAATTGGGCGTGCCTCTGACTACCCTCTTTAGACACCTTCAAAGATCTGAACGCATTTCTACCGTACTTTAGGATCATAGTCATGACTACATTTATTTTAACGTGCAACGATTACTGTCACTGCTCGCTTGTGAGTGCTAGGCTTTTGAAAATCTTGATCTGCATATATTGTACGTAAAAGTATGTAAAATTACGACCAGATTATTCATTATCGTCGCACTTTCTTCGGCGGCGGCATTATGTCCGAGTCGTCATGGTATCTGTGGTGTTCTATGTGGTTTAACAGGATTTCTGTTGTAACTGGATCTTTTATACTCTCGCATACGGCTGAAAAAAAAAAACGTATTATATAAATAAACTAGCTGACCCGTGCCCGCTTCGCTGTGCGTAAGACATTTCTAATACCATCGCGGACTTTTTTGTAGATGTTTTTAAGGTGTACAATACTGTAGTACATTATTTTGATATATCTCGTGGGGTTCAGCAAGCGTTTGCAATGTAAGCAAAAAAATGTGTTTATTTACGACATCACATTAGAAACTTCTAAAATTATCAGTGTTTCTCTACTATATTATGCATGTATTATACATATAAACCTTCCTCTTGAATCACTCTATCTATTAAAAAAAACCGCATCAAAATCCGTTACGTTGTTTTAAAGATTTAAGCATACATAGGGATATTTGAAAATAATCTATAGCCTATGTTCATCAGGGATGATAATGTAGGATTCTAAACGTAAAATAATTTTTGAAATCGGCTCAGTAGGTTTGGAGCCTATTCGATGCAAACAAACAAACACAAACAAACAATCAAATCTTTCCTCTTTATAATATTAGTATAGATACCTGTGGCAGTATTAAAACTGTTGGGATACGATTTATCAGTACGCTCCCTCATATAAACCCATTGGTTATTCTCAAATTTGCACTCTATTATTTTATTATTGAGTCCTTTGACGTCTTTAATTTTTCTCATCACGGCAAACGGCTGATCTAGCTGGCCAACGTATAGGTGGCCTACTCTTGTAGGCAGTATTCTGGAAAAATAAGTCTTATTTAGTTGCGCATAAGGTACATAATTGCAATGTAAGGACAAACGTTCGATCTAGCTCTCCTACGTAGAGGTGGTCTACTCTTGTAGGCAGTATTCTGGAAAATTAGGTTTTATTTAGTTGTACATAAGGTACATAATTGTGGTGTATGTGAAGTTATTTTCAAAGTTAAAGTTGTTTATTGCTCACAACATTAGGCCGGGTCCCTACTACTAATGTTGTGAGCAGATGTCTAAAGTGGGTAGTCAGAGGCACTTTTAAATATTACATTTGGCACATGTCATGCCCACATCTCACAGTAGCATTGGGGGTAGTTGGCGCTGTGTGCAAAGTCCACCAATATTAATTTATATTGGCTTAAAAATATCAGAAGTCCAGGCGCTCATATCTTTGAAGATGTCTAAAGTGGGCAGTCAGAGGCGCGCCCAATTGGCACATACTCACATATTGCAGTAGATATCATTTCACATGTGACAGGTTTTAAATTAAATATTAATATATTAAAACAGCATAAATTTACTCCATATGATAAAGAGGACTATAATAAAGGTCGTGTCATAAAAAATGTTGCATTTCCTGTCAAATGTCGTACTGTCTCCGCTAGACGTTAGCATGCTTCCATGGCTGTTCACTTATACAATAAAATAAATAAAGCACATAATATACACCCACTCTCCAATCACGAAACTAAGATAAAGATTAAGAACTGGTTACTTAATTTACATTATAATGAAACTGAATTATTGCTAGAATCTCTAAAATGAAAGTATCTCGATCACATTACACATTACACTCATTCAAACATACACTTACTCACACATAATCGATAATACATTCAAAACAATAGGTACTCATATTTAAACACTATATTCTTATACTTACCTCTATTTTTTATTATTAACTACAGTACCTACTTTCCTACTTACTTAAATACTATGTACTTGTCATAAACATTATTGCAACCATATATGGGAGAAGACACTGACTTCTGTAACACAGGTTTACGTACCTAGCTCAGGAGTCAGGGACTTCATAGGAACTTTGTTACCTCTTTTTAATGACAATAAACATTATTATTATTATTATATTATTATTAATATATCACATACCCTTTTCCTCCTTCAGTGACTATCTTCAAACGAAAGTCGACACTGTTCATGTTTCCTGGTTTCCATTTTAATACATCTTCACATTGTCCTGCTATATAACGCTGACAAAAAAAAACAGTTTAAAACGCAAAACTAACCCTCGTATTCAAGAACGACACTATGAGAACACTTTATGTGTTGAGCGGCACTATGGCGCACGCTACCGTGTGCCTCTAGAGCTCAACTTTGGCAGAGGCACACGATAATGCGCCTCTAGCCACACTATGCAGTGTCGCACAACACAAAGTGATTTTTATAAAAAAAGATTTCGTCCACTGTGGGTGCGTGTGCGTGTAAGACTTACAAAAATAAGTTCTATTATAATTAAAAAAAAAAAATAGGACTGTAATCCCCTAGTACGGTAGACATCCTCTCAGATCTCCGGACGCTTAGATCCTTTGACGATGTCTAATGGGGGTAGTCAGAGGCACGTCCAAACATTCTATTTGGCACATGCCCACATTTTGCTGTAGTTAGCATTCCATACGTGACAGGTTGCAAGCCCATCGCCGCTTATAAGAACACTAACTGGTTTCCTCACGATGTTTTCCTTCACCGTTGTAAGCACTAAATACTACTATTATATCAGTAATCTGGTTTCTTTAAACTTTGCTTAATTTGGGACTAGATGGCACTGTGTGAGATGCCTACCAACTGAGGTGAGTCAAAATAATTATGTAAGTATTAAAAACTACAAACAAAACCAACTTTATGTTTGTTAGTCTATCCTACTAAAATGTATGTGTGTGTTGTGAGTTTGTTACTCTTTCACGCAAAATTTTGGTAGAATGCGTATCATTCATTAGTCAAAACTGCGTTGCTATGACGACTAAATGTTTTTAGTCTGTGATGTCAGATTTGTTGCAATGCGCCATCTATACCAAATTCATCCTTTTTGCGTTTTTTTTAAATCATTTTTCATCATTTATCATATCATCAAAAACTTTCACATTTATAATATTATTAGGATTAGGATGGGATTGTTTAAATTTGTCAGGACAACATCTGTCGTGACAGCTAGTAAATAAATAAGTAACTTACTTCTTTTGACGGTTGGAATATAAGACCGTCAGGCTCGTGTGATAATGTCTTCGCAAATTTCTCTCCCAAAAGCTGTCTCGCCATCGGTAGCTCCCAGAATTGTTTAAGTCTGATGCTAAACGGCTCACTTTCCTTTTTGATTATGCCCTCCTTCATTGCTTGATGTCTGTCAATATAAATAAATATAAATATTAGTAAACTTCAAGCAAACTAAGCAAATCTTGTACTAAACCAGTGTTCCGCAAACATTTTGTGTTCAAGGTACATTTAGGAAAATGAAATATTTTTGATGTACACCCACCACATATTAAAAATCAGTTTTTAAGTAATTTTAATCAACAAAATAATATATTTTTTTATTAATCAACATAACTAAACTTAATATTGCAGTAAAGGTATCTAATGCGAAACATGAGCCTGTTTAATTGAGCATAGACGGTCTAAATTTGGAGTAATCGTTGACAGGGCTGCTAAAAATACGTTTATAAGATATCCTTATTTTTCCAAGGCACACTAACTAATGACCACGGTACACAAGTGTGCCGCGGTACACACTTTGCGGAACACTGTACTATACAACTAGATAACTGATAGAATACTTATGCATATTTTTTGTAAATACGTACCTAGGATAACATAACACTCACAGAACAAACATCCATGTTCATCACACAAATGTTTGTCCCGGGTGGGAATCAAACCCACAACCTACACGCCACAGTTACTACCAACTGAGCTGTGAGACTAGTCATTATTTATCAGCACCGCACAGCTCAGTTGGTAGTAACTCTGCCTTCTGCGCTGTAGGTTGTGGGTTCGATCCCCACCCAGGGCAAATATTTGTGTGATAAACATAGATGTTTGTTCTGTGTCTGGGTGTTAATATGTATAATAAGTATGTATTACAAAAAAAAAGTAAGTATATAAGTATTCCATCAGTTATCTGGTTTCCATAGTACAAGCTTTGCTTAGTTTGGGGCTTGATGGCGCTGTGTGAAATGTCCACCAATATTTATTTATTGAGCTGTGATCTACAAAGCACAGGAAATATAGTTTACTAGCATTTCGCCCCGGCTTCACACGGGTGTACTAAAAAGATAATAAATCTTTCTTAAGTTTTTATATTCATTTTGGTATTCAGGCCGAAGACAAATCCAACAAAATCAAAAATCATGAAAATCGGTCCAGCCGTTCTTAAGTAATAAATGGTGTAACTAACAAGACTTTGTTTTATAATAAGAAGATAATTATAGATAATATTAATTTTGAATTAATTTCATACAAATGTCAATCGGAGCGTTATCGTAAACGAAAGCGGATCTTACCTAGGATTAACAATTTCATTTTCTATACAGCCCAGTCTTTTCGGATAAAACTCTAGTTTACCAACTTCATGCCCTTCAAAGGCAATTATGTCATAGCACAAGTAACGGGGTATCTCTGCGCCGTTCACTTTGTCTATCACCATTTCCTGCAATGATAAATTACATTTTATTTCTCCAGACAAATGCCAATCGAGTATAAAAAGCAAAACGAAAACCAATCGAAAAGTCAAGAGACGATGTTATTTAAGTTTTAAGATACTACTCGTATAATGGCGGACAGGACGGCAGAGGCATTCAAATTTATCAATTGAATTTAATAGTTATCCAATCAAAAAAAGGTATATATTTCAATGACCACCGAGCATTGCTCCAATACACGCAAAACGATTTCGACATTATCAACGACAGTGACAGTGCTCCGGTGTGACAGTTCGGCCAAACCGCACTGTTTGAAATCGTCGTCTCTTTTTATAGTACAATGTATGATGTCATTTGTCAAAAGTAATGTCAGTCGTTTCATCTTTCAAAATGTAGTCGGAAACGATGTGACGTTTGATCAACGATATATCGGGATATATCGTTGATCGTTTACAAAAGTAGACCCCTTGATGTATCTAACTTAAGGTTACTCAGATTTTTCCATAAATGACGGATATGGTACGAAATCATCAGTATAACATCATAATCATAATAATATTATAAATGCGAAAGTTTGTGAGTTTGTATGTATGTTTGTTCCTCAATCAGGCCTAAACGACAAAACGGATTAAGTTGAAATTTACTGTAGATGTAGATATACTGCTCGAATAAATAATAGACTACTTTAAAATATGAAAAACATCCCCAAAATTATAATAAAACGCAAAAGGGATAATTTCTGTATAAATGGCGCTGGTGTGCAACAAATCTGACATCATTGAAATTTGTAAGGACAACGTCTGTGGTCGGGTCGGCTAGCCAGTAATAAGAAAAGAAAGTTACTTACACCATCAAGCAGAGTATTCTTAAGATGCCTCCTCAGGTCCGACCTGTGCAGGAACCTCAGCCCAAAGACTTGAAACACGCAGTTGTCTCTGTCTATCATATACACCTCTCCCTCTCCGTCTATGAGCATCATGTATCTGAAAATTATACAATCACTATTTTAATATAAATAAACTAGCTGACCCGTGCCCGCTTCGCTGTGCGTAAGACATTTCTAATACCATCGTGGACTTTTTTGTAGACGTTTTTAAGGTGTACAATACTGTAGTACATTATTTTGATATATCTCGTGGGGTTCAGCCAGCATTTGCAATGTAAGCGCAAAAAAATGTGTTTATTTACGACATCACATTAGAAACCTCTAAAATTATCAGTGTTTCTCTACTATATTATGCATGTATTATACATATAAACCTTCCTCCTGAATCACTCTATCTATTAAAAAAAACCGTATCAAAATCCGTTGTGTAGTTTTAAAGATATAAGCAAACATACATACATACAGACGCGGGAAGCGGAAAGCGACTTTGCTTTATACTATGTAGTGACAACCTGACCCGGCGAACTTGGTATCGCTTTAGAATTAACAAATGCTGTGATAAGTTCCCGTTCCCGTTCCTGTTTTCCTGCTTTTCTCTTGAAATTTTTCCTGAATTTTCTTTGCTATAAACCTCACGGAGCCCGAGACCTTTCCAACGAATGCAAAACCGTGGAAATAGGTTCGTGCGTTCTGGAGTTAAAACAGGAAAGAAAACAGGAAGGAAAACCCGACTTATTTTTATATTATAGATTACGCGTCACGTTGTTTGTCCGCGATGGACTCCTAAACTACTTAACCGATTTTAATCAAACTTTGCACACCGTGTGCTGTTTGATCTAACATGAAAGATAAGATAGCTTACATCTCAATTTATAGTCGCAATATTATTTTATTGCAAATTATTTGTTTATTATCTGATAGTCACAATTATCTGTTAGTTCCAAAAGATTCTAGCAGATGGCGATATCTGTTGACAAAGCAACGCGTGGCCGGATCTGCTAGTAAAATATAAAATTACATAGTCCCACATAGACCCTACACGTGTATAAGCGGCGATGGGCTTGTAACCTGTCACGTATGGAAAGCTAACTACTGCAAAATGTTGTGCCAAAACATTCGCCTTGAGATTCAATGGGCTATTTGACAAGATTTTAAAAACCATTTTAGATTATTCAGTAGTGACTGTGGAACCCATAAAAATATATAATTTTCAATTCTGTTAAGTATTGGCCCTAGAAATTTTAATTAAATATTGACAATTTAAATAACTTCTTTATGCTTCTATATGCAAATGGCGTCGCACTAGTTACTGTGACGTCACATGCTTGTTTTTATTATTAATAGATAAATGTTATTACACAATTGACGAATTTATAAATGATAATATCTCATAAATTGATTTACCTACTAATTCATGCAAAATAATGTACCTAGCATATCTTGACGTTATAATATAAAATTTGCATACTAACCAATGTAAAACATGTCATGACCATATTATAAATAATGTACCATCTCACACAAAAATGTAAACACATGTTTAAGCAAATAAATATATTTATCTTTATCTTTATCATACTGTCAAAACTACATTTGTCTACTTTAATTATTTTTAAGCAAATAGTTATTTGATCTTTAAGTTTTATTTCTAAATCAAGTGTAGCGTGTGCTGCTTTTTGAATTTGTGCTGAGGCTCTTTAGTTATTTATTTATTTTTTATTGTTTACGTACTTGAGTAGTACTTTTAATTATTATTCTTGTTTGAGCCTTTACCTTGTTCGATTGGCATCACACTGGAGCTCTACATAGCTTTAAGGAAAGGATCATTAAAAAAATGGTAGACCCCAAGCCGTGTTTATTGGCTGATTCTTCTAGGCTTAGTCGCGTGGAATCGGCGTAGCTTCACCTAGTTCCTAAGACGTTTCAAAGTGATCCTTGTTATTATTGAAATAAATGATTTTTGAATTTGAATGCCTATTGCAGTCGTGATCCTATTTATATACAAGCTCACCCCGCGAACTTCGTATCGCTTTAGAATTAACAAATGTTGTCTTACGTTCCCGTCCCCGTTCCCGTTACCGTATTATCAAACCTAATAAAGCACAAATTGACTCTACGTTTTAGTTAGAAAACTTTTGTATGGGAAAAAGAAAAGGGCTGTTTTTAGGGTTTTCCCGATTATTATTATTACAATTATTCGATTTTTTCTCACCTTTTAAACCTTCCCTAGATCTCCACGAACATTTCAAGACCAAGATAAGATAAATCCGTTCAGCCGTTCTCGAGTTTTAGCGAGACTAACGAACAGCAATTGATTTTTATATATATATAGATGTCTTGACTAACCTGACTCCATCCGCCTTCCAAGATACTCTATAAGGCTTTTCGCTAAGTTTATGTAAATTATGAGTATCCATAGAAACAGGCTGTGAGCCCGGGAACCCGGTTTTGGGCCACTCGCAGAAATCCTGGGATTTCTTCTGGATGTCACCGAGACGGGGTTGGGTGTCGAAAGGTTTGACACCCCTCACGCCTGGCATAAAGCTGGTTTTCTTGTGGTTTGTTTCGCGACGGCCCTTCCTCTTTTTCGGTCTGAAAGTAATTTTTATACAATCATTAATTGGCATGTTTTCATCACCTATCAAAGGAAACCTGTCACCTGTACAATGTCAAATATAATGTTTGGACGTGCCTCTGACTACCTCCACTAGACATCTTCAAAGGATCTAAGCGTCTGGAGATCTGAGAGGATGTCTACCGTACTTGGAAATTACAGTCGTGATCCTATTTATTTATTTTTTATTTTATTTTAACTCTGTCTGTCTGTGACGTTGCCACGACAAAACCCCTGGGCCGATTGTCATGAAACTTCATACAGAGATAGTTTAAAGTCTTGGGACGGACATGGTCTACTTTTATCAAAATTTAGATTGCTGAGACAGACATAATCAAAAAGAATATATCCTTGTCTGCAGTCAAGAACAAGTAAATAGTTTTTTGTCGATAGGTTCATAGTTCTTATCGGGATCAACTAGCACTTACTTGGAAGGATCATTAGAGCTATAACTTGGTTTGTCATCGTCATTGTCATCGTAGTCCACTTCCTCTTCCTCTGCAATAATAAATAAGATAATCATCTTACAAAATAATATATATTATAAACTAGCCAACCTGTGACAGACGTTGTCCTGTCAAATTTTAAAAATAAACGTATAGAAAAGTTTTTCATATTTTAAAGTTGTCTATGTTTTATTCGGGCATTATAACTACATCTACAGCAAATTTCAACCTAATCCGTTTTGTCGTTTAGGCCTGATTGAGGCACAAACATACATACAAACTCACAAACTTTCACATTCATAATATTACTAGCCGACCTGTGACAGACGTTGTCCAGTCAAATTTCAATAATCGAATAGAAAAGACTGAATGTTTTTAGTCTGTGATGTCAGATTTGTTAGACACCAGCGCCATCTATACAGAAATCATCCCTATTGCGTTTTTGTATTGTTTTGGGGATGTTTTTCATATTTTAAATTTGTCTGTTTTATTCGGGCATTATAACTACATCTACAGCAAATTTCAACCTAATCCGTTTTGTTGTTTAGACCTGATTGAGGAACAAACATACATATAAACTCACAAACATTCACATTTATAATATTATTAGGATCCGAACGTTTGGAAGGATGTTTGGATTTTTGTGCCTCAATCACGCCTAAACGGATTTGCATAAAACTAGAAATATACCCTGGAATAACAAAATAGGATATTTTTATACTGGTACAAGGTACTAAGCCGTGAACGAAAGCTAGTCAAATCATAAATGCAAAAGTTTGTGAGTGTGTTTGAGTTTCAATCAAGTTGGATATGGATTACATTTTGATTAAAAATAGTTTCTGACCTGAAATATCACATTATTTATCCGGAGCATTTGGAAGCTAGTTTTGAATATAGGTATTGGTCATTAGTAAAAGTATTCATCAGTTATCAGTATCAGTATTAAAATGGCGCTGTGTGTAAAGTCCGCCAATATTTATTTATTAAAATAGTAATTGGAACATACCCGTGCACCAATCAGGCCTAGCGGGAGCCGCGACTGTATACTCAATATCATCATAACGTCTATACAACTCCTGGATGTAGTCCTGCTTGTATATTCCCGGAGGCCTGTGAATTATATACAACATTTTTTTGAACTAAATTCTAGTAAGATCTTATTTATTACACATTAAAGTCTAAATTAGCGTAATCGGATCTGATGCATGATAGGTTCAATAGGTCGCGATTTTGTTGTGTCCAAACTAAAAATAAAAAACCGGCCAAGTGCGAGTCAGACTCGCGCACGAAGGGTTCCGTACCATTCTATTAAAACGGCAAAAAAATCACGTTTGTTGTATGGGAGCCCCCTTAAATATTCTGTTTTTAGTAATTGTTGTTATAGCAGCAACAGAAATAAATAATCTGTGAAAATTTCACCTGTCTAGCTATCACGGTTCATGAGATACAGCCCTGTGACAGACAGACGGACAGCAAAGTCTTAGTAATAGGCCCGGGTCCCGTTTTCCGTACCCTTTGGGTACGGAACCCTAAAAACGATCGCTCTTATTCCTTCTACGTTAAAGTCTAAATTCGCATAGCATGATGACAGTTCTAGTTTATACGTAGTCAGCGATTCAAACCCTAAGAAACGACCTCCTGATTAAAAGTCGAGGCACTGTTGGTCAAATGGGAGGTCCATTTGACCAACAGTGCTTCTTTGCAAGCAAGAATATATCATATAGGTTTGGAATTACCTTATTTGTGCAAACACATTAAGCGCTACCTCAACACTACAGTCTTGCTGGTCGACCATGTAGGACACGAGTAGAAAGCCCGTCCGGTTGAACCCGTGGGTACAATGCACACCAATCACTTCATCGGTACTCTGTTTTTGAAACTTGGTCACTATGTGGATGAACTCCCTGAAAAATGAAATATAAAATAAATTATTTTTCAAACTATTGTGATTAGTAGACATAACTATAGATTTCTAAGTTTAGTAAGAAGTCGCGGTCTGAGTCTGCCCGCGAAGAAGGCTATTGTAACATAGCCGAAACGTGGGTAAAATCAGTTAAATGTAATTACATGATGAAGTGAAAAAAAAAAAACCGGCCAAGTGCGAGTCGGACTCGCGCACGAAAGGTTCCGTACCATTTTTTATAAAAAATCACATTTGTTGTATGGGAGCCCCCTTAAATATTTATTTTCTTCTGTTTTTAGTATTTGTTGTTATAGCGGCAACAGAAATACATAGTCTGTGACAATTTTAACTGTCTAGCTATCACGGATCATGAGATACAGCCCTGTGACAGACAGACGGACAGACGGACAGCGAAGTCTTAGTAATAGGGTCCCGTTTTTACCCTTTGGGTACGGAACCCTAAAAAGATTGGTGGATATTTTACACAGCGCCATCTAGTACTGAACTAAGCAAAGCTTGCACTATGGGAACCAGATAACTGATAGGATTATTATACTTTTTTTGTAAACACATACAATACAACCAGACACAGAACAAACATCTATGTTCATCACACAAATTAATAAATATTGGTGGACATTTCACACAGCGCCATCTAGCCCCAAACTAAGCAAAGCTTGTACTATGGGAACCAGATAACTCGTAGAATACTTATATACGTTTTTTTGTTGTAAATACATTATAATTATACATGACACCCAGACACAGAACAAACATCTATGTTCATAACACAAATGTATGGTGAGAATCGAACCTATAACCTACAGCGCAAAAGGCAGAGTTACTATCAGCTGAGCTCTGAGTATATTGGTCATTAGAATCATGCCCGTTTGAGTTTGTTGGTAAATAAGTTTTAAATTATAGTAACTCGTAAAAGTATGGAATACTACTGCAAAATGTGGGTATGTGCCAAATATAATGTTTAGACATGCCTCTGACTACCCCCACCAGACATCTTAAAAGGATCTAAGCGTCTGGAGATCTGAGAGGATGTCTACCATACTTGAGGATTACAGTTGTAATCCTTTTTATTTAAAAGTGTATGTTTTTGGTTATATTTTGGAATATACCAATGATATGTTTAACATTAAATAAAATGAGCTTTTCCTTCCTTAACAACTAACAAATACTAGCATGTTATGCATATAACCGATTTGTATTTGTTAGTTTGACTTTGTGGTGTGCTACCACCACATCATCCTCCCGTTGACCACACACCATTTAAACAGTCAATGTTTTTATACTGTACTAGCTTTTACGCGCGACTTCGTCCGCGTAGATTCAGGAAATCGATTTTTCGACTTTATCGTAAAATATTCAAGTTTCTGAAAATCAATATATTTTTTTGAAAAAAGTAGCCTATGTCTGTTCCAAGACTTTAACTATATGAAAATTCATCATAATCATTCCAACAGTTAGGCCGTGATAAAGTCACAGACAGACAGACAGACAGACAGACAGACACAAGTTACTTTTCCATTTATAATAATTATTTAATTATTATAGTATTAAAGAAGATTGTAGACATTTGTGTGTGACATGTGTTTCAAATGGTTTTTCAATGCGTAAAAAAAACAAGTGTAAGCTCCCATTACTTGAGTTTCAATAATAAATATTGGTGGACATTATCACATAGGGCCATCTAGCCCTAAACTAAGCAGAGCTCGTACACTGGGAACTAGATATCTGATAGAATAATACTTACATGTTTTTTTTATAAATATATACGATACATAATAACACCCAGATACAGAACAAACATCTATGTTCATTATACAAATGCTTGTATTAACATTATTACAAATGCTTGTTACTATCAACTGAGCTATGAGGCCAGTCCAAATGGGATATAAGCTTCTAAAGCAGTGTTCCGCAAACATTTTGTGTCCAAGGTACATTTAGGAAAATTATTGAGGTACACCACAAATTAAAAATCAGTTTTTAAGTAATATTATTATAATCAACATTTATTATTAATCAACGAAATAATATTTTTTTAATAATCAACAAAACTAAATTGCAGAAAAGGTATCTAATGTGAAACATGAGCCTGTTTAATTGAGCATAGACGGTCTAAATTTGGAGTAATCGTTGACAGGGCTGCTAATAATATAATTATAAGATATCCTTATTTTTCCAAGACACACCAACTTATGACCACGGTACACCAGTGTGCTGCGGTACACACTTTGCGGAACACTGCTCTAAAGTACAGATAACTTTCATAATGATTACGTACCTAGTTTGTTCCAGAGATGGCGTTTCCCCATGTCCTCGGCACTGCATTTTCACATAGCTGCAGCCTGTGCTTTCAATATCCTTTTTGTCATAAAAACGACTTGTGTTGGTCAGATCAATCCATAATCCCACCTTTACCTGAAATATTAATTACCTATAAGTTTTCCACTAAAATATATAAAACTGTAGCATGACTGGCTGAATGAAGTCAATGTATAGCAGAAAAGGGAGTCTTCATACATTAATACAGCCTAAACTACAGGATTTATTATTCTTTTTAAAGTGTATACATTGGTGAAAAATCACACGGTGCCATCTAGCCCAAAATAAGCAAAGCTTGTAGGTACTTTGGGAACTAGATAACTGATAGAATACTTAAATACTTTTTTTTCGTAGATAGATGTATAACACCCAGACACAGAACAATCATCTATGTTCATCATACTAATATTTGTCCTGGGTGGGGATCGTACCCACAAGCTACAGAGCAGAGGATATAGCTAGTACCAACTGAGCTGTGAGGCCAGTCAATTTATTGAAAGGATGAAGTTTCTAATAAAATAACACTACGCGCATAACACGAAGTCGCGTGCTTTCTAGTTATCTAAAAATGAATATTACTGATACTGTTTGGAAGAATAAGTAGATAACGTGGGCGAAATGAAAACACAAAACAGCTGATAATGCCAACTGGAGCACCCACCTTCATTTCTTTCATGTACATAAACAGCATGGCGGGCGTGAATCGGTTCGCTTCAGGCACTTTTTCATTGAACTGAGAGCCAAGGGGGGTCTTGAAAGCCAGGAATTTATCAGCGAATAGTCCATTGGCTTTCCTTGGGCACTTCAGCCACCTGTTCGGTATAGGCCCAGGGTCCCTTTGCGCCATGATGACCAGTGGCACTATCTACTCACTAACTACTAACTAGATTTTCACGGAATTCTTCTTTGTTTTCATAAGAAACGTAAGGTTCTTCGAGAAAAATAGATTAAACCTCTTGACGCAGATCTTACAGTATTCGACGAAATACACATAGGTACACACAGATAAAAATAAAAACTCATTCGTTTCTATAATTTCAAGAGGTGTCGCTAGTAGTGAGGAGGTGTCACTTTTCAAAATGCGTTCGAAAACCACTCATTGCTTCTATTGTTTTTTTATATATTTTTAACTCGTAATACACAAAATCCTTTATGAACGATTTGTGAACAACTAGCATTTAATAGTAATAAGTTTGAATTCGTTTTGTAACCATTCAAAAGTTTGTTACAGTACAATAAAATTTTATTACCAAATTAATTAATATAACATATTGTTTGTTTTTGAATTCAGGTTTTGAACGTACTGTGTTATTTTTGGCTTTCATCATTGGTGACAACCTACAAATATGACGAACTTCATGGTATTTCTGGCTCTTTCACTCTAATTGAGTCTCTGTGTCAGAAAGAGATCAAGCACGTAAATGTTATTTTTGTTTCTAGGTTGGCTTCAATTGAAGTTGGTGTTTGCCAAGAGCCTGCCATTTTGTACGATAGAAAGGAGATAAAAAATAGTTTTATGGTGTTAAAATTTTACAAAAACTTCGTTGCCATTTGTATTAGGAACAGAAACAAATGTTTAAATGGACGCATCGTCCATTATAACTCAAGTGTCACGGGATGACGAACAATTAAACAATTATGGATCCGACCGAGGTAAATCTCAACTGAATTACACCTGTTACCTACTGGCATCAAATTAGAGCGTATTGTGTTACCTCCTCACGACACGTAAATATTCGGCCGTCGTGAGAGATTCTGAATCGGCACACAATGTAAGAACTCGTGTATCTTATGTTTCGGGTGTGCGTCATGTGAAGTAAACAATTGGGACGTGTGGACGCGATAACATTCCTACAGCAACCTTGAGATTTTGTCTCGCCAGTCTCCTCCGTTTCTTTCTGTGCTACCTAGTGCTGATGTGAACGATTGTTTTAGGGTCATCCCCCGGCGGGCAGCACAGCGATGGAGACGGAACTCCGGTATCGGGTTCCACTCCTATCGGGACGAAGAAGTCCAGTGGGAGTGGCGGATTCCTGCGTTCCTTACTATGCTGTTGGCGAGGAGAGCGAGGCAAGGGCCCTCCTGGGGGCAACGGCACCAGCAGCGTCGATGGCCGGGCTTCCCCCCCTCTGCTGGTTATGTCCGAACATGCCCCCAGACCATTGTTACCGCCAGTGAGACACCAGGATATGCATAAAAAGTGTATGGTCATTGACCTCGATGAGACATTAGTGCACAGTTCGTTCAAGGTATGTACTTTTACATTTTTAAGTAACGCTTGAACTGAGTATCTGTGTAATAAGAGTCTAGGCGTTCCAAACCACAGTGAAAACCTTGGAGGCCCCCATTTTGTGGGGGGCCCTGGGTAGGGATTGGCCTAACTACACCCTTATACCCCATTTACACTCGCGCCTCGTACCTCGCCTCGTGTCTCGTCTCGTGTCTCGTCGCTGAACGCGAGTGTAAACACCGCGCTCGCGTCTTGCCGCGAGGTCTCGTGCCCAAAAACCGCTCCGGACGCGAGCGCCGCGAGTGGCGAGACGAGGCGCGAGGCGAGCCGCTAGCGTCTGTTCACACTCAGGGCTCATGGCTCGTCTCGCGCCTCGTCTCGCCACTCGTACGCGAGTGTAAACGGGGTATTAGAAAATGGTAATTTCTGGTCATTTCTGTACCCCTCCAGGGTTTGCGCCCTGTGCTTAGGCACCGCCCTAGTTATGGCATTGTTTGGCAGAATATATTGGGTATAGTATTTGGTCTCTGTTTAGGTAGAATCGGGTTAATGTATTATGGTGATGTTCCAAATCGGTTTACAGAAAAACTTCACAAATCACTGTAAATGGGGCAAGAAAACATGCACAATGTAAACACTAAAGTCTAAACCAATCTTTTTCTGTACCAGAAATGTCGCTAGCTAGCTAGGTGGGTAGGTACATGAAACAGTCTTTGTTGAGAGTAGGTTAATGACTATTCTAGTCATTACCCCAAATTAACACCAATTAAGTTATCTATTACATTCTTACTAATATGTCAACACGTGTCTCCTAAAGAATAGTAAAATATTCTTTAAGAGGATATTTTCCATTAGGATTTTGTTCACTACGACATCCGCCGGATATTAAAAATGGTTGCGCAAACTTCACTCAAGAAATATTAAAGGATCTTGGACTTATTCCACTTATTAGAAAACTTAAGTCAAGCATGCCTTTGTGTATACACAATATATAATTCATATACTAACTAGCACAAAATTTTTGAATCCGGTAAATCCGAATCAAATCATATTTTTTTTCTCTCAACAAGTAAAGGTTATCATTATGATGATAAACTAATAAAAATAACAAAGATTGATCATTATTATCTATTTATTTTAACTCAGTGGCCATATTTTACTAACTAAATATATGTATATATTTTTTTTATCCATATACTAATAATATAAAGAGGAAACATTTGTATTTTTATATGTTTGTAATGAATAAACTCAAAAACTACTGGACCATTTCAAAAATTCTTTTACCATTAGAATGCTACATTATCTCGGAGTAACATTGACTATTTTTATTACTAGAAAAAATTAGGGATCCCTACTAAAACTTTAATAATGGTACAGGGCAACCCAAGGTGTAAATAAAATTGCCATAAAACCATTATTACACCTGTGCGACGCCGAGGCAGCCTGCTTGTTAGATATATTATTTTTATTTACTTAATTTTTCAGAGGGAAAACTATAGTGTTATTAATATCACAAAATCTCAAAACAAAACCTTTTTATTTAGATTGATTGGACTTTCTAATCACCCAACAAAATACCACATAAAAAATAATCTCTATCAGAAAACATAAATATTGACATAATTTCAAGTTAATAATACATAATTGGTTGCACACTCGTTATATTATTAAAAGTGGATAAATACTTAATTATACCAGTTTTTTTGCAACACTGTCTTGCAATGTTTTTCTTGTGATACCTTATCTGTGTCAACATCTACCTGTTCTTGACATTATTCTTAAACTAGCTACATGAAAATAATTTTGTATGTAGCTCGTATGATCTACTTAAAAAAACCAGTAGTTGAACACCATCTTCTTCCTGCACACCTAGCTTGATGACCCAAGAAATGTTTCTTTTATAAAAGTATAGTCAAAAACATATTGTTTTGTGTTAATAACAGTGATTTTTCTACTTTTTGAGAATGGAAATAGCAAGAATTAACGTGTTTACACACACTTTAAGGGTCCTTCTGTCTTAAGTTATTGCGTAAAGGTTAGCTAATTACGTAATAACATAAGACAGAAGGACCCTTAAAGTAGGGACTGAATAAATTAACAGACTTGGTAATACATGGATCTCACAACTTTTTACGGTAGAAGAACTGAGTTGCGTTGCGAGACTTGGCTTTTTTTACAAGTTATGTTTTTGATGGCTCTATTCTACGTCCGAATTTAATTCTTGTCTATTCTTTCGTCTAAATTCTAGAGGAAAGTCAATCGCACTCACACAATTCCAATTTCATTAGTCCCATTTAAATTGTATTTACGAGTATGTAGGACTAATAGTTCTTTCATAATACTTGTAAAAAAACAAATATTGTCTCATTTTAGTTTTTACGTAATTATACAATCTCAAGTTGTAGGTAACGTGAAAAACTTTCTATTTAATATTAAAATTACCTGCTGAACCATATACTTATTTGTCTGTCTAGTGAAAGTTCTATCCAAATTAGCTGTGCTGCGCCGTTTTGTTATGGCCTCTATTCATATATAAAACCGGCCAAGTGCGAGTCGGCCTCGCGCACGAAGAGTTCCGTACCATTATCTATAGAAACGACAAAAAAAACACGTCTGTTATTTCGTTTATTCTGCTTTTAGTTGTTTTTTATTTGTTTTTATAGCGTCAACAGAAATACATCTGTGAAAATTTCAACTGTCTAGCTATCACGGTTCATGAGATACATCCGTGTTGCAGACAAACAGACAGACAGACGGACAGCGAAGTCTTAGTAATAGGTTATCGTTTTTACTCTTTGCGTACGGAACCCTAAAAATGAATAACAGGTTGTATTGTTTAATATTCAAAGTGTGTTGTGGACACAGCTTTGTTTACTGAGGGCTTAATATTTGACTGGAATCATTATAAATAATGTAACCTATAACATTCACAAAATAAATATTGAATTTTGCTAATAATATTTGATATTTGCTTAGAGATTCTCTCTAGCTTACCTGATTCCTTACATTGTTAGTTATGATATCTAATCTTTTTTTATATATGAAACAAAGTCGTGTTACTTACACGAGAATGGGAACGGGAAAGGGAACAAGGACGGGTACGGGAACTTGACACAAGATTTGTTTAATTCTAAAGCGATACGAAGTTCGCCGAGTTAGCTTGTAATAATCCTACCAACCGCTGCAATGATGACAAACACACGTCCGCGCGTGGTCCGCCTTACCTTAGCTTTTCGAATAAATTAATGATATAAATTATGTATAATTACTTATCAAAAATCTATCCTAATAGAAATCTAGATCTACATATTACCTATCTTTAACAATAAATCACAAGTTGATTTTAATAGTAGGTATATAAAATATTTCGATCATAAATTCTAAAACGTATCATTTTGAAATAATATTTTTATCGTGAAAAGTTTCTGCTATTATGTTTTCAGCTTAATAGAAATCTAGGTAGGAACCTGAAGTAATATACTTATAAAAATAGGAGATGTGGCTTGTTCAGTAGTATTACTTTTTTCGTTCCGAAAAAGAGCAATCGTCGACTGGCAGCCCCTTAAGTCAATCCAATAACAGAGGGAGAAGCTACTTGTATCCCTTGCTGTGGGAAAATATAGGATGAAATAGAGTAACATTAACTACTACTACTAAAGTTGTAATAAAATACATAATAATTGAATGCATGAATGAAAATGCTTTAATGTACACCAATGACACAAACTTAAACTAGAGCAAACACTGTACAACGGGCGGTCTTATGACTTTACTTAGTTTGGGGAAAGATGGCGTGAAATATCCACTAATATTTAAAAAAAAACCGACCAAGTGAGAGTCGGACTCGCGTACGAGGGGTTCCGTACCTTTATTTATAAAAAAAAGGCAAAAAAAAAAAATACGTTCGTTGTATGGGAGCCCCACTTGAATATTTATTTTATTTTGTTATAGCGTTGTTGTTATAGCAGCAACAGAAATACATCATCTGTGAAAATTTTAACTTTCTAGCTATCACGGTTCATGAGATACAGCCCTGTGAAAGACAGACGGACAGCGAAGTCTTAGTAATAGGGTCCCGTTTTTACCCTTTGGGTACAGAACCCTAAAAAATAAAAATAGTATATCGTTTTACGCAATAAGCCTGCATATGTGGCTGCATTACTGACCATTCGCTAAATCGATATATTATTATCATAATGCTATCATCATTGTAGATTATTTCGTTATCTCGCACAATTCATTGATATTTAGATAACCTTGGTGCATTCAAATCGTTGTCAGATGACAATGTTGTTTTGATTTGTATTCTTCTACACTAGTATATCATCTATTTATAAAAGAAAGTCGTGTTAGTTACATTATTTATAACTCAAGAAAGGCTGAACCGATTTGGCTGAAAATTGGTGGGAAGGTAGCTTAGAACCAGGACACGGACATAGGATACTTTTATAACGGGAACAGTAAGGAAATGGGAATTTAACACAACAACTTGTGACAGAAAGACGGACAGCGAAGTCTTAGTAATAGGGTACCGTTTTTACCCTTTGGGTACGGAACTTTAAAAATTAACATATTTATTTGGCGATTTTCTTATTTTTATTACATTCTATGGAAAACACTCTAAAGTTTAACTATTGCTGACTCAAGTGTACTCGTACTTATTCAACATACTTTCATTGTAATGATTGCTCGTTATTACAACCTTTTACGGGAAAATAGCATTATGTTTACGGTGTCTATAAAAGTTATTGGTTCAACACTTAGGTTCATACTTTTAGTGATGTATTTTATAGGACAGTCAACATCAAAAGTAGATAGAGATGGATGAAAAGTAGATGTTTCAAAAGGATTGTATGAATTAAAAACCTGCCAAGTGCGAGTCGGACTCGCGCACGAAGGGTTCCGTACCATTTTCTATAAAAAAACGGCAAAAAAACACGTTTGTTCTATGGGAGCCCCACTTAAATATTAAAAATTAATTCAATTAACAACAATATTTTATTCATTAACACTGTCAAATACATCCAATATCTCTACTCGCTAGGCTGATGTCATATATTTCATAAATCAAGGGCACTATTTCATATTAACATCTGCCTACATGCATACCTTGTAGGAAACTTCAAGTAGTTTGTATAATAAATTAATAACGAAGTCTGAGAATAAATGTTTTTGATGAATGCATAATCGTTTTTTCTCAATAACCGCAAAACATACAGTTTTGTTTTTTAGGACAAAGATAACATAAGGATATAATCTAGATAAATTATAGACAGAAACACGATTGATGAAACTTTTCTCTATAGATTTATTTTCCAACGTTGGCTCTTCAAAAACACTAGTTTCGTTTTTAATGAAAACTATGAATAGCTAAACAGTTGATTTTTATATAATTCGTTAGATAATCATACTAGCTGAGTAAATTATAGACAGTTTCTTTTTAAGTATGATGGTTTTCAAGATAATGCAGTTTTATCTCTTTTTTCGTCTTATCCGGGTCTTAAAAACCAAACATTTAATATATCACTATAAAATGTTATCACAGTTATATGCCTTGTTTCGTTGTATCTCCGCTTTTTCCGGTTTTAAAGGCGTCCACAATCGTTTCAGTTTAGTAACTGGAGCGTGCCGGTGGACGTTTGCCAAAGGGTCTGCCGATTCACAAAGAAACAAGAAAGACCTGATTGATGAATAAACCGCTAAAGAAAAGATGTGAAAGCGTCTCTCGCTTTTACATCTTCTGTTTAATTGCATATTTTTAATTTTTAAACGGCTTATAGTTATCGATTGCGCTTATGGCTAGAGACAAATTGCAAATAGCTTTGTAGCTTTTAGTGGAGAAAGTTATTTTTGTACATTTTTCAAAACTGCGTCTCGGAAGTTATCCATCAAACGCGCAGCGCAAAAAACATGTTCTAACTTTTTAATTCGAACTCGTTTTATGGATATTTGACTTTGTGTTCTCAGAAAGTAATGCATCCTTTCTAATTTGATCGATACTATTAGAATATCACATTTCGCTCCGTGCAATGAAGCCCTTCAAATGCAGAGTCGCATTAAAAATACTTCCTCACAATCTTACAACTTGTTCAAGTCAATATACAGTGTACTGCCCTGCAGTTAAAATGTACTAAAAACCAGTTCGATTATGATATTTTCACTGTAATGTCTGTGGTTTTGCGCGCCAATCATTAAATTGCTTAGTTTCTTCGAGGAACTTGCGAAATATACTGTAGGAAACCGTTTGACTTTGCGGCACGTTTTCATTTGATACTAGCTGTCTGCCACAGCTTCGCACGTATGTACTTATGAAGATGTTTGATACCTTAGGTTACATTGCTTCAATTTTCGTGGGGATCAAATTTTTGCTTGTAAATAATATACCTAAGTAGGTACTTATAGCTTCAATGTAGATTTTGATAGATGAAATATTATTTTTAACTGGTTTTTCCAGTACAAATAAATATTTTATCCAGTAGTTTATCCAGTACAAATAAATATACCTACAAAATATAATATTTACCTCTTTAAGTAATGTAGATTTTTTGAATTAATTTCTTACTTTTTCAAGGACTTATCTACATACTTTTTTGTAGGTAAGGTCCTTATTAAAACGTACCACATACTGTTAAATCTAAGCCCCCTGCTGTTGTCTTGTGTCATGACATAAACCAGCTATAAGTTCTGCCGCCGTTGGGTTTGAACTTGGTTCATTAGTTTCAAAGTTGTACTTATTTACGTACGTATTTATTCGATTACTCGGCGTCGATATAATGATAATACGTAATTTCCTCTCATAGCCCTAAGATGATGTAGAAACATTATACGCAATTGTTGCTCCATCCTATATTTGCCCCGAGCGAGGTAAAAGATTACTCGCAAAAACTTGATAGATGCCATCATTATTGCGCTGTTTGCATAAATTGTCGTACGTAACTGCATATTTATTAGTATTGACAGATTTAATCCGTAAATCGAGCCTTTGGTATAAGGAAAATGTTATCCAGCAACCGCTATATCCTACTAATATTATAAATCCGAAAGTTTGTGAGGATGATTGTGGCTTGTATATTCCGTATTTATTTAAATTGGTTAAGCCGTTAATACTTGATTGAACTATAAACATACATACTAAAAATAGCAAGTTTTAACCTTTAGAAATGTATTAGGTTCATAATAACTCTGAACATAATGGTTTCTCTTACCCTGCATTCGACGACGTACGTAGGTAATCGAAAGTGATCCAGCTTCCATGTTACAACATGCATGGAAACGCCGGAAAACCGAAGTTTAAACTGCTCATAACTCAAAGGTGAAATGATTTACTATTTTTAAACTGGCCCCCTGGGGGTGTGAGCAGTGAACTTTGACACCCACGCAAATAGATTGATTGCTGTTTCACACGCCGGCAAATCGCACTTCGGCGCTCATTTAAGAGCAAAAGCTATTTAGAGATGATGTTATGAATATAATGTTCTATTGTGAGTGATCAGAGTATAGCTTTGGCTACATCAGTGCGCTATCAGATGGGCTTCATTTGCGAAAGCAGATAGTAATAGCTCATTGGCCTTGAATTTGTATCGGTCATCCTCCGATCTAAACTTACGTCTCCGAAAGAATCTGATGTGATGAAACTTCTGCCAAAATTTCAATCGGGTCTGTCTCTCTAGCACTCTATATTCTGTCTAAAGCTAGCGCCAGAAACAAGGTTATATTCTGACATTGACTGCTTAAATCTTGAAGATATTGTGACCTCATTCAATGTAGTGTCGTGATGCATTGTCCTTCGCATGCTTCCAAGAATTACCTACTACTGGTTCGTAAGAATACTTTAGCATAGCTGAGGGACTTTGTTGATCACGACGTTTGTTATACTAATAGTAATATACCAATGATGCCTGACGTAACGTTTCCGCTGTTCCGATAGCGCAATTCAGTTTTCAACACAAACTGAAGATAAATCAAACGATTCGCTGATTTTGCTGTGACTTTGAGTAGGTATGTATTACTAATGAGGACACAACCGCAAGCAATGTCGCTACATACACAGTTGGGATAATAAAATAAATGGCTGCATTGTCCATATTATATACTCGTATGTTACCCATACACTGTCGATCTATTGTGCTCCTTTGGTTAACTACTATGTGTCAAGGCTTCAACCTTCATTCTGTTTGGGTACACAATCTGACAATCAAACATAAGCTCATTGGCCGTATCGATATTCGAATGCCTAATATTTGACGAACGAAAACTGGCTTTCAGTAAACGATTTCACAACACGTCGTGAGCTGGTATTGCTTGATTTATAGTTCAGGGTAGGGTGCTTATTAGGCACTATCAATCAAACCCTCTCAATACAAAGTGTCTTTACAAAGTAAGTTTACAACATTAATCGTGTATCGGGCTGAAATCATTGCCGTTACAACGTAATGAGTTGTTGTAAAATACTTTTTTTTACTATATCACGCTACGAAATTGCTGCTGAAAATACGTCATTTTCCATAATTATATACATGAAGGTTTTAATATCCTTGAGGTTTTCTTAAAATACATTCCAAGTTGTGTTAAAGTGATTCGTGACATGCCAACCTCCTCTGCATAATAAGGTTTTATGTTAATGTTAAATTAATTACCTACGTATAGCGAGAATTCTTTATTTCATATTGCGTTTGGATAAAATCTTCACGGTGACTAACAGTGGAAACCCCGATGAATTGCTAGAATCTACCACGCACTGACGTCAGCATTGGTTGGTTACTGGGTTCCCTTCGTTAAGTGCGACCTTGATCCCTTTTCGACTGTGCTACTCTTCGATAGTCGAGTCTCCTGTTTTCCTTATAACACAGAACTGCGACAAGCGTGAATTGTGCTGTCAAAATGCCACTTGTACTTTTTAATAAGTGGCTGAGCGTCTGCTGTCGCACTGCTATCGCTGTTGCTTGCTGCTTTATCTTACGTAATACATTTAACACATGTTCATGTCACGTGTTTATCTTCCATGCGAAATGTGTAATCACCGTTTTTTTTTAGAGTATACCTACCTACGTAGTTTTCTTTCAAGATTTTACTCGCGCCATTACGTCGCTTTCATTCTTATTGTAGTTAAAGAAGACAAAAAACCTATAATAAGATATCTGTAATCAATAAATTCGTATTCATATAATAAGCAATTTGTTTAATGTTTAAAAACACCTGTTACTGACTCACATCATACCGTAAACGTAAGGAAAGACATGATGAATGACGTCATGTTTCTATTGACTCTATAGTAATTGTGGTCTATGATCTAACTACGGTTGCTGGCTCTCGTCACTCGATCATTAAATTAAATCCCGTGACGTTTTGAAGTTTCCTTGTGATTTTACATAAACACATTTGAATCACACTGCGCCATAGCGTTTTTCGCGCACTGGACATTGTTCTGTAGGCCGGACGTCGATTACCTATTTGTCTCTAGAGCCGAGAGGCAAGCGAAGGCGAAACGATTTGGAGAAAGTTTGCTCTATTGTCCGACGGCTGTTTTTCATCGCACAAAAATATCTTTTGTAATATTCGGAATCTGAACGCAACTGACATTCTATTTGGTTACTGAGAAATAACTCAAACTGAACGCCTTTATGATATTTCGTGTGTGATTTTATTACATGCGTGTATTACACATTCGTCTGAATATGTAAATTGTGTAATTTTGTTCGGCTGTTGGGGATTAAGCAAATTTGGATGAATTTTATGACTATATTATTATTATTAGACAAATGTCTAGCATCGTGTTGTAGTTACGTTATTGCAATGCAATGCGACGACACATGTTTAAGTGATAACCAGGCGTCATTGTTTAATTGAGATATCACTTACAGCAAAATCTATGTAACTGTTCACCGTCCACAGTTTATCATGCAGCTCAGAAAAGACAATCGCTAAGATGAATTCTCCTTTACACATACTCATACCTTCGTTTCGTGCGTCGGAGAAGACGTTCTACATATCAAAATATGTCAATAATGGCTATCCATCTATTTCTAAAGATCAATGTGCAGCCTGATACTGTAGATAGGTGAATGACAAAATGCCATTAGCAACTCCGTAGCGTATCATAAATCGGCCATCGATCGAGACTAGATATAATACATCTTTCTAACCTATCATCCATTTCAGTTAATCGATCTAACCTTTTAGATTTATTATTCATAATGACACTTTTCTATATGAAATTTGATTCAGATCGATCTACTAGCTTGCCCGCCAACTCAACAATCTTTGGATCAAATAGAGTTCTAATGTGATTTCTTTTAGGCTGACCTACCAAGCGCTACTCAGAATGCTGATAACTACTTATCATACTTAGTTGTTCCGTTTCCGAACTGACTTCGACTTCCTTTGATACATTGTATATCACTATTCCCTCATTGATCAAACCTAAAATTGTCCCAAGCCTTAGGTAGTAGTATTGATATGATGTTAGATAGCAATTCATGAGGGCAAGATTTCATAGATACCTTGGTTTGATAAGCTTAGATTCTCGAGATGCCATGATTCGAACCATAGTTTTCTCCTCCATTCAAACACTAGACATAACTGACCAATCAGCGCAGCGTGAGACGATAATGTTATGACACGTACCTCAAAGACAGACTCAATATATTTTCGTATTACCTGGTTTACACTTTGAACTTTCCACCTTTTAACAAGATTAAAATGACGGAAAAGATTGGGAACAAAAGGTTAGCGTGGTATGAGCATGACCTGAAAAGGGATGAATGTTATGTGTCACATAATTGGGGATGGATGTATATGTAGGCCAATGAAAAGATGGATGGGCTGTATGCAAGATAACATTGGTAATTGTTGAGATGAACGCTGATAGGACATACCGCCCCCATCTAAGCGGTAGGAAGACAATGATTATGGAAACCTCTAGAACTTCTTCAGTACTCTAACTATAAATTATTTTTTTGCATAAAATGTTCCTATTGGTCAATGTGCCCTTTTCTATTACAGCCAATCAACAATGCAGACTTCGTGGTGCCAGTAGAGATAGACGGCGCGGTGCACCAGGTGTACGTTTTGAAGCGGCCGCACGTGGACGAGTTTCTACGGCGCTGCGGCGAACTGTACGAGTGTGTGCTGTTCACCGCATCACTCGCCAAATACGCTGATCCCGTCGCGGATCTACTGGACAGGTGAGAGTCGCAAGAACGCAACCTGAGCGTTGTCATTTTCCTTCCCTGGTCCTACCACATTATTAGACTTGCAACCTATCACGTTTGGAATTTTAACTACTGCAAAATTATATAATGTTTTGACATGCCTCTGACTAACCTCTTTAGACATCTTGAAAGATCTGAACGCCTGGAGATCTGAGAGGATGTCTACCATACTTAGGGATTACAGTCGTAATCCTATTCTATTCTGACATTATGCGTCAGCACAAATGTATTTTTCTTCTATATCCTTCTATCAGCAGTCATCTCATCAGTCCTTTCTTACGCATGTCATATTTCACACAGACCATCTTTTAATGTCAAAAAGTAGTCAACATGCTATTCTGGCTTTTGAACAATAACAATCGCAATAAACGTTTCGTTTTGATGTGATTGAAACGCAAACATACCTTTGACTTGAATAAGGTTAGGAGTGTCGTCAGTATCGTATTGTAATCTATTCGTATGTTGATACAATCGCTTCATCACATTTAATCACATCGATCTAATGACCGACGTTTTTCTACAATTAACTTTGTTTACGAGGAATCGTTGAAACTGAAAGGGCGATTATTGGACGCGTTATAGACGTGGACTGTAATTTCATCGACGTCATAGTTAATTGTTACGTGCTTAAAAGCCACGCATACTCGAGTCACGTTTTCTAGTGGCTTAAGCTTAAGAGGCTGCCAGTCGCTGATTGCTCTTTTTCGAAACGAAAAAAGAAATACTTCTGAACAAGCCACATCTCCTATTTTTATAAGTATACTAGCGACCCGCCCCGGCTTCGCACGGGTAGCATGTTATTATACATATAAACCTTCCTCCTGAATCACTCTATCTATTAAAAAAAACCGCATCAAAATCCGTTGTGTAGTTTTAAAGATATAAGCAAACATACATACATATTACATACAGACGCGGGAAGCGGAAAGCGACTTTGCTTTATACTATGTAGTGATAGTATATGGCAGATCGTGTATGGCAGACATCCTCTCAGATCCTTGCAAATGTCTAACCAGGTTAGTCAGAGGCACGACCAAACATTACATTTGGCAAATGCCCACATTTTGCAGTAGTTAGCATTCCATACGTGACAGGTTGCAAGCGGGCCCGTCGCCGCTTCTTTCTTCGTTTCTTTTTACCAAATTGTATTTATTTCTAGATGGGGCGTGTTCCGCGCTCGTCTTTTCCGCGATAGCTGCGTGTTCCATCGAGGGAACTACGTGAAGGACCTGAACAGTTTAGGACGCGACCTACGCCGCGTCGTCATAGTGGACAACTCGCCCGCGTCATACATATTCCATCCGGATAATGCTGTGAGTATAAAACAAAGACTCTTTAACTATAGGTATTTACACGGGTTTCATCACGTACCAAATTTATTACCCTTTTAAAGTGAAACTTCTATGTAGACGGGAGTTATTAGGATTTTTTCTGTCACGAAAAAGCTTTACAGCCGCGTGGAAAAAGTAGACGATATATCTCGTGGTGAGAGGGTTTCACTTCTACTATGTGTCCCAGCACACTTTTCGACTTTTTATTGTTTCGTACCCAAAGGGTAAAAAAGGGACCCTATTACTAAGACTTCGCTGTCCGTCTATCGGTCTGTCTGTCACAAGGCTGTATATCATGAACCGTGATAGCTAGACAGTTGAAATTTTCACAGATAATGTATTTCAGTTGCCGCTATAACAACAAAAACAAAATAAATTAAATAGACTTAACTATTTAATTTATTCTGTTTTTTGGGGCTCCCATACAAAAAAACGTGTTTTTTTTTTGCCGTTTTTTATAGATAGAATGGAACGGGACCCTTCATGCGCGAGTCCGACTCGAACTTGGCCGGGTTTTTTGTTCTATAGCTATGTCTACTAATCACGATAGTTTAAAAAAATCCTATTTAGACGAATTATCGAATCATCAAAGAGGTATTTACAGGTTAATCGATAATTACTCGATTCGATTCGATTTTATTGTAAAACATTGAAGTTCCTAAAAATCTAATTAAAATTTTGGAATAAAAAGTGAGATAAAAAACACAGACTGACAGATGGAGTTACTTTCGCATTTATGATATAGACGCATTATATGTATAGATTTATGAATGTCAACAAATATCCCAAAGAAACAATGAGTGTAGCGTAGAGTATTTTCTTATCACCAATGTGACCTATATGCGTAGGTTAGGTACAATTTTTTTAAACAATTAATTTTCCTGTTGTACATTTATTAATGTGTTTATGCCGTAACCTTGAAGTGATGGTGAATGGGGACGTGTATGACCCACGTTGTAAATAAAAACTAATTTTAGATTCTACATTGAATTTGAGATTTTTGCGATAACTAAAAATAAATACATCTAAATAAATATTGGTGGCTTCATACGTACATATTGCGCTATCTAGCAATGCTTGTACAATGAAAATAAGATAACTAATAGAATACTTATGTACTTTTACTTGTAAATAAATACTTATATATTAGCTGTCCGGCTCGCACAGGTGTAGGTTAGTAATTTTAACTACTATTCTTGTTTGAGCCTTCACCTTGTTCGATCGGCACCACAATGGAGCTCTACGTAGCATTAAGGAAAGGATCATTGAAAAAAATGATAGTAGTATACAAACATGGGGTATGTTTGTTGCCTGATTTTTCTAGGCTTGGTCGCGAGAAACAGGCCTAGCTTCACCTAGCTCCTAACACGTTTCAAAGTGATAATTGTGATTTTATTGAATAAATGATTTTGGAATTTGATTACAAGAAAAATACTTTTTTTTTGTATTATTTCTAATATTAGTACCTAGAACAAACAACTACGTTCATGGCACAATTTTTGGTTTTGGGTGTGAATCGAACCCACAAATCTACAGCGCAGAAAGCAGAATCACTACCAACTGAGCGTTGAGGCCAGTAAAACTAATTATATTTTTTGCTTTTCCAGGTACCTGTCGCGTCATGGTTCGACGACATGACAGATTCAGAGCTGCTGGACCTGATACCGTTCTTCGAGAAGCTAAGCAAAGTCGACAGTGTTTACACAGTGCTACGCAACTCGAACCACCCGTACAACCCCACACAGAATAACTCACCGCCCACATAGCCCCGCGCTCCGTTCCTACGAGTGTCGCAGCCTAGCCGTAAGCCGCGTGAGGTGACCTCACATGTGACCCATCAAGTGACCCAAAAAGTGACCCATCAAGTGATCCCAGATACGTACCTGCGAGATACACATGTGACCCAGACGCAAGTGACCCCAGATACGTACCAGCTTCAAGAAACACATGTGACCCCAGATACGTACCTACTCCAAGATACCCATCTCACACGTGATACCCACGTGGCTCAATTATTAAGGGACACACATGTTACCATGCAATTTCCGGATTCGGAATCGCCCCCCGATACGTGCTTATTGTTGCGGGATACGCATCTGACCCACGATGCGTACGTAACGCTGCGTGATACGCAAGTGACCCCGGACGCGTACCGCGACGTCAATGTGACGCGCGATTCGCACGTTTCCCAACTGCTTCGGGATACGCATCTGTCCCGCGAAGAGTACGTGATGCTGCTGCGGGATACGCGGGTGACCCCAGACGCGTACGCGTGGGATACGCGCGTGACCCATGGTACGCGGGTGTACCGTGACGTACGTACAATACGTGATTTTAACGCAATCTGCTCCAACGACGTGTCAATATCGGTCGAATCAGACCAGCATACATCAGCGACATTCATTACACTCATTAAGAAGGGAGCTAACTTCGTATTAAGTGCCAATTTTGCCTTCTGGTTAGTAAGGACGTTATTTGTACCTATTTTACATTTTAGGTATTTAGTACGTAAGTGGAATGTATGATGGATTTGTGATTTGTTTTTTTTTTTTCTCAAATTTTACCTAAACTACCTTCTAGGCGATCAGTCGCGATAGATAATGATTACGTGATTGATGACTGGGCACTTGGAGCTTTAATTGATCAATATCAGGTTGATAACTGCCATTTCTACCTTTGTTTAGCCAACGACACAGCGAAATGAGCAATAGGCTGCGTCAATGTCAATAAAATTTCTATCAATGGCCCTTAATCATGTATCTGCGATTAACAATGACCTTAGTTGCCTCCGTAGACGATCAATGTGCATCAATCGCGTCAACATTATCGATTGCAATGTATAGTCTCAGGGGTCCTTTACTTCCTTTCGGCGAGCTAGCGGGGAAAGTTTTGAAATCATGATTAACATTTTTTGTTTTTGATGAAATCGAAATTTTTATATCGTGCTTGGGATCAAATATTTATAAGTTAGGATATTTTTGAACTTCATTTTGTTGCAGGATAACTTGGAATTGATTTAACTGACGATTTGCGATTGATCCTTTATAACGAACCTTATGGACATGTATAGAAAATCACTTATTCTAAACTTTGACTGGGATATACGGTAGAATGCCAGAAATAGGCAAGTGTAAATACTTTTTTTTATATAAAACGAGATTGAAATGCATCAATCATGAATTAAAACTAATACTTAATGTAAATGTATGTATATGTATAATATAACGGAAATTATACGATTATATAAATTTTAAGGTACGGTATTTGATGGCAATGATGCTAGTAATGATTATAAATTGTACATTAAGACATCCCTGCTAGTCGCTAAAGAAAAATAAAATATATCAAAAACTCAAACCTTGACGTGTCAAGCAGCAATAAATAAAACCATAGACTCGAATTTCTCGTTTTTGGAGTTTGACAGCTAATGTCAAGTTCAAAGACTATAATAGATTGCGTTGTCAGAATGACATTCTCGTTAGTACTAAAATATAGATGTATATTTGGTAGAATTTATCAACGAATGACAAAGATGTATTTTCTCCTTCCAACGCTTACGTATTCGTACGAGTGCGAAAGAGATAGTCATATTATCGCATACCGTATTTCTCTACTACCGCGTGTAAAAGATATTTGATTGTGAACTGTCAAAATAAAAAAAACATTAACGTACTGGTAAATTGGTATACACTTTGGTTTCACGAATGAATTCGCATTAGTCAAGCATCTTATAAAAATAAGAGGTATTAACAACTCTATGTATATTAAACAGATATATTCTCGCATTCGTTTGTTCGTATGAGCTAGTGGCCAACTTGTTGACGGTTTTTTTTAGACTAAAGGCCTTCGTCATGGCTTAATTAATCTTACATTAATTCACATAAATCAAATAGCTTAAAAAAATAAGAGGTAATAACAACTCTGTTAGTATCTCAAACGGAGAGTCTTGCATTCATGATAATTCTAGTATCGTAAGAAAAGAGAGGTATTATCAACTCTGTGAGTATCTCGTATAGAGTTCCGTACCACTCGGATTATTATAATCATAGCAATTTATAATGTTGTATATAAAAAGTAGTTTTTTTATACGAAGGTATTTATAATGTCAAAATAGTGTATTATCCAAGAGATATTCACTATATCGTTTGTTAAACTATTCCTGAAAACTGATAATGGATGTTCAGAACTTAAAAAACTTAGCGTGTATATGAAATAAGCGATATTATAATTTTACCGGCCACAATAATAAGTCGTTTGCAGTGTCATATCAATTTAATATTAATACTGAAACCTTATCGCCCGGCTGCTATAAGTTTGCAACTGAACAATGATGTTTATCAACCGATGAAAAAAAGTTTGTTTAAAGGTTTTGTTTTTCTATTTCGTGTAGAGAATTTTCCTAAGGTCGTATCTAAATTGTTTATTAATGTAAGACTTATAAAAAACGTTCCTTTGCAAAACTTGAAAAACTATAATTTGTCACTTGACTTTTCGATTGGTTGAAATATTTTCGTTTTTGAAACGTAATTATAGAGGAGCTTATTAAGATAAAAGCGTCATTTTCAGCGAGGTGCAAGCGTATAGCAGCCGTTCTATTTGCATCCATAAACAAAACCCTTGAAAACTACAACTAGACTTTAATAGTTTTCGGTTAATATCTGCGGTGGCACTGATCCAATTTAATCCAAATTTCACGGAGAATCCAAAAATATATAGATGTCTATACCTTTTCATGCAAAATAACGAGATATAGGTGAAATAGTGCATGTCGGGCGTGACGGCGCGTGACGGCGACGTGACGGGGCGTAGATTCAAAATGGGTTTTCTGCCAACTAGAGTTTTCGGAGATAAATATCTCTGCCACTGTAAATAACCGTTGAAATGTTAAAAAATATTGTATATACACGGAGTTTCTATTAATGTAATTTTTTTTACTAAGTAAAGCGCTAGCAGGATTAAAATGACACGTCATAAGGTAGAATGAACATATTTTGACAGTTTCATATCATCATTTTTGACAGTTACATCGTAAAGTGAAAGTTTATTAACGTTAGATGTCACCTGGGCCCGTACCAGAAAATCCTAAAGTAATATCTTGACAATATTACTCAGTGAAAGTGACAACGCAATACGGACTCGTATAGCGTTGTCACTTGCCACGGTAAATTTTGTTTTGATATTACTTTACAACCTTGTGGTATTGTTCCTGGGATTTTAGGCAACTTTTGTCTCTCACGTCTAAGGACAGACTTAAGTCTACGCGCAACTTTCGTCTTGTCTTTGCTACTGGTGCGTTAATTAGCTTCCGAACAAGTTCTAAGTAAATCCAAATGATCTGCATAACTCGAAGTCTGTGACACCAAAATGTGATTCGGACATCGTCTTTTGTTTAATTACGGAAATTTTAATAAAAAAATAATATCATCATCTCAGTATTAAAACTAGCTTTGTAGTGTTTGATGCCATTTACAAGTTATAATAGTTTTTTGCTATGCTGAAGAGCGATATTTTAATATAAACGTATGTTTTAAAAACTAATTGGATGTCAAGTATTAATAATATTTTAAGGACGGCTACACACTGGCATATGACTCGCTCATATCCTAAAATTAGGGCGAAGTAACTTTATACTTACATACATTGATTCTGTTGTATCCAAGCTAAACCTAAGATTTTGTAAAAAACTATCAATTGTATTCCGTTTACGTTAAAGTCTTTATTATTATAGTATTTTTTCGGTAGCGTGCAAAAAAAAAGTCAAAATATCATTTTAGACAACTTGCTGACTAAATTTATGTAAAAAAATAGTTAAATTACATAAAACTAGCCTACGTTTTAGAAATGTCAGCCTGATATTACGAATTTAGACTTTAACGTAAATGGAATAAGAGAGATCGTATTTTTACGAAATTTTAGGTTTAGGCGGATACAATAGAATTGCCACCATTTACTCACATATATATCGCATAAAAAATGCTTCATATCTCGTTAAAAAATGGAACATATAAGTTCTGACTATTTGCGATACCGCCTAAACGTGTAGTTGTGCCGAAACCGCGAGCGAGAACTTTTCGAAATTCAAAATTTACTAACGGACATTTTGTATGTAAGAAATTTTAAAATTAGGTATTTTAATATTACGAAATGGTGCTTTCAGTATTAGTTGGGTAAGCACTTCTAAATTACTATTGTATCTAGCACTTACGCACATTCGACTCGAAAACTCACAAATTGGCATTTAATTGACAAACCATCAAACAAACCATCGACCACACACAGCCTATAGATTCTTCATGTAAGGCGAACACTTTCCCACAACACATGAGGCTTATACTGCTAATAGAAGACGCCCCGCGGCGGGCCGTGACATTGAACCGGCCAATCAGAATGCATTTTTACGGTTTGACAGAATTGTTTGTTTGATGAAATGGCATCTATTCGGCTATATGGTCGATGGGACAAACACATTCACATCATCTATTTATTGTTTTATTGTACATTATTGCTTAGCAAAAAAAAGTATATTTGTTTTATTATCACCGCGGCAGCGTGTAAATAAGATTTTTATTAACTGAGAAATCGTCGATTATAATTTATGATTATATTTTTTCTTATTCGTATTCGTTTTGTTATTTAGTGACTACGCCGGTGTGTGTAGGCACCTTTACATTCGTGTTCGCTAATTATAGTTTTATATCGTCCGTATAAAGCGCATCAGTTCAATGTGATCCACTTTATTGACTAAAAGTATCTCGCTATATTATTACTACAAAATAAAAAAAATCCTATACAGTGCTAACTACTGCAAAATGTGGGTATTGTGCCAAACATAATGTTTGTAAGTGCCTCTGACTACCACCTTTAGACATCTTCAAAGTATCTAAGCGCCTTGAATATGTCTACCGTACTCGGGGATTACATTCGTTTTGAGGCATACATTTCGATACATACACATTTTCAGTAGATCACTCAAAACCGAAACTAAAAAAATAGAGACGTTAGTAAAATGGCTTAAGCCAACAAAGAATAAAAAAAAATGATGGAGTGCCATTATCTAAGGAGGAAAAAGGGGGATACGTTTGTATGGAAGTTGAACTATTATGGTTTAATACCTAGTCTCAATCATCTACCCTCTTAATGGTGATAGTGTCATAGGAATGTCTCTGGTGTTTTATTAATAATATAGCTGGTATTTTTATTTTTTTATTTAAAATAATATTATCTACTGCGAAAGTGACAACGCTATACGAGTTCGTATTGCGTTGTCACTTTCCCACGGGGAGTAATTTTGTTTAGATATATACTTTTGAGCTTGAGGTACGGCCGCTGTAGTTAATACAAGTGGATTACATGCTGACGTCATCACACATAAACACATACCACCCAAAACTGTAGACAGCATTTATTCGTAAGGATTAACCCAATAGATTTAGGACGGTAAATTAATATATACGTTGATTTCTTCTAGTTTTAAGAGTTTTGTTGTTTAGATTACAATGTTTTTTTTTAAACCGTATCTTTTACTCCTCCTGTGAAATGTAATTCTAAATCTATTTAACACGAAAAACCTTACGAACTATCGTCCAATAAAATGTTATTTAGATTAATCGTTAATTTTTATTTATAATTAAAAATTGAATAGTGCTTGCAATAAAATTCAAAATGATATTTTCACTATCATAATTAATTAATGAAATTATTTTATGTCTAACATTTTATATAGAGATTGGTATTGTTGTGCTATTCGTAGACGTGAATGCCTCTTTAAGACTAAATGGAGCAAGGAAAGATTTTTATAATAGTTTTCTGTTAAAAAATGACGTAAAATATATGCATTTTTATCCACCAGAGTTATAATGCTTGTATAATTATTTGATTTTATAGAGATGATACTTTCATCATAGTACTTTTGTACTTCTGTTTTTTTTTTCGGTTTTTCGCGTCCGTCTTTCGAACTATGATTTAATCTCCAACGCTTTCCAAACTAAACCGAGATATCGTAAAAAAAAACTTACTGACAATTAGTGTTCAAGCTTTCGCTGGAAACTATAAAAGAATTTAATCATGGACCGCGTTATAAACAGAGTTACAACCAACTTTTATATTTTTTCGGTTTGGTATTCTTATTTCGGTTTGGTGGAGTAGTCTTTTAGACGCATTCGCGTATACTTTTTGGGACTGTGTCCGCGACGCAACCCGTCACGATTATTTTTATAAAAGTAATTTAATAAAATTTAACATTGGTGTATAAGTAAACGCTTATGGAATGGTTATAGTGATTTTTAACGCAATAACTTGAAGTTTTTTTATATTGTTTCGTAATTATGAGCTTAATTTGTAACACTAGGACTTGGTTTTGTAACGGCGCAGTTGGAATGATGAGACTGAAATGCGAGAGTAGAAAATGTAATTACAAATACAAAAACCGAGTTTTGTTCACGAGCATGTAATAAAAATGAATCGTAAAGATTTCCGACCGCGCTTTTTCTTACTTTTGAATATTATAACGCCCTGCAGGATTTTTGATGCGTAAAAATCGATTACCCACATATTTTTCATAGAATTTGAACAATACCAATCTCCATAGTAACTATTTTAGAATCATGGAAAAGAGTGAATGATTCTATAATAGTTTGTATGGCATTGGTATTGTGTAAGTGGCAATGAAAATCAGCGGGTGAAGATCGATTTTTAGGCAATAAACCTGCTGGTAGAATAACGCAAAACTCTTGTTCAGAATTGAGTATAAAAAGTTATTTGAAATATATCCGTCCTAAAATGTTGTCATAAGCCTAATTAAAATGCGATGGAAGCGAATAAATATCAATTTACGCGAATATCAAGCATTTTTACTTTGATTCTTATATATTGACAAAAATATTTTTTGTGTTCTTTCTCATCTTTCGAAGTCAACTTCTGGACAGCCTCAATAATATATTTCCAGAACGAACGATCGTGAGTCGCTATCATTCACTCTTTCATTAATACATCATCCTTCATCTTCCGGTTCGTGGTAGTCATTCATGATCAACATAGCAACACGCTGCGTGTTGCTGTGTTGATCATGAATCAGTGCGTGTTACACGCACTGATTAAAAAAGTCTTGACTCGAGACCCTTGAGGCCATGCAGTACCTAGTCATCTGTGACGAGAAGATATGACGTAATTTCCTGCCATATTGAAGTTGACCTATCTAGTTACATCGCATTCTGATCCAAATAAACTTTTTTTGTATTATATCAACCTATTTAAATATGATGCAGTTAGGGTTTTGCGTTATTTCGCTAACTTTAACAGAATTTGCAATAAATCACATTTTAGTCTCATTCTATTCCAACTGTAAACTGAAATTGATGCTAATTTAGTAGTTATAAGTATATCGACACAGTTCTAAGAGTAGTAACTCCCTCAAATCAGTTCTTATTCACTTGTAAACAAAGTACAAAATAGAATGGCCGGTGATCCGAACAAAATAAGTTGATTTCGATTCACTTGATAAATATAAGGTTGTGTTTCACGCTGTACTACATAATCTTGTATGCATTCTGGTAGTTATTTATCTTTATTCTCGGTATTTTGTACGACCCACCTTAGTCTGCACTCAGCTTTAGTCCAAGATAAGTAGTCTCAAGCTGTTGTATGAGTTGCTAAGGGCCACTATACACCAAAGCGAATCGGAGTGGCAGCGATGTGTGTATTCTGTCGGTCCATGTGCCAAACATCTTGTATTCAAACATATACAAACGAAGCGATCTTATTGGTTGGTTGACACATTTTCTCACCGCTCCGCTTTGGTGGATGATGGCTCAAAGAAACAACAAAAAGCTATAACAAATAGAACATTTTGTCAGCACGTCTAGATTTAAACTCTTGTACAGACATTATCCATTTTCATGTTTCAAAGTTCTGTGCAATTTGAATTGAATCTATTTCTATAAAACAATATGCAATAGAATATAGCTTTGTATATAATTTGTACAGAGCACGTGGCAGCGTAGCTAAGTTGAATGCAATTTTGTAGTTACGATGTTGCGTCCTATGACCACATTTACAACGGAAGCGGACTGCTTGTCTATCGGCGTCTACCGGTACACATGCAACCTGCTTTTTGTGTAAATTATCTACGGTATTATGAATATGTAGACAAGTGAAAGGACTATAATTATATTTTATGATGTGTAATAAAATAGCCATGGACATAGGTGAAATCAGGAGAGAAGCTAGGTAACATTTACCTGTGACGAAATTTATATAATGGTGTACATTTTTGATATAATGTTGTACAAAAGAGACATTTGGTATGTTATTTTATAGGAATGAAATAAATAGCCTTAATAAACTATGTGATTGTTATTTTTATCTAATGCATTTACCTGACAACGCACAGTAATTTACTGTGCATAGTAACTTGATGGCATGCACAATTTATAAGCGTGGCGGATAGATGAGTGTTTATTAAAAGAATAAAATATCTGCGAACTTTTATTTAATGTTTAATATATTAAACGCACACTTCAATACACATTAATTAAAAAGATATAAGATATTTGATATAATATTTAGTGATATGGTACTCGGTTATTAACCATTTAACAATTACAAACAACAACGTTTTTTATCGGTTCTAAATTTTAACTTTATTGACGAAATTTTAACCTTATAAAAAAATTCCAGAGCCAAAATATAAAAGTAAAAACAATGTTTTTAAAATAAAATTATAACCTATTCCTTAGATACCACATAAAAAATAGTACCAGGCGATTGTAACGTAAAAAAGTCTTGGCAAAAAGTAAAACAGTAACAGTTAAGATTATAATATTCTATTCTCAACGTAAAATCTTTGTTCTTTGTTTATTGTTACGTATATTTACGTTATTAGAACTTAGACATACACAATTGTAACGTCACTTTGTGACTACATTCTATTTCTACAAGTTATTGTAAGTAAAGCATTGTGTTTTAAACTCTACAGTACAGTAAAGTTCACGCGTGGACTATTTAGCGACATGAAAATCTAAAATCAAAGAACAATATGTAGAGAAGTCTATTTTTAATCTCACGGTAGCAAGACGGCGCCTGCGCTACTTTTTACCTATTTTTACAACTTAAAGTATTTCAATGTTTGTAATGAACAAACGAATATAGCTTTTTTATTTGTACGTTTTCTAGATTACAGGCTAGAACTCCTAAAACAAATCAAAATAATATATTAATTTTAATTAATAAAACTAAGTATGAATAATAATTTATTATAGTTCTAAAAATAATCTACAGATTAAACGCTAATTTCAATTTTCAATTTTGGCACTATAACACAAATCAAAAGGTACATATTTTAAATAAGATTTGTTTCATAATTATGCTATAAAAATAAATAACAAATTTACGTAATCATGAGAACCATCGAACATAATAAAGCTTACAATCACATAACTATGGTGGGATTATAAATAAACAGTCGTATTTACTTACATCATAAGTAAAGCTGCAATTATGTAACTATATCTCTAAAGTTGCGATACGCACAGTAATTTAATCCAGCATTCAATTTCTACTTGCATAGTGAATGCAAGTTCTGTAGTATAAATCCGCAAACTTGTGAGGGTTTTTGTATAGTTTTGGCTCAATCACGTTCAAATTGTTTTGGATGAAACATGGAACATGGGGCAAAAGCTAGTTACAATATAAAGTATTGTGCACAGAAAGTTACTGTGCAGTGTTTGATGTGGGCTTTGTTTTTCTCAGTTTCATAATAAAGTTCATTATAAATATGTTTTCCGAAATCAATTTTATGAAATTCTGTTAGGTAGGTACGGGGAAGATAATAATAAACGAAGCATTTTACAATAGCAAGGAGATTTTAAAAACGGTTTCCATCTTATTTTGACGTCTGACATTGGCAATTTAATTATAACAAAATAATGCAATACATTTCATGATATCACTAGCTGCGTCACGCGGTTTCACCCGCGTAAAAATTTAAGAATCAGAATCAGATCAGTATTTCCGGAGATTGCCTCATACTCGAACATCCAAACTTGCATACAAACAAAAAACTTTACATTTTAATATTAGTCTAGTTTAGTGTAGATACATTTTCTGTATTCATTCTGTTCTGCCTAAGGTGACCTGTCAGTCGTCAAGTTAAAATGTACATAGTCTTATGAAAAGGATGTAATATTATTATATATTTCTTCAGATGAAGAAAGGATGAAGAAAGGAAATAATATTCCACTATTAATATATGATTTTCCATAATAATCTAGTTTGTAGAAAAGGTAATTAGAATCCTAATTAGTATATCTAGCAACATCTAAAGAACGGTTGTACTATTTCGTTTATAAAAATATATTTTGAAACTTAATAAGTACTTAGGATATTTGACTAAGTATACATTCTTTATCGCCGACAAATTAGATAGAAAAATATAAACTTTATATTTTCTGTTTTTTAATAAATGGCAACACTCGATTTAGAGTCTAAAGTCAATTTATTACGGGCAATACCACGGCTATAGGACGATAAGCCGTCTCTAACTAATCCAATAGATAAAAATCTCTACTAACTAAGTTATATGATAAACTAAATCGCCAAATACCCTAATATAAATCAGTTATTGTGTACATATTGCTCATATTTTCTTAAAAAAGCTGTTTAGCTTTTAGAACACAGTTCTGCAAGCTAGCTTTTTGTGTGCTTTCCAGTTTACATGTTGCGTCTCTGTCTATCCTGTGATTGATTACTACTGATGATATGATTATATGGCTATACCGCTCACACAACGTGAATAGTTCGCGAGCGTTATTTTGGGGCCTGTTTCTAAATTGTTTATTTAATACAGGTGTATTAAGACGACTCCTTAATACTGAAGGCACAAGCACATCCCATACCAATGCCTTTTATGAAAACCAAATTGCTTAATCCTGAAGCATGTTCAACTTCTAACTGTTTTTGTATAGAAAAATAGATTTTTCAGTTATCCTATGATACTGTCAATGCTACAGGCAATAGTGGCTGCTAATAGGTTGAATTCGATGTGAAAAATTAAAACTTTCATTATGTCAACCTGAATTTGGAAAAGTGCTAATTAAGTTGAATAATTTGCCAAGAAGATGCATATACTGAACATTCCGTTTTTTTGAGAGTGATCTTAATACATCCTGTATAAATGTCGAGTGTTGTTAATAGTCAAGCTGGATTCACACACAAAAAGCCGAGCAACAAAATTTCAAGCTAACAACAACACTTTAACAAGCAATTTATTGCTTAACTACAATTATGCGCGTTACAGTCAACAACAAAAGTAAATGACAACCGAATAATATTTGAAAAATGTTGTAAGTTTTTTTTTTGTTTCTATTCATAAATAAACATTTAAAACAAGCAATGATATTTATTATACCAGTTTCTATAAACAATTGCTAAATTATAAGATTAAAACTATCGTGGTTATTCATAATTTTAAATAGAAATATGGACAATTACCATGTTTTATCTTGTACTAGCTGTCCCGACAGATTGTCTTGTCAAATTTTCTTTCATGTAAGAACCTTCTCCTGACACTAACGAATATAACCGTTCAGGCGTGATGCTATGACCAAGGGAAATAGGGATTCATTTTGATATACAATAATAGTTTTAATATACCGAAAAAAAAAAATTGACCGTTGCAGCAGAAGCTTCTTATGATCTGAGCACTGTCAGCATGATTTATTATTGCACTATCACAAAGTTATCGAGGTTTCTTTTTAACCGAAAATTGGCACTAATTTATGGTCTCAGTACTAGAAAATACTACACAAATTACAACGGAGACGGCGAGCTATTTATGAATGGATAGAATCGTGAAAATATGAGTAGCTATGTGGTAGGTGCGTATGAATAAACAGTTAACTAAATATTGTGTTTTTTAAAGGATATTATTTTTAATTTTTTAATTTAAGTTTTAACTACTTAAATTTAATTAGTAACAGACACTGACAATACGTTATTATTTTTTTTGGTAATTAAAAACTAGTGTTGTATAAGAAAGATAACTGATATAATGCTGAATACCTCGATCAACCGTTCTATCTATCGATTTATATGTGTCGATCTACCGTTGATCGCGGTCACGGGCAGTACCCATGATGAAGAGCATCTGAATTGTCTCGAATTGTCTTAAAAAGATAAAGTTTGAGCCTTCACCTTGTTCGATAGGTACCAAACTGGAGCTCTACATAGCATTAAGGAAAGGATCATTAAAAAAAAGGTAGACCCCAAGCCGTGTTTGTTGCCTGATTCTTCTAGGCTTGGTCGCGTGGAATCGGCGTAGCTTCACCTAGTTCCTAAGACGTTTTAAAGTGATCCTTGTGATTTTATTGAAATAAATAATTTTTGAATTTGAATTTAAAAATTGGTAATTAGCCGTATTTCTATTTAAAATTACCAAATTACATAAAAAAGTCATTAACTTTTGTTGTTGTTGTACGCGTCGAGATCATTCGTTACATCAATGTCCGTTAAGCCTAGTTTAGATAGAGAGAGTTCCTCGCCTTAAAGGGATTGCGATTGTTGAAAAAAATCAAACAATTTAATCTTTTAACTCCTTCACTCGTGTTCGTACGATTATCGCCTTTAAACACGCAATAATCGTATGTGCAGGACATACGATTATTGCGTGTTTAAAGGCGATAATCGTACGAACACGAGTGAAGGAGTCTTAGACAATTTTAAGGTCCCGAAGCACAGAAACGGTTGTGCTACTAGCGGTCAACCAATGGGCTATTTGACAAGATTTTGAAAACCATTCTAGATTATTCAATAGAGACTTATAAAAAAATATTATTTTAAATTCCGTTAAGTATTGGCCCTAAAAATGTAAATTAAATATTGACATTTCAAATAACCGCAAAACGCTTCTTTATGCAAATGGCGTCGCACTAGTTTCTGTGACGTTACATGCTTGTCAACAAATACACAAACGTCAAGTTTTTCAAGGCAGGCCATGACATATTGACAAGAATGTTACGTCATCGTGGCGTTTAAAAATAGATAATTTTAATTATGGGTTTTTTAATAAATCATTGTTTATCTTCAAGTTATTTAACTCCATAACGCTTTATGAAGGCATAATTTACATAGATTACTATCAACAACACTTTATTTTTTATACTGTCAAATAGCCTATTGGTGATCGCGCTGATCTAGTTATTAAATTTACTATCAAATTGATAAAAATCATTGCATAAACCTAAGACTGCGATGGTTGACTGGACTCTCTCGCATCAAACTCTTCATGAAGATAGGCCATAAGAATCTAATTGAAACACATCTTCTCTTGGAGTATTTGGAAGTAGCATGCCTGCAAGAGAAATATAAACATTAAATAAAACAATATTGGTGGACATTTCAGCGATCACGTGTGGAATGCTACTGCAAAGTGTAGGTGTTGTGCGAAACATACCATACCGAAACATTTTGGAACGTGCCTCTGACTACCCCCCTTAGACATATTCAAGAATCTAAGCGCCTTGAGATCTGAGTAGTATGTCCATCCATACCATCCGTGAATCAATGGATTTTTCTGTTCGAACACGTGCCTACAACGGTGAATGCAAACATCGTATTCTTGTAAGCGGCGACGGGCTTGCAATCTGTCACGTGTGAAATGCTAATTACTGCCCACAAAATGTGCCAAATGTAGTGTTTGAACGTGCCTCTGACTAACCCCTTTAGACATCTTCAAGATTCTGAGCGCCTGGAGATCTGAGAGGATGTCTACCGTACTTGGGGATTATAGTATCTTATATATAGATCTTATTTTTTATTTTTATTTTTACTTTTTAATAGGTACTGTAGGTAAATTGCTGAATAAATGTTTCTTTCATTCACTCACCTTGAGTGTAGTGAACATGAGCCCCAGTTCCCCATGCTGAATGGCAGGCTCGAGGAAATCCTCCACGAAGTGTATCTCGGAGCCAAGCTGCAGGATCCTGGCGCGAACCACCACGAAGTGGAACACGGGGAAGAGCTCGTCCATACTCCACAAATAGTTCTGACCTGGAATTGGTGAGGCGTTTTTTTAGGGTTCCGTACCCAAAGTGTAAAAACGGGACCCTATTATTAAGACTTCGCTGTACGTCTGTCTGTCACAGGGCTGTACTGTATCCCATGAACTGTGATAGCTAGACAGTTGAAATTTTCACAGATGATGTATTTCTGTTGCCGCTATAACAACAAACAAAATAAAATAAATATTTAAGTGGGGCTCCCATATAAAAAACGTGTTTTTTGCCGTACGGAAACATTCGTGCGCGAGTCCGACTCCTAAAAAGCTTTTATTAAAAAAATTATGGTACCTGCCCTATACTTAAAGTGGGGATGTTTTTTTCTTTTTTGCGTACACCATGGTGTGGGGTATCGTTGGATATTGGGATTAATCTCAAAGTACTAGTGTCATATTAAATTCTGCTGTCAATATTGTTATTATTAATATATTAAGTCATTGTTAATTAGCTTTAAGATATTATGTTGACACAAAATAAATTTATGAATTCTTTCTTTCTTTCTAAATATCCAACTATCTTACCTAACTCTTGTTGTACAGCAATAGTCATTTTCTGAAAGGTGCTCCTAATAACCAGAAGTTTCTCAATGGGGGAGAAGGTTGTCTTCAGCTGCTGAAGCGTCTCCACCGCTTCTTGGAACAGCTGTTCTTTCGTCGGCGAAGGCGGTGATAGGTTCGGGTTGTAGCCGATCCAGAACTTTCTAGAAGTAAAGAAGGAATATTAATATTTTAGACATCAAAAATAAAATGTTTTATAGTTACTCTGAGTGTATGATTCGAACTCTGAATCTCCTGAAATTATTAATTTTAAAGTTTTCACATTATTCTGATAACATTAAGAATCGGAACCCTTCGTGTGCGAGTCGGACTCGCACACGAAGGGTTCCGTACCATTATATATAACAAAACGGCAAAAAAAGACCTTTGTTGTATGGGAGCCCCCTTATATATTAATTTTTTAGTATTTATTGTTATAGCAGCAACAGAAATACATAATCTGTGTTAATTTCAACTGTCTGGCTATCACGATTTATGAGATACAGCCCTGTGACAGACAGACGGACAGAGAAGTCTTAGTAATAGGGTCCCGTTTTTACCCTTTGGATACGGAACCCTAAAAAGACGTCGACTCTTGTTGATTCTATGAAGTACACACTGAGGACACCAGGCTTAAATTTAGTTCACTTTTTCAACAGGGACAGAAACCGGGGACAACAGGAAGTATTTTTAAATGAAAAAAATAATTCCCGCATAAATGTAATTAAAGAAAGTATATAATTATTTTATCCCTTATTTAGTTCTCATAGTACCTACAAGCTCTGTTTAGTTTGGGACTAGATGGCGCTGTGTGAAATGTCCACCTATATTTATATATTTATTAGCTGTCCCGACAGACGTAGTCCTCCATATTACAATTACAATTTTCCAAAATTTTCTTTTTCTCCTGATAATAACGAATACAACAAAAAAATAATTAACAAAATCTGTACATCCGTTCATGCGTGATGCCTTGACCAAGAATAATCAATTTTGTATATTTATATATGTATATAAAAAAAAGTCGTGTTAGATACACTATTTATAACTCAAGAACGGCTGAACCGATTTGGCTGAAAATTGGTGGGGACGTAGCTTAGAGGGAGTTAATTCTAAAGCGATACGAAGTTCGCCGGGTTAGCTTGTATTAGATAAATTTGAATTTCATGCAAACATTTATTTTGTCTGTTCGTACACAAAAAATAAAACTTACTGATCGATGCCCAGCATAGCCATCAGGGTGAGATCCGGTTGTCGGTTCCACTTCAGCAATCTCCGCCAGTAAAGGTCGTCTTCCCTTTTATTGTGCAGCGCGTACAATACGAACAAAGCCGGGTGCACGCGAGGCAGCAAGGTTGGTTGGAGGAGCGAAGGCGCTGAGACCACTTCACTGGAAATTTGGAAATTATTATTTTACAAGCTTCCGCCCGCGGCTACGCTCGCGTGTAACCTGGATAAAAAGTGTCCTATATGCTATTCCAGGGCATGAGCTATACATGTTCTAAGTTTCTACTAAATCCGTAATGTCGTTTGGGCGTGATTGAGGCACAAACATACAAACAAACTCAAGAAACTTTTACAATTATATATTACTAGCGACCCGCCCCGGCTTCGCACGGGTAGCATGTTATTATACATATAAACCTTCCTCCTGAATCACTCTATCTATTAAAAAAAACCGCATCAAAATCCGTTGTGTAGTTTTAAAGATATAAGCAAACATACATACATACATACAGATTACAGACGCGGGAAGCGGAAAGCGACTTTGCTTTATACTATGTAGTGACTAAGTTTATCTACATTAAATACTAAAAGCAATAGATATATCAATTTTGATAAGAATTAGAGAAATATTCTAAAACTAAAATGTGCATTGTAATTAGGGTTTCTGATTTCTCGAGTTATTTTCGTTCTCGAGGCACGAGAATTCTCGACGCCAAATTCTCGAGTCTTCTCGAGTCTCGAGGCATTCAAAGAAAACTTATAATAGGTGCTAAAATTTGAAGGAAACTCACAATAATGACGAAACGAACGTATTGTTATTGCCCCCAACTGCACTTACATAAAATAAACTAAACTCTAAAATTGATTAAGGCCCTGTATGTCGACGATAGCTCTTTTTCGAAACGAAAAAAAAAACTTCTGAACATGCCACATCTCCTATTTTTATAAATATATTACTTCAGGTTCCTACCTAGATTTATATTAAGCTGAAAACATAATAGCAGAAACTTTTCACTATAAAGATATTATTTCAAAATGATACGTTTTAGAATTTATGATCGAAATACTTTGATACCTACTATTAAGATCAACTTGTGATTTATTGTTAAAGATAGGTAATAATGTAGATCTAGATTTCTACTAGAACAGGTTTTTGATAAGTAATTATACATAATTTATACCATTAATTTATTCGAAAAGCAAAGGCGGACCACGTGCCGCCCATGGTGCCCCGTGTGTTTGTCGTCATTGCAGCGGTCGGTAGGATTATTTATCGAAGTGATTAGACCATCTCTAATACATCTTTATTCACATATACTATACATTATAAAATAGGAGATGTGGCTTGTTCAGAAGTATTTCTTTTTTCGTTTCGAAAAAGAGCAATCGTCGACATACAGGGCCTTAATACGTTTATACTTATAAGAATTAGGAAAACTAAAACACTGCGAGTGCGATATGTCATGTAAATCTGAATCTGTCTAGATACGAGTATTTAACAATATTAACACCAGTCATTCAAAATAAACAATAAAAATAAAAAAATAAAAACCGGTCAAGTGAGAGGCGGACTTGCGCACAAATGGTTCCGTACCATTAACTATAAATAGGGTCCCGTTTTTACCCTTTGGGTACGGAACCCTAAAAACGGCAAAAAAATCATGTTTGTTGTATGGGAGCCCCCCTTAAATATTTATTTTATTCTGTTTTTAGTATTTGTTGTTATAGCGGCATCAGAAATACATCATCTGTGAAAATGTCAACTGTCTTGCTATCACGGTTCATGAGATAGAGCCCTGTGACAGACAGACGTCCGTGCCTCGAGAAATTCTCGAGGCACGAATTTTTTTTCTCGTCTCGAACCAAGGCAGATTTCTCGAGTTTTCTCGAGTTCGAGAATTCTCGAGCAGAAACCCTAATTGTAATAATGTATCCAATTTTTTATTGTATTTAATAGCTCACTATTTTGGATATTACGGCTTTCACATAAAAGGTAGATGTATGCTGTCACGGACTTTTATTTACAACTATTTAAGACAAACAATCCTACGATACATTATTTTCGTGTATCTCTAACAGTTTAGGCAGCGCACGCTAAGATAGCTCTCAGAGGCAGTTTTTTTTTTCAGTATTGTATTTTACATGCCAAATTACAGCTTTCTAGCACTGATAGTCTCTGAGCTAAGCCGTGGAGAGACGGACGGACGGACATGGCAAAACTATAGGTACGGGTTTCTTGTGGACTACGAAACCCTAAAAAGAAGTAGATAATAATTATATTAGTTATCTATCATCCCATAGTACTTACTAGCTTTGCTCAGTTGTGGGCTAGATTGCGCTGTGTGAAATGTCCACATATTTAACCATTTTTAGGGTTCCGTACCCAAAGGGTAAAAACGGAACCCTATTACTAAGACTTCGCTGTCCGTCTGTCCGTCTGTCTGTCTGTCACAGGGCTGTATCTCATGAACCGTGATAGCTAGACAGTTGAAATTTTCACAGATTATGTATTTCTGTGGCTGCTATAACAACAAATACTAAAAACAGAATAAAATAAATTTTTAAGGGGGGCTCCCATACAACAAACATGATTTTTTTGCCGTTTTTATAGATAATGGTACGGAACCCTTCGTGCGCGAGTCCGACTCGAACTTGGCCGGTTTTTTATTCATTTATCTCTTCAACTCACCCATCAATAGGATCCGCTTCCTCCCTCAACTCGGACAGTACAGCATCAGCACCCTCAATAGGCAATGCTGGGAACAGCAATCTCACCACCTGGTACATAATATCATGTAAACAATTCAAACATCATTTATTTCAATAAAATAACAAGAATCACTTTGAAACGTCTTAGGAACTAGGTGAAGCTACGCCTGTTCCTCGCGACCGAGCCTAGAAGAATCAGGCAACAAACACGGCTTGGGGTCTACCTTAGTTTTCAATGATCCTTTCCTTGCTATGTAGAGCTCCAGTGTGGTGCCGATCGAACAAGGTGAAGGATTAAACAAGAATAATAAATAAAATGAAAATGTTTGTATATTTGCTCCTCAATCAAGATAAAATTTGCAGTAGATGTAGATTAAAAACATCCCCAAAATGATAAAAAGACGCAAAAGGGATGAAAAAATCTGACATCTCAGACTGATTACATTCAGACGTCATAGCAAAGCATTCTGCCTAACACGTTGGACTCACGAAGAAGGTCGGTAATCGTAATTTATTTTATGAGAACAAGGGGAAGAAATTATCAGAAAAATCTAAAGAACTGAAAGTGCATTTCTCTATGTTATTATTGATATTTGGACAGAACAAAAACCTTATAAATAACGGCCAATTGCGAGCTGGACTCGCGCACGAAGGGTTCCGTTCCATTATCTATAAAAAGTATGTTGTATGGGAACCCAACTTAAATATTTTTTATATTTTGCTTTTATTTTAGTATTTGTTGTTATAGCGGCAACAGAAATACATTATATTATGTGAAATTTTCAACTATCTAGCTATCACGGTTCATGAGATACAGCCCTGTGACAGACAAACGGACAGACGGACAGCGAAGTCTTAGTAATAGGGTCCCGTTTTTACCCTTTGGGTACGGAACCCAAAAACAACAAACAAACCTGGTACAGCCTGGAGGTGATACTCTTGAGCTCTTTAACGGCATGGCTAAGGAGTAGAGGATGGACTCTGACCCCACCGTATGTAGTATTGAAGGCGTTAGTCAGGCCTAGGACTAGTTGTCCTAGGGGATGGTGTGTGGATTCGCAGGCCTGGAAGAAATTTAAAATATTGTTCGTAAAGGGAGCATTTTTTTTTCCAGGATATTGTTGGCTATGAAGAAATTCAATGTTGACCATCAGTACCATCTTTTTTGCTGATCACAGTGGTATTATTATCTTTGTTCATCTATGAAGAAATTAAAGTTACTATTAATTGATTGTCTTCATAACTAACATAATTTTGGCAAAAGGTGCATTATGCGCCGTTTTTGAATAGGCAGAAAGGTGAAGGCAAAAATCATCGTAAAGAAACCAGTTAGTATTATTATAATGCAGCAATTGTTTGCTGTTTGAAGCGGTTCATATTATAGTTCAGCGGAAACAACACGTTAATGATCATGGCATGGCATGTGAGAAATGTTTGCACGTGCCTTAGACAACCCCCTTAGATATCTTCAAGGTTCTAATTGCCTCGACATCTGAGAGTATGTCTACCGTACTTGGGGATTACAGTCGTGATCCTATATCATTTTCTATTCTAACTGTACCAACTTACATTTTGCAAGTACTGTCTCAACTCGACATAATTCTCCAGATCGAGCTCCTTCTGCCCAAACTGCGGTATCAGCTCCAAGCAGTCCACGGACTTCTCCAAATCCGACTGCCTATTCAGCTTCAGGAGTACTTTCTTCCTTTCTTTATGGGAACAGCTGATAGCCACAGCGACATTCTGCCACAACTTCGCGTTGTCTATGACCTGTCCTGATGGTCCGTTGGCGAAGTGATTGCCGGTTGGAGTGAGAATGGACTCGGAGACGCCGAGACATTGAAAACATTGCCTGAATAAGGCGTTCCATTTCTGGTTGGGGGCAACGCTGAGTTTACCGAACGAGCTGGGAAAAAGGTTTTATGTAAGGCAAGCGGTAAAGTGGTTGCGTTTGCCTCTAAGAGGGAAACATGGAAGCCAGGGTGTCTAATCTGCGAAACGATTTCGACATTATCGACGACAGTGACGTGCTCGATATATTCGGCAAACTTATAGCTATTACATTATAACATTATACATATTACACATAAATATTATACTAGCTGACCCGTGCCCGCTTCGCTGAGGGACAGATAATCTGGTAATCCGATCTTCCAAAATTATAGCCAATCAGTTGCCGAGGACTAATAGCTATATAACAAAAAAAAAAACATCAAAATCCGTCCGGGAGTTTTTGCGTGAAAGCCAGACAACAGACAGACAGACAAAAATTTCAAAATGTTTTTTTTTTGGCTTGTGTTATTTGTATGAAGACCCCTAGGAGTATTTTTTTTAGTTTTTATTCAATGTTCAGAATTGAACTCTTCTACAGTTTTATTATATGTATAGATTACATTATAACTATTCTTAGAAATCGTAGCTGATGGGCCCATTACAGGGCCCATGGGGTGGCATGCCCCGGGCGGCAAGTTCAGGGGGCGACCAAACTCACACTTTACAGACGAATGGACATGGCATTTTATAGTTTTTGCCCCCCCCCCCCCCCTAAAATAAAATGAAGATCCGGATCTGCCCTAAGGGTGTAGCGGGGGTTAAAGACTGTTTAAAAATAACTATGGATTAACAAAATAAGTATCCAAGTATTCTATTAGTTATCTAGTTCCCACAGTACAAGCTTTGCTTAGTTTAGGAATATTTATTCGTTTCAGTTGCACACTTACTTAGGCTTCGAATTAGTTGGCGGTACAGGACTGGATACATTGAGATGCATAGTCGCATTACTGATCTTCACACCCTCAGTCCACGCCCCGCTCAAGCTACCCTCGATCTTATCACCACTAGAGAAGGTCAGTATTCCCTTGCCGGAGAACACTCCCGCTGAACGGAACTCTCCTTCGTAGTGGGTTCCGTCTTCGAATACCATCACACCATGACCCTGGAAACAAACTAGGTTTAAAATATAGCACGAGTATACTAATGAAGATTATAGGTAATAAGGGTTCCGTACCCAAAGGGTAAAAACGGGACACTATTACTAAGACTTCGCTGTCCGTCTGTATGTCACAGGGCTGTATCTCATGATCCGTGATAGCTAGGCAGTTGAAATTTTCACAGATGATTTATTTCTGTTGCCGCTATAACAACAAATACTAAAAACAAAATAAAATAAATATTTAAGTGGGGCTTCCATACAACAAACGAGTTTTTTTGCCGCTTTTAATAGATAATGGTACGGAACCCTTCGTGCGCGAGTCCGGCTCGCACTTGGCCGGTTTTTTTAGTTTATTCATTACAAACATACGTACAAAAACTAGACAAAAACTCATTTTTTCTCTTTATAATAATGACATGTAAAATATTTCGAACAGAAAAATCCATTGTTGCACGGCCGGTATTTGAACCCACAACCTTCTGATTGAAAATCGTGGTACCTACCACTCCGCCAATACGGCTTTTTTAGTTTTTTCAAGCAATTTAATCGTAAATAGGATTTATTGAAACCTCAAGAATATCACGGTATGTCAAGGTAATCAGTAAATCCTTGATGTTAAGATTATTTGACGGTTCACTTATCGCATCAACTAACTAAATACATAGCAAACGAACTGGAAAATTGCCAAATAAATCTGGCCTTGTGCTGATTACTTACGTTGTTACATAGTATCTACCTATACCTAACAATCTTAAAATAATTTCAATAAAGAGTTATTAAAACAAAGAACAGAAAGTAGGAAATGTTCCAAGAAATTGTGGTATACATAGGTACACGTCAGAATATTTTAATCACTATTAAATGCGGATGTTTGTTTGTAATCATCACGTCGTAACGGCTGAACCAATTTTGATTTTATACGATGATTACGTTTTAAAAACTAAATAAAAACCGACGAAAATATTTCGACCACCGGAAAGGTAAGAAATAGATTTTTTTTTATTTTTTATAGGAACTGTTTTAATTCTACATAGTACCCGTGCCAATTTCGAATTTCGCCAATTTCCAACACAATATCGCATAACCAGGTAATAAGAAATGCACGGCATAAAAAAACAGCAAAATGAAGTCGAATGGAGAACCTCCTTTTTCGTCAGTAGAAAAGTTAAATAAAAATTTAGATTAAATAAATAAATAAATATTGGTGGACATTTTACACATCGCCATCTAGCCCCAAACTAACCAAAGCTTGTAATATGGGAACTAGATAACTAATAGAATACTTAAATACGTTTTTTTTTGTAAATACATACATATGATACATACTAACACCCAGACACAGAGCAAACATCTATGTTCATCACACAAATATTTACTCTGGGTGGGAATCGAACCCACAACCTACAGCGCTTAAGGCAGAGTTACTACCAACTGAGCTGTGAGGCTGTTTAAACAGGATACTATTTACCCGAGTACCACAGAAGATTCTCAATTGACTGGCCTCACAGCTCAGCTGGTAGTAACTCTGTCTTCTGCGCTGTAGGGAGAGATATCTTGTTTAGAAAAATTAACTCACCGTCAAAACATCTTGCATAAACAGCCCCTCATAATAAATCCCATCTAAAGTCACAATCAATCCGCACCCATGTTTCTTATTATCACTCCAATTACCCAAATATTTCTCCCCCTTCCCTATATCATCCATCACCCCGTACCCCTGTTTCACCCCATTAATCCATTCCCCCGTGTAAATGGTGGCTGACGATGATGTGAAGTCTCCTTGCTTTTTGATGCCGTGGCCATGAGGCTGGCCATCTTTAAAAAAACCCTCGTAGATGTCACCAGAGACGTATTTGATAGCGCCATAGCCGTTTTGCTGGTTGTCTTTCCACTGGCCTTCGTAGATACCTGAAATTTTTATGGAAATATGTAATAGATTTTTCCAAAAAACAATTATTCTTAGGCAATAAAGGACTATATTAGGAGGAAGAACAGAGAGCCGCTTGGGAATAAATAGCAAATTGACAAAGGCAATTGAAGCGACTGTCAATTGCAGCTTAAAGGCAATTCATCGATAATTGAATTGACGTCTGTCTGTTTGTACGTTCGCGTGGTATCTGGGGAAAGGTTGCCGATATGCTATTCCAAGAGTTTCATCCAAACCTTTTTATTCGTTTGGCCGTCAATGAGGCACGTTCGGCTTCATATTAGTAGGATGAACGCCGTACAGCTAGTACAGAATAGAACATTTTTAATGAAACTCACCTACAGTAGGCATCTCCATCTTTCCATGTCCACAAAGAGCATTCATTTGGAACTGCCCCACATAAAGTTTACCATCAGGCCATTCAATCTTCCCGTGCCCGTGGATTTTGCCATCCAACCATCTCCCAATGTACTTTGCATCTTTGTAGAATGCATTCTTACTCGAAAACGAATGACACGCCGATCTGACTGCGGGCGGTTTGAAGGTGGCATCTTTGTTAAGCGCTAGACGTATAGCGGTGTTCAAACAATGTACCCACTCCGTCTTTTCCTGCTCAGTGGTCGTCGCAACCGAGAGGATCTCTTCGGGAGTAGTCAATTGAATAACATTGGCTAACGAATCAGTGTTCGGGATCGGCTCAACCCACAACGTCTCTAAAGGGTGTACGTTCGGTGTGCTTCCGTTTACGTGGATGAACAAATCGCTGAACAGGATGAACCAATGAGAGGAGAATCGGCCCGGATTCACTAAGTTCAGTTGGCGGGATTTAGATTCACGTATCAAACGGCGTTCGGGAGTTCTGTATTGCTCGAGGCCCTTTCCTATCGTCTCCCAAAACAACTTGGTGACGTCAGCTTCTTTGCGTTTTTTCTCTTGCTCGTCTATCAACGCGTCTAAGCAGGATATTACTTTGTTCAGACGGTCTTCAATTGACGTTTTCGAGTCTGCCTTTTTTCGCTTCGTCTTGTATCGGAGCAGCGATTGAGCTATGCATTTGTACGAGCTCAATCTCGTTAAAGGCTGAACAAACGCTAACGCCACTATGGCTTCTGAGGTTTTCTTGTTATTTTTCTGCTTATTTGTCGGGAGTTGATCGCTAAACAAATTATAAATACTCGTGGGGGCATCGACTACGCTATTTATCTGCGAGAACCCTCCGATAACGATTAAATTGCTTACAGCTACGTAATACTTTCTGTACAAATAAATAAACTCTTCTAAACATTTGATTAAAGAAATATCACATTCGTTTATGTGCTTCTCGACGTACTGCCATACTGAGAGCACGTTTAGAGCGGTAACGTTCAAAATGTCACCGAAAATATCACATACTGTTTCGTAAATATTGGAATGTGCCGATACAACTTTGCTTTTCTTAAGAAAAGGCTTGACCAGATTTTGGTTGATTAAAATCATCTCTTCGAGGTATCTTTGAGCAATGGATAGTTCTTGAAACTCGGGACTTTTCTCAGAGTCTTCGATTGAGCAGTAGCTTATGTGTCCAGAGGATAATATTCTCCAATGATAGCACACGTTTTGGGGTTTGTTGATATAACTCTGGGGTGTTGACGTGGCTGCAGCATCTTTCTCCTTATTATCAATAACTTCCTCGTCCTTCTTACTGTTTAAATTGACTATTTCTTCTGTGAATCCACTGTCGTGTTTGCCCATATAGTAGATGTTCTCATTGTGAGTGTAGGCCAGTGTATGGTGATCAGTTGCTATAATGTCCCTTACTCGATCACTATCCGAGTTTTCTGTGAACTGTTTCGGGCCACTCCTGTCCTCTCTAGAATCATAGCTGATTTGATGGTAGTTATTATATCCCCACATGAAAAGTCTCCCGTCAAGTGTAAGAGTTGTACAATGCCAGGTACCGCAAGAAACTTTCTGGAGACCATATCCTGATAAATTCATAACTACCATTGGTTTTACCCTTTTAACTGTGTCTCCGATGCCTAGTTGGCCGTGTGTTATGTCTCCCCAAGTCCATAGCTCTGTTGCTAAAATATTTCTGCCTAGTTTAGACATGTTTTTAAGGCTTTCGTTTTTTCTGAGGGCTTCAAACTCCTTTTCGCTGCTTAATGTGCTTGTAGAGAACTGCAAATCTTCCATGTTACAGTTTGAGGTGCAACTGTGGAGTAGTGAGTTTACTTCTTCATTGTGATGTCTCATATTAAGTTCTACTGTTTCATTATTATCGCTGCTGCCGCTGACATGCCTTGACAATGTTGCCACTTTGTCCCCTACGGTTTTTACACCCTCATAGACAAAGTTAGTGAGGTTCGAAACATTCTCTTTGATGATTCTGGTTGGTTTCTCAGTGTACTCCACTAAATAATCCTCTCCAGCTGAAACCCATGATAGTTGCCGGCTCAGAAACTGTCTGGCAGCATCAGTGTTTATAAATATGTTGTTTATCTTATCTGGGCTGAGCTCCGGTGTATTGCTATCTCTCTCTGTGCAGTCATCATCATCATACTCGTTTGATTTGATTTGACTATTATCTAATTCTTCTTTGAATTTTAGGCCATTTATCCTAGCTATTTTAGATTCCTCGGATGAGGGACTAGAGTCTTCTGTTAAGCTATGTGCATCGATATGGACATCAGTTTGTGGTGCCGTGGTACTGCTTGAGTCCTCACTGGACTTGCTGATTTGGACACCGAGTGGACAGGTTTCTGATAGGGAAGGCACAGACGCGGGCGACGCGAGGCCTATTATTGTCTGACATTGTGAGCAGTTAGACGCAAACACTTCCTCATCATCATTGTCACTGTCAGTGTCAAGATTGCCCGATCGACGGACATTCTTCCGGGCTATAACAGCAGCAAAGTTCTGACCTATAGATGCACTATAAACTGTTCTACCTTCGAAAAAAGGTATTTTCTTGATACTACTTGTGTCTAATGATATCTGTGGCATGATGCCGGAGCCCCACAGCTGCCCATCGCTGCTGATGAAGAGCTGCCCAAAGTCACTCGACACTACATTCCTGAACTTCACTTTATAACTGGAACTCTTGAAGCCATGGGGACAGCATTTAGCATCCTCCTTGACAACAATCTCTTCTTTGTTTTTAAAACTTGTATTTGTTTTGTATATTCGTCCATGCACATCAATAATGTAAAGGACCTCATTGTGATATGATATGTCTATTGCTGAGATGCCGCTGATCCTTCTAAAGTTTAAACTATCCTCCACAATGTCACAGTGATAAACAACATGGTCATTCCCAAGAACAATAAAGTCTAGACCTAATGAACATAACTTTAGTATTTTATCAGGCACTTGCTGCGTTGGTGACACGTTCAACGGCTTTAATCCTTTCCAGAACTTGTGTTGATTCATTATTTAATGAGACACTTCCTTTCTTGATTATGAAAGTAGGAGTATCGTTCATGACAAGTCCGTGAATGTAGATACATTCGGTAATTCCACACCTAAGCTGTTACAGAACAATGCAATGTATTTCACAGAGGATCTATGCATATTCTTTACGGTTTTTTCATGAATAAAACAAGACAAATAACACTGCACATAAAACAATGTTTTAAAAAAATGTCTCTGACTTACTTCACTGATTGAATTTGGTTTGATTTGACTGACTGATGACTGAATGAAGTGAAAGTGAAGTTTGTTGCAAGCAGCGAATAGAACGAAAGCAACTGACTGACATTTACTTGAAACAGCTGATTGATCCATAGACAAGTCTCTAGTTTGTAAGTTGTAGTCTTTGAGTAGAGCACGAACCGACTACTTTTTAAACAGAAATACAGAAGCAGTTCTCATTATCACTTAAATCTCAGTCAGCGAAAAAATCATAGTTCTTCTTCTTTTTAGTTGTTCAGAACAGCAATGTTTCCAACAATGTTTAGTCTGTAAATCAGTGCTGTTACTGGTGACAGTGACAGTACTTTAATGTTTATTCAATCATTCAATGTCAATTCATTCAATGTTCAATTTTTGTTCATTCAATTCATTCATCCTTTCTCGAAAATGGCGAACCGTGGTGCTGCCGTTAGGCGTCCTACTGATGTGGAACCCGCGATTAATTATGTTCAGTGTGATGGTTTGGTAAGTAAAACATATATAAAATCCCCGCTAATACATACAATACAGGACATAACGTAAAAACTGTAAAAAACCAAACAAATCTGTTGAACTCGACACGTCATGTAATTTGCTGTTTTTGAGTTTTCTGGCCTATTATTGTGATGAAAATGTATAGCAATCACGTTTACACATAACAATTTTTACGTGGACAGCGCCTGAACAACCAGAAATCGTTTATTGACTGGGTTTATTGACCTTGTATAGGTTATGTTTTTGTTAACTTTTCTTTCCTACTTACAAGCCAACAATCGGTTACTTCTTAGCTTTATCTTCAGTGTCACTGCTGTTTCTTGCACACAAAGAGTGCATTCTAAACAAAAGAGAAACAGCCCAAAATAAATACCAGATTATATTATCTTTCATCTTCGTGGATGAGTCATTTATCTTTTTGGAACTGATGCGTCCTAGTCTAAGGTCAATGGTTTTGGTATGATGATCTCATGTGTTTATGCCACTTGTCTTTTGTGTCAACATTGTACAACAATGCATAAGATAATAGATCACACATGCATTCTTAGGTTTTTTGGTAAAAAATTGTGTAAATTTTAAAGAATCGTTTTATTTTAGTTATGTAGTAACTATAGTAGAGGTGTCTATACAAATTCACAGTCATTCTACAAAACATATATTAGAATGAGGTTCCCAAACAAGTTTTGTCTCGTAGACCACTTGCCATATACTTCGATTTTCGGTAGACACCCTAACTAACTCAGCACCACCCCTCTGCATGTTTGGTTTTAGCTTTGAGTATAATACAACCACAAAAACTAATGCGAACAACTTACACCGTTCACAGAACGCGCCTACATTGGAGGGTAAAGCCAAGCCAAAATTTTTGTTCTTTACTTTCAAAATCAGGCAAATTTTCGTGGATCATTTACTACTTGTGAACCCATAATTTTTTTCTCTCCAACATAGATTCCATTTGAGTCTACTGTGCACCCCAGGGGGTCCATCTGGACAACTTTGGAAATCACTGAGTCTAGTAGTATATTAAATGTGTTTTGTTGAATGACATAACACTTGCAAATTCCTTTTACAACTTAAGAGGAAGGAAGGAGGAAAAGTATATTTAATTTAAAACTCATAAGTCTAGTAGTTGAGTTACTTAGATCTACATTATGACACATTGTCATTAATAGAACAATACCTACCTCTTATTAATAACAACCTATTAATGAAATGTACACTTTACATAATAATAAACTTATTATAATGTACAATATTTTCTAATAAATGATTTGTAATTCTGATTCTAATAGTTTTGTCTTTGGCTAAACTGACTATTAAATGTATGTACATACCTATAATAGGCTTTGATTTGATATCCTGCTGATCAATTTTGAGGTTTTTGGGGGTTGGATCATATTCGGGTAGCTTTTCCATATCCCCTGGTACCATTCACTTCACAAGGAAACAACATTCCGTTTTTTAGGGTTCCTATTAGTAAGACTTCGCTGTCCGTCTGTCTGTCACAGGGCTGTATCTCATGAACCGTGATAGCTAGACAGTTGAAATTTTCACAGATTATGTATTTTGGTTGCTGCTATAACAACAAATACTAAAAACAGCATAATATAAATATTAAAGGGGGCTCCCATACAACAAACTTTTTTTTTTGCCGTTTTTATAGATAATGGTACGGAACCCTTCGTGCAGGAAACCAAAGCACAACCCAATTATGTACTAAGAAGTTATGATTTATTGTTAATTTCAGGCGGTAATGAAAATAGTGAAGCACTGCCATGAAGAATCACAAAGCAACATGGAGGTGGCCCAGGGAGCCCTGCTCGGCCTGGTTGTGGAGAATCGCCTCGAGATCACCAACTGCTTCCCGTTCCCAAAGCATGATGATACCATGGATGAGGAGGAGTACCAGTTGGACATGATGAGGAGACTCCGCAGAGTTAATGTGGATCACTTCCATGTGGGATGGTAAGATTTAATATTAATAATAATAAATAATCATTTATTTCAGGTTTCAGGCATAATAGGCCCATAGAATAAATAGATACATATAGAGATAGACTAACATACATATTTTGTATGATCCTTATATCCTATCCCAGGGGTCGGCAACCTGCGTCTCGCGAGCCACATGCGGCTCTTTGGATGTAAAGCTGCAGCTCTTTAGTTCCATACGTAAATATTATTTATATTATAAAAAACAATCTTATGATTAGGTTTTTTTTATCAAAAAACTTTATTTATGCAAGTACTTACTATTTATTGTTAGCAGATTTTTTTTTTTGGTTTTTTAGACTTGGCAATTTTGTACATTGTAATATTTGACTCTTCCAAGTCGAAAGGTTGCCGACCCCTGTCCTATTCTAATAATATTATAAATGCGAAAGTTTGTGAGTTTGTTTGTATGTTTGTGCTCTAATCAGGCAAAACGACAAAACAGATTAGGATGAAATTTGCTGTTAAATGTAGATATACCGGAATAAAAATAGAATACTTTAAATACGAAAAAAAATTACTTTGAAAACTTCAGGGAATACCTACCTATCAGGGTTAGTAGATAGCGAGTCAGTGATTTCAGAAAATCTCCCGAATTTTTACGAAAAAATTCTAGATAAATTGAGATTTTAACCCCTTATTTTGCATACCCAGTTTGTCCACACAGCCTATAGACTCCTCATGCAAGGCAAACACTTTTTCACAACACATTAGGCTTATACTGAAGATATAAGACACTGAGCCCGATTCACGACGCGCCCCGCGGCGGGCTGTGACATTTAACCGGCCAATCTGAATGCATTTTTTACCGCTCCCCTCGACCCGAACAACTCAATGTTTGACAGAATTGTTTGTTTGAAGAAATGAAGCCTAAGTGTCTATTTAGTTATGTTTTTAAAGCTCTGTTTCTCATTTCCAGGTATCAAAGTGCAGATGTTGGTAACTTCCTGTCCATGTCACTGCTGGAGTCGCAGTACCACTACCAGACCTCCATCGAGGAGAGTGTGGTCGTCATCTATGACACCAAGAAGTCTGCAAGAGGATTCTTGACTCTGAAAGCTTATCGTCTCACTCCTCAGGTAGGTTTATTATTTGTTACTACGAGTTGCTATTATTTTAAATAGAAATACGGCTAATTACCACATTTATCTTATACAAGCTGCTCGCCCCGGCTTCGCACGGGTGGTACCTGGTTAAAAAGTAGCCTATGTGTTATTCTGATGTTTAAGCTATATTATAGTAAAGTTTCATTTTAATCCGTTTCGTAGTTTTTGCCTGAAAGAGTAACAAACACACACATCCACTCACAAACTTTCGCATTTAATATTAGAAGGATTTCATAACATTATCAAATTAATACTTTTTTAATACATAAATAATCACGCCTATTGCTTAGAGGGTTAGACAGAGACCACGTCTTTTTACTTGCTATCTTGACATACCTATTGTTCGGAATACGGGCAAAGAAGCGACATTTAGAAGGGGAATAGAAATCAGCAAAGTTCTCTTAAAAGTTCCAGGTTTTCACAACATTGTATTTATTTATTTAAATGCATAATAAATTATTCACCCCAAATACCTAACTAAAATAAGGAGATTTTCAGTGATACAAATGACTACAAGCATCTCATCTCATTGGTTTGACGGATTCGTAGCAAACATTTGTTTTATTAGGGTTACGTACCCAAAGGGTAAAAACGGGACCCTATTACTAAGACTTCGCTGTCCGTCTGTCACAGGGCTGTATCTCATGAACCATGATAGCTAGACAGTTGAATTTTTACAGATTATGTATTTCTGTTGCTGCTCTAACAACAAATACTAAAAACAGAATAAAATAAATATTTAAGGGAGGCTCCCATACAACAAAAATGTTTTTTTTTTTTTTTTTGCCGTTTTTTTTATAAATAATGGTACGGAACCCTTCGTGCGCGAGTCCGATTCGCACTTGGCCGGTTTTATTTTAAACGCGCCAGCTACTGCATTTCGCATTACGCCAAAACTGTTTGCGCACAAAAAAATTATGTGGTAACACCTGCTGAACAAATATCTCTTTCCAGGCGATAGCCATGTACAAAGAGCGTGACTACACCCCAGAAGCGCTTCGCAACCTCAAGATCGGCTACGAGAACCTGTTCATCGAGGTGCCAATTGTGATCCGTAACTCACCGCTCACAAACATCATGATGTCAGAACTCACCGAGATGATCCCCGAAGAAGATGGCTCTAAATTCTTAGATTTGGGCACCGCTTCAGTTTTAGAAGGTAGGATGGATATAGATATTATTATAATGTTTGAACGTGCCTCTTCCTTTAGATACTTTCAAGGATCTGAGGATGTGTACCGTACTTGGGGTTTACGGTTGTAATCCTATTTCTTTCTTTCAAAAAGAAAGAAAGTTATCAAATTCCACTGCATTGATAACTTTTGTGATGGTAAAATAAAAACTATTCTCTTATTAGGTTTAACACTTAAAAATTTAGATTAAAAAAACCGGCCAAGTGCGAGTCGGACTTACGCACGAAGGGTTCCGTACCATTATCTATAAAAAACGGCAAAAAACACACGTTTGTTGTATGGGAGTCCCTTAATTATTTTAACTTAATTATTTATTTTATTCTGTTTTTAGTATTTGTTGTTATAGTGGCAACAGAAATACATCATCTGTGAAAATTTCAACTGTCTAGCTATCACGGTTCATGAGATACAGCCCTGTGACAGACAGACGGACAGCGAAGTCTTAGTAATAGGTTCCCGTTTTTACCCTTTGGGTACGGAACCCTAAAAAGAGAACTAATTAAAATGACCATCTTTTTACACATCATCAACAAGCTCCGAGGCTATACTGAACTAAACTGATTGATCTGTAATCCTCAAGTACGATAGACATGCTCTCAGATCTCCAGGCGCTCAGATCCTATAAGATGTCTAAAGGGGTAAGTCAGAGGCACGTCCAAACATTACAGCACATGCCCACATTTTGCAGTAGTTAGCATTCCACACGTGACAGGTTGCGAGCCCGACCGATAATCATATTGGCTTTAACTGTTTAAATTCTTACTGCCTTTTCGCAGTTACATAGGAATTTGTCAGTTGAAACTGAATACAATTGCCAATATATTACGTACTTTAAGAGTGATACTACACTCTACCATTAAAGTTCCACTAAGATCCCCTATGTCATCCAGGTCACCTGAGTTATGCCGGAAACACACTTACGTGTCGTGGCGTGGCGTGTCGCGCCACTAGCCAATCGCAAGGTAGCGTTTGCGATACGACACGACACCCAAATATGTCTCTAACCATACTAAATGTATGAAAGCGATTAGCTAGTGGCGTGTCGCGCCACGACACGACACGTAAGTGTGTTTCCGGCATTAGAGATTCATACATAATTTTCCTCCTTTCTCAACCACACTTCCCCCCCATAGGCCAACTCCGCAGCCTGATGGACCGCGTCGATGAATTGAACCAAGAAGCGATCAAATTCAACCGCTACCAACAGCTAGTTGTCCGTCAGCAACAAGACAAACACCGTTGGATGGTGAAACGCGCCCAAGAAAACGCCGCACGCGCAGCCAAAGATGAACCCCAACTACCCGAAGAGGATGTCAACAAACTCTTCAAACCCCACCCCGTTCCACCCAGATTGAACCCGATGATTGTGGCCGGACAGATCAATACGTACAGTCAGCACATCAGTCAGTTTTGCTCGCAGAGTCTGGCGAAGTTGTACCTTACGCAGGGATTACAGAATGCTAAGGAAGCGAAGCAGAATCAGTAGTGTTGGTATTAAAATTTGGTGTGTCACAATAGTTGTTTTAATTCATAGTCTGTTTTATCTAACCCTAAGGTTATTCGAGTTTTATATAGCTACTAGCTTCTCCCGACAGACAACAATCCCATAGAAAAAAGCACTTAGTTTTGGCCATATTTTTCAATTTTAAGGCGAATTTAACAAAATTTTCTTTCGTAAGAACCTTCTGTCAGGAGGTCCTGTAACAAACAACAAAAAAAGAATTAGCATAATCGGTCCAGCCGTTTACACATGATGCTATGACAAAGGGAAATAGGGATTCATGTTTAGAGCCATAGAATATATATTAAAATAGTATATAGAGTGTGAGTTTAGTGTTTATACAGAGGGTGATCTTATGAACAACGGCACCTGTATAATTTACGCAGACTACAAAATAAAACGTGGTGATATTTTGAGCCAGCGGTCTTAAATAAATATTTGACAGGAGAAAAATAAAAACCTTTAAATTTTTTTTTACATAAGAGCGCCTGGAGTTCTGACAGAAAGAACGAAAGTCTAGGGCTACGTTTTTTTTTAAACTTTACTTCAGATTATATATACCTTCAAATCGCTAGGGTCGTCCCATCTGAGACTGTAGTTTTATCCCCATAATTTGTTATCAATTATCTACCGGTTGACCGCAAAGCTACCGCGGATAATTATCCATCATACAATTGACTCAGATTGCTCTAAATTGCTTAATCCGGCACAATGGAGTTATTCATAATAAGCTATTAGGATGTCGCCCCTGTATAATTTGAAGGCTACTATTTCCTGAAGATTAAAGACTGCCGATTTTCAATACCACCTGCTATCTACCTACTTGTATTGGTTCTCGAAATAATTAGTAACAAAAATAAACTAAACATCTCATAAATTGCCGTCTCTCGTACACTATATATGTTTATTTTCTATCGAATTAATAAACGTAAGTAACTACCTACTACCTATCTAGACTCTAAGTTGCCTATGATCTATCTAGGTTAGCAATAGCGCGTAACTTCTATCTAGGTACAATTATAGAATTAAAAGTAGAGCACCTGAATTGTCTCGAAACGTTATTGATGAAAAAACGTGGCTACCTAATTAAAAAAAAACTGGCCAAGTGCGAGTCGGACTCGCGCACGAAGGGTTCCGTACGTACGTACGTACTACTAAGTACTAAGTACCTAAATAACACCCAGGTACTGAACAAACATCTATTATGTTCATCAGATACATCTCACAACCTACAGCGCAGAAGGCAGATGAGCTGTGAGGCCAGTCAACTTTAGTAGTAGTAGTAGTTTTCATTATTATTCTTGTTTGAGCCTTCACCTTGTTCGATTGGCACCACACTGGAGCTCTACATAGTATCATGGAAAGGATCATTAAAAAAAAGGTAGACCCCAAGCCGTGTTTGTTGCCTGATTCTTCTAGGCTTGGTCGCGTGGAATCGGCGTAGCTTCATCTAGTTCCTAAGACGTTTCAAAGTGATCCTGGTGATTTTATTGAAATAAATGATTTTTGAATTTGAATTTGAACTATTTAGCCGTAGTTATTTATACTTAAAATAGGTACAATAAAAAGATCTCACGGCATCACAAGAATTCTATTCCTATGTTTTGTGCGCCAACTTATCCGTAAAATCATAATTCTAACACGCACTAATTTGAGTTATGGCTAATGTTCACGTTACTTTATTACGAATGGGGTAGTAAAAATATTCCACACGACTCACGACTTGCAAACGGAAATAAAACATAAATAATTAAATAATTTATTTATTCCTAAAGTGCTCTTTTAGACCGGGAGATAAGTGGCGTTTTTATACTAGGAAGTCATAAACAACAGAATTTACACCTACATGTGACAACGGAGAAGAATGGGCCGATGTGGATAGGTATTAACATATTCTAAATGAAGAATGGGCCAAAGTGATTAGATAGGTACTAAATATACCTAGGTTTATTACCAACTTAATCTAAATAAATAAACGGCTAATTTTACTACTACCTCATGTTTATCGTTTTAAATTAACGTTTCGAGGGATCTAGAAAGACTTAATAGTGAACACCTACTATTTGCTGGCCGAGTGGGATGTACCTCGACTTTAAATCTGAAGGTCGTGGGTTTGAATCCCAGCGTGCATCAATGGATTTTTCTGTTCGAAAAATTGATATGCGCATCAAAAACACGTGCTCAAAACGGTGAAGGAAAACATCGTGAGGAAACCAGTTAGTATTCTTATAAGCGGCCATGGGCTTGCAACCTGTCACGTATGGAATGCTAACTACTGCAAAATGTGGGCATGTGCCAAATATAATGTTTAGACGTGCATTACTACCCCCACTATCTTCAAAGGATCTAAGCGTCTGGAGATCTAAAGGATGTTTACCGTACTTGGGGATTACAGTCGTGATCTTATTTTTATTTTTTATTTTTACCTTACTACTACCACGTTCGACGGTAAACCGGCAAATACCCATTATAAAGAGCTTACAGACAAATTAGCAATCGTTGCAAGTTCAGATTGTATTAAGAAGCGTTTATCAGTAATACCTACGTTGAAAAAACTAAAAAGAAAACCGACGCTGATGTTCCGACCATTCGAACAGTTTTATGAAGAAACTATTGTTCCACTATTGTTCCTACAATAATATAATTTAAATGGGACCAACTTGGGACTATTATTTACAAAATAGTAAAAAAATCATCGTAATCGGATCACCAGACAAAAAGATAAGCGGTCATACAAAAAAAAACTATTTATACATATCGAATAGAAAACCTTTTTTTTTTTCGTTAAAAAACAACCATCGTCCCCCGGTCTATTTAGAACAATCGACACGTGAAAGGAACAAAGTTGCAACTGCAATAATGCAATTTCTGCGCACATTGACAACGGCACAATAATTCATGCTAACAACACGCAATTAACTGACATTTCTCAGCAATTACAATTTAGAATTTACAATATAAAATTGATGCTTGGGATTCATTAGACGCCTTTTGCGGTGTTGGGCGAACACAGGAATGTAATCAGGAAGGGAATCAGAAGTAATCTTATTTACAATCAACCAAGCTTTTAAATAAATGGTGCTATTATGTGTCTTCGTGTCATTTAATGAGTTTTTTTTATAAATGACAATATTTTTACTCTATAAATAGGTAAGAACCTACCTTACCTACTATTAGGAATCTTCATTTCCTACTTACTGGATTTCTACCGATAAGTAGCATTGTTGTATTCCGGATTGAAGGCGAAATTACCGGGCACATGATGTTTAACACCTGCCTCAAGTTGGCGGATACAAGGCAATACATCGTAGGTGATCGTGACGTGCGTGATAGTGTTTTGTTATTATAAATGGTTGATGTTTAGCAGCATAATCATCTTGTTTTGCCGTTAAGGCAGTGATTAAAGATGGGTACATCTTTATTCACTTAAACTATACATTATAAAAAGGAGATGTGGCCTGTTCAGAAGTATTTCTTTTTTCGTTTCGAAAAAGAGCAATCGTCGACATACAGCCCCTTAAGTATTATATCTGTTATCTAGTTCCCATTATACTTACAAAGCTTTGCTTAGCTTGGAGCTAGATGACGCTGTGTGAAATGTGGACAAATATTTATTTATTTATACTGTCCTTCACAAGGAGAGCTATTTCCTACTCCTATAATAATTTTGTTTAAGTATTGATAAAACTAAAACCCCTAACCCCCCTTCCTGGCAACCTACATACCCACTACCTATTACGGGTACGGATACTAATGCATAACGATTATACCCAAAAGCAAAGGTCATTGGAATTGTGTCGGCAATAACCAGATATCTTCACGTCCTACTAATCGATGGAACAGACAAACATGGTGCAAACCGCCGGTAATGACTTGCTAATTGGTAGTGAGTTAATAACGATCAATGTAAATCATGCATACAGCGAACTTCATAAGATAAAGCTAAATAAACGCTATATATCTAAACGTAGGTAGGCAATCGATATAGTTTTTTCAAGGAGTTTTTTTTTACATAAATCATTACATTAGACACAATGCTTTCTTTTACAAAAGTACCTTCCTAAGTATTCCGTACCATAAATTAAGATAGTACCTATCTATCTACTAAAAACACCCGTGAAACAACCAAGGACCCGTGTCTTTATCGTGTATTCGGTAGGTAATTTCTTTTCCCGATGTTTCGACTATATAATATAACTACAACAGCCATGATCGCTGGCAGACTCTAAAAATAAAAACGTAAATATCAATAGTTATGTGTACCTACTAAACTATTCACGAAACTTTTAAAATCTTAGCTTATAAATACTCTTGTAACTGGTCAAATATCACGCAAACAGAATCAGTGGATAACGACAGAAATATCCTAAATTAGGTAGCATTTACGCACATGTTGCGGTTAGACCTCGATTGTGGTCCCTAATAGTCCAAAATTGGACGCAAAGTCGCCTTCTCGGCGGAGACATCTCATTTCCTTTCCATAATGACTTTATTAAATGAAAATTTGTAACTTTTGTCTCAAAAATTACCAAAATTTGTGGTTATGTAGTCACGCCATATTTTAATAAAAAATACGGAATTGACAGTTACCTGCTTTTAACATCGTGTGTACAAGAAGCTTACAGAAAGGTAGGTATGTTGATAAGTAAATGCTAGATCTGGTAATTGAATAGGTTAATAGGTAGAATAATGAGTTACGGATTACCTGCATGAAAACTGTATAATCCGTGACGTCAGGGGGGCCAGTACGAATCACTATCGTATCGACGTACCTATTGTTCAAATACAATATACCTAATACATACGCCCTTAATAGGTAAGGGCTTACCTAAAACGTACAATATTGTATTTAAACAATAGGTACCTACCTAACTAGTATGGTACTAGGGTACCATTGACCTATAAACCGTCAGTCATTCCATCTTTCAAAATATAGTCGGAAGCGATATGTATGTTTTGATATATCGTTGATTAGATCGTTTTCAAGAGTGGAGACCTAGGCCACGATACGGCCATTAACCCTGATACGGGTTAGTTTTGACCTAAGCGAAGCGAGCGGACAAAATTACAGCGCTGAAATATTCGAGTTTGTTATGGCTGTGTTTGATCCACTCCATACAGCAGGGCTATTTTGTAAAAACATGATTATCATGTTATGATGTTGAACGCAATACCTAATGTTAGAGAATACCTAATCTGTACACTTTTCATAGTAACTATTCACTGTTTATGCACCTATATCTACGCTTCTGCATATTAGGTATTATATTGGAACCATACGTGTAGGTGCCTAAGCAGCATAAAAAGCGTAGGTATTATGGCATTCAGTACCAATAAATATTGGCATGAATATCATAACATGATAATCATGTTTTTACAAAATAGCCCCACAGCTCCGCTAAGGTGGAAACTCACTCTCATTATGTCCTACCAACTACTACGAGCTTGACTCGCATTTTTTCGATTTTATTTAGGTACCTACCTATGCAGGTACAAACTTGTCTACCTAAGTACCTAGGTAGAGTAGTCGGCTTTCAAGTCTAATAGCAATCAACGATTTCGTAGAAACCATTTTCACTTCAAGTTCTCTTAATTTGCATTCTAAGTGGCGGCTAGACTCTTTGGATTTACCGGAATAAGGAGTGACTTAGTCGTTAATGATGCTGTTACACGCAGTTAGCAGGCTGTGATCATGGAATAAATAATTAACAGAGATAGGTTACTATCATCGGTAACTTATTAGCAACTTTCTATTTTACCTACATCGTATCATTTAATTTATACCTAATCTAACATGTATTTTGTAAATATTCAGTTTTAAATGTATATTTTTATGAAATATGCAATTAAAACTATATAGGTAGGTACTTAGTCTACTACTATATAGTCCCGTATTATCAAAATACAAATTATCCCGACAAATTTTATTAATAAAAATAACTTTTAAAACTTATTATTAATTATCCCAATTTTTTTTAAATTTTGCCCTTATATTCTGGTCATCCCATCTGTCATTCCGTCTAGGTAGGTAGGTACATTGTTGATTTGTGTTGGGTTGATTTTGATTCCAGTTATGTCAGATTTCCCAAAAGCCGGAAGCACTTACAAAAACCTCATCAAACTCTAATTTAGAATCCAGAGCCTTAATAACTCAGAGTGCATGTAAAAATGATTGGCTTTACCTCGTTAACTGGATAATTTTATTATGCAAAACAGTATAATGTGTTGCCCGACATAATCGTTCGAATTACCCACAAAGCGGCCTGACGAGACAAGGGCTTGAGACAAGTTTGCACAGTCTGAGCTGGAACAGTTAGTAAACTCAGTAGTTTTAAAACTGGGATTATAGCAGCCAAAAAGGGATAATAAAAAAAAAAGTTTGTTTCATAAGGCTTTTTGATTGCGCCACGCAATCAAATAATGCTTTCGCTGTTGAATTCAGTAGCTCAGGCATTGCAGAAAAATACAGAAATATTATTTTTATTACTTTCGCTGGCGAACTCAGTAGCTCAGGCGACTGGGATAGTAGCAGGTAAATGAAGGGATGCTCAAATAAGTTTAGTTCTGTAATGCTTCCTAGATGGCGCCACGCAATAGAAATATACTTGACGAAAAGACCCGCTGACCGCAGTAACTAAAATATATATATATATATCTATATATATATATATATATATATTGATCGTTTCGGTCGTTGGCGCCTCGTCATCGTCGCTCATTTCCGTCTTGGGGGAGCTATTTGTCCCTCAGATTTTAAGAAAGAAGCCTGCCTACAGAGTGAACCAGCTGCCCTACCAGCACAGAGCGTATCGCGCGAGAATATAGGCGCTAAAAAATGGCGCGTACCGTAATGCGCGCGGACAACTGCAATCAACTCAATGGTGTTGTAGAGATCGATTATTATGGACGATGGAATTTAATCAAGCTGCTGAATATTTTCTATAATACATAATGCATAATGCTCCACGGTAATGTTAGAGTACTGTAGGTACTTAGTTGGAAGCTGGGTGTGTGTGGGGGACTTTAATTTGCCGCTAAATTCATACTTACTCTAAATGTTTGTACTACTTCTCTACTAACCGGTTTCAAATACGATCCGTCGATATACGATACTATGTAGACATACCTGCGATTTTTACAAAGTTTATTAGGTAGGTACCGACAGTTGATAGTTGCCCATAAGTATTATATATTTTATATCTAGTGTTTTATTTATTGAAATAGTAGGTACCTAATAATTTTCTTGAATAGGTTACTTTGTCATAAAATCCCTAAATAGTAGGTAGAAAATAGAAACGTAAAACACCTAGGACCTGTACCTAAGTATAGTTACTTGGGTATAAATATCTTCGTAATTCAACCGATACTGGTCGGTATAGGTAATCGACTTTGTCCCTACCTAAGCCTTCATATAGGGTGGCCGTCTACTTATCAACTACCAGCGACATTGTCACAAGCAAAACGCCTATCTGTCTACTTAGTAAAATCCGAAAATTTCCTAACATTCTTAGATAAGCACCATTAAATAGATAAAACTTAAATTATAGCATTCCATTGTGAATGCGCCTCGTATATCATAGCTGGCGAGCGAAGCGAATCTGGCGATGTCATCCCAGGCATGTTTATAGCTCACTCGCCATTTCATTCATTTTATGTTTAAACTTGAAGTGTTGATTGTTTAATTTTGTGGTCGTCTTGTCCGTGTGTGTACCGTGGTCATTAGTTGGTGTGCCTTGGAAAAATAAGGATATCTTAGAAACGTATTTTTAGCAGCCCTGTCAACGATTACCTACTCCAAATTTAGACCGTCTATGGTCAATTAAACAGGCTCATGTTTCGCATTAAATACCTTTTCTGCAATTTAAAGTTTAGTTTTGTTGATTAATAAAAAATATTATTTCGTTGATTAATAATAAATGTTGATTAAAATTACTTAAAAACTGATTTTTAATTTGTGGTGTACCTCAAAAAATTTCATTTTCCTAACCTATAATAGTTATTTGTTATACAAGAGTGCAAAGTTGCTTTATAACCGCGTGTTCAATTTTGATGACCGAGCAAGCGAAGGATTCTATAACTCGCTGCGCTCGTGATTCAAAATTAGAATCCTGAGCGTTAGTGAGGGAATCAAAAGAGCACGAGGTGATAAATCTTTGCACTCGAGTGCAACATGTAACTTTTCATTCCACCTCAGCGAGGAAATGACTAAATGCAAAAAAAATAGTAAGTATATTATGCAACTAGTGAATAAAGGACGGATTTAAAGCGAGGGCCGTAGATGAGTCACGAGCAAGTGAAGGATTCTAATGATTGAATCACGAGCGCAGCGAGTGATTCAACTGTTAGAATCCTGAACGACGCGAGTGATTCATGGCCCTCGATATAAATTCGTACTTTATTCAGGAGTTGCATACTATACTTTATACCATGACTACGAGAATATTTATTTAATCTAATGCCAAACTCCTTGTCGCAAATATCGACCAATCAAATCTCGAGAATTTATTTGCACCAAAGAGTTTTGAATTTCGAATCTCAGCGCAAGGAGTTTGTGTAAGCATTGAAATAGAGACCGGATATATTTTGTGTTCCAAATTCAAACACCAAAATAGTGAATAAAAACAAAACAGTGAATAAAAGGCCTTTTTATTCACTGTTTTGCGTGAATAAAATAAGCTTTTTAAAGTAGGTATGGTATAAAAACGTTTACAATCACAAGATAGGTACTTTTATTTCAGTTTAGGTATTAACTACTACATTATGACAGGTAAGTATTACAGAATAATCTTAATAATGACGTGAAAAAATGCCGCGTAAAGAACCGCGTACAAAGCAAATTGAAAAAAGAACACCAAGAAGGTTCCGACTCTGAGTTTTTAACAAATTAAAAAAAAGTTGTATGATATATTCGGCACCATAGAGGTAGCAGTAAATAGGTTTAATGATTTTTTTAATTCACAAACTTTGTGCACACGATGTTCTAAATTCAATTTACTTTATCCTCTAGAGAATAAAAACGGCTTTTGCACTCAGATATTGAAGAGCAAAAATACTCTTTCCGAGATGGTGGGATGAAATATATATAATCCTACCTTGAACACAAAATGTTTGCGGAACACTGGTCTATGGTAATCTTAATATATATAAATCTCGTGTCACAATGTTTGTCCTCAATGGACTCCTAAACCACTTAACCGATTATAATAAAATTCGCACACCATGTGCAGTTCGATCCAACTTGAGAGATAGGATAGTTTAAATCTCAAATTATAGTCGCAATTTTAATTTATTGCTAATTATTTGTCTGTTATTATTTGACAGTCACAATTATCTGTTAACTCCAAATGATTCTAAGAGATGTCGATACCTTTCGACTGGGTTGAGTAAGTCATCAATAGATGGCGCTGCTATGGTAAATCTACGAACGTGTCATATAAGCTACATTTTAACAGCATAATTACCACGTGTTGTTGACGCTATACAATTAATTAAATTTATTTTGTAGTGAACGAAATACCGTATAATTCAATTATTTCCACTTTTTAAATTTTTGGTGTTAGCATAGCCGGCCACGTGTTACTTAGACTGAAGTGTAAATTGAATTCATATTATAATGAAGATAATACAGTGAAATTAATCCTGTTTTTTACTTATTTGTGCTTCATTGATCAAAACTTTATAATTTAATTTGAATATATGTATGTAAGTATTATCACATAATTATAAAATTTAATTAAAATGTCAATGCTAAAATGATACACAATTTCCTACACTTTTTCAATAGTCGTACAAATATTTTTTTTTATTGTTTTTATTTAACCTCTATTAAAAAATATTTAGCACTTATTATTTCAATGTGCTATGATAACAAGTTTTTCAGATTTTTTTTCTTATATTTAAACCATTAAATTAGTATTTCAATTCTTATTGAAATTATTATTTAAACTCTATAATTTAAATATGTACATGTCAGTATTATCACATAATTACAAAAGTTAATTAGAATGATTTTCAATTTTTTTTTTCTAATATTTAAACGATTAATTTATTATTTTCAGTCAAATGCCACGGAAAAAATCTAACCTCAACAACGCGAGCACCAGAGAGGCACGACGCAAACGTATTAAAAGAGCCCATCAGTTGGCAGAACAAATTGAATCAAGAAATCCAGCTCAAAGAATCAGGACAGCAGAAGGTCATGCACAAGAATCTCAAGAACAGTGTAACGAACGTCTTCAAGAGAATATCATAAGAACAAGAGCAGCAGGAGAACGAGACATAGCCACAGTAGGAGCACAGGAACAATAATTTCAATTTATACATGTAAGTAATATCACATAGTTTTATAATATCACATAGTTTTATAAAAGTTAATTAATATATCAATGAGAAAATGGCACAAAGCTCCCCACACTTTTTCAATAATTGTACAAAAATTTTTATATTATTTTTATTTAACCTCCATTGAAAATTATTTTGCACTTATTATTTCAATGTGCTATGATAACATGTTTTTCAGTTCCTCTTTCTAATATTTAAACGATTAAATTATTATTTTCAGTCAAATGCCACCGAAAAAATCTAACCTCAACAACGCGAGCAGCAAAGGGTCACGACGCAAACGTGTTGAAAGAGCTCAGCAATTACCAGAACAAATCGAAACAAGAAATGCAGCTCAAAGCATCAGGACTGCAGAAAGTCGTGCACAAGAATCTCAAGAACAGCGTGACGAACGTCTGCAACAGAATATTACGAGAACAAGAGCGGCACGAGAACGAAACATAGCTACAGTACGAGTACTAGATCGACAAAGGCAACGGATCAGCCGCTCATTAACACGTGCATCATTCGTTCGGCTTGCCTTTGAATATGCACCAGATATTAACTACTCAGCGCATTCAAAAATTGCTATCGGTGGAATGGATAAAGTATGTCAATATTGTCAGGCATTGAAATTTCGGAATGAAGCAGCCGGCATGTGCTGCGCATCAGGAAAAGTTGTGCTGTCACCTCTACCCGCTCCGCCGGAGCCTTTATTATCCCTTCTTACTGGCAATTCAGATGATTCCAAATTATTTTTGCGTAAGATACGCAAATTTAATTCTTGCTTCCAAATGACGTCATTTGGGGCAACTAAAATTTGCGATCGTGCATCCGATGGACGTAATTTTGAAACTACATTCAAAATTCAAGGCCAGGTGTACCATAAAATCGGATCACTGATGCCAATGCCTGATAACAATCCGAAATTTCTTCAAATTTATTTTATGGGCGATTGTGAAGAGCGCGTGACGACTCGGTGCCTGTATAATTTTATTGAACAAGCAGAGGAAAGAGCAATTGTGATATTATTGGAAAATTTTTTAGAAGATCACAATCAACTAATTCAATTGATCAAAAGAGTTTCGCCACGACTGCAAAATGACAATTATCAAATCGTCATAAAAGCCGACAAAGTACCATTAGGTGAACATGCTGGTAGATTCAACGCTCCAACTGTTGATGAGGTTGCTGTTATCATGGTTGGTGATCCAGTTGACAAAAGATCTATAAAAATTACACGGCGAGACAACACTGTCAGTACGATTTCGGATCTACACCGTTCATATGACGCACTACAATATCCATTGATATTTTGGCAAGGACAAGATGAATATCACCTTAATATCAAACAGTATGATCCAAATACCGGTAAATTTGACAATTATCTATTTACTTTCTTACTGTATGTATAGATTTTAATTTCGTATTGCATTTTATTTTTTATTTTTTTAGGTGGTTACAGAAATAATAAAGTTAGCTCAATGAACTACTACGCACACCGAATAATGGTTAGACAACATCAAGACAATTATATCCTTCGATATCGTCAGCTGTTCCATCAATACATTGTTGATATGTATGCTAAGGTCGAAAGCGAACGCTTGCGATTCCTTCGATTCAACCAGGCAAAACTACGATCGGAAGAATATATTCACTTACGAGATGCTGTTGCTGGAAACATCGATGGAAATTTAAATCCCAATGACATCGGTAATGCTTTCATTTTACCTTCAAGCTACATCGGCAGTCCACGGAACATGCAGGAATACATACAAGATGCGATGACTTACGTACGTCATTACGGCCGACCGGATTTATTTATTACATTCACATGTAATCCGAATTGGGAAGAGATACAAACTTTACTATTGCCAGGACAACAAGCCATTCATCGTCATGATTTAACTGCACGTGTGTTTAAACAAAAATTGAAATCCTTAATTGATTTTATTGTTAAATATTCAATTTTTGGTATCACACGTTGTTGGCTGTATACGATAGAGTGGCAAAAGCGAGGTTTGCCTCATGCCCACATTTTGGTTTGGCTTAAAGATAGAATCCGTTCTGAAGAAATCGATCAAATAATTTCAGCCGAAATTCCAGACCCATTAATTGATCAAGAATTATTTGATATTGTCACCAAACACATGATCCATGGGCCATGCGGTGCTTTCAACATGACGTCACCGTGCATGGAAAATGGAAAATGTAAAAAAAACTTCCCAAAGCCGCATACGAATGACACGATCACGGATATTGATGGTTATCCAATGTATCGCCGCAGAAGTACTGAGAATGGTGGCCACACATTTACAATGCGACTGCCGAACTTTCCAAATCAAGTTGAGTTTGATAATCAGTGGGTGGTACCATACTCACCACTACTTTCAAAAACTTACAAAGCTCATATCAATGTTGAGCTTTGCAGTTCTGTTAAATCAATTAAGTATATTTGTAAATATGTAAACAAAGGCAGTGATTTGGCCATATTTGAAGTACAAAACATAAATAAAAATGACGAAATAGCACGATACCAAATGGGCAGATACATTAGCAGCAATGAAGCTATTTGGCATATTCTCAGCTTTCCCATCCACGAAAGAGATCCTGCTGTCCAACATCTGGCAATACATCTTGAAAACGGTCAACGTGTATACTTCACTGAAGAAAATGTTCTCCAAAGAGCGTTCGAAGCTCCGAAAACGACTCTAACTGAATTTTTTACATTGTGTCAAAAACCTGATGTTTTTGGCCAATTCGCGAAGACATTGGTGTATGGTGATGTTCCACGTTATTTCACATGGAACAAATCCAGTAAAAAATGGGAGCCACGGAAACAAGGAAAACCACATCCTTCCATTACAGGCATATTCAAAGCTAAGACATTGGGGAGACTTTACACGGTACATCCAAAGCAACGTGAGTGCTTCTATTTACGTTTGTTATTGGTGAATGTTCCCGGACCAACGTCTTTTGAATTTTTACGAACAGTTAATGGTCGAGTATTCAATACATACCAGGATGCATGTCGTGAACTGCAATTGCTAGAAGACGATAACCATTGGGACTTAACGCTTGCTGATGCTGCGTTGACATCAACACCGAATAACATTCGTCAGTTGTTTGCAATTATTTTGACGACATGTTATCCCTCGCAAGCACAAACTTTGTGGGAAAAATATAAAAATTGTATGACAGAAGACATCTTGCACCGAATTAGACAAACAAATCAATGCCAAAACATAGATTATACACCAGAGATGTACAATGAAGCATTGGTCTTGATCGAGGATTTATGTGTTCTTATTTCAAATTTACCACTTAATCATTATGGTATGCCATCACCTAATCGTCCAGCCACCGACTTAGTCAATACCGATTTACAACGAGAAAATCAATATGACCATGGAAGTTTAGCAACAATTATCATGAACAGTGAACCATTACTGACAGCAGAACAAAAAATTATTTATGATCGGATTATGCTGGCTGTTGCTGCTGAACAAGGCGGTTTTTTTTTCTTGGATGCACCCGGTGGAACCGGTAAGACATTTTTAATATCGTTGATTCTTGCCAAAATACGGTCGCAACAAAAAATCGCATTAGCAGTAGCATCGTCAGGCATTGCGGCTACTTTACTGGATGGTGGGCGAACAGCACATTCAACATTCAAGCTGCCATTGGACGTTCATAATAAACCAGATGCAATGTGTAACATCAAAAAGAATAGTGGAATAGCTGCAGTGTTGCGGAAAAGTTCTATAATAATTTGGGATGAGTGCACAATGGCACACAAATATTCACTTGAAGCATTAAACAGAACTATGCAAGATTTAAACAGCAATAATAAACTTTTCGGTGGTGCTATCTTACTTTTGTCTGGTGACTTCCGGCAGACCTTACCGGTTATACCTCGCTCTACTTTCGCGGATGAGATTAATGCATGTTTGAAACAATCATTCTTATGGCGAAGTGTTGAAACACTTCGATTGACCATAAATATGCGAGTACAATTGCAAAATGATCCATCAGCACAAATATTTTCCGAACAACTACTAGATATTGGGAACGGTAAAATAGAACTGCAACCAAATACGCAATGCATTAAACTACCAGACAATTTTTGCACTGTTGTTCAGGATAAAAATGAATTGATTCAGAGTATTTTCCCGGATATACAGAATAATTATTTGAATCATGAATGGCTTAGTCAACGGGCGATTTTGGCAGCCAAAAACGTTGATGTTGACGAAATTAACTTCCAGATACAACAGTTGTTACCAGGCGATCTGATGTCTTTTAAATCAATCGATACTGTTGTTGATGAAAATGAAAGTGTAAATTTTCCGATTGAATTTTTAAATTCATTAGATATCCCTGGAATGCCACCACATAATCTTCGATTAAAGATTGGTTCCCCTATTATTCTCCTCCGTAATTTGAATCCACCTCAATTATGTAACGGTACGCGTTTGGTCATCAAAAAGATCACCGGAAACATTCTTGAAGCAACCATTTTGGCTGGGAAGTTTAAAGGAAAAGTGGTCCTGCTGCCACGTATTCCGATGATACCATCAGATTCTACCATACCCTTCAAAAGGCTACAGTTTCCAATTCGTTTAGCTTTCGCCATGTCTATAAATAAATCTCAAGGTCAAACAATGTCCATTTGTGGTTTAGATTTGGAAAATCCATGTTTTTCTCATGGGCAACTATATGTTGCGTGTTCACGTGTTGGGAAACCGTCGAATCTATTTGTGTTCGCTAAAGACAGGTTAACCAAAAACATTGTGCACCGATTGGTGTTAAATTAAATTGAAATTGAAAGTATTTATAATTCAAAAAAATAGATATTAATGTTTAAAAGTTTAAGACTGTCTGCCTAGCCTACCTCATTCATGAGTTTAAGCGTCACATGTTATTTACTGTATTATACTGTAATATACTTATATTTGTTATAAAATTAAATGGAAATAATAAATCTGATAAATTTTTATTTTGTACCTATTGATTTCTGCTTAATATCAAGTGTAAGAACATTTTAATTAATTGTGTTCAACGTACTTCCCCTTCAAATCTCAATCCAGTGAATTTGTATACCAACATCAACATTTTCGTCTTTGTTCGTAAATAATTTCATTGTACTAAAGGGTTATAGTAGTAGAAAGTCAAATAAGGAGATCACCATATTTTTTTACAAATAATACCATCTATGTGAAAAAGCATAGTGGACTCCGTGACTGATGTTCTCTTATTGTTCCTCTTAGATTGTTTACTATAATGTAATATAACAAAAACTTTAGCCACAGCAACGCGTGGCCGGGTCAGCTAGTGTAAATATATATTACTAACTACTCGCCCCGGCTTAGCACGGGTGGTACCTGGATTAAAAGTTGCCTATGTGTTATTATAAAAGTTTCATTTTAATCCGTTTAGTAGTTTTTGCATGAAAGAGTAACAAACACACACAAACACTCACAAACTTTGGCATTTATAATATTAGTTGGATTTCTAAAATCGTTTAACTACTTAGTGTCTCATATCTCGACCTTATTTTGATATCGGTTCTTTTATAATTATAAAGTTATAAGTATTTAGTTAGTAATAGGGAACGACAGATAGTTTAATTAGGGCCGAGATAAAAACAGGGTCGAGATACGAGTTAATTATTAAAAAAAACTTGCCAAAATTCTACTAGCCCACAACAAATGAACCACAGTGGCCACAGAAATCGCCAATCAACTTAACAACATCTTGTCTTAATTTAATTTAAAAATTCACAGAACCCATTTAAAGGCAATCGACCAAATTGCGCGTCCACACAACAGCAGCCTAATTCCCTTTAAACATCATTCTTCGCTCCTTTATCGTATATTTTTAAATTAACCAAACCCGTCTAATAACTGTAATATTCCATCTTTTGATTAAATTCACCCAAAACCAATATTTAACCGATATCACAGCCTTATCGATTGCAGGTTTGAGAAGACAATTTGCAAGAAAACTCTTTTGCCGGTAATACTGAACCAACCTCTTTTATGTCTCAAATTTCTAGGCTCTGTTTATGGAAATATTGTTTTTATCAAGAGTTATAAAGACTAATGAACCTCCTTGACTATTAAATGTTAATAGAATATTCAGCATGCGGTCGTAAAAGCATTATTAAATTAATAATGCAGATCATTACATAGGTGCTTATGAAATCATTAATTTTAATGAGTCAGTTCCTTATTTGGTCCGTAGACACGAGTCAATAGACATTTTTATAGGTGTCTTATGTTAATTCCGTATTTTTTTTTGCGTCTGGCCATCTACAAAATACAGTTTTTTTTCAACTTTGAAGCTCACAATGCAAGCGTTTTACAAGAGTGCACTTAAACTTTCTACTTACAATAGAGACTTACCTACGCCTATAAAAATAGGACGTTTGGACATTAGGTTAAGTATTAAAAATACCTAATTGTTCCTCTTATGACAGACCAGATAGGTGCTGTGGTTTGGCCAAAATTTACATTATTGATACAGTAATAAGGGTGAGTTTCATATGTTTAGCTCATCACGCTCGTCGCCGCACTAAGCTCGGCAGTATGGACGAACAATAAAGATAAATTGATTTGTAATACAAAGCTTTGCGATTCGACTCATTTACCTCATAAGGCAGTGTTCTTTAGAAGGGTAATACGCAGGTAATTTTTGCATTATCCGTGTAATCGTTATTGCGGATAATTCTGTATTGGCACGTCGTAATTCAACACGATTCGATCTTGTAGACCGCACCCTGTGAGAGGTAATCTAATTTGAGTTAGAACTATGTAGATTAATAATACGTGTACTTTTTACTGCACCATCAGGTGATGCATCGCTGAATGAGGTCCAGGATACCATCCAGATACCAATGTAACAAATAATTCTAAGGATACATAATATAATAATACATACATCTCGTGAATTATTAGTCATCCAATATATTGTAAATCATATAAAACAATTGTCATATGTCATATAAAACAAATCACCTTGTTCGATTGGCATCACACTGGAGCTCTACATAATGTAGCTTTAAGAAAAGGATCATTAAAAAAAAGGTAGACCCCAAGCCGTGTTTGTTGCTTGATTCTTCTAGGCTTGGTCGCGTGGAATCGGCGTAGCTTCACCTAGTTCCTAAGACGTTTCAAAGTGATCCTTGTGATTGTATTGAAATAAATGATTTTTGAATTTGAATTTGAATCTGAATCTGAATCTGAATCTGAATCCGAATCCGAATCCGAATCCGAATCCGAATCCGAATCCGAATCCGAATCCGAATCCGAATCCGAATCCGAATCCGAATCCGAATCCGAATCCGAATCCGAATCCGAATCCGAATCCGAATCCGAATCCGAATCCGAATCCGAATCCGAATCCGAATCCGAATCCGAATCCGAATCCGAATCCGAATCCGAATCCGAATCCGAATCCGAATCCGAATCCGAATCCGAATCCGAATCCGAATCCGAACCCGAACCCGAACCCGAACCCGAACCCGAACCCGAACCCGAACCCGAACCCGAACCCGAACCCGAACCCGAACCCGAACCCGAACCCGAACCCGAACCCGAATCCGAATCCGAATCTGAATCTGAATCTGAATCTGAATTTGAATTTGAATTTGAATTTTGAATTGGAAACAGGGTCGAAATGCAACTAACAATGTCGAATGGGTAATACCTACCAGTATCGACTTATTCCTTTTGTTATTACCTAAAGGGGTTGAGGTGGCCACCTACCCTACTATTCTAAAACCATTTTCAAATAGGTAATGAAAAACAAAAATGAAGCATCGACATGACAAGGAGAAGAAAAAGAAGAAGTCTTAGTCATATTTAGAAGTTATGTAAAATAACTTAATGCTGAAAGGTGATGCAGTTGTAGTCTTTTCAGGCGCAATTTTCTCATTATCAAAGTTAGCATTGTTGAAAGCGAAATTGACTTTCATTAGCGCCGGTGCCTTCAAAATTGTATAGAGACGAAGAAAACCTATAAAACCTTATTGCAGCTTCCATTATCCTTCTTAAGCCTTCGCCAGAACCGTGAGTTATCAGCTCCCGTGGCCAATGGTTTACGACCACTTAGCTTTAAGCTGAGGTTACACAAGAAATGGCCGGTAATTGGGATGCCACGCCACTACGACACAGGGTATTGAAAACAGCTAACAACTTACCTTACTATGCGCTAAGTAGATGCTTAGTAAGGTTAAAACGACTAAAAAAAAAAAACACTACTGTAATCCCCAAGTACGGTAGACATTCTCTCAGATCTCCAGACGCTTGGATCCTATGAAGATGTCTAGTCAGAGGCACGTCCAAACGTTGTATTTGGCACATGCCCATATTTTGCAGTAGTTAGCATTCCATACGTGACAGGTTGCAAGCCCATCGCCGCTTATAAGAATACTACCTGGTTTCCTCACGCTGAGCTGAGTAGTTTAGTAATAATCGCCCGAGCTCAAGTGCCCACGCCCCAGAGCATGAAAACCTCGGAGCTCCCGAATTGAAGACGCTCCGCACCCCTTGCACCCCCGGGTAGAGATGGACCTGGGTACTGCACCGTCTTCTACTCCCTAGGTTCGGTGCTGTGCGGCTCAATGCTGAGACGGGGAACTATTTGACCCCAAGGCAATTTTTTTTATTGTGTTGTGCTTTTCGTGGACCGAATAAATGTATTTTCTTTCTTTCTTTCACTGCACCTAGAGTAGGTACCTACTTCGACTAATTGGAGAAAGAAAAAACTGATGTTAAATTTTAAAGATTGTAATACGGCCCCTTATTTATAGATAAAGTTAAACCACATACCTAAGTCAGACCATTCCATGGCTGTCATATTCCGTAGAGATCTAAATTTTTTTTAATATGATTGAATATGACAATCATGGAAGTAGTGAGTACCTAGTATTTACTTCTTAAGACGCTGCCAGTCGACGATTATTTTTGTTCGAAACGAAAAAAGAAATACTTGTGAACAAGCCACATCTCCTATTTTATAATGTAGGTATAGTATATGTGAATAAAGATGTACCCATCTTTAATCACTTCGATAAATAATCCTACCGACCGCTGCAAAGATGACAAACACACGTCCGCGCGTGGTCCGCCTTAGCTTTTCGAATAAATTAATGATATAAATTATGTATAATTACTTATCAAAAATCTATCCTAATAGAAATCTAGATCTACATATTACCTATCTTTAACAATAAATCACAAGTTGATTTTAATAGTAGGTATATAAAATATTTCGATCATAAATTCTAAAACGTATCATTTTGAAATAATATCTTTATCGTGAAAAGTTTCTGCTATTATGTTTTCAGCTTAATAGAAATCTAGGTAGGAACCTGAAGTAATATACTTATAAAAATAGAAGATGTGGCTTGTTCAGAAGTATTACTTTTTTCGTTCCGAAAAAGAGCAATCGTCGACTGGCAGCCTCTTAAGTACACCTGTGGGGCTATTTTGTAAAAATATGATTATCATGTTATGATATTCAAACCAATATTTTTTGGTACTGAATACCATAATACCTACGCTTTTTATGTTGTTTAGGCACCTATACCTACGCTTCCAATACAAAAACAGTGTATAGTTACTATGAAAAGTGTACAGTTTAGGTATTCTATAACATTAGGTATTGCATGATAATCATGTTTTTACAAAATAGCCCTGCTGGGCGAAGCCGGAGCGGTAATAAGTCCCTAAATGTAAGCAAGCGTTGATACGTGCTTAGTTGGATTTAACCAGCTGCCCTGTAACGGCTGTTGCTACAAAATTGCTGGTCTATGTAAAGTCCGTAATGGAATTAAATGAAAATAACCGCATTATGGTAGCTAATGGATGTAACTGCATGTTCGCAAAAAGCTTGCCATTAGATGTACCCGCAGAAGCAATCCCAGCTTTTTCTTCTAAGTGGCACCACATTTATAATGCATACCTATTTAAATCCTTATCCTTATATTATAAACTAGCTAACCCGTGTCCGCTTCGCTGGGGGACAGATAGTTTCACATCTGGTACCTATTCCAATCATCAAAATAAATTATAGCCTAGATGTTGCCGAGAACTAATAGCTATATAACAAAAAAAGTTTCATATAAATCCGTCCAGTAGTTTTTTCGTGAAAGCCAGACAACAGACAGACAGACAGACAGACAAAAATTTCAAAATGTTTTTTTTTGGCTCGTGTTACTTGTATAAAGGCCCCTAGGAGTATTTTTTTTTGTTTTTATTCAATGTACAGAATTGAACTCTACTACAGTTTTATTATATGTATTGATTTTGTGTCTGATTGTGTGCCTCAATCAGACCTATACGAACAAATTGATTAAAATAAAATTTGCTTTATGTAGATAAAAAACCGGCCAAGTGCGAGTCGGACTCGCGCACGAAGGGTTCCGTACCGTTATCTATAAAAGCGGCAAAAAAAATCACGTTTGTTGTATGGGAGCCCCCCTTATCTATTTATTTTATTCTGTTTTTAGTATTTGTTGTTATAGCAGCAACCAAAATACATAATCTGTGAAAATTTCAACTGTCTAGCTATCATGGTTCATGAGATACAGCCCTGTGACAGACAGACTGACAGACAGACAGACAGACGGACAGCGAAGTCTTAGTAATAGGGTTCCGATTTTACCCTTTGGGTACGGAACCCTAAAAATCAGAATAAAGATTAGGGGTAGGTTCTTATAATCCGAAAAAAAACCCTAAATGATAAAAAGGATTTTTTCTGGTATAGATGGCGCTAGTGTGCATAAAGTCAAACATCTCAGACTGAAAGCAGTCAGTTGTCATAGCAACGCATTCTACCAAAAAGGTTGAACCTACTAAGGTCATAATAACAACCTGACATTAGTTTTGACTACTGAATTATATGCAGGCTTTCAGGTTATTAAAGGTGTCTAAAGGGGTTAGTCAGAGAGCACTAAGTATCTCTGATTAAGTAATCGAAAATACATCTATGATCTGATCGCCTGGACATCTGATTCGATCCGATTTTTTTTTCTATTGGTCCCATTTAAATTGTATTTATGTAAGACGTCTGAATAGTTCTCTCGTAAAACTTAATAAAACGAATTATTTTCGGTTTTTGTTTTAGTTTTAAAAACGTACCTATCTAATTATTCATCCCCAAACGTCGGACAAACAAAGAAACCAAAAGTTCCAATACTGGATTAGATATTTTATTATTAATATCCATAAATTAGTTGCAATACATCACTCAGTGGGAGATTGCTACCATCTGACTTAACATTTGATTGAATTAAACTTATTCATCATATTTAATGGGGTTCTGACCTTTAGATAAGTAGGTAGAGGTAGGTAAGGTACACCTACAACTCAGATCAAAAGTTTAAAGTTTGTTAGTAGTTATAAAGATTTTATTTTATTTTATTAGAATTTATTATCTATACATATAATAAAACTGTAGAAGAGTTAAATTCTGTACATTGAATAAAAACTAAAATAAATACTCCTAGGGGCCTTTATACAAGTAACACAAGCCAAAAAAAAAATTTGGAAATTTTTGTCTGTCTGTCTGTCTGTCTGTTATCCGGCTTTCACGCAAAAACTACTGGACGGATTCTGATGAAACTTTTTTTGTTATGTAGCTATGAGTACTCGGCAACATATTATAGGCTATAATTTCTTTTTAAGATTGGAATACCAAATGTGAAATTATCTGTCCCCCAGCGAAGCGGGCACGTGTCAGCTAGTACATAATATTTATAAAAGTTAAGGTGATATGTGAAATGTTTGGTTTTTTGTATGGACTGAGTCTACCCGGTCTATTTTACTTACCTTATTAATTTTACATATTAATATAGTGGAAATCTACGGGGCAGGACTTCGCCCAGCAGTGGGACAGATTACAGGCTAATAAAAAAAAAGAACTATAAGACGAGTAATAAATGTTGTTGATAAATACAGAATTGTTTTTTCTCAATAACCCCAAAACACACGGTTTTGTTTTTTATGACAAAGATAACTTAAGGGTATAATCTAGATAAATTATAGACAGAAACACGATTGGTGAAACATTTCTCGATAGATTTATTTTCCAAAGTATTAATCAAGACTATGAATAGCTAAACAGTGTATTTTATATAATTCGTTAGATAATCATACTCGTACCAGCTTAGTAAATTATAGACAGTTACTTTTTAAGTTTGATGGTTTTGCAGGATAATGCAGTTTATCATTTTTTCCGTCTTATCCGGGTAGACACAGCCCATACAAAATACCAAACATTTCACATATCACCTTAACATAAGCAGATGTGAATTCTCTTTATAGTCAGTTTAATAGTCTCAATACAAGTTTAATGAGAATGAGGTGTCCCTGGAGTTTTGTCCATAATTAAGTTTAAATAAAGTTTAATTAGTGTTATATTACCTTTTAGAATATTACATGCGAAAGAAAACTATGGGATTGTGTAAGTAATGGATTGAACCCCACTCAGTCGCGTGAAGCTGCACATTTACTAATAAAACCGGCCAAGTGCGAGTCGGACTCGCGGTTTATGAGATACAGTGACAGACAGACGGACAGCGAAGTCTTAGTAATAGGGTCCTGTTTTTACCCTTTGGGTACTGAACCCTAATATTATCTAATTAGCGCACTACTTTACATCGTGAGAGGAGATTTTTAGATAAATTAATAAAAAAACCGGCCAAGTGCGAGTCGGACTCGCGCACGAAGGGTTCCGTACCATTATCTATAAAAAAAACTGCAAATAAACACATTTTTTGTATGGGAATAAAAATTTAAATATTTATTTTATTCTGTTTTTAGTATTTGTTGTTATAGCGGCAACAGATATACATCATCTATGAAAATTTCAGCTGTCTAGCTATCACGGTTCATGAGATACAGCCCTGTGACAGACAGACGGACAGACGGACAGACGGACAGCGAAGTCTTAGTAATAGGGTCCCGTTTTTACCCTTTGTGTACGGAACCCTAAAAAACGAATTTTGCAGCAATTGCTATGATCAATTGAAAAATTTGGGGGAATTCTTATAATAATTTTGAGGTACACGACTATTGGGTAAACAGTTAAGTTTTTGTACTTTAGTCATCGTAAAACATACCTAGTTAAACGTCAGATTCTTGACGCATGAATATTCCACTTATAGCTACACACTTTTACCCCAACGTGTGGATCTAGAAAATTGTATTGGCAACTTTGGAGTCAAAGTGTGGAGCTGGTTCTTTAGAAACTTATTCTTAAGAAACTATCGTGTCCAGCATCTAACCTTTAACTATGTTTTACGATGACTAAACTACAAAAACTTGGAACGGAACGAGTGTCGCAGCGGACCAAAGATTAGAAAAACCAGGCAACAAACACGGTCAAAGTAGGGTCCAACCCTGCATGCATGCATGCTGCAGTCACAGCATGACGTCTACATCATGCCATGCCACGCCAAGTCTCATCCAAAGAGATGCGGACTCGATTAATCGATTACGATTCGCAGGTGCAAATAATCATAGCCATTCTCATCGAATAATTAATGACAGGTGCTTTTTGGCGTTTTTTTAGGGTTCCGTATCCAAAGGGGAAAAACGGGACCCTATTACTAAGACTCCGCTGTCCGTCTCTCTGTCTGTCTGTCACAAGGCTGTATTTCATGAACCGTCATAGCTAAACAGTTCACAGATGATGTATTTCTGTTGGCGCTTTAACAGCAAATATTAAAAACAGAAAAAAAAAATGGGCTTCCATACAATAAACTTGTTTTTTTGACGTTTTTATATAGATAATGGTACGGAACCTTTAGTGCGCGAGTCCGACTCGCACTTGGCTGGTTTTTTTTTGCTATATGATGATGTTATTAAAATTGAATTTGATAGCGGAGTTAGTTAATTTTTTTTGTACTTAATTTGATAAGTTAAAATTATTTTTAGATATTGAATATTGATTGGGGTTTTGAGATGATTAATTTAGACTTGTTTTTGGTAAACATCTGCTGATTAAACTGTGAATGTGATGATATTCGTATTCGATTATTATTATCGATATTCGAATATTCGTTACTTACGAATAACTAAGTAATAAGTACCTATTGTAAGGATAGTGAGCTTGCAGAAGAAAAAATATATAGCTAAAAACAAAGCTGCACTTTTTAGAAATCTAGACTTAGTTACGGAGAAATAGCGCAAATTCATCTATCTTCTAATATATAAAATTTCCATTTCACAATGTTAGTTACCGTACGCCTCCGAAACGGCTTGACCGATTCTCATGAAATTTTGTGAGCATATTGAGTAGGTCTGAGAATCGACCAACATAGCTATTTTTCATACCCCTAAGTGATAAGGGTGGCGTAAAGATCGGGGAAAAACGGAAAGTGCTTTTTCTGTGGGATTATTGACATTTGACAGGACAACGCCTGTCGGGACAGCTAGTAATTCTATAATATTATAAAGAGAAAAGTTTTGATTTTTTGTTTTTTGTTTTTTTGTTTTTTTGTATGTTTGTAATGGATAAACTCAAAAACTACTGAACCGATTTCAAAAATTCTTTCACCATTACCAAGCTACATTATCCCTGAGTAACATAGGCTATTTTTTATTTTGAAAAATTAATAAATCTATATACTTATAATAAATCTGTAGAGAGGTCAATTCTGTACATGAAATATATTTCCAAAATAACTATCAGGGGGTGATTAGGGATCGATACTGATGCCAAAAATGCAATCAGTAAAATTTTTGTCTGTCTGTCTGTCTGTCTGTCTGTCTGTCTGTATAACCGTTATAGAAACAAAAACTACTCGACGGATTTTAACGAAACTTGGTACAATTATTTTTCATACTCCTGAGCTGGTTATAGTATACTTTTCATCACGCTACAATCAAAAGGAGCAGAGCAGTGAAGGGAAATGTTGGGAAAATGGGAGAAGTTACTCCATTTTTTAAGCTTCCGTCGCGTGTGCAACTTTAATGGTTAAAGCTACACAAAAATCATGTATGACGGAAATGTTCTCCTTAAAATTATATAAAAAATATCCCACGACAGCATATGTCTATCTTTTATGGTTGACTTACAATAACACGTGTAACTCCCGATAGCTTAGCAGTTCGAAGCTTTCTAATTATATTTGTCTACTCTTACGTTTATAACACTTTCAGTCATCCCTCATTAAAAAAGTTAACATTTATTAACTATTCCATAAAAAAAGAATCATAGAAATCTTGTGATACTACGCAGCCGGACCCACCGTAGATAAGGGTTAATTTTAATGCAGTTACAAATCTATGGAATTGTACGAATTGTACTCCAAAAAAAAGCAATTGTACTAGAAGGGGTCAAAAAAAGCTGTGAAAAAAAACGTTTTATATAAAGACATTCTGTAGTATTTTTAGTATCAGCATTGCACCCGTGCGAAGCCCGGGCGGGTCGCTAGTTTATTTATATAATTTATATTTTTATCCATCAATATTTTTTCATTACCCACATTTAAAGAGTCCAAATTAAAAGTAATATCAAAATAATGAATCTACTCGATCAGATGCCTACAGAATAAGATAAACATCAACAAAAAACTAATTTAATAAAAGCAATTCTAAACTTATCCGCAATTGTATCTCTCAACAGTTTATTGTTCATTCATTATGAATTCATTGTTTTAGATATTGGGTTCTTAAAAAAACGTTGCCCGTCATATTACTTTCATTAAGAGCGGATATAAATGCAAACTATTAATTGGACTAGCTTTAAACCGCGACTTTGTCCGTGTAGATTCAGAAAATCGATCGAAAAGGTTAAAAACTGGAGCCTGTTACTAAGACTTTGCTGTCCGTCTGTCCATCTGTTTGTCTGTCTGTCCGTCTGTCTGTTACAAGGTTGTATCTCATATGATAGCTAAACTGTTTAAATTTTTACAGATTATGTATTTTTTACCGCTATAACAACAAATACAGAATATTATAAATATTTAAGTGGGGCTCCCATACAATAAACGTGATTTTTTTTGCCGTTTTTTTATAGATAATGGTACGGAACCTTTCGTGCACGAGCCCAACTCGCGCTTGACAGGCTTTTCGTGTTTACTGTCAAATAACAGCATCTCCATAATGGTGGCAGATGTTTAGAAAACCATAGCTAGATCACAACCCGTCGGCAACCATTCAACATTGTAATGAGGCAACCGGGCAACCAAATTATTAATATACGATGAGTTATAGCCGCTCTATGATATATTGTTACAAATTATCCTTTTTCTCGTCAGCCCAAATGAATTCAAATCTGTAAATGTAAATAAGGTGTCTGGTATTTGATTTAATAATATTAGAACGAAAGCCAGCTGTTTATTTTGAACTTGAACGAAGATTTAAATAATAATAATTTAACAATCATAGATGTTTTTTCTATTAATATGTATAATAAGTCAGCTCAGTTGGTAGTAGCTCTGCCTTCTGCGCTGTAGGTTGTGGGTTCGATCCCCACCTGGGATAAACATTTGTGTGATGAACATAGATGTTTGTTCTGTGTCTGGGTGTTATGTATAATAAGTATGTATTTACAACAAAAAAACGTATATTATGTATTCTATCAGTTATCTGGTTTCCATAGTACAAGCTTTGCTTAGTTTGGCGCTAGATGGCGCTGTGTAAAATGTCCACCAATATTTATTTATTTTATTTGAGCAAGGATAAAGCTATAATCTACTAACAAGCTATGCAAATTGCAGATTCAAATCTGTAAAAAGATACCTAGGTAAACTTTTATTAATCTATTACTTACGTACCTATTACTATAGAAAAAGCATTAAGTAAATATATTATAGAATAAAAACGTCAGTTATACATGAAAAAACGTGGTAATTACCCGGATTTATAGTTCAAATAAGTTAATTTATTATTGTCTTTGCTATTGCAAAAACATTGCAACCGCCAATTTAAAACCAGAAAAAGTAATCAGAATTTATCAGCAGCTTCGAAAACACTGCATTGATATTCATCTTTAAAATCTTTAAAAGTAATAAAATCACCAACAGCTCTCGGCCTAAAGCGATCGTTACTAAGTAACTATTAAATAGTCTGTGTCTGTGTGTAGAAATCAATTTGATTTTGTTCATTTGAATATGGAGTTTATCATATTTTATTGACGTGCTTTATCTTAATAATAAAACCTCCGCCACTAAAAATGTTACGCGTTGGCGCCGTACCTACATTATTTTACCGACGAATAACGGAAACGGTTTTCAAGTCGACGTGTATTACTCGTAATATACGAGTACTAGCCGACCCGTGACAGACGTCCTGAGTCCTGTCTAAATTTCGATAATCACATAGACTAACATAATATAATTCGATAATCGATAGAGTAACGCACGTTGCTATGACGACTGATGTCAACACGGATGTTAGTTTTTTGCACACCAGCGCTATCTATCTATACCAAATCATCCATTTGCGTTTTTTATCATTTTGGGAATGTTCTTCATATTTTAAAGTATTGTTTTATGTTTTATTCCGGCATTATACGAGTATCTACATCTACAGCAAATTTCAACTTTGTCGTTTAGGCCTGATTGAGGAACAATATGATTCTTCTAGGCTTGGTCGCGTGGAATCGGCGTAGCTTCACCTAGTTCCTAAGACGTTTCAAAGTGATTCTTGTGATTTTATTGAAATAAATGATTTATGAATTTGAATTTGAATTTGACAATCATACATACAAACTCAGAAACTTTCACATTTATAATATTATTAGGATGTTTTTTTTTGTATGACAACGCATAACTTTTTACAGAGTGGTCCGATTTTAATATTTTTTATTTTATTTCAAAGGGTATACATTGAAGTTGGTCCCATATAAATTTGAGAATAGAATTCTAACCCTAAGGGTAGGAAAACAAGGGATGATTGTTGGTCACATGATAACATGAACAGGTAGGAATTTTAAAATTTTCGTTGGTTTTCTTTTTAGGAAAAACGTAATTATTGATTCAGACAAAGTTTCTACTGAACTCTGTAACAGGATTTTTATATTACTAGCTTTTACCCGCGACTTCATCCGTGTCGATTCAAAAAAGTAGCCTACGTCTTTCCCAAGACTTTAAACTATCTCTATATGAAATTTCATCACAATCGGCCCATCGGTTTAACCATGATAACGTCACAAACAGACAGAGTTACTTTCGCATTTATAAATAGATAGATACGAACATATTATGGAATGTACTAACGTACCTACTTACCTACCTCACATTTTAAAGGTAGGTAGTTGCAGAATGTGAATTCCTCTTATCGACATCGATTGACGCATTTTTCCAAGACCCAAGGACTATTTTTACATCAGAATTCGCCGCATACTCTCAGGTTTTACTTCAAAACTCGATAAGTGGCATGATTCCAAAGATGCAGCCACTTATAAGTAGTTCTAAGAGTTTAAACATCACGGAAGGCATCATAGTGAGTATTAAGCATTCGTTCTAAAAAAGAAACGGGACTGTTATTGCGAACTGTGATAGAGCGGTGAAAGTAGTTTTCAAGACTAAAAAAAATTATGTTACCTAAAAATATTACTGTTTCTAGTAGGACCTATTGAAGACACTGAAGCATAGGGACTCAATGTGCGTATTTGTGCCAATGTAATTTTTAGGGTTCCTTACCCAAAGGTTAAAAACGGGACTCTATTCTAAGACTTTGCTGTCCGTCTGTCTGTCACAGGGCTGTATCTCATGAACCGTGATAGCTAGACAACCGAACAGCAAAAGTATTTTTTTTGCCGTTTCTTTTAGACAATGATACGGAACCCTTCGTGCGCGATTCCGACTCGCACTTGGCCGGTTTTTTTATTGAAGTTGTTCTGACTACCCTCTTTAGGAATATCTTTCTCATCTTCCGTAGACGAAAAAGAAGGTACCTTCTCTAGTCGACGCGTATACATTTTTATGTATAAATAAATAAATATTGGCTGACATTTCTCATAGCGCCATCTAGCCCCGAACTAAGCAAAGTTGTCCCATTTCAATGTATTTATATAGAACTAATAGTTCTGTCATAAATCTTAATGTACTCGTGTACCTACCTAGTACCTAGTAGTATTATTTTTACAATCCAACGATTTAGTTAATAATTTTAAATGTATGGGGGTATGTGCCAAATATAATGTTTGGACGTGCCTCTGACTACCCCCACTAGACATGTTCAAAAGGATCTAAGCGTCTGAAGAACTGAGAGGATTGTCTACCGTACTTGAGGATTACAGTCGTGATCCTATTTATTTTTATTTTTATTTTTTACTAGCGACCCGCCCCGGCTTCGCACGGGTAGCATGTTATTATACTATAAACCTTTCTCCTGAATCACTCTATCTATTAAAAAAAACCGCATCAAAATTCGTTGTGTAGTTTTAAAGATATAAGCAAACATACATACATACATACATACAGACGCGGAAAAGCGGAAAGCGACTTTGCTTTATACTATGTAGTGAAGTAGTGCCAAATTTAGCTAGATATCGAGATATGCGGAAAGAAGGGAGGGAAGCATCTGTCTTGCAGTGGGACGATAAAGGCTAATAAATAAGATGTTTGAAAAAATTAACCCATATTTGCCGCCCCCTAAAATCTGCCACCCTAGGCTCTAGCCTACTTAACCTGGTGGTAGATCCGCCTCTAGTTATACCTACTAATGTAACTTATATGGTGGTAATAGTGATACAGGCCTACCAACATCCAAGAAATTACCAAGTATACATACTCGTTATGCTAGATTTACACTCTCGCGTCGTACCTCGCCTTGTGCTTCGCTCGTCTCGTGTCTCGGCTCGCACCTCGCGTGATCAATAGTAAAGGAGAGAGGCACGAGGCGAGCCACGAGCGTCTATTCACACTCTCGTCTCGTGGTTCGCCTCGCACCTCGTCTCGCGACTCGTACGCGAGTGTAAATCTAGTATTACAATTTTCTACCAAAGCCTGAAGCTGTACAACATACAAGTAATGAATTTACTCAGAAAATTATACCGTGCAATTAGTAAGTACTTTCGAGTACTAACTGACATTAATATACTGCGCCCCTCTGGCGTCTGTCAATCTTGACAATCATAGCCTGACCTTCCACTCTTCGGAGAGTAAATTGAATGTTTTAGGGTTCTGTACATCAAATGCTGGAATATAGCCCGTGTTTTTGAGGTCTGGTGGGTTCCGAGTTCTGACAAATGAGACAGATTTATTCCTTTGTAGAGTATAATAACTATCTTTACTAATATTATCAATGAGAAAGTAACTCTGTCTGTCTGTCCGTCTATCTGTCTGTTTGTCTGTGACATGACAATGTTTTCTTTTTAGAAATTTCGATGTTTTTCGATAAAGTCGTCATAAAATTGGACTTGAGACAAATTTTTGCAGATTATCCAAACTTTTGTTACGCCAGCGGGGTCGCGCGGAAAAGTTTATTTTTTTAATTTGTTTAAATTACTTTACTGTTGAACCGATTTCGAAGAAAATTAGAACAAATAGTAGGTAAGTTCATGACTAAAATTAGCATACCTAGGTTCCTTTTCATCCGAATAATAAGTGAGCAAAGTCGCGGAGGGAAGCTAGTGAACAAAGAAACAAAATACAACCTCTTAGAGCACACTCGCACTTGTTCGCCTTTTCGGAAGGTTCTGATGTGTCTGGCGTGTTCTATGCCCTATTCATTTGCATTGTTAAAATGATTGACACATTCAATTAGCCAAGTGACCGACACGGACCTCCCAACTCGATTCAAACGTCAAAGACTCGCCAATTTATCCTGATCCTTGGATCTCATTACACCGCCCTTCGATGCTCTAGTTTTGTGCCGATGAGGGAGGAGAAGTAGGTCAGGTTATAGAGGTTTTCGAAGGGGTTATCGAATTGTCTTGCGGTTTTGCTGTTGTTTTCTGCAATTAGCGAGAATCGCGTGCGTTCTGCTTTAATTGGATTTCAGCGTTACTCAGCTTAAGAATGAGTGATACGTTTTGACTGTGAAATGGACGGGAAAATAAGGGATTAAGGTGTGGTATGGTAACAAGCGGGCGACGTCTTTTTATGGCCGTATGATCCAAATCCGGGCACATCCAAAGATTACAAAATGAGAGGTGGTCTAAAACAATTATAAATTGGGACCCAATACATAAAAGACGAAGAAGAGGAAGGCCTGCTATGCGATGATGACATCGTGAAAGTAGCAGGCAAAACATGAAGTTAGACGCTAGAGATCGGAAAAAATGGAAAGAGCATATTTACCTTACATATAATGATTTATATACCTATGCATAAATTACCTAAAATACCTATTTAAGTTAATTTTATTTTGTGCAAGGAAAATAAAAGCTTTTATTATTATTATTATTATTATGATCCATTAGGAGTTGTGGTTTAGGCGCTAGATAGTGGGTGAATTGTTAATGTCGGTCATGATCCCAGGCGAAGAGACAAGTCATAGTTGGCGATTGATCAAGCGTACTTGGGGATCGACGTTATCACCACCGAGTTAGCAGATCCCTTTATCGGTTTTCCCCTGACTCAAGCCTAAACCACTGGTCCCAGAAACCTGAAAGGATGGTGTATTCCTTTCTGTGTTCACTTTCACTTTTTGTGTTCAGTTTTCTAAAAATGCTACTTCTAGGGAAGTGCTGCGGAGGCTGTAGAGTGCGTGTGAGGACCGGAGATTAACCAATCACAATGGGCTATTTGACAGTATGAAAAATAAAGTGTTGTTGATAGGAATTTATGTAAATTATGCCTTCAAAAAGCGTTATGGCGTAAAATAACTTGAAAATAAACAATAATTTATAAAAAAACCCATAATTCAAATTATCTATATTTAAACGCCAGTCACCAGATGGTGGTGAACGGTTGTCGAATCGACGATGACGTAAGATGCTTGTAAATATGTCGTCGCCTGCCTTCAAAATGTTGACGTTTGTTTAGTTGTTGACAAGCATGTGACGCCACAGAAACTAGTGCGACGCCATTTGCATTAAAGAAGTGTTTTTGCGGGTTATTTAAATTGACAATATTTAATTTAAATTTTTAGAGCCAATGCTACCGCTAGTGATATAACGGCACCGCTTAATAAGAAACCAAGCCTTAACTGGGGGCATAGAGTAAATTGGAGATTGACTGAAGGAACTCGACATGCAACCTTGTTAAAGCAAGTACTTAGGTTCTTAGTACTCACGACTGTACTCCCTCCCCCCAGTACGGTAGACATCCTCTCAGATTTCCGAGTCGAAGGCACGTCCAAAGATTACATTTAGCACATGCCCACATTTTGCAGTAGTTAGCACTCCAAACGTGACAGGTTGCAAGCATGTCGCCGCTACCTATACCTAGCTCTAAAATGAATTAGCCTATTTATGTTTTTATTGAATTTAGTGATTTCACAACTGATAATGTTGCTTTTGTTGTGTTTCATTAAGAAGGTATTTTGAGTAATATCTAAATAAAAATTGGTGATTAAATTACACAGCGATATTTAGCTCCAAACTAAGCAAAGCTTGTACTATGGACCTGATAACTTATAGAATACAGGTTAGTAGACCTATAGGAATATTTTTTTGTAAATATGAATAAACATTTAAACTCGTCATCATCATTTCCATGTCCTTTATGACACAAAAATCTTTGTCCTGGGGAATCAAACCTTTAGAAAATACCTACCTATATAAAATCCACCGCTTAAGGTAATCGATTCTATTTTTTTTATCGCCGACCAATCTCTACACAAATGACCACACGTAGGACCACACCTCAATCTAAATGATTGCATCGAGATGTTTATAAATGGAATTATTAATTTAAACTCTTTTTAAATAATATTCTCCTACAAAGATAACCTATTCTCATATAAAAAGACGTCGTGCGGCGCCTCATTGTGCGGGAGAGAAGAAAGAAAAATATGTAATGAAGTCGTATCGTAGAATATTCTGTAGTTTTTGTAACGTATTTCAATTATGAATGGTAATGGCGGAGGGTTAAGTCGGGTTTTTGCGGACGAGAGCGCTCAGACCCAGTTCATTTTGATATTATCACAGGCACACGGGCCACACGCACGCCACAGCCACAAATATTAACACTTGAAGCTAGAAGCGGCTATAAAGGTAGCTGAAGCGCGCGAAGGCACTTGTTTTAGTAGATCTATAATGAATAATAATAATATGCTAATAATAATATGAAATAATAATATAATCTACTAGCTGTCCCGACAGACGTTGTCCTGTCAAATGTCAATAATCCCACAAAAAAAAGCACTTTCCGTTTTTCCCGATCTTTACGGGGTATGAAAAATAGATGTTGGCCGATTCTCAGACCTACTCAATACGCCCACAAAATTTCATGAGAATCGGTTAAGCCGTTTCGGAGGAGTACGGTAACTAACATTGTGACATGGAAATTTTTTATATTAGATATGCTATTATAATTTACTAGGTAACTGTCCGCCCCGACGACGCACGGCACGGGTGTAGGTACTAATGATTTTATGGATTTTGGAACGAAGTTCCTTATCGCGCGTTGTGAAAGGGGGCTAGATGAAAAAAATTCTTACGAAAAGTTGTCACGAAAAGTTGTCACGAAAAGTTGTCACGAAAAGTTGTCACGAAAAGTTGTCACGACACTTTTTTGCTATAGTATATCTATTAATATATATATATCTATTAATTGTGTCGAGGTCGAGGTCGAGGTGGAAGTGGAGGTCGAGATGGAGGTGGATGTCGAGGTCGAGGTCGAGGTCGAGGTCGAGGTCGAGGTCGAGGTCGAGGTCGAGGTCGAGGTCGAGGTCGAGGTCGAGGTCGAGGTCGAGGTCGAGGTCGAGGTCGAGGTCGAGGTCGAGGTCGAGGTCGAGGTCGAGGTCGAGGTCGAGGTCGAGGTCGATGAAGAGGTCGAGGTCGAGGTCGAGGACGAGGTCGAGGTCGAGGTCGAGGTCCAGGTCGAGGTCGAGGTCGAGGTCGAGGTCGAGGTCGAGGTCGAGGTCGAGGTCGAGGTCGAGGTCGAAGTTGAAGTCGAGGTCGAGGTCGAAGTCGAAGTCGAAGTTAAAGTTGATTCCCCTTCCCTTGTCCCACGTTATTTTGTGAGAACTTCGTTCCATCCGGGTGTCCCTTGACACCTCTCAAGTTTTTTTTCACACCTTGGGTTAATTGAAGTTTTAGTAGGGATCCCTAAGGTTTTCTTTCTAGTAATAAATACAACCTATGTAACGCCACCGAACTGCAGTCCGCACGTCGGCGTCGGTGGCGTCGTTTTGTGGCCGCGTAGGGCCCATGTCCGCAGACACTCTGACTTTACTCGAACGTGATTCGAGCGCATTTTGAAGATAGCGAAGTCAGTGCGTAGGTACGAATTACATGATTTCTCGGATGTAACTGCCAAAATAAGTGAGCGCACTCGTATCTTGAAACACGGCTTTAACTAGACATAGAGTAAGTAGCTTTAAGATGATGCATGCATATAAGGGGGGAACTTATAATCCGAAAAAACCACCCTGAAATGATAAAAAAGCAAAATGGATGATTTTGGTATAGATGGCGTTGGTGTGCAACAAATCTGACATCACAGACTAAAAACATTTAGTCGTCATAGCGTCGCAGTTTTGACTAATGAATGATACGCATTCTACCAAAATTCATAATTAATTTTATCAGTACAATGTTTGTAAAGAAAAAATTGGACGATGCCTGAAATTGCTTTTTCCTATGTGATTATTACAAAAAAATATTGACAGAACAACGTATGTCACGGGTGGGCTAGTAATACATTGCAAGTTAAATAAAAGCTTGTATTATTACAAAGATTTTGGTGTTTCGTTGTAGTCGGCTAAAAACTTAAGACTGTCCTATCTGTGCTTCATCGCGAGTAAGACATCGGTCAGTGGCTGAGGGCTCAGCGGGGGCAGATTGCGCTCGCATGACACAGCTGATGGCTCTGCACTAATGAATGCCGTCCAATGATTGTGCTCCCGATTTTATTATATTGGCGGTCTACTGTATAATGCCGTTATAACCTTTATAACCACATATAAATAACTGATTGTTATTTTGATGCGGGTACCCACACAGTAGTAGTAAGGTAGGTTAACTAACTTTCAAATTATGATTCTATGTAATTACTTTATAAAACTAAATGAAAACAGAGAAATACCTACCTACCTAAATAGGTAGGTATTTCTTAAAATAAGGGGAATTAGGAGAATTAGGAGGGTATTTCTGAAAATAAAGCAAGTCACAAATGTTTTTTTTTTGCCACAGACACCATCCTCTGCTTTTATAAAAAACCGGCCAAGTGCGAGTCGGACTCGCGCACGAAGGGTTCCGTACTATTATCAAAACGGCAAAAAAATCACGTTTGTTGTACGGGAGTCTCACTTAAATATTTATTTTATGCTGATTTTAGAGAAATACATCATCTGTGAAAATTTCAACTGTCTAGCTATCACGGTTCACGAGATACAGCCTGGTAACAGACAGACGGACAGCGGTGTCTTAGTAGTCCCGTTTTTTACCCTTTAGATACGGAACCCTAGAAACATAAAAAATAATTCATAATATCTCGTAACCTACCTATTTACCTAACTACGTAGTTAGCATTCCACACGTGACAGGTTGCAATCCCGTCGCCGCTTTCAAGAATACTAACAGGTTTCCTCACGATGTTTTCCTTCACTGTTATAAACACGTGTAACGCGCATATAGGTACATTTTTCGAACAGAAATATCCATTGATGCACAGGATTCGAACTCGAAATTAATTGGAAATTAATAATATCTACCTAGGTACCTATTTACCTAACTACATGAATTCAATAATTCAATTTCAAACTTTTTATTCGATCATGTGAAGTACCACCTATTTACCGACTTACTTTACCGATAGTGGTAAAATAGCGCCACCTGCCAGCGGAATCGCAAACCTCTTTCATCTTACCTCTCAAACCCCGAGCGGTCGCATGAAAACCGCGAAAAGTACCTATAATACGTAGTAACATCAAATGAAACTAGATGGCGCTGGAATGCAAAAACCAAGTTTGTTGTATGGGAGCCCCCCTTAAATATTTATTTTATTCTGTTTTTAGTATTTGTTGTTCGAGCAGCAATAGAAATACATAATCTGTGAAAATTTCAACTGTCTAGCTATCATGGTTCATGAGATACAGCCCTGTGACAGACAGACAGACGGACAGACGGACAGACGGACAGACGGACAGACGGACAGACGGACAGCGAAGTCTTAGTAATAGGGTTCCGATTTTACCCTTTGGGTACGGAACCCTAAAAAAAGACACGACTGTAATCCCCAAGTACGGTAGACATCCTCACATATCTCCAGACGCTTAGATCCTTTGAAGATGTCTAGTGGGGGTAGTCAGAGGGACTTCCAAACATGCTCAAAACGGTGAAGGAAAATATTGTGAGGAAACCGGTTATTATTCTTATATGGGACGATGGGCTTGTAACCTGTCACGTATGGAATGCTAACTACTGTAAAATGTGGGCATGTGCCAAATATAATGTTTGGACGTGCCTCTGAGAGGGTGATAGTTTGTAAGGGACTTTCGTCAGTTTTTAAGGTAGGTAAATAGCTAAAAATTGGTATACAGACTCTTTGTTATAAACAAAAAATACATGCATCAAGTTTTTTTTTTAAATCTACCCCCAGCCCCCTAAAAATGGGAAGCCAAATTTGTATGGGACTTTTCTCGCAATTTTCAGGGTGTAATGCTGACTATTAGTCTGTCTGCCTGTGACGTTATCACAGTCACCGATTGTGATGAAATGCTATATAGAGATAGGTATTTGAAAGTTTTGGGACGGACATAGTCTGCTTTTTTCCAAAGTCTTTTTAAATCGATTTCCCGATTTTAAAACAGTGTAGTCTATATGACACGTAAAATCTACAACAAAATACCTAAATCATTAAAAGATCTTGACGATAATATATTTAGAACTAAATTCAAACTATTATTAATCAACAAATGCTATTATAATATTAACGATTTTATGACAGATAAATTTTGACATTACCATATTTCTATTGAGCCTGTTACTATTATTACTTTTAATTTTTTTGACATTAATTATAATATAATATTGTCTTTATCTTACTATAACATTTGCATGCTAATTTTAGTAGAACATAATTGAATCTAAAATATTATTTATTATCATCTGTGTAACCTACATTGTGTTCAAGCAAATAAATGATCTTTATCTTTATCTTATCTTTATCCCAAATCTACGCGGACGAAGTCGCGGGTAAGAGCTAGTTGATTATATTTATGATTTCGTTATCGGGATCAACTAGGACTTGTCTTTGCTAATTAGTGTTTCGATCATCTATTTATTTTACTAAACTTAGTAGGATTCCTACATAGTTTAAAAATGATAGATTAGTTATAACACAACCCTAACAGATTGCGAATTATTTTTGTACCTGTTTATTATACACTAGCCGACTCGTGACAAACGTTGTTATGTAATTTTTTTTTATTATAATCACATAGGAAAAACAATTTCAGGCAGCTTCCAGTTTCTTCCCTACAAACCGTACTGATAAAATAAATTACAAATTTTGGTAGAATGCGTATCATTCATTTAGTCAAAACTGCGTTGCTATGACGACTAACCCTCGTATTCAAGAACGACACTATGAGAACACGCACCCACAGTGGACGAAATAATATTTCCTATAAATCACTTTATGTGTTGAGCGGCACTATGGCGCACACTACCGTGTGCCTTTAGAGCTCAACTTTGGCTAGAGACACACGACAATGTGTCTCTAGTCACACTATGCAGTGTCGCACAACACATAAAGTGTTTTTTATGAAAAAATATTTCGTCCACTGTGGGTGCGTGTTTTCATAGTGTCGTTCTTGAATACGAGGGTTAATGTTTTTAGTATGTGATGTCAGATTTGTTGCACACCAACGCCATCTATACCAAAATCATCCTTTTTGCGTTTTTTTTATCATTTAGGGGTTGTTTTTCGGATTATAAGTTCCCTCTTTATTTATTCTGATTTTTTATTTACATACTACAGCATATTTCATCTTAATCCGTTTTGTAGTTTATTTTTGATTAGGGAACAAACATAGCAGTCTTATCATAAACTTTCGCATTTATAATATTACTAGCGACCCGCCCCGGCTTCGCACGGGTAGCATGTTATTATACATATAAACCTTCCTCCTGAATCACTCTATCTATTAAAAAAAACCGCATCAAAATCCGTTGTGTAGTTTTAAAGATATAAGCAAACATACATACAGACGCGGGAAGCGGGAAGCGGAAAGCGACTTTGCTTTATACTATGTAGTGATTAGGATTTCAGTTTATTTTCACCCCCCCCTCCACCCAGTTTACACCTCTTTCCCCCATCTTTGTAATTGTACCTAATGCCCTTTGGCGTCAGCTGGCAACACCGCTGTAGAAAGTTGTTTAACGAAATTGAAATATTGATGGAAATGAAGAGCTGAAGGGTTTATTAGGCGTATGATTACAGATACTATTAATGGAACCACTGAACCGGTGGAGGTTGATAGATTGAGGAGATTATACATAATATCCCAATCTTAATATCTTATATATAAAATTCTCGTGTCACAATGTTAGTTACCTTACTCCTTCGAAACGGGTTGACCGATTCTCATGAAATTTTGTGAGCATATTCAGTATGTCTGAGAATCGGCCAACATCTATTTTTCATACCCCTAAGTGATAAGGATGGCCTAAAGATCGGGAAAAACGGAAAGTGCTTTTTTCTGTGGGATTATTGACATTTGGCAGGACAACGTCTGGCGGGACAGCTAGTAACATTATATATGCGAAAGTTTATAAGTGAGTGAGTGAGTGAGTGGGTGTGTGTGTGTGTTTGTTACACTTACACGCAAAAACTACTGAACGGATTAAAATGAAACTTTACAGTACCGTACAGTATTATAGCGGGCGGCAAATTTGGGTGAATTTTTTCAAACATCTTACTTATTTTAGCCTTTATCGTCCCACTGAGGTGGTCTGTAGGTGGTCGTAAAAGTTTACAGGCGGCAAATGTGTAAATCCACCACTGGCTTTCACAAACATAATTAAACTGGTCTAACTTTTATCTAGTCAAATTCAAATTCAAAAATCATTTATTTCAATAAAATCACAGGAATCACTTTGAAACGTCTTAGGAACTAGGTGAAGCTACGCCGATTCCACGCGACCAAGCCTAGAAGAATCAGGCAACAAACACGGCTTGGGGTCTACCTTTTTTTTAATGATCCTTTTCATAAAGCTATGTAGAGCTCCAGTGTGATGCAAATCGAACAAGGTGAAGGCTCAAACAAGAATAATTATTAAAAGTACTACTCAATTCTACTATAAGTACCAAGTAATAGTCAATTCTACCTATAAGTACCTAAGCAAGATCTGCAATTCTGTAAAAATCCCACATGCACTACCAACCCAACAGACTATAACTAATCTAACTAATACAACTTGTAAGTAACATTAAGTAAACCGTCATTACCCTGGCTGTTCGCAGAACTACTTAAATGTCAGCTAAATTGCTTTAACAGACCGAGAGCTGTAATAAGGTGGTAGTACACCCTGCAATTTTGTTCAGCATTCAATCATTCGGACAAGACAGTGTCACGACATAGAGCTTTTAAGCTGATAAAGTTTTATTTGCCTCAATACTTAATTGCAAAGAGGTTACCTACATATAAATCTACGTATCTACATTAAACAGGTTTATTTGATTCGGTTTGTGTGAATGAAAAAAACTACCAAGGTAGTTACCGAAGTATTGTGTTTAAATATATTTTTATCAGAATAATAAATGTTAAGTACCTAGAACTCCGGAATACCTAGTAGTTACCTGTAGGTAACTACTAGGTATTCTATTATATTATTCTATTCTACTACTAGTTACTTAATAGTGAAATAATTTTCAGTAGATCTGGAGATTAACCTCCTTCATCTAAAATCATAAGAATCAGGCAACAAACACGGCTTGGAGTCTACCTTTTTTTCAATGATCCTTTCCTTAATGCTATGTAGAGCTCCAGTGTGGTGCCAATCGAACAAGGTGAAACAAGGATGAATGAAGAAATGTCTTAGGAGCTAGGTGAAGTTACGCCTCTTCCTCGCGACCAGGGCCTAAAAGATTCAGGCAACAAGCTATATAATAACTAGCTTCTCACAAGGCACTAATTTAACGCTACCCTGGGATTAAATTGAAACCGCCAAAAACAAAACCATTGTTCATTGTATTGTTTACGAGGCAGGTAAGAAATGGAAAGCTAAAAACAGATGCACTCCCAAAAAACAACATCTTTAACTGCAACCTTGCCACGAACATTGTCATACAATGTTTCACTCCAAAACTAAACAAATGCAGTGCCAATTACACGTGCACATTAGCAACAAAATGAGCTTGGCTCTAATAACATCCCTGCGTCACTACACACCAACTTGTAATGCAAAATGAACTTTATCCTATCGATTTAAGATTCAATATAGCTTCTGATAAAACTAAAAAATAGGGTGTCCATGATTTTTAAATTTAGTGTGTATTTATACATATTTATACCTATTTTGACAGGTTCTACGTTCTAGAGACGTTCGTCATTGGTGCACAGACATCTAAGTGCAGTACCAGGTTGATGCAAGGTATCTTTAGAATAGTTTTTTTAGTAAGTAAAGTGAATTTTATGGTGTCCATTTTATAAGTACCAAGATGAATGAAGTGAAGTTTCTATACAGCTATACTATAATGCCTTCTGCGCTAATAACAGTGTGGTTGTGTTATGAAGGGTAATTACTTGGTGGCTACGAAATCCGGTAGTTAATTATCCTAAATTGTTTAATGGCGGGTCTGGTGGTTCGTAATCGCTGCCCTCGGGGCTCTGTCCTGTACAAGTGATTTGATGTTTTAAATCTGGTTATAGTGACATATCAAAGTAAATTAACTAGTTTTGCCGCTATTTTTAAACTCGGTAAAAAGTTAATTTCTGCTTCATCGTATTGATCTGAGACAGTATCTGTTGGAACACTATGCTAGTGTGTAACAAGCTTAACTTGTATGATATTGGTGTCGATTCTGTTGGCACCGAGCTAATCTTAAAATTTCCTAAAATATAATTAAAACAATTTCGCTCCTACTCCTTTACGTTAAAGTCTAAATTAGAGTAGGTGGCGATTATGTTTTGTCCATTTTACAATTAAAGTTAGTCTCAATTCGCGTAACCTCAGGATGACAGTTTTAAAACGTAGGCTAGTTTTAAGTAATTTAACGGATTTTTACGTAAATTTAGTCAGCATATAAAAAGATACTGACTAAAGTGAAATTTGACTTTCCTATTTTTTTAGCACATCCGAAATATACGAAAAAAAAACTAAAATTCAAAAATATTCTAAATTTAAGAATTCTTCCATTTATAGGTTAATGTAATTTAGACTTTAACGTAAAGGAATAAGAGCGAAATTGTTTTAATTTAATTTTAAGAAATTGTAGGATTAGCTCGGTGCCAACAGAATCGACACCATGACGCTGGTCTAGTAAGTCATGTAAGTCTTCATGGCAAGCCGTGTACAATTTGTTTATCCAAATATATCTTGAATTATCATCCAGATCGTGTATTATTTCACTATAAACCCATCAGTATCGCTAATGATAATTTTGATTTCCTAGATCTAATTCAAAGCCTAAAGAAATTTATTACAATAATTATTTTGAAGTCTACGCCGAACCACTATAGTATCTTAAACTTTGACTATTCAAAAAGTGACAGTTTAAATATTTGAACGATACATTATCGATACGATACTGGTTCATGCTAACCCAAGGGTTAGCATAGCATGAAACAGTATCGTTCCTCGCGAACAAGCCTAGGAGAAGTTTACGTTAAAATTTTGGCCTCACAGCTTAGTTGATAGTAGATGAGTCCAAACAGGACAAACATTATCTGTAATGAACAATATGAACATGTTATTTTCGACATCTTTAAAGATCTCAGCGTCTGGAGATCTATGAGGAAGTTTACTATGCTTGGGGAGTACAGTCGTGATCCTATTAGAAATACAAGAAAGCGATAGAATTGAAATCAGACCAGCTATACGTTTATAGGTAGGTACATAAAAATACAAAGCCGCATTGATAGCCTCCTCTTTTTTAAGGTTAGTTAAACATAATATTGTTTAGGTATTATTCAGTGGGAGATAAGGAAGCATACATTTGACTAAGAATACGGGGGTTATAAAACCAAAAAGATTTCGCAATAAGAAAAACAATAAACACTTGAACGCTAATTAGGCACAGTATGCGCCTATGAAGAGACTATCTAACCGATCTCTATACTGTAAATCAGAACATCTGTCTTATTACGTGACTAATTACGTGTTGCGATTGCTATCAGTCACAAAGGAATCACCGATCGTATAAATAAAGTCAATTTGCATGTTAAATGGCGGTGTGACAGCGAAGACAGTGACAGTACGACGAGGTTGGATTAAAAGTGTCAGACGATACATTGCTATTAATTGTAGCCTAATTGGCGGGGATTTGTATTAAGAATGACTTTAAATCGGTTTAATGAGGATGTAGTCATGTTGGCTGTGTGGGTTAATTTCATTCCTAAGGTCGTGGGTTTGATCCTTGTTCGTGCACTGTAGTGTATACGAAACAATAAAGTTATCAACGTGTGCGTTAGCGAGTGAATACGAGGATAGCCGAACGATCACCGGATCACTCAAAGCGAGGACTCAAAGGGAAGCGGTCACGTTTGATGGTTAAACCACTCGAGATGTTTTATTTGATACCCAAGCAACCTGTACAAGTGGCGACCGTGCCAGTGGTTACAACTATTTACGTAAGTAAACAAAAAATAAAACACAAAAAAAAAAAAAAGGTAGATCAACGAGTCGAAACTGTTTTGTCTTACAAATAAAAGATGGGAAACTTACTAGATTGTTATTACAAATAAAATACGAACAAAAATGTACCTAAAACGAAAATCTAAGATAATGTACCTAATTATTATCTTTCTAAGGTGCATTTTATAATGATTCTACTAGCTTATCGGACTAGTTGGTGAGAGGAGCGCATTTATCGCCTCCATACTACCTTCTGGTCGACTTGTTATCATACATTTTGCATTAGAATCCGAATCTCATATCGTTGATGAGATGTGTACAATGTACATAGATACAGTGTTACCTCAGGTTTGAGTCTCCGACAAAGTATATTAAACGATTTGTAACCATAACTTTTAAGTTATAAAACAAAACTATGTATAGTTTTGTCACGATTAATTTTATTTAATTTGGAAATACTCAAACCAATATTAAGAAAATATTGAAATGTTTATATAATATAATTACTATTATCGTTGTCTTTAAATAGACCATCCATCCATCCAAAGTGAAATATGTAATACATTATGCATTTGTTTTGGTTACAATCATTTAACGAACACCTGTATTTGTCGGTTTCCAAAAACTAATTGGGGTATCACTAGATTAAAGAGGTAGTTTGGATTACCAAACGGTACCTGTTAAATCGAAAATAAGAAATGATAGTTTGACATAATTGACAAACGGTATCTAAATACATTTATGGTATGGTTTAAATAAATCTGAATGGAAATGATAGTTTGCCAAATTCACAAACGGTATCTAATGGTATGGCTTAGAGAAATCTAAACAGAAGGTAATATTAAAGTTTGACAAATTGACAAACGGTATGGTTTAGAGTGTCCACCAGAGGGCGCGGTGAAGTAAACATTGAATTTGTGCGACCTCCTAGAAGTAATTGTTTTTTCTGTTATTACGTACAGTTTCGACCTAAAAGTTGTGCACATAGGAAGTGAAACTCCATATACTAGTGACACATTGGAGACACGGCTGTAAGATCAGTTTGCGGATAGTGAAAGAAGCAAAACAACAGTAACGGATCTTAGTCGATAAAACCGTAAAAGTGACACTAAGAACAAAAGTGATAAAAAATTAACTCAGTTCAGTACTACAAGTGACTAAAAAACACCTAATACAGCGCTTACGTGAGCAATTCAACAAAATTTATCGTAAACATAACCTGCAAGACCTACTTGGATGAGTCATCGATCGAAAAAAAGAGTGCACAGAAGCGACATCTTTTATCGAATAGAAACATTCATCACTCCAAGAAAATCCTCAAGAGGGCGGTAAAACGAAAAACTTTCTTGAGAGCGCCATCTAGTATCGAGTAGCAAAAACTGTTTTTACTGTTCGCAGATCGACCTCCAGAGGACTTCAAGAATAATGTCTCTAGAAAACATGGAGAAACTGTTGCATGAACTGAGAATAAAAATTAAAAGCGATATTAACATCACTCTAAATGACCAGGAGGAAAGAATAACTACAAAAATTAATGAAAACATTGATAGAAAATTCGACTGCATTAACGAAAAGATAGAAAAAATCAATCAAACGAACGAAGACCAAGAAAAAAGGCTTACACTATTAGAAAAACAAATAAGGGAGAGAAACATAATATTTTTCGGAGTGGACGAAGGCGAGAAATACTACGAAGAGTTAGAGGAAAAAGTTATAACAACATTATGCAAAATGGATATTAAATGCTGCAAAAATGAAATTGAAATTGCTAGAAGAATGGGGAAACATATTGTAGGGAAAGTCCGCCCAATAAACGTCACCCTTACAACATACGGCAAGAAAATAGCCATTTTAAAAAACAAAAATAAACTTGAAAATACAAAAGTATATATTAAGGAAGACTTCTCGCCAAAAGTTCTAGAAGTACGCAAATCACTACAGGAACAACTAAAAAAGGAGAGAAGTGAAGGGAAAATTGCATATCTCAGATACGATAAAATTGTAATACGAGGTCTAAACCGCAACATACAAGAAGAATCTCATAACTCAAACTCCAAAAAAAGAGAGTTAGAGATCACGCCGCCCCACCAAGCCGCAAACACTTCTACACACTTTCCAACGAGGACTAAATACCAGGCAGCCAAAAAGAACAAAACTACACTCAAGGGAAGCCAGAACTCTATTACAAACTTTGTGCAGAGGCGCTGCGACGTTGATGACGCGACTGAATAGCAACTAAATACACCCCTCTCCACCACCGCCGCCAACTCTACCAAAACACAGAAAAAAGAACCAGGCGCCAATGCGCCAAGCATCCCAATTAGGGCGTGTAAAAACCGGGTTGTTTAGAAAAACCGGGTTTTTCGGTTTTTAGTTTTCAATAACCGGTTAAACCGGTTAATCGGTTATTTTTCAAGTTTTTTATATAGGTGTCTTAAGACATAATAAAACCATACATTTTAATGAAAATTAACTTATTATTCAAATAAGCAAGCACCAATTAAATTAACTTGTTAAATTTCAAAATATTTTGATGTACTCAAAACTCACCCTTACTCGAATAAAGTAATAAAGGCAAAAATATGATAATCAGTCATAATAGTTAACAATAATACCTCATTATTCTTAGTTGTAATTGTAACCTCAAAACTAACTTGATCAAACTCTTCTGAGGCCCCTCCAATACCCCTTGAAAAGTACTTCATGTTTTAACACGGGTGTTTATCACGTAATTACCCTTAATTTATTTTCCAGACGTTTCGGCTATGTTCCAATAGCCATGGTCGCTGGCTGACTGGAGAACACGGTGCCACCGTCGAGAAGCGGAGGCAGTTGACGAAACTACCCTCACTTGGTCTTCAGAAATAGAAATGTCCATGTTCGTATTACGACACACCACACTAACTGTATCTACGCACTGAGATGGTCTGTCACGACGCCCACATATAGTAACCACAGGATTCCAAGAATTAGAGTCTATAGCCGTCTTCACGATTTAAATTTGAGTACTTCTTGATTTCAATAGCTTCAGGGTGACAGACAAAATTGGAAATGTGTTGAGGAGATTTTCAATTAAGTCAGTTTTCACTCCGTTGTCTAAGGTGGCTAAGCAGTTACGGACTCCAAAGGATGTTGTACCTTTGCAGATGCCTAGTGTATATAAGATAGACTGTAGTTGTGGCCGTTCATACATTGGGCAAACAAAAAGAACTATAGCCGAACGTGTCAAAGAACATATTGCAGCTGTCAAAAATCGCCAGGTAAACAAGTCAGCGATCGCAGAGCACTTAGTAGATTCGGGACCGTCTCACTGGATAGAACTACATGACCCAAAAGTTCTGTCTAGTGAACGCCATTATTATAAGATAATAGTTCAGGAAGCTATTGCAATCAAGAAGTACTCAAATTTCAATCGTGAAGACGGCTATAGGTATATACTCTCTAATTCTTGGAATCCTGTGGTCACAATGTGTGGGCGTCGTGACAGACCATCACAGTGCGTAGATACAGTTAGTGTGGTGTGTCGTAATACGAACATGGACATTTCTATTTCTGAAGACCAAGTGAGGGTAGTTTCGTCAACTGCCTCCGCTTCTCGACGGTAGCACCGTGTTCTCCAGTCTGCCTGGTGTGATAAAAACCCGTGTTAAATCTATAGTTATGTCTACTAATCACGATAGTTTGAAAAATAATACTTCATGTTTGCATCTTAAATCGATTTATTGGAGTTTTCTCAATTCCTCATTTACCTGTGGTGGTTTCTAAATGTCACGAAAGTCAAAGAAACGTTACACAGTCGTTAAGAAGCTGTTGAGGAATGCTCAAGGTAGATCGCGAGATACCTTGAGTTGACAGTTTCTTCACTGAGGAAATATGTTGAGGAATCCTCGACATGAGGCAAACTCGAAGTCATTTTATTAACTACAACTACTAAAACACGGTTACGAGGTCGAGTCTAAGTGAGGATATTTCTAGGTAACAACTAAGAATATAGGAATAAGAATAATTAACTTTTTTAATTGGTAGGTATTTTTAAAACTCTTTCTCGTACTCAAATCCTAATAATATTATAAATACGAAAGTTTGTGAAGATGTTTGTATGTTTAAATATCAATCAGGCCTTAACGAAAAAACGTATTAAGAAGAAATTAGCTGTAGATGTAGATTATAATGCCCGATTAAAACATAGGGTGGTTTATAATCCGAAAAATATTGCCAAAATGATAAAAAAAAATGCAAAAATAATGAATTTGGAAAAAATCGAATATCCGGTTATTTTTCCAAAAAAACCGGTGAAAAAACCGACCTAAAATCAGTCGGTTAATCGGTTTTTCGGTTAATCGATTAATCGGTTTACATGCCCTAATCCCAATACGGCTGGTCACCGCGGGAGAGCTAGACCAAAACCCTCCAGATCATAACAAGAAACTACAACAAAAATCGAACCAAGATTTATATTTATGCACCTATAATGTAAGATCACTATCAAACGAAGAAAGAATGATAACTCTGAAATATACACTTCGACACATTAAATACGATATAATAGGGCTAGCAGAAGTCAGACGTGAAGGATACGACATACAAGAGGACGACGAACATATTTTCTGTTATTATGGCCAAACAAAAGGACGCCTTGGAGTGGGCTTTTTGATAAGGAAAATATTTAAGTCCAACTTTGAAAGCTTTAGAGGACTATCAGATAGAGTAGCAATACTAAATCTGAAATTCGACCAATTGAAAATATCCCTCATACAAGTACATGCACCAACTGCCGATTCAAGTGACGAGGATGTAGAGTTGTTCTACAATACACTCTATAAAGCCCAAAGCATTTCAGAGAAAAAACAGATAATAATGGGAGATTTCAATGCCAAAATAGGAATACCAAGCAAAGATGAAACAAAAACTGGACTTTTCGGAACCTTCGGGCTAGGAACACGCAACGAAAGAGGACAAAGGTTAATGGAATTTGCCATGGAAAATAAACTGTACATTATCAATACGTTCTTCTATACAAAAGCAAAACAAAGATGGACATGGATTTCACCAGACAAAAAGACAAAAAACGAAATAGACTACATCCTTACCTCTGAAGGTAAATTATTTAATAACATAAAAGTACTTAACCTTACCTACCCTTCGGATCACCGTATAGTTCGGGGCTCATGTCACTTACAAAAACATAAGAAAAACAGAACTCAATATAGACCTAATCTACCAAAAATTTTAGAAACAGAAGAAGAAATAAGTACCTTCAAGAGCAACATTATCTACAAACTGGAAAAATTATTATTACATAATGCAACAGAAGAAGACGTCCAAACTTTATATAACAAGATAGAACAATGTATCCTTGAAAGTATTCCGAAGAAAGAGTCAAATTTCAAAAATAAAAAATCTATTTTATCAGAAAAGTCAAAAACCCTAATTAAAAGAAGACATGAATTACAAAACAAGAAACCGCTCTTAAAAGATGACAAACTAGAACTGACCATACTATACAAGATGACCAACAAACAAATTAAACTCGACTACAAAAATCACAGGTCACAGATAATAAAAAAACACCTACAAGTCTCTGGCAGCATAAAAAGGGCACATAAAGAGCTCAGCACGAAAAAGAAGTGGATACCAAAACTAAAAAAAGGAGACATCTGTAAGGAAACTCGAAGTGGAATATTGTCCGTCGCTACAAAATTTTACGAGAATCTTTATAAACAGAAGACTCTAACACCAAAGCCACTTACCGATGAAGAAACCTTTAAAAACCTCACAGAACATTCACAATCAAGGTACCTGTATAACGAAGAAAACTGTGGAAATCTTACGACATACTTCGATAAAAAGGAAATAGATCACTTGATCAGAAAGCTGAAAACCAGAAAAAGCCCAGGAGCAGATGGAGTCACAAATGATCTGCTCAAAGCGACGGATGGTACGCTTCTTACACCACTCACCATACTTTTCAACAAAATACTACGAGAGTTGCCGGTGCCGAAACAGTGGGTAGAGTCAGACATCATAATACTGTATAAAAAAGGAGACCCAACAGATATCGCAAATTATCGACCAATAAGCCTTATGTCAAGTCTCTACAAACTCTTTTCTCAGGGCTTACAAACAAGAATAACTCCTAAAATAGAACTATTTCTCTACAATGAACAAGCTGGCTTTCGTAGAAGTTTCAGTACAATTGACCACATTTTTACAGTAGAACAAATAATTGAGAAGTACCAAGAATTCAGAAGTCCACTTTACCTTGCTTTCATCTACTACAAAAAAGCATTCGACTCAATAGAACACGCAGCTATCTGGAAAGCCCTAAAAGAAGCCCAAGTAGATAACACATATATCAAAATAATTAAGAGCATATACGGTAACTGCAAAAGCAGAGTAAAACTTGAAACATACGGTAAGTACTTCAACACCGAAAGAGGTGTAAGACAGGGGGATCCGCTCTCTCCGACTATATTCATAACCGTACTTCATTCAATTATGAAGGACCTGAACTGGAATAACACAGGAATAAGCATAAACGGAAAAAATCTCACTTACCTTGCTTTTGCAGACGACATAGTCTTACTATCAAACAACGCACAGAAACTTCAGTATATGCTGTCGACTCTACATGAAGCTAGTATAGTATCAGGACTAGAAATGAACTTACAAAAAACTCAAGCTATGACTAACGCTATAGAAAACAAATTATTTATAGAAAACACAGAACTGGAATACGTGCAAGAATATATTTACCTGGGAAAGCAAATTTCATTCAAACAAACAAACAACGTAGAAGAAATCGAAAGAAGAGTAACAAAAACATGGAATAAATTTTGGAGCATGAAAGAGGTATTAAAGGGACCGCTGCCCCTTACACTAAAGAAAAAAGTGGTTGACTCATGTCTTTTACCAACACTTACATATGGAAGCCAAACATGGTCATACACAAGAGAAGCAAAAAATAAAATAATGAAATGTCAAAAAGCTATAGAGAGAAATATATTAAGGGTAAAATTAATAGACAAAATAAAACACACAAATATAAGAAACCAAACCAAATTCATAGACGCTCTAGATCATGCGCTAAAAATGAAATGGCAGTGGGCGGGACATGCAGCCAGAATGAATGAAGAAAGGTGGGCCAACAGAGTGACTACCTGGAAAGGCCCAACAGGGACAAGAAGAACAGGCAGACCGTTGACCCGATGGTCAGACGAAATAAGAAAAACCGCCAACACACGAAATTGGACAGAGATGGCAGCGGATCGCGAACACTGGAAAGAACTGGAGGAGGCCTTTACTCGAGAGGGGTCCTAATAAATATATAAGAATATCTATGTACATACTTACTTAATTTAAGGAATAAACAGGCTTTTTTATTTTTATTTTATTTATTTATTATGGTTTAGAGAAATCTAAGCGAAAGGTAAAATTATAATTTGACAAAATTGTCAAACGGTATGTAAATATGGTATAGTTTAGAAAAATCTGAACGGAAGGTAAAATTATAGTTGGATAAAATTGTCAAACGGTATCTAATTATGGTATAGTTTAGAGAAATCTGAACGAAAGGTAAAATTATAGTTTGATAAAATTGTCAAACGGTACCTATCTAAATATGGTATAGTTTAGAGAAATCTGAACAAGGGGATTTACTATCATTATAGTTTGCCCCATCAAAATGTCGACTTTGATGTACTTAAATGTAGCTCAAACAGTTATTGACTTAATAACGTTAAAAAATCCGTATTTTTACAACTGACTCGCACACTCACTGACTTTTATAGATCAAAAACCTAACTTACTTCCAGATGACCTAGAAACCTGATATTTGGCATCAAGGTAGGTTATTGGGAGTATACAAAAGAAAAAGTTCAAAAAGTTAACTTAATAAGTTAAGGACCAACGTTATTTGACCCGCGTCGAGTACGAGCGGTGTAATAAACAGTGGTTCTGATAGTTATTGATGAGACCTGCAATTATTCATTAGCTGGCATCATTTAAAGATTTGAAACGTTGCCAAAGTGTAGGTACGCGTCTATGTTAGACTGTCGAGATCAAAATAAACTAATAAGGCTTACTATCCAACGGGTCGGATTAACGACAAAGTCGTTTCATTACACATATATTATGTATCTGTGAAGGTACCTAACTTGTATTTAAATAAAATATTTTATTTGGTGTTTTTAACCATTTACGTCGTGTTATGTAAGTTTATGTACATATTGCGACCATAAAGGTATTTGATAAAGATAAAAAGCTGTAAGTATGTACCTGAAAAACAAAAATAAACTAAAAAATAAAATATACAGATATTCCATCAAAAATATAAATGTGAAATGATAGCCAAGTTAAATTATAACTTATGTATGTTCTTATGTCAACGAAATCGGCATTAGAAATGAGATCTATGAGTACCAAGTTCTGTGTAGAAAATCCTAAAAAAAAAATAGTTACAAGAACATGTAACATGTTCAAAAAATCTTGAGCTTGAAGCTCAAGATTTGATTTGTTGGTGAAAAAATTAGCCAAGGAAAAAATGCATTTCATCGTTAGTGAGGGTAGACATTATAATCACCTTTATTTGTAGTAAAGGCTTGACAGTGTTCGGTGTTTATTAGTTGACTCGAGAATACTATTAAATAATAATAATAATAATAATAATAATAATAATAATAATAATATTGGAATTAATTTTGTTGCCATGCGAAAACATGGTAAATTTTATTGACGACATCGTTGTTTATGTAAGCGACGACGCCCAACATGATGTGAGAATCAAAAAGTATTAGTAGTTATTACCCGTTCTTTCGAATAAGAGCAAATGCTTACATAGTAGGGTCAAACAAATAAACTTATTTGGTCATCGTGAGAGCTTCACGTAAAGGTATACATATAGAAAAAATAGAAATAGAAAAAAAAAGGTACTTAGGTATTTAAAAAATCTATTGCTGTTGCGCTGTGCCCGATATGACATGTATAAACGTATGAATGGTGATAGAGACAACGGCACTCGGACCCAATTAAATTCTTAATGATGAAATCGCTATTTCGTATTCTCCTGTTTTCTCCTTCAAAACTAAATCGATTTTAATATTTTTTCAAGAATAATAAAGAGAAAGATTTTGCTTTGCCTGTATGTTTTTCTTTTATTATTTTACATTCGTCAAATTGGTTTTATGGACGTCTCAAGAGGGCGATAAAACTGGTAAAATTTTGTGATTTTAGAAGGCTCTAATTCATAAACTAATTAGTTTTTGGAGAAAAACATAACATAGAGGCATACAATGGTCCGCATAGATTGTATGGTCGAAATATTAAAAACATCATTATCCAGGGAGGAGACAGGGAAAAACGAGGAACGTCGAGGAAAATGCCTGCCCAGCAATGCTCTTAAGACATTAGGATACTATGATTCTAATGATAAGACACAAGTTTACGCTGATGCTAGTCCTGTTGGGTTAGTTAGGGGCTGTTCTTGTCAAGAATGGGTAGCCCCGTGGGCCAAGAATTATTGTATAATGGTAATAAAAGTCTTCTGATCGCGAAAATTGGTATTGCTAAACAGAAAAAGAAATTGGTTTTGACTGCAAAGTCAAAGTCAAAGTCAAGGTCAAAGTCGAAGTCGAAGTCGAAGTCGAAGCCGAAGCCGAAGCCGAAGCCGAAGCCGAAGCCGAAGCCGAAGCCGAAGCCGAAGCCGAAGCCGAAGCCGAAGTCAAAGTCAAAGTCAAAGTCAAAGTCAAAGTCAAAGTCAAAGTCAAAGTCAAAGTCAAAGTCAAAGTCAAAGTCAAAGTCAAAGTCAAAGTCAAAGTCAAAGTCAAAGTCAAAGTCAAAGTCAAAGCTTGAATTCATTGCTTGAAACACAGGTGTAGAAGATGTTAATTAATTACATCTACCTGGATGACTAGGACAATATTTCATTGCCCGGAAACACGGACTTTTTCTAAAAATGAAACCTAGCTAGATCGATGTATCGCCCGCATACTAAATTTCACGAACATCGTTGGAGCCGTAACCGAGATTCAGATTAGAATTGCCCGTTTAAAGGTATTCGATAATTATGAAACCAATGTACTCTGCCTATGTGAAGTCATGCAATATGAAATGTAATTAAATGATATACTTAATAAAAATTACAAAAAATAATAATAATATTTTTAAAAAGACAACAGTCATACACGGAAATAATTAGGCACATTTAAAATAATAAAACATAACTAATTACAATTAGAATTTAGAAGATTTCTATCATTCATGTTATCGTCTATGGCATAATAATATTTGCTACTAATAATTTGGTAAGTAATCATAAACCTTTCGAAGTAATATTTGGGCCTAATTCAAAACCGCGTGCAAGAATTATCATGGAGTCTGTACAGTACAGTCATGATGAGGTACATAATTGCAATTAATGAAGAACTATGATATAGATGCATGTTATGAAATCACTTTAGAAAATGATAATGGTATGCTTGCTTGCCTTTGAAATAAACAAAGAAATAATATTATTGTATTAATACATAAAAGTAATATTATTATTAATACATAGTAATAATATTATTATAATATTATGCATACTTTCATAAAATCACGCCTGTTTACTAAAGAGGTAGGCAGAGACTACGGCTTTCCACTTGCTACAATCCTGACACTTCTTTTGCTTCATTCACTCTGATCAATTGAACGTTGCGAGTACGCCTACAGTGACACACATGCAAATCTTGAAACGAAGGATATGGATGCAGAGATGAAGATTTAAAAGAAAGAAGATGGATAGGCGACGACGGAAAAGTCATCAAAGATGCAATCGAAGAAAATAAATTAGACATGCAATGATGCGATGAAGGAAGTGATGTTGTATCAGAAAATGAAGCTAATGGAAAAACACTATGCAGAAATATAGTTAAGTAAAAAAGGGTTGAAGGCAAGTGAAAAGTCTGATAAAGATAAAGATAGTTTATTTGCTTGAACACAATGTAGGTTACACAGATATTAATAAATACTATTTTTGAAATGTTTATGTAACTACTAAATAAATCATATGTTAAAGTTAATTTAATTAAAATTAAATAATTAATATTATAAATTAGTCTTACCTAACGATTGAAATATTGTACTTAATGATCTGATGTAACTAGAATTAATTATTATTGTTACCAGGTTGTTACTAGAATTATTATTTCATTTTCTTTTTGTAAAAGGTAGATGTAGTGTATACGAAACAATAAAGTTATCAACGTGTGCGTTAGCGAGTGAATACGAGGATAGCCGAACGATCACCGGATCACTCAAAGCGAGGACTCAAAGGGAAGCGGTCACGTTTGATGGTTAAACCACTCGAGATGTTTTATTTGATACCCAAGCAACCTGTACATGCACTAAGGGATTTATCTAAGTACTAATATTATAAATCAGAAAATATGTGAGGATGTTTGGATGTTTGTGCCTTAATCACGACCAAACGACTGAACGGATTTGAATGAAACTTGGAATATACATAGCTTATGTCCTGGAATAATAGATAGGATATTTTTTATCAAGGTACCACACGAGCGAAGCTGCGGTTAGAAGCTAGTAAGAAGTTATATGCTCAAATTAGTGAAATAAAATATCACGGCGAAACCAGTAGACATATTATTATTACTGACTGGCATCACAGCTCAGTTGGTAGTAACTCTGCCTTCTGCGCTGTAGGTTGTGGGTTCGATCCCCACCCAGGGCAAATATTTGTGTGATGAACATAGATGTTTGTTCTGTGTCTGGGTGTTAATATATTACAAGCTTTGCTTAGTTTGGGGCTAGATGGCGCTGTGTATAAAGTCTGCCAATATTTATTTATTTATTTATTGTAACCTGTCACGTATGGAATGCTAACTAGTGAAAAATATAGGCAGGTGTAGAATACAGTATTTTTAAGTTATTTTGAGCAGTTCTTCAAGGATGCACTCCTGGAAATCTTCGACGATGCCAACAGTGTTTGGAAATAATAGTGTGAACCTATCTGACTAGCTCAAAGCTCTGTTGTTAGTAGCTCTGCCTTTTGAACTGTAATATAAGGTATACTCGTACCTACATTTACTTAAAGCTAGTAATAATCTCTTTTCTTCTTTATTTCTACGCAATGTCAAGATTGGCACTTTTATTCATCGTCTGTTTGTTCCCAAGATTGTTTTGCCCTATTCATAAAACCTTGGTTTCCTAATAATGCGGCGATTGCATCACGGCCGCTATATTTAATTTAGAGACATGTCCAAAGTAGATTCAGTATTTTACAATTTAGCCCAGTCAATGGATCTGGAACAGTTCGAATATGTCCAACACATTTTTGTGACCACTTATACTGAAGTCACAACACCGTTCGTTGCTTTAGTAATCCTGATGCTGCCGCTAGGTATATCACTGTAATAAGACGACTGACGCTACTCTAGAAAGGTCTTGGAAAGACTCGTTTAAGTAATCCACATAATAACAACCTCCATTTCCATCAAGACACGTAATTACAAATCGGCAGTCACCGCCCGAGGCGTCGGCTGACGTACGACGTGCAAACTCAATAATTATCCCACAATCGAATTACCTGCTATGCGGGATTAAACTGTAGTTGCAGATATAAACAGAGCTTGTGGAATTAAAGATTGCATAGATGCGTTTGATATAAACGCAAATGAAGGGTTAGGGAGATTCGAATAAAAATACGGTTTCCGGGTAGTATATAATATATACCTACATATTTGTAATTGTTACAAAAAAAAACACATTTCAAAATTCCTAGTTTTTATTGATTAAATTAGGATTTACACATTTTTTTCCATTAAATCATACAATATTCTTTAGCGGTTAATAAACTTGAAAAATTAAACACATATTTATTGTCATTTTTTTTACATAAAAAATAAAATGCTATTTTCTGCTTTAGCTCGTTGAAGACACACACATGTTTGTGTCATTACTATAATTATTATTCTACTATGGTCGATACGATATGTACGTTTACTATTATTCTTCTGTTTGTCATAATTAGACTCGTAGTTATCGTAATTATATACTGCAAAATTAGCCATGTCTAAACGTTGAATTTGTAGTTTGAACATACCTAGCGTGCCCCTGACTATGATCAATATTTGATATCTTATATACTAACTTCAGCCACTGAAGTTCTGTGGGTATTTCAAATAGAAATACGGCTAAATAATCATCTATTGATGCTCTTCACCATGAGCATTGCCCGTGACCGCTATCAACGGTAGATCGGTGAACAATCACGATAGTTTTCATTCTATGATCTAGGATATAAATAGGTTCTTGGGGATATTTTAATTTATATATTTTTTTTTATTTTGGGTAAACTTGGGTGTAAAGTTAAAGGCTAATTAAAAGTTTCCACATGCATACATTAGAATAGAATAAGTAGGTTGTAGTAAGTTTATAAAAATGTTATACTTTAATATTTATTATTATTATTATTACTTATGATCCTACTGAGATATATTCGAACGTGCTTTTTCGGGAGGGAATAAATTAACGCTTTAATTATATCGTGAGTGGTCGGCGGTACAAAGGAGGCCGCGCGCGTGTTGATTTTCAGTTTATTTCATTAGATTTGCGCTGCGGGGTGCGGGTTCGACGCTGGTAGGGTGACTATAGTTTTAGGATGTTTATTGTGGAACATATGTTATTACGAAAGATCTGAGAGGAATAAAAACGTGTGCTGACACTGGGATAAGGGTAAGGAGATGATTGTGGAAATATTCAAGAGTTTAAAGCGATATACTCGTTTAAAACAAGAATTTAAAACTTAAAAATGTATAAATAGATAGGTATGCTAAGCTAACTAATAATCGAGTGAGGTGTTTATTTACTAAATGTGTGTAAAAATTACAAATATAGAGGTTTTACGTAGAATACAGGAAAAAAGGATCCTATTAACAACGATTGAGAACAGAAGAGGGAAGATGGTTGGCCACCTTATACGGCACGACAGTTTTATAAAGACTATAATGGAAGGGAAGATTGAAGGGAAGAGAGGAGAGGAAGAGAGTCGTATAAGGAAGTTAAAGAGACGGCACTGGAGAGAAATAGATGGAGAGAGCTGCATCAATTACACCGACAAGAGCACAGCTCTTAAGTTAGAAGAAGAAGTGTAAAATATATATATTTTTTTTATTTCTTGTTGATTAAATAAAGCCAAAGTTTAAAAAAATATTCCAATATAAGAATGTAACTACCTCATCATATCAGCCTTGCTGTAGGTACATGGGCTTCATAAAGTAAAGCATCTAGAAGAATATCTCCTTTTAATAGAAAAGCATGGTCACCCGACGTTCCGCCATAGGGTTCACCTGTCTGCTTAAAATTTTAAAATATAGCATTTTTAATGAAGTAACCTTTTCAATTTTCGGCTTTACGGCCTTATCCGCGTGACATCGGCCCTAATCAAGCTCGTTTACTTGTTTCAAAATGGTTCTGTTGATTCTTTACCATTTTATTTATGTTATTTACTGCCGCCGATGATTACCTTTCTTTTTTAATTTTAACATACGATAGCTTGAGAAAATATTTGATAATTGAATTTTTGTGATCGTTATTGTGGGGCTCGACGTGCGATCACACTGTTGTGGTCAAATTCATAAGCTAAATAAATAATCACTAGGAACACTTTGAAACGTCTCAGGTGGGTGAAGTGACGCCAGTTCAACTGTTTAACTATTCAACTGTTTAGTTATAATCAACTTTAAAACCTTATCATATCTAAAGCAACTCATTTTTCAATAAAAAAGTGTTTGAGGTTGATAGACTAAAATATAATAGCAAAATTAGTGTTAACTTATCAAAATAAACGTGTTTGTATAATTATTATAAGTTTTTTTATACCTTCGGTTACATTATTGCAATTTATGAATGAATCTTAATTTTTTTTTAAATAAAACATAGCTCTTGTTAGTGGCTAAAGTCGCTGATAAGTGAAATAAACTTAAAAAATTGGTCCAGTAGTTTTTTAGTTTTTCAAATTAAATTAAAAATGTTACCTATTTATAATAGTGTCTAGTGAACGTACGATTCAAAATATTATAACATCATCAGTTGCATTGATCAAAAAGATGGTCGTGTAGCCACTTTATGGGTCTAATAGAGCGGCTTTTTTTGAAGACTGTCACGATTCTTGTGAACAAACTTTAAATTGGTTACACTTATTATTGTTCAAGCTTGACCTTTTAGATATTTCGGGAGTTTAGTCTAAGGATACGGTTATTTAGTTTGTGTAAATTAAACTTTTATATTATTTTGTATATAAACTTCAACACGTTTATTATTCACAGTAATTTTATTTAGGAGCACGGTTTTTTGTAAAATCGTGCTTCGAACAACCATTAAAAAACTAACAGACACTTGATTTATAGAAAAATATATAAATGTTTATTTATGTAATACTCGTAGATCTTAATAACATTGTGGGCATATGTCAAATGTAATGATTGGACGTGCATCTGACTACTTTTTGGCATATTCAGGTAAGACATCCAGGCGCCTGAGCGTACTTAAGAATTTGGTGATATTTCATTTTCTTTAATTATAACAGCAAAAACATTTAAAATATTATTTATATCATACTTATTCACAATACCTAATAAAAATATTGTGCATAACATAATTATTGAATGTTTTAAGCATAATATTTTGCTATATTAAAAATCAGTTAGGATAGGATTTACGAATTTATGGGATAAAACAATCTGTATTTTGTATCAGTTGTAGGTACATAGCTGCTGATACAAAATATATATTGTTTTTTTCCTATAAATTCATAAATCCATGGTCAACACACTAATTGCATCTCGATGACGACTTCATCACTGAATAATAATATCATAATAATGACACGCGCACTAACAGCCTTTTTGCGCGCATAATAACTTTCCTGTAATCTAAATTGTACGAGAAAATACCTAGAAATGTAGAGAAAGATTGTTCTATTTTGTTTCCTTATTGACTTTAGTACTGACTTAGTCGGTAGTCTTGACTTTCTAAAGCTGGGGTCCCACGGCGCGTAAAACGACGGGCCGCGCCGGATGACGCTCCGCCTTTGTGCGTCCGGCGCGTCGCGTACAGAGCGTTCCGAGCACGGGCCACCAGTATGCATCGTTCCCACGGCGCGTCCGTCCGCCTTGGCGCGGTCTGGCGCGTGAAAACGCGGGCCGTGGGACCCCGGCATAAGAGGTAGCTACAGCTAGTATTATTACTTTAAAAGTCACACAAAATGACAGATGTGTTGGTGGGAGGTACCTCGACTTTCAAACCCTCAGTTTTCATTTCATCTTGAAAACCATTAAACTTAAAAAGAAACTGTCTGTAATTTACTTAGCTAGTATGATTATCTAACAAATTATATAAAAATGAACTGTTTAGCTATTCATAGATTTGAGTAAAAACCAAATTAGTGTTTTGGAAGAGCCAACTTTGAAAAATAAATCTATCGAGAAAAGTTTCACCAATTGTATTTCTATCTATAACTAGCCGACCCGTGACAGACGTTGTCCTGTCAAATTTCAATAATCGAATAGAAAAGACTGAATCTTTTTAGTCTGCGATGTCACATTTGTTGCACACCAGCGCCATCTATACAAAAATCATCCCTTTTGCGTTTTTTATAGTTTTTCATATTTTCAAGTAGTCTATTATTTATTCGGGCACTATATCTACATCTACAGCAAATTTCAACTTAATCCGTTTTGTCGTTTAGGCCTGAAACATAAGTACATACAACCTCACAAACTTTCGCATTTATAATATTACTAGCTGACCCGTGCCCGCTTCGCTGTGCGTAAGACATTTCTAATACCATCGTTGACTTTTTTGTAGACGTTTTTAAGGTGTACAATACTGTAGTACATTATTTTGATATATCTCGTGGGGTTCAGCCAGCATTTGCAATGTAAGCGCAAAAAAATGTGTTTATTTACGACATCACATTAGAAACCTCTAAAATTATCAGTGTTTCTCTACTATATTATGCATGTATTATACATATAAACCTTCCTCTTGAATCACTCTGTTTATTAAAAAAAACCGCATCAAAATCCGTTGTGTAGTTTTAAAGATATAAGCAAACATACATACAGACATACAGACGCGGGAAGCGGAAAGCGACTTTGCTTTATACTATGTAGTGATTAGGATTTAACTAGATTAAATTCTTTTGTTATTTTTGTTAAAAGAAACAAAACTGCAAGGTTTTGCGGTTATAGAGAAAAATAAATTCAGCATTCATAAAAAAAAAACTATGAATCGCCTTACCTTAAATAATATTATTAAATACTAGCTGACCCGGCAGACTTCGTACTGCCTCAATCGATCGACATCTTTATTTTTCTCACCTTTTAAACCTTCCCTAGACCTCCATGAACATTTCAAGACCAAGATAAGATAAATCCGTTCAGCCGTTCTCGAGTTTTAGCGAGACTAACGAACAGCAATTGATTTTTATATATATAGATAAGATTCTCAAAAAGTCGCTTTCGAATTCCCAAAACTCACTAAATCTAGCGACAATGTCGCTAAGGTGGCAACACTACTTGGTTGGCATGGGAGCCGAAGATGTAGCCAGCTAATGAGCCAACACTTATAAACTTAATTGGACGAAAGAAAGACCGTGCGTGCGTGTGCCAATAATAGAAGCGTGTAGATTTAGTAAAAGAGACAAAAATATTTATTTAACCGTGGACACTTGGACAGAGATTTAATCTATTATAAACTAAAAACATTTTTAGTGCTTAGGTTTGCTTCTTCGATGCATCAAATAAAAAACATCGATGTGTACTCGATGTTGAAGAATTAACAATACATCGGTTTGATTCGATGCATCGATGATATACATCGAGTGTTTATAAAACATCGATGTATATCGTACACCCCTACAGCACGGCGCGTATCGCGATTTCGCGCCAAAACTTGGGATAGTTACGCCCATTATAGAGTTTATTTTTATTTAAAGAGCGCCTTAACAACAAACGTGATTTTTGCATTCTAGCGCCATCTAGTTTCATTTGATGTTACGGCGTTATTATAGGTACTTTTCGCGGTCTCATGCGACCGCTCGGGGTTTGAGAGGTAAACCAATGATGAAAGATGTTTGCAATTCCGCTGGCAGGTGGCGCTATTTTACCACTATCGGTAAAGTATGTCGCTAAATAGGTGGTAGGTACTTTACTAAAAAGTTAAAAAAAGTTTAAAATTGTACGAAGCTCGCGCTCGGACGCCCCGCCTTTTTATACCTTCGGCCGCGAGACGCGTCGAGCGCGGCGACCGATTCTCGAACGTTCGCGACCGGCCGCACTGCGCGCTTGACGCATGCTTGACGCTTGACGCCTAGCTGCTAGGCCGGTCGCGAACGTTCGAGAATGTTCGTTTTACGAAGCTACTCGCTAGGTGACTCGCTAGCCTCCTAGGCGCTAAGCAAGCCGCCTGCCTGTGCGTTCGCGACCTTAAATACAAAAATAATCCTTATAGCATGATTCAGTATTCACGCGCGATGACTTATTATTAGCGTATTTCATGTATAACTTTGGTGTTTCTATACCGATTTCTATGATTCTTTTTTATGGAATAGTTAATAATGTAAACTTTTTTAATTAGGGATGACTGAGAGTGTTATAAACGTAAGAGTAGACAAATATAATCAGAAAGCTTCGAACTGCTAAGCTATCGGGAGTTACACGTGTTATTGTGAGTCAACCATAAAAGATCAACATATGCTGTCGTGGGATATTTTTTATATAATTTTAAGGAGAACATTTCCGTCATACATGTTTTCTGTGTAGCTTTAACCAATAAGGTTGTACACGCGACGGAAGCTTAAGAAATGCAGTAACTACTCCCGTTTTCCCAACATTTCCCTTCACTGCTCTGCTCCTATTGATTGTAGCGTGATGAAAAGTATACTATAACCAGCTCAGGAGTATGAAAAATAATTGTACCAAGTTTCATTAAAATCCGTCCAGTAGTTTTTGTTTCTATAACGGTTATACAGACAGACAGACAGACAGACAGACAGACAGACAGACAAAAATTTTACTGATTGCATTTTTGGCATCAGTATCGATCCCTAATCATCCCCTGATAGTTATTTTGGAAATATATTTCATGTACAGAATTGACCTCTCTACAGATTTATTATAAGTATAGATAGATAGATAGATAGATGAATAAACTCTTTATTGCACACAAATAAAACAAATAGCGGAAAAAATTATAGAATTCTTTAAGTTGGCACACATTTGCACCAGCTCAAAAGCCCCAAGTCTAGTTCCAAGTTCCAAAGCGGCTCCATAATATTGGAAAAGGCATTTGACTCCCGCTGCGTTCCACAGTGTTCTGTATCAAGGGTTGTCACAGACAATTCCATTTTCCGTTGGTCGTTTAATCGATTAGATCAGTAGTGTATCGTGTAGCTGTAATAATTACTTAAGTTTTAAAAACTAAAAAGAAAATCTTTGAAAATGTTTCGACGTTTTTAGGGTTCCGTACCCAAAGGATAAAAACGGGACCCTATTACTAAAACTTCGCTGTCCGTCTGTCTGTAATAGGGCTGTATTTCATAAACCGCGATAGAAGACAGTTGAAAGTTTCACATATTATGTTTTTTCTGTTGCCGCTATAACAAAAATTACTAAAAACAGAATAATATAGTTATTTAAGTGGGGCTCCCATACAACAACTGTTTTTTTGACGTTTTTTTTTATGGAATCCTTCGTGCGCGATTCCGACTCGCACTTGGCCGGTATTGTTTTAAAGTTATATGATGAAAGTTTAGTAGTTCTACATAAATACTATTCCCATGACAATATAAAATGTATAGAGAATAGTCAAAAGTTATGTGCATTAATACGTGCTTAAAACGGTGAAGGTAGGTAAACATTGAAGGAATAGCTTAGTATACTTATAAGCATCGATGGACTTGCAACCTGTCATGTATGGAATGTTAACTACTGTAGAATGTGGGCATGTCACATTTGCACTTGCCTCTGACTACGTCTTATCTAGACATCTTCAGGATTCTAAGTGTTGACTGAAAAACGTTTGATTCTAAGCTTTTCTCGGAGATTGCAGTTGAAGAAGTGCCGAGTGAATAGCCACAAAAACTATATATTTTAAGGTTAGTGGCAGCCCTGATCCCAAGCTGTGAGTAAATCATTAATTAGTTCAAAAGGTTACCCCAAAGAAAGGCCTGTAATAATTTGAACTCATAATTGGCTGTTAAAACGAAAATATCCGAAACATAGGCTCATTTATATTGGAAACATTTAATTTCGTTCCATCTCATTTGTAACTGTTTGCCTACAAGTCTGTTTAAAAGATGCATTGTTTTTTTTACGTTTAGTTTACGAGGAATGGGAATATTAATTAAATTAATGAGGCAAGTCTTCACGGTATTAATAACGCTTATGAAACGAACTTCAAAAATATCAACGAGTTAATTCGTTTTATTGCAACCTACTTACAAGGTTTTCATCGTTCACCAAAATTAAGTAAACCATGGTAATATTATACCTGTCCTTGTTTTTTTGATCTATGAGAAAGGGATGGCTAAATTTTTTGTGTATGTACATAATGCAAAAATAAAATCGACACCAGCATAATTAAAAACTTATTAAAAACTTTTCAAATAGGTATGCTATATGACATGCTAAAGCTGTCTATTAACAAAATTTTAAACTGAACAGAATTATTTTGATAACAGAAAAAACCTGAGACTGAATATACTAAAATTAAGTCTATCAATAATAAATATACTTTTTTATATAAAACCATTACCTATAAAATATTTATAAAATACACAAAAAACCTTGAAATAAATTTTACGACGATAAAGATCCTTGTGATTTCTTACCTTACAAAACGTAGGTAATGTAGGGACCTGCTTATAGAATTTTTATTGTTTTGATGCAGCTACTTCCTTGGCCCAAACAATGCAATCCATCCATTAAACCAATTAATCCGTATGTTCCCACGATTAACCCCCATATAATTAATCACCCCTCACGACTCCAGGAGCTCACGATCAGGGAGCGACCAGCCCACGGCTCATGTCAGTTCCTACCTGTCAGTTGAGTACTTGCTTGTCACTTGAAGATACATCATTGTGGCGCTTCTTGAAGATTATTGGATGCAACTGTGATTGATTATTGATGCATTTGGAGCCTATTTCTCAAATACTTACGAGTTTGTAGTAAGAGTACCTACAATGCAACACGGCATTCATTAAGGCTATGTATGATTAAGACCAGAGCAGTGTCACTTTTGTATACAATAGGCTATTTGACAGTATGAAAAATAAAGTGTTGTTGATAGTAATCGTAGTAATAGTTGATAGTAGAGTAAAATAACTTGAAAATAAACAATGATTTATTAAAAAACCCATAATTAAAATTATCTATTTTTAAATGCCAGTCTCTTGACACAAAACGGTCAGGATTGGTCGAATCGACGATGACGTAACATGCTTGTCAATATGTCATCGCCTGCCTTGAAAAACTTCACGTTTGTTTATTTGTTGACAAGCATGTAACATCACAGAAACTAGTGCGACGCCATTTGCATAAAAAAGCGTTTTTGCGGGTTATTTAAATTGTCAATATTTAATTTACATTTTTAGGGTCAATACTTAACAGAACTGAAAATAATATTCTTTTATGGGTTCCACAGTCACTACTGAATAATCTAGAATGGTTTTCAAAATCTTGTCAAATAGCCAATTACGTTGAATAAAGTAAAAACAAAACCTTCGTTTTGTTATAAGTGCATTAATTTCTTCTACTATTTTGTCGCCCTTATAGATGGTATTCTTTCCTCAAATTTGAAAGAGACCAAACAGGAATCTCTTCTGAAATCTAATAAGAAAAATTAGCACTTGAATAATATTTCCGGAGTTTTTTTTTAAGGAGTCTGAATGGAGAGTTCCTGTTTTTCTTAGCTATCTTATTCACGTTTACAATTTTTTGGATGACGACATCTAATTTCTACAATTTTATACTATACTAGCTGACCCGTGCCCGCTTCGCTGTGCGTAAGACATTTCTAATACCATCGTTGACTTTTTTGTAGACGTTTTTAAGGTGTACAATACTGTAGTACATTATTTTGATATATCTCGTGGGGTTCAGCCAGCATTTGCAATGTAAGCGCAAAAAAATGTGTTTATTTACGATATCACATTAGAAACCTCTAAAATTATCAGTGTTTCTCTGCTATATTATGCATGTATTATACATATAAACCTTCCTCTTGAATCACTCTATTTATTAAAAAAAACCGCATCAAAATCCGTTGTGTAGTTTTAAAGATATAAGCAAACATACATACATACATATTACATACAGACGCGGGAAGCGGAAAGCGACTTTGCTTTATACTATGTAGTGATATACTAGAATCCAAGGTTTTGGTTATTTTACTAGAATCCAAGACTCGAGAGCTCTTCGTCCATACACACACAAGTATATCTTCCAATTCCAACGAAACTATGTTTTTTTAAAATCTGTTAATAAATGACCTTCGTGAGATAGAACAAGTATAATTTCTTTATAATACACCTATTAGCTTATAACTGCGATTTCGTCCACGTAGGTTCAGGAAATAAATTGTTGACGACTTTATCGTAAATTATTGAAATTTCGAAAAATAATGTTTTTTTTAGGGAAATAAAGTAGCCTATGTTCATTCTAAAACTTTAAACTATCTCTATATGAAATTTCATGTCAATCGACAGACAGACAGACAGACAGACAGACAGACAAACAGAGTTACTTTCGCATTTATAATATTAGTATAGATAGATGGTCAGTTTCGTCTGTTTAGTTTAGATAGAGCAGGAATAGTACTAGAATATTAGTAACAACAAAAAAAAATACGTGAAATTCCTCAATAAAAATCAGACACAAACCAGACGTAAATAAATTGATTATGAACGCAATTTAAAACATAAACTTCATTGTTTCGATTCGGCGTTAACAATTTACTTTGTTAACTAATTGAAATTGCCCATAATTTTTAATTGAACAATTTTACACGAGTTTGGCGCACGAGTATTATTGTTTCCTAGTTTCGATTCATCATGGATCATCATTTCGCATATTGTACCATGGCCGTGGCATGATGGCTGTATAGACAAATAGCTGATAGACAGGATGTCCATAAAATGGATCAAGCGGGTGTCCAGAAGTAGGTAGAAGTTCCCGAACTAGGGCTGCCATCTCTAAAATTTGGCAACAAGGACAAGACACGTGAAAACCCCGGATTTTAGAGACGGCTCCCTTAATCGAAAAGTTGATTTCACAATTTGTCGCGGGTGGGCAAATTTTAAACCCGGACTACAAATGAAACCCCGCCCGGACGCTTCCCGGACGCCCTCTAAACTAGGACAAATTCGGGGAAACCCGGACGGATGGCAGCCCTATCCCGAACACACCATGTATGTTCCGCTGCCGGATGCATAAATGTTTGTAACCATAGATATCATAAGTAAGTTTTCTGTTATTTTTTTTTAAATAATATAAACCATCGAGCACCAGCGCGCTATCACCTATCACATCATATAACATTGTCATCGGAAATTGACAAGAATGTTTTTACTCAATTGACTAAATATGGAGTTTAAGAGGCTCCCAGTCGCTGATTGCTCTTTTTCGAAACGAAAAAAGAAATACTTCTGAACAAGCCACATCTCCTATTTTTATAAGTATAATACTTCAGGTTCCTACCTAGTTTTCTATTAAGCTGAAAACGTAATAGCAGAAACTTTTCACGATAAAGATATTATTTCAAAATGATACGTTTTAGAATTTATGATCAAAATATTTTATATACCTACTATTAAAATCAACTTGTGATTTATTGTTAAAGATAGGTAATATGTAGATCTAAATTTCTATTAGAATAGATTTTTGATAAGTAATTATACATAATTTATATCATTAATTTATTCAAAAAGCTAAGGCGGACCACGCTCCGACGTGTGTTTGTCGTCATTGCAGCGGTCGGTAGGATTATTTATCGAAGTGATTAAAGATGGGTACATCTTTATTCACATATACTATACATTATAAAATAGGAGATGTGGCTTGTTTACAAGTATTTATTTTTTCGTTTCGAACAAAAACAATCGTCGACTGGGAGTGCCTTAATAAAGAGGTCCGTTGTGAGTGATTGTTGAACACCTCCAGACTCCATTATTAGATCAGCTCGCTGTCACCATATTATTGCATTGTTACCAATGTTACAGAAGTAAGCAAAATTTCAGCTCAATCGGTTGAGAGTAACTGCTTCAAAATTGAGTTGCGAGATTCCACCCGAACAAACAAACAATGTATGAATAGGGTACGTACCCAAAGGGTAAAAACGGTACCCTATTACTAAGACTTCGCTGTCCGTCTGTCCGTCTGTCTGTCACAGGGCTGTATCTCATGAACCGTGATAGCTAGACAGTTGAAATTTTCACAAATGATGTATTTATATTGCTGCTATAACAGCAAATACTAAAAACAGAATAAAATAAATATTTTAGTGGGGCTCCCATACAATAAACGTGTTTTTTTTGCCGTTTTTTATAGATATGGATTTTATAGCTACGGAACCCTTCGTACTCGAGTCCGACTCGCACTTGGCCGGTTTTTTACAAAGTCTTTTATAAGTAGGTACCTTCATTATGATCTGAGCATGAGCATTACCTCCCTCGATAGTTTGTACGTTCATTAATTATTATAATAATTGATTAGTGGAGGCGGATCGCGCTAACGAGTCCGGCCGTTCTTATGTTTGTTTAATTACATGAACCGCCTCTTCGACCACCGGCCCAGGGTCTGTTCCTCGCTCCTGGTCTTCAATGTAGCACTGATTGGTTTTATGAACGAACAAGTACTATTGGCTTAAACGCACGACCTCGTCTGCGTAGATTTGGGAAATATACTTTATCGTAAAACATTGAAATTTAGGGGGAAAAGTAGCATATGTTCGTCTCAAGACTTTGGAGTATCTCTATGTGAAATTTCATCACCATCGGCCCAGCGGTTTGGTCGTGATATTGTCAGAGACAGACAGACTGACAGAGTTACATTCGCATTTATAATTCTAGCTTTTATCCGCGACTTCGTCTTCGTGAATTCAGGAAATTGATTTTTAACGACTTTATCGTAATTGAAATTCATAAAAGTTAACAGAAAATTTTGGGAAAAATGTAGCCAATGTCCATCCCAAAACTTTGAATTATTTCTTTATACAATTTTATCACGATCGATCCAGCGGTTTTGCCGTGATAATGTCATAGACAGACAGACAGACCAGATAGAGTTACTTTCGCATTTATAATATTAGTATAGGTATATAATATGTATCGAAGAAGCGCCCGCAGTCGGCAGCACATTGTATCGTGTCGATAAATAAAATTTTCAATTAGTAAGCATTTTATGAGTTTTCTAGACTGCTCGCTTAAATTGCAAGTTTGGATAAGCAAATAAAACAGCCCTTCCTTTGTAAAATTATACAAAGTAGAATAATTTAATACTAGCTGCAGCTCGTGGCATCGTTCGCGTCTTATCAGTAGCCTATTTGCAGGCATATAGGATATGTAATATGTATATTCTCTTAAATCCGTTTGGTGGTGTGATTAAGGCACAAACATCCAGTATCCTCACGGAGCACCACACTGGAGCTCTACATGGCATTGATATGGAACACAAGGAAATGATCATTGAAAAAAAAGATAGGCCCCCAAGCCGTGTTTGTTGCCTGATTCTTCTAGGCTTGGTCGCGAGAAACAGACGTACCTTCACCTAGCTCCGAAACGACGAGACGTAAGACATTTGAAAGTGATCCTTGAGATTTTATTGAAATAAATACCTTGTGAGTTTGAGTTTGAGTTTGAATTTGAGTTTGAGTTTGAGTTTCACAAACATTCGGATTTAGGTATAATAATTATAGTAGAATTGAAGATTTTGAAAATGTATGGAGAAAGAGCGCGTTTAAATCTTTTCTTTAGAGACAGATTACTGACGTTGATCTAACGCTGGGACAATAATAATTTTTGGAGGACAAAATTACAGACGATGGCGATATTATTTTACGATACTATTATTTACAAGTCAATTAAATATTTTATGAACTAAACATATATTATATTATATATATTTATTACTATATATATTATATATATACACTTAAAAATATTTGGCCTTAAGATATTTTCTAAAAAAAAAAATTTGCAAGTGTGGGATTATGTTGGTGAAGATTTTCAATAAAGTGACAAAAAATTGTAAAATACAAACATTCTTAGGTATTGTGTTCACATTATAGACTAAATAAGAGTGGTAGATAACAGAATTGAAATTATTGTCACCTTTTCAAACAAACGTTGAGCACAAGCGAAAATATTTTGACAAAAGGGATACCCATTATCTCTTTTGTCAATTAAAGGTATTTTGACAAAAGTTTTAGGGTATTCTGAATCTTACAAAAGCTGATAATGGTGGAAACAACGGCTATAAAAGAACAGACTATCAAAGTGTTCCTTACATAAAACACACAAGACTCGTCCTGCCGCTTTTTGTGTGAACTCATAATTAGATTTTGCGGAGGTCCACCCAGCTCAGAAACCTCAATGGTGGCCCAAGTTAGAAGCTTTCCTTTTTCTTTTTAAATTTTTTTATATAGATAAAAAAATATCATGGTAGCTAATAATTAAAAAAATGCGAGTTTATGTCATACAAGCTATAAAAATGTACACGATACTTATGCATAACTTATAAAGTCTTCTATTACGCGACGTTTAGCACTCTCGCTGTCATCGGGCGCAAACTTTAACAATATAAATATTTAACAATTGGTATCGACGACGATACCAATTGGCAAAATGGACACTAATTGTAATGGTGTATGAGTCGGTTTAGACATTTGGTATCGACATTGCCAATAGTGTAATTTTATAAGAGATGGTTTTGACATTTGGTATCGTTTGGACGTTGTCAATAAGTGGGTCGTGCTGAACCGTCAGCTTATGACTTGCGCCTAACTTTAATAAGGGCCTGTTGAGAGGCGTTCCCAGTAGATGAGTTCGGGAGGATAAAAATTCGATTACAATTAAATTAACCTCACTCATATTTATTTATCGAGAATCATCTGATTTTAAATAATATTTTGGATGTGGACACAAGTGGATTTGTTTAATAATGTGTGTAATTTTTATTGATCTTGCCCTGTCTCTATCCACCTGACAAGAAGTAGTCAAAATATGAACGTGCGCCTTTGCTACCATCCGTAGAAGATACGGATCGTATCAAATAAAAAACAATAAAATAAATAGGAACATAACTGTAATTTTTAGGTACGGTAGATATCCTCTCAGATCTCCAGGCAGATCTTTAGAGATGTTTAGAGGGGCTAGTCAGTGTAACGTCCAAACATTACATTTGGCACACGCCCATATTTTACAGTAGTTAGCATTCCACACGTGACAGGTTGCAAGCCCGTCACCGCTTACAAGACTACTAACAGGTTTCCTCACGATGTTTTCCTTCACCGTTATAAGCACGTGTTAATGCGCATATAATTTTTTAAAACAGAAAAAAAGACAAGCTTTTGTAAAATCATTCATACCATCGAGCACCAGCGCGCTATCACCTGTCACATCATTGCCATCGGAACTTAACAAGAATGCAAAGTTTTTACTCAATCAAAGTATTTAAGAAGTTCCGTTGTGTCTGTTGTACAGCTCCTGACTCCATCATCAGATACTGTTACCATATTATTGCATTGTCACCAAAGTTACATAAGTATTCAAAATTTCAGCTCAATCGGTTGAAGATAACTGCTTCTAAATTGAGTTGCAAGATTCCACCTTAACAAACATACAGTATAACAAACAACATAGTTACATACATACATACATACATACATACATTGCAAGTTAAATAAAAGCTTGTAAAATAGAAGAAGGCGAATTTTTGGTCACGGTAGAAAAATGAAATAATTCTACTTTATTATTGCAACTGTGGGTGGTGGTAAACCATTGTCCAGTATTTACCTAGCTAATTAGGTTTTACTTACGTATACAATCATTTAATTAGTCTCGCCAGCTGATTGTCTGCGATGTCCGTAATTGAGTAACTAATTATTAATCCTCAGGAAAGTACTGAGTGAACGTTTGGTTTCCTAGAAAACAGCGGGAAAATGACGACCGTAACTCACTTATTTAATTGCCTACGAACATCAATCTTTCTTCTTTCTTAAAAATAAAAATAAAATATAGACTGTAATCCCCTAGTACGGTAGACATCCTCTCAGATCTCCAGACGCTTAGATCCTTTGAAGATGTCTAGTGGTGGTAGTCAGAGGCATATCCAAATATTATATTTGGCACATGCCCACATTTTGCAGTAGTTAGCATTCCATACGTGACAGGTTGCAAGCCCATCGCCGCTTGTAAGAATACTAACTGGTTTCCTCACGATGTTTTCCTTCACCGTTGTAAGCACGTGTTTTTGATGCGCATATAAATTTTTCGAACATAAAAATTCATTGATACACACCTTCAGATTGAAAGTTGAGGTACAAAAAATAAATATTCTTATAAAAACTTATAAATTACGCGTCACGTTGTTCATCCGCGATGGACTCCTAAACTACTTAACCGATTTTAATCCAACTGCACACCGTGTGCTGTTTGATCCAACTTGAAAGATAGGATAGCTTACATCTCAATTTATAGTCGCAAAATTATTTTATTGCAAACTGTTGACAAAGAAACGCGTGGCCGGGTCTACTAGTATATTATATATTCTGAATTTCGGAAACGGCGTTACGATTTTCATAAAATTTAGTATGCTAATTTAGACTTTAACGTAAAGGAATAAGAGCGAAATTGTTTTAATTTTATTATAGGAAATTTCAGGATTAGCTCGGTGCCAACAGAATCGACACCATTATTCTCCAAACGTCATCTTCAGCTCGAGCGAAATTGACAAACGCATCGCTGATTCTAAGAAACAGGTGTTTAACATTTTCCCACATTGTTGTTATGGCCGTTAAAAGTTTGTGGTCACTCAATTGGAAACTGCGAGGTAGGTACTCTGTTGAAAGGTTGAAGCATGATTGAATTGTTAATGCCAATTTTGCGCAGTGGCCTTGTCTTCCGTTATATAAGGTCGTGGGTTCAACTCTTGTGCGAGTTCCTGTTGAAGTGAAGCGATTTTTCAATATATACGGATAAACGAGATATTGGCCGAGTGGGAGGTACTTCGACTTTCAATCCGAATGTCGTAGGTTCGAATGCCGGCGTGCATCAATGTTTCTGTTCAAATCGCATCAAAAACACGTGCTTAAAACGGTGAAGGAAAACATCGTGAGGAAACCAATTAGTAAAACTGATAAGCGGCGATGGGCTTGCGACCTGTCACGTATGGAATGCTAACTACTGCAAAATGTGGGCATGTGCCAAATGTAATGTTTGGACTTGCCTCTGACTACCACTAGACATCTTCAAAGGATCTAAGCGTCTGGAGATATGAGAGGATGTCTACCGTACTTAAGGATTACAGTCGTGTTCCTATAATATACATAACCTACTTAGCCTATACCTATAGAATCACGACTGTAAGAATCCCAAGTACCTGCGGTAGATCCTTGAAGATATCCAAAGACGGTAGTCAAAGACACGTCATATATTATAATTGTTTGTTGATTGTAATGTAATAAATACATTTCTTCCGTTAAAACATGACTGATCATTGAAAGTTACATACACAACTCATTAAAACAAACGTGACCAAGCCTTATTTTTAATTAATCTCCGTTGAATCAATTGGTTAATTGAATTTTAGATTAATAGTTAGTAATCGGAATCCAATCATGTTCAACCCACGGCTTCCCACGAAATGTTAACAAGCAATCAAATTGTAGGGAGCGTGGAGTCGGTGCATTATTGAATACGATGCTACTTAATTTAGAAGAGACTAGCCGACCCGTGACAGACTTTGTCCTGTTAATTTCTAACAATCGCATAGGAAAAAGCAATTTCTGGCAGCTTCCAATTTTTTCCCTACAAACCTGTGCTGATAAAATAAATCATGAATTTTGGTAGAATACGTATCATTCATTAGTCAAAACTGTGTTGCTATGACTACTAAATGTTTTTAGTCTGTGCATGTGCACACCAACGCCATCTATACCAAAATCATCCTTTTTGCGTTTCTTTATCATTTAGCGGTTGTTTTTCGGATTATAAGTTCCCCCTTTATTTATTCAGATTTTTTATCTACTGCAAACTTCATCTTAATCCGTTTTGTCGTTTATTTTGATTAGGGAACAAACATAGCAGCCTTATCACAAACTTTCTCATTTATAATATTATTAGGATGTTCCTCGAAAGGCCGACAGTTCTTTTTATACTCAACAAACATGGCCGGCCCAACCCATTTTACAGCTTTGTACTCATTAACGCCCAACAATATTTTGAAAAAATTATTATTTTTAACTTTTTCGGACTTTGTGGGAAGTTAGAATCGTGTTAATGCATTTCTGAACTAAATATTAAGGATAGTCAAATAATCTGTCATTGGTTTAATCAAGTGGCACCTGTCAATTTGGAGAAAATTGATGAAATGAGATGATGACACTGGCATGCGCTGGCCTGAGTTACTACTTTTGTATGGTCCTTTAGGAAGGATCACTGTGTCGTAATGAAAAGTGGACGATTAGCAGCCCTGGGCCTTACGAGGCTATGGGATTGAAATATCATCATTTTATTGATCAGAGGCCTTACCACAAGCTCTTGAATTAATATTAAAACAATACTACTCATAGAATTAAAACTATCGTGGTTGTTAATCATTTTAAATAGAAATACGGCAGATCGCCGTTGATCGCGGTCGCGGGCGTTGCTCATGATGAAGAGCATCTGAATTGTCTCGAAACGTCAGCAATACAAGTAAAAACGTGGTAATTAGCCGTATTTCTATTTAATACTACTCATGTTGCGAAAGTTCCAACGCTATAACTTGATTTATTATTGTTACTAGCAAGTAGTGCTATTGTAATATTACTTTAAGGGGCTGCCAGTCGACGATTGCTCTTTTTCGGAACGAAAAAAGTAATACTTCTGAACAAGCCACATCTCCTATTTTTATAAGTATATTACTTCAGTTTCCTACCTAGATTTCTATTAAGCTGAAAACATAATAGCAGAAACTTTTCACGATAAAGATATTATTTCAAAATGATACGTTTTAGAATTTATGATCGAAATATTTTATATACCTACTATTAAAATCAACTTGTGATTTATTGTTAAAGATAGGTAATATGTAGATCTAGATTTCTATTAGGATAGATTTTTGATAAGTAATTATACATAATTTATATCATTAATCGTATATAATTATCATTTATCATTATATAATTATTTATCGAAGTGATTAAAGATGGGTACATCTTTATTCACATAATACTATACATTATAAAATAGGAGATATGGCTTGTTCAGAAGTATTTCTTTTTTCGTTTCGAACAAAAATAATCGTCGACTGGCAGCGTCTTAAGAACCTGTGGTAACCTAGTCCCATATTATGCGGTGTCACAACATGTAATTTTAACCGACTTCACAAAAATGGAGGAGATTCTCAATTCAGTTGTATTTTTTACAAGCTTTTATTTAACTTTCAATGTATGTATTTAACTATGTAACTATAACGTGGAATCTTGTAACTCAATTTTAAAGCAGTTATCCCCAACCGATCGAGCTGAAATTTTGCATACTTAAGTAACTTCGGTAACAATGCAATAATATGGTGACAGCGAGCTGATCTGATGATGGAGACAGGAGCTGTTCAACAGAGTGGAGAGAGTATTTACTAAAGAGTTCCGTTGTGAGTGACAAGACCTTCTTCCCTTCTCATGACATGCCTATTGCCCATACTAAGGTAATAGAAAAGAACCGAATATTTAGTGAGCCCATAGAGAGCAACATATTTGCCGTGACTGAATCTAATATATAAAACTCTTGCGATACTGACTGACTGATCTATCAACGCACAGTCCAAACCACTGTCCCAGAAACTTGGCCTCACAGCTCAGTTGGTAGTAACTCTGCCTTCTGCGCTGTAGGTTGTGGGTTCGATCCCCACCCAGGGCAAATATTTGTGTGATGCACAGAGATGTTTGTTCCGTGTCTGGGTGTTAATATGTATAATAAGTATGTATTTACAAAAAAAAAAAGTATGTAAGTATTCTATCAGTTATCTAGTTCCCATAGTACAAGCTTTGCTTAGTTTGGGGCTAGATGGCGCTGTGTATAAAGTCCGCCAATATTTATTTATATATTTTGGTGTTGAGGTGCATTAAGAAAGGAATTCCCGAATTTTTACCCCCTTAGGGGAAAAGCGAGAGATAAAATCTGAAAAAAACTTCACGTGTCCGAAGTTAGAGCTTCGAAGGCTGCAGGCTCTAGTCCAGTCTATAATTGAACGTGTTAGTAAATTACGTTATTATTAGATGTGTTACGTAATGAATGGCTTATGATGAATGGTAGCGATGGGGTACCAGCGGGTTAGACAATCGTAGTGATTGATGGATGGCGTACTTTAGCTTTAAATGGTTAAGGGGCTAAATATTACTTAGTGGTACTTCAACGTATCGTGCTACGGGAAAAAAATAGGAGCACGACTGTAATCCAAACATAGTAGATATTATCTTCTCAGATCTTCTCTATCTGTGGAAACTTTTTATTAGCATGCACCTTGCATGTATCTATTGTAATTTGATTTATTCTTGTAAGTTTTCCTAAAATTCTAAAATTTTAAAGAGATATTTTAAATAGTATATTTAATGTCTCGAATATAAATAGCACTCCTAATAATAATAATATAATAATAATAAAAGCTTTTATTTCCTTACACAATATAAAATTAACTTAAATATGTATCTATGCATAGGTATATAAAATTATGTGTAAGGACCGCTTTCAGCGGTAAAAGCCTCCTCCAGCTCTTTCCATTTTTCTCGATCTCTAGCGGCTCTGCTCCATGTTTTGCCTGCTACTTTACCTAATAATACTAATATATTATATATTAGTATATTTTTATATAATATAATATGATGAGGTATATTTAGACCTATGTAAAAAAAAAAATTACTTACGTACCTTATTTTATCAGGTATCTGGTTCCTAAAGTAACTTCTAGATGATGCGTGAATGTCTATCAATATATATTTATTTTGAAAGTAAGCCCAGAGAAGCTGTACCCAAAATTAATTAAAAAGTTCTAGTTTGGCACTTACTGGTTACTGATTGAATATCATATTTTAAATGGTTAATAATATGTTTGCAAATATAAGTAAATGATTTATAGTTTTATGTTAATTGTAATTATTGTAGGGTCATTAAGTTAAATAGATCGAATAGGTATAGGAATGCTATCTTTGGACAAAATATTAGCATAGTTTTCTAGCAATATAACCAAATAATAAACCACGTGCGAGTGTACAGTGCGAGTCAGACTCGCGCACCGAGGGTTCCGAACAAAGTTCTTATAGGTTTCCCTGTAATTTACTCGTACGTAAACAACTAAAAATATTTTATTTTTTCCCAAATATTAGGCCCTGTTTCGGAGATAAATTGGGCGTGAATGCTGGGATGGACGGACAGACACGTATGATCCTAGAAGGGTTTCTTTTTTTCCTTTTTAAGTACGAAACCCTAAAAAAAAGCCTGGCCAGTTTTTGCCTGCGGTTGGTTGACTTTGATTCTATTCCTATACCAGTTATAAACCAAATAGGTCTTACTACACCTTATCATCTAAAACCTTCTTGGTTGGGATACCTATATATCCTACCTATATACCTATATTAATGTGATATATCTCTATTATATTAAAAAATTATCCATATTTCCCTTAATCACAGCATCACGCGTGAACTACTGGACCGATTTTGCTAATTTTTTTTTTGTTATGTTCATTAGTGTCAGGAGTAGGTTAGTTCTTCTAAAAGAACATTCTGAAAAATCTAGCGTAAAATTATTAAATACTTGAAAAAACTGAAAGTGCAAAGGAAGGAGTTTTACTATGGGGACAGCTAGTATAAAATAAGGTTATATTTAAAGTATAAAAACAAACATACATGTTTATAATCAGTTTATTTAATACATTACTAAATATTTTCTGAAATTTAAGTTTTCGTTGCTGTTTTACAACAAACTTATTTTGTTACTAAGCTAATCAATTTTAGAGAAATACCTACTCAAGATGCATTAATAAAAAAAAATTGAAATTTTGAACTAAAAACATTTAGGCCTTTTTTATTGTTGCATTATTTACTACAAAAAATATAATTATTCAAAAAATAATTGTATTTTTTACACTTTGAAAAATTAATTTATAGCTTCAAATTTTCAATCCAATACAAAACCAATACAAACACCACAAAAGCACAATTTTCAATTCTCGTTTATATTTTTATTGTCTATAAAATATCCAGAGACCATATAAAGGCACCTGTTTACTTTTTAATTCTACTTTTTTCACAATTATAATTATAAAACCACTTAAACTAAAATAAATAATATTAAGGCATACCATGGACGGAACAGTAGTCATCATAATTACACAACTAATTATATTTATTATATTTATCTTATGCAAGAAGTTTTTGTACCAAAAGGTACTAAACGAATTATCATTATGTTAGATAGGTTCCCAAATTAACAAAAAAATCGATTCATTTTCTGTAGGTTTTACTTTATAAAAATACTTTTTAATATTGCACCACTTTTGGTATTTACGTTGCCCCGAGATTTACGCCATTTATATAAATCACTAGCCGACCCGTGACAGACTTTGTCCTGACAAATTTTAATAATCGCATAGAAAAAAGCAATTTAAATTTTTCCAGCAATTTAAAAACGAATTACGAATTTTGGTAGAATGCGTATCATTCGGTAGTCAAATTAATACACATTATTTTGACAAAATAAATTTACCTTAGTAGGTTCAATCTTTTTGGTAGAATGGGTTGCTATGACAACTCAATGTTTTTGGTCTGAGATGTCTAATTTTTTGCACACCAGAGCCATCTCCAAAATCAACCTTTTTGCATTTTTTTTATCATTTAAGGGTTGTTTTTCGGTTTACAAGTTCCCCTTCTATTTATCTGATTTTTTATCTACATACTACAGCAAATTTCATCTTAATCAGTTGGGTCGTTTAGGTTTGATTAGGGCACAAACATATATACAAACTCACAAACTTTCGCATTTATAATATTATTAGGATATAAATTAAAAAAATAATTTATAGTTTGATGTAGAAGTTCAAGTAATATCACTGGTTTTTATCAACCGCCGATTTTAGGGGAATGGGAATGCTTATTGGGAATGTTATTTTGATACATAAAATATAGAATAGAACCTATACAATTATTTTGAGCAAAATATTCCTAAAAAGCAACATAGAGGTTTTTTAGGGTTGAGCCTTTATTAGTAAAGGCTCAACCCTAACTTAACTCAACTCAACACTAACAAAAAAAGAGATTTGTAGTCCACCCTAAGCTTATCCTCAAAAGTAGTAGAGCAAAGATGAGCTGTGTGAAATCTACCGATAACATTACCTATCCGTTCATCTTTGGCAGACGAGACCCTTTAGCTCGCATAAGGTGGATTTCACACAAACACTGATTTTTTATAACTGCTTCCACTAAAATAGGATCACGACTGAAATCCCCAAGTACAGTAGACATTCTCTCAGAACTCCAGGCACTCAGATCCTTTAAGATATCTAAAGGGAGCCAGGCACGTCCAAACATTTGTCACATGCTCATATCTTGCCGCTTATTAGATTACTAACTGGTTTCCTCACGATGTGTTCCTTTGCCGTTTGGAGCATGTGTATCTTCCGCATTGATTGACACTGAGCCTAACTTAAGTACCAACAAAAAGCCTAAATCACTATCTCGTTCCCACCAAGATCTTAAAGTTCCGTGCTTCAGTCTACCAGCCTCAGCTGATGAGGTCGTTCTGGTGTCTCTGCCTCAAGATCTCCAGTCGAAGCTCGTGCTCCCTTGCTGCCATCCTCAGAGCTGCTATGCTTGACGACCTTCTCTCAACTTCCACTGGAGTTGGTTGAGGGGGTGATTCGCTCCCGGGTGATATAGGAGGTGATACAGACGGTGGGTCGGGGGATTGGCGCGGCGGGGCGGCTAGGCCGGCGAGGAGGGAGTGGAAAGGAGGGGAGGAAGTGTAGAGTGGGGTGGAGAAGAGAGGAGGACGCGAAAGAGGAGCTCCGAGGTATTGTGCGCCGAGGACTGGGCCTCCAGCATATCTGTGGAAGATGGTATTGGGTTAGTTTGCGAGTAATACGTTTTTTAATGTTATGAGAGGAGATTACTATATTCTAGATGGACCTGTGACTGCTTCCACTACTCGGCTCTATCGCTTGTTTATTTATTTAATGCTTTCACATAAAAACAGTGCAAGGAGGATTTAATGCTATAAAGCATTTTTTACTAGTCATGGGCGTAGAAAATAATGGTGAGGACTTAAACTTTATCGCTGATTTTTACAAAGTAAAATATGTGCTTGTCTACTCTTCTGTAGACATAACATTTTCTCCGCTGCCCATACTAGTTCTGAACATCAACATAAGTATTGTTACATTAACATGACCAAGAAAAAGATGGCCATCATAAAAACTTGATGACCGACCAATAATAGCAGAGTGCCCAAAAAGTCATACGACAACATAATAAACACTTACCGAAAACTGGCCAAAGCGTTAGTGTCGAACGGCTTTCTAAATCCGAAGCCGAGCTGCGTGAAGGGGTTGGGCATTGACGCGATGGCGGAGGGGGGTGGAGGCCCTCCGGGGGTGCCCAAGTACGGGTTGTATGGATGCCCTTGGGGCCCCACTTTCTCCTGCTTTCGCCACTTCGCACGACGGTTCTGGAACCACACCTGTTGAAGGTAGAAACTTTAGTTCAATGTGGCCATATGATATAATTACGTTTAATCCCGACGACAATGGTTCGAAAAATCGAGAAGTCAAATGGCGATATTGGTGGCGATTCTGTTGTGTCCAAGCTTAAGTTAAAATTCTTAAAAACTATCGATCTTATTTCTTTTAATTTAAAGTTTAAAATAGCGTAACCTTAAACTGACAGTTCTAAAACTTTGAATAGTTTTGAATAAATTTACGATTTTCGTTATCGATTTAGAAACGTCAAGCTAAATTTAATCGACATGTAATTTGGTGTTGACTAAGATGACACTTGATTGTGTCAAATATGCGAAATAAAATAGAGAAATGGCTAAAATATCCCAAGTTTTTTATGTGACTCTAATTTAAACTTTAATGTAAAAGGAATAAGATCGATCGTTTTTATACGAAATTTTAGGTTTAGCTTGGACACAACAGAATCGCCACCACTAGTTGTATAAGTTTTTAGAAGATAGTTCCTTTTTTGCAAACCATTTTTCAACCATTTGATCGGATTGAGCTGAAATTTTGCATACACCTTTAGTTAATAATAATACATACATATTAGTGGAAATTTTTACACAGCGCCATCTAGCCCCAAACTAAGCAAAGCTTGTAATATGGGAACTAGATAACTGATAGTATACTTATATACTTTTTTTTTTGTAAATACATACATATAATAAATACTTACACCCAGACACAGAACAAACATCTATGTTCATCACACAAATATTTGCCCTGGGTGGGGATCGAACCCACAACCTACAGCGCTGAAGGCAGAGTTACTACCAACTGAGCTGTGAGGCCGTCAAGATAAAAAGTTCTAGTGATAATACAATAATATGGTAACAGCGAGCTGACCTGATGATGAAATCAGGAGCTGTTCCGAACTGTTCAGAACACCTTAGTAAATAGTTCGATGGAGTAAAAACTTTTCACACCTGTCAAGTTCCAATGATAATATAGTATGATATTCTGATTTCTAGCTTGGCTTGAAAAAATATTTTCCAAAATAAAACTTTTTCAGATAGGAACTGACATTTCTGAAGTCTTACCCTCGTATTCAATAACGACACTATGAGAACACGCACCCACAGTGGACGAAATATTTTTTCATAAAAATCACTTTACGTGTTGTGCGACACTGCATAGTGTGACTAGAAGCACATTGTCGTGTGCCTCTAGCCAAAGTTGAGTTCTAAAGGTACACGGTAGCGTGCGCCATAGTGCCGTTCAACACATAAAGTGATGTTTATGAATGGTGCGTGTTCTCAAAGTGTCGTTCTTGAATACGAGGGTTAGAAACCTTAGTTTTTATCTGTTAAAATGTAACAGATAATAAATTGTAACATTGCTATATGCTGCAAGTTTTTACAAGTCTGCTAATGTGCTGTGCTGTTATAGACATAACTACATACCTAATTAAAGTCAGCTAAGGCCATGCTTAGTACGTATACATAACACTCGTATCTTTAGTCATTATTCAAGTTATTTGAGTACCACAAGTTCAAAAATCACGACACGATCCTAGTGTGGGGTCAGGTCAGTTTTGACATTTGGACGATGCGTTGTCGATATGATAGTGTTTCGTGCTCGCGAAACGTCCGCGAGTACCTACCTAATATTGTTTATATTAGGTAGGTACTCGCGGACTCGGTACTAGGTACCGAAATCGATAGATCGTAACATTCGTATGTCACCCAGGATGTTAATACGGTGAAAAATTACATTGTTAGTAGGCAGGTACCAATAAATTGGCATTTAAGACGTGGTTGTGATTATGTCTCAATCAATAGCATTAATAAATCATAAAGTTAAGAAAACCTAATTGAATTCTATCGTAATTAAAACACATTAACGAATAAATAATTCAGCAGTTGTGGTTCAAATAAAATTGATCTTTGATTTTGTGTTTAATTATTTTTTTAAACATTAAACCTTACAGACCTGGATCTTCTTTTTTTTTCGTAGATTTTATGAATATTTCGTAAAGCATACTACTTCCAAAAATACAATAGATCCTGCAAAGGGTGGTCCGACTGCGTAGTCCCCTCGATCTGATTACGTGAACCTTTTTAGGGTTCCGTATCCAAAGGGTAAAAACGGGACCCTATTACTAAGACTTCGCTGTCCGTCTGTCTGTCACAGGGCTGTATCTCATGAACCGTGATAGCTAGACAGTTGAAATTTTCACAGATTATGTATTTCTGTGGCCGCTATAACAACAAATACTAAAAACAGAATGAAATAAATCCCATAAAACAAACGTGTTTTTTTGGCGTTTTTTATAGATAATGGCACGGAACCCTTCGTGCGCGAGTCCGACTCGCACTTGGCCGGTTTTTTACTATTCTATTGTCTCAGGAAAATTACGAATCACGAATTCCAATAGTTCGACTCATCGGATCACGGCATACAATAATATTATTCTAAACCTTGAGCCGCGAAAATTAGTGGAAATTCTCGCCATTTCGTTCAAATTAAATTATTTTCATACTTCAATTCTCACACTTCACCCTTATGGCTTCGCACATTGGCGGACGGCAGCGCAGGGGATTTAGAATTAATCAATATAATTTAAAACATCGCATCGTGAGGAAACCAGTTAGTATTCTTATAAGCGGCGATGGGCTTGCAACCTGTCACGTATGGAATGCTAACTACTGCAAAATGTGGGCATGTGCCAAATGTAATGTTTGGACGTGCCTCTGACTACTCTCTCTAGACATCTTCAAGGATTTAAGCGCCTGGAGATCTGAGAGGGTTATATCTACCGTACTCGGGGATTACAGTCGTGATCCTATTTTATTATTATTATTATTTTTATATAACTGAATCTAGATAGACTCCTCAATCAAGCATATTAAAACGCAAACGAATGACACTTGCTATAATAAAACGAATGAAACATTTATAAAATAACATAAAATATTTATGATAGACCAACAAAAACGCGAAACTGCAATCATTATTTTAATGGTACTTTTATAGCTTTTTAAATTAATTCGCATAAAATAAATATTTCGCTGTAAAATATTATAATGATTATTTAAATGTCGAGACGCTTTTACAAGATAATTTTCAGTTTTATAGCTCATTTTGTAGTATAGATGTTAAAGAGAATAGACTAAAGATTATTATTATGAAGGTTATAGTGTAATAGCGGCGATGGGCTTGCAACCTGTCACGTATGGAATACTAACTACTGCAAAATGTGGTCATGTGCCAAATAAAATGTTTGGACGTGCCTCTGACTATCCCCACTAGACATCTTCAAAGGATCTAAGCGTTTGGAGATCTGAGAGGATGTCTACCGTACTTGGGGATTACAGTCGTGATCCCATTAATATTTTCAGACTACAACCCCTGCTCAACTCTTTTTGGGAGTTGAATTTCAAGGATTCCTTTCTTCTAGGATTTATGGTTGAATGTTAGTCAGTCAGTATTTATATTGTAAGCTAGATCACTAAAAATTAGGATGTACAAGTGTAATCGCCACAGTAAATATCTTTTCAGACCTCTAGGCGCTCAGATCCTTGAAGATGTCTAAAGGGGGTAGTTAGGTACGTCCAAACATTACATTGGAAGGAGAAAAGGCGGAGAATCGGATATTTTTATCCTCCTCCTTATGTAGCCCACTGACACTTTTACACCACACTAACTACCTGACCGCGCGGAAAAGTATGGAGCATTGATATTAGAACTAATACAGTAGATATCTCCGCTCAGATCCTTTGAAGATGTCTAGTGGGGGTAGTCAGAAGCACGTCCACATTATATTTGGCACATGCCCACATTTTGCAGTAGTTAGCATTTCATACGTGACAGGTTGCAAGCCCATCGCCGTTTATGAGAATACTAACTGGGGAAGTAACTTTCAAAAAGACTTAAACCCCCGCTGCAAGCTCTAAGGGGTTGAATTTCGGGGATTTATTTTTTAATGTACCTCTTCACATCAAAAGAAATAGACACTCATTTTAAGTTTATAGGATCAATGGGTTAGGCTGAGCGTTGATAGATCAGTTAGCAACGCAAGAGTTTTAAATATGTCATTAAAAATATAATTAGCTTTTCTAAGTTAGAATTCTCTTTAGTTTCAGCTTGCATAAAAGTCGTTCAGTCTTAATACAAGTACCGCCAGCAAATAACGTTGTAATTGGCCGACATGTCAGCGGTATGCGGGTAGGGTCGGCACAAAAAGGCCCGACGTCCCAGGTGCGGGGCTTAATAGCTTGACAGAGTCGCGCATTACGGTAAGTACTTACCTAAGTACCTAAAGACTGAGGTATAAGTAATGGGCACGTTTGGTCTTGAATACTGAGGCCAGTAAAATGACGCTAGGATTGTAAGAAAATAAGTTTAATAAATATAGAGCAATTTTCCCGATTAAAAAAAAAAGAGACATATTGGCCCAGTGGGAGGTTCGATGTGGCATGTGACAAATGTAACATTAGGATACTACCCTTCAAGGATATCTGGAAATCTAAAATGTCTACCGTGGGTTCTTGGGGATGATTTAATCATTTTTTATTTAAATTATTTAAATAAAAATTAATGTATGATAGAACATCACTTGAGAACGGCTCTACCGATTTGGATATTTATTGTAGTCGAGTTTGTAATTGTTTGGTCAAGATTATTGTGAAAGTATTTTAATGAAAAATCCACCGAAAATATGTAAAAAAAAAACCGGCCAAGTGCGAGTCGGACTCGCGCACGAAGGGTTCCGTACCATATAAAAAACGGCAAAAAAACATGTTTGTTGTATGGTACACTTAAATATTTATTTTATTCTGTTTTTATTGTTATAGCAGCAACAGAAATACATCATCTGTGAACATTTTAACTGTCTAGCTATTACGGTTCACGAGATACAGCCCTGTGATAGACGGAGAGACGGACAGACGGACAGCGAAGTCTTAGTATTAGGGTCTCGTTTTTATCCTTTGGGTACGGAACCCTAAAAACAGTTAAAACTGAAAGTGCTTTTTCTTAGATATCTATAGGATTTTTGTATAGGACGTCTGTCAGCTTAGTTACTTCTGTATAACGCCGGGGTCCCACGGCCCGTGTTTTCACGCGCCAGACCGCGCCAAGGCGGACGGACGCGCCGTGGGGACGATGCATCCGTGGTGGCCCGTGCTCGGAACGCTCTGTACGCGACGCGCCGGACGCACACAGGCGGAGCGTCATCCGGCGCGGCCCGTCGTTTTATGCGCCGTGGGACCCCGGCTTAAGATTGAAGCGCAATTTTAGCGGCTCGCGTCTCTTCGATGAATTCCGCATGTAGGTAATACAAGAAAATTGCAAATGATCTCATTTAATAACAAGAGTTTGAAATACACGCCCGCATTACACAAAATGGTAGCGTTTTGAGGCGTATTTCTTATCAAAAACCGGTTCCTAAGTAATTTGCTGATGATAATATTAACTGCCCCTGAATTGGGAACCAGTGTTTAGATGTAATGTATGATCTATATGTTTATGTATGTATATATACATACATTTACAAAAAAAAATACAGGATGTATTTAGACAACTCAAGAAAAACCGGCGAAGTGCGAGTCGGACTCGCGCACGAAGGGTTCCGTACTATTGTCTATAAAAACGGCAAAAAAAAACACGTTTGTTGTATGGAAGCCCCACTTAAATATTTATTTTATTCTGTTTTTAGTATTTTTTGTTAAAGCGATAACAGAAATACATAATCTGTGAAAATTTCAACTGTCTAGCTATCACGGTTCATGAGATACAGCCCTGTGACAGACAGACGGACAGACGGACAGACGGACAGGCGGACAGCGAAGTCTTAGTAATAGGGTCCCGTTTTTACCCTTTGGGTACGGAACCCTAAAAAATGGATATTCATACCTTGCATCTTGATTTTTACAGAAATAAGCAAACTTTTCAGCTTCATAATTTAGAACTATTCTAAAATCAGGCTGCCTGAATTAAAATTGTGTTTTTTCACTTTGAATTTAATTTATTAGCGGTAACTATTACCATCTCTATTAAATTGTCATTAATATAGGAATACAGAAATAGTTATTTGTTATACAAGAGTGCAAAGTTGCTTTTTAACCGCGTGTTCAATTTTGATGACCGAGCAAGCGAAGGATTCTAAAATTGAATCACGAGCGCAGCGAGTGATTCAAAATTAGAATCCTGAGCGTTAGCGAGGGAATAAAAGAGCACGAGGTGAAAAATCTTTGCACTCGAGTGCAACACGTAACTTTTCATTCCACCTCAGCGAGGAAATGACTAAATGCAAAAAAAAACGTTTACAATCACAAGATAGGTACTTTTATTTCAGTTTAGGTATTAACTACTACATTATGACAGGTAAGTATTACAGAATAATCTTAATAATGACGTGAAAAAATGCCGCGTAAAGAACCGCGTACAAAGCAAATTGAAAAAAGAACACCAAGAAGGTTCCTAGTCTGAGTTTTTAACAAATTAAAAAAAAAGTTGTATGATATATTCGGCACCATAGAGGTAGCAGTAAATAGGTTTAATGATTTTTTTGAATTCACAAACTTAGTGCACACGATGTTCTAAATTCAATTTACTTTATCCTCTAGAGAATAAAAACGGCTTTTGCACTCAGATATTGAAGAGCAAAAATACTCTTTCCGAGATGGTGGGATGAAAAATCTATTTTTCTTCTTTTCGTATGAACACAATTTGAACATCCTTCGGGATTAGAGCAAAGGGCATTGATAGAGATAGGTGTGCATGTGCAAGTCTTCAGTTTTTCATGTACAAGTATTTTATTAGTTATCTACCGATGTAAAGGCCTTGTTATCAAGTTCTAAAGTCGCTCTACCAATAAATATCTACTTTAAAAAACATGCGACTAAAAAAACTACCCTTTCAAGTCTTGATCTACATATCTATCGATATATTTAAAAGCATGTCGGACACTATCATTATAATCAGACCTATTAAAGTATCACCTACTTTACCATTTCGCTCGTTAAAGATAAAAATTGCATGTGACACCGAGATCAACTTGCAATTTAAGATAGAAAAATAAAAATGTATTTACCTAGCTAGTTCATATATTAATTATACTGGTACACCCTACTCTATGAAATGCATAGAATAGGGATTTGGTGGGATAGAAACGAAACTCATAGCGTACATGTAAAAAAACAGACATTTGATAAACAAGTGGCTTATGCTGCCTGACTCGGTGAGCAAGATACCTAGTCAGTTTTTACATAAATTAATAACAAAAATGTAATAAAACTTATGATGTTCTGCATACATACAATAGGTATTACAAGGCGCAAACACGTCTATAAAAGTCTTCACACTACGTTAAACCATAATGTATTGTCCCCTTTCCTGGTTTTTCTCGGTCTAGTAACTCATAAGTACTGGGTAAGTAGGTAATAGGCTTAGAGCTAGATTCTTCTTATCGTGTCGATGCGTCATTTTTAGGGTACCGTACCCAAAGGGTAAAAACGGGACCCTATTACTAAAAAAAAACTTCGCTGTCCGTCTGTCTGTCTATCTGTCTCTGTCTGTCACAAGGTTGTATCTCATACACCGTGATAGCTAGACAGTTGACATTTTTACAGATGATGTATTTCTGTTGTCGCTATAACAACAAATATGGAATAAAATAAGTATTTAAGTGGGGCTCCCATACAACAAACGTGATTATTTTGCCGTTTCTTATAGATAATGGTACGGAACCCTTCGTCCGCACTTCGCCGGTTTTATAGTTTTTAAATGGTTTTAGAGTAGTAGGTGGCCAGAGAGGAAATTACATGTAGTTCAGTTAGATCAGTTCACCCGATCGGCGGCATAATATGGCGTCTAAGGTTGGGTTTTAGGTGAGTTTCGGTTCTATTTTAAAGTACCTGTTCTGTACACCCGTAAATATAGGTTAATCAAGAACCTGCCTGTAGGTAGATGCATTCTCACATTTACATTGAATCAACTAAAACTGACTCGATCGATTCAATGTTTCATTCGATTATGTTATCGTTACTAGCAATTTGTATTCGTATAATTGCATCGATTCAATACAAAAAGACAGACAACAAATAACCGAGTGCGGTTCCATTCTGTGTGATTAAAAGATTATTTGAACGTAGAGTAGAGTGCATTATGGAGGTGGTAAAATGAAAATTCTATTCAATTTATTTGTATTTTTTTTACATATTGTGACAAAACGGGAAATTACTTACGTAAAAATATAATGTCGATGAAGGCGCCGACAATGTTTTTACGTCAATGTTGGTTTTCTTTTAGTAAAATAATTCTGTGTTTAATTTTTTTTCATGTATTTATAAACTAAATAATATTCTTATATTAATTATTAGTACCTAACAAGAAAATTTCAACTAGTCACGCTTGGAATACCTACAACTAATAATAAAAAGAGCATGGAAAATGCCTAAATTCAACGTGGATCATAATTAATTCGTTGATAATTTAGGGAAAACGCATTAACTATTTTCTATTTATTATTAAAACAACGGCATGTTCGCACCTACATGTACAGAATGTGACCGATAACAATCAAAGCATATCAGTTGCATCCGATAAACTATAATTATATTTATCAGGGGACAAAGCAGTGTGACTGTTCACATAAAAAATCGATATTATCATTAGTTATTATTATTGTATTAGTATTTCTTGTAACATGTTCTCCTCAACTTTTTGAGCACAGTTTTGTAGTTATTTACCTTACTATTTCTTTCATCAATTGTTTATTTAAACTTCATACCAGCTTAATATACTCGTACTTGAGGAAAACTATTTTTCGCAAAAATTTGCTTCTGTTTTATTCCAATGCGATGTTGGCAGAGTTGACTTTTTTGTTGATACACCTTTCAATATAAATAAATATGGGTTTTATTTTATTTTACTAGCCCCAAACGAATCAAACCTTATACTATTGGAACTAGGTAACTGATAATATACTTATATTCTTTTTTTTATAAATACATACATAAGATGCGTTATAACATATATAGGTTTTTGTTCTGTGTCAGGGCACAGAACAAAAACCTATGTTCATCACACTAATATTTCGCCTGGGTAAGGATCGAGCCCACAACCAACAGCGCAGAAGGCAGAGTTACTACTAACGAGCAGTGAAGCCAGTCTTGTTTCTTTAAACTTCATACGAGCCTTACATACTCGTAGATAAGAAAAACTTAGTTTTAATGATAATTTGCTTTATTCCTATTATTTCTGCTTTATTACAATATGACTTGTTTTTTTTGTTGAATCTGCCTCCCTTATAAAAACCTCATCCATTGTATGAGCACACTTGCTTTCGTAGCTCGCCGTTGTGCAAACAGTATTATAGTGATTATTTCGAGTTCTGCCAGTGTCCCATTTGCCTCGGTCTGTGTTGATTATAGGGTTATTGCGAACCTAAATACGACAAGAATGAATTTATCATTTATTGTCTCAGCTGGTACGAAACCGCACGAACTGCTGTTATTTTCTTATGAGCTTTTTTATAAGTATACGACAAAACGTTGACGTATAATTGCATGTCTACATACCTACCAGTTTGAATACATTGGTGTCGATTCTTTTGTGTCCAAGCAAAGCTAAGATTTCGTATAAAACTCTTATTCTTTTATATTAAAGTCTAAATTAACGTAATCAGAAAATAAATTTCGCATATTTCGCCTCAAAGAACCGTTAAATCAATTAAAATTACTCTTGAGTCTACGAAATCTTAGCTTTAGCTTGAACACAACAGAATCGAAATAGATCCTTGCGACAGCCAGACAGAAAAAGTGGCGTAAGACGAAGACGGGTCACGGCGCCCCTTTGACGTACTTTTATAAAAAAACGTATAGAAGCGTCGCGATGCAAAACATAGGACAGATGAGACGGGCTGCGAAAGCGACGTTTCTGCGTCTCTACGAAGCGTCGTCTCTTGTCTCGCTCTGGCTCTTACATTATAAGTTTTGTGTTTTTTATATAACAAACAAACAATTGAATCATGCATTCTCTGATCATTATTTGCCAAATATATTGTTTGGACTTGCCTATACCCTTTAGTTATCTTCAAGGATATAAGCGCCTGTATTTCTCAGAGTATGTCTACCGTACCTACTTGAGAATTACAGTCGTGATCCTATTTTTTTTTATGAGATATGAAAATAATATGGCTTCATAATATACGCGTAAAAAAAACGTACAGTTGAATTTAAACCTTAACCCCTTAGTTTACGAACTGAAATTGTAAAATACAATTTGACCTGTCGAGTGTCGTCCAATTATCTTTTTTAATAACTTTAGTAATTGGTGTCAACAGATAATAATAAGTATTGAGTTAATAAATTCGAAAACGATTAACTTTACTGAAGTTTTTGCGATCGGTTCAATTCAATATTCATTTAGTTGAAGAATAAGCAATGGATAGTTAAAAAAAAACTGTCTTTAACGAACCATTATATTATTATCGCTAAATAAGGTAGTAGTCGTGGGTTCGAATCCCAAATCGATGTTTCTGTTTGAAAAAAATACGCATTAACACGTGCTTAAAACGGTGAAGGAAAACATCGCGAGGAATACTAACTAGTATTGTGATGAAATTACATAAAGAGATATTTAAAAGCCTTGAGTCGGACATAGGCTCCTTTCTTCCCCAATTTTTTTTTAATTTTCAGGAATTTCAATTACGATAAAGTCGTCAAAATAAATTCGTTTTCCTAAATCTACGCGGACGAAGTCGCGGATAAAAGCTAGTAAAAAATAAATAAATAAAATATTACTTACTTGTATTCTAGCTTCTGTAAGGCCGATTTTCATAGCTAGTTCCTCCCTGTAACAAAAAAAATGAATCTTAGGTATACGTACCATGAAACTCATATTACAACCGTTTTTGAGGTTATCTGTCAGTGTCGCTTTGACGTATAAGTAGTCAAAAGGGTTAAAAACCGTTTCCGGTAGGTACAAATATTTTTTTTTAATTCAAGAAGTATCTAATCTTTGTCACAGGAAATGTATGTAGGTACCTAGATAACATAAAATGAATGAATATGTACCTACATAAATGGATTATAATAATCCCAAACAATTAATTAGCTCTGACAACACTATCTGTTAAGTCAGTACTAATCTAGATTATCTAAATTTACATAAGTATCCTAATCAATGATAAAATTACATATAGATATTTAAATATAAATAACTAGCCGACCTGTGACAAACGTTGTTCTGTCAATTTTTTTTTGTAATAATCACATAGTAAAAAGCAATTTTAGGCAGCATCCAATTTTTTCACTACAAACCTTGTACTGATAAAATAAATTACGAATTTTGGTAGAATGCGTATCATTCATTAGTCAAAACTGCGTTGCTATGACGACTAAATGTTTTTAGTCTGTGATGTCAGATTTGTTGCACACCAACGCCATATATACCAAAATCATTCTTTTTGCGTTTTTTTTATCATTTAGGGGTTGTTTTTCGGATTATAAGTTCTCTCTTTATTTATTCAGATTTTTTATCTACATACTACAACAAATTTGATATAATCCGTTTTGTCGTTTATTTTGGTTAGGGAACAAACATAGCAGTCTTATCACAAACTTTCGCATTTATAATATTATTAGGATACTATTGATATTATAAATATAATAATACTAATTATCATTTTTTTACTAAGATAATATATATATTTTTTACTATGTCCTAACAGGATCCTACTACTTACCCTATATATAAGACCTATACTTACTATGTATTGTACAGTGACTTATCTGATTTATTGATGGCAACCGGATGCATTTGCTAAGGCTCCAAGGATTAGTTAATTATATAATTATCATGATAAATACACAGATTATTGTAATCCGATTACATTCGCTACACTAGCCTTATTCAACTACCTAATCGAATAAGTACTTATGTACTTGGCTTGAAGCGCATGAGATCCATTTCAATAATGTCATAATAAGGAGTATGAGGTAGGGGAAGGCGGGGTAAAAGAGAACGAGGGGTAATCCTGGACTCCACAACTGGAGAAGGTACTTTAAAAAACCAATTCTGATTTTTTTACAGAGTTGTAGGTTAATGAATTCCTAATATCAATAAGGTCCTAATAATAGCAGGTAATAACTACAGGTCCTGATAATAGCTACACTTCTATTTATAGAGACGAAAAAATTTAATTTTGTTGTTTTTGTTAGTACCTAATGGATAAAACCCCTACTTCAAAATGTAATCTTAGGTATCAACAATTTGCCTATAATCTTCATTTGTACACCCGTACAAAGCCGAGGAGGAGTGCTAGCTTAAGATAATTTAATTGTTTAATATTTTTAACCTTTTGTATGTAATTATTGTCCTGTTCCAGTTATAATATTATAATAATAATAATATATCCTTTATTTCTGGCAACATTAAAGTTGCAAATAAATGATTTGATTTACATAATAAGACATCTATATCTTACAAATATTATGAACTAGCCGATCCGTGACATACGTTGTCCCTCAAATTTCAATAATCGAATAGAAAATACTGAATGTTTTTAATCTGTGATATCAGATTTGTTGCACACCAGCGCCATCTAGACCAAAATCATCCCTTTTGCGTTTTTTATAATTTTGGGGATGTTTTTCATATTTTAAAGTAGTCTATGTTTTATTCTGGCATTATATACCTACATCCACAACAAATTTCAACCTAATCCGTTTTGTCGTTTAGGCCTGATTGAGCCACAAACATACATACAAACTCACAAACTTTCACGTTTATAATATTATTAGGATTTATTTAACCGAAGAAGAATCAGCTGCCCACGTAGTCCTGGAATGCGCGGGCGTAAATGCAGAACGTACTCAAATCCTCGGTAACCCGAGGACTCTTCTCGGGGCCTGCGAAGACCCCAGGAAGCTTCTGTGCTTCTGGGAAGAGCTGGGCTGGCTACAGATGTAGCCGGTCCAAACCCCCACGCATAACGGACCAAATAGGAGTCCAAATGCGGGAAAGGGAGTCCCTATACAATACAATACAATACAATAGGATTTATTTAGCCAATACCAACGCACCATACCTGGTAAAGACATCAGGATAGTGTGTTCTCGAGAACGCCTTCTCCAGCTCCTCTAACTGGAAGCTGGTGAAGGTGGTACGGTACCGCCTCTGCTTCCTCTTCGGAGTGAAGTCATCAGGATCATCGCTGTCTGCTGACCCTGGAGATAAATATATAAATATTTCTATAGTGAGCATTTCACACATCTATTCCCAAACTTAGCAAAGCTAAGCTGTGGTATGGGGATTATTTTCCTGATAAATTATCACTACATAGTATAAAGCAAAGTCGCTTTCCGCTTCCCGCGTCTGTATGTAATATGTATGTATGTATGTTTGCTTATATCTTTAAAACTACACAACGGATTTTGATGCGGTTTTTTTTAATAAATAGAGTGATTCAAGAGGAAGGTTTATATGTATAATACATGCATAATATAGTAGAGAAACACTGATAATTTTAGAGGTTTCTAATGTGATGTCGTAAATAAACACATTTTTTTGCGCTTACATTGCAAATGCTGGCTGAACCCCACGAGATATGTACCTATATCAAAATAATGTACTACAGTATTGTACACCTTAAAAACGTCTACAAAAAAGTCAACGATGGTATTAGAAATGTCTTACGCACAGCGAAGCGGGCACGGGTCAGCTAGTACTTTATATAATTACTAGCCAACCCGTGACAGACGTTATCCTGTCAAATTTAAATAATTTAATAGAAAGGACTGAATGTTGTTTTTGTCACCATCTATTCTGAAATCACCCTTTTGCGTTTTTTTAACGTTATGGAGATGTTTTTCATTTTTTAAAGTAGTATATTATTTATTCGGGCATTATATCTACTACTAGCAAATCACTTTATGTATTGTGCGACACTGCATAGTGTGACTAGAGGCACATTTTCGTGTGCCTCTAGCCAAAGTTGAGCTCTAAAGGCGGTAGCGTGCGCCATAGTGCCGCTCAACACATAAAGCGATGTTTATCAAAAAAGATTTCGCCCACTGTGGGTGCGTGTTCTCATAGTGTCGTTCTTGAATACGAGGGTAAGACTTTGATTGAAGACTTTACCTGGTGGGGCCCCTGACGCTGGAGATTGGTCAGCTCTTGGCAGCTCCGGAGTGGTCCTCGGGGAGTCGTCTTTGGGTGCCTCTGACACCCCCATGCTGCTGTACTTGTGAAAGGACTGTTCTTGGCTGTAGAAATCTGCAAAAAATATAATGGTTTAGGCTTGACTTCTTTGCAGAATATTAAAGGGAAATTACAAAACAGAATCAAACTTTGTAGCAATTTTGATGAGAATAATTTATAATTTATTAAGTAATTTATTTTATGGAATGCTAACTACTGCAGAATGTGGGCATGTGCTAAACGCAATGTTTGGATGTGTCTCTGTCTACCCCATTTAGACATCTTTATGGATCTGAGAGGATGTCTACCTGTACTTGTACTTCGGGATTACAGCCGTGATCCTATTTAATTTTCATTATTTTTCTATTTATTTTAGTTGTAGACGATTATGATTATCAGTGACGCAATAAAGCTGTTGGTTTGAATATATTTTGTGAACATTCTCATTAAACGAAGTGACAGCTAGGTGTAAGCCTAGTAAATTTGTTAGTAAAGTTAGTAGTGCTGCAACTCAGTTCAGACTCGGCATAGCCTGACTTATCCTAAAGGGTGAGTTTCCACCTACGCGGAGCGGAGCGGAGCTGTACGATGCTGTGCGGAGCGGACCAAACACAACGCTCGACATTTTCAAACTCGAATATTTGATCCGACAGAGATCAAAAATGACGAGCGCTAAGTTTGGTTCGCTCCGCACAGCTTCGCGTTGATGGAAACTCTTCCTTAAGGGGCTGTATGTCGACGATTGCTCTTTTTCGAAACGAAAAAAGAAATACTTCTGAACAAGCCACATCTCCTATTTTTATAAGTATATTACTTCAGGTTCCTACCTAGATTTCTATTAAGCTGAAAACATAATAGCAGAAACTTTTCACGATAAAGATATTATTTCAAAATGATACGTTTTAGAATTTATGATCGAAATATTTTGATACCTACTATTAAAATCAACTTGTGATTTATTGTTAAAGATAGGTAATATGTAGATCTAGATTTCTATTAGAATAGATTTTTGATAAGTAATTATACATAATTTATATCATTAATTTATTCGAAAAGCAAAGGCGGACCACGCGCCGACGTGTGTATGTCGTCATTGCAGCGGTCGGTAGGATTATTTATCGAAGTGATTAAAGATGGATACATCTTTATTCACATATACTATACATTATAAAATAGGAGATGTGGCTTGTTCAGAAGTATTTCTTTTTTCGTTTCGAACAAAAACAATCGTCGACAGGGAGCGCCTTAATCCATTATTTAATATTTATAACTTACCTAGGTCACGGCATATCAATTAGCAATTGTTCCACTAATCGGTTATAGCAATTACCTTCATTAAGACAGTGTCAGTAAATAGTCTGTCTTCAGTTTTTCCGTAATCGTGCAATGTAACTGACATTGTAAATAATTACGTTTGAAAAGCCGTGTTGGCCGAGTGGTAGGTACCTCGACTTTCAATCTGAAGGTCGTGGGTTCTAATCCAGGCGTGCATCAATAAATTTAACTGTTCGAAAAAATTATATGCGCATCAAAAACACGTGCTTATAACGGTAAAGGAAAACATCGTGAGGAAACCAGTTAGTATTCTTATAAGCGGCGATGGGCTTGCACGCATCAGTATATATAGTAAACATTTAATCTGACACATGCCCACATTTTTCAGTAGTTAGGATTCCATACGTCGGTCGTTTTGAGCACATGAATATCAATATGATATTGACAATATCATTATATATGTATATATCAACGGATAGAAAAATCCATTGATGCTCAGCCGGGATTCGAACCCACGACCTTCGGATTGATAGCCAGCAGCCAACACGGCTTTTATAATTATACCTAATGGCCCATTTGTACCCGACATCTTCTATTTATCCATTCATGAAATTCTTATCGTGATTTGAAACGATTAAAATGTTAATGCCGACCTGTTTCCAGTAATCGATTGTCATGTAGGTAAGTAATAAGTTAATGCAATTTACGTAATAACACTCCAATTATGGTGTTATGTCTTTAATTGGTCTTTATTGTTTAACTGGAATTAAAAAATAAAGAAAATTTAATTACAGATGTCTTCATATAAACATAGGAAACTAAACCTGTTTTTTTGCTATTAAGCTCTCGTAGGTAAATAATTTTATAATCTTAATAATATTATAAATGTGAAAGTTTGTGAGTTTGTTTGTATGTTTGTGTCTCAATCGTGCCTAAACAGCAAGACAGATTAAGATGAAATTTTCTGTAGATGTAGATATAATGCCCGAATAAAATATAGACTACTTTAAAATCAATAAAATAATAAAAAAATGCAAAAGGGATGATTTTGGGATAGTAAATAATACATGTTATTTCTTTATTAAAGTTAAGAGATGATATTCATTTATGAAGTACTAGCGACCCGCCCCGGCTTCGCACGGGTTTAATACATATAAACCTTCCTCCTGAATCACTCTATCTATTAAAAAAAACCGCATCAAAATCCGTTGTGTAGTTTTAAAGATATAAGCAAACATACATACATACATACATACGCGGAAGCGGAAAGCGACTTTGCTTTATACTATGTAATGATATCTTAAGTTATAGTTACACAATACAATAAAACATCCAAATCTAAAAAAAACTACTTATTTCTGTACGTCGAATTGAAAACCTCAATTTAAACCAATCACTTTAACACAACAAACATACCTAGAACATAAAACTTCATGCGCACAATTTTTTTGGAAAACTCCTTTTAAAAACCACAGACAATTAAACCACTGGATGACTTTACTCACACCAAAATCTATCATTATTTTTGGAACACTCCACTCTAAAAGTCTAGAGAAAATAGATTTAAAATATATTTGTTTAAACTCAAACAGTCACACACGAAATTCCATTCATGAATGAAATGGTCTACCTATCTACAGTTGTGACTAATAAGGGTACGATAAAGTACGTTTAATCGTGGTTACAGATGGCCTGCGCACATTGGCGGACGGGACGTCAGAGGATTTAAAATTTATCAATTGAATTTAATAGTTATCCAATCGAAATAAGGTATATATTTCAATGCTCGGTGATCAGCCTCGGAGCATCGCAGCGTAGTGTTACTTCACCAATGTACCCCACTGAGTTTAATGCAGGTGCGGCTTAATGCTGAGACGGGGACCTATTTGCCCCCACATATCAGACAGCCTCACAGCTCAGTTGGTAGTAACTCTGCCTTCAGCGCTGTAGGTTGTGGGTTCGATCCCCACCCAGAGCAAATATTTGTGTGATGAACATAGATGTTTGTTCTGTGTCTGGGTGTTAGTATGTATCTTAAGTATTTATTTACAAAAAAAAAGTATTTAAGTATTCTATCAGTTATCTAGTTCCCATAGTACAAGCTTTGCTTAGTTTGGGGCTAGATGGCGATGTGTAAAATGTCCACCAATATTTATTATTATTATTATTACATAGCACAATGCTATTATTGTAAATTGTGTTGTGGTTGTCATGGGACAAATATATGTGTTTTCTTTTCTTTCGATTTAGAAATTCTGTTCTCAACATTTAAAAAGTAATTTTAATTTACATCAATGACACTATTGTTATCTTTGAAATTAAAATTACTTTGTTTTTGAATCGCATCAAAGTTGTCTAATCAGTTTATCATAGTGTTGACCGTGTAGTGTAGAAGGTAAAGTACCTCGACTTTAAATCCGAAGGTCGTCTGTTCGAATCCCGATCATACCTAATTAAAAAAAAAAATTAAAAAATATTGGCGGACTTTACACACAGCGCCATCTAGTCCCAAACTAAGCAAAGCTTGTACTATGGGAACCAAATAACTGATAGAATACTTATATACTTTTTTTTTGTAAATACATACTTATTATACATATTAACACCCAGACACAGAACAAACATCTATGTTCATCACACAAATATTTGTCCTGGGTGGGGATCGAACCCACAACCTACAGCACAGAAGGCAGAGTTACTACCAACTGAGCTGCGATCATGTGAAGTTATTTTCAACCAGACTTCAAACGGGGCTGCGCCCTCTCAGGGGTTGGATTTAGGAAATTCCTTTCTTAGTGCACCCACACCGAAAGGAAATTAAATTACCCTACACCCTCTTAATTTCAAGTTTCCAGGACCTGTATTTTAGGCTGTGCGTTGATAGTTCAGTCAGTCAGTCAGTCAGTCAATAAAGCATGAGTCTTAAAAATTATGTTTCGACCCAATTATGACGTCTAGAATAAAATTTGTATGTTATCAATTCTTAGCCTTAATAAGTCCATTTAATAATAGATACTTAATCACCGAATCGATAAAATTCTCCTTATTTTGAACTCAATACTAAAAACACTGGGTCTTTAACATATCAGCAACCATCGCTCTATATCGATTCGATTAGATATTAACTATCTCGATTATTTCGGTTTATCTAATTAAATTAGCATCGGGTCAATATCAATAAAAAACCCGATGATTAAGATCTCATTGTGATAAGATGACATTACGATTGTACACGAAATGGTAGGTAACGTATGAATGCAATTTTATTGTAAAAGTATAATTGAATCAGATTTAGTAGGAAAATTCAACGAACTATTTTTCTGGGAAAAATTAAACATTACGATAATGGGGCTAGCATGAATCACTATCATATCGTCATCGTATCGAAAAACGTTAAAACTGATTTGTGCCTACAATGAAGATTATAGGAAAAACATTGATACCTTTTATGTTACATTATTGCAAAGATCTTGGGATCTCAATTTTTATTAAATTAAAAAGCCTATGTTACTCGCTGATAATGAGTATCCCACCAAAAACATTCTGTAAAAAACTAGCCAAGTCTCGATGGAGCTGCTTGTTTATCTCTAAAAAGTAATGAAATCTAGACAAAGTCGTGTCAAGTCTGAGGTTCTTTACTGCGATTTCTTTATTATTATAGAATGTTGTGTGACTTGGCCGTTGAACATTCTTTATACGTTAGTGGGTACAAGTCAATTTTGTTTACACGTAATGTTATATCTGTTGTAACTACCTATGTTTGTTATGCAAGATAATAGCCAATACAGGTATTGGTAATTGGACGCTAGTGTCTTAGTTTAGGCTGTTGTTGATCGTGCAACACATGCATTCAGCATTGACAATGCTGACTTCTGCTGTCTTCTTTTTGGAGCGTCAAATCGACCACCGATCTTACATAAAATAGACGTATTTTGACGGCCAAGTCACATAACATTCTATAATAATAAAGAAATCGCAGTAAAGAACCTCAGACTTGACACGACTTTGTCTAGATTTCATTACTTTTTAGAGATAAACAAGCAGCTCCATCGAGACTTGGCTAGTTTTTTACAGAATGTTTTTGGTGGGATTTCACTTCTTTTTGTAGAAACGTGGGCTTATTGATTTATTTTATTAGATTTTCTTATTTGACACAGTTTTTTTTTTCTTTTTATGAGTTGTTTTTTTATTATAAAAACAAATCGTAAGCGCGTTTAAAATACAGTTAGCGCCATCTAGCGACGTGTGCGCTGGTATCACCGCCACTCTTAGTCCAATGCATTATATTTTTATCAAATTTTGAGCGAAATTAATATTTTAGTTTATTTAATTTGTTAATTTGTTTATTCAATTTGTGTAATGTTCGATTAGAATAAAGTTAATCGTTCAACTATTTCTTCTTGTAAACTTGTAAGTATAAAAGCCAGTCTAGTCTTATCCAGAGTTTTCCTTTAATTTTATTGCGTACTAGCAGTCCGCCCCGGCGTCGCACGGATGTAATAATGATAAATGTATTTTTTTTACACCTTGGGTAACATTATCGAATTTTTCATAAGGATCCCTAATAGTGAGATGTATGGTATTCCATACTTTTTTGTAGATATTGATGTTCTCTTTAAAACTGTAGTACATCACTTTGCTCTATTGTCAACAATTACAGCAGCGTACGCGATATAAGGTTTTTTTTTTTTTACACGTTTGGTTACATTATCGAAGTTTTCATACGGATCCCTAATAGTTAGACATATAGTATTGCATACTTTTTTGTAGATATTGATGTCGTCTTTAAAACTGTAGTACATTACTTTGCTCTATTGTCAATAATTTCCGCAGCAAACGCAATATAAGGATTTTTTTTTAATTTTTTCACACTTTGGATTACATTATCGATGTTTTCATACGGATCCCTAATATTTTTTAAAATATACTATAGCCTATGTTCATCAGGGATAATGTAGGATTCTTATGGTGAAAGAATTTTTCAAATCGGTCCAGTAGTTGAATATTTTTTGTAAAGGCGGTATGTCGATCTCTAATAGTTTGGTTAGGCTCTTGTGTTTTCTTATCAGGGTCACCAGGTACTCCAGATCTTCGATTATCCTAGTTTTTATGGTTTTCCCTTTATGTGGCCATTAAACCCTAACTCTGTACCAAATTTCAGCTCTCTGAGTTTATGGGAAGTACTAGTTCTATTCTGATGATCATGAGTGAGTGAGTGAGTGAGTGAGTGAGTGAGTGAGTGAGTGTCTGTCTAAAATGCGAAACTTTGCTTTCGCTTAACTTCGTAACTAAATTACCTACAGACTTGAAATTTTGGATTTTAAGTACGTGATTATGGCTTACTGGATGACGAAAATTTCAGCGTTCTGGTCTTATCCAGAGGTTCTCAAATAGGGGCCTGAAAATGCGGCGAAATGGTTCCAGTAAAGGATGGTACGGCAGTGTTTGCTTCGCGCTCGACTTGGCGGGGGCACTGCCGTGCCCCCAAATCTTTTGGTAGGTAAAGAATTTTTAAAATTGGTCCAGTAAATTTTTAGTTTATTCGATAAACAAAAATACAAAGTTTACTTTTTTGTAAAAAATAGTAATACTAGATGACCGAACTACCGTAGACCAGCAAAAAAAAACTTAGAAGCACCGTAAAAAAAGAACTAAGTAAGTTTTTGAATATTTTTAATAATAAATTAAAAAAATATAAACCTTATTTAAGTTAAGTTTCTTTACGAAGTGAAGGAGCAATTATAATGAATTTTAATGCGAGTGCGGGATTTGCGGAAACTGTGACTGTGACAGTGTGGTCACATCTCACTGTCATACGCTGTGGGAAAATCAACATTTCTAATAACACCAACTCGTGGGATAAGAGTAAATGAATAAATATGTCTAGAAAACCTTTTAGACTATACTCTAGTGGACTTCGTTTACGTGAAATTATTTTTAAACAGACCTGCACCCTTTTTGGGGCTGAATTACGAGAATTCCTTACCTTAGGGGTGCGCTAAGGTAAGGAATTCTCGTAATTCCTTACCTTACCGTACACCAAAAGAAAAAAACCCTCCAAATTTCAAGTTATTAGGGCAAGTGGTTTAGGCTGTGCACGTCGATCTGTCTGTCTGTTACGCAAAAGTTTTATAATGTTTAGATGTTAGCAATTGCAGCTCCAGCATATATGGGATATTTTTCGGGATAGCAATCAGGCTCTTCGCTATCTGGCCTAAAGAATGAGTTAATTATGAACTCGTCTAGAACTTAAATGCCCCTTTTTACCCCCTTAAGGGATAAAAATCAAAAAACACTTAAACACGTTTCAAATAAAAAATGCCAGTTTCATACAAACTTTCCTCCCCTATTTCACCCCCTTAGGGGTAGAATTTCGGAAAATCCGTTCTTATCGGATGCCTACGTCATACAATGAACACACCCTTCAAGTTTCAGGTCTCTGCGATCAGCGGTTTGGGCTGTGCGTTGTTAGTCAGTCAGAATAAAGCATTTTATAGGTAACTAGCGACCCGCCCCGGCTTCGCACGGGTGCAAAGCTGATTCAGTTCTTATTTGAACTTAAATACCTTAAACTAATAATACTAATGTGTTTATTTACGACTTCATATTAGAAATCTTAAAATTATGAGTGGTTCTCTAATATATTAAGCATGTTATTATACATATAAACCTTCCTCCTGAATCACTCTATCTATTAAAAAAAACCGCATCAAAATCCGTCGCGTAGTTTTAAAGATATAAGCATACATACAGACATACATACAGACGCGGGAAGCGGGAAGCGACTTTGCTTTATACTATGTAGTGAAGATATACTTGACGCTCGGAAAACGATAAAATAGGAACTCGACAAGAACTTGGGTAACTACGCTAGAACGCTAGGTAACGTCACTGCAGGAAAATCGCAACATTCCTATGAATAGAGCGGTGTCGGGTTAAAACTGTGATTCACAACCTACAACTCATGTTTAATAATTGATTTATCACAAGTTTCCTGTTGTTAATTCAATTAACAGGAACGTGAAGTCGGTAACAACTTTCCGAGAATTTTATTACGTGTTGCGAAAATTGGCTAGAGTAGGTACGATTAGGTAAGTAATTTTGTTTCCTTTATGATTATAGTTTAGAACACTGAATGTAGTTTAGAGCGACGTTTGTGAAATAAAATAAAATAAATAGAATCACGACTATAATCCCCAAGTACGGTAGACATTATCCTCGCAGATCTCCAGGCGCTTAGATCCTTGAAGATGTCTAGAGGACAGTCAGAGCATTACATTTCGCATATGCCCTCATTTTGCAGTACTTAGCATTCCATACGGTTGCAAGCCCATCGCCGCTTATAAGAATACTAACTGGTTTCCTCACGATGTTTTCCTTCACCGTTTTAAGCACGTGTTTTGATGCGCATATACATTTATACATATTTCGAATAGAAAAATCCATTGATGCACACCGGGATTCGAACCTACGACCTTCGAAATGAAAGTCGAGTTACCTCCCACTCGGCCAATAACCAATTTAATAGTTATCTAATGGAAAAAAGGTATATATTTCAACTAGCTGACCCGTGCCCGCTTCGCTGTGCGTAAGACATTTCTAATACCATCGTGAACCTTTTTGTAGACGTTTTTAAGGTGTACAATACTGTAGTACATTATTTTTATATATCTCGTGGGGTTCAGCCAGCATTTGCAATGTAAGCGCAAAAAAATGTGTTTATTTACGACATCACATTAGAAACCTCTAAAATTATCAGTGTTTCTCTACTATATTATGCATGTATTATACATATAAACCTTCCTCCTGAATCACTCTATCTATTAAAAAAAACCGCATCAAAATCTGTTGTGTAGTTTTAAAGATATAAGCAAACATACATACATACATACATACGCGGGAAGCGGAAAGCGACTTTGCTTTATACTATGTAGTGATGTTCGGAGATCGGCGTCGAGAGCATCGCCGCGCAGTTTTTTTTAGATCTGTTGACCAGTTTTACACACCTACTTATATCTCTGTGTTCAACCGACTTTTCTCATTGGCCAGCTTGCATTTATGAGTGTAATAAAATAATTCATTTAACCTCACAGACGGCTTGTTTTCCAATAAAATTACAAAACAATTAGTTGTACACACTCGTGCCGAATATAATATTAACAAATCGTTATTATTTTCGTAAATTACGCCTTAATAACATACTAGCTTATCTGAACCTAAGACATCAACTGCCACCATTTCGTCCTTGCACCACAAAAAGACTTTGCATTCTTATTGCAAGCGAATAAAGTTCATTTTTGCTTGCAAGTCAGTTTTATAGGTGTCGGTTTGAGGTGGTATTAATTCGTAATAAAACAAAGGGAATGATACAAGATAATTACGGTCAGAAACACAATTAGATTTAATCAAATAACGTGATCTTTTTGTACGTTTTGCTGTCGGTACTTCGTAGTTAATAGTGGTTTTTAGGGATCCGTACCCAAAGGATAAAAACGGGACCCTAGATTAGAAGACTCCGCTGTCCGTCTGTCTATTACCAGGCTACAGCCTTATCTAGCTTCTAGCTAGACAGTTGAAATTTTCACAGATAATTTCTGTGGTCGCTATATCAACAAATACTAAAAACAGAATAAAATAAATATTTGTTTTTTTTTTTTATTGTTTTTTTATGGGTAATGGTACGGAACCCTTTGTGCGCGAGTCCGACTCGTACTTGGTAGGTTTTTTTTTGTACAGCGTAATCGAAATATGTGTAATAATTTCCTCTAAGGATAATATGAGGGGTTCCATATAACTTGACGGGTGTTGACTTAAATGTGCATTTTGCATTTAAAAATGATTTTAATAGCAGGTATTATGTGAAATAAAAATATTAATTTTACCCAGATTGATATATTTGACTGGCCTTACAGCTACAGCGGCGATGGCTTTCTACCTGTCACGTATGGAATGCCAATTACTGCAAAATGTGGGCATGTGCCAAATATAATTTTTGGACGTGCCACTACCCCCTCTAGACATCTTCAAGGGTATAAGAGTGTACTTGCTTCGGCAGTACATATACTAAAATTGGAACGATACAGAGAAGATTAGCATGGCCCCTGCGCAAGGATGACACGCAAAATCGTGAAGCGTTCCACATTTTTATAATATACATTTTAATAGAAACTTAATTGGTATTTGCAACAGTATACTGGCAGATCCTTTATCGGAGGACGCAAAAAAATTGTATAAGTTAGTTTATAGATAGATCTAGTTTTAAGCAATTATATAAATAACTGTAAGTAGGTATACATATCTGACTGTTACCAGGGCGTCATAATCGCATCAGCGACAAAGCCCTTTTCGTTAAATAAAAATTGATTAAAAAAAAAAAAAAAAAAAAAGGGTATAAGAGCTTGGAAATTTGAGAGGATGTCTACCGTACTTGGGGATTTCAGTCGTGATCCTATTTCTTTCTTACAGCTCACTGGTAACTCAGCCTGCGCTGTAGGTTATGGGTTTGATTCTTACCCAGAACAAACATTTGTGTGATGAACTTTGACGTTTGTTTTATGTCTGGGCTAAAACAAAAAAAATAGGATCACGACTGTAATCCTCAAGTACGGTAGACATCCTCTCAGATCTCCAGACGCTTAGATCTTTTGAAAATGTCTAGTGGGGGTAGTCAGAGGCACGTCCAAACATTATATTTGGCACATGCCCACACATTGCAGTAGTTAGCATTCCATGCGTGATTCGAAGCCATACCTTCGAAATGAAAGTCTAGGTACCTCCCACTCGGCCAACACGGCTTTAAGAGAAATAGAGTCGAGATATACGAGAAAATAATCAGAATCTAAACTTGACAGCCTCACAGCTCAGTTGGTAGTAACTTTGCCTTCAGCGCTGTAGGTTGTGGGTTCGATTCCCACCCAGAGCAAATATTTGTGTGATGAACATAGATGTTTGCTCTGTGTCTGGGTGTTAGTATGTATCATATGTATGTATTTAAAAAAAAAAAGTATATAAGTATTCTATCAGTTATCTGGTTCCCATAGTACAAGCTTTGCTTAGTTTGGGGCTAGATGGCGATGTGTTAAATGTCCACCAATAATTATTATTTATTATTTATTTAACTACCATTTAATTAACGGAACTTTATTCATAGCTAATAATTCTAATAATTTTACTATTTCACACTAAACTACGGCCGTTCAGAGAATGCGTTCCTGACACGTCGCGATTGAACTGACGACGTAACTTTGTAATGGCGTTGCAGTTACGATAAAAATATTATTGCTGGTTGTTTACCGTTTTAACAATTGATGAGCATTAAAACAACATTATTATATCAATAATCAATTAATGTTATAATTTTGTGCCAAACTGAGTGTCAAATAACTTGGTAAACAATATTTTTCTAAATCTAAACTGCGCTATTACAAGGTTATGTCAGCGCTATATATTTGTAGTGCTGTGCTAACAATAACAGGCAATAATAGTATCGTAATCTGTTCTTATACAGTTATACTTTATAAAATAATACGTTTTGTTTTTCTTTTTAAGAATTTGAAAATAATGGACTATAAGATAACTTTTATTAAATACTAGCGACCCGCCCGGGCTTCGCACGGGTGCAATGCTGATACTAAATATATTACAGAATGTATTTATATAAAAGTTTATTTTTCACAGCTTTTTTGTCATTAGACAATTATTGATGATTCTTTTTTTCTCGAACGTTCGCGACCGGCCGATCTGCGCCTAGCTTTTAGGCCGGTCGCGAACGTTCGAGAATGTTCGTTTCACGAAGCTACTCGCTAGGTGACTCGCTAGCCTCTAGGTTCCAAACCAACCAGCTTGCCTGTGCGTTCGCGTTTTTAATTAGGGATGACTGAGAGTGTTATAAACGTAAGAGTAGACAAATATAATCAGAAAGCTTCGAACTGCTAAGCTATCGGGAGTTACACGTGTTATTGTGAGTAAACCATAAAAGATAGACATAATATGCTGTCGTGGGATATTTTTTATATAATTTTAAGGAGAACATTTCCGTCATACATGATTTCTGTGTAGCTTTAACCATTAAGGTTGCACACGCGACGGAAGCTTAAAAAATGGAGTAACTTCTCCCGTTTTCCCATCATTTCCCTTCACTGCTCTGCTCCTATTAATTGTAGCGTGGTAAAAAGTATACTATAACCAGCTCAGGAGTATGAAAAATAATTGTACCAAGTTTCGTTAAAATCCGTCGAGTAGTTTTTGTTTCTATAACGGTTATACAGACAGACAGACAGACAGACAGACAGACAGACAAAAATTTTACTGATTGCATTTTTGGCATCAGTATCGATCCCTTATCACCCCCTGATAGTTATTTTGGAAATATATTTCATGTACAGAATTGACCACTCTACAGATTTATTATAAGTATAGATAAAAATAAAACTACGACCAAACCGAACGCGAACCGAACCAAACCGAACCGAATAAATAAAACAATTTTATTTTATTAATATTACCCTTTTTTGGTTTCCACTTAAATAACTAAAATATAAATTTTAAATGATTCCGCCAATTTAAAACGAAAATAATCTTAAAAATAACGCGGCGGTTCATTTTGGAGGAACGGTAACGAACTCAGTGTTATGTTGTGCCCATCACTAGTCGTGACTAACTGATGACATGAACGCATTCTCTGAACGGCCGAACTATATCAACCCTTATTTTTAACCGATGAAAAAAGAGGAGGCTCTCAATTCGAGAAGTACTTTTATATTTGTTTACCTATGACCTGATTTTTTTGCCCTTTTCGATCGATGGAAACATTTACATCGGTTATCTTTTTACCTGAACCTAAGAAGGTAATAAGTTGCTATTAAAATTTTTGCCAACATATTATATTGATATTTTTATCAAACTCATCTTATTGAAACAGCCATAAAATAAGTTTACCAACATAGGTAGAAGTAGGTAGAATTTTCTTTGTTCTTGTGACCATCGACCATAAATCCTCTTTATAACCGACGTACACCATGAAAGTTAATAATAATAAATTGAGCAAAAACGCCGCGTTTCATATCATGAACTGTAATTATTATGATCAGCAAATTGTCTGGAGTTAGGGTCGGACCAGACTATCTTGTGGACGCATCTTGCGACTGTGCGTCGCTCAGACGTGCTGCAGCTGATGTGACAGTCAAAACGTTTGGCGTTAGTGACAAACATGCGTCGTCGCACGTTGACGACGTCACAAACGCCATAAATAAAAATTTAATGTGACTGTAAAAATGCATGGCGCAGCTAGTGACAAATACGCGTCGTCGCACACAGCTGACGTCACAAACGCCATAAATAAAAATTCAATGTGACTGTAAAAATGCATGGCGCAGCTAGTGACAAATACGCGCACACAGCTGACGTCATAAACGCCATAAATAAAAAGCCTGTGCTCGGAAACGGCGTCACACATTTTAAATGTATCGTCGCGTCAGACTGTTATGGAAGATGAAAACAAGGAAGCTGGTAAACAAACCCTGATCGTACCAGAACAAATGTTAAAGCTTGGTGACTAAATACGTCATATTATAAATATGTATATCGTCTTATATTTATAAATATGCTATAAGACAACAGACAGTCTACTACTGTATGGAACAGTCAAACAAACAATATATTCTGATTCTAGATGCAGAATGCGTGAAAAAAAGGGACTGGTAAAACTAAACATTGTACCAGTAACTATAGATTTTGACACGGGTCTTTATCACGTAATTACCTTTAATTGACTTTCCCGACGTTTCGACTATGTTACAATAGCCATGGTCGCGAGTAGACTGGAGTACTCGAAGCTACCAGTGTCAAAATCTATAGTTATGTCTACTAATCACGATAGTATGAAAAATAATAGTACCAGTATAACCAGGAGTTGTGCGAAGCTGTGCGGAGCGGACCAATCACAGCGCTCTTTATTCAAATTTGAATATTTGAGCGCTGTCATTGGTTCGCACCGCGCAGGTGGAAACTCGTCCTTATACGCGTAAACGCTTAGTCTAGTTCCATCTTTAGGGCGCAAAAACGCGATGAAAACGGGGCTTTATCTTGGTAATTATAGATTGAGGAAGTGATAACACGCATTACGCATGTCGTTATTTTCAAAACGGCCATAAAAAAACATAGCGGGCTTCTATAGATATATAGTTTATCTACATCTACATCAACAATAATTATAAAGAAAAAAAAAATATAAGGTTTGTTTGTGTATAAACTTAAAAAACTACTAAGCCAATTTTCAAAAATCAAAAATCTTTTTTCTATCTAAAAGCTACATTTTCAGTGAATAGCATGGGCCATATATTTTATTAAAAAAAAAAAACCTTCAACTGATAGTGTTTATACTCTTCTAACAAATTACCTCATGATCGGTATATATAGAAAAAACATTGATGCACAGGATTCGAACCTACGGTTTTCGGAATGAAAGTCGGGGCCTTACACTAGGCTAATAAGGTTCTTATCAGCTGTAGCTCGAATTAATTAATTGTATAATATGTTTTGCCGAAGCCCGCAGTGCGGGTTTACTTAAAAAGTATCGATGTAATTTTGCACCTTGCGAATTATTTTATTTAAACTTTTGGTAAACTTTGTTTAACGAGTTATGTCCTATTGGACCACAAAAATCTATTAAAGTTATTCATAAATATTGCTGGACTTTACACATAGCGCCATCTAGCCCCAAACTAAGCAAAGCTTGTACAATGGGCACCAGATAACTGATAGAATACTTATATAGTTTTTTTTGTAAATACATACTTATTATACATATTAACACCCAGACACAGAAAAAACATCTATGTTTATCATACAAATATTTGCCCTGGGTGGGTTAATATTTATTAAACTGAATGCCCTTCTACACCCAACTATGTTTAATCACTACATAGTATAAAGCAAAGTCGCTTTCCGCTTCCCGCGTATGTATGTTTGCTTATATCTTTAAAACTACACAACGGATTTTGATGCAGTTTTTTTAATAGATAGAGTGATTCAGGAGGAAGGTTTTTATGTATAATACATGCATAATATAGTTGAGAAACACTGATAATTTTAGAGGTTTCTAATGTGATGTCGTAAATAAACACATTCTTTTGCGCTTACATTGCAAATGCTGGCTGAACCCCACGAGATATATCAAAATAATGTACTACAGTATTGTACACCATAAAAACGTCTACAAAAAAGTCAAGACAAGCATGTTACGTCATCGTCGATTCGACCAATCCTGACTGTTTTGTGTCACGTGACTGGCGTTTAAATAGATAATTTTAATTATGGGTTTTTTAATAAATCATTGTTTATTTTCAAGTTATTTTACTGTTCATACTGTCAAATAGCCTACACTCTAACAAAAATTTGCAATTTAAAGCTTAATATTTCACAAATGGATCCCTTGATCGAAAAGTTGTCTTTACAAACACAACAAGTATAAGTATAACACCATTAGGTATATTCATGCCAAATTACATCTTTCTAGCACTAGTCTCTGAGCTAAGCTGCGGACAGACGGACGGACATGGCGAAACTATAAAGTTTTCTTGTAGACTACGAAACCCTAAAAATGATAACACACACAATGAAATCTCTGGGCACGCTTCTTAAAAAACAAACTAACAAAACCATTATAATATAAAACATTCCCTTATTCAAAGAACGCTATCTAAATTGAGATCTAAAATAAACTTCAATCATGATATTATCGAGATTAGATGGTATCGTACAATAATTAAGCAAGTACTAACTTGCTACCGAAACGAATTGATATGGTACCCTCATTGTAGTGCCGACACAGAATAACAGACACAAATAAAGTACCTAATAGTTACGAGTATCTATATCTTAGCCAATAAATAATAACGTTTTAATAACTATGATGAAAACCGACTAGAACGTTTCGACCAATCAAAAAGTCAAGGGATCATAGTCGTTTTTTAGGGTTCCGTACTCGAAGGGTAAAAACGGGGCTCTAAGACTTCGCTGTCCGTCTGTCCGTCTGTCTGTCACAGGGCTGTATCTCATGAACCGTGATAGCTAAACAGTTGAAATTATGAAAAACAGATAATGTATTTCTGTTGCCGCTGTAACAACAAATACTAATAAAAAAACCGGCCAAGTGCGAGTCGGACTCGCGCACGAAGGTTTCCGTACTATCTATAATCTATAAAAAAACTGCAAAAAATCACGTTTGTTGTTATAGGAGCCCCCCTTAAATATTTTTTAATTCTGTTTTTAGTTTTTGTTGTTAAAGCGACAACAAAAATACATATGTGTGAATATTTCAACTATCTAGCTATCACGGTTCATGAGATACAGCCCTGTGACAGACAGACGAACAGACGGACAGCGAAGTCTTAGTAATAGGGTCCCGTTTTTACCCTTTGGGTAGAGAACCCTAAAAACTGAATAAAATAAATATTTAAGTGGGGCTCCCATACAACAAACGTGTTTTTTTTTGCCGTTTTTTATAAATGATGATACGGAACCCTTCGTGCGCGAGTCCGACTCGCACTTGGCCGGTTTTGTTCTCTTTGTTGTTTCAACTTTTTTACCTCTTGTTTCTAGACAAAGTTACAACTAGCATTATTATCGCATAGTTGTCTAACATTGTTGCCACAGTACTGCCTGGATCATTGCGTGCGCAGCAATAATTTTTATTTGCGCCACACGCCTTCCCTCCACATTCACAATGAAAGCAGGTAATTGGCTTATTGTCTATGAAAACTACCTACTACTACCAAAACAAAATAACAAAATCGGAATTTGAATTAGAGTTCTTTTGGTTATAAAGTAATGTTCCAACACGGACCATTGAATTGCTTTATTCGGAACAACCTTTTTGAAATTATATCGTCTTATATTGCTTGATGTGATCATGATCAGTTTTTAGGGTTTCAAGTCTACAAGAAACCCTTATAGTTTCGCCATGTTTGTCCGCAGCTTAGCTCAGTGACGCTTAGTGCTAGAAAGCTGTAATTTGGCATGAATATACATATTAGTAATGTAAACAAAGTTGTAGTACATACAACGAACTTAAAAGGAAAACTATCACAGCTAAGTAGGCCTTACAAGTTTTCGAGTAATAGACGTAAGAGTCGACCAACTTATAAAATGTATTCTAAGAAATATTTTTTTGTATTACAAATACCATTGAAAATTAGTTATTATAACATTGTCAGCTGTTTAAACTACGAAACCCTACATTGAGCGTGACCCGACACGACTTGGCCAGTTTTCCCTTTTGATGTTGGATCACAACATGTTATGAAACATGATTTGGCTTATGTTTTATAGCCGGCCGCCTGCTTGACGTCTATCGTCCTTGGGAATTATTTGTACAAAGATTATAATATGAATATGAACCTACATTTGCCTATTAGTTTATTGAATGGTCCCTGATTTTTGCATGAATTCAGCCTTCCAAAGGTCTACAAATTTGCAATTTCAAGCTGTTATTATCGAGCTCTTACGGATGCCATCTAATTGTTTGAGGTGACAAGAAAAATGGGTCTCATAGCAACGGTTTCACAAATAGGGAATAATTACTAGTTTCGATAAGGTTATGAGGTGTAAACAAAATGTTTAGTAAAGTTGATACATAAAGGTCAAATAGGACAAATGTCATATGATATTTTACCCTCCTGCCACAGAACCATGGTGGTAATTGGTCTGTAAAAAATAGTATGGTGACGCCCGAGCACCACTTTTGGGGAATACTGGCGGCGAAGCCAACACGCAGGCGCGGATCCAGCCCTCAAAAAAGGTTGTGGTCACAATCACGAAAGAACGCGCGCCGTTTTTTTGTTTTTGATGTCAAAAATGCCAAAAAAATCACGTTTGTTGTATGGGAGCTAAATATTTATTTAGTATTTCCACCCTTACCCCCCGTTTTTACCTTAATACGGAACCCTAAAAATGACACTATTAAAATTGTGACGTCACAAGTCTATTAAGGTTGTGGGCATGTTGTGCCCACAACGGTGGATCCGAGCTTGCCAACACGATAGCGCCGTGGCCATTTGGCCGGGCTCTTTATCTACAATACAAATACTAAAAATAAATAATAGAAATAGTATCACGAGTAATACCAAAGTACAGTAGATACCAGGTCATTAAAGATGTCTAAAGTGGGTAGCAGAGACATTTAGCAGATGGTTTTTGAAATCGAGAAATGACTAAACAATTTTACCTAGGTCTAGAGCCTAGAGCTGTCACATTAAGGTACGCTTAATTTACGTACCTAAACATCGATCGTATTTAACTTTATTTGCTTAGTTTGTGGTAACAACAGAATTGTAACCAATGTGCATACAAATTAGATAGATGCACGTTAACTTGCGGAAGTTCCAGTCGTAGGCAGCTGCGGCCGAAGGCTTCACTTCCTAATAGGCACTTTTGCACACATAATTAGATTAGGGTTGACTTTGCAATATCTTATTTAGCCGGAAACTTCAAGCTGCCATAAAAAAGCCGAATACTTACTTGTATTACTTAGTAGTTTACTGTTGTTCGTACTTTTAATTACTATTCCTGTTTGAGCCTTCACCTTGTTCGATCGGCACCACACTGGAGCTCTACATAGAATTAAAAACATAATTGAAAAAAATGATAGGCCCCAAGCCATGTTTGTTGCCTAATTCTTCTAGGTTTGGTCGCGAGGAACAGGCTTGGCACCTAGATAGCTCCTAAGAAGATTCAAAAGTGATCCTTGTGATTTTATTGAAATAAATGCCTTTTGAATTTGAGTTAGAAGTAAGAAGTAAGAAGCTGTCTGTCTGTTACGTTATTACGACCGAACCACTAGCACTGGGTCGATTGTGAGGAAATTTCATATAGAGATAGTTGAAAGTCATAGCTACTTTTTTTCGCAAAATTTACTTTTTTTTTCAGGATCTTATTAAGACTACGTAAAGTCGTCAAAAAATAGATTTTCTGAATCTACGCGGACAAAGTCACGGATAAAAGCTAGTGTTTCTTTAAGTATTCCTTACTAGTTACTAGTGGGCGGTGCCCGTGGCATAGTTCATATGGGTATTCATACCTACTATGATAATGCATGTAGTTTAAACATCGTCACAAACTTCCGGAGTTATTTAAAAAGTAAAAAAAATAAGATCACGACTATAATTCCCAAGTACGGTAGACATTCCCTCAGATCTCCAGACGCTTAGATCCGTTAAAGATGTCTAGTGGAGGGAGTCAGAGGTACGTCCAAATATTATATTTGGCACATGCCCACATTTCGCAGTAGTTAGCATTCCATACGTGACAGGTTGCAAGCCCATCGCCGCTTACAAGAATACTAACTGGTTTTCTCACTATGTTTTAAGCACGTACATACATTTTTCGAACAGAAAAATCTATTGATGCACGCCGGGATTCGAACCCTCGAATTTTTAGATTGAAAGTTGAAGTACCTCCACTCGGCCATTATTAAATACGTCAATAAGTTCATTAAGAACCATTTAAGAGCTTAAAATATTTTATACTTGGAGTTGGAAACAGGAGGAGGTAAAAACAAGCAGGTGGCCAATAAGCACCATTCATAATCACCTAATAATATTTAATTAAGTACTTAATACTTACTTATTTATTATTCTTATTATTATAATAATAATTATAAGTTATAACACCCCTCATGTAATATATCAATACATATTTTAACACCCCTGAAGAATGAAGAAACCTCTCATTTATTTCTTAGTAAAAAATATTATTATGATGTCATAATTACAAGGCGGGAAAATTAAAGCGAACACGTGTTTAGTGATGAACAGTAGGTACATACTGACATATGGAACAAAAGCTTAGTATATTGTTACTCAAGAAACAAGAAAAGAAATCGAGGAAGGCAGTTCAGAAGATGGAAAGATTAAATAAAGACCACGGCAGGAAAAAAATTGTCAAGAAAAGCGCTAAATAGAACAAAATGGAAAGAAATGGAGGAGGCCTTTGCCAAAGTTGGGCGAACAGACCACGTTGCCGGTGTCACAGACTCACCTGAGTCTTTAGAATATCTTAATTTAATAATGTGAAACATCATGTGTCTGAATAAAGGCTATTATTTTTGCCTACTGACAACAAGTACACATTTAATTGGTTTGCTAACATTGGTGACAATTCTGTTGTTTCGACAAACTGGTGCCGATTCTGTTGTGTCCATGCTAAACCTAAGATTTAATAGAAACTATCACTTTTATTCTTTTACGTTTAAGTCTAAATTATAGTAACCTCTTGAAGTTATTTAGTTTTTTATTGTATATTTCGGATGTAAAAAAATTAAGAAAAATTCCACTTTAGTTAACACCTAAACGTAAAAAAAAACGTGAAAACCGTTAAATTACTTAAACAAGCCTACGTTTTAAAACTGTCTAAATTTAGACTTAAACGTCTTACGTCTCTTATGTCTGGCTTGCACCGTCCCTTGTATGTTTTGCGTTTTTTAATAAAGCACATCAAAAGGTCGCCGCGTCCGCGACGCGTCTACGTCACGTCTCTTCTGTCAGTAATAATCAAAACACATTTTTGTTTAATCCGAATTTAAATATCAAAACTACTTGACAAACATTGTCAACCCTACGGGAGACCGCTTCCCGTGCAGGCACTAATTGTAAGCAAATTTCGACCTTCGCAACCGTAATTACTTTGCTCAACCGACGTACTACCTACGAGTTAGTAACAATTTATTATGCTGTGTCGTTAAGAAGTAACTTTATGGTGTCTTAAATGAAGCTTTTGTTGGGATATAGATGAGAACTATTGTTTAAAATTAAGTAAAATACAAATATTCTGTTTATGCTAAAGACTTCTGCTTAAAAACGACGTGAACATGAACATACTAATCAATTATCTTTTATGACGTTGTGCCCATGCTAAAAGCTAAAATTCCTAAAAACGATCGCTCTTATTTCTTTTACGTTTAAGTCTAAATTAGCGTAACCTCAAAATGAAAGTTCTATAACTCAGTTTATAATAAGTGATTTAACGTTTTTTATGTAATATTACTATTCATTATTATTATTATTTATTAAAATATTCTAAATTTAAGTACTTTTACCTAAACCTAAATACGTTCGAAACGGACTAGCTGAAAAAACATCTACATTTATTTTTAGCATCTTTTATGTACAAATTATGATACTTACATATAGGCACTAATTGAAACATGTCCAACTTGATGTTGGCTCAACTTTTAATGATATTTAATTTTGTGAAATAATGTTTTGAAACACGCAGGGGGGTTGCTAGTAAGTGACACCTACTGTGCCTAAAGCAGGTTGTTTTTAAACAGCTTTAACCTATTTAATGATATCTAGATAATTTTTTTTAATAAAATAAATAATTAAAAAATTAAAAGAAAATCGAAAAGTGAAGGGACTATATTAGCTTTTTTTAAGTTTTATGAAGGTTCTATTAGTTAATTTAAATGGGACCAACTTGGGATAATTCCCTACACAATAGAAAAATCACCAAAATTGGATCACCAGGTAAATAGATGCACGGTCATACATAAAAAAATATACACGTCGAATGGATAACCTCTTCTTTCGCCGGTTAAAAACTAAATTTAAATAACCTTTCGCTGACCTTATCGTAGTTGTGAAAAAAGTTAACAAACGGGATCCCCATTTGGTAATATTACCGCGTAGCGCTAACCGTTTACTGATACATTTACGCACTGGGAGCGACGTATCCTTTCACTAGCGTGTTATTATGGCATGGGAATTTATAGCATTGTATAGATAATGCGTGTTTTTATGCGAAAGTTAATGGCGTTAGGCCTGTTTTGACCTGTTTGATGGAGATGTTATCACGAGCAGTTCTTTTTTTTCTTTTAACAACATAACAATTATTAATTATGATGTCAGTACGATTTAATAATACTTATATATAGATAACTTGAAATGACGTGATGCTAATAGAGATAGGTTTTGCACAATTTATCATTTCCCATCAGTTTCCTCCATAAAAGTCTAATTAATCTAAGTTAAATTAGATTTTTGTTAACATTTACATGTTTTTTTTCACATAAAATAAGTGCAAATTAGAGAAAGGGAATAGATATGAAGCTATTGGATATATTATAAAAATTATTTTAAAACGTAATTTAAAAATTAGACTGTACTAAATAAATAAGACTTATAAATCTACAAGACAAGCTTGTATTATCGGACGGCATGCGTCACGGTATGACGTGCATAAATCTCGTGGGCGCCCGATAGTGAGAATAAGTGGTCGGGGTCTGGCAGTCTCGAAGAGTCGCCGGTAGGGTTAACAGAATGTAAGTGACAGAAAAGCCGGATAAATCAGTTTTTATAGTGTAGAAATTTTACTCTTGCTTTTTTTTTTAATAATAATACTAAAGATAGATACTCGTAACTTATAAATAAAAATCTACTGGCTAGTCGCGTTCTATCGGCCGGCATGCGTGAAGTAGTTAAATAAAATTAAATCATAATAATAATCATAAACCTCGAGCTAAGGTCTGGTAGACAGACTATCTGAGTCGTGGATCCGGTGTACAATTCATTAAAAAAAGTCAGAGAAATTCTAAAGTTTTTACAATGCCGGAACTTACCACATCTATAAAAACGTAATAAATAAATAGGAAGGTAAAGTTTTGTACATAAATAAATCGCGTTAAAACATCTGCTCGAAAGCCGGAAAAACTAACATTTGCTAGACCGGATGGATATTAACATTCCGGGTTACAAAGTATCATTTTGTGTACTTAGCTACGTTTCGAGTGGACGCGCAGTGACGGGTTAAATAATAAACGTGTTTAAATAGGTAATACGCGTTTTAATAAAATAGGTTTTATATGTTATTTTTTGTATTATCTTATATATAAAAATGAATTGCTGTTAGTCTCGCTAAAACTTAAAAACGGCTTGACGGATTCTTGTTAATTTTGTTTTTAAAATATTTGTAGAAGTTTAGGGAAGGTTTAAACGGTGAGAAAATGCGAGGACAATAGTAAAAAAAACCGGCCAAGTGCGAGTCGGACTCGCGCACGAAGGGTTCCGAACCATTATCTATAAAAACGGCAAAAAAATCATGTTTGTTGTATGGGAGCCCCCCTTAAAAGTTTATTTTATTCTGTATTAGTATTTGTTGCTATAGCAGCAACAGAAATACATAATCTGTGAAAATGTTAACTGTCTAGCTATCACGGTTCATGAGATACAACCCTGTGACAGAAAGACGAACAGACAGACGGACAGCGAAGTCTTAGTAATAGGGTCCCGTTTTTACCCTTTGGGTACGGAACCCTAAAAATGGCTTGACGGATTCGGTTAATTTTGGTTTTAAAATATATGTAGAAGTTCAGGGAAGGTTTAAACAGTGAGAAAATGCGAGGACAATAGTAAAAACAACATTTTTCTTTTTCCATACAAACTGTTCCTACCTTACAAACATTTTGATATTCATCCGGTTCGGTACAGTAGACTCGGGTCGAACGGGAACATAACACAACATCTGGTACCTAATTCTAAAGCGGTAAAAAGTCCGTTGGGTCAGCTATGTAGGAGAAGTACGTCTAAAATGACATAGGGTTTTTTTAAAAGCATCATAACTTTTTATTTATTATATCTAGAACACAGTAATCGTACAGTAATATTCTTTGATTCATTAACTATAGGAACAACATCAAAAATCAACAAAAAAACCAACACCTAAGCAATTTTAACGAGATCCATCAAAAACCATTTTGTCCATATACTTAGTATGGACAAAATGACATAGTACTAATGGACTAATTGCATATACGCAAAGCGCCCAAATAAAACACTAGGTACATAGTTATTTTATATAAATATGTAACTATGACTGTATGACTTGACCATGACCGATACAAGTCAAATGAACCCTGGTTGCCAGGTGCCTGCGAAAACGAGTTGTTGCATACAAGTAATAAATCATTGATTTGAAGGGTATATTGATTGTACCTACTTGTATGAGCTTATAAAAAAAACCGGCCAAGTGCGAGTCGGACTCGCGCACAAAGGGTTCCGTACCGTATCTATGAAAAACGACAAAAATATCACGTTAAAAAAATTACGTTTGTTGTATTGGCTCCCCATACAACAAACGTAATTTTTTTACCACCACTTAAATATTTATTTTATTCTGTTTTTAGTATTTGTTATAGCGGCAACAGAAATACATAATCTGTGAACATTTCAACTATCTAGCTATCACGGTTCATGAGATACAGCCCTGTGACAGACATACGGGCAGACGGACAGCGAAGTCTTAGTAATAAGGTCCCATTTTTTCCCTTTGGGTGCGGAACCCTAAAACCGTAACCCTATTTAAATATTTTATCAATTACCTAGTTCCCATACAACAAGCTACAATATATAATATCCACCAATATTCATTTACTACAGCTGAATGCAGTTGAACCAAATGTAATTTTCGAAGATCTACTAAACAAAAATCCCTTTAGTTAAGGTCAAAATAATGTTATTTTAAAGCTGTCCCGACAGAAAGAACTCGCGAAAGAACAGTGCTGAAAGAACTCCCAATCAGCAGGGCTATTTTGTAAAAACATGATTATCATGCTATGATGTTGAATGCAATAACCTAATGAATACCTAATCTGTACACTTTTCATAATAACTATGCACAGTTTATGCACCTATACCTACGCTTCTGCGTAGGTATTGTATTGGAAGCGTAGATATAGGTGCTTAAACAGCATAAAAAGCGTAGGTATTATGGCATTTAGTACCATAACATGATAATCATGTTTTTACAAAATAGCCCCACTGTAATGACCACTACCACACCGTGTGCGGCAATTCCTTCAATGTACATGACGTTTCAAAGACCGTAATCTGCGCTGTCACTCAGCGGAAGGTAATCGCATTTGCCACACAAATACTGCAGTGAGAATTCGTCGTCGATATACTAGGGCTGGATATGTTATATCGATTCAATTAAAATTATAAAATTACAACTATCGTGGTTCTTAATCATTTAACTAGAAATACGGCTGATTGCCACGTTTTTTTTAGGGTTCCGTACCTAAAGTGTAAAAACGGGACCTTATTACTAAGACTCCGCTGTTCGTCTGTCCGTCTATTTCTCTATCTGTCTGTCACAAGGCTGTATCTCATGAACCGTGATAGCTATCCAGTTGAAATTTTCACAGATGTATTTCTGTTGTCGTTATAACAACAAATACTTAAAACAATAAAATTAGTGGGGGGGGCTTCCATACAACACGTTTTTTTTTGCAGTTTTTTATAGATAATGGTACGGAACGCTTCGTGTGCGAGTCCACTCGCACAAGAGCCATTTTCGGATGATAAATCTATCTAATAAAGTTTTACCAATCATGTTTATGGCTTTAAATTGGATAAATAAAACCCTAAATTGATCTATTCTGTAAAAAACTAAAACCTAAAAATAAGAACTCTGCCTTTTGCAAATAAGAAAAACACAATCAAACTGATAAAAAAATAAAAAAGTTTTTTATTGTTTACTATAAATAAGTTTGAGTGTATAAACTAACACTATTTAATAGCCGGTTAATGGACTATAGAAAATTGTCATTGTTGTGCTTTTATCGCAAGTGATTCGTATCAATCACATTTACGAGAGCGTTTGGTTAATTGCTAATTAGACGGAAACTAGTTTTATGATGCAGCGATAGCAAAAAAACTAAAATATTTATAACTAAAAGAATTAATAAAACTGCAATATAAAAACTAAAATATGTAAAAACTAAAATATTTAAAAACTAAATGAATTTACAAGATTTTTAAAACTATAATTTAAAAACTTAAATATTCTTTATACTTATTCGTTTTATTTATATTTATCAAGATGCCAGTCTTTTAAGTCCCGTAGAAAAAAAACAATTTTAGTTTTTCACGAATTCAAGTTTCATTATTTTTTCCATAAATGACACCATTTTGATTTTAAGACTTACCTACTAAGTTTATTTCCAAAAAGTCAAGCTGGGAATTAAAAATATATTTTGTATCGTCTCGACCAAAATACTCTTTTTATAACTTTTAGATTAAAAGTAGGTACTGTCAGCAAGAAAACATCTTGTAATTAGCAATTTTCATGCCGACAGACTGTCCGTTATACTGTCCAATCTATTAGTATTTCTAGCGCCAATGGGCTTGTACCCTGTCACATCTATACAATTAATAGGTACTGCAGCAAAAAGTAGACACGAGCCAAGGTTAACAAAGTGAAGAAGGTTTCTAAGTTGGTTTTAAAATTCGAATTTTATCAGTCCCAAATCAGACAGAGAGATAATGATGAGAGATCTTTTACATACCTAGGCCCTTATTAACAATTGGTGATTTTATTGCTGTCTCTAGTAGGCAGTCGTTGAACGAACTCGTAGAGATATTCTAGCCCATCGACACTCACGCGAAGATTCTCGGCGAAACTTCTCGCGAGATAAGTTTCTCATAAGTTTTTGTAGAAACATATTTTTCAATGACAAGCTTTTGTCAAATCATATAAACCATCGAGCACCAGCGCGCTATCACATGTCACATCATATAACACTGTCATCGGAACTTGACAAGTATGCAAAGTTTTTACTCAATCGAAGTATTTACTAAAGACTTCCATTGTGAGTGTCTGTTGAACACTTCCTGACTCCATCATCAGATTAGCTCACTGTCGCCATATTATAGCATTGTCACCGAAGTTACATAAGTATGGTTGGGGATAAAAGTTTCAAAATTGAGTTGCAAGATTCCACCCTAACAAACATAGTTACATACATACATTGCAAAATAAATAAAAGCTTGTAAAAATGTATGCGAACGAGAAGACAAGCAACAATCTACAATCACGCTTCTCGGGTGCTCTTGCCGAGTTTCTTGCCGAGATTGTGGATGGCTAATACAAGTTCGTTCAACCGGTACCTCATTTTGATTAATTTCAAATGCATAGAATATTGATTAACTTATAATTGTATATGAATAATTAAATGATTAAGCTGTAAAATATTGGATCTCCATTCGGCCGTGCCGTGCGTGCTTAGTTGATTTCCTAAAAAGCCGATGACCGTTATTTAACGACCCAGCAGCATACCTACAGTACTTACCCTCGTATTCAAGAACGACACTATGAGAACACGCACCCACAGTGGACGAAATCTTTTTTCATAAACATCACTTTATGTGTTGAGCGGCACTATGGCGTACGCTACCGTGTGCTTTTAGAGCTCAACTTTGGATAGAGGCACACGACAATGTGCCTCTAGTCACACTATGCAGTGTCGCACAACACATAAAGTGATTTTTATGAAAAAAGATTTCGTCCACTGTGGGTGCGTGTTCTCATAGTGTCGTTCTTGAATACGAGGGTTAGTTATTGGTAGTATGTTTATGTACGGAAATAATCTTACATATAAATACTTACTTATTACCTTGATGAATATAATTACATTTAAAAATTAGAATATAATTACTTTTACCTTACTTTACTTTACTATATATACTAAACTTTACTTTATCTTCAAGAATGTGAGCGCCTAGTGCGTAGGTATACCTTAGAATCACAGTTGTAAGTCATATTTTTAATTTTACTCCAACGCCACATTATACCGTGTGTAAGACTACTATCAAAACTGAAACTGGGTGTTCAGATCATGCATTTTGATCTGTTATCACAAAAAAAACGAAATTAAAAGAATTTTTCAACTTTTAAATTTGTCATTATTCCAAATCAGGTTTCCTGAATGAAATTAGTGTTTTTAGGGTACCGTACCCAAAGGGTAAAAACGAGACCTTATTACTAAGACTTCGCTGTCCGTCTGTCCGTCTGTCTGTCACAGGGCTGTATCTCATGAAGTGTGAAAGCTAGACAGTTAAAATTTTCACAGATGATGTATTTCTGTTGTCGCTATAACAACAAATACAAAAAACAGAATAAATTAAATATCTTAGTGGGGCTCCCATACAACAAACGTGTTTTTTTTGCCGTGTTTTATAGATAATGGTACGGAACCCTTCGTGGAACTCGCACTTGGCCGGGTTTTTTTTTGTATGGATTAAATTCATTAGCTATTATATTATTATTGCGACCATAGGATTTCTGAAAAATCCTTTTTTAGAATTGATAAAAAAGCTGCCACAAGTTAACAGCCTTAAAAATTTTGCTATTTAAAACAGAAATACAGCTTCTAAATTTTACTAGTTCGTCAGTCGTCCTTAAGACCCTGTATGTCGACGATTGCTCTTTTTCGAAACGAAAAAAGAAATACTTCTGAACAAGCCACATCTCCTATTTTTATAAATATATTACTGCAGGTTCCTACCTTTATTTCTATTAAGCTGAAAACATAATAGCAGAAACTTTTCAAGATAAAGATATTATTTAAAAATGATACGTTTTAGAATTTATGATCGAAATACTTTGATACCTACTATTAACATCAACTTGTGATTTATTGTTAAAGATAGGTAATATGTAGATCTAGATTTCTACTAAGATAGGTTTTTGATAAGTAATTATACATAATTTATATCATTAATTTATTCGAAAAGCAAAGGCGGACAAAGAGAAAATGGTTATGAGGGGTGGGTAAAGCTACCCCTATTACTTGCTTACGTAGGTACCAGCAACGCGATCTCATAAAAACTGTCGATAATATTTACGATACGCATACGCCATCTAGAGCTTGCCGTTGTTAACTGTCTTAGTCGTTTCTGCCGCGGTTTTAGGAACAGGCAGCGCCTTAAACACCCTATATCTAGTTGCAAGTCTTGCGACTCCATTTTGGAATTCCCCGAAGTACATTCGCAAGGCTAATTAAGATATTTTTATGCCATTCTATAATTATGAACATGTTCATTGCATTACATTTTAATGGGCTTTAATTGAGTCGGAGCAGTTCGCCATCGCCACTACGTGCGGCTATGGCGATGGCCGTGAAAAAGGTTCAAGCTTAAAAATAGGCGGTGAAGTAAGTAATTAAGTTTAATTCCATGTTGTGGATGCGTGCACTATTTTTTACTAGAAACATATAGTGTATGATCTGGCATCACAGCTCAGTTGGTAGTAGCTCTGCCTTCAGCAAACATTTGTGTGATGAACATAGATGTTTGTTCTGTGTCTGGGTGTCATGTATAATAAGTATGTATTTACAATCACTACATAGTATAAAGCAAAGTCGCTTTCCGCTTCCCGCGTCTGTAATCTGTATGTATGTATGTTTGCTTATATCTTTAAAACTACACAACGGATTTTGATGCGGTTTTTTTTAATAGATAGAGTGATTCAGGAGGAAGGTTTGTATGTATAATAACATGCTAACCGTGCGAAGCCGGGGCGGGTCGCTAGTAACAAATAAACGTATATATGTATTTTATAAGTTCCCTCTACTTCCCATAGTACAAGCTTTAGTTTGGGGTTAGATGGCGCCGAGTGAAATGTCCACCAATATTTATTTATTTATATATATATATATTATATATATTTTATCCTTAAGTTTGATCTTCAATGCGTATCAAAAACAAAACGTGCTCATAACGGTGAAGGGAAACCTAGTATTCTTATAAGCGGCGATAGGCTTGCAACCTGTCACATATGGAATGCTAACTACTGCAAAATGTGGGCATGTGACTACCCCCACTAGACATCTTCAAAGGATCTAAGCGTCTGGAGATCTGAGAGGATGTCTACCGTACTTGGGGATTACAATCGTGATCCTATTTATTTATATTCAATAGTTTTAAAAACATAAAAACAAACTGACGAAAATGTTTCGACTAATCAAAAAGTCAAGCGAAGAAACTATCGTGGTTGTTATAAATTTTAACTTTCAAATTCAAATTCAAATTAAAAAAAAAATCATTTCAATAAAATCGCAAGGATCACTTTGAAACGTCTTAGGAACTAGGTGAAGCTACGCCGATTCCACGCGACCAAGCCTAGAAGAATCAGGCACTTTAAGTAGATGCTTTTCATCATGAGTATCGCCCCCGACCGCGATCAACGGTAGATCGGTGAATACTGTCTCGAAACGTCAGCAATACAAGAAATAACGTGCTTAATTAGCCGTATAGTTAAAAAGCCAAGAAATGATATTCGTTTTATGAAGCAAGAACATTTAAATGGGAATGTCGAATTGAGAATTCGGCTGAGAAGCACCTTGTTTATTGTACGTTGCCTTGACAGATTCGACTAAATAGCTGCACAAAAAAAATAAAGATACTTACCCTGTTTACTTGTTCCTTTTCAAACACTAACTGAACACTAACAGAATGACATTATTTTTAACCGACTTTAAAAAGGAGGAGGTTATCAATTCGCCTGTATGTTGTATTTTTTTTGTGTGTATGTTAATGTTACGCGATTACTCCGGCGTTTGTGGACGGATGTACACAATTATTATTTTATTTGAAAGCCTATACTTCCGAGGTGGTTCCTTTACCACCAAGTCAGCATCTGATGATGGGATCCCAGGGAAATCGAGAGAAACCTTCAAAATTTAGGGGCATTGATAGTGGTTTTCAACTATAGACCTTGCCCTCTTTCATTGTCATACACCGAGTGGAGGGCTAGCCGAAGTAGGGCTCCTAGATCTCGCGAAGGGGGGAGCCCCCCCACTACAATTCGGAACAAAGAAGAACGAAAACAAGAAGTCGGTTTTTAATTTTTTAAACGTAATTATCATCAATATTTGTTACTTACATCTATAGATTTTCTGTTAATTTACTTCCACGAAAAAAGCAGGATAAGTATCCCTTAAGGTACTTATTTATGTAGGTACTAAGTAGTAAGTAAGTCCTTGCAAAAAGCCCATGTTCTTTTATTGCTGTCATAACGTTGTAAGCTTAACATTGAGTCTGACATAATACGTCAAAACCGGACCTAATCCCACAAGAAGTATGTCATCTTTAATTCAATAAATTCGATAAAATTGAGCTCTGTTCCGAAGGTTAAGCGCAAAGAAAAAACCAGCCAAGTACGAGTCGGACTCGCGCTTTATGGGTTTCGTACTATCTATAAAAAAACGGAGAAAAAACACGTTTGTTGTATGGGAGCCCCATTTAAATATTTATTTTATTCTGTTTTTAGTATTTATTGTTATAGCGGCAACAGAAATACATCATCTGTAAAAATGACAATTGTCTAGCTATCACGGTTCATGAGATACAGCCTTGTGACAGAAAGACAGACGGACAGCAAAGTCTTATTAATAGGATCCCGTTTTTACCCTTAGGGTACGGAACCCTAAAAAGTGCCTTAGTTCGACCGAATTAAAGCGCGACCACACGTTTGTTCCTTTTGATACCAAATGTTTTTTTATTTGAAAGAGCCTCCACACTTGCGGCCGCGCCTCATCAATCGTGATGAAACAAGTTGAATTCTTAAACTGCTCGACTCGTATTTTGAGAGAGTTTTTGAAGTTTTACTCTAGGCAAACGTTCAAGCTATATATAAATAAATATAATATATATATATTTATAATAAATAAATAGAATCACGACTGTAATCCCCAAGTACGGTATACACACACACACACACACACACACAAACATACTCTCACCCCAAACGCATAATATACCGTCTCCGTATCGTCGCGGGTAAAAATCTCGTAGAAAATAGTTCTTACAATTCTGCAGGGTGATTTTGTAAGAAATGATTATCATCTAGATTGGTCGTCTGTCCAATAATTATTGGCAATAAATCACCTAGGCTCCGCCCACTGAAGGCCATCGAAAACTTTCGATCTATTTACGATTCGTTCATCCAGAAGTTCTATTACTGTCAGTAGGATTGATTATGATAAATAGAGTGAAATATGTTAAAAACGATACTAGTGATATTCTTAAAAAAATATATTATTTATACTGCAATAGATATTGATTAATATTTCCATGTTTTCCTTTAATATTTTTCGTCGTGGTTTAAATTATCTATCTTTCAAAATTAATAACGGAACGTAAGAACGAATGGTTTATATGTGTTACAGTTATTTTTGAATTTTAAACAAATTTTACACATCGACACACACACACATCGAAAATGTTAACTTGAGAGGTATTGCATTCGTTTGACGTATAGACGTTCAATTGTTCACCATAGAGTGAATGATTTTTAATAGTTACTATGAAAAGTGTACAGATTAGGTATTCTGTAACATTAGGTATATTGCATTCAACACCATAACATGATAATCATTTCTTACAAAATAACCCTACTGATTAGGACTTAAGACAAGTAATAAATGTTTTTGATGAATGCAGAATCGTTTTATCTCAATAACCGCAAAACATACGGTTTTGTTTTTCTATGACAAAAATAACTTAGGGATAAAATCTAGATAAATTACAGACAGAAACACGATTGGTGAAACTTTTCTCGATAGATTTATTTTCCAAAGTTGGATCTTCAAAAACACTAGTTTCGTTTTTAATCAACACTATGAATAGCTAAACAGTTCATTTTTATATAATTCGTTAGACAATCATACTAGCTAAGTAAATAAATAAATATTGGCGGACTTTACGCACAACGCCATCTAGCCCCAAACTAAGCAAAGCTTGTACTATGGGAACCAGATAACTGATAGAATACTTAAATATTTTTTTAAATACATACTTATTATACATAGTAACACCCAGACACAGAACAAACATCTATGTTCATCACACAAATGTTTGCCCTGGGTGGGAATTGAACCCACAACCTACAGCACAGAAGACAGAGTTACTACCAACTGAGCTGTGAGGCCAGTCAAAATTACAGACAGTTTCTTTTTAAATTTCATGGTTTTCAAGATAATGCAGTTTCATAATTTTTTCCGTCTTTGTCGGGTAGACTCAGCCCATACAAAACGTCAATAATTTCACTTATCTCCTAAATAGACGGCCCCCCAGTAATAAATACCTAAATCAGATTAAATTAAGTTGCCTCCACACTAGCGGCGTACCACGAGGCGGCTTCGCGAAAGAATCCGTTCGCAATTACGCCAATCAATTATAATGGATGAGGAAATTGCTCGTTTCCGTATCTGCTTCGAATGAACCAGAGTTGGGGGTCCGGTCTAAGGCATAGGAAATAGCGGAAAATAAATCTCACTACTCTACAACTTTAAAACCCAATAAGTCTGATAACTTTACTAATTTGAATGTTATCCAAAGGTTTATTATGTAACATAGACTAAAAAATATGAAACATATTATCATAGATTTATAATTTTACTAAGTTACTAAGTAAGTACGTACAAATACCTAAAACCGGTGGTCTAAACGCTTAGAAGCTTTATCTTCCTCTTGATGCAGATTTTTTTTAAGGTTATAAGAAAATTGGGAGTTTATACAACACTAGTTTTTAATTACAAAAAAAATAATAACGTATTGTCAGTGTCTGTTACTAATTAAATTTAAGTCGTTAAAACTTAAATTAAATAATTAAAAAGAATATCCTTAAAAAAACACAATATTTAGTTAACCGTTTATTCATACGCACCTACCACATAGCTACTCATATTTTCACGATTCTATCCATTCATAAATAGCTCGCCGTCTCACTCGCGCGCACCGTATGCGCTGCGAACAGCCTTTCATGTTGCCCACCCGCCCGATTTGATCATTGACAATCGTGAAACAATGAAGTACCCTCAATGTGTAGAACAAGGCAATAATAACTAATCACTTCACTCAGAAAAAATTAGGTAGATTGAAATACTTTTGCAACACTGAGACCAGTGCACATTGTGAGTTCACTGCGCGCGTCTTATCATTTATTTAGTGTTGTCGTTATTAACTTTTTTGCGAAGGAATATCAATACACGATGAGAGAGTATGCGTTCATGTTACGCGCGTACTTTTAAAAATGTGTGTGTGAAAATGTGAGTGCAGCATTACGAATGTAACGCGATTTGTACCCAAAAAGTCGACAACCAAATCATTCCAAGATGTCCAGCATTTACCAACGATTATTAGACCACGGCACATTTTACGTGCCGTCGCATGCGCAACTTCTACGATGAAATCCTCGAGTACATCGCAGAAGATCCTCGGAGGAGCACGCATGACGCGGCACGTCGCTTCGGTGTAAGCCAATCATGCACTTGGAAGATTAGGCGCTCTGCTGATTGCCCCGTACCACTACAGAAAAACCAAGGAGCTTAGCTCCTTGGTTGTTTCTGTGTTGGAAAACCCTGATGCGAACATTTTTTTCTCGGACCTAAGCTAAGCTGTCCTAAATAAAATTCACAAATAAAATTATTTTTAAAACAAATGTATTTTTTTTTACTTTACGGTAGGTAGGTAATTACTAGGTCCCTATCTACTACCTCTTGAATCCGTTACACGAGTGAGACAGGGAGATGCCGTAGTTGGAAGGAAGGAGATGGAATTAGATAAGAGCGTCTTTGAATGGAGTGCGTACGAGATACGAGTATTTGTGTAGTATTTTCTAGTACTGTGACCATAAATTAGTGCCAGTTTTCGGTTAAAAAGAAAATTCGATAACTTTGTGATAATGCAATAATAAATCATGCTGTCAGTGCTCAGATCATATGTAGCTTCTGCTGCAACGGTCATTTTATTTTTTTCGGTAATTTAAAAATATTAGTGTATTGCAGAAATTGTAAAGTGCGTATCTGCCAAGAAGTGTGTTTCATATTTGCTGTTTTAATTGTTGATGCAACTGTATAATAATTTACTGTTTTCTTATTTAGTTTGAATGACACAAGGAATCCTAGCAGGGTCAAGACTATGTTATCCTTTCAAATGGCGGAGCGCGAATGCCGAAAATCCTGGCAGATGGACGTTCCAAACCACGGCGGTCAGCACTGCAGGTATTTTTTATTAAATTTCTGCTTTGGCAACCTGCCGTGAAGCAAAATCATTCACTTCCGAATCTAAAAAAAGTCCGATGTGAATATTGGATGGTTTATACACTGCAGCGCTTGATGGTTGGATATATTTCTTAATGAATATCTTATGACTTGCACCATCCGAGGCCACATCAGAATCTAGCACGCGACTTATAGTATTTCAACGGATCCCAATAGGCAGTGTTCGAATGGCTTACTGAATTGAGTTTTCCGAGAATGTTGTTTAAGAGACAATTTACAAATACAATTTGCGTTTTAATGTATTAATCCATAATGTAGGTACTATGTACCTACAATCACTTTATAATTAAACTAGCTGTCCTGACAGACGTTGTCCTGTCAAATTTCAATAATCCCACAGAAAAAAATACTTTCAGTTTTTCCTAAACTCTACGCCACAATTATCACTTAGGGGTATAAAAAATACCTTATGACCTATTCTCATACCTACCAAATATACACAAAAGAAACACATAAAAATTGGTCAAGCCGTTTCGAGTTTCGAGTTTCAGTGTAAAGGTTAGCTAATTACGTAATAACATAAGTCAGAAGGACCCTTAAAGTAGGGACTGAATAAATTAACCGACTTGGTATTACATGGATCTCACAACTTTTTACGGTAGAAGAACTGAGTTGCGTTGCGAGACTTGGCTTTTTTTACAAGTTATGTTTTTGATGGCATACTTCTGTTTTAAACAAATTAAAACAAAAAAAACCGGCCAAGTGCGAGTCGGACTCGCGCACGAAGGGTTCCGTACCATTATCTATAAAAACGGCAAAAAAATCATGTTTGTTGTATGGGAGCGGGAGCCCCCCATAAATATTTATTTTATTCTGTTTTTAGTATTTGTTGTTAGAGCAGCCACATAAATAAATAATCTGTGAAAATTTCAACTGTCTAGCTATCACGGTTCATGAGATACAGCCCTGTGACAGACAGACAGACGGACAGCGAAGTCTTAGTAATAGGGTTCCGATTATACCCTACGGGTACGGAACCCTAAAAAGGTTGTCGATTCGACTGTCATTACAGAAACACAGAAATTAATATCCATTGAGGTGAGTTCAAGACGAAGAATCTTTTGTCGGAAATTTCTACAGAAAAAACTAGCAGCCCTAATGGAACTATCAATCAATCTGCGCCCTACTCAGAAACGGTTTATTTAATTAAAGCAAGGGCAATCAACGTGCCAGCAATTGCACAATGTTGTGTGCTGTGTGTAATTATTTGGTGGAATACTTGTGCTGTCTTTCCCTCGTATTCAAGAACGACACTATGAGAACACGCACCCACAGTGGACGAAATCTTTTTTCATAAAAATCACTTTATGTGTTGTGCGACACTGTGCATAGTATGACTAGAGACACATTGTCGTGTGCCTCTAGCCAATGTTAAGCTCTAGAGGCACACGGTAATGTGCGCCATAATGTCGCTCAACACATAAAGTGATGTTAATGAAGAAAGATTTCGTCCACTGTGGGTGCGTGTTCTCATAGGTCGTTCTTGAATACGAGGGTTAGTGTACTTTTGATTGGAGACGATGTTTAAACGAGTATGATAAATGCAAATGTCAATTTTGAAAATATGAGTTTGGGCGATTGTTCAAACTCAATTTAGAATTAAATATTGCTAAATTAATATTATTAAGTAGTAGTCCGATAAATATTGTATGTGGAATATTATGTTGCCAACAAAAAAAACGGCATGTTTATCTTGTGTCTTTTTAAGTATAATAATATGACTTTTTGAGAGGTATACTTCTAAAATAGGTAGGATAAAAGCTTAGGCATAATACTGCAAACGAGCTCTACTACTTAATTTAATTAATACGTCCTTCTAAGTAAAAACTCTTGGTAGATTACATACAGCCTCTTCGCATATGGCCCGACCGAGCCATTTTATTTCCCTACATGATCAAACGACTTACAAATGCGTAGAAAGCTCTGATCCCACGAACATAATGACTTTATAAACAGTTTTGATTGAAACGGAAACCGATATCCATTCTCATCTCTGTTTATCTCATTGTAAAAACCTAAAACCGGGACTAATGAAGACACGCGGAATAAACATGAGGTAGGTAATCAGGGGGCAAAAACAAAGGTACAATCACCGCAGGTAGCGGGTGACAAAAATGCAATTTAAGTTATGCCACAGACTAAAAACGCAATTCTGCAAACCCTCGCGCATGTAATGGCGATGTCTAAAAACGATCATCCCATGGCATAATTAGTCACATGCTGCGCAAAACAAACACTGATGGATATTAAGTTTCTTTTTTCTCGCATTCAATACCAGCAATTGCAATTTTATGTCCCCAATGTCGTTTGTGGTGATGTTTCTATCTTGGTGCAGTTTTTCTGTAATCCATTCTGTTTTTGCTGAGCGTTTAATGATTATTGCATTCGAGTTTCCATTTGCTTGGATGCTGCATTTGTTTGCAAAGTTGTGTGTTCAGTTCACACCTGATGTCGCGCAACATTACAACATAGCGTGTGTCTAATTTGATATTGAATTTAATTTGAATTTTGTCCACACTGCGAGCCCAGCGCGGTGGCGGCGACGGGCGCGATTTTTCAAACATTATGAATCACTACATAGTATAAAGCAAAGTCGCTTTCCGCTTCCCGCGTCTGTATGTATGTATGTTTGCTTATATCTTTAAAACTACACAACGGATTTTGATGCGGTTTTTTTTAATAGATAGAGTGATTCAGGAGGAAGGTTTATATGTATTAAACCCGTGCGAAGCCGGGGCGGGTCGCTAGTGTATAATATGTTTGATATTTTGCACACGTCGTCGCAACCGCGCTAGGCTCAGTGTGGACGAACACTAAATGATGAGCAACTTTGTCGTTCGTGAGACGTTGTGTCTTGTAATTTGTTGTGCGTCCAAAAGTTGCGCAATATGTTGCTCGATGAATACATGGCCTTAGCACGGAATTGGACTTCGATGCAGATATGTGAATAAGTTGCAAGTGAAGAATGCGTACGGAATAAAGCTATTTATAAAAAAAATGTATCCAAACCTATTATATTGTAATTTTAAAATATAGAATTAACTGTAATAATCCAGTCACCTTCAAAATACAAAGTAACATGTTTTTAATTGGAATTATTTTGGATGTTAATCTAACTAGATCAACTACTAACTATGATAGGGCCAATTTAATAGAACACTTTGACACTTCATCATAATTCAACAACCTTGTAATGGACACACATTTTTTTTATGCTTAACTTGTTTTCAGTTAAAATACGTAATCTATAGTAATAATGACAAAAGAAGGCTTCAAGTTTTAAAAATGTTTTTAAGCAGGTCACCTCACTATAAAGCTAAGACTGACATATGTCAAATTTGATGTATTAAATTGGCCCTAGCTAGAAAACGCTAGCTGTCAAATTATGTCCGAAGTGTTATGGGCCTGTTTTATAAAGTAAAAACTGACCAAGTGCGTGTCGGACCACGCGCAATGTAGGGTTTCGTAGTTTACACAGTCGACAACTTTGTTTAAGTAATTTTTAATGGTATTTGTACTAAATTTTTAATAATATTTCTCCAAGTCCATTTTATAAGTTGGTCGACTATTACGTATATTACTCGTAAACTTGTTACGCCTACTTAGCTGTGATAGTTTTGCTTTTAATTTTATTATATGTACTACCACCGTGATTTCCCTTCACGCTTCCAAAACCAATAGTTTAGTTTTTATATGAGGGCACTCGACTCTTACAAGAATTGACACTTTAAAGCTAAACAGGAAACTAAAAGGGTTTCTTGTACTACCGAACCCTAAAAACGGTTGAAGCGAAGCAAGGAAGTCAACGGTTGTGGGGAAGAGCCCTTTGTTGTCTGGTTGTGAGCGTAATGTATTGGCAGGTAATGTTTTATGATTGATCGACCTTAGCAACGTATTGTAGTGGATACTGTAGTGTTTGTAATGTAATAACAATATTGATTGTAAATGTAGGTTTTGTTGATTCTTTTTGACGATGGCCTAAATTAATTTGTCTAGGTATTTATATGGATAACATGTTTTTTATTTTTATCATTGATTGCCTTTTTAATTTAGGTATCTAGAATTAGGGCTCTGTGATGCAACTGGGAATCCTTTAAAAAGCAGGATACATTATTAGGTTCCGTTAAATGAAAGGGCTTATTCTTCTCAACGTTTAATAAGTTTTGTTTAAATTTGTTTTTTTTTGTACATAATTGATCAGCAATTTTAGGCAAGGCAAACTTTTTTTTTATTATAATGTTTTAAATTAAATTAAAACTGGAATAAGATTGGTGTATAATAGTTTGCTGATAATGTATATAATTACGGAACAAAACATACCTATAAAAAGATACTAGTGATGTATATACAAATTGGAATTAGTATAGCTACAACATCCAGATTTGCCCGAGCGGTAAACAGCTAAAAAACCCGATCTCCATCGGCCATTCGTGTGCTCCGAAGCTGGACACCCCGGATTCTTCGCGGAATCAACGAAGCCACGACTAGTTTTTGCCGGCGACTCAGCCTCACTGCTCTCATTTACAAGAAGAAGGGCTTAACTTTAATGGTAAGGTAATAAAACGTATCAATTTTAACGTTATTTGCTACCTTTCGATTTCGATTGTCCGATCCACCAGGGTGGTAAGACTGGCAAGTAGGGCAACTTGCCCCGTTTTTCGTCTGTCCTGTTCGAATTCAGGAATTTATATCATGCGAAATGTCGGTCGCAAAAAGCGAATTCCGTTTAATTATGGGCCATTTTTAAAATCTGTGAACAATGCCAGACATCCTTTGTGGCCGGTCCGGTTTTTACGACAGATGGACCCCTAATTTGATAATTTGTTATTAAAATACAGCGGAATGTTTTAGGTGTATAAAATGCTAATTAGAAACGCTGAGGATTATGGAAATTGCGGATAGCTTTTGTGCCGTTTTGGTCGAAAGAGGATTGTTAAATTTACTTTAATTATTAGCACACCATAAAAAATTGCTTAAGACGAGTAATAAATGTTTTTGATGAATGCAGAATCGTTTTTTCTCAATAACCGCAAAACATACAGTTTTGTTTTTATGACAAAGATAAAAGACAGAAACACGATTGGTGAAACTTTTCTTGTTAGATTTATTTTCCAAAGTTGGCTCTTCAAAAACACTAGTTTAATCAAAACTATGAATAGCTAAATAGTTCATTTTTATATAATTCGTTAGATAATCATACTAACTACCTAAATTAAAAATATTTTTTATTTAAATTTGATGGTTTTCATAGATAATTTAGTTTTATCACTTTTTCAGTCTTATCCGGGTAGACTCAGCCCATACAAAACGTCAAAAATTTCACTTAACACCTTAAATAGCACCATCGATGATACAAATTCTACTAATCCTACTAATATTATAAATGCGAAAGTTTGTGAGTGAGTGAGTTAGTGTGTGTGTGTGTGTTTGTTAGGTACTCTTTCACGCAAAAACTACTTAACGGATTTAGATGAAACTTTGCACTAATATAGCTTATACATCAGAATAACAAATGGCTACTTTTGATCCAGGTATCACGCGGGCGGAGCCGCTGGCGGAAGCTAGTAGATAAATAAATTGAAATCAACTAAATGTGTCGATAAGTCGATAATGCTAGTAGTTTTTAAAATAACTTTTTGTATAGGTACTTAAATAATTGGAAATAATATAATTGCCTAATTATAAAAAAAAGGTACTTACCCAATAATGTTAATATGATATCGTCATGTGATCTTGGGCATCAGAAACTACAATTACCATGAAAACTACAACACCATAAACTATAGTCGAAACGATGTAATTTTGAAACGAATATTATCACGAAATTTCGTTTTTGGTTAGCGAGTAGACCCCCAGATCCGGAACACTATATGTACCACGATTTTTTTTTGATTACCCGACAAAATAAAATAAATAAAATATAGACAATGTATTTAGAAAAGATCTGATATTCTAATTGTGCTGTCAGAATGTAATAGTAATAAAAGTGTAATTACATAAAAAAACTGTTTTTTTTACAAATCCTGCCTAAAACTATGGACAGTAGTATCGAGATCATTTATTATTATTTCTTACGTTTTTTGTAAATTCTACCAAGCCTACTATTTTACCCCCAGGGGGGTTACCATGAACCATTATCGTATCGACAACGTATCGTCCAAATGTCAAAACTGACACTTTGTAAAGTAAAAGTGTCAGTTTTGGCATTTTGATGCTAGTGGTTCGTGCTCAGGCCAGCCCCTCCGTTGCTCACTGAATGTTACGTTTAATTAATTAAATAAGTAGATATTGCTTTTCTTGTGGGGAAAAAATCTTAGATCTTCAGTAGCATATAACGTTATTTTTTAGTATTTAAAAAACAGTCATAAAAAACATTAATTTCACTATTAATTAAAATCTATTGCTATTGAATTATAATTTAAATTCCTAACAATCAAATTGCTTGTTTCTTGCAATTCCTGAACCGACTAAAAAAAGGTTAATTAAATTAACTAGCTGATTCTCAGAAGGAAAGTATAGTGTTCTGTAAAGCGACGACCGTCAAATGATAGCCGACTTTTTTAATGGCAGTTAAAACTGCTTCACTTTCTCCCCAATTACACTCATCATCTCAGCCGATTGACGTCCACATAGGCCTCCCCCAAAGATCGCCACAATGACCGGTCCTGTCCAATTACACTAGATAATGCAACTATGCTAAGTAGTCGTCATGGATAGGTTATAGAATTGGATCATTTAACTGGCCTCACAGCTCAGTTGTTAGTAGCTCTGCCTTCTGCGCTGTAGGTTGTGGGTTCGATCTCCACCCAGGATAAACATTTGTGTGATGAACATAGATGTTTGTTCTGTGTCTGGGTGTTACTATACAGGGCGTCCCACGGATATGCCACATGGAGGGAAAGTACTCTTAATACTGTAGATAGAACATTTTACTGAAAGAAGATATTATTTGAATTTATAAAACAATTTAAACTGCATTCATAGATCTTTAAATATGTGCATGGTTGAACCGGGAATCGAACCCGTTACACGAGAAAAATAATTATCCTGTAGCTTTATCACACCAATCGAAAGGCTTCATCATAAGGATAATTTTTTGCTAAATAACATAGTGTCAGAAATAAAAGGAAGACCATGAATTTTAACATTTTTAATACAAAATCAATCAATTTATCAAATGTAAAAGTATTAAGAGTACTTTCCCTCCGTGTGGCATATCCGTGGGACGCCCTGTATATAATAAGTATGTATTAAAAAAAAGGTATATAAGTATTTTATCAGTTATCTGGTTCCCATTGTACGAGCTTTGCTTAGTTTGGGGCTAGATGGCGCTGCGTGTAAATTCTGCCAAATATTTATTTATTTTATCTAGTAATTGTTTCATTGGCATAATGTAGAAGAGTACAGTCACCGCTAAACCTTTTGAGTTATACTTATAGATCAAAGCGGTCAGCATTTGGCGGAACCAACTCTGTGAAAACCAAGCTCAAATGTAGACGGGTAAAGAATTATTATGAAAAGTCAGTTCGCTGGAAGCAATTACTATGCTTTCACGTTGAAGACATTTGCTGTTGAAAAGAGAGACTAAAACAGACGCATATCCAAGACGTAGAGTCTGCAAAGCTACATACACATATCATAGCTACAAAGGACACATCTAACTTATAGTAGGGGAGCCCACGATGCTAAATGGGCATTTACTCGTGCGTCATAGAGACCTATTTGGTTGCGAAGCTTAGATGATAAAAAGACAAAAAAATTATATAGTGTACTAGTACCGTGACAGACGTTGTCCTGTCAAATTTCAATAATCGATTGACAGCAAAATCGCCATTTACGAAATGATCCGCCATTTATTGAATTCATTTGTTACAAAAAATGTGATAAATGCAGATCGCTCTACCGATTTTGCGCAAACTTCACATAAACCATCTATTAAATAGTCCGAACAAAGCCTAAACATTTGATTTGGATATGTGAGCCCGTTCTTGAGTTATAAAATTACAATGAAAAGTGGCATTGATTTATATATATAGTGGGGTGGGGGGAGCATCTATAGATTTTCAAAAATGTAAAAAAAAACTGTTGCATGGACATACTCGATGGCATAAAGGGGGTTCATATTTGGTGGATATAGGCCTCCCCCAAAGATCGCCACAATGACCGGTCCTGTCAAATTCCAATCCTGTCCAATTACACTAGATATTGCTAGTAAATCCCGAAATCCCTTCTTGGGCTCCCCTACTATTATTAAGTATCTCGTGACAGGTCCGTGACAAGAGTAAATTGGACAATCAGTGGTGGCAACGCAATTCTGTTGTTTCCACAAACTAGCTAAAATTCGTAAAATTACGCTCTTATTCCTTTTAAGTTAAAGTCTAAATTAGTGTAAACACAAAATGAAAATTTTAAACTTAAGTTAGATTTTTTCAGCATAAAAAGGTGTTGACGTAAACTATCCTTTTATATTACCTGTACAAAATAATTTCGATGTTTCATATCTGCCAAGCGTCCCGCGATGGCTCACATTTTTTACAAGCTTTTATTTAACTTGCAATATTGGAACGAAGTTCCTTATCGCGCGTTGTGAAAGGGGGCTAGACGGAAAAAAATCTTACGAAAAGTTGTCACGAAAAGTTGTCACGACACTTTTTTGCTATAGTATATCTATTAATATATATATCTATTAATTGTGTCGAGGTCAAGGTCGAGGTGGAAGTGGAGGTCGAGATGGAGGTGGAGGTCGAGGTCGAGGTCGAGGTCGAGGTCGAGGTCGAGGTCGAGGTCGAGGTCGAGGTCGAGGTCGAGGTCAAGGTGGAGGTGGAGGTCGAGGTCGAGGTCGAGGTCGAGGTCGAGGTCGAGGTCGAGGTCGAGGTCGAGGTCGAGGTCAGGGTCGAGGTCGAGGTCGAGGTCGAGGTCGAGGTCGAGGTCGAGGTCGAGGTCGAAGTCAAAGATCTCGTTATTTTGTGAGAACTTCGTTCCATCCCGGTGTCCCTTGACACCTCTCTAGTTTTATGTATGTAACTATGTTTGTTAAGGTGAAATCTTGCAATTTAATTTTGAAGCAGTAATCTCGAACCGATTGAGCTAATATTTTGCATACTTTATGTAACTTCGGTGACAATGCAATAGTAGTTGACAGAGAGCTGATCTGATGATGGTGTAAAGATCTGTTAAACAGTCACTCACAACGAAACTTCTTAATAAATTAAATACTTTGCATTCTTGTCAAGTTCCGATGACAATGTTGAGGTTTTTTACAGAAAACTTATTTCAAAGTCGGTTAAAAATGGCATAAATACAACATCACAGTGTAGACATTAGTTCCGCGTAAAACTAGTAAAGCCTCAAACCCGTTTTTCATTTCACCGAATCCTGCCTCGTTCGAGGTGGTCGCGTGTTCCACTAATTACACCCACCTACTTATCGTCCACTGTCCGACCACTCTAAGCAGGGCCGGCGTTAGGCGTGCAAGTGCTCGAAGAGAACCCCACCTACCCCTCCATTTCCATCTCCAATCCCCCTTGGATTCTTACCTAAATAGACTTCAACTTTGTAGTTGTTACTTTAATGTATATTTATGCCATGCCACAAAGGATATAGAAGATATCAATGTAAAGAGGAGAATGGCCTCACAGCTCAGTTGGTAGTAACTCTGCCTTCTGCACTGTAGGTTGTGGGTTCGATCCCCACCCAGGGCAAATATTTGTGTGATAAACATAGATGTTTGTTCTGTGTCTGGGTGTTAATATGTATAATAAGTATGTATTTAGAAAAAAAAAAGTATATAAGTATCCTATCAGTTATCTGGTTCCCATAGTACAAGCTTTGTTTTGCCCCAAACTAGGGGCTAGCTGGCGCTGTGTGAAATGTCCACCAATATTATTATTATTATTATAATGTTTATAATATTAGCATAGGTACCTATAATAGGTAAGTAAGTAAAGCCAGGAGACAAAATAATAAGTTAAGTATGGCATCTTGAAGTATTTTGATGGCTGGATGTTCAAAACTGTAGAATTCATAAAACTATCAAGAAAATAAAAAAAGTTTTTAATAAAAATCAACTTTTTTGACAAAGATGAAACTGTCAGGCAGAAGAACTCTTATTTGATTCGAGTTTTGTGCCCCCATGCCCTAATCCTGACTACATCCCTGCCACATCTGCTTATCACGCCAGGACCCAAACCTTTTAGTCTCTGACGAGGCCGGGCGACACTAATAAATCTTCAAATATCAGACGCGTCGCCTTAAATATTAATTGCGGTCGTATTAATATCGCCGATAGCAGATTCGCGATATTATCCCGGGTTTTTGACTAATGGATAACTTCAGTGATCTGTTTTGTTAGGTAATAACGGATTTGAATTGGCTTGTTTTTCTAAATAAATAGGATCACGACTGTAATGCGCAAGTACGGTAGACATCCTCTCAGATCTCCAGACGCTTAGATCCTTTCAAGATGTCTAGTGGGGGTAGTCGGAGGCACGTCCAAACATTTTTTTGGCCCATGCATACATTTTGCTGTAGTTAGCATTCCATACGTGGCAGGTTGCAAGCCCATCGCCACTTATAAGAATACTGAATGGTTTCCTCAAGATGTTTTTCTTCACCGTTTTGAGCACGGTTTTTTTGATTTTCCTCTTTTTCTTATTAACCTTATCCCTCGTCCTTGTGGGGTCGGCACAACATATATGAGAACAGATGTTGTAAATGGATTTGGCTTGGGGTGTTCTACAACCGGCCGCTTACCTGACACCAACCCTCCTTGGTTTGGCTTGTTTTTATCATATTAAAATGCCATAGTTCAGGGAATCAAGTAACTAGTAGTAAGAACGACGCGAATATAAATGTGACAGATTAGAGCAATTATATAGTTGTGTGACATCTTTTCAGAGCCGGATACACTAAAGCCGGGGTCCCACGGCGCGTAAAACGACGCTCCGCCTTTGTGCGTCCGGCGCGTCGCGTACAGAGCGTTCCGAGCACGGGCCACCACGGATGCATCGTTCCCACGGCGCGTCCGTCCGCCTTGGCGCGGTCTGGCCGTGGGACCCCGGCATAAGAACGACGCGAATAAATATGATAGATTAGAGCAATTATATAGTTGTGTGACATCTTTTCGGAGCCGGATACACTAAGGGACATTTTGTGACGCGACATAACGCACAACGCTGAATATAGGATGAGAGCGCTGGTGTTGGGTATTTTAATAACATTTTAATTTTAAAATAAACGGTTTGTGTTGAAAAATATATTTAAATGTCGATTTTTTAACAACATATAATAGAGTATTTATCTATCTCTTAGGTTATGCAAAGGTTTTGTGGCGATATTTATTTATTAATTATTTATATTTAAATAGACAAAACGGGAAATCATTAGTTGTCAATTAAGTCTGGAGGTATAACGCAACACAACTGTCACTAATCAAAACGGACCATAGACAAAGAATTGTATTAACTGTAGATTTTAAACAAGTTTGTTTGCTATGCTTAGATATTGAATGGCAAAATTAAATATTACCAAAGGTACCACAACCGGGTCTATGACCCTACGTGACGCTGCAACGTTGCACAATATTCCCCGCAACATTTTATGTGACGCGGGATACACCTCCTTAGGCAACATTTTTAAAAACGTTGAGTAGGTATTGTGTAAAAAGTCCCACAAAATTACCCTCGAGACGTTCACGCAGTAATTGAGCGTCATGTTGCGAAATATGTCGCTCCATTTGTCCCCTAGTGTACAAGGATACAAATGAACACGGAGACAGTAGACCATAGCGTGTTAACCCCGCAGCATTCCAGCGACATTCCGTCCCCGATCGCCTTTATCTGAGGCGCCTTCGACAAATTACAGCTTCTCCAAAAAGCTAACGTGTTTATCAAAGAACTTTAGGGTTCGTGTTCAGTTGCTTGTTCGTCCGTTCCCTTTTAATTTCGTAGTTTTTTGTCGGACGCCGTTTTAGAGTTATCTGCGGCGGAGTTAGATTGTGGACCCTTTTTTGGTGTCCTTGATTTGTTTCGTTGTAGTAGTTGTTTGGAATCCTGGGTATTTTGTTCTGTTATTTTGTTTGCTATATTCTCCAATATTACAAGCTTCCTGTCAGAATTATTTACCAATATAGAGCATCGGTTAAAATTAAAAGTTACAAAATTGTGACATTTAACCACGATCACATTTTTTTTTAATTCTAGTTTAATACGATGTATAAAAACATCGTGAGGAAACCTGTTAGTATTTTTATAAGTAACGATAGACTTGCAACCTGCAAAGATGTGCACTGCAAAATATGGGCATGTGCAAATGTTATGTTTTGACTTAGGTACCTCTGACTCTCATTTGACATCTTCAAGGATTTCATCACGAAGATCTAAGAGGATGTGTACATTGTCTCCTGGACTTGGGGATGAAGGTCGTGATCCTATTTAATTTATTTCACAATTTTATAAAAAAAACTGATTTTAGTGGCCGCTTGATATATGTATATTACTAGCCGACCCGTGACAGACTTCAAATTTCAATAATCGAATGCAGTATTCGATTATTGACTGATTATTTTTAGTCTGTGATGTCATATTTGTTGCACACCAGCGCCATCTATGCTAAAATCATCCCTTTTGCATTTTTTTATCATTTAGGGGTTGTTTTTCGGATTTTAAGATACCCTATTATTTATTCTGATTTTTTATCTACATACTACAGCAAGTTTCATCTTAATCCGTTTTGTCGTTTAGGCCTGATTGTGGAACAAACATACATTTCTTTTCACAAACTTTCGCATTTATAATATTAGATTATTATATTTATCAACATACACCTACATAATATTGTTATTTTTTTATTATTTGGTTTAAATTGTTTCTTAAACTGCATGTGATTATTTTCTAACGTGACAGTTCCGTCGGCAACAAGATCCAATTAAAAAACATTTGTCATTTTTTTATTATAATAGATTTTAAATGTATAAAATGTAAACAACCTACCATTTGCTATAAATCATGTATGTAACATTAATGTTTTATTTAAATAAAAATAAGTCACTATTTGAATCAATATCTATAGTAAAAAAACCTTTGTTCTTATAGGTAGGTACTCAAACTTATATGTAAGTTAAAAGTGGATTTTATGAATAAAGTTAGCTAAAATACTAATAAATGTAAAAAGTTAAATCAATATAATTAAAAGAGTAGTTTAAATCCAATTAAAGTGAACAAGAACCAGTTTAAAAGCGATATTGGCACTACTCACGATCTCGCAGCGGGAGAGACTTGCAACTGTACCACTATGCCTATTAAACTTTAAACACTCAATTTCAGTTATTGCCGGCTAATTACAGAACAAGCTATTAAATGAAAACATCAATTAATTAGAAGGGGAGAGGCGAGCGGGCTCGAGGCTGTATGGCCCACAACTGGTTTTGAGAACCGCAAGCTTCATCCATAATTCAAATAAAACATGGGGGCCAGACTCCGCCCCTGAGGCACGCTGGCCAATAGCCTCTGCAACAACTGTATTCGATAACTCCGCCCGCTATAAAACTTATTCCCCACTCTCCTATTCCAAATGAGTCTCGCTTGATTCTTACTATAAATTAATAAGCAGCAATGTGATCATCCCGGGTCTGGTCAATGGTGTCGAAAGCCGATGCAAGGTCGAACTTGCGTGGAAAGCAGGTTGGAGCCTGGGATATACCGGCTTACCGGTTCAAAAGCTTCTTTCTCGGACTGAGCTGTTGCATTTTTTTTTAATTTATTCAAGATACTTCAATGTTTATCTTAAAATTTTATCATTGGTACATTATCCGCTTATAAGGTCTTGGAAAGACTAACTAATAAGAATGATTTCATCATTACACTCTTGTACCTATAGCCACAATTTGTGTTTAGTCAGCTTACCTCTGAATTCTTTAATAGGCGCCGGTATACTTTACAGATAAATGCGGCCATTCAGCGCCTTATTATTCGCATATTCAATTAATACTCGTACCGATCGTGATTTGGACGATCACGACCGACCCACTCTTTAACCGCCATATTTTCAATGTCTTCATTTATCAGATTGAATTTCTGTAGATAAAAGCAATTACATGATTCGATACAATTGGTAATACTTTGGTATTGGTAATTAATTTCTGGTTTGCCGCTACCGGTTTGAATTAGTTTTTTTTAGAACCAGCTGCGAGTATATTATTTGCTGAAATTCAATTATATAACTTTTTTAAATTAAACATATAAATTGAACTTGTAATTGCAGACGGAAATTCTTAAGTGAATATTTAGTTAATGTAATTTGACTACATATATATCATAAACTACTTCAAGTAGTACCTCTACAAATTGATTTATTTAACCTTAATTAAATCGACTTTATTTCAATTATAATAATTAAGGACACATTAACACATAATAGAAAATAACAAGTCAAAAATGACAGAAAAGTACGAAAAATCAATTGCTTCATCAGCATGTTCATAACTTACAGCTGTTTTAAATATGGCTTATGAAAATATGTATTTTAGGGTTCTGAAGTCCGATAAGGATATCTTACAGTTGCGCCAAGTCCGTTTCTAGTCTGTTAGTACCTAACATCAGGCTAAAATTATGCACGGTGACCACAGTGACAGTACTGAAGGTAATGTGAAAACTCAATTTGGACATCAGTATTTTAGAAAAGCTCCAAATTATAATGTTGGCAATCCAATAATTGTTGTCTACAAAATTATATAATTTTATAACATATTTATATAATTTTATAACATTTTCCAACGTATGGTATACAGTAGACAGAACATTTTGAAGTATCACCTAATGTGTCAATAAGTTACAGTGGACGTGACGAAAAGATAAAAAATATTCTCTACTCGGGTCCAATATCAACTCAGTCACGAGCTCAAGCACTTTGAGCAGCACTAATTTATTTTTGGAGATTTGCTTGACAGCTTACATTCGGCCAAATCTCAGATAAGTGTAGGTACCTACCACTATGACTGTTTGATTAGTAATCTTTTCTAATGCATTTTTTGCGCATCTTTTTATATTATCAGCCATATCCATTTTATCCAGTTTAATTTAGACCAAAATATGTATTATTCTTATTATTCTTATATAGAGTCGTGTTTGGTCTATTAGAAAGTATCTAAAGGTTTTTTTTATCGTATCAGCTTTGTAAAACTAAATTCCTGAGAAGATGGTCTGCAATTGGGGATAGTATTGATGAAATTTTTAGAAATATCAATCTAAATTAAGTTAACATGTAAATTGATGTAGCTAATATGCGAAGAATATGCGAAAAAAATACTAAACTATCTTAATTTTAAGACTGACTTTACGGTTCGCGCAATTTTAAATTTTAACTAGAACAGAATAAGTATGTTCGTATTTAATTTTATCTTTTATAAAAATATTTAATTATTATCAGTTTGTCAAGACAACCGATACGCCGCCTTTTTCTAGTTTAGTTAGAATGCTACAAATTAAAATCTGACTTCCGCTTTTTTATACAAACGTTGAAACCATTGTTAAAAGATAAAAGTATCAGGATTATTAATAATGATTGTCAAATTCATGCAACTTTTGAAATCCTTAAAACTTCCCATTATTTTTACTAAAGCGTAATTCCGTAAAGGGATACTAATCATTATTAACATTGTCAATGACAAAAGGGTTCTACAATTCTCTTACGTAAGTAGCTTCTTTGTTGCGAGAAAGTTTATTACAAAAGTTTTTGTCCGTTTGTCATTGTTTGCAGCCAATTTGTCAGTTTGTTGTCCCTTGGGAGCTGGTACAAGGATGATATAACACTACTACCTTGCGAATGTTTCACTCCAGGGATACTAAACGTGCTCTTAAACAAGCCATATCAATTCTTAATATAGGACAATCTATGAGATAAGCACCACTTCGTTAAGAAATTTTTGATGTAAAAAAATCAGAGATTGAGTAGATAATTTCAATGTTCTGTATTGATAGACGTTATATGAAAAATTTACAACCATTTATTGGAATTCTGGTCGCTCAATCTCAGCTAAGTTTAAGTATTTTAAAATTAGTGGTAAATAGAATATGGATTAGTCTTATTAAATCTAATACATTGTCATTGTCATAAAGTACATTACGATTTGAAAGCTGCAATAAGTGACAGAGCCCGTCAAGCGATAGACATCGCAAAAAACACTCGCCCCTTTTCGGAAATCGTTAATGATAAGGCGCCATCAGTAGCTTTGCCGACTTTTTATGTCTGTGGCATGAATTACAGGTATAAAAGAGTTTTGTGCACCATTGCAGAATTTTTCGGCAATTCCAACCCTTAAATCAACTGTCTATTACGTTGTAACATCCATTTGTGGTGATTTGTGGTTTATTTGACGCCACGCGTCGCTACATTTTTGTCGGCAGCTAATTATAGAGCAGCGCCATCTCACGGTGTGGTCCGGAAGTCGTCGTTGTCATCATGTTTCGGGAACATTTTAATTTGTCCGGAAATACGTTTTCTATTAGGTACTGATATTAAATCGCGTTATAATGCCGCGGTGCTTATGCAAATTATTTGAGCATTAGTTTGGAAATCTCAATTGTTTTCGTAACAACTTGTGCTTTTGTACGTACTTATCTACTTACCGCTATATTTTCCTCTTATTTTGACATTTGCCACGCCTCTGCGACAAATTACCAAACATAATGGATACCTACTTACCGTTTTATAAAAAAAAACTAGCCGAACGGTTGTACCAACTTAGGGTTATAACAAAGGATTTTTTTTGATACCTTACGTTATTGCAGTTTGAAAGAGTTCTCAATTTTATTTTTAAATAAATTTTGGTGTATGTAACTCACTGATAATGTATCTTTATATATTTTAAATATTTATTTTAATTGCTTCAAATTTTTTTAGTTTATCCATTACAAACAAACATACAAAAATACATATTATGAAATTAAATTGGATCTCTGCTGTAAGTCCCAAGTACGGTATACATCCTCTCATCATCTCCAAGCGCTCAGATCCTTGAAGATGTCTAAAAGGGTTAGTCAGAGGTATATCCAAACACACAAATTATACCTCTTTATAATAGTAGTACAGTGAATCGTTAAGGTGGCTGTTTCAAATATGACAGCTCGCATTTTTTGTACTTTTCCGTATTCTGTGGCCGCAACACTACGAATAGTGCAAACGCACACATTGAAGCTACTTCACACTTCATTTACCAAGACTAAATAACTAGTCTTGATACTTGAAAATATTTGGTGCAATAGGTATGTCATATTTGTATAGGTAGGTATGTACTTAATAATTTTATAGGTTGCACTTGACAAAAAGAAAATAAATATAGAAAAAATTAATATATATTATAAGACAGGTTACAAATCGTAAAGTGCTACTACACAGTTACTAATATTTGACTGTGCAAAAAATATTTGTTAGGTACCTATACCTACTAATAAAATACATTATGACAAAACGGTAAGTATCGTTTTTTTATAAGCTCTTATTTAACTTGCAGTTTATGTACATTTTTATGTATCTATGTTTGATAAGGTGTAATCTTGCAACTTAATTTTAAGCAGTTATCCCCAATCGATTGAGCTGAAATTTTGCATACATAATATGGTGACAGCGAGCTGATCTGATGATGGAGTCAGGAGCTGTTCAACGGAACTCTTCACTAAATAGTCGAATTGAGGCAAAACTTTGCATATCTATATACCTGGTCTGATGATGGAGGTCGGATGTAGCCATCGGAACTCCTCAACTACACAACATAACCACGTCGCGTTTGGGCTCGTTATTTTTATCTTGACGAGAACTAGAGCACAAGAATTTACAAAAGCTTGATTTAAAAAATATATTTTAATAAAAAAACTTATTGTCATCTAAAATCGATGACGGCACCGTCAACGTTTCGAGTACCACTCACAGAAAGTTTTGAAAGTGAAATACTGATAAAATATGTAGGTATGCTTTTGAATATTGTGTGCGAGCTATGATCTCGAAGATCCATAGACAGCGCGTAGCGAGGGTCAACAAGTTCTGGAATTAAACAGTTATTGTAAAATTTTACTAAATAATCTTCCATAATATTTTCTTTCCAGAAAAAGAGATGACCAGCTGCTCTTTTTACAAATTCATATTTTCCATTGTATTTATACTAAATGACATCACAAACCCGCAATACTTTTTAAGACCTATCCAAAGACATGGAGAGTATGCGAGAAAAAAAAACATCTGAAAATATATATTTATTTCTACCACATTGTCGGCGTGACTAGTATATTCATGCCAAATTACAGCTTTCTAGTATTAAGAGTATCTGAGCTAAGCTGCGGACGAATGGACGGAAATGGCAAAACTATAAGGGTTTTTTGTAAACTACGAAACACTAAAGAGCACTTTCAGTATTTCGAATTAAACAATTTTTCAGGACACTTTATTATTTTTTTAATATTTAATTATTTGCATCATGTACAACTTAAGTATATGCCATCAAAAACAACTTGTAAAAATTAAAATAAAAAGCCAATTCTCGCAACGCAACTCAGTTCTTCTATCGTAAAAAGTTGTGAGATTTCAATGTCTGTCTGTCTGTCCAAAAAATGACCTGAACTGTTTCGAGAAAAGGATGGTACGACTGTGCCGCTTTTTTGCTTAACTTGGCGGGGGCACTACCGTGCCCCCAGATAAACCTTGCCTTGATAATAACAAATACCGACCTTTTTAGAAGGTTCAACATTTTTGGTTCAATGCGTATCGTATCATTCGTCAGTCATTCATCAGTCGTCAAAATTGATTAATGCTAGATTTGTTGCACACCAGCACTCGGAGTCTTTTTATAGTTTTGGGGATGTTTTTAAATTAAAAATAGCATATTTATAAGCTAGGGGTATATTTACATCGACAGCAAATTTCAATTTTATCCGTTTAGTCGTTTAAGTCTGATTGAGGTACAAACATCCAAACATACCTAACATCCGCACAAACAAATCAGATTTATAATATTAAATGTAGATAGATAATAAATATAAATTATATTCGTAATCGAAAATTCAGGTAATTTTTCGCATTTTGTTCAGATAAAGTATCAATTTTTTCCATCCATGTATAAAAAAACACGCTTGGTAATATAGGGGAGGCCGAGTTAAAACCGTACTAAGGGTCATGGTACCTTTTTAGAACTTTCATTTCAAAACAGAAATGTATCAAATCATTATTTATATTTATTTAGTAGGACTAATTAGGGACACAAACAGGTTCACATTTTTCTGAAATTTAATATTTTTATTAAAATAACAATCAAATACGAAACATCTGCTTATTTCGATTTTGCTCCAACGCGACGTATGCAAAAAGGTAAAACCGTAAACTATTATCATACTGTTTCGAAACGTAACTCGATGTAACGCATCTTCTACAAAAAAATCATCCAACTCTTTCATAGTCTGTACAGTGTACATGAGCCCAGCCCTTACAACTCATGCATTGTACCTAACCTTCATCTGTGTGGCTTGCACCAAATTCGTCAAGGCAATATATTATACAAATGTTATCATTAGTTTTGCATGTCCACTATTTTACCCCAGTATCCGGTTATGTCAGACTTCCCCTAAATTCGAAGAAAAATGTGACGTGGACGTGCTTCCCCGAGCGCGTCTGAGCGCTGACTGACGTGCCGACTTGAGGTGAATGTGAGTTTTGTATGGAAAAAATGTATGGATAAGTTTTATTGCATTTTATATTGTTCATAAATGAAAAAGTAAATTATTTGAAAACAAGATAATGCCACGCGGTATAGAGAAATATAAAATCTACAATTTCGTAATATTTTCAAATAAAAATATGCTGTGGGTCTAAAGATATTGGTACCTAACCAGACCCCATTTTTCGACATTTTCAGCGGTTCTTGCGACGGTAAAAACGTATTTTTTTGAAAATGTTGTATAGAACTGGCCAGTTTTTATTATCTACTATTAAAGATGAATATATTATCAGTAATTTTGTATCATTATATCCTCACAATTGTGATTCCTGGTTTTTAAATCGGTACCTGAAAATCATTGAAATACGTGTGTGGGTGTGAGCCGGGCCTTAAAGAAAATCTTATGAACACGAACAACTGACAATAGATCAGTAGGTAATGATGGTGTAAAACAATTTTCTTAATTACACACAACATTAGCAATGCTCATGCTTTAATAATACAGGATGTGATTGTCTTATCGACGTCAGCATCTAAATGAAGGGGTGCCATAATTATTTTCAGATTCACTGAATAATTAGGTACATGCTTAGAGAAACATTAGATAATGTATTTTGATTGTTTTACTGACGCAAAACATGTATGATGTTGACACGACTGTAATCCCCACGATATCCTCTTGAGATCTCAAGACGGTAAATCAAGTTGTACGGTTTAAACACTACATGAAAATATTTAACAGCTTTTAAATAAATGTTTTTATTAGGGGTTAGTTTTTTTACCCTAGATACCCTACTGCTTAGTGTAAGCGTATGCCAAAATGTAGGTAGGTACGTGCCTCTGTCAAGCTCTTCAGACATCGTCAAGGATGTGATCGCCAGAATATCTGAGAGGGTTTCTTACTATTTGGGGATTACAGTACATGCCCATTACACATAGACAAGTGTCAAACATAATATATGAAATGCGTCATCAATGCACTGTGAAAGCAAATACGCGTTTCATATGTTTGATACTTCGCGTCCATCGTCTCAACCGCGCAAGGGCGGATCCAGTGAACATTACTAGGGCAAAAGGTTGGCTTTAATCAGGATTTGAAGTATGCAGTAATGTAGACCATGGTTTTGTTTAAAATTCGAGTGTCCAAAGACAAAAAAGATACTTAAATAAACACACATTTTGCTGCGGTAACGTTTTTCTGGCAAAATATTATCGAAATAATTGAAGTAGCCAAAAACTAACTACCTAGTAGGTTGGGTAGCTTATATTTGTGTGTGCTTATGAGCCAAAAGTTTAAATCTGTGTGTCCAAAGACTCCAGAGATTTTCAGGATTTTGTTAACTATGGCAAAACTTCAAAGTCATTTTACAAGAGTTTCACATGGACCTGGACCCAGCCCAGGGGGGGGGGGAGGTCTTGCAACCGCGCTAGGCTCGGCAGTGTAGACGAACTTATAAGGACTCAAGTCGTGATCCTTTTTTCATCACCTCCGGATTGATATGCAAGGTAGGTGCCTAGGCGTAATAATAAATGTTACGTGTAAATAGACAATAAACAGACGATCGTACCACGAAATTAGTACGAAGCGATTACCCCCGATATGGATCGCTCGGTAAATTATTTTCAACGTTAACGCGATACGAAATTACCTCGGCACCTTAATTTATTACCCAACCCCCCGACACTTACAGAAAATGATAATTTCATTTACCAAATAACATACTCGTAGATGTTAATCGGAGAGATGGGATTGTTATGACCATATTTTTTTAACTGACAAAAAATATTGATTTCTTATATTTGTTACTTCAGAATTCCGTTATTTATTAACCGATTTGGAAAAAATAAATTGGTTCGTAGAATATAGGTATTTCCCATTTGGTCCCATTTGAATTTGGAATGGAACATCATAAAGTCTACACTAGTTACTCACACATTAAAATATCGCTGTGTTGTAGTACTTACACACATAAAAGACAAAACAATCACAAACAACTGCAACACCTTCACTGTCTCTTTAGGGGTGATTTTTGGGAATTCCTTTCTAAGTGCACCCCTACACACCAAAAGGAACACCCACTCCAAATTTCAAGTTTCTACGACCATTAGTTTAGGCTGTGCGTTGATAGATCAGTCAGTCAGTCAACGCACGAGTTTCACTACATAGTATAAAGCAAAGTCGCTTTCCGCTTCCCGCGTATGTATGTATGTATGTATGTTTGCTTATATCTTTAAAACTACACAACGGATTTTGATGCGGTTTTTTTTAATAGATAGAGTGATTCAGGAGAAAGGTTTATATATATAATAAATGCATAATATAGTAGAGAAACACTGATAATTTTAGAGGTTTCTAATGTGATGTCGTAAATAAACACATTTTTTTGCGCTTACATTGCAAATGCTGGCTGAACCCCACGAGATATGTACCTATATCAAAATAATGTACTACAGTATTGTACACCTTAAAAACGTCTACAAAAAAGTCCACGATGGTATTAGAAATGTCTTACGCACAGCGAAGCGGGCACGGGTTAGCTAGTTATATATTAAAGACGATAGAGCACACGGAATGTAAAACAGGCATTAAGTTTATTCATGAAGGTCTTAATTTACATTCAGCTTTCATCATGAATAACAGGAAAAGACTTAATATTACAAGTGAGAACATTGATTACGTCGTTCTAAGCTTATTGCTTGTATGTAGAAAAGTGAATCTATTTCACGGGTTGGTTATTTCTGTGAACAATAAATTCTGTTTCTTATTTCTTACCTTTTTCACTTTCACAATATTTAGACTGTAACTAAAAACATAAAGTTTATTAATAGCTGTCACCTCGTTCATCATAATATTTTAATGAGAGATACTTATTTACAAGCTTTTATTTAGCTTGCCTTGTTAGTTCGTTTGTGTGCAATTGAATTTTAAACCAGCGGGTCTACTCGAAAATTGAAAATGAAATATCGTGACAATATTCGTTTCAAAATTACATCGTTATGGTTTGAACTGATTTGTTAATGGGATTACGAACAACGATGATTGTCAAAAGTTATTACCTACGGTCGTTCTATCGTTCAAACTATAGTCGAAACGAATATTGTCATGGAATTTCGTTTTCAGTTCCTGAGTAAACTCCCAATAAAGCTTAAATTTAGCATACCTATGTAATTTTGATAATAAAAAAATAATATGGTGACAGCGAGCTTATCTGACGATAGAGTTGGGAACACTCAACGGACACTTAAAACGGAACTAATTAGAAAACAGTTCGATTGAGTAAAAACTTTGCATACCTGTCAAATTTCAATGACAATGTAGGTAATTCTAATAATAATAATAAATACGAGATATTTCGCACATCTCCATCTAGCCCCAAACTAAGCAAAGCTTGTACTATGAGAACCAGATTACTGATAGAATACTTATATACTTTTTTTGTAAATATGTGACAGGTGACACCGTGCTCGATGGTATAAATGACAAAAGCTTGTTTTATTTCTCAACTGGAAAACTTATTTTCATTTAGTTGTCTAGTTACAATTTTCATAGTGCTGGGCAGGCGTGAAGATACGCGCGCTGTTCACCTCCCCCCTTTTATCTCCCCCCTTCTCTAGCCCGTGGCAGCCTGCCACCGTTCCGCTAAACAAACTTCACGCAGCGTCGCTAAATCGATTACATCGGATCGCATCTCCGCTCGTCTGCCTAATAACATCCACTGAGGTTTTTTATTGACGCAGGGTCGTAGTCAGAGAGGGGAAAAGGGGAGCAATAGATACATACTATAACTATTATACTATATTGTACTATACACTAATAAGTTTTTTACTGAGTTTTAACTTGTAGTCAGAGAGGGGGAAAAGAGGAGCAATATATACATACTATAACTATTATACTATATTGTACTATACACTAATAAGTTTTTTGCTGAGTTTTAACTTTGTAGTCAGAGAGGGGGAAAGGGGAGCATGAGGTAAATACTCGAGGAGTAGTAATAAGACTTCTATATCTTACAAATATTATGAATCAGAAAGTTTGTGTTAAATAGGATGTTTTGTATGTTTGGATGTTTGTGACTCAATCAGGCCCAACCGACTAAACCAATTTGGATGTAACTTATATAGCCTATGCCCTAAAATAGCATATACTTTTTATCTAGGTGCCACGAGCGTTAAGCCAAAAGCGGTATGGGATACCATTGTAATTCCCAAGTACAGTAGACATACTCTCAGATCTCCATGCGCACATGTCTAAATGAGATAGTCGAGGCACGTCCAAACATTACAAATAAGGGCAATTTACAAATGCCCACATTTACAGTAGTTAGCATTCCATACGTGACAGGTTGCAAGCCCATTGCCACTTTTACTAACTGGTTATAGGTAACGATACGGAAATTATTGCCATTAGTTTGATTTTCAAAAAGAAAACTAACACGAATAGCCCAGCCCCTGTCTACCTACCTAGTTAAACCTCTAATATCATCTATTGTTAACCGATAAACTATGAAATTATAGCGGCGTCCTCTTTGTCTCCGCTCCGCTCCCATCACACCTTAAAAAAACCTCATCAAAATCTGTTAAGTGAAAATTAATTTGACGAATCGCTTCTTGTTGCTGTTGAACATCTTTGTCTACAGAATTGGCGTGATCAAGTGCTTTCTTGGTCTAATGATGGTGGGGTCGCCGAAAATTAGATTTTGGAAATAATTGAATAAGGATTGCGCGACGAATGGTCGTAGCGAAAGATTATATTAAGTTTTTCAACACACCTGTGATGGTCGTTATTGAAAAGTCTAAATTTCATAGTTTATCCGTTAACATTAGATGATATTAGTGGTTTAACTAGGTAGGTAGACAGGGGCAATTCGTGTTAGTTTTCTTTTTGAAAATCAAACTAATGGCAATAATTTGCGTATCGTTACCTATAACCAGTTAGTAAAAGCGGCAATGGGCTTGTAACCTGTCATGTATGGAATGCTAACTTCTACAAAATGTGGGCATGTGCCAATTATAATGTTTAGACGTGCCTCTGACTACCCCCACTAGACATCTTCAAAGGATCTAAGCGTCTGGAGATCTGAGAGAATGTCTAACGTACTTGAGGATTACAGTCGTAAAATTGCACATAGCGATAGTTTAGTCTTTGGACAGACATGCTACTTTTTTCCCAATTTTTTTTTAATTTTCATATATTTCAACGTTTTTCGATAAAGTTGTCAAAAATATTTTTTTAAATCGACGCGGACGATGTCGCGGTTAAAACTATATATAATACCTAATAGCGCGAAGTAATATAGAACTGTAATTGTGGCGGGGTTAATGTCGTATATTGAACTCGCGGTTGCACAGCGATTAGGAGTAAACTCATTGACGTATAAAAACTGAATGGTGAAGAAAACATCGTGATTGACGCAATTTGAATTGCGACCATTGAGCGAGAGAAATGGAGCGGTGAGGTGACACGAGCCAATTGGTGGACAGGGGTTCGCAACTGTTTTACTAACGGTTACTCGCAGGTTTTTATTTTACGGCTGGTTTCAACTTGACGACTTTTTCGTTTGTTAGTATTTTCAAATATTTACGTATCGCAAATCTACTATATAAAAGAAAGTCGGGTTTGTTACAACACTTATAACTCGAGAACTGCTGGACCGATTTTCATGATTTTTGATTTGTTGGATTTGTCTTCGCCACGAATAGAAGAATAGCTATAAAAAAATCGGAAACGGGGACATATCATTTTGTTAATTCTAAAGCGATACGAAGTTCGCCGGGTTAGCTTGTAATTTATAAAAGAAAGTCGTTTTAGTTACACTATTTATGACTCGAGAACGGCTGAACCGATTTAGCTGAAAGTTGGTGGGGAGGTAGCTCAGAACCAGGAGACGGACATAGGATATTTTTTAACGGGAACGGGAACGGAAATTAATTCTTAAGCGATAAGAAGTTTGGCGGGTTAGCTAGTCATAAATAAGTATCTACATTTTTTTGTCTGCTGGCCCTTCTACCTTAGAGTTTCACTGTGTGGTGAAATTAAATTAGATTTAATTAGAAATTAGGAATAAGTAGGTATGTTTACAAAGGGTAACTTGAATCAAATGTTTTGAGTCGAACGGAGCAAAATACCTATTGGGTAGAAAAATCATGAGTCGAACGCGGAAGCACTCATAACAACTACCGACGAATTGTTTAATTTTTTAGCACAAGACGAAATTAAAGATTTTCTTTATTTTTAAGTATCTGTATTTTTATTATTTTTGAATACACCTCTAACTGAAAATTGTATTCTTTACAAGTAGGGGATTACAACAAATTACCTAAAACCATATACCATATAACCATAACCATATAAGGTATTTTAATTTTCCCTCAGCTCAAGTTTTCCTTAAGTAGCTGAATTTATTGTTTTTGATTGTCCACTTTATACTGTAAGCTTAAATAAATAATAATAATTGAAAATAAATATACATAAAATGTTAAGAAAAGTTTCTTACAAATTGAAAGTTTAATTTCTTACACTTTTCTTTGTTCGGTAATACAAAGAAAATAAAATCGCCAATCTTTTTACTCTATTTACATCTATCAAAATGTTTTCGACCCCTGCCCGATCCAATAATATAAACAGTTCAACAAACATTGGTATCACGATGGAATTGACTCTCATTTGAGGTTAGCAGCGTCTCGATCCGCCTGTTTTTGTGCGCGTGCGCCGGATGTGGTCTACTTCAATCACTCAGTTCAGTCTAGTATAGCTATGCTATCGATGTTGATGTAACTTTTTAATTGATTATTCCACTGAAACTAACCCTCGAATTTGTGTGTGTTCATTTTTCCTTTCGCTACACTGACGTTACTTTTATCGAGTACAAATACGTCATTAATTTAAATGTTTAAAGGGTTCCGTACCCAAAGGGTAAAAACGGGACCCTATTACTAAGACTTTGCAGGTCACAGGGCTGTATCTTATGATCCGTGATAGAATTCATGTAGTTAGATAAATAGGTACCTAGTTATATATTATTTATAGATAATGGTACGGAACCCCTCGCACTTGGCCGGTTTTTTTTCTTGCGACCTCCTTGAAACATTACGAGCTTTGTTTTTGTATGAATGCATTTTTTTCATCTGCAATTGTTTTAAAAGCTTCCAAACAAGAAGCAGGGATGCGATCAGCTGATAAAAACAAATAGCTTATTGATTTAATGTCTGAAAAAAAGTCAGAGCGATGACAAAGGCCTTTAGTCGGCCACTAGCTGGGTTTGATTTCCATAAAATGTTCATGATGTTTCTACCGCGTTGAGGCGATACTTGAAATTTTTGACTTTTTGTATGGGCTGAATCAGACGAAAAAAGTGATATAACTGCATTATCTTGAAAACCATCAAAATTTAAAAGAAACCGTCTGTAATTTACTTTGCTAGTATGATTATCTAGCGAATGATATAAAAATGAACTGTTTTGCTATTCATAGTTTTGATTAAAAACGAAACTAGTGTTTTTGAAGAGCCAACTTTGGAAAATAAATCTATCGAAAAAAGTTTCACCAATCGTGTTTCTGTCTGTAATTTATCTAGATTAAATCCTTAAGTTATATTTGTCGTAAAAAACAAAACTGTATGTTTTGCGGTTATTGAGAAAAAACGACTCTGAATTCATCAAAAACATTTATTACTCCTCCTAATGTGCTGTACACGTCCAATGCTACTCGACCGGGACTGAACCCTCCTTCCTGAATTTGAAGTACCTCCCACTACACCAACATGGCTAAATTCAATATAATTGTTCTTGATACAACTTTGTAATGAGTGCAGTCATTATAATGGTATTAGCATTATTTCTGGTTTGTTGGGAGTAACTTGTGTGAACATTAACTTTGCTGATGAGTTGACGTCTGCAGCTTTCTCGCAGTAGGAACTACATTTTCAACTGCTTAGAAACTTGCCGTATGTTTAGTCATGCCTTATTTACTATGCCACTAATAGCTTTTTTCTGTAATCACGACTGTAATTTACAAGTACTGCACGAGCAGACACACATGTACCTACATATAACTGTTACTATATAAACTAGCAGTCCCGACAGACTTTATCTTGACAAACTTCAATAATCCCATAGAAGAAAGCACTTTTGACTGAACTTTAAGCTGGATTTTCGAAAAAGGAGTACTCAAAATACGAAATTACGACCTATTCTCAGACCTACTGAATATACGAGTACACAAAAAATCAGTCAAGTCGTTTCGGAGAACTTTGGTTACAAACATTGTGACACGAAAATTGTATATATTAGATGATTTACGATTTACGTTGCAATAATTATTGACTGTTGTTGTAAACCTGTTGACATTCAGCACTGTGTTACTTCATTGGTTCGGTTATTTAGTTTTCTTCAGAGTCACCATTCCTTATCATAGCAGTTCTAACCCAGCTTTAGCTACTGTACCAATCTTTTTACATCCTTATGATCCTTGAAGACGTTGCAGACACTTTCGTGTTAAACTGAGTTTTTTCCGTTATATTAATTAAAGTACTTTTAAATAATGATTCATTATTCCATTATTATTTACTTGTCCTTAATAATTTGTAATCGGTGAATGTGCGAAGTCTTGGTTAATGTAAAATAAATAAATAATGGCAAATAAATTCGCTAAAATGATTATCCCATGAAACATCTGCTTGAAACATCCTACCATAAATTATTCTCATAATAAAAATTATCTTTAATTATTTTTGAGAAATTTCTTCTCAGATTTCTCCTCACGACGACCAAAAATACCTACAGATCTTAGTATCGGTAGTTATGATAAAAGTTTAGTTCAAATTACAAGCAATTTACGTCTACTTGCAAGTTAATATACCAGTAACCAAATATTAGCCTCCATTTCGATACAAAGTTACCCATTACTAACTATTGTTACATTATGAAGACATCTATCAAATCCATATAATTCCAGTCGTACCAACTTTCAGACAATAACATTTTCGTTAACGACCATTGTGTGGGCTTTATTGAGCAATTTCATACCAACATTAGAACATTAATCCAATAATAATAAAAACAATAGAGTAATAGAACTAAAACTTGATTTTGAACCTTACTGCTTTATATATAAAGTCTATTTAAGTAATGATTTTTACGTCTGAATATTTGTGGTTTGATTGGTTAGATAAGCTAAGTAGACAAATTGGATTGACTCATTTATTGTTCATAGTTTGTGTGATCAAATATTGGGTTATAATGAAAGTGCGCGGTAATGATCAGAGATGGAGGTACCTAGGTACCTACCCAATTTAGTAGGTTTTTGTGCAACCGCCAAAGATAATAGATATTTCTGATGAAGAAATTACCCGTAGGTAAATACCGCAATTTTGTATACGTGAATTTAAACAATTGGTCGAGTGGTTCCTTGACTTTCGATCCAAAGATCGAGGCATCATATCACAGCTTTTTCACTTAAAAAATATGCACAGACTCAAAACGTTGAAAGAAAAAAAACAGTTAGTATTCTTATAAGCGGCGATTAGCTTGCAACCTGCTAATTACCAAAAAATATTGCTTTTGCCAAATGTGATGTTTGGACGTGCCTCTGGCTACCGCCTTTAGATATCCTTAAGTAATTAAGCGTCTGGAGATCTGAGAGGATTTCTACCGTATTTGGGGATATTTATGTTTAATTAAATTTTAATAACAAATTCAAATAACTGTGTAATTTTTTTAAATGAATAATTTATTTTTTCCCATCTCAATCTAATGCTTATCAACTCTAAGAAAATTGTATGCAATTACTTCTTTTGAAATATACTACCTATAGGTACCTACTAGTTTCCAGTGACTATAGTCACGAGGGTAAGCTCAGCGAGTGAGCCGTTAATCGCCCTGTTACCCTGTGTGAACAAAACAGCCTAATGTTGTTTTAATATTCGTCTGTCGGGCTTTGGGCAATTTGGGGAAACGCGACCACCTACGGACAGGTAATGATGGGCTAATTTCCATGTGTTAGTGTGTGCTACCGTTGCTGGGCTCTCTTGCGTATGCGTCAATGTCATATTATGACAATATTCTAGTGGAAGTCCCCGCGACTTCGTTCACGATCGCGTGATGTTATTTTCAAGCAGACTTCAGCCCCCGCTGCAATCCCTTGGGGGTTAAGTTTGAGATTTCTTGGTGCACCCCTGCACACCAAAATAAATACACTTAGGTTTTTAGGACCTGTGGTTTAGGCTGTGCGTTGAAAGATTAGTCAGTCAGTAGTCAGTACTGTCAAATTTTAATAATCGCATAGGAAAAAGCAATTTCAGGCAATTTCCATTTAGTTTCCTACAAACCTTGTCCTGATAAAATAAATAACGAATTTTGGTAGAATGCGTATCATTCATTAGTCAAAACTGCGTTGCTATGACGACTAAATATTTTTAGTCTGTGATGTCAGATTTGTTGCACAAAAGTGCCATCTATCCCAAAATCATCCTTTTTGCGTTTTTTTGGGGTTGTTTTTCGGATTATAAGATCCCCCTTTATTTATTCTGATCCAAGTAAGGAAGACATTCTCTAAGATCTCAAGGCGCGTAGATCCTTTTTCAAGCAAGCTTTGTAAAATCCTTCAAACCTTACTTCAACATCAATGCAGCGCGCTGTCATCTGTCACATATTAGGTATTTTGTTATCGAATTTTGACTGGTAGGTATGCAAAGTTTTAAATCAATCGAACTACTTCGTCGACTATTTACCAAGGAGTTCCGTTTCACTAAAGACTATACGAGAATTTATCGTGATTTGAGACTTTATTATTGTTGTTCGATTATCGTTCAGCATGTAACTGCAAACTCATACCTAACTACATAAATAAATGTTGTGATTGCTGTTTAAGGAGAGCAATATTAAAAACTTAAAAACTAAAAAGAAAACCGACGATAATGTTTTGACAAATCGAAAAGTCAAAAGACAATATAAATTTTAAATATGGCCAATTTAGGACTATTCACTACACAATAAAAAAATACCATCTAAAAAGGATCACCTTCTTTTTTCGTCGGTACATTATACTAATACACTCCACTAGTAACATCGAGGTAAATATAATTACAATGAGTTGACACTTGAATAAAATGATGCCTATAATCAAACAAACATCAGCATTCAAAGGATGGACACAATTTAAAAGCAATTGACAGCTCACACATGGTGTATTACATAAAACCTATAATAAAATTCAATTTATTGTGTCGGGTAAACTCAGAGTTCCTACTTTATAAATAAACTAGCTTCTGCCCGCGGCTTCGATCGCTTACCTGGGTAAAAAGTAATATTTGCTATTTTATAAGGTATTTTAGAACTTAAGTATTGTAAATATACTGCCCACGGCCCACACGCACTATGGCACCACTGAAAATCAGCGCTGCATCAACTCTCGCTGTTGCAGCATATAGCTGAGTGGTGGCCAATTTTGTTGTCAATGTTGCCAATATGTATGTCATTTTTTGTTTAGTTTTAAGAGATTATGTTGACACAAAATAAATTTATAGCACACCAGCGCCATCTAAACCAAAATCATCCTTATTGCGTTTTTTAAATCATTTTGGGGATGTTTTTCATATTTTAAATTACTCTATGTTTTATTCGGGCATTATATCTAGATCTACAGCAAATTTCACCTTAATTCGTTTTGTCGTTTAGGCCTGATTGAGGCACAAATTGGACATTTCATACAGCACCATCTACCCTAGCACCAAGTTCCGCAGACAACAAACTGCTCGGGTGACACATGCCAGACTCAGGTCACAATTTGAAAGATCTTCATCATATTACATTACCTACACAGTTCTCTATTAATTTCCTCTGTAATAACGTTCCGGTAATTTGACGGACAAGATGCACCAGCACGAGATAAAGCACGCCATAAACAAACTGCTCAGGTAATTTGCTGGTTAATGACGTGCCTTATCTTGCAAATTAAAATGCTATTTGGCACAGCACGGTTTTGTATTGTCAATTTGTTTTGATTGTTATCAATCTGATGAGAAGCAAGCATAGGCTGTTGACCGTCTTACGTCACGATATTTAGAGATTGATATGTCTGACGTCTCTGCAAAAGGTGATGCCATTAAAAACATAACTTGTAAAAAAAGCCAAGTCTCGCAACGCAACTCGGTTCTTCTACCGTAAAAAGTTAAGAGATCCATGTAATACCAAGTCGGTTAATTTATTCAGTCCCTACTTTAAGGGTCCTTCTGACTTATGTTATTACGTAATTAGCTAACCTTTACGTAATAACTTGGCTTTTTTACAAGTTATGTTTTTAATGGCATCTCATTTATTTTTGTAGATACTTTTTAGGGTTCCGTACCTAAAGAGTAAAAACGGAACCCTGTTACTAATACTCCACTGACCGTCCGTCCGTCTGTCCATCTGTACGTCTGTCCGTCTGTCCGTTTGTCTGTCTGTCGGTAAGTCTGTCCGTCTGTCTATCACAGGGCTGTATCTCATGAACCATGATAGCTAGACAGTTGAAATTTTCACAGATGATGTATTTCTGTTGCCGCTATAACAAAAAATACTAAAAACAGAATAAAATAAATATTTAAGTGGGGCTCCCATACAACAAACGTGATTTATAGATAATGGTACGGAACTCGACGTGCGCGAGTCCGACTCGCACTTGGCAGGTTTTTTTAGGATTTTTACACTAAACACTAATTTTGTTTCAAATTTGAAGCTTCTATGTCTGCTAGAAGTGCCTTAAACTTTTGATGATCGGTCAGTCAGTCAATCAGTCAGTGAGTGAGTGAGTGAGTGACAAAATAGGAAACTTTGACTAGTTATAATTCTTAAACTACTGGTTCAAATTGAATGAAATTTGAAATATACCGTGTTTATATAGTGACTGCTTGGTTACTGAAAATTCAGGCTTCTAGTTTTATCCACATCGAAGTTATAGGGGGTCGAAAATGGCCTGAACTGCTTCGAGAAAAGGATGGTACAGCCGTGCCGCTTTATTGCTTGACTTGGCAGGGGTACTACCGTGCCCCCAGATGTATTCGGCCAAATCGCACATTTAGAAAATGCCAATTGTCAAAAGTAATGTTGGTCATTCTATCTTTCGTAGTCGGAAACTATCGTTCGATAGTCCGTGACGTTTATTACGATATATCGTTTATCGGTTTGCGAAGTAGACGCCACGACTGATATCGTTATCAAAGATGATTAAAGTTCTTGTGCCACATATGCCAATCACCATCATGCTACCAGATAGGTTGGCTTGTAGAAATCCCTCGGCTTTAGCCCGTCTTAGAAAGAACAATAATAAATAAATAGATGAAGGTTAATTAATATAACTAAATGGGTACTTGAATCATGATTCATTGAAAAAAATGATAGGCCCCAAGTGTTGTTGCCTGATTCTTCCAGGATTGGTAGCTTCATCTCCTAAGACGTTTCAACGTGATCCTTGTGATTTTATTGAAATAAATGCCTGTTGAATTTTGTTTTTTTTTAATGAACGCTAAAGAAAAGAAAAATCGTTTCATTAAGATTTTTTTGAACTTTTTCATGACATAAAAAAATTGTTATGCTTTATTTTCGAGTTAGTATGAGTACAGTTTCAAAATAAGGTATCTACGAACCTAAAAAAATCATGGAAATTACATGGCAGCGATTCAGGTAAGAATGCTCTACCTCTGGACTTCCCTTTGCGACAATTGAGAACACCGTGTATAGAAATAAATACATTTTTAATTTGAATCAAATGCACGGACTTGCTATGTGTTGTCTATGACTCACTCCAAAAACACGTGATTTTTGTAAAGCACCACTAAAACTAGATTACCGAAATTCCGTAAACAGTTTTGTCTTAATCCATCCCCTTATCCTTAAGTGGTGACCAGGACAGGAGTTCTTCCATCAAGGGTGTAGGTACATACCTTTTTTGTTTATTTTATTTATTTTTTGTCTGTGGGGCCGCGCGTGCGCCTTAAATGGGTTCCTGTGATAACTCTCACTTTTAAATCCTTTTATGTCCGTGTCACCTTCCTTCAGCACTACAACGCACAGGGGAATTTAAGCTTTATGTCAGAACTATAAGGTTTAATTTGGTTTGCGGTTGAATGGCACTTAAAATTCCAGAAATATAAGTCATTTGTTAGGTTATCAGCACTTTATTTAGGGACGAAGTTTGTTTACACGGATGCAAGAGGTGGGATTCGGTGTATGCTCGACGCTCTGGCTAGCACGTGATGGCCTGAATTCATTACAAGCTTATTATGCTGCGCATCTCGAGACTGTCATCGACTATCACTTGTCACAAAAAATAAATATTGGTGGATGTTTTACGTAGCGCTATCTAGCCCGAAACTAAAAGCTTGTAGGTATTACGGAACTAGACAACTGATAAAACACTTTTACAGGTACTTTTTTTTGTAAATGTTTAAGCTACTTACGTCGGCTGTTCATTGTCTCTCACGGCACGGTGGAATAAAATGCTTTAGTTAGTTTATACTAGCACGTGATGGGCAGACATCGCCGCATGAAGCTGCCGAACTTATCATCGTCTATCACGCCACGTTCACAGTTGATGGTCAGCCTGTCACCGTCAAGAAGATAGGTGACGCTCGATCTGTCCTCATCTATCACGTGACGGTTGGAATACCGGCCGTGGTTTGTTTATGCAGATGCCTGGCATGCTTGGAATACCTGAATCTTGTAGTGATAAATTGTTGGGATTCAATTAGGAACATGAATTATTACGGGAATGAGAGTGACGAGGTTTTAAAGGGTCTTTTCAATCTGGTGAAGTAGTTTAAGTAGCGCTATAGGTTGTAGGTGTCTATTGGTTAGTAATTTAAGTAGCGCTGTAGGTTGTAGGTGTCTATGGGTTAGTAGTTTAAGTAGCGCTATAGGTTGTAGGTGTCTATTGGTTAGTAGTTTAAGTAGCGCTGTAAGTTGTAGGTGTCTATTGGTTAGTAGTTTAAGTAGCGCTATAGGTTGTAGGTGTCTATTGGTTAGTAGTTTAAGTAGCGCTATAGGTTGTAGGTGTCTATTGGTTAGTAGTTTAAGTAGCGCTATAGGTTGTAGGTGCCTATTGGTTAGTAGTTTAAGTAGCGCTGTAGGTTGTAAGTTCCCAAATATCACATTTAGTGCATGCTCAAATATTGCAAGCCCAGCGGTTGGCAGCTGGGCTTGCAGCTTGCAGCTCCTCACGATGTTTTCCTTCACCGTTTTGAGCACGTGTTTTAGATGTGTATATAATTTTTTCGAACAGAAGAATCCATTGACGCACGCTGGTATTCGAACCCACGACCTTCACTGCGTCTGTTGTCTGTCTGTTTGTTTGATTATAAATTACTCGAAAACTACTGAACAAATTTTGATAGGAACTGTCGCATCTCTAATAGCTTAGGGTTAAAGAATGACTGAAAGTATTTATTTATCTATGTTCTCTAGAAATCTAATTATCTGAAAAACTTTGAAAATAGGTTTACGACTGTAATCCCCAAGTAAGGGTGACATACTCTCAGATCCAGACACAAGCAGACAAGCAGCAATATCATATCGCACGTGACAGGTTGCAAGCCTATTTCCGCTTATAAGAATACTAACCGGCTTCCTCACGTGCTAATACGTATAAATGAATAGAGATTTTAATACTCATAACCTATACATTTTACGAATACAAAAATCCATTGATGCAACGGGTTGAAAACCAAGATACCATCACACATCTCTACTGAAAAGTGCCCTTAAAATAACATAAAATAATCTTCTAGTAGAAAAAAGTTGAAAATAATCATAATCATGAAGGAAATTGCAAAATTAATTACTTCACGTTCAGAAACCATCCTCATGAATATATAAAGTTTAACGGTTATTGGTAATTCTAATCAAAACCCCACACGATAACTTCTAAAAGAATTATGGCGGCTTGCAAAGTTGATTCTTACACATAAACTACAATTAATAGAGAATAAGGGTGGATTTATATTAGGCCGGGCCGTGTCCGGGCCGGGCCGAAGCCTAGTTAGTAGACGGGCCCGGACGGGACACGGATCAGGCACTGTTTAATATAAATTGCTTCATACAATATAAATAATAATAATAATAATGTTTATTTTCATCCCACCATCTCGGAAAGAGTATTTTTGCTCTTCAATATCTGAGTGCAAAAGCCGTTTTTATTCTCTAGAGGATAAAGTAAATTGAATTTAGAACATCGTGTGCACTAAGTTTGTGAATTAAAAAAATCATTAAACCTATTTACTGCTACCTCTATGGTGCCGAATATATCATACAACTTTTTTTTAATTTGTTAAAAACTCAGACACGAAACCTTCTTGGTGTTCTTTTTTCAATTTGCTTTGTACGCGGTTCTTTACGCGGCATTTTTTCACGTCATTATTAAGATTATTCTGTAATACTTACCTGTCATAATGTAGTAGTTAATACCTAAACTGAAATAAAAGTACCTTCTTGTGATTGTAAACGTTTTTTTTTTTAATTTAGTCATTTCCTCGCTGAGGTGGAATGAAAAGTTACGTGTTGCACTTGAGTGCAAAGATTTTTCACCTCGTGCTCTTTTGATTCCCTCGCTAACGCTCAGGATTCTAATTTTGAATCACTCGCTGCGCTCGTGATTCAATATTAGAATCCTTCGCTTGCTCGGTCATCAAAATTGAACACGCGGTTAAAAAGCAACTTTGCACTCTTGTATAACAAATAACTATTTTCAAAAAAGAATAGTGGTCTTGGTACCTTAACATAACATAACATTGTCGTAAATATCCCAAATTGAAAACAGTACCATTAGTTGACTCTGTTCCTCACACTAGGACTATAAAGCCTGTATAGTGAGGACACAGGGATTCGCCGCTGGTTTTCCTTCAAATGTATGTAACGTTTAAAATCCGTTCCCCGTCCGTGCCCCGTCCGGGCCACGTACACGGCCCGATCTAATATAAATCTACCCTATTGGTACCATACATTATAATAGCGAAAGGTATTAGATCTTAAGGCTTGACTTCACAGCGGGTGTATTGCTGCGAAAAAGATCGAGCTTTATAATGTCTGGTTTGTCCGGTATGTGTTTCGTATGGACACCTTGGGTGTAAATACTAATATTTGCTAAAAAGTTTGATGTTTGATGTTTTTAATGTCTCTGAATAATATTTATGTAGTTCCGAAAGGAATTTTGGTAGGAAATTTAAAAAAGAAATAATATTTTTTTGTAAATACAGTGACTATTCGCTTTCCTCGACTTGTTTTGTTCTCGCTATACCGCTATACTTATTTTAAATTTGCGTAAATCATAGAGTCATGGTAAAATATTATTAGTTATTTTCTACACATCCAGGTGTCATAACATAACCAACACCAATGTTCATCATGACTTAATTTAGAACGACGTTTCTAAGTCACAAAAAAGTTAACAAAACTATCCTAATTTCAAGACTGTTACTATAGTAATAAACGTAATTAGCTAACCTTTACGTAATAACTTAAGACAGAAGGACCCTTAAAGTAGGGACTGAATAAATTAACCGACTTGGTATTACATGGATCTCAAAACTTTTTAAGGTAAAAGAACCGAGTTGCGTTGCGAGACTTGGCTTTATTACAAGTTATGTTTTTGAAGGCTTAATGATTTTAGCAAATTTTTGTTTATGTGTTGGTTCTGTGGTGGTCTAATCTGAAAGAGCCCTAAGGTTTACTCCAATTCCCGTGTTTTCTCATAATGCATATGTAAATTTAGTAACCCAACGCGCCTAGCCAAGTCCTTAAAGGAAAGTGCTAATTATAAAGTGACCATTTTAATTTTATCGCTCGATGAAAAGAAATAATGCAGTACAAGGTCTGAGCGTGCTAATTAGTAATTTAAGCTTCTATATCCGAACTTAAAATATTATTACATAATATTAACAAACGTCTATAATAACTTTCGTGTTATCGTAATTGGGTTTTTTGAAACATGCATGTTTTATATTGTTTAGTTTTAAACAGAAGTTTAGAAACACGAACGTTATATATTTACGGTTAACTATTGTTTCTGATTACAGGTAACAGATAATGTAATAGGTATTTAAATCTATTTATAATAATATTATAAATGCGAAAGTAATAAATAAATATTGGTGGACATTTCACACAGCAGCGCCAGCTAGCCTCAGACTAAGCTAAGCTAGTACTATGGGAACCAGATAACTGACAGAATACTTATATACGTATTTTTATTGTTGTAAATATATACATAATATACCCATTAACACCAAAAAAACACGTTTTTTGTATGAGAGTCCCACTTAAATATTTATATTATTATGTTTTTAATATTTGTTGTTATAGCAGCAACAGAAATACATAATCTGTGAAAATTTCAACTGTCTAGTTATCACTGCTTATGAGATACAGCCTGGTGACAGACCGACGGACAGCGGAGTCTTAGTACCGTTTTTACCCTTGGTGCGGAACCCTAAAAAACAGGGTGATTGAACTCCATAGTGCAGTTAAAAATAAAAACATGGTCAAAATAATTTGTTTTGCGTCGGACGCACCTGCCCTTAAACATACCAACTTTATTATACACTGTGGTACGCAGGGGAAATGCAGTAAGTACCTATAATGTAACTAATAAAAAAAAAAGTTTGTGAGGATGGTAAGGATGTAAGGATTATGTTCCAATCGTACGGCTCGACAGACTTTAACTGAAAATCTACATGTTTGTAAAACATCTATCTATATACCACTTATTTTGTTTTTTTATCACTTACTAGCGACCCGCCCCGGCTTCGCACGGGTAGCATGTTATTATTATACATATAAACCTTCCTCCTAAATCACTCTATCTATTAAAAAAAACCGCATCAAAATCCGTTGTGTAGTTTTAAAGATATAAGCAAACATACATACATACATACATACAGACGCGGGAAGCGGAAAGCGACTTTGCTTTATACTATGTAGTGATATAGAACAAGCAGGTGCTTAAGCTTTATGTGGTATTTACTATCGCCTAAAGGTATTAGAAGTAATTACGTTTAAAAAACTAAAAAGAAAATCGACGAACGTGTTTCGAGCAATCGGAAAGTCAAGAGACAATATTTGTTTTTAAGTTTATGAAGGAACTATTAATCCTACATTAATATAATTGAAATGGGGTCAAGTTAGAACTATTCTCTACATAATAGAAAAATAATCATCGAAATCGGATCATTAGATCGAAAGATATACGCGTTTATACATTTATTTGAAAAGAGCAACAAATAAATATATACATGTTAAACCTCCTCTTTTTTGTTGTTAAATGTCATCAACTTCTGCTGTTGTCTGTACTTACCACAAGCGAAGTCACGTGCGGATGCTAGTACAAAATAATGCGGGTGCGTGTGTTATGTTTCGTTAAAATAACGGTCGAGAATTTGAAATTATTTATTTAGGCCGATGGCAAATTCCTTATTTTGTACGGAAATATAATAAAACTAGCAGATCCGCGACAGACGTTGTCCTGTCCAAGTTTCAATAACCCCACAGAAATAAGCAATTTTGGCTTTTCCTGAACTTTACGCCACCCTTATCACTTAGGAGTATAAAAAATATCCTACGACCTATTCTCATACATACCGAACATACACAAAAAAAATCATAAAAATCGGACAAGCCGTTTCAGAGGAGTTTGGTTATAAACACTGTGTGTGTGAATTTTAGAGTAATGCACGTTGCTATGACAACTGATGTCAACACTGATGTCCGATTTTTTGCTCGCCAACGCCATCTGTACCAAAATCATCCGTTATGCGTTTTTTTAATAATTTTTTGGATGTTTTTCGTATTTTAAAGTAGTCTATGTTTTGTTCGGGCATTATATCTACATCTACAGCAAATTTCAACTTAATCCGTTTTGTCGTTTAGGCCTGATTGAGGAACAAACATACATACAAACTCACAAACTTTCGCATTTATAATATTATTAGGATGATCTAAGCTGGAGTTCCGATTTAAAGATGACAAAATTATGGAAAAACTCTTTTATTTAGTTACTAGTACTGCCCTTGTATAAAAGCCTAGTACCCAGATAAAAAGTTTATATTAGGCACTAGATTTAACCCGCTACTTTGTCCGCGTAGATCCAGAAAGATGATTTTTGATGACTCTATCGTAAAACACTGAAATTCCGGAAAATCAAAATATTTTTTGGGAAAAAAATAGCCTATATCCGTCATAAGACTTCTAGTTATCACTATATGAAATTTAACCAAAATCGGTCCAGTAGTTTCGCTGTGATAACGTCACAAACAAACAAACTGATAGAGTTACTTTCGCATTTATAATATTAGTATAGATAGCATAGATTTTTTGCTTATTTTCTTATTATGTGAATCCTAGCGTTCTATCGATATGAACTATCAAAATAAATACGTTTTAAAGTCTTTCCACAATTACTTTTGTTAGCAATTTACTGTCTAGCTAGTCCATTGTTAGTAACCGCCCACAACCGAACACAAAGGCACAAAGCCAGCACTAAATGCATAAAACCAATACTTTATTGTCAATATTTTAGTTGTTTTTATGATGCCGATATTATAGGCACAACATAAAAACTATAAGATAAATATTAAATTAGTTTATGTTGAATCGTAGGTATAATCAAAACCTGTACCGCTCAGGTTTGAAAATGTTTAAGGGAAGTCAGAGGCACGTCCAAACATTACATTTGGCACATGCCCACATTTTGCAGTAATTAGCATTCCATACTTGACAGGTTGCAAGCCCATCGGCGCTTATAAGAATACTAACCGTGTTTTTTGATACGCATATAAATTTTCCGAACAGAAAAATCCATTGATGCACTCCGGGATTCGAACCAACGACCTTCAGATTGAAAGTCGAGGTACCAACACGGCTTTTATTTATTTTTTTTATTTAAAACGTAATTGTTACACAATAATATGATTATTTATAGTGAATTCAAATTCAAATTCAATTCAAATTTCAAAAATAATTTCAATAAAATCACAAGGTTCACTTTGAAACGTCTTAGGAACTAGGTGAAGATACGCCGATTCCACGCGACCAAGCCTAGAAGAATCAGGCAACAAACATGGCTTGGGGTCTACCTTTATTTTATGATTTTTAGTGATGATTATAGAATACAAACTCTTTGCTGATGCCTTGCACCAACACGTCACGTCCGTGCCAGGCCCGCGGTGGTGTGCATTACCCCAGCAAAATGTTGGCTCTAATCAGGATTTGATGTATGCAGTAATATAGACCATGGTTTCGTGTAATTGTGACCGAATTTTAGAATTTGGGTGTCCACAGGCAAAAAACATATTAATTAAATACACATTCTGCTGCGGTAACGTTACCGCAGCAAAATGTTATCGAAATAATGGATGTATTCAAAAAGTAATTAGTACGTTGGGTAGCTAAAATTTGTGTGCGCTTATGAGCCAAAAATTTAACTCTGTGTGTCCAAGGACTCCAAAGATATTCAGGATTTTGTTAAGTATGGCGAAACTTTAAAGTCATTTTACGAGAGTTTTACATAAGTGAGAGAACTGATATGTTTTACACAAAAAAGAGTATTACAACAGCTAATTATTTTGAATTTTTCAGCGAATTACAGCGAGTGATTTCAGAAATATAAATGAAAACTCAAAAACAAACCATAACCGACAAACCCGACTAACAACGAAAGACACTTACAAGGTGGCGCTACGGTACATGATGGCGACCTTCGCACATTGTTCGCACTATAATGAAGTAAATGATATTTACCATAGTACAACATGTTCTGGAAAATAGTAGCGCAATGTTTTCAGTGCCATCACGAGCATTTTATTAATAATCTATGTAGGTATAGACCTGCAGGCTTTATACCGTAAAAATCGATCTTCGTTTTTCGATTTTTATTAAGTCGATCGATCAATGTAACTAAATATTAATAAAATGCTCGTGATGGCACTGAAAACATTGCGCTACTATTTTCCAGAACATGTTGTACTATGGTAAATATCAGTTACTTCATTATAGTGCGAACAATGTGCGAAGGTCGCCATCATGTACCGTAGCGCCACCTTGTAAGTGTCTTTCGTTGTTAGTCGGGTTTGTCGGTTATGGTTTGTTTTTGAGTTTTCATTTATATTTCTGAAATCACTCGCTGTAATTCGCTGAAAAATTCAAAATAATTAGCTGTTGTAATACTCTTTTTTGTGTAAAACATATCAGTTCTCTCACTTATGTAAAACTCTCGTAAAATGACTTTAAAGTTTCGCCATACTTAACAAAATCCTGAATATCTTTGGAGTCCTTGGACACACAGAGTTAAATTTTTGGCTCATAAGCGCACACAAATTTTAGCTACCCAACGTACTAATTACTTTTTGGATACATCCATTATTTCGATAACATTTTGCTGCGGTAACGTTACCGCAGCAGAATGTGTATTTAATTAATATGTTTTTTGCCTGTGGACACCCAAATTCTAAAATTCGGTCACAATTACACGAAACCATGGTCTATATTACTGCATACATCAAATCCTGATTAGAGCCAACATTTTGCTGGGGTAATGCACACCCCGCGGTGACGTCGGTAAGCAGTCGCTTCCGGGGCTAAATTGCTCCACGCTACGTCGCCCTTCAAACTACCCGTCAACCACTTACAGTTGTTCTATCTCACGAAGGCGGGTGAGCAGTACTTGTTGTTAAAACTATACTAATACCTGTCACGTATGGAATGCTAACTGCAAAATGTAGGCATGTGCCAAATATAACGTTTGGAATTCAAAGGATCTAAGAGTCTGGAGATCTGAGAGGATGTTTATCGTACTTAGAGGGATTACAGTCGTACGAACCTATTTTTATGCCAATTCAAACGTTTTTAGGGTTCCGTACCCAAAGGGTAAGAACGAAACTATTTACTAAGACTTCGCTGTCTGTCTGTCCGTCTGTCTGTCACAGGGCTATATCTCATGAACCGTGATAGCTAGACAGTTGAAATTTTCACAGATTATGTATTTCTGTTGCTGCTATAATAAAAAATACTAAAAACAGGATAAAATAAACATTCCCATATTACAAACGTGATTTTTTTGCCGTTTTTATAGATAATGGTACGGAACCCTTCGTGCGCGAGTCTGACTCGCACTTGGCCGGTTTTTATATTTGCATTGTTATTTAACCTTTGTTTTTAAGCATTCAGTTTAAGGCGCTCCCAGTCGACGATTGTTTTAGTTCGAAACGAAAAAATAAATACTTGTGAACATCTCCTATTTTATAATGTATAGTATATGTGAATAAAGATGTACCCATCTTTAATCACTTCGATAAATAATCCTTCCGACCGCTGCAATGACGACAAACACACGTCGGCGCGTGGTCCGCCTTAGCTTTTCGAATAAATTAATGATATAAATTATGTATAATTACTTATCAAAAATCTATTCTAATAGAAATCTAGATTTACATATTACCTATCTTTAACAATAAATCACGAGTTGATTTTAATAGTAGGTATATATAAAGTATTTCGATCATAAATTCTAAAACGTATCATTTTGAAATAATATCTTTATCGTGAAAAGTTTCTGCTATTATGTTTTCAGCTTAATAGAAATCTAGGTAGGAACCTGAAGTAATATACTTATAAAAATAGGAGATGTGGCTTGTTCAGAAGTATTTCTTTTTTCATTTCGAAAAAGAGCAATCAGCGACTGGGAGCCTCTTAAAGTTACACCTGACGCTAAAAAAATATAATCGCTTTCATTAGGTACAAAAAGTAATTTGGATTGAAATCAATCAATCGATTAATAATCTATCATAATGACCATCCAATTTCATTTCATAATGACAGTCCAATGTCAAAACAATTTTATTGACAGGCTTAGGTTATCACAATTAATGCTACAGGTAGAATCATAAGTTTTTATGCAACTATAAAATGCACATATTTAAAAAAAACTCGGACTCGCGCACGATGGGTTCCGTACCATTATCTTTAAAAAACGGCAAAAAACATGTTTGTTGTATGGGAGCCCCATTTAAATATTTATTTTATTTTGTTATTAGTATTTGTTATAGCGTCAACAGAAATACATAATCTGTGAAAATTTCAACGGTCTAGCTGTCACGGTTCATGAGATACAGCCCTGTGACAGACAGACGGACAGCGAAGTCTGGTGTAGTTTCGTTGTCCCCGGTGACCGTGTCCCCGTCAACAGGGACAGCGGGAATTCATATTTACAATTAAAAATACTTCCCGTGGTCCCCGGTCTCTGTCCCCGTTAAATAAGTGAAATAAATTTATGCCCGGTGTCCCCGTAAATAATTTTACTTTGGCATCTTTCAGAACTCCCTGCTTAAAAATATTGTTGTTACAAGTTATTAAGTAAAATTATAGTGTCTTGATAAATTCAAAGAAGTACGTACGCACGTGGCTTAAGAAGAATCGAAGATTTTCATCTGTCGAAACCATAATCAAGTAATTAAACCCTTGTGAGCGTCGTAAAATATTAAAATCACCGTTTATTACCTAATACATGGTGGTGGTGGGATTTCTGAAGGAAATTATTTTAATTGTCGTCAACATTGTACATTAATAGCCAATGCATAGCAGTAAAATATCAATAAAATTAAGTAACAAGTTAACGTGAATGACGTCACGATGACACTTCTAAAATCGTTATGGCGATGTAACACAAAATAATTATCTTATAACACATTTCATTTTGCCTCGTAAAATAATGTATATAACGTGGTTAAGTATGATCACACCTATACATCAGATGAAGTTACCTAACATATAAATTTAAAAGGATATTCATACAAGAGTTTAGTGGTAAACGATTATTTTATATAGGAAACGGAGCCGGTTCTTTCTGAGATATAAAGTTAGTTTTAACTTACCTAAATTAACTTGGTAGGTACATCTAAATCATCAAAACATAAAAAAATAGTATTTTAGTTTTACTAAGAATTAATGTTTTTTATTTCTTTTTTGTCAACTTATAATTATTTTTATCAAGTTTTGTTTTTATTTGTGTCTAACTTTTTTTTTAGGGTTCCATATTTACTCTTTCTGCATTTATAAATTGAATTTAAACTTTAGTACCCATTTGAGTCTTAGAAGATAAAGTTAAAGTTGTCCAGGTAAAGTTAAAAATCTTTATGTCAGATATGAAAATAATTATATACCTACGCTTTTAAAAGTAGGAAACTTAAATTATTTTTCGCAACAATTAATCATTTCATTTTCTAGTTATTTTTTCTAAATAAATAATAAGTAGTGAAGAGTAAATTAAAGAAAATATATATCACAATCTGCTAACCCTCATTTATTAACCTTCTAATGAACATCTTTATTAGCTTAGGTATATCATTAAATGCCGCCGTTTCCAGACGGCACACGACTAATAAAACTTTCCTGTCAGCTAAAACTAAATGTTAATACTCGTACACTTCATAAAACAATATAAATGGACTTACCATCATTCACATTCCTGTCAGTCGATCGATCAGAATCCTCCGTGCCCACCAGGTTCCTTATACTGAACGAGCTCGTCTTTCTAACCGGTGGCACTTCAGCTGTCACCCGCGTGACGTCATCTGACACTTCACGGCATTGTTCCCGGTTCGACATCTCTTGAGCCGCTTCCAGCAACTCGCCGCGACGAGTCGTCAAATCCATGTTCACAGCTGACATTCAAAAAGGTTTTTCTTTTCATCTTTAGTTATGTGCATTCGATTTGGAACCGGAACAAAACATTTTCTTTTATTTAAACTGTCATTTAAATTCTGTTTTTATATTCACGTTATCACTTCCGTTTGCACTGAATCCTTGTTTTAACTGTCAATCACGTGTCCACAACTCGAATTTCAAAAATGTCTATTTTTAAACTTTATTTTAATTTGTTTCTTTTTTTAATAGTGAATCTACGGGTTTATATGAAAAAAGAACGGATTGTACGAAAATGTCTGATATCGAATCAGTTTGCGCGAATATTGAATCCTTGTTATAACTGTCAATAACGTGTCCACAATTCGAATTAAAAAAAAACAACTATTTTTAAAAATTGCTTTTTAATTTGTGTCCTTTTTTAGTAGTGTAGCTACGTTTTTTTATTTGAAAAAAGAACGCTTTTACGAATTCTGATATCGGATATGTTTGCGCGAATTTTCGCGCGAGGTTTGCAGTTCGCACGGAGCGCGCGCCAAGCCCGCGGTGGAAAAGGCAACTGGTCCTCTTTCCTCCTCACAACGCACTCTGTTGTCCCTCCCAACGCCTACAGGCGGATCGGCCCGCCCACTAGCACCACAGTGTAATTGCAATCGTACTTACAATTAAATTTTCTGATCTATCCGTATTAATGATATGTAATTGCATTTATTGATAAAGTGAGTCGCGAGTCGCGTGGCGATAATGGCAGTCTTTTAATGAAATCGAAGTACGTAAAAAGTAATGTGTGAGGTGTATTTTATGAGTAGGAAAAATGTAAGTACCTACTTAGTTGTCGACTAAGCATTCTATATAGAAAATTTTATCGTTTTGTTCACACCTTTGAATCGATTCTAAGAAATCTTGGTTGGCGTTTACTTATAAAACAACTAGCTTCAGCCATGGATAAAAAGGTTGTACCTGGAGAAAAAGTAGTCAAAATGTATATATTATATAAAATCACAATGATCACTTTGAAATGTATTAAGAACTAGCTGAAACTACGCCTGTTCCTCGCGACCAACCGAAGAAGAATCAACGAATTGTTGGATTAATGTTTACCACTCTACCTCTTTAGACATCTTCAAAGATCTGAGAGGATGTCAACCGTTAACGGGGATTACAGGAGAGACTATTTTTTTTTATTTTATACTAACTAAATAAAGATGGTCGTTTACCTGTGTTTCTAAATTTAAAAATATGTTTTGGATCTTTGAAGATGTCTAAAGGGGGAGTCCAAACATTGCATTTGCACTTGCCCACATTTTGCAGTAGTTAGCATTCCATACGTGATAGCTTGCAAGCGCATCGCCGCTTACAAGAATAATTAACTGGTTTCCTTACTATGTTTTCCTCCGTTGTAAGCACGTGTTAATGCGCATATAAATATTTCGAACAGAAAAATCCATTGATGCACGGCCGGGATTTGAACCCACCAACGGATTTAAAGTTGAGGTACTTCTCACTCGGCCAACGCGGCTTTTACGTAGATACTTTTATAACATTAATAGGATAGTAGGATTCAGCCTTTAACAAAATATTTTTTTCGTCGAACGTTCAGTCGTCGTTTCGGCGAACGTCGATACAAATTATTGTATCAAGTTTAATAGTCGTAATTCTAATAAAACTTAACGACGTGTCAACCCTAAAGATCCAACTTTGTATATAAGCCCTACATTTTGTCGTAAAGCTATAAATTGCAGTTAGTGCCCTATACTCCGGGCGACAGGAGAATTTATTTACTTTAATTATTTGTTGGTATTTATTGTTGTTTAAATTAGAATAATAACTCGTATTAGTTATATGGTTATCATTTTATAATGTTATTTGTAGGATATATGTAAATTGATTTAAATTAGGTGATAATGGTTTATGCTAATTGATAAATAATCATAACTGAATCGTATTTACTCTATCTATTTATATTCAAAATAAACCCTGTCTTCATAGATTTATTACCCGTGAAATTTGCGTTTTATTAAATTTGGACTTCTAAAGGGTGGTTTTTCGGAATAACAAGGACGTAGCATAAAATATGTTAAAATCCAAGTTAAATATATTTTATGTAAATATAGGTACATAAATTATAAATTTATATGCGCATCAAAAACACGTGCTTACAACGGTGAAGCAAAACATCGTGAGGAAACCAGTTAGTGTTCTTATAAGCGGCGATGGGCTTGCAATGTCACGTATGGAATGCTAACTACTGCAAAATGTGGGCATGTGCCAAATATAATGTTTGGACGTGCCTCTGACTACCCCCACTAGACATCTTAAAAGGTTCTAAGCGTCTGGAGATCTGAGAGGATGTCTACCGTACTAGGGGATTACAGTCGTGATCCTATTTATTTATATTTATTTTTATTTTTATAAATTTTTCGAACAGAAAAATCCATTCCTACATACTTGGAAGACCTAAAGTCAATTCAAACGCTACTATAGCACGAACAAACAAACAATCACATCAAAATACTTTGTATGTGTATTTCTGTTTATTACATTCATTCCAAGTTCACAGAAACTCGAATCAATTGTTACTTTTTAAGTTAAAATTTAAAAAACTAAAACTAGTACCAGTATTACTCCAGACATACGAAATAAGACTCTATTACTCTGGATTATAAGGGTGTTTATCGTGTCCAGCAAACTGTCACTATCCGATCGAGGATGGACTGATTCGAACTTCTATAAACAGCAAACAACAAATCAAGTTGCACCAACACGCGAATCACTGCTACTCGAATATGTAGCTTAAGCAGTAGTTATAAAGGTGTTTGTGGCTTGAGGAAACGATACAAAGTTGCAGTTAGAAGGACTGTCCGCCGTATTCCATAATGAACAAATAACGAGAGCCGCGTTTAATCACCATCGTACAATATTTGTAAAGCAATCGTCCCGAGTATATTGCATCGGTTTGGTCCGAGTACGGAATTGATTGTGGATTTATCATGAGCGGAGCGATAAGCTTAGCGACCTGGTCACGCTTTACTCATTAATATAAAATATTCATAGATCACAGATCTTCAGGAGCTATGATTAAAGTGGGCACTCAGAGGCACTTTTATATATTAGGTACCTACATTTAACATGTTCCCACTTTTTGCATTCCATATAATAAGTTGCAAGTCCATCACCGGTGAACATCAGGGGAAAAATTGGCAAAGTTAATTTTAATATCAAATTAGTCTATAGCCAAATATAGTCTACGAATTTTAATCATATATCTTTTTGTATTTGTGCTGAAGCTCTTTAGTTAATTTTTTTTAAGGGGGTCGAAAATGGCCTGAACTGTTTCGAGATAAGGATGGTACAGCCGTGCCGCTTTATTGCTTGACTTGGCGGGGGCACTGCCGTGCCCCCAGATGCTTTTGATAATCGCTCATCGCTACGCTTATATACTTGAAAGCAGATAGTCGGCATGCACAAAGTAAGTCCACGGGGCGCCGAACCCAATTATATCACGTCCTAAACTGATTCTATTTGTATGGTAATGCACTCATTACGTCAGACAAAGGTTAATAATCAACGGATTTATGAGATTTGGAAGAGGGACTTTATATTAAATGCTTATTAAAATGTGTCGCTTGGGAGCTATTATATAAACTGCAATTGAGTAAACGTTTTTAATCTACGAATAGGATTCTCAATTTGACGAGTATATTGGCCGAGTGGGACTTTCATTTCGAAGGTTGTGGGTTCGAATCCCGGCATGCATCAATGGATTTTTCTGTCCGAAAAATGTATATGCGCATCTAAAACACGTGCTCAAAACGGTGAAGGAAAACATCGTGAGGAAACCAGTTAGTATTCTTATATCTCGATGGGCTTACAACCTGTCACGTATGGAATGCTAACTACTGCAAAATGTGGGCATGTGCCAAATATAATGTTTGGACGTGCCTCTGACTACCCCCACCAGACATCTTCAAAGGATCTAAGCGTCTGGAGATCTGAGAGGATGTCTACCGTAATTGGGGATTACAGCCGTGATCCTATCTATCTATTTATTTTAATACGATGCCATCATCATGTTCTCGTCCTTATCCCAGTTTAAGGACGTCGGTACAACTTATAGAAAAAATGTTGTAATGCTATAAGAGCAAAAGTGACAACGCTACACGAACACATATGGCGTTGTCACTTTTGCACCGCGAGTAATACTGCTAGTCTTACTTTAGAGATTGCAGTACGGCCCCTGAACGCTGATTATCAAAAATTCACACATCACTTTGAGCTGGACGTGCGGTTCGTTTGCCGGCTGCGAGATGCCGAGGTGCGGCATCGTTTGAAACAATGCGCCAGTCAAGTTGATTGCAACCCAATGACTTGCCAGCTCGTTGCATGGTAAGGTACTTGTTGGCCCTTGGCACCGGTTTTTGACGTATTCAAAAGGTGGAGATATCGTCGCAAAGTAACACCGATTTCGTAGAGAATCTAACTTAAGATGAGTAATAAATGTTTTTGATGAATGCAGAATCTGGGGGCACGGCAGTGCCCCCGCCAAGTCAAGCAATAAAGCGGCACGGCTGTACCATCCTTTTCTCGAAGTTCAGCAGTTCAGGCCATTTTCGAACCCCTATAACTTCGTTGTGGATAAAACTAGAAGCCTGAATTATCAGTAACCAAGCAGTCACTATATAAACACGGTATATTTCAAATTTCATTCAATTTGAACCAGTAGTTTAAGAATTATAACTAGTCAAAGTTTCCTATTTTGTCACTCACTCACTCACTCACTCACTCACTCACTCACTCACTCACTGACTGACTGACCGATCATGAAAAGTTTAAGGCACTTCTAGCAGACATAGAAGCTTCAAATTTGAAACACAATTAGTGTTTAGTGTAAAAATCCTAGAAAAACCTGCCAAGTGCGAGTCGGACTCGCGCACGTCGAGTTCCGTATAATTATCTATAAATCACGCTTGTTGTATGGGAGCCCCACTTAAATATTTATTTTATTCTGTTTTAAGTATTTGTTGTTATAGCGGCAACAGAAATACATCATCTGTGAAAATTTCAACTGTCTAGCTATCATGGTTCATGAGATACAGCCCTGTGATAAGCAGACGGACAGACAGACCGACAGACCGACAGACCGACAGACCGACAGACCGACAGACCGACAGACCGACAGACCGACAGACGGACAGACGGACAGACGGACAGACGGACAGACGGACAGACGGACAGACGGACAGACGGACAGACGGACAGACGGACAGACGGACAGACGGACAGACGTACAGATGGACAGACGGACGAACGGACAGTGGAGTATTAGTAACAGGGTTCCGTTTTTACTCTTTAGGTACGGAACCCTAAAAAGTTGTGAGATCCATGTAATACCAAGTCGGTTAATTTATTCAGTCCCTATTTTAAGGGTCCTTCTGACTTATGTTATTACGTAATTAGCTATCCTTTACGTAATAACTTAAGACAGAAGGACCCTTAAAGTAGGGACTGAATAAATTAACCGACTTGGTATTACATGGATCTCACAACTTTTTACGGTAGAAGAACTGCAGGGTGATTTTGTATGAAATGATTATCATCTAGATTGGTCGTCTGTCCAATAATTATTGGCAATAAATCACCTAGGCTCCGCCCACTGAAGGCCATCGAAAACTTTCGATCTATTTACGATTCGTTCATCCAGAAGTTCTATTACTGTCAGTAGGATTGATTATGATAAATAGAGTGAAATATGTTAAAAACGATACTAGTGATATTCTTAAAAAAATATATTATTTATACTGCAATAGATATTGATTAATATTTCCACGAACACGAACACATATGGCGTTGTCACTTTTGCACCGCGAGTAATACTGCTAGTCTTACTTTAGAGATTGCAGTACGGCCCCTGAACGCTGATTATCAAAAATTCACACATCACTTTGAGCTGGACGTGCGGTTCGTTTGCCGGCTGCGAGATGCCGAGGTGCGGCATCGTTTGAAACAATGCGCCAGTCAAGTTGATTGCAACCCAATGACTTGCCAGCTCGTTGCATGGTAAGGTACTTGTTGGCCCTTGGCACCGGTTTTTGACGTATTCAAAAGGTGGAGATATCGTCGCAAAGTAACACCGATTTCGTAGAGAATCTAACTTAAGATGAGTAATAAATGTTTTTGATGAATGCAGAATCTGGGGGCACGGCAGTGCCCCCGCCAAGTCAAGCAATAAAGCGGCACGGCTGTACCATCCTTTTCTCGAAGTTCAGCAGTTCAGGCCATTTTCGAACCCCTATAACTTCGTTGTGGATAAAACTAGAAGCCTGAATTATCAGTAACCAAGCAGTCACTATATAAACACGGTATATTTCAAATTTCATTCAATTTGAACCAGTAGTTTAAGAATTATAACTAGTCAAAGTTTCCTATTTTGTCACTCACTCACTCACTCACTCACTCACTCACTCACTCACTCACTGACTGACTGACCGATCATGAAAAGTTTAAGGCACTTCTAGCAGACATAGAAGCTTCAAATTTGAAACACAATTAGTGTTTAGTGTAAAAATCCTAGAAAAACCTGCCAAGTGCGAGTCGGACTCGCGCACGTCGAGTTCCGTATAATTATCTATAAATCACGCTTGTTGTATGGGAGCCCCACTTAAATATTTATTTTATTCTGTTTTAAGTATTTGTTGTTATAGCGGCAACAGAAATACATCATCTGTGAAAATTTCAACTGTCTAGCTATCATGGTTCATGAGATACAGCCCTGTGATAAGCAGACGGACAGACAGACCGACAGACCGACAGACCGACAGACCGACAGACCGACAGACCGACAGACCGACAGACCGACAGACGGACAGACGGACAGACGGACAGACGGACAGACGGACAGACGGACAGACGGACAGACGGACAGACGGACAGACGGACAGACGTACAGATGGACAGACGGACGAACGGACAGTGGAGTATTAGTAACAGGGTTCCGTTTTTACTCTTTAGGTACGGAACCCTAAAAAGTTGTGAGATCCATGTAATACCAAGTCGGTTAATTTATTCAGTCCCTATTTTAAGGGTCCTTCTGACTTATGTTATTACGTAATTAGCTATCCTTTACGTAATAACTTAAGACAGAAGGACCCTTAAAGTAGGGACTGAATAAATTAACCGACTTGGTATTACATGGATCTCACAACTTTTTACGGTAGAAGAACTGCAGGGTGATTTTGTATGAAATGATTATCATCTAGATTGGTCGTCTGTCCAATAATTATTGGCAATAAATCACCTAGGCTCCGCCCACTGAAGGCCATCGAAAACTTTCGATCTATTTACGATTCGTTCATCCAGAAGTTCTATTACTGTCAGTAGGATTGATTATGATAAATAGAGTGAAATATGTTAAAAACGATACTAGTGATATTCTTAAAAAAATATATTATTTATACTGCAATAGATATTGATTAATATTTCCATGTTTTCCTTTAATATTTTTCGTCGTGGTTTAAATTATCTATCTTTCAAAATTAATAACGGAACGTAAGAACGAATGGTTTATATGTGTTACAGTTATTTTTTAATTTTAAACAAATTTTACACATCGACACACACACACATCGAAAATGTTAACTTGAGAGGTATTGCATTCGTTTGACGTATAGACGTTCAATTGTTCACCATAGAGTGAATGATTTTTAATAGTTACTATGAAAAGTGTACAGATTAGGTATTCTGTAACATTAGGTATATTGCATTCAACACCATAACATGATAATCATTTCTTACAAAATCACCCTACTGAGTTGCGTTGCGAGACTTGGCTTTTTTTACAAGTTATGTTTTTGATGGCATCGTTTTTTCTCAATAACTGCGAAACATGCAGTTTTGTTTTTTATGACAAAGTACTCGGAAATTACAGTCGCGATCCTTTTCTTATAATCTTTAACGCGATCTTTCCCTTCTGCAGCTCTGTTTTGGACAGGTTGGATTATGACAGTTGAAGCCAAAACTTCTAGTAAAACTAATGGTGGAACGGTAAATAGTCGAAATAAAATTTTGAAATTAAAAAGAGTAAAAAACTGATGCTAAGTCACCTCAGGATTGGAAGGTGTGGTCGTGGTTCCGCACAGTTTAAAAGAGAGGAAGATATTATTTTGAAAAATTAAAGGGAATTTGAAAATTTAATGAGATATGCATCGCTTACATGAGTCGACAACAACTAACTTTTTTGTTTCCCTTTTGGAAGACCATGCTAATCTTACACGAATGCTCAGATTTTCTTGAGTTAACCTTCCTATCCCAAGATACAAATTGTAGGTCTGAAGGATTCTCTGACATACATGTACACACACGCACACATACACACACACAAATAAACGCATTAAATAAATAGGATCACGACTGTAATCCCCAAGTACGGTAGACATCCTCTCAAATCTCCAGGCGCTTAGATCCTTTGAAGATGTCTAGTGGGGGTAGTCAGAGGCACGTCAAACATTATATTTGGCACATGCCCACATTTTGCAGTGTTAGCACTCCATACGTGACAAGTTGCAAGCCCATCGCCGCCGCTTAATTTAACGAACTGAAAAAACCATTGATGCACGGCGGGATTCGAACCCACGACCTTCAGATTGAAAGACGAGGTACTTCCCACTCTTCCAACACGGCTATAAACTTATTTCACCTGTATTTGTAACTCTCTCTGTTGTTTTTTTTCCATTAGGTATGTTTATTCTATCTACACTAATTTATAGAGGTTAAAAATTGAAGAAAAAATTATTGGTGGACAGTTTTACAACGCGCCATCTAGCCCCAAACTAAGCAAAGTTTGTACTATGAGAACCAGATAACTAATAGAATACTTATATACATATATACATATATTTTTTTAAATACATACTTAATATACATATTAACACCCAGACACAGAACAAACATCTGTGTTCATCACACAAATATTTGCCCTAGGTGGGGATCGAACCCACAACCTGCAGCGCAGAAGGCAGAGTTACTACCAACTGAGCTGTGAGGCCTGTCAGTATTAGTAGGTATTATCGTCGCGACTTACATGCTTATTAGACTTTATCTTTCAAAGGTTTCTCTTGGACCCTACCTACCCCTAAAACCTCAGCCCACCGTATCGCTTACAATGTAAGACGGCCAACTAATCTTGTTGATTCAATAGTCCGAACCTCGCCGCGGTCAGTGGTCGCTAACAATACTATCGAACTAGCAACGGTAGTACATGGCTAGGGATGGAGTAAGGAAATAATATAATTATGCTGACTAGCTTTTATCCGCGACATTGTTCGCGTAGATTTAGAAAATAAATTAGAGAAAATTAAATTTTGAAAAAAAGTAGCCTATGTCCTTCCCAAGACTATAAACTATCTCGATATGAAATTTCATCACAATCTCAACGGCACAGACTGACAGAGAGACACACACCCAAGTGTGGAGTCTGGACTATATAATGTATGTGACTTTTGGGTGTTATTCAAGCAGGAACTTTTCTAATTTACGAACTCTTTCGCAACCATAGCTAACAGCATAGCATAGCTTGTAACATAGTCGAAGAATCGGGAAAATAAATAAAAGGTAATTACGTAATAAAGACCCATGTAAAAGTGTTGGCCGAGTGGGAGGTACCTCGACTTTCAATCTGAAGGTCGTGGGTTCGAATCCCAGCGTACATCAATGGATTTTTCTGTTCGAAATATTTGTATGCGCATCAAAAACACGTGCTCAAAACGGTGAAGGAAAACATCGTGAGGAAACCAGTTAGTATTCTTATAAGCGGCGATGGGCTTGCAACCTGTCACGTATGGAATTCTAACTACTGCAAAATGTGGGCATGTGCCAAATATAATGTTTGGACGTGCCTCTGACTACCCCCACTAGACATCTTCAAAGGATCTTAGTGTCTGGAGATCTGAGAGGATGTCTACCGTACTTGGGGATTAAAGTCGTGATCCTATTTTTTTTTAAATCAAAAGATATATTTATAATCACAATAGTTAAAAAAATATTTTACCTTAGTTCACCCCTGTCGTCAATGCAACCGAGCTCTTTTAGCCCGCCGCCTTCATGTACCGAAAATTTAAATGGTGACTCGTCATTTTAACCGAATTCGATACACGCCTACTTTGTTTTGTGTTTCTGTTTATGTCAGTGAATTGAGAATTGCTGACAAAATGCTGCAGCGATTAACCCTCGTATTCAAGAGCGACACTATGAGAACACGCACCCACAGTGGACGAAATCTTTTTTCATAAACATCACTTTATGTGTTGAGCGGCACTATGGTGCACGCTACCGTGTGCCTTTAGAGGTCAACTTTGGCTAGAGGCACACGACAATGTGTGAAGTGAAGTGACGTAACACACAAAGTGATGTTTATGAAAAAAGATTTCGTCCACTGTGGGTGCGTGTTCTCATAGTGTAGTTCTTGAATACGAGGGTTAGTTTCAGTAGCCTGAGCACGACAACCTATCATCCAAATGTCAAAACTGACACTTTTTGTAGAGTAAAAGTGTCTGATTTGGCATTTGGGCGAAACGTTAGTGGTTCATGCTAACTTCCCTGTGTTTGACAAAGTCAAAAAGTTCTGAAAAATGGTTCTTGACAATATCAGTCATAGAAATAATAGAAAAACATTGTGAGGAAACCAGTTATTATTCTTATAAGCGGCGATGGACTTACAATCTGTCACGTATGGAATGCTAGCTACTGCAAAAATGTGGGTATGTACCAAATTTAGGTAATGTAAGAAAGAAACAAACAAAGAAGAGAGAAAAACCATTTATTCAGCCACCACAAAATTAATAAGTAAAAATAAGCCTAGGAATAATATAAAATGCCATCAAAAACATAACTTGTAAAAAAACCAACTCTCGCAACGCAACTCAGTTCTTCTACCGTAAAAAGTTGTGAGATCGATGTAATACTAAGTCGGTTAATTTATTCAGTCCCTACTTTAAGGGCCCTTCTATCTTAAGTTATTACGTAAAGGTTAGCTAATTAAGTAATAACATAAGACAGAAGGACCCGAAAGGTCCAAAATGGCCTGAACTGCTTCGAGAAAAGGATGGTACAGCCGTGCCACTTTATTGCTTGACTTGGCGGGGGCACTACCGTGCCCCCAGATTTATCATAAAAAAAAAACAGATTAATCATATTTAGGTACTATGATCGAGTGGTGGTAAATGGCACACAGCTCAGCATATCTTCATGTTGCCATGCTGCAGCGTTGGTCTTCCGCTGCGTGTACAATTATATCTACATGTCCTTTATACATCTTCAAGAATCTGAGCACCTAGAGATTTGAGTAGATGTCTACCGTACTTGGGGTTTACAGTCGTGATAGGGTAAGATCGATATTGAGAGCTCTGGCAATGAAAGTCATCGGATGTAAATAGATTTTAACCTTTTTGCCAAAAAAAAAAAAAAAAAATTGTCTTTGCGGCGGGATGGTTTGAAAATTTTCCGGATAAATAAATTAGCTTTTTACTGTTTAAAGTGTGATTTTGGATTCAAATTTGAAATCAACAACTGTAATTTATTACGGACTATTCAGAAAATATAATTTTAGTGCATTTGCGCGCGGTCAAAAAATGGATGTGGCCGAGGTCCATCCCAGGCCTCGGTCCAGAAGTAGTTCTATGAGCGAAGAAGAGATGGCTGTGCAAGCCATTATTGATGAAAATAAACAATGTGACGAATCATTAGCTGAGGGAGAGAAGCGGCGGCCGCCCAAACGATTGAGAAATAATGATAGCAGCGACGAGCGACAATGTGTTGATGAGGAAGGATTTACTCTTGTGCAGAGAAAGGTACATCGGGGTGCGGATAGAAAATTGAGAGGAGCGACTGTAAGAGGTACCAATAAATTGATTACTAATTACTATGAAGTGTGCGTTTCGTCGTACAAATTGCTACCAAAACAAATTGGACTGGCAATGTTATTGAAGGCTGAAGGAATTACTAATGCGACGCAGATTAAATACAAAAGTCCCTACCGAGTGGTCATTAGCTTTGAAAACAAAGATGATGCAAACAAGTTAGTCGCGAATACAACTTTTATGGAGTCAGGATTCAGATGCTACTTGACGAGTGAAGTCGGCATTACTTATGGCGTGGTGAAATATTTGGAACTTGAAGTGAAAGAGGAGGATTTGATGGCGTCATTGCACAGTGATCAGAAGATAGTGTCTGTAAAAAGGTTGAATAGAATGTCGGAGGAAGGTGAATGGGTCAGTAGTGAAACCGTACGTTTCGGTTTCAATGGCTCTACTTTGCCTTCTTATGTGTTTGGATATGGTTGCAGATTTAAAGTAGATCCTTATACTTTTCCGGTAACGCAATGCGCCTCGTGCTGGAAGTATGGGCATTTGACACGGACATGTCCAACGAAAAAACCATTTTGTCCAAAATGTGGTAGAGGACACACAAACTGCGAGACGACAGAGTATCGATGCGTCAACTGTAAAGGCAAGCATATGGCCCTGAGTAAGTCGTGTCCTATTTATTTGAAGGAGAGGGAAATCAGATCCATAATGTGTCAAGAAAACTGCATTTATAAAGTGGCGTTATCAAAGTACTTAGAAAACAAAGCACGTAAGTTCGATCCACGGCCGAAAGATCCATCATCTTTCTTTATGTTTGGCGATGAACCTAGTACTAAGCGGTATGAGCCCGTCAGACCAACTATGTCTTACAGTCAAAGTGTTGGTGCAAAGAAGGTTATACAAACGGAGGCTTTAATACATCTAGATGAGGATGTTTTGCGACGGAATATGGACAGTGACGATGAATCGAATGATAGCAGTGAGGATAGTTCGCCAAGAAAAGGAGGAAAAAAGAAGAAAAATAGAAGGGAAAAAAGACGTGAAAAACGTATGTCTCGCACTGCCGAAGGCGTTCAGGAGGCAATGGAAGCGGCGTCACCGGCGGCACCAGTGCCTCCCACTGCGACGACAAGTGAGAAAAAAACATTTAGTAAGAATCAAAAGAATAATTCTAGTTTTGGTAATTTATTTACAAAAGTTAAAGACATTCTGTTTTCGAGGGAAAGTTTTGAAGAAAAAGTTAGCCAGGTGTTGAAATTACTGTTTGAGGAACTAATGTCTTTCATAGTCCAGATGATGAGTAGTGGAGATGTCATAACTAAACTATTAGGCCTGTTTCATGATGGATAACAACATCTCTAATGTTAACGAGGCCAGGGTATCGAGCCCTGTAGGTTCCGTTGCGCAATTTATAAATATTGCGCAATGGAACTCGCAGAGTTTGATGCCCAAAAAACAAGAGCTCGATCTTTTATTATGTAGAGAGAAAATAGGGATTTGCATACTAAGTGAAACATGGCTCGATTCCGATACTAGCTTGCGATTAGGTAACTATAATATCTTCAGAAAAGATAGAACAGATTCTTATGGAGGTGTAGCCATATTAGTTCATAGATCAATCAAAACTCAAATGTGTCCTATAGATATTAACAATGACGGTATAGAAATTTTATGTGTAAGAGTTTTTAACTGTAAGTATTTAGAGCAAGTTATATCAGTCTACTGCCCTTCAACTATAAGAACTTCACAATGTGATTGGGATAGTATTTTTTCAAAGTTTTCGTCGAAATCAATAGTTGCTGGTGATTTTAATGGTCATCATTCTACTTGGTCCTGTAAAAACGATACTAGAGGGTTGCAATTATTTGATTCATCTTTAGAGCATAATTATATATCACTTAATAGTGGGGAATTTACAAGGGTAAAATTTGTTAACGGTCATTTACAGGAATCGGCGCCGGATATTACATTTGTGACGTCTGATATAGCGGTTTATTTTAAATGGCTAGTAACACGGGAGAACTTAGGTAGTGATCATTTGATTATTAAATATTCTCTTCAATATCAGGACTCACGTAGGTTTGTAAAGCGCCGAAACTTTAAGCTTGCTAACTGGCGTGCATATCAAGAGATATTAAAAGATAGTTTTAAAGAAAATGTGGATGAGACTGACATTCAATTGAGTTATGATTTATTTATAGAAAAGGTAAATGACGCAGCTAGTAAGAGTATTCCTATGATTAAAAACTGTTCAGGACCTGTACAATCGTTTCAACCAAAACCATACTGGTGTCCAGCGATATCTTTCGCCATAGCTCAACGTCGCTTGGCCTTGAAAACGTTTAGACGCAATCCTACACCTAATAATCTTGATTATCTCAATGCAAAGATCGCTGAAGCGCAAAAAGTTCATAGACGAGCTAAATCAGCAAGTTGGCAACAATTTTGTGGAACTGTAGACGAAAGTATGTCAGCCTCAGATATGTGGCGTCGTATGCGCTGGATGAAAGGTCTACGTAGAGATTATGTGCGCGCTCCTCGTGATAAGAAAGAAGAACTTTTATGTAGCTTAGCTCCTGACTCTGTACAAACTTCACAACCAGTGTTTACTTCTAAAAACAATCTCTTAGATAAACTGTTTTCCTTTCAAGAGTTTGAAAGATGCTTAAAAAAGAAAGATACTACCCCCGGAGAAGACAATATTACCTATTCGATGATTTATAATCTTCCTCTGGTAGGCAAGTCATATCTACTTCGTATTTTCAATTTGATTTTTAAACATTCTTTGGTGCCTTTACAATGGCAGAACATTCAAATAGTTCCTATCCCCAAACCTAATGCCAACCCTAATGTAATACCTAAATTCAGACCTATATCTTTAATGTCATGTATCTGTAAAATATTTCATACGATGCTTTGTAAACGTATTGAATGGTTTGTAGAAAAACACAAAATTTTAGCACCTGTTACGAGTGGTTTTAGAAAATGTCAGTCCTGTATAGATTGCTTAGTCCGTCTCGTTACACAAATACAGATAGGGTTTTCTAAAAATGAATCAACATTGGCAGTCTTCGTAGACGTAGAAAGTGCCTACAATAACGTATTGACGGACCAGCTTGTTATGTTGCTTGATAGTATCAATATAGGATCTCAAACATGTAGATATTTGTGGTCCTTTTTAAGTAGTAGAATTTTGAAAATCAAAGATGATGATGATGATGATTTCACCATGGCTAGATGGACTGGTAGAGGATTGGCACAAGGTGATCCTCTTTCACCCTTACTATTTAATATCGTTACACATCAAATTTGCACGGGGTATAATAATGTTAATGCGTTGCAGTACGCCGATGATTTTGTTTTTTACACACAAAATAAAAACTCTGATTTGAATGAGGCTTACCTTCAAAGAGCATTAAATACTGTTGTAAATAAATTGGCTGATTTAGGTTTAGAAGTATCTTCATCAAAAACACAATGTTGTAGTTTCAGGAAAGGAAGAAAATTGGATAGAATTAATCTTTCTATAAATAATAATAGTATAACAGCTGTAGCAAACATTAAATATTTGGGTATTTGGTTGGATAAGTCCTTATTGTGGAGTAAACACATAAATGAGACTCGTGATAAAACAATGAAAATTATAGGTCTTTTGAAAGTTTTATCTGGTGCTTCCTGGGGTTTACATCCTAAGCATGTGCGTCGATTATACATTGCCTTGATTCGTAGTAGAATAGATTATGGATGTTTTCTTTATGATGCCGCTGCAAAGACACATTTATCAAAGTTAGATAGACTACAGAACATGGCAATGAGAGCGATCGGTGGATTTATCAGGACCACACCCATTCATGTTATGGAGTGTGAGTTGTGTGTACAGCCATTGCAGTTAAGACGTCTATACCTTGCCACTAAATATTGCCTTAAAGCTCAGTCATTTTATAATAACATTACTATCACTCTATTTGAAAAATTATTAAAGTTATGTCGAGAGAAGAAACCTTTAATTATATCTATTTATGAAGAAACTAAGCTAGACATTATTAAAACTGGTCCTCTTAATATGTTTTCATTGAATACATGGGTATCAAATATAAATTTAAATTTTATAGAGATTATGGTAGATGGAATAGAACAGGCAAAAAGTCAATATGATGCTAATATATTGAAGTCTCTTACTCTAGTTATGCTAAATGATAAATACGGGGACTTTTACAAATTGTTTACTGATGGGTCTAAAGTTGGTAACGGTGCAGGTGCGGCTTTCTACGATCCCAGTCACAATTTGAAGGAAAAATACAAAGTCATGTCTGAGTACAATACGATTATGTCAGTGGAGCTCTTTGCAATCTCAGAGGCAGTATCATATGCGGCAACTTTAGATGCAAGTAAAATAGTTATATTAACAGACAGTCGTAGTGCCTTACAGCATATCGCTCGATGCGCCTCTGGTGCTCGGGGTGCGTCTGTGGCGTATGCTATTCTAAATAAAGTATTGTTGCTCTTGGATAGTGGTGTAGATCTGAGATTGCAATGGATTCCTTCACACGTTGGTGTTCAGGGAAACGAGGAGGCTGATAGGTTGGCAAAAGAAGCAATTTCAGTAGGCGTAGAAACGTATATTATATCCGAACATACAGAAGTGTTGTTAAAATATAAATATAAAATTTTTGAGAGGTGGAAAAAGTATTATTTTAATATTTCAGAATTAAAAGGAATTTGGTATAGAATAGTACAGTGTGAACCTCCTCGTATACCCTGGTTTGTAAATAGTAGTCTTAAGAGATGTCTGATTGTAACAGCTCATAGGCTGCGTTCTGGACACATGCCTCTTGCTAAGTTTAATCATCTAATGAACATTTCTGACTCCCCCAACTGCGATACTTGCGGAGTCATAGAAGATGTTCACCATCTTCTGCTGGAATGTGTCCGGAGCCAGTCACTGAGATCTCACATGCATAATCAATATGATTTAAATCTTTTGAACATTGGTGTACTTCAAAGTGTCCTATCTGCCCCTCTGGCCGAGGAGGCTATGGCTCTTTTTAGATATGTTTATAATATAGTTAAGTCGTAGTAAATAGTTGCAAGTTGTAACAGGGCTGACATAATCGCTAAGCGATTCAAAGCCCTTTTTAAAAATAAAGATTTCAAAAAAAAAAAAAACCTTTTTGCAGGTCAGGTCAGTATCTGGTTTATTATAGTCCATGTCAGTTCCTGACAAACAAAACGAACCTAATTGTCAAGCCGTGACATAGTTACTTTGCGGTCTGTCTAACTTGTTAGCTCGGCATTAGGCCGCGGTTACACTAAGCCCTGAACTCCCGTCATTAGGCCGTGGTTACACTGGGCTAACTGTAATTACTAGTATTACTATCATTAGCCGGCCTCTGTGGCTGGACTGGTTAGATTTTGGTTGCTAAAATAGGATTAAAAACTAGATTCAAGTATAAACTTTGTAAATTACTAACAAGCATCTGACTACGGTTTCGGTCGCATTCTACCGAATTGTATTTAAAAGTTCTTGTGTATGACTAAGCAAAGCACACAGGCCGGCATACACGACAATCGCTAAAAGTGTTTAGCGGCAATTTTTATTTAAATTTGACGTATTTGTATGACTTGACAACTTTCTAAATATTTTGCGTGCTAAAATACATTTAGGAATTGTTGTGCAAGCCGTCCTTAATAAAGAATTAATTATATTTAAAAGGGATTTAATATGTTAGTAAATTTAAGTCGCATAACACAGAAGCAGATTTAGGGCGGGTGCGTCCCTACAAGTAATTACAGAATGCAGTCTCTTTTCGCAAATCATCGCCGTTCATTAATTCTAACATGGTACTAGCATGGTACAGTCGTGTACAAAAGAAAGTTGCGTTCATTTAATGCAAAGAAAGTCGTGTAGAAAAGGAAATTATGAGTAGGTATATAATGCTGAGAATGGGCAACGTAATGTTTAGCGAACTTTTCGCCAAGCAACGTTGCAACGTTTCACGTGTGTGATTATATCTAATGCAAAATGTGTGTGCCAAATATAATGTTAGCATGTGTCTCTGATTACTCCTTTTCTGAAAATCTGAGACTCTGGAAATTTGAGAGCATGACTGCCATTATAGGACCGTGAGCCCATTTATTTATTTTGTGTGTGTTTGGATATAACATAATAATATAAGCCTTATACTTATTTTTAACTTTTCCTTTACTCTATTGTATCTAAATTTAATCTTTTACCTATTAACCCTTAAATGCATATTGACGTAAAACTGCAACATACCACTAACACGGCTACCAAATCATTATTATGAGCGCAACGCATACTGTTGTAGAATTACAACTATCAGGACAATATTTTTTATGCACCTTTTTCTTTTGCGTCTGTCAAATGCCATCTTGACATTCACAACGCATTGACTGTCGGAAATTTGTAGCAGGTGAAAATTGGAATAGTGTAAATGTAGTAAATAGTTGATTTTCGAAGGTAAATAAGTGTATTTTTTTATTTTATTGTAATAATTCATCTTCTTTTCGGTACAGTAATTGGTTAGGACAATAGCATTCTTATGTCTCCCTGCATTAGAATGTACAAGTCTACAAGATATATTTTTTTCAAGAGGTCAGAATAAATCATGCATTTAAGGGTTAAACTTATTTTAATCGGTAGCCGGTTTATCTTTTTAAGCTTGTCTTTCGACAAAGGCCTTATCTAATTTTGTTCTGTCCTTTGCAGACGTGTCCATTCTAGACCAGCTATCTTTTTTATGTCGTCTTCCCAACGATTTGTTTGTCTACCTTTGTATCATTTCGTTACTAATCTCGTCCGCTTCTCTATCCCTCTCTCTTTATAAACGCCACTTTTTGTCCGGAAACAATGTGCGGAAGCCAGAATATTCTTTGAGTGTGAGAAATCAGTTCCCACCCAAGCACTTTCCACTCGCCAGTACTTGTACAGCTAACGATGTAAATTGAATTAGTGGGCGTGTACGGCGGTGGCCGCGACTGTACCCGTCGTTTGATCAAATGAATGGCAGACAAGACACGGAAGCCGGGTAATTAGCTTATAGTATGGCCGCTTTGGCGACAGGTGCGTTAACTTTCGACTGAACGTCGTAGGTTCAAATCCCGGCTGTGCAAGTGATTTTATATTTAAACTAGCTTCTGGCCACGGCTTTGCTCTTGAATAAAAAACCGGCCAAGTGCGAGTCGGACTCGCGCACGAAGGGTTCCGTTGTATGTTTGTTGTATGTTGCACTTAAATACAGAAATACATCATCTGTGAAAATGTTAACTTTCTAGCTATCACGGCTCAAGAGGTAAGCCTTGTGACAGACAGACGGACAGACGGACAGCGAAGTCTTAGTAATAGGGTCCCGTTTTTACACATTGGGTACGGAAACCTAAAAATCAGGGGATTAGCACGAATCACTATCGTATCGAAATCGTATCGTTCAAATGTCAAAACTGATACCTTTACAATACAAAAAGTATTTTTCAACAGAAAACTTATTAAGTATAATTTTGTTTTTAAACATAAATAAGTACTTTAGGAGTCAGTCAGAGGTACATCCAAACATTAAACATGACCACTTTTTGCATTAGAGCAGTTCATACGTAACGGTCGCCTATCGTTGCTTATTTTCGAGATCCTTGAAATTAACTATAGGAGGTAGTCAGAGGCATGTATAATCATCACATATGACACATGCCTACTTCTTCTCATGTTCATATGTGACGGGATGCAAGCCTATTGCCGCTTATTTTCCTACGACTGTCGGTTATTATCTTCTAAAAACGCGATAACCTCTTCCACACATAACCTCGTATAGTTTTAGATCCTTGAAAGTACAATTATTATCGTGGTTACACAATAAAGATGGTACTTGAAGTCTCGCACTTTAGGTGCGGTAAATAGCGAATGGTGGGTCGAAACCCTAATAACTATTGCATAGATAGTTACTATAACTATCCAATCGCAAACTCAACAAGAACGGTATTGCGAAGAAACGCTAAATAACATTTGCGTAACAATTTTCAATTGCAATAAACAATTTTGCGTCCACGACAATGGAATGGATCAATAATTGTCTCGGATGGGTTCACAAGCGGAAATTCCGTTTGCGGTTGGCGGTGGTGGAGCTGGAGGTATGAAGAGGTTATGGAGAAGGCGATTGGAAGGTGGCTCAGAGGCCTTGCCAGCTCTAAGTTTATAACAAAATCACGCCATCATCACATCAGAGATCACGGCTTTCCACTTGCTACAACCCTGACATATTAATTTTGCTTCATTCACTCTCATCACATTCCTCATGCATCCTCGTCGGCGAAGTGGCGAAGTGGCAAATCCATGTTTGTTGCCTGATTCTTCATAGGTTTGGTCACAAGGAACAGTCGTAGCTTCACCTTGCTCATGACGTTTCAAAGTGACCCCTAAGATTTTATTGACATAATTACGTTTAAACTATAAACAAAACCGACTTCATGTTTATAAATAAAAATTGTAATGGGCCCCTATCCCGGCTAGTCCTACTCCACTCGGTGTATGCCAATGAAAGAAGGGCAAGGTCTATAGTTGAAAACCACTATCAATGCCCCTAAATTTTGAAGGTTTCTCTTGATTTCCCTGGGATCCCATCATCAGATGCTGACTTGGTGGTAATGGGACCACATCGGAAGTATAGGCTTTCAAAAAAAAAATTGTAATTCCGTCCACAAACGCCGGAGTAATCGCGTAACATACAAACAAAAAAAACATACAGGCGACTTGAGAACTTCCTCCCTTTTGAAGTTGGTTAATATATATACTTTTTGAATTGGACTTTTTGGTGAAGCTACGCCTGCGAAAAATCTAGAAGAATCAGGCAACTTCACAGCTCAATGTGGATATCAGCTCGTTACGTCGCACGCGACTGCCGACCGCGGCCATTACACCAATCGATAGACAATCCGCGATCCGTGGCTGCGTGTTTGTTTTATTGCGATTATCTGTTCTCGGAGCAAACTGATAGGAGAGAGCACTCAATTCCGTTTATTACTTCTGACATTTATTCGAAGGAAATAAATATTATTGGTGGACATTCCACACGGCACTATTTATCCCCTAACTAAACTTGTTCTATGGAAAGCAGATATTTTCTTTTTATTTTGTAAATTTTTGCTAGGTACAATAGTTAATTAGTTTATACGTCACTCAAAAAGGCACTATTTTAAAAGAATACAATTAAATAGGTATAATAAAAAGTATCTGTACAAAACAGAAAAATTGTATTCTAAAACCATCATATTTAATATTAGCTTACACCGGGACAAATATTTGCTTTAAAACTATCGTGATTGTTAATCATTAAATAAAAATACGTCTACATAATTATTAATTATAATTAACTAACATCATCCTTTAGTTAAGCACCAAGCTCGTATTACCTACCATGTGAGAGAAAAAAAATATTTTTATTATTATTAAAATTAATTACTATGTTTTGTCTTGTATTGTTGACGTTTCGAGATTGCATAGTCTGTCAATTACTGTTCTCTAACATCTAATACAAGAAATCCTAGTGTAGGGTCAGAGTTATTAGGTATTTTATTATTAAAAACCCATTCGTACGTCGAAGAATGCTAAGAGAGTGCGTTTTATTTGGTCTGATGTGCTCACAAATAGGTAGCCTAGAAATTAGGTCATTCCTACCGTTGAAAAACTACCTAAAGTTTTTTAAAACCAAGCTCATTGCATTATTGCTTTCTTTCTATATCTACGACTAGGTATTACCTAAAACTAACTTGAAATGATCTTAGAGAGTAAATAAGATGACCAAAAAAAAATTAGTGACACTGGAAAGACACAACTTTACACAAGAAAAAAAACTTGATTAAGGCGAGTAATAATTGTTTTTGATGAATGCAGAATCGTTTTTTCTCAATAACCGCAAAACATACAGTTTTGTTTTTCATGACAAAGATAATTTAAGGATATAATCTAGATAAATTACAGACAGAAACACGATTGGTGAAACTTTTCTCGATAGATTGATTTTCCAAAGTTGGCTCTTCAAAAACACTAGTTTCGTTTTTAATCAAAGCTATGAATAGCTAAACAGTTCATTTTTATATAATTCGTTAGATAATCTTACTAGCTAAGTAAATAACAAACAGTTTATTTTTAAATTTGATGGTTTTCAAGATAATGCAGTTTTATCACTTTTTCCGTCTTATCCGGGTAGACTCAGTCCATACAAAACGTTAAAAATTTCACTTATCACCATAAAGATGAAAATATTATAATTACGTTTAAAAGAAAACCAACGAAAATGCTTCGATATACAAATCGAAAAGTCGACGACCAATTCGGGACTATTCTCTACACAATAGAAAAAAAAACATTTAAATCGGATCACCAGGTTAAAAGATATCCGCACTCATACATAAAAATTAATACATTATGTCTAATTGAGAACCTCTTTTTTTCGTCTTTTTTTAAACTTACAAGAACATAATAATATCTACATAGTAGTATGCCAAAAAAGCTTTCCACAAACAACTAAATCAAGGCTAAAGTTGTCGAATTACTAAATAAAAAACTAACAACCACAAAATGCGTGCATGACATAAATAACTACGATACGAAAGTCTAGACGCAATACCGAACGAGCTTTTCGAAAGAATCTTTCAAATCGAGATTCAACAATAAATGTCATTTATTTGTCGACATCGGCGCGTGCCAGCTAATGGAAAGGTTCGACTTTTAAAAAAAATTAGTTGTCACGAATTTTTCGCTCCACACAAATTTATACCTTATGCATTGAAACTTTCGGGCTATTTTCAGTTGTAGTTGATTTGAAGTTACGATGTTTTTAGTTGGTTGCGTGCGGATGTTATCAGCCAGCATTATTTGCTCGAGGTTACGATGTTTCTTTTAAACCTTTTATCGAATTTCGAAGAGTGTTTCGAATTAAAACATTATTTGCGTGTCGTGAGCGAGTTTGGAGTGATTGTCGATTAATCATTCGAGTGGGTTAATCGGTGCTTTATTCCGTACTGACAGTATAGAATCATTGACTGGCCTTACAGCTCAGTTGGTAATAACTCTGCCTTAGGCTGTGGGTTCAATTCCCACCAAAAACAAACATTTGTGTGATGAACTTGATATTTGTTTTGTGTATAAAGTACATACAGTATAAAGTACACATAAAGGCATTGTTATCCTCTTAAAAGAAACTGTATTGACATTTAGGCGCCGTAAGCTATATTTATTTTATTTATTTTCTACTTATCTAGAAAAATAGAAAATGTAATAAAAAAATATAATATCACGACATTGCATTTGGTACATGCTCACATTTTGCAGTAGTTAGTTAGAAAAGGTTCCTACATCATTAAATTTTATTTAGTCTCGTTTTTTCGCACTTGTCGTAGCCGATTTTAATAGAAAAGACTTCAACGCGCTCTTTCTTCTAGTATTATTTGAATTAATTTTGGTTTTTTTTATGAGTTTTTTTTTAATTTTTTATAGTTTAGATCATAAATAATGTACCTACCCTATAGTATTATTAAATTTTGTCAAGTTATAACAAAAATTCAAAGAAAAAAAATCTTTTCTTTAAAAAAATGCTACAAAAAATCTATTCGCAATCGAAAATCTCGTATCGTAAAACAACTCGTAAGTACAAGTAGAAGTAGGTACAGTTGAAAACAAAATACTAAAGTTGGTTTCTTTAAAAATTCTAAACAAGGTTATACCAATTTAAAAAGATTTTTAATCGCTTTAGTATTATGTTTCTCAGTGTACCATCCGAAGTGTTGATAGTTTTCTATTATGAATTCAATCAGCATAAATTATGTGGGTATAATTCGGGGTATGACGTCAGCCGGCGCTTTTGAGCCTCCCAATAATTCTGCCTGCATTCACATATAAAGCAGGTTGACTAACAATCCAACTACACTGCCGTCCGATCACTAAAAGGCCGTTAAGTAACATTTGATTTTGACACGGGTCTTGATCACGTAATTACCTTTAATTTACTTTCCCGACGTTTCGGCTATGTTACAATAACCATGGTCGCGGTCATAATGGTCTGCCCCGCCAAAATCAAATGTTACTTAACGGCCTTTTAGTGATCGGACGGCAGTACATAATAATTAGACAACTTAGCTTGAATAATCCAATGTTTTACAGATTAAATATCACTACATAGTATAAAGCAAAGTCGCTTTCCGCTTCCCGCGTATGTATGTATGTTTGCTTATATCTTTAAAACTACACAACGGATTTTGATGTGGTTTTTTTTAATAGATAGAGTGATTCAGGAGGAAGGTTTATATGTATAATAACATGCTACCCGTGCGAAGCCGGGGCGGGTCGCTAGTTAATTATAAATATTATGATCAAAAGTTTTGAATGATAAATAGGTACCTACGTTAGCTTATGGCGTTACAAATAATATATCTACATGCGTGATGTTTTATAAAATATCAAATAGATTGCAACATTTTTTATATCTACCTAATTTCTTTTTAGGCTCTTTATATCACACTGCTCTTGTATTTCTCAAATTTATGCTATTTCTTTTCATTTTATTATTGATTCTCCTGTTTTCTTTTTTTTTTTGGCATTGTTATTTAACTAATGTTATGTTACTAATGTTCTTTAAAGTTTTTGATTTTTTATATACCTACTTACCTATAATTATGATTTATCTTTTATTTTGTATAGTTCTCGGTTTGTTTATGCACTTGTCTGGTTCCGGCGGAAGATCAGCGTTGTGTTATCAAGCGCAACATCAAGCTGAGTCGGATTCCATTTTTGTGACGTCATCGTGTGTATTATTGTGTATGGTACTGAGAGACACACCTTTAGTTTATTAGTTGTATAAGGAATCTATTTTTTTTATTGTTTATTGTCATGTTACCATTTTGTTACCATTCTCGTTTTTTTTGTCTCTTTGTTCTGCTTTGTAATGTCACAAATAAAAACGTTTTCTTTCTTTCTTTCTTTTGATTAAGTAATTACATTTGGTTTCCATAGTACAAGCTTTGCTAAGTTTGGGGCTAGATACCGCTTCGTGTAAAGTCCACAATTATTTATTTATTTAACCAAAATAAATAATACTTTATTGATAAAATTCTTTATCTAATTTGATGGATTTATTCATCGCTAAAAGAAAATAAAAAGTTATAGTACCTACCTACTAGTAAAAGTAGAGAAATTGAGTGTTGTCAATTGAAATGATTGAAACATGAGTTTGTGCCGGTAAAGCTTATAACCGGCGCCGACTCTACTTTCGGTGCAAATACGCTCTTTGATTGTGGTCGTAATCAATTTTTTTTGTTCAGTCTTATTTGGATTTATGAATTCAGAAAAGGTTTTATGCGGCATATATTTTTAGATATTCAGAATATATTTATTAATGTAATGTGTGAGAGCCTAGAGAGTTATACGATTTACTTAGTTATGTTTTTAAAACTATAAATTCTTAGGTTTTTAGTTTTAAACCTTATTTTTTTCACGTGTTCTTGTTCTTGCAAATGATGATGTTTATATGAAAGAAAATAGAATTACGACAGTTATCTCCAAGTCCAATCTCTCTCATCTCCACCTACGGTAGACTTACTCTCAGATCTCCAGGCGTTGATCCTTGAAGATGTTTAAAAGGGGTAGTCAGGGGTTCAAACTTTAAATTAGTAAATATTTATATATTATTATTGTAATATTTATATTTATTTATGTCCATACCTATAGATTCCATTAGAGCCTGAGAGGTCAATTTAAATTACTTAATATGAAATTTCAATAATAAAGTTTATTTAAAAACATTTGGCAATTTTATTGACTCTATATATCTATATAAATATTATAAATGCGAAAGTAACCCTGTCTGTCTGTAACGTTATCACGGCTAAACCGCTGGACCGATTGTAATAAAATTTCATACGGAGATAGTTTCAAGTGTTATGACGGACACAGGTAACTTTTTTCGAAAAAGTTCGTCTAATTTTCATGAATTTCAATGTTTTGCGATAAGTTAAAATCGATTTTCTGAAACTACGTGGACGAAGTCGCGGTTAAAAGCTAGTATTTTATATATCTATATATTTATTGACTCACGATAGTTTTTTGCCTCTTGCACAAACATTAATTTATTTAATCAGCGTTTCGTATAAACTATTAAAGTATTCTGTGTCTGTGGTTTACAAACGTGAGCTGTCAAATTTGAATAATGTTCAAGGAAAATCAGCTGATCCGACCAAATAGGATCTAATGTTTTGATGATTGGCTAAATTAAAATATACGACCGTTGTAAAATTGTATTAAAAACGCTGATTTAGAAACATTTTTATGATGTCTACGTAAAACACAATTAGACGCCATCTATTTAAAATAAAAAACACGCAAGTATATTTAAGCGGCGATATATGGGCTTGCATGAACTGGACGAGATTAGTAACGGAATGGTAAAAGGTAAAGGAGGACAGTAAAAGGAGCAAAGGTAGACAAACAAAACGTTGGGAAGATGACATGAAAAAGATAGATCCAGAATGAACACGTACCACAAAAGACAGGACAAAATGAAAAGCATTAGAGGAGGCCTTTGTCTAAAGACAAGCTGAGAAGGATAAACTGGCTACCGATTAAAATAAGTTTAATAGAATTAAAGTTTAAATGTAGATACAATAGAGTTATCGAAATGTTAAAAATTAAGTTTCAGAAATAAAGACTTATATTATATTACTAGCTGACCCGTGCCCGCTTCGCTGGGGGACAGTTTCTCATCTGGTATTCCAATCTTCAAAATAAATTATAGCCCATATGTTGCCGAGGACTAATAGCTATAAAACAAAAAAGTTTCATCAAAATCCGACCGGTAGTTTTTGCGTGAAAGCCAGACAACAGACAGACAGACAGACAGACAGACAGACAGACCGACAAAAATTTCAAAATATTTTTTTTTGGCTTGTGTTACTTGTATGAAGACCCCTAGGAGTATTTTTTTTAGTTTTTGTTCAATGTACAGAATTGAACTCTTCTACAGTTTTATTATATGTATAGACTAGCTGACCCGTGCCCGCTTCGCTGTGCGTAAGACATTTCTAATACCATCGTGGACTTTTTGTAGACGTTTTTAAGGTATACAATACTGTAGTACATTATTTTGATATATCTCGTGGGGTTCAGCCAGCATTTGCAATGTAAGCGCAAAAAAAATGTGTTTATTTACGACATCACATTAGAAACCTCTAAAATTATCAGTGTTTCTCTACTATATTATGCATGTATTATACATATAAACCTTCCTCTTGAATCACTCTATTTATAAAAAAAACCGCATCAAAATCCGTTGTGTAGTTTTAAAGATATAAGCAAACATACATACATACATATTACATATTACATACAGACGCGGGAAGCGGAAAGCGACTTTGCTTTATACTATGTAGTGATTATTATTATGGGCTTGCAATCTGTAACTACTGCAAAATGTTGGTATTGTGCCCGACGTAATTGGACGTGCCTCTGACTTCTCTGTTTAGACATCTTTAAGGATCTATGCGCCTTGAGATATGTCTGTCATCTGTCTTGAGTATATCTATTTATTTATTTGACTGATATGAAACTGTAACTGCATTTAAATAAACCCTTATCCAAGGTGGGTCCGTATGGGTAGTAGCATACGAAAAATTACATTATATCATGTCAATGTCACACTCTTTCATGAAATAAAATATTTTATTAACATAGGTATATATTTTTTTGTTTTTATTAAAAACCTACATACCCACTTGTAATTATTTTTTTTGAAGTTTTAATTTTAAATATTTCATTCTTTTGAAATAGAACATTTAAACGTATTCTTCATCTCTAGTGCGTTCCCAAGATCCGATTCAAATCGATTATAGTAAACATCGTCGAGTTGTTTTACACAATATTGTAATATACTACCGACATTAATAAAATAAAATAAATAAAACCGGCCAAGTGCGAGTTCAACTCTCGCACCTAGGGTTCCATACCATTATCTATAAAAAACGGCAAACAATTACGTTTGTCGTATGGGAGCCTAACTTAAATATTTATTTTATTCTGTTTTTATCGTAGTATTTGTTGTTAAAGCGGCAACAGAAATACATCATCTGTGAAAATTTCAACTGTCTAGCTATCACGGTTCATGAGATACAGCCCTGTGACAGACAGACGGATAGCGAGGTCTAAGTAATAGGGTCCCGTTTTTACTATATAAGTGTGGCGGTACCAGTACATACAACCTAATCATCCTGATGAAGTAATAATAAGCAATTCACTAAAACTATACGAAGCACAATACCGGATCCAATTAATACTAATATTATTTACTGCATGCCCGTACTCTGACATAAATGTTTAGAGCGCTATCCATTGATTAGTATAACGACCCGGTGGACTGTTTGATGACCGAATTAACATTTTATAGAAATTAATCGATTCTGTATTTATATCGATTATAGTATTCGGATGGATCGTGCAATAAACGTCTCGTTATCGCTAATGGTAACATATGGTCGTTTTGTGGGAAATTCGATCGGTTTCCTGTTTATATTTAATCAGGCTCTCGGACTCTTATGTTATTCTTTTAAGAGTATAGAAGCGGCCAAGTGCGAGTCGGACTCGCGAAGGGTTCCGTACCGTTATAAAAAATCACGTTTCTTGTATGCGAGCCCCATTTAAATATTTATTTTGTTCTGTTTTAAGTATTTTTTGTTATAGCGGCAACAGAAATTCATCATTTATGAAAATTTCAACTGTCTAGCTATCACGGTTCATAAGATACAGCTTTGTGACAGACAGACGGACAGCGAAGGCTTAGTAATAGGGTCCCGTTTTTACTCTTTGGGTACGGAACCCTAAAAATAGTGGACAATTTACACAACTTGACCGGCCTCACAGCTCAGTTGGTTATAACTGTGCTCCATGCGCTGTAGGTTGTGGGTTCGATTCCCATCCGGGACAATCATTTATGCGATGAACATGGATTGTTCTGTATCTGGGTGTATGTATCATTAGTATAATCAGTAATCTAGTCCCCATAGTACAAGCTTTGCTTAGTTTGGTTCTAGATGGCGATGTGTGAAATGTCCACCATTTTTATTATTAACTAGCGACCCGCCCCGGCTTCGCACGGGTAGCATGTTATTATACATATAAACCTTCCTCCTGAATCACTTTATCTATTAAAAAAAACCGCATCAAAATCCGTTGTGTAGTTTTAAAGATATAAGCAAACATACATACAGACATACAGACTCGGGAAGCGGAGAGCGACTTTGCTTTAAACTATGTAGTGACAACGTTAGTAAAAAAAACTTTAATAAATAGTTCTGTCGAAAATTGCATAATTTTGACATAAAACTTATCGATAAAACAAACAGACTCCGGTCGTGACGCACGCTTGCGAAATATTAAAAGTAATTGATTCAGTACAATGCTTATTACAAATACTGTATTAAAATGGTATGTATTAAAAATAATTTAAATGGAAACGTATCGGCGTCGTGCCACGTTCACAAAACGTCTTTATTCGCTGGTATTATTTACGACTTACCATAAAACCTTGTACCTAAAGATCGGTGAATAAAAGTTAGCCAACAAACGCCTGCGCCTGCGCCAACTATCGAGGGAACGATACTAAAAAATCAAACGTCGTAGTGACGTATCCAATACATCACTATAATCGATATCGATAAACACATACATACATCTTTTACAAGTCTGTGCTTACCTTATCACCACTACATTCCTTTGCCTTTTCCATCATCTCGTTTTATATAAGATTTTTTTTCTCTGTTATTTCTTGATTATATTTAAATTTTATAAATGTAACTGCAACTTTAAGTCATATTATAGTATACTTTATGCAATTATCAAAATTGTCTGTTAGTGACAACATTGTAATAAATATATTAAAAATTGACTTACCTTTAAATCAAATTAAATTTACTATTTTCTTTTTGAATAAACAGATCACTTAGTTAAATTAATTTAGTTTTTTTTCTGCGATAATTTTTTTTTGCTACTTTTCATATTATAACATTTGCAAGTTATCAGTTTGCCTACCTCAAAGAATATTTATATCGATGTTATTCTTCCCAGCACTAGTCCTCGGAACAGGCACGGCGAAACTCGTAAAATATTATGATAAGCTCCATTATCATCACAAAGGATGCGTGTAATTGTTTGTCAAATAAATAATAATAAAATTTTGATGTTTATTAAATATAATTTCGAAAAAGAGCCCCTTTTATGCTCTCCTGATTGTCGTAAACGAAATAGTATTTTAGCGATTACGCTGCCATCATTCAATTTGAAATGTGAATTTTATGAAATTGGTTGTAAAAGTAGGGATACTGTGAGGTCTTTAAAATTTGTTGTTTAAGACTAGTAATATTTTTTTTTTATGAATGCTGAATCGTTTTTTCTCAATAACCGCAAAACATACAGTTTTGTTTTTTATGACAAAGATATTTTAAGGATTTAATCTAGATAAATTATAGAGCGAAACACGATTGGTAAAACTTTTCTCGATAGATTTATTTTCCAAAGTTGGCTCTTCCGAAACACTAATTTTGTTTTTACTCAAAACTATGCATAGCTGAACAGTTCATTTTTATATAATTCGTTAGATAATCACACTACCTACCTAAATTAAAGATAGTTTCTTTTAAAGTTTGATGATTTTCAAGATAATGCGGTTTTATCACATTTTACGTCTTATCCGGCTAGACTTGGCCCATCCAAAAGTTCAAGTATCACCTTAAATATAGGTTACTTGTAGGTATCCGAACCCTACCTTATTTCACATTCAACTGTCAAACTCCCATTGTGTAACTGTCAAAATACTATGGGTTTTTTGACAGTTGAAGCCGATTACGCCTTTTTTTTTAGTTGTTTTTCAATATCAAAGACTGTTGTGTGTAGTTCTGATGACAATCCCTAATATTATATTATAAATGCGAAAGTTTATGATTTGTTTGTATGTTTGTACCCTATCTACCACCCTACGTATCGTCCGAGCCACAGGCACGCACACCAAAGCACGTGTCTATATACATTTCTAGTACAAGTACTGCTGCACCCGCCTTCGTGAGAAAGACCAAATGATACTACTGCTTACTAACATAACAAGATTCACCTCAACCATAATAACCAGTTGGATCTGGGATGCGGTTGGTCCTAGGTCGAGTAATCGCTCACGTAGAGATGCTCCCTTCACCAGCCTTGAGTGAGTAACGCCGAATTAGTAGATTGTATGGTGAGTCAGTGGATCCGAGGGTATGGTGTGAGTGCAAGCGTTTCGTGAAGGCGCGAATTATACAGAAACGGCGTAAGGTGAAGACGCGGCACAGACATCTTGCCGCTTCAAAATGTTTCAATACAAAATATGTCAGCTGCCAGGTGTGATATTTTTGTGTATTTGGTTTTGTCATAGCCCATCCACTTTCACGGCGAAAACCCCCGAGAACACCCGACGCCTTCTCGTTCTCCTACATTTCGTGTTCTCGCAAGAAGTCTCGCCGTAAAAGTCTCGCTGTTGTTTTTCGTGTTAAGTGTGGATGGGCTAACAGAATTGATAATCGCGAAGTAGAAACGGCCTTTGTTTCAATAAATTTTTGTTGTTAAAATGTTTAGACAATATTTAAAGACAAGATTTTATAAAAGTACTTAGATATTTTTGAATAAATAATAAATTAAAACATCAAGTTGTTGCATAAATTGGAACATGAAGTAAAATTACTATTTATATATTTTTTATTTACATTAGTCGGTGTACCCTTTAACGTAGGCCTCCAATTCCCGCTACGTTTTTAAGTGTAAATGTTTTTTTGACAACTTTGAAAAAACGTAACATATTTTTATGGCAGAGACAAAATCTGTGACGTGCTTACGCTCTTTCTCTGATCGCACCTCACGAAGCACTCATAGCTAATTATATAATTTGCAAAATTAGACTCTACTCATACACGTGACCTAACCATATTGTGAGAATCAATAATATTATGCATATTTTATAAGTTTCTGAATATCAAAATTAATTGCAGTGTTTGATAATTGCAAAATTGATTATTTATTGATGTTTAACTTGGAATTCAAGTTCAAATCAATTTTGTAATTAGTTAAATACTATTGCGTATTAGCTAACCATCATCATCATCATCATCTTCCTGCCCTTATCCCACTTAAGTGGGGGCGGCACAACATGTGTACTTCTTCCATTTCCCTATTATATTTATCGTATTAGCTAACCAATAATAAAAAAACACGATGTCTGTTATCGCATCGTCTAAGGGAAGTCGTGGGTTTGATTTCGCTTGAAGTCAACTTTAAAGAACTTTAAGGAAAAAAACAGGATCACCACTGTAATCCCCAAGTACGTAGACATCCTCTCAAATCTCCAGACACTCCGATTCTTGAAAACTCTTAAAGGGCTAGTCAAACATTACATTTGACACAAACATGCCCATATTATGCAGTAGTTAGCATTCCATACGTGACAGGTTGTAAGCCCATCACCTCTAAAAAATCTTAACCCTTAAAAATATAATGTGGTAAGTAGGTACTCGTAGGCAAGTCGAACTAACTAAACTGTAGCTAAATTTAGACGTCTTTCGAAATAACAAGGATTTTTATAAAAACACCATTTATATTTTTAAATTTTATTAAACTTTTATTACATAGACATAAATAAGGACGGAAAATACACAACTAAACTAACATATTAAAACAAATTTATTACAAAAATCTTTCTTGTAGATTGATAATTACTACAATTCATTTTAATTCTAAAGATATTGTCTTTTTAGATTACTCTCACTAAATTGATAGTCATAGAAAAGTTAAACATATTTAACACTTAATTTTACAATAACTACTTATTTACAAACTGAATTGTAATAGTAACACGTCTATAGGTACTTTTACCCCCACCATGTTTTTAACTTAGGTAAATTACCTAAAGTGACATTTCTGAACGCCATATTGAACTGTTTTTAACCGACTTCAGAAACTGGAGGTTCTTAATTCAGCTGGTACGCTTTTTATAGTTGCTACATTCGTCGAAATCGGTACAGCCGTTACGAAGTAATAGAGTAACAAACGAATATCCCATCTTTCTCATTGCAAATGTTTGCGTGCGAAATGAAAAGTGGTTTTATTAATTTATGTACTTTGATTGAAATATATGAGCAGTTTATTTCGAAAAACTAATGTATGAAAAACAACGCGATCGAAGTCTCAGGGGAATCTATGCTATAAGCACAGTATCAAAAAGAATGATATGAATATAAATTAATAGACTGTGCTATGACGTGTTATATTCCAGAGCTGTTGTCTGTCGCATATGTCAGGTGCTGTCTCTTGGCTCTTGAAAAAACTCAATCAAATCAGTAATAGTTACTGATATTAACAGATCAAATCAGCTCTCTCCCTCAGTATTTCAAGTCGCAACTCGTCGCGTATGCTGCGTGCTATCTCTTGGCCCGTGAAAAAACTCTAAGTTACAGAAATTAACAAATCAAATCAGCTCTCTGCCTGAGTATTTCAAGTCTCAGCTCATGCTCCCGAGCCGCTAATCTCAACGCCGCAATACTTGAAGTCCTCACGTCATCCATCACCGGTTGCATAGGAACAGTTTCACTGCCCGGGGATATTGGAGGGGAGATGGACGGCGATCGGGTAGCTTCGGACGAAGTTCGGAGATCTTCCGAGGTTTGGCTGCGGTCGGGTGAAAGCCGATTGTCGGGTGAAAGGCGAGGAAGCTCTGGGGCTGCTAAACTAGCGAATAGGGAGTGGAAATGAGCGTGAGAGGTAGCGTATAGTGGAGCCCCGAAGAGTGGGGGCCGAGAGAGGGGGGGTAGGTACTGAGCGCTGAATAATGGTGTGTTTGCGTACCTGTGGACAAAGGAAATGCTATTAGAATCAGTAAATCCTATGGTTATCTAGGCGGTCGTTAGCAAACGGTAATCACTTAGAACGTAAAAAATCTAAATAGATTTTAAACCGTGCAACAAAATATTTGGAACAGAAAAATTAATTGATGCGTGGCCGGGATTTGAACACCTTCAGATTGAAAGTCGAGATATCTCCCACTTGGCCAACACAGATATTTATTTAATACCTAGAAAAAGTAGTCAGCAACCATTGCTGGTAAGCGTTCATGGATGGCGCCGTTTAACTTTTATAATTATAAAGTCCTCTTATCAAACAGTTAATATTCCATTGCATTAATTTCTTACCGAAATGAAGCCAAAGCGGCATCAAAGGGCTTTCTCAGTCCAAATCCAAGACCAAGCGGATGCGGCGGCGCGGGTAGAGCGGACGATGGTAGCGGCTGTCCGGCGAGATATCCGCTGTACGGGTGTGCATGTGGCCCCACCTTTTCTTGCTTCCGCCACTTTGCTCGCCGGTTTTGGAACCACACCTGATTGGAAAAAGGAAATGACATTTAGATGGTGTGTAGAGGTGCACTAAGAAAGAAATTCAACATCTAAGGGGGTGCAGCGGGAGTTGAAGTCTGTTTGAAAATAACTTCAAGTGAACGAAGTCGATAGGGTTACCACTAGTAACTTTTAAAATTAAATTGACCAGTAGCTCGAGCATGGACCGCTATCGACAAGTTCGATACGAAAGCTAATGTCAAAATTTGTATGAGATTTATACAGCGCCTCTATAGTGCGTAAAAGGAACTAATTTTGCGAGCACGAACCACTCGTCTGGTAAATGTAACGACGCCCTAATGTGTTTAGTATTGTTTGTAAATGTTATTTACATACTTATAATTCCGATAAATATCCGATAATAATATTAAATTGAGCCATTCAAATAAATACACGTCTGACACTCTTTATATAGATAGGTAATGGACGACATAAATTCAACTAATTACAAAAGCAATGTTACGTACTATGTCTCATTTCAGACACAAAAGGCGTTCCTAGTCATTAGCTCGTAACGGGTTTGAGTAAAAAGGTTTTTAATTATAACGGATAATAAAATGTTATGGGTAAAGATTAGTTTTATTAAATTTTATGTGTTTATTTTTTATGAATATTTATTAAATTACAAGCTGTCTTGACAGACGTAGTCTTGTCAAAAAATATGTTATAAGAACCTTCTCCTGATAATAAAAAAACAACAAAAATATAATTAACAAAATCGGTCCACGCGTGATCCTGTGACCAAGGTATTAATTTTTATATATAAGATTATTTTATTTTACATTTGTTAGAACCAAACAGCAGTACATAGCGACTTTATTTAATATTTTTTTGGTAAGTAAAGGTTAATTTAAAAATTCAACTCTTATTAATTTGGTGACTATAACTATTGCATTTTTTTTTGTTAGTCTATACTGTCCCACTGCTGAGAAAATTCATGTATTTTATAAAAAGTTATACATACTAATTACGATAGTTTAAGAAATAATTTAGCGTCTGTAATAAGAACTCCAGAAAACTTAAATAAATAAATAATATAAAGTCAAAGCGTAGCAGTAAAATGTCACATTGAAAAGTTAAGGTTTAATAAACAGCAAGAAACATGTCAGTCGAAACAAAAGTGTATACAATTGAAGTTTACAGTAAAATAAAATTACCAAAATATTGCATTTTAAATTTTATGTTAAATAATTGGCAATTTATGATAAAGACGCATTGTCAACTTTAGCAGTGACTCTACAATGGTAAAAATTGCACAGTTATTTTTGTACAAGTATGTTTGTTGCTTGTTTATTTTATTTGAAATATACACCTATATTTGTTTTCTCCTATTTTTTTATTTTTCTTTTTGTGATTTTATTTTAAATAAATGTTTATTTGGAATAAATGAACAAAAAAAACTACTTTATTTTTTTCTTTAAATTATTTCACTTTTTAAAAGCTACATTATCACTAAGACTTCGCTGTCCGTCTGTCTATCCGTCTGTCTCTCACACGGTTGTATCTCATGAACCGTGATAGCTAGACAGTTTAAATTTTCACAGATGAGGATGAGGTTTCTGTTACCGCTATAGCAACAAATACTAAAAACAGAATAAAACAAATATTTAAGTGGGGCTCCCATACAATAAACGTGTTTTTTATAGATAATGGTACGGGCCCTACGTGCGCGAGTCCGGATCGCACTTGGCCGGTTTATTTTTACTTCCTTTGAAAAATTCCCGATTCGATATCAATGAAAATAAATTGTATTTTATTTCATCATTACAAAAAAAAATTAAAAATATTTTTTACATAGAATAAGAATTGATGTAGATCTTCGGACAGTTTTATTTGTGCAACACTGATTGCACAAGCCTGTAACTCACCTATATTTGTAACAGCCCTTACTTTTTAATGAAAACCTCTATACCTTTCTTGATTAAGTGATCATTATGGTGTCGTTACACTACACAGCACGGGACTGGCATTCCCCATTCGTTTATGGAAGCTTGAATGTGTAGTGTGCCCATAATTCGGGGACATAATGAGACATTAATCGCGGTTAATCTCCGCCGACGGCGCGTCAGTTGGAACGTGCTTTTTGTGTTGGACATAATGAGCTTGTGATAATACAAAATTGGAAACGATCATAGGCGGCGTATCGGAACAAATGGTCGTGTTTAATTTGTATGGGAATGAAGGGAATAAAAAAAACCACCCAAGTGCGAGTCAGACTCGCGCACGAAGGGTTCCGTACCATTATCTATAAAAACGGCAAATAATCACGTTTGTTGTATGGGAGCCCCCCTTAAATATTGATTTAATTCTGTTTTTAGTATTTGTTGTTAAAGCAGCAACAGAAATACATAATCTGTGAAAATTTCAACTGTCTAGCTATCACGGTTCATGAGATACAGCCCTGTGACAGACAGACGGACAGCGAAGTCTTAGTAATAGGGTCCCGTTTTTACTCTTTAGGTACGCAACCGGCCTGGCCGGTTTTATTATATAATTGAAGATTAGAAATTTTTAGTCGTCATTACTATTTTTTTTTTCTCACCACCATACTCCCTCGAAGGATAACTACTGCATACAACAGGAGGTCTTCGAATAATCAGCATTATTAAAGCCGTTAGATCAATAGAATACCATACAGCTCATAATCATATCCTAGCGGTGTCATTCCCAAATGAGGCATCATGTCGCGAGGCCGCAGGGGGCAGAAGTGCGACTTTTTGTCGCAAGCGTGCCCCACACATACTGCTTTATTTAAGAGGCGGACAACTTCTAATTTATTTTATAGTAAGACTAGCTGCTCGCTCCGGCTTCGCACGGGTGGTACTTGGATAAAAAGTACCTTATGTGTTATTCTGATGTATAAGCTATATTACTGTAAAGTTTCATCTAAATCCGTTTAGTAGTTTTTGCGTGAAAGAGTAACAAACACACACACACATACACTCACTCACAAACTTTTGCATTTATAATATTAGTAGTATTAGTAGGACTAGCTGTCCCGACAGACGTTGTCTTGTCAAATTTCTATAATCCTACAAAAAAAACACTTAGTTTTTCCCGAACTTATGAAACAACTAACCCTATCATCGAAAGTGATATTTTTAAAACACGATATAACAAGTTTTACTGGATTAAAAGAGTAATGTTCGGATGAGCCTCTGACTATCTCCTCTAGACACCTACCAAGATCTGAAAGTAAAAAACGTATATAAGTATTCAACAGTTATCTGGTTCCCATAGTACAAGCTTTGCTTAGTTTGGGGCTAGATGGCACTGTGTGAAACCACAACCAATATTTATTTATTATTTAAACTAACAAATCAAAACAAAAACTAGTGACATATGTAGAGATCTTTTGACAGGGTTTAAAAAATAAAAAGAGGTTCACGACTGTAATTCTCGAAGTACGAGTATACGATACGAAGTATAAGATAACTGTTGAATACTTATATACGTTTTTTTTGTTTGTAAATACATACTTATTATACATATTAACACTCGGACACACAACAAACATCTATGTTCATCACACAAATGTTTATCCCGGGTGGGGATCGAACCCACAACCTACAGCGCAGAAGGCAGAGCTACTACCAACTGTGCTGTGAGGCCAGTTTAATTGTATATTTTGCACAAAAATGAAAGATGGCCGACAATATCACTTCAAAGTCATCGGATGTTGTCATCCTCTTAAATGGTATTGAATAAACTTCATTGGGATCTTATTAAGAATTCATATGGTCACCGTGGGTGGACTTCTGCTTTGTATTTTTTGAATTACAATTTGTACATGCGTGGAGGTCCTTTCGAAATGCAAGTACTTGGACTTTACACCACCCTGGTTTTATTTATTTATTTCATAACTTTATTGTACACCATATCAAAATATATAAAACTAGCGACCCGCCCCGGCTTCGCACGGGTAGCATGTTATTATACATATAAACATTCCTCCTGAATCACTCTATCTATAAAAAAAATCCGCATCAAAATCCGTTGTGTAGTTTTAAAGATATAAGCAAACTTACATACATACATACATACATACATACATACAAACGCGGGAAGCGGAAAGCGACTTTGCTTTATACTATGTAGTGAAGAACAGGACACAAAAAGTAATCATAAAAAAACAGCTGAGCTGTGAGGGGCCTTGTCACTAAAAGCGAACTCTTCCACGCAACCCTTTTCCTTATTTATTTCATTATTTTGGTTTTCCTTATTATTATTTCCATATTAGTGGAAATCGTCGCCTCGTTCGCGTAAAATTATTTTCAAAACTTTAAACCCCGCTGCACCCTCTTAGGGGTTGAAAGTTAAATATCGAGAATTCGAAATTAAAATTAAAGGGAAATTGAGCTTACCTGAATTCTGGCTTCAGTAAGGCCTATCTTCAAGGCGAGTTCTTCTCTGCAACAAAGATAAAATACGTTAAACTACTAATTATTTATCTTTTCTACACATAACTATTGATATGGACACAGATTTTTATTACCTTAATTACTTCCCGATGTTTAGACTATGTTACTATAACCATGATCGCGGGCAGATTAAATTTAACTTTATTTACTCCTTACCTAGTGAAAACATCAGGATAATGCGTCCTTCCAAAAGCCTTCTCCAGCTCGTCTAGCTGGTAGCTCGTGAAGGTGGTCCGATACCTCCTCTGTTTCCTCCGAGGCAAGTCCTCGTCGTCCATACCACACGAACTGGGCCGCTCGGGGAGGTCGGGCGTAGACGAACCAGGCTCCGACACACCCATCTTTATGAAGTAGTACGGATAAATAGTTACGGCTTATGGATGATGGCTGAAACAAAAAAAAAACAAATCATAAATAAATAAAAAAACTGACCAAGTGTGAGTCGGACTCGCGCACGAAGTTCCGTACCATTACCAATCCATAACAATCTTTAAAAAACGGCAGAAAAACACGTTTGTTGTATGGGAGCCCCATTAAATTATTTATTTTATACTATTTTTATATTTGTTGTTATAGCAACAACAGAAATACATCATCTGTGAAAATTTCAACAGTCTAGCTATCACTGTTCATGAGATACAGCCCTGTGACAGACAGACGGACAGCGAAGTCTTAGTAATAGGGTCCCGTTTTTACCCGTTGGGTACGGAACTATAAAAAAATATAAATGTTTTTGTATTGATCGGATTTCGAAGACTTTGATGTAAAAGTACCCGTTTAAAAGAAATTAAGTTACAAATTAATTATACTGTAAGTCGCGTGACTATAACAATATTTTTTAATATTTTTCAGAATAGCATATTTTATTTCAGAATAGCTTTGTAAACTGAACAAAACCTAATTATTTTAGATCGATATTAGTAAAATTGTGTGCATTAGACATGAAGCGCTGAGTTATAAAAGAAGCAAGAGCACACATGTATGAACTTCTACTAAATGCAGTTAGCCTATAAGGGTTATTCGCACTTAGTACACTCTATTGTTATGCAAATTTTTGCAATTTTACCTCAGTTAGTACACCGGCTTTCAAGACAGTCAAGGTAAAAAGTGTTTTAACTCATGATTGATGAAATAGTAAAATCAACTAAGTACTTGTATGACAAAGTAGGAAGGCTACCTACTAGGTCCATATGGATTTTATATAATTGGTAGTCCCTTGAAGAAAGAGACATAGTCTCATCAAAAAAAAAAAAATAGTTGTCTCATATGTCGTCTCTTGTTTTGCATAACTCGTACTTAATTTTTAATAAAATTAATGAAGAAAAAAATATAATAAAAAAAATATATGATCACGACTGTAATCCCCAAGTACTTAGATCCTTAAGATATCTAGAGGAGGTAGTCAGAGGCACGTCCAAACATTATATTTAGCGCATACCCATACCCACATTTTGCAGTAGTTAACATTCCATACGGGACAGGTTGCAAGCCCATCGCCGCCCACCACCCAAGAATAACTAGGATCACGACTGTACTGTACTCTGCCGTACTCTCAGATCTCAAGGCGCGTACATCCTTAAAGATTGACTAAAGAGGGTAGTCAGAGGCAAGTCCTAACATTACGTTTGGTACAATACCCACATTTTGCAATAATTAGAATTACATACGGCACAGGTTGCGAGCTACTTATAAAGGTACTATACTAACTACGCCGATACGTTCTTGATTGGTAGTAGCCATGTTATAAAAATTGCTAAAACTTTTGTCATTCACTGTACTTAACTCTCAATTTTTCTATGCTAATTTCAACCTTATAGAAAGAGTGTACGAAGTGAGAATCGATGTATGGGATTTCAAAATTATTTTTTATGTCGTTTTAAAAGGTCGAGTGTACGAAATGCGAATAACCCGCCTATAACAGTAACAGATTTTTTATATTTTGTTTAAAATATTCCTTTTGATTCCTCCTAAAAAACACAACTACTACAAAAATTTAGTTTTAAATTAATTATGGAGAGGAAATTAAAATCAGATTCATCCAAGATTGACACGAAGTGTAAGGTTTAGTGGGCTAAGCGCTCTATAGCCTGCTGATTTATACTCTTTCCATCAGATAGCACAAAATAAATAATAATTGCTAAGTATTTTTAAAGTTACGTCAGGCATAATTAACCAGAGTATCATGATGCCGCATCTAAATTGCAATGTGCATACATCCGCTGCCCCTATGTATTTTATTATTACTAACCATTATTCTAATTATAAAAGATGTAGGAATGAATAATAATAAAATGCGACTTTATTTTAGATCAACGTAGTTCCTTAAAAAGAAAGTGTTAGAGTTTCTGCTTCACTTATCATAATTATAATAACCAACAAAAACAAACAAAAAAATCATAATAACTCACAATTAACTATTTTCTAAGACTCTTTAATAAGGAATATTATACATTCAACAGTCTCTTCGAGTAGTACACCTAACCCTGCAACAAATATTTGCAGACCATGATATTTAGGTTTGCAGTTTTATAAATAATGTTAGGAAATTCTGTCCATACTTTATTTTAACTAGATGAAGCCTACGAGAGCTTTATAACCGTTTTTATGAGCTCATTACTATGCAATCGTTATTTCGTCGTGTGGAGATTACGCTCCTTGTATGACCCACTCCTTCCCCTCGTAGTGTTAAGAAAAAGTGTATGAAATAAAATAAAATAGGATCACGACATTTTTTCAGATTTCCAGGCTAGTCGATAGGGACATATCGATATTTTGCAGTTTTTAGCATTCCATACATGACAGGTAGCAGCAAACACATCGCCGCTTATTAAGCACTGTATAATATAAAAAAATAAGCCAGCACATAAAGTAGGTATAACTTTCTATGACTCATGTAATAACACTAAGCTTTGAGCAAAAACTGTTTACTTTCAACGCTCGGTCGCGTTTTATACAATTTCGACGCACTATTACAAAAAACGATTTTATTTTCTAACAGAATTTTTTTTCCCTACCTCCCCCATGCACTTGCGATGCCTATGGTAATGTAAATGCCGTTGATGATATACGGGCCTATTGTCCCATATTTGCTATAAAACTTGTAATAAACGGTATGTACTTGGTATTAACATGGTATTCTGTATGAATTATGCTTTTAATCAGAGATTGGAAAGGTTAAGAGCAGGTACTTATTAATATTCATTACTAATATACATTATTGAAAATTAAAGAGAAGCCGTGTTGGCCGAGTGGGGTGTAAATCGACTTTCAATCTGAAGGTCGTGGGTTCGAAGGTCGCGTGCATTAATGGATTTTACTGAAAGAAAACATCGTAAGGAAACCAGTTAGTTAGTAATCAAAAAAGCGTTTATTCATTGAAATCACTTGGATCATTTAGAATCGTCAAATTTAGTTTAATAATTTAGTATATTAAACTTAATTTAATTTAGTTCATTGTTTGTGTTTTTTTTAAAGTCTTGGTACTTATTTTTAATACAAAATTAGTCCCAGGCTTTTTTGTCGTCTTAATAATCAGATATCTTATAGTAAGCCTTTTTGCATAGTTTACGTCAAGGTCCTAAGACCAGCAGTTTAGGCTTTGCGTTGATAGATCAGTCAAGTCAGTCAGTCAGTCAATAAGGCAACAGTTTTATATTTAGATGCCTGTTTGATCCCGTGCCTGACTGGGCAGATTAAAATCAATATATTTATCATTTTTAGGCCTTTAGCATTCCAGCCATCCTCTGATACATCCTGGCACACAGACCTCTAAGCCGGGTAATCAGAAGCACGTCCAAACGTTATATAAATACGTGACAGGTTGCGTATTGGCTCACTAGTTTCCTTTTACTGTTTTGAAGCGTAGTTGTCAAATAAAAACACGGTCACCGTTGTATCAAGGCTATCAATTTAGCGGTCGCCTCTTCTTTCGAATATGTAATTAAAACATCGCTATTATTCTGGTATTTTCAATTAACTGCTGAATAAAAACTAATTATCTACAAATTACAAATAGTAATTAGATTGTCTCTAAAAACAATTAGTTCGGCTAATTAGTTCAAGACTCAATTTAGGAAGTATTTATCGGTGCTTGATCGTTTTGCTAAATTAATGAGTTTTATATCAAGTAATATAAATATTGTTGAACATTATTAGTTATTACACAACGCCATCTAGTATCAAAGTAAACAAAGCTTGAAGTATGGGTACCAGAAATGACAGAATATGTTGAACCTTATTTAATTTATAAAAATTTAAATAAATAGGATCACGACTGTAATCCCCAAGTATGGTAGACATCCTCTCAGATCATCAGACGCTTTGAAAATGTCTAGTGGGGGTAGTCAGAGGCACGTCCAAACATCATATTTGGCACATGCCCACATTTTGCAGTAGTTAGCATTCCATACATGACAGGTTGCAAGCCCATCACCGCTTATAAGAACACTAACTGGTATTTAATTTATAATACCATTAATTGACCATATTCTACACAAATAAATAAGTTATTATTATTATAAAGAAATCTACTATATATATAAAAGAAAGTCGGGTTTGTTACAACACTTATAACTCAATAACGTCTGAACCGATTTGGCTGAAAATTGGTGGGGAGGTGGCTTAGAACCAGGAGACGAACATAGGATTTACTTTTGTTGTTAGAGCAGCAACAGAAATACATATTCTGTGAAAATTTCAACTGTATAGCTATCATGGTTCGTCAGATACAGCCCTGTGACAGACAGACGGACAGCGAAGTCTTAGTAATAGTGTCCCGTTTTTACCCTTTGGGTACGAACCCCAAAAATCATTTTCACGCTTATTACCCATCAACCACTTCATTGGTTCAGTTGGTCAGTTCTTATAGTTCCAATGATGGAAGCCAATGGTATGAAACGTAGACCGTGACGGCATCTGCTTGAAGCATCTGCCGCACACGTCAATGTTTCCTTCTGGTCAAAACGCCTAGAGTACACTAGATAATTTATTTCTGTTGAGGAGCCTATACATTTTGATGAACGTGGAATAGTTATTTCTCAATAACATTTGATTTTTAGGGTAAAAAAAAGGGTAAAAACGGGATCAAGTAGTGGAGCTCCCATACGACAAACGTGTTTTTTTGGTGTTTTTTATAGATAATGGTACGGAACCCTTCGTGCGCGAGTCCGACTCGCACTTGGCCGGTTTTTATTACAAAAATAACTTAAGAATAACTTAACTTAACTTAATGTAGATAAATTAAACACAGAAACACGATTGGTGAAACTTTTCTCGAGATATTTATTTTCCAAAATTGGCTCTTCAAAAACACTATTTTCGTTTTTACACAAAACTATGAATAGCTGAACAGTTAATTTTTATGTAATTCGTTAGATAATCATAGCTACCTAAATTATTTATAGCTATTATATTATTCATTATTTATTTATTTTGTTTGCCAAAAGGGTAGGCTAGTCTTAGACCGTCTACGTCCGTTTTAATTAATTAAATATCTGATTGCGTAATCATTAAAACTTTTTATTCAAAACTCATTGATATAGAAGAAACTAATCAATTAACTTTAGTTTTAAATTGTCTAAGTGGTAAAATGTTAATTGATTCCGGGATTTTATTAAAGAATCTCTACACTAACCGTGTAGCAATTATTATTATATATCTCACGATCGAATCGATGCAGGATTTAATAATTCTGGTTAAATCATATTGTTGGTATATTATAACACCAGGAAAGAAAACCAGAGAGTATTCCGAATGAGGATTTACGTCAGACAGGTTGTAAAACATAAGCCAAATCCTTTTAGAAACATGTTTGTCAACATGCTGTGCCGACCCCACATTAAGTGGGAAAAGAAGAAGAAAATGATAGTAATGAGTGAAGCGTTTTGTCTAGAACCTAACCTCGAATTACTCTAAAAAGCCATGTTGACCGAGTTGAAGGTAGGCTTCCTTGACTTCCGAAGGTCGTGGGATCAAATCACGGCAGGATTTTTCTATTTGAAATTGTTTATATGCGAATTAACACTTTCTCACAACGGTGAAGGAAAACATCGTGAGGAAACCTTTTAGTATTTTTATAGGCGATGATTTAATTGCAATCTGTCACGTATAGAATGAAAACTACTGGAAAATGTGGGCATGTAACCTTTAGACATCAAAGGATCTGAACGCTTGGATGAGCGCAGATCTGTCTACCGTACTTGGGGATTACAGTCGTGATCCTATTTTATTTAATAAAACCTTGAATTATCAATGATACCTCTTCCGAAGTGAGGATGCTAATGGTACAAGTACCAATGAAATGTAGACCGTGACCGACACCTGCTATTAGCATCTGCCGCACGCGCCAGAGTTTCCATCTGGCCATCACGATTCACGAATGAATTGGTAGATGTTTTATTCTACTTAGTAGGTAAGCCACTAAACAAACTAGATTCGTGAACAATGATTTTTAGAGTTCCGAACCAAAATCCTGAACAGAAAACTTAGGTACGAACTTCGACAGCAAATTAGATGAAACTTAGGTAAATACCCACTAATATTGCAAGTAGAAAACCAACAATTAAATTATACTTCTACGATTATCTTCTACTCGACTCGCTAGAATGCCATTGTACAAGGCCCACAAGCTTTCTAATGACAGCGCTATCATTTGAACCATTCTAGACTGTGACTGATTAGGACTAGTTAATCTAGTCTAGGATGTAATTTTACAATAAAACAAAAAGTTGAAAAACAAACTACGTAAAACACTAAAAACCTAACCGATGTTGCGTAGGCGTACTACGCCGTATTACACAAGCTGTCACAATTTTCAGATCTAAAAATATAATTCACCGAATTCCTTTATAAAAATAAGAAAACACAAGAGAAATTCGTTCGCGGTATAGTAAAAAGTGAATTAGTCCGATACGGTTCAGTGTATACCGGAATCATCATAAAAACCAGTGCAAATTAAATAAAGCAATCACGAAATGACTCCACTAAAATGCACTGTAAATAGTTTTTTTGTTCTCTGACCTTTATTGACCTAATCGAGGAAAGCTTGTGTTTTTTTAATCTGTCTCTCTCTGTTTCAAATAGTGGTTCCAAAGATTACCCTGCGCTAAATTTGCACTTTCTTTTCGATATTAGTTAGATTAGATAATTTACTATTACATCGATACATTTTTACATCAATACTAAATTATATGCAATAAAATGTACCGTAAGATCGATAAAAACCTATGAGTAATAAAGCGCAGAAAAATATAATCGTCGTGCTTAAAAATTTCGCTAGTCTTCTGTCACTAGGTGTTCCTATAGGAAAACAGCGCGGACGATGTGCCTCTAATATCAAAACGGTTTTACCAATTCACGATAGACTACTTATTATAAAACTAATAAATAAAAGTAACCCTGTCTGTCTGTGACGTTATCACGGCCAAACCAAAGGGCTGATTGTTATGAAAATTTGTATTGATTTTATAGAGATAGTAATGTCTTGGAACGGACATAGGCCACTTTTTTCCCAAAAATATCTATTGATTTTCACAAATTTCAATATTTTACGATAAAGTCAAATCGAATCAGTACAGTCTGAATCAACGCGGTCGAAGTAATAAAGCTAGTACCATTATAAGTCCATGATTGCCACCGAGTAATCGGTACCTAAGTAGTAACATTGTTAAGCTGCGAATAACGGTAGTAATCTAGAGTTCGTTCACTCCGTAATCAATATACCGTGACAGTTGTGGCCAAGTCTCATTTTTAAGTCAAACCGTTTTGCACCATTATCTCAGTTTATTGAAAACGGACCCGATAAAGAAATAAGTGAAATACGGAACACTTTTTAGACCCATTATCAAGCTGAACTGATTGGAGTTATGTAAAATCATGTAAAAGTAAGTCTATGGTCAAATTATGTAAGCGTGACGTGTTGACAGTTTGACATGGTTCTATGGTAGATTTGACACTTGGCACACAATGCATTGACTGCTCGCGCGCACTCCTGTGACAGGTGTAGCGGATCTAATGTTGAACTACTGTTTATGTATGTGATCCGTTGACATCATGCATTAATGTGTGAAGAGGCGGATGTACTAATGAAGATTATAGGCAATTTTTTCATACAAGTTACATTATTGCAATTTACGTGAAGATCTCTATTTTTTTTTAATTAAATTTAGTCTATTTTTTTCGCTGATAATGCAGTTTACGATAGATGTAAGAATTTTTTAAATTGGTTCAATAGTTTTTAGTTTATCTGGTATAAACGAAAATTCAAAAATACTTATTTTACTTTTATAATAGCAGATAAAGGTATTTTTTTAGAAATTAACTTTATGCTATGCATGCGATCAATTTTAAATCTGCCAGTTTAGGGTTTTCTAGAAAGCTATTTGTCTAGGTACTCTAAACAGAAATTAAATATGGATTTATAAAGAAGCGCGCCGATTTATCAAGAAGAGTCTACGAGAGATTATTTTATTTTCAATTTGCAATAATACCACTTTCGACAAAAATATTATTATCTATGACTAAGAGAGTTATTCAAAAAAGATCGGTCACCACTGATACAGTAAAACTAAACTTTTTGTAAATATTAAGAATGCAAAGGCCTCAATCTCTGATAAACTAATACCTAAGAGCTTCCTTTAATAACCTGATAAGATAAAATTACCCGTGGCAGTTAGAGCAGGAATATTTTAATAGGATTAGCAGGAGATGCCATAGTTTTTTAAGCAAGAGATACGGTATGGCGCCTAGGGGATTAAGTTTTTGTCCTGAGGATGCATATTATACATAATAAACTGTTTAAATGCTTTCCAAATGTCTAATGAATGTATATATATTGTAGCTAAAAAAGCTGCTGGTTTTATTGATTAAAAGCACATAATGCCCTACCTTAGAACAGTATAGCTCAAAACATATATAGTGCATTAAGTTTTTTTAATTAAAAAAAGTTGCATATATATATTTATATAGTTCCGTTTCTTTCTGTCTGCCTGTTAGTTATTTCGTGTTATTCTCAGAATCTACAGATCAAAACAAATCTTTATTATAAATGGGCTTAAAGTTATTTTATACGATGATATTTTTTGTTACTTAAAGAAGATTTTAAAGTTTGCATAAAAATAATAATAATAAACTTTGCAAAAATATTATTAATATAAATAATAAGTGACAGGTCTGACTGAACATACATTAAAGATGTAAAATTATTAAAATTTTAATGATAAGAGCTTATCACCTCAACACGAATGAAATAAAGGTTCGATACACTATACAGTAAAGATTAAAAATTTGTCACCAAAAATGATGTTTACTCAAACTATAGAAGCCATTTCGCACTATCTAGGATTACATGTTTTGTCCATTAGCTGTTAGTGTTAATAGCGTCTCGGATTATCCCGATAAGACACCCGTGTTGACTGATGCCTGTCTGCTACCTGATAACCCTGACTCTTTAATCCGAGGTAATAAGGTTCAAAGTTGCTAAGCAATATTAAAATTGACAAATCTCATGAACAACAAGTCTTTAATCCAAGATAATAAAGTTCAAAGTTGCTAAGCACATCAGGAAAGACAGATCCTGTGAAAAAGTCTTTAATCCAAGATTATAGGGTTCAAAGTTGCTAAGCAATATCAGAAATATCAAATATTCAGTAAACTACATGCCCATTTCTGCCCGGTTCTATAATCAGAGATAATAGAGTCTAAAGTTGCTAAACAGTATCAAAAAGGACAGATCCTGTGAAAAAGTCTTTAATCCAAGATAATAGGGTTCAAAGTGGCTCAGCTTACCTACTAGGAATATAACATCCTGCAGGGTAATCTACTTGAGCTTGCTTTATTTAAATGCTTGTTCTTAGGTTTAAACACATTTTTGGCTAAATTTCATTTAAATTTAAATTCTACTTGCTGAAATACCCTGATAACACTTCACGATTATCCTAGATAATCAATGAGGATTTCTAGACAGAAAGTCCCATTACAAACTAAATGAGTTGCCAATGGGGATTTCTGGAGAAAAAGTCCAGAAATCCTCATTGATGGGGGGGATAGTCAATGGGCATTTTTGGACTAACCCGATAATAAGGTTTAAAAATATTTAATACTGTCATATTACTTGTATCTACCTATTCAATCAAATTTTGTAAGCCCTGTAAAAAGAAGAGGGTTTTAAAAAAAGTTAAAAGTATTTTTTTCATATAACTTCTGGTTATAGACTTTCTGCTCTTATTTTTTTATTAGCATGGTTCTTTATTTCATTTCCTATGAAAATTAATCCCATTTGCATTATCTATATTCTTCAATTTCCGTAAATATTTTCCCACATTATGCATAATGTGCACATTAATGACAGTGCTGTAATCCCCACATCTGACTCAATTTCATTGCAACAAAAAGATTGTAGATTTTAATGTCTGTAGTCAGCTGCAACAAAAAATAATCGAGATAGAAGCAAATCGACTTTCCTATTATAGCCTCGGCGAGCGTAGTGAGCGTGTAATGAGAATCCAGAATGTTAATTAAGATCTAATGAAGTCTAATATAATCAACAATGCTGCTTACGTTCCTTCCTAGCAAGTCATCGAGGTCTACTTCCATTTTAACCAGACCCTTGACCTTCCCAACCAACTGTAAAGTTACAAACATCTGCAGAATAGCAGGGGTCTTTGAGACTGGTGATGATAATCGAATTGAGATCGGTCAACCCTTTTGTGAAAAAATCGGTGAAATCACTCATTCTACGGTGCATTGTGATGTGAGAACTCAATTTGGGCATACTGATTAAGTGAAGATATCACGCGGTGAATTTAATCGTGAGTTGGTGAATTGGATGAAATGTTGAACAATTATATAAATACACAACGTTACAGACACTTTTGGAAGTAACGAAAAAAGCGAAGTTGTAATATAAAAGAAAAATTCAATCAAATGAAATAGGATCACGACTGGAATTCCCAAGTAAGATATACATCATTCGCGATCTACAGTTGTTCTGATCCTTGAATATATTTTAAGGTAATCGATAGGTACGTTCAAATATAGCAAAAAAAGACGAAAGAGTATATTTGAAACTATATTTCGATAAAGATATATTTATATTACCTATACTGACAATAAAAACAGTTTACGATGAGAATAGTTTTATAGTTTTTAAATAACAAGGTCAGTGTTTAAAGAAGGCAAATATAAAAACTCACGACCACTACAAGAATATTATCGTATTACTAAACGAATGTAATAAAACAGACCCAACAAAACCGGCGCTTATAAATAAAACGGACAACGAATTCTGTTGTAAAAGCTAATAAAATCAAGATCAATAACATAAATACGCTATTGTTGTCCACTTTTACAATATCTAACAAGTTATACGGCTTGAGATATGGGAATAACATTCAAAACTGACCATAATACAAGCTATAAACAAAATTAACAACACACGATCCCCTGCTGTTTTCAATTTTGAAGCTGACATCGGCCTTAATTCAATAAAGCAATAAAATGCACCTAATTATGCAAATGCTTTTGAAGCAAAGCCTTTAGAACTCCCAAAAATATAGCAGAGCCCATCAAATAAGGCTGAGCCAGTTTTGATAAATGTAAACGGGCCGTTGGTTATTAAAATAATGACATTATTCTAATAGTAATTGTGCGCATAATTAGGGAACCGGCGGGAGGCGCGATTTTGAATAATTTATTAAATAGTTATTTTGATTAGAATTAAGTGGTGAATATTAGTTTTAGTTGTGATGTCCGTTAGTGTTACGATATAATGTCATCAATTAAACGTATAACATTTTAATCATAATATTAAATTAAATTATTATGATGTAAGTTTTGAGATATTTCTATAACAAAACTATATAGTCTTTTTTTTAACTAGATGGCGTCTTCCAAATATTTGGAAAATCATAAGACGATTAGTTTGGAAAATTAATTTAAAATAAATCTGGACTTTATTTTTAAGTAGGTTAAGTTTATATTCCCGAGTAGGTATTAATTATTCACTCTGTATTAGAATACACCTTAAAATTGTAAATGTGTCCTAACAAATAATTAAACAAACAAATTACTACATATATTATAAAGGAAATAAAGACTCCTATTTCTTTCAAATTGTAAATTTTATTTTTATTTGTTGGTTCTACGTATTAAAATTTGACGGCAACAATTAATACTTTCTACTCAATATTTAAATATATTATTATTACTTGCAAAAGTACATATTATGTAGGTAATAAAAGATTGAATGATTATTTTATTAATAATTAATTTAACTTAAGTACTCCGTTGGCAAGATTTTTCTGAATTTTGTTTTGTAACTCTAAACTTAATTAATATTTTCTGTCTAGTATACCTAACTGCCTATTAGTATTATAAAAATTAAAAATAAAACTAAGTCATAAAAAAATCAGGTCTGTCTAGACAACTAAACGTTCAATACCAAAGACATGTCTCACTGAACTCAAAAACAGTACCCACACAAACTCAAAACAAAAAAACACTCACCTCACCCAATCACGAGTTGAACTCCGGAAAAGTCCTTATCACGCACGATACAAACACTACCAGTAACACTATTTACATTAGTGACGTTTTGACTGAGTAATAAACTATAGCACACCAACGCCTTCAATCGACTGGCAAAGAATGAAATAAAGCTGGTCGCCTACGCGCCACTCCGAAATAATAAAAAGTGTAGCGGGCCGAGGCCACTCCCCTGAGGCACTCCGGCCAATCATGACGCTGTGATATGCCGGTCTGGTGCGAGGGTGGGCCGAATCAGTAATACAGGTTCCCGCTTCGATACCGCTAATTGACTTTATCAACAAAGTGACTTTACGGGGCGAAGTCACGATATATGCGTTTGTCTGGTGTGTCAAAAGCTTAACTGGGGTCCAATAGCGGTGTAATTAAGTATGTCTCGCCGTAATGGGGGATATGAGCTAGGTGATCAGATATCGGGGTACTTTTTAGTAGTAGATTTATGTAGTGTTCTATTATGAATCTATAATTTATACCTACTAATATTATAAATGCGAAAGTAGCTCTGTCTGTCTTTCTGTTTGTGACGATATCATGGCTGGGCTGCTGGGCCAATTGTGATAAAATTTTATATACCTAGAGGTAGTTTAAAGTCTTAAAACGGACATAGGCTACTTTTTTCTCGAAAATATATTTTGAAATATATCTAATATTATAATAGAGTTCAGGAGTAGTATCGAAAGCTGTACTTATTAAGCTAAAGATCTCCTGGAAATTATTTTTGTAACGACTAGTGGAAACCCTCAAGACTTACTTCACGTGAAGCTATTTTCAAAGAGACGTTAACCTTCGCTGCACCCCCTTAGGAGTTTAATTTCGGGACTTCCTTTCTTAAAACTCCCCTCCAAAAGGAATACACCTTCCAAATTTCAGTGGTTTAGGCTGTGCATTGATATTCAAATTCAAATTCAAAAATAACTTATCTCAATAAAATCACAAGGATCACTTTGAAACGTCTTAGGAACTAGGTGAAGCTACGCCGATTCCTCGTGACCAAGCCTAGAAGAATCAGGCAACAAACACGGCTTGAGGTCTACCATTTTTTCAATGATCCTTTCCTTAATATAGATAATCAAACCTCGATTGTTGAACGGTCGGGGCTTGAACCCAGGATCTATGAATTGAAAGTCGAAGTACCTCCTACTAAAACTCATAATGTTCTTTTAACGGTATGAAAAAATCTAGCAGACAAGTGGGTGTTAGTCTCATCTTAGCGTTTTACGTCTTTCCCTAGTGCCAATAACGCACTGAAGCCCCGATAGCCGTTTAAGGTGCCATAAATACCAACATGTACCGTATTAGGCATCCAATTAGATGCTATGAAATCTTTATAATAATACGCCGGCGAACTATTCATTTGTATAATGTCGGCATCTTTGCTCTAATTGCACCCGAGGCCATAAAATTCACTGGGGTACACTGTCCAGTGGGACTTTGCAAATGTAATGCATACAAAATCGTCATCATCATTGCAGCTGTGGGACGTCCACTCAGCTTAACGGATAGGTATCTACTACTCATTTAAAAAATACCTATGGATGTGTATTTTTTGTTAATTTAAAATAAAATGCATGAATTTATTTATTATCTTAAATTACAGTAACACATTACAGTATTTCTTATTCGTATTCTTGTTTGAGCCTTCACCTTGTTCGATTGGCACCACACTGGAGCTCTACATAGCATTAAGGAAAGGATCATAAAAAAAAGGTAGACCCCAAGCCGTGTTTGTTGCCTGATTCTTCTAGGCTTGGTCGCGTGGAATCGGCGTAGCTTCACCTAGTTCCTAAGACGTTTCAAAGTGATCCTTGTGATTTTATTGAAATAAATGATTTTTGAATTTGAATTGAATTTGAATTTGAATTTTACTAAAACTATTATACTTTACTAACATATAGCAGAAATGTAGATAATTACAATAGACAAATAAAACCTTTTGATTAAAAAAAACCAAACGAATTTTTTACGATGTTAAATTTTTTATTAAAAATGATTTATGTCCAAAATATGTTTATTTACATAAATTACAGTATTTTACCTATACTTCACTAACACAGAGATTAATATAGACATTTAGTTACCTACTATTGATTAGAAAACAGATGATCAGTCATCAGTAACGACCGACGGTTCATAGAGTAATGACTATGAACCATTCGTTCACACGGTCATAGTCAAAAATGAGAACCACCCAAACATAGGTGACAGACAGAGGTGTTGATGTTTGTGGCATCTTTCAAAACCTTTTAAAATAACGGCTAGAAATGAATGTTTCAGTGGACAGTAGCCTTAACAGTATAGCTACAGTAAATTGTTGCAACTTAGTTAGCGGCATAACTTTGGCAGTCGAATGGATACATGAAGACATAAACTTTATTGAGCATTATAGGTACTTAATAACAACTAAACATCGGGTATTGTGCGTATTAAAATAACTATTTTGAATTGAGTTTTCTATTAACTATAATATTGTTAATAGAAATTCTAATCCAGTCATTTTTGAGGTAACAGAACAAAACTTTTGAATTATAATGATGTTTTAAAAACAGGCCAAGTGCGAGTCGGACTCGCGCACGAAGGGTTTCGTACCATTATTTATAAAAAACGGTAAAAAAATCATGTTTGTTGTAGGTATGTGAAATACTTATTATTCTGTTTTTAGTATTTGTTGTTATAGCAGCAGCAGAAATACATAATCTGTAAAAATTACAACTGTCTAGCTATCACGGTTCATGAGATACAACTCTGTGACAGACGGACAGCGAAGTCTTAGTAATAGGGTCCCGTTTTTACCCTTTGGGTACGGAATCCTAAAAACTAAGAAGAAAATCGTCGAAAATGTTTTGACCAATGGAAAAGTCGGGATTAGGGCAGGAACATGATGATGACATCATATGACATAAATAAAATTTAAATTGAACCAACTTTAGACTAGGTATTATCTAAACAAAAAAAGTGCATACAAATCGGAACTCCAGGTAAAAATATAATTGGTAAATACAAAAAAAAAGTAAATAAAAAATACCGAAAAACCCCCTTGAAAATTGATTAACGTCTTTCTGCCCAAATGATAGTCACCAAGCCTTGATTGTTCCCTGATTCTTCTAGGCTCGGTTGCGAGAAATCGGCGTAGCTTCACCTAGCTTCTAAGACGTTTCAAAGAGATCCTTGTGATTTTATTGAAATAAATACATTTTGACTTTGACATTTTAGCCTAGGTATTACACCCTCCGGCCTATGAACTATTTATTTGAAATAAATCATGTCGATCCAATCAAACTTTGACATCACCTTTTATTCAATATTTATATGTTTGTTATAAATATTTAATAAAAGGTGATGTCAAAACGATCGGAACAAACCCGAAACACAATCCGAACAGGCCTATGAACTATTTCTTTGAAATAAATCATGTCGATCCAATCAAACTAACAAACATATAAATATTTAATAAAAGGTGATGTCAAAACGATCGGAACAAACCCGAAACACAATCCGAACAGATTCCCATAATTTGTTCACAAACTTTTGCAATTGAAAAAGTCCTTTTATGAAGATAATAATCTAAGTGTAATCACCATTAGGTACGCAATAACTGCAATTAGCTCCCCAGCCTGCGACATAATTAAAACTATTAAAATGACATTTGGCACAGCGAGCGTGTTCAGTGTAGTACCAACAGAATAAATAATAGTGTACTGTAACGTTTCACTCTATCAACGTACCTTAACAAGGTCACTGACCCAACGCAGGGTGACCAAAACTAACCCACTTGCTACCATCAACCACCAATCAACGTAAGATTGAATGTCAGTATACTGTAAGGCGGTAGTCCCACGAACCCTAATAAAATACGTCGTTGCGTATGGTAAAGACCCCAGTTATGAACACGAGTCAAAATTTGTCAATAACTGGTTACCATACTAAGATTCAAAAGTCAAAATGTATTTATTCTAATAAAATCACAAGAATCACTTTGAATAGTAATGTTATCCGCCACGGCAATTTTCGTCTATCTATGACTACCAGTGTTTCCGATAATTATAAAATAAATAAATAGGGTCACGACTGTAATACCCAAGTACGGTAAAAATCCTTTCAGATCATCATCCTTTGGAGATGTCTAGTGGGGGTAGTCAGAGGCACGTCAAACATTATATTTTTTACATTTAATCTAGAGCTGTTATAACATTCCCTTAGATAGTTATTAGGACTAACCTTTTTTCTTAAAACTTAAAAAACTAATAGTGACTTTTGATTTTTTGATTGGTCAGAAATTCCTGTAATCTATAAAAAACTATATCCTGTTTTTTTTCATAAATATTGGCCCTGTAATTTCGGAGATAAGAGAGACGGACAGACGCATACACGAGTGATCCAATAAGGGTTTTGTTTTTCTTTTAAGGTACGGAACCCTAAAAACTAATAACTGCCTGAATTGGAGGGAATGAGAGTGACAGAGGTGCTCATGCTAATGATATGAAATCGTTACGATTGTTTTACAACGGGAATAGAGTTGTTCACTATGTTCACGAGGAAATTACGAAGAAAGTTAGAAAAAGGGGCGTTATTTTAAATGTATGACTCTGTAGTCAGCTAAAACGCAGCTTAAGGCGATGTTTTATTTCTTTGTCGTTTTGATCGGTGGGAGGTACCTCGACTTTCAATCTGAAGGTCGTGGGTGCATCAATGGATTTTTCTGTTCGTAAAATTTATATGCGCATCAACACACGTGCTCAAAACGGTGAAGAAAAACATCGTGAGGAAACCAGTTATTCTTATAAGCGGCGATGTTCTTGCAACCTGTCACGTATGGAATGCTAACTACTGCAAAATGTGGACATGTGCCAAATATAATGTTTAGACGTGTATTACTACCCCCACTATACATTTTCAAAGGATCTAAGCGTCTGGAGATCTATAAGGATGTCTACCGTACTTGGGGATTCGAGTGTGATGCTATAATAGGAAAAAAAAACATTTTAATCGGATCACCAGGTACATTAAAGATGATTAAAGAAGACTTGAGAGCCTCCTCCATTTGTCGTCGGTTAAAACATAAAGAAAGATTCTTTAACATAATCAGTGTACTTAGAATTTTACAAAAAAAAATTTTTTTATGTCACAGTCAAATAAAAGCACCACGAAACGCAAGCAAATTTCAACTCTAATTCAACAGAGTTATGAAATAAACTTGAAATTGCTGCTGATAATTTTGCGGGAGTAATCGCCTTAACAAACCAACCAAAAACCTCATTATTTAAAAAAATCTTCCGCGTATCTGTATTTGTGCCAATCATTGCTACATCATTCAAAATTATGCATAACATCAAATTCAAATTGTTATTCAAATAGAACAAAATTACTTTGTGATTTTTTCTAACAATCATTTGAGCATTGAAATAAATGGTTTATAATGAAACACAATCACAGTAATGACGTTAGATAAACATAGAATAACTACAAGTTCATGGTGTATAACTACTAGGTAGGTAAGGTACACAGTATACACTGCAAATACAGAGACACACTTAATATTGTTCGATCGGCACCACACTGGAGCTCTACATAGCATTAAGGAAAGGATCAATGAAAAATAAAAAACCGGCCAAGTGCGAGTCGGACTCGCGCACGAAGGGTTTCGTACCATTATCTATAAAAAACGGCCAAAAATCACGTTTGTTGTATAGGATGTTGTATCTTAAATGTTTATTTTATTCTGTTTTTAGTATTTGTTGTATATGTATGTATATATAGCAGCAACAGTAATACATATTCTGTGAAAATTTCAACTGTCTAGCTATTACGGTTCATGAGATACAGCCCTGTGACAGACAGACGGACGGACAGACAGACAGACAGACAGACAGACAGACAGACAGACAGACAGACAGACAGACAGACAGACAGATAGACAGACAGTCAGACAGACAGATGGACAGCGAAGTCTTAGTAATAGGGTCCCGTTTTTACCCTTTGGGTACGGAACCCTAAAAATGATGAATGAGCCGTGATTGCCTGATTCTTCTAGGCTTGGTACAGGCGTAGCTTCACCTGAGCTAAGACTTTTCAAAGTGATCCTTGTGATTTTATTGAAATAAATACCGCTTGAGTTGAGTTGAGTTTGAGTTGAATAGGACTTACGATTATAACTTACCTACTAGCTTCTGCCCACGGGTACGTTCGGATGGTACATAGATAAAATAAATAGCTAAATGCTTCTCTAGGACTTAAGCTATGTATATTCTAAACAGCTAACCCTTCGTAAGATAGAACAACTAGATGGCTAGGACAAACCACTAGCGTATCGTCATCGTATCGCCAAAACGTCAAAACTGACACTTATTTAACATATAAGTGTCAGTTTTGACATTTGAACGATACTACAGTGACTAATGCTCTACATTAATGAATAATAATAATAATACATTATGTTACGTTCACACACGCGCGTTTAAACGTCCATTCATCTAGGCGTGCAGCAAGCCGCGTGTGAACAGGCGATCGGGCCTCGCCATTCAAAGCACCAAGCAATTCAACATTCAACGCGGCGTTCAAATCGAAGCGTGTAAACGAGTGCCGAGCGCCGATCAAAGCAATTTTTTTAACCGACTTAAAAAAGGAGGAGGTGTTTTGTTTTTTACTTATGTGTTGAGTAATGTAATAAAATTATGAGTATAATATAATATATATATAAATATCTATACTAATATTATAAAGAGGAAAGATTTGATTGTTTGTTTGTTTGTACCTACTTGTTTTGTTGTTTGTTTGTACTAAAGTGATGTACCTACTACAGTTTTAAAGATCCAGATAGTATTGATAGTATTGATAGCATTGATAGCATTGATAGCATTGATAGTATTGATAGTATTGATAGTATTGATAGTATTGATAGTATTGATAGTATTGATAGCATTGATAGCATTGATAGCATTGATAGTATTGATAGCATTGATAGCATTGATAGTATTGATAGCATTGATAGTATTGATAGTATTGATAGTATTGATAGTATTGATAGTATTGATATTATTGATAGTATTGATAGCATTGTTAGCATTGATAGCACAGATAGCACAGATAGTATTGATAGTTTAAAATAAATAAATAAACTGGTTTAAATAAATATTGGCGGACTTTTACACACAATTACACAGTATTGATAGTATTGATAGTATTGATAGTATTGATAGTATTGATAGTATTGATAGTATTGATAGTATTGATAGTATTGATAGTATTGATAGTATTGATAGTATTGATAGTATTGATATTATTGATAGTATTGATAGCATTGCTAGCATTGTTAGCATTGGATAGCACAGATAGTATAGATAGTATTGATAGCACAGATAGTATAGATAGCATTGATAGTATTGATAGTATTCATAGTATAGATAGCATTGATATTATTGATAGTATTGATAGCATTGTTAGCATTGATAGCATTGATAGTATAGATAGCATTGATATTATTGATAGTATTGATAGCATTGTTAGCATTGATAGCATTGATAGCACAGATAGCACAGATAGTATAGATAGTATTGATAGTATTGATAGTATAGATAGCATTGATATTATTGATAGTATTGATAGCATTGATAGCATTGATAGCATTGATAGTATAGATAGCATTGATATTATTGATAGTATTGTTAGCATTGATAGCATTGATATTATTGATAGTATTGATAGCATTGATAGCATTGATAGCATTGATAGCATTGATAGTATAGATAGCATTGATATTATTGATAGTATTGATAGTATTGATAGTATTGATAGCATTGTTAGCATTGATAGCATTGATAGCACATATAGTACTGATAGCACAGATATTATAGATAGTGTATAAGATAGTATTGATAGTATTTGATAGTATTGATAGTATTGATAGTATTGATAGTATAGGTAGCATTGATATTATTGATAGTATTGATAGTATTGATAGTATTGATAGTATTGATAGTATTGATAGTATTGATAGTATTGATAGTATTGATAGTATTGATAGTATTGATAGTATTGATAGTATTGATAGTATTGATAGTATTGATAGTATTGATAGTATTGATAGTATTGATAGTATTGATAGTATTGATAGCATTGTTAGCATTGATAGCATTGATAGCAGTATTGATAGCACAGATAGTATAGATAGCATTGGATAGTATTGATAGTATTGATAGTATTGATAGTATTGAGATAGTATTGATAGTATTGATAGTATTGATAGTATTGATAGTATTGATAGTATTGATAGTATTGATAGTATTGATAGTATTGATAGTATTGATAGTATTGATAGTATTGATAGCATTGATAGCATTGTTAGCATTGATAGCATTGATAGCACAGATAGTATCGATAGCATTGATAGTATTGATAGCACAGATAGTATAGATAGTATTGATAGTATTGATAGTATTGATAGTATTGATAGTATTGATAGTATTGATAGTATTGATAGTATTGATAGTATTGATAGTATTGATAGTATTGATAGTATTGATAGTATTGATAGTATTGATAGTATTGATAGTATTGATAGTATTGATAGTATTGATAGTATTGATAGTATTGATAGTATTGATAGTATTGATAGTATTGATAGTATTGATAGTATTGATAGCATTGTTAGCATTGTTAGCATTGATAGCATTGATAGCAGTATTGATAGCACAGATAGTATAGATAGCATTGGATAGTATTGATAGTATTGATAGTATTGATAGTATTGATAGTATTGAGATAGTATTGATAGTATTGATAGTATTGATAGCATTGTTAGCATTGATAGCATTGATAGCATTGATAGCATTGATAGCATTGATAGCAGTATTGATAGCACAGATAGTATAGATAGCATTGGATAGTATTGATAGTATTGATAGTATTGATAGTATTGATAGTATTGATAGTATTGATAGCATTGATAGCATTGTTAGCATTGATAGCATTGATAGCACAGATAGTATCGATAGCATTGATAGTATTGATAGCACAGATAGTATAGATAGTATTGATAGTATTGATAGTATTGATAGTATTGATAGTATTGATAGTATTGATAGTATTGATAGTATTGATAGTATTGATAGTATTGATAGTATTGATAGTATTGATAGTATTGATAGTATTGATAGTATTGATAACTATAGATAACTATAGATTTTTACACGGGTTTTTATCACTTATTAATCTTATACTTGGCATGAATTTTTATTTTTGAAATGTTGTTTTTTTTGTATAATTTGTGATCTAGGGTCATTATTAGAAAAAAAATATATATTATATTAATACTTTTAGATTTATTGAATGTACCATATTTGGCACATTGCCAGATGTGCTATAATCAGCTTTACTAAATCAACGTACCATATGTGTCACACTGCCAGGCTTATATACATTTGTGTTTAACACTTTATATAACAAAAATATTACATTCTGACATTAAAAAGTAACAAAAAAATGCTAAAAATAATTTGCGATTACCTTATATTCATTTTCAATTTATAATCTGTAGATAATATATATTTATGTATATAAAACTCTTTAGTATTCCCCTAATCCTTTCTTAGTTTCCACTTTTGTGCAATGTATGCACTTCCCTCTGCTAAATTTGAAAGATGGGTGATGAGAAATTTAATCAAGCGTTTGAAAGAAGATAGGCGAGTATTATCAACAGCCCCGAAATAATGTATATGCCCCAACGGTAGATCTCAGATCCACAAAAAAAATACTAAAGGAGTCAGTCAGAGGCACGTCCAAACATTACATTTGGCTACAGCATTATAATAATAATGGCTAGTAAGTAGGAAGGGAGGTGTTTTGCTTGTAGGTATTCCTACATCTACCTACATAGATAAAGGTAGGTATAAAATAATACGCCATCGCTTGACCTGCCGAGATTCGAACCCATAACCATCGGATTGAAAACCGAGGTCAGTACCTACCTAATTTGTCATCGAGCGCCAAGCAATTCCACTTTGATGTTGTGTCGAAATACCGACAATCGATGGATCGGACGGATTCACGAGCTCATTCAAAATCAACGTGTTCACAAGCTCGGTGGTTTGAATTGATTGTTGAATTGGTCGTTGAATGGAGAGCGTATCGGTTCAATGCAATTCACGTTCAAATTCAAAAAGCAACCGGTTCACATGCCCGTGCTCGTTGAACGCGCTAGTGAATGGACACGTATGTGACCGCACCTTTTTCTCTATGCAAAACGATTTCGATATTGTCAAAGCGATATGATATATTCGGCCAAACCGCTTAGAAATCATCGTCTGTCGTAGAATGAATCATGTCAATTTTTAAAAGTAATCTAGATCGTTCCATCTTACAAAATATAGTCGGAAACGATGTGATGTTTGTCCCGATACATCGTTGATCGTTTAAAAGAGTAGACCCCATGTACCAAGGTTTTTGAAGTTCTCTCTCTGCATTCGTATTAATCTACACGTTAAAATGTATGCATTACGTACGCTGATGACAAAACAAGTATTTCCTTTGTAATTACGCAGACGACACATATTACATGCAATAACAATGAACGCGAAGCTTTGTGATTACAGTTTTAACTGAATACCAAGTAATACTAGCAAGTTAGCTCACTCCTCCCGATTTGTTGGAGGGTCCCGAGAAAACGTGGCCGTATTTATAATTAAAATGAATAATAACCACGATAATTTTAATCCTATAAACGTGGACGTCTTCTTGAAAAAAAAAACCGGTTAAGTGGACCCGCGTATGAAGGGTTCTGTACCATTATTATCTATAAGAAACAGCAAAAACGTTTGTTGTATAGGAGCCCCACTTAAATATATATTTTAGTCTGTTTTTAGTAATTGTTGTTCTAGCGGCAACAGAAATACATTATCTATGAAAATTACAACTGTCTAGCTATCAAGGTTCAGACAGCGAAGTCTTAGTAATAGGGTCCCGTTTCTACCCATTGGGTATGGAACTCTGAAAATGAAATGAAATAGGATCAACACTGTAATCCCCAAGTACGTTATTTTTAGGTACGTCCGAATAAAGTAAGTTTTCTGTTGAACAATATTTTTACAAATCAAGCATACGTAAAATCCTTCAAATCTGCGAGCTCAGACCAGTGCGCTCAACTGTCACATTATTACATTGTCATCGGAACTAAACAGTTATGCGCAGTATATACCAAGGAGTTCCGTTGAACAGCTCCTGACTCTATAGTTAGATCAGTTCGCTGCCGCCATATTTTCGTAGGTATCGTCGTAGACTGTAGTAGATAATCACGGTCGTTATAAGACGTTCGCCGCATATAGTGGACCGTACGTACTCGTTTAAGAACTTTCTGAGTATCTTTACTAGATTATTAGACAGGCTACTAATCACTTTAAAAGGCTTAGGGTCTATCAGGTGGATTTGCATTAACTCCCTTACTTCATTTATGATCTTTAATCTGTAGGTAGTGGGTTAGATCCCCACCAAGGACAAAGATTTTGGGGTTGAACATAGATCTTTGTTTTTGAACCTGGATGCTATATTTTATTTTAGGTATGACCTTAATTATGAAAAAATGAAAAAAATACCTTTAATAATAAGTATAGATCAGTTATTTAGGTTCTCGTAGTACCTACAAGCTATGCTTAATTTAGTGCTAGATAGTGCTGTCCGAAATGTCCGCCATTTTGATATACTACCTAGATTTTATAATTCAAATGGAATTCAAAGATGCTCCTATCTGATTTAAATCTAAAATCCGAGCATTATCAGCATACACAGCGTCATCTAACCCCAAACTAAGAAAAGTTTATACTATGGGAACTAGATTACTGATACTTATATTTTTTGTAAATAAATACATACTAATTGCACATCTATGTTCACCACACAAATGTTTGTTCTTTGTGGGAATCGCTGTGAGGTAGGGTGAGAGCCCTGGTTGTGGGCATCTTAACAACATTTTAATTATTAACATTTTATATTGAAAACATGATTAAAACGACGATTTTTAAACAACATAGAATAGAGTATTTATCTATATCTTAGGTTAAGCAAAGGTTTTTTTTTTAACAGGCGATATTTATTTATTAATTATTCATATTTAAATAGGAAATATTTAGTTGTGGTCAATCAAATATAGAGGTATGTCACTACTCAAACGTACCATATACAAAGATTTATATTAACCATAGATTTTAAACAAGTTTGTTTGCTATGCTTAGATATTATAAATGACCAAAACCGGGGTAGGCACCACAACCGGGTTGTTAACCCTAAGTCGACTATATAATAGAACAACACGAATTAAAACCTAACAACGTAATTCCCGCGCAGTCGGAATTATCCCATATTTAATTTTGGGAAAATGTAAAAATAAACGTTTTTATTTGTGTAAATAACACAATAAAAACTCCGACCGGCTGTTATTACGAACGTATAAAACTACCGTCCAAATTATGCAGATAAGATCTATGTCGCCATAATTGTAATTTTAGTGTCGTTAGTGCTGTGACGCATAAACAAACGGTTATCGATAACGAAAGTAAAAGGAAACGAAAGTAAAGTTGTTATTTTGTGTGTATATACTAATATTACAAATGCGACAGTATCTCTAAATTTTAACACGGGTGTTTATGTATATGTATTTTCCCGACGGCGCGCGGCGGACAGACTGAGTCTGCCCTCTGGAAAATAAATTAAAGGTAATTACGTGATAAACATCCGTGTTAAAATCTATAGTTATGTCTAATAATCACGATAGTTTGAAAAATAAGAAAGTAACTCAATTTGTCTGTCTGTGACGATATCACAAACCGCTGGGATGATTGTGATGACAGAGATCGTTTAAAGTCTTAGGACGGACATGGGCTACTTTATGTTCCAAAAATTTATTTTTATTTTCTCCTGATTTTTTTATAAAGTAGCAAAAAATTATTTATTGAATTTACGCGGACTAAAAAGCTAGTATGTATATAAAACTCTTGCGTTATTGACTGCCTAAACTAGACTATTCCAGTGGTTCTAGAAACTTGGAGAATATATTCGTTATGATGTTTATAGGTGGAACATAAAAGGAATTCCGGTAAGCCGAAGTTGAAGTCTGTTTGAAAATAACTTCGCGAGGGTTTCCACTATAATAATAATGATTTGTCCCTTCCCATCCCATCTAGACAATATTTCTCAGCGCTTTGGCGTTTTCGATATCATCTTGTCTAATATGCTGAATCGTGTAAATTCAGTTAGGGATATGATTTTTCAAATTCAATATTTGTTGTTGCGCCGACCGGAAGTCGGCATGTTAGAAAAAATTACGCGCATCCGCTTTAGCATTGCAATTACTGGCACCGTTAGTAACCTGCAGCCAATGATAACAGTTAATTACTTTTTGTTGGCACCGATTTATTTAGGTGCCATTTTTTGAATGTGCTATTATTGCGTAGCACTTCCCTTTTGAAATACGCACGAGTGATTACTAAAATTGTTATTCATTTTATAAAAAAAATAAAACAATACAAAAAACCGGCCAAGTGCGAGTTGGACTCGCGCGCGAAGGGTTCCGTATCATTATCTAGAAAAAACGGCCAAAAAACACGTTTGTTGTATGGGAGCCCTACTTAAATATTTATTTTATTCTGTTTTTAGTATTTGTTGTTATAGCGACAAACTAGTGTTTTTGAAGAGCCAACTTTGGAAAATAAATCTATTGAGAATAGTTTCACCAATCGTGTTTCTGTCTGTAATTTATCTAGATTATATACTTAAGTTATCTTTGTCATAATAAACAAAACTGTATGTTTTGCGGTTATTGAAAAAAAACTATTCTGCATTCATCTAAAACATTTATTACTCGTCTTAAGCAAATGTTCTAAAGGTAGGTACTAAGGTACTTAGTACAAAGTGTCACAAAAGGCTTAGATGGTAAAACCACATCAGAAAGTCCGGATGCTTCAATTGCGGGTTTGACTGCGCCTCACCTTTTTCGCTCTTTTTCATCTAAACTAATTCAAAATAAATTGCCGGGGACATTCAACCCACTTCTCGTGTCCGGTGACTTTGGCTGCAAAAAGTGTGAACAATTAGTTGAGTTGATAGCCGACGGATGTGGCACTTGGGTTTACGGCTCGTAACTGGTAAAGCAAAATGTTGAATTTAATTGAAACAGTATACGGTGGGTATTTTGAAACCCACCGTGTTCTAACTTTAGGTTGACACAATTTACGTATGGAATGCAAACTACTGCTAAATTAAATACTTAGACGTGCCTCTGACAACCCCTTAAGTATCTGAGCGCCTATAAACCTACCTTACTTGGGGATTACAGTCGTGTCTATGACTATTTCATTTTAACAAATTTGTTTATACATTTTTCTTTGTTGAGTTATCGGAGTAGGGTTCGAAGTCCAACATATGCGCATATGCGGCTGAACCGATTTGAATAAAAATTAAAATGAACATAGTCCGTGAACTGGGGCCGTACCAGTTCAAAAGTAATATCAAAACAATATTATATATAACTAGCAGTCCGCCCTGGCTTCGCATGGGTGTGAGAAGACTAATAGGCTTGATAATGTTTAATACCTCATATTTTACATTATTTTTATAGCCTATATGTTGCCGAGGACAAATAGCTATATAACAAAAAAGTTTCATCAAAATTCGTCTACTAGTTTTGGCGTGAAAGCCGGACAACAGACAGACAGACACACAAAAAATTCAAAAATATTTTTTTTGGCTTTTGTTACTTGTTTGAAGACCCCTAGAAGTATTTTTTTTAGTTTTTATTCAATGTACAAAATTGAACTCTTCTACAGTTTTATTATATGTATAGATTAGTTTTTATTCAATGTACAGAATTAAACTCTTCTACAGGTTTATTAGATGTATATAGTATAGATATAGATATAGAAATATACACGGATATACACGATGCGAAAGTGACAACGCATTACGAACTCGTATAACGTTGTCACCTGAGTAATATGGTTTTGATATTACTTTAGGACTATGTAGTATAGCCCGAGTATCAGATATGCTACTTTGCATCCGGGTACAGCATACAAAAACGGCGTAAATCAAATATCTGCGTCGCATTTGTCACGTATTTAATCTTGGCAGCACGGCAGCCACCGAGACGAAACTGTAACTCAATATTTGTGTATGGACGTCACCAATTGATTGTCTACGCTGAGTCCGTATCTCCCTCGTGATGGCTCACCACGACAATATCGGATGCTGGAAACAGTACGTACAGTTCGGACAAACAAACCCCCATATCTGACTGGCCTCACAGCTTAGTTGGTAGTAACTCTGCCTTCTGCGCTGTAGGTTGTGGGTTCGATCCCCACCCAGTGTGATGAACATAGATGTTTGTTCTGTGTCTGAGTGTTACTATGTATAATAAGTATGTATTTATAAAAAAAAAAGTAAATAAGTATTCTATCAGTTATCTGGTTCCCATAGTACAAGCTTTGCTTAGTTTGGGGCTAGATGGCGCTGCGTGTAAAGTCCGCCAATATTTATTTATTTATTTATCTACACTACTGTAATAATGAGGTATTAATTCTCAAAGAGGTTTGACGTCAGGCGGCCGGCCGGTTGTAAAACATAAGTTAAAACGTTAAGTTAAACATCTTCATGTTTGTGAATATGTTGTGCCGCGTGAAAAACCTAAGTGAAATAAATAAATGATGATTATAATAATGAGGTAAAATAGATAAACTAAAACCTACTGGACCAATTTTAAAATTTTTTTCACGTATCAAAAGCTACGTTATCAGCGATTAACAAATGCTATATTTTATTGACAAAAAAAAATAGAGATCTCCACGAAACTTGCAATAATGTAACCTAAGTTATAAAAAAAATGCCTTTAATCTTCATTACTCCACGAAAATTGCAATAATGTAACCTAAGTTATTAAAAAAATGCCTTTAATCTTCATTACTCCACGAAAATTGCAATAATGTAACCTAAGTTATTAAAAAAATGCCTTTAATCTTCATTACTCCACGAAAATTGCAATATTGTAACCTAAGTTATTAAAAAAATGCCTTTAATCTTCATTACTCCACGAAAATTGCAATAATGTAACCTAAGTTATTAAAAAAATGCCTTTAATCTTCATTACTCCACGAAACTTGCAATAATGTAACCTAAGTTATTAAAAAAATGCCTATAATCTTCATTACTCCACGAAACTTGCAATATTGTAACCTAAGTTATTAAAAAAATGCCTTTAATCTTCATTACTCCACGAAAATTGCAATAATGTAACCTAAGTTATTAAAAAAATGCCTATAATCTTCATTACTCCACGAAACTTGCAATAATGTAACCTAAGTTATTAAAAAAATGCCTTTAATCTTCATTGGTACACACGTGCGAAGCCGGAGCAGGCAGCTTTAATATTATAAAATGTCGTTTGCTAAAATGGTCAATAAATCTATTGCTAAAGTAACGCTTTTGCTAAATAAACTCAGTGAAGGAGGAAAAATAATTATTGTGATTTGTACCAGCCGTTTCTAAAACCTGTGGCGCTACACTAACAAAGTTTACCCTCCTTTGTGCGCCAGTAAAAAGCAAATCGAGTTACTGACAAAAACAGAGAAAATCGACGGACAAACACCATTATCACGGCCATTTTCGAGGATGCGCTCGTGATGATAGTATTTTTCATCGCCCGGACCATTCCGACTGCGACAATATTGATACGTTTGAATTACATTGCGCTTTATCTTGAGGTGTCTAATGTAAATCCTAATAATATTATAAATGCGAAAGTTTGTGAGTTTGTATGTATGTTTGTTCCTCAATCAGGCCTAAACGACAAAACGGATTAAGTTGAAATTTACTGTAAATAATGCCCGAATAAATAATAGACTACTGTAATATATGAAAAACATCCCAAAAACGATAAAAAAACGCAAAAGGCATGATTTCTGTATAAATGGCGCTGGTGTGCAACAAATCTGACATCACAGACTAAAAACATGTAGTTTTTTCTATTTGATTAATGAAATTTTACAGGACAACATCTGTCATGGGTCGGCTAGTTAATAATATGAAAAATAAAAAATTAATAAGATCACGACTTATTATTTTTCAAACTATCGTGATTAGTATACATAACTATAGATTTTAACACGGGTGTTTATCACGTAATTACCTTTAATTTATTTTCCCGACGTTTCGGCTATGTTACAATAGCCATGGTCGCGGGCAGACTGATAAATCCCCAAGTACGGTAGACATCCTCTCAGATCTCCAGGCGCTTAGATCCTTGAAGATGTTTAGAGGCGGTAGTCAGAGGCCCGTCCAAACATTATATTTGACACATGTCCACATTTTGCTGTAGTTAGCATTCCATATGTGACAGGTTGCAAGCCCATCGCCGCTTATAAGAATACTAACTTGTTTCCTCACGATGTTTCCTTCACCGCTTTGAGTACGTCTTTTGATGCGCATATAAATTTGATGCACTCCGGGATTCGAACTATCGACCTTCAGTTTGAAAGACGAGGTACCTCCCACTCGGCCAACACGGCTTAAAGTAATCTCTTAAAGTAATACTGATTTCATCTTAGTTTAGAATTATAGTACTGCTCCAGGAATACAATGAAAAACTAATTGAGTAACAGTGTGACACAAGCCAGCATTGGTCTTGAAACAAAACAATACACCCGAAAACGAATGGTAGCAAGGATCCAATACACGACTTCTCTTTTTGGTCGGATTCGATCGGGTCCACTAAACAAACTCTCAGGTTGACTCGTCAATCGATTAGTCTCACACGGTAGGTAGGTACTGAAAACTTTTCAAAAAAAAAAAAAACCGGCCAAGTGCGGGTTGGATTCGCGCACGAAGGGTTCCGTACCATTATCTATAAAAACAACAAAAAAGTCATGTTTGTTGTATGGGAGCCCCCCTTAAATATTTATTTTATTCTGTTTTTAGTATTTGTTGTTAAAGCAGCAGCAGAAATACATCATCTGTGAAAATTTCAACTGTCTAGCTATCATGGTTCATGAGATACAGCCCTGTGACAGACAGACGGACAGACAGACGGACAGACAGACGGACAGACGGACAGACGGACAGCGAAGTCTTAGTAATAGGGTCCCGTTTTTACCCTTTGGGTACGGAACCCTAAAAATGGTATATGGTGGGAAGATTGACTAACTAATTTGTCTTTTTATGCGTCGTTCAAGCACTTCAAATACTTAATGTTTTGGTAGTTCATTCGATAATGGAAAATAAATTAAACATCAAGAAAAATAAATATTATTGACAAAGCTATCACGATATTTAGGTAAGTACCTATTCAGCGCTCGATTTGCATAAATATGTATAGGTATCAATTGAATAAAAAATATAAACTATGAAAGTACCTACAGTACCTATATTACGTAGGTATTACTACATAGTATAAAGCAAAGTAGCTTTCCGCTTCCCGCGTCTGTATGTATGTATGTATGTTTGCTTATATCTTTAAAACTACACAACGGATTTTGATGCGGTTTTTTTTAATAGATGGGACAGGAGGAAGGTTTATATGTATTAAACCCGTGCGAAGCCGGGGCAGGTCGCTAGTATTTTATAAAGCAAAACAAAATTTTGCTTTTGTCACAGACAGACTGACAACGTTACTTTCGCATTTGTAATAATAAGTATAGATGCTAAATTGATAATCCCCTGTTTTTTCGAAGGTAAAAAAATAATTCTATCCTTCAAGTAGACCAACAGCGAATAAGCGATAATCGTGCCTAATTAATTACAAAGTATGAGTTAAGATTGTAACCTTATCTTCGCTAAATGAAGTTATATTTTACTGCCAGTTTTATTGGCTATAAACATGATGCCCACGAATCAGCTATTAAATCCTACTAATATTACTTACATAATGCAAAAAAATTGAATTCTGTAGTTACGCGGGTTCAATCACGACGTAAGGGCTTCGATTTTTATGAAAATTGGGACAATTCAAAACAAAAATCATATATTTCAATAAATCACAAGGATCACTTTGAAACGTCTTATGAACTAGGTGAAGCTACGTCTGTTCCTCGCGACCAAGCCTAGAAGAATCAGGCAACAAACGCGGCTTGGGGTCTACCTTTTTTTTCAATGATCCTTTCCTTATTGCTATGTAGACTGTAGAGCTCCAGTATGGTGCCGTAAGAACCCTTATATTCTGTATCGAGAAGAGGGCGTTGGTGTCTGGGACGTAGCCTAGCACTTCTGCAGGCATCATCGTTTTTTTACTGTTTTTAGGGTTCCGTACCCAATGGGTAAAAACGGGATCCTATTACTAAGACTTCGCTGTCCGTCTGTCTGTCCGTCTGTCTGTCACAAGGCTGTATCTCATGAACCGTGATAGCTAGACAGTTGAAATTTTCACAAATGATGTATTTCTGTTGCCACTATAATAACAACTACTAAAAACAGAATTAAATAAATGTTTAAAAAAAAACGTGACGGCTCCCAAACAAGAACGTGATTTTTGTTCCGTTTTTTATAGATAATGGTACGGAACCCTAAGTGTGCGAGCCCGACACGCACTTGGCCGGTTTTTATATATAGTCCTTGTTCCCAATAAATATTATTGATTTGATTTGAATTCTCAAAATTTTCGAAAATAGCGGCACCTAGGGAGGACTCCTGTTTAATTATCATTAGAAACAAAACCATCATCTTAAAATCTACCCTTAGAACATTAATGCCCCCTACATTAATGACGCAGTAATTTTTCGTCGCCCAGCCCTTCTCCTTGTTAATTATTTAAACCTGTCATAGACAACATCAATCATAGAGCAGTTGTTAGACCATCAGTCAATTAGCATCCACTCATAAAATAGCTTGATTTTTTATCGTCATTTGTTTTTATGTGTTTGCAAAAAGGGCCGACACAGGCCCGAAGGTACTGCATGTTAGTGATAATAATAATCAGGCACAGACTTATAGACTATCCACCATAGACTACAATTCTTTTTAAATATTTTATATACCTATAATATTTTACATCTAATACTAATATATTACAGAATATAGAGCCGTGTTGGCCGAGTGGGAGGTACCTCGACTTTCAATCTGAAGGTCGTGGGTTCGAATCCTGGCCGTGCATCATGGATTTTCCTGATCCAAAAATGTATATGCGCATCAAAACACGAGCTCAAGACAGTTAGGGAAAACATCGTAAGAAAACCAGTTGGGGCGACGGGCTTACAACCTGTCACGTGTGGAATGCGAACTATTGCAAAATGTGGGCATGTGCCAAATGTAATATTTGTACGTGACTAACCTCTTTAGACATCTTCAAGGATCTGATCGTCTGGAGATCTGAGAGGATGTAATCCCCAAGTACGACTGTAATCCCCAAGTACGGTAGAGTATCTGATCGTCTGGAGATCTGAGAGGATGTAATCCCCAAGTACGACTGTAATCCCCAAGTACGGTAGAGTACTTGGGGATTACAGTCGTGAACCTATCTTTTTAGGGTTCCGTACCCAAAGGGTAAAATCGGAACCCTATTACCAAGACTTCGCTGTCCGTCTGTCTGTCTGTCTGTCCGTCTGTCTGTCACAGGGCTGTATCTCATGAACCGTGATAGCTAGACAGTTGAAATTTTCACAGATTATGTATTTCTGTTGCTGCTCTAACAACAAATACTAAAAACAGAATAAAATCAATATTTAAGGGGGGCTCCCATACAACAAACATGATTTTTTTGCCGTTTTTATAGATAATGGTACGGAACCCTTCGTGCGCGAGTCCGACTCGCACTTGGCCGGTTTTTTTTTAGTTAGGCTCAGCCTACAGGTCCTACGCTGCTGTTTTGATGTGACAGGAAGTCTAACAGACGTTACAAAGGTACCTTAAGGTCACATCTACCGAAATCCAATTAATATTTCAAAACTGTCACGTCAGTCATTAATCACCCAGATTCACCCAGTTAGCTGTGTCGTTTTGTTCAGTGTATTAGAAAGCTCTCAGTGAGCCAAATCGACTTTTAATTAGTCAGATAAGAGGCTCATTACACAAGCATTAGTTGTGTCAACTAACGTTTTCCATATTCTTTTAGGGTTCCATAAATAAAAAATAGATTCTCTAGAGAAGATACACATCGGAAAGCGTAGCGTAGAACGGCCCGCGCCCCCACTAAAATATGACCTAATAAAGGTTGCTGTAATGGAATCAAAACGCACCATAGACAAAGAACTTTACTAACCATAGACTAATAAACAAGTTTGTTTGCTATGCTAAGTTATATTATTGTCTGCCAAAGTTGCGAGTGGCCGGAGCCGGCGTTCTGTAACTGTATGACATGTAATTGGTACCTTTCGTAGACCAAGACAAGTTTGAGGACCATTGAGGTATTTATTTGTAATATGTTTTCCTGTTCATAAATATTATTATTATTTAAATCATTTTTAGTCGTTGTACGAGTAAGTAGCTACTCATTTTTGATTTTCGAAGGTTTACTTTGAAAAACGAACACGAAGATACTGTTTTGGGTCTGATAAAAAAAGTTAAGCAAAGAGGTCTTTCTTAAACCGTTGTATCTTTATACGGAACCTCAGAACAAATAAAACATGCTTGACATCAAACAAATTGCTTCAACTTCATAATATTAGCGTTTCGAGCGCAAGTGAGCGTGTCGCGCGGTAATGTCATTTTAACAGATGCTAATGCCATTCTTTCTTTGTTACTTTTGTTGTAATGCTCAATGGTTTTGTGTTACATCAATAATAGGTTAAATATGTCTCTTTTCACTTAAATGTATCTTTATCTCAGAGAAACATAATATAGTTACTGTCTAGAAATCAAATAATATGTCATGAAATCAAAATAAAATCCATCCAGTAAAGTCTTATGCATTCAAAAGAAATTCACCTTATGAAAGTAGAAAATGTTTTTTTTAATCATTTGTTAGATAAAACAAAAATAGTGCCAAACTAAACAAAAATTCTAATAAATATCTTTGGTGCAGCATCAAAACATAAAACATCGTGAAGAAACCAGTTAGAATTCTTATAAGCGGCGATGGACTTGCAACCTGTCACGTAGGGAATGTTAACTACTGCAAAATGTGGGCATGTGCCAAATATACCTAATAACCTCTCTACTCCCTCTAGACATTTTCAAAGGATCTAAGCGCCTGGAGATCTGAGAATATGTCTACCGTCGTCTACCATATCAGTCGTAATCCTATTTTTTTTTTAATTTGATATCTTAGGTAGAGTGATTTTAAAATGGTGCTTGCTACTTTCGACGAATCTCTGGCAGATTTTGAAGCAAACAACATAATAATTTATTTGTGCTAGTTTGTAAAAAGAATACAAGAATCAATAAAATGTAACGGCTAATTCAAAGATTGCGGCCATTACCCGCACTTAGAGCTGCACCAAATGATACCCTCTCGCAGTCCCACGGACGAATAATCCCCAACACATTACGGGACGATTTTCACGGCTAGCTATAATTTAATATAATCCAAAGTGGTGCATTCGTACTGTTTCCGAACGACACTTTTCATGCCAAAATCAATTTAAAAACATAACACAATAGCGTTCCACATTCAAAAGCTTTGGGAATCTTCGACTTTGTATCCGAGGAATAGAACAGACATTCGATATTTAAATTCAAAAGTGAGCTTTAAAGAGTTGTGCGCATTGCAGATTGTCGAAGATGAGCCGATTCAAACGATCGTGATTTCGATAATCGGATGGCATGTTATCGATCACGAAGTTAAGGTTTCCAATCGATTTGATTGTGGATCAATGTTTTGATTTCCAATTCACGCTTGCGCCGATTTCATGCTAAATAGCGTCACGTAGGTGATGTTCATAATACGCATCGCAATTTTCGATATCATTTTGAAATTGCAACTTTGCAACAATTTTCATGTGTACTTACTAACTTTATGTTTATTTCGAAAGGTATCTACTTAGGATAACTCTAACTTCTAGGCTGCTAGGTTCTCTAAAAGGATCACGTTGAGCTTAATAATAATGTACCTAAGTATTGTTTATGTATACAGTATAATGCAGCTCTATATACCTAGCTTAATCGTTACATAAAAGCTCACAACATTGCAAACAAGTACCTACTTACCCAAATGATTAAATTGTCTGCGTAAACAAAATAATTAGAAACTAACCGAAACAAAATGATTCCAACAGGTATTTTTCAACTTTTTTTGGATACAAATGTACCTAGGTACCTATCCCCTAAAGTTTTACATAAATGTTATTTAGTAATGCGTAAGCGATCATTTAAAGTGCCATTAAACCTTTATAACGACCAGTCGGGACGTGACATCCGCCATGACGGTTCCCGAAACTAACTAATTTCGAATTTTCGTCCAATGATGCCGAAATTACGAAGAATAAACCTTTATAAATTGTAGTGAGTGGATGATTACACAGAAATCCCGCCCAAAGTTGCTCGTGATCCATAAAACGGACGTTTTGTCGTCTATAATTTGTTTCCTAATTTTTTATTACTTATCAAATGATTGTGGAGTTGAAATCGATTACTCGAACCGGGTTTGTTTGATGACAACCCCATAACATTTTATCAATGCATACTTTTTAAAAATAATTCTAATTAAGGTTCTATATCTTTTTTGTTTCATTTAGTGACGAAAGCTTTCTTATTATTGTAACGTCGTGTCTTCGGGGTAAATCATTAATCAAATTCCAATCAATTTTCATACTTTAAAACCATGTTTTTTTATATTTTTTACATTAACCTACCTACTTACTCGTATAAATATATAGGTAGATACAACCTCCCTTATTTATCATGAGTCATTACTATTATTTACTTGTTGGTCAACCTTTTGTCAGCATTTTGAGGTGTAAATCGCTCTGACACTATACAATTTGAGCACAATTGATCAGAACAGGAACCACGGTCACTTGGGGACGATTAGTTGACCTTACCACGCCATCATAATTGAAATGATGTTATATCCAAATGAGTTGTAGTTTATCTAACTGTTGTAACAATTGTCTACAATGTATGTAACTATGTTTGATAAGGTGGAATCTTACAACTCAATTTTGATTATCCCCAACCGATTGAGCTGAAATTTTGTATAATATGTAACTTCGGTGACAATGCAATAATACGGTGACAGTAAGCTGATAAAGGAGTTCGAATGTAGCCATAGGAACTCATCTGCTAGATAACATAGCCCCGTCGTGTTTGGGCTCGTTGTACCTATTTGGCTTGAAGAGCTCTAAAATTAAAAAAGCTTGTTTTTAAAAATATATTTTTAATAAAAACAACTATGTACGTCACATCAATGTTTGTGCTAGGTGGGAATCGAACCCACAACCTACAGCGCCGAAGGCAGAGTAACCACTAAGTCGAATTTTATTTTATCAAAAAAATCTGACATTGAATGAATTTAAATACCGAATGATACGCATTCTACCAAAAATCGTTTATTTTATCAGTACAAAGTTCATAGGGAAAAAATTTTAAGTTGACTGAAACTGCTTTTTTGTATGCGATTATATTCTGTCACAGGTCGCGGCTAGTAATTATCTATTTTCTACGTACTTCGCATATAAACTTAGGTACCTATAGTATCTACGTAAAAAGTATTTATTTTAAACCTAGTAAACTTTTTGCTTAACCTTTTACAAACTTCATGGCAAGTTGACGTTTTGATGGAAAGTTATTATGACTGTTTGATACCAAACAAACGAAACTGAAGTGAAGTGTTAATTATGATAATGCAATTACGAGATCACTTTTGCACAATGTATGGTAACATACACCTAATACCCAATTTGTCAAATACATTTGAACCTTATCCTATAAGAATTAAGGTTGAGATTGGCGCAAGTTTTGCAAAATAAACGGCGGAATAAAATGGTCGATCGGTCCTTGAGTAAGTTTGACCTTTACAAATAAAAAAAAAATGTTTAACTGCGCGCTTCGTGAAATACCACCTGTCAATTTGGAATAAGTAATAATACTCCTTTGTGATGTGAAGTTGTCGGTTATGGTGATATGTGAAATGTTTGGTTTTTTGTATGGGCTGAGTCTACCCGGATAAGACGGAAAAAGTGATAAAACCGCATTATCTTGAAAACCATCAAACTTAAAAAGAAACTGTCTATAATTTATTTAGCTAGTATGATTATCTAACGAATTATATTAAAATGAACTGTTTAGCTATTCATAGTTTTGATTAAAAACGAAACTAGTGATTTTGAATACCCAACTTTGGAAAATAAATCTATCGAGAAATGTTTCACCAATCGTGTTTCGTCTATAATTTAAAATAAAAATAAATAGGATCACGACTGTAATCCCCAAGTACGGTAAACATCCTCTCAGATCTCCAGGCGCTTCGATCCTTTGAAGATGTCTAGAGGGTAATGTGTAGTCCAAACACTACATTTGGAACATGTCCTTATTTTGCAGTAGTAAGTATAGTGGTTTGATGTAAATGTGTGCTGTTTTTTAATTTGTGCTGACTGCTGAAGCTCTTTAGTATTTTTCTTTTATTGTTGTGCGTACCTGGTTAGTACTTTTAATAATTATTCTTGTTTGATCCTTCACCTTTTTCTTACGGCACCACACTGGAGCTCTACATAACATTAAGGATTATTGAAAAAAAAGGTAGACCCCAAGCGGTGTTTGTTGCCTGATTCTTCTAGGCTTGGTTGCGAGGAATCGACGTAGCTTCACCTAGTTCCTAAGACGTTTCAATACCTTGTGATTTTATTGAAATAAATAATTTTTGAATTTGAATAATATAGAATATATTAGATATATAGAATAATATAGACCCGCCCCGGCTTTGCACGGGTTTAATACGTATAAACCTTCCTCCTGAATCACTCTATCTATTAAAAAAACCGCATCAAAATCCGTTGTGTAGTTTTAAAGATATAAGCATACATACAGACGAGGGAAGCGGGAAGCGACTTTGCTTTATACTATGTAGTGACTAGCCTCTTTAAGTAAACCATCAACATTGGCTCACGTGGTGATGGTGAATAAGACATCAAACTAACATAGCATCAGCATTACGCTGACATCAACACATCGCTTAGGGGGCGATAATGGTCGTCCTCACGCAACGCTATCTTTAGCTATTTAAATAGCAGAGGTGGTGTGTATGTACTCATCCAGGTTTCAAAACCAGGTTTAGACGTTAAAAAAAATCGTAACATGTATGACGTCACGGTTCTTACGCGTATTTACTTAAGTATTTTAGTATTTGAAAGTGTTTTTATACTTGAAAGTATTTTATACCTGTTTAAAAAATAAAAATCACCGCCTATGGGGTGAGTTGGTTCGAGTCGCAAACTCTTAATATCTCAAATACTTTAAAGTATTGAAGATGGTATTTGTTGGACCTAGTACTTGGAAACACGAGTACGCCCCAACTCTATTAAACAGTACCAAACAGTTTCATAACAAATAAAATTGAACAGTTTAAAAAGTAAATATTGTTCTTTATTTAAATCTAGGTTAGGATCGCAGAATGAAAACTTCTTGTAGGCGAAAAGATAAAAAGAAAAGAGACCGAAATAAAATTAAGTTTGGTCTTGCTCTACATAATAAGGCTAGTATTTCAAATACTAGCATAATGTGCGGACTACAAGTATGTATTTGTGTAAAAGAGAGGTACTTGCTTCATTACACTGCAGCTCTACATAGCATTTAATAATTTAATAAGTTGTCTGTTAAAAAATATTTTTCAATGACAAATTTTTGTAAAATCATTTATGGCCCTGTAAGTCGACGATTGCTCTTTTTCAAAACGAAAAAAGAAATACTTCTGAACAAGCCACATCTCCTATTTTTATAAGTATATTACTTCAGGTTCCAACCTAGATTTCTATTAAGCTGAAAACATAATAGCAGAAACTTGTCACGATAAAGATATTATTTCAAAATGATACGTTTTAGAATTTATGATCGAAATACTTTGATACCTACTATTAAGATCAACTTGTGATTTATTGTTAAAGATAGGTAATATGTAGATCTAGATTTCTACTAAGATAGGTTTTGGATAAGTAATTATACATAAATATCATTAATTTATTCGAAAAGCAAAGGCGGACAAAGAGAAAATGGTAATAAGGGGTGGGTAAAGCTACCCCTATTACTTGCCTACCAGCAACGCGATCTCATAAAAACTGTCGATAATATTTACGATACGCATACGCCATCTAGAGCTTGCCGTTGTTAACTGTCTTAGTCGTTTTTGCCGCGGTTTTAGGAACTGGCAGCGCCTTAAACCATCTAGCACCAGCGCCTGGCACTTATTATAACAATGTCATCTTAACAATGAATGTAATGGCTTAACAATAATGTAAAGTTTTTACTCTAAGAAGTAGTTACTAAGGAGTTCCGTTGTGAAGTCTGTTGATAAGCTCCTGCAGGACTCCATAATCAGATCAGCTCGCTGTCACCATATTTCGGCTCAATCGGTTGGGGATAACTGCTTTAAAATTGAGTTGAAAGATTCAACCCGAACATAGTTACATACATACATTGCAGTGTAGCCAAAACAGATTTATCAAAATGGTGGGCCCCAAGCCGTGTTTGTTGCCTGATTCTTCTAAGCTTTGCTTGAACAAGCGTAGCTTCACCTAGCTCCTAAGACGTGATTTTATTTAAATTACTAGCTGTCCCGACAGACGTTGTCCTGTTAAATTTCAATAGCCCCGTAGAAAAAAGTACTCTCAATTTTTCCCGAATATTACAACTTTACGATAGATTTTCCAAAATTTTCTTTTATACAAACCTTGTCCTGACAATAAGGAACTCATAAAAAAATGAATCATCTAATTTGGTGGAGTCGTTCGGAAGTTATGTACATAATTTTTTAGGGTTCCGTACCCAAAGTCTAAACTTGGAACCCTATTACTAAGACTTCGCTGTCCGTCTGTCTGTCTGTGCGTTTTTTTTTATTTTTATATATAGGTATAGATTACTTTGACTTTGATACTTAGGCTTACCTATAAGTAGTTGTATCTATGCAAATCAATGGTCCCCGTTCCTGAGTAGTTCTGACATACCTCGTAAAACGTTAATTCTCAACGTAATTTTATTTCCCTTTAGACGAGGAACTTGGCCCATAAAATAAAGTCCAATGCACATTTCCTTATAAACTGCAGTAACATTTGTAAAAGCAAATTAAATTTGTTCAGCTAATTAGTGTTCATGAAGTCATTTCGGATTTTATTGTCGGTTCGCATGTTCCGTGTTCGTGGAAAACATTTTTGTTTTTACGCTTTTGTGTGGTGTAAGGGAAAAGCGAGTGATTTAATAGAAATGTGATGTTTGGACGTGTCTCTGACTTACCCCCTGTAGACATTTTCAATATAATAAGATGACTACCGTACTTGGGGATTACCTACAGTCGTGATCCTATAGTTTTTTTTATTACAACCGTATTGGCCGAATTTAGTATTTTTTTAGGGTTCTGTACCCAAAGGGTAAAAACAGGACCCTATTACTTAGACTCCTCGGTCCGTCTATTTGTCTGTCACAAGGCTGTATCTCATGAACCGTAGTAGCTAGACAGTAATTTTTACAGATGATGTACGTATTTCTGTTGCCGCTATAACAACAAATACAGAATAAAATAAATATTTAAGTGGGGCATACAACTAACGTGATTTTTTGCTGTTTTTTATAGATGGTACGGAACTTTTCGTGCGCGAGTCCGACTCGCACTTGGCCGGTTTTTATTTAGTCTTTCTATCCAAAGATCGATCAATGGTTTTTGTATTCGATAATTACGTCTAAAAAACCAAAAAAAATCGACGAAACTGTTTCGATCGAAAAGTCAAGGGAAAATATTCGTTTATAAGTTTTAAGAAGGAACTACTGCCTATAATTCTCTACACAATAGACTTGTCATGTGTGAAATGCTTACTACTGCAAATGTGCGCAACGTGTAATGTTTGTAGATGCCTCTGACTAACCCCTTTAAACACAGTTAGCAAATTATGCAAACTTATAAGTTAAAACGTATAGTTAAACGCGTTAAAGGCAGTGATTATATGAAGTTAAAATAAAATTTTAGTGCATTTAAATAAATTGCGGGCAATCGTAAATGAAACTATCATTACTTTCTATGTACAGGTGGATACAAAAGTATTATGTGTAATGTGTAACTAGCAGACCCGCGACTGACGTTGTCCTGATCAAATTTCGATAATCGCATAGAGTAACGCACATTGCTATGACGACTGATGTCAACACGGATGTTAGATTTTTTGAACACCAGCGCCATCTATATCGAAATCTTCCTTATGCGTATTATTTATCATTTTGGAGATGTTTTTCGTATTTTAAAGTAGTCTATGTATTATTCGGCCATTATATCCACATCTACATCAAATTTCATCTTAATTTTAGGCCTGATTGAGGGACAAACATACAAAAAAACTCACCAACTTTCGTATTTGTAATTTTATTAGGATAAGTAACATCCAACAGTCATTTTAACTATATATACGGCTAATCATCAAGTTATTTATTGTAATGCTGGTATTTCGAGACAATTCAAATAAAATAACGTGGTAATTAGCCGTATTTATACATTATAATGAATAACAACCACGATAGTTTTAAATATAAATGTCATAATATGTATAAACAGCGATGGACTTGCAATCGGCATGTATTGTGACATGCCTCTGACTAACCCTTATAGGTATGTTAAACGACAAAACGGATTAAGATGAAATTTGCTGTAGATGTAAATATAATGCTCGAATAAAACATAGACTACTTTAAAATACGAAAAACATCTCCAAAATGATGGCACTGATGTGTTTAAAATCTAACATCCGTGATCCGTGTTAACATCAGTCGTCATAGCAACGTGCGTTACTCCATGCGGTCATCGAAATTTGGACAGGACAACGTCTGTGTCGGGGCTAGTACCTAAATAAAGTTTATCGACTATTGTACTTACCTGTACCCACACTAAGCCTATGATCAGTGAACTATTAACTGGTCCCTACAATGTATCCTTTCCCTTTATTTCTCTTCGCAGCTAAATCCTGAGATTACTACTGCCAGGGCTAATATACCTACAACAAACTAACCTTTTCTTACCCTCGTATTCAAGAACGACACTATGAGAACACGCACCCACAGTGGATGAAATCTTTTTTCATAAAAATCACTTTATGTGTTGTGCGACACTGCATAGTGTGACTAGAGGCACATTGTCGTGTGCCTCTAGCCAAAGTTGAGGTCTAAAGTCACACGGTAGTGTGTGCCATAGTGTCGCTCAACAAGTGATGTTTATGAAAACAGATTTCGTCCACTGTGGGTGCGTGTTCTCATAGTGTCGTTCTTGAATACGAGGGGTGTGCTCAAGTTATGTGTAACTAATTAGCGACGAGGATATTTATTTGTGTTTTTCTACCGAGGAATACAGGAGGTTCCCAATTCGACGCAAATATATAATTAATGCTACTGTTTGGACGTGCTGCCTAACCCCTTTAAACATCTTGAGTGCCTGGTTTTTTGAGGATTTGAGAGGATGTCTACCGTACTTTGGGATTACAGTTGATTTAATTTCTATAAATTTTATTTTTGTTGCTTATTTTACTGTGTAGAAAATAATAAATAATAATAAATAAAGATGGCGGACTTTACATACAGCGCCATCTAGCCCCAAACTAAGCAACCTTGTACTATGGGAACCAGCTAACTGATTGAATACTTTTTACATACATTATGATATACCAAGTTGATCCCATTTAAATTGTATAACTATATGTAGTAATAGTAAATAGTTACTGTAGAAAATTTTAAAAAGTAATATCGTCTCTAGACTTTTCGATTGATTGATATATTTTTGACAGTTTTCTTTTTAGTTTTTAACCGACGAAAAATGGAGGAGGTTCACGAGTCGAGGCGTATATATATTTTTTATTTATAAAACGTAATTAATATTGTATACGAATTTTATCCCATTTATAGGACATGGCATGGTGCATTAAACTAAACTAAACTAAACAAATTAATTATGAAAACCATACAATTATTGTATTTCTATAGAAAACATAGATTCTATAATAGTTATTATGAAATAGGTTTATTTAATCTCTACCGATGTAGCTCGACTGATATTCAGAGCTCTGGCAATGAAAGCCAGGGGGTGAATATCGATTTTTAGGGTTCCGTACCCAAAGGATAAAAACAAGACCATATTACTACTTCGCAGTCCGTCTGTCTGTATCTCACGAACCGCGATAGCTAGACAGTTGACATTTTCACAGATGTATTTCTGTTGCCGCTACAACAACAAATACTAAAAACAGAAAAAAACAAATGTTTAGATGGGTCTTCCATACAACAAGTGTGATTTTTTTGCCGGTTTTTTCTAGATAATTGTACGGAACCCTTCTGACTCGCACTTAGCAATTTTTTTATGAAATAAGCCTGCAAACCTATGTACCTACGTATCCACCATAAATTATTCCAGACAGCCTATGAAATTATAAGATTACAAGTGCAATTATCAGTTAAATTACTACAATAAACATCTAAGAGCACCGCTCAAGGTAATAATAAAGCCGTAATCCGCTGATTACTGTTGTAATATTGATTACTGTAATATTATTGAATGCACTAATGAATGCAATGTGGTAATATTGAATGCGGTGATGCTACTTTGTGTTGGTAATCACGTAGTTTGTTAGGGAATCGCGCTTTTTGGGTTCCGTACCCGAAGGGTCAAAACGGGACCCTATTACTATGACTCCGTCTGTCTATCTGTCACAGGGATGTATCTCATGAACCGTGATTGCTAGTTGAAATTTTCACAGATTATATATTTGTGGCCTTTTTTAACAACAATTATTAAAAACAGAATAAAATAAATATTTAAGTGAGGCTCCCATACAACAAACGTGATTTTTTTGCCGTTGTTTATAGATAATGGTACGGAACCCTTCGTGCGCGAGTCCGACTCGCACTTGCCCAGTTTTTTTAGCAACGGATGCATAAATAAATATTGCATACTGAACTTCTTAAACTACTGTCTTAAAAGTTAGGAGAGGTGGGTAGCGGTGAAGGTAAGACTACAACAGTTAGTTGACAGACAGAGAGACAGACGAATAGCTAAGTCTTAGTAATAGGTTCCCGTTTTTACCCTTTAGGTACGGAACCCTAAAAAGCATTAATTATTTCGCTGCTCATAGCTCAGAAGTTCGACAGAAACTGACAAATAAACTTTAAGGTGATAAGTTAATTATTTGACGTTTTGTATGGGCAAAAGTGATAAAACTGCATCATCTTGAAAACCATCATATTTAAAAAAAAATGTCTTTAATTTAGGTAGCTAGTATGATTATCTAACGAATTATATAAAAATGAACTATTTATCTATTCATAGTTTTGATTAAAAACGAAACTAGTGTTTTTGAAGAGCCAACGAAAAAAGAAAAGTTTAACCAATCGTGTTTCTGTCTTTAATTTATCTAGATTAAAAAGTTATCTTTGTCATAAAAAACAAAACTGTATGTTTTTCGGTTATTGAGAAAAAACGATTCTGCATTCATCAAAAACATTTATTACTCGTCTTAATTTTATAATTGCTGGCTTTAAAGTTAGTTACCTTATGGTAACTTTGGTGCGTGGTGTCAGTACGTCTTCATTTACAATTAACCACAAACAAACATAACTTTACAACAAAGGACCCGACTGCCATCACAAAGGTGCTAGTAAAAACTCAATCGCGCTTCGCTTCACCGGAGATCATTTACACAGAAAGCTGGTTCCTGACCGATATTATAAAATTCATAATGTCAAAACGGGAAATTACTTGCGTTAAAATATGGGTGAGAGCGTTGTAGGCATTTTAAAATTCAAATAATCGGTTTATTAATAAAAATTAATAAAACGTCGATTTTTAAACAGAATAACAACATGTAATAAAACTGTAGAAGAGTTCAATTCTGTACATTAAATAAAAACTAAAAAAATACTCCTAAGGGCATTTAAACAAGTAACACAAGCAAAAAAAACATTTTGAAATTTTTGTCTGTCTGTCTGTTCAGACTGAATATAGTTAATAGACTGTTTCACGGAAAAACTACTAGACGGATTTTGATAAAATATTTTTTGATAAGTAGCTATTAGTCCTCGGCAACATATGGGCTATAATTTATTTTGAAGATTAGAATACCAGATGTGAAACTATCTGTCGCCCAGCGAAGCGGGCAAGGGTCAGCTAGTAGAGTATAATTTATCTATCTCTTAGGTTAAACAAAGTTTTTGTAACAGGCGATATTTATTTATTAATTATTGAAATTTAAATAGACTAAAATGGAAATAATTTAGTTGTGGTCAATCAAGTCTAGTTATATCTCTAGATATTATTACAATAACGGGAATTACTCACGTGATGATTGTAATAATGTGTAGTACAACTCACGAAAGTTTTGAAAGTGAAATATCTCTAGATGTTGTTAATATACCCATAACAAGCGCACTCTCCCTACTTATGGGCAAAAAATACTATCATTATAATGATTTTCAATAATTTTTCAAGAATTGTCGTTTGTAGTCCTAGTACCAAGTTATTTTTATGTGGTTGTTATGTGTTTTGATAATGAATTAATAAAAAATATTTTTTTAAGTTTTTTTTATTTCCAAATTATTAACGAAATATAACCGCAGGGCAAAGTCAGATCAAATATTACGCATCAGTCGGCCGCAACCCGCTTTCAGTGCAACCAATGCTCAGGCTTCGCCAAAGAATGTAATTAACAGAACAGCAATAAAAATAATTGGGAACAAAAACCATCCGCTTCGGGCCGTCATTTATTATTTTGATTACCCTCGTTATTGTGTTTCGATGTTTTTCAAACGTGCATAGTGTTCGAAGTTTAAACTGATCGGTGAAGTGGTGACATCTATTACAGTTTTTTGGCAACCGAAATGAAAATAAGTATTATGCTCACGACTGTTATTACCAAGCATAGTAGGCAGTTCTCCAGGCACTCAGGTTCTTCAAAATGTCTATGGGGTAATCAGAGGCACGCCCAAACATACAATCTGATGTTTGTGGCTTAATTAATCCCAAACGAAGAAACGGACTCACTTGTATCATAAAATACTAATTTGTAATATCATAATATATATCATATCATACTCGTATGTGTATGTACAAAAAAAGTATATAAGTATTCTATCAGTTATCTAGTTCACATAGTACAAGATTTGCTTTGTTTTGGGGCTAGATGGCGCTATGTGATAATGTCCACCAATATTTATTTATTTATATTTTACTAATAGGTACTATAATAAAGCTTAAGAGTTAGTTTGTTTGAACGCGCTAATCCCTGGAACGTAAAGTCCGATTTGAAAAAAATATTTTTGTATATGGGGCATTCCACGTGAAGCGGACAAGCAAAAAAAAGTGAGGTCGTGGATTTTGTTTATATTCTGGTCAATTACACTTATAGCAGACATACATATGTTCACACAATATTTTTTTCGTGTGATGCCTATTTGCTGAATTTATGGGCTTCTAAAGAATTGAAAATTTTTGAGAAGAGTCGACGTAAGCCCACTGGTAATTGCAATCAGCTTCAATGGCATCACACGAAAAAAATATTGTGTGAACATATGTATGTCTGCTATAAGTGCAATTGACCAGAATATAAACAAAATCCACGACCTCACTTTTTTTTGCTTGTCCGCTTCACGTGGAATGCCCCATATGATAGTTATATTCATGAGGAAGGTCATAGGCTATCTAGCATTACGCTAACGCAAGGAAACCGCTGGGCACAGCTAGTTAAATAAAGGCCCAACTTCACGTTTGGCGAAGTAAGAGCAAAAAGCCCTGCATTTCTGTGTCCCTTGCGTGTCACGGCTTTATTGTCCCATTTTAGTTTCCATTTGTTGTTGCCGACAACGCGTGACAGTCTCGGGAACTCAATAAAAAGTTTCAGTTTTAGCACCAATGATTAGCCATAACTTAATTTTATTATCAATTTCAGATTTGGAAATTTTGTGTTGGAATCATGTTTTTGCGTTTTTGAGTTTTAGGGAGTTGGCGGAGTTAAGGTGATGAAATTTTTGTTTTTTTTTTCTGTGTCTGGGTGTTAGTATATATATCATAATATGTGTATTTACAAAAAAAAAGTATTTAAGGATTCTATCAGTTATCTAGTTCCCATAGTACAAGCTTTGCTTAGTTTGGGGCTAGATGGCGATGTGTAAAATGTCCACCGATATTTATTTATTTATTTTATTTATTTATAGTCTACCCGGATAAGACGGAAAAAGTGATAAAACCGCATTATCTTGAAAACTATCAAACTTAAAAAGAAACTGTCTTTTATTTATGTAGATATTATGATTATCTAACAAATTATATAAAAATGAACTGTTTAGCTATTCATTGTTTTGAGTAAAAACGAAATAAAGTTTTGGAAGAGCCAACTTTGGAAAATGTAAATTTGATAGGTCTGAGAATAGGTCGTAGGGTATTTTTATACCCCTAAGTGATAAGTGCTCTTTTCTGTGAGATTATTGAAATTAGACAGGAAAACATCTGTCGGGACGCAGCTAGTAAATTTACAAAAAACTACATAAACATAAGTTTTTGCTAATAGCAACATCGAATTTCTAGAAAAACGTTAAGTACCTACATATTTAATCTTCATTAGTACCCCTAGCTTAGAGCTTAAGAAATCTTCGAATTTAACCTTTAAATCCTATGATTGCCCAAAATATTTAATAAAATACTTCTCGGCCATTTTAGCTTAGAATTATTAACTCAATTAAAATTGCGCAGCTCAACAAATAGCTCAATTAAGATGCGGTCGCGTTACAAAAAGTTTTTACGTGATTTTATTTGATGTGAAAGCATTTTAAAAGATGCTTTTAAACATTCCCGTAGTTAGTGCATGTGTCTTATATCTTATCTTAAGGGGCTGCCAGTCGACGATTGCTCTTTTTCGGAACGAAAAAAGTAATACTTCTGAATAAGCCACATCTCCTATTTTTATAAGTATATTACTTCAGGTTCCTACCTAGATTTCTATTAAGCTGAAAACAATAGCAGAAACTTTTCACGATAAAAATATTATTTCAAAATGATACGTTTTAGAATTTATGATCGAAATATTTGATATACCTACTATTAAAATCAACTTGTGATTTATTGTTAAAGATAGGTAATATGTAGATCTAGATTTCTATTAGGATAGATTTTTGATAAGTAATTATACATAATTTATATCATTCATTTATTCGAAAAGCTAAGGCGGACCACGCGCGGACGTGTGTTTGTCATCATTGCAGCGGTCGGTAGGATTATTTATCGAAGTGATTAAAGATGGGTACATCTTTATTCACATATACTATACATTATAAAATAGGAGATGTGGCTTGTTCACAAGTATTTCTTTTTTCGTTTCGAACAAAAATAATCGTCGACTGGCAGCGTCTTAACCACTTGATGATGCTTATATATGTTAAGAATAGTACGTAAGAACTCTTAATTCCTAAACCGTTTTAGGAATTAAGTAATTATGAGTGGGTTTTATAGACCGTCGCTAACACCACTGGTTTCGTCTTACATATTTATTCACCCTAGGTATAAACAGGGTGTAAAAGCAACTCCCGAAAACAGAAGGCACACCTACCCCTTCCAATGCCCTTAGTAAAAACCCAGGGATGTTCAGCATAACTGTTTTTATAACGTGTTGGCCGAGTGGGAATAAATTTTTCTGATCGATAAATTTATGTGCACATAAAAAACACGTGCTCAAAACGGTGAAGGAAAACATCGTGAGGAAACCAGTTAGTATTCGGACGGGCTTGCAACGTGTCGGAATGCTAACTACTGCAAAATGTTGGCATGTGCCAAATATAATATTTGGACGTGCCTCTGTATACTAGACATCTTCAAAAGATCTAAACGCCTGGAGATCGGAGAGGATGTCTAACGTTCTTGGGGATTATAGTCTGATCCTATTAATTTTTATATTCGACAAGACAAAAAAAAAATTTTTTTCGTCTTCTAAATAATTTAATGTAATCGTTGTTTAGCCGTGTTAATTAAAGTAAATAAATAAATATTCAACAAAATGGAGGATCCAATCTGATCCTACACAACACCAACGAAACACAGATACGTTTTACAACCATGTTCCCAAAGCCGGGAATAATCAAATTAATCAAAACTAAATCCGAGAATCAATCGCTTTATGGCTTCTTACTAACCGCTGGCGCCATGCTTCACAAATTGATATAATTGTAACGCATAGACCATGGTAATCCCATGGTATCCCATAAAACCATTGGCCATGGAAATCTGTGGCGCCCTATTGAGTGTTTATAATAGAACGATGTCTGGGTGTCTACTACGCAAACCGAAAACGATACATCGTAACGTTTCGTTGTCAAATTCAAATTCTCTTTTTGTTATAAGTGATTAGTAAGTTTACGAGGGTCACGAACAACAGAGATAGTCAAAAGTAATTAGCTACGGTCGTTCCATCGTCAGTCGAAACGATGTATCTTTGGCACTAATATTGTCGGTTCGTAGTAAACCCCGGTTCAAACGATTATCGGACTCAAAAATAATAATTAATCGTGGACATTTCACACGCCATCCGGCTCAATACTAGCAAAGTTTGTACTAAGGGACCCTGAGATTGACCTGATGTCTGTAAATCCTTCAACGAATGTTTCTTTGGATAATGTTTAAATCATGTCGTAACATGACGGAAATTTATGAAGTCCAAGCCCAGCCTTTTTTTTGCCGACGTCATGATCGCGTTGAAGAACTGTATTGATTTTATCAACAGCTCGTGAGTTTCTGTACGACGTCATGACGTCTGCGAAAGAGGAAGACCGGCGTAACAGGTACCTAAAATCGCGTCCATGCCTCTCCTCAGGCGGTATACTTTACCCCATTCCATTTAATCCTAAAAAGGATACGTTTATTATAACACATGTTACGACACTACTCAGAATCCAAAGAACCCGCAACATGCCATAAACGAATTTGTAAAAATCAGTACCCAATAAAGTCCAATCAGGAGAATTGCTCTCCAATGGGAACAAAGTCGACTTTATTACCTAATAATCATGATTTGTTTTCCCTAATGAGCTCTCCATGTTTCGTCGCCTATTAGGCGTTACAATTTTAACCTATACTAATTGCTATAGAAAATTGATCTTTATTCCTTAGCTGTTAGAGGTGGAGGTTTGTTTTGTGAGTGAATGGGGTATTTGGTGAGGTCTCCATTTTGATATGGTCCTCTAATTGGATCTGAGGCTTTGTTTAATGCCATGTGTTTGATCTGAATATCTGATTAGTTGGGATGGGTTTACAACTTTACACATTAATTGCTATCGGTTGATTTCTCTTGCAACGGGTAGATTATACATTTTATCAATGAATATAAAGATTTAGAAGCCGTGTTGGCCGAGTGAGGTACCTCGACTTTCAATCTGAAGGTTATGGGCTCGAACCCCGGCGTGCATCAATGGATTTTTCTGTTCGTTTATTATACGCATCAAAAACACGTGCTCAAAACGGTGAAGGAAAACATCGTGAGGAAACCAGTTAGTATTCTTATAAGCGGCGATGGGCTTGCAACCTGTCACGTATGGAATACTAACTACTGCAAAATGTGGTCATGTGCCAAATAAAATGTTTGGACGTGCCTCTGACTATCCCCACTAGACATCTTCAAAGGATCTAAGCGTCTGGAGATCTGAGAGGATGTCTACCGTACTTGGGGATTAGTCGATTTTTTATTTTAAGATTTAGATGAAATAGGTTCACGGCTGTATAATCTCAAATGAATAGCCAACAGCTTTTATATAGAGACAATATTTGTTATGTGTTATTTAAGGTTTATATATACCTACTAGCAGACTCGACCACGCGTTTATTTCAGTGTCAACAGATATCGCGACAAAAAATTTACATGTTAGCTATCCTACAAAGTTAGATCAAACTGCACACGGTGTGCAAGTTTGATTAAAATCGGTTAAGTAGTTTAGGAGTCCATCGCGGACAAAAAACGTGATGCGTAATTTATATTTAATAAGATATGGTAGATAGAAAGGATTTATTTGCAAACATTTTAAACTATGAAAGTAACTTTAACATAAGTTCAGGTATATTATTAAGATAGGTACTTACCTCGTCTTCAACATTCAAGTTGAACCCCAAAAGGCTAAGGCGTTTGGGCGGGTAGGGCGGCACGCTGGGCGGCCCGCCCTATGCTTCAGGCGAGACAAGTGAATTAATTACAATAGTAAACAAATCTACTATTATCACGCTTCTTCACAAAACCTTTTACTATTTTATTAATCTACTAGCTGCTTGCCCCGGCTTCGCACGGGTGGTACCTAGATAAAAAGTAGCCTATATGTTATTCTAATGTATAAGATATATTACTATATAGTTTCATTGAAATACGTTCAGTAGTTTTTGCGTGAAAGAGTAACAAACACACAAACCCTAGTATTCAAGAACGACACTATGAGAACACGCACCCACAGTGGACGAAATCTTTTTTCATAAAAATCACTTTATGTGTTATTACTACGTTATTACGGCACATTAAAACATTACATTTTGCAGTTATCATTCCACACATAACAGGTTGCAAGCTTACCGGCGCTCAACTCACAATGTTTTGTATATATGTCAAATATTTTACGAAAAAGCCGGTGCGCTAATTAGCTTGTACAATCGAAACGGTGTTTATCGGCGGGCGAATACAATAACTCGTTGAAATTAAATATTTGTTGGCTCTTAGCTCAAGTTATTCGTAGGGCTACGTGTGGCGAGCCCTCATTTTGTGATACAGTTGTTTCAAACATTGTGATAGTTCTATCGTCATGTTTTATATGACTGGGTAGATTCTCCCGCCAGAAAATGCTTGGTCGGGATACGTATGAAAGCTTTCAATTACATACCTACCGATTGTACCTACATTATGCTTACACTTTATAAATTTTAACATAGCCTTTAAGACAAAGATACTAACAAAAATTAGATCTCTGTATATTATTACAACAACGGGAAATTACTCACGTAAATGATAAATTGTCAATGAGGACACAGACAATGTTTCGATTCATCTAGAGAATCTTCTTCAGGGTGAGTGGACCATAACGCGCGCGCTACCCTGCTCGCATTGCCGTCTCATTCGTCATTGTAGTACAACTCACGAAAGTTTTGAAAGTGAAATAGATCTCTGTATGTCTGAATTAAATGAATTTAATTTAATATTGAATTTATATCTAAATCCACTCATAGAACTGTTTCTCGTTTTGTGTTTCAACATCTGCTGGCTTATTTCGTAAAAATCATCCATTAAAATCCTCAAAAAACGTTTTAGAGAATACTAATAAAAAGCCATAATAATGGCATTAAAAGCCATAACATGATAATCATAGTTTTTATTTAAAACAAGCCTCCTGATGCTGTCATCTGCCATTCGAACGCTTCAGTTGGTGATTATTTTTACATGCTTTTATTTAGCTGCACTGTTCGTATGTTGTCCGTCATTTGCAGGCCATTTTAAACCATTTGTTGGTATGATTGAGCTGAAATTACCGTACACCCTTAGTTCTGGTGACAATACAATCAAGAAAGCGAGCTGAGTCTTCTCCTTTTGAGATCCTTAGAGCTAAAGCTCGAAGGAAGATCTTAAAAAAGCTTGTCTTTTTTTCATCAAAAAATTTATTATGTTTATTTAATTCTTCAAAGCAGCCAGGGCCACTAGACTAGTGAATGATGGGTCTCTAAAATTCAAACGCAATTTTTGGCCGTGTCTTTGGTTACCTCCTAAGACATCTTCAAAGACCCGAGAGCATGTCTCCAATTTCTTAAGTTATCTGAAGGACTTTTGTGGTAGCCCTAACCGCGAGTGAGTTATACCCCGCCGCTGCCATATTTGTTTTAACTTTAACCACGATATATTACTTCTTACGAAGTTTAACCAATATATAACGTTTGTTTGTTAAGTTAATTGTTAAATGGTTCGTTATCTTCGCGCATATTTAATTTGGTATCGATCGGGCAATAAATAAATAAAATATATTGTCCGATTGTAAAACATGTTTTCGTTTTAAATCGCCTGAGGCTAGTGCGTTATGCTTTTGATAATTGAAGTAATTTGTCCTCGATCACGTAAGATCAATTGCTTTTTGACTAGTAAAAATTGGTTATGTCCTAAGGTGGTGAATGGAAAGAATCGTTTTTGATTTTACTGTACATAGATGTAAAAAAAACACGAACACATAATATGAATTAAGGTGATAAGTGAAATTTTGACTTTTTGTATGGGCTGAGTTATTTTATTTATTTAATTTTTCCATCATATCTGGAAGACTCAGCCCATACAAAAAGTCAAAATTTCACCCCTCCATTATCTTGAAAACCATCAAATTAAAAAAGAAACTGTCTGTAATTTACTTAGCCAGTGTGATTCTCTAACGAATTATATAAAAATTAACTGTTTGGCTATTCATAGTTTTGATTAAAAACTAAACTAGTGTTTTTGAAGAGCCAACTTTGGAAAATCAACAAAATTGTATGTTTTGCGGTTATTGAGAAAAAACTATTTTGCATTCATCAAAAACATTTATAACCCGTTTATAAAACTAAAATTTATGACGATTTTAAATGATCCTAAGTGATTTCAATGAATAAACGTTTTTTGACTTTGACATCATGACCCCCATGACAAGTCGTGGATTACAGTCGAGATCTAATTCAATTTATTTTCATTTGTAAGTACATAATATTTAAAAAGACATAATAAGGGATAATTAAATTTATAATGTTTAGGCATTCATAAGTCCCTTGTTTTATAGTTGCAATAACCATTTTTCATTTTAAAATATAATATGAGCCGCGTCGAGTCCATTTATTACCAACGTCTGATGAAGTATTGAACGGTCGAGATGACCTACATTATAATTTTATTACAAAGTAATTCATTAATATAATATATGTAGGTACTGTTTTTAGGGTTCCGTACTCAAAGGGTAAAAACGAGATTCTATTACTAAGACTTCGCTGTCCGTCTGTCCGTCCTTCTGTCTGTCGCAGGGCTATATCTCATGAACCGCTAGCTAAACAGATGAAATTTTCACAGATTATGTATTTCTGTTGCCGCTTTAACAAAAAAAATACTAAAAACAAATTAAAAAAATATTTAAGTGGGGGTCCCATACAACAAACGTATTTTTTGCCGTTTTTTTTATAGATAATAGTACGGAACACTTCGTGCGCGAGTCCGACTCTCCATTCTCCATCTGGACTTGGCCATGTTTTATAATTAAATAAGGCTTAACGGTTATATGACACAGATATTGTATTTACCCATCTGCAACTTCTATACACTAGACTAGAATGTAGTATAGTACTAGACTAGTAATCATCTACTGGGGAAAATCTAATTATTACTTATCATCTTATTACTTATCGTTTTAGTTTACGGGAGTACCTAAATATCCTATTTCAATATCATTATTACTAGAAATACTAAAATTCGTAAGAATATTTGGATGAATTAAAACTATCGTGGTTGCCGTATTTCTATTTAAAATATTTGGATGTATTTGTTTCAATAACAACTGAACCGATATGGATGAAAATTGGTACAGATAAAGTCCGTATCCTGTAATACCATACAGGCCCAGGTACCAAGCAAAGCTGCAGATGGAAACTAGTATTAAAAACCGGTACAAACCTAGCCTACGGTGTAAAGTTTAAATAAATTAACGAACTTCCTAATCACATAAACATTACAAACAGAATTTCAACCACCCCGAGGCTACAAACGAATTTAATTATTTCCAAAACTGAGCACAGAATCATTTGCATAAAACAACAATATATTACCGCGTGGAATTAACCTCTGCTTCAACTCAATTAGGTTAAACCAAACTGCATACTAAAAGGGTTTAATAACTTTGGGTGGGCGTCATCAGGGCTAGGGGGAGGGGGCGACAGGCTTACAACCTGGCACGTATAAAATGCTCACTACTGCAATAGTAGTGCTTCAAATGTAACTTCAGAACGTATCGTCGTATCTGTTTACCCCTATTAAATATCTAAAATATCTAAACGCCAATATTTTACTATTTTGTATGTGTTCCCGGACCCAAAACCTTATCGTGGTCAAGCTACAAATGAAGCTTTTTACTCCATAGGAGACACTGTAGTGCTAACGACATCATTTTGGATGGTGTTGGTACGTAGTATTTAAAACTTAGTATGTCAACCGTCATAAAATATTAGGATACGATAAATTTCTTATTTTTAAACATTTTCAGTCACTGCATGGCTTGCCTGATTTTAGAATGTAAAATAATGCGAGCGATTTTGACATAAATTCCACTATTTGATGTAGGTAAGTTTTAATTTTATCCTAAGTCCGCCCACATCTTTGGGCGCGTTTCAGTTAATTAACTTTTTTCATACTTCAAGCTCATAAGTCAGGCAATCAATTAGTCAGTAGGTAGGTATATCTGTCAGCTTGTGACAGACATCCAACGCAAACAAATCGATGGAATGACGATGGCTTCTAAACACGAGGCAAGTAGGTAGTTAGTAGAATCTCTTTGATGGAGTTTGCCCAGGGCAGTATACTAGTACCGTTCCTATTTCTGCATTACTGTCATGACAATGTTGCTTTCTTGGTTATTTAGCATTGGTTCGACCGTGTTGAAGTATAGGTAAGAGAGTTAGAATAGAATATGATCTACACTACTAATAAATAAGGCAAAAATTTTATTTTTGTTTGCACCGGATAAAACATAAAACTACTAGACCGATTTAAAATAATCATTCACCCATCAAAAGCTACATTATCTGCAAGTAACATAGGATATATTTTATTTAAAAAAAAATAGAGATCCTATCAAAAGTGGTCATAATGTACCTTAAGAGGCTCCCAGTCGCTGATTGCTCTTTTTCGAAATGAAAAAAGAAATACTTCTGAACAAGCCACATCTCCTATTTTTATAAGTATTGTTAGCAGTTTTCTTATCGGACACAGAATGAAGAATCAGAATGGGGGTCACCCCTACAAAAGCCAGGCGCACACTTGGTTCGGGGGCAGTTGTTCGTTGGCGTTCGAGGCGTATACATCACTTAGGTTATCGTTGTCACAAGTCGTGACGCATAGCTTTATTTCTTGTCGAGAGTTATAAATGTTTTGCAGTGTTAATACATGTAAAGTTATGATTGTGTCGTTTGTTCCATTTTGGTTGTTTTTAGTTGAATTACATAAATTCTGTTCAGTAAATTGAGTTTAGTTACAGTTGTGTTTTCTTTTATTTCTGGTGTTTCTTATAGTATATTACTTCAGGTTCCTACCTAGATTTATATTAAGCTGAAAACATAATAGCAGAAACTTTTCACGATAAAGATATTATTTCAAAATGATACAATTTAGAATTTATGATCGAAATATTTTATATACCTACTATTAAAATCAACTTGTGATTTATTGTTAAAGATAGGTAATATGTAAATCTAGATTTCTATTAGAATAGATTTTTGATAAGTAATTATACATAATTTATTCGAAAAGCTAAGGCGGACCACGCGCCGACGTGTGTTTGTCGTCATTGCAGCGGTCGGTAGGATTATTTATCGAAGTGATTAAAGATGGGTACATCTTTATTCACATATACTATACATTATAAAATAGGAGATGTGGCTTGTTCACAAGTATTTATTTTTTCGTTTCGAACAAAAACAATCGTCGACTGGGAGCGCCTTAACTTAAAGTATCAAAAACCTTTATTAGAAAATTCCATGCAAAGCCAAGGCGGACTGCTAATAGAATATAATTTAGCGGCGATAGGCTTGCAAACTGTCGCGTATGGAATTTTTAAAAATAAATTACTTAAAACTAGTCTACGTTTAAGAACTGCTATCCTGAGGTTACGCGAATTTCGACTTTAATGAAATAAGAGCGATCGTGTGTTAGGAATCCTAAATTTTAGCATGGACACTACAGAATCGCCTCCAATACCTAACCTAAAAATAAAGTATATGACTTAATCTATATTTTTACTGACGGTACAAGAATATATACCTAAGTTGATGATACTAGCCCCGTGTCCAATGACCTTAGCTTAAAATTGATAGCACTTTGAATGATATTTATTTTTATATGCAATTTTCAATCTTGATTTTATGTTAATTGATTGGCAAGATTTTGATGGTATCATGTCAATAGATAAAGATCTCGAATGAAAGCGGCTTAAAAAAGAATAACTAAGTAGATAATTATTTGGTTGTAAGATTAATATATAACAAATACAAGATTAGACGCAAGATTTTTTTATTGCAATATAATCAACGGATCACAGAATTATTTTTGGTACTTAAAGAATATTAAAATTAAATTTTTTGACCACATAGACCAACTAGACATTGTTTTCGTATCAAATACGTAGGCCGCTGCCTAGGGTAGCTTTTAAAAAAATACTTTTATTTTAAATCTAAATTTAATCGAAAGTAAAAGGATTACAAATTAATTATCTTAGATGAAACAAGTTCGAAGTTTGAACAAAGAATGAGAATATAAAACTAGGTAATTTCCGTGAAACGCGCGATTGACGTCAAGCGACCACGTTCCCGCTGAGCCGCTGACGATGCGCCTCGTGAGTCCGATGCACCTTGTACCGCGCTTGGGACAGGTCGAGCCTAGCTCAGCTATATCCATACGTTAGCTTTGCGTAACATATCTAGACATTATTTATTATGATTATTTTGATATTGTTTACTAAATAAACAATTATTATTATTTAAATTTTATCAATATTTAATTTTAACCTAATACATTTTATATAATATTGTCAGCATCATATTAGCAAGTAAGCAATCTAAAGAAAATTTGTACGCTAAACGCATATCACAGTGCACTCAACATTTTGTAACAACTATAATTATTATGTTTCACAAATAAAGATTTGAATTTGAATTTTAATTACATTTGGCATATGCCCATATTTGTATGATTATATCTAGTTTCGACGGACGACTTTTAACATACGATAATGATTTGTGCTCAGGGGAATAGCACGAACCACTATCATATCGATAACTTCGATACCAAATGTCAAAACCAACTTATTACTATGCAATAAGTGTCAGTTTCCAAACTTGGTATCGAAGCTGTCAATAAAATAGTGATTCGTGCTAACCCCTAGGGGTTAGCCATAGGTTTTTTTATTACCTAATTTTGGCGGTGATTGAGCTACAAACATCCTCACAACCTTTCGTATTTATAATTGTAACAGCATACTAAAATATACAATTAGAGTACCTACTTATTCAGTGGTACGCTTATCGTAGGTAGAATACACGTTTGGTTCTATGCCTGTGGGGCTATTTTGTAAAAACACGATTATCATGTTATCGTACTGAATGCCATAATACCTACGCTTTTTATGCAGTTTAGGCACCCATACCTACGTTTCCAATACAATACCTACGCTGACACGTAGGTATGAGTCTTTCGTCATTTCGCGGATCTGAAACTCGCTTGAATCCGCGAGTTGGCACCTTCCGATTTTACCTAATTTTATTGTTGTCAACTCGCGGGCCTATATAAAATACAGTCATAACAAAAATGGATTGAAACAAGAGTAAGTACCGACCATCTAAAGACCTTATAAAAAAATAAAAATAAAATTAAATAGAAATACGGCTAATTACCACGTTTTTCCTTGCATTGCTGACGTTTCCCCGCCGATCTGCCGTTGATCGCGGTCGCGGGTGATGCTCATGATAAAGAGCATCTGAATTGTCTCGAAACGTCAGCAATACAAGGAAAAACGTGGTAATTAGCCGTATATCTATTTAAAATGATTAACAACCACGATAGTTTTAATTCTATAAAATAAAATAAACATGGATATGTAGCTAGACTGCATTTACTTAGTTGTACACCATACATGTAGATTTAGGAAGTAGTAAAACTCATAATAACATTGTACCTATTATAGTTACTATGAAAAGTGTACAGATTAGGTATTCTCTAGCATTCAACATCATAACATGATATTCATGTTTTTTACAAAATAGCCCTGCTGGTTTTTGAGCAAAGTCAACAGTCACTCTGACAGGTATTCTAAATCTATACTTATAATAAATCTGTAGAGAGGTCAATTCTGTACATGAAATATATTTCCAAAATAACTATCAGGGGGTGATAAGGGATCGATACTGATGCCAAAAATGCAATCAGTAAAATTTTTGTCTGTCTGTCTGTCTGTCTGTCTGTCTGTATAACCGTTATAGAAACAAAAACTACTCAACGGATTTTAATGAAACTTGGTACAATTATTTTTCATACTCCTGAGCTGGTTATAGTATACTTTTTATCACGCTGCAATCAATAGGAGCAGAGCAGTGAAGGAAAATGTTGGGAAAACGGGGGAAGTTACTCCATTTTTTAAGCTTCCGTCGCGTGTGCAACCTTAATGGTTAAAGCTACACAGAATTCATGTATGACGGAAATGTTCTCCTTAAAATTGTATAAAAAATATTCCACGACAGCAATGTCTATCTTTTATGGTTGACTCACAATAACACGTGTAACTCCCGATAGCTTAGCAGTTCGAAGCTTTCTGATTATATTTGTCTACTCTTACGTTTATAACACTCTCAGTCATCCCTAATTAAAAACGCAAACGCACAGGCAGGCGGCTTGCTTGGCACCTAGAGGCTAGCGAGTCACCTAGCGAGTAGCTTCGTAAAACGAACATTCTCGAACGTTCGCGACCGGCCTAGCAGCTAGGCGTCAAACGCGCAGTTCGGCCGGTCGCGAACGTTCGAGAAAAAAGAAATGTATACATATAATAAAGCTGTAGAATAGTTCAATTCTGTACATTGAATAAAAACGAAAAAAAATACTCCTAGGGGTCTTCATACAAGTAACACAAGCCAAAAAAAAACATTTTGAAATTTTTGTCTGTCTGTCTGTCTGTTGTTAGGCTTTCACGCAAAAACTACTGAACGGATTTTGATGAAACTTTTTTTGTTATATAGCTATTAGTCCTAGGCAACTTATAAACTATAATTTTGGAAGATCGGAATACCAGATGTGGAACTATAGCGGTCTGGGTTTGGGTAATCTATAAGAAATATTAATATACTGCTTTAGGCAAAGTTAGTCAACATGCTGTCGACAATCGAAAGAAAAGGAATAAAATATAACCGGCCAAGTGCGAGTCGGACTCGCGCACGAAGGGTTCCGTACCATTATCTATAAAAAAAACGGCAAAAAACACGTTTGTTGTATGGGAGCCCCACTTAAATATTTATTTTATTCTGTATTTGTTGTTATAGCGGCAACTGAAATACATCATTTATGAAAATTTCAGCTGTCTAGCTATCACGGTTCATGAGATACAGCTCTGTGACTACCAGACGGACAGACGGACAGCGAAGTCTTAGTATTAGGGTCCCGTTTTACCCTTTGGGTACGGAACCCTAAAAAAGAATTACGAATTATACATTAATTCATAAAAAACTCAACAGATAGCAGCACATGTGTACCTACCTAACTACTACTAACCTACCTTTATAATAATAGGCGCAAACATTATTTATATTTGTGCATGCTCTGCAGCGGGTTTACTCCTTAATGGGTAAGTCATAAGTAGGTACTAATATAAAAGTTGCGGGTTACTAAAATCGTGGCTACCAATTACTATACTCACGGGGCCGGCAGTGGGACCACTTGAGTATATCCGCGGATACCTATCTTAAATTTAAGCCATACCATAGCCATACCAATACCAAATAATCACATTTAGAAACATTTAGAAATGTCTGTCACCCAGCAAAGCGGGCACGGGTCAGCTAGTAAATAAATAAATAAAAATTGCTTTACATTTTACACATCGCCATCTAGCCCCAAACTAAGCAAAGCTTGTACTATGGGAACTAGATAACTGATAGAATACTTATATACTTTTTTGTAAATACATACATATTATTTATTAATATTTATTATATTATTATTTATAAAAAAAAAAACATATGATACATACTAACACCCAGACACAGAGCAAACATCTATGTTCAACACACAAATATTCGCTCTGAGTGGGGATCAGCGCTGAAGGCGTTACTACCAACTGAGCTGTGAGGCTATCAAAAAGGTTTTTGGAGGGAAGTGAATTGGACGTTTAGCGATATGAATGGATTATGAAATATTAATAAAACATTAGTGCTTATCTTTAGAAGTACTGAATTACCTACTACCTTGTGATTTTAATGTAAAAAGATAAAATCAACTATTTGTCTGTTTTACAGCCAACGACAAAACTTTCTCTAAAGCGTTTCAGTTAAACGCCAGTTCCACTAGCCAATAGATCCTCAGAACAAGTTTATTCCTATAGCCACGTTTACATACAAAGCAGGTTGTCAGCGCTAACCGGTATGAACCGGCCGCCTAAGGATAAGTATCCATCCTTGCGGAACTTTGCGAAGCTGGGCTGAGCTGACCAATGACAGCGCTCAAATATTCGAGTTTGAACATGTTGGAGCGCTGTCATTGGTCCGATCTGCACAGCTTTGCAAAGATAAAGGCCTTTGTCATGGCTTAACGTCTTTTAATGTCGGGACTCGCGTGGGATGGGAATCTTTTGCAAGACGTGAACATGTGCTAAATGTTAATGACATTAATATATAGGATATAAGGATTTAAGCGCCTGGAGATCTCAGAGGATGCCTACTTATCTTTACTTGGGGATTACAGTCGTGGTCCTATTTCTTTTTGTTTTTCATTTAAAGGATCGTCGTCCCTCCTTTGTCAAAGGATTGAATATAAAACAGAGAATACGAGAGTCCACGCTATTAGGAACCCTCAGAAACAAAATGGTGTCATCTCTATGAATTCTCGTGCTTATGGATTTAAGTTATATATAAACGTAGAACATTTTAAATGAAAAAAGAAAAAGTAGTCGGCCGAGAATTGAAGCTTACCGGTTTCAGTAACCTGCTTTTTGCGCAAGTGTGTCCATAAAGTGGTTACCTCGAGGGTTGTATCACCAGCATTTACAAATCTAACCAAACACGGGTATAATTGGAATCGCTGGAGGCTCGTTATTTATGCGGCCATACATCAGCTAAGCAAACAGCCGAGTGGATGCAAATGTAATGAGGTTTGATTCGAAAGTTTTTATAGGAATAAGATTTTAAAAAAAAAACCGGCCAAGTGCGAGTCGGACTCGCGCATGAAGGGTTCCGTACCATTATCTATAAAAACGGCAAAAAATCATGATGATTTTTAAATATTTATTTTATTCTATTTTTAGTATTTGTTGTTAGAGCAGCCACAGAAATACATAATCTGTGAAAATTTCAACTGTCTAGCTATCACGGTTCATGAGATACAGCCCTGTGACAGACAGACGGACAGACAGACAGACAGACGTACAGCGAAGTCTTAGTAATAGGGTTCCGTTTTTACCCTTTGGGTACGGAACCCTAACTAGTGAGTTTGTGATGAGGTCTGCTGGATTATTGGCAAAGTCGCTTTCCGCTTCCCGCGTATGTATGTATGTTTGCTTATATCTTTAAAACTACACAACGGATTTTGATGTGGTTTTTTTTAATAGATAGAGTGATTCAGGAGGAAGGTTTATATGTATAATAACATGCTACCCGTGCGAAGCCGGGGCGGGTCGCTAGTTATTTATAAAGTATTTAGAATTTGGCATGTAATTTCGTTTTAGAAGATCCTTTTAAATAGATGATAGATAGATCTTTGGTAGGTAGGTAACATTTTTAGGGTTCCGTACCCATAGGGTAAAAACGGGACCCTATTACTTAGACTTCGCTGTTTGTCTGCCTGTCTGTCTGTTACAGGGCTGTATCTAATGAATCATGATAGCTAGACAGTATACATTTTCACAGATGATGTATTTCTGTTGCCGATATAATAACAAATAATTATTTAAGTGGGGCTCCCATACAACAAACGTGTTTTTTTGGCGTTTTTTATAGAAAATGCTCGTGCGCGAGTCCGACTCGCACTTGGTCGGTTTTTGAAGTTACCTGTTTTTTATATCAAATAAATTGTTTAATCTCAAAAAAGACCAACAGGCACTGGCATGAGAATCAATATTAGGGTAAACATTTATTTAATATTGTATTTTATTTATTAAGCTATTGCATAGCTTCTATCGCGGGCCTTGATCGTGGAGACCGAATCCAGAAATTCCGTAACGAAAAAAACCTAACACCGCCGTGCGGCCTGCGCGTGTTTCTGTCTTTCTCTCTCTCTCTCTCAAAGAAGTCAAAGTCGAGGTCGAGGTCGAGGTCGAGGTCGAATTTATTTAATATTTTATTTTATATATTTATTTACAAAACACAGAAAGGTATAACTGAAAGCTACTTACCAAATTCTAGTATAATTAAAAACACAAATATACTCACATCATGTTTATTTCGTAAAATACAATATTCAACTCTCTTGTCATCCACCATACTCCTTTTTTTCCTTCCCGCCAACTCACAACCTTTTTAAAATTCGAACTCATGTCTACCAATGAGTTTCTATTCTACCTCGTACAAGGAGGCTGCACTTATAGCCTACAATAACTACGAGGCTAATTATTACAAACCGAAAGGAATAATTGTACCTAAATTCCTAAATTCCTAATAAAAATAATAATAGCTGACATAACATTATTGCAGACCTAAGTAAAGTTTGTCTTAACATTAGGTTCCCAATAAAATACAATTTACTTTTAAACAACTACTTGATACAATAATGAAAACTAATTTTTTTTTACTGGCCTCACAGCTCAGTTGGTAGTAACTCTGCCTTCTGCGCTGTAGGTTGTGGGTTCGATCCCCACCCAGGGCAAATATTTGTGTGATAAACATAGATGTTTGTTCTGTATCTGGGTGTTAATAAAATATCACTACATAGTATAAAGCAAAGTCGCTTTCCGCTTCCCGCGTCTGTATGTATGTATGTTTGCTTATATCTTTAAAACTACACAACGGATTTTGATGCGGTTTTTTTTAATAGATAGAGTGATTCAGGAGGAAGGTTTATATGTATTAAACCCGTGCAAAGCCGGGGCGGGTCGCTAGTGTATAATAAGTATGTATTTCCAAAAAAAAGGTATATAAGTATTCTATCAGTTATCTGGTTCCCATAGTACAAGTTTTGCTTAGTTTGGGGCTAGATGGCGCTGTAAGAAATGTCCACCAATATTTATATTTATTTATTTGTATTAGCTTCCACTAGCGACTTTGCTTGCGTGGTACTTGGATAAAAATTAGCCTATTTGCTATTAAATGATATCTGTTCGGTCGTTTGGGCGTGATTGAGACATCCAAACATCATAAAAAACTTTCGAATTTATAATATTAGTATTTTTTACTGGATCACCAACGTAGGAAGTTAATTTTAGTTATGTTTATAAATTAACAAAACATGTCTCGCATTTGTCCATTCAGACCACAACAGTTTTATGTAAAGCAGTTGTGAAGTTTAACAAGTCGGTCCGTGTCGCGCAGCATGGCGTCGCGCCCACTCCTGCGCACGCGCAGCAAGCGACAACGCCACCTACCGATTGGTGGTGTTGCTAGGGCTGTGTACTGTGGTGACGTATCTAATTATCAGTAATTTAATACGTGTAATGAAAATATATTTTCGATGATCAGAATAAACATTGTTTTTAATTGACTAGATAATTACGTATCCCGTGATTTGATTGTAGGTATATTAATGTATCTTTGCGTCTGGAGATTTTATAAATAGGTATATACATACCGACCCGTGACAGACGTTGTCCTGTCAAATTTCAAATAATCAAATAGAAAAGACTGAATTTTTTTAGTCTGTGATGTCAGATTTGTTGCACACCAGCGCCATCTATACCAAAATCATCCCTTTTGCTATATATAATAAACAAATAGTATGTTAAATTTATCAAATCGATAAGTATCAAAGCGCTGTCTGTAGAGATAATTATTATTGATCTACTCTAGGATTGTCTCTTACTACGAGACAAGCAACAGATTTTTCATACGAAAGACATCAACGCGCGTTCGGTCATACTGTGCGCGTTTTTCTACTTGCTTATTAAGTTAGACTAGACATACATCTATAACATAAATCAATGCCACTTTTCGTTGTAATTTTAACGGGCTCACCTATCCAAACCAAATGTTTAGGCTTTGCTCGGACAATTTTGTAGATGGTTTATGTGAAGTTTGTACAAAATCGGTAGACTTTTTATCCAATTACCACCCGTGCGAAGTCGGGGCGAGCAGCTAGTAATAAATACAATTGAAGTGTCTGTCTGTTATTTCAAAATAACTGTGTTTTATCAAGTGCTTATTGTAGTTAGTTATTTACACGATACTAAAACACAGACGATGCTATTAATAAAAATTTACTTATCCAAAGATCATCTGAGGTTACACCAAGACTTGTTAATGCCAGCTTAATGTAAGCAACTCCATTTCTAATCCTTGTTTGAATGAATTCAATATTAATATTGAATTCAACTAGTCCAAACGTAAGCGTTGGACTAAATTTAATCCTGCGCTAGTCTACGTTTATTAATGAGACGGAAACAGTTTTTTTATTTCAGTCATCATTTTATTTGTCCTATTCTCTAGAACGCCTAAGCTGATTCTAATGAGACTTTCACTGGAAGATAGAGGAGCAGTTATTGGGCAACATATAGGCGTTTTATCCCGGAATTATCACGGGATCCGGATTTACGCGTTAAAAATAATAACTCTCGAAAATGCCTAGTTAGGTCTTATCTAGGTTAGTAAAAGGAAATATTAATAAATAAATCATTATATTTAGATTATATTGCCGGTTTGTTCGTCCCTGCCAATTCTTAACCTTATAAGTTTCAATTGAAATGAGGTTGTGTCTAAGGCAGACACAGTGTGCATAATAAAGTTAATTCAATAGTTCAGACCCACGTATACTGGATATTCTCGACAGTATACATCAGCTTTTAAAAGGGTGACCAAAGTCCTTAGCCATCATCATCATCACCTACAAGAAGACTACTGGGAGACCGTCTCTACCAGGAGATTATTACTCAGCTGAGAGTGTTTGAGACTAAAGTTGACAACGACGTGAAAGGTAAATTTTGTTGTCTAGAAACCAAAAACAAAGATCAAATTGGACCACCACCTGATCCCTTAAAGAATATGGGCACTTAAAACCTATATAAAAATTCTTGAGTAGGCAAAATGACTCTATAAAGATAGATTTACCTACTTAAATTAAATTAAAGTGTTTAATTAATTGCAACGCACTTTTAGCCTAAGCTTCTAGGGATGACTCTAGAAAGAGGTACCCTTAGGTACTTAATTTGGAGAGAATATCTTTAAATTCATGAATTTCTATAAATTCATGGCGACTCTACTCTCGAACACAGCATCGTAATATGACAAGATAGCCCTCTATATCACAAAGGACATCTCTCCAATGAATAAGCAATTTGGTACCGGACAGTTCGCAAATTGAATTCAACTTCAAAGTGAGCTAACAGAAATGTTACAGTATATCGCTTTCGAAAATGCGCTTTAGCTTCTTTTTTATAGTTAAAAGTTTTGTGTTCGGGAAAAATTGTTAGCAGGTATTTAACTTAGCTAAAACTCTTCCCATAAGAAATGCAATTACAAGGGCAAGATATTTTATTTTGATTATAGAATTATGCGGGGCCCTATGCCTTGATGTCCAGCTGCTATGGACTACCTAACTACATAATAACCTGGCAGTTTCTTTTCTCTCTTTAATTTGATTTAAAAAATCATCTCAATTTTCTTGTCAATTTAAAAAGTAAGTGAGGTACATGTGCCTAGCTAAATCACTTTTTATTGACGAAAATATAAATTTTATCTGATAGCACCACATTTGCCCAGCCTCCTCCACCGTCATTGTAAACATACTGGCCAGTTATTAATTTCCAACTTTATTGTGCTTCCATTATTAAAACTCCCTTTTTGATTACACAAGTGATATTATACAACTTGTAAAACAATTACAGATTATATTTATGGGATATTATAATTGATAGCGAATTGGATTATTCTTCCTTCTTGCGTTGTTGGTGGTCAAAAATTATTATTGTAATTTTGTGTATCTGCTTACCTACGTTTGCATAAATTGAAAAGCTCCTGCCTTTATTTAGTACCTCTCTACCTTCTATTCCATCTTCCTACCACCGTAGTAGTTAATGCCTACCTATGTTCCGGGTCTAGTAGGTAAGGAGGTACGCTAAAGCTAAAGTAAATTCAGAGTTGAATGTAGGATCTATGAAAAAAAGTAGGTAACTCGATACTACGTAGGTAGTTACAATCAATCAAAACGGTTAGAGGAGATGGGATAGAAGAATTGGACGGATAGGACCTTTTCTATAGACTTCAAGGTATGACACAAGGATTAACAAACAATTACTTAATTAATAGGTAGGTACCTACCTAAGTAAGCTTTCATAGCCTCGGTTTTAATAAGAAAAATGTCTATTTAACATACACACAGACTATTCAAGTCGATTTCTCATGGTCCCTTCGTTATATCCCCTAACCCGAACCTCATAACCTGGCTCCCTAGTTAGCAATTTTCCGCTCGATTTACCGCCAAAATGTCTATGGCCCATTACAACAAAAGCTCCACGTCACGCCATGGGGCATAGACAATTAAAAAACAAAGCGGCGACGCGTTCAATTTTCAAATGCCCTTCTTTGTGTGCGTCTAATTAATTAGTCGTAAACAAGAACGATGAGTTTCTGAAAAGTAAATAGAACGCCGGCGTAAAATTAACAATGTTGATTTTATACCTTTTTTATGGTGGGTGGATGGAATTTGGTGGATCGATCTGCTTTGTAACAATGGTGGTGCTTCCTTTCTTTTGTTGATTCAATTTAATCGTCGCAAACGGAAATAGCCGGTGTTGTTTGATCGAAAATAATTTTATAGTCTAGTTGATGCTCTGTAGGGCTCTATTTAAAGTGATTAGATATAGATTGGAAACGAATGTCTGTTTAGCTCATCATCATACGCATGCCTAGGTATATCATAGGTAGACCGAAGTCGAGTTTATAGATAGCAAAAGACTTTGATAGATTTAGCTGTGCTGCAGGATATTAGGTCTAAGTTGGTAAGTTTAGTAGGTAAATAGTTATTATTATACCTAGATAAGTAGGTACATACCTAGGTAAGTACTTACGTTGCGACCGATTTTCGGTTTGAAGCAATATCGGCGTTGATTTCTACAGATTAGAAAATTAACTATTTACCTACTAGGTAGGTAAATTGGTACCATAATGAGGGTTTTTTATAAATAATTCAAAGTTGGTATAGAGCCAGGTTCTTTTATATACCGAGCGCGACATCTAGCGGCTCGTTTCACCAACTCAATTTCCATACAAAAATCTACTCTGACAACTATTTGCTGGTCAGCACATTTTACGGCACAAAGCTAAACATTGGTTTGTTCCAAAATCATCTATCTAATTAGCAGAACACATTTTACAAACCCCGGCGCCATACAAAGGCGTGGTCCCGTCCTGCCAGTCAGCTTCTACCGATTAGGTAGTCCACGCCCTGTTGTAGTACCATCATGACAAGGGTAGCAAAGAATGGTTGGTAAACTTCATTATAAAATAATAGCTAATCTAGAAGAGGACTAGGGTCACTAGGGAGGTCTTTATTTGCTCTGGAAAATATCGGGTTTAAAATAAAACAGGAAATTCTCAGTCGCTAATAGTTAGTTGTAGCCGTTGTAGGTATCCAAAAAAGTGATCTAAATGCGAGCTGCACTCATCCTACTTCTCGTATTTATTTTTCCATACGATTTATGGAAACCGACACATCAACGCCTCTAGCTTGTTGGTAGGGTAACACATTTCGTCCAAAAACACGTTTTTACATACTCAATCCATTTCTCTCTTTGTCTACCTATAGATATTTACCTACCTACCTAGGACAAACGTTTACGTCTAATATCAAATCTGTCAGTATCTAAGTAAAGGTACAGTACAATGCGTATCACATTCTAGACTTACATAGGTAGGTACCTAAAACCAATTTACTGTGATAAGTAAGTATTCAAAAAGTAGCATATTACCTAATAAGTTTTCTGTTTAAAAATGACAAGCTTTTATAAATTAAACCATCGAGCACCAGCGCGCTATCACCTGTCACATTAAACACATTACATCATCGGAACTTAACAAGTAAGTAGGTACCTATGCAAAGTTTTTACTCAATACAAGTTTTTACTAAGGAGTTCCATTGTGAGTATCTGTTGAACAGCTCCTGGCTCCATCATCAGATCAGCTCGCTGTCACCATATTTTTGCATTGTCGCCGAAGTTACACAAGTATGCGAAATTTGAGCTCAATCGGTTGGGGATAACTGCTTCAAAATTGAGTTGCAAGATTCCACCTAAACAAACATAATTACATACATTGCAAGTTAAATAAAAGCTTGTAAAATGAACGAACAGGCCAACCTCCCAGGACTGTGACATAACATAATCACTACGAACATAATACTGAGGATTACTCGCAACTTTATAATGAATGAGCTTTTTACTCGCGTTTAGTTTCTTTTCGGAGAATGGATTGTGTAAAAGCTATTAACAAGCAAGCACTCTTAGAGGTAATGGAATTTGCATGGGTAGTTTATAATCCGCTTGTACGAAGTTTAATTTGAGTGGATTTTAAGTTTACATAAATTTTTTTCAACATTTAGGCTTTTACTTATAAATTGGGTTTCTGCTTTAAACAAGTCTACACAAGGTAAGCATAAAAAAAGTAAAACTAATTTGTTCGTGGTAACTAAGTAGGTAAGTCAAGATAATCACGGCTCGTCTATAATTATTGAACCTCATCGGATGTTTACTGTACGGTTATTTCTTTTTTGGACAGAGGCAAGTCTCTCTTGGCGTAGATACCTATGGAATTACAATATTGAACCTAGGTATGGTATATTGTTCCTACCATAAATATAATATATAAATAAATATATAATATAAAATATAATTTTTGACTTTTTGTATGGGCTGAGTCTACCCGGATAAGACGGAAAAAGTGTTAAAACTGCATTAACTTGAAAACCATCAGATTTAAAAAGAAACTGTCCATAATTTATATCTAACGAATTATATAAAAACATTGAAATCAGACCAGCAGCTACGGGGAATCGCTGTAAATAAATACCTACATGAAAGATAAAAAAACCGGCCAAGTGCGAGTCGGAAGTCGCACGAAGGGTTCCGTACATTATCTATAAAAACGGCAAAAAATTATGTTTGTTGTATGGGAGCCCCCCTTAAATATTTATTTTATTCTGTTTTTAGTATTTGTTGTTAGAGCAGGAACAGAAATACATAATCTGTGAAAATTTCAACTGTCTAGCTATCTTGGTTCATGAGATACAGCCCTGTGACAGACAGACGGACAGACAGACAGACAGACAAACGGACAGCGAAGTCTTAGTAATAGGGTCCCGTTTTTACACTTTGGGAACCTTAAAAATGAACTGTTTAGCTATTCATAATTTTGATTAAAAAAGAAACTAGTGTTTTTGAAGAGCCAACTTTCGAAAATAAATCTATAGAGAAAAGTTTCACCAATCGTGTTTGTCTGTTATTTATCTAGATTATATCCATAAGTTATCTTTATCATAAAAACAAAACTGTATGTTTTGCGGTTCTTGATAAAAAACGATTCTGCATTCATCAAAAACATTTATTACTCGTCTTAAGACGTTCTTGGGGACTAGTTCACTTACTTGTAATGGTATTTTTATTTGCTAAATCTCTATAATAAAAAAAGCTCTGAAAATGTATATATTTATTTATCTACATATAAACACAATGTACGAGAATATTGCTACATCACTCTTACAACTAGGAGACCAGTGCATCACACATACATTATTCAAAAGAAAAATAAACCCTCAACCATAGTCTTTGGCACATTATCTTTGAAAAAGACAAAGACACATCAGTTCTTTCATAAACATTTATACAAGGAAATTGTGCACTATTTTGTTTTATAAGAAAGCTCAAAAATTGGATATTAATAGTCACACGAGGGTGCAACAAGCTAACCCTCGTATTCAAGATCGACACTATGAGAACACGCACCCACAGTGGACGAAATCTTTTTTCATAAACATCACTTTATGTGTTGAGCGGCTCTATGGCGCACGCTACCGTGTGCCTTAAGAGCTCAACTTTGGCTAGAGGCACACGACAATGTGCCTCTAGTCACACTATGCAGTGTCGCACAACACAAAGTGATTTTTATGAAAAAAGATTTCGTCCCCTGTGGGTGCGTGTTCTCATAGTGTCGATCTTGAATACGAGGGTTAGGCTAGTCCGAGTCTCTTATGTCTAGGAAGACATAATAAAACATGTTTACGAAAAAACGCAAAACCTCAGATCCTAATAATATTAATAAATGCGAAAGTTTGTGATAACTATGTTTGTTCCCTAATCAAAAATAAACGACATAACGGATTAAGATGAAATATGCAGTAGTATGTAGATAAAAATCAGAATAAATAACGGGGGAACGTATAATCCGAAAAACCACCCCTAAATGAAAAAAAACGCAAAAATGATGATTTTGGTATAGATGGCGTTGGTGTGCAAAAAATCTGACAGCAGTCTAAAAACATTCAGTCGTCATAGCAACGCAGTTTTGACTAATGAATGATACGCATTCTACCAAAAATCGTAATTTATTTTATCAGTACAAGGTTTGTAGGGAAAAAATTGGAAGTTTTCTGAAATTGCTTTTTCCTATGCGATTATTAAAATTAGACAGGACAACGTCTGTCACGGGTCGGCTAGTACTTCATATTATTAACGATAGTTAACGATTTATTAAGATAGTAACAAATTGATCTGTTAATAAATTATGTTTTATCGACTCAGTTAATGATTGTAAATGATATTGCATAGTATTGCCCTATAAAGTTTTCATTTCTCTGTAACTTTACGAATCTTGTGTCAAAAGTTGCCGAAAATTCATTGTTTCTGTAATACTACTTATTAGACCAAGGAATTATTAAAATATTTTTTAAAAAGTTGGGTCGATTCTACTGTATATTGTTATTTTTTTTCAGGTTTTGCGTTTTTTCTAAAAGACAAGAAATACAAGAAATTGTGACTAAAAATAAAGATTACATACAATTACATACAATAGCAATTCAGAGTAATTCAATAATAGAATACTAAAATAATAAGGTATTTACGTGACCTATGTTATAAAACCTAAATAAGAAAAAATAAGCGATATCATTGTAATTGGATTTGTGAAACGCAAAAAAACTTATTCATAATAATTACAATCATTCCTAAATCTAAATAATAAAATATTATACATAATAATTGTGACTTTAATGATAATCATTTGACTATACTCAAAGGTGACGAGAAAAAACTTATCCTATTCTACATTATTGAGTATTGAGAATTCCTTTTGGAATTCGGTGGTAAAGTAGAGAGATATGTTAATTATAATGAATTTTTCATAAGAATATTTACAATAATTGAGGATTTAAAGGCCAGTATCTACTGCAGTACAGCAAAGCGTTATTTTTATGTACCATCAAGGAAACACATCATAGATTTAATTTACACATTTTAATTTACTTGATACTTCATTTTTTTTTCAAATTACGACTTGACATAATAGAATCACTTACTGTAAGTCGTAGCACCCCTTTAGGGGTTTAGTTTGGCGGATTACTTTTCTATTCTTGGTTTTTATCAGGATTTTGGAGAAGGCTCAAATAAATCAAGATGGTCTGAATTCTACAGTTTCGAGTCTAAGAAGATTAAGAAATTCATTGCATACAATTGTCTCAGTAGGTAAGAAAATTACGGTAACACGTATGACGGTACACAAGCTTATTGCGCTAAAGTAGATACTGGCCTTTACAACTTCGATTTTTTCAAAAAAATAATAGATTAAGTACAATCCACACTTCAATCAAGTTACACAGCCCAAATAATGGTACTTTCAATCACATATTATCAAGTCCATTCAACTCCTTTTGAGCCAACGCATTACTCATGAAAATAGGTTTAAATTCTAACTTATTCATGCCGATTCTGTTGGTGCCAGACTAAACTAAACAGCATCCATCACGTTCAGTTTCGTACGGAGTAAAAGAGACGGCTATAGTTTTAAAGATGTCATATTTTTTAGTTCAGTTTGCTGCCAACAGAGTCGACACCATTATCTAGTTGATAAATTATGCTAGTCATTGCTAGATGCTACTATTACGTAGGAAAATATAAAAATTGACTTTCTAAGGCTGGCAGAACCGAACTTAGTTTAAAATCGAAAAATACACCACTTTATATACCTACTCATATCCAACTGAAAACAATTGTTCTAGATGTTGTAGCTGGCCAGGACTTTTTATGTATATTTCATTAAAAAAAAATTTTGCTAGTCTATGTTATATGATAACCGTGTTTTTTTTCCAGGTATATTAACAATTGGTGGTGTCAGCTATACGGCAGATATAACTAGACAGTCAACAGATGACAGTTTTGCTGCATACTTCAAAGCGGTAACTAATAGGTAGAACTGTAATAAATATGTCGTACAATAACATTCTAATTGTAAATGCACAAGGTCCGGTTAAATTAAAATTCATCACCAAAAATGTAAACAAATTTTAGGACAATATTCTAAATTCTACGAAATTATTTTTATGTTTACATTTTCGATGTGATTTATTTTACAAAATAAATTTTAACTTTACGTTTATTTATAAAAGATTGTGTGATGTTGTGTGTGTGTTTATTCGAATAAATAGAAAAGCCCTAATTTTGCGTCGCGATTTTGAAGATAATCTACCTACTTGCTAATTATCTTCTAAGTCTATCACAAGCGTGCCCGTCTATTCGCACCCGCCTTCACAAAATGTATAATTATAATCGTGCTTGTTGCTTGTGTTAAATCTTTTGTTCGTTGCTTGTGTTGCTTGTTGTAAATCTTTGCTAAAAAGTTTGTTCTAAAATCATGGTGCAAAACAGCGTGTATGTACTAATAAGATTGCGTCAATTTGACTTCAAAGAGACAAGTTAATTTCTTGTAACAGGCACTTTACAAAGAGCAGGTAATGTCAACATTGCTACTTACGTGCTGTATATAACTTGTGTAAACGCCTATTAGAAAATTTTACTAGTAAATTCGTGTTTTGTGCTGTGTTAGAAAGCACCATAAAATGTGATGTTTCTACTTAGTTCACCTACAATTACCTAAATAGTAAGTTTAGCGAATACTGTACTTTATTTAGTTATTATTATATATTTTAACCGGGTATTTATCATGTATTTATAGATGTTTATGAACTAAAAACTACCTGCAAGTTTCTGAAACTTGGACCTATTCTCGACGATAACTTCTTGTACTAAAATTTGCCGTAGTTATTGTAATACAATCGCAACATCAGGAGAATATAGTTAAAAGGTATTGTGCCGAACAACATAATTGAACGTGCCTCGTGCCCTTTAGAAATCGTCAAGGATCTAAGCGCCTTGAGATTACCGTACTTGGAGATTATAGTCGTCATCTCATTTCATTTAATTTTCATACCCGGTTGAAATAAAATAATAAGTTACCTAAGTAGGTAAAAATATTAACTAGTTCTAGTTCTTAAAAGTACAGTACTTAATGGCTAATGTAGTTGAGTTCACTGGTTGACAATAACATTTTAAAAAAGTTACTATTTTTATGAATCAAACATAAATGAATACTTAATTTTAGAGTAGTTATTTTACCGTAGGTTCTTTTTTTACGTCTATTGTAACTTAATTTACTCTAGATTTGTCTAGATGAGTAACAGAAATCATTGGTTTACATTATATAACTTAGGTTACTTTGCACAAAATCATATTTTAATTTTTTAAGTCAATGCAATCAAAGATATTTTCATTTACACTTTGAGACTATGCTAAAAGTCTAGCCTTATATTAAGAAGAGGATTTTCTATAATGCTACAAATATCAAAATTGATGGATCAACTATTTAAAATTCAGTGAAAATAGGCACCGATTCTACTACCTATGTTTATTATCTACATCTTATTTAGGGCATCAAAATCACATGTATACAAGGTTCCATTTATAATAATATGGCATCTAACTTTGAATCGCCTGGTCACTCGTTCAGACTCAAGTATTATCTAATTCTTAACTCGGATTCTACTTTCTAAATCGTTTATTATCGTGACGAAGTGATTTAATTAACTTCTAAAGGACCGTTGAATTTTGAATGTTACCCAAGTACTAGTACATAACGTTAGCTAAGGTAACATTTATAATGCGTACGTTGTAAACACACATACAAATAGGTCACTAAAACTGACGCAAGTTTAAAATAAAACTTACATCAACTGAAGGAGGTACAGTCAGTACCTATATTATTCACTACATTAGGAAGTAGGGAATTGTCCAATACACTCTCGCATCTATCATCTGCACTCAGAATTCTAAACCGAAAATGTAAACAAATAAAATCAAAAACGATCTATAGATTTTATAGGAATTCACATCTTCCAGAAGCGTTGTATCCGATTAGATCATTGATCATTACCATTAATAACTGAACAATACTTAAAATATATTTTTTTCAGTTCACTACAGTTAGAAATTGTAATTTTTCAAAGTGCAGTATCCCAGTCAAAAACTCATTTGAAAAATATTGTATTTGGTTATTCTACCAAAACCGACAGCAGTGGTTGACGAGACAAACAAATTTGGCGACTAAGCATTAATTCAATGATCTGATCAGATGGTAAAATATCGAAATTTTGTTTACATTTACAATTTTTGTTTACACTTTCGGTTCGGAGTTTCAACACTTGGCTGCGTCTACAGCGACAACGCGGACTGCGGCGCGAGCGCTAGCTGATGCTAGGTGGCGTGAGTGGGCGTGGCCACGGAAACGGCGTGCGGCGAGTTGCGCAGCGTCGAATACCGCCGCAGGAGTTCGGTTACTGTTATCGCGACTTGCACTGTGCCCTTGCCTTCGAGCACGTCCGCCGCGCAGCACATGAGTTTCTGAAAGATGGCAAATCATTCGTTGGGTCTTCTAGTCTTTGCTTTGTCATATATGGTCAAAAGGTGAAGTTTTTTCCTAAATTACATGTAAAGTAAAGTAAAGTAAACGTTTATTCATAAAAGAAGCACTTAAAAAAAAAATGTGTCTATGAACTGCAGCTTTATAAGCTCACTGGTAATCGAAATCGGCTTCAACTGTCCTATTCCCACTGTGTATCTGTCAAAAGACAGTTGAAACCAACCAAGTAGGTACCAGCTTGCGCAATAGGGCTGTGCCGAACCCTGCCAATCTTTGTAAATGATTAAATACTACTTACTTCTATTCTTTTTTAATTTAACTTCAAAGACTTCAAATTTTAAACAATGGTTTGTAATTTGTTACGATCTACAAGGTTTATTTTTTTCAATTAAATTTCCCATTCATGCATGTCAATTTTCAACCGTTTAATTAAATAAAACTCCAGTGTTGCCAATAAGAAATGTATTACTTTAAAAAGAGAAAAAACATTGTAAGTACATACAAAAAAGGTACACTTTTAAACAATTTTATAAACAAACAATGTACGGTTGAAAATATTTATCAAAAACTCTAAAATAACCCTCATATGACTTTCAAAATGTTAAGTGCACTAAGAAAACAGATTAAATTAATTATTTTGATATATGTATTTTAGCGTAATACTGCACTTAATCAGATATGAAATTATTCTACGATAATACAAAGAAATTCACTCAAACGTTCTTATAATTTAATGGAATACAATTATATTGGACTGGTTCTATTTTTTGTGCTTATTATTGTAAGAAAAGGTAAATTTAACACAGTACTTGTACTTTATTTTGTGCTTATTATGAAATTGAAAAGTTCAATATGTGCAATAACTGGACATTCTTTTGTCTCGACAAAATGACTAAAATTTAGTTATATACGTTATTATTCTAAATTAGAGTTAATTTCTAAATTAGTGTAAATCTTCGAGTGACAATCTTAAATAAGGGTATTTTTTTACATGTCACATGTTTTCTCCTAAATTATGTCAACATTATGGAACACTTGGTGAAATATGCGAGATAAAATAGAAAAAATACTAATTTATAAGATTGACAATCTAAGGTTTACTCTAATTTAGACATTAACTCTAATTTAGAGTCCGAATAAAGTCGTACTTTACAAAAATTTTCGAAACAAAAATTGCCATTAGTATCAACTCTCGAAACTAGCTAACTATGAATATAAAAAACCAGTCCTTATATAAACTACATAAAAAACCCAAGCACCACAAGCCAACAAATAAAATACACGCACAAGCTCTTTAAAATATATTAATTAATCTGTATTAAATACTTATTATAGCATTGTACTTGTAAATTTAAAGCTCAATAACTTATTCTTTAAAAATTACTACAAAAAAGCATAAAATAGCTGCGATTTTAGTTATCAAACCCATTCAAATGACAAAAAGTATCTAAGTGAGAAACAGTATATAAATATTATGAAAAAAATGTCATAGAAAACTAGTTTTCAAAGTAAGTTGAATAAACAAAACATCTTTGGAATGATTCTAAAATTACATAAATAAATCCAATAGTTGGAATAAATCTTTGTCTTCACAATATCGCTCTGTAAATGCAAATATAACTTATGTTATATAAATATAAGTAAATATTTTCTTTTATCATCTTATTGGCATCAATTTGTCTTGGTTGGCGGTGTTCAGGAATACTTATAATTATTATGAATCGTAAAAAGATCGTCATTCTTATATTTATTAGAATTTTACATGAAAAAGCCTCGAAATACAGTCTAAATATCACTATACGCACTACAATCAGATAGATCGACAAACCTTAACACATTTAGTCTTTACAGAATAAAATGAACGTCGCACGATATTTTTGGTAAAATAACATGCGCTGAAACGTTTAGGAAAACATCGTAACCGGCAGCTATATTGCATAAGCTCACTGTCAAATTTCCATTGTGTAACTGTCAAAAGTGTATACGAAATAAGAGTGAGTTACCACCTACGCAGAGCGGACCAATGACAGCGCTCAAATATTCGAGTTTGGAAATGTCGAGCGCTGTGATTGGTCCGGTCCGCACAGCTTAGCGCAGCTCTGCGCAGGTCCGCTTGGATGGAAACCTAAGACTGCTGTTTGTATTTTTATAATCAGCGAACCTGCAACTTATCACGTATGTAATGTTAACTACTGCAAAATGTAGGGATGCACCAATTTTAATGTTTGGTCCGGCCTCTGACTAATCGAACTCCAAAGATATTAACATACAAAATATACACAAAGCAGCATTTAAACGGGGAGTATAAGCGAGTTTATTGTAAACATGTACGAGAATCGTTTAGAATTCTCGTCAAAAGACGTTCGAGATTCGTCTAGAATGTCGACTCAAAATGCCCCAAATGGCTGCATGTAAACCAGCAGTGAAGAACATAATTGAATAGACTTTTAGGGATAAGCATATTCGAGTTTCAGTGTTTAGGTTTGCCTAACTACATCATAATAATAATAACTATAAGTACATACATATTAAAATGACGTCTTGCATTATCAATACAATAACGATATGATGTTTCGATTAAGGCATACAAGTTCTTATTTGATAAGAATTACTTACTTTTAGACAGCTAAGCTACCAAAAATTTTGAATTACTTTAAATAAGTACCATAATAATCTTACTTTTTTTAATACTTTATGCACCGAAGTTTTAGCAGGCTATTTTTTATTGTACTTTTATTTGGATGACACAGTTATTATACTAGGTTCTGCCCGCGGCTCCGCACGTTTGGTATCCGAATGAGATGTAGCCCATGTCTTTCTCCGGTTCAAGAACTATATCTATGCAAAATATCATGTCGATCCGTTGCACCGTTGCTGCGTGAAAGGACAAACCAACAAACAAACTTTCGCAATTTATAATAGTTTAGGATTAAGTTTAATTGTTGAACTACATAATGACCACAGTCACTATAAAACATCTATAGAAGAAATTATTATTTTGTTTTCTGACGAGCATAATAACCTAACCCTAACTCGTTTTATACAAACTGTTCTAATAACTGTAATTCAGTGAAATATCTACACTAATTTCATACAACTTGGTGCAAAAAGACTACAACGTCAATGATAATGCCCAACATGTCCTAATCTAAACGGCATATTGTAAACTAAATATAAAAGAGAATAAACTATAAACATGAAAAACACACAACAAAAACTTTGAGATCTCTGGAACATAATTACAGATTGTTCCAATCAATCAGTTACACATCAATTATCATTGATACAAGTGCGATAAATGACAAACAGTCATACACGAAACATACGACAATATAAAACGGACACGTCAAAAAAACGTACAAGCAACACAAAAAACGCAACACTCAATAATGCAATTTAAGTAATCAATCTCTTTACGAACACTAAGATAATTTTTAAATGCCTTATAATAGGAATGATAGTTATTGGAATTTAATTATTCACACCAATAAAATTAACTTACTAAAGATAATTACTATATGACTGAAATTGTAGAATTTAAGTATATAAAATGCATTAATTTCGGACTAAATACACAGTCTATAAAATAGTATACAAAGCTTACATTAAGAGGGGAAATATCATAAGATAATTGTAGATGAGACACTATTTTTTATATCCCAGATACATAAAGGTTGTCAAGTCGACGTCAAGCCATGTCTTAATAGTTATCCAATTTATGTTTTATTTAAGTAACGACACTGTCTGTCTCGCTTACACTATGTAAAATGACTCTCTCCGTCTCACTCAGACAGAAACTTAAAAAGTCTTTAATTTGAAAAATATATAACTTATATATTTTTTTACATTTAACTATAATGATTTGGCGTATCATCTGTATCCAGCTTGACGTCGACTTACGAGACATCCTGTATATATTATTTTTCAAACTATCGTGATTAGTAGACATAACTATAGATTTTGACACGGGTCTTTATCACGTAATTACCTTTAATTTACTTTCCCGACGTTTCGGCTATGTTACAATAACCATGGTCGCGGGCAGACTGTATCCTGTATATCTTGGTCTATGGCATAGTTGTAAAACACTTATTGTTCGCTACATTTCAATATTAAGGGTCCCAGTGTTTCATCAAGATCATGGTATAGTTATTACATTGTCACAGTATCGTTATTCGAAGCGTTGTACCGTTTGTCATAGTTTAATAAACGTGTATAATACAAAAATTCCTTCTCAAATCCATGAAAATACCTCCAAATTCCACATCAGACTTCCTCATGTTGTTTCAATGACTTTAACAGCCTCATTTTGTAATACAATCACAGTTACACTGTGTATAAATTTCCCATCCAAATACCATCTATCTTCAATCCATTAAACCTGTATCGCTTATAAAATTTCTCAGGGACAGTGTATACAAATATTACATTGTGTAAAACTTGAGTTATATTATTAATACAGGTAGAAAGTAGAAATCCAAGTAAATTCTTTTTACTTCATTTTTGATGATAGTAATATTGTAAGTCCTTACAATTTTTACACAATATAAAATCAGCAGAACCCAAGTTAAAACATTCATCGTTTTATAAAACTAACGCTTTCTCAAAAACAAATAAAAAAGCTGCTAAAATATACAAGTAATAATACATTTATGTGTATATTCAGCTGATAAAAAAACACAGTCGTGATAAGGCATTCTTCCCTCTCGTTTCTTCTTACTGCAGAGTTTGCATCGTTCTCTTTCTTACAAAGGATATACAATCAGAAAGATAGTGGAGACCACAAAAGCGCCAAGGCACAGGCAAGTATATAGCGTTTTATTTTCATCCTCTTTCGGATCCGTTTTCTCTTTAGCTTCGTTCAAATTGTTCTGAATATCGAGATTCATCTTTCCTCTATCGTACCTCTCTATATCAGCTGCTATCTCCCTCACTTCCATCGGACAATCCACCTCGTCCGTATCATAGATCTCTAAGCTATCACTCTTTAGCACGTTGCAGAACGGCGTGACAAATTGAACTCTATTCGTTTGGTAATAAGGTCCTCTGCTGCGCATCTCGTTGGCGTAAATCGGCGAGTAGTTCACAGGCGAATCTGTGTTATTATTTTCGTAGTTCAGTTGGTATTCCTCGGTTTCGTCAATGAAGTTCTCTGGATTGTTGAAGTTGCTTATGTGTCGTTCGTCGGTGTACCGACGCAGCTGTCTTTGGTAGTTCAGTTCGAGCGTTTCGACATCGCTACTGTCGTGGTAATAAGATGCGATTTCCTTTGGCGTGTGCGGTGTGGCGTGTGTGAGCAGGACAGCGATAGTGCGAGCGAGAGGGCCGAGGTCGTTGCCCTCCGGGTCCAGTATGTCTCCGGGCGAGCAGATGTCCTCCTGCAACACACGGCCACACCGACTTGGGTTAAAACAATGCTGGGCCAAAGGATATCGCACCCTGCAACACTCGGAAACGGAGAAGCGTGGATAATATCAAAAACAACCGTATAACACGACTAAATAAAACAGTATTTAAAAAAACGTGACGAGAAGCGTGGATAAAGATCAAAAGCAACCGTATAACACGACTAAATAAAAATTAATTTAGAAAACGTGAACGATATACGATGATAGTTCAAAAGTGTAAATTTTTCGACCTATGAATGTTTTTTTTTTTTCTAATACTATTGATAGTTCTTGTATTTGCATTGATTGAGCTCACTAACCCTTATGTATTTATGCGATGCCATAGATATTCTTATAATGCCCTAATAATAGCAACAAGAAAACCCCAAAAAACGTACTTCCTTGGACCTGAACGTGGTTCCACTTACCTCTTCCACTCCTATTCTTCGGCAGGCTTCCAGAAAGTTGTCTACGTTTCTTCTGCATCTCGCCATTGTTAGTTTAGGCTGAAATAAAAATTATAAATATTAAAAACCATATTGATTGATACTACATTATTATTGTCAGTCAGACAGTAGTATCGATTCATAACTAAAAAATATTGCCGTCTCTTTTACTCCGAGAGCAAAAGCTCGTTTGGTAGTAGTTCTACCCTCTGCGCTATAGATTGAGGGTTCGTTTGCGCCCAGAACAAGTTGTTTTATCAAAAACTAGCCGGCCCGTGACAAACGTTGTTCTGTCAAATGTTAATAATTGTATAGGAAAAAAAAAACAGGCAATTTCCATTCCCTACAAACCTTGTACTGATACAATAAATTACGAATTTTGGTAGAATGCGTATCATTCATTAGTCAAAACTGCGTTGCTATGACGACTAAATGTTTTTAGTCTATGATGTTAGATCTATCTATAGCTATCTATACCAAAATCATCCTTTTTGCGTTTTTTTATGATTTAGGGTTTGTTTATCGGATTATAATTTCCCCCTTTATTTATTCAGATTTTTTATTTACATACTACAGCAAATTTCATCTTAATCCGTTTTATCGTTTATTTTTCATTAGGGAACAAACATAGCAGCCTTATCACAAACTTTCGCATTTATAATATTATTAGGATTAGGATATATATTATATCAGTTTATATGGGTACAAAAGCTTTACTTTGTTTGGGGCTAGACGGTGTTTTCTACGCAAGCTATGTATTTATGTTTACCTGCGCAGGAGACGGCACGTGAACGGAGCCGACAGATCGTGGTCGCACGTGGTTCGCCAAATGGCATAGAACCACGCCATCGGCCAAAACAGGCGCCAAATGCTCCGGAAGGGACATCTTTAGTCGGCTTTCTATTATCTGAAAATCAATAATTGAAGAGTTAAAAATTAAAAAAAAAGCCAAGTGCGAGACGGACCTGCGCACGAAGGGTTCCGTACCATTTTCTATAAAAAAACTGAAAAAAAAAAAAAAAAGAACTCGTATGAGAGCCCCACTTAAATATTTATTTTATGGTGTTTTTAGTATTTTTTTGGTATATCAGCAACAGAAATACATAATCTGTGGAAATTTCAACTGTCTAGATATCACGGTTCATGAGATACAGCCCTGTGACAGACAGACGGACAGACGGTCAGCGAAGTCTTAGTAATAGGGTCCCGTTTTTACCCTTTGGGCACGGAACACTAAAAACCGACTTCAACGGGATATTTTGCTATGTAACTCCAAAATTCATAAAAATATTTATCAATATAAAATAAAAAAATAAATAGGATCACGACTGTAATCCCCAAGTATGGTAGACATCCTCTCAGATCTTTAGACGCTTAGATCCTTTGAAGATGTCTAGTGGGGGTAGCCTGAGGCACGTCCAAACATTATATTTGGCACATGCCCACATTTTGCAGTAGCTTTCCATACGTGACAGATTGCAAGCCCATCGCCGCTTATAAGAACACTAACTGGTTTCCTCACGATGTTTTTCTTCACCGTTGCAAGCACGTGTTTTTGATGCACATATAAATTTTCGAAAAAAAAAAGTCCATTGATGCACGCCGGGATTCGAACCCACGATCATATTAAAAGTCGAGGTATATCCCACTCGGCCAACACGGCTTTTAAAACGTCCATAAATACAGTATTTATTTATTTAACTAACTATTGATAGTCTCACCGATCTCAACTGCTGCAACAATTCCGTTTCCTCCTTCTGCTTATCGAACTCCCTCTTCATAGTGAAGCTGAGCTTCTCACTCGCCTCCTTAGTCCACAGCTTGCTCTTCGGCGCACCTTTCAGATAAGACACACTTAGCAACTTAGCATCGCCGTTCATCCTAGGTATCGACGACTTTACGCCATTGTACAGTGTGTTTGTCGGCGATGTCGGTTTAATGTACGCCTCAGATTGTCCGTTGGTACGTTCGCCATTAGCGCGCGGATATTCAACATTTCCATTGATGTAAGTTTTGTTGACGCGTGACGGAACGACTTTTTGCACGGGCCGTTTGTTCTCTTCTAATTTCTCCGGGTTGCCGTTAAAACGTCTGGGTGTGGAGTGTAGGAGGGGGGAGTTGGGTTGGGTGGGGGATACGGAACTGGCGGAAGATACCGATCGGTAAGGACTAGGGGATACGTTACTGTAGCCGTTGACGGGGGAGTGGTTGGGGCTTTGGTGCGGGGAGTCGAGCTCGGGGGAGGCTTGGTCGGAGCGGGGCCGGTAGATATCTTGCTGGCGTTGTTGTCTTAGTGCTTCTTTGTATTGTCTGGAATGTTCAAAATGGTGGATTACATTTTCATAAACACTTAACATTCGTTAATATTTGACGGGTAACTATCGCGTTGTACCATTTTATCTTATTTTTCACGTAGACGATTTTAAAAGTGTGACCAAACATAGCGCGGCAATTGAGCGCGGCAGTTGAGCGCGCACATTTACTTACTAGTTGAGCGGCAAATTTGTGTCGATGTCCAAATGGTGAATTTAAAATGGCAATATGCGATAAATACCCGCGAAATATCAATAGACAACAGTGACTTGGTACGAGTAGCAAGATTTAGTAACACACACTAATAAAATCTGATTGAGATATGAGTTAATATTAATTAGTAACTTATCAGTCGAGACTGAGTGACTACGATGCATTGTCTATTCGTAATGTCACCCATTCTGATATGATAATTAATTATCGTGTTAGAACGATGTAATTATGTCAAATTAATTACATGATACCGATTATAATAAGTAATAAGATACAATAACTGTAGTTTCGTCAGTTTATAGACTTATAATAAGTTAAAGCAAAAAGTTGGGAATATAATAAAAATTACGTCAAGCAAATCTAACAAACAGTCTAAGGTGAATGATTAGTGTGCCTAGTATTTAGAGTTCGAACCACATATAAAATTAATGTTAGTAAAGCTACCTTATACAAAGTTAGTCACAGCGAGGGGAGGATTTCCAATTAAAAAGTATGTGTTATTAAATCTTTTTAGGTAGGGGTTGGTACACGAGTTACTAGTATATTACGAGTATTTTTGAGTATTTCGAGTAGAAAAAGTTTTTGCGATCCAGACGAAGTGTTTATGTTTTATTGAAAAGAATCAGAAATTCACAATGATGTCTGAATAATGTATTCAGTCATATATAAGTTTCATATGGTTATAGAATTGACATTTTAAGTAGATTTTTCTAATCGGCAGAAATTTAAGATACAATTTTTGTTTTTTATTTATTTACATAAGTACGATGCTGGTGATCTGGATCAATTGAGCTACCTATAGACTGTTTGCAACGGTCTTTAGATAGCTTAACTATTTCTTATATATTTTGTAATATATTATGTACTAGATGTTATCCTTTGTGTACACAATTGACTATAATCATGATTTTTATACATATTTCTGCTAATCAAAAAACTCGAAGCTACGTAAGTCGTGTATAACCCCAAACATTCAGAGTGCAATATGTTAGTGAAGAGTTCGTGCTGGTTATGGCTGAGCACAAGGATGATAAAACCAATAAATAGCGCAATCTATTCCGATTCACAAAAAAACATAATCAAAAAGATACATAAAATAACAATAGAGATGATGCAGGGTCACGTTACACTGGGCACCGAATCACAAGTCGAACAAACTGACAAAAAAAATAGGATCACGACTGTAATCCCTAAGTACGGTAGACATATATTCAGATCTTTAGGCGCTCTGATCTTTGAAGATGACTGGGGGGTAATTCAAATAATATATTTTAGCACATGCCTACATTTTGCAGTTAGAATTCCATACGTGACAGGTTGCAAGCCCATCGCGCAGATATCGGCATGTCTTAGAACCTAGAAGATTTGGCGCAAGATTGACCTTTCACCACACTGGTAAGCGATTTATATTATCATAACGATTTATGTAGAGTATTTTATTGAGAAGGTTTAATGCGTGAGGAAGAACAATTAGACCCCTTACTATGCAAAACGATTCCGACATCATCGAAACGATACGACAGTGCTCCGATGTTCGTCGTAGAAGTTACGATGTCAATTCTCAAAAGTAATATTGGTCGTTCCATGCCGAAAACGATGTTAGGTAGAGTAGTAGGTTTAGCTCGATTATTGTCCCGATATTATCGTTTATCGTTTTCAAGAGTAAACCATCCCTATAACCCTAGGGGTCTACGCCAAACCTGAATGATGGCTACGATTAATATCGCAATTTTTTTTTATATCGTTAAAGCACTTTTCGATTGGTTTTATCGTCATTGCCGTTGATGTACCTGTAGGTTTGTTGATGGGGTAATTTACTCTTATCGTCGCCGTACGACATATTCCCATCGGGTGATATACGGACGCTGAAAGGACAACAGCGGGGTTAAAGGTTGAAACCAACATGGCGGAAACGAGGTATCGTCAAACCATTTGTCTACGCATCTTGCGGTTAATAGAAATACCAGAGGCCATACCATTACCACAAGCTATTAAAGTAAAATCAAAACAACTTGAGGTGAGGAGTGACAACGCTTTACGAGTTCGTATTGCGTTGTCACTTTCGCACCGTGAATAGTATTGTTATAATATTACTTTTGAGCTTGTGGTACGGTCCCAGGATTTTCTTATTTTAATTTGACCACAGATAAAAACAGTTAAATTAGAAATGAACTAGATTTTAATACAATACATCAATCTTGTTAAGATATTTTATTCATTTAGTGATCTCATGATTATTATTCTGGGGTTTCAGTACAATACCTTGTTTCGGACCATGGAAAATAAAATATAAAAAAATACATAGTGAGACAGAGGATGTGATAAAATGGTCGTGAGTAAACGGGCTAGATATCTATTTGTTTACCTCTGCATCGGTCATTGTGAAAGAAATAAACATTATATAAGCGGCTAATCTATGCATTCCACTATTAAAACTATATACACCAAACGGATATAGTCTGGCAGCTGGCACGGTAGAGAACGGATCTTTGAAGCATAATGTATAGTTAGTTTTTTTTGTGACTTTAGTTGCATGTTTATTACTCGTTCGTTTGCCATGTGCCAGATTAATTTCCGTTAAGTTTAAGGCTGTGCGTTCACTAGAGCAAAACGCGTTGATGCCGCGAAGTTATTTATAGTAAGAGGAAAACTCAAGTTTAAGAATACTGAATTTAATTTAGTTACGACTGTTTTTACGCTGTAGTGAACGTATTATTACACACATCATAATATATTTAAATTCACTACATTTCGTTTCTAATTTGCATGCTATTTTCATACAAATGAACCACCCAAACCCACCACAATTTATATTTCTCAATATCGTATGAACATCTAATTTGAATACACGAGGTTTAAGTTGATTACTAGCAATTAAAACTAATTAAGGTTGCAGCGGAAATCGTATTTAATTTAATCAAATGTATACCCAAAATAATAAATACATAATCCAATTCCAATTAAAAAACAAAAATATAATAATTCCCAAAGACCATACACGAACAACACTAATATAAAAAAAAAAAACTAATCTAGTTCCCATAATACAAGCTTTATTTTGGGGCTTGGTGGTGAAATAATGGAGAACACGAATGGGTCAAAATATTACTATCAAATACACCTTAAATCGGAGCGTAGATCATGTACATTACATGAGTTTTTATTTCACTTCAATACATGCAGTATTTCCGAAGTTATAACGACGAGAAGTTGAAGCCCTTTATTGAATTTCTAAGATTAAGCGCGCTCACACTATGACGTCACACCCCGTCACGACCGTTCACTACGTTTATTTATTTATATCTTATCCCAAAACTACTCAATGAAATGTGAATTCACAACTATACCATTTGGCAATTTATTGACGCTAGACAATAACCAAATCGTTCTTAAACATTCTACTACCATCTACGTTCTGTGTCTAGATCTCCAACTCTCTTGTATATCTTATCTTATATAAAAAAATCTTCTAAATTCATATCACTTTGCATGCTTCTTCAAACCACTTTTGACCACAACCATCTAATCATTATTTAAAGCCCAGATAAGCTTGGAATAATTACAAGTAAAAGATGACAGGCCATTGTCAATACCATAATATATAGTCATAAGACGGTATAGCTATTCCAAAGATATCAATATGAAAGCTGTTTATTGATAATTCACGGGTATTCATCGCGTGTTTACCTTCATAATCGGAATTTGAATCGGCGTAGCTTCACCTAGTTCCTAATACGTTTCAAAGTGATCCTTGTGATTTTATTGAAATAAATGATTTTTGAATTTGAATAATTACATTAGCCTAAATAGTGTAGCCGGGGAAGGAATTTCGCGTCGAGAGAATTAAAAGAAGCAAGTTTGCGATGAATACCCGTAAAAAAATAATGATTTTAAATAAATAATACAAATAAGAGTACAATACGCTTGAAGATACTACGCGTTAATTTATTGTTGAACTTTTGAAGTGACTTTGCTTAGGTATTTGTTATTCAAAATATACCAGAAGTTTCTGGAACGTTTAATATGAAAAAATAAAATGGTTATTTTAAAATAATCACGACGCTGACACGATAGTTACATACTTTGATAATAGATAAGAATCTTTCAAACTGCGCTTGTCAAGTAACAATAAGGTTTAATTAAAAACCTTATATTAAAATTACTTGTCAAACTTGTATTAGTTAATCAACGTTCGAGAAACTGGGGGTCTACAATAAACTTGTAAAACTCAAACATGGTTTTCTATTTGCTATTTCTAAAGTCAAAAACTAAACTTTTAGTTACAAAACTTACCCGGACAGGAGCGGAGTAAGAGGTGCGGATAAGGGGGCTTCGCTGGATAGAGATTGTGCCCTAGAAAGGGCAGCTCCGGGGGAGAGAGTTGACGGTGTGCTGGGGGTTGAACGACCTGACCCACCCCCTCCACCAGCTTCGCCGCCACCTGGAAATAATTAACACAATGTTATGGTGTGCCTTGCTTGTCAAAAGCCCTGTGGACATCTCTCTTGAGTAATCTTAACTAGAAATGCACAAACGATTGAAATAGATAGTATCTTTTACCCGCAACTTCGCGCGCGTACACTCAGGAAATCGATTTTTGACAACTTTATTTACTTAGAAATTCCTAAAAATCAGTGAATAATTTAAGGGAAAACCTATGTAATTTAATCACAGAAAGTTACTTTCGCACTTTTAATATTAGTTTGGAAGTATAGATATTTGGTAATACTAGGAAGGAAGATCGTAAGAAGATCAAAATTATTTATCAGATAAATATTTTTAAGGAGATAGTGACATTCGGATCATTGTATTGCAGTCATAACTGGCAGTTATTAACTGAATTACGGATTCATGGCGAAATGCGGGATCGATAATAAATTCGAGTTGCGATCACACAGAATATAATATGCATCGCCTGGAAAACAGCAGAAACTCAGCTCCAAACGGACTGGGCCGAGATAATATAAACTCGATTTGAAACAATTAAATGCAATTCCAAACTCATTAACGGTTCATAATTATATCGGATACCCATTTAAATTTAAGGTGATGTCTGACATTTTTGTTTTTTTTTGTAAGACGGAAAAGTGATAAAATCGCATCTTGAAAACCATCAAACTTAAAAAGAAACTGTCTTTAATTTATGTAGCTAGTATGATTATCTAACAAATTATATAAAAATGAACTGTTTAGCTATTCATAATTTTGAGTAAAAACGAAATTAGTGTTTTGGAAGAGACTTTGAAAAATAAATCTATCGAGAAAAGTTTCACCAATTGTGTTTCTGTCTATAATTTAGCTAGATTATAACCTTAAGTTATCTTTGTCATAAAAAAACAAAACTATGTTTTGCTGTTATTGAGAAAAAACGATTCTGCATTCATCAAAATAAAATATTACTCGTCTTAAAGATTCCGGTCGTATATGGTCATAGTCGTAACTCATGTTATGGAACTCTTTAAGTATTTATAATGGCAATTATCCCCCAAGTACGGTAAATAGCCTCTCAGACCTCCAGGCGCTTAGATCCTTGAAGATGTTTATAGGGGTAGTCAGAGACACGTTTAACGTCTACATTGCTCAGTTGGTTTCGATCGCCTACCAGGGCAACTATTTGTGTGATGAAGTAGATGTTTGTACTATGTCTGGGTGTTATAAAGTTTTAAAAAAAAAGTATCTATCAGTAATCTGGTTCCCATAGTAAATAGTGTTTAGTTTGGGGCTAAATGGCGCTGTGTACAATTTCCATCAATATTTATTTATTTATTATTTATATACTGACTGGCCTCACAGCTTAGTTGGTAGTAACTCTGCCTTCTATGCTGTAGGTTGTGGGTTTGATCCAGGGCAAACATTTGTGTGATGAACATAGATGTTTGTTCCGTGTCTGGGTGTTACTATGTATATTATGTATATGTATTTACAAAAAAATAAGTAAATAAGTATTCTATAAGTTATCTGGTTCCATAGTACAAGCTTTGCTTATTTTAGGGCTAGATGGCGCTGTGTACAATTTCCTTCAATATTTATTTATTATTTATATGTGAAAGGTTGCGAGTCCATCGCCGCTTGAAACGCTATGGTGAAACAAATTACTTACCATCATTGGACCATCTCTTGTCGACTCCATCAGTGCTGTAACCACTATCGACCACGTGCCTCGGCTTATGCCTAAGGCAGTCGATTGTCGCGTTTCCCGACGTGATCTGATGATTAATGCTTTGGTTCGGTGAGTTGTTGATGTAGGAGTTGTGTTTCACTGTCCGCTTCGCCTCGTCGACCCTTCGGTGGGATAATGTGTCCTTGTTTGCCATGTTCTCTAGGTATTTGAATATGTGCACGCGCCCGCGCATGCAAACCTGTAGAAAAAGTGATAATTTCGGTAAAAAAACCGTTTTACCCGAGGCTTGTTTACTCGGAACTGATCCGAGTAACCTTAAATTATTGGTCTTAAACTTGTCTGTCAAATTGTATAGGTATCCCAAGACCCTGAAATTTAAACCTATCTTAAATATAGGGATGCGCTGAGCAAATACGTAGTCGGTTACGAAAACTAAAAACGTTTGGGATATGAAAGTATATCAGTTGACTTACACGATAAGAGTACTGATTCTTTATTAACTAGGTCTGGCAACCTTCAAAAGGGTCAATGAGAGTGATAGAACGAGTAAAAGAATGAAAGTGCGCCGTAGTATATGTCATCAAATTATTTAAGTAAAATTCGTTACCACGCGCCATTTTCCATCGCTACGACGATGTTACCAAATTAGACCATATTAAAAATCACTTTTTTGCCCAACTCAGCACCGCTACGCTCCAGCCAATGAAACCTTTGTTTCCGAGAATTCCCGGATCCTACATAATAATTTATATTCAAATGAGACAATTATAAAGACATCTGCACCACACTTGGCTAGAACTACATATTTTCCCTGAGTGACATAAGCGGGTCATCTGCGCATTATTATTCTAGTTTGTTGCAATGTTTATCTAGTAGCAACTAACTGAGCTCAATAAAATTGCAACCGAGAACATTTTCAACGGATACGGAATTGAAAATTCTTCATTCGCAGTTCGGCTGTTTTTGGGGAAATCGAATTATTTTTGCCGCAATCCACAGAACGGTGCCAACTGCCAAACAACGAAATATTTGGCTACTTTTTATCCGATTGTCGGAGAATAGTTTTCCGACATATTTATGTTGCAGCGAAGGAAATACATTATTAATTCTGTATGTCTGTGATTTTGAGGTTCTGTTTCACACATCAATAAACCACATATTATCAAATATATAGTTTGTTAAAAAAAAAATTGTCACGTGACTAGAAGCTTGAGCATCTCCTGAACTAGGAGGCCTTATCTATGGATAAATAGAAAGATGAAGGAGTATCAAAACACAGAATAAGGATTCCGCTTACGTCATTTGCCATCAATACCTACCTACTCTTTTAATAACCGAAATGCTATAAGCTATAAGATTAGTTTGCTTACTGTGGTAGGTGGTGATACAAGAGGGTTGTTGTCCAAATTGAGTGTGACCAACGTTGTCATGTTGCGGAGTTCCAGTGGCAGTGAAGAGATACAGTTGCAGCTCACATCTAAATGCTCGAGCCGGAGGTATGTGATTTCTGTAATTGCATAAGATTAAACAAACTAACACGCCAAGTTTTAATCTGATTCTTCTATGCTTCGTCTTTATCATAATACCTGAATGATAAATTCGTAAGTTTGTGAGAATGTTTCGATGTTTGTGGTTACAAAAATGAAAAATAAAACAATGAAATAGGATTACGACTGTAATCCGCAAGTACGGTAGACATCCTAAAGTATCTGTCAAGGCAGAATTGCTATAGTTCGTGACCTAGAATGCTACATTTTATTAGTACCAAGCGAGGACAGCCGCGGTTGAAATCTATTGGTTTATACGATGGATGGTTAAAAATGTGTCTTTATCTCTTTGAATAAAGTTATACACGAATAAATTAAGCAGTGCTTCAGATTTTGGGAAATAGCGTCACCTTGAACAATGACGTTACTGCATAGCTACAAATAAAATCATCACAAGGCAAAAATGAAACATAATGCCCTTACGTAAACCACAAGTCAATGACTAAGAACCTGTTTTACCCTGTAGAAAAATGTTTTATTTTCTTCTCTTTATCGAGTCAATATTGCTCGGCTTAGGGACTGCACCAATTTATCTTGTTTCTCTGAAATACATTGTTGTTTTATCTAATTGTATTTACTGTGGTGGAGAATACAGAGCGAGCGAAGTAGCAAACTCATATTTCAAACATTTCATCCGCGACCAAGCATCAAACTCGATGTCGGCATATCTATTTCTAAAGAAGCTAATTTTAATTTGTTATTAATTCGCCTGCGAAGTTTGAGCACTGAACAATGTTTCAAAGACGATAGAATTTTACAATATCTACAACCAAAAAACTACAGTACAAAATTAAATCCATATTAACGACCGCAGACAGTGTACTCAAAAGGATGGCAACACCCTGGTGACCTGTATTACAGGTTTTTTTTTAACCTATTTCAGGCACCAGTCTCTCCCTAAACAGGTGAACCTAACATCAACCTTTAGATAAGCTCCAAGTTTGTATTACCTACCATGTGAGAGAAAAATAAATTATTTTATTATTATTAACGTTACCTCGCTGCACGGCTATGTTAAACAGAGTCTGTTTCATTCATGAATACAATGTATTTACCTATATCTAATAGCCAAGTCAATGAAGACATCAAAAAATTAAGCTATTATGCGGATTTTAGAAATTTGCTAAGCTTGACTCCGCTGTAAGTCGTAAACTATATATTTGATTAAAAATGTTTCCTACAAAAGTTGCAGTATTTTTTCTAATAACTTTTTAATAGAGGATTTACGTGAGGCATCTGATATGACCATCACAGTAGTAACCCACTGGATGAACGTTATTTAATAAGTTATATGAATGAGCACATTGAAACGACGAATTAATGAATAACTATTTATTTATAACCTAAACACATATGCCTTCTAAATACATAAGTTTTAAAAACTAGTTCTTACAAATAAATATGTACCTAATGGAAAGGCTGCCGAGGTTTTCTGTTTGCGGCGTACGTATCTTATGAGAATCTTATGTCATTCTTGCAGACGGTAATTTCCTCACTTCATTGCGCCATCCTACTTATAGTCTCTAACGTAGTCGCTTAAATCCACAGTGTAAACAGAGCTGTTTGTCACACTAAACTGAACTGTTTTTATAAGACGTGTGAGTAAAAGCCTATTATGCACAATGTCAACTCACAGTTTTCCGAAAGACAGAATCACCATTGAAAATTTATGAATTTAAAATGTATGCCCCAGTTGAATGAAACTAACAACATTGTTACATAATTAGAAAATATAGGTACCTAACAGGTAAAAGTAGTCCCTGCAGATAAAAAGACACTGAATGAATAATGAACTCACGTAAAGGCAGTAGTCCCAATTGATTATTGCTAAGATCCAACGCACGCATGCCCGTGCAATCCCCAAGTGTCATCGGCACTTGTGTCAGCCTGTTGTTGGACGCGTCCAGCTCTGCCAGTGACGTCATCTTGCCGATCTCCTTGGGAAGCGAAGTCAGCATGTTGTCAGAGAGAAGAAGGACCTGCAGAGGCATCTGACATACTTCACGAGGTAGTTCTGTGAGCTGGTTTGAACTGTTAACAAAGAGAAATTGCCAGTTAGAATGGAACAATTTGAACTCGCGGTACGAAGACGACGGCAGCTGAAAGCGAATTATCCGAATTATGGAGGGAATGCTCAAATGTAATTGTAATGTAAAGCTTTTACTGGCATTTATTAAACAACAGTTTATGGCCCGCAGCCCTTTAGCGTAGATTTTTTAGAGCAATTTTAAAATCTATGCTAAAAGTCAATGAACGAGAACGTAAACATGCAAGCAGTGCACTAAAATAGCCGAGTACCTATTTACACTAGGAAACTTAGACTGATTGTAATTAGAACGATCCAAACGTAAATCGGTCATCGCTTAGCCAAATAGTAGCGTTCTTACGTGTCAAGAGAACATTGCAAGTAAACATGTGGTCTTGCTTTGGTCGGATATGATAGAAACGGCTAGAAAAACTATATTATATTTTCAATGCATTTTAAAATAAGCATGCTATAAAGTGGAATTTTCATAGTATTTCAACTTAGTACATTTGATAACAGCGGTTGGGTAGCTTACCTACATAATACCTTTAATGGCCAGATTGACTTATTTTTGAGTTAATGTTTAGGATGTCCGAGCCCTGGTTAATTTCTGTGCAAGCTTGACTTCCTGTACCGAGGTGGGGAACGAAGTGCTTTCACATTTTTATCTGTTAGCATGCTTTGATGCGGGAACGTAAGTAGAGCATGACTAATAGGTGTGGTGTGGGGCCTATTTCTCCAAATATACATGTAACGAGTAGCGTGTTTACCCTTTACAATATTACTAAACAGCGATACCATAGGCGGCTAAATACCTTTCAGTGGCTAGGTATATGAGTCGGGACCTTTTTGCTGCTACACAAAAAAATACCCAAAAAATAGGATCTTGACTATAATTCATACGTGACATCTTCCCAGATCTCAGGTTCTACATCTAACATGTTCCTTCAACTCTTTGTTTTGTACTGTACGTGTGGCAGATGTATGTCTATGTCTAGGCATGGCGATAAGCTTTTAATTTAAAGCTTCATCAAATTTGCTCCCGTTATTACGAGCATAAAACGCATCAATCAGCTTTTAGCAACCACACACGAAGTTTCATTAAAATAGATAAGAAAGTGAGATACGGCTGTTAGCAGTAGCATCGCCAGACAGGACGTATGATGTTGACATAAACAAAACCGATACACAAGCAGTAAACACAGCCGTCTTCTCTAGTCAGTCAGTTTTTAAACGGTACAAATACCTATACAATATGCGCTGTAGTGTAGGTAGAGTGAAACGTCTTGTCTCGTTGCGAGTTTTTGCGTTTTTTTTTTGCCGTCTAGACGCCTAGACTCGTCCCACGGAAACAGGATTCAAGGGAGAATATTAATAAATATTGAGGGGTCAATGCTCGATGAAAACGCTTCTTTTCCCAAGTTTAAGAATATAAGATGTTGATATTCCTGAAAGCTACCCGGAGCTAAAAATAGGTTCGTCTAAAGATTATAGCTAAAATAATAAAAAATCTGTTAAGCCGGCAAGAATATAAACAAGTGGTACTCAAGTTAACCAAACAAAAGAAATGATAGATGGATGTGTATCTAGAGAGCACTTTTTGACAGGAGCCAAGTTATATCAACAAAGAGGGTTGACTGTTTATTTACATAAAGCATATTCTCATGAGAGAATTAAAGCTGTATAATTCAGATCTTTGAATAAAATGACACGATTAAAAATAGAACGGCAGAACATTGGCATTGCAAGAGTTACTTATCTTGTGCATTCAGAATTCTCTAGAGCTGAGTGGTGAGTGCAAAAAGCTACATGAGTAATGGTATTTCTCAATGGTGCTGCTCAACGCATCGACGCGACCGTTATCAACTGTCGACGCAGATGGCCATAAATGGAGGAATATGCGGTTTCTCCAGAAACCTCATGACTTGATTGTCAAGCGGCAATGTAAATAAGTTTCTAGACGGCTTTTTATGACAGACAATAATTATTCAAGGACAGGTTATCTTATTAAATTGTATTTGTTAGATTGGCTACACAGTTTACATGGCTGCAATATTTTTGCGGATGGAACCCAACTCGAGTAAAACAAATGTTTACTTGGTGAAGATCAATAAGAACTTTTCCAACAAACTCCACCGAAGATAAGCAATTCAATCTACCATGGAATGGATCCACTGTAGTTTTAAACTAAGTCGAGAACTAGTGTTGATCAATTTGATTTAGTGGTCAGTGAGTTGCGCCAAGTCCGCCTACTTTGTTATATTTGGCGTTTGTTTTGAAAAATTTTGCCAAGTTTTCCATCTTCTTGATTGAATCTTCGTTTCAAAACATTGTTCAAGCGCCCCCGCAATAAAGTCACGTAACAATATTTGGCCATGAGCAACGTTAGTGGGCTGCGAGGGTTGTTTGCAAAGAGACAACAAGGGTGGAAGTTTGTAGCTTTCAATATGCTGCCGATTTCGCCAATATTAAAAACTGGGGAAAACTGCGGAACTTTTCAAACGCAACCGTTAAAGTAATTGGTCTTTAGAGATCAGGCTGCAAAACTACTTTATACATTCGTATGAACACTGACAACGAGTAATTTAAAGTTTGAACCCTGGGTTTGGCTCAGAGCTCAATGATATGGATAAAAAAATACAAGATTTCCCCATGTCACCGTTGTGGTCACGACATTGGGATCCGAATAAAATAACAAATCAGTCATTAATTAAGCAAATGGTCGCATGTTTTACTGCGTGTTTCTATAGAACTAGGGGACCCAAGTCACCCCACGGAACTCCATTTATAGCAAATTATTTGCACGTTCGCAAGGGCGGTTCAAGGTCGATATTACATCGATTTTGCAAGAGGGGTGCAAGGGAACCGGAGCATATTGAGACCGAATCCGATTTTTTTTAGATTATGCTTGCGATCGTTACTAGGAATGTACAAGTGGTTTTACTGAGAACATTTGTTAGTATTGATGCAAGCGGCTGTAATTCTCAAGTACGGTAGACATACTCTCAGACATACAGGCGCTCACGCGCTCAGGTCCTTAAAGATGTCTTAAAGGAGGTGAAGTCAGACGCACGTTCAAACATTACATTTGGCACATGCCCATATTTAGCATTCCATACGACGGTTACTGCTAATAAAATCAACTTGGCTGTATGACCAGACCAGATACCTACAGTGGCACACCTTTTTGTCATCCACCATATAAAATTGGTATCACCCGCTGTTGGTTAAAGATGTTACTTTTTTGCCTTCTACTAGCCAACATCCTACTACATAAAGGATATTATTACCTAAGGCAATTCGATTGCATACCCAAACCGCGCAAAAATATTAATGGTCTGCTCTTTTTGTCGACTCGAACAGCCTCAATCCAATTGCACAATAGCAGACTATTTGCTATATTGTAGCGCATTTGGCGCACCCGTGCCATTTTCGAAAGCACGATCGTATGTCACGCGCATGCGCGATTTGATAGTCGTTATGGTGCGTGCGCGTGCAACGAACCGCAATCACAATGCGTGAATTAGGTACACAGACGTACAACTTGATGGCGGGTTTATGTTATGAGTGTTCAACCACTCTGCGAGCATAAATAAGCACCTTGGCGTAATCGCTACTTTACTATAAGCTCTTTGATCATAGGGATAATGCGACTTTCTAAAACAAGAGTCTGCAGTGCTCGTGTCGAAAGCATATTGTTCGAGATTACTGTGGTTTCTCTTCTACTCTGACTCTAGCCGTAACTCAGTAAACCGAATCGTTTATGGCGGCAGGCTCCCTGTCAATATCAGTATCTTTTAGGGTTTACTTTTACTAATCGTTCAAACTAAATCTAAAAAGCCCGAGAGCTGAAGTTGCAGTACGCAGTAGCAAAAAACTAAAATGTTTGGATCACTAATTCTTCGAAAATCAATTAAGCAGGGGATTCAAATCAGGGTCATAATTTAAAGCTAATCGTTTTCCTAAAGCAGTTAGATAAAGAAATCAATCCTGTTCTAATTGGTCACGGGCCAGAAAGCGCACGAGGGTCAGCCGGAAAGTGATCAAACGGTCACATGTCCCGCAGTCTCGGTGCGATTAACCGGTTCCATGATAAGGATCTGGTTAGAACAACTGAAAGTAGGTGCCTCCCACCCGCACTAGAAATTATGGAGGTATAATCCAATGAGCTGGCCTCTTTTGAAACAGGTTTCTGCCAAATTGCTTAAATTGTGTTGCACAGGATGTCTTTTGGAAGCATATATGTTTCTTCTTTTAGTCGAAAATATTTTGATAGCTTCCAATGTTTATATTCTGACCCATTTGTATATTACGATAAGCGATTGAGTCATTGATGTTGTGGTTATACTGTTAGGAACGTCACTTGGTGTGGTAGATAGTTGGAACTCACAGGTGGTAGGGTAACTGTTAATAATATCCCCTACTTCCCGTAGTTGATATGCTTTGGAACAGTCACAACACGGGAACACGGGAATGGAGAACTTGATTTTAAAAGACAGCTCCTGTCAATCTGTACTTACCTAGCTAATTCTAACTATAAATAGCTGGATTCCTATGAACTGTTTACTCGAACTGAACTGTTACTTGTCAACCAATACCGATAAGAATCATGATACAGATACCGTTCCATTGATACCTTCATTCAACGATTGACGTCAGTTATGACACAGAACAACCCGACGATAAATCCAACAGTATTTATTCGCAGTAACAGGAATGTTGTGCACTTACTGCGTACTTGAAATTGAACCATACACTCACGTTCTGCACGATGAAGAACGTATCCCCTAACGCCGGTTTGTTGGTAAATAATGCCGTGCGTGCTAATTTACTGTTTAGGCCTTGTTTTACAACGGTGACTGGAGAATGGGCAGTGCATTCTCGTTAACACTTACCCATTGTCCTAGGTAAACGGAACGGTCGGAAAGTTATAAGATACACCACGATGCAATACAACGTTTAACATGTTTAGTTGCTGTCGTGCTGTCACGAAAATGCATTGCGTAGGTATTTAATTTGTCACCGACTTTATTGTGTTGAGCTTCTCTGATATAATTCAACAACGGTTCTGCTTATCATTTATCACCTTATCCACGTGCCGGCAGCGAATAGAACCATACGGCCATGACATCTCCGGGCGTTCACCCCACCCAATGATCTTTACACCGACCTAAAAACTACTAGCTCTTATTGTCAAGGTTTAGAGTGCTTATTAGCAAGACCATGGTATAAGGAAGTTGGCCAGCTTTGCATTTGCCATGGCATTGTTATGGTGCATGGCATAAGAGACAAAAGCGTTGAAGCTAGAGTAGAATGCTGACCTGAATACCGTTGTGAAGAAATGCTGAAAACGAAACTTAAATAGTTGTTTTGGAAGGAAGTCAGATTTAAAATAAAAAGCCATGAATTAAAACCCTTAATTTGTTTTCCAAAGAAAGCAATGCTTGGCATGGGATATTTTACTGCTAGCACCAAAAATATAGCGAGTCAATAAAGTTGGCACCATAAAAAGCCGTCGAATACCTCGTAGCTTCCATCTGAATAAATCAGCGACTTTATTAGTTACGATCTACACTTTATTGTTTTCACAGGCGTTTTAGAAAAATGGAGTAAGTAGAAAATCTCGAACAAATATGAAAGATAAGTTCCTTTTGTCTTCACAATTAGTTATATAAGGCTACTAAGCTGGGAAGGATGTTTATTTATAATATTGCTTTATTATCCTTACACTTTATTATCGCGTATACCATAGAAATGGATGCGTCAAACTGAGAATTGCGTACGTGTTTTGATCAGTTAACTGCCATTGGCGTCAGTCTATGATACCTATTGACAATGAACCCTATTTCTGTTAGTAAAAATAATCTTTGATCATGTTATTCTCATCACATTGTTCTCTCATAAAGTTTCGACAAAAACACCTAAGTAATATAATTTCAGTTGCGCAACACGTTTCGTCAACGCGCCGACCAACCGCAAAACGCCCATCCATACGAGACGTCGAAAGTCGCAGAAAAAAAGACGCAGATAGACGTGCGCGCGGAGTAGTCAGTGGCGTGGCGTTCGCCACGCTCGATAAAAATAGGGTGCCCATGATTACGCGATATATTTTTAATTTTTATGTACATAAAATTTAAACGAACCCATGTTCAGTAGGTACTCGTAGGTGCTTTAAGGTGTAAGTGAAATTTGATGTTTTGTATGGGCTGTGTCTACCCGGATAAGACGGAAAAAGTAATAAAACTGCATTATCTCGAAAACCATCAAATTTAAAAAGAAACTGTCTGTAATTTATTTAGCTATTATGATTATCTTACGAATTATATAAAAATAAACTGTTTAGCTATCTAGATCTACATATTACCTATATTTAACAATAAATCACAAGTTGATTTTAATAGTAGGTATATAAAATATTTCGATCATTAATTCTAAAACGTATCATTTTGAAATTATATCTTTATCGTGAAAAGTTTCTGCTATTATGTTTTCAGCTTAATAGAAATCTAGGTAGGAACCTGAAGTAATATACTTATAAAAATAGGAGATGTGGCTTGTTCAGAAGTATTTCTTTTTTCGTTTCGAAAAAGAACAATCGTCGACTGGGAGCCCCTTAAGTTATCTTTGTAATGAAAAACAAAACTGTATGTTTTGCGGTTAATGAGAAAAAACGATTCTGCATTCATCAAAAACATTTATTACTCGCCTTAATTCAGAAGAATAAACCCAGGACTTTAATTAAATCACGAATAAAAAAAATCTGTTATTTGAAGATTAGGATTTGCAGGATTCGAACTGCCCACGAAAGAGATTTCTACTTTAGATTTTATACTTTGTTCTAGAACCTAGATAGAACGAGGTACCTACCTAAATAAAATAAGTTGAATCCAAGCTATTCAATAACAAGACTTGTTTTCCCGTAAATATATCTGCACCAGTGGATCCAAGGTCGGGACGACTTGATCCACAAAAATAATACTTTCTTTTGTAAACAATAGTCAAGTTTTATCAAACAAATAGTCACCCTACAGATGCGGCGGGCGCGGCGCGCGGCCATCTTGCTTTTCACCCGCCGCGTTCATTCTGCGCGTCAGTCACGCGGCGTCCGCCCGCCGAAGTAAACTGTACCGGTTTCGCACGCCCGTGTTTTTACACCTGCGCTCGTATTGGGAGCTTGAAGTCCCAGAATGCAGTTCGAATACGACCCGGAGCAACTGATTGCTGAAGTAGCCAAGCGCCCCGTAATATGGAACAACGAGCATCCAGGCTACCGCGCGAAACATATCAAGTCGAAACTATGGCATGAAATTGTGACGGAGCTGGTGAGCCTCAACAACGTCACCATGACCAAATCGGAGATGAGAGAGCTAGGTAATATTTTTTTTCTTGTTTATTATTATCCATCTACCATGCATGCATTCCCCTAACAAAATATTTATGACGCCCTCGCACATTCATAGATGGCGCTAGGTAACTACTTTCTGTCTGACTTGGGCAACAATCATTATTTACATATTATCTGGTAGTTAAAACAGGCCAGTGTAATTATTATTTACCTGTTCAGTTAGGTTCCAATCTCGGCTGAATATAGGTACTATAAAAAGGTATTTGTTTTTGTTACAGAGATACAGCTTCAAAAGAAATGGAAAAGTCTCAGAGACTGTTTCCAAAAGTACATGGTGAACCCTAGCAAGTTCAAACGGCCCTACATTTACTCCAAGCAGCTTCAGTTTCTGCTCAAAGACAAGAAACTGCCAGAACAGAAAAAGTTGACAATCAAACCGGCAGGGTCCAGTGAAACAGACGACGAGGATAACGCAAAGGATTCAAAAAAGAATGTCTGGGTGCGGCGAAAGAAGATAAAAATCCACAAAGTGGAGGAAGACTCTGATGAAGATAACTATATGCCAGATGAAACATACGAATCAAACGCTGAAGTAGAAACGAGAAATACGTCGGAAAGCCACAGTCAGTTTGCGTATGTGGACGTTTCAGCGAAAAGTGATTCGGACAAGATGTTTCTGATGTCTCTTCTGCCACATTTGAGATCGATACCTGAGGAGTTCAAGCTGAACGTGAAATTGGAACTGATGCAGGTGTTACGAGTGGCGAATGAAAGCACAGCGCAACTCAGATACCCTTCTTCATGTCTAGACTGATTTTGTGTCGTTCATCATGCTAGTTCATAAATAATTTTGGTACTTACTTATATGAGTACCTACTGTTTAAAGATTTATTTAAATTCATAGATGTAGCAAGGTAGCAACGTTTATTGTCACATAAATTATGTATCATGTACATGCAAATACTCTCACTGTAAACATGTAATGGTTGATATGGTATGGTTATGTTATTTATATTTTATATGTAACAAAGTTGATGAGAATTAAAAGACGTATTTTTACAAAAAGTTTCCTCTGTCTTTTTTATGTTAATTAACGCATGCGCCAGAAACAGTGAATCCACACATTTAAATGTATGTCATGTAATAGTACAAACATCGTCTAAAGATCTGACTGTAGTCATTATACAAAACTATGAAGTAACACAGACTATTCGATTACTCCATAAAAAAATAATTAGGCTCACGGATTTTCCAAGGATGGTAAACATATTTTTACGCACTAATCCTTGAAGATGTCTAAAGGCATATGTTAATTTTTAGGCCGTACCGTAAAAACGGGAAACTATTACTAAGACTTCGCTGTTCGTCTGTCGGTCCGTGTATTTCATGAACCGTGACAGCTAGACAGTTGAAAATTTCACAGATTAAGTATTAAGTTTTTTTTCAAAAAACAGAATAAAATAAATATTTAAGTGGGGGCTCCCAAACAACAAACGTGATTTTTCTTTTGATGAGATCTTACCTTAGATCTAAATAGGTGAGACTGGAAAGACCTCCGACAGCATCAGGCACGCTCCTGATGACATTTTGTGAGAGTAACAACTTTTCCAAGAAAACGTATGTTGTCACTTCATCGGGCAATTCATTGAAACGATTTTTAGATAGATCTGAAACAAGAGATAATTCAGTTTAGAAGGATATTCGCCACTTGACGCAAAAGGCACAGATGTAAATTGATTATGCAAGGCTTAAGAAGTCTTTCATAACCAATTAAATTAGTTATATCTCCGACCGTAACAAGGAAAATACTTTTAATACCACCGAAAATGAAACACTACACTCGCACCGAGGGATTACCGTAAAAGGGGGACAAAAATATACTCTAAGTGGGACGTTAACTACCAACCTTAATGGCGAACCATGACAATAAACCGTAAATAATTTTGGGGTGCTCGTTAACTATTACCACAGAAATATGTTTTAGTAATTGAAGAATGGTTGGGTTTTGGTTATTTGTTATTTTCATCGTATTGAGGCTATTGCAGCCTACGCATTTATTTCCATAACACAAGTAGCTACACTACCTTCTGCCACAGTCTATTCTAATATCAATGTCTTTATACTGTGCTACATGACCTACTTGTTTTTATATTCCTTTAGGGATAATAAGTACGCACGTCCTTCGTGATTATTGTATACTTTTAGGGGTTCCGTACCCAAAGGGTAAAAACGGGACCCTATTACTAAGATTTCGTTGTCCGACTGTCCGTCTGTCTATCACAGGGCTGTATATCATGAACCGTGATAGCTAGACAGTTGAAATTTTCACAGATGAAGTATTTCTGTTGGCGCTATAAACACAAATACTAAAAACAGAATAAATAATATTTCTAAATGGGGCTCCCATACAAGAAACTTGTGTTTTCGTTTGTGTTTTTATTACAGATAATGGTACGGCACCCTTCGTGCGCGAGTCCGACTCGCACTAGGCCGATTTTTATTATATTTCTTTAGGGATAATAAGTACGCACGTCCTACGTGATTATTGTATACTGTTTATTTAGTTCAGTTCAGAAAAGATTATAATATACCTACCTAACGTTAATGAAATATTTTCAGGGAATAGGTCTTTCGAGTTCAAACACTAATCCCTCTTTTCGTACCTTAGGGTATGCCTATGCATGAATAAACAATTGACACGATTGAAGAAACAAGATCGTGTTGAATTCTGTACAAATGTTGGAACTTAGTAATTTTGTTATAACCAGTTCAGTTCGACGACACAGCCCGTGGCGTGTTTAATGTGGTCTGACTTAACCGCAGGCATTCTATCCTAGCCAAGAACAGGATGGAGTAGATTACACACTACACAGGTTATGCAATCTTGAAGGTTTCTGCCTGTTTATTAGCAATCTTAGGAGGCAATAGGATTAATAAATCGGACTCGCGCACGAAGGGTTCCGTACCATTATCTATAAAAAAAAACGGCAAAAAAATCACGTTTGTTGTATAGGAACTTAAATATTTATTTTATTCTGTTTTTAGTATTTGTTGTCATAGCGGCAACAGAAATACATCATATTCTGTGAAAATTTCAACTGTCTAGCTGTCACTGTTCATGAGATACAGCCTTGTGACAGACAGACAGACTAAATCAGCTAAGTCTTAGTAATAGGGTCCCATTTTTACCCTTTGATAACCAAAGAAGGAACCCTAAAACAAGAGAGTTCTAGCATATCTCCACAAATGAGTTACCATATTGTTACAGTATCAGGTTCGGTTCTCAGTCCTATAAACTACTGGTTTGGAAAATATTATTCATATCTTTACAGCCCCAGCTGAAGGTACATTCGATGCCAATTTAATGGCATGCCTATTAATTTAACAAAATTTAATGTACTAACGCGGTTTATTCCGCAATTAGTATCTATACTTTATTAGGTATCATTAACAATTAGGTACAGCCTCGAGTATCAGCTTAATAAATCTTCAGAACGAAATGCAGCAGCTCTCTGAATTTTATACCTTTTAATTTTACGGTGTGCTGCGTTCAGCGATCAGATTAAAGATTATAACAAAGAAAGATAACTTTTAGATTAGATAACGATACGAAGAAAATAATATGGCGATGCTGACGGAAATGCTAGTAATCTAGCATTTCCTGGTTTGAGTACGAGTCGAAGATGAGGAATTTAAATGAGGTCGACTGTTCGATAATTATGCAGAACTATTTCCTGCCAAGACCACCTGCAAAGCTACATCTAGATATTACAATGGCAAAGTGAGTAATGTCAACCACAAAGTGCTACTGGCGACTTTCGTAAAATGAGCCCTTTAAACAGGCCAAGAGGAATTTAGAGATGAACTCATTGCAGAAACATTCACGCACGAGAACCTAATTGGCAACGACACCGACACTGGCCCTAAACAAACTCATATTCACACCGCTATGGTAGATTAAGCAATAGATTATTGTAGCGTTATTGGTCGAAAAACTGTCGATTAACCATCAAACTCGGATATTGTTAAGGTTAACAACAGTTTAACTGAACAGTTGATCTCTGCACCACATGGTGTGTCACGTCAACGCTTGCAGTGAAACTGGTTTTGTGCATGAATGGTTTCGTGAGAACGGCTCGGTTTGAATCATACACAGGCGAATTTCATTGATAGTTCCCCTAAAGACGAAGCGGAAAATGTACAACATTATCCTAAATACCAATAGCAAGTTAAATCTGGTAGAGAAGACAGTATTAAAAGTAGTAGTTCAATACTTAGAACAATTTGATAAACTTCGAAGTGCACGTAAAGATGTCAGTTCCGGTTCCATGATCTAAAACAGTCACCAGAGTTGGCCACTATCTCATACGAATTTGATATTTTTATTTGATAAACTGCCCTAATTTTTCATCGTACGTCAACGTAGTACGCAGTACTGCTAATGGAAAAATTATCCCAGAGGGTTTAACCGTAACATAACGAAACGAATATCTAGGTCAAAACTAACCTAATCATAGACCTACCTACCTCTAGGTAATCAAACTACTTGATATTATTACGAATTAATCATCGTGCGTACGAAAATTCTAAGGTTAGAAAGAATATGCAGCTATTTTGTAAGACGCAATCATCTAGTGTAAGGAAAAGAGAAGAGGGTAGTATGAAGGCTTGTGCTTGTCAAGCTAAAATAAAGCCAGCCTTTCTTCACTGTGAGACAACAAAAGGCCTCGTAAGCATTAATGACTGAGTAGGAGACGTCCCTTAACAATGAAGACAGGTCCAACTACTCAAGACTTGATGAAACTTTCATGAAACAGTCTCAACAATCCCTGACTCTGACACGCCTTTGAACTTTCGAATAATTACGAGTATAATGGCTTGTGAATTTTATAGGACTTTCGTTGATGGAAATGTTCAAGATGTCACTGTCTTTAGCATCTGCTGAAGATAGGTTGTAGGTTGTGGTTTTGTAGTTATATGATGTAGAGTTGTAGACAGAAAACGCGTAGGCGTTTTGAAAGGGAAAACTCTTTAGCAAATTAAACATTTACGCAACGATGCTTTCAAAACCCTAACGAATTATTTAAGTATAACAAAAAATGTATGTATTAGATACCTACTTCAAGGTGTTATTAAAGTACTAAAAGCTAGGCGCCATTTTGATCCTGAATTATAAATATAAGCCAGAGTATCCGGCGAGCGATACAACATAATCTTACGTTACGAGGAACATGACTCACTCAGTGAGTAACCTCCAGACGTAGGTACCAACACCGGCAATTTAACGAGGATCGCAGATATCGTCGAGGTAAATACAAACTATAATATTTAGATAGGCCCAAGTCAACATTATCCTTAGGTTATTAAAGTTACTAAAGTTACTCGTATAGATAAGGACATGTGTGAAAAAAGGAATGAAGCTTTTGGGGAATAACACACTCGTATTTCCTGCATCCGATTCAAGGCATAATATTTTGGAAATCCCGAGTTGCTAAGTATATGTTATGACGGAATAAAAACACAACATCGACCGATTAGCTAAAAAAGCAGCGAATTATTGAAGTGAATTGGATAATCAAAATCAGCTAAACGTGTTTTCCCTTAATTCCATTCTTTTAAACTCAGAAACTAAATACTCAAGTAAAATCTAATTATTTTGATGATGTAACCAGACTTGGACGAGATCAGGATCGTTAATATAAACTGGAACACATCTACCACAAATCACTAACCCCAGAGCAGACGCGACAGCCAAGACATACAGTTTCATTAAGGACTTAGCAATTAACTTTATTTTACGATCTTAGAAGCTAAAAGCTTGATAAATATTTAAAAAAACCGGCCAAGTGCGAGTCAGACTCGCGCACGAAGGGTTCCATACTAAATAACTGCCAAAAAAAACCGCGTTTGTTGTATGGGAGCCCCACTTAAATATTTATTTTATTCTGTTTTTGGTATTATAACGGCAAAAAAAATACATCAGTTGTGAAAATTTCAACTGTTTAGCTATCACGGTTCATGAGATACAGCCTTGTGATGTGACAGACAGACGGACAGCGGAGCGGAGTCGTTACCCTTTGTGTACGGAACCCTAAAAAGTAAATACATGTGAGAGTTGTGGATGTGTAAATGCATTATTAATGTGAAAGGTTATTTATTTTTACTTGACAAAGGAAAGGTCGAAATGGCATTAGATGGGTCGACCATGAACTTTTGATTGACGTTGCGCAAATGATGGGCGGAGGTTAACTGGATTTAGAACCACGTAAAGCAGGATTTAGTTACTCTCACAAAGCTATTAGAAGTTGTGATCCATTCTGATTATTTCTGATTCCCTTAAAATATAAATGTCACGTCTCATATTCAAAATATATTTCCAAAGCTGAAATATGTGGGCGTCTAAAAATACGGCTACTTCAGTCAGATAACGTCAAAAAGCTTTTTATATTTCAGTAATTTCGTCAACATGGCTTTTATAAAAAAGCTTTATATCTAACCGGATATCTGTCAGGCAAAGTAACAACAAAGTGCATCTATAACAATATAGGGATTAGGCCATATAAAATAAATAAATATTGGTTGACATTTCACAAAATAAAGCTTGTAGGTACAATGGGATAAACTGTGGCCTGGGGGGTTAGCATGAACCACTATCGTATCGACAATGTATCGTCCAAATGCCAAAACTGACACTTCTATACAAGAAGAGTCAGTTTTGACATTTGGACGATACGTTGTCCATACGATAGTGGTTCATGCTAATCCCCCTGATAGATACTTTTTTGCCAAAACATATCGAATCCTCAACCAACAGCGCACAAGGCAGAGCTACAAACCACAGCTCAGTTGGGTTATGGTCACCATAGTGGGGGGATTAGTCAAGGCCATAGAGTTGGAGTATCATTTAATTACAGCATTGTCGTTAATCTTTAATGTTCCTTTCCATATTTCATAACTAGTGCAGCTAACAATTTGCGGCGATCGTAGGTGAGGCCGCGTAAACGTATCGGGTTTGCACAAACAGCTCCCATTTCTATTTACTTTCACTGTTTACGTGCTTTATACGACATAACATATCTGAAATTAGCTATTAAAAGCCAAGCGTGTTCGAGACTGCCTTAAAAAATGTTTGAAAACGAGTTTGCAGTCTTGTTTTTGACGGCTCGTGTCCTCGAAAAATAACCGTCGACCATGTTGCTAACGAGCCCTATTTTTCGACTATGCTCTCAGCTTTTCCTGTTCATGTCTCTAAGTTTACTTCCGGAACGATAAAAATAAACGATCTCGGTATGTTTACAAGTTTTTCTTTTGCTCTTTCACTCGGTGTCATTATGGGGTGTGCTTAAGGTCCTATTTTCAGGGGTTGATCGAGTGCATTATTTTTGATACTGCAATCTATCTTAGCTTTTGGCTTTGTGCCATGTTGTCGCAGTATGCGGACTGCGTGGCTTACAACCTTGACCGACCAAGACATATAATAAATCTTGAACCGAGTGCATTGAATAGATTTAGTTACCTTCGGCGAGTGAATAAACCATTTAGTTTACATTTAACCAAGCAGCAATGAGTTTGTATACCATTGCGCCATTATTCCGGTAGATATCAATCTCAATTCTCTAATTTTATTCATTGAAACCATAATAAATATTAATTTCTAAAAAGATAATTTGAATATCTTCTTAGTTGAATCACCTCAAGAATACACAGGAAAACTACAAGGCAACCACCAATTGGTAATGAACGTAACGACCGAATCAAGCTTCTTTTGGCCTTGGCAGCTGATCAGATTTGTATTGTAGTAATACGTCTACCTACTCTACCTACAGTCATTACATCACGCAATAAAGTCATCGACTGTAACGCGCACGTACAGCGACCATAATAATAAAATCTATGCCAATACAGCGAATACGCTTTATAAGCGTGAAGCCATCAGTATCAGGGATCTATTTTAAGAGGGACAAAACGCTAATGTCTTGGACGTGAAGCCTGATCATCAATCTGTATCATTAAGTAGTAAGCCGCCCGGTCAATCAAGTTACAACATTATTACGCTCGGCTGACAAGATCAAAAACATCTATTATATTATAATTTGCTTGGTAAAGTCTATAGAATAAAGAAAAATAGATATTGCGAGGGGTGAGCGAATAAGAGAATTCAAAGCTTTATTACATCTGGAGGACAAATTCGTTCAAAGAATGTCGGCCCATCTACACATGGCATGCGTCATGAATAAAAAAATAATCGTAACCTATTGCAAGACATACGAAGAGTAGGTCTTGATAACGGTACAATAACGTACACTTAATGCGGTTGTTTTATTTGGATGGAGAATTGCGGAACTCGACCTTAATGAACCGTAAGATAATGCGTCTTTTTCTTGTGCGGCAAATATTAGGATGATTGTGTGGAATTAGAACGTTGATGTTGATGTGGTGCGCCAAAACTCACACGACCATGGAATTAATAAATAGGAATCTATGTAAAATTAATAACAACATGTGGCACATGTCCGCGGAACTTTAGTACGTACAAACAAGTCGAGTGTAAATTAATTCTAAATCTAATTTGGGCGTATAGGGATTATGGGGCTTCGAATCGAATTCGCAAGCCCCATGCAGTGCGGATCGATTTTATGCCTTTTGTCTGGGTGCAAACGGTAAGAGAAAAGTTCGGCAACACGTGCCGGCTGATCAATACGGTCGAGACGGTGTGGGTACGGCGACCGGGTGCCGGCATGGCGTGACACCCCAACAGCTGATTCTACCAATCCCCCTCGGGCAGTTCGTTCACCCTCACCCCGCGCTACTTCACAGTCGCACCCCATAGGTACTTTCAATCTTCAAACGAGGGATTTCCGGATTCCCTTAGGATATATACGAAAATTCTGAATTTTCTGCTAATATAATACACAGTTCTAGTAAAAGATTTATTGATAATAATCTCGATGGCTTCGATTCATGGCGTCAAACGCATTTAAACGGGGAAAAAATGTACAATCGAAAAAGTGTTGGTCCGTCTAAAGATCTTACTTATAAAGCAGTGTCCACAACAGAAGTACGCGATGGCTACACCTTTCAACAACATCAACAGTACACTAAATATCTGCAACAGCTTAGAAAAGAATTCGAAGAGCGTTGGTGCAAGAAAATAAAAACGACGCTAGTATTTACTGAACTAGAGCGAGTTAAAACTCTTGGCACTGGCGCGTTCGGTAGAGTAATACTGCTGAAACACTCGAAGAGCCCCAAATTCTACGCGATGAAAGTACTGGAAAAGGAAAAAATAATAAAAATGAAACAGGTTGAGCACACTCTGTATGAAAAACGTATTCTAGAAGCCATTCGGTTTCCTTTTACTGTATCGATGGAAGCCAATTTCAAGGACAATAGCTACATTTATTTCATCATGCCCTTCGTGCCAGGAGGTGAAATGTTCACTCACCTTCGACGGATGGGCAAGTTTGAAGAGCCTCTAGCAAAATTCTACGCTAGTCAAGTAATTTTAGCCTTGGAATACCTACATTTCTGCAGCCTAGTTTACCGCGACCTTAAACCCGAGAATATACTGATTGATAAGCACGGCTATTTGAAGATCACTGATTTCGGGTTCTGCAAGGTATTGCAAGGCAGAACGTGGACACTGTGCGGCACACCTGAATATTTAGCTCCCGAGTTAATTTTGAGTAAAGGGTATGGGTTTTCGGTGGACTGGTGGTCATTCGGTGTGCTCCTTTACGAAATGAACGCAGGATATCCTCCGTTCTATGCTAACGAACCAATGAAAACATACGAGAAAATAGTGGCTGCTAAGTACAGATGCCCATCGAGTTTCAACTCTGACCTTAGAGAACTAGTTCGGAACGTTCTGCAAGTTGACATCACCAAGCGTTATGGTGTCATGAAAAACGGCATATTGGACTTCAAGAACCACAAGTGGTTCAAAGGGATCGAGTGGGAATCTATACTAAATTGCCGTGCACTCCCTCCATTCGTGCCAAAGTACAGAAACCCTAGCGATACCAACAACTTCGAGAGGTACGATGAAGAGCCTATCAATCCAGCTTCATATTGTCGATTTCCATCAGAGTTTATCGATTTCTAGCATTAAGTTTTATCAATAAAAGTGATAATGCAGCCGCATGTTTTATTGTTAAAAAAATCCAACACATATCTTGCTGAGTTGATAGCTTGATAGTTTTGTTTGGAGTGGTTGGAATTGAATGAATAATGGAGCACGTGCGTGGGGAGCCCCTCGCGATGCGCGAGCGCATTGAAGGGATTGTGATGATATGAAGCACGCGAGTATCCTCTATTTATAGATGTGACATTGTGAACAAGGACCAATCCACTAAGCTAGTTGAAGTGATTTAGATCTTGTGTGCTAGTGAAACAGGCGAATTGTGTGTCTATGCCACTCAAGTATAGCTATGTTTGTAGATCAGACATATGTGCGTGTACTCCTACGGAGTTAGTGACCCGAATTTGACTCGGTGCTCTGCCAAGATTAGCTTCTAAATGTTTAGCTTTCATTTATACGTGTCATCGTTCGAAACGATTTGTTTTCAGAATCTCTTTACTATTGCTGCCGATTGAAAATTGTTGATTGAGGTTCATAAGTTAAACCGTTACTTCTCGTTACTATCATGTCTGACCACAACTCACGTCAGTTCAATAAGCTCTCCTAAGAAGCCGTGCATAAAGAATTACCATACAAAAGCTTAAAATGACTGAACCCATTACTCATGTTTAAAATGATCTCTAAGAATTTTTTTTGCGACCGTGCGATTTTTCAATATCAATTCGTATACAATCTTTAATATTTCTTGGCAGTTTATCAATTCCGATCGCTAAGCTTCTGTTGGCGAAACTTGAAAGTCATAGCTTTATTCATATTGTGCAATGATCACACTCGAAGAATTATTGATCTTTAGACGATTTGAGTAAGATACGATGTGGCTATGCTACTCTAATAGGTTTCTCAAATTTGAGTATGCAAGAATATCCACAATGAGAAATGAAGATTAAAGTATACAGTGAGATAAGTCAATATTACATTGTGGATTGAAACAAATAGACAAAGTTGTTATTGCATCATTATCTATGCAAAGATTCAATCTTATCCTACAAACAGGAGCGCGTAATTTACAGCTATATCGCAAAATACTATAGCACTCACGCAGGTTTACAACCCGTTGAAAGCGTTGTTATCCAACTAGGCGCCATGATGGTGTTGGTACAAGAATTTTATGGTCCGACCGCGCGATTATGGGGACATTGTCTTGGAACAATGGCCCTGTGAGACGGCCAAGGGACGAAGCCAGCCAAGCGGATAGAAGGAAGCGCATTTCCGCCTCAAGCTTGTGAGTTTAGCTGCAAAGAACAGCTCAGGAAATTGCCAAGACAGAGATTGACTATAGATACAACTGGTTTGTGCTAGACACCACGCGTATTGCTCAACTTCCAGCTAGATCTAACCCCGCTAGTATCAAAAACGGAATGACTGAAGCTATAGTTAGGAAGATGAGTAAATAAGAGAGTAAGAGAGTAAATAATAAGCAGTTTACCACAGATGTATGTTAATCCTCGTATACTTGGAGTAAGCTTTAATTTGCAGACTGCAATATAGGGAAATTACGTCAGACTGCCATGCCATAGTCAACTTTATTATCTGATCTCGGAATAAGGTTAGAGAATTTCATAGTAAAGGTTGACAAACGACGTTGCGCAACTTAAACCTACGCTCTTTACGGAGATATTCTCAAAAAAAAATATCACACTAACGTGTAAATTATCCATTTCCGTGATTGCAACAATATTAACTGGTTTTAGAAATTATAGACTTACTAAGCACTTAATTCACAAGGCACTGACACATTTAGGTCAAGTCGTCTAATAGGTTATTGACTGGGTCGATTGCCATTTCTGGACGCAATAAAATAATACTATGAGCTTTAACGAAATATCTATTTCACATGACATACTTCCTACCAATTAACATAATTAAAGACATTCTCATACAGTTGAAAGTTTAATGAAATTTAGAAGCACATTTTATAAACATATAGTATACCTACCAATAGTTCCTGAAACTAGTATATTACGATAAAACGCAGATATATATTAATGAGACGTTTGATGCAGAATGATAAATATCTAAGCACAAAAACCACAGCGAAGTTGTTTTTGATCCCAATTAAAGAGAAGAAATCACAGGAAAAAATCTAATTCCATTACCAGCAACAAATGTTCACTTACTGATTAATGACACTTACGATTACTGGATAGGATGTTACAATTAGCGATCGTAAAACCGGTATCGGGATTACACAAGCTATCGTGAACATAAAACACCAATACAAAGGGCTTGCGCTCAGAGGGAAAGTACTAAAGGGCGCAGCACACGTATACAAGGAACTGCAGGACGCAAGGGACCGAAGGTATGGCGTGATGCATAGAATGAACAGAACACTCGTTAAAAAGGGAACTCATGATCGCCGTGGGAATATGTATGCCTCGGCAGACAGTAGATAACAAGTCTCTCAAGGCAAACCACTGACTAACAACAAGAAAGCGTAGTAAACGTAGAAATAAAAGTAGTTTGAACCTTAGAACTGCAACTGCTTTATGTAGGCAACTGGAAAAGCGCTCTGTAGTATATTTCTCCTCTATAGTCTTGGGCTTTGAAAGCTGAGGGCTATACTACATAAGTCGTCGAGATATTGATAGTCTGTGGATACCGATTGGGATAGAGTCATCGACTACACAGCCCAAAAAGACACCGCATGCAAGGCGAACATTGACATCCAAAAGGTCAGTCTTATACGGCCGATAAAAAATACCGCGTGTCAAACCTGCAGTAGTACCGACCACTTCCTTGACCCGTGCACATCTCGTCTGTTTATGCTAAAAAACCATTACCACAAGCTCAAGTTAGACTGGTTCTTTCCTTGTCGATAGTGTCAATAAAGTCAATAGTGTTGTATCACTACTCAATAATTGATGATCGATAAACCTACATAGTACTAACAACAACAGTTGGACCTAACTAGTAAAACTACTTATTGCCAACTAGCTTCCGTCCGCGGCTTCGCTCGCGTTGTACCTACATGGATATGAAGTAACCTATTTGCTATTCGCATTTATCATATTATCGCTTTAGAATTAGTTCGCGTTCGCGTTCGCGTTCGCGTTCGCGTTCGCGTTCGCGTTCGCGTTCCCGTTCCCGATCCCGATCCCGACCCCGTTCCCGTTCCCGTACTATCAAACCTAATAAAGCTCAAATGGACTCTACGTTTTTTTAACTTTTGTATGGGAAAAAGAAATGGGCTGTTTTTAGGTTTTCCCGGCAATTATTCGATTTTTTTTTCTCCTTTTAAACCTTCATAGACCTCCACGAATATTTAAAGACCAAGATAAAATAAATCCGTTCAGCCGTTCTCGAGTTTTAGCGAGACTAACGAACAGCAATTGATATTTATACATTCACCATTTTAAACACGTGTTTAAAATGGTGAAGGAAAACATCGCATCGTGAGGAAACCAGTACCTAGTAAGTATTTTTATAAGCGGCGATGGGCTTGCAACCTGTCACGTATGGACTGCTAACTACTGCAAAATGTGGGTATGTGCCAAATATAATATTTGGACGTGCCTCTGACTGCTATCGACAACTCATGTCAACACTTCCCATCCCTAGTGAATCACGTCATTTTGAAATTAGAATGCTTTTTCCGGCTCCCCCCCGTACCTCATACCTCACTGACTTGACAGAGTTGTTTGTTTGAAGAAATGAAGCCATTAGGCGTCTATTAGGCTATGTAGTCGATGGATAGAGTCGACTCATTAGGGTTGTCAGTGTGATTTAATACAGCAGATCCTGTAAAAATATGTCATCTCAAGATGTGATATCTTTGATGTGATTTGCATGAACAGTGAAATTAAATTCTATATTATGAAATTTGAATAGTAATATGCTCTTAATATCTAGCTCGGCGATTATGAGACACTTATTTCTTCATTCTTCTTAAATATATTCAGAGATTGGATTTTTCTAAATAATTTTTCGATTTAAATACTAGCTTTTCTCTGAAGCATCTATTGTTGTTGTAGGTAAGGTACGTCATTCTGACCGGTTTCGAACTAGTTGCTTATGTAGATTTTCAGTAAACTCACACTCAATAAACACTTAGATCACTGCAGGTCTGCAAATAATCCACCTACCATAAGAAAATAACTGCCTCTTGGAAGTCAGACTCCTTGTCAATACCCGGTAGCCCTACTAAAAAATATTCAACGTATCGGAGTTAACGCCTGAATGTGGGTCACTGACGCTGCAGAGGCTGCCAGCAAGACGCAGTGAAACGCAAAGGCCAATGTAAGAGGGTGACTGAAATAGGATGCCTACTTGCCTACTAATTAAAGGTTAGAAGGGGTAACAGCATTATGCCAATGTTTCACTTTGATGTTCTACATGAAGACTGATTCCTAAACGCAAAACACTAGATCCTGATTTCATGTGTTTCTTTAGTATAACGTTATTTCCCTCTCGATAACACTAGAGGTCTGTTGAGGTTCAGGTTTTTTACACCTATTGTTGTGAATGGCAAAATAGGAGATGTGACTTGTTCAGAAGTATTTCTTTTTTCGTTTCGAAAAAGAGCAATGTTCGACATACAGCCCCTTAAGTCCCTAGAATAAAATGAACACAATACAATGGTAGGGCATATTTCAAAAGAAATCACTAATTTAATCAATGAATAATTAATTCAAGGTAAGACTAACTTCGAAGAAATAGTAGTAAACAAAACAAACCCAAGGTGAACATCCAGACAGGTTCAATAAATTGGCATTATCAGCGATCGAAGCCAGGCTTTCCAATTCCAGGCTAAGTAGGTAGGTAGCAACCTAGCCCATTTGGAAATCAATTTACCTTCCTAGCTGAAACTAATTGGAATACCTGTGCCATTAGCAAAGCAAAGTAACGACATGAAATGAAACACTAGACAGTTTATTTAGTGAAAAACTATCTACTGGTATGTTTGTTGATACTAATAAGACCTTCGGCAAATGGTAATTGGGAGTTCGGGCAACTACTAAACGCCTCATCAAATGAAACTTCACTTTAAATTTCAATAAATTCTAGGAGAAACCTAGCTGCTGGCTGTCACCATGACATGGCTTTATCGCATGAACTAAAGTTAATCCCAGAGCCATATAATTATGTTAACGCAATTTTTCCCCACCACTGAGCCGCTAAGACATTCAAAGAAGCTTAAGAAGCCAGGACAGTAACCCCTTGTGTGAATATATCGAGCGTTAAACCCATGCACATACGATCTCGATAACGCTTAATCTGGAAGCTTCTCTGGAGCTAATTTAATTCTAAGGCGTTTGTAGCATGTTAAATCTGGCAACAGCTCAATCAATTGTGAATTGATTTCTTGAGACGCAGAGTGCATGCTGTTCTGAATCGAAGAAAGCAAAATGTAAGGTAGTAATCTGTTTAAATAGATAGACTTCTGCCAAATACAAGTTATGAAATAAATCAAGACATAATAACGATAATTTTGAGGAGATGGCGAGTTTAGCAGATTTGACTAATCTTAGCTCTCTAGATGTTACTGAATTGTCTGCGTATTGGTTTAAAACGAATCAATACACGAATCTCGCGATATTGGCACATAGCACGCACGCTTGCGAAATCGATATTAAACTGCAAAAAAAGTTTCCTTTATCAGTGTAGTAAATAGCAAATATTATCTGAACTCGTTTTCATTTGAGCGAAAGTTTACCTTTTTCCCAAATCGTTAGTACAACGTAAAAAAACGACCGAAATTTTACGACCACGCGTTACGTTTCACGAGCATTTCAAGCTAAGGTAAGTATGTAAATAAAATATGCGCGTTTCTCCGCAGACCACATTTTCAACAGAATTTCCAATGTGGCCGCAGTGGTCCGACCAACTTTACTAAGCCTACTCGTAACTACACCGATGTAAATTTCAAAGGACACGACCAGACATCCCCGGCTCCGAGGAAGTGCCTGCATACTAATTTATGACAATAGAATCAACCGGCTGAATAAAAAATGCGATTGCCTCCACCGCTTCACGAACAGAAACAACGCTACTTACCTGTCTCGGGTTGTGATCAGTATTCCTGGCGATGTTGGCAACAATCGGAACAGTGAGTCGAATAGGAATGATGGAGCGTCAGGTTCGCCAAAAGTCAAAACTAAGGAGTCGATGCGTTTGCGAATATTAAAATCGAGTCGAGGCCGACTGATCCAAGTTAATTATAAATTTTATATTCCAGAACTTTCAGGGCAAGCGGTGCGATGAAGTGGAAAATTAAAAGGCCCGTGTATTATAATAGCGTCCCTATTAAAAGCTGTGAAGGTCTCGTCTCTACTCGTAGCAGACTCGGTCGAACGGTTCAAGAGAAAAGTGATAACGATACGTTTGTTTACTTTTTTTAGACTCCCACACATCCACCCACTCAAACCGGTTACCTGCGTTATGCCTATCACCGTTTGAAAATAAAAAAAGGCTACGGTAAAGTGCATGGCGCAACATTTTTATTTCTCTACTGGTGCACGCCGGTGGCTTCTCTCGACAGGTAGCTGTAGCATAATAAAATACTGTAAATTCACATAAAAATCTATGAAAACATTGCGTTACTGTCTGACTACTCTATAAACGCACAGCCTAAACTCCTGGTCCTAGACACTTGAAATTCGGAGGGTGTATTCCATGTGGTGTGTAGGGGTGCACTAAGAGAGGAATTCCCGAAATTCAACCTGTAAAGGTGTGCAGCGGGTCTTGAATTCTTCTTGAAAATAACGTCACGTGAAGAAAGTCGCGAAGGTTTCCGCTAGTCGCTAATTACTGTACTTTAAATAGCAACATGTTACAAATAGTTTAGTTAACCGGGGTGGGATTGAACCAGACCAGAATCATCCAGGCAAACTGTCACATACTAGATGTATTGTTTTATGTTTGCAGTTTGCAGGCAGCGAACTGGAATGGTGGTGTTATCGTCCCCCCTTGTATCCGGATTGCCGGTCGGGCGAACACAGTGCACCTGTCGCCATTACTGCCGTATAAACTTTTATACGAGTTTATTCATGGATTATTTTTTATGCTTCCATGGAACTAGCAGTCTAGTCTGGCTGGTAAAATGAATGATAGTTCCATTTTCAAACAAATAAGAGTGGGTTCTGTTTTATGAAGCATGACGTCATTGGACAAATGAGACAATTTTATCCTGTTTCATTAACATATGCCTACCTATTTACTATACAACTTCTTAGAAAAACTTGCCACGACAAGCCTTTCTTTTCATATACATCATTGCTCAACCCAGTTTTGTATAAACCCAACATTAACTTTATAACGATGTGGAGACAAAAATTATATGATACCTACCGCGTAAAAATAAAAAAACTAGAAACGTAATCCCCGGTCTAGATTCCAGATAAGAATTTTGATAAATTGCTACTTTCGTCGGTTGCCGCTTTCGACATTCGATACGATTTCACATGAGAAACTGTTTCTTAATCTATCAAACAATTTTTCTCTATCTGTGATATGGAGTTTACAGCAAAATTAAGTTTCGTTTAAGTAACATTACCGACCGGGCTTTTTTTTATAGAAAATACAGCTCTACAGCAGGTAGACAAAGCAGTTTTCTTCAGCTCTCCGATATTAGACACAACTTGATTAAAACTCAGGAAAATATTCCACGTAACGTATACCTCGCTAGTGAGTAAGTATAAGTACCCACCTACTCTACCTACTAGCGATTTGTAACTGTAAGAACCAAACCAAACAGATAGTAACGAGTTCTGGTCTTCGCATGCATGGGGTATGTGTCAAATGTTATGTTGGACGGGTCTCTAACTACTCATTTGGACATCTTCAAGGGTCTTAGTGCTTAGAGATCTAAGAAAATGTCTACCGTACTTGAGGATTACATCCAGACAGAGATTCTATTTTTCGTGAAATAAAGGAAGGCTCTGGAAGGTCTACGGTCTACGGCCTCACATCACAAGCCCTTGGCAATGACATCAGCACGATACATCTTTTAATTACCTAAGTGACTGTTTTAATACATAATAGCTCTATCGTAGGAGAATTGTTATGGTAATTAAGATTCGCTCGCGGCTGGCACAATCACCGTTTAGATTCCCACGAGAGAATCCCATGGTCTGTTTCATTAGTTGTGTGAACCCTTGTATGGATCCACTGCGGGCTTTTTGCCAAACAAACTTTTCCTATCCTTTCATCGTCAGTCATTGATATCGTGTTCACCTTGATTAGATTAGCGACCAACGGATATTACCACCATTTACGAAAGAGCAATCGCCCACCCTTTTTTTGGATGGTTGTTCCTTCCCTCTGATTACCGATATCAGCGTAACTGGACTATACAAATCGAATAGGATAACTCCTTTATTGTATGCTGATCGAGGTGTGAGGCTATCATTACCAATAATAACCTTTTACCCATCCACCACCCACACCAATAGATTAAAAGAAAACCTAGGTACCTAGGTAGGTACAGCATTTATCTCGAACAACAGTTTATCAAATGTTTAGTGGCACGTAGTTGCCCACGGTCGTAAGTACCGTAACATGTATGAACGCCTATTAACTACCTAGTTACTGGTTTTCAAGTATGCCTACTTGAGATAGATGAGATCGCACTAGAGATGAGTGAAGGTGCGATGATATATGCAAGCCCGAGGTTACGTAGTGGGTAGGTAGGTAGTTACATATATTTTGTACCACTTTGCAAAATATAATCCGACTGTAATCCTCAAGTATAACTGTAGACATCCTCTCAGATTTCAGAAGTTCAGATCCTTGAAGATGTCTAAAGGATTTAGTCAAAGGCACGTCCAAACATCACATTTCGCACATGGCCATGGCCACATTTTGCAGTAGTTAACACTCCACACGTGACATGTTGCAAGCCCGTCGCCGCTTACAAACATACAACTGGTTTCCTCACGATGTTTTCCTTCACCGTTATAAGCACGTGTTAGTGCGCATATAAATGTTTCGATAATATAATATAATGCAGCAGAACATACTTATTGTTTTGTGGTAGGTCTGATAAATACCTTCGTTATCTATTCGGAATCGTATGTTTCTCGGAAACATCACAGAAACAGCACAGAACGATCAATTCGAGCGTGTGAGATTTACGATAGGTTTATTCATTTCTAAATCACAAGCATTTTGAAACGCAGAAGATCTAGGTGAAGTTTCAACTGCTGAGTAAGCCCAGAAGGGTTTTGTATTTTTCAAACAAGATTAGATAGGTTCAGGTGCCTACTGTGACAGAGAGCTTCTGTGAGGCACACTAGTTTTTTAATATCAATTCATCATTCAACAGTCACTTGTACATTTTCAAGGTTTTTAGGGACTTTCGGTACCTACCTCGGTGATCATCCAGTGATGCAATGAACAAGACAACAAGAACAACAAAATTACCAATTCACAAGTTAAAGCATCATTTCTACAACATTTATATTGTTGATAGCAACGATTCAGGTTATTAACCTGAACTGATACATCGCCACACCATTAAAACTGAACATTCAATATAATGCATGATTGAGTGCTAAGCGAACTTAGCATCGGTTTGACAAACACATTATTTCCAACCTAAATAACTAAAAGGGCTAGACAAATTATTTGTGGTATATTCACATTTGTGGTAATACCATAATTGTTGTATGGAATGCTAACTACTGCAAAATGTAGGCATGTGCCAAATATAATGTTTGGATGTCTCCCTTGATTACCGCCTCTAGACATCTTCAAAGGATCTATGCACCAGGATATCTGAGTGGATGTCTACTGTACTTGGGAATTACAGTTGTGATCCTATTTATTTTTTATTTACAGGGCTATAGTAGGTATTCATGTTCCTTATGGTTGATAATTTAGAATTTATTTATAGTAAGCTCCTGTAAGCCAAGTTAATATGACTAAGCTATAACCATTGTGGTTTCAAGATGGCAGCGTGGACTATTAATAGACAAATTATGAGCTAATTGCTTGTATGGTACAAGTAATTTGCTTGCTTGCTTGTCTGTAATTTATTGTCAATATATATCATAAAATCATAGTTTCAACAAAGTATTAAACAAATTATTGTATTGTTTTTACAATGACCTCTTGATTTTCAATTTGAAGTCATTGGCAGGCACAGGCAGTAACATGAGAATGATATGTCTACTGAAAAGTGGAAGTAAATTGCATTTTAATTAAGATAGTAGGAACCTAGCTTCTTTTACATAATTCTCTGCCAGAAAATATCGTAAATCCCGGTATTTTCATAGAACCAGTTGGTAGGGACATAATGTTGAGACAGTTTACATCAATCTAATAGGAATTTCGCAACAAAACTAAGAAAACGTGCGCAGATGTATCAAAATAGACAAAACCGTCTGGAGATCGTCGAGTCATGACCTTTACAAGTTAGGTAGGTAGGTTTATCTTCGTATTTCAAAATATAATGCGTAAACCGAAATTACGGCGTTTCTCATTAATAAAGAGCACATTTCTCAGGCAATCTTACGTTAAATAATTGGGTCAGTAATCGAGATTCAGATACCGGGCTATTTATCTCATAACAAAACAACCACGGGCATGGGGTGTAAAACTTGTAAAATCGCCGGTTGATAGTCTCGTGTTCAAATATAACACGAAAAGCACTCTTATGACAACTGCATCTAGTTTAACAGAAACCGGTACGTAAATAAGTTCTAACAGAACACGATTTATTTATAAAACTCACCAGCAATAACTGTATCGCTCAAATCGAATTTCACCGGCTTCGGAAACTCCCTCAGTTTGCGTCCACTCAATTTTAATTCACCACTCAGATAAGCATCCTCTAAAATTCTTTCCAACGATTTTGTTAACTGATTGTGAATATTATTGTGCCCGTTCATATTTACACTAACATACGGCCGCAACACGGCCATATTCTTTTTAAACTGAGGGAGGAAAAACTGTTTGGCTTGTATTGTGTTTTTAGTCTATGGTTACCCGCTCACTGAGCCAGTAATGCCAACAGAACGAAAGAAAACAACTTCATAGCAGTTCTGGAAGTCTTTGTTTTAAGACTACCTATTCACTGTCAAGTATATATTGCATTTCTGTTTGTCATTATTCTTAGATTTAGATTTTTTATTGAGCCTTATAGAGCTACTAAATAAATAAATAAATACTTTATGAAACATTTTAGCAATACTATAGCTTTTTTGTTTAAATTGTGGTCTCAAAGCCTTCGAAATAATTAACTTACATCGCAGTTTTGATTCTGTTTTTTAATCAGACGCAATAAAATCCTCAGCTATGACCTATGACTTGTCTCCGAACTAATGTATCTGCTGGACTGTAAATAGGTAGGTTTAACAATAAAGCCAACAAAAGAATATATTCTGCTTGTCACTGTCAAAAGTGGCGAACAGCTGACAGCTGCTAGGCAGTACTTTGGGCAGTACAAGTACAAGGGGTGAGGGTGACAGATACGAATTGAGGAAGGGGACCTAACCTATAAATTCCGAACGTTATTTATTTTACTGTGATATTTTTGTTTTCTAAGTTTATAATGACTATAACCAACATGTTACGAATCGCTAATCTATTAAAAAATGCAAACAAATCAAATGTATTTCAAATTGAGGTAATTTACTATTGATAATAACTTGGTGTAATATTTAGCTCCGGTATTTTACGTAATAAATCCGGATCGTGTTAGCCGTACTGTTAAACAGCTTACAAATCTCGAAATAAATACCTTTTAACCAATTATTCATCACTAGTTGTCCATTTAATCTCTAATTAAATTTATTTTGAGTACTAGGTAACTCAATATTACTAGTCACTGAGTGATGTGAGTGACCTAGCATATCAAACCTTTTTTTCCTATTCCAGAATTACTCTTCACACGCCAAGATCGGTGATAGCATATCTCTTGAGAAGATCAGAAATATTGGGATATCAGCACACATAGACTCTGGCAAGACCACACTTACAGAGCGAATATTGTTTTACACAGGAAGAATAGATCAGATGCATGAGGTATGTAATTTAATATATAAAGTAAGCCTTCATCACGGATCATGAGATACAGCTCTGTGACAGACAGACAGACTTACAGATAACGAAGTCTTGGTAATAGGGTCCCTTTTTTACCCTTTGGGTACCTTAAAATTATAATTAAAAATATACTTGTAAATCATTCATACACAAATTGCACCTATGATATACTGCCTTGTGTTTGCCAACTTGAGGCATACAATTATTCACACTCTTGCTCTAAACAGGTAAGAGGAAAAGACAATGTTGGAGCTGTAATGGATTCAATGGAACTGGAGCGACAAAGAGGCATTACAATTCAATCTGCGGCCACATATTCAATATGGAAAGATCACAACATTAACATCATTGATACTCCCGGCCATGTTGACTTCACTGTAGAGGTTGAACGCGCGTTAAGAGTCCTCGATGGTGCAGTTTTAGTGCTGTGTGCTGTGGGAGGTGTGCAAAGTCAGACGTTAACGGTTAATCGGCAAATGAAAAGGTACAATGTACCGTGTTTGGCATTTATCAACAAGTTGGACCGGATGGGATCTAATCCTGGCAGGTATGTTCTGTTTCTTTGTAATATTTAATCTTAATGGGGGCATGGGCCTATTGTAATGTTAGTACCTACCTTTGACTACCCCATTTAGATATGTTCAGGCATCTGAGTGTCTGGAGGTCTGTGTGAATATGTTACTTTGGGATTACAGTTCCAACTCGTATTTTTGTTAAACATAAGTTTATTAATTTATAAATTCGAAAGTTTACGAGGATGTTTGAATATGCCTCAATCATCACAATCATCAAACAACCAAATAAATTAGGATAAAATCTATTTAAAAAAAACCGGCCAAGTGCGAGTCGGACTCGCGCACGAAGGGTTCCGTACTATTATCAAAACGGCAAAAAAATCACGTTTGTTGTACGGGAGTCTCACTTAAATATTTATTTTATGCTGATTTTAGAGAAATACATCATCTGTGAAAATTTCAACTGTCTAGCTATCACGGTTCACGAGATACAGCCTGGTAACAGACAGACGGACAGCGGTGTCTTAGTAGTCCCGTTTTTTACCCTTTAGATACGGAACCCTAGAAACATAAAAAATAATTCATAATATCTCGTAACCTACCTATTTACCTAACTACGTAGTTAGCATTCCACACGTGACAGGTTGCAATCCCGTCGCCGCTTTCAAGAATACTAACAGGTTTCCTCACGATGTTTTCCTTCACTGTTATAAACACGTGTAACGCGCATATAGGTACATTTTTCGAACAGAAATATCCATTGATGCACGGCCAGGATTCGAACTCGAAATTAATTGGAAATTAATAATATCTACCTAGGTACCTATTTACCTAACTACATGAATTCAATAATTCAATTTCAAACTTTTTATTCGATCATGTGAAGTACCACCTATTTACCGACTTACTTTACCGATAGTGGAAAAATGGCGCCACCTGCCAGCGGAATCGCAAACCTCTTTCATCTTACCTCTCAAACCCCGAGCGGTCGCATGAGACCGCGAAAAGTACCTATAATACGTAGTAACATCAAATGAAACTAGATGGCGCTGGAATGCAAAAATCAAGTTTGTTGTATGGGAGCCCCCCTTAAATATTTATTTTATTCTGTTTTTAGTATTTGTTGTTCGAGCAGCAATAGAAATACATAATCTGTGAAAATTTCAACTGTCTAGCTATCATGGTTCATGAGATACAGCCCTGTGACAGACAGACAGACGGACAGACAGACAGACGGACAGACAGACAGACGGACAGACAGACGGACAGCGAAGTCTTAGTAATAGGGTTCCGATTTTACCCTTTGGGTACGGAACCCTAAAAAATGGAATATTCTTAGTCTGTGCTTTGGAATAGCAAATAGGCTACTTTTTAGTTGTCAGCAAAAACTAGTTTATTTATAATTTAATAATTTATGTGTTAATATCTTCTTTCAGAGTACTAAAACAAATGCGTTCAAAAATGAATCACAATGCTGCCTTCGTCCAAATACCCATTGGTCTGGAAAAGGAGTGTCAAGGAATTTTGGACCTTATTGAAGAGAGAGCTATATATTTCGATGGTGATTATGGTGATAAGATTAGGTACGATGAAGTACCGAAGGACTATAGATCTGAAGTTCAGGAGAAGAGACATGAGCTGATTGAACACTTGTCTAATGTGGATGAGTCTTTAGGTAAGTTTTCAAAGCATTCATAAGTTTATTCTGTAGGGGGTAAAAAAATAATATTTAGTCTAAAAAAGACTGTAATCTTGTAAGGGGGTTTACTTGGCCTCCTCAGGTCCCTGAAGATGTCCAAAGGGGGGTAGTCCAAAGGGGGGTCAGAGGCATGTCCAAAGATTATAGTTGGCACATGTCCAAATTTGTTTTTGAAATTTGAAAGTGAGCCTTTCATACTAACAGGTTGCAAGTTCGTCGCTGCTTACAGAAATACTTGTGAATGCGAAGGTTTCGATGTTTGTTACTCAAACAGCTGAACTATTTTCGATGAAACTTACAGTATAGATTGATTATGACATGGATTGAAATATAGGATAATATTTACTCCAAAAAACAACTCATATTTTAAAGTTTATGTAAAACCTTTAGCTACTAATAAAAATTTAATTCTTTCAGGAGAACTATTCCTTGAAGAGAAAACGCCAACAGTTAAAGATATAAAGCAAGCTGTCCGCCGATCCACACTCAAGAGAACATTCACCCCCGTCTTTGTCGGAACAGCTTTGAAAAACAAAGGAGTGCAACCTTTACTCGATGCTGTATTAGAATACCTACCCCATCCCGGTGAAGTGGAGAATACTGCTTTAGCGAATGAAACAAAAGATGGAGAAGCTCAGACCATAGTGTTGGACTCGGCTAGGGATGGGAAGAAACCTTTTGTCGGCTTAGCATTTAAACTTGAAGTTAGCAAGTTCGGACAACTGACATATCTGAGGTGTTATCAGGGGATACTGAAGAGAGGAGACAATATATTTAATGCTAGGACCAATAGAAAGGTACATTTCAATCATTGAACGATACATAGTAATTAACATCAATCTTATATCATTGCTATTAATAATTAGATGTATTGATAGTTTTTGGGGTTCAATACCCAAAGGGTGACAAAGGGAACCTTATTAATATGCCTCTGCTGTTTCATAGAGCTCTATCACTTGGAAATGGAAATAGATAGATACCTGTGACTTTCACAGAATGTGTGTACTATGACCGCTATCACAACAAATGATATAAAAAGTAATAAAGTTAGTTCCCAAAAGGGAGTCCTTATACAAAAAAACTAAAATATGGGTTTTCTACGTCTTCCAGCTCTCTTTAAATCTATGTTGATTGAATTTGGTTTTAATTGTTTATGATATTTTAAAGGTGTGGCCGAACATATCGCGGCATCCGCGTGCACATTTATTACTAGTCACGCGCTATATTGTGTCCTGCGAATGTCGCGTGTAGCTACCGCGCACCTTGCGCACTGTGTTTGGACACACCTTTGTGTTACCTAAGGATATCCTAATAATATTATAAATGTGAAAGTTTGTGAGTTTGTATGTATGTTTGTGCCTCAATCAGGCCTAAACGACAGAACGTATTAAATTGAAATTCGCTATAGATGTAGATATAATGGCTGAATAAAACATAGACTACTTTAAAATATGAAAAAAACATCCCCAAAATGATAAAAAACGCAAAAGGGATGATTTCGGTATAGATGGCGCTGATGAGCAACAAATCTGACATCACAGACTAAAAACGTTGTCTTTTCTATTCGATTATTGAAATTTGACAGGACAACGTCTGTCACGGGCAGGCTAGTTATTATCTAAAATACGAACCCTACGTGTGCGAGACTGACATTTAAATTGAATGTTATTAAACTATAATTATTTCAGGTTAAAGTATCTCGCCTGGTCCGCATGCACTCGAGCAACATGGAGGAAGTAAATGAGGTCCTTGCAGGTGATATCTTCGCGTTGTTCGGCGTAGATTGCGCGTCCGGTGACACCTTCATCAATGACAACAAACTGGATCTGTCATTGGAGTCGATACATGTGCCAGATCCCGTTGTGTCGATGGCCATCAAACCGAAGAATAGCAAGGACAGGGATAACTTTTCCAAAGCTGTTGCTAGGTAAGTCTAAAGAAATACAAAATAAATAGGATCTCTGTAATTTCCATGTACGGTAGACATACTCTCAGATCTCAAGGCGCTTAGATCACGAGGCACGTACAAACATACAATTTGGCACAATACCCACATTTTGCAGTACTTAGCTAGGTAAGTCTATTCTATTTTATTCTAAACTAGCTGTCCCGACAGTCGTCCTGTCATATTCATTTTTTTTCCATAAGAACCTTCTGATAATAATGAATACAACAAAAAAAAGAATTAGCGAAATCGGTTCAGCTGCTCTCGAGATTTGCGCTTAGCAACACATTTAGCCATCGACTACATAGCCCAGAAGACACCGCATGCAAGGCGAACACTGTCATCCAAAACATCAGGCTTATACGGCCGATAAAAAATACCGCGCGTCAAACCTGCAGTAGTACCGACCACTTCCTTGACCCGTGCACATCTCGTCTGTTTATGCTAAAAAACCATTACCACAAGCTCAAGTTACACTGGTTATTTTCCTTGTCGATAGTCAATAGTGTTGTACCACTACTCAATAATTGATGATCGATAAACCTACATAGTAGTAACAACAACAGTTGGACCTAACTAGTAAAACTACTTATTGCCAACTAGCTTCCGTCCGCGGCTTCGCTCGCGTTGTTCCTACATGGAACCATGGAAGTAACCTATTTGCTATTCGCATTTATAATATTATCGCTTTAGAATTAACAATGTTGTCTTAAGTTCCCGTTCTCGTTCGCGTTCGCGTTCCCGATCCCGATCCCGATCCCGATCCCGATCCCGATCCCGATCCCGATCCCGATCCCGATCCCGATCCCGATCCCGATCCCGATCCCGATCCCGATCCCGATCCCGATCCCGATCCCGATCCCGATCCCGATCCCGATCCCGATCCCGATCCCGATCCCGATCCCGATCCCGATCCCGATCCCGACCCCGATCCCGATCCCGATCCCGACCCCGATCCCGATGCCGTGTTTAAAACGGTGGAAACCAGTCGCATCGCATCGCATCGCGAGGAAACCAGTAGTTAGTATTGTTATAAGCGGCGATGGGCTTGCAACCTGTCACGTATGGACTGCTAACTACTGCAAAATGTGGGTATGTGCCGAATATAATATTTGGACGTGCCTCTGACTGCTATCGACAACTCATGACAACACTTCCCATCCCTAGTGAATCACGTCATCTTGAACCGGCCAATCAGAATGCATTTTTTCCCACTCCCCCCGTACCTCATACCTCACTGACTTGACAGAGTTGTTTGTTTGAAGAAATGAAGCCATTAGGCGTCTATTAGGCTATGTAGTCGATGCATTTAGCGATTCATTTTTATATTATAGATACTCAATGTGCTGAATACAATACTAGACTACCCTCATCAGACATCTATATGGGTCTCGACGCCTTGAGATATTAAATTATGTCTACCGTACTTGGGGATTACAGTCGTGATAACATTTAATTTCAAAAACTCAATACAACATTACAGGGACTTTAGATACTTATAGGAAATTATATTATTACACAGCAAAATGTGTGCATGTGCCAAATATAATGTTCGGATGTGCCACTGACTACCCCCACTAGACATCTTCAAAGAATCTAAGCACCTGGAGATCTGAGAAGATGTCTACCGTACATGGGGATTTATAGTATTATTTTATAGTATTTTGTTGTTATAGTAGAACTAGCTGACCCGTGCCCGCTTCGCTGTGCGTAAGACATTTCTAATACCATCGCGGACTTTATTGTAGAAAAAAAAATGTGTTTATTTACGACATCACATTAGAAACCTCTAAAATTATCAGTGTTTCTCTACTATATTATGCATGTATTATACATATAAACCTTCCTCTTGAATCACTCTATCTATTAAAAAAAACCGCATCAAAATCCGTTGTGTAGTTTTAAAGATATAAGCAAACATACATACGCGGGAAGCGGAAAGCGACTTTGCTTTATACTATGTAGTGATGTATCATCAAAGAAATGGGTAGGACCCTTATGGCTATTGGCATTTGGCAGATTCCTAAAGATTTCTAAAGGGGTTATAAAGAGGCATGTCCACACATTATATATTTTTGATCATAAAAAAACCTACTATATCTATACATATAATAAAACTGTAGAAGAGTTCAATTCTGTACATTAAATGAAAACTAAAAAAAAACTCCTAGAGGCCTTTATACAAGTAACACAAGCCAAAAAAAATAATTTTGAAATTTTTGTCTATCTGTCTGTCTGTCTGTTGTCTGGCTTTCACGCAAAAACTACTGGACGGATTTTAATGAAACTTTTTATATACTTATTAGTCCTCGGCAACATATAGGCTACAATTTATTTTAAAGAGTGGAATACTAGATGTGAAACTATCTGTCGACCAGCGAAGCGGGCACGGGTCAGCTAGTTAATTTTACATAACTGACATTAATTTTACAGATTCACCAAAGAAGACCCAACATTCCAGTTTCGTTACGACGGCGACAACAAAGAAACCATCGTCTCCGGAATGGGAGAATTGCATCTTGAGATATACGCGCAAAGAATGGAGAGGGAATATAACTGTCCCGTTGAGCTGGGCAAGCCTAAAGTGGCTTTCAGGTGACTATTGCCACTTTAAAGTAGGTTGCCACTACATATTGTTGCAGTTAGTTCTAAATGTATTAATGTGTACAATGGTGGCAATTATCCTATTCCTTTTACGTTAATGTCTAAATTAGCGTAACCTCAAAATGAATGTTTTTCGGAAGGAACCTTACCTTAAATATATTGTTAATAGGATATTTTTTTGTTATGTAAAATCGTGTAAAACTGAAAGTGTTATTTCCTTGGGATTATTGTAATTTGGACAGCAACGACTGTCGGGTCGGCTAGTAAAACTGAAAATAACAACAAAACCGACTTCATGTTTATAAATAAAAATTGTAATGGTCTCCGCGAGGTCTAGGAGCCCTACCCCGGCTAGCCCTCCACTCGGTGTATGCCAATGAAAAAAGAAGGGCAAGGTCTATAGTTGAAAACCACTATCAATGCCCATAAATTTTGAAGGTCTCTCTCGATTTCCCTGGGATCCCATCATCAGATGCTGACTTGGTGGTAATGGGACAAACTCGGAAAAAAAGGCTTTCAATTAAAAAAATAATTTTGTATATCCGGATACAAACGCCGGAGTAATCGCGTAACAAACACATAAAAAAACAACATACAGACGAATTGATAACCTCCTCCTTTTTGAAGTCGGTTAAAAATAATGTAAGATTGTCTATTTTCACAGAGAGACAATGATGTCGCCGTGCTCATTCGACTATTTACACAAGAAGCAGTCGGGAGGTGCCGGTCAATTCGCCAGGGTATCGGGAATCATGGAACCTTTACCCCCACAGCAGAACACAAGTATGTTAAATTACAAGCTAACATGGGGAACTTCTTATCGCTTTAGAATTAACAAATGTTGTGTTAAGTTCCCGTTCCTGTTCCCGTTCCCGTTCTCATTCCCGTTCCCGTTAAAAAGTATCCTATGTCCGTCTCCTGGTTCTAAACTACCTCCCCACTAATGATCAGTCAAATCACACTACAACATAACACGACTTTCTTTTATATATACAATAATAGTTTTAATATACCGAAAAAAAATATTTACCGTTGCAGCAGAAGCTTCATAAGATCTGAGCACTGTCAGCATGATTTATTATTGCACTATCACAAAGTTATCGAGGTTTCTTTTTAACCGAAAATTGGCACTAATTTATGGTCTCAGTACTAGAAAATACTACACAAATTACAACGGAGACGGCGAGCTATTTATGAATGGATAGAATCGTGAAAATATGAGTAGCTATGTGGTAGGTGCGTATGAATAAACGGTTAACTAAATATTGTGTTTTTTTAAGGATATTATTTTTAATTTTTTAATTTAAGTTTTAACTACTTAAATTTAATTAGTAACAGACACTGACAATACGTTATTATTTTTTTTGGTAATTAAAAACTAGTGTTGTATATAGAAATAAATTAAGCCCTTCAGACTACAGTTACAATCTGTCACGTATGGAATGCTAACTACTGCAAAATGTGGGTATTGTGCCAAATATAATGTTTGGACGTGCTTCTGACTACCCCTTTTAGACATCTTCAAGGACCTATGCGCCTTGAGCTGATGATGGGATGTCTACCAAATTTACTTATAACATTTTGGGGGGCAGAGAGAGGGGGGAGAGGAACCACAAAACTGGTTGGCAGTCTGAGATCTATACTATATATTTATATCAGAAGTCAGAACGAGGTCCGCAATTTTTGCAAACGAATATCCTCTTGGCGCCTGCACTACTATGTAATCCTTTGTTAGCATTTTTGCATGCAATAAAAACATGAATATATTTATTTTACAGTGCTCGAGTTCTCAGACGAAACTGTAGGTACCAACGTACCGAAAAATTTCGTTCCCGGCGTCGAGCGAGGGTTTATTGACACCTGTCAAAAAGGCTACCTGTCAGGGCACAAGATATCGGGTGTCAAGTTCAGGTTACAGGATGGCGCACATCATATTGTGGACTCGAGTGAATTGGCATTCTTCTTAGCTGCTAAGGGCGCTGTCAAAGAAGGTTCGATTGAGACATCAAATACTTTGTTTAATTTTGACACTCCATCTTATCTTAGTAATATTATAAATGCGAAAGTTTGTGAGAAGGCTGCTATGTTTGTTCCCTAATCAATAAACGACAAAACGGATTTAGATGAAATTTGCTGTAGTATGTAGATAAAAAATCTTAATAAATAAAGGAGAACTTATGATCCGAAAAAAACCCCTTAAATCATATAAAAACGCAAAACGGATGATTTTGGTATAGATGGCGTCACAGACTAAAAACATCACAGACTAAAAACATTTAGTCGTCATAGCATTCTAACAAAATTCGTATTTTTTTATTAGTACAAGGTTTTGTAGGGAAAAAATGGAAGTTGCCTGAAATTGCTTTTTCCTATGCGATTATTAAAAATGGACAGGACAACGTCTGTCACGGGTCGGCTAGTATTATTATAAAGATTACAGTCGTCACAGGCCTCACAGCTCAGTTGGTAGTAGCTCTGCCTTCTGCGCTGTAGGTTGTGGGTTCGATCCCCACTCGGGATAAACATTTGTGTGATGAACATAGATGTTTGTTCTGTGTCTGGGTGTTATGTATAATATGTATGTATTTACAACATAAAAAAAACGTATATTATGTATTCTATCAGTTATCTGGTTCCCATAGTACAAGCTTTGCTTAGTTTGGGGCTAGATGGCGCTGTGTGAAATGTCCACCAATATCACTACATAGTATAAAGCAAAGTCGCTTTCCGCTTCCCGCGTCTGTATGTCTGTATGTATGTTTGCTTATATCTTTAAAACTTCACAACGGATTTTGATGCGGTTTTTTTTAATAGATAGAGTAATTCAGGAGGAAGGTTTATATGTATAATAACATGCTACCCGTGCGAAGCCGGGGCGGGTCGCTAGTTTATTATATTTTATTTATAATAATATACTTTTTTCAACAGTGTTCGATGACGGCGCATGGCAGATCCTAGAACCAGTGATGTTTGTTGAAGTGGTATTACCCGATGAATTCCACGGAACTGTGATTGGTCAGTTGAATAAACGTGGGGGCATAATCACGGGCACAGAAGGCACTGAGGGCTGGACCACGATATACGCCGAGGTGCCGCTCAATAACATGTTCGGTTATGCCGGAGAATTGAGGTGAGTTCACGTGAGAGAAAGAGAGGGAAGAGGGGAAGAGAGAGACGGAACGATGGTGGGATGAGGTAGTCGACATAGCAGACGTGATAGCTAGATAATCTAAAGAAAGTCGTGTTAGTTACACTATTTACAACTCGAGAACGGCTGAACTGATTTGGCTGAAAATTGGTGGGGAAGTAGCTTAGAACCAGGAGACGGGCATAGGATACTTTTTAACGGGAACGGGAACGGGATCGGGCACTTAACACAAAATTTGTTAATTCTAAAGCGATACGAAGTTCGCCGAGTTAGTTTGTTACGTGATAAAGACCCGTGAAAAAATCTATTGTCTACTAAACACGATAGCTTCAAAAATAATAATAGAAAATTTTGGCGGCTATACCCGGCATGAGGTCCGAATGAATTTTACTGTTAAAACTATCGTGGTTGATAGTTGTATACGGCTAAAAACAACGATCTGTCGTTGATCGCGGTCGCGGGCGATGCTCATGATGAAGAGCATCTGAATTGTCTCGAAACGTCAGCAATACAACAATAAAAGTGGAATGTAAACGGAGTCGCGAAATCCACTAGTCTAGTGATAGTGTTAAGGCGCTCCCAGTCGACGATTGTTTTAGTTCGAAACGAAAAAATAAATACTTCTGAACAAGCCACATCTCCTATTTTATAATGTATAGTATATGTGAATAAAGATGTACCCATCTTTAATCACTTTGATAAATAATCCTACCGACCGCTGGCGCTGCAATGACGACAAACACACGTCGGCGCGTGGTCCGCCTTAGCTTTTCGAATAAATTAATGATATAAATTATGTATAATTACTTATCAAAAATCTATTCTAATAGAAATCTAGATCTACATATTACCTATCTTTAACAATAAATCACAAGTTGATTTTAATAGTAGGTATATAAAATATTTCGATCATAAATTCTAAAACGTATCATTTTGAAATAATATCTTTATCGTGAAAAGTTTCTGCTATTATGTTTTCAGCTTAATAGAAATCTAGGTTGGAACCTGAAGTAATATACTTATAAAAATAGGAGATGTGGCTTGTTCAGAAGTATTTCTTTTTTCGTTTCGAAAAAGAGCAATCAGCGACTGGCAGTCTCTTAATGCAAGTTATCTTCGATTGCAGATCGATGACGCAAGGCAAGGGTGAGTTCAGCATGGAGTACAGCCGCTACTCTCCTTGCATGCCTGATGTGCAAGAACAGCTTATCAGAAAACACCAGGAAGATTCAGGTCTTCTACCCGACCTGAAGAAGAAGAAAAACTAACAGACTTGGAGTATGCTGTACTAACATCTAAAGCAGTGAGGACTTTGATAATTCTTAAATACTTTATCTTGTCGGTTTATTTCTAATGGAATATCTAAAAAAACTGTGAGATTTAAAATACTTTCATCATCACGTGGGGAATGCCCAAAGGTAGATCATCTAATCAGCTCTTAAAGTAATTTTAAAATAGTAGTACTCGCGGTGCGAAAGTGACAACTCTATACAAACTCGTAGTAATGTTTTAATATTTTTAGGGTTCCGTACCCAAAGAGTAAAATCGGAACCCTATTACTAAGACTACGCTGTCCGTCTGTCCGTCTGTCCGTCTGTCTGTCACAGGGCTGTATCTCATGAACCGTGATAGCTAGACAGTTGAAATTTTCACAGATGATGTATTTCTGTTGTCGCTATAACAACAAATACTAAAAATAGAATAAAATAAATATTTAAGGGGGGCTCCCATACAACAAACGTGATTTTTTTTGCCGTTTTTATAGATAATGGTACGGAACCCTTCGTGCGCGAGTCCGACTCGCACTTGGCCGGTTTTTTAAAGAGCTTGTGGTAAGGCCACTGACCACACACTAGGGTTCCGTATCGTATTAGACACTAAGAGGGAGGACCTAACTTAACACCTAGGGCAGTACTACAATCTCTAAAGTGAGACTAAAGCAGTATTACTTTACGAGCGAAAGAGACAACGCTATACGAACATGTATGGCGTTGTCACTTTCGCACCGCGAGTAATACTGATTTAGTCTTACTTTAGAGATTGTGGTACTGCCTCTAGACCCGGAACATAATAGTCATAGATCATGCAAAAAAAAATCCCTTCGCAGGCATCGAACCCTTACCTCCTATGTCTCATCATTGTCTGAGAAAAGTATTTCTGGCATGATTCTCCGACTAGATAATTTCGTAAAGAACTGTACTTGTAAGTACTTTAATTTATTTATTGCTATTTTATTTTATAAGATTACTAGCCGACCCGTGACAGACGTTGTCCTGTCAAATTTTAATTCCCGTTCCCGTTCCCGTTCCCGTTCCCGTTCCCGTTCCCGTTCCCGTTCCCGTTCCCGTTCCCGTTCCGGGATAAAAAGTATCCTATGTCCATCTCCTGGCTCTAAGCTACCTCCCTGCCAATTTTCAGCTAAATCGGTTCAGCCGTTCTTGAGTTATAAGTGGAGTAACTAACACGACTTTCTTTTATATATATAGATTAGAGATTAAAATGTGATGTAATGTTCGTAACTTGAATTTTCTTTATCAAATCTCCTTTTGAACTAGTTATTAATATCTTTATTTTTATTTTATAAAAGCCATTGTTTAGTTAGACAATTAAATATATTTATAAATTGACTGTTGGACAAATTTATACATTTTTTAATACTCTTTGAAATTTATCAATATAAGTTCTCGGTCGGTAGTTGTTGAAGGAAAACATCTAAGTCTAAAATAAAACATAGCTAGCACATTTTTTATAAAACCCGATATATATTTGACAACACTCCACAAATATGTCCAAAACTGTTACAAATTCATTCGACACTCTCATTGGGTACAAATATATTATTTATATATATATATTACGATTAGATAAATAGGTACTAAGTATACTAAATCACTATGTGTGTACGCTATACTTACCCCCGTATTCAGGAACGACTCTATGTGAACACGCACCCACAGTGGACGAAATCTTTTCATAAACATCACTTTATGTGTTGAGCGACACTATGGCACACGGAGGCACACGACATTGTGCCTCTAGTCATACTGTGCAGTGTCGCACAACACATTAAGTGATGTTTATGAAAAGATTTCGTCCACTGTGGGTGCGTGTTCTCATAGTGTCGTTCCTGAATATGGGGGTTAGTAACTTAAGTACTATAAAAACCCTACAGGATGTGTTTCGACTGCTCCCGAAAACTGATACTGGATTTTCAGACTATACATCTTGATCGATTTATCTACAGTGCAGCAAAGCACTGCGAACAAATGCTTTAAAATGCGTAAGCTGGTTCGGATCTACCTATATTTGCGAACAAACGTTTTCGATTATGAACCTAAACAAAACAAAAAATAGAAACCGCCTAGCAAACGAAAACCTGGAGGGAATATTACGTGTTGCGACAAGCAATTTGGAACCAAATATAAAAAAAATTGTTAACACCATGCAATGTCATACATCTACCAGTCATACATAAATTGATAAGAAAATATAACGTTAATCTGTTTGAAACTTAATTCAGTTGTTTTTATTTTCTGTGGCCCACCTTTAGCTCATAATATGCTCAAGTGACCCCTGGTCCTAATAAGTCTGTGCAACCCTGATCTACACTATCTATAATATTATAAAGAGGTAAGATTTGATTGTGTGTTTGTTTGCATTGAATAGGCTCCGAAACTGAACCGATTTGAAAAATTCTTTTACTATTCGAATTCTATATTACCCTGATGAACATAGACTGTATTCATTATTAGAAAAAATCTAGGATCCCTATTAAAACTTTAATAATGTAACCCAAGGTGTAAAAAAATGGCATAAAATCACCCGTGCGACGCCGGGGCGGACTGCTAGTATTATTATATAGAGGTTAAATTTTTATTTTTGTTTGTAATAGATAAACTAAAAATTAATAGACCAAATAAAAAAAATCTATCACCTATCAAAAGCTTCATTAATTGCAATAATGTAGGTAAGGTTTTGTCCACTAATGTCCTTACCCTCGTATTCAAGAACGACACTATGAGAACACGCACCCACAGTGGACGAAATTTTATTTCATAAACAACACTTCATGTGTTGAGCGGCACTATGGCGCACACTACCGTGTGCCTTTAGAGCACAACTTTGGCTAGAGGCACACGACAATGTGCCTCTAGTCACACTGTGCAGTGTCGCACAACACATAAAGTGATTTTTATGAAAAAAGACTTCGTCCACTGTGGGTGCGTGTTCTCATAGTGTCGTTCTTGAATATGAGGGTTAGTCTTAGGCATTGGTAGGGTAGCACCCTAATAGCAGTTTCCGGGAGTCCTAGTCTAAATGTATATATTAGTGTTTATACGTGAATTAATATCAAATTGACAAAATTACAATTGTTAAGGCGGCTGTTTCAAATATGACAGCTCGCATTTTTTGTACTTTTCCGTATTCTGTGGCCGCACACTACGAATAGTGCAAACGCACACATTGAAGCTACTTCACACTTCATTTACCAAGACTAAATAACTAGTCTTGATACTTGAAAATATTTGGTGCAATAGGTATGTCATATTTGTATAGGTAGGTATGTACTTAATAATTTTATAGGTTGCACTTGACAAAAAGAAAATAAATATAGAAAAAATTAATATATATTATAAGACAGGTTACAAATCGTAAAGTGCTACTACACAGTTACTAATATTTGACTGTGCAAAAAATATTTGTTAGGTACCTATACCTACTAATAAAATACATTATGACAAAACGGTAAGTATCGTTTTTTTATAAGCTCTTATTTAACTTGCAGTTTATGTACATATTTATGTATCTATGTTTGATAAGGTGTAATCTTGCAACTTAATTTTAAGCAGTTATCCCCAATCGATTGAGCTGAAATTTTGCATACATAATATGGTGACAGCGAGCTGATCTGATGATGGAGTCAGGAGCTGTTCAACGGAACTCTTCACTAAATAGTCGAATTGAGGCAAAACTTTGCATATCTATATACCTGGTCTGATGATGGAGGTCGGATGTAGCCATCGGAACTCCTCAACTACACAACATAACCACGTCGCGTTTGGGCTCGTTATTTTTATCTTGACGAGAACTAGAGCACAAGAATTTACAAAAGCTTGATTTAAAAAATATATTTTTAATAAAAAAACTTATTGTCATCTAAAATCGATGACGGCACCGTCAACGTTTCGAGTACCACTCACAGAAAGTTTTGAAAGTGAAATACTGATAAAATATGTAGGTATGCTTTTGAATATTGTGTGCGAGCTATGATCTTGAAGATCCATAGACAGCGCGTAGCGAGGGTCAACAAGTTCTGGAATTAAACAGTTATTGTAAAATTTTACTAAATAATCTTCCATAATATTTTCTTTCCAGAAAAAGAGATGACCAGCTGCTCTTTTTACAAATTCATATTTTCCATTGTATTTATACTAAATGACATCACAAACCCGCAATACTTTTTAAGACCTATCCAAAGACATGGAGAGTATGCGAGAAAAAAAAAACATCTGAAAATATATATTTATTTCTACCACATTGTCGGCGTGACTAGTATATTCATGCCAAATTACAGCTTTCTAGTATTAAGAGTATCTGAGCTAAGCTGCGGACGAATGGACGGAAATGGCAAAACTATAAGGGTTTTTTGTAAACTACGAAACACTAAAGAGCACTTTCAGTATTTCGAATTAAACAATTTTTCAGGACACTTTATTATTTTTTTAATATTTAATTATTTGCATCATGTACAACTTAAGTATATGCCATCAAAAACAACTTGTAAAAATTAAAATAAAAAGCCAATTCTCGCAACGCAACTCAGTTCTTCTATCGTAAAAAGTTGTGAGATTTCAATGTCTGTCTGTCTGTCCAAAAAATGACCTGAACTGTTTCGAGAAAAGGATGGTACGACTGTGCCGCTTTTTTGCTTAACTTGGCGGGGGCACTACCGTGCCCCCAGATAAACCTTGCCTTGATAATAACAAATACCAACCTTTTTAGAAGGTTCAACATTTTTGGTTCAATGCGTATCGTATCATTCGTCAGTCATTCATCAGTCGTCAAAATTGATTAATGCTAGATTTGTTGCACACCAGCACTCGGAGTCTTTTTATAGTTTTGGGGATGTTTTTAAATTAAAAATAGCATATTTATAAGCTAGGGGTATATTTACATCGACAGCAAATTTCAATTTCATCCGTTTAGTCGTTTAAGTCTGATTGAGGTACAAACATCCAAACATACCTAACATCCGCACAAACAAATCAGATTTATAATATTAAATGTAGATAGATAATAAATATAAATTATATTCGTAATCGAAAATTCAGGTAATTTTTCGCATTTTGTTCAGATAAAGTATCAATTTTTTCCATCCATGTATAAAAAAACACGCTTGGTAATATAGGGGAGGCCGGGTTAAAACCGTACTAAGGGTCATGGTACCTTTTTAGAACTTTCATTTCAAAACAGAAATGTATCAAATCATTATTTATATTTATTTAGTAGGACTAATTAGGGACACAAACAGGTTCACATTTTTCTGAAATTTAATATTTTTATTAAAATAACAATCAAATACGAAACATCTGCTTATTTCGATTTTGCTCCAACGCGACGTATGCAAAAAGGTAAAACCGTAAACTATTATCATACTGTTTCGAAACGTAACTCGATGTAACGCATCTTCTACAAAAAAATCATCCAACTCTTTCATAGTCTGTACAGTGTACATGAGCCAAGCCCTTACAACTCATGCATTGTACCTAACCTTCATCTGTGTGGCTTGCACCAAATTCGTCAAGGCAATATATTATACAAATGTTATCATTAGTTTTGCATGTCCACTATTTTACCCCAGTATCCGGTTATGTCAGACTTCCCCTAAATTCGAAGAAAAATGTGACGTGGACGTGCTTCCCCGAGCGCGTCTGAGCGCTGACTGACGTGCCGACTTGAGGTGAATGTGAGTTTTGTATGGAAAAAATGTATGGATAAGTTTTATTGCATTTTATATTGTTCATAAATGAAAAAGTAAATTATTTGAAAACAAGATAATGCCACGCGGTATAGAGAAATATAAAATCTACAATTTCGTATTATTTTCAAATAAAAATATGCTGTGGGTCTAAAGATATTGGTACCTAACCAGACCCCATTTTTCGACATTTTCAGCTGTTCTTGCGACGGTAAAAACGTATTTTTTTGAAAATGTTGTATAGAACTGGCCAGTTTTTATTATCTACTATTAAATATGAATATATTATCAGTAATTTTGTATCATTATATCCTCACAATTGTGATTCCTGGTTTTTAAATCGGTACCTGAAAATCATTGAAATACGTGTGTGGGTGTGAGCCGGGCCTTAATACAGATTTACGGAATTGCTCATTGGTTGCGATCAGTTTCTGCAATAGTTCATATTATAAAAGCCAAGTTTGTGATGTTGTATGTTTGTTCGCCATAACGACTGAACGGATTTAGATGAAAATTTAAATGGATTTTTTCGTGATACAGCATGAATGCTACATTTTATAAGTACACAAAAATATATATTATAAAAATACTTAAAATAATCTGATCACACACAAATACAATATGTTTTATAATTTAGGATTAGGAGATCAAATCTAACCACAATATCAAGAAGCTACATTAAAATCTACATATAAAACGAATAAATATGAGTATAATATTTAAACTAACATTTCTTTGGCAAATAATTCATGTACAGCGATATTTTTGATCAGTTTCTAGTCGGCGGCGAGCGTCTGTCCTTTTCTAGACTTTTGTTATTTTAAGTTTAGTTTTTGAATTCAACTAGTATCTACATGGATATACGAGTAGATTGCCTACGTGAGCGCTCCGGCTTAAAAATGATCAAAATTGGCTGGAGGTACTGTGGAAAACTAGGACTAATTAGATTTTAGAACTCATACAGCTTGCACAAAAAGATACCAGACCTGACTTACTAGCTTAGGAGATTGAAAGCCGTTCAATCTTCACTCACTCACTCTGGCTGTCTGACACATCACAAAGCTTCACTCAAGATACTATACTTACACAGGTATTTAAGTATTATTTTGACATAGAAGGCCAATACCTGCTGCCCGATCGCGCTAATGAATCGCAGACGCAATGCAACTTTTCAAACTTTAGTATTGCGCGAAATAGTTTGACAGAACGTTGAATCGTTTATCGATTAGAATTAAAACATTATCGTTGTCTGAAAAACGTTATTGTGTCTTGGGGGTCTTTGTCAAAACCGAGTTATAAATGTTTAAACGTATGGAATGCTAACTACTGCCAAATGTGGGCATGTGCCAAATATAATGTTTGGTACCTACCCCCTCTAGACATCTTTAAAGAATCTGAGTGCCTGAAGTTCTGAGAGGATGTCTACCGTACTTGGGGATTACAGTCGTGATCCTGATGTTTTTTTTTTAAATTAACGGCTTTCGTAGCGGTCGAATTTCTGGCTATCAGCCAGTTCATGATCTACAAATATTTGTTCCGAGTCTGGTTACCGTTGTCCTGGCACCGCGGCACACTTGTATCAGGACAATGTATATAGCTTGGGATCTTTATTTATTACATTTATTTGTTCATTTACCGCGATGGGGCGACTGGCATTGGTTACTTCATTACCTAATTACGAGGACATAAATCTAGATAGAATAGACACATTGTACACTATTTGGTGTTGATCTATTGGCACTTCGTTTGCATGTAGTAATTGAGAAATGGAAATACATACAATAGATATAGGTACCTATATATACTTACCTACCTATAATGTAAAACTATTTCTAACTATTTCTACTCACTCACTAAAGTAGTTTTTTTTCACGTTAATTTGTGCCATTTTACATAATATCAACTTATATATAACTACGAGTAAAGTATATACCTACGACAAAAATAAAAGATCTATTATAACCTTTTATAACCTTAAAATTTTAAACATTCAAGTTATGGGAAGGAATTATTGCATTCTACATTAATAACTAGATTTTAAACGAAAGAATGTCTGTGGCTTTTTTTAGGGTTCCGTACCCAATGGGTAAAAACGGGACCCTATTACTAAGACTTCGCTGTCCGTCTATCTGTCACAGGGCTGTATCTCAATAACCGTGATAGATAGACAGTTGAAATTTTCACAGATAATGTACTTCTGTTGTCGCTATAACAACAAATACTAAACAGAATAAAATAAATATTTATGTGGGGCTCCCATACAACAAAAATGTTTTTTTTTTTTTTTTTTTTTTTTTTTTTGCTGTTTTTTATAAATAATGGTACGGAACCCTTCGTGTGTTAGTTCGACTCGCACTTGGCTGGTTTTTTTAAGTACTTACTTATAAATTGTTCACTCTGTAAACTAATTATAAAAGTTCGTACGAACAAGTTTTTAAAAAATAAGAGCCAACACGAGTGTATTATTTTATTATTATGGCGAAGGTAATAAAGGAGAATAAGCATTTTGGAATATAATTTGTAGTATAATGTGTAGGTACCTACAATAACGTAACGTAAACTCTCTGAAAGTCTCTCTCTCAGACTTAGCAATGTATTTTGTGTTGGCAAATATAAATATCCCTTATAATATTCTATGTATTATATTAGTCAAAAATAGGTAAAAGATTTTCGTACGAATTCTGTAAAAGTTTACCAACATTTGAATGAAACAAGGTTAATATAAACAAGATTAGACCGAAGTTTCAGCGGATGAGCTATTTTTCCTAGAATCACACTTTTTCCCACTCCAAGACTCCTTTCGCCTCACGAGGTCGCTCTGTGAACATTCAGAGGACAAATTCACACAAATTCTTACATAAAATAGTGATTACTATTGTGCTCGTTATGAACAACAAACAGAATAATTTGACCTTTTTTTCGCAGTTTGTACAAAAATGCCCATGTTCCTCTGTGAACTATATTATTATATTAGGATATTTTGAAACATGCTGTGTTATATAGGTACATTTATACAGTGCTTATATAAAAACATGCATGGTACAAGATAAAGATAAAAACTTAAAGTTACGTATATCTAAGACTCGTTGATTCGAAGTCGTATTCCAGAACTATAAATCAACTGAATCGAGATGTTCCTTTATGACAGTTTTCAACGAAAATTATATTTAAGTGACTGGATTCGCTTTAAGTTTAGTTCTAGAAAACGTTCTTTTTAGTGCAGGATTGTGGACACACAAAATAAAATAATAAATAAACAACAAATCATTCATATACATACATACCTACTTCATAAGTAGATAATGTGTAGGTGCGTGTTATACCTACGTCGCTCTATTAAATTGAATATTTACAATTTATGAGAAAGGACATCTAAACGATCGTGTATTAACATAGCAGTGATCATGACATGAAATGAAAAACATTTTACATATATTTAAAATTAAAATGAAGATCAGGACAACAAAATCTACAATGTCGGTCTAAGGGGACACATGCATTATCGCCATGCCCCATGCGATGAAATACTGGTGCTGTGACTAGTGAGTAGCACGATAAGATCCTGGGTGACTAGCAAACATTCTCAAAATTTTGTGTCAACGACCTTTAGAGAATCGTCTTCTTCTACCTCATCCATTGTGGACAATCTCCTCTCAATTTCAGTTTGTGCGTTTTTCGAAAGGATTATCTTCTTGTGTTTGTTACTGAAAAAACACAAAATAAAATCATTTTCTTGCCTTCTTACTTGATTACAAATTTACTATTCTTCACTATCTTACGTGTCAGTCCGGTTTTCTTATTTCCTGGACTTACGAGTAACACAAAGATAAACTGTTTATCCCAAATATTTTTGCAATAAATTGCATTAAGCAAATTAGGTGTTATCGATAAACTTACCTTTTCTTTCCCGACTTAGATTTGATTCCATTCTTCATCTTATTGCTATTATTCACTTGCTTCCATATCCCTGTCTTGTTGACCTCCTCCGATATGTTTATCGAGGCCAGTGGAATATTCATTATGTTTCCGTTTATCAACGGAATCTGAAGATTTTCTCGGTAAGCCGGTGGATTACTAGTCGTGGTTTCCTATAAAGCAACTTATCATAAACCTATATTCAGAATAATTACATATATCGAGCAATAATGAATAATGTGAACTCACCAATTGAAAGGGAACAAAGAATAAACTGATCAGAAGGAATGGGATGAATGAAAGGAACCTTCTTACGGCGTAACCTGGAAACTCTTAACACACGGAGATATGTCAGGTTGTAAGGGTATGAACATACATACCCATTAGAAAGGACCAGAGACAGAATTCGAAATAAAAAAAATAACGAACTTAACACAGGTTTATTATAAAAGTCTACAATGACAGTATGACAATGGGTTAAATCCGCCAGAAGCGCAATAGTTTCGCATGCCATCCCACCTCAGCGTCCCCAAGCTCCCGAAGGTCGTCTTCGCTTCGTTTAGATATTTCCGGCATTACGTCATCCAATATCGTCATCTCCCTCCTTGTGAAGAACAGATCCAGAGCCTTCCGGATCCCGATCATTACCACCAGCATGAGTGGGAAGAGGATTGATGTTGAGGAGAACGATTTGATCGACCAAAGGCAGACTAAGCAAGATAACTGGATCGCTGTAAATATGTGGACGCGACGTATCGGCACCTGAAACCAGTAAAATCGATCAGATTCAGAGCTTAAACTAGTTGATATAATAGTTGTACATATATGACACTTTTTACGTACAACATTTTTTTAGACAACTGAAAATAATCTGGTGTGAATCCTTACCTGTCTCAAAAACATGTGATCCGGCTGATACTTCTGTGGCATGAACATTATTAAAATCCTGTCGAAGAACTGTAGACCCTTCAAAGAAGCCACTCCCATGTACAGGAAAACCCCGAAAAGCACTGGCATTGGAATGTGGCTTAAAACTGGCGTGAGGATAACCGAGAACCCTATCATCAGGAATATCAGAATATGGGTGACTCGTTGCTCCCTAACCCCCAAGAATTGGGGCTTTTCTCCTGGAGCGGCGCATTCTGACTCCACTTTTAAGGAGTTCACGTGATTGATGCTCAGTACAGTTGCAGCTACAAACCACGGAAGACCCATGATTGAGCATACTTGAATCAGAATCGCCAGCACAAAAAGATCCAAATGATACCCACACCCTTTCTTCAACTTGTTCTCTTTCCTGTTCACGATTACAGCCGTTATTTGCTGGTCCATAAAGATCAGAATCGTCCCCAGTAAAGCCGGTAGCAGGGCCACTAAAGCAGACCAGAGAGGATTTCCGTTGAAAGGCGTTATCACCCAGTTTCGGCTCGGTAGTGTAGGTTTGAATTCCGACGGCACTTCGAGTTTCGGTGTTTTTACTCCGACTTTGTAGTCCAAGAAGGACATGGATAAGATTGCAATGATTACTGAAAAGTCGCTGATGATTTGTCTGACCTGAAAAAAAAGGAACTTCTGAGATAGTAGCCATATTCCATTTTACATGTCTGGTAATTTCAAGAATAAGTAAGATAAGTCTGTTTTTCAAAGTGATTTTACCTTAGATGGGAAGAACAGTGAGTTCTTAAAATCCTTCAATATTACGGAAATTATAAAAGTCCCCAGGAAAAGTATAATGGACATAAGGAACACATCGGGCACGTAGACTTTTGTGTCACACCCTCCACCAGCGAGAGTTCCATTATAAATCTGCAAGCAAGGAACATTTCCATTAGTTTAACTAGTTTTCACAGCAATGCCGCCTCATAGACAAGTGGTTCAGGAAACGAAACGCTAAGAAAATACTAAAGTTATGAGTGACGACAATATAGACGCCTTATACTTGCGATTTGTTTCGCTCCTTGTCTAGGAAATGGGGCTGTTATATCGAGCTTTAAAGTGATTAGCTCTTACCTGGCAAGTCTCTTTGTCCACTGAAGTCCAATTAAACTGCTCTGGCACTTTAGAGTAATTACTTGGCAAACAATAGCACTCATAATTGAGAACTTCGTCCGGTCGTGTCTTCAGAGGGTACTTCTTCCCGATGGAAATAACATTCTCCACCGCCTACAATATAAAATGATTTTATTACAATAAATCGTTCCGTATACGAGTTTGTTTCGGATTACCAATTAATAGGATTTACCTTGTAAATGAAAATAAATGCTATAAGGGTTGCGAAATTCTCTTCGGTAAATCGTGTGATGTAGCAAACCAAGGCGCTAGCATCGATCGCTACCAATATCACCAGGATGATAGTTATCCAAGTTCCAATACAGAATCTGAATGACATGTAGTTCCAGCCAACTTGCTTGCAGAATTCAAATACAATCGTTTCAAAAACCAGAACAGGTCCTGTTGATCCTAATATGGTTAAAGGCTGTCCTGAAAAGAAGCCGTACCCCATGCCACATACGAAACCGGATATCAGAGATTCCATAGCAGCCATGTTTTTTCCTGTCGCTTCTCCCAGTAGCCCCCCAAATGTTATAATAGGTGATAAACATGCAAAGTACAAAAATATCCACGAAGCGATGCATTGCAGTGCTAAAGCGTCTTTGAAATCCGACCAATACCAAGGCACCTTTCTCTTCAAATCATTGATCAAACCTCCAAACAGTCTTCCGCTCCTGGCCAAACCAGATTCCTCTCTTTGTTTCTGTTCCTCTTCCTCTTCGTCAAGTTCCTCCTTATGATTATTATGATCATTTGGTCTCTTCCGTGGATCTTGCGAAGGGATAGCAGCTGGTGGTTCAATACGAATTGCTGGGTCCCATTCCCCAGGGGGTAAGACTGTTACTGCATCTAAGAACTCGTCAATTCCTGCTAGAAGATGATCTCTTTTCTTGGCTCGATATGCGACCTCATGGAATATTTCATCGGACATTAAAGTTGCCATTGCTCGTCCGATTTCGTGGAAACTTGAGTTGCTGTTTGGGGGTCCGAGCAGAACGAACATGAAGCGAGTTGGTACAGGCACTTCTGTGAGATCGCCCATTAAAGTTCCAGTCTTCAGTCTCACAAAAGCTGATAGTGTTTTTTCAAGAAAATCTACTTCTCCAACTAAGATATTGGACGCCTCTGCTCCGGGTGGTATTTTTCGCATAAAGTGTGTGTTGGTTTTGTGATTTATATCTCCGTTTACTGGAAGATCCCCAGAACTGTGGTTTCTGTTCATTGACACACTGCTGGGACTTTTGATCATTCCATCGTCGTGCGTTGAACCTAAAAATATTATTCATTTAGAAAAGTTCAAAGTCAGCAGTTTAAGAAGCATTTTAACATGAAGTAAGAACTGTGCAAATCAAATCTAGATTCAAGCTATATTAATGTTTATCGAGTGAATTTACGAAAATCTAATCAAAATGTACCTACAAACTTTATGAATTTGATTACTGAAACAACAATTTGATTTAAACTTTGCTACTTCAGATCCTAAGTTTAGTGTGTTAGTGATTAATCGAATAAGCTAGCGAAAACTTATAACTGCAACACCAAATAATTTAAACGCCAGAATAAAAAAATAGGTAAATGATGTTGAATTTTAAATTACGAAGAAGAAATCAAAACACATATACATCATTAATGAGCTTTGAGGACAAGCGGTTACCCGCACTAGGAAGGCCTAGGAAACGACCGATTTCTCCTTTGTATGAGTGCCCACTTGTCTGGCCGGCTTCGTCCACTGTAATATAAATGCCAATTTTCATTCCAATCACGTATGTCAGGGTTACATTATTTTTTATAAAAATGGAAATATTCAATTCATAAAGATCCGCCCGACAACTGCAACCGCGCGTTTCTTCCCTACCCCAAGATAGAATCAAGGTGCAATTTAGTGCGCCTCATTGGTACGAATCATTCGATGTTCGAAGGGGTAAAAGGGTCCGCAGTTTAGGTATGTTGTAAAATTTCTATTAAATAATCGACGAAAGCTCAACACTTCAACATTCCCGTATTAAACATTATTTACACGGTAAGTGTACAGGATAGTAACACAACATAAAGGTTAGCAGTGCTTGTGCTGGGTCATCAAAACGGCGTGAGTAGTGAGCATACTGCACACAAGTTACCATTCCTAACCTGGCACGGCTAGGTAGGACCCTCGGGCGTCCGCGGCTTCGAGCAGCGCCGTGTGGAGTGATGACCCTCGACAACTCCTGGTGCCAGAGCGTCGAGAGCCACCTTCCTGCAAATCTTTAACCACGCCAGAAAAAGTCATCATCACGAACTCATTTGCAGAGGTGGAGTATCAAGGCAAAGATGATATTCCACTCTAACTGAATAACTAAAGACAATTTTTATGTTTTTATAACTATTCATGGCGATATTTCTGTCGCTGTGAAAAAAAAGCTCAAAATACGCTCAATCCGTAGTGACGCTTTACATTTTATGTTCTGGTAGTGTTACATGTTTATTTGATATTAAAGTCTCTCATGGATTATAATTAACCCAATTAGCAGTCTCGTTTACCATAGAGTCAAATTTTTCGTACATAATAAAGCGAGCTACAAGTAGATAAGTAGTCTCAGCATTGTCATCCCGAGGTCGATTCAGCCTTTTGGCTAATAGTCCGCTGAGTTAACCTACAGACATAGTACACAGGAAGAGAAATAGAGAGAAAGTAAATTTGATTCTACTCACTTTTACACGAGGAATGGTTCCTTCCAATATCAGCCAGCGACCGAATAAGCGGAAGCCTCGACATGTTATTGTGGTTACGTTTCTCATGCTGATGCCTATGTCTTCTTAATAAAGCATCTTTGACTTTCTCCCTGCTGTCATATCCCAGAGAGCTATCAGCAACCATGCTATCGAGGACATTATCAGCCACTTGTTCCAAAGAACTCGCTTCCATGTCCAAGATTACTGATCCGTTTAGAATAAGACTTCGAAGCTCGAACAGGGAGTGCAAGGATAGAGTAGCAACATGCGGCTTTGACCATCGATTGCCGCCTTCCTCCACATCCTCTTCAAACTTTATCCATCTTGCCGTCTCTTTCCATTCGAGCTCGTCTCCCTCTTTGACGAGTTCCTCCATTTCGGAGAATAAGGGGTGGGATTCCATGGCGGAGTCATCGAGCTCTTCCCCAAGTATGAATTGCACTCTTTGCGCTGGTGGCGTTACTATAAACAATAACAGCAGTATTAAGATTTTTAAAGGCAACATGAAAATCAATCCGACAAAGTTAAAACTATTTTTTAGGATTGATAGTGCACTTCTAACTACGTTATCGTTCGAATGATGTTTGTGTTAGAAAATCTTGGCATCTCCAGTCATTCAGATCATTGAAGATACTTTTAAAAGTGTAATCAAGCCCATCACTGCTTATAAGATTACTAACTGGTTTCCTCACGACGATTTTCTTCGTAGTGTTTGCGCAAATTTAACGAATTGAAAAGTCGGGATTTGAACCCATTACTTTCAGATTTAAAGTACTTTCCCTTGGCCAACACGGCCTGATATTTGCATCAGGTCGACAGCTGTTTGCAGACGTAAACTACGTAACAAGATTATTTGTTTTGTTGATCAAATACAAGCAAGCAACTTCTCAACAAGAAAATGGGATGATTCGGAAGGAACATAAGTAACTACCCTTCTCCATCATCCCTTATGCTGTACCTTCAAATCAATGTTAGTAGTAAGGTAATTTTTTTTTAAAGTGTTTAACCAAAATACATTTACATACAATACCTGCTTACCATATTTAAAATATTTACAATTAAACCTATATAATTAGAGAAGTATAAAACGTATTTACAGTACCTAAATTAATGTGTAAAGTACCTACTTACGGCGAATCTAGGCAAACGCGAAATTAGCCGTTCGGCTGTGCGGCATACAATTTTAGAACTTATGCAGTGACACAAAACCATTTTTGCGGTGACTCTTTTATCTTCACGTTTTCCTAGATCCGTCGACAGTATTGTAAAGACAATAAACGAAAAGGATCTCTTTCACGATCTAATAAAGTCTCAAGTTGGTAAAATTCCCGTTAAACCTAAAAAATTGTGTGGATACAAGTTTATTTCACCATGACTGAATGAATAACACTAACCAAGAGATGAAGTATATAATTAAACTTACTCCTTGCTTCATCTGCCGTTGTTAAATGTAAGATCTGACGATTTACGTTTTTGAACGTTGAACTAATTTTTCATTTAATCTTGGTACCTAGCTAGCTTTGGTTTTAATTAATCGTCATTATAATTGCCTATTAACGTTACTCTGAAAATAACTAATCAACATCTTATAGATCGTGAAGGAAACCCTTAAACACAGACACGTCTAGGAAGAAACATGTATTTACAATTTCAATGTTGGCTAAGAAGCTAAAAACCTCATGCGAAAAGTATGTTATGAATAATATGGTCATAGTATGTTGCAGTCTGATTATAATGGGTTGGGCTTTTGATGTCAGATTGAAGTGAAACCCATGCTTCAATGAAATGAGGAAAATAGGAAATAGGTCTTAAGAAGGTAATAATACGGTTTGTTTTGCCTTACATGTCTCCCCGTCATCGGTCACGCTCAGTCTTCTGCGAGCCATTATCCCAGGCCCTAGGGACGGAATAGTTCATATTTTTTTTTAAAACATGTATGAGTTTACATTACGGACATAAAGGGTAAGATATACCCACTTACCTACCTACAAACTTACGTATAGTCTGATAATTTTGGTAATACTCGTATTTCTACTCAAGAGCTTTTTTTGCTTAGTGGTAGGTGCCTCGACTTTCGTTCAGGACATTAGATTAGGCTGTAGATTTGAATCCCGGCCGTGAACTTAGATTCTTGTATCAAAAAAAAATGTGTGCATTTTATTTGGTTGAAAGCGGCGGCGAAAAACATCGCAAGGTAACTTAGTATTCTTATAAGTGGTGATGGGCTTTCAACCTATATCGTATTGAATACTTACTACTGTAAAATGAGGTCATGTGCCAAAAGTATTGTTTAGACGTACTTCTGACTAACCCCCCTTAGACATCTTAAAGGATCTGTGTGATGTGTACTATGATTAAGATATGTGCTTGTTTAAAAAAAACCGGCCAAGAGTCGGACTCGCGCATGAAGGGTTCCGTACCATTATCTAAAAAAAAACCGCAAAAAAAACACGTTTGTTATATGGAAGCCTTATTAATTTAAGTCATATTTATTTTATTCTGTATTTAGTATTTGTTATAGCGGCAACATAAATACATCATCTGTGAAAATTTACTAACTGTCTAGCTATCACGGTTCATGAGATACAGCCTTGTGACAGACAGACGGACAGCGAAGTCTTATTAATAGGGTCCCGGTATTACCCTTTGGGTACGGAACCCTAAAAAAACACTCGATATTTTACTTTGCCATATAACCAAAAACAGAAATTAAGGCCACACACACTCCTTAATACTCGTAAAAGGGATTATCCATGTTTTTAACTACTTAGGGATGGTTTTAATGCCGTATAAGCTCGTATAAGATTTCAAGAGTGTTTCAAATCCAAGGTCCCAATTAGATTATATTCAACACACAACCCACGCAAAGTATATAATAGTAAGTTTACACATCAAAGCCTAACGAATCTCTTTATAAGAAAACGTCTCTCTCAAGGTCGTAACATATTTTTTGCCTAATAATTTACGCATTTTACGAAAAAAAACTAAGCTCGAATGAAAGTACCAAGAAGAAAGATCTCCAAGTGATGTCACCGGTCTTTAAAGATGTCTGGAGGTAGTGGCACGTCCAAATATCACATTTAGCCACATGCCCTTTTTTGCAGTAAGCACGTGATTATTTTAGAATAGACAATACTTGGTAACTACTAGACTAAACCTAACCTTTGCCTATATTACTCCTTTATATGTAGTAATCATTTGAAGCCCTATATTGTTATGATTATCCTGCTTCGGTCCCTGACTGTATTCTAATTCAAAGGCTTTTGCGAGAACTCCTTTGAAGAATATTTCATTATTGATACGACATTAGATACGTAATGGATGTTCGGAGATAATGTTGTTCACATTGTGTCTATTACGATGTCCTACTTCTGATAAATTTAGGTATTATGAATATTTTGTTTCCTAAACAGCTCTTAAATAAAATCAAAATAATGCTTGTATTATATAGAAAAACCAGATAAAATGTGATAATAAAACACATTATCTTAAAAACTATACAATTATTACAATCATAATAAGAAACCGTCTTTAATTAAGGTAGAAACTATTACTGTCTACTAAATTATCTGTTTGGAGCTAAAACTAAAAAAGTTTTTTAAGAGCCATTTTCAAACAATAAATCTATCTGGAAAAGTTTTACCAATCGTATTTAAATCTTTAATTTGAATAAATAAATCTCTACAGTTACCTATACCAGAGAAACCAAGGCGTACCTTTTGTAAATATTGAGAAAACCACGGTCAAAATTAAAAAGAAAATTAAACCTTCACCTGAAATATTCGTAAATTGAATTGAGACTAAATTATGTTAGGTATGCCTTTGATTTGTATCCGTACCTAAAATATATTTGTACATGTTTGGCATTATGTGCCTTGAAACATTAATTACCTATGTTTATTAATTATTAATATATTAATTGATCGAGTGAGCGAACACCTCTGAATCAACTTGGACGAATCGATGTTTCTGTTTGTCCGAGCTTAACTATCAAACCGTCTATCCGAACTGCATGAAACTTGGAATGTAAATACAAATAGGTTGTACTGTCAACATTCTGGTAAGAGCATTATGACCGAAATAGATCTAGGGGTTTTTAAGATAACGGAGTCCAAAAGGGGTAAAGAAAAACGAAACTAATCGATCTAGTAGGGTGTCATTATTATGAAAGGGCACCTACGTGTATATACAATTCAAAATTACTTTCAAACCCGTTTTGACAATATATTTGGTTATATTATACTCTATTGCGTATGGTCACAGTGCAATAGGGTATGTATAACACAATGACGTCGAAGTATCTACCATAAAGCCACAATCGCGTCACTGGTTCATTTTATAGTCAGATTTATACAAGGTGAGAGAGCAAAGACGATATATTGGTAGGTATATATTTGTACTAGTCTTAAGTTTATAAACAACCTGACTTATTTTATTACGTTGTACTATGTTTGGACCTACAGGTAGGGTATACAGGCTGAGTATAATTTTGTGGAATTCATGTATAGGTGAATTATTACCAGGTCTATCCGGCTCCTTCTCCCCTTCACGGTGGTAATGTTTGTGTTTCCTGTGCGAATGTCGACGCGCTGGCACGTGTACGCCCACGAACACGGTATGCTGGCGGTGACCTATAACAAAAATATATATTACTACAAGCGTAACCTGGATAAAAAGTGTCATATATGCTATTCCAGGGGATGCACATCCATGAGCTATGCATGTTCTAAGTTTCAACTAAATCCGTAATGTCGTTCGGGCGTGATTGAGGCACAAACATACAAACAAACTCAACAAACTCGCAATTATAATATTACTAAGTTTATCTACATTAAATAGTAAAAACAATAGATGTATCAATTTAAATAAGAATTAGAGAAATGTTCTAAAATATGCATTGTAAAAATGTATTTAATTTTTTTTATGTATTAATAGCTCACTATTTTGGATATAACGGCTTTCACATAAAAGTTAGATAGATGTATGCTGTCACGGACTTTTATTTACAACTATTTAAGATAAACAATCCTACGATACATTATTTTCGTGTATCTCCAACAGTTTAGACAGCGCACGCTAAGATAGCTTACAGAGGCAGTTTTTTTTTCGACTTAAAAAACTTATCGCGTAAAAACATACCCTTATTTTATCGTAGTCGGTTAAAAAGTAGCCTATGTGTTATTCTGATGAATAAGCTAAAATTATTGTAAAGTTTTATTAAAATCCATTCAGTAGTTTTTACGTGAAAGAGTAACAAACATCCATCCATCCATACTTACAAACTTTTGCGTTTATAATATTAGTAGGATGTGCAGGCATTTCAATTACTGAATATAAAAAAGATGCCTTCTAAAGGAAGCAGGAAAGTTACTCTACCCAACATCAAAACCTGAACTTTTGCTCCTAGTTTGAAAACTGATTGTAGATAAAACTTACAAAAAAACGTAGCTTTCCGTCCGATGGGTTTCCACAAAGTCGTGGAGCTGAGCGGAGTTGAGCAGAGCGGAACGTGAAATGACCAATCACGATCAATACACGGTCCGCTTCGCACAGCACCACACAACTTCTCATCAGTGGAAACGCATTCTCTTCAATAATTGAAGAGAGGTTTTCAACCTAATTTTGTTCCAATCACAGCTCCTTTTAATCAAGTAAACAAAACCAATATTGTATAAATTTCGCCTTCAATTTAATATAAGGTATCAATATTCCTAAAGTCATTTTATATAATAGAATATAAAGATATTCCAGTCGTGTCACATCACCCATGCGAAACCACTCAGCAATAACCTATTTAACGGAAAATGTTCTACAAAAGATATTTAATTGTTCGCTAAATACCGAAACACGCGAGTCAAGACTTGTTTGTTACTCAGTAGGTAATTAACAAACCATTGTACTCAAAAGCTGTTTCTTGTTGCTAAATGTGGCAAATAGTATTAAATTTTGTCTCTACGAATTCGTAGTCACCTCTACTGAGTATTTCGTATCGCGAAAATTACATTTTCTAACTTGTTTACCTACTTTACCTACACCATTGTAACAACATAAAGTACAATAAACAATTTGAATTTAACTTAAATCCAGAACAAGCTGACCCGGCGAACTTTGTATCGCTTTAAAATTAAGAAATGTTGAGTTCCCGTTCCCGTTAAAAAGTATCCTATGTCCGTCTCCTGGTTCTAAGCTACCTCCCCACCAATTTTCAGCCAAATCGGTTCAGCCGTTCTTGAGTTATAAATAGTGTAACTAACACGACTTTCTTTTATATATGTATATACAAGCTAACCCGGCGAACTTCGTATCGCTTTAGAATTAACAAAATGATATGTCCCCGTTTCCGATTTTTAATAGCTATTCTTCTATTCGTAGCAAAGACAAATCCAACAAATCGAAAATCATGAAAATCGGTTCAGCAGTTCTCGAGTTATAAGTGTTGTAACAAACCCGACTTTCTTTTATATAGTAGATAAAGATATATTTTGTTGATAAGTAGTTTTCAAAATTCTACCGAAGTTATTCTACCATATTTGCCACAGCAAAGGAAAAAAACCATACAATTCTTCTGCCACTTTGAATACAGCATATACTCATGCATATCGCATGAGTTTTATGTTTTATCCTTGTTGAAATGTGACGGTTGAAAAACCGTGAGTTTTATAAGTGTGTACTTTCATATTACCTTTATTTCCATACATAAAAGAATAGGAGGATACTTAGTCCATTTAGAAGTAGGTTAGGTAGATGTTCACTGAAGATCTCGAACCACTAGTCAAGAAAGTCCCTAAGGACCGATTAAAACTACATCGTAAAGTAATCACGGTAAGTTCTGCCTCCTAACACTAGTTTCTAACGAGATCACTAGCGAGTACATCTTTAGTTCAAAATTGTTATACAATTGTTCAACACGATTAAAATGAAACTTTAGCTCATTGAAGGAATTTCCCAATTTCATGTTGACTGTTTGAAAAAAAAAACAATTTAGTCCCCACTTTAGGTTGAAATGGTTCAAATCAAATCGTCATAGGTTAAAAAATTTGCTTCAAGCCTAGCCTAGTGCTCAACATATTCTGTAACATATCGCTCAACAACTACGTAAATGTCTCGGGGACAATATTGTAAAACATTTTGCAGGTCACACTACTCCGTGTGTTAATGTTGCCCGGCGGTGTCCCACGTCACGTATAACGTTGCGGGAATTGAACGTTAGGCATCATATTACTGGTCAAAATGTCTCCTAGTGTAAATAACCCCCAGTCTAGTGGTTTAATACTACTAGGTACAACTATCTATTGAAGAAGCTCACAAACTGCAAAAAGCCAAATCTTTAAACTCGCTAGTGAGTAGTAGGCTTTGGATTAAATCCGGCGAGGAATAAAATTGCAAATCTCGGAGAGCCGTGCTTGACCCGATAGATAAGATAAGACCCGGAACCACTTAGCCGATCCGGAGATAGCATCGATTTATGCAAAGCAGTTACACACACCCACGAAATTATATTCTGTTGACATGGGGTTTACAAACTGAATCCCTGATTTCCTGAATAGTAGTGGGGAAATACAATTTTAAATATTTAAGGTATAGTTTTCGGTTTAGTTTAGATTCATTATCAAAATAAAATAGAAGAGAAAATAATAGACTAATTTTTATTTATACAACAACATAAAATACAAATATAAATAATAACCCTTGCGAATCGCATTGTAGGTAAAATACCTGAATAAAAAGTATCCTATCTGGGGGCACGGCAGTGCCCCCGCCAAGTCAAACAATAAAGCGGCACGGCTGTACCATCCTTTTCTCGAAGCAGTTCAGGCCATTTTCGACCCCCTATAACTTCGTTGTGGATGAAACTAGAAGCCTGAATTTTCAGTAACCAAGCTGTCAGTATATAAACACGGTATATTTCAAATTTCATTCATTTTGAACCAGTAGATTAAGAATTATAACTAGTCAAAGTTTCCTATTTTGTCACTCACTCACTCACTGACTGACATCATCAAAAGTTTAAGGCACTTCTAGCAGACATAGAAGCTTCAAATTTAAAACACAATTAGTATTTCGTGTAAAAACCCTAAAAAAACCTGCCAAGTGCGAGTCGGACACGCGCACGTCGAGTTCCGTACCATTATCTATAAATCACGTTTGTTGTATAGGAGCCCCATTTAAATATTTATTTTATTCTGTTTTTAGTATTTGTTGTTATAGCGGCAACAGAAATGCATCATCTGTGAAAATTTCAACTGTCTAGCTATCATGGTTCATGAGATACAGCCCTGTGATAGACAGACGGACAGACAGACCGACAGACCGATAGACAGCAGACGGACAGACGGACAAACGTACAGATGGACAGACGGACGAACGGACAGTGGAGTATTAGTAACAGGGTTCCGTTTTTACTCTTTAGGTACGGAACATGTAAAAAAAGCCAAGTCTCGCAACGCAACTCAGTTCGTCTACCGTAAAAAGTTGTGAGATCCATGTAATACCAAGTCGGTTAATTTATTCAGTCCCTACTTTAAGGGTCCTTCTGACTTATGTTATTGCGTAACTAGCTAACCTTTACGTAATAACTTAAGACAGAAGGACCCTTAAAGTAGGGAGTGAATAAATTAACCGACTTGGTATTACATGGATCTCACAACTTTTTACGGTAGAAGAACTGAGTTGCGTTGCGTGACTTGGATTTTTTTACATGTTATGTTTTTTGATGGCATTTGTTATTCCAGGTGTTTATGTTGGTATTTCAAGTTTCATACGGTCATTTGGGCGTGTTTGAGGCACAAACATCCAAATTCGCACAAACTTTCAGAATAAATAAATAAATATATATTGGCGGACTTTACACACAGCGCCATCTAGCCCCAAACTAAGTATAGCTTGTACTATGAGAACCAGATAACTGATAGAATACTTATATACTTTTTTTTTGTAAATACATATTTATTACATAATAATAATAATATTAGGTAGGATATGATGCTGGTTTTGTCATTGAAATTGGATTTTTTAACATTACACCTAAAGCTAAAGCAATAACAGCTAAAGTGGCTAAAAACGGGGAAGATAAATTTCAGCACTTTAGCATTACAGCTAAAGTGACTAAACACGGGGAAGATAAATTTCAGCGCATCTTAAACGTGTTCGTATCCATGTTGAAGTAGAAACAGATACAGGGAATTACGATTGAAATGAAATGTAGATTGCATGCCATTTCCGTGTGAAAAGCTTTAGTTCCCGAAATAGCGCAAGCAACATTATGGCGGCCGTTATGAAGCAAAGATAGTAAAAACATAGCGTATGACAGTTCCTCCACTGAATAGAAAGACTATTTATTTATTTATTTTATTTATTTGGAAAACAAACAGTACAATTAAACTTAAAATATTTCAAACTGATAGGTTAAACTTAAACCAATTAAGTTTTCACTATTAATTGAAACATACACGTGAAGAAAACTAGGTAGGTAAACTAGAAGGTCGCTGGAAGTCTCTCGGTACAGGCCGAACAAAATCGATCGATCTGACGGCTGTCCATCAATTTTCTGCAGACAGATCATCAGATCTGTCTGCAGAAAATTGATGGACATTTTTTGCCATTAGTTTAAAATCCTTATATTGTAAAGATTTAAAAACACATTTATTTTTACCAAGACAGATCATCAGATCTGTCTGCAGAAAATTGATGGACATTTTTTGCCATTAGTTTAAAATCCTTATATTGTAAAGATTTAAAAACACATTTATTTTTACCACAACAATTACACACTCAATAATTAACTAAACTTAGTAAGTAAGCACGTTTCCTAGAAAATTAAAATATTGTACGACCGTAAGGGAAGATTAGATCGGAGCGTGCCGTGTACGTGGCCCGAACGGGGCACGGATTCGAAACGTTACATACATTTTGTATGAAGCAGTTTATATTAAACAGTGCCTGATCCGTGTCCTGTCCGGGCCCGTCTACTAACCAAAGGCTTCGCTTCGGCCCAGCCCGGACACGGCCCGGTCTAATATAAATCTTCCATTATACTACGTTTGCTACTTTTCAGGAAGCCGAAGTTTAATCGAATTGCAAACATAGTAGCATCAGTAATTGACTTTGCATAGGTATAGGTAGCTATAGAATCGACGATACGAATAGGAATAGGCACGAGCCGTATTGTGATTCAAACACATTGTTGTTGTGTTTCCTGCACAGGAATCCTAGCTACGGTAGTTGATGTGTGTACTGATGAATATTAAGAGTATAGGCAAATTTTTGATACCATAAGTTAGAATGCAATTTTTTTTTAAATCAAATTTAACTTATTTTACTTGCTGATAATGTAGCTTTAAGAGGCTGCCAGTCGCTGATTGCTCTTTTTCGAAACGAAAAAAGAAATACTTCTAAACAAGCCACATCTCCTATTTTTATAAGTATATTACTTCAGGTTCCTACCTAGATTTCTATTAAGCTGAAAACATAATAGCAGAAACTTTTCACGATAAAAATATTATTTCAAAATGATACGTTTTAGAATTTATGATCGAAATATTTTATATACCTACTATTAAAATCAACTTGTGATTTATTATTAAAGATAGGTAATATGTAGATCTAGATTTCTATTAGGATAGATTTTTGATAAGTAATTATCAAATTGAATTTAAATTTGAATTTGAATTTGAATTTGACATAATTTATATCATTAATTTATTCGAAAAGCTAAGGCGGACCACGCGCGGACGTGTGTTTGTCATCATTGCAGCGGTCGGTAGGATTATTTATCGAAGTGGTAAAGATGGGTACATCTTTATTCACATATACTATACATTATAAAATAGGAGATGTGGCTTGTTCACAAGTATTTCTTTTTTCGTTTCGAACAAAAATAATCGTCGACTGGCAGCGTCTTAAGGAGAAATATTTTTTTATAATAATAGATCAAGTAGTTTTTAGTTTATTCATTACAAACAAAAATACATTTTTTTAAATAATTTTAATGTAAGTAGATTTCATTTATAATAAGCATGTGCAACACTATGACGATGAGTAATATATTAAAAACGTTTTCTAAATAAAAAACCGACAAAAATGTATTGATCAATAGAAAAGTCAAAGGGCGATATTACTTTTTTAAGTATTGTGAATTAACCATTAGTCATACACGAATATAATTTTAATGGACTATTTTGGGACTATTCTCTACACATTAATAAAAAAACATCGAAATAGGATCACAAGGTAAAGAAATATGTACTTACGGTCATATATAAAAAAATAATACTTGTCGAATTGAGAACCTTTTCTTTTTTCGTCGATTAAAATACAGAAATAATTTTTATTTTTATTTTTTATATTTTATTTAAAAAAAAAACAGAAGGAAAGTATGTTTAATTCATAAAACCTTTTTGAAACATTGTTAATTTACTACAACACCCAGAATTTGCAGATCATGCAAACAATATTACAGCCAGGGATTTAACCTCTTTGAAACCCACGAGTTTTAAAAAGACTTAGAGGTGCCTAGTATAGGATTCGCAATAAGTATAGGATATTATTAATTACCTCTCTCTTTGGTGTTTATTAATAGTCTAGTGTCTCTTATTCGGACAAAAGATAAAATATCTACCTATGGGTTTTTATGACAACCTTTTTGGCCTGACGGCTTTTGTTTCCGAAGGGTTTGATATAAAGAGTTGTTTACCATTAAATAAGAGGCTAACAGATCCTATTGCATCGATTGTTTTTGTTCGAAACGAAAAAAGAAATACTTGTGAACAAGCTACATCTCCTATTTTATAATGTATATGTGAATAAAGATGTACCCATCTTTAATCACTTCGATAAATAATCCTACCGACCGCTGCAATGACGACAAACACACGTCGGCGCGTGGTCCGCCTTAGCTTTTCGAATAAATTAATGATATAAATTATGTATAATTACTTATCAAAAATCTATTCTAATAGAAATCTATTACCTATCACTATACATATATATATTACCTATCTTTAACAATAAATCACAAGTTGATTTTAATAGTAGGTATATAAAATATTTCGATCATAAATTCTAAAACGTATCATTTTGAAATAATATCTTTATCGTGAAAAGTTTCTGCTATTATGTTTTCAGCTTAATAGAAATCTAGGTAGGAACCTGAAGTAATTAATATACTTATAAAAATAGGAGATGTGGCTTGTTCAGAAGTATTTCTTTTTTCGTTTCGAAAAAGAGCAATCGTCGACTGGGAGCCCCTTAACTTTTCGATTAGTCGAACGAAACATTTTCATCGGTTTCCTTTTTAGATTTAAAAAATAAATCATTATTTTGAAAATGAATGTTCCACACTTTTCAAGACAATTTTGTTCTAAAAGTTACGGTGATACGTCGTCCTTGCGAGTCGATACATGAGTGCTTTACCAACAACTACCAGAGAGATATAGTTTTCTGGATCATACATAATATATTGTTGTTTTAAAAGCTGTTCCAGTTTCCTTTTGTTTAGTTAGGTACACCGATTGACCAGTGGCACCTCGACTTTTTGGACTCAATTTTTGGAAGGTACCGCGAATTAATTTATGTTTATATTAGAAAAATATATATCCGCAAACACAGGCATGTTATGAGGAGAGAAGAAAGTCGTGTAACGAAAATAATGTTAGGAATCAATGTGGATGGATGTAGACGTAGAGATAGGCCAAAGAAATGGTGGATGGACTGTGTGAAAGTTGAATGGGAAAGGATTGCGTGATGAGATGATGGCTTCTAGAGGGAAATGGAAGAAGTACACTTGTTGTGCCGACCCTATTTAAGTGGGATAAGGGCAAGAAGATGATGACGATGACGTGCTCAAAACGGCAAGGAAACATTGTGTGGACCTGTCACGTATAGAATGCTAACTACAAAATGTTGGCATGTAGTTGCCAGTAATATTGACGTTCCTTTGACCTCTCTTTAAACATCGTAGAGGTATAAGGGATTACAGTCGCGATCCTATAAAATTGAATTTTTACTAGGGTTAAAGCAGTTCAGTTTCATCTGACCTTTTAATACGGCTTATACCAACGATATAGCTGCGTAAGTTTAAATAAATGCTTTTAATAAGGTCTGTGAACTCTTATCTACACAAGACACTTCTATAGAAGTACAATCTTAGATTAAAGTTATGCGTCTCGGCCATTTTTATATTACCGAATTACTCAGTATGAATATGTAACCATAGTCCGGTTGGCCCGCCTCTCGTCAGTTACTAACGAGCTCGGAAAATGTTGTAATATCAGCATTGGATCTAGGCTCAATATCGGATCAGCATTGGTATTAACCGATGAAAATTGCCGGGGCGCCTATCTTTAATCGTAGAACTGTACTTTGACTTCAAAGTCAAAGTCATTGAGAAGCAATTTTGCTTCTAGCTTCTTGTTTTATATTATCTTTTCTACCTATATTAAAATTCATGGAAAAGGAATCCTTAATGTAATTTGTTATTGATGATTGTGGTAGGTGGTAAGCCGTTTATCATGATAGTATATTTAATTAAATAACGGTGTGCGAAGGCTACGGTTTTCTAAAAAGCAATGGTCGTTACCTTTATACGGCTATTTTATATTCAATAATATTCCTTAAAAACCTGCATCCGTTTTATGATGTCCGTAATATGATCTTTTACCCAAATTCCCAAAAGGAGGGTATTTTATTATTAACTATGTGAAAAAACATTTTTTTAACTTGCCTGATGGTTCAGCTCATTCTCTTAACGTATTTTTAGGATTCGTATAGATCACGAAAGTACATAGTCACAATCTACATCGTAGAAGGCAGAGTTACTACTTATAGTCACTTTAGATAAAAAGAAACGACTTTTAAACTCTACTAACTTGCTCTTCTGTTTTCTTCAGGTGCTTATCTCAGGCCTATGCTGAACCGTATAAATAAGGTCAATGATGGACCGTATATGACGGCAGCCGCAATTACAAAATCAGGATTTTTCTCTATTTTCCATTGTTCGCATGCAAAGGATCGCCGAGCTGTCAAAGTTTTATTGAATTCTAAGCACTTTATGAAGAGTTATTTAATTAGTTTTATAGTTACTGAATTTATTATACCTACACTAGCTCACCCACCTGGATTTTAACGAGTAATTTAAACGAGTACATGCATGTTTTCCATAAGGATAGACAGCGAACACGAATCTCCACTTACTACAATCCTGACACACCTTTTTTGCTTTGATTGGGGTTCCGTTCATTCGATGAAAAAAGAAACCCTTAAAGGATCACTCTAGTGTATATCTGAATCTCTTTTCATCTGTCACAGTTTATTTTATCTTAATCTACTGGACGAAAAGAGTTAAAAGATTACAGAGAAAACCCAATGACAAGCGTATGTATTCTGTAAATACTTAGTCTAGTTCTTATTTTGTCTAAATTGGGGATTTAGAGATTTAATTGAATTTTCTAGTAGGTACATCAAATGAAAGGGCTTATAATAAAAAACACAAATATATATCTTTTAAATTTTTCAAATACTTAGTTCGAAAAAAAATATTCTAAAATAAGTTACCATTCAGTTCTCTCCACTCTCACCCTTTCTTTATTTTATTAATTTGCTTTCTTCTAACTTTTTGAAATCTAATGAAGCATGCCATGATTTTAAGTTAGAATATCAAAAATAAAAAATAATATCTTTATTTCAAAATGAATCCTTTTTCATCTTTTTAATATCTTCGATTATTCTTCGATATCTTCTATCGGTAGACTGAATTGGACAGTTTATTTGATAAAAGCTTTCATCGGGAATTCAGTTTCAGGTAATCGAGTTTAAAACCCTTTGAAAAATTTACCTTTCGTAACTAGTTTTTTTAAATGATAGCCTTTGAAAGCGCTGCTCATGGCAAAGTATATGAAATTGCTTGTTAACGACTCCTACAAAAGACCATTAGTACATATCTACCTGCTTTATTTACAGAAAGAATCTTACACGAATTCTACTAATATAATTGACACAAACGTGTGTAAGCAATGTTTTATGTTTCAACTAGCGACCCGCCCCGGCTTCGCACGGGTTTAATACATATAAACCTTCCTCCTGAATCACTCTATCTATTAAAAAAAACCGCATCAAAACCCGTTGTGTAGTTTTAAAGATATAAGCATACATACAGAATATCCATACCCGCGGGAAGCGGGAAGCGACTTTGCTTTATACTATGTAGTGATATGAAAATTGGAACTATATCTAGTTTGTAAATTGAAGCCTGAGTGGGAGATGACATCATTGCCACCTATCACGGTGAGTGGTGGACACGATTTTTTTTATGAAGAATTAGTAACTAAATGACGTTTTCGTTTTCGTCGATTTCCTTACAAATGTAACTTAATTTTTCATTACGCCTAATAAATACGATCTGAATTCCATGTTCTCTTCTTAAATCTCATACAAAATGTATCGGTTTCAATAAAAACAATCACACTACCACACTTAGGTAATTCTCGAAATGACCGCTAGAAGCGCCTTCATATAAAAATCGTGTCACACTATTCAAAGTGACAATACTCCGGTTACTCTGACATAGGTCACAGAGACCAACCGCATATAAATCCGTCCAAAATAAATACCGTGACAGGTGACTATGCCGTCATCTGCCACTCGTCTGGAATAGCAATAGACGATTCATTCGATCCGAAAGAGAAGCCGTGAGCGGAAACTATTAATTTACGAGTTGGTTGAATTCGCCCTGTTTGCTCCCCTGACCTAATTTCCTAGCAGAGTAATATATGACGACGTGAAACACTTCTCCGTTCGTCTGTGATACAGTGAAGTAAACAAGTTGTCTAGTGGCTAACTTTGGTGATGGAACTTTTAGCGCGCCCGGCGGCTTCTGTCGTGGCTTACAACTTTTATAGCCTGAACCGACATCAATCACGAAACATGAAAACACAGCACCATTTGGTGACAGCGTTGTCGCGAGGATTATGATAAATAGCTGTTATTGAATGGTAAAACTTATGTATTTCACTTTAAATAAATACTCGTAAGTATATTTGGTAAAAATCTGGATTTAAAAAAGTTTTAATATCGTGAAATTAATTTATATATAAAAAAACATCAAAGTTTACGCTAATTTTATAAAAACCGTAATATGAACTGTAATTTATAAAAAAACTAGCTGACCCGTGCCCGCTTCGCTGTGCGTAAGACATTTCTAATACCATCGTGGACTTTTTTGTAGACGTTTTTAAGGTATACAATACTGTAGTACATTATTTTGATATATCTCGTGGGGTTCAGCCAGCATTAGCAATGTAAGCGCAAAAAAACGTGTTTATTTACGACATCACATTAGAAACCTCTAAAATTATCAGTGTTTCTCTACTATATTATGCATGTATTATACATATAAACCTTCCTCTTGAATCACTCTATTTATAAAAAAAAACTGCATCAAAATCCGTTGTGTAGTTTTAAAGATATAAGCAAACATACATACATACATATTACATACAGACGCGGGAAGCGGAAAGCGACTTTGCTTTATACTATGTAGTGATTACCTACCTTCAAGTATACTCAGGTTTATAATAAAACGAGCTTGCTCATAAGATTACCGAAGTTTCGTTTATTACCTTCAAAGTCCTGTTCCGTGTAATCATGGTGCGTGTGCTTCCTCGCAGCAGGGTCTGTGGGTGCCTCATCGTCATCAGCTCTCGTCTCCATGTTCCACGGTCTATTGACAATAGAAATAGATTTCAGAATGATTTTGGTTATATTGACTACGCGTTTTTGAAAAACATATTTTTAAAGTCAATTTTAAATTTGCATAACTTTTTACACAAAAATAATATTTAATCTCATAGGTATTTATTATATATCACACGATATTTATAAAATACGCAAGAAACAGACGAGCTATCTAAATCCCGTTAAAAACCATCTATAAGTGCTCAACTGTTCCAGATCACTACCTGTCAAAAGCATCCCCAATAGTAGGGGAGTCCACGATATAGATGATATACAATATACGATATACAAGATGCTGGGGCCATTGTCACGCAATAAAACATGAGGTTAGTATTTATTGATTTTATAAGGCAACGCCAACAGCACACATAATTAGGGTTGCCATCTCTAAAATTTGGCACCCAGGACAAGACACGTGAAAACCACGGATTTTAGAACACAGAACAAATTACTGATTTTTGAACAATAGTCTCTGAGCTGAGCTGCAACTGACATGGCGAAACTGTAAGGGTTTCTTGTAGACTACGAAACCCTAAAACAACAGTTGAAAATTTCATAAACCACCTTTTTAGGGGCTGGCGGCAAAATTTTAAACCCGGACTACAAATGAAACCCCGCCCGGACGCTCCCCGGACGCCCTCTAAACTAGGTCAAATCGGGGGAAACCCGGACGGATGGCAGCCCTACACATAATAGACATTCAATTCGTAAATAATCATAAAAAAGTATTATAATATGTGAGCCAATTACAGGCATGCACAGCACAGCATTACTTTTAAAAAAGACATACACAGGATAAAATTAAACAAAAATAATATAATTCAAGGTAGGAATGAACCTACAACATAAAAATAAAACATATTCTGACAATTAAAAAAAATAGTAAAGAGAAAAAGAAAATGAAAATACACTATAATCTCATGTTTGAAGGATGCCTAAAAACTTCTTCATGAGTTTTGATTTCTTTCTTTTAAGGTGATAAGTGAAATTTTTGACGTTTTGTATGGGCTGAGTCTACCCGGATAAGACGGAAAAAGTGATAAAACTGCATTATCTCGAAAACCATCAAATTTAAAAAGAAACTGTCTATAATTTATTTAGTTAGTATGATTATCTTACGAATTATATAAAAATAAACTGTTTAGCTATTCATAGCTTTGATTAAAAACGAAAGTAGTGTTTTTGAAGAGCCTACTTTAGAAAATAAATCTATCGAGTTAAGTTTCACCAATCGTGTTTCTGTCTGTAATTTATCTAGATTATATCCTTAAGTTATCTTTGTCATGAAAAACAAAACTGTATGTTTTGCGATTATTGAGAAAAAACGATTCTGCATTCATCATAAACATTTATTACTCGCCTTAAGCGGCGCAAAATGTAGCCAAATGTAATGTTTGGACGTGTCTTTGATATAGATATCCCTTTAGATATCTGAAGGCCTGGAGTTCTGAGAAGATGTCTACCGTAAGTACTTTGGCTTTTTTTAACTAGGTCAAGGGACTAGGCTGATTCCTTGTAGCCCTGACTCGAAGAAGCCTCTTCGAGTCAGGCTTGGTTACTTATTTATTCGGTATCTACGTAGATTCCACGCTCGCCTACATAATAAACTGATTAATTTATTACCATACTTGCGTACGAATGGGCATAATCCCTAACTGCTTAGCTCTATCACCTCCATTCTGATAATTATTGTAAATCAGATTGATTATCTAAAAGCATGTATCTGCCTAAAGCCGTGTTGGCCGAGTGGGATGTACCTCGACTTTCAATCTGAAGTTCAATCCCGGCGTGCATCAATGGATTTTTCTGTTCGAAAATTTATATGCGCATCAAAAACACGGTTTATATTGAAAAAATGATTAAAACGACGATTTTTAAACAACATAGAATAGTAAATTTATCTATCTCTTAGGTTAGCAAAGGTTTTTTTATGAGGCGATATTTATTTATTAATTATTCATATTTAAATAGACAAAATAGGAAATATTTAGTTGTGGTCAATCAAGTCTAGAGTTATAACGCAACACAACTGTCACTTATCATAACGGACCATAGACAAAGAATTGTATTTACTATAGATTTCAAACAAGTTTGTTTGCTATGTTTAGTTATTACTGCAAAAGTTTAAAATTACCAAAACCGGGGTAGGCACCACAACCCTACCTAGATAGGCAATTAGGTACTCTGATGTAATATGCGAATCAAAGGGCGATGTAGATTGTATAATCTAGTTATATACAGCTTTAACCAATTGATAGGATTTATGCTCGCAGATGGAAAATTTGAAATAGAGAGGTTTGAAACAGTTTTAACCTAAGTTGATTAGGTACCTATTTGTATTGAAGGTAGAGTTAGATGGGTAATCTGTTTTTAGTATAAAGCCTTTCAGTTCAGATGGATATCTTTTTACGACATTTCATCACTACATAGTATAAAGCAAAGTCGCTTTCCGCTTCCCGCGTCTGTATGTGTGTATGTATGTATGTTTGCTTATATCTTTAAAACTACACAACGGATTTTGATGCGGTTTTTTTTAATAGATAGAGTGATTCAGGAGGAAGGTTTATATGTATAATAATAACATGCTACCCGTGCGAAGCCGGGGCGGGTCGCTAGTTAACCTATAAAAATAAAATAAATAGGATCACGACTGTAATCCCCAAGTACGGTAGTACGATAGGTCAGATCTCCAGACGCTTAGATCCTTTGAAGATGTCTAGTGGGGGTTGTCAGAGGCACGTCCAAAAATTATATTTGCCACATGCCCACATTTTGCAGTAGTACTTATGATAATGAAGAATAAAAAAACAGTTGAGTTGACTGGCCTTAGCTGTGAGCTCAGTTGGTAGCAACTCTGTCTTCTGCGCTGTAGGTTCTTCGATCCCCACCCAGGGCAAATATTTGTGTGATAAACATAGATGTTTCTTCTGTGCCTGGGTGTTAATATGTATAATAAGTATTTATTTACAAAAAAAGTATATATAAGTATTCTATCAGTTATCCGGTTCCCATACTACAAGCTTTGCTTAGTTTAAGGCTAGATGGCGCTGTGTGTAAAGTCCGCCAATATTTATTTATAGTTACCGCTTGTAAAATTAAGCCAAGCTCAAAAATCAATAATCAATCAAACCAAGCGAGGCCGATAATTCCAGGTTGACAGAGTCAAATTTTTCTACCTTTTCAATGTATTTTCCCAACAATTTCAGATTTCTCGATATGCCGTAACATTTGAAACGATTTGGTAGATTGGGTTTATAACTTTATTATAATCCGGAATGTATCCAAGGATACTTTTAACAAGCTTTTATTTATCTTGCAATGTATGTATGTAACTATGTAACTATGTTTGTTAAGGTGGAATCTTGCAACTCAATTTTGAGCCAATTATCCTATATAATTATATAGAATGCAATAATATGGTGATAGCGAGCTAATCTGATGATGGAGTCAGAAGCTATGCAACAGATACTCATAACGGAACTCCTTAGTAAATACTATGATTGAGTAAAAACTTTGCATTCTTGTCAAGTTCCAATGACAATGTTATATTATGTGACAGGTGCTCGATGGTTTGAATTATTTTACAAAAGCTTGTCATTGAAACATATTTTTCAACAGAAAACTTATTATGCCGAAAATAGGATGAGTTGATATAACAAAAATCTAGAGATGAATCCCCAGCTAGATTAGATCTTGTAGAGTATTTTCTTTAGAACTTTTCTGATTAAAATTCTGTGCTTCTACGAAATAAAACTTGTTAGTAAGTAGAATAAAAGTTTTTCTTTGAGCTTTGAAAAAAGATAGAATTATTAGGGGTTAAGTTCGACAAAGCTAATGAAGCCCTTTGGATTCATGAAATGAAAACGCCTGACTTAAAAGGCAGGCATTATAAATCCAAAAGTTAGTGAGAATGTTTGGATGATGTGTTTCATACACGCACAAACGACCAAACGTTGAATGAAAATGGTGACGGAAACGATGCAACTTGGAATATACACATTTTTATGTAGATGTTGAAGTCGGGCAGGTAACCGGTTGTAAAACATAAGCTAAATCTTACTGCAACATGTTTGTGAAAATGTTGTGCCGACCCTACATTAAGTGGGAAAAGGAGAAGAAAATTATGATGATGTCCTGGAATAACAAACAACATTACCTACCTAGGATACTTTATATCCAGGTACTACGCGAGCGATGCCGCAGGCGAAAGCTGGTAGAACTTTTCTAAGTTCATGAATGAATTTCACGGTTTGTTGAATTTAAATAAAGAAAAAGAATACACAAATTAATGAGCTTTTAAACATATTTGATCGTCTAGGGATCTCTACATGATTGAACCCGTCATTTTAAAAATAGCAGTATGGACCGCTATCGTAAAATTTTGCATTGTTACTTTAGTGAAATATTCAAACTACCGACAGATGTATTGCTCAATTAATTTCCGAATTTTACAATTTCCAGGCTTCGTAATTTTCTTCTATTTCTCAATTCCGTATTAAAACGAACAAAGCAAAAAAAAAAAAAAAAAAAAAAAAAAAAAAAAATTCGTTCAAGCCCTTTTAGAGTTATAAAGTTACTATTCATTTATTTTTATTTATAAGAGAATATAACTTACCGTTCATCATTCATTCAAAACATTGCCTTAATAGCTAAAGCATGTTTAGTAATAAGTTTAGTTTATAGATTATTTTAATGGATTAATTTTATAACTTACCGTTCATATTTGGAAGCGACTCTCTTGTATTGGCAGTTTTTGAAATTCACACTTTTAAACATATCTACCTATTAATAGGTACAACCAATTAGGTAATATTCCTACCTAAGGTAGGGCTAAGACCTAACTAGGTCTAAGATAAGTAGTAATTATTATTTACTAGCTGTTGGATTGTTTATTCTCGCAGTATCAGAGCAATGGACTTGATTTTTTGTAATGAGATAGTTCTTGGGCCGTGCGTGACACAGGCAAAAATTTGAGCCAAGTAACACGCGTGCAAAACCACTGGCAGAAGTTAGTATAGTAAAATACAAAACTGACCTCCATTCCACGAACCGAACAAAATAAATGCTTGTTGCAAAATATAAATTCAAATTCGAGTATCGAGAGTAATAAATCCGTTCCGTTTTCAAATTTTCAAATTTGAAATCTGTTTACGCACGGCACGAATTGATTTATTTACTTGGTATGCTTTTGTTTTTAATTTTATATTTCACTTGCCACATGCTACAATCTATTGTAGGTATGAAACCTTTTTAAAGTTTTTTCATCAATGCTTTATATTTAAAAATAAACTTATTAATACGTATAAACTTTTTTGTAATGAGGTCCTATCTTCGTATGCATTTGTTTTTAATTTTATATTTCACTTTTCACCTGCTACAATCTATTGTTGGTATGAAACCTTATTAGAGCTTTCTCGATATGCTTTAAATTTTATAAGAAACTTTTTAAACTTTTTGGTAATGAGGTCCTCTCTTTATGATCGACTAACGCGAACTCGCGAACATATTCGTCAACTCATTGCTTTATACATAAACACGCTAAGTTTTCCGTAAGAAACGGGCGGCCGTCATAATCGTCAGAATATTTTATGTCTCTAGACGTAGCCACAGCAGTGTTGATTAATAATTAGTTATCTTGCTATTTAGGTGTTTTGTTTTTTAGACTATTTGCTCATTAGAACTCACATTTTAAACAATTTTAGGTATAGACATTCTGAATCTTAGACATTTTGCTGTTTGGTTATGACATTTAGGCATTTAACTTCTTAGGCAATTTCAAATTTGACTTTCTGATCAAGACTCGAATTTTGAGGCAATTTTATTAATAAACTATTAATCCCTTTACTGCTCTTAAACGAGCGATGCAATCGCTCCATTCTTTTCGATGTCATCAGGAAATCGCTTTTAATTTTTTATAGTGATTGCCCCAAACGAAGAAATTTCAATAGCTCATGTACTTTGACATCTAATTACCTAAGTACTACTTGACCTTTCCACTTCGCATTACAATATTGCGGTTGTCATAATGAGGTCATTGCTGCTTAGGAACCCACGAGTTGCGATTCCAGATACGTAAGTATCTAATTTAGTTATGGAAGTGGTGCATACACTTTGTAACTAGTTATTATGGGTTCCCTGAGAAACGACGGACGTAAGATTACTGATGGCCTCACAACTAAGTTGGTAGTAACACTGCCTTCTGTGCTGTAGGTTGTGAGTTCGATTCCCATCCGGCACAAACATTTGTGTGCGAAACGCGATGTTTGTTCTGGGTCTGGGTGTTATAATGTACCATAAGTATGGTGTTTACAAAAAAAAATAATGTAAGTATGCTGTCTAGTTTCCATAGTACAAGCTTTGCTTCGTTTGAGGCTAGATGGCCATGCGTGAAATGTCCACTTTTATTTATAATAATTATTGTATATTGTATATTAAGTCTGCTGTGTATATGTCAAATATAATATAATATTATAAATGCGAAAGTTTGTGAGTTTGTATGTATGTTTGTTCCTCAATCAGGCTTATACGACAAAACGGATTAATTTGAAATTTGCTGTAAATGTAGATATAATGCCCGAATAAATAATAGACTACTTTAAAATAATGTAAAACATCCCCAAAACGATAAAAAAACTCAAAAGGGATGATTTCTGCATAGATGGCTCTGGTGTGCAACAAATCTTACATCACAGACTAAAAACATTCAGTCTTTTCTATTCTTGTCGAAATTTGACAGGACAACGTCTTTCACGGGTCGGCTAGTGTCAAATAAACGTATGAACGCGCGGCAGATCCTTAAACAAATTGTATAGGTTAGCGAAAAGTTAAATGAGGAATATTATTTCGTGATCTGAAAACTTTGACTTGTTTTGAATAATAGTCGCTGATTTCAAGATCCCTAAATGCCTCATTCAAGTTTATTATTACCGTTATTGTCGAATAAATTTCCAACTTCTCTTAGGTACCCTAATAATAATTATTAAAACATTATAAATAATATTTTCTACAACTAATGAGATTTCATTGAGGAATACTTAGCAGTTATTCAAATAGGAACAATTTCAAAAATCTATTTCAAGGCATTACAGCTCAGTTGATAGTAAGTACCTACTACCCAAGATAAACATTTGTGTAATGTTTGTTCTGTGTCTGCGTATTTACAAATAAAAAAGTAATTAAGTATTGTCTCCAGTTCCCATAATACAAGCTTTGCTTAGTTTGGGGCTATATGTCGCTGTGAACATGCCCACCAATATTTATTTCATTTTTTATTTCTATTAATATTGATGTCATAACGTCAAACAATTTGTTACGTCAAATTTGTTGTTAGGTCGAAATTTCCCGCTACATTAGGAACGTCGTGTGACTAACGCTATTTCTGATATGTCTATAAGGCACTTTAAGAATACATAAAACTGTCACGTGACATCAAAGCTTTTACGGAAAGGATCATTGAAAAAAAAGGTAGACCCCAAGCCGTGTTTGTTGCCTGATTCTTCTAGGCTTGGTCGCGAGGAACAGGCGTAGCTTCACCTAACCAATAAGACGTTTCAAAGTGATCCTTGTGATTTTAATGAAATAAATGCCTTTTGAATTTGAATTTGAATACAAATATACAAAATGAATGAACTTTACGATTATCATCTGACTATATTCCTATTTAATGACCATTATTTTGCGAGACCTGGAATCGAAGGTGTTTATTTATTACTTTTTAATTGCTGTTTTAATGAATGTGGAGGTTCTTGACCACGCGACAGGTCAGGGAAAACCGGACTGTTGCGCGTGAGCAACTGACCTATCATCACTTGTTTTATGGTTGTCCTCTATTAGAATTTTCTATAATTGTCCTTTATTAGAAGCCGTGTTGGCCGAGTCGGAGGTATCTCGACGGTTTGAATCACGGCGTGCATCAATGGATTTTTCTGTTCGAAAAATTTATATACTCATCAAAGCACGTGCTCAAAACGGTGAAGGAAAACATCGTGAGAAAATATTCAGTTAGTATTCTTATAAGCGGCGATGGGCTTGCAACCTGTCACGTATGGAATGCAAAAACTGCAAAATGTGTGCATGTGCCAAATATAATGTTTGGACATGCCTCTGACTACCCCCACTAGACATCTTCGAAGTATCTAAGCGTCTGGATATCTGAGAGGATGTCTACCGTACTAGGGGATTACAGTCGTGATCGTATTTATTTATTTTATTTTATTTTCATTTTTAGAATTTTAGAAAAAATTGCGACGTGTTTGTCTTGCAAAAGTTGGTCTCTGATATTTTAAAACACTGACATCATGTTCTATCTTCTTATTTTGTCTTAAAACTCTATATTTTAGATTAAGTTGGTAAGTTTTTTTCTTTACTTTTACCCGGGGTGAGCGATGAGGCTGCTATATTGTTAATCTATTTTCTGTGTACTTTGTTCAGAATAAATTAATTTGTATCTCAATATTCTCACCTTTACACCTTTCTCACACGTGTTTAGAACAGTCCATTAATATCTTATTAAGCCTATCCCTACTCCTGTATTCATACACATTCATACTCATCCTTTTTATTGTACTCGTACCGACTATTTATCTCTTCCCTCCGCATAACATTCACATACCGCACTAACCTATGCCACTATAACTATGAAAGTTATATCAATATCTACCTATTTAGTATGTGCGGGTCAAAGCTGGACCAGTTCCCATCAATTAACCTGGGGGTGCGCGGAAGAAACCTCCACGTGGTGCATTCTGATAACAGCTAGGCCCGGTAACGCAGGGTCTAGGCTGGCTAATTCTTCCGACACAATGATACAATCCCGACTTAAATGATTGTATCACTGACACGCAAGAAGAAGAAGAAGAACCTGAAATTTTGCATATCTGTGTAACTTCGGTTAAAAAACTATAGTATGGTGACGCGAGCTGTATGATGGAGTCAGGAGCTGTTCAACGAACCTTCACAATGGAACTTCTTAGTAAAAATAGAGAGAAAAAAAAATATAGAATTTTTTAAAAGCTTTGCATGCTCTGTCCTGTTCTAATGACAATGTTCATGTTCATACCTGTGGGTCGACTCGTGAATCGGAAACGAAATTTCCTTACAATATTCGTATCAAAGTACGACTATAGTTTGAGCTTTAGTTTCTATTTGACTATAGTTTGTTTCGACTATAGTGTGTATATTCGAAGCGATGTAACTTTGAACCGAAGTTTCGTTTTCGTTTCGCGATCAGACAGTTACAGTTGCAATAACGCAGTCAGGTGCAATAGTTGTTTAAAGATGAACGAATTCATAAAATCGCAAGCTTGCCAGAGTAGAAAATGCTGTCCTTTTTGGAAAGTTGTAACCTATATAATTATCCTCTTGGGCATCCTACTGCAGAAAATCAGTTGAGAGTTTTGTGTCTTATGACGAACCCTGCAGAGCACTATCAAGGTTTATTTTAGGTTCAAGTTGAAAATACTAGGTAGTTATGCAGATTTAGTTAGTGCCAGACTAAACTAAAAAATAAAAACCGGCCAAGTGCGAGTCGGAAACGCGCACAAAGGGTTCCGTATCTATATATATATAGTTATATAGACTATAGTTATATAGAAGATACGGAATAGATATTATCTTCAAAAAATGGCAAAAAACCACGTTTGTTGTATGGGAGCCCAATTTAAGTATTCATTTCTCTGTTTTATAAATAAGATTAATTGTGTAATAAAGTGTTCGAAAACAAATTATAAGATCTTTTGAAAATATGAGAATATAAATAGTGTAACTAACACGACTTTATTTTATATATTTAAAGATATACCTACTTGTATCGCACATAATACAATGCCTAACTGACCTTTGTATCTAGGTATTCCTGCAATTAACTAGTCAGAGGTAACGCCAATGCCTAGCTATTGTTTAGACTAGGTATTGTCAATATTGTTCTTCTTACGAGCAAGTAGACACAGACACGATTGGCCATTGTCACCTATGTTGACAATAACGTCAGTTTTATAGCGTAGGCATTGAACATACTCGTAGCTAACCCCGACAGACGCCCTGTTTTTTCAATAATCCCATAAAAAGGCATATTCAATTTTCCCCAATTTTACAATTTTCCGGCTAACTTTGCCAATTTATTTTCCTTTTCCTGAAAATGTTAATCGTAATATTATGAAGTCGGTTCAACAATTTTTCAATTGATGCGCTAACCAGCGTACAGCGTATGATTTTTATTTAAATACTAGCCGAAATGTGACAGACTTTGTCCTGTCCTGTGTAGTCAAAACTGATTTTCTGCACGCCAGCGCCATCTATACCAAACTCATCCCTTTTGCATTTTTTTTATCATTTTGGGAATGTTTTTCGGATTATTAACCACCCTACGTTTTATTCGAGCATTATAATCTACATCTACAGCTAATTTCATCTTAAGAGGCTCCCAGTCGCTGATTGCTCTTTTTCGAAACGAAAAAAGAAATACTTCTGAACAAGCCACATCTCCTATTTTTATAAGTATATTACTTCAGGTTCCTACCTAGATTTCTATTAAGCTGAAAACATAATAGCAGAAACTTTTCACGATAAAGATATTATTTCAAAATGATACGTTTTAGAATTTATGATCGAAATATTTTATATACCTACTATTAAAATCAACTTGTGATTTATTGTTAAAGATAGGTAATATGTAGATCTAGATTTCTATTAGAGTAGATTTTTGATAAGTAAATTATACATAATTTATATCATTAATTTATTCGAAAAGCTAAGGCGGACCACGCGCCGACGTGTGTTTGTCGTCATTGCAGCGGTCGGTAGGATTATTTATCGAAGTGATTAAAAGATGGGTACATCTTTATTCGCATATACTATACATTATAAAATAGGAGATGTGGCTTGTTCACAAGTATTTATTTTTCGTTTCGAACAAAAACAATCGTCGACTGGGAGCGCCTTAATCCGTTTTGTCGTTTAGGCCTGATTGAATTTCAAACATACAAACATCCTCACACACACACACTTTCGCATTTATAATATTATTAGGAATTAGGATGAATGAAAAGGTTTGTGAGGATTTTGTATTCTATTGAGTGTAATAACTATATAAAATAACTCAATTCGTTCTGCTTTGTGACCTGTAAAAGCATATATACACAATCATCTTTAGACATGTTCAAGGATCTAAGCGCCTGGAGATCTGAGAGAATGTCTACCGTACTTGGGGAATACAGTCGTGATCCAATTGCATTTCATTTTAAAAGCATATTTTTATCCGGGTTACAAGCGAAACCTGTGATAATAGTTAAAAATATATCCCATGTCTCTAAAGTAGATAAATATCTAGCTACAAACTAAGCAAAGCTTGTGAGTATGAGAACCAGACAACTTATATAGACCATACTTACCAAATATATGTTTTAAACCATCTCTGCATAAGCTCTCGAATTGTAAATTAATTATTTCTGTGTACCTAGTATCAAAGTTGTTTATGTAGCAATCAATTATTTTACATTTTTTTTATACATTTGTTTCTGTAACAACATTCTTATTATACATAACACCATGACACAGAAAAAAACATCTATGCTCATCACACAATTGTTTATCCTAGGTGGAAATCGAGCCCAGAGTTACTACCAACTGAGCTGTGAGGCAGTCTCTGCCAGCACCATCGCTCTCGATAATTCCTTGATTAAAGTTCTGATGAGCCTTTGATAGGCTAATCAATGTGAAGCAGAAGGTATCTCTACCCAAGAGTGTAGTATTGTGCCATCTGTGCCAAGAGTATTATGGGATTTATCGAGTTTTGTCCCATGTGTCTTCCGTTTATATCGGGTGTTGTTAGACAACTCCCAAAAACTAAAAACCCAAGTACTTACAGTAACATACTCGTAGATTATTTTTCAAAACTATCGTGATTGGCAGTCATAACTATATCTATATATCCCGACATTTCGGTTATGTTATAATAGCCATGGTCGCGGGCAGACTAATAACTTGTTAAAAACCCATGTAAAGCCTACTAAATCACGATAGTTTGAAAAATAGTATTTAATGTTATTTTATTAAGATTTGAAACGACTTGACAGTGCTCCGATGTATTCATCCTTACCGCACTTTTAGAAATCGGTGCCAGTCGCAGTAGAATCCTAATCACTACATAGTATAAAGCAAAGTCGCTTCCCGCTTCCCGCGTCTGTATGTATGCTTATATCTTTAAAACTACACAACGGATTTTGATGCGGTTTTTTTTAATAAATAGAGTGATTCAAGAGGAAGGTTTATATGTATAATACATGCATAATATAGTAGAGAAACACTGATAATTTTAGAGGTTTCTAATGTGATGTCGTAAATAAACACATTTTATTGCGCTTACATTGCAAATGCTGACTGAACCCCACGAGATATATCAAAATAATGTACTACAGTATTGTACACCTTAAAAACGTCTACATAAAAGTCAACGATGGTATTAGAAATGTCTTACGCACAGCGAAGCGGGCACGGGTCAGCTAGTCACTACATAGTATAAAGCAAAGTCGCTTCCCGCTTCCCGCGTCTGTATGTATGCTTATATCTTTAAAACTACACAACGGATTTTGATGCGGTTTTTTTTAATAGATAGAGTGATTCAGGAGGAAGGTTTATATGTATTAAACCCGTGCGAAGCCGGGGCGGGCCGCTAGTAATATTATAAATGCGAAAGTTTGTATGTATGTTTGTTCCTCAATCAGGCCTAAACGACAAAACGGATTTAGTTGATATTTGCTGTAGATGTAGACATAAAGCACGAATAAATAATAGGCTACTTTAAAATATGAAAATCAACCCAAAATTTTTAATAAAACGTAAAAGGGATGATCATGGCATAGATGGCGCTGGTGTGCAACAAATCTGACATTATAGACTAAAAACCTTCAGTCTTTTCTATTCAATTTATTTAAATTTGACAGGACAACGTCTGTCACGGGTCGGCTATGTATATGATGTCAATTTGTCAAAAGTCGTTTCATTTTCCAAAATATAGTTGGAAACGATATGACGTTTGCCCCGATTTTCAAGAGTATATCCCCTGAATATTCAGAAAACATCTTGAGGAAAACCAGTTGGTATTCTTAAAAGTAGTGATGTGCTTATAACCTGTCACATAAGAAAATGTTATTGGAAAAGTTGAACATGTGCCAAATGTACTCGTAGATAATTTTTTCCTTCTTCCCTTTCTAGGCATCTTAAGGGATCTAAGCGTCTAGATGTCGTAAAGAATGTCTATCATGCTTAGGGATTACAGTCGTGAGCTTATTATTTATTTTTTAGGGTTCCTTACACCCGAATTAATAAATCCTAGCAGGATTCGTGTTTCTCTATGTCCGTCTATCATAGCTAATTTGCTTCGAATCTACTGAACCGAATTAAAATTCGCTTCTAATTATGGATTTCTGTGACCCGAACACGGATGTGTAATGAAAGTAATTTAATTTTTAATAAAGGGGTCATGTTCAAATTCAAAGTAAAATATATATAATCAATTATATTTTTATATAATTTGAAACCTCTTAATATTGTGTGCACAAACTTACATTAAGCAGTTGAAATGTTTGTTTTGTTATCGTACGAAACCCTCTTCACGCGTGCTCAACTCGAACTTGTTAGTCTTTTTATGTTTTGATACTCAAGTTAGACAATGGGCTCACGTATTTCAAATGAAGCGTTACACTTTGTAGCCAGGCACTTTTCTGACTGCAATCTATGGCTACTAATTTCAGATAGGTATAGTGCAGAGTATCTGATACTGGCTATCCGGCCCGGCTTCGCACGGGTGTAATAATGAAGATTATAATCAAATTGTTGATTTTCAATTATTACATTGCAATTTCCGTAAGAAACCTTATTTTTGGAACGAAGTTCCTTATCGCGCGTTGTGAAAGGGGGCTAGACGGAAAAAATTCTTACGAAAAGTTGTCACGAAATGTTGTCACGAAAAGTTGTCACGACACTTTTTTGCTATAGTATATCTATTAATATATAAATAATAATAATAATAATAAATAATAAATATTGGTGAACATTTTACACATCGCCATCTAGCCCCAAACTAAGCAAAGCTTGTACTATGGGAACTAGATAACTGATAGAATACTTAAATACTTTTTTTTTGTAAATAAATACTTAAGATACATACTAACACCCAGACACAGAACAAACATCTATGTTCATCACATAAACCCACAACCTACAGCGCTGAAGGCAGAGTTACGGTGGAGGTCGAGGTCGAGGTCGAGGTCGAGGTCGAGGTCGAGGTCGAGGTCGAGGTCGAGGTCGAGGTCGAGGTCGAGGTCGAGGTCGAGGTCGAGGTCGAGGTCGAGGTCGAGGTCGAGGTCGAGGTCGAGGTCGAGGTCGAGGTCGAGGTCGAGGTCGAGGTCGAGGTCGAGGTCGAGGTCGAGGTCGAGGTCGAGGTCGAGGTCGAGGTCGAGGTCGAGGTCGAGGTCGAGGTCGAGGTCGAGGTCGAGGTCGAGGTCGAGGTCGAGGTCGAGGTCGAGGTCGAAGTCGAAGTCGAAGTCAAAGTCAAAGTTGATTCCCCTTCCCTTGTCCCACGTTATTTTGTGAGAACTTCGTTCCATCCGGGTGTCCCTTGACACCTCTCAAGTTTTTTTTTTTTAAATAATGCTCTTTAATAGCTGACAATGTAACTTTTGTTATGAAAAATTATTTTAAACATTGATCCTGTACCTAGTTCTTAGAATTCCGTACCTAAAGGATAAAAACAGGACCCTATTACTAAGACTTTGCTGTCCGTCTGTCTGTCACAGGGCTGTATCTCGTGAACCGTGAACCGAAATTTTCACAGATTATGTATTTCTGTTGCTGCTATAACAAAAAATACTAAAAACAGGGGCTCCCATACAACAAACGTGTTTTTTTGCCCTTGTTAATAGATGATGGTACGGAACCCTTCGTGCGCAAGTCCTACTCGCACTTTGCCGGTTTTTTTTAGTTTATCCGTACAAAAACTCTCAAGTAAAAATTAAATTTTTTCCTTTTTTTAATATTAGTGTAGATGTACTGATACTTGTACTGATAGAAGACTTATATGCTATTTTTTGTAAATAGGTACGTACTTATATTATACACACTTATTAACACCGAGACACAGAACAAACATCTATGTTCATCACACAAATGTTTATCCTGGGTGGGAATCGAACCCACAACCTACAGCGCAGAAGGCAGAGCTACTACCAACTGAGCTGTGAGGCCAGTCAAGTCAGTATTTCATGTGTTCTAAGGTTGTTAATTCTGTACTGAGGTCGCAGTGACCTTGACCCCGAACAACCTGTTATCTGTTTACCTAACTGTAAATTTTTCACGACTAAGGTCATTTATATTGCAAAGACACGGACGAGGTACGGAAGAAAGAATTAAATAACTTATGTTATTTGCTTGGATCAGACCCGAAGGACTACTGCTCTTTACCAGATCAGATATAAGTTCCTTTGTAATCTGTAGGTAGGGGTCCTATCCCCATATTTTTAGTTTTAACCTCGACTCTACCTTGACTCAAACTCTACGAGGCCCTTCGAACATCCCCTCGAAAAGTACCTCTTGTTTGGTATCTTTCATCAATTGTTTGGAGGTTACTCAATTACGTCATCAGTCCGAGGAGATTTTCATCAAACAAACCGTCACACACATGCGTCGTGCAGAAGCTGTCAAGGTACAAATTGAGGTACCTTGAGTTGGCAGTTCTGTAGACTGAGGACTCGACTAAAGGCAAACTCGATTATTTGAGGTACACCACAAATTAAAAATCAGTTTTTAAGTAATATTAATCAACATTTATTTTTAATCAACGAAATAATATTTTTTATTAATCAACAAAACTAAACTTTAAATCGCAGAAAAGGTATCTAATGCGAAACATGAGCCTGTTTAATTGAGCGTAGACGGTCTAAATTTGGAGTAATCGTTGACAGGGCTGCTAAAAATACGTTTATAAGATATCCTAATTTTTCCAAGGCACACCAACTAATGACCACGGTACACCAGTGTGCCGCGGTACACACTTTGCGAAACACTGCTTTACACTACACGAAATTACATTTCTTTTTATTATTGCTACGAAATTATTAAACCAACATAGTTGAGTGCGAGATCATAGTAGTATGAAAATAAGTATTATTTATCTACCTAATTATTTTATTTATTTTTTGCTCTTTCGTTACTTTATTTTCGTTTTGTAGCAAAACCTTTGTAAATTATTCCTCGCCCTTTAAAGATAAAAGCAAATTTCGGCGTTGGATAAGAGAAACGCGAAATATTTTAACTCCTGTCTGAGTTGGAGTTGTCAATTTAAATGAGGCATACCTTTACGACTTTAAGTCACTTCAACTGAAAAGTTTATGTTTACTTATGATTTTATGTATATACAAGCTGACCCCGCGAACTTCGTATCGCTTTAGAATTAACAAATGTTGTCTTCCGTTCCCGTTCCCATTCCCGTTCCCGTTACAATTCCCGTTCAATAGTTTTTGTAGCGCACACGAAGAAAGCAAAATTTTTAGCAATTTTTTACACCTTGCTTCAAACTATCGTCATTCTTATAAAGAATTTATTACTCTTTTTTCAAAATAAAAAATAGCGTTACTCAGCGATAATGTAGCTTGGTAATGGTGAAAGAATTTTTGAAATCGGTTCAGTAGTTTTTGAGTTTATCCATTACAAACATACAAAAAATCAAAAAATCAAAACTTTTCTCTTTATAATATTAGTATAGACTAGCTGTTCCCACAGACGTTGTCCTGTCAAATTTCAATAATCCCACAGAAAAAAGCTCTTTCAGTTTTTGCCGAACTTTAAGCAACCCTTATCACTTAGGAGTATAATAATTACGTTTCAGAAAATTAAAAAGGAAACAGACGAAATTGTTTCGACCAATTGAAAAGTCAAGGGACAATATTTTTTTTTGTTTTTTTGAAGTAAGTAACTATTAGTCCTACATTAATATAATTTAAATGGGACCAACTTGGGACTATATTCTCTATACTCACAATAAAAAAAATCATTCAAATCGGATCCACAGGTAAAAAGATAGGTCATACATAAAAAAAAACGCGTCGACTAGAGAATCTCCTCCGTTTTTCGTCGGTTAAAAAATACCCTACGACCTATTCTCCTAACTACCAAATAAACACGAATAAAATCATAAAAATCGGTCGAGCCGTTTCGGAGCAGTGGTTACAAACACTGTGACACGAGAATTTTATATATATTAGAAAGATAATGTACTATGAATCGCACCGGTTCTACACCTTTCAACTCTTTAATTATTTATAAAACATTAATAACATCTAAATTAATTAATTATATTTACAAACGACTGCCAATTTAATAAAAGTTTATTGCAAGATCTCTCAAGGCTTTTCATTAGAGCCTCTTAAACCTACAATATAGACCTAGGACAATATTAATTAGACTTGAGTTTAATCAAAGTCTATTCTACGATGACCTTTAACTTAGGTAGCTCAAATAAATCTCAACTAACACGCAGTCTTTTACGACCTTGACAAACATTAGGTTTTACGTGATATGTGAAATGTTTGGTATTTTGTATGGGCTGAGTCTACCCGGATAAGACGGAAAAAGTGATAAATCTGCATTATCTTGAAAACCATCAAACTTAAAAAGAAACTGTCTATAATTTACTTAGCTAGTATGATTATCTAACGAATTATACAAAAATAAACAGTTCAAAACAAAACTTTGAAGAGCCAACTTTGGAAAAAAAATCTACCGAGAAAAGTTTCACCAATCGTGTTTCTGTCTATAATTTAGCTAGATTATATCAATAAGTTATCTTTGAAATTAAACTGTATGTTTTGCGGTTATTGAAAAAAAAACGATTCTGCATTCATCAAAAACATTTATTACTCGTCCCACTAGGTAGGTACTAAGAACCAGCTGGTACCTACTATCAAATTTGTTAATGGCGTTCAATGTGATAGAAGTAATCCAAATCGGAGATCCAGCAATCTCATTATCAGTATCTTTTTAATATTATAAATGCAAAAGTTTTAGAGTACTTTTGTGTGTTTGAATGTTTCGTGTCTAATGCCGGAAACACACATACCACGCCACGACACGCCAATAGCCAATCGCAAGATAGCGTTTGCGACACGACACGACACCCAAATGTGTCTCTAACCATACTAAATGTATGAAAGCGATTAGCTAGTGGCGTGTCGCGCCACGACACGACACGTAAGTGTGTTTCCGGCTTAAATCACGCCCAAACGGATTTCGATGATAATAATAATAAAACTCGTGGATATTTCACACAACGCCATCTAGCCCCACATTATGTCAAGCTTGTACTATGGGAACCAGATTACTGATAAAAGTATACCTAATTTTTTTTGTAAATACAAACTTATAACACCAGAACAGAGAACAAACATCCATGTTCATCACAGATGTAGCGCAGAGGGCAGAGTTACTACCAACTGAGTTGAGAGGCCAGTCTAAATGAACTGGTAATATACATACATAGCCTATGCACTGAAATAGCATATAAGAAACTAATCTAGGTAGCATGAGAGCTAAGCCAATCTCGCTAGTTATTACATAACAATCGATTAATTACCTACTTCATATGAGTAAGTGTTTGTCCACACGGCCGAGCCTAGCGCGATCGTGACGACTGCGCCTTTGGTGCGTTTCAATAATGTTTTACACATCGCGCCCATCTCGCCACCGCGCTAGGCTCGCAGTGTGGACACACGCTATGTTTTCTCAGTAACATCTAATAATAGTTTATTGTGACTACTACTGTGTGTATTTATCTCACACTCGCATGACTTTACCCAGCCTCCTCACCACAAGATCTAAAGAAATATTAAAACAGTAGGTACCTACTACTCGTGGTACGAAAGTGACAACGCCGTACACCGCGAGTAATAGTGTTTTAGGGTTCCGTACCCAAAGGGTAAAAACGGGACCCTATTACTAAGACTTCGCTGTCCGTCTGTCTGTCCGTCCGTCTGTCTGTCACAGAGCTGTATCTCATGAACCGTGATAGCTAGACAGAAATGTATTTCTATTTTTACAGATAATGTATTTCTATTGCTGCTGTAACAACAAATACTAAAAACCGAATAAAATAAATATTTAAGTGGGGCTCCCATACAACAAACGTGTTTTTTATATAATGGTATGGCCTTCGTGCGAGAGTCCGACTCGGACTTGGCCGGTTTTATTATTACTTTAAGAGCTTGTGGTACGGCCCCAAGTACCCAGTTTCTGAAGAACACTCAGAATCACAATTCATTCATACAATAAACACAATGTAGACTATTCTTCGTCTTTAGTTTTTACATTTCCTTTACAATACATCATGGAACTGGATGGAACATGATCCAAAAGAAAAGGAGAAATGCTTACTGGAGTCTTTCCCTCAAAGCCTGACCTGAAGCCTACACCAAACCTGATCATAGTCTAAAGACTGATCAAAATTGTCTGACAAAAAAAAAGAAAAGTTTTTTCCTTTTTTTCCTTTCGTAAAAGGTAAAAGATATTCGTTCGCTTCGTTTTTAGAGAAATCTGATTTTGTAACTGAACATACAGCCTTTTTCTAATACAGTGGCCTGAGCACGAACCACTACCGTATCGACAACCTATCGTCCAAGTTTCAAAACTGACACTTTTACTATACAAAAAGAGTCCGTTTTGACATTTGGATAGGTTGTCGAATGTCGATACGATAGTGGTTCATGCTAACCCCCCAGGTAACAAGTAGTACATACTGTGTTTGTAAACCATTTAGAGTGAACAAATAGGTTTGTATACTTGTGAAAGAAATGATATAGGATCACAGCTGTAATCCTATTTCGGTACGGTATTTTGTACGGTAGATATCTCCTCCGATCTCCAGGCGCCCAGATTCTTGAAGATGTCTAAAGGGGTTAGGCAGACGCACGTTATTACTACCTAGGGAGAGCCCTGAACGCTGAGGACGCTGGTTGTGGGTATTATAACATTTTAATTTTCAAATAAACGGTTAATATTGAAAAAAATATTAAAGCGACGATTTTTAAACAACATAAAATATAGTATTTATTTATCTCTTAGGTTATGCATAGGTTTTGTAAGAGGTGGTATAGATTTATTAATTATTATAGTCCATAAGTTGCCGAGGACTAATAGCTAATAACAAAAAAGTTTCATCAAAATCCGTGTAGTAGTTTTTGCGTGAAAGCCGGACAACAGACAGACAGACAGACAAAAATTTCATAATTATTTTTTTTGGCTTATGTTATTTGTATGAAGACCACTAGGAGTATTTTTTTTAGTATTTATTCAATGTACAGAATTGAACTCTTCTACAGTTTTATCATACATATGTATAGATGTTTATTTAAATAGACCAAACGGGAAATGTTTGGTTGAGTTCATAATGTGTTTTTTCCTCTTATTCCTTTGAGCTATGGAAAATCTTTATGTAGCGGTTGGGTAAAAAGGGTTCAACGCAAATACTTGAGCTAATTTTAACATGTTTAATTAGGAAGGATTTCTTTGTACCGTGACAGAATAAATAAGAGAGGTAATTATTGGATGATGCCTACTTAATTAATTGTGTGTGTATGGACGGAGAGCTCGGGTCTTGGATTCTAGTATAAAGAAGCCGTATAAAAAAAAATAGGATCACGACTGTAATCCCAAAGTACGGTAGAAATACTCTCAGATCTCCAGACGCTTAGATCCTTTGAGATGTCCAGTGAGGGTAGTCAGAGGCACGTCCAAACATTATATTTGGCACATGCCCACATTTTGCAGTAGTTAGCATTCCGTAAATTATAAAGCATATTTAGTAGAAAATTTTAGAAATTAGATGTCGTCATCCAAGTAATTGTAGAACGTGAATTAAGATAGCTATGTAGGAAAAACAGGATCTCTCCGTTCAGACGTCTGAAAAAAATAATATCCTTAAGTGCATATTTTTTCATTAAATTTTAGTAGAAATATTGTAGAAGCTGTTTCCAAATTTTCAGGCCTCTATAATATTATATAATAATCTCCTTAAGTGCATATTTTTTCATTAAATTTTAGTAGAAATATTGTAGAAGCTGTTTCCAAATTTACAGGCCTCTAGAGTGCAGGGTTACTAAGTTCTAACGATTTAACTGGAGCTATCCGCCGACAGAGTGACCTACCTATAAAACATAACTTAGAGTGAAAATTCGTGACAAGCATATATTGTATCTAAAAGAAAAGCTAGAATCGAAAACCCGAGCTCTCCATCCATACACACACACTTAATTGTATCTTTGCTTCGTTCTAAAACGCCATAATTTTATCTCGGATGTGTAGAGCTACCGAGGGATAGCGTTTAATATCTAATTAGGGGGATCTACGGATTGCTCGACGCTAATGTTTTTGGTAATAATCTTAGATAGATAGATAGATAGAAAACTCTTTATTGCACACCACATAACAATAACATGAAAAAAAGAAGCAACACAAACCAACATTGGAGTACAATGGGCGGTCTTATCGCTGGGAGCGATCTCTTCCAGACAACCTTTGGATGGACTGGACATAAAGTGTACGATATACGACGGTGGTGCAGTCAAAAGCGTGTACCTACATACATTTAATACAAAATAAACCTAAAAATATCTTTAAAAACAAATAAAATTAAAATAAAATTAAAATTAAAATACCTAATCTATACTACTCAGAGGTATTTAAAAAGTGACTGAGTAATAGCCTTTTGAAAATGTCAATAGATTTAGCGGCTCTGACATCAAGAGGGAGAGCATTCCACAGACGGACAGCTTGTACAGTGAAGGAGTTTTCATAGAAGGTAGAACTATGAACAGGAGTTTTAAGTTGCAAGGTCTCAGAGGAACGTAAAGAACGAAGACTAGAAAGATGGAGAAATTCAAAGCGCTCCTTGAGATAGGGAGGAGAGGATGGGTTAAATAAAATACTGTACAAAAGAGTGAGAATATGTGAATTCCTGCGTAGGCGAATGGGCAACCACTTAAGTTTAGCGCGAAATTTAGATACATGGTCGTATTTACGTAAGCCAAATATAAAACGAATACAAAAATTTTGCAGGCGCTCAAGTTTATCAAGGTGTTTTTCAGCAAGGTCAGTAAAGCAAGTATCGGCGTAATCAAGGATGGGGAGTAAAAGGGATTGTGCCAGCGTAACTTTGGTGGAAGTAGGTAAAAAATTCCGCAGTCTTCGCAAAGAGGCAGCTGAAGCAAACATTTTACGACTTAGCTCGACTAAATGAGGTCCCCAACTCATATCCTTGTCCATTAGAACACCCAAATTTTTCACAGTGCTGCTAACTGGTATTGGAACATCATCAAAAACAATTAAAGGTAGAATAGACCAGTCAATCCTTGACAACATCCTGGAGCTGCCAACAACTATGATCTGCGTTTTTGTAGGGTTTACTTTAAGACCGTAGGCTTTACTCCACGCGAGGACCCGTGCCAAGTCACTATTAATGGCATTAATACCAATAATCAAATTATCCACTGGAGCCTGAGAGTAAATTTGGAGATCATCTGCATATAGGTGATAGGACGATGAAAGGGTAAGAGATATTGAGTTTATAAATATAGCGAAAAGAAGAGGAGATAGAACGCCGCCCTGAGGCACACCGGCAGTTAAAACACACCACGATGAATAAGTTTCATCAATGCGTATACGCTGCCGGCGTCCATACAGGTAACTATGAAACCAGTTAATAGCCGTTGGAGAAATATTAAGAGAGTATAGGATAGCCAGAAGAATGTCGAAATCAACGTTGTTGAAAGCATTACTGAAGTCTAGCAATGACAACACAGTTACAAGTCCATTATCCATACCACGACGAATGTCATCAGTTATCTTGGTTAAAGCCGTTGTGGTACTATGACCACGACGAAACCCGGATTGAAGAGGATTGATGAGGGAATTACTAGACAGGAATAAGTTCAATTGATTATGGACAAGGCGCTCAAGAACTTTTGAAAGAAAAGGGAGAATAGAAATAGGACGGAATTCAGAAAACATGGAGGGATTAGACTTTTTAGGTAGAGGGATGATCTGTGCACATTTCCAGATTTGAGGAAAGGTGTTATTAGAAATGGAAAAATTAAATATGTGGGTAAGGACTGGAAGAACCTCGTCAAGTATAGGCACTAACATATTGCGACTGATGTTGTCATTGCCGACTGCATTGGAGGCAATGGATGTAATGCTCCTCTTGACATCACAAATTGAAAACTCACTAAAAAGAAAAGGTGAAATGTTAGGTGGTGAAATAGACAATAAATGTTGTATTGTATTAGACTTAGTTAAATCATCCAAATTGGAAGACGAAGAAAAATGTTTATTTAAAATATTAATGTCTAAATCTTTGGGAATATTATCACAACGTGATTTACCGATCCCCAAAGTTCGAAGAAATTTCCAAACTTTGGAAGGATCATCATTATGAACAGATTTATGGATATAACGGCGTTGTGCGTCCCTACACTACACACCTTATTGCAGTGATTCCGGCGCTCAATAAATTTACAATAGTTGTCATCAGTTGGACGACACTTATACTTAAACTTAGCAGTGTTTTTTTTGTGCATAACGGACTTAATTTCACTGGTCAACCATGGTGCAGGAAGTTGTTTGATTTTTACAGTTCTCATGGGAGCGAGTTTGTCATACAGTTTTATTAAACTATCATTAAATAAACTTATTTTATCATCTATATTAGTTGCATCACATACATCGAACCAATCGATTTGAGATGCATCATCACAAAGACTCTCCAATTTCATGCCACCAAAATTACGCTGAAGAATGGTTTTAGGTTTTGCTTTCGGAGGACGAATTTTATAAGATAGGAAAATTAGGTCATGGTATGAGAAAGCATCCGCCGAGCATTGACCATGTTTAACAACGTTATTAAAAGATGAAACGAGTATTAAATCTAAAAGAGAGGGAATGCACTTTGGAAAGTGGTGCGTTGCACTTAGTGGCAGAATGTTTAGATTACTTGATTTCACAAGCGTTTCAAAACGTGCAGTACGGTAATCACATTTAAGAAGGCACGTATTAAAATCTCCTAGAATAATAGAGTGATTGTAGGCGGGAGTAAGATCTTCTAGTAGTTTTTCAAAAGATGAAAAGAAGTTAATATTAGAAGAAGGGCAGTAATAGACTCCGAGAAAGACCTTGGTGTGTGAAAGTGTGACTTCCACAAATAGGTGTTCACCTTCACTGGGCGACGGAGGTTGGGGCGACATGCTTATCACAGAGTAGGGAAAGTGAGAACGTAGGTAGATAGCGACACCTCCACCAACTCTTCCGATGCGGTCATTGCGAATAAGTACAAAACCCGGCAGTGAATAAGAAGTAGAGGGTAAACAGGGTTTCAACCAAGTCTCAGATACTAAAACTGCATGAATATTATGATTGTCAAAAGACGCCAACATATCTGAGTAGTGAGCAGGTATACTCTGAGCATTCAAATGGACAACGTTGAAGTTTTTAGGGACATCGGAGAACTGAGATTCAAGAGACTCAGAAAGAGATGGAATACTAACAAAGCTGTCAGAGCCGCTTATATCGTTGCCAGAAGAAAGTGATTTATAAGACTCATTGTCACTATCACAGTCCAAGTTGTACATAAATAAAAATATAGATTAGGTATTCACTATCAATATAACGTGGGTTTATAAAAACCTAAACTTAATTAAATAACTAAGGACTAACAAAAGAAATAAATAATAATAATTAAAAATTAATGAAAGAAATAGTTAATGGTGATAATACTTAATATACCTTATTCCGGCAAATTAGTTAGGTAGATTTTACCCAAGTCCCCTGCCAGTAGTGTTATTAAGTTACCTATGACTTATTGAAACTAAAACCAAACTAATGTTTAACAATTTTGTCAAAAATAAAAATAAACTGAAATAAAATTACAACCCGCCTAAAAGTATGTATTGAATGCATCGATCTAATAAATTAACAATGATTGAATGTAGATTGACATAAGGTGACATTGACATAACATCAACAATTTACTACTTTGATGCGGAATATATAAATAAAAAAAAATACGTAATAAAACATGATTTTAGGGTAGAAAATTATGACGGGTGTAAAGAAAAAAGACTTGGAGTTTCTACTTTCTAGACGTAGCCGCTCGCCTAGCTTTCGGAGCCGCTGCTACTGTCTCCTTTGCCGCAACAAGCGGCTTTGGAGAAGCCACTGTTGGCCTAGGTGAGGCCACCGCAGCTATTGGTCCCGGCTGTGAATGCTCTGCAATCGCGTTGAGGTCACCCAGCCAGTTGATGCGATGTCTATCACCATCAGACCCGACGACGTAGACATTTCCCTCCCGGGTCCAGCATTTTGTAACACCGAAACGCTGCCTTGCCTTCATAAAAACTTCATGACGGGCTTTGGTGAGAAACTCGGACATGGTGATGCCAGAGTTCTTGAGATTCGTCTTGGCATACCAAACTTTATCCCGCACATCCACATCCTTAAACTTGAAAAGAATAGGTCGTGGCCTATTAGATGAAGAGCGACCCATTCTATGACACCGCCCAATGTCATCCTTTGTGAACTGAAGAACTTTGAGCTTACATGTGACCACCTTGACAATTTCTGCCGCAGTATTTTCCTTCTCCTCTTCAGGAACACCATGAAGCAGCAAGATCTTACGTCTGCCCTGCATCTCAAGTTGATCAATTGACCGTGCAGTCATTTCAATTTGGCTTTGAAGGGCTTTCAAAGTGTTAAAAGTGAACTCTTTGAAGCTTGCATACTCAGCAGCTAAAGTTGTGATGTTTGGAGAATGGCTGGTTGTGTTCTTGAGTAATTCACTCTCAAAGTACTCCATTCGGTGTGTCAAATCTCCAATCATGTGCTGGACAGAGGAGTGCCACTCAACATTTTCCATTGTGTCAAAGGTCCGTGATACAAAAATTGAGGTTAAAAAACATAAAGTGATTTATTGAAGTGAAAGTTTGGTGTTTGTGTAAGAAAACACTTGAGGCAGGCGATAGTATATTAATGTATCATGTAAAACTTAAATTTCTTATGTAAGTACACTTTACACTGTATATTTATAAAATTATAGAAATTTAAAAATTTTGAGGAGTGTTATACTTGACTACCCGCCAGTTTTCTTGTTGTAATCTTGTTAGCTATGTCCGAATATCACAACATGTTATAACAACAGCGACATATTATGTTCTTTTTAAAAGCTTTTATATAACTTGCAATGTATGTATTGTAACTATGTTTGTTATGGTGGAATCTTGCAACTCAATTTTGAAGTAGTTATCTTCAACCGAATGAGCTGATATTTGGCATACTTATGCAAATTCAGTGACAATGTAATAGTATGGTGGCAGCGAGCCAATGGTGGATTTATACTAGGGGCAGTCGGGGCTAGTGCCCAGGGCGGCAAAATTTGGAAAGTGAGATAAAATTTTCTATACAATATATAATTAACTAATTCTTTTAAATAAACATTTTATCTTTCAAGAAATATAATTCAAGTATTATCACATTAAAGTTTTGTATATTATAATATAGGAAATTTAAGTAAAAACTATTCAGATAGTTTAATTAATTTATTTCCATAAAGGTTTGAAAAAATTAAAGTTGATATTTTTATTTTCTGGAATTGATAAATTTATGTAGTTTTTTTGAAGAATTAAAAATATTTTCAAATTATGTATGTCTTTGTGATAACAGAAACTTCTAATTCTTAAAAAATAAGATATCAAAACTATTAAAATAAAATTTAAGTCATAGGGCGGCATTTTCGCGGCATTTTCGGGGCGGCATCTTCAGTGCAGCGAGCTGATCTAAAGATGGAGTCAAGAGCTGGAAATACTCAGTAAATAGTCTGATTGAGATAAAACTTTGCATACTTATCAATCTCCAATGACAATAATATATAATTATGGTAATAGCGAGCTGGTCTCGCGATGGAGCTCGAATGTAGCCATAGGAACTGCCTAACTACACAACATAACCACGTCGTGTTTGGGCTCGTTAGATTTGTCTTGACGAGTACTAGAGCCCTAGAATTTATAAAAGCTTGATTTTAAAAATATATTAAAAAATCATTTGCATCATTCTCTTACAAATGCCCAAATGATTTAAACATACCTTTCTCGATCCTAATCACTTAGTTTCTTCCACTCCACAACGCTCTCTTAAAACATTTTCTGACATGTTTCAAAATTATCCCACACAGATTTCGCAAAGCTCTTATTTCCACTGCTTTTAATTCTGCTCAGATTTTTCTTTTACCATACATTAATACACTTCACTTGACCTGAACAAAAGATAAGTAGGTCCCTAACTTTCGAATCCACAGCATAACAGAACCTTTTCTTTATAAGGTTCGATTTTATTCTTCAATTTGCACTTTCCGGGTTTCAGTCATATCATAAAACTTAAATAAAAATCGGCCAAGTGCGAGTCGGATTCGCGCACGAAGGGTTCCGTACCATTATCTATAAAAAACGGCAAAAAACACGTTTGTTGCATGGGAGCCCCACTTAAATATTTATTTCATTCTGTTTTTAGTATTTGTTGTTATAGCGACAACAGAAATGCATCATCTGTGAAAATTTCAACTGTGTAGTTATCACGGTTCATGAGATACAGCCCTGTGACAGACGGACAGCGAAGTCTTAGTAATAGGGTCCCGTTTTTATCCTTTGGTTACGAAACCCTAAAAAACATCTCGAATTACGCAGTAAACAGGAGTTAATTCCGGATTACCTACTGTTTTTACAAAGCTCTCCCTCACTTTGTTTCGTAAAAAAGTGATTGTCACAAATCTAATTTATTCGAATTTCGGTAGGAAAATAGTATTTATTTCGAGGCGAATTGAATTACGATGGAATTCATGTCGTGGAATGCTCCCAATGTTCTTTATCGAGTCTTTGACATGACATTTTGTTTCGTTAGCACTGTGTGAGTGTGACCTTAATCTGTACTTAAATCTCGCTTCTCCGTGACTGATCCCCATACTCTTAGTTATACTCTATCTTGACTCATACTCTTTCGAGACCCCTCGATCTTTCCCTCGAAAAGAACCTCATTCTTGGTATCTTAAATCGATATTTTGGAGGTTCCTTTTGTCATTACGTCATCAGTCCGAGGAGATTTTCATCAAACAAACTGTCACACGTATTCGTCGAGGAATGTGAAGGTACATCTCGAGCTACCTTGAGTTGACAAAGAAATCCTCAACTTGAGGCAAAGTCGAGGTAATATTATCAACTAAAACTACCAAAATACGGTTTCGAGGTCTAGTCGAGGTGGAGATATTTCGAAGTTACAACATAGAATATGGGGATTAGTACCAAGTCCATTATTACATTAAATACATGAAGAAAGTTCGTATTTCACGAAACTTTACTCAGTCGAGACAACAGAATTGTCACCATTATTTCAAATAACCGAAATTTCCCTTACAATCTATTATTATTCCTCTAGCTACAAGGAGGTGAAAATCGCCGCGGGTGTTCTGTCCTTTATTCAACACTCAAGAGCCATCGAATAACTTCGAACAACTTTCACACACTTCTATCGTAGCCTAGTCGTTCTTAAGACGAGTAAAAAATGTTTTTGATGACAAAGATAACTTATGGATGTAATATAGATAAATTATAGACAGAAACACGACTGGTGAAACTTTTCTCGGTAGATTTATTTTCCAAAGTTGGCTCTTGAAAAACACTATTAGTATCGTTTTTAGTCAAAACTATGTATTCATAGTAGCTAAACAGTTCATTTTTTAGGGTTCCGCGCCCAAAGGGTAAAAACGGGACCCTATTACTAAGACTTCGCTGTCCGTCTGTCCGTCTGTCTGTCACAGGGCTGTATCTCATGAACCGTGATAGCTAGACAGTTGAAATTTTCATATACAACGTTTTTTTGTTGCCGCTATAACAAAAAATACTAAAAACAGAATAAAATAAATATTTAAGTAAGGCTCCCATACAACAAACGTGATTTTTTTTGCCGTTTTTGAAGATAATGGTACGGATAACTTCATGCGCGAGTCCGACTCGCACTTGGCCGGTTTATTTTTGATATCGGCTAAAAAGTCGTTAAAAGTTCAACTCCGTCATCAGAGTTGGCCAATAACCTACTAGAGCTTACTTGGCTCTACAGCTTGCGAGATGAGAAAATCACATGCGCATCTTCCATTTCCTGTTTCATTTCCATTCCAATTGTGATTGTACAGTGCCTATTGGTAGCTTGTTGCTTTCATTTGTAGGTTCGCGCTTTTGTGAATAGACTACAACCCTTTTAAATGTCCGTGACAGTAAATGTGTCGCACACACTCGACCACACTGGAGCTCTACATAGCATTAAGGAAAGGATCATTGAAAAAAAGGTAGACCCCAAGCCGTTTTTGTTGCCTGATTCTTCTAGGCTGGTCGCGAGGAATTGGCGTAGCTTCACATAATTCCTAAGACGTTTCAAAGTGATCCTTGTGATTTTACTGAAATAATGATTTTAGAATTTAAATCTGAATTTGTTGTCGGCTAACAGTAGTAGTAGTATCTATACTATAATATTATAAATGCGAAAGTAACTCTGTCTCTCTGTCTGTGACGTTATCACGGCCAAACCGCTGAGCCAATTGTTATGAAATTTCAGATAGATATAGTTTAATGTCTTAGGACGGACATAGGCTACTTTTTTTTTGTTTCTTACTGACTGATCTATCAAGGCACAGCCTAAACCACTGTGGCTTGAGCACGAACTATTATCGTATCGACAACGTATCGTCACAGAAAACGAACAGAAAGCGTCTGTTTGTTGAATAGGCAACAACTCAGCTTTTATGCCTGGTCCGAGAACAATGCGCTGTTTTTCAGTGTTGCCTTTTTGATGGGAAAAGTGGGGGATTCATTAAGAATTAAATTGTCTAGATTCATTCCCTTAGGGATGCAGCTTGAAAACAAGAAACTTTATTTGAAAATAACTTCAAGTGAACAGAGTTGGAAGGGCTTCCACTTGTTTAATTATAAAGTTTCTTCTGTGACAACGAGCCAAAATGCTACCGAGCAGAACTCGGTCTCGAAAACATAAACTCGAAGCATGTCATTGTAATTGTATCATAAAGTTATGTTGTGTTAGGCAAATATATACTTATAGGTGGTGGTGACATTATCACACAGCGCCATCTAGCCCCAAACTAAGCAAAGCTTGTACTATGGGAACTAGATAACTGATAAAATACTTATTTATATACCTTTTGTAAATACATACATATAATAATAAATAAATAATAAATAGGATCAAGACTGTAATCCCCAAATACGGTAGACATCCTCTCAGATCTCCAGACGCTTAGATCCTTTGAAGTTGTCTAGTGGGGGCCTCCGACTAACCCCCACTAGACATCTTCAAAGAATCTAAGCTTCTGGAGATCTGAGAGAATGTGTACCGTACTTGGGGATTACAGTCGTGATCCAATTTATTATTTTTATTTTAAACAAGCTGACCCGTGCCCGCTTCGCTGTGCGTAAGACATTTCTAATACCATCGCGGACTTTATTGTAGAAAAAAAATGTGTTTATTTACGACATCACATTAGAAACCTCTAAAATTATCAGTGTTTCTCTACTATATTATGCATGTATTATACATATAAACCTTTCTCTTGAATCACTCTATCTATTAAAAAAAACCGCATCAAAATCCGTTGTGTAGTTTTAAAGATATAAGCAAACATACATACGCGGGAAGCGGAAAGCGACTTTGCTTTATACTATGTAGTGATTTATACTAAAAGCTGTTCATAACTACCTATTGTTACCCGACTACAAGCAAAAGTTCGACATTGTGATCATGATGAATGAAATACATTTTTCAAGATCTTTTTCTTGTAATTTTTCATGAACGTTTATTTCAGGGTATGATTTTGTGACAAGAATTCAGTGAGTTATTTGAGTTAGAAGAGAATCGATAGATAAATATGTTATCTTTGATAAGGGTTGATAGAGGTAGTTTTTTGGGTACCTAGAGCTATTTCTGTATATTGTTGGTTATTTATAGTCGGTATACGAAGTATTTAATGTAGATAAGTATTATTTATTTTATTTTTATTAGTATAAAGAGATAACATTTGTATTTTTGTTTGTAATGGATAAGCTAAAAACATACTGGACCAATTTTAATAATTCCTCTACCTATCAAAAGATACATTATCAGTGAGTAACATAAGCTATATTTTATCCTCTAAGAAATTAGAGATCCCTACTAAAATTGCAATAATACAACCTAAGGTATCAAAAAATTACCTATAAACTTCACCTGTTCAAAGCCTACGCGAACAGTTATAAATAAGTTAGATAGTACTTTTCTGTATAAATTTTCTACAACATTTTATTGGTAATAAAATTAAGCGAAAGAAAAAATACTTTTACTATCATCACGATCTAGTGCTTACTGCTGGAAATGACAGTATAAAATCGTTCTTATTAGCAAAGACAGAGGGTGTAATGTTCTGTAACAAGTAAACGCTTTGTGTACTTTTAAAAGCATCCGGTGGGCCTAAGGGTAGATACTGTTCCGACCCTACTGCCAGAGAATTTAGAATGCGGTTCACTGAATAGCGCCTGTAGGATTTCCAATGATTTCACTATTCATAGAACTGTATCTAAAGGTCCTGATCCACTGTGATTATACAGTTTGGTCGCTTTGGGATTTTAGTTTCATTGCACGCTTGTTTTTAATTGGACATTTAGGGCTCATGGTTGCTGAAACTTTTTGTTTACGTAAAGTATTGGAGACACTTTGGGGCAAATAAGGACATGTTCCATATCATGTCGCTCAACATCTGCGTGAAATATCTCAGTGACTATGTTGTGGAACTTTTTACAGGCCATACGTTTTTAGAGTTCCGTACCCAAAGGGCAAAAACGGGACCCTATTACTAAGACTCCGCTGTCCGTCTGTCTGTCTGTCTGTCACAAGGCTGTATCTCATGAACCGTGTTAACTAGACAGTTGAAATTGATGCATTGATGCATTTCTGTTGCCGCTATAACAACAAATACTAAAAACAGATTAAAATAAATATTTAAGTGGGGATCCCATATAACAAACGTGATTTTATTGCCATTTTTCATTGACGGAACGGAACCTTCGTGTGCGAGCCCGATTTGCACTTGGCTGGTTTTTTACTTATGTCACTCGAGGAGATATCCCGCATCGCCTAAAATGTAGCGGGGTATGTTGTGAGAAACTGCAACGTTGTAGCGTCCAGCGTGACAAATGTCCCCTGATATATCCGGGACCATAGCTTTTTATAAACATACCAAAACACGCCTCAGAGGATCATTAAAATGTATAAACAAACACGTATTTAATTAGACTAAATATAGAACTAAGCAAAGATCCAAAGAAATGATCCGCATATCTCCGCTGTCTCATTATTTCCGATACGTATATCTATATCTACCTACTTATCATTCCATTCAGCTCTAGACAGGTAATCAGTTTTGTTCAGAAAACAATAAGTTTATTCTGTCAATTTTGAGGAAAAGTTCATCATCACTACATAGTATAAAGCAAAGTCGCTTTCCGCTTCCCGCTTCCCGCGTATGTATGTATGTATGTATGTTTGCTTATATCTTTAAAACTGCACAACGGATTTTGATGCGGTTTTTTTAATAAATAGAGTGATTCAAGAGGAAGGTTTATATGTATAATACATGCATAATATGGTAGAGAAACACTGATAATTTTAGAGGTTTCTAATGTGATGTCGTAAATAAACACATTTTTTTGCGCTTACATTGCAAATGCTGGCTGAACCCCACGAGATATATCAAAATAATGTACTACAGTATTGTACACCTTAAAAACGTCTATAAAAAAGTCCACGATGGTATTAGAAATGTCTTACGCACAGCGAAGCGGGCACGGGTCAGCTAGTTGCATTATATAGGTCTGGTTATTTTAGTAGATTGTTGAACTTCAACAGTTCATTAACAACTTCACTATGTTTTTCATCATACATAATTGCTATTGATAACATTTATCCTTTTTAAGAAGATTTAAAAGAAAATTATGTTTTACGGAAAAAATCTACAATTTAGTTGATTATTTTTTTTACTCAAATAGAATCCATATAGCTAATAATTAAAACAATTAACAGATAATTAAAAAAAAATAGGATCACGACTATAATCCCCATGTACGGTAGACATCCTCTCAGATCTCCAGGCGCTTAGGTCCTTTGAAGGTGTCTAGAGGAGGTAGTCAGAGGCACGTCTATTCATTTGGTATATATATGCCCACATTTTGCAGTACTTGGCATTCCATACGTGACAGGTTGCAAGCCCTTCGCGCTTAAACAGATAAATTTTGACTATATAAACTCTGTAGCTTTACTACGACACCCAATCAGTTACATGAAATATAATCGTTATTTGATCAAAGCTGTATCCAGCTGGAAGGTGGGTGGAAATCATATTTGATCAGTAGGTACCAACTCTCGTTAGGCGAGTAATTGAGCGAACCCCGAGAGCGAGCCGAACCGTATCACAGGGAGATTGGTTACATGGACACCGTTTTACACTTCGTTGTACCTTCATCCTCATATGTATTATATACAGGGTGAAATCGTAAACACACGTCAAATTGATATGGGTGGTTCAGTATACGTAATAGTTTGGTTTCATGAAAAAATAATACACATTTAAAAAAAAAACAACAACTGATGTAATCAATTTAAACGATGCAGACAAAGTCAATGTATTCAGATAAGTTCATAATATCAGTGTTTTTTTTGTTAAAATATTTAAAAAATAATATTCGGATAAAAAACATTTAAAGTATCAAGTTAATTTAGTTGAACTAAGTACACAAAACTTTGCGAGTGTAATAAGATGCCTTTGCAGTTGTTGTTTTTTTTTTTTTAATGTGTATTATTTTTTCATGAAACCAAACTATTACGTATACTGAACCACCCATATCAATTTGACGTGTGTTTACGATTTCACCCTGTATACATATTAAAAACAACCCTATAATATCCTTTTACATGGCGTTTTCTAATATAAGTTGTAGATGGTGAGAACAGTTTGGAAAAAAAAAATATACATATGTGTGCCATTTTTTTCTTTAAATCTTGAAAATCTTAATAAGTGTTTCACCAAAATTAGACAAAACTACCCTGCAAGTATATTTATACTAATAAAAAAATATATATAATAAAAGTTTGGCAGAAGATTTTTTTGACAAATTAAAATATTGTTATATTTTAGGTTTTTCGGAAAATTTTCTTCTCGGAGTCTTTTTCTACAAAATGAAAAAATACCATTGGAAATTCATTCCAACATCTTTCCTCAATATTTGACTGTTTTTTTTTGTAGTAAAAGTACTTACTTATTGAATACCTGTCACGCGTGGAATGCTAACTACTGCAAAATGCCAACTAATGCAAAATGTAATGTTTGAACGTGCCTTAAACTAACTCCTTAAACATCTTCAAAGATTTGAGCGCCTGAAAATCCGAGAGGATGTCTACCATACTTGGGGATTACAGTCGTTATCCTATCTATTAATCTTTTCATTAATATTTCGATCGTGTATTTATCGCGATATTACCTTCTATCTATCACGACGCGACATTTCGATTCGACTGTGTTACAATAATCGTGAAGAAACGAGAAGAAGCGGAAAGAAACGTCGGGAAAAATAAAAGATAAATACCCGTTTGGAATATTAATTATTATGTGTTCTGAAACTATAATATAGTTATAGCTATCTATATCTATCTAAACTAATATAAAGAGGAAATATTTGATTGCTTGTTTGCATCGAATAGGACCCGAAACTACTGGACCGATTTGAAAAAAAAAATCCACCATTAGAATTCTACATTATCCTTGATGAACATAGGCTATAGAATATTTTCAAAAATGTTAGGGATCCGTATAAAAACTTCGATAATGTAAGCTAAGGTGTGAAAAAAAAACCAATAAAAAATCTTACATCACGTTTGCTGCGAAAATTATTGATAATAGAGCAAAGTGATGTACTACAGTTTTATAGAAAACATCAATATCTACAAAAGAGTCCGTAATATCATATGTCTAACTATTAGAGCTCTGTATGAAAACTTCGATAATGTAAACCAACGTATGAAAAAAAATGCAAAAATATTACACCCGTGCGACGCCGGGGCGGACTGCTAATATATTATATTCTCTAAACGATAAAATGATACGATATATCGCGACAAACATAACATCGTTGACTATACTTTGAAAGATGGAACGAAATACATTAGTTTTGACAATTGACATCATACATTGTACTGCGATAGACGAAAGCCGGGGTCCCACGGCGCGTAAAACGACAGGCCGCGCCGGATGACGCTCCGCCTGTGTGCGTCCGGCGCGTCGCGTACAGAGCGTTCCGAGCACGGGCCACCACGGATGCATCGTTCCCACGGCGCGTCCGTCCGCCTTGGCGCGGTCTGGCGCGTGAAAACGCGGGCCGTGGGATCCCGGCAGAAGAGTGTGGTTTGGCCAAATATATCTGAGAGCTGTCACTGTCGTTGATTCTCAATTTTCTAAGTCGGTTAAAAAAGGCCGTCGTAAACAAAAAATGGTACACGGAACAAAAATAATTGAAATTAAATAGGATCACGTCTGTAATCTCCAGGTACGGTAGACATCATTTCAGTTCTCCAGGGCCTTGATGGAATATTATAAATTAACTTCGATAAATTGGTAGGTATATATCTACTAATAAAAGGCTGATCATAGGATCAGACCTTGATTTCAAGATTGGTTCTAAAATGGATCCGCTATTTTCGGTCCAATCTTGAAACTTCGTTTGAGTTTATTGAATTGATAAAAAACAGCTTTATTAGGTGGTTATGTCAGTTAGTGATGGTTATGCAACACGTGACAGGTTGCAAGCCCTTTGCAGCTTTAAAAAATCTTTGGAAATTGAACTTTGACTGTTTCACTGCACTTGTCAACTTAATTGGTGCCACTGTTGCTTTTGCAGCATATCATTTCTGAGTGGTGACCAATTTTGCTGTGAATGTCGTTTATAATATGTCACTGAGATATCTTGACACAAAAAAAAACATTTTCTCTCTCGTCTCTTTTTCTTAAGACGCTGCCAGTCGACGATTATTTTTGTTCGAAACGAAAAAAGAAATACTTGTGAACAAGCCACATCTCCTATTTTATAATATATAGTATATGTGAATAAAGATGTACCCATCTTTAATCACTTCGATAAATAATCCTACCGACCGCTGCAATGATGACAAACACACGTCCGCGCGTGGTCCGCCTTAGCTTTTCGAATAAATTAATGATATAAATTATGTATAATTACTTATCAAAAATCTATCCTAATAGAAATCTAGATCTACATATTACCTATCTTTAACAATAAATCACAAGTTGATTTCAATAGTAGGTATATAAAATATTTCGATATATTAGATATTTCGATAGATTTATGTTTTCAGCTTAATAGAAATCTAGGTAGGAACCTGAAGTAATATATTTATAAAAATAGGAGATGTGGCTTGTTCAGAAGTATTTCTTTTTTCGTTTCGAAAAAGAGCAATCAGCGACTGGGAGCCCCTTAAGGTGATAAGTGACATTTTTGACATTTTGTATGGGCTGACCCTCGTATTCAAGAACGACACTATGAGAACACGCACCCACAGTGGACGAAATATTTTTTCATAAAAATCGCTTTATGTGTTGAGCGGCACTATGGCGCACCCTACCGTGTGCCTTTAGAGCTCAACTTTGGCAAGAGGCACACGACAATGTGCCTCTAGTTACACTATGTAGTGTCGCACAACACATAAAGTGATTTTTATGAAAAAAGATTTCGTCCACTGTGGGTGCGTGTTCTCATAGTGTCGTTCTTGAATACGAGGGTTAGTCTACCCGGATAAGACGGAAAATGTGATAAAACTGCATTATCTTGAAACCCATCAAATTAATAAAAAAAAATCTTTAATTTAGGTTCTCTTTAATTTATGATTATCTATCGAATTATATAAAAATGAACTATTTAGCTATTCATAGTTTTGATTAAAAACGAAACTAGTGTTTTTGAAGAGCCAATAAATCTATCGAGAAAAGTTTCACCAATCGTGTTGCTGTCTTTAATTTATGTAGATTAAATCCTTACGTTATCTTTGTCATAAAAAACAAAACTGTATGTTTTACGGTTATTGTGAAAAAAGGATTCTGCATTCATCAATAACATTTATTACTCGTCTTAAATAGAATATTTATTAGCCTTCAGATCAATTGATTGTAGGCCACTGTTCAATCAGCTGACCTTATCCATTTCAAGTGCAAAAGTGTGTTCTAAAAGGCTTCGGTATTTCTTCGGCTTCGTGGCGAGGGAATCCGTTGAGAACAACTTTGTACTATACCGCACACACCATAATATACTTAATTGTGTTTACGATATAGTACAAAGTTGTTCTCAGCGGATATGATATGCAGTGGCACAGTTGGTAATATGAAAAAGACTGTCAAAAGTACTGTTGACTGTTGAATAAAACAATACATTGAAGAGTACGTGTTGTGCCGACCCCACTTAAGTGGGATTTGGGCAGGAAGAAGCCTATAAAGTTGGTAGGTAATATAAAACTGATAAGAAATACACACCTATCTATACAAACAGTAGACTGCCTACTAAAAAAACTATATACCCATATTTTTTCGAAAAAGAGACAAAGAGGCCGCTAATAAAATAACATAACTTTATTCCGATTTGATTGCTTTTTAAGTCTCTATTTGTTTTTACTTGAAAACGATTGAACTGATGTTGATAACTGCTATATTTGATAGCTAGGAGTCAAAAAATACCTGAGGTATCATTTATATCTTTGCGTTGTCTAGAAATAGAGTTATGAAGGAAAACGCATTCATTTGATTCGTACCGACACGGGTATGGTAGTTTAAAAAGCACATGGTTTTTCTCATACTTCGGTTGCAGCTAAGTTTTTTTATGGTTGCGTGCACACAAGCAAAATAATTGAGTCGTTTTGAAGTTACAAATCTCACTCCTTCCGTCAATGGTATTTTGTGTGAAATCTCATCATCCTATTTTGAAGGTTCTAATATAAACTCTACGAATAGATTGAGCCGGTTGAAATTAAATGGTGACATTACAAATCTCACTCCTTTATCGTCCTCCATTCCGACGATTTTAAATTGCAATCTGTGTGAAATCCCTTCACCCTAATTGTAATTTGCTATACCGTTTTTGTAGGTACGTACGTATATGATAGGATTTTTGATGCTAAAGATAATTAGACCAAAATACACCTTGTTTTACCATGTTTTTTAATCTTGACTGATCTTGACTGACTTTCATCAAGGTTTTAATTTATCTATGTAAAATTAAATTTTGTTAGTTTTCTCTGTTATAACAAAAGGTTTTTTTGAGGAAAAAAGAACAATTTAAAGTACATTCTTCCGCATGTTAATATAAAAAGTATTGTAGCAATAAAATCCAATTAATTCACCGGAACAGCTAGTTCAAAATTCGTATTTTTATCTCTAATACTAAAAACAGAATAAACATTGCTTACCAAATTAAACCGATTCAGCGATTATTCATTATCAAAACACACCCAAAATAAGAACTTCACTGCACACAATAAAGCTATTTACATACACAAATACTGCTAAATATTTCACACTAAACAAATGACATTCATAAACATAAATTAAAGTATTTTATTTTAACATAGGTGATGTCTTCGCGATTTTAAAACGGGCCGCGCTCTCAAGCGTACGACCCTGGTCTGGCGCGCAATGGATGATCACGATTCTATACGCATGCGCCAATAAACAACCTACCTACCATCCACATTTACACGCAGCGTGCTTCTGCTGAAAGAAATACATAAAATCACGCCTGATTTCCGTAGGGGTAGGCAGAGAATACTACGATCTTGAGCGAAAGAGTTCTCGCTTTGGCTTCACTGAATCTCATCACATTCTTCGTGCTCGCTTTAAGACTTGGTTCTTTTGACCTGGAGCCTTGCCACAAGTTGGTAAAAATAAAACAGTGTTACTTGCATTGTTTTACTGTTTTAACTTAATTTACTGTTTTAATATTACTTTAAGAGTTTGCGGTGAGCCTATTCCCTGGCCTATTTCCAGCGCGTCACCATTTGGTCAGAATACATAAGTCCTCGGCTTCTGACCAAATGGAGACTATATGAAGATCCCATTTTACTCGCGATATACACATGTTTCGTTAATCGTCTTTCGTTCATCCTTTCTGCATGGTGAACAATCTTGACACGTTTTTCTCAACTCTTATTAATAGGTACGTCTTCTTTCACACTAAGACTTAGTGACTAAGCTGTTATGAATTCAATGGAAAAAGCGACATTACTCTCGCTTCATTGTACACCAGAAAACACGCTCGGTTATATCGTATATATAATTGACAGAACGGCTCTTATTTTCAGATGCTTAGAATCGTTTGACACTTTGAGATTGATCTTTAGATGCAAAGCTAAAGCTTAAATGTTTGGTAGTCATATAGATTATAATATAATATTTAAGGTCTTTATCTTAAATGATTATTTACTGAATAAAATAAGATTTTAGTTTTAGTGCAGAACCCTGATTTTGTAAACCCGGTCACGTAAACTGTCACGTATCGAATGATAATTTTGCAAACTGTAGGCTTGAGCGAAATGTAATTTTTAAACGTGCCTCTGACTACCCCCATTAGTCATCTCCAAAAATCTTATCTGAGTAGATGTCTACCTTACTTGGGAATTAAAGACGTGACCCTATTTAATTAAATTATTTAAAAATTAATCATTAACATTCAAAAATAGTATAAACATATATGTATGTATATTAAAACCTAAGATATTATTGACCCCAATAGCCTTGGGAGATTAAAATAAGTCGTCAAAGTTTGTATGAAATACCACGCTAACGAATATTTCCATACCATTTCCACAAATCCTAATAATATTATAAATGCGAAAGTGAGTTTGTTTATATGTTTGTGCCTCAATCAGGCCAAAACGACAAAACGGATTGAGATAAAACTTGCTGTAGGTGTAGATATAATGCCAGAATAAAACATAGAGTTATTTATAATCCGAAAAACCTCGCCAAAATGTAAAAAAACGTAAAAGGGATCATTTGAATATAGATGGCACTGGTGTGTAAAAAATCTGACATCAGTTTTGACAACTCAGGACAGGACAAAGTCTGTCACGGGTCAGCTAGTTGAACACAAATGAAAAAAATATTATGGTATGTCTATAGAACTGCCTAGTCTTATACAAAACAAATGTTTTGTGAACTTATCTCAATTATTGTGATACTAACCGACCCGTGACAGTCGTTGTCCTGTCAAATTTCAATAATCGAATAGAAAAGACTGAATGTTTTTAGTCTGTGATGTCAGATTTGTTGCACACCAGTGCTATCTGTACATAAATCATCCTTTTTGCGTTTTTGGGGTGTTTTTCATATTTTAAAGTAGTCAATTATTTATTCGGGCATTATATCTACATCTACAGCAAATTTCAATTTAATCCGTTTTGTCGTTTAGGCCTGATTAAGGAACAAACATACATACAAACTCACAAACTTTCGCATTAGGATACTCGTACCTTGTCATCGGGCATTGCCCGTCTACTGTCTAGCCGGAAACGGTCGAAGACCCGGGTTCTGGCAAAGTAAGTAGTAGTAATGACCCGTGTTTGCTTTCAGACGTCTTAGGGATATAAGAACACTGAATATCGGTTCCTGTCCGGGATTCGTAGGATACGAAATAGTTTTTTATTACCATGTTCAAAACACTTAAAGAAATTAATATTCTCACATTAATTTCACTTTAAAAAAAATACTAGCTATCACGGTTCATAAGATAAAGCCTGGTGACAGATAGATAGACGGACATCGGAGTCTTAGTAATATTGTCCCGTTTTTACCCTTTGGATACGGAACCCTAAAAACTTATTGTACATACACTCGGTAATAGAAATATTGTACGCTTCTATGATCTAACTCCGGATAAAGCCGACATCGTAAAAAAAACTAAACTACTATATTACAGATGACAATATTATTGACAGATCCGCGTAACTTGATGTCGTCCTGCCCCTCGGCCGCTAACTTTTTAATTTACAATGTCTGCATTGTTTTTTTTTTTTTGCTAACTTTGCAAACAATCTACCATTCATCAAATAAACATTTTGATAGCTTTTCTAAAAATGTGTCTACACTGACAATTAAAATTGTTTCATCCCAAACATTTTCTTGCAGTCTTGACAACCCTACTGCTACTTAAAAGATAGCCCGTGTGAAAGCGTGCTGTCCTAATTAACCTCAAAACTGCAGTGACCTCTTTCAACGGCTTCTTCGTAAAAAGGTACTCGAGTTTCCGTCACAAAATAGAAAATCCAGTAAGAAAATTAACCATTCTGTGTTCAAATTTAATCTTTAAAATAATAAAAAATGCAAAAGATCAAATTGAATTTATTATTTATCAAATTGACAACGTATAAGTTTTCTGTTCCAAAATATTTTTTCAATATTATGTATTGTCACTAGAACTAAAGGTGTATGCAAAAGTTCAGTTTAATCGGATACCAACAAATGGTCGTTGCAAATTTTGACGGACAACAAACAAACAGATCAAATTAAATACAAGCTTGTAAAAAAACATTAGTCTCGAAACATTTATTTTGTTGAACTTTGTACCAAAAAACAAAGAAAAATAAACTATCTACTCGTATAAACCTGCCCTCCGGCGGAAAGATCGCGTCTCCGTAGCACACGTAGCAGTTGGAGCTACGCCAGGGGTCAACGACCGGGCACCCTCTCTTTATCAATTCATAACGAACGTTCAGAAACGGATTCGATGAGAGTTCATTTGTGTTTGATCGATGATTTTAGATTACTAGTACTTGTTAATTAATATTAATTTGAAATCAAAAATCACTAGTACCAATTTTTTTACTTGAATACGTCACAAAAAAATAAATATCAGGCTTTATCAGTTTCTTAATTATTAGAATCTTATCTTATGATTGAAAAATCAGCCCTTTAAGAAAATAACGCAAGACGGCTTTTAGTGCGCTAGTACAGCTTGCACACATAATTAATATTTTTCAAGACTTTAATTTTAATATTAAAACGTCTCCACATATTTTCAGAAAGCAAAACTATGTCAAAGTTTTACCCTATTTTGAACTTCCTGATTTATAATTGAGGGCTTATAAGTTTTATTTTTGCTTCTAACAAAGGCATTGTAAAGGTTGTTCCACATCGACGACGGTATCGCAGCTACGCCCCGCCGCCATGCGGTATCGACCGGTTATGTCGCGTACAGGGATGTCAGAAAAAATTGTGTGCGATAAAAAAAAATAAAGGAATATAAAATATTTGCAGTCCGCTACGGGTGTACTAATTAATTTTCTAGGCAATTTGCTGATGCTACTAAAACGATAGCAGATTTTCGGTGAGGCAAGGTAACATATTGTGATTTTCTCTGATCTCCAGAAGCTTAGTAAACTGATGATAATACTGATGTAATAATATTTCATCAGTTTTATCTATTTTACTTACTAACTATTTGTTACAATGTTGTTATTATATATATCATTGTTATTTAGCTACAAGAGATACCGTTGACATAAAACAAACATTTCCTTCTTTCTTATTTTATTATTGCTCATAAAATATGTGAATTATAGTAACGGTGTATAATACTGCAGTTTGAACTCTGTCAGAGAGTAAAACGCGTAAACAAAAGCATTGTTAGGGCAGTTCCACATCGGCGGTATCAGAGTGACTGCGCCCCGTGAGGTATCGACCCAGACCGACGGTAAAAACAACGATGTGGGAGAATGTAGTGCGGTATATAAATTGGTGGACATTTCATGTTATAATTTTTTTTCAATAATCAACCAAGCAAGGTGCGTGGTTGGAACATCCAGTCTTTGTTTTCGGGAGTAAATCGGGAGTAAGTACACTTCACTACATAGTATAAAGCAAAGTCGCTTTCCGCTTCCCGCGTCTGTATGTCTGTATGTATGTTTGCTTATATCTTTAAAACTACACAACGGATTTTGATGCGGTTTTTTTTAATAGATAGAGTGATTCAGGAGGAAGGTTTATATGTATAATAACATGCTACCCGTGCGAAGCCGGGGCGGGTCGCTAGTAAAATATATACCACAATACATTTTTACGTGAGTAAAACCAAAGCTTTGATGCGTATTATAAATTTAAAAAATCTTAATTGAGCAGGTAGATATATTTTTATATTTATTCGTTTCTATATTGTATTTCCATTTCTTCAGGGTTCCGTACCCAAAGGGTAAAAAGGGAACCCTATTACTAAGACTTCGCTGTCCGTCTGTTAGTCTGTCTGTCACAAGGCTGTATCTCATGAATCGTTATAGCCAGACAGTTGAAATTTTCACAGATTATGTATTTCTGTTGACGCTATATAAATACTAAAAACTTAATAAAATAAATAATAAGAAGGGCAACAAACGTGTATTTTTTTGCCGTTTTTACAGATAAAGGTACGGAACCCTTCGTGCGCGAGTCCGACTCCGTTTTTTTATATCATAAGAAAGCTAACGTTGATTCAAAACGCAAAACATGTAAATGGTGAACAGCTGTTTTTTTTTGTATAGTTATTATAGTTTTAAGTTTTTAAATATCGTTTCTTTTCCTAAGGAATTTAAATAAGCAAATGGGTTCGACGAAAACATAGTTTTTACGTAAATATTCAAAATTTCGTAGCTCTATTTCTATAAGGATAACTACGTTCATAGCTCTTCCGCGTTCACTAGCTCTCCACACCTAGAGGAGAGCTGTGACCGGAATAATATCGGAAAACAATGCTATTGCTACGGGTATACTGAAAGCCAAACCTTCGTTAATGTAGGTACATGAAAAATCTATTAATGGCAATAGTGTCATAAATAGTACTTACATGTTGTTGCATGTAAGTAAAGTGATTTTAAATAAAGACGCTCAATTTTTAGGTATGTATATAAAAAAAAATGTATTTAAATTCTCAGTTATCTGGTTCTCATAGTACTTTGCTTAAAAGTATAAATAAATATCTTTATTTTTCTTACAAAATTGTGGGTTACATGGGTTGGAATCTCCTCTGTTAAGTTGCAATAACCTGTATTAGAGAAGTCCCCTCTTTATTTACGGTGGTCTATATAATACTATCTAATTACTAATAAGCTTTATTCCATTTATTCCATCTGGAATAAAGCTAACCTATCTAGGTATCTAGGTACATAAAGAATTTAGAACTACTAACAATAGATATATGAGTAGGTAGTTAATAAAGGCAGGAAAAGAGGATAAAAAAGATAAATAATATACCTAAGTACATATATATATACATATAATATAATATATATTTATGATAAATAAATAATTAAATAAATAAATAAATAAATATATATATATATACATATCTAAATATAATAAAATAAACCATTCAATGAATGGCTGTATGAATGAAAATAGCTTTTATGCTTTTGCTTAGTTAGGGGCTAGATGGCGCTGTGTGTAAAGTACGGCATTTTTTTATGTAAATAAATAAAATCAGATTATTGATAGAATTACACATATTACATTACTTTTTGTTTGTACATACATACTTAAATACATTGTAAAACCCAGACATAGATTAATCTATGTTCAGAAACATCTATGTTCATCACGTGTTTGTTCTTGGTGGCAATCAAACTCACAATAAAACAAGTTCTATATGAGATACTCGAATCCACTTTTTTTTGTATTTAGGTACACAATATAAAAAAATGTAAAACTTAGACATAATGTTGCTTTATTACTCTATGTACCAAAGTAGGTAAAAACAAACATTAAATGTATTACTAATACTCACTAATAATTATTAAATCAATATATTTTTGTCTGTACAAGTTTTTGATTTTAGCCATTTAATATTTCATACAATTTAAAAACAAGGCAAATAAAATAGTAAATTCCAGTCCAAAAAATTCAGGGCTAAATCAAATTTCAAATTAAAATTAATAAAATCTTACGAAATCGATTCACGTTAGTCACAATATTAAAACTCAATTTCTGTTATTCGTCGTCGAAATCGTTATTTAGATATTCATTAAATTCGTAGACTTTTAGAGACGCCGCCTTTCCGCCAAAAAAAAGGTCGTTTCTTTTAAGAGTAAAATGGGTTCATGAAATTGAATTACAATAAGTACTTACCTTTGTTAAAGTTTCCTTTCTGATAAAAGTTGCATGTTCTATTGTCACAGTACAACAACTAAATATAGGTAGATGTTTCTGTAACTTGTCAAAACTTTTACGTTGTACAAGTCTACACTACTATGTATAAAGAGGTAAAATTTGTATTTTTATTAAACTACTAGCGACCCACCCGCCCCGGCTTCGCACGGGTGCAAAGCTGATACCAAAATATATTACAGAATGTCTTTGTATACTCGTTAATAGCATTTAAAATTTAAATAAAAAGTCGCGGTAAAAAGTAAAGGATAGAAATTGATTATTGTGGGTTACCTAAGTGATAAACATATACCATCGCGGACTTTTTTGTAGACCTTTATAAGGTATACAATATTTAGTACATTATTTTGATCTATCTCGTAGAGTTCAGCCAGCGTTTGCAATGTAAGCGCAAAAAAATGTGTTTATTTACGACTTCATATTAGAAATCTTAAAATTATCAGTGGTTCTCTAATATATTAAGCATGTAATTATACATATAAACCTTCTTCCTGAATCACTCTATCTATTAAAAAAAACCGCATCAAAATCCGTTGTGTAGTTTTAAAGATATAAGCAAACATACATACATACATACAGACGCGGGAAGCGGAAAGCGACTTTGCTTTATACTATGTAGTAAAACCTACTAGACCAATTTTAAAATTTCCTTCACCTATCAAAAGCTACATTATCAGCAAGTACATACAACATAGGCCAAACAAATTTGCAATAATGTAAACTAAAGCATCTAAAATTTGCCTATAATCCTCATTAGTACCTACATGCAAAGCCGTGGACTGAGTGGACTGCTTTTAGATATTTTAGTAAACTTTTCGTTATTTCTCCGTAATACATCCTACAACTTTTTTTTTAAGCTTTTGGAGCCCGATACATTAGAACAGTTAAGCCCCCTCATAAGACGAGGGTCTGCTGTCCACTATGGATTGAATGAAGTATGTTTTTTTCTATAGTTATCTATAAAATCGCGAATAAAGAGAACATTATGTAACAAGACAAATAGGTCCCTTACTTATATGGTAATACAGCCCAGCCACAATGTCTAGCATCCAATATTTACACAAATGCCAGTTATGTATGCATACTGATTCTTATGTTTATCATCACCATTTTCGTTCAGACCCACCCTTTTAGATAACGCCTTTGTCTTTGAGTCATATGAAGTGCATTCATTCTAAGCCATGTGATTGTAAGGATCTCTTGAAAATGTTTAGTTTAAGTTTTATTTTTATACTAATGTTTATAATTACGGTTTCGACTTCTAAAGTTATTGAAGGGTAAGTTTAGTTTGTATTCTGTCTAAAGTTCTCCTTATACAAACCTTTTGGTAGGTAACTTGTTCTACTGTGTTTAAATAATAATCAATACCTAGGTGCTACAAAACTACTAATAATATTCTTATTAAAACTGTAGGTCAATGTGGACATGGTCTCAAATTTAGTGTGATTTTGACGTGCCTTTTATTAACTTTTTTAGACATCTTTAAGGATATAAGATCGAAGAGGATGTCTACCGTATTTGGGGATTACATTCGTGATCGAAATTCATTTCATTTTAAACAAGGCCTGTTCTTAATTTTTTTAAGCATGTTTTGTTTTCCTATTTCAGATCTCAGCCAGTGTTTCAAAAGACAGTCGAATCTTTGTTCACGGACCGGTCCCGTAAAGCCCACTCGGGAGCATGCCAACTGCCCAGAACCTCCAAACGGCAAATGAAACTATGCAAACGAGACTTTGGTCTTCCAAAAGTACTATCCACAGCGAAGGAACAAGCCATTACCTCCTGCGAAGAGAGTTTTCAATATGACAGATGGAATTGCTCCCTCAAATTCAACAGAAAAACGAACCGAACGATATTCGGGAAAATTTATAGAGAGACGGCTTTTGTATACTCTCTACTCGCAGCGTCTATAACCCATGCTGTAGCTAGAGCCTGTGCCTCTGGGGATCTAATGACATGTTCCTGTATGAGCACATTCGGAAGAAACTCATCCTGGAAAGGCAGCGGATGCGGCGATGACTTTAAATATGGCAAACGAGTGACTAAAAACTTCTTAGATTTAAAACACGCAGGCAACGATTTGATCGGTGAGGTTCTAAAACAAGATGTGACAGTCGGGATGAATGCAGTCGGAGAACAGATGAGAGAGGTCTGCAAATGCCATGGATTTTCCGGTTCGTGTACGACCAAAACCTGCTGGAAGAGATTAGGTCCTTTCAACTCAGCAATGGGGCTTCTGAAGAAGCATTACCACCACGCGGTGAAGAAAAAGCTGAATACAATCAATACGACAAAGCGAGCTATTATGAAGAAAGTCGAAAGAAAAGACTTGGTATACTTTCATAAGACGCCAAATCTATGCGCGCGGACCAAGGGTAGAGTTTGTAAGGACAGAAATAATTGCTCGACTCTGTGTTGTACCAGAGGGTACGTGAGTGGTGTTAGGAACGTAACGTCCAGGTGTCGGTGTAGAATGGTGAACTGCTGCTTCGTGGAATGCGACACTTGTGTTGAGGAGGTGGATTTTTTTACGTGTAAGTGAATTTTTTTTTCCGTTGCATAAGAGATTTTACTGAAACTTTTGATTATAATAGATTTAAATAACATTGAATACGTTAGTTAACATAGAATATTTAATAAGAAACAGTTGAGAAAAACACAACGAAGAAGTGCACCAACAAGTATTTCCAAAGAGGTTGACGTCAGGAAGACAGCCGGTATTAAAACTTAAGCCAAAGCCTCTTCGCAACATGTTATGCCGACCTCCGTGGGAAAAAGAGATGAAAATGATTATTTCTAAGAAACAGTTGAGCTATCTAATGACTATTTCACTTTCAAAACTTTCGTGAGTTGTACTACACATTATTACAACAACGGCAATTACTCACGTAAATGATAAATTGTCAATGAGGACACCGACAATGTTTCGATTCATCTAGAGAATCTTCTTCAGGGTGAGTGGACCACTATCCTGCTCTCATTGACAATTTATCATTTACGTGAGTAATTCCCGTTGTTGTAATAATGTCTATCTAAAGTCCGCTACAAACAGTCTATGGGTAGTTCAACTGATCTAGATCATTACCAGTCGGAAGCGTCCCCAAGATCCTGCAACTTTTGATACCTATATTAGCCAAATTAGACATAATTCTTTATTGATTGCACTAAGTTCAAGTTTGTTAAACAAAGGTGTATTAGGCATATAGCAGATAAGATAATGTGATACTTAAATCAACCTTTGTGCAAACATAAAGGAGTGCCAGACGGTTGTGTTGCTGTGATAATAAACCTGAATATGGTACCTATTTTATTTGGATAAGATCTAAAACGAGATATTACATATTAATCATTGTAAATTATGTTTTATTATTGTCCTAATTAAACCTTTTTTAGGGTTCCGTACCAAAAGAGTAAAAACGGGACCCTATTACTAAGACTTCACTGTCCTTCTATCTGTCTGTCTGTCCATCTATCTGTCACAGGGCTACATGAGATACATCTCATGAAACGTAATAGCTTGACAGTTGAAATTTTTACAGAATATGTATTTCTGTTGCTGCAACAAATACTAAAGACAGAATAAAATAAATACTTATGGGGGGCTCCCATACAACAAACATGTTTTTTTTATAGATAATGGTACGGAACCCTTCGTGCGCGAGTCCGACTCGCACTTGGCCGGTTTTTTAGGTCTTCTAGGATTCTACGGTTTTAGGTCCGTAGGATCCTACTAATTAATTCAACCGTTCTTTTATGTCACAAGAAGGTACTTAGATAAAAGTAGCCTATTGGCTATCTAAATTCCAAATTTCATCCAATTCTTTTGATCGTTTGAGCGTGATTGAGGCACAAAAATCCAAAAATATAAACATCCCCATAAACTTTCGGATTTATGATAAAAATAAAAATAAATAGGATCACGTCTGTAATACCCTGCTGTACCTTATAAATGTCTAGAGTGGGTAGTCAGAGTCACGTCCAAACATTGTATTTGGCACATGCCCACATTTTGCAGTAGTTAGCATTCCATACGTGACAGGTTGCAAGCTCATCGCCACTAAGAATTCTATGAAAACTGTTTTCCTCACGATGTTTTCCTTCACTGTTTTGAGCACGTGTTTTTTGATGCGCATATAAATTTTTCGAACAGAAAAATTTATTGATGCACGCCGGGATTCGAACCCACGACCATCAGATTGAAAGTCGAGGTACATCCCACTCGGCCAACACGGCTTTAAAATAATAGCAAGATTAGTTTGTATGTTTAGCTTTTTGCGTCATCTATCGGTATATTATTGTACTACTTAGTAAGCCACCAACACGACGGCATTTTAAAACATTTAGTGCTTAGTAATCTCTAAAGATGGCGCTCAAACAGTCCTCGAGTTGCATACTTTCCCCACAGATGCCGCTATAATAAACTGCATAGAAAAACATTTTTAATATTGTTTTTAGAAGCTGTAATATTATATCTAGTTGTTTTATTGTAAATTCCTGCAGTGCAGTTGTTCGTTTCGATATTCATATAATCTGTAGAAGCTAAATTAAGATGCATCAGCGATAACATCGACCCCCATATTCCCTAACGCGTCAGCGTAGCGATTAACGCTAATGTGAAACGGAAATAATTGATATAAAAAAAATTGCATACAAAAATACAGTGTGAATGCAAAACGTTTTGGGCATTTTTCTGTAAATGCCTATATTTTTAGATTTGTTCTCCACGTGTTAATATGGCGTGAACGGAATGCAGCCGTTTTTAGTATGGTTATTAGTGAATGAGGCGAGTTAGTAAGTCGATCGCGAAATATTATATGCGTGGAAGAAGCAAGTCAGTCAGAAGGAAGCGGAATTATATTATGATTATGACAACACTTCAGATTTCAATGCATATTGTCATTATCTAAGGAGAGCCGTAAGCGAATAATTAGGTAAAATATTACTCTAGTTGACCTGACAGACACGTCCTGTCTAAATTTCAATAATCCTATAAAAAATCACTTAATGTTTGTAGAGAAATTGAAAAAAAAGTGCACCTTTTCTATTTTTTTTTAATTGCAATAATTCCGTAAAAAAGCAATTTCTCTTTGTCCTGAATTTTTTTTTTTTCGGGAACTTAACTTAATTTTTTTTCTTTAAACCTTGTGCTGATTATTAATAAAATCACAACAAAAAAATCTGCCAAATCAGTCGAGCTATTTTGGAGTTTTTGCGAGACAATGCACGGCAATTGATTTTTATATTAGTACCTACCTATAGAAGACAGATTTATTTATAGTTTTACTCAGCGGTGAAGACAATACATAAATTAAAAACTTTCGTGAGGTGAGTGGCACTATTCATTATTATCGATGAAGACACCGATAATGTTTCGATTCAGAGAACCTTCAACAGGGTGAGTTTTTGAGCAACGATTTTTCTCATAATGTGTAGTGCTCACGAAAGTTTTTGATTTATTTATTGTGTTCACCGCTACTCGCTGTCGCTTCTAACTTAGATCCTTCTATTATCTCTCCAAGCTCACAAGAGGCAACCAGGTGTGTGATCGTACACGACGCTCTTGGGTCGCAACTGAGGGAGCAATAAATAAATTTCACCTCCTCACAACCTCCTCACAATATTTGAAATGTCACGTATCCAGTTTAAACACAGGGTGGTACGAAAAATGTGACAATACAAAATAATATAATTATGAAGCAGTAGTTTTAATACCCACACACTTTCGCCCGCGGTTGCGCTTGAGTGGAATCGGGATAAAAAGTAAAAGTAAGAAAGAAAAAATAAATATCTTTTGTGTAAACATATCTCTTGAAGCTAAATAAAAAGGGATATAATGGCAACATTGACAGCAAAATTGGTCACCACTTAGATATAAACTGCAACAGTACTTACTCATGTTTCAATCTAGATAATAAATCTATCTATTTCATCAGTAAAATAGGTTCGGCCGTTACGATGTGATCGAGTAACAAATAAATATGACAACAGGTAATTTATAAAATTGCATTTAATAATTAATTTATCAGCTAAATAAATACTATTGATAAGTTAACATGGTTTCTCAAGATTGAATTTTAGATAAACGTTTAGGAGTAAAACCCCTCTTAATAATGTTAAGTACCTACCTAGCTTTTATTGGAAATTGTGACTAACGAAATATTTTACAACGCTTCAAAATGACTCATAAAATTCTGAAAAATCTGTTAAAATATTTTTTATTATAAAACTAATGATGGAAATCTTTTACGCCATAAATGACTGGTCTCCGAAATTATGAATGAATTTAATAATATGACTAACACGGATACACTTTCAGGTACGAACGCTAAACATCTCAACATTATCATTATAACGCCTATAATAGACCATAAACCATTAGCCGACCACAACACTGCGGTTTGTTTTCGATGCCAACGCACACAATTACGATATTAATGAATATAAGAAAAAAACGGCAGTAAGATTTATTTATTTATTGACCCTAAGCAAGTCGTTGCTGCTACTATTAAAACTAGAAGCTAACTCACAAAATATATAATTACTAGCAAACCCGGCAAACTTCGTACTGTCTACAGCAAATCAAATCTGGTGACAAACCACAGCAGCGCAACTTATTGGGCCCAATTGTGTTTTCGAACCATCCAGGAACCCATTGAAATATATATATACGAAATTTCAACCAAATCGGTCGAGCCGTTTAGGTGTTAAGTGACAAACAGACGAACAAAAAATATTAGGATGTCGTCAAAAATGTGTATTTAGATGACTCTAGAAAACTGACTGAACTGACAGAGAGTAGGACTACTCTTCAATGCCCTAGTGAAAACAAAATTGCTTCATTTCGAAAGATGTTTATTTTGTACCCATGCAAAATAACAAAACATTGTTTTTTTTTAGGAAATTTGTGGTATGATAATGACAATGCTACAGGCCATAGAGAAGGCAATAATGGCTGCAACGTAATTAGTCCTTTTCCCACATTAACATTCCTTATCATGGTACCACACTGTAACCGCGGTAGTTTTACAATGTTACTAGCTACCAACCCGTTTTAAAGTTATAGAATATGCGATCGTAAATAAATTACTTTGAGTCAGAAAATCCAGGCCATAATTTTTCAAATATACCTAGCACACAAATCACAACATTTTTTGAAATCGGTGAGATAAATTGACTATAAAATGTATGTGGTGTAAGTTTGATGTGTGAGTTACATTCGAGTATTGATAGTTAGGGTCAAAATCAGTCCGTTCGAGACAATGCCAATAAAAATGATGTTATTCTAACCAATTACCGGCTATTAAACAAAACTCTTTATGGCTGTAATGCTCGTGTCTTATTTTATTTTGTTTTATAAACTGACTAGCAGTCCGCCCCGGCGTCGCACGGGTGTAATAATGATTTTATAATATTTTATTTATAGGTAATTGGTAAGGTAATGTAATAATATTTTATTTATAGGTAATTTTTTACACCTTGTGTTACATTATCGAAGTTTTTATAGGGATTTCTAATAATTAGACATGTGACATTAGCAACTTTTTTGTAGATATTGGTGTTTTCTATAAAACATGTAGTATATAATTTTGCTCTATTTTCAATAATTTCCGCAGCAAATGCAATATAAGATTTTTTGTTGGATTTTTTTTCACACGTTGGCTTCATTATCGAAGTTTTTATACGGATCCCTAACATTTTTTTAAATATTCTATAGCCTATGTTCATCAGGGATAATGAAGGATTCTAATAGTGAAATAATTTTTTAAATCGGATCAGTAGTTTCGGAGCAATTTCGGATGCAAACAAACAAACAATCAAATATTTCCTCTTTACTCGTATAATATTAGTATAGATAAGTTTTATTTTTGTGGTTGGAATTAATAGAACTCTTTCATTCAGTTTAATAAAGTAAGGTCAGTTTATAAAACATAATGTCAAAGTGACTATAGACTTCGAAATATACTCTTTTTTGACGATGTTTTAAGATATTAAGATATAATGTAATTGGACAATTACATTATAAAATACTTAGGTACTAGCAGTCTGTCTGTCTTGGCTGGTGTGCTAAGTATGGACATTAACCTAATTATATTTTAAATGCGAAAGTTTGCGATAAGGCTGCTATGTTTGTTCCCTAATCTATACATATAATAAAACTGTATAAGAGTTCAATTCTGTACATTGAATAATAACAAAAAAAAAATACTCCTAGGGGTCTTCATACAAGTAACACAAACAAAAAAAAAAACCTTTTTGTATTTTTGTCTGTCTGTCTGTCTGTTGTCTGACTTTCACGCAAAAACTACTGGACGGATTTTGATGAAACTTTTTTTGTTATGTAGCTATTAGTCCTCGGCAACATATTGGCTATAATTTATTTTGAAAATTGAAAGACCAGATGTGAAAATACCTGTCGCCCAGCAAAGCGGGCACGGGTCAGCTAGTCAAAAATAAACGACAAAACGGATTAAGATGAAACTTGCTGTAAGTATGTAGATAAAAAATCAGAATAAATAAAGGGAGAACTTATAATCCGAAAAACAACCCTTTTAATATATAATTAGCGAAAACATTTGTAGTTTCCTGAAAGTGGTTTTTCTATGCGACTTTTGAAATTTGGGCAGGACAAAGTCTGTCACTGGTCTGCTAGTTTTAAATTAAGTAATGACATGTAATGTGTTACTTAGCCTTACACTACCTTACTTATTTACTACCTTATAATATTTTGAACAGTCTAAAAGTATAAATCCGCAAATGCATTTTATAATTTTTTCAATCTTGCCAGTGAAGACACGCTGTATAAACCCAGTGACGGAAATCAAACGTCGCTATCAATTATTATTAATGTTTGCTTTAACCGATGAAGTTGTCGATACCGTCGATAGAGACGTAAAATACTTACTTTTTGTTTTGTCAATCTGTCTGTCGCGGTATTTCGGTTAATTAATTATGTAAAATAACGTGATATTATGCATATCGCATTAATCGGATCGGTAAGCACTGCGTTTCAGCGATTATCGACTGCTTAGTTTTTTTTTGGTTAATAACTTGATAACTAGTCGGACAAGTCTATCTTTGGGTTAGGTTAGTCACGATTTAACAGGTTGTGTAATTATAAAATACTAGCTGGACCCGCGACAGACGTTGTCCTGTCCAAATTTCAATAATCTTATAGAAAAAGTACTTTCAGTTTTTTGAATTTTACAATTTTTAATTCCGATTTCAGTATTCAAATGTACAACAATGAGTCTTTGAAGAAAATGTTCCATAAAAACCATAGAGTTTTATTCAAACTTTGCCCCCGTTTTTCACCCTCTTAGGGGTAGAATTTCGGAAAATCCTGTCTTATCGGATGCCTACGTCATACAAAGAACGCACCCTTCAAGTTTCAGGTCTCTTCGATTAGCGGTTTAGGCTGTGCGTTGATAGTCAGTCATTCAGGACAAAGTATTTTATAGATATAGATGAATGGAGTAACATTGTAAATAATTCAATGGAACTAAAAGAAGACTTGTTTAAAGAGAGTAACAGTTCAGATGTTTTTTTTTACTTTTAAAAACTTTGAAAATAAAATTTACATTAGACTGATATTAAAGAACCGATTGATTGATTGAACCAAATGATTTGTTAGTTACTCAATTACGTCGTAACCGCTAAATGGATTTTGATGAAATTTGGTGTATAGGTCGAATGTTCTAAATCGATACATAGGATACGGGAAAATGTTTTTTTTTACTTTTTTTTAAATCTGTGATATCTTTGACGACAAACAAGTGCGAGTCTTTGTATTCTATTATATCTCAACAATATGACAAAAGATTACGCTACAAACTCAACTCAAGACCATACCACCCACCGAACTCACCATCCTTTCAATAATTATATTATTAATAAGCATAATTTGAGTAAATTTACTTTTAAAAGGCTACCTCACCTCACGGACCCTAAAAAACGTCCCCAAAGGATTAAAATGAAATAAAAAAACACTTGAAAGAATTCAACTTTACAATAGAAGAAAAATAAGGATTTTGTGTTCATTTAACCGGTCTGTTCCCTCACACATTGCTTTTCGGTAGTAGCTCATTTGTTAAAGAGTCTTTTTAAAAATCATCGAAACGTAAAATGAGACATAATTTGGCATTGTGTAAAGGGTAATGATTTCTGAGATTTTCCAATAAAGTTGTAATTCCTTTGTGTTGTAGGTACAGGTAAATATTTCGATGCCCGTGCTCTGTAGTATTATATCATCTGCAATAATGCAACATGGGTATCGCAACACAATATTTATTTTCATAAAATTAATAAAAAAAACTATGTATACTTAAAATTCATCATCGAAATCTGTATAGTCGTGATTTATATGGCATAAACAAATATTAGCATTTATATTCTTAGAAAGAACTTGAAATTCGGAGGGTGTATTCCTTTAGGTATGTAGTAGTAGGGGTACACTAAAAATAATAAAAATAATTCCCGAAATTTTACCCCAAAAGGGGTGCAGCGGGGGTTGAAGTCAGTTTGAAAGTTACTTTACGTGAAAAGCATCTAAAACACACTTTACTATACTAAAATTCATCCTAATTTGATCCAAAATATCCTTTCTAGTAAGATATCATGAATTCTAAATTTTTAAATTTTATTTAGAATAAATTATAGGTATACAATCCAACTCAAAAAATTATGAGTAAGTACCTACATCCGTTATCAGATCAATTTCAAATAAACACGTCAATCTTAGCGCAACAAAGGAACTCTTACCGAAACGAATGCAACTGATCTTAAATCTTGGAGTATTGCACACTTACCTGCCTGAAGATGTCCATCTAATCCTTACACAATAGCGTTAGGATCAATAAACGCAGTTTTGTTTGTGACAAAATTTACAGTTAGAGCCTTCTTTACGTGGCCCGTGGTGCGTATGATAGGGTGCCTCAAAAGATGTTGCATTTTGATAAAAAAATAATGCTTGCAATTCTTGGACGCTAATATTCAACTAGGTTCCGCCGGCGGCTTCACTTGCGTGGTACCTAGATAAAATACATAAATATTGGTGGACATTTCACACATCGTCATTTAGCTCCAAACTAAGCAAAGCTTGTATGGGATCCAGAGGAACGGGAACTTAACACAAAATTTTATAATTCTAAAGCGCTTACCGCTTTAGAACTGACTAGTTCAGTTATAATAATCACAAATGTTTGAATTAGCGTCGAATTAAACCTCTTTTTTTTCGTCAGTTGATGATTTTGAGATCTACAACTACACTACAGTGTATTTTTAATGCCTCTACCACGCGAGTTCCTTCTGATTATTTAATTACGGCCAGCTAATGTGCGTCGATAATCGGGAATGAGGTCCGACTGGTCCTATCTTAATCTCTTTATTCGTAGCTCAGGTGCCGTACCACAAGCTCACAAGTAATATTAAAAGACTGGCCTCACAGCTCAGTTGGTAGTAACTCTTCCTTCATAGTTATTTATTGATAACAAATAAGTTACAGGTCACAAATTATTAATACCATAATTTTACATTCATAATTTTAGTAATATCTTCAAAATATATAATTATTAATTATTAACATAAAATTAAATAATTAGGTACATTTTAAAGTCATGAATTCATTCCTTCTGTGCTGTAGGTTGTGGGTTCGATTCCCATCCGAGACAACCATATTATGTGTGATAAACATAGATTGTTTGTTCTGTGTCTGGGTGTTTTAATGCATTATATATTATGTATTTACAAAACAAAAAGTATTTAAGTAATCTGTAAGTAATCTGTTTCCTAAAGTACAAGCTTTGCTTAGTTTGGAGCTAGATGGTGATGAGTGAAGTTCCAACAATTTTTATTTATTATATTATTAAAACAACACTACTCACGGTGCGAACGTGCCAACTCAATACGAAATTGTATAGCGTTTACACTTTCGCACCGCGAGTAATATTGTTTTGATATTACTTTAAGAACTTGTGGTACGGCTCCTGGTATTCGAGTGAGAACTGATCACTGGCTATCTGAATGGGTTTTTATTCGAATAACTAGTCTGTTTCTGCTTAAAAGATATGTTTGAAATGATCTTGAACCTTAGAGCAACACGGGCTTCTTACGGAAAGGAGTAGTCTTAGCGATATTATTACTATTAAAATAGTTCTGACGTTTGTTGCGGAGGGAAATGTGCACACAAGTGTAGTTCCGCACACTTACATGCAAAAACAGCCAACTATAATGATGACGTTAACACATAAACTATCCAACAATACACTAATAATTTGTGTATAGATGACTCACACATTGACACATTTTATAAAATGTGTATGACACTTGGGCTTGTACTTTGACAGAGGGGACCGCGGCGAATGGCTACTCCCTTCCTAGATTTACACTCTTGCCTCGTACCTCGCCTCGTGCTTCGTCTCGTGTCTCGGCTCGCACCTCGCATGATCGATAGTAAAGGAGAGAGACGCGATGCGAGCCACGAGCGTCTATTCAAACTCTTGTCTCGTGGTTCGCCTCGCACCTCGTCTCGCGACTCGTACGCGAGTGTAAATCTAGTATTAGAAAGCCCGTGTTGCTCCAAGTCTTGAACGAAACATTGAATAGCTTTATTTGGAACATTGAAGTAAGTTTTGTTTCATACTTGCTATCCTTTTCGCGCGGGTGTTATAATCAAAATTTTAATACCTTATGTTACACTAGCAGACCCGCTACAGACGTTGTCCTGTCCAAATTTCAATAATCACATAGATAAATACACGTTGCTATGACGACTGATGTTATATACGTTTTAATATTTTTTTCAATATCAACCGTTTATTTGAAAATTAATAAAATAAATAATAAATAGATTACAACTAATCCCCAAGTACGTTAGACATGCTCTCAGATCTCCAGACGCTTGATATATATATATATATATATATATATATATATATATATATATATATATATATATATATCTTGATATCCTTTGAAGATGTCTAGTGAGGGTAGTCAGAGCCACGTCCAAACATTATATTTGGCATATGCCCACATTTTGCAGTAGTTAGCATATTTGAAAATTAAAATGTTGTTAAAGTGCCCACAATCAGCGCTCTTGCTCTAGTTATTTCAATAGTTAACATGGGACATTTCTATAACTAACTAGCTGCTCGCCCCAGCTTCGCATGGGTGGTATCTGGATAAAAAGTCTACCAATTTTGAACAAACTTCACATAAACTATCTACTAAATAGTCTGAACGAAGCTTAAACATTTGGTTTTGATAGGTGAGCCCGTTCTTGAGTTATAAAATTTTGGCAGGCGCCCCGGCTTCGCACGGGTAGCATGTTATTATACATATAAACCTTCCTCCTAAATCACTCTATCTATTTAAAAAAAACCGCATCAAAATCCGTTGTGTAGTTTTAAAGATATAAGCAGACATACATACATACATACGCGGGAAGCGGAAAGCGACTTTGCTTTATACTATGTAGTGATATAGATATAAACAGATGATAGGCGTTTATACTTTAAATTTGATAATACAGTAAGTTTCTTTGGTCATGGAGAAATTCCAAAAATAAATCTAAAGGCATTCCAAACGTAATTTAATTTACGCAGCTTATTGTCTCCACAACCACACGGCTTTTAAATTATGTATTACAACGTTAATGTATTATTTAACACCCGGTCCAGTTTCGACACATTTCTTGCAGGCTCCCCGTAGAGTCCCCGCTGTTGGTGGATGGGTCAAGTGGAAAGCGGCAGTCGATTATAATAAGTGATGTTTATACCCAAAAACTTGCTGAGACTGGCTCAATCGAAATGTACCTAATATACATGTACTTTGTAATATCAATCGCAAAGGTTTGCAAATATTGTTCTTATATTATTTACTAGTATTATTTATATTTTATTTCCCGAGTGGATATATGACATAAATTTATTTGACAAACACAGACAGAAGACGCAAAATAAACATTTAAAATATGTTAAATAACAAGACGTGACTTTATGACAATATCATCCACACAAAAGACTTCAACGCGCTACTTTTGGTTGCGTATGCGCAACAAAAGATACAATATGGTATGATGATTAATACTAATTATTATATTTTTGATTTACTTTTGACGAAATAATCCACCGATGAATAATTAATAAATCAGATTTAAAGACATGATTAAAAGTCTAATAATGATATATTTGTTTATTTTGAATAAAAACACACGGAGAAAAGACGTTAAAGTTTATACAAAATCCACGTAGCTAATGAATTCAAATAAAACAAATGGTCGCAAGACTGCCGTGAGGAACCTCGTAAGGAACACGCTGGATGCTCCTAACTTGGACCCCGTCCTCGACTCCCTAGGCGTCTGGTACTTTTTCACGGTGTCAACGAGATCGGATTGACAGCAGACGGGTTAAAAACTATGATACTGCAACAGTGTTTGTCAATCAACATAGCAGGGTCCACTCGCATACCAGTTTTTGTACGACTGTTAGTTAAGAAATTATGGTGACGGTTGGGGTTTAGAAAATAGCTAGAGAGACAGAAAATAATTACATTTAAAAAGCTACAAAGAAAATCGTCGAAAAAGTTCTAAAAATTTGAAAAGTTAAGTCCTAGATCAAATTCAAATTCAAATTAAAAAAACATTTATTTCAATAAAATCACAAGGGTCACTTTGAAACGTCTTAGGAACTAGGTGAAGCTACGCCGATTCCACGCTACCAAGCCTAGAAGAATCAGGCAACAAACACGGCGTGGGGTGCATGCCGACATAATATTATTAAAATGACAAAACACGGCAGTAGAGTGTAAAATGGTGGCGATTCTTTTGTGTCCAAGCTAAACCTCGTCCTAAGCTGTCCTCATCTTAATGATTATTTTAAATATATCGATAGTTACTATAACCATATTGTTAAGGTGATACAAGAGGCCGCAATAAAAAGCGCACGTCCTAAGCGTAAAAATTGTCGAAAGGTGATTGGGTGGAACTATCATGTCAAAGACAGCCATCGGGCCGCCAGGTTATATTTCAGCTGCTGGGTGATGGCCGGCAAGCCTCCTAAGGGTGAAATATTTAATAAAATGCGTAATAGTCGATCTGAATTTAAGAATAAAGTTAAGTGGTGCCAGAAAAACGAGGAAATGATTAAAATAAACATATTAGCAACTCACAGGAGGAGCAATAACTTTTCAAAATTTTGGAATGCAACTAAAAAACTAAATTATAAACAAAACTTGCCGGTATCGATGGATGGTGTGCAGAAACCACTGCCCATAGCTGAAATGTTTGCTAATAAATTTAAAGTTAACCCGCAGCCTGCTAGGAGTGTGCCTGCTACCAATCCCCTTTTTAGTGAACACCCAGAAGTTACAGTTAAGGCAGTGAGGGATGCAGTGAGAAACATGAAGCGTGGCAAGTCGCCGGGACACGACGGTCTTGGCATTGAGCACATTCTTTATGCTAGCGATACCATATTTGAGCACCTAAGTATCTTTTACAACTTATGCATTAAATACAGTTATCTACCGAGTGATCTCATGAGAACAATAGTGATACCCATAGTTAAAAACAAAACTGGCGATTTAAGCTCTTCATCTAACTACCGCCCCATATCGTTAGGTACTGTTATAGGTAAAGTGTTGGAGCGACTTATCTATCCCGAGTTGAAAAATATAAAAATTGACGACGCGCAATTTGGTTTCCGAGCCGGTCTCTCAACGGATTCGGCAATTATTGGTCTTAAAAGCACCGTGAACTACTACACTTCACAGGATACGTCTGTCTATGCTTGTTTTCTGGACCTAAGTCGTGCATTTGATCTAGTGAATTATGACATTCTCTGGGCCAAATTGTCGGATGCCCAAGTTCCAAATCATGTGGTGAATCTGTTGAGATACTGGTACGAAAACCAAATTAATAATGTCAAATGGGGCGACACGACCTCTAGTGATTACAGACTAGAGTGCGGGGTGCGTCAAGGGGGATTGACCTCTCCGGATCTATTTAACCTGTACGTAAATGACCTGATAGGGGAGCTCAGGAGGGCCCGGACTGGTTGTCATTTAGGCAACGTCTGTGTGAATAGCTTAAGCTATGCTGACGACATGGTCCTCCTGAGCCCTTCGATCAAAGGACTGAGAAAGCTACTTTTAATCTGTGAGCAATATGCTATTGATCACGGGCTAAAGTATAATGTGGCGAAAACGGAAATGATTGGAGTGCGTCGACTATGTTCTCTGATGCGGGAGTACCTGACTTCTTTTCAATAATAAGATCTCGTATAGCGGCTTTCTGGAATAGGCTAAGTCGCTCTAACAATAGCATCCTGAGGGCTGTGTTTGACTATCTGCCCAACCCAATTTACAAACATTGGATTTCCGTCCATATGGACGAAAATAGGAAGTGACGTGTGGGGTAGTTACTTACTTTACATAAGTACCTACCCATGAAATTTCTATTTCTATTCTATTTAGTTTTTCTAATGTATTTTATTTTGTATTATTACCGTGTGATATGGGCCTAAATGTGCCTGAAATAAATGACTTTTTTTTTTTTTTTTTTTTTTTAAACCTAAAAATTCGTAAAAAAACGTTCGATCTTATTCCTTTTACATTAAAGTCTAAATTGGAGTCACATCAAAATGACAGTCCTAAAACTTGGGATATTTTAGCCGTTTCTCTATTTTATTTCGCATATTTGACACAACCAAGCGTCATCTTAGTCAACACCAATTTACATGTCGATTAAATTTAGCTTTACGTTTCTAAATCGATTACAAAAATCGTAAATTTATTCAAAACTATTCTAAGTTTTAGAACTGTCACTTTAAGGTTACGCTATTTTAAACTTTAACTTAAAAGAAATAAGATCGATAGTTTTTAGGAATTTTAACTCAAGAGGCTGCCAGTCGCTGATTGCTCTTTTTCGAAACGAAAAAAGAAATACTTCTGAACAAGCCACATCTCCTATTTTTATAAGTAAGTATATTACTTCAGGTTCCTACCTAGATTTCTATTAAGCTGAAAACATAATAGCAGAAACTTTTCACGATAAAAATATTATATCAAAATGATACGTTTTAGAATTTATGATCGAAATATTTTATATACCTACTATTAAAATCAACTTGTGATTTATTGTTAAAGATAGGTAATATGTAGATCTAGATTTCTATTAGGATAGATTTTTGATAAGTAATTATACATAATTTATATCATTAATTTATTCGAAAAGCTAAGGCGGACCACGCGCGGACGTGTGTTTGTCATCATTGCAGCGGTCGGTAGGATTATTTATCGAAGTGATTAAAGATGGGTACATCTTTATTCACATATACTATACATTATAAAATAGGAGATGTGGCTTGTTCACAAGTATTTCTTTTTTCGTTTCGAACAAAAATAATCGTCGACTGGCAGCGTCTTAAGCGTGGACATAACAGAATCGCCACCAATTTCTCACTCCCTTTACACTTAAAAGTTTAAAAAATATTATACATTATTAGTTATTTTGATAAAAGCGCACACTATCTCGAAGAAATATTCAATCTTCAGTATTCGACCAACAAATTAATAAGCATAAAAATCGACCAAGCCGATATTTCCCATTACAAGCGTGTATGTTTTAATTGCCTTAATACCAACAAACTGCTAGTTAACGCTTAATTAACACTTCTCTCATACAGTGATATATATTTTCAATTAACTATACGTTTGTATGTGGACGTAATAAGGGAAGGATTTAGAACATGGTCTCTTTAAATTCTAATTTGATCTATAATGATGGTAATTTCTGAATCCCCAGACACTTAATGACCTAAATGAGATATATCTCTAACATATATTTTTTTACGGTGTCATAAAAACAATAGAGACAGTATACAAGGACGTTAAACACCCTCTCAGATCTCCAGGCGCTCAAATTCTTGAAGATGTCTTAGGTGGGTAGTTCGAAGGCTCTTTAGTTATTATTATTATTATTATTTTTTATTGTTTACGTACTTGAGTAGTACTTTTAATAATTATTCTTGTTTGAGCCTTCACCTTGTTCGATTGGCATCACACTGGAGCTCTACATAGCTTTAAGAAAAGGATCATTAAAAAAAAGGTAGACCCCAAGCCGTGTTTGTTGCCTGATTCTTCTAGGCTTGGTCGCGTGGAATCGGCGTAGCTTCACCTAGTTCCTAAGACGTTTCAACGTGATCCTTGTGATTTTATTGAAATAAATGATTTTTGAATTTGAATTTGAGCTCTTTTGATCGGTTTTTTTCCTGCGCCGCCTCCTTAACTTCCTTATCGACTTGACAGCTATTTTCTCTTTTATCTGTCTCATGTAGTTTATTCGTGGCCTTCCTCTTCCTCTCTTCCCTTCCCTCCAATATGGTCTTTATGTAACTACTAGCCGACCCGTTACAGACGTTGTCCTGTCAAATTTCAATAAGCGAATAGAAAAGACTGAATGTTTTTAGTCTGTGATGTCAGATTTGTTGCACACCAGCGCCATCTATACAGAAACCATCCCTTTTGCGTTTTTTATCGTTTTGGGGATGTTTTTCATATTTTAAAGTAGTCTATTATTTATTCGGACATTATATCTACATCTACAGCAAATTTCAACGAAATTCGTTTTGTCTTTTAGGCCTTATTGAGGAACAAACATACATACAAACTCACAAACTTTCGCAATTATAATGCTTCTGCTCTTAAGAGGCTCCCAGTCGCTGATTGCTCTTTTTCGAAACGAAAAAAGAAATACTTCTGAACAAGCCACATCTCCTATTTTTATAAGTATATTAGGTACTTCAGGTTCCTACCTAGATTTCTATTAAGCTGAAAACATAATAGCAGAAACTTTTCATGATAAAGATATTATTTCAAAATGATACGTTTTAGAATTTATGATCGAAATATTTTTTATACCTACTATTAAAATCAACTTGTGATTTATTGTTAAAGATAGGTAATATGTAGATCTAGAATTCTATTACAATAGATTTTTGATAAGTAATTATACATAATTTATATCATTAATTTATTCGAAAAGCTAAGGCGGACCACGCGCCGACGTGTGTTTGTCGTCATTGCAGCGGTCGGTAGGATTATTTATTGAAGTGATTAAAGATGGGTACATCTTTATTCACATATACTATACATTATAAAATAGGAGATGTGGCTTGTTCACAAGTATTTATTTTTTCGTTTCGAACAAAAACAATCGTCGACTGGGAGCGCCTTAATGATTGTGTTCTTGATATATTTAAGAACTTCACGTAAAAATAAGCCATAAATACAGCCCTGCATTAACAAGTGAGATACCATTTATAAGAGTTTGCGTGCAAAGCATATTTTTATTCTTACAGATCTCAATCTTGCATGGCATTCAAAGGTATTCTCATTCTATAATAAAAAAAATATATCAGAATTGAATTAAATTTAGTATTCTTGTAAGCGACGATGGGCTTGCAGGTTGTAAGTCACGTGTGGAATGCTAACTACTGCAAAATGCGTGTGCCAAATGGGACATGCCTCTGACTAACTGGTCTTCAGTTATCTTCAAAGGTCTGAGGGCCTGGAGATCTGAGAGGATGTCTATCGTACTTAGAGATTACAGTCGTAATCCTTTTTTTTTAATTTAATCGTAATATGTGGAACAATTGTGTTAGGCAGTTAGACAACTTCTGCATCAAGTCATCATCATCATCATTTCCGTCGTAGGCACGTTCACTTCTGATTTATAGATATAGTACCTAATCTGTGAGAGTTATGAAACCTTTTTGTAATTTTTTGTATTTTAATAGTGTTAGTTTTGACATTTGGATGATACGATGTCGATACGATAGTGATTCGCGCCCCCAAGTGTCAAGGTTTGTCACATCGAGAATAATGAAAGTTTATTCAAAATAACATCTAGTCTTAAATTACATAATTATTTGATTTGGCTGATGTAATAATTGGTACTTTTCTTAAAAAACTTTCGTTTTTTTAATCGGTATTTGACATTTCTGTAAGATTGTTGGCATGTCCCAAATATCTGCATAAAATGTAAGCGTAATTACGATTCGTTATCAGATAAAGTCGTGTATGTAACGAATATTTCACAGATTCCGTGTCGATTCCGCTTAAATTTCTCACTTTATTTAGTTAAATCCATTTGAAAGTTGATTTTGACACTGCGATCAATTTGATTAAGCTTTCACTTGATTGAGTTTGCCTTGATTGTGTTTATTTTAATTGGAATAAAGATTTGATAAATCGAGCAAAATCTAAATTGGCTTGATTTCTTTTACATACCTAAGTTTATTTTCCGTATTCAATTCATTTCAATTTATTTATTCTTCTATAAACATAATTTTATGCACTAATTATAACACACACAACAAAATAACCTTATCATAAGAGCTACATAGGTATACCTATAATCTATATAAAAGAAAGTCGTGTTAGTTACACTATTTATAACTCAAGAATAGCTGAACCGATATAGCTGAAAATTGGTGGGAAGGTAGATTAGAACCAGGAGACGGACATAGGATACTTTTTAACGGGAACGGGAACGAGAACGGGAACGGGAACAAGAACTTAACACAACATTTGTTAATTCTAAAACGATATGAAGTTCGCCGGGTTAGTTTGTATAATAATATAATTATGTTTGAAGAGATTGTTATCAGCAAAAGCATCTTCATAATGTAAATATATTGTCATAATAGTACCTTACCTACATAACTACACATTTTTACGCGGATCTTTATCACATGACCTTTAACCCGTGTAAAAATCAATAATAGGTAATGTAATCACCATAATCTGAATAATATTTTTACCTACAGAACATTGAAGTTATTGAACTATAAGACTAGGTACATTTGCAATTAATATTTTTCAATGAAGAGGTCGCCTTCAATGTTTCAATCATTCTATATATTGCCTTTGAAAAGCAAAACTGGCTTTTAAATGTAGTTTTAGCTACTTTCTATTTTCAAATAACATTTGTGAGTGATGCTGATAGTCAAGTCGTAATTTTCCATTGTCCATACGTACTTCGTTGCGCTGGCGCCACTTTTTACTATGCAACCAGACACTCAAAAAACACCATTGTTCCAAAATACGTTTCATTCACAATTTTACCCATTAACGGAATTAGTACCAATAAACTTATTCATTCATAACGCTGAATGTTGGCGCTGACCGTTGCTTTGCGTCGTTGGTGGGAAAAAAAGACATAGACGCGGCAGCGATCTTCTCAAAGAACAATAATATTCAGTATCTTATTTTTAAAGTAGGATTGCTACGTGTTCCAGAATTCTGTTAGAACTCCTAGCTTAAGGACCCTAAATAGTATTTATCCCTAAATAGTCGTTTCAAATCTAATGTTTGGACGTGCCTCTGTCTATCCCTTTTAGACATCTTCGAGGATCTAAGCGCCTTGAAATCTGAGAGTAAGTCTATCGTACTTGGAAATTACCATCGTGATCCTATTGTGGGGTTTGTTCTAACGAGTAAATGATGTAGTCCACACAAGGTATTTCGTAGTAACAGTTTTTATTTCCAACTCACTTGGTAGGAGTAGACACACAAGCTTATAACAGCACAAGAAGCATCAAAAGGTAGAAATAGGTAAGCACAGCGAAGGAAGAGATGGAAGAAAGTTCACAGAGTAAAGATAAAGCACTTAAAATAGTAAGGCACGAAAAGCTACGCGAGAGGAAGCAAGGACGCGAGCGAGTAGCGCAGGTATTGCGTCGCATCGGTAAGGTTCGACTGCCGGCCAGCCGGCCCCCGTGTCTGCGCCCGCGCTCCGTCGTGAAGTTCGAGCGAGTCGGGAGCGCGTTGGAATGCGGCGAAACAATGCCTGCTGCATACTACGGGTTTCGCCCGACTGTGTTCGTCAATGTATTATTTATTTAGTTTTTTGTGTTTAGTATATAGTAGTAAGTATAGTGTAATGTACGTGTATATATAATGTAGGTTCCCTACATCACTCCCTCCCAGAGGCCGTGTCTACGGATGATAGTAATCTGGGAAGTGGACACGTCTTCCCGATCGTGTTGTCCGCGTGGCGTTTATGGGCTGTGGGGTGGATTGAGGTTGAGGAGGTTCAGGAGGTTCAGAAGGTGGCTGGGAAGGGGCTGCGTCGTCACATAATATGTAGGCTGGCTTCAGGCGGTCTACCGATACCGTGATGTGTTTGCCTTTTATTAAGATTTTAAAAACTTTTAAACCCCTTTTTATGATTTCGTGCGGACCAGTATATGCAGGCTGAAGTGAACCACGTAACGCGTCTTCCCTAAGAAATACGTGGCTACATGTGGCAAGGTCTTTGAAAACAAAAACTTTATTATTATTATTACTGTCGTGGTGTTTGGTTGGAATTGGACGCAGGTTTTCGGCGAAGGATTTTAAGCGCGTTGAAAAGTCAGTGATGTCAGTAGTGTGGTTGACGTAACTTTGTTCGAAAAATTCGCCGGGGAGTCGAAGCGACTCTCCGTATACCAGTTCGGCTGATGAGGCCTGAAGGTCTTCTTTGAAGGCACTTCTTATGCCCAGAAGGACGAATGGTAGACTGTCGGTCCAATTTTGATCGGCATGACAAGTTATAGCCGCCTTCAATTGCCGGTGAAACCGCTCCACCAAGCCGTTGCATTGGGGGTGGTATGCGGTTGTCCTCCGATGTTGGAAGCCGATAAATTTAGACAACTGCTGGAATAATACTGATTCGAATTGTCTGCCTTGGTCAGTAACAATATCGGCAGGGCAACCGAAGCGGGACACCCAGTTTGATATGAATGCTTTGGCTACCGTTTCTGCAGTGATATCGGTCAATGGTACAGCTTCAGGCCATCGTGTGAAACGATCGACAGCTGTTAAACAGTACCGATAATTATTAGAGGGGGGCATGGGTCCGATTAGGTCTATGTGAACATATTTGAAACGTGCAGAGGGTAAATCAAGCGTACCCAAAGGCGACGAGACGTGGCGGGTTACTTTTGTGCGTTGACATGTTAAACATGCCTTAGACCAATCACGGCACTCCTTTCGCATGAGGGGCCAGACGAAACGTTGTGCAACGAGCTTAGCCGTGGCGTTGGCACCTGGGTGGCTAAGTGAGTGAAGACAGTTAAAAATCAGCTGACGAAGAGGTTTGGGTACGAATGGTCTGGGCGTCGGTGTACTGACGTCGCAGTACAATGGCGTGCGACTTCCAGGTAGGTTCGTTTTAGACAAACGAAGAGATGATTCGCCCTGAAGATGTTCTTTTAGCTCCTGGTCTGTATTTTGGGCCTGAGCTAGTACTTCTAGGTCGACAGGCGCCTGTATTTCGTCGATGCGAGAAAGTGTGTCAGCGACGACGTTTTCACTACCCGCGATATGCTGGATGTCGGTAGTGAACTGCGCAATTAGGTCGAGGTGTCTGTACTGGCGTGGTGAGCAGCTATTCTTCCGTTCATGGAATGCGTAGCAGAGCGGTTTGTGGTCAGTGTAGACGGTGAAGTGGGTAGCCTCTAGCATAAAGCGAAAGTATTTGATACTCTCGTAGATTGCCAAAAGTTCGCGATCATACGGCGAATATTTAATTTGAGCAGGGCTTAATTTACGAGAAAAGAATGCGAGAGGTTGCCAGGATCCGTCTCTGAATTGTTGTAAGACTGCTCCTAACGCCGTGTCTGAGGCGTCAGTGACGAGACCTAATTTGGCCCGAGAATCGGGATGTGCCAGAAGGGCTGCGGTGCAGAGGCTCTTTTTGCAAGCTTCGAAAGCTTGTAGGTAGGTTCCTTGTATATCGACTGGATGAGAGGCTTTAACCGATCCGACAAGGAGGGTGTTTAAGGGTGCTTGTATCCGGGCAGCGTTTGGTATAAATCTCCTGTAAAAGTTTATCATTCCCAAGAAACGTCTGAGCTCTCGGACTGTTTTCGGGGTTGGAAAGTCGGAAATAGCTTGCACCTTATTGTCTAAAGGTTTTGTGCCTTTTTCAGAGATGGTATAGCCCAGGAAGGTTACCTCGGGAAGTCCGAAGACACATTTTGCCGTGTTGACGAGTACGCCGTAGTCCCTCATACGGGAGAAAATTTGGCGTAAGTGGTTTTCGTGTTGTTCCTTTGTCCTAGAGAATACTAAAAAGTCGTCCAGGTACGGATAAACGAAGTCTAGTCCGCGAGTCATCTCGTCCACGAATCTCTGGAATGTTTGTCCGGCATTTCTCAATCCGAACGTCATAGCAGGGAATTCGTAGAGACCGAAGGGAGTCGTGATCGCGGTTTTAGGTATATCGTCCTCGGCGACGGGAATTTGATTGTAAGCTTTGATCAAATCTATAGTGGAGAAGAATTTACAACCGGACAAGCAGTAGGAAAAATCATGAATGTGGCGGATTGGGTATTTGTCAGGAATAGTCCTGGCATTGAGCAACCTATAATCGCCACACGGACGCCAGCTGTTATCTTTTTTGGGTGCAAGATGGAGGGGAGATGACCAAGGGCTGTCGGACGGTCGAGCTGTTCCGTTGGCTAGCATTGCGTCGAATTCCTGTTTGGCTATTTTGTGTTTATCGGGGGCTAGCCTGCGGGGACGACATGATATTGGAGGCCCTGGTGTAGTTCGAATGTGATGTTTAGTGTGATGTTTGACGATGCCCGGTGTACCAGCAGGCCGTGTTATTTCAGGATACTGAGCTAGTATTGCATGATAACTATCGTTGCTGCCTGGCGGGACCTTTACGCTTAACACTAAGCTGTCGGATTGAGCGACTGCGGCTAAAGTGCTGATGTTGGTTAAGCTATCGATGAGCCTTTGGTTGCTAACATCGACGATTAAGCGGTAGTGTGAAAGAAAATCTACTCCTATTATTGCTTTCGTGACGTCAGCGACGACGAAACGCCATAGAAAGGCGCGGCGTAAGCCTAGGTTTAAATTTAGAGTTAAGTAGCCATAGGTGTCGATAGCCGAACCATTAGCAGCACATAGTTGGTATGATGTTTTGCTACGCCGCTCCCGAAATGCGGATACAGGATATACACAAATGTCACTACCAGTGTCCACTAAAAAATGTTCCTTTGTATCACGGTCGGTGACGAAGAGGCGACCCGTAGGGTTCCGGCAATCATTGGTCGCCATTACTGACTGCCCGGAGCGTTTCCCGCTTTGTAGTCGCACGGTTTCAGACATTTCCGCGCCTGCGTACCAAAGCTGGAGTGATACCAACAGACAGGGAACTTTCGGTAGCAGGAGTCAGACCTGCGTGACAGCGATCGGCTGCGGTTTCCTTGACCCCGTTCTGTTGATCGTGATCTGCCGTTATTTTGGGCAGTAAGTGCACTGACTTGTCTAGTTAGCTCGGCAATCTGTCGAGTCAGCTCGTCGTTCGGTGATGATGAGGCTGCTGCAACCACCTGGTGCGTAGATGGTGCGATGTCGTTGATTCGATCAGCCAGATCTGCTAGTTCTTCTAAGGACTGCGAAGTTTGAGATGCGACGATCGGTTGTATCCCTGTTGGCAGCCGGCTGGTCCAGATGGTCCTAATAAAGTCCTCAGGTACCTTCGGTCCCGCCAAATGTTGCAGATGTCGGAGAAATTGTGACGGCTTCCTACTGCCTAGTTCCTCGTGCATGAGCAGTTGCTTGACTTTGTTTTCTCGAGATACCGATAATCGCTTAATCAATTCGGCTTTTAATCGGTCATAATCGGGAGGTCCCACGAGTATGTCTTCCACTTCCGACGCATATTGTCTGTCCAAATTCCCAAGAATGTGGTAGAATTTGGTTGTGTCGTCAGTGATTTTGTATATAGCGAACTGACCTTCAATTTGAGCGAACCAAATTGCTGGTTTTTCTGGCCAAAATGGGGGAATTTTTATGTGGTGGGCTGAAGCACGCGGTGGGCTTGAAACGCGTTCCGCCATTTTAACACGCTGGCGTGGTCGCGTGTTTACCTTGGAGTTCTCAGTGTCACTTTCGTTGCTGCTGCTCATTCTCTTTAATTATATATGTCTTCTTTTAAATGTCCTGCGTGTTCGGATCACGTCGGGGTCACCAGTTGTGGGGTTTGTTCTAACGAGTAAATGATGTAGTCCACACAAGGTATTTCGTAGTAACAGTTTTTATTTCCAACTCACTTGGTAGGAGTAGACACACAAGCTTATAACAGCACAAGAAGCATCAAAAGGTAGAAATAGGTAAGCACAGCGAAGGAAGAGATGGAAGAAAGTTCACAGAGTAAAGATAAAGCACTTAAAATAGTAAGGCACGAAAAGCTACGCGAGAGGAAGCAAGGACGCGAGCGAGTAGCGCAGGTATTGCGTCGCATCGGTAAGGTTCGACTGCCGGCCAGCCGGCCCCCGTGTCTGCGCCCGCGCTCCGTCGTGAAGTTCGAGCGAGTCGGGAGCGCGTTGGAATGCGGCGAAACAATGCCTGCTGCATACTACGGGTTTCGCCCGACTGTGTTCGTCAATGTATTATTTATTTAGTTTTTTGTGTTTAGTATATAGTAGTAAGTATAGTGTAATGTACGTGTATATATAATGTAGGTTCCCTACACTATTTCATTTAATTTTTACTTGTTTTACAAAAAAATTAATTGAAAACTAGAAACTAGCCAAAAAACGACTTTGAAGTAAAAGGTTTTATAAATACCTACTTACACGTATACTAATAATAAAAATGTAGATTTATTCATGAAACTGTCAAGAATGGCTGTCAGTTCAATAATAAACTTTTGCCATAATGAAGTACCATTCACAGTATTTACGACATTCCAGAGCATCATAGATTTTTACCACCATGAAAGCGCGAAATCCGAAAAAAAGATGTCAGGATGAGAATGAACACAAAAATAAATATGTAACAGACGCCCATTACAGGGATACGCCTTAGAACACCTTTAGTCCCTTCTGCCGGCGCTATCTTCACAAAGGCAACAAAATGGAAAAATAAGAACAAAATCATTAAGATATCTTAGGTAGCAAACTACAAGCGGCGGCGAGCAAAATTCAGCGTTTTTTACTGACTGCCTCGATTCTGCAGCGCATCGGGCATGTTCGCGGACGCTCGGGTAGATTGGTTTGCAGCGATTATGCGCAAACGAATAGCGTCATTACTGGGCAGAGTGAGAAGCAGTCACAACAGCATACTGAAATTAATATCTGAGAAGTACGATTGCCCCATATTTCACCATTGAATCAAAACTGTAATACCTAATTGTTAATTTTAATTTGTAAATATATTTTCTTGTATTTTGTTATTTTATTGTGTATTTGTGAAATTTTATGGACCTAGTTGTCTATACTAATCTGCAATAAAGAGATTTGAATTTGAATTTACTTTTGTATGATTAGGAAACATCATCAAACAGCCTTATTATTTTTGTATGTAGTCATAATAAGCGCTTCTGGCGCTCACTTCGAGTCCATAATTAATTCTTTATACTAAAATCGAGACCATTTGGCAATTATGCAGACAATTTAGAACCTAGTTTATTTCTTTTGAATATTTTATACCTCTTAAATTTTTGGTAGTTATATCCAAAAATATGGGGGAGACACTTGAAATTTAAAGGAGAGGTATTTAAAATAAACGGAGTCATTTATGTTGTTGTCATCATGAAAGAAAACATTAAACTCAATCTTTCGAACCGCATTGTCACTTACATTCTAATTTCAAAGAATGTACTTAACCTCGAATAGGTCATACCATTATTATGACAAAATGCGTTAATATAGCAACTTGTAGCAGGTTTTTTCAGTATAAAAAGCGCGATAAAGCTCGCAATAAAACCTTGAGATTCCACACTACTTTCCCATGACTTGCACCACACAGTAAGGGCATCGTCGGACCCTTTAAGAAAATGTGAGATGCTTCGGGTGCTAGTTTTTTTCCCTTCTCGTGGGAGGTGGGACGTGGGACGTAATTGCCGAAATTCCTAATTTTTGACAATCAATAAGCAGGATATTGCTATTATGACGAGCGGTCGTTGAGTGTTTTATGAAAAGCTTGAGAAAAATTTTGATGTTCGCCATTGTCATGATGGTCGGGGTTTTTGATGGAATTATGATAGGTGGTTGTAAAATGTTGAGTTTATGCACGGGGATGACAGTTATTATTTTTCATTTGAATTAGGAATCGATTGCCGTATCGAAAGCGTGGAAATATAATTCAAATTCAATTCTAATTCAAATTCAAAAATCATTTATTTAAATAAAATCACAAGGATCACTTTGAAACGTCTTAGGAACTAGGTGAAGCTATGCCGATTCCACGCGGCCAAGTCTAGAAAAATCAGGCAACAAACACGGCTTGGGGTCTACCTTTTTTTTAATGATCCATTCCTTAATGCTATGTAGAGCTCCAGTGTGATGCCAATCGAACGAGGTGAAGGCTCAAACAAGAATAATAATTAAAAGTACTACTCAAGTAAGTACGTAAACAATAAAAAAAAATAACTAAAGAGTCATTAATTTATTATTTATTTTAATTAAATTAGCAGACCCGGCCACGCGTTGCTGTGTCAACAGTTTACAATAAAATAGTATTGCGACTATAAATTGAGATGTAAGCTATATCCTATCCTATCCTATCTTTCAAGTTGGATCAAACAGCATCGGTTAAGTAGTTTAGGAGTTCATCGCGACAAACAACGTGACGCGTTATTTATATATATTAAAAAGATTAGATATTAGAAAAAAGGTATACTTAGAACACACCAAATACTTTCCAACCGTATAAACGTACTTCCATGATCACTGATGCGGAAGAAAGGGAATATTTTAAATGATTCCTATATATACTTTCTAGTTATTTAAAGTAGTAATTCATAGTTGTATGTGTAAACAAAAAACTGTAGAAAAAAAAAACACAAAGAAAGTGGACATCTCAGACCTCAGATCGGTGCTTAATCCTTGATGATGTCTGCTGGAGTTAGCCAAAGTCACGTCCAAACATTAAATTTGGCACAGGACCACATTTCATGTAGCAGCCTTCCATACATGACGGGTCGCAAGTCCATCGTCGCATCGTACAAACTTCGGTTAAATTAACAAATAAGTGATACGTTTCATTTTAATTAGTTGCTCACTCAGTAAGCTCATATAAAAACCTCTTACTAATTGACTCTTTCATAAAGTCAACAGTACCTACCAGCTGAAATAAACTAAAGCCGAGTCTACATAACTAATTCGTTCCGTCATAACAAAGACTTATTCAAATTGTATATTTTAGTTTAATTGTCCATTCATACGCCAAGCGGACTCACACGTAGATAATCAACTCGGACGGTGATGTTTTAATAAATTTCATATCTCCGTCTCTTTCGCACAAGGTTGAACAGCTGTGAGTGAAGGAGAAGGGTGATAATGGGAATAGTTTTCCTGAGGAATCCCACTCACCCCACAGGACCATTCGTGACGCTAATCCAATTTTCATCTAAGAAATTGTGGTTGCTAGTGTTGTGGTGGAATTTAACTCAAATTTAAAACTATTTTAATACTAAATTGTTTTTTATTATATGTGATTTTTCTATCTTTATGATACTAGCTATTGAGCGCGGCTTTTCCCGGATAAAAAGTGACCTAATAATTTTTTTAATAAATTTATAACTTATGCCGTGTTTCTCTATAACAAAATTCGCTTTATATTTACTTTGCTAAATCCGCAAAATATTTTTTTTATGTACCTCCTCTACCTACTCTACCTACCTACTTGTTAAACAATACAGTAAACTCACAATATTTCTGTAAGAACCATACTCCTACTATATTGGTTCCTTAATTCTTTATATCGATATGCACCTTTCCATCCCTACACATCGCCGCCCCGCCCCGGCACATCAATAATACCAATCCACAAAACAATCTTAAACACCATAATTTACTCTCAAAATGTGGCGATTTTGTCGCCTAATTTGTTAAAATTGTTCTTTGATTTTTTTTACCCATCCCTATTTTTTTTAACTTTGCCAAAATGAGTAAGCGATTCCACGCTCTGTGTGTTCCGAAGATTAATTGTTGCGAATGGATCATTATTATATTTTTTGTAGAAAAGAATATCTCTATTAGTACCTACCTACCTACGAGAATGATCTTTTAGTAAAAGATTTTTCTCTATTATGTCACGTGTTTTTTGTGTATTTTTAAAACTTTTATAAAATATTCATGGGTACTGGCCTGAAATTTATCGAAATAGAGCTAAATTATAAAAAAATATATTGCATGTAACCTTCTTCATTATTTTTTTCTTATCAATTCTCTGTCGGTTACGAAAAAAAATCTTTAGAACTAGCAAAATAACTTATTCTAAGTTTCCACCTAACCTAATAGTGTTTCTCTTTGCATACTTACTTAAATGATTCTCGGAACTACATCTTATAAAACACCCTTAATCCTTTGTTTACCCCAATAAAACTTAGTTTAGCATAACTTCTAAAAACCTCCTTACTTATTCAAGAAGGAGATAATCCCTGAACAGAACCTATTTACTATTTTACTGTCCACATGTTTTAAATATGGAACTTGGACTTCTGCAAGTGTAAACCTGACCGAATTATATGATTCGAAATTCAAAAAAGAACCACTCAATAAAACTTTACAACGCTACCTTGCAGTTGGTACAATAAAATAACTGTTCGTATAGGCGCCTAAAGATAAGCAATTTACACTTGGTTCCTTTATAAGTTTATTACACCTATTGTGGGTCCGTGCTGTAGGTATCCGTAAAAAGTACCTGGAGATTGTGGTTTGGTTGAAGAACTCAAAATTACTGGGTGTTATCCACAAACTAATGAACGACTGTAAAGTTTGAGCTCAACAATTAGTCACTTTCTTCAGAATGTTCTAGAATTATTACTAATACTAAGGAACTTACTAAAGAATTGTTGTTTTTTCTATTTAGTGTAGGATTGAATTTCGAAAGATGCAACTTCGGAAGACCGAGCTTCGACTAGCTTGAGTTTCGACAAGACTGAACATCGACACGGCTTTTCCGAGAGGGTGGTATGTTTCCAATTGATTTCTTACAGTTCCAATTAATTTCTTACTCGACGCTCGTCGTCGTTATTTTACTGTGTCGACAAAGTCTAAACTTTTAACGTGAGTGCATTGAGCTTAATGTGTACGTAGTACATTAAGCTCAATGCGTGAGTGACAAAAATTAGAACAAAAGTCCGAAATTAACATTTTACGCTGCGTGTTTCCCCAAACTATTTACAACTTCACCCTTGCTTCACCTTGTTGGTTGTTTTGGGTGCCTAAAGGGATCATCCTAATAACCCATTGTCTCTTACACACAAAAGCACCGCTTCCATTTTATGCACCGCAGTGTACTAACGTCATAAAATGCTATCTACGATAACGTTCCACGAAGTGTATGGAGTAACGCCGATAGCGGGTGTGTTCGTAGGTACTCGTACCTATTATTTTGTTTCCAGAAAGATCTGTTTAGGTACCTACAGAGTAACCTGTTCCTACAGGTTTCTTGAAACTTAAGTACTACCTATTTGGAAGAAGTTATTAAAGACCTACTGACATAAGAACGCTTCAACTGCGCAAATAGATAGAATATAAAAATAAATTGGTTAGATGTCATTATTTCTAGGACATAATGGGTCAAGTGCGAACGGGCATCGCAAAATCAGGGTTCCGGCGCCTGAATTAACATCTGATTTTACAGACTGACGCAACATTTACTTTTTATGAATTTGTACCCAGAAATAAACTAGTATAATTCTTAAAATTGCTTTATATGTAATATTTACAGCCTTGTACTATACTCCTGTTAGTATCTAATCATCATTTGAGTTTGTTGCTTTTATTACTTCAGCCAGTGGAATAAAAAACCTAAATTACATTTTTCTAAATATATTTCATCACTATAAATGTAACGGATACAAAAATGATTAAAACCTCATTCGCTTCCATTAAACTGATTCGAGAAAATCGTAAAGTTGTAATCCAGTTCTCTAGTATTTATTGGGTGATCTCCGCTCAAAACATTTACAAATAAGTTAGACATCAATAAAAACGGAATGTTTACAACTTGACAGATATCAACAAAATTCTAATTTTACGATCTTAGCGTAACCTGAGGAAGGATAGTTACTGTTGTAAAACTAAATTGACAACCGTGTAGTGGAGCATTGGTTTACAAGGATAATATGACAGGCTAGCTGCCTAGTTAAACAAGAAGTAAAAAAGTTTTAGTACTTATAGTGGGTACACGATAAATAACAAACAATTGATGAACTCGAGTGTTCAAAAAAGTTGTTTTTCTATTTTTGACTCCAAGCATACCACGGAAAGTCGTGTGATCACTCAGCCGGACCCATAGTGGTTAAGGGTTCATTTAAATGCTTTAAATGATAGTGGTCCAAGTTACACTCCATTTTCAAAAACGGAAGATTCACACTCGTATTGTGACGTTTGCTCTTCCAGTTTTTTTTTTCTTTTAAAGATGAGCCTGTAATCGGCCAGCATTTGATAATGTACCTACTTGTAGTTTTAAACCGGTTCGATTGTAACGTGTATCACTTTTTATTGTTTTTTATTTGCATCAAAACTTTTATTTTATTAAATTATAGTAAGTAGTCATCGTTTTGTACATAAGTTTATTTAAAAAAAAAATGTCCTCAGTTTCTTATTTTAAAAATTTCATAAACTTGACATGTCATGGTCAGTTACTACATGGTTAACCTTTTATAATATATTTTATTTGAATAAACATTCTTTCGTTTTCTTGACCTGACCACACGCACAATTAATGCCCACCTAATTTATATCTATATTGAAGTTTACTGGTTTTTGCTTAAATTAATTTTATTAATCGGAAATGCCGCAAATATCGTTGTTGTCAACTTCTTGTGCATACTATACTTTTTACACTCTTTTATTTTGCACTAGCGACCCGCCCCGGCTTCGCACGGGTAGCATGTTATTATACATATAAACCTTCCTCCTGAATCACTCTACCTATTAAAAAAACCGCATCAAAATCCGTTGTGTAGTTTTAAAGATATAAGCAAACATACATACATACAGACGCGGGAAGCGGAAAGCGACTTTGCTTTATACTATGTAGTGATAGTGATGCTACTTCTTTGTGAATAAAAACTTTTTAATAATTCAAATTATGAATACTTAGTTTGTTTTTTTTAGGTAAGGTGGTGTTCTGAATAGTTACATCTTGTAAGTAGGAAAGTTTATTAAACAAATAGAAAAAAATATATAGGATCACGACTGTAATCCCCAAGTACGGTAGACATACTTAGATCTCAAGGCGTTTAGATCCTAGAAGATGTCTTAAGTGGGTAGTCAGAGGCACAGCTTAACATTACGTTAAGCATGAACTTAGATACAATGTTTGGGCATATTGCCTTGATAATGAAGACCACCGCGCCAAGCGCACCCTCTATATCCCGTTCATCTTGACATTCTCTTATTAATACAAGATTTCATTATAAATTGTGTATTATTATTAATGTCTGTATCATTATTTATTCACTTCGTTAATTTAATATCTCTACTTTACCAGTGCTTCATTATTTTTATATCCATATAACCGTCGGACCACCGACAGCCACTTGACGATAAATCCTCTCAACATACTTAAATTCAAATTTGTATAATACTGGGTTGTTCAAAAGATTTACAACTATATTCTATTACAAACTAATCTAGCAACATTTAACCCAAGCGGTGGGATTCGGTGCATGCTCGACACTTCTGTCAGCACGTGTCGGGCAGTCATCACGGGGCGGCATCACGAACAACTTTTACTGTCACGCTGACCAATTGACCAGTAGCATGATCGGCAGCGGCATAGCTGTTCAACATATGTGACAATGCAATGCTCACTGGAAGTACAAAAGCTTGTCACCACTGATCAATCAGTGTCTTGAAAATTTATCACTACTAGGATAAAGCAGTCGCTTTCCGCTTCCCGCGTATGTATGTTTGCTTATATCTTTGAAACTACACAACGGATTTTGATGCGGTTTTTTTTAATAGATAGAGTGATTCAGGAGGAAGGTTTATATGTATAATAACATGCTACCCGTGCGAAGCCGGGGCGGGTCGCTAGTTTTAAATAAATAAATAAATAAATATTGGCGGACTTTACACACAGCGCCATCTAGCCCCAAACTAAGCAAAGCTTGTACTATGGGAACCAGATAACTGATAGAATACTTATATTCTTTTTTTTTGTAAATACATACTTATTATACATATTAACACCCAGACACAGAACAAACATCTATGTTCATCACACAAATATTTGTCCTGGGTGGGGATCGAACCCACAACCTACAGCACAGAAGGCAGAGTTACTACCAACTGAGCTGTGGGACCACGATGAACCATGGAATAACCAAATTCTATTACAGATCCTGCAAAATCCTATGGTTTTCAACTTTTGGATATCATTAAACTCTATTAACATCATGTTTTTTGATCAGCGCTGACAGCCCACGTGATTTTCAAACCATTTTGATACTAGTGCGCAACTCGTGCTTATCATCGCCTATCACCATCCCGTGACAGATACCGGTGACGGCAGTAATACGTTAACAGCACATAAATGTCGTTTCGATAATAAATTAGTGCGCAGGAGACCGCGGCGCGAACTCGCACGCATCTTAATTATATTTAAATGTTGTTTACCAGTTGGTGGTGACTGGTGTCCACGTGGTAGGTGGTACTTTAAGTTTATGTCTATTATTTAGGTACCTATCTATTTTCTTAATTTACTTATCACACACGTAAGTTAAAACAATAGTTTTCACTTGAAATTACGTCCACGGCACTACTTAAATTCTAAATATTTACAAATATACAGAATTTTTATCTTTCGACGATCTTCGAAATGTTGCCGGCAAGGGATGGATGAGAAAAGCCGAAGACCGGGTTCAGTGACGTACGTCGGAAGAGACCTATGTCCAGCAGTAGACTGCTATAGGTTGATGATGATGATGATATTTTTTATCTAGGTACTTTTTAGTAGACAAATTTATTTGTTGAGTTTTCATAGGAACTGTTGCTTGCTACTTTGGGCTGATTGTTGGCGTATGTTTGTTAGTTTTTAGTCATCTGGGGGCACGGCAGTGCCCCGGCCAAGTCAAGCAATAAAGCGGCACGGCTGTACCATCCTTTTCTCGAAGCAATTCAGGCCATTTTCGACCTCCTATAACTTCGTTGTGGATAAAACTTAACAGAAGTTTAAGAATTATAACTAGTCAAAGTTTCCTATTTTGTCACTCACTCACTCACTCACTCACTCACTCACTCACTGACTGACTGATGGCATAGAACTTGTTGTAAAAAGACGTCCCATAGCACAAGGTGTCGGTGTGATCCGGTGTGGTCTGCCGCGGGCTGCTTGGCGGATCAATTACTTTATTGTTGCACGCCTCTTGCCCTTGGGCCTGCATATGTATAAACATGAGCTCTCAAAGTCTTCATCAAACATGAGATATAACCCGTCAAAGAGGGGAATTCACATCAGTTTCTCGAAAGTTTCTGGGATTGCAACCAATTTAGTTGCAATCTCTACAAGTCTAGTCATAAATTCAATGTAAGTAGTTTGATTAAATGGCCCGTTTGAGCAATGGCTACAAAAACTTACAAGTTTTTGCACAACCTAGGATCTCTATTTGAGCAAATTACTATGATTATATTTAATCATTATTTCTAGACTAATACTGAATCGAACTTAATTAATCTACACTACTATATAAAGAGGTTAAATTTGTATTATTGTTTGTAATAGATAAACTAAAAACTACAGAACTAATTAATAACTTAGGTAATTTTTAGGGTTCCGTACCCAAAGGGTAAAAACGGGACTCTATTACTAAGACTTCGCTGTCCGTCTGTCTGTCACAGGGCTGTATCTCATGAACCGTGATAGCTAGACAGTTGAAATTTTCACAGATGATGTATTTCTGTTTCCGCTATAACAACAAATATTAAAAACAGATTAAAATAATATTTAAAAGGGGCTCTCATACAACAAACGTGTTTTTTTGGCATTTTTTGTAGATAATGGTACGGAACACTTCGTGCGCGAGTCCGACTCGCACTTGGTCGATTTTTAATTTTGAGATCAAAATAAGAAATAAGGTATCAAAAATTTGCCTATAATCTTCATTAGTGCACTTATGCGAAGGCGGGATGGACAGCTAGTTAAAAACAAAATACCCAAAAAATGGGTCCATTCTGAACCGGATCAAAACTTAATAATAAAATGCAATCAAATCAAAATGTTATGAAGGCACGTGATAAATTATCATCTGACCGGTCATTAAACAAACCTAATACACGTCATACCCAAGAGCAGGAATCCTAAACATGTACATAATAACACCTTTGGGAGTCTTTGCCCGGGGCTGCAAAACTGTCTGGGTGGACCTAAGATGCTGCCATTATAATAAACATCTACGTGGGACCCACGAGTTCTGGCGCGAGGTCAGATGTTTGTACGAGTAAGGGTGAGTTTCCATCTACGCAATCTGTGCGAAGTGGACCAATGACAGCGCTCAAATATTCAAGTTTGATAATGTCTAAACTCACTCATTATATCTGCGCATACGGGCCACTCGCTATAGAAACAAACGCTGCCACCTGAAGCTAGAAACGGCTACAAAAGTAGTTGAAGCGCACGACAGCCATTTTCGTGTATGCTAATATATTAATGTGGTCGGTAGCGGCTATAGGAAACGAGTAGTTGTGCTGTGACTCTATACAAAAAAAACCTATATGAAACTTGCAGTCCCCAGCTCCGTAGCGGCGTTTTGGGACTGACGCGTATAGCCCGTGTAGCCGTGTACGCAGGCACTAACTGTCATATACTCGTACAAACTTCTAACCCCACGCTAGGATTCGTACTACCTGTACGCGAAACGGTACAAATATTTACAAATTATGTAAACATTGCATCTCAGCTGGGCACGCCATGCCACGGAGGTCGTCATACTATCCTAAAAGACTTATATTCAGAGACAGGCTTACTAACATTAAAATCTACCAAAATTATACTGTTTTTCTACCTCATCCTCTTTCAGAGATCAAAATGTTGTATGTTGTTTTGTTCTACAATTCTAATGGCAAGGTTTCGTGTGATAGATCCTCCTTAGTTTATTTTTGTAGTCTGATAAAAAGCGTCATTTTAACCGCGCCCGCGTCTTTTCAAGACAAAACTTGTCCAAGGTCAGGGGCTAGTCGATTCGCTAAATTGTTCCTCCATTATTATAAACTAGTTTGACGTTTTTGCCTCGGACTTAACGAAAGTGAGTCTTATCTACGATCAAAAGCGTTATGAATTAACATTCCCGAAATTCCGAAGTAACATGGTTACCTACTGAACTTTCGATGTTGCTTTCTTGATGACCTTGGACGTGCTTATTAAAGTTTAATCGAAAGCGTGTTGTTGATTGCTTAAGGAGGGTTGTTTTGCCATATAAAGAGGAAGAATAAGTCAATTAAGTGCCTGATTCTTCTAGGCATGGTCGCGAGGAACAGGCGTAGCTTCACCTAGCTCCTAAGACGTTTCTAAGTGATCCTTGTGATTTTATTATATACTAGCGACCCGCCCCGGCTTCGCACGGGTAGCATGTTATTATACATATAAACCTTCCTCCTGAATCACTCTATCTATTAAAAAAAACCGCATCAAAATCCGTTGTGTAGTTTTAAAGATATAAGCAAACATACATAAAGACATACAGACGCGGGAAGCGGAAAGCGACTTTGCTTTATACTATGTTATATTATATATATTTTATACAAATAAATGCCTTTTGAATTTGAACTTCTAAGAACGTAGCTTTAAACCTTGAGCGTGCTAAGACCGTTGCTCAAATGAGATATCCGAATGATAAAGAAGTTTGAGCAAATGACGTCGTGGAAGTGGCTTTCGATAAAATTATGTTCCATAAAATTGCCCAACAATTTCTTATGGTCTGATCTCTATAAAACTCCTGCCTAACATGCATTGCTGTGTAGTGATTTTTTAAACGACTAAAAAAGTATCAATCGAGCGGAAACTCAGCATAGCCTATCCTTCATTTTTAGGGTTCCATACCCAAAAGGTAAAAACGGGACCCTATTACTAAGACTTCGCTGTCCGTCTGTCTATCCGTAGGTCTGTCACAGGGCTGTATCTCAAGAAGCGAGATAGCTAGACAGTTGATATTTTCACAGATTATGTATATATTATATATAGCAACAGAAGTTGCTGCTATAACAACAAATACTAAAAACAGAATAAAATAAATATTTAAGGGGGGGCTCCTATACAAAATGTGTTTTTTTGCCATTTTTGATTGATAAAGATACGGAACCCTTCGTGCGCGAGTCCGACTCATACTTGGCCGGTTTTTTTTATCTTTTCTAGACACTGATTATTTCCTTATCTAGTGTTTTCATATCGAGCTAGCCACATCGCAAAATGCTAGCTCAAAACCTTTTTTGTTTTTATGGCATTTTTTTGCGTTATCTTATCAATGACTAACCCGACATATATTAAAACGCTATTAAGCAGATTCTCTCGATATATCATTCTGATTTTATCGCAGTTAAATGAGAACAAGAATTTTGACGTCTCAATTTTTTTCTTTGCGGTTTCTGCCAACAATGTTTTGGTCGTTAGTGCTATTATAGATTGTGCGTATGTTTGCGCGTTTATAAGCTTTTTTGTGTAAAACAATTTAAGTCGTAGTCTGACAACTGACTACTGACTTAAATTCAGTCCTATTTATCCATATCGCATGGATAAATTGGACTTGATACATTCTGTTTCAATAATCTTCTAAAGCTGTAAGTTTTGCTTCTGACTATCTCTTTTTACCCAAACTTCAATGGCGTAATCGATTCGATTCAAATTCGGATTGTTTTAAGTTTAATTCATTATCTATCTCGGTGCTCTTCCTAACTTTGGTCTCTTTCTACCGTTTGTCGACAGAAATGAAGACAGCGTGAAGATAAACACGTTTCAAAATAAGTGATTTAATTTATGCCCGTTTTCAAAGCATAAACATAGCGTGTGGCTTACTTCGAAAACGTCAAATATATAAAACGCGCGATCACTAGACTGTGGACGCAAAGGCGCGTTTCTTACATTTGATACTTCGCGTCCGTCGTGTCGCCGCGCCACCGCGCTAGGCTCGGCATCGTGTGTCTCGTCGGAGAGCTCATCTCTTGGATTAAAGTCTAACAAAACCGTAAATTTAGTAGCTAATTGTAGTAATTGGATGAGCAGTGTGGACGAAGACAATTGAAAATACGCCCAATCTGTAAAAGCGATTCGGTGATGCGAATGTTACGATGGTTTATGTGTGAGCTTTGATTGTCTCACGGTAGGGGAGAAGAGACCTCCGTGTCTGATTGGGTATGATATTTGGGTTAGCCGTGGGAGGTAGAAATACTTCTAAATTGAAATGAATCTAGGCTTGAAATGAAAGCCTTACATTTAGCTGGCAAATTTATGTATTATAACATATTTTTATGGCCTAGGGAAATATAATTTGTAATTTTTATTACTGGAAATAAAGATTTGAAATTTGATTATGTATTGTATACCTACAGAGTTAAATAACCCAATAGTGATTGCATAGCGTATTTTGATTAACTATTCTGATTTAGTAAATATGGAGGTAAACTAAAATTAAAAAAACTTGACTCACATGAACACGAAAAATTGAACTTCACTCACACGGGAAAAAACTTTAAGTTTCCATGGAAAACTGGAAACACGTCCGACTTAGGTACGGCATCCTCTCCATAGAAGTCGGACAGGCACTTAACCGAGTTTTTTTAAATCAGTAATAAACCCTTTTTGGTATTTGATTGATGAGTCGACTAATCCAGTGCTTGTTCTCATTTAAATTCCCCATTTCATATACAAAATATCCACGGTGTGAAAAAAAACGAGGCATCAATTTCAAAAGTTATCATAATCAAAACTTTTTAAGAAAACCACTGCCCATGAAATAATGTGGATTGAAGATGACATTCAAATTCCATATAAACCTGCGCAGTCATAGACAAATCATCAGCTCCTGTAGAGTCAGGGAATAAATAATAGTCCTAGCTTATGTGAGTATCACTTCAATTCGTAAAAGGCCGACCATAAAGAGACCATGCTCCTCTCAGTAAAACCTCATTTTAACCTCACTTTGGTATTAAAACAGTATCAATGACGTGACGCGTGTTTTTTAATAACCTGTGAACTTATTTCGTATGTAGCCAGATTTAGGTGCTATGAGTTGAATTCATCATTGATGTTCGAAATAATGAATACTTCTCAACTATCCAAAACTTTAACGTTTTTGTACATATTTTTTCAGTTCTTTGTTTAGACTTTTACAAAACAAAAACGAAATAATATCTAACTTTTAGAATGAAAATAAATGTATCGTAAAAACCATTCCAAATAATAAACATGCTTGAAATGATTAAGTTGTAAAGTTAATGATATAATTCAATAGCTAGGAGATAGCACATAGCGCCATCTAGCTCCATATACTTTTTTATAAATACATATAAAATAATCCTTTATTACACAAATTTTCCTGAGTCCTCACTCAGGAAAATCATTATTTTGAACCCACAAAGCAGAGCTGCTACCGAGCTGTGAGGCCAGCTTGTTTTAACTCAGCGAACATAAAGTGGCAGATGTCTGAGGATGTGTCGAATTTGGCGTTCATATAACAATTCTACCCGACTACTTGCAATTGTCATCGTCATAAATAGCTTTTTTTGGGGGCGGGATGGTTTTTTTTTTAGTCGCATTGGGGGGCGACCACACTAGCTGACTGCAGCGTTTCAAACCGAACCGCACCTATTCGTAAACACAATAAACTTTAATATTTACGCTCACTCAAAGTAATAAACATACAATGAGGAGTACTAGTAAAAATCCGTTCACTTTTCCGACCCAACAGGCCAGTTTTCAGCTCTAGGTTATCCGATATAGAGTCGGTATTCCATTGTGTGTTGTAACACCTTATTGTCCGTTTATGGAATATATTTGTAAAGTGAGGCTTTGTCTTACCTTATATTTGCGTTTCGTAAGAGATAAGATAGGGATGAGAAAGCTCCAAATTGAAGGATACGGTCGTGTTTGATGATGTTTGTTTTTCGCAGTAAGTTGTTGCGTTCTTTGGTAGTTTGGGTAAACAGAAAATCGATTGGTTTGGATCACCATACAAATTTATGCAAGCAAAATTACTATACCTTTTAATGTACCTATTGCGTTAATTGATGGACTGTTTATGTGTTATGAAATTGACTGACATCTTCATGAGTGTCTTATTCAATGTAACCCTAAGGTGATGCTTAATGTTTTTGATTTTTTGTATGGGCTGAGTGTACCTGGATAAGACGGAAAAAGTGATAAAACCGCATTATCTTGAAAACCATCAACCATAAAAAGAAACTGCCTTTCAATTATGTAGCTAGTATGATTATCTAACGAATTTTATAAATATTTACTGTTTAACTATTCATAGCCAAATTTGGGAAATAAATCTATCGAGAAAATTTTCACCAATCGTGTTTCTGTCTATAATTTATCTAGATTAAATCCTACCTTACTTTGTCATAAACAACAAAACTGTATGTTTTGCGGTTATTGAGAAAAAACGATTCACCATTCATCAAATGAAATATTACTTATGGAGCTTGCGTAATTGTTTACAAACTATAATTTTTATTTCAAGTTCATTATATTATTGTATTTTTCCTTTATAAAGCTATTATGATTGTTTTATGGTATATTTCTACCTGGTACTTGTAACTTACCTCACTTAGTAAATGAAACCGGTGCCAAAACGAATACCGGGCTTAAGTACTAAAAACTTTTTTATAGAGATTATAACGGTAAGGAGCGTCTTATTTCTTAAGTCGCAATCATACAACGTACCTAATTGTAACTCAGGTAAGTCTATTTAAGTATGTTTTTACTTGAATTACAATCAGCTTATAATAAGTAGCAGGACACTTCTTAATTGCAAAAAGGGCATTTGCAATTTCTTTTGTTAACTATCAGGAATCGGAAGCCCGTGAAAAATCTTGCTTCTTTACTTTTCTCTTCACTCTATACTCGCCTTTATTATATTAAAGGTTAAGTATCATTTTTGCATGCACGCTTCCGCAAGGACAATGCCCAAAGTGCCCATAATGAGCATTTGTTCATTTTCACTAGTCGTAATTTCACAGCCTCTTTTGTTTGGCACACTCCCGTTTCAGTAGACGTCATGCCTCAGTTTTTAATGCCACGGCGAATTCAACCTTATTCACTTACGTATAGAGGCTAAGTAAAGTTTAATGAAATTAAGTGTGACCTACCAATTGTAGCGGTAAGGAATGCCATTGAGAACGACAATGATTTTAATTGTGTAAGTTTTAAGGCTGCAGTTCCGTTAATTATCGACTGTTTGGAATTTTATTGTGTTGGCAATACTGGGGTGTAATAAGTGTTGTAATAAAATGACAGTGGACAGTCATAATTCAGTTTGATTGATGGAAGAAACGTAATTTTTGGAAGGATTTAAGTTCTTACTTACTTAATGACATGCAAAAGCTTTTATTTAGTATATTGTTTTTTTTTTGCTCTATTTAATTATAAACTTGACTTCATACTACAGGCACCTTTTCGATGTTGTGCATCGATATGGTCAATCTTTGAAATTAATGTGATTATATCATTAATTGCCTCAATCGGTCCCATTGGTGCATCAATGACATAAACTACACCATTATGTCGACTTGACTATTGGATACAATTGTGGTATATACTACATTGTTTGGTATAAGAAACTTAGTAAGAAGTCTTAGTAACAGGGTCCCGTTTTTACCCTTTGGGTACAAAACCCTATAAATGGAAGAAAAACTTAAGCAACTTCAAATAACTTACAACAAAACTCAATTTATTCTTAAAGTGGCATAACTGTCACATCTGCCCTTTAATGGTAACAAATACAAGCATAGTCAATTAGCCATGACCCTCGACCTTGACTATTCACGAATCTGTGACTTGTCATGTGACAAACACGTGTAAGTGACACGTGCCATTTTTTTAGGCAAAATAGGCCTAAGTGGTTTCTTTTTCAAGAAACATTGGGAAGGATATAAGACATACCTATTGGTTTAAACGACTTTGGTGGCGTGGTGGACGAGTGCCCGATTGAGATGCAAATGGTGAGGGGTGAGACAAATGTTTGCATGATCCACTTTAGACGCATAGATAACTAGAGTTTTTATATATTCTAATTATTAAAGAAAAAACACGACTGGTAAAACTTTTCTAGTTTATTATTCGGAAAAACCTCGTAAAACCGCTTTTTTTTCGTTTCAACTGCAAATTCAAAAATGTATTTATTTCTTAGCTAGACAGTAGACACCTAGACACTGCCCATAAAAAACAACGAAAAATATGAGCAAGAATTTTTGTTTTTTGTTTCTGTATAATAATTATTATAATATGAAGCCTCGGTTTTTTACAAAAAAACCAGTGAGATTGTAAGTAATTTTCTAATTCTTACAATTTTTTTTTGTGAACACCTCTGTAAATGGTCGGAGAACAATGAATAATAAATGATAGATACGTCAGTGGGTGTAAATTGGCTTGTGACCGCGGACCGCCCGCGTTGAAGTCTTTTCTATAGATGATCGCGCGTAGCACCTCGTAGAAGGCAGTTTTGAATGTTGCACGAGATTAAGATATATTTTTAGTTAATAAGAACTGGCTTTTAAATACATTGCAATCGTAAAGTAGGTACCTACTACTGTTTTAAATTATATAAAAAACTATTTTCGTTATATGCGATAAATACCCTTTACAAATAAAACAAAAAAATAATGAATATTTTTTTTTGTAGCGTTTTTAATTTTGGTTTGATGTTTTATGTCATAATTATATCACCCAAAATATAATAAAAATATACAAATGCATTGGACGAGTAGATAGGCACAAAATAAAGGCAAATCCCCAGTTTTTAACGACATTTGTAAAATAATTACTACAATATTATTGTTTCTCATGTATGTGCTGTAATCTGTCTTTTTGGAGAGTAAATTTCTGACAAGAAATACCTACCTACCTATATTTTTGAAATTCGATAACGTGTTGGAACTTAGCGCGGTAACACGTGTTTGCGGCGCGCGCGGGCGCAGACTCGCCGCGCGCCTATTGGCCGAGCTCGCCGCGCCCCTCCCACCGCAGAACTGCTGACTCACTCCGATGATACAGTTTTATTGGAATTCGTGTAATAATTCTTGATTAGGGGATAGAATGGGAACTTTAAGATGGCTGAGTTTATGAGGTAGATGTGTTGGGAATATATTTCTTTGTAAGTGTTACTTTGGTTGGTAGATTCGATTATTTCTTTTTTTTCAAAGAGTTTTATGATTAAGTGTGAGAATGTTTTTATTTTTACTAAACAGATAAGTAACTTATCTACATACTAATCAATTATTTTTATGCTTTTTTTTATACCTTTATTTATAAGTAGCTATTTTAACTTAGTAATTTTAATAAAATATCTTAACCATTCAACTAAGTTTAGACCTTTTTTTATTTATTTATTCTTGCGTATTTGTTTTGAAACTTTGGGCCAAAATATTCTATACTCAGATAGGTACTATAGAAAATACCTCGAAAATGACCATATTCTCGGTAACCCTTTTTACATAGGTAGTACCCACGGTCTTTGTTCTCACACATTAGGTAGGTAGGTACTACTATACATCGTAGGTAGATTCTTCGTATTGCAACAATGTTGTTTACCTGGTCTAGGCTATTCGTTCCAGGTACTCACATACCTATAAAAATTACCAGCAATGCTATCTCTTATCTTACAATCATATTGTAGTTTCAAAGAAATTCAGACGCTAATGTTATTCGAATAGAGTTTAAAATGAGTTTCTTAAAGGCTTGAAGATGGTTGTTTGAGTTCAAAGAGTAAATGGTGATGATGTGTTGCTTACTAAGAGGTTGAAGAGGTCAGATGGTGATAGGTGATGGGAAAACAAAGATTTAATTTAACGTAGATATATTCTTCAATTTATTAATTACATAAGCATAGTTTGTTGGTAAACTTTTTTTATTTAGGTATATATTCACAAAGTGACTTTGTATAAATATTAATATTAAATGTAAGTTCAGAAATAGTTATATAATAATATACAGTACAAAACAATAAACACCGTCAATAAAGAAAACTTAAAGTTAATAGAACCCTCATTGATAAATGCAATTTGCGTAACATTGTCCAATAAACAGATTAAATCGAACTTCCGATAATCCTTAAAAACGGCATTACCTATCATAATCCGCTATCAGTAAACCTAATGACCTAAACGCCAAAGATTATAAAAAAGGAAGAGAGAGACCAATCGGGCGTTAGGCAGGTAGGGCCTCCCACCATACCACCGACCCCGCCTCGGAGGAGCTAGCGGCTGATGCTCAGACGTTACCGTGCTCTCAAGCCGTGCTCATGTGAGCCCGCCCCTCGAAATGAAGTGTTTGTGGTTGTTTGTGCTCACGGTGCTGTGTTTGAGGTGCGACGGCAGCAAGCCGAGGAGAGGACGAGGCAGTATGTGGTGGTGAGTTACACATCTGTTTATTTTTTTAATCATTGTTTTTTATGTTACAAAATGTTATAATGCTTTTCTAACCTCAATACAAGTTATGGTGCCATGTTATTGTTGTTTTATCATTAATATAGTATAGTTTCAATCAGTATTCGTTAAATGTCTAGTTTTCTACTGTAATATATACTAAACTTAGTCTTTTTGAGTCATAAAACTCGGTATAATGTAGAAAATGTATTTGATAACAGCTGTATCTGTATGGTTGCGACAAAAACGTTTTATGCGTCTCATGAACCAAAAGTCGGTTAATTTCAACGAAAAATATATTTATATCATGTTAATACTTCCAATAACTTTATGAATATTAGTATATTATGTTATGTTATGAAATTAAAAACAAAAACATTAATATAACTCCAAAGGTATTTATAAAATTCATATAAAACAGGGTAGTTATTATAAATGTTTAACATTAGGTACATTAGTTAATTTAAATATTTACTCAATTAAAAAACATCAACAGCAGTTAATAAAAAAAATATTCTAATAATTTTGTAGGTAATTAAAGGTTACCATTAGTACGCTAAATATTCTCATTCGGTATTGATGTTAATATTTAATGGACCATCTTGGAATCCGTTACAGTATAATCGGTACAAACTTATAAGTAAGTACCATAAATAATTATATTACAGACGAAAAATAAGTTCAAATCAAAGTAGTCAACTCATTCACAAAGCGACATAAATCAAAACAGGTGATAACTTACCAAATAGTTCTTACCGTCGATAAATCTAGCAAAATAAACATTTTCAAACAATTTGAAATTAAGAGCATTGCAAATGTCATAATTACCTAATGATTTCAATTATCTGTTCAGATATATCACCAGTTGTATGATGTTAAACATCATTCTGTAAACCCTAATAGGTAGTAACATACATAATACACTTGCGTTACTTACTGACTGATCTATACCGAACACACACACTAAGACACTAGAAATTTGAAGAGTGTGTTCCTTTTGGCGTGTAGGGGTTCACTAAGAAAGGAATTCCCGAAATTCTACCTCTAAAGGGGTGCAAAAACTGTATAAAAACAACTTCACGTGTACAAAGTCGCGATGGTTACTAGTAAAGTATAAAACGAATATCAAGATTCATCCAACGTACATAAAAATGTAATAAACCATTAAACGATTAAGTTATTTTAATTATTATAATCCGAAGGCAGTAAAAATTGTGGTTAGTTATAGAAAATAACTTCCACTATTTTATGTTGCAAATATCCACATAGGGGCTAAATCTTAAGGCTTGGTACACACCAGATGTGCATCAAACGGACCTTCCCACATGAAGAGGATAATTAGCGGATCATTAAACGAAGCGTAAACGTTCTGTGCGAGATGGATAATAGCACCATAAAGTTTAATGCAACCTTATGTTTTTGTTTTATAATGTAAAGGCGTCGATCTAAAGTAATTGGTGGTTGGTTTTTGTAATTATTGCAAAAAAAACGCTGTTTAAATGTAGTGTTTTCTGTATAAAAATATGTAGCAGAAAACCCTTTTTTAATCATTTTGGATGATTAAAAAAACTTATTTTTTGTCATAACACAAATATGTTTAAGTTAACTTTGTTTTTAATACAAAAATACAGTTGCATTTGACACAAAAATGCATGAAAAGCTAAATTATTTACATAAACAATAGTAAAGACAACGATAATGGGACGAAATAAGTCCCCCGTAGCCATCTCTCGTCGCGACCTCACCATGTGACTGACAGGAGCATCAACTTTGTATTTGTACAGCCTATCAACGCGCTTCTGGTATGCACCCAGCCTAATCTCATATTTATAGACTTTCGCTTCTATTAGAATTAATTATGTCTCTCTTGCCATTAAATTGAAAATAAAATGAACGTAACCACCCACGTTCATACTCTAATATCAAAGATTACAATATTAACTGCCAAGATTAAATAGTACCAATTATGTGAAATAATATCAAAGAAATTATTTATTTTACAATTTTATTATAAGCTGTGTTAATAAATTATTATATATGACTACACACAAACTTCTTTTAAAATCGCTACTTTATAATTATTAACATAGTAGGTAATTTTAAAAAGTTTTAAAGTAATAAAACTCAATGTTTTTTGTATTTAAATCTATTTTTGGCTAAAAACACTTCTGTTTTTAATAAAATGCCACTGTTCTATATTATCACAATTTGTTAACACAGTAGCGCGTGCTGATTACATTATACTTTTAAATAATCTCTTAATAATCTTTTTTTTTATATGTAAGTACACATTATAATAAAAGAGAAGAGTAATAATCGTTATACTTACCTAATACTTATTGATTTGATAAAGATTAAAATTTAAAAAAAAGCATATCCGTCGGCATGGGATTAATAAATAAATAATATTATTTAATAATAATACCATAAACATACTTATAAATAAAATAAAATACCTAAAGTAAAATAAACAATGTTTTTAAAAGCGGTGCGCAGCCGACGGAAATATATTTGAACGAAACCTATCAAATCAAAACATATAGATACTTGTAAGTATTGTAAAGTTAGTCGAAATATGTATTGGCATGTGAAAAGGAAATACATAGTTTGAATTTGAGTTTTTATTTTAACCTAAAAAAGCCTTGGGATTAAGGCCAGGTCAAGAGTACTCTAAACCAACGAGTAGGTGATGAGGAATGTGATGAGAGTGAATGCAAAAAAAGGATGTCAGGATCGTAGCAAGCGGAAAGAAGTGGTCTCTGCCTACCCCTGTGGGAAACAGGCATCATTTTGTGTATGTAAAAAAATAAAGTGACCCCCTTCAAGTCAAGCGACAGCTGCCGGAAGACAATATCATTCCATACGTACTTACGGCAATTATTTTAATGGTGACACATTTACAATACAACATAGGCCTTTTACGCGAAATCACTTCACAGTTGATAAGTGGTATTACTGGAAATACCTCACATTTATTTTCATTACTGAGATATTGGTTGTCATTTCACACAGCGCCATCTGGCCCCAACCTAAGCAAGTTTGCACTATGGAATCCAGACAACTATAATACAATACGCATTACACCCAGACACAGAACAAATATTTATGTTCTTCATTACACAAATGTTTGTCCTATGTGGGATGGGAATCAAATTCATAATCTACAGCTTAGAAGTTATTTTAGAATTAAATAGGTACCTAATACTTTAAAGTTGTTTAAATAGTTTTTTAACCTGTGATTTTATGTGACATTGCTTTCAAGTCCATTTAATTATTATTTCACGCGACCTTAAATCTTCTTCGTCTCAAAATACAAGTAAGTACTCGATAAAACTGTAAAAACTCGAAAGTGTTAAAAACAGTTAGTGCGAGCATACTAACCCGGAACCGACTAAACTAAGCCCAAAGGCAAACTAACCAACTGGGACAACATCATAAAAATCTTAGCCTCAAGCTAAAAGAAATCGCCACACCTCAGCCTCTATTTCGTATTCATCACCAGCGCCACATATTACATTACGTACGAAATCGCGTGCCGTGTCTGATAACGGCAACCATCTTATCCAGGCACGTTTTAACTGCACTTATGCCTTATATCCCAAACGCAGACTAAGGGTCTTCGTTTACTGGCCGTTGAACGTTGATATTTTGACGCCTCACACAACAGTAACAAATTAAATAATAAAGCCTAATCTGTATGCGGGACGCGTCTGCGATTGGAATCGTCCATTTAAAGACAGTGCAAAAGTCAAACGCCAAAGTAAATTGCAGCATTGATGTTATCTGTGTCGAAGTGTCGCGGATGGCTACGTGAGAGGCAAATTAGGACGATGACATGACACGTGGATGTCTTTCGGTGTTTTTCAAAGACAAAAATATAAAATAACGCAACCAAAATAAATATTAGTGTCCTTTGACACAACGCTATTTAGTCTCGCTCGAACTAAGCAAAGCATGTACTATGGGAACCAGATAACTGATTGAATAACTAGACACATAATAGACATTATGTTCATCACACAAATGTTTGTTGATACCACAAGCTACAAGCTTGTGAGGTCAGTCAAAATACTATAAAAACGTTGGAGTCTAGTTGGAGTCATGACACCCATAGTAGGTATTGAGCTAATAGTTATAGTATAGGTAAAACCAACCATAATGATTAACAAGTATAGGCTAGGCATGACACATTCATTCAAAAGGAAGAACTATTGACGGAAGATAAGGCAAAGTTAATACAAACAGAACGAGTTGTTACAAACTCCAAGGAAACGCTTTAATTACCAAAATGACACAAGCCTTCCACAGACGAGCCTTTCAAAGACAATATTTGTTATTTTGACATTCACACAGTCTTTATCGCTGTGCTAACATCACGATTGCCCGTGAAAGCCATTCAGGTTTTTTCTTTTTTTTTTTTTTTTTTCAAGAGGTCCTATTTGGTTTTCTACCAAACGTGACAAGTGCAGGATCTCTGTTATGGACGGGCAAATATGGATATCCTCACTTTTTGTTTTAAGTCGTGGGTGTCAACGGGTTTCGAAATTTATGGCGCCCACAAGCGGATTATGAGCGTATTGGACGATTATCGATGATGCATGCGGCATTAAGCTTCATTACTATGCTTAAATCTAAAAAACGTTTACTTTATTAGAGAAACGAAACATTTATACCCCAGTCAATCAATATTAATGTTTGTTATTTTAGAATATGCTGACAAATTTGAGCATTGAGAATATAACAAAACTTTGCTCCCTAATAAGAAAAACCATTTGTAAATAGATATAAAACTGTCGTTTGAAATTAATTGATATACAAAATAATACATTCAAATTAATTCCAAAAGACAGTTGTAACTGAACAAGGCAATGATATAAGACTTGTCAAGCGATATCAACTTCCTTTTAACAAGCCATTAAGGCTGTTTAATTGAAGGTTTTGAAATATTATGTGTAATTTTGATAAATGGATAATGGGTTAAATTTGTGTTTAGTGCTATTGAGCGTTGGAACATTAAAATGATCGCATAAGTACATTACTCTATAATTGGTAACAATAAAAACGCACTAAAACATGCGCGCGTTAAAAACGAACTGAAAATATTCGAAAACAAAAAATAAAGTAGGTAGGTACTCGTCCAAAACGTCGCTGCGATACCCCAAAATGAGAATTTCCGACGGACGCGTTCATATTTACGTAACACTCGACTACAAAGAAAGATAAATAGAAAAGTAATACGATTTCCAAGTCCGAGCGCTCGGCACCGCGAGAGTGCACCGTTTTTTCAACACTTACCTCGAGTCAACAGGGCCTGATCGCGATCACTGTTTGTCCCAGTCCTTATGGCTCAGGATTAATGCGCACCGCAAATATTTATCCAAACGTCTGCGGATTGACAGTTCAGTCGTCAATTGTTTGTTGTCTTTGCCTTTCCAAATGAGCATTTCATTTTGAGTTGCACCCATTGCCTTAAGTGGCGTTCGAACTGTGTTTACTCTTTTTTAGGGTTCCGTACCCAAAGGGTAAAAACGGAACCCTATTACTAAGACTTCGCTGTCCGTCTGTCTGTCTGTCTGTCACAGGGCTGTATCTCATGAACCGTGATAGCTAGACAGTTGAAATTTTCACAGATTATGTATTTCTGTGGCTGCTCTAACAGCAAATACTAAGAACAGAATAAAATAAATATTTAAGGGGGGCTCCCATACAACAAACATGATTTTTTTGCCGTTTTTATAGATAATGGTACGGAACCCTTTGTGCGCGAGTCCGACTCGCACTTGGCCGGTTTTTTATCCTCCTAAGGCATTGTCTTTTAACGTGACAAAAGTTTTTCTGCGTATTTGAGTTGTACGTTTTTTACAGGGGTATGGCGAAAGCTGGGGAGCCGAATAACTTGTCACCGGTATCGCCTGGTGTTTTGTACATGGACCCGACGATACACGAGTCGCTGCGGCGGAAGCAGAGACGGCTCGCGAGAGAAAACCCAGGAGTCCTAAGCGCAGTAGCGAAGGGGGCTAGAATGGCAGTCGCAGAGTGCCAGCACCAATTTAAACAAAGAAGGTGGAACTGCTCAACGAGAAACTTCCTCCGGGGCAAGAACCTCTTTGGCAAGATCGTCGACAGAGGTGAGTTACAGAATTAATTTAAACCTCCTTAAAGAGTTGACTAAGCTTGACTTAGTTGGACTTATCACGTAATCTTTATTTGTATAAAAAAACATAATAACGATTTTGAGAACACGCGTCAGTCATTGTCCCAATTGAGTTACAAAGCTAACAAAAGTAAAAAGATTGTAATACCTTAAGAACTTAGCCCTTAAATTAAAGAACGGATTACGCAGCTTTGAGACGTTTAAGTACATAATCTCTAAAAAACTCAATCGCAAATTCGCCCCTTCTCATTTTAAACCATGCATGTCGAACAAAAAGACGTGTTTTCAATAAATCCCTTATTCCAGTTACAAAGAGAGGCTACAAATTAAGTGATATCTTTAGTTGGCAACCCTTTTAAAAGATGTTATCTGTATTCATCGAGAGGGTAGCGCGTCGGGAGCACATATAAAAGGATTCATCAAGATAAAACATCCTGGATCAATTACATGCGGCTTGACGTTGAGTTCCCGTTTGTACAACTCGTTTTATTCTATCCTAAATGTGCCCCTTTTCTCTAATCTACCTTTTTGTTTTGTAATTTATTAATATTTTAACGTTATTACTTCAAAAATGAAATATGAGGTAGTACAGTAGAAAAATAAAATCTGAGGACTTTCTCCCAGATCTCCAGGCGCTCAGATCCTTGACATTCTTAAAGGAGGTAGTCAGTTGTACGTTTAAACATTGGAAACATGACAACATTTTTCAGTAATTCGTATTCCTTACGTAGTTATTCCGTACAGGTTGCAAGCTCATCGACGCTTATAAGAATGCAAACTATGTAGTTTCCTCACGATGTTTCCTTTCACCATTTTAAGCCTTTATAACTTAGTATTTTGTAATAAGTCCCTGCAAATTTACGCCGTGTTTTCAAAATCTGGATTTCATTTCGCCTCGATTCCGATAAAGAATGAAATGAAATGTTTTATGCATCATAAACACGGTCTCACAGTTGCGCAGCGTCGAACCCATTTAGTTAGTTTCAATGGTTGCAGATTATTCGTAGATTAGAATCAGTAAATAGATATCCATTAGTGTGCTGTGCCTTACAATATCGGGCACAGTCAATAGCTTACAGTTATTATCGATCGCAGTATATATTAAACTTAAAACTGTTTTTACAAGCTTTTATTTAACTTGCAATGTATGTAACTATATTTGTTCGGGTGGAATCTTGCAACTCAATTTGGAAGCAGTTATCACCAATCGATTAAGCTGAAATTTTGCGTTCTGTAACTGTGGTGACAGCGTGCTGATCTGATTATGGAGTCTGGAGCTGTTAAATAGACATTCACAATAAAACTCCATATTAAATACTTCAATTGAGTAAAAACTTTGCATTCTTGTCAAGTTCCGGTGACAATGTTATATTATGTGACAGGCGATAGCACACTGGTGCTCGACGGTTTGAATGATTTTACAAAAACTTGAAAATATTTTTCAACAGAAAACTTATTTTGAACCGATATTGTCCCACTGCTGGGCAAAGTTCTCCCTTATTCTCTTCCAAGCTTTCGTTACATCAACCTCAACGTCGTCTGCCATCTTCAGACACAAAACTGTATTTATCATTAAACTTGTTCGCATAATAATCTCCTTAAAAACTTTATTGATTTGAGTGTATAATCGTTATTTCGATTTAAAATAAAAAGCAGAGTTTACCAAGGTACACATTGAAATTAAAATGTTTTAAAACGCATTACATTGATTTGTTTTGCCGTTGTCTGGTGTGACAATGGACCTTATGCATTGCGGAATAAGGTCACAAATGGGGTGTAGATCAAGTTTTTGGGCTGTAAATGTTACTCTGTCGTCGGATGGAGCTGCCCTATCTCCGGTGTCCGATTTCGATGCTTTGTACGCGATACGGCTTATTATGAGCCCGCGAACATCTGTTCTTTACAGAATTATTCGCTATTACTTATAGTAAAAAAGATTTGTGATTCGATTCGGTCGCATTCATACGTTTTTTAAGCTGATGTTTATGCGGAAATATTATCAATTGAAAAACGTGATGGGAGAAATTAAATTAAAAGTTAAGGTATTTTAGGAGCTTTATGAAGCTATATTTGTGTGGGTTTGCTCGTTCTTCCCGTAATGACTAATTGCTCGGCGCGAACGCAATCTTTTCGAACATAAAAAAATGATTTACGTTCAAAAGCTCTTCTAGATTACCGACCTGCATTAAGAGGTTATCAACTCAAAGCTCTCTGTATCGCCACTAATTCGAAGTTCGAATCCGTCTCGAAATCAACTCGATATTTTCCATCAGCCTCACTCCGCTCTGGTTATTGACCCCGATGTTAATGAATTGTGCAAGCGACTTTGAGAGATGTTTCTATTAGTCGAAAAGAGGTTCGGTAATGTTTTGACATAAAACTCTTTGAATCGTAAACTAAACGGTAAATTAATAATAAAAACAAAAAACGATTCGAACATAAATCGTTAATCGAAAACTAATTAACTAAAGTACCACAATTCGATTTTTAAGTTTACATAAACATTACATTTTGTCGTAAAGCATCGATCGGTCGACTCATGCCCGGGGCGTTACTCACGGCTTAATGCGAAGCGAATTATACCTATGAGAATTCAAAAAAATGTTGAGCATACATTAATATAGTTAGATGACTAAATATCATAAATTGCTAAGACAGAAGCAATTAAGTATACCAAACGATTCCGTTTATTTTTTTTCCAATTATGTAAACGACAAAAGTAATCATGAATAACGCCTAGAGCTAAAATAAATATTGATATATCATCTGGCAACAATCTATAAAGGCTAATGTACAATTTTTCTAAATTAAAAACCAGATGTAGCACGAGGGCTGCGGACCACCATCGTAATAATTTCACATGATAAAAAGAGCACAGAGATTACAAAATTTATGTTATATGCGTGTGCATTTAGAGCATATTACTTTATTAAGGGCAGGCACCAGGGCGGGCGATTCACGCGGCGCGTATATTACAGGCTGCCACGAATACCCTCGATAAAGCCTTTTAATACATTGCAATTACGGACATTTGAGAAACGCATAAAACGTACGGCCATCTCCGCGGGAGCCGTCTTCGCGCTACTCATTACAGAAAAAAACGCGCAAATATGATGCACGCTTCGAAAACTCATCAACATCCCAAGCAGTGAATAGGGTCGTCGCGCATAATCACGTGCACAAAGCCCCCCCGGAAGGGACACGAATAATTACTAATTTACACGTTGACACCATTGACACTTTGGAGACGTCATCTTATTGTGGTGTAAACCTCAAGGATCATATTATCACAAATGATGACAACGGCACAATAGTGAAGGCTTTATTCGGCGCTATTGTCGACTCGAGAATAGAAAAATATATGGCGGGGCCCCGCAGCGCGCCCCCTGCTGCGTAGTTTAGCGATCCCGGGCAAGTCCACGGAAGCCCCGTTTACACCTAACACGGCTCCTAATGGCAGGTAACTCGGACAATAAAACTCAACCTTTTTCCAATATTTCCTGTTTCGGTTTGTACCGTATTCGCTTCTAAGATTCCAACGTCGTGGGTGGATAAAACGTATAAAACGAGCGACGTCGAAAATAAAGTCAATATAAAATGCGCTCGACGAAATATTTAATGCTCAATTAGATAAGCGTTTTGGGTTCTGTGGCGTTTGAATTGTTTTCGAGATAACGCGCGTTTAGTGAAGCTGAAGCGGCGATTAGGCTTCGATAGGTATCGTGCTCGTATAGACGAACCTTTTTTTCGAAATCTCGGATCGTCCATTTATTGTCGTTGACAGCTCACTTAAAACCAAATTATTTTCGGTGTTTTTTGTCAAGTTTGAAAACAAATGTCTTTGTCCATTGTGTGAATGGACGCTGTGGGGATGGCTGGTAGCCAGTGGTAGCTGGTAGCTCAGCTTTGTGCCACTCACAATGAGTGATATACGATTGACGTAATTCTGAATTGTCGCCCGGCCTCTCGGGATGCGCGCTCAATGTGAAATTATTACCCATACATGGCATAACGAAAATGAATTATTGCTTTTTATTGCCCGTCTCTGATGGACGTTTACGGCGAAATAGCTCGTACTCCATTTTTATTTGTGACTTTCTATAATTTTCTTGTCATTAATCGTACAAAGGAATCGGAATTTATCTCCGAGATTAAAGCGATTCATCTCGAGTAGATAAAACGTCATTAGATTCTCGTAAAAGACATGTTTGGATCGGAAGAGACGTCAATGACTTCATCATACTCCGATAAAGCTCGGAGCGTTTCCCAACCGGCGGACACCGTATTATAAATCGAGTGATTTATGGTTGTTTTGAGTAATTACGTCTCATCAAATTTGAATAATGCAAGTCGTCATAAATAAGGCACGAGAGCGCGAAACATCATAAGTCAATCCTGCGCTCGGAAACACCCCGGCGCGATGATGACTCAATGCGGACAGGAACATATTTAATTAGTACATTAATTTTGAATTATTTAATGGTCCACTCCGGGCCAGGTGTTCATCAAATGTCAACAGTGATTAAGTTTAATTTGAACGGAGCGATCGGCCGAATGCGAGGTCGGGTTTACGAGTTTTTGACTTTTATAAATTGTCGACGCCTCGCCTTAACTGGCAATCCGTCGGGGATGGAATTATCGGTCTGTGCGCGCGTTGTAAACCGACTGCGGACCCATTCATTACTCGCACGGATAATCCACGGACAGCACTTTATTATCAGTTATAATAATAATTTACTTTTATAGATCCACATTACTCATGTTTGTTCTTATTTGACTGCGTTTTGATGGGGCGAAATTGCCTCAATAAAATAATAGCGTGCCTTAATTATGAATATTTTATAGCGCTGGTTGTACACGAGCGGGTGAGTGATGGTTGTTTGTTGTTCGGCTCCGGACTCCGGTGTCGGGTTAGCGTGGTTCAGCCTTAATTAGGCTCGTGTTGGGAATTTAAATTTTATTTAATGCCGTGACTAATCCTTCTGCGACGGAGGCTCTTCTTGCATCTGTCATAATTTTTCTACGTCGCGATTTATTCGCAACGCGACAATCGGCTTTGTCAAGGCACGAGAGCGAGCGCCAGTGATATATGAAATCAATTCATTTGTAGTTACATTAACATACAACTACCGAAAGATGTCAAACGAGTTGAGTGAATCACTGGGTCTCTTAATACGTTGATCTGCGAGAATTAAAATTATTTCCAGTTGTCGTTTTGTTTAATTGGTGCGTACCGTTAGATTGAGTAATAACGACGATAATAGCACAGGTACCTGTGTCTATAGTAGAAACTATGTCTCACGTTGATATAGGTACATTATAACCTGATTTATATGTAACTAGCTCTTTTTTACCCGCGACTTCGTCCGTGTAGATTCAGAAAATCGATTTTTGCCTACTTTATCGAACTTTGAAATTCTTGTAGGTCAACACAAAAATTTTGTGAAAATGTAGTCTATGTTCTTCCGAAGACTTTAATCTAGGTACCTCTATATGAAATTTCACCATAATTCACCCTGCAGTTTGGCCGTGATAACGTCACTGTCTGTGTTACTTTCGCATTTATAATATTAAGGTATAATAGTAGTATATATTACACATTATTAACATTGAAGAAAGCATTTTAAATAGAAATAAGACTAATTACCACGTTTTTTCTTGTATTGCTGAAGTTTCGAGACAATTCAGATGCTCTTCATCATGAGCATCACCCGCGACCGCGATCAGATCAGATCAGATCGCCGTATTTATATTTAAAAAGATTAACAACCACTATAGTTTTAAAAAAATTGAAAAAAGCTCCTAAAATTTGAATCAAATATATTAGAACCCAGTACGAGTACCGTGTGGAGTTTATTTTATTAAGTGGGAGGAGATTAAAAACAAAAGTAGCAAAGTAATTGTCTGCCCAGCACGCGTATAGCCACCTGACGGACACCCCGTGGTCGGACCTCCAACTACGCATTCGAATCAATGTGAATATTGCGTTTCGTTCTACCTAGCTTCATTCGTAAACAAAATGAAAAACTGCGAACGAATGGTTTGCATGTTAAAATGCATTGTGTCACCAAAGGTCACAGTCATCGAAACATTTTGACTACCAAAGTCTTTCTTTATTTTGGTTTTTTGGCATCTTGAAAAATTAGAAAACAAACTGTTGTCTTTCTCAGAAATTTTATATTAAAAATAACATTTTATGAACTGTATTTTTGGGTTTCTTCTACCTTTGGGTTTTATGATTTTGTCACTGTCACTTGTCATTTTAATATTTATTGTCACTCGCATCCTAGAATATCATATAACATTTAAGTAACATTATGTTGTTCAGGAGTGAAAATATTTGGGCCAAACTCAAGCGTATAACTAACTATTGGGCTCGCCTATGTAGTGTACATATTTTTGTATTGCAATATAAAATAAATAAATAATAAATATTGGCGGACTACACAGCGCCATCTAGCCCCGAACTAAGCAAAGCTTGTACTATGGGAACCAGATAACTGATAGAATACTTATATACTTTTTTTTTGTAAATACATACTTATTATACATATTAACACCCAGACACAGAACAAACATCTATGTTCATCACACAAATATTTGCCCTGGGTGGGGATCGAACCCACAACCTACAGCGCAGAAGGCAGAGTTACTACCAACTGAGCTATGAGGCCGGTATTTTTCATCTATCTATCGTAGATATTAGGTTGTCAACAGCAAATCTATGTTCTCAGTATGATTGAGTCACTAATAGGGTCCAGTTAATGCGTCAACATTCGAAAGCTTTCATTTTACGAGCATTATTTACGTGTGCCATATTTAATTGGCCTGCACCTATTCGTTATAGTTAATGCGAGTGAACGTTTCCAAGTCATTACAGAAGATAAATGACAAACTCCGCTCGTACCAGTATGTATTGAATTAATTTCGTCCGAGCATTGAATGATGGCAAAGTTGACATTAAAATTCTCGGTCGTCTCAAGTAATTGCTAAAAGTATAGCATCCCAAATGGAACAAAACGCGAGCGGACTGCACGTAATTTATATCTGTGCACGATGACAACTCAATAAAAAATGATTTCATTTGCTTATTGAGTCCTTAATAAAGCTGAGCCGGTTTATTATTAATAAAAAGACCGGCCAAGTGCGAGTTGGACGCGCGCACGAACGGTTCCGTACCATTAGTTATAAAAAACGGCAAAAAAATCAGGTTTGTTGTATGGGAGCCCGGCTTAGATATTTATTTTATTCTGTTTTTAGTATTTGTTGTTTAGCGGCAATAGAAATACATCATCTGTGAAAATTTCAATTGTCTAGCTATCACGGTTCATGAGATACAGCCTTGTTATGCGACAGCGGAGTCTTAATAAAGCCCGTTTTTACCCATTATTTACGGAACCCTAAAAATAACAGATACGTACACTACACCCACGAGCAGAAGTTTCCAATTGAATTGGAAGCGCGGAAGCCCACCTAAGGAGCGCTTCGCCTCACTATAATACCGAATGTATGGCATTAGCAGGTGACATGTTCATTACAGTACAAGATCGAAGCTAATAATCCTTTTTATATGCACCCAGGCATTTAGCGATCCTGATCGAACCGTTTATAGCTTTTAAGATTCCATCATAACTTTTAAGGCGATCCTTAATGACAGGGTATGACCGTACGCAACAATAGCGGAGATATTAAAATTATGCCGTAAAATTACAATGTCTCGCGTCCTATTCATAAAAACAGGGTTTCATAATTAAAAACTTTTCAATTACATTTTAGTACATAGGTTTTACGCTTCGCTAGATTATATTAATGGATAGATTGATAAAAATTTCGATAGCTAAATCGTTAAAATGCAAATTTGTGTCTCATAAAAACAATACTCTATACAAAGAATGGTACAGCATTAATCGGTCGAGTACAAGCTATTAAATCGATATTAAAAAAGAACGAGCGCTGAGCTTCTTTTAATGATCGAATTTATAAACTCTCATGTAGGTAACACAATTTTTTTTTATTAATTTAATTGTTTATTGACTTACTATTACATATTTAAGCGACGGTTAAATTTTAACCTTGCCATTGATTTTCTTAGCTAATAATTACAAGCTTTTATTTAACTTGCAAACTATGTAACTATGTTTGTTAAGGTGGAATCTTGCAACTCAATTTTGAAGCAGTTATCCCCAACCGATTGAGCTGAAATTTCGCATACTTTAACTTTGGTGACATTGCAATAATATGGTGACAGCGATCTGATGATAGAGTCAGGAGCTGTTCAACAGACACTCACAATGGAACTCCTTAGTACATACTTCGATTGAGTAAAAACTTTGCATACTTGTCAAGTTCCGATGACAATGTGATAGCGCGCTGGTGCTCGATGGTTTCAATGATTGTACAAAAGCTTGTTATTGAAATTTTTTTTAACAAAATACTTATTATTATCAAAGGTCAAAACTTGCGTAAGCGTACCGTTTGTTCATTTATGGCCCGACATTTTCTTTTTGCGCCGAGATGGTCTTACCTTTTTTAAATTGTATTTTATGAGTATTTGATTCTAATGCTCGGGCCATTAATTTATTTATGGTATTCGATGCGGTATGTAGTTACGATTTATGTTTTGGTTCCAATGATATGTATGGGGTAACGGTGATTGCATCGTTTACTGGGTCGATGATGACCCAGTAAACGATGCATGTTACGAATGATGTATAAAAAAAACCTCAACGTTAGATTAGATAAAAAAATTGTGTTTTGATCATACTTAATGTCCGACAGCGTCAATACAATAAACTTTAATAAAACCTCAATAAAAATGTGTTGAAATTTTTACATAATCTTTTTGCATCGCCAGATCATCACAACGCAAATAAAATTTAAAAACAATACAACCCAGTCCTTGTTGACAAGTTTTCAATATTTTGCGTCTTCGAATCAAATTATTTAATATATTTTAATACATCCTGTTTTTTATAATGAAGCAATAATAAAATTTGATTAAAATATGGACCCCTCTGTTTGGGATGAATTAATTATTCGAATGCCAAACATGCCAATGTATAATGTGTACCTGCCTTAACAACTTCAATAGGGTTGTCTGCTCATTGACTAAACAATGAAAAACATACCAAACATTATTTATATCGTCAAATTAATCTATTGTACATATTATACTCGGGAGTTCGTGATTTTTAGGGTTACGAACCAATATGGTGAAACGGAACTGTTATGTTGCGACCCTGAGTAGTGGGGTATCAAATAAAAGGGATTGGTTAGCACATTCTATGACAGAAATATATTTGACTATTTTTAATAGCCTTATTACCAAAAAAAATACCGATCAATACTTCATGAATGGAGAAATGGTATGGTGAAGTTTTATAGGAGGCTACTTGGTCAAGTAGGGTATCCTAATAATATTATAAATGCGAAAGTTTGTGAGTTTGTATATATGTTTGTTCCCTAATCAAACATAACAACAAAACGGTATAAGATGAAATTTGCTGTAGATGTAGATATAATGCCCGAATAAAACATAGACTTCTTTGAAATACTAAAAACATCCCCAAAATGATAAAAAAACGCAAAAGGGATGATTTTGTTATGCTATTTATGATTATTATGATTTTGTGTGCAAAAATTCTGACATCAGTGTTGACATCAGTCGTCATAGCAACGTGCGTTACTCTATGCGATTATTGAAATTTGGACAGGACAACGTCTGTCGCGGGTCTGCTAGTTGCTTATAAATGTATTAAAATTCATATTCTTTCACAGGTTGTCGCGAAACAGCCTTCATCTATGCCATAACCAGCGCAGGAGTGACTCACTCTGTATCGCGCGCCTGCGCAGAAGGATCCATCGAATCCTGCACCTGTGACTATTCGCACATTGACCGCACACCGCACCGGACGCGCGCTGCCGCAGCCTCCAACGTCAGAGTATGGAAATGGGGGGGTTGCAGTGACAACATCGGATTCGGATTCCGATTCAGCCGGGAGTTCGTCGATACGGGGGAACGAGGGAAGACTTTGAGAGAGAAAATGAACCTTCATAACAATGAAGCTGGAAGAGCGGTAAGTTGTATAATTTGTCTTCAGTAAACCCTCTGTATCCACCACCTGGTGTTAGGCACCTAGCTAGAAATAAGCACGTTAGTCTCTTAGAACTTCATTGTTTTCCAGCATGTTACAATATGTACCTGGGTATTTGTGCACGTATTTAACAATACAGAAGGAGATGGGAAGCTTACCGCTGGGGCTATCATGGCTCTGTCTATCAACAAGCTAGTGACGAAGTACTTTTACCATCGCTAACTGTCAAAACAAATCGAATAAGTTAAACAGTTTATGAATGGGTTACTATTATGTTGGTATACTTCAGTCAAAGTGCAGTAAAAGTTAAATATCTAAAGTGCCCACCCGTCCAATCGCCACTCGGTAGCACTTATCCATTAAACAATCGCCGATCGAGCCAATGACGGCCATTGTCAACGCGCTTGTTTACATTACCATTACGGGTGACGATCGAGCGTCTCATGTCGCTCAAGTGGAATATTAATTACGCGTCGGACAGGTCGGCCCATCGTGCGGCGAGTAACAGGCACCCATTCGTCGCGCACCGCCCTCCCACTGCAGTCTGCACACCCACATTTGCATACCCATTCCTGGCCGAATCCTCCGAAAGAGACGCGGGCGCCGCCACACCAGACGCATCATTAACCCAACCGCTCAATTCCTGTCACGGCACACGCGCTGGGTGTCCAGCCGATGAATATTCACGGCATAACCTGACACGTATTTGGATACTAGACGCCGCGGTTCCATATGTCGACGAGCAAACTAGGCATTCTTCGAACCGCGCGTAAGAAAATATTGACTGTCTCCACTCCCGCGTCATTTATCTACCTTCTAAGAATGATGAATGTCCCTAGCGAATGATTTATGAGCGGTCCACGCGCGGTGACGACCGGCCCACCTCTTCACGATTTGTAACAATTTGCTCGATCGTGAGATGCGATCGACGGGGTGCGCTTAAAAGATCATCGATCACGCAGTATCGACGCTTATCGGAGGAATTTAAAGATGTTTGGACATCGTTAGACCCCCGTCTACGAGGCCACAACTCGAGTATTTATGTTGTTTTTTGTCCACAGCACGTGCAGACGGAGATGCGGCAGGAGTGCAAATGCCACGGCATGTCGGGCTCGTGCACGGTGAAGACTTGCTGGATGCGATTACCGAGCTTTAGATCCGTCGGCGATGCCCTGAAGGATAGATTCGACGGCGCATCTAGAGTGATGGTTTCCAACACGGATCTAGAAACCCCCGTGCAGGTGCAGCGGAACGACGCAGCCCCGCACCGGGTGCCGCGGCGAGACCGATACCGGTTTCAGCTGCGGCCGCACAACCCCGACCACAAATCACCAGGAAACAAGGACCTCGTGTACTTAGAACCGTCACCGGGCTTCTGCGAGAAGAACCCGAGGCTGGGAATTCCCGGAACGCACGGGAGGACATGCAACGACACGAGTATAGGAGTGGACGGGTGCGACCTCATGTGCTGCGGCCGGGGGTATAGAACTGAGACTATGTTCGTAGTGGAGCGCTGCAACTGCACCTTCCACTGGTGCTGCGAGGTCAAGTGCAAGCTCTGTCGTACAGAGAAGGTCGTCCACACGTGTTTATAGGCCTTCGGCTAACGTCGTACGCGACGAGTGAACTCTTAGTGTGGAACCGCTGTGATTGTGACTCAGACTCGGACCAGTTCCACGGATAACGGACTCTGTTTATAATCGTTATTTCAATGGAGTCGTCGAAGCCGTTTATGTTGACTTATGTAAATAGTTCTATATCATTTCTTCTCTTTCGGCTATCAATCCAGTATAATTTGAGCTACTACTCGCTCGGTTAATTTATTTGGCTATTATATGTGAACATGTTGTGATCTAGTAACGTTACTTTAGTGGACACTGTCGTTCGGAAATAAATGAGACCAGTTCGCGAACGATTTAATAACGCCAGTATTGCCATCAGTATTATTGAAATGGACTTATTGATTTCCCGCGCGGTTGGCCGAATTTCATAATCAAGATACTACCGAACCTCCCGAGAAGATACGTAATGTTGCATATTCGAGACTTTAAATGGTATTTATAAATATCATTCCAAAGTTAAATACCCTTGTCATCGTATTTATTTGCAATATAAAACGGCGGCAATAATCAAGCGAGTTTTATAAATACTTTCTATGTTATAGACGTCCGCGTCGGCGCGGCCGCATAACTGTTCTGAGACTCAACAGCGAAATTATCTTGTAATTATAATTTCATATTATAATTAAGCCGGTTAATGGAATTTGTGGCTTAATAGCATTAGCATAAAGTATCTTCTTGGGTGTTCGACTTCGGAGGCTGCGTTTGGCCTTATCAGTGAGTAAGTAGCGCCATCGTAAAAGTGTCCCACATTACGAGATAAACGCTCTCGAGAACTTTAATTAAATATTAAATGAATTAAATAATCAGTATTATACGTATAATATTGTATGCGTGTTGTGCAGATATTGCGAGATGCAGCTGCACGCGAATCAAGTTGACACTCTGTATACAAGTTAGCGAGCTCGTCCAATAAGATATTCCTAGTAATTAAACGCATGTGTTACTAAAATAGTAACTTTGTATTTCCACGCTTAGTTATTAATTATACAGATTCAATCGCAAACTGTTGACGTCAGATTTTAAAAGCGGCCGCTATTTAAACTCACTTAATCTTGACTTAACCCTTCAACGTTAAATTTTATATTAAATCCAGTTTGACAGCGAATATTAACAAAATTTTGACATTCCATTGTTCATTCGACAGTTTGCCATATTTAGGGAAGCTTTACTAATCATAGATTGTATCAACGTGAATGATATTTCATATTATGTGATATAAACATAGGTAGCTCTAAGTCTTGATAGATAGCTTTATTCTAAGCTTAATTTTGTAAAATACGGTAATGAACCTACAACTCGATACGAATGTGTTTTTTAAGAAAATATTTATTAAAACTTGTTTTAATTTATTAAACTTTACTTTAAAAATATTTGTTTATTTTTAAAGTAAAATGAAATGTTAGATTTAGAGAAAAATCCGATGTCAAAACTATCGGTTATTTTGCAAAACAGGTAAAATGTGTTACATTGATATAATTAAGTGTATCGATGTAATACTTGAGCTCTGTTTATAAAACGTACTTAATTTGATTTGAAACTTGAAATTGTGACAGAGTTCAAGTGATACCGCGTCGGATTTAAAAGACTGAAGTTTTTTTTATTTCGTAGATATAATAATTATATCCAATATCCATGACTGGATTCATTAAGCCATTTTTTTATTAAATTTTAGCATGATAGTAATTGTGATAAAAAGTATTTTAAAGTAATTTAAAGCCAGTGTCATGAATTTGGATTTGATCTGTGCCATTTTAACCTTTTATACCTGACATGTTTTCAGTCAGATTTTAGAAAAAAATAAAAATTTCCGCTTCAAAATCAATGTTCTACGAAGGTAAAACTTATGAAATTAATTTTACGCATGTAAATAATATTAATATTTTAAGTAATTTATGTGAATGTAGCATTTTCAAATTGTTAAATTAGGTTAAATACAATTGAAATCAGCTGAACTTATCTGAATCTCAAATATTGTTTGTAATATAAAATGTACCTTTGAAAAGTATTTCGTCCAGTGACCACTAGTGGGTTAACACTATTATAATATTGGTTGTACATTAGCAGTATGTATCTATTTATAATTAAAAATATTGATTAGTTGTTACTAAAAATATAAAATTGATCAAAAAATCTATGTTTCTTTCATTATAAAAATCCTAAGCAACCTAACTGGTAAATTTATCTTACAACGAACACTTTAGCGAGTAGTTAAAATTTAGATTGATAGAAAACATTTTACTATACAATACACTATAGTAATCAACTAGCGACCCGCCCCGGCTTCGCACGGGTAGCATGTTATTATACATATAAACCATCCTCCTGAATCACTCTATCTATTAAAAAAAACCGCATCAAAATTCGTTGTGTAGTTTTAAAGATATAAGCGAACATACATACATACATACAGACGCGGGAAGCGGAAAGCGACTTTGCTTTATACTATGTAGTGATTTAATAACGTTACTCATCTACTTACTTATCGATGAAGTTAAAATATTAATCAATTAATATCTTCTATATATTTGGCATCATAGACAACTATTTAAATACTTAGAAACAATTCGAAAAAGTACTTAATGCAAGCCATAGACTTTCTCTATTCTTGCACTATTCTGTCACAAGACTGACGTAAGCAACTTGCTTTGTTTGATATATATAAAACTTGTGCATGTTTCAAGCACGGTTTGCACCTGTTTTAATATTTTTATACCACATAAAGACAGAACAAGCAGATGGCCATACTGTATGTGTTTCATCGCCTTTAACAAAACACTAACTCGTAGACCAGGAACACAAAATCGCGCCCTACGATGTATGTCTTGCGACCGCCAACTTAAGGTAGGTACACGTGTAGTGTAAATACCTATATTTTTTGCATAAGGCTGTAATTTTTTGAACTAGGAAATAGTACCGTTTGTAGCCTGTACAGTACAAGTTACTTGTGTTATTATGATTCTGATATTATTTTGTAATATTTTATGGTATGCCATAAAACTTATATCAATATATTGAGGGAGATAAAACCAGGTAACTTATGAGGCTGTTTGTGATTATATACTCATATTATAATTAGATAGGTGCAAAAGACTTCAACGCGCACCGATGTATACGAAAATCGTTTCCGTGCCTTGTATCTTGGGGTTACAGTCGTGATCCTATTTCATAAAATTACTAGAAAATTATGTTTTTGAGTCGTTAGGAAAAAAATAGCTTAGGTACATTCCAGCGTAGATCATTGTAGGTTGAATATAACTAATATGCTGTTTCATATCTCTGTCATGACTCCGCCATTTTGTATTATTGAGAACCCAGTTGCAATTTTACGGAAACGACTTTATTTTCTAACAAAAGATCACAGTAAACACCAAAAGATGTCTTACTGCTACTAGATACGGTCGAGTATCCTCTGGATTTGGAAGTTGAAAGTGAAAAGTCGCTCCATGCTGGTGGTCGTCGAAGCCCGGAGCGGATTCCCACGAATATCGGCCACGTTGGAAAATTTATGTATATGCATTGAGAAATCTGTCATAAAGGATACGAATGGCGTGCCGAGGCTGAAATAGCGTGAATAATTTTTCACGCTTTTGCATCTTGCGAAAGGTTCGCTGAGATATTGATGAGCGGTGGAGCACTTGTTCTGCTTTCATAAAACAAAGATCGACTGGTAATTCTGTTGTCTTAACAAACTGATTAAAATTTCGTAAAATGATCGATCGTATTCTTTTTAGGTTAATGTCTAAATTAGAGTATCCTTAAAATTACAATTCTAAAACTTAGGATGCTTTAGTCATTTCTCTATATTATACTAGCGGACACGGCCACGCGTTGCTGTGTCAACAGTTTGCAATAAAATAATATTGCGACTATAAATTGAGATGTAAGCTATCCTATCTTTCAAGTTGGATCAAACAGCACACGGTGTGCAAAGTTTGATTAAAATCGGTTCAGTAGTCCATCGCGGACAAACAACGTAATTTATATATATTAAGATTTTACGTGTATCAAAGTATTATCAAAGTGTCATAATTAGGCAACACCAATTTACATGTTGATCAAATTAATTTAGGTTGACGTTTCTAAATCACATTACGAAATTAATATAATTTTAGGTACCTACTTGAGTAAGTATTTGACAATGAAAAATAAAATCCTTGAGCGACTATTTGGTTTATTTGGCGATATTTAGCGGTTGGGTTTATTTTCAAATTCGTGTTTTTACGCGATACAAGATGCGTAGCCGAAGTCTTTGTCCTAAATACGTTATTATTTGCATTTATTCTGCATAAACTAATATTTTGTTATGAAAATAGCGGATTTTTACAACACAATAATAATTTTATAGAAAATAGTAAAATCTTATCGTTCAAGCCAGTTTCTTGTGAACTCGATAGTGATATGTATGCAAAAGTATTTTTGACTTTTGCGATTTCAATATTAATTTCAGAAGGAATTCCACAGGACTACGCCAACAGTGCAACTACAGAAAAAGCAGATAATTTCGCCGGTTCAGCTGACGTTCAACCTAATGATGCAGGATCTGATAATGATCCTGCAGGGGGAAATGATGATACCCTATACGCAGATGAAAATGATGATGTAAGACCTGATAATGATGCTGAAATCGAAAGAGGAGATTTTGCCAAAGATCAAGATTATAATCCGGCAGGTGGATATAATGATTCAAGACCTATTGATAAAGATGTAGGTGCTTATAACGACGCAGATTATAACTATGACAATAAAGTCGATCCTGATAATGAATACGATGAAGAATCTGATTATGGTGATTCTGACGGACCAAGTAATGGACGGCTTATAGTCTCTAGAGAAATACTGGACCGGAATAAGCCAGAGGCTGGTTTTGATCTGTCTTATGATGAGATGAAGAAGCTTAAGTTATGGCCTGATGCCACTATTCCTTATTATATTGATGTGCATTCCTTCAATGGTAAGATGAGCTTTCCATTATCCCATTTTATCCCAAAATATGAGGTAACAGTTATAGTAAAGATAAAACCTGCAACGCAGTTAGCTTCGCAATATTTATCATATTTCATGTAGGCTAAGATAGTAGCTGCTGTATAAAATAATAATTGTTTGTTACCGATATTAAATATTAGGAAAATGTTTGGAAATGTCGACCAAAAGTCTGACTTAGCAATTGATGGTTTTTTGTTATTTTCATAGTCATTTCTGTCATTAAGGGGCTCCCAGTCGACGATTGCTCTTGTTCAGAAGTATTTATTTTTTCGTTTCGAACAAAAACAATCGTCGACTGGGAGCGCCTTAAGTGTGCTTCAAAGGTCATACGAGCGTCTTCCAACAGATAAAGTGATGCGGGATAGAATCAGGGGTTTCCTTGGTTCAGTGAACAGTCTCACTTCTTTGAACTTCCTGGAGCTGCCGAGTCCCCCCAAAAATACCATGCGATGGGTGTTTTTCATGAATCGCAGGGGACTGCTTGGGTGTGCTGACCACTCCATCAGGAATCTCACAAATACTGGAGTTCAGGTATTGATCACCTCACATGTCATCAAACTCACATTATTTTTATTGCAGTAGCTGTAGGAAATATGTTTAAAAAAAATATCAGTATTTAATAAAATGTTAACATACCTAGTAAAACTCTACTAACAAAATTCACTTAAGCATTTATTCAGACATCAGGGATGTCATCCTAGGCGTCTATAATAATTAGTTATCTTTCTCTTACAAAGCACTACCATTCCCTTTCTAAATTATACAAAGGTTACCTGAAAGAAAATGCAAACTATGTATAATAATCTTGTATTGTGCAATAAAGAATTTCCTATGTATATATATTTAGAATCTTGGCGCCTGGAAATCTGGGAGAATGTCATGGAAATTGTAGTCGTGAGTGTTTTATTGATATTGTTTTGAACAGCAAGTAGTTCTCGGTTACCACTGCATGAGCACAGAAGGTGAGCTGGCGGAGGCAGTGCTTTCCATTGCCGGAGTTCCGGCCCAACATAACGCGCCCGATCGGGACTACTACATCAATATCAAAGAGGAGAACATTATACCTGGTAAATATACAACCTTACATAGAAAGCGGAAAGATATGCTTCGAAACTGTTATCACAAGGATGCTTCTTCCATTATGTGTGTGCGCTTTTATTAAACCGGATAAGTACTCATTATCGATATTACTCATTACTGGTAGAGAAAAAGTTTGTATTCTTTTAAGTGGTGATAGCTTATAGACTACGGCAAAAATTGCGAGAGCATTTTCCAATTGTAATGTTTGAACGAACATCTGATAATCTCTTAGACTCTTAAAAAAATTATGGCCCTTCGCAAATTCTATCACAATTTCGATTTCAGAAAAAAAATACTTGTTTGAAAAACTCTCGGATGATGAGTGGTTGTTCCATGATATGGAATACGATTTCAAGAGTGCCGGTCATTTTCATAGCTTCAAACATTCCATCAACGGTCGACCAACCATCGCACCTCAGGTAATAAGTTCTTGAAATTTAAATCACTGTTTTTCTAGAGCAAACGCTGTTCAGACTAATTCTATAGTCTTAAAAACTTAGAATATTCTTTAGTTACCTACGTTTTTTTTAGTAGATTCTTGAAGTTATTATATTCTATAAGGATCCGTTCTTTCAGAGGCTTTACTAATAAATAAAAAAAACTAAGCTATGCATTCTTAAATAATTCTTGTGATAAATATGATTCCATGTTGATTGCCTTTAATATGCCTTAGTCAATTTCAATTACCTATGTTTTGACTAAGGTAATTAGCACCTACTCTATTAATCAAGTAAAAGCTGTTACAGCTAAAGTTTCTGATGACCCTAAGCTAGATAAGTATGAAGGAGAAATAAGAGTAAATGATATCTTGTTGCACGCACACCACGCTAATCTCTCATCACTAACAATAGATATTTAGTTTCTACCTACCTAAAATCTAAACAATGCTACGTCTCATGCTGGTGTACGTGTAATAGAATCGTGATTGCCACTAGGCAATCCTAAAGTAGTATATTTAGAGTCCTGGCTCAAAAATAACTACTTTATTCAACAGTAGTAGGTTAGTTCGTAAAAGTACACTGCAGAACTTTTATTTTATATCTTACCTGTTAATAAGGTACCTATAGGTAAAGTGACAAGCATAATTTAAGTGTAGCTTGGAAAAATTACAAAAAAATGATGACGTATAAATCGTTAATTTAAATTATAAGGAAATATTATCTTTACTAATTTTTCACATTACAGAAATTAAAAGACGTGACGTTAGGAGAATCTAAAGTATTAACTGCTAACGACATCTTAAAAATAAGAATGCTCTACAATTATATCGCAAAAAAGAAGCTACTTCAAGCTCCTGATTGTCTTAAACTCTTTGAGCCAGGAAAGAAATTCAGTCAATATAAACCAAATGACATGAATTTGAAACCTAGACCCAAGCCTTTTAGATATACTGGTGAATCTCCAGACGCACCATTAGAAGAAAGTGATGAAGAAGTTGATGAACCAGATCAGAATGAGGGTAGTAACGATGAGAACAACGAAGAATTTATTGAAGAAGTACCAAATGAAGATAATAACAATGATCAGGAACATGATAGCCAAATGTCCAATAATATTCAAGATGCAAACCAAATACCAGGTGGAAATGAAGTTCCAGATGATTCTCAAGCATCGAAAGATGATGACGATAATGATTTACCAATAAAAAATCCTCCTCATGAAGAAGAAGAAGAAGAATCAGATAATTACAGTCCTACCGATTTCCATAAAAAAAACCCTAATATTATCAACAATGAAAGCAAAGAACAAACAGCAAACTCAGATCTTAACTCGCAGACGCAGTCAGCAGCTTTTAATCCCGAGGAAAATGTAAATAAGCAACTAGCTCTCAAATCACCTACAGGGGCGAAGAAAAAAACTACGCAAGCAGATCTACTTGGTGCTTGGTCTGATTTCAATACTGACGATGAAAATGATAGGCGGTATAAGAATGAAAAAATGAATCTTAAGTTTAGAGGGATAGGTTGATTGTTGTATAAAATGTACAAGAAAAAAATCAAATCACTTTATTACAACATTTACATCTATCACAAAATCGTTACAGGCACGTTTGTATGTTCCGTTTGACGTAGCATGTTTCACAAATAACTTCGCAGCACCATTTAAACTGGCAGTTGCAATTCTCAGTTTCTTTTATCGTGGTCTCTGTATACCCTCGTCTGCAGCACATTTGGTCACAGCTTTCGGTTCCCGCCGAGCTGGCATTGCAATGACGGCCTTGGGTACCCAGAGACCCTAAAGCGTTGGGGAAGCAGAAATCTGGTGACTCCTCGGAGTAGATAATGTCTTTCTTTCCGGGCCGTTTGATACTGGCGGTCTCTGGCATAAAGCTGTCACCATCGTTGCTGGCAATTACCTAAAGTAAAAAAACGTATAAATATAATTGCTAGCTAATAATAACATGTGATGGGTCTTGGGTATGGTAAGGAATACAACTTGGCAACTGGCTTTCATGTCAAATTTGAATTTCTGCAGTCTTGTTTTTTTTGCCTTTGGCTAAACTGTGTTGTAGGTATTATCACTACATAGTATAAAGCAAAGTCGCTTTCCGCTTCCCGCGTCTGTATGTATGTATGTATGTTTGCTTATATCTTTAAAACTACACAACGGATTTTGATGCGGTTTTTTTTAATAGATAGAGTGATTCAGGAGGAAGGTTTATATGTATAATAACATGCTACCCGTGCGAAGCCGGGGCGGGTCGCTAGTATTCAATAATTTTACTTATCATCATCAGACAGATGACAGAAATATAAAACTCGAAAATTATGGCCCTCATCAATTTGGATATCCTGATTACACAGTTGTCTTGAGTCAATTATTACACACGTATCTACATTATATTAATCTCAATTACCATTTTAAAGTACCAACCATGCAATTTACTGGATAGGGCAATAATCTTTAGCAAACATACCTTAGCAGCACCTTCAAAGCGATCCCGCAGTCGATCTCCGACTTCCCTAAAGGTTGGCATCCTCCACCAACAGGTCCGTAGCGTGCAAGACCCAGAGAGTCCATGGCATTTACATTCTATCTTCATATTATTCTTAATTGCCTGCAGAAGAAAATTACAATTTGAATACGGAGAAGCTTGATATAATTACCAAGCAAGCAAGCATATTTGAGTCTTTAAATTAGCCCTGTTTTTGGGGTTATGAATTGTCTGGTGGTAGTCGGATGATAATAACTCCTACAACTAAATATGTATCTAACTACTAAATATGGCTTATATTAAAAAAGAGGACACTGATTAATTGACAACGCAGAGCCTAAGCTGTTGGTCCTAAAAAAATGAGGGCATTCCTTTGATGGTACACTATAAACAGAATCTACGAAACAAGGGGCACAACGGGAACTACTAGTCCAATGCATTAATTATAAATTGGCATCCATATAAAAATCTTACTAACCAACCTCCCAGCGTGATGGTTATGCAATTTGATCAGCGTCTTTATGTCGCTCCGTTTCCTGTATCTGCTGTCCATGAATTCCCTGGACTTTTTGAGGCCAAATCGAACATTGTCGCTGCATCCACCCCACTGCCATCTGTCTGTTGGGACTTGAGAAGGGGGGAGAGCGACTGGCTCACGACCGCGACGTGGTTTAGGTGCGCCCTGGGGAAAAAAATAAGGTTATCATCCCATGCTGTCAACTGAGGGTTTTTGTTTTAACCTCAGGTTTTTTTAAAGTATCTTTATGACTTTTGTACTTTGAGTTTCGCAACCGAAAGTTTCTAAGTAGTGTCAAATTGTTTTAGTTAGTTATTCTCAGTTTGATTCATAACCTAGTTGAACTGTAGTGGCTGTCAATTACAAGTCAAGACTGTTATTGAATAGGTATCCATGTCTTATTAGCTAGAGTACCTAAGTAGGTATATTACATGAATCATATACTACACTGTGGTGAAAAAGTATAATAACATCTAAAAGTTCTATGCTCAGTATCGAAAATGTACAAAACCAAAATACATAAAGAAAGTTTACTATGAACTGTCTTACCTTTTCACATGAGCATTCCAGCAGAGATCCCGCGGTACAGGCCCTGGTGATAGAGTAGGTGACGCCAGCAGACGTGATGGCGTTCACAAACCCCGTCTCTCGTGTGTCTGTTAGCAAAATATACAGGCTATAGAGTATATATAACTGAAACTAAAACCCAAGGTTGGTGTGAAGTGTGGCTGAACATTATTTTGATTGAGAGTAAATAGAAATGTGAGGGGGGGGGGAATCGCATATAGGGATTACAGATCTTTGTGTTCAAGATGTGTCTCGAGACTTGAGACGCAGAACAAGAAATTATATTTTCACCTACGACGCCTTCATTCTAGAAAAAGTATTTTGTCTATGACAAGTATGTGAAGATGCTCCCGCGAAAATTTATTTTATCACTGCTCTACTGTGCCGTATTACGGCTGTGCATAGTCGACATGGCGAGAACACTGCCGTGTCCCAAGATTCCCAAATACCTCTGATAAACAGATAAATCTAAATGTAACTAAGCCTTGCACAACACGCAAACATTGCCCAATTCCCCACTCACTGATAAGCACGAACAGCGTACAATACCTTTTTGTTCATACCTCGTTTTCGTTTGTATTTTATAGCGTCTCATTCGTTTCAGGTGTAAAACAAAGTTGAGCTGTTGACCCAGAAATCAATATTCATAGTTCATGTAATAAAGATGGGCTTTGCGAATTGAAGGTCCTATACATAAACATTGTGTGGCTCGGAGTATATAGTAGCGGTTAATGGCCCAGTGCTTTCAAATTGACAGGCTGGGATTGTACTTTGTAATTGACAGTCATCATCATCAGCAGTTACCTAGATGTATACTTCAGAACGTTAGGTTCCTCCCTAAACGCCAAGACGTCTTCGCAGCAGGATGTCAGTAGTTAGAGTCGCATATGATTATCGAAACATCATTTATGGGAGAGGCTATGTCCAGCAGTAAACGGTTTGCGTGCAACAATATTGATAGCAGGTTGTTCAAATTTCATGTTTAATAAAGCGATTACATTACCGCAACTGAAAATTTTGCAAACTTCTTTCTTGTGCACGAAAAGAGCATCCATCCATTACCTAAAAAAATGCTATTTATTGGGCGATCAATTTAACCTGGTCATTGGCCTCAAGCAGTGTGACGAAGAAAGAACACGTTGAAGAAGAAGAAGTAGGCCTAGAGGATATAACAAGAAGTAGGCCTTCATACTTTCCACCTGTATGTCACTAACAGGCCATAATAATTAATGGCAGGTCAACTCAATCGAATGAATATTCAGATCGCATGAATAATGCTGCATCGGTCGTCAATTCACAATGGCTATTGAGGGTTTACGTGCTAGGATATAATAAGTCTCTATTGAGCCTCGAGATGGTTTTATGGCGATAAGGTAGGTATTCTTTGGTGGACCGTAATATAATTATGAAGTGCACGTTGCGCTTACCAGGGTTGCACAGAAATTTAGATTATGATATATGTGGCTACAAAAAGAGCTTGAGCTAAGATAATGCAGGGTTTAAGCTACAAAATCTTTGTAGGATTATACAAAGCAATCGATTTTACATATTTTTTTGCAAATTCTTGTCCGAGCTGTCATAGCCACAGCGAAGCGCAAGCCAATTTCAACTCTAATCCAACTGGATTATGTCAGAAATTTCAAATTACTTGGTGCAATTTTTGCGAAAAGAACTGTAGTCTGTGGGTTTTTGGCACAATTTGGTAAAAACGCAATGTGCATAGTAAACTACACCAACGGCATTACGAATCATTTTAAACTTAACCGTAGCTGCTATCGAACACTCGATAGGAGGTATAGATTTGATGGTGTTCTGAGACCAAGTTCACATAGAAATCAAATTGCCGCTGACTCGATTCAAATTTCGGTCATACACCAATATATTGTTTTAATTCAAATAAAAATGGATGCGCGCAAGATTCTTTATTTCTCGTCTTAAAACAGGCGTTAATATTACTTGTTCATAATTTTGACCCTATTTTCATTGTTTAACTATTGGAAACCCTCGCAACTTCATTCACGTGAAGTTTTTAAACAGGCTTCAACTTCCGCTACACACCTTCCTGGATTTAATTTCGGGAATTTCTTTCTTCGTGTACCCCTACATGCCAAAAAGAATACACTTTCCCAGTTTCAAGTTTCTTGGACCAGCGGTTTAGGCTTCATAGATCAGTCAGTCAGTAACGCAAGAGTTTTATATATACGAGTATGTTTAAAGATCTGAGCATCAGCAGATCCAAAATGTCTACCATGTAAGGGCATTTCAGTCAGTCTCAGCCTGCATTACGTATTTTGTAGAGGCCCTTAGTACTTAGCGAAACATCAATTAGGGTTCATATAGCTGTTCTATCCGCAATTCATTCTGATTTTCCCATCAATTGTGCCATATTGTCCATTCACATTATAATGAGCTAGTCATCTAGTTTGTGAATGCGCATTTCATTCCGTCATGGTCAGTCAGCCTTGATTATTGAGAGCAACATTAGCTTGCAGTTTCTATGACTATTGTGTTATGCTGATGTGATTTGCTATCCATATGATGTGTAATCAGAAAGCAAGCAAATGTATAAAACCTTTTGCCACTTGCGCCGATCTACAAATGATTCACGAACATTGCTTATCTAGTTGCTCTGTAGGAAACGACCAGGCAAGCTGCAGCATGATTGCTCCAATATGTGAGCGTGACCTTGAATAGGATGTCAAACACCTCATTACTCGCGCTCATTTTCGGGCCGGTGATAGTACCATGGCATTCATTAAACCGAGATTAGATAACCGCTGGTTTGCGCAATGCGGAGCAGCTGACAGCAGATCGGCATCGAACGCGCCTATCGATTCCATGCTAATTGGGCCCGATTCACCCGCGCCGTCGTATCGACGCCGCATTCCCGCCGTCCCGCTCGTCCCAACAGATACAGAGAAATTTATTGCACGAACAATTTATATAATTGACGCGCGACAAAAAAGCGAGAGTGCGCACCCATCGCGGCAGAATCCCGTAATTACTCTGCGACCCAACGTTAAATTTTCATAGGAGTTTTTGATTAAATTTCACCGGGCGACGTCAAGGGTGCGCCCTCTGGTGTTATGAGTGGAATGCCAATTTTGAAATATTTCGCTAGTCGTTTAGGCAGGAGCAAAAAAGGCCGGTCGCATGGGAACGGGTGGGGCGGGTTTGGATGCCGGGGACGCTGCCGTTTTTCTGGAGGCCTGCGGGCTGGCGAGGGCCGGCAGCGCGCGACACCGCTCGTCATTATAAATCCGAGGCGGTGCGCTCACAGCCCGGCATTCCTCGCGCGCTGCCCGCGTTATGCACTGTAATTATCGCAAAACGCGGCCCTGACTCGCAAATATGTCGTTGGGAACGGAGGACATGACATTCTCATCACCGAACGTTGCCTTTTTTTCGAGCGTCTCCGGCCTCGAAACGGGTCCGGCTCCGCGCCACTCCCACGAGTTGCGGCGATTGTATTCGGGTAGTTCTGCGCGGTTTTTGCGTCGCCACGAGCGCATGCGGAATCTCGGTATTCGTGTCCGCTGAATAATTCAGTGAAATTTTCAATCGATCAATAAAATCGTATCGATTCACACTTGAAAGTTGTATGGCTTCAATATCTTGGTTTTTGTGTGATCGGAATACTTGGAAGTCGTTCCGGCATCGCCCATAGTCAATCACGCGCACGCGCTGTTCCAGCGGCTCATGAAAATACTGCTGTGGTATCTCGCATCGGATTATGGTAGTGGGACATTGTACCAGAGAGTCATGTTTAACGCATAAAGCATACCTAACTGTTGAACCAGTTTTTATAGGAAAGTAATTAATATGTTGGAACTCGTTTTATAGGCGACATTTCTTTTTGCTTGTTAGGTACCTTTATGCTGTCTGTCAAAGTTGTTATGACGTTTTGTATCTGACTCATGCCGATTTAACGATGAGGACACGAGTATTTCAGAGTTCATAGCAAAATAAAACAGCTATAACATAAATTGGGGTCTTTACAGCATGGATCTGGCGATGACCTTTCATTACATTACGTTCGCGATAATTATCTTTACGACTTTCTTTGACGATGACGAGGAGGAAAGTGGTTACACGTACACAAAATTCTCAGGTTTGGACTCGAAGAAGACCTAAATAACTTGATGTGCAGTAAAAAGTTGGGAATGTGCAAGGTTTTTGTGTTTTGAGGCTACTTCATGCAATAAATCGTAAGGTTATTTTATTATACTTTTGTTTGTGTTTATTTTTTGCCAAAGTTGCACAAATGCATTTCATTGTAAAAGGTAAAAACATCTTTGGTAAATAGCACAAATACCTTTTCAGTGACACTTTGCAGTGCCAAGTCTCAGTCCTATGGACCAGCAGGCCTAGCTAATTGACCCGAGAAATTTATTTGTCTACGAAAAATAGACAAAAATTAAATTCGTCATTTACGTACAATTTTGGTCTAGGCAAGTTTAAAAATAGAATGTTTTGTTCATTCTTGCGATTGCCATGATCAAAAAGTAGAAAACGGCTGCTTTTAACACAAAAATAATATGTATTGGTCCATACTTCTGTAAAATAAACTTTTTTCGGATCATCATCCCAGGTGTGCTGTAAGGTCATCTACATGTAGAAACTAACTACATAAGTATAACAGGTATCAAGGAATAGACAAATCGAGTCATCAAGTTGATTTTATTGCGAAGATGGACATGGTACATGCTGGGCTGAAGACCGTAGATCACAAAGTCTTCGGTCAAAACTACATTTAGTAATCGCGAAATAAGCTCTTAAAACGGTTACTTTAGGTTCATTATGCCTTGGACCGTACTGTCTGCAGTTAGTCGTCTGCGATCTGCAGCCGTGCACGAAATAGCATTTTCATCTTGACAATAAAATCAACGTGTCGCGACGTGTCTCAACTCGATCTCCATTATATTTATGTAGTTAGTACCTACAGGTAGAAAGATTAAACCCTCGATACAATCCTACATAACGAAGGCACTATCAGGCCTATTAATAAAGAACAGTATATTAAGAAGATTTCAACATTAATCACTTGTAATAACAACATAAATTATGTTGATATAGACCAGTGGGAATGCTGAGACCATCAGAATGTCTCTTTTTCCGTTATTGTAAAATGAACTTTATCACACAGGCTTAAGATCTACAGCAAAAGTTCCTGATGTATAACTCTTCATACTATTAGGTAGTCTACAGGTGCTGATCTAGTTTTGTCAACAGCTCCACTAATTTCTACACCGTAAATTCATAGTATCACTAAACGTGTCATTTGTTTGTCCATCTCTATATTTTCATCATCATCATCAATATTAGTTTCTGACGAAAAACGAGGGGTTTTATAATTTTGACGTGTCTGTCTATGTGTATGTGTCTGTCTGTGGCATTGTAGCTCCTAAACGAATGGATCGATTTGATCAGATTTTTTTTGTTTGAAAGCTGACGTAATCGAGATGGTTTTAAGCTATAAGTTGAAGGGATATTTTAGCAACTTGTATTGGTTTGATCGATTCAAAATGTAGTATACTGTGCCTTCAGTGGCACGGGTTTTTTGAACATAAACCAACATAGATTTCACTACGAGCTTTTGTGTATTGGTAAGAGTGAAACCTCTGTACGTAGATAGTGTTATTTCATCTTTGCCAGTGGGAATGCTGAAGCCATCACTCGCGGTCGATAAGACGAACGCTCAAAGATCATCTCGCGCCAGCCTATATGTGAAATTGCTGGGAATTTTGCAATTTTAATTTTATTTATAACGATGTGCTGCAAGTTGCAAGCGTTTAGCACCATTTTGTTGTATTTGTGGTGATGCTTTCATAAAGTTTTAGATGCTTACGTGACACCAGATTTAGTCCAAGTTTCCCACACTTATCTATACACTAGCTAGGTGCTACGTTGTTTGTTAGTTTTTGGATTAATCATTTTCCTGAGAAGTTGTATTTCAGGCCCTTTTAGGTCTTGTTTCCGTATTGCTTTGATGAAATGTATGTAAGTATGTATTTACAAGATTTTTACGAATGGTTTTAAGAAATAAAGTCTGCAATGTAATTATTTTGAAGAAATTACGTGTCTACACAAATAGAGTTTGAAATTCAATCTTCTCTAATATATTATGCGATCGCTAGCTCCTACGTTTCAAACCGGCCGGACGTTCCCGCTAGATACTTGATAACTGAAACTCGCTCCCCGATACTGATCGCGTCCGAGGCGACTTTAAATTAACTGTTCACGCACTGGGAATTTCAGATTTGAGATGTATGAAATGCAACGATCGACACCGTTCACTGCTTGTATTATAGCGCGAGGAATGTTTTAAGGCACTTCGGAATAAATAAGGATAAGTAGAGCTCGATTGATCTAAGTGTTTTCTGAAGTGTGTCCGTTGAAACGCAATTGACCAAACGGGCGCAATACAACTTCTCAAACATTTTGTATTACGCTAGTTTGAAAAAAAAGTCGCTATCTAATACCTTTAAATGAGCAATTCTTGTATATATATAGGTATATATAATCTGAATCTCAGAAACGGCTCAAACGATTTTCATTCAATTTAGTATGCAGGTCTAGGTAGGTTTCATGTTTAGAAAACGTCGTTTTATCCGTGTTTTCAGTCAAATTCAAAGTCAATGTCAAATTCAAAAATCATTTATTTCAATAAAATCACAAGGATCACTTTGAAACATCTTAGGAACTAGGTGAAGCTAAGCCGATTCCACGCGACCAAGCCTAGAATAATCAGGCAACAAACACGGCTTGGGGTCTTCCTTTTTTTTAATGATCCTTTCCTTAATGCTATGTAGAGCTCCAGTGTGGTGCCAATCGAACAAGGTGTTCAGTGTTTTTTTTTATTTACCAAAAACAATATTGCCAGTTACAAATAAAATAATCTGTTGCTTAGCAGCAAGCGACGTGGACATAAGAGACTGTTCTGAAGATCCTTTAGAAACTTCTCTTTTTATCAAAGTCAGTTAATAAGTGGTGGTTTTCTTAAAAACTGCGACATACGTTTTTGAAATCATTTGTTATATTCTCGGTTTATTTATCGCGATTGGACTGCTGCGCACTGATATAACGTGAAGTGACCAGGATCTAACCTCTGATCATGAAAATGAACCCAATATACCTCTGTAGTCTGCAAACTAATACAACTTTGCACCAATTTGAATCTCCACGCATTTCATTCGCAACATTCTGCGATGAAGATACTACACGACAGATTTTAAAATAAAGATAAACAAATGCGTGCATCGAATCGGTCCATTAATAATTTACTTGACTTATACTTGACATCTACATTCCTCGCGGATGCCTGCACGTAACATCTTCATCCCCGTCTCTTAGACTTGAGTGATACATGCGTCTTGTGATGCGATGTTTCCTTGCGAACCTGGAACCTGCCACGAGTGCCAAGTTACCCAAGTATCATGTGTCGGGTGAACTCCGGCATCGTAAACACGTATGTCACACTCGCTCGGCCTACCTACAGCAAGGACCGCTGGCCGATCGTAAAACCATCATAACAGCCTTTACACGGCCGTTTACATAATAAGCGACAAAGATGCAAACAGAAACCACCGCAAATTGATTAGATAGCTCCCAGAATAAATGCAAAAAGACCCTAACCGCGGATCAGCTCAGTGCGGAGACAATACATCGGGTTGTCACCGCGACCGCATTGGAATGTTTAAACGAACGCGAGCATTTTATCTCATCTGATTAATTCAAATATTTAGCGCAATAAATACGGGCTGGTGGGTGCAGGGGCGAGGAGCGGGGGATGTGCAGCGACGTCCGCGGTTGTCGCTCGGTGACGGCGCAGGCGCATGCGAGCAATTGCGTCAGTGTCATCGTGTCACCGGCTCGCCATTGTGGGCCCCGTGGCCGATATACGAGCGAGGCCGCGGCCTGCACCTGATTTATCGACGTCCCGCACCCGCCCCGCCGCCGCCCCGCGTCCGCGCTGTCATCGAATAAAGCGCATTCTCACGCTACCGAACGCACGCGAACTCGCCCGTCTCCCGCATTTAAATGGAGCGATCGTTTCTCATTCCTTTCCCCCAGATATTTTACGTTGGGTAATACGATACGACACTGTCCGGCTCTTTCTGCATTTTCGCGTTCGTTTTTGCTCTGGGGCCGCTATTGTTCACTTGTCAATTTCTTTAGCTAATGCGAGTAAGCGTCTCATTATGCGGTGCGGTGCGTCCGCGACGCGCATTGCGTGTTATGACAGCAACCACCCACCGGAAGAGGCCGAGCGTCATTCAACCACGCACAAAACGCGAATACTTTATTCAACGACGTCCGATGGCTAATTTGAATGGATTGTGCTCGTTTAATGGGAACAATTAGCCCTGTTGATGTGCACTCTGTAACGCTGCGCCGGTATATCTCTGTTAGGCGAGGTACATACGCTTCGTGCTGTATGCTTTTGTTTTACTAGTTAACGCTCATTAACGGAAAGGATGCACGCGCGGCGCGTTGCGTCATTGACCAGGAAGTCCGTGTTCCCGACAAATGAATGTCAATAATAAAATATCAACAATAAAATGCTTGTGGGTAAAATAGCAGAAGAAATTAAAAAGTCTGCAAGCTATGAGGATGTTTTTCTTGGGACATATCAAAGAGTTTGAGATTAATCGTCTCTACCTTTGCGATTGACTTTTTACAATCATCAAAGGATATTCACGAATGGATAACAGCGGTGCAAAGTCCTCCTCACGTTTTCTTCAGAAAATCACCAAAAATAATCCCATCGAACGTACCTTCAGTAATATCTCAAGTCGCATTCCTCAGTCGTGAGTTACTGTGACTTTTTGAGGCTCAACTTAGTGACTGTGGAAAGGTATTCTTTAATTTGGCATCTGAAGGTGACGGGTGCGTTGTGTCGGCACCAGGCACGCAGCTGTCACTATCCTCGACTGATGAGCTGTCCCCGAGAAATGTGAGCTATGAGGTGCTCTTCACCATTGAAATAAAAGTTACAAGTTTGTCGCAAGAAAGAGTAAAGCTCAAGTAAATTATTATGTAAAATATTACAGCAAATCTCTATGATAACAAACAAACAAACTAAAACATCATTTGTAATTTATTAAATGTGGATAATGTATGATAAACAAACAGCAAAATCATTGTACCTACAAGTAGGTATGTATTATAATATTTTTAAAAATATTGATGGTCATTTACGGTTGGCTTGTACTACGGGGATAAGATAACTGTTTTTTAGGGTTCCGTACCCAATGGGTAAAAACGGGTCCCTATTATTAAGACTTCGCTGTTTGTCTGTCTGTTCGTCTGTCTGTCACAGGGCTGTATCTCATGAACCGTGATAGCTAGACAGTTGAAATTTTCATAGATGATATATTTCTGTAACTACAAATACTAAAAACAGAATAAAAGTAAAAGGGCTTCCATACAAAAACCGTATTTTTTTGCTGTTTTTTTATAGATAATGGTAGGGTTCCGTACCATTCGTGCGCGAGTCCGACTCGCACTTGGCTCGCATTTTTCATATACATAAATTTAATTAAAAAGTTCGAATTGAATTTGATGTTAAAAAAAGTATTCTAAAAACGTAGGTAGTGCTGCGTTTAAGCCAATAATCGGTACCGATAAAAGTAACGGGCAGCCGACCACTGGCACTGGTCGGGCATCGTAAGAGTAAGATTAGATACAACTCGCCGGAAATTACACTATAATTAAGAACATTTACGTGTTGAGGGCGCCAAATTTATCGCCGAGTTTTTGTCGATATGAAGCCATTCTAAGGTATTTATGTGAGGTTGTGTGAGGTCCTGTGGGTCCGGTAGTCTTGCTATCGTGTGTAATCTTTACGAGCGAAGACTCCTTGCTGCGACCTGTCGACAGTTAATGACCGCTGAGATTAGTATGGGGGTCTGCTCCTAATATTTTGGTCCGTAGCTTTGTTTATAGCTTAATTAGGCTGTTTTGTTTGAGTGGAAATTGAGCTTCGTATGCTAGATAAGGTGTCGGGGTATTTACAATGCGGTATGGTGATGGCTCGGCTGACCACATGAGTGCTTTTTAATTGTTTTATTTAAGCTTTCGATAGTCATGATTTATTCATTCTTACTATCGTTAAGTAAATTATATTAACCCATCAGAAACGTTTTCATAAAATGACGCAAAACTTTACCTTAACTGATTTTTATTGTAAGAATTTTATCTGTATTTTTTATGTTTTTATTTTAGTTAGGATTAATGTTGGGCAGTTTTGATTGCTCCGATTGATTGATAAACCTCTAAAAACTTGACGGAAGTGAATTAAGTGAATTAAGTGTGCATAATTTGAGGTGAGCCATGCGAGCAAATTAATACACAAATAAAAAAAAACTTTTTTTTTTAATTGTTACACTATAAATTATTTAGATCGATTCTAAACAGAGTACCTATTTAGAATCGATCTAAATAATTTATAAATAATGATAGATTTTTATTAAACAATTTTCAACTTTGCGTAATATTTAGTTTAATTTGATTTTGAAATGTGGGCATGTGCCCACAATGTTAAATATAATGTTTAGACGTGCCTCTGACTACCCTTACTAGACATTTTCAAAAGATCTAAGCGTCTGGAGATCTGAGAGGATGTCTACCGTACTTGGGGATTACATTCGTGATCCTATTTTTCTTGAATTTTTTTTAATTTTCTTGAATTTTTTTTAATTCGGGTTTTTTGTACGATTAAATCTGTTAGGATTTTTTTAACTTCAATAATGCTTACATTTCGAATAATCTAGTAAAAGTCACTTAATACACATTAAGTGAAACATTATTTAGACGATCACCGGACTTGGTCATCGGACAACTGATAACGGAAATTTTAATAAGAATGAAATCTTTTTTTCATTGATAAAGATTTGACACCGAAAAAACGACAAGTCGAGGAATGCCGACCGACTTACTAATGAAAGGAACCAATTAACGAATGATTATTTTTTCTCATCAGTACTGATTTATGTACAGGGGGCTTGTAATAATAATAACACGATAAAGTTGGTAAACCTTCAAAGTCAGAGTCAGAACATATTCTGATCTCACAGGTTATAGTTCTGCCTTTTGCGCTGTAGGTAGAGGGTTCGATTCACATTGATTTGTGTGATCAAGTTTAAAAAAGTATTTATGTAGGTTTTATATCAGTTATCTGATTCCCTACAAGCTTTGCTTAGTTTGGGGCTACATGGCGCTGTGTGAAAACAATAAATAAATAAAAATAAACTTTGTAGTGAATTTTGTGTGGCTAAATAGCCTTACACGGTATAAAAGTATGATTAAAATAAGTGTTTTATAAAGATAAAATCTGTCATTTAATTAAGCGATCATGGCGTAGCTTGGCTAGTTGTTTTTATAGATCAGCTAAGCCAATCAATCTTCAATGCTGTCACGAAATGGATAGGTGAACGCATTGACAGCTTCCGTGCAAGTTAGAGTACTATAGGATGTCGGTAAAAGTACTTGTAACTGTATTTTGACTGTTTTTCTTTTAATATTTGCAAAAAGTACAGCTTTGATTTTATAGCAAGGATAACTTTAGGATTTTATTCATTTAAATTATAGAGAGTATTTCTCTCTCAATTTGTAAAAAGAGATTTTTTATATTTATTATTTGTTAGTTTTTAAGATAGGTAATGTATTTTTATCACATTTTCCGTTGTGCAGACTCTACCCATACAAAAACCGAATATTGCGAACTATCACCTAAGCATTACAAAATCCTACTAATATTATAAATCCGAAATTTAGTGAGTTTGTTTGTATGTTTGTGCCTCAACCAGGCCCAAACGCCAAAACGGATTAAGATGAAATTTTCTATAGATGTAGATATAATGCCCGAAAAAAATAAACTACTTTCAAACACATCCCCAAAATAATAAAAAAACGCAAAAGGGATGATTTTGGTATAGATGGCGCTGGTGTGCAAAAAATCTGACATCAGTGTTGACATCAGTCGTCATAGCAACGTGCGTTACTCTATGCGATATTGAAATTAGGACAGGACATCTGTCTCAGGTCTACTAGTAATACATAAATACCGTTGAAGCATACAATTTAATAATTTCCCAACACCCTGTAACTAAATACTTTTTTCTTGTCACCAAGTGATAAAAATCCGGGACTAATTCAGCTCTGTAGGCCGTTGGTCGCCACTACTCGCCACCCATCGCTGTTCGCATCAATTTATAGGCTTTTAACCTAATTTGTTGACTGTACCCCCCCTCTACCTCACCCCCATCTCACGACCCAACCGCCCACGCGACTCACAAACTCTTAAGAGGTAATCCTAGCAGTGACAAATTTGAAATAGGTATTTAAAAAATGTATTGCTGTCGCGCTGTGCCCAAGTTATAAACGTATGAGTGGCGATAGAGACAACAACAGCGCGGACCCAATATTCCTATTTAAGAAATTACAAAATCGCTATTTCGTATTCACCTGTTTCTTCCTTTAACTGGAACTATTTTAATATATTTTTTTTAAATAATGGGGCTATGTCTGTATTTCTTTCTTTCATTGATTATATTCGTCAAATTTGTGTCAACTGGACTTCTAAAGTAGGCAATTTTTGTGGTTTTAAACTTCTTTCTTAATTCTTATATTAACTAATTTATGATACATAGGGGCAGTGGTTGTCATAGATTGAATGGTAGAAAAATATTTGCTCTAGTGTCATCATCTAGGGAGGAAACAGCTGAATACGTTTGTATAGAAAAACGCCTGCCCAGGAATGCTCTTAATAATAAATTAATTTAGTATCGAAACCACGTATACATCTTATCTTTAATGGACTCTAATCCAGGATTTAGAAGCTCAGAATCAAAAAAGACGATCGCCAAAAAGGTCATTGAGCATGAAACAGAGACCCAAATTAAGCTATCATGCCCTGAATAAAGTATCTAATTAATGTATCTTGCATTAGCAAAATGGCTGTCGATACCCAACGAAGTCATAAAAACATGCATTTGACATTTGCTCGTAATATCAGAGCAGTTTATTATTTATAGGTTAGTTTTTGCAAACGATTAAGGTGGCAATTCTGTTGGCCTCACAGCTTAGTTGGTAGTAACTCTGCTTCTACGCTGTAGGTTGTGGGTTCGATCCCCACCCAAGGCAAACATTTGTGTGATGAACATAGATGTTTGTCCTGTGTCTGGGTGTTACTATGTATAATAAGTATGTATTTACAAAAAAAAAGTATACATATTAGTATTCTATCAGTTATCTGGTTCCCATAGTACAAGCTTTGCTTAGTTTGGGGCCAGATAGTGTAGTGTGTAAAAAAAAACTTAAGTTACAAAAATGCGAACATTTTTATTCCGTTCTCGTTAAAATCTGAATTATCGTAAACAGAGTGACAGTTCTAAAATTGGAATAGTTACGTCATTTTCAGGGTTCCGTACCCAAAGGGTAAAAACGGACAGACGGACAGACAGCTGTCGATGATGTATTTCGATGCGCGAGTCCACTCGCACTTGGCCGGTTTTTTTCTATTATAATTATATTTTACACATCCAAGACTATAATTGTTCATGTTGACTAAATTGACATTGACATTACGATTTTTTTTAATTATTCCTCTTAAGGGGCTCCCAGTCGACGATTGCTCTTTTTCGAAACGAAAAAAGAAATACTTCTGAACAAGCCACATCTCCTATTTTTATAAGTATATTACTTCAGGTTCCTACCTAGATTTATATTAAGCTGAAAACATAATAGCAGAAACTTTTCACGATAAAGATATTATTTCAAAATGATACGTTTTAGAATTTATGATCGAAATATTTTATATGCCTACTATTAAAATCAACTAAATAAATAAATAAATAAATAAATAAATATTGGCGGACTTTACACACAACGCCATCTAGCCCCAAACTAAGCAAAGCTTGTACTATGGGAACCAGATAACTGATAGAATACTTATATACTTTTTTTTTTTTTGTAAATACATACTTATTATTATTAACTAGTGATTTATTGTTAAAGATAGGTAATATGTAGATCTAGATTTCTATTAGAATCGATTTTTGATAAGTAATTATACATAATTTATATCATTAATTTATTCGAAAAGCTAAGGCGGACCACGCGCCGACGTGTGTTTGTCGTCATTGCAGCGGTCAGTAGGATTATTTATCGAAGTGATTAGAGATGGGTACATCTTTATTCACATATACTATACATTATAAAATAGGAGATGTGGCTTGTTCACAAGTATTTCTTTTTTCGTTTCGAACAAAAACAATCGTCGACTGGGAGCGCCTTAACCGCGTAACTATTCGATCGTTTTTAGGGTTCCGTACCCAAAGGGTAAAATCGGAACCCTATTACTAAGACTTCGCTGTCCGTCTGTCTGTCCGTCTGTCCGTCTGTCCGTCTGTCCATCTGTCCGTCTGTCTGTCTGTCACAGGGCTGTATCTCATGAACCATGATAGCTAGACAGTTGAAATTTTCACAGATTATGTATTTCTATTGCTGCTCGAACAACAAATACTAAAAACAGAATAAAATAAATATTTAAGGGGGGCTCCCATACAACAAACTTGATTTTTGCATTCCAGCGCCATCTAGTTTAATTTGATGTTACTACGTATTATAGGTACTTTTCGCGGTCTCGGTCGCGGGTGCTCGGGGTTTGAGAGGTAAGATGAAAGAGGTTTGCGATTCCGCTGGCAGGTGGCGCTATTTTACCACTATCGGTAAAGTAAGTCGGTAAATAGGTGGTACTTCACATGATCGAATAAAAAGTTTGAAATTGAATTATTGAATTCATGTAGTTAGGTAAATAGGTACCTAGGTAGATATTATTAATTTCCAATTAATTTCGAGTTCGAATCCTGGCCGTGCATCAATGGATATTTCTGTTCGAAAAATGTAGGTACCTAAGTATATGCGCGTTACACGTGTTTATAACAGTGAAGGAAAACATCGTGAGGAAACCTGTTAGTATTCTTGAAAGCGGCGACGGGATTGCAACCTGTCACGTGTGGAATGCTAACTACGTAGTTAGGTAAATAGGTAGGTTACGAGATATTATGAATTATTTTTTATGTTTCTAGGGTTCCGTATCTAAAGGGTAAAAAACGGGACTACTAAGACACCGCTGTCCGTCTGTCTGTTACCAGGCTGTATCTCGTGAACCGTGATAGCTAGACAGTTGAAATTTTCACAGATGATGTATTTCTCTAAAATCAGCATAAAATAAATATTTAAGTGAGACTCCCGTACAACAAACGTGATTTTTTTGCCGTTTTGATAATAGTACGGAACCCTTCGTGCGCGAGTCCGACTCGCACTTGGCCGGTTTTTTTAATTAATTTTAGTTAGGTGGTTGTTTGTGGTGGCAACAGAATTGCTACCTAAGTTCAGTTTTATATTATATTGATCCGATTTGTTCGTGTACAGTTACTAACAAAAGTAACAAACTGGTGTCTAAATTGTTATACAGGATGAATATAACTAAACATAAGATGGTCGGTCCCTATCTTTAGGAGCGCTCATATATAAACTTTTTTGTAAAATAACTTTTCGTAGCGACTGCACCTATATGCAATAAACAATTAAGTTTAAGTTTTTTTTATTCTGATCCGAATTTGTGGGTACAAACGTGAGGTAAGTTATTAAGGAATGCTATAAAGGCCCTGGGGTGGTTAAGTTTATAAATATTTTGTGTGCGCACGATTTTTTGACAAATACCACTTAATTTACACTAATGAATCCGAAATGAATGCATCGACGACTAATGGCCGGGTTGATAGTGTTGGGACGTTATCGATGGGTTGTGTAGGTGTAAATTTATTTTCATCATCAGTCTTTAGTGTTTCCATTGATGAGTTTCACTCAGACGCAGTCAAAGTGAATGTTCAAGATTATGTCTATATATTTTTTTAATTATTGTACACCCGACTTTTCTTTTCATCAATATTAAATAAATAAATAAATAAATATTGGCAGACTTTACACACAGCGCCATCTAGCCCCAAACTAAGCAAAGCTTGTACTATGGGAACCAGATAACTGATAGAATACTTATGTACTTTTTTTTGTAAATACATATTTATTATACATATTAACACCCAGACACAGAACAAACATCTATGTTCACCACACAAATATTTGCCCTGGGTGAGGATCGAACTCACAACCTACAGCACAGAAGGCAGAGTTACTACAAACTGAGCTGTGACGCTAGTTGATTGGATGATATAAGCAAGAATTCGATCCGCCCCATGACCAAATTTGAACTTGCGACCTTTAGTTCAGGAGATTCACTAGTTCCCATTATAACTACAAATCATAAATGCGGAGGCGTGAATTTATTATACAAATGTAAAATTATCGTGTCAATTAACTTGCATTTAAGATTCTATCTGAATGTTCACCGTTTGATTAATGATAATATCGTCTGGTAAGTATAGTTTTAAAAATCTTTATTAACACTTGTGCGTTCGAATAAACAAGTTTTACCTACTTGTTTATTTTTATTCTTTTGCAGTAGTTAGCATTACATGTGACAGGTTGCAAGCCCATTACCGCTTATAAGAATGCTAACTAGTTTCCTCGTGATGCTTTTATTTACCGTTTGAGCACGTGTTAATACGCGTATGCGTATACATTTTTCAAATAGTAAATTTTATAAATACATGTTCAGGATTCGAATCTACGACAAGATTAAAGGTTGTGTATGTACTCTCCTTCTTGTTCAATACGGCATTGTAGTATTACCTAAACATACAACACTAAAGACATAAATAAATAAGTCTTAATAAGTAAATATACATCTCGTGTTGACTGTACCAACTTAGTAAATTAAATAAACAAAAAATGCTTTGACATAATTAGCAGTTAAGTAATATAAATGAACAAGGAAAACCCAAACTCATATCGAGCAATTTGGTCCCGAAATTGATCGATAAAAAGATTCTTAATATACTCATAAATATTTTATTTTATTCAAAACTAAGTTACCACAAAGTATCGATAAAGCTGCCCCAAAACGCATCACTAAACGAACGCATTTAGATAAACGAGTTGTCGCATAAAAATCAACTCTTTTGGGCTAATCGAATTAGGGCCGATATCCATCTGTGCAATTTGACACGTTTTGCATTCTTTTGTCCATCGACTAATAAAGGTAGCAGGTAGCAAAACCTCTTCCCACATTTTACAGCGCATCTTAAAAGTTGATGAACTCATCGCGGCCATTTCGATGAAATATATCTATGCGCACAATTACACACAAAACAGGGCCTGATTCTTACCACACCTCTACGCAAGTCAGTGTATGAAAACATATTTTAGAATTTATAACACTAACTTTTAAAAGTGCTAAATTACAAAAAAAAGTTCTTGAGGATACAGTTTTTATCAATTGTAAGGAGGTTCATTTATTTAATGATATCTATCTTAAAATAAATCAGTCAAAAAAATAGTTTGGTCTGCAATTTCTACGTAAAAATTATTACGTAAATATTGTAAAACTTGTAACATCTAATAGCTCTAATAGGATCTAAAGAATGACTGGCTTTATAAAATACTAGCGACCCGCCCCGGCTTCGCACGGGTAGCATGTTATTATACATATAAACCTTCCTCCTGAATCACTCTATCTATTAAAAAAACCGCATCGAAATCCGTTGTGTAGTTTTAAAGATATAAGCAAACATACATACAGACATACAGACGCGGGAAGCGGAAAGCGACTTTGCTTTATACTATGTAGTGATTTACGTTATCTATACATCGTCAAAAATAACTAAGAGTTGTTTCATCGCTGATCCCGTGCCTGCAAGCACCGATAACCCGCTTTCCGTATAAATACATCCTATCGGTTGTCGATTGGTAATAAATAGAATTCACATTTCAATATAGTGATTTGAATGGACTGTGATTCAGTTTGATGTTTCGCAGATTATAAAGTGTATTGTGCCTTTAGCATAGCCTTTAGTGCGGGTTTGATGCCTTTGCCACACAAGGTTAGGTTTGACTTCAATACAAGATTTTATTAAGAGCTGTGTAAAGTTTCTCGACTTCCATGTCGTTGGTCATAAACAGGATGCGCATAAATTTTTCTATTTGTTAGGGTTCCGTACCCAAGGGGTAAAAACGGGACCCTATTACTAAGACTTCGCTGTCCGTCTGTCTGTCACAGGGCTGTATCTCATGAACAGTGATAGCTAGACAGTTGAAATTTTCACAGATTACGTATTTATATTGCTGCTCTAACAACAAATACTAAAAACAGAATAAAATAAATATTTTATTTCCCATACAACAAACATGATATTTTTGCCGTTTTTATAGATAATTTTTTAATTTTAATATTCGAGATTTTTTAATATTCGTAAAAACACTTCCTCAAAACGGTAACTACCCCTTTTAGACATCTTCAAGGTTCTAATCGCCTTGAGATCTGAGACTATGTCTACTTACTGTACTTGGGAATTACAGTCGTGATCTTATTTCGTTTTACTATTTTTGACACATACCCAAATGTGTGTCAAATGTTGCGACGTGCGTCTGACTTCTTCATCCCCCCTCCCACCTCTGAAAGATGACTTAGGGGGGGGGGGGACTAAAACATCTTTCAAGATCTGAAATCTTTTTTATTTATTCAATACTAGCGACCCGCCCCGGCTTCGCACGGGTAGCATGTTATTATACATATAAACCTTCCTCCTGAATCACTCTATATATTAAAAAAAACCGCATCAAAATCCGTTGTGTAGTTTTAAAGATATAAGCAAACATACATACAGACATACAGACGCGGGAAGCGACTTTGCTTTATACTATGTAGTGATTCTATTTATCTCTTCGATTGAATTCGCGTCTGACACGCGATTAGTGTGCGTTTCGTGTAGCTCAGGTCTTATCCATTTTGATGTTTCGCAGATTATAAACCGTATTGTCGTGACTTTAGTATGGTTTAATTGACATTATTGTGATTGATGAGTCATTTGCATTGAATGGAGTCTTTATTGATGTTTGGACTTGGACATTTTAATGTTTATAGCTTTGCTGATGATCCATTCAAAGATGTATATTAACGGTTCCATAGAAGTAGGTGAACGATGTTTTATAGCTATTTATTTAACCGTGTTGGCCGAGTGGGAGGTTCCTCGACTTTCAATCTGAAGGTCGTGGTTTCGAACCCGGGCGTGCATCAATGGATTTTTCTGTTCGAAAAATTTATATGCGCATCAAAAACACGTGCTCAAAACGGTGAAGGAAAACATCGTGAGGAAACCAGTTAGTATTCTTATAAGCGGCGATGGGCTTGGGGATTACAGTCGTGATCCTATGATGATGATTATTTATTAGCTGTCCAGACAAGCGTTGTCCTGTCAATTTTTTCCATAAGAACCTCTCTAAGAACTCATAATAACGAATACCTACAACAAAGAAAGAGTTAGCGAAATCGGTTCAACTGCTCTCGAGATTTGCGCTTAGCAACACATTCAGCGATTCAGGAAATCTATTTTGTCATAATCCTAAAAATCAAATGAAAATTTTGGGAAAAAAGTAGCCTATGTCTTTCCGAAGACTATAAACTATCTCTATATTAAATTTTATTGTAATCAGCCTAGTGGTTTGGCCGTGATACGGTCACAGACAGACAGAGTTACTTTCGCTACAATATTAGTATAGATAGTATAACTTTATTATTATTACCACTTGCTTATTCTGATAAAATTGTGTAGTCAATATTAAAACTTAAAACTATCTACCGTTGATCGTGGTCGCGGGCGGTGCTCATGATGAAGAGCATCTGAATTGTCTCGGAACGTCAGCAATACAAAAAAATAACGTGGTAATAAGCCGTATTTCTGTTTAAAATGATTAACAACCTCGATAGTTTTAATTCTATACCTCTTTAAATTATTTGTTTGCTCCAGTAAAAATACGCACCTCTCATCAATATCTTCCTCATGCTCCTCCTCTGAGTGGTGCAGTTCCACCGTCTGTTCCTAAACTGGTGAGCGCACTCCGTGGCCCCCAGAGTCACCCCCTTGGTGATCTCCTTGAGCAGGCCGGTCTCGTTGCGACAGATCTGGACGAGGCGGCCGCGCGTGCGCCGGTTCTTCTTGCAGATCATGCGAGGGTCCAGGATCACTGCGCTGCCTGACGCCCTGGAGGTACAAAACATATGATGAGTACATAATATTATTTAAATCGCCCACTGGATTTGTCCCCTATGTTTTAGTCCGTGAGTAGTATACGTAGTAGAATATGTATAAAGGACGAGGATCCTAAATCACTTGTGTTAATGTACTTTTTAATTATTATCTTTTATACCAGGGTCATTTATTTGAGGTTTTTTTCCATAAACCTTAAAATAACATCATCTGAACTCTAATTTTAAATTTAACTTTTGGTGTATTTATTTGTATAAAAAATATAAATGTATAAATTGTATTTTATCCAAATAACAAAATTCCTCATATCGCACTTTTTTAGGGTTCCGTACCCAAAGGGTAAAATCGGAACCCTATTACTAAGACTTCGCTGTCCGTCTGTCTGTCTGTCTGTCCGTCTGTCTGTCACAGGGCTGTATCTCATGAACCGTGATAGCTAGACAGTTGAAATTTTCACAGATTATGTATTTCTGTTGCTGCTCTAACAACAAATACTAAAAACAGAATAAAATCAATATTTAAGGGGGGCTCCCATACAACAAACATGATTTTTTTGCCGTTTTTATAAATAATGGTACGGAACCCTTCGTGCGCGAGTCCGACTCGCACTTGGCCGGTTTTTTAATGTTTATAAATGTTTTTCAAATTTTTTTATTAATCTAGAAACAAAATTGGTATTGTATAAAATGTACCTAGAAGTGTTTGTTGAGTATTATTGAAAAGACTTCAACGGGCACCATTATGCTAAAAGTGTATGAAATTCCACAAATTATTACATATATTTCACTTTGCACGATTTTTGCCGTGAAACTTGGGTTAAGTTAAAAGGTAAAGGTAACTCATAAATTCATTTATATTCATAAAACCCACTATCAAACCAAATAACTTAATCACCTGTTACATTTAGCATTCATCCTTTTATCGGATTTTTATTTGTCATCATTTAACTGAAATAATTTGACACTTGTTTTCAAGCTCACAATAAAATACAGGATGTAAAAATAACTCGATAAATTCAAGTGGACGCACGTCGTTGGTGTCAGCGGGCAAGCATTGTGACGCCACTCGACGCGGATTGATTCGGCTAATGTAAGCACTCGTAATGATGATTCGTTTCGACTTGTTCATTCGAGTATTTGTTTTGTGGTTTGTATTATTTATAACGCATTTAAAAGAAACAGTGAGCTGTTTCGGAGATACCCAAATATTTTTGACCATTTACCTACAATAGATTCCTCGCCTTTTATTGCTGTAAAATATTACTAAAAGTAATAGTAATCTTTATTATTCTTCGATTTATGATTCGAATTAAAGACTACTTTAAGGCCCTGTATGTCGACGATTGCTCTTTTTCGAAACTAAAAAAGAAATACTTCTGAACAAGCCACATCTCCTATTTTTATAAATATATTACTTCAGATTCCTACCTAGATTTCTATTAAGCTGAAAACATAATAGCAGAAACTTTTCACGATAAAGATATTATTTCAAAATGATACGTTTTAGAATTTATGATCGAAATACTTTGATACCTACTATTAAGATCAACTTGTGATTTATTGTTGTTGTGATTTATTGGTAATATGTAGATCTAGATTTCTACTAGAATAGGTTTTTGATAAGTAATGATATATACATCATTTATATCATTAATTTATTTGAAAAGCAAAGGCGCAAACAGGGCCTTAAGTAAGATACACTCATGGTACATCTTATGGACCCCCAATTTATTTTACGCTTACATGTACCACTTGTATTTCGTATCAACTACTAGGGGTCAGTAATAACGTATAACGTGCTCTAGATTACACCTACGTGATGAATATTTCTTTTGTATTCTTCTTTATTTATCTACATTATGTACCTAATGTATCGTTTATGTACAGAGGAAAAATACGGATTCTATCAAGCGCGGATCCACTGCTGTGGGCACTATGGGCATGCCCACAACCTTATTAGACTTGTGACGTCATAACTTTATTTTGCCAATTTTAATTAAGTGTCGTTTTTAAGGTTCCGTACCCAAAGGGTAAAAGCGGGACCTATTACTAAGACTCCGCTGTCCGTCTGTCTGTCTGTCTGTCACAAGGTTGTATCTCATGAACTGCGATAGCTTGACAGTTGTGTTTGCCGTTTTTATAGATAATGGTACGGACCCGTTCGTGCGTGAATAAGTTGCAGTCTGGATTCTATATATGAATATGACAGATGTAAATTATCACATTATATTATTAACTTTATTATTTACTAGAAATAACAACATACGTATCATAAACTTCCAATGTTTTTAAGCGCTCAAATAAATTGATTCCGTGAATCTATTCAGATATCGAACCAGTCATCTTCTTGGACTAAATAATAACTAACTAACACACGGCATGAGAATGTGGAGTGTTCTAAATAAACAATCAATCCGAAGCTCTTGAGAATTTAGTCATCGTTGCGCGAGCAATTATGAAACATTCACATAACCGCACCGATCTTATAGTCGGTTTAAAGTCGGGTATGAAATAACGAGCCGTAGCTGTAACCGTTACACCGTTACACGTTACTGTAGCTCTATCATTAAGGAAAGGATCATTGAAAAAAAAATGATAGGCGCCAAGCCGTGTTTGTTGCCTGATTCTTTTAGGCTTGATCGCGAGGAACAGGCGTAGTTTCACCTAGCTCCTAAGACATTTCAAAGTGATTCTTGTGATTTTATTGAAATAAATATGAGTTTTAAATAACCTGTACATGGTGCGAGACGCGAAGGCGCTCGTTGAGACGTCGAGAGCGAAGACCATATCATGCGTATACACCAAGGAGTCTACTCTTAAAAACGATAAACGACATATCGGGAAAAACGTCACATCGCTTCCCACTATATTTTGAAGGATGTAACGACCGACATTACTTTGACAATTGACATCATACATTCTACTACGACTGACGACGATAAGAGTGCGGTTTGGCCGGAAACATCGGGCACTGTCATATCGCATCGACAATATCATAATCGTTTTGCAGAGAGCCCTGTTTGGTAACAGTTACGGTTCGCTGGTATCTGGCTTAACGTAAACATGAACGTCGATTCTTGGGGTTAATAAAATCATTCTGTATACTAAGTCACAGATTGTGCAGCAGTTTGTATTGCGGGGATCGCGTGCTGCGACCGTATTTCACGGAGCAACTGACGTTTAGTGTTGTACTCGTGTTTTTACCGTTGTAGTAAAGCGAAGGTCGAAATCTAGTTGAAATTCCTGATAAATTTGAAAGTATTACTCATGCACTGGTTTCCGCTGTTTATTTAGGTTTTGATGTACGCGTGGGATCATCAGAATATTAAAATACGTCATTAGTTGTTTCCTTATTTCAATGCTGCCTATGCTCACTGAAAATAATCAGTCGTAATGCTAGTAAATATACTTACCAGGAATTTAGATGTTTTTTTAAAGCAAAATAACGCGCCACTTGTTTTAGGGACACCCTGTATATATAGCAAAATAGAAGACTGAATAGCTCGCTGAAGTATAGTATGTAGTTATTTATTTATTATTTGTTAGTTTATATTACATTTTTTTTTATCGTACACCGTTTGTCCACAATTGTTTTATGGCCTCTCCCTAGCCTTTGAGGTTTGCTGGTAGAAAACTCTTTTAGGGTTAAGCTCGCCTTTGTACATGTTCTTTGTAATGTCATAATTGTTAATGTTTTCTGTGTTCAATAAAGTATTTGAAAAGTCGATAATGGGATAGAAGAGACCTAAACATATTTTCCTGGCAATACATATTAGAAAAAATTACTAATTATTCAATATCACGCGTCTAAACTCCTTTTTAACCAACTTCAAAAAGGAGGAGGTTCTCAATTTTTTTTTGTGTGTATTGTGTATTGTGCTACTTGATTACTCCGGCGTTTGTGGACGGATTTACAATTATTATTTTTTATTTGAAAGCCTATACTTCCGAGGTGGTCCCATTACCATCAAGTCAGCATCTGATGATGGGATCTCAGGGAAATCGAGAGAAACCTTCAATATTTATGTGCATTGTTAGTGGTTTTTAACTATACCTTGCCCTTCTTTCATTGGCATACACCGAGTGGAGGGCTAGCCGGGGTAGGGGCTCCTAGATCTCGCGATACATTATAGAAATATAGATCATGAACACCTCGAGTTGACGTCACTAAGATAACAGGGTTTTTCATTATGTATTTTAAAGCACTACTATTTTTATTTATGAACATGTCGGTTTTGTATTTAGTTTTTTAAATGTAATTATCGTTCATAAATATTATAAATGCGAAAGTTTGTGAGTTTGTATGTATGTTTGTTCCTCAATCAGGCCTAAACGGCAAAACGGATTAAGTTGATATATGCTGTAGATGTAGATATAATGCCCGAATAAATAATAGACTACCTTAAAATATGAAAAACATCCCAATAACTATAAAAAACACAAAAGGGATGATTTCTGTATAGATGGCGCTGGTGTGCAACAAATCTGTCATCACAGACTAAAAACATTCAGTCTTTTCTATTCGATTATTTAAATTTGACAGGACAACGTCTGTCACGGGTCGGCTAGTCGTTCATAAATTTAAATAGAATTTCCAGTTCTTGCAATAAACAACCAATCGGCAACACACGAAGAGTAATATTTATTTTAATTTCACAATGAGAACTCACTCGATAGCTATTAGTAAGGTTGGGAGGTTTCCTGCTTCGACCAAAACAAATCAATCCGTTTCAATCAGACATTTCCGCGAATGAGACTGGTCTAGCTAGTCAGACTAGATATAGGGTGTCATTAAGCATCCTTCATAGTTGAACACAAATGCGAAAATCTTCGTGAAATATAATTAAATTTAAAATAAAAAAACACCCGCCTCTGTGTCACAGATTACTACATTTTTAATCAATCAGACCAGTATGTTATAGTTAAGAACCATCTAAATCACGTCAGCTTTCAAAACCGCATCAAAATCGGTCTATTCGTTTAGGAGCTACGATGCTACAAACAGACACACAGATACGTCAAACTAGGGTTTTGCAGCCGTTTCAAGATATACCTACTTATTGAAGTTACTTTTCGTTTACTTTATTATTAACTAGCTTCTGCCCCGGCTTCGCACGAATGTGATAAAAAAATATCTCTATGCAAAAAATCATGTTTCTCCGTTGCTGTGAATATTAAAAAAATAGGATCACGACTGTAATCCCGTAGTACGGTAGACATCCTTACAGATCTCCAGGCGCTCAGATTGGTTAATTCAATTCAATTATTTTTCCCTGGTTGCTGTTGTCACAAATCTAGTTTGTAAACCGTAATGGAGATAGTGTTTATGAAATATGGCTTTTTATAAAATAATATCGCCGGTATGTTAGAGGAAATCAACAATATAATGTAGGTAGGTTTATCCAAGATGATTGTAATTTAACAGGGGGGTTAGTATAAACCACTTTCGTATCGTCCAAATGCCAAAACTGACACTTTTACTATACAAAAAGTGCCAGTTTTGACATTTCAACGGTAGGTTGTCGATACGATAGTGAAGAATCTGTGGCCTGGGCACGAGGCCACAGATTCTTGAACATGCTTAAAGGGTGTAGTCACTTCTAAACATTACATTTGACATATTCCCACATTTTACAGTAGAAATGATGAATAAGGCGGTATATGAAAATAATGGCGTGAAAGTAGAGTTACCCGATGGTACTCAATAGGACACCCCAGATGCGAACGTCTAAATATGTTTGAGCGGTTCGTATCGATCTGACAATGAACTCTTATCGGGTAAACAATCACTCCGCGCGCCCTGGCGCTCGCCTGTCGACACGCGCTTGGCGGCTCGTAAATCGGGCCTGGCACAACACTAGCGCGCTTGGCGCAACACTATCGCGTCTGATTTTATTACTCCGACTAGACTAGGTAATTATAATTTTGTTCGTTTGTAAGTCGTCTTAATGCTTCTTCTTAATCCTTACTCGCACGAAGAAAACCTCACAACTGCTCGCACGGGGTCCTCATTGATCTCAATTTGTTTGAATGGTTTTGAACGACTTATTAGTGGAATAAACTTTAATACTCATTAATACAAAAGTACCATAATCAAAAAAAAATCTCACATGTACAAAATAAATCAAAATCTAATAGATTTAAAAAAATATGACTTTTGAATCTTCTCTAAAAATCTAGCAAAAAAAAATTATGATACATGTGCTTAAAACGGTGAAGGAAAACAACTTGAGGAAACCAGTTATTACTCTTATAAGCGGCGATGGACTTGCAACCTGTCATGTATGGAATTCTAACTACTGCAACTAAATGTGGGCATGTGTCAAAAATAATGTGTGTGTGTGTGTTTTTACTCATTCGCGCAAAAACGACTAAACGGATTCAAATGAAACCTTACAGTAATATAGCTTATACATCAGATTATCACAAAGGCTACTTTTTATCTAGGTACCACCCGTGCGAAGCCGGGGCGAGCAGCTAGTATGGAATAAAACGATGGTGAGCGATTTGGGATGCGTCACAAAAAGTCCCTGATGACGCATTGGAAGGAATGCTTGCAGCAAATCAATCGGGACCTCGAATGGCATGACAATACACCTGTTCTGACATCTAGCGACAACGAGAAATGCGATTTATGGAAGGACTTCTGCTGATTTCTACACGTTGCTGGTTGGAGATAAATGAGCGCTGGGCATATTTTTGCCATCTTGGATAATCGACTGGCCTGAACATTGATTTTTTTTTTGTATCTGGGTGTTATTATCTATACTATGTATTTACGAAAAAAGTATACAAGTATTTACATATAAGTAGTCTGGTTCCCATAGTACAAGCTTTGCTTAGTTTGGGGCTAGATGGCGATGTGTGGAATATCCACCAATATTTGTTTATATTTATTACAAGCTTTTATTTAACTTGCAATGTATGTATGTATGTAACTATCCCTCGTATTCAAGAACGACACTATGAGAACAAGCACCCACTGTGGACGAAATCTTTTTTCATTAAAATCACTTTGTGTTGTGCGACACTGCATAGTGTGATTAGAGGCACATTGTCGTGTGCCTCTAGCCAAAGTTGAGCTCTAAAGGCACACGGTAGCGTGCGCCATAGTGCCGCTCAACACATAAAGTGATGTTTATGAAAAAAGATTTCGTCAACTGTGGGTGTGTGATCTCATAGTGTCGTTCTTGAATACGAGGGTATGTTTATTAAGGTGGAATCTTGCAACTCAATTTTGAAGCAGTTATCCCCAACCGATTGATCTGAAATTTCGCATACTTATGTAACTTCGGTGACAATGCAATAATATGGTAACAGCGAGCTAATCTGATGATGGAGTCAGGAGCTGTACATCATACACTCACAACGGAACTCCTTAGTAAATACTTTGATTGAGTAAAAACTTTGCTTTCTTGTCAAGTTCCAATGAAAATATTATGTGACAAGTGCTCAATGGTTTGAATGATTTTACAAAAACTTGTCATTGTCATTGAAAAATATTTTTTAACAGAAAACATATTACCAACTGAACTGTGAGGCAAGTCTATGGTCATTCTAGATTAGCACAATAAACGTCATTCATAATTAGAATAGAATAATTTGCACAAAATATAATTTTGTAACACATTACGAAATTTGTCATTGACCGGTTTCGGATTTTGGCTGCGATTTAAGTTTTCTTAGACGCAGTATTGGTTTAGTCAGCTAAGAGGATAGGTTAACTCTATCCACATTGAAAATGAACCCTACATCTGTTAGAATAGGGTAGAAACTTGTTCGATGGATAGGAAAGTGGAGTTTTGCCAAATAGGCGACACACCTCTGTGTCCAGACGAATAAATTAACTGTGATAAGTTGTATGTCAATTAATTATTCTTCAAAGCGCCAGATGGCGTGAGACTTGTCTTTGGAGAGGAAATCAACTAATGATAGATAGATAGATAGATAGATAGATAGATAGATAGATAGATAGATAGATATATAGATATATAGATAGATAAATAGATGGATGGACATGCGTGAATTGATAGAGAGCGCTTTATTGCATACCAAATAGCGATAACTTTATTAAATTATAATTATTACTAGCGACCCGCCCCGGCTTCGCACGGGTAGCATGTTATTATACATATAAACCTTCCTCCTGAATCACTCTATCTATTAAAAAAACCCGCTTCAAAATCCGTTGCGTAGTTTTAAAGATATAAGCAAACATACATAAGACGCGGGAAGCGGAAAGCGACTTTGCTTTATACTATGTAGTGATAAATCCACATTGTTAATGCCACGCATACTTTTTCTTTATTGTTTAGTTTATACACAGCAACCTCACAATTTTTCTTTAGTAATCTGAGGATAACGTAGTGGGTTGTACATTTACTTATTTCTTCATAGTTTATACCAAAGAGCATATAAGTAAGAGTCGGCACTCCCTAACTAGCTGTTGTCAAGGTTTTGTATGGACTTTGCTACACCTTACGAAAAGGAAAAAGCGTACTACCAACATGTTATCATGAAATAACAAATTAATAGTGAGGTGCCTTACTATCGTGCATATATCGATAAATTAAATTAAAAAAAAAAAAAAATTGGGTTACTTCATAATTTTAAAAAATATTCTATTTTATTTGGAAATCAAAAGCAAGCGGTAATCTAAACTTAGTATGTCACCAAAATGTATAGTTATTAGCGAAATTTAAACAAAATTATCAATCCACAAAAAACTTTTCTCCCGATGACAGTACATGCAGATTACAGCTTACTTTTTTTAAATAAAATGCTTGTTTTTTTTCTGTTTTTGGGACGAGATAAAACCGATTTTATTAAAAAAAAATCTGTTGTGAGACATTGTTACATGTGATTGAGCACAATTCATTCAAAACTGGAAGACCCAGTCAACAACCCAATTCCAGTACTTTGGAGGCTGCAACAAAGAAATAAACTTTTATAAAATAATTCATAGTCTAAAAAATAGTACTGCAATAATATCAAAGAAAATGTTACTGACAATTTAATGAATTTGCTGTACTTTGTACTAGTGAAATTTTACATGTGATTGAGCATAATTCATTCATTCAAAACTGGAAGACCCAATTAAAATTTTACATGTGATTGAGCACAATTCATTCAAAACTGGAAGACCCAGTCAACAACCCAATTCCAGTACTTTGGAGGCTGTAACAAAGAAATAAACTTTTATAAAATAATTCATAGTCTAAAAAATAGTACTGCAATAATATCAAAGACAATGTTACTGACAATTTCATGATTTTGCTGTACTTTGTGCTTGTGCAATTTTACATGTGATTGAGCACAATTCATTCAAAACTGGAAGACCCAATTGAAATTGTACATTTGTGATTGAGCAAAATTCATTTAAAACTGGAAGACCCAATTCCAGTACTTTGGTGGCTGCAACAAAGAAATAAACTTTTTTTAAATAATTCATAGTCTAATAACTAATACCCTTTATAAAGAAGTTTCACTTCAAAAAATATAACATAAAAAAACAAAATCATGCAAAACCATTCAAATTTACTCGTTCTATGTAAGTACCTAGTATTTAGAATGGTTATTACGGTTAACGGTGAACCAGATGATTCATCGACAAAAATATCGATATAAATTTACCACACTATTACCGGCATTTACTGCAATAATAAAATGCAGTTTTCAGAAACAAACAAGTTGTTTTGAACAACTGCAATAATCAAACATAATTATCCATGCATTTTATAAGATAATAGGTCAACTTTTTACCTTTCAGGCTCCAATGGGAATTTGGCTAGAAATATTCCCGATGTGCTCTTCCTAAACCTTCTCACTCCACAAACTTCGCACTTCCTCAAAGTTTTGCCTCCCATATCTTTTATATTACGCAAACGTACACGTAGTAATTAAATTAAGCTATTTGTATTATGTACACCTAAATATGACGAAATCATAACCTCTAAAGAATTGCAAGGCCCAGAATCTCTCTCGTACCGCCCGGAGCGGGCCTCGTAATTCTTTACGAGGCCCGCGCACTCAAGCCAATTGAATAACATATTCTGTTCACTTCACTGTATTTCTGTGTTTTTTTAATAAAAACACAATAATTATAAAAATATTTAGAAACCTTCGGCAAAACTTGATCAAAACAAAAAACTGACATTTATTACCAACATTACAAAGATATTGGTTTGACGTAAAATACGACTAAAATAAAATTATTATTGTAGTTAGGTACTTCGGTGCTACGTTAATACTTTTTATTTTTGTAGTATTATGTTTTTTATCTGAGTGTTGGCAGAAAGATAGTATAAAACTTTATTTGTTCCTAGTGACGACAGCCTGGTTTATACTCTATTTTATAAGATCCTAATGTATCAACTGTTTGTTGTTCCGAATAAAGTAAAATAAAATAAAATAAAATGATTAAGACGCTAGTTGTATACTATCTAGTAGATCATCAATCGTATCATTTGTCAAGTTTGAACTTATAAATAAATAAGTTTTTTGTTGAAAATTATTTTTTATGACAAGCTTTGTAAAATCATTTAAACCATCGAGCACCTGTCACATAACATTGTCATTGGAACTTGACAAGAATGCAAAGTTTTTACTCAGAGTATTTACTAAGGAGTTCCGTTATGAGTGTCTGTTGAACAGCTCCTGACTCCATCATCAGATCAGCTTGCTGTCAGCATATTATTGCATTGTCACCGAAGTTACTTGTATGTAAAATTTCAGCTCAATCGGTTGGGGATAACTGCTTCAAAATTGAGTTGCAAGATTCCACCTTAAGAGGCTGCCAGTCGCTGATTGCTCTTTTTCGAAACGAAAAAAGAAATACTTGTGAACAAGCCACATCTCCTATTTTTATAAGTATATTACTTCAGGTTCCTACCTAGATTTCTATTAAGCTGAAAACATAATAGCAGAAACTTTTCACGATAAAAATATTATTTCAAAATGATACGTTTTAGAATTTATGATCGAAATATTTTATATACCTACTATTAAAATCAACTTGTGATTTATTGTTAAAGATAGGTAATATGTAGATCTAGATTTCTATTAGGATAGATTTTTGATAAGTAATTATACATAATTTATATCATTAATTTATTCGAAAAGCTAAGGCGGACCACGCGCGGACGTGTGTTTGTCATCATTGCAGCGGTCGGTAGGATTATTTATCGAAGTGATTAAAGATGGGTACATCTTTATTCACATATACTATACATTATAAAATAGGAGATGTGGCTTGTTCACAAGTATTTCTTTTTTCGTTTCGAACAAAAATAATCGTCGACTGGCAGCGTCTTAACAAACATAGTTACATAGTTTGCAAGTAAAAGTTTGTAATAAAATAAATAAATATCGGTGGACATTTCACGCATCGCCATCTAGCCCCAAACTAAGCAAAGCTTGAACTATGGAAACCAGATTACTGATAGAATACTTATTACTTATGTACTTTTTTGTACTTAAATACATACATAATATGATACATTATACACCCAGACACAGAACAAACATCCATGTTCATATTGATCATCACACAAATGTTTATCCCGGGTGGGAATTGAACCCACAACCAACAGCGCAGAAGACAGAGTTACTACCAACTGAGCTGAAAAGGCCAGTCAAAGGATATTTTTAAGACTAATCTACAATTAGAATAGAATAGACATATAATAGAATAGAATAAAAAAAAAATAGGTTCACGACTGTAAACCCCAAGTACGGTAGACATCCTCTCAGATCTTCAGACGCTTAGATCCTTTGAAGATGTCTAGTGGGGGTAGTCAGAGGCACGTCCAAACATTATATTTGGCACATGCCCACATTTTGCAGTAGTTAGCATTCCATACGTGACAGGTTTGAAATCGACTAAAATCTATTATGGCTATCTGTAGAATACAAAGTTAGTGAATGAATTCAACGCCCACAATTTTAAAATAAGGTTTCGAGATTTTTCCATAAATCAAAGTTTCATATCTACAAACACATTGTTTTTATCATCATCATCACCATCACGTTTACGTGACACCACGTCTGAGCACGAAACTACAAAGCTGCCAGACGATTTGCAGCTTTAGGTCAAGGGAATAAGGATACAAGTCTTGGGACAATAAAGCTTTGCTGATAGTTCCTGGATACGTGATTTAGGTCTTATCTCACAAATTGCCACACCTTACCGCAAATGTTTATTTTTAGGGTTCCGTACCCAAAGGGTAAAAACGGGATCCTATTACTAAGACTTCGCTGTCCGTCTGTCCGTCTGTCTGTCACATGGCTGTATCTCATGAACCGTAATAGCTAGATAGTTGAAATTTTCACAGATGATGTATTTCTGTTGCTGCTATAACAACAAATAAAAACAGAATAAAATAAATATTTAAGTGGGGGCGCTCCCATGCAAAAACGTGTATTTTTGCCTTTTTTTTATAGATAATGGGTACGGAACCCTTCATGCGCGAGTCCGATACGCACTGGGCCGTTTTTTTTTTATATATTGTAAAAATTCACACAATTATTTAACTGTTTGTAGCTTAAAATGTATCTTCAAAGGTTTTAGAAGACGACGTGAATGATGGTAGTCTTACAAATTTACCAAAAGGTTCAGAATTTCACCAAAATCAAGCATTGTGAGTGTACAAATAATGTTGTGAAGAACGCAAATAGTGAATACATATTAGGTAATAAGTAGAATTTTGTAGTAATTATTATGTTTACGAGTAGAAAGTTACACTTTTGTACACCTCCATCTTTTCTTGATTTTGTTAATCCAGTCCACCGAAAGGTTGTCTGGAAGAGATCGCTTTTAACGATAAGGCCGTAATGTACAATGGGTGTACATTTTTCTTTGTTGTTACCTACTATGTGTTTTCTTTGTTTGCTACAATGAGTTTATCTATCTATCTATCTATCTATATTTTGACCATTTTGAAAACTGAAAACACAAGAACAGCTATCTATGCATATTTATGTATAGATCTGGAGGTCGTGGGTTAGAATCCCAGCGTGCATTAATGGATTTTTCTGTTCGAAAAATTTATATGCGCATCAAAAACATGTGCACAAAACGGTGAAGGAAAACATCTTGAGGAAACCAGTTAGTATTCTTATAAGCGGCGATGGGCTTGCAACCTGTCACGTATGGAATGCTAGCTACTGCAAAATGTGAGCATGTGCCAAATATAATGTTTGGACGTGCCTCTGACTACCCCCACTAGACATTTTCAAAGGATCTAAGCGTCTGGAGATCTGAGAGAATATCTACCGTACTTGGGGATTACAGTCGTGATCCTATTTATTTTATTATGATATCCATGAAAAGAGACATAGTTAGAGTTACATAGTTACATAGTTACATAGTTACATAGTTACATAGTTACATAGTTACATAGTTACATAGTTACATAGTTACATAGTTACATTGCAAGTTAAATAAAAGCTTGTAATAAATGAGCCTAGCCGTGACCTACGGCAACAAAGACACGACTTGGCACGATTGCAACTATACACTTTATTACCAACGACGAGATATTTAGAGGCACTAACTAGCGACACTTTTCGCTCATCAGTCAATAGAGCTTGTTAGTATTTGATTTTATGCGAGATATTTTCATAGAAATCCACTGATTTAGAACACTACATACTATAATGCAGGCTATCTATACTCTACTACCCCGGCTTCGCACGGGTGGTACCTGGATAAAAAGTCTACCGATTTTGTGCAAACTTCACATAAACCATCTACTAAATAGTCCGAACAAAGTTCTTGGGTTATACAATTACAACGAAAAGTGGCATTGATTTATATATATATATGTATAGATATATATGTATATTATATATAAATGCGAAAGTATCGTATAGTAGTATAGTATAGATTTTGATGAAATTGCATATAGAGCTTAATGTCTTGGGACGCGTATAGGCTACTTTTTTCCCAAAAACTTTGTGATGTTCCAGAATTTCAATGTTTTACGATAGAGTCGTCAAACATCGATTTCTTGAAGCGCGGACGAAGTCACGGGTAAAAGCTAGTAGTAAATAAAATACGAAATCCAGTTCATTCACACTAGATCATACTAGAACCTTTTTAAGACCACTTTTTTTTAATAGCTTACGCTCCTAAAACGATATAAACTGTTGAAATAAAAGCCAAAAATGTCTGAAAAAATACCTGTTAGCATTGTGATTTAGTTTAGTTGTAATTATATTCTCTGACATAATAATGTATGTACTATTTGTATGTATGTACCTACACATCTCACAATGGAAAACCTTGCCCGTTGTGTAACATGAAGCGGATATTAAATTCTGTACACAACACATTTTCAGACTACTGTAGAGGTATTTGCATACTGCGTTGTTCCATACTATGACCACAATAAATTATTTTCATATAGGATCTACTAAGAAAAATATTATCTCATATACTGTAGATACGTATTTGTATACGATTCATCTTGCATGGACCTATTATTTTTAAGTCATATCTAGCAGATCACTACATAGTATAAAGCAAAGTCGCTTTCCGCTTCCCGCGTCTGTATGTAATATGTATGTATGTTTGCTTATATCTTTAAAACTACACAACGGATTTTGATGCAGTTTTTTTTAATAAATAGAGTGATTCAAGAGGAAGGTTTATATGTATAATATACATGCATAATATAGTAGAGAAACACTGATAATTTTAGAGGTTTCTAATGTGATGTCGTAAATAAACACATTTTTTTGCGCTTACATTGCAAATGCCGGCTGAACCCCACGAGATATATATCAAAATAATGTACTACAGTATTGTACACTTTAAAAACGTCTACAAAAAAGTCAACGATGGTATTAGAAATTTCTTACGCACAGCGAAGCGGGCACGGGTCAGCTAGTCAAAAATAAAATAGTGACCACTTGGGTATGTGGCAGCAAGACCATTCGCTTCAGAGGAGACGCTCAGCTGCAGATTGTGGCGATGATTCTGTGAGTATGAGTGACCAATTCTAGAGACGAAGTTTGAACTGATTTGGACTTATAGGACTCTAAGTTTTCCATAATAGCTTCCATAAGATTTTGAAAAAGCATGTAAGAACAGCGCGTGCTTTTAAATACATAATACTTCACATTAGTCCTACTAAACCTTTTAAAGGACCTTCCGGGACCATTCAGGGTGACAATGAATGACGCTGTTTGCGGACACCGGGCGAGGCGCTAACTCGCGACATCTTTCCGATTAGCGGGCGCATGACGACTTAACTGTAAACACCATTACACACAAAACAAACTACCCTCAGAGCACGCGAAAACATACTCTATTCCAACGGGCTAAGAATAAGTCTGGGAATGCTTGAAGCAGTGCACTTGTCAACTCTGTAATCGTCATAGTTCTGTCGCAGTGTAGTATGTAAACACTTTTAAAAGTTTATGAGCAATGTTTTCTGAACGTTTTAGCGTTCGCATCATGAACTCTCATGGCTCAGAATTGGGTCTGAGATCATTGTCATCCTATTTGGGAGACGAAGTTTCGAAATGCGTGTGAATGAGTTGTTTGCTTTCGATTTGAGTGAGATATTGGGGATTATTTTGCTTAGAATCGATCATTGTAGAGACAAACTTTCATAGGTTTATGAATCTCATCCAAGTCGCGACTGGCTGCTCAGTCTTTACGTCTCTTTCTTGACATGTCTTGGCACGTTGCGTTTTAGGGTCGATAGTCGAAATAGTTTATTAATTTCGATGATATTAAAATCTGAACTGTTTCCATACCAAAGAACTGTTGTAATATATTCTACAAGCAAATATTATATTGAAATTCCGATCCAAAAATACTAATATTTATTGCTTCATGCTTAATTCCTGATCACTCGGTCTCTCACAACACATTAGACTTATACTGCTGATATAAGTATCAGCAGTATAAGTCTAATGTGTTGTAAGAAAGTGTTCGCCTTACATAAGGAGTCTATAGGCTGAGTAGTCAATGTGAAAACGTCAACGCTGTGCATCCAAAAAATGCAGGGTTTAGAAGTTTGTTGCAATTGTCATAAGCCTAAGTGGTTTACTGTAAATGAAGTTTTCCAGCAATATACTGACAGCGTCGTCAAGTTAAATAATGTTGTGTAACGACACACATCCCCATATTCTTAGTTGCAACCTCGAAACTACCTCGACTCAATCTCTTCTGAGGCCCTTCGAATTTCCTTCGAAGGGTACTTCATGTTTAGTATCTTAAATCGATCTTTTAGAGGTTTTTCAATTCACCTCGTATGAGGTCTATTGAGAGGTGAGGTGTGGTGATTTCTAAATGTCACGAAAGTCAAAGAAACGTTACACGCATGCCTCGTACAGAAGCTGTCAAGGAATGATCAAGCAAAGTACACCGAGAGGTACCTTGAGTTGACAGTTCCTTCACTGAGGAAATATTCGGTTTAAGTTGTTTATTTTCTCATAAGAATTACAAATTCACTTACAGAGAAAACTAAAGCTAAATAATATCTAATGTGCCTGTGGGCGTTTTGCAATACCAAAACAACGAAAGAAAGTAACAAACATACAAAGAAGAAAAATACATAGGTAATCTACAAAACCTAATCATTTTTTATAGTGTGTGGGTAGTTCTGTGTAGATGCGCTTGCTTCGCAACAAGCGCTGCCGCACAAAGCTTACCCGTGCCACAGTGTAGTTAAAGGCAGTACAGAAATATTTGCATTTTAATGGTAAATATAATGAGGAATCCTCGACTAGAAGCATACTCGGGTAATTTTATCAACTAAAACTACCAAAACACGGTTTCGAGGTCGAGTCGAGGTGAGGATAATACGTTACAACTAAGAATATGGGGATAAAAGTTGACATGTAGACGTAACATTCAAAGACTGATGAGCATTCCAAAAATTCTCGTTAAAGCAGAGCTATGTGCAATATTTCGCTCCTCTCATGTATTTGCAACATTTTGTTGTGACAAAGTCGTAAACGAAAGCCTTTCCTAATTAATGTTCAAACAGACCATATTTAATATGTTGCGCATTTTAACGCCAGCTAACCTTTAATACAGATTGGAGTGTCCAAACAGGAAAGCATCCTTCAGAAATTGTATCTTCCCAGAGCCTGACCGGTGGACAGGTTAGTTTTGTTTATGTAATATCACGACTGTAATCCCTAAGTACAGTAGACATCCTCCCAGATCTCCAGGCAGGATCCTTGAACATTTCTGTGAGGGTGTAGTCAGAGGCACGTCCATACATTTGACACATGCCCACATTTTGCCCGTAACCGGTATTATGTTATGTTTAGTGTTTATTTTAGTGTAGACGTAATAAGTTTATTCGTATGAATGTGTACGTTAACCTGGGACCATACCACAAGGTTCTAAAGTAATATCAAAACAATATTGTTTTATTACTTATAAGCTTGTGTCGGCCACTGTTAGGTATGCTAAGGTAAGTGGTACCAGGAAACATGATCGACGGATTGAGCATTATTCGTAAGCTTTCTAGATGGATTTAAGCCACCCGGAAGAAGATTTTGACAAAAGGACCCGTTGAACACATGCTTGGTTAATCTAGGTATGTAAATACCTAGAGTATATTTAATCTATAGGCTGTTTGCCGAGCGGGATGTACCTCGACTTTCAATCTGAAGGTCGTGGGTTCGAATCCCGGCGTGCATCAATGGATTTTTTTGTTCGAAAATTTATATGCGCATCAAAAACACGTGCTTACAACGGTGAATGAAAACATCGTGAGGCAACCAGTTAGTGTTCTTATAAGCGGCGATGGGCTTGCAACCTGTCACGTATGGAATGCTAACTACTGCAAAATGTGGGCATGTGCCAAATATAATGTTTGGACGTGCCTCTGACTACCACCTCTAGACATCTTCGAAGGATCTAAGCGTCTGGAGATCTGAGAGGATGTCTACCGTACTTGGGGATTACAGTCGTGATCCTATACATACATACTGTTTGCTGTTCTATCCAGTATGCGGACTATTGTTTTTTTTTAATGTAAAATTTACGCCACCTCCCGTTCTGACCTCTCGACTTCTTGGGCCATAATGGGTGCGCTTGCGTTAATTGGAGGTTCTACGCACAAAGACGTACGCTGTCCTCTTGAATGTTACAGCGCCAAAGAACAGACAGCGCGTACAGATGCATCATCACCACTGTGCCATACCTTATATAATACCACTAGCCGACCCGTGACAAACGTTGTCCTGTCAATTTTTAATAATCGCATATGAAAAAGCTATTTCAGGCAACTTTCAATTTTTTTCCCTACAAACCTTGTACTGATAAAATAAATTACGAATTTTGGTAGAATGCGTATCATTCATTAGTCAAAACTGCGTTACTATGACGACTAAATATTTTTAGTCTGTGATGTCAGATTTGTTGCACACCAGCGCCATCTATACAGAAATCATCCCTTTTGCGTTTTTTTATCGTTTTAAGGATGTTTTTCATTTTGTAAAGTAGTCTATTATTTATTCGGGCATTATATCTACATCTACAGCAAATTTCAACTTAATCCGTTTTATCGTTTAGGCCTGATTGAGGAACAAACATACATACAAACTCACAAACTTTCGCATTTTTAATATTATTAGGATTTGGATAGTGTATAAGTCACCGCAAAAATTGCTTTGAAATTTCTTAAGAGCTAGGTAAAGCTACGCCTGTTCCACATGATCTAGAAGAATCAGGCAACACATACAACGCGCGCTTTCTAGCTTGAGCCTGAACAAATGTTTGATGTTAGGTATAAATTAGTGTTGGCCGAGTGGAAGGTACATCAACTTTCAATCTGAAGGTCGTGGGTTCGAATCCCGTGCTTCAATGGATTATTCTATTCGAAAATTTATATGCGCATCAAAAAACACGTGCTCAAAACGGTGAAGGAAAACATCGTGAGGAAACCAGTTAGTTTATAAGCGGCGATGGGCTTGCAGGTCACGTATGGAATGCTGACTACTGCAAAATGTGGGCATGTGCCAAACATAATGTTTGGACGTGCCCCTGGCTACCCCCACTAGACACCTTCAAAGGATCTAAGCGTCTGGAGATCTGATAGGATGTGTACTTGGGGATTACGGTCGTGATTCTATTTATTTATTTTTTTATAAATTAGGTCCACATCATCACTCCAGCAATTCTCAGGTGGTTTACAATAGCCAGTGTTACTTAATAAGAACCAAAATTGCACAAAAAATCCGTTGGCCGAGTCGCCTCGACTTTCATTTCGAAGGTTATTTGGACGATACGTTGTCGATACGATAGTGGTACATGCTAACCCCCCTGAGAAGCAAATGTGGGTAGTGACTTCTCGTTTTCATACATTTCGTGTTCACGTATGTAGTCCGGTCAATCTAGAAGGTTTGAAGGTTTGAAGGTGGCGTGGAAACGTGTGCATATTATGACGATTGCAACTTGTACAACTTTTTGAATCGTTATATCTCAAAAACGGTGGCTCGTAGGAAAAAAAGTATTGATACATTTTTTGTAGATTATTTTATGATCTACAATTTTTGTCAGAGATATTTTTATGATAAAACTTACCGTTTCGCTGAAAATCGTGAAAAACTCATTTTTTTCACCTTTGTCCTTGAATAAAAAAATTTCCATACAGGGGAAAGATGGGGAACTTTCAAATTTTATTTTTAATCATATTTTTAACAACCTTACTGATTTTCAGCTAGATGGGAATTTATGTAGTTTCGAATGTTTAAATTGACCGGACTATATGGATGGTCTGTCAAAATGTCCTTTCTGTACGACCAGTGTTTGTGGCAGAGACATAGTGTTAGCGAAGCGTCGCTAAGCGCACGGCAAACATGTGCGGGCGGTCGCCCGATGCTAAATGGACTAGTTCTACTTCACTCATTTATGCTTCACTTGGGCCATTTGGGCTTACTAACTGTTGATTGAACTGTGGTGTGGCTTCAATTACACCTGTATTCGTCGTCATTTCGTTAAACAGGGAAATTTCGTGGTTTTGGAGAGATTTTTCGACGTTTCGACAAACTAAAGCTACAGGGAAATTTCGTAGTTGATAGTTTTTTTTTTTTAAATTATGATTTATGTAATTACTAGCTTTTACCGGCGAAGTCACTGGTTTCTCGATAAAACCGGCCAAGTGCGAGTCAGACTTGCGCACGAAGGCTTCCGTACATTAACTACTCGTTAAAAAAACGGCAAAAAAATCACGGTGGTTGTATGGGTGCCCTACTTAAATATATATTTTATTCTGTTTTTAGTATTTGTTGTTATAGCGGCAACAGAAATACATCATCTGTGAAAATTTCAACTGTCTAGCTATCACGGTTCATGAGACAGACGGACAGACAAACGGACAGGGAAGTTTTAGTAATAGGGTTCCATTTTTACCCTTTAGTTACGGAACCCTAAAAAGAACTAAAGAAGAAAACTATTTATTGGCTACCTGTGCTGGTACTAATAGTTTCTACTTCGACTAGTACTCAGTTGATGACCTAGGTACTCTACCATTTAACACAAAGCAGCGTACGAGCACTATTCAAATGCTATTTCTCATAATGGATTGCAACACGTTGACATTTAACACTGCAAGCGTGAATATGGACGAATTTACACGGAAAACGAGCCGGCGCTTACCGGCGCTGGGAAAGATGCTCTTATCAGCGCGAACGCAAGGAGACCGCGGAATTTATTAAATAGAGCCAATTGAGAATGAGCTTGATACCTGATACAGTTATGACTAGCTCGCAGTACCTATATCTTTGAGATTTCCGATTAGTTGGTTTCCGAACAGTTTAACTTTTATTTTTGATAGTCAGCGAGGCCACTTAATATGAGCGACCGCTGGTATTAACATTTTCGTGTTTTCTGGCACGTTATGGCAGTCTCGGTAACAAAAGTTTTTAAGATAGAGGCCAAGGCCGATAGGGTACGGCCTAAAGTTTCCGCCACCACATACACACACACACATATACATACAAACTTATTTTATAAAAGGTCTGTAACCTGCTTTCTACATAAAATTTACCAACGTGGATATGGACAGCACATTCAACTTTCGAGACAGCTAGAAAATGGCGAATGCCGCAATGTTTTCCGAAGTGCAACCTTCGTTTTCGAAAGTACATGCAAGTACATGTGGTGCTTGTGAGAAAGATCAATATCTGCTACAGGAAAAATATTTACAATACCACGTAAAGTACAGAATAAAATATAAAGTAGGGTGAGATCGCTGGTTATCGCCATTTTAATTTTCAAATAAACGGTTTATATTAAAAAAAATATTAAAACGACGATTTTTAAACAACATAGAACAGAGTATTTATCTATCTCTTAGGTTAAGCAAAGGTTTTGTAATAGGCGATATTAATTTATTAATTTTTTCATATATAAATAGATAAAACGGGAAATATTTAGTTGTGGTCAATCAAATCTAGAAGTATAACGTATCACAACTGTCACTAATTTTCCTTCACCATTTCAGAATAAACCTTTTTTGATCTCAACCTTCTTAAGAAGGTATGGTCAAATAAACAGTTTTTATTTTCACTTGTATAATTATTGATGGTTGATGGTTACCAAAATGTATTTTTATGGAAGCTCGTGACTGTAGCTGCTAAATAAAATATGTTAATCACAAACTACCGGCCGGTATACAAGAAACTATACGTAATGTGAAATTTATAACCTACACAAAGAAATAGGTGAAACGCTTTATGCGTTATGAAGAATTTAAAGACTGAATGAAGCATGATAATTGATATGCCGTGTTGGTCGAGTGGGAGGTCGTCTTTCAATCTGAAGGTCGTGGGTTCGAATCCCGGCGTTCATCAATGGATTTTTCTGTTCGAACCATTTTTATGCGCATCAAAAACGCGTGCTCAAAACCGTGAAGGAAAACATCGAGGAATGCTGTCAAGTATGGAATGCTGATAACTACTGCAAAATGTGGGAATGTGCCAAATATAATGTTTGTGCCTCTGACTACCCCCACTAGACATCTTCAAAGGATCGAAGCGCCTGGAGATCTGAGAGGATGTCTATCGTACTTGGGGATTACAGTCGTGATCCTATTTATTATTTTGAATGAAGCAGAAGAGGTATTTTAGAATTGTAGCAAGTGGAAAGTCGTGTCTCTGCCTACCCCTCTGGGAAGCTGGTGATTTTATGTACAAGTATGTATAAATAAAATATACATATTAATAATAATACCTTTATTTCAGGCAACATTAGTAATGTTAAATACAAATACTGAAGCCCATATTAATAAATACCTTATAGACTAAAATACATATTATAAAAACACAAAAAATCAGGGCACTTTCTTCATTAGCGGCGCTTACTTATACCGTCGGTAGACTATTCCTGCTGTCTAAAAGTCTGGAGCGAGGAAAACATCCTTATACTTGGCGTCTACCCGGAGCAAATACGATATTCGTAGGTAGCCTTGTATATGTATACACTTCATCTAATGCTTATATAACACTTCCAATAACTCTACATCATGATTGAGCTGAGATAATAAACACGTGCCAATTATACTATTCGCTAATATTAACAATAAATCTGTTTTGTTTCTTAAATTTAATCTTAAACATAAAATGTTGCGTTATTGACTACTGACAGACTATCAAAGCATAGCATTTCAAGTCCTAGAAACCTGGAGAGTATGTCCCAATCTAGACTTGCATAGTGATAGGTAAAGAAAAGCCTAGCGGGATTATTAACACAGAATTTATGAACTACACATCACTACATAGTATAAAGCAAAGTCGCTTTCCGCTTCCCGCGTCTGTATGTAATATGTATGTATGTATGTTTGCTTATATCTTTAAAACTACACAACGGATTTTGATGCGGTTTTATTTAATAGATAGAGTGATTCAGGAGGAAGGTTTATATGTATAATAACATGCTACCCGTGCGAAGCCGGGGCGGGTCGCTAGTCCATAATAAACTACATCCTAATAATATTTTACATGTGAAAGTTTGTGAGTTTGTATGTATGATTTTCAGGCCAAACGACAAAACGAATTAAGTTGAAATTTGCTGTACATAATTCCCAAATAAAACATATATTATAGACTACTTTAATATATGAAAAACATTCCCAAAATGATAATAAAACGCAAAAGGGATTATTTTAGTATAGCCAGAGCAAATATTTGTGTGATGAACATAGATGTTTGCTCTGTGTCTGGGTGTTAGTATGTATCATATGTATGTATTTACAAAAAAAAAAGTATATAAGTATTCTATCAGTTATCTGGTTCCCATAGTACAAGCTTTGCTTAGTTTGGGGCTAGATGGCGATGTGTAAAATGTCCACCAATATTTATTTATTTATTTATTATTTATTTATTTATCAGTCGTCATAGCAACGTGTGTTACTCTATGCGATTATCTAAATGTAGACAGGACAACGTCTGTCGCGGGTTTGTTAGTCTCTAATATATAAAATTCTCGTGTCACAGTGTTTGTAACCAAACTCCTCCGAAACGGTTATTTTGTGTATATTCGGTAGGTATGAGAAAGGGTATTTTTTATACCCCTAAGTGATAAGGGGGCGTAAAGTTCGGGAAAAACTGACAGGAAAAAGCTAGAAGGTTTAAGATCTTATCATAAATAAATATAACAATTACTCGAATAGCAGTGTTGATGTTGTCGAATCCCAATTAGATTATAAACAGTGGTTATAAATGTACCGGATTATCTATTAAATTTTATAGTCAGCTAACCGGAATCTCTTGTTGTGACTGCTCTTGAGGTTACAAAAGCGGATAAAAATGTTTATTTACGAGGTTGTTATTTTAAGAGGTTGTTTTCTCAATTATCTTAAACTTGAAGGTTAAACTTTGAAAAAGTATTAATTAGATCGCGCGAATATGTCAGTGAATTAAAGAAGTAGCTTTTAAAATCTGTTGTATTGTATACAGTGGACCTCCGGTAATCCGACAAACATTATGCAAGGCCATCGATTGTGCAGGGCAGTGTCGGACTATCGAATTTGTCGGATTATAGAGTATTGCCTAAGACCCCCTATAGTCCGGAATTTTTTACAAAAGAGTACCTTGTAATCCGACAAATTACATATCCAAATGATAAGATTCTATATGTTATAATTAAACAAAGTCATGTCGGATTACAGGGGGCGCCGGATTAGACAGGGGCCGGATTATCGGGGGTCCACTGTATTTTTTTTTTCATTTATTTATTTCGTTGTTTACAAATGTTATGTCGATTGTATATATTTTGATGCTTTCATGCGTTTATTTGCAATATACGCCATGGTGTACAATATACTGTAATCTTAATTATTCATACTTTAATAAGTAGGTAGTTCGATGATCGCCTTAAGAAAATAGTAGCTACTATCTATTCGATAGAATACATTAAATAGATCGTAAATCTCTGGGTTTGTATAAATGTAGAACTCATTACCTAATCTTCTTTGTTTAATCGTTACAAAATCAAAATAAAAATGTTATAGCTTGATTATTTAAATTTTATGATGGAGTTTAAAAAGTAAAATCTGGTAGTTCCATTCATAAAATTAAGCTTCAATGAAAACAAACCACGAGTATGATGTCAACTATAAATTTTAAAATTAACGTTGATCAATAATTCATTATCTATTTAAAAAAAAACCGGCCAAGTGCAAGTCGGACTTTCGCTGAAATCTATAAAAAACGGCAATAAAAATAACAATTGTTGTATGGGAGCCCCACTTAAATATTTATTTTATTCTGTTTTTAGTATTTGTTGTTACAGCGGCAACAAATATACATAATCTGTGACATTGAAATTTCAACTGTCTATCTATCACGGTTCATGTGATACAGCCCTGTGACAGACAGACGGACAGCGAAGTCTTAGTAATAGGGTCTCGTTTTTACCCTTAGGGTACGGAACCCTAATAAAGCTTAACGTTTCAACACGTACCTAATTGTAGACATTGCTATATCAATGGAGTATTTAATCCATTAAAAAAAACAGAAGTTCTATCATGTGACCATAGAGGTTTCAATTGTACAGGATAACCAAGATTCTGTTTGAAAATAGAATGTCGTAGCATTCAATGAAGCTACGAGGTGCTACGAAAATAATTGGCATTCTTTTTATTACAACAAATAGTATAGTGAGGCCTCATTGTATCTTTTCTGGATAATTTTTGCAACGACAGATGAAACTTTTTACTCACTCACGACCTGTTGTGGTGCCTGAGACATGTGTTTGGAGTTGGGATGAAGCCGGAATGTCCAGCATCGATACCATTCGAGAAGGGCTAGGATGTTTACTTGACCTTGTCCTTATAAAACCCGGCTTAGTGCGAGTCGGACTCGCGCACGAAGGGTTCCGTACCATTATTTATAAAAAATTGCAAAAAACACGTTTGTTGTATTGGAGCCCCACTTAAATATTTATTTTATTCTGTTTTTAGAATTTGTTTGCAACAGAAATACATCATCTGTGAAAATTTCAACTGTCTAGCTATCAAGGTTATACATCCCTATGACAGACAGACGGACAGCGAAGTCTTAGTAATAGGGTCCCGTTTTTACCCTTTGGGTACGGAACCCTAATAGAATGATCTACTCTAACTAAAGAGATGGTCAACATGTAGTAGAGCTTTATTTACGATGTTTTTCAAGGTTTGTCATATAATTAGCACATATGTTTTTAGAATATGAAAATCCATACACGACTGGGATTTGCAACACTATATCTAAAATATAGAACTCAGTATGTAACTGTTAATTTATATACTCGTGGCTGCATTCCAGTTCCGCCTTCAGTACCCAATAGTACCATGGTACTACACATTAGCCAGCTTATCCACCTAATGCCGGGGTCCCACGGCCCGCGTTTTCACGCGCCAGACCGCGCCAAGGCGGACGGACGCACCGTGGGAATGATGCATCCGTGGTGGCCCGTGCTCGGAACGTTCTGCACGCGACGCGCCGGACGCACACAGGCGGAGCGTCATCCGGCGCGGCCCGTCGTTTTACGCGCCGTGGGACCCCGGCTTAAAATATACCAAAACACTATCAAAATGTGATTTACGAGCCGACCATCAAACCGACATAAACGTCAACCATCAATCTAAAGTTACCCAAATTGACTGGATTAAGTCATTGCTGGAGATAGTCAGGCAATTATTTGACTGTCCAAGACATTAACTTACCTGCACTCAATAAGAATAAGGGCTTTTGCATTATAAGAGTGATTTTTAACGTAAAATATCGATGACTAGCCGACCCGCGACAGACGTTATTCTGTCCAAATTTCAATAATCGCAAAGAGTACCGCACGTTGCTATGACGACTGATGTCAACACTGGCGTCAGATTTATTGCACACCAGCGCCGTCTATATCAAAATCATCACTTTTGAGTTTTTTTTATATTATGGGGATGTTTTTCGCATTTTAAAGTTGTCTATATTTTATTCGGGCATTATATCTACAACTACAGCAAATTTCATCTAAATCCGTTTTATCGTTTAGGCCTGATTGAGGCACAAACATATATACAAACTCACAAACTTTCGCATTTATAATTTACTAGCCGACCCGTGACAGATGTTGTCCTGTAAAATTTCAATAATTGAATAGAAAAGAGTGAATGTTTTTAGTCTGTGATGTCAGATTTGTTGCACACCAGAGTGAAAAGTGATGATTTTGATATTCAGTTTTATTATCATTGTGGGGATGTTTTTCGTAATTATATCTACATCTGGAGGAACGCGTTACTGAAGTGCAGTCTCTTACCACGTCTCACTATCGTTTCGATCACGTTCACGCGTTTGAATTTTTACCAGATTTTGACTAAATATTCACTGGCTTATCACTCGTGCAATCTGTTCAACCCATTAGTCTAACAATCGTATTCAGGAACGATACTGTGAGAACACGCACCCACAGTGGACGAAATCTTTTTTCATAAACATCACTTTATGTGTTGTGCGACACTGCATAGTGTGACTAGAGGCACACGACAGTGTACCTCTAGCCAAAGTTCACCTCTAGAGGCACACGGTAGTGTGCGCCATAGTGTCGCTCAACACATAAAGTGATGTTTATGAAAATAGATTTCGTCCACTGAGTGTTCTCATAGTGTCGTTCCTGAATACGGGGGTTAATGTTGAACGAGTTGAACGAGTTGAAGTTAACTTTAGTGCATAAGCGGAACTTTCTTTTGCTAAAAGGTTACTACGACTAAGTTGCTGTATCGCTTCAGTTCTCACAATTACCTATTTATAGAGCAAGCTGTGATAGATAAATAAATATTGACGATGGGCTAGCAACCGTCACGTTTGGAATGCTAACTACTGCAAAATGTGGACATGTGCCAAATATAATGTTTGGACGTGCATCTGACTACGCCCTGACTACATCTTCAAAGGAGATCTGAGAGGATGTCTACCGTACTTGTGGATTAGTCGTGATCCTATTTATTTTATTTTATTTATAAAAATGAATGTTTGTCTGTATGTCCTTTATAGAATCGTAAACTATGCATTTGATCATGTGACTAAGGTTTCTGAGTTGGTGGCGTAGCAACAAGCGCAGGGTCGAACTAGTTTTTTAGGGTTCCGTACCCAAAGTGTAAAAACGGGACCCTATTACTAAGACTTCGCTGTCCGTCTGTCTGTAACAGGGCTGTATCTCATGAACTATGGATAGCTAGACAGTTGAAATTTTCAAAGATTATGTATTTTTGGTGATGCTATAACAACAAATACTAAAAACAGAATTATATAAATAACTTAAGAGAGGCCATACAACAAACGTGTTTTTTTCTGTTTTTTATAGATAATGGTATGGAACCCTTCGTGCGCGAGTCCGACTCGCACTTGGCCAGTTTTTATAAATATTGGTGAACATTTTTTTTACACAGCGCCATCTAGCCCCAATCTAAGTAAATATTGTACTATGGCAACGAGATAGCTGAAAGAATTTTTAAATACGCATTTCTTACTTCAAATCATGCTACTTTGTTAGTATTTTAATGTTGTTTTTCAGCTCATCCCAAGTTGTTTGTCTTCATGTATTCAGACAATGCAGTTCTTAAGTTGTACGTGACATGAACTCAACCTTGAGCAATTCGCACTAGTTTGTAACGTCCACTAATAATGTTTGCAATTCATTATCCCACTATTTAAACCGGCTTGGCTTTAGAAAATGGAAGAGGTTATTAAAAGCTATATAAAAGCTATATAAGCTTTGCTTACTTTGAGATGGCGCTGACTAGAAATGTCCACCAATCCTAATCCTATCCCATAATACTATATATACGAAAGTTTGTGAGTTTGTATGTATGTTTGTTCCTCAATCAGGCCTAAACGACAAAACGGGTTAAGTTGAAATTTGCTGTAAATGTAGATATAATGCCCGAATAAATAATAGACTACTTAAACTTAAAAATAATAGACTAATTAAAAACATCCCCAAAACGATAAAAAACGCAAAAGGGATGATTTCTGTATAGATGGCGCTGGTGTGCAACAAATCTGACATCACAGACTAGAAAAATTTAGTCTTTTCTATTCGATTATTGAAATTTGACAGGACAACGTCTATCACGGGTCGGTTAGTCTTATATATAAAAATGAATTGCCGTTCGTTAGTCTCGCTAAAACTCAAAAACGGCTTGACAGATTTGAATATTTATTAATTAATTAAAATTCAGGAAAAACTAAAAAGTATTTTTTTCTAACTTCAATAGTTACTATTGAAGTTTGACAAGACATCTGTCGGGACATCTAGTATTTATTTATTTTTAGGGTTCCGTACCCAAAGGGTAAAAACGGGACCCTTTAACTAAGACTTCACTGTCCTTCTGTCTGTGCGTCTGTCTGTCCGTCTGTCACAGGGCTGTATCTCATGAACCGTGATAGCTAGACAGTTGAAATACATCACGATGATGTTGCCTCTAAAACAACAAATACTAAAAATAGATTAAAATAAATACTACGACGAACGTGTTTTTTTTGCCGTTTTAATAGATAATGGTACAGAACCCTTCGTGCGCGAGTCCGACTTAAACTTGGCCGGTTTTTTAAACAAAATACCTCGATTTTTTATTAGACAAAGCGCAGTGTACCCACCGCCTAAACTCATCGATTTTATAAAATAAAAATTCTTCAATCTTTAGCGTGCAATATGCACCTCACCTTTTTTCTCATTTTGCTGTATCGTGCACGAAGATCCTAATTTAAGGCTCGGCTTGATTAATTGCAAATTAAAGTCTCCGCCGTGGTTTCAATACAACTTTATTGAATTTCATGCTTGTGATTTATGTGCAGGATCACTAATTTATTAACGGTAAAGTTCGATTATGAACGCTTTCTCGATGCGGTGAGTAACTATTGCAATAACGTTATAAGCATGAAACTTGCAACATTGTTGTAAGCTTTTATGAAGCATTGGCGCAACTTTAATGTTTAGACGTGCCTCTGTTTACCCCTTTAGCCATCTTTGTGCTTGATCTTTAATTTATTAAAGTTAAAGTTCGATTATGGACGTTTTCTTGACGCGGTAACTATTGCAATAACGTTATAAGCATGAAACTTGCAACAATGTTGTAAGCTTTTATTAAGCGTTGACGTAGCTTAAGTTCAGACGTGCCTCTGGCTACCTTATTTAGACATCTTTGTGCAGGATCACTAATTTATTAACGGTAAAGTTCGATTATGGACGCTTTCTCGACGCGTTGAGGTAACCATTGCAATAACGTTTTAAGCTTGAAACTTGCAATAATGTTGTAAGCTTTTATGAAGCGTTGGCTTAGCTTAAGTTTAGACGTGCCTCTGGCTACCTTCTTTAGACGTCTTTGTGCAAGATCACAGTTCGATTATGGACGCTTTCTCGACGCAGTGAGTAACTATTGCAATAACGTTATATGCTTAAAACTTGCAACAATGTTGTAATCTTTTATGAAGCGTTGGCTTAGCTTAAGTTTAGACGTGCCTCTGGCTACCTTCTTTAGACATCTTTGTGCAGGATCACTAATTTATTAACGGTAAAGTTCGATTATGGACGCTTTCTCGACGCAGTGAGTAACTATTGCAACAATGTTGTAAGCTTTTATTAAGCGTTGGCGTAGCTTAAGTTTGGACATACCTCTGACTACTGACGGCGTTAAAAACACAGACCCCTATTTTTAGTCAAGTGTATTTTTCACTAATACTAATACTAAGTACTAGTAATTTAGTATTCTAATAAGCGGCGATGGGCTTGCAACCTGTCACGTATGAAATGCGAACTACTACAACATGTACACATGCCCTACCTCCACCAGACATCTTCAAAGGATCTAAGCGTCTGGAGATCTATGAGGATGTCTACCGTACTAGGAGATTACAGTCGTGATCCTTTTTATTTTATTTTTTGTATTTTTCACAAGGTAATCTTAATAATATTATAAATGTGAAAGTTTGTGAGTGTGTATGTATGTTTGTTCCACAATCAGGCCTAAACGACAAAACGGATTAAGTTGAAATTTGCTGTAGATGTAGATATATTGCCCGAATAAATAATAGACTACTTTAAAAATGAAAAACATGGCCAAAACGATAAAAACACTCAAAAGAGATGATTTCTGTATAGATGGCGCTGGTGTAAAACAAATCTGACATCACAGACTAAAAATATTCAGTCTTTTCAATTCGATTATTGAAATTTGACAGGACAAGGTCTGTCGGGTCGGCTAGTTTTATTATAAAACCTCACTTCGGTACTGATCTAAGGCTATACGATCAAGTAGGAAGGAGTTTGTATATCGAATCCCATTCTTCTCAATCCTAGTTTTTTTTTCCGCAATAATATCAACGCAATGCGTCTAAACTTGCAAACTTGCGAACTTATAAAGTCTTGTAAATTACTTTCAGTAGTACCTCACAATGATAGAAAGCTTATCGACCGTTATATCGCCCACCGTAACCGAGCTTTCACAGTAGACGGTATAGTTTTATGGAAAGCGGCAGTCGACGTATGACGGCCGTAATACAAAAACCTCTTGTTAATATAAGTTGGTAACCTCGCAAATAGTCGTAGGTATTAATTAGGTACTTGGTGCTAGAATAGGAATGCTAACTACTGCAAAATTTGGCCATGTGCCGTTTAGACGTGCCTGCCGGCAGGAGATCTGAGAGTATGTCTAACGTAGTTGAGGCGTTTTACTTTTATAGGATGAGAAAAATATGAATTGCTGTATTACGGCTGCTATAAAACGGTCACCGCTCCTAAGGAACTGTAAATTGAAAGCTTCATAAATAATAATCTGTCAAATCAAGACTTTAACCCATTATTCATTTGACAATAAACATAATAAAGGTGGACAGTGGACTTAATATTAGACCCGTGAAAATCGGTTTTATAGCACTTCCTAGTCGTTAATCTGCTACAGTTTGTGATGGGTAAGTAGCAAATGTCCAGATAATTAGTTGCATTATTAATAATAGAACAAGAGTTTACCAACGTTTCTGATGTGAAACATCTATAGCGGCAGGTCTACGCGTCGCCACGGCATGCGCTACTAGCGAACTACACGCGGCTATACGAACTAGATGAGTTGCTGCCGAAGAAGTGCCAAACCCGATCCGAGTCGCGATATGCTGTCACGCTTTAAAATAATTTTCATAATTTCGATGTTCCACATCTGCCAGGCGTTCCGCGGTGGCAAACATTTTTTTTCTTTAGCAATATTTAGTCACCATATAAGGGCACTATAATTCAACTGACGTGGAAAATGGGTTTGAATGATAAAAACCAAAGGATTTTTCAGTTCCAAAACTTGACAAGTTTAGTAGTAACGTGAAATAAGTAAGAAGATTGGGTAATTAATTAATTAATTAATTAATTCACTTGGGTATTAATATAAATAAATATAGAGAGATGTCGTACTAGAGATAATAATCTACAGTTTATAAAAAAAGAAAGGTAAAAAGAAATTGTTGACGTTTCTCATGTCAAAATAAATAAAATACAGTTACACATTACAGCATACGAGTTGTGAAAGTTCTTGCAAAGTTGGACATGAAAATATGGAAATTATTATATCAACCTTTGTAAGAAGGTAGAAGTATTTGACTATTCTACCTCGACGCTTCTACACTGTCAACTGCTGAAAACTCATAATGCCTTATGAAAAACATGTATTATTTAACATACATTATGTTTACGTAGAAGCTCTACTTTTCCTAAAAAATTCAACTCGTCAGCTGATCCGATGAACACATGCTATAAATTTGGATTTTGTTTATGGCAGGCATATTTATACACTCAATCAGGTAGAGTACCGTTCGGTTCTACGTAGAGCAATGTTTGTTTGTGAGCTTGACAACTCACCACCAAGAGTCAGTGATGGGCGCGAGCAGCAACAGACAGGCGGCGATAAAGACAGGCCGCATGGTACGACTGACATCACTGTCTTAACACGTCCACCGCGACCCCACTCAGAAACATCTAAAAAGTTCGTTACCCCGCGAGTTCCATCTGTCAAATGTCAAAATTTGAATTTTCTCTTTTGTCGCGTTCGATTTTCGAAAGAGTACCGAATTCGCGGCGTGTCGCGTGCGTGGATCCCTGTCCGCGAGAGATCGCGAGGCAGACTGACGCTCGTCGGAGCCCACCCCGCCGCAAGCGCAGCGCAAAACGATTTTCGCGCTATTTTGGCTAAGATTTTAGCAGATTAGGCTTCGCTTGCTAATCACGCAAAGGTGGGGATAACACGTGTGTGGGCGACCCGATGAATTATGGATATTGCCCGATTAATTAATGTACTAGCTTATAATAATTCAGTTTTACAAGCAATTCGCTGTTACGATTTGAAATAGTGCTCTTTCAATGTTCGAGCACCTTTATGTGTGTCAGTTAAAATACGATCTCGAAAATGTGGTTTCAAATAAGATGTTCCTTCTCTAGAGAAAGTTTTATTCTCTTTTTTTGAGCCAAGGATTTCTTTGTCCTTAGTAACTTCTAGTCTAAGTAATCTAAGTAACTTCTGCACACGAAGCCGCTTTCCTTTCCTGAAAGCACACACTTTCCAATATTTTCTTTGAAAAAATGCACATTTGATGAGCGAGTATTGGTTAATATAGTAACACCCATTAATCTAGCTACTACAGCGAGCTATGTTCTACTTATGTGTATTCACTGTAATAGTCATTGTACTATTCATACATTATGTAAAACGAGAATTGTCAATTCCTTCTCTGATTTATAATGTAATCTATCCCATTTTTCTAAATTGTCAGTATATCTTAAAAAAATGCACATATCTCAAATGCACGGCCCGGTAAGCTTTCGATACAACGCTACGCAGACGCGAGTCCGAGTGATAGACAGTGAGAACTCTAATAATAGAACACACGTGCGAAACTCTAATTGTGTTAAACAAACAATCTCGTGTACACCTGGCGTCTCGGTTTTCGTGATATGACACTCAGAAATTTACGGGATTTTGTTGCAGCGTTTTTAGAATAAAAATGTGTGAGAAACTAATCAATAGAATAAAATCGATTATTATATTTCACATAAAGTAAACGAAATTACCTTTTAAAACAGGTATAAAATATGCATAAAAAATTGGTTGTCACAGCTATTGAGCTGCTGGTCTACTGTGACGACTGTGGACCAAATGACTAAACTGTATGTAGATTGCGTATTTTAGTATTCTGCATTGCAGGAAGTATGTTTTGCATGGAATTCCATCAGCTATACACGAGCGTAGGCATACTTTCGCATCATAGCGTCATCCGCAAAAAAATGAACATAGTTACAAGTCTTTTTCACAATATAATATCTAAAAGCCTGGAGATCTGAGAGGATGTCTACCGTACTTGGAGATTACAGTCGTGATCCTATTTATTTATCAAAAATCTTCATTAGTAGGTACACCCGTTCGAAGCGGCGCGGACCGCTAATGAAATAATAATACATTTTGAATTGATAACCTCCTCTGTTTTCGTCGGTTAATTACGGTGACGTTTGATTAATTCCATTTCACGCATGTTGTATTCGGAACCAAATAAAAACTGTTTTTTTTTAAATTTATGTACAAAAAACAACGGCTAATTACCACGTTTTATCTTGTACTGCTGACGTGTTGAGAAAATTCACGTCTGCGCTCAACGGTAGATTGGCGAATACTTTTGACTTTTTATAATTACACTTAACTGTCACTGTCATCGTGCTATGTGAAATAGACCATAGTAGCTATCTTGGATAAACCTACCTCCATTTTATTTTATAAGAAGCCATATTTCTTTAAAAGGGGCTCCCAATCGCTGATTGCTCTTTTTCGAACCGAAAAAATAAATACTTCTGAACAAGCCACATCTCCTATTTTTATAAGTATATTAGATTTCTATATACCTAGATTTCTATTAAGCTGAAAACATAATAGCAGAAACTTTTCACGATAAAGATATTATTTCAAAATGATACGTTTTAGAATTTATGTTCGAAATATTGTATATACCTACTATTAAAATCAACTTGTGATTTATTGTTAAAGATAGGTAATATGTAGATCTAGATTTCTATTAGAATAGATTTTTGATAAGTAATTATACATAATTTATATCATTAATTTATTCGAAAAGCTAAGGCGGACCACGCGCCGACGTGTGTTTGTCGTCATTGCAGCGGTCGGTAGGATTATTTATCGAAGTGATTAAAGATGGGTACATCTTTATTCACATATACTATACATTATAAAATAGGAGATGTGGCTTGTTCACAAGTCTTTATTTTTTCGTTTCGAACAAAAACAATCGTCGACTGAGAGCGCCTTAACACTATCTCCAATAAAGTTTACAAACTATAATGACGGACATTAGCAGAATTATGACAATCAGACACAGCAACCAGGGAAAAATAATTGAATTGAATTTGACCATAGTAGCTTATATTTATGTAAAAAAATATAACCAGCTTCTACTACTGATTGGTTTTTTAATATAGGTAGGTCCTATGTCAAATAATACTCGTAGATATACTGTACCGATTATTTTTTTCCTTTATTTTTTAAAAACCTTTAAAAGGCAGATACATATTATACAGATTTACAGATATGTTTTTTTTTAGTTTAAAAGGCATACTTACAGATATGATACATTTTAACAAGCTTCATGAAATACACCTGATCGAATGGATTGTCTTAATTTAAGTTTATGCTCAATATAAAAACACAGCCTATAAACGTAATAACAGATTCACTCTATACTATGGCCATCTGATGCACTAACGGCATCGAAATTTCGATCTTTGAGCACAAATTTAATGTAAAAAGTGCTTTTGGCTCTTTAGTGGCACACTAAAAATAGAACTAAAGCACACTAATATTGATTATACATTGTTGAACTATAATAAAATATAATTCTACAAGTTTTAAAACTCTCGAACCAAGCAATGACTCTAATTTGTCTTACAGCTAACCAAATCTTTCTTTCATTCAGGTCTTACGTTCACGCCCTTAATTACAAATCTAGCATTCATATCTACTGTGACTGAACAGTGCATTTATAATTAGAATTGTCCCGACAGACGTTGTCCTGTCAAATTTCAATAACCCCACAGAAAAAAGCACTTTCAGTTTTTCCCGAACTTTACGCCACTCTTACCACTTAGGGGTATAAAAAATACTCTACGACCTGTTCTCATAACTATCGAATATACATAAAAATCGGTCAAGCCGTTTCATAGGAGTTCAGTTAAAAACACACGAAGAATTTTGAATTTTATATATTAGATTTATTGTGTATATGTCTGAAATAAAAAATATTATTATGGTATTGTGTCTGGGTGTTAATATGTATAATACGAGTAAGTATGTATTTACAAAAATAAGTATATAAGTATTCTATCAGTTATCTGGTTCCCATAGTACAAGCTTTGCTTAGTTTGGGGCTGGATGGCGCTGTGTGTAAAGTCCGCCAATATTTATTTATTTATTGTTGTTGTACTGTTGTTGTATTTTTGTTGTATTATAGCATCTAGATTAAACCAGCTATGCTATTTAAGCTACGTCTATATGCTCACTTGCCCTGAAAAAACAATCGCACAGCAATTTACTCTTTTTATTACGCCATTAAAGTTACCTAATTATAAACAATTCTATATTTATTGGTTCACGAACTTTTTCACTGCGGATCTGTACGCGACTGTACCGTGAGGAAAATTTTAGTTAGGTTACAAATTGTACAATACTTCACATTTTTCAGTTTGTGTATGAGTCAAGTAATCAAGTAACTCAGTAACCCTGCACTCTAAAGGCCTGAAAGCTTGGGAACAGGTTCAATAATTCAACTACAAAAATTTGATATATAACATTTCGAAGCGAAGCGGACACTGGTCAGCTAGTGTCTAATAAAGTATTAAATAAATAAATAAATACAAACAAGTTACAGGTATTACGTAACCCATCCGCAATAACGCTTCAGACATTTACTCGTATTTCGTAAGCATATGGTTGAAAATCGCTGTCACCGATTTATTCCACTCGCCATAATAACCACAGCTTAGAACATCAAAGCTACGAGAAATCAGCTGTTGTACTTCAGTTATAATATCAAACAACACAAAACCGGCCAAGTGCGAGTCGGACTCGCGCACGAAGGGTTCCGTACCATTATCTATAAAAATCGGCAAAAAAAACACGTTTGTTGTATGTGAGCCCCACTTAAATATTTAGTTTATTCTGTTTTAAGTATTTATTGTTATAGCGGCAACAGAAATACATAATCTGTGAAAATTTGAACTGTCTAGCTATCACGGTTCATGAGATACAGCCCTGTGACAGTCAGACGAACAGACAGACAGACAGACGGACAGCAAAGTCTTAGTAATAGGGTCCCGTTTTTACCCTTTGGGTACGGAACCCTAAAAAACCATTGAAGATGTTAGAACTGTGATGGAAAAACGCAATAATTTACTAGTAATTGGTTTTTGCCGATTGTTTTCTTTGAAGAAAGTTATTTACTGGAATAATACATTATCCTTTAGGAGTGTAAACATACAAACTTAGTTTGCTGTTTTCTTAACTAATTTTTAACTTTTTAACTGAGTGCTCTCTGATGATGAGTTTCGAGATGGTTTATATCAAGGTATTCTATATTAAATAAAAAAAAAGTATGTAAGTATTCTGTTTGAGGGTAGATGTGAAAATTAAACCAATATTTATTTTATAGAAAAATCTCCTTTTTACCCGACCACGGCGAAGTCAAGGGTAGGTTATGGATTACTATACTTACTAGTTACGAAATGCGTTGTAGACTCATGACATTTCAAGAACCCAAGCACCTATCAATAACAAACACTCGAGCCACTCAGAGCCAAGGGCACTCCAGGGTAAGAAAACACTAGAGGCAAACAGAACCAGTGAAGGCACTCGAGTTAAAACGATTCCTATGTTCCTGTGTTTGACCACCTGATCTAGTTCAATCGGTGTGGTAGGTAACGTTAAGTGAGGTGCACAATGGCGGTGATAAGAGCGGTGGTTGTGATGACGTAAATAAACACATTTTTTTGCGCTTACATTGCAAATGCTGGCTGAACCCCACGAGATATATCAAAATAATGTACTACAGTATTGTACACCTTAAAAACGTCTACAAAAAAGTCCACGATGGTATTAGAAATGTCTTACGCACAGCGAAGCGGGCACGGGTCAGCTAGTCCTTTATAAAACTAGACGGTTAACTCTTAAAAAATTAAATTACATACCCTAAAACAGGTAAATTATCAACTCAGAATTGATTTTATTCAGGGGACATAGAGATAACTTTTAGGGTTCCGTACCCTAAGGTAAAAACAGGACCCTATCACTAGACTTCGCTCTCAGTCTGTCTGTCAAGGCTGTCTCATGAATAGCTAGACTTACCCGTGATAGCTAGACAGTTGAAATTTTTACAGATTATGTATTTCTGTTACCGATATAACAACAAATACTAAAACAACAACATACATTGATAGCTTCCTCCTTGTTGAAGTCGGTTAAAAACAGAATAAAATAAATATTAAAGTGGGGCTCTCATACAACATAAGTGTTTTTTTGTCGATTTTTATAGATCATGGTACGGAACCCTTCGTGCGCGAGTCCGACTCGCCCTTGACCGGTTTTTAAATAGGATATCACAAATCGCTCACCATTTAAACCCAATCCCATAGGCAAGTAAGTAACAGAAATATCGTGTTATTTAATACGACAACAATCCATTCTACTTTCTACCTTTATCATTATTGTCAGTTTTTCATCGCGCATTCCATTTTAACTCCGTCTAATTGTTTCTAACAGCTGAATTATTTTTTAATGACCAATAACATAACTTTTACAAATAAAAATCAATTTAGGTGGTCTCGCCACAGATAAACACGATACAATGTTTAGAATCTCAATTAAAGATGGCTCACTCAACAAGAAATATCTAACAAATCAATTAAATAATGCAAAGAATTCATTCACCTTTAGTAATGGAGTCACGATCAATTTTGGGGACAATCGACATCGATAAAACGAAGGAACTTAGTTATTTGCACCAAGTCAAAAGAATAAACTCTGAGGAACTTGTATTTGTTTTTATAAATTTTATATTTTTTTGCAGCGAATGGAGATTTAATCAATTTTATCTCAACATAAGACATGACTACTTGCTGATGGCATCGCAATAAATTTTATTAATAAAACTGACTGATATTATCGGCCAAACCATCGGTTACATAGAAAACAACCATAAAAACCACACAAGACAGATTATTTTATGCACATAACTAAGCATAGTTTAATTTTTAATAAACTTAGACATACTAAATAAACAGTAAAGTTGTTTCATTCATAATTCAATGAGAAACTTACTGTAAAATAAATACAGTTCATCGATACAAAAACATTAAAACGACATAAAAAGCGCATCACTAATGTTATCGCGTCATCGATTAAAACATTTTGATTAACTTTCAACTTACAAGCAATGTCATAAGATGTTAACATGAACGAAACGTCTTAAAGACCATTATGGTCACTTTGGAACCTGTCTTTATGTCTCGGCGTGGGTTTTAGAAATTAAATTCCATACATTAGACGCTTAATATGGTACTAGATAGTTACACAAAGATGTGATGCCACCCCGGCCAAGTGACTGTGCAGGAATGCTGATAGTGATCTGAGATGCCTCGATGTCGATATGTCTCGCAATAGTCGACATCCCTATTGAAATCATGAGCTTGACGATAATTTTAATGAATTGTGACTTTTAATGACGCATCTAGAAAAGACGCGGAGTATTGACTGACAGTTCATCGATAAGTATTTTCTCTATTACTGTTAGTACCTACCTACTTAGTTCGCTGAGTTTTTGTTAAAATTACTTTTATATTACTACTAGCTTTTACCTGCGACTTCGTTTGCGTAGATTCATTAAATTAATTTTTGATGACTTTATCGTAAAACTTTATCGATAATTATGGGGAAAAAGTAGCATACTATGTCTATCTGTCTGTGATATTATCATGGCCAAACCGCTGGGCCGATTGAGATGAAATTTCATAGATATGGTTTGAAGCCCTAAGATGAACTAGGCAACTATAATACCAAAATTTTCTTTCGATTTTTCAGAATTTCAATGTTTTACGATAATCGTCAAAAATCGATCTACGCGGATAAAGTCTCGGATACAAACTAGTTTAATATATGTTAAAGCCATGTTTGGTGCCTGATTCTTCTAGGCTTGGTCGCGAGGAACAGGCGTAGCTAGCACCTAAGACGTTTTAAAATGATCCTTGTGATTTTATTTTAATAAATGCCTATTGACTTTGAATTTGAATTTGAATTTGAAATTTCAAAAAATATACCTATACCTTTGCCCAGCAGTGGGACAACATAGGTTGATAAAAAAAAAAAAAAAAAAAAAAATTGAACCATTCATTAACAAAGTGTTAAAAATACACAGTGTCGTATTTGAACCACTAAATAAATAACTGAGAGCTTTTAAAGGCTAATGACCATTAAGGTAGCGATTGTAAAAGTTGAAATGAAGTTCAAATCAATTGTTAGCCGCCCTCGCAGGCTCGGCTCGATTGTGAAAATAATTAGTACGTCTTGAAAAATACCAATTTACTACGCGTGATAAATATTTACGAGTTATTGTTCGCTGGTGTTGGGAAAGAGTTATGTGGGTATGATCAGTAGCCTAAGCAAGAACCGCTATCGTATCGACAACGTATCGTCCAAATGCCGAGACTGACACTTTACTATACAAAAAGTGTCAGTTTGACATTTAGACAATGCTAAACCCCCAGAACATGTTACGATGTGTAGCTGTGTTGGCCTAGTGGAAGGTATCTCGGTGTTCATTCTGAAGGTCCTATGCTCGTCGGTGATCAAAATATTTTTGTTTGTAAAAATTATGACGTGTTCAAAACGGTGAAGGAAAACATTGTGACGAAACCTATAAACGTTGCAAGATTTGCTTAGTATGGCGCTGTATGGAATATTCACCAATATAGTACCTATTAGCTTGCCCTTAGAATAATTTATTAGTATTGAAATGTATAAATTTTAGTTATTGTTAATTTGAGTAGTAACTTTTTCTTTTATTGATTAAATAAAAATGCTTTATTGTACACCAATAATAAAAAAAAACTTAGACTAAAGCAAAAACTGTAACTACAATGTTAAAATGCTAAATACTAAATGCTGTCTTATAGCTAAAATGCGATCTCTTCCAAAAAGACGATAGAGTGAATATAAAGTTGAATAAATGATTGGTCAGGGTACACTTAAAACAATATTTAATACTAATTAAATTGTTTATATTTACCGTTTCTTCTCCTTTTCCCACTTATTATGGGGTCGGCACAAGAAGAGGGTTTGGCTTATGTTTTACAACCAGCCGCCTGCCTGACGTCAACCCTCTTTGGGATTTTTTAGCATTATCTACTAGTCATATCCTCACAATTCTTTCGCCAGCCAGCAACAAGCGCGTTTAGCATCGAACTTACAAACGTTAACAGTAATTTCATAATAAAATAACGTAATGCTATGTTTTATTGGTCGTCGTTCTCGGTGAAATGAGTTAGTTAATTAGTTGTATTTAAACAATAGTGGTTAACCGACTTCGCTTTTATGGGCTACTGCGTTTCTTTCTGATGTTTTGTGTTCGTTAGAAAAACATAGGCTCGCGACTGCAATAGACGTCCACTCAGATCTCCACGAACTCAGATACATAAAGATGCCTAAGGGAATAATTAAAGACAGATTCAAAAATAATATTTAGCACATGCCTACTTTTTCCAGTGGAGTACTAATAAAACGTCGATCATTTCAAAAAAACCGGCCAAGTGCGAGTTTGACTCACGCACGAAGGGTTCCATACCATTATCTATAAAAAACGGTAGCTACACAGTTGAAATTTTCACAGATGATGTATTTTGTTGTTGCTTTTACAACAAATACTAAAAACAGAATAAAATTAATATTTATGTGGGGCTCCCAAGCTCCCATACAACAAACGTGATTTTTTTTGCCGTTTTTTATAGATAATGGTACAGAACCCTTTGTGCGTGAGTCCGATTCGCACTTGTTCTTTTTAAGTTTCACTATGCCGTATATGAAATGCAGACACACACTTTTTTGAATAGAAAAAACTATTGGTACACGACCAGGATCCGAACCATCAGAATAAAAACCAAGGTGTCATGATCGTGTCTCACTCACTAGGCCATTGGTGAAAGAATTGAGTCATCTCGATTCCTACTACTATTACACACCAGGTATTCCCAAATCATCTATACAAGTTGGCTGAATCATTCAAGTAAAAAGCGCAATTAAGGTACGCAATAGTGACGCATCAATTTCCCATACAAAAAGCTAATTTAGTAGAGCGAAAAGTCAAGTTACGATGACAGCGGGGCTAGTCAGGGTTCAATTCTGAATCATGCGTTTCACCTGCCATTTCATTGAGGTAGTGACGTCTGTCAGATTCTAGGAATCGTGAAGATTGACGAGTCTGATGGAAAATTTTAACATTCTGTCTGAACTTACTTCTGCAAGAGACTAACTAATTTATGAATTACTAATTTATAACAAAACTTATAACAAAGTCCTGACTGCTTGAGTTATATGTAATGACATTCTGATTTAGCTTCATTATAAAGTAGCTAATGTCTGTTTCTCAATAAAAGACTTTCAGTTTTCCCAGTATTTTATCTTTTTTATTTATTTATTTGCATTACATTTACATATTCCTCCTAACAGTTACGAACACAATAAAAAAATATCCATCATATTTTTTATTCATAATATTATGTTAACCAGTTAGTATTCTTACGGGCTTGCAACTTGCCACAATGCAATAACGGCTATGGATAAGAGTAGGCATGTACCAAATGGTATGCCTCTGACTACCTCTTCAGATATACTCAAAAGTCTGAGCATCTGATAAATCTATACTTAATATTATAAATGCGAATGTAACTCTGTCTGTGACGTTATCACGGCCAAATCGCTGGGCCAATTGTTATGAAATTTCATATAGAGGTAGTTTAAAGTCTAGAGACGGACATAGGATACTTTTTTTTCCAAAATTGTCTTTTGATTTTCAGGAGTTTTAATGTTTTACGATGTTAAATATCAATTTTCTGAATCTACCCGAACGAAGTCGCGAGTAAAAGCTAGTATTCTTATAATTGATGTGAGACTACTGACCTGTCAAAACAGACAATAAGTCACATTGCATGCTTCTGTCACATTTCACAATATGGTAACATCGGCACAGCTGATAAAGAGAGGAGCTGGTTAACACTATCCTAACAAAGTGTTAGGCCAGCTTTTGGTAGTTATTCTACCACTGTGTTTAGTGACTGCATGTTTTTGCAAATTGAAGATAATAAGACTTACGATAACTCTAAAATTTATAGATATTTTAATTATAATACGAGTAACTACATCTGTCTATCTTCTACAATATAAAAATTAATCGCTGAATGTGTTGCTAAGCGCAAATCTCGAGAGCAGCTAAACCGATTTCGCTAATTCTTTTTTTGTTGTATTCGTTATTATCAGGAGAAGGTTCTTATGTGAAACTTAGGCGTACTAATTGACAAGCAACTCTCGTGGCCACCACACTTGGCTGAAATCAGTCGTAAAATGTTTGCTTCTGGTGCTTCACTCAGAAGGCTTCGGAATTTTCTTCCCACTGCTACCAAAATTGCGCTTGCACAATCCCTTCTCCTCCCGATCCTTGATTATGCTGACGCCTGCTATATTGATGTAACAGAAGAGCAGCTTAATAAGCTTGAGCGCCTTCAGAACTAACTGTATTCGATTCATATTTGGTTTGCGAAAATATGACCGAATATCAGAATTTCGTACGAAACTCAAGTGGTTGCCAATCCGCTTCCGCCGGAATGCTCACATTCTTAACCTCCTCTATAATATTCTTTTTTCTCCCCTGACTCCTGCTTACCTTAAGGAACGATTTCAGTTCCTGTACCTTTCTAATCCACGATCCCTACGATCCACTGACACCTTTCAACTTAAAGCTCCTATACACTCCTCTACCTTCTATGAAAAATCATTTACAGTCCAAGCTGTTCGCCTATGGAACGCATTACCTGTTAATATCAGAAAAGCAAAGTCCCTGACAATCTTTAAAAACCTGGTCTTCAACCATTATCTGTCTAATTGCTCTTCTTGAAACGTTTGTGTTTTGTGTAAATACTTATTTAGTATGTATTTTATAGTATGTTTTGGAACTACCTATATTTGCTCATCTTTAGTATTTTTGTATAGGTATATTATGTAATGTGTGTTATTATGTCATATTTTAAATATTTACGTAATTTTTATGAAATTTGTATTCTTCAGTTTTGTTATTTTATTTTTATTATTGTTTTATGTATTTTTATTTTTGTTATATATGTATATGTTTTATTTAGTATTTTTATATTTAATTTGTATCTACTTGTATATATTTAAAGCCGCACCAACATGCCCCTTCTCTTTATATGTTCATTCCAGTCCATTCTAAGGTTGCCTGGTAGAGATCGCTTTTAGCGATAAGGCCGCCCATTGTATTACCTTTAAGCATAGTGTTATTTATTTTATTTCTGTTCATAAATATTTGTATTCGTGTGAACGTGTGGTAATCAATAAAGTTTTATCTATCTATCTATCTATCTATCTATCTATCTATCTATCTATCTTATGGGAAAAAAATGAATTTGACAGGACAACGTCTGTCGGGTCAGCTAGTCACTACATAGTATAAAGCAAAGTCGCTTCCCGCTTCCCGCGTCTGTATGTATGCTTATATCTTTAAAACTACACAACGGATTTTGATGCGGTTTTTTTTTATAGATAGAGTGATTCAGGAGGAAGGTTTATATGTATAATAACATAATAAATAAGTAAAAAGGTAAAAAATAAATGCTGTTAACGAGTATACAAAGACATTCTGTAATATATTTTGGTATCAGCTTTGCACCCGTGCGAAGCCGGGCGGTTCGCTAGTTTGAAATAAAGTAAAGGTAAATTACGTTGTTTCAAAAAGAAAGATTAGATCGATTCTACTCTTATTTCTACTTTGACTGGCCTCACAGCTCAGTTGGTAATAGTTCTGCCTTCTGCGCTGTAGGTTGTGGGTTCGATCCCCACCCAGGACAAATATTTCTGTGATGAACATAGATGTTTGTTCTGTGTCTGGGTGTTATTATGTATCATATGTATGTATTTACAAAAAAAAAGTATATACGTATTCTATCAGTTATCTAGTTCTCATAGTACAAGCTTTGCTTAGTTTGGGGCTAGATGGCGCTGTGTGATAATGTCCAACAATATTTTTTTTTTCTTGATTCTCTTGATTTCAGATCGATGTTGATGATGCGCAACATCTCACAGCTCATCTCGATAATACCATAGAACTGTTAGCGAGTTAGTTGCCTACTCCCAAGTTCTAGGTACAAAACAAAGTGACGTTTGTTGACGTGGTAATTAAATAATTAATAAAAAATAAATAAATATTGGTGGACATTATCACACAGCGCATTTTAGCCCCAAACTAAGAAAGCTTGTACTATGGGGACTAGATAACTGATAGAATACTTACCTATATACTGTTTTTTTTATAAACACAGAACAAACATCTATGTTCATCACGCAAATATTTGTTCTGGGTGGGGATCGAACCCACAACCCACAGCGCAGAAGGCAGAGCTACTACCAACTGAGCAGTGAGGCCACTCAATTAGATATTCTGTGCTCACAGCACTATTTGTACAGCTGTTATCTATAAGCTGTGTGCGTGACTCACTGATACGGCCGAATGCCTGAATCTCGCGAATTCATTTAATTTGTCTCATTCCCATGGTCTGCTTACAGGAATATTTGGATGGGAATTTTAGCGCTTGACCTACACGTAACTGGGTAGGTTCTCACTGCCCCATCGAAAGGATCCCAGGGATCCCAAGAATGATCGGACTTTTCGTAAATTACAAAAAACCGAACGAAACCTTGAAAGTTAGAAACCTGTTTTTGGTGTTTTGAAAATTAATGTAGGTACTTAATTTCAGGTATATTCTACTAATATTATGAATCAGAAAGTTTGTGTGAAGATGTTTAGATGCCCCAATCACGCCCAAACAGATGGATTAATCCTGGAATACCTATATATACATACATAGATTAGGTACGTCCTAGCATAACATAACGGCGATGGGCTTGCAACCTGTCACGTATGGAATGCTAACTACTGCAAAATGTGGGCATGGCATGTGCCAATATAATGTTTGGACGTGCCTCTGACTACCCCCACTAGACATCTTCAAAGGATCTAAGCGTCTGGAGATCTGATTCGATGATCTATTTATTTTTTTATAACATAAAGGATTCTTTTTAATATAGTACTATGTGAGTGAAGGCGCTGGCGGAAGCTAGTCTACTATATATTAGATTTTTGTTTTTTTTTATAAGAATGCATTATAAATAATAATAAACTATTCCAGTAATCTCTCATAAAATACGAAATTAACTGAAAAATATTGTAGTTTATTTTTTACGAAAACCTAAAAAGCCCAATATTACAAATAAAAAAATTAAAGCATTGTAACAGCTAGGAAATAAAAAGTTATGGTGCAAAAAGAGAGTGCACTGCCCGGGAATCGAACCCGGGTCGCAAGAATGGGAATCTTGCATGATACCACTACACCAGCAGTGCTTATGAGGTCTAGGCGAAATAACCGTACATGACAGCATCAAGGATAAATATTAGAAAGGATCAAAAAGGAGTAGAAATGCTTGCATTATGAGTTGCTCCTGTGGTATTTTTTGCTATTTACTACTAATGGTAGGTACTTACTGGGCGAAAGATTATTTATGTCATTAATATAAATATTTACGTTTAAAATTAACACTTTTAATATTAGGTACGTATCTACAATCTAGCCAGCCATCAAGTAATCTTACAATAAAGCCAATAGTAAAACGTAAAACGGTGAAGGAAAACATTGTGAGAAAAGCATACAGTATTCCAGCATTAGATAAGCAGCGATGGGCTTGCAACCTGTCACGTGATAACTACTGTAAAATATGGGTATGTCATGTCATGATTCTATTTCATGTTGGACACACTGACATACGCGAAGTCCATGCCCTACCGCGCGACACGCAACGTCTGTCGCTCCGCGTCTGATTCGTCACACAAACCATGTTATTTGGAAAATTTATTTATTTTACACCATTCACATTAACATTTTAATTCCTCCGTCCTTACCCTGATTGGACACACAGGATAAGAAGACAGATTATAAACATAATATGTTTATTTCATTTCTTAATTCCAGATATTAAATTCAGTTAACCTTTTTAATAACCGAAGCCGACCATAATTTCAACCCAAACGCGACAGGTAATTTTTTTTTAGAATTTATCATTTATTATTTTGTAAATGACCACCGCCTATCTAGAATTAGTTTTCACACGTTAATTAACGCCTATATCAGCTATTTATTATTCGAGAACTTTATGGACATCCAAAAAAAGTGGTTTTACATTGTAACACGCTACCACCGGGAAAGCCGAAAGCGTACCGGACGCGTACATGTAAACACTCGGATCGGCGCGAGCGCAATAAAAATGCTGTAAAATTTTGATGTTTCTATTCAACGTCACGCCTCTCGCTCGCACGCATGCATGCAGATATCTACTTCTCTGTCGCTCACCTGAGAATGGCTCAGATTATTATCAATGCACTTTACACAAAGCAGAAGTCCCGAACTCGGTCTGACATTAATGTGATTTTGAAAGTAAATTGTGTAGGTTTAGTGCCCGATAAGTGGCACGTGAATGAGGTGTCAAGCGATAAAACTAATAAATGGAGCTAGATCTCATCGGTACTCACCTGTAAAATTATGTTTATTATTGAAATATCTTTTGCTTGATAACACAATGTTTCGGGGAAATTCAAGTAAACAAAGTGCTAAAGACGTGAGTTTTGATTTGTAATGCGCTGTGAAATCATCTATCAATTCAGAGCAAAAAAATTACAGATCAAGAAATTCGATATTATAATTTTATAATACCTACTTGACTGCCAAGTGATGTGGGGTCCAATGTACATTTTGTTCTGCATATAACTTTTGACATATTTTTCAAAGCAATTCATAATAATGTATTAGTGTACCTATAGAATACAAGTAGGTAGGTATGTATTCACAAAAAAAAAAAAAAAAAGTAGGAAATCATTATCAAATTTATTAAATTTATCTGGTTCTCATAGTACAAGCTTTGTTTAATTTGCGGCTAGATGGCGTTAGGTGAAATTCCACCAGAGATTGAGTGATTGCTTTAAATTACTTGTGTTAGACTAACCTGAAACAGATTTTAGAGAAAAAAAAAGTCCATTCCCTAAAACTTCCACCAAATATATTTCGTAAACATAGTTTATACAGCCAAGTTAATAATATAGACTTTATAACGGCAAGCGGTATTAAATGAATTAATTTTGGGTGCAAATTACCCACAGCCTATAATCGAGGGAGCCGCGTGATTTCATCTCGCCTGTGCCATGGAGTACGGAAATATTGCAAATCGGATGCGCTACTTATATTATGGCGAATTCATATTCATATTCATTTATTTATTGCTCCAGTTGGTAACAATGGTCTTATGGTATCACAGAGTTACTCAACGTGGACCCCTCTAGGGCACTACAATATATTAATCTAATAATTACCTACTTAGACTAATCTTCAAAATATATATAAATATAATAGAAATCTTTGTTTATTATTATTTACCATAAATTCTTTTATATTATAAAAACATTTTAGACAATAAAAAAGTTTTAAGATTTTTCAAAAATATTGAGTTTTTCTCTATTGATTAAAGGCGCGGCGAGCGTGTGCCCTACTGAGAGGGAAGAGGTACAGATTCTATCATCACGACAGGAGAAACATTTAACCTAGGTATTAGTTAGGTCTGGGCAGTGCTGAATTGAGACTACTTGATGCCCTAAGCAATCCACGCTCGTATGCCCGGTGCGAGCTTCTAGCACCCCCTCCGCAGTAAATCTGCAGTAATAATATCCCGTGCCTGGTGCCCCCATTTTCATTTACAAGACTTAATTATTTTTTTTGGAGCCTCCCAAGACGTGATACCCTAAGCAGTTGCTTAATTTGCTAGGGTTAATCCCGCACTGGGTGTCGATGTTGAGGTACCACAATACAAGGAATGCTTGTGTGGTGTTAGGAGTATGTAGATTGTGTGTTTATTGTTGTTTTTCCTAAACCTTGAATGAGACCAGATGAATTTTCCAATAAAGTAAAAGGATCAGTAATAATACTTTTACATTTCGAACGAATGCAACAAGGTTTAAAATGGCTCGAAAAAGCTCACATAAAAAAAGTTAGCATGTGTTTTTGAAGTTTTGTTCAAGGTTTATTTTGATAGGTATAAGTTTTATCGTACAAAAAAAAAACAAAAAACCTAATATATCTAACTACATAACTGAAATAAAATTCAAAAGCAATTACATTCTAATTGATGCAGTCATGCGGATGAAGCAAAATTTAAGTAGGTAATCGGTAAAACGGTCGCTATACCTAGACCAATCAGTGTAAAATTACATTACTGTTTTTTTTTATTTGCTAATAAAACACGTTAATAATCTGAAAGTACCTACCTAAAATAGTATTTTCTCAATCAAATGCCTCATCCACGGCTCAGGAAGATTGTTCTGTCATCACGTCAAATAATGATCTGATCCCTATCTCATTACGTTATGGTTCAATTTAATCGGAATGCGATCGATCTGCCAGTTTCCATACAAATTCTCATGGTTGGTGTATAATTTGATATTAATCTAGACATGTAGCTTGGTACAAAATAAAAAAAATAATAAATAAATAGGATCACGATTGTAATCCCTGTTGTATTGTACGGTAGACATCCACTCAGATCTACAGGCGCTCAGATTCTTGAAGATAACTAAAGAGGCTAGCCAGAGCACGTCCACCAAACATAACTGGAGCACTGGAGCTCTACATAGCATTAAGGAAAGGATCATAAAAAAAAAGGTAGACCCCAAGCCGTGTTTGTTGCCTGATTCTTCTAGGCTTGGTCGCGTGGAATCGGCGTAGCTTCACCTAGTTCCTAAGACGTTTCAAAGTGATCCTTGTGATTTTATTGAAATAAATGATTTTTGAATTTGAATTTGAATTTGAATTTGAATTTGAATTTGAATTTGAATTTGAATTTGAATTTGAATTTGAATTTGAATTTGAATTTGAATTTGAATTTGAATTTGAATTTGAATTTGAATTTGAATTTGAATTTGAATTTGAATTTGAATTTGAATTTGAATTTGAATTTGAATTTGAATTTGAATTTGAATTTGAATTTGAATTTGAATTTGAATTTGAATTTGAATTTGAATTTGAATTTGAATTTGAATTTGAATTTGAATTTGAATTTGAATTTGAATTTGAATTTGAATTTGAATTTGAATTTGAATTTGAATTTGAATTTGAATTTGAATTTGAATTTGAATTTGAATTTGAATTTGAATTTGAATTTGAATTTGAATTTGAATTTGAATTTGAATTTGAATTTGAATTTGAATTTGAATTTGAATTTGAATTTGAATTTGAATTTGAATTTGAATTTGAATTTGAATTTGAATTTGAATTTGAATTTGAATTTGAATTTGAATTTGAATTTGAATTTGAATTTGAATTTGAATTTGAATTTGAATTTGAATTTGAATTTGAATTTGAATTTGAATTTGAATTTGAATTTGAATTTGAATTTGAATTTGAATTTGAATTTGAATTTGAATTTGAATTTGAATTTGAATTTGAATTTGAATTTGAATTTGAATTTGAATTTGAATTTGAATTTGAATTTACTTCTGGCATAATTATGCCCACTATCGCAGTAGTCCATCAGTATTAATGCACATACCAATATATTTTGCATTTTTCGCTTTATTAAGAAAAATCCAGCCGGGATTCGAAACCACATAAATAAAATACGCAGTCGTAGGTATATACTCGTAATTCCTGTAGTTTTGTTCCCCGAGGTCCAATGTTTGCAAAATCTCGTAGTTTCTGGTACACACGATACTGTAAATCCTTGAGTGAGGTCTACACGAGTACCCATGTGATTGCAGAGTGTTATAAGTAATTGTCCAAAAAGTAAGCAACTAGTCTCTGAAATCCGATGCCAACGTCACTGGACTGTTAGCAACCTTCGAATTGGAAGTCAAAGTATCTTCCACTAGGGCAATATGGCAATATTTTTTTATTGGTACAGTGTACTTAATCAATAAATCATTTAATAGCAAAGTTTGAGTGCCTACTCAGTGGTCATCAAATGTACTCATAAGTCTATATTTTACGATTGGTAGCTAACTAAAAACTAGATAGGTCGTAAACAAGTTTTATCTTCTTATTTGAAAACACAGTTTAAGACGACAAATATTTTTTGATGAATGTAGAATCTTTTTTCTCAATAACCGCAAAACATATAGTTTTGTTTTTTTTTTTATGTCAAAGATAACATAAGGATTTAATCTAGATAAATTATAGACTGAAACACGATTGGTGAAACTTTTCTCGATAGATTTATTTTCCTAAAGTGGCTCTTCCAAATCACTAATTTCATTTTTACACAAAACTATGAGTAGCTAAACAGTTCAGTTTTATCTAATTCGTTAGATACTAATACTAGCTACATAAATGAAAGACAGTTTCTTCAAGATAATGCAGTTTTATCACTTTTTCCGTGTTATCAGTGTAGACTCAGCCCATACAAAAAAACAAAAATTTGAAGCATCATTTTAATATTAGATAGATAGACAGATAGGATCACGACTATAATCTCCAAGTACGATATACATTCTCTCAGATCTCCAGACGCTTAGATCCTTTGAAGATGTCTAGTGGGGGTAGTCAGAGGCACGTCCAAACATTATATTTGGCACATGCCCACATTTTGCAGTAGTTATCATCCCATACGTGACAGGTTGCAAGCCCATCGCCGCTTATAAGAATACTAACTGGTTTCCTCACGATGATCCTCAGCACGTGTTTTTGATGCGCATATAAATTTTTCTAACAGAAAAATCCATTGATGCAAGCCGGTATTCGAACCTACAACCTTCAGATTGAAAGTCGGGGTACCTCCCACTCGGGCAACATATTAATATTACAATCCAAATCATAACATTACCTTACAAAACGCACAATGATTCGACATCGACCATACACAAACAAAAACGGTCCTTCACAATACCCTGACTCAGCACACTCCCAGCCTAATAAGTAAATTAAATTAAATTAATTTTAAGCACAAACCCAAACCAACAATTACTCAATAATCGTAATAATCTCTACAAAATTAATAGTTCTTGGCTCACTTTAAAATATTTCTCACGCGTAGTGAATTGACATGATTATTAATATCGACTGTAGGAGGAGCGATTGACGCGTTAATATACGACTTGCAAACTTTATATTACCATTTACAACCTAAAATCAACCTTATTGTAACGAGATAGGGGCTACAACAGCTGCGTGTGTCATCATTGTGCTAGTGACGTGTATCACATCACTCGAGATATCTTCGTTTCACGTCGTTGAGACAAAGTGATTATGACGCGTCATATTATGGTCTAAGTATTGGCGTGTCATTGTAAAGTGCCGGTTGTTGTTTTAGGCCACTTTCAATAAGATTAGGCTAAAGATCGTTTGCTCTGATATCAATCTAAGTATATTAAATTATATTAGTAGGTATATTATTATCAATCTGATAATTGTTTTCTCTAGAGAAGAATATATTTTTTTTAATAACTGTGTTGTTTTTGGAGTAACTAGTGGTTATCCCCGCGACTTCATTCACGTGAAATTATTTTTATACAGACTTAAATCCCCACTGTACCCCCTAAGGGGTTAAATTTCGGGTATTCATTTTTTAGTGCTTACTTACACACCATAAGAAATACCTACTCCCGCCAAATGCCAGTCAGTTAGTTGTTGTTGTCGCGCAAATAGCCATAATTTGTATTGAAATAATAAATATCTTGACATTTCATATATCCAATTTCGACCCCTTTATTATAATTATTCAATGTCATTATAATTAATCAATGATCATTTCCAATCTACTTTCGCGATCAGATCACATGTCATATATAATTGATATTTCGAACTGCTATTTTTTCTTAGTACACTCTAAATATCCGTTTGATACAAAAAAATAATGGATTTATCTATGATCCAAGCGTTTTAAAAATAGATAGGTAGGTACAGCTAGTTAAGACGAGTAATAAATGTTTTTGATGAATGCAGAATAGTTTTTTCTCAATAACCGCAAAACATACAGTTTTGTTTTTTATGACAAAGATAACTTAAGGATTTAATCTAGATAAAATAAAGACAGAAACACGATTGGTGAAACTTTTCTTGATAGATTTATTTTCCAAAGTTGGCTCTTCAATAACACTAGTTTAGTTTTTAATCAAAATTATGAATAGCTAAATAGTTCATTTTTATATAATTTTTTATATAATCATACTAGCTACCTAAATTATGAAAGACATTTTTTTTTAAATTTGATGCTTTTCAAGATAATGCAGTTTTATCACTTTTTTCGTCTTATCACCTTAATAGTCTATTTCGATAATCTTAGATCATAGACAGATAAATTTAAAATGGCAGTTTCGTACATACTCGGGGTATCGGATGCTTAAGTTATATTCGACAGTTATTTTCGTAAGCCCAAACCATTTTTTTCCCATCGCTCCTAGTTTCCCAGAAACATGATGTAGGTACTCTATAAACAATAAATTAACAAATTCATCGAGTAGTAAAAATATAAGGCTTCAAAATAGCATAAATATTTTTATGTCTATTATAAAATAACTTAAGTTAATACCTATCATTGATAGGTATCAAAATGATAAAGTCCGACCTTACGCACTGTTCGCTAGGGCGGCCCCGCCCCGCCACGCCCACCGCCCTCAAATCCCCTCTTCCTCTTTTAAAATCCAAAATTCCAAACTTCCTTGAAATTCTAAATTTTCCATCATTACATTCCATTCCGAAGAATTCGTTTCGAAACTATGCAACTCAATAAAGTTTTTGCAATTGAAAGACCGAACGGAATATTTAGAAAATTTTTCGACAGCGTAAATTAAAAATATTCTTCTATTATATACCTGTGAGAATGTTTACTCAATGTGAGTTTCTTTTATTTATTTTTTTAATAGGATATTTATAACCGCAACTGATACTCTACAGATCGTAAACATCAAATAATCTCATCAACTTATTTTTTTTTCTTTATTTTGTCAATAAACATCAAAATGCAAAAAAAAACGTATATAATTTTATATAGAAATTTTCAACGTAATTAATTAGTATATAATGAGATACTCTGTAACTTTCATCTCCGCCGAGAATTATCTATTGTTAGCTTATAAAATAAAATAAACAATTTAAATTTAAATTTGTAAATATCTAGATAAAAAACCACCTGATTTCCTCGAGACGTTACTTATCTTTTACTAACTTATAATGACGTCAAACTGACGTTGTATTCATAACAAATATAGCCTTTCAACTTTAGGAATTCAACATTTCAATTGAATCCTCTAAACATCGTCCAGTTTGTTTTTATTTATGCACCTACCCCCTTTATCTGTGAAAATTTCAACTGTCTAGCTATTTTCATTATTTTTTTCATTAACCCTTTATCTTACTACTTACTATTCTATCATAAAACAAATACTAGCAGAATAAATAAGGTATGAGATCTGAGAGTATGTCTACCGTACTTAGGGATTACAGTAGTACCTAATAGTTGATTAATTAGAAATATAGAGTACCTAATATCTAACTGATAACAGTATAATAACGACTTAATAATTAACCAGTACACAATCTAAAACGATCATCACAAGCAAAGTCGTAATCAAAAATCCAAATGCTATTGAACTCTGAAACCTTACAAGGTCAACATAACAAATCCACTATGCATTATTCCAATAACATTATTTAACCGATCTCAAATACAATAGAGTTTTTTTTTATCTTTGAATCATTGACCACAATGGGAGGTAATTAAACTACAATCCAAATATTCTCATGTCTAGGCGGATCTCTCGCTGGTGGTCGCAAATCGCAATAATAAAAGCATTCTCAAAGAGTATACCGGTTTGCAATGCTAGTTTAATGCCTACACAGATCGCGCCTCTCAGATGCTTTTGATGAAATGTGAATGGTATTTTGTAATTAAAATTATAATTTTGTGATCGGTTTTAAATAACGATTTAGTTAGATAATAAAATATCTATTAAAAATTTTGAAGTAAAAAAAATTAATGCTGGGTAGTGATTGGCTTGCTACAATAGGTAAGTATAATTTTGAAGTTTAACAACTTATACACATTATGTGAATAGAAGACAAATCAGACTAATTAATAATTATCTATATTTATTATCTAAACATTTTATTACGTTTAAAAATACTTATTATCTTTAAAATCTATAACAAATTTCATTAACACCAAAATTATTAATAAGCCCAATTTTGTGTCTTACTTATCATTTCAATTTATTTTCTATTTTCTGCGCATATGTAATAAAAATGTGCAAGTATAAGCTTTGGATTAAAAAATAATAATGATAATACGCGTCAACCAGAAAACCTCATTTTTTTCCGAGTTAAAAAAAATGTAATTCTGGGGCTCTCCATTATATCATTACAAAATCTTATCTGAATAACTTAACAGTCTATGGCATGACTGCGCACCCGCAGTGGCGTTCCCACAGCGACCTCCATCGCTCACCGAGCGAACTGATGAAATTATATCGATTAACATGATAAATCTATCGATAGTCGATGAAACGATACCAATCGATATGCCACTGACAAATTATTACGCTCTGTCCCGTCTGTGATTGCTGTTGATCTAGATCCGATGACTTTTGATTTGTGTTATCATTTAGTTGGTTGCACAGGAAATATCAATGGATAATGACTCAGAGTATACGTGTTTTTAGGGTTCCGCACCCAAAGGGTAAAAACGGAACCCTATTACTAAGACTTCGCTGTCCGTCTGTCTGTCTGTCCGTCTGTCTGTCCGTCTGTCTGTCACAGGGCTGTATCTCATGAACCATTATAGCTAGACAGTTGAAATTTTCACAGATTATGTATTTCTGTTGCTGCTCTAACAACAAATACTAAAAACAGAATAAAATAAATATTTAAAGGGGGCTCCCATACAACAAACATGATTTTTTTGCAGTTTTTATAGATAATGGTACGGAACCCTTCGTGCGCGAGTCCGACTCGCACTTGGCCGGTTTTTTATATTAGATGTAATTATGTATGCTTGTTTGTAGGTATAGTTATGAGTATGCTTGGATGTCTGTAGCTCAATCACACCCAAACGATGAAATTTTGATGAAACTAGGAATATACAAGTACATAGATATACATACCTTTTATCTCGGAATAGCATATTAGGATATTTTTATCGAAGTACTACGCGAGCGAAGCCGCTGGCAGAAGGTAGTAATATAATAAATCAAAATTTAGATGAAAATAATATTAGTTTGTTGTGTGTAAGTCTAATTACCCGCTTTCGCTGTTCCACATCGACCCTTTTTTACTTCACACGATGATTGTAAGATAAGTTTCGGATCAAAATCTCTTTTAGTCTCTCAAGCTTTCTTTTTCTGACACTTATTTTGAGCGCGACGCCGTTATGTTGTAATGAGTTTTAATTGTTTCACAATTTTTTTTAAAATTTTACTTATAATTTCATTTCCTTTATAAAATGTGGGCATGTGCCAAATGTAGTATCTGAACATGTCTCTAACTACCCCCAGACATATTTAAAGATGTGCCTGAAGATCTGAGAGGGTGTTTACTGTAGGTACTTGGGGATTAGGAATACAGACGTAAGCCTATTTTCTTTTATTTTTAAGATTTTCTTCTATAAAACGCAAACATCAAACACCAAGATAAAATCCTTCATGTACCTACGAGGCTAAGTAGGATCCGTGGCTAACTAAGAATTCCCCCTCTATCAACACGCTCAGACCGCGTATGTGGAATGCAAGGGTAATATATCACTGTCCAGTGGTTCTTATGTCCATGGCTCAAAGCTACTTATGAAGGTATTTAGCCTAGGTTTAAAATAAATAAAAATAAAAAACTTTTATTTCCCTAATAAGTAAGACAATTGTACATTTTAATAATTACAACATAACGGTAAGTCAGATAATTTTAACCCCTATAAAAATGTTGTGTACTTACCTACTGAAAATTTGGTTTTAGTGGAGCAATAGGTACCTCCATACCCCGACTGAAAACCCCCCATTTTTGGACGAAGGCCTCCTCCATCTCTTGCCAGTTCGTCCTGTTTTGTGCCTCTATTAACCAGACAGTCTAGGTTCGTGCTGTGGTCAAAATGTCAAAATAATATGGTGCAATTTCCACCCAGTATCATTCTGAGCTCAGAGGTTCTAGTTGGTGATCGCTTGCTGACTGTGATGAATATCGTCGAATAAAAAAAATTATAAGAAACTTTTGGACAAAATTAGACTAAAAGCTTTAAGGCGCTGCCAGTTCCTAAAACCGCGGCAGAAACGACTAAGACAGTTAACAACGGCAAGCTCTAGATGGCGTATATGCGTATCGTAAATATTATCGACAGTTTTTATGAGATCGCGTTGCTGGTAAAGCTAAAGCTTTACCCACCCCTCATAACCATTTTCCGTGGTCCGCCTTTGCTTTTCGAATAAATTAATGATATAAATTATGTATAATTACTTATCAAAAACCTATTCTAATAGAAATCTAGATCTACATATTATATATCTTTAACAATAAATCACAAGTTGATCTTAATAGTAGGTATCAAAGTATTTCGATCATAAATTCTAAAACGTATCATTTTGAAATAATATCTTTATCGTGAAAAGTTTCCGCTATTATGTTTTCAGCTTAATAGAAATCTAGGTAGGAACCTGAAGTAATATATTTATAAAAATAGGAGATGTGGCTTGTTCAGAAGTATTTCTTTTTTCGTTTCGAAAAAGAGCAATCGTCGACATACAGCCACTTAAGTTTATTTTTAAATTACTTCGAAATAAAGAAGAAGTATTCAAGGGCTGTCTTTTTGTAGTAGGTATATAGGCACGCCAATTACTACTCCATGACGGCTGGTTCCAATTTAATGTTTTTTTCTTAATTATGCAAAAAACTACTCCGAGGTCCATATCAATTAAGAGGATGTGTAGTTTTGCCATGAAATTAAAAAAACACATCATCACACGTTCGAAACATTGTTATTATTAAGCAGGAATACAATAATATTTATTTTATTTATAAAACGTTATTATCTATCTATAGTTTTATTTTCAAACGTATAACATTTAATAAATCGTCCGTTAAAAGAGTATTTTACACCTTGGGTTACATTATTAAAGTTTTAGTAGGGATCCCAAAATTTTTCTAGTAATAAATATAGCCTATTCTACTAGTAGATAGAGTAGCATTTTTGAGTTTATTCGTTTCAAACAAACAAATATTTCCTCTTTATAATATTAAGTATAGAAGTACATATAAATTGCAAAGCACTAAACGATCAGCCGGAAATTTAATCCGGTAACTATAATTAATAGTAGTTAATTTAATTATATATACTTGTAGGTACTATGAACCACGCCAAACCATAAAAACTAGGTTTTATATACTGAAAATCCTACAACTTGAACGCATAAAAGTTTAAGTTTATTCGAATGAATAATTTCCCATTTAGCAATATCGTGTTTAGAGCCTCAATCCTTCCTGTCATATCAACACAAAATTCTCATAAACCTACGCTAATTTATACTAAATACTAACATTTTCCCGCGGCTCCGTTCGCGTTTAGTAAGATGTTATGTTTACAAAAAAAAAGGACCCATTATAATGTAGGCATGTGCCAAATGTAATGATTGAACGTGCCTCTGACTAACCTCTTTAGACATCTACAAGGATCTGAGCGCCTGAAGACCTGAGAAGATGTCTACCGTACTCGGGGATTACAGTCATTATCCTATTTCAATAAGGTAATTAATTTCGGGGATGCAAAAAAACAAAATCACACACCGCCATCTAACCCCAAACTAAACAAAGCTTGTACTATGGGAACCAGGTTAGTGATAAAATACTTAAATACATATTTTGTAAATACATACTTATGTTATAATACATTACTTTTATTATAAAAAATCAAAATATTCGTTATATTTGAATACCAATAAATATTTATTAACACTTTAATTGCACTTTCAAGAAAAATTAAATACAAAAAGGCGGACTTAATGCCAAGACATTTTCTACCGAGCAACCTAACAATAATATTATTGTATTAGCTACATATTTAATTTTTACAGGATCAAAACTCACTTTTTAATGCGAAAACTATGCTGACAGACAGACGTATTATTTAAACATAGATATTGTTGAGAAGCGACGCTTCATACAAGCGCAATTAGAAAACTTTAGGGTCTTTATAAAAGGCCCATAAATCAGTGGAGGGTCGAATGCGATATTTAAGGGCGCGTGCACACGGAGCGACTTGCACCCCTTACATTTTTAATCAGACTAGTCATTACGCAAATTTATATTGTATTTAATGCACATCAAATTATCACGTAATTTATATGCGCATCAAAACATGTGCTCACGGCGAAGGAAAACATCGTGAGGAAATCAGTTAGTATTCTTAAAAGCGGCGATGGGCTTGCAACCTGTCATATATGGAATACTAACGACTGCAATATGTGCGCATGTGACAAATATAATGTTCGGACGTTCCTCTGACTACCCCCTCTAGACATCTTATAGATCTGAGAGGATGTCTACCATATTTGGGGATTACAGTCGTGATCTTATTTATTTTTGTTTTATTTATTATCCAAATCTGTAATTTCTACTGATATACAACATTTAGCAACTTTCCGTCGCCCCGTGTGCAATGGCGCGTAGATGCGTACGCGCATGAGGAGGGATCTCGTTAGCGTGCGCCTGCGACATTTCACATGAGCTAATTGCGAGCATTTAGCCATCTTGATAAACTGAGCTACACGCAGCGCGATGTCAAAGAGTAGTTACTATTAGAGGTGGTGCGTATTTACTCGACCAGGTTTGTAAACCTGGTTTAGGCAAAAAAAAATACGTACCAGGTATGACGTCACAGTTTGAACGCGTATTTTGTACTTGAAAGTATTTTTGTACTTTTAAGTATTTTTGTACTTTGGTACGTCAAAACACAAGTACGACCCACCTTTAGTTATTATTAGTCGGCTCACTCGTTCAGTCTTAACATTACATACCTACAAATATATTACACTATCCGTCCCGCGACAGACTTTGTCCAGTCCAAACTTCAATAATCGCATAGAAAAAAGCACTTTCAGGAAACTTCCAATATTTTCCTTGTAATTCTTGTCCTGATTACGAATTTTGGTAGAATGCGTATCATTCATTAGGATTATAAGTACCTTTAATCTTTATTCTGTTTTTTTTCTAGAAACAACAGCAAATTTCATTCTCATGCGTTCAGTCGTTAAGGCCTGATTGACCATCAAACATACAAACTTTCGGATGAACATTCCCTATATCACCGAGTCTGAGGAGTCTGCCCGCGACCATGGCTATTGTAACATAGTCGAAACGTCGGGATAGTAAATTAAAGGTAATTACGTGATAAAGACCTGTGTCAAAATCTATAGTTATTCCCTATATCGTAGTTACTACAACACCCGTAACAAATATTTAAACCTGCACAACTAACTTTCCAGTCGAGCAATCGGCTACTTCGCCACTGAGGTCGTAATAACCTAATTGGGAAGTACTCGTATGCTCACTGCTCTACACGCAGTGCGATGTCAAAGAGTAGTTAGTGTACCTATTCTTACTGTATGTAATACTAGCCGACTCGTAACAGACGTTGGCCTGTCAAATTTCAATAATCGAATAGAAAAGATTGAATTTTTTAGTCTGTGACGTCAGATTTGTTGCACACCAGCGCCATCTATACCAAAATTATCCCTTTTGCGTTTTTTTATCATTTTGGGATGTTTTTCATATTTTAAAGTAGTCTATGTTTTATTCAGGCATTATATCTACATCTACAGCAAATTTCAACTTAATCCGTTTTGTAGCTTAGGCCTGATTGAGAAACAAACATACAAACTCACAAACTTTCACATTTATAATATTATTAGAATTAGGATAGGATTAGGATTTTCTTGGCGAGGTACTGTCCGTAACCCTGACGGCTCTTTTTTTAAAACAGAGCACATTATTTCATGTCTTCTGTCATCAGTAGCTTAAAAGTGTTTAATTCCGAATAAAAACAAATTTTACCCTAGGTCTTGCGATCGGTATCAGGTACGCGCTAAATCCCTCTCAGCATGTACCTGTTACAATAAATGTTACTGGTGTCAATGTTACCAATATGTGTTTTTTGTTTAGTTTTAAGAGATTATGTTGACACAAAATAAATTTATTCTTTCTTTTATTTATTATATTTATATTCATTTCATTAATTTGCATTCGTACCGAAATGGTAGAGTAGATTTTTAGAAGACAAATCATTAAACTTTCGAGTTTATTTTAGCACCGAGTACATTTAGCTGAAGAACGTTCGAATTTTGCTAAATTTTTGTTGGTGACAACATAATTGCCACCACTGTCAACTCTCCTTCTTTCCTACTGTGAAGTTGACACAGCATGTTGCAAAGAGGATTTGGCTTATATAGGCAACCGGCCGCTTGCCTGACGTCAAACCTCTTTGGAAATCATTTACTTTGGCACCACTGTGAACTGTTGCATCTAAATCCAACCTCATCTTTGGCACGTATCGCCTCATCGATTTCCTTCCATTAGCATTCTAAACACTATTCTTGCAAAGAACGATAATTGAAACACGGCAATAAACCCGACTCGGTATTGACCAACAATTTACATAGATATTTTTATTGCTGCGTCCGTCTGTTGATAATTTGTTAATTTATACAACTATTTGAATAAATTTATGATTAAATGGATGTAGTGCAGTTTGGGGCATGTTTTATGAAGTTTGCCTTGATAGTAGTATCTACAGTATAGATTGTAAAATCTACTCAAAGTTAAGTAAAATGGATAAATAAATTGAAACTATTAATCTTAGAAAGACTCGTACATCCCTAGTGTTTTTACGGAACCCACGGTGCGCGAGCCGACTAGCGCTTGATCGGTCTTATTGTCTCCAGTGGTCTTCGTAAAAATATACAATTCATAGCTTATAATGAAAAACTATTTACTATCAGGAGTTATTTATTTTGTATTATTTGGTTATCTTTGCCTGCTTCTTTAAGTTTAAGAAAATAACTGAGATGTTTTATTAAAACCCTTGCTTATTTATTATATTATATTTATACAACTATTTGAACATTAAGTTACTACCATTATTTGATTTTTATTTATTCATTAACAATAATTAAAATTGAGTCTGAAATAATAACTAAAGGCTAAAGGCTTAAATTAATCAAATTGTTACATACACCTACATGTCTTAAAGTCTTATTCAATCAATTCATTAAAAAAAATAAAAAAATAAATAAAAAACAATTAACGAAGGAAAACAAAAAACAATTACACATTCACTTTACATTATGTCATTTTCTCTCTAAAATCATCAACTGAGTAAAAGCATCTTTTCAGCAAAAGTTTTCTTAGCATCATTTAAAAGCATGTAAGTAAATATCTACAGAACCACACACCGTCAACAAAACAATTGAGAACGAAAGAAGTTATCTCCATCGTAATGAACTCCAGGGTAATTTCACGAGTAAGTTGGCAACACACGCCGCGCTGCGGTGTTGCGGTGCATTCGCGCGGTAATTGATAATGATGGAAAATGATGCGTGACAGTAGCTGCGAGCTATGTGTTGTACACCTAATCGCGTATACGTGCCGATTGTGATGTTGCCATGTGCAACGATTTTCCTAATTTTCCGGGTAATTTTATGTAATTTTAGGAATGGATATTCAGAGCTATCTTACTTTTATTGTCTCCGGTAAAGGTTTTTAAAATTGAATTATCATTTATGTCAAATAATTTTTCGATAGCAAAACATTTATATAATTAGTTCTTACTACGATTTGCGTAAATATCATGAATTTAGTCATCAATTTATACAGGATGTTCCAAAAAGTAGTAACAAGCAGAACTCCAGAGGTAGATCAATTTTAAACCTCATCAACTCCATGCATAATAAATATGGTACCTATTACTATATCGCACTAAAAATCCGCCTTTTCTTTTCAAATACCTATCTAAGGCCGACGAATTTTAAGACGAATATAGTGATATCTCAACTATCGAAATCCATTCAGTTGTTTGGTATATATGACTTATTAAAAAAAAATTACAAACAAATCTACAAAATACGCGCAAAAAAATTACTCTTCCTTGGCACTCGGGTAAAAAGGTTAAGTGACTTTTATTTTTAGATCATGGAATAGTAACAAAATGTTACAATGTAAATTGTAAAGCTCCTAACCTTGGCAACACTGCTATAAATGTGGTAACCTATCCACAGAGTAATCATCGTCGGATATTTATTTAAACACAAGTGTTTACGCTGTAATGACGGACAATAAGTATTCATTTGCCGACTCGAGACCTTGTATTGTGTTTTACTGTAGGGATGTCCGTCGATAATAAATATGTTAACTACATAACTAAACATACGGAATAATCAAAAAAAGTAAAATGTGTGCTGGGACACTTAGTAGAAGTGAAACCCATTGACCATGCGATATATCGCGATATATCCCTCCGGTCGTAACGCTTTTTCGTTACAGAAAACATCCTAATAATAATTAAAATACATAAAAGGATTATTTGATATAGAAGGCGTGGTGTGTAAAAAATCTGACATCAGTCGTCATAGCAACAACGTTACTCTATGCGATTATTGTAATTTGGACAGAACAACATGTCTAGTAAGCAATGTAAAACAAAAAATAACAATAGTTACTAGGTTGTTACTAGTAGAGCAGAGCATATTCTGAACTCTCAGCTTAGCTATGTTACGATATGTTATCCTGTTGCAGCGCTGATATTCTGCTGAATAGTAAGTAAATAGTGGCGTTGCCTAGGTGGTACTACGGACTAGTCCCTTCCTTAGAGCAACACGGGCTTCCTACGGAAGGGAGTAGTCTTAGCGATAGATTACTATTAAAATAGTTCTGGCTTTTGTTGCGGGGGGCAATGTGCACACAAGCAGTTCCGCACACTTACATGCAAAAACAAAACTGTCAACTGACTGTAATGATGACGTTAACGCATAAACAATCCAACAATACAATAATAATTCGTGTACAGATGACTCACACATTGACACGTTTTATAAAATGTGTATGCCCACTTGGGCTTGTACTTTGACAGAGGGGATCGCGGCGATTGGCTACTCCCTTCCGTAGGAAGCCCATGTTGCTCTAAGGTCCCTTCACAAGGAACTCAACTACTCATAATATTACAGATAATAACCGATAATCAGATATCATATCAAGATATAACAGTTTAGTCATAGACTATTTGGTGCTCGGGTGCCTAAGTATAGAGCTGATTTGGAATACGAGCAAATGTAGGTGATTAGATAAGTAGGCACTCGCGATATAAACACCATAGACAAATAGAAAATTACCTAGTTTATGGTATAATTATTAGTCGTTCAGCTGTAACGCTAGGAAAATCATTTTGTAATTGTAAATTATTGTTAAACTTCTAAAAAACTACTCATTTTATGGTTAATAATAAAATAAATATATTAATCAATATTGGGTGCCATCTAGGCCCCGAACTTAGCTAAGTTTACAAAATACAAAAATTATTTTCATAGAGAATGTTACGAATATGGTAGGTATAGTTATGTATTGGGTATGGTTACATTTTTTCTCACTCTACGACGCGTAGCCGTGCTCTACGTAACTTTTTTGATGTTCGCTCTTTGTAAAATTTGTAAAAACGGAACACTTTATGGTCTTACTGAATCTCTGTTTCTTTGACTATGCAAGTTGGAGATTTAGGGTGAGTTTCCACCTACGCGGAGCTGTGCGAAGCGGACTTAACATATTGTCAAACTCGCGCTGTCATTGGTCCGCTCAGCACAGTATGCAGCTTCGCACAGCTTAGCGCAGCCCCGCAAAGCTCTGCGTAAATGGAAACTCACCCTTATAAAAAGCTTGTTCAAGTATTTTATTCCGTGAAATCATCTGTATATCTGCAATAGAAATGAAAAGCTTCTTGTGAAATGGATAATGAGGAAAAATACTACTATCATACCTACTTCTGCCGCCAAGCAGCATTGCTGTGTTCCAATTTCAAGGGTACAGTTGTCGATCAACTTACAGCACATGCGATTCAAAACCTGTATGCCTCAAGTTGGCGGATACAAGGCAGCGCTTTGTAGGGCGCGTTCTGGATACTCGTGACCTACGAGGTAGTGTTTTTTATTGGTAATGGTGGCTAAAGCCATCTACTTGGTCTACCTTTAAGTAGTATAAAATACCCCTTCGGCCGCGTACGAAACCGCAGGCTCATAATCAGTTAAGGAAGAAGAAAAAAACATCTTTAAAAATCTTAAAAAAAAATTAGCCAGATAAATTGTTGATACTTAAGGTTACATTATTACAATTTTGTGGGAAACTCAATTTTTTTGTTACTCGCTGATAACGTAGCTTTTGATAGGTTGAAGAATTTTTTAAATTGGTTCTGATGTTTTTTAGTTTATCCGAGACAAACAAAAATAAGCATTCTAAGTACCTGTAGTATCGTGACTAGTAAACATAACTATAGATTTTTACACGGGTTTTGTATCCATGGCTGTTACATAGCCGAAACGTCGGGATAATAAATTAAATAAATGAACTATTTACGTGATAAATACCCGTGTAAAAATCTAAAAATAAAAATAAATAAATAGGATCACGACTGTAATCCCCAAGTACGATAGACATCCTCTCAGATCTCCAGACGCTTAGATCCTTTGAAGATGTCTAGTGGGGGTAGTCAGAGGCACGTCCAAACATTATATTTGGCACATGCCTACATTTTGCAGTAGTTAGCATTCCATACGTGATAGGTTGCAAGCCCATCGCCAATCTATAATTATATATCTCTAGTATAATAACAATAGTGTAGATGTATTAGACTAGTTCATTGTGAGGGAGAGTTCAAAGTCGGACAGACCCGGAACCTAACAAAATAGCACGTTTATTTTAGAGTGAAGTTATTACTATTGAACCTGATTGTGATAGCTCTTTAGCTGAGTGCTGACACGTGGCTGAAGATCAAAGCAGACTGATTTGCATGAGCCCCTGACCGCGCATAATACATTCATAATATAATACCTACGTCTAAGATAAAATGTATTGTACAAAAGTATGAGGTTAGTATGAAATACAGTTTCGTTTAATAACTAAATATAGCTAACTTCAGATTTGTGGTACCTATTTAGTTTTTCTAATCTCAAGATCTTAATCAGATATATACTATTAAACAAAATAACAAAAGTTATCTGAAAATGTTTCGACAGTTTTTGAAGTAAGTGTTTTTTTTAAGATTTATATAAACACTACTAATCGCACATAAATGAAATTTAAACTGGGCCACCCCGTAAAAATCCTCGACAAGAAAGCGAAAAAATTATTGAAATCGGCTCAGCCGTTACGATGTGATTCAGTAACAAACTTCCAACCTTTTGCACTTACTATATTAGAGTGTATGTAATACATTCGCCACAAGTTTTTTTTCCCACAAAGCATTGTCCCTCTGGCGAGAACTTAATTTAAACTAAAGTTTGTCAAATTACTTAAAAAAATATTTCAATCACCAACGAAATAACCCTTATGCAATTGACATAAGGACCATTGATTACTTACTGCTAAACGGGTGTACAATAATAGCCGATGGGCACGCGACCAGTCTCCCCTATTTGGAGTTCCGTATGGCTAACAAGAGACCTTAGTTTTAAGGCGCGTCTTTTAAATACGACGTAATTGATCGCAATTTGACCTCATAAAACTCTGTACAAGGTAATTGAGTAGGTGCGCGACATAAAAGCATTGCCTAATCACAAATTTAAATGGTTCTTGTAATTTCAATGAAAATAAATTTACAATTATTTTGTCTGTGCAAGATACACTCGGCACAATTAGGGGAACATGTAGAATTTTTAATTTAATTGTATTTATTGTAATTATTATTAAACAAGTATTATCAAATCTTTGACGCAACAACTATAACAGTAACAGTAAATTATGTACTAATAATAATAATAATAATAGTAATAATTTTGGTGAAAATTTTACACGTCTCCACCTAGCCCCAAACTAAACTTATTATACAATTAACACCCAGACACAGAGCAAACATCTATATTTATCACAGAAATGTCTATGTTTATCCTGGGTAGAAATCGAAGCCAGTCAATAACATAATAATTATATAATTTATTACAGTTATTTATGTTACAGTATAGGCAAGGATTAAAAATCAGTTATTCCAGACAGATATCTAAAAATAACGCTCATGTAGGTACAGAACCCCGTATCATGCATAGTCTATCACACTTGCCTGTTTGAGTCTGATGAAGGGATCGTTTCACCCTTATACCAACAATTGAATTATGTTGAGAAACTCTGTACAAATATGTTAAGACCATTGTACCAACTGGAGCAATAAATGAATATGAATATGAATATGAATTGTGAATGTCAACCCTCTCGATTATCGAACCATTTGTCATTGCGTTTTACATGTCCATCATTGTGGACATTTTAAAGCCCTTTTGTTGGTACGACTTAATAAAGTAATGATGATACTTATCTACGTTGCAAAGAGTGATTGATTGTAATTTAAAAAAAAGAAAAAACTCATATAAAAAAAAGTTTGAGAACTTTTTTAAAAGGCAGAAAGAAAAAAAAACACTTTGTTCACAAGACATTTAACAGCATCAAATAAAATCTACTATGTTGGGAGTTCTAATCAGAAGTTGTTAGTGAAACAACATCAATAAATCCCAGAAACAATGCCCAAATAGCAATAGTCGTTTTATGTTTTTTACCAATTCCAAGCCAAAGCCAAACATCTGACAACACAATGTTACCCGTGAATGGCATCAAATGCGTGGGGCGACATTTTATAGGCAGGGATTGCGTAGACCGCGGCACTGTCTGACGAGACCTCAATGAGGGCAGACGGCCGTCTATCATAACGTAAAACCGCCAAAATATTGGCAATCGTGTAAACAAGGATAATGAGAGAGTAGGTGGGGCCGCGGAGACGACGCCCCTTGGGTTTTTTAACGTCGGCGTCTGGGCGGGCACGCCTTGCGGCCCACGCAACTCTCGGGCGTCATGTTCGAACACGCTCGCAAGCCGACGGCACCGCGTCCCTCTAGATGAGAACGTAAACAAACAGAAAACGCGAAAAAACAACAAATTTCGCGCGCTTTCCATCTGTCATTGCAAGTTTTAAAAAACGAACGAAAGTTTTCGAAAGTTTATTTTCACGATTGTGATTTGAGTTTGTAATAAAATTTTATTAGTGAAAAGTTAAAATGATACCGAGAATAAAATTGGTGTTGCCAACATGAAGCAGCGAGTTGCCAGCGGGGAAAAACGCAGAATGCCCAAGACATTCCATGCGGCCATAGTTTTCTTGATGTTTCTTTTGTTCAATATGGCGTGGTAAGTACATAATTGCAGCTATTTACTTATCCAGTTATTTTTTATGGGTGTAATTTTGTTAAACTATAAAATTTTAAGAGTAGAATAACAAGAGATGAATTTATATTGGTTATTTGTTATTTTTTTGTTAATCTCTATTTTTTTCATATTTTACTTATAGACTTTACATTTTTCTTGCAAAATTATTATTTTTAATTATAAATCGAAGTAAATATGAATTGATTCACAACATGGATTAATATTTGCTATTTAAAATGATAGATATTTTGACAGTTTTTTAGTCGTTTTTTGGCGCCTAACATAGCTATTACGGACGGTAGCTAGTTAAAGCTACTGCCCGCGGTTTTGTTCGCATAGTAACCGGATGAAAAGCCTAGGACTATGCTAATTCAGCTCACGACCAAATTACACCCAAGTTTTATCTACATCAGTCCAGCTGGCCGACTGGCCTCACAGCTCAGTTGGTAGTAGCTCTGCCTTCTGCGCTGAAGGTTGTGTGTTCGATCCCCACCCAGGACAAATATTTGTGTGATGAACATAGATGTTTTTTCTGTGTCTGGGTGTTATTATGTATGTATTTACAACAAAAAAAGAGTATATAAGTATTCTATCAGTTAACTAGTTCCCATAGTACAAGCTTTGCATAGTTTGGGGCTAGATAGCGCTGTGTAATAATGTCCACCAATATTTATTTATAGCTATTAGCGCATTTATATCAACTAAGTAGAATGAATTATTAAAACCCCAAGTTTAAAAGACGTCCCCAAATGACAGAAAGCTTTCATCAAACGATAACTGAAGCGTATGTAAATAGATGCAAATTTAAAAGGTGACAATCAGTTTGTCGGCCACCCAACCACTGGAGATTTACTACATGGTAATGGACGATATGCCGATATAATACTGGATAATCGCTGCTTGCGCGTGATTGATATACACAGAGGTGATCGTAACTAGAAAAGCTCTAACTTTGTACAACAAAGAAATAGGTCCACGACTATAATCCAGTAGTATAAACCAGTTAGTATTCTTATAAGCGGCGATGGGCTTGCAACCTGTCACGTATGGAATGCTAACTACTGCAAAATGTGGGCATGTGCCAAATATAATGTTTGGACGTGCCTCTGACTACCCCCACTAGACATCTTCAAAGGATCGAAGCGTCTGGAGATCTGAGAGGATGTCTACCGTATTTGGGGATTACAGTCGTGATCATATTTATTTTTATTTATTTTGTATTTTTATAATCCTCAAATCCAAATACGGTAGACATCCCCTCAGATCTCCATGCACTAAAATTTTTGTAGATATCTACTACTGACTAAATTTGGCAATTTATATTAATTTAGCTGTGTTTATACAAAACGTTATAAGTACAACTAAATAGAAATAGGATCACGACAGAACGGCAAGTAGGAACATACTATACAGTAGAGATCGTCTCTATATAGATCCCGTGCAGTATGAATGCAAGTAGATGGCAATACTACGTAGCCTACAAGCCTTTGTTTCCGAAACAACCAACGTCAGGATTTGTAGCTGTTCCACTAAAGGTTTAGATGACAGCTGACAGCACCGTTTTTACTGACGTATCTTACACTCATAGCATGAAAAGGTGATTTAGTTGGCTTTGCAATCAAATTTAAGTTCAGATGCTCGGAATAAATCGCTTTTTAACGATAAGGCCAACCTACAATGGTTGGCCTTGGCGTTTAGTTGAAAATTATTTGTTTAATGTTTTTTTATTTATTTCTGGTGTACAATAAAGTATTATCTATATATATATATATCTATTTATTAAGGCGGCTGTTTCAAATATGACAGCTCGCATTTTTTGTACTTTTCCGTATTCTGTGGCCGCACACTACGAATAGTGCAAACGCACACATTGAAGCTACTTCACACTTCATTTGCCAAGACTAAATAACTAGTCTTGATACTTGAAAATATTTGGTGCAATAGGTATGTCATATTTGTATAGGTAGGTATGTACTTAATAATTTTATAGGTTGCACTTGACAAAAAGAAAATAAATATAGAAAAAATTAATATATATTATAAGACAGGTTACAAATCGTAAAGTGCTACTACACAGTTACTAATATTTGACTGTGCAAAAAATATTTGTTAGGTACCTACTAATAAAATACATTATGACAAAACGGTAAGTATCGTTTTTTATAAGCTCTTATTTAACTTGCAGTTTATGTACATATTTATGTATCTATGTTTGATAAGGTGTAATCTTGCAACTTAATTTTAAGCAGTTATCCCCAATCGATTGAGCTGAAATTTTGCATACATAATATGGTGACAGCGAGCTGATCTGATGATGGAGTCATGAGCTGTTCAACGGAACTCTTCACTAAATAGTCGAATTGAGGCAAAACTTTGCATATCTATATACCTGGTCTGATGATGGAGGTCGGATGTAGCCATCGGAACTCCTCAACTACACAACATAACCACGTCGCGTTTGGGCTCGTTATTTTTATCTTGACGAGAACTAGAGCACAAGAATTTACAAAAGCTTGATTTAAAAAATATATTTTCAATAAAAAAACTTATTGTCATCTGAAATCGATGACGGCACCGTCAACGTTTCGAGTACCACTCACAGAAAGTTTTGAAAGTGAAATACTGATAAAATATGTAGGTATGCTTTTGAATATTGTGTGCGAGCTATGATCTCGAAGATCCATAGACAGCGCGTAGCGAGGGTCAACAAGTTCTGGAATTAAACAGTTATTGTAAAATTTTACTAAATAATCTTCCATAATATTTTCTTTCCAGAAAAAGAGATGACCAGCTGCTCTTTTTACAAATTCATATTATTTTCCATTGTATTTATACTAAATGACATCACAAACCCGCAATACTTTTTAAGACCTATCCAAAGACATGGAGAGTATGCGAGAAAAAAAAACATCTGAAAATATATATTTATTTCTACCACATTGTCGGCGTGACTAGTATATTCATGCCAAATTACAGCTTTCTAGTATTAAGAGTATCTGAGCTAAGCTGCGGACGAATGGACGGAAATGGCAAAACTATAAGGGTTTTTTGTAAACTACGAAACACTAAAGAGCACTTTCAGTTTCAAAACTTTCGTGAGTTGTACTACACATTATTACAACAACGGGAAATTACTCACGTAAATGATAAATTGTAATTGCGAGCAGGGTAGCGCGCGCGTTATGGTCCACTCACCCTGAAGAAGATTCTCTAGATGAATCGAAACATTGTCGGTGTCCTCATTGACAATTTATCATTTACGTGAGTAATTTCCCGTTGTTGTAATAATGAGCACTTTCAGTATTTCGAATTAAACAATTTTTCAGGACACTTTATTATTTTTTTAATATTTAATTATTTGCATTTACAACTTAAGTATATGCCATCAAAAACAACTTGTAAAAATTAAAATAAAAAGCCAATTCTCGCAACGCAACTCAGTTCTTCTATCGTAAAAAGTTGTGAGATTTCAATGTCTGTCTGTCTGTCCAAAAAATGACCTGAACTGTTTCGAGAACTGTACTGTACGACTGTGCCGCTTTTTTGCTTAACTTGGCGAGGGCACTACCGTGCCCCCAGATAAACCTTGCCTTGTTAATAACAAATACCGACCTTTTTAGAAGGTTCAACATTTTTGGTTCAATGCGTATCGTATCATTCGTCAGTCATTCATCAGTCGTCAAAATTGATTAATGCTAGATTTGTTGCACACCAGCACTCGGAGTCTTTTTATAGTTTTGGGGATGTTTTTAAATTAAAAATAGCATATTTATAAGCTAGGGGTATATTTACATCGACAGCAAATTTCAATTTCATCCGTTTAGTCGTTTAAGTCTGATTGAGGTACAAACATCAAACATACCTAACATCCGCACAAACAAATCAGATTTATAATATTAAATGTAGATAGATAATAAATATAAATTATATTCGTAATCGAAAATTCAGGTAATTTTTCGCATTTTGTTCAGATAAAGTATCAATTTTTTCCATCCATGTATAAAAAAACACGCTTGGTAATATAGGGGAGGCCGAGTTAAAACCGTACTAAGGGTCATGGTACCTTTTTAGAACTTTCATATCAAAACAGAAATGTATCAAATCATTATTTATATTTATTTAGTAGGACTAATTAGGGACACAAACAGGTTCACATTTTTCTGAAATTTAATATTTTTATTAAAATAACAATCAAATACGAAACATCTGCTTATTTCGATTTTGCTCCAACGCGACGTATGCAAAAAGGTAAAACCGTAAACTATTATCATACTGTTTCGAAACGTAACTCGATGTAACGCATCTTCTACAAAAAAATCATCCAACTCTTTCATAGTCTGTACAGTGTACATGAGCCCAGCCCTTACAACTCATGCATTGTACCTAACCTTCATCTGTGTGGCTTGCACCAAATTCGTCAAGGCAATATATTATACAAATGTTATCATTAGTTTTGCATGTCCACTATTTTACCCCAGTATCCGGTTATGTCAGACTTCCCCTAAATTCGAAGAAAAATGTGACGTGGACGTGCTTCCCCGAGCGCGTCTGAGCGCTGACTGACGTGCCGACTTGAGGTGAATGTGAATTTTGTATGGAAAAAATGTATGGATAAGTTTTATTGCATTTTATATTGTTCATAAATGAAAAAGTAAATTATTTGAAAACAAGATAATGCCACGCGGTATAGAGAAATATAAAATCTACAATTTCGTATTATTTTCAAATAAAAATATGCTGTGGGTCTAAAGATATTGGTACCTAACCAGACCCCATTTTTCGACATTTTCAGCGGTTCTTGCGACGGTAAAAACGTATTTTTTTGAAAATGTTGTATAGAACTGGCCAGTTTTTATTATCTACTATTAAAGATGAATATATTATCAGTAATTTTGTATCATTATATCCTCACAATAGTGATTCCTGGTTTTTAAATCGGTACCTGAAAATCATTGAAATACGTGTGTGGGTGTGAGCCGGGCCTTAAGTGTCTAATGAACTTTTCCAGTAAAACATAGGTTTGTATTTTAATTATAATTTATGTTGAACATTGGCAGAGGCAAACATGTGCATAAAATTAAATGTCAATTTGATATTACAAATTGATTAATTTGTTATAGACAACTTTGCTACGAGTTCTGTTCAGTAGTAGGGTAAAAGCGCTGGTTGTGGACATTTTAACATTTTAATTTTCAAATAAACGGTTTTTATTGAAAAAAATAATAAAACGAAGATTTTTAAACAAAGTAGAATAGAGTATTTATCTCTCTCTCTCTATCTCGATATCTATATATTAATTATTGATATTTAAATAGACAAAACGGGAAATATTTGGTTGTGGTTTAAACAATCTAGAGGTACAATGTACCACAAAATGGACTATAGATCAATAATTGTATTAACTGTAGACTTTAAACAAGATTGTTTGCTATGCTTAGTTATTGACTGTAAAAAGTGAAAATGCCCAAAATCGGGGTAGACACCACAACCGGGTCTTTGACCTTACAATCATTGTAATTATTTCGATAATTTCGTTTTTATTTAACTCATTTCGAATCATAATGATGTTTGTACGTTTGAAAGAGTTATCTAGTAATCTTTTTTTTAATCTATTTAAGGGAAGTTTGTTTAAGGGGCTCCCAGTCGCTGATTGCTCTTTTTCGAAACGAAAAAAGAAATACTTCTGAACAAGCCACATCTCCTATTTTTATAAGTATATTACTTCAGGTTCCTACCTAGATTTCTATTAAGCTGAAAACATAATAGCAGAAACTTTTCACGATAAAGATATTATTTCAAAATGATACGTTTTAGAATTTATGATTGACATATTTTATATACCTACTATTAAAATCAACTTGTGATTTATTGTTAAAGATAGGTAATATGTAGATCTAGATTTCTATTAGAATAGATTTTTGATAAGTAATTATACATAATTTAAATCATTAATTTATTCGAAAAGCTAAGGCGGAGCACGCGCCGACGTGTGTTTGTCGTCATTGCAGCGGTCGGTAGGATTATTTATCGAAGTGATTAAAGATGGGTACATCTTTATTCACATATACTATACATTATAAAATAGGAGATGTGGCTTGTTCACAAGTATTTATTTTTTCGTTTCGAACAAAAACAATCTTCGACTGGCAGCGCCTTAAAAGAATAACATGTTAGATTATAAAGAAATCATTAAATTTATTATTCTTCATAACTTTGAAAAACTAGTATAAAATACCCGCAATATCAGGAACGCAAACAGACAACCATCAACCCGTCGTTAAGACTGAGTGATCCAATTAAATGTATTAAAACTCGAATAATTGCTTTAAAATACCACATGACGAGATAAAAACAATAATTTCGTTCTTTAATACCGTCTGGTAAAAAATAATAAAGCCCGAAGTCGGACGGATGAAATGTTACGATACTCCTGAGCGCTATTTCAATACAAATTGTGGCTACTTGCGCGCCGACAATTCTGCAAATACTTTTCTCCTCTCTATTACCCCGTACAGCAACACTGCATCTTTCATACAAGCACACAACAACTGTCCTTATGACTATAGACATAAAGCTCAAAAGACGCAGCACAGATCGCGCGCTACGCCGCTTTTTCACTCAACACGAAACCCTGATTGAAATTCCGTGTTCAAACAAAGTTTATACGTACTGAACCCTATTTGTTTATTATCTAGTATGAAAAAGGCACTTGATTTGTTGGAGATTGTTGGAAAAATACCAATACATACAATTAGCGATAGTGTTACAAGCATAAATCCAATGAGCTTATCTAGTACTGAGCTTGGCTGAATAAATAGTAAGCTACCTGATACTTGTCTTCCATTAGCAGGACCCTAACAAATCAGTCCAAGATTTCTTTATTTTGCGATCTATTCACCTATAATTAATGAGATAAATCTAAAGAATGTTATTGTCTGATAGCGTCGCGCCAAATGTGAATAATTTGTATACCTATTAAAGTTTCCTTTCCTTCATGTTTAGGGTTACGTACCCAAAGGGTAAAAACGAGACCCTATTACTAAAACTTCGCTGTCCGTCTGTACGTCTGTCTGTCACAGGGCTGTATCTCATGAACCGTGATAGCTAGACAGTTGAAATTTTCACAGATGATGTATTTCTGTTGTCGCTATAACAAATACTAAAAACAGAATAAAATAAATTTTTAAGTGGGGCTCCGATTCAACAAACGTGTTTTTTGCCGTTTTTTATAGATGACACGGAAACCTTCGTGCGCGAGTCCGACTCGCACTTGGCCGGTTTTTATCAAGCAGAACTAGACCCTCGTAACTAATAAATGATTAAATAAAGTAAAGACTTTACATGTCTGTGAGTAATAAAGTTATATTTTCATTAAAGATTAAACTATCATTTAAAAAGTCGTAACTGTTAGAATATTAAACTTTAAGTACCTATCTTACGAGTACATTTAATAGCATTATTTATTTAATTATTTACTCGTAAAACGCGATAAAAGTGTCCTCTTATTTTTTCATTTTACGTCATTGTTTATAACCAAAGAAAAAATGTCCCTACATTTAATTTTCCAACGCAAATAATCATACAGAAAATGATGACGAGCATTACTGTGGGTTACCTTTCATTAAAATCATTAAATGGAGTTAGGGTTGGCAGGTAGTCATCCGACTTTTAACCCTCCGTCCGGCTACAATCTAAAAAGCATTCTGTCCTTTCTTTGAGCGTTTGGTGATCTGAGAGAATGTCTGCAATGATTGGGATACATTAAAAACTAAACTGTAATAATGCGTACTTACTACTTAGTAATTTGCAATCAAAATATATTATTTTTGTTTTTTCTCGTTTATTTAATTTTGTTTGCAAAGTTTCTAAAAGCAACAAATGATTTGATAGAATTTGTAACAAGTTTTTTATCAGTATAATTTTAAGCCAAAAAATCCGACTTTCCAGCTCCTGGAGATCTAAGAGGATGTCAACTTTATTTTAAGATTACAGTCGTGATTAATCTCTTTCCATTTAAACTCCGGCTTTTTTTCATAAATGACTGGTTTGTTCGACTTTTATACTTCCACAAAGCATCCCTAAATGGTTATAATACGTTTTTAGACCCACTTTTTAATGGTACCGGCATACCACAGCCGTGGGAACGTGTGAGATAACTACAGTTATGTAAAGAAGGAAAACAGTGTTTAAACTTTTGTTACGATTGTTTTTGGTGTTCCATTTTTAAATTGAGCGTGGAAATTGAAAGTTTTAATAGGGGAATCACACTGATTTGAATTTATTAGATGTATGGTGATCAGCCTTCGGTTGATTTGATGAGAATTTTATTGCTTTTTGGTTTAAAAAGTGAAAAATTGTGTTTTTTTTGTTTTTTTTTTCATATGCCAGTGTACAGTGAAGCGTTAGTTTAGTTTCTTTACTAGGCATTATTAGATTAACGGCAATTTTATGATTTTATTTACATATTATATAGATGGCAGAGTACATATTAAATAAATATTGGCAGACTTTACACACAGCGCCATCTAGCCCCAAACCTAGCAAAGCGTGTACTTTGAGAACTAGATAACTGATAGAATACATAAATACTTTTTTTTTGTAAATACATACTTATTATACATATTAACACTCAGACACAGAATAAACATTTATGTTTATCACACAAATATTTGCCTCGGAGTTACTACAAACTGAGCTGTTAGGCCAGTCAAGTCATATAAACAGTTTGTCTCAAAAAATTGTTTCAAGCGAAAGTAAGTAACAAATTTCTATAGTGTTTATCACACAAATATTTAGCCTGGTAGAGCTACGAGTACCTACTGAGTTGTAGGACCATTGAATGTAAAATAGAAAAAAATATTGAAAACCTCCATTAAAAAACAGGATTCACTCTTGGCCGTTTTAGGTGCATACCTTCCAATGATAAGGAACGACTTTGTAAAGACAGAATATACCTTACGTGTAAATATTAGTTCACGCGCCTGTATGACGAAATCTGCGATTTCCATTCACTAGCCGACCCGTGACAGACTTTGTCCTGTCTTGTGTAGTCAAAACTGATGTCAATTTTTTGCACACCACCGCATCTATACCAAAATCATCCCTTATACATTTTCCATTTTTTTTTTGGAAATTAATAAACCAGCCTATGTTTTATTCCGGCTTTGTTTGGTCAGCTTCGCACAGCTCTGCGTACGTCAAAACTTACCTTTATGCGATGGGTTTGCAAACTGTCACATAAGTATTATGGAATGTTAACTATCTACTGCAAAAAGTATACATGCTACATAATATAATGTTGTGCCTCTCCCTTAAAAGTGACTTCAAGGATCTGAGCGCCTACACATCTGAAAGGACGTCTTTCATACGAACCTACTTGGGGATTACAGTCGTAACCCGTATTTTTTTTTTTTAAACAAATGTGCTAACAGATAATCTAACACTTCGTGAGCGCGTTCATCTGATGACTGCGTACGTGATGTCATATTCCCATTTATCTGTCACACTTCCTGTTAATCTTGAATATTTATTCGGGTATTTTAAAAACATGAATGAAAAATTGGCAGCAAAATAAAATGGCAGCAATTTGCACACCTGACTGTATTTACATTTACATTATGCAGGTAAAAAAAAATCTAACTGCTAACTCTGATCAATACTAAAAAATCCTACTACCTAATATAATAAACGCGAAAGTTTGTGAGCGGTTGTGTGTGTTTGTTACTCTTTCACGCAAAAACTACTGAACGGATTTGATGAAACTTTACAGTAGTATAGCTTATACACCAGAATAACACGTAGGCTACTTTTTTACCAGATACCACGCGGGCAAAGCCGCTGGTGGAATATAGTAAAACAGTATATTTACAAATTACACAAGAAATTGTTGAGCTATCTAAAGACCGTTGCAAACAATCCATAGTCGCTCAATTGATCCAATTTAGCTACCGGTCGAAAGCGTCCGAAAGACTATGGCGACATTGAAATAACTGTTTATTATACTAACAATATTTATAACTAGCTGACCCGTGCCCACTTCGCTGGGAGACAGATAGTTTCACATCTGGTCTTCCAATTTTGAAAATACCTATATGTTACCGAAGAATAGGTAATAGCTACATAACAAAAAAGTTTCATCAAAATCCGTCCAGTAGTTTTTGCGTGAAAGCCAGACAACAGACAGACAGACAGACAGACAGACAGACATCAGACAAAAATTTTAAAATGTTTTTTTTTTTGCTTGTGTTACTTGTATGAAGACCCCTAGGAGTATTTTTTTTAGTTTTTATTTAATGTACATAATTGAACTCTTCTACAGTTTTATTGTATGTATAGACTAGCCGTAATTATAAGACGTTATCGAGTAAAACGCGGTCATGCAAAAATAAATAAATTTTTCAAATCAAAAGAACGAGTCGTTTTATATGCGGTAGGTACCCACTCTCCTGATCAAGTTTCAGCAGTACCTACCGATTTTTAGGGTTCCGTACCCAAAGGGTAAAAACGGGACCCTATTACTAAGACTTCGCTGTCCGTCTGTCTGTCACCAGGCTGTATCTCATGAACCGTGATAGCTAGACAGTTGACATTTTCACATGTAGATGTATTTCTGTTCCCGCTATAAATAACAACCAATACTAAAAACAGCATAAAAATATTATTTAAGTGGGGCTCCCGTACCTACAACCAACGTGATTTTTTGCCGTTTTGTATAGATATTAGTACGGAACCCTTCATGCGCGAGTCCGACACGCACTTGGCCGGTTTTTTTATAATTTTACGTGATTGGAAGGGCCCTGCCTCAAAATATTCAAACAAAATAATTAAAATAGCTCGCTTCAAAATATTCCACATAGAAGCTACACAACAAATTGTTTCATTTCAACTATTTAGGCGATAGCATCTTGCCGTACGAATAAATTAATTATTTTGACATAATCGACCAATTAGTAACAACCGATAGGGCTATATTTTTAGAAAATATTATGGTATATTTTAAAAGGAATTATGTGGAAGCGTTAACTTATAATGTTGTTTATATGCTTGATGTAAGATTAAGGTATGATTTGGACCACCTATGATAAAACTATAAAGTCTATAGCTAAGTGTGACATTGAGTTTACGATATTGAAGTTTACAGAAATTGTACCTCTTGAAACATAAAACTATCAATGAGTATCGGTCCTACTAGTTAGACCTACCTGTACCTACTCGTAGTAGTACTAAGAGAAGAAGTAATCGACGTCCTCGTTGTAGTAGCGGAAAAGTGTCTGGTCAAACGCAAATGTATTATGATCTAGGTACAGATATTTCTGAGGTTTTTAATCAAGGGTTAAAAATACCTAACACGCATGGTTGGTAATCCCCATGAATAAAAAAACTCCTCAAGTCTATAAGTAGGTTTCTGTGCCATAAACAATATTAAATAAATAGAAAGTTTTATCAAAAATGATTCAGATGATACGAGAGTCAATGAGTTACAAACTTTCGCATCACATTGATAATATTAAATAGGTAATTTAATTTCATCCACAGCTCCAGAGAGAACCGAGACAACATGCTTCCAACCCTGAAGCTCAATTCAGCTCTAACCTGCCGACTGGTCGGAGGCCTGACCAGAGACCAGAGGACCGTCTGCCACGAAGCGCCGGACGTGACCTCCGTAGCGTTCGAGGGTCTACAGATAGCGGTCAAGGAATGCCAACACCAGTTCCGATGGCATAGATGGAACTGTTCTAGTTTATCGGTGAAGAGCAGTAATCCACATTCCAGCTCTATTATGAAGAGGGGTGAGTACAATTGAATCTGAAGATCTCCATGACTTATTTGAATTTCTGCATTCAGAGCAATGCTTTTGATATGACGCCATAAATCACTTATTTTGCCAAAAATAAATTCATGGTCATCAATAAAATAAATTCGTCGCGTAAAAATCAATAAGTAAATGATTTTTACGCGATTCTGTAGCGTTTTGAAAAACGTGTGGTACCTACCTATAGCTTGATTCGTTCATTAAAGAGCAGCGAAAGTAAAGCGATTTTCAACAGGATAACCAAGAGTCAGGCACAATGAACGATCCCTATGCTATTCATTGATATATTTCTCATCCAAAACTGTTCAGTTAAAAAACTATTTGAGTTGAATCGCGGTCAACAAACATACAATCGAAGTTTTCAAATCGAATAAAAATAATCGAGTCATTTTATTTATGTTGTTCTGAGAACATTTTCGCTAAAACACATGGGCGTATAGTTTATTTTTAAGTTACATATTTGATTATAATATATTTAGATATAGGTATCTTGTGTCAAACCATAAATCAATAGAGCATTGCCCACAGTAGGTAATTTGTTACTAAACTGACTCCAATCACGCCGAACAATCAGCTGTAGCTAAAGTTAATCGCTCGTAATAAACCAAAATCAACCATTATTATACACATCGGGTCGAGGCAACCGCTCACCGTTTGATGATTTATGACTTGAAACTGATGTAATTGTTAAAAGAGTTTTAAATCGAAAGTAGTTTGTATATCGTGTACAAGTTACAAGGAGGATCGACACAAGTTGATCCTTCTTGGTCAACATTCCTCTATAGTCCCTTCTTGATACGGGATACTCCTTCCCAATATCCTATAGATAGGACTAGCTTCGCTGGCGTGATACTTATAAGCTATTCCAGGACATAAGCTATGTATGTTCCAAGTTTCATCCAAATCCGTTGGTCCGATGAGCGTGATTGAGGCATAAACATACAAACAAACTCACAAACTTTCGCATTTATTATATTATTAGGAAATAGGATTAGGGTATCCATTTGAAGTAGTTCAGGCGCTTGATGAAATGTCTGATGCACCAGCATTTCTAGTAGCCCCCTTCAGACCAGAGGCGATACCATAAGCTCCTAAAGTAATATAAAAACAATATTATTCGCGGTGCGATAGTGACAACGCTATACGAATTCGTATTGCGTTAGTTTGTGGTACGGTCCCAGCGCTTGGGACTGTATCCTCTTAGCTTTTTCCTTCAAATTGTCTATGACAATCGTCAATTGTCTATGACTATGAGTTATCGGTGATGTAGTTATTTGAATGGGCAGTACGGTAAAATTATGTGCGATATAGTAGAAGACCAACGCTTTCTTTGTTCATGCTTTAGCTAATTTCATCAGTTAGGTATGCTCTTTTGGAATAATACCGGCTTATAAACTTTGACTATGAATTCATAAATATTATATAAAGAACGATAAAATGTTTCGCATACCTAAGAAGAGTAATTAAATCGAAATGTTTATTGATAAATATGTGAACGTAGTAATGTTTATAGCTGTTTAATAACCTTACTTTATTCTTACTTCAAATAAATAATTATGGCAAAAACGGCTGTTAAAACTTGTTGAAATAATATATTCCCATAAATTGTAACCTCTAGTTACAGCTCTACTATTTGTAAATTATAAAAACGTAGATAAATATATTTATTTCCATTATAATAAGTTTTCAGTTAAAAAATATTTTTCAGAGTTTTTGTAAAATTATTAAAACCACCGAGCACCTGTCACATCATATAACATTGTCATCGGAACTTGACAAGAATGCAAAGTTTTTACTCAATCGAAGTATTTACTAAGGAGTTCCGTTGTGAGTGACTGTTGAACAGCTCCAGGCTCCATCATCAGATCAGCTTGCTGTCACCTTAATAGTGCATTGTCACCGAAGTTACATAAGTATGCATAATTTCAGCTCAATCGATTGGGGATATCTGCTTCAAAATTGAGTTGCAAGGTTCCACCCGAACAAACACAGTTAGGTACATACATTGCAAGTTAAATAAAAGCTTGTAAAAATGCATAGCTAGTATGTACGCGACTATTCCGGAAAACTTTAAATCATGAATCGATATCATGCTCTAACTATAACTGCCTCAATAAGGTAGTGCACAAACGGTCGGTAAATGTTGGATCGCTGAAATATCGCATTACAACATAATAAACTGTATTGTTTATTGCGCTTTGTCATCGCCAGAACCACCAATAACACGACAGGATTACCGGTACCAGTACCGCCAGTCTGTAGGTGGTGGCAATCAATCGATTAATGCCAAACCAGTCCTATCCGATAATTCCATATTTTTTATTGAAAACGCAACTCGACTCACAAACCAATCGCGACCAGCCATTCAATCCGAATTTATTACGAAGAAAAATTATTCACGCACATTACGATCCCAGGTGAAAGGAATCTTTATGTTTAATACACGTATTTACAGTACGTCCGTCTTTATGTCCGTCTGGTGTGAAAAGGCTTTGTCGACCGAGTTTTTTCCACAATCATCGCACACGTTGACGTGGAAATTTACGAGCATGGAGGATGGGAGACAACAAATAATAAGATGCCCTTTGGTGGTGGCCAGGTGCGGGGCCGCACCCGCGCCCCGCGATTTCACGCTACGTGTGGGTTCCACCGCGCCGTGCGTCTTCCTTCGCCCTTCGTCGCCGCGCCCGCTGCCCGCCGCGCCGCCCGCGCTCTCCAATTAATATCTCCACTAAAATTGCCCGGCTCCGACCAGGCTCGATTCTCCCCCTTTATCGCTGCACGCATTCCGACTCGGCATCCCCATAAAACTTCATCAACGATTCAACGACCACTCGAATTCCGAACGAAACATGTTTCACAAACAGATAAACGCAGATTAAGAGATGAATTGTACGCGGATTATGCTTAAAAATGTTACGGGTTCCATTGTGCTCGGACAGTATTAGTATTGGTAATGTTCCGTAACGACACCTTCCGGCCCTTGAGCGACACGACTCCGTTTAAATTGAAAAATTGTGAAAAAACAGCGTAACTAAACACTTAAACATCTTTCTTAACGTCCATTGTCGAGGCACCGAATTGAAACGCCGACGGAAGAATGAAACGAAAAAAAATATAGAACAAATTGAGAGATGCTTTTAAATAGGATAATAGCGATCGATGATCGTAGTAGAAAGATAATAATGATTCCGGACCGTTGGCGTTTTTGCTCGGAATAGAGATGCTGTTGAAAAGACTGCAGTATTCCGGATAGATCACGGATTCGCTTCGCTTCCCCGCGATCCAACACACGTCGTTAGCGCTCTTGTTGTACGTGCCGGTGATACAATACACCTACAAAGATTTAATGAGTTTTGTGAGGCTAATAAGCGTATTGTAGGAAAAGGTTTTCGCTTCGGGCGTTAATAGTCGATGGTAAGAGAGATTAGGTTGCTCTCTGCCGCTGCGTGTCGCCGCGTGAGAGAATGGCGCGCGTCGGGCCAGCCAGGCCAGCCAGGGTGGCGGACATGAGTCGATACAAATCTGACGGCGCGGGCGCACGTGACTTGAATCCAAGACGCGAATGTCTCATAAAAAAGTGACATTTATTGGCGTTTTATATCAACAACGTGCCGCAGGTGACGCGGTGGCGACGACAATGTCTGATTATGATGCTGCAAAAACGCGATATGTTATGAGACGAATCTTATCTGTGGAAGTGTCGTGGGAATTTCAGGAAGAATGAGACATCTTATTTTTTATTGCATCCGTACATCGGAGCTGTTATTATTGTGAACGTCAAAATATTGCGATAATTTGCGGTTGGAATAAAAATAAGTAACAGGCTAAACGCATAATGATGATATGGCACAATAGAGTTGAAATAACAGCCTTGAAGGGATCAAAAAGAAAACGTGTCGAAATTTCTCAATGATGGCTGCCCTCTAATGGTGGCGATAACATCTCTCGGTGCGTTACCGAATCGTGCTTCTACAGACGCCTCCTAAACTGTGAGAAAAAACACACAAAAGATTCATAAAAAAATATGAATTTAACCATCCCGGTGCGAGTTTTAAACGTGACATCGAGGGCTTTTTTGTCTCAAGTTTTTGTTGCCTGTCGGATTATGAGGCGGCTTTTAAGGGTTAATTAAGTCGAGAAGTGTGGTGGTGATCTTGCGATTTCGAAAATGTTTTAATGGAGCGATGATTCAACTGATTTCATATTTATTTAGTTCTTATCTTGATTTTATCTCGTTTGGCGAATCAAAGATATTAAAAGTTAGTTTTGTAAATTATATAATACTAGCTGACCCGTGCCCGCTTCGCTGTGCGTAAGACATTTCTAATACCATCGCGGACTTTATTGTAGAAAAAAAAAATGTGTTTAATTACGACATCACATTAGAAACCTCTAAAATTATCAGTGTTTCTCTACTATATTATGCATGTATATATTATACATATAAACCTTCCTCTTGAATCACTCTATCTATTAAAAAAAACCGCATCAAAATCCGTTGTGTAGTTTTAAAGATATAAGAAAACATACATACATACATACATACATACATACATATTACATACAGACGCGGGAAGCGGAAAGCGACTTTGCTTTATACTATGTAGTGATAACTTCCATCATGATTTGCAAAATATGTCACTAGGCCGAGAAAGGTGGAAGGCTTTTTCCAAGCAGTGGGACAGTATAGGCTAGCAAAAGAAGATGTTTAATAATTTTACTGTAATTTTTCGAGTCCTATTAAGGCTATGTCTACGTTTTTGATAAGCAACCTAACAAACCTAACAAGTTTGAAACTAATCTACCCCGACTTAATTCATTGTTCCTTGAATTTTATTCGTTAAAAAGAAAAAATACTAAAAACGAATAACAAATCTATTTATTACCCATCAGGTTTCATTTCAATTTTGAATTACTAAAAGATAAAATAAAATCCTTTTTTTCGTACCTCTTAATCAGTAACCCGGCTGATACATTTTTAGTTTCTTCTTAAATTTTTCGGTTCTGGCGATTAGCGATTCGCTACACATGACCAGTATCGAGGCGAAGCGCATTTACTTAAAAAGCTGGTTGAATCCTAAGTCTGTCAAAATATTTTCTTATGTCGAGAGCAGCGACATTTCTACTCGCAAGGCTCCGCAAGAATGAATGAAAACAAAAGTTTCTACCCTTTCCTCGACACAAAATTCACAGGGCTACTTTTTATACCCAACTAGCGACCCGCCCCGGTTTCGCACGGGTAGCATGTTATTATACATATAAACCTTCCTCCTGAATCACTCTATCTATTAAAAAAAACCGCATCAAAATCCGTTGTGTAGTTTTAAAGATATAAGCAAACATACACACATACAGACGCGGGAAGCGGAAAGCTACTTTGCTTTATACTATGTAGTGAAGGTTATTTTTGCCTAGGTACCTAGCTAGAACTGTTTTCTCGAGAGATGCAAATCTGTCAGCTGTTACAATAATAGTACACACCGAGTTTCCTCACTGATCGTCTGAAAGCTTAGTTTGTAATAGCCTTCTGCACTGTATGCGCTCATGATGATGATGTGTTCGATCCAGTTCGATGGGTTCGATCCCCATCCAGGGCAAATATCTTTTTTACCTTATACCTTTTTTTTATCAGTTATCTAGTTCCTATAGTACAAGCTTTGCTTAGTTTGAGACTAGACGGCCCTGTGCAAATTAATGTGTAGTGTAGACACTCTGGCCAGAGCCTGCTTTTTATGTGAAAGCTCCCCTTGATTGCAGCAAAAACCTGCGAGCACTACCGAATGTTATTGATGAGTATTATTTAATTCGCACACTTGAATTATGAATGCCTAAATGATGACAGTGTTTTAATCGGCTGACGTCAGAATCAGATTAAGGCAATGATTCAGAAATCGACATGTATTCGACACTAGCTGCTCTGGGTGGTTGAATAAAAAGTAGCCTATATGTTATTCTGGTGTATAAGCTATATTACTGTAGTTTCATTTTAATCCGTTCAGTAGTTTTTGCGTGAAAGAGTAACAAACACACACAAACACAAACTTTCGCATTTATAATTTTAGTAGGATTACTATCCTACTGGATTATTAATTACTAGCGACCCGCCCCGGCTTCGCACGGGTTTAATACATATAAAGCTTCCTCCTGAATCACTCTATCTATAAAAAAAAAACCGCATCAAAATCCGTTGTGTAGTTTTAAAGATATAAGCAAACATACATACAGATTACAGACGCGGGAAGCGGAAAGGGACTTTGCTTTATCCCGTTTAATCCCGTCCGAACGCCGGCGTTCGGGCTCTGACGTCATCGCGCATGCGCATTTTTGAAAATTTATTATAAAATAACCAGAAGAGCTATCGCTTCCGGGTTTTGACTGTTACGAAGCTGACAGATGACAGTTTCGTTCTGTGTAACAAAACAATTCACTTCCGGATCCAAAATATGTTTCCGCGTAAATTTAAATTTTTTTTTTTTTTTGCGCTATTTATTTTTTTGACTAAAAAAATTCACTAAAAATCCTTTTATTTAGTTTATTATAAAGTTTCTTATTTATATGATAAACAATAGCTATTGTTATGATCTATAAAAGAAACTTCATTTAAATTGCTTTTAATTTTTTTTTGATGAATTTTTTAAATTTTTTTTTTTATTTTTTTTTATTTATTACCTTATTTATTTTTTTCTAAAAAGGTTATTTACACTCTAAATTTCATTTATAGATAAGTTTGTTGAAAATTTCACGGTTAATACAAAAATATATAGATGTCTATACCTTTTCATGCAAAATAACGAGATATAGGTGAAATAGTGCACTTATGGCGCCAAAAAACCGCCAAAAAAACGGCGCCAAAAAAACGTGTCAATCCTACTGCATTATTAATTACTAGCGACCCGCCCCGGCTTCGCACGGGTTTAATACATATAAAGCTTCCTCCTGAATCACTCTATCTATAAAAAAAAACCGCATCAAAATCCGTTGTGTAGTTTTAAAGATATAAGCAAACATACATACAGATTACAGACGCGGGAAGCGGAAAGGGACTTTGCTTTATACTATGTAGTGATTATAGTAGGATTCATTGTTTTTTTTTAGCCTAAATTGTATTTACCTCGACTTTAAACAGTCGTGAGTTTGAATCCCAACCCAGTCTATTTTTCTAAATCAAGATATTTATATGCGCTATAAATAGATCGTGCTCATAACAGTGAAAGAAAACAAGTATTCTAATAAGCGGCGATACGCTTGCAGCCTGTCAGTTACGGAATGCTATATGTGGGCATGAACAAAATGCAATGGACGTGCCTGACTACCCTTTTAGGCATCTTCAAGTATCCGCGTAACTGATGACTTGAGAGGATGTCTACCGTATCTACTTGAGAACCCTATTTAATTATTTTTTTGCATTCTCAGAAATATATTATTTAAATACGGAAAAAATAATTAGAATACTACGCAAATTTTTCTTGAACCTTAGGTTAGCAGGTATTATCATAAAACAATTAAATCTTTTTTTACCAAAAAAATTTACGTGTCTATGAAAGTTCTCGTTAAAATGCATGCATGGCATTAATCTGTAAATGTTCATCCTTATTGGCAAATTTGGTGAATGAATTACCAAAAGTACCGTTCTTCCATTCAAGGAAACAACAAGAAGCTCCTTAATAAACAGCACCAAAGCAATATGAATAAATACAAGTTTCCAATAAATGACGTCGCAAAAACTCGATGCTCGTTCATTCATTTTGGCGCCAGATTTATAAGCTATCCGGCTCAAAGCGAGAACCGTCACTAAAAACTGTTTTATTATAAAACCGCTCAAGACCGTGTCAAGCTATGACTATGCTATGGTTCCGAAGTACACGTAATATGCCTAAAAATAACAATGCATTTCAATAACATCAATAAAAAATATTTCAAGCAAAATCAAAACCGTTTTAAGTTATTATAATTTATACGACAAAGGTCATTTTTAGGGTTCCGTACCCAAAGGGCAAAAACGGGACCCTATTACTAAGACTTCGCTGTCCGTCTGTCCGTTTGTCCGTCTGTCCGTCTGTCTGTCACAGGGCTGTATCTCATAAACCGTGATAGCTAGACGGTTGAAATTTTCAACCTCACAAACTTCCGGATTTAGATAATTAGTAGGATTTTTTACGCAAATATCTCTTATATTTTTAAATTTGGCTTTGGAACCCTAAAATTCGTAGTGTATAAGCATAAATCACGCATGATGCGCTCGCGACGCGACGTCCATGTACAGACACGCACCGAGAACAATGTTACACAACGCGGAAAAAGCGACCACCGAGGCGCGCGCAGGAAAAACACATCATTATGCGCATCCGATTAAATAAAATGTCCCATCGTTTTAAAAAGAATCACGGATGAATAAAACGCTCAATGTTAATTGAAATTTGTGTTTACTTAGCTTCAGTTTTTTGTTACTCCGGCGCCGTGTGTCCTTATACGGGAATGTAGATTCAAATTGATCCCGAGTTCGTGGAATCGTGAGTTACACAGTTTTCCAGATGTCCTACTGATGGACAGGATTGCACCATATCTAAGGCATAAGTAATTAGGTCTAAAAGCGAGCTACGAGTTTTTTTCTCTGTTAAGCAACGCATAATCCTAAATGGAAATAAAATTCGCGATCTAAAGTACCAGCTCTATGTTAATGTTGCAAATAATTAATTACAAATACAGTTCAGATCAGTAACATGAATCGCCGTACCTTTTTACGAGTACATTGACGACTCGCAACGAAAATAATTACCGACGCGTCATGCATTATTAAAACAAACACCAACAAAAACTAAATGGACAAGTGTAAGGGAAGAATTTAAAATCTGTCACCCGTTGGAAATTCAGAGCATTTCGTTGGAAAAAGTCGAAAAAGAATAAATCGGAATTCATTAAAGTCGATTAAAGAATTCGGCACGGGCTTCGAGCGCGGACGATTAACGACCCTATAGTCGACTAATTGGCACAAATTGGCACTAAAATGGGATGGGGTAATTATAATCCAAGCATGGTGACGACCACTATTCGATATTCGAGATTTAATCCGTACGAATATATTTTGAGCTGTTCCGAATGAAAGCATACTATTTTATATGACTATACATCCGATCCTTTTAAGGAATCGATAACGACACAGCTATAACAGTTTGGTCTTGCGAGTCACCAATAACTTGAAATCATCAAAATCGATCAATCGCGCGTGGTATAAATCGAGCCGTATCGATTCTATCGCGTCTCGGACGATCGACAAATATAAATTTGTCACTGGCAACTCGGAAAAGGCCGTTGGCAGTTTATAAATAAACAATAAGATGACGTATTTGGCTCGTCCACTGCAACATTCGTCGGGAACCGTAACAGCATGATATGAATGATAATGATAACGAAACGAAAGCCGTGTTTGCCGAATGGGACATACCTCTACTTACAATCCAAAGTTCGTGGGTTCGGGCCGTGTATTAATGGATGTTTCTATTCGAAAAGTGTATTTATGCACATTGCCTACCACAAAGAAATATGCCCTTTCTTATAGATAAAAAAACTTTTACGCTGTCAAATTCAGTTGAGTTGTTGCATTTTGCTATACGTAGGTTTAGATAAATAAAAATATAAATAAAAAAGCCTTTTATTTCTTGTAAGTTGACTTAAATAACAAAAGAATGTATAACTTAAATCTAAATATTTAATATATAAGTATACGTAGGTAACGTATAGCAAAATGCAACAACAGAATCGTAGGTACCTACTAACTATTAGATTTCATAATCGTTGTATTTGAATCAGTGATATGATAGAAAAGATGAAAAATGTCTTAAGACTTAAGAAACACCTCGCTCTAACCCCAAAAAAAAAATGCAAGTCCAACTTTTAAAATACACTGTATAAACTCCTGGCTTCCACAGAATAAAAATGCCATTACCAATATACCGTATCGCTGGGTGTCAATTAGGCTCACTCTATCCCGGCCTCATCCCGAGATAACAGCCCGCATTAAGGTTGATCCTAGCTAGCGCCGCGTCACATCGCTTCTTGTCCATACAAAAAGTTGATTTTGTGTGGAGAGTCGCCGCGTACGATCGTCATACGACGTGCTGCGGTTGAATCTTTAACGACAAGCTTTTTATGACCAAGATGCGATGCAACGCAGCGCTAGTCAGGGCTAACCATTAATCTTTCGAAACACGAGGATTCATTTATTCGATTCTTTCGTTTCGAATCATCAAGATACTGAGCAGAAAGTTGAACGAATTTGATGAACGGTTTTTCATTTTCCTACGATTGAACGCAGTGTCTAAATCGAGTGGTGGGTTGGTCTGCTTAGGCTCATATGATTTTTCTAGAAGGCTTTTACTGATTTTAATACTATATATACAACCAATTTATACAAGTATACATTTTTGCAAATTCGGTTTAGTCGTAACAATAAATGTTATAAGATCGCAACAGACTCTAATAAACAGTAGGTAGTTTTGGATGTTATGTGGATGCTATTATTTGCCAGATTCGCAGGACCAGATAGAACAATTACAATCCACTAAGAAAGACTTCGATCATAGTTTGTACATCGACAATTCTGCAGTCTATTTAACCCACTGGCCGGCTATCAGTCGTTATACCATGACAGGGCTTCGGGCGACCCGTAAACTCAGTCGGCCACGAGCATTCATGCGAACTTATACCCGAAGACCCCCTTGCTTGCTTGATAAACTTGTGAGTACGTACTTACTCTGCCTTATTATGTTGCTCCAGGCCACATTAACTCATAAAACAATTACCAGGGCAATAAAAGCAGCGTAAAATAAAGCCAATCGATTAAAGATTAATGTTCCGCCACGAATATCCGAGCAGGTGGTATTGCATTCACTGTAATTGCCCATTAGATATAGCTCTTAACAATCTTTGAATACTTACCCTGTTGTCCTGCACCTGGATTCACAAACAAAGGTGCCAAATCTGAGCAGTGTGTCCACCATTAAATCGTATGTTTTTATTGACTGATTCATCACTACATAGTATAAAGCCAAGTCGCTTTCCGCTTCCCGCGTCTGTACGTCTGTATGTATGTTTGCTTATATCTTTAAAACTACACAACGGATTTTATTGCGGTTTTTTTTAATAGATAGAGTGATTCAGGAGGAAGGTTTATATGTATTAAACCCGTGCGAAGCCGGGGCGGGTCGCTAGTAGCCAATATATGTTTAATCTTCCCTTGGTTTTGAAAAGCTATGTTACTACTTTTATTATTACTAAAAAAACATTTTACACAATGTTATCTAGCCCCAAACTAAGCAAAGCTTGAACTATGGGAACTTGATTACTGATAAAATACTTTTATACTTTTTTTTAAATACACGATAGTTTACACATCGGTTAGCACGAATCTCTATCGTAAAAAACTGACGCTTATTATATGGTATTACTAGCCGACCTGTGACAGACGTTGTCCTGTCAAATTTTAATAGGAAAAAGCAATTTCAACTTCCAATTTTTTCCCTACAAACCTAAAAACTGCGTTGTTATGACGACTAAATGTTTTTAGTCTGTGATGTCAGATTTGTTGCACACCAGCGCCATCTATACCAAAATCATCCTCTTTGCGTTTTTTTATCATTTAGGGGTTGTTTTTCGGATTTTAAGTTCCCCTTTATATATGAAAGTTGCTGTAGTATGTAAGTAGATAAAAAAACAGTTTTTATCTACATACTACAGCAAATTTCATCTTAATCCGTTTTGTCGTTTATTTTTGATTAGGGAACAAACATAGCAGCCTTATCACAAACTTTCGCATTTATAATATTATTAGGATAGGATGTGTCCGTTTTGACATTTGGTATTAACGTTGTTATCGACAATGGGTAGTGGTTCGTGCCAACCCCCCTGATATGTTCACTAAAACGGAAGGTTAAAAAATTAACTAAGGAGGCATCGGTGACAAGAAAAAAGGTCTTACTTCGGTACTTTAATCACATAGAAACGGTATCGTTTCTGAATACGGCTACTAGAACACCAATGGCTCGCTAAATTCCTATTCAGTAACAATGAAAGCAAGTATTCACAATTAACTAAGCCGACCTTACTCAAATGCAAATCGGCCATCACAGTTGACTCTGTTTATGGTGAAAAGATTACATTGTGCAGATCTGTGCAGTTATAATGCGAGTAATAGGTACAGATAAAGCTTCACTCTCCCCAAAAGTACCTGTTATTGGTACTTCAAGTGCGTACCTAATGTAAAATAAATAAAAATAAAATAGATAAATAAGATCACGACTGTAATCCCCAAGTACGGTAGATATTCTCTCAGATCTCCAGACGCTTAGATCCTTTGAAGATGTCTAGTGGGGGTAGTCAGAGGCACGTGCCCACATTTTGCAGTAGTTAGCATTCCATACATGACAGGTTGCAAGCCCATCGCCGCTTATAAGAATACTAACTGGTTTCCTCACGATGTTTTCCTTCACCGTTGTAAGCACGTGTTTTTGATGTGCATATAAATTTTTCGAACAGAAAAATCCATTGATGCACGCCGGGATTCGAACCCACAACCCCCAGATTGAAAGTCGAGGTACCTCCCACTCGGCCAACACCTAATGTAATGTCAGGTTTTAGACGAGGTATATATTTTTTTATTCATGTAAAATAGTTTTTTCACAATAACCGCAAAACATACAGTTTTGTTTTTGATGACAAAGAAAACTTAAGGATTTAATCTAGATAAATTATAGACAGAAACACGATTGGTGAAACTTTTCTCGATATATTATTATATAATTCGTTAGATAATAATCATACTAACTAGTTCAATTCAAGACAATGCGGTTTTATCACTTTTTCCGTCTTATGCCGGGGTCCCACGGCCCGCGTTTTCACGCGCCAGACCGCGCCAAGGCGGACGGACGCGCCGTGGGAACGATGCATCCGTGGTGGCCCGTGCTCGGAACGCTCTGTACGCGACGCGCCGGACGCACACAGGCGGAGCGTCATCCGGCGCGGCCCGTCGTTTTACGCGCCGTGGGACATTAGCTTTATCCGGCTAGACTCGGCCTAAAATTTGAAGTGTCACCTTATGTGAAAGGAAAGGAGCTGTACCTAAATCATAATTCTTATTGTAAAGTTAAATAGTTCAATCATTATTATTTGGCAAGTATTCCCAAAGAGGTTTGACGTCAGGCTTGTGGCTGGTTGTAAATTCAAATTAAAAACACAAGAAGATGAAGATGATGGATTGTAAATTTATTTTCTGGATTATTACAAACTTTTAGAAAAAGAAATTTTGTTCGCAACTAAAATCAGGGTAGCATGGAACACTTTTTTCTACTTTGCAAGTAGTATTCGCAGATCTACCGTTCGCGGTCGAGGGCGATGCTCATGATGAAGAGCATCTGAATTGTCTCGAAACATCACCAATACAAGGTGAAAAGTGGTAATTAGCCGTATTTCTACTTAAAATTATTAACAACTACGATAGTTTTAATTCTACATTGAAAGTCTCGAAGTGACACAGGCTTGGCGTAATATCTTTTCATCTCGAATAGATTCACCATTTAATTTATAGCAATAAAGCAGATAAATGGAGGTTGTAGACGTTCCGCGTTCCTATAAATCGAGACTTGAAAGCTCCAGTAGTATGATAAAATACCTGGTACTAAAGGTTACAAGGGCGTAGCAAGGGTTATTGATTGGGGCTCGTTCAGATTATATTACAAAATCCATCCTTCCTGTCGTTTTCGATTCAACACGTATTCTGTTTTATGTCAACATAATATCATTATTAATTCGAAAATGGAACAATATTACAAAAAACTAATTATCCATTTTTTAAATAGCCATCATATAAATAGTCACTGATTTTGGACAAAGTTCTTTCACTGATAAAAGTCTAATTCTAGTAGTCGTAGTATAAAATTTCTCATTTACCTCGCGAATGGAGTTACGTCATTTAGTCTTAACAACTTTTAGGTTCGTATTTTGAATCGAGACACCATAACAGGCTGACTTTTTGAAAACTAAAAAAAACTAAACACTTTATTATTTCTACGTCTTTAATATTGGTATCGATTTATTTCCGGAACCTACTTGACGCATTTTTAAGAAATTTAATGGAATAATATTGGTAAAATATTTCTCAAAAAATCAATCCTTAATGCACACTTGGGTGTTTTTCTGGCCCATCGCAGATCCCTAGCTACAGCCCTGCCTATAAGTTCCAATAGTATGATATAACACTATATCGGTAATATCGAGAAGATCGGTGTGCTCACAAACTCTTGTTGCTTTAATTTATTTCAAGTGTAGAAGCTATCTAGAGAAGCGGTAATGGACAGCAAAATTAACGATGGTTGCAATGAGATTCTTATTGATAGAGCATTTGTTTTTGATTGAGGGGTATGTAGATAGCATAAAGTACCCGAGTTATATGAAACAGATACACTGAAAACGAGTACTGAAAGTAGGTAAAACTCATGTAGTTCAACAATAAATGATTTTTATATGATTTTATAATAACTGATTTTCTTTCATATCGTTTATCAATTTGACAAGAAAAATGTACGTGTCAATTTAGAAACTTCCTTGTTTTTCGTCGGTATAATACGGAATTCATAGACAAATTGAAAAATAATAGGTTTAATCTTTTATTTTTGTTGCATTATTTACAAAACATTTCAAAACGTTCCATCAAAAAACGCTTGTTGGTTTATATGGTTAGATAAAACTTTTAGTTTATGAAATATTTCTAAACTAGCTTTTACCCACGACTTTGTCCGCGGAGATTCAGGTCTTTGACGACTTTATAGTGAATACATTGAAATTCCTGAAAATCAAAAGAACATTTTGGGGAAAAAGGTAGCCTACGTCCGTCCCAAGTCCCAACCCAACCCTTTAAACAGACAGAGTTGCTTTCGCATCTATCGTAGTAGTACTTATAGTTAGTATAGATTCGTAAATTCGCAAGAAAATTAAAGAAAATTCTACTTATTCCTTAGAATTCAGCCATTCTAAATGGCTATATAAAAACATGGCGGGCAAGCAATCCCGAAAGGAATGTAGTACGTAGGTAACCGAGCCAGCAGACCCCACACCGAATATGGGAAATAAAGAACCAGACGGAAACCGCGAACGTGGATTCATTAAAATAGAAGAGCCCTTGTATATATTTTTTTATATTGTATTATATACTTTTTGCTACACTTCGTTGTTACAAGAAAAAAATATAGTAATATTTGTGAATTCTCATACAAAACAGTAATGGTAATCCTAACATGCACCGAGTTTGATGAGCGAGGTTTAAAATGTGTTAAAAAATTAACAAACAAATTGGTCAAGACAGGTGTCATATGAAAGTAGGTACATACGTTTCAAAATGTGTTCTGAGATTTAGCTAAGACCATTTTTACAAACGTATTTTTATTAGTACCTACCGGATAAACTTAAAAACTACTAATTACATACATTTAAAAAAATATTTTACCTATCAATGGCTTCATTATCAACGTGTAACATAGACTAAATTTTTTGTTCAATAAAAAAAAATAGAGATCCTCACAAGAATTGCAATAATGTAACCTAAGATATCAAACATTTGCCTAAAATCTTCTTAGTAGACCCGTCCGAAGCGGACTGCTAGTATCCGATTAAGCAATCAAGTCACTTCCATTTGCGAATATAAATATTAAATCCGTGGCTATGTTTCCAGCACTTAGTTCTATCGGACCGTCGAACGATTTTTATGCGAATACGAGTTACATAGGTCTCTTTAATATTCAAATGCGTTATTTATTTACTTGCCTGCAGCATACAAGCAATATCTATTTACAGGAATAAATAGGAATCTACGGGCATAAATAAGGATGGGGCAATCAATGTTTGTCTGATTGTGAGGGATTTTATAAGTTACTAGCTACTTTACGCGGTTTCGCCTGCATGGTTGACGGATAAAAGGTAGCCTATGTCCATCTGAAATAATGTACCTTTAAAATGGTGAAAGAATTTCTAATATAGTTGCTGTGTTACCAGAGATTACCCAACGAATAGGTAAACACAAACTCACATAATTCGCACTCTGTCTTTATAATATTAGTTAAATAGAATATTACTGAATACCGTGTGATGTGTCTTATAATAAAATAACTAGTATGGTAAATTATGGAATAAAAAACTGTAATCCCCAAGTACACATTTCGGGGTCTATCTTCAAACCACGATGGCGATGTAAAAATTGGGAATTTACGAAATGCGAATATGCGCGATCCGAAGACATGACACAACCGAACGCTATGGGAGCGCGCGGTAGACTGAACGAAGCGCCCCGGTACTTTCTTAGCTTTTGTCTAAACTAAACAGAAGGAAGATGTGCCATTTATGAAAAAACTATAAAAAAGCGTCACATTTTAAAAACGATTAAAAACCTATTTGTTTTATTTCAACGCTTTTTTATTGGACGTTGATAAAGCTCTCGTGCGAATAAGGCCTTATATTCCGCGTTGATTTAAAATTATAAATTCAAAACAGGTAAAGTCGGCCGAGACAACTAGTACGTTTAAACATGGATTTTGCTTAATAGAATACCTATCTACGGAGATAAGTTTGCGTGTGGTCCTTCATTTGTGAATAGCAACGATTTTGTATTGGAATGGAATAGCTCTAAATTGAATCGGGGTATTCAATAAATTGTGGTAAACCGAGCTATTTATTTCATTGATAATATTTACAGTATTTTGTGGGGAATACATGTCATACCTATAAGTTTATTTTGCTTATGAACGAGATAGATAACTAATCAAGATAGTTAGATTTCGTCGATAATTAAATTAATGGGTTATTTGTGTGGGACCGAATACAAAATACTGTTTTTTTTTCACCGAAAATGTATCTTTCTTTGTGGGACCGAATACAAAGTTTTGTTTTATTTTACCGAAAATTTATCTATCTTGTGAAGATTTACTAGTTCTTTGATTTCTTCTAGATTTATTTTCTTTGTTTAGACTAAACTAACCTTTGTGAAACTCAACTGATGCTCATTTAAATATGTAGAAAAATTAAATGAAATAAGATCACGATTGTAATCCCCAAGTATGGTATCTTCTCAGATCTCCAGGCGCTCAGATCCTTGAAGAAGTTTTCAATAATGATTTGTGTTATCAGGAAACAAACCAAGAATCAACCTTTACTTTCATTATCATAATACTTCTTTCTCATTCTCATCACATCACCATCAGCCATATTTTATCTCCAACCTGTAGAGGCCTACCAGGTCTACGTCTACTATCATAAAACTCTCTATTTCCAAACAGGATTCCGCGAGTCATCCTTTCTCTACGCCCTGACAGCTGCCGGGGTCGCTCACGCAGTCGCCCGCGCCTGCGCACAAGGTCGCCTGCTCTCCTGCGGCTGCGACCCCCTGGGCTACAGAACATCCCACGACCCGCGCCGGTCAAGACCAAACAAATGGGAATGGAGCGGTTGCTCTCATAACCTGGCGTATGGAGTGGAATACAGCAAGAAGTTTCTAGACACGAGGGAGAAGGTGGACGATCTGCAGTCGAAGATCAACGTGCATAATAACAATGCTGGAAGATCTGTAAGTATAATAGCTGAAGATCGTCTAAGTTAAGACGAGTAATAAATGTTTTTGATGAGTGCAGAATCGTTTTTTCTCAATAACCGCAAAACATACAGTTTTGTTATTTATGACATTGATAACTTAAGGATTTAATCTAGATAAATTAAAGACAGAAACACGATTGGTGAAACTTTTCTCCATAGATTTATTTTCCAAAGTTGGCTCTTCAAAAACACTAGTTTCGTTTTTAATCAAAGCTATGAATAGCTAAATAGTTCATTTTTATATAATTCGTTAGATAACCCTAACTACCTAAATTAAAGACAATTTTTTTTTTAATTTGATTGTTTTCAATATAATGCAGTTTTATCTCTTTTTCCGGGTAGACTCAGCCCATACAAAACGTCAAAAATTTCACTTATCACCTTAAGCATCCTTCAACGCGATCACTAAATGGATGGGTGATCTAATAGTAGGTAAAACGGTAATCTTATCGTTAGAGTCAGTTCGAACCAAACAGCAAAATACTCGAGCACTTTTTGATGTCACTAACTAAAAAATTGTATTATTAAATTGTCTTAAGGGGCTGTATGTCGACGATTGCTCTTTTTCGAAACGAAAAAAGAAATACTTCCGAACAAGCCACATCTCCTATTTTTATAAGTATATTACTTCAGGTTCCTACCTAGATTTCTATTAAGCTGAAAACATAATAGCAGAAACTTTTCACGATTAAGATATTATTTCAAAATGATACGTTTAGAATTTATGATCGAAATATTTTGATACCTACTATTAAAATCAACTTGTGATTTATTGTTAAAGATAGGTAATATGTAGATCTAGATTTCTATTAGAATAGATTTTTGATAAGTAATTATACATAATTTATATCATTAATTTATTCGAAAAGCAAAGGCGGACCACGCGCCGACGTGTGTTTGTCGTCATTGCAGCGGTCGGTAGGATTATTTATCGAAGTGATTAAAGATGATCTTTATTCACATATACTATACATTATAAAATAGGAGATGTGGCTTGTTCAGAAGTATTTCTTTTTTTCGCCTTAAAGTATGAAATCTGATGCAAAAATCAGCGTATTTACGTGCGAAGTATTTTCCTTCTGGTCCCATTGACCCAACTTCTCCAGACTAAAAATCGATTTTATTTTCATTTAGCTCTTAAAACGAAAACGACCTCGATTCGGGTGTCAGTTATTTTAACGACCTACGTAAATTAAAACTGATTGAAGAACGACTTTCTACTTTCATTGGAAATGTGTTTTATATCACGACTTCACTAATTTGTTACTTCCGAATGAGAAAAACCAGAAGCAGGAGACAAATTAATATAACATTGCTCCCAGTCCCCTTATTCACAAAGTCTGGTTTACAATTTTGCTTTTTATATGCCTTAAATGTGTGTGGCAGAAAGCAGGTTAGGTTATTGCTGGACATTCAAAAAGTTTTAGCAATATGGAAAAAATTTATAGTCTTATTTGTTTTTAGCCCGCAGTTACTCGATGTTAAAGTCACTATTGACCTAACTAAATACCTATGTATTTAGTTAGGAATTCAATTATTAGGTATTTTGTTTGCATAATCGGCAAATATTTGTTTCGGGTCAATGATAGTACCTACCTATGTAGTAGTCATAGTAAATACTGGTAGTTTCTGATACCCACAACACAGGCAATCCTAATGAGGGTTTAGGATGTTACTGGTAGGGTTTTATTTATTCAATTTATGTGACAATTATGTGCAACGAAAAAAGTCTAAACAAAACAGTCAATAAAAACTTCGCCATCTCGGCAAAAACCTCAAGCACGGTAGACATCTCAGATCTTCGGGCACTTAGATCCTTGAAGATGGATAAAGAGAGTAGAAACAATTCCAAATATTAAGTAAATTTGGCACAAGCCCATATTTTGCAGTAGTTAGCATTTAATCAGGGGAGTTAGCGCGAATCACTATCCTGTCGTCCTATCGAATCCTATCGTCCAAATGTCAAACATTGTCGATACGATAATGATTCGTGCAAACCCTCTAGCTCTCAAGCCCATTCGCCTTCAGGTGAATTTGCAAAACCATATTTTTCACGCGACACTTTCGGCGCTCTTCAATAAATCAAAGACTTCACACACCAAGTCAAAAGTATACTTAATCAATCGCAAAACAAATCATCTCTTTGATATTAATTCAAGAGGCGACAGGTTGAAAAGATCGCATACTTGATGGCACTTCAATTTACCTCGTTAGAAGCTTGCATACTGTGGGTTTGATCATACGGGGTGAATTTCAAATTGAGCTTGAAATAGCTTTAACGAGCTTGAGCTAGTAAACGAAATGCAAGGGAGACAATGTGGAATTAGGTCTACGTGATGCGAGTGTTACATACCAATAATTAAGTAGGTGCCTATATAGGTACCTGGTATATTACCAGTCTTCATAATCAATTTGCGTTTGTGATCAGCCTGACTACCAATCTAACGAAGAAATGCACATTGTAAATTTATAGTATGAATAGTAAGTAAAAAAAATCTACTTATTAATTTGTGGTCAGAGAATACAACCTAAAGTGACTGCACTCACAAACAAATTCATTAATCGGAAAAATACGTTTTAATAAATAGGCACCTACTTACTGAACTAAAACTATCCATAGATATACCTACGATTTAAAATGAAATATAAAAAAAATCGAGAGGTTTGTATACTTCCCATCTACTCTAGATGAATGATGAATCTGGGAATTACAACATCTACGAGTACTCGATGTTATATTTTCCAGATGTGAAAGAAATTATCATTCAGTTCAATCAATTCGCAACCTTTTTACCTTAATCACAAAAACGACATCAAATAACACACCAACTTCCAAACAACGTGACACGTAATTTGAGTTTATTTTGACGTCACATAAAAACCTCCAATTTACTGTCCCAATTTGGGGTCTCATAATAAAATAGGCCAAGATTGGGCCCTTGTGGTTTACAGTATAGATGTCCAAATTAGGATAGGTGTCCAAATTGCAGTCGAGGCGTAAGGAATCCCACTTTAGCTTTAGCTCAAATGGATAGCGGGAGGCGTGGCATCAATAAGCAGCGTGGGTGGTCTCTGTTATGGCATACATAGCTATAAAATATGTTATTATATGGCACGCCGTGATCACACCCCACTTTATGTGCTATAAACTGTATCTTATGCGGTATTTACGCCCGAGCGGTTATTGGTACGCGAAAGAGATCGCTAGGTTTTATAACATTGGAATTTGCAAAATTTAAACAGTCATTTACATATTTTTGGGCTTGTTTCGAACTAAATGATCCGTAAATCATTTATTTTAATGGAAAACTCGAAAAAATAATGCATTTGTGATTATAATTATTTTATTTACCGTTGTTTTATGTACACCAATGATTTCTGTCCTAAATATATTGATAATACATTTGATTGACACAGTCTTGAGTCAATTTCAGAAAATATATATGGTATCACGTACCTACTTACTACACCAGTATGTCCATAATCTAGTATGACGTGTGTGTAAATAAATCGTAGGAATTCGCATTATTTTCCATACGCATTTTAGGCTAAAGGTGATGCTTGAATTTTTTTTTTTCTGTATGGACTGAGTCTACCCGGATAAGACGGAAAAAGTGATAAAACCGCATTATCTTGAAAACCATCAAACTTAACAAGAAACTGTCTTTCATTTATGTAGCTAGTATGATTATCTAACGAATTATTTAAAAATGAACTATTTAGTTATTCATAGTTTTGAGTAAAAATTAAATTAGTGTTTTGGAGCCAACTTTGGAAAATAAATCTATCGAGAAAAGTTTCACCAATCGTGTTTCTGTCTATAATTTATCTAGATTAAATCCTTAAGTTATCTATGTCATTAAAAACAAAACTGTATGTTTTGCGGTTATTGAGAAAAACCGATTCTGCATTCATCAAAAAATTAAATTTATTGCTCGTCTTAGTAATTAAGCCTTACGCAACATCAAGCCAGCTAGGACACTACATTTTTCCAACTTAAAAGGCATACCACAGCTGTTCTTCCAATGAAATCGTAATAACTTAAAACACACCTAAAAACGTCTAAAACGTTATTAGTTACCGTCCACTAACTGATCTAAGCCACTGATATTGTAGCTAAAGAGTAAAAACGCTAGTTCACTACAGTAAATATATTTACCGGCATAAAAAAATTATATTTATTTTTCAAACTATCGTGATTAGTAGACGTAACTATAGATTTTGACACGGGTAATTACGTGATAAAGACCTGTGTCAAAATCTATAGTTAAATTATATTTATTGTCAGCCATACAGTAGCTTAGTAGTTTTGGGTCAGGACTTGTTTGTAGTTTTGTCGATAATTTCAAACTCTAGCAATTTCAACTTAATTTCCTCATTATTACCTAAACAATCAGTATACCTTAGTAGTAAGTATACCGGGTTGGTTTTTAACCTTATTTAAAAAAAAAATCACATCCCATATAACTAATCAATTGTTCATGAAACCTTGTATTTAGAGATAAGGTTAATAATTTATTTTCTTAGGAAAACAGTAAAACAGTACTTAAAAACTAAGAACTATAATCAAAAAGTAGGTAGCTGTTGACCATTTAAACGTGTTAACAATCATCTATTAGCTTATTTTTTTTGTATAAAACTTTTACCTCAACTAAAAAGTGATCTAGCCAACGTATTAATAAGCTGTGCCACTACCGAGTAACCCACAGCAAAGCCAAAACCAGACATAGTCAAGGATTACTTCTAATAATTTAATAGGCCTCTTCGCCTAATAATAAACATGTCAAAGTGATGTTAAATACAGCTTGGCCATCTTAAACCTACAGTCAAATTAGTTTTCTACAATCGAAATTAGGCTTTATTTCAACTGTTAATTAGATAGACAGTTGTATCAAATTTTAGTTAAACAATTTTGTAAAATTGTATTATATTAGTATTAACAAAATTTGACATTAACGCGGCGTGGCACGTCGCTCGGTTACTTATTAAAGGGATTTACGATTGATACAAATTACGTCCACACAAGGTTTTTTTATAATACAAACACGACGTTGTACAAGTAATTTAGTTTGTTATTCGTTTATAGTTCTTAATTATGTGGTGCGTTTAATTTATATTGGAACCCACGAGCCGCGTCAGTGACATTTAGAGAGGTTTAATAAGGTCATCGAAATGTTATTTTAAATTAATATGCCACAGTTTTAAGCCATTAAATTAAGCAATTTATATTTATTTATAGGGTAACCTATTATATTAGTTTTTTTAATATAAATCATACAAGAGACATGTAAAGAAGTTTGACAATATCGGGTTTGGATAAGCGCAAGGAACTCTAATTAAAATAGAGTCAAATACGAACGATCTTATTATTATTTTTCAAACTATCGTGATTAGTAGAGGTAATTACGATCTTATTATGTTCACGTTAAAGATCAAATTAGAGTAAACAGTAACTTTATTTACTACATTTTAGTAATTTTGACGAGACAGACAAATTGCAATCGTACATCTAAATAATTAATTCATAATATGTATTATAAAAAAGTAAATAAACTATTAATCACGCAATAAAATGTTGATTAATAAGTGTTGATTTCACTTTTAATTAGAGAAAAATATATTCAATATTTTTTATTAGTGTTTAATGGCGGACTTTATAGGTTAAAGATAACATTAAAATAATTAAGACGATATAAATATACAAAATTAACATAATTTTAAAAAAGCTGACTTTTTATAGTTATTAAAATATTGACAAAACAACTACACAACCAATTATATGACCCATAAACACAACTTTATTATTTTACATAATTCCCTAACTATATAATTATGCTAGTTTATTTCCAGTAGCCAAGCAACTTGCAAAATAACGATTTAACATATTTTTTAATATAATTTTATTGGACGGTTTAACGACTCGCTCTATGTGGTCGACCATTTTTAGTTAAAACTAATGAAAAGCTTACAATGTTGTATTTTACTACTAAAGCAGTCAATAATATAATTTAGAATGTATTTTACCAATAATACGTAGAAAACTTAATAGCCTGCATTCAACGCCCTGTTTTTCTAAAATAATGAGAATTCCAGTCGTGATATTATATTCACCAAGTAACTACGGTAGACAACCTCTGAGATCTCCGGGCGCTCAGATCCTTAAAGATGTTTGAAGAGTAGTCAGAGGCACGTCCAACCTTATATTTGGCAATGATAACCGTGATGAACATTATCAAATCGATGACAAAAAAAACCTTAAATACTTCGTCCAGAATTACACCCACGTCAGTATACTCGCGTCCAAAATTTGACAGCTGGAACATAATTATTAATTTTTACACGTGTCTTTATAACTTTATCAATGAAATAAAGAAAAATAAAAGGTAACGTGATAAATACCTGCTAATCACAATAGTATAAAAGCGTAAGAGGAGATGATTTGAAAACTAACGCAAACAAATTTTGATAGAAAAGGATTAAATGGAAGATTAAAAAAAAAAGTTTTTTACATAAATTCGAATATTAAAAAAAATCACTTAACCTTTACTATCTAAAATATATTTTTTTAATTATTCGAATATATGTGCCTAGTTAAATGAAATAATTTTCCTTGTTCTCATTAACTATCATTTAGTCATGTCAAAGTCAAGAATAAAACTGACATATTTTTTTAATATCAAGATTGACATGACATCTGTTAAAACGAGCTAGCTCATACTAATCGCTGTAAAAAGTGCCAAACTCAATTGAAAATTTTAATCTATAACCCAAGTGATCAAGCCCGGTGGTCCGACCCCACACTTGACCATTGTTCCTCCTTGGCCCACCTCGCGATACATAATTAACAGTCTCCCAGTGAGATCTTTGTTAGACACGCTCGGTAATAACCCCTGCGATGATATTTTTATTAATGTCAAAATAAAGGCCACCGCGGTCACACTGTGCTGAACGCATCCTGTATATCAACAACTCTTTTGTAACGAATTTTGTTCCCATGTTCACATACAAATCCTACTAGTATTATCATCACCCTTTATTAGTAACAACAAATTTGATTTTGTAACGTAATTTTGTTTCCATTTTTATACAAATCTAACAAATATTATAAATCCGAAAGTTTGTCTGGTTGTTTGGATGTTCGCGTCTCAATAACGCAATAATGACCAAACGGATTTGGATTCAATTTGGAATACGCACTGAATGTGTTCATAAGAAAAAAAGTAACAGGTTTAATATAATCTCTTTAATTAATTTATCTAAATGATACAAGTAAATGAGAAAAAGGAACATTATTTCATATAACTAGATTCGAATAATAAAAAAAATCACAACATTTTCTGTCTAAAATATATGTAAAAAACATTTTTTTTCTATCTTAAATATTTTTCGTTATTTTTTAAATCTACGCAAATAATTATATTTTCATCAATTTAAACTCGCCCAATGAGCACTAAATTGATATGTTAGGATTACACTATGGTGTTAGAGCAATCCGAGATCCACTCCACTCCAGCATCGGCACCATAAAAGATCGCTCCGCACCGACCCACACAAGAAATTAGTTACCTACCACACCAGAGTGGCATGGTGAGGTGATAATTATATTACAAAAAACCTATCCGATGAGTTAATATTTTGTCTCAATGACTGTCCGATATCGATTTAAATATTATGATTTTGTTAGTATCATTCCTTTTGTATTCGTAGACTCCCGACTCAATCAAAACTTTCGTCAAGCTGTAGAGTTTATTTTAAATTAATATAGACCCTATTCATTTGCTTCCTGTAGGGCTATTTTGTAAAAACATGATTATCATGTTATGGTACTGAATGCCATAATACCTACCTTTACCTGCTGTTTAGGCACCTATATATATACCTACGCTTCCAATACAATGCCTACGCTGAAGCGTAGGTATAGGTGCATAAACTGTGAATAGTTATTATAAAAAGTGTACAGATTAGGTATTCTCTAACATTAGGTATTGCATTCAACATCATAACATGATATTCATGTTTTTTTACAAAATAGCCCTGCTGGTAGGCAGCGAGTGACCATGGCTTTCAGTTTACTAAAATTCGTTCACTCATAACGTACTCGTCTTAAAACATACGAGCTTTACAAAATTCCATTAAACTTCGTGCAGCTAAAAAAATAAGTCCAGCAGCTCAACAAAAATACTTTAATGCGGTTAATGTTTCAATAGAACATAAGGTAGCTATTTCAAACTCCCCGACAGACATTTCAATTTATTTACATGTATAGATTGCGTCAGATGAAAGCGGCATTTTGTGTTTTATGGATGCGAATGAACTGTCTATTGTGGTTTTATTGATTTGTACGATAGCCGTGAGATTGTATCGCGAGAGGTTTTTAAAAATCTATCAAATTATGGAAGCTCAATTTTGTATTTGAAAGCATTTTTAGTAATGAACTCGTATATCTAATCAATAAGATCATAAAATAACGCCTCAATATCTAAAGTGAGTTATTAAACATTGCAGGTGTATCTATTGACGTAGTAATTGAGGAACATACATTTCTTTGTTCAGTTTGTGGTGTGCAATAAATAATTTTATATCTTCTACATAACACAAACTTTTGACTTCGGACTCTTGCCAGTTATTGGTAGATATAAAAAAAATGAACAGAATCACGACTGTAATCCCCAAGTACGGTAGACATCATCTCAGATCTCCGCTTAGATCCTTCGAAGATGACTGGTGGGGTAGTCAGAGGCACGTCCAAACATTACAATTGGCACATGTCCACATTTTGCAGTAGTTAGCATTCGATACGTGACAGGTTGCAAGCCCATCGGCGCTTATAAGAATACTAACTGGTTTCCTCACGATGTTTTCCTTCACCGTTTTGAGTACGTGTTTTAAGGCGCATATCAATTTTTCGAACAGAAAAATCCATTGATGCACGCCGGGGTTCGAACCCATGATCTTCAGATTGAAAATCGAGGTACCTCCCACTGGGCCAACACGGCTAGATATAGGTACCTACCTAATAATTACTCGTAGATAGATACCTAGATTTCGAGAGGCGTTAGTTTTCGAACGCGTGCCTTTATGTGGGGTCTGCCAGCATAACCCAAATTATTTCACTTTCAAAACTTTCGTGAGTTGTACTACACATTATTACAACAACGGGAAATTACTCACGTAAATGATAAATTGTCAATGAGGACACCGACAATGTTTCGATTCATCTAGAGAATCTTCTTCAGGGTGAGTGGACCATAACGCGCGCGCTACCCTGCTCGCATTGCCGTCTCGCACTTATGCGCGTTATGGTCCACTCACCCTGAAGAAGATTCTCTAGATGAATCGAAACATTGTCGGTGTCCTCATTGACAATTTATCATTTACGTGAGTAATTTCCCGTTGTTGTAATAATGTATAACCCAAATTGTTTATTCCACGGGCAAAATAGCTCTTCTAATAAAATAGTGTCTAGAACAAAGAACATACCAGAATTTCTCAACTCCCTACGTTTTACTTGACCGTCTAGAAGACCTCAAAGCCTTCCGTTTGGTTGCAGTTTGCAGTACGATTGTGACCCTCATGGGCATAATTATGGCCTAATGACATCATGTTTAGTCTACAGGCTGTGGTTATAACACGTCCGCCATTATAAATAAAGGCTTCGACACTTGAATGGTAATTTAGATTGATGACACTGTTTATATCGCGATGATTGCAATTTATTACGAAGATAATTTATTATTGAATGCAACATGTCATTCCTGTCAGCTACGAGTAGAATGCTTAGAATATTAAAAGACTTCATTCAGCATTTAAAAATGTTCATCTTTCAAGTTCAAAGACTTGATTCTAAAGATTTTACGAGATTATAATAACAGCCGATTTATTGCAAAGATTTAAAATATAAAATTAGTCTTCATCTTAGGTCAAATCAATACTTATCCAAAAAGCAGTGAAAAAGTGATCGGCTTTATGGAAGCTAACAAAACGAAAAAGTAATAAATTGCTCTATTAAAAGAGATGGGCGCAGATGGTGCTTAAAATGAGCAGAAGCGGTTAGAGCTCATGGCTCTATCGTCTTTCCACGCTTACGCAATTACGGTACACTTCGACAAGATCTCGATTACTGATTGTTTTCATGGGTGGTACCTAATAGCTATCAAGGAATTGAAGGTTTGGCGTTACTAGCGCCACCATTAATGCCTATTCAAAGTATCCAAGCCGCGGTGGCGTGGCCCGCCGCTTCGGGGCCCGTATTAGCTGGCCGTATTTCACGAACCCACAGTCGAGGTGAGAACATAATAAGCGGTTTGGAAGCATTTTTAATATTCCGGCTTCATTACGGCGTATTACAAACGTCTTGGGTGGCGAATTCTATCGCGAACGCTCTTAATACTACGTTATTAAGGCCCGTCCGACACTGGGGGCGGGACGAAACACCGATTTATTTGAATTTTTGCCCCGACTCAATTTGGGAAATTGTTCTGCCGGCGGCGTTGGCGAAATTAAGACGTCAACGTGATTGCGCCCGCGCAGGGCGTTTAATTATGTAAATGTTATGAGCTAGCTGGTGGGTGGTGTAATGGAGTAATTGCGAAGATGTGGTCACGTATAGGGACAATTGGATTTATGCATTTGTAAGGGATTGGGACATGTTTCATCCGTCTTTCGGCATGGGATAATGATATGTGTCGGTCAATCGAGTTTTGCAATACTTTGTACTGGACACGTAATCAGAATAGAGATCTAGCAGTGTTCCGCAAACATTTTGTGTTCAAGGTACATTTTTTAAAATGAAATTTTGAGGTACACCACATATTAAAAATAAGTTTTTAAGTAATAGCAATCAACATTTATTATTAATCAACGAAATAATATTTTTTATTAATCAACAAAACTAAACTTTAAATTGCAGAAAAGGTATCTATTGCGAAACATGAGCCTGTTTAATTGAGCAGACGGTCTAAATTTGGAGTAATCGTTGACAGGGCTGCTAAAAATACGTTTAAAAGATATCCTTATTTTTCCAAGGCACACCAACTAATGACCACGGTACACCAGTGTGCTGCGGTACAAACTTTGCGGAACACTAATCTAGAGTATAAAAATAAAATTATCAAATAAATGCCCATGACTTTGTAGTCATCCTCTAGACATAAAAAGTATCTTTCTCAGATTTTATCATCGCACATGGAGGTGCGGTGCAAATGCCATGGCATGTCCGGCAGCTGTCAGCTCAGGACCTGCTGGAGAGCTACACCAGACTTCAGGGTTGTAGCTTCCACCATTAAGAGGCAGTATCGAAAGGTGAGTGTAACCTTCGCTATGTGGTGGAATAGAAGGGTTATGTGTACCTCGCGAAGGCTTCGTATCCACAATGCTTTGGCCGAGATAGCTGAAGTATATTGGCAGGGATATAGGAAATTCTACACATACATAAGTATTAATATGTACTCAAGTCGAACGATACCTAGGACTTACTGTGTAGATAAAGAACTACGTGTAAGATAAAGAAGTTTTACTTACCAATGTGTTGTTGCTACCGATTTCTTCTAATTCATACTCCATCTTAGGCTCTGATGGTGGCACAAGAGGAGATGAACAGCGGAGTCAATGTCCTTCGAGGCCGTCCCCGAGGCAGGAGGCGGAGCAAGCCACGACCAGCTCCTAAAACCAGCCTGCTGTTTTTTGAAAAGTAAGAACTTTATATTACTCAAGTAAAAAAATATATATTACCTAATGGTTCGATCCATTCTTCCGAAGGGTTAGGATGCAATTTATTTGCATTTTTTCAAAGTTTGGAGTTAAGACGTCAAGGAGGTAGCACATTTTTGATTATTGGTCTTGGAAAACTGGTTCTCTCACATGGGTTTATTTAGTAATTCGACCAATTACAAATGCATTAGGTAAATGGAATGGACGCATCTAAAAGACAAATTGATTCAAACACCTATTCAATTTGGTTACTAGTGGATTGGATTATACCAGAGAGCTACCAACAGAGCTAGTACCATCTTGTATTCAAATCAATACCCTATTCATGCATCTCTTTATAAAACCTGTGGAATGTCAATCCTCGTAAGGACAGTTATTTTTAAGGTTCTCAACAAACATGGCCATTCCGGCCCAGCCCATTATCCAGCTTTGTACTCATTAACGTCCAACGGTCCTTTACAGAAGACCTGAAAAACTACCTGTTTATTACTTTTTTACATTTCGCGGTGAGTTAGAATTATATCAATGCATTTCTGAACGAAATATCGTCAATGGATCTGTCATTGGTCAAATCAAGTGGCACCTGTCAATTTAAAGGAAATTGGGATGGGATGACACTGGCATGCGCTGAGCCGGAGTCACTACTTTTGTGTGGTCCTTTGGGAAGGACCACTGGGTCGTAATGACAAGTGGACGATTAGCAGCCCTGAGCCTTACGAGGAATATCGATTTATGCTGCAAGTGATCAGCAACTTTCACAATATTGAATGTCTCTATCAGATCCCCAAGTTTCTGCGAGATGGACAGCCGCATGGACTCCTCCGGCACGTCCGGCCGCGTCTGCCGAATCGGCCGGACCTCTCGGACCGGATCGTGCGATCTGCTCTGCTGCGGACGAGGACACGCTCTCATCAGAAGGTCCAGTCTAAAGCCATGCAATTGTACCTTCCATTGGTGCTGCCGTGTGGACTGTCAAAGATGCCGTGATGACAAGTGGGTAGCTATTTGTAAGTAAGATGCACTTAGAACATCTGACAGTATTGCTCTTGCCTTTTTTAGAGGTAACTTCGACATACGAATTCAAATAAACCTCACGAAACGTACTGGACTGATGATCGTGATGGGCTATAACTGTCAAATTTTGATTGTGTTACTGTCAGAACACAATGGGACTTATGTTATTGAAGTTTACAATTTTCAGGTTATTATAAACAAAACTAAGATTCTAAGAACAATTATGTAAAAGTAAGTTTTTTTACAATCGATGAACCAACTAAGGCATCTTTTGTATTGATATCTGCGAATATCAGGCTTATTGAAAGCACAAGAAAAATCATGAAAAATCGTAGTTTTTTTTTGTTTCGTAAAACAATTTACAGTATTGCATAATATTAATTCTGGAAATATAAGTAGGTACATATTTGAATACTAAGTGTGATCAAACGAATGCTACAAAAGGTAAATAAAGTACATATTTAAAAACTAACTATTTAGTACCTATGATCAAATGAATGCTACAATACTTCATTATAATGTAAGGATTTTAGGCTAAATTAATGTATTTTTAACAATTTCTACATTCCATTTTAAATGTAAATAAAAACTTTCGTATTTTAAGGAACTAATGACAACGAAAAGACATTTTTTACATAAGCTTGTATTTATATATAGGAGTAAGTATTCCCATGAAGTGATAATATTAAGTAATTAGGTATTTATTGTTCATTTTATTTATTGTAATAGTTTTAAGATTGTGTACCGATGTAGTTATTCCAAAAAAAACAATGAAACATTCTTTGACCAAACATTTTTATTATATTTTGTTCAAGAACCTCTCGATTTTAGAACATAAATTCTAACTCAATACTTATTTCCTGTAGAAATAATGTAATATTACTGACAAAACCATTTAAACATGGACACAAAAATATGCCTCAACACTGAAAATCGCAACATAAGAAACAAATAAATCATAAGCAGCATATTCAGAAAAAAAACAAACAAATTTGCAAGAATCACCCAAGTGGGCACTCACAGAGGCGAAGTATCAATAGCTCAAGTAGCACTTTTGTTGAGTAGCAATTATCGTGTTGTTTCCGCCGTATTTGGGCTATTCTTTGAGAACCCTTAGTAAAGGTTCAACGCGCTGTGATAGGCATCCGTAATACAAAGGAAAGCCGATTTGAAAAGCAATAATATAAAAACATTAATGTGTAAGAAATAACAACATGCCTATCTTTGTGCTCAAATCGTGAAAATTATAACACTCTTGAACTGTGTTTATAAACGAACCATAGGTTTATCACTACATAGTATAAAGCAAAGTCGCTTTCTGCTTCCCGCGTATGTATGTTTGCTTATATCTTTAAAACTACACAACGGATTTTGATGCGGTTTTTTTTAATAGATAGAGTGATTCAGGAGGAAGGTTTATATGTATAATAACATGCTACCCGTGCGAAGCCGGGGCGGGTCGCTAGTTAGATTTATAATGAAGACATCATCATCGAAAAAAATAAGTAAAGATATCTAACAGAAACAATTCCATAAAAAAATCCTTAAAATTATAGTTTTGCGAAACACCGAAAAAAACGTCATAACTGTACATCGACAGACATGAATGAACGAGAGAGTTTGAAATAATTTGACAGGTTAACGTTACCGAAGTTCCATCGCAGCACCAAACACTATTATTTACTCTAGGATCAACAACAGAATAACATCTCTGAATGGGAACTTTTTGTAAAGCTGTTTTGGAATTCAAGTACACTTGATCGAATAGGCGTGACTAATATATTTTCGAGATCATGAGACGGATCACTAGCATGCGAATCTTTTGAAAACTCGGATTCGGTTACGTCTCTCATTGTACCTACTTACCAGTGACGGATGGGTTTAGTATGAAAGGGAATTCTCATTTTGTTACTTAAAATTCTTCTTTGCAAGTAAAATCCGGAATGTACAGAAACATAAAGTTAAAATGACTAAGCAATGACTTTGAGAGAAGACGAATGTAGGTAACTTAATTAGTAATAATCTGTAGTCAAGTTCAGGGTTTGTAATAATCTTTCAGTGCCTTCTTACCTTGTCACCTTCGATGTTACACTACCTATTTCGATAAAATAAAACATTATAAATAAAATAAAAATAACTAACACCTAGTAGTGGATATAAAAAAAAACAAACAGAAAAACAGCCTTGATGAAAGCCATAGTTTTAGCAGGCATGCCGAAAACAGAGAAAGCTAATCAACTTAATACCAAATCAAATTACATTCCAATTAAAATGATCACGCGTCCTTAATTAATAGTAGAGGAGCACCAAGGTCGGTGTCGGTACTGTTACCTAATAGTATTATGTGGGATTAGCACCGTGGTCTTAATACGAATACGAGGAAGCCCTGGCACTTGAGAGTGCTCCGACTGGCGGCGGTGGCATTTACCCTCGTGGAGTTAGTGGAGTGTGGACGTACCAGGTGAGTTGACATTTTTGTTTATAGCCTAAGAAAACAAACATATACATCTGTTAAAAGTTCATCGCATAGAGAGGTAGAGGTGAAGACTAGGTTTAAATAATAAGGTTTATGTAGATATTCCGAAAGTCCAACGGGTGAAAAAAAATTTTGTTCTGTGTTAATAGAACTTTGTTCTTCTAGTTATTCAACAAAATAAAGTTATTTTTCAGTTAAAACATTAATACATTTTAAAATATGTTGATTAGATTTATTAAGACACAGCTACGCTGGTATCTTGAACCTTGGAAACACCAGCGAACTCATAAATATGTGGGCGAAGCTTAGCGCCTGTCCGCAAGAAACTTGTAACCATCGTTAAGTCAACAGAAGAAAAGTAATGAATGATCCGAACAAGTATAGTAACAAGCATTTTCATTTAAACAACCTGAGCATTAACATTGGCCAGGGTTGACAATAATAAAGGTTGTAACTTATCCAGCAGGATTGTTCTGTCAATTATATGTTCCGCTGGCAAGCATGAAGGACGGCCTGAACGTAGCGTCCTTACAGAGCCCGGTGGAGCGCTACAAACTAGGCAACAAGCTCGGTTCCGGAATATTCGGTGCGGTGTTCAAAGCCACTGACACCCAGGCGGCTAACAAATCAGTCGCCATCAAAATACAAACATACACAGATGAAAATGAACACCATATACAGGAGGAATACAAAATCCTCCGAGATTTCACTAAGCATCCAAATCTTATCGATTTCTACGGAGTTTTTTGCGAAAAGTCCGAACGCGCTCGAGATATCTGGTTCGTTCTCGAGGTGAGTCAGCGCCGTTTGATTTATGCGATATAGTTTTGAGACAGATACCGTATTGGGTTGTTTATTTTCAGCTTTGCGAATGTGGATCTGTCATCGACATTGTAAGAAAACTAAGCGCGGCCGACAGAAAAATGTCTGAGGAACACATCGCTTACATCCTCAAATATACGATCAAGGTAAGCCCATATTCGACTGACTATAAACATGCCCCTCGTCACATTCAAGTTGAGATGGCTGTTTATAAAACAAAGGGTCTGGCAGTCCACCTTTCAACGGCTGAATCAATTGGTAGGTACTTTGAATGCAAACTCAATTGTTCTCGGATCTGTGTCCCGGCGATTTCTGTTCGCGTGACGTCGAATAAAATATTGCCCGGCGAATGTCCACGTACGTTGAAATACAATCTAGGGCCATTACTTAAAATGCACGCCGCTTTATTTGATGCGATTCGCGACGGAGCGTTCGAACTTGTCGATGCGAATGTCGGAGCGCGCCCGACAACACCGTGATGGCCCCCCATCGCGGCGCATCGCTCAATTATCGTAAATAATGCTCGCGCACACAAGATATACGAACATCTGACGCGGTAGCCGATGATCTCTCTAACTCCGGCCCTTCAGACGAAACCCTTCCTTATGACCTTCGCGTAGGGTTCAACGTAATAAATTTCAATCGACATCTTAAGCTCCAAAGGCATCGGTGAGCCTTAAATGCGTATTATCTTTATGCAAGCCACTTGGTTCACAATACCAGTGCTCAGTCCTTTTCGTTCGGTTGATCTTTCATGCATATCTATCGATGTTGCATCGTGATGTACGATTGAACTAGTGTTGTGGACATTGTCGATTACTTTCGAGATAATATACTCTTAGCAAACAAGCTATTTGTATAAAGCTTATTTTCTATAAAGCTATTCACAATAAAATTACCATTTTAGATACATCCTTGTAGGATTTAACAAATGCGGTGTAGATCGATGGAGTGCATAATTGAAATGTATGCTCTTTTTACTATGCTACGAAATAACGTAACGATGTTTATTGTTAAATACATTGGTAAACCAAAAACTATGATCACATAAAAATACTGTTTGTTCAATCATTAAAATAAAGTAAGATTATTGCCGCACATCACTAACTGCTAAACGACCATAATGAACGCATTAAACACACTGATATATCAGACAGCAGAGTGCGCGGACAAGCCGCCTGCGCCTGCGACAGCATCAAGCCCGATACGAATGCAAATAGACCCCAATGAATCTTATGGGCGTCGACCATTTGACTGACAGTGACGTTACTATCGCCAGCCTTAACAAGATGCGCCACAAGGGGCGGTCATTCCATCACTCCCTGTCAAACTCGCGTGTTGCTTCCTCCGATTGGTCAGATAAATCTCATATGCATTTCCAGGCACTCGTTTACTTGCACGAGAACAAAGTGATTCATCGGAATATAAGATGCAGCAACATTTTGATAACTAAAGATGGAGAGATCAAATTAACGGACTTCGGACTCTCTTGCAAATTGAATGGGACGTTGGACAAGAGCAAGACGAATATTGGCTCGCCGAGCTGGATGGCTCCGGAGGCCGTGACGTGTGGAGACGAAGGTTACGGGAATAGAGCGGATGTATGGGCTTTGGGGATCACCACTATTGAAATGGTTGATGGGAAAGCGCCGTTCCAAGATATGCATCCAACTGCAGCACTGTTTCAAATTGTAAGGAACCCACCACCGAGCGTAGCGAAACCAGCTATGTCGTCCAATGACATCAATGATTTTATTTCCGAGTAAGTTAACTATAATAATCGAATGCTGTAAAACTATGTAGATAGTTTGGCTCGCGATCAATATTTTCTCATGTTACAGATGTCTTGAAAAGAACCCTGAACATCGTCCTTTTTCAGCAGAATTAGAAGAGCATCCTTTTTTACAATCGGTTCCTGAAAACGATTTTCATGTAAGACATTATAAATAGAGGTATACTTATTTTTTTTTTTGTCAGATGATGTACTTATGATATTTTGGTTTCAGCTATTAACAGAGTTGAGAATGCTAGCCTTTGAAGTAAAAGACTTGGAAGCACCTAGTAAAACTCCAGAAAGGATCATCAAAAACGGACTACTAACGACAGAAGGTTGTCCCGAAGCTGAGACTTTGCAAGTTGAAGATCTGGCCGCTTTGGAAGAACTAACAGAAGAGAAGATATTGAGTGAATTACAGACAAAACTTGCTAAAGGCGCTTTTACATCGTTCATTGGGGAAATCTTACTAATATTGAACCCTAACACCAATGACGATATCTATAGCGAAGCTGTAAGTAAAATCTTGAGAAGTGCACTTTTTTCAGTTTCTAAAATCTAAAATAAACTGTTTTTATTTTAGCACCACAAAAAATATGAATGCAAATCCAGATCAGATAACGAGCCACACATTTTTGCCGTAGCTGATAGTGGCTACCAAGACGCTCTGCACCACAGTGAGCCCCAACACATAGTATTCTCGGGAGAAAGTAAATCTGGTAAAACTACAAATATGATGCACGCGCTTTCACACCTGACTCATCTAGGAACTATGAAGAATAACACAGCTGAAAGGATTCAAAAAGCGACAAAGGTCATTCAAGCTGCAATTACTGCTGGGACTCCTAATAATGCTCATTCGACGCGGGCCATACTTCGGGTACAAGTAACTTATGGGAGCTCTGGTAAGCTCAGTGGTGCTATCTTTTGGCTTTATCAGCTGGAGAAATGGCGTGTGTCTTCGACAGACATGTAAGTAAAAATTGTAATGTAATATTACAATTACAAGTAGTATGACCGTATTATTTGAAACTGTATTTTTATGTTTCAGGTCTCAAGCAAACTTTGACTTGGTATACTATTTCTATGACGCCATGGATGCAGAAAATCGATTAGAAGAGTTTAATTTGGAGAAAAATAGAAAACACAGATATTTGAGAATACAAGATGAAAATACAAAAGGACCGAAAGGAGTACGAGAAAACTCCGAGCATAACGTAGAAAACTACAAAGAATTTATTGAAAATCTGACAGCAGTAGATTGGGAACTGGAAGATATAGCTTTCTTTGAAACTGTTCTGGCTGCTATATTGGTGTTAGGAAACGTTAGATTTAAAGAAGGAAAAAGCGGTTCGGCAGAAATTGAAAACCCTGAAGAAGCAAAGAAAGTGGCCAAGTTGCTGTCTCTAGACGAAACTAAATTTCTTTGGGCTCTATTGAATTACTGTTTGATAGAGAGTGGTACTGCTGTGAAGAGAAAACATTCTACTGATGAAGCAAGAGATGCTAGAGATACTTTAGCCAGTGCTCTGTACAAAAGGCTTATTGATTGGATGGTGAATATCATCAACTCGAAATTATCATTCATGAGATCTGTTTTGTAAGTCATTTTCAAGTTCACTTAGCAGTATTCGTCCTCCTGTTTCCTCGTCAAAAAAAATTTTTGTTTTTTGTTACAGCGGCGATAAATTTTCAGTTAGTTTGTTAGACATGTTTGGTTTCGAATGCTTCCATAGAAATCGATTAGAACAGCTGATCGTAAACACAACAAATGAACAAATACAATTCTTGTACAACCAAAGAATTTTTGCTTGGGAAATGCAAGAAACAGCCGAAGAAGAGGTTTCTGTAGTGGCGTTGCAATTTTATGATAACAAGAACTCTGTAGATCAGCTGATGGGTAGACCTCTAGGCCTTTTCTACATTTTAGACGAGGCAAGTCGCACTGGAAGTGGACAAGAGTTCATCATGAGTAAGTAATTTGACTTAATATACTTTTAAAAGTAACCAACGCAATAAATCCACAATTTTCCGACCTTTTAGGCACAATAAGGACAACATGTAAAGGCCCATATATAAAGCTTTCTGGAAGCCACGAGTTCAGCGTAGCACATTACACGGGAAAAGTCAACTATGATGCCAGAGAAATGTCAGATAAAAACAAAGATTTCCTTCCCCCTGAAATGATAGAAACCATGAGAGCCTCGGTTAATATAACAGTGCAGCAGTTGTTTAGAAACAAATTGACTAAAACTGGAAACTTAACTGTATCTCCAAGTCAGCCAAAAGTTATAGTAGCGAAATCTAAATCAGAGAAAGAAGAAGCAAATGTAAAGACAAGGGTAAGTTCCAATCCCATTTTTGGTAATCTGTCATTAATAACGAAATCATCCAAAACCCGTGTATTTTCAGAAAAACAACGAGGATCTGAAAGGTCAATTCTCCCAAGTACACAGAATGAGAACAGCCGCCGCAACATATAGAGCTACAAGCCTTGAAATACTCAAGCAATTATCATCAGGCAGTGGAGGAACCCACTACGTAAGATGTATTCGACCAGATTTGAATGACAACCCCAGAGGTTATCAACGAGAAATTGTCAGGCAACAACTGAGAGCCTTGGCAATTTTGGACACAGCTAAAGCTCGACAGAATGGATACTCCTGCAGAATCGCCTTTGCTGAATTTATTCGAAGGTATGGTCATCCCTTTGTGTTACAAGCACAGGAATATACATAATTACTTTTTAGTAAAAAGAACCTCTTGTTTTCAGGTACCGATTCTTGGCATTTGATTTTGACGAAAACGTTGATGTGACGAAAGAAAATTGCCGGCTGTTGATGATAAGGCTCAAAATGGAGGGTTGGGTTTTGGGAAAGACCAAAGTGTTTCTGAAATATTACAATGAAGAATTTCTATCAAGGTACATGCTATTATCATAAAACTAGATAACTTTGATACAATTAAGAAATGAGCTACCTAATTTGAGATATTTTTGGAAAGGTTGTACGAGACACAAGTTAAGAAGATAATAAAGGTGCAATGCATGATGAGAGCATTCGTGGCGAGAAGAAACGCAATCAAAAGCAAAGCAAAGAATTTACACAGTAAGCATCAAAGGTTTGAGTTGATGACTTTTGTTTTTTTCTGATGATAGTGATCGTGATTGATTTATTATAATTTCAGTAAAAGAACTGAAGAAGCACCAATCTATGAATGCATCAGAAGATGAGGCTGCGCTGTTGATACAAAAAGGTAGTTATGAAGTATCAAGTCTTACTACCAGGGCATGCAATGATAAGTTTATAATAAAATACCTCATACTGCTAAAAAAGAACACTTAGGGCGGCTCACAAAAAAAAAACGTTTAGCACGCGCTTAAAACACATTTAGGAATTATAATGCAAGCCGGCCTTAGACTAATTTGTTTTGAATGCAGGTTGCATTCAAATTATTACAAAGAAAAAATAGGCCCACAACTGTATTCCTGAAAATAATTCATATATAGTTGAGACTGGAACAAAAAATACGAATAATAATTTACAAATTGATTCTAGCTTACCGAGGATACATAGTCAGGAAAGCTTACGGGCCACTGGTAAGCAAAAGCACAGGACAAATAGATGAGGAGACTGCGTCGTTCTTGAAGAGGTTTGCCCAAAAATGGAAGAGTCGGTCCATTTTCCAAGTTCTGCTGCAGTACCGAGCGGTGAGGTATCAGGATCTGGTGCATTTTTCACAGCAGGTATTACCTAATGACAATTATTGTTAATAACAGTTTTTAAATTATAATAATAGGTGTACCTACTGAATAAGTTTTTTCGAACTTTTGGAAATGTTACGGTTGATTGATACTTACACTAATATCAAAAATAAGTCTAATATGTCTGAGCTACATTCTATCTGAATATTATGAAATAGAACTTCTACAAATTTATCTCTCTCTTGGACACATTTAATTCCCTCGAGTGTGTATCTAAATTGACTTATAATTATTACTGTTTCTTCCATGATATTTATTATTAAAACATTTGTTAATAACTGGATGCTTTTAACATAATATTTACCTATTTCTGTCAATTTCAGGTGCACATTTACAATCAGTCCGTCTTAGAAGTCTTGCTGGGCACCAGCACGTCAGTGCTACTGGACCTTGTTGATCCACGTGCGAAAGGAGCCGATTTCCTAGGATCCACTCCACCAACGGTGTGGAAACTACCGTTCAGGATCGACCAGCTGCAGTATTATGATACCACTTACATGTGTGACCCTTCAGCATCAGCTAAGAGCAAGTAAGGGTTACATAAAGTTATATTTTTCTCAAAACTGCTGGGTTATATTTTGATGTCCATTTGCACAAAGGTTTAGTTGAGGTATCCTATGTGCCAACACTGCCTAGTCTTCTTTATATATTTACTAGCGACCCGCCCCGGCTTCGCAAGGGTGCAAAGCTGATTCCTATAAACCTTCCTCCTGAATCACTCTATCTATTAAAAAAAACCGCATCAAAATCCGTTGTGTAATTTTAAAGATATAAGCATACATACAGACGCGGGAAGCGGGAAGCGACTTTGCTTTATACTATGTAGTGATTAAGGTTCGAAACTGTTCCTTCAACAAATGTTTAAAAGGACTGTATAACATTTCTTCTTACAGCGATACCTTTGCCAGCCAATACGACTCGGACCACGAGCAATGGGACGAACCGTTGAAGCGTGGCTTCAGCTCAGCACCAGAGATCACCAAAACCACCGCCAGCACACAAACACTCATCGCGGTACCATTCTGCCGCGACCCCACGCAACCCGTCACAGTTCTACCAGAGGAAGACAAGAAAGTCACCCCAAAAGTAGCCAGCAACCGACCAGCTGTATACAAAAAGAAACCAAGCCAGTCACCGCAGAGTTACTACCACCCGCCCGAACCTTGGAGTGGAGCGAGAGACGACACAGATATTTTGGAGAACAGTGGCCCTGTTCTCCGTAAGTCTCCGCACAGCAAAAGTATGCATGGACTTGATTCGTCAGATCTGAACCCTATCAAAGAACTACAAGCTATGGCCAGGTCGTTCAACGACATGAACGACGATGACCCGCCGTTCAACTTCCAAGCTATGCTGAAACGGACGCCACGGAACCGTGCATCGATGAAAAGGTCGGGAGAGTCGGAGAACGCGTCGCTAGAAAAGAGATCGCCTAGAAAGCCATTGGCGCCAGCACCTCCGCTTTCTACCACACCAGAGGTGCAAATTCCAAAGTACTCTTCTCCAATTCTGCCAGAGGTTCAGATCCCATATACGCCGCCATCCAGATACGTAGCAACACCACCGCCGATTAAAAATAGAACGCCGACTCCATCTAGGGATTTCCCCCGACAAGACTCTCCGGATCTCATAATTGAGAGGCGAGATTGCAAGCCAGAGATGATATACCCTACAATAGATAACAGAGAAAGCGAAAAGATAGAGATCGCTCCAGGGATCACAGTGGAAGGGACTGTTACGGATTTGTAGAAAAAGATTCGTTTTGGAAAAATATTTAATTTCCTTTGCATTGGAAGTCCACAGTTTCTGCAAATAGTAAGCAAGCTACAAGCAAAAATAGTAAAAACGTAAAAGTATTTTGAACAATGAACTCTGATAGCAATTCCAAATCAATTTAGGATCAAAACATTTGGTTCATAAAAATCACACTTTTTATTATTCTTAGAACTAGTCTAATAGCTTGCTTATTATTTCTTATTCTTTATAATAATTGCGTTACTATTATTAATCATGTCAATTAAGTTTTAAAGCCATTATGTTACGTCATAAGGTTTTTGTTACTTATATAACCCAAGTAATATATTCTCAATAGAGTTGAGTATATTAAACAATACTAGCATTAACTTAAAGCAAATTATGGCGTAAAGGGTCAAACTACATACATAGGCATGCTTCAAACGATGCGCAAAAGGTCGACCCTAAGATAAACACACATTTTCACTTAAAACTATACATTCATTGGGAAAAATATATTTCTTTAAATCCAATCAAACCTAAATACTAAATTAAAATTGCTTTGGTAACTTATTTTACTTATACCTAAAGTGAGTGTCGAGTTTTTATAGTTATAGAATTTTCGAGTTAAATGTAAGCTTTTTTACTATAAATTTTCAAAATGTTTGAGCAAGAATGTTACTAAATTGGAAGTTATAGTATATTTTTACAAGCTTTTATTTAATTCCACCATTTAGTTTGTTAGTATGTTTGGATAAAATCTTGAAAATGAATTTTAAACCAGAGTTATCGACCGATTAAGCTAAAATTCGGCATACTATGTAACTTCGGTGACATGCTACAATATAGTACAATTTACGTAAGGCCCGTGTACACTAACATATGAACCGCTTAACCATTATGACAATAGATAGAAGATAGATAGAAAATACTTGCACATCAGAAACTGAACAAAGAAATATAAATGCATAAAACAAGAACAAAAAAATATATATAAATATGCTGAATAACGGATATTGCAACAGAATGTCCCAAAAAATAGTGTCAAAGGGAAGTTTTGAGGCAGAGCATCTCGACCACGAGGCACTTGGAGTATTTAAAGAATACTAAGTCTTGCAACTCGAGCTCATTAAAAATTACAAAGAAAAAAAAATCAGACTACATAGTGTTTCCTATGCCCTTAATTATTGTTGTGATCTACTTCAAAATTTCAGATTAAAACTATTTGTTGTGTCACTCTGTATAAAAAATATCTGTCAATAATCTGATAAATATTTATTGATTTGAATTCGATAGTATGCTGATGCACAGTGGCCTTTCGTCAGCACCAAACTTTAAGTTGGCGCCCAACTTTTTAGGACGCACCTAAACGCGTCCTAAGAAGCAAGAATGTGAATGAGTATAATACAATTATGTAATGATATAATTCTTATTTAAAAAGCTTCTTTATCGCTTGTACAGTCTGATATGTTTACAATTATGCAAAAATGCTTCTCAAACACGCTAGTTATTTATATATGCGTTAGCAGGATTATTTAGTTTGAAACAATGTATTCAATAAATGTATGTCTAAATTTAAGGTGTTGTTTTATTTCTTAAAACTTTAAATTCGAAATCTAATTAAGTTACGTTCTACTTAGACGAAGAATTTATGTGAATTCTAACTTTTTTATTTTTCTCACATTATATTCTTTTTTAATCGTATAATTTTAAATTTCAGGCCACACGTCACAATACTGTCCAAATATATAATTTCGTTCCAAAAATACTATACTTATGCCTATAAACCACTTCAAAATCACATTCCTATAGTTATTGCCCATATTTTAATAATTGACTTACATACTAATAGTGATAAGAAAAGTTTACATTAGAAAAATATCGATATTTTTTTTATCGTAAATTTATAAAAATCTTAAGCTCTATCAACTCTGTCATGTTATGATGATAGTCATTTATCATGAATCAAACTTTTGTCACAACGTCAAAGTATTTTCTTTGTTAGTTTTACATTTATGTTCATTTACTGCATAACATTTTTGAGTTACTCTTAGATCATTTCATTCTAGCTTTCAGAGTAAAGTTTTTCTAACTGTAGTAGTTATAATCAAAAGTTATATTTTACATGGAATATTCAAGAAAAAAATATATAAAAATAAACACTGGATTTTATTTTATCTAATACGACTCAAAAGCGTTATAAAAATAACACGCTCTGTGACTAAACAAAGCGTACGACTTCAATGTACCTATTGAGATCACAAACTTAAAAATAAATATTATACTTATTCAAAATAAAGTTTATTTATTTTATTTAATGCTAAGATAAGATTATTTAGGTTAAAGTGATATCAAAAAGATAATAGGAATAAACTCACGACTGTCAACCTCAAGAATGATATTTAATTGTATCGATAAATATTAAGTCTCTTGTGAGCGTCATTTTCCCATCTCTTCATACTTTATTTAATTTAAGATTGGACCTGCTGGTTCTCTGCTAGTAAGACAACAGAAATTATTTGAATCTTTGTTACTTTTTGATGTTCAGTGTTCACTTTGTAGTAAAAATATTAACTTAAAAATAGCCATAAATCGAACTAAACAAATAAGTGCAAAATTAGAAACAAGTGTTTTATTATTATATTTAACGTTATTAATGCCGATACTGGCCATCGGTTTAAGTACCTATTATACCTATAATTATGTATTCTTAGAAGTATCTTAGTAAATTGGTCAATTTTTAATTTTAAGCACTTCTCACTTACAGGACCAGAAAATATTTCACATCGAAATAAGTGTAAAACCGCACGGAATTCAAAAAATATAATGATTTTTGTAAATTTATCAAAAACGGTTACGCATTATCCATATTGTTTATTGCTTAGTTCAGAAAGACATCAGGATTTTATGACACGTTTTATAAAGTGCAGTCTTTCTATTTATAAAATATGTAGTATTCGTTTTATAAATAGTACTACAAATATCTTGAACATTGTGAAATGTCCAAGGTTGTTTGGTGCGTGCATGTAGTGTATAAAGGACATCAGCCAAAACGTACCCAAAAACTTTAGTACCAGCCAGAAAAAACATACTATCATGTGGGAAATAATGTTTAGAACATATTTTACTAAGTCAGCAAAGGTCTACGATCAATTTACGAGCTCCTTGAGTTCAAGAAATCATTTTGTAAGTAATTTAAAATATATTATTTTATGTTTCTCAACTTTCTCACAATGAGGTTCGGTTTATTTATTGTTTTGTCTATAATTGACCGATATTATTTATTTTTAACCATTATTTGGAACTCAAATTGCAACTCTGACGCTATTCGTATACTAATAGTCTGTCTGTCTTAGTAAAAAATGTTTAAATTTTAATGGCACTTAAATTTTTGGGTACTTTTTGTATGAAACCTGAATGATCTCCTTTCACATTGGAAAAGTTTTATAAATCACCCGTCAAATACGGTTCGGCATTTGAAACAGCTTATTTGACCAATCAGGTTGAGTTATCGCAGAAAGTTCGTAGATGGCGCCTGTAGCATCGAACCCTATTGATCAACTAAGACGCCATATTGTTTTTACACCAAATTTACATTATAAATGTAATTCCCAAGTATACAATAGACATCTCAGATCCTGGAAGATGTCAGTGGGCGTTAGTAAGAGGCACGTCCATGCATTTTGTAGTAAAGCATGAGAAAGAACATACCCTAATTCGCAGTAGCTTTCTCACTGACAGTACCGTTCCCATCCATACCCACTTGCCCTAAAAGTTGAGTGACACTGGGCTCGTTCAATGTCAGTACTGCATGAGCTTCTACCATCACTACGAGGGAGTTCCGGGCCTCTTCATGGGGTATTCCGTGTGAGCGGGTAGCGTGGGCGTACCATGCGCCGGTAGATGGCAGCACTGATACGCACCATTTGCAGGAGAGCCTGGAACGATGAGTATATTAATATAAAATACATTAAAGAGTACCTATTAAACTTATTTTGCCTAGGTATATTATTTTTGCTTAGGTATAACCTTGCTAGTGATATATAAAATATCAAAGGCATTATAAATATGATTATCTAACGAATTATATAAAAATAAACTGTTTAGCTATTCATAGTTTTGATTAAAAACGAAACTAGTGTTTATGAAGAGCCAACTTTGGAAAATAAATCTATCTAGAAAAGCTTCACCAATCGTGTCTCTGTCTATAATTTATCTAGATTATATCCATAAGTTATCTTTGTCATAATAAAACAAAACTGTATATTTTGCGGTTATTGGGAAAAAACGATTCTGCATTCATCAAAAACATTTATTACTCATTTTAACTTGAATAGCTGCTTATAATTTAAACTCAAAGCTCATCAAATCAAGGGAACTTTGAAATTTGCAGAATATTTACATCTACAGTTTATTTTATGTTACTTATTGATTAATTACCTGTTTGTGACATGTCTAGACTTGACATGCCTCCGTCGATAACCCCAACTGTTGTAGACTCGTGGGCAAAATGGGCATGGAAACGACGGACTAGCATAGCATGTATTTTTTGTATCTAAAATATTAAAAACAAACATAGTTTTATAAAACAACTTTAGTTTTCAACTACTTTTATGAGCAAGGGATATTTCAAGGGGTTAGAACAGTGAAGGAAAACATTGTGAGGAAACCAGTTAGTATTCTTTTAAACCAGTCACGTGTGGAATGCTTACTACAACAAAACGTGGGCATGTGTCAAATATAATGTTTGGACGTGCCTCTGACGAACCTCTTTAGTCATCTTCAAGGATCTGAGCACCTGGAAATCTGAGAGGATGTCTACTACAATTAATTGAGGATTACAGTTGTAATCCTATTAAATTTCTTATTTTTATATAATTATGATATACTCAACTCACCCTTGCAATTATGAGCCTCACTCGAAACAGAATTGAGATTCTCCGTGGTAATACTCAATGACTCCACAATTGTACCACTTTGCAGCACAGTTTCTACCTCTTTATCAATCTCCACACTCTCTTTGTCATCATCAATATCAATAATGTTCTTCTCATTGGCCATATTGATGCAGTGTTGTGTGTGATGTGATGTGATGTGAGGTTGGGTACTACTGACTTCACTTATCCACTTCTTCAGGTTACGATCAGTTGAGCCAGTGGTACATACAGATTTTGCTGATAAGATCTCGGGGCTAACTGGGAACTTCTTCTCCAAGTCCTCGAGAAGGGCAATGTCTGTGTCGTTTGTATTTTCTCCGGAATAGTCAGTTAGAGGCGAGTCAATGGGTTCTACTTTTGGAATGATGATCTGAAAAAAACAATTTAGTAATTGAGAATTTGAATAGTAAAACTTGATTGTAAGGTTAGAATATCGACAAAAGGATACTTACCATGGTTTTTGTAACAAAGTGGAAATGTCGGGGAAACAAAAGGTGATATTACATATCGTCTCTTATCTAACAACACCGCTCAAGTCATTTTTGCTTTTTTCACACGCAGTATGGCGGAATGACGATTTGAGCGTTGTTGGCGGGAAAACAGACTTAAGCGCTGTTACTATTATTTGAATACTGGCTTGTGATTAGTAGATATCCTTGAATCTGAACTGCAGTTTGACGCGTGAATTTAAAATCTATCCAATGGCATCAAAATGTCTGTACCGCCAAAAATCGACTTGAGCGGTGTTGTTAGATAAGAGACGATATAATAAAGCGGCGAAGGGCTTGCAACCTGTCATGTATGGAATACTAACTACACAAAATGTGGGCATGTGCCAAATGTAATGTTTGGACCTGCCTCTGACCACCTCTCCAGACACCTTCAAGGATCTAAGCGCCTAGAGATCTGAGAGGATATTTACCGTACTTGGTGATTACAGTTGTGATTAAATTTTTTATTTGTAAATATTTTTTTTTAGATAAAGATCTGAGTAAATATCCGTAATTACAGCATACCTGTAAGAAACTAACAATACAAATCAGGAAAAAACAAGTAAATACTCGTAGTCTTGTTTCTGTTAGATTTTCGAAGAAAGGCGAGGAATGACCACATACTCACATTATTTTTAGCATTATCCAAAGTTACATTTGGTGTAGCATCAAGCTTGACTAGATTTTGCTTTTTAGGCCGATTATTATTATCTTCGTGTACACTTTTTTTACGTTTCTTTGATTGTGTTGTTGCTGTACTTTTCTGTAACACAAAACTAGGATATAATTTATACTCAACAAACCTTTTCATACTTCATGAGGGATTGGCACATGTTGCGAAGGGATTTGGCTTATGATTCACATACTAGCCACCTGACTGACATCAACCTTCTCAGAAAATAAATATTGGTGAACACTTTCACACAGCGCCATCTAGTCACAAACTAGTAAGCATAGCTTGTACTATGAAAACTAGATAACTGATAGAGTACTTATAACGCGTTAATAATACTAACAGAATTATTATTATTTAATAGTTAATCAACTAATCATTAAAAAAAATCGAGAATCGCTTGTATACTAACTTCGTCATCATCTTTAGAGTCCTTGGCCTCACTGCCAGTTGACAGTCCACAAATTCTCAATGTTTCAGCTGTCTTCAAGAGCACAGGCAAAAATTCCTCAGTTACATTCACCTCCCCATAGTACATAAACGTCAGCAAAGTCCGTAGAGAGGCATTATTGATGTCATGGAGCACTATAATTGGATCCTTGTGGGGGTTTTGCTGTAAACATCGCGTGGGTATCAATCGATATCCTACCGTTACAAAATTATCAAACCCACGCTTTTATCGAAACATACCTGGAAAATACTCCTAAAAACAGCGCTATTTGCAGACAGAATCACCTTGTGAGCCTTGAAACTCTGCCCATCAGACACCAATGTCACGTCCGATAGGCCTTCGTCTTTATACAACTCTTTTACGTTTGAAAGGATATTATTTTGATAACCATTCCACTTTAAACTTATCTCTTGGTTTGCCATAACGCTTTATTATTCATACGGACGTATGATATGCATAAATCAAACCAAATCCGAAAGAAAAATAACAAAAATAAATGAGAATGATGCGAATCCGCTCGCAAAGAAAACAATCAATACCATAGACTAGTAGGGATGCAAACGATACATCGATGTTTTAAAAACATCGAGGTATCGTTAATAAACATCGATGTTAACATCGATGTATTTATCAGCGATGTATCGCCGATACATCGTTCATGTTCGGCATAAACATCGACATCGTTAATCGTTGTCTTTTCAGTCGGCTCGCGAACGTAACGCTAATAACACGTCGTTTTATGCGCATACTTCGATTTGCCGACAGAAACAGGCTTTTGGGAACAAGGCTTTCCAAGCTTCTGTTCCTCAATTCAATTTCAAGATTTTTGAACTCGAAAAAATAAGTAACATTACTAAATTGGTTTTTGAAATAAATATTTTTGCATACTAAAATGTTTTGTTCTTGTTTGACAGGGAATAACTTGTAAAAATTATACATTTTATTATTATTTATTAATTCAATTTTTTTTACTTTTATTTATATTTTATTAATTTAGATTTATATAACCATATTTCTTGTTACCAATGAATCGTAAGGTAAAAACAAAACATCGACAAAACATCGATGCATCGTTCATAAGACTGATGTTTTTTAACATCGATGTTTTTGTTTGAACATCGATGTTATTATACATCGATGTTTTTAAGAGCGATGTTGCATCCCTATAGACTAGTAACTAAACATCCTTTCTACATTTATGTCAAGTCAAGCATGTGTCAAACTCACCTATCAAGAATAATTGTCTATAGCACCAACATGAGAAATCCAATTTTATTTAGTCAGTCATTATACCGAGAATAAGCATCAGAATAGAATTAAAAAAAAAATAAGACTGCTACTCAGCGGCAGATGGCGTTTTAATTTTTAACAATCCCTTATTCCCAAATGTAGCACGATCAAGATTTTTTCCATTATCTGGTAGGTGACGCTAGTAGTAAAAACTTGAACTTGATTTCATTGTTTTGGTTTTGTATTTGGATGTTGTACTATTTTTTAGGTATGTTTTCGCAACCACAACCACTGCCTCGAGCCAATATGAGTCATGAGATGATGACTGACTCATGTACCTACTTACATAGGTATTAAAATAAAAAGGCTCTATTATCTAAAACATAATAGAATCAAGGGCTTCACACGAGGCAGCTATCCCGGGATGTATAGCTTTAAATTATTAGTATAACTCAAACAACAGGCTAAGTAATGTATTTTTCCCTTCATTCCATTATACGGAAATGTATTAAAATTTATTAATTAAGAGGATTAAAAAAAAACATATCGCTTTGTATGTTAAGATACGAAGATGTCAAAATGTATATTATAGCAGCCGTATGTGGTGTACTGACGATTTCTATGGAAAGATGTAATGAGATGTATCGAGCTTTAATGTACATCTTACATTATATCTACTGTGTGTGAAGTTTTTTCAGTTGAATCTACCCAACGGTAGGTAACCTCAACTGATTCATTTTAACATTTTTAACTACGAGATAGGTAGGTAAGCAACCTTCTACTTACTACCTACATACCGAGTTGGAGTGTTGGAAAATAACTCAACACAAACAAAGCCTAGGTCTTGTCTAGTAGGTATTAACCTATATTGATAAAAAAATTATTGCTGTGCATAGACATGTATCTACCTAGTTGTTAATCGTTTCTAAGTAGGTAACAACAATATTATCTTATCAGTATTCATCATTGAACTGGTTATGTAGGTAATGGTGGCGATTCTCTTGTGTCCACTCTAAAATTTAGGATTCTTAAAACACGATCTAAATTTAACTTTACGATGCATAAAAGTCATTCTGTAGTTTGACCCAACTAAATTTATAACGAACAAAGATTCTTCAAAGAACGATACTAATTTGATTCTGACGTTTTTAAATTGAGTTGGTGGGGTTACCAGTATTTCACAATTCTATATTGAAAGAACGAATATTGACGGTGTTTATTTGACATTTTCATGTAAAAAGTGTGAGTTTGCCTTACATATTTTATCTGTGCTGTTTGTTTGTTTGAATTTGAAACGGTGAAACGTAAAACGTACCTATAAACGTAAAAAATGAATGTATTACAGCCCCGTAAAAGATGGATTAGGATGGTGCCAACAGAATCGCCACCAATACCTATTGAATTAACTAATACTTATTGATACAAAACACCATTGTACCTATTAGCTAATCCAGTATCCGTTATTAAGGATAATCCGTCGTCATCTATGAAATAATCTACCTAACCTCGTTTAACATGTTCCTACCTACCTAAGTTGGTAATGTTTTGAAATATTTATTGGGATTATAGGTAGGAAAATATTATATTATTCAGTTTATGTGACGACTATTTATATGAAAAATTATGAATACAAAGCTATGAGTAAGTAGGCTTAGTATGTACATAATACTTCCCCCTCACATCAATCCGTTCATTAGTGTATATATTAACGCTATATAAAAAATTTAGAAAATCCAATGGTTGGATAACAACTTATCCACCGCATTTTCTGAGTTATATTCACAATACCTACCAACCATACAATTGTCTACCTACATCATAAGTTTTACAAGCTCGGATGAGAATAAATAAATAAATATTGTTGGACATTTCACACAGCGTCTAGCTCCAAACAAAACAAAGCTTGTACAGGAACTAGATAACTTATAGAGTACTTACTTATTTACTTTTTTTTGTAAATACATACTTGTACACACGATACAATATAACACCCAGACACAGAACAAACATCTATGGTCATTGCACAAATATTAGTCCTGGGTGAGGATCGAACCCAAACTACAGCGCAGAAGGCGGAACTACCAACAGCTGTGAGGCCAGTCAAAATGATGTAGGTAACCCAGAATTTAGATTTGTACAAATTATGTTTTAAATGAGATACCTAGATTATCTTACTTTTTTACATGTGCTACGCGCGTAGCACACTGCTACACAATACTGGGCAACGACTAGTCACTGGTAATTTTGATAGTTTTAAGTAAAAACAAAACCGACTTCAGCATTGTGTTTGACTGTGAATGATTATGTTTTTTTTATCTTTTATGGAATAAATAATTATCCAATGCCAATGATATTTAAATTTAAATTGTACAACCTTGAAACTATTCTGTACGCGATACTGAAAACAAACCATTAAAATTGGATCAGCCATTGCCATACATACAATAAGTCCTCCTTTCTACCAGTGATTTTTTTTATTGTTCGTAGGCTTGTTTTTATTATTCTTATTATTGTGTTCCTGTAATTTTCCTAAAATTCTAAAATAAATAAAAACATTGTAAAAAATACAAATATAAATATTGCTACGGAATTGAGAACTCTCTTGAAGTCGATTAAAATTAAATAAGTTATAAATGTAAAAAAAAGGTTCCCAAGTGCGGTAGACATCCTCAAGGTGCTTAGATCCTTTGAAGATGTCTAGAGGGTAGTCAAACGTTCAAACATTATATATGGCACATGCCCACATTTTGCAGTAGTTAGCATTCCATTGTAAATAATTTTCCGACAAAATCTATGTGAATACAATAAATTTATATCCTAATAATATTATAAATTCGAAAGTTGTTCCTTGTTTGTTCTTCAATCAGGCCTAAACGACAAAATGGATTAAGTTGACATTTGCTGTAGATGTAGATATAATGCCCGAATAAATAATAGGCCGTTAAAAAAAGAAAAACATCCCCAAAACGATAAAAAAACGCATAAGGGATGATTTCTGTATAGATGGCGCTGGTGTGCAACAAATCTGACATCACAGACTAAAAACATTCATTCTTTTCTATTCAATTATTGAAATTTGACAGGACAACGTCTGTCACGGGTCGGCTAGTAAGTACCTAAATGTGTAGACCTACTTAGGTATAAGTGATGTAGGTAAACAGGTAGCTTACGGATCTTACGATAAAAACAAGTGTGTAAGCCACTCAGCCCGAACGTTGCTCCTAAATTATGGTTTATCGTAGATAATCAAAGTATAATCTAGTTCTTGTAGTTCTGTTTTATTCACTGCAGTCAACCTGCGTTCTCTTCAAGAGCTGTTTGGCTTCCAATTTCATTCATAGAATATCTAATTCATAGATACAAATAAAAAGCAACTAACCAGAAACCATACCCAGAAACTAAACATTTTTACTTATAGTATTTTAGTAAAAAATACTTCAAAATGGATTTGAAATTTAAATTAGTGTTAATCAGTACCGTATTTTGTTATGCGTATTCAAATAGTACTTATGTTGAAAGAACAGACTTTCAAATTCTAGAAGACGCCCGGCTTGATACCGTAAGTACCTACGAGTACCAAAAAAATAATTTAGCGTTATTTGAAACTAAATAAAAAAACCGGCCAAGTGCGAGTTGGACTCGCGCACGAAGGATTCCGTACCATTATCTATAAAAAACTACAAAAAAACACGTTTGTTGTATGGGAGCCCCACTTAATATTTATTACATTCTGTTTTTAGTATTATGTTGTTATAGTGGCAACAGAAATAAATCATCTGTGAAATGTTTTACTGTCTAGCCTAGCACGGTTTATGAGATACAGCCTTGTGACAGACAGACGGACAGCGAAGTCTTAGTAATAGGTCCCGTGTTTGCCCTTTGGGTGCGGAACCCTAAAAATGGTAAAATAAAACTGTAAAAAAAATAAGTTAGAAAAACAATGATGCTATCTACATCTATATTACTACTAGCTGTCCCGACATACCAGACATATTGTCCTGTCAAAGGAGAATGGGCAAAATCGTACGGCACTTGGTCTATCAGCGGCCAGGAACATTTTTTTTTTTTTTGGTTTAATATCACCCTACAATAACGGGTTCAAGAAGTTTTATATCTGTAGTGTCATTATTAATGGAACTAAATACATTTTTATTTTAGATATGTAAGCCTGTGATTTAGCGTATTAATTACTAAGATTTAGTCTTAAAAATAAGGAAATAAAATAAAATGACTTGTTTACTTCAATACATTTATTTTACATACATTTACATACATAAACTCACGCCCTTTTCCCATGGGGGTAGGCAGAAACCACAGAACGCCACTTGCTACGATCCTTACATACTCCTTTTGCCTCGTCCACATTCATACATTTAATGTACAATAATAGCACTGAGTTCTGATGCCGGTAATAAAATATCCTCGTCTTGATGTCTAGCCCATGCCAGATACCACACTACACACATAACGTGTGCGCAACAACCGATTGTGCGCCTTCCACTCAAACAACTGCAATAATAATGAGCAATTGCTTCTCTATTTTGTCTTTGTCGGTTAATTACAATATAAGAATAATATATTCTGGACCTTACATGTCTAGATTGTATTCGCACACGTAATAACCAAATATCTTCTTCTTCAATAAAATCTCTGAGCTGACTTATTTGTCGCTCCCGGTATACTTCGATATTGTATAAGCCTTCAATTAAGTGTTCAGCGTAGTAGCTGCGAGCCAACTTGATTTGGTATGTGCCAAGTGCAAACAGAATTAGGTCTTCTTCAGAAAAAACCGGAAAGTCTTCAAAAATAGGTTGGTCGCTGCTGAGTCTTTCAAATGATGCCCTCTGTCTATTTATGTTATGACGGATAACATAGTCCGCTAAGAGGTTCGGTATTTCAAAACGTTCATTAATTATATTTACGAACGATGATGCATGAATACTATCTTGTATTGGTGTTTGGAACGCATTGATGAGTGCCGCTGCGTTTTGAAAGTCCTCAAACATGTGACTTAAGGCGCGATTAAAATATTCTTGCCTAAACAATTTGAAATCTCGCTTGAACCTGCCATTTATAACTTCCACTACCCAGCGGCATAGAGTTACCAGCCTAGTTCTATTGGCCTGTTCAGTAGTAAGCTGGTCTGCACCGCGGTCTTTGGTTTCTGGCATATAGGCACTGTAGTTGCATCGCTCCAAATCGCCACAGACGTCTCTAAACCCACGATCTAAAATGAATATGTCGCCAGCCCCGTAAAACCAGTGAAATGTGCCTTCTTCGTCATTTATAATTCTTTCCAAAATACTGGCATCTGAGTCGGTAGCAGCATAGGGCCCGCAAACATCAATTATATGCCCATCGGAACACACCATTAAGAACGGTTTTAATAGATTTTCGTATTTGTGTAGACTGTAGGTCCGTCGCTGGAACGAAAAGTTGGAGCTCTTCTGTATATAAATATATGTTCCATCCATGATTGTTACTGCCTTCCTTTCTTCTGGAGAAGACTCGGGATTTCCAAATAACGCGTTTGGTACAATAAGATTACGGTCAGCGACCATTCTTCTATTTAAATGGTCGAGTCCCAGGTGTCGTGGCTTAAAATCCAGAGATATAGCATCACGCGCGGTTTTTAAATGCCTTTCTAGAGTCCTTCTACTTATGTTAAAGAGCGTGGCTAATCTCTCGTTGCTATCACCAGTTCGCAACTTCATTAAATAAATGGCTAGTTTTGTTTTGGCGTTTGACTCAGACAAAGAAGGCGTTTGTTCCAAGATTGTATTGAATTGATCTCTGCTAACGCCCAATCGAATATGAATCTCATTAGGATCCATATTTGCAATATCTTCAAAGTCCAGAATATTTTTATTTAAAACAGCTTTTTTAAAAAGCTCTAGTATTTGCACAAAATGAGAGCTGTTAAAATCATGTCTGAGATTTGGACTATCAATGAGCTCTTCCCAATCATTTGATGTTAAATGTGCATCACATATTCTGGCACTGTCTGGTATGAATAAGTTAGAATGTAACATAAGAGTAATCCTTACATTCTCAGGCATTCGACGACGTGAAACACTACGGCATCTGTCAAACATACAGTTTGCCGAGGTGCTAGGCACTCGTGAATATTCTTCCACTTGAAGAACACATTCGTGCGGGGCAGGGTTATTGTTTGGCTGCACAGCCCGTTGAGCTCGTTGCCAACAGGGTCGACAAACGTATTCTCGGCCGTTGTATTCAACCTTAAAAGGAAAATAGTTTATAACATAGTATTTAAAACTCACAGCAGTTTCAGTTAAATCATGTGTTGTATAGTAGAACATGCCGAGCTCTTTTTCAACGTGACGAATGAGTCATGCTCATACGCATTGTTAATGAGTGGTTGGCCTCTATTATATTTCGAAGCTAGATAACGTTGGCTCTGTTTCCATATGCACCATGTGTGTAAAAGAGAGAGAAGATCTGTTTTGACTATAACTTAAGTATTGTTAGAAAAGAACCATACGCTTAAGGAAATAACATAATTCACTAAAAGGACGTACATAAAAATACAATCAAAACTGTAACGTGGACTTTCACGTTGTTGTTGGCCGCCTCATAGACCATTTTGCTCTTTCTCCTTTCAATAATCTCACAGAAAAAAACACTACCAAAACCAAAAAACGAATATACCAATTTCAAAAATTATTATATACAAGCTAACCCGGCGAACTTCGTATCGCTTTAGAATTAACTCCCGTTCCCGTTCCCGTTAAAAAATGAAAAAATACAGACAATAGTTGATTCAACCTTTTTAAATAGTTTACACAAAATACATTTCTGAACGCATGCATAAATGTCAATCATTACTTCAGTATTTGACTGGATGGACAACAAATGTTTGACATGTACTAAACCAATGAACATTTATTGAAAATGATTCATCTTTCATAATTATGTATTCGTCCAGTTTTCATTTTTTTTAAGGCCCGGCTCATACCCACACACGTATTTCAATGATTTTCAGGTACCGATTTAAAAACCAGGAATCACAATTGTGAGGATATAATGATACAAAATTACTGATAATATATTCATCTTTAATAGTAGATAATAAAAACTGGCCAGTTCTATACAACATTTTCAAAAAAATACGTTTTTACCGTCGCAAGAACCGCTGAAAATGTCGAAAAATGGGGTCTGGTTAGGTACCAATATCTTTAGACCCACAGCATATTTTTATTTGAAAATAATACGAAATTGTAGATTTTATATTTCTCTATACCGCGTGGCATTATCTTGTTTTCAAATAATTTACTTTTTCATTTATGAACAATATAAAATGCAATAAAACTTATCCATACATTTTTTCCATACAAAACTCACATTCACCTCAAGTCGGCACGTCAGTCAGCGCTCAGACGCGCTCGGGGAAGCACGTCCACGTCACATTTTTCTTCGAATTTAGGGGAAGTCTGACATAACCGGATACTGGGGTAAAATAGTGGACATGCAAAACTAATGATAACATTTGTATAATATATTGCCTTGACGAATTTGGTGCAAGCCACACAGATGAAGGTTAGGTACAATGCATGAGTTGTAAGGGCTGGGCTCATGTACACTGTACAGACTATGAAAGAGTTGGATGATTTTTTTGTAGAAGATGCGTTACATCGAGTTACGTTTCGAAACAGTATGATAATAGTTTACGGTTTTACCTTTTTGCATACGTCGCGTTGGAGCAAAATCGAAATAAGCAGATGTTTCGTATTTGATTGTTATTTTAATAAAAATATTAAATTTCAGAAAAATGTGAACCTGTTTGTGTCCCTAATTAGTCCTACTAAATAAATATAAATAATGATTTGATACATTTCTGTTTTGAAATGAAAGTTCTAAAAAGGTACCATGACCCTTAGTACGGTTTTAACCCGGCCTCCCCTATATTACCAAGCGTGTTTTTTTATACATGGATGGAAAAAATTGATACTTTATCTGAACAAAATGCGAAAAATTACCTGAATTTTCGATTACGAATATAATTTATATTTATTATCTATCTACATTTAATATTATAAATCTGATTTGTTTGTGCGGATGTTAGGTATGTTTGGATGTTTGTACCTCAATCAGACTTAAACGACTAAACGGATGAAATTGAAATTTGCTGTCGATGTAAATATACCCCTAGCTTATAAATATGCTATTTTTAATTTAAAAACATCCCCAAAACTATAAAAAGACTCCGAGTGCTGGTGTGCAACAAATCTAGCATTAATCAATTTTGACGACTGATGAATGACTGACGAATGATACGATACGCATTGAACCAAAAATGTTGAACCTTCTAAAAAGGTCGGTATTTGTTATTATCAAGGCAAGGTTTATCTGGGGGCACGGTAGTGCCCCCGCCAAGTTAAGCAAAAAAGCGGCACAGTCGTACCATCCTTTTCTCGAAACAGTTCAGGTCATTTTTTGGACAGACAGACAGACATTGAAATCTCACAACTTTTTACGATAGAAGAACTGAGTTGCGTTGCGAGAATTGGCTTTTTATTTTAATTTTTACAAGTTGTTTTTGATGGCATATACTTAAGTTGTACATGATGCAAATAATTAAATATTAAAAAAATAATAAAGTGTCCTGAAAAATTGTTTAATTCGAAATACTGAAAGTGCTCTTTAGTGTTTCGTAGTTTACAAAAAACCCTTATAGTTTTGCCATTTCCGTCCATTCGTCCGCAGCTTAGCTCAGATACTCTTAATACTAGAAAGCTGTAATTTGGCATGAATATACTAGTCACGCCGACAATGTGGTAGAAATAAATATATATTTTCAGATGTTTTTTTTTTCTCGCATACTCTCCATGTCTTTGGATAGGTCTTAAAAAGTATTGCGGGTTTGTGATGTCATTTAGTATAAATACAATGGAAAATATGAATTTGTAAAAAGAGCAGCTGGTCATCTCTTTTTCTGGAAAGAAAATATTATATAAGATTATTTAGTAAAATTTTACAATAACTGTTTAATTCCAGAACTTGTTGACCCTCGCTACGCGCTGTCTATGGATCTTCGAGATCATAGCTCGCACACAATATTCAAAAGCATACCTACATATTTTATCAGTATTTCACTTTCAAAACTCTCTGTGAGTGGTACTCGAAACGTTGACGGTGCCGTCATCGATTTTAGATGACAATAAGTTTTTTTATTAAAAATATATTTTTTAAATCAAGCTTTTGTAAATTCTTGTGCTCTAGTTCTCGTCAAGATAAAAATAACGAGCCCAAACGCGACGTGGTTATGTTGTGTAGTTGAGGAGTTCCGATGGCTACATCCGACCTCCATCATCAGACCAGGTATATAGATATGCAAAGTTTTGCCTCAATTCGACTATTTAGTGAAGAGTTCCGTTGAACAGCTCCTGACTCCATCATCAGATCAGCTCGCTGTCACCATATTATGTATGCAAAATTTCAGCTCAATCGATTGGGGATAACTGCTTAAAATTAAGTTGCAAGATTACACCTTATCAAACATAGATACATAAATATGTACATAAACTGCAAGTTAAATAAGAGCTTATAAAAAAACGATACTTACCGTTTTGTCATAATGTATTTTATTAGTAGGTATAGGTACCTAACAAATATTTTTTGCACAGTCAAATATTAGTAACTGTTACGATTTGTAACCTGTCTTATAATATACAGGGTGTCCAAGAACCTGGCGTCCAACTGGATTCCCACGATGCCCCAAGTTCTAACAGTACTCAGAAAAATATTTTAAAAAATCCACCCCATGTACTTACAGAATTATACTGATTTCAAAAAAAAAGGGGAAATGAGCACCCTGTGACATACTTTTGAATGCTGTGACTGCTAATGCTGATAATTTCGATATTTCATATTTAATATATATCATATTTAAATTTTCTTCAAAATGATTTGCCAAACTTACTAGAAGAGACCCCACCAGATATGTGGTTCCAACACGACGGCTGTCCAGCACATTTTCGCGTATCCGTTAGAGAGTTTTTGGACGAGCAATACCCGAACAGGTGGATTGGGCGATCAGGAACAATCCCGTGGCCAGCCCGCTCACCTGACTTAAATCCGCTGGATTTTTTTTTCTGGGGAACTATGAAGGAGCTCGTTTATGCGAAGCCCATTAATGACATCGCTGACCTTCGTGAGAAGATAACACAAGCAGTGCAGGTGATACGTCAAAAAAGTTACTCGCGAAACATAAAGCGGTCCTTTTTAAGGAGAGTGAGAGCTTGTATTGCCGCGGGTGGTCAACATTTTGAACATTTATTGTAATAAAATATCTTTAAACTAACATTCTTTGCTTTTATTCTACTGGGAACCCATCTACCTGTGTGTATTTCCTTCTTGCTCACTCTTGGAACCGAAGTAAATAATAGTAGTAACATAACAGATTCTAAGATAAAAAAGGGTCCGACAGTTACCGTTAGTAGGTAGGCACTTCGTAAAAATTGGGTTGTTGAGTAAAAATATTATCAAAATTTTTTTTTTCAAATTAATGTGTAAGTATTATACCTTTTTAAAAAGAGGAATAAACGCGTCAAAATTTGACGTCACTTGCCATACTATTTTGGTACATTTTTTTACACTACAGTCGGTCAAAGTTGCGAAATTCAATAGTTTTCCATATCACCTTTAGTTAAAATAATATTTTATTTTAAAATGGTACAATAAGTACTTTATTTTTACATTCTATTTAGACACAGCAATACCCTAGATTACAAAACCTCCAAGAAATATCGAAATTATCAGCATTAGCAGTCACAGCATTGAAAAGTATGTCACAGGGTGCTCATTTCCCCTTTTTTTTGAAATCAGTATAATTCTGTAAGTACATGGGGTGGATTTTTTAAAATATTTTTCTGAGTACTGTTAGAACTTGGGGCATCGTGGGAATCCAGTTGGACGCCAGGTTCTTGGACACCCTGTATATTAATTTTTTCTATATTTATTTTCTTTTTGTCAAGTGCAACCTATAAAATTATTAAGTACATACCTACCTATACAAATATGACATACCTATTGCACCAAATATTTTCAAGTATCAAGACTAGTTATTTAGTCTTGGTAAATGAAGTGTGAAGTAGCTTCAATGTGTGCGTTTGCACTATTCGTAGTGTGCGGCCACAGAATACGGAAAAGTACAAAAAATGCGAGCTGTCATATTTGAAACACCCACCTTAAGATGTATTCTGCTATTCGGGGCTGACACAAATCCAACGAATCAAAAACCATGAAAATTGGTCCAGCAGATCTCGAGTTATAAGTGTTGTAACAAACCCGTCTTTCTTTTATATATATACAAACCCGTCTTTCTTTTTTATATATATATATATATATATATATATATATATATATATATATAGATATAGATATTATATTCTTTATCAGTTCAGCCTCATAAGAAAATATGGTTACTCCTGCGAGATCCATCGAGTGTACACAGAGGACCGGTACATCCTGGAGATGCATAGAATACCACACGGAAAGAACCAAACTGCTGGGCCTAGGCCTGTGGTCTTCCTGCAGCATGGACTGCTTTCGTCGTCTGCTGAATGGGTGCTGATGACCCCTGGAAAAGGACTTGGTGAGAATTTAAATTTTATCTTTCTTCCTGCCTACTATCTATAATAAAACAGAGATGTGTTAGTTAAACCATTTATAACCCAAGAATGACACGACCTCATGATTTTTGTATTTTGTATTTGTCTTCGCCCCGAATAACAATAACTATTAAAATATCCCGAATAATCCTAATTAGAAGCCACGGATAGTTAGTTAGAATAAATATAAATAGGATCACGACTGTAATCCCCAAGTACGGTAGAAATCCTCTCAGATCTCCCGGCGCTGAGATCTTTGAATATGTCTAGGTAGTTAAAGGCACGTCCAAACATTGCATTAGGCACATGCCCACATATAACTGTTATAAGCATTTCATACGTGACAGGATGTAGGCCCATCTTTACACATGGACAGAGACTTTAACTTTAACACATGGAGATAGAGATTCTACTTTAATTTCAGCATACATCTTAGCTGAAGAGGGCTACGACGTGTGGATGGGTAACGCCCGCGGAAACACCTACTCCCGAAGGCACGCCACCCTGAAACCCGACTCAAAAGCCTTCTGGCAGTTCAGCTGGCACCAAATCGGCTATTACGACCTCCCAGCTATGATAGATTACGTACTCAAAGAAACTGAAGTCGAGAAACTGCAGTATGTGGGTTTCTCTCAGGGGACAACGGTTTTCTGGGTCATGACATCGACGAGGCCGGAGTACAATGATAAGGTGGTGGCTATGCAAGCGTTGGCACCGATCGCGTATGTCGCGAATCTCAGAAGCCCGTTGTTGAGGGCTATTGGACCGTTCACCAACTCTTTGGAAGTAAGTTGATCTGATTGCGTTACCGTTTAATAAACTTGGTTTTGTATACTTTCAAAAATTTGATTTGAAAGTTTTAGAAACGTTTTAGAAAAGAAAAAAGTTGAATTGTGTCACCTTTGGATTTAACCAGCCAGCGATGTGTAACAGTCAGTCAAGTAAAAACATGAAACGTTTCTTTCAGACAGTTTTCAAAATATTAGGCACCAACGAAATTCTTCCAAACGGTAAAATCAACGAAATAGCTGGTCAACGACTCTGCATCGAGGAAGCAATCACGCAAATTGTATGCACAAACCTGCTGTTCCTCATTTGTGGATTCAATGAAGAGCAACTGAATGCGGTAAGCACATACTGACTACAGCCTATCACAGAATTAAAAAGCCACCAAAGCAAAAGGGCTATTTGTCAGCTTAAAACGTTTTCTCAGACCTTTTTTTCTCCATTCAATATTTTTTGACAGTTGTAAATTATACGTACGAATTGTAAAACTACGGATGCGCTAGAGGACATTTTGTCCCGCAACGTGATGCGCAACGCTTAATATGTCGCTGCAACGTTGCGCAATATTCTACGTGACGCGGGATACCTCTAGGCGACATTTTTATAAACATTGAGTAGGTATTGTGTAAAAAGTTCCACAAAAATACCCCCGAGACGTTCACGCAGTTGAGCGTCATATTGCGAAATATGTCGCTCTATTTGTCCCCTAATGATTTTGTGGCTTAGCTTTGGTATTAGGTTGAGTTTCCATCTTCGCGCAGCTGTGTCTGCACAGCACTCGACATTTTCAAACTCGAATCGAATATTTGATCGCTGTCATCGGTCCGCTCCCACAGCTTCGCACAGCTCCGCTAAGGTGGAAACTAAATATTATGCTACGTGGTGCTACGCCGTAGCATCACTACTGTATGGGTCCAACACCTACTCATAACTAATGTAAGATTTTTTATTTTGTTAATTCATAGACAATGTTGCCAGTAGTCCTGGGCCACACACCAGCCGGGGCTTCAACGAGACAGCTGATACATTTCGGGCAGCTCTATAAATCCGGAAAATTCACGAACTTCAACCACGGCTGGTTCAAAAATATTCGCTATTACGGCAGCATCTACCCGCCCGCATACAACTTGAAGAATATCAAGACACCCATATTCCTCCACTACGCAGACAACGATTGGTTGTCTACTCCTAATGATGTGCACAAGCTATCAAAGGAAATAAAGAGTGTCATCGGACAATTCAGAGTGCCAATGGCAAGATTCAATCATTTGGACTTTGTTTTTGCAATAAATGCTACAGAGCTTATTTACAACCGCTTGTTGAACATAATGGCTAATTTTAAATAAACGAAATAAAGTTCCAATTTGTTTTAATTCATACAGTACAGTCACACGCACAAGTATATTTTATTATCTTATGTTATGTCTATCACTGGTTTCTTTTGAACCTGCGGACACCTGTAAAAAAAGCCGATTGAAGGTCAATAAAATTAATTATAGATAATCTATCCAAATACTGATTAGAGAGACCTGATTAGAAGTAAGAACTAAGGTAACATCTATGCGGGGAGAATGCCAAAATTACCTACCATCTCGTATTTCCATGTGTGTGTTATCCATGTTTTGCATGAGTGCGTAAATGCGATGGACAACTTTACACTGGAAAAAACCAATACCAGTTTGTACCATTTTACCTTATTAGACTAGTTACTTACAAAATTCAGCTCAGAGCTGAGTTTCGACGATAATGTAGAGCACGAAGGGGCAGATCTGCTTGAGTTTATTCTGTGAAACGTCGCCTCAATGTCAGAGGCTTGCTTCTTCGGCCGATGTCGCCTTTCATTGTTTATACTGATTTCTCGTTTCACTATGGCTCCGAATGTGTTGTGTACTGAAATAAATTATCTATATATATAAAAATCAATTGCTGTTCGTTAGTCTCACTAAAACTCGAGAACGGCTGAACGGATTTATCTTATCTTGGTCTTGAAATGTTTATGGATGTCTAGGGAAGGTTTAAAAGGTGAGGAAAATTCAAATAATTGCCGGGAAAACCCTAAAAACAGCCCTTTTCTTTTTCCCATACAAAAGTTTTCTAACTAAAACGTAGAGTCAATTTGAGCTTTATTAGGTTTGATAACGGGAACAGGAACGGGAACGGGAACGGGGACGAGAACTTAAGACAACATTTGTTAATTCTAAAGCGATACGAAGTTCAGCTTGTATAATAATAATAAGAACAATAAATTGTTTATTTCAGACTTGTCCATATTATAGTTTGTAACATTGTGACTTATAAACTAATGTTAGTGTCATTACAAGATATTTTTATATTTACAGCTTTGAGTATTGGTATGCAGTTGCATCCAATAATTATTTAGCGGACAGTCCAACCTATCGGATAATACGTTGTCGTTGATGTTCGGGCTGCCACGGATCCGGCTTCTCAAAGACGCACTTCTTTTGCGCATTATGGCATGAAAGCCAAAGCAAAATATACATTCACATCCTTCACTACATTATTATTAATGTGTAGTGACATTTAAGCTGAGAATAAACCTATTTTGACCCACAAAGACAGGAGGCTAATAATATTAAGATCAATTATTTTATTTGTAAGAAGGTCATCTTAGGTTCATCTTATGTATCTATGTAGTACCTATTGTGCTTCACTTTTGTACCAGATCATTGTTCTTTTGTGGCATATTTCTTACGTTACTTAATATTTAAACCAGGATTTACCAACCTTTAGTTAATAATTCGATAGGATCTTCCTTTTTGCAAGGCCCGCTCTCCGTATCTTCCATTCTTGGCTCATTTGTTTTATGAAGGACTTGTAATAGGGACACGTGTTTGAAATTCTGAAACAAAATACTGCATATACTAGGTACTCTATTAAATTATATTTATAAAATTTTTAATTTTTAAAAATATTTAAAAAAATAAAAAGCTACATTATCAGCGGATAACAAAGGTTTATTTTATTTTCAAAAAAAATTAGAGATGTCCATGAAAATTGCAATATTGTGATCTAAACTTATGGTTAAAAAAATGCCTATCTTCATTAGAACACCCATGCGATGCCGGGGCGGACTGTATTTGAGGTTGATAGATTACCAAGGTATGCATTATCTATCCACTACTAGTCCAATCACTTAGGTACTTACGTTACGTCTGGAGGTTAGATTGTTATCAAACAATATCATTTAAATCTACGCGTAATAAACCTTCTTTGAGTTCAAATGCGTTAAAAGGAAGACCATACATATAACCTCATTAAAAGTGTAACAGACCTCATTTTTGCACTTCTTCATAGTAATAATCATTTCCGAATCAATATTCTTCGCCGGGCCCGGGCAATTGTCTTCCATATTCACTTCAAATGGCTTCGGAACCAGGGAATGGTCATGACTGTCTGGACAATAAAAAGAGGCTCGCCATGGACAACTCTTATATACATTTTCTAGCTCTATTCTCAACGAGTTGTTCTCTATTTTCAGTCTTCCCACTTCCTCAATATGTCCGTTGCATTTGTCTTGCAAAACTTGTAGATTCTTCTCGTTGGCTTTGATTTCGGCCTGGTCTTTTTCTAAGAAGCATGCGTCACACGCTGTATCAACAACTTTAGTTTCCACGGTCGTGCTCCGGCTGAATTTTTTACGTACTCTAAGTCTTCTCGTGTCTTCTTTCAACTCTTGAGACCTTGTTATAGTTTGTCTCGTCCTTTCTATGTGTTTGAAGTGTTTGTCCTCTTTCGGCCAGGAGTTAATCGTACGTTGCGACCTTTCTTGCTTTGTGTCTTTAAGGCTGCAATTTTCTAAAGGCACCCTTTTTACGGGATTGACACTCTTAACAAACATAGCCTGTTGTACCATTTCATGTTGCCAGGATTTTGCGATGGATCTCACACTGTCTCCACTATTACAGTCGGTGCTAAACTCGTCGTATTTGGAAATGTTTATGTTAAAAATTTTGTCGATAATAATTTTCCAGAACATTTTGATGCTTTTCAAAGCTTCTAAGCATCTTTCGCAAGGCCATTGACTTGTTTCTAATTCTTCCTGTAAGTTATTATTAGTTATTATATAGTTATTATTTACATCATCTAATTTCATTACGTCTACTATCGTGCCTTGAATTTTCAAATTGTCCTAATTTAGTACTTACATAACTTACCTCTACAAAGTACTTTTCAAAGTTATCATCTTGCTTTAAGCATTCTCTCATGGCGTGGCATGATGTGCAAATGCTTTCTAGCAGAACCTTCGACTTACAATCTGGGTGGCATCGGGGAGCTACCTGAAAACATAACAATGACATTCATATTCATATTCATATTCATATTCATTCATTTATTTATTCATTAGTTATAGCTTTCTCACTGAATAATCAGGTTTAGAAAATAAATGAAGTAAGAAAGACTAGGGTACTCTCATATCTCCAGGCGCTCTGACCCTTGAAGATGTTTAAGGAGTAGATAGAGGCAAATAGCTTCAGATATATTTTTATGATGTTTTCATGCATCAGTATGTTTGTCCTAGAGAGATAATAATGAACTTAATCGGTAACAACAAGCCTAATTTATGATTCTATACAAAATATAAATTTAAAGAATACGATAGGTTCTGGAATTGTACATCAGGCTTACCTTTCTACGACTCCTGCACGTCATCGTTCTCAGGAAACCAGTCAAAGTACTAACTGGTATCATACAGATGGGCATATCGCACTTCATCCATTCCCTGAGATGGCGGTCCTTTGCACTCACGTCATGACTCCACGCCCTGACGTCGCTGCAAGACTCGTATGACTTGATCTTACCCTCGTTGCGTGCCAAAAGTCGTAAGTTATTTTGTAGTGTGTAATTCATTGAATGGTGAAACTATTAGGTCGTTTATGAGATTGCTTCTGATCCATTTGTACTGGGCAAAATAGAATTTGGAGTTCGAAATTATTGGTGCTGAAAACTTGTCGGTTTGGCATTTGAAGTAATTTGGTTTTTAGACAAAGTGACATAGAAGGTATATGAAGTTGAAAGTCTCTGTCAGAGTTTACTATCTATGATTTTTTCTCAATTCTTCACTATTAAAGAACTATTATCTTCACTATATACAAAAAAATCGTGTTTTGTTATACCTACTTTATTTTATATGCAACTAAATCTATGGTACCTACGATAGAGTGCATTTAACACAAGAATAAATCTACCTAGAAAATCAAGGAAAAATAAATCAAAATGTTATTGTATAAATACAGGTAAATAAACGAAAACTTCAGACCAGTTATATGTAGGTAGGTATTTAGCTTTTATTTTTGTATGTAGGGCACGGCTGGTGACATAAATAATCCTGGCTAAATATAGCCAACGACAGGAAAAGAAACAATTCGAAATCGATGTCATTCTATTTCAAAACGCCACCCCGCCTCGATTACAAATGACATTTTCAAAATAATATTTGATATTTTCCTTATTTACAAGCCGTAAGTTATTATTGTTAATCCATTTATTAAAATCTTATCGTTATGTGTAAAATGGATGGCGGAGAGAAGTAGAGTATATTCATGTTTATGTTTAGAGAAATTGTTTTTATTATAAGAAGTAAAACTCGGATTCGATATGTCATTTATAACAAAAAGGGAGCGTGTTTTTAATGAATATGACCTGTTTGATTTACCGGCGAGGAATGAGGGGAAACTTAAGGCATACGCGTCTTGTACGGACGCAAGGGCTTGGTCGCACTTTTGCTCGGACAAGAGTGAACATCTGGTTGAGATCATCAAAAGGAACAATGACATGTGTAGGCCGAAGTACGTTCCTACTGAGGCCATCGTGAACACCTTGATGGTGGGTAAGAACGCGGAGATAACGCGCCTCAACCGCAAAATCGAAGAGTTTGAGCAGATGCTCGCAGCCTATGATGAACTGGAACTAACTTGTGAACAAAAGTGCGAGATTGCAGAAGCAGTAAGTGAAATTAATACATTACCAATTTCAAAGGAAAATATATAGTATACATCCCAACGATATTTAAAGATAACAACTCTCTATGTCAACTTGTGGGGTACTGGGGAGTTCAGAAATAAAAAAAACTCATGTAAGGTGGGTAGACATCCTAATACTAGATTTACACTCGGGTACGAGTCGCGGGACGAGGTGCGAGGCGAACCACGACACGGGAGTGAATAGACGCTTGTGGCTCGCCTCGCGCCTCTCTCCTTTACTATCGATCACGATCACGCGAGGTGCTGGCCGAGACACGAGACGAAACACAAGGCGAGGTACGAGGCGAGAGTGTAAATTTAGCATCTGATAGATATCCTCTCAGATCTACATCGGCTCAGATCATTGAGGATGCCTAAAGGATGTTGTCAGGCATGTTCAAACATATTTATAGTGTCTATGTCTACCATTCGGATTTAAAGTCAAGGGTCTTTTCACTCGGCCGGCCAATCAAGTTTATTAGAAACATAATGTTTAACCCATCTTTTTGTTTTAGCATGCAGCTATAAAAGCTGCAAATAAAGAGTTGGATGCACTTGTAAGTTATTTTAATCAAATTATATTAAAAAAAACTCTTGCGTTACTGACTGACTGATTATCAATGCACAGCCTAAACCATTAGTCCTAGAAAGAAATAAATAAATACAGCACCAACTGATATGTGAAGTAAGTAAAAAAAACTGGCAAGTGCGAGTCGGACTCGCGCACGAAGGGTTCCGGACTTATCGAAAAAAAAACCTCAAAAAAATCACGTTTGTAGTATGGAAGTCACACTTAAATATTTATTTCATCTTTCTACCTATCGCGGTTCATGAGAAGCCCTGTGACAGACAGACGGACAGACAGACGACCATTAGTCCTAGGACAGCGAAGTCTTAGTAATAGGGTCCCGTTTTTACCCCTTTGGGTACGAAACCCTAAAAAAATACTCACTTGAAAATAATTTCTGTTAAATGTTGCCCTTTTCGGAAAGTCCGAAAGTATGACTCTTTTAGTACCTAAGTAATATAGGTACTCATCATTTTCTTCTTGTTTTCTCACTTAATGTGGGGTCAGCACATGTTGCGGAAGGATTTTGCTAAAGTTGAAAGGATGTTTTGCAACCGGCCGCCTGCCTAACGACAACCCTCTTTGGAAACTACTCTGTGACTATAAAATCTCTTTGTTTTTTAGGGCTTTTTAAATCTGGATCTGTCTGGATTTACTGAAGTAAGTTATGACTAGAAGTTGATTCTAATATTCGTAAAATAAAAATTGTTTTTAATTAAATTATTCTTCTGCTTTCACTTTCAGGGCATTGATTCAGAGGCTTTCGAGGTAACACTATTTACATACTATTATAGGCAAACTTATAGAATTAAAATAAAATAAATAGGATCACGACTGTAATCCCCAAATACGGTAGACATCCTCTCAGATCTACAGACGCTTAGATCCTTTGAAGATGTCTAGTGGGGGTAGTCAGAGCCACGCCCAAACATCATATTTGGCACATGCCCACATTTTGCAGTAGTTAGCATATTACAGAATTATTATACTTCTACTTTATTTATTCTGTGGCTATACTAAATTATGTTTTCGTTTCTTTCATTTTAGACTGGAAAATCAAGAGGAGATGAGGTAGCATAAAATTCCATGCAACTACATAAATAAGTTTTAAAATTCAATTATGACAGACAAAAACAATTTCTTTTAACATTTTTTATTGATTCCAGCCTTCAAGATTTCAAGACGATGAGGTATATAAACCCACTTTTTATATTAATTACAAAAAACATCAAAATAAAATGACTGGCCTAAATTTCGAAAGGGCTTGACAACTTAACCATCATAGAGAAACCATTAAATTATATCTAAGTTGTCTGGGTTCTGAAAAATAGTCGTATAAACTGGCCAAGTGCGAGTCAGACTCGCGCACGAAGGGTTCCGTACCATTATCTATAAATAACGGCACACGGCACACAAAATCACGTTTGTTGTATGGGAGCCCCCCCTTAAATATTGATTTTATTCTGTTTTTAGTATTTGTTGTTATAGCAGCAACAGAAATACATAATCTGTAAAAATTTCAACTCTCTAGCTATCACGGATCATGAGATACAACCCTGTGACAGACAGGCGGACAGACGGACAGCGAAGTCTTAGTAATAGGATCCCGTTTTTACCCTTTGGGTACGGAACCCTTAAAATACCATACTTACGAAAGCCTACTTATTTTTATTCATAAGTTATTTATTCAGAACAAACTTTACTTTTTCAGACACCAAGATCCAAGGGGGATGAGGTTTGATTTACTTAAATATTTTTTATGTATCAAAATACCTTGTGTTAGGTTATCTATCACTACATAGTATAAAGCAAAGTCGCTTTCCGCTACCCGCGTCTGTATGTATGTATGTATGTTTGCTTATATCTTTAAAACTACACAACGGATTTTGATGCGGGTTTTTTTAATAGATAGAGTGATTCAGGAGGAAGGTTTATATGTCTAATAACATGCTACCCGTGCGAAGCCGGGGCGGGTCACTAGTATAGTTATAAAGATATATAGTCTCAAGGTGACCGCTCACTCATACTAACATACATACCTATACAACTATAGTAACTATTTTACCTTTCATAATACTGTATGGAGCTGCAAAAAAAGTTATTTATCTCTTTATTTAAGATAGTTATATTCATTACTTATTTAGCTATTTATTTTTGCAATTTCCGTTTGATGTCACTGTTTTTTCCCTCCAGACATCTTGTTTTTTATCACAGTGGACATTCGAAAGAGAACCGCCACAGAAGGATACCAAAAGTAATCAAGCTAGCTTATCATGCTCTTGCGATGCCAGCACAAGTTAGTAGATATTGCCACATCATTATTACTGATAGATTTAACGATTGAATGTTGAGCAATAGGATTAAAATAGTTTACGTGGCGACAGAGCCGCTGCGGATTAAATGCTGCATGATTAAGTTTAAAAATAAAATTTCTCACACCGTCATCTAGCTCCACATTAAGCAAAGCTTGTACTATGGAAACCAGACACATAAGAGTGCGTCCCAGAGAATCCTTAGCAGAAATTAGTTGGACGTATATTTACAGGTGCGGTTGATCCAAGAATCCAAGATATGCAAGACACCATTATTACAAAAGATGCCAAACTGAACGCTATGCAAAACACTATAGCGGTATGTTCTAGCGTTTTTGATTATCTCATTTATGTGCGCATCAACACGTCGAAACGGGGACGGAAAACATCATAAGGAAAACAGTTAGTATCCTTGTAAGCGAAAATGTGCTCGCTACCTATCCCGTATGGAATACTACTACATAAAATGGGCATGCGCCAAAGAACAATGGTGGTAGAATTTTTGCTCTGACAAATTACGTTGAAGAATTGACACCATTCTCGCTCCAAAACAAGCTAGAAACTTGCTCAACTATAACAGTTTTATGGTTGGCTGGTAAAACATGCCTCAACTAGTAGAATAAACCTGTTCCATCTTTCCCAACTGTCTATGCCAATCGGTTGGGATCCATGGATTTTTTTCCATATTTCCCAACACGTGAAAAACAGTCAGTTTAGGTATGACCAGTCGTAGCGCGGCATTTGAGCGCGACGTTCGCAGGACACAAGTTTGTCCAGTGACTAGTTTAAACATAGAGGTAAATGTGCGCGCGGCAGTCGTTCAATCATAGTGCGGCTAGTCGCGTGCGGCTGCCGCGCTCGAGTGAACGTCACAACCTTTTGAATGTGTCATTTTCTCAAGTTAGTTCTTTATTTTATAAATTAAATTCATTTAATAAGTCAGACATACAGTGGTCCATTTTTTGTTAGTATTATTGTCTTAAAAACTATGTTAATATTTATAAAATGTAAGCACAATATAGGTAGGTACAATACCTTCACTCGTATCCCGACCAAGCATATTTTGGCGAAAGAATCTACCTGGTCAACAAATAATAAATTTTCAGGTAATGGAGAACGACGTTTGTGAACCTTACTGTATTTACGCTCACATTTACACAGCACTGGAAAAAATATTTGGAATTCTGTGCCAAAACGACAAATATAAACTGTATTTGGATTTGATGGTACTGTTATCTTTCTTCATATAAACCCAAATACTACCATTCTTATTGATCACTTAGTTGCTAAAGTTACTTTGCTTATTGGTCTTACTTACTTGGTCTAAAAAATTCACTGTTTTGTGTATTCTATAATATTTTTATATTATCAGACTTCAGGTAGAGATACGCGATGCATCGATATAAAAGGCAAGATACTGTTCAAGCTTAAGGTACTTGAGAAATTCAGCCTCGCTCTCATAGCTCCCTGTTCGCAAGATTTCTCCACTACTTCAGGCCAGGACTGTTCCTGCTACAGGGCTGAGGTGGTCACGCGTGTGGAGACAGCCTATGCACTCACCTCGGCGGAAACCAAACAACCATGTCTAGACAACAAAAGAGCCCAACTCGTAGCGGACATTATGGAAAACGATGAAATGAAAGAAATCCTAAGCAAAGAAAACGCTTCTCTAAAGAGCAACCTCGAAATTGACGAGTTCGGAACAGACAACTACAACATAGACTCTGAAAATTTGAAACGTCTAAAGAACCTGCAGGAAAATTATGACGATTTGATGACCTGCTACGAGGCTTTGAAACATGAGAAGGATTGCTTACTGATTCGGTGCCGCAAAAACGAGGAGCTAGAGAAAGAGTATGAAGGTTTGAAGGGTCAGCTCAGAGAGTATAGTACACTGTGGAATGAAAAAGAGCATTATCGAAGACGGTCCGGAGAGCTTGATAATTTAAAAGAACAATTCATGGTACTAGCTGATGAGACGTCAAACCTAGAAGTTCAACTTAAAGCAGAAACTGAGATTAATAACGTTAAATGTAAAACTATAGATGATTTGAGACGTGAAAATTTATTGTTGGAACAAAAGCTTAATGAAGCTTCAATGTTGTTTGAAAAAGAGAAAAATTATCTGCATTGCAAATTGAAAGAATGTGACTGTAAAGCTATGTGTCAAGATCAACAAATTAAAAGTTTATCTGTTCAAGTTGATAGACTTCTTGAACACGATCCTGAAAAGGTAAATTACTAGTAAACCTTATAAGTTGTAGAAATCGAATTATAAAATGTAATGTGCCTCTAAAGGGAGAAAACTTATGCATATTCAAGGATCTAAGCAGGAAGGAATAGCTGTCGTGACCCTAAGTAAATGTTTATAATTTATATTAAATTAAATAATTCTCATATTTCCCAATCGAACATAACATAGCAATTGGTATTTATTGTAATATCAATGATGATTTGCATTATGTTTTATACATAATACTCAGTTTCTCTTTTTAGGATCAATCAAATGAAAGAGCTTCTATTGCACTTAAGGACGAAATTAATTCACTGAAGGAACAGATAACAAACTTAAAAGATGTTTGTTACTGTAATGATGAAGAGAAACTCCAGAATCAGGAGGAATTCAAATCTCAATTGCTTCTTATTCACGATCTCAAGATGCAAGTTGATGATTGGAAGAGTAAGATTATTACAATATTTACAATATATTTCAATTTTAAAGGGCCTAGCTAGTCAAAACAATAATATAAATTTGTTTTTTTAGGTAACTATGAAAAAGCGGTTCAGCAAAATGATTATTTGGAAAAATATCGCGAGGATGAAATGCAAAGACTCATGGGTAAAAACGAACTATTAACGCGAGATGTTGAAAAAAAGACAACAGCGCTAGAAAACCTAATAAGCGTTATCAAACATAAATCACCGGATGTAAATAGATTAAGCAAAGACATAGAAAAAGTAAACAATAAAAATAGCGAGCTTCTAACTAAAATACAATCTCTTCAGGAAAATTACAACCAAAGTTTTACATCTTTAGACAATGAAAAAGGACAAGCAATAAAATCTTTACAGTTAGCTAGACAAGAAAGTCAAGAGTTACTGGAAAAGGTAAAAGATTACGATGACATGTTACATAAACAAGATGACTTAAAAACTTCATTTCAATCACAAAATGAAGAATACAATAACTTAAAAGCTGTACTAACAAAAACTCAAAACCAAAATAAACAAAAATTAGAAAATTTATCAGATGAATTGCAAAAATTAAGAGATTCTCGTGAAATACTTCTTGAAGAGAAAAAACGACTTGAAAATGAACTTCAAAATAAAACTTTGAAGCTCGATGAAGCATTATATTCGATACAATTAAAAAATCAAGAGAGCGAAGAGCTGATAGTCAAATTAAATGATTCTGAGAATATAAAAACGGACCTATTTAAAATAAACGATTCCTACATGAGAGTTCAATTAGAAAAAAAAGCATTGCAAACTGAACTAACAGACAAGAAAAATGATTTGGATAAACTCTTGATATTATTCGACAATCTCCAGTCACAAAATGAACTTAAATCTCAAGAGGTAGAGTCTTTAAATCGAGAATTAACTGACCTTAAAAAATCTTATGCTAATTTACTAAAAGATAAAAATATCCTCCAATCAGATTTTGATGATAAATCGGAGGAAATTAATAATTTGAATAACACACTAGAGACAAAAATAGAAGAAAATAGGGAACTTAGACAACGCTTGACATATTTTGAACAAAACCAAGAAGCATTCTCAAGCAATATTAATTCACTTATGCAAGAAAATATTTCTACAAAATCCCATTTAGATGCTTTAAAAAAAGAGAGCGACGAGTTAATGGAAAGAGTTAAATATCATGAAACTTTACAATCAGAATACGACAAGTTAAAAAAAGATTACGATAAAATACAAGCGGAAAAAGACAAACTAGAAAGAGAATTAAATCACCAAGCAACTGATCTAAGAAGAGTTGAACAAGAGAATCACCATCTTAGTAGCCACAGTCAAGATTTACTATCACATAGTGAAGTTTTGGAAAAAGCGTTAATTAATGCAAGGACTGAGGTGAGTCTAGGTCTTTACCATAACTTAAATCGATTTTTTAAAAATGCTTTGTCATACCATAAGACACTAAATATTTATGTTCTTTCACAGCTCACAGTGAGATCAAGCCTACCAGACAATACGCATGTCGAAATCATAAAACAGATAGATGAAATGAAGCAAGAAAAGCTAAACCAACATAAGAAAATAAGAGATCTCCTTGATCAATTAGATGAATCGGTAAATAAAGATTAATTTTTTTTTAGGACAGACAAGATTTACTTTATTTATCTGAAAAACTGTTTTTTTACTGTTTCAGGAAAATGTGATATCCAATCAAAGCGAAGTAATTTTAGCTCGAGATGATAGAATAGCACTTTTAGAGAATCATATAAATCAGTTGGAAGATGAAGTACGAAAATTACACATTAGCTTGGATGAGGTGGTCGACACTGGAGAACAGATAACAGATCATAGTGCACGAAAAATCAACCAATCGCTTTTGTCCATGGAAGCTCATCGTAATAAACAAACTAAGGGTCTTAAAATTATTTTAAAAAAAGTTTAAAATATTTATTAAGTAAGTTTACTTTTTACAGACTCAAGAGCTACTCACAACATGAAAATGGAACTCGCTAAACTTCAAACCGAGAACACAATGCTTGAAGAAAGGCTGTCAGCCACTAAAATGAGAAATGAGGAAACTGCAAGAGACAAACACAAATACATCTCACAAATAAGTAATCTACAAAAGGATTGGGAAATAGTTGTTACTGATATAAAGCAACTTGAAATGAGGAGTGTAGGCGACAGTTCTTTGTCTCCAGAAAGATGTGACGCAGAAGATATTTTAGGCTCCTTGGATAGAATCAGAAGATTCTTAGATGCCAGAAGCTCTAAGAGCACTTCATTGGAGCAAACATTGTTAAGTGTACAAAACTCATATCAAATAGTTCAAAATAAAACCGACGAAGCAAAAAAAATTGTTGAGAAAGAAAAACAAAAAATATTGAATGAGAAAGAAGAAGCAATAAAAGATAAAATAAATATGGAAAAACAACTAATCGATCTTAAAAAGCAACTTGAACAGCAAATATTGCGCGATCAAAGTTTGATAAGGAACTTCGAAGCTGAAATATCAAATCAAAATTTGATTATCAATAAGTTAAACCAATCTACCAAAAGTTACATTTCTAAGTTAGAAGATGACATGAAATCTCTTCAGCTATTGTATGAAAACGCATTACAAAAAATTACTGCGTTAGAAATTCAAATCAAGACTTTATTTGAAGAAAAATCTAAACATTTGGCAACACTTCAAGGGACCAGCAAAGATTTAGAAGAAAAAATAAAAGAAGTCGGGCTATTAAATAAAACACTTGCTGAACTTGTTAAAGAACCTGGTCGTAATATGAGTATACAAACATCCGGTACACCGACCAACAGAAACGTGGAAAGTCAGACCAACGATAAAATAAAATATGAGGAATCAGAAAAATATGACAACTTGCAAGAAATCAAGGACATCCGCCCAGTTCCAATCAATAAAATACGTGACGACAAATCTCTTCCAAACAATAAAAATAAGGCAGTAAATGAAGTGCAAGTACTGACGGCGAATGTTGATCCTACTTTCGACTATGTCAAAGGTAGTTACTTAAACTACAAGTTAAAGCAACTTGGCCCAGGGCGCCTTGAACAATACACAATTTCTTGTGGTAGTGTAAGTGACATAAAAAATGAAGGTTTCTCAACGCCCGATGGAGAGATTCTGTCCCAATTTGTTCCCAATTCTAAAAATAGTTCTCAAGTAGCCCCAAAGAATGAAAACTTGAAAGTCATAGACATTTACAACAAGAAATCTATGCATACAAACTCATCAAAAGTTATTGATAACGATGACACTGAAAACGAAGTAGACGTCAATATCGGTGCTCACCAAATCAAAAGCCCTACTAAATCTAGTGCTTTTACAGGATTTGGACTAACTAATGAAAGTTTTGCAACTGATAGTAATAATAACAACGATTTCAAGAATAGCAATATGTTTGCATCGACTTCAGAAGTATCGACAGATAAAGATTTATTTGTTATATATAAAGATAGCGAAAGTAACCACGATAAGTCTTACGAGAAGAAAGGGCCATGGAATTCAAACGGACAATCAGAAGTTGTGGTTAAAGCAGTGACAGTCCAACATAATAAAAATGATCAAAAACTGCATAAAAGACAACGATCTAGCAGCAAACATGGCAAGAAAAATGAAATAGATATCAATTATTTTATAAATCCGGAAGATGAAGAGTATGAAGAAGATGACAGCGTAAAACATAAACTAAAAATAAGCTTACCTAGAGTAGAAAATGATAGTCCTTCAGTTGAAGCTTCAGATGCTGAAAAAAGATCTTTAGACTCTTATACAATGGCTATATATCCTTCGCCTAAAGCATATTCAACATCTAACTATAATTCCGAAATCCATGGTAAATTTCAAGGTGGTCAATTGAAAACACCTTCAACACAATACAATGATGCCACAAACTCTAAAAAAGTAACATCACGAAATATAAACAAAAAAGAATCCGCTAAAAGTGATAAGAAAAAGTATAATGATCAAAAACCAGTCAACCGCGGCAATTTTAATGAAAGTGAATCTCATCACAAGCTTTCCCGCGTTGGAGCTGATGTTTTGCTTATAAAATCTGAAGTAGATCAAACTGAACCTCTGAACTCGGACTCATCTAGACAACAAAAGTCAAGAGATTTTGCACTCGAATATATTCTAGACACTCATAACGATCCTGATAATATTAAAACTTATAATGCTGCTAAAGCAGTCCGTAAAACACGGAGTGATGAACGTTTTAACTTAAACAAACTTCCAGAAAGAAGTGAGTTTAGTAGTCCTTCAAGATTAAGTGAGCTCAAGAAATCATCTACAGATTACAAAACTATTTCAAGTAATGGCTATAGTAAATCAACAGACAAGAGTCAACCAAAATTATACAATGAGTGCAGTGTTATGGTAAAACTGGATGCCGTTGAAGAATACGAAAACAAAATTCAACTTCTTACCAAAACTTTGGAAAACATTGAAAAGGATTATAAAAAGAAGATAGACGCTATAAAAATGCAGTATGATAATAACATTAAGAGTATATTAAACGAGCACAATCAAGGTGTGGAAAGTATACAGAGTCTTCACGAAGAAACTTTGCAAGATATACTTAAAATGCATGAAAATGAAGTTGAGAATTTGAGAACCATGAGCATTGATGCAATGCGAAAGGCAGATAAATTAGAAAAGGAAAACAAAACATTGAAAAACAAGATGTTAGATAGTTCATCTTGCTTAGACGAGGTAATTTGAAGATTTATACCAGTAGAAAATCCTCGCAACTTCGTCCACGTATAATTATTTTACAACCTCTACATTTTAAGTTTCTAGGTGCATGGTTTTTAGGGTTCCGTACCCAAAGGGTAAAAACGGGACCCTATTACTAAGACTTCGCTGTCCGTCTGTCTGTCTGTCTGTCCGTCTGTCTGTCACAGGGCTGTATCTCATAAACCGTGATAGCTAGACAGTTGAAATTTTCACAGATGATGTATTTCTGCTGCTGCTCTAACAACAAATACTAAAAACTGAATAAAATAAATATTTAAGGGGCGCTCCCATACAACAAACATGTTTTTTTTGCCGTTTTTATAGATAATGGTACGGAACCCTTCGTGCGCGAGTCCGACTCGCACTTGGCCGGTTTATTTTACGTTGATAGAGCTATAAGTCAGTCAGTAACGCAAGAGATTTTTAAAGACTTAAAAACGAATAAAATATCATCTTTTGACTTTTCGATTGGTCGAAACATTTTTGTAGGCTTTATATTTACTTACATATCAAATTCTCTATTTTATTGTAAAGGTGTACCAGATATTGCGCGGCATCCAAGCGCGGCATTCGCAGGACACTAGTTTGCAGCGTAACTAGTTTCAACTGTAGCAGTTAGCTCGCGGCTGATGCGTGCGGCTGTCATGCAAACAAAGCGCGGCTAGCCGTGCGCGGTTGCCGTGCGTGGCCGCCGCGCTCAATTGCCGCGCAATGTCTGGTCATACCTTAACTCAAATTCACTAACAGTATTGTTCAACAGGAACCTATAAAAATATCAACACCGGAATTAAGACGCAAAAAGCGGTCCCGCGTAGACCCCAAGCTTCTGACGAAAACAAATGTTGAGGCTTTTAATGTAAAGCCAATAAGCAAATCATATGGCCCTTGCACTTGTTCCCTCGACATCAACATTTCGGACACAATTCGAAACATATTCGAACAAGTTGATGTTGAACAACGGAAAATGGCAGAATACACTTACCTGAAGTACATTGCTAACAAGATCATGAATGGAAATGTTGATGTTAGTAATGTTTTATCGATAAACGAATATAGTATAGAAAAAACCGGCCAAGTACGAGTCGGATTCGCGCACGAATGATTCCGTACCTACCTACTCCTTTTCTACATACAGAAATATGTTGAGATTTTTTTTTCTTTCATTATAAGTAATTTGTTCATTTGTCATCTATAATTTTTATTGTTAGATAATCTTAATACGTACTTAATCTTCTTAATAAATACGAAAGTTTATTATGATGTTTGTGTGTTTGTAAGTATGTTTGCGGCTCAATCACGCTCAAACGATCAATCTCAAACGAAACGGATTTAGATGAAATTTGGAATATAGATAGCTTGTGTACTAGAATAACATATATGTATATAATACTCTTTATCCACACAAGCGAAACTACAGAAGGAAGCTAGTTAAAAAATATATTTAGCTAAATTTATTTACGCAATTAGAACTAACATGGCTCTCTATTTAACGCAGGCTTTGGATACTCAAGAGCTATCATTTCTACATCTTAAAGTGTGCCGCATTTGGAAAACAAAACTAGCTAAGGAAGAGTCCCTCCAAAAGAGAATAGACTCACTCGAAGCTGAATTAATGAACAAACAAAAGCATGCGCAACAAAATAGTATGTTTTATTCAATTATTAATTACCATTATCTTGCCAATCATCATCTTCTTTCCTTTATCCCACATGTGGGGTCGGTCATGTTTTTATTTCCTACACACTTCTTTCGTGAATGGTGTGGGGTATCGTTAGATAGGTCTTCAAAAAGTATGGAGGGTTTGTGAAAACAACTTTACGGTTAAGAGATCCGTTTGTGAAATATTAAGCTTTAGCTGTGTGAACTACGAAACCCTACATTGCGCGTGACCCGACACGCACTTGGCATTTAAAAGTAGTTATGGTAGAAAAACTACATTATCATGCCACCACAACTCCTTAAAATAACGGAACAGTACTTAGGGTGGACCGAGTAATTGTTTGCCTTTTAGGGTTTACCTAGCGATATTTGTCTGCAGTAGCAGAGCTGGACCGCAAAGTAGCGGAAGAGCGGCGCCGCCTCCAGGAAGTGAGGGAAGCTGTCTGCCGAAGCGCCACTGTCGCTGACCAGGGCTACGTGCCCCCCGTGCCGCCCCCCACAGCTCAAAAAGACTTTCTGTTTGTTGTTCTTTCTACTTCACTTAGATATAAATGCTTCTTCTACAATACTAAACGGCTTTTGCGGCTAGCTGCAGACCATTACATGTTTATATTTGGTTAGAAAATACTGCTCAGCCACGAATTTGCTAAAAACTTGAGAGGTGTCAAGGGACACCCGGATGGAACGAAGTTCTCACAAAATAACGTGGGACAAGGGAAGGGGAATCAACTTTGACTTCGACTTCGACCTCGACCTCAACCTCGACCTCGACCTCGACCTCGACCTCGACCTCGACCTCGACCTCGACCTCGACCTCGACCTCGACCTCGACCTCGACCTCGACCTCGACCTCGACCTCGACCTCGACCTCGACCTCCACCTCCATCTCGACCTCCACTTCCACCTCGACCTCGACCTCGACACAATTAATAGATATATATATTAATAGATATACTATAGCAAAAGAGTGTCGTGACAACTTTTCGTGACAACTTTTCGTAAGAATTTTTTCCGTCTAGCCCCCTTTCACAACGCGCGATAAGGAACTTCGTTCCAATAATACTATTACAATTACTATAAATTCAGTACACGACATTATAAAGAGAATTTTAATTTTTGTTTGTACCAGACAAATTAAAAATCACTGGACCAAAGGACCAATTCTACTACCCAGATCAAAAAAGTAGCCGGTATAGTAGTATATACTATGTATATATTGACTTTATTTACAGCGGTTGCCGCTGCACCGACGGGAGCCACGATCTTAGCGAGAGGCGGTCCGCTGGCGACCTCGCGCCCATCCCGAGCGGCCTCCGACCGAAGCGGACACGAAATGAAAGCAACAGGGTAAGAACTCGGGTACAAGGTACCTAAGTCGCTTTGAGCTTTATCCCTATATTCTTAGTTGACACCTCGAAATATCTCCACCTCAACTCAACCTCGAAACCGTGTTTTGTTAGCTTCGCTATCACTACATAGTATAAAGCAAAGTCGCTTTCCGCTTCCCGCGTATGTATGTATGTATGTTTGCTTATATCTTTAAAACTAAACAACGGATTTTGATGCGGTTTTTTTTAATAGATAGAGTGATTCAGGAGGAAGGTTTATATGTATAATAACATGCTACCCGTGCGAAGCCGGGGCGGGTCGCTAGTTAGTTCATAAAATTACCTCAAGGTTGGATTGTACCTTGACATTTCTCTTGACATGCTTCTGAACGACGCATGCGTGTAACAGTTTGTTTGATGAAAATCTCCACGGACTGATGACGTAATGATCCAATTGAGGAACTTCCAAAATAGCAATTTAAGATACCAAACATGAGGTACTTTTCGATGAAAATTCGATGGGCCTCGAAAGAGTTTGAGTCTAGGTAGTTTCGAGGTTACAACTAAGAATATATATAGGGGATAAGGGTGAGTTTCCTATGCGAAGCTGTGCGAACTGCGAAGCGAACCAAACACAGCGCTCGACATTGTCAAAATCGGATATTTGAGCCTTATCATTGGTCTGCTACATAAAGCCGTAACAGTGCTTGAAATGAAATGTGCCTAAATGTAAATTGTTAAAATCAAAAAGTAATATAACCATACCTAAATAACCGTAAACTATAACTGCGCTGACGCAGCGAAAAAACATCTTGTGATTTTAGCAAAGTATTTTAAAACTAAACGCAAAACATGAATGTATAGAATTCATATCGTATGTTTATAGGCGGTGTTGGCCAAACTGGACGTTGAGGAACGTCGTGAACGTGAAAAGAAGATGTACACCGACGAGCTGCCGACGCGTCTGCGCAAGTCGCAGGACCACCGCCCGTTGCGTCCCAGCAAAAAATAACGCTTATATGCGCAACTTGGACAATACCGAAATAATGAGTATTGAATGTCCAATAATGCGTCAGCTCATGGAATATACAAACCCGACTTACATTGAAAGAACAGATATATTAACTGGTCTTTGGAGCCAATACCATATCGCAGAACTCATCTAGATTACCTAAAACGATATCGTGGCGCTGTTGTGTGTTTTGGACAAAATTTTGTGGACGTATTTTATTATTTTTATATGTGTATATTTATTTTTATAACGTATTTACATATTTATTTTAATTCTTAAATTGTGACGTAAATTTTTGAGGTAATAAAATGTTATAAAATAATATTTCTTGTTTTTAAAGGCACGAGTGTAACGGCATACTAAAATATATAAATACTTAGTTATGTACTTATTCAGTGGTACGCTTATCCGTTGGTAGAATAAACGTTTGGTTCTATGCTTGGTTTTTGAGCAAAGACTACTGTCACTCTGACAGGTTTTTGAAGGGGTTAAGAAAAATATGAATAAAACATGGACAAAAGTATGAAAACTAAATGGAATTTGATTAATTTATTGACCCTGAAGAGACGACAAAGATGGTTTGGTAGAGGGTACATCCTGGTCGTAAATAATGTAAAACAATCCGAGTTTCTCAACCAAACCGAAATACCCGAATCCATTTTATATTCAGTGCTTATAAGTAAACAAAATGTGGAAACGAATAGTTACGTATGATACCTACATACTACAATAATATGGTGACAAGGATCTGATCTCATGGTGACAACGGAACTGCTTATTAAATAGTTCGATTAGGTAAAAACTTTTCATACCTGTCAAGTTCCAATGACAATGTGATATTATGTGTCATCTGTCACACAGTCCATCCATCTTTTCTTTGTTGTTCTTTATATAAAAACTGAGTGGTGCAAATAAAATAAATAAGAGATTGATATAAAAACACATTTTATTGTATATCAGTGTTTGTCGTAAAAACTAGTTGTAAATCAATTGATTGCGAGTAAATATGACTGCACGCTTTATTTAGTTTCACAGTAAGCAGGATTTACGAAGTTCACGTTAGGATCTTGATACACTGGGTTCGATACATCGAATCCAGCATCAGTAGCTTCTCTGCAAAACTTGTCGTATTCCCTTTTATCGTACATGTTTGTCAGAATCTTCCAGATTATAAGGGTCAATAGTCCTATTAAAAGCACTCCTCCTATGACACACCCAATTGTAACTGTGAATTAAATATACAAAAATAAATAAAACTTTTACATCAAACCTATCACTAGGACTTCCTGCGTTGTGAGCATCTTAAGTGTTATCTAAATATATAAACTCTTGCGTTACTGACTGACTGACTTATTTTTCAACAACAACCCTATACCACGTCCTAAAAATTTGATAATTGGAGGTTAAATAAAAAAAAATATAAAAAATCTTGTACTATGAGAACTAGATAACTGATAGAATACTTATGTACTCTTATTTTTTGTAAATACTTACTTAGGATAGGTACATAATAAATAACACCCAGACACAGAACAAACATCTATGTTCATCACACAAATATTTATCCTGGGTGGGGATCGAACCCACAACCTACAGCGCAGAAGGCAGAGCTAACCAACTGAGCTGTGAGGCCAGTCAATTATTATATGGCACTAGCCGACCCGTGACAGACGTTGTCAAATTTCAATAATCGAATAGAAAAGACTGAATTTTTTTAGTCTGTGATTTCAGATTTATTGCACACCAGCGCCATCTATACCAAAATCATCCCTTTTGCGTTCGTCGTTTCGACTTCGACTTCCACTATGAAACTTACTCCAAATATCTGCCACCGGTGGTTGATCCAGTTCTTCCTGTATCATCAGTTCTATTTGATCGGTCTCTGTGTCATCTCCCGTTACAATACGGTATTTGTAGACAATTATCTTTCCATTTTCGAGAGTCTTTCTACATCCGGTCGCTGATGTTTCTGCCTCCAATGCTGTTGTATTCATTATCGTAACTGTCTTCACTGATGTTTGATTGAATCTGAAAAGTAAGTCAATTCGACATGTTAAGTTTATATTATACTAGCCGACCCGTGACATACGTGTCCTGTCAATTTTTAATAATCGCATAGGAAAAAGCAATTTCAGCCAACTTCCAATTTTTTCCCTACAAACCTTGTACTGATAAATTAAGAATTTTCGTAGAATGCGTATCATTCTTCAATCAAAACTGCGTTGCTATGACGACTAAATGTTTTTGGAGTTTACTCCTTAAGAATCGGTTTTTGATATAAGGCGCCAAGTATGAGAAAAATGTGAGTAGTAAAATCTACTGAACGAATGACCTCGTTACGTTTTTGGTGCGCAACTTTCTAATTTGGTGTGAGCAGTGTAGCTAGATCGTGGGTAGTGTGTACCCTTACTTTGCCTATACTTTATAATGCTTTCTCTCACTCTTACTGATAGCAAAACATCTTATAGTGGGGGTACGCTCTACGCACGATCTGGTAAACTCCAGTCGTGCGTCGGAGCTGACACACACAATTTTTTGTCTGTGATGTCAGATTTTGTGCACACCAACGCCATCTATACCAAAATCATGCTTTTTCCTTTTTTTGTAATTTAAGTGTTGTTTTTCGGATTATAAGTTCCCCCTTTATTTATTCTGATTTTTATCGACATACAACAGCAAATTTCATGTTAATCCGTTTTATCGTTTATTTTTGATTAGGGAACAAACATAGCAGCCTTATCACAAACTTTCGCATTTATAATATTATTAGGATTTACATAAAATTTTGTTGCTTTTATTTATGTTTGACTGCGATTCTATTTCGATGATTTTTTTTCTAATATGTAGTTCCAAATTGGTCTCATTTAAATTTCCAATATTGTCCATTGACTTTTCGAACATTTTCGTCTGTTTTCATTTTAGTTTTTTAAACGTAATGATTGTTAATACCTACATTCGTTTTTAGTATTAAAGTCGCGAGGTTATATTAAAACATAATAATTAACCAACTTTGCATCGCAATCTGCTTTGGCTTCCTTTTCGTAATTGCACAAGGCGTAATCTTTGAGTAGCTCGCACAACTCCTTGGCGCAGTCCTTGCAGGAGTCGCAGTATTTTCCGTAGTATCCATTTTGTGAATTGCATTTGCATTGCCCGCAATTGCATACACCTCTTCCTGAACAAGGCTGCAATGGTCATTCAATTAAAAAATATATCTACCAAATGCAAACTCGTTCATTGACATACATAATATTCAATAGTATAGCATAGCTCGGTGATCGACATAAGGAGCATCACAGTGCAGTTTTGCGAGATTACCTACCTAACATTGAAATATATACCTTATTTCGTTTAGATGCCTATTCAATCAATTCAATTGATACATTTTAAATCCTTTAGTCCATAAGTCGTCGACTAGACATCTCTTTTCGAGTATAATAATATAGTCTATTAGTAGAATTAGGCACCACACTGGAGATTTACATACTACTAGCAGACCCGGCCACGCGTTGTTGTGGCTAATGTTATTTACTATAAATTGAGATGTAAGCTATCTTATCTTTCAAGTTGGATCAAACTGCACATAGTGTGCAAAGTTTGATTAAAATCGGTTAAGTAGTTAAGGAGTCCATCGCGGACAAACAACGTGACGCGTAATTTATATATATCAAGAAGATAGCACTAAGGAAAGGATCATTGACAAATAATGATAGTGTGTGTTGCCTGATTCTTCTAGGCTTGGTCGCGAAAACAGGCGTAGCTTCAACTAGCAGATTTTTCAAAGTGATCCTTGAGATTTTATTTAAATAGATACGTTTTTAACTTTGACTTTTTTTTTTTTTTTTAAATACTGGTGGACATTTTTACACATCGCCATCAAGCCCCCAAACTAAGCAAAGCTTGTACTATGGGAACTAGATAACTGATAGAATACTTATATATGTTTTTTTTTTTGTAAATACATACTTATGATACATACTACACACCCAGACACAGAACAAAGATCTATGTTCATCACACAAATATTTGCTCTGGGTGGGGATCGAACCCACAACCTACAGCGCTGAAGGCAGAGTTACTACCAACTGAGCTGTGAGTAAGTAAGTGTACCTACCTCTCCATAGAACGGTCCAATGCATGCCTTCTCGCTAGTGGGGCAGTCGCAGTGTATCCCTGTCCACTTAGTGGGATCCTTACATTTGCACTTTCCTTGCACGCAATCCCCTTTACCAATCGGGCACTTCTTACGGCACAATGCGTCGTTAAACTCACAATATTTCCCTGAGAAACTTGAGTTGTTTGTATTGTAGCACTGGCAATGGCCACAACTGAAAATATACAATGGTACATCTGTACAAAATAAATGGATCACGAATGTAATCCCCAAGTACGGTAGACAATGGTATCGATTCTGCTGGCAGGTTTTAAAATTAGAATTACCTAAAAAAAGTTAAAACAATTTCGCTCTTATTCCTTTACGTTAGAGTAGGTGGCGATTCTGGTTGTGTCCATTTTAAAAGTTGGGATTCCTCAAACACGATCCTCTTATTCCTATAACGTTAAAGTCTAAATTCGCGTAACCTCCGGATGACAGTTTTAAAAATTATAGCTCAAATTTAGATTTAACGTAAAGGGATAAAAGCGAAATTGTTTTAGGTAATTCTAATTTTAAAACGTTGCCAACAGAATCCTCTCAGATTTCCAGGCGCTACCTGTGTAAAAGGGGTTTGAACGTGTCTCTGACTACCCTCTTTGGGTATGTTCAAGGAACTGACCGCCTGGAGATCTGAGTGGATATCTACTGTATCTGGGGATTACAGTCGTGATCCTATTTATATTTGAATAGATTTTTTTAAATGAATATTTAACTCGTTACCTACATGTTACAAAACGACTCACGGCCTCACAGCTCAGTTGGTAGTAACTCTGCCTTCAGCGCTGTAGGTTGTGGATTCGATCCCCACCCAGGGCAAATATTTGTGTGATGAACATAGATGTTTGTTCTGTGTCTGGGTGTATTTACAAAAAAGTAGGTATATAAGTATTCTATTAGGTATCTAGTTCCTATAGTACACGCTTTACGTAGTTTGGGGTTAGATGGCAATGTGCAACAATGTCGACCAATATTTATTAAAAATATATGTAATTCGGAATTTCTTACACGCAGTCTCCCTGACCATTGCACAACGAGTTGTCCAGTTCTTGCTTTTTGCACAGCTTCTTGGTTTCGGATGCCATTTTTGCACTGCATTCAATCTCACATGTGTCACCACTCCTGCAATAAATAGGTAGTATAGTTATTTAGCACAAACTTAATTTATCGTTGACTAGCTGACCCGTGCCCGCTTCGCTGTGCGTAAGACATTTCTAATACCATCGTGGTCTTTTTTGTAGACGTTTTTAAGGTGTACAATACTTGTAGTACATTATTTTGATATATCTCGTGGGGTTCAGCCAGCATTTGCAATGTAAGCGCAAAAAAATGTGTTTATTTACGACATCACATTAGAAACCTCTAAAATTATCAGTGTTTCTCTACTATATTATGCATGTATTATACATATAAACCTTCCTCCTGAATCACTCTACCTATTTAAAAAAACCGCATCAAAATCCGTTGTGTAGTTTTAAAGATATAAGCAAACATACATACATACATACATACATACGCGGGAAGCGGAAAGCGACTTTGCTTTATACTATGTAGTGAAGTCTTTTTCAAACAGACTTCAACCCGTGGGTTGTAAACTATGACCATTGGTACTGGCTATACGTTGATAGATCAGTCATTCAGTCAGTCAATAACGCAAGATTTTTATATATTCAGATATTTTTAGGGTTTCGTACCCAAAGGCTAAAAATGGGACCCTATTACTAAGACTTCGCTGTCCGTCTGTCCGTCTGTCCGTCTGACCCCAAGTACTGTTATTAGAACTGTTATTCTCCGGTTAAACTAATTTAGACTTTAACGTACCTAAAACGTTTTCTGTTGAAAAATATTTTTTAATGACAAGCTTTTATAATATTATTCAAACCATCGAGCAACAGCGCGCTATCACCTGTCACATCATTATAACATTGTCATCGGAACGGGTTTAGGAAAGATTTTATTCAATGGAATAATTACTCGACACATAATAATTACACACTCAATAGTAAACCAAAGAGTTCAGTTGTGTCTGTTGAATAGCTCCTGACTCTGAACCCATCATCAGATCAGCTCGCTGTCACCATATTATTGTATTGTCACCAGAACTAAAGGTGTAAGCAATATTTTCAGCTCAATCGGATACCAACAAATGGTCAAAAAATGGTATGCAAATTTTGAAAGTTACAAACAATAAAATCATACGAACTGTGCAAGTTACAAAGTTGTAAAGGTACAAAGTTGTAAACAGATGGATCGTATTTTTTTGTCAGTTTGGTACAACAGAAATGGCACCACCGTTTCACCTTTTCTACAATGCATAGTCCTTATAGCTTACCATTCATTTTTGCATTCACAAATTCCACATTGCTTTTTTCCGTGCAAATTGCAATCTTTGCTGCTATCTTCATCTATTTCACATGGACATTTACAATCAATTGTCACTTGAATTGTTAGCTTATCACTTATTCCAAAGGGATAGATTTCGATTTCCGAAACATTTTTAGTGCAACCCATTGCTGTTATAGTAGCTTGGATATTTACTTCTGGTTTTTTTTCGGAGCTTATACATTGATCGCGCTCGTCGCAATTAGTTTCTATTTTGATGTATTTGCCCCCCCCATTTTTTACAAGCCTCACGTTTCTAGACGCACTCTGTAATAAAAACAAACAATTATCTTAATTTAAATATAAGTCTTCTGTACGTGTGTTTGTCCTCAACTCCTCCTAAACGGCTAGATCGATTTGGTTTTAGTTGAAATTTTGTATGTACCTACTCCTATATTTCAATGGGTATCTGGATGGTTTGAAAATACAACTAGACTCAGTTGGTGGTATGTTACTAAATTTGATTTGCTGTACTCTTAATAAATAGGCGGTATGAATCAACTTGTAAGAATCAACACACCTATGTTAGGCAGTTACCTACTAGCAATTTATATAAAACGAATATCACAATAATGTTTTATCGGAAATTTATACGAAGATTTGGTACCTTAGAATACTTACCTACACAATTACTATTTTCGTGGAGATCTCTAGTTTTATGAAAATCAAATATAATCATCACTACATAGTATAAAGCAAAGTCGCTTTCCGCTTCCCGCGTCTGTATGTCTGTATGTATGTTTGCTTATATCTTTAAAACTACACAACGGATTTTGATGCGGTTTTTTTTAATAGATAGAGTATTTCAGGAGGAAGGTTTATATGTATTAAACCCGTGCGAAGCCGGGGCGGGTCGCTAGTCTTATATAACTTGCTGACAATGTAGCTTTTGATAGGAGAAAGAATTTTAAATATTGGTTTATTATTTTATCCATTACAAACAAAAATACCAATTTTCACCTCTTTTATGTAGTGTTAGAAAAAAATGTTATGTAAAATTGAATACTCACGATGTAAGCGTTTTTTATAAGACCTATGATTTCGTTATCCTGCAGTTTTACGACTTGGGCTCCAGCAATTTCCTTTATTAAAACTGTGTAAGGTTCCATGACATCGTTTAAGACTGCAAATACAATAATGAACTTGCCTTCGTTGGCCACGTAATTTATTTGACTCACGGACGGGTAGTCCAGACTTAAAAAAGACTTCTCATTGCCCAAATGGCATTTCATGTCGTTTGGTTTGTATGCTCCGACTATTTTACCATCTCCGGCGCTGTGGTAAGTTGCATCGGATGCTAAAATAATTATACGTCTGGCCTGCACTCCCGTTTTGTCTGCACTCCTCCAAAGTATTTCATCACATGTCATAACTTGCATCAGGGCATCGAGTCCTGCTTCAGGTGAGTCATAATTGGCATCGTTTTTGTTACGATAAGTGCGAACAATTTGTTGGAAATGTGTCTGATTGTTTGTCAGAGGCAGATGGTTCTTAAAAACATGGCAGGTATTGTGAAATCTGTAACTAAATTATTTATTTAGTTAGATGTATTTCTAGATAACGTAGAAACATAAAATATACTTCTGGATACTTCTGGCATACGAGCTGTCAGATGAAGAATATACAGTAATACAGTTACAATTACTAATACAGTTTCCCCCCCGGTCGAATGTGCCCGGTTACTTTTTAGGGTTTCGTAGTCTACAAGAAACCCTTAGAATTTTGTCGTCCGTCAATCCGTCCGCAGCTTAGCTCAGAGAGTTAAACTGCTGAAAAGCTGTTATAATGGCATATTATATACATTATACAGCCTACTTGAAAATTATTATTTTAGTGATAAAATGCAAATATTTTACAACAAATTATTGTGAATTAAAAATAATATGTTAATAAATGTTTTTGTCGGCTTAATTTATTTACACATACATTTATTTATTTCAAAAGTGTAAATGGATTTTCAATGGCATAAAACCTCTTTGTTGTGACAAAAAAAAACTGTATTACCCGGTTAAATTGAAATTGCTCTGTTTACTCGCATTTAATTTGCAGTTAGGTACTAACTTAACTTTGTAGGGATAATTGTATTATGCACTAGTGCGTAATATTATTTAGCACGAGTGTGATATAGATCGGTTTAACTAATATCAATGCAATAAGGCTCACTTTACGAGCAAGTGTGTTGAAAAATATATTAGGTACCTATGATATTTCTATAGTCAAAGATTAAAAAGTATTAATTGAGGATGTCTGAAGAGCACATGATGACTTAGAATGCAATTTATTTTAAAAGTTTGTTTTGACCCCAAATTCAATTAATCCAATCAAATCATTCAAATCGAAAAAAATAAGCGAATAATGTTTTTTTTTAATCCAATGCAATCAAGCACTTGTTAACGTATTTTACATAAAAAATAAGCATTTTGAAAAACTCACGTATTATAGGGGTGAAGGGGGCTTAGCCAAATCTCACGACATCTTACCAAAGGGGGGAGGGGTCGAATTATATAATATTTATAAAACGTGTCTTACTTGGGATCAGCATATGGTAAAGCAGGCTTCTCTACGAAGCTTCCAATTCCTAAATGTACATTATTCGACAATTCTGTTAGCATATTATAAATCTTCATCGTCTGATCGGCAAGTTCTGTTGCATACTTAATCATAGTGTAAGAGCTATCCATCAGAAAATACATATCTAATGGAAACTGTTCCGCTGGTTTATACGACATATCAACTGTTACCGGAACTCCAGGACGCAGTGTTAGTTTCATTTTTTGTGGACGAAATTGAACTTCATCGCCTTTCGTGGCACTAAATTCTCTATTTTCAATAGGTTCATATTTTTTAGATTCAGGGTTGTTGATGTAGTTCGACAGGCACCATTCTGTATTAAGTATACTGTCTTTGTAGACTTCTGACTGGGGTTGGCATCTCGCACTTAGTTCTGTTATATTTTTCATGGTATTCTGGAAAAGGAATAATTGTTCAAAGAATATTATTAAATAAAAACCGGCCGAGTGCGTGTCGGGCCACGCGCAATGTAGGGTTCCGTAGTTTACACAGCTAACAGCGTTATTTAAGTTATTTTAAATTAGTTTTTGTACTAAATTTATAGGGTTTCGTAGTCTACAAGAAACCCTTATAGTTTTGCCATGTCCGTCCGTCTGTCCGCAGCTTAGTTCAGAGGCGCTTAGGGCTAGAAAGCTGTTATTTGGTTTAAATATACATATTCGTTACGCTGACAAAGTGGTAGTCGTTGGATAGGTCTTTAGAAAACATTGTTGATTTGAGACAACAACTTTTCGATTAAGGGATCCGTTTGTGAAATATTACGCTTTAAAGCTCAAATTTTTGTTAGAGTCCAGTGCCTCCCCCCTCCCTAAAAGCTAAACTATTGGTTTTGGAGGCGTGAAAAAATTCAAGGTAGTAGTACATATAACGAAATTAAAAGGAAAATTATCATAGCTAAGTAGGCTTTGCCAGTTTACGAGTAATAGTCGACCAACTTATAAAATGTACTTGAATAAGTAATATTAAAAACCGGCCAAGTGCATGTCGGGCCACGCGCAAAGCAGGGTTTTGTAGTTTACACAGCTAACAACGTTATAATAAGTAATTTTTAATGGTATTTATACTAAAAAAACAATATTATTTCTTTCTTATGCATATTTTATAAGTTGGTCAACTATTACGTCTATTACTAGTAAACTTATAAAGCGTTCTTCTACGATTTCGTGTGGGTCCAGGAGGCTCAACTCATTAGTTAAGTAAAGGTATTAGATAGATAGATAGATTAGAATATTAGAATAGAGAACTACAGTGGACCTCCGGTAATCCGACAAACATTATGCAGGGCAGTGTCGGACTATCGAATTTGTCGGATTATAGAGCACTGCCTAAGACCCCCTGTAGTCCGGAAAATTGCGTTTGATAAATAGCTTACCATCGCGCACCAAACACATCTTTCACTTGCATGCCCAATGCATTCACTACAGGTCTTGAGTTCAGAGCAGTTGGGAACGCAGTATACTAAGCCAGTGTGAGAAACCACGCCCAAAAAACTTAATAGTAACACGTTCATTGTTACCGATCGATCAGCACTGTACCGAGCGGTAAATATGTCTGGACAAGTTTCGATTTAATGTCTGGCAAAAAGGAAAAGTTATAAATAACTATGTTTCAATGTGGTTATCAAACGATTGAATAAGGAAATACGTTGCTTTTTATGTATGGATTTTACTAAACCTTTTGACCTGTTGTTCTGATTTTGATGGTATTTTAGGGTTTCGTAGTAGTCTACAAGAAACCCTTAAAGTTTCGACATGTCCGTCCGTCCCGTCCGTCTGTCCACAGCTTAGCTCAGACACTCTTGTAATTTGCCAAGAACATAAATATTAGTCACGCCGACAAAGAGGTAGAATTAAAACGTGAAAAAAAAAATTAGGGTACCTTCCCCAAATGTACCCCATAGTGCGGGATGTCGATGGATGGTTTGTGAAAACAACTTTTCGATTAAAGTGCTAATTTTTGTTAGAGTCGAATGTGTCGCCCTGCTAGCTAAACTATTAGTTTTAAAATGTGATGAAAATCATAGTAGTCACTACATACCTAGTATAAAGCAAAGTCGCTTTCCGCTTCCCGCGTCTGTATGTCTGTATGTATGTTTGCTTATATATTTAAAACTACACAACGGATTTTGATGCGGTTTTTTTTAATAGATAGAGTGATTCAGGAGGAAGGTTTATATGTATAATAACATGCTACCCGTGCGAAGCCGGGGCGGATCGCTAGTAGTACATATAACGTAGTTAAAAGGAAAACTATCACAGCTAAGTACTAAGGCTTTACAAGTTTACGAGTAATAGTACTAATAGTCGACCAACTTTATTTTTCAAACTATCGTGATTGACATAACTATAGATTTTAACACGGGTGTTTAAATTTATTTTCCCGACGTTTCGGCTATGTAATGCCGGGGTCCCACGGCCCGCGTTTTCACGCGCCAGACCGCGCCAAGGCGGACGGACGCGCCGTGGGAACGATGCATCCGTGGTGGCCCGTGCTCGGAACGCTCTGTACGCGACGCGCCGGACGCACGCAGGCGGTGCGTCATCCGGCGCGGCCTGTCGTTTTACGCGCCGTGGGACCCCGGCTTAACATAGCTGCCCGCGACCATGGCTATTGTAACCATTGAAAATTATATAACGTTGTTAGCTTTGTCGAAGCCGTACATTGCGCGTGGCCCGTCACGTACTTGGCCAGTTTTTTCTATTGTGTAGAAAACAGTCCCAAATTAGCCCCGTTTTTATTATCATCATCTTCCTGCCATTATCCTTTATGTGGGGTCGGCCCAACATGTGTACTTCCATTTCCCTCTATCAGCCGTCATCTCATCACTCACTCTTTTCTTACCCATGTCATCTTTCACACAGTCCATCCATATTTTCTTTGGCCTACCTCTACGTCAACATCCCATCCACATTCATTCCTAATATTCTTCTCGTTACATCACTTTCTTCCCTCCTCATAACATGCCCAATGCCCATACCACACTAACCTATTGCTCCTCATCTTTTCCGTCTCAGGCGCAACTTTCAAACTTTCTCTTATATACTTATTCCTTATTTTATCCATCGTCGTCACTCCACACAATACTTAATACCTAATACTTAGCCAAAGTTTTCTTGGGCGAGTAGCATTGAACGGTCAAGCGGTAGGTAGGTTATTCTAAAGTTGTATTCTAAAATTGTATTATACCATTTATTGTGGCAATGACTGATTAAGGAAAAGTTGTAATTTAATATATGTAGGAACGCATTATTAGTATATGGTAAATCCGTAACAAATAACTGTTTAATCATAAATCTTATTATCCTGTAGGTCTGTATGTCACTGAAATCCTCCTAAACGGAAGGATCGATAAAGGTGATTTTTATGTATGTTGAGTACCACTGGATGGTTGCAGCCCTAACAGATAATCGAAATCGTATCATCTGGTAAAAAGATAATCGAGAACCGATTCGTACGGAATAACCAAAAAAGCAACAACAATAAATAAATACGCGTCGAAATGTGAACCTCCTTTTTTCGCCGATTGAAAAAGGAGGCATTGCAACGCATGCTGGGCACTTGTAAATAAATAGTTGTAAATAAATATAATAGAATAGAATAGCTTATTTCAAACAATCATATAAAACATTTGTATAACTTAGCTGTTTAAAAAAGAATAAAGACCTTTGTAAAATTACATTAGTATTCAAATATATATAACTAGCTGACCCGTGCCCGCTTCGCTGTGCGTAAGACATTTCTAATACCATCGTGGACTTTTTTGTAGACGTTTTTAAGGTGTACAATACTGTAGTACATTATTTTGATATATCTCGTGGGGTTCAGCCAGCATTTGCAATGTAAGCGCAAAAAAATGAGTTTATTTACGACATCACATTAGAAACCTCTAAAATTATCAGTGTTTCTCTACTATATTATGCATGTATTATACATATAAACCTTCCTCCTGAATTACTCTATCTATTAAAAAAAAACCGCATCAAAATCCGTTGTGTAGTTTTAAAGATATAAGCAAACATACATACATATTACATACAGACGCGGGAAGCGGAAAGCTACTTTGCTTTATACTATGTAGTGATAACAAATAAAAAAACTGACAGAAAATACAGAATAGAAGGGTAGATTTACAGTTTAAAAAATCTTTACCTCCCGTGCTAGTAGATAATTGTGTTGCAGCAAGGTAAATAAATTTATATCAAAAACAAAATAAATAACATCTTATACGAATACTAACTGCTCGCCCCGGCTTCGCACGCGTGATAACTGGATAAAAAGTAGCCTATCTGTTATTGTAAGTATAAGCTATATTATTGTAAAGTTTAAATTTAATCCGTTCAGTAGTTTTTGCGAGAAAGAGTAAACAAACCCACCCAACACACACACACACACACACATACATACACACACGCCCACGCACACGCACACACACACACACACTAACAAACTTTCGCATTTATAATATTAGTAGGATATTACAGAATATGTACAAAATATATAAGAACCAGTTGAGCCATCTAAAAACCGTGATGGTAAATAAATAATCTAGATAATTATCCAGCCCCACGCGAGCTAAGCCGTAAGCCCACGCTAGTTGTGTGGTATGACAACAAGTTTATGTTTAATTTACCTTATAGGCAAATATTTTCATGTTTTAACGGAATTACTGGTCACATTAACTAGCACCATTGGGTGAATGTGACAATGAACAGAAATATCTTAATATGTTTCGCTCTAATTGCGTTTCCGAGTTTAATAAAAGCTCAATCATCATGTCACAAACATAAAAATTGTGGTGAATGTATAACAGATGCAAGTGTCGTCTGTGTCTGGTGTAATTCCGTAAGTTTTAAACATTATCATGTATAATATAAGCTATCCCACAAAAAAAAATCTGTAAAAAAACTAGCCAAGTCTCGATGGAGCTGCTTGTTTATCTCTAAAAAGAAATGAAATCTAGACAAAGTCGTGCCAAGTCTGTGGTTCCTTACTGCGATTTCTTTATTATTATAGTCACTTAACTATAATAATAAAGCATTTTTCTTAATTTTTCTTCAGATTTCACTTCTTTTTGTAGAAACGTGGGCTTATTGATTTATTTTATTAGATTTTCTTATTTGACACAGTTATTTGCTATGTATGTCGATTTTTTTAAGTACCAATAGTAGAAGGGGGCATTACCATATCTCTAATACAGCTGAGACCAGCTGAGGGTTCTTCATCAGATACTTCATACCTTCGATTTTTGATATCAAATGAAGCGGCCCACCAAGTTAAATATTTTTTGTAAAGGCGGTATGTCGATCTCTAATAGCTTGGTTAGGCTCTTGTGTTTTCTAATCAGGGTCACCAGGTACTCCAGATCTTCGATTATCCTAGTTTTTATAGTTTTCCCTTTATGTGACCATTAAACCCTAACTCTGTACCAAATTTCAGCTCTCAGAGTTTATGGGAAGTACTAGTTCTATTCTGATGATCATGAGTGAGTGAGTGAGTGAGTGTCATAAATGCGAAACTTTGCTTTCGCTTAACTTCGGAACTAAATGACCTACAGACTTGAAATTTTGGATTTTAAGTATGTGATTATAGCTTACTGGTTGACGAAAATTTTTGCATTCTGGTCTTATCCAGAGGTTCTCAAATAGGGGCCTGAAAATGCGGCGAAATTGTTCCTGTAAAGGATGGTACGGCAGTGTTTGCTTCGCGCTCGACTTGGCGGGGGCACTACCGTGCCCCCCGATATTACTGTAAAGTTTCATGTAAATCCGTTCAGTAGTTTTTGCGCGAGAGAGTAACAAAAACACACCCCCACTCACAAACTTAATTTATAATATTAGTAGGATTTACGTGCGTCGTTCAAGGGTACGCCCTATCATTATCACTAACACCATTCAATCGTATCGTAAAACCATGTTAAGAAATTCTCGTGAATTTTTACGACCGGCCGCCTTCCTGACGTAAACCCTCATTGGGAATATGTTGTACTATGCGGGAAGTAAAGCAACCTTCAATACCTACTTGAAAGTATTTTTAAACTTATTAAAGGGGGGTGCTGGCAAACTCTTCAAATCTGTGAAGGTGGTAATGGTACTTGAAAACACGAGTACACCCACCACTAACCGCCAAACATAGTTTAAAAAAAATGCATCTAAAATACTATAATTTTTTCAGATCGATCCAAAATATGATAAAGAGGAAAGGTGCGTACCTAAAGAATCTTTGGATCCGACATGGTGCTCAGGCTATTTGGATTTACCAGAAAACGAGAGCATCAATGTGGCAATAAACAAAAACTTTAGTTCAACAACAGACGAGGTGGTCCAGATCAGACCACAAGAGTATGACCTGAAAATTCGACCTGGACAACCTTTGAATTTCCCATTTTCATTTAAAGGAGCCAGTAATTACCCAGTAGATTTATATATACTGTTGGATGCCTCCTTGAACATGAAAGACCTCAAAGATACTATTTCAAATCATAGTAAAATCATTTTCGAGACCATGCAAAACTTGACTACTAATGTATACATAGGATTTGGATCTTATGTCGAAAAACGAATGGCGCCTTATACACTGTAAGTTCATTATATATAAATACCTTTGTCTTTAGAAACTTTCATGTCAAATATATATTTGAATAGGTATATAATAAAATAAATATTGGTGGACATTTCACACAGCGCCATCTAGCTCCAAACTAAGCAAAGCTTGTACTATGGGAACCAGATAACTGATAGATCACGTATATACATTTTTTTTGTTGTAAACACATACTTATTATACATATTAACATCCAGACACAGAACAAACATCTATGTTCATCACACAAATGTTTATACGGGTGGGGATCGAACCCACAACCTACAGCGCAGAAGGCAGAGCTACTACCAACTGAGCTGTGAGGCTGTATTTATAAGGCATACGCAGTCAAAAATATATACGTTTTTTATAAACGTAAATACAGAGCTAGACTAGTGTCTCTACTTCGGCTACTCTTATATCATTATGACTTTCGACATTTTGTTGTGGGGGAGTGATGCAAATATAATTATCTTATAAATATAATCCCTATTTTCCCTGGTCATAGCATCACGCGTGAACGGCTGGACCGATTTTGCTAATTATTTTTTGTTGTATTCGTTATTATCAGGAGAAGGCTTGCAACCTGTCACGTATGGAATACTAACTACTGCAAAATGTGGGCATGTGCCAAATATAATATTTGGACGTGCCTCTGACTATCCCCACTAGACATCTTCAAACGATCCAAGCGCCTGGAGATCCGAGAGGATGTCTACCGTACTTGGGGATTACAGTCGTGATCCTATTTATTTTATTGTTATCACTACATAGTATAAAGCAAAGTCGCTTTCCGCTTCCCGCGTGTATGTAATATGTATGTATGTATGTTTGCTTATATCTTTAAAACTACACAACGGATTTTGATGCGGTTTTTTTGAATAGATAGAGTGATTCAGGAGGGAGGTTTATATGTATAATAACATGCTACCCATGCGAAGCCGGGGCGGGTCGCTAGTAGATTCATATAACAGATAATTATTTTTATTTTTTGTAATACTTATAATATATCGCCCGTGAACTTCTGACAACTTCTAACTGATATTTTTACACAAAATGGCTCAATTATAAAAAAATCTGAATAATTATCGTAAAATGTATCTGTACCTACGCAGATAGAAGATTTCATAAGTTCGGACGCCATATCTATACATATAGTAAAACTGTAGAAGAGTTCAATTCTGTACATTGAATAAAAAACAAAAAAATACTCCTAGGGGTCTGTATACAAGTAACACAAGCCAAAAAAAAACATTTTGAAATTTTTGTCTGTCGGTCTGTCTGTCTGTTGTCTGGCTTTCACGCAAAAACTACTGGACGGATTTTGATGAAACTTTTTTTGTTATATAGCTATTAGTCCTCGGCAACTTATAGGCTATAATTTTGGAAGATCGGTACCAGATGTGAAACTATCTGTCCCCCAGCGAAGCGGGCACGGGTCAGCTAGTACATAATATTATAGTATAATAGTAGTAGGTAGAATAGTATTGTTGAGTGAATTTACACCTAATTACAACTCACCTTTGTTTTAGTATACTCGATAACAATTCAACGGTATACTCCTTCAAGCACAGGGTAAATCTAACGAGCAACTACAGTGAATTCCAAAACGCTGTTGATTCCATTAAGTTCGGCGCAAACGTTGACGAACCCGATAGTGGTTTTGAGGCTCTCGCGCAAGTATTGGCGTGTAATATGGGCTGGAGAGATATTTCAAGAAAAATCTTACTGTTAATCACCGAGAAGCCCCAACACGTGGTCGGCGACGGCCGATCTGCGGGCATCTTTAAACCTTTCGACGGCAAATGCTACACTAACGTCGACGGATACTACACAAATGAACTTGAAATGGATTATCCATCACTGGCTAAAATCAACAATCTCGCTTTAAAAAGACAGGTCACAATCATCTTCACACTCAAAAGTAATAAATATCAACCCTTCTATGACAATTTGAAAAGTGTTATAAGAAATTCCAAGGTCGCTATTTTGCAAAATAATAACATTGTAGAGCAACTAAAAGAAAGTTATTTGGTGAGTAAATCGCACATTCGGCACCTTAAAACTCGAGATTTGCGCTGAGATTTGAATATTGATTTTTACTTTACTGGATGCAAGAAAAGTGCATGCGGCGGAGATGCGAATGTTGAGATAGATGTGTGGAGTGACGAGGATGAATAAGATAAGGAATGAGTGAGTATATCAGATGAAGTTTGATTCAAAAGATGAGGAGCAATAGGTTAGCGTGGTATGCGCAGTGGGTAGGGCATGTCATGGAAGGAAGTCATGTAACGAGAAGACTGTTAGGAATTAATGTGGATGGATGTAGACGTAGAGGTAGGCCAAAGAATAGATGAATGGACTGTGTGAAAGATGATATGAGTAAGAAAGGAGTGAGTGATGAGATGACGCCTGATAGAGGGAAATAGAAGAAGAACACATTTTGTGCCGAACCCCCCTAAGTGGGATAAGGGCAGGAAGATGACAATGACATATTTACATAGCATCAAGCATCCCGCTCTGATGATTTTCATGACGTAAGCTTGCTCAGCACCTGATTAAGCATCATCCTCTTGGCCTAATTTGCTTGACATTTTAAGGGTTCCATTTGAGGTAAAATAAAAAAAACAAAGCCCTTATAGGATTACTTTAAGAGAACAAAATAGTCGAAAACTGAACTGAGACGCAAGCATGATCCCGCTATTGACTACATAAACTGAGCCCTTTGATAGAATAATGTTGCAAATTTGAGGAAAAATAAGTTTGGATTAGTAACTATTAAAATGATGTCATATCGTGTTTTCAGGAAATCAGTAGAAATATTAAATTGGAAGTTGAAGTAAAGTCAGGACACAGGAAGAATTATGACATTACATTTAAACCTGACTGTACCGGAAGTAATAAAAAAGAAGAATGCATAGTGTTTACTGAAAACATACTAAATTTTACGGGGTTTATTACCCTTAATGAATATTACAAAAAAGATAATGAAGCGATTGAAGTATCTGTTCAGGGTATAAATGAGAAACTCATAATTAACTTAGATGTCATCAAATGCTCTTGCGAAGTAGAAAAAAAAATCTCTAATTCGTCGCATTGCCATGGCCAAACGCTGCAATGTGGAATATGTTCTTGTGATAGTACCAGGTAAGTAAATAAAATACAGCTTAGAGTCACCGGTCAGTCGGGTGAGTTACTTGAAATTGTCACTTAAAAGCTTAAAATACTTCACAAACGAATTCCTAAATCGAAAAGTTGTTTTCGCAAACCCCCATACTTTTGAAAGACCTATCTAACGATACACATACGGTGTGGAGGAGGTACCTATACCTACCCTGAAAAAATTGTTTTTAAAGATTTTATTTTAAGACTTTGTTTACATTACTAATATGTATATACTGTACTGTACATGCCATATTACAGCTTTCTAGCACTTTCTAGGACGGATAAGCGGGTTTCTTGTCTTGTAAACTACGAAACCCTAATATCGGGTTAGTCCGGATATGCCCACTGACTATCCCCATCAATGGGGATTTCTGGACAAAAAGTCCAGTACGATTACCATGGTGCCTACCCGTACTTGGGCTTGTTATCGTTATCTTATTTCATAATTTAAATGGCATATTTTCACCTTGCTTATTTTATTTTAGAAATGGTATCAGATGCATGTGCGAAACGGGCCAGGTCAATACAGGAGATGATTTTTGTGTTGGCCCTTCGTCTAATAACTCTTTGTTGTGTAGTGGAAATGGCGAATGCCAGTGTGGGCTTTGCACAGAATGTTACGAGTACCGGTAAGTTGGGCGAATACTACATAGCATGAAGTTTCTTTGGCTCCACAGGGATAGAAGATTTGACTTGATTCTTTGAAATATGCGCCAACAAAATCGACACCACTACCCAAATAAGATCCAAGAAAATGTGATAAAAATGCTATATCTTAAAAACCATTAACTAAACATAAAAAACTTTTATTTAATTTAAGTAGGTGACTAAATCCTATGATTGACTAAATTATGTAAAAATTATCTAAATATAAGCTAAATCATACCTGTCTTTAATTTGTTTAAATAAATTCTAACCTGCACTTATTGCAAAATATTGAGAAAAACTAATGTTTTTCAAACGACAACCACACATTTGGTAGAATTTATGACTTAAAAGTTATAAGAATTTGTAAAATTACTAATTTGGTTATGAAATGATAGATTCCTAAACGCAATAGCTAGTATCAGTTTCAGATGGTTTCCGAACCTAAGCTCGCTGCCACGTGTTGAGCTATGCTATGGTTTTTCCTACGTCTTCTCTAACTTACTACCACAGCTAACTGTATTTGAGCTGCTGTCTGGTCCACATTTCCTTAACAACCCATTTTCTCACACACTTCCGCGTGCTTCGTTCATTTCCAGCTTCGGCTCTTATTGCGAATGCGACCGAAGGCGCTGTCCTGGGTTCGAAGAAAGCAGCGGCGTGGAGTGCGGCGGACACGGGAAATGCAGCTGCAGCGGAGTCACAAAGGAGACGTGCTCGTGCAATAAGGGATGGAGCTACAAGCCAGGGGCAGAGTACCTAGGATGTGTGTGCCCGACGGACGTCAAGGACTCTTGTATCAACAAACACTTTAACACGGTGAGCTCTCGACCTGATGGACCAATTTGTCTGTCATCTGACATCTAGGACAACATTGCCGCTGTCAAGTATTAAGAAGAATAATATGTTTTCTGTTGAAACATATTTTTTAATTACAAGCTTTTGTAAAATCATTTAATTAAACCATCGAGCACTAGCGCGCATCTGTCACATCACATAACATTATCATCGAAACTTGATAAGTATGCAAAGTTTTTACTAAGGAGTTCCATCGTGAGTGTCTGTTGAACAGCTCCTGACTCCATCATCAGATCAGCTCACTGTCACCATATTATTGCATTGTCACCGAAGTTACTTAAGTATGTGAAATTTCAGCTCAATCGGTTGTTGATAACTGCTTCAAAATTGAATTGCAAGATTCCACCTTAACAAACATAGTAACATAGTTATTACATACATACATTGCAAGTTAAATAAAAGCTTGTAAAAATCAGTTTGTTTTGAAGAAAATGGTGGCGGCGGCGAAAACTTCGACATAGAAATTTAACAGAGCCTTCCAACGTGGCTAAAAATGAAGTCCGCCGCCGATGTGATATTTGCAAGTAATTTTAATTTACTTATTTGTTCAGGTTTGCAGTAACCGCGGCCTATGTACCTGCGGCTCCTGTGTCTGCGACCCAATAGCTCAATGGGACAAGCGTACTGAGCAATGTCCCCTATGTCAGATGAAGCCCAACCCGGACCGCCATAGCCAGCAATGTAATGTCATTACCACATGCATTTCTTGTCGTAAGAACTCGGATAACTGCGACAAAGAGTGCGATGGTATTGTCCTAGAACACAAGTACGACGACTTACCTGAAGAATACTTGAACAGCAAAAATTGGAGTCTTTGCGACCAACAGAAAGTTGATATGGGATGTTACACTAAATTCGTGTATCAATACGATGATATGCATTATAAGATTCTGCTAAAGATGGAAGACAAAAATAATTGCGCTGAGAATTATTACAGTGAGTAGATTTTTCTAATTCCTGCTCTTCTAATATATTTATCTCTAGTCTAAAGTTATCGGTTTCTGTAACAAGCTATTAACTGCACAATATGTTTATGTTTATGCAAGTACTCGTGGTTCCATCTATCGGCGAGTAGCAGAACTTAACATAGTGCTAACAACAATATCTAGAACCAAGCAGTTTGACAACCCAAGTTTGACAAAACAACTTTAACCCAAGGTGTAAAAAAATTACTCATACCGCCGGGGCGGACTGCTTTATGTAGGATCCTACATGATAAAATTGTTTTTTTTTCATTAACAGAGTACGGCGGTATACTACTCCTCACTCTTCTTCTAGTCGGTATCTTCACGATACTGGCCTGGAAGGTCTTCACATGGCTGCAAGATCGAAAGGAGTACGCGAAATTCGAAGCTGAACATAAGAATGTGTTGAACAGAGCATCGGTGAACCCACTTTACGACGGACCAACAACCACCTTTAGGAACCCCGCCTTTAAGAAATCTTGCCATAACTGATTATTTAAAGTAGGGCCAATTTAATATGTCACATTTAATTTGACAGACGTTGTCCTGACAAATTTTAATAATCGCATAGGAAAAAGCATTTTCATGCCACTTCCAATTTTTTTACCTACAAACCTTGTACAGATAAAATAAATTACGAATTTTAGTAGCGTATCATTCATTAATCAAAACTGCGTTGCTATGACGACTAAATGCTTTTAGTCTGTGATGTCTGATTTGTTGCCCACCAACGCCATCTGTACCTAAATAATCCTTTTCGTATTTTTTTATTACATAGGGATTGTTTTTCGGATAACAGGTTCGTCCTTTTGTTTATCTGATTTTTATCTAAATACTAAAGCAAATTTCATCTTAATCCGTTTTGTTGTTTTGGATTAGGACACAAACAATATACGAACTCACAAACTTTCGCATTTACAATATTATTAGGAATTATTTTTGTTAAAAATACATTATTCTATTGTAATATGAAGCTAAGACTGACAGTTGTCAGATGTGATCTATTAATAAACCTGCCTTGAAATATTTAAATTTTTCCACATAGGTAAATACCTAAAGTAATGAAAAAAAACTTAAATAATTAGATAATATATTTTAGTATTAGTTGGGAATAGAATTAGGTATTCGTTAGGAAAAGAATATTAATGTAAAATTAATATGAATAACGGCAATAAACAAATACTATTCGTTGCTGTCAGTACAAAAAGTCGTATGTCAAAATTTTACCATTTTTTATATTGGCTGTATGTGTAGTAAATTGATTTGCAGGAGTATTATAAACGTATGTAAGCTATAAAACTAAAGCTATTTACATTTAAATATTGTAAAAAAACTTCATAGATAAGATAATAATCAGTTTTTTTGTGTCTCCTGAAAACCTAACGTTTTTACATACGACTTTTTGTACCGACAGCAACGTATTGGTATTCGTTTTTGGTATTAGACAGGTATAGATCATTATAATAATAAAGTTTAGAAATACATTTTTTAGATTTTCGTTGATTAACAGCGATTTGTAGTGAAAATCTTGTCCTGCGGTTTTTTTTTGAGCTTATTTTCATTCAAATAATAATTGTTATTACATAATAGTTGCATATATTTAAAAGTGTTTTAATAAACTAAGGTTAATTTTCCATACGTAGTAAGTATTCATACAATAATCGTAAGATATGTCTTAAGGCGATACTTGAAATTTTTTACTTTTTTTTATGGGCTGAATCTAGCCGGATAAGACGGAAAAAGTGATAAATCTGCATTATCTTAAAAACCATCAAATTAAAAAAAAATCGTCTGTAATTTACTTAGCTATTATGATTATCTAACGAATTATATAAAAATGAACTGTTTAGCTATTCATAGTTTTGATTAAAAACGAAACAATTTTTTTTGAAGAGCCAACTTTGGAAAATAAATCTATCTAAAATCTAAAAAAGTTTCATCAATCGTGTTTCTGTCTGTAATTTATCTAGATTATATCCTTAAGTAATAATAATAATAATAAAACCTTTTATTAATCCATTGAATAATCTATAAACTAAACTTATTACTAAACATGCTTTAGCTATAATATGGCAATATGTTTTAATTTTTTTTGTTTAATTAGTATTGATTGATAAATTTTCTTTATTATGAGCCATATGCTTGTTTAAATAATATAATATAATAATTTAGTACAATATTCATGCATATTAGTTTTTATTTTTTCTTAACATTGTAATTTAGCCATTACTTATTTATTAACTAATATTTTATTTTGTTTACTATGTTATTATTTATTTTGTACAGTAAATTTATGTTATCTTTGATTGTTTTTTTTTTTTTTTTTGATTATATTATATGTAGATATTAGATAGGTATATTATATAGTATATTTATTCATTTATTGTTATTCAAGGATCTCTGTCCGAGTAAAGGCCTCCTCCAGATTGTGCCATGCTTCCCTGTCTGTAGCCGTATTTATCCAGTCCATTCCTGCAGTTCTTTTTATTTCGTCTTCCCACCTTTCTAGTGGTCTCCCCCTTTGTCGTTTACCGGCTGGGCCGCGCCAATTTGTTATTATTCTCGTCCATTTCTTATTACTCATTCTGGCTACCTGCCCATTTCCATTTGAGCCTTCGGCAATGACAAAGAGCATCAATAACTTTAGTCTTCTTTCTAATGTGTATGGACTTTTGTCTATGTTTTCTCCTTATATTTAGAATGCTTCTTTCCATCGCTCTTTGGGTTGTTTGGATTTTGTTGTTGGTGAATTTGTTGAATATCCAGGTTTGGCTAGCGTATGAAAGACAAGGCAGCAAGCATGAGTCCATGATTTTTTGCTTGTAAATTAAAGGTGCTTTCGATTTGAGTATTTCTTTATCCTTAAGTATCTTTGTCATAAAAAACAATACTGTATGTTTTGCGGTTATTGAGAAAAAACGATTCTGCATTCTTCTAAAACATTTATTACTCCTCTTAATGGTGTGATGACTTCGATATTGCTAGGTATAGAAACAGTGCATTTATGGTTTGTTGTGTTAGATTCGTTAGGTACCTCTTAAATTATTTTGTGTTCTGTTTTTGTAATTTAATAGTTATGGTGTACAATAAAAATATAATTCTGTTTTATTCTATTCTATTCTAAGTACCTAATTTTAAATCAAGAAACGGCTAACTTTTTCATTTAATGTCGTAGATTTCAGTAGAACACTGAAAATCATTTAAACTTTTTTTGAGATGTTAAAACAAGTATATTTTATATTAGAAAATTGAACATTGATCTGATTACCTACCTAAAAATAATAGTCCGGTCAAAATAGACGTAAAAATAGTACTCAAATAACAAAATCTTCAACAGAGCTGAACTTTAGTAGAGACCAGTAGAAATAATATGTCAAAAGTCCTTATTGATCCCCATGTGTGCTATAAAAGTTATAATATGGTCAAACGTCAAAATTTCTCTAAAAAGGCACGATTTTATCAAAAGTATAATTACACATTTTGAACGGTCTATAAGAGTATATCTTCACAAGTTTATGACGTCAAAGTGGTATAATCAAAATTCGATCGATTTTCATAGCTCTGGGAATGATTATCGGCGGGAAAAGGGAATGAATAAAAAAATAAAATAAAGAAATAGGATCATGACTGTAATCCCCAAGTACGGTAGACATCCTCTCAGATCTCCAGACTCTTAGATCCTTTGAAGATGTCTAGTGGGGGTAGTCAGAGGCACGTCCAAACATTATATTTGGCACATGCCCACATTTTGCAGTAGTTAGCATTAAATACGTGACAGGTTGCAAGCCCTTCGCCGCTTATAAGAATACTAACCGGTTTCCTCACGATGTTTTCCTTCACCGTTTTGTGCACATGTTTTTGATGCGCATATACATTCTTCGAACAGAAAAATCCATTGATGCACGCAGGGATTCAAACCCACGACCTTCAGATTGAAAGTCGAGTCACCACCCACTCGGCCAACACGGTCATCGGGTGAATATTTTTTTACGAAATCATTAATTAGTACCTGGATTGCCGAGCGTTGCTCGGTTTTTCGTTGCCTGAAAACACGGATAAAACGACTTTCTCTAAAAATGAAACCTAGCTAGATCGATTTATCGCCCTCGAAACCCACTGCATACTAAATTTCATAAAAAAACCGTTGGTGCCGTTTCCGAGATTTAGATTATACTTACCTACTGCAGACAGACGTTGTCCTGTCCAAATTTCAATAATTGTATAGAGTAACGTACGTTGGTATGACGACATGTCAACACTGTTTTTTTGCACACCAGCGCCATCTATACCAAAATCATTTTTGCGTTTTTTATAATTTAGGGGTTGTTTTTCGGATTATGAAACTTCCCCTTTATTTATTCTGATTTTTTATCTACATACTACAGCAAATTTCATTTTAATCCGTTTTGTCGTTTATTTTTGATTAGGGAACAAACATAGCCAGCCTTATCACAAACTTTCGCATTTATAATAATAATATGATATTAGGATTGTACCTCATTTGCATCATCGATTTATCCCCTGGGTCTTGACCGGTTTTTTTGGCGCAGTTTTTTTGGCGGTTTTTTGGAGCCCTACATGCACTATTTCACTTATATCTCGTTATTTTGCATGAAAAGGTATAGACATCTATATATTTTTGGATTCTCCGTGAAATTTTCAACAAACTTATCTATAAAAGCAATTTAGAGTGTAAATAACCTTTTTAGAAAAAAAAAATAAGGTAATAAATAAAAAAAAATAAAAAAATTCATCAAAAAAAAATTAAAAGCAATTTAAATGAAGTTTATTTTATAGATCATAACAATAGCTATTGTTTATCATATAAATAATAAACTTTATAATAAACTAAATAAATGGATTTTTAGTGAATTTTTTTAGATAAAAAAAAAATGGCGCAAAAAAAAAATAATTTTAAATTTGCGCGGAAACATATTTCGGATCCGGAAGTGAATGGTTTTGTTACACAGAACGATACTGTCATCTGTCAGCTTCGTAACAGTCAAAACCCGGAAGCGATAGCTCTTCTGGTTATTTTTTAATAAATTTTCAAATAGCGTAGACGTAATTAAACCGAGCGTAAAATCAAAACAGGAAAAACTATTTAAAGTTGACCCGCTTAGGTAGTAGGTAGTTGAACTTCAAACAAACAAGACACTGACGCAGGTAGGTACCATAGGTAGTATGTACGATACAAAAGGTTAACGACGATATTGCTTAACATAAGGCGCTAAACAAACAATAAAGAATGTTTTCTGTCATAAGTTCATCTACTCAGCGTAAGATGGCGCTAGCAGGTAAATCACAATTTTTGTATAGAGGTCTTGGCCTCTTTTACATAATTCACAGTAAAGTTTCAAATAGGTTAATTGCCATAGGTAATTGAATTCATATGTACTGAGTAGGTACCTACCCTGAGTTGCACTAATCCATACTTATAATAAAGCTGAAGAGTTTGTTTGTTTGAACGCGCTAATCCCTGAAATGACCAGTCGAATTTGAAAAAATACTTTTTATACATTTATGAGGAAGGCTATCTAGCATTAGACTAACGCGAGTAAAACCGTGGTGCACAGTTAGTCAGTAGATATTTCTTGGTTTTATGTTTTATCTGCCAATAGATCGTTTAATTAACGAGTAGGTAATATTTTGACAAAGACATCTAAGTATTACGTTATTGACTGCAACTATGTAGGTTTAAACAGTTTTTAAAATCATTAAAGCTTAGAAAGTAGATAGGTAATAATTATTTGATTTCCGTATGCGTATCTACGTACGTAAATAAATAAACTATCGAGCTGCTTGTTAGCATTTGTAAAACTTATAAAATTAATACGTTACTTTTACTTCTATCAATACTCACATCACAACAGTAGTACCTAGGTAGTAGCACATAGTCTACATGTCTATGGTAGGTACTGTGGTAGATAACTTTTAGTAAATAATTAAGCACCGTATTATTATTATTTTCAGGATAAATACAAATACCTACCTACCTATTTTCTGAATCCCCTAAAGAGGGTGCAATAGGGTTTTAAGAAACCTTTAAATGTTATTTCTGAAAGTACATGTTTTGATCGGCTTTATACATACGTAAGTTAAGATTTTTACAAAATCTCTTAGCTATGGATGGTGGATAAACATTATGAGAGATTTGGAGCGCGTGGAGCAATCGATAGTAATAGTAATAGTAAATAGAAGTTAGATGCAAATGCAAACGAGGCTGTGACGGAGACAGCTAGCTACTTACCTAGTTATCTATAAAATAGCGTCACCCAACTGGGGATATCGTTACGCACACGGTAAAAAAATAATTTCCGCGAATTTTCCTCAGATAATGATTCATCTCACGAAGAGGCAAACGACGAACCAACATTCAGACGAAACGAAAGGCAGTTTAGCGGTTCCGCTCTTTGCCACTATTAGTCTGTTTCCAAGCGACGTGGAGAGCGCGCGCGTTTAATTTCATACTGGCCGCAAGTCGATCAAGACGTTCCAAGTTTGAAATAATAAAAGTAAAAAAGTTACGCCTGCGGTATCACACAGTGAATAAAAATTACTCAAAATGGCGAAAGTGTGGATTGTGATGGTGGTGTTGTTCGCAGCAAATGTATTTGCCGACGAAGACATTATCGAGAACTGTGATGAATGCATCAGATCAGGAAAAACTTGGTGCAAAAAGCTTAGCAAAGAAATGGTAAAGTACCTACCTACCAAGGTTTTTATTAATATTCTAGAAAAAAAACAAATAATATTTTTATAGCTAGTAGGTACCTATGTACCTACCTACCTACGATACTTAGTATATTTTATGTTACATACTGCAGTTTTTTTTATCTTCAGGTAACCTACAGTTACTATCTCGAATTCCTTTGTTTTAATCAAAAACATTCAGCCTTATTGCTTAAACGCCGGTAAAAGACTTTAATGACAGTATCGTTCTGTGTAACAAAACCATTCACTTCCGGATCCGAAATATGTTTCCGCGCAAATTTAATTTTTTTTTTTTTGCGCCATTTTTTTTTATCTAAAAAAATTCACTAAAAATCCATTTATTTAGTTTATTATAAAGTTTCTTATTTATATGATAAACAATAGCTATTGTTATGATCTATAAAAGAAACTTCATTTAAATTGCTTTTAATTTTTTTTTATGAATTTTTTAAATTTTATTTTTTATTTTTTTTAACTGTCAAAAGACAATGGGATTTTGTTTGACAGGTAATAACGGCGGCTGGACAGAATTTTTTTAACCTTACATTAGTACTTAAGTCGGTACTACCTAGTCGGTAGGTAGTAGAACCTAGGTGTTTTCATTTATTATCAACCTCTACTCAGTAGGTAGGTACCTAACCTACCTACTATTTGTACTTACTACCTATTTACTCTACCCCTACCTACCATGGAAAGTCAATATTAATATCTTACAAGCTGGAGTCTGTATGTCTGTCTGTATGTCATGTAGGTGGTCACCTAACCCTCGTATTCAAGAACGACACTATGAGAACACGCACCCACAGTGGACGAAATATTTTTTCATAAACATCACTATGTGTTGAGCGGCACTATGGCGCACGCTACCGTGTGCCTTTAGAGCTCAACTTTGGCTAGAGGCACACGACAATGTGCCTCTAGGCACACTATGCAGTGTCGCACAACACATAAAGTGATTTTTATGAAAAAAGATTTCGTCCGCTGTGGGTGCGTGTTCTCATAGTGTCGTTCTTGAATACGAGGGTAAGTGTATTAGGTACTATTAGCTTTGTGGTAATTTGGCCTTTCCTTTACGGTCAACCTTTTGATCTGAATGAATTAAAAGCATGGCATGATCGATTAGTCATCCTCATTGGTGGTCAAATATAAAGGATGTCCATAAAAAAATATAAACATAAATACTTTTTCAACGACGAAAAAAGAGAAGGTTTTCAATTCAAAATGTATAAAAAAAATTGTTGCTTTTATTACTTATGAACAATATATATGCGCATATACATACATATATTTACCTGGTGATCTGATTTCGATGTTTTTTTTGTGTACTTAGAGAATAGTTAATTGACCCCATTTAAATTAAATTCATGTGACTAATAGTTCCTAAATAAAACTTAAAAAACAAATATTGTCCCTTGACTTTTCCATTGGTGGGAACATTTTAGATTTTTAATTGTTCATTCAATTTGAGTAAATGTATGTAAGAGTTTATACCTACCTACACAATGATGTATGTGTGGTGGCATGTAGAAATATATTCTACTGAATTGCAATATTTTATTTTTGTTAGACGGACACGAACTAAAAACAATTAGATGCCTAATAAGACGTGTAAAGAATTTTTTTGATGAATGCAGAATCGTTTTTTCTCAATAACCGCTTTTTGTATAAAGTAATAAAGTTTTGTTTTTTTATGACAAAGATAATCTAGATAAATTAAAGATGATTTCTCGATAGATTTATTTACCAAAGTTGGCTCTTCCAATACACTAATTTCATACTAGTTTAAAAAAAAAAAGTTTTTAAGATAATTATAGGTTTTATCACTTTTTCCGTCGTCTTATCCGGGTGAATAAGCGCATACAAAAAAAAATTCAAGCATGACCCTAATTATACGAAGCAAATAATTGGTGAAATCAATGAGACTAATTCCCTGAATCCTTATTATAAATCTGAAAGTTCGTAAGGGTTTGTACGTTTGAGGCTTAATCACGCCTAAACGCATTTGGATGTCCTAGAATATCAGAATATTGGCATTGGAATATTGGCATTTTATCCAGAAACCACGCGAGGGAAGTCGCGGCCGGAAGTTATAAGCATATTCGACTGTACCTAAGTATAGTTAATAACTCTGCCTTTTGCGCAGGTTTGATTCCCACCCAAAACAAACATTTGTGTGATAAACATAGATGTTTGTTCTATGTCTGTGTGTATTTTAAGTATGTATTAACAAAAAAATTATAAGTATTATATCAATTATCTAGTTCCAATAGTACAAGCTTCGTTTTATTTGGGGCTTCGCTGTGTGAAATGTCCGTCAATATTTATTTATTTACATGTAATGTGGTTTTGGTCACGTAGAGGCTTCATTTTTTGATGACTACCAAATCCATTGTCATAATATCCGAACGACGTGACGTCGCGTAGGGCAGATCGATACGATTTCCTGCTAACCCCATTTTCTAATATCCGCTACTTAAACCAAACATGCTTAGTATAGGTACTTACTGCTTATTACATTAAGGAAAATATATAGGCTTAGGTACTTGCTAGTTTCCATTAGCGTTACTGAATCATTTTGCGAACAATAAATCTTTTATATTGGTAACTACCTACTTAGATAATTTTACAGTTAGTTAGAAATATGTAGTTTCTTTGGTATGCTTCCTACTGGCAGTGATCTAGATCATTTGAGCTACCTATAGACTGTTTGTAATGATCTTTAGATGGCTCAACTAGTTCTTATGTATTTTGTAAATATTTTTATTAGGTAGATGTTGCCTGATACTAATATATTGTTAAATTATTTATACCTAACACTGGAATGTAAACATTAAACATTCAATTTGTCATGGCCTAGTTTTGCAATACTTAACTTAATGTATTTTTTAGCATTTTGGTATTTTGTATTTATCCTCGAAAACTCCCAGGACTGTCAAAATATACGAGGCTTTGTTTAATTCCATACAACAATTATTTACAACTAGCTTTTACCCGTGACTTCGTCCACGTAGATTTAGGAAATCGATTTTGATGACTTTATTGTAAAACACTGAAATTTCTGGAAACAAAAATATATATATATTTTTTTAAAGTAGGTCTTTGTTCATCCCAACTATCTCTAATATTAAATTTCATCACAAACGGCTCAGTTTTGGCCATGATAACGTCACAGATAGACAGAGTTACTTTCGCATCTATAATATTAGTTTAGAGTAGGTATGTTATTTGCAACGACTCATATAGATGAGTCGTTGCAAAAAAAATACCAGATGCAATTAGGGTTGCCATATGGTAGGGATTCGTCGGGATTGTCCTGAAATTTCATATGATGTCCCGGTCAAACACAAATTGTCCCGACAAATAACAAAACACATTTAAAATTACGCTGTTTTAATGAACAAAACGCGCTTAGTAGGTACATGCCGCGTATTTTTCTGTAGGTAATAACTTTAAAAAGTTTTTGTTGTAATAACTTTCGTTTTAATATTAAAAATTACTTTTTGATCTATAATATAAAAATGAATCGCTGAATGTGTTGCTAAGCGCAAATCTCGAGAGCAGCTGAACTGATTTCGCTAATTCTTTTTTTGTTGTATTCGTTACTATCAGAAGGTTCTTAGGGAATAAAAAGAATTTGACAGGACAACGTCTGTCGGGACAGCTAGTTCTTAATATTTATATGTCCCGACTATGTTCCCAAAATCATAACTGTTTGAAATTTTGTACAGATACTCATCTGGTAGGTACGTCTGGTAACAAGATGAATATCTGTATGTCTGTATGTGTGTGTGATGTGTATCTAGATGCAATACAGATAAAACAAACTTTCCACTCTTGAGACGAAAAGGTTGCTATTGCTTGAACTCATGATAGTGGGTTACAAACTGTGTCATGGCCGTCCAATTACCTACCGAACCTAAAGCAAACAAAGAAAAGTGTGAAAAAGCCAATTTGCGATTTGAAATCGATTTATCTTTATCTGGCGATAATAATTGGTTATAGTTTTTGCATCTTTTATTCTTTGCCAAATTGACTAACTAAAATTGTAGTACTCAAAAGTAGGATTGTAATTTATAAAACTCTTGAGTTACTAACTGACTGACTGATTAACGTAGGTACAGCCTAAACTTACTGATCCTAGAAATTTGAACGTTTTGGTTTGTAGGGGTGCACTAAGAAAAGAATTCCCGGGGTTAAAGTATGTAACTGTTTGAAAATAATTTCTTAGCTTACTAAAGTAAAATCGCAAGGGTTTAGCGCTATGTTTAGTTGGCCGCACACTGCACACATGATTCAGAAATTTAAGAGTGGTTTGTATGGATTGTATCCCGATATAAATTCAATACAAGAAGCGCGCCCAAAGTTAATAACTGTAACGTTTAAATTTTTGAACGAGTCAATCAGTAACCTCTTCTGTAAACATAAAACCTTCACGCCAATTATATTTATTCACCAGAGTATTGTTCGTACGTAATTATAAACGAATCTGTGTCATTTTTTATGGGCGTCTTCGAGGTGGTGATTTGGGGTAAACGCATAAATGTCAGGTCGTGGTTCAGCTGATTCAGCGTTGCGCCACCAGCCCCATCCATCACGGCCAAGCTGTGATTACTGATTACACCCGATTCATTGCGAAAAACGATATTTACAAAGCCAATAATAGTGTCGAAACAGAGGGATAAGTTCAATACAATCATGTTTACAAATTTAACTATAGGTAACCTACTACAGAAAGTTCAATTGATGTGGCGGTCATTTTACATCTGTAAGATTTTACACGTGGGACGTGCTTACTTTTAGATAGTAAGCATGGCCTGCCAGCACCCTATCTAAGTTTAGTTGACCTTAACCAATAAAAAGACAGCTGACTCTCTATCTCTAGTCACTAGACAATAAAGACAACCTAGGTACTTGTTAGTTATTAGCGGCACACTTCACACATACATGATTCAGCTTCGCGCCGCGCCGGTTTGTATGTCGTTCCATGCAAATAATGTAGTTATGACATGCTTAATCTGCGCATAGCTGTGAATTACTATGATTATTAGTCTAAAGCCTGTTTGCAACAAACTTTAAGCTCATGCTTATTTCTCTAGTTGGCATTTAGCGATGTCGATTTGTATGGCAACGTAACTTGTGAGCAAATAGACAACCCCTTTTCTGTGCTAATAGCAAAAACAGACCGCGGAGGTAGTTGAATATGATTGATGATCAACATGTAAGTTCCATCAACTGTAAGTACGTTTTTAATGATCATCACTGATTACACTGACGTGCATGAAAATTGTGTAACATTTTAATGTATAAAACTCAACCAGATATAGGTCAGTATGTTTATAATTTCTGAGAATGGTGTGATTGCGCGGATGTTTGGCTGTTTGTATGCACTTCGCCGCACACGTTGAGTTTACTGGAAGTCTATAAGAGATGAATTACATTGTACTGCAGTGTATCAACAATCGCTAATGTTATGAATTGCTTTGAATCCTATAAAGAGGGGCAGTTCGTGGTCAGTTTTGTATTTCGACGGAAATCTAATAATTACAATGGTCTAACTTTAACTTTCACCCATATGCTATCTCACTTCGTGTCTCAGATTCTTGCTCGATCACACTGTTATACTCGTAAATTATAGCTTTGATCTTGTTAAATCTTGTGAATAGATTCCAGTGTCTTGCTCCCTAAGAAAAACTTGAATGAATGAATGAATAAAAATACTTTATTGTACACCAATAACATAAAATAATAATAACAGAAAATTAAACTAGAGCACTGTACAACGGCCGGTCTTATAGCTAAAAAGCGATATCTTCCAGATAACCTTGTAAGTCGGTTAAAATACGTAAAAGTAGGTTCTCGCTAATAACCGAAGTACCTAATTATAAGCGTGGATTGATTAAGTGTTTCCAAGGTAACAAAAATGAAGAGGTCGTAAAAAAGAGTTTCCAATGCATATCAATCAACTCAATTAAGCCGCTCCACTTACCCATTAACACGTTAATGTGTAAAACATCTCGGTTTTTAAGCTTTGCGCAATATTACCTTTATAAATTGGTAATACAAAGGGCGTTGCAGACTTGCTCAGCGGGTAACGCAATAGCCACAGCTGTGACAGACCAGCTAAGTTACTTTGCTGTTTTGAAGCGAACTTACAAAGGTTGTAGAACGAGGCGGTTCACAATAAATAACATGTTTGTCAGCGGCAGGTGAATGAAATAATGGAGTGATGTATTTTTATAAAAAAATCACTTACTGCGTAGCGACGAGTGCTCACAATATGTCAACAATTACAGCTGCATATTGCGGTTTTTGTCTCTGTTTTCAACGATCAACAGCTCTGGCGTTCCACACAGTAGGCATCGTAGAGGTTTACGCTACGAAAAATAAAAATAATAAACACCCAACAGTCATATTATATATTCCTGATTCCATATTGGGAGTCTCTATTTTGTGGTATCATTAAAAGGTTTTATTTCTAAAGCAAGTGTACTTGAGTAGTAGGTACTTTTAATTAGTATTCTAGTTTGAGCCTTCACTTTGTTCGAATGGCACAACACTGGAGCTCGGATCATTAAAAAAAAGGTAGACCCCAAGCCGTGTTTGTTGCCTCATTCTTCTAGGCTTGGTCGCGTGGAATCGGCGTAGCTTCACCTAGTTCCTAAGACGTTTCAAAGTGATCCTTGTGATTTTATTGAAATAAATGACTTTTGAATTTGAATTTGAAATTTGTGCATAACATTTACTGTTAATATAATGGATCACAACTACATCCAGAACAACTAATATTTTAAGATAAGCAAAGTCCCGCAAAAAAAATATGCTACCCCAGTCCCATGGCGCCGTGGACCACCTCGTTTAATTATTTAAATAGGTATCCTCATATTCATAGAGTCGTAAAACTCTACATACCAAGGTACTCTACCATGCCGAGTGTACCAGCTGTTCCTACATTTAGTCAATCATTCGAGACTGATGAACGAGTTGATATCAAGATGCAGTGGCAATATTTTTAAGGTTAATTTTGGTTGCAAATAGCTTTATTTGACGCGCATTTATTACACTCTTTAACCTTTATAAGTTTAAAGGGTCATTTTCAGTCACTTGATTACCTTTAAATATATTTTATTTCTTATCGCTATTCAGATTGCATATTTTGTACTTACTTTTTTCTTATTTGGCGGTATTGAATACCCGGTACCGGGGTCGGTTTGGACAAATCCCCAACAGTAACCGTAAACTTCCTGACCCTTCTATTTATCTTACCATTTATATGGCCTAATTTAAAGTTTTTGAAACATACTAATTTTATAACTAAAGGGGAAAAATGCAGATCTGCGTGCAATCCCGACGCCGCCATTCTCGATTTATTTTAGACTCGGAACTCGTATCCTTTGTTACTTACTTAGCACAAATTTAAAATAGCTCGTTGTATTTACCACTTCTTTCTGAAGGAAGTAGTTTCCTGATTTGCTAATTTCTCGCCTAACCGATTATTTTGACAGAGATTTAGTTTTAAATCGACTTCAAAAAGGAGGAGGTTATCAAGTCGCTTTGTTTTTTTTCTGTGTATGTTACGCGATTACTCCGGCGTTTGTGAACGGATTTACAAAATATTTTTTTTATTTGAAAGCCTTGGTTCCATTACCACCAAGTCAGCATCTGATGATGGGATCCCAGGGAAATTGAGAGAAACCTTTAAAATTTATGGGCATTGATAGTGGTTTTCAGCTATAGACCTTGCCCTTCTCTCATTGGCATACACCGAGTGGAGGGCTAGCCGGGATAGAGCTCCTAGATCTCGCGGAGGGGGGAGCCCCACACTACAATTTTATTTATAAACATGAAGTCGGTTTTGTTTACCTAATTATCATAATCACATCCGCAATATTGGTACAAACTTTATAGTTATAATGAACGCACGAGTGTCAATGCTCTCAAAGCCATTTGGAGTACCGCCAGAGACTTGATCGATTTTTCCACATGTTTACTACACGTCTGCGACGGGTTTCATCCTATTTGCTGGTAAATGTGCTTTACGGATAGTGCAATGACCTTCTTAACATTTTTGCGTGTTTTGTTTTGATGAATGAAACTTCGTAAGTCTTTATTTTGACCAAGAAATAAGAAAAGTACGGAAAAATAGAATATACTAACGAGTTCGTAGCTTTCATAGATATGTCAATTTCGCACCGCGAGTAGAAACTGTTATTATTACTTTAGAAGCTTGTGGTATGGGGGCAGTTATCTGTACTCTGTAATAAGTTAATAAAATAAATAGTCGGTAGTATTCGAAACGTCAGATCAATAATGAATTATTTTGCTTTAAAGTAAATCAGTGCCTAATTATTAATAATTCCTTGGTGGTGGCCATCATATTTTCCTTAAAAAACATGACTAAAGAGTTTGGTATTACCAAGCACTAATGCGGGTGTGATCTCATTACGGAAAACAATAACCCAAGTATTATGTTTAACTATTGTTCAAGTCATGAGTAATAAAATTTTTTGTTATACTCGTGGGTAAATATAATAATTTTTATAATCGATATTTTTTTATTTTATGAATGGAAATCTCATTGGCTTCTGTAAATGCATGGTTGCGCTGTGTTATGTTATGTATGAATGACGAATTGGTGTATACCTGTACCTACATTATCAAAAAGACTTTTTAAGCATGCAGATATCTACTTACCAGTACTGATAACATCAATGGAGCCATTAGCATGCTCAACTCTGATTTGGAACAGGTATGTAACTGGAGTAAATCGTTTGGTCTTAAAGTAAATCCAAATAAGACGCAAATTATTATAATTGGTAGCAGTAAACAAATTTGTAAAATTAACTTTTTTGTGTGGTAGTACCACATATACTATTCGAGGGTACAATAATTCCCATCAGTCATTTCGTTTAAAATTTAGGAATAATATTAGACTCCAAATTATCTTGGGAACCTTGGGTTAACCAAATTAGTCGCAAAATGTTTGTATCATCTGCCTCTCTACGGAGACTAGTACGTAACTTTTTGCCAACTGCTACCAAAGTCACGCTCGCACAATCTCTTTTACTCCCTTTATTGGACTATGCAGATGCCAGCTATCTTGATCTTTCCGAAGCTCAATTGGATAAACTTGAGCGTCTTCAGAATCTCTGCATTCGGTTTATTTTTGGCTTGCGCAAATTTGACCACATTTCATACAATGTATATACAATGATATATATATATATATATATATATATATATATCTATTTATTATTTATATATATATATATATATATATATATATATATCATTGTATATACATTGTATGAAATGTGGTCAAATTTGCGCAAGCAATATATATATATATATATATATATATATATATATATATATATATCTATTTATTATTTATATATATATATATATATATATATATATATATATCATTGTATATACATTGTATGAAATGTGGTCAAATTTGCGCAAGCCAAAAATAAACCGAATGCAGAGATTCTGAAGACGCTCAAGTTTATCCAATTGAGCTTCGGAAAGATCAAGATAGCTGGCATCTGCATAGTCCAATAAAGGGAGTAAAAGAGATTGTGCGAGCGTGACTTTGGTAGCAGTTGGCAAAAAGTTACGTACTAGTCTCCGTAGAGAGGCAGATGATACAAACATTTTGCGACTAATTTGGTTAACCCAAGGTTCCCAAGATAATTTGGAGTCTAATATTATTCCTAAATTTTTAACGAAATGACTGATGGGAATTATTGTACCCTCGAATAGTATATGTGGTACTACCACACAAAAAAGTTAATTTTACAAATTTGTTTACTGCTACCAATTATAATAATTTGCGTCTTATTTGGATTTACTTTAAGACCAAACGATTTACTCCAGTTACATACCTGTTCCAAATCAGAGTTGAGCATGCTAATGGCTCCATTGATGTTATCAGTACTGGTAAGTAGATATCTGCATGCTTAAAAAGTCTTTTTGATAATGTAGGTACAGGTATACACCAATTCGTCATTCATACATAACATAACACAGCGCAACCATGCATTTACAGAAGCCAATGAGATTTCCATTCATAAAATAAAAAAATATCGATTATAAAAATTATTATATTTACCCACGAGTATAACAAAAAATTTTATTACTCATGACTTGAACAATAGTTAAACATAATACTTGGGTTATTGTTTTCCGTAATGAGATCACACCCGCATTAGTGCTTGGTAATACCAAACTCTTTAGTCATGTTTTTTAAGGAAAATATGATGGCCACCACCAAGGAATTATTAATAATTAGGCACTGATTTACTTTAAAGCAAAATAATTCATTATTGATCTGACGTTTCGAATACTACCGACTATTTATTTTATTAACTTATTACAGAGTACAGATAACTGCCCCCATACCACAAGCTTCTAAAGTAATAATAACAGTTTCTACTCGCGGTGCGAAATTGACATATCTATGAAAGCTACGAACTCGTTAGTATATTCTATTTTTCCGTACTTTTCTTATTTCTTGGTCAAAATAAAGACTTACGAAGTTTCATTCATCAAAACAAAACACGCAAAAATGTTAAGAAGGTCATTGCACTATCCGTAAAGCACATTTACCAGCAAATAGGATGAAACCCGTCGCAGACGTGTAGTAAACATGTGGAAAAATCGATCAAGTCTCTGGCGGTACTCCAAATGGCTTTGAGAGCATTGACACTCGTGCGTTCATTATAACTATAAAGTTTGTACCAATATTGCGGATGTGATTATGATAATTAGGTAAACAAAACCGACTTCATGTTTATAAATAAAATTGTAGTGTGGGGCTCCCCCCTCCGCGAGATCTAGGAGCTCTATCCCGGCTAGCCCTCCACTCGGTGTATGCCAATGAGAGAAGGGCAAGGTCTATAGCTGAAAACCACTATCAATGCCCATAAATTTTAAAGGTTTCTCTCAATTTCCCTGGGATCCCATCATCAGATGCTGACTTGGTGGTAATGGAACCAAGGCTTTCAAATAAAAAAAATATTTTGTAAATCCGTTCACAAACGCCGGAGTAATCGCGTAACATACACAGAAAAAAAACAAAGCGACTTGATAACCTCCTCCTTTTTGAAGTCGATTTAAAACTAAATCTCTGTCAAAATAATCGGTTAGGCGAGAAATTAGCAAATCAGGAAACTACTTCCTTCAGAAAGAAGTGGTAAATACAACGAGCTATTTTAAATTTGTGCTAAGTAAGTAACAAAGGATACGAGTTCCGAGTCTAAAATAAATCGAGAATGGCGGCGTCGGGATTGCACGCAGATCTGCATTTTTCCCCTTTAGTTATAAAATTAGTATGTTTCAAAAACTTTAAATTAGGCCATATAAATGGTAAGATAAATAGAAGGGTCAGGAAGTTTACGGTTACTGTTGGGGATTTGTCCAAACCGACCCCGGTACCGGGTATTCAATACCGCCAAATAAGAAAAAAGTAAGTACAAAATATGCAATCTGAATAGCGATAAGAAATAAAATATATTTAAAGGTAATCAAGTGACTGAAAATGACCCTTTAAACTTATAAAGGTTAAAGAGTGTAATACTTATAAACTGATAAACGTGATAAACTTGAGCGTCTTCAGAATCTCTGCATTCGGTTTATTTTTGGCTTGCGCAAATTTGACCACATTTCATACAATGTATATACAATGATATATATATATATATATATATATATATATATATATATATATATATATATATATATATATATATTTACGTTAGGCATGAATATAATTAGGTAGTAATTTATAATTTTTGTAGGAATTGTTTTGTATAGTCAAACTTTTGTACACCCCGTCTTTTCTTGTTTTTGTTATACTATCCATCCAAAGGTTGTCTGGAAGAGATCGCTTTTAGCGATAATACCGCCCATTGTACATTTATGTTTGTTGTTATTTACCATTTGTTTTCTTTGTGTGCAATAAAGAGTTCATCTATCTATCTATCGAGATCATTATGTTAAAGCTCAACGTTTTAGGACACTCTTAGCGATGTCATTTCCATTAAAACTGGCATTTGTTAAGTGCTTGCTAGAGAGATAAGCATGTCCTACTTAAAGTTGGGTTGCCGAATCAAGTCTAGGGTTAATTATTATTGTATTACTTACTTACCATATTGTAAACATGTTTATATACCTAATTTATTTTGATACAGTGCTAACTGCCTACATACATAGGTACTCAATTATCCAAGACCAATTAATTATTTGTTAAATAATCACGATAATGCAAACATTCCATCATATATGAATATGATTTAAATACTAATACATTATACTTTACGTAAACAATAGGCTTATCTGTACAAATCTGTATAAATTCCCGAGTAAGTTGAATACATAGGTATTGAATATATAGGTACACATACACACCTTAGGTTAATTAATCCGTTAAAGTGTTACAAAACCTAAGTCTAAGCTAAGCCACTTCCTTTTGGTCTTACTTGTCCAAGGATGTCGCAACAGGGAAACGACATTCTCTAGGCTGTATATTATCTTACCACCCACACGAAAATCCACTTCAGAACTTTCATATCGATACTTTCGTCTCGTTCCCACACACCAATGAGGGCCGCGAAAGGAATGGGACAGAGTGAAGCAATCAAAATAGGGCGAGAACTATCGTCGACATCTGTAAGATTACCGCGACACCCACGTTTTGTGCACTAACAAAGAGTTTATTGCACTTTAAGTGCTGTTAGTTATAATTTTATGCGGTTTCCTAGCCATGTTTAGTTGGGAAAGTAATTTGGATTCTACTTGTATGATGCATCTTACTTTAAACAGACAATTGCATAAGCATCTTCGACACAAACTACTCGTATGGTGGGTGTAGGTAATATTGCAACTAGTTTAAAAAACTTTCACTACGATAAGTTATCAAGTATTAACTTTTCCGTCCCTTTTCAGTCTCTACACGTGAATTTTTACATTTCTACTCTAGTGTCAATAATCTAAAGTTAAACTGGGAACACTCCCACGCAGCGCTTACGAACAAATGCACGATCTAAAATGCGAAAATATCGTAGCAAAAAAAAATATACGAGTACATAGGTAGCAGTCAATTAGAGAGTCGAACAAAAACATAGGCATTGCGTTTATAAACATTATAACACATTTTGCCACTCGAAATACCCTGATCCCAGCTAACGTAGGTTTTGTTTGGTTCGTCTTCTCCAGCCGACTCGTGGGTGTAAGTTTCCTCATCTCGCATTGTAATTATATGCAATGAATATTTCATGCTGCACGCTCAAATTGCCGGCTGTTTATCAATTTTGCAAGGATTCATTTAGAACATTTTCATTATTATGCTCATGCTAAAACATCCTTCTTTATACCGTAAAATATCCTTTTTAATTTGTTTTTTTTTTGCCCTGAATCTTATTTTAGTATCTTTAGTAGATGCGAACCATAATTACATCAGGCATTATAGGGCTGCCTAATTTTAATATTTCTTTGAAGTCTGTTCCAAGTTGCTAGTTTGGCGATAAAGATAATAATTATATGAGATAGTAAGGTATTTTGTGACCTCAAAACTGCATCTCCGTTCCGCAATTCCTACAAACTCATCATCATACAATCAGCCTAATGAGCAGTCACTTGCGACTTAATTTAAAACGTACCCAGTGCAAAAGTACCCAGGTAACATTCCATGGAAACAAAGAGATGTGTTACAGAAACAGCTTGCGGCGTTTAGATGCCTTGATATGGGAAAACATGATAATAAGCAATGTCCACATTATTCATTCATGTCCAGTCACTTCACTACCTGTATTGTATACTACTGAACACAAAAGGAAAAGGTGAACATTAAATTGAAGTGTCAATGTTAACGAGTGAATCAAGTAGCAGCGTACTTTAAAACAGTAAAAATAACTTTATGTTTGTCCGAATGTTATTTTTGGCATAAATTACCCAAATTCTAAGTATTAAATCTCGTGGCATCCTAACTCCTAACTCTAAACACAAAATAATTTGATTGCCGTTTAAATCGTAAGCAATTTTAATAGTTTTTTTATAATAAGGTATAAAAATCCATTATAAAATATTTTAGTTCAGCTTGCATGATTACTACATCCAACTCCAAGGGCGTAGCCAGGGTTCTCTATAAGGGGGGGAGGGGGGGTAGATGAAAAAAATCCTAGATTGTATTGTTTTAATCGTGATGACTCGAAGCAATGGCTTCGAGTACGAAAAGATGGAAAAAGCTTTTTTATCGGTGACCGAATAACCCGTCATGGGCGTAGCGAGGTACGGGCATGGGCAGCGCTCTTCTGCTTCTCTTCTCTTCCTTCTCGCTACGCCCATGACTATATATTTATCCCCGATTCTAATGATGCTTTGAACACTCCTACACACATTACTTGTAGATTCAGCTCCGACCTGCAGCCACTGTTGATTGTCACAGATTTGTCTCTTGTCCTGATCTGTAATTTGTAATACGCTAACATAATCTGTTCTACTAAGGTCATGTCCGTAAAACAAGTTGCCTGCACTGTTCATTACTTAGCTACTCGCAGTTGACCGGCGCCAGACTCTACCACGAGTTATAGTAAATGGAAGAGCCTGGTTTTCCCACAGTAAACATAGTTTTTAATCGTAAATACTTAATATGTTTATCGTTTCCGCTAGGTATAACCACAACATATACCTACATAGTTTTATTCCACACTATCACGTAGCATCATTTAGCCCTAAACAAAGCAAAGCTTTGTACTATGGAATCCAGATAACTGAAAGAATACCTTATAAAGTATTATATGTAAGTTTTTGCTAGCGTTTGTCCAGGTAAAGAAACCGAAGCTTCGCAGCTTGGGTATCAGTCTGAAACGCGCCCACCACGCCAATAAATCGTTTAAATGAAACTATAATCATCTCCCTGCCTTATTACGAGTAAATGTGTTTAAAAAAATTAAAGAGTTAAAAAATGTAAGCCCTACTTTGCTTTTCGTCATTTAACTTATAAGACCTAAGTAGTAACTTTACCTAGTAACTTTAAAACAATCTAGCGCTGAAAAACAGCGTGTTGCTCTAAAAACCTCATTTTGTAAGTGTCAATGTCTTAAGTCACGCTGTTCAAAGAATTTAACATCCTTGTGCCGTTTCTAGCAAATCGAATGCAGTGTTCACAGCTCCTGCGTAATTTAACTGGTTCCGATCTCTGCATCATTCGATTCTGGAATTTGAATAATTCTGCCGGGATCAGGCGACAACCCATAAAAGACTGACTGAGGTTTATAACACGCACCATATACAGAAAATATTTTATAATTGACTCATTAGTATGACACCTTCTCTCCTTATATGTAAACCTAGCTATCAAGACTTAAGTGTAACAACAGAGCTTGTATGTTTTATAAGTTTTTCATTATCATAAAAGAGACGCACCGAAATAATACTTACATTGAACTACTGTCTTTTGTCTACGGCGTTAGCCTGTAACAATATCAATTCTTAGATTTATTGAAGTTGGTACATCTGTTAGTTATTTCGGGAATTAATCGATTTTAGGGAACTAACATTGAGAGAAATTTAAAGAACCTTTATTTTTTACCAAGAATCTGAGCGGCTGGAGATCAATATTCAGCGAGCTACCGAACGTCATCTAACCTTTTTACTGGATACTGTATAATTATTATATTTAAGCAATTTGTTCACAGACACACTGTTTTTCAACATCACGTGATGAAAACTGCCCTGGTTCCGATGTGGACCCAATGACACAATACAAACTCGTCAATGAAAATGGACTCCAGATCAAACCGATGCATGTAGAGACAACCATATACCTCAGTGATATTTCACCTAGGCCTTTAACATTGAGCTACGCCTCAACTGTAAAGAGAAATGTAAGTGAAAATTAAAAATAATATAACTATTGCTAATATTGCTACATATCATCACAGCTCACTTGGACACATATTTTTGTGATGAACATATTATTTTATAGGTACTAGCCGACACACAACAAACGTTGTCCTGTCATAATCGCATAGAATAAAGCACTGTGTATCAGATTTCCGAATTTTACAATTATTTAGTAATTTTTGGTAGAATGCATACCATGCAATTGTCAAACCGATGTCAGATTTTGTTTTGCATTCCAGCGCCATCTATACATTTTGGGGATGTTTTTTCGGATTATACCTCTATGTTTTATTTTGGCATTTAAAACTTTAAAGTCAAACATTAAAAACCGGTGTATAGTATAATAAAAGCTCACGAGGCAATCACAATGACAATGTGGCTAATAACATAATGATTATACTGTATAATTATGATGATGATAATTGCAGAGTGAACCATGAGTACATGGACTTTTGTTGATATGCAAACAACCGTTCCCACACTTACCCTCGTATTCAAGAACGACACAATGAGAACACGCACCCACATTGGACGAAAATCTTTTTTCATAAACATCACTTTATGTGTTCTTCTTCACTCTCATAGTCGTACTTGAATACGAGGGTTAAACTAAAATATAAGCATACAAACTTGTTTAAAATCTATAGTTAATACAATTATTTGTCTATGGTCCACTTTGTTTAGTGACAGTTATGATGCGTTATACCTACCGCTAGATTTGATTGACCACAACTAATGATTTCCGTTTCGTCTATTTCAGTATGAATAATTAATAAATAAATATCGCCTATTACAAAAACTTTGCTTAACTTAGAGAACTTGAGATAGATAAATACTCTATTCTATGTATGTTGTTAAAAAATCGTCGTTTTAATATTTCTTTTAATATAAACCGTTTATTTGAAAATTAAAATGTTGTTAAATCCAACCAGCAACCAGCGTTTACACCCTATATTAATTATATAGCGGCGACACGCTTGCAACCTTTCATGTATGGAATGATACTATAAAATGTGGGCATGTGCCAAATGGAATATAAAGACAAGATATGGCTCCGACTATTAGAACTGAGATGAAGATATAAGAGGATGTCCATCGTACTTGGGGATTACAATCTTAATCCTTTATCATTTCATTTATTTTTTAAATTACACGCAGATCGTCCTAAATAAACATTTAATTCCACAGATCTCTATCGTTATCCTGAGCACTTATGCACACGAACATAAAATCATTGTAAAAGAGGGGAAGACGAAATGTACAAGCGAGTGCAATGTCGAAATCGTGGCGAAAATATCGCCGGACTTTTGTGTGTACCACAATTATGTCGATGTCGGTATTCTAATCGATGGAATTGATGAGAAAGCCACATTCAGGTATAACGTGCCTTGCGCCTGCCAATGCACCAAGGAAACTGAGTTTAGATCGGATAAGTGTACCTACAATGGAAACTACACATGTGGAATATGCACCTGCGAAAATGAATGGTAAGTTCATCATCCTTCTGCCCTTATCCCAGTTGTGTGGCCACAACATATTTTCTTCTTCCATTTTCCTCTATCAGCCGTCATCTTACCACACACTCCTTTCTTACCAATATTATTTTTTACACACTCCATCTGTTCTTTGGTCTATCTATCTCTAATCCTACATTCACCTACCTTAATTCCCAACCTTCTTCCCTTCTTATGGCGATATCATGTGAAGATATTAGTAGGACTGCAATAAAATTATTGCAGTGTGATCTAAATATATAAAACTCTCGCATTAATGATTGACTGACTGATCTATCAACGCACAGCCTAAACAACTGGTACCAGAAATTGGAAATTTGGATAGTGTATTATTTTTGTTGTACACTTTAAAAGAATAAATACCCAAAAAGTAAAGTGCAGCAAGTTTTGAAGTCTGTGGTGTCTTTTACTTTGTGTAGGGTAAGGCAAGGTAAGGAACAGATTAGGGTTCAATTAAAATATCAGACTTCCATTATAACAGTGCGCAAGCGACCCGCCCGCTCGCCTCGGCGTTCGGCTCTCGAGTCCCGAACTACCCCCGAAGCGGGCGGCTCGTTTGCCACGAATCATTTATTCATACTTGTATATCACAAAGTCCTTTAAAATAATTTTACGTGAACGAAGTCGCGTGGGGTTCCACTACTTGTAGTACTACTTCACTTCTTATAGTATGATAATTTTTCCATAGGACTGGTGAAAAATGCGAAAACACATGTAATCGAGGTGACACAGATCAAGAGTGTATGAGCGATAAGAATGGCGAAGTAAGTAAATTTTATAATAATATACAGCACCAACCCGAAATCAATGTAACCACATTCATCTTCCGTTATTAATTTAATCATTTTAATTTATTTTATATAATAGCTGTCTCGACAGATGTTGTCCTGTCAAATTTCAGTAATCTTATAGAAAAAAAAACTACACTTTTAGTTTTTTGAACGAATTTTACAATTATACTGTTGATTTTCATGTTGATGACAATAGTGAACACAACAAAAAAAGAATTATACAATTCGGTGCAGTCGTTCCGATGTAATGCGCTTACAAACATTGCCTTTTATTTTGTACAGTTTATTCATTCATGATATAACAATGATAAGAGATTATAATTAAAAACGCGATACATTTATTAACACGATTTTTTTTGAAACTTGACGAGTTTACGCTTGTTTTTCGTGGCCAAATCTAAAATAATTAGATGACAATTTCGTCTACCTAACTTCTAACAAATAAAGTAAATCACTACATAGTATAAAGCAAAGTCGCTTCCCGCTTCCCGCGTCTGTATGTATGTCTGTATGTATGCTTATATCTTTAAAACTACACAACGGATTTTGATGCGGTTTTTTTTAATAGATAGAGTGATTCAGGAGGAAGGTTTATATGTATAATAACATGCTTAATATATTAGAGAACCACTGATAATTTTAAGATTTCTAATATGAAGTCGTAAATAAACACATTTTTTTGCGCTTATCCTTTTGAAAATTTTTGATGCCCATATCAACGTCGAGTTGTGCAGTTCAATAAAGTCAATCCAATACGTTACTAAATACATTAATAAGGGTAGTGAAAAAAAAAAGTAAATAAGTATTCAGTAATAGTATGGTAGTTAAAAAAAGTGAATAAGTATTCTATTAGTTATCTGGTTCCCATAGTACAAGCTTTGTTTAGGGCTAAATGGTGTTGTGTGTAAAGTCCGCCAATATTTATTTATTATTTATTTATTTATCAAAAACATTTATTTCTTGTCTTAAATATGCTCCACTTTGCACTTTGAATTAGTACGTATTTAAAACTATGTCAAGTGTATTTTTAATTAATATCATGTTTTTGCCCCTATACCACTTCATATGGGGTCGGCACATGGGATTTGCCTTGGATTATTTACAAATTAGCTGACATGCTTTCAAGTCCAATGACTTTATAATATAAATCCTAATCACTACATAGTATAAAGCAAAGTCGCTTTCCGCTTCCCGCGTCTGTATGTATGTATGTATGTATGTTTGCTTATATCTTTAAAACTACACAATGGATTTTGATGCGGTTTTTTTTAATAGATAGAGTGATTCAGGAGGAAGGTTTATATGTATTAAACCCGAGCAAAGCCGGGGCGGGTCGCTAGTAATATTATAAATGCGAAAGTTTGTGAGTTTGTATGTATGTTTGTTCCTCAATCAGGCCTAAACGACAAAACGGATTAAGTTGAAATTTGCTGTAGATGGAGATATAATTCCCGAATAAAACATAGATTACTTTACAATATGAAAAACACCCCAAAAACTATAAAGAACACAAAAAGGATGATTTCTGTATTGATAGCGCTGGTGTGCAACAAATCTGACATCACAGACTAAAAAAACTCAGTCTTTTCTATTCGATTATTGAAATTTGACAGGACAACGTCTGTCACGGGTCGGCTAGTTAAAATATAACGTATCTCCATTTTAAATCTTTTATTATTTGACAGTTGGTGGTATGTCATGGCAACGGCAAGTGCGTTTGCAGCAAATGCAAATGCTCCAGGTCCGGAGAAGGCTCCCAATACTTCGACGCTTCGGAGCAATGCTCGGATATTTGCACGCAAACCATCAAGCACCATGCTTGTTTTCTGAACGGAACTCTGGAGAATTGCAAGGACATCACTATCTTGACTGAATACTCAGCTGATGAATTAGACGATCAGAACAGGTAAAAAGAAAAAAAAATGTAGTAACAAAACATGGTGGCTATTGTAACATAGCCGAAACGTCGGGAAAATAAATTAAAGGTAATTACGTGATAAACACCCGTGTTAAAATCTATAGTTGTCTACTAATCACGATAGTTTGAAAAATATAGTAAATAAGCTCTCAGTTTTTCAAACGCATAGATCTTGGAAATTTTCGAAGAAGGTAGTCCAAACTTTACATTTGAACATGATCTGATATAGTATAAGTATTAAGTTTTTCAGTGGGTACCTTTTGTATAGCTTTAGAATATGGCCCTTTCGGGGTATGCACCATAGTACAAGTTCTTTTACATATATTATAAAGCATCAAGTGAATCTTTTCACTGACTTTTATACAATGCGTCGAGTAACTTAACTCGGAGATGTTTTTTTTTTTTTTTACTATGGGAACCAGAAAACTAAAGAATACTTAAATACTTTTTTTTTTGTAAATATGTACTTATTATACATAGTAACACCCAGACACAGAACAAACATCTATGTTCATCACACAAATATTTGCCCTTGGTGGGGATCGAACCCACAACCTACAGCGCAGAAGGCAGAGTTACTACCAACTGAGCTGTGAGGCATGTCTTGCCCAGCACTTACATTTACAGTTCATCTAAGTCGGCCTTACAAACCAGAATTACATGGCTCCTTCAGCTTTTTGGGCATGTTTTGCCATATTTTGGCATATTTTTTTATATCTAAAATACGTATAACATAAGTGTTTTAATAACAGGAAAGTGTGGGTGCATTGCAAAGAGCGCGAGGGTGATTGCGTCTTCGATTATTACGCGATGAATGAAGATGGATACCGCGTGGTAATGAACAACAAAACTTGCGACAGTGCTGGCATTGCTGGCGCTATTAACGCCGGTGGCTCTGCCGGTGCAACCTCATCCAAAGGTAAATTAACATTAAACTATTTTAAACCCCTGATTTGGACAGTTAAACAGGTTTTCTTTTATAAACAATATCGGACAAAAAACAAGTGCGAGTCGGACTCGCGCACGAAGGGTTCCGTACCATTATCTATAAAAACGGCAAAAAAATCATGTTTGTTGTATGGGAGCCCCCCTTAAATATTGATTTTATTCTGTTTTTAGTATTTGTTGTTAGAGCAGCAACAGAAATACATAATCTGTGAAAATTTCAACTGTCTAGCTATCACGGTTCATGAGATACAGCCCTGTGACAGACAGACGGACAGACAGACAGACAGACGGACAGCGAAGTCTTAGTAATAGGGTTCCGATTTTACCCTTTGGGTACGGAACCCTAAAAACTAGATCAAAATGATTCATCTGTCCTAAAAGTCTTAAGAGTTACGAGTAAGAAATGTTTTTGATGAACGCAGAATCGTTTTTTCTCAATAACCGCAAAACATACAGTTTTGTTTTTTATGACAAAGATCACTTAAGGATTTTATATAGATAAATTAAAGACAGAAACACGATTGGTGAAACTTTTCTCGATAGATTTGTTTTCCAAAGTTGGCTCTTCAAAACACTAGTTTCGTTTTTAATCAAAACTATGAATAGCTAAATAGTTCATTTTTATATTATTCTTTAGATAATCATACTAGCTACCTAAATTACAAACATTTTTTTTTTTTAATTTGATGGTTTTCAAGATATTGCAGTTTTATCACTTTTTCCGTCTTATCCGGGTAGACTCAGCCCATATTGTGAGAAAAACAACGTCAAAAATTTATCTTATCACCTTAAGCCCTAAAGCGATGCCACATACAGATTACAGACACAGATACACAGACAGACACAGATATACATAGACAGACATGTGACACGTAACGCATTGTAAAATTGTCATTGTGCGACGAAACTAAAAATAGTTTTTTTCGGGAATCCTATGACAATGGCTATGCTACAGGCAATAGAGGAAGTATTAATGGCCGCTATATTATTATAATTTAATAATCGGGATTTTGGAAAAGGCCTAAACTATTAAGTTGAATAATTCACTATTTTTATTTCGTTTTTTCACTAATAGTTAATATTCGACCAAGATGCATAGTCTGAACTTTTCTGGAGTAGGGAGTAGTCTTAATACACATCATGTATACATACAATCATTTTCTTTTCAATGTCACGGCTCACACTAATAATAAAAGTATATAAAAAAATACTTTTATCAAAGCAAAGTCTAAATGGAAGTTGAAATAATAAAACTGTATCAATATTTACTCAGTTGTCTCAAGACGTCTCATCGTATAATACGCAATCAGCAGCTGTTTCTCATTTTCTGTCCCTTTTTATCTTATTCCAAGGAACAATGTTATCCTAATTTGGCCACAGCTTGTCAGTTTTAATCAGTTGCAACGACTATATTGTTTGCTGTTCCTGACCCCGCATTTGAAATAAGGACAATTAATGGAGTTCTTATCTTATATTTTGTTTAAAATAGTTTTAATTATTACTTCCTTTGTGTAGCCGTAAAACTTATCATACAAAACAATCACAAATTAATAACATAATCAAATATAAATAGTTTTGCACTGCTACTGTCGGGCTCTATACTAGTTTTGTATTTAATTTAAAGGTTTTATGAATTATGACAAATCAGACATATTTCGGAATGGTTAATTGGTTATGTTAAATCGAACATTACAATGTCTATTACTTTATCGAAAAAAAAATAGTTATTTGTTATACAAGAGTGCAAAGTTGCTTTTTAACCGCGTGTTCAATTTTGATGACCGAGCAAGCGGAGGATTCTAAAATTGAATCACGAGCGCAGCGAGTGTTTCAAAATTAGAATCCTGAGCGTTAGCGAGGGAATCAAAAGAGCACGAGGTGAAAAATCGTAGTGCAACACGTAACTTTTCATTCCACCTCAGCGAGGAAATGACTAAATGCAAAAAAAAACGTTTACAATCACAAGATAGGTACTTTTATTTCAGTTTAGGTATTAACTACTACATTATGACAGGTAAGTATTACAGAATAATCTTAATAATGACGTGAAAAAATGCCGCGTAAAGAACCGCGTACAAAGCAAATTGAAAAAACCGGCCAAGTGCGAGTCGGACTCGCGCACGAAGGGTTCCGTACCATTATCTATAAAAACGGCAAAAAAAATCATGTTTGTTGTATGGGAGCCCCCCTTAAATATTGATTTTTTTCTGTTTTTAGTATTTGTTGTTAGAGCAGCAACAGAAATACATAATCTGTGAAAATTTCAACTGTCTAGCTATCACGGTTCATGAGATACAGCCCTGTGACAGACAGACGGACAGACAGACAGACAGACGGACAGCGAAGTCTTAGTAATAGGGTTCCGATTTTACACTTTGGGTACGGAACCCTAAAAAGAACACCAAGAAGGTTCCGAGTCTGAGTTTTTAACAAATTAAAAAAAAGTTGTATGATATATTCGGCACCATAGAGGTAGCAGTAAATAGGTTTAATGATTTTTTTAATTCACAAACTTAGTGCACACGATGTTCTAAATTCAATTTACTTTATCCTCTAGAGAATAAAAACGGCTTTTGCACTCAGATATTGAAGAGCAAAAATACTCTTTCCGAGATGGTGGGATGAAAATATTATTGTTTTCTTATATTCTTTTGTAATGGATAAATTACAAAACGACTGGACCAATTTTAAAAATTATTTCATTTATCAAAAGCTATGTTATCAGTATTATAGGCCATATTTTTTTTTAATAGACATCCCCACGAAAATTTCAATAGTATAACCTAAAGTTTCAAATATTTGCCGATTATCTTCATTAGTACCTACATCCGTGCAAAACCGGAGTGGGTAGCTAGTTGTTGATAATTGCATCACATGTCTATTTATATATATACTGACACCACTGATAATATGGTGGTGACTACTGATTCAACCAATAATAATTATTAGTCTAAATCGCGGCGGATTTCCCCTTTGCAATTTTAGAAGCCCTGTTTTCCTTATGTGTTGAAGCTTCGTCAAGAAATGAATTAAATCATTATTTTACGTGTTACAAAGACTTCTCGCAACTATGACTAAGTAACGAAGTCGAAACGTCGGGAAAATATAGACCAGTGTAAAAAATAATAGTTACGGGTGAAAAAAAAACATTGTACATTTATTATGCACGAAAGAAGTGCCTACAAGCCGCAACTTCCTTTCATCACACTGGTTCTTTAACTATCTTAAGACTTAGCAAGTTAAGACTAAAGCAATATTACTTTAAGAACGAAAGTGACAACGCTATACGAACACGTATGGCGTTGTCACTTTCGCACCGCGAGTAATACTGCTTTAAGGGCTTCACACACGGCAACTATAATGTATATAAATGTACATTACACCCCGGGATTTATAGCTTTAAATTATCTTAATGTATCACACACACGACAGGTAATGCAATGTATCTTTCCCTTCATTCCATTATACGGAAATGTATTGAGATGTAATAAGATTTATCGAAAAAATGTATATTTTCATATCGCTTTGAGTCTTAAGATACGAAGATGTAAAAATGTATAAGTATTATAGCTGTCGTGTGTCTCCTGACGATTTCTATGGAAAGATGTAATGAGATGTATCGTGCTGTAATGTACATCTTTACATTATATATCTTTACATTTTTACATTATACATCTTTACATCTGCTGTGTGTGAAGCCCTTTAGTCTTACTTTAGAGATTGTGTACGTGTAACCAGGTTTAACCTATTGCAGGATGACCAAGAAAAAACCAGTACCGAGCACCGTTATCAAAAATGTCTATTCTCTTTCAGTTCCCCTGATTCTCGGCATACTAGCCGCGGTTGCATTGGTGGCCGGCGTAGCAGGAGTCCTACTATGGAAGCATATGTCCTCGATCCCGGCTTCGCCTATGTCGAAGCCAGGATACGAGCATATGGGAGCCGAAGACTGTACGGGAGAGAACCCACTATACATACCCCCGACATCGTCTTTCAAGAACCCTACCTATGGGAAATGTTAGTCTCGGTAAGTGTTATATAGTTATATAACTTGCATAACTTTAAAAATATATATATATTGGCGGACGTTACACATCCATCTAGCCCCAAACTAGGCAAAGCTTGTACTATGGGAACCAGATAACTGATAAAATACTTTTTTTTGTTAATACTACAATATTAACAAAAAAAAGTATAATAATACCCAGACACAGAACAAACATCTATGTTCATCTCACAAATGTTTATTCTGGGTGGGAATCGAACCCACAGCAAATAAAGAGTTACTCCAACTGATTATCCGAAGAAGTGATCCCGATGTACAATATTTTCGTCCGTACAACGTAATAACTACACTGTAGTGAAGATCGTCACGATTAGGAACGAAAGTCCTTATTCCTAATTATTTTGTTTGTAAGGTCGTTTTATACACTTCTCTTGGCCTAAGCCGCGTCGCTACACCCAAATATTTTTAGTCTTTTAAAATACTTATAAATACGGTTAATCACGTTCATATTCATATTCATATTCATTTATTGCTCCAGTTGGTACAATGGTCTTAACATATTTGTACAGAGTTTCTCAACATGGGCCCCGCTAGGGCACTACAATAATATATTATTCTAATTACATACTAATTAAAATAATAATTTATTTATCTTGATTTGACAATGACTGATGTTTTGAAACAATTCAGATGCTCTTCATCATTAGTATCGCCCGCGCAGTATTCGCCAATCTACTGTTAAGCGCGAAAAATAAAACATTTTAATTAATCGTAGGTACTTTCTATTTTAAATGATTACATAGCAATATTTTTATTTTTTTGGCTTTTCTTCCGTTAACCATTGAGTGTTATGTCTGCTGGATTGCACAGCCAAATGGCCTATTTCACCGAAACCATACCACGCATTAAACTTGGAATCACATTAAACCTTTAATTAGGTAGCTTCCGGCTCCCACGAACAAGATTCTAACCACTAACTAATATCTAAAATACTCAACCGTGTGTATCTGGTACCGGCTTGGTCATTTCGGTCACGATTTTTTAAGCTTACCCTCGTATTCAAGAACGACACTATGAGAACACGCACCCAGAGTGGACGAAATCTTTTTTCATAAATATCACTTTATGTGTTGTGCGACACTGCATAGTGTGACTAGAGGCACATTGTCGTGTGCCTTTAGCCAAAGTTGAGCTCTAAAGGCACACGGTAGTGTGCGCCATAGTGCCACAATCAAACCTCTGTTCACCATTGACTATCGTGTCGGTGTATCAAAACTGGACTTTGATTTCAAATGCAATTTACTATCACCAACCTTGTGATAATGCGAACCGTTCACTTGCATCAGTCCACCGCATAGTTTGTTGAGAAATACCTAATACTCAAGTACTGACTTTCGATCCGATTGTCCTGCGTGCTCAAACGGTACTGGCTAAACAGCTCCGCATGAATTGAAGAGACTGTCTAAGCTGCTAATCATTAATCCTGGGCAAGATTAGGTACCTACTTCATCTATGCATAATCATATTCCAGGCACTACAGACTCGTAAGTGAGTAGAAAGTTCTACCTGACGCTGTAAAAATTATCTAGAAAAGATGTAAAAAGGTCTTAGGTACTTCTTATTGTTAACATTGAGATAAGTTGCTGTAACTATTTTTTTTTTTTTTTTTTTTTTTTAATATTATGCCTTAATCAACGTACGGCATTATTATGCCATAATCAACGTAAAAAGTAGGTTACTTGATGTAGGTTTTTAAGGTTTGAAAGTTCGGCATACCTAATACGGTGTTCGTTAGCGGAAATAGCTGGTGGGTAGTGTTAGCATTGTCATGCTGATCCGTTGTGCCAAATAATAGATCTCGAATTATTATTTATTAAGTATAAATCTTGTTAACAAATCTGAATGCAAGAAATAATTGGACACCACGTGCAGCAACGAAAACACAGCGGCACTTTTACGATGAAACAATAAAACTTAACGGCCTATTAAAATCTAAGTCGGTCATAAATTAACAGGCTACATCAGCTTTAGATTATTTATTGGTTTTAAATTGTTTTGACCGCTCTACATTCCTTCATGATTGATGTGAATGACCCAAAGGTAAATACGTATTTTCAAGAGCAAAAAAGTACTTGGTTGACAAAGATATGCATTAAAAACTCTCTCAACGAATAAACACAAATTGACGCGTTTTACATTCACAGTCATACCATTGAGAAATACGACAATAATCATTCACAAAAAAAGTTAAGTGCCCATTGTATATTGTCGTAGTCAATACAAATTGTCATAAAATGCTAGAGAGCTAGCGAATTATCTATTCAGGTGGTCTAAACGGTAACTAAATCTACTCTTGAATATCATTAGAATTTACAGTATCAAAAAGACGTAAAGTGACACCTACCTGGACAAACATTGTTTGTTCAGGTTTGAATGTCATGTCAAACAAGTTGGTCTGCCTGACTGAACCTTACTTGCACGCACTTGACCGGTTTTTCGTGAGATATTTGTAAGCAACCGTTATCATTTTGTAAACAACTCGTTTTGTGTCAATTTAAACTAATCTACATAATTAGGTACCATCTAAATATCTCTACATAATTGGTAAATGCATTGATGTAATCTTGCATTTCCATTAGTAGGCCTGTATTTTTCCAAAATGACGTCTTATGATGCTATTTTTCGTTCCAAAAACAAGATAGGTAGTACCTAGAAGAGTAAACCATGTCTTCATCTAGTCTACAAAAACTTTTAAGTAAAATATAAAACTGGTGTTAACTACCTATATAAATTACTAGCGACCCGCCCCGGCTTCGCACGGGTAGCATGTTATTATACATATAAACCTTCCTCCTGAATCACTCTATCTATTAAAAAAATTGACGTTCTGTGTATCACAGAACACAACATGATGATGGGAAATGAACAAAACCTGAACCTGGAAAACTACACTTTAGCATCAAGTTTCAGCAGGAGTAATAGAAGTAAAGGTGGTGCATGCATTCTAGTAATGAAAAACCACGAATGGAAAGAAATACCTGAAATTAAAAAAATGTCCTTATCTGGTATAATTGAATGCTGTGCTATAGAATTAGTGACATATAAAATAATCGTTATTTGTTTATATAGAATACCTAAACTAAAAATTGATTACTATAATATTTTTTTTTAATAAATTAGATAAAATCTTGACTTATACTAGAAAGCTAAATGTTCAGAATACTATCTTATTAGGAGATTTTAATATTGATATGTTGAAAACTAATAATGTTACAGATGACTTTGAATGTAGTCTATTACAATACAACTTAAAATTAACCCTAAAACAACCCACTCGTCTGGTTTCAAACACATGCATTGACAATATTGCCCATGATTTTAAAAACCACTGTAAAACTGAAGTCTTGGAATTTGCGCTCTCTGACCATACGGCTCAGATCATAAAACTGCCGGTGCGTACTGTTAAGCTTAAGTCTTGGCATAGAGAAGTGCGTGACTTCTGTAATGAAAATATTGAAAAATTTAAAATGTGTATCAAAAGTTTAACCTTCGCAGACATGTACTATACTAATGACTCTAACTTAGCTTATACGTATTTTATTGAAAACTTTAAGCTTTTTTACGATTTATGCTTCCCAAGGAAAAATATCTTTATTAGAACCGTAAGTAAACCAAAATGGATTTCTCGAGGGATAAAATTATGTAGCCAAAGAAAACGTAACTTATATTGGAAATTCCTATCAAAACCCAATAAAACAAATAAATATATCTACAATAATTTTTCGAAAAGACTTAAAAAAGTTATTACACAAACAAAAAGATCACAAAACATATACAAAATAATGACATCTCAAAATAAATCTAAGGCGACCTGGGATGTAATAAATAAAAATAGAACTTGTACTCCTAAGGAATCCATAGTTAAAATTCAATGTAATAATAATAATAATAAATATTTATTTAATCCTACTGACATTGCCAATCAATTCAATGATTATTTCATCAATAAAATAGAATCAATTCCCAATCGTGGAATAAACGTCACAGATAAAATTTGTCATCATGCTAAATCAATGTTCTTAGCACCATCCGTTCCACAGCAAGTAAAAAATATAATAAAAAAATTAAAAAACTCTAACAGCACAGGTTTTGACCAAATCTCTACTAAAATCATAAAAGCAGTCAATGAAACAATAAGCCCTCATCTCAGTTATTTGATAAACCTAACAATCTCAACCGGTACTTTCCCGGAAGATCTTAAACTTGCTATTGTCAAACCGCTATTTAAAAAAGGCAACAAAGAGTTGACTAATAGTTACAGACCAATAGCTCTTCTATCAGTTTTCTCAAAAATTATTGAAAAATATATATATGAAGAAATAAATTCCTACTTAGAAAAGCATAATTTATTATGCAATGAACAAAAAGGGTTTCGACGTAACAAATCGATAAACTTGGCAATATATGAATTTATCGAAAATATTGTGCTCCAAATAGACAACAGAACACCTGTCTCTGCTGTGTTCTGTGATATGACACAGGCGTTTGACTGCGTTGATCACGACATCTTAATTAACAAATTAGAAGCGTATGGACTGAGAGGTAGAGTATCTGAACTTCTCTGCTCGTACCTAAAAGACCGTAGACAAATAACCGAGATTGCAAAACTGGATACCAAGACCAAATGTGAAAAATCGTTTCGTTCTTTAGAACGCGTAATCCAGTTCGGCGTTCCACAGGGGAGTGTCCTGGGGCCTTTGCTATTTATTATTTATATAAACGACCTACCCAGGTCAGTAAATCAACCAATGACCTTATTTGCTGACGATAGTACGATAACAATAAAATGTGATGACATAAATACTTATAATTCTGACATTAATAATTCAATAAATTCAATAATAAAATGGCTTGACAATAATAATCTGAAAATAAATATAAATAAAACAAACATAATGCATTTTAGTCAAAGAATTAAAAATGATCATCAAATTGACCTACAGTTTAATGGTAGTAAGGTAGACGTGGTAGAATCAACAAGATTTCTGGGAATTCAAATAGACAGCAAATTAAATTGGAAAACCCATGTTGAACTTCTAAGTAAGAGAGTAAGTAGCTCCACCTACGCACTCTATAAATTATCCTCTATTGTTAACTTAGAAACACTACTTACAGCTTATTATGGAACAGTAGAGTCTATCCTAAGGTTTGGTATAATTTTCTGGGCTAACTCTACTAATAAAGACTTCATATTTACTAGACAAAAAAGATGCATTAGATCGATGTTTAACCTGCACGTTACCGACAGTTGCAGACCTTTGTTCATTGAGCACAAGATTCTAACGCTTCCGTCGTTATATATATTTGAAATGGCATTATTTGTTAGAAAACATCCCCATCTTTTCCCACGAAAATCTGATTTTGTAGTGCGAAATAGACGTGATAGCAGTAAACTCCAAATGCCTAAAACTAAAACAGCTTTCCTACAAAACAGTGTAGTCTATATGACACGTAAAATCTACAACAAAATACCTAAATCATTAAAAGATCTTGACGATAATATATTTAGAACTAAACTCAAACTATTATTAATCAACAAATGCTATTATAATATTAACGATTTTATGACAGATAAATTTTGACATTACCATATTTCTATTGAGCCTGTTACTATTATTACTTTTTATTTTTTTGACATTAATTATAATATAATATTGTCTTTATCTTACTATAACATTTGCATGCTAATTTTAGTAGAACATAATTGAATCTAAAATATTATTTATTATCATCTGTGTAACCTACATTGTGTTCAAGCAAATAAATGATCTTTATCTTTATCTTTATCTTTAAAAACCGCATCAAAATCCGTTGTGTAGTTTTAAAGATATAAGCAAACATACATACAGACATACAGACGCGGGAAGCGGAAAGCGACTTTGCTTTAAACTATGTAGTGACAAGTCGTGATTAATCCACAAACATAGAAACATCTAAACTTCCTATCATTCGGATTCATAATAATTTACCTGCCTAGTAATTTCTAAGTAATCTTACATCATTATTTTTATTTATTTTTAAAATTTTATACAATAACAAAGAACTTTAAACTCTTATCGTGAAACAACTAGAACGTTAGACCTATTCAAAGGTCAGTGCGAAATCTGCCAAGTCAATATTTTTATTTAAAACATAAAAGTTTTTTAATATTGATAATGGTTACTGTTGTACATGCAAATTATCACGTAGGTTGGTAGCTGTAGTTGTAGGTAAAGTAAGTAGGTACTTTATGTGGTGTGCTGTAGTTCAAAGAACATGATATTTATATTTAAGTAGGTACCTACACATAAACATAAACTAGCAAGTAATCCACCCCGGGGATCATCATCCCCGGGAAGATTTTAGGCATTTTTTTGGCTTTATTAACATTATTGCAATTTTTATGAGGATCTCTATATTTTTCGCAAATCAAATTTTTCTTATGTTACTCGCTGTAGCTTTTGATTGATGAAAGAATTTTTAAAATAAGTCTAGTTGTTTTTTTGTTTATCAATTATGTACAAACAAAATATAATTTTTGCCTCATTAGGTACAATGAATAGTGTAGTTAAATTAGAAATAGACCTACGTCATTTTAGATACAAATGCGTATTGAATTGCATTTGCCAACAATCATTTCCTTATTCAATAGTCCTCAGACAGTCTATAAACTCGATAATAGATTGACGATACATTGTGAACTTATAAAACTCGCAATACGCTCCTTATGTCACGATCTGCTTTGTTTTCTGATAAGCTTCACTGTCTGGACTGCGATCAAATGAGCACGTTCAATGTTGTTTTGATAATGCAACGCATAAGGTACAGCTTTATAATCACAATGGTTCATGTAACTACGTTTGTAAGCAACTTTATTTTACACTAGCAGTCGGCCCCGGCGTCGCACGGTGTACTAATGACCACTTCATGGCCAATTTTTTTACTTTATTGGAGTTTTAGTAGGGATCTCATAAATATAGTCTATGGTAATCAGAGATAATGTAATATTCTACTGGTGAAAGAATTTTTGAAATCGGTCACTGGTTTTCGAGTTAATTCGTTTCACAACTACGTAAAACCAGCTAAGTGCGAGTCGGACTCGCGCACGAAGGGATCTGTACCATTATCTTAAAAAAAACGCGAAAAAAAGAGACCCACTTAAATATTCATATTATTCTGTTTTTAGTATTTGTTATTATAGCGGCAACAGAAATACATAATCTGTCAAAATTTCAACTGTCTAGCTATGACGGTTCATGAGATATAGCCCTGTGACAGACAGACGGACAGCGAAGTCTTAGTATTCCCGTTTTTACCCTTCGGGTACGGATACCTAAAAATACAAATATTACCTCTTTATATTAATAGACTAATATTATCAAGAAGTAGATAGGTACATTTTGCGAGAATCTTTGTTTGTTTCTTAGGGTTATCTCAGAAACTACTAAACCTATAATTTTAGAGATGGCAACCCTATTCACACATCACAAAGGAATTTATTTCCTTTTGTAATTTCAAAGTTTATTCGCGCATTATTGTTTTATTTGGTTTCATACTGTAAAAGGAAGTCGAAAATATTTACTGACCTTCCTCAGAGTTCAGTGAACGCTAAAACTTGACCCGCCGAGTGCGATCCCCACTTTAATCGTGCATTATGAAACGGAAGTGCTATTTATTCTTGTCTGTCTGTTTTTGCTTTTTTATTGGCAAAATTATTTTTTAAGTAAAATTGACAACTCCGGAAGGTAGCAAGCGCTGATGATGTAAATGTTATTGAATAAATAATAAATATTGGCGGACTTTTACACACAACGCCATCTAGCCCCAAACTAAGCAAAGCTTGTACTATGGGAACCAGATAACTAGTAGAATACTTACATACTTTTTTTTTGTAAATACATACTTATTATACATAGTAACACCCAGTCACAGAACAAACATCTATGTTCATCACACAAATATTTGCCCTGGGTGGGGATCGAACCCTCAACCTACAGCGCAGAAGGCAGAGTTACTACCAACTAAGCTGTGAGGCCTTATAAACTTATAAACTTTTACAAAATTGGTAAACTTGACATCCTATTAATCGATTTTAGGTAGTATGATCTGTATAGGTATACTATGTTTCAATTCATTCATAATAAATCTACATAGATAGGTAAGGTACCAAATTTTATCGGAATCGGCTCTGCCTTTACGACGCAACGTGATGAAGTAGGTAACAAATATTATTAATTTATTCGACACGATAAAAATCACGATGCCCCGCTAAAATAAGGTCATCACGTCATATTGTTAGTCATATTATTTCTCGAAAACTAAGCCTATAATAAAAAAGCTACCTCGTACCAAATTCTTTGAAAAATTGTCTCATTGCCATTATCATGGGATTTCTGAAAAAACAACTTTTCGTTATTTTCGAATCTATTCTATACAAAAATAAAATAATTATTGATGTCAAAAACGGGAAATCTCTTGTATTTAAAAATCAATTGCTGTTCGTTAGTCTCGCTAAAACTCAAGAACGGCTGAACGGATTTATCTTATCTTGGTCTTGAAATGTTCGTGGAGGTCTAGGGAAGGTTTAAAAAAGAAAAAAACTAATAATTGCCGGAAAAACCAAAAAAACAGCCCTTTTCTTTTTTCCATACAAAAGTTTTCTAACTAAAACGTAGAGTAAATTTGGGCTTTATTAGGTTTGATTATACGGTAACGGGAACGGGAACATAAGACAAAATTTGTTAATTCTAAAGCGATACGAAGTTCGCCGGGTCAGCTTGTTAAAAATAAATTGTCAATGAAGACACCGACAATGTTTCTTGACTGATCTTTTATAAACTACTAGCGACCCGCCCTGGCTTCGCACGGGTAGCATGTTATTATACATATAAGCCTTCCTCCTGAATCACTCTATCTATTAAAAAAAACCGCATCAAAATCCGTTGTGTAGTTTTAAAGATATAAGCAAACATACATACATACATACAGACGCGGGAAGCGGAAAGTGACTTTGCTTTATACTATGTAGTGATTACAATAAACATTCACTTTACAGACATAACATTTTAGTGTTGAAATATCGTTCAAATTTATATTCATTATGTGTGATCTATATCATCATCATCATCATCTGCCCGCCCTTATCCCACGCAGGTGTATGATGTATGATCTATTAAACTATTTAAAATGCTTACACGTCAGTAAATGCTTCTAAAGACTTGTCAGTCAGACAGTCAGTTGGTAACGTAAGAGATTTTTATATTTAGATTAAAAGATAAAAGAGGACGATGGGCTTGCAACCAGTCACGTGCGGAATGCAGTTTGTATTATTGCAAAATGTAATGTTCGGACGTGCCTCTCAATTATTTAATAATCATTAATCTATTATTCTAGATCGGTCTAGCTTATCAAAATCATTTATTTGCAACCAACAAAGATACAACTATATTATTCCTAGGTACCTACTTATATTTATGATGTACCTAAGTAAGTACTTAGATACAACATGCATTAAATATTATTTAATTAAGGTTTACGGGTTTGGGCAGGTTATAATTTTTTCTAGTTATTTTAAAAAATACTCTTCGCGTAACTTCTATCTATTTTTACATACCTACCTATTTCAATAAAATTATTATTGGTATTTTTAATTGGATGTTTTGCTAAGAATTATCCCGTTTATTTGAACTCACAGCATATTATAGAATCAGCATTATGTATCATGGGTCTATGAGTAAGTACCTATCTGTTTTGTTTGTGCGGGAATATGGAAACAAGATGTAACAAAATATTATAAAAACATAAAACTCGACTGCGAAATAATTAACAAAAAAATGTTTTGCCACCTTTTTTGGGGAGGGCGCCTATTTTCAAAAATATAGCCTATGTCACTCCTACAAAATTGAGACGAATCTTGTAGGAGTAGGAGGATTTTGTTGTGCTAAAGAAATGGACATTACCCTTCTTCTGGCGCAGTCGAATAAAAAGCAAATAAATATTATATTCACAACAAATAAGAAAGTAAGTTCATGCCGTACGAAAGATTATGCTTTTACATTCTGCACTTTACGTTATGAACTCACCAATACACGTCATTAGCTGACATATAAATATAACTAAAACCATGATTGCAGTTTGCAGTTGAATCATTTAAAACTCATTATGATTCACTAACAAGTCTAATGGCTTATATTATTTTGGAGTGGAGTTTTATCATTTTAAAATTCCCCATCAGAAAGAACCAACTGCTCTTTCTTTCTTAGAAAAAAAGCAGACCAGAATCAGCTGATGTATGGTATACTAAGACTAAATCTAAAACTGGATTTTCAGACCATGCGTCCTGATCGATTTTTGCCAAAAAAATGTATTAGATCAAATAAAAAATATTTCAAAAAATAATAATTAAAAAATACCTGTATTAGGTATTTTTTTTTAAATCTGGTTGCCTACTTGAAAATAGTTATTTTTCATTTAGCTTAGGTGATCGACAACAGTATTACGTATTTAAGTTAATCAAAATAACTGTAATTTTTGACACGAATACCTTTTAACAAAAACTTGCCTAAACGAGCAAAATGTCAGCTTCGGTGGCAGTTTAATTAGGGTTATTCAATTAACGCCACTAGTTATTGTGTACTCGTGTTGGTGCGAATGCCCTAAAAGGCGGCATGTCAAGGCAGGGCTTCTAGCTTGTGCCTCCAAGGGCATTGAAATGTTAATACATAATATTACCAGCTGTCCCGACTGACGTTGTCCTGTCAAATTTCAATAATAACAAAACGCATTTTCAGTTTTTCCCGAACTTTACGCTAGATTTTCCAAAAAGCGATATGAAATATACTTTAAGACCTAATTTCATCACCTACCAAATAAATATACATAAGAAAATTCACAGACCACAAACACCGTTACACAATATTTACATATCACTACATAGTACAAAACAAAGTCGCTTTCTCTGTCCCTATATCCCTATGTATGCTTAAATCTTTAAAACTACGCAACGGATTATGATGCGGTTTTTTTTAATAGATAGAGTGATTCAAGAGAAAGGTATATGTATAATACATGCATAATATAGTAGAGATACACTGATAATTTTAGAGGTTTCTAATGTGATGTCGTAAATAAAAACATTTTATTGCGCTTACATTGCAAACGCTGGCTGAACCCCACGAGATATATCAAAATAATGTACTACAGTATTGTACACCTTAAAAACGTCTACTAATAAGTCCGCGATGGTATTAGAAATTTCTTACGCACAGCGAAGTGGGCACGGGTCAGCTAGTATAGATAATAAAGCATTCCAGAAAATCTGTAACGCCCATATTTTAATCGAAAGAATGTTTAAGAGACCGTACGTAAAATTGCCCAATTATTGGTTTTAAGGCGCTCCCAGTCTAATAAATAAACAAAAATTTTGAAAAAAAATATATAACTAGGTAGCTTGCTGGTGTAGCATGGTATAGACCTACAATATTACTAGTAACATTTTTTTCATGATAAACCAACTAAGTTTAAAGGTAACTCGAAAACTACAAAATATCGTTAGCATGATTTGTGGAATAACGGTTGGTGTGGTTTTCCGCTGACCTCTCTAATAGGAAACACTATAACAAATTAAATGTGAAATGAGTCAAACAGGAAAAAATAACAAAGCCTCTAGTGTTGCAAATTTCAATGGACGAAAATAACAGCTTGTTTTCCTCCAAAAATAAAATTAAATATTTCAAAGGAAGAAAGTAACAGCTTGTTTTCTCCAAAAATAAAATTAAATATTTCAATGGACGAATATAACAGCTTGTTTTCCTCCAAAAATAAAATTAAATATTTCAAAGGAAGAAAGTAACAGCTTGTTTTCTCCAAAAATAAAATTAAATATTTCAATGGACGAATATAACAGCTTGTTTTCCTCCAAAAATAAAATTAAATATTTCAAAGGAAGAAAGTAACAGCTTGTTTTCTCCAAAAATTAAATTAAATATTTCAATGGACGAATATAACAGCTTGTTTTCCTCCAAAAATAAAATTAAATATTTCAAAGGAAGAAAGTAACAGCTTGTTTTCTCCAAAAATAAAATTAAATATTTCAATGGACGAATATAACAGCTTGTTTTCCTCCAAAAATAAAATTAAATATTTAAATGATAGAAAATAACAGCTTGTTTTCTCCAAAAATAAAATTAAATATTTAAATGATAGAAAATAACAGCTTGTTTTCTCCAAAAATAAAATTAAATATTTCAATGGACGAAGATAACAGCTTGTTTTCCTCCAAAAATAAATTTAAATAGCAATATTTTTTTTCCTAAAATAATATGTAATTAAGTATTCATTAACTATATTTATCCTGGTAATACGCGAGCAAAAACTATTAACTAATATAATCTATAGTACGTACACAAAAATACTAAAATACACGCACGCTAAAAGAAAAAACCGGCTAAAAGAAAGAGCGAGTCGGACTCGCGCACAAAGGGTTCCGTACATCACTACATAGTATAAAGCAAAGTCGCTTTCCGCTTCCCGCGTCTGTATGTCTGTATGTATGTTTGCTTATATCTTTAAAACTACACAACGGATTTTGATGCGGTTTTTTTTAATAGATAGAGTGATTCAGGAGGAAGGTTTATATGTATAATAACATGCTACCCGTGCGAAGCCGGGGCGGGTCGCTAGTTATCTATAAAAAAACGGCAAAAACAAAAACGACACGTTTGTTGTATGGGAGCCCCACATAAATATTAAATGTATTCTGTTTTTAGTATTTGTTGTTATAGCGACAACAGAAATACATCATCTGTGAAAATTTCGACTGTCTATCTATCACAGTTCATGAGATACAGCCCTGTGACAGACAGACGGACAGACGGACTGCGAAGTCTTAGTAATAGGGTCTCGTTTTTTTCCCTTTGGGTACGGAACCCTAAAAATGTGTCATTCATAAAGGTATAGTCATCAAGATAATACAAATTTAGTTCAAGAGCCGTCCGCAATATTACTTTTTTAAGACTTTCGAATTCCTATCCTTATTTCGCTAAGTGCTTTTGATTTGACAAATAGCCATTGAAAGCGACAGAGTAGGTAGAGGTCGAACCATTAAATATTTCTTATCGAACACTCGGAACGGTACTTACAATTTAATTTTTAAACTTACTATGGCACTGATTTATTACTGTTCAAATGAGTTCGTAATCTACATGATCAGATGAATGAAAAAACTCAACACAAAAAATACAAGCGACGTACCTACAGCTACGAGTAAGACTATTATAACCATGTATGGAATTTAGATCGAAACACATGGTCTGACTAGACACATTCTCTTTTGAACAAAAAATTATGACTCATGCACTCTCGCTCTACAATTCAAGCAGAGTTCAAAAGGTGAGCGTCATTTCAACTAAAAACATATGTATCCTGATATAAATAGGTACAAAATTGTTATAAAACAGGTCAGGGTGAATAAAAACGGGATCTTTATAATATCCGCATTATAACACAAAGGACATAAATTGGTTATGTCGAGGCCACAACCGATTGTCCCCATGTCCTTCCTGTCATGTGGGATGACAATGACCAATGAAATGATAATTTACTTAGGTAGGTACCTACTTATTATTATCACCTTATATTCTATCCATATTGTTTTGATTTCTCGGAAATACCAGAGGATATTGTTATCTAATCGGTTTTACAATAAAAGCTATTAAATCAAAACGATGTTTGCTTAATAAATACATTTTAGTGAACATTTTATACAGCGCTATGTAGCTCCAAACTAAGCATATCTTGTACTTTAGGATTACAAAACTACAATAATTGGTTTAACTAATTAATTATAATAAACATGTTTGCATTTAAATAAATAATAATGAGGTTTGATTTTATACATTAGGTACAGATTAATAATTAGCGGATAAGTATGAATTATACATAAACGAAGATTATATACCTACTTCCTTCAGGATTAAGTAATTTGGGTTTGATTAGAGGCATTGCTAGGGATAGGTGTGCTTTTGCCTTATTCTGACGTCGTTATAGACGTCTCTCGAAATAAACAAGCGGCTAAGTGCGAGTCGAACTCGCGCAAGAAGGGTTCCGTACCATCTATAAAAAATGGCAAAAAAACACGTTTGTTATATGGGAGCCCCACTTAAATATTTATTTAATTCTGTTTTTAGTATATGTTGTTATAGCGGCAATAGAAATAAATCATCTGTGAACATTTCAACTGTCTAGCTATTACGGTCCATGAGATACAGCCCTGTGACAGACAGACGGACAGACGGACAGGCGGCAGACGGACAGAGAAGTCTTAGTAATAGGGTCCCGTTTTTACCCTTTGGGTACGGAACCCTAAAAAGAAGACAGGATGTATTAATTAATACCCTGTATAAATCGTCATGTAAAATGACGTTGTCTAAAACCGAGGTTACTGCGCAAAACGTTCATTTCAAAACGTAATTTTAAATTGCCTATGTGATTTGGACCATATTTTACCTTTAGGTATATTGTTGGATAAAAGTTTGCATGATTATGCTATCTACATAATATAAATGTTTTTACCGGGTCTGGTCGTTCACCATCATTCTTTTAAGCTAGCTAGCTACCTAAGTAAAGTATATTTACTTATCGAATAAATCTATAAAAATCAATGCCACTTTTCGTTGTAGGTAATTTTATAACTCAAGAACGGGCTCACCTATCCAAACCAAATGTTTAGGCTTTGTTCGGACTATTTAGTAGATGGTTTCTGTGAAGTTTGCACAACACGGTAGAGCGGTTTAATTTTTTTAATTTTTCACTTTATACGTAGCGAAGAACGTACCGGGCCGCTAGTATAATATGTAAACAAGTGTCTAGGTGTAGCCGTAAACAACATGACAAATGTTTAGTATAATGAGTCATACTCGATGCTACTTCATTTAACACATACCCGTTAATATAATGCGAAAGTTAGGTATTGTAAAGGTGACTCAAGTCAAAACCCAAACGGAATATTGGCGTGGCGAGCAAGTCGCCAACTGAGACACAAGAGGCGCGGGTTCAATCGTGTGTTTGTGCCATGATATCCTACACTAGAATCTAAGATTACTGCGCGAAAAGAAGTAATTTTCCAAGACTTACCTCTTGACTTTCGTATCAAAGAAGGCATCAGAGACTCTACCAGTTGTATTTCACTCATTATGAGCTTCTACCAAGTGGTAGTTGTAAGGATAAAAAGTAGTTTACACGCGATTAGAACCGTGTTGGCCTAATTCCAGTTGGTGAATCCCGGTCGTGGACAAATGAATTTTTACGCTTAACACATGCTCAAAACGGTGTAGGAAAACATTGACGCTGACTAAATTGCGGTCCACGTCCACGTTTTTTCTGTGAGGTGGTTCTGATGAGGCCGACTAAGCTGAGAGGATAGTACCTACAAATGGCAAGCTTCCTCCATAAAACATGTCCTAGACACAGTGTCTGTAAGTGAATAGAAAGTTCAAAAACATCTAAACAAGGCATTACACGCGATACATGATAATAATGTCTGTTCCAAATCGGTTAATCTGCTGTCATGACTGAAGCACCGAAATCCAAACATCCTCATAAACTTTCACATTTAACAATAGTAGGATTAGTTCTCATAGGAGGCAGGTACCTACTAGGTAGGTAAACATGTTGTACAAGAATACCAAGGCGCGTTTATCTGATCGCAACAATGCTAATTATCATAAGTCGGTTCAAAAACGAGTTTATTGACATTCGGCCGAATTAACGGTAACCTACGGTGTGTAGGTTCATTCGTTTTGAATTTATGTAAATTTATCAGGTTGGTATCATATAATATAGATTTGAAATTATAACAACAACGATAGTTTTTATTGCATAAAATTACTTCCATAAACTTAGATATTTTCTTTATATACTGGTGAACAATTTAAACAACCAAATTTAGCTCCAAACTATCCAAAACTTGTACTATGGGTACCAGATAACTGATAGAATACATTATTCTACTTTTTTTTGTAATACAGAACAAACATCTATGTTCAACACAGAAATGTTTGTCCTGGGTGGGGACTGACCGAAAGCGCGAAAGGCATAGCAACTACCAACTGTGAGCTGTAAGGCCAGTCAAGGTAGGTAGGTACGTTTGTCACTTTACCTCCAAAGTGCAGACCACAGCCCACCAAAATTCCTATCATGGCCAAGTATGAATGCCGGTCATTTTACGCGTGCAAGTGGTCACATGATACCACTCCAGAGATAAGAGGTCAGGACCCCGGCCGTATAAGGACTCGCTTGTCCCCCGTCCGGGCCATAACGACGGATGGACCAATAAGGATGCTTTCTCCACAAGAATTTACGATTTTTTATTAACAAATTTATTGCATCGTAAAATAAATATCTAGTTGAACAATGCAGGTGTGGGATTTTATGATTAAGATATCGGTGAATATTACTGCCTATGATTATCATCTTAAGTCTGGGCTATGAGAAAGTCAAACTTAAGCCCACTAGGTAGATCAACCTGGTGGTAAATAACTTGGGACTTTCCAAGATCACATTATTAAACCAAAGCACCATAGATAGTGTAGGTAGATAGCTAGAGTTGTAAAGTACGAACACAGTAAAATTAAGTAAATTCCCTAGCGCGATCAGATCATTGCTCTCCCTATTAAATATGTTATGCTCCCTCGACAAACATGTTCGATGTTTCTTATTTTCTCTTGTAAAAAGCGTTGTACCACCTAACTACCTACTCATTTATGCTCGTTGAACCGCTCTTGCGAGAATGTAGGTACCTAGGTTTAATAAGCCGACCGGTCTCGAAGCCCGTGGGCGGTTCTCGCGATGAGTAGGTATCTTTACCCACCAGGTTTATCGTAGGCTTATAGTATCTCGCAGTCTTGTAATAAACGTCTCGCAACGATAAATGGCGTTTATTTGCGACCTATCCTATCATAATTTACTTCTTGCTTCATAGGTTGCAACATTCCCGATTTGCAACCATGAAGGCATCTTGTTGGGGCTGAGTTGGTAGGTTGTTTTGTCTAAATAATGACGTGCTTTAGATTGACATGTTTGGATTTTCCTGTTCATGTTTATTTACAAACCCTTGCGAGCGCGGTAGGTAGGTAGCTAATATTCGTCATACCCATATACCTACTAAAGTCAAACCTAAGTACAAAATAAATATACTTCTAAAGTTGGCATTCGATTGTGTGTGACCGCTAAAGCTAATAAGATTGAGTCACTATCTGAGTCATTGGTATGCGTTCTTCTCTCATATAAACTTTTATTTCCCCATAGGTGTTACCTGCCGCTGAATCACCGAGCCAGCCAGCCATTGGGGTTCAGCATTGGACAACAAATCGCCCATGCTATGCCAGGATTGTTGGGCCGAATTGGTCCTATCTCGTTACCCATTCCACCGTCTGTGATCAACGCCACGAATGAAAATTGCACGCGTCCGGTGTTTGCGTCGCTACACGGTCATGTTACCCAACAGATAACCAGCGTTTACGGTGACAGATATTGTATAAAAACATCTATCATCATATAGGTAACCTGAGATTATGAGAACGGACGGTTATGTGTTGGTGAACATCTAGCCTAGATAGATTACTTGTAAGCCTTGTTTGGACCACCCAATGTAGGGCAGATAGTGTCCATGCATCTCTATCAGAAACTCGCTAGACTAATTTGTGCTGTTGATCCAATGTATATAATAGTAGATAGTGTAGGTACCATCGGTAAAATGGATTGTATAACCTTTTTACTGCACGCAATTTTTTCCGTACTTATTGATAAAAGCCGTAACATTATCATGACAGATTCGATATGATATTATGCAACCGAATTGCGTTTATTAAACTATACCCTTTAAATTAGTTAGAGCTAGGTTACACAATCAAATTTATCCGGGGTGCATAGCGTGTGTCATGTGTAAACATGGCTTTATTTTACATAATAGGTAGTGTGTTAGTATAATATATTATGTATAATTACTGTGATATTTGAATGGTTGAGTCACCGCGACCGTTGTTTGATTTGTTTGTAATCGCTAAGCTGTTGGTTGTACTAATTTAAATAGGTACCAATTTATATCAGTACAACCGATATCAATGTTACATCGTGTTGTATGTATGAGTTGTGTAGATAGTTAGATACCCTAGGTGCTTAGTGCTTCCAAGCTCCGTTCACTAGGATCCACAATCAAGCTCCACATGTGGATCCGTGGATAAATTGTTCGCCTTTGCGATCCACACGTGAATCTATTATTTTTATTAAGATCCTCATGTGGATCCATGCATAATACTCTGACTGACGTGGCGGATTTCATGGTCCGACTAATAGATCTCATTCAACATTTCCAACGATTAGAAATTGTGAAAATTAGTCCCTCTACATCTCGAGTGTGTCAACAAATAGACTCATTAATTCAGACTAATTCAGAGTAGGTAAAGCAAATTGTGTTTTCTTAGAGTTTTTATAAATAGGTGCTTAATGTTTTAGTTGGTAGCGCTACTAGAAACAAGACAATAAAATTAAATATTTCTAGGTAGCCAATTACCTATTGGTTATCTTGTCCAGTTTGACTCATCACTGAATTATTGATGCGACTTTAAAGCATATGATGCGATACAATTATATCGTCAGTCTCAATACTATAACTAGAAATAATAAGCAATCTGTAGATAAATCTAGTTGTAAGGACGGATAGAAACCACTAATCGTTAACGTGCTTATCATACGATTCGTAACACAGAAGCAGTAACACCAAGATTATTTTTTAGTAAAAGTTGTAATGATAATGCTTGAATGATGTGAATGAGAAAGTTTCAGTGGGATGCGGGACGTAGTTATTGTGTAGGTGTTTGTTTTGTTCATGTCATGACTATGAGTAACGGGGTTTTGCCCGAATAAACAGGACAAAACGGTTATAAACGATAAAACATGATTTTTAGGAATTGGAATTCCTAAACATTATGCTAATTAGAATAACTAGGTATATCCTGCTAATTGCGTTTTATATGACAATAGTCTGAAATGAATACTAAGCTAAAGTTCCTAGAACCTAGAATTGATTGCTAATTATTACTTACATAGGTAAATAAAATGAATAAAACCTACTATTTTTGTATATTGTTATATTTAAAACTTTGCTGATCATGTTAGTCATGGGAGTCCATAATATATTTTTTCAAAACAATCTATTAGGCTGTATAATTTTTATTTTAGTTTTAGTATTCTTATAGAAGAATAGGCTATGATTTTATGTTATTGTGAATATTTTTTATGATTTAGTTTGTAGGTACCTGGGCTTTGCTAATACTTATTCTGATGTCAACTAGTTAATTAGGATCATGACTTTACATTCGAGAACACCTATTTACCTACTGAAGAGCCTAAAAAGCTAAACTAACGGTCTAAAAATAAAGACTAGACGCTTTACTCAATGCAAACTATAATTAATTTTAATATTATGCATAATTCAACAAATATAAACTTAAGTTTTTTTTGCTTGCGAGGCATGACGTGAGGGCTACAAATTATTAACATCACATTAAACTAATAATATTAAATTAATTATTTACTCATTATTATACCTAATAGCAATCAGTAAATTAGACACGGACAAAACCGGTCAAATTCATTAGAAGTAGAAGATAATCCTCAAATAATAAGTTAAATAACTGTAGTTTTTGTATTTTTGTAAATTTGTAATTATTAAGCTAGTCAATAAAAATATAAAAACAAATATGCTGTTCTCCTTTATTTACTAACCCGTACCTAAGTAGGTACTTTGTAGTTTATATAGTTAATTGTCACCTACTCCAATCGATAGTTATACAATACTAGCCGACTCGTGACAGACGCTGTCCTTTCAAATTTTAATAATCGCATAGGAAAAAGCAATTTCAGAAAACTTCCAATTTTTTCCCTACAAACCTTATACTTACTGATAAAATAAATTACGAATTTTGGTAGAATGCGTATCATTCATTAGTCAAAACTGCATTGCTATGACAATTAAAAGTTTTTAGTCAGTGATATCAGATTTGTTGCACACCAACGCCATCTATACCAAAATCATCCTAATTACGTTTTCTTATCAATTAAGGGTTGTTTTTCGGATTATAAGTTCCCCCTTTATTTATTCTGATTTTTTATCTACATAATACCTACAGCAATTTTCATCTTAATCCGTTTTGTCGTTTCTGCTTTAGAATAAGAGGTACATTCAGAACATTACAATTTCATTTCATTACATTATCGGGTGTCAGCACGAATCACTATTCGCATTAACGGACACTTATTGTATAGTATAATAAGTGTCAGTGTTGTCGATACGATAGTGGTACGTATACAGATGTGCATATTGCATAACAAACAACCCATCAATCGGAAGCTCTGGAGCAAAACCACAAAATAAAACAAACATTTCCAAAATTAAATAACTTCTTTTATTCAGAGTCAAATTTGTTTCCTACAAACGTGTTAGAATGACAGACGGCGTAACATTAATTGACCATTTACAATAATGGCGCGCCGATAGCTGTCTGTGCGAGTGGATGGTCGGTGAATTTATTATAATTATAAACTGTTAGTCCGCGCGTCACACTTCGAGGAATGCGTGTGCGAACTTGCATTCTACCCAGATGCAAACAAGGAAAATGTAACCAACGGACGTCAAATGATAACGCTAGCCAACTATCCATAAGGCCGGTTTCCACCGCAAGCGGAGCTGACCCATAGAGCACTCCGTTTAACTCGCAAGGGTAAACTGCACACTTGTCGACTATTTGTTGGTGAAAATACAAGTATGCAGTTTACTTGCTTCGCTAGCGGTGGAACCGGGCTTTAGGTTGGTACAATTGTTACAACTCATTGCGTAAATTAAGATGTCAGTTTATTTTCCGGATGGATGAGTGCTGGTGTTATTTTTATAGCTGATCGCTTCTATGCCTCGGATGCTAAGTCCCGGTTCCGGTTCCGGTTATGATATTCGATAAGCAACGACAGGACTTCCGGCTGCCTAAAAAATTCGTTATCAGATTTGGATATATGAACTTGCTTAGTAAGTATAGGTATTTCATAAAGTGCTTAAGCAATTAGTTGCTTGTATACATCGCACAAGATGGATAATTGGGTATTAGACGCCTATAACTGTAAGTTAAGGCGCTGCAATACACAGTTCTGTTTGAAAAATCGAATACGACATTATAATGAATCTACATACATAAGTTCACACAAAACACGATTCCAAATTGATTAGGGCGGCTTGGCGTATAGTGCATTTATATCTATCAACGGATTAACGTTCAAAGGTCAGTATCGCGTCCTGTGGTTACAACTCCCAGTGAGAACATCACAACGGCTCCCCTAATTAGCTCCCGATATGACTCGCCGGCTATTTATAGCCGCTTGCGCTCAATACTCATAACTTCATAACGCGAATACCCTACGAAGCGACGCGCGCACCAACCTACACAGATAACTTACTACCAGTTTTCAATACAGACTTTTTTTTAAATATTAATAATAATATAGTATTTTTTTTTAATATTAACTATGCAAGTATGATCACAAATACCCATGAACCAAACGACGCCGACGCGTCAACAATCCGCGAGCCGAGATAACAACTACTGTCGCCGCGCGCCGTGCCGTGTGCAGCGCATTTTGAACCTTCATCCCTTTAGAATACATCACATATTGCCGCGCCGCATACAGCCCAACGCCCGGCGTCAACGCGTCAACTACAATCCAATGCCACAAACACCTAATTTTAATCAATAATCAACAATTATCGCCCACCTCTAACACTACACGCTTTATTAGATACGATCAAGTGGAAAAATAATTTTTTGTTCTTCCATCGAAATTAAATTAACGTCTCCATGTTTTATAGACATGGCAAAACAAAAAGAATTACAAGGCAAAGTCAGACGCGGGCCGAGAGCGCCACCCGCGGCTTACAGCTACGCGATACAGGCAAAGATGATTCCTACTTGAGGAAACCCTGGCCCTGTTGCATAATTAACTTCAAACAAGTTATTTTAGCTTGTGTTTTATGCAACAGGCACTAGGGGGTCTAAACTACAAGGTAATGAACAAGCGGGTAGCTCCTGGCCGCGCGCAGCTCTCGGCTAAGACGATACCTACTCTCCATATGCTTATAAGAACACTTCATAAAACAGCTTTATATACTACACAATTTACAAATTTATATTAGGTTTACATTTTTACACAGCAATAATAATAATTGTTTTGTAGTCTTCGTAGTTAATACTCTACATAATTCCGATTGCTAAATATTGTCGCATATTAAGCTTTTTTTTTTAAATTGACACCTCATGGTCGTTGGTGCCAGCAATAATATTCTCATCAAAATACAAACGTTTTTTTTTTACCGCCCCTCTCGCTTATGGAAGGATTCTATTGAAATTGGTTTGAATATTTCAACTATAAAACTTGCATGTTAGTCACTAAAAACACCGATTCGGTAAGTAGCCAAAAATAAAATCTAAAAACTAAGTTTCAAAAACTAAACTACACAAGTCCATAACAATTTTCAATAAAACAGACACATTTTATAGATGTTCAACTTCACAAAACAGAACCAAAATAAGTTCAAACAATAAACTATAAATGCTGACAATATTGTCTTTTGTCTGGAATGACACTTAACTTTTGCTAAACCAAGTTTGAAACAAATTTTCTAAAGCGCAATAAGTTACAATTTCGACGACTGGTAGTCTAAAAAGGCCATATTGCATGATTCATAATATAATATGCGTACGCGAATGAATTGCATGAATTTAACAATTATTGCATCGTGCAACTAAAACAATAATTCCACATTGCATTGTCATGATATTAATCATGCAAAGTGACCTTTTTCAACACCCCGTTCACAATACTAAACAGACTACACAAAAACCGAGTTAATAAAAAATAAATTTAAAAAAAATGTATGGCAAAATATTGGCGAAGTTTTGCAAATGAGCCTCTCCACTAATATTTAAAAAGATCCAAATAACTTGACAAAGTAAACATTAATCCGAGCGGTCGCAGCTGGATTACTAAACAACTCACAATGAAAACTAAATAGAACAGGTCACAATTATCCTAATTGAATTAACGCAGCAGCGAACAACATAACATAATTTTTATGGAAATTTCAACAGATTTTTATTGTAACATATCTAAGAATCGTTACACGTTAGCACAACACAATAAAACGGGTGAACGGTGAACTAAAGTGATATTTACATAAATAATGCACGTATTATTAAAATATTATGAGACATAGTTTTATGTCCTATAAATCTTATGGTATTACGTTAAATATTTATTTATTTATTACTCTATGGCATTGCAACTTTGTGACTCGGTTGCGGCTACATAAAAATCTAATGTTGATTTCCAATTGCAATTTGTCGAGAAGCGATAATGGATATAGCTTCTTACCCTCGTATTCAAGAACGACACTATGAGAACACGCACCCACAGTGGACGAAATCTTTTTTCATAAAAATCACTTTATGTGTTGAGCGGCACTATGGCGCACACTACCGTGTGCCCTTAAAGCTCAACGTTGGCTAGAGGCACACGACAATGTGCCTCTAGTCACACTATGCAGTGTCGCACAACACAAAGTGATTTTTATGAAAAAAGATTTCGTCCACTGTGGGTGCGTGTTCTCATAGTGTCGTTCTTGAATACGAGGGTTAGTCAATTATCAAACGTATTATGACAGAATTTTCTTTATCGAAGTACAAGAATATGTGTATTTTGAGTCATTTTTTGGATTCAATAATCGTTTAATTAAAATAAAAATGAGCGTGTTGTCGATCGGCTAAGTCCACCGACATCGGCACAGAATAATAAGTAAATAAACTTCAATGCACCGGTTTATTTTTACAAATATTTCCAAACAAGAACGAAAAACACACATTAGATTTCATCAGACGTTCTGCACATATCACGATACAAGGATACACTTTGAAAGCAGCGCAGAAATCTAACGAATTTATTACGAACATTTGGTCAGCCATTCGTGCATAATCGAAGCGATTCTGTACTATATGTTCCTGCAGCACTGTTTATCGCCAAGTGCGGCTTGGTGTGCCGAGTAAAGCCGGGTGCGGAGTATAGTAGCCGCGGAGGGAAGCGAGAACACAGCGGCGCCACGCGGCCGAAGCGAGCCGCACGCGTTATAGATCCCTGTGGATAATAACATTATTTAACCTTATGCTACTCGTCACTAGATGGCGCTGTTATACAGTTTCTTTGTCAAGTATTAGTAAAGTATTTCGGATTATCGCACTTTTATTTATATGCAGTGCAATCATTTATGCAGCGATCCGTTTACTTTTTAGTAGATAAGTTTTTGTTTAGGTCTCGTAAGTTAATATTGTAGTCATTGTACATGAAATTTACATTTAATATTTAGTTGGTTATCGTAATGTGTAAAGCGTGCTCTACCTTCTCTGAATCCGACCAGAGAATTGACAAAAAATATATGCCTTATTACTATATTCCCGTATTTGACAATTCTCTTTGTGGTTCGATAATTTGCAGCCAGAGTGATCTCGCATAGTTTTGTGTCTTGCCAAAATACTTACCGAAACTTCGAGAATTTGTAAAAAAAATTATACCCCTTTTATTTGAATAAAATCCAAACCAAATGTTACTCCTTTTCCAGGGAATTTCCTCCACCATCCCAAGGGCATCATGCTTATATTTCGAAATGATCCGTACCTACCTCATCCACTGCGAAGAACTGTTGTGTGAAGGAGTCGACGGTTGGTGCGATTGCGTCGCCACCCTCTGTACCACCTGAAATTTAATACGTTTTCTGTTGAAAAATATTTTTGAAAGACAAGCTTTTGTAATATTCTCGATCGAACTAAAAATCAGAACAGCTAGCTATCACCTGTCACATAATATTACATTTGAACTTGACAGGTATGAAAAGTTAAATAAAAGCTTGTAAAAATAAACTAATTCATGTTTGAAAGAGCAAAAATCAAGTCCTTAATGATGATTATTTTCAGATGACTAGCCTCACAGCTCATTTGGAAATACAGCTATTTGCCGATCATATTCATGATGTAGATACACATGACATATATAAAGTCACGCAGAGGAGTAGCCACTTACTACGATCCTAACAACCTTTTTTTGCATTCACTCTCATCACATACCTCATCCATACTCGTCGGTTTAAAATGCTTTTGACCTGAGTTGTCTCGAAACGTAAGCAATACAGGTTGAAAATGAAAAAGTAACTACGGTAGACATCTTAAATCTCCAAGCGCTCATGATCCTTAACGATAACAAATGGGGTAGACAGATGCATGTCCAAACATTACATAAAATAAATGTGTGATGGGGTAGACAGATGCACGTCCAAACATTACATAAAATAAATGTGTGATGGGGTAGACAGATGCACGTCCAAACATTACATAAAATAAATGTGTGATGGGGTAGACAGATGCACGTCCAAACATTACATAAAATAAAGATGTGCATACCTGTTGTACGAAAGCCCGCGTGAGATGCGGCGCACTACGCTCGGCGTGTTCGAAGGCACGACGCAACTCTTCAATGGCGGCCACACTGCCCGAACCGTGTTTGCGGGATAACTGAAAATAACATTCATTGTTCAGATTAATTATTATCAACACTAGCTTATGATGAAACGACGAACTGGCAAGATATGGAGGAGACCTTCATCCAAAAATGAATAAACCCTTAAGTAAATTAAATTAATAAAATGTACATAATACTCACACAGTCTGCCCGCGACCATGGCTATTGTAACACAGTCGAAACATGTCGGCAAAATAAATTAAAGATAAAGGCCCGTATAAAAATGTAGTTATAATACTCATACTTTCTATAAGTGATATAAAGGCTATTTTTATGCATAATTATGTAGAAATAATGATTGAAAACTAATAGAGAATCTATGAAGGAAATTACAAAAAAGACTGCATAATGAAACATACCTCATTGAGTAGCGGGTAGATAAGCTGCTGTAAATATGGATGCTTTCTGACTTTCTCCTCGCCATTCGGCCCTCTGTGGTCGAGCGGTGAAGCCTGGAAACAAAGAGTAGCATTTTAGATCAAACAGTTTTTCTAATAAAAAAAATAATAAGCTCACGACTATCCCCAAACACGGTAGACAACATTATCTTAGAATTAGATAATTAGGTTTTTTGAATAATGGGGTCAACATAGATGCTATTAAAATATGTGCTGCTTAGATGGTTTGGGTATGTAGAGAGAATGAATGAAGAAAGATTGACAAAACAGGTATATAAGGCGAGTGTGAATGGGAACGTTGAAAGAGGAAAACAGCGGCGTACTTTCCTGGACCAAATTGATGACGTTTTGAAAAAAGACCAGGTCAAGAGCACTCTAAACCGACGAGCATGCATGAGGTTTATTATTGAGGTTTATTAATATATATTTATTATTTGTTAGTTTATATTACATTTACTTTTTTTATCGTACACAGTTTGTCCACAATCGTATTTTGGCCTCTCCCTAGCCTCAAGGTTTGCTGGTAGAAAACTCTTTTAGGGTTAAGCTCGCCTTTGTACATGTTCTTTGTAATGTCATAATTGTTAATGTTTTCTGTGTACAATAAAGTATTTGAGGATTGTGATGAGAGTGAATGAAGCAAAAGAAGTATGTTAGGATCGTAGCAAGTGGTAAGCCGTGGTCTCTGCCTTACTCTTTGGAAATCGATTTTAATTTTATGTATGTAATTGATAAATAAATATGATACTAACGGCTTTGTTATAAACTACGCTGTCCCGATTGGATGGCTGGTGGTCTTGTCTCTCCTTTCTGTCCTCTCTGTCGCTCCTATCCCTTTCTCGCTCCTTCGAGCTTCTCTGCTCTACGGGCGCTGGCACGATTGGTGATTGTCGCGACTGTAATAACACAATAATACATTTTAGCTGCAAGATTTTTAAAATTAATCATTAAATTTAAGCTACTGGTAAGTTTTATACTACACACTTTTTTGTACACATTTTATTGTTTCAAAATATTTTAGTATGTATATATTTTATTATATTTTGTATTGTACTTACAGTTTGTTTGTCTGTAGTGTTATTGTTCAAAGGCGGCGGCTTGGTGAGGCTGAGGTTGTCTGGAGGCACCGGCTCCTCACTTCGCGTCAAAGAACCGTTCTGTTTCGGCACCGCTGGAGATGTAGGCGATGGTATTACTGAAATTATATAAAAAACATTCAATGAGACTACAAAAACATACAAATTTTCACCCGACAACAACATAAAGGATCAAGAAACAAGTATCAGATGAGAATCATGAAATAATGTCACTAAAATAAGATCAGTTTTATAGTTTAAAATTTTTGACAAAACTAGGTTTGGCACTTTTCAGTCGTTGGATTGGAAGTACAGATCAAATCAAATATATTAAGTATAAGTATAAAAAGTATAAAAATCTTTATTTTTCTTACAAAATTGTGGGTTACATGGGTTGGGATCTCCTCTGTTAAGTTGCAATAACCTGTATTAGAGAAGTCCCCTCTTTATTTACGGTGGTCTATATAATACTATCTAATTACTAATAAGCTTTATTCCATCTGGAATAAAGCTAGCCTATCTAGGTACATAAAGAATTTAGAACTAATAACAATAGATATATGAGTAGGTAGTTAATAAAGGCAGGAAAAGAGGATAAAAAAGATAAATAATATACCTAAGTACATATATACATATAATATATATAATATAATATATATTTATGATAAATAAATAATTAAATAAATAAATAAATATATATATATGTATCTGAATATAATAAAATAAACCATTCAATTTATGACTGTATGAATGAAAATAGCTTTATGATCAAGTGCAATGTAAGTATGAGAAGAGTTTGTGTTGGATGAGAGGGTGTGTGGAACTAAAGGTGTATGCACACACACATATACATACATAGGTACATGCATACATTGCAAGTTAAATAAAAGCTTGTAATAGAAAGGTAGGTTAGCCTAGAAGAGGTTTTCTGTTTCTTGATAGGTTAAAGATTTAAGCCAGTTATTCAACTTATTTTTACATTGATAGTAGGACATCGCGTATATCTTTAAATTCCTGTTTATGTTATTATATAATTTGACCGATTGAGTACTAAACTGTTTTGAGGCTAGTACAGTTTTTGTCACATGATGTTTTATTACCGAGCGTTGACTTCTTTTGGAGATGATCATTGGGTCAATCGACAAGCTTTTTTGTGTTTTTAGGACACATTGTTGTATGTACAATATTAAGTATGCAGTTACTAATAACTAATATACTATACTAATAACTAATACTAATTTAAACAAAATCTAATTGTATCATTATAATAAATCATTGAAAGATATACATATGTGCATATATTTTATGGTAGTGATCATTTTAACATCTTAACACCTTACATCCAAAAACCCATTTAAACTTCAGTCTGACTTGCTGTATTAACATACTTACAGCTAAGATTTAAAAAGAAAAAAGTCCATTTTCTGCTTTAATCATGGTCACAATCACAATGAACTCATACCTGCGTCCTCGGCGAGGCTGCGTCGTTTGTTGTCAATCTCGGGAGGCGCATGCGCAGGATGAGCGGGATGAGCGGCCAAGAGCGCCCTCGCCCCCGCGCCTCCTCTCACAGTCATGATCCACGGCTCGTCCGCTTCTCCGTCGCCGCGGCTGCCATCTTCCCTGAAATCATTACAATTCAGCTGGTTTTCAACCCAAAATTGTGATGTGAACATCAAATTAAACTACAATAAAACCTGCCAAGTGCGAGTCAGACTCGCGCACGAAGGGTACCTACCATTATCTATAAAAAACGGCCTTATATACCCTTATACATTTATTTTATTCTGTTTTTAGTATTTGTTGTTATAATCAACTGTCTAGCTATTACGGTTCATGAGATACAGCTCTGTGACAGACAGACAGACAGACAGAGAAGTATTAGTAATAGGGTCCCGTTTTTACCCTTTGGGTACGGAACCCTAAAAAAATACTTACGAATCTGAATTCTCTGATTCCGTTTCGCTCTCTTCGCTCCGTTGCGCCTTCCATTTCTTATACCTATCTATGAGGTCCATTAGATACGAATTCTTCTTGGCCTTTCTGATGAATTGAAACTTTAATAATTCCTTTGCCGTAGGTCTCTGAAATAAAAATAACAATAATAATTTCTATTATTTTCTTACTTTAGCGAATATCTCTGAATCTAAATGAACAAAGAGGAGTTCCTTCGTAAGTAGGTAATTGTAGTTACGAAGTTTCTATACAATTTAAAATCAACTGAACCTTTGACACGGTTGGCCTAGTGCGAGCTGCCACAACTTTCGACTCGAAGGCGACTCGAAGGAAAGTATGTCTACGATCTACGATACTAGTAGAAGTATGATTCAAAGTAACTTCAAAAAATGTATTTATTCAAATCAGAGGACTTGATCCTTTAAAACTTAACCCATACTTTTATATTCAACATGATTTATGCAGTATCAGGAGATAACTTTTACGGTATGGGCTGGCATGGGTAAAATTTTCCTGAAGTTTTTAGAGGGCTTACCCGGCACTGATACCATCAACACAGCCTTAGTCGGCCTTAAACAAAGGAAAGATAAGTCACATTTTTTTCGATACTCACATTTTCAGGGTCCTTATTCAAGCACGCCTCGACAAACTCTTTGAACGGCTTCGAGTAGCTTCCTGTGAGTTGTGGTGGATTGTTTTTTGGGATGAGGAAGAGTACCCTCATTGGATGCAGCTCTGAATTAGGCGGTTCCCCTTTAGCTAGTTCAATGGCTGTGATGCCCAGTGACCAGATATCGGCTTTGCTGTCGTAGCATGACTGTTTGATGACCTCTGGCGCCATCCAGAAAGGTGTGCCGACGAATGTGTTGCGTTTGCTTGTGGTGTTCGTTAGCTGGCCCGCGACACCTTGTAATGATAAAATCGCAGTTAGCACTCGAGGTCATAATCCAACATATATTTTTAAGGCAATGTTTGTGAGGATAGTTTGGTCAAATAATAGTTCATGACCTGAAATAGTATTAAGGGAACTTTTATCTTGTTACTTGAGTGGAGGTGTACATTAGCAGTCGGTCTGAGGCATAATCTTAGCATAACAGTATTGATAACAATACAATATGCTAAAAGGATTCATTGTGTATAAAGACCTACTCGTAAAAGTAAGTCGTAAAGTCGTAATATTGATATTGATACTACATAAGTACATAAGTAATATAATCATCACTACATAGTATAAAGCAAAGTCGCTTTCCGCTTCCCGCGTATGTATGTATGTTTGCTTATATCTTTAAAACTACACAACGGATTTTGATGCGGTTTTTTTTAATAGATAGAGTATTTAGGAGGAAGGTTTATATGTATAATAACATGCTACCCGTGCGAAGCCGGGGCGGGTCGCTAGTAACTAATATATTAGTTTTACGCTGATTAACAGTGCCTACAGTTATCAGTATCCTTATCGCATTATTGGGGAAGGAAAATGTTGCGAGCAAAATACCTTACAGCATTAAAATTATCAAAGTATTCATTTGTTTTAAAATGTAATACACTGATACCTCAAGTTCGAAACCATGTTTAGGTAATAAAATATATCCTGTATTTAAAAGCCCGGACATATCTCAGCACCGCTAAGATTACAACGGAACTTGACAAAACACCAAGACTAGAACCCTACACTCTTGAACTAAGTGAAGTGGCAGTTTTTTTTTACCAGAAACGGCGCCGTGTCTCGTCGCTTCGTGATGTAGCCGGGCTCTACGGGTAGACGTATACCATAAAGTTAACCTCCACAGCCAACTTGAATCGCTGTTTGTTATTTGGATAACACTATAACGTTTAGCATGTAAGCCAGTGGAGACATAAGCCATGAGCAAAGGGCAAACAAAAAGGCGACGCTAGACTTCTCTGTTGACATTCGATTGACCTACATTCGTAGCCAAACAAGCGGCCCTCCAGCATTTCCAGCAAAGTATTAAACTTTGCAAACAGTCGCAAACAATAATTGTTGAAATGTGTGTCAAAACATTTGCAACAAAACGTTCTGTTTGAAGAAGCGCTAGTAAAATTGTACAGTACTCTTCTGAATGCAAAAGAGCGTTCAGCGTTTGCTTTGACACGGAACAAGAGCCGCCTTGCAAATGTTCAAACATTGGACGAACGCCAACATCCCAGTGGCTGTAATGCGGGCTTAACTTATAATGCAACGTCTTGTATCAGATCGCAGATCGGCTGAGCGAATTTCAACTTTCGACTGGTCTGCACGTGAACCGAACGCTGGATTTTACGTATCAAGGACAAAGAAAAATAATGGCCGTTTTATCCAATTGCGACCAAATCATACATATTTAATCTTTGACCTTTCCTGTATCGGCACGACTTTACAAACGAACCAGAATAAGGTACCCCAGGGAGAGGCAGTGGTCGCCAGCAAATACGCTATATCGATTTCGATAAATTGAAAGAACAGTAAGGTATTATGTGATTTAGGAATGTATTTGTCCGGGGTATGCCAAGAGTTTTACAATAAAAGTCTACTTAGAGAAGTTATAAAGCTTTTGTAGGTAATTTATTATTGAAGTTGAGTCTATTGGGGTGATGATGTCAAACCTCCGTCCTATAAAATCAATAAGTATAGGTTTAGGGTGGCCTTGATACGCCAGCCATTCATCTGAAATGATCAATATAGGAGCGTTCACGATAAGGCGGTAACAGTAAATAATTTCGTGTTCGATCTTCACGCATCGTTCGCTGTACATCGGTATAAGGAGCGGCCGGCCATCCGTTACGGTTCTATTCGACACTCGTATCGCTGATGCACATCGATAAAAACCTTACTACACGATATACCAGAGAGAAACTCGAGATGCTATATTTTTGCGTCATGTTTAATAGTGATGGCATAATAGAGCACTCGATAAAAAACGCAACTACTTTGAGATTTATCGGTTCTAAACTCTCGCGCCGACATTTATATTTTCACTCGTGTTTGTTGACTCGGCACGGCTATTAATATTACACAATAAATAATACTTGTTTTTGGGAGATCAAAATTGTAGATAACATGAGTCACATAACAAATATCATATATTTCATCAAGGGTGATAAAGTGAGACTACATTTGTGCCAACTGACTGAGAATAATTTCTTGTCAGTTCTTTCTCATATTTCATTTATGATAAACGTTGTTTCACAATTCATGTTCGTGTGGCAAATATACCTTCAGAACGTATTCCAGATTCAATCTCCGAATCTCAAGGGTCAGACTAATTATGTTTATTATAATTATTTTTCAAACTACCGTGATTAGAACACATACCTATATTTTTTTTATGAGACATCACGCAGACCTTCAGCCGGCCTATCACTCTAATTAGCCAAATTAATTATGTTAAAAAAAAACCTTATTCTTTCGTGAATGTTCTCATTTACCAAAATCAGCTAATTTAACGTCTCCCATCTCGCTGAGCAGTACATTGGCAGCCTTGATATCCCTGTGTAGTTTCCTCTCAGAGTGTAGGTAGTCGAGACCTCGCAGAACCTCTCGTAATATCACTGCTATATGCATCTCCTCGAAGCTGCCCGCTTTCATCAGGTCGAGGGCGGAGCCGCCCCCGAGGTATTCCATTATAATCCATAGTTTTGTTCCCTGGAAATAAGAAATAGCCAAATCAGTTAGGTTAACCAAATAATATATAAAAATAATAGGAAATACCTATTAGAAGCTTTTTAGTATGTGAACACATGGTTAAATTAAACCATATTCCAAATTTACATATATCTAGTAAAACATTCTAATATGTGTACGATGTGTAATTTATATGTACGATGATGTAGTGCGTGGGCTTCAGGGCCGTGTTTCACTATTAACATAAAATTACTTGTAGTCTAAATAAAGCTCTCGGAAATGTCTTTTATTAAATATCCATCATTTTAGTTTGTTTCATATTTCAAGCTTATAGATTTATAGCCTCAACTAATTTAAGGTAAGTTTAGGTTATAATGTGTAATGAGTATAGGTAGGTAGGTAGGTATACAAGAATTGGTTGAACAGAATGAAAGCAAAAAAAATAATGTATTTAACATTTTAGATTGAAATAATAAGAAAATAACTCGTGTCGCCCACCTTACTCAAAATCTAACACTCCAACAAACGTTAGAGAACAATGGTACGGATGGGCGTTCAATTTGCATAGGTAGGCATCGTTTGTGTGGGTGAAAGAGAAATCCAGCCAATAAGTACATTATTTCTAGGTTTGAATTGCACGTGTATGAAATTTAACGGAAAGAATCACATTAAAAACAAACAAACACGGCATTCCTTAAGGCCCTGTATGTCGACGATTGCTCTTTTTCGAAACGAAAAAAGAAATACTTCTGAACAAGCCACATCTCCTATTTTATAATGTATAGTATATGTGAATAAAGATGTACCCATCTTTAATCACTTCGATAAATAATCCTACCGATCGCTGCACGTGGTACTGATCCATGGGCGGCGCGTGGTCCGCCTTTGCTTTTCGAATAAATTAATGATATAAATTATGTATAATTACTTATCAAAAACCTATTCTAGTAGAAATCTAGATCTACATATTACCTATCTTTAACAATAAATCACAAGTTGATTTTAATAGTAGGTATCAAAGTATTTCGATCATAAATTCTAAAACGTATCATTTTGAAATAATATCTTTATCGTGAAAAGTTTCTGCTATTATGTTTTCAGCTTAATAGAAATCTAGGTAGGAACTTGAAGTAATATATTTATAAAAATAGGAGATGTGACTTGTTCAGAAGTATTTCTTTTTTCGTTTCGAAAAAGAGCAATCATCGACATACAGAGCCTTAAGTTGCATTCAAAGTGTGCGAAAAGTGATCTGTCGCTGGTCACTTTTACAAAGTACAGAGAAACATTAATTAAGACTGCAAATCGCATTTTCGAAAAAGAGTGAACCCAAGATTGTAAATGTCTAGAGTCGGTTATAATTTATTGATAAAGTTTTACACAACCAGCAAGAATACTTTGCCAAGTTGTTAAAATTGATAAGTCTGACATTCACTGATTACAGGGAAACTCTCGTAACTTTCTATAAAGTAGCGGCAATTGAGATTTTTACGATAATATTAAATAAATAATGTATTAGACATGTTTTCCCAGTTATAAGCTCAAGATTGCAACATTGGAATGGCGTAAGTTTAATTAGTAAAACGCATTAAACTTTAATAGCGCTTCAATAAGCAACGCTAGTCTTAGTACTTTATCAATAATCAGCTAAAGGGCCATAATTTTGAAAATACTGGCACTCTGGTACCGTATTGGCCACTGTTTTCACGCTTTTAAATAGCATTTGCTTTCAGATTTATGTGCTTATAGTCATTGCCACGGTAGCACAGCAGGAAATATATTATAGCAGTATATTTCAAGAGACAGAACACAAGAGATTGTTTCATAACAGGAACAATATGACGATAACTCATGTGCACCCTGACAGTGTCGTCACATATTGCGGTACATGCACGCGGAAGCGACAATGCGTGCACCGGAGCGAGGTTCCGTCTCATTCACGCTCCATCAGCGAGCGAGCGGCTCCGGCTCCACCTTCAATATCATCCTCAATATCAATAGCATCAGTATAGTCACAAAATTTTATCTCGACGATTTTTAATCTGGACACATGATGTCTATTCTATAGACTCTATACTTCTAGATTTTTAATAAATATTGGTGGACATTATCGCGCAGCGCCATCTGGCCTCAAACTAAGCAAAGCTTGTACTATGAGAACCAAATAACTGATAGAATACTTATATACTTTTTCGTAGGAACATACTTATTATACACTAGCGACCCGCCCCGGCTTCGCACGGGTTTAATACATATAAACCTTCCTCCTGAATTACTCTATCTATTTAAAAAAACCGCATCAAAATCCGTTGTGTAGTTTTAAAGATATAAGCATACATACAGACGCGGGAAGCGAGAAGCGACTTTGCTTTATACTATGTAGTGATAAACACCCAGACACAGAACAAACATCAATGTTCATCACACACTTGTTTATCCTGGGTGGGAATAGAACCCACCACCACCTACAGCGCAGAAAGCAGAGTTACTACCAACTGAGCTGTGAGGCCAGTCAAAGTATATATAGGTAACATTTTACTTTGTGTAATGTTTTGTTTATTTTCTTCATGGTGAATTTACCTGCTCGTAACTAATTCAATATTATTAGATTGTAGCCGTAGGTACTTTTCAATCTAGCTCTATCAATCTATCTATCTCAGCAGAACATCAGATCCTGATAATAATGTTCTCTCAAAGTTAAGCGAGTAGGGTGCGATGCTGATAGGTGAGGTTTGACCCATTCACGGTCGTGTACACGTGTCATGACAGGGTCGGATGCCATGATACGGTTCTGCTAAACGATCTGCTCTACCTTTGCAAGGGGAGTTTGTTTGAACTTTACATTAGTTTTCATAATATATTTGTCCTTTACCACACTTGTGGATATGATTTCGAATTATCCAACTTACGAAAACTAGTAGAAATATATAATAACTTTAAAAAAAACTATTGTATTAAGCTAAATAATAACTTTATATCATAAAGTCTGGCAATCTGTCGTAATAATAAAAAGGTGAAAGCAATCCCGTAAACATAAATTCAATTACGCAGGGCTCGGATTCATAACTGTTTTTATCAAGGTAAATATAATTGAAAGTTATAAAACAGAAAGTGATGACTGTCGTCGGGAATCAACATAAAGCATTTTCTTGAGTAATATTTTATGAGACGTCAAATGGTAGCATGTCTTGGGTATAATAGAAGCTTTATTCACCGGCCCACACATCGCACATCAATGACTTGTTAGATCTTTGACGACACTACTATAGCACGGGATGCTCATAGAAAATGGATAAAAGGAAAAAAAACTAAAGTTACGAGGTGAATTCCAAGAATCGTATATATTTCTGGCCAAAATACATATACCTATTAGATAAGCAATATGGTGTCGGGACGAGGACATTCATCTCTGTATATTTCCATACTAAACAGGGACTGGGAAAGCATTCAAATAGGGGGACCCCTTTCCAAAAGTTTGTTAGAGTTTGTTATCATGAAACTGTCACTTTTTTGCTAGGATATTTTTTGGCTACATAAACATTGTGCACACGTGAACCAACAGAATTGACCAAAAATAAATGACTTTTGACAATTGAGGAATGGATTTTGCAGTCGGAAATAGAATGCATATTTCATGGGAAGTTTTTGTTCGATACTGATGAATGTATTTTTGTACGAGCACAACACAAATGATTTTTCCAACTGCCTTTTCATAGTAATAAATAATCCAATCTACTTCAAAAGTAATGATGTTTGTCGTCGTACCAATTCATTACACTGTAATACAATATAGTCATACAATATAGTAATGTAAAAGCAACAATGACAGTAAGGAAAGACAATTAGATTTTCCAAAAACAATATTGGAGAATGAACAGGGAATTTGGAAATGGAAAGATAAATAATTCATTTTCATTTGGAGCTATTTGTGCGTCGGCCGCACATCCGCGGAACATCCACATTGGATATGGAATAATATTATGTAAAACGTAAGCCCATACTGTGCCAACAATAACACGCAGATATTGTATTCCAAGAATTATGATTTATGTGTGTAATCCCATGATTTCGCTTGGCACGAAAAGTAACAGGTTACATCGCTCGTCATACATATTGGCAATGTACTCTTACAAGCGTCGAAAAGCTATCAACAAAAATCTAAGAATGTTCTATTCTGCCGATGAGATTTTAATTCAATGGTAAATATGTTGCGTTTGCATGTAAATTCCGTAAATAAATGCGGAGTAAGGAGATCGTTGAAGCATAAAAGAATAAAAGAACGGCACGCTTCTCAGCGTCAGTAGGTACATTACCTCACGTAGCTATTGCAAAGGGAAATTTTAACGAGGAAAAAAACCTAAATGGTTTCATTCATAATTAGCTTTTTCAAGTCTGCACTGCTGGCATCATATAGGTATTCGTTGCCATGTATACCCGATGGCGTCGGTCAACGACCCCGCCCGTCGAGACATCCACCAAAGTTAAACAAGAGGAACCATTTATTTAAGCGGGTTTAAACAAGAGCATCCAACAAAGCAAGTTGTATAGAATTCTGATAGGATTAAAAGTCAACAAGTCATTTTAATAATGTTGAGAGTTAACTCAGCGTTAAACTTGTTAATTCAATGAAACTGACTTCGTTACGATGTTGCTTCATTATGAAGACGAGCAGATAGGCGCCCGAACGCTTAATTAATTTTTAAACGCACACGTCAGGTTATAAACTCAACAAACACACAAAATTACTACACGAAAATTAACACTCGACACGAGTCTTGTTCGGATGTGAGAGCCAAGCCAAGGCGTCTCGACAAAATAAGGCACGCACAAAGGACGTACAAAGTTTTGTGAACTTTCAAGGGGATCAATAGCGGAGCTTCTCACAAAATAGGAAAAGTTTTGTACAAAAATCGTGTTTTTAAAATTACCATGTTTCAGTTCAGGTTCTGTAAAAGCCCCTTGTATTTGAGAGGCCACTGAGGAAGTTTTCTCTTCATCAATTTTATTATTGGCATAAAAAAGGTTGCTTATATTTTTCCATGCATTTATTGATATTTTAGATAGTAAAGCAGCAACTTAACTACGATTGTGCACGCAGCTGTAAACTGTTCTAAACGAACGAAATATCAATGTTTTTTCCTGAGGATAATGATTATTTTTAGTTTTTGCTACTAGGGATTTACTGTTAGAATTGGTGCTACTTTTGTATAGACTGCCAATAAACAGTAATCATAGGCTATTCAAGAGAACCAATATGATTCGTTACTCAGTCGACATGCTCGTAGTAATAAAATCAATTCTGCCATTTCAGTTACTATGTGCCTCCTTTGTTTGATTTGGCTCATGTGGCGAAAAATAAATATTTATCTTTGGTAGGTTCTCTGTTTATCTATGGTAGTTCGTAACTTTAGATTGATATATTTTGCAATCACCTTGCCGATTTGACTTATAGTTCAATAGAATAATGTTTTTTCTTAAAAGTTCATACTTGCATAATTATTAGTACTTATACGTTGAATAAAACTTGTTATGTTGATAATTCTACAATATTTATAAAGATATCACAACAAAATATGATTTAATTTTAAACAAACGTGTAAGATATCAAAATGATAGCCCATAACCCTTATGGGCTATCATTTTGATATCTGACAAATTGAAGTCGAAAAGGAAAAGGCTCAACATCAACAATTGGGGACGAGCGACGGTAAGGTTCATCATTCGTTTAACTAATTCAAGGCTCGCGTCGCCATGGCAACGGGCGCTTCCTCCGCCTTCATAATTTCCCGGACGATTGGATTCCTCAACTGCCTGTAAACAACTGCTGTGCGGCCAATTTAAGTTTGCGAGAAGTATTAACTGGCGTCTTAGTTTTTCAACTTCAAGATAGCTGGAAGCCAGGGAATTGTAGTTTAAACAGCGGTTGCACGCCGTCCATGTTTAACTTTTCCTATTAATATTAACTTGCGCAAACAAAAATGTTTGCTAGATAGATTCTAAAATCGAGGTTCTCATGAATTTATATCATGCAATGTAAAATGAGGCGGGTATAATCGATCCATCTTATGCAAATAACGTAAACTGATCATTTTTCGCAATCCCGTTGCAGCGAGTAAATCCGAGAACTTTTCAATCAACGTCAGAATTAATTCGATGCACTTCAATTTACACAGCGCTCGGGCGTTGGGAAAAGGTTTTATTAAAAAAACGTGAACGGAAATAAAAATCAGTGAGAATAATCTTGGGATGAGCGGGAATGGAAAAGATAAGCCTCAGGACAAATCCGTGTGGTCCAAAGGAATGAAAACGATCACCCAAGTACAGTATTAGCCCAAATCACATTCCCACTGCTCCTTTTATCAAAGTGATAAAGAATTCCCGTACAGAGGGGACAGAAACGCGTTCCAGGATTTTATTAGCGATTGCGATATGGGTGTGACATGTTCAGAAAAGTTTTCACTCCAATGTTCTGATAAGTCTTCAAGATGAAGCGTATTCGTTTCTATAATTGATTTCGGATTTTAACCCAGTTATTGAAAATACTATAGAAGCGAATCATTCATTAAAAACGAATAGTAACGCCGTTTAATTCTTGCGAAATAGAACCGTAAAACAAGTTTTCAACATCATGCCATATTTTTATTACTTTTCTCAAAAGTTTCTACACGACCAAAAAGTTTATCTATGTTAGTGCAAAAGTAACTCAAGTCGACATCTTCCCATTTGTCATTAGAGTGAGACGGGTTCCCGAGATGACGACATAATCCCCAACATTACAGAGAATTATCCAGCAGCATAGTCAACACACCGCGCCAAACTTCTCGGGACGGTTCAAACTTATTATAAACGTACTCAGAACAAATAGCCCAGAGTTTGCTCTCTAGAGACCAAATAAAATGTTTCGACATTACTTAGTGCTGAGTTATGAAATGATAAAGAGCTCGAAGCGAGCACGAAGGTTTCCCTGCCAAGAGATAAGAGTTATTAAGATAGTCCGCTTCGTCGTCTAGCAAACATTTCAACAGAGACCTATCCCTGACGACAGCGCCGCGCCGGAGGCTCTTTTTGGTTAACGTCATCTATCTTTTCGTAGGATTAACCAAACACAATAAAAAAAATTGTTGTAATAAAAAAATAAGTTATTCATAGGAGGTAGCGCACATCAGTCTCGTGTCGAAATTTTGATGTCGCCGTAAATAGAATCTGCGGGATTGTTTTGCTGCACGCTCCCCGAAATAGATATCTGTTTGTGGAAATCGCGTTCCATTTCCGAAAGGAAACGGACAGGTAATATAAAGCGGCGGGTGTCTGGAATGGTTTCGCTGTAACGTTTCAAGGACCCTCATTCGGCATCGTCCCACCGGCTATAAAACCTTCAGTACCACCACACCATAAAATTCCCCTTGAAGACTCCACCGTGTACAGTGTCGTAAGAAAACTAAGGTGGAATTGTAGAGTATCAAGCATAAAATGTTGTTATGGATGTAGGAATACGTATTAAAAAGTCAACGTGCGTGTGGTTTGATTTCCACAAGATACTTGGTTTTACGAGAGAGAGAGTAACCCAAATAAAATTAGTCATAAAGATTGTGGATTTGGAAAAACGCCGACGGCACGACTTTCTACTGGAGCTGGGAACTCAGATAAGAATAAAGCTTTATGTGACGGAAATGCAAATAATGTTTCACTTTTCTCTGAGTAGATGGAACAAGTAGCCATAACTAACTTCTCTTGACATCTCTAAAACTCAAAATGAATGTGTCTGGAAGCTTTTACGAAATATTTCAAAATTAATTTACTGACATGTTGTATTTGTAAGAGAAGCTTGATTGTGAGTAGAACATTAATTAACATCGATAATCCAGCTTCGTGATTATGTTGCTTTGACATTTCATCTTATATTCCGCATTCCTCAAACGTCATACATAACAATATTCGAGTAGGTAATTATTACAGCATCAAACGGCATAATTTAACTGACGGTCTTAAAATCTAGTTGAATGCCTGTTCTTCACAAATAAGCCATGTTATAGTATGTAACAATCCATACATTAATTTATTCTAGATTTATAAATCTTTTACTAAGAGACAACCCGTTCTCTTGCGTTAAAGCCTTCAACGTCAAGTCTTTACATCAGCAATTAACAGGCACCATCACCATTTATCTATTTCAAAGCTGTTTCGAGCCTCGTATAAAACAGCACATCAAGTCAAAGCAAAATTACATGAAGAATATTTTTTTTTACATCGTAAAGCGTCCCACCCGCGACGATAACTCTCGGTTTTATAGCTTTAGTAATAACATCTACCAATTTATAGAGAGTTTATGTGGAAAACCTTAGCAAGGCGCGTGCGCATCGACATAGGGACTCGCAATTTAGCAAGGGTAAGAAAGCGATATTTTTGCAATACTTAATTTTGGTGTAGGTTCGGTGTTATTATACTAGTATTTGCATAACAAACGTTCAAACATATTTTCGCATTATAGTCGTAATTGTAGGTAACTAAAAACACTATCGACAACGCTATAAAAAGTTTAATTAAAATGGTAACTTCAATAATTTAGTTTTATTGTATAATTATTATTGTAGATACTAACTAGTATGTTCCGGGGTTTGCGTAATCTGTTGCGACTACACTATTCTAAAATTTCCTCACCGGATTCTTCTGCAGTAAAAAACGAAACTGTTTGTCAACAGGAAGACAGATGTAAACAAAATCATCCGATCCTGTGAACCCCTGACATGAACTCGTAGATGATCGTAATCATTACATCCTGTGCGGCCTACTAATTTGCCTATGAGACAATCTTGTAAATTATGGTGGATTTTGTTACGGAGTAACATGATGCAATTCGCAAAAGTTTACGAACCACATGACCGAACTGCGCAGAACGCAATTCTTTTGAAAATTGTACGTAGCTTAGTCACGTGGCTTGTCGGGCATCAATTTGTTTGTCGGAAATTTTAACCGATTGTTGGAATGCCTACGGGAAATTCCGCAACACTAGTCGCAATCAAGTTGATATAAGACATTTGATAAACCTCGAGACATTTCCCCGAGGAAACAACCACGCAGCACTAATCGCATTGTAACGGAACGGTAGCCGCGCTCCCCAACTCAAGCTTCGTTCGGATATTGACGGAATGCAAATGTTAAATTGGTACAGTAAGCCCTGTTCCCAAGGTTTTTTGCAGAGGTTTTGTGTACAGGTTCGTGCAGAATATAATATTAAGGACGTTTATTAGGTGTAGGTTATAAGTTCAACAGTCCCGAAATATTATAACTGACGCTCTTAATTAAACTGTGTCCAATTGGTCTTTGTTGTTGAATGCCTTACAGCGTGTGATATAGTGCGAGTTCATTCCGGGTGCGATTAGTTTTGGTATAGAATTTGGCACGGTCTACCTACAGAGACGGTAAGACAATAGGATGCGGCGTACTCTCTCAACTGCACTGGTAATGGATTTCCGTGGACGGCCGTGCATTGGAACGGACCAAAGCTGAGTCACACCGATACCGACGACACAATGCTCTCGAATCGCCGGGACACGTGCAAGTTATTGCACGTTTGTATCGGACAAACTAAGGTCATAATGTTTAGTTAGTTCCAAACCCGTAGCAGTTTGATTTTAATGGACGTAAACGAAAAATGGAAAATGGATTAGTTAATTCGCGAGCGTGTAACAGACACTATGCTGAATTGATAATCTGCGACTGTCTCGACTCTCGTGCAATCAAAAGGTTGACCTAATAATACTCGTCGTGCAGCTTTGTCGGTTGCAAAATGCATGTAAGGTTTCTGTGATATATTATTACTAGATCCACAGGAAAATTCATGGGTACCAGAACAAACAAAAACGTATGACAGTCGTGAACAAATAATGAACAGAACCGACCTTAGTAAAAGTCGTATTCAAATGACAAAGAGATCGTGTTCCAACAAGAGAACAAAGCCGATGGTCCTTGACCAACAACGCGACCGGCCGGCCAACATACTTTTACTATTACAAAGCTTGTTTCATTCACAATTCCTAGAGCAGAGCTAGAGCATTAGATTCAATAGTATCCTTCCTTTACCAGACAATTGGATTTGGTAATGTGTACAAAACTTAGGCTGTTAATCATTTTAAATAGACATACCTACGGCTCATTACAACGTTTTAACTTGTATTGCAGACGTTATTATATGCTGCTTCACAGATTTTAACTTTTGTAGTTTCATAGTACACCTAGTACATCCATGTATTTATTCTGAATAAATGATTCGATTTGATTTGATTCGTAAATTCAGATGCTCTTCATCATGAGCATCGTCCACGACCGCGCTCAAAGGTAGATCGGCGAATGATGAAGAGCGTGTTAATTAGCCGTATTACTATTTAAAATAAATGAAGATGTTTTTTCTTTCGTTTACAATTGGATGCAACCTTTTTCTATTTCAATAAACGTCGGGAAAATAAATTAAATGTAATTACGAGACAAACACCCTTGTTAAAATCTATAGTTATATTTCATTAAAGAAAATCAGTATCTGTTTTTTTTTATCTATACAAGATGTTGTAACGTTTTACCTATTTGGAAACAGCTCATTCAAAGTTTCATCAAAACTTAAAAATTTAAAAGGACTTTTATTGATACACAGCATTTTTTAATCCTCAGGAAAAGAAAATTATAGTTTTATCGCAACTATCCATTGAAACTTCGTCGTCCAGGTTACAAGTCTACCGGCATTCTCAGTCCGGGCAATCAGCGTGATTCATCAGCTTATTTACGCCAACAACGGTCGTACCGTACGATGTACGACGAACACAATGGAGCTACTCCCACGCGTCAACAAGCGTATTATGCGTACGTTGCGGCGGTACCTCTTACTCGTTTGCTATTGCTCTGGATGTCGTTTTACTACTCATTATACCGATGAATAGCTGAATGACGAAACATTATATTTTCTAATGTTGTTGCAATGACATATAATTGTAATATCGGCGTCGTCCAGGTTACAAGTCTATCGGCATCGGCCCGCGGCTCGCGTGGTTAGATGCCAATACACACGCGACAATACGCCTATATGCTATTCCAGGAGATTTAGCTATGATATATATTTCAAATTGTATCTTAATCCGTTTAGTCGTATGGGTGTTATTGACCTACAAACAACCTTGCAAATTTCGGATTTCATTTAGAATTTCGGATTATAATTGTTTGCGATTGTACTAAGCGTGCGATCGTCAAAATTTTCCATTATACATTTCAGCGCTTCGTTTAGAACTACAAAATCCCTGTCATTCGCCAAACGTTCTTTAGGGGCATATTTAATTATTCTAATGTCGTAACCATCTCTAATCTCTTTTATTCCAAATCAAAAAGGGACCCTTAAGTTTTAAGAGCTTGAAATTAAGCCTAGGTTGACAATTTATTTACTTAATTTTGTAAAACAGCGTAGCGGGCTTATAAATGTGTTAACTATTTATTTTAAAAATATTCTTCAACTAAATATATTATTTTAAAAGGCAATAGATTGCCCAGATACATTATCATTAATAAAATAATTCGATTATAAACAGCCACTATTAAATATGAAAAAATCAATAAAAACTTTCGCTATCATGTCTACTCGGTACCTCTGTGACCCCGATCCGATATGAATTAAGAATTACACGGGCCCGAGGCCCACTACGCTCAGACTGAGATGAGAATTTGAATAATTTCACAGTAACAGTCGAAAATGATTCCCAACAATTGGATTGCTAGTCAGTGCCACTAACATAAAAAAAACTTTTATTTTCTTGTCTCATTATTTTTGTACGAATAACTATTACGTTCTGTTTTCTTCCCACCTTCTGTCTTCTATACCTTCTCTTCTATGTTCAACCCAATTTTTTAAATTATCATATTGTCTCTTACTTTGTATTGCTCATAAATTCATTTTAAAACTTATTTATGAATCAAAGTTGCAATATGTTATTATTGATTTGTCAAACATCTATTGTATTGTGTATGTGAATGTGTGTGCACCTAAATATCTACAATTATTATTAATCATGGCTATTCACATTTCTCACGGTTCCATTAGGTAACGTTCAAGTTGAAACAAGAAACGGTTTATATATGAAAGTGCTTAAGCCTTTAAACCGATATCTGCACTATTGCTGTAGTTGTTACATCAATGGCCGGATCTTGAACCTTAACAATAAAAACAAACTTGAATATTTGGTAAACTTCAAGGAATTTATCAATGATCCAAATGACGTTGCCCGCTACGCATGGTTGACTTGACATACATAGCATATACCTACATACAACAATCACAGCAACGTAATGATAATAATTTAAAGTTTATTCTTCAAACGTTCGTTCTTTTTAGTAAAACAATTAACCTAATTTATTTTTGTGGACAATCCGCGCAGCTATCACCAATCTAAAAAGATTACTGATAAAATAATTATACATATTATAATATATCTCTTATATATAAAATTCTCGTGCCAAATTGATTGTAACCAAACTCCTCCGAAACGGCTTCACCGAATTTTTATGAAACTTTTTGTATATTGGTAGGTATGAGAACAGGTGGTGTGAAAATGCTATTATCGCTGGGATTATTGAGATTTAACAGGACAACGTCGGGACAGCTAGTATGTATTTTTGTAAATACCTACAAACTTATTACACCCAGACACAGAACAAACATCTACGAATATGTACAGTGCATCATACAAAATGACAACCAACTTCTTGCATATTTGAGTTTTGGCCTAAGCTCTATTTAGAGTAGACTGAATGGTATGGAAGGTGTTTGGAAAGTCACCGACATGACAATTCCAACATATCCCGTTGTTGACTCGCATGGTGTAACGTATACTCGTGACCTAACGGACCCCTTGTTGTGCCGCATACCCATTTGATGTGTGCTGATTAGTTTTCGTAGAACAATGTTTGACATTATTACCACAAAGACATCTAATGTCTGAGTGTACACAGTTATGTCACATAGGAGGGATCTTGTAGATGAATGTTGATGTCAGTATTTTCATAGAACTTGTTGGCACACATCTCATGTTTATGAACGGAGAATTAATGAAACTTCACAATACTCATACGTAATCAATTTGGGAACAGTAACATATCGAAAGTGAACAAATTGATGTACCCAAACGAGGTCTGCGGTTCATAAGACAAAGATAAACAGATAATGGAAAAAGGAAAGCTTGCAAATTAATTTACCCTCGCACTCCATTGTAAATCCAATTTTATTATAATTTGCGGCGAATGAAATAAACCCACCGTTTATAATGAAGATTGAATTAGAGTGCAGGTTTGAGGAGTGAAATCTCATTCATAATCTCATCAGATTTTCCCTCGCAACAACGATACCGCTGTCGCCACAGGGTAAACACAACAGGAAAATCAGTCATCTTATCCAACACACCGACCAACGGTCGTTTAACTATTAACCTAAAGGTTTGATAACAGATGTTATGTGCCATTACACGTTTTAAACGTACAGCGTATGTACAGCTATAAGCCGAATTATAATATATTACATGTATTATAACGTGTGTTTAATTTATGACATCTTCGTAAAAAAAACCTTATGAATTTGCTACTTAATTTTAGATAAATCATAGGAACAACTTTAAGTAGATTTACTACCATTCCATAAAAATCTGATCAACGCAACTATCCGAAAATTAACATACAAAATCGAAACACGGTTTTAATCGAGATCATACTAAAATTTAAAATCTCATAAATAACAATATTAAAACAATCCTGCCGCTACCGTCTATCTTCAGCTTAGCTTTCCAGGCACTGATGGAATTATTCGTGTATGTTATCGGTGAACAACGATTACATACTGTTTTACACATTTATCAGGGGAATTTACACATTTACAGGTGATTATTGTAATGGAATAATTAACACTTCAGTGTTTTGCTTCTTGGAGAATAAAAAAGATTGTGAGCTCAGCTTTTCTTTCTAGTTGGATATCAACCGATAGATGAGATACGAGAGATGATGAGATAGATGAGATTACGGTCACTCATGATAATCGCTGCCGTCATCAAATCACACGAATTCACAGAGAAACAATCTTGGCAAATATTTGTATATCAGCAACGCTTAATCGGGTAAGCTCCGAACCAATTTAGCAAAATATTTTACGCTGTGATACCTATAAAACAAAAGTGAGAAACGTCGACATATTTTATGAAGCACCGTACTTGTTCGATGGGTCGTAAACTAAAAAGCTCGTACAAAGTGAGATATTTTCCCTTGACAGGCTTTCAACAGCGAAACAACCATCGAGGGAGGAGCGAAGCAGGGAGACGTAAACAATTTAAGAGTACCCGCTGCACTTCAGGCGAAGCAACGGAGCGAATAAACGCGGCGCTCTAACCGGGTAAACACGGCTAGTCCAGGGATGTTGTGGTTTGTCGGAGACGAATTCGTGCAAGCATGTATTTTGTCAGCCCACGTTCAATGATCTGCACAGTCGTAGTTCAGGGACCGGTTAGAGAGAAATGTCTAACAACAATTAATAAATTGTTTTATTGATATAAAATAGTTCTGAATTAGAAACCATTTCTGTATCTAATAAAATATGCAGTCATATGCAGCGAATATTATGAGCTTTTCGATACCGTGTTGCACAAAAACCTCAGTAAAAATATTGTTTTCGGAGTCGCAGCTCGACCGCATCCCTAGACTGACTAGACGTGTCTCTGAATCTTTACAAAAAACCACCTTCTCTATCTATTTAAATTGGAAGCTAAACAAACTTCCTTTGGCATCCTTTGCTTAAAATTTATCTTAATGAGGTTTATTTTTAAAGGAACGCTCAAAGGAGCACTCGAATTAATGAGGTGAGCAAGATAATGGAAAATAAGTTTATTTTATTGTTCAATGGCAGGTCCCGCAGAGAATACAGATAACTCGTTTGTTTCACTTTTTATAGGTTTCTCTCTATAATTACATTCGACTCAATTTCTCTGTGGAATTTACTGTACTGTTTCTACATTATGGTTATTATTAAACTCCATTTAGACGATTGGATTTTTAAAATCAGCCAAGCGATCAAACTTTTAAGAGCTCTGTTTTATATTTTGTTGTACCTTTTAGATAACGTGGTGTACCTATTAGATAAAAGTGACGCATATTGTGGAACGCGATTAAACCAACATTCAAAATGTATTCAGGTGAAATCATAAACGAATGGCCAACCTTGAATACTGATATGTTTCGTGCCGGTGAACCGCGTCATTCACTTTGGAAATTACCTGAAACAAAAAAGCATTTTAGGTTAAAAACATGTAAACAGCTATGATTTCAAGCTGCTGCTGATGCAAGGAAAACAAAATACATAATACCAATTCATACCATCAGAAAAATAGTTTGGAAAAACAATGTCTTGGCCCATGCCAAGATTAGCTGCGGTATACATAGCCAAACCGTTTCAAGATCTAAAGTTTTCGAATTAGAATCGCGTAACAGGAACACCGAAACAGGCCAGATTTAATGTTTGTTGTGCACGAAACCTGCTTGCGTCATGCCTAGGCTATTATTAGCAAAATATCGAATTCTGTTTATGGGTAACAATTTGGGATAGCTATAATGTGATATTACAACTTCTGAAAGATATTGCCCCGAAAAGGATTAGGGGCATTTCGGGGGAACGCTTCTCTCCTAACGGAAATCCAACCAATCACCACAAAGACTGGTTTAATACAAGATGAATGCAAACTCTTAATGGTAGCGATACCACCGATTTTGTATCAAAACATTTTATTTTTGTTTTTAGCAGAATATCAAAACTATTTCTAATCAGTTAAGTAATCAGAAATGTCTCCATTATCATTTCCGTCTAACATTAATGTAATTGACAGCCATTAATTAAATTAGTCAAATCAGATAAGCGTTAACATTTACGTACCTATATATCACATTATCTAAATTAAAATGATCAAATGGTTTTGGTGATTATGATTTCGTAAAAATTCCGTGGCGCGTTACACGATATTTTATAGTTTATGACAAGATAAGAAAGCTATGATATATTAATAAAAAGTTTAAATAAAACGGATAAAAGTACTAATATATTAAAAAGTGTAATGAAATCCGGATTTCCTGAACCACCTAATGATCTGACCCGCCCGATTACTCTGTACACCATAATATCACCTGTGTAAACAGCGTTGTATGTTAGTTTGTCCTTCATTCATGCAGCAACGGAGCAACGGGTCAACATGATTTTTTGCATAGTGAGAGATCCTGAGCCGGAGAGTGACATACGCTACAATTTAATCATGTGAGAAGCCGCGGGCACAAGCTAGTTAGAATATAAAGCCGGAACTAAACGGACCCTACCTCAACAAGGATATTATTATCACAGTCATAAATCCAGTGTGGTTCGCAGAGACGCGATGAAATTAGTCTCGATGCTATCAAGAAACGTATACTTTCTACTATTTAAACTAATTAGGTTAGCCCGTACGCCGATGTTTTTTTTTTCTCGAATCGATAACTCAGTTTTCATATTTAATCCATAGCCACCGTCACTAGTTTAGAATTGTACTAATACTCGCATATTGAATATTGCGCAACGGGCTCTTTGTATAAACAGACAAATAATAGTAGAAATATCAATTTAAATATTCCGGGAGTGGTACGATACACACTGTCAGTCATCCATCCACAGGACAAAGGCAACCGTCCTTGAATTAGCACCGGATCTATTGTCAACGTGCACAATAGAGGATTTGCCTAGATTGCTAGACACGCGTCGACACACCGACGAAAAAAACTAAACATTTGATAAAACAATCAAAACGGCGAGGCCGGTACCGAATCCAAACAACGTATTTTTAAACATCATAATAATACATCCAGAGGAAATTCTAACGAAGTTTACAATAAGAAGTAGCGGAAAACAGCGGTAAATTGATTTTATTGAATGTTGACATTTTGGTGCAGATTCAAGCCTATAAACTCACTTTGACCCAATAACTTCGTGGCCCTTATTAGATTGACTTCACAGTCGGTTGATTTTGCATGTAATTCGTCAATGTCAGGAGGGGAACTATTAATGCTGGCAATGAAGATGTTCAGGATATGGGTTATTATCGGAGAGCAATACACATCATGCTGCGCGTGTGGACGCATCATTATGATTAATAGCGAATTTGCGATTGCGACCCTGTCACGGGACGTGGTCGGTCACAGCTCAGTCAAATAAACATAACATTTAACAAAGTATGTATTTATATTTACCAAAAACAATCACAGCTATGATAAATGTACGTAGAACTACACTGCAAAGAACATTTTAATGACGTTTGGCTTCGCTGGCGTAACTAATAAACGGTTTTGTTAAGGACTACGGTGAATAATAATGGTGTATGGTTTAATGGTTTATGGTTGTGTTGGTCATTCGCCGAATGAATACAACAAGGTTTATAGCCAGAATAAAACAACTTTATACTCCCGTGAAGCATAAGGATAAAGAACCCACATTGTCGTATCCGCAACAGAGAAAACTGTTACAAGGGCGGGCAGCCGAGCTGACCCTTTTTTATAACAACCCTAATTTGACCTTTATTCCTTTCTTCTAAGACGGCCCATTTATCTCTATTCTCATTGTACCTTGTAAATACCGTTTAAAATTCCGCTTGCTCATCTTCTGGGCGTAGTAGGTTTGTTTTCTTGCAGAATGATATCTCTCTACAGAATGGTGCCAATAAATATTTGATATTAAATGGCAAAATTAATTGAGTTCTAGACAGTAAAGCAGTGCACTCATTACTTACTAGTGACATTAATGAATATTTCAAACAAAACAATATGGTTCAATGAAAATGGAGTACCTACCTACCGTTATTGGAACACTGCGGGTGGTGCCAAATGAAAAAACGTTTACCGCGCGGGTAAATTTACTTCACCCTTTAGCATAAATATTTGAATGATAAAAGCTGCTGAAATGTAGACAATTCTATATACTCGAGAATGTAAAGTATGTATTGTCACATGAATTAATTCAAGACTTCTAGAGCAGGCCTAAAAGTAGATCACGGGCATAATCGAGGCAGAAAATATTTTTCTGCGAACTATGGAGCAGCAAACTCATAAAATCAATAGTTATATTGAAAACATCAACTCTGTGGCCTTACATTAAATCATTGGGGCACTTAGCTTTCCGTCGAGAGTGGTACTGATAACGATAAAGTTGGAAACATAATTAACATTAGTCGTACTGATAGACAGGCGGGTAGATGCGTCACCGTCATCGATCGAGGTGGATCCATCAGGTAGGTTAGGTATGCAGGCCGTTATGCCGAAGGAATAGAAAGGTAGCATTGTTTGAAGCCCACACAAAGACGTAGAGAAGGACGTCGCATCTCGAGGGACTATTGCATTGAATTCATTATTATGCGCTGATGTAAGACGCAGATAATGGGTTGTGCAATAAACGAGAGTACTGTTGTTAGAGCACAAGCGAAAATAATGAAGGTTGTAAGACTGCAAGCATAATAAACTGGAATGAGGGGTCTGAATATACACAACAAAAGCGCTTGTTATGTAGTAATTAGCACAATTTACTTTTAAAATACTTTATTAGATTTAGAACTTAGTATTTACACTTTTACTAGATTTAGAACTTAGTATTACGAACTTAGTACAATGAGATGTGCCGAATTTGGATGTTGGAAGTGAAGTGACTTGCTTATTCTAATGCCACTTATTTATACTAAGAAAGGTGTGGGAATATTTAGACATATGTTGGGGATTTACATGGTCGGGAATGTAAAGTATCCATAAACTATCAGTTGTAGACAACTGAGCCACTTATCCTAATAATTTATTTAAACAAAAGTATTGTAAGAACTTAAACAGTTTTGAAAGTTAAGTACCTATAAAGAATACAAAGGTCCTTAAGATACAATACTACTTGAGAATCACGTAATGGTTTGCAGGTTAAGTCAAGTACCAAAAAGGTCCTTAAGATTAATAAATTGTATAACGTAATGGTTTGCAGGTTAAGTCAAGTACCAAAAAGGTCCATAAGATTATAAATTGTTCACAGAACTACAAACCACTTATCGTAGTGCAACTTATTTAAACAAAAAATGGTCATGTGAACTAAAAGCATTTTTAAGGGTTTTGAAAGTTAAATACTTATAAATAATACAAAGGTCCTTAAGATACAATATTACTCGAGAATAACATATTGAAGGTATAAGAAATACGTGGGAATCACCTAGAATTAGTATTATGTAACATCTCCCCTCTTAGAATAAAGATTGGGCGTTAGTGCCTAATCTTTGGGAATGAGGTGATGTTAGAGGGTTTTCAGTGTTGATTTCTTCGTCGTCTGTTACGCGGGAAGACGTCTGATGTATATTTCTAAGCGGGATGGCGATATGTGTGCTGCGCTCTCTTCGGGAGTTGTCGAAGCAGTTGTTGAATATTTGAACGTATCCTCTTCCGTCCGATGATCGTCTTGTTTGATTGAAACCGATTGGACATCGTTTGCAGAGTTTGATAAGAAAATAAGAAGGGAGTATGATGCCTATCGTAAAATAGAACCACATGAAGGTAGAGTTGTTTCTATCTAGGAACGATTGTGACTTAGAATTAGCTTGGATCTTCTTCAATTCGTCTGAGTATTTATCGAGGTGAGTCTTGATTTTGTTAAGCGAATCCAAGGGCATGTCGTTGATCTTGATGGGAAGAAGATGTGGTGGTGCTTCAATGTTCTTTGTTATCTCAAAGCAATCATCCGTCCTTATGTCGGGAATTATGATGGGACTCGTCGCGTTTTCTTCCATTGATTGATATGCCGAAAGTGTGCTGTAGCCTGTGTGAAGCGTACACCCTTGTGATAGTGTTACAATGCCTGATCCTTGAAGCTTATGATTTGAAACTTCATTGTCGCAGTGTAGAACGCAGCTGGTTTCGGTGGTCAAGATGTAGAGCCATCTGTTGTGATGCAATGGTTGAAACGTCTGGATTTCCGCAGGAAATGTTGTCGCCGTGCAGGTTTCAGGAATAGTAGTTTTCTTGCTAAGAAGTAGTTGTAGCTCGCAGATGGGACGCTCCGCTGAGTCGTAGACCACAAGATCTTTGCAGACTCTGTTTCTCATAGCGAAGGTGATGCAGTTGTCTAGTGAACTCGTCGAAACATAATATTGCCCACTTGGATTAGTAGCCAGGTATATATGCTCAGGAATGATTGTGGAATAGTATGAGGAGTTAGGATGTTGTATTGGAATAGAATAGGTATGATACAAGGTTAAAGGATCATTCACGACGAGAGGAAATTCTAGAATATAGACTAATCGATTCGAATAAACATAGGCTGTCAAGAAGGAAGAATCTAGTAAAGTATGTAAGTTATTAGTAGTGACCGAAGTGACTAGCCTTCTGTTTGTTCTAATTTTATTCGATTTAAGAAGCTCATTGAACAACTTTTTAGAGCTTATGATTGAAGGATGAACTATATTACATTTAGCAAAAAGAATACTAGCTAGACAATCGTCAATTTCGTTTTCTAGGCTTGTAACAAGCTCTAGGATTTGCAAAGAAATAGTAGAGATATCTTCGTTTACTTTGATGTCGAAGATAAGAGTATCTGTCTTGTTGAGGTAGGAGTTGAGACGATTAATGTTTTCATTAATTACTTGTTCGTCAAAGGTAATTTTAAAGATTGTTTCATTAAAATTTCTTACAGTAGAAGATGTAATTTGCAACTGTTTTTGCATGAGATTGCTTAGATCCAACTCATTTCGTTCAAGTTTATCGATGCATTCGTCGTAGCGTTTTGCATCTTTTGCATCAGGTGTACCTATAAGCCACTTAAGAACAGAACCAAAGTCGTCTAAGAGTTCTCTTTTAACACGAAAGTTCTTTCCTAAGTACATGTTGAGTTCAGCTAGTTTTGATTCGATTTTATTTAGATTTACGTTAAGGTAAGATTTGGTCGATTGAACGTTAGGAAGAAATTGATATTGAGCTGATGTCGCTTGGAAGTTGTTGGAAAGGCGAGTTAGGGATTCGAAAGATATGAATAGTGGTTTTATGTCTTTATAGACGATAAGCTTCCATGATCCATCAGATATTGAAATTTGTCCTTCTTTGTCATAAAAAATACCAGCATGTGAGGTAAGGGAATCGGATATTATCATTTGAGCAACGATTTTCGTGGTTACGCTGGAATAGAAGTAATTGACGAGTTAGGAAAATAGAAGAGTTCTAATATAAATTTAAACCTAATTTTATTATATACCTATACTTAACTTAGTGGACATAAGGCCGTAGGCGATTGGCATGCACTAATTGATTTTTGCCTGCTTTCTTAATTAAATAGTTTTCGTTGAAGCCTACACGTATTATTTCGCACGGACCTTCCCACTTAGAATCTAAATTATTTGGGTTAGGGACCCTTAACATTACCTTATCACCTATTTTATATTCGATAGTATTTCTAATTTTGCTATCGTAGCGCTCTTTTGCTTTTTCTTTCATGTTTTCGATGTTTTTGAGTGCAGTTTCACGAGATGCGTTTAGACGTTCATTAAGGTCTTTTAAATAATCGCATGCAGTGTAATCAGAAATTGGCTTAATGGAATAGAATGGACGCGGTTTGTATCCGAAAAGAAGTTCATGCGGCGTATAACCCGTGGAGCTATTAATCGAGGTGTTATGACACATGATTGCGAATGGAATGATTTGATCCCAATTCTTTAACCGTCGATTATGGTACATGCGAATGTGATCTCGTAGAGTTGCGTGAAATCGTTCGAGGGCACCGTTAGTTTGAGGATGGTAAGTTGTATTGAAAGTGTGATTAGAGCCGAAGAATTTCATCAGTTGTTTTATTACATTATTCGTAAATTCGGTGCCTTGATCTGAATGGAATCTCTTTGGTACTCCGTAGTGTTGGCAAAAGTTAAGCAATTGCCGTGCTACAGTTACCGCTTCTTTGTCTGGGATCGGGTATGCTTGTACATATCTCGTAAGATCGTCTTGGAGAGTTAAAACATATTTGTTATTGCCTTCACTGATGTCCGAGTAAGAGACTAAGTCCATTGAAACGCGTTCGAAAGATTCGGTTGATTGGGAGGTTATGACCATGGGAGCTTGAAAAGATTTTCTTTGTATTTTATTACGTTGGCAGATAACGCAAGATTCGACGTAAGTTTTTATGTCATTGGTCATCCCTTTCCAAAAGAATTCGTTTCTAATTTTCCTGGTAGTTTCGACTACACCACGATGTCCTGATAGAGGTTCATCGTGATAGGTTTTCAGGATATCAGGGATATCTTCTGACTTTGGATACTTAACTTTATTTTCGCAAATTGTGATTTCGCAATCATAGTTTTCAGCCAAGTATGTTGAGATATGAATTTGTTCATTATTGACTAGTTTACAGGTGTGGTCATTTTTAAGATCTGGGACAAAAAGTTGGGAGATAGTATGTTGTTGAAGACAGGAAAGCAGAGCTTTGAAATAGCTTTCAGCATCCCATGGGTCGAAGTGATTTGGCCTAGTACAGCAAAATATAAGATTTTGTTTTTCATTTGAAATTAGGATATCCGTGCCATAAAGGTTTTTGATTTTTGCTACATAGTGCTCTACACCGGAGCACAAGCTTAAAGCTTCGTTGAATATTTCGTTTTGATCTGAGAGTTTGCAAGATGTGGGAATAAAGACATTTTTATGTCTGGGATCTAATAATCGGTCAGGTGAGAACTTGACTTTAGAGGATTCAAAACAATTGCGTTCTCTTATATCTAAGGCTGCATAATGTTCATAATTGAGTTGGAGATACTCCTCTGATGGAGAATTTGGAGTCGAGTTTGTTAAGTCAATGATGTTAGAGTTCATAACCGGAGGGCGGGAAAGAGCGTCTGCATTAGTGTTGGTTTTACCCGATTTATATACTATCTCGTAGTCGTACTCTTCGAGTTTTAATCTCCAACGAACTAGGCGGCTACCTGGGTCTTTGATGTTCATAAGCCAAACTAGAGGTTTATGGTCCGTGAGTATCTTAAACCTTCGACCAAAAAGGTAAGGTCGAAAATGCTTTACTGCCCACACTATGGCTAATAATTCGCGTTCTATAGTAGAATAATTAGACTCGGCTTTATTTAGTGTACGTGAAGCATATGCAATTGGCAAGTCTTTGCTGACTTCTCCTTGTGAAAGAATTGCACCTATCGCGTATTTTGAAGCATCAGTCGTTAAATTGAATTCTCTGTTGAAATCGGGATATTGTAAAATAGGTGTCGTTGTAAGGATGTCCTTACAACTATCGAATGCGCGTTGTTGTTCTTCACTCCAAACGAATGGGACATCTTTTTTAAGAAGGCTTGTCATAGCTTTCGTGAGTTTGCTAAAATTCGGAATGAACCTGCGGTAGTAACCAGCAAGTCCTAGGAATGATTTTATGTCTTTACAGGATTTTGGGACTGGAAATTCCTTAACAGCTTTTACCTTGTCAGGATTCGGTTTTACACCTTCGTTAGAGATTATGTGACCTAGGTAAGCTACTTCTTTTCTCATGAATTCGCATTTATCTGGCTGGATTTTTAAACCATGTTCTCTAAGGCGATTAAAGACTTCAGTGAGTTTTTGTTCATGTTCTTGAAGACTAGATGCGAAAACAACGATGTCGTCAAGGTAGACGAAACAGCGTTCACCTTGCAATCCATGGAGGACACTGTCCATGGCACGTTGGAACGTGGCTGGTCCGTTTTTAAGGCCAAAAGGCATTCTAAGGTACTCGTAATGACCGTAAGGTGTATTGAAAGCTGTTTTAGGGACATCTTTAGGGTCCATCTCTATTTGGTGGAATCCTGAGGCTAGATCTATTGTCGTGAAATAGATTGAGTGACCTAGTTTATCTAAAATATCGGAAATATTGGGTAAGGGATAGCTGTCTCCTACTGTTATGTCGTTGAGTTTACGATAGTCGATAACTACACGCCACTTTTGTTTCTCTGAGGCATCCAATTTCTTTGGTACTACCCAGATAGGACTACTCCAAGGGGAGGTGCTAGGTCGAATTATGTTTTGATCTAGCATTTTCTGAACTTGAGTTTTGACTTCTTGTTGATGAACGAAAGGGAACCTGTAGGTTTTCGTATGAATCGGTATCTCTGAAGTTGTAGGGATCGAATGTTTAGTGTGGTTTGTGAATGTCAAAGTTTCGCCTTCATAATAAAATATATCTGAAAATTCGTAGATGATTTTGTCGAGAGAGTCTTTCTCTTCGGCGTTCAAATGGTCTTGCCGTATAAGTCTGTTACTAGTGCCGTTACTGTTAATCGTTTTTGATAGATTTACTGGGAATTTGAGATTGTTTAATGACTTATCGTCGTTTGATAATAATGGAGTCGCTTGAACTATGGGAATAGAAATAATTTTGTCTTCGTTACTAGAATTTACGCAAGTGATTAAGAATTTGTGGTTTTTGACTGCGACTAACGCGTTAGGAATGGAGATATCGCTTTGAATTTGTTGTTTGTTGATTACAGCGTATCCGTCTTGAATATCATTAGTAAAACATGTGATAACGGTTTCTGAGCGTTGACCCACGAACTGTTCGTTTTTATTATTGGCTAATCCTTTTTCGCCGACATAGAAGAGTTTGTAAGAGCGATCATGGATTCTCATGAATTTTGATTGGACATAGATGTTAACGTTGAATTTTGACATGAAATCGTTACCTATGATACCGTCGACTTGAATGTTGAGGTTAGCTACATGGAATTTGAATTTAGGAAAATTGTCTAGTGATATTTGAGCCGTTCCAAAACTTTGAATTGAGGATTGGTTACCCGAGATACCTACGATTGATACGATGTTCGATACATCTAGAGGTGCCATTCCTATTTTCGCTTTATTTATGACCGAAATAGAGGCTCCTGTATCAACGAGTAGCGTGACTGGGTTTCCTTCGATATGGAATTGGCAATGTAGAAGATTTTCTGGAGGTACGTTAAGTGAGGAAATAGTAATAGGTACAGCGGGTTTGGTATATTTTGATTGAGGGTTTGATTTCGATTTTGATTTAGGTTTTGATTTAGAGTTTGATTTAGATTTGGTAGAAATGGAATTTGAATTAGTATTGATTTGGGAGTTAGTATTTGATTGAGTCGATTTTGATTCAGAGTTTGATTTGGATTTTGCATCAGATTTGGTAGAAATAGAATTTGAATTAGTATTGATTTGGGAGTTAGTATTTGATTGAGTCGATTTTGATTCAGAGTTTGATTTGGATTTTGCATCAGATTTGGTAGAAATAGAATTTGGACTAGTATTGATTTGGGAGTTAGTATTTGATTGAGTCAGATTTAGGATTTCAGTTTGAGTGCTGGCATCACAAAATTGTCTCCGATAGACTGGTCTATTTTGTGGTGCCATTATGCGATTCTTGTTGAGCTGAAGCACGGGTGCCTGTCCCCGATGGACTGAATGAGGCAACCCATGATTCCTAAGATTACTATCTAGGGTTGGTTTAGGTTTTACCATCCTAGTTGGAGTGCCTCCGCCTCGATATCCATGTTCTGGTTCGAATTGGGGCTTGACATCAGTGTCCGGGCATTGGAGTAGCAAATCGAAGCGGTTTCCGGAGTAGTGCCCATCTCTCCGGCCGCTTGAGAGTTTAAATTATTTACTCTAGCAGGGGCCGCAGGCCGTTGTTGAGACGTTTGTTGAACAGAGTTAAGATTTTGTCTTAGGTTGTTGTTATAAGCGCGTTTACGGCACTCCGAGATTAAGTGTCCCGGATATTTGCAATAGTTGCAAACTTTAGTATGGCTCTGTGATTGCTGTGGGATGCTATTCCTGTTTTGTGTCTGTTTAATTTCGTTCGTACGCATGCTATTATCTGTGCGGAAGTTGTTTGTTGGGTTTGGGACGCTTTTCTTATATAGAATTTGTCTAGCGTTGTTCATGTTTCTAATTTTTTCTTCTTGAATAGCCAAGTTTCCTGCGTCGGTGAGGTTAGATATAGTGTGAACCCTAAGCATTATACCTATATCTGAGTTTAACCCGTTAATAAAGACGTTTAGTGCCATTTCTTCGGTGGTGGCCACGCGGCCTTCCAATGTATTGTCTTTCGTTTCAGTGGATAATTTTTCTACGAGTTTGCTCCTACACATATCGACCCTATGAAAATAATCGGTGATGGATTCACTGGGTTTTTGAAAAAGAGATTGTAACTCTAGTTGTAAGTGTCCCAGCGTCTTTGTATGCGAGTACTTTTGAATTAAAAAACATTTTAAATCGGGCCATGTCTGAAACCGCTTCGTGTGGACGTCTGACGACCCTGGTCCCGTGATTTTGTTTAATGCGTATGTTAAAAGTATCTTAATTTGAGATTTTGATGCTAATTCAAAAGCTGAGTCACACGATCTAATGAATCGATAAACTTCTTGAGTAGGTTTGTGGGTGTCGAATTCAGGAATAAGTTGCAAAAGCATTCTGAAGTCTATATCCATTGTAGCGGATTCCGCTTCAGTTGTTTTAGAGTCGATGGACATAATGAATCGATGATCGAATAATTAAAGGAATCGAGATGAATGTTGTAGGATTAGGAAATAGAACAAAGGAGCATATAAGAATGAGCCACTTACCACAGTAACACAATAAATGTTTTGCGGATGCACATCGTTGGTTCGGCGGAGAAGATTAAAACCCTGTAGGCACCGTTTCACTGTTAGTCTTTTGTTTAATTAAACCGTAGAAACGTTATCTCCGACTTTTATTCGCGATTTTTGCAATCCTACCGGCTGCGCCAAAATGTTATGTAGTAATTAGCACAATTTACTTTTAAAATACTTTATTAGATTTAGAACTTAGTATTTACACTTTTACTAGATTTAGAACTTAGTATTACGAACTTAGTACAATGAGATGTGCCGAATTTGGATGTTGGAAGTGAAGTGACTTGCTTATTCTAATGCCACTTATTTATACTAAGAAAGGTGTGGGAATATTTAGACATATGTTGGGGATTTACATGGTCGGGAATGTAAAGTATCCATAAACTATCAGTTGTAGACAACTGAGCCACTTATCCTAATAATTTATTTAAACAAAAGTATTGTAAGAACTTAAACAGTTTTGAAAGTTAAGTACCTATAAAGAATACAAAGGTCCTTAAGATACAATACTACTTGAGAATCACGTAATGGTTTGCAGGTTAAGTCAAGTACCAAAAAGGTCCTTAAGATTAATAAATTGTATAACGTAATGGTTTGCAGGTTAAGTCAAGTACCAAAAAGGTCCATAAGATTATAAATTGTTCACAGAACTACAAACCACTTATCGTAGTGCAACTTATTTAAACAAAAAATGGTCATGTGAACTAAAAGCATTTTTAAGGGTTTTGAAAGTTAAATACTTATAAATAATACAAAGGTCCTTAAGATACAATATTACTCGAGAATAACATATTGAAGGTATAAGAAATACGTGGGAATCACCTAGAATTAGTATTATGTAACACGCTGAACATTCTGAACTGTTTAACTGTGGGGCATATTTAGCGGTTTCCTTCCTATCCTTTTTTGCGCGGAACCGGATGCCATTCAGCATTTTTTTTTATCCAGCTGAAGATAGAATTTATGAATTTAATACATTATACGTAACCATCGGCGCTGCAAAATCAGATGATGCATGAGTTTTCTAGCCATAACAACTCGTAAGTGCAGTTGTATGAGTCATAGGCCCGCCCGCGGCGAATTTGGGTTAAACGATAAAACTGTGTCGCAAGCCAACCAACCAGCTTGTCAATGATGATGCGGGTAACATACGTATCAAGTACTCATAGATACAGGATCGATTACTGTCACGCATCAATAAAACATTAATGCTATCCTTACCAATGAAACGAAATGCACAATAATTTACTAGTATGATACCGAAGCACGCGAAGGCGCTTTCTTGTTCGTCATACCTAGTTATTTTGCCGCATGATAAATTTCACATTACCATCAGCAACTCACGCGCATTTCCAAATAAGTCGATAGGAGACATGTCGGCTTAAACAATACCCCGTGATTCACGCCGTCTATGCAATTGTTTTGTATTATTCCTCACGTAAAATATCAGCAAGTTTATTCAGGTGTTTTATTATGACGGGAACTAAAAGCGGTAGACTGTAAGTTGAGTCGTGTTTCATAATCACTTCGCTCGCGTCCCAAAACCAGTGGCTAATTAGCCGAAAAACCAAAGGCCCAGCAATTAACGTTCCCGCAAAAAAATAGTCTGACGCAACAGGGATTCAATTATAGCGTATTTGCGCACTTAATCGGATACCCGAACTGACCGCGGCCGTACTGGCAGTATAAACTGGATGGAAATGGTTTTGTCCTTTTGAGAGTCAGATCCACGTCAACGAATTGGGAAAACCAACGGGAATATCGAAATCATACAAATGTCATGATTTTTAGAGTTGCGAACCAAAACAATGAAACGGATGCGACGAATTATAATTAATTTAGAAGATCTCTTAGGATCTAAGCACCTGGAGATGATGTTTACCGTACTTGGGTATTAAAGTTATAATCCCTTTTTTTTCTACTTATTAATTTAAATAATTATCAACTGAGCTGTGAAATCAGTTTAAACTTCATAAATGGAGAGATGGGGTAGTGAAGTTTTAAAGAGGGTTACTAGGTCAATTGGCGTATTATCGCACATTGTAGAATTTATATTTATATCGCATAGGTTTCAAATTTTTGAGAAAATCTCTCGTTGCGCGTCTTGACTCGCACTTATCCGGTATTATTATATAAAAAAAAACAAATACATAGTCAACACTTTATTTTATTTGTTTTAAACATTAATTACAACTGTAAATATTGCCAGTAAGTTTAAATTAATGAGCAGTTAGTTTATCTGTAATTCTGAAATGGAGCTAATTAAAACGCATATGGCCTTAAAACTAACAAATCAGTTGAATGAATTCTGAATGTGTTTGCATTATCGACAAAGGGGGCTTCTCGTTTTGTTCAATTAGGTGAAATCCCGAATTTATTTGGTTTGATGTATATTATTCATGATCCTTATAATAAATACTTCATTCAAATTATATAGTAATTAATCACTGATGTATCCAACAAAATCGAAAGAGTGATAATTAATGAAATACCTGTGCATTGAAAACCTTTTAGTAAATACAAAATGCTGTAAATTATATGGTAGAGCGCAAGAGAAATTATTGTTTTCTGCAATCAATATCCATTACCTACAAAAGCTTTTAGTGAACTTTTAGCTAAGTGAATCTATCGCTCGCAATATACCAAAACTCCTGAAAACGGATATATTGGAAGGTATACGTACGGCACGCGAATGTGCCACAGTTCATCATATTATAGTAATAGAATTGTGAAACGGAAGCAACCAGTGAGCGACGGGTAATTGAAATGCCGTATACATTCGTCCAATCTATTAGATTCACCTTACACACAAGGGAGAGCTCGTAACTGAATTATTAACATACTATCGAACCCAGACAAGACCGCCCGGCAACAACGCTCAGGGGTTATGGGTCTCGTTTAAATGCATCATGATGAAACCTCAAATCGGCACAAGCGATAGTTATCTAGTTATCTCGCGATATTTCAAATGCAAACAAATTTTGAAAATTTACGAAATAAAATATAGAAGAAATTAAAATATAGAGGTTTTACGTAGAATACAGGAAAAAAGGATCCTATTAACAACGATTGAGAACAGAAGAGGGAAGATGGTTGGCCACCTTATACGGCACGACAGTTTTATAAAGACTATAATGGAAGGGAAGATTGAAGGGAAGAGAGGAAGAGGAAGGCCACGAATAAGCTACATGAGCCAGATAAAGGAGAAAATAGCTGTCGTGTCGTATAAGGAAGTTAAAGAGACGGCGCTGGAGAGAAATAGATGGAGAGAGCTGCATCAATTACACCGACAAGAGCACAGCTCTTAAGTTAGAAGAGAAGAGAACGATTATCTGAATAAAAGAGCACTAACAGAGCACTGATAAAAAACGCAAAAGGGATAGTTTAGGTATATATGGCGCTGGTGTGCAACAAATCTGACATCACAGACTAAAAACATTCTGTCTTTTCTATTCGATAGGACAACGTCTGTCACGAGTCGGCTACTATACGTATATATTTGTATTATGAGACTTACTATACGCATATGTGCTTACAAGAATATTCCGTCATCGATGAGTTTAGAGTTCTCAAAGATATCTATGCTTATCTGCCGGTAGTACCGCAACCATCGTAGTATGAAAGCAGAGATCTTAAATAAATAGTTTTGAGACGCCAGGAAACATGCTATGAGCATAAACACTTACCCTATATAAACATAAAATCACCGCACAGTTATTCTTCTTAGCATTGATTCCGAAGAAACCTGAATGCTAGCGATAACACAATCATAAATGCAGCCAGTGGAGCCCGATACGATAGCACCAATTAACAGAAGCACGGGTGCGCAAACGCAGCACCAACACATGCAAACCGTTTATTGGCGCGACAATCAGATCGCGACCAAACCGGTCAACCGGACAGTCATTCGGTCGTTGACTTCCACAATGGTGACAGTGAACAATTGAGTTTCCACAAAAAGGGAAAAATTTACTATATTCCCCTAGAAATAAAAACCGGCTAAGTGCGTGTCGAGTCACGCGCAATGTAGGGTTTCGTAGTTTACACAGCTAACAATTTTATATTAAGTAATTTTCAATGGTATTTGTACAAAAAAAAATCCATTATTTCTTCTTCAAGTACATTTTATAAGTTGGTCGACTATTACGTCTATTACTTGTAAACTTGTATAAAGTATAGTCTACTTAGCTGTGATAGTTTTGCGTTTAACTTTAGTATATGTACTAAGGGTTTCTTGTCTTGAGACAACGAAACCCTAAAAATGGATGGCAAATACCATGATGCTGTGACTTATATTAAACCTGATGATAAACGAAGTGGTAACGCATAAGACATTTACCCTCGTATTCAAGAACGACACTATGAGAACATGCACTCACAGTGGACGAAATCTTTTTTCAAAAAAATCACTGTGTTGTGCAGCACTATAGCGCACGCTACCGTGTGCCTATAGAGCTCAACTTGGCTAGAGGCACACGACAATGTGCCTCTAGTCACACTATGCAGTGTCGCACAACACATAAAGTAATTTTTATGAAAAAAGATTTCGTCCACTGTGGGTGCGTGTTCTCATAGTGTCGTTCTTGAATACGAGGGTTAATGTGGTGACAAAACGGATGTGGTAACCGCTATTTAAATATGGCATAAAATAGGAGAGAACAAACCTGATATGATAACAAATTAGTCAATTAAATGTAAAAAAAGAGGTAACAAAAAACCTAGTGTTATGTTTGAAACTTGAATTAAGAGTTATTTGTGAAAGAGGAGAGCAGTTAAGTAGTAACCTGTCACGTATAAAAAAAACTTGAGAGGTGTCAAGGGACACCCGGATGGAACGAAGTTCTCACAAAATAACGTAGGACAAAGGAAGGGGAATCAACTTTGACTTCGACCTCGACCTCGACCTCGACCTCCACCTCCATCTCGACCTCGACCTCGACACAATTAATAGATATATATATTAATAGATATACTATAGCAAAAAAGTGTCGTGACAACTTTTCGTGACAACTTTTCGTAACAATTTTTTCCGTCTAGCCCCCTTTCACAACGCGCGATAAGGAACTTCGTTCCAATAGTAACTACTTCAAAATGTAAGCTGTGGGCGTGCCTTTGACTACTTCCTTTAGACAACTTCAAAGATCTGGGCGCCAGGATATCAGAGAGAATGTCTATCGTACTTGGAGAGTCGTGAGCCTATTATATTATTTATAAACATGCAAGCTTTATCAAGCTGGTCATATTCGTATAAATAAGAGACAAGCACGTAACAACCTCCTATATATATTTAACATATTCGCATACTCGTTATAACTTTGGTAAACTTTAATGAGTAACTGACGAGGGCGTCGGTTAACCAAAATTATCTAAATTTAATATCAACTTCGTTACCAAACTTCCTCTGATATTCTATCTAAACGCATAAAATCATATATTAATTGATTCTAGCAACTACTTACTTTATCTTCTTACCTTGTTTGAAATCTGAATATACAAAGTTTTACGATAAGAGGCGGTCCTCAAGACTTCCTAGTTTCCCACAGAGGTTGCCTACGCTTACGTCGGTCGTTTTAAAATCTCATTTCACGAGATGAATGGTCTTGTAAAATTTTTTTCTCGTCATAATTATCAAGTTATCAGAAAGAAGTGCGTTTAAAAGATTAGGATCAAATTGAGTCTCGTTCAAGGTTATCTTATTTAGTTTCGAGATAAGTTAGCGGTGCTTGTAGAAAATTCCAATTGCAAAATCTATTATAGCCACTATCTGGTTAGAACTGCTGCTACTGTGAAATAGTAGGTTACACTACACACCCACTATTTTCAAGGTTTTCAAGTAGGCCATTGCTGAACCAATACTGGGACATGAGAAAATCATGAGAGTTTTTGATAAGATAAAGATACGAAGACAGTGGCCGTGTGCTCTCGACTCTCGAGCCACCTTGAGTTATACGCACTAGAAGATTTTTATCGCGGTAAATATAGCTCTTGTGTGTACATTGTACATAGTATGTATATACTCAAAAAAAAACAATTTAAGACGCACAGGTACTATGCCAAGCGGTGCGGTATCTATATTGCTGGTACTCTATGCTGATAAATAAAAAGAAAAGAAAAATAATTAGATAAAACTGTTGATTAATACATACTTATCTGTTTATTTAATAGTGTGCGATTGAACGGTGCATCATCATCAGCACTATGCAATATAATATAGAAATAATATAGAAATAAAAAAACAATAAAAAAATATGCTGCATCAATTTTTGTAGAGCCTTCGTCAAGTCGAGACCTTCATATTAATCGTATTATTCGGAAATCCAACTACGCCTCCAGGATTTCCTCTTTACGACATTATTAAAACGTAATTTATCGACTGTTTGTCCTATATAGAACGAGAACCTTGCTCCGTTCAGCGGCAATTTAAGACCCCCCTCATAAAGAGGTACTAAATCATCCCATCATCATATAACACAAATAGCTTTGGACCCCCAAGCAAAGACTTGATCGAGGGACAGGACCACAATGGATCATTTCCGCGATTTGACGCCTCATTACAGTACATCGAGGAACGACTTTTAGTGTAATTTGAGACAAACGGGACACACTGGTAAATATTTTGCGACTCTCCCACCTGGAAACCTGATTCTATTTCCATTATGTTTAAGGGTAACTCGACATAGGGTCGAAGGTTTAACGCAGCAATCCGCAGCTCCGTTTTCGACACAAGTAATCCATTAATCACGCGGTAAACATATTCCAAAACGGAAACGGTGAGTGAGGTCTAATAAAATCCGTAAGATTACTCGCAAGTTTCGAAGGCAGTGGCAGGTCACCTCTGTCCGTGGAGAAGTTTTTCACTTCATGTTTGTCAAGTCAAACAAAGAGGCGGAACAAAGCGGAGAGAACGGCTTTGTACGGATACGTGGAGTGCGAAGGCACTTAACTCTGACATCGGTGACGGCCACAACGCGCCGGTCCCTTCCTTGACCGGAACTTAGTGATTGTTACATTTTAATGGACTTTTCTTCATAACGAAAAATATTTAAACGGATTACATTTCTATCTACTCTGAATTGAACCGATGCATGGAAAGTAACTTTGACCTTTGTTCAGTGTAAGGTATTGACTATTCAGGCTTAAGTAAGTTTTGTATGGATCGATGTAGCCAGTCAGTCGAGTGGATGTTATTGATCACGGTAAACCACACGACTTTATTAATAGCATCGGAATAAGCTTTATATCTGAGGTGTAGCGGACCCGGTGCATCACTGGGGAACCAGCCGTGTTCAACGATGGCGGTTGTTTTATTGGCCTGCCCTAATTGCCTTCCGTCCCACAACAGCCACGTCGGTAAGGCACTCGGCAACGACCTAGATAGTGCCATTTTATATTTTTAGAACGATGTAATGGAATCAGAATTTCAGCGAATTTCAACCAAGTTTCAGCCAAGTAAATATATGTAATTCTCTGTATATTTCATACAGATAATATTGATCCTGAAGTGCGCCAAACCCTAATACAATGGATGCATTTTTTTTAGGATTCATCAACGTAAGGTCGTTAGCGTAAATTACAATTATCCAAGCGGACAGTCAGCTGTGTCCAGTAATCCGGAATTTATCTCAACCTTTAGGGACGGACACCCGTCGCTTTTCAATCACCTGACGCAAGAGAAAAGCAAAATGGGAATAGTAGGGAGTCCCATTGTATTCCAGACATGTGACACCGAGTGTTACAAAAAACTGGGACCCTTCTAGAGATATGTTGTAAAATAACTAAGCTCTCCAAGTATTGCCAGACAAGGAGGCATGTAAGTTAGAGCATACATAAAGTTAGTAAAAACTTGCACTTATCTGTTACCGGTGGAGTTACGTCGCAAGTGGCATTGCGTGTGCGTCGATCCGGTTCTGCCCTCCGATAAAGCTACGCATTAGCTACAAGTAAATGTAGAGATCAACACTGGACTTTATTACATCACGCTTTCGTTGCTAAACCGAGCGCATCGGCCGAGTGACGCATACACTCCTGCGGCCAATTTAACTGAATTTATAGCAGCTGCAAGGTCGGCAAAGGATAACGAACCCGCCCGATCTTTCGAAACAGGTATTCGCTTCTATAGTCGATCTGTGTAACCGTGATATGGCTATACCTGAAACTGCAGGTAACTGTAACCGGCATTCTCATAGCAACCAAAAGATTTACCGATAATTGCCGGGTGTTGAACTGAAAACGTATTCAATTAATAGCTACGATCACGCCCCACGACCTCGATAGTGAATTAGATCCACAGATTGAACTGGACACTTGAGCAAAAAAGGTATTTGTGTTGGCGAATTGTATGTACTCTTATCTAACGTCGAAATAATTGAATCGCCGCGAGGGAAACTCTATTCCTTAAGTCCAAGTGATCCGCAAAAAATAAATACGTGATTTCGTAGCCAGTTAAAAACATTTATAATAATTATTAAAGTTCCTTACCCAAAGGGTAAAAACGGGACCCTATTACTAAGACTTCGCTGTCCGTCTGCCTGTCACAGGGCTGTATATCATGAACCGTGATAGCTAGACAGTGGAAATTTTCACAGATTATGTATTACTGTTGCCGCTTTAACAACAAATACTAAAACAGAATAAAATGCATATTTAAGTGGGGCTCCCATACATGAAACGTGTTTTTTTACCGTTTTTAGGGTTCCGTACCCAAAGGGTAAAAACGGAACCCTATTACTAAGACTTCGCTGTCCGTTTGTCTGTCTGTCTGTCCGTCTGTCTGTCACAGGGCTGTATCTCATGAACCGTGATAGCTAGACAGTTGAAATTTTCACAGATTATGTATTTCTGTGGCTGCTCTAACAACAAATACTAAAAACAGAATAAAATAAATATTTAAGGGGGGCTCCCATACAACAAACATGTTTTTTTGCCGTTTTTATAGATAATGGTACGGAACCCTTCGTGCGCGAGTCCGACTCGCACTTGGCCGGTTTTTTATAAATAATGGTACGGAACTCTTCGTGCGCGAGTCCGACTCGCACTTGGTCAGTTTTTTTTTCACAGCGCTGTTTGTGTGTTACTTATAGATAAGTTACACACAGATCATTTCTACTAAAACCTTTACGATAGTGCGAGTTGAATTCCAATCCGACTCGTAGAACTCGATATACGTGTACAAAAAGACGTAGACAGAGTTTTTTAATTATCACGATTTAAGCTCAACAGAAGGTACGAGTAGACATAACATTCAGCAATATATTTTTGTAATCATCGTACTTGTAACTGTATCCATCGAGATATCTTTATACATGTTTCTTTAAACATTACACTAAACCTGATAATGTTAAGACAAAGCGAACTCAACTCTATGTACACACCTACACACACATAAGTGGAAGGTCCACGATCGGCCCGCTAAGTAAATTTAGTTGCTTTGAAACTAAGCTCATTTAAGTTGGTATAATCAAAACCGAGTCCTTTGTCGTCTACACGCGCGCCCGCAGACTAGCCGTCTATGGCGCATCTGCTTCAATCAACTCTACAATTTGAATTATATAATAATGCTCTACGAACAACTCTTATTCAATTATTAAATAAATTAAATTAATAGGCTAACGACTGTAAGTTCCTCAAGTATGGTAGACATCCTCTCTGACATCTAGGCGCTCAGATCCTTGGGACATATTTAAGGACACATCAGAGGCACAATTTTATGTCAGACAGGATGCAAGCCCATCGCCGCTTTTTAGGAAACCAGTTAGTATATGTTTTCTTTCACCGAATTGAGCACGTGTTAATACGCATATATAAATTTTAAAAACATTTGACAGGATTCGAAGTTATTACGAGTACCTTTAAAATAAAAGTTAGATGTTCCTGCCACTCCTAGTGGCAAGAACATCTGACCATCTAAAGATACTCGTAATAACTTCGAATCAATAATAACACGTAAGAATAAAACGTCGCTAGATATATCGTATCTACGAGTATTTGTACTGATGGGATTAGCCTTGTTTATTCTCAAAACTTTTGATAAAAACCCAGTAGGTAATACTGGGTTTTTATCAAAAGTGAGTCTTATATTACCCATTAAGTGCAGTCAAGTTGCAATATTAAAATCGATGCAATAACCTTGCGCCGACAACAGACAATAATTGTTTAGGAATAACAGATATTTATCATGTAACAATCTCGAACTTTCTGACGTGTTTCTCACATTTCATGTGGTAATTATCTATACTGGTTATGTATTTTGAGCACGTGAAGATTGCTCATATCGTATATCAACAAGAATCATTATTGGTGTACTCTGCTCCCGGAAGAGTACCTAAGATCTTTGACATAGATGTTAGTTCCCACTGAGCAAACAAGTCTAAGATGTAAAGAAAGAAAAGCGGAAAACGGTAATATTCGCAAAACAAAACCGTTTTATCTTTCGGTTTTCATAATACCGTAATATTCAATTAAGTGGCGGAACAGAGCGCGGGTGTGGTATTTAAGTTATTAGGGAAGCCACGGCGCTACGCCTGTAATAAGATTAGTCGCTCGGTCAGTAGGTACTCGGTATACATAGATTGATGACGAGCTTCGAGATTACTAGAAGTTTCCGTTCAAGTTTCCATTACAACACTATCTGACGTGCATTGTTCTGGAATAATACAGAGATGATGTAAACCAGTAACTTTATGAAGGACTAGCAGACCCGCGACATATTTTGTTCTGTCCAAATTTCAATAATCGCATAGAGTAACGCACGTTGCTATGACGAGTGATGTCAAATTTCTTGCACATCAGCGCCATCTATACCAAAATCATCATTTGTGTTTTTATAATTTTGGGGATGTTTTCGTATATTAAGTAGTCAATTTTTTATTCGGGCATTATATCTACATCAACAGCAAATTTCATCTTAATCCGTGTTGTCCTTTAGACCTGATTGAGGCACATAAACACAAATAAACTCACAAACTATCGCATTTATAATATTAAGGATAAACTTTCATTGATAATGTCTGACCAATTCATTATCTCAGCAAAACAAAGTAGGTACATTCAAGCGACATTGTCAATACTGGTCATTGGTTTAGCCGTCTTTTGTATTGTTCCTAAAATCCTCGATAAGCACCTCATTCAGAGCGCCAAGATTTAATCACAGATTCATTATACCGCGATAATCTGATCCCGAGATGAATAAAACAAAGCAGAGGTGGAAACAAAACAATTCATTACAAAATGCGATTAGATTCAATTAAAACAACAATCCTTGGAGGAAACAAAGATCAATTTAATATGTGCCGACAGAAACTTATTACAACTGGTAGAAGTGTTTTTGACGTCTAACTTACCGAGAAATAGCACAAAGCTGGGTTGAAACAAAAGGGGGAAAGGTTTTATATCAAATAATAATCAAATTTCTGCACTTATATATACATCGTCTACGTATTTTTTCAGATCAATGCAGTAAAGTCCGTTAACCAGTTACCGTAGGCTTTATCTAACTCCACTGTGGTGCATGTCTGGTTTCATCTTGTCAAGTAACTCGAACGCAGCTAGTGTGGGCGATCATGATTGCACACCTAGGCTTATTGGACAGTCTGAAAATAATAACTGAACGTGATTGCCCCAGGCAATTGACCACTAAAATGAGCGATATGTATTTTCGCTTGATTATTGACCAATTAGTCTTTATCGATATAGACTGTACAAAGCGTGCAAGCGGTTAAACATCCACAATAGTAATACCGTAGTAATCTCGTCACCGGCTGAGATGTCGTCACGTCACCACCTCGTCGCCATCAATTTAATACCGGCTCTTACTACAACTACAGCATAATCTGTCAGTTTACTGCTAGGCTGGTAGGATATTGCGGAACCAACCTTGAGTAACAGTTATTAGACCATTACAAGTTATTGCTAAATATTATGTCGATGTTGCCGTGCTAATTAGACGAATTTGATTTAAACTGAACGCAGTGGAAACAACCGAGCCGTTCTAAAAATAGCTTTACATTTAATTTTATTATGCTCTTTACTGAACACGGCCAGACAAGGCGAAAATACTTGGCAACATTGAATCCCGACTTGTCCCAAACCAATATCGACCGAATCCAGGCGGCGATGCTGGCAATAATCCGTCGCGAGCGGTTATAGATTCACATGAGGTCAGATTTGCTTCAAGATTTAGATTAGATCTACGCTTAGTTGGTTCGCATCATTCGTGATGGCACCAGGTCGTTACTTCGTTACTTGTGCTGTAACCAGTTTAGCAAAATAATTGAAGTGTGCTTCATAGAGTTGGTAAGAGCATTAAACCTGTAGCAAGACTTGGTAATGATGCTAGATGCCTGTGTATAATATGTTTACATAACTTTAACAATGTTAGGCTCTTAATACTTAAACTAAGCTAAATTCTTGAACAGACTCTAAAATGCCCCAAGACGTATAATTGCAACAAATCCTTGTTCGCGTCTTCGATGCCTATAGACGGGATATTGATCGTTTATGGAAGCAATTGAAGCAATAACAGCAATGTGATTGAGGGCAATAAATAGGAAATCTAACCGTTTCCCTGACCCATTGACAATCATTCAAATAAACGACGATATGACGAATAGTCGGTAGCAGATCTATCCATCGATCGAAGGTCCATTCGCAAGTGTGGTATAGGGAGGGGTACTAAAACACGAACTATTTAATATGGGATTTCAAGTTTGTTTCGGCATTCCTTTAGTAGAGAACGTGTCTTCTTAGTTTTCAAATTAAAAGCGTCTGGACATTGCTCTGTACCTAATGGAAGAATTGAAATTCACACTGCGCTTATTGATATGATTCATTTCGACACTGGACACCGCCGGCACCACTGACTACAGAACAAACTTTTTAATGGAAGTGGCATAGCCGTATTTTACGCTAGTTTCGCGGTGCCGTTTCTTGCACGTTTGTAGCTCGTGCTTTACTTTTGTGATATTATTACTGTTGTTTTCATTAAAGCGATGTTTGATGCTACATCTTGTTATCTACATTATCCTCCATACCGCACTTATAACAGCCCCGTGCCGGACCATCCCGGGTCATTAGCATTCATCGAGTAAGTCCAGTATGACTGGACTAAGGCTTTATGGGGATTATTACCACTAGGGGCATAACAATAAAGATTATAACAGTAACGGTCTGTTCGCATGAACTGAGCGAGAGCTTATCATGGATTCCACTGTCGTAATGGTCCTGCAATTTCGGCGGCCAATAAAAATAAAAATATTATAACTTCGATTTATGATAGACCCAAGTTTTAATTTCTGTAGTAGGTACTTAGATTTGACTGACCATTACGATAATTGAATAGAAATTACGGAAGCTTAAAACGGTTTATTCAACTCTTGGATCAAAGAATTAGTTTGATTGTCATCATTACGACGCGACCGTTACGAGCCATTATTTACAACAAAGCCAACCTAAAAAGCCTCTTCAGAAAAGAGACAATCCTAATCAATTTGAATAATTAACGAGAGGAAATTAATTCTAGTTTTAGACATTCATAAATCAAAAGGCTAATCCTGAAAACGAATGAGCTTAACGCGTTACAGTGACAAGATTTATGATTTATTTTTTTACAACCATTGTGAAAAGGTACGGAAACATTTCATCTTTTCGTTGAAGGGCCACAACAATTTAATTGGATAATGCCTCGGATATTTAAAGAACCCATTAGTACCTATTGTAAACCACTCACCCGCTGTAGAAAGCGGAGCTGGAAAATGTAATTTGGTAAAAAGCAAAAGCGTACGTCATTACAAATTATAAGAAACCTGAAGATGATAATGGCTGTAATGGAATTAATTTATGGAGGCAGGGTAATGACAGGGAAAAGTTTGAAAAATGCTTAAGGCGCTCCCTGTCGACGATTGTTTTTTTCGAAACGAAAAAAGAAATACTTCTGAACAAGCCACATCTCCTATTTTATAATGTATAGTATATGTGAATAAAGATGTACCCATCTTTAATCACTTCGATAAATAATCCTACCGACCGCTGCAATGACGACAAACACACGTCGGCGCGTGGTCCGCCTTTGCTTTTCGAATAAATTAATGATATAAATTATGTATAATTACTTATCAAAAATCTATTCTAATAGAAATCTAGATCTACATATTACCTATCTTTAACAATACATCACAAGTTGATTTTAATAGTAGGTATATAAAATATTTCGATCATAAATTCTAAAACGTATCATTTTGAAATAATTGTTTTATCGTGAAAAGTTTCTGCTATTATGTTTTCAGCTTAATAGAAATCTAGGTAGGAACCTGAAGTAATATACTTATAAAAATAGGAGATGTGGCTTGTTCAGAAGTATTTCTTTTTTCGTTTCGAAAAAGAGCAATCGTCGACATACAGCCCCTTAATTATTTAAATTAATTGCAATATTGATGGAGAATGAGAAAAACTAATGTAATGAACTCATTTCAACGAAGGTCACTGCTTGCTTGCTTATCATTCTCAGAGAACGTCTAGTCTAGTCAAACAATAAAGAAATCAACATAAGGGATCTCGAGACAATACGGGGTATTGAACTTCGGAGAAAATAATGTTAAGATGCTCAGTCGACAGCTTCTTTTCTTTTGTGTGGCTTTAGGATATAAAAATGATAAGCAAACAACTATTACTTCGCAAGATTTCACAAATAAAATCACCCTAAACGATCAAGTTAGGTCAAAATATAATCAAATTGCGCGAAAACAAATTATAACCAATAACAACCGAATTCCAACTTAATTATAGAGTTCAAATCGAGTCGCAGAGTTCAGACACCGCCCGATATGGCAAATTGCAAACTTTTGAAACTTGACCTTCTAAGTTTAGAACCGAACCCCTCCTCCGACCTCCCGCCGTACCCGGCCCGCATTGCAGTCAAACTGAAGGACAACTAAATAAGAACAAGATAACAGACCGCACATCAAACAAAACAGCCTTCACAAGCCCTTTGACTGAGATTCGACTTTCACATGTTTTTAATGTCGTCGACCTTTCGCAGTGTGAAGCAGTTCTTGATTTGCGATATTACAGTCCGGAGAGCAAATAGTAATTCGGGTGGCAGTGGCAATAACCGAGGGAACGTCAAATAGCGAGACAATTGGCTATTTAGCGGCGAAGCTCGAGGGATAGTTTAGTAATGGAACTGCTACGGCATCAATAAGGTGGTCGCCTTGACTCCAGGAGTTATTTGAGCAGAGGTCAAGGTGGCCCTAATGCTTTTACGGCATTCTACCTAGCACTTTATAGTCATCGTTCGGCCCTGAACGACCATTCCAACTTATCCTAAAAATAAAAACGGAATGAAATACGCGTATAAACGAGATTGCGCTTTAATGTTCTCATAAAATTAGACCGTATAACTTTACCGATCCATATTATTAAAGGCGCTAACCCAGAGCGGTCCTACACAACCATAATACATAGCTCCCGAATTGATAACCTTCCCTAATCGAAGTCGGTTCTAAACATAAAATCTGGCCAAGTGCGAGACGGACAGACACATGGACAGCGAAGTCTTAGTAATAGGGGTCCCGTTTTTACCCTTTGGGTACGGAACCCTAAAAAAGAGTAAGCTTATTGCACATTATTTCAAAAAAAATATTTGTACTGCATTAATTTTAATAAATCAATTGAATCGGCTAGGCTCATAGGTTTTTATCAAAAGATTACAATTGGCATACGTATATGGAAATTTCGATATTTTTCCGTAAGGCCAACAACACGCCGCTGACTCATGCGTCCTTCAGCTCTGCTCGCTCCGACATCCGCATTCACATTTTACCGGCTCAAAACTCCCTAGAGACCCGGCTTATTCGCGTGACATTTGAATTAATTCATATGCAGTAAAGCATATAAATATAGAAATTTTAGAGTAAAAGCATTTTAAAGCCCATTGCGGTGGGTGAATATGTACTCAAGTGAATAGCATAGGAACTGAATGACTCAAATACTTGACCTTTCGAATGGCACTCCATTGGATCGTTAGCTATGGAATAAATAAAGGTTATCTGCTCGTGACCGCGTTACAATACTATTAGAAAATTGTCTAAGTTAGGCAATGTCTAGCAGAACAACTTTCTATGTTGCTAGTAATTCATTAAGAACGATGTAAATGTTGACGACTTATTGTTATTCTACGAGACGTAATGTTGGAAGATGAAACAGTCGTTGCCGCATAGCACTAAAATGACGTAGATACGAGTAGTTATGATTACGACACATCACTCACGTGCCAAATTACCATGACATTTTCTATGCAGAATATCAAATAATTAATACTCACCGCCTGTGGTTTCGCGCCTGCATCCGAATGATCCCCGCATCAAAAGAATACAATATTGTAGTCCACGAAATTGAAATATGTAATAACCAATAACTACCTACCGTCTGGTACACGTGTAACCAATTATAATGCTTTAGGTACAAAGAGATTAATTCAAGAGTACTTGAGCAAAGTTTGCCCTAAGCATGTCTACGTAGACAAGATTAACTTGCTCGAAATAGACATAATTATTTAAGCTTGAATGAAGCAAATTGCAGTCCCTATGTCATATTCATGGTCAATGACATTTAACACGTTGCGGACTGTCGTAGGTCCTCGCATCACGCACGTGCGTGTCGGACTTGACCACGTTTTGCTGAATAATTTCGCTTTAAATTGCAAAGTTTATTTAGATTTGTTTTTTAAGCTATTGCATAGCTTCTATCGCGGGCCTTGAGCGTGGAGACCGAATCCAGAAATTTCGTAACGAAATTTTACGAGACACTCACACTCACGCAATATGCGTGAGTGTGAGTGTTAGAGATTTCTCTTTTTGGATTTCAAAAAATCGATTTTTAAAAAATCGATTATGTAAATTACACATATAAATCGATTTTTGTAAACTAAGTTTTCCGAACGCGAACCGAATCGTTCGTTGGCCATTTTCCCGGACGTGAACCTACATATAGTCGCCTCCCAAACGGAAACCGACTCATCGGTCTTGTCTCCGAACGCAAACCGAACCATTGATCGTTTTTCCGAACGTGATCCGACCAATAGTCGCTTCACAAACGGGAACCGACCCATCGATCGTCTCTCCGAAAGCGATCCGAACCATATAATTCGATTTTTTGGAAAATCGATTTATTTGTAGGGACAAAAAATCGATTATTAATTAATAGATTTTTTTCAATCAATATTACATCCCTATGACTCATGTCATGCCTGCTTAGAGTCCTCGCCACCACTCATGTCCTGCGACGAAAACCAAAACTAAATTTGACAGCAACGCCATTTTATCTCATGTCAGAGTGCTCGATGAAATTAGCGTCCATGGTTTTTCCCAATATTTTCTTGAAATGTGCGTGAATATGTCGCGTAAACTGGTGAAAAGTGCAGCTCGTGAAATGATTCATAAAGTAAAAGAGTTTTGTGAGTTAGAGCAGAGGAATAAAGACGTTTTGATCCCTTTAAATAATATACAAAAAAGAGTCGCTGCCATGACAGGTAAATTTTAGGGATACCAGAGTATAAGTTTTTGTCTAACAATAGGTAAAATATGACTAAATTAAAACACTAATTAAATTATTTTGTATTTTAGGTGTTTCAGAGAAAATGGTACCTATCTCGAATTACGAAAGAAGGAAGAGTGGCAGCAAGCACTTCAAAAAGAATTGTAATATTTCAAAAATGATGGACTGGTAGATGAAGAAATAGAAAGATTCATAATTCATAATATCAACAGCCAGTGATAGCGACACTGATTCTGATCATGGCAGTGAATTTCAAGTGACAAGTGACAGCGATATGTCTGGAATGCAAGTAATAAATGATGAAGACCATAATTATTGTATAAAAATAATTTAATAAAATTTACCTATATCGTGAAACTAGGTTGATTTCATTGTTTTCCTACATAACTACACTACTATTACAAAGAGATAAAATTTCTAGTTTTATATTTTTGTTTGTACCGGATAAACTGAAAAAATATAGGACCAATTTAAAAAAATATTTAATCTATCAAAAGCTTTATTAGGAGCGTATAACATCACTACATAGTATAAAACAAAGTCTCTTCCGTTGTCTGTCTAAAATTAATGTAAGTACAATAAATAAAAATAAATAGAGATCCCACGAAAATAGCAATAATGTAACCAAAAAAATAAAAAAATTGCCTATATTCTTCATTATTACAACTGTGCGAAGTCGAAGTGAACTGCTAGTAGTAAATAGTTTTAAAATGTAAACATTAGTTCGCTCTCCCTTTTAGTGTAAGGGGTAAATTATGGCTATCTTACTGGCATCATTATAATAGGCGATTGCGACGCCGCGTCTAGCGGACTTGAGTGGTGGCGCGGACTCTAGAGTGATTTTCGCATTCCAGCGCCATCTAGTTTCATTTGATGATACTACGTTATTATAGGTGCTTTTCGCGGTCTCATGCGAAAGCTCGGGGTTTGAGAGGTTCGCAATTCCGCTGGCAGGTGGCGCTATTTTACCACTATCGGTAAATAGGTGGTACTTCACAGACATGATCGACTAAAAAGTTTGAAATTGAATTATTGAATTCATGTAGTTAGGTAAATATCGAATCCTGGCCGTGCATCAATGGATATTTCTGTTCGAAAAATGTATATGCGCGTTACACGTGCTTATAACGGTGAAGGAAAACATCGTGAGGAAACCTGTTAGTATTCTTGAAAGCGACCACGGGCTTGCAACCTGTTACGTGTGGAATGCTAACTACGTAGTTAGGTAAATAGGTAGGTTAAAGATTTTGACATCTATCGATGAATAGCAGAACTTTTAATGACTTTTTGAAATATCACGCTTGTCTCTTTAGTTTAGCAACTCGCCAATAGGTGGCATTGGTTGTATCGGCGTTACTGCGCATGCCTAATCCCCCTCTTCCCCCGCAATCTAGGGATGTAAAAAAAAAAAAAAAAATTTTTTTTGTTTTTCTTTTTCTTTTCTTATCGGTCACCACGCTCAAAAAGTTGAATATCAAAGAAAAACAAAGGAAAAAAGGATAAATAAAATAAATAAATAAATAATTATAAATACATAAGTTGATAAAAAATGTTATGCAATAGCTTTACCGCGGCAGTCTCCGAGTGCCACACGTCTTTTTTTTATTTTACGAACAGTTTCTTTTCTTATCGAAAGCCATTTCCTTTTCCTTTTAAAAGCCATGAGAGCTATCATATTAGAGCGAGAAATAGGTCGTAATGTCACAGTAGAGTCGCGGGTCTCGTAACCCATCTTCACTTGTTCATTTGCTAATTGAGCGCGCCTCTCTTTCATAATTCTAACGAAGCAGAGTAACATTCAACACCTTTCAAACACTCGTATTAGCGTTATTCCACAATTCATACTTTTGCAACATTGCCGCGGTCCGTTTGAAATGCAAAATTAAACCGTGAAAGCGAAAAGAATAAAACTGAAAAGTTTCGACATGACAAAACATATTTTGACCGTTGCAATTTCTGCGGTTGCGATAAGATAAAGATGGGTTACAACTTGCAGATGTAAGTACTAAGTAGGTGTGCTTACATTCGCGTTTTGCAAGGCACGCATAACAACAGCGTTGAAAGTGTGTCAAGATTGCAATGTTGCATACACGCATTGCGATGAGCGGACTGGGAAATGCAGACCATCAAACCCTTCACTGCCGGAGGTGCTTTTTGGTGATACGTCCTATTTGAGAGACGCTACTTGTGTTGATATCTGGATCAGTTGAGCTACCTACAGACTGTTCGCAATCGTCCTTTCGTTCTCAACTGATTCTAGAGTAATTTGTTAATATTGCTAATAATTAACTACATATTATTTGATTTTATTGGTGGCTGTCATTAAAAATATTTTATGTTTATTTTAATAAACTTGAATGACAACATTCTGGCTTGGAAAGCAAGAAATTCAAATGAGTTCACGATCCTTACATTCTTCGTAACAACTTACATTTTAAATTAGGTACTCGCAGTAAAGAAAAACTTAACAGAAAAAACGAAAAATCGAATAATCGACTGAATGAAACTTTAGACAGTTTGTTTGGTGTGCTATGGTCGGTCATTCATGTGGAGAACATACTTTTTAGAGCTGTGAATAAATTATCGTTTTTAAAGTTCGTATGTTTCCTACAGCGGTAACCGGTTAGAGGTTTTACCTAGAAGTGTTTGTTTTTTGAAGTTTTAGTTTTATAAAAGATGAAACCAAATTAACAATGATCCAGATAGGAGGAGTAAATATATTCAGAATACGTTGAACAACCGAAATAATTTGAATATGTTATTTCATTTCATGAGATGCCTGTTTATTTAAATACTACACAGTAAAATAACCGGTTCTATCACATGGATAAAACACAGCAGCCACAAAGCACATTAATAAAGAGTCTGGGAGAGGAACAATAAAAATGCAAATATCGATCATAACAGAGCAGACATTTATTGTCTGTCCTGGCTGGAAGCCATTCTACTCGGCTTGACAGAGTCCATAGGCTCGGGATGAACGCTTTCAAACACCCATATCAGGTTATTGTTTATTTTACGGGTGCAATAGACTGGAAGTATAAAATGGCATGTACGCTCGGTTTTACATTGATCAATACCTTTGTGTTCTTGTTTCAACCACCAACTTTAAAAGAGGGTTGTTGTATTGAAGCTTTTGTCGGATTACATGTCTGCATATCGTAGCTCCTAAGTTAGTAGACTGGTTTGATAATATAATACAATACTATGTCGGTATATTTCTTTGAAATATAGATCACACTCGTATAATTACAATCATAAAAGCAATAAATAAAACTTTATTAGTTTACCTTCTACTCGAGATAACTATTCTTTCGAGGCTCTCTATCATTAGAACAATCCCTTAAATTATTTCCAAATCTGTAACACCCACTAACCTCTTACTCATCGCGGATCGATTTGGAAAGAATGGCAATGAGTACTACACAGCATGATTAATCGTCGCAACATTTCGTGTTTAACGTACTAGGACTCTAATTCATGAATATTTTTAGGGCAACACTTACACGCAAATAATAATCTGATTATCGTAAATTGGTGTTAAGTATTTGTTTACTGTGTAACCGGTCAATATTTGCATGAGAAGTTTTAAAAGAGTCAAAAGTGACCATGTCTTGGCAATATTAATGAGTTTAATTTTATATTGTAAAAAAAGTTGTTCCGTTCAGCAGATAAGAATATCAGAATATAAAGGTGAGATCTCAATGGATGTGCAACAAGATTTTAATAAAATCAAACCGGTTCCGATATTTATTTGCCGTGATCTCAGTTTGACCCCGAAGTATTCGTGACGGGCATCGTTTTAAATACATCGCGGCAAAGCACGCAAACGGATTACGCGATCGGGTGAATGTTCCACGGTAATTTCTGTTACAAATTTCGTGACATTCGAAGTATGCTACGTAGAGCATTACGCAAGCAACAGAGATTTATCTTGCGTCCATTTCAATAACGCACTTAATATGGACTAGCTATTGCATTTAGATTACAAAGTGAAATCTTATTTCACCCAGTCACGACATTGTCAATGTCTCACTACCTACACCCGCGAATAGATTAGATACCACTGGAATAACTACAAAAGATGTAATTACAATTCGACAACTATAATTCCGCAAAATTGTGGGTATAATAAGTCGTATCCTAGGCATGTGTTTTTTATGCCAGCGAAACCGGTACTTTGTATTATTTCTACTGGGTAAGCGACAACAATAATAATGCGACGCTATGAGTCTCGTAAAGCACTGTGATTGTACGTCACGCTGTGAAACTCCAGATTATAATGACACGCGAGGCAATACCAAGCAATTCATAATAATAAAACAGTCCCTCGCGTTACTTTTCTCCCATAAATCGGGTACGTGTGTAACAGTGATAAAGTAAATAGAACCCGCTGATTCAGTCGAATAACCCCAAATGGCTGCCCTGACCCGAAGCGAATATTTTACGGCACCGCAGAACTACCTAATGGGGTACATTACATTTGATCCTTGTCTTTTACAAAGGCCCTTCATGAGATAAGAAGACGAAGACCCGGTTTCGCAGACAATGATTGATGCCGTTCGCTGAGAAACGAAGCAATAATATCTTCTTTGAGTTATCTCCAGTGTATTATGAATACGCAATTTATCACTCTTCAAAACGAATGATTTTAAAGTATAACAAGTGCTTCTTCATTAGCCTGATATTAATAATAACAGGCTGATGCGATTTATGATGTGGGTGCAATTAAGATTTAAGTTATTGGTATCTGGAACTGGTTGGCATTGGCACTCACCTTTAAATATGATCCGTAATATTTAGTGACGTATGGACTGTCACATTGCGACAGCACCATAATTTCCTGTTGTATGTCTTCGATTTCATCTTCAGCCTCTTCCAAGTCGATTATTTTAATGGCGACCACTTGCTGGGTCCTGTTGTCAACACCTTTGAACACTTCGCCGAACGAGCCCTTGCCGATCTTCTCTTGTTTTGTGAAGATCAGCTCTGGGTCGACCTTCTGCAAACAAAGATAAGAAATCGATTAGAAACGTAATAATACCCACTTCTTAAAACAGTAGATGATAATGATGAAGCCAAGCATCGGCTTAGCTTTAAATAGGCATAATGTACCTACAAGGTCGCGAAATATGGCACGGGTATTATGAGCATTTGCAATTTTTTTATTTATAAACAAACACCAAAAAATCATCTAAGTACATAGTTGTGAACCGGGACTTGATAATCTATCTATGTCATGAGTTATGAGTACAGTGGTATTTATCGGATAATAATATCGTGGTAGGGTTCGAACCCGCTACTCTTACTTCTCCCAGCCGGACAATAGCTCGCAACGCCGGCGCCGCTGAGATCGCCAAAGAAATGTTTCGTAGAGGTTTGCACAAATGTTAGCTCACATGCTAAAGCTGAGTCAGTTGCCACCCAGCGCGCGAAGGTTTTACGAGATAAACATCTCATCAAGCATGAGCCTGCGGCTTGCAACACGCTTTTTGATCTTCGAACATAAATAACATGACACGTATTTTACTCATAAAGGAAGAAAATAATAACACGAGCTTTACGCGTTCCTTATGTATACGTAAATAGAATGTTCAAAGCGTTGATTGATTATTCATAGCGTGATGTAAAATATTCACGCACACGGTCGGACAGAATAATTGAGTTATTTTTGGGATACTTTAAAAAGCTCTCGGTGTCCTCGTTTTAGCGACAGACATTACAGAATAAATATAATTAATTGTTAACAGTAAACAAACTTGCTTTTATAACTAAAGTTATAAACCTAGTTTTTTTTATTAGAGAAGCTGTATTATTAGTTGTTATTTCCCGAATATATTTGGTAATAACGCTTTTTTTCGGAATGGCACTAAATAATACATCTTTGCCGATCTTTTGACATTTAGATGGCACTAGCCGACCCGTGACAGACGTTGTCCTGTCAAATTTCAATAATCGAATAGAAAAGACTGAATGTTTTTGGTCTGTACAGAACATCTATACAGAAATTATCCCTTTTGCGTTTTTTTATAGTTTTTGGGATGTGTTTCATATTTTAAAGTAGTCTTTTATTTATTCGGGCATTACCTATATCTACATTTACAGCAAATTTCAACTTAATGCGTTTTGTCATTTAGGCCTGATTGAGGAACAAACATACATACAAACTTACAAACTTTCACATTTATAATATTACAAGCTGACCCCGCGAACTTCGTATCGCTTTAGAATTAACAAATGTTGTCTTCCGTTCCCGTTCCCGTTCCCATTCCCGTTCCCGTTAAACCTTGCTTCAAACTATCGTGATTCTTATAAAGAATTTAATACTTTTTCAAAATAAAAAATAGCCTATGTTACTCAGGGATAATGTAGCTTGGTAATGGTGAAAGAATTTTTGAAATCGGTTCAGTAGTTTTTGTGTTTATCCATTACAAACATCCAAAAAAACAAAAAATCAAAACTTTTCTCTTTATAATATTAGTATAGAAGTATAGATGACCATTAAGGAGTCAAGGCTCCGCATTGAGAGATGCAGCGGGCGACGCTGCTACGTGATGTTTTTACGAAAACAAGTGGCAGTCTAGATAAAATAAGTTGCTGCATACGTTACGAGTATGTGCTCATTATCGGATCTTTGATTCAGAAAATCAAAGCCAAAACTAAAGTAGCTGTAATACTTTACAATTTCACATAATATTGTACCTAAAGGTTTTGAATAGTGTTAATGAAACTGACAAATAAGAAAAAAGGTCAACTTTTAGTGACAGAATGAATAATATTTATAATCAATGAACATTAAAAATATTCGAAAACGAAGAGACACCGTTAAAATAAGTTAAGCTAAACACAAAAGCAAGTGAACTCCAGGTAAATTCAAAGTGAATGCAAAATGCAGACGAAAACGTAAATCCAGTTCGCAGCAAGAGCTAGATAGTTTATTTAGACCAGAGCGATGAGTGTAGCACGTGGTCCGGATAATCCGGGTTGCGGCATGAGGCACGCCGGCACGTGACATGACTCCCAATGAGACACCGTGCATATTGAGACAGTAATCACGGCCTTAGACCTCAAGTGTTTTTAGTTTGATTAGGGCATTAGTAAATCTCAAGTGCTGCTAGTGTGTTACAGAGAGAATGATAAAGCGTTTTAAGATGCGAGCCTAATCCCCACTTCGGAAAATTAAATTAACATACACGATAGAAACTTATTTCATATTCAACATGCGGAGATCTGCAAGTTTTAAAATGTATGGGTCTAAAAAGGTCACTTTACATGATTCATAATTCACCTCATTATGGCTCGCGTATGATTCATATAATAATGAAATAATTGCAAAATATAATTCGTGCAAAAAGGCCTTTCTAGATACCTTGTAAAAAGTGAGGATCCAATAAGTTTTTAGTACCCACATTAAAGCTAGCCAGACCCTAAAGCCTTTAGTCATGTAAAAATGTGCCCTGCTTACGTAGAAAAGAAACGTTACATCATTATTCCCTGTTAAAATGCCACCCTGAGAGAGGTCTGAAAAGGGGATGATAAAGCGAAAGGCTCACTGTACGAACAAAAAGGCTTATTGACTTGGTTGGCCAATTTTCCACGCGAGACCGTAAAAATACGAGCTCATTTTGGGGATGAGACATTCTAAAAGATTTCAGGAAAGTGAGGAAAGCCAACCAGCACAACACTGTGTGATGTGAACCAAGCTATATCGTGTAATAAGTTATAATAGAGGGTTTCATGATCATACATATATTATACAATAGGATGCTCAGTTTCTAGCTGGAGTGGTGCATTTACTTAATGGTGTAGTTGTTTATTTAATGTAAACAAATAAAACAAAAAAGTTTACATTTTCGCAAATTTAGAACCAGAATAAATTGGTACTCTCTCATTCAACATTATCTCCTTTATTAAATTAAATGACGATACCACTAAACTTTCATCAAAACTTTTGTATTTAACACTGGAAAAAAACCTTTTAAAAGATAAGATTTATACGAAAAGTTTTACGGGAAATTAAGTCTTTTAGATAAAGAGGAAATAATAATTCTACTTTTAAAGTTGTGGGAGGAACTGAATATTAAATTAATCGTCTTGTGCTTAATTTCTGAACGATAATATGGACCAGTTTGGCAGCAAAAAAATTAATACTACTTTTATTAGGTAACATGTTAAATAGCTAACTAAAGTTATTGGCTACATTGCAGTTCAATTCAACCTGAACAAAATAGTCTAATGATACGATTAAGAAATATATACCCCCATCAATAATAAATAATATTGACCTTTTTAGATCAACATCCCGATGTGTTACTGATGAAAATCGAGTATTAGTCGAGATAATATTTTACGAGGAATCGGAAAAATATAGGTTTCCTTTTTCCTCTTTAGTACAACTATGCAGTATCTTCATCTAGTGTATCTTACTATCCCAATGTGTTATTATCACTTATCAGCTTTAATCCTAATCACGATGAAGGTTTAGTTTAGTCTACAGTAGGTATGCGTAATCATGCAACACGTGAATAATATAACATCATACATTCTGAAACTATCTAATGGAATAATTTATTATGCGTACAAGTGTCGAGTAAATACTTTGATTTTAAATGTGATTGTGAGCACCAATAACATTTTCTCAATGTTTCCAATGATTTCTACAGAAGCATTTTAGTTTTTCGAAGCATCACCAATCACATTTTCTCAATGTTTCCAATGATTTCTACAGAAGCATTTTAGTTTTTCGAAGCATTATTTCCGTTACGAAGCAATTCGATTATGCTGTGATTCATCATAACGTAACGTAGGGACAGTTACCTTCGTGTCAATGCATGAGTAAAGAGAACAAACATCGGTTACGAGTACATTTGCTATTCATTAGATACGAACCTATTTAGGAAACTTACAACGACACGTTTTATATGGAATAACTATCGATACACCCATTTTTTTCAAACCTTCAACAATTACGTCACTAAGTAAATCATTTCGGAGGCTTCAACTGCTTAATTAGTAATTACTATTATTACACAAATATTGCCTTGAATTTGAATATTTTTAGCAATCTCGATGACTTCATTTCGAAGCTTAGTTAGATGGTACCGATAATGTTAAGCTATCTATTAACATAATCCTTTAATTTTGATAAAATCCAATACTGAGTATTTTTATTACATTATGTATTATGGAAAAAAAAGAGTCCGTATTTCGTATCGAATGAAGCTAACTGACATTCGACACGCACTGCGATTGCGATATTTGCGATACATCAGGAAATAAATTATGCCTATACGAACAGCCAATTGGATCACCTCACGCATTGCATCAGGACATGAAACACTGAATGCAATGCCAGGAAATGTAACGTAGTCATTACTGTATCAATTTGCAAGTATAAAAAGTTGGTTTCGAAATAGACGATTAAACTCACGTTAGTCCCAGTATATCTGGTGTGTGATGGCCTCACTGGAGCGGGCCGAGCTGGCTGTGGAGGCACTTTCAACTGCCTCCGGTCATATGATGACACATTGCTGCCGGACCAGCCCCATCGCCCAGGCCCATTACTCCCGTGGGGTAGAGAATAAGAGGACTGAGGTCTCAAGTGCTTCGAATTAGGCCCCACGAGGATTGGCCCTGCTGGACCACTCTGAGGCATCGGCCCGGGTCCTTGGACATAATGATAGTGAGACGGTGGATTCGACACCGCTCCCCACATGGTACAAAACACTTTACGTCATGCACAAGCACTGCACACAACACAAATCACTGCATCACACCAAAAATAGACGCGCACTAACATCAATCGAAATTCCATTAGCATTACCGCCTTATCTCCGAAAACGATGATAATTGTAATTAGCCAATTGAGAGTTCATAAAATATTACATCGAAATTCCATTAGCATTACCGTCTTATCTCCGAAAACGGTGATAATTGTAATTAGCCAATTGAGAGTTCATAAAATATTACACCTTGAAGATAGCGCGCGATCGTCCTATCGACTACCAGTCAGTAGCGAGCAATCCAGGCCACTGTTCGCGATGGAAAGACTGTTTGAAAACATGGACACTTCGAAAGCCACCGTCACCGGACGCAATCGAGACGCGTTAAGAATTAATTCGAATTTGATGGACAATTGTTCCACCGAAAAAGGTCCGTCAAAGAACTTGGAAGTTATTTCACAGCCTTTGCGAAAAACTATTTGGTTCAATTCAATGTCGACCGATTGCGAAGTGATCGGTGGAACTTTGGTGAGTAATTCGAAGAATTCACTGGGACATACACTAGGTGAAACACAGTTTGGACCATATTGCAGAAAAGATTTGATTATATGCTGTTCAAAGATCACTGTTATGAAAATATCAGCTGGTCACAAAACAAGATTAGAGCAGCAATCGTGAAGTTCACATCACTGAATAGACAAGATTCAATGGCAACTTAGATCGCGCCAAACGATACTGTGGTCACTTGCACACAATTTCCGCACCAATGCGTAAGTACCTCAAGAGAAATCTGTTTCCCGACAAGAGTAATCCATCGTGATGGACGGCGTGTTGGTACCAACGCATTTGAATGTAGACTGTTTGCGTGCTGCGGGCGGCTGCCGAGCGTTCCACGCCAGCCGTCCTGGCGATTGCATTATGATTTTTCGCAAGGGACCGCGGGGGTGAGGCGGGTGCGCGCAGGCGGCGAGTAGCCAGCGGAGCGTGCAGCAGCCGCTGCTTCGGTGGCGCGAGCCGGCGGTGCTACGCAACGCAGCGAAACTCGCGCACACACTTCTACCAGCATTAGTGCATATTCATAGACAATATAGTTCTGACGGTATTTCACCATCAGTTATCTGCAAACTATTGTTTTCAGAAAACCTCTTAGTCAGTGGCTGCTGAATAGTGAAAGCAATATGAAAATATTCTTTAGACTTGACCCGAAAAGCGACTATTAAACGAGACTACCTAAAGTAACTTTTAATTATTTTGAACTTGAAACAAGAATACAACATTAATAATGTCTAGAAGGTCAAAAGCCAGGCACAGACCATATGTCAAATGTTCCAGTTCGTATTACACGCGAAAGTCAGCGAAACAAAGGCGTTACAAAACTTTCGTTGGTCGTCGAATGGCTTTGGACGCACAATAGAAGACATTGGTATTCAGTGAGCAGACGGGGGCCATGGCATCGGGCACTGCCTGAGGAGTCACCGTCCGCGACGTCGTGCTATGAATATTAACTTTACTGGACTACAAGCATTCCTTGCATTTACGGCAGTGCTACGCATCACCAATAAAGGTTCGACATTAGGCAATGCGGCCCACATACATTATTGGTTTACGGTCCGTTAGATTATTTTGATGAATGTCATAAACGTACCTTTCACACTGTTAGTAGTACACAAAGCCCAAAAACTCTCATCTACATTAAATGGTTTTTTTCCAATAGATATGTACGGGTTAGCAACAGGTGTTCGTAACTGGTGGGTCTCGTACAGGAAGGCGACGAGGCCTTAGTTTTGGTCTGTATTATATGACGACACTAACACGATACATCGCCATAATGTTTTTCATATACGGAAGCACTTAGTTGCAGAAATTGTTATTTGGAAAACAATTATATCAGTTACCCGCCAAAGTTACCCGCCAAAGCCTACGATTATTTATTAAATGTATTTTTTGGAATTGTATCTATATTAGGAGTATGAGTATTAACGTACAAACATGTGAACACTAAAATAATGCGAATCAAAAAAGTGTGAGGCAAAAATGCAAGGACGCTACAAAAAACGGATGGTAATATTTTATTGTGCAAAACATAAAATACAAAAAAAATATTAAATATTTTAAACCGCTATCAATTGAACGACGATAAATCGATATCGTATGATACATAAATTCCTTTGTTCTAGAGAAGATAAGATTTCGTTCAACAATTTTTATTTTTAACCTGAACTTTAGATCTTTTATCCAAGCTTGTTTGATACGAATGGTTTTGTATAAAAGGGCATGTGCGATTGTTGGTCTTTATCTCCTATTCGGTTGTAACTTTAAGTGTCAAGAAATCAAATATTGCGGCTTATGTCGATTTCTGGACACTTTATAATCAGTCGTTAAACCAATACCGCATACGCACAACTGAACGCCATATACGTGTTGTTGCTTGCATACCTGTTATCTTTGTACAACTAGGCGAGTAAAACATTTCAATTTCATTTAAATTTTCGGAGTAAAACATTTCAATTCACAAACTCGGAAACTGTTAATGTATTTTATACGATAGACTAGTTAATAGCACTGCGTTTCGAACAGGAGTTTAGAAACATTCCGAACATAAATCTTCCAAACGCATTGGTTCTACAATTTATAGCCATGATTTAGTTTTCACCAGGCTAACACTGTACACATACTAAGTTTCTAAGTATTTAGGAACTTCTCGTAACTATTGTGGAGTTAGGTAGTCATTAATACTCGTAATTGAGCAGGATTTAATAGCGATGTGCCAGACAGGAAATCCATTATAATGTTCTCAATTTATTGCTCAGTTTAGGATTTCGTAAAATCGTCGTCGTCGTTTTGTAGAAGATCCCTTAAACTTTTGTTATTATAATAAACTAATATATATACAGCAATGTGAATATGTGCCAAATGCAATGTTTGAACGTGCCTCTGAAGATCCGAGCTCCTGGAGTTGACGATTTATTTCATTTTTATAGGAAATATATATATTTTTATTGGTGTTTCAATTCCCAGATAACAAACAATATCATAATGCTAACTGGCTACAAGCACAACGGCTCGGCCATGAAACAGAAACACGAAACAATTAACGCGAAACACATTCTTACTCAGGAAGGCCTCGTAACCATTTTCCATGTCATCTCATAACGACTACATCGAGAACAGTAAACCGTCCCAGTTAACAGACAATTCGCACCTGCGCATCGGCAAGTTGCGGAGACACAAAACATCCCATTTGCGTCACATCGGAAACGCATTAAGCGAACCGACAACGATGTAAGAGCGCAATATCCGACCGGCATCGGCAGCGTACAGCATTAATATAGCAGAGGTAGACTGGAGATCAGGATAAAAAAAAACGTGCGAAACATTTCAAGATAAAAACCGATTATACTTTTGAACTTGTTCTGTCTAACAACACACGGCTTTCATAGGATAACTATAACGACACAACCAACCCAAATAATTTTCAGATATTTAAACAAATAAGTAGGATGACGACTGTAAGAGACAAGTACGGTAGCAATCTGCGAATCTCTACTGGTCAGATCCTTGAAGATGTCTAAAGGATGAAATGAGAGGTACGCCGTGCAAACATTACATTTGGCACATGCCCACACTTTACAGTAGTTGCAAAATAAAAAATATTAAATCCATTGATATCGGGATTCGAACCCACGACCATCGAATTGAAAGTCGAGTTACCTCCCACACGGTCAACGCAGCTTTTCAGACGTCATTATCTGCTGTTCTAAATTGAAAATAACTTGAAAACCGCAGTATGATGGTAATGCTACACAACTGAATATTCAGCCATTCCGAGCTTATCGCAATATTTATAAGAACTTTTTAGTGGTACCATTGTTGGTACTGTGGAAATTATTATTTGCCGTCGTTCCATTACGCCGTAGTAGATTTAGGAAATGGTAATCAAAATATTATTCATAAACTTTAACTGTAGAACTTGGAAAGTGTCGACGTGAGTTATTAGTCCTCACCTACACTCTCGACGGGTAATTTTCGTGACGCAGAGAGATGATCTTGTGAGTCAATATTTAGCATTTAGCAATGGTTACAACATAGCGAGGTAATGAAGTAAGTAAAGATTTAAATGAAAATTTAAATATTTCGTCTTGAGATGCAAATTAAGTGTCCATTAGTCTGAAACAGATTGTGCTCGCATCTTCTAGTGGAATGCAAAGGAACCGAAAACTAGAGGTTAAATACAACCAAATTCCTTTTTAACAAACACGTGTGCGTATTGTCTAAAAAAAACTAATTGAAAAACTAAAACGACATTGTGTACGTTCGTAGCATAATCAAACTTTTACAAAATGGAAACGTTAAAACTTTAACAACAAACGGTCCGTTAAAAGTTTTCCTATTAGATTTAATAGTGAAGGTAGAGGTTGATGTCACGTGGTTGTTATGTTACCCACCGGTTGGTAATTATCACAAAGAGGGAAACAGTGTCAAAAGTGTTTATTACACTGTTTATATAAAGTTACTTTATTGTAGTAGCTTTAGAGAGCCAATTAAAACAGTGGACGTACGAGCGAACAGGTTTTATGTTTTTATTCTGAAACAACGGCACTTTGAAACAGAACAAATGTAAATAAGATGTTCCGTCTGGTAAGAGCACTCGATTATTCAGCGCGAGCATGAAGGCTTAAAGCGCTGAAAAACGAGAGAGCGATACCGAGAGCTATTTTCAGTTTTCTACCTGGAAGGAGTGTTAAAGAAAATCGACAATCAAACATGAAACTAGGCAGTCGGTAAAAGTATATACTATATCTCTATAAAACGAACAGCTACAGTTCTACAGAACTTTAGAATTACGACATATATTTTAAAAACGTTGGCTGTGGATTTGTTTTGGAGCTCCGGATTTCACCACATACGGCATAGAATATGCGGACTGTGGGTGTACTTTTGAATTCTGTATATGGTTTCATGGATCTACAATAAATGGATAAAATTGCCAATAACTTACTTCGTACGCTTCTTACGTATTCAAGCGTTTAGCTGCAAACACAAATACTATGACCACGTTTAAGTTGCGTGCTTGAAACAAATACCGATTATTTCCTCTTTAGTTGTGTAGCGAAACATCACGTTTTCATAGTAAAATTATACGTTTGTATTGAAACTTGACTCTTTGTACAATGGCTGTGTAGTGTTCAAACATTTATATGGCTGCAATTCTGTTTATATACTGAAGAGTGGTAATCGTTGTGTTATTCTGCGTGGCTCAGTGTAAGGACACTGTCCCACATCTCGAAACGTGTACCGTTAGCTTGTTTGCGGTTTAGGACAAGTTCGTACAATGCGGGAAGTGAGCAAACGCGTTGATTCTGATAGTTGATACTTGTAGTTTATTTCTAACTATATAAATAGGCATTTCATTCAAAATGTACTTCGAGCGAAACGATTACACAGTTTAACACTCACGGTGAATCTAATGTAATTTCTGTGAATCATTGACATTACGCCAACTGATATTAAAATTGAATGAGGTAATTTTGGAAAGCGCCTATGGCTAGTTCGAGTGGACACGCAACATCAAATCGTAGATTAGTATGAAGGTGAATCGTCGTTGTAATTAGAACTTAATATTAAAATATCTTGCGAACAAAGTTTCGTGCGAATACTGTAGGTATGCTCGTGCATGATGTGATTAAATTCCACACTTGCACATAAGGAAGTAACTTTATATAAAAGCTGACAAATCTTTTAGTATGATACGCACGTGTTTGCATATATTCGTGTAGGTAGGGTGTTTGATTCAGCATTTTCGTCAAGGTTCTGTACATTTATAAGAAGCTTCTGGAGCTCGACAACCGCGAGTTATTTGCCGTGTTGTGTATTTTATACAGATACCTACGAACTATGTACTAGGTGTTAGATAATCAATGGTGCTATGCAGTTAAACACGCCTACACAACGCTATGACGAAACACTTAGCAACAACATAGAAAACGTGTAAGTAAGCACTATTGATCGAAGAGTGGTAAATATTACGGCAATAATAATTCGGTCATTGCCGTTTGGCGTGCCTGCATAAGTAATTGACTAACATAATTTTCTTCTGACCAATTTAGAAAATAGAAACATAGTTTATGCTGCCGAATTCTTCTATACAATTTATGATTATTTTAATCAATTTCCGGTTTGTATAAACAGCGAATATTATCAAATTAAAATGAGACAATCTTTATTGATTCTTCAACTGACTAACCCGCATTAATTTGACTGAAGCACTACAAGATTGTTTTTATGTCCAGTATCAAAATATTTTTTTTTTATTTCGTTTAAAATGAGGCGCAAAATTCCTTAGGAATTTAATCAGGTGAGATAAACAAGATACGAAGTAACAAAACACATTCTGATAAAATTTATTTACAGCTCAATATCACAGTTATCTAATTTAAATACTTAAATACTTAGAACAAAAATGCGGATGCTAATAGAAGTATATGGTAGCTTTATAAAAATGTTATCGTAGGTGTAAAATTAACTAGTGCGTTTTCAATGTCATGGCTTTAATTAGATTCAAGAATGTATTTACGACGCATATATGACATTTACAAATGGAATAATATCGAAGATAAGTAATGCAGATATAATAATTCCATAATTATCGAGTAGTACCAACTCAGAAGCCGTATTTCCGGTTGCGTGCTGAAAACCCATCCCTAAGGCCAAGGACAGACACGCGAAACCAATTAATGCAGACCGTTACAGTCATCTAGAATACCATTTATAATGCCTACGTATCGCTTTAGCACAGTACTTACACATTTTATTAACATTGAATTTACAGTAGATATCGATATTAATTGACATAATATTATTGATCTATTCCCGTCTAATACCTATGGTATTTCTTTTTTGCCCTAATTAATATTCTATTCCTAACGAATACCACTCATAAACTAATACCAAAATTATTAATTGACATAACTGCATATTTTTTATTGTATAAAACGTAAGAAGTTACCTAAACATTTACTTAAGAAAATGATTACTCTAGAAAAGTAGTTGATTAAAAGGCAATTTTTTATAATTCAAATTTGGTCAATAGCTGTTACGGCATGGCAATCCAGTCAGACGAGTCGCCTAACGGAATGCCAACATGCCAGTTGAGCCATAATTACATTCAAAAGGCAAATACGTGACCATTATCACTTAGGTTCGCTATTTCAATAAACGCGTCAAGATAGTTTTCAAGAAATATTTAATAATTATAATAGACAGAATAGGTAGGTACTTAGTTATCAAGCCAAATCACGCCATGTTTTTTGGCACTTACGACTTACTTTATTTTTATGAGAATATTCATCATTTAGTACGCTGAGTTTAATAAATAAAAAGAAGTTTTTTTTTTATCTTTAAATATACACACATTTAAAAAAAACTTTATAGTCAAAGTTAGTCCGTCCGGACCTCACACTAGGATTCCTTCCTAACGCGGGTACCATGGATGAAGGGTTTCTAAATGCCATCATATTTTACTTTAAAGCTTCTTCGCTGGCAGCTGGAGATTCTCATCATCATCGTCAACTCGTTAACAGAATGTTGGACATATGCCGCCTTTCTCAAAAGCCATTCTAGTCGGGTCTAGTCCTCATCATTTAATATTAAAATTACTTATTTTTGCACATGGCTGCATATTCTAATCATACTACAACCTGTCGCTCCATTCAATCGGGTGAGCAAGTTAAACATGTTGTAAAAACTTGCAATCATCTGATGATAGATGAGATGGGACGTTCTAGCCAAGATTGTACGAAGTTCATTAACTGAGGTTAGTCACCTGTTTCGAAACATGCATGCAAAAAGTTATCAATTGAAGCTATGTAATGCAAAGCTCTGTCATAAATCAACCGACAGTGTAGACTAGCTTCATACATGTTGTTCTTGACAAGTCAATAGTTAATTATTACAGGAGCCTCCCTGCTGGGCGACCATGTGTGACCATACATACCACTTCGGTTATTTCTATCAACGGCCACAAGTTCACAACCTTTGTCACGATTACATATAAGGCTGATATGTACGTACGTAGGTACATTGAGATCATGAAACCTAGCATTAATATTACGTCTCATATTATATTAAAGCAATATACTGATCGAACTATCAATTTAAGGGCGGACATGATAAAAATCGATAGTTTAACCGCAAAATAAAACTGTTTCCCAGGCAATTTATGGTTGAAGCACTTTTCTATCACCGCGGCGGCAGGTTATAAATATTGATGACCAAGAGCCGGCAGCCTGCATGAATATTTAAGGTCCACGTACATATAATGGATCGTAGCGACTGTTTCTTAGGCACGTTCCTAGACCATAACCACGTAACACAAATTAGACTTGCTCTTAGTTATTTCGATTTGCATTTTATAGTGTAAACGTAATGTAATCGTTTGTTTTAACCCCGTTCGAATGTTTAGGTCAATAATAATGACGAATAATATTGCCCAAATTGCGATAGAATCGAGTGACCACAAGCTGATAAAGCCTAATCTATCCGCTGACGTAAGGACTCAATCAAAATTAAATTACCCTCGCGATTTCATTATTTTTAATGATTATTCGAAAGACCATTAAAATACAATCGCATTTATTTATTTGCCTACCTGTTTACATTACGAGTCGGATTTCAGGTCAAGTGTCAAGAGTGCTTGGCCTATTTTCTAAAGCACGGTTTTAATTAAATCAGTTAACATTTTGAAATGTTTGTGCAGAACCCCGCTTCAGTGAGCAGCACAAATGGGCTGGCAGGAGCAAGAGTAAATAATACAAGATGCTTTCCAATTTCGCCGCGCATTCCTTCACGCGTGTTTATTTTGTTCTACTGCTCGGCTCGCATCAAAACATCCAATGCAACTTTTATAAAAATAAAACGTTTCATCGTATTGAGGTCACCCTTTTGGCGTTCGTCACAAACTCGATATTCAACTCGGCGCTACACAAATTTAATTTGGCTGGAGTGAACTACGGTTACCGGAATTTTGTACAGTAAGATGCGTTAACGAGTTATTCAGAAGGCAGTGGCTATGGTTCGATTATGTGCGACAAAACCCGTTATGTCTTTTGTGTATGAAAGAAAGAGGTACCTGTTTGCAAAGTAGGTACCAACACTACAAACAGAGATCTTGAACAGTTCTCTAAATGTGTCTAGGATAGAATGTATAAACATCAAAGTTTTAGCTAGCTGGATAGACTTGGGTTAATTGGGTACCTACCTTCTTTCTTGTAAAATGCTGCTTGTGCCACACTAAACTGCGTACGTGTATTAAATATTAATAAGGGGTCACACAATAATGAATGGCAACACGATCTCCTTTCACCCACCGGGCCCACATGGCCCAATAGCCAATAGTTCAGTTGGATCACGAACCACGCGGTCAGAGGGGAGCCTCGTTAAATTTCGATACGAATGCTACGTAAATGAGAAGTTTCGTAACGAGAGTTCTGTGGTCAAAAATAGAGCAATACTGGGTATATTAGGTACTAGCAGTCCGCCCCGGCGTCACACGGGTGTAATAATGATTTTATGGGTAATTTTTTTACACCTTGGGTTACATTATGGAAGTTTTCATATGGATCCCTAATAGTTAGACATATAGTATTATGGACTTTTTTGTAGATATTGATGATATCTATAAAACTGTAGTACATCACTTTGCTCTATTGTCAATAATTTTTGCAGTGTACGTGATATAAGGATATTTAGGGATTTTTTTTCACACATTGGGTTACATTATCGAAGTTTTCATACGGATCCCTAACATTTTTGAAAATATACTATAGCCTATGTTCATCAGGGATAATGTAGGATTCTAATGGTGAAAGAATTTTTCAAATCGGTCCAGTAGTTTCGGAGCCTATTCGATGCAAACAAACAAACAAACAATCAAATCTTTCCTCTTTATAATATTAGTATAGACGAGTACATTTGTTGTGATTATAACAGCAGGCTTACAGTATTACTTATTTCACATCCAATTCTAAAAAAACTCCTACCTATAGTACCTCCTACATTATCTGGAATCTAGATAATAATCAGTTCCACCATTACGGCTCGGTGATTGAGTAACATTGTCATTTTTATTAACAAGATATATTACCATATTATAAGCCAAACATTGACGATCTTCGGCTACTGCTCAAGTTGACTGCAGCATAACAACTGGCGTAGGTAGTTCAATCTCTATTAGGCTTCGTTTCCTACTTTATGTTTGTAAAGCATGGACCAGGTATATGATAGCAAATACATTGAACTTATGCAAATTACTCTTAAACTTACTCGAGCGGCCCTAAAAATTTGATTGTTGATAAGTCCGGGTCGTTGACCCTGCGCGCACGACTGGCTAAGAGAGATTTCTACCGAATCAAATTGACGCGATGACGGTAACAATAAATGTATCTTGCGAGGCTCGCACAATCTAAACCGTTTTGCTAAAGGTTTTTTCAAATTTATGTTGCAGCAGTCCACTAATGCCCGCAACTTGGCTGGTGGATGGCGTGGTACTCAATAAGTATAATAAATAATAATAAGCTATGCTACTATTACTTCTCCTGTTCATGGATATACTTCGACATGATTACTCAACAAAAACCCAACTTATCGCATTCATAATATCTGTTCAACAGGATAATTCTAGTGACAACATCTGCGATCGTAAATGATCACACACGGGCATGGTACCTATACAATGAGCAAACGTGTCCCGACGAGGAAACCACGGCCCATTTAGATAAGGTCCGCCACTCTTTGTGCAATGCTTGCACACAACACAATGTAGTACCTAACATTGAGCTTAGTTGCTATGGAACAATGTTTTTGTTTAATATTTAAATTTTATCATCAGACGGAAAAGAAGACGCCAACGATTTGGTCAGAAGCTCGCCAGTAAACTAGGTACCTACGTAAGCTGTACAACAACTTACAGATCAAAGAAAAATACGTGTCATGGGTCAACTAGGTATGAAACGCACAGATTTTAGCGAATAAACACGTCTAGCGGCGGAAATAGCAGCCAACTAAAAACAAGATCACCTTTTATGCCAACAATGGCCGATTTTCCACACAGATTTAGCCTTTTAAGTAAGCTCAAATAAACTAATAGAGGTCAAATCCAAAACCGTTGCAGTGCAGGGTCTCACGCAGAGTACCGGTATCAGCCGGCCAGGCACGACGTAGTTTCAACTGAGGAATAACAATTGAACCGTGGGAAAATGCCTCAAACGTCACCAGGCAATCGTAGAATGTATAACCCATTATATTAATGGGTATAGTTTCATGCCAGGTGTCATGTCAACCCAAAGCATACGTTTGCACAAAGACGATGATTTTACGCAACAATACCTACGAGAGTTGCTTATGCCGAGATCCTAGCGTTCCAAGCGTTCATAAGGTCGTTAAAGATACAACGGCAAATACTAACTGCTAGATATTCGAACACTTTTGACCTACCTACGCTAAGTTACTACTATCCGTAGCACATATGAATCGTATTTTGAATATAGAAAGCAGTCATTAGTCAACCACACAAGTTATCGCACGAAGACGATTTAAGATGCGAGTTGCGTAAATGTTTGGATGGTCATGTTGCGTAGGTCGCGTCGTCCAAACCGTCATTCTCAAATAGTTTCTGATCAATTTATCAAGCTTAAATCGTGAGGTGTAAAATAGCATCCGAATTATGGTGAGTTTTTACCTACGTGGAGCTGTGCAGGGCTGCGCTAAGATGTGCGGAGCGGACCAAACACAGCGCTCGACATTTCCAAACTTGAATATTTGAGCGCTGTCATTGGTCAGCTTCACACAGCTCCGCGTCGATGAAAACTCATCCTTAGTATGCTTCATCAATAGCTTTTATACCATGCGTTTTACAGATTCGTCGCGTTTCATCATAATGTCTGAAGTAACAAAGTAATCTTATGGGTATGCTTTGAGGTGTGACAAAATTGCTTCACAAAATTCAAGGTACCACCAAAAACGAATGCATGTTTGTATATGGTAATTCCAAGCAATTTTACATTGAGACATTCACATTTTGTAGAAGTGTTTGAGACTGTAACCATTCTATTGATCACCGGCCTCACAAAACTATAGGAGGTTCACCGCATAACATTCTCTCCATTCATTATGCAGTGCAATGTTGTGTAATTTCAGTCTCAAATATGATACAAAGAGACAATGAATGAGGTAATTCAAGATACTGATCTCATAAAGTAGGTAACAGAATTAAGATTATGTCATGATAGTATGTCAGGTTATCTTATACTGTGATTTCTAAAGTTTATTCAATGTCATAAAACCTCTAAAGATGACTTCACTCCTTCTTTCATCACCAAAAATAGAACTTTTATCACCCAAAATTAAACCATCAAAGATTTCATTCAAAACTTTCAAGTTAATGGGATTCTCTGTTAAAGAAGAAAAAAGCTGATCATTAGAATTATAATAACTAAAGTTTTAAATGTTTATTATGTATGGAATAAAAACCAAAACAAACCTTACCTAGGTATATTTGTTGTGTTACAATAAAAATCTTTTAATTTTATCTAGGTTGAAAAGGTAAAATACCTACCATTTTTGAGATTTCAAAATTAGGCAAAACGCAAACAAACTTATATCACCCGATTTACTGTTGATTAGCTAGGATGACCAATAAATTGCCAAGGATGACCTAAATCACATGGAAAGAAATAACAAGTGATAATATTATTGAATCTATAAGATCTCAGTAATATTAAAATTATAAGTTGATAAAATTATGTATCACTCAATCATGCCCCAATTGCAGAACTGATTAGGGTAAAATATGATTAAATTGAATGACAGTTTATTAAATGATCTGAAAGTGAAAATGGCTATGAAAATCCTTATCATGTTAGTGAAGCTGTTGATGGAGGTAATTCTAATAATTGTAATTAACTGGATATCAATGATATCATGATTCTATTAATATTGCAGGGTTTTGTGAAACATTGCATGTTGACACATTGTTTATTAATTTATCTGGTGAAATTATTTATACATCAAAATTATTGATACCAGCAATGGTAGCAGTTTAGAAGTTTTAATAAATCTAGCTAGACAGTGATATGTTGTTGTTTGAATAAAAGAAAAGTACCTACTTTGAATGAAGTAGGTAGGTAGGTACCAATAGATTGTAGGCACACTAGGATAACCATGAAGAAAAAATTTGATAAACATACTGATAACATGCACATTTATTGATATTGCTATCCTGCTGGTTGATGAAAAGATAATGCAAAGAAGTGGATAAAATAATTTGCATTCTAATAAGAAATATACATTAGAATAAAAGTTTTCATAGTAACATTTAATTTTTCTAATTTGATAATTGCTTCAAAGATCTGAACATAATCATGGAAATCTTTAGCTTTTATTTATCTGATATGATGTTTATCAAAATTATCTTTAAATTCACTAGTGCTGATAGAAAAGTGGACGTTTATAGAAAATAAATACAATGCAAGGTACCTACTACAAATCCACAAAGAAACAATAAAACTGAAGGCACACAAAAAGTTTTGCTATATTCTCCATCCATGAGAATAAGATGACAATGGAATCATGATGCTGTAGAACAAGATACACTCACCTCACTGAAGGCCATCATCCGGCCGGGCTCTCTCTCTCTCCTTCCAACCTTCGCAATTCACTTTAGCTCGGTATCAAAACAAATAGTTCACGCTTTTGTTTCCCAACATTGGAAACAGTCCCGACATCTAGCATCCTCGCGGCACAAATACATCTGAACTCGGAACTGCGAAACTTCACTCACTGCGCAAGAACAAAATTTTAATTTTGGCTAAAACGAAAACACCTGACCGAATCACAAATCACTGAAAAAACCAACATTCCTCAGGTGGGTTACATTCACTTAGGAGCTGTTACTAACACATTTACAGTAATATGAACACTATAAAACACTTTTAGATTTTTTTCACGAATATTTTAACCGCTAGTTCATCGCGAAATAAGTTCTAAAAATGACAAAACGTGAGAAATATCACAGAAGACCATCAAACAGAGATGAACACGCCATCTTGCTTCATATCGGTCGTAAGCAGTGGTGCCAAATTGCGAAAACGAAAGCTAAACCAACGTCTGTCTGATTCGTCGTATTGGCATGTTGAACAACATAACAATGTAAGCCCTGAAGTTAGCGTCAGTACAAAATTAATACGCCAGTGGCGACATCCCACCACAGCGTGGCGTATTTAAAAACTACTATACATGAAAAACCAGGTTTTGCCTGCCATCTAGTGATGAACTTGTATAAAAAAGTTTCTTAACCGGAAGTTATTATTTTTTATCGGTTTTGTTGAACGGTCTTAATATGAAAAGGAGTGGGATCCAAAGAGCATATGGAGTTGCATTTTTCGACGTCCAGATGGATTACATGTTAAATATTGGCATCATGAGCAACGAGGAGGCTGACCAGGCAGCTGACAAAGCATTTCAAAAGAGTTGAGTCGGAGAGGACTCGTTGCTGCACCTAGAGCCAAGGTACCTATCTACGTAGGTACCTTAGGTACTTACATACTTATAAGCAGTGAACGCATCGCGGACAGATCTTAGGCATGGTTTGAGTCAATAAATACATAATACTTCTTTGCCGAGCTCAGCTCAAGGAGTTTCGAGTAGATAGGTACCTATCTAGCTATCTCCCTACCTTTATCTACTAGGTTGATCTTCTTACAGAACATTAAACTGTATAGATTTGTAGACTTATAGTAAGTAATATACATAGTCTATGCTGATAGTTATCGATAAAAGTGAAGTTTATAAATTCTATGGTTTATAGTAAGTACCTACCTACCTAATCATAATCATAATGTCAAATGATGTCAAACAAATTTCCAGTTTCTGAAATCAACATCTTTTTTAATTCCTTTTAATGAAGGCTTTTGCGTTTACTATAACCTAGTTTTCTGAGCATCGGCCTGGTTACAGAAGGTAGGAGTAATTTATGTTTATTAATTTCCGCGTAACTACATTCCGCACGAAGTTTTGGAGGACGTACCCAGCTGTGACGTCACTTGCACAGGTACCGGGCGGGGATGTGCACGGAAGGTTCGCTGATGAGCCAAGGACCCGCAATGTAGGTTAGATTAAAGTAGGTTATTGCACTACCAGTTTATATTTAGTTGGCCAGTCCTACTCCGGCTCTTTCATCGTATACACGTCATGAGGTAGGGTGGGTGAACATGGTGAAAGTAGACCAACATTATTTTTACAGGGTCGTAAGAGAGGCTCATGGCTGTAACAATGGATCTTGAAGAGAGCGTGTCAGACTCGAAACTACATAAGGATAGCACGGCTAAGAAGGAACTCCGGCCATCCAGTGCAGTCTCATTTTCCAAATCTGAGCATGGAACTATTCTATGTGCAGGTACCAACCAGCACGTACTTTACATAATTGCGTACCCACCCATGTAATAGCTACCTTAATCTCTCATTACCATTAGATACCATAGATTTTTAACCTAACGTTTTTAATTTCTCGCAAAATAGAGACTTCTTCTACTGAACAACTCAAACAATACAAGAGTTGGGTGAGTAATGAAAGATGGAATGATCTCAAGAAGATTGCCGACAGTGCCATGAAGGACCGTAAAGTGTTCATGATTAAAGGTGGAGGATTTCCCGCAATTCGTAGAGCGCTTCTAGAAAGAGGATGGATCGAGAAATACGAGTCGCACAAGGTATCTGTAAATCCGGTTGGACCGGAATTAGGGGTATGTCTTTTATTTGTCTGGTTTGCGCACCCCACTTTCATAATCATCTCTGGATTGGTCTTAGATATTTTCACTCAACTACCAGACAAATTTTCCAGCATTCATGTTGTAACGCACCTATTACGCTTTTTCAACTTCGATAACAACGACCTACCTCAATTTCAAGGTTCGCCATCCACCGCCAAATATAGATCCGAAGAAATGTACGGGAAAAGAACTTTCAAAGGTTGAAAGAATGATTTTGTTCAAATTTATGGAACACCACTCGGTCGACTTCCTTTGGACAACTAAGAGAGATAAATACGACTGGTTGCTTAGCAATAAAGATGTTCTTATAAGCAGGTAACAAAAGCGCCCATGAAAGTATTATACGAGTAACATTAGTTCAACTGCTAGTAATTAAAAGTTTATGGGGTATTTTAGGTTTTGCAGATCAATTTTCACCACCAAAGAGGGTCTGACCGCTTCTCTAACACAAATGCATTGGCACACTGAGCCAGGAGTATCATTAACAAAATTCCCACGATGTTACAACATTCACAACTCGGACAGCCTTGAGGAATTTATCGACGATTTCAGAATAACGGCTTGCATCAGCGTCCTTAAATGGCTATCGAACACACTCCAAGCCACTAGTGAACAGAACCTTGTCGTTTCTAACGGAAAGGTTCCATTCAGCGCAATAGAATTTGCCATAAGCAGACTGAACGAATATATTTCATTCTTCACACATAAAGATATAGATGATACGGAAGAGCAGGTTCACGTATGGGAACATGAATGGGACCAATTTTTAACTCATCATTATCTACTTGTACACGAAAAAGCGAAATTTACAGAAGACAAAAATTCCAACATACGGTAAGTAGGTACCAACCTAAAATTGGGTACGTCTTTTGTAAACAATCATGATAAATGTGAGTATGATAATGGTTTTTGTTGACAAGACTGGGTTTGTCGCTCGATACAATAATGTTATTGCATAAGCGATGTTCGATAAGGTATTCCGAAGTGTTGTTTACGATTCCATTGTTACTTATTGGTAAACAAGAGAAAAGCAAAACACGTTTTCACAACAACCTCTCAACATTTTTTACAGCCAATTAGAGAGAAAAGCAGCAAAACTTTTAGCCACGATGACAAAATTTTGGCCACAAATAGATATTGACGGTGTTTACAATATTTGGATAGTGAAACCGGGCAACAAATGCCGCGGTCGTGGCATTCAATTAATGAACAATATCAAGGATATAATAGGCCTCATTAATATACCAGCTCAGAAAACTAGATACGTCGTTCAAAAGTACATTGGTAATTACCTAGCGAATTATGATCATCATAACTAACAATATACCTATGACGTTATCTAATTCTAGTTCTGATTATTTGTTCGTCTTTCAGAAAATCCATTGGTCGTTTACGATACTAAGTTTGATATAAGACAATGGTTTTTGATTACCAATTGCCAACCGCTAACCATATGGGTATACAGGTGAGTAGGTACTTTAAATAAAATAATATTTAAACAGAGATCCAAACAGCGAAATTGTGTTTCAGAGACAGCTATTTGCGATTCAGCTCTCAAATATTCAGCTTATCAAATTATCACGAGTCAGTCCACCTCACAAATAATGCTGTTCAGACTAAATACAAGAACAATGGAGAAAGGGACAAAGCACTACCCGATGAAAACATGTGGGACTGTCACACTTTCAAAGCTTACCTAAGGTAAGAAGTATATAATTATGTACCCAGTACATACGAGTAGATACATAGAATAGCGAATTTTATGATGAATAAGAAACGCAGTATAATTTAATGCTTACTCTTGTAATTGAAGACAGATAGGAAAATATGAAATGTGGGAAAACAAAATTTACCCTGGAATGAAGCAGTGTCTAATAGGAGCTATGCTTGCCTGTCAAGACACTATGGACAAAAGACAAAACAGCTTTGAATTGTATGGGGCCGACTTCATGTTGACTGATGACTTCACCCCGTGGCTTATTGAAATCAACTCGAGCCCTGATTTGGCACCAACTACATCCGTTACAGCTCGTCTATGTCCTCAATGTCTTGAAGACGTCGTCAAAGGTAATTTAGAACTATCCAAAATTGTTGTTATTAAGGTCGTGACCTACTTAAATCAAGTATTTCATTGTTTATGTTTGTAGTGGTATTGGATAGACGCTTTAACCCTGAAGCAGATACTGGCTATTTCGAAATGGCTTACCGACAAGCTATACCTAAAGCTCCGGCATATCTAGGGCTGTCTTTATGTATAAACGGTAAAAGACTGATCAAGAGAGCCAAAGAAAGGAAACACGAACCTCGTAGTGTTACCCCATTGGCACCTCGTATTCCGTCGGGTGATACTATTCCAGAAAAAGACCAAGCCGTACCCTCTGAATACAGCGGACCAATAATTACCGATTTCCTCACGTGGTTAAATCCCTATGACGCAATACCGACCAACAAAGATGGACTTCTTCTCGGGACCAAGGAATCAATTATGGTACGCCAAGCAGTAACAGTAGTCAAATCAGGCATAACTCTAAAGAGCAGTTCGAAAAAACGTAAATCGTCCGCGCACTCTTTTAGGACACATCGAGGAAGGCACGAAAAAAACACAGAAACTAGACGTCGCGTCGTTCCTCACTCCTGCTGCCAACCGAACGAGGGTACATCAACAATTCCTCCTGGTAAATACCGTACTGAATCGGCAAGCAAGGCAGAGAAGCCTAAGGTTAAAGTTAATAGGTCAGTAGGCAATAAACGTTGTTACATAGATCCAGACGAGTGGGAACGAGAAACTGCGAGCATTCTTCGCTCGACTATTTCAGTTCAGAATAAATTGACTAATAAAATTGAATCCATTATACCTATTAGACAAACTAAATCCGGTGTTGTAACTTCTACCCGGCGATCATCATTAGCTCCACTTAGCTCAAGAAAGGCACCCGAAGACTTGGACCCTATAAAAAAGTTAAGTGCTATTGGTAGGAGCATCTGTAAGCTCCACGAAGAAAACAGAATAAAACAAAAGTCAATTACGTTTTCTAAAAGCTGCACTTCAATTTACGCTCCATACCGAGTAGTAATGACACCCTTGAATGATGAACTTAATCTCAAATAAACGAAAAAAATAACACATTATAATATGGACAACATTATAAACCTAGCTAGCTATAAGCATAATTATATACTGTTGAAATGTTCAATTTTTGAATAACCTAACTGATTATTCGTCTGTTAATTCTTTGAGAGTTTATAAAAATATAGTTTTTATTGAATTAATGTGTTTTAAAACTATTCCAGATCCCAACCCATGTAACCTACCGTATGCTGCCTTACTCTGAAAGTCCCATGTCCATTCCGAATCCCAAGTTTTCTGATCGAACTCATTGCATGCACTTACGATCCCAACCTCTTTGATGCTAACCTACTACAAGTGATTATAAAATTGATATTATGACACAGGTGATGTCAAATGCAAAAGTCATAATGTGGTTTGTTGAATTTCAAATATAAATATGGCTAAATGTCTGAATAAATAAATCAAAAGAAGTAATATTATTTAAAAAATGTAAAATTGTAAAGTAAATATAATAAAGGGTGAGTTAGTAGATAACTAGTTGAGAATTCAAGATAAATATTTGTACGTTCCTTCCTAATTTTGTTGGTTGGTTTAATACCTACCTCACTTATTAGTGTGGTAGCAGATGGTACCTAAATCATGCTTTCAAATATTGGTACCATATCATCCAGACTTAGATTGCGAACATACCTACTTCTAATAAAAAAATGTAATGGAGGTACGCGCAATTTCAGTCTGGAATTACTCAACTTATTTACCTATCTATTATATTTCTGTAGATCAAAATTTTGTAAAAAAAATTAAAGCATGAATCATCCGAGTAAACAATGCCAAATAAAAAGAAAAAGCATATCACGAAAAAGAGGGTAAGTTTATGGTTTATTAACTACGCAAGGTTCTTTTGAATTTGTGATTTGTATAACAGTTTTTTTTTTATCCAACAGACCCTTGAAACCAGTTCTTTTCCAAAAAGGAGTTCACTTAAAAGAGTAGGACATGAACATTTCCTCGATGACTCTGTTACGTCTATTGAAAAGAGGCCGTGTCCCTCACGCAGGCTAGCAGTCACCGGAAATGTAATTCCATTGCAATCTTTAATATTAATTACGTACATTTAATATTAAGCATACTCAAACGATTAGTAAAAAAAACTTGTATTTTTAGAACTCAACAAACAGAAACTGCGACAGGGGTGGTGTAAAAAGAATCTATTCGCCATTCAATAGATTTGCAAATTCTACCGCAAGAGTAGCAGACAAGTATTTATTCAAGAAAATGCCTGACCAAAGTACTTATCGTCCGAATGGATTGTCCCCAAAAGAAAAAAGCTATGTTATATGCAGTTGTCAATCGCGATCCACTCGATACCTCAAACTTAAAAATCTTGCTGCTAATGCTATTAAGGAGAGTAAAATATTTTCAATCTATGGCAGCTGTAGCGCTGTAAGAAAAGCTTTATTAGATAGAGGATGGGTCGAAAAGATTCCAGCTAATAAAATGAACCTTTCTAAAATACGAAACGGCACCTTTTCAAGTAAGACCGAGATTCACGGTGAATTAGAAAGATTGCTACTGTCCAACCTAGTAGATAAATACACACCAAATTTTGTATGGCGAACGAAAGATGAACAGCGTGACACTACCATCGATATGAACAAAGAGTATACTACGATAGTAAATAAATTGAAAATTGACGCACAATGGACTTCAAAACAAGGTTTATGTTCCTCAATGAAACGAAACTACTGGTTTTACATAGAAGACGTGGCTGAAGTCAACGGCCCTCGCACTTACAATAGTTACGATTCCGGGGAAATAGAAGGATTTGTGAAAGACTACAAAATATCAGCATGTACTAGCTTGCTTAAGTGGATACTTTCAATGGTCGCTAATGAACGTCCGGTTTTTGTTGAAAGCGGAAAAATTTCATTGAATGTTGTCGTTTTCGCCCTAAATAGATGCAAGGAATATTTGTTTCGGAAACAAAATAAGGATATTGATCGAGCTATAAGTAACGCGAGTTCTGGACAGTGGAATGCCTTCTTGAAAAAGTATTACCGTATTATTGCAAAAGATGACGTTTTCCAAGAAGATATAGATAATAAACTACCTCTCTATTTGTGTTACGCGAAATTTTTGCTGAAAGAGATCCATAAATATCGCCCACAGTTGAGTTGTGAAGGTTGTCATAATATTTGGATTATTAAACCAGCACATTGTTCAAGAGGGAGAGGTATTAGATTGGCTTCTAAATTAGGAGTTATCACGAACTTGCTAAACAAAGCCAACGCCAAATATGTCATCCAAAAATATATTGGTGAGCATTATCATTAGTTTGATTGTAGGTAATCAATTCTTAATTATTCGTGCTTTACTAAATTACTTGGTTTGTTTACAGAGGAACCTCTATTAATACATGAAACGAAATTTGATATACGACAGTATTATTTAGTGACCAGCACCTACCCTCTAGTCATATGGATGTATCAAGACTGTTATTTGAAATTTAGCTCTCAGAAGTACAATTTGAAGAATTATCATGAATCAATTCATTTGACGAATAATGCTGTTCAAAGGAGATATGCTAACTGTGCTGGGCGACACTCAGAACTTCCACAAAACAACATGTGGGATGTGGACAAGTACAGAGATTACTTGAATCGAATAGGAAGGGAGAAAGTATGGGATAATATAATTTATCCTGGTATGAAAAAATCTATTATTGGTATCATGCTGAGTTGTCAAGATTCCTTGTCCGTATGCAAGAATCGCTTTGAGCTGTACGGTTGTGATTTTATATTAGATAAAGAATTCAAGCCGTGGTTGATTGAAATTAACTCTTGTCCGGATCTCAATCACACGACTCATGTAACAGCAAAAATTTGTCCTGCTGTTGTGTCAGATATTATTAAAGGCAAGTGTTTTCTTAGGTACCAACATTTTAAATAGCTTACTGGAGGGCATTGGTACCTTACCTTATGATTTGATTTGATTTGAATTAAAAGTCATTTAAATTCCTTCCTTCCCTTTAACTAAGGCATTGGTGTCGATTCTGTTGTGTCCAAGCTAAACTTAAAATTTCGTAAAAAAACGATCGATCTTATTCCTTTTATATTAAAGTCTAAATTAGAGTCACATCAAAATGACAGTCCTAAAACTTGGGATTTTCTAGCCGTTTCTCTATTTTATTTCGCATATTTGACACAACCAAGTGTCATCTTAGTCAACACCAATTTACATGTTGATTAAATTTAGCTTGACGTTTCTAAATTTATTACAAAAATCGTAAATTTATTCAAAACTATTCTATGTTTTAGAACTGTCACTTTGAGGTTACGCTATTTTAAACTTTAACTTAAAAGAAATAAGGTCGACAGTTTTTAGGAATTTTAACGTTAGCGTGGACACAACAGAATCGCCACCATTTAATATGTAAGTAGGTATTAGTCACGATTACAATGTAAATTTAGTTTTATGTGGTCACCCGTTTATTTTTGTTCTTGGTTTTTAGGAAAAATGGTACATTATGCTCTCGGTTAGCACATAAACATAAAATACCTAATTATTTTACAGTTGTTATCGACTACCCTGGCAACCCAAAGTCTTCAACAGGGAAATTCGAATGCATTTATCGCCAGCCCATGAGTACACCCAGATATGGTTGTGCAGCTGACTTGGTTGTACGAGGCGTTTCGTTGCCACTCGACTACTTTTACCGAGGAAACATTGAAATAAAAGAATCATACGACGACGCAGACATTGGGAAAGAACGCGATATAAAAGTCATTTTGAATAAGCTGAAACAGTTCTATGACACAGATATTATGATGGAACCCGAAGATGACTATGATTCAAATAAAAAGACAGAACAAGAAACTTGCACTCACAGCACAGCATCTGAGTACGAGTTGAGTGTAGCTGCCACAGTTATAACTGGTCAACTGGAGGAATTGATGGATAGAATTACCTCGGAACAAAGCTGCAGTTCAAATTCAAAATCGATTCCTAATCAAGACTCGTTACTGGGTTTCCTAAACGCTACGAGCCCAGAAAATAGCGCCAAAAGTGTAACTGATATCAAATCCTTGTTGATAAAATCGTGTAATCACTTCACATCGTCTGAAGCTATCAGCATCAATCGGTCTTTCAAATTCAGCGATCTAGATGATGGTCCGTTGGGCAAAGCCAGTAATTTAGACTTTCGATCAATAAAGAAGGCGCTCCAAGAGATGTCTTCTACAATGGAAATTCAACACAGACTTCAACAAGATAAAATTTCAAGCAGAAGTAAAACAACAATATTAGAAGCTACAAGTAATATTATTTCTTTTATAAACGCAAAACAAAAGGAATATCTAAGAAGGTAGTTTTATATTACTTGATGAATTGATATGTCTACAATCTACATCCCTACAGCCTTGCCCCTTTTCTGGTTATGTAATAAAGTTACAATTTTTAATGAGAAGATTATTTTTATTCTCCATGTGGTCATTTCGTACAACGACAACAAGTTCCTTATACCTACCTAGTACCTACCAACCTACATCAGAGAAAGTGTGCCAAAAAAGCTGAGAATATCAGTCTAAATATTTGTCTTTCAGGAAAGTCTTGTGACAACTACATTATATTGTTTGCTTGTTGGACAGGGGGTCAAAAACTAAGAGCACCTAACTAAGGGCTATATCCATGTGGTTCAAAATTGCGATTAGTGGATATCTATATAAAGGGAACGTTTGAAACATTACCTATCTTAGCAGAAAGGGTTTTTCGTAGCTTTTTTTTATGGACTCATCAAGGCAACTCATTTTCAATTAGGTGTAGTATGCTGTCTGTAATGGTGTAGGATGGAACATTCCACGTGCATCGCTATTATTATCGATGCTCGAATTTCTCGGCTCGAAAAGTTACAGAAGACTGATTGTTCAGCAGATTGGTCTTGTGAGAATAAGCAATACTTACCTATTGATTGTTATCTCATCAAGTTGAGAAAACTCTTCAAAATCCGGCTTCAGTTTAAAAATATTCTAAAGTGAGTGAGTAAAAATCCACCACTTTGAGCGCCAAATTGTGCTTTACGTTAGAATGTTGTGCATGCTAGTGCCATCTAGCGACCAGTGTTTGCATACAATCAAAAATTACTGTTTTAGAGAAACACAAAACATGTTGTTTCGTGTGTTGTTAGTTGTTACCAGAGATGGGCACTTACCCGGTAAAAATAATTTTTACCCATTCATTCCTATTTATACCCATTTATACCGGGTAAAAATGATTACATCTTTTTTAATACTTTTTTGACACTTATCTAATTATGGATCACGATTTTCATATTTTCATTAGTTTAGATCTTTCGAAGATGTCTAGTGGGGGTAGTCAGAGGCACGTCCAAACATTATATTTGGTACATGCCCACATTTTGCAGTAGTTAGCATTCCAAACGTGACAGGTTGCAAGCCCATCGCCGCTTATAAGAATACTAACTGGTTAATACTAATTAATTATGGTGTTTTCTTGTAATTTTTTAATTTGGATTATAATTATTCAGACTTTAGTAAAGAAATAAGAGCGGTCGTTTTTAGGAATTTTAAGTTTAGCGTGGAGACAACAGAATCTCCACCAACAATGTAACAAAATCAAACTTAATACAAATTCCATAAAATATTACCGAAATTCTATCTATTTTGATTATTCATAATATGCATGGTTGTGTAGATTGTTTGTCCTGCCTCTATGACGTGTAATCTATAAAAAACCGGCCAAGTGCGAGTTGTACTCACGCACGAAGGGTTCCGTACTATTATCAAAACGGCAAAAAATCACGTTTGTTGTACGGAAGTCCCACTTAAATATTTATTTTATGCTGTTTTTAGAGAAATACATCATCTGTGAAAATTTCAACAGTCTAGCTATCACGGTTCATGAGATACAGCCCTGTGACAGACAGACGGACAGACAGACGGACAGACAGACAGACGGACAGAGAGACGGACAGACAGACGGACAGACAGACAGACGGACAGAGAGACAGACGGACAGAGAGACGGACAGACAGACGGACAGACAGACAGACGGACAGACAGACGGATAGACAGTCGGACTGACAGTCGGACAGACAGACGGACAGGCAGACGGACAGACAGACGGACAGACAGACGGACAGACAGACGGACAGACAGACGGACGGACAGATGGGCGATGGGCTTGCAACCTGTCACGTTTGGAATGCTAACTACTGCAAAATGTGGGCATGTACCAAATATAATGTTTGGCCCTATAAATGTGCCTCTGACTACCCCCACTAGACATTTTCGAAAGATCTAAACTAATGAAAATATGAAAATCGTGATCCATAATTAGTAAGGTGTCAAAAAAGTAAAAAAAAAGATGCAATCATTTTTACCCGATATAAATTGGGTATAAATAGGAATGAATGGGTAAGAATGACGTAATTTTTACCCGAAATAAATTGGGTATAAATAGGAATGAATGGGTAAGAATGACGTCATTTTTACCCGATATAAAATGGAATGAATGGGTAAGAATGAGAATGGGTAAGAATGACTTCATTCTTACCCATTCATTCCTATTTATACCCAATTTATATCAGGTAAAAATGATTGCATCTTTTTTTTAAATTTTTTGACACTTTCAAGAATACTAACAGGTTTCCTCACGATGTTTTCCTTCACAGTTATAAACACGTGTAACGCGCATATATACATTTTTCAAACAGAAATATCCATTGATGCATGGCCAGGATTCGAACTCGAAATTAATTTGAAATTAATAATATCTACCTAGGTACCTATTTCTAACTACATGAATTCAATAATTCAATTTCAAACTTTTTAGTCGATCATGTAAAGTACCACTTACTTTACCGATAGTGGTAAAATAGCGCCACCTGCCAGCGGAATTGCGAATCATTGTTTTACCTCTCATACCCCGAGCGATCGCATGAGACCGCGAAAAGTACCTAATAATAACGTAGTTACATCAAATGAAACTAGATGGCGCTAGAATGCGAAAATCACGTTTGTTGTCTTAAATATTTATTTTATTCTGATTTTAGTATTTGTTGTTAGAGCAGCAATAGAAATACATAATCTGTGAAAATTTCTACTGTCTAGCTATCATGGTTCATGAGATACAGCCCTGTGACAGACAGACAGACAGACGGACAGACGGACAGCGAAGTCTTAGTAATAGGGTTCCGATTTTACCCTTTAGGTACGGAACCCTAAAAAATGAACAAAAATCCATATCTCCAAATATAAGTAACAAACACTGATTGTTGCCGGTGTCTGCGAAACCAATGGCAAACATCGACCTACCTACACTTTTAAGTAGTTAAGCACGGTACATTTGGCCGATCAAAGGTGCGGTCACATACGTGTCCATTCACTAGCGCGTTCAACGAGCACGGGCATGTGAACCGGTTGCTTTTTGAATTTGAACGTGAATTGCATTGAACCGATACGCTCTCCATTCAACGACCAATTCAACAATCAATTCAAACCACCGAGCTTGTGAACACGTTGATTTTGAATGAGCTCGTGAATCCGTCCGATCCATCGATTGTCGGTATTTCGACAAAACATCAAAGTGGAATTGCTTGGCGCTCGATGACAAATTAGGTAGGTACTGACCTCGGTTTTCAATCCGATGGTTATGGGTTCGAATCTCGACAGGTCAAGCGATGGCGTACTATTTTATACCTACCTTTATCTATGTAGGTACATGTAGGAATACCTACAAGCAAAACACCTCCCTTCCTACTTACTAGCCATTATTATTATAATGCTGTAGCCAAATGTAATGTTTGGACGTGCCTCTGACTGACTCCTTTAGTATTTTTTTTGTGGATCTGAGATCTACCGTACTTAGTAACCCACCTACTTGGATTAAAGTCGTGATCCTAAGTATTTAATTTCATTTTTTAATAATTATTACCTACCTACTTCCTACCTACTTAGTACTTGGTATTAGCTAAAAATAAATGAAATAAAATATATAGTTAGGATCATGACTGCAATCCCTAAGAAGAAATCCTCTCAGATGTCCAGGCGCTTAGGGGGTAGCCAGAGGCATGTCCAAACATTGTATTAGGCATATGCCCTCATTTTGAAGTAGGTAGGTACCTACCTACTTATTTAGCATTCCATATGTGATACATATAGTTAGTTAGTTATAACTAATAATACGCGATGTACCTACCTACCTACTTATAAGTACTTAGGTAGGTAGGTGTATAATAATATATAAAATAATAACATGGGACTATGGGACTCTCATTAGAATCTATACTAATATTATAAATACTAACGTAGGTAACTGTCTGTCTGTAGGTACCAGCGTTGCCAGACTTCCCTATATATATATATTATATTATACTCATAATTTTATTACATTACTCAACACATAAGTAAAAAAACAAAACACCTCCTCCTTTTTTGAAGTCGGTTAAAAAAATTGCTTTGATCGGCGCTCGGCACTCGGCACTCGTTTACACGCTTCGATTTGAACGCCGCGTTGAATGTTGAATTGCTTGGTGCTTTGAATGGCGATCGCCTGTTCACACGCGGCTTGCTGCACGCCTAGATGAATGGACGTTTAAACGCGCGTGTGTGAACGTGCGCGGGAGCGCGCACGTACGTCTAGTAGAGGTGGTGCGTATTTACTCGACCAGGTTTGCAAACCTGGTATAGGCAATAGGCATAAAAAAATACGTACCAGGTATTACGACACAGTTTGAACGCGTATTTTGTACTTGAAAGTATTTTTGAAAAATACTCAAGTATTTCTGTACTTCAAAAGTAATTTTGTACGTACTTCAGTGTTTTTCAACAAATTACCAATCCTAGGTGGGGGGGATGCTGGGTGGAGAGTTGGTTCGCCTGAAACTAAATACTTTAAAGTATTTTAAACCTGGTATTTCAACCTGGTATTTGATGGAGGTGGTATTAATTAGACCTGGTACGTCAAAACACAAGTACCCACCTCTAACGTCTAGGTACTAAACAAAATGGCCGCAGTACCAAGTACAACGCAATGCATCCCCCACCCACCCCATCTTCCCGTTAAACTTGTCTCTAGCCACTCAAACCCCGGCCGCAACGTCGGAATGTATGGCGCAGTGACGTCACAGCGCGAACGCCGGCATTCGCTTGGGGATTGACGGGCTAGTCTACTTTTTTCCAAAGTACCTACTCGTACCTACGCTCGACACAAAACAATATATTTAAATATGTTACCTAAACACTAAGTGCTTATATGAAATACTACTTGTTTAAGTTATTTTTAGATTACTTATTATAGATTAAACCTCAAAGTACCGATATAAATAGGTAATATTCCGATATAAATTGGGTATAAATAGGAATGAATGGGTAAGAATGATTGGGTAAGAATGACGTCATTCTTACCCGATATAAATTAGGTATAAATAGGAATGAATGGGTAAGAATGATTGGGTATAAATAGGAATGAATGGGTAAGAATGACGTCACAAATCGGGTAAAAATGATTGCATCTTTTTTTTTACTTTTTTGACACTTAACTAATTATGGATCACGATTTTCATATTTTCATTAGTTTAGATCTTTCGAAAATGTCTAGTGGGGGTAATCAGAGGCTAACTACTGCAAAATGCTGCAAACAGGAATGCTAACTACTGCAAAATGTGGGCATGTACCAAATATAATGTTTGGACGTGCCTCTGACTACCCCCACTAGACATCTTCGAAAGATCTAAACTAATGAAAATATGAAAATCGTGATCCATAATTAGATAAGTGTCAAAAAAGTAAAAAAAAAAAGATGTAATAATTTTTACCCGGTATAAATGGGTATAAATAGGAATGAATGGGTAAAAATTATTTTTACCGGGTAAGTGCCCATCTCCGGCGCAGGTTGTCTAAGCTTACTCTGACGTAAAATTGGGTATAAATAGGAATGAATGGGTAAGAATGACGTCATTCTTACCCATTCATCATTCTTACCCATTCATTCCTATTTATACCCAATCATTCTTACCCATTCATTCCTGTTTATACCCAATTTATATCGGGTAAAAATGACGTCATTCTTACCCATTCATTCCTATTTATACCCATTTTATATCGGGTAAAAATGACGTCATTCTTACCCATTCATTCCTATTTATACCCAATTTATATCGGGTAAAAATGATTGCATCTTTTTTTTTACTTTTTTGACACTTAACTAATTATGGATCACGATTTTCATATTTTCATTAGTTTAGATCTTTCGAAAATGTCTAGTGGGGGTAATCAGAGGCACGTCCAAACATTATATTTGGTACATGCCCACATTTTGCAGTAGTTAGCATTCCAAACGTGACAGGTTGCAAGCCCATCGCCCATCTGTCCGTCCGTCTGTCTGTCTGTCTGTCTGTCCGTCTGTCTGTCCGTCTGTCTGTCTGCAGGTCTGTCTGTCCGTCTGCAGGTCTGTCTGTCCGTCTGCCTGTCCGTCTGTCTGTCCGACTGTCTGTCCGACTGTCTATCCGTCTGTCTGTCCGTCTGTCTGTCTGTCCGTCTGTCTGTCCGTCTTTCTCTCCGTCTGTCTGTCACAGGGCTGTATCTCATGAACCGTGATAGCTAGACTGTTGAAATTTTCACAGATGATGTATTTCTCTAAAAACAGCATAAAATAAATATTTAAGTGGGACTTCCGTACAACAAACGTGATTTTTTGCCGTTTTGATAATAGTACGGAACCCTTCGTGCGTGAGTCTGACTCGCACTTGGCCGGTTTTTTATAGATTACACGTCAAAGTGGCAGGACAAACAATCTACACAACCATGCATAATATGAATAATCAAAATAGATATAATTTCGGTAATATTTTATGGAATTTGTATTAAGTTTAATTTTATTACATGTGTGGAGATTCTGTTGTCTCCACGCTAAACTTAAAATTCCTAAAAACGACCGCTCTTATTTATTTACTAAAGTCTGAATAATTATAATCCAAATTAAAAAATTACAAGAAAACACCATAATTAATTAGTATTAACCAGTTAGTATTCTTATAAGCGGCGATGGGCTTGCAACCTGTCACGTTTGGAATGCTAACTACTGCAAAATGTGGGCATGTACCAAATATAATGTTTGGACGTGCCTCTGACTACCCATACTAGACATCTTCGAAAGATCTAAACTAATGAAAATATGAAAATCGTGATCCATAATTAGATAAGTGTCAAAAAAGTAAAAAAAAAAGATGTAATCATTTTTACCCGGTATAAATGGGTATAAATAGGAATGAATGGGTAAAAATTATTTTTACCGGGTAAGTGCCCATCTCTGGTTGTTACCTATTTCATTATTATCAGTAGGTATTATGCAGTTCTGTGGTACTTTATATACCTGGCTGAATAAAACCAGAAATGTAATTTATTTTTTTCATTGGTAATGGTAACATTTTAATATCATTCGTTCATGTTCGTTTGTTCATCTTGTTTCATTCACTCATTATTTTAATGTCAAGTCAAGCAAGTCGATCAAGCAAAAAGGTCACGGTGCGTGCGGCAGCAAGCAATGTGCGAACTGTGGGAAGCGACAAGCGACAAAAAATATTAAAACATATTGATAGTTCACTACTCTACCCAGTTTCTAAGTGATATTAATCATTAAAATGGGGCGCTCGAGATCACGTAGTAAATCACCAAGGCGTCATCATAAAAGCAGTAAACATTCGAGGAAAAAGAGTCGGTCCAAGGATCGGACTGCTGAAACCCGCACGCAAAGTTCCAAACACATCGAAAAATCTAAGGATCGAAGCTCCAAGTCCAGGTACATTGTTTAGAAAGTATAAAACTGTTATCTAGGGCTTCATTGAAACATTTCCACTAAAGTCTCCAATGTTTACCTCTACTAGGAAACGCTCACACTCGATGTCTTCAGTAACCAGTAGCGACGGTTCATACGACGGCAGAAATCACAATAGAAAAAAATCTAAAGGCCGTAATAAAATGGATGAAGTCGACCGGCTAGCTGAAATGGAAAGGCAAAGAAGAGTGAGGGAAGCTGAACAAAAGGTAATGCCATTGCAAATGTTATTTTTATCTAAGCAACACAGTATTATTTACTGATAACACACCAATAGACTTAGTTGTATTCATAAACTTACCAAATGTATCAACCAACAAAATTTAAATCTATAACTATAAAATACCTACCAGCAATTCTTGTATTTATAAATCTGAATCTCACAAATTACTACAACAATTTTTATGAAATTAAAGGGGTTTCGAAACGATAAATCGATTTAGCTAGGTTTATTTTTAGAAAGCGTTGTTTTATCTGTGTTTTCAGGCAATGAAATATCAAACAAAGCTCGGTCATCCCGGTGCTAACATATTAAACATCCAATATTCCTTTAGATAATTTACATACTATGTTCCATTCAATAGTCTAGACATGGTAGCATTTCATATCTGAACTGGTAGCCCTAAGCAGAAGTATAGTAGGGCATTGTCACACAAACCAACAGTTTAGTATCATAAATTCTTGGTATTATATTTTCAAGTAGATAGAGGAATATTTGCTTATACTAAGTAAATAATTTTACACAACTATTTGTAGGTTGTTGAAGAAGAAGCAGCCAAGCGCATAGAGCTGCTCGTCAAGAGGAGAGTAGAAGAAGAATTAGAGAAAAGAAAAGATGAAATCGAACAAGAAGTCGCTAAAAGAGTTGAAGAAGCAAAACGGAAAATGGAAAAAGAGATGATGGAAGAACTGGAAAGGCAGCGGGAACAGCAGAAACGAGAGGAGCTAGCAAGACAGGTAACTGATGTGTTCACCTACCAGTCATGTGTTTATGCAAGCTGACCCACCTTGCACTCACACGTGGCACAAACATGTGACAAACAATACATTGTTTGCCACACCAAATAATTCCACAACAGTTAATTCAATGTTTTATACCAACAGTAATTAGACAGAAACTAATTAAAGCATTCAATGATATCTGTTAAAGGTCCAGGTGTAGTTCGAGATAACAAGTTCCTTAATTATTTTCTGATTGAGACTGTCCTATACATTACACCAAAAAAAAAAAGAAAAAAGAAGTATTCTATCAGTTATCTTGTTCCCATGGTACAAGCTTTGCTTAGTTTGGGGCTAGATGGTGCTGTGTGATAATGTCCACCAATATTTATGATTTAATTTGTAACATGCCATTCGCACATGCCAGCAACTATATAAGACTGCCGCTGAGGCATCCGACTAGCGTTTTAAAACTGTTTCACTTGACTGTCCTGGCAGTCACGTAGTCTATAAGTCAGGTCTGAAGACTGAAACAAGACCGAGATGCTGTAAGAATTATTCGGAGTTGCAGCGTGAGGACCCAGACGCGAGAGCTGAAGGTATTTTTGAAAACTTACTTTTTTTTGTATAACCACATTCTATTATTGAATTAAAACTATAGTGGTTGTTGATCATTTTCACTAGAAATATTCGGGAGTATTCGCCAATCTACCGTTGATTGCGGTGCTCATGATGACGAGCAACTGAATTGTCTCGATACATCAGCAATACAATATAAAATGTGGTAATCAGCTGTATTTCTAGTTAAAATCACATTTTATTACGAGTATTTTTAACTAAATGTACACAGATTCCTTTGATTCTGGGGATAGGTAATCTGTGAGCAGACAACGGCTGCTACCATATTTTAAGATATTTATTGTCAAATTTACAGAGCATCCTCACGCATACAGTTATGTAATTTTTTTATTGGAAAAAATAGCTATGTAATATGTAATTTTAAAACACAGGTAGGTTTTAAATAATTATTTTTAAACGAGAATGACAATGTAGTACATCAAAAGTTTATTTAATGTGTAGCCAGTCGTTAGTGAGAGCTGTATTAATATGTGGTTCTCATCAAACAGGAGGAAGAAGCTCGTAAAAGGAAAGAGTTGGAGGAAATCATGGCTGAAAATAATAAAAAAATTGAAGAGGCGCAGCAGAAGCTGGTAAGTGATAATAACGCTTTAAAAACTAAAAAGAAAACCGACTATGTTTTGACCAATAAGAGACATATTCTCTTGTTTATTTTTTATAAAGTAGAACTAAATATAAATAAATACAATTTCAATGGGACTCACTTCGGACCATTCTCTACACCTACACAATAAAAAATCGGAAAAAAAAACAGTCTTCTTGAATCATCGGTAAAAATATGCATGGTCATTCTTAAAAAAAGCAGCAAAAAAACATATCTAACATACTACATACTTTCATCCTAAGATTGTATGGAAGAAATCGCCTTTTAGCGATAAGACCATTGTACATTGTCTAGTTTAAGTTTCTATCTTTGTTATTTTTGTTATTGGTATACAAAAGAGCATTTTCATTAATTCATACAGATTACAGTCGTTATATGATTTTTTTTTTCCATAAATTATGAATAATTAAATAATACCAACACTTGTAACTTTCAGGCTGAAGAGAGGCTGGCGATGATCGAAGAACAAAGAAAAATGGACGAAGAGCGGCAAAAGATGAAAAAAGAACAAGAAAAGAGGGTAAAGGAAGAACAAAAGAAAATCCTTGGCAAAAACAACTCGCGGCCTAAATTATCGTTCTCTTTAAAACCCCTTTCTTGAGTATGTGTTTAGTAAATGCTGTGTAGCATGAACTATGAAGTCGGTTTAAAATATTAATATAGGTAGTTGTAATTATTGTTCACCGATAGTCTGATATTGGTAATGCGCTTACAAAAAATAATTGGTGCGACTCATAATACATTGAATTCAAAATTCAAATTCAAAAATCATTTGTTTCCATAAAATCACAAGGATCACTTTGAAAAGTTTTAGGAACTAGGTGAAGCTACGCCTATTCCACGCGACCAAGCCTAGAAGAATCAGGCAATAAACACGGCTTGGGGTCTACCTTTTTTTTTAAATGATGCTTTGTATGCTATGTAGAGCTCCAGTGTGGTTGCGATCGAACAAGGTGAAGGCTCAAACAAGAGTAATGAATCTTATTTAAGCTACATTTAAGCAGGTTTATTCCCTAAAAATTGATCTTTACCCGCTGATTTTCACTGCCAAAGCTCTGAACATCGATTGAATTTAGAAAATACCATTTTCAGGGGGTGGTCATGAACTCCATGACCCCCCCGCCCACTAGATCCGCCCTTGGCTTCTACTTGTTTGTTTATTGAGCAGTCTTAATAAACCCCGTATCTATTCATGAATAGAGAAATAGGAAGGTCATTAACCTGAATTAGTAGCGCATTATCACAATATCAGACTGATCAATGCAATCTTAATATTTAAAATGCAATTTATAGCAAATTAATTATTCCATACTCATTTAAATCTACTTCACAAAAGTTGATTGTATTTTATTTCTACACACATTTCAATTAACCGAGTACTCAAACTAAAAATACTCACAAAAACGTTTAGCGTTGTCGGTCCAGCAGCTCTATTGCCTAAGCTCACTGATAATATTAATCAACTTCAACTGTCAAAACCACATTTTCTTTTGACAGTTGAAGCCAGTTTAAATTACCAGTGAGCTTACGCCATAAGCCATTTAAGGCACGCTATTCTAGTAACAGAAATCCTTGTACATATATTTATAGCCATCTAATCAACCGAGAAGTACAGACACGGTTTAGGTCGGTAACTTCATTAACTTCGGTAACTTCATTTATTCGGAAAAGCAGTAATGAACCTAACCAAGCTTCAACTACAAATAAATTATAGTAAGTTGTATAAGTAGCATTGTAGTTTTTTTCTTGTCATTATTCCATGTACATAAACATTTTTATAGATAATCTAAGGTTCATAGGTTATTTTATTATAGAGATTTTCTGTAAATTAAGTCATTTGGGAATGAGTGTATCACACGCGAAATAACGGAGAGTAGAGATCTTCTAGAATGAAACAACACTTTCTTTCAGTATGTAACATGCATGCACAACAAATTTTGTTGCAACATGCGAGTCCAGACAACGGAAATTTGTTGTAAATAATTCCATTCTAAATAAGAGGCGGCGCACAGTGGCGGACGGGAGCGCAGAGGATTTGATATTGATCAATTGATAAATTTTAAATCCACTGCTCCCGTCCGCCACTGTGCGCCGGCAATCATTTGTGACGTATTCAGATCTAAAAGAATTCTACCTTTACCAAGTTTAATAAAGGTCTTATAGTAAATAAATTGTGCGTCCGACTTCTAAATTTTATAATAGGTAAAAAAAAATATGGTTAAAGGGAACTCGGTTTTGGACTGGAACATTGTTTGAAAATCAATAGGTTAAAAATCGCAAGACTATAGGACTTCCATATCTTTACAAATACTACGGTTAATTTTAAAATCTTATTTGTAAAATTGTGTATCTCCAAAGTTATCTTTGTTCGTGTTAATGTAAAAGTCGGATAAGTTAAGTCGGAGTCTAGTAACTTATTTGCACGGCTAGCTCGATGACCCGAGAAAAGTTTATTTTACGAAAGTATAGCCAAAAACATATTTTTTTGCGTTAAAAGCAGTGGTTTTTCTACTTTTTGAGCATGTGTATGGCATAAATGTACGAAAAAAAATATTTCTAAATCTGTCTCGACAAAAATTTCAATTTCGTTCTTCGTCAAAGTGTAATTTTTGAGTATTTTTTCGATCCAATTCTCAGGTTAAAAAGCTAGGCCGTTTTAATCATATTACATTATTATATGTACAAAATGCGAAATAACACCAAATGCAATACATAACATTGTTATGGACATTATAGTAATACGGTTTACAGATATGTATGTATGTATGTATGTCACAAAATCTATGTTGCATCAAGGAATCTGTTTGTTAACCTTTTTGCCTCCTATTCCGTTTAATGACAGTAAAATTAGATTGATAATTTTTAAGTCATTTGTTCGGCGGGCTTGTACAGTAATAATCAATTTTCATTACTATAGCGTTCTGATCATCGATCGAATTTAGAGAACACTTTCATAGTAACTAGAATATTAGATAGAGTGAATGTTTCTATAATAGTTACTAAGAAAGTGGTATTCTCTAGATTTAAATCTATGGTAATGAAGATCGATTTTTACGTAATAAGACAGCTTATTCTGATGGCAAGTAAAAGGGTTAACGATAGAATTTTGATAAAAATAAAAGTTTACCAAACAAGGCCATTCTAAATTTCACCAAGAAGCCTTGTATTTGTTGACAATGTAATAAAATAAGTATAGAAATTCATGTACACAACAAACTATTTTTGCGTGATAAGCGCAATAGTTGATTCTATAGATTAAGATAGATAATAACATGCAAATATTTATCTCGCAGTGGGCTCGTAGCGGCGCCTTAACCGTAGCCCTATTATACGATTTTCAAATTACAGTCTCGATCGAGTATCGTTAGCTATTTGTATAGAATCTAGTACAGCGCCTCTAGCGGTAACTACACTAAACTAAAAATTTCTATACAAATATCTAACTATGCTCGATAGCGACTGTTTGGAAATCTCATTATATGGCTACAGACCACTCGTCCTCCATAATGTCTGGTTCCTCTTTTTAAAAAACTCCATAATAGTCTAGAAAATAGGGTAAATCAAAAGTGCATGTATATTTACTGACAGTTCATAGTTATTGATGGATAGTTTTTAGATACCTATTACTTGTAAAATGCCAAAATAAACTCAAACTTTGTTATCTTACCGATACCGGTCGGTATAGTATAGGAACTTGGCATTAATAAATAACTTCCTAATAAATGTCTCCAACATTTTTATAACAGCTCTGTTATTGCTTTGTATTCTAGAATTAAGTGTTATGTGCAGTGCATAGTAAGATTCATTTCAGTAGATAGCGCATTATTTTAATTTTTATCTACGTGGTAAGGGGGCTGCCTTTACCACAAGCTCTAAAATAATGTTCAAACAGTACTACTCGCGGTGCGAAAGTGACAACGGCATACGAGTTCATATAACGTCAAATTTGCACCTCGGTAATACTGTTCTAAAATTACTTCAAGAACTTGTGGTATGGTCCTAGATTTTGGAATTTATATAGGTCATTATAAAATAGTTTGATGTCTATTATGTATATCTATCAAAACTTCAAGGCTCTTGTTGCAAAACACAAGCTCATAATGTTAGTGAGTTTGTATGTAAATTTACGTTCGTAGCGAGCTCGCCTAGTTGTTTTTAAAAGACCCATCTAAGGAACCTTCTCCGCGATCACAAAATGGATGGCTGACCGTTAGTCATTAAGACGTCGGTCCCAGGTTTAAAAAAGTCGTTAACTGTGACGGAGGCCTTTGGCGGCCTAAAAATTCAGTCGCCAAAGTTAGCTCATACGAACTTACTTTTGCTTTTATGGAAAGCTAATATTTTGCAACATGTGCCTTATTGTGAAATTAAATTCAAAGCCACGTTCGAAACGGCGCGACCAACTGACTGCAATCGCCAAATCAACTATACCATAGGTAATTATTTTTTGTCGCATATCTGTTTATGCGTCGACTATGTCATGTTATTCATTTCCGTGACGCGACGCAGTAGCTTGGTCACGTCTGTTTAGCTGGACAAGTCAAACTATAGCTACACAAAAATTAAGCTAAGTTCCGAGTTTGTATTTATTTACATTCTAATGTGAACACATTAGTAAAAACTTGAGTATAGTATCTACTTACCATAAATTTCAATAAATTAAGCTTTTAACAACTTTTATATACCAAATGGAATATTATTTTTCTTTTTTTATTTTCAATAAAGCTCTGCACCCAATATGAAATGCGTTTTTCTGACCATATTTTTAGTGCCAATTACCAAAATCAAGTCTGAAGCGCAGGTAGCCCAGCGCAACGCGGGTCATGACAGCCGTTTTATAGTGCTTTTAGACGTTAGTTTGCAAAAAATTTCGTTGTATTGCCTGTGAGTGAGGTGTGCTGGCTGGGCTGCAGTTTCACAAAACGTTACTTCTGTCTTAATAAATATCAGCCGAGTGGGAGGTACCTACCTCGACTTTCAATCTGAAGGTCGCAGGTTCGAATCCCAGCCGTGCATCAATGAATTTATCGGTTCGAAAAATTTATGTGCGCATCAAAACTCGTGCTTAAAACTGTGAAGGAAAACATCGTGAGGAAACCAATTAGTATTCTTATAATAAGCGATGATGGGCTTGCAACCAGTAACTTATCGAATGCTGATTACTGCAAAATGTGGGTATTCTGCCAAACATAATGTTTTGTCGTGACTGACTCTGACTACCCCCTTTAGACAACTTCAAGGATCGCGCCTTGAGATCTGAGTGTCTACCGTACTTGGGGGTTACAGTCGCGATTCTATTTTTTTTTAAACATAATTTATGGAACCTTTGTACCTACTTAGCATACAAAAATATGGGTTGTTTTAAGTAAGTACCTAGACTACAAAAAAAAATGATAAAATAAATGAATGTAAGCTATCCACTTGGATAGCTTACAATCATTTATTTTATCTTTACGAACGCACCTCAATTTGGTTTGACAAACGAACGGCACGTCATCATATTTATAGAATTGCCACTGTCATTCGGTCATTCACATCGGTTTGTTAATTTGTTACGTGTTCGTTCGTTCGTACATACATTACATTCATTCGTTTTCATCAGTCATTCAGTCAATTCGTAGTTGAGTTCGAAGAGCATATAAGTGCATGCTCTGCTCTTTGTATAAGTGGTTGAGTTTTTGTCTTGTGTTCAAAGATTGTAGAAAATCAATAAAAGTACATTTATTTGTACATACCAAATGCCTTATTTATAGCTATTAGGTAGCAGTTATATATAATTAAAATGGCTGATATTGTAAAGGGTTTACTTCTATCGTTGTTGTCTGAAAAGTGTTACGATGAATACTTCGTCAATTACAACTTTCTTGATGGTAGGTAATTTAAATATATTTTTTTAAATTTATTCCTATTTTGAAAATCAATAATTTTACGTGTTAATGTACAATTCCGTTACAGTTCCGTGCTTCAAATCCACGCTCAGCAAAGGGCTCGGCATTGGAATTATTGCCGGCTCTATTCTGGTGAAAGTTCCTCAAATTCTGAAGATTCTCAACAGCAAAAGTGCTGAAGGCATCAATATATATGGCGTGTATTTGGAGTTGTTTGCGATTACTGCAAACTTTGCCTACAGTTATGTAAAGAACTTCCCTTTCAGGTATTCATAAAATAATCCTATCATACATTTTCTACCAATAATTTGTACCTAGGTATAAACCAATGTTTAATTAAATTATGTATTTCAGTGCATGGGGAGAAGGGACATTCCTCGCGATCCAAACTGCTGTCATAGCTGCACTAGTACTCCATTTTGGAGGGGCACCAGCTAAAGCTGTTACATTCCTAACTGTGTATGTGGGTTTGGTATCAACCCTAGTGAGTGGATACACACCCACTGATGTTCTATGGAACATGCAAGCTTTGAATGTGCCTATTATTCTTATAGCTAAGGTATGATATTTGTTTATTTTAATATAGTCGGCACAAGCAATTATTGCAATGCAGACTATATTAAAATATTGAAGTTTGCATTTTGAAGTCAAAAAAACGACTTTGACAAGTTAAGTGCTCTATGAATGAATAATACTGTATGTTCAAAGTGTTCACTTTCTTTTTCAGTCAATTCAAGTGTTTACCAACTACAAAAACGGCAGCACCGGTCAGCTCTCAGCAATAACTTGCCTTATGCTGTTTGCAGGCAGCATAGCTAGAATATTCACATCCATCCAAGAAACTGGTGATCAGATCATTATCATCACATACTGCATCTCAACTCTCGCCAATGCAGCTATTGTGCTACAATTGATCTGGTATTGGAATGTAGATAAGTCAAGCAAGAACAAGAATAAGAGGAAGAAGAAGCAATAATCTGTTGTGATTGTAGAACAAATACATGAATAAAATTGTATTTAATTTTGATAAAAACATTTGGGCTCATTTTCCAACCTCCCTACATCTTTCACTGTAAATCTGTGACAAGGCATGAAGGTGGTGCACTAGGTTGTAATTGCATTAGAATGTCATAACAATAAAATCATAATGCTTTGCATTTTTAAATCAATTCGTTTTTGAATTATAATCAAAAAATAATTGTTTGCAAGCACATAGTGCAATAGCTTATCTTAATTATTAATAGATAAGATGCTTGTATTCATATACATCAATGGCACTATCAGAAGTTGGAAGTCCAATGTTCAATTTTGTATTAGTAAGCTAATAATCAATTAAACTAGGTCTATTTAATTATATCATTTTAGGATTGGAGGGTTAAACGTGTTTGGCAATTCTAAAATTCAATTGCTATCTCTTTTACTTTATGCAAAACAACCAGATAGATGCCTAGATTACTAAACAAGGTAGTATTGTGTTATCTGTGGTTAAAACTAAATCTCCTACATACCTAAATTGAAAAATTGGCTTCACACTCAATAGCATCTCTCCCTGTGCGTAATAAGAATCACGGTACATAGTTCTTACATTTTATTATTGAAATATTACATAGTTCCACTTAGTAACAAAGGAACAACATGTGACTTAGTTTTATACAAAACATTCTAATTTGGAATGATCTACCACTCAACTCTTTCTAATTAATGTCCTTAACAATCACCATTTACTTTTAAAATGAACAAGAACCAGTAAAGAAAATATTTGAACTAATTATCTAATATTTACAGCTAATGTTAAGATGCAGATAATATAAGTAATGGTCAAGCATAGATTTTAGGCATTAGTACAGTCAATTTGAAATGCTATTTAAATATTATGACATCAGTAAATACATTTACATCGCAAATAACTGAAATAACCTGAAAGCACTCTAAAAATATCATCAGTGGAGCATAGCTGCACCATCTACCAAACTGTGGTAAAACTCTTCTGTATTCACACTTATCCACGTTCCAGAATACGAACCTAGATAAATATCTGTTGTAAAGTCTTAGCAGGGCCAGACAGTCTGTGTTGGTGGAGTGAACTAAGAATCTAAGGCTCAGATGCTTATCAAAGATGGTAAAAGCTGATGGACCACTGGCATCGTAATTCTAGGATTGCTGTCGCTGCGGTAACTTTTACTCTTTGGGCGCAGGCTCTGCCGGCTTTTCTTCGGGGTTGGGAATGATTCTCTCTGGTTCGTTCCCGTCTGCCCACTTTCCATCGTATTCCTTCCTGTCTACGTATCTCTCCTCTTCATATTCACCTTCGCTGCGGTGGCTGTCGCGCTCTGAATAGCGGGAGTAGCTAGAAAAAAAAATAACAAATAAAAAAAACACTCATCAGCTGCGGTATTTTGAGATGAGATGGATAAGGAAAGGTTCAATAAAATTCAATGAGATGATTTTCAGTTTGGAACATAGAAACAGATAAATTAAAATGAAATGAACTAAGTTCACAACTGTAATCCCCAAGTACAGTAGACACTTTCAAATCTCGCGGCGCTTAGATGATTGAAGATAGTCACAGGCACGTCCAAACATAATGTTTAGCATTTTGCAATAGACTGGACATTTTTTTGAACTGAGACATATAACATTTTTTAGATTTAGTAAACGCTTGAGACTTCGAGGGATTTCCATGGTTATAATTTTTTTGAATATTTAGTAAACAGAATGTTCTTCTTTATACCTATCTCTGTCCTTGTCTCTCCTCTCAGGGCTGTAAGATCTGGACCTGCGCGGCCTGTCGGGGCTGCGTGAGCGGGAGTAACGCCCGCCTCGCCTGTCTCTAAAGTCACGGAAGCCTCCACCTCTGTAATAAAAAATAACAGTCAGAAGAATTCTACATACAAACTCTACAAAGATGAAGAGCAGCATTTCATAAGCTATAATAAATTATCAAGGGTTTCTGGATGTATTTTCACAATTTTAAGGGTTTTGCTCTGTTAGAAGTGGTCTCAAATACATACTTATTATACATATTAACACTCTGTCAAAGAACAAACATCCACATTCATCACACAAACAACCTACAGCGCAGAAGGCAGAGTAACTACCAACTGCGCTGTGAGGCCAGGCCAATTATCCTCTAGCATTTGAACTAGCAGAGACTACAACAGATACTAACCTGAAAGGTCGCCCCCTGCCACCACCACCTCTTCTCGGACGGAACGGTCGTCCTCCTCTCGATCGGTTATCGCGCCATTGATCCGGGAAGCGCCTGTTATCATCCCGTCTGAAATCGCCACCGCCACGACCGCGTCCTCTGCCGTTGTTGAAAGTGTGGAAGCGCGGCCTGTAGTACGTGCCACGCTCGAAGCCGCCGCGCCCGCGCCAATTGCCGCGGCGAGGGAAACGACGCATTCTAGAAGTTGAATTTATAAATTAGAATTACACGGAAGATAATAATAAGACTTGCTTTAATGCTAACTAGTGCAAAATGTGAGTATTGTACCAAACGTAATGTTTGGACGTCCCTCTGACTTATGACATCTTCAAGGATCTAAGCGCCTTGAGATCTTAAAGTATGTCTACCGTACTTGGGACATGAAATTTGGCACATTTTAGTATTACCTGTCTCTAGACCCGGAGCGGGACCTAGACCGACTGCGCGAGTAGTAAGACCGACTGCCTTCCGACCGGGACCGAGACCGGGGCGAGGCGGAGCGGCGACGGCGCGAGGCGGGAGACCGACTATTGCTGGAGGCGGAACGAGATCGCGAGCCGGAGCGAGAACGGTACTTGCGCGGCCGGGACCTGGAATATTAATGTTAGTTAGCGGAGGCAGTTACATTTGATATCCTAAGCCCGTTATAATATTAGGCGGCAAAAAGCTATTGAAGTTAAAACATGTTTTTTTTAGCATCATTTTGTGGATAATCTTTTACTGATACCCATGCCTTCCGTATGACTCAAAGACAAAGACAACACAAAGACCTGCGTATATTAGCGGACGGACAAGAGGATTTAAAATTTATCAATTGAATTTAATACTTATCCAATCGAAATATATACCTTATTTCGATTAGGTAACAATTGAAATCAATTGATAAAAATTAAAATCATCTGCTGTCCCGTCCGCCAATGTGCGCAGGCCCTAACTAGGATAAAGTTACTTTTATCTGTAACCTATAAAAAAAGGAAGAAACCATGAACCAATGATCAACTTTTTAATAACAGAGTAGTATTTTACCTGCTTCTTGATCGTTTCTGCGAGCGATCCGAAGAGTTGGACGACCGTCGTCTCGGTGACGGCGGCGAACGCGGCCGGCGTCCAGACGGTGACGGCGGTTTGATCCGCGTCACAAACTGTTCCGGACGACCGTCGCCGACCGATACAGGCGTCTCGCCTTCTTTCGCTAGTCGGAACGAACCGAACTTGTCTAGAACGACTTGACCTTTGCGAACCTGGTGGAGATATAACATTATGTAGGTACTACTCTCGGCTTGTACAACAAACACCAATACCTCAATATGTTAAGCACACTAAAAACATTAGGGATGTTGTCAAGTTATACAATAAGATCAAATTTAAATAAAACTAGCCACTAAACACATATATATTGTTTTGCAATCGGTCTAGGTCTCTAGGTCTAGGTGGGTACTCGAAGGGTGAGTTTTTATCTACTCGAAGCTCTGAGAAGCTGCGTTAAGCTTTGCGGAGCGGACCAATGACAGCGCTCAAATATTCAAGTTTGAAAAAGTCAAACGATGTGTTTGGTCCAAATGAGTAAGTGAAATTGACAAAGAATATGAAAAAGAAGTGTGAAAATGTGTGATTTTATATTAAGTCGTGTCTTTTTCCCACAAACCTTTGGAACAACGCTCTAAAAGCAGCAAATGCTTTAATTAAACTGTGCAGTCACGCAGTCAGTGACTAATCCAAATGCATACAAAAAACTCTCTTGTTCTATACAGTACAGCCTACAGGACTACTCTTAAAAACTGAAACAGGTTGTTCAGACCATGCATCTTGATCAATTATGTAAGCAAAGCACACACTTACGTGACAACAGCTTGCAGTGACAGTGTAAGCACATACAAACTTACGTGTTTACTCACAGGTGGGTGTGGGTGTTCCGTGCCCGGTGGTTCGGGCTCTCGGTTCTTGGATGGCGGCGGTAAGGATGGTAGAGGTGGCGGTTCCTTCATGGCCATCGCGCGGCGCACGGACACGTTTTTATCACCAGGAGCCTGGAAGGAAGTTTCCATGTCATCATTCACGCCCGATTCTAATATTTGATGCTAGCGAACTATGATTACATGAATAATAAATTTTGGTGGGCATTTCACATAACGCAATCTAGCCCCACACTAAGCTAAGCTTGTACTATGGAAACTAAATAACTGGAAGAATAATGATAACCTGGTTTTTTTTTCAAAATAACTTACTATTCATAATAAAACTCACGACATAGAAAAACATCTCTCGAGAATAGAACCCACAACCTATAGAAATAGATCCTCAATGACCTAATGGACTTTTAAAAGTGGTTTACCTTATCTGAATCATCCGAGCTGTCTTCAAATGCGTAGCGCTCCTTGTATCCTTTCGATGATTGCTTTTCCTTTTTCTGGACCCTACTAGAAAAAAAACAAGTTAGTGATACCGAATTTGAGTTTGAGAAAGCAGATCAATCAGATGTCATTTTCACTAGAGATTGTTTAGATCAGGAGCGATTTTCTTAGAATAAAAATAAAGAAATAGTAAGAATTGAGCGCTAACTTTTGAAACGTTACATTCGTACGTAAACTAATAAATAAAAAAAAAAACTTCGTCGTTGAAGGTAACGGAGACATTCCTCTACGTCAACAATAGTTTACATCTAAAATGTTACGACCCAAAATCTTGCCCACAGTGGCGGACAATGAGGCAGAGAGGAATTAAAATTTATCAATTAAATTGAATAGTTAGCCAATCGAAATAAGGTATTATTTTTTTATTCAATTAGATAAGTATTAAATTCTCTCCACTGCAGTCCGCCACTCTGCGCCGGCCCTTGACTGGTTAGAGTACAATTCACAAATCGCTGAAAACAATCCATACGACAAAAACTCGACTAACGGATCTTTGACAGCGCTCATCGACATCTTCCACTTGGGTTTCTCTAGAGGCGGCGGCGGTGCCTGATCAGGTGGAGAGATAGATCCCCGACTATCGCGTTTGTTCAGAACCTCCTTCTCGACCATCACGTGATACGCGCTTAGTTTGGACTCCAGCTCTTCTAGGCCGTGCATGTCGTGGGCGTCTAGTAACCTGTGGAGAAACGTATGTTAGGGAACGTCCTTTTTCGACCCTCTTGGTGAGATGTCGTGAGATTTGAGTTTTTCAGAATGCTTATTTTTAGTGTAAATACGTTAATAAGTGTATGATTGCAATATAAAAAAAAAACATAACTTGTTTAATTATTTATATCTTCTTAGCCGACCTCTTAGTGTATTTCTTAAAAGCAATCTGTACGAGTCTCATGTGATGATATCTGTTTTAATTGCGCTTACACTATTTTGTCAATCAATCCATACCATAAGTAGGTTTGTTCTCAAAATCCCAACATGGTAACATTTTTGCTAAAATACTTACTGCTACGCACGCCGTGACGTGGTCAGCTCGTAATAATTGTATAGCTGTCTCATTTCATACCAATTTTAAGTTCATACCTAAATGACCAATAAGTTTCTACACAAACTGAAGTAGTCCAGTGCGTTCTAGAGATAGAAGCATGACTTGGTGGCGACAGGCCTTATTTAAAGCAGTATTTTGGAAATAGAAGGGTAGATAAGGTAAATAAAAAGTGTTATTTGTCAATAAGAATTCAAAACAAAAGCTAATGCTCTAAGGAAGTAAGCCTGTAGGTGTAATACGTAAGTATTGTGACTACCATGCGACAAGTAACATTTAAAAATAATGTATTTACAAGTAAAGCTATTGTTTGAATGTTGGAAGGCCGAAGAAATAATACAACCTCTTGTCGTGCTTTCTGTCGTAATCTCCGTCTTCACTTATATCTCTCTTAGATTTTCCTTTCAATTCTTTCCTGCAACAATAATTTTATAATGAGTTTCAAAATAATTATGAGCAGGTCAATACTGTATGATATTGTATTTGATACCAAAGCGTCAAAGAGTATTTATTTACACATAATAAGAAAATAATAACATAATAAACTCGGTTACCATAAATTTGCACCTTTCTCAATAATGACTCAACTTTATAAACACAGCTCAGTTGGTAGTAACTCTGCCTTCTGCGCTGTAGGTTGTGGGTTCGATCCCCACTCAGGGGAAATATTTGTGTGATGAACATAGATGTTTGTTCTGTGTCTGGGTGTTAATATGTATAATAAGTATGTATTTACAAAAAAAAAGTATATAAGTATACTATCAGTTATCTGGTTCCCATAGTACAAGCTTTGCTTAGTTTGGGGCTAGATGGCGCTGTGTGTAAAGTCCGCCAATATTTATTTATTATTAATTTAAAAATTAGTTGGTATCCAGGGATTTGCAAACTTACAGTGCAGAATTATTATGTGTAGTACATAATTCTTGTTTATTACCTGATAGCATCTCTCAATTTCTTGTCCCCAATCCTTTCCAAATCGCCTAAGTTGTACTCAGAGTTACTCGCTTGTCGCGCTAGTTTAGCCTTCCTCTTTTCTTCTCTCTCTTGCTCCTTGCGCTTTCGCTTAGATTCCTTCTTCTTTTTCCTGGGAACAAATTAATTTAGTATGCAATCAAGTTCTAAAACGCCTGGATACTGTACTGGTCTCGAAACATGCAAACCTATAGAATAGAGACTATGCTAGTCTCTATAGATTGCATTTTTACAGCTTGGGTCTAAGAATAGTTTGGTAAATAGGTGGGTGTTACAAAATAGACAAAATATAATATAGAAACAGGATCTCAACTGTAATCTCAAAGCTCGGTACACATCCTCTCTGATCACCAGGAACTCAGTTTTTTAAAGATGTTGTCTAAAAGAGGTAGTCCGCAAATAGAAATTCTCCCTGATCCGCGACCGTGATGTACCACTATTAAAACTACTTACGCTTAATTGGCTTGTAAACAGACAAACAGTATACATACTTGTCCTTCTTTTTCTTTTTCTTCTTGTCATGTTCGGGAGCCGCGCCCGGCTGCGTCTGCTGTCCCAACTCCTGCATCTTGCGGTTGCGCTTGTACTGAGCAGTCTCCTCAAGGAAACTGCGCACTTTTTCCTCGTAATCCGAATCCTCCTTTGTCATCTCGAGGAATTTCCTGACCTGTGTTGATAAAGGTGAATAAATTTGTAATAAATATATAAATAAATTGTTCAAATTAATCCCATCGTTATTCATTCCCACTTTGCTATAACTTTTCAAATAATTTCGCTTATTCCTATAACTTTTTAAAGTCATAGTCAAGTAATGTACCTTTAGCTCATATTCAATATCAGCCTGGGATCTGGGCGGTGCAATGACCTCTTCAATAGGCGGCGGAGGAGGCTGGTACCCGTACGGATGATTGAACTGAGAATTGTGCGTTCTAGAAGCCGAGTCGTTTTCACCCAACATCGCCATTCGCTTGCTGAGTGGAGATAGTGAGCGTTGTCGGTTCTTGCTGGACTGCGAACGGCGCTTCTTCTTGCGATTGGGGCCTTCTGAATCTGGAACGATGTAGATATTCAATTTCTTATAGAGACATTACATCGCATTACAAAGGAGAGCTACCAAACAATTTATGACAAAATTCGTATTAGGAGAGTTCAGAGTTTTATCTAAAAAAAACATATAAGATACATTGGCATAATGAAACAGAGACTTTAGGCAGACTTTAGACTTTGGATCGGCACCACACTGGAGCTCTACATTTAGAAAAGGATCATTGAAAAAAATGATAGGCAACACGGCTTACGTGTTTTGTGTCTGATTCTTCTAGGCTTGGTCGCGAGGAAGAGGCGTAGCTTCACCTAGCTTCTAAGAAGTTTCAAAGTGATCCTTGTGATATTATTGAAATAAATTCCTTTTGACATTGACTTTGTAATTAACAGATTAGAATTAAATAGCTTGTCCGCTAAGTAAAAGTGATTAAATCTAATTACGATTTAGCGTGGGAACACAGCCTGATTTACTAAGTTTTTTTTTATTTAACAAAAGGCTTGACCTACAAAGTTTATCGATGAAGTTTGGCGACGCTATACCGTGATTATGAAATTGACAATTGGAACTTAACACACAAACACATACCGCTAGATTCCGACGACGACGAAGAAGATTCCGAAGAAGAGCTGGAGCTGGAAGAGTCACTGGAGGAGGATGACGAGCTGCTAGATCTCTTCTTCTTCCCCTTGCCTCGCTTTTTCTTTTTTTTCTTATCCTTCTTTATCTCAGTCAAGTTCAACAGCTGTTTCACCGCTTCCTTCACTTCATAGGACTTGACCCCTGAGAGACCAGGCAGGAGTAGTTCAGCTGGTTCTATCAAAGGTTTGACACAGGTTTTGCTCTTCAGAAAGTCCAGCGAATTCTGCGCCTCCTCATGAAAAGGTATGATAGCCAAACAGTCTTCATAAGCTTTCTGGGCTTCGGTGATTTTGTTCTCGTCTTCGTAACTGCGCCCTAAAGCAACCAATGTCTCTCCAAGATACTTTCTAGCGTTCGCGTGGTTTGGATTCAGTTTCAATGATGTTTCAAAATCCTCAATCGCCTTCTTGAATGTTCCGCTGTTGGCATACAAAGCTCCCCTCGCCACCAAGCCTTCGACATTTCTGGGGTCGATACTCAGCGCTTTGTTGAGACATTGGAAGGCTTCAGAGTGTCTTCCCGCTTTGAAATGCTCTATACCTTCGGCGACGGATCGGAACGCCCATTTGCTGGCTTGCGCTTGGCGAAGTTCATCGGCGTATTCCGATGTTTGAAATCCACCTCTGTTTAAAAACAACAATGAGTTCAAAGGACTTTTACTATGTCCTAGTTTTAGAGATGAGAAGAAAAGGGCTCTAGTACACGTCAAGACAAATATACACAAGAAGCCCAAACATGGCGGGATTATGTTGTGTAGTTCAGGAGTATGGCTACATCTGAGCTCCATCATCAGACCAGCTCACTAGACCTTAATATTGCATTGTCATTGGAGATTGGTAGGTATCAGACTATTTACTGAAGAGTTCCGTTGAACAGCTCCTGACTCCATCATCAGATCAGCTCGCTGTCATCATATTATTACATTGTCACCGAAGTTACTTAGGTATGCAAAATTTTAGCTCAATCAATTGGGGATAACTGCTTCAAAATTGAGTTGCAAGATTCTGTTAAGTTAAATAAAAGCTAGTAAATAAATGTACCACATTCAACTTGTAAAATAGTGAGTAGTAGGTATGTTTAGTAGATAAGGTAGTAATTTGAGTGCCAGATTAGACCAAACTCTGGTGCAAATAACTCCATTTGAGTATGAACCTGTTTATTACCTGAGTGCATTGAAGTTGGTGCAATGCATGTTTGTGATCCCAAGGATTTCAGAGAGATATTGCACGCAGTTGGGGTTATTGAAGCCAGGGCTCTTCTCCAAAATAGCTTCATAGCTCTCTCCTTTCATATCCACAGTTTTCCTGTGAAAACACAAATTTGTAAGTAACATTAAAGAGCAACTTAAATAAACATTATTTGCGTTCTCATTTGTTGACGTAATTTGACCACAACCTCAAGGTTGCCATAAATAGTTAAGTTTCAAGCAAAAACCTATTAGAGAGTCACGCTTACATTATCCTCACCTGTTCCGATTGAGCTGTTCAAAAAATCGTTATTTTACTTGCATATTGCTTGCACACACAAATAGAACATCGTATATTATGTGAAGCCGCCTCAACAATGTGACATTAATATTACCAATATGCCTCAGCTATAGTCACAACACAATGCAGTGGGTGTACAAACAGGTTTTTGGGGTCCACGCTATACCTAGAAAAGAACACCCTAAAATAATGGAAGGAACATTTTTTCCAGAGACTTTTTGTCAGTGTCTGATACAAAAGTGGATCGCCGAACTATCCCGTCGAGATAATTGTGCCTTCAATCATCTAAATTGTTAATCGCCAGAAGTCGCCAGAATTATAGAAATCAAAGAACTCCAACATCCAAAATGCTCTTTACAAAATCCAATCATAGGTCTGATAATGCTGGAATGTAAATATTAGCTTTAATAAAGAAGTACATGGTTCCTTTTACAGATTTGTAGTGTCCCTAGAGATGTACTGACCTTTTAGTTTTGAATTAAAAAGAAAATGTGTAAAAAAAACACTATTTTTTTGTCCATAAAAATATGTGCCAGTATGTCCAAATACGTGGATTCTTTGGGGAATCCAAACAATATTCCTGCTTTTCCATTTTCAAAAACATAGATCGACATTTTCATACTTGGTGATCAGTGTAGTTATACTGAAAAGTGATTGTAAGCTGCTGAAAGCATCCATCCAAAGTTCTTCAGGCTTGACATAACTACTCATGTGCAACACAATCACAGGTGTATCTCGCAACTTCACTTTTATCTTAGCAGTCTAAAAAAGCAGAGGTATTTTTTTACTTTTCATTTATACATTTTACATTAACATTCTGTAGTCAGCTGTTTTGATCAATCCTTTATATATCTCATTTGTCAGTTAGCTCTGTAACTCATTTGTGCTGCTCTAAAACATGTTGATCTGTTCCATGGACTTGTTTCCGTTCAACTGCATATTGAGTTCAGCAATGTCTTCTGTCACTTTTCAAGAAAATCAAATACCACTGATTTTATAGTCTCAAGATCTTTAACTACAATGATAAATATATACTTAGAACAATAGATTTTGCATGTGTTTATAAGCAACAGAGAAATCTGTAAGACAGGTGTGAGTGATTAATAGTTTGCAGTGTTGTTACATACTTGTAAATGAGCGGGAAGTCATCTGTGCTCAGGAGTCCTAGAGGAGGCTTTGGCGGGGGATCGTCTGGTCCCCGAGTGATTCCCTTCATGCCGCACACCATTTTGTCTGTGTCTGGTATGACTTCAATAACTTCACAGCAGACAGTGTCATTCATCAGGTAGTTTCTTGATACATTTTTCTTGTCCACCGCTGGTATGATATTAGATACGGGTAAAAATGCCTGCAGAACAAAATTAATTTATCAATGAGTGTTCTCTGTAATTTTTATTTGTAAATTACATCAATTTGAAGAATAAAATTACTCATGTGGCTTCTGCAAAGGTCTTCAGGATACCAATAGTACAGGAGTAATCACTAAAACAACTATTTGAATCCTTGTTCTATTAAACCTCCCTACACAACAAACTGATGTTTTTAATGAGATTCAATCATCATTTTTAGGGTTCTGTACCCAATCGGTAAAAACGGGACCCTATTACTAAGACTTCACTGTCCGTCTGTCTGTTACAAGGCTGATAACTAGACAGTTTATATTTACACAGATTATGTATTTCTGTTGCAGCTATAACAACAAATACCAAAAACAGAATAAAAATAAAGATTGAAATGGGGCTCCCATACAATAGAGTTTTTCTAGCCGTTTTTTATAAAAGATGGTACAGAACCAAAGGTGCGCGATTCCGACTCGCACTTGGCCGGTTTCTTTTAGTAGTTGTGAAAAAAAAAAGTGTAAAAAATACTGAACCAATAATAACACTCAATGTGTTAAGGGTTTTAGAAAACATTGTGTACCATGGTATTTCAACAATGTGGTATTTAATATCCACCTCTTGCATCTGAATCAGGCACTTGCCCACCATGCCATCAAGTTTCTTATAATAATATCATAGAAACCAGAGCCAGAACTTTGCAACTCAATTATTTGCATATGCATGAAGTAAAATGTCACTTAGGTTAAACATATGTATGTGTAAGTAAATTATCAGAATATTAATTGTTTTTGTATGCTAATTGATTATTTGGTACTTAATACAAAATGTTGTGCAATAGCATTCAACTCTTGTAAAGCCCAGGTCAAGAGTACCCTAAAACAATGAGTAGCCATGTGAGAGGTATGTCAGGATCGTAGCAAGTGGAAAGCTATGGTCTCTGCCTACCCCTCTGGAAAACAGGCGTGATTATATGTATGTCATGATCATCTTCTTGTCTTTAATCCACTTCATTTAGGGCCGGCACATGTAGAAAAACATGTTGCAAAAGGATTTGGCTTAGTGTTGTAAAACCATGATGTCAACTCTCTTCTAGGAACTTTTGTAAATGAGTATTATATACAGTCGTGGTCAACTAATTAGGGACATGCAAGATAGTGACGAACAATAACCGGTTATGTACATACAAATATAAAACCCTATTGATTTCTCAGTAACTATTATTTGCATAATTTGGTCCGATTATTATGCTTTAAATGGCTGTAAATAAAAGAATAAATAAATAGAAAAAAGTATTTAATATCAAAGGTTGAACATGTATTCAATTTTAAGGTATAATTCTGTAGCTGGACATTTAATTAAGGACAGTAAACTATAATGAAAAATAGAGTTAAACAAAACTAATAATCTGCAGTATTATAATATCTTTAACAGCTCCATTTTATTACGTGTAAAATCAGTACCCAGTAGCAAAACCTTTGTTAGTAATTACCGCTTGACACCGATGTGGCATAGACATTATCAGTTTCTGGCATGTTTCGACAGGAATGTTTGCCCATGCCTCACAAAAAGCTTCATTAAGTTCATCTAAAGTTGTGGTACGATAAGTGGCTACTTTTTTCTTGATTTCGTGCCAAAGGTGCTCGATTGGGTTAAGGTCCGGGCTATTTGCTGGCCAATCTAGCACCGATACTGACTGACTTACCAGTCAGTCAGTATCGGTGCTAGATAACGAGTCGTAGTCGATAGTAGTCGTTTCTTACCAGAAACGACTTGACGGACGGGCGGTATGTTTCAGGTCGTTATCATGCTGAAACGTCCATATAATAGGGAGATGCTCCTCAGCATAGGGAAGCATCGTTTCCTCCAATATTGCCTTGTATTGATGTTGGTCTAAGTTACCCTGAACTTTCCTCACAGGTCCCACTCCACGTCCAGAAAATGAACCCCACATTTTAATGTTTCCACCGCCATGTTTCACCTGCTTTTTTGTGAATCTTGGATTCATTTCCGCTTTTACTGGACGCCGTACGTATTGCCTTCCATCTGAAGAAATCAAATTAACCTTGGTCTCGTCAGAGAATAATACATGTTGCCATTGGGCGTAGGTCCAATGTCCATATTTACGTGCAAACGCCAAACGAGCATTTCTATGTTCTTTCTTCAACAACGGTACTTTGCGAGCCACTCTTCCGAACAACCCTGCTTCTACCAGACGTCGTCGAACGGTCCTCGCTGAGACACCAGCTCTTTCGTCTGTCCCAAACACTTCGTGTTTAATTAAAATAGAGCCTAGAAACAGATCTTTCTTAGCTAACCTGGTTATCATTCTATCTTCTTGCAGAGTTGTTTTTCTCGATCTTTTTGTTCTGGGCACATTTAAATCTGTGTTATTGCGTCTGACATGTTGCACTGCATTGTATACCATAGTTTTTGAACAATTTAAATGTTCTGCTATCCTTCGGTATGGCCAACCATGCTCGACAACAAACTTCATGATAATTTTTCGTAGTGTTGGATCGCAACTTTTATTTTTACCCATTTTTCTTTAAAATATTTTTCAAAACTTAAAATAAATATCGGGATTGCCGCCAAAACTATACCACGAAACAATAAGAGAAGAAGTAAAAAAGTATTGAGATTCAATTTTGAAAATAGAACGCAATATCTCAGTGTCCCTAATTAAATGGCCAGCCAGCATTATTTGAACAAATAGCACTACGATAATCTATCAGCTATACTGTAAAGAGGTTTAATGTTTAAGAAGTTGTTATTGTTTGTATAATCGGGCACATAAATGACTAATTATACTTACATGTAAGAGATATGGAATATGGTTTAGACTCGTTGGAAAATAAAAAATAAATTAACAATTCGGTTTAACCAAAGAGTGTCCCTAATTAGTTGACCACGACTGTATATGTATGAACAAATAAGTTGATATAGTTTATGTATTAAAATTAATTACCTTCACATTAATGTCAGCCACATATCTTGAAGTGGGTCCTGCAGTACATAATACCTTCAACATCATACCCGATGCTGTCCTGTTGATGACTGCTCCAATAATCACTTCGCCTGTTTTCACATTCTGCAGAAAAAACTTTTTTTACTGGGGTTTTGGTTATAATAATAAATAACCATCATCATCCTGACTCAGTTGGGAAAACTCGTTTTTATCTTTGTATACATGATACAAATTTAATCAGACAAGAATCTACAAGCATTCCCAAATCGGTGGGCAGCTTGCAGCAAATTCCATACAGAGATAGTGTAAAGTTCGGCTACTTTTTTTACCAAGTTTCTTTTCATTTTTAGGATTTTAATTGTTTTACGAAGAAGTTGTCAAAAATAGATTCCCTGAATCTTTGCGGAGAAAATCGTGGGTAAAAGCTAATACAATAATAATCTACGAAACACCTACATTAATATATTTGAGTAATTCACAGGTTCCGCTAATATTTTGGTAAAAGTTCCTTTGACATACCTGAATAGATATGCCATAGGAAATTTTTAATTCTTATCTGCGATTCTCAATTCAATTCTTTTTACCTGGCTGTGACTGATTGTCACAATTCTGCCAATGTCCGTGTCATTATAGTTTGTAAACCTTAGCGATTGTCTTCTACAGGCAGTTAGTTGGAAGGATATACTTACATCAAAAAAATGCCTTAATCTTGCCACTTTGTCAACAGTCAGGAATGTCTCGAATGGTGGCATCAGAGCAAACACATCTGGAACAGAGATTAACTGCTAACACAAACAGGACCTAAATGAGGATGATAATATTTGAAATCGAAAACTAGTTTGGTTAGTTACTTGGTAACCTTGATGCAAACAAATTGGTATAATTAGGTATGTAAAATGGATAAGCGCAATAGGCTCAATAATATTGACTTACTATCTTCCGGTGCGATTCCGTCAGTCCCCAAACTGGAGGAAGATGGTGTTTCGTCCATCACTGCTGGGTCAAACAAAGCATTGGCCTCCCTGGCAATGAACTGATGCAGTTTCAACCGTTTGCCACGATCTTGGAAAGTGAGGTGCTTGTGCCTACTCTGGTAGATGGCAAAATCCAGTACTCCCACGCCCAATTTAGAGAGATCGTCTTCTCCTCTTTCGGCCTCCCACGTTTTTTGCAACTGTTGACCATGGTAGTTGATGGATTGTGTCACCAGTGACGCATCCAATTTCGGCTCCATTGCCGAAACCTGAAATATAAAATATTGCTATATCAAAATTGAAGAATTCAGTCCCAAAAAAGGTGTTTTGCTGGAAAGTGAGAGTAAAAATCGACGCCATATTGCTAAAGAATTCCGGGAAGCGTTGAACAATGATACTATTTATAAAACTATTTAAAGTTAACAAATAATTATTTACCTTTGAGCTCTATGAAATGTAGATACAATTTATCAGAAAATAGGCATTGAAATATTTTTATTTTCTCACAATATCACATGTATGACAGACAAGCACACTAGCACACCGACACCGACCAACCGAACGAAGAACGAAGCACAGAGCATAAAGCATCTCTTTGGCATAAAGCTAAAGCCACCTACTCAGAGATGGGCACTTACCCGGTAAAAATCATTTTTACCCATTCATTCCTATTTATACCCATTTATACCGGGTAAAAATGATTACATCTTTTTTTTTTACTTTTTTGACACTTAACTAATTATGGATCACGATTTTCATATTTTCATTAGTTTAGATCTTTCGAAGATGTCTAGTGGGGGTAGTCAGAGGCACGTCCAAACATTATATTTGGTACATGCCCACATTTTGCAGTAGTTAGCATTCCAAACGTGACAGGTTGCAAGCCCATCGCCGCTTATAAGAATACTAACTGGTTAATACTAATTAATTATGGTGTTTTCATGTAATTTTTTAATTTGGATTATAATTATTCAGACTTTAGTAAAGAAATAAGAGCGGTCGTTTTTAGGAATTTCAAGTTTAGCGTGGAGACAACAGAATCTCCACCAATGTAACAAAATTAAACCTAATACAAATTCCATAAAAAAATATCGAAATTCTATCTATTTTGATTATTCATATTATGCATGGTTGTATAGATTGTTTGTCCTGCCACTTTGACGTGTAATCTATAAAAAACCGGCCAAGTGCGAGTCGGACTCACGCACGAAGGGTTCCGTACTATTATCAAAACGGCAAAAAATCACGTTTTTTGTACGGAAGTCCCACTTAAATATTTATTTTATGCTGTTTTTAGAGAAATACATCATCTGTGAAAATTTCAACAGTCTAGCTATCACGGTTCATGAGATACAGCCCTGTGATAGACAGACGGACAGACAGACGGAGAGAGAGACGGACAGACAGACGGACAGACAGACAGACGGACAGATAGACAGACGGACAGACAGACGGATAGACAGTCGGACAGACATACGGACAGACAGACGGACAGGCAGACGGACAGACAGACCTGCAGACAGACAGACGGACAGACAGACGGACAGACAGACAGACAGACAGACGGACGGACAGATGGGCGATGGGCTTGCAACCTGTCACGTTTGGAATGCTAACTACGGCAAAATGTGGGCATGTACCAAATATAATGTTTGGACGTGCCTCTGACTACCCCCACTAGACATTTTCGAAAGATCTAAACTAATGAAAATATGAAAATCGTGATCCATAATTAGTTAAGTGTCAAAAAAGTAAAAAAAAAGATGCAATCATTTTTACCCGATATAAATTGGGTATAAATAGGAATGAATGGGTAAGAATGACGTCATTTTTACCCGATATAAATTGGGTATAAACAGGAATGAATGGGTAAGAATGACGTCATTCTTACCTTAATTAGGAATGAATGGGTAAGAATGACGTCATTCTTACCCATTCATTCCTATTTATACCCAATTTATATCGGGAAAAAATTATTGCATCTTTTTTTTACTTTTTTGACACTTTCAAGAATACTAACAGGTTTCCTCGCGATGTTTTCCTTCACAGTTATAAACACGTGTAACGCGCATATACATTTTTCAAACAGAAATATCCATTGATGCATGGCCAGGATTCGAACTCGAAATTAGTTTGAAATTAAATAGCGCCACCTGCCAGCGGAATTGCGAATCATTGGTTTACCTTACCTCTCAAACCCCGAGCGGTCGCATGAGATCGCGAAAACTACCTATAATAACGTAGTAACATCAAATGAAACTAGATGGCGCTAGAATGCGAAAATCACGTTTGTTGTCTTAAATATTTATTTTATTCTGATTTTATTCTGATATTATTTACTGATAAATTATTTTTCACTGAAGATCATCGAAGTACACGTAAAGGGTGCGCGGGAACGCGCAATTTACTCGACCAGGTTTGCAAACCTGGTATAGGCATAAAAAAATACGTACCAAGTATGACGACACAGTTTGAACGCGTATATTGTACTTAAAAGTATTTTACAAAAAAAAAGAAAAATACTTTAAGGGTACTTCAGTGTTTTTCAACAAATTACCAATCCTAGGGGGGGGGGGGTGGTGGTGGAGAGTTGGTTCGCCTGAAACTAAATACTTTAAAGTATTTTAAACCTGGTATTTGATGGAGGTGGTATTAATTAGACCTGGCCTTAGAATTTCACAGATTATGTATTTCTATTGCTGCTCTAACAACAAATACTAAAATCAGAATAAAATAAATATTTAAGACAACAAACGTGATTTTCGCATTCTAGCGCCATCTAGTTTCATTTGATGTTACTACGTTATTATAGGTAGTTTTCGCGATCTCATGCGACCGCTCGGGGTTTGAGAGGTAAGGTAAACCAATGATTCGCTACTAATTAAACCACGACTTTGTCTAGATTTCATTACTTTTTAGAGGTAAACAAGCAGCTCCATCGAGACTTGGCTAGTTTTTTACAGAATGTTTTTGGTGGGATTCCACTTCTTTTTGTAGAAACGTAGCCCACGTTTCTTGATTTATTGATTTATTTTATTAGATTTTCTTATTTGATAGTTTTTTTTCTTTTTATGAGTAGTTTTTTTATTATAAAAACAAATCGTAAGCGCGTTTAAAATACAGTCAGCGCCATCTAGCGACGTTTGCGGGTATCACCGCCACTCTTAGTCCAATGCATTATATTTTGATAAAATTTTGAGCGAAATTAATATTTTAGTTTATTTAATTTGTGTAATGTTCGAGTAGAATAAAGTTAATCGTTCGACTATTTCTTCTTGTAAACTTGTAAGTATAAGTAAATATAAAAGCCAGTCTAGTCTTATACAGAGTTTTCCTTTAATTTTATTGCGTACTAGCAGTCCGCCCCGGCATCGCACGGATGTAATAATAATAATATATATAATAATAATAATCATTTATTCAAAAATTCAAGCACATGCATACATAATTAAACAGATATAATTGAGATGTCTTATAGTGATGGCTTGTATATCATAACAAGTTTTTAACAAAGCCTACACTAAGTCATTAAGACTTGTGTTGTAGGCTCTGCTATCCTTCCAGGGGCACCATAGTTCATAGCCATATCTTAAACATTGTAAATAGTAATAATATAATCATCTTTCATTTCACTTATATAAACCATTAAACTAGCTACCAATCATTAACCAATACTTAACAATTGTAGTCAGCCAATTATGAATTATTTATAATAAATTATCTAAACAAACATTATTCGTTATTTATTATTTATTAACGATACACCATTTACTCCTTATTACTGAATTGCCAAAATGTAAGCCATTAATCAATTCCATAATACATACATATTTTTCTTACTCTGTAAACAAATTAAAATTAGACTATCCAATAACAAACATTCCGTATATAAATTAAATAATTTAAGGTTTGCCTAATTACTCAAAAGAAAATGTCCCTACTTATTTTTGTGTGTTTACTGATGTGTATGTAAGTTATGTACTCAGGTGGATAGTGATTAAATGTATAATTTTAAAAACCTAATATATGATTAAAATTAATTATATGTGCATAATGTAAAAATTAGTCTACTACTACGACTACTTCAGTATTTTGAGCACCTTTTCCGTGTCCTCGTAACTCAGTGTTTCCAGCCACTTTCTCAAGGAATTCCTGCACTCGTTGTTATTTAAATGTACTAAGTCTTTAATATATTTATTTGCTATATTATAAATAAATGGTCCCAGGAAAAAATTCTGGCGCTGTGCTGATGTAGTGTTACATGTAGGTGCTGGGATAATTCTATCCTTTCTCCTTTTTCCTATAGATAGATTATTAGCTACATCGACATTTTTGTGTTGGAATAGGATACTGCTAAATATGTATAACTGCCTTACGGTAAGTACTTCGCATTCGCTAAAAAGATCCGAGGTCGGAAATCTGTAGGGCTTGAACGTAGCTACTTTTAATACAGCCCGTTGAGCTCGCTCAAGTTGCAGCATATAGGTGCTGCAAGCGCCACCCCAGGATATATTGCAGTAAGAAAGTGATATTATAGGTAATTTTTTTACACCTTGGGTTACATTATCGAAGTTTTCATACGGATCCCTAATAGTGAGACATATGGTATTGCATACTTTTTTGTAAATATTGATGTCCTCTTTAAAACTGTAGTACATCACTTTGCTCTATTGTCAACAATTTCAGCAGCGTACGCGATATAAGGATTTTTTTGTTTTTTTTTACACGTTGGGTTACATTATCGAAGTTTTCATACGGATCCCTAATAGTTAGACATATAGTATTGCGTACTTTTTTGTAGATATTGATGTCTTCTTTAAAACTGTAGTACATTACTTTGCTCTATTGTCAATAATTTCCGCAGCAAACGCAATATAAGGATTTTTTTTTAATTTTTTCACACTTTGGATTACATTATCGATGTTTTCATACGGATCCCTAATATTTTTGAAAATATACTATAGCCTATGTTCATCAGGGATAATGTAGGATTCTAATGGTGAAAGAATTTTTCAAATCGGTATCAAAGTATCAAAGTAGTTGAATATTTTTTGTAAAGGCGGTATGTCGATCTCTAATAGTTTGGTTAGGCTCTTGTGTTTTCTTATCAGGGTCACCAGGTACTCCAGATCTTCGATTATCCTAGTTTTTATGGTTTTCCCTTTATGTGGCCATTAAACCCTACCTCTGTACCAAATTTCAGCTCTCTGAGTTTATGGGAAGTACTAGTTCTATTCTGATGATCATGAGTGAGTGAGTGAGTGAGTGAGTGAGTGAGTGAGTGTCTGTCTAAAATGCGAAACTTTGCTTTCGCTTAACTTCGTAACTAAATGAGCTACAGACTTGAAATTTTGGATTTTAAGTATGTGATTATGGCTTACTGGATGACGAAAATTTCAGCGTTCTGGTCTTATCCAGAGGTTCTCAAATAGGGGCCTGAAAATGCGGCGAAATGGTTCCAGTAAAGGATGGTACGGCAGTGTTTGCTTCGCGCTCGACTTGGCGGGAGCACTGCCGTGCCCCCAAATTCGCAATTCCGCTGGCAGGTGGCGCTATTTTACCACTATCGGTAAAGTAAGTCGGTAAATTGGTGGTACTTCACATGATCGACTAAAAAGTTTGAAATTGAATTATTGAATTCATGTAGTTAGAAATAGGTACCTAGGTAGATATTATTAATTTCAAATTAATTTCGAGTTCGAATCCTGGCCATGCATCAATGGATATTTCTGTTTGAAAAATGTATATGCGCGTTACACGTGTTTATAACTGTGAAGGAAAACATCGCGAGGAAACCTGTTAGTATTCTTGAAAGTGTCAAAAAAGTAAAAAAAAGATGCAATCATTTTTTCCCGATATAAATTGGGTATAAATAGGAATGAATGGGTAAGAATGACGTCATTCTTACCCATTCATTCCTAATTAAGGTAAGAATGACGTCATTCTTACCCATTCATTCCTGTTTATACCCAATTTATATCGGGTAAAAATGACGTCATTCTTACCCATTCATTCCTATTTATACCCAATTTATATCGGGTAAAAATGATTGCATCTTTTTTTTTTACTTTTTTGACACTTAACTAATTATGGATCACGATTTTTTTCATTAGTTTAGATATTTCGAAAATGTCTAGTGGGGGTAGTCAGAGGCACGTCCAAACATTATATTTGGTACATGCCCACATTTTGCAGTAGTTAGCATTCCAAACGTGACAGGTTGCAAGCCCATCGCCCATCTGTCCGTCCGTCTGTCTGTCTGTCTGTCTGTCCGTCTGTCTGTCCGTCTGTCTGTCTGCAGGTCTGTCTGTCCGTCTGTCTGTCCGTCTGTCTGTCCGACTGTTTATCCGTCTGTCTGTCCGTCTGTCTGTCCGTCTGTCTGTCTGTCCGTCTGTCTGTCTGTCCGTCTGTCTGTCCGTCTCTCTCTCCGTCTGTCTGTCCGTCTGTCTGTCACAGGGCTGTATCTCATGAACCGTGATAGCTAGACTGTTGAAATTTTCACAGATGATGTATTTCTCTAAAAACAGCATAAAATAAATATTTAAGTGGGACTTCCGTACAACAAACGTGATTTTTTGCCGTTTTGATAATAGTACGGAACCCTTCGTGCGTGAGTCCGACTCGCACTTGGCTGGTTTTTTATAGATTACACGTCAAAGTGGCAGGACAAACAATCTATACAACCATGCATAATATGAATAATCAAAATAGATAGAATTTCGATATTTTTTTATGGAATTTGTATTAGGTTTAATTTTGTTACATTGGTGGAGATTCTGTTGTCTCCACGCTAAACTTGAAATTCCTAAAAACGACCGCTCTTATTTCTTTACTAAAGTCTGAATAATTATAATCCAAATTAATAAATTACATGAAAACACCATAATTAATTAGTATTAACCAGTTAGTATTCTTATAAGCGGCGATGGGCTTGCAACCTGTCACGTTTGGAATGCTAACTACTGCAAAATGTGGGCATGTACCAAATATAATGTTTGGACGTGCCTCTGACTACCCCCACTAGACATCTTCGAAAGATCTAAACTAATGAAAATATGAAAATCGTGATCCATAATTAGTTAAGTGTCAAAAAAGTAAAAAAAAAAGATGTAATCATTTTTACCCGGTATAAATGGGTATAAATAGGAATGAATGGGTAAAAATTATTTTTACCGGGTAAATGCCCATCTCTGCACCTACTAACCTAAAGCAATGAATATGAACGAAGCGCTCCGCTCACTCATCACTCGCTCAGTCAGACAGACAGCAGACTAGCAGACAGATTATAATATCAGACTATAGATAGTTTATATGCTCTGTGGATAGAAGACAGTAGAGTAGAGCTGTAAAAGTAACGAATACATATTAAGACTAAGTATTCGTTACTTTAACAGTTACCCTCGTATTCAAGAACGACACTATGAGAACACGCACCCACAGTGGACGAAATCTTTTTTCATAAACATCATTATGTGTTGAGAGGCACTATGGTGCACGCTACCGTGTGCCTTTAGAGCTCAACTTTGGCTAGAGGCACAAGACAATGTGCCTCTAGTCACACTATGCAGTGTCGCACAACACATAAAGTGATTTTTATGAAAAAAGATTTCGCCCACTGTGGGTGCGTGTTCTCATAGTGTCGTTCTTGAATACGAGGGTTAGTACTCGTCGTGGCGCGCCACGACACGATATGCACACTCACCGTCACGACAGTAAGCATCACGACACGCCACGCCACGACACGTATACCTACATAGCTACATAGTTACCTGTTTGATATATTATGTTTATTGAATACCTACTTACCCATAGGTAGGTAAACCTAAAGTATTTATCTAGTTAACTACATAACGCGATAAACATGAGAACCCATATATTTACAATAGAATTACAAAATATTTCAGGTGACAATAATTATAAGGTTTATAGGTAGGTACATTACCCTAAATAGTAAATACCTGCTTAAAATCCTAATCTTATATATCTAGCTACATCTTACCTATTGTATTGGTATTATAAATCCGAAAGTTTGTGAGGATGTTTGGACCTAAGTATTATAAGTAGGTATTTATATTAATAAATATTATATTAAAAAAACAGGTGGGTGTCGGACTCGCGGACGAAGAGTTCCGTACTCTATAAAAAACGGCAAAAAAATCATGATTTTGCCGTTTGATAATTTTTTGCCGATTTTTTTGCCCCACTTAAAATATTTATTTTATTCAGTTCTTAGTAGTTCTGTTTTTGTGTTGTTATAGCTTCAATAGAAATACAATATAAGCTGGAAATAACATATACTTAGGATACTTTTTGTCCAGGTACCACGCGAGTAAAGCCATGGGCGGAAGCTAGCAAAACGATATCTCATAAAAACCTGCAGGGCTATTTTGTAAAAACATGATTATCATGTTATGGTACTGAATGCCATAATACCTACGCTTTTTATGCTGTTTAGGCACCCATACCTACGCTTCCAATAAAATACCTACGCTTCCAATAAAATACCTACGCTGAAGCGTAGGTATAGGTGCATAAACTGTGAATAGTTACTATGAAAAGTGTACAGATTAGGTATTCTCTAACATTAGGTATTGCATTCAACATCATAACATGATATTCATGTTTTTTACAAAATAGCCCTGCTGTACTAGGATGAGAGCGCTTTTTCAAATAAACGGTTTGTATTGGAAATATGATTAAAACTAAGGTATTTTAAACAACATAGAATAGAGTATTTATCTATCTCTTAGGTTAAGCAAAGATTTTGTAACATACGATATTTATTTATTAATTATTCATATTTAAAAAGGAAAATACTTAGTTGTGGTCAATCAAGTCTAGTGGTTTAACGCATCACAACCTTCACTAATCACTAACAATTTTGTTTGCTATGCTTAGATAATGACTGCGAAAATTGAAAATGCCCAAAACCGGTGTAGGCACCACAACCGGGTCTTTACACTACTTAGGTACCTACATTTCATTGTAAGTTACCTATGTGGGGGTGGTACATAGAGGTGTGTTTGTTAGGTATGTACCGGCCATATCTCGCGCACCTCAAAGCTGCTACAAAGCGTCATTGGGAAGGTCTCTCTTCAATAGAAGTGGCGAATACAAAAGACGAAAGAGGGCTAGGTAATGGCAGACACAATGGAAATACTGTTTGGCTAGGAGCGCAGATTAAATGATAGTTACTACGCCAGGAGGCGGCCCCACCCCCCACACAATAGCTCGCGAAACTTATTTTATTCAACGACACTTATTTATTTTTTTGCACCCATCTGCTTTCAGATTTCCACGTGAATGCTTTATGTTTGTGGCGTGTTTATTTCATTTATATCAATATTATAAATGTACAATTTTACAATTTGTACTGTAAAATGTGGGCAGTGGTCAAGTGCCAAAATGTAATTTTAAAAGCCTTTAGATATCTTCAAGGATCTGAGTGCCTGAAGCTCTCAGTAAGTAGATGTATACCGTACCTACTTGGGGATAAGACTGAAACAATTTTTTTTTTTGTTTTTTTTAATCTTTATTATCCTACCAGATTCCTACTATTTCTGAGGGACATTGAGGTTAAAATATACGGATAGAGATATGAGAAAATGTTCTTTGAAATGGCTCGGTTTTGATGAAAACTCTAAGTAATGTAGTAATTTATTCAAATAATGAAAAATTGTTTTTTTTATTCGCAGGTTCCCTACTTTACACTTATCAAAGCACAGGCTACCGAGCTTTGTTCCTTGCGTAGGTGCCGATTTCATAGCTACGCGAATTCGGAGTGCTACGAGCTACGGCGCTACGGCGCTACGACACGCTACGCAACATTTTCTACAAGCAATTCATTTTTCGCTGAATCATGCTAGTTTTTCAACCTCGTTCGAATTTTATTGTTCCGAAGTTCTATTCTACGAATTTTTAGACAACAGCACTCCTATTGTTCAGCTCCTATTCAATAGAGATTCCATTTGTATAGCAACAATCAGCAAGGACACATAATGAAAGATCAATTCATACAGAAAACTACAATTTCCATTAATATCAGTTATTTTGACACGCAATATAGGTATACTATGTCACCGCTGGGTTATCAGTGCGAGCAAAATACTGGAGATTGGATTCTAAAGCGTTGATGTTAAAGGTTAGTTTCGCGTGTTTTTCTGTTTCGCGGGTGTATCATGAACTTATACTGTGTGTGTATGCAAGGTGTATTGTGCGGGTTCACACAATACGCGGTTCGGCTTTGTATCTCGCGTTCGCCATTGTATTCGGACATATTACCCGACGTTACAACATTGTGTCTGCTGCCGTCCCGGCTTCTTCTTTTGATGAGACGTGTATCTTATTTGTCGTACGCACTACTTTTCTGGAAAGCTGCAAAAGGATGGCATTTTTTCTTTTGTTGATATTTTATAAATGTAGGAAAACATGGCGTTACTAATTTACTGGGTGACTAACATCAACACATTGCTTATTACCCTGGAAATCTTAAGTACTTACCTAAATAAAATGAAAAGAGGTAAAAACGTTTGTATCAAAATTATTATTTCTAAACTTTTAATATAGGTACCTAATTTACTAGATTTTAATAAGTACCTCGTCTCTACTCTTCATCCAAAGAGTCTAAAAATGAACCGTCGGTAATGGTGGATATTTACCTATTGATTTTCTCAGTCTCAGAGTCGCTTTATAATAAAGCATAGTTATAGTTATGGTATTATAAACATTTAAATACAGTGCATTAGCGGGAAATGCAGGGTATGCGAAAGGGTGATGTGGAGCGTGCGCGAGATCTATGCGCGAGAATCATTGTGGTATTCGTTTCGTTCATGCCGGCCGGTAGTCTAGTCCTGTCGTTGAATGAACGCGTCCGCTTGGCTGTATATGGCGTGTAAGCTGCTGCCACCGAACTTTTTCGATGAAAAACGTTCCCGCGCTGTTTTCTTTTTAAATTAAAAACTGTGATAGTGATTCTTTTGTGCCAGTTTTTTGTGTATGCAATAGTGTTCTGTGCATTTTTTCTGGATGTTTGGATTTGGAATGCTATTTTGTTCCAGCTGATTTGATGCTACCTACCTATGTAAGTACCTACCTACGAATCATATAAGACTTTTGTAACTATATAGTAATTGGAAAGAAAAACGTAAAAGGTAAGTACCTAACATGAAACAAATTATTTATACAACCAAGCTATAATATTATAAAAAAACATTACTAGCATATCTACATAAGCTAGTCTGAAATAATCTAACACATTTATAGATAAAATCTAAACAGTTTTTCTATTGATATTCTTGTTTATGTTTTGTAGATTTTAGATTTTAGTACAATGACGGAGATTGCATTCAGGTTTAAAAAATACACTAAAACCTTGTGTGAAAAATATTTAAAAGCTTTTTACTAGTATCTTGTTTTGCTTACCTAATATGTAGATACCTATTTAGTTATAAAATGGAACACAGAAGTAGGAACAAGCGAAGAAAATATATTTTGAACATAAGTAAAAACAACGCAAAATGGATGAAAAATTTGTAGTTTAGAGATTTTAACTTCTTCCATGGCACGATGGACATTAGATATAGCCGAGAGAGGTGCGGGTTTGGATCCCTTGCGGAGTCATTGAACCGGTACTACCTGATGTGGGTTTGGTATCTAGTTGCCGGTATCCAGATACTAGCTAATGAAGCTGTCCTGATTTAGGTAATAGATAATACCTAGTCCTTTTAAGTTATAACTATAGATTATTACACGGGTCTTTATCACTTAATTTACTTTATAAAATCCCGTATAAAAATCTATAGTTATGAGAGAAAGAAATTATTTGAGAAATAAATGTCTTTAACCGTATAGTTATGCCTACTAATCACGATAGTTTTTAAAATAACTAACGATCTTCCCAAAAAGCGCAAGTTATCTGGGAGTATACTCGTGAACTAAAAACATGATTTCGTAACAATATTCTATTCACAATTCTAGTTTGAACTGAAATATAGTTTGAACTGATTTGTAATTAGGATTACGAACAATGAAGATTGTCAAAAGTCGTTCCAAAGTTAATTTTGAAGCGAATATTATGTCACGAATGTGTTTTCAGTTCCCGAGTAGATCCCCAGATCGCCGACTCGCCTTTCGCATCAGCGCATTTCGATCAAAATGCATTTACCAGCGGCCGTTCGTTAACCGGCCGTCAATACGGCTCTCGGTCCAGCGGCTATAAATTTAGTATTGAGCGGACACAACAACAAAGCGCGTTTTGTCTTGCAAATGAAAACGCTCACATTTCGCGGTATTGTGCGCGGCTGTTTCGGCGGCCGCCATTATTAACGGCGAACATGAAAGACAAAAGGTTCGTCTGCAGCACTGAGGCTGGCCTAGATAGCGGATTATTGTACTAACACAATAGGAGCGTTAATTCCGACTACCTACTATTATTTTGTTTGCAACTTTATCGCGATTATTGGCGCGCGGCACGCTACATCGGTTTTTGTTTACACTTGTATTTTAACTGACAGCACGGCCGGCTATTGTTTCTTTTTATACGCGTAACAGCATCGATGGAAGCTTTTGTTCTACACATAATATTATATGCAGAGCGGAGTTGACATAATTATGTAGGAAAAACTAAAAAAAAACTCTACGAAAATGTTTTGACCAATCGAAAAGTCAAGAGGCGATATCGTTTTTTAAGTTTTATGAAGGAGCTGTTATTAAATGGGACCAACTTTGTGTTATTCTTTACTCAATAGAATAAAAATCATCCAAATCGGATCGGAAAAAAATACCTACGCGTTGAATTGAGAACCTCCTTTTTGTCGGTAAAAAATATTGAGCTTTATCTCAAGATGTTTTTTATTCTCAGTAAATTCAAATTCAAAAATAATTTATTTCAATAAAATCACAAGGATCACTTTAAAACGTCTTAGGAACTAGGTTAAGCTACGCCGATTCCTCGCGTCGAAACCTAGAAGAATCAGGCAACAAACACGGCTTGGGGTCTACCTTTTTTTAGAGCTCCAGTGTGGTGCCGATTAAACAAAGTGAAGGCTCAAACAAGAATATTAATTAAAAGTACAACTCAAGCACGTACTTACACATAAAAAAAATCTAGCTTGAGTCACAAAAGAGCGTAAACGGATGCGGTAAAGACGAAGCATAATTTTGAAGCGAAGGTAAATAGTTATTGAAACAACTTTCCCCACAAAAGCGTGCGGCTCCGTCGGTACCGAATAAAATGCTTGATCCCCACATAAAGTTACACTTGAGACCCAAAAGAGGTCGCCTCACAAAAGCGTCGTAATTGGCCCGTTCTTTTTCAACTTTCCTGAAGCATTCAGAGCCAATGAAACGTGTGCATTTAAATGACGTTCCATGGCTTTGTGGGGTCACACAGTCACACTATATAGAGTTGTTCGTGAAACCGCGTACCCACTTTTGTTTAGTCGGAGGTCGGGGAGCTACTAAAGAACCTCTTTGCTTGAGAATCATTAGTCATGCTTATATTTGTGTGCCGTGTTAGTTGGGTTGAAGTCAAGTGCTGTTGAGAATATTCAGTTGGCGATTTACACACATTCCTTTATAGACCAATTTTGATCAAAGCATATATGGTTATGTTGGTAGCAGTGTAAGCTTTTGATAAGAAATTTTTAATTAGTACTTATAATTATATTATATTATTAAATATATTATATAGTAATTTATAGCAAGCAATATATGAGTATGTGCCAGATGCAATTTTTGGATGTGCCTCTGACTACCCCCTTTGACACACATTTCCGTCGGTCAAATCAGATCTATTGTATTGAAAATAATGTCAATATAGATATTAGCGACTAACAAAACCAAGGTTAGGTACCTAGTTACAGTCATAACACGCGACTATTCCAAAGAAATCCAATTTGATTTCCAATACCGACTAAAAATATAACAACACAAGAAACATCTATTGCTTTAGAACCGAGCATTCGTAAAGAAATGCGGTTTCTTTCGTAGAACGCATCACAAAACATACTTACACAACACATCCCTCCTATTGAAACTCCCCTCGCCTCCATTCATACTTTTAGCTTTTGTGGCGCACAGGCTTTTTGTAACAATGCCCGTGAATAGTCACTGTCGAAATATTGTAAGCGTGTCGTCAGAGGCTATGGGAGGTTGCAAGTGAAGTTGTACCTATAAGTTTTCTGTTGAATAGTTTAATAGCTTTTGTAAAATCCTTCTTCGAGATCAGACCAGCGCGCACCTAAAAATGAAATGAAATAGGATCACCTGTATTCCCCAAGCAGATATCCAGGCACTCAGATTCTTGAACACGCCTAAAAGTAGTCAGAAGCATGCCCAGACATTACATTTGCACACATGTAGAGGTAGGTAACTAGCATTACATACGTGACAGGATAGAATGCTTAAAACAAGCTTTTGTAAAATCCTCATTTGAGCTAGAGATCAGAGCGCGCTGTCATCTGTCACATCAAAACTTTACAGGTATTCAAAGTTTTAACTCAATCAGCCTATTTACTAAAGGGTTCCATTGAACAGCTCTTGACTCTACCATCAGATCAGCTCGCTGTCACCATATTATTGTATTGCCCTGAAAGTTACACAGGTACGTTAAATCTCAGCGGGGGCACTAGTTTAAAGTTCAATTTCAAGATTTGACCCGTAACTACTACCATATTACTAGTAAGAAACTAACAGGGGAAGTAGAATAAAAGCTTGGAAAAATATACAGTTCTGTGGTTTTGTATTGAAATAAGAAGAACCGATAAAGCTGCGGTAGAGAGGAAGAAATCGATTGGCCGAATGATCAGAGATGTATGATCACTGATAGCGCGTCGGTCACTTTTACCCACGGCTTTTGAATCGGAATGGGGTTATTTCGACCCAAAAGTCGTGGGTTTAAACCCCTGACATAGATAGATAGATAGAAAATTCTTTATTGCACAATACAAGAACATGTACATAGGCGAACTTAATGCTAGTTAGCATTTTCTTCCAGCTAACCTTTGTGTAATTTGGAAAGGGAATGGTAGTGCTTTGTAAGAGAGAAATCATTGAATTTATTATATTTATACACATACTTACTAAAAAATACATAAACTTACATATATACCATACCATAATACCTAGTATCTACAAAAAAAATATATATAGGTGCTCAAATTGGATGAGTATTTTGCAGAGAGAGATAATGTTGGTATAATTTGGACTTGAAGATTCCCATGGATGAGGCTTTGCGTATGTCTACAGGGAGAGAGTTCCATAGGCGGATCGCAGTAACCGTGAAAGAGTCGGTGTAAAAGTTTGTGTTATGTTGACATAGCTGATGCATGACGCTTTAAATTACCATAATTTAATGTAATTACTTAAATTGGAAATTACATTAGTAAAGAAACTGCTGTCTTAGAAGTTAGAACCTTAACATTCTAAGACATCAATAAATAAATACCTATTGGTACGCAGTGCCTTCTAACCTCTAACTCTAAGTAAAACTGATATAATAACCTACAGCGCAGAAGGCAGAGCTACTACCAACTGAGCTGTGATGCCAGTCATTGACTGGCAGTCAAACAGACTTACAGACCTTACAGTAAAATATAAAAATAATTAATAAATGATAAATGATTTATTTTTTATTTATTTACTAGCGACCCGCCCCGGCTTCGCACGGGTAGCATGTTATTATACATATAAACCTTCCTCCTGAATCTCTCTATCTATTAAAAAAAACCGCATCAAAATCCGTTGTGTAGTTTTAAAGATATAAGCAAACATACATACATACATATTACATACAGACGCGGGATAAGCGGAAAGCGACTTTGCTTTATAGGTACTATGTAGTGATCATCGACTATGTAGTCGATGGTAGTGATACAAAACACAGATCGGGTACAATTAATGGCAGATAGTGTTATTAAACCTAAGTTAGGTTTGTCTTAACACTAGGTTCTCAATATAATATAATTAACTTTTAAACAACAACTACATAACACAATAATGAAGATAAACACAAAAAAAATACAAATATTCTCAAACCAAACAAATACAGTTTATGAGCCCACACTCACACACACCCATCGTTAAGCAACCAGCCAACCTGACAACTACCTACCGTAGTATGATTGACTTAGTCACAGATTAGGTAATAAGTAGTGCGTATTAGTAGGTACGGTGTAGTGGTTACCTATCACTGTGTGTGTGCGCGTGCGCATTATATTTTGCTATTTTATTAACCTACAACTATTTTGCCTACACCTAATAACCTACATAAAGGATGCTCCATTTTATAATTGATATTGTATTGTACTGAATCCGAGCAATCCATGCTGGTTTTTTGACCATTGTTTTCAATGCCCTCAACAAGATAAAAGCTTTAAACAAATAGCCAAGCATTGAATATTTTGCCAGAGTAACATAGGTCTTCAGTGGCCGAAGCATACGATCACACAGCCCACTGGTACATAAAAGTCTTATGAAAGTAAACAATGGTTAAGGGGGTGTAGGGGTGATCGGTATTTGGTGCTCTTTGTTGAATAACTTTTGTTCCTATTGTGCTGAACTGAAAGAGCCGCGAAGACTCGGCGTGGGACATAAACCGAAATTCATCAGGGTTACGATTGTTCGGTTTCTATGCATTTTCTATTCTGTAAAAATACCTTTCAATAAAATGAATAAGTTCACAAATAAAATCTCCACAAACTTCACATGAAAATACTGTATACCTACATACATATATAGACTAGTGGAAACTCACGCGACTTCGTTCACGTGAATTTATATATACATATAATATATGTATATATAAATTCATATATATCTTTATTTTATTTCTTTACTTGCAACCTGTCACGAAATTAATGTTAGTAACATTAATTTCGTGACAGGTTGCAAGTCCATAGAAAAAATATTTACTTCCAAAAATTTTCTCTGAAATAGCTGTAAAGAAAGTAGTTCCAGTAGAACTTACTAACATTCCATCATTACTGATGATCAATCTCGATCAAGATACCTTTCAAACAAAAAAATATATAAAAATCAGTTCATCCGTTAAGGAGTCACTCGTACGTTGCCAAAAGATAAACACACAGACAGTCACGACAAACTTGTAGCACTTTTATTCTGCGTCGGGAGTTAAAAATAGTAAAAAAACCGGCCAAGTGCGAATTGGACTCGCGCACGAAGGGTTCCGTGAAAAATTCTATGAAAAACGGAAAAAAAAACGTTTGTTGTATGGGAGCCCCACTTAAATATTTATTTTATTCGGTTTTTAGTATTTGTTGATATAGGAGCAACAGATATACTTTCATCTGTGAAAATTTCAATTGTCTAGCTATCACGGTTCATGAGATACAGCCCTGTGACAGACAGACGGACAGACGGACATACAGACAGACAGCGAAGTCCCTATTACTAATAATAGGGTCCCGTTTTTACCCTTTGGATACGGAACCCTAAAAAGTATGTGTTGGTAAAATAACCAGCGCGGTGCTAGAATTCAGAGCGCGGCGCAAGGACAGGCTATTTTCACTTCCACACTTAGCAATTACTTAGCTTTTCCAAAGGCGTTCTCCGGTCAAATCTAAGCATTGAATAGAGACACCGTCTCGCCCTTAAAGTCCTTTGCTGATATCTTATTTATCTCTTTAACAAACTAACAAAAGATGTTTCTGAAAGTCAGTGCGCGATTATCAGGCCTCTCCATTTTAATTTATAAAGTCAAGGGGTAGCTATTTGTATTTATTTGTAACCTTTTAGAACTAGGATCGAGATACTAGCATTATCTAAGCTACTATGAGTTAGGGTAGGTTGTAATATAAATTTCACTCAGAGGGATGACTGAAAAGTTAAAGTTATTCAGTCTAAAGGTAATTTTTAAAAGGTTAGTAAGTGAGTTCGGTTGTTTAGGACCAAACTTGCAAGTAAATGTTGACACAGTTAATTAAAGAATAATATGTAAAATTTGATCATATTCGCTGGATGACTAGGTATTTAAATTTTTACAGGCATACATAAGGTGTGATTGAGCTTACAAACAACCAATCAAACAAACTTTCGCATATTAGTGTGATGTTGTATTATAATAGGTAGGTTGATGCCTAATTATTATGACAGCGCTTTTGTGTCAGGACAATGCCAGCTAATTCCTGATCCATGTAACTTCGTGCATTGTTCCTGTGTTGACAGATTTTGCTATTCTCAGCACAACGGAGATACAATACCTACCTATACTATATACAAATACACAAACACAAGACAAAGAACTACATTTGAAACGATTTATAATTAAGGAAAGGATCATTGAAAAACACCGGCCAAGTGCGAGTCGAAATCGCGCACGAACGGTTCCGTACCATTATCTATAAAAAACGGCAAAAAATCACGTTTGTTGTATGGGAGCCCCACTAAAATATTTATTTTATTCTGTTTTTAGTATTTGTTGTAATAGCGGCAACAGAAATACATTATCTGTGGAAATTTCAGCTATCACGGTTCATGATATACAGCCCTGTGACAGACAGACGGACAGACCCCTTTTTACCCTTTGGGTACGGAACCCTAAAAATGATAGGCCCTAAGCCGTGTTTGTTGCCTGATTCTTCTAAGCTTGGTCGCGAGGAACCTTGTGTAGTGAATTCGAATTTCCAAGACTCACAAATTGTTGGTTATTCTTGGGCGTGTGCTGGACGATTAGAAGACATCTATCTTAGTATCCCTTGTTAAAACTAAAATGCTTAATCCTGAAGAAACAGTTACGAAATTTTGTTTTCGGTCCGCGAGTAGACCCCTTGGTCCTAGAAATTCGAAATTTGCACTAAAAAGGAATTTCCGATATTCAACCCTTATACAGGTGCAGCGGGGGGTTAAAGTCTGTTTAAAAATAACTTCACATGAATTTGCGAGGGTTTACACTAGTTTTATATGAATATGAATTCGGAACTGCTTGCTAGCACCAAAAGTATGTGTAGGTACTGGAGATGTGACTCTAAAAGCTTTCTAATGGCAACGGAGATATATCTCTATGCACTGGCACTTAAAAGATCGGAATATGGGTTAGTCGGTCTTATCTACGAACTTACAAGTTTACAATTTAAATCAGCTAAAGAGTATATCTTGAATCTAAAAGAACTGATGGCCATAAATAATATCTTTGATTCTCCAACGATTTTCCATCAACAATGTGAAAATCAATTCATGGTCTTCCTTTTATTTCTGACAGTATGTTATTTAGCAAAAAATAATCCTTATGATGAAGCCTTTCGATCGGTATGATATAGCTACAGGATAATTATTTTTCTCGTGTAACGGGTTCGATTCCCGGTTCAACCATGTAATTATTTAAAGATCTATGAATGCAGTTTAAATTGTTTTATGAATTGAAATAATGTCTTCTTTCAGTAAAATGTTCCATCTACAGTATTAAGAGTACTTTCCCTCCATGTGGCATATCCGTGGGACGCCCTGTATAGTCCCCGTGTCATAGTGTTTGTAACCAAACTCCTCCGAAACGGCTTGACTGATTTTTATGAAACTTTTGAGTATATACAATAGGTATAAGAGTTGATCGTTGTGTATTTTTTATACCCCAAAGTGATAAGGGAGGCATAATGTTCGGAAAAAACTAAAAGTGCTTTTTTTTGTGGGATTATTGAAATTTTACAGAACAACGTCTGTCGGGATAGCTATAATATTTTTATGTCAATTAAAAAAAGGAACACTGAAATTAAACAGAATATTTTTAATTTCACATTTGTTGGATAAACTTAAAAAAAAATTGTCCAAATTAACTCAATGTTTACGATTCATCACTACATAGTATAAAGCAAAGTCGCTTTCCGCTTCCCGCGTCTGTATGTAAGGTGTCTCAAAAGAAAGTTCACATTTAAATCTTTTTTTAAAAGAAAAGTCTTAGCTTTATTGAAAAAATGTTTATTATATATTGAAGTACACTGTTTGGGAATTTATTTTTTAAAAATAACATCGTCCAAAAGTAAACCGTTGCGCTCTCGGCATTCATTTAGTCGATAGTCGGGCACTAAAATTGCCTATGATAGCTCGGCAGGTAGTCTCCGTGATGGCTGCCATTTCATGACGGATATTTTCTTTTAATTGTGCCAGGGAAGTCGGTTTATTAGCGTAAACTTTTGATTTGACATAACCCCACAGGAATAAATCCATAGGTGTTAAATCGGGACTCCGTGGAGGCCAATTAATGTCACCTCGCCTGGAGATTAATTTGTTCGGAAAAAATTCTCGAACTCGAGGCAGAGATCTGTTGGACGTGTGTGAAGTTGCTCCATCCTGCTGGAACCATGTTCTTTGGTTGTAACCAGGAAAGTTTTGCAGTTGGGGCACGAAAAACTCGTCTATCATCTCCACATAACGCTCTGAATTCACTGTGAGCGTGCGTCCCTCCATCTTCAAAAAAGTAAGGGCCGATAATTCCTCGCGCCGACATCGCTGCCCATACGGTGACTTTGGGTGAATGTAGCGGTTTCTGATGTTTTTGTTTTGGATTGGTTGCACTCCAGTAACGACAATTTTGCTTGTTTACATGCCCATTCAGGTGAAAATGGGCTTCATCGGAAAACAAGATGTTGGTGAACGTTGGAAAGCGCTCAATCATCTGATTTACAAAGTCAAGCCTCTGACCAGCATCTTGAGGCTTCAGTTCTTGCACCAACTGAATTTTGTACGGGTGCAGCTTTAAATCTTTGTGTAAAATGCGGCATAATGAAGATCTGTGCACATTTAAAGCAACAGCACGCTTCCGAATCGAGAGGTTTGGATCATCTCGAATAGACTGAGTAACACTGTCCACGTTTTCGGCTGTTCTTGATGTTCTTGGTCGCCCAGATTTTGGTTTCTCCAGAGTTGACCCAGTCTCTTCAAACTTCTCAACCCATTTTGCAATGAGTCGAGTGCTAGGCGCATCATTTAAGTGACGAATATGTCGAATACTGCAGAATTTTCTACGCGCTACAGTCGCCGAATTACCGTTTTTGTAAAACTCACGTACGCACAACGCACGGTCCGCACCAGAGAAACGCTCCATAGCGACTAAATTCCCAAGAGCCAGACTACCGACTGACATACCCCCCGCGCCCCTCAGAATAGTTGCTTTCGCGTAATAAGATAAGCAAATGTGTACTTACTTTTGAGACACCTTGTATGTATGTATGTATGTTTGCTTATATCTTTAAAACTACACAACGGATTTTGATGCGGTTTTTTTTAATAGATAGAGTGATTCAGGAGGAAGGTTTATATGTATAATAACATGTTACTCGTGCGAAGCCGGGGCGGGTCGCTAGTAAACTAATAAGATATTCATAGTTTGTGCAGTTAAATTATGTGAGATCCTGTATTGTATATAATTAACTAGCAGACCTGTGACAAACGTTGTTCTGTCAATTTTTTTTGTAATAATGACATAGGAAAAAGCAATTTCAGACAGCTTCCAATTTTTTCCCTACAAATCTTGTACTGATAAAATAAATTACGAATTTTGGTCGAATGGGTATCATTCATTAGTCAAAACTGCGTTGCTATGACTACTAAATGTTTTTAGTCTGTGATGTCAGATTTGTTGCACACCAACGTACATCTATACGAAAATCATCCATTTTGCGTTTTTCATCATTTAGGGGTTGATAAGTTCCCCGGATTATAAGTTCCCCCCCCCCCTTTATTTATTCTGATTTTTTATATACCTACATACTACAGCAAATTACATCTAAATCCGTTTTTGTCGTTTAATTTTGATTAGGGAACAAACATAGCAGCCTAATCACAAACTTTCACATCTATACTTATAATAAATCTGTAGAGAGGTCAATTCTGTACATGAAATATATTTCCAAAATAACTATCAGGGGGTGATTAGGGATCGATACTGATGCCAAAAATGCAATCAGTAAAATTTTTGTCTGTCTGTCTGTCTGTCTGTCTGTCTGTCTGTCTGTCTGTCTGTCTGTCTGTATAACCGTTATAGAAACAAAAACTACTCGACGGATTTTAACGAAACTTGGTCCAATTATTTTTCATACTCCTGAGCTGGTTATAGTATACTTTTCATCACGCTACAATCAAAAGGAGCAGAGCAGTGAAGGGAAATGTTGGGAAAACGGGAGAAGTTACTCCATTTTTTAAGATTCCGTCGCGTGTGCAACTTTAATGGTTAAAGCTACACAAAAATCATGTATGACGGAAATGTTCTCCTTAAAATTATATAAAAAATATCCCACGACAGCATATGTCTATCTTTTATGGTTGACTTACAATAACACGTGTAACTCCCGATAGCTTAGCAGTTCGAAGCTTTCTGATTATATGTGTCTACTCTTACGTTTATAACACTCTCAGTCATCCCTCATTAAAAAAGTTAACATTATTAACTATTCCATAAAAAAAGAATCATAGAAATCGTGTGATACTACGCAGCCGGACCCACCGTGGATAAGGGTTAATTTTAATGCAGTTACAAATCTATGGAATTGTACGAATTGTACTCCAAAATCAGCAATTGTACTAGAAGGGGTCAAAAAAAGCTGTGAAAAAAAACGTTTTATATAAAGACATTCTGTAGTATATTTAGTATCAGCATTGCACCCGTGCGAAGCCCGGGCGGGTCGCTAGTTTATAATATTACGATAGAATTATCTACTCGTAGGTAGGTATGTAGGAAGGATATCTTTAAAAATATGAAAATGGATATTGTCCGATCCCCCACTAAAATGCGTGTGACGCATTTAGAATGTTTGTCCTGCACTTCATATTGAAAGCTTCGTCCCCTCGTGATATGCAATTCCTTCTTCCGTTATTTGACAACGTTTCACGCAAGAATCTGTCTATAACATGCCTGGAGGAATAAAGGGAAAGAACGCAACTTATTTTTAGGGTTCCGAACCTAAAGTGTACAAACGGGAACCTATTACTAACACTCCGCCGTCCTCCGCCTCATCTGTCACCAGTCTGTTTCTCATGAACTTTGATAGCTAGACAGTTAAAATTTTCACAGATGATGTATTTCTGTTGCCGCTATAACAACAGATACTAAAAACGGAATAGACTAAATTTAAGTAGGGCTCCCGTACAACAAACGTGACTTTTTTGCCGTTTTTTTATGGATAATGGTACGGAATCCTTCGAGCACGAGTCCGACTCGCACTTAGCCGGTTTTTTTATAGATAACCTTTCGTGCGCGAATCTGACCCGGTTTTTTATATATATTCTCGTCTAATTGTTGTAATAAAATATGCATTCAGAAGGCAATTTTGCCAACCACGGTGCGGCAAGCTAAGCAAGCTGAAAAAACATGAAAAGATAGACAAGAAGCTGAGTAAACATTACTGGCAAACAGAGTGAACCGTGGAAATCTCTCATGTGTCTTTGAGATAAAGATGACATTGTTACAGCATGACTTGCAGTCTGGACGCAGTCGTTTAGTAGGTAAGTAAGTATTTATCTAGCAAACAAATTTCCATACTTTCGCAGTTATGATTAGGCCTGGGAAAGGTTAAAACAAAGTCTAACTTTGGACCTTTGTGTGAGGTACGCGTATGCTGAGCAGGAAGGCGCCGAGTTAAATTTAAAACAAATAATAATTCTGTACATTCACCAGACAATGGCCGAACCAAGAACATTTTCCAGTTTCAAACATGAAAATTCATATCAGCATTGTCGCACACAAAGGCTGAGTTGCGGCCTTCAAACATAAAGGACCCGCACATTAGTGTAGTAAAGTGACCGCGAGTGAATGTGAGCGCTGAAGCGGCAGGATTGCAGCGCCATTGTTACGCATAGTCTGGACTTGACTTCGCGGTACAAAAATCAATGGGCGAAAGAACTTGAAGGTGTTTTTTGTCCTTCCTAAAAAAGCCGTGTTGGCCGAGTGGGAGGTACCTCGACTCCCAATCCGAAGGTCTTGCGTTCGAATCCAATGCTTCAATGGATTTTTCTGATCGAAAAATGTTAGGTATAGTCTGAACTTGACTTCGCGGTTCAAAAATCAATAGTCGAATGAGCTCGAAAGTGTTTTTCGTACTTTGATAAAACGATGAAACAAAACATCGTGTGGAATCTAGTTTAGAATAATTGTAAGCGGCGACAGGCTTGTAACCTTGTCACGTGTGGAATTTTAACTACTGCAAAATGTGGGCATGTACCAAATGTAATGTTTGGACGTTTCTCCGACTAACCCCTTTAGACATCTTCATGGATCTGAGCGTCTGGAGATCTGAGAGGATGTCTGCAGGTGGGGTTACAGTCGTGTTCCTATTTCATTTCTATCTCTTCGGCATAATATGTCGTAATGAAAATGGCGGCTGTAATAACAGCGATTGCATTAGTTATGGCCGATAATATTGGTCGCCGGTGTATTCTTTACCAGTGGGCATAGTACTGTAAAGTAGACGTAGGTCTCAGACACCAACAGCATATAAGTATAAATCCAAAAAAATGATATACCAGCGATAATGATGATACCAGCGCGCCCTTTAGTTGTTCACATGTTTTGTCAAGGAATATTTCAAATTCAAAATTACATTTTTTTCTAAAACTTTAAGTGTTGCGATTGCTATTGTCATAAACATGGAATGAAATAAAATACAAAATAAAATGTGCCATGTAATGTTTGGACGTACCTTTGACTACCCCTCTTGGGAAATATTAGCTATTAATGGATCCGAGCGCCAGGAGATCTCAAAAGATGTTACCATACTTGGGGATTAGGTATATTAAATTTGTATATCCTTGCTAAACTGAAACAGGGTTTTAATGACAAAAATGATATGCTATACTATACACTATTGAACAAATTGAACAACCTATGTAATTTTGAGCGTCCATATAAGTAAACTTCATTGAACAAGCTCCAGGCTTATCCTCATAGCAACTTGTGAATAACACTGCTATAGTCACACGTCGCTTTAGAATATGGTATTGTAGCGTAACGCGAGTCCGCAAAGTTCTTTTGTCACGATTATCGTACAAATCCGATCGGGGAAGTGTGCCGGCTTTCAACGGCAAACTGCATTATAAGCTATCGGCCATTGTATTCCATCGGTAGGGCTGTCTGTTTTGTTTATCGGGAAATTCGAAAATCGCGTTCCGAGAATTCAAAACTCGATACTTTTTAGTAACTACAAAAGTATCGATTGATTTTTTTTAGGAAATAGATTTTTTCTTAGATTTTATTTTTTAAAAAGCTTATTTTGTTCCTTCCGTCATGTAGGTTCATGTATTATCACATGCTCGAAACGGCAAAGAAAATATTCGGTCCGATACCAATTGAAATTTTGGTATTCCGGTTGGTATTAAGGGTTTGCAACTTAATGTTCGGAAGCTTATGGACGTGTCTCTGCCTGACTTATTTAACCATTTTTCATGGATCTGAGTGCCTGGTGATCAGTGGATGTCTTCCGTACTTAGGGATTACTTAAGTGATACCCGTATAAATAATAATATTAGTTATTATAATAGCTGGTCATCACTACGCCTGACAACCCTTAACTACAGATCTAGTGCTGCGTAGAGACAATAGGCTAGTGACGATTAAAGTTCTGAATCTAGCTCGCTAGACGCTAAGCACCTAACTCTTGTATGAAGCTAAGTTACCCTCGTATTCAAGAACGACACTATGAGAACACGCAGCCACAGTGGACGAAATCTTTTTTCATAAAAATCACTTTATGTGTTGTGCGACACTGCATAGTGTGACAAAGTTGAGCTCTAAAGGCACACGGTAGCGTGCGCCATAGTGCCGCTCAACACATAAAGTGATGTTTATGAAAAAAGATTTCGTCCACTGTGGGTGCGTGTTCTCATAGTGTCGTTCTTAAATACGAGGCATAGTCTGTTATTCTAAAAGACGAACATCACAACTTAAAAACAATCACAGAACATATTTTCGTACATATATTCCTATCAGTGCTTGCTCTGAACTTCTGCATGATAAAACATTTTGGGACAACCTGTATAGCGCGTTACTTTGCAGTCACGAACAAGCGTAGCTTCATCTAGCTCCTTAGACATTTCAAAGTGAAACTAGTGGGAACCATCGCAACTTCGTTCATGTGAAGTTATTTTTAAACCGACTTCATCATCCACTGCATCACCATAAAGGTTGAATTTCAAGACTTCCTTTCTTAGCGCAATGCTACACTACAAAAGGAATAAGTACATCCTCCAAAGTTTCTAAAACCAGTGGTTTAGGCTGATCAAGATAGATCAAGCAGTTATATAATTTAGATAAATATGTAGGTGTCTTTTGACTTTACTTTGACTTTGAATCGTGTGCCTCGCTAGTACCAGCACAGCTTACAGATCCTAAGCCAGAGATACAAGGCTGGAACTTCCCAACTCCATCCGGCAGATTATAGCCGATCCATTGAAAATATCCATAAAAGTCGAACATTACCCGAAACAATGGAGGGAGGGCTTCGGTATTAGGTGCTTGCGACGCTATTGAACAACTTTTGTCCCATTGTGTTGTCCACTGAGGGAGCCGAACACAAAGACACGACGCAGACATAGACCGAAATTCATCAGCAACCCGATTGTTTGCTACATAAAGGACCATTGTCGACAAATATGATATCGTAACACAATGTGGATGTAATAATTAGAGTACTTAGGTGTTGGACGTGAATGGATTTCGCATTATTGCCGGACATGTTGTCGCGGCCGTGATCTAGTAGGTCGAATACATATTTGTCTTCATAAATACATATCTAACCTCTTTGCAAGGCATTCCTCCGTTCTTTTATGTAAATGTTTGCTGGATAGGACAACCTTCTTACTTTTTTTATAAAGCATAACAACGCGATAAATACCCGTTTTAAAAACGAATCGAATCGCGGAAATAGTTTAAAAAAACAACAATAGTTTCCTTGTATGGTTCCAAATGAATCTGGAATTCCGACCGTTATATATACTTTTTGTACGCGACTGAATGCCAAATTAAAAACGCCAAGTATGTTTACAAAATTAAACATATATTAAAGGCGATTGTCTTTTGCTGCAGTTTGATGAAAACTTTTTGTAGGGTTCGTAGACCCAACGAAAAAACAGAAACCTTATAGAACCTCTCTCGTTCTATCTGTCTGTCCGTCTATCATAGCCTATTTCCTCTTAATCTACTGGACGAAAAGAGTGGTGACACAGAGTTAGGTAACCCAATCATGAAATACTAGTGTAAATAGAAGAATTCTGACTATGCAGGGATTATTTGAGAGGCAAACTATTAGAAAATTTAAACGAAAAATCTCCAGAAATAAGATACCTACTGGTGTGAAATTAAAACTCCATCTGCCATTCTAGAGGTTAGTTCTTTAACTCCGTGTTCTTAAAGCGCGTGCCGGAATGATTCCCGTTGACAATAGCCCACTCTCCCTTTTTCGTATTTGAACTCACTTAAACAACCCACCATTTACGGTTGGCTACTTTGCTTACATTGTTTGTCTTCGTATTTCCTTACTTACCTTTTTTTTAGCCGACTTCTAAAAGTAGACGGAGTAGCGCCTGGCCAATTTGTATCGTCGATGCGTAGGACTTTGGTTAGGATTTAATTTAAATAGAGCGAAAATCACATCCATATACAATTTTAGTCATTTTAAATTGCAAATAAATACTGTGTCATTTGTAACAAACTTAACCACTACATATTATAAAGCAAAGTCGCTTTCCGCTTCCCGCGTCTGTATATATGTATGTATATGTTTGCTTATATCTTTTAAACTACACAACGGATTTTGATGCGGTTTTTTTAATAGATAGAGTGATTCAGGAGGAAGGTTTATATGTATAATAACATGCTACCCGTGCGAAGCCGGGGCGGGTCGCTAGTTCCTGAATACGAGGGTAAGTAACATAAGGCAGTGCATTGAAGGATACATTCAAAAGTTCAAGTTTCTAAGATCAACGGTTGAAACTGTCATTGGTGTCGATTCTGACAATTTCGCTCTTATTCCTTTACGTTAAAGTCTAAATTAAATTAACCTATAAATGGAAGAATTCTTAAATTTAGAATATATATATTATTTTTTTTCGTATTTATTTCGGATGTGCTAAAAAAATAAGAAAGTCAAAATTTCACTTTAGTCAGCACCTTTTTACATGCTGACTAAATTTACGTAAAAAACCGTTAAGTTACTTAAAACTAGCCTACGTTTTAAAACTGTCATTCTGAGGTTACTCGAATTTAGACTCTAACGTAATAGAAATAAAAGGATCGTGTTAATTCCCAAATTTTAAAATGTACACAACTAAATCGCCACTTTAGACTTTAACGTAAAGGTATAGGAGCGAAATTGTATTAATTTTATTTTAGTAAATTTTAGCATTAGCACGGTGCCAACAGAATCGACACCATTGTCTATATGTCAGTCAGTCAGTCAGTCGATTAAGACTTTGATTCTTTAAATATAGATTAGTATTTACTAAAAGTCAAATCGGGGCTTAGGGAAATAATAAAAACTGTACACAGTTCTGAGAATATCTTCGGACAAATTAAACATGACCAGAACCGCTGCTTCCGAACCCACGATCTTATCACCAAAAGTCGAACTTCCTCTCCTCTATGCCATTATAGCCTCAGTCCATAAATGAGATGCAGTTAATAAATGCATAATACCTATTAGCTGTCGACTTGGAAAGGAGCCAAGCATTTTTTATCGATTCCCTAAACAATAGGGGATGTGGCACAATAGTTTTGGATGGCTCGCGATTGTAGATTAGTCAGGCCACCCCATTTTGACATCGGGGCATTCTTATCTTGGGAGATAAACTTGAAAGAAATTCACGAAGATAGTCTCATACTTATTGGGTGCTGCAAAATCATCTCTAAACAAGGTTTTTTTTTAATACATCTATACTAATCTATATTATTATTATACTAATAGTAACTCTGTCTGTCTGTGACGTTATCACGGCCAAATGGCTGGCCTGATTGTGATGAAAGATATAAGATAATGAAAGAAGGCAAAATATAAAGATAGTTTAAAGTCTTGGGACGGACATAGGCTACTGTTTCCCCATAATTTTCTTTTGTTTTTATGATTTTTTGTTTTACGATAAAGTATCGAATCGTGTCAATAATCAAATCAGTAAACTCACTCTGATTCTACGCGGTCGAAGTCCCGGGTAAAAGCTAGGAGGTAGGTAGGGTGAGAGTGGGCATTTTAATAAAATTTAAATTTTCAAATAAGCGGTTTATTTTTAAAAAAATGATTTAAACGACGATTTTAAATAACATAGAATAAAGTATTTATTAAGGTTTTGTAACAGGTGTTATTTATTTATTAACTATTCATATTTAAGTAGACAAAACGGGAAATATTTAGTTATGGTCAATCAAGTCTAGAGGTATAACGCATCACAACTATCACTAATAAAAACAGACTATAGACAAAGAATTGTATTATTTACTAGCGACCCGCCCCGGCTTCGAACGGGTAGCATGTTTATTATACATATAAACCTTCCTCCTGAATCACTCTATCTATTAAAAAAAAACCGCATCAAAATCCGATGTGTAGTTTTAAAGATATAAGCAAACATACATACATACATACAGACGCGGGAAGCGGAAAGCAACTTTGCTTATACTATGTAGTGATAGATTTTAAACAAGTTTGTTTGCTATGCTTAGTTATTGACTGCCAAAATTGAAAATGCCCATACCCGGGGTAGGCACAACAATCGGGTCTATGACCCTATATAAACACGCCTGTTTCCCAGATGTGTAGGTAGTAACCTCGGTTTTTCACTTGCTAAGATCCAGACATAACTTCTGCTTCATTCGCTCTCAGCTTAAAATTAGATCGAGAGTGAAGAATTGATCTAATTTTTAGAGTATGTTAATAGTCGTCGGTAGATTAGGTCTAATTATTATTATCCGGAATTATATCTGGTAAAATAATTTACAAAATAATTTATTGAAAGGTATTTTTTTACAATAACAAGAGACAAGTGCGAGTCGACTCGTGCACTGAGAGTTCCCGGAAAATGTTTAAAAATATATGTAATGGGATTTTTTTTTATATTTTACTAAAATTCTGAATTCTATGCGATTTATATATAAATTAAAACTTATTCACGATATGCAAATCTAACCCTTTTCAATGATAATGCATTCGACATAGTAGCCCTCTTAATTCCACCCCTTGCTCCATTTATGTATATGAGTTTTTGAAAGAATCATCCTAATTAGAATTAGATTTTGTTTTATGTAGCTTGTTATATTATCATCATATATCTCTATCAACTAACTATTTCGGATATTTCACTTTGCAAACTTCGAAATTAATGGATGCATGTGAATTAGTTAATTAACTATAGAACGGGAAAACGGGAACTAAAATATCGATGATTTCACCCCTAAATATACCAAAACCTGGTATCAGAATTTTCTGAAAATGTCATCAAATGGAATCAAATTGGTGTCATAATAATCAGAAGTTTGGGCAAGATTACGCATAGTATTCTAAATGTAAGATGCAAAAAAAAAAAAAAACTGATTACATGGCAAGTGCCAACCCTATTTTTATCAATGAATAGCAATATTGAATCACATTAGGTTAATACACTATGAATAATGCCGTTTTATTACTATTGTTGTCAGCGGGACAAGGCAATTGAGTTTTTTGAGGGTACAACCCTATTGTGCCATGACAATCGTGATTTGGAGAATTGTTGACCGGTGGTTACTTTATAGCAGGAATATGTTCATCATCATCATTATTGCTAAACAAGTGAACACTCTCCCATATATTTCTAAAGCACTATATTGTGCGTTCAACCCAACGGTTCCCTGCACTTTCATCAGGTCGTCAGGTCAGACTACTAGAGTAGGCCGTTCTACACTGCGCTTTCCGATGCATGGTCTCCTCTCGAGAAAACCTCACACTGGAGCTCAAAAAAAAAGGAAAGGATCATAAAAAAAAGGTAGACCTCAAGCCGTGTTTGTTGCCTGATTCTTCTAGGCTTGGTCGCGTGGAATCGGCGTAGCTTCACCTAGTTCCTAAGACTTTTAAAAGTGATCCTTGTGATTTTATTGAAATAAATGATTTTTGAATTTGAATTGAATTTGAACCTTTCGACCCCAACGGCCGTCAGTTCTCCGAGCTATGTTTTTCACACGGCGTCATCTAGCCCCAAACTAAGCAAAGCTTGTACTATGGGGACCGGATAACAGATATCATACTTTTATACTTGTTTTTGTAAATACATTTTATTATTATACACTAGCCGACCCGTGATAAACGTTGTTCTGTCAATTTTTTTTTGTAATAATCACTTATGAAAAGCGGTAGAATGCGTATCATTCATTAGTCAAAACTGTGTTGCTATGACGACTAAATGTTTTTAGTCTGTGACGTCAGATTTTGTGCACAATGACGCCATCTATACCAAAATCATCCTTTTTGCGTTTTGTTATCATTTAGAGGTTGTTTTTCGGATTATAAGTTCCTTTAGTTATTCTGATTTACTATCTACATACTACAGAAAATTTCATCTGAATCCGTTTTGTCGTTAATTTTTGATTAGGGAACAAACATAGCCATAACACAAACTTTCGCATTTATTAGGATAAGATAGGATGTAACATTAACCTATTGTATTAGCTCTTATCTGCATCTTGTTGACATAATCACTCAACTGTTAATTTACAGTAGGAAATTGATAACCCGTATCACTGATTATCGAACGTTCGACCCCTTTGCTTTCCTGCCACATAATATGTACGAGTTTCTATACAGGCGTCAGAAGCAGCTGAGAAACAAAATGACCTATACAACAACAGTGTTCAAATACTAACGCAAAATTCACATATATTGCAAATGACAAAATACGTTATGTAAAAAATATACGCGTCGACATGAGAACCTCTTCCATTTTTCGTCGGTTAAAAAGAGGAGGTTTTCAAATATCCTACTTCACTACATAGGCAGAGTGATTCAGGAGGAAGGTTTATATGTATAATAACATGCTTAATATATTAGAGAACCACTGATAATTTTAAGATTTCTAATATGAAGTCGTAAATAAACACATTTTTTTGCGCTTACATTGCAAACGCTGGCTGAACTCTACGAGATAGATCAAAATAATGTACTAAATATTGTATACCTTAAAAAGGTCTACAAAAAAGTCCGCGATATATGTTTATCTCTTAGGGATAACCCACAATAATCAATTTCTATCCTTTACTTTTTACGAGAAATAATGGCTTATTTACGAAGCGATTTTAAGCAATACAGCATCAATCCTTATCTAATTAAGTACCTTAAATACATTTTGCATTTAATATGGAATAATATTGCCCATCCTGTAATATATTTTGGTAAAAACTTTGCACCCGTGCGAAGCCGGGGCGGGTCGCTAGTATATATTATACATGCGAAAGTTTGTGTGTGTTTGTTACTCTTTCACGCAAAAACTACTGAACGGATTAAAATGAAACTTTACAGTAATATAGCTTATACATCAGAATAATCCGCGTGAAGCCTGAGCACATAGTGTGTACATATTTTTTTGTTATCTTTTTTTATGTATGTATGACCGCGCGTATCTTTTCTCCTGGTGATCCGATTTCGATGTTTTTTTATTTATATTATATTTATGTATTTCTTCATAAAACTTAAAAAACGAATATCGTCGACTTTTCGATTGGTCGAGGCATTTGCGTAGGTTTTCTTCTTAGTTTTTTGTATTTTTTCAAACTATCGTGATTAGAGACATAACTATAGATTTTGACACGGGTCTTTATCACGTAATTACCTTTAATTTACTTTTCCGACGTTTCGACTATGTTACAATAGTCATGGCTATTTACGTGATAAAGACCCGTGTCAAAATCTATAGTTAAGTTTTTTGTATGTAATTATTTCAACTTCTCTCGAGTTCATGATACTTATGATGATACTTGGATGAGATTATGTTCAGCTATTTCTGATATCGGATGTGCCATCCCGACACACATTAATCAACACTTCCGGTGGTACTTGATGAATGATTGTTATGTAAATGGATACCTATTGATTTGTTGGATTACCGGCAGAAATAATCGTAAAATACAATTTGGGATATGGATATATTTTGTCAAAATGTTAGGGTTGTTGTTGATAGGGTGTCCAAAATGAGATTGCACCAGCATTCATCAAATTATAAATACTTAACTATATTTTCTATACAAAATTGTTGGTGCCTAGTATAGTTGATACATCTTCTATCTATATATATATAAATCAATGCCACTTTTTGTTGTAATTTTATAACTCAAGAACGGGCTCACCTATCCAAACCAAATGTTTAGGCTTTGTTATGACTATTTAGTAGATGGTTTATGTGAAGTTTGCACAAAATCGGTAGATTTATTATCCAGGTACCACCCGTGCGAAGCCGGGGCGAGCAGCTAGTACATCATAAAATATATTATACAACACTAGCTGACCCGTACCCGCTTCGCTGTGCGTAAGTCATTTCTAATACCATCGTGGACTTTTTTGTAGACGTTTTTAAGGTATACAATACTGTAGTACATTATTTTGATATATCTCGTGGGGTTCAGCCAGCATTTGCAATGTAAGCGCAAAAAAATGTGTTTATCTACGACATCACATTAGAAACCTCTAAAATTATCAGTGTTTCTCTACTATATTATGCATGTATTATACATATAAACATTCCTCTTGAATCACTCTATTTATAAAAAAAAACCGCATCAAAATCCGTTGTGTAGTTTTAAAGATATAAGCAAACATACATACATACATATTACATATTACATACAGACGCGGGAAGCGGAAAGCGACTTTGCTTTATACTATGTAGTGAAGCTAAACCGGCGACTTCGTATCGCCTTAGAATGCTAACTTCCCGTTCCCGTTCCCGTTAAAAAGAATTATAAGTCCGTCTCCTGGTTCTAAGCTACCTCCTCATCAATTTTTAGCCTTTCTTTTATATATATATAGATCATCATCGACATGATAGTACGATATTAAGTAAGTATATTTTTATATTATTTTTTATATTTTTTGATTGACAATAAATAATACTCGTACTAACGGACCCTTCTATTTTACTAGTCAACTCTTACTTAACTGACGACATTTTCAATTCTCAAGCTTCGGCTGCATTATTAGGGTTCCGTAGTCCCTTGAAGTTTTGACACGTGTGTCCGTCTGCTCACAGACTACTGGAAAGCTGTATTTTGGCATGAATATAAATACATTATCATTATTAGTCACGCCAACAGTGTTTTTTTTTTACTGTGAAGTACCTACAGTTTAATATCATTCACCTACCTCCCACCCTGCCAACATATTTCTAGTTAAATTGATTTATGATACACCAGGTCGGAATAAACTTTAAACAGTTTAAACGCTGACGTGCGCTTAGTGCTGGTCAGCCATTGTTACGTCACAATGCTGCTTAATGAGATCAGATCCATCCTACGGACAATAGCCACCCCCACCCCCCGATTTTATTAATTAATTCATTACAATAGAACCAAACCTGAGTTTCGGACCACTATCCGTCCATTGTTTAGTGATAGTGACTTGGCAACATTGACCTTCTGTTATCTAAAGATTATGGAAAATATTATCATATCGGATTGAGAGTCGTGGTACCTCCCACTCGGCCAATACAGCTCTTATACTATATATTACTTTAGAATCTGATTTGAAGAAAAAATGGTTAAAACACGTACGTAAAAAAATTATTTAGGTTTCTAGGACTATATTTTTCGGTTGTGCTAAGCGCACGCCGATTATTTTGTTTCAATCGATATAAATAAAGGAGGAGGTTTTTAATTTAGATTTAACTAGCTGACCCGTGCCCGCTTCGCTGTGCGTAAGTCATTTCTAATATACCATCGTTGACTTTTTTGTAGACGTTTTTAAGGTGTACAATACTGTAGTATATTATTTTGATATATTTCGTGGGGTTCAGCCAGCATTTGCAATGTAAGCGCAAAAAAATGTGTTTATTTACGACATCACATTAGAACCTCTAAAATTATCAGTGTTTCTCTACTATATTATGCATGTATTATACATATAAACCTTCCTCTTGAATCACTTTGTTTATTAAAAAAAACCGCATCAAAATCCGTTGTGTAGTTTTAAAGATATAAGCAAACATACATACATACATACATACATATTACATACAGACGCGGGAAGCGGAAAGCGACTTTGCTTTATACTATGTAGTGATTAATAGAATTGAGTAAAATTCAGAAACATTTGGTTTCGCCGAATTTCGTAGGCCAATGCTACGAGGTGCTACGACTTTAATAAAAATACGACTGCAGGTAAAAAGGGTACCTAACTATACCAAAAATCCAGTAATCATAAATAATTACTTATGTTTAGTTAATATAAAAAACCTCAAAATCTGAAGAACGTCGGTGTACAATATTCCAAAAAAACTAATGAAATAAAGACACATGTTTTAACATTTTAAAATTATAGCAACGACATAAGAACTATGTTTTTTTAAAGTTGACAAAAATACTTTTTTTCCTAAATAAACACATTATTTTGGTGAATACACATTTTTGATGGAATATTGCAAATTACTTTTGCAGAAGTCCTACGTAAGTTGCGTAGTTTTCCTTACTCAATGCGCGTTAGTGACTATCTACTTTTGTGTTGTTAATATTATGAATGTAGACGTTCAGAAAATGCAACGTTGAACCCTCTCGTTGGAAAGATCTAGCTAATGTTGGTCTAGACACGATCTGCATTTTAAACGTCGTACCAACTTCTGATATAATTTACGTACCGTTATGAGAATAATGCTTTAACGAAGTCCAAAAAAGCTCGTATGTCATCACTACATAGTATAAAGCAAAGTCGCTTCCCGCTTCCCGCGTCTGTATGTATGTATGTATGTATGCTTATATCTTTAAAACTACACAACGGATTTTGATGCGGTTTTTTTTATAGATAGAATGATTCAGGAGGAAGGTTTATTATAACTGTTATTATAACATAGAATTAATGTTATTATAACATAGTAAATAAGTAAAAATGTGAAAAATAAATGCTGTTAACGACATTCTGACAAAGAAATTCTGTAATATATTTTGGTATCAGCTTTGCACCCGTGCGAAGCCGGGGCGGGTCGCTAGTTTGATATAAAATAAATAATTAAGTATTATTTTAGGTAACAACAACCTTAACAACTATTTAACAATTTTAAAAATAATAAGAGTTTAAACTAAAACAACTGTATACAATAGACATCTACACTTTTACACTACTGTCTAAATAGTCTGTCTTCTTCTAAGTTCTAACTTAAGAGCTGTGCTCTTGTCGGTGTATTTGATGCAGCTCTCTCCATCTGTTTCTCACCAGTGCCGCCTCCTTAACTTCCTATATATATCTTCGTTAGTACAGCTAGTTTTAGAATAACTTTAATGAAATTTGCAATATACCGTGTTTATATAATGCCTGCTTGGTAACTGAAAATACAGGCTTCTAGTTTTATCCACAACGAAGTTATAGGGGGTCGAAAATGGCCTGAACTGCTTCGAGAAAAGGATGGTACGGCCGTGTCGCTTTTTGCTTGACTTGGCGGGGGCATTGCCGTGCCCCCAGATTTGTCATTATCTGAACAAAACTTTTCCGTATGACAACAAAACGTTCTAACGTTTATGTATTCAGTACGGTCATTACCGTACTGAATATAAACTCAAGAGGTAAATTATTCGGCTTTCAGTGCACAAAACATATCGAAAATTGAACGCAAACAATAAACTTATGCAGTCACATATAGTAGGTTCCTATGTATTTACTATTTGACTAGCTACTTCATTTGTTTTCATACAATGTTGTCAGAAATTGTGATCCATCACGGACTGAATAACATCGCGCTGTATAGTTAGTGGGTAGCTTATGCCTCACGACCAGTATCCCTGGACCCCTGGATACACCCTTTCGAATCTCATAGTTGATAATATTGTGTACGGAAAGGGGTCTGTTTATCCTGGTAGTTGTGTACCATTGTTGCTTCGGATCGAGTGCGAATTGTCACAGGCAGTCGCAGGATTTTATCAATCGCTTATTGTTTAACTTCTAACAAATTATGACTCATTTAGATTAGACAGAATGCTTATTCCAGGGCCTCTGTCGACCCCATGGAGTAATGGGCTTCATGATTTTGTTAATATTATTGTCATTTAGACCATAGCTATTGTAACATAGTCGAAACGTCGGTAAAATAAATTAAAGGTAGTTACATAGAAAGGTAATTACAAGATAATTTGATAAGGGCAATTACTTTAATCATTGTAGCTACAGGAAAAATCCCTAATTTTCTATTATCACTAACAGATTTCAAATAATACTTATCAGAATATGTGCTAATTGCAATGTTGGACGTGCCTCTGACTAACCCCTTTAGACATCTTCAAGGATCTGATTGCCTGGAGATCTGAGAGGATGAAGAAATGTTATTTTCACCTTAGCTTTTATTTATTTATTTATACTTTAATTGCACTTATAAAATAAATACAAAAAGGCGGACTTAATGCCGAGGCATTTTCTACCAGCCAACCTAATTGGTAGTGGAAACATGTAGTTGGCAAATTAAAAAAAAAAAACTTAAAAACTAGGTAATGAAAACATGGAAAAATAATATACTTAATTTTACATTATATTTAAAATAAATACCACAGAAAATATTATTATAATAATATAAGAATATAGATATATAAAAATATATAAGTATATAGATATATTTATGTACTTATATCAAATTACTTATGATGTTAAATTGATCTCGTTACATGGGTTAAAGAGTTATAAATTCATAAATGATTACTGTCCCATCTCATACTACCTTGAACCGCAAAGTTACGTGACGCGTTTAATATTGTACTTTGTAAAGTACAATATTTGACAAGGCGTTAATAATACGATTCCATTCGATCAGTTTGTCTGAGTTCACAGTTCCATTGTGGAGGTGGAAAGCATTGTGCGAGTACAATCGCGCCATTACGCAGCATTGTGACAATGTTAACATATCGTTATCACGATCAGCGCCATCTATTGTCCACCAACAAGGACTTTTGTGATGGAGTTTTATTTTCTTTCGAGAAAGGGGGGTTTTCCATGGATGTGCGTGCAACCCGTAAAAGTGAGTCGATGGAATTTATTAAATTTTTCTTACATCTTCACACTATATTTCATACGTTGGCTTACACATATACCAAAAATTATCTACAGCAGAGTAAGTAATATATATATATATACTAGCGACCCGCCCCGGCTTCGCACGTGTAGCATGTTATTATACATATAAATCTTCCTCCTGAATCACTCTATCTATTAAAAAAAACCGCATCAAAATCCGTTGTGTAGTTTTAAAGATATAAGCAAACATACATACATACATACATACGCGGGAAGCGGAAAGCGACTTTGCTTTATACTATGTAGTGATAGTAATAATCTTTTACCTAAGTCATCTAAAACCACGCGATAAAAAGTCCACCTTATGTTTAAATCCAGCTCATAATCTTTTTACATTTTCTATTTTATGGAACTCAGTTCAGCCGTAACAAGCAAACATCAATTTTTTTTTATAAAATATTAGTGTTATTATCTGTCATGACATCATACCAAAGCAAATATAGTACCTAAATCCTAGCTATTTTTGCGACAAACGCCATAAGATCACGAATTCCTTGATCTCTTACAAAAGATTTACCTACACGTATTATTTAAGAAAATGATTAGGTAGGTACTGTATTTATTAGGTAGGTATTTATCATAGGAAACTAAATTTACAAAGTTAAAACAAAGTTAAATATATATTTGCTTCAAAACTTCGTAGCATTTCGTAGGTGGGGTGCTACGAAAATGATTGACTCGATTTATCTAAAAATGCTAAAGCTAAAGTCGAGATTAAAAGTCCCCCTTTTGGTTGAGTTGGTTAGGGGGTATATCGAAAATCGAAAACCATGCAAGTTCACATGACAAAAAAGTTTGCGTTTCATCGAAAATATACCAGATTCTATTACTTTTTTAGGGTTCCGTACCCAAAGGGTAAAATCGGGGTTTGAGAGGTAAGATGAAAGAGGTTTGCAATTCCGCTGGCAGGTGGCGCTATTTTACCACTAGCGGTAAAGTTAGTCGGTAAATAGGTGGTACTTCACATGATCGACTAAAAAGTTTGAAATTGAATTATTGATTTCATGTAGTTAGGTAAATAGGTACCTAGGTAGATATTATTAATTTCGAGTTCGAATCCTGGCCGTGCATCAATGGATATTTCTGTTCGAAAAATGTATATGCGCGTTACACGTGTTTATAACAGTGAAGGAAAACATCGTGAGGAAACCTGTTAGTATTCTTGAAAGCGGCGACGGGCTTGCAACCTGTCAAGTGTGGAATGCTAACTACGTAGTTATGTAAATAGGTAGGTTACGAGATATTATGAATTATTTTTTATGTTTCTAGGGTTCCGTACCTAAAGGGTAAAAAACGGGACTACTAAGACACCGCTGTCCGTCTGTCTGTTACCAGGCTGTATCTCGTGAACCGTGATAGCTAGACAGTTGACATTTTCACAGATGATGTATTTCTCTAAAAACAGCATAAAATAAATATTTAAGTGAGACTCCCGTACAACAAACGTGATTTTTTTGCCGTTTTGATAATAGTACGGAACCCTTCGTGCGCGAGTCCGACTCGCACTTGGCCGGATTTTTTTTATTATATATTTATTTACGTGCCTACAATCTACCAAGATAGTTGTAAGATCTGAAATGTCAAATAATGTTGTATTCTCGCAAATAAATGATTGATTATGTTTAAAGTTTAATTTTTACCCGATTATAACAAAGTAAAGAAGAGTTATTGCTGTATCGTTGGACTTCGATGAAATTCAATTTTAATATAGCAATCCATAGAAAAGCGAAAGATTGAATTCGATATCTAGTGCGAGGAGCGTACGAGATTCAACAGTGGTCCATTCAACGGTGGCCGAGCGTGCTGTCGCACTGCGTGTCTATTGTGGCCAACATGACTATTGTTGACAAAATTCTTGGATATACTATGAATATCTGAATCGAAACAAAATTCTAGCAAGTTTTGTAAACGAAAAACCTTTTAATTTTTCGAACCTACCTACGAGTATGTATCGACAAGGTATTTAGTTATGTCTATTGTGTTTCTCTTGAGAATCAGATTTTCATAAAAAAACATGATCTCTACTGTAACTAATCCCGAAGTAATCCTTCTCTGACATTAGATCTCAAGATCTTAGTCGATCCTTAAAGGTGTAGAAAGGGGATAGCCAGAATGATTCGAACTCCACTACTTTTGGATTTGAAAGATGATGTAGGTACCTCCTGTTCGGCCAACATGACCAATTAATATGATAGTGTATATTCAAGCTGCAAAGTTCAGTTTAGCTGTAAAAGTTTCTTTCTAATAAAAAAGCAAAATATCACTACACTTCCATCCATTGAAACCGGCCCACTGCGGTCGGCAGACGGCACCGCAGGCTTTGCAGAAATCATAAAAGCGAGAGATCAAACGGTCTTTTTGACCCCGATAACGAAATGATGCTCCACAGTGGACCCACGAGGGTTATAACTAGCGATGGGGAAATTTATATTGCAAATTAATTGCCCTCTATCCTAAATGAAGCGATTATTGTTGAGATTGATTCAGGCCGGTCCGGTCTTTTTGATCTCGATATTTTTAATGACTTACATTACTTCTTTCAGGTTGGTAGATGTGAAGAAAATTCATCGGTCGGTAAGTTTATAGATACAATTATATACTTACGCGTAGTATGGGAACAGAGTGACTACTTTCGAAAACTAAAACTGAATATTTAAAAAGCATCTTTTAAAGTGGCAAATTAACGAAAAACGATGGCACGAAAACGATTTTTAAACAACATAGAATAGAGTATTTAAGGTTTTGAAACAGGCGATATTTATTTATGAATTATTCATATTTAAATAGATAAAACGAGAAATATCTAGTTATGGTCAATCAAGTCTAGAGGTATAACGCATCACAACTGTCACTAATCAAAACGGACCTTAGACAAATTGTATTACCAATATATTTTAAACAAGTTTTTGATATGCTTACCCTCGTATTCAAGAACGACACTATGAGAACACGCACCCACAGTGGACGAAATCTTTTTTCATAAAAATCACTTTATGTGTTGTGCGACACTGCATAGTGTGACTAGAGGCACATTGTCGTGTGCCTCTAGCCAAAGTTGAGCTCTAAAGGCACACGGTAGCGTGCGCCATAGTGCCGCTCAACACATAAAGTGATGTTTATGAAAAAAGATTTCGTCCACTCATAGTGTCGTTCTTGAATACGAGGGTTAGTTATTGACTGCAAAAATATAAAATGACCAAAACCGGGGTAGGCAGCACAACCGGGTCTTTAACCCTAGTCAAAAATTTGAGTTACAATACAATACAATAGTCACGTTGAATGCTTAAAACAAAGCCGATAGGTATAATTATTAAGTGCCTAGATACAAATTGTGATATGATATATTAGGTTCTTTGTGCCGATTCTATAGTTCCACCACCTGCCCTGTAGCAAAATATTTTTAACCATACTTATTGTCTGTCCCTGAAAGAGTATCCTTTAGGCAGTTCATATTGATGCTTTTATTGCTATTTAAACTGATTATATAAATTTGAAGGAAATCGTCAAAGTTTGCGTTAATTTCTTAGAAAAATTACGGACTTACTTTTTGTTTTGACAACTTTACAATCAAAAGGAGGCCAATAACGTGTTCGACTGATTACTTTGTTAATCATTTTGTTATTTACCAGCTGATAAGTTCATTTATTTTTCATAAGTTCACGGAACCCTAACCGTATCCAAAGGGTAAAAACGGGACCCTATTACTAAGACTTCGCTGTCCGTCTGTCCTTCTGTTTGTCACAGGGCTGTATCTCATGAACCGCGATAGCTAGACAGTTGAAATTTTCACAGATTATGTATTTCTGTTGCCGCTATAACAACAAATACTAAAAACAGAAAAAAAAAATATTTAAGTGGTGCTCCCATACAACAAACGTGTTTTATTGCCGTTTTTTATAGATAATGGTACGGAACCCTTCGTGCGCGAGTCCGACTTGCACTTGGCCGGTTTTTATTATCTACTAGCTGATCCGACACACGTTGTCTTATGCAAATTTCAATAATCCCATTTAAAATAGCACTTTTCGTTTTTCCCAAATTTTACTACATTCTGAGAAACATTTCCAATTTTTATTTTCTTTAAATTCTTATGCGGACCTACTTCTTATACCTACAAACTTAAAAAAATGGTTTCCTTTTAAATATGTGTCCTATATGTATAAATGTCGCTTCTTTTAATATTAGTTATCATAAGCAAAGTCGGATATTCTTCTAATAACCGTTTATTTATTTATATGGGAAAAAAAACGAAAATACATTCTGGATTACTACACCAGTAACGGAACACGTTGTGAATATAGCGAGCCTTACAGCGTGCCTAGTTCACACAAAGGCAGGGCTCCGCTCTGCGCGGGCGGCAAGGCCATCTCACCATGTCAAGTTCGCAACGCAGCTACATATTCCTTAAGCGCTGCTACAGTAACAATAATGCCAGAGCCCCATTGTTTGGGCCCGTGGCACATTACGCTTTTGTCTCTGCCCTCTCCCGTTCCTCACAATGCGGCCAGGAAACAAGTGAGCCTTTATTTCGCCTCTTTTTGTCTCGAAGTATCGCTGCTTATTGTCTTCATTCGATTGTTCGGAGCTCTTCAGAGGGCACATTGTTGTGGACTTCGTCGTTAGTACTGAGCTGGCGGATGTGCTATGTTCTAAGTGTCGTCACTTTGATACCTATTGCGGCGCGAGTCTTTGAGCTGCCAATTTCTTTCCTACATTTATTATACTCGAGAACAAAAGATAAAGGCGAATCTAAATACACAAAATTCATTGATCTGACAACGCTTTCTGGTAATAAATGGCATGTTTGCATATAATAAGTATTCTGTTTAAGATGTACTAGGGTAGATAACTGTTCCGATTTTAGACCAATATTATTTTGTCACTCCTAGAATACCTATTCCATTGAATATAACCAAATAACACTCATATTATAAATTAGAAAGATGTTTGTTATTCAAACACGGCTGAAACGCTTTCGATGAAATTTAGCATAATAGTAGAGATATAGATCACTAGTGAAAACCCTCGCGTCTTTATTTTCAAACACACTTAAACCCCCGATGCACCCCTCTTAGGGCTTGAGTTTCCTTTCTTAGTGCACCCCTACACCATAAAAGGAAGATACCATTAAAGTTTCATGCTTCTAAGACTTATGGTTTAAGACTGCGTTCATTGTAAGTCAGTTCTAGACTAAGTTTTATATTTTAGATGACTTTTATACAAGAGATCTCAATCTCACTCAAGGAAATTACGTGTTACAAACATCCAAACTGTAAAAAAATATAAATATTGTGTTTATGATAATTCAAAAACATGAAGATGAAGAACGTGAATTGAAAGACGTGAAATTTTAATTTTGCTGGAGTAATCTCTCTCTTTCATCTCCGAATCCAAAAAGCCCCAGTCAAACCAAATCTGTCTCGTAAAATAGACTAAAATGGCACAATTAGATGTCAAATTAGTACAGTCGCTATCGAGTATCGTTGGTTATTAATAGTGCCATTTAAGAGGTTGATTTTTTCATTTCATAGGGCTACAGCTATAGAGGACAGCGTGAATCTTTAAAGGATTTGTCAATGACTCAATATCGTACCAAAGATTTGCTGTTTGACATTATAAACGTGTCACACTCGTTTATGACCAGTGTGTCAGCAATACCCTAGTCTTAGGGTTGACACTCATCGATATCCTTTATCTCGGTATGATACAAGCAGCTCTAGTTGGCTTTGTTCACCGGCTATTGTGTAGGCGGCTTTTGTTCGAGCACGCCCCGTTTTTCCTTTTCGCTTTTGGAAAGCAGCGTCTGAAAAACACGCCAGGGTTGTCCGTATTGTGTTTACATAATGAGCGGTCTTGTATGTTAATGTGGATGTGAATTGTGAAGTTTCTTTTGGCGACAATGAGCGTGTTTAATTTTGAAAATTTAGTAGCTTGGTTGGTGAGATATTATGCAGCTGACCATAGAGTGGAAATCATTTATCTTTACTTTTACTTTTATACGGAAAATGTGGGCAATTGAGCATGTGCCTAATTTAATGATGATTGGAAGCGCCTCTGGCTACCCCCATGTAGGTCAAAATAAACATAGCAGGTATTGGTGGACATATCACACAGCGACATCTAGCTCCATACAAACTAACCAAAGCTTGTACTAAGGGAATCAAATGACTATTCGAACCTATAATTACCTAGGTAATCTAGGTATTACTATTTTACGAAGGTAAGTATACAATTATTTATTTTTTAAATACATTTAACTGTACAAACGGATAGAGGTTCATTTATGGGTCGTAAATATTGAATTTTTATTTTTTTTACATCACAAATAGTAACTTTTACTTTTAGAATCTTTATTAGTCAGTAAAAAAATCCCAATTAACCGCGTTGGACATCCCTTAATCTGTTAGAAACAGCTATTCGTAACAGGCAATAGGTAACCCATGAAAATCACCGTAATCAAATTTCCAAACAATCTTATAATTAGACATCCAACCAACCCAAAAGCCTCATACAGCTATTCATGGAGCCAGTTAAGGAGTGAATCTTTATGAATGCGACTAAATTGTATGAGAGTAGTCCTCTTTCAAAGTTCCTGTGAATAGTGTTAATTCGCTATAGCGAGTTTGCTCGGCGCTCGTCAATGGACTATTTGGAGGCTTGAGGAGCGGGCGTGTGTCACTTGGAGCATAATTCAATGTAAAATAAACTTCAAATAAGTAGGTACAATGTATCTGGATTGACTGGCCTTACAGCTCAGTTGGTATTGGTAGTTGGTAGTAACTCTGCCTTCTGTGCTGTAGTTTATGAGTTCGATTCCCACTCAGGAGAAACATTTTTGTGGTGAATATGGTAATGTATTAGCCTAGGTATGTAGGTATTTCAGCACATAAGCAAAATAAAGCAATTCCAGGACATAAGCTATATATATACCTGACCTCACAGCTCAGTTGGTAGTAACTCTGCCTTCTGCGCTGTAGGTTGTGGGTTCGATCCCCACCCAGAGCAAACATTTGTGTGATGAACATAAATGTTTGTTCTGTATCTGGGTGTTAATATTTATAATAAGTATGTATTAACAAAAAAACGTATTTAAGTATTCTATCAGTTATCTGGTTCCCATAGTACAAGCTTTGCTTAGTTTGGGGCTAGATGACGCTGTGTGCAAAGTCCGCCAATATTTACAATATTTATTAATAAATAAAATATTAAAGGAATACATAATAAACATTATTATATATTTATATATACATATATATATTATTCCACGTTTTATCTAAGTCCGTTCAGTCGTTAGAGCTTGATTAAGCCAAAATCATCATCATCTTCTTGTCCTTATCCCACTACAATCATTTAAATATCCTCAAAATCTTTCGGATTTTTAATATTAGTAAAACTCATTCATAAATCAAACGGGTATTTATCGCGTTATTTATCCCGATTGCCAACGTTTCGACTGTGTTATAACAATCGTGGTAGCGGGAAGACTCATCAGTACAGGTAATTTTGAGCTTTCACTCGCTAAACATTCAAATTTGCATTAAACGTACCTCGTACGTAGAAATGTAGAGTGATACTACTTCACGTAGTAGCTACTGATGATTCTGTGGCAATATTGTGTATGGAAAATGCGGGAAATATGAATGCTCCATGACACACTACGGGCGATTTTGTAAAGAGCTTCGATGAATGCTAAAAGGCCTTTGGTTGGATTTCGAGCAGTCTTTTGAACTTTGTGCGAAGCTGTGTTTACTTTGCACTGAAGTAACGCTGAATTTGGAACCGTTATTTTCAGTTTAACGATATTTAATAACTACCTCAAAGTCAAAGTCCTTTTGACTTTGACTTTGTCCTATTTATTTCAATAATCACAAGGATCACTTTGAAACGTCTTAGGAGCTAGATGAAGCTACGCCTGTTCCTTGCGACCAAGCCTAGAATAATTTAGAAGAACCTACACCAAAAGATACATTATGTTAGAGTTATTTGTTAGATAACTTGGATTAACGAACATAACGGTAACTACCTAGACAACATTATTTAGTAAGTATTGTTATCAATCGTTTGATGTTTGTTCTGTGTCTGGGTGTTATAATGTATCATAAATGTATGTATTTACATATAAAGTACATTATTCTATCAGTTAGCTAGTTCCCATTAGTTCGGGGATAGATGGCGCTGTGTGATAATGTCTACTAATATTTATTTATTGTTTCTTTAATCAATCTAGCCAGCTAATCACCAATCTCGATCTCTGCTAGTTGTGCGAACTGCTGTATCGTTATAATAACGTTATTGTAGTGGTATTATAGTTGTAGTTGCTTGAATAACGTTACTTCGTTTTGAAAACTTAAAGAAGCTTCAGGGCTTACGTTCGAATAGAATCGCTAATTATTATCGTTTGGATACTGGGATACAAAATAATTGGACACCGTGTTTCAGAGTTTTCTCAAAATCCTTAGAAAGGGGTTAAATGGAGTATCAAAGTTTTTGATTTTCTCTTTATTGAACGCAAATGCTTATTAGGAAACGGTTTTTGAAAATTCGCATCCTGAAGGGTAGTATTGTAGAAAAAAAAAGTTTTCCTTGAACTTGGTATAAATATTCTTCAATGAAAAACAACCGATGCCTTATAAAAAAAATTGCTTCATCGGACTTACGTACGACTGTTTTTGTATCGATCCGAAACGATAAACTCGCAACTCTAAAACAACTTTTTTTTAGACATCACTACATAGTATAAAGCAAAGTCGCTTTCCGCTTCCCGCGTATGTATGTATGTATGTATGTTTGCTTATATCTTTAAAACTACACAACGGATTTTGATGCGGTTTTTTTTAATAAATAGAGTGATTCAAGAGGAAGGTTTATATGTATAATACATGCATAATGTAGTAGAGATACACTGATAATGTTAGAGGTTTCTAATGTGATGTCGTAAATAAACACATTTTTTTGCGCTTACATTGCAAATGCTGGCTGAACCCCACGAGATATATCAAAATAATGTACTACAGTATAGAGGTGGTGCGTATTTACTCGACCAGGTTTGTAAACCTGGTATGGGCATAAAAAAATACGTACCAGGTATTAGAAATGTCTTACGCACAGCGAAGCGGGCACGGGTCAGCTAGTTAGGTATATTAAGATAAAATCATACTACAGGCCGTAGAGCCCAAAAATTAACAGAAACCAATGTGGAAACTTACTTAGTTCAGTAATAAATATTTTGAAAAATAATCAAACTATGAAGTTAACCATTCGTTTTTTTTTTTTTTGTTCAATCAAGATGAATGGTCAGTACTACCTACACCCAGTTTATTAGTTAACGGGACTCGGGAGTCATCGTAATACAACCTAAAAAAAATAGTTCACAAAACTAAATTAATAATAAACATACCTACCTATCTACCTTACCTATCCATGGCATTGAAAATAATAATAAAAAAAATAGTATCCTCTCGATAGGCATCCACTCAGATCTCCAGACGCTTAGATCCTTTGAAGAAGTCTAGTGGGGGTAGTCAGAGGCACGTCCAAACCTTATATTTGGAACATGCCCACATTTTGCAGTAGTTAGCATTCCATACGTGACAGGTTGCAAGCCCATCGCCGCTTATAAGAATATTAACTGGTATTCTCACGATGTTGTCCTTCACCGTTTGGAGCACGTGTTTTTGATGCTCATATAAATTCATTCGAACAGAAAAGCCCTAAAAAAACTATCAAAATAATATGTTTCGAACATTTCAATTTTTATAGTTTTTCGCTGAATTGCTTGACGTGTTGTATTTCAGTCGGCACGAGCTCGAAATTCTATATGGTAAATGTGGAAAACATAAATGAGGGCAGCAAAAACGTCTGCAAAGGAGGCTGATTTTCTAAAGGCTTCTTTGAATAGAGCACTGTTTAACATTGCTCATTGAGCGATATTTTCTGATTCCTATTCAATATACACTCTTTGTAAACAACCTAGGTACTATTTTATTAGAGACGCGGGAATATCGTGGAATATTATATTCGTTTTCAGTTTTTCACAACAAAAACTCGGTTTTGTTGTGAAAAACTTATAGTGAGATTTTTTATACATACTTTTTGACAAACCTTTTCACCTCCTTAGAGTAGTATCTACTTATAATAAATACATTAAAAAATAATCTCGTTACTCAATCTTTTTGCAAATTTTAAGGGGTAAAGAGAGAAAAAAACTAACCCCCACTAAGAAAATATTGGTTTTTATGTAACAGTGTGGGGTAACACTTCTTTGGATTCCAAATAATAGCTTTCGTTTTTGAAGATTTTTTGAACAATACAATTTAACTTTTTCTTGAGCAGTCGCTATGAAAACGAATCAAAAGTGAATGTTATAGAAAATTGAGAAAAAGTATTTAAAAGAGAAATTTGTTTTTGTCTTAAGAATGAACTTATACAGAAACAATAAGCAGGTATACAGCTAACATTTTACAAATTCAATACTTATTGTAATACAACTTTTATTTGAAAGAAAATCTCTGAAAAATCGATCGATGAAGCCTACAAAGGTTTATTCGGATAACTTTTATGTTTGAAACAACTAAGTTTTTGTAAAAAATTGTTAAACAATTTTGTTGAGGGTTTTGGGTTTTGATTATTATGCGAGATTCATAATTCAATTGAATCAGTTTAGTGGCCTACAAAGTGCTACGAAATTCGTAGCAGACTACATCAAATCTATGTTGATAATAATAATGCATAATTTGCAGATAATTATTTCTTTCACATCAGTATAAATAAAATTAATGAATAATAGGTAGGTATATCAGTATATCGTGCTTAGTTATTTTCTATAAAAAAATAAACATTATTTACAGAAATAAACAACATCTAATATTAATAAATATTACAGAATATTTGGATGCTGATAAGCAAATGTGAAAAATAAGATTTTAAAGCAGGACGCTTCTTTAGTAGTTATAGGACATTTTGCAATAAGGTTTTAACTTGGTTAAACGATTTAAATACGTAAAAAATGCCTAAAATTCTTATCCCGAAAACAGTACTTCGGGTACAACATTTTGCATTATGATACTTAGTTCCTTAGAAGATTTTTCAAACACGTACAGCGCCATCTATTTAAAGTCATAACAAGTTAAGGGACTCGAGCGGTTATTGCGAAATTAGTTTGTGTTTGTTTTCGAGTGTGTCAACAACGTTTGGTATCAAAAACTACAAAAATATTAATTAACTAAACTCGTTCAAGTTGTAATTTAATGTTAATGTTAAGTACAGCATTTTATTGAAAACTTACAAAATAGAAATCCACAATATGATTAGTTAAATTTAAAAATAAAACATGCACATTGTGGATTTCTATTTTGTAAGTTTTTAATAAAACTGCTGTACCTACTTAACATTAAAAAATGCCATGTTAATTTTATTGATAACACATAACATTTTTTATATTTAAGTTAATAACGCATTAATCAATATAGCGTCAAGTTACTTGACATAGATGACATTGAGTGAATCCGCAATTTTTTGTTTAGCAAAAATATGTTATGGAACTTAACATGTTTACTAAAATAAAATGACTAATAACAAATTTTGTGTTTATTAAAATAACTAAACTACTAATGGTGTTTTTTTAGCTTATAATTAAAGTACATTATATGATTTTCTTCTATATTTAATGACATTTCTGGAACAAACTAATTAAAGTAGACCCAAAATTTTCAAACACGATTTACTCAAAATGGCCCCTGAGCAGGTTTACATGTTATTGCTTATCAGCATCCATTTATAAAATACCTACATAAGAACCAGTTTTATTACAAAAACTAAAAAAATCTGTTTCATAAAAATTTAAGTCGGTCGGTAGGTACTTACTTACACCACTTCTTGTTCTTAGCTGAATGTCAATGATATCTTTCACTCCGTCACATAAAATGGACATTGGCAGAATTGTTTAACTAGTAGTACTACTAGTAGCAAAAAAAAAAAAAAAAAAGAACTTCACTCCTGTCATGAAAATTCTGCAAAGAATAAAAGCCACGAAATCATCAATTTCAAGAGGAATATTTACACAAACGAAACAGCAGTGCCGTTCTGTTATCTTCTAGAATATATCCCAGAAGATGCCGCTCTTGAGCCTAAAGAAGGAACCAAGTGGCCCCAACTATTTCCAACCACCGCCGATCTATGAAAATAAAGGGTTGGATATGAAATGCTGTCTCAAAGCCGGTTTCTTTGTCATCATAATCATAGTTCAGATTTGTCTATTTATCCTATTCTTTTGGAAGAGTGAGGTGATTTAGGTTACAGCGTAGTTCTACTTAGATTTGTTTAACCTAATATAATTTTATTTTATGTTTAGCGTGCGTTTCTTTTTTGCTCTTTTTAGTCAAGTTCCACAGTTATGCGACATGTAGCAAGCTAGCAAGTTTGGTAAAAGCTATGTCAATCATAACCCATAGAGGTGATACATCCTATTGAAATACATTTTAAATTTGTAAATTTTGTGCAAAGGTTGCTCCATGATTGCGTGTAGCCCACATGTCCTCTGATCACTCATTTCTTACCTATATTTGGTTTTCGGGCATCTTTATCACTACATAGTATAAAGCAAAGTCGCTTTCCGCTTCCCGCGTATGTATGTATGTTTGCTTATACTTATCTTTAAAACTACACAACGGATGATGCGGTTTTTTTTAATAGATAGAGTGGTTCAGGAGGAAGGTTTATATGTATAATAACATGCTACCCGTGCGAAGCCGGGGCGGGTCGCTAGTACTTACATAAATGTTAACATAGATACTTGTACCTACCTACAATATCAGCGTCTTATTCCGTGTTAATTACAAAACATTCAAATTCATCGAATTGTAGGTATCAAACTGAGCGAATAAACGCAGAAGGGAATACTTATGTCGACGTCAATGTTTAACGAGATAACGAGAGACAAATTGTCTAATATCAAATTAACAATGCACGTTTGTTCGAGTACCTACCTACCTAGACAGCTGCGCTGCGCAATCATATCCCAATCTTTGCATCATGGCCAGAGGTGAAGAGGAGCCATTAGATTGTAGGTACCTATATCAAATGGGCGTAGCACATAACGTGTGAATTAAATATTTTTCAACGTAGCGTTGTCATCAAAACGTCGTTGAATTTTGTATAAGAACGCTTGCTACACTTGAGTCTAGTATTTAATTAGAAGGCACCTAGGTACCTACCTACCTTGTTCGTAAGTTCGTAACGATTGCACTACACTACACTACCCTACGATACGAATACCTACATTGTATTTGAAGCTCAGACTTTGCACTTTATATAATATATTGTTTAGGTATATTCAAAAATATGAGCTGGCTTTTGAATTCATAATTTCTTTGATTCCCTTCTATCTATTGTGGTCTGATAAAAGACACTTTTCAGTCGCTCTGAATGAATACACCTATTATGGGCGCCCATTGGATATTCAGCAACAAAAATATCATTGTCAAGTGAAGACTTGCCTACCTAGTAGCTCGGTAGGTAAGTATTTTTAATGCGAATAATGGTAGCTGGAGAGCTATTGACAGAGTTACGTGTAAAACCCTGCTCGCGTCGTGGGTGGATCTTTTGTCATTTCATACTTGTTTATATTTTACTTTTTGGGCTGGTAGAACAGCTTAATTTTAAGTAGGTAGGTATCTACTCGCTAAGCTAACAATGGGAATGCCTAGCATGAGCGTGAAAACGTTTTGGCTACGGAAGAGTAGGCACCTAGGTAGGTTAAAAAAATTACCTCTACATTTAGTTTAGATACCTAGGTCTACCAAGTATGTAGCGCCACGGTAGAACGTGATTTGTCATATGTCAAGGGAGGTGCAGGTAAGGTACCTACCTACCTCCTAATTTTCTAAGAAAAGATTTTTTAAAGATTTAAAGAATCTTTCGAGATTGGCATGCACAAATTATAGAAGGCACTTACCGCGGTTTTTTACTCAAAAAATATTGACAGACAAGGAACCCAGGATGCTAAATCCTATTTAGGTACCTAATCGAGTCGTCGACAAGTTCAGCTCCGCTTATACCCAAGAATGGATACCTACGTAATTATTACTTCCTAACTGAGCTTCCATTGTTTACAGCACGGGCTAATGCAAAAACCATTGTACGATTGAACCCACGACCATTCAGGTCGAATATCACACCACCCTCTAGCTAGGCCAACTAAATAGGTCACGTGACTACAGGGCTCGTATTTTACTGTACTGGTGCTGCCATCTGTTCGCACGATGTAAATCGTTTTCTTTTGCCTAAAACATTTGGGATTGTTTCGGTTCTGAACGTTTCGCATAGATGGCGCTGAATACATATGATCTATATCATGATGTAGGTAGGTAGGTGCTTTAGCTGTTATTGTATTACAATATTTACAATCAAATCAACGTAATGTTATTTATATGCTAGGTTGTTGGAGAAAATAAAGATAAGGTGTGGGTATGTCTTTGCTGCGCAAAGGTGAGTCAATAGTTAAGTATCAAGATAATAACGTTTGGTGTTTATTTTTTATGTTTATAATATACACAAAAAATGGTGTTTTTTTATTCGAAAAATAAAACCTCACGGTACATATAAAAATATTTTATTAAAAACATTTTGGTAACATTTAATAAGAACACTTAGGTAAAAATAAAACGACCTCAAAATCATTTCAGAGAAACAGCCTGGTCTGAAAGTTCACGGAGGAAACCGGAACAGCAAAAAAAAACTAAAATAAATAAAAACAATCATAACACTCTAGGCAGATACATGTCTAATTGACAACCAGAATTAAGGCATCGCAAGAATAATTATTAAGTACGATAAAATACCTACGACTATTATTTATAGTTACAACAAACCCTTCCTAGGTAGAGTTACTGGTGACGATTCTGTTGTATCTTTACTAAAATTAAAATTCCTAAAAACGATCGCCCTTATTCCTTTTACATTAAAGTCTAAGTTCGCGTAACTTCAGAATGACAGTTCTAAAGTAATTTAGCAATTTTTAAGTTAATTTAGTCAGCATGTAAAAATGTGTTGGCTAAAGTGAAATTTTGACCATCTTTTTTTTTGCACATCCGAAATATACGAAAAAAAAACAAAATGTCTAAAATATTCAAAATTTCTTCCATTTTGATGCGACTTTAACGCAAAATAAATAGGATCAATAGTTTTTTATGAAGTTTTAGGTTTAGCGTGGACAAAACAGAATCGCCACCGTTATCGTTCAGTGGTCGACACGCGCCACCTAGCGGCGTCGGATGTCATGAAGCCGAGATGCGACAAAGCGCAACCCTGGTCAAGTCTCTTGGCAGGGGACTTCATCGAGTATTTATTGCCACTTATATTATTTCACACACGAGACATCTGCTTTTCACTACTATACGCCATAAATACGACTACTAAATACTAAAACATCCCAATTATACGAAGCTATGTTAAAATTTTTACTATCTAAGTTATAATTTAACATCTTCGGCTAATTTTGATACTAGAACGATATTATAAACATCTCTTGTACTCTTAACATTACGCAGTATTACATTATGTATGAGGAATAAGATATTATTACACATAATATTGCAAGCATTACTGAGATTGTGCACGTTACGTGAATTACATTAAATTAACAGTGAAACTTAGTGTTAGGGAAGGAAGGACGCTTATTATACTGATTTAGAAAGATATAGGCCCTCGCCACATGGAGGGCACTCACAGAAACTACTGAGGAACAGTCATAAAGATTAAATTACGAGCATTGGCACTTCAATATTCATTCTTAATTATACTCTCGAAATAGCACAGCATACCAATAACCAACTTAAAAACTAAATTCAGATCAGTCATTTATGATATCACATCAAAATAAACAGGGAAATACATATGTGATTATCGATTGGTTTATACTATAATAAATATTATGTTCTTTTCAAAAGAGGTATTAATTTTCTTAAGGGTTACTAAAATATTGAGCTCTGCGTCGCTTGCGGCGCACTATATCACGAGAACAACATTGAACCAAAAAGATTTGGTGCAAGGAGTTCGTCTCCAGTTAATCTATTTCGCTAAACCTACATAATGCTTATCAGATATACATAATACCAGGGGGCGCAGGCCCACTGCGGAACCGGGGCTCCGAGGGGGGCCCACGCCCAGGCAAAACCCTTCGTCCTTATACAATTCATTATAAAAATACTGTCATTTGACTACAGTTCAATGAGAAAAAATATTTATCATATTAAGATTGAATAATAGATAATAATAGAATACAACGTATAGGTATTATGTATAATAACGTGTATAATGATTTGACTAACAAAATAAAATGCATAAAATTGAAATGATTTAAACATCATAAAAATCACCTTGAAGACACTTTGTAATGGAAGGTACTAAATTGATATTTTTAGAATTTAGTCAAATAAATAGCACAACACCAACATTATTTGGCAATGTGGATTAAATAAACAATAACAACTACTAAACTCGGCTGCTAACTTAACAAAAACTGGAATGCAAATATTGCATCGCACCTCGGCAGTCCCGACCGTTACTCGCTACGCTACAGGAGTTCGGGACAATCACAACAAGTTACTACTCGACTGTGCGTATCGCTTCAATACTATCTTTGAACCACATTTTGTTTGCAGCTTTGTCATTTTACAATTAAAAAATAAAAAACTAAAAATAAATCTGAATGCAACATTTGATTTAACATTAACCAATAACAACCATTTTTTGAATGTGTGTGTGACTGAGAACATAGCACACTAGGCAACGGAAGACATAATACGAACTATATTATTGCTGTCGTCGCTATGTTGGAGTCTTCCAGCACAGGCAATGATATGTCACTGTTAGCTGCATTCTGAGATCCAAGCTATATGTCCAGTCAATACCCACTGAATCATAAATACTAGTATGTATTGTCTATAAATATTTTGTTTTTAATTTTATCCATAAGGTATAGTGTTCATAGCCCGGGTGAGTGAGGACTTTCAAGCTTATTTACTCTACTGCAATGAATTGATACTATGTGTTTGATCAACTGCAAAGAACATTCAGTGTGCTGCTAACTACTTTGGAGGTGGGTAACGCTGCTACGTCTAAATTGGAAACCGGAGTAAGAGAATCGTTACATGGGTGTTGGTCCCTTCCAAATTATTTGCCAAACTGCGCTAGCCCCGTATATAAAGAACGCTTTGAAAACTACTTGTATTGTCTTTGTATCAGAATTTTTTTTATAAAAATAACTATATGGAAAATATTTTAACATTAGTGTACAAATTCTTCAGCACTAATTAAAACAGCTGATCACAGTAGCAGAACTCAAGTTGCACAAAAGGACAGTATCAATATTAGAGTTAGTATGTTATACATTCACTTACATGTTATCAAAGAGACTCACACTAATAAATATCTTGACTAAATTAAGAGACCACAAATATTACACTTTAAATATGCACATCCATAGAGATATTGCCAGTCTGTCAATGACACTTATCATAATTTCACTAGGAACCCAGTTTCTGGGCGTATCAATGACTCAAACGTTTTAAAACAGTATGTAACAACTACTAATACCTTAAGAATATCTAATCACTGCATTAATTTGTGATGATATGCACTGATAACCCACTTTGACTACATTCCACATGGGCTCGACATAACTTGAGTTTTGGAAGCATTTTATGTCAGTAGGAAGTTGGTTACAGGGAAATGTGTCAAGATTGTATTGTCTAAATAATACATCATCACTATTTGTATGTAATGTTCGGACGGTAAATCCAACAATCATAATTAGACCTTAAATTAACCTACAGCTTGGCTTAAATTCGTGCCTATCTCGTCAAAATCGTACATTTAAATAACATCCGAGAAGCAGCCTTTTGGTTTAAACAACGATCCTATTGTTAAATGACTGTGGAATATATCTAAATGTCTACAGGCTACAGAATATTATAAAACAATATTTAAATAATAACTATTACAATTTAATGGTGGGAAGTATTAGTGCAAATATAATATGATATATTAAGTAAATGTCTATAATTTAAATATTGCTTTAGATTTGGACACTAATTCTCTGGCCGAGAACTTCAGCCGATATATATAATTTATACTAATCAGTATAAATTGCAAAGTCCAACAATTTATAGTTAATATAATATTCTTTGGATATCAAATAAATTAACATTTCTAAGAGGAACTAGTTAAGTGTATATTATTAAATTACTTTTTAATTTTACTGAGATGACGGAATTGGAGTTGATTTAAGATCCAATTTAGTCTTTTAATTTAGGATGGAACCTAGAAATGCTTCGATTTGGAATAAGTCTGCAAAATCCTATGGCATTGCAAGTTTATCATTAATTAAGCCTAATATTATCACACAAATAAGTTAAAACAAAAAACTTAATCACTCATATTGTGTATCGTCACGCTACCATTCACAGAATTTTTCAAAAAATTGTCTCGCTTTAAATTAAGATCACAGTATTAAGTCACATTTAAATGAACTCTACGAATGTGCGAGACGATAACCGCATGAATATTCCACAGTCATAGTCACAGGACTGGGCCACAGCAGGACTTCCACAGAACTTAAATTTTAGGAAAATGACACACAACAAACGGCCTTAGTTTCATTCAAACAAAAGAACTAAGCTATTACTTGCACAATTCATTTGTTTCTATCAAGATTCAAATCAAATTCATAACATAATGCTCAGATAAATATTAAAGTAGAGCTCTCATTAATAAAATTTCTGCCAATAAAATGACAAGTCAACTGATTTAAATAATGTACTAAAGCCATTAGTCTAATGGTTATACATATAGGCACCATGACAAAAGCTAAGTGGATATGCACCTGATGTGTCCCAGTCGTACTCATTCAATGTTTGTTCGAATATCATCAGTCAGTAGCGGCAACTACCCAGTTGAAGCCACAGAGGCGGCAAGAGTCCTTTACATACTGTGTGCGAGTTCCGTAGGGTCCCAGGCGGTGGTACTGGGAGCGATTGGCGAAGAATAGAGCTGGGTTGTTGGGAGGCAGCACCGTAGCACGGTAGTTCCACCGATTGTCAGTCAGATTGCCCATCAGGTTAAGGACATCGCGCCCTCCGTAAGAGACTTTGATGTTTTCTGGCTTCTGTTCTTTAGGACGTGGCTGCGGTTGCACAACCGGCTCGAATATCTTCTGAAACGTTGTGCATACAAGCTAATTGGAACAAAAATAACATCCAATAGGCCATCACAAAATATTTCGTGAATGGGATAATTATTTTTTTTTACTAATAGATGTAAACATTTATTAGGTACCTGATAATATACATAAAATATAATCTTTGTTTCAAATCTTTCCATTAACACGCGTCGATATGCACAACAATGATAGCGTATTATGGACACTCGCCATTACGGAATATTATGAAAATAGAGAGGTCAAGGCCGGGACGAACGCAAACAATCTGTGTAGTGCAAAACTTCAACTAACCTTCTCTGTGGTATGAGGACTGGACGGCAGGGAGTCGCTGTTGACCGATTCCGACTTTAGCGATCCAAGCGAACCGATACCGCTAGACTCGCTGGAGACAGATGGACTTGGGCTCGACTGTGACTTCGCAAGACCCGCTATGTCGATAATGTGCCCGAATGAGCTATATGAATTGAAGTTCTCTGTCTCCAATCCAGCGAGTGGTAGTGCAACGCTCAAAGCCATGTCTGCGAATGGAAAATTACGTTTGTATTGGAATTACACGTGCAGAAACCCATCTGCATGCGAGCACTGTAAAATATAATAGCTATGTTGACAGAATCCGAAACGCGCCAAATTGTTACGGTCCTACGATCACAGCACTTTGAGATCACTCCGCACTATCTTTAGGGTAAAATGAGAATAATTTTAGATCCAAATCATACTGTAAGCAATAGGATAAACAATAATTACCGAAAAGCGTTATCCCAAAAAGCACAAGCCTCGACGTAGTCGAATGAAACAGATCGAACATGAATGAAATGAAGTTAGCTGCAAACACGAGTTTGCGTGCGTGATGTTGTCGTCGAGCGCGAACCGTACCGGAAACGAGTTACATTATATTCTATTACGCAGTAGTAAAGCAATGCGAATTAAATTTATATATTTTCTTTTATAGTCATTAAAAAACATTTTTAGATTTTTCAAGGCAAGCAATGAATGAGAACGCTTTGAGAAGTTTATTTTCATGTATGTTGTATTGAATTTAAGTTTATTGTCATCCTACATACAGCGCCACCTATTGCATTATTAATGAACCAAGCCAGAGGACGATGACCTCATCTAGACGAGATTTTCGTATCAAAGTTACTAACCATTTCTAAAAGGTGGCGCTGCTGCTCTACTTTGCTTGCATTAGTTATAGTATTGACCGGCAGATGGCGCTATATAGTAGTTTACTACCCTAATTCCAGATTTGTTTATAGATGGCGCTGTTACGAACAGCATTTATTTTATGTGTCGGTTCTTGGTTGGGTAGTTAGGACACTTAGGACTAACTAGGACTAAAATACAGGTATCTTGTAAGTCATGTAAAGTTACATAATTACTGATGCCTCTTTTTTCTATTAGCATTCAAAATAAACTTTTGAAACTCTAAAATACCGGTTTTAAAATATGTTTTCTTACTAGGTATTCTTTGAATACAGAAAGGCGTAGGTTGGGGTGTATGGGTGCGTGATTGAAATCTGGAACACTTCTAGCTATCTACCTACTTACTTAAGTAGGTACCTACCTACTCAGGTTCTAATATAGGTAATTCTAACGTAGTTAGTTAACGCAGGAAAGACGACATAGTCTCGGCAATGGGTAACAAGTGGATAAGCGAGGCACAAAACAGGACGAACTGGCAAGAGATGGAGGAGGCCTTCATCCAAAAATGGATAAACCCTTAAAATAAATTCAATTATTAAAATGTACAAACTATCTTACTTATTAATATTAGGGAAATAAAGGCTATTTTTATTTTTATTTATTAACGTAGTTAGTTAGGTAGTTAACTACTTACTAGTTAGTAGGTAACTACCTACCTAATCTATACCTATGTAACAAATAGGTAAGTACCTACCTAACTAGGTAGGTAAATTCAAAACCCACTTCTAAAACGATTCTGATTAGGGGGGTAGGTAGGTAGGTACTTACTTATAATATCTTAAAGATTATTTTTACCTCTTTGAGCGAAATATATAGGTACCTACTTACCTAGTACTACCTACCTACTATATAATTGATAAAAGGAAGTCGTGTTGGCCGAGTGGGAGGTACCAACCTACCTACTTAGGTTTCAATCAGAGGGCATCAATGAATTTTTCTATACAAAAAATTACGTGGTATAAGTGAAGGTAGGTAGGTACCTAAGTATGTACCTACTAATAGTAAAGTAAAGTAGTTAGGTACCTACCTACCTTCCTAATTGTTTAAGTAAGTATCTATACCTTCCTAGGTAGGTAGGTAATAGGTACCTATTGGAATTTATATTGCTCAACACTCATGCTTCTCGCTCGAGTGTTCTCGCGGGTTCTCGCCGTGAGTGCAAATTCCCTAATAAGGAAACCTAGATAGTTAGTAGCAGAGACTAACTAGTCTAAGGTAGAACCTATGTAGGTATATCTACCTAGCGTTGTAAAAAAATAATGATAATGCTTAAAATGTTATACGCTAAGGTAACTAGGTACCTACCTACCTAGATAGGTATAAAATGAATACCTACCTACCTATGTTTTTTTTAGTAGGTGGGTATCTACAAAAGTAAAGGTAACTAGTCTCTATGTAAACAATAAGTTTATACCTACTTATAGTTAGTTATAAGAAGACTTTTACTTACATGCTTACAGCCTACCTACCTATTGTGCCTCCTGCTTTTGTGATTATTCCATACGTAATTTAAGTAGGTACCTACCTAGGAGCAAGGTAAGCATTTATATAAGCAAACCAAAGTGAATATTTACCTTACCTACGATAAACACGAGTGGAGCATTACAAGCGGGCATAAAGAAATATAACAGATAGTTAGGTAGATAGGTACCTAGGTATATAAAAGACATTTAACTTTAGATGCCACTCGGCGACCTCACGAGAGGCCGCAAGAGCCTCATAATTGCCCCAAATCGGAGGTTTACGATTTGTAAATATTCTTATATCACCACTTAGGAGCGTCCGTTCAATAAAATAATAATAGTATACATCCGTGCAAATGGCCGGCGCGCCCCCTCGAGCGGGGCGCTTGTGGGGGGGGAGCCGGGGGTGGGGGGGCTTATCGATTCGCGCCCGCGCGACACTGTATCTGTCCTCTCATCGATGCTCGTCCACCGGCCTCACAAAGAAAGAGATAGGTTTCGGAGACTTTGATCCTTTTGTTTTTGGGCAGCGTCCGGCGATGCGGGCGGGGGCAGAAAAATGTGAAGGGGCGCTGATTGGCCGGGCATGCCCCGCCCCCCCTGCCGCGCAGCCTCCGCGCAGCCTCCGACCGCAGTTCAAGGGCGGCTGCCGACGCACGCTCATTTGTTTGGGTAACTTAGGGCTACCAGATGCCAGGCTAGGATGACCAGAATATCTGGGTAATATTTCAAAAAGTCGGCGTTTTTGCCGGGACACATAAATATTACGAATTAAAAAGTTATTTTTATTATTAAAATTTGTCGAGACAATTTGTATTTTGCTGGGACTCGTATTTTATATAATGTTTATGTATATCCCAGCGAATCTCGACCTTCTAACAACCCTGGTTACACTATAAATAAACTATTGCCTATTACCTAAAGCCTTCATTCTAGGTTGACCTAGTGTCGGCGAGAATGATGCCTGATGTTTTTTTATGAATTTCAGATGAGCCAAAACGTTTATTAGGAATAATTCAAACGTAATAAAGTCGAACGCCCACCAAAAAGAGGTTGTGAAAACTTCCGGAAATAAGTTACATAAGAACTTCCTGAAAAAAAAATACAAAAGACAAATTATGTAACTTTATACTCGCATTAGGTCAAATTGAAAAGTTCCTTATTTATTTTAATAAAATCTCAAGGTTCTCTTAGAAACATCTTAGGAGCTAGGTGAAGCTACGACTGCTTTACGTGGACAAGACTTTTTTCTATGACTGTTTTTATAATCGCTATGTAGAGCTAGAGGTACAGGATCTAAGGTGACAGGAAAACATAGATAAAAAAAGCACAAGCAGTGTTGATTATTATTGTTACTTACCTTAGTAGGTAAGTAGAGATTTAATGAAATAGTTTAGGTAGGTATTCTAAGTTTTTCCGAAAACGAATTAGTATTCGTTTTCGACTTAGAATACCTACCTAAACTATTTCATTAAATCTTTACGTACATTAACCCCAGTGTTGAAATGACATCCTGTTAACCTGTCGCTATTGTGAGTACAAATGAATGAGATATAGTTCTTCAATACTATTGGTGTGTCCGTTATGTGTAACAAACAGCTCTACAATCTATAATGGGTACAGTAAAAAACCAAGCATCCTCTATGTCACGATTTAGTCATTCATGTAGGTACTGTTAGACTGAGGTCATTGGATCATGGTATCTACCTAGCTTCCTACTCTAAATTGTTTGTGAACTGAATTTATTTCACTTACTGGGTAGGTAATGATGATTAGAACAATGATGAATTGATATATGTATTTCATCATCATCTGCTCTTATCCCACTCAAGTGGGGTCGGCACAGTTTCTTTCATCCATTATGTATTTATTGGTAGCCTAAGTATTTATAATCAAATCAATGACAAATTATAACTTGAGAACGGTTTGATTGATTTGACTGATTTTTCTTTGTAGTGTTCGTTGTTCGTTAAAACACGGTTTTGTACGAAAGATTTTTTTTGTAAAATTGTAAATTTATTGATTTCTTCAGGATATCTGTGGGGTCAGCTAGAAGGAGGCAATAAAAAAAATAGAACACCCATGCTTATAACTTAGAAGTCGAGTAATTTCGTTCGTTAACATTCACACAATTAAATAGGTAGGTAGGTAGGTACCTATAATAAGTACTTATGTTTAAAATAATGTAGGTTTAATTTATAAGTAAATATTTACTTATAAAAAATACGTAAAAGTTTGTTTTCATTATCTGAATTTATTTTGAGCTTTATGTGTTAGAGTAATGTAGAGCCGTAACCGGTTCGTCGAACGCCTATCAATTTGACGTCTCTATACGGCTACGCGCGACGTTCACATGAGTCATTTTGACGTTTGACAGATAAATCGACAAGAAAATCGTGCGGAGTGACATCTGAAATGAATCGACATTCTGATGGGAAGACGTTTTATTGAAAGAACGAATAATATATTAAGAACTGCTCTAGAAATATGTCATTGTTTTTACATTTGGTATATCTATGTAATTAAGTTCGATGAAATTACAACACTTAGACAAAAGATGGCTAAAAGTGGATAGAAAGTATGGATTTAGTTATTACTGTACCTACGACATAACAGTAAATACTTAAAATATTCGGCTAATTGTTGAATTGAGCTCAATACAATACTCGTACCTACTCGTTTCAAAGACGTTACCGCAATACTAACGAAAAAAAAACGTTATTATAATGTAGCAAAATACATCTTCAAAATAAATCAATGTTCTTAAATGAAACATCATCCACCTGAGAGTACTACACGTAGGTCAAAAGTTTCAAGACTGAAAAACAAGCTCTTTAGTTAGCTTACTTCTTTGAAAGTTATTTTACAATGCACTAAACAAAAAGTTTAACTAATTATATGCATTATGCATGCTAGCTGCTAGCATGCTTGCAACACTTTTTGACACTTCAATGTTTATCATCAAGTTCTATAAAATGTATTACATTTTTTATCTGTTAAAACAAAATGACGTAAAATCGCAAGATCACTACATAGTTTAAAGCAAAGTCGCTTTCCGCTTCCCGCGTCTGTATGTAATATGTATGTATGTATGTATGTTTGCTTATATCTTTAAAACTACACAACGGATTTTGATGCGGTTTTTTTTAATAAATAGAGTGATTCAAGAGGAAGGTTTATATGTATAATACATGCATAATATAGTAGAGAAACACTGATAATTTTAGAGGTTTCTAATGTGATGTCGTAAATAAACACATTTTTTTGCGCTTACATTGCAAATGCTGGCTGAACCCCACGAGATATATCAAAATAATGTACTACAGTACTGTACACCTTAAAAACGTCTACAAAAAAGTCAACGATGGTATTAGAAATGTCTTACGCACAGCGAAGCGGGCACGGGTCAGCTAGTAGGTGTATAAATAATTTCCAAGAGAAGTCCCCCATACATATTGACATGCAGGCATACTTACCTTGTTATTCATAGTCGTCAAACAATACATTTTGAAGATCAGTCAATCAAATTTGACAGCAATGAAAATAATGACATTTTGAATTGAGGAAACGATATGGTTTAAGTACCTACCAACTAACTAAAGTATATTGTGAAACTGTTCCTAGTCTGATTATTTTTGGATGATTGTGATGATTTTTTAATGTTCCTATAAAAATCTATAATTTGAAAAATTATCGAACTCTTACCAAAACCTATCCTTAAATACTTAGCTGGCAAGAATTCTCATCACTCATTACTAAATTATCTCAAATATCTACCTAATTAAAAGACCTTAGCAATAAAAGTAAAGTGAAACACTTCTGTTTTTCTGGTATTTAGTTAATTAGAACTTTATTTGACGCTGGAGCGGTTTCATTCGCACGGTTTGAAAAACTGTACTTTATAAGAGACTTAAAAAGTCTTTACTTCCGTGAGAAAACCGCAATTTTCCCCGTAAATACCAGCACAAACTAAACAAACATGCACTACACCATTAGCTACCTTACTAAACGACGAAATATTTAAATAGGTATCCATCGTGGCTATCAGCAGATAAAACGCCCCAATTCACATGCGTGAGCTGTGTGATGGATGAGCTCGGCGATCAGACCCTTCCCCTCCCCTCCCCCCCTAGCCCCCCCCTCGGACCCCCGGGCGTTACAACACCCGGCCTAAGTCCTGTAGGTGATCCATTACATTTTTGCGTAATCCCCGTTTATAAATATGAAATTGAAGGAAGATGGTGATGCTTAATCGACTGGAGGTCGGGGTCACCCGGCCTGCGGAAAAGCTACGTACCTACGTAATTTATGGCAGCGTGCCAGCACTGGTCACAAACATAATTTTAGGGTGAAATTTATGATGGGCATATCACATCTTTAAAAAAATGTATACATTTTTTCATCTTCTTTATTCGGTAAAAAAAATGCTAACATCTGCAAAGCAGTGCAAGTGCTAAAATGTACCTACTTAGTATTTTTTGGACATGGCTCTGCTAACTAGAACTCTAAGTGCTTATACACGTTGACTCGCGGGCGCGGTGGCGGGCGCGGTCACGAAATATCAAACGTATGACTAGTTAGCTCGCTACTTAGACCGCACGTGCGTTTTGAACGTGAACACTTGGAAATCACGTCATACGTTTGATATTTCGTGACCGCGCCCGCCACCGCGCCCGCGAGTCAACGTGAATAAGCACAGGATCTGAGCGCTTGGAGATCGTTGAGGATGTGTGTAAGCTTTTTTCTATTAGGTACTTCTTTAAAGGAACAATATTTCCTTAGATAAACTCCATCTGTGCTCTATGCACAAAGGTAATAAAAATACAAATAAAAACATTATCTCTATAATTTTATTTATTTTAATTATCAAAACAAATGACAATTCGCCGCTGCTGGCTGAAAATGAATTCCTAATTTGAAATTTGATTCGAATAAAAACACATCACTCGCCAGTCAATCTGCAGCCCGCAAGGGGTAATCACGTCTCCCACATGCAAAACATAGCAATTGCAGCCGTGATTATAGACGGTGGGGTATATTCTGATTATAGATAATTATAGCGAGGGGAGGAAGGGTAGCTGATGAGCGATTTGGGTATTATTTGCGCTTTATTTGGGTATTTATTGCGCTTGAGTGACGACGCAGATATTATGCTCGGTTATATAATACGAATCCCTTGGGCCATCGTCCTTCCCTTTGTTGTGACTTGGACATTGATTTGATATATTTGGAGTTGAAAATTAATCAAATTGTGTTGAGTGGTTTATCATACTTGTTCTAAAACTCGACAAGGAACATTTTAGACATCTTTACCTTGCAATAATTAATTTTGTTTACTTCGATCTTATTGGATAACGACATATACTGCCTGATTATCTCCAATTTCTTAAGAATTAAACCCACATAGAGCTATACCGTTCAAATGTAACATGCCACAAAAAAAGAGTCTATTGGATAACGACATATACTGCCTGCTTATCTCCACCTTCTTAAGAATTAAACCCACATAGAGCTAGACCGTTCAAATGTAACATGCCACAAAAAAAGAGTCTATTGGATAACGACATATACTGCCTGCTTATCTCCACCTTCTTAAGAACTAAACCCACATAGAGCTATACCGTTCAAATGTAACATGCCACAAAAAAAGAGTCTATTGGATAACGACATATACTGCCTGCTTATCTCCACCTTCTTAAGAATTAAACCCACATAGAGATAGACCGTTCAAATGTAACATGCCACAATAAAAGAGTCTATTGGATAACGACATACACTGCCTGCTTATCTCCACCTTTTTAAGAATTAAACCCACATAGAGCTAGACCGTTCAAATGTAACATGCCACAAAAAAAGAGTCTATTGGATAACGACATATACTGCCTGCTTATCTCCACCTTCTTAAGAATTAAACCCACATAGAGCTAGACCGTTCAAATGTAACATGCCACAAAAAAAGAGTCTATTGGATAACGACATATACTGCCTGCTTATCTCCACCTTCTTAAGAATTAAACCCACATAGAGCTAGACCGTTCAAATGTAACATGCCACAAAAAAAGAGTCTATTGGATAACGACATATACTGCCTGCTTATCTCCACCTTCTTAAGAATTAAACCCACATAGAGCTAGACCGTTCAAATGTAACATGCCACAAAAAAAGAGTCTATTGGATAACGACATATACTGCCTGCTTATCTCCACCTTCTTAAGAATTAAACCCACATAGAGCTAGACCGTTCAAATGTAACATGCCACAAAAAAAGAGTCTAAAAGTAAACAGCCTATAATTAAATAAAAACTCATGTGGCAAGGTTGAACAATAATTTCTCATTCGACATATTTCAACCACTAATGAATCAATTTATCAGCTTATATCAGCTTACTTTCACTTCAATTTATTTACGCATCGATGCGATGGAGGGGTCACGACTGACGGCCACATTTCCATCTCGACGACCACATAACAATATCCGACACTAATAAGTACCCAATCCTTTCTATGCGCAATATTGTCTACTCTAATTGGCATCAGAAAACTGAGGTAGCCCCAAACAAGCGCTTATCGACACATCAGTGCGCTAAAACCCGATGCCGACCCTCCGTTGCTAGGGTTACAGATGGGATAGTCCGAAAGTCGGACAAAATAAGGTCAAAAATTAGAATAGCAACCAAAAAAAAGTACTGTTTAGTCCACATAAATATACATATAACGTGACGGTCACTGATTTGAATTTGAAGAAAGTTAATTAGATACTTCCGTCAAGTTCAAATCAGTTCAATTAAATTAATCGTCCAGCGGTTTCGCTCACGCCGTAAAAAAAAGGAAATTTTCGCATTTATAATATTATAGTAGGCTGGGGCTATACTGGGCTGGGTAAATTAACCTTTATGGTAAATTAAGTGCTATATATAGTTAAAATGGTAGGATATCGGCTATTATTGGCCGGACGATGCTGGAAAAGTCGGACGCTAAGCATCCTTATCCCAGCTAATGAATATAATACGTGGCCCTCAGGTATTAAAAGTTTTGTGGTTCGAATTATCTCAGTTTCCGACGGTATAAACATCGTAAAAATATATTGCGTAATGCCATTGTTGAGTGGGATTGGGTAGATAATTTTCCTAAAAGGGATGTTGTGAAACATTAGGCTGATGACATTTGTACATATTGTAGTAAGTAGGTACTTATGTAGAACTGTTACAGTGTACCTACCTACATCCTCTTCGGCTCAAAGTCAAAGTCAAAAGGAGCTTATTTCAGTAAAATCCTTATGAGCTGGAGAAAACTACGCCTGATTCACGCAACCAAATATAGAAGAATCAGGTAATCAGGTAGTTCAATGTATATTTTTCCGATGATCCTTTTCGTAATGGAGAACAGTGATCTGGGCGTCTATTTTAAATTATAGTCGGAAACGATGGAACGACCGACATTACGTAGGTACTTTTGATAAGTGACAACATACATTCTACTACGACAGACGACAATTTCTAAGAGTGCGGTTTGGACGGTATCGGAGCACTGTCGTATTATCAAAATCGTTTTGCGGAGTAGACGCCCTTAGCACGAATCACTTTCGTATCGTCAGGTCACAGAAAAGCTGTTCAACACGTGCGAGTTTCCAAAATCATCCTATCCTAATGTACTGTAATCATACATCAAGCATTAATCTGTCAGTATGATAGATGGACGAAAATTCTTCTGTTTTTTACCATCCCCGATATTGAACAACTGGCATCTCCCACGATTCTAAAACAGCTCCAGATTAATTGCATTATTTCGTGATAGATAAGTATTAATGGTTGGTATTAGGGGAGCACTTCTCTTTAATTATGGAATCTCATGAGATCTGCGAGTTATTGAACGTATTATTGTTATTGTTGTGATTTGTTTACTTATTTGTTGCAGCTATACTTGGAAGTAAGTTGATTAATCTCCGATTCCTATATACAAAATCATAATTTTCTTCTCCTTTCTCACTTATTGTGGGATCGGCACAACATGTCGCGAAGACGATTTGGCTTATGTTTTACAACCGGCTGCCTGCCTGACATCAATCATCATAGACGAATTCTTATATACGAAATACGATCCGTAATTGCTACAAATGATAGCAAAAATAACGTAGCGTAGGTAAGTCAGAAGTGTTCTTATAAAAGTTGATGGCATCAATGAATCTTTATGGATCTTTAATTCTTTATGAATGCTCGTAGATTGTGACTGTAAAATACTCCTGAAACGCAAATTACGACTTCATTATTTTATTTTATCAAAAGAAACTGTATTAAAACGTCTTCAAACTGGAATGCAGCAATGCTGCTTGGCAGCAGAAGTAATTGTATGTATGGCAGTAGTAATTCCTTAGACGAGTTCCCTTCACAAGGAACTCTACTACTAACCTAACCACAATCTCTTGTGATTGTGAAAGAGAGAGAGTTCGGTATTTTTTAGGGTTATTACCTAATAGGTAAAAAGAAACCCATAAGGAGAGACATCGTTACGAATGGCTACGTCATTTTTCCTGTGTTTAGTTTTATACTTTATTTTGCATTTTGGTTGGTAATTATTATCTCAATACCCAAATGGCCTAACATTATGTAATAATTACCATTATACAACAATTCAAAATTGCGTTTAGAATCTCATTAGTGGTCGCGACATGGAATTCGCGCGACGCGACGAATGTGACCGGCGCAGCGCGAATAGCCGAAAACTCGAATCCGGAATACCGAAAAGCCGAAACCCGAAAGCCGAATTGTCGGACCTCTCGGTGACATATTGGAATGCGACTCCATTTATCCCGCTTCCTATTGGAATCCGGAGTGACGCGGCAAATTGGAAATTGCGGTTCCATTTTTGGCGTTATTGATAGGCAATTCTTGTAGCGTTTTCGTAATAGAGTATTTAAACCGAGTAAAAAATAATTACCAACACAAGAAAAGCACGACCGCTTATTGAAATACTTGCCCAAAGAATGATAAACAATAAAACGAAAGATAAAAAAAAACTAGAAAAAACAGGGCCTCTATAGTGCTCTTAAAACTCAAAGGTTTCAAGCTCGATCAGCGGGTAAGCATTTGCATTAAAACTTTTGAAATTCCCCTCTAGATAAAACCGAATCCACTTCATTATCAAAAGCCAACCGAGTTCCACTAACCCTCGCGAATCGGTACGGTTCATCAAACGTACAAACGGACATGCACGCCAAAGCGCGTATTAAATCACATTCTGACAAGCGTACCGTGAAAATTAATCGAGTATCGTGTAGTGGTGGAAAAAATGAAAACATGATGGCATTTCGCTCCCTGGACGTCAAAGGTTGAAGCAGCCGCTTGTAAAATGATTCGCCCTCCGGACACGGCGACCATTCCCCTGGGAATTAAACACTGTTTATTTTGAATCAAGCTACAAATTACCAGACTGGTTCCGTCATAGTATATTCTGTCTATAGCTATTCTCTTAGTATTGAAGTAAGTTTTCAAAAAAAGAATCCAATATGACAGTAAATTAAAATAAAAACAAATTGGCCCGACGATTAAAATCTCCAAGATCTTCAGAAGCAAATATTTGAAGATATATAAAGAGTCCAAGTTATAGTTATAATTTGCATATGATCGCATTTTGGAATGTGAATGAAAGTGCATTGAATACATTAAGAATACGAGGGTCAACTGTTATTTTTACCCTTGAGTACCTAATAAACAGGCTCAGATTTGTATTTTATGAGATACCTAACCCATTGAGACTTTTTACAAGCCTTACTTCGCTTTGAATGTAAAGTAGCGAAGTAATTTACAGAAGTGACATTTAAATTCCAGCAAAATTGTATGGAAAATCCATCACAGGTGCGATCGAAATCCCATTCACCTCACGCCGTCTCCACACGTTCGCATAAAAGTCGCATTTATAATAATAATTCTGATTGCTTCTAGCACTCATGCCAGTTGTAGCCCCCATTAGAATGTACGCGATAGGAATGTGCCTCGCGTGTACAATGGGTGTACAAATACTCCACTACAGAACGATTGCCCTCAGCACTGGGAGCATGGCGTACGAGCGGTCGCGGTTCGGCGATAATGTTTTGGTACTTTTTAAGCGATTACCAAAAAAGAGGTAACTTATCATTTTTAAGGTTTCGTAGTCTACAAGAAACCCTTATAGTTTCGAAATGTCCGTCCGTCCGTCTGCAGCTTATTCATTTTTACGTGTGTGTGTGTGTGTAATGTGCGATTACTATGAGTACCTAGCTGATACGATTATCATTACGCTGCTGGGTAGAGAATGGTCCCGATGTAGTCAAATTGAAATCAGTTGTCTTACTGGTTTAATCAATTTTGATATAATTTATAATTAAAAAAAACCGTGCAAAAGTATTTAAATTGTGGGATGTAGTTTTTTAAGTTCTATGGAAAAGCCACTGATCCTACATTTATGTAATTCAAATGAAACTACCCAGAGATCATTCTCTGCCCAATAGCGAACAATTATTAAACTTAACAGATTGGGAAATAATCGAAAAAAAACATGGTTTCCGAATTAATACCCTTCTCCATTTTTCGAAGTTATCAAAATTATTTAGTTGGTTTGTGCTACGAGTGAAAGTATCAAAATACATCGCACATTGCGACCTGTTTGTGAGGTGCGAATAAGTGGTTCCGTGGAAATATTTCAAATCAGATCGGCTCAGGCAATAACGGTTGACGTGACACGCATGCTCGTGTAGAGATTCCTAATGTGACGGTGAAAAGCCTTTTCACCTTATTTATTGCTATGTGTTTCGTATAACTTATTTTTAGGCTTCGTATACACAGAACCCTGACTTGAAACTTTTATTGGATCTCAGACGCAAGTTAGCCCTTGATGAATGAGCTTTTATGAAATAATAAAGTAAAATAAACAATTAAAAGTGTTGGTGGACATTTCACACAACGCCATATCGCTCCGAACTAAGCAAAGCTTATAGGGAAGGTTGTATTATGATCGAATTCACAACTTACAGTGCAGAAGACAGAGTTACTACCAACTGAGCTGTGAGGCCAGTGAAAGGCGTATCACTACATAGTATAAAGCAAAGTCGCTTTCCGCTTCCCACGTATGTATGTATGTATGTTTGCTTATATCTTTAAAACTACACAACGGATTTTGATGCGGTTTTTTTTAATAGATAGAGTGATTCAGGAGGAAGGTTTATAGTAGAGAAACACTGATAATTTTAGAGGTTTCTAATGTGATGTCGTAAATAAACACATTTTTTGCGCTTACATTGCAAATGCTGGCTGAACCCCACGAGATACCTATATCAAAATAATGTACTACAGTATTGTACACCTTAAAATCGTCAACAAAAAAGTCCACGATGGTATTAGAAATGTCTTACGCACAGCGAAGCGGGCACGGGTCAGCTAGTTAATAAATATAAAAATAAAATAAGACGATCAACTTCACCACTACTTCACCTAAAACAAGTGATTAGTGAGTAACATTGTGTGATTGTTATACTTCCAAGGCCATCAAACAAGATTTTTTATACATACTTTCACCTATAAATATGATTTTGATTAAAAAAAATCCTTTTTAGCGAGCGCCTACATTCAAAAAGGAATGCTTGTGCCAAATTTTGGAATCACTACATAGTATAAAGCAAAGTCGCTTTCCGCTTCCCGCGTCTGTATGTAATATGTATGTATGTATGTTTGCTTATATCTTTAAAACTACACAACGGATTTTGATGCGGTTTTTTTTAATAGATAGAGTGATTCAGGAGGAAGGTTTATATGTATAATAACATGCTACCCGTGCAAAGCCAGGGGCGGGTCGCTAGTTCGATATAATATCAAAATCTGTACGAGTAGCAACTTTCAACGTGTTTCAAGTCAAACATTAAAATGAATGATGATAAAGCCAAATCGATTTGGATTCATTATTAACAAAATAATATTTTTAAATTATAATGAAATCAATATAACATCATCATTAATTTATCCCACGATGACAATATAAAATATGAAATCAAAAGTGTGAAATCGCAACTAAGCAGCTGCGACCGCGGGAGATCGAAGATGGCGCGAAGCAAAAATACCTAGAGAACTGTCATCATTTTGAAAAAAAAAGCCGATTAAAATCTTGCACAAGCCGGCTTTTTTCATCTTTGAGCAGCTGTGCGCGTGCGCATCACCTGTCCCACGTGGCCAAGAACCAAAGATAATAGCTAGCACAAAGAGGTCGGAAGATTCCATTGTTGGAGTAGTGGGTACCATTGATTTAAGGTAGACTCTATTGTTGATAGTCGGTTGACGTTATGAGACAGACGACGCTACTACACCTGCTTGTTAGAGTATGGTTATGTGCTAATAAATGGCCATGTATATATTTGTACGAGCTAATGGTCAACGTAAAACGTTCACTGCTGGGCAAAAGTCTTTTGTAGAAGCTCGACAAAATTACACCTTCGTATTGGTGGCCTGATTCATCTATTTTCCTGGTATTCTGATATTCCTGGCATGATTTTGGCGTGGCTTCACCTAGCTCCTAATATGTTTCTAAGTGATCCTTGTGGTAAAACCTATTGACTTTGACCATAAGATAAAAAATGATTAGATCTAGTTTATTAGCTAAATGGTGAAATGGGCATAATGAGATCTTTTTATTGGTAAAGCAGTAAAATTAAATTCGGGAACTTGCACAAGGTGAAAACAGCCGTGTCCGAATAATTCTCGAAACTCATTCATAGATCACGCACAAAGACATTAAGCTTTTGCTTACCTGCCTATTAACTCGAACCATCGATTTATATACTACACCTCAACTCTATTCCATCCTTATCTCGTAAGCTATAAGGTTGAAATTCATTGCGTTGTTTTAGCCGTAAAAGTTTTAACGTCCTTTGATATCCTGCATTGCTCCATGCAATTATTATTGTCAGTAGGCACTAAACATTTTTACAATATAGTCGTATTTTATTCGTTTTGTGGCAGTCAGCTGGACAAAACTCGACGCAAGTAGATTCGATTTGGGAAATTAAATTTACTATTAGAGTAGAGTTACCTCGACGTTATTTTATAATGCACTAGCTGACCCGTGCCTGCTTCGCTGTGCGTAAGACATTTCTAATACCATCGTTGACTTTTTTGTAGACGTTTTTAAGGTGTACAATACTGTAGTACATTATTTTGATATATCTCGTGGGGTTCAGCCAGCATTTGCAATGTAAGCGCAAAAAAATGTGTTTATTTACGACATCACATTAGAAACCTCTAAAATTATCAGTGTTTCTCTACTATATTATGCATGTATTATACATATAAACCTGCCTCTTGAAACCGCATCAAAATCCGTTGTGTAGTTTTAAAAATATAAGCAAACATACATACATACATACATACCTATTACATTCAGACGCGGGAAGCGGAAAGCGACTTTGCTTTATACTATGTAGTGATTTTGGTTGGTATTAGCGTCCTTGACAATTTGTTTTAAGATAGTGTTGTTACAATATATTATTATGACGCATTAAGGGTTTAGATTTTTCAACAACGATTTTACAACCTACTTTATCAAAATCTTTCAAGTCTTAAATAGTCATCTAATCTTACTAGCTTGTATGATACTTTTATCAAGGTAGTTATGCGAGTGGTTTTATAGGCGTTAGCTAGTGAAGAGCTAACGCCTGCGTGACTTCGCTGTGAAGTTATATAAGAACACACTCCTACCCATGTAAAAATATACAAGTCTGTACATGTTCGTCGTTATATTAACTACCTAATAAATTTAAAAACTAAGCCGTACATCGGTTGGAGCGCCGCCGCCTACCTGGCTGCACTCGCTACGCAGAAACACACAATGCACATCATTTTTTTCGCCAAAACTTAAAGCGCAGTTTTTCGGCGCAAATTCCAAAAGGACACCTGGTCGGAAACGGACCCCCAGGGGTCCTCATACCCTGATTGATGGAGGTCCGATCCTAGTACAATGAAAGCGTTTTATTTCATTCGTTCCGATGACGACGGCGACGCTGTGTCTCTAAAACAATCAATGATCAAGTCTCGTGAATGGGACGTGAAACAAAAATCTTTTGTGGATCAGGAGCTCAGGTGAATCGGCCGTTTGACAATGGCAGTCATGTTTTTAACTGACAAAAAAACTTGTAAAGATAGACCTAATTTATTTCGGGTCCTTTTCAACTTGGCCACCCACTCTACTTTTCCATTCATTAAGTAATTTACGTAAAAAGTACGCTATTTTTGAGAACCTAGCATTTTTACACCAAAAATAGATTTTCAATCAATTTAGAACTTTGGTTATTATCTAAGTTTAATTTGAAGTATCTCTGACTAGCACCTTGTCTCACCCTCAAGGGTATTTACCGTAATAAGAGATTATCTTAATTTAACCCGTTGTTTCATTTAAAGTCATACGTTTCTTTCCGAAGCCGTCTCTTATCACTTATCACATCACATTACATTCAAAGCTCATAATAATTCATTGTTATCCAGAAAATTTCACAACGAAATTCACACACGCAAAACGTAGGACTTATGCAAAACGTCTTTCCGCAACCCATTTCACATGCTTGATTCTACAGCCGAAATCCTCTCGCATCCTGATTTATTTGCAAGATACGGATGCGTACATACGTAAGGTACCAGATTCCTCCAGACAATTATGATTGATCTTTATGAATATGCAGATATGTTAAGTAATGATAAGGCCCGCAAATAAACTCCACGGGGAGTGATTACCGCCTATGCGTCGCAGATTTTAATCTCAGATAACGGAGCTTGGAGCAGTTTGCATAAATTGCAGAGCAAACACCTTGTTAACAAACTGCACAGTTTGATTATGAGATAGCTAGATAATTTGGGATTGTTTCTGCGATGTTTTGGGGAAAGTGTGGGAAGGATGTAGGTTTGCTTTATGTGGTCTTTGACAAGTCTGAGTTCTGAATAGGTGCTGTGGTTCTAATGCGGTTTGAAAACAATAGTGAAAATATATTTTCTAAAAAAATATAACGTTAAAATGCATCAACTGAATATTTCATTTTTGAGTTTTTATGCGCATATTCTTACAGTTTTAGGTAAACATATCTTTATGTCTTTGTCAATTATTTGCAGTTTCTCAGTAAGTAATTTTGTGTGATATCAAAAATAACATAACTTTAAAAAAAACTAAGACATTTTGTAAAGTCATTATATTTCCACTTTGCAATTATCTCCAGCCATTCACAGTTTTCCAACTCTACCACTTGCTAACTGAAACTAGTATCTAAAGAGTGGCGCTTCGCAGACAAAAACTCATCGCGAACAGAAGGGGGTGAAAAGAGAAGAAATAATGAAATATCTTCATCCAACCCTTCTAATTAATAGCCATCAGTGTCTGCTCCAGTGTCGAGGGTAGGCGCTTTCAAGTTTTTTAATATGCTTCCTCACCTCCGTAAAACAGTGGGAATAATTGCTTTTTTTCTACCATTCTGCCAACTTTCAGAGCCCTGGCGTAAATCTTGCGACAATTAGCGAACTTTCTGGTGTTCCAATGATTTTGTGTATCTTTGAATGGGCCTAGGGTGTAGGGTCAGACAAAGAGATTGTGAGATAACGCAAGATTTAAGATAAACGTCCTGCTGTGACGATTGTATGTAGATTGTATGTAGATACCTAGTGTTTAAATAGTCTTATACTAATATAAGAAAAGTAATAGATTTGATTGATGAATGCAGAATAGTTTTTTCTCAATAACCGCAAAACATACAGTTTGTTTTTTATGACAAAGATAACTTAAGGATTTTATCTAGATAAATTATAGATAAAACATGATTGGAACACTTTTCTCGATAGATTAAATCCATAAGTTATAGATAGATAGAAAATTCTTTATTGCACAATATAAGAACATGTACATAGGCGAACATAATACTAGTTAGCATTTTCTTCCAGCTAACCTTTGTTAGTTTGGAAAGGGAATGGTAGTCCTTTATAAGCGAGAGAGAGATCATTTAATTATTATATTTATACACATACTTACTAACAAATCTTCTTTGTCACAAAAACAAAACTGTATGTTTAGCGGATAATGAGAAAAACGATTCTCAATTCATTAAAAAAATGATACCTCGTCTTAAATTTCTATGGAAAAACTTATTTCTATGTAAAAACATTTTTGACCATAAAAGAAAACTAATATGCAATATTCAAAGACAGCATCATAAGCTGGGAGGTAAATCCGACCACGTTATACCTCGTAAAGTCGCTCCTAATACTTAATTGCGTCCTATGTCCGCGACACAATGGCGCGCGTAATCAGGCCGCGAACTGGCTACAATATCATTTCCAGGGCTGCTACGAATTTCGGGAATGTGGGTCGACTTTTGTAATATAACTTAAATTCACAATTAAAAAAACCGGCCAAGTGCGAGTCGGACTCGCGCACGAAGGATTCCGTACTTACGTATTTTTTTTCGTTTTGTATAGACAATGGTCTATAAAAAACTAAAAAAAATACGTTTGTTGTATCGGAGCCCCCCTTAAATATTTATTTTATTCTGTACTAGCGACCCGCCCCGGCTTCGCACGGGTAGCATGTTATTATACATATAAACCTTCCTCCTGAATCACTCTATCTATTAAAAAAAACCGCATCAAAATCCGTTGTGTAGTTTTAAAGATATAAGCAAACATACATACGCGGGAAGCGGAAAGCGACTTTGCTTTATACTATGTAGTGATTTAGTATTTGTTGTTATAGCAGCAATAGAAATACATAATCTGTGAAAATTTCAACTATCTAGCTAACGCGGTTTATGAGATACAGCTCTGTGACAGACAGACGGATAGCGAAGTCTTAGCAAGTCTTAGTCTTAGTCTTAGTCCCGTTTTTACCCTTTGGGTACGGAACCCTAAAAAATATTTCGTAATATATGGCTTTAACTTAGTGTTTGTGTAAATGATATCGAGCTAGAAGTGATATATTGCTGATAGACATATAATCTTAAAACACAGAAAAGTTATATCACAAACATCATCGAAATCGTATTAGTCGTTACGATGTGATTGCGTAACAAACAAACATTCGTACTTATAAAATTTGACTGATTTTAAAATACTAAGTAAGCCGTAGATTCATACTTATATTTGTCTGCTGTCATCAAATCGAAAATTGGGTTTCTATTAATAAATGTCAACCCTATTGCCCCCGCTAGGTCGCGTAATCCAACTATTCAATTTTCAGCAAAAAGGATTGTCCACGTCTTACGTTTTTTATCTTCGCGTCTGATCCGGTACATGCTGTTATTGCCGTCAGTAATCACGGGAAATTCGACCTTATGGCTATAATTATATCTTTCGTTTTCGGTAGAGAATTGAGGAAACATTTAAGTAAGTATTATGTTTTTTTTATTCAAGTTCTGAGATTGAGAAGAATTGCCATGCCCGCTACTAAATATTGATATTTAAACCTACCTAGTTATTTTTATAGACACTCTTATAACATAACTATTAATAGAACAGCTATTACAAGAAAGAGTAAATAAGTATAATGCGCACTTTACTACGAATATTCTTTTATTTATTTCTTTACTAAAACTATTCTAGATTATGTGACCTTGGATGTTTGGTCCAAAACGGAGACTCATAGAAAACATACATAATAAAATATCAGAATCTAGTTATGTTTAGAATCACGACTGTAATCCCGGTACAGCACAGTAGTACATCCTTTAAGATCTTTACGCTCTCAGATGTCTAAAGGGGGTAGTTGGAGGCACGTCCAAATATTAAATCAGGCACATGCCCACCTTTTGCAGTAATTAGCATTCCATACATGACAGATTAAAAGCCCATCACCGCTTCTAAAAATGCTACAAATAAAAGAAACCAGCATCGAAATCAGTTCAGCCCCACAGACACAATAAGCCATTGACATTATAATAATTTATAACGTTTTTATTAAAAAGAATTTTTAAATTAGTGCCGTGAATTTTTAAATTAGTGTTTTTACTAATTTAAAAATTCACGGCAATCAACCTCTAAGACGTGACGACCTTGTTAGGTAATGTGTCTTGGGTAGTAGTGAGTAGTTAGTAGTGAGTTAGATTTTAGTTGAGACCCCTATACCGCAGACTAGCTCACAAGTGCAGCGCCACTTAAGTGGTAGATCCAGAAGCTGTCAGTTGAAGTGGCTGGCTAACGAACACGCGTGTCAAACGAACACTTCATTAGGTGAGCCACGCTCCTTGCGTAGGGAGACCAACTTAGTGGCAACCGGAAGAAAAAAAGTAGTTATTCACGGCAACTGTTTCATTATTTCATCTTCTTGCATTAACTAGTGGTCTGCTGAAAGTACAGGCAGTATGAACATTTAATCTGTGGAACTAACTATGGAACGGAATTATGGAATTGTATAAAGGAACGAAAATAAAAATAAATAGGATCAGGACTGTAATCCCCAAAATATACAGTAGACATTCTCTCATATCTTTAAGCGCTTAATAAAGACCCTAATGTATATAAGTATAATAAACATAATTAAAATCATCAATTTATTACCTTTATTAATTTTACATATATTTATAATTAGGTACTCACCATTTATTAATTTAATTACTTATTTTCATAAAGTATAATATATTATTATTTACCTACATAATATATTATAACATTTAAAACAATATTTATTTTACGTAAGTATACTAAAGGATTATTTTAATTTATAAATAACTACAAACAAATACAGTTCATTTAAATTTTAAATATAACCGAAGAAATAATATGTAGATACTAAATAATTTACTGATTTTTAAATGAATTAAAGATATTAACAAATTAATCACCATTCAAACCTTTTATAATAATTTTGACTTAAATATAATCTAATAAATACTTAGGTAAATCATTTACTGATATTTTTAAATTAATCGATATTATCCACATTTTATTTTAATCATCATTTAATCTTATCACAATTATTACAAATATATATATTTTTATATATCTTATGTATATTAAATGTAATATCATAAATATAAACAATATTTTACTTAGCTTTTATTCAACAGCTAATTGCTCAGGCACAGCTTTACTTTAAAACGGGAGCTCTGCTCGGTCCGGCTGTCGGTTACCGACTGAGCCCACGCCACGACCGGCAGCGCTTTTATAGTGCGGTGTAAACAAGGCTGACGGCCAGGTGTTTTTGCAAAAATGAAACGAAACGGATTAGAGTGGCGATTTTTGCTAATATTGTTTTTAAAATGTCTACTATTTCATTTTTGCAAATATATGTACATAATATGTAACCATATACCAAGTTATACAGTATAACTTTGTTACTATACAGAATCAAGTGATTGAAAGTTCAATATTACCATTATTCTATGAAATATTTGATAATAATAACCAAAATACATAAAATAACATTCCACCTAATATACAACATAGTTATCTTAAACAACAAAGGTTGTATAATCTGATCAAAACCACTCCTCAGATGGAATCATACACATATTTATTTATTATTTGGAGTATTTACAAAAATAATCTATCACGGCCAGACTGACCTGTACTTCGCTCTCGAAGTACACATTTTATAAATAGCCCCTGATCTTGACATGTAAGTCCTCCCATCTGCTGCACATGGTGACCAGACTTACATCAGATCAGTGACCGACCAGCAGTTTTTTTTGAGATCTCTGGCCTTGGCATACAAGCACCTATCACCTGCTGCACCGTGAATTTCAGTGAAGTATCAGGGCAGAGATCGACCAGCAGTATCGTGTATGACCTTTAACCTTGACATATTAACCCTGCCACCCGCTGCCAGTGACAATCAGGCTAACATCAGATTAAGGGTCGACCAGCGGAAAATAAAATAAAAACCTCCATAAATATGTGTATGTGTTTTGTATCAATACAGTCTGTTTTAAAGTTTTAAGTATAATCAGTTTTTAATCAAAGTTAAATAATATATTATCTAAATATAAAATATCTAATACTAGCATAATGAAAACATAAATCAAAATTCGTACACAGACATGAATAACTCGGAAATTATTAATTATAATAAAATTGTTATGAAAACATACATAGATAATATAACTATATTATCTATTAAATATTAGTTTGGAAACTACTTCTAACAACCGTTGCTCTGAGACACCATCTGTGAGGTTACTTGGGAACTAATTGATGACTATTGTTTCAAAAGGTGTTATCTGTGACCATAAGTCACGCTATTTTTTGTAATGTTAAATAATACGAGTATCATTTCCAATATACTGTCACGGCCATTCTGATACGTACTTCGCTCTCGAAGTACATACCTCTATATTTTAATAAGATTTTGCATTATAGACATTAAAACATTGATCTTGTCTTACTTTTCCTATCAAGGGACCGGCATCAACGGCTAATTTTGCTATAGGGTTAAATATAAATATTCTTAATAAACCGCTTGGCCAATCTGACAATCTAAAGTGGTATTAAACTATTGATCACTGCAATAATGTACCTACTGTTACTACCTAATCATTGCATAAACTAGCAATAAGATAATAAGAATGAGAAAAAAAATTTAGGGCTTTTGATAGACACAATTTTATAAACCCATCTTACATGACTACTAAGTAAATTTAGAAACGGTAATGAACGGTATGGCAAAACTGTATAACTTTCGATCACACTGAGCTTGGCTTAGATTGACACTTTAGAGGTTACATTGTATTAAAAAAAACGGAGATTTAGAGGAAATTCTTAACCTAGATTGGCACTGTCAAACTCAGAGGTCACTCACAGCTTGACTCGCAAGTCCAGAGGCTGTCCTTGACTTAGATTGGCACTGACAAACTCAGAGGTCATATCGTAACATTATCACGCAAATTCAGAATCCTCAACTTAGGATTGTTACCGTCAAACTCAAAGGTAACCTAACCTAACTCATTGTGATCAATTTTTTCGCAAAAGGCAAAGGTAGTTTCATTGTTCTCTAATTTGCCTAATTTTCTACGTAAGCCAAATCAGTGAGATAAGCAACATAGTTATATAAATATACATAAATATTATTCCAATTAAAATCAATTGGGCATTCAAACAGTCATAATAAGTAATCTAATTTAGTGTCTCGTAAATTCAATTAGTACCTACATGATCTACCAATCAAAAAGAGTATGGAACCGATTTCCTAACTTAGCTGGAAACTATCTTCTTAGGCTAAGCATTAATGATAAAAACACAAGATCGACCTCACGGAAGGTTCGAGGTTTCGAACCATATCAAAGCAGAGTCTTTAAAGTCCTTACCGGCTTTCACTGCCGTTTTGATGATACTCCACTGGAACTCCTTGGAAAGAGCCTCGATGCTGGTACACCATGCTGCTGATAATGCCGATGCCGATGCTGGCTCGTAGCTCCGTAGTCGTTTTTCTCGGGATCATATTGCGGCAGCGCAACGTCGACAGCCTTGGTTGAGGATCGCAATTTGAATTGCTCGAAGAACCAGTGGTTACTTCACTATCCATTCTGCTTTTGCCACAGTCGTGATGCTGCTCCATCCCAGGTCTTCGGCGATGGAGTTGATAGTGCTGCACCAGCTTTCAGCACCATTATCGTTTTTCTCCGGATTGAAAGGCGGCAAAACCACGTAGTCACCTCGCCGCCGGTCAGACACTGCATCTCGAATAGCCTTTAGTAGGCTCTCCACCAAGGATGGGTCCATTTAGAAACCACGTCCACACGTCCTGAAAAATAACCATTATAAATATTGTAAATAAATGGTTCATATCCCACTTCTGATAATAAAGACCCTAATGTATATAAGTATAATAAACATAATTAAAATCATCAATTTATTACCTTTATTAATTTTACATATATTTATAATTAGGTACTCACCATTTATTAATTTAATTACTTATTTTCATAAAGTATAATATATTATTATTTACCTACATAATATATTATAACATTTAAAACAATATTTATTTTACGTAAGTATACTAAAGGATTATTTTAATTTATAAATAACTACAAACAAATACAGTTCATTTAAATTTTAAATATAACCGAAGAAATAATATGTAGATACTAAATAATTTACTGATTTTTAAATGAATTAAAGATATTAACAAATTAATCACCATTCAAACCTTTTATAATAATTTTGACTTAAATATAATCTAATAAATACTTAGGTAAATCATTTACTGATATTTTTAAATTAATCGATATTATCCACATTTTATTTTAATCATCATTTAATCTTATCACAATTATTACAAATATATATATTTTTATATATCTTATGTATATTAAATGTAATATCATAAATATAAACAATATTTTACTTAGCTTTTATTCAACAGCTAATTGCTCAGGCACAGCTTTACTTTAAAACGGGAGCTCTGCTCGGTCCGGCTGTCGGTTACCGACTGAGCCCACGCCACGACCGGCAGCGCTTTTATAGTGCGGTGTAAACAAGGCTGACGGCCAGGTGTTTTTGCAAAAATGAAACGAAACGGATTAGAGTGGCGATTTTTGCTAATATTGTTTTTAAAATGTCTACTATTTCATTTTTGCAAATATATGTACATAATATGTAACCATATACCAAGTTATACAGTATAACTTTGTTACTATACAGAATCAAGTGATTGAAAGTTCAATATTACCATTATTCTATGAAATATTTGATAATAATAACCAAAATACATAAAATAACATTCCACCTAATATACAACATAGTTATCTTAAACAACAAAGGTTGTATAATCTGATCAAAACCACTCCTCAGATGGAATCATACACATATTTATTTATTATTTGGAGTATTTACAAAAATAATCTATCACGCTCAGCTTTGAAGATGTCTACAAGTATTTCTGGTGATGTCTTATTGGCGTTTTGTAGTAGTTAAATACGTGACTGGTTCTAAGTCTATCATCCCTTATGAGAATACTAAGGTTTCCTCGCGATGTTTTCCTTCACCGTTTTAAGCACGTGTTAATGCTTCTTCCACGGGTAAAGGGTATTATCTAATTATACTCGTACTAATTTTCTCTATTCCAAAGATGTTACGTGTGTCCTTCTTTTAGCAAATAGGGTATATAGACGCGATCAAATGCTACTTAAGTTTGTTTAAAAAGTTACTGTCTTCTTCCACGGGTAAGTCAGCTTTTAATCATCGAAGAAAGTATTTTTTTCTATTTGAAGAAAAGTATGACGAACGGTGTCCTCCCGGAGTTCCCAAGCGTCTATTTAGTGGGCGTCTTACCGCGCGCTAATTAGACGAATGCCGCTCTCTCATTAGTGGCGGAATTATGCAGCTTGCGGGAATTCGGGTTAAATGCGAGGTCGAGGCGGTTGCTGCTTGCAAAAATGAAGATTGTGGAAGAAGATTGCAGTCAGATGATGTAGCTGTAAGTTATATATTAGGTTCGCGAGTATGTCTCTGTAAAACGACTGTATTCTGAACTCCGTCATAGTCCGGCTGACTCCCATAGAAGGAATAGGAATCATCACAAAAATATAGGCTCAATACTTTAAATCTGCTCAAAGTTTTACTGCTCAGATTTTTGGTCGAATGCAGCTTGATAAATAAATAAATCATTCAGTGTTAAGCAATGACTTATTTTATATTTTTTAAGGACGGTTCCTAGATTAAACGCATCTACTAATGCAAAAACAACTAAAGCCGTATTACGATACCGTATTCAAATAATTCATTAGCAGCCAGAAAAGTTGCTAATTAGAGCGACCAAAAGACTTTGGACAAAAAACGCGATAAAATTCCCGTCCCATTTATCTAAAGCGGGCGAATCTGAAATATTTATTACTACGTATTGCATATAACGTGTTCTAGAAGCAGTATTGTATCACGAAATTAGTTTTTTCTGTAGTATCTTTTTAAAATAACGCAAAAACTATAAGATTTTGATAAGAATCGAGAGTAGAATCTCTACTAAGGTAGGTCGTTTTATGTAATCACTTCAAAAGCGTCATCAACGTGTAGTTCAGTTCACAATTTCAGACAGCTAAAAGTCTGCGAGTGAAATGGCTTTGACTACTGACGGACTGACAGATAGACAGACGGACATAGCGCTCCATGTCGGACTTCAGAACCCAAATGAAATACCGCATTGATATTCTGTGTTTTATAAAGAAGCGATTGATAGTACCCACTTTGAATTTACTTCGGTTATATTCACAAAGAAATTATCTTCCGATTTCCAAACATCCCACTAATACAACCTGTCCATTAGACGATAAATAAACACAACAAAATACGAAAATTTAGCTGCGTTAACGCGGCCCCACCCACCGACAGTGAATAGGTAGTAGCCATGAAAAAAACGCCGCATCACACTCAAATCATTTACGAAATATTGACAACAATAAGCGAGGACTTTAAAAAATGCCAGTTATTAATATATTTTGTTTTCTTTGTCCGCACCACGTGTCCCCACACCTGAACCTCTGCGGATGACACCGTGGAAAAAAATAGCAAAAAAAAAATATCGGACGAAAAAGAGCAGAGGCGCAAACAGACAACAGTCAGTTTGAATGATTGCTTCCCTGGAAGAGCGGCAAGTCCATTTTTCACAAGTGCCATTCACCGCTTTCACGTTGCGTACTGTATTTTATATATTTTTTATTTATCGAGTCGCCGTCGCCCTCTGCCAAATTGATATTCGTCGAATGCGAATTTACGCCGTCCTCACTGTTTTATTCATTTTAGTGATTTCGTGATGGTAAACACGCAGGTAGATGTGTTTAATTTCGAAATGAATGTTATTGGGGAGTTTCCGCGCCGTTTTCAATGACGCTCGGTTGTGTGAGTGCGTGTGTTTACGCACTGTAGTTACATTTTGCCCGTTTCAATGCGAATTCATTTAGTTTTTTTGCTGCAGAGTGAATTAATTTTTTATTGGACGTACCTTAAGCTCATTGTTTTTTTACGTTTATAGATACGACTAGTATAGAAACTTCGGAGGGAAAACTTTTTGTTATGGCATAATTCCGTCGCATAAAGAAACATTACAATACAACATACAAGCTACAACCCCACGAAGTCGCAAAGTAGAGATGATTATGAACACCCCTGCTCATAATCGATGCCACCGCAAGCTTCTGATCCGTCGATCTAATGACGTAAAAAGTATGTCCCTGCTGCGTAATGCTGGTCAATATTTAGAGTGGAGACAGATGCGACACGTGTAATGATCCTTTTTTACCTACAAAATAAATTGAGTGAACTTTGGTCGCTAGATGCAGGCTGCACAAGATCGGTCGTTCTGGAAATCTATGGGAGAGGACTATGTTCGCAGTGGACGTCATGTGGCTGAAATGATGATGATAATGAAATTAATCAAATAAATGAACCATAGTTTGCAGATTATAATTATAGTTTTGTAAACAAACTAGCTACGCGTTTTGCGTACTCCACGCAGTTTTGATCACATATTACCTACTGAATAAAAAGTTTTACCTAGGTAAAATTATTTTGAGCTCAACAATAAGATAATTATTGTTGTTTTGCAAAAGTCTTGAAAACTGAGAGTTGCTAGAATAAATTATAATCTGTATTCAAACCTACCAAATAAAACGTCATGTGGCTGAAATGATGATGATGATGATAATGAAATTAATCAAATAAATGAACCATAGTTTGCAGATTATAATTATAGTTTTGTAAACAAACTAGCTACGCGTTTTGCGTACTCCACGCAGTTTTGATCACGTATTACCTACTGAATAAAAAGTTTTACCTAGGTAAAATTATTTTGAGCTCAAAAATAAGATAATCATTGTTGTTTTGCAAAAGTCTTGAAAACTGAGAGTTGCTAGAATAAATTATAATCTGTATTCAAACCTACCAAATAAAAAAAACATTATATTGTGTGTACAGTTCTACGTAAATTTTAGCCTATCTTGTTAAGGGGCTCCCAGTCGCTGATTGCTCTTTTTCGAAACGAAAAAAGAAGTACTTCTGAACAAGCCACATCTCCTATTTTTATATATTAAGTATATTACTTCAGGTTCCTACCTAGATTTCTATTAAGCTGAAAACATAATAGCAGAAATTTTTCACGATAAAGATAATTATTTCAAAATGATATGTTTTAGAATTTATGATCGAAATATTTTATATACCTACTATTAAAATCAACTTGTGATTTATTGTTAAAGATAGGTAATATGTAGATCTAGATTTCTATTAGAATAGATTTTTGATAAGTAATTATTCATAATTTATATCATTAATTTATTCGAAAAGCTAAGGCGGACCACGCGCCGACGTGTGTTTGTCGTCAATGCAGCGGTCGGTAGGATTATTTATCGAAGTGATTAAAGATGGGTACATCTTTATTCACATATCACTACATAGTATAAAGCAAAGTCGCTTTCCGCTTCCTGCGTCTGTATGTATGTATGTATGTTTGCTTATATCTTTAAAACTACACAACGGATTTTGATGCGGTTTTTTTAATAGATAGAGTGATTCAGGAGGAAGGTTTATATGTATAATAACATGCTACCCGTGCGAAGCCGGGGCGGGTCGATAGTACATTATAAAATAGGAGATGTGGCTTGTTCACAAGTATTTATTTTTTCGTTTCGAACAAAAACAATCGTCGACTGGGAGCGCCTTAAGACTGAAATTTGTTTTGGAGTGTTTATCGCGTCTTATCATCCTTATATTTCACTTTGACTTATATCAATTAAAAAAAAACGCATAAAAATAAGTATTTCGTAATCATACATTTAATTTTGACTACCTAATCTATGTCATTTGGCCACAGGCAAGGCAGGGGTCGTGAAAGCAGCGTCATCGGCCGGCAATTTGAATAGTCGCTTAGCCGCCATGACTGATGAGGAAGGAAGGGTTGGTGATCGCTGTCTGTCACTGTATAATGTCACAGATAATATTTTATATCTGACAGTATTTAAAGTACCTACGGTTTTTAGCAATTATCCGCTTGGGAATAAACCTTTCTTTGACTATGCTTGTATAGTTTGTATACTCACATAATTATTATATACTAGCTTTTACCCACCACATCGTTCGCGAAGATTCAGAAAATTGATTTTTGACGGCTTTATCGTAAAATATTGAAAACCTGAATATCAAAAAATGGGAAAAAAAGTAGCCTATGTTCGACCCAAGACTTTAAACTATCTCTATGTGAAATTTCATCACAATCGGTTTGGCAGTGATATCGTCACAGACAGACATACATACACTCTGTATGCCTGTCTGTGATGTTATCACGTTACTTTCGAATTTATAAAAATAATATAATAAGATTTGGATCAATGTGGTACATATTTCTTCAATAAAAATAAAACCAATAAAACCCAACCAGCAGTAAGAGAAACGAGAGAGAAAGAGAGCTTTAATACCAACCCGAGCGTTTTACAAAATACCTGAGTAACACACATTGTCAGTAACGTAATATAATTTTACATGTCAGTTTAATGTGGACATGGGTTATGATATAGCTTGTCAGGTGGGGGATATTGAATTATCTAGTCTGTTATTTTGTTATGAATTTTCGATGATGTTTAATTTTTGTTTGTTTATATTTTATTTTAATGTCTGTTGATTTAACGCATAACACGCGTAACTTTTAATATTTAATTTTTAAAAAGGATAAATAAATTTACTTGCATGAGTTGCACAAGTCTTCCAAATTCAAATGTCGTTTTTGTTTTAACGTCATTCAAACATCGAATAATAATTAATTAATTGTCATTTTGAAATTAGAATTCATCTCTACGTCTGTACGTCTCTACGTATTGAAATCTTTTTGCTCGTTGCATGCCGTTCTAAATAATAGTTAGTAAGCAGAATTTTGCAGTAATTGTTTTTTAGTTAAACTTTTGTACACCTCCGTCTTTTTTTTTTGATGTTGTTAATAAAGTCCATCCAAAGGTTGTCTGAAAGAGATCGCTTTCAGCGATAAGGCCACCAATTGTACGTTTTTGTTAGTTGTTCCCTACTATTTGTTGTCTTTGTGTGCAATAAAGAGTTTATCTATCGATCTATTCGAATAATTTTCTTTTTAATTTTACAGAGGACAGTTACAGCTTTTTTATTTGAAATTAGAACTCGTCTCGACATTACCAATGCATGCAACACGCGGCCAATCGAGCGCACAATGCGACGGCCAATCAATGGCCGCGCATAAATATCGGCTGCGAGTGCTGCATTGTTATGCTAACAGCGTCTGCATATGCAAATCTTCTTCCGCCCTAGCCGCGTCTTGGGCGGGTGGTTTGTAGTTTTGTTTTAGATTCTGCCCTTATTTGAAATTCGTGTGGTGAAAATGTTATTGCCGTGGTACTTTGACTTTTGATCCGATAGTCGTGAGTTCGAATTCCAGTCGTGTACCAAAGGATTTTTCTGAGTATAAAGTTCTACTGAAGCTGTTTAGAATAGGTGTAAAAAGCCTTACTCTTACGGTGTACAGATACACCTTTAAAATGCATTTTAAGATAAACAAAAAAAATAAGTTAAATAAGTTCGCATACTACCGATGATCATTAAGGCTTTTCAAATGAATTCCTATAAAAAAAATCTAAAAATAACCTGGTTTGAATTCGAAAATCATCCTAATCAAACTGGCATCCGCTTTCCAAGTCCGCAGATTGGCCTCGGCCCCAAATATATACAGTTGTGAGTGAATTTGCAAGCGCGCCGTTGAATCGCCAATGAATCGTGGTGTCGACAATCGCCAAGTCCGTTTGTGGCGACGCCAATTCGAATTCATTCACGGCCCATTGCGACGGACCTGACGCCTCTTCGATTTTAGAACAAAATGTTGACGACCGCGACAGCCAGCTATTTTGTGTACGTAAAGCTTGTCTTTGGAGAATAGTCTGACTTGTTGCAGTGATGCTCGAGTTGTGAACAAAATGTTGAGGACCACGTTGGACCGCTTCAATTTGTTGTTGTAGACTGGTACACGACGTCATACGTCCTGTAAACAAGTCTCTACGACCTGCCTGGCTTATAATTTTAAAGAAGAAAAACATGTTGATAGTCGGTGGTTGCGGTCAATTATCCATTTTGTAATTGCGCTAAACGTTGCATTAATAGATTTGTCTGTCTGTTTCGTGTTACTATGACTCTAGATCGATATGTAATGTACTCGTAACATACCACAAGCACCAAACTTCTGGTTTTCTGAGCTAAAGTTTATGCTTTCATAAGGATAAGACACTGATTTTTTAATCTTTGAAACAAAACACCAAACTACAAAAGAAGAAAGTTGTGGCTATAGTCCTGTGTTTCGAAATTACTACTCCGCGTACATAAATGAAAACTTTTATTTATAAAATGTTACAAATAATTGTATATCCCCGTTTTCAGTGTAGCTCAACAACATAAAAACCTACAATTTAATGGAATCTGTTGAATAAAATGTCTTTAGCGATGTCTATACGGTTAATCTTTCTTGGGTATCTATTTTTGTTCGATATTGTGAGAGAAATAACATGCTTGTACCTTGAGAATATACGAGGGTATTTTATTAAAGAAACTTTTCTGCGTAGCAATTACCTCGATACCCCAAAAACACCTGCTTCATATTTCGCAAAATTTCCACGGAAATAAATTAAAAACGCAACAACAAGCTTGTAACAAGCCGCGAACAAAGCCTTCCAATAAATCAACTAAGGCAGGTGAGTAGCTCGACCTGTTTGTGCATTAAGAAAGGCTTTCCCGCCTTTCTTGCCCTTTCTTCGTTTTAAAAAGCATTCGATATTTTCGCAAAGTCATCGACAACACATAAATATTGGAAATGGGGCGCCCCCTTTCTTGTCTCGGTGGAATAATTAACGCGGTAGCTTCTTATGTCGCTTGTTTTGTTGCTAAAAATATCAGCCAAGAACGGTTGGAAATTATATTGGCTCCTGGAATTTTCACTCTTCCAGGCATAAATTTGCCTTTATATGCCATATTCATACAATTATTCTATATTAATGAATAAATCATAATCCTGGTGCTTCGTTGTAGCGCCGCGTAATAGGTTAAATACTCTGTTACCATTTGCAACTGTTTTGATAACTCAACGTGTATTTTGTAAATACAGTAGGTACTAAGATGCAATAATATTTCTGTAAATAAGGGATACATCTTTGGTTACATTGTAATGAAATATTGTGCTCGGGATTAGTTCAACCATAAGGTTTACGTCAGCGTTGTTATCAATGTGAATAAAATACATAAAAATAACAGCATTCTTTTAACAAAAAATGTTCTCTTATTTGAACGGTAAATTCCACTAAGCCATCATTCTACAGATTAGCTTGGTATCTGGTTCGTTTGAGCGAGTGCATTCAATTTAATTCCCAAAAGCGAGGGAAAAGTAGGAAACAAGGGAAGAGAAATCTCAACAAAAAAATTAGCTTATCACACACACGCTATTTACGCTGGCAATTTTGGCGCTTCCTCTCATTACCCCGGCGTGATATATCCTCGTGTTTATTACTGCAATTACTTAGAGTAAATCTCACGTCCTTCCGCCCCCTACCCCCCACCCCGAGGGTCGCGCCCTCGACGCCATTTTACCCTCCTTCCGGCCGGCCCTGCCCTTAAGTCTTATGTACCTCGTAAGTTTCTTAGCGGACTTGGTAACCGGATTCAAATTGGGGCGAATTTAGTAGCAATTAATTATAGAAGCGAGGAAGTGTCCTTAGTATTAGGCCCATGATTTTGTAATTAATATTATTGTGGATAATTTTGTAATTTAGTGCTTGGGGTTGTAGGTCTGGTTCAGACAGTGCGGGCGAAAACAAGGATGGAACAAGAAATTGGTTTAGTGAGGTACTTTAGGCCATTTACACACTGCACTGAATAATCGCTTGGTTTATCAGCAGATGGAGAATAGGACTCAATCTTATGTGTATGTGGTCCGTTGACTTGCCAAGAAACCATCGCGTAGTAATTTAGGCAGAAAGTTGGTCAATGTGTAAATCACTTAACACTACCTGTCCAGCTTACCACAAAAACAGTATTACTCGCGGTGCGAAATTGACAACGCTATGTGAACTCACTTGGCGTTGTCTCTTTCTTACTGTAGCTACAATTTTAATGTTATTTTAGAGTTTGTGGAGAGGGACTTAGGGACGTAAGAAATTTTTGCTTACGGATACCAATACGAAAACCCCAGTTTCTGAATTTAACATTTTCGTAATGCCAATCATAAAAAAACAATACAAACTTTGTCCTCATCCAGTAAGTCAAATAGATTTGAGCTCTACATAGTAGTGTATAGTTCTATATAAATACGCGTTAGAGAAAAACTCTGCAATTTAATTTATATCGGTCTCATTTATATTTTTTTCATTTGCAGAAACGTTCTATTGTGTCGTGCTCAGCCAACATTGCGACACTCGGTGCAATATTAAATTGGCACATAGCGCTATATAACGTACCCTCGACTTGGCTGTAATTAATTAACGAGCTTAGTTTAAAAGCAGGGCCGTAAGACGGGGTGATCACCCCCGGGGGGGTAAGAAAGGGGGGGTAAGAGTAAGAAATTCGGGGGAAAGTTTATCATATTTAGGCGCAAAATGGCGAATCCAGCGCTCGGATGCTGCGGAGAGATTAATATCTGGCTTTAACTCGCTGCGACGAATTTTGTTGTGAATAATGTTGATGTTACTTGGCAGTTTTAGCGAGTGTTCAGTCGATCGCCGGGTTTTATTTACCGTGTGTTGTGACTTTTGACTTATTATGCCAAAATCCAACAAGGAAGGTTTGCGATTGTAGAGTTTGCACTATAACTCTACCAGTTTTATCTAGCGGTGTAGTCTATATGCTATTCCATGGCTAATACTATGTATATTCCAAGTTTCATCTAAATCCGTTTGGTAGTTTGGGCGTGATTGAGCCAGAAACATACAAACATCCTTACAAACTTTGGATTTATAGTATTAGTAGTTAAAACGACATTTAAGGTTAGAGAAATAACTTGATAAGAAGTATTTTGATTGAATTTAAAATAGTTCAAGTTGAATTTATTTGAGGATAATAATGTTATCTGAATAGTGGCGAAAGGATAGTGAAAGTTTGTTTTGCTTAGAATTCTTGTAGAATACATCTTTAAAACTACACAACAGATTATGATGCGGTTTTTTTTTAATAAATAGAGTGATTCAAGAGGAAGGTTTATATGTATAATACATGCATAATATAGTAGAGAAACACTGATAATTTTAGAGGTTTCTAATGTGATGTCGTAAATAAACACATTTTTTTGCGCTTACATTGCAAATGCTGGCTGAACCCCACGAGATATATCAAAATAATGTACTACAGTATTGTACACCTTAAAAACGTCTACAAAAAAGTCAACGATGGTATTAGAAATGTCTTACGCACTTGCGAAGCGGGCACGGGTCAGCTAGTATATACATATATAGATGTTATTCAAATATAAACGAACGAGCGTTGACTGGCCTCACAGCTCAGTTGGTAGTAACTCTGTCTTCTGCGCTGTAGGTTGTGGGTTCGATCCCCACCCAGGGCAAATATTTGTGTGATGAACATAGATGTTTGTTCTGTGTCTGGGTATTACTATGTATAATAAGTATGTATTTACAAAAAAAGTATATAAGTATTCTATCAATTATCTGGTTCCCATAGTACAAGCTTTGCTTAGTTTGGGGCTAGATGGCGCTGTGTGTAAAGTCCGCCAATATTTATTTATTTATTTATAAGTTAGAGTAAATAAGTAGAGGTAAGAGTACCTACGTGTTCTAAACAATATATTTTAAACATGACTGAGTATACAAAAAAGAACCAATTACATTCTTATACAAGTAAGTATAAATTAGTGGCCAAAGTTTTTAGGCAGCCCAAAAGCCTTTCTATTTTAAAGGAAACTTCTTAAAGCCGTCTTCGAATAAGCATAGAAGCCCTCAGCTGTTAATACTTTTACCGGTCACCCATCCATTTAGTATCCGCATTGAAGATTGCTTAAAGTGTATAGAACACTCTCAGTCAAGTTTCTATATTACAAGCTGTAATTATTATATTTAATTTCCGACAAATACCCGTGTTAGCTATTTGGCGTGAAATCAAAGCTGCTAAATGATGCTCGATTATAATGGAGCGTGTACAAGCACACTTACAACTTGTACCGACACTCGTGTAGTGTGGTGTGTGTTACACATGTTCCGAACGCTTTGCTATTACCTGTGAGGTTTTATTGACATTTTCGTAGATAACTGTGTAATATACAAGCTTTAGCTTGCATAGTAAGCATATACAATGTATTAGCTATAAATATCGTTAGTGAAAATGTATCATTTATTTTTTTTATTTAGATAAAAATGTGAAAATCTTATTAACGAAAAAACTAAACCTACTGATACAGACACAATCGATTAAATAGAAATAATTAGTCATAATATTCATATGCAATATGAAATCTTTATATGAAAAGTATACGTAAAGGAAAATATTCGTTTTCAAATCCATCAAAATTAAATTTTTCTAATAAATCTTTAAATTAATAAAAATATAATTTAAAATATGGCAGTCGTAATAAATAAAACCCTTTCAATTCTGCAATGCAGACCATAACAATTTGTAAAGCTGATAAAATCACATCACAGCGATTCCGGCGCGAAGCTACGACGTAGCGACGCGACGTAGCTATGGGCTACGCTGTAGCCAGCGGGCGTCTCATAAAGGGCCCACTGACTAACAGTTAATATCTACAGTATTTTGCCTGATCAGGGCCCTTACTCTGCAAAACAATTTTGATAATAAATAAATAAATATTACACATGGTACACGTTTCACATCTATGTTAATTACACAAATATTTGTTCTGAGCGGAAATCGAACCCAAAACCTATAGCGTAGAAGACAATTACTACCAACTAAGCTGTAAGGCCAGGCAATAATTGCTTTGGCACGAAGGCCGTATGAGGGTTTACCCTTGAAAAAATGATTGCAATATAGTCCAATAATTCAACTACGATTAAATATTATTATCCTTGTGATTAAGTTTCTCATCCTTTTTTTGAAAGTCAGTTAATAAATAAAGCACTCGACTGTCATCCTTAAGTAAGGTAGGATAATACGTAAAAAAATACTTACGAATATATTTTCATATCACAAACGTTCGCATTTATAATATTATTAGGATTAGGATTATTAGAGTTATTATTAAGAAAAAATTACAGAATCTCACTCACGTCGTCTTCGGCAAACTGTAAGTCAGTGGGGCCCTTTAAAATGTGAAATATCTAGAGAAATTACAGCTCGTTGCTCCAGGGCACGAAACCGCGCCTATTCCGTGCTATTTTATTTTTCGCTCTCTTGAACGTAAATCGCGTTAGTATGTTTTTATTTTATTTTTTCAAAACTGGCTCATGAGTTGTTGTTTTGTTTTAGGAGTGCGCGGTAACGTGTTTGAGTTTGTTTTATTTGCCGTGTTTACAGTTTGTGTGTTTGGGTGACGCGGAAACGGTGTATTTTACTTTTATGCTTGTTTTTATAAAGTTGTTCTAAATGTTTTTGCCCATTACCATTACACGTGTGCTATTTACATTTCTATGACCTTTGTTTACTGTTACTAGTACCTACTTTTACTTAGTTTATTTTGAGAGCACAGAACCGTCTAAAATGAACACTAAAATTCACAAATAGTCCTTATTGTGTTTTAAATGTACTGTACTTTTACTTAGTACTCGATAAAGCTGAGTTTGTAAAGTGCGGTAAACCATCTCTCGCAATCGCGCGCATTTGTAATCAGCCAATACCGGTTACCGGCTAATATCGGTTATCGGCAAATATCGGTTATCGTCAATATCGGTTTTACCACCGCGAGCAATCGAAACATACGTTTACACATGTCATAACATTAAATGTTCAAAAATAGATCATTGTTTGCCGTCTCTTTAACCCTATACAAGACAATCTGGACAAAGGGTCATCGATCCGATCGCCAAGCCTTGGTAAGGCCATTGAATTTACAATAATACATAGTAAAGTTTACACTTCATACGGATTCTAACTATGCTTTTATGTAGCGTATTATACGATCGAAGCCTACCAACAAAAGTTGCTGAATTTATTCAGGCATATGAGGCATATAAAGCAAAGTATGGAGAACGATGCAAATAGTAATTACCAGGAGACTTAAATGAATAAACAATTTGTCGCCGTTTCGGTTTGGTTTCTGTTTCAATACTATTAAAAATTACATTAAAACGCAATGTCTATGATCTGGACACATTCTTAGTCACTACATAGTATAAAGCAAAGTCGCTTTCCGCTTCCCGCGTCTGTATGTCTGTATGTATGTTTGCTTATATCTTTAAAACTACACAACGGATTTTGATGCGGTTTTTTTTAATAGATAGAGTGATTCAGGAGGAAGGTTTATATGTATAATAACATGCTACCCGTGCGAAGCCGGGGCGGGTCGCTAGTTTAATAATAATATTATAGCAATTTAGGTCAAAGTGAAACTACTCATTAGCCTGCTATATGGCTAGATTGTAGTATTATTAGGGTACACAATTTATATTAATGTAAGCTAAAAAAAAAAAAAAAACTATGATCTGACGAAAACTGATAAATTTATAAAAATACGGACAGTGGATCTCGGATCTCGGCTTACGTGAAGTTAGCCGTATAGCAGCGCGGCAGACTATTTTCGACCTTATGCAGTGACACAAAACTATTTTTGCGGTCACACGGCTAACATAACGTAAGCCAAGATCCGCCGACCGTACTGTACTTCCCAAATGAGACATAATGAGAGTGAAGATACGTGAACGTAATGAGAGTTTAGTAAAGCTGGTAAGAACCAAGGAGCTATACTCAACTCTCATTACTCTCTGAATTCACATCTCTGCTTTTTCGCCAACTCTGAATTATGATTTGAATATCAATAATTAGCAAGGAGACGGGCTTAATGACACGTCACACAAGTTTTAATGAAATAACCCCGTGTCTGAGAAGTTATTAAATTAAGTTATTTTGATAATGGATTTTGCTTTCAAGCGGTTCTGGGCATTGTGGCCTTTGGTAGGTTTTTGCCCAGAAGGAAAATAATTGGTTACAACACTAACATAACATTGAAGGCAATTCTATTGAGTCTAAGGTTAAAACTTCGTAAATATACAATCGCTCTTATTCTTTTAACGTTAAAGTCTAAATTAGCGTAACCTCAAAGTAGTTCTTAAACTTGGAATAATTTAGAGATTTAGTTTTTTTATCGTAATATTTCAGATGTGCAAAAAAAGACAAAATTTCATTTCACTCAATACCTATTTATATGCTGACTAAGTTTACTTAAAATTACATAATGGTGGCGACTCTGTTGTGTACAAGCTAAACTTAAAATTTCGTAAAAAAACGATAGATCTTATTCCTTTTATATTATAGTCTAAATTAGAGTCACATCAAAATGACAGTCCTAAAAATTGGGATATTTTAGCCGTTTCTCTATTTTATTTCGCATATTTGACACAACCAAGTGTCATCTTAGTCAACACCAATTTACATGTCGCTTAAATTTAGCTTGACGTTTTCTAAATCTATTACAAAAATCGTAAATTTATTTAAAACTATTCTATTTTAGAACTGTCACTTTAAGGTTACGCTATTTTAAACTTTAACTTAAAAGAAATAAGATAGATAGTTTTTAGGAATTTTAACTTAAGCGTGGACACAACAGAATCGCCGCCATTAAATTACTTAAAACTACGTTTTAGAACTGTCATCTCGAGGTTACGCGAATTTAGACTTTAATGTAAAAGGAATAAAAGCGATCGTTTTCTAATAAAAAATGGTTTAGCTTAGATACAACAGAATCGCCACTATTGCTTACTTTGGTCAGCAGTTACCATGTTTCAAAAACGAAAGATAGAAATTGAACCAAATATCTCAATTTTAATTCCATTTTCCGAGAAAAAATCACACCTACCAAAACAGACAATGTTTTCTTCCCCTCTTAATTACCGCATCCAAGATTCAAGATTTGAAATTAAATCGCCGGATCACACTTCCGTTGCGTGCCGGACGCACACCGTCCGGCCTCTGGACGGACCGGACGCGCTCGCAGGAAACCTATTACGCCGAAATGAATTCCCTGCCGCTTCCGGACGAAAGCCTCGCGTACACTAGGCCCTTCTTGGTATCAGGGATGGCACTTAGAAAAGAAGGAAGAATAGTTACAGCGCAGCGTGATGAGATGAAATTGCATAGTGTAGCCGGAACGTGATAAGATTATGTAAAACTTACATAGTAGTCGGAGTAACTTGTAGCCGGACACACTGACGTCGGCCATTTGCAAAATAAATAAATAAATATAGGTGGACATTTCACACAGTGCCTTCTAGCCCAAAACTAAGCAAAGCTTATAAACGATTCATTTTTGTTTTATATACATACTTATTATAAAAAATCAGTTCGGTTTATATTTTTATAAACTTGAATACACAGTGTTTAAGAGTTAGTTAAAGTGCCTCTCCTATATACCTCTGGACTTTCGCTTGACACATTTTTTTCAGATAACTAGTATGTATTATGTAGGCTATTAAATTTATCGCTATGATCATGTTTTTTTTCTCGAAATTCAACTTTTTTTCACAGAAAAAACACTAAGTATGCCAAAATCAGCTGTACCTATTGGGTTGTAAATTCAATAAATCAGTTGTCATAGGTAGGTAGCAACCTCGTTGTCAAACTTCTTTTACGTTGAGTGGTTAGTTGTATAGGGTTGGTACCCGGTTCAGAATTTAAATAAATGCGCATTAGCACGTGCATAAAACGCTGAAGAAAAACATCGTGAGGAACACGTTGCTTAAAAGAATACTAACTGTATTCTTGTAAGCGGCGACAGGCTTACAACCTGTCACGTGTAAATGCTAACTACCGCAAAATGTGGGTATGTGCCAAATGTAATGCTTGGACGTGCCTCTGACGGGTTGTCAGAGGCTTTGGACATCTTCAAGGATCTAAGCGCCTGGAGATCTGAGAGGATGTGTACCGTACTTCGGGATTACAGTCGTGATCCTATTTCTTTCTCTCTATTTCTACAATTATTTGTTTTGTTATTTGGTTGTTTATCTGCGACACAGATTTAAAAAAAAAATATTTAAAATAATATTACGAGAAAGTATAAAATACTTTTAGGAGTCGCAGTTGAGCAACTGTAGGTGCCATCCCTAGCCGGAGATCTTTAGACTTGACGAAGCGGAATTTTAATGAATATTCTAGATATCATTTTCTTCTCTGGATATATTTAGATCCACAATGATAATGGAAGCGACGATGGGTTTGCAACCTGCCACTTGTCGAATGATATTACCAAAAAGTGGGCATGATATGTGATAAATGTAATGTTTGGACGAGCCTCTAACTACCACTTAGACTTTAAAGGATCTAAGATTATGATTTTAATAATCTTTATACTAAAATTAAAAAAATAACATTCAAAATAGCATCACGATTGTAATCCCCAAGTACGGTAGAGTCCAGTTGCTCGGATCTTTTGACGATGCCTGAAGGGGTTATTCAGAGGCACGTCCAAACGTTACATTTGGCAAATGCCCACATTTGGTAGTAGTTTTGTTAATGATGCACTTATTTATGTACGTAGACCTCACCAAACTGTGCAATTTCCTTATCATAGGTTCATCCGAGGTGAAAAATGAAACACAAAATATTGATAATACATTTTCCCCGCACCCCCGACGTCGTGACGTCACCCCATTGTGACGTCACACAAATCATACCTTTCACAGCCACCGCATCAATCACCCGATGCGATTTATCTATCGTTAAAATATGACCGAATTCTCATTTACTGCGGCGACAGGTAAAATGTGGCGGTTGAAAGAATTGTTGAATACGGGCGTTTAATTTATTAGGTAAGAATCAAATTGTTGAAATACAGAGGTCTGTGGAATGTGTCTGTCATGGTAACGGAGGGGAGGTTTTGTCTGCCATTCGTATTATGAATTATCATATCCTGGTATTCTGCGGACTCGTAGTAGAGTGTCCCTGATATGATCCATTGCAATGGTAACTTGATAGCTACTATCGCTGCTTTAATCAATACAAAAAAAAAAGACTGATGGAAATGTTTCGACCAATGGAAAATACCATAGACGATATTAGTTTTTTAGGGTTCCGTACCCTAAGGGTAAAAAACGGGACCCTATTACTAAGACTTCGCTGTCCGTCTGTCTGTCACAGGGCTGTATCTCATGAACCATGATAGCTAGAGAGTTGAAATTTTCACAGATTATGTATTTCTATTACTGCTCTAAAAACAAATACTAAAAACAGAATTAAATAAATATTTAAGGGAGGCTCCCATACAACAAACATGTTTTTTTTTTGCCGTTTTTATAGATAATGGTACGGAAACCTTCGTGCGCGAGTCCGACTCGCACTTGGCCGGTTTTTTTTTTTAAGTTTTATGAAGGAACATCAGTGTTTTACATCAGAATTTAAATAGGACCAGCTTCGATTTATTCTCTACACGACAGAAAATCATCCAAATCGGGTCACCTGGTAAAAAATATGCACATCGAATTGAGAACCTTATTTTTTCGTCGGTAGAAAAGTTATAAACGCGTATCTTCTGATGTTCCTTAGATCGGTTTTGTGTTTGAAATGAAGTGATTGACTTCGACTGTCAAATTTTTATTGTGTAACTGTAGGCACATTAGGATTTTCACAATTAAAGCCGATTACGATTACCAGTAAACTTACGCAACAAGGCTTCAGGTGAGTACCGATAAAAATATTTTCTAATATCCAATTCTGGTAAATGCATTGAAATCAAATCCGCAAATGTTTATGTAAACGTATAAATCCAATAAATCCTACACATAATAGCCGACTCCGCTAATAGAACTTCAAATGCAAGAAAACCATTTCCATAAGATGAATGACAGAAGAATAAATAGCTAATAATAATCTGTGGGCCGGTGCCGACAGTTTGTAATTTGTTTTCTATCGGCGAGCGAAAATATCAAATGAGTGGATACGGCAGTACGCGATTGGATCGAACCTTTTCATGCGGGCAAATTGGTTTTCTTTTTTGGCCTGCTCCACCTCGGCTCGGTTGACGAGGTGGTGCTTTTTTAGGGTACCTTACGTTTTAGTAAATGTATCACAAAATAATAGGAACGTGTAAGCATGATGAAAACATGTAGAAGTATTTTAAATTCTTAGTAAATATAATGTTGGGACGTACCTCTGTCTGTCTCCTTTAAACATCTTCAAGGATTTAAGTGCCTGAAGATCTGAGAGGATGTCTTGTCTACCATACTTGGGAATTAAAGTCGGGATCCTTTTTCATTTGACATTTGTTATAAGTGAAGTTATTTTCAAACAGACTTCAACCACCGCTGCACCCCTTTAGGGGTTGAATTTTGGGAATTTCTTTTTTACAGCACACGAAAATGAATACACCCTCCAAATTTTAAGTTTCTATGACTGTGTTACTTTGCGTTGTTAAATCAGTCAGTCAGTAACGCAAGAGTTTCATAATATAGATGACGAAATACCCTCTAGGAAAGATTATACTGTAAACCTACAATAAGACCTAAATGAAAACATAACTAAAAAAACCGGCCAAGTGCGAGTCGGACTCGCGCACGAAGGGTTCCGTACCATTATCTATAAAAACGGCAAAAAAATCATGTTTGTTGTATGGGAAATATTTGTTTTATTCTGTTTTTAGTATTTGTTGTTAGAGCAGCCACAGAAATACATAATCTGTGAAAAATTCAACTGTCTAGCTATCACGGTTCATGAGATACAGCCCTGTGACAGACAGACAGACAGACGGACAGACAGACAGACGGACAGCGAAGTAGTAATAGGGTTCCGTTTTTACCCTTTAGGTACGGAACCCTAAAAATGATTTATTATTTTAGGCTTGGTTGGTTCAAAAAATTACAAAAAGTGATGCTTGTGTTTTTACTTCCTAAAATTTGACTTTTGGCAAGCTAAAAACAGCTTGACGAACAGACGTTTGCTAGACATGACGAGGGTAAACTATGGCTACTTATGTACAGACAGACATACAGACAGACATACAGACAGACATACAGACAGACATACAGACAGACATACAGACAGACATACAGACAGACATACAGACAGACATACAGACAGACATACAGACAGACAGACAGACAGACAGACATACAGACAGACAGACAGACAGACATACAGAAAGACAGACATACAGACAGACATACAGACATACATACAGACATACAGACAGACATACAGACAGACATACAGACAGACATACAGACAGACATACAGACAAACATACAGAAAGACATACAGACAGACACTATGGCTATTTTATGTAGTAGCACATTAGTAACATTAGTAACATAAAAAATCTTTAAAAACACACCTGACGGAACCATTAAGTTGCACTACAAGCGCGCTTTACTCAGTTTTTTCCCCAGTTGTGTTTCCTTTTCACGTAGCTCTCTCGTTTTATGGGTCATGCGACTATGTGCGACTATTTTTAATGGACCCCGGAGTTTTCATTTTTCCCCGGGTGATAAATTGACTCCATGCCCTCGATGGATGGTCATCTCTCAGATGTTGAAGTGTTCATATTTTCCTGCGGTGTTATAATTTGTTATTTTGTTGCTAGCCTGTTTTCTTAGTATTCTTTAAATAAATAAAATTATATAAAGATACCGCCCGCGGTTTTCTCTCGTGGCATCTGAGTAAGAAGTAATCTATATGCTATACCAGAGCATAGGTTATGTATATCCAAAATTTGATCCAAATTCGTTTGGTTTGGGCGTGAATGAGCCGCAAACACACAGACATCCACACAAGCTTTCGGATTTATAATATTAGTAGGATTTATTTCTTTTACGAGTAGTGTCTGCAGTACAAAAATTACGCGTCACGTTGTTTGTCCGCGATGGACTCCTTAACTACTTAACCGATTTTAATCAAACTTTGCACACTATGTGCAGTTTGATCCAGGGACTGAAAGCGGTAGAGGTTAACGGTATTGGTACCGCAAAAATATAACGGTACCGTTATTCGATAGCGGTTGGGCCATACCGAAATTATACCGGTATGGAATAACGGTATCGAAAAAATCTTGAGTGTCGTTCGTCGGCTATGAGAGAAGGGAGGAGGGGGGGGGGGAGGGCGCGTGAGGGGCAAAACTCAGAGCGAGTTCGTTTGTTGTGAACGCACACACACGTCTTTGTCAATCGAGCGACACACAGGTTAATAAAACTTTGTTTGTTCTGTTCTGTTGCGCACGCGTTCACGCACAGTAGGTAGGTACCTACCTACCTTTAACTATAGATTTTGACACGGGTCTTTATCACGTAATTAAGTACCTACCTACCTTTAATTTATTTTCCCGACTATGACGTCTGCTCGCGACCATGGCTATTGTAATTATTTGTAGGTAAGTAACATAATCGAAATGTCGGGAAAATAAATTACCGGCAGGTAGGTATTTACATAATAAATACACATAACTTCTCTTTTATTTCTTTATGATAAAATTTAAATTAAAGTAGGTGGCGATTCTATTGTGCCCATAAAAAAATTTCGGAATCCTAAAACACCATCGCTCTTATTCCTTTACGTTAAAGTCTAAATTTGCGTAACCTCAGGATGACAGTTTTAAAACGTAGGCTAGTTTTAAGTAATTTAACTATTTTTTTACGTAAATCTAGTCAATAAAAGTAAAGTGAAATTTTGATTTTCTTATTTATTTCGTTCATCAGAAATAAACGAAAAAAAATAATTCCAAATTTAAAATTTTGAGATTACTCAAATTTAGACTTTATTGTAAAGGAATAAGAGCGAAATTGTTTTAATTGTTTATTTTTTTGGAAATTCTAATTGTAGAACGTTGCCAACAGAACAATTAATTACTGATTAGCGTATTAGATTATGACCTGTATTTAAATATAGGACAATTTTTATCTATACCCGGTCATAGTCTATCTATAAACCAAATTTCAACCAAATCTGTCTGTTTAGTAGTTGAAGTAGTTGTAGGATGGATGTTTGTTACAGTGCAGTCGGCGGATCTAGGCACTGGTGATGTTAGCCGTTTGGATGCGCGGCAGACAATTTTCGACTTTATACAGTGACATAATAACCATTTGTGCGTTTCTACGGCTAACTTCACGAGTGCCTAGATCCGCCGACTGCACAGTAACAAACATCCATCCATCTACACAAACTTTCGCATTTATAATATTAGTAGGAAATATAAAATAAGTAATAAAGATAACATTAATACATGTTTAAAATTTGCATAGTTTTTTTTTATTTTTAATCAATTTTGTTGTACATCTAGTGTTTAAAAGGTGGATAAGTTACTTGGATTTCTTCGCCCATTTTATGTTGCCCTTTTACTGCGTCAACAATCTTTAAGATATGCCTATACGCCATGTTTCGCATACATGGACGTACAAATTGTAGCTCATCCAAGAGCATGTGACAGAAATGATAACTTCCCTTATCAATTTTATTTTCTCTGACACAATCATCGCATTCGAAAACACATTCAGTTCCTGGTTTCTCTTTTTCTTTTTTCGGCGACGGCATACAGTTCTTCAAATGTAAATCAGATTCATATACAGGGGACACTGGGGCTGATGGCGATCCTTCATCAGATGAATTAGAAACTCGTCTATGATCTGCTTTTTTGCGTTTGCTAACTGTCGGCAAAATACTCTGCGACATTCCAACATCCAAGCCGCAAAAAACATCTGATGACAGGCGTCTTTTTCTACCTAAAAAAAGGTTATACACATTGAGAAGAAATAAATAAAACCCACATACCATTTCCCACAAATTAATACAGTTTTCTGCCCGTCCATATATTTATTTATACTTATTTTGATGGAGTTAGTCATCTGTGGCAGTTATTATAATAACAAATAGATTTATGTTAAACTAATAAATAAATAAATAAATAGATATATATTGTTGGACATTTTACACATCGCCATCTAGCCCTAAACTAAGCAAAGCTTGTACTATGGGAACTAGATAACTGATAGAATACTTAGGTAAATAATTTTATACTTAAGTAGGTACATAAATAATTATGATAGATATAGTTAGGTACTAACACCCAGACACAGAACAAATATCTATGTTCATCACACAAATATTTGCCCCGGGTTGGGATTGAACGCACAACCTACAGCGCTGAAGAAATTTTAAGTTTCGGTTTAGGCTGTGTGTTGATAGATCAGTCAGTCAGTAGGTAAAGCAAAATTTTTATATATGTAGATAGGTAAGTAAATACGATATAAACTTCGAAAAGTGAGGCATCTATTCCCAGTCTTACCCTTCACTACACACGCACAACAGTGAGGCATCTATTCCTAGTCTTACCCTTCACTACGCAACAGTGCATAGGTGGGTGGGTCAAACAAATATCTACCTATTATAAATTTTTAATTATAGGTAGGTATTAGGTAACCTATACTTACCTACCACATACCACATAATATTTATACTTTAATAGTAAGTAAAGTACATAGGTACTACCTACTCTATACGGTTTTCAATGCAGTTTAGGTGAAATAGGTAGGTAGGTATTCTCTAAAATTTATGAGAATTCCAATTTATATGTCTCACCTAAACTTCATTGAAAGCCATAACATGATAAACATAGTTTTTACGAAATAAGCCGGCTGATCCGGGTTGGTGGATCTTGGCATCTGTGAAGTGAGCTGTTTGGTTGCGCGGCAGACAATTTTCGACCTTATCATGGTTTTGTGTCACTGACACAAAACCATTTCTGCGTACACACAGCTAACTACACGAATGCCTAGACCCGCTGGCAGAACTGTAGGTAGGTACCTACCTACCTAGGTGGGTAGGTACCGAGGTAGGCAGGTACCTACATTCAATAGGTACAAAACATAGTGAGGCAGGTAAGGTCAGTAGGTACCTACTACCTACCTACCTACGTGCCGTGTCACAGCAAGAATGGTTATGTGTCACTGGATAAGGTCAAAAATTGTCTGCCGCGCAACCAAACAGCTATCTTTACGTAGGTAGGTAGATACTTACCTAACTAAACTAAGATCCGCCGACAATACCTACTAGGTAGAGGTAGATACAGTACCTACTACGTAGGTACGTAGGTAGGGAACAGACCTATCATCTAAGTAATGAAATTTTGAGTTCGATTTTGAATTTGCAGTTCGCTATAGGTATAGTTCGTATGTCGCATCACACACAACTGAAACTGACACAACACAACAAAACAAACGTAGTAAGTCGTTTGATGCACCGACCGCCGCCGCCGCCGCTCCCCGCCGCGCGGGGAGTGAGAAAACCTATAATATTTGGGTAGAAATTGCGGTATCGTTATTCAACCTTTAGTATACCACTATGAATTTCGGTAGAAGCTTTTCGGTACCGTTATATTTTTAGGTATTGAAATATATGGAATACCGGAATTTATCGGTATGACGTCATATCGATAAATAGAGGTATCTTAATTTTTCGGTTATTCGGTCCCTGGTTTGATCCAACTTGAAAGATAGGATAGCTAACATCTCAATTTATAGTCGCGATATGTCACAGCAACGCGTGGCCGAGTCTGCTAGTAATACTATAAAAATACTAGTAAAAATATGTACTTATCTTTTCTAGATAATTATAATTTATAAAGTACTAGCCGACCCGTGACAGACGTTGTCCTGTCAAATTTCAATAATCGAATAGAAAAGACAATGTTGACAAAAGTCTATGGTGTCAGATTTGTTTCACACCACACCGCCATCTATACAGAAATCATAACTTTTGCGTTTTTTTATCATTTTAGGATGTTTTTCATATTTTAAAGTAGTTTATTATCTATTCGGGCATTATATCTACATCTACAGCAAATTTCAACTTAATCCGTTTTGTCGTTTAGGCCTGATTGAGGCACAAACATACATACAAACTCACAAACTTTCACATTTATAATATTATTAGGATCAAGCGTAGAACTGTCTACTTAACGGTATGCTGTAGTGTCTGAAACATGGTTTTTAAGCGTAAAGAATAAAAAATATACATTGTGTATTTGTTTGTAAGATGTTTGCATTTTAAACGATTTTACATTTATGCAAATTTAATGAACTTTTAGTAAACTCATAAACTTTTAGCAGCAGGTTTATTTCTTTGACGTCATCCCGGAGAACAATAGCTCACGAAGCCAAGTTGTAGGATTTGTTTTTGAGCCGTAAAGGAAAGGTGATGTATTTTATTAATGTACCTAAGTATATTTTATATTTTTTTGCGGACTTGACACACAGCGCCATCTAGCCCCAAACTAAACAAAGCTTGTACTATGGGAACCAGATAACTGATAAAATACTTACATACTTTTTTTTTGTAAATACATACTTATTATACATAACACCCAGACACAGAACAAACATCTATGTTCATCACACAAATATTTGCCCTGGGTGGGGATCGAACCCACAACCTACAGCGCAGAAGGCAGAGTTACTACCAACTGAGCTGTGAGGCCGGTCAAATAATATTGTTGATTTGTTTACATTAATTGATTGATTTGTTTACATTAATAACATATTAATGTAAACAAATCGAATTATATCGAATTGAGAACCTCCTATTATCGTCGGTTGATCTATGATCTACTATCTCTCTGTAACTATAGATTTTAACACGGGTGTTTATCACGTAATTACCTTTAATTTATTTTCCCGACGTTTCGGCTATGTTACAATAGCCATGGTCGCGGGCAGACTGGCCCGAAATTAAAGGTAATTACGTCATAAACACCCGTGTTAAAATCTATAGTTATGTCTACTAATCACGATAGTTTGAAAAATAATATCTCTCTGTATCTACTGTCAACTATCGCTTCTTTTAAAGTGACCAAAAAAAAATATACTCTCGTTTTAAATATCCAAGCATGGTGTACCTCTCAGTTCTCAAATATGTAGGGAAAGTAGACTGACGTCATAACACACCAACTGGTACATGCCTACTTTTTACAGCATTCCGTGACAGGTTGTCGCCGCTTTTAATAAAACAGGCCAAGTACGAGTAGAACTCGCACATGAAGTGTTCCATACCATTATCTATAAAAAACGACAAAAAATACGTTTATTGTATGGATGACCCATTTAAATATTTATTATAAAAATTTTATTTATTATATTGTTATAAAATACATCATCTGTAAAAATTTCATCTATCTAGCTATCACGGTTCAAGAGATACAGCCCTGTGACAGACAGACGGACAGACGGACAGACGGACAGCAAAGTCTTAGTAATAGGGTCCCGATTTTACCCTATGGGTACGGAACCCTAATTATCAAATTTTCTTACATATATTCCTATTATATATTATATCCTATATATATTATATCACTACATAGTATAAAGCAAAGTCGCTTTCCGCTTCCCGCGTCTGTATGTAATATGTATGTATGTATGTTTGCTTATATCTTTAAAACTACACAACGGATTTTGATGCGGTTTTTTTTAATAGATAGAGTGATTCAGGAGGAAGGTTTATATGTATAATAACATGCTACCCGTGCGAATTCGGGGCGGGTCGCTAGTATTATATATATTGAAATCCTATATATATTATATATATTCCTTAACCGTTTTGAGCAGCACAAATTCTTCTTACCATTAGGATTCAAACCCACGCGCATAGGATCTAGAGGCACCTGGGCCGATACCGTGAATTTCGATATATCTGCCTCTGATTGGTATTTATCAAGGTCCACAGCTCGGTCATGTTCGCACCGGACCATATTTCATTCGCAACGTGTGTGCTCGGAAGTGCGAATCTTGCGAACAACGAGCTTATTGTCACTGGATGCGGCATGGATTCAATTGCTTTGATTGGAGAGTCAGCTGCCGTTGGATTTTATTGGAGACTATTCGATGTTGGGGCTTGTAATTTTGGATAGATTTCTAACTCTAGAATTTATCACAGCCTAGTAATATCCTGAGAATTGGGTGGATGCACGATTTTACTAGGTACTCATACCACATTGTTTAGCAAAATAAAATGAAATAACAACTAACTATCGCCCATTTTTTCCGCGTAGATATTAGTATCTACATAAAATTAACTTGAAAATGAAGGTGTTTGGATAATGGTTAAGGAATCCCTAATTAAAATACGTAATGTTTACTTTTTCTTATCCCAGATTTTGGCTTACAATGCGGATAAAAACAGTTTATAACTTCTGATTTTTTTATCAACCTACCAGTGATAAACTCTCTAATAGCTCCTAAGACGTTTCAAAGGTCATTGTGACTTTTTGTATGGGCTGAGTCTACCCGGATAAGACGAAAAAAGTTATAAAACTGCATTATCTTGAAAACCATCAAATTTAAAAAGAAACTGTCTGTAATTTACTTAGCTAGTATGATTATATAAAAATGAACTGTTTAGCTATTTATAGTTTTGATTAAAAACTAAACTAGTGTATTTGAAGAGCCAACTTTGGAAAATAAATCTATCGAGAATCGTGTTTCTGTCTGTAATTTATCTAGATTATATCGTTATCTTTGTCATCAAAAACAAAACTGTATGTTTTGCGGTTATTGAGAAAAAACGATTCTGCATTCATCAAACACATTTACTACTCGTCTTAAGGCGCTCCCAGTCGACGATTGTTTTTGTTCGAAACGAAAAAATAAATACTTGTGAACAAGCCACATCTCCTATTTTATAATGTATAGTATATGTGAATAAAGATGTACCCATCTTTAATCACTTCGATAAATAATCCTACCGACCGCTGCAATGACGACAAACACACGTCGGCGTGTAGTCCGCCTTAGCTTTTCGAATAAATTAATGATATAAATTATGTATAATTACTTATCAAAAATCTATTCTAATAGAAATCTAGATCTACATATTACCTATCTTTAACAATAAATCACAAGTTGATTTTAATAGTAGGTATATAAAATATTTCGATCATAAATTCTAAAACGTATAATTTTGAAATAATATCTTTATCGTGAAAAGTTTCTGCTATTATGTTTTCAGCTTAATAGAAATCTAGGTAGGAACCTGAAGTAATATACTTATAAAAATAGGAGATGTGGCTTGTTCAGAAGTATTTATTTTTTCGTTTCGAAAAAGAGCAATCAGCGACTGGGAGCCCCTTAAATACCTTTTGAAATTAATTTTCATATATGTAATTGGTAAAAAAAAATCAAGGCAAGACACTTACTTGGAATTGAAATCGTTTTACCTAGCTCATCCAGCCTCACCAACATCTTCAGTTCACCTTTCCCACCGGGTGAGGCCTTGTCGAGCGAGTCATAAATTACCTAAAACAAGCGGCATCTGCCGCCCCCCTCCGGTAATGGGGGCATTAGTAGCACTAATGGCTGCGGTGACGTCACATAAATCCATGTCAGATTTAGGACGTGTTCTAGTCAGGGTATTTGCATTAGCATTTACCAGACTGTTGTGTGGCTGAAGATAGTGTATATGAAATATTATATAACATAATCGAAACGTCGGAAATATAAATAAAAGATAGATATAATTTTTTATTTTTATTAAATAGTTAACTTTCATGGATCTGAGTGAAGATCTGTAGGGCTATTTTGTAAAAAACATGATTATCATGTTATGATGTTGAATGCAATATCTAATGTTAGAGAATACCTAATCTGTACACTCTTCATAGTAACTATTCACTGTTCATGCACCTATACTTACGCTTCTGCGTAGGTATTGTATTGGAAGCGTAGGTGCCTAAACAGCATAAAAAGCGTAGGCATTCAGTACCAATATATATTGGTATGAATATCATAACATGATATTCATGTTTTTACAAAATAGCCCCGCTGAGTGGGTGTCTGCCGTACTTGGGGATTACGATCGTGATCCTATTCATTCATTCAAATATAAATATAGTCCTTAAATATAAATAATAGCTTTTCTTATCATACATATTGAAAATCCATCAACGTTTAAGTTGACTGATTTTCAAGATCTATATTGGTTGCTTTTAATGGCAGTCTAAATGTTCGGTTTCGAAATGTATGAAATGTGAAGGTCCTTTATTTGTTTAGTTGGTAATCGATAAAAGAGTAAATTTGCATGAACTATAGTTCTACTCTAGTAAGGTATAGATTTTTTAGGCAACTCAAGATGAAGATTGAAGACAAAATAAACTTAGAATAATCAATCACACCAACTTACAAATTCAAGATGAGAATAAAGCTTGGGAGTTAAAAAAAGTACGCTAGACATCCTCTCAGACGCTTAGATCCTTTGAAGATGTCTAGTGGGGGTAGTCAGAGGCACGTCCAAACATTATATTTGGCACATGCCAACATTATGCAGCAGCTAGCATTCCATACGTGACAGGTTGCAAGCCCATCGCCGCTTATATGCTAACTTAGCTTGGGAGTTATATTTATAAAAAAAATGAAGAACAATAAGTTCCCATACGTTCAATGATGCATTAAAATAAACGATAAAATAAACGCATAATGTACAGATTCCGTGAGAAACTATCGCCTACGACCCCTAAAACAAAGTTACCCCGGTTACCCCGTGGAGGAGCAAAGGGGCAATGGTATACCCCGCGTTGGGGCACTAAAAATTCCCCGTAATTGAATAAATCAATTCTATCGCCATTAAATCGAGTTACCCAGCATATTGGGCGAGCGAATTTATTTAGCTAATAACCCTCAGAATTATCCCCTATCTTATACGTGTGATTTGTAGGAATAATGTTGATGCAATTTTAAGTGGATTCGTTCGTATTCGCAGAACTTTTAGTTAAGACGAGTAGTACATTTTTTTGATGAATGCAGAATCGTTTTTTCTCTATAACCGCAAAACATACAATTTTGTTTTTTATGACAAAGATAACTTAAGGATATAATCTAGGTAAATTACAGACAGAAACACGATTGGTGAAACTTTAATCGATAGATCTATTATCCAAAGTTGGTTCATCATAAACACTAATTTTGTTTTTAATCAAAACTATGAATAGCTAGACAGTTCATTTTTATATAATTCGTTAGATAATCATACTAGCTAAGTAAATTATAGACAGTTTCTTTTTAAATTTGATGGTTTTCAAGATAATGCAGTTTTATCACTTTTTCCGTCTTATCCGGACTCAGCCCATATAAAAAGTCAAAAATTTCACTTATCACCTTAAAACTACGAGTATTCTACATTGTTATTCAAAGCATGAATAAATAACATATGAAAATATAGTGTAGGTTTTATTAGGGTGTGAACATTTTTTCTTCATGGACCGCCACTAAATAGTATTTTGTTTTTGTAGTTTTTAGGGTTCCGTAGTTCCGATGATATAACGGAATCCGTATAGGATCACTCTCGTATCTCTCTGTTTGACAAAGCATATTTTTTTCTAATTTTGAAAAGTGAATTAGGAAGCAAACTAAAAGAAAAAAATATTAAGTTAAAAAATCCAAGTTTACTGAAGAATCAAAACCAAAACCTTGGTCTAATTCCCATGAAAAATTTACAATATTCGTAAACAGAAAAAGTACAGTATGGAACCCTCTCCACGCAGTCTGACTATTACCAGTTTTTATCCATTTAATACACGCAGCTTCAAAGATCGTTGCTACTCTTTGAAGTGTGTCTTTTGATACAACGAAACTGGTATAACTTTGCTACGACCCAGACACTAGACAATAGAACTCGCGACCACTTTAAATCACACTGCAACCTACAAGTTGGTTACTCGAAACTCGAATAAATATTTAATCCCGCGAAGAAACCGTCGGAGCCACGTCTCAAACTTACATACGGAAACTCTGCTAAACTCCGACCAACTTAGGACGTAGTTCACCAAAGTGGTTACCGTAACAGGGTTTTTTATAAACCACAAGCTGACCCCGCGAACTTCGTATCGCAATTGACAAAAATGTTGTTTGAAGTTCCCGTTCCCGTTCCCGTTCCCGTTCCCGTTCCCGTTCCCGTTCCCGTTCCCGTTCCCGTTCCCGTTCCCGTTCCCGTTCCCGTTCCCGTTCCCGTTCCCGTTCCCGTTCCCGTTCCCGTTCCCGTTCCCGTTCCCGTTCCCGTTCCCGTTCCCGTTCCCGTTCCCGTTCCCGTTCCCGTTCCCGTTCCCGTTCCCGTTCCCGTTCCCGTTCCCGTTCCCGTTCCCGTTCCCGTTCCCGTTCCCGTTCCCCTTCCCGTTTCCCGGCAATTATTCGAATTTTTCTCACCTTTTAAACCCTCCCTAGACCTCCACGAACATTTCAAGACCAAGATAAGATAAATCCGTTCAGCCGTTCTCGAGTTTTAGCGCGACTAACAATTGATTTTTATATACAAATATAGATTTGAGTGTTACAACATAGGAATACCTTTGGAAATTTCAACGTGCGACAGACGCCACTAGAATTGAAGTTCCGTTTTGAGCTTATACATTTTTCTAATAGAAAAATCCATTGATGCACGGCCGAAATTCAAAACGACAACATTCGGATTGCAATTACCTTCCACTAGGACAACGCGGTTATTTTATTTTGTATCGATGCGTGTTTCGTGTCGTATAAATTGATGCATAAAAAAAAGTCAGTCAAAATTAGTAAGTTGGGTATAAGTCGTGCAACGGGCGATTGTTGGTGAACAGTGGCCCTTCCAAGCGAATACTAACGTAAATTAATACCTGACATAAATTTGCCATAACATTGCAAAGTTTGAGGCTTAGGCTGGTTGAAGACAGTTGAACAAACGAGGCATAGTATGCAGCAATTCAGTTGTAAGTTGTGGGTGGAAGATATTGCAAACTGTGAATGAGTTGCTTGAGATTTGTGATCTGCTACGCTGATTCTATCAACGTTACCAGGTAAAACAGGAAACATTATCGCAGATAAAATAAGAGCTTATGTATAAAAGTGTAACGTTTTGGGGGTCAAGATAATTTGATTCCTGACAACAGAAGCACATAGACCGACAGACAAGCTTACAAAATGCCTTCAATCTATTTGTTTTACGATACTCTCAAGGTCTCAGCTCAAAAAAGCGTCTATCAATCAGTCAATGCGGTCCCAATATACATGAGTGTCGGACCCGGTTGTAAGCCCAATTATTTTGCACCTCTCATTCGCTTTTCCTCGAGGTATATTAACTGAAGAATTCAAGCCATATTAAAATGCTGTGTACTGTAGAATTCTTCAAGCCGGATGCGAGTCGGTAATGTCAAAACAGTGGGGTCCGTGAGACCCCGCACTTGATCTTATCTATTTGCCTGATCGAGATAAAGACCGCTTCGAAAAAATATAACAAGACTCGCGTGTTTTTAGCTGCTGTATAAACGCTAACAATTCTCACGACACGGCCGCCTCGCCCAAGAAATTATAGTTAAATTGCACCGCTCCTACGGAACCTCCTATGCATTACTATATATTATACTTACGTACAAGTGCTCATGAGATAGTCAGGTCACGTGCTTCCAGAGTGGCTCGGCCCAATCACTCGCTAAATCAATCTATAGGAGACGCCGGCGCATAGGATTGCAGACGTGTTTTTGCACGAAAAGTTCAGGAAATTAGATGGCTTTGCATTCTTCTGTTCGGAGTCATATTTATGCGAATCTATCATCCAAGTATCAGTGTGTGTTTTTTTAATAAATATTATCGTTCCTTTCTAAAACTTTAGGTAATGTAACCATTATTACTAGCTGTTCGCCCCAGCTCCACACGCGTGTGCTAATGAAGATTTTATATATTTTTTTGATACCTTAGGACTATATTGCAAAAGTCGTGGAGAACTCCATTTTTTTCAAAATAAAATATGAACGAGGTTATTCGCAGTTAACTTAGCTTTTAATTGGTGAAATAATTTTTAAAATAGGTTTAGTTTTTTTTAGTGTATCCATTACAAAGCAACATACAAAAAAAAATATTTTCATTATAATACTAGGTGTAGATTAAAACGAATCATAAATTGGTGATGTAAGAATATAGTCCCGTTCAGGCGAAGGCCCTAGCCATACTACATGCTCATTAAGTTTTGTCGTTTTAATATCCCATCTTAGACCTAACATTGTCACAAACGACCTCTTTAACCGAGGGCGTATTCTGTTATTTTTCAATTGCAATTGTTAACGGCATAATCAGTTGGTATTCGTACAATCGCAGTGGGCTCAGTAATCCAGATTTATTTGTACAGGGCCGGATTAAAGCGAAAATTACACGTTTATAGGCCATAAAGACTGATTCGGTGTGTACCTGTCCCGGTAGGTGTAGTATGTTGTGTAGAGGAAGTGTACAGGATGTTTTGAGATGGTTTGGGCAATTATCATTGCACCGTCCATCAGTTTGGAGAGTTACCCTTGTATTCAAGAACGACACTATGAGAACACGAACCCACAGTGGACGAAATCTTTTTTCATAAACATCACTTTATGTGTTGAGCGGCACTATGGCGCACGCTACCCTGTGCCTCTAGAGCTCAACTTTGGCTAGAGGCACACGACAATGTGCCTCTAGTCACACTATGCAGTGTCGCACAACACATAAAGTGATTTTTATGAAAAAAGATTTCGTCTACTGTGGGTGCGTGTTCTCTTATCTCTTATAGTGTCGTTCTTGAATACGAGGGTAAGTGACTTTTGAAGGACGTGAGAGATCAACATTTTTGTACTCAAAGAGCGATGAAGAAAAACATCGATCATGAGGAAAGCACTTGTATTCTTATAAGCGGCGATGGGCTTGTATAACCACGCTTGTAAGTACCACGCGCGGAAAGAAAAATGTAGGCATGATATGTCAAACGTGATGTTTGTACGTACCTCTGACTACCTATTTAGCTATATTCAAGGATCGAAGCGCCGATCGAAGAACGTTAATAGAGATCGAACAATCGAAGAGGATGTTTACAATGCTTGGGGATTATAGTGAGCTTTGGTCATTTAATATTTTTTAGACAAATCATCCTGTATTGTATAGGTAGTTAGTGGCGCGCGTCTTGTTGTGCGCGCAAGTTATGCGCTCGCCCACGCGTCCTGACCCGGCTGCGCGGGCGCCTCCAGGCCTTCCTGTAGCTAAGCGCACACTTTCCTAAAGAACTTTTAAAATTATCTCTAACTATCAAAAAAAATAATTAGTTCGGTTACGCTTATATATAATACATACCCATTTGTAAATTGGCCATAAATTATTATCTTATATTATCATTTTACCACAAGTTTTAAATTTATTAAGAATTTTAGAAGTGGTATATAAATACCTATATTATTATTTAGTATGGAATGCTAACTACTACAAAATGTGGGCATGTGCCAAATATAATGTTTGGACGTGCCTCTCTGACTACCCCCACTAGACATCTTCAAAGGATCTAAGCGTCTGGAGATCTGAGAGGATGTCTACCGTACTTGGGGATTACAGTCGTGATCTGTTTATGAGATTTATTTTTATTAATTTTTATTCATATTTCCACCGTTTAATCATATTTTATTAATTTATGTCACCGTATCCCCCTAACAATAAATAATGTTTCTTGGGATCTGGTTTAAATAAACCACATTTTAAGTGGGGCTAAACGCACTCGGATGTTTGAGCCCGCACGCCATTTTGGCTTGCAAAGTATCTTCGAGGATATTCAAAGTGTGGTCACAGAAAATAAGGTTTCTGTTTAAAATATTTTTTCAATACAAGATTTTGGAAAATCCTTCAAACCTTCGAGTTTCATCATCAAACTAGAGCGCTATCACCTGTCACATAATATTACATTTTTGTGAAATCATATTTTCTCAATATAATGGACCTACGATATAATAATGTTACATCCTTACAATGGTGATTATAATACCTACGAGTATACGTCATATACGTATAGGTATATAAAATAGCGCCTTCCTCAACTGGAGTTCTGGCGGAGTATTAATAAATAAAGCCTTATTTTAGCTTGCGACATCCGTGGGGGCAAGTCGGGATCGCAGCAACAAGGAAAAAATAAAGAAGTAAAAATGACAAGACGTTATTTGCATCCCGCTAATGGCCGCCGTAATGCGGGGGTAGGCGAACAAATATTGCTTTATCCAGTCGCACAATTTATTCTAAACTCATTTTATTCACCATTCCGAAGTCAGGAGTCGGGGAAAACGGTGGCATTTGGATTTTTAAGTGATTTGCAAATTATTCCGCTTAATCGAATGAGCCTATTTGTTTTTCGAGTGTTTCCTGTTTTCCTGAACCTTTCGATTGCTGATCTTTTAGTGATAAAACGTCTAGGTACTTTTTTCTCAGTAGTAAAGTTCAAGAAGAAAACGTCGACTGAAATACTGAGCGCCTTTATCGTAGAGGGGAGTGAGGTCACGAAAATGCTCTTATCTAAATAGCGTGACCGCGCGATACCCGCTCCTCACCTGCTGACTTTATGCCTTCCCCGGCACGCCGGCGCCGCATACAAACGACCGAAAACCCTCTCGCAACCATCTACCGCTCGTAAACTTTTTGATGCGTAAACACATCACAATTTTTCCGCAGAAAAAACATCGTAAACGCCGCATTTTCCTGCGAATTATACGAAAAGTACAAATTAAAATAAGTCTCAAATCCCAACTCAACCGTGTCGGAGCTTAATCCGCGAAGTGACAACGGCATTCTGACGAGGCGCCGGAGCTGGGAATTATTAAAACGAACGCCAACTTTTTCACTAAGCCCGTCGCAAAGCCGTTTCAATTGCGCTGCGCTGAAGATAATTCCGACTGACGTCATCTTTTTTCAAATTCTCGACTCGGCTACGTTCTGTGTGCAGCAATTACAACATTTCCTCCGACTAGGAAAACAGAAACACGTGGGAGAGAGCGCGACGAATCGCACCGTAGTAATTTAAATTTAGATGGAAATTTAATGATGCATTCACAAAGGGCGCTCGTAAAGTCGGTTGCGAGATATTTTTTACGAGGATCTCGCGAACTATTGCGCGCTTAACGACTCCGAAGCAAGATCGCCCTCGCTTTAATGAGCGCCCGATAAACGTGTTAACTGCCGCGACCTTATTTTTATGCCGATGTAAATTTGCTGAAAAACGTATTCATTACTCGTATTGCGGGGTGACTGTGACATTATGGAACGTTAAGTTTGCAGAGGATTTCGTGCTACAGTACCTACATGAAATAATGGTTACCTACGGCAAACGGAGGCGGGCTAAGGTAGACCGTGCCATGTTTAATATATGAGGGCAGGCGACGCAGCGTCGGTAAACAGAGCACGGTCATAGTACAGCTTCCAGACTGGTATTCCAACACTTACCGACTATCCCGTAGATACAATACATTAATTCCTGCGCGAAATTCATTTTTATTTTTTTCTATTATTTTGCCAAAGAGAATATTCTTCCCTTTTTAAAAAAAACCGCACATACTCACCTAAAAAATGGGCTATATTCAAACTAAAAAGTAGACGTATTCTACATGGTATTTCATTCCCACTTTTATTCCTACAAGATAGTAAAAAACGTAGCGGAAACAGTTACGGAATTATGCATAAAAATACATAATTATCCGATAACTGATAATCTCTTATTATTTAAGCGCTGAATACGTGCAGAAATCCCTCACACACTTTGAACACTTTTGTTCAGTCACTTTTGTTTAAATGTGTGAGTGAGTTATTTTCACGTTTATACGCAGACAAATCACTGTAAATCTCGAGTACAATGGCACAACCTTCGCTCATGTTAGCCACTGTTTACCCGCCGTGCCAGTCTCAAGAGAAAATATGTTTGCTCTGCATAGCTAACCGTACCTGGCTCAAGGCAAGCTTGTTTTCCATGACATGGTTCCACATTTCAGCAAATATCTGCACACGGCTTGGCTTAGGCAACAAGAACTTTAACTGGTTCTCAACTTATTAACTATAAGAATATATACTGGAAGGAACGGTTTTAGATACTAATTCATGTTGGTTGTGTAGTAGATAATTTTTTTACAGAAATTACTAAACAGCTCTTCTATTGACCCAGAGGGGTTAGCATGAACCACTATCGTATCGACAACGTATCGTCCAAATGCCAAAACTGACACTTTTACTATACAAAAAGTGCCTGTTTTGACATTTGGACGATAGGTTGTCGATACGATAGTGGTTCGTGCTCAGGCCACTGATATCACCCACTGCTGTCATAATTATAAAGAGGTAAAATTTGTATTTTTGTATTTTAGTTAGTACCGGATAAACTAAAAAACTACAGGACCAATTTTAATAATTCTTTCACCTATCAAAACTTACATTATCAGCACGTACCATGATTCTATATTTTATTTTCAAAACAGTAGAGATCCTAGATAAGGTAACCTAAGGTATCATATCCTATCATTTGTATTAGTACACCCGTGCGAAGCCGGGGTGGATTGCTAGTAAAATATATAACAAGCTCTAAACTGTCAAAACTAGACAAAATTAAGCTATTAAATGTTGCTTTTGTGTATTGTAAAGATTATAGAGTAGGTTCTTATAAAACAGGCCCACTATTATCATAAACTCATAGCGGTAACACAGGAAAACCCTTCCATACCGGAAGTACCTCCTATAGAGGTCATTCAAAATTACAATCGGGACAGAGCGGGAATGGGATGCGGTTACAATTGGGGACAGAAAATAGTAATGTTTGAATGTGGATGATACATTACCATAGTAATTATTATTGTATTTATTACAATATTTAGCTACAGAGAAACATCTAAGATAAATAAATAATGCTTTAAAGAATAAGAAAAACAAGTAGGTAAATCAAATAATAGCATATTTGAGCAAAAGGAATTCTTTTCTCACTATTTTATTGAATCCAAACGATTTAGTCTGGATGTCTGAGATATATGTCTAACGTAATTGGGAATAACAGTGATTCATTTATATTTTGAAGATTTTCCAAGGTTGTGTTGTGTTTTATATTTGGGAAAATTACTTGCCTTTTTGTGAAATATATCAAACTAGTCGACCCGTGACAGACGTCCTGTCAAATTTCAACAATCAAATAGAAAAGAATAAATGTTTTTAGTCTGTAATGTCAGATTTGTTCCACACCAGCGCCATATATACCAAAATCATACCTTTTGCATTTTTATCATTTTGGGGATGTTTGCCTATATGTTTTATTCGGGCATTATATATACATATACAGCAAATTTCAACCTAATCTGTTTGGTCGTTTAGGCCTGATTGAGGCACAAACATATATACAAACTCACAAACTTTCACATATATATTATTATTAGAATTAAGTTATGCTTAAGAAAATTCACTAAATACTTTGCACTCAGCTTAGCAGGGTAACTTACGGCTTCGTAGAACATTCCTCAAATTATTATTTCATAGTGAGACTATAGACAAAGCTCGTCTAACCAGATAAAGCATTTTAGCTTCAGGTACAATTTTTCTAAACTATAGGCCAATTATGCTTTCCTAAGATAAATCAGTCAGAAAATAATCATAGCAGAATCAATAAAAATCACCGATGTTTGTTCAAGTACTAAGCACAGTAATCCCCGGCCAGCTCCACTTAACAAACGTATAAATAATATTCAAGGCGAGGGAACATATTCGAGGGTAGCTCGAGGGTAGTTTGACTGCGTAACGAATCGAAAAACCAAATCATCGAGTAGCACCCCTACTGCACCGCTACATGATAGTTTACAGCGGATGGTGTGGAAACTCTTTGTTATAGTTTTTTATTAATAATAATCTCTCATAACTCTAGATATTACAAAAAAACTGAAGTTGTCAAGGAAATCACGACTGTAATCCCAAAGTACAATAGACACTCTCTCAGATCTTCAGGCACTCAGATCCTTGGAGATGTCTTAAAGGAGTAGCAAGAGGCATGTCCAAATATTATATATATCACATGCTCACATTTTGCTGAAATTAGAAATTCATGTGTAACCGGTTGCAAGCCCTTTATAAGAACACTACTATATTCAGCACACAATGTTTTGCCCTGGGTGGGATTCGAACCCACAACCTACAGACGAAACATGCCATCGTTTTTATTATAGGTTAATATTTTTATTTAGCTCTAAGCTTTGGTTTTTCATTATAGCGACTCCACACATGTCGCTGTTTTTAAATCTTTAGGGCTGCCCCTTAGCGGTCTGCCGAGAGTGCTTCGCAGTTTTTTATATATTTTAATTTTAATTTCATATCGGGCGCTAATGGCGATGCAGCCCTGCGTACCGAATCGCACCGAAGAAAATGTATTCATGACGTAATAAAACTTAATGTAGCGAGTGAACTAATATTGTCTTATTTAATATTTAATTTTTAAAATTTGCCCAATTTTTTCGTATCATAAATTTTATTGGAATGCGATCTCGGGGAACCTTTGGAAATTGGTAGAGTATGGTGATTTTCGTGTTATGTTTTGCATACTTTTTTGAATTCATCGTTTTGTATTGATGCCATGATGAAGTTAGAACTGCGAAAGCTATTACAAGAACATTATGTGTATTTTTTCCACATCTTTGTATGTAAGTAGGGTTGATAGGGGAAGTGGGGAATAATAGTACCATATCTATATCTACTCATAGCCAATGTCATTCGAGTAGAGATACAGTACATTTAAATGGTTTCGCAGCGTGAAATGTTTATGATAGGTCACTTCACAAAATCGATACCGCCAACCTTTTGTGTAATACAGCTAAACGATGTTAGTCCGATACTGTTTCAAGTAACCTTTAAGCCGTCACCCCTCATGTGCTGAGCAAATACAGAGTCAAATCAGCGCCAAGTTAATCCGTTTACGTGTGCGAACCCACTTGATTAAGTTTAATTTATTTAAAAAATCAGCGAGAGGCCGCACCGCCTCCGGCGCAGGGTCCCTCGAAATACATTATTCAGTGTTTTAGAATAATTTTCAAATTCGATTACATAGGGCCGACCCTTGGTAAGTGGGTGGGCCGGGCGGTGCGGCGGCGGCGGCGGCAGGCCGCGCCGGCGGGTGTATTTAGCCAACACGGGGGTCCTCCGCGTGCGATTCTCATTTGAATATGCGCCGCACGTGGCGTCCCGCGCCCCCGGGACCGCGCCGATCATATTTCAAACGTCACCAGCGATGTCTCACTCAGATACTATCGCCCGATAAACGGTGAGATACCGTGCAAGGGTGGAATAGTTCCCCGAGCCCGACCACCTATTTTTTACCCCGCGATTATCGCCTGCAGTTGACACCTAAATATTACTTTTCGCTCGCGCTCGTATAACCCAGTGTTCGGTATACAGGCATTTTGCGGTTAAACGCCGGGTTGCGAGCTCTTCAAGTTTATTGGCATGACACATTTTGCTGTGAATTTTTCACGGGAAAATGGGAGTGAATTCAAAGCAGCGAAATCGGAATTCGATAGCTTTCTTTGACATTCACTTTGAGTGCGAGCAAATCACCTGAACAGGTGCGTGCCTGCTGCGGAGTCAATTTCTTGAAGAAAACATTTCAGAAGTTACCAAAAGTCAAGACATGCCACTTTTAAAAAATGTTCATCTCCCCAGCTCTACCACTTTTTGTGTTGTAGCAGTTTTTTTTCTTTTCCCGTTATACGATCCTACCATCATGCTCAACTCATCTCTTATTTCGTATAACATTTGTTTCTCACAGCGATAGCGCGTAATCGGTGGGAGTGGTGCACGCGTGCAACTCGTGACGCGCGACGCACGCGGCACGTGCGCGTCGACACTCCATTACCGCGAGTCCGCCGCCGAGAGATGCCTGTGCCAAAACATTCTCAAAGAACAGACACTGTACGTACAGAAAGGTCATAAAAACTACTTATTCTAAGCTTTTATGTTTGTTACCTGACGGAGCCTTTTTGAGGAACCCTTACCATGGTCATCCCTTTTCACCATACTGTATATTCACATACTCGACCTGTTCATTGGCTGACAAGAAAGGCGATTCATTACTTCGTCGCGACAGGTCGTACAACACCGCACGTGACCATACCGAGACATAACAAACTGAAAATAATGTCTAAGTAAAAAGGCTGCAATCCATTTTATTTTTCTTAAACAAGGCATAAAAAGCACGTTGCTCCATTTAACCTCGAAACATGTCAAAACATCCGTGTCTAAACATGTTCAAGGAAAAAGATTGAAAACTCACAAAAACTTTTATTTTAAGCTTTATTTTTCCTGGAAAAATGTTTTTAACTTTCTAAATATAGATTCTCCAAATTAATTTCAATGTTTTTCCCTAAACTGTTTCTTTTGTTATATATTCCTTTTGCAGACACGAGGTAGACTGCGCGTGTTCAGTCACGATGTCCAAGAAGGTCACAATATCATTCCGCAAATGAAACTCAAATAAGCCAACCTTTGTTGTATTCAACTGTTATATGTATCATCTTGGAGTAGAAGAGCTTTTATTTAACTTGCAATGTATGTATGTATGTAACTATGTAACTATGTATATAACTATGTTTGTTATGGTGGAATCTTGCAACTTAATTTTGAAGCAGTTATCCCCAATCGATTGAGCTGAAATTTCGTATACGTATGTAACTCCGGTGACAATGCAATAATATGGTGACAGCGAGCTGATCTGATGATGGAGTCAGGAGCTGTTCAACAGACACTTACAATGGAACTCCTTAGTAAATACTTAGATTGAGTAAAAACTTTGCATACTTGTCAAGTTCCGATGACAATAAAATATGATGTGACAGGTGATAGAGCTGGTGCTCAATGGTTTAAATTAATTTACAATACTTTGGAAATACATTGAAAAATATTTTTCAACAGAAAACTATTTTATTTTATGTACAGTTTATTTAGATAACTTCGATCGGTTATGTTAATTAAATTTTGCTATAAAAAAACATTTTATTCTACTCTATGTAAATGTCATTTAATTACGGAGTCTGCTTTAGACTAGACTGTGAAATGGAATAATAATGGTTGTACAATCCGGAGATTCATGTCGGTTTGATACTTTACTATAATTTTAATAAGTAATTAAATATTAGCGGACTTTAAACACAGCGTCATCTAGCCCCATACTAAGTAAAACTTGTACTATGCGAACCAGATAATTGATAGAATATTTATATACTTTTTTTTTGTAAATACATACTTATTACAAATTAACACCCAGACACAGAACAAAAATATTATTATCACACAAATATTTTCCCTGGGTGGGGATTGAACCCACAACCTACAGCGCAGAAGGCAGAGTTACTACCAACTGAGCTGTGAGGCCAGTCAATTTCGCTTTGTTCCAAGTCAATACCCAGATTTTAGTGACATAAACATCTGTACGTTTATTCTTTGGCAAACATCAGGCAACATTGATGCGATTGCAGAGGCAAATCGTCACTAATCCGCTACTATCGAGATATACCGGAATTAATTCGGTCGCTTGCCATTAATTGAAAATAAAGACTTGATAGACGTGAGTTGACATTCAAAATTTAATCAAGAGATATTTGTACTATGTGTTGTATGTAGGATTATAGGTACATTTTTGTACAATAAGGTAATATCTAATGCATTAGTTTCCAATATCATTTGACAAAATTAAAGAGAGCAATTGAATAAAAGGTCGACCTCCTCACAGCTCAGTTGGTAGTAGCTCTGCCTTCTGCACTGTAGGTTGTGGGTTCGATTCTTGCCTGGGACAAATATTTGTGTGATGATCATAGGTTTTTGTTCTGTATAGAATTATTCTATCAGTAATCTGGTAAAAATAGTACAAGCATTGCTTAGTTTGAAGCTAGATGGCGCTGTGTGATAATGTCCACCAATATTTATTTATTTATATAATATTTATTTTGTTTTTTTTAGTTTGGAGCTATATGGCGCAGTGTCCATCAGTATTTATAATGTTAGCAAAGAAAGTTGCAACATTGAAACTTATAATATAACATGGCGAAACTATAAGTGCCTTTTCACACGTACCGGTTGCCGGGTAGCCGGTGCCGGGTACCCGGCGGCGCAGTGTATGGCCATGCCGGGCAATTTACGCCGGTACGTGTGAAAGATAAAGTACATGGCCATACACTGCTGCGCCGTAGGTACCCGGCACCGGCTACCCGGCAACCGGTACGTGTGAAAAGGCACAAAGGGTTTCTTGTAGACTCGAAACCCTAAAAATTTATTGCTGTTGTTAAGCTGGCAAAAACTCTGAAACGGCTTGACTGATTTGGATGATAATTTTGTTGTAACCAGGACAAGGTTTATAGTGCAAAAAAAGTTCAGAAAAATAGAAAAAAATATATGACGTCTGCCGGGACAGCTAGTCTTATCTATATATATAAAAGAAAGTCGTGTTAGTTACACTATTCATAACTCAAGAACGGCTGAACCGATTTGGCTGAAAGTGGGGAGAACAGGATACTTAGAACCAGGAGACGGACATAGGATACTCTTTTTAACGGGAACGGGAACGGGAACGGAAACTTAACACAACATTTTTTAATTCTAAAGCGGTACGAAGATCGCCGGGTTAGCTTGTCACTACATAGTATGAAGCAAAGTCCGCTTCCCGCGTCTGTATGTATGTATGTTTGCTTATATCTTTAAAACTACACAACGGATTTAGATGCGGTTTTTTTTAATAGATAGAGTGATTCAGGAGGAAGGTTTATATGTATAATAACATGCTACCCGTGCGAAGCCGGGGCGGGTCGCTAGTATAGAATAAAAACTTTATTCCGGATTGTCTTCAAATCGCACAGACAAAAGTGAAAACGCTCGATTGCATTGACATCCCCAACGGCATGCGCATAGGATGTGCGTTCGAATAGCCGCCCTCGGTACGAGTGGCTTCATGCGTTGTAATCGCGATTTGCACATCATTATTTTAGGCTCGAGGCAATTTTTGTTAAGTGAAATCAAATGACAATAGATGTTGCGTGAATATGTTTTGATGAACTGAACTATGCGAGGAGAATTCACAACTTATAAGTAACTTATATCTGGATATTCATGAAAAACTCAATGTTTGGAAATATTAAAGGATTTGGAGAATTTTTATTTAATTCTATATTTTTTTTAGATTTTTTTATTAGAAGGATTTACAGTCCGATCCGATTTTTTTTCGCTTTTCATGAAAGAAAAACCACCAATGAAAATATATAGGTATTCACATACGATTCGTATTTGGTAAAAAAACCTAGCGTAAATCAAAAGCGTTCATAAGAAAGTTGATATTGTTATACTTAAGAGGCTCCCAGTCGCTGATTGCTCATTTTCGAAACGAAAAAAGAAATACTTCTGAACAAGCCACATCTCCTATTTTTATAAGTATATTACTACAGGTTCCTAACCAGATTTCTATTAAGCTGAAAACATAATAGCAGAAACTTTTCACGATAAAGATATTATTTGAAATGATACGTTTTAGAATTTATGATCGAAATATTTTATATACCTACTATTAAAATCAACTTGTGATTTATTGTTAAAGATAGGTAATATGTAGATCTAGATTTCTATTAGAATAGATTTTTGATAAGTAATTATACATAATTTATATCATTAATTTATTCGAAAAGCTAAGGCGGACCACGCTCCGACGTGTGTTTGTCGTCATTGCAGCGGTCGGTAGGATTATTTATCGAAGTGATTAAAGATGGTTACATCTTTATTCACATATACTATACATTATAAAATAGGAGATGTGGCTTGTTCACAAGTATTTCTTTTTTCGTTTCGAACAAAAACAATCGTCGACTGGGAGCGCCTTAACAGAAGATTATAAATTGTAAACAAAATAAACTTTTGAAACGCCAAATATGTACGTTATCCTACTGATACCGGCCCGGGCAGTAAAGTAATTGTGATGACAGAGTAGGTACATAGTATGTACTACATACTCGTAGAGCGGGAAAACGAAGGCTTTCTTTTTTTTTAAATTAAATATTAGGGCTCGCAAAATAATGTTGTGAACAATATTTGTTTAGAAATAATTTATCGCAAAGAAAAATCACAACAACAGTACCTTAATCAGCCGAAACTTCGTCAATAAATTATGCATGTTGTGATTGAGCAATAAACTAAATGAAGAGACAAATCAAAAATGCAAAGAAATTCAATAACGCCCATGATTCTTTGGTTTGTCACCCCAATCCAGGGACATCTCTCACAAAGTTATTTCCCAACACTTCTTTTTTCCAATGACTCTTATTTTGTTGGCATTAAGATGCATTTTAGTGTAGCGAATCAGCAAATGAGTTTTCTGGTTACAAATCCCCGAGATTGAGTGCGGGACATCGGAGGGGTTCGATTATTACTCGCGATCTCGATACTCCACTCGATGCAATGGGGCTGATTTACCAGCAAGCTAGTGGTGTGCATCGATTTATTGACCGATCGATTTAGATTCAACAACTTTGTGAACATATATTTGTTCTAGTAGAGTTTTCACAGTAACTGTAGGTGTTCGTAGCCTTATATACCTTTACCTGCATTTTAATGTATTGTTATAATAATAGGTACCTGTTTTATTTTTAATTAGGTCATTCAGCACAATTCAGTGTTTAGAACTATAATATACTAACAAAGATTTTATAGGAAACTTAAAGTGTTATCACTCAAGCGGGATTTGAACCCGATGTATGTATTTTATCAGTTGTTTACGTATCGTTACGTTTTAAGATATTATTATTTCTCAAAAGAATACAATTCATATAATAGAGAAATACCAGATAATTTACTTACTTAACGTAAGTATAAAACAGAGATAGGTGCGAGTCGGAAAGATACTCGTATTACTTATTTCAAAAAATGTTCAAACTAAGTACTTAAAACTAATTTAACATTAAAGTAACAGAATCTAAAATAGTAGGTTAGGTTAGTTAAATAATATAGTTTTATCTACTAAAATATAGGTACTATACTTATCGTTGATTCTTTACAAGTTCTTATAAATCAATCTAAAAGTAATAAGCCTATAATATCGCTGAAAAAACATCTATTTTGAAAGCTCAGATTTGTAACGCGTAATATTTCGACGCATGCAATAAGAAATCTCGTATTAAAAAGATGTGTGCTACCCCCAAGCGTTCCGTGATGTGCCAGCTCGGGCAAGCCATATGTTGCAAGGAATTTATTATTTTATTATGTTTTTATTTACTCAATATCCACCGAGACGAGTGTTTAAGCCGACATTTACGAGTATAATATTCTCCTGCGGTTTGCTTCTGAGGGGTGGATGTTATTCTATTGTTTCATTTGCACCCTCGGTTTGTCAGTTTGATTCAATATTCCGAGTTTGTAGTCACGTTGCTAATGAAGTTGAATTTCGAAAGTTTTGTAAAAGTAACATTAGTCATAACAACATAACATAACTGGCCTCACAGCTCAGTTGGTAGTCTGCCCTCTGCGCTGTAGGTTGTGGGTTCGATTCTCACCCGGGACAAACATTTGTTCGGAGAATATGGATGTTTGTTCTGTGTCTGGGTGGTATCTTAAGTATACTCGTATAAGTATTCTATCAGTAATCTGGTTCGCATAGTACAAGTGGAGAAGTGTGAAACGACAAAAAAAAAGTTGATATTGATTTACACAAAAAAAATCATCTTCATACTTCTACAGAGTTTCATGTTCTTGTTTCATACATTATAAATTATTTACATAATACAAAAGAAACAGTTGAGCTATCTAAAGTTGCAAACAGTGTCATTAGATCAATTGTTTTAATATTCTCAAAATAATACTTGTGTTCTTGATTGAATCATATAAATCACATTCAAAATGCATAAACTAAATTTGTAGAACGTGAATAGAACTTTATTACTTTATTAGAAGTCATCGCATAATATAACAAATCATTACTTCCAAATAATTAATTTGAGTAACACCCGTCCAATACTTCAAAATCTATACCTGCCTTTCATTATAGATCGCGCAAAAAATATTTTCCATAAATACTATCGCAACAGTATTTTTAAATCACGAACTATATTGCCGCAGACAGAACAGATGAAATAGTCTAAAGTGCAGCATCCAATGATCCGCGCCGATATTCTTCACAAAGCAACGCGACGGTGCCCATCAAATCACTGGTCTCGCCAGAACGCACATTTCAAATATTAAAATTCATTTTTAAAATGTTTTTTTTTGTGGCAACACGGCGATATCCATTTCTGTTACTATAGGTGCTTGTGTTTAGCTATTAAAAAAAAAAAAAAAAATCAATTAATTTGTATGATGCTTGTGAATTTGGTCAACAATTTGCCTGTCTGTGACAAAGTTGCCAGGCAAAAAATCGGGCCGTTCTCGATTTTTTGCCCAAAATTAAATGTCCCGCGCGGGACAAGCTCTTGTCCGCTTTTCAGGGTTTACTCTCGGTAAGGTAACAATGGGACCCTATTAAGACTCCGCTTGTCCGTCTGTCTGTCACTAGGCTGTAGGTATATCATGAACCGTGATAGCTAGACAGTTGAAATTTTCACAGATGATGTATTTTTGTTTCCGCTATAACAACAAGACTAAAAACAGAATAAAATAAATATTTATGTGGGTAATTTAAGTATTTATTGAATATTCAACAAATGTGGTTTTTTTTTTTAGTTTTTTATAGATAATGGTACAGAACCCTTCGTGCGCGAGTCCGACTCGCACTTGGCCGGTTTTTGTTAAGATAGCTAACGATATTCGATAGCGACCGCAGTTTAGAGATCTTATAAAAAAGCTACAGTGACCCTGATTTTTTCTAGTAATAAATATAGCCTATGTTTCTCAGGGATAATGTAGGATTCTAATTATTATTTAAGAATTTTTCAAATCGGTCGAGTAGTTTCGGAGCCTATTCAATGTAAACAAACAAACACCAAAACTTTCCTCTTTATAATATTACTAACAGTCCGCCCCGGCGTCGCACGGGTGTAATATTGATAATATTCTAACTGGGGTGGTACCTGGATAAAAAGTAGCCTATGTGTTATTCTGGTGTATAAGCTATATTACTGCAAAGTTTCATTTTAATCCGTTACGTAGTTTTTGCGTGAAAAAGAAACAAACACACACGCACACACACCCACTCACTCACAAACTTTCTCATTTATAATATTATAGTAGAATATTAGTATAGATTAACATTTACATTGTTTAAAACTGAATCTATAGTTGATTACTTTTATTGTAATATGAAATTATTAAACGACGGCTTAGACAAGTTTTTTGCACGTCTAAAATTAAACCTGTCAAGCGCAGCGAGCAGAGACGCGTTCATTCTGATTGACATGGTCATATTCGAGGAGCGCAGCGGGGCACCTCAAGGGTTATTGAAAACTAGACCCGCCTTGTTTCACCACAGGCTGGGGCGAGGGCGGCTACTAGTGCGATTGGGATTGTCAAACTTTTTAGATTTTCTTTTTTCAATAAATATCCAAATCTTTTGCACATTTTAAACGTTTAGCTGTGTAAAGCCGGGGTCCCACGGCGTATGTGCGTGTGTGCGTCCAGCGAGTCGCGTACAGAGCGTTCCGAGCACGGGCCACCACGGATGCATCGTTCCCACGGCGCGACCGTTCGCCTTGGCGCGGTCTGGCGCGTGAAAATGCGGGCCGTGGGACCCCTGCATTACTGTGAGGCGTTACTTACCAAAGTAACTTTAATTGGCAAGAAAAGTAACGATAATATTTTATCAGTTTCAACAAAAAAACCTATACAAATGAATGATTTAAAAAATGGTTATTATTGTTAATTAAAAATAGATAAATTTAACTATTTTTCGGAAAGTTTAGAATAGGTATGGCTTCTGTATTGTACCTAGTGTAGGTGATCAATAATACATTATAAAACAAGACACAAAAACTAGGAGTATTAATAAATTATTGTGAAAAAGGGCTGCCTTATCTACATATAAAAGGTATTTAGGTATTTCTTCCAGGCAACTATTGTATGGAATTTTGGATGTTTTTGGGATAACAAGAAGTAAATTACAAGTTTCATAATCTTCTGATTAGTGCTACTCAGCTATTAAAACTTGTATGCACGATACTTATGACTTTAACCGACAATTAGCCTACTTGAGACATTGCTTGAAGATCGTGAAAGAGGCCCTTATTCTGTTATTTATTTTGTTACAACTCCTAGCTTAGATTGTGAGTTGTAAAAAAGATGTTATGAACATTTCACAGAATCCGTTTTGTGTTCTTTTGACTTAGGAAGTGAACTTTGGTTAAAGTGGATTTTTAATTGCTTAGATCGGGGCTAGATGGCGTTGTGTAAAAATGTCCAGCAATATTTATTTACGTGTTGCCCGAGTGGGAGGTAGTGGGAGGTACCTCGACTTTCATTTCGAAGGTCGTAAGTTCTTCAATGGATTTTTCTGTATGAAAAATTATTTGCGCATCAAAACACGTGCTCAAAACTGTGCAGGAAAACATCGTGAGGAATAGAGTTAGCTGCGTTATAAGCGGCGATGGTCTTGCAATCTGTTACGTATGGAATGCTAACGACTGCAAAATGTGGGCATGTGCCAAATATAATGTTTGGACGTGCCTCTGACTACCCCCACTAGATATCTTCAAAGGATCTAAGCGCCTGGAGATCTGAGAGGACGTCTACCGTACTTGGGAATTACAGTTGTGATGATTTATTTATTCTTTATTTTAAATACAATCCGTGAAGATCAAGAAATGGTTAAATATATTTTTAAAAATTATCTTAAAAAACAACGCGTTCTAAAGCAAGTGCCACACTGGCGGGTACCGATAGAACTGATAGATAATGGAACATGTCTCCGCGGGGTTTGTTAATGGAAGAGACCTTATTTGAATACTGCCCTCAATAGCGGGGGGTAGTGGAAATTAAATTGATAGGTGCCTACTGTGCAGGTACGACAATATGGGGTTACTTTTGTTAGTTGAATTAAGTGAAATGGATGAAGCCATACGTACAATATTTACAGAGCAAATAAAATAATTGCTTGTTATAAATATATGGAATTGCCTCAAATAATAGGGTTCGAGGGATAAATAATAATTTATAAAGCAAGGGTTTCATATTAAAGTGATACTATTTCATTACGGTTGTAAAATGTCGTGATAAGACACATTGTTTTAAAAATTGTGAGATAATCATATAGGGAGACAGCAAGTCGCGCATCTTGCTTACGAATTACGATAAAACGATTTGTTGTCTGAAAACTAGACAGAAATTACATCTGTGTGTAGAAGGTACTGCCATGGATGTGAATTCCAAATCGAGTTTTTTTTTTTGCAAAAAAATGTTCTAAATAAAAATATTTTGATTTTGATTTCTAATTTTCGACTGAAATATGTTTGTCTACACTACAACAAGCTTGCTTATATCAATAGATTTTTTAAAATAAATTGTCTAGTACCTAATCTATACAGAACATGTAAGTATGTAATTAAAACTATCGTGGTTGTTAATAATTTTAAATAAAAAAAAATATCGCTAATTACCACGTTATTTATAAGGTTGACAAGATGACGTCAGCAATACAAGAAAATAACACTCATACAAAATGTAATGTGTATGAAAAGGTCGTCTGTTCGTAAATTTTTGGCGCAGCAAATATTTTACGTAACATTAAAATTGCTAAAATATTCGGTCGTAGGTTGTGTGAAAAATGAACAAGCCCGCGGCGATAGCCCGCCTAATGAACTAGAACGGCGATAGTGACCCGTGTGCATGCGCCCTTACGCTGCACTGAATTACCACGGTTAGGAATAAAATGTTGTGTTCATTTTGAAAAAGCTTCTGTTTTAATACTTTGATATTTTTATAATATTACTAGCAGACTCGGCCACGCGTTAAATATAAATAAATAAATATTGGCGGACTTTACACACAACACTATCTAGCCCCAAACTAAGCAAAGCTTGTACTATGGGAATAAGATAACTGATAGAATACTTATATACTTACTTCTTTTTTTTTGTAAATACATACTTAATATATTGTTGCTGTGTCAACAGATATTACGACTATAGTTGTTCAGTATGTATTCCTTCACCGTTTTGAGCACGTGTTTTGATGCGCATATACATTTTTCGAACAGAAAAATCCATTGATGAGCTCCGGGATTTGAACCCACGATCTTCGAAGTGAAAATCGAGGTACCCCCCCCCCATCACTCGGCTAATACGGCTTATGTTTATCATCCCATTTTTTATGACTCAAAACATTTTTATGTAGGTATTCTTTTTTTGTAGTTTTGATATATGTATTACTGACTAGCCGACCCGTGAAAAACGTTGTTCTGTCAATTTGTTTTTCTAATAATCACATAGGAAAAAACAATTTCATGCAGCTTCCAATTTTTTCCCTACAAACCTTGTACTGATAAAATAAATTACGAATTTTGGTGGAATGCGTATCATTCATTAGTCAAAACTAGCGTTGCTATGACGACTAAATGTTTTTTGTCTGTGATGTCAGATAGTGGTATCATTATTTTTCAACTCTTATCCCAATGTATGTATATGCATTAGATAAAGTAGTTTGGAATTATATTACATAAACGACATCGGTTCTCTAAAAGGATGTCAAACCAAACGCACATGAGCCAATAAGCTAAATTGAAATGTCGTCCTTTTATACTAGGTTACCAGGAGTACCTACGAAGTCTTTCAGAGTAATTGGTCAGCTTAGTATGGGGTTAGGGATGTACCTACTAGAGATTAGATGCGTAAAGCCGGGGTCCCACGGCGCGTAAAACGACGGGCCGGATGACGCTCCGCCTGTGTGCGTCCGGCGCGTCGCGTGCAGAACGTTCCGAGCACGGGCCACCACGGATGCATCATTCCCACGGCGCGTCCGTCCGCCTTGGCGCGGTCTGGCGCGTGCCGTGGGACCCCGGCACCCGGCATAACGGAGCTGTAGCCGTGCAAAGTTTTAATACGTTTATTACGAGTATCCTAATAATATTATAAATGTGAAAGTTTGTGAGTTTGTATGTATGTTTTGCCTCAATCAGGCTTAAACGACAAACGGATTAAGTTGAAATTTGCTGTAAATGTAGATATACTGCCCGAATAAATAATAGACTACTTTAAAATATGAAAGACATCCCCAAAACGATAGAAAAACGCAAAAGGGATGATTTCTATATAGATGGCGCTGGTGTGCAACAAATCTGACATCACAGACTAAAACATTCAGTCTTTTCTATTCGATTATTGAAAATTGTCAGGACAACGTCTGTCACGGCTCGGCTAGTTATTTACAAAAAATATAAAAAAATATCGTGAGGAAACTAGCTAGTATTCTTATGAGCGGCGATGGGCTTGCAACCTATCACGTTTGGAATGGGCAAAAGGTGAGCATTTGCCAAATGTAATGATCCCTTGACTCCTTAGGCCATTTAAAAGATCTGAGCGTCTGAAAATCTGAGAGGATGTGTACCATACTTGGGGATTTGGGGGTTACAGTCGAGATCATATTTATTAATTTTTTATGTTATTTCTTAGTGACATTCAGTTTTTATTTGAACTGACCATTAAATCCGACCAGCTGATGCGATGTCATAGGTGTATGTACTCCCTCCAAGTCCTGGATTTAATTTGACAACATGTATTTCTCGTAAAGTGATTTCGTCAAATCACTACATAGTATAAAGCAAAGTCGCTTTCCGCTTCCCGCGTATGTATGTATGTATGTTTGCTTATATCTTTAAAACTACACAACGGATTTTGATGCGGTTTTTTTTAATAGATAGAGTGATTCAGGATGAAGGTTTATATGTATAATACATGCATAATATAGTAGTAGATTAGAAACCTCTAAAATTATCAATAACATTGATAATTTTAGAGGTTTCTAATGTGATGTCGTAAATAAACACATTTTTTTGCGCTTACATTGCAAACGCTGGCTGAATTTTACGAGATAGATCAAAATAATGTACTACAGTATTGTACACGTTAAAAACGTCTACAAAAAAGTCCACGATGGTATTAGAAATGTCTTACGCACAGCGAAGCGGGCACGGGTCAGCTAGTATATATATAAAAGCTCTAGGTACACCTTTAGTCTTCTTTATAGTAATGTTGAGTAAAGTGAACTTAAAGACTTCGAACGGGTACAGGTCTATTTACAAGGCTTTGCTAAATCTATATCATTTTTCAAACTATCGTGATTAGTAGACATAACTATAGATTTTGACACGGGTCTTTATCACGTAATTACCTTTAATTTACTTTCCCGACGTTTCGGCTATGTTACAATAACCATGGTCGCGGGCAGACTGGAGTACGAGAAGCGGAGGCAGTTGAAGAAACTACCCTCACTTGGTCTTCAGAAATAGAAAAAAACGCCGAAACGTCGGGAAAGTAAATTAAAGGTAATTACGTGATAAAGACCCGTGTCAAAATCTATAGTTAAATCTATATCATCGATAGAATCTATCGAACATCGCCCTTCACTAGTACATACCTCTTTGCGATTTGAATAGCCATCTAACATTAAAAGTACAGGGTGTCCCTGAATAGAGGCATCCGTATTCATCCGCTAAGTGAACTTTCGTGGGGAATTCGTTTATCGTCAATTCGAGCATTAAAAACTTTTTAAATGTTAAAAAAACTAGCCAAGTGCGAGTCGGACTCGCGTACGAAGCGTTCCGTACAATTATTTATAAAAAATGACAAAAAAAACACGTTTGTTGTATGGGAGCCCCATTTAGATATTTATTTTATTCTGCTGTTATAGCGGCAACAGAAACGCATCATCTGTGAAAATTTCAACTTTTTAGCTATCACGGTTCATGTGATACAGCCCTGTGACAGACAGACGGGCAGACGGACAGCGAAGTCTTAGTAATAGGGTCCCGTTTTTACACTTTGGGTACGAAAAATGGGTTTATGTTGTTTTTTTTACTAATAAAAACTGAAAACTGGCTCAGTAGAACTGGAACCTAATTTCTTTACAATTGGCAAGTGGTATAGGCCGTTTGTGCAGATGCCGTACTTGTACATATATTAATTTGGAATTATAAATATCGTATATAGCGGCGATGGGCTTGCAACCTGTCACGTCTGGAATGCTAACTACTGCAAAATGTGGGCATGTGCCAAATATAATGTTTGGACATACCTCTGACTACCCCCACTAGACATCTAAGGATTTAAGCGTCTGGAGATCTGAGACGATGTCTACCGCACTTGGGGATTACAGTCGTGATCCTATTAATTTCATGAATTAATTTTAATAATTAAATTAAAATTTTGATAATTATAGGGATTTGCAAAATCAGGTACAGTAAAAACCTAAACCTAAACTAAACCTAAGCTAAACCTGAAAAGGGCTTTTGAATTTAAACATGTTTACAAAATATATACCTATTTATGAAAAATAATCCAAATATAAATAAAGAGCTATTAATTGAAGCCCGTAGGCTAATGCTCATCGGGACGAGATGAAGCGTACACATCACTGCCTGCGAGCGAGCCACTACACTGCAAACTCATGTTTGAAAATGTTATAGAGGGAAAAACAAATGGGTGGAATGTGCCCCCTTATTCACTAGGACACCGCGTCAGAGAACAGAAAAATATAAATAGTATCAAATCAAGTAATTCCCAAGTACGGTAGACGTACTCTCAGATCTTGAGGCGCTTAGAACCTTGAATATATATCTAAAGGGACGTTCAACAACTTGTCACGTATGTAATGCAAAATACTGTGAAATGTGGGCATGTGCCAAATATTATTTTTCAAACTATCGTCATTAGACATAGCTATAGGGTAAAGACCCGTGTAAAAAACTATAGTTTGCCAAATACAATGTTTGGACGGTGCTTTTAGACAACTTTAAGTAGATCTGAGAAGATTTCTACCGTAAGTACTTGGGGATTATAGTCCTGGTTCTATTTATTTTATTTTTTATTTTTTTCAGTCATGTCAGTATGCTACAAAAGAGGGTTTACTTGGGTCATCTGATAGAGCCATAACAGTAAGAACCCACTAGAAGAACGTTATGAATGTATTTATTGTCACGATGAATGAATGAATGAATGAATGAACGAATAACCTTCAGCACGGCCACTAGATTGTACCTAGACTACATGATTGCTTACCTTCCGTGCTATGGCGGTCAAAGTCAAAGGTAAATCAATAGGATCACTTTGAAACATCTTAAGAGCTAGGTAAAATCTACGCCTGTTCTTCGCGGCCAAGCCTAGAAGAAGGCACGTTGAGATGGTCGATTAAAAAGCTTCACACACGGCAGCAGCTATATTTAGCATTCCATACGTGTCAGGTTGCAAGCCCATCGTCTGTCAGACGGACAGACGGACAGACGGACAGACGGACAGACGGATAGACGGACAGATGGACAGACGGACAGACGGACAGACGGACAGACGGACAGACGGACAGACGGACAGACGGACAGACGGACAGACGGACAGCGAAGTCTTAGTAATTGGGTCCTGTTTTTACCCTTTGCGTACGGAACTCTAAAAAGTACTCAACAAATTCCAAAAACATTATCGTAATTGAAACGAGCGATCCACAATCGTAATTTCAGAGCTAATTCCCAAATTGCCTAAAACCAACTGATATTGAACAAAACCTATATTAGGCGAGTTTTTCCTCAATTTCTTGACGGTACTTGATTAACTCGGCGTAATTATTTTCCCGCTATGAGGCTGTAGTCACACCGAGCGCAAATAAATCGAAAATTATAACGATGTGTTCAGTGAGTTCAGATTTTTGGTCTCATCTTTTTTAATTACATTTTAAAAACTAAAAAGATAACCGATGAGAATGTTTTGACTAATCAAAAAACAAGAGCCAATTTTTTTTTAAAAGTTTTATGCAAGAACATATAAAAAATATAACATCAAAATAAAAGCATACAAATTTATGTATATTACATATGAAATTGTGAACCTATTCTTTTATAGAAAATGCTGGCTGATTCTCTTAGACTTGGTAGCGAGGAACTTCTTATAAGCGGCGATGGGCTTGCAACCTGCAAAATGTGGGCATGTGCCAATTGTAACGTTTTAACGTGCCTCTAACTGCTCTAGACATCTTCAAGGATCTAAGCGCCTGAAGATCCGAGAGAATGTCTACCGTACTTGGAGATTACAGTCGTGAGCCTATTTATTTTTAATTAATAAACTTATTGCCTTTGACTTTTGGAAATTGAAAACATTGCTGCCAGATTGCGGTGTGAGTGCATCCTAAGGCCGCGAGGGATTTGTATAATCCTGATTGGGTACGTATTGCGAATCGATGGAGTGTGGCCGCGCACGTGCCATTGCATTATCTGATTCGCCATTCAATGAACGGGGACGGTTGGTGATGAACTCGTCAGTTCATTACTTTTCTTGAGCGATTGAAAAATAATCATCAGATTTCCAGCAACGAAAAATAGATCACGACTGTAATCCCCAAGTACTGGAGACCAGTCGCTCAGATAATCGAATATGGCCAAATGGATTAGTCAGACACGTCCAAACATTACATTTGGTATTAGTGAGCATTCCACACGAGACAGATTGCAAGTCTGTCGCCACTAAGTCCTTCAGTTCTATATCACCTACAAGCTAGCCCGGCAAACTTCGTATCGCTTTAAAATTAACAAATGTTGTGCTAAGTTCCCGTTCCCGTTCCCGTTCCCTTTACCTTGGTATCAAACTGAACTCACTACATGGTTTTTTTTTTTTTCTTTAATTTTTTGTATGTTTTAATTTTTAAAAACCTAATATCCTATTCCGGACGCAGACAATTCCAGAAACACAAAAATCATAAAAATTGGTCCAGCCTTTCTTGACTTATAAATAGTGCATAACGCCTTTATTTTATATATGTGTATATGTATATTCAATATGTATACAAATACATTCAATCGATTCAAATCGATAGGTAGAAATATTTGTCTTTGCTACCTCGTAGTACAAATATTTACGATTATCTACGAGTATCTATCTCTATTCACAAGCATTCAATCTCTCCGTAACCAAGACACGTCCTTGGTGATTGTCATTAGGATCTTTTCATTCATCTTAGATGACCACACCTCAACCACACCGACCTTTCATACGAACGACATCTACGCTAAGCTAAGTCCAGTTTAGTTGTATCGGTCGTAATAGTAATATAAAAATCCATTTGAACGTGCCTCTGACTACCCCCTTTAAGCATATTCAGAGATCTGACAGCCTGGAGATCAGTGAGGATATCTACCGTACTTGGAAACTAACGTCTTGATCCAATTTCATTCCACTTTCAAAAACCCACATAAAAAGGAAAAACTAAAAAAAAAATCGCGACTGTAATCCCCAAGTACGGTAGATATACTCTAAGGAGCTTGAAGATATCTAAAAAGGTAGTCAGAGGCACGTCCAAACATTACGTCTGGCATAATATCCAAATTTTGCAGTAGTTTGCATTCCATACGTGACAGGTTGAAAGCCATGACCGCAAAAAAAAATTGCAAAAGATTACAAAATTACCTAAAAAATTCATTTGGAGTTGATACAAAGTTATGAAAACATTGTATTTTTTAGTTAAATTTTTGCATAGAGAAAATATTTAATGTAAAACTTTTCCCAAGTCTATATGTATAACCAGGGACCGAATAACCGAAAAATTAAGATACCTCTATTTATCGATATGACGTCATACCGATAAATTCCGGTATTCCATATATTTCAATACCTAAAAATATAACGGTACCGAAAAGCTTCTACCGAAATTCATAGTGGTATACTAAAGGTTGAATAACGATACCGCAATTTCTACCCAAATATTATAGGTTTTCTCACTCCCCCGCGCGGCGGGGAGCGGCGGCGGCGGCGGTCGGTGCATCAAACGACTTACTACGTTTGTTTTGTTGTGTTGTGTCAGTTTCAGTTGTGTGTGATGCGACATACGAACTATACCTATAGCGAACTGCAAATTCAAAATCGAACTCAAAATTTCATTACTTAGATGATAGGTCTGTTCCCTACCTACGTAGTAGGTACTGTATCTACCTCTACCTAGTAGGTATTGTCGGCGGATCTTAGTTTAGTTAGGTAAGTATCTACCTACCTACGTAAAGATAGCTGTTTGGTTGCGCGGCAGACAATTTTTGACCTTATCCAGTGACACATAACCATTCTTGCTGTGACACGGCACGTAGGTTGGTAGGTACCTACTGACCTTACCTGCCTCACTATGTTTTGTACCTATTGAATGTAGGTACCTGCCTACCTCGGTACCTACCCACCTAGGTAGGTAGGTACATACCTACAGTTCTGCCAGCGGGTCTAGGCATTCGTGTAGTTAGCTGTGTGTACGCAGAAATGGTTTTGTGTCAGTGACACAAAACCATGATAAGGTCGAAAATTGTCTGCCGCGCAACCAAACAGCTCACTTCACAGATGCCAAGATCCACCAACCCGGGTCAGCCGGCTTATTTCGTAAAAACTATGTTTATCATGTTATGGCTTTCAATGAAGTTTAGGTGGGACATATAAATTGGAATTCTCATAAATTTTAGAGAATACCTACCTACCTATTTCACCTAAACTGCATTGAAAGCCGTATAGAGTAGGTAGTACCTATGTACTTTACTTACTATTAAAGTATAAATATTATGTGGTATGTGGTAGGTAAGTATAGGTTACCTAATACCTACCTATAATTAAAAATTTATAATAGGTAGATATTTGTTTGACCCACCCACCTATGCACTGTTGCGTAGTGAAGGGTAAGACTAGGAATAGATGCCTCACTGTTGTGCGTGTGTAGTGAAGGGTAAGACTGGGAATAGATGCCTCACTTTTCGAAGTTTATATCGTATTTACTTACCTATCTACATATATAAAAATTTTGCTTTACCTACTGACTGACTGATCTATCAACACACAGCCTAAACCGAAACTTAAGGTGGCTGTTTCAAATATGACAGCTCGCATTTTTTGTACTTTTCCGTATTCTGTGGCCGCACACTACGAATAGTGCAAACGCACACATTGAAGCTACTTCACACTTCATTTACCAAGACTAAATAACTAGTCTTGATACTTGAAAATATTTGGTGCAATAGGTATGTCATATTTGTATAGGTAGGTATGTACTTAATAATTTTATAGGTTGCACTTGACAAAAAGAAAATAAATATAGAAAAAATTAATATATATTATAAGACAGGTTACAAATCGTAAAGTGCTACTACACAGTTACTAATATTTGACTGTGCAAAAAATATTTGTTAGGTACCTATACCTACTAATAAAATACATTATGACAAAACGGTAAGTATCGTTTTTTTATAAGCTCTTATTTAACTTGCAGTTTATGTACATATTTATGTATCTATGTTTGATAAGGTGTAATCTTGCAACTTAATTTTAAGCAGTTATCCCCAATCGATTGAGCTGAAATTTTGCATACATAATATGGTGACACCGAGCTGATCTGATGATGGAGTCAGGAGCTGTTCAACGGAACTCTTCACTAAATAGTCGAATTGAGGCAAAACTTTGCATATCTATATACCTGGTCTGATGATGGAGGTCGGATGTAGCCATCGGAACTCCTCAACTACACAACATAACCACGTCGCGTTTGGGCTCGTTATTTTTATCTTGACGAGAACTAGAGCACAAGAATTTACAAAAGCTTGATTTAAAAAATATATTTTTAATAAAAAAACTTATTGTCATCTAAAATCGATGACGGCACCGTCAACGTTTCGAGTACCACTCACAGAAAGTTTTGAAAGTGAAATACTGATAAAATATGTAGGTATGCTTTTGAATATTGTGTGCGAGCTATGATCTCGAAGATCCATAGACAGCGCGTAGCGAGGGTCAACAAGTTCTGGAATTAAACAGTTATTGTAAAATTTTACTAAATAATCTTCCATAATATTTTCTTTCCAGAAAAAGAGATGACCAGCTGCTCTTTTTACAAATTCATATTTTCCATTGTATTTATACTAAATGACATCACAAACCCGCAATACTTTTTAAGACCTATCCAAAGACATGGAGAGTATGCGAGAAAAAAAAAACATCTGAAAATATATATTTATTTCTACCACATTGTCGGCGTGACTAGTATATTCATGCCAAATTACAGCTTTCTAGTATTAAGAGTATCTGAGCTAAGCTGCGGACGAATGGACGGAAATGGCAAAACTATAAGGGTTTTTTGTAAACTACGAAACACTAAAGAGCACTTTCAGTATTTCGAATTAAACAATTTTTCAGGACACTTTATTATTTTTTTAATATTTAATTATTTGCATCATGTACAACTTAAGTATATGCCATCAAAAACAACTTGTAAATATTAAAATAAAAAGCCAATTCTCGCAACGCAACTCAGTTCTTCTATCGTAAAAAGTTGTGAGATTTCAATGTCTGTCTGTCTGTCCAAAAAATGACCTGAACTGTTTCGAGAAAAGGATGGTACGACTGTGCCGCTTTTTTGCTTAACTTGGCGGGGGCACTACCGTGCCCCCAGATAAACCTTGCCTTGATAATAACAAATACCGACCTTTTTAGAAGGTTCAACATTTTTGGTTCAATGCGTATCGTATCATTCGTCAGTCATTCATCAGTCGTCAAAATTGATTAATGCTAGATTTGTTGCACACCAGCACTCGGAGTCTTTTTATAGTTTTGGGGATGTTTTGAAATTAAAAATAGCATATTTATAAGCTAGGGGTATATTTACATCGACAGCAAATTTCAATTTCATCCGTTTAGTCGTTTAAGTCTGATTGAGGTACAAACATCCAAACATACCTAACATCCGCACAAACAAATCAGATTTATAATATTAAATGTAGATAGATAATAAATATAAATTATATTCGTAATCGAAAATTCAGGTAATTTTTCGCATTTTGTTCAGATAAAGTATCAATTTTTTCCATCCATGTATAAAAAAACACGCTTGGTAATATAGGGGAGGCCGAGTTAAAACCGTACTTAGGGTCATGGTACCTTTTTAGAACTTTCAATTCAAAACAGAAATGTATCAAATCATTATTTATATTTATTTAGTAGGACTAATTAGGGACATAAACAGGTTCACATTTTTCTGAAATTTAATATTTTTATTAAAATAACAATCAAATACGAAACATCTGCTTATTTCGATTTTGCTCCAACGCGACGTATGCAAAAAGGTAAAACCGTAAACTATTATCATACTGTTTCGAAACGTAACTCGATGTAACGCATCTTCTACAAAAAAATCATCCAACTCTTTCATAGTCTGTACAGTGTACATGAGCCCAGCCCTTACAACTCATGCATTGTACCTAACCTTCATCTGTGTGGCTTGCACCAAATTCGTCAAGGCAATATATTATACAAATGTTATCATTAGTTTTGCATGTCCACTATTTTACCCCAGTATCCGGTTGTGTCAGACTTCCCCTAAATTCGAAGAAAAATGTGACGTGGACGTGCTTCCCCGAGCGCGTCTGAGCGCTGACTGACGTGCCGACTTGAGGTGAATGTGAGTTTTGTATGGAAAAAATGTATGGATAAGTTTTATTGCATTTTATATTGTTCATAAATGAAAAAGTAAATTATTTGAAAACAAGATAAAGCCACGCGGTATAGAGAAATATAAAATCTACAATTTCGTATTATTTTCAAATAAAAATATGCTGTGGGTCTAAAGATATTGGTACCTAACCAGACCCCATTTTTCGACATTTTCAGCGGTTCTTGCGACGGTAAAAACGTATTTTTTTGAAAATGTTGTATAGAACTGGCCAGTTTTTATTATCTACTATTAAAGATGAATATATTATCAGTAATTTTGTATCATTATATCCTCACAATTGTGATTCCTGGTTTTTAAATCGGTACCTGAAAATCATTGAAATACGTGTGTGGGTGTGAGCCGGGCCTTAAAATTTCTTCAGCGCTGTAGGTTGTGCGTTCAATCCCAACCCGGGGCAAATATTTGTGTGATGAACATAGATATTTGTTCTGTGTCTGGGTGTTAGTACCTAACTATATCATAATTATTTATGTACCTACTTAAGTATAAAATTATTTACCTAAGTATTCTATCAGTTAACTAGTTCCCATAGTACAAGCTTTGCTTAGTTTAGGGCTAGATGGCGATGTGTAAAATGTCCAACAATATATATCTATTTATTTATTTATTTATTAGTTTAACATAAATTTATTTGTTATTATAATAACTGCCACAGATGACTAACTCCATCAAAATAAGTATAAATAAATATATGGACGGGCAGAAAACTGTATTAATTTGTGGGAAATGGTATGTGGGTTTTATTTATTTCTTCTCAATGTGTATAACCTTTTTTTAGGTAGAAAAAGACGTCTGTCATCAGATGTTTTTTGCGGCTTGGATGTTGGAATGTCGCAGAGTATTTTGCCGACAGTTAGCAAACGCAAAAAAGCAGATCATAGACGAGTTTCTAATTCATCTGATGAAGGATCGCCATCAGCCCCAGTGTCCCCTGTATATGAATCTGATTTACATTTGAAGAACTGTATGCCGTCGCCGAAAAAAGAAAAAGAGAAACCAGGAACTGAATGTGTTTTCGAATGCGATGATTGTGTCAGAGAAAATAAAATTGATAAGGGAAGTTATCATTTCTGTCACATGCTCTTGGATGAGCTACAATTTGTACGTCCATGTATGCGAAACATGGCGTATAGGCATATCTTAAAGATTGTTGACGCAGTAAAAGGGCAACATAAAATGGGCGAAGAAATCCAAGTAACTTATCCACCTTTTAAACACTAGATGTACAACAAAATTGATTAAAAATAAAAAAACTATGCAAATTTTAAACATGTATTAATGTTATCTTTATTACTTATTTTATATTTCCTACTAATATTATAAATGCGAAAGTTTGTGTAGATGGATGGATGTTTGTTACTGTGCAGTCGGCGGATCTAGGCACTCGTGAAGTTAGCCGTAGAAACGCACAAATGGTTATTATGTCACTGTATAAAGTCGAAAATTGTCTGCCGCGCATCCAAACGGCTAACATCACCAGTGCCTAGATCCGCCGACTGCACAGTAACAAACATCCATCCTACAACTACTTCAACTACTAAACAGACAGATTTGGTTGAAATTTGGTTTATAGATAGACTATGACCGGGTATAGATAAAAATTGTCCTATATTTAAATACAGGTCATAATCTAATACGCTAATCAGTAATTAATTGTTCTGTTGGCAACGTTCTACAATTAGAATTTCCAAAAAAATAAACAATTAAAACAATTTCGCTCTTATTCCTTTACAATAAAGTCTAAATTTGAGTAATCTCAAAATTTTAAATTTGGAATTATTTTTTTTCGTTTATTTCTGATGAACGAAATAAATAAGAAAATCAAAATTTCACTTTACTTTTATTGACTAGATTTACGTAAAAAAATAGTTAAATTACTTAAAACTAGCCTACGTTTTAAAACTGTCATCCTGAGGTTACGCAAATTTAGACTTTAACGTAAAGGAATAAGAGCGATGGTGTTTTAGGATTCCGAAATTTTTTTATGGGCACAATAGAATCGCCACCTACTTTAATTTAAATTTTATCATATAGAAATAAAAGAGAAGTTATGTGTATTTATTAGGTAAATACCTACCTGCCGGTAATTTATTTTCCCGACATTTCGATTATGTTACTTACCTACAAATAATTACAATAGCCATGGTCGCGAGCAGACGTCATAGTCGGGAAAATAAATTAAAGGTAGGTACTTAATTACGTGATAAAGACCCGTGTCAAAATCTATAGTTAAAGGTAGGTAGGTACCTACCTACTGTGCGTGAACGCGTGCGCAACAGAACAGAACAAAAACAAACAAAGTTTTATTAACCTGTGTGTCGCTCGATTGACAAAGACGTGTGTGTGCGTTCACAACAAACGAACTCGCTCTGAGTTTTGCCCCTCACGCGCCCTCCCCCCCCCTCCTCCCTTCTCTCATAGCCGACGAACGACACTCAAGATTTTTTCGATACCGTTATTCCATACCGGTATAATTTCGGTATGGCCCAACCGCTATCGAATAACGGTACCGTTATATTTTTGCGGTACCAATACCGTTAACCTCTACCGCTTTCAGTCCCTGTGTATAACCTTAAGGCATTCAATTACTCATCGAGAGACACATTTCATTTCTTTCTTTGTTGCGAACTCGGTAATATGCAATAAAGCATACAAATAGACGAGCAAATACTTACACACTCGTTTAAACATAATTAAACCAAGATTGAATTAAAAATTCGCCAAGTAAAAGAGAATTAAAGTCGACGACATTCTACCGACTGGGGCCCGGCGATAACGTGACAATAGGAATTCTCGACTGCCCTTGCTCCTCTTACACAAATAACAACCTAATTCCATCCTTCATAGAGCTCATTTTCGTAATTTTCGCTCCAGAGTGCCTGTTTAACCTAATTACCACTTAGTTCCTTGCGAGATACGGCCTATTATTATTTAATTTTTATTGCAAGCATTAGGGTTGTAGGGTTGAACGCTCGATAGATGGCTTTCTAGGTAAACGGTTTTGGAATGCGCTAAATATAATTCAAGTATCTATCGATATTGCCATGTCTAGCAGCGAATGCGTTGATGATGTTAATTAATAAAAAAATGGTAGAAATTTCACACAGCGCTATGCAAACCTTCAGACAACTGATAGAATGTCTGTAAAATGCTTTTAATTTTTAATCAAGAAAAATCACAAGGGGGAGGGGGAGTAGTACCTAATGTATTTATTTTTTCGTCAATACGTTTCGATTTCTTCGATCGCATCCTTTCTGTTTAGACATTTTTATCATGGTCCTTAATTTTCTAGAATGAAATTAGATTATACTTTAAACCTGTATTTAATGTTAATATTCTAAAATTGGAAGATTCTTTGTAGGTACTAAAAAATACACGTGATTTTGGGGGGTAGTCTTAAACCTCACCACGTATCACCAAGGGGGAGGGGTGTTAAAAAATGCGAAAAAAAACATCACGTGATTAATAGACGACCCCTTAAAACGTCGCTTTTGTGTATCTTGTGAATTTTACAGTTCTCAGAAAGACCTTTTCTAAATGTAAGCGCAAAACAATATTTTAATGAAACTCAGGTGGCCATATAATTACGGAGTCAATTCCCAGAAAATTTACCAAAGTCATTTTCAGTTTAATAGTGAAAGGATTTTAATCAGGAGTTATCGTTCTGTGGAAAAACTTTGGCGTCTAAAACAAGAGAACTTGAGGCCTGTGACCTATAGAGGCTATAGAAGGTAAAGTGACATTGTACGTACAATAACCTGATATAATACGTAATTTTGTGAGATTTGAAGTTCCTGCCATTGCCCTTAGTCGTAGTAACATTAATAACATTTTGAAATAGGTTTTGAGTAGATCATTTTTTGCCACGAATTATTTTTACTAGACACCATAAACTTATTTATTCAACATGTAAGCAATAAATGACATACCCTCGTATTCAAGAACGACACTATGAGAACACGCACCCACAGTGGACGAAATCTTTTTTCATAAACATCGCTTTATTTGTTGTGCGACACTGCATAGTGTGACTAGAGGCACACGTGTGCCTATAACCAAAGTTGAGCTCTAGAGGCACACGATAGTGAGTGCCATAGTGTCGCACAACACATAAAGTGATGTTTATGAAAAAAGATTTCGTCCACTGTGGGTGCGTGTTCTCACAGTGTCGTTCTTGAATACGACGGATAGCCCTTGTCCTGAAATAGAATAAAGGCTTCTTTTTATCTTACCTTTCTATCTTACGAGAGAAACCGCTGGCAAAAGCTAGCACTTATTACATATGATAAACAATTGATTGCTAACATCGAGAAAGGTGAACTACTCACAACACTCACACTTGGCAGGTTTCTAATTGTCACCAAGCTTCGGCAGTGTGGCTTCATGACTACTGAACAAGTAGTTCATTGTCCTACAACAGAAAGTTTCCTACAACAGGGTTGACAGAAGGAGTTGACGGACTCTTTTGAGCAGGACTTTCAACCGACGAAAAAAGGAGGTTTTCAATTCGACGCGTATTTTTTATCTATGACTGCGCATATGTTTTTACCTGGTGATCTGATGTTTTTAGGGTTCCGCACCCAAAGGGTAAAAACGAGACCCTATTACTAAGACTCCGCTGTCCGTCTGTCTGTCTGTCCGTCTGGCTGTAACTCATGAACCGCTGTAGCCACTATAACAACAAATACTTAAAATTAGAAAAAAAATATTAAGTGGTTTTTTTTTATTGTGTAGTAAAGAATCCAAAGTTGGTCCCATTCAAATTGTATTTATAAGGCCTAATTATTCGAAAAAAAGCCAGGTCAAGAGTACTCTAAACCGACGAGCTTGCATGAGGAAGGTGATGAGAGTGAAAGAAGCAGAAGGAGTATGTCAGGATCGTAGCAAGTGAAAAGCTGGTATTTCTGTCTATCCCTCTGGGAAACAGGTGTGATTTAATGTATGTATGTATGTATGTAATTATTTTCTTCATAAAACTCAAAACACGATTATCGTCTTATGAATTTATGAAGATTGACCAGGTAATTTGAAATTTATTATCGAAATATTCGCAAAACACTAATTTTACATAATTAACTCAATGTTTATAAGTTCCCCCTTTATTTATTCTGATTTTTTATCTACTACAGTAAATTTAAGCTTAATCCGTTTTGTCGTTTATTTTTGATTATGGAACAAGCATAGCAGCCTTATCACAAACTTTCGCATTTATAATATTATTAGGATTAGGATATTAGGATAGGATGGTATAGATAACTTTGAATATTAGTCAAATAGTCCTATTAGAATTTTATTTCTCTACATCTATATAGATAACCATGTACAGAAAAACACGTGCTCAAAACGGTAAAGGAAAACATTGTGAGGAAACCAGTATTCTTATAAGCGGCAATGGGCTTGCAACCTGTCATGTTTGGAATGCGAACTACTCCAAAAAGTGGTTATGGTGCCAAAATGTTTGGACGTTCCTCTTTCTACCCTCTTTAGACATCTTCAAGGGTCCGAGCGCCTTGAAGTCTGAGAGTATGTCTACCGTAGGTACTTGGGGATTACAGTCGTGATCATATTTTTTTCTATAGACAACCCTTCTGTGCCCATCGAAGTAAAACGGAATCGATTAATTATACTTTGACTAGACGACGCTTTCTTTGATTCTAAAAAAAAGCATATAATATTAAATAAATAAATAAATATTGGCGGACTTTACACACAACACCATCTAGCCCCAAACTAAGCAAAGCTTGTACTATGAGAACCAGATAACTGATTGAATACTTATTTCCTTTTTTTTTTTGTAAATACATACATAATATACATAGTAACACCCAGACACAGAACAAACATCCATGTTCATCACACAAATGTTTGCCCTGGGTGGGGATCGAACCCACAACCTACAGCGTAGAAGGCAGAGTTACTACCAACTAAGCTGTGAGGCCAGTCAAAATATTGCCCTCTTAATTTACCTTTGGAGATAAAATATGAGCTTTATGCATCTATAAATTTCATATAAGGCTAGGTTAAAGCTTAGGCAACGCTGGCATAGGTCTCAGCTCAAAGACTAACAATAATTAACATATCATGATTAAAAAAAAACCTGTTTTCCTCATTTGTAGGCAAACCTCAAAGGGAATCTCCATCAAATCACAAGAAAAAAAAAACCTGCCAAGTGCGAGTCGGCCTCGCGCACAAAGGGTTCCGTACCATTATCTATAAAAAACAGCAAAAAATCACGTTTGTTGTATGGTCCACTTATTAACAAATTTTAGCAAGCTGACATCAAATTTGTTTATGGTTTCGTCCTTTTACCTATCCTCACACTGTTTAAGAACACCAAGAGTTTATTAAGCTGTGTATTGTTTAATTTTTCTCAGTGAACTGAAAGGTTATGAAACAGGGTTATTGCGTAGGGTTACCAGGAAGTGAAGTTGGTTACGAAATAGTTATTGAAACCAGTTTAGGACGATATCGTTGGAAGTGGGTCCATCGCAGTGGACCTTGATTGATTGGTCTTGTGTAGCAGAGTATGATACTGTGCTACACAAGACCAATTCGCCTTCGTGAGAGAACAACTTTAGGTACCATGTTTAGGCAACTCCGCTTGTATTGACCATGTCTTTCTTATGGATGAGACTGAGCTACAAGACTAACCCTCGTATTCAAGAACGACACTATGAGAACACGCACCCACAGTGAAAGAAATCTTTTTTCATAAAAATCACTTTATGTATTGAGCGGCACTATGGCGCACGCTACCGTGTGCCTTTAGAGCTCAACTTTGGCTAGAGGCAAACGACAATGTGCCTCTAGTTACACTTTTCAGTGTCGCACAACACATAAAGTGATTTTTATGAAAAAAGATTTCGTCCACTGTGGGTGCGTGTTCTCATAGTGTCGTTCTTGAATACGAGGGTTAGACTGCGCACTTTAGACTGGTGGCCGGCAACTCGGTCTCTCGGCGACCAAACAGGCAGGTACCTGCAACCAAGGGCGTAAACACTTATAAATACATACATATAAATAACTAGCCGACCTGTGACAGACTTTGTCCTGCCCAAATTTCAATAATCGCGAAGAAAAAAGCACTTTCAGAGGCAATTATCACTTCTCCCCCTATATTAAACCTTCCCCTGATAAAACAAATTACGAGTTTTGGTAGAATGAGTATCATTCGCGAGTCAAATTGACGTCAGATTTTTTTGTTAAAATAAATTAACAGACGTCCGTCAAATTTCAATAATTCTATAGAATTTGACTATTTTCCGCGAAACTTTAGAAGAAGATGTCTAGAGGGGATAGTCAGAGAAACGTCCAAACATTATATTTGGCACATGCTCACATTTTGTAGTAGTTAGCATTCCATACGTAACAGCTTGCAAGCCCATCCCCGATTATAAGAATACTAACTGGTTTCCTCACTATGTTTTCCTTCACATATAAATTTTTCGAATATAAAAATCCATTGATGCACCACGCCGTGATTCGAACCCACGACCTTCGAAATGAAAGTCGTGGTGTCTCCCACTCGGCCAACACGGCTTTAGTTTAGTTGGTAAAAAAGACAGTTTAACAAACCTCTACTAAAATAAATAATTGCACCCGATAAACCTTTTCCAATCTATTCCTGCTCCTACTCCCGACGACTGGCGAGCTCAAAAGAAATTAATTAATCGTCAACCTGCCCCGAGCATAATGTTTTCTCATTAACGGCTCCACTAAGATTATTTCGCTATACCCTCCATTAGCCCCTTTTCGCACTTACGCGGCTACCACTGTGCTGGCTGGTGATAAGATAGTACATAGTTTAAGACGAGTAATAAATGTTTTTGATGAATGCAGAATCGTTTTTTCTCAATAACCGCAAAACATACTGTTTTGTTTTTTATGACAAAGAAAACTTAAGGTTATATCTAGATAAATTACAGACAGAAACGCGATTCGTGAAACTTTTCTCGATAGATTTATTTTCCAAAGTTATCTCTTCAAAAACACTAGTTTCGTTTTTAATCAAAACTATGAATAGATAGACAGTTCATTTTTATATAATTCGTTGGACAATCGTACTAGCTAAGCAAATTATAGACAGTTTCTTTTTAAGTTTGATGGTTTTCAAGATAATGCAGTTTTATAGAATTAAAACTATCGTGGTTGTTAATCATTTTAAATAGAAATACGGCTAATTACCACGTTTTTACTTGTATTGCTGACGTTTCGAGACAATTCAGATGCCCTTCATCATGAGCAACGCCCGCGACCGCGATCAACGGCAGATCGGCGGGCGTTGCTCATGATGAAGGGCATCTGAATTGTCTCGAAACGTCAGTAATGCAGTTTTATCACTTTTTCCGTCTTATCCGAGTAAACTCAGCCTATACAAAAATGAGACATTTGAGTGGCACGTCGAATGTATTCAAAGTATGTTCCTAAGAGGCGACCACATACATTTGAAAAGGCCTTTACTAATCACTTCAAACGACACTCCCTCGCTGTCCGAATTGAAAACGTATATTGCAATCAGAATTTAGAATAGTTAAGGTATCTAGAAAATGACACATAAGTCAAAGAGAAATAACCAAAATTCATAATTACATTAACACGTGCATATAACGGTGAAAGAAAACATCATAAGCAAACCAGTTAGTATTCTTGTAATCGGCGATGAGCTAGCTTCAAGTATACTAAACTACTGCATAATTCAGGCATATGCCAAATTTAATGTTTGGACATGCCTCTGGCTTACAGGGATTAGCCAGAGGCATGTCATGGCATGACACCAAGGATCTGAGCGCTTGGAAATCTGAGAGGATATCGGCCGTACTTGGGAATTAGAGTCTTGATCTTATTTATTTATTTTAAATCATTTCATTTTAAAATTGTTTGCTCAATTATGTCCCTTTCTGCGAATTAAGTTTACTTCCAGTTCATGAGCTCCAGGAATGCTGCACGAAAACACTCGCACTAATCAACCTGATTGCCATTAAAAATATAGCAAGTAAATACCATAATGTTTATGAAAATATATTTTCGCTCACAAAAGAGATTGCAAACGTTTCACGCAACATAATACGCAAACAATGGATTGTCGGCGCAAAAACGTTTTCTACAAAACGGCACAGTACGTAGTTACGCGTCTCACTGATTTCGTAAATACGCTGCTTTTTAGCGCAGGTAAACTTCAACTCGACGAGATATTTTATAGTGTTCAATTATTATTCGCTTCGGTGAAAGCGAGCTAACTGAATTACACGAACTATTTGCAATCGCGTTCAATAAAAGCGAACGGGCGCAGAGAAACATTTTCTTTCGTTGTTTCCTTTCACATTATCGTAGAAGGGGATGAGGCGGGTCCGGCTCGGCGTACGGAGCTCGCATTTAAAAGCGATATAAAAAACTTGGGCTTTTATTTCGGAGGATGACCTAAGTGGCCGGCCGGACCGTACAAAAAGCCCCTCTTCGACTTACCTGTATTTTTCCACTTATTTATCCAACGTTTTTACATTCGCACTGTTTGTTAGCGGGGCGCGCTTTGTCTGTTGGGAAGATCTTGTTTTTTAACGAGTACTTAGGGTCTAATTAAAAGGAAAGCCCCGCACGGACAGTCGAGACCTTTTGATGCCTACTGTTATTACGTTTCATGTATAAATTCAATTTGCTTGGATGGAGTTTGGAGTGGAGTGGCTATGCATTATTTATTTTTTGGGCGCGTTATTGAACTTTTTGAAGTGGCTGTATCCTACGTGGTTCTTATTAAGATGATTAATCCACTTGGGTAAACATAAATGGGTATAATCCATGTTTTTTTTGTGTTTTCCTTACCGTGTTGAGACGTACCGATCGTCCGAAGGCCACGGATTCGGTGCGGACGATGTCGGTCTGTGTGTGAGCTTCGTTACAGTCTTTTACTTACCAGTTCGTCATACTACATAAATTACTAGCATTATATTTTTTTCTAAAAATATAAAATATGCGAGATACAATTAAAAACAAATCTCAAAGCTTTTGTTCTTAGATTTAATGAGCACTTTCCACGACTAAAGCCAGAGTTATACCTAGATAAGCGCAGTGTTAGGTATCGTGGGATAGACTTAATGGTCTTTCGTTCATTAATATTACCTACGGCCAAAATACGAGTGTCAGTTTAACAGGTAATAACAACAATATTACAATTTTGATGAGCAATAAATTCGACGTCCGAGTGGTAATGAGGAACAACCATCGCTCGAAGCATTTACAGTAACTTAAGTCACATCGACAGTAAACGTCAGTGCGAGAAATGACCACAGCCTCCCGCGCGGACTCCATTACAAGTTTTATCTCTCTTATGACAGATGGCGCAATAAAATATATTTATTTTAAATCAAGAACGGAATAACTTCAAATAATGAGAGAGAGCACGTGTCCTTCGGGATCGTTATTGGATCGAATATTGGACGTTTCGGTACGAGATAGCTCTTTGATTTACTGCCTGACTTTTGAGCGCCTTAAATCATATCTGTATAGAACTTGAGAAAACTATTAGCTATTATTATTGGCAAACTACGAGCACCCTTTTGTGTGGCCCTCGACCTGACTCGAGACGCGATACTTTTTATATTCGTGAGTTATAGGATTTTGTGATTTGCGTGCCGAAATGCGAAAAATGCGAACGAACTGATTGTTATAAAATAATATATAATACGTAAATTCGTCATGCCATGTCTTTTTTATCGCGTTTGATATCTCTTTTGTTAACTTATGGCTTATAAATTACTACGTCTTCGTTTTTCTATAAAGATCTTTCTATATTTTTCGACACAACTTTATTTACAAGAGCTTCTATCATTGTATTGATAGGTAAATATGTATTCACTATTTCATATCATATAAAAGTAGCATTTTATAGCTATGCATGTAATTATTGCGTTTTTAAAACTAAAAACTAGGACTAAGACTTCAACTAGGAATTAAACATGAATCAGATTTTTATTCACTACAAAATATCAAAAACTTATTAATTCTAACAAATATTTAATTCAAACACATATAACAATATTAAAGTGAAGATAAAGTGGTTTATTAAGATTTATTGAAAAAAACTGTTTATCCCTCATAGATTGAATCTATGGACCACCTTGGAATAATCCCCTAGGTAGCGAAAATATAGTAATAGTTGTAACATTCATAATAAAATTGTAAATTGCATAGCCCCTTTTTGAAGTTGTACGTTCTTCATAAAATTGAAAATACCAATATTCTACTAGTGAACATGGAATCTCCAAATTAACACATCTACCATTCTTTATTCGGAATTCAAAACATTCACCATACTTTTTGTGTCTTTTGGGACACAATTTATGGTGGCCATTAATTATCGAAGGTTGTTTTTCGCACGTTGAGGCTTGGCCTAATATATTGGATGTTTGAAAAGCCTAATACAGAATAAACAGTGTGTCCTGGAAGTTATACGGAGAAAATTGACACGTTTTATAGGAGTTATATATAGTTATTGATATATATATATAGATATTATTTGTTGAATATATTTTATAGTTGTAAGGAATTATAATTTAACTTTTATATAAAACGAGTCTGACGACTTTGTAATAAAGATTAGGTACCTATAGGCAATTTTTTGATACCTTAGGTTAGATTATTGCAATTTTCGTGGAGATCTCCACTTTTTTCAAAACTAAAATAATAGTCTATGTTACTCGCTGTTAATGTAGCTTTTGATAGGTAAAGGATTTTTTTTAAATGTTCCAGTAACTTTTTAGTTTTATTCGGTACAAACAATAATACAAATTTTACGTCGTTGTAATAGTTGTGTTATAACAACAAGATAAAACAAATATTAATTAAAAAAAACCCGACTGCCAAAAAGTAATAACTTAAAAACTGTTATGCCCCTCTTTTATGGGGAGGGGGGCGCCATATTTAGAAAATATATAACCTCATAATATTGTAATCCGTCAAGTTGTTTGGGCTGTAGAGCGTGCCATACAAATGGACATACATAAATACATACGCTTTTTTTTTTTTTTTTTTTTTTTTTTTTTAATTTATTAAACTGAAGAAAAAAAAGGGCTTTGTCGCTTTGCGACCACACCGCCCAATCGGTACAACTTAACTAGGTTAACAAAAAAAAGAAAGAATGAAAAGAGAGAAAAAAAAAAAAATTAGGATTCTTTCCTGTCTAAGCACTTATTAGCTAGGAAATAAAAATTTTTGGCTTCATCAGACATCGGTGAAGCCAATATACTGTTACATCGGCCAACATCAAACATTGAACCAAACATAATTCTTCTATCATCAGCATTCCGCACACATTCCATCAGAATATGTTGAACATCTTCTATACACTCGCACACGTTACAATTAGGCGATGGTACTTTTTTCATTAGAAAGGCAAATTTGTTGGATGAAATGTGTCCGGAACGCAGTCTAAGGGCAGTCACTAATACACTACGCTTAAAAAAAATACATACGCTTGAAAAACATTAACCTCCTGGCAAAAATCGGGTACAAATCTCGGGTAAAAATGTCTTGGTGATCCTATTTTTTTTATCAAGGACGTCCTGTAGGAATAAATTGTTTAGATTTTATGGTTGAGATAAGACGGTGCCACGCTGTCTACTGTGTGAGGTCTACCATTGTGGTCCATTTTTTTATGTTTTGTGATGAATTGTTGGGGTGAACTATGGTGATTGAATTTTCGAAAATAGAACGTAGATCGTTTTAAATAAAGATTAAAAGAGCATTTTTTTACCATACATACATACATTTTTGTTACTCGTATTTTCTGCTTGCATGATTAAAGCTTAGATAAAAAAGCTAGAGAAAGCTTTTGCTAAAAATTAAAAAAAAACATATTATATTTGTTACGTGGTAAAGTAACGAGTAACCTACGATTGAAAGTTTAAAGCATGCTTCGACATAAAGCTGGTCATAAATACTTCATGTAAATAAAAAAATTACATTTATTATGTACCACTTAGCCTATTAACAAATAATCAGGGGATTAGTAAGAATAGCTATGAAGTATAACCACCTCCCACGAGCACCCAAACTCATTCACAAAACCTCCTTTGTATGCCGATTACAAACTACCAATAAAACCTCTACCGTTTTACAACCAATAATTTAAAACATCGCGCCGGTGAATATAAAAATGAAGTTTAAAACAAACCATTAAACGATTTTATACGAGAATCTCTAACAAGGACGCTTCCCTTAACCGGATCGGGAGCACACCTGGGTACTCGAAATTTGCCCTAAAAGGTCCCAAACGACATCGCCTCCACACTCCAAAACATCACACATCCTATTCCATGTCAGAGAAAAAGCAATTCTCTATGTTAGGAAATAGATCTCAAAGTTCATTGAGAGGGAGGAATGATGTTGGTAGCAATTGGACATAAGTCATTCCGGAAGCAAAGAGTGCCGAGATGGTAGATTTTAAAAATGGAACGTTTGATTTGCATTTGAATAAGAGCCCCCGGCGACCCAGGTGCGCCGGTACAGTCGGGTCCGAAAGTTTTTTTTTGCTTATAGAGTTAGCAGTTTAGCACAAATTAATATGGATGCTCGGTTGTAATCGACGACGCTGTCATATTAACATATGAATCAACTTGTAATAATTTTTTGGGAAGTCGATTTGCGAAGTAATTTACTAATTAACATTGACAGAATTAGTTTAGAGAAAAATAACCTTTTTAAAACGGCTTCAAAAAAGGCACCTAGTGTTTTTATGTTGTGTTACATTACAATGCAATTTTACTTGAATTGCATGCTATTGTTTAACCAATTTTGATGATTATTTTGCTGGTGTATAGAGAGTTATATAATTTTAAGTGTTTATTATGTATTATTCAGTATATATTCAGAAATTTTAAGTCAGTCTTTAGTTCTTTGTAAAAATTATGTCTTTTATTCTGCATAAGAATATTGTAAAAGTTTATACCTACACAAAAATAAAAAATAATTTTGGGTTATTGCGTTGTTATGTTTAAAGTTATTTTAAAGCCTTTTGCGCGTGACTGTCTAACCAAAATAAGAGGTAGGTACTACTCGTATATCCATGTGATTTTCATTTTTAACAATCCAACAGAAGAACGGGGATACACGTGTTAGTTGGCACCGTAGATACTTATCGGACCTAATACCTTCGTTCGTAATTCAAATAATCATCTAACTTTTTTACAAACGGCATTAAACCCGTACAAAAAAAACTAATAATAATGAGGTTTTACTATTGTTATTACCTACGTGTACGATAGTTTCTAAATCACATACTAACTAAGACCTTCGTTCGAAATTCAAATAAACTATTTTTACAAACGACATAAGATCCGAAAAAAATAATCTAACTAAATAAAGGAGGTTTTACTAATATTACTTACGATAGTCCCAAAAAGATTTTTACCATGATTTTTATGATTACGAGAAAGCCTACACATTTTTTTATCGGGCATGTTTGAGCCGATGCTCGTCCATTGTTTGTGTTTTTATTATGATCAGAACAAAGAGCGCGTAAACGGTAGCTCTATCGGTGCCTCTGATCAACCTTATACTTTTTGTAATTTGTGTTTGGGGCTCCGTGGTTGGATCTTGATAAAACCCGCAGCCACAATGCTTTCTGGCTGTTTCAGTGTTATTTCAGGAGGCAGCCTAGCTATTAAAAATGAGTTAAATCTGAAGACAAATCAAATTTGTGTTTTTTTAATTACCTACTTTAAAAAGAATCAATTAGGTTTATATTTTTTTTAAAACACTGCATTTTTTTAAATTTTTTAATGGTTTGATACCATTGGTTTTATCTTTGTCGTGAAGGTAGGTACTTTGAATTGTTCCTTTAGTAATTTTTTTTATAAAATTTAAAAAACGAATCTTACATTTCATCACTTGACTTTTACAATTATTGTTTTTTATGTTCTTTTTTTTGGCAATTTTGATTAATTTAATATTTTTAGACACAACAATTAATATAATAATTATACCTTGCGTTTTGAAACAAGTTGGAATATCCACATTGTCTGTAGGTTGTTACCTACATTTGAAAATGAGCAAATATAATCTACGGAACCCTGGCTGTTTAGCAGCTGAAATTCGCTTACCCAGACTTGTTTTTATGTCAAGAATGCCGAGATGTGTTGCGGGCGCGATACGCGATACGCAGCGTTGGTTTTGATAATTCGCGCAGATTTGGAGGTTCGAAGCTCAAGTGTCATGTTCCAAAAAACAGTTCCTATGGGAACGTGTTCTTGATTTTATGCCTGATAAAATATAATGTGGGTTCTATCTTGAATAACTACGTTTAAAAAACTAAAAAGAAAACCGACGAATATGTTTCGACCAATCGAAAAGACAAGGGACGATATTCCTTTTTTAAGTTTTATGAAGGAACTATTAGTTCTACGTGTATATAATTTCAATGGGATCAACTAGATAATTATATGTTACAATAGAAAAAATATTGATGATATGAGCAGTCGTACATAATTCAGGAAACGCGGTTTAGTTTCCTTTGACGAATGCAATACATGTATGTAATTCACGGACTTCTCAGCCAGACCATAAATGCATAATATATTAATATATTATATTATAAATGCGAAAGTAACTCTGTGTGTCTGTGACGTTATCGCGGCCAAACCGCAAGGCCGTTTGTGATGAAATTTCATATAGAGATAGTTTAAAGTCTTGGAGCGGACATATGCTACTTTTTTCCAAGATTTTCTTTTGATTTTCCGGAATTTCATTGTTTTGTGATAGAGTCGTTAAAAATAGATTTCTTGAATCTACGCGGACGAAGTTGCGGGTAAAAAAGCTAGTATCCTATCCTAATCACTACATAGTATAAAGCAAAGTCGCTTTCCGCTTCCCGCGTCTGTATGTAATATGTATGTATGTATGTATGTTTGCTTATATCTTTAAAACTACACAACGGATTTTGATGCGTTTTTTTTTTAAAAATAGAGTGATTCAAGAGGAAGGTTTATATGTATAATACATGCATAATATAGTAGAGAAACACTGATAATTTTAGAGGTTTCTAATGTGATGTCGTAAATAAACACATTTTTTTGCGCTTACATTGCAAATGCTGGCTGAACCCCACGAGATATATCAAAATAATGTACTACAGTATTGTACACCTTAAAAACGTCTACAAAAAAGTCAACGATGATGGTATTAGAAATGTCTTACGCACAGCGAAGCGGGCACGGGTCAGCTAGTAATACTATATATGTATATGAAAGTTTGTGACTTTGTATATATATTTGTCAGGCCGAAACCACAAAACGGATTAAGTTGAAATTTGCTGTAGATGTAGATATAATGCCCGAATGAAAAATATACATATTAGGCTATTTTAAAATATGAAAAACATCCCAATGACAAAAAAACGCTAATTGATGATTTTGGTATAAATGTCGCTTGCAATAAATCTGACATTACAGACTAAAAACATTCAGTCTTTTCTATTCGATTATTGAAATTTGATAGGACTACGTCTGTCACAGGTCGGCTAGTTATATATGTATAATGCACGGACTGTCAACGTGTTAAGTTTGGTGCAGACTGGCAAGTGAAACTTCTTCGCGGCGACTATTTCTTCGCTGGCTCAACTATTGACCTCGTTAGTACAAACAAAACGGCAGTAGAGTCGCGTGTAAAACGACCGCGCACTTCACGTTCGCCTTTTTCTCTCGAAAATAACTCATCGCGGCTTTTCACGAGGTGTCATTAATTCTGGCTTTGTGGTGCGCCCGCGCCCGCTTTGGCTAAGCTCGCGGGGATCCCAACTCATTATAACAATTGCTGTTTTAAAAATAATAATTATGATAAAAATAAATGGTAATAGGCTCACGACTGTTAACTTCAAGAATAGTCAATCGCAAGAATAGGCAAACTTCAAATCGCCGGGTACTTAAACTTTGAGGATATGTAAGAGAGAGAGAAAACATTACATTTCGCATTGAATCAATATTTTGCCACCAAACTTTTGTTTTAGGAGTTTTTAATTAAGCGACTATATTATGATCTTTGACGCTTATTTCGAAAACTTATTATTATCTATGTATTTTTATATATAATTCTAAGAACCCAAAAAAAAAATAAAAACCGTTTTCGATTTTTTGTTTATTTAGCCCTAGTTTAGGAAGTAAGTTCTTAGTTGGCAGCCCCGGTCCGCTACGCTCAACGCTCTGCGCGATAATGACGCGCTCTTGACGCGGCGGCGTTGTTCTTACCTCATTAACAAAATGTTGACGACTTGCTGTTATTCTATTTATTGCGGGCACGTGTGGTAGGTTAGGTGTATGATATTCGAATTCAGCATGTTTTGTTTCTGACTATACATGATTATTTAAAATGATATGAAATAGAATCACGACTGTAATCCCCAAGTATGGTAGACATCCCCTCAGATCTCCAGACACTCAGATCCTTGAAATTGTTCAAGGGGGTTAGTTAGCACGTCCGAACATTACATTTGGCACATGCCCACATTTTATAGTGTTTACACACAAGTGTTTCACACTTACAGGATCCCGTTTTTACCCTTTGGGCACGGAACCCTAAAAACGGTCAAGAAATTGATGCTAAAAACATCTCCATTTAAAAATCAATATTAAGAAAAGCCACAAAAATATATCGAAAATTAGAAACAGCAGCTAGTCTAATTAATTGCCCATATAAATTAAAAGCCTAGCTTAATCACGGAGAAAATTATCGCCCACATAATAAAGCAATTTAGAAAAATATTAATCACTTTCCACCGAAAATATTTTCGCGAAGAAAATATGCGTGAACAATATAATACATTTTTGATTTTCCCGGGAGCGGCCCTCCAGCCGTTCTTTTAATTACTGCGGCCAGGCGGCGATGGCACAATGCACACATGGAGTATCAGTAGCACAAGTATGCCACAATCATCTGAACTAGGGATGACCTCAACGGGGCCACAAATAGAGCGGTCGAGATGGCCGCCTACCACCTGGGATCAATGAAAACTAAAATGAAGCAGCGACACAAAAAGAAAAAGTAGCACAAGTGCACTCCTCTTTTGATACCGGCCACATAAAATCGCGCTTACAAGCTTGTATTGGCAACTCGTTATTGTGCACAAACGATAAAATGGTTTGTAAAAACAACGTAAAGTGTTACCATATTAATTGTTTCTGAATATTTGTCATGGAGCAGAAGACTCGCCTATCGACGAATCCAGATAATATTGCAACTAAAAACTGCACTGCTTTCTTACTGTTTAGAAGGTCATGTTATTATTGCAAAAAGGTTCCAAACTATATTTATTGTGATACGTTTATATGTATATTTACGACAGACTATTGACGTCCATCAATATAATAGCCAGTATATTTACCCACCTGTAATAGAGGACATCTACGAATTATAGTTGATCGATTGTAATGCGGTTAGCTTGTTACAATATAGCATTGTTGTTTATACGTTGTATGTTATTATGTAGTTTATTGTAATATCTATTAATTCATAGTTATATACGTATTTACTCACACAACAACATGCACTAGTCACATACATCACGTATTCACACATTCAATACACTAAAAGAACACACATCACATCGGAAACATGGTATATAAGTATCGCTACTGTTAAAGTATACACAGTGCCAGCGGGTGGCTCGACTCGAGAAAATATTTAGCTACGCGTCCGTGCCAGCCCTCGTAATTACTAATGAGCTTATACTCAAGTAGGTACGTGTATAACGCTACAGTTTTTTGTTAAGAGACTAACGTAACTTCACGGCCGTAATATCCGGTGATCTGGAATATGCAGTACTTACCTTATCCAAAACAATAAACACAATGGGCATTATAATTTGTTCTGATTTTTGGAAATTTGACTTCGTATTCCATAAAACTGCAAAATTGTCATTTACTACCATATATGACGTTGTCAGTTATTTTAAGTAACAATCTTAATGTGTATGATGTGTACCTTTTTTGTCAATACGTGAAAAAAACAGATTATTTCAGAAAATCTACCTCTTTACTATCTCAGTGATACGATGGGAGAGTGTCCGACTGAGACGCTAAAGTGCAGGTTCGATCCCGGTACTTTGAAAATCGCTGTCATAAATATATTTAAGCTCTGTCATAATGATCTTACCACCGTTTCTCCTATCACTACTTCTACTTTTCAGGAAACCAAAGCTTAAGAGACACTGAAAAAAACTGCGCAAAATTACGTTTTTAATGAAGAAAATATAAGATTTCGTAATTAAATTTATATTTAATTGCGGTTGCGTGATTGCGTGCTTCAGGTGAAAAGTTGGTGTATTTTCGTAAAAATAACGTGTATTTTTTTAAATATATTATTATAAGAGACCTTGCCAAGTAAGTCTCGTCAAAGTCTACATTCCCACGGCACTAAGGTTAAATATGAAACAACTTAAGGAATATCGCAGCTTTTAACTATTCCTTTATTCATTGGCCGACATAATAACGATAACACATTTTTATAAAAAAAATAACATTTACCTACTCCTGACCCTACAATAGGATTAGATGTTTTGTGGGTATCAGAAACTACGTACTACAACACCTAAACCAGAAACTAATAATTATAGATCATACAAACATATATAGCGGCGATGGGCTTGCAACCTGACACGTATGGAATGCTAACTACTGCAAAATGTGGCCATATTATACAAATTCAAATTCAAATTCAAAAATCATTTATTTCAATAAAATCACAAGGATCACTTTGAAACGTCTTAGGAACTAGGTGAAGCTACGCCGATTCCACGCGACCAAGCCTAGAAGAATCAGGCAATACAGTGTCCTTCAGAAGCAAATTGGTTTTTACTAAGGGGAGGAAGGTGTGCTTGTGCCTTCATTATTTTTAACACACTACTTAAAATAGATGTTTGTTGTTCCAATAAATAAAAAGAATATAAAAAGTAGTATAACCTGATAGAAGAAAATCTTCAAATAAGACTGACCATCTCAATCTGTATTGTAAATTCGACCATTTTTTTTAACAACTAAGGAAATAAAATAAGTAATAATATGTTTAGTAGTTTTATTTACTGCATTCACGAGATGCAAGGGAGTGCTCATTCACTCTACGATGAGATTGTGGTCAAGTGCATTTTACATGAACACAACAAAAAAATATTCAAGAAAATGTTTTTGCTCGCAAGTTTTCATTTAGCCGGGAACAACGTCGTCGCGAAGTAGGTTGCTTTCGCGTTTCTCTGTGAATACGGTTGCAAAGTCAAATGAGCTTTATCTCGATGGTGGTAGGTTCAAAATCGAATCCGTCTATGTCTAAGATCATTGTAAGAACTCGAATAGGTGCGGTTTATTCCCGAAAGAAACAATTTTTTTTGTTCTGGTTCTGGGTGCTGTGTTACCATGGTACTCGTAATTTCTGATACCATGACACAGGAAATCCTAATGTGGAGTTTAATCCTATGTATTTGTCTAGGTGACATCTATGCCATTCGTATTATTGTTGTAAAAAATGTCACCAAATCCAGTCAAAATATAAATATAACAAAGTATAACACAAACGCCATAAAAAAATTATGAGTTCTGTTTTCTAAGCTTCATACTCAAGCACAACGCGGCAGTGTGCTGCACGGCATACACGTTTCTCACTAAATATGTTCCTTTTTAGTTCTACACCAAATGTTTAGTGTATTCTTACCTTCGGTCTTCAGAGTGAAGCATCTTTACATTCGTACTGTAGCATCATCTAGCGCCATCTCCGTCGGGAGAGGCGACGCGAAAATAAGAGGAATTTCTCCGGAGCAAATTAGAGGGCTGTAATAAGAGTGGACCCGGGCACCCTGATAACGGCCCATATTGTTGTTCCTATTATTTTTCCGGTCCCGATGAACATATTTTTCATGGAAATTTATGGCGTTTAGTTTTGTGATGTTGCATTATTTTTATTATGCGATATGCAAGTTTGTTGCGTAATTTGTAACTTTGGCTGACTTTGGTGAATGATTGTGAAGTTTTATTTCGTTTTGAGCTTTTTATCTATCACTAGCGAGCCTGTCCAATCCTAGGGTCGAGAAACAGTCCTAAAATATTTTAAAGTGATCCTTGGAAATTTATTGTCATAAAATAACGTTTGAATTTGATTTGACTTTGTCTAAAGTGACAATGAAATGGTGTAAGGTTTAGCTCGCCTCCAGTCTCCAACGCCTTCTCATCTCATTAAACAGAGCGCAAACATTAAACCCGCAGCCTCCTGTTAAATAACTCATCGATAGTGGCACTTCACATTAATTTCACAGCAATTATTAATGAGCAATTCGATAATTAATTGGTGCAAAAAGAGCCGGGTATCCGCCGTGGAATCGCTGCGGAATCGCGGCTGAATCGCGGCGGGACCGCAGTAAATCACACTCGCACAATGCCGGCAGGTGGCGCCGGCGTCGCACGATAATGCCCGCGTTTAATTACGCGGAATAATTAGTGAACGGAATATTTTCCGGGCCCTAACTATCTCCGCCGTCTTCCGGCGATAACTAGGCGGTAATTGCGAGCGCGCGGGTTAATAGGCGGTGCACTTGAGCCGATAATGCTATTTGTTTAGCGATGCCGAATTTATTGTCGAAAACAATTTCTGAAAATATTGTGGTGTTTACTTATTACTAAATGATCTATACCCCTGTGGGGCTAGCTCGAATCACTGTCGTATCGTCATCGTATCATCAAAACGTTAAAACTGTCACTTATACAATACAAAAAGTGTATTGACACATTAGTGTTTGACATTGATATTTTAGCTAAACGGCAGAAGATCTGCAATAATATCTACTCATATTGTGCTTAGAGTATTTTATTGTTATACATAGATAACATCATCCTATCCTATTAATATTATAAATGCGAAAGTTTGTGAAGATGTTTGTAAGTCAATCTGGCCTAAACGACAAAACGGATTATGATGAAATTTGCTGTAGATTTAGATATAATGCCCGAATAAAACATAGGGTGGTTTATAATTCGAAAAACATTCCCAAAATGAGAAAAAAATCAAATTGATGATGGTATAGATGTCGCTGGTGGGCAATAAATCAGACATCAGTTTTGACTACACAGGATAGGACAAAGTCTATCACGGGTCGGTTAGTATTGAAATAAATTATAAATGACATATTATCCTAATAATATTATAAATGTGAAAGTTTGTGAGTTTGTATGTATGTTTGTTCCTCTATCAGGCCTAAACGACAAAACGGATTAAGTTGAAATTTGCTGTAGATGTATGTACGAATAAAACATAGACTAATTTCAAATACAAAAATCATCCTAAAACGATAAAAAAAACGCAAAAGGGATGATTTCTGTATAGATGGCGCTGGTGTGCAAAAAATCTGACATCATAGACTAAAAACAACCAGTCTTTTCTATTCGATTATTGAAATTTGACAGGACAACGTCTGTCACGGGTCGGCTAGTCACATAATCGAAACTCGTCTTTAAACTGTCCATGGGTTCAGTGGAAGGGTATTCTTCGCTAACCAATGGGATCATCCAGCAATATTGCGTGCATCGCGGCACGTGCTAGCTGTAATTTGCGCTTTATGGCACGTGAATAATTCGCGATAATCCCTCCAAATCTCCCTGTCCCTCTGATGCCCAGGTGTTTTAAAAACGATCACCGTTGTATTACGGTGGTCCCATGCATAAATATTTATGCAAAATAAGTAAGTTTTACATAAAACTATACAAACTATATCTTTACTTATTTTTACAACCTATCAAAACCATTTATCGGTATTTTTTTTCGAAATTTTGTTTATTAGAATGAATATACTACCCGTTAAGTGCCTGTATATTTTGATAAGGGTATTTTTAAGCATTTCTGAGATAAAAGAAACAGAAGTACCAGAAGCATGTTTTTATTTAGTTTTAAAACGCAACTAATAAGCAACTATTCTCGATATGAACCAATATAATCTCTATTTATACAACGTTGTTGTTTGACGGACGCAACTTTTCATGAAACCCCTAAAGCTTGAGTTCGTCGTCAAGACAACGTTTGATCTCTAGGTAAAAAATAAAATAAGCGCATTTGTTCACCTGTGACAATTCGTCCATCCTGTAGTTATTGCCCCTGGGGCCGGGGTAGCTAGTTGAGCGTAAACTTTTGATATCGGCGCGAAATATTAATTTCTCGACGCCAATGAACGAGCCGTACGTAATGCTGGCAAATTAAGCAGAGTGCCTTAATATTCTGTTTGAAATTAAAATCGGAAATGTATTTGTTGAGAGGGAAAATCAGTCTGCCATTCGTGAATGCTGTGTAGAGGGTTTGAGCTATGTGATAAATATGAGGTCGGGTGATGCGAGATAGTGCTTAAACACGTAGACTCGCGGGCGCGGTGGCGGGCGCGGTCACGAAATATCAAACATATGACGTGATTTCCAAGTGTTCACGTTCAAAACGCACGTGCGGTCTAAGTAGCGAGCTAACTAGCTCATATGTTTGATATTTCGTGACCGCGCCCGCCACCGCGCCCGCGAGTCAACGTGAATAAGCACTATTATATTGAAAACCATCAAACTTAAAAAGAAACTGTCTTTCACCTAAGAATTATTATTATTTATCTAACGAATTATATACAAATGAACTGTTTAGTTAAAGTATTGAGTAAAAACTAGATTAGTGTTTTGAAATAGCTAACTTTGGAAAATAAATCTATCGGGAAAAGTTTCACCAATCGTGTTTCTGTTTATAATTTGTCTAGATTAAATCCTCGAGTTATCTTTTTTTTTCAGAACTTGTACTGAAAAAAAAACGATGTGTGTCATTGTTGGCTTCAATAATCGGCTACGAAAACTTTGTAGTATGGTCTAATGGGTCCACGATCTGATTGATAATGCCTAAGTATGTACTCAAATACAGCATCAAATCGTCTAGCAGGCACACAAACAAACATAGGAATAAATAAAACTTTAGAAAAAATTCCCCCTATTTTATATTTCAAAACGCCCAGCAGGTCACAAAGCAATTACCAATATTACTTGTCGCTGACCCGCCAGATGGCGAAGGTGATCATTTAAAAATCACTGCACATTGTTCTGAGCAACTAATTGCAGGGAAAGTGGGGTTCGATGGACTCGGAGTAAATCATTTTCTAATAGGGGAACGTACTCTGATTAATTTCTGTTTTGCCAGTGTGTGTACTATTAACTAAGTGGATTTCGGGTATTGTGATGGGAGTGTGTTGAGATGTAATTGTATGTTCTGGGCCCTTAGCACCATGCTCGGAGGGTTTGAAATCACAGGCTGGTATTACAAATAATTACGTTTCAAAAAACTAAATAAAAACCTACGAAAATGTTTCGACCAATCGAAAAGTTAAGATTTTATGTTTTATGAAGTAACTATTAGTCCTACATTAATATTATTTAAATGGGACCAACTTGGGACTATTATCTACACAATAGGAAAATCATTTAATTTACCAGGTAAAAAGATATGCGTGGTCATACATAAAAAAATATATACGCGTCGACTTGAGATCATTTTGTTCTTGCAACTTATTGAACACTTTTATCAAAATAAAACGATTATCAATAACTACACGTGGACGTACCATACCATTATAAGGAGAACAAGAAATATTTTTGTTTATTTTGTATGTTTGTTTGTTTGTGTGGTTTTACATATTGCAAGTTCATACAGTTCATACCTGGGTAATATTTTATATAAAAAAATAGAGATTAATACGAAAACTGCAATAATGTAACATAAGGTATCAAAAATCTGCTATTTTCATTTCAGTGTGTATAAATAAGTCACGTAAACATAGTCAATTTCCATTGATTTATACATATACATAAGACTATTTGAATTCTATAAGCCGCCACTACTCAGAAAACCAGGTCTAAACCCTTCTGCTTTGTGATTCAATTTCAAAAGCTATTTATTATTTCAATAAAATATGATAAAGATCACTTTGAAACGTCTTAGCAACTAGGTGAAGCTTAGAAACTAGCCTCGCAACCAAGGGTAGGTAAGTCAGGGGGTCTACTTTTGAAAACGATCAACGATACATTGAAACGAACAACATATCATTTCCGATTATATTTTGAAAGATAAGCGACCGACATTAGTTTTGACAATTGAAATCAGAAATTCTACTACGAAAGACGATTATTTCCGGTATGGTCGATTAATATCGAAGCACTGTCGTCGATAATGTCGAATTTGTTTTGCGATGGGTCCTGATTATTTAGTATGTTTTGTGTAGTACTAATGCATTGTGTTTTCTATTTTTCAGATTGTGTTTTGGATTAGAACGAGATTTAGACCAGTAAGTGGTAGAATTTCACTTCTAAAACATTTCGTGAGTAGTACACATTATGACAAAACGGAAATTTAAAAATAAAATAGGATCACGATTTTAATCCCAAAGTACGGTAGACATCCTCTCAGATCTCCAGGTGCTCAGATACTTGAAGATGTCTAAAGGGGTTAGTCAGAGGCACGTCCAAACATTAGATTTGACACATGCTCACATTTTGCAGCAGTTGGCATTCCACACGTGACAGTTTGCAAGCCCGCCGCCGCTTACAAGAATACTAAACTGATTTCCTCACGATGTTTTCCTTCACCGTCTTAAGCACGTATTTTGATGCGAATATACATTTTTCGAACAGAAAATCCATTGACGCGCGGCCGAGATTCAAACCCACGAACTTCGTTTTGAAAGTCGGGGTAAAAATATATTTGTCGATGAAGGCACCGACAATATTTCGATTCATCAAGAGAATCTCCTTCCGGGGAAGTGGACTGCCAAACGCGCTCACTCCTCGCGTTGTCATCTAACACTGTCACTGTTTCCCGTTTTGTCATAAAGTGGTAGAATGCTGAGCGAATTCTGTAGAGCTAAATAATTCTAATTTTAAAATTCAGATCGAAACTCAAGGCTCGTAGCACTTTGCTACGATTCGTAGCCACTATAAAGAAACAAAGTAATAAAAATGCACTAATATTTTCGTTGTGGATTATTTTTAATAGAGATTTATTCACGATCTGCATAATATACATATTATTTTAAAGTGTTGATTGGACACTACCAAAGTAAGTATTATATTAGTTTGTGGCTGGTTCTGGGCTCGATTCCCAGGACATGGCAAGTTTGTTTTGTGTTTGGATGTTATATTTACAAAAAGTTTATTATACTAACAGTTACACATCTGATTCTTATAGTATCTCTACTTTTTAGGGTTCCATACCCAAAGGGTAAAAACGGGACCCTATTACTAAGACTTCGTCCGTCTGTCTGTCACAGGGCTGTATCTCATGAACCGTAATAGCTAGTCAGTTGAAATTTTCACAGATTATGTATTTCTGTTGCTGCTATAAAAACAAATATACTAAAAACAGAATATAATAAATATTTAATATAAATATTTTTCCATACAACACACATGAGTTTTTGTTTTTATAGATAATGGTACGGAACCCTTCGTGCGCGAGTCCGACTCGCACTCGGCCGGTTTTATTATGACTATAGATAGACTATATAATTATGTACTTACCCAAATACTTTTTCAGATGATGCTGAGTAGCGGATTACCACTGATCTATAGTTTCTATAGTTTCTATTGTAAACTGGAACTTCGTACAATCCCATTAATCGATGTCTCAAACCGTTATACACATGCCGATACACCACAACCTTAAACCCTCGTTAAGCTTAACCAACTCTTTTATATATTTTAACCCTAGGCGGTAGCGTCGACCATTCGCGTTCTAAATCATATTTTATGTTACTAGACACAATTCGCTTTGGAAAACTATGACTTAAGGTGATACTTGAAATTTTTGTTTTTTTAAGGCTAAGACCCGGATAAGACGGAAAAAGTGATAAAACAGCATTATCTAGAAAACCATCAAACTTAAAAAGTTACTGTCTTTCATTTATGTAGCAAGTATGATTATCTAACGAATGATATAAACATGAACTGTTTAGCTATTCATAGTTTTGAGTAAAAACGAAAATAATGTTTTTGAAGAGCCAACTTTGGATAATAAATCTATCGAGAAACCACTACCAGGAAAAAACCACTGAAAAAACTGTTTACCACTTTGTTGCCTTGACTCATAATTATGTATATTCATGAAAAATTACAGCTTTTTAACATTATAGTCTCTGAGCTAGGCTGCGGATAGACAGACGGACGGACGGACATGGCGAAACTATAAGGGTTTCTTGTCTTGTAAACAACGAAACCCTAAAAACGATTTTGCATTCTTTTTTTTTTATTACTCGTCTTAAGTGATTACGATAAAAGACCAATGTGGTGAACACTAGCCATAAAACACGCCACAGTCAAGCCTGACCGTGACCGGCAGACAACAATAGTCCGAATTGAATCAATGCCCTATTTCCTGTGAATCAGATTCATTTCCTTTTTACTCGATGCTCATTTGTCAAGTTTCGGTCTACTAGTGCAGGTTATGTTGATTGATTTTAATAGTGCTATTGAACTCTGGAATTGAGAGCACTTGTTAATACAACTTCCAATCTTTTTTCACTATTAAATGGAATTTCAGAATGAGTATTCTATTTATATAAATCCGAAAAATTGTGAGGATGTTGCGCCGCAATCACGCCTAATCGAACGAACGGGATTAGATGAAACTCGGAATAGAAAAAAAAATATAGCATCACGACTGTTATCCCCAAGTACGGTAACATCCTATCAGATCTCCAGACGCTTAGATCCTTTGAAGATGTCTAGTGGGGGTAGTAAGAGGCACGTCCAAACATTATATTTGGCACATGCCCACATTTTGCAGTAGCATTAAAAAAAAACAGTAAACGAGTATTCTTCGTTAAAAGGATCACCTCATTCAACTTTCCAACGATAAGTTCAATGTCTAAACAGACATTGAATAGTTTGGACAAAGCTATCTAATGTAGTAAAACCCTATCGACATCCGGAGGTCTCGGCTACTGAGTCTATCAGAATATGTAACACGCAGTCAGACATATTGACCACAAAAAACTTATCGTTCTGTACGCATCATGTAACCCGCAGTGGGTTCTGAAGCCATCTCGAGATTATCTCGGATTCTTGGACTATACGCTTAGGGACGAAAAAGTAGTTTCGGTTTTAACTCCGTTCAACTTGCTAAAAAGCCAATCCAAATAATGTAGGGTAATATTATTCATCAAAGACTGTTGTTATTCAAAAGTAACAACATCGTTTTTAGGGTTCCGTACCCAAAGGGTAAAAACGGGACCCTATTACTAAGACTTCGCTGTCCGTCTGTCTGTCTGTCTGTCCGTCTGTCTATCACAGGGCTGTATCTCATGAACCGTAATAGCTAGACAGTTGAAATTTTCACAGAATATGTATTTCTGTTGCTGCTATAACAACAAATACTACGTAAAAACAGAATAAAATAAATATTTAAGGGGGGCTCTTTTTGCCGTTTTTTATAGATAATGGTACGGAACCCTTTATGCGCGAGTCCGACTCACACTTGGCCGGTTTTTTTTAAGTAGCACGGGATGGGATCTATATTCCTAGGCCTAATAGTGCCTGGGCTGCCTTTGGTTTTACGAGTAGGTATTATAGATACCTACCTATTTACCTACCTTTCGTTATGGCTTAAGTAACTAGGTACCTACAATACGAGTATATTCTGTACCTATTCTAATACGAAACTAATTTAGTATACCATGGTTTGTATGAAGCTAAGCTGCGTTCAAAAATCTTGGAAATATTAAATACTCTTTCGTTTAGTCTCAGCGCGTGGGTTTCTGCTTAGACCTAAAACATCTACCGTCTATAGCAGTACCTACAACATTAGACTTGCTTTTATGTCTATTGCAGTATGAAGCGTCTTAGCCATGTCTATAAACGCAGATTTCTTCTAATTTCGCGTCCAGAGACTACAACTAACTAAACCCCGGACTCCGGAGAAAATTTCCACTTTGCTTCCGCGCCATCGCCACCCGAATGCTTTTTTAGCCAAAAAGCTTTATCACTTCCGTGGGGACATGCATGGGCTGTGGGGTAACTTCGTAGACATAGACAAACTAGATATGCTACTTATCATTTGAATCAATCCTACTAATAATATTATAAACGCGAAAGTTTGTGAGTATTAATGTTTGTTACTCTTTCACGTAAAAACTACTGAATGGATTTTAATGAAACTTTACAATAATATAGTTTATTCATCAGAATAACACATTAGGTTACTTTTTAACCGAATAGCATATAGGACACTTTTTATCCATGTTACGCGAGCGAAAATAAAATTAATATTTTTTTTTATAAACTCATAGGTACCTAATAATTGTAAAACGTTAGATCAAATCAAAAAAATATTCAATGTTTTATTGCTCATAGAAGATTAATTTTACTTATCAGGCCTTCTCCATTTTGGTCAATATCTTTTTTAATTACGAATTCAACTAAAAACATGTCATAATTCGAACACAATTATATGCATCTGCAGCAAACTTAGCGCATAAAGATGGCATATAGATGCATATAGCGCTGTCCATTTATTATTATAATATTAATTATAATAATAAAATTAGTAAATTTGAAACCTTTCGCTACCAAGTCTAGGAGAAGCTGAAATAATTCTATACAGAAGAAACTAGTCAACCAAAATTATTTGTCTCTTCCAGGCAAACATTCCAGCATCAGTGTGCCGGGCACTGGGCATCGCTGCAGAATGCAAGCAGTGGATCACTTTTATAGCCGGAAACCGTAAAATAAATGTCGTCCCATCGCTGGCCCCGGCTAATGACATCCTATGTTACCTACTATGTTGTTAAAATCAATGTTGCAACGTAAAAATATATGAACTAACATTATTTACAGAGACATCGAATACAAGTACTCGTTGTTACACAAATATGAACAAAATAAACAAGAAACATTTGATATAAAGACTTGCAAAAGGTTTATAGGTAGGTTAATTCATTCAGATCATTATTAGTTGGAAGCATCCCCCATGAGCTTCACCTAGTTCCTAAGACGTTTCAAAGTGATCCTTGTGATTTTATTGAAATAAACTAGCGACCCGCCCCGGCTTTGCACGGGTTTAATACATATAAACCTTCCTCCTGAATCACTCTATCTATTTAAAAAAAACCGCATCAAAATCCGTTGTGTAGTTTTAAAGATATAAGCAAACATACATACATACATACAGACGCGGGAAGCGGAAAGCGACTTTGCTTTATACTATGTAGTGATGATTTTTGAATTTGAATTAGATGCTGGCGGCATTCCGACGCTAGATGCTAGTCAAATCGAGATGTTGTCATAAAGCTTTTAAATGCCATAAACAAAGTTGTACTCGACCGATTGTTACAAAAAGTTGGGGTTGGAATTGTTTTTTTAGATTTTAAGGCATTGGTTTGAAATTACTCTAAAATTTGGAGTTTGAATTGCCTCTGGTATAGGATTAGTGTTTTAAACCAGGGTCTCTAGATTTTTTTTATTTAATAGTGTTCATATAAAATTTGATATTTACAAACATTTGATGGTTACCATTAATTACACTTTTGTTTTAGTTTTATCCATATTTAAAATTTATTTGTAACCTTTATTCTAGAGAATACAGATATCGAGAGGAGGGTGTTGGTTTCTAAGACACATTCTAGCACTTCTGCTGTCATCATCGTTTTTTTACGGTTTTTGTAACCGATGTTCTTGTTACTAATAAATATATTGTGATTTGATTTTGACTGATGGATATCGATGGACCTATATAGTTTACGAACGCTTGAAAATTGAAGCTGTATTGTTATCCAATCTATATCTGTCTATGTGCTACGGTATATCTCTCGCCGTGAAAATAAGTAAAAAAGCGTGTTTTGTATTATGGATTAAATCATGTCCTATAACTTCTTGGTCAGCGAAACAGCGTCACGCGTAACGTATGCGTAGCGTCTGCGGGGCGTGCCATGGGCGTTCCGGAAGCGTATTACTCGGCCGCGGTGGCCGGAAATCGGCAATATATTCCGATCGCCGCCGGCCAGTAAATAACGGAGATAAGGAGTGTTGTGCCTTACGGTACAGATTCTGATGATTTGTGGGCTGGTTTAAGGGGGAGTTGTGTCTGTTTTAACAAAGCACTTAACCTAAATTCTAGTCGTCGAATAAGCTGGGATTACAGACTCACCACAGTTACAGAGGCCTGAGCAGGAATCACTATCGTATCGTCATTGTGTCGTCAAAACTTCAAAACTAGCCACACATATTCATTATATCTTACGATACTTCGATACGATGTCGATACGATAGTAATTCGTACTCAGGCTACTGTAAACTCTTACCGTCTCATTAATAAACGTAGACTAGCGCAGGTTTAAATTTAGTCCAACGCTTACGTTTGGACTAGTCGAATTCAATATTAATAAACGAGGATTAGAAATGGAGTTGCTTACATTAAGCTGGTATTAACAAGTCTTGGTGTAACCTCAGATGATCTTTGGATAAGGAAATTTTTATTAATAGCACCGTTAAAGATAAATATAATAAAGATAAATAATTTGTAACATTGACAGGTCTCAGATAACAGCATCAGCATAATATAAGTAAATCCAACTGAGAAAATGGATTCACCCTTATGATACTTTTACATACATAAAATCACGCCTGTTTCTCAGAGGGATAGGTAGAGAGACCACGGCTTTCCACTCGTTACAATCCTGATATACCTCTTTTCTTCATTCACTCTCATCACTTCCTCATGCATACTCGTACGTTTAGAGTAGGTACTCTTGACCTGGGCTTTTTTCATACTTATTATACCAAAAAAATTTCGTCTAAGTTCACTAGTTTATAATAATAACAAAGGTTCTGTAAACCCAAAATTGATATTTAGTTATCGAGAAAATATCGAAGCCGTCTTGATTCATAATCGCTTACAAATAGAGCATTGGCATTCCCCTCTTACTTCACCGTCGATTAACCGTAGAATGTATTTATTTAGGGCTCCGATGACTTCCTCGGTGGACCTTAATGTGTCCACTGAGAAATGATGTGGATGCTTTAAATATGGACGTGAGTGATTTAGGACCTTCACGCTTGCCTAACACCAATCTACTAAATTGCATGCTTAGCTTTTTATGACTATCACGCTAATCCTAATACTACTAATATTATTAATGCGAAAGTTTGTGAGTGAGTAAGTGTATGTGTGTGGGTTTGTTACTCTTTCACGCAAAAACTACTGAACGGATTAAAATGAAACTTTACATTAATATAGCTTATACATCAGAATAACACATAGGCTACTTGTTAACCAGGTACCACGCGGGCGAAACCGCTGGCGGAAGCTAGTAATATCATATTGTATTACTTATGTAAGAAGATCACTGTCCATTTTAAATCAGTCTTAAGGTCCTTTTTAGGATTCGTACATCTTACCTGCTAAAGAATTAGGTAACTTATGCAGTTACGCATAAGGCATAATTAAGGATTACGCATGACAAGTGCTATAACAAATAAATAAATATAAGTGGACATTTCACACAGCGCCATCTAGCCCCAAACTAAGCAAAGCTTGTACTATGGGAACCAGATAACTGATAGATTACTTATACATATACTTTTTTTTTTTTTTGTTAATACATACTTATTATACATATTAACACCCAGACAAAGAAACGAATGAATTGAATAATACAAGTCAAAGTTTATTTCAATAACAATTATGATTCACTTTGATACGAGCTATATATAGTAATAAAGTATAAACCCATTTTTGGAGTTTGTATAAAGTGGAACTTTACGTTTTTTCTTCCTTCATAATGACATCAGCCTGACATTATTTAACAGATTCATTGGCCATGACGCACCTGGTACGTCATGAGAAAACTCTCAGTGAGGCCAATGGCGCGATAGGCGCGTCATTAGAAAAATGTTGAAATCTCGATTTTTATTGGATTTAAACAAAAAATCCTTGTTTTATAAATAAAAATGTATACATTATAGACACTAATATCAGTGGCCACTAGATTTTTTTGAAAAATTAAAGTTTCAGGGGTCGTCAACCACAGGTTTAATTGTTTATTAATCCATCATTCATGGCCTATGACGCATCTATCGCGTCATTAGGAAACCTGTCCAAATAAAAATCTAGTAGATTATGGTCTATTTTTGAATAAAATGAAACACACTCATCTTCGTCTTAGTACAAACAAATGGCCGCGCGGACCTAGAAAATACCCTATATTAATGGACATAAGGTTTATATTTTGCAAAATATTAATAATCGCATAAAACAAGTACCGTCTATTGTTTTCTGGCCGGTCGGATGTGCCGGTTCATGAATGGGGAGTCTTTTGCTAATTAGCACCGTATGATCTTATGTATAGGGTTTATTTTGGCGTAAAAAGAACTTGCGCTCTGTTGTAACTATAGATTTTTAACACGGGTGTTTATCACGTAATTACCTTTAATTTATTTTCCCGACGTTTCGGCTATGTAATAATAGCCATGGTCGCGGGCAGATTTGAGAACACGGTGCTACCGTCGAGAAGCGGAGACAGTTGACGAAACTACCCTCACTTCTGTTGTGCTTAGGATGCTTGCGTTCTGTTCTTATGAACCATGACATCGATTTTCTTAGCTGTATTAAAATATTTTTGAATAGTCGCTTGTTGATGATGTTGTAGATTGTTGAAGTGCCGGCTCTAGTAGAGCCGGCACTCGAACCTTTTTTGATTTGCGATTAAATACGACCCTAAGGTTTACAACACCTGGTGGAAATCTGTAACTTACCTACAATCTCCTATAAAACACGTAGATAGTCACTTTAAAACATTCTTAGCTAATTAATAAAACAAAACACACAGTATCAGGTCTCACCTTGAATTATTATAGTTGAAATTGCTTAAAATAGCGTAATAACATCCGGGGGCCAACGACGCGCTAGGAGCGTCATCATTCAGAAGGGCCAATGACGCGACTTGTGCGTCATTGAATGTTGTATAGGGCCGGGGTGGAAAGGCTCGAAAAATGAAGGTGGCAAGGAATCGGTTAAACTAGCTGTCAAATTTGTTTAATTTTTTGGTTTCAATCATGAATTTGTAATTCATGTTTGAAACCTCTCACTGTTTGCACCAACTTTATGTACATACTTAACCTTCTAAGACTCGCTCAGCGATCGTATTTTATACAAAGTGATATTGCTAAATGCGTTCTAAATAGATAAGTATAAAGTTTGGTGCAGACAAGTGGAGTTACGTCCCCTCGCAACCAAACCTAGAAAAAAAAAACAAATCCATTTTTCCAGCAACATTTACTGCAATCACATTTATTCCCATCTCCAAGCTAATCACTCGGAGCCATGTGGGACACGTTTCAGGACCGGAGTACCTATTGGCACAGCTATCGGGCTAATTACCATAATTAATTAGATCCCACGGCGCAGACGCGGCGAGAATAGACGATTGATGTCAGCAACATATCGCCGTCACATCACTGCACGGTTTAAAGCTGCCATTCAAGTTTTTTGTCTAGCGGATGATACTACCATGATATCGCCAATCAATCATAGTAAAGCTTTTCTACATCTACCTAAGTATTTATGTTTTAGATATCGTCAGGTGGAACTTTAAACTCGCTAAGGGATGCGTGGGTTATGAATGAAGATAGAGTAGTTTTGTCCGCATCACCCTTCTAGGCTAGTAGGTCTTATCACGATGTTTTCCTTCACCGTTTATAAAAAAAAAAACAATTATATAAATGTTGCGTGGGCTTATAAACTAGGTACTAGGTAGGTAGTTAAATGGGCGGTCGCCACACTAGGCCAAGCCTGTATCGTGAATGCCTTTTCAAAAGGTTTACATAGATTTAATTTATGCATCTTTTGTGCACGTCTTTTCTAAGCAGACTTCAGAAACCTTCATTGTGCGTGATCCGATACGCGCTGGACCAAATTACTTCCTTATAATTGTCTAATAATTTGGCACACAAGTTTTCTCTCATAGTTTTATTTCCCTATTTCCCAAGCACACCCCAGTGATAGGTACTTGCGTACCTACAATTAGCGGTCGGCGGCACGCGTGCACTTAAGAACACTCCGCCCCGCCGAGTCATTACCAACGACTAATTAATTACGGGGAAAATACCGACGCCTTCGATTCGAGGGGATTTTATAGAGTTTTTTTGTGTGTATTGATAGTTGCAGAGCTGTCTGTTTATATTGTGCATCAATCGATTTTTCTGTTAGAAACATGAGAAATGATAAAGGATCACGACTGTAATCCCTAAGTATGGTAGACATCCTCTCAAATCTCCAGGCGCTCAGATGAATGAAAAAAATCGTGAGGAAACCAGTTGAATGCTAACTATTGCTACAATGTGGGCATTTGCCAAATATATACGTGCCTATGACCACCCCCTTTAAATATCTTCAAGAATCGGTGCACCTGGAAATGTGAGAAAATGTCTACCGTACTTGGCGATTACAGTCGTGATTCTATTTATTTTTTATATTTTGTTGCTATATCAAGTGTGTAGTTTTACTAAATGTATCAGAAAAGTATTAGTAGGTACATAATAATAATTGATATAGCTTTTGATTGTAGAAATGATTAATAGTTTTTCAAAAAGCGAGGGTTTGGCGGCAAGTCACGCTCTAGGTACCGCATGATACCAGTGCCACCAAGCTATACAAAATTATTCATGACTTGAAGAATATACTTGCCTTTGCATTAAACATATTGGGCGTGTATTTCGCAGTGAAAAGCTCGTCAAGGCTATTACAGAAATGTCACGAAAAAGTACAAAAAAGTCATAGAATTCGTTCTCCGTAAAACATAGTAACCTATTCCTACATGATACTTGCGCTATGCACTTACATCTGTTATGTGAAAGCTGATACCTAATTATTAATTTCGTAAAAGTAGTTCATATAACTTGTGGACTCAACGCAAATGGCTTATGAGTTACTAGCCGACCGACAGACGTTGTCCTGTCAAATTTCAATAATCGAATAGAAAATACTGTTTTTTTTAGTCTGTGATGTTGATTTGTTGCACACTAGCGCCATCGATACCAAAATCATCCTTTTTGCGTTTTTTATAGTTTTTGGGGTGTTTTTCATATTTTAAAGTAGTCTATTATTTATTCGGGCATTATATCTACATCTACAGCAAATTTCAAATTAATCCGTTTTGTCGTTTAGGCCTGATTGAGGAACAAACATACATACAAACTCACAAACATTCGCATTTATAATATTATTAGGATGATGGTCGATTTTATTTCTTTCGTAACAAACATCATTACATAACAGACTGTACTCAGCACCGCGTTATTTACCGATGAAAAAACCTTTTTTTTATTTAGCCTATACTTTCTCACTGCTGGGCAAAGACCTCCGTCACCTTCCACTTTTCTTGGTCTAGTGACATCTCTTGCCGATGTGATTCCAAAAGTTGGTATTTTACAGAGGTTATCTTCGGCCACAATCTCCAACATAAATGTATGAAATATATAAAATAAATAAATAAAATATACCTACTGTGTTTTAGAGATAAAAGAAGGAAACAATACAAGGCAGCTAATGTCAAACCTAGGCCAAAAACGATCGCAGCTTTATTGATAAAAAAAAATATCTATGATTGATAACACCGACCGCTTTACCTAGTAACCACCCACGGTCCGTCCGTCCGGTTCGTCACAATGATTAATACTGCTTGTCGACTCATTAGCTGAAGGGCTTAGCACCGAGGCAGTTAATCACTCGAACAAAGCACTACCTACTCGCGCGAGGAGCCGAAAGCATCATTCTTCGTCAGGAATGCGTGCTGGTGTTGTATGGTGTGAGAATCAAGCGAGTTACAACTATAAAAGTTAGGCAAAAATGTTCTTGGGTTTGGCAACACCGAAGATAACTAAAAAAGACAACTGAGTGCGAAAGTGTCAACGATATACTAACTCGTATAGCGTTATCACTTTCGCACCGTGAGTAGTACTTTATGTTAGAGTTTTGTGGTAAGCCCTGGGTGCTTTGGCCGCAGTGTCTTCTACCTTTGTCATAGTCAACGCTGACATAGGTCTCAGAGACGAACAGCATATAAATCTGCTTAAAAAAACCTTTTTATTTTATACTAAGTTACGCGACTAATATGATTATACCTGTAGAGTGCAGATGAACTTGAATACGTGCTCAAAATATGCCCAATTTTATGCAGCACTACATTGAAAGTAGAGCAACACGAATAATAAAAATAAGGCAAATAGTGGCAACATTTTTTTTAAATCTCTGTTTTAGGTTGTGTTGTAAACATCTTGGAAGACAACAACACATTTGGTGTTTTTTATAAATGTTTTTTCCTTACATTTTTTATCTTATTATTTTCTACCTGTATTTTATTTTCCGCTTAATCTTGTGACTTGTGCAGCATCATTAAAACATGCACGAGGAGTTCCGCGGCATGTTAGATACCAACCTATGTACTGTCAGCACATACTTATGTGCGACCGACCTGAGCTATTTACAGTTCTTCGTTGCTACAGATTATGTAGAGTTTTTACAGTTATTTTTGTATTAACGATAGCCTCCTTATATGGAGTTTTACACACACACATGCGATTTGGGAGAATGTAGATTAAATTTTTTTTTTTACAAATAATAGCATGTTTTATTATTAAGAACTAGTTTCTGCCCACGACTTCGCACGCGTTGTATCCGTAAAAAAATGTAGTTTATGAAACTTTCCGGCCCATGCAATATCTTATCAAAAATTACTTCGATTTGTTACTCGAATGTACAAACACAAACGTTGCATGTATTTAACAAAGGACTAAAAAAAAATTTTGTAACAACTTGACAGTTCACTAATACCAACAAAAGTATAATGACCTAATGAAAAAATAGTTTCATTCATAGTATATTTACAAGTAAGTATATATAGGTAAGTTTCTACCTGGCAATGTTAATAGGAATACAAATGAGTATATATAATATAATTTCCATCTAAGCCAATAATCCGCGTTGCTCTCATCCAAAGGTCAAAATTCAAATGATCATTATTTTTATTTTGTTAGCTAAATAGATGTAAAGTACGTCACAGAGACGTGCTATCGACCGTTGCGAGAGGATGACTGTAAGTGTTTCGTGTGACTGATCCCTTAGTCGGCGTCGCACATACTGCCTAATGTTCTTTTTAGGGTTTCGTAGACTACAAGAAACCCTTATAGTTTCGCCTTGTCCGTTAGTCTTAACTCAAAGACTCTTAATGCTAAAAAGTTGTAATTTGGCATGAATATATTATACTTATATTATGCACGCCGACAAAGTGGTAGAATAAAATCTTAAAAATCATTTTTATTTAGGGTACCCTTACAGGTCAAGTTGGGATGTTTTTTATTTCTTGCATAGTTCGTAAAAATATTATTGAAATTTATTTATATAAAGTTGTTAGCAGTGTAAACTACGAAACCCTAAATTGCGCATGGTCCGACACGCACTTGTCCGGTTTTTTTAAAATGCTTTTTTTTACGAAAGGCAAAGACGCATAAGTTATTCCAACTTGTAGTTTTTACGATACTCGACTTGGATTAAATATTATGTATAATTTTTATTCCTTTTCCTCACTGCTACGTGATGGCATGTGACATTAAAATGACAAATTGGTTAATTATTCTTAATCCGAGTGAATGGTTTGATCGTGCCCGGACTGATGGGCTGTCAAGCCGACATGCTCATGCATGACAAGTATTTTTCTGTTTTCCTTAAAGCTTTTGAATAAATCTTTAAATTGCAAGTACTTTGTAACTACGGACAAAATTCAATGCACATGTAAATCAACTGTTTTTATTAGTCAAAACACAAGATGCGAGGATTCAATAATTACGTTTTAAAAATAATAAGAAAAGTGATGTAAATGTTTCAACAAATCGAAAAGCCACGAAACGATATTCGTTTTTTTTTAAGTTTTTTAAAGAAACTACTAATACTTCATGAATAAATTTTAAATGGGACCTATTTCGAACTTTTCTTTACTTAAAGGATAACCAGGTAAAATTCACAGTCATACAAAACAACGTTAAAATAAATATATACTCGTTCAAAAGAGAATCTTTTTTCGTCCGTTGAAAAGTAAAAGAAATTGAGAGACTCAACCAACATACAAACAATATAAAAATGCACCACTCGGGTTCAGAAATATAATTAAACTTGAAACTTTTAGCTCGCTGAAAGCTGTAGAGAGACGGTAGACCGTATGCGAAAAATTGCGGGGTTCACGAAAATATTTTTTACCCATGTTTTGTGCATTATTATGATAATAACGAGAATTACCCGTTTAGCCCGCCGCAGATGCGTTTATTTTTCCCTACAGTCGAAACGCGGCGCGGAGCGGACTGGGTTGGATGCGAGATATGATAGTCTTGGTCTTTTTAGAATCAAAAGTACCTATACCTTTATGAAAGACTAGCTTCCGCCTTTCATACAAACATCCTAATTACAAGGTAAGGATAATAAAAGAATAGGTTATATAATATATATGAATGGATTGTTAATGTTCACAAAATATAAATGCGAAAGTTTGTGAGTTTGTATGTATGTTTTTTATAAAATAAAATACTCTTAATTTCCTCAAAACTAGATATGAATTTCATATAGTTATTCATTTTTATATTTCATACTAGCGACCCGCCCCGGCTTCGCACGGGTGCAAAGCTGATACCAAAATATATTACAGAATGTCTTTGTATACTCGTTAACAGCATTTAAAATTAAAAAAAAAAGTCGTTTGTTGCTGATTTGAAATCTTAAAATTATCAGTGGTTCTCTAATATATTAAGCATGTTATTATACATATAAACCTTCCTCCTGAATCACTCTATCTATTAAAAAAAACCGCATCAAAATCCGTTGTGTAGTTTTAAAGATATAAGCTATACCTGTCTCGCTTTTTTGTTCTAAAATAATGTTCTTATTCACTCACTCAAATTTATAGAATACATAAGTTATAGTTTCTCGTTATAGAAATAAAACTAATTACGATAGAATTGAGTTTAAAAAATATATAATTTTGAACTTTCACATCTGACTGGCGTCCCACGACGGCTCAATTTTTTTTTATATTCAATCTTTGGCATTTACATGTGCTTTTGCATGGCTCTTTAGTCGACTGGGCCCGCTCGAACTAGTCCCGCAGGCCCAGTTGACCTAATGCATTTAAATTATGACTTTTCTTTGGTCGACTGGACCCATTACTAATTTGAACAAAAAATCTATTGTCTGATTTCAAATCCATGTACAGATGTGTACAAAACGTTTTCAAGATAAACAAAAATGAAACACCATGGTTATAAAATAATAATGATTTTTACTAATGTTCGGGCTATAAATAGTCGAAATTCACAACAATTTAAACTGAAAGTATTTGAAAGTCACAGTCGTTTGATTAATGCTTTATCAGAAGTATTCTAATCAACAACATAAATTAAAAATATTTAAAAATCAGCCTTTTGATTAACGCTTACTTAGAACTATTCAAAATCAACAATATACAATAATACAAAAATAAAAAAAGATACTTCAAAATCACAGTAGTTTGATTAATTCTTAATGCATATTTAAAACTATTCAAAATCAACAATATACAATGATACAAAATCAAAAAAGATACTTAAAAATCACAGTACTTTGATTAATTCTTAATGCTTACTTAAAACTATTTAAAATCAACAATATACAATAATTCAAAACTAAAAAAGATACTTAAAAATCACAGTTGTTTGATTAATTCTTAATGCTTCCAACTCAAAAGCCTCTATCATATGCCGGTTAACGTGGATTCGTAGGTATAGTTAGTGGACGGTAGACAAAATGTCGTAAAAGTGAGAATGTATCATAAATGATCTCAAAGTATCAAAACTTTTCCAACCCATCCCATCTCACAATAGACAGGTACAAACATGGAAATAGACGAGTACCTAGACGAGCGAGCTTCCCCCGTAAGCCATACGATTTAAAAATATTTACAAGAGATAGATAGATAGATAGAAAATTCTTTATTGCCTAATACAAGAACATGTACATAGGCGAAATTAATGCTAGTTAGCATTTTCTTCCAGCTAACCTTTGTGTAATTTGGAAAGGGAATGGTAGTGCTTTGTAAGAGAGAAATCATTGAATTTATTATATTTATACACATACTTACTAAAAATACATAAACTTACATATATACCATACCATAATACCTAGTATCTACAAAAAAATATATATAGGTGCTCAAATTGGATGAGTATTTTGCAGAGAGAGATAATGTTGGTATAATTTGGACTTGAAGATTCCCATGGATGAGGCTTTGCAAGCAAGTTTGAGCAAGTTCCATAGGTCCGTTTGCACCAAATTTCAGGTTCATGCTTATCTTTATGACACACTTAGCTACACAATTATGGAAATAACGTTGCTAAGTGTTTCCGAAAGAGCTAGGATAAGTATGACTTTAAGTTTTATGGTAAAATCGTTTGTAATTACTTTACTCGGTAATACATCGATACGATAATGCGTTTTAATCGACTAATGGTGCCATCTAGTTATGTTTTTGGAACTAAATTGATATTTATCGAAAAACTAGCTGACTCAACAAACGTTGTTTTGTCAACATTTCAATAGTCCCATAAAAAAAGCACGCTCAGTTTTTCCCAAATTTTACCATTTCTCTAGGTTTCAAATCATGGTAGGTTCCATGGTACCACAACACCCAAGCCCCCATAAATATTTGCAAACCATGTCATGAATATTTATGCCGTCAACCCGTCACCCACCACACCATCGAGATGTAATAGACTGTTCCATTTGCACCGCGGTATATTCCTATGGCGTCTGATGCTGGAATTCTGCTGTAGCCAATTTTGTACCAGCAGTTTATATGCAGCCTCCTTTCAGCTAGTCCATTCACCAATCAACGGCCAAAGCATTGTGCTCCAAGATCAATGTCTTGCAAACTAGCGCGTCCAATACCGCCTATGTGCTATAGGTACTGTCATTATCACGAATGTTGCACAGCGCTGCAAGTTCTTTGTGTAGATTACCGTTGTGGGCACTCATGTTGTATAATTAGCGTGAAGCGATTAATTAATAGGTTAGGTACCTAACGCCTAGCTGTGGCAATTCAGTATATAGCTTATGTACGGCCGGCTGTAAGTGATTGAGTGATTAATTACGGATTTGCTTGCGTGTAAAATGGTAACTAGCTTTCAGGTACCAAACTATGAAGATATATAGTTCTATATTCTATATAGTAGATATTATAGTTCTAGTCTATTTGTCATAGCTCTGAACAAGGTAAAATGAATTGTAACACGACTGTAATCTTCAAATTCGGTAGACATCCTCTCAGACCTCTAGGCGCTCAGATCCTTGATATGCCTAGAGGAGGTAGACAGAAGCATGTCCAAACATTATATTTGGCAAATGCACATGACCACATTTTGCAGTAGTTAGTATATACGTGACAGTTTTGCAAGCCCATTGCCGCTTATAAGAATACTAACCAATTTTCTCACGACGTTTTCTTCCACCGTTTCAAGTACGTGTTAATGCGTATATATTTTTTTAACAGAAAAAATCCATGGATGCTCTGCCCGTATTCAAACCCACGACGAGTTATCTCCCAATCGGCCAACATGGCTTTTTTAATATTGTTTATAAAAAACCAGTAAACCTACGCGAGAGAATGTTTCTTTGGTAGGTCCCAAAGGGACTAAATGAAATCAACCTCTGGACTGCTTGAGACTATTTCTTGGGACTCCATATGCAGTCCAACCTTTCCAAGGTTCAACCTCAAGTGTAAGTAGGTAAGTAGTGTAACCCCCTTTCTCCTTTTCTACAGCCAATACAGACAACACAAAATCAAAATTCTACAGACAACACTAAATCGCGTAATGACAAGTCGCTCGGCAGGAACCAAGATGGCGCCAGGGTGTATAAGTAAGTAGTCAAATATAACACTATTTTACCGATTTTAAAGGTTTAAAATAAATCTAAAAGTGTGATAAGACAGGATCATCTGGCGTGCTGCTGCATGTAAATGCGAATCATCTTCGGGAGAGATACGAAGTATAATTAAACATCAAACATCAAAAGGTAAGCTCGTTTGATTCTTATGTAGTTAAGTAGTGTAACCCCCTATCCTTTTTCCTTTTCTACAGCCAAATGCAGTCTTTCTTCAACAATCGTGCAAGGGCGTCGCTAATTCAGAGACACCAAAACAACGCTTTGTTGGATTCACCTGTTGGCTCAATAGGTCAATGTTAGCACACAAGAAAGACTTTGGTCTATTTGGAAACCGGCCGCCGTTATTTACCGGCCGTCATACCATAGCTAAGACATTATCACCTTTCTCGTCGTCAATTTTCATATTGTTTATTCGTGTCTTAAAATATATAAGTTGGAAGATATGTTGTGACATGAGCACAACATGTCATTATTTGAACTACATTGGATCTCTTAGCAGCGGCAACAAGGCTTTTCAAAATACAAGGTGTCTCAAAAGTAAGTTCATATTTGCTTATCTTATTACGCGAAAGCAACTATTCTGAGGGGCGCGGGGGGTATGTCAGTCGGTAGTCTGGCTCTTGGGAATTTAGTCACTATGGAGCGTTTCTCTGGTGCGGACCGTGCGTTGTGCGTACGTGAGTTTTACAAAAACGGTAATTCGGCGACTGTAGCGCGTAGAAAATTCTGCAGTATTCGACATATTCGTCACTTAAATGATGCGCCTAGCACTCGACTCATTGCAAAATGGGTTGAGAAGTTTGAAGAGACTGGGTCAACTCTGGAGAAACCAAAATCTGGGCGGCCAAGAACATCAAGAACAGCCGAAAACGTGGACAGTGTTACTCAGTCTATTCGAGATGATCCAAACCTCTCGATTCGGAAGCGTGCTGTTGCTTTAAATGTGCACAGATCTTCATTATGCCGCATTTTACACAAAGATTTAAAGCTGCACCCGTACAAAATTCAGTTGGTGCAAGAACTGAAGCCTCAAGATGCTGGTCAGAGGCTTGACTTTGTAAATCAGATGATTGAGCGCTTTCTAACGTTCACCAACATCTTGTTTTCCGATGAAGCCCATTTTCACCTGAATGGGCATGTAAACAAGCAAAATTGTCGTTACTGGAGTGCAACCAATCCAAAACAAAAACATCAGAAACCGCTACATCCACCCAAAGTCACCGTATAGGCAGCGATGTCGGCGCGAGGAATTATCGGCCCATACTTTTTTGAAGATGGAAGGGGACGCACGCTCACAGTGAATTCAGAGCGTTATGTGGAGATGTTAGACGAGTTTTTCGTGCCCCAACTGCAAAACTTTCCTGGTTACAACCAAAGAACATGGTTCCAGCAGGATGGAGCAACTTCACACACGTCCAACAGATCTCTGCCTCGAGTTCGAGAAATTTTTCCGTACAAATTAATCTCAAGGCGAGGTGACATAAATTGGCCTCCACGGAGTCCCGATTTAACACCTATGGATTTTTTCCTGTGGGGTTATGTCAAATCAAAAGTTTACGCTAATAAACCGACTTCCCTGGCACAATTAAAAGAAAATATCCGTCATGAAATGGCAGCCATCACGGAGACTACCTGCCGAGCTGTCATAGGCAATTTTAGTGCCCGACTAAATGAATGCCGAGAGCGCAACGGTTTACATTTGGACGATGTTATTTTTAAAAAATAAATTCCCAAACAGTGTACTTCAATATATGTATAATAAACATTTTTTCAATAAAGCTAAGATTTTTCTTTTAAAAAAAGATTTAAATGTGAACTTTCTTTTGAGACACCTTGTACCATAACACCAAATTGTAGCGGAGATAAAAGAAATTAACCATTCAAACCGCGTGTTGACACAGTCTTTGTTAGATCATTTGTATTGATAGCTCGTAACAAATAATTATAATAATAAATAATAAATATTGGTGGTCATTTTCACACAGCGTTTTATTTATTTTCATTTTCATTTTCAAATATTTGCAGTTTAAGCAAATATCCAGACCTAGTAGCTAGTAATATAATATATGCAAGAAACGACTGTTATGTAACGGTATCCGTTTTTTAGAAATCTAGGGCTTTAGAAACAGACTTTTGTGGCATACTCCTATTGTGGCGCGGACAATGGGTATGCTATTCAATACCGATGCGACTTGCGTCTCAATTGAAATTGAGAGTTGTGTCGTGTATTGCCTGTTTGGTGCAATTTTAGGTTTTTAAAAAATAAAAAATAAAATAAAAAAATATTTATAAAAAATATATAAAAAAATAAGGTCACGACTGTAATCCCCAAGTACGGTAGACATCCTCTCAGATCTCCAGGAGCTTAGAACCTTTGAAGATGTCTAGTGAGGGTACGTATAAACGTTATATTTGGCACATGCCCACATTTTGCAGTAGTTAGCATTCCATACGTGACAGGTTCCAAGCCCATCGCCGCTTATAAGAATACTAACTGGTTTCCTCACGATGTTTTCCTTCACCGTATATTTATTCAGTTTTGAATAAATATATATTACAAATAATCACTGTTTATATGACAATATCATTACTTACCAAAATCGGCTAGAATAATAAAAGTTTATATAAAACAAAAATAGGTTCATAAGGAGAAAATCTTGTCAGATTTAAATCACGGTTCATGAAATATAACCCTGACAGGCAGACGGACAGACGGACAGCGAAGTCTTATACCGGGGTCCCACGGCCCGCGTTTTCACGCGCCAGACCGCGCCAAGGCGGACGCGCCGTGGGAACGATGCATCCGTGGTGGCCCGAGCTCGGAACGCTCTCGGACGCGCCGGACGCACACAGGCGGAGCGTCATTCGGCGCGGCCCGTCGTCTTACGCGCCGTGGGACCCCGGCTTTAGTAATAGGTCTTAGTAATAGGGGTTTTTACCCTTTGGGTACGGAACCCTAAAAAAACGTCTAAGGTGAGTAGTTAGAGGCCCGTCCAAACCATAAAATTCGGCATATACATATAAGTATTAGGCACTTTTTGTAGTTACTGATTTCAAAATAAACCAGGAAAGGATGAAGCTTATAATATAACAAGGTGAACCGGTAGTCTCACAAAACAACCATGAACTGCCAAATAAAATCCTATAAAAATATTCCACGAAGCTCTAAAAAATGTAGCGCAAACACCAGGCATTATAGCGAGGGTAGATTAGCAAATACTCCCAAATCAAACATTTATCAAGAAAACACGCTACTGGTTATCCGGACAATGGCTGTATGCTTCCCTCAAAACCACTTAACATGGGACTGACAGGTTAGTTCAATCACTATTATGTGCCTCGGGGCCAGCAATACAAGTACAATTTTTTCTATGATTTTTTGCAACGGGAGTCAGAACGCCGAGAGATTCTCACGGTCACTTATAACCAGCGTTGCCAACTCTACGTATTTTTACGTACATAATTATATAAATTTTAAGCCTTTCCTGCATACCTTAGATTTTTTAGGTACACAGAATAAAACAAGAACAAAAACAACAAATAAAAAAAACCGGCTAAAGGCGAGTCGAACTCGCGCACGAAGGATTCCGTACCATTATCTATTAAAAACGGCAAAAAATCACGTTTGTGGTATAAGAGCCCCACTTAAATATTAATTTTATTCAAATTTTAGTATTTGTTGTAGTGACAACAGAAATACTTACATCATCTGTGAAACTTTCAACTGTCTAGCTATCACGGTTCATGAGATACAGCCCTATGACAGACAGATGGACAGACGGACAGACGGACAGCGAAGTCTTACCCTCGTATTCAAGAACGACACTATGAGAACACGCACCCACAGTGGACGAAATCTTTTTTCATAAACATTACTTTATGTGTTGAGCGACACTATGGCGCACACTACCGTGTGCCTCTAGAGCTCAACTTTGGCTAGAGGCACACGACAATGTGCCTCTAGTCACACTATGCAGTGTCGCACAACACATAAAGTGATTTTTATGAAAAAAGATTTCGTCCACTGTGGGTGCGTGTTCTCATAGTGTCGTTCTTGAATACGAGGGTTAGTAATAGGGTTCCGTTTTTGACCTTTGGGTACCGATCTATTTAGTTACGAATCGAGAAACAATTAAGTACCCTCAATGTGTAGAACGAGGCAACAATAATTTAATCATTTTACTTAAAAATAATTTAATCATTTCACTTAAAAAAAAGTACCTACGTATATTTACAGACTTTTCATATGAATATTTTGCAATTTCTACGTAATTTTCTAATCTGACGTACGTCTTTTACAAAATCCGAGTTGGCAACACTTCAACCCAATCCTCAGATACTGCCTGGTTATTTCCGTAACTCACGTAACATTATAACAAAATATTTGAAGTAATTCTGGTTAGGAAATTACCTTTACGTACGTAATTGGAAAACATAAAAATGGTTGCAAAAATAGCGATTGCGTTTCATTATGAAACACGACGACACCGGCCAGCTAATCGATGCAAGAACAATGTGACATAATACGTAGGAACTGCTTAGTTGTCTGTGGCGCAGGGAGAATTCCACAGGGAGTGAGGGGAGAGGGGAGTTTTGTCCAAATATTTACCCCAGCATATGTTTGGTTTCGTTTCCTTCGCCTCATATATTTTTACTTTGATCGCGTAATGGGGCCCGGAGGCAGTCTCGATTTGTCCGATATTAATTTTCGATGCCGTAACAATTCGGAATAAACTGTTAGAAATTTCCGAGTAGGTACTTATTTCAAACTTTCCAAAGTTTTGCCATTTTGTTTTTTGTTATTTACGGATTTTCTGTGTAAATTGTTAGACATCCAAAGAGTTTTTATTTCTTTTTGCCATTTGTTTTTTTTATTTCCGTATTTTTATTTGGACCGAATTCGTAGATATTATTTTAAACTTTTATGAACGTAAAAGTTATATCCGAGTCTTGCGAAGTGTTTTGTTTCTATCAAATTATAACATACATACAGTTTTCTATCTCACGATGGCGGATTGGTCCTAATTGTGTGTGTAGCGCTTAGTATCTTCCGAGTCGCAGTCACGCACACAAAAACACATGTCTACTGTCTTTCCTTACACACACACACACAACTAGGTACAAGGTGAGAGCGCTGGTTGTGGGCACTTTAACAACATTTTGATTTTCAAATAAACGGTTTATATTGAAAAAATGATTAAAACGACGATTTTTAAACAACATAGAGTAGAGTAGGTATTCATCTATCTACTAAGTTAAGCAAAGATTTTGTGACAGGCGATATTTATTTATTAATTATTCATAAATAAATAGACAAAACGGGAAATCATTAGTTGTGGTCAATCAAATCTTGAGGACGAATCCCAACTTTCACTAAGTAATCAAAACGGACCATAGACAAAGAATTGTATTTACTATAGATTTTAAATAAATTTCCTTGCTATGCTTAGTTATTGACTAAAATTGAAAATGCCCAAAGCCTTAGTAGGTACCTTCACCAGCCTTCGTAGTCAGAACAACTGTACCAAACAACTACACTTTATAAGTCTGCGTAGGGTTAAAAACGAAGTCCCTTCAATAAGAACCGTTGGGTTCCCAGTACAACCAGAAGGGGCTCTTGAGTCGCAGGTTTAATGAATTGCATTAATATTGCATTAATGGTTAACTAGCCGCCGCCCCCCACTGCAAACAATCATTAGAGAACTGGATTGCATTGCTGTTTGCCCGCACCAGATTTGTTTGCGAATACAAATTGCCATTTGCCCATTTACATGGTTTGTGTTTTTAGCGGTATTTTCGATACCTACTTCCGTTCAAATGCGCTTCTGAGTTGTAATTCAGAATTTATTTGGGTTACTATTATACCTACGATGTAACGTGGCCTTGGTAATTTCAGCATTGAAAATAAAAATTGAAAATAAACAATAATTTATTAAAAAACCCATAATTAAAATTATCTATTTTTAAACGCTAGTCACGTGACACAAAACGGTCAGGATTGGTCGAATGGACGATGACGTAACATGATTGTCAATATGTCATCGCCTGCCTTGAAAAAATTGACGTTTGTGTATTTGTTGATAAGCATGTAACGTCACAGAAACTAGTGCGACGCCAATTGCTAAAGAAGCGTTTATGCGGGTTATTTAAATTGTCAATATGTAATTTACATTTTTGGGGCCAATACTTAACAGAATTGAAAATAATATTTGTTTATGGGTTCCACAGTCACTACTGAATAATCTAGAATGGTTTTCAAAATCTTGTCAAATAGCCCATTATTTCTAAGGTCTACAATATAACTCTACGAGTAAATATACATGTTTGATGGATAGAGAACAAAATGGAAACTATGTTACCACACGCACTTTCAAGTCTGAAAACGACCAAGCAATGAAATATCGACGTCTCGTGCCCACATCAATCATAAACTGTATTGAGGCTATTGAAATATGCACGTTACTAAGCGACGCTGTTGTCTGTCTAACTAATACCGTCGCAGCCGGAAAATTGGACAACGCCGTCTGCCCAATCACACGCGACACTCCACGCAGATTAGCGCGCTCGACCAATGCCTAGTTTATCCCGCACCGAGCGACTTGCACCGCGAAAATCCACACTCCTCGCGTTCCATTGAACTTCGAATTGCAAAACTTCCTACACTCGCTTCCACTGAACCCGCAGTCGACGTCGAAAAAGACGACATAGTCAATTCCCCAGAAAATTTTCTGACCGGTACACCGCACAAATATTCGAAATACGCTTTTCCGTCCCTCTGTCTACACCGAACTGTTATTATGACCATTCCCGTAAGTCCCGTGCATTGATCGTTCTGTACATTGATGTACTGAAACCGTAAATATAATATCAACCGAAATAATGAACCTAGTTCAATAATGTTAGATAATAAAAATTGATGCTAACTTGTTATAATTCCAAATACTTAGTAGGAAAGGAAATTCATATGCACGTTCTAAGTAAGTATACCTACTTAAAAAAACAGCAAGAAAAAGTCCCCACAAGCGACAAGGGTAAGTCTAAAGTCGTCATTACGTTGCGACGAGCGTTCCTCAGCTTACAAATCTTTACTTAGCATTCTGTGTCGACGGCTTTAATTTTTTAAGCCTTTACTACAACGACCATACCGTATTCAAGTCTCTCACACTATTACTACGTTTAAACCATCGATAATATTGACCGTCGACCTTATAATCTCGATCGCCGCGTAAAAACATCTAAGCAACACCTATAAAACGATGATCTTCGATCCGAAAAGTTGCAACTTTATTGACTGATGTTTATTGATCGTCCAAACGCAACTTTACTGTCATGTAAGGAGCTAATGCGCGTTGTTTGAAATGATGATATCATAATATGTTTTTCAACTATTCGAAACTGAACTTTGAACTTTGGGAATAAAGCTTACTTTAAGTTACGGAAGTGAATGCTTGAGTCATAAGATTGTATTGTTCTTTGGAAAGTAGTTTACATAGTTATGTGCTTGTTTGTCTAACTGAGCTTTATCGGCTGGTAAGCATCTGAGACGATGGCTTTACAGATCAACTAGTATATATATAGAAATAAATAAGATATAGGTAAATAGAATTAAACCTATCGTGGTTGTTAATCATTTTAAATAGAAATACGGGTAATTCAGACGGCTAAACAGAAATACAGATCGACGATCTGCCGTTGATCGCGGTCGCGGACGATGCTTTTAATGAAGAGCATCTGAATTGTCTCGAAACGTCAGCAATACAAGAAAAAACGTGGCAAAAAATACAAAAATTAGCCGTATTTCTATTTAAAATTTTATAGGGTCTTAAACTATAACCACTACCAAGTGAAGAAGTGCAGAAGTGTTACCCACACTAAAAAAAACCTTTCCCTGTTTTATTTCTTTCAAAAAACAGCCGTTTAGTCATGAAAAAGTAACAATATATAGAGACATTTACATGCGAATTTATATCGGGTTAAATATTGGGTTTTAAGCCTTATCTTCAAAGTTCAACGAAGAAACATGTTTTTAGGCGGAATTTCTGTCTGTCTGTGTGTGGCCACGAATAATCGAGAACAACTAAAAAGATTTACTGAAAATGTAGAGTCTAAGGAGTGACAGGAGATTTTTGTAAGCTACAAACTCAGCTACAAAACTACTACAAACTAAGCTACATAATATCCGGTTTACAAAAGAAAACGAATTTGTTACACGTGAACAAAGTAGCGTACAGTTAGTCAGCCAATATAACTGCAAAACAAATAGTTCTCCCAAAATCAATGTACCTTTAAACCCAAGAGTAGCCTGAGGACTTCAGACTGAATTTGGCATTCATTACATATTATTTCGGTCGTATGTAGTTGTATTTACTCCATTACTCGCCGAGGCCGGAGCTCGTATCAACTATTTATAGTGTTTGAGGCGCTTCATAAATATGCAACGGTAGGCGCTCGCCTTGCCGACACCAGCTATTCAGAGCACATGAGGTGCAGGTTACGAGCTATCTACGATTTTGCAGCTATTTTCCTCAGCACTACAACATTCCATAGCATCAGTACTACTAACTGCGGAGAAATGAATGAATAAAATTACATAATATTGATGGATACTTCGCCATCTGATAGTCATGAAAATTGGACCCACGACCGCAGATTGATGGTATCTACGCAGGAGGCAGAGTTGCTACCAAGAGCTATGAGGTCAGTCAAATTTTGCAACGTGGACGTGAATTTTGTGTCTTATCTTCTGTAGACAATAACGTTTTTTTGTGTTCAATTCTCACCTAATGTATAAGTATATAATAAAAAAAAGTATTTAAGTAATCTATTAGTGATCTGGTTCCCACAGTACAAGCTTTCCTTAGTTTTTGACTAGATAGCGTTGTGTAAAATTTCAACCAATATTTTTTTACATACCACATTCAAATGGTCAATTTTTGTATATTATTTTTGTATATTCCATCAATGTACCTAATTCTCGGATGCTCATACAACGCCTATTGCGTCCGTGAACTTCTGAGATCTTCGACGAGTATCTGCATGCAGACAAATTTCTGGAGAGAAATATAACTAATTTGTGTAGGTTCTTTGTATAGAAGTCCACGGACTGTTGGCATTTTTCGGTAACTTAAGGCGAGTAATTTATGTGTTTGAGGAATGCAGTATCGTTTTTTCTCAATAACCGCAAAACATACAGTTTCGTTTTTTATGACAAAGATAACTTGAGGATTTAATCTAGATTAATAAAAGGACAGAAACACGATTGGTGAAACTTTTCTCGATAGATTTATTTTCCAAAGTTAGCTCTCCAAAAACACTAGTTTCGTTTTTAATCAAAACTATGAATAGCTATACAGTTCATTTTTATATAATTCGTTAGATAATCATACTAGCTACCTAAATTAAAGACACTTTCTTTTTAAGTTTGATGGTTTTCAAGATAATGCAGTTTTATCACTTTTTCCGTCTTATTCGGGTAGACTCAGCCCATACAAAAAGTCAAAAATTTCAGTTATCACGTTAAATCGCTTGCTCTTACAACTGGTACCGTTTCCTTAGCAGCACGGTTGGTTAGTTGCAACGCTCCATGCGTTACCTCACTTTCAACAGCAACTTCGGGATGTATTTTGCAGTGCATTTTTTAGAGTATCGCTTTTGTAGGCTCCGGTTGTTTTAATACTAAAGTTACTTTGGATTTTCAGTGGCGTTGTTTTGCGCCGATGTTTTTGTTGCTAAATGTAGAGTGAAATTACAAGAGGTTGTTTACAGTTAGGGTTTCAATTATTTAACAAAAAATATATTTTTCAAGAAAAAAATGTAGGTACTAGGGTTAGTAATGATCTTTTATAGTTTTAGCTTTGTAAACAGAGAAGATATTTTTATGTTTATCGTAATTTAATATTTGCTTAGTAACTAGTTAAGTTGTCTAATAAAACACTAGCAAATCCAACAAAGACTAGGATTCAAAATAGTCTGTTTCTACAATACCTATAACAATGTCTTATACCTAAATTATAATTTTGTCACAACATTATTTTCATTGCCACGCACGGGAGGTCTTTTGATATCGATAAAAACATACAACTCATCAATATCGGATGATAATCGATATTCAATTGTGTAAACACAATAGATTGACTCTCATTGCATCACAAAACAGGTGTAGGAAACCTGAAAAAAAATCTATTGATATGTTTATCAACCTTTATCAACCCTTTCTTGGGGGCGGTTTTTGACAATCGGTAGTTCTGGGTTTGTTCTGAATAGGTCTACGATTATCGATAAAAAGCTTGAGGTTACTGACAGGTGAGATGTCAACCACATTACAATAACTTTACTAGACACACTTGTGCGCCTTCATCTTCAACTTGCGTTTTAACTGTCTCTGACACTTGCATGTTTTATTGATACATGGCCGGGACTAGAATCCTTCGATTGTAAGTCGAAATACTTCCCAGTTTGTCAACACCGCTGTTTTAACAATTAAATAAACTGTGAAAAGATACATAACACTATTGGTCTGACCAATAGTGTTATTTGTCACGCAAGTGTCAGAGACAGATAAAGCGCAAGTTGAAGATTGGTCTAGATGTGGCAATTATTAACAGTTTTGACATTTAGTTAGCTGCAATATTGTGAATCAAATTTTTAGACAATTAGTTGGACTAATTTCAATAGTATGTTTTAAGTTCTGTTTTTAGTTTGTTTTAATCACTCGTATTCGTATGTAGAAGTTTATGATGAATTTAAAGTATCACTACATAGTATAAAGCAAAGTCGCTTTCCGCTTCCCGCGTATGTATGTATGTTTGCTTATATCTTTAAAACTACACAACGGATTTTGATGCGGTTTTTTTTAATAGATAGAGTGATTCAGGAGGAAGGTTTATATGTATAATAACATGCTACCCGTGCGAAGCCGGGGCGGGTCGCTAGTAAGACATATTTTTATTCTCTTCTCCTTTTCCCACTTAATGTGGGGTTGGCACAACTATTTGACAAAGGTTGTGAAGAGGATTTGACTCATGTTCTACAACCGGCAGCCAACTTTCTTCGGGAATTTAAAATCTAAACGCAAGAGGAAAATGAAAGCGCGCAAGTGTGGACGTACCTTATGAATGAAGTGACGTTGACTGTTCTATTCAATGGGAATTTGACCTGATAAGATAACTATATTTGTTTGCTTCTCAAATGGTACCTACAGGTAGTTTAAAATAAGCTTTTGTTGTGTTTGTTTGTACAATTGTGAACAGACTTTACCTCTATTTTTTTCTAACTTTTTTTCTCTCCTATTTTTTTATAACTTTTTTTGGTGGTAAAGTGTCTAACCCACTTTTTTGGTTACCTATCTTTTAATTCCACGGCTAAGATATTTTTACTGGGATAAAAAAAAACTGGTTCGTTTTTCACCAAATAACATATTCCTGTTTTAATTAATTCGTTTGGTCACCCTGTTACTAGATGTCTCTTAGTCTGAATGCCACTAATTCTGCCACCAACTGAACACAGAGTTTATTCAATAAAAAAATCGTTAAACTGATATTCATTCTTAGCATTAGCACTACAATATAATATAAAATATATCAAAAAAATAAATAACGAATTATAAATCTTCATAAAAATACAATACACATAATCAAAGCTGGAATGAAAACTAAATAAATATTGGCGGACTTTACACACAGCGCCATCTAGCCCCAAACTAAGCAAAGCTTGTACTATGGGAACCAGATAACTGATAGAATACTTATATACTTTTTTTTTTGTATATATATACTTATTATACAATCTATCTCAATGTAATTCTGTATATTATCCATATTAACACCCAGACACAGAACAAACATCTATGTTCATCACACAAATATTTGTCCTGGGTGGGGTTCGAACCCACAACCTACAGCATAGAAGGCAGAGTTACTACCAACTGAGCTGTGAAGCCAGTCAAATAAAACTAATCAAATACTTTGAGTAGTGAGCTACAGTGGTGAAGTTGGTGGCAGAATTAGTGGCATTCAGATTCAACAGTGAATTTAGAAGGGGTTTTCCTGGTGCATTACTGTGTTAGAAGCTGCTACACTCATAAAAATGATATTTGAATATTTGAATATTTTATTTCAAACCACTTAAAAAAAACATTTGTATAGCTTATATGATTAGGGTAAGTAATATTAGGTACATAGGTAAGAAGAACAACATAAAAAACTGACCGGTGAATAAAAAGAAATACAAAACAGAAATTGAAGGGTAGTTATACAGTTCAAAAAAACCTTTACCTCCCGTGCTAGTTAATAACTGTGTTACGGTGTGTGTGTGTTATGATTTAAAATATAAATATTACAAATAATTTTAAAATTTTAATCCAAACATGAAACTATTTTTAAAAATTACCTTGACTTTATTATACTGTTATTATTTACCTACAAGTAATCAAACAACTTTTCGACATCTAATTTCAACCTTTTCACGGTACCCTTGGCACGGGTTTTTGGCACATTTTTAGGGTTAAACACCCAGGGGGTAAAAACAGGACCCTATTACTAAGACTCCGCTGTCCGTCTGTCTGTCTGTCACTAGGCTTTATATCATGAACCTTGAAAGCTAGACAGTTGAAATTATAGCCGCTATAACAACAAATATTTTATTTGTAACAAAATAAAATAAATATTGAGGTGGGGGCTCCCATACAACACAGGTGATTTGCCGTTTTTATAGATAATGGTACGGAACTCTTCGTGCACGAGTCGGACTAAGACTTGGCCGGTTCTTATTGAATTACTAGCTAACCGAATGCGATAGTCCAAATGTAATTGGTGTGGCATGATATCAATATAATTTTAAAATTGTAGATTGTGTGATTGTCCCTTAGCAATTCGATAATGTTAGAAACTGATGCTATGGGTACTAATCTCTGTGAGTTAAGGCCATTCATTGTAATGTCATAACTCGTCAAAAACGTTGACTTCAATCAATTCCAAATGTAGAAACTCAATTAAAAGTTAAAAATTACTAGGAATTGATCACGTGTTGCGTAATGAGTTTGGATCACAAGTTTTCTTTACTCTGAGTTTATTTCGGTAACACACATTTCGGTTACTTTGGTAACACTTTATTTTAAGGAAATAATAAAATTACCTCGAATACTTTTGTTATAGGTACATACAAATTAGGCGTTTCATTAATGATTAAAGGAATTAAGGCAACAAATGAGAAAGAGATTGTTGGAAGAATTTGGGGAGTCTTTTGCCCAGCAGTGGGACACCAAAAGCTCTTAAAGTACTACTCACGTTTTCTGTTGCACATAGTACTTTACATAGTAGTTCACAAATATTTGATTTTTATGGTTCTGTACCCAAAGGGTAAAAACGGGACTCTATTACAAAGACTTCGCTGTTCGTCTGTCTGTCACAGGGCTGTATCTCATGAACCGTGATAGCTAGACAGTTGAAATTTTCACAGATGATGTATTTCTATTGCCGCTATAACAATAAATTAAAAAACCAAAATAAAATTAATATTTAAGTGGGGCTTCTATATAACAAACGGTTTTTTTTTGGTTTTTTTTTTATATATTTTTCGTTTTTTACGGAACCCTTCGTGCGCGCCTTGACTCGCACTTGGCCGGTTTTTAATTGAACGTCTTAGTTGTAGAAAACCCTAATGATCATTGAATTGGACAGACAGACGTTGTGGTAAGTAGCTGGCACATTTGCAGACACGTGCCGCATCGCATGCCGTCTGCGGGTGACAGGTGACAGCAATGTGACAGTTTGCGATTACTCGCCGCTTATCTGTTACCATACCCACACCTAATTTCCTATGCCGTGTTGTTTTTACAAGCTTTTATTTAACTTGCCTTGTCATAACTACAGATTTAAAAAAATAGGATCTAGCCTAGATCCTTTGAATATGTCTAGAAGAGGTAGTCGGAGGCACGTCCAAACATTATATTTGGCACATGCCCACATTTTGCCGTAGATTTTTACACGAGTCAATAACGCCCTCGACCATGGCTATTGTAACATAGTCGAAACGTCGGGAAAAGAACCGTTTGAAAAACCTATAGTTAGGTATGTCACGATAGTTTGAAAAATAATCTTGCCTTGTCAGTTCGTTAGTTAGATGATAAGCACCTAAATCATTTTCGGGTTTATAAAACAATCAGAACATCTTAAGAAAAATATGAATGCTATATTTTTAAAAATAATTACCACAATTCCTGAAAAAAAAAACAGTTATTCGAGGCATTTCATGAGCTACGAGCAAATTGAACTACTATTTTTAACGAAATACTATTTTTTTTATGGCTATCATGTAAAGCATTTTACTCCGTCAGGTGAAAGAGACTAGACGCCACTTGCGTCTCAACAGAGCATTCACACGCTACGTCACGTTGTCCATAATTATAATTCTAAAATAAGTATTTATTGTACATTATTGGTATATATTATCACCCTTAACGCTATTAAAATAAGGTTCACAGGTCGTACATAACATAAACAGCGGCGTAGTGGAGAATTGAATGCTGCGGATGACAGGCTCGCGATAAAGTGGCGATTAGCCTGTCGCTGCCGCTACCACTCCCGACCAGCTTTGGAGTAAATACGGGATATACTACATAACCGGCTTTCTTCAGCATCTAACCTACATAGGCGTAATTCAGTATCTACCTAGGCGTAATTCAGCCATAAATATATAAACAAAACTGACAAATCATGTTAATAATATTAGGATTTATAATATTAATAGTAGGATTTATAATATTCTAGATAATATACTAGCTTTCAAGCGTTGCTCGCGTGGTCACCTGGATAAAAAGTAGCCTTTATGCTATTTAAAAACGAAAGTTTTTCAATCCAAGTTTCATCTTAATTCGTTTAGTCGTTTGGGCGATTGAGCCACAAACATCTTCACAAACTTTAGATTTATGGTCGACAAATTAATAAGGTATATACACAATCTGAGGTGATAATCATATGGTTCTGAAGCGTGTAATGATATGTAGTTGCACCTTTAACAATCATTATTTTGAATACGAAGTGACTAATAAAAGAGAACAGAGGAGTACGAGAAGTTTTCGCTGAATTTTGCTTGCGCATTTATTTACATGTTTCGACACTTGCCAAGCTTTTTTGCGTCCACCTTCACAAGTACAACAAATCTAATTGATAAAATCGAAATTCTGAACGGCCAACTCAGTGAAACAATTTACAAACTCCCCGACCAACTCTCCAAAATAGTTTATCTAGACGAGCGTGCCGCACAAACATAGTGAACGAGCAAAACAAGCAACTCGTGACACCTACCTACCGTTTTGCACACAGAGATCGGTATCAACAACACACTTCACGTAGCTGCGTCTCCCTCGCGCTAAGAAAATGAAACGGACCAATGAGGGGGTGGGGTGACACGCATTTCCGGCCCCGGCTCCAATCAGCTGCTAGAACAAAGGAGTCGCGATAGCTACTTACCTACGAGTAGCTACCGAGGGTCGGCTATAAGTAGAATTGTGCTCCTCACACATGCAATCGACTCGCACACTAGTTTTTTTCTACCTGTGTGGACGAGTTCTTGTATGTATAGTTTGTTTGTGTGGCAGTGTCTAGCCGGTGATCACTTGGCGAAGTTTGCGCAAGTCGCGGGTGTAATGGCTGGAATATATCGGCTTTGAGACCCGCTTCTCGTCGCGTGCCTTTGTGACAACGCTAACAGCTATGAATAAAGGAAGTCTAGGGCACATCGCAAAAAATGTAGTACCTACGCTCTACGCTCTTTGTGACGCGGAAACGTTTCGTATTTACTTGAGAATTATTCCCGATGTGCTTACTAAGATTTGCCCACTGATTTGCTTCTTACAGCATTAGATATCGAAGTATATTTTTTTGAAGGCGGTCGGTACTGATGTATTTTAAATCTCGCCAAAGAAAAATAAAACGAAAGAGGTATTATCCTGAATGACATCCGGTTACGGCTTATTTTCTTCTCTCGACTTCCAGAATCCTCACGTCGTCGTTAAAGGTACATTTTTCTTTTGCAGTCCTCATGTGAGGTACCTACTCGCCGGGTCTCGCCGACCCTTCCACGCCACGGGTGAGGAAAACAGTACCTTATACGCGAGTAACACAGTTGCAAATGTAATAATTTAATGGCACACCCCGTAAGACTACAATTTGACTATCGCGAATTTCCTGCGTGTATACAGCTTTGAAACGTGCGATGCCGTGAGCCTCTCAAGAGGTAAAATGGGGCCTATGTTTTGTTTGAAAAGGTTTGTTTTAGGATAGAGGGCGTTGAGACGCCGAGAAGCAAATCTGCGTAAGGTACATGGTGTCGAGTAACTCGTGTTCTTACCCTCTCTCCTTTGTTCGGGCCGGAAGAGTGCGCTAGAATTACATGCTCGAGTCTGATGCGCGCTTATTTTTTACGGAGCTATATTGTGTTTCGTGAGTTCTTATATAGTTATACAGTTCAACGACTGAAAAAATGAGAGGGTGGTTGAGATGATGAAACAAAACAAGTTTAGTTTGATGTAGTGTTATCGTGGGAAACACTTTTAGGGCCAAGCACACTTGAGTATTTTTATGGTTGTGATTCAATTTGGCATCACACCAAGCGAGTTCAAACAAACCGTCTCCACTACATAACATTTCTTGGCCGGCAGTTTCCTGACGCTCATTGGCTCGCATCTCTCGTCGGCGCGCGCCACGCCGCATACTGATATCTGGATTAAATTACTCCACCAACTATTTTACACAAAACCAGGGGCCATAATTAAAGTCCGAGCGAAAATGGGGGAAATCAAACGTCTTATCTGACCAGCGGGAAATAGCGTTTCTTCGCTGAATAGTTTCCGAGTCGGGTGGCAAGTGAGCGGAATAAATAATTATTGCCGCAATCTAAAGTTGCCGTTTGCGATGCGAACTCAGTGCTTCCTTAGAAGATATCCAATGGAATAGTTTCTATTGGCCGTCGTCTTTGTGATTCACTATCTGCAAGTTTGCGAGTAATCGCTTACACATTTATATCTCTTGCATCTCTACAACTCACAGAAAAGCTCAACGGCGTATTTCTAAAGTAAGACAAACTTTTTTCTTCATCAGTGACAAGTCATTTAAAGTGTATCCTTTACTAACTTCCGCCCGCGTCTTCGCTCGCTTTGTACCCGGATAAACAGTAAACTATGTTTAAATGTTTAAATCCAGATCAAGGTCCAGCTCATACTAAATTTCAACGAAATCGGTTCAGTGTGTACGACGTGATTGAGTAACAAACAAGCAAATTTCATAGCAAACTATCGCATTTATATAGTGATGTCTACGATACTGAATGACAATTTTGAATTAGACTTTTGGGAGGTTTAAATTAATTCGGCTTTCTAGAACTACAACACATTCCTATTCGTAATCGAATAGTGCAAGTCATTTTAAAATCCTTGTTTCACGACACACTCAACACCAGTTTCGCTTTCAAATACCAAAAGTACAAAATCAATAGCACAAGGAAATACAATTCACTTTCACGGTGTCTGAAATAAACCATTCTTTGCATTGAAAGGGGAATAATCTCAGTGTAGCAGCGGGAGTTTAATCAAAATCCGTGAATTGCTTTAAATCGGGGAAATTGGGGAAAACGCAGGATATTCCTTTGTGTCGGCAATTTCCCGGCTCGCGCGTGTTGCTAATGCGTTATCGTTGCGTAATGACTTCCCTAATGAAATGAAAAAAATTATATAGGCTCACTCATAAATCTCCGAGTACGGCTTTAGACATTGTCTCAGATCTTCAGGTGCTTCTTAAAGATGTCTAATCGGTGTATTCAGAGGTCCATCGAACTGTTACATTTGGCATAGGCTAGTCAGCAGCAAACTCAAATCGCACATGCATAAAATAAAATAAATGTTTTGAATATCCTATTAAGCATAATCAAAATATCTTACAACATAAAAACAGATTGTATTCAAATTCCCGTCATTAATAGTACATAAAGCAGTACATAGCGAAAACGTAAGGAGGGTTCCGTCGCCTAGCACCGGAGGCTGTAAGAAGTTATTTTAGGGGAGTGCACGACATCAGGCTTATCTTTACGGCAGGTGTTCCGTCCCGAACAAATTCACGAAATATGCCGCGACTTACGCGGATCACGACCGGCTATTAGAGTTATGTTTGTTATTTCTTTGGCTAATTTTATGATGGCGTTGAATCATCATTGTCGCTATAAGCTCGCGTCTTACCTTCTAGAGCGTATCTGAGATCAAGTTACTTTTAGATTTAGGCGTGAACTTATCAACTGTAACAGTATAGCGCACGCGGAGATAGTGTCACTCATAACGCTATATTATGCTGTGAACGCGTCAATTCGTAGAAAAACGACCATCTTCAAAACAAATTTACAAAAAAAAAGGATTTTTTTCCGTGTAGGTATGTACATACATACGAGAGTATGTCTGATGTTTTAGCTCAGCCTCTAGCCTAAACGACTTATTAGATTTCGATATGGGTACGTGGTGTCGTCGGATTTATTTTGATCACAAATCACAGATAATACAGGTGTCCAAAAATAGTGTCAGGCTGAAGTCGGAATAAATCTTTGAGGGGTGATTTGGGTACCTCTAAGGTTACTTTTCTGGACTGGGCTCTATTTCATAGGACAACCTGTATTAAGTGTCCATAATCTATAATCCAATATCGTTGAAAGAATCAATGAAAAAAGTATGACTAAATTACAATCAGGTATTTTAAATCGATTACTTGTTCGTTATTGTCCATCATTTTGCTAAACCTTCGTGTATTTGTTTCACAGTTCACCCCAACTCCTCACGTCAGTATGTAATCGACCAAGATTATCAAGCTTAATTTAGGTAGATTGTTCGATGTACTACATGGGTACCTCGTCACTCACCCTCCATACACATTATCCACTCATTAACCCGCCAATACACTTGTAACATCTTAATAACCAATTACACAGATTAATAATAATAAATATACTTACGTCATGCCAATTTGCCATTTGGCTTGTACAAAGCTTTGATATTGCCAAAGCTCTGGAATCGATTCAAATTATTGTTCGATATGAAACAACTGTTTATATTCGATTGTTTATTGCTCGTACCGAGTGATTGTTGATAATCGACTTGAAGAATTCTACAGTAAATTGCGAATTGAATGGTTAATTGATACATGAAACAGAAGCCTAGCTTCTTGAAATGGTTTCTAGAGTAAGCGTTTATTGTTCTTAAAGTGAATAGTTTTCTATTTTGTGATATGCCTTCGTCTTGTTTGAACTTAAGTGTTTTACTGTTAGGTATTTATAGCAGAATATCTTCACCAGTGAAGATATTCATCATCTTCATCTTCATAATGAAAGTAATAAAGAGAGTTCCAGGTAGTAAGCAGTGCCAAGTAAGCAGGTAGGGAATAAATTGTCTACAACCCAAGTAGCAGTAGTAGCATTATCTTCTTTATAGAAATATGAGAAGAAGAGAAGGAATAAATAAAAAAGCTGAATCCATAAACTGTTGCTCGCGTCAGTTAAATATAAATTACTGAAGAAACGTCCCGAGGGAGACGCCTCATTGTGGCCCACAATGAGAGAGAGTCTGATTGGCGGAAGGATGTCCTCACTAAATAAAAAATATCGACGCGTCATTTCGCGCAATTTTCGACGAATTTTCAAACGATAAAACCTGTCATTTCGCTGTTGACGCGCCTATAAAATATTCATGTAGACGGGCGAGAGATGAGCGATTTTTTCTTCGATTTACGCGACGAAATAAGATGTCATTTTCCGTATCATTAGCGACGGATCGGAGCTTCGATGCCACTATTATACGCAAAATAAGATAAAATGACACCCGACCGATCGACTGTTTGATGCGCAATTGATAAATTGCTCTTATCGTTTGTATTCAATGTTGACACATTTATTTGGTAGCAAGAAGCGTTTGCTGTTACAAGTGCAATTCAATTCCGTAAATTGGATAAACCAGCTATTGCTTGCTTGAATCTGAGGTAAGCCACACGTTCAAATAGAAGCGCAAAGCTATGCATAGCCCGGTCCGTATTTTCATAGCAAGGTAAACTCGATTGGAATAAAACTCAATTGCGATGGGAGCTCGTCCGTTGAGCCCTCTCTTTGCGGCGAAATCGCGCAGAGTAGTTTATCTCACCCCTTTCGCCGATACCGCTGCCGCCGCCACAAAAGAATCCTGTATGATAATCTGTCGATCGTTTTGATAAACGCTCTAGGTGGTACCTACATTAAAACTAGGTATTAAAACTTTATATAACGTCTTGGTCTACGTTTTGAGCTATAGCATCACTACATAGTATAAAGCAAAGTCGCTTTCCGCTTCCCGCGTCTGTATGTAATATGTATGTATGTATGTATGTTTGCTTATATCTTTAAAAGTACACAACGGATTTTGATGCGGTTTTTTTTAATAAATAGAGTGATTCAAGAGGAAGGTTTATATGTATAATACATGCGTAATATAGTAGAGAAACACTGATAATTTTAGAGGTTTCTAATGTGATGTCGTAAATAAACACATTTTTTTGCGCTTACATTGCAAATGCTGGCTGAACCCCCACGAGATATATCAAAATAATGTACTACAGTATTGTACACCTTAAAAACGTCTACAAAAAAGTCCACGATGGTATTAGAAATGTCTTACGCACAGCGAAGCGGGCACGGGTCAGCTAGTATACCATATAGCTACCATATATTTATCAGAATCGTTACAATAAGACAGACAGTATTTATCATAATTTGGTTATGCAACCTTTAAAAGCCTAAGTTAAGTCTTAAACAACTTGGGTCTTGATCAAAATGTTAATACTGCCCCACGTTGGGAGCCAATGATTAAGCATAGTTGAACTGACGTAGAAAGTGATATTTTTTAATGTAAAAGCCACCTCGTAATATTTACTATACTTACCTTTTCCATTAGAATTATCTAATAATTCGTTTTGAGCGTATCGCGAGGTGCGTCCCACACGAGCGGCTTATTGCCCCGCGTTGGGCGACAATATTGCGCCCGCCGTGTCCCGCACTAATCCCCGGATTCATTTATTTTTGACAACGCAATACGATTTTATCTCACGGCTTCGGATGCTGTTTGCCTTCTGTTATTACGCTCCCGCGATATTCGGGCTACTTATTTATTTATTTAGCCACCCCTTATAAGGGTGATTTGACTTTTAATGCGACGCGTTTAGTGGTCTCGGTCTGATGTATTTATTTATTTAATTCGATACTGTTGAATTTTAATTGGTTCAACATAGTGGTCCTCGGAACATAATGAGTTTACATTAATTTAATTTGTTGTTTCCATTAAAAACCTAGTTTCGTAATGGTCTTGGCCATATAATAGCTAGAAAATTGCGGAATAAACCACAATAATTTGATTTACAAACACTTTTATTATATTTTTCCAAAATCCATTTGTAGTCGGAAGGAGAAGAGTTGAATATTTTCCACTACCGAGATCTATCAATAGCCCTGCTCACGTGGTCTGGTCTTAAGTACTCTCTTTTAAGTGGGTCGCGCTGTAAGTGACAGAACGACGCCTATACCCTAGTTGTGTGCTGTTAATTAATTTTATGTTCGTGTTTTAATAAAGCAAGATGAGTTCTTGGGTATTGAACGTTCGTTGGAGAGTAAAGAGAAAAATAATGAAAAAATGTGACTTTTATTTTATAGTAGTAACGTACCTAGTAGCAAACTTTTACCTAGATAAATTAGAAATTTAGTAAATATTATATTATGGCTAATCCTCCTTGTTATACTATTTTCTACTGTAAGTAGACACCTACACAAAACCCTCCTGGTGCTTTGGAGTAAAAATTAGGTAGTCGATGTGTAGGTCTGTATTTATTAGTCGGTATGTAGGTATTATCAACTTTGACGAGGCGAACCCCGCATCAAAAATCACAATTTGCATATCTTATTAAAAACCTAGCCGTCACAGATAAAAAAGAAAATGAGACACGTCAAAGAAAAAAAAACGGACAAAACGACCACGAGACAATGGATATTTTTGGGCGATACGAATATACGTTTTGTTATGGAAATTCAGGGACACTTTGCATTTTCTTTATTCCCCCCATTCCTTAGACGGTGGAATCTGTTTTTTTTAATTATCGTGTTTGGTAATTAGTTTCGGGGACCGATCTCTTTCTTCCACTTCCTCTTTCTACGGCAACTTGTCAACTGTTAATGAGCTAATTTATAGTCTGGTTTTTTTATGCACTACTATTTTATAGAGGTAATTTTTTTTTGTATATTTGTAATTGATAAACTAAAAAACTACAGGACCAATTAAAAAATATATCTTATCTATCAAAAGCTAGGTACATTACCAGTGGTGACTATAATAAGGTGATAAGTGACATTTTTGACTTTTTGTATGGCTGAGTCTACCCGGATAAGACGGAACAAGTGAAAAAACTGCATTTCCTTGAAAACCATCAAATTTAAAATGAAACTGTCTGTAATTTACTTAGCTAGCATGATTATCTAACGAATTATATAAAAATTAACTGTTTAGCTATTCATAGTTTTGATTAAAAACGAAACTACTGTTTTTGAAGAGCCCACTTTAAAAATAAATTTGTTGAGAAAAGATTCACTAATCGTGTTTCTGTCTTTAATTTATCTAAATTATATACTTACGTTATCTTTGTCTTAGAAAACAAAACTGTATGTATTGCGGTTGTTGAGAAAAAACGATTCTGCATTTATCAAAAACATTTATTACTCGTATTTAAGTCATTTTTATAGTGTGCTATTGAAGATTATTGGCAAATATTTGATATATAAGGTTACATTTCAATTTTCGAGAAGATCTGTTTCTGTTTACTTATGCGAAGACGGAGGCGGGCAGCTAGTATCTTTTAAAATTGACTTTGGATCTCCGACAACAACCGCCGAAGCAGATATGAATTGATTTTTTAACTTACTTACCCCATACAAAACGGTCAGCTCTATAAAAAAAATCGAATATCGCTTTATCAAGTAATTTGATCAACTTTTATTGATCATATATCCGACTATCGTATACAAAGTATTTCAATTCGAAACATTTTCCCTCTTTTGGTGAAACCTAATTCAGCTTGTAGTGTAGTGCGAATACAAAACCAGCTTTTGAAGTGGCTAAACAAATTGGTGAGGCACTTGACGGGATTCGAGAGAAGCTTTATTTTCCCCAAATGACACACGTTAGAGCCACAAGAAGGACGGTAGAGAAAGGCCGGAAAAATTATATAAGTATAATAAGTATTATATTTCATAGTATGTATTTACAAAAAAAAAGTATATAAGTATTCTATCAATTATCTGGTTACAAGCTTTGCTTAGTTTGGGGCTAGATGGCTCTATGTGTAAAAGTCCGAAAATATTATTATTAAATTATTGTAAAAAGCCGTACGTTTTCACTCGACAGTAAATTTACTTCGGAATGTTTTATCGAATTTTATGAGTTCCAAAGCCGCCATGTAAAACACATGAATCTAAACTAGCGATACTCTAAATATTTAGTTTTATTAGGTGTTTATTTCTCAGCAAAAAGCCGGACATATAAACAATCAAGGAGACTTGGCCGGTCGGAGTTTCTATCTAAAGCCGGACTCCTGGTATCCCTGAAAGTTCGTCGCCAGGATTATATCGATCTGTAGAAGCCAGTACACGGCCAAAATAAAAAACTCCTAGGATTAATGTAATTGGTATTTAGAATTAATTCTCCTTTGTGGATTTACGTTGTAAGGCTTGACGTCTTCATTGAATGAAACATGGACTTTGGTTGCCCTTTTTAGTAATAATAAAATTGATCCTTGGATTGGTGCATACAGTGTATTTTATAGTGATTCGCATGGCAGCTTTATATATTGAGCTATCTCTTTTTCTCTTTCTCGACTCTTTTAGCAAATTGTGGAAAATATGGAGCTTAAGAGACTAGGAACAATGGACAATGATGTTCGAATTCTTACTACTAATTCGTATGCTTATACTTACGACTAATCGTATTTAAAGAGAATTTAGTGGAAAAAATACAATAAAATTAATAACAATGAGAATAAAAATAATGGCAATAATGGCAACAAAAAAACCCTATATTTTTTGTTGAGTACGTGTATATTTTTAACTTTTACTTTTAGGAAAAAAACTAAATATGTAATGTAATATTGTAGTATAAATTGTATATTCTGGGAAGATGTAATGTAATAAATATTTCCAATAAATAACAGACATTCCTTGTCATTAAAATTTAATAAAATGAAACGAATACAAATAAAAACCGGCCAAGTGCGAGTCAGACTCACGCACGAAGGACTCCGTACCATTATCTATAAAAAACGCCAAAAACAAACACGTTTGTTGTATAGGAGCCCCACTTAAATATTTATTTTATTTTGTTTTTAGTATTTGTTGTTATAGCGTCAACAGAAATACATAATCTGTGAAAATTTCAACTGTCTAGCTATCACGGTTCATGAGATATAGCCCTGTGACAGCAGACAGCAAGACAGACGCACAGCGAAGTCTTAGTAATAGTGTTCCGTTTTTACCCTTTGGGTATGGAACCCTAAAACTAAAAAAGTCAAAATACTATTGTCACGAAATAATGCTCATATTTGTAGAAAAGCTAATCTCCAATAATAAGCGAAACTTATTCGCAAGCTAGCAGACTCCACCGCAGATGTGAAGCTTAAGAACCGAATATTGCTGCAGTGACACACGGTGCGGTACGGACAAAACGCATAACGCACAGTGCGTTATGCGTTTTCGTCAGAAGTCAGATAACGAAACGTTTATGTCAATTAGAAAGAGAGAAAAGTAAGTGGATAAATTGTGGTATCAACCACAGACGCCAAAACAAAAAGAAGAAGAAGAGAAAAGTAAAAACTCTACGCTAACCTATAGTTAGCGTTAAGAGGCTGCCAGTCGACGATTGCTCTTTTTCGGAACGAATAAAGTAATACTTCTGAACAAGCCACATCTCCTATTTTTATAAGTATATTACTTCAGGTTCCTACCTAGATTTCTATTAAGCTGAAAAAATAATAGCAGAAACATTTCACGATAAAAATATTATTTCAAAATGATACGTTTTATAATTTATGATCGAAATATTTTATCAACTTGTGATTTATTGTTAAAGATAGGTAATATGTAGATTTTGATAAGTAATTATACATAATTTATATCATTAATTTATTCGAAAAGCTAAGGCGGACCACGCGCGGACGTGTGTTTGTCATCATTGCAGCGGTCGGTAGGATTATTTATCGAAGTGATTAAAGATGGGTACATCTTTATTCACTTAAACTATACATTATAAAATAGGAGATGTGGCTTGTTCACAAGTATTTCTTTTTTCGTTTCGAACAAAAATAATCGTCGACTGGCAGCGTCTTAATGCTATAAATACAAATAAAGATGGAATGACCAGTGGTCTTCAGACGCGTGTTAAAAGTGCGAATTGTATCCAAATTTTAAAGGGTTTTCCTAGTTTTCTATTATAATAATAATAAATAATAAAAAATAAAAATGTTTATTCATAAAAGTCTTAATTTACAGACAGTGTTCATAGAATTATAACAGGAGAAGACTTAAAATTACCTGTAGGAATATTGTTTACCTCGTTCTAACTAAGCTATAGCTTGTATGTAGAAACGGGGATCACAGATCACGGCTAGAAATTTCAAAGTTTTACCAATTATTAACATGATGGTTAGTTAGAATGAAAACATGAGTTATTTATTTAAACTAATATTAGTAGCTATATAAAAAAGATGACAATAATGTTGTTAACTATAACCTATTTCCTATTTGGGTTCCAACTTCCAACATATTTTTAATTTTAGTGTTATATTGTGTGAAGGGTGTGTTTTAGTTTAGTTGATTTAAAAAGTGTTATGTAGTGTGTAGTGTTATATGTGTGTGTGAGGTGAGAAGTGTGCGTAGTATTTGATACTTGCAAAGTAAGGGATGTGGGTATTGGCATGAAATAGCGAGTTTTAAGAATTAATGAAGAACAGCTCTTCAGTCTTATGATAGTTTAGAGTTAGCAGGTATTTGAATAGATTAGTTCTACATTCACTATAAGATAGGTTTTGCATAGAAATCTGTTTATTTACCTTGTTAAACAAGTGCGGTGCCAGGAAATTGTAGTGTTTTTGAGCAAACGAGGTTCTACAATGAACCGGAGTTGAGATATAATTTCTACGCTTTTTTAAGTTTATGTTTAACAAGGGGGATTTAAGACGCTGTTTTAATAAGGCCCTCTGAATAAAAAGTTGTCTAACACTTAGTAGTTTAATATCATTAAAAAGCTGCGTTGTTGGGTATCTATATGGTCGGGATAGAGCAACTTTAAGGACTGCTCTTTGGGCTCGTTCCAGTGGGAGCAAGTGAGTCTTAGAAGCACCTCCCCAGGTAGTGTTACAGTACGTAAGCAATGATTGGCAGAGAGCATAATATATTGTTTTTATTTGAGATTCATTTGCTGCATGCCTAATACTTTTGAACACATATATGAGTTTTCTAACCCTGGATGTTAGTAGACTAATGTGTTCCTGGTAATTCAGATGGGTGTCAATGGTTATTCCTAGGTATTTAAATGATTTCATATTTTCGATCACCGCACATTGACAAGGTATAGGACGTGTTTGATGACAATTACTGTTGTGTGCTTTCAGAAAAATATCCCCATATTTTATCAAGTCTACATGTTATTTTCGAGTATATCCATACTATGTATACTCGTATGTGTTTATCGGAGCGCCATGATTTTTTACATAGATAGACTGAGATAGAGATATAAATAGAGAAAGACCGGGTTGGAGAGTACATTTATCAGGGTTCTACAACGCGTAACTAAGTGACATCCGAATGAATATTGTGATGTGTGTAGTAATTTTAAAATCTTTACTAGCAGTCAAACTTTGGTTTCTTTGTTATTTTATAAGAAACGAAGTATAAAAGTAATTTAGGATAGTTTTGTAAAATATATATACTAGGATCACGACTGTAATCCCCAAGTAGTCCCAAATCCCTCGCTTAGATCCTTTAAAGATGTCTAGTGAGTGTAGTCAGGCATTATTTTGCACAGCACATGCCCACATTTTGCAGTAGTTAGCATTCCATACGTGACAGGTTGCAAGCCCATCGCCGCTTATAAGAATAAAATAACTCGATCATAAGAATAAGGATCCGCACCGCACAGTGTCATTGGTGACTCAATTGAAACCAAAGCCCTCTTGTTTTTTACCGAAGGGTCGCCTAATCCGAGTGAGGTATCTGGGCATGCCTCTAATACGCAGTAATTTCGACCCCGACATGTTTGCAGGCTTTACGGTCTTACTGACTTAATGCCGCGCAAGCTGCCTTACGTTTTAAATATTGAATTGGGGAAAGCGAATGAGTGAAAGTTTTAACGACAAACTTGGGAAGTTCGTGGTTTATGCCATTTAAGTTAAACGGCTGCTAAAAATCAACTTGAAATGTGATTTTCTTATTTATCTTAAGCGCGGAAGAAAAGTGTGCAGTGACAAGTGAATGTAAATGAGTCTTATGAAGGAACAAAAGTAGATAATCTCATTGTATAAATAAATCATTTTATGTCAGTCATAAGAATATCAGAAATTCAATAGGTGCTTTTGAATTCGTTCGCATTTCTGTAATGACAATCTCGAGGAAATTAAAATTCCCAAACAGAGGGCAGTTACAACAAATCCCAGCACTAAAACTCGTATATATATCTCAGAGAACGTTGTAAAAAATCATTGCCTCCATCTACCCTCGGCCCTCAGCGAGGGGAAAAATCTAATCTGTGCATTTTTTGCGGGACCGCGATGCCACAAAGAATTTCATTTCCCACTGTTCATCTATCTCTATTTCACTGACGGCTCTTGTTCTTGAGTCCCCTCTTCTCCCCTTCGTCACCCCTCATCCGTTTTTTAGACTTCCTCGATCGGAGATAAGGTTAAGCGAGCTCTTCTTATTAGTGGTTGGTTTGTACGCGACATTCACAGCCGCCCGCGTTTTAATTTATTATGTCTGGATCGCTTCTCTTTAGCTGATGATTATCCCATCTACGACGACATACTTTCCATAAGTGAATATGGAAGCGTTAATTAACAGATACCCACATAAATCACATAAAAACGTCCAAAAACTATAACGGAAACAGCTTATGGATCGAATTGACATACAATAGCTGAAGATCTGTTTATCATAATAATAAACATGACAAAGAAATCGACCCGGCAAAAGTCAGCCTATGATTGTATTACTCGTAGTAGTCTCACAATCAAAACAAGCCTCCACGAATTCGGAATTACACAATTGTGTACAATTGTATTCAAATCTGTGGACATTGGTGCTTTGTGCTTTTATTGCCACTTATTGACGCGTAATTGTCAATAAATTCCTACGGGATCGGAGTTTAATGTGGGTTTGGGTGAAAAAGTTATGTTTTATTAATATTTTTACGAGAACGTTTAGGACGGGCGATAAGATCTGCCGTTTGGGAAGTTTTTTCTTTCAATTTCCGTCACGATTTGTAGGCTCATTATTGGCGAGCGATGGGGGCGATAGGGGCAGTGGTCGCATGCTATCGTCTAGTGCGATATTATCGAGTCTCTTAGCGACTTTCATCGGGGCTTTCGATTGTGCCGCGCCGCTCACCCTCTGAACATGATTGCAATGATCAGCGAGCCGTCAGCGTCGCTATGATTTATCGAGAAAAGTCGCACGATTTCATACGAAAGACAAATCCTAGATCGTAGGTAACTGAAGACCTGAAAGTTGTAACATACAAGTTGAGTATTTGAGAGACTTCAAAGACTTGTTACGGTGACTTACGAAGTTCAAAGTCAATCTAAAGTGTAGCTTTTAGGCAAGTTAGTTTTCATTGACGACATCAACTACTATGCCTTTGTGTTCAATTTCTACGATTGTGCTAACTGGCGGTGTAGAATTACCGCTCCAATTAATATTGATACTATTTTAGTTAAGATTCGAACTCCTACCTAAGTTACAGAAATAAATAGCAAAATACATACTTATCAAACAGTTGAGCCATCTAAATAACTTTGCAAACATTCTATAGGCAGGTCAGCTGGTCCAGATAATTATCAGTCAGATGCATCTCCAAGATGCTGGTGGCATTACCTACATTGTAATGCTGTTTTCCTGAACTTGTTTTTTTTTCATCGTTACCAACATTGATGAAAAATATACTCATTGAAACGAGGTAAAAGTACTCGTAGTTTTATAATCTTTATCGAAATATTATCTTATATCTACGTAGCTATATATAAGTGTGTGTTGTATGTCATATAGAGGGATTAATTCGGAGCACGTCGTCGTTTCATATCAGATCTTGGGGTCGTAGGGGCTCGGACTTGGATACGGTGCAATATTAGACACTGGCATCCACATATGAGTAGGTATACCTACCTACCCGAACCAACAAGGACCGAATTGGAATTAAACTCTGCGAACAAATATAAAACAGGGAGATAAAGTAAACAGTACTTTTCTATTAAATATGAGTATGTGCCAAACGTAATATTTAGACGTGTCTTTGATTTCGTCTCTTTAAAGTGTCGTATTGTGTACATGGACATTTCTCTTTCTGAATACCAAGAAGGTAATTTTCTTCAACGGACAGAAGCTCCAATGTGTCCGCGGTCATAACTATATTGTAACACAGTTATAACATCGGGATAATAAATTAAAGGTAATACGTGACAAAGACGCGTGTGAAAATATGTGCGTGTAATTAGACATCTTCAAGACCTTTAGAAGGCCTTTAGACATCTTCAAAGATCTGAGCACCTGGATATCTGATAGGATGTCGTACTTGGTAGTTACAATCGTGATAATTTCATTTTTCTGAACTCAGGCTGTATTTTCCTCCAAGAAGGCAACGACCAAGGAAAGTTCGTACATAAGTGCTCTTGGTGCCCTTGAGTTAGTTGCCTAAATCTAACTTTTTTCTCGGCCATAGACATAGGTCTCAGAAAACAACAGCATATAAAAATGCGTGTGAAAAAACTATGCAATGTTACTCTTTGTTATCAAGTATATGTGGTTTGTAGAATAACATTATCTTCAATCAATGGTTCTTAGTTGAATATCAAGTTTTCTATTAGAACTTGACGCCCTAAACAGATAAGTCGGTGACAAGACAAGATAAACGCTTATTAAACACGTCAGTCAGAATGACAGTATCTACCCTCGATCGGGGGGGCGGAGGGCAAATGGAAAAATGACCGGTTTCTTCCCTTGTTTGTTGAACCTGTTTTGTGGTTTGGTTAAGTATTACCTCGTGTAATTCTTCACTACATAGTATAAAGCAAAGTCGCTTTCCGCTTCCCGCGTCTGTGTGTATGTAAAACTACACAACGGATTTTGATGCGGTTTTTTTTTATAGATAGAGTGATTCAGGAGGAAGGTTTATATGTATAATAACATGCTACCCGTAAACAAATAAAAAATAATGACACACGACAATCAAATTCCCAAGCATTCATGCTTTTGTCTTCCGTCTTGGCAGACGTTCTCTTATATCTTTAAAGGTGCTAATGAGGGAAAGTCAAAGGTACGTCCGAGTTTTCCTTGCGTCCGTCAACTTTAGGCACCTGTTATGTCCCATTTGATCAGTAAGCCTTCAAACTTGATCACAGCAATGCTGCTTGGCGGCGGAAATAGGTGTAATCGTAGTACTAACCCAGACGAGCTCCTTTACAAAGAGCCCTACTATTCTGGGATACTTACCTTGTCATTATCGCCACCATATAGAGTTTGCTTAATAGGTACTGCGGCTGTCTCGTTAGTCTATTCCTAGGTTGGATAAATAGGTCAAGATTTGCGGTTACGGTTAATGTCGTTAATGAACGTCCCGAGTCGGTTTTCTATTCTCATTAGGCTTAATAATCAAAAGGAAAAACGAGCAAATCTTTTTAACTTTTCATACAAACATGTTTCTCTATTTCCCCTCTAGATAATGGAAGTAGGTAGTCCAATTATTTGTTTAATGTCTAACGAGGAAACTAACTATTTTGAACTACGAGTATATTTCAAACAGAAGGTATTTAAATTTTCTTACGGCTAGAAAAAACTATTTAGGAGTACGGAATAACTATTATCATTATTATTTTTTAAAGTAAAATACCTAAATAATGTCTGCCTCTGTGTGGAAGGGCGCATTAACAAATTACTCTAAACAAAACAAAAACGCCCTTATTCTGAAAGCGTTCATAACTCGCACAGAAAGAAGGGTGTTCTTGTTACGAGATCGACATCAAAAAGTTCGTCGTAGGATTTTTTTTTTGCAATCATTAAATTGATCTGTCCGAGCGCCATCTGGCCCGTGAGTGAAGCGCTTTCGAGCTCCGTCAGCCGAGGAATTAATTCATATAAAACACATATCGGTTCGTATAGGGGTCCTATCTGATATCACTCGATATTTCACCATCTATGTAATTAAAGTTCAAACCAATTCGTAGATGACTTTATAGCCTTACTCGCTGCCTTTTCAGTTTTAGTTATGTTGATATAGCACAACAAATAGGTCCGCTGCTATTTCTTCTCCTTACCTTTTACTCTTTAGTAGCGTCTCGTGTATTGTAGGCATTACAATAGACGGCATAGTAAAACAAATAAAATACGACTAGCGTTGAAATAACACGTGAAACGTCCAATGTGAATGTCAATTTAACAGTCTGTAACAACCTCCAATGAACCCTCTACGAATCCCTACAAGCGCGTAACGTGCGTCCAACTTTTCGAATAGGCCCCTAAAGCCCTGGTTTCATAAAAGCTGTTTACTGCAAAGTCTTGGAAAAAACTGTTACATGACTTACGTTCTTATTTCTATGGAGTATGATTTACAATCACATGTATCGCTATGTTATGACCGTTTACGATGGCAGCCGCTTCTTGGATAACCAAAATTTCGTTCGCTTTAGATAAAACATGGATCAAAGCTAAAATCGACAGTGGAGTAGATAAGTTCACATATTTAGGTTAGATTGAAGCGATACCCAACTAAAAAGGATAGATGTTAGGTTGATTTATTTCATTTGTTAAATTGACATTTATTTGGCCGTTTGATAAATAAGACCAAAGAAGCTGAATCCACAGATGAGAATAGACACTCAACTCTAGCTAGAAGCTTAAAAGAAAGTAAAATTCTTAAAAAAATTGAAAATGAACGTTTCAAAAGTTACACAAACAAATCCTCCAAAAACGTGAAACTCCAGCAAGGCTTATCCCACCAGCCAATAGGATTTATCCTGCCATTCATCCATTTTACGTTCACTCGCTTTTTCGTGGTCAAAGTTCTCAGCGAAAAGTCATTGTGCGTGAAAGCGGTAGTTTTACCGAAACATATTTTTAACTGAAAGGTACAAACATTTCATATTTCAGCTGAAATTGTAACTGTTTCGCGGACGGCGAGCTAGGGCGCACACGTGTACTCATCAACTAATGGTCCGTACGCGGCATTTGAACTGTGCCTACACTCACTCCGCACAAGCCCGCCTCTGGCAGCCCCGCTTTCGGCGAAAATTATAACGTGTAAAACACGGCCTCTCCTTGCATTCCGCGCACGGGATTTTTATGAATGCCACGATTATTATTCGCATTTTAAACTCGAATGCGGCTCCATTCTCCCCGAGACGTATAGCAATATTCGTAACGAGTTTTCTCAGCGCTACCTAATTTCAGGTCGAGAGGAGCGGCGAATGTAAGCTCTGCGACGTGTAGCAGCAGCGAGCGTCCACTCGTCGAGAGTGTGGGTGCGATTCCATTCGTCGGGATCGAACGTGATTGTAAATTTATTAGCGGGCGGACGGCGTCGACTAGCGGGCGGACCGCGAGAGTAGAGTCACGTACCTACACGCAGTTGTTTTTACTCTTCATATATTTTTTCTCGACGAGGCTCGGCTCTCCCCTTTTGTTCTCAAGTGGACCAGCTGTCATTATACGCCATGTTACTGTTATTTTTTTTCGACGTTTTTATAGAGTTTTGCGTTGAGAGGGCGTTTCGTTCGGAAAAATGTTCGTTTTGCGTGCGTTGGAGAGTTAGCGTGTCGAGTGATGTCGACGTTGGCGATTGAAAATGAGTTATGGAATTTGTTTCAGTATTTTCTCTTGTTGGGCTGCATTTTGAGTGGGCTTCGCGTCAAGGACTTTGGACTCGTATTTTGAAAATTGTACCTTGATAATATTATATGATTTAATTGTTTTACCTTACTCTAAGTACGTTTTATTATTGTATTAATATTATACCCAATATTAATTAGGTACCTATATAATGATGGCGATTCTGTTGTGTCCATGCTAAACCTAAGATTTCATAAAAAAAACGATCGCTTTTAATCTTTTAGGTTAAAGTCTTTAGGAAATCTTAGGTTTAGCATGGACACAAGAGAATCACCACCATTATAATACTAAAAAATAGTTTTTGACGAAGGAACCCGTGCCTTATATTATTTATTAAAGACTACTAACCTACCAGCCTTACACGGGCTACTATTGATTATTGTTCCATTCAAAGCAATCTCTTTAATACTGACGTCACAACCACTTCAAACCGAGTCTAATACGAGGCAAGAACGCCCGAATGGTACAATTTCATCGTAGTAACATTTTGTATAATCAACAGACTTACTTTACAACCGAAATGTTAACATGTGTCATTGCAGTTTTCAAGTGGCTTCTGTCAGTTAATTGAGGCGAACCCTTTCAAAGCTCCCTCAAGTTTCAATCAGTGGAAGATGTAGTTTGCCTTCATGATTAGCATATACTCTATACAGCGCAGTGGGTAGTAATAACTTTGAAGCTAAATTGTGCCGCAAAATATGAGAGATTTTCCGATTAAATTTTCTGATACGGCAAAATTAGAATTATAACAAAATAAACGCGTGTGTTTGTAGGTTTCTTGGTTTGTTTTGCTTTCACGCAGAAATTTATCGACTTGTGTTTTGCAGATATTTAAATAAACCGGCCAAGTGCGAGTCGTACTCACGCACGAAGGGTTCCGTACCATTATATATAAAAACAGCAAAAAAAAAAAACACGTGATGTGATGAAACAAAGTGATGACATAGGCTACATTTTATTAGGGTACAACACGTCAGAAGCTGCGGATAGATTCGAATGCATTTTTCTATTTTCCAAATTCATATTGGGATTCATGCTCTAGGAAAATATCGTGACAGAACCAGTTAGTATGGGCGCGATGGGTTTGCAACCAGTAACGGTATGCTACGAGTAACTGTACTGCAATATGTGAGCATGTGTAAGTTTGAACTTACCTAACTACCTTCTTTAGACATCTTTAAGGGTCGGAATTACTAGAGATCTGAAAGGTAAAAGTCGTAATCTAATTTTTAGAATTTAATGTAGAGATACCTTTCATTCGGTCAACACGGCTATTTTATATACATTTGATTATATATTAGCGTAAGCGTCTCGGAGTCAAATTAAAATTCAAAAATCATTTATTTCAATAAAATCACAAGGATCACTTTGAAACGTCTTGGGAACTAGGTAAAACTACGCCGATTCCTCGCGACCAAGCCTAGAAGAATCAGGCAACAAACACGGCTTGGGGTCTACCTTTTTTTAATGATCCTTTCCATAATGCTATGTAGAGCTCCAATGTGATACCAATCGAACAAGGTGAAGGCTCAAACAAGAATAATAATTAAAAGTACTACTCAAGTAGTAGTACTTGAAGAAGCTCAATCAAAACTAGCATTCCGACACTCATATCCTCTTTTCATGATTATCCAAGCAATATCCACGGTTACTCACCTCCACACGATGTCCAATAGTTGCACAATGGCTAGATTGTACCCCCATCCCCTATGGGGGCTATAGATGAGCCACCCACCCCTAGTAGACGATTCATATTTTCGTTTTTTTTATGGAGTTTCTTTCAATAATTTACCAACATAGAGATACTTTGAGAGTCAATTAGGGTCAAAAACCACACACTACTTAGGTAACTATTACTTGTTCATATCTCATAAAACTATTGTTCGCATGACACAGATTTTTTATGAGTTTTTAGAACCCGAAAATTGGGAATCTACCCAATTTATACTCTTATCTAGCTATAGTTATATTATGTATGTAAATAAAAATGTATGTACGCACATAACTTCAGAACGACTACACCAAATTGGTCTGTAAGAACATCTTGAAAAAATTACCATTAAATTATAAAATTCGGAAAAAACTGAAAATGCTTTTTTTCTGAGATTTTTGCAATTTGTCAGGACAATGTCTGTCGGGACAGCTAGTATCTCAATATATATCATTCGTCTGTACGCGTGTTTCTCACTTAACTCCTCCTACGTCTGGACCGATTTAGTGAAAATTTCGTATGTATATTTCAATGATGGTTTGAAAACATAATTGGACTCGGTAGGTGGCGCTGCTGTCGGTATATCACCAATTTGTTCGCCGGGTCAGCTAGTAGCTAGCTTACAAATTTCCTTGTATCCTTACAATATTACAATCATTTTAACAAACAACTATTTAATCCACCATCTCAAGTTCTTGAAAGAAAGCTCTCAGTCCATTTCTATAATTACTATTGGTTGTAAAGTCGTTTCAAGTGGGATGCAATTTCAGCGCAAGTTGTAATATCGAATGCACAATGGTGCTTCAACTGGTTCATGGAAAACAGGTATCTTATATCTAGGTTCTTAAAAAGCGGTGAACGGCGCATGACGTCTGTGATATAGCATTTAAGGCCCTGTATGTCGACAATTGCTCTTTTTCGAAACGAAAAAAGAAATACTTCTGAACAAGCCACATCTCTATTTTTATAATGTACTAGCGACCCGCCCCGGCTTCGCACGGGTTTAATACATATAAACCTTCCTCCTGAATCACTCTATCTATTAAAAAAAACCGCATCAAAATCCGTTGTGTAGTTTTAAAGATATAAGCAAACATACATACAGACGCGGGAAGCGGAAAGCTACTTTGCTTTATACTATGTAGTGATAGTATACTAGCGACCCGCCCCGGCTTCGCACGGGTAGCATGTTATTATACATATAAACCTTCCTCCTGAATCACTCTATCTATTAAAAAAAAACCGCATCAAAATCCGTTGTGTAGTTTTAAAGAAATAAGCAAACATACATACATACATACAGACGCGGGAAGCGGAAAGCGACTTTGCTTTATACTATGTAGTGATGCGAATAAAGATGTACCCATCTTTAATCACTTCGATAAATAATCCTACCGACCGCTGCACGTGGTACTGATCCATGGGCGGCGCGTGGTCCACCTTTGCTTTTCGAATAAATTAATGATATAAATTATGTATAATTACTTATAAAAAACCTATTCTAGTATAAATCTAGATCTACATTATTACCTATCTTTAACAATAAATCACAAGTTGATCTTAATAGTAGGTATCAAAGTATTTCGATCATAAATTCTAAAACGTATCATTTTGAAATAATATCTTTAACGTGAAAAGTTCCTGCTATTATGTTTTCAGCTTAATAGAAATCTAGGTAGGAAAAGGTAGGTGAAGTAATATACTTATAAAAAAAGAAGATGTGGCTTGTTCAGAAGTATTTCTTTTTTTCGTTTCGAAAAAGAGCAATCGTCGACATACAGGGCCTTAATACAATATTTAACCATGTCAGTGAGATATTCTCATTTACCGTGTACTCTATGATGCGAACATACGCCAGTCTTATTGTGTTAATGTCGCCGCTTTTTATAAAACGAAAGCTTTTTGCAACGGGTGTGTTCCCAAGAAAATAAAAGATTTATAAAACATGCTTTTATTTTATGCTTAAGCAGAATTCATTCATCTGAATTTTACTTTAAAACTGGATCGCGATGCCTTTTTATGTGAAAGCTAGGTAGGGGAAGACTGGTCTAAACGATAAGATGCAGTTCATGATATTCCCACGATTCAACTTTTGATTCAAACCTCTCCTTTGAAGAATATTCTCTAGTGAACTTTTATATTAAACACCTGGTAATTTTTAGCTGTTAAATTGATAAGACGACTTATAAAAGACTACTTGCTATTAAGTCAAAGACGCGGAGTCTTGCTGGAATATGATGACTCTTTATGATATTTCTTATTATTAAAATTACATAATATTCTGTTTGCTACATAATTTATACATCTTACTTAGAAGGCTCATAACATGAAGGAAAACATCGTGAAGAAACCAGTACGTATTCTTAAAAGCGGCGTCGTATGGAATGCTAATTACTGCTAAATGTGGGCATGTACCAAATATAATGTTCAAGACATCTTCAAAGGATCTAAGCGCAGGGAGATCTGAGAGGATGTCAACCGTACTTTGGGATTACAGTCATGACTCTATTTTTTATATTTATAAAGAAGACTTTAGCAGAGGTGAGCTAATAATGTTATTATGTAGTAGGTAGGTACTATAATTATCGACATAAAAAGTACTATACGAGTATATAATTAAAACTATCGTGGTTGTTATTTGTTTTAACTATAAATACGGCAATTTCCACATTATTTCTTGTATTGGTAACGTTTCGAGACAATTCAGATGCTCTTATAGCTGAGTGGTGACCAATTTTGTTGTCAATGTTCCCAATATGTATGTTTTTGTTTAGTTTTAAGAGATTATGTTGACACAAAATAAATTTATTCTTTCTTTCTTTTCTTTCTCTTCGAGGTAATTCATTTGAAACTATACGAGTATGTTGCCCAAGTAATCGAGTGTTAAAAATAGGCACTGCAATAGTCTCAAAATACCCACCACTCAAATTCAAAATTCAAATTCAAATTCGAAAATCATTTATTTCAATAAAATCAGGGCCACTTGGAAACGTCTTAGTAACTAGGTGAAGCTACGCCGATTCCACGCGACCAAGCCTAGAAGAATCAGGCAACAAACACGGCTTGGGTCTACCTTTTTTTTTAATGATCCTTTCCTATGCTAAGTAGAGCTCCAGCGTGGTGCCAATCGAACAAGGTGAAGGCTCAAACAAGAATAATAATTAAAAGTAGTACGTACAACTATAAAAAAAATAACTAAAACCTGTTCATCGAAAAACGAAATAACGCAATCTAAATAACAACTCAATCACTTACCTACATCCCACATTCCCGTCCCCAGTAATAAAGTAAATTGACATCGGGCCAGTGAAAACTACTCAAATGGAGCTCTTCTCAATCCAATGCATTTTGGGAAATTATTTCTCCATCACATTAGGACGTATTGGTGTGTCGTCGAGCGCGCCCTCTGGCCGTGCGTGAGAGAATTCGGAAATGTACCCTATTTTACCTTGGACACGGTAATGCCAACACTAGTATTTATTGGACGGATCTATCCAATTTACTAGAATATTGGCTACTTTTTCAAAACTCAAGTGCCTACCTAAAAATCTAGAAATGTTGATGGGGGGAATGCTCGTATATATCGAAATCACACTCATAATATTAATTAATACAAAAGTTACCATGTTTGCTCATTAGTTTATTCACGACGTAACGGCTACATCAATTTCAATGAAGTATGAATTGAACAATAAAATACTTTTTCTCTTTAAAGAATTGAAAATGAATTATTTTTTAAACTATCGTGATTAGTAGACATAACCATAGATTTTGACACGGGTCTTTATCACGTAATTACCTTTAATATACTTTCCCGACGTTTTGGAGAATAAATGAAGTACCACGTGTAGTCGTAGGGTCTACTTAAAGATAAATAAAATGATTGGTTCAAACGAACACCAGCCAAAACTGAAAAGTCATGACTCTCAAAAATACCCCCCTATATTCGCAATATGACTAGCACACAGTGGCAACACCGCGCACTCGTACCTACCCCCTTTTACCTCAACCACAGATGGTGTAGGAGTAACAGCGGTGTCACCCGTCTTGAGTGGCTCGGATACATTTTCCTTTCCTTGTAGACAAAGTAGGGTAGATAATGTTACACGGATGTTAAATGTTACAACGTAGGATTTGTTACCCTGTAAGACATGACTTGGAATGTGTGTTTTACTTACTAAACTTTTGAAACATAATTTCGAAGTTCTGTTTTGGGAGCTTTAGAAAAAACCTCGTAGACTACAACGAAAATGTCCAAGTTTTTATAAATTTCATTGATAAAAATAATATTGACCAAAATATTATTTTGTTATTTGTTGTCTTAGAAACTAGGTACATTATAGTACATAGTTTCTGAGACGTTTCAAAGTGATCCTTGGGGCTTCATTGAAACAAAATACCTTTAGAATTAGAAGGCTATTTATCGTTGCGCGTCTAGGTGCTGTATTTATACTTAATCTTAATATATATAAATTACGCATCACGTTGTTTGTCCGCGATGGACTCCTAAACTACTTGACCGATTTTAATCAAACTTTGCACACCGTGTGCAGTTTGATCCAACTTGAAAGATAGGATAGCTTACATCTCAATTTATAGTAAATAACCTTAGCCACATCAACGCGTGGTCGGGTCTGCTAGTTAGTTTATAAGTGTAACAAGTAGTGTAAGTAGTTATATTTTATAATCTAATTTATGTACTGTATATGGAAGTTTTTATAACTTGATCTCATGTTTCTCTCTCACTCAATTTTTTGATCTCATGTATCTCTTTCTCTTTTTATTTTTTTAAGTTGCTCATAATGTTAAACCTAGTTGTTAAGTTGAGTCATCTAAGTGCATGCTGTGGCATCCTGTAACTGGGAAAACACATAGATTTAAGTATAATTGTTTTTAATTAGATGTAGTAAGTGATTTTTCTGTAGAACGCCCTAAATAAAAAAATAAAAAAAATAAAAAAAACTATGTATACATAACATATTGATACATTGACCAATACGGCTATCAGGCTCTTACTTACATAACGCGTTTATTGTTTTTAACGTGTTTATTCGACAGGCCTCACAACTCAGTTGGTAGTAACTCTGCCTTCTGCGTTATAGGTTGTGGGTTCGATCCCCACGCAGGGCAAACATTTGTGTGATGAACATAGATGTTTGTTCTGTGTCTGGGTGTTACTATGTATAATTAGTATGTATTTACAAAAAAAAGTGAATATATGTATTCTACCAGCTATCTGGTTCCCATAGAGCTTTGCTTAGATTGAGGCTAAAGGGCGTTGTGTGTAATAATAAATAAAAAAAATAGTTCCTTAAAATACATATTCTTGCAGCTAAATTACAGTTGTCCAGTTCCAATTCCAATAAAACCGTCAAATTCGGTCCCAGTTATTTATTTTATCGAACAAAACGTGCGTTCGGACATTTGCGTTTAGTTGGAGCTACCCAGTTCGGATTCCCATCTGAAATTCAGTAGCATGTTCGATCTACTAAGGTACACATTGGTACGTGCAACGAACCAAGCAGATACTCCGAAGCTCACGGCTCCTGATACGATTACTTAGAGCCCAGACGTGACGGACTGACGGACACCTTCGAAATACAGTATGTCTTAAGATTAGGACCCATTTTTAAGGGAGTTTTCTGGCGAATATTTTGCTGCATGTATAATAATTGTTTTTAGCCTTCTATAATATGCATCATTTACGAAGCAAACACAACATTTTTTAATCCATTATATTTTATCATATATATTAAAACAGTCAGCTTTATAATTTACTGAACTCGTTGGCAGGGCAGACAAATTTGAGAGGTAGAAACCGATTCCGAGTTTGGATGTTGGGGTACACTTTACCTACTCGTTATTTCCAATACCCAAGACACAGACCAGGACTATATTTAGACAAACTTTGCTTAGTTTGGGGCTAGATGGCGCTCTGAGAAATGTCCAACAATAATATTATTAATAAAAAATAAATTAAATAAATAGGATCACGACTGTTATCCCCACAAGTACGGTAGACATCCTCTCAGATCTCCAGACGCTTAGATCCTTTAAAGATGTCTAGTCAGAGGCATGTCCAAACATTACATTTGACACATGCCCACATTTTGCAGTAGTTAGAAATCCATACGTGACAGGTGGCAAGCCCATCGCCGCTTATAAGAATACTAACTGGTTTCCTCACGATGTTTTCCTTCACCGTTTTGAGCACGTGTTTATGATGCGCATATAAATTTTTCGAACAGAAAAATCCATTGATGCACGCCGGACGAACCCACGATCTTCAAATTAATCAGACGAAATTAATGTTGGGGTTTTTTTTAATTATATTTATTGTAATTTGTAATACTAGCATAAACGAGCCTCAGAATACTTAAACGATTTCAAAGCACCCTATACTTGGAGATACGAATAGTGTAGTTACATAATATAGGCGAAGACGTCTTTGCCTTAGGTTTACAAGTTGGGAGAGCTTTGCGTATATTATATACAGCTAGAGGCATTCATCGACCATCTTACAGACCTATCAGGCTGGTGTTACTGTCCGCTACATTACGCTACGCAACCGAACAGACTTGCGATTTGCGAGCGTATTTGAAGAGAATAGATGAATCGAGTTGCAGTGAAAATAGAGTGACAAACTCGCATTTTCTTGAGGAAACTCCTTTAATCATTGTTATCATAATCACCTATATAAATCATAAAAACAGGAAGAAAATGGATGATAGACCAATTAAAAAATGTGAAATGCAAGATGGCGGACGAGTGAAAAAAACCTTCCAAGTGCGAGTCGGACTCGCACACGTAGGGTTCCGTACCATTATCTATTTAAAACTTTTGCTGTATGGGAGCCTCACGTAAATATTTATTTAATTTTGTTTTTAGTATGTGTTGTTATAGCGGCAACAAAAATACATCATCTATGAAAATTTAAACTGACTAGCTATCACGGTTCATGAGATACAGCCCTGTGACAGGTAGACGGACAGACGGACGGACGGATAGACGGACAGACGGACAAATGGACAAACGGACAGACGGACAGACGAACAGACGGACGGACGGATAGACGGACCCTAAAAATGAACTTGATAAGTGCAAAAACATTAATATTTTAGAAGAGAATAGGATATTCTGGTTTAGTGGTAAGTACTAGGTACACGAAAGCATTTGGGAATCGCTAGAAGCACAAAACATAAAAGAAAAATATATCAATATCCTAAAAATTATTTACAATAACAGCACGAGTAGAGTCAAGTTGGACAAAGTAGGCGAAACAATCAACATAAAGAGAGGAGTCCGGCAAGGAGACCCAATTTCACCAAAATTGTTTATAGCCGTCCTACAACATATAATGGGAAAACTCACATGGTCCAACCGAGGTATTAATATGAATGGGAACTTTCTAAGTCATCTCAGATTTGCCGATGACATAATTTTATTTTCGGAAACCCCTCACCAATTAAACAAAATGGTAAACGACCTAAACCAGGCTAGCATAAAAATTGGATTAGAATTGAACCTAGAAAAAACAAAAATTATGACTAACCGCAGTGCAACACCCATCTTAGTAAATAACACCCCTCTCGAGTTTGTAAAAAAATACATATACCTAGGCAAACAGATCTCCCTATGTAAAGAAAGAAACAGTGAAGAAATAAACAGAAGAGTGGCGATTACCTGGAACAAGTTTTGGAACCATAAGGAAATACTTAAATCGCAACTTCCGCTGCCGATCAAGAAAATAGTTATGGATACAACAATACTACCGTGCCTCACCTATGGATGTCAAACTTGGACCTACGATCTCAAAACCAGGAATAAAATTCAAACTACCCAGAGAAGAATGGAAAGAAGTTGCCTAGGTATAAAGCTGAAAGATAAAGTGAAGAACGCCGATATCCGGGAAAAGACAAAAGTATGCGATGCCCTAACTTTTTCACTGAAGGGAAAATGGAAGTGGGCGGGTCACTTAGCTCGATACAAGGACGATAGATGGACCCTAAGGTCAGTGGAGTGGTCAGGGCCAAGTGGCACCAGAAAAAGAGGCCGACCAAGAGCCAGATGGGCAGACGAAATAGTAGCGATAGGTGGCAGAAGTTGGCTGGACACAGCTAAGGACAGAGTATCGTGGCACTCCTTGGGGGAGGCTTTTACCCGAACGGGGTCCATACAATGAACAAGCAACCAAACATAATAACTAAAATTAGACTTAATAAATAAACCTAAATTAAAAAAAAAAAAAAAAAAAAAAAAAAATATATATATATATATATATAATTGTAATTTGTATGGAATTAAATAAAGCTTTATTATTATTTTATTATTATTACTAGGTATACCACTCAAAGGCAAGCTTTGCGAATCGTGCTGGATTGATGAATAAAAATAGCCAGTGTAAAAGGACCCTTGCATTGAAGGCTTTGCCGCACATGTAGATATGGGAATTTGCTTCTGAGAACCAATATTCTAACATCTATTGTAGACTTGGATTGTAGAGAATATATTCCCAAGACCAAGACCGTGCTCGTGGAGTAATCACGTAAGGCCTCGTTTAAACCTGGCAAGAGGAGATGAAACAATAGAACTGCATTTAGATGAAGCCGATTTAAACCCATTTTGACGTAATACATTAGGCAATTTCGATAGCGTGGCGGGCCATTGCCCGGCTGTGACGCGTTCGATCCTAATCTGTATATATGATATTGATGGTCGTGCTAGGTCCTAACCCTGCTGGTACTTACAACCTTACAAGTAATTATCAACTTAGAGCGTTATGCGTCATCATGCCCGATGGTACAACACTAATAGGTGTCAAGTTATTCGTGAGATGTCGACCACGCATACAGATCATTGCGAGGAGTGGACTCAGGGTAGGTAATGAGGGTTATAAGGTGTCCACAGTTATCACAGAAGAAAAAATAGAATTGAAGGTAAGGCAAAAAAAAGATGTAAAAATAAAATAAAATAAATAGGGTCACGACTGTAATCCCCAAGTACGGTAGACATCCCCTCAGATCTCCAGGTGCTTAGTTAGATCCTTTGAAGATGTCTAGTGGGGGTGGTCAGAGGCACGTCCAAACATTATATTTGGCACATGCCCACATTTTGCAATAGTTAGCATTCCATACGTGATAGGTTGCAAGCCCATCGCCGCTTATGAGAATAATATAAGAACCTTCTGTCTCTGTAGAATTGCAGCCCCACTGGTCTGTTCATAGCTACGTTCAAGTAGTCACTAGAACGCAGCAAGCGTTTTGAGGCTGGGCCCACTAGAGTCTAGTAGCCTTGACAAATCAAGCCCAATAACAAATCTACAGTCGACAGAGACCATTCAAGATTGATCTGGCACGGTTTTTATTTGCAAAACGAACTATCCTGATTGCATATCTGCTTGCATCCGAGTCACGTTCTTCACGCGCGACTAATAACTAATTTATGCTTATTTCTCACCGGGCAACGCATAAGTATGAGGGGCACGTACTTAGTTGCTCGAAGGATCGAGAGGAATATTTTACCGAGTTCCCTCTTCGTTTAGCCGTGCATAATTTGTGGATGGCGTAAGATTATGAGCCTAATAGTTTTGTTTGTTTGCTAAGGTTGTTCGTCGTGTTATTATACTACTATATATATTCGTAATAGTGTAGATCTAGGGAGGTCCCTCGACTTTCGACTCAAAGATCATGGGTTACGAATAGATTTTTCAGGTTGACGAAAACCAGCAAGTTGTACCAAATGTAATTTAAGGACGTACCTCGTACTATCTAAGTATACTAACTCGTACCTACTAATCCTGAGATATCTTGAAAGGCCTGAGTGTCTAGAGAGCTCTGAGTATGACGTCTACCTACTTTCTTATTTAATAAATATATTTTCTTATTTAATAAAAACATTTTATATATATATTTTATCTTGGACAAGTTATACGGGCAATTCATCTAATAAACAGAATAAACAGAATAAAGAAAAGGTACCTAAAAGTACTTTACAAACCAATTGGGTTTTGGAAAAAAAAATTTTTTTGTGATAAATGGAAAGATTATATATTAGTTTTATAACAAAACTATTTTTTTTTGCAATAATTCAAAAGTTATTTCAAAATAAAAATTATTTTTTTAATCCAGTACCGAAGACACGCCGACAACTCCCGAACAAACCCGAGCGCGTGTGACGTCATAATGTTAGTTTTCACTCATTGCAGTTGATAGAAAAATAATAAATACAGTGTTTTGATCTATTTAATTTTGAATTTTTCCAATTTGAGAATTTATTTGTTGATTTTTAGCAAATTCAACAACTTCTTGTAAAAATGTACTATTATCCGGAAAATTTTCAACAGGAGTAGTAGAGGTTTTTTTTGTCAGTTTTTCTGCTTCAATATATTTTATAACTGTACCAATGCCTGATAATCGAGATTTTTTCCTATAGCAACGACTTCTGTTGGTGTCGGATCTTCACTTCTACGATGGGTCCACATAAGTAATGCTAATGCATGTTTGCAACCACCTGTAGACAAAATATAAAAGATTATTATTGCTTACAACATCAAACAACTTAAATTTAATAGGAGTATAAATTACCTGCAAGCTGCACAGTCATGGCATTGAACATCCTGAATTTTTTTTGACTTTTCATTAATAGTTAAAGTAACTGAATAAGCTTTACTCCGAACTCGGTGTTCTGACATACTCGTCCTTTTACAATACAAATATTATTTTTACGACTTAGTTGAACATAACCTATAGCTTTGTCGCCGTAACTCTCACGCGATGCTCTACAATTTATGAAATAAATAATTATATTTAATGTAATGGAGAATGAATGAATACTTAAATATTTTCATTTATTATATTATTTTTTAACAGACTTACCTTGATGCCTTGGCACCTCGAACTTCAGCAGAATTAAACCGAATGTCATTTTTTTAAAAATCGGTGATCATAAATATCTCAACATCAGGAATATTATCACACTTTGCCTTAATAAATCCTTTATCACACATAGCTAATCGGAACCAACTAACAACTCCTATTTTAGCAATAAATTTTCAAAATTATTGTCTAGTCACGTGTAATAGCCGTAAACGCTGTACTGTTATTAAATAGCTATAACATTATGACGTCACAACTATGGTGACCAATCATGGCGCGTTTATAGTCACGTGATTTTTATTTAAATTTCATCAATTTTTAATTGTTTATAATTAATTGAAAAAAAAAATTTGAAGTTTTATGCATTTAATAGGTATCAATATTATTAATAATAATGTTTTTAAATACATAAAAAAAATCAATATTTTTTTTTTTCAAAAACCCAATTGTGAACTGTGAACCAATAAAGACATCGATTTCCTCACAAAGTTTTTCAGGTCCCTTTAGTCTACCTACATTCTATTAATCAAATTACTAACTATTGATCAAACAACAATACAATTAACAATCATAGACAGGACACGACACCGTGCATAAAGTTATCTAGAACACGCAACAGACCTGTGACGTAGAACGCTATTATGTCAATGACAGGATCTAGTAATGATTTTAGGGCAACTGAAGCTTGTTGCCCCAAAAGGCTGAAAGTTTTTAAAGTATTTCCAACTTACTTTCGCCTACGGCTTTGTTTTCGTGGTATACGTAGTTAAAATTAACTCGACAATGATGGTGAATAAGTATTAATAGAAAACTATATACCTAATGTAGGTTTGGATACGTGAAATAAATGCTTTTATTCCGTTCAGTAGTTTCAGAAATTACCTTCTACATCCAAACTCACGAACATTACCTCCATATAAAATTCAGTTTTCATGACTGAACAGCCGAACCGGTCTTGATCAAACTTAACGAGAAAATGTATTTTTTTTTATTTTCTTTTAGTTAGGTTTTTGTATAAATAGGTTATTTAGTAGGTACCTGCGTTTAATAAGTATTTCATATAAAATTAGTATAGAGAAGTATGTACCGATCACGAAACTGTTTTCTATCTAAATCAAATTTTAAAGATTCCAAACCCAAGTAAGAAACTTGCTACAAAAGTTTTTAGCTCTGCATCATTACAATATCTCATATCAAAATGTCTGAACTGAACGTTGAACACTCGCCGTGAATGCAAAGCTTAGCAATCCGCACAGCGCGGACAGTAACACTGACCCGAGGCTGTAGCGCTCTGAATCCCCGCCTGTCCGCATTTTAGGGCCACGATTTTCCACATCTCAGACAGCGTAGTGTCAGTAATACAATAGAGCGTTCCCGTCGAGTGGGAGGCTCTTATCGATCTAGTGGGACGTCATCGGGCGATACGGTCGACGCAAAAAGCGTGTCAGTGGGCACAAAGCCTTTGTCGTGGGACCGGACGCCGCTCGCCGCCGCCGCCAGCTTTGTTTGCTGTTTAGTACTCGCTGAAAGTGGCGATTTTAGTGTCCGTAAGTTAGTTCGACCTGGGTACTAAATGATGCGATAGCGGCGAGATAGATGGATACTGTTTAACGCGTCGTTTGATGCGAGGATGTCGATGTTGCTAGTTTCTGTTGGCTTATATCGTAGTTGTTTTAGTTTATTGTCGCACTTTTCTTAATTTAAGCTTGTTATGGTTTGTCTCCATAAAAGTATGAATTTAAAATCGCTTTCGTCTCGCAAGACGCTGCTTTTATTGGTGTCTTAAGTACCGAACTTATAAAAATAAATTTGTTTAAAGTGTGCGAGTTTATCGAGCGTAAGTGGGTGCCATCTTAGGGCGATGCCAAACTTGGTAAGGCGACGAAACTTCGCGGTGTTTTCACTCAAAATAATAAGTTCCAAGTCTCGGCGAGCAAATTTTTTCGCGAACTTGGTGTAATGGATTGTTGGGAACTTCGATAACTTTCGGAAACCGCTCTTCGATTTTATTTTACGAAGGAATTTTTTAGCCAATTTCTCTCGGAAAAGTTTGGAATCTTCCAGTCACCCTTGAGCAAATAGCGTTGTGATGGGATTAATCTTTCGAATTATTTTTTTCTTTATTTCGATTTTATAAGTGATTAGTTCTGCCCTGAGTGAAATTAAAATGTTGATTCTACTTTTCGTTCTCTACTTATATTGATTTGACAACTTATGCAGTTTTGTTATTGTATTTTGACTTGACTTATACTTGACTTGTAATAAAATAGTTTGATGATAACGATATTTATCGAAAAAAAAAACTTAAATAAACAAATAAAATATAAAATCATCCCCAATTAAAACTCACTAAACCTACAGCGCAAACTAAACTCAATTAATTTACAAATCACATAAAATAAGGCACGTCACGCACAAATTCACTCATAATTGAATCACACCACACCGCGGGTACATTATAGTCTAGGAGCTAGTGGTATCCCTCCGTTACATCATTGCGAAAAACTGTTCATAAAATCAGATGTAGCCTTACCCCCTCGTAATCTTATGAACTCTTTAGCTAAAAATTTTTTTTTCACGTAATAAATAACATACCTTTCTAACTTTTTATCCGTTATTTCTTGTATTGCTAACGTTTCGAGACAATTCATACACGACAATGCTCTTCAGCCGATCTGCCGTTTCGGGCGATGCTCATGATGAAGAGCATTTGAATTGTCTCGAAACGTCAGCAATACGAGAAAAAACGTAGTAATTAGCCGTATAATAGTTAAAAGTAGTAACAACTACGACAGTTTTAATTCTATACCTTCCTAACATTTGATTTACTACTGTTTTCCTGTCGCTCTAACCCAAATAATATTATTATTTTAAAAACGTTAATATCACCATTTCGTTATGAGAGAAGGTCTGAACGCCTTTCGATTAGAAGGGATGTCTAGTGGTTTATGTTCTACTAGCTGACCCGTGCCCGCTTCGCTGTGCGTAAGACATTTCTAATACCATCGTGGACTTTTTTGTAGACGTTTTTAAGGTGTACAATACTGTAGTACATTATTTTGATATATCTCGTGGGGTTCAGCCAGCATTTGCAATGTAAGCGCAAAAAATGTGTTTATTTACGACATCACATTAGAAACCTCTAAAATTATCAGTGTTTCTCTACTATATTATGCATGTATTATACATATAAACCTTCCTCCTGAATTACTCTATCTATTAAAAAAAACCGCATCAAAATCCGTTGTATAGTTTTAAAGATATAAGCAAACACTCATACATATTACATACAGACGCGGGAAGCGGAAAGCGACTTTGCTTTATACTATGTAGTGATGATCTAATACTATGTTGATCTATGATTTATGTCTTGGGGTTTACTGTCGTGGCAGCATTATTCTTATTTTATACCAACTGTCTCCCCCGGCTTCACGACTGTAATACCCTCCTCATAGAGTAGACATCCTCTCAGATCTCCAGACGCTTAGATCCTTTGAAGATGTCTAGTGGGGGTAGTCAGAGGCATGTTCAAACAATGTATTTTGGCATAGATGGCGCTGGTGTGCAACAAATCTGACATCACAGACTAAAAACATTCAGTCTTTTCTATTTGATTATTGAAATTTGACAGGACAACACGGGTCAGCTAGTTTTACATATTTTTAATAGAAGTGTAGAAAATCACAACAGTCTCTCGGTCTATGGCTTCTAACCCCAACAATTTCTGTTGTTGGCATATTGATGGCGCGTAAAACAAATACTATAACACTCCATCCGTCAGGGGAGCTAAAGTTAATAAAATTCATGTATCGGAAACTTATAACCGTAAAATATTGAAAGGGCGAGAGACTTCAAGACGTTTGGGTGTTTTGATTTCAATGAAAGTAAACATTGAATAATTTATGAGAATAAAATTACGATGTGTAACCCGTATTTTTCATAGAGTGAATCATTAAATAAAAAAATAAATAAAATCTAGACTTAACACACAGCGCCATCTAGCCCCAAACTAAGCAAAGCTTGTACTATGGGAACCAGATAACTGATAGAATACTTACATACTTTTTTTTTGTAAATACATACTTATAATACATATTAACACCCATACACAGAACAAACATCTATGTTTATCACACAAATGTTTGCCCTGGGTGGGGATCGAACCCACAACCTACAGCGAAGAAGGCCGAGTTACTACCAACTGAGCTGTGAGGAAAGTCATTACTTTGCAAGTAACCTTCTTGCACCAGGGTTTAATGATTAAGACACGAAACACTTCAATCCAAAGGTCGTGGGTTCCCGGTCATGCATCAATAATGTTTTGCTATTAAAACATTGTGAGAAAAACCAGTTAGTATTGTATTAAGCGGCGATGGGCTTGCGTACTGTGGTCTACTGTAAAATGTGTAAGTGCCAAGTCTATTTACGTGCCTCTGATTTTTAGACATTTTCAAGGATCTGATCACCTTGTTCGATTGGCATCACACTGGAGCTCTACATAGCTTTAAGAAAAGGATCATTAAAAAAAAGGTAGACCCCAAGCCGTGTTTGTTGCCTGATTCTTCTAGGCTTGGTCGCGTGGAATCGGCGTAGCTTCACCTAGTTCCTAAGACGTTTCAAAGTGATCCTTGTGATTTTATTGAAATAAATGATTTTTGAATTTGAATTTGAATTTGAGCACATAACAATCTGAGATGATGTCTACCTTAATTGATAGGTACTATTTGATCTGTCTTTAAATTTTATCATAGCTTGTAGGGATGTTGTTTTATCCGTACAAATCGTTCAAACTAGTGTTTGCCTCTATAAAATTGACCGCAATACCCCGAGGATTAGTCGCCGAGACATAGTGGCACCGAGCGCATCAGCATTAAAATAAAAATAAGGGTGCTCATAAATAGTCCGCACAAAGACAAGATATACGGTTATAGCGGCAGACCGGTCGCTGCGACTCCTGTTGTATGTACCTATAACCTGAAATCAACGTGATTTGTTATTCTGTATTCTGTATTGCTTTTCCTTTTGTTGTCAGAATTCGCTGTCAATAACGATGGTCGATCGGTCAGGCTAGCTAGCTCCTAGCCGACTGAACCACAAATTTCTTCAAAAACTTCCACATTCATATTGATATAATATATAAAATATAATGTTTGTAGGAATTGTTTTATATAGTTAAACTTTTGTACACTCCCGTCTGTCGTTTTTGTTAATCCTGTCCGTCCAAAGGTTGTCTGAAAGGCGTCGCTTTTAGTGATAAGGACGCCCAAGTAAATTAATGTTTGTTGTTGTCACGCCCAAACGACCCAATGGATTTGAATAAAACTTGGAATATATAAAGCCTATGCTTTGAAATACCATATAGGCTACTTTTAATGCAGACACCACGCGATCGAAGCCGCTGGCAAAAGCTAGTAAGTCTTAAAGGACATCAAAAAGTAATACTCACGCCTGTTATGCCCAGGTTTGGCTGTCTCTCAAATATTGAGCTAGGTACATACCTCTCAGACATACGAGTATGTCTAAAGGCCTGTTTCACCATCTTCAAGTAAAGACCTAAGTAAGCTACTCGGCGATTACCAAAAACGAACGTACCATTTGACATTTGATAGTTTTGACACTTTCATACATTAAGAGGCTCCCAGTCGCTGATTGCTCTTTTTCGAAACGAAAAAAGAAATACTTCTGAACAAGCCACATCTCCTATTTTTATAAGTATATTACTTCAGGTTCCTACCTAGATTTCTATTAAGCTGAAAATATAATAGCAGAAACTTTTAACGATAAAGATATTATTTCAAAATGATACGTTTTAGAATTTATGATCGAAATATTTTGATAAATACTATTAAAATCAACTTGTGATTTATTGTTAAAGATACGTAATATGTAGATCTAGATTTCTATTAGAATAGATTTTTGATAAGTAATTATAAATAATTTATATCATTAATTTATTCAAAAAGCTAAGGCGGACCACGCGCCGACGTGTGTTTGTCGTCATTGCAGCGGTCGGTAGGATTATTTATCGAAGTGATTAAAGATGGGTACATCTTTATTCACATATACTATACTTTATAAATTAGGAGATGTGGCTTGTTCACAAGTATTTATTTTTTCGTTTCGAACAAAAACAATCGTCGACTGGGAGCGCCTTAATATAGCGCTAAATGGGAAGTAACTAATCAACACTTTACTTGAAGATCATGAAACAGGCCCTAAGAGTGGTAGTCATAGGAACGTTCATACTTAATACGACTGAAAACCAGCGTCGCATCGCGCCTTGCCTACTAACTAGGTTCGGCGCTGTGCGGCTCAATGCTGAGACTATACCTATTTGCTCCCACAAGGCACAATCTGCTGTCTATTGTTCCTGTTCTTTTAATTATTGTGTTGTGCTTAGTGTGTGCAAAAAATGTGATTTCTTTCTTTCATGCTTTACATTTGGTACATGTCCACACATACATGCCTCCACTTTAGATTTAGTACATATATTAACTACTGTATCTATTCCATGCGTTATTTTATTTGCAAGGTCAGATGATTTTGATACATTTACTGAGTGGAGCACGACGAAATTCTTGAATAATCGACACTGGAGTTGACTTTCAAAAGATATCCCCAAGCTATTGTTTCTTAAGAAATCGTGACCGTCTTCCCAATACGGTAACGTAGCTGTAAAATCGGTCGTTGACTCTTGCACACCATTTGCGGCCGTTAGATGACAAACGCGAGTTTCGAACACGCTACCTTTAAATCCTTCCCGGACCGTGTCCAATCGGTCATCGTATCCCCTTTGAGAAAGGTCACGCCGGTATTTTTTGGCGCCAACACGGCAGAAATAAACAAGAATGGCTTCAATCGAAAACCCCGTCCACCCTTTTAGAGGGCAAATGATAGATGAAGGCTGTTCGTTATGGTAACGCGACTGAAATTAACGTTGAAGTAGAAAGGTTCGGACAGGTGGCCTTAATCATTTCTCGCCGGAATTGTTGAGCTGAAAGTCTGATAACTTCCCATTTTTATATCTATTAAATAGACAAAATATAAATAAAAAAAAATCACGACTGTAATCCTCTAGTACGGTAGACATCCTCTCAGACGCTTAGATCCTTTGAAGATGTCTAGTGGGGGTAGTCAGAGGCACGTCCAAACATTATATTTGGCACATGCCCACATTTTGTAGTAGTTAGCATTCCATACGTGACAGGTTGCAAGCCCATCGCCGCTTATAAGAACACTAACTGGTTTCCTCGCGATGTTTTCCTTCAACGTTGTAAGCACGTGTTTTTGATGCGCATATAAATTTTCGAACAGAAAAATCCATTGATGCACTCCGGGATTCGAACCCACGACCTTCAGATTGAAAGTCGAGGTACCTCCCACTCGGCCAACATGGCACATCTATTAAATATCCATTAAATATCTATTAAATAGACAAAATATATCTAGTAATAAACCGCTAACCTATTTATTTCTCATGATACTAATAAGTTAGATGTCTATTCAAAATCTTAGAATACACTTTTGTAATGTCACGCTTGAATCAATTATCTATTTCAATTACTTACAATAAAAAGTTGGTTACGAGATGATTACTCCAAGATATAATAAATAATAATAATAATAAATATTGGTGGACATTTCACACAGCGCCATCTAGCTCCAAACTAAGCAAAGCTTGTACTATGGGAACTAGATTACTCATAGAATACTTATATACGTTTTTTTTATTGTAAATAAATACTTACTATACCCGACACCCAGACACAGAACAAACATCTATGTTCACCATCACACAAATGTTTATCCCGGGTGGGGATCGAACCCACAACCTACAGCGCAGAAGGCAGAGCTACTACCAACTGAGCTGTGAGGCATCCTCTCAGATCTGCTGGTACTCAGGCCCTCTAAGATGTTTAAGGGGTTAAGTCAGAGGCACGTAGTTAGCATTCTATACGTGATGCCAATAAAGACAGTGACCTATGCACAGTAAGTATCTACTACTGGCCTCACAGCTCAGTTGGGTAGTAACTCTGCCTTCTGCGCTGTAGGTTGTGGGTTCGATCCCCACCCAGGGCAAATATTTGTGTGATGAACATAGATGTTTGTTCTGTGTCTGGGTGTTATATATATATATAATAAGTATAATAATACTATATATATATACTATACTATATATACTATATATATATATATAGTATGTATTTAAAAAAAAAAAGTATATAAGTATTCTATCAGTTATCTGGTTCCCATAGTACAAACTTTGCTTAGTTTGGGGCTAGATGGCGCTGTGTGTATAGTCCGCCAATATTTATTTATTTATTTATTTAGCTAATTTCGACATGCTTCATTTTGTTATTCAGAAACCTAGTAAAGTCATCATCATCATTTTCTTCTCTTTTTCCCACTTAATGTGTGGTCAGCACAACATGCTGCGAAGAGGATTTGGCTTATGTTTTACAACCGGCCGCCTGCCTTTGGGAATACTTGTTGGTGCACTTCGTCGTTGTCAGAAACCTAGGAAAATAAGACAGAGAAATGACTACCTACTTGGTTCCTACTTTAGTATAAGTAGGTTTAAAATGGTACAGCAATAACTACGAGTATCTACTAAAAGGGGAAGTAGAATTTTATTTCACCACATTTTATTCAAGATCAACTCATCATTATACGTTCTAACCCCTTTATAGCAGGAAGAGTGGTTGGATAAATGGATAAGTCGTGTCGCAAGAGAGCCGGTTTCCGACGGGGACTTGCAACCGCTTTGAGAACGCGACCGTGTCGGAGTTGCGTAATCAGACGATGCAATCATGAAACAGGAAGTACTTTATAGAGCAACACGATGAAATAAATTATATAAAAAGATCTCTTAATTCCTATGAAGTTACATATTAAGGCGCTCCCAGTCGACGATTGTTTTTGATCGAAACGAAAAAATAAATACTTGTGAACAAGCCACATCTCCTATTTTATAATGTACTAGCGACCCGCCCCGGCTTCGCACGGGTAGCATGATATTATACATATAAACCTTCCTCCTGAATCACTCTATCTATTAAAAAAACCGCATCAAAATCCGTTGTGTAGTTTTAAAGATATAAGCAAACATACATACATACGCGGGAAGCGGAAAGCGACTTTGCTTTATACTATGTAGTGATAGTATATGTGAATAAAGATGTATCCATCTTTAAATCACTTCGATAAATAATCCTACCGACCGCTGCAATGACGACAAACACACGTCGGCGCGTGGTACGCCTTAGCTTTTTGAATAAATTAATGATATAAATTATTTATAATTACTTATCAAAAATCTATTCTAATAGAAATCTAGATCTACATATTACGTATCTTTAACAATAAATCACAAGTTGATTTTAATAGTAGGTACTAGCTGACCCGTGCCCGCTTCGCTGTGCGTAAGACATTTCTAATACCATCGTGGACTATTGGACGTGGAAAAGTTTCTGCTATTATGTTTTCAGCTTAATAGAAATCTAGGTAGGAACCTGAAGTAATATACTTATAAAAATAGGAGATGTGGCTTGTTCAGAAGTATTTCTTTTTTCGTTTCGAAAAAGAGCAATCAGCGACTAGGAGCCCCTTAAGTACTCCCAATATCACACTCGAGGATGGTCCGTTTTAAGTTCTCACACCAAATCAAACCAGCCAATACTGAGTATGAGGCTTCAATGTGGCAGAATGTTGGAAGATTGGTACAACTCAAGGACTAGATCCACCATTCTTCAGTGTATAATGCTCCTCCTGCTGAGAGAGCTCCTGCTTTTTATCCATAACTTGTAGATTTTTGAATGCCGCTATGTAATGTTAAAATTTTTGACTAAATATAGCTTTGTAAGAGTTGAGCTCTTCATCCAGATACATGTCATTCTTCACAGGGAGCAATGAAATAAAGGGTAGGTATAGGTAACCCTACCTACCCTATATTTCACTGAACTGTACCACTGTACCAAATGTTTACACATAATTGTTAGGTAATGCAATAGTACGAGTAAAAAGTTTTCATTTGAAAAATATTGTTTTTAAGAAGTGCCGTTGTGAGTGTCTGTTGAACAGCTCCTGATTCCATCATCAGGTCAGCTCGCTATCACCATATTATTGCATTGTCACCGAAGTTACATAAGTATACAAAATTTCAGCTTAATCAGTTGGGGATAACTGCTTCAAAATTGAGTTGCAAGATTCCACCTTAACAAACATAGTTACATACTTACATTGCAAGTTAAATAAAAGTAATGATGTGTTTATTTATATTCTGACAGGCCTGATAGTCGTCTAACAGATCATTAAAATTGAAAAAAGTTTCATCAGCCCAAGGCGAGAATTCGGACACGGATGACGCGGGTAGACCTTAACGATAGAAGGGTATTTCCTCTTCCTGACGAGGGGGGGAAGGGGGCGCTTTGTGTTGCGATAACCGGAAGCCAAGGGTTTGAGCGGAGGGTAATGTCAAAGGAGGTATTTTGAGCTCCTTTAGGATGCAGTGTTGTAACATGGGTTTTTTTATGCAGTGTGGAGTCTTATCGCAAGAACTAAACACCATGCTTTGTAGAAAATATAATTGTAGTGAAATTAGGTAAAATATTGGTTTCAGACAATCGTCAGCAAAAGGCCGTCAACAACTCGTAGATCTATTCTTCCTTGTTTATCCACGCGCATGTACACGAGTTCTTTCTAAATTCAAAACGTTAATTTGAATTTGTAATCTAAAACCAGCGAAAAAAGCTCATTTTAAAGTGGCCTGACACGAGTAGGTATAGGTTGAAACCATTCTAAACCGACTTCAAATAAGGCACTGTCGAAGAATGGCTCTCGCGCTGCAATCGCGACTAAATGGCTACTTTTAGTGCGAACAATAATAATTTTAGTTGGACTGAGTGCCGATAATGGCTACAATTTCCGACGATTAGCCGATTTTGCAGGACACTTGTAAAAATGGACGCAACTCCACTTGTGGTAATGGACCAGATTAAATCCTGGCCATTCTTGTGTGGACTGTTCCGAGAATGTACTCACAGAATAAAATACATTTTTATTTTAACCAATGTTTATTTTTACTTTGTCTGTCTCGCCCCTGAATGTTGGACAAGGATTTTTTCCAAAAAGTTCATAAGAAAGCACTTACAAAATCAGGGGTGGCTACAGCGGAAGCATCGCTAATGCACCCGAATGCACCCGTGGCAACCCTGCACGCGATCAATTCATTAGCTGCTATTGTGTCCCTAATAACATTTTTATCAAATCGATACAGGGTCATATGATTTTAGTGCGTTTTGGGTTCACTAAGCGCGTTGCTTATTTTATTTTCTGCTTTTATCATCAAATACGTGTAATGTTATCCAAAGAGCCCAAACAAGCATAAGTTATGATATCGGAACATGACAAATTTTAACTCAATCAGACTATTTACTGCGGAGATTCGTTAAACAGCTCCCGACTCCATCATTAGTCAAGCTGCTTAGGTTATCGAAGAAAACAATGGATTATTTCTTGATTACCTTTAGAGTCGAGTTCGAAACAGCATTATTATCTAAAGACACGCTGCAATCCAGTCCCATCAATTCACCCCCTTTTTGATAAACATTTGCCGTTTATTTATCGTTCACATTTTTACCGTGAAGAGGCGAAAATGGCGCCCTACGCTGAAGTTTCAGCGAGAAAATAAAAACGCGTTTAACTTTGTGTTAATATTATATTGTGGCATTATTGCGCCATTTATTATAATACCAGGAAGGGATGGGGTTGAATTCCCGTTTAATGGACGTTTTGTTTGTCAAAAACAATTTTTAACCAGTCTAACGATTTTATGCCTAACCTTTAGGAAGGGTGTAATTTTTCAGCGCTGATTTTATGCCGCGGTGGAAAGTTTAATGGGATCCAGAAATTTTGTAACGTGTGGGTTTTATTGTCATGAATAAGTTAAATGGGGTTAGCTTAGCATTATCAGACGTTATTGAATAGCTAGTGAGTACGCTAAAGAAGTGTGCCTACCGAGACTTTGCATTTTTCACACAATTGCTTGCTTTCCGATTCTACAACATTATAGTACACATTCGAGTAAAATTCAGTGTAGTGGAGATGTAGGTCATACCCAGGGTATTATTGTTATATGTCATTATATTGAGAAGGTATTCTAAGTCGTAACTTATAATTTTCTTACCTTATACTAACAATAAACAGATCACATTAAACATCAAGCAGATTTCGAAAGAATAAGGTTTAAGAGGTACTTACCTACTTTTGAAGGAAAATATTCATTTAATCAACAACGGAAAAAAAATATAATGGATTTCCTAGAAGAAAATAACGTATCCCTCCATTATCAGTAAGTAATCCATATCACAAAGGAGTTCGTCTTTTTTCGCATGCTCTCAAACATTGTTTTTCGGCGAAAGCCCATCTTCCGATAGCAAACCGATGAAAAGGTCGTTCATCGACCCAGCATGGGGAAAGAGTTCTACTTTACCCGGGCACACACAAAAAACATTAATTTTATCAACATAGCCTACTCCTTGGCTCAACCCAGCTAGGATTATTTTGGTTTATAGTAAAGATAGAAACATGACTGTAATCACCAAGTACGGTAGACATCCTTGAAGATACTTGAAGATTGCTAAAGGTCAGAGCCACATCCAAGCATTACACTTACAACCCGGTCACAATATCTGTGCACCTGACCTCGTGACGTCATCGTACGGGCGAGGCGGGAGAGAGAGAGAGAGCGGGTGAGGCGCCGCATGGCGGGAGAGAGAGAGAGCGGGAGAGGCGCCGCATTCCAGCGAGGTGCACAGATATTCTGACCGGGTTGTACACAGTTTGGAGTAGTAGCCATTCGACGTGACAGGTTGCAAGGTTTTTAAGAATACTTAATGTTTTCCTCGCATTTTGAGCGCATAAAATATTTTCGAATAGAAAAATCCATCGATGCATGGTCCACGTACACTTTACTTCAGATTGAAAGTCAAGGCCAATACAAAATTTGATCATATTTTAGTCTAAGGTATAATATTGTAACATTATTCTGGTAAATACGCGTATCTTATTTATCTAGATATCAAATCTAAATTGCATTAACGAGAAGAATCACCCTAAAAAATGTTAAACTTCAAGCCGTGTTTGTTGTTGAGCTCTACATAGCATTAAGGAAAGGATTATTAAAAAAAAAAAGGTAGACCCCAAGCCGTGTTTGTTGCTGATTCTTCTAGGCTTGGTCGCGTGGAATCGGCGTAGCTTCACCTAGTTCCTAAGACGTTTCAAAGTGATCCTTGTGATTTTATTGAAATAAATAATTTTTGAATTTGAATTTGAATTTGTTGCCTGATTTTTCCAGGTTTGAACGCAAGAAAATTCAGGGGTGGGATTAGGTGAATGAATGTACTTTTAGGCACCGAATATATGAATGATTGCAATATTCGTAACACACGTAATATGAAGATCAAACGGCTACATCGACACGTCTAGCGCGGTGGCTCTTGGACCATTGGATGGTCCTCGAAGCCACTTGAACCCATCGAGGGCCATCGCTGCACGTTCATGCCGCTATATGCCACTGCTATAGGTACCTACTCCATGAAGATTGGTGTTTAATGTTTATATTGTTTTGTCTTGTTATATTAGTAAGATATAAATTCATTTCATAATTCCTTCCCCTTTTCCCACATTAGGGATCGGCACAACATGTTGCGAAAGGATTTGGCTTATGTTTTACAACCGGCCGCCTGTCGGACGTCAACTCCCTTTGGGAAGGTAAAGATGCATTTATCATTTATTTATGTAGTTTTTCAGTCGTCACAATTCTGCAATCACCAGTCTAACTCAGATTGATCGATCTAATTAATTAAGTAATACAAACATACTGCAAAATGTGGGTATATGCAAAATGTAATGTTTGGACGTGCCTCACTAACCCCTTTTGACAGACATTTTCAAGGATCTAAACGCCTGGAGATTTCAGAGGATGTCTACCGTAAATGGGGATTACAGTCGTGATACTATTGATTATTATTATTATTACGAACTTTCTTATTCTGTTCTTATTAAATTCTAAGCCGCAGTAAGTCGCATCTGTTCTTAACCAGTTAAGAAACTGACGTTACGAGTATAACAACGCTAGGTAGCCGTTCATGCAAAAGACCCTGTACCAACCGTCCCCCCTAGAAATTCCCCCTCCCGTCACCTGCTGAGTCTTTAATTGAATAATCCCAGTCATTAATCATAGGACCGTCTGGAGGTGAACTTGAATTACTTTCAGTCAGTTCTTGCGATGGAGAAGTAGTTGAGACAATGGAGGGTGTGGTCGATAGTGATAATGTGATAAGTTCAGGAAAGTTGAGAATGTAGCTTTATACTTTTAAAACCATATTTAGTTTTAAAGAGCTCTCATTCAGCATTGCCATGTAACAAGACATACCCTCGTATTCAAGAACGACACTATGAGAACACGCACCCACAGTGGACGAAATCTTTTTTCATAAAAATTACTTTATGTGTTGTGTGACACTGCATAGTGTGACTAGAGGCACATTGTCGTGTGCCTCTAGCCAAAGTTGAGCTATATAGGCACACGGTAGCGTGCGCCATAGTGCCGCACAACACATAAAGTAATGTTTATGAAAAAATATTTCCTCCACTGTGGGTGCGTGTTCTCATAGTGTCGTTCTTGAATACGAGGGTTAATGACTCTGGGTAGCATAGTTATGACGAAGGCCTAGGACAGCATATGAACTGACTGGTCTTACAGCTCAGTTGGTAGCAGCTCTGCCTTCTGCGCTGTAGATTGTGGGTTCGATTCCCACCAAGAACAAACATTTGTGTGTTGAACATTGATGTTTGTTCTGTGTCTGGGTGTATATAAGTAATTATGTATTTTCAACAAAAAAAAAAGTATATATAAGTATTCTATTAGTTATCTGATTCACATATCACAAGCTTTTTAGTTTGGGGCTAGGTAGCGGTAGAGTTAAAAAAAACATATAATATATTAATATTATATTAAAAAAATATATTATATGATCTCGATCTACAAATAAATTTTACATTCAGTCCACTTTTGCGGCAACAAACAGGGTAGTGAGTTTAAAAGTGTTTGACCCGTTTACATACGAGTACTACCCTGAATCAGGGGTTAAAACTAGGGGATTGGAATTGGTATTTGATTAGGTACCTATAGGGATACAAGCCTACAATATTTCCGAAAAAATGCTATTTAACGTTATTTTACCCTGCGTGTCATTTTAGTTTTATCGTGATTCACTGAAACGTAGGTCCAAATATTTTTAGGTCCTTTGCACAAACTATTCCATTTGGAACAGAAGATGGTGCATTGCGGCTTATTTACTTAAATTATCTTGAAAACAGCCCACGTCCACATATAGGACTCGAAGGGCCATACCTACATCAAAATCGGAACCCCACACACGTACCCATGACCTGCCCGTCCCACGCCTTACCATAGAATAGCAAACATCTACTATACCTCTACCTCCGTTAAATGCAGACAGGAAGCCCCAACTCCTTAACCCACACAAACAAACCCCGTACACACAACTAAATCACTTTATAAATCACACGCACACATAGCAGCGCCCCTTTGTCTTAGCTAAGTGTCAACCAATAAAAACAAAGGATTCGAATATGGAACATAAAGTGCTGGCCAATCGCGGTGAGCGTCACGCGTGTTCATGCGCGGCTATTGGCTTGAAAAAATCCGTTTAGCTCCGATGACTCCGGCTAGACGTTAAGATTGATGCTACGAGACGTTTCTATTTACTAACCTCACTTTTATTTATTCTAGAAATACGTAGTTAGAATACTCAGGTAAGTTTCAGTTTCTTTTGCACTCTTTTCAAAAACTATAGAAGTATAATATAGTTTCAAACGATGTACAAGAGACATTGTGGTCACATAAAGTTATTATGAAGACATGGGTTATATAAAAGCGTGGTCGATAAGATTTTCGGTAAAAAAAAAACGAAGATTACCATGAGATGTTTACAGGCGGAAATAAAAGTAGTGAGCATAGGTTATTAAAATTAGGAGTTATGTTAAACGCTACAAACATGCCGAGTCCTAAATCTAAACCCTAAAACGATTCTCCTAAACCAATCCATAAGGCACTCAGAAGCTCACTCAGATCAATTGACAAACAAAGGCCATTGCACTTGAACTTTCCGACACATTAACGACTTAAAGAGTTCTTCGTTATTGAAGAGTTCATAACTTCCCGTCAGTACATCCAGGACACGTATGTTCACGTGAGAGCGGGAAGGGGGGGCAAAGGGGGGGCGTTCAGAGGGTCATTTATCATTCATATCATCTTCGCTCCACTTCGCTCGCCGCCGCGCCGTAAATAAATAAGAACAGACTCATCTTTTACAGCCGCTTACCATACCCGCACGCAAAACACCCCCTTATCAACATCATCGTAAGGTGTACTGTCCATTGTTAGCATACAAGAACATATTTCTTTTCAGTTCTGAGGGTTTTATTATGGATCGTAGGTAACTATGCATGTATTTTAGATAGGTTCGTATGTGTTTTTGTGATTGTTTCTAAGTCAGATCACGCGTTTCATATAAGGCTTGCTATTTGAAACTGTGATTGCTTTTTATGGAAAGCTGTTAGTTTCTAGAATCTATTTGTATCAATGATAATGTTGGTATATTGCGTGACTAAAAAAACACCTAGAGTTTTTTTTCTATTGAAAAAATCTTGTTTCTTACTTGTCATGGTTACTGGATAAACACATTCATAACCACATTCGTCAAATCATGGAATGACTTGTCCCATATAATAGCCAATACTTACTTCTAGCGCATCAAGAATGTTTGCGAATGCACGATTAGAGATACTTGCAGGCATAGTGCGCAAAAGATCAGAATTTCTGAAGAGTGCTCGGCAGTTCCAACATCTACCTGCAGCTCACTGCGGCGCTAATGGACTCTGGTTTTACTTTCATAGAGAAATGAGTATTAATTATCTTGTTCCTAGTCATAACCTAGTAGATATAATATTTAATTAGATGGGATTACTTATACGAGCTGTACCCTAATTTTTTAGTGTTCCGTACCCAAAGGGTAAACACGGGACCCTATTACTGTCCGTCTGTCTGTTCGCCTGTCACAAGGCTGTATCTCATGAACCGTGATAGCTAGACAGTTGAAATGTTTACAGATGATGTATTTCTGTTGCCGCTATAACAACAAATACTAAAAACAGAATAAAATAAATATTAAAGTGGGGCTCCCATACAAAAAACGTGTTTTATTTGCCGTTTTTTATAGATACGAAACCCTTCATGCGCGAGTCCGCCTCGCACTTGGCCGGTTTTTAGTCTGAAATAAAAATAATGGAATTAAATTGAAAACTCTATAAGAAGAAATTATACTACCAGTTGATTTCAGCACTCAATATACTTCGAGTTCTAACGAATTGCTAGTATTTGATAGTACAAAAAGTTATATGATTTATTGTCAGTGAGTAGGTAGTAGAGCTTATACAAATCAGAACGACAATATTATGATCAATTATTTACCCAATTTCGCATAATCTTCTTAACAGCGTTACATCAATGAAATAAGAATATATACCTAGAACTCACGAGCCTTAACAAAGCTTCCTTCAATTGCGAAATCTTTTATTATAGATATAAGCATATTATATGCTCTTCCAAATAAGTCCGCTCGTTCTAAGAAGATTAACAGCGATTGGATGTTCCAAGAAGGTCCACTTTGTCACATAATACCAAGGTAAGCTTAGAGCCCAACATAGTGGAAATCGATCAATGACCCTTAATAGCTCGCCTATCAGCAATTATACGAGAAGACGATGCTTTAATAAAACCGTGTACTATCCGGAGGCGCGTTTGTTTAGTCGGGCATAATTGCTTGCTGCACCTCTGCCTGACGAGTCGCCGGCACAAAAACTCCTAAATCCAGTTCATTAGGGCTCTATTCAGTCCCACCCCTGGATGGAGATACGCGGTGATTACTGCAACCGCTCCCGACGGCTCACGAATAAAGACTGCATCATAATTTCACCAGATACACCCTCGTGTCACATTAGAAGGAATAGCGATCTTAATTCCGCTGTATACGGTCTCATTTTGAATTGTGTACAAGCACGTCACTTGCACAATGATATGTAAAAATAATGAACAAACTTGCGCGTGTTCCAAGGGAACCTGTGTCTTGGATTGTTGGAGCGAAGCCTCAATTTCGCTTAGGAGGTGTGGACGGAGATGCTTTGTAAATTAATAGGAGGAAAAGTTTCACCGGCAAGGTTGTCGCAGTTGTGATTCAATTTGGACGCTAATTTAATGACGTTGTCGCGGAGGCAAACAAATTGATATTCATATGGGACCATCGTTGGCATGTTTTGTTTATGCTTTTTGCTTTAGCTCAGCTTACGCTAAGTAGACGTGGAAAATAAATTGACTGCAGTTTCACACGTGTTTGAACGCTTTGACTTTCATCGCAGTGAATTGTGGTGGTCTTTTAGCAGTTTATCATCATCTGTGGACGTTGCTGAACAAGGACTTTCTACACAAAATACTGCAAGCTACTCATTTTTCAAATCCCTACCAACTCTGCCGTGATTTTTAGATACATTTCTTTTGAATTTTAACCTTTTAATTTCCTTTCATGGTAGATCCTGCATTATGAACAGTAGCCAGAACGAGGTATGGTGTCCCAGAAAATGGCCATTAAGTGTTGGAGACTAGTTACTAAGATTAAAGTGCACCTTAAGATTTTCGCGAACATTTTACTTAGAAAGTCTTCGAATGTCTTTTCCCCATATTCTTAGTTTTCACCTCGCAATATCTCGACCTCTCGACCTCGACTCAACCTCGAAACCATGTTTTGGTAGCTTTAGTTGATTTTGTAAATAAATAAATAACAGAACTGTCAATTCAAGGTACCTCGAGAAAGACCTTGACACTCCTCGATATCTTCTGAACGACGAAAGCGTGTGACGGTTTGTTTGATGAAAATCTTCTTGGACTGATGACGTAATGATGTAATTGAGGAACCTTCAAAATATCGATACCAAACAGGTAGGTAGGTACCTTACCTACTTTTCTAGGAAAAGTTGGTAAGGTAGAAGAGGGCCTTGAAAGAGGATGAGTCAAGGTATAGTTGAGGTTACAACTACGAATATGGGGATTAGTTTAAGTTAGGTCAATGATCAGATTAAGGAATGGTGTCCCTGAAAAGCTCCAAATTGGGTGCTGTGAGTAGGTATCTGGTCCGGTCGAGGCTCGTTCCCAGAGCACAAGTAGGTAATTGGAGTGTCCGCGCGGCCGCATTGTTAGTGTCGTTACACCCTCGTTATTCAATTCAACAATTGCGCATGCGACTCCTTGTTTTGAGATTGAGGCTAATCTAAGGATTCGAAGAACTCGAAGATTTTGTTGTGATTTAAGACGTGAGTAACAGTCGATAATTGAAAAGGCACTTGCAATAAGTTCCAATTTAAACCCGAGTAGGTACTGAAAACACGAACTGAAAAGTATGAAAAACCGGCCAAGTGCGAGTCGGACTTGCGCACGAACGGTTCCGTACCATTATCTATAAAAAAGGCAAAAAAATAATAAAAATCGTTTGTATGGGAGCCCTCCTTAAATATTTATTTTATTTTAATTTTAGTATTTGTTGTTATAGCAGCAACAGAAATACATAATTTGTGAAAATACAACTCTCTAGCTATCATGGTTCATGAGATACAGCCTGTGATAGACAGATGGACAGACAGACGGACAGCGAAGTCTTAGTAATAGGGTCCAGTTTTTACCCTTTGGGTACGGAACCCTAAAAATGACGGTAGAAGCCATTTGCTGAATTTTGCCTGAATTTATTTTAATTTTGAAATTTTATGTCCTTACATAATTAAATAATTTGTAAGGAATAAATTTGGGTGGCGTCATGAATTTCAGAATCATCTCTGGATAGGTGCAGAAACAGTGAACAGTTACCATGAAAAGTGTACAGATTAGGTATTCTCTAACATTAGGTATTGCATTCAACATCATAACATGATAATCATGTTTTTACAAAATAGCCCTGCTGGTATGGGGCTCCAGAATGAATTTGAGAAAGTCAATTTATTAATAGCTTACGTCACCAACATTATTTTCAGGTAATATTTCGAAGAATCGAGAATCATCAAAGAACAAAACTGTTTAATGTTGTGCAAATACAAGCAATCTTCAACATTAAAAAGTAAATTTAACTGAAAATTCATTTAACAAAACGACAACGAATCAATCGGAAAGCGACAGATGTATTGATACCTATTTACAAGCGGTGTCATCAACACAGTCGGATTTAAATTTAATTTCATATCGGCCCCGGCATATTGAGATGTCGGGTTTACCTGTTGCAAAAAAGTGTAATAATACTGTTGATGTGCATTTTTTATTTTATGAGAGAGTAAAAACGTAAAAAGTCCTATCCTACTTCCTACTAATATTATAAATGCGTAAGTTGTGAGTGAGTGGGTGTGTGTGTGTTTGTTACTCTTTCACGCAAAAACTACTGAACGGATTAAAATGAAACTTTACGGTTATATAGCTAATACATCAGAATAACACATAGGCTACTTTTTATCCAGGTACGAGTACAACCCGTGCGAACCGGGGCGAGCAGCTATCTATTTAAAAAATATGTATATTATGTTATAAAATAAACCTATGCCTTCTTTCCGAAGAAAGGAAGAAAGACGACAAAGTTGAATGGTTGAAGTCACTGGGATTTTAATGTCGTATTTAGTGGACTATTATAAACCATTATATTAAATTCTACATATGCACACTGGATATAGGTAATGTTAATTTTTAGGATTCCGTACCAAAAGGGTAAAAACGGGACCCTATTACTAAGATTTCGCTGTCCATCTGTCTGTCTGTCTATCCGTCTGTCTGTCACAGGGCTGTATCTCATGAACCGTGATAGCTAGACAGTTGAAATTATATAATTACTAAAAACAGAATAAAATAAATATTTAAGGGGGCTCCCATACAACAAACGTGTTTTTTTGCCGTTTTTATAGATAATGGTACGGAACCCTTCGTGCGCGAGTTCGACTCGTACTTGGTCGGTTTTTTTTTCACTCCTGCCTGCTTGAACACATGTAAATTTATTATTTTCCCACCTCTGTGTTTACTACACTCTTTTGAAATCACATCACATAATCGCGTTACCCAGTCCACTAGTGGGGATTACTCGCTTTTTAATAATGTTGCGACGGGGGCGAGTGGGGACATTTTTACACAAAGAGGATTACTTTGGCCACGTTTATCTGCACCTTACAGCTCGGCTTAGACTAAATACCCACCCGCTTATGAATCTGTACATTGGCGTCTTTCTACGAGACATTTGATAAGTGATAGTCAGAGGAAAGTTTCTAAGTTTTCTATGATTGTTTGTAGAAAACCAAAGTTTGTGGTAAAATGAAGTGGCGAATTTTGGGTTATTTCTGTTGGTCGATTGCAGAATAAGGTAATTTGAACTCTATTTGTAAAAATGTATAGTTGATTTTAGTGCGCCAAAATGGTCTCATAAAGAACCAATTTGTCTTGACTAGAGGTACAAAGAATAGGTTTTTCCGTTTACGTTATTCGTTACATGCTCAATTACAAATGCCAAGTTATTGTACACAGTGGTGGTTCCGTGAGTGCATTCAAATATTGATCGTAATTCTATAAAATTCTAAATTAATTTTTACAAGAATGTGACTGCATAAACTATATTCAAAATGTTAATGCACTAAACTAAATAACCCCTCAATTATCAATTTGACACAAGTCTTTATAACGTTATTTATTACCCACCTATATTTTTTTATACTAATCAGGAAAGTATTTAAAATTATAGAACCATAAGGTGATAAAAGTAAAAGTTATGGCGAAAAGCATATAACTATTACCTAGGATTCAGTTAGTAGTTTCCGTTTTCTCACTATTAAATATACATACACAAGATTCCGCCCGCGGCTTCGCTCGCGTGTAACCTGGATAAAAAGTGTCCTATATGCTATTCCAGGGCATGAGCTATGCATGTTCTAAGTTTCTACTGAATCCGTAATGTCGTTTGGGCGTGATTGAGGCACAAACATACAAACAAACTCAACAAACTTTTGCAATTATAATATTGCTAAGTTTATCTTCATTAAATATTAATTAAAAGAAACAGATGTATCAATTTTGATAAGAATTAGAGAAATATTCTAAAACTAAAATGTGCATTGTAATAATGTATCCAATTTTTTATTGTATTAATAGCTCACTATTTTGGATATAACGGCTTTCACATAAAAGGAAGATGTATGCTGCCACGGACTTTTATTTACAACTATTTAAGACAAACAATCCTACAATACATTATTTTCGTGTATCTCCAACAGTTTAGGCAGAGCACGCTAAGATAGCTCTCAGAAGCAGTTTTTTTTCCGACTTGTAATACTTATCGCGTAAAAACATCCCCTTCTTTTATTGTAGTCGGAAAAAAATAGCCTATGTGTTATTCTGATGAATAAGCGATATTATTGTAAAGTTTAATTAAAATCCATTCAGTAGTTTTTACGTGAAAGAGTAACAAACATCCATACATACGTACATACTCACAAACTTTCGCATTTATAATATTAGTAGGATGTGTTAAATATAATGTTGCACTTAAACCAATTTGAATCCAATTGTAAAAGCCGTGTTGGCCGAGTGGGAGGTACCACGACTTTCATTTTAAAGGTCGTGAGTTCGAATCCCGGCGTGCATCAATGGATTTATATGCGCTTCAAAAACACGTGCTCAAAACAGTGAAGGCAAACATCGTGATGAAACCAGTTAGTATTCTTATATAGCGGCGATAGGCTTGCAACCTGTCACGTATGGAATGCTAACTACTGCAAAATGTGGGCATGTGCCAAATATAATGTTTGAGCGTGCCTCTGACTACCCCCTCTAGACAACTTCAAAGGATTTGAGCGCCTGGAGATCAGAGAGGATGTCTACCGTACTTGGGGATTACAGTCGTGATCCTATTTTTTATTTCTTTTATTTGTACCTATCACATCTAATATTAGAATAGAATACATAATATTTTTATTGCACACCATAAAAATACAATAATACAAAAAAATAAACAGAATAAAAATTATCTACATAAAAAACACGCGAAAGATGCAATTCAGTTTCACATGTTCTATTCACATAGGGGAAGTAAGATCAGACAATTCCTAAACAAAACAATTGAACGGAACGCCCATGGTTCTCAAAAGTGTAGCTAAGTGATATGCAGAGAGGCATCATTGCCCGTATCTTGACACCCCGACAGCCAGGAAGCGGGAGAGGTGGCACACTTCATTACTCCTACGCTGTAGGGTTGCAAGCTTTAGCCAGCAATTTTCCTAAAAAAAACTTCCAAAAAAAAACATTGTGAAACACCAACAAATTTTTGAGTTTAGTTGTGTTGGCTGGGAGGTACCTCGACTTTCAATCCGGAGGTCGTGGGTTTGAATACCGGCCGTGCACCAATAGACTTTTTTGTTCCAAAACAATTACATGCGCATAACCACGTGCTTATAACGGTGAAGGAAAACATCTTGAGGAAACTAGTTAGTATTCTTGTAAGCGGCGATGATGCGCTTGCAACCTGTCACGTGTGGAATGCTAACTTCAAAAAGATGTAGGCATGTGCCAAATGCATTTTTGGACTTGCCCCTGACTAACCCCTTTGGACATCTTCAATGGTCTGAGCGTCTGAAGATCTGAGAGGATGTCTACCGTACTTGGGGATTAATCGTCCTGATTTATTTTATTTTGTTTAATGATTAAAAATTGTATATGAGAAAATTTCACTTTTTTCCAATAATTTTTAACGTATTGAATCTCTTTGAATTTTGGTTTGGAGGATGATATTTTTAAATGCCGAAATTCGTTTTTCGTTTATTAAAAAACACACGCTATTCTGCTGACGAAAAAATATTTCCAGCTTTTGGATTTCATGGAATTTTCATGACATTCGACGTTGTATCCGGCATTTTTTTTTTCAAGGTAGCCCTATCCGCACATCAAACAATCGCGCCGCGCCGCGCCGCCGCCATCTTGCCGGAAGTGACGTCGGTGACGTACCACGATCGCTTTGATCCACACAAAAATAACTTCAGTTCAGTCGCGAAGCATTGATACAACAAATGTAATTGCTTCTTCGTCTAGCTATGGCGACTTTACGTGGTGAAATAGAAAGGGTAAAAATTTAGTTTATTCATGCAATAAAATAGTAGGCATAAAAAGCCGAAACACAGATACCAATCCTATGATTTATGCTATAATACCTATAATGATAGTATGAGGTGCAATCAGAAATCATAATATCTAATATAAAAATAAATCGCTGAATGTGTTGCTAAGCGCAAATCTCGAGAGCAGCTGAACCGATTTCGCTAATTCTCTTTTTGTTGTATTCGTTATTATCAGGAGAAGGTTCTTAAAGAAAAAAAAAAGAATTTGACAGGACAACGACTGTCGGGACAGTTAGTAATAATAATGCATGTAAGTAGTATAAAAAACAGTATTATTCAATATTTTGTCATCTTCCATTTGATAAAATAAAAGATAACTAGCTACATAATTAGTCAAATTTTCCTAAAACATGGTCTGAAAGAGTCATGAATTAATTTTGTTGGCTGCCTACTAATTTGATAGAAGCCATAAAAAACTATTTCATCATTTTATTTTTTATTTTTCAATCTATAGTGAACTAGATTACTAGACATAACTATAGATTTTTACGCGGGCCTTTATCACGTAATTTAATGTAACTTTTGTAATATAGTAGAAACTTTGGGAAAATATATTTTTTACATATCTAGTATCAGTATTGTTATTCAATTCCAACTCAACATCACTAAATCATCCCACACTTTTTATCAAAACCGAACCACCGTCCTCAACGTGACACCTTGTTATAATAAATCGCCAAAACAAAAAGACCATCACACTAAATCATTGCACTATTCAAAATAGACTCCTATACATTAAAAAAAACCGGCCAAGTGCGAGTCGGACTCGCACACGTAGGGTTCCGTACCATTATCTATAAAAACTGCAAAAAAAACTCACGTTTGTTTTACGGGAGCCCCGCTTAAATATTTATTTTCATCCCACCATCTCGGAAAGAGTATTTTTGCTCTTCAATATCTGAGTGCAAAAGCCGTTTTTATTCTCTAGAGGATAAAGTAAATTGAATTTAGAACATCGTGTGCACTAAGTTTGTGAATTAAAAAAATCATTAAACCTATTTACTGCTACCTCTATGGTGCCGAATATATCATACAACTTTTTTTTAATTTGTTAAAAACTCAGACTCGGAACCTTCTTGGTGTTGTTTTTTTCAATTTGCTTTGTACGCGGTTCTCTACGCGGCATTTTTTCACGTCATTAATAAGATTATTCTGTAATACTTACCTGTCATAATTTAGTAGCTAATATCTAAACTGAAATAAAAGTACCTATCTTGTGATTGTAAACGTTTTTTTTTTTTGCATTTAGTCATTTCTTCGCTGAGGTGGAATGAAAAGTTACGTGTTGCACTCGAGTGCAAAGATTTTTCACCTCGTGCTCTTTTGATTCCCTCGCTAACGCTCAGGATTCTAATTTTGAATCACTCGCTGCGCTCGTGATTCAATTTTAGAATCCTTCGCTTGCTCGGTCATCAAAATTGAACACGCGGTTAAAAAGCAACTTTGCACTCTTGTATAAGTATAACAAATAACTATTAATTCTGTTTTAGGTAGCGGCAACAGAAATACATCATCTGTGAAAATTGTAATAGTCTAGCTACCACGGTTCATGATATACAGCCAGACAGACGGACAGCGAAGTCTAATAGTGCCCCGTTTGCACCCTTTGGCTACGGAACCCTAAAAACGTAAAATTAGTAGAAAATCTGAAGAAGAAATCGGTAAAAGAGTGTGTCATCTCGTGTCAAAAGACAAAAGACGGTCTTATTTGAGAAGAAACCTCCCGATGCACACAATGGCGTCAGATGTCACGCTGTATCAAGTGAATTAAGGGCATATTATGTTCGATGAAAGGATTACACAGGTGTTCTGACTGGTACAAGGAAAATGCATGTTTGGACGAGATTTGTTTACTAATCTGTGTTGAGGATATTTTTTATATTGAATAAATAGTTTACCATCAATTTTTGATGTTACATTTTGTACAACTACCTAAAATTATAGCCGTCCTTGTTTTTTTATTTATGAAAGGGACGGCTACATTTTAATTGCAGACAATTTAAGTTTATGTTAATATGAATAAATAAATAAATATTGATGGGCATTACATACAACACTATCTAGCCCTAAACTCAGCAAAGTTTGTTCTATGGCAACCAAATAACTGATAAAATACTTATATATACTTTTTTGTAAAAACATAATTAACACCCAGACACAGAACAAACATCTACGTTCGTCACATAAATGTTTATCCTTGGTGGGAATCGAAACAACAACCTACAGCGGTAAAATAATGCAATAATAGAATCGACACCGAACTGCAGATACCTATACTATAACTAGTTAATTTTAAAACCTAAAATTTAGTAACCTAGTAATTGATTTTCTATTTATTTTGTCCCATTGCTGGGCAAAAGTCTACCTCAAATCGATTTGAGTATTTTATAAATTAAACATCAAACCATTACAATGTCTTCAAGATGTCTTCGAAGTTTCAATAACAACTGATATGAGGTCCCATTAACCTCCTGCGTCACAATGCACTTTGTCTCGTCTCGCGTTACCTGTCGCCGGCAGCCATTAGTTGTGACCTCCCAGCCTCCCATGGCTAACTTACCCCCTGAAACTTACCCAGGTCAGCTTAACGAGAACAGCTACATCTCTTTTACATGACGGTAAAGTGCCTCTTCATAGCTCCGTATATATCTACGAGTAGAGCTAGCAGATGGAATGACCTGAATATTTGGGCAAAATTTCAATTTGATTTTGGGATAATTGTCTGGACAAATAAAATGAAAAAGAGACAATTTTTATTTTGCCGGGACAGACATGACATGTCGGAACAATCCCGATGAATCCCGACCATCTGGCAACCCTAGCTACGAGTAGTTCACTGGTACCTAAGTCCATGCGCGTTAGGTCAATCCAAGTGTTGCAAGTATTTCCGTCACTCATCACAAATTTATTTAAAAAAAAACCAGCCAAGTGCGTTTCGGACTCGAGCACGAAGGGTTTCCGTAAAAAACGGCAAAAAAACACGTTTTATGTATGGGAGCCCCTCTTAAATATTGAACAGAAATACATCATCTGTGTAAATTTCAACTGTCTAGCTATCACAGTTCATGAGATACAGGCCTGTGACAGACGAACAGACAGGCGGTCAGACAGACGGACAGCGAAGTCTTAGTAATAGGGTCCCGTTTTTACCCTTTGGGTACGGAAACCTAATGATCATTATGTCCACTAAATAAAGTCAATTTAGAGTTGAAGCTTCTGTGACGATCAACGACTTAGCTCACATCTCAAAGTCAAATTCAAAATTTACTTTAAATACCTACTACATTGCTTGTACTTGGTTTCATGGCAACAATTCTCACTTTAGAAGCAAAAACGATCATCTACACGCCAATAATTTAGCATAAATTATCATTTGCGAAAATAAATTTAACATTTAAATTTTTACTACACAATAATTATTATGCAAAGAGACACTGCCTCTCTCGAAATGTTGCTCTCTTCTCCTTATATTGAAGTTAATGGAAAAAATTGATTTTTGGAGGATGTTTTAAATTCTAAATTAACCAAGTGATTTCAATGAACAAACGCTTTTTTGACTTTGAATTTGACTTTACGTAGGTACACGGCTGGTCCGATTTGAATAATCGCTTTTTTGTAGAAAATGACTTCGAGGTGATCCCATACAAATTTCATGGATATCGTATTAGTAGTAGGTAAAATTAAATAAAACAAAATCTTGGCCAATTTTGGCTGTAGAAATTTGTATGTCATGGTTTTAAATAGATACTTGGAACTTTACGTATTAGGAGTTCTTCGCTTTGTAATAAGATCGTTCACTAAACCCTTAAAAGAGTATCCCTGAAACAATAGCGGGGTATTTAAAGACCCGTCGATTTGTTCTTTCTAACAAGACAATTTTCTGCAATGTTCATGTTTTTCAACTTTCTTGTTGGAAAAACATGGCATAAGTTTCATTGTAAAACTGTCAAGATTGAAAAGCACTTAAACCATATCGAGCTGCCAATCAGCGTATCTGCAAATATCACGGCCAAGTTCAACCAACAGTTTCATAGGAGGTAAGTAGGGTATTGTATTCCATATATGTATTACTAGCTGACCCGTGCCCGCTTCGCTGTGCATAAGACATTTCTAATACCATCATGGACATTTTTGTAGACGTTTTTAAGGTGTACAATTACTTGTAGTACATTATTTTGATATATCTCGTGGGGTTCAGCCAGCATTTGCAATGTAAGCGCAAAAAAATGTGTTTATTTACGACATCACATTAGAAACCTCTAAAATTATCAGTGTTTCTCTACTATATTATGCATGTATTATACATATAAACCTTCCTCTTGAATCACTCTATTTATTAAAAAAAACCGCATCAAAATCCGCTGTGTAGTTTTAAAGATATAAGCATACATACATACAGACGCGGGAAGCGGGAAGCGACTTTGCTTTATACTATGTAGTGATAGTGATTTATTCAGCTGTAGAAAAAGACTATCTAAAGTTTTGGCTTAGTAGAACTTACGTAGTACGATGGTATGAGTGATAAAGACGACGCTCTGCAAAAACGAAACTACCGACTTTCTTACTCTAAAGCTCGATGTGTCATTTTTACGGCATGGTGCTATACTCAGGTGTCCTGGAAGAATCGTTTTTTAGCGATAAGGTCACCCATTGTATTTGAAAACGATTTGTTTGATGTTTTGCTTGTTTATTTCGTATTATCTATCAATAAGTGACTTTTGTATAGCATAGCTAGCTTCGTTTTTAGCTGTGGCAGCCATCTTGGATGCTAGCCAACTTACATTTGCACCTGAACAATTCGAATTTGCCATTACAACGTCGATAAAACTTAGCCAATAAAGTTCGGTTTCGCACTGACTCAGAGTTCACCGACTGACTGTGAGTTTGTGAGTATTGACCCAAAACTTCGCCATTTGCCCCGTGATTACTCGCACTATTTCTGATACACTGACAAGTGACAGTTGTTATTAGTGAGTGTCAGTTACTGTTACAGTCTTTTGTTTTTGATTACTAAACTTGCACATGTTTCTTAGTAGTTTCCAGTTTTGACCACAACTAATGATTTCCCGTTTTGTCTATTTACATAATGAATAAATAAATATCGCTTGCTACAAAACCTTTGCTTAACCTAATATATAGATAAATACTCTATTCTATGTTGTTTAAAAATTGACTTTTTTATCATTTTTTCAATATAAATCGTTTATTTGAAAATTAAAATGTTAGAATGCTCACAACCAACGTTCTCACTCTACTCGTAGCTTCAATAGAACCTACTGAATAAGTAGTCGAAAAATATCCTATTTACTTACAATCTTTTATTTAGCTTGCAATGTATGACTGGCCTCACAGCTCAGTTGGTAGTAACTCTGCCTTCTGCGCTGTAGGTTGTGGGTTCGATCCCCACCCAGGACAAATATTTGTGTGATGAACATAGATGTTTGTTCTGTGTCTGGGTGTTACTATGTATAATAAGTATGTAATTACAAAAATAAAATAAAAAAAGTATATAAGTATTCTATTAGTTATCTGGTTCCCATAGTACAAGCTTTGCTTAGTTTGGGGCTAGATGGCGCTGTGTGTAAAAAAAAAAAAAAAAAAAAAAAAAAAAAAATGTACAATGTATGTACATAGTATAAAGCTATAAAGCAAAGTCGCTTCCCGCTTCCCGCGTCTGTATGTATGCTTATATCTTTAAAACTACACAACGGATTTTGATGCGGTTTTTTTTAAGGGCCGTCTCACACTCACACACGTATTTCAGTGATTTTCAGGTACCGATTTAAAAACCAGGAATCACAATTGTGAGGATATAATGATACAAAATTACTGATAGTATATTCATCTTTAATAGTAGATAATAAAAACTGGCCAGTTCTATACAACATTTTCAAAAAAATACGTTTTTACCGTCGCAAGAACCGCTGAAAATGTCGAAAAATGGGGTCTGGTTAGGTACCAAAGTACCAATATCTTTAAATCCACAGCATATTTTTATTTGAAAATGATACGAAATTATAGATTTTATATTTCTCTATACCGCGTGGCATTATCTTGTTTTCAAATAATTTACTTTTTCATTTATGATCAATATAAAATGCAATAAAATTTCATACATTTTTTCCATACAAAACTCACATTCACCTCAAGTCGGCACGTCAGTTAGCGCTCAGACGCGCTCGGGGAAGCACGTCCACGTCACATTTTTCTTCAAGATTAGGGGAAGTGGTACAAAAGCGAATACTGGGGTAAAATACCGGAATCCGGAGGACATGCAAAACTAATGATAACATTTGTATAATATATTGCCTTGAAGAATTAAGTGCAAGCAACACAGATGAAGGTTAGGTACAATGCATGAGTTGTAAGGGCTGGGCTCATGTACACTGTACAGACTATGAAGGAGTAGGATGATTTTTTTGTAGAAGAAGCGTTTCATCGAGTCGATCGAGAGACAATAAGATAATAGTTTACGGTTTTACCTTTTTAAATACGTCGCGTCGGAGCAAAATCGAAATAAGCAGATGTTTCATATTTGGTTGTTATTTTAATAAAAATATTAAATTTCAAAAAAATGTGAACTTGATTGTGTCCCTAATTAGTCCTACTAAATTAATATAAATAATGATTTGATACATTTCTGTTTTGAAATAAAAGTTCTATATAGGTACCAAATTCCTTACCTGTATGGTTTTGCCCGATCTACTCTTTATTACCAAGCGTGTTTTTGTATACATGGATGGAAAATATTGATACTTTATCTGAACAAAATGGAAGTAACTATCTCCATACTTATTACCAAATTCGATTTCGAAAAGTGAACAGGAACAAGAAAGTGAACGGGAACGGGAACGGCAACGGGAAAAAAAATAAAAACCTTGCAGTGAGTTCAGCTTGATACCACGGTAACGAGAACGGGACAAGGAAAGGGAACAAGAACGGAACTCATCACAACATTTGTTAATTCTAAAGCGAAACGAAGTTCGCCGGGTAAGAGTAAAAAAATATGACATCCCTTGTTTGACCCTTGTTTGACTTGTGTACTCTTCAACGGCCAAGTCACACAACATTCTATAATAATAAAGAAATCGCAGTAAAGAACCTCAGACTTGACACGACTTTGTCTAGATTTCATTACTTTTTAGAGATAAACAAGCAGCTCCATCGAGACTTGGCTAGTTTTTTACAGAATGTTTTTGGTGGGATTCTATTATCTAGTTCCCATGGTATAACCTTTGCTTTGTTTGGGAAAAGACGGCGCTGTGTGTCCACCATTATATATTTTAACCAGTTATCTCCAACAGATTGAGCTGAAATTTTGACAATAAGATATTTACAAACCTGCTTATCAACCGGAGCGGCTCATTTGAGTCTATTAACGTAATTTAAGCGACTGTCGGAATACCTTCAAAATAAAAGCCGTAATGTCTCGTACGTTACACGGTCTTTTTGCCGCAGGAAATGACAATTATATTTGGTTGGTACAATCCTTGAGGGAAGAGAATTGGTCGTCTTTCACACGCGCAAAATACCTTGAAGGACCCTTTGTGGACACGATCACACAACATGGCATGAGACAAAAAAAACTTTCATTCACAAAAATAGGTTGGTCGCGAATTTTATTTTTAAGTGCTCTCAGCACGCCACTAATATGTTGTGTAAGCTTATTTTTATTTTATGCTGTTTGTTAGGTACCTACCTACTGATAGATTTTTGGACTGTTTGAAGTCGGAAGTCCGAAAGTAAGTAAGTTTGTATAATACGCTAGAAGACACCAGAGCTAGCTTCTATCATGGCTTCGGTCATGGCTTAACGACTTTTTTTGAAAGCTAGGACTGACATTTACCGAAGCTTTTAGCTGTTAATGCCTATAGCGGTCGCCAATCCATTTTGCAACCGCGCTGAAGGTCGCTAAACTTATACAACTAAGTAAGCCACGCTACGAGCAACATCTGTAAAATTAATAATCAAAGTTATTAGAAAATCAAAAAAGTCAATGTAATGATGATTAAAAAACCCATGTGAGGTCTCAATGATGAGTTCTCAGAAAAAGATTACTGACGTTAATCACATTTTAATAGTAATTTCAGTTATTAACTTCATTAAATATAGACTGCAGCAGAGAGCGGTCCAAATCCGTGTTATTACCTTCAATCAATCCAATGGAATACCGATAGTAGGTACATGACTATAGTTTTCGAATTTCGGGCCGGACGAAATTAAAAAAAAACAAGGCAACACAATGCCAAGCTGTCTGCCAGCGGACAGGTATATGACGGGGCGCATTTTATTGGTTTTCCGAAACATTCCCTGTTCTATTACTAAATGAGTGGCGGGAAAAAAAAGCCGAAGAATCCATTTGTCAAGACTGGTGATTTATGGGCGAGGACTTTGAGATTCCTAGAAGAAGGACCAGTTTTGTTCTATTTGCTTACCTGTCATAGTGATTTAGAAGGGTACCTAATGTGGTAATGGTTTTTTAAGCCTAGAAAGTCGCGTACCCAGTATTTTACGAGTACTTACCTAAAATTATTTAACGTATGATGAGATAGTTTTTTTTTGCTATAATAATTGGGATTAAATACTTTAGAAATAAGTACGGAAAATAAGAAGTCAAAAAAAAAACTCAAATTTAGAGACTATTCTAGATACTAAAAAGGCCACATAACACGAATCATATTCGCATATGATTTGTATTTCTCCTCAGACCTTCAACATAGCCAAATAATATGTCGTCCATATTCCATGCAGCAAATTCTCACGCGCCTCAATAAATTACACCAAAATTGATGACCAGGTTCCCGAAGGCTGCAGGTAGCAGTAATAATGATGGAGATATTATCGTTGCGAATACTTGGAATAGTTTCGGCTTTCACATTGAAGTGTCGGGTTCCTTGACGAGTGTAATATGCAGTACCGTGTTAGGTACGCATACCCTAAGCACGGTGTCGGTGTTATGGCAAACATTTTGTGTTTGGGCACGACTTGCAAGTGAAGTGATAAAACTTCTGTTCTGGATATCATAAAATGTATATAATGTTATATACTACAAGTAATCAACCACAAATAATAAATAATAGTTATAATAATAAATAATAGTAGGTATAAATTATTATCTATAATTAGATATTAATCAATAATGTTCATCTTAGCACTAAATTTATTTTTTTACAAAGGCACCTTGGGTGCGGGTGTTTAAGTCTGTTAGAAAATAACTTCACGTGAACGAAGTCGCGGGGCTCCACTAGTATGCAACAAATTTTGAGTTATCATGATTATCATTCTTTTAAGACGAGTAATAAATGTTTTTGATGAATGCAGAATCGTTTTATCTCAATAACCGCAAAACATACAGTTTTGTTTTTTTATGACAAAGATAACTTAAGGATATAATCTAGATAAATTACAGACAAAAACACGATTAGTGAAAGTTTTCTTGATAGATTTATTTTCCAAAGTTGGCTCTTCAAAAACACTAGTTTCATTTTTAATCAAAACTATGAATAGCTAAGCAGTTTATTTTTATATAATTCGTTAGATAATAATATAATCATACTAGCTAAGTAAATTACAGACAGTTTCTTTTTAAACTTGATGGTTTTCAAGATAATGCAGAATCACGTGTTCCTTCATATCCGGTTAGACACAGCCCATACAAAAAGTCAAAAAATTTCACTTATACTTTATAAAAATTTTAGTGCTTATGATTTTTATCCTTTCACTTTTTATAAACCAAGATATTTTTTTCTTTTTATTCTAGTCCGAGCACAGATTCTGGCATAACTTTCTATTTCAACTAAAACCTAGCTATTTTTATTAAACTAAATAATGACACGTTCGCATTTCTTTGGACAGTCAATATCGCTTCAATATCGCCTAGTCATCGAGATACGATCGATATGTCTTCGGTATCACACCGCGATCGCCCTCAAATATGCTGACCTCATGTAGGTGTTCGATTACAGAATACACCGGGATACGGTATTTTAATTGATCGAGTTTATACGGTTACTTTATTGATCAATTGTAGTGATAAGTTTTACTAATTTTTTTCAAGATGTCCATTCTTCCAGGCAATATATTTATACCTCAAAAATACATCATTATAACGTAATTCTTAGATCTTAAGGCCATTGGACCCTTGAAAATGTCTAAAAGGAGTAGTCCGAGGCACGTCCAAACCATTACATTTGGCACATCCCCACATTTTGCAGTAGTTATCAGACAAAACGAATATTTTATGGGCTTGCAACCTGTCACGTGTGGAATGCTAACTACTACAAAATGCGGGTAAGTACCAAATCTAATATTTGGACGTGCCTATGACTAACCCCATTACATATCTTCATAGATTTGAGCTAGAGATCTGAGATGATGTCTACCGATCATGTTTTTTTTTTGTAAAAAAAGAGGCATTTTTATTTTTATTATGTAGCCAATAAAGTTTCCAATACAGTTCTACTACTGAGTAGAACTGTATTGGAAACTTCGTGGTGTAATATTTAGCTAAAATTAAGATAAGAGCGCAACAATAATGACGTTATTTGATCTCAGCTGATCCCAACGCAACTCTCGAGTCCCCGGAAGTCCATTGTTCCATAAAACTACCAAAATCGGGACGCGCCAAATCTCTCTAATCGAAAAACGTTTCAAGTTTTAGCACTACAAATCTGTCCAAGACATGTCGAACCATTTTATGAAAGGGTCCAGTAGTTCCATATAACCTTGCAAACTTATAATTCCAAGTCTGTCGTAAAAATCACTGTCCAAAAATCTATAAATCTTTTAGATTTCAAATTTTCGAGGTGATTTTTTTATTGCATGAGGAAACAAGTGACTTCTAATTTTACAACCTCGGTGGAATAGTGGGCGGGTTCGACCCTCGTTTCAGACAAATGTTTGCACGATCGACAAATATTTGTTCTTTGTCTAAGTATTGTGGCACTCACAGTTTCTGATAACCTACGACACCGAAGATCTTAGTGTGATCTTAGCTATGTATTTGTATCTAATCTATGTATACCAATATTAAAAATGCGAAAGTAACTCTGTCTGTCTGTCTGTGACGTTATCACGGCCAAACCGCTGGGCCAATTGTCATGAAATTTTACATAGAGATAGTTTAAAGTTGGGGTATATTTTAATCCAAAAAATATTTAATATTTATGAATTTCCATATTTTACGACAAAGTCGACTTCCTGACTCTACGTGTACAAAGTCGCGAATAAAAGTATTATTCATAATTTCAAAACTATTTTTACAAGTAAACAGATATACGAGTACATGATTGGCGAAGTTTCTATTTGAGCTATTTCATTCCGAATCCCTAAAAATAGTCAGCTAATCCGCGGTCTCTTTGACTCCATCGAACAAGGGTATTTGTTTCTGTAGTGAAGCTTAAAAAACCTTTAGATTATTGATTTCCTCGAAGTCTACGAAGGATAATGTTCTAAAACCGGGAACGAATTGCTTGTTGAGGGATAAACTCACCTCTCGTTACGGCAAAAATTAATTCGGATTCGGTAATCTGAGAAAAAATTACCTGAGTTGAGGTAGGAATGGAGTTTTGGATTTTGGAGTTCTCATGAATGAGCTACCTGTATTCGTAAGGTACATCTATATATATAAAAGAAAGTCGGGTTTGTTACAACACTTATAACTCGAGATCTGCTGGACCAATTTTCATGGTTTTTGATTCGTTTGGATTTGTCTCCGCCCCGAATAGCAGAATACATCTTAAAAACAATTAAAACTGGACGAATAAATAATTATGAAAGATGAATCATTTTCAATAAATGTTCATTGGTTTAGTAATACCTACATGTCAAACATTTGTTGTCCATCCAGTCAAATACTGTAAGTAATGATTGACATTTATGCATGCGTTCAGAAATGTGTTTTGTGTAAACTATTTAAAAAGGTTGAATCAACTATTGTCTATATTTTTTAATTTTTTAACGGGAACGGGAACGGGAGTTAATTCTAAAGCGATTCGAAGTTCGCCGGGTTAGCTTGTTGAATAATAAAACAATGCACTTGTGACAAGCTGATGCATTTTATGATGTTCGAACCATTTGCTTGAGCTGAATGGTAATTTTATCGACAGTGCCCAAAACTTACTACAATGCGAGAGATTGCAAATTTTGTAAGTTTGTATGTATGGTAATCTCTAAAACAACGGCACTTATTTAGAAAATTCTAAAAATTAAATAAATGAAACGGTATAGCCGTCCCCTCACAGACGATGAGATCCTAATGGGGAGAGAGTCTAATGGGGATTATTTACTAACGTATCCCAATTACTAATATATTTATTATTATATTGATGGTTGTTTTTTTCCCACCTGAGTTTCAAAGTCACGAATTTCGGAGAACAAATAAACGAAATAGTAAGTAGTATGTTTACATGTGCACTGTGATGGCGGCTGTCTGAATAATATTGCATAACGTGGCCGCAGGAGAAAGGAATTGCACCATATGCAGATGCTCAAGAAATACAGTACTAGGATTAAAATTAAGCGCTTCAGCTTTTTAGTGTTTCCAAATTGCAACCGATATGCAATCACTGTCCGGCCGTCCCGCGTCTCGTCAGTTACTAACGAGCTTAGAGAATGATGTAATAGCTTTATGGATAAATATAGGATCAGCATTAGTACGCCCTCAAAAAAGATCTTCAAGAATCTGAGTGCTTGGAGATCTGAGAGGATGTCTATTAAGTCTCTGTCTACTATGTTCAACAGTCGTGAACTAGATTATTTTTTTTCGAAATTCTTGAGCTACATTCAATAGAAACAAATTCCACGCTAAATATAGACAGTTGGTGCAATTAATAACCCGAAAGCGATACACAAAAACTCGTGAACCCTAATGAAATAAGACGAGCCGTGATCGATCAAAATAATAATTAATAATATAGACCCTCTGACGGAGCTCCGTACTTAGTCATCATGTTTAATTAAAAATAAAAATGGCTGCCCAAATTAACGGCTATATTTCAAGTTTCAAAACTTTAAAATGTTCAAGACGTTAATCATGCATTTGATATAATTGACAGCAGAATTAGCTTTACAGTTCTAGTGAACAAATACAGCTTCACAATTTAAAATTGGTTCCTATCATTTGTATTTTCACATCCAGTGTGATTGCAATGTGAATATCTAGCACTAGGATCAGTTGAGTTTTTGCAACTAAAGTGCTGGATTTGCAAATAAAAAGAAGGAAGCTACACTAAAGTGGTTTTTCAGTAAACAACAATAGGTAGATATAGTAATAAGTACGTTTCTTAAATGATACAATTTTTAGAAAAGTGTTATAATTACTCGTAAAATAAAAATTATTGCATTTTATATGAATGTATTTATTTAATTAAATGAATAACATCATCTAAATCCTGATACCACACTGTGATTCCCACGTGGTATTCGAAAATAGAAGTACCATGGTACCACAACACCTAGACCTAGAACAAACATTTATAAATAAACAATGTTCCGGCTGGGACTAAACCCGCACATTTTATCTCAACCGGGCAGAAATCGGTAAATTAGTCAGCTACTTTTGGTCACTAGAATTGTTAATCACCTTTTGATAATACATATGAGCTATGTTGCAACACTGTCTACTAAACATCGAGTGGACATGTAATATACCTACTACTGACAATTAGTATTGCGTTATATCAAATCATCAATCAAGAAATGACATTACCAGCTTATTGATCGGCGCTGACTTGTGAAATAATTTGACAAATCTACTCGTGTGGAGTCAATCAAAGTTGCTAAGGTCATTTTGACGCCACTGTGTGCAATGCAAAACTAACAAATAAAATTGCTTATTTGACTTGCTAAAAATTTATCACCAGATATAATTATTCTACTTCTTCTTCTTCGTGACCTTATCCCACTTCGTTTGTGATTGGTACAACTTATAAAAATGCATTTGGGTTGATAAATCTATATATATAAAAGAAAGTCGTGTTAGTTACACTATTTATAACTCAAGAACGGCTGAACCTATTTGGCTGAAAATTGGTGGGGAAGTTTAGAACCAGGAGACGGGCGTAGGATACTTTTTAAATGGGAACGGGAACGGGAACATTAACGGGATCGGGCACTTAACACAACATTTGTTAATTCTAAAGCGATACGAAGTTCGCCGGGTTAGCTTGTACTTGTAATAAAAGTGAGTTAGATGGAACTTTCTACTCATTCACGGGACATCTGGGGCATGTTTTATCCAGATCCTTTATCGTATTGTCATCTTAATCGGCCTCATCCACAGGAAAGACATGATTAATAACTGCGGAGCTAGCTAATCGCAAATATTTTACCATCAAAAACCGAGGTATCTCTAGACCACAACAGCTCTCAATGTAATCTTAGAAGCAAGAACTTAAGGTGATAAGTGGCATTTTTGACTTTTTGTATGGGCTGAGTCTACCCGGATAAGACGGGAAAAGTGATAAAACTGCATTATCTTGAAAACCATTTAATTTTAAAATAAACTGTCAGTAACTTACATAACTAGTATGATTATCTAACGAATTATATAAAAATAAACTGTTTAGCTATTCATAGTTTTTATTAAAAACGAAACTAGTGTTTTTGAAGAGCCAACTTTGGAAAATAATCTATCGAGAAAAGTTTCACCAATCATGTTTCTGTCTATAATTTTTTATAGTTATCTTTGTCATAAAAAAAAAACTGTATGTTTTGCGGTTATTGAGAAAAAACGATTCTGCATTCATAAAAACATTTATTACTCGTCTTAAGAGTAATCAAAGCAAAAACCTGTGAGCATAATTCATACCTACACCAAATGGGGGTCAATTCAGTACCAATCAAACTCTATCACTCAATTATATCACAAAGACAAGTGTGTCGTAATTGGATTAGATTGCGATAGGTTCATAATCACGTGGCTATAATTGGTGCGCGCGCGCATCGGCTAGTGATCGACGGCGCCGCGGGGAGCTCTCAGCCGCCAACAATTATATCGACACTCATAGAAAGGATACACCCAGTTTTAGATTAAAGTATTACTTGTATACTTTATTTATTTTGTTAAATTTGGAATCGAGTGGGAAATAAAAAAAAATTGGTTCACTACTGTAATCCCCAAGTACGCTAGACATTCTCTCAGATCTCCAGGCGCTTAGATACTTTGAACCTGTCTAGAGGGGGTAGTAGAGACACGTCTAAATATTATATTTCGCTCATGCCCACATTTTGCAGTAGTTAACAGTAGTAGGAAACCAATAGGTATAAAAAAACGCAATAATAGGTATATATGTATAGCAGTGCTCTTTACTGATGAAGGAATAGTGAAGGAATAGAAAATCCAGAAATTCGGAGATGAATGTGATAATGTGCTGTTCTAGGAACCTCCGTTAGTTACGTAACTTTTTGATATTTCACTTCAATATAACTTAATTTTGGTATAACTTCAAGTAAGAGAAGGGGATCAATACAACATTTTTGTATCGTAAAGGTCTCATTTCAAAGGTTTCTATCTCTATTGGCGTTGGCCTTGTAATATACATTTTATTTTATGTTAGACTATATAACTACATTCATGCGTACATTAAATAATATAAGATATAGGATGATAAATATACCTGCAGAGTTGTTCCATTAAGTTTTAGTACCGATCGGATTGAAATTCCCAAAATTGAAGTCGGTTGTTAATTAGACTGACTGAGGCTCAGTTGCTAGTAACTCTGCCTTCTGCGATGTAAGTTGTGGGTTCAATCTCCACCCTGGGATAATACTTGTGTGATAAACATATATGTTTGTTCTGTGTCTGGGTGTTAATATACATATTAACTATATTAAGTACTAGCCGACCCGTGAAATGCGTTGTCCTACCAAATTTCAATAATCGAATAGAAAAGATTGGGTATTTTTAGTCTGTGATGTCAGATTTGTTGCACACCAGCGCATCTATACAGAAATCATCCATTTTGCGTTTTTCTATCGTTTCGGGGGTGTTTTTCATATTTTAAAGTAGTCTATTATCTATTCGGGCATTATATCTACATCTACAGCAAATTTCAACTTAATCCGTTTTGTCGTTTAGGCCTGATTGAGGAACAAACATACATACAAACTCACAAACTTTCGCATTTATAATAATATTATTATGATCAGGTTCCTATAGTACAAGAATTGCTCAGTTTGGGGCTAGATGGCGCTGTGTGTAACATCCTCCAATATTGATTTATTTATTTACTAGCCGACCCGTGACAAACGTTGTTATGTCAATTTTTTTTTGAAACTTCGTTGCTATGGCGTCTAAATGTTTTTGGTCTGTGATGTCAGATTTGTTGCACATCTATACCAAAATCATATTTTTTGCGTTTTTTATCATTTAGGGGTTGTTTTTGGGATTTTAAGATCCTCTATTATTTATTCTGATTTTTTATCTACATTCTACAGCAAGTTTCATCTTAATCCGTTTTGTCGTTTAGGCCTGATCAGGGAACAAACATAGCTTTTTTTTCGCAAACTTTCGCATTTATTATATTACTAGCTGTCCCGACAGACGTTGTCCTGTCAAATGTCAATAATCTCACAGGAAAAAGCACAAATAGATAGTAACCGATTCTCAGACCTACTGAATATGCATATAAAATTTGGTAAAAATCGGTAAAGCCGTTTCGGAGGAGTAAGGTAACTAACATTGTGACACGAGAATTTTATATATAAGATTAGGAACAGATAAACAGATACAAATGACTAGAACTAAAGAGAAGTAATATCCACAATACGAATGTGTTGGAGGTCGAGGCAATCTGCGGAGCGGCGGGAGGTGGTCGATCGGACTAATGATAACCGCGATCGACGGATTATTACGTTAAACCCGAGCTAAACCCCAACTGTTTTAACATGCCGGCATTCCTGTGTCTGGCGAAACAGAATGCCGATGGTACTTTTTCTACAGAATAATATACTCTTTACACTTTCGTGATGTTAAATTATATAAAACTAGCCGACCCGTGACAGACGTTGTCCTGTCAAATTTTAATAATTGCATAGGCAAAAGCAATTTCAGGCAACTTCAAATTTTTCCCTACAAACATGTGCAAATTTCATCTTAATCCGTTTTGTCGTTTATTTTTGATTGGGGAACAAACATGCAGCCTTATCACAAACTTTATAATATTATTAGGATTCTAAATAGATAAAACTGTCTGACTGATCTATCAATGCACAGCCTAAACCAGTGCTGATCCTAAAAACTTGAAAGGAGAGTGTTTTTTTTTTATAACACTAAGAAATTCCTGAAATTCAACACCTAGGGTGGTACAGCGGGGGTTAAAGTCTGTTAGAACAAAAAAAATAACTTCACGTGAAAGAAATCGAAGGGTTTCCACTAGTTTTAAATAAAATTACAAAAAAATAAACATTTCGTTTTAAATACGACTAATTACCAACTTGTATTGTTGACCGTTAGAAGGTTACCTACGTTACAAAGGTTTTTCAATATTAAATAGGGAAATAGTCCGAAAGGTCCAATTTAAATTTCATCGATGCTGAATTTGTAGTGATCATTGTTTTCTCACATTTTTTTCTGAACTTAGGGTTTCGTTTAGTATCTTACTCATATGTAATTATTTTATTACATGATTATCAACAATGCCAATTGGAACGAACTTTTTTATTTAAAAAATATTTATGCTTATCACATGACTGTGCTCGAAACAGTGAAAGAATATACCGTGACGAAACCAGTTAGTATTCTTATAAGCGGCGATAGATAGCGTCTCCTATGGAATACTAAAGCTACCGCAAAAAAGTAGTATGTGCAATTGTGTCTCTTATTTTGGCCGTGTATTTGACTATAAGCTGAAAAATATTCAAAGGTCGAGCGCGTGGAGGTCTTCTTAGGAATTTTATTATACGGCTATTCTGGGAAGATGCTAACATGGATTTTCAAGCAGTTAATGCAATAAGTGAGCATTTAACAACTGCATAGTGTGGTGGTGAAGTCAAAATGTCATAAAGATTTCCTTGAACGGAGTAATGTAAGAGCTTAGCCGCTATGCCGTGGTGCTACTTCCGTTGAAAGGATTCCTCAATCTGTTGCGTTAGGACATGCATTGTGCCAAAGTTGACCTTAATGCACAGGATGAAAGGATCTGTAAAGAAGAGGAAACAGGTGCTTCTTTAAAAGTTCCAAGGCCATTTTGGGATCGAGAGCGTTCGGTCGATAGAATAGCGGCTGATTAGGCCTCGATGAATGGACGAGGGAGTCGCGGATCGACAAAGGCACGCACGCCGTAGTAGACAATCCGGCGAGTATCGATCTCCCGCGACCCTTCGACTGAGCGCCGACCGCGGCACAATGCCGCCGCTCTTTATTATAGCATCTCACATTGTTGTCATTGTTATTATTATGATTCTTTACCGCTTTCCATTGTCGGTCGGCGTTGTGGCGGTGCTTTTTCACGTCTCGCGTTTAGTCTGGGCACTGGGAGCGCGTCGCTCGCACGTTATTCGCGGAAAACGAGTGTTTTCCTCGCGGAAATTTTGTCACATTTGTATTTGATGGTAGATTTGATTTGGTTGTTGTGTGCGCGCGCATTGTTGTGTGACTGACGGCCGGCGGAGATGTGGCTGCCAGCTGACTGGTTCTATGTGTAGCTATAGCTACCTCGATTCTATAGATGTGTTCCTACCTATAGCTCTGCGTCGGACGGTTACACGTGCGCGATTTGAATTTTAAGTTATGGTGATGTTTGTGTGATTGCTATATCAAGGTATTATGTAACTAAGTAAATTATTTTAGAGGTTCTGTTTTTTGTACTCTTTCTCTTTCATTCTCTGACGAGGTCTTAGTGTTTGGTTAAAGGTTATACGATTATATTATTAATTTATATCTTATTGGACTAGATTTTCTAATAAGATAACCTATTAAAATAATGTACCTACAAAGTAAATAATATAGGAATAAATATTTACCTAAGTCATATGTATATCGCGTTTTGAATTGTGCAATCATATATGGTAACACATAAATGTATTCAAAATGACTCGGCATAGGTTACACATACCTACGCATATAAAATCATCAAACGGAGATGTTTGTTTGCCCATGATTAGATTACTCCAGCCATTTGTAATTTCTCTTCCATCAATATGTTCCAACAATGTATGTAATTGCCGGAGTCAGAGGTCTCACAAAAAAAAACAACTTTCTATTTATATGCCAATCTATTAGTTTTATAATTTGATAATGCATTGGTATGATACTCGTTTTGTTCTTTGATATTGATCTACGTTTTATATTATAATGTGTAATGAATATGACACACAAATTCATTCCACATAGCCGTGTTGGTACTTAAACTACAGTTTTGTACTTAGAAGCCACCTACAAAGTATCTAGGTAAATTATGTAGGTAGGTATGTGATGTATAAGGAGTCTATCTAAATAATATAATTATATAGAGTGTCCCAAAAATAGTGTCAATCGGATGTCCAATGATAGAGCACCCTAAGGTACCCGAATCAGCCCCTTACATGTTTTTAAGATTAAGAAAGAAATCTTATTATTAGTAGAGAAGTTTTAGTTCCATTTTGTACTGTGTTTTCAATATGATATGGCATATTATTATTATAGAAAATGTAAATCTAACTTACAAATAAAAAATCTAATTTATAAATATAAAATCAAATTTTCGTACGATTTTCATAGGGACGATGACAATAACACAAACACTTTTTTACACACTTAAACATACAAAATTTTTATAGAAAAAGTATCTGGAAATTTAACTTTAAAAGTAGGCCTCAAGGCGACTAAAAAATAACAACAAAACCGTTTTGATTATAAATTAGAAATTTGTTCGACAATAACACACCGTACAATATACCCAAGAGACCGTCCTAAGATCAATACTGTCCCACATTTTGTACATGAGGCCGCACATATTATTTAATTTGCGGCCAGCTCGGCTCCAAGATAGGCTGACGAGGCGGAGACAGCGACCGGAAGCCACCCACTGGCGCCCTGGACTAGGCCTATTCATCTGTGACGTGGAGATATTAAAATATTAAGCTTTGTTTGTGAGATTGAATTCTGTGATAAACTCCACTAATATTTTCTCGTAGTGAGAGTTTTATAGGAAAGATAAAAAAGCAAAACTCAATAATTACTTTTGAGTTTGGCTTTGCAGTTTTATCGAAAACAAAGAGACGAAGTGATTTGCCACAGTATTGGGTGACCTGAACATCATCTACACTAATATTATACAAAATGTATGATTATTTGTAAATGATAAGCTAAAGAGCACTACCACTTTTAAATAAAATTCACATATCAAAAGCTACATAATCAAGTAACATAACCATATTTTTTATTTAAAAAAAATAGAGAACTTTACAAAAATCTAAGGTATAAACAATTTTCCTAATAATATTCATTACACACTCGTGCGAACATTTTTCTTCTTTATCGTGATAAGCTTGAGCTTATAATTGTAAATTCCCAAATAAAATCCTAAAATGAGTTTAATTCTTATTTGTGAGTTACATTAATTTACAAGATCATGGCATGTCTTGTAAGACAGTATCTCTGTGTAAGCGTTCTTTGATATGGATACGAAATCAATCGTATATACGAGGGTAATACTCACTTTATTAGTGTACATCACAGAGTAGGGTGGTACACCCCTTTCATTACAAGAAGGCTATGTTTCATGGAATAAAAAACAAAATGGAGGTTCAAAGCTGTAGGTACACGGTTCCATATTATGTATAGTACCTATCCCGAAAGCTATTCACCTCATAAAATTCTAAAAATGTTAATTCTAACACTGTCACTGTTTGGGTTTAAATCAGTTCAAAGTCAATGAATCAGCTCAATTTTGCAGTAATGCTGATGTTAGACTTCTTGTATGGTTTTCAACTAGCTAAAGGATTGGTACTCGCTTATTATCGTGGTTGTAGGTAATTATAAATCTATACAATATCAAAAATAAACCCAACAGTAACATATATACATAGTCCCAATAGGACTCACTGTGCCTTAGGTATCGCAAACGACAAGTACCATGGTACCACAACATCTTGACTCGAAATAAATCATGCAAACATTCACCCACCACGCCACCGAGTTCGTTTAATAATGGAACAATGATTTTTTTCATAAAATTTAAATTTAGAATACATACTATAAGTTTTATAATACTTTTATACCAGGCCGGTTGAAAACAATAATTAAAAAGAATCCTGTTCAATTGCGCTGGATTATGGAATACTGTACCATACGTTCTTAACCCTTTACCTACTGAAGTTTGAATTTCGAACTCCTGGTTACAGCCTTCAGCCTTCTGTGGTCTTGTTTGTGTCCACTCGGGCCATCCAAGGCCCATATTGGCCTTTGATTATGACGTACCGCCCCTCAGAGTTCCGCCTTATGATGCATACTCTCCTTACAGGCACTAGGTACTAGTATTCATGAACTGAATATGATATAGTATTACAGTTAGTAATTGGTCTATCGCATGGTTTCTCAAAGTGGGGTACGCCGTTGAGTCATAAATGATAAAATTTACGTAATGGCGGTGTTTAGCTGGCTTGTTCGCCAAATTAATTTAAGTTATTTTTTTTATTAAATAAGAAATACAAAAGATAAATAAACATAATTTTTTATTTATGTAATGTATGTCATTTTGTAATGTATGTAATGCATTTATGTAATGTATGTAATGTATGTAATGTATGTCTAATGTATAATCTATATTTTTTAAAGGTGTTTGCCGTGGTTTTGAAAGTCTACTAGAGGTACGAGAAACAATTAGTTTGAGAAACCCTGATCTATCGGAATACCTGTACTACGCGGAGGTAGGTATTAACCTACAATAGGTAAAGGCAGGACTATAGATCAGGTTAAATGCACCGAATTTTTAGGTTTCCAGATTGACGGAGGGCTGACTTGGGCAAGTCATATCCACAAGCTATGTGGCAAGCTAGGCAGTGCTTGCTACGCGCTGGGCCGCGTGGCGCGGGCGGTCCCCGGCGACGTGGTCCGCGCATGTTACTTCGCCACGGTGCACTCGCTGCTGCAATACGGTGCCGAGCTATGGGCGCGCGCCGCCGACTGGGAGCGCGCGTTCAGAATGCAAAAAAGGGCCGTAAGAGCAATCGTGGGCATCCGGAGCGATGAAAGCGCAAGACCGTACTTCAAGAGCTTGGGTATTCTTACGCTGCCCGGAATAGTCATTTACCAAGTGGCCGTCTACGTGAAAACTAACCTAGGGGTTTATGTAAGGCACGGCGACTTGCACGCACACCACACTCGGAATAGGAATAAACTCAAGTCGTTGTCGCGAACACTTACGAAATCATCAAAGCTGACACATATTATGGGTCCATCTGTATTCAACAATCTTCCTGATAGCGTCACAGAGGCAGCCAACTTGGTTGAGTTTAAAAGAAAACTGAAACGCTGGCTTATCGAGCGAACCTTCTACAGTTATGAGGAATTCATTGACAATAAGTATTAATGCAAATGTATAATTATTGTAATTTAATTTATCTGTGATATTGAAAAATGTTACTTAAGTATCATATCTTATGTATAACAATAATGTTTGACCTATAATTATGATTATCAATAAATAACTATTATGACTATTATGACTATTAAAGGATAGCTCTGATTGGCAATATTTAGTAATTGGCAATTAATTCAGCACGAAAATAGAATGATTGTTGTTTTTGTTGTATACAGGCTGTCCCAAAAAATTGTGATAAGCGGAACTCCAGTGGTAGAGCATCCTTAGAGGTATCCGAATCACCCTCATTTATAAAAATGTTAAGTGACTTGTATGTATTTTCAAACCATTAAATATTTAGGAAACATTCAGGATTTCAACGTTTTAACAATTAAATTTCATGTAAAAAATGCATTTGATAAGTAGGTTTAATAATCGGCTAATTTAGGAAAAAAATACACACACACTGTTTTTGGGAACTCTTCTTAGAGAATAATCGCCTGGTGATTTTTTTTAATTTCCGTGCTATGTCGAGATATAAGCATTTATTAGGACTACTTGTATGACATGGTATAAAATAATCTAGATTTTATGTTATTGAATCTAAAATAATTCGTTAACCATTTACTTATGTATACAATGAATTTATTTGATATCGAAGTTCAAAGTTTAATTCCAAATTTCCCACACCGACTAAACTACACCAGACACTAATTAACGTTGCATCACACTACAAATGAATAACCGAAAATTAAAACGACGAGTTTCCCGCCAAACAATGACAGTCCGCCATATTGGTACAGTGTTGCCATGCGGGATAATTATTAATTCGCCGAGTGGCGCCGCAGTCGCGCCTCTCGCAACTGTCATTAGTGACACCTCCCGCCAATTAGAACGCTCACAGATTTTGATGAGCACTTTTTTATTTAGCACAAGCGTTTAGAGGTGGGTCGTACTCGTGTACCAGGTCTGACAAATACCACCTTCAATAAATACCAGGTTTTAAATACTTAATGTATTCCAGATTTGAACAGTTAGCCACCATACTTTCTTCCACATACTTTCAAGTATTATGATACTTTGAAGTATAAAATACGCTTCAAACCCGTGACGTCATACCTGGTACGTAATTTTTCTGCATCTAAACCTGGTTTTAAAACCTGGTCGAGTAAACACACCACTACTACAAGCGTTACTCCGGCAATTATTGAATGACACGCGAAGCGTTATGCCTCTAGTGACGTCTAGACTCTCTAGTATCGAAGTGTTGGAGTATTTTCATTTGCTTGTCGTTGGGCGTTGATAGTGTTAATGATGTTTTGTTAATTAATATCGTAAGGGTGGAGCCGTGTCGTTTTAATTATTGCAATGGTGGATTATCTAGTATTTAGCCACGATTATCACTATTATTACTTTATATTCCAGATTACTAGGGTACCTATTATGTTTTTTATTTTATTAAGTTTTTATTTTAACAGTTGGCTTTGATTTTGTTTCATTTTCAACACCTGAAATAATATTTTTGTTAATAAAATAATAGTCATGGCTGTATCTATTCCTAGTTTATAACTAAGTACGAGTATTTATTCATAGTTCACAATTGCATTTATTATATCCAGGTAATATAAATACACAGAATTGAAGTAAAAAGATCAAAATAAGAAATGCTTCCATCTCAAAACTTTGCCTGGAGCTCATGTAGGTACCTATTGTAAACAAGAGAAATCCAATAATCCAACAACATTGTTTATAGGTAATTCGCACTAAACTGGCGAAGGTTATGCCAAAGATGCGTCAAGGGATTCCGCATTTAACGCCGCCGAGTCAAACCGGGGTTCATTAAATTGAACTGGTGCTAGTGTTGGGGGATGCAACCTAGATCCGCGTACGGGTACGATACGGAATCCCTTCTTCGTATCTCCTGGCAATAAGGTATTGCGCTGAGGACATAACGTTAATTCTAACTTTTATAGGATAAAATGCTTAGTACCTACAGAATTTAATTTCTACAAAGTTTCCCAAATTTTCAAATTATCAAAAACCCAATTAAAGAATGATAATATATTAAATAAAATAATATCAAAGTTTATGGTGACAGCCACCAAAACAACACAAATGTATAGAAAATGGTATATATTGATGTATTATTATCATGTGCATTATAATGAAGGTTACTTAAATTAAAGGTACCTTGAAATTAACTAAAATCTAAGGAATTTTGTCAACTGCATACTTTGTGTTAAATCTAATTTCTTATTATTAGAAAACAAAAAGGTAAATAAGATTAGAAAGAGTTGAAAATAGGAACTTTCCGGATTTCCGTGAAAACGGATACGGAAATCTATTCTAGCACTATTGCAAAATGGCGTCGACTCCAGTCAGCGCGAAACAGTTTCACGCTCTGACAGTTTTGTAGTCTGTTCGAATGGACCTAACCTATCTCGGATCTAGTTTGATTTAAATTCGAAAATAAAACTAAACCTTTTGTTTATTCGCCGGAATGAAGAACTTACACAGAAACTCTTTAGGTACCTACTTGTAATGACATAATTCCAATATTATTAAATTGCTTAGTATAAATAAATGAGCCGGTAACATATAGTATTATTGTAAAGTTGTGGTAATTTTTACCAACACCAAAATAATTTAGCAAAAATTAAGACACGATTGTTACGTTTGTGTAGATATTAGAAAAACTAAACAATTTTTAGCGCATCATTTTTATTGTATTTTTGTGTATAATGTTATTAAACTTAAATATTTTAGTCTAATTTACTTTCAATAATTTATCAGTATTTTTCTAGACTAATAAATAAATAAACATTGACTTTAATGCATAAAGTTTGTTCTTTTTAATACATTTTGTTACTTATTTTTATTGAGCTTTTATGGTTTATTTTAAATAAAATTTACAAATAATATGTTATTTTATTGTTTCCCTGGTATCCCTAAAACATATGTGCGCATACGAACAGCGGTTTCGATTCCCGTATTTGTTCTATATGTTACTGGCAAACGGATTTTAATAGATTCCTATTAAAATCCCATTTAATAGAGTAAGGCATTCTCAAAAAAAACATTAAACGACCGTTATTTCCAAGGGTATAAGTCCTTTAAGACCCTTAAAGATGTTCAATTTAAGTTATACCATAAAATGCCTAGAATATTAAAACAATTTAGGAAATATAAGTTATTTAGGTATGTACTTTGCTTAGGTGTTCAAAAGAATGTGGTGCATCCAGCAATGTATACAATAAATATAATTTCATTGCAAAACAAATAATTTTTCAAAACTTGCTACGCGACTAAACGGCTATTTGGCAAATATTAAAATATCTTTTATGCCAGTTTTTAGTTTGCCACCTAAATACTCGCTAAGAAGTAAAAATAGGAAAAAGTCTAAGCCCCTACCTACCTACGTAGTATACATATACAGTCAACCACTACTATCAGAAGACAGCAATAAAATTGTACCAAGTACTTTACTAGTACCTACTTGCTTCAAGCATTCCAAGAATATTTGGATTTTACAATTTGGGGCTGTTAACAATAAGCCAGAAATAAAAACAAAAGAAGGATCATTTACTTATCCTACCTGCTCTATTTTTATTCCTCGTAATATGATTCGAACCCTTTTTCGACAAAAACATTAAAGTAGTTAGTACAAAAATCTTAATATTAGTTATTAAGGAAATTAATTGTTTTATGGAAAGAAAGTGTTATTTTTATACCTTGGTATAATAAAACATACATAAATAGATATCATTATCTAAATAGATAAAAGAGTCTAAAAATATATAAGAAGTGTTTATACTAAAACTGAAATATCTTTACTTAAACGAAATAAACATGTTTTTTTAGATTTGTCTAGTGAAATGAATTAGGGATTTATTAATATCGTAAAAGAAATACGCAAACTCAAATTCAAACTGAAAATTGAATAGGAACATGTAGTCTTATCTCAGTATACCTATTTTCAAGAATATTTTGGATAGATTTCTACTCTTTCATTCAATTATTTCAGAAAACGCCGCTTGAAACTTCAAATAATCTATAAATAGTTAAGAAAACAAACCGGCGAGTATCAGCAGTATCAAAAACTTAAACCTAAACATCAATTCAATAAGTTTGTTCAAATTACAATGCTTCTAGCAGCCTAGAAGTCAATGATATGCAGTTAAACAGTTAATAAACATTCTCTATTGAATGCCGCTGCGATCATTCGTACAATAACCCATACACAACGCTATAATCTTTTATGTGAGGCTCTTTCAGTAGGTGCTCGTATTTGCTAACATTGTCATTGGGGCCTTGAACTTACGGCACAGCTGAGCAAAGAAAGGAAAATGTGTGTGAAGTTTGCGAGGTGATAGAACATTTGAATTTTTATTCATCTTTCAAGTTATTTTTGTTAAGTGTTACTGAAATCTTAGAAGAGTAGCGAGAAAATAGCCTAGGGAAAAATCTTTTATTAGTTTTCAATCCTGTCAAATGTAAGTTTCAGAACCCATGCAAAGTTAACAGGTAGAATAGTGAAGTTTGCCAGCGTTGTTTACATGATAAACTAGGGCCAAAAAGGCAGTTACCGACGGCAAACAAAATTGAGACTTGCATAAGGCGGCGCGCGGCGACGGCCGGCGACGCTGGCTAGGCGTGCGCCCGCTACGCTCGCCGCGCGATTAAAAATGCAGGCAGCGGCGGGAGGGAGCGCGCGGGCGGGGCGGGGCCGCTCGCTGATCGCTGATTGGTGTAGAAGGACAGCGGGCGGGGCCGGGTGAGCGCGCGGGGAGCCTCGCTGTCGTCTCCGCCGCCCGGCGATCGAGCCTCCACACAACGCACGTAGCCTCCGCGCCGTACGGTACCGCGACTGTACTCCGACGCGCTATTCGCGAGTCCATGTGACCAAACGACAATTCTCTCGTTGTGTACGGTGAACGAAGGATCAGCAAGCTGTACGCTCCGCAGGAAGACGACATGTTGACGATGGAGACGGACCTCAAGGGCGGCAGCCTGCACGCTAACGTGCCGCCTCACCACGCGCTCCAGCACGGCTACGGCTCGCTGGGCGCGCTCGGCGGCATGATGTCGCTGCCGCAGCAGCAGCCGCTCTCGCAGCACCAGCCGCTGCAGCACCACCACCAGATGCCGCAGCATCACTCGCAGCCACCGCAACAACACCATCAACCCCCGAATAATAACAATAACAACACCAACAAGCAGTCCAACGCGGATCGCGTCAAGCGCCCGATGAACGCGTTCATGGTGTGGTCGCGTGGCCAGCGCAGAAAGATGGCATCAGATAACCCAAAAATGCACAATTCGGAAATATCCAAGCGACTCGGTGCCCAGTGGAAAGATCTCTCCGAGTCAGAGAAGAGACCGTTCATCGACGAGGCGAAGAGACTTCGCGCGGTGCACATGAAGGAACACCCAGATTATAAGTACAGACCGCGAAGGAAGACGAAGACGCTCGCTAAGAAACAAGAGAAGTACCCCCTCGGTGGTGGAGCGCTAATGGGGGCGGGCGAAGGCCAGCGCACTTCCGCGCCTTCGCAGCAGCCACGAGATGTCTATCAAATGACACCAAACGGATACATGCCCAACGGTTACATGATGCATGACCCCAGCGCATACCAGCAGCAAGCGTACGGTTATCCTCGCTATGACGTGTCACAGATGCAGCAGGGCGGGTATGGTGGTGGCTATTATGGTGGCGGGCAAGGCTCACCTTACCTGCCGCAGCCCCCTTCGCCGTCGGCATACGGCATCGGCCCAGGCTCTCCCGGCGGTTACGCGCTCCCGCCGTCATGCGCCTCGCACTCGCCCAGTGGCAGCTCCGCCAAGTCAGAGCCGGTGTCCCCGGGCCCGCCTGGCATGAAGCGCGAGTTCGTCTCGCACGAGCCACCAGCACAGCTGAAGCGAGAATTCGTGCACGGGCACCCGCACGACCAGCTGCCTGGCATGAAGCGCGAGTACGGCGCACACCAGCAAGACCTCAGCCACATCATCAACATGTACCACGTGCCGGATGAGCAGCGATACGCAGCGGCCAACGAGCGCGTGATGCCGCTTATCTGAGAATCACCGTTCGCGTGCGACATCGACATCCCGCCTCTCTGAGACGGGCGATTCGCCGCGGCCCCCGATGCCTCCAGTGACTTTGTGTTAGGACAGTGGTGATCGTTATCTCCCGGCCGTACATACTGCTAGGTATGTCCTTTGTTTGTTTTGTAATGTACTGACGCCGTTAGTGTTGCGGACTGTTAACTTTAGCGAGCCCGGTCGGTCGTCGCCGACGCTGCGACTCCGATTAATGTTGTTGATGATTATCTTGTATTATATTATGAATTATTGTATTTTTTCATGGTTTTAAGTTAAATATTTTAAGATATGCCGTGCGGATGGACGAGAGGTTATGTGATGATGCGTGAAAGACGATGTAGTGATCGGTAATTTGAATACCAAAAAAATTTGAACAAGTTGTAAATATAGTGATAAAGCTAGAGTTAAAGTTGGAGTTAGTGGATAAAAGCGTAGATAGATAGAGATAAGTCGTGCCACGACGCCACTCCGTACGCCCGAGCGACGTGCGTTGTACAAAATAATTGTTATATGGAAACGAAAGTTATAAATCCTTGAAAGACTAAAATATTGTAATACGAAAATGTACAGTGAGTGTTATATAGTCAGTGGACACAAAAGTATATTGAAGAAAAAGATGAAGTTATCAATAAACGACGCGTTATGAAATTGTACATGATGTTTTGTTCTGAGCTCCCAAAGTTATTTATTAACTATCTATCCCTTAAGAAAACGATTCAGGAAAATTCAGTGACTTAGTTGAAATTATCGAAAAAAAATTATTAAACACCAATCAATTTTTAAGGTAGGCAGTTTAGGTAAGTATGGTGATTTTAAATCTACCCACAAATTACATTGTGAAAAATTTCTTTACAACAATACAGTAGCCTTGGTCTAACATTTATATTACTAGAAATTTGTCGAGTTATCAAAAATTCTTTTGTTTCACAAAGATTCCCATACAAAAGACTTCAACGCGCTTCTCGTCTCGTAAAATTCCATTATTTTGGATATGCTTTAAACATTATTATAGATATATTCAAGGCTCTTCTACAAATTGAAGTTAGTAGATGATCGACAGAAAATTTCGTTGTAAAATGTAAGTTTAGGTTATTTATTGCAGTAACTCAATTTATTACAGACAAAGTTCGACATTTGAACTTACTTGCACAATATGTTAAACTTTGTTTCCAGGAACATTAATATTTGTATGACATATCGAACAAGCGTTTCATGAATTTTAATTCTTTTAAGTTAAATAAGTTTAGGTAAGTGCTACATAAACGTAGTACAGTACAAGTAGGTATACCTACTTAGGTATATAAAAAACACAATCACAGTAAATTATTAATTATTCCAATGCACAGTTCAGTCATAGACACATAAATATTTCATTAATAAGTTGTACCTACCTTCAGAAGTAAGCATACATTTTGAAATATTTCAAAATCCGAATAACTTTCGCGGCGGGGGAGCACTTGTCAAACAAAAAATAAATCTATTTTGTTTGATATGTTCAAGCCGTTTTGCAACTTTTTAACAAAAGATACGGACACAAATAAATCCAGATTAATTTATAGCAATCACATTTTTGTTAAATAACGCAAATACTATAAACCTTCAAATATAGATTTGGCCTAATCTTTAAAATATTAGGCCCATTTTAAATTAGAGTCAAAATGGAAATTAAGCTATTAAATCAAACAAAAGAGCCACATGTTGGATAAAAACATTTTATTTTCATATTAAACATTTTATGTTCTAGGAAACTGGAACTGATTTTAGAAATTCTATATTTGTCCCCAGTCCATCTCTCTACTCGTGGTATTTAATTTACTTAACCTAAATGCATTTTAAAAGTTTAATATGGCAGCTGCATTTTTACATTGGATTTATATTCTCCTACTCTCTCGAAAGATGTTTAGGTTTGTTTTTGTCTTCGCAGAAAAAAACAATGTATCTAAGTATTTAGATACCTACCCACTGTCTTATTTTTGACATGAGACATATCAAAATGTCTCCATAATGACCTTCCAGTTTTTTATACTCATGTTTTAGCAGGTAAATTCCCTTAGTTGATTTTCTACAACTAGGTGTTAAGTCAAGCCCCCCAGAAAACTCGCATTTCAATCAATTACTGTCAACACGTAGGGGTGAAGGATTTAATCAAATCCCATCGTGCACTTGATTAGAATTCGGCCACTTTTTCTCCCTCGGGATCGGCTTAATCCGAAATACGCCCCGATGTTTAAACGGCGCTGGTTTAAAACTATTTTCACTTATTGCTTTGGGGCCGTGATGTATGAAGTGGAAGGATTTTGTGATAGGTCCTTGTGTCGTTGAAATCGGGAATGTGCTTGTCTTAGAACATAACTGGAGATTGTTATTACAAGAAAATAATTGGACTAGAAGTTTTTTAAAGTACAAGTTTGAGGCAAATGGGATTTTGTGATAGGTCTCTGTGCCGTTGAAATCGGAAATGTGCCTGTCTTAGAACATAACTGGAGAATTTTGTTACAAGAAAATAATTGGACTAGAAGTTTTTTGTAATACAAGTTTGAGGCAAATAGGATTTTGTGATAGGTCTCTGTGTCGTTGAATTCGGGAAAATTCCTCACTTAGAACAAATCGGGATATTATTGTTACAAGAAAATAATTGAACTAGAAGTTTTTTATAATACAAGTTTGAAACAAATGGGATTTATTGATAGGTGTCTATTTATTGTGGGATTTATTTATTGGTCCCTGTGTCGTTAAAATCAGAGAAAGTTCTTGTCTTAGAACATAACTGGGGATTGTTGATACTAGAAATTAATTGGATCTCGCTAGAAGTTTTTTATTTATACATTTGAGACAAATATTGAAAGAAGTCCTTCCTAAGACACTTAAAAATAACTAGTTCTTTTAAAATAATATCTGTAGTTAAACGTATAGGTTTCACAAATAATTAATTGCTAAGTAAAACAATAACAATGTTTAATATTCGAAATACCTTCCAAACGAAAAATAAAGAATAATATAAAATATGAATTCCGGATGTAAGAGCGGTCTCCCGTTTCGCACCCCACCGTCACGCGGTGTGGGCTCGCGGTCGCGACCCGGGAGTCGAACCCGCGACCTGGGGTGGGTAATCACTGTTCCCACGACCGACTCCATTGTTTTCTCTCACGGTTCGCGACATGTCATTGCGATGATTGCCGACCAGTTACCTACTTTCTAATAATAAGATGTAGATATTACCTACTTATTATAGTGAAGTTCAGACTAAGTAGAAGAAAAAAATCGGGTTCGAAGGATTCCGTACCATTATATATAAAAAATGGCAAAATATCACGTTTGTTGTATGGGAGCCCTACTAAAATAATTATTTTATTCTGTTTTTAATATTTGTTGTTATAGCAGCAACAGATATCCATCATCTGTGAAAATTTCAACTGTCTTGCTATCACAGTTCGTGAGATACAACCTTGTGACAGACAGACAGACAGACGGACAGCGGAGTCTTAGTAATAGGGTCCCGTTTTTACTTTTTGGGTACGGAACCATAATTAAGTACTAAAACTTTTAGAATATTCTTTAAAAAATATCATACATTTTTATATAAAAAAATATGATAAAGGATCCTTATGCAGCTGTACTCTCAAGTACGGTAGACACCCTCTAAGACCTTCAGGCGCTCAGATTCTTGGAGATGTAGTCAGAGACAGGTACCTATATGAGAAATTTAAACGCCAAATGCAATCTTAAGCACAATATGTCCACATTTTGCAGCATTCCATAAGTGACAGGATGCAAACCAATTTAAGAAGACCTTTTAAGAATAGGTATTAATTGGTATTCTCACGATTTTTTTCCTTTATAGTTTTGAGAAGAAACAAAAAAAAATTAGTAATATGATAGTGCGCAAATTTGATACCACTAATTATTCGATAATAATTCCACATAATATCGTATTGCAAAACGGCTGCGCCTCGCATCTGCCACCGTTTGCTGGTTCTACTTCTTGCCAACATCCGCCAACACATCGGGTCGTTTCGTCCCCTTTTTATGGTTCCGTACCCAAAGGGTAAAAACGGGACCCTATTACTAAGACTTCGCTGTCCGTCTATCTGTCCGTCTGTCTGTCACACGGCTGTATCTCATGAACTCATTGAAATTTTCACAGATTATGTATTTCTGTTGCTGCTATAACAACAAATATACAACACACGTGTTTTTTTTGTCGTTATTATAGAAAATGGTACCGACGGAACCCTTCGTGCGCGAGTCCGACTCGCACTTGGCTGGTTTTTTTCTACCATGTCGCAACTCTGCCTCCCAAGCCGCTTCGGTAGGTTGTAAACATCGGAACAAACATGTCTACACTAAACTTGTCACGTAATTCGTTCGTCAAACATTTCGTTTATTTGTTCTCGAGATTGACACCGGCCCGCCCCCTGGCGGTCCCTTTGTTTTTATGTTGCTAGCTGTCAATATTTGGTCTCATTTGTCATTTGCGGTCTTGAAGTTTATTCGTTGACGATGTGGGAGTGCGGAATCTGTTCAAACATTCTGTCTCGATGTGAATAGATAGGCAAGTCCCCTATGTGACCCAGACGCGTGAACTCCGTCTTTGAAATTTTAATAAGTTTAGAGATATACACCTACATAATGTATATTATATAATCTACTTCGTATATCTTCTTAAATATAAAAAGAGACTTAGCGAGAGCAATGGAAATAATTTGTTTGTCGCAAATCATAGCATAGTAATTTCTTTACCTACATGCTTTGACTTTTATGAATCAAACTTTTGTAAAGCAAATTTTGTTTTAGTTTATGAACTTAGATCACATTTACAAATATAGCTGGATAAGGTTGGATAAGAGGGTAAATGTGATAAGTACACATTATCTTAAAAACTATTAAACATAAAAAGAAATTGTTTTTAATTAAGATGATATTATGCAAAATAAATAATGTTAAACATTTTTGAAAAATTTGAAGCTAAAACGTTTTCTGAAGATATTCTCTATTAAGTTTTATGAATCTTGTTTTTGTCTTTAATAAATTAAATAATAAAAAAAGAACAAAAAAACGGACAAAAAAAGTAAACCATATTGCTAAAACACACACACACTGTGTGTTGTACAACAAACCACATTGCTAATATATGTATCACTACATAGTATAAAGCAAAGTCGCTTTCCGCTTCCCGCGTCTGTATGTCTGTATGTATGTTTGCTTATATCTTTAAAACTACACAACGGATTTTGATGCGGTTTTTTTTTAATAAATAGAGTGACTCAAGATGAAGGTTTATATGTATAATACATGCATAATATAGTAGAGAAACACTGATAATTTTAGATTTCTAATGTGATGTCGTAAATAAACACATTTTATTGCGCTTACATTGCAAATGCTGGCTGAACCCCACGAGATATATCAAAATAATGTACTACAGTATTGTACACCTTAAAAACGTCTACAAAAAAGTCAACGATGGTATTAGAAATTACGCACAGCGAAGCGGGCACGGGTCAGCTAGTATGTTAATATAATAAAAGGGTAAAAACAGAATATCTAGTTTAGCAAGTCTTAACATTTGTTAAATAAGCTTTTTATTAAAAAGCTACAAGTGAAAACGCTTAAAACAATAAAACTTCTAACGTCAAAAAACTAAATAATAAATCAAAAATACCTTTACCGAGAAAGTATGTTTTTTAACACAGTGAACGCCGTAACATCTTTGAATAAAGTCATAGGTAAGTACCTTTTTTTGGCTTTGCCGAGTTCAGGTAACAAGGAATTTTAATTTTACTTGCGCAGAGTGTATAACCTTCTAGGAAATGCTGTAGCTGTATAACGGTAGATATTCGTGGTACCGTCAGTCCGTCAGGTAGGCAAGTAGGTGGCAATGTACTTCTCAGCCTACGCTAAATATGCAGTAAAGGTAATAAATAAATAAATAAATATTGGTGGCCATTTTACACATCGCCATCTAGCCCCAAACTAGGCAAAGCTTGTACTATGGGTAGCTTGTATACTTTTTTTATTTTTTTGTAAATTCATACTCATGATATATACTACCACCCAGACACAGAGCAAATATCTATGTTCATCACACAAATATTTGCTCTGGGTGGGGATCGAACCCACAACCTACAGCGCTGAAGGCAGAGTTACTACCAACTAAGCTGTGAGGCCGTCAAATATGACATTGTATAATTTTTCTAATACCCTAGGGCCTATCTAATGCATAGATACTTATTGTTTTAAAGAATATTAACATAATACACAAGATAGAGTTAAGCTATCTAAAGACCGTTGCAATAAGTCTAGTAGCTCAAGTGATCCAGATCACCAGGTCAGTCGGAAGCGTCTCCAAGATACTGTGGCATTACCATGCTGGATGGCAATGCTGATCTTTTGTGTCAAATAGAAGATCTTGGATCATGCATCGCTATTATTATTTAAAAAAAAAGAAAGTAAGTGGTATAATAAGGGGCTCGCAGTCGCTGATTGCTCTTTTTCGAAACGAGAAAAGAAATACTTCTGAACAAGCCACATCTCCTATTTTTATAAGTATATTACTTCAGGTTCCTACCTAGATTTCTATTAAGCTGAAAACATAATAGCAGAAACTTTTCACGATAAAGATATTATTTCAAAATGATACGTTTTAGAATTTATGATCGAAATATTTTATATACCTACTATTAAAATCAACTTGTGATTTATTGTTAAAGATAGGTAATATGTAGATCTAGATTTCTATTAGAATAGATTTTTGATAAGTAATTGTAAATAATTTATATCATTATTTTATTCAAAAAGCTAAGGCGGACCACGCTCCGACGTTTGTTTGTCGTCATTGCAGCGGTCGGTAGGATTATTTATCGAAGTGATTAAAGATGGGTACATCTTTATTCACATATACTATACATTATAAAATAGGAGATGTGGCTTGGCTTGTTCACAAGTATTTATTTTTTCGTTTCGAACAAAAACAATCGTCGACAGGGAGCGCCTTAACACGGGTGTTTATATATATCTATAGTTATGTCTACTAATCACGATAGTTTGAAAAATAATAAATTAAACGAATTACATATCAGCTTTCTGAAAGTATTCTCGAAGGCAGTTCACTGGATAGGTGTTCAAAAAATTATATCTCTCGATTTGGGCACCAGCTTATATAAACTTAGGTGGGTACTTGTATTTTTCAATAAACATGCATTTAAAAAGATAAATTTCTAATATTAAAATTTTGCCTAAACACTAAAAAAAAGTAGCTAGGTAGTAGGTAGTTCAAAATGAGTTTAGTTATGTTTTTGAAGTAATAACTCATGTACAACAAAGCGGTATTTCAAAAAGAGGTTCTGGGGTAATAAAAACGTTTTTAGAAATTTATATTGCCGTAAAGGGGTAGACCGTGGTCATAAAATAAACCAAGATCCCCAGAAAGTAACGGTTGTTATATGACGGCAATATAGCAATGACGGTGACCTTCAACTAATATACTACGACCGTCGCTGTGTTGCCACAAATGTGCGGCTAAGCCACAATTTTCCCTGCGATATTTTCCTTCACCGTTCTGAGCACATAATTTTTTCACATATAACTAAAATTAATTACTAAGTGCACATACAGGATTCAAACTCACTAGAATCTGATCAATATTCAAGGATTCCCTTACCTCATATCAGACTAAACTTATAAATAAATAAAAATAAATAGGATCACGACTGTATCCCTAAATACGGAAGACAGCCTCTTAGATCTCCAGACGCTTAGATCCTTTAAAGATGTCTAGGGGTAGTCAGAGGCACGTCCAAACATAATATTATATTTGAAAATAAAGTTTCGTGTAGATAACAAGTATAACCACACGTTTGGTGTAAGCAGGATATAATTCAATGTTCGCGTGTTCGTAATAAGCCGGCACAAATGATTTACTAAAAGGTTTAGAAGCATTCACTTTTACATGAACAACAGGAACTGTTTGTTTTTATTTAATGTTTTTTTAGCGAATTAATGATAATGAGCTCCTAGCTTATTATAAAAAATTAGTGAACTTATTTATGACGTAATACCGAAAACAAATGTTAAAAAACACAATATTGTGTTATTTAGTCATTAACACGATATGTACCTCTGACCTATTTCCTAAAGTTAGGACCATCACACTAATATCAATGCTAACTTTTGTATAATTGTTATTCAATAGCGTCGTACCGGTACCGATTATGATGATATGTGGTACCTATTTCGTTAGAATAAAATATATGAGAGGATGTCTACCGTACTTGGGGATTACAGTCGTGTTCTTATCTAATTATTTTATTTATTTATTTTCATAAATTGTGTGCGAGATAGTACCAAAACTTAACGTGGTTTTAAATAAATAAATATTGGTGGACTTTTACACAACTAATAACACACAACACACTAAGCAAACCTTGTAGGTACTATGGGAGCCAGATAACTAATATAATATTTTAATGTGTTTCATTTTGTAAATATATTATTTATTATACACCCAGACAGAACAAACAATTATGTTCATCACCCAAATATTTGCCCTGAGCTGTGAGGTCAAATCATCATTTCTTAAGTTTTCCTCAATTAAATTACCTACTTACAATCAAATGATGATTGAGATAGCTTGAAATTAGATCTGTTAGTATGAGTATATTGAGTACCTATCATATCCTACTAATATTATAAATCCGAAAGTTTGTGAGAATGTGTCTTAATCACGCCCGAAAGACCCAAGAAACTTGGAATATACATAACATAGCATTTGTACCGACCCCACATAAAGAGGAGCAAGGACTTGAAGATGATGATATATTGGAAAAGAAAATAGGCTCGACTTTTTATCCAGATAGATAGATAACACTTTATTGATTACCACACGTTCACACAGATACAAAAATTTATGAACAGGAAAAAAAAATAACACTATTCCTAAAGGTAATACAAAGGCCGGCCTTATCGCTAAAAGCGATCTCTACCAGACAACCTTAGGATGGACTGGAATGCTCTAAATATACATACATATACTTACCACGCAAGCAAATCCGCGGGCAGAAGCTAGTATTACTAAAATGTATTTACGCTTAAAAACATTTCTAAAAAAGTTTCAAAACCACGATTTATTATTACATTATTTGAAGAAACAACAACTTTTCATTAAAAATAAACTCTTGGAAGTTTTTCTAAGGCTGTTGTCGGATAATACGGAAGCTATATATATCATTTACGAGTATTTATGCAAAAGTCAGGTAGCTAGTATTGCGATAAGCTGAGTTAGATATACAAAACCTAAGGTTATCTATATTTGCCGGTATGACTTTCTCCTCAGAACAATAGAATAGGATCATCATACCAGTAAAGCCCCGATTACCGAAAAAGTCCTACCATAATGACGGCGTCAAATAGTTGTGAAAACTGAATATCTATATCTATACATATAATAAAACAGTAGAAGAGTTCAATTCTGTACATTGAATAAAAACTAAAAAAATACTCCTAGGAGGGGTCTTCATACAAGTAACACAAGCCAAAAAAAAAACATTTTGAAATTTTTGTCTGTCTGTCTGTCTGTTGTCTGGCTTTCACGCAAAAACTACTGGACGGATTTTGATGAAACTTTTTTTGTTTTATAGCTATTAGTCCTCGGCAACATATAGGCTATAATTTATTTTGAAGATTTGAATACCAGATGTGAAACTGTCCCCCAGCGAAGCGGGCACAGGTCAGCTAGTTCAAAATATGTTTTGTTGAAATCTAGTGGAAAAGCAACTTTCACGTTTAACTATTCTCAAAACTTGAAACACCTTTATGGATTATATATAATTAGTACCGCGAACTAATTAAAATTCCCAAACAAAGTTACTTCAAAGTTCCGTTGTCCACCATCCGCCTTCATCATCAGATCAGCTCAGTTGTCAACAAAGTTATATTATTATCACATAAACACAGTTTCAACTACAGAAATTGTGTTTAAAATCAACAATGAAGATTTGTACCGAAAAACAATCATCTAACTAAGTAATACGTATTAAAAATCCCAAAGTTTGTATGTTCGGATGTTTGTGACTGAATCACGCCCAAAATACCAAACGAATGGATTAAACCTGGAATAATATAGATACCTAGCTATATAGATAGCTTATGCGTATAAGAATAGCATATTGGATATATTTTTTCAGATGCCACACCAATGAAGCCGGGTCTGGAAGCTAGTATAATATGGGTACAAAAGCTTTAATAACCTTTAAAAGAATAATGAGCAAAAGAAAATATACTCGTAGTAGCCGTCAAGTGACGGGCTGCCATTCTTAGCCAACCTTTACTACGAACATTCATACATTCCTAGATTAGAAACACTATCTATTTTTAAACTGGTTTAAAATATATGGAGTTAGACCCTTGGGCGAATTATTCTGAATCACCGATGCCGGAAGATAAGGACTTCTCAGAATGCTAAGACAATGGATAAATTGCTATTTTTAAAGGAATTTAAGTGCCTATGAGATTAGAACCAGAAAGCGTATCAGTAGATTCGCATTTTTTCCTAAGCTTCTTTCGAATAACGTCAGCGCTTCTTTCAAATACTTTCTTAAGAGGCTCCCAGTCGCTGATTGCTCTTTTTCAAAACGAAAAAAGAAATACTTCTGAACAAGCCACATCTGCTATTTTTATAAGTATATTACTTCAGGTTCCTACCTAGATTTCTATTAAGCTGAAAACATAATAGCAGAAACTTTTCACGATAAAGATATTATTTCAAAATGATACGTTTTAGAATTTATGATCGAAATATTTTATATACCTACTATTAAAATCAACTTGTGATTTATTGTTAAAGATAGGTAATATGTAGATCTAGATTTCTATTAGAATAGATTTTTGATAAGTAATTATACATAATTTATATCATTAATTTATTCGAAAAGCTAAGGCGGACCACGCGCGGACGTGTGTTTGTCATCATTGCAGCGATCGGTAGGATTATTTATCGAAGTGCTTAAAGATGGGTACATCTTTATTCACATATACTATACATTATAAAATAGGAGATGTGGCTTGTTCACAAGTATTTATTTTTTCGTTTCGAATAAAAACAATCGTCGACTGGGAGCGCCTTAACTATTTATTTATTAAAAAAGGATACCAAACACAGGTGTACACATTCACATTCAAGAAAAATGTTAAAGCAAAGTGCTCCCGCAATTATAGGGTACTATCTACATCTACCAACAGTTCAGAAAGCAAATCTACTATGATGGAAAACAGTTTACAATCATCACCCAATTAATTTACGTATGGTTTTTTTGCTAATTCAATTGACTAAGTTCAAGGCTTTCTATATGGCGTCGGAAATGCTTTGACGGATAAACTCGACTAGAAATATTTTAACAGAAAAAGATAAATAAATATTGGTGGACATTTTACACAAAGAAAGCATATATTATTATTTTTATTTGACTGGCCTTGCAGCTCAGTTAGTAGTAGGTAACTGCCTTTTGCGTTGTTTGTAGGTTGTGGGTTCGATTTCCACCCGGGATAAACATTTGTGTGATGAACATAGATGTTAAGTACGGTAGACATCCTCTCAGATCTCCAGACGCTCAGATCCTTTAAAGATGTCTAGTGGGGGTAGTCAGAGGCACGTCCAAACATTAATATTTGGCACATGCCCACATTTTGCAGTAGGTAGCATTCCGTAAAATGTATAATAAGAATGTAATATCAAAAAAAATATATACAAGTATTCTATCAGTTATCTGGTTCGCATAGTACAAGTTTTACTTAGTTTGGGGGCTAGATGGCGCTGTGTGTAAAGTACGCCAAATATTTATTTTATTTTATTACAGAAAGTAAGCATGTATTATTTTTATTACTATATTAAGAAAAAAAATGGGATCACGGCTTTTTTTCCCAAGTACGGTAGACAATAGACATTCTCTCAGATCTCCAGACGCTTAGAACCATAATATAGTAAGCTGTAAAATTAAAGATTCCACATAAAAAGCGGTGCCGTCCACCGTAACCGAAGTCCTCGATCAAATTGAGGATAAAAACAAAGGGAGCCCATAAATTGCCGGCGATAGAGTCATTAGCCGGGGGCGGACTTGCCACTGAATAATTAAAAACAAATAAAACCCGACACGGATTAGGTACCTTATCTGAAATCTACACGATCATTATAAAATTATTTAGTAGTTTGAGTAAGCTTAGGCGGAACACTCCCCGTGCTACAATGATTTGGTGTTGATAACTTTTATTTGTGTTTTGTGATTTATTAGTAGACAGTGAAAGGGAACCGTATCATTTTTTAATCCCCAAGTACGGTAGACATCCTCTCATTACCTCTAAGAGCTCAGATTTTAAGGGTGGTCAAAGGCATAATAAGTCCAAAGCTTTCTATATGGCGTCGGAAATGCTTTAACGGATAAACTAGACTAGAAAAATATATATAAGAAAATAAATATATCTTATAAGTATATAAAAATGAATTGCTGTTCGTTAGTCTCGCTAAAACACAAAAACGGCTCGACCGATTTGTATATATTTTTTTTTGTTTTGTTCGTTTTAATACAGGGTTGGTTTAAATACAAAGAAAAATAAGATAAGTTGCCTGGAAATTGTAAAGTTCCCTATTTAAATTTGACAGGACAACGTCTGTCGGGACAGCTAGTAATAAATAAATGTTGGTGGACATTTTTATTTGACTGGCCTCAGCTCAGTTGGTAGTAGGTACCTCTGCCTTCTGCGCAGGTTGTGGGTTCGATCCTCACCTAGCACAAACATTTGTGTGACGAACATAGATGTTTTTTCTGTGTCTGGGTGTAAAAATGTATCATATGAGTATTTACCAAAAAAAAGTATCTTAATATCCTAATCCTACCTAATAATATTATAGATGTGAATGTTTGTGAGTGAGTGTGTATGTTTGTTTGTTACTCTTTCACGCAAAAACAACTGAACGGATTAAAATTAAACTTTACAGTAATATAGCTTATAACATCAGAATAACACATAGGCTACTGTTTATCCAGGTACCACCCGTGCGAAGCCGGGGCGAGCAGCTAGTAATGTTATAAATGTGAAAGTTTTTGAGTTTGTATATATGTTTCAGGCCTAAACGATAAAACGGATTAAGTTGAAATTTGCTGTAGATGTAGATATAATGCCCGAATAAAACATAGACTACTTTATAATATGATTAACCTCCCCAAAATGATTAAAACACGCAAAAGGGATGATCTTACTATAGATGCGCCGGTGTGCAACAAATCTGACATCATAGACTAAAAACATTCAGTCTTTTTTATTCGATTAATGACTTTTAATTTGGACAGAACAACGTCTGTCACTGGTCGGCTAGTCTAGATATAAGTATTCTATCAGTAATCTGGCTGCCATAGTACAAGCTCGCTTAGTTACACCAATATTTATTTATAGAAATCTTTCGCCGACTCGTAGCGATGTTGTATCTTAGCCATATGATATTTGTGTTGTATATTTCTAAGTATAGAATATCTTCTTGGCGGGAGTTGGGCGTTAGTAGGACAAGATAACTACATTTATAGCAAGGGTGGTACAAGTGTTTGTTCAATTTGTGTGTGAGGACTCTTCAGCTATGACTGAGACATCATGGCGCCTTCAGAGATAGGTACTTCAGAGTTATTAAAAGAAAAAGTTCTAAACAAAACACGTGTAAAACTTAGCTCTATTAGATTGCCATAAGTGTTATAAGTAAATATTGATGGACATTTCACATCGCCATCTCGCTCCAAACTAGGCAAAGCTTTTACTATGGGAACTAGATAACTGACAAAATACTATCTATACATATAATAAAACTGTAGAAGAGTTTAATTCTGTACATTGAATACAAACTAAAAAAAATACTCCTAGGGGCTTATAAACAAGTAACACAAGCCAAAAAAAACATTTTGAAATTTTTGTCTGTCTGTCTGTCTGTCTGTTGTCCGGTTTTCACGCAAAAACTACTAAACAGATTTTGATGAAACTTTTTTTGTTATGTAGCTATTAGTCCTCGGCAACGTATAGGCTATAATTTATTTTGAAGATTGGAATACCAGATGTGAAACTATCTGTCCCCCAGCGAAGCGTGCACGTGTCAGCTAGTTTGTAAATATGTAGGACTGTAGGTAAATTATAACAACTAGACACAGAACAAACATCTATATTCTTCACACAAAATTTGCCCTGAGAGAGGATTGAGTCTACAACCTACAGTGCAGAAGAATAGTCAAGAGTTAATAAACTTTTTGTGTATCCTATTCAAATCAAGTGATTTTGATTTAGGAGTCATTTCGAGTTATGCTGTGACTATCATATTAATTTATTTCATCTATTACCTCAGAGCAACTTCAGGAATCAAGGTTTATCCCTAACAGATTCACTACTTACTGTTACCAAATTAATTTATAGAACGGTCCCGACTAACGGTTCGCCTGAAGACTCTTCTGCCAGTCACACAATCCACTTTCCGCTAGCAACTGCAAGTAGTAACCACCATACATACTTCAAACGAGTATAAACCATCCTCACTTACAATAGGATTCACTTTAAAGCGTACATAAATGAACATGCGACCCGCGAACGCCACACAAAGAACAGTAAATAAACAGTTGATACTGACTACACATCATTACATCAAAGTGATGAATAGGCATTGTGATAGGACATTGCACTCTGCCCAGCTGTGTATAGGTGTCAGAATCGGTCGTGTGCTTTCTTATCGAACAGTGGGTTAGTAGGCGCGAGAGGAGTCGGGTCAAATGGTTAGCAAACAGCAGATTTGTCTTGGTTTATATTCTTAGCGTGAAATGGTTGCAAAAGCTCGGTTCTACTAGGTACCGTATTGTGTTGTTGTTCGTTTCACTCTAAGTTGTTGTACAGTTTCGTCTCTATTTATATATGGAAATAGTGGCCATTTTTGAATGAATCTTATCGAAGGTTATACTGCTACTAACTAAAAAGAAACTTTTACTAAAAGTTAACACATCTATCATTATTTTGGTTACTTTTTTTTGGTTTGGTTGGTTACCCGCGGGTTTGCTCGCATGGTATCTGAAAAAAGTAGTCTATTTGCTATTCCAGGGAATAGACTATATAATATTTCTGACTGTACTTCTAAGATGTAATCCCCAAGTACGGTAGACATCCTCTCAGATCTCCAGATGATTAGATCTTTTAAAGATGTCTAGTGGCGGTAGTCAGAGGCACGTCCGAACATTATATTTGGCACATGCCCACATTTTGCAGTACTTAGCATTCCATACGTGACAGGTTGCAAGCCTATCGCCGCTGATAAGAATACTAACTGGTTTCCTCACGACATTTAATTAAATGAAACTCTTGTATAGGTTCCTGACGATTCAGACACAATTAATTCGGACACTATTAAAATTAAAAAGTGTCAATTCGGACAAAGTGTCCGAATTTATTGTGAATCGTCAGCAACCCGTAGAACAACCTAGCTACCTATATCCTAATAATATTATATATGCGAAAGTTTGTGATAAGGCTGCTATGTTTGTTCCCTAATAAAAAATAAACGACAAAACGGATTAAGATTAAATTTGCTGTAGTATGTGGATAAAAAAAACAGAATAAATAACGGGGGAACTTATAATCCGAAAAACAACCCCTAAATGATTAAAAAAAACGCAAAAAGGATGATTTTGGTATAGATGGCGCTGGTGTGCAACAAATCTGACATCACCAGACTAAAAACATTTAGTCGTCATGGCAACGCAGTTTTGACTAATGAATGATACGCATTCTACCAAAATTCGTATTTTATTTTATTGGAAGTTGTCTGAAAAATTGCTTTATCTATGCAATTATTGAAATTTAGGCAGGACAAAGTCTGTCACGGGTCGGCTAGTAGTTAATAAGAAAGTGAAAAAGCTTCAACTCCAATTGGAACAACCAACAACCAACAGAGCAATAACTAAAACAATTCAAAGCTACGTGAACAACAGACCGTAAACTCGACTAACAGTTTAACAAAACGAGGAAGTCCCCAGATCGAACCGAAAAATAATCGGCCATCAATCAACCGCAAAGTCAAAGAAGCCGCAACAAAACAAAAGTAGAAATGTTATAACAAGACGAAGCAGCCAAATCCATCCGTTTAGTGCCAAATTATAGCATTTCCTACTAATAATAAAATGTGAAAGTCTGTTTCAATGTTTGTTACCACGTATCGCCAAACTACTTAACTTATGGCGGCGATGGGCTTGCAACCTGTCACGTATGGAATGCTAACTACTGCAAAATGTGGGCATGTGCCAAATATAATGTTTGGACGTGCCTCTGACTACCCCCACTAGACATCTTCAAAGGATCTAAGCGTCTGAAGATCTGAGAGGATGTCTACCATACTTGGGGATTACAGTCGTGATCCTATTTATTTTATTATTATTTTATTATACTTACTTAACTTATTTAGATGAAATTTGGTCGTAGATAGTTTAGGTTTTAGAATAACACATAGGCTAATCTAATTTTGAAAAATTAACCTCGGAGGGGGTTTAAAAGGGAGGTAAAGTTTCTATGAAAAATTATTATTCCTTTTAAATTCAGCTAATTACCACGTTTTTTCTTGTATTGCTGACGTTTAGACAATTCAGATGCTCTTCATCATGAGCATCGTTCTATTTAAAATGATTAATAACCACGATAGTTTTAATATTATTCCTTGTTTCGATTCACTCCAAACTCTCTATAAATAAACTACAACGTAAATAATTAATCATGTATTTTTGATTTATACAAAACTAACCTCCAAAAAAATTCTGAAATTAGTATGAAAAACCTTCGATGTCCATATTATTCTCCTTTTGACACAAATATCAACGCGGACGAAGCCGGGACGCAGCTAGTGAATACATAAAATGTCCGTTTAGGTGAATCTAATGATAGTGTTGCGTAAGTATCGGTCGGCCAACTATAAGTTGGATAAAAACAAGCTAATTTCACACCTGTTTACCATTAATTCCATAATGGTGAAGGATAAATGAATTGCTGCACGCGCTCTGCTGTTGCTTATTTTAGAAATGTTTTTTTTTTCGCCGAAATTGGAATGTACACCTCTATGCAGTAGGTCTTTTAATTTTCTCTTGTAATTTAGATTAAAATAACCTGTTCTACTTAGATAAGTTGCCTGAATAATGATAAGATAAGATAACGTAGCACTGAACCAGCTAGTTTAAAAGGACCCTAACGTTAAGTAATAATTGTAGGGTAAGGTCTAGCTCTATGGAGTCCTAACAAATAAATTAATAATAAGGATATGTATTAAGTTTATTATTATTATGTACTCAATCAAGTTGAGGAATATATTATATTCTTATTTTCATTTTATTTATAAGGTCTAACTAGATTAATGTGAGTTGGTGCCAGAGTCTAATATTGTTATCATTACAATAATTAAATAAAATGTTATATAATAAAATAAATAAATATAAAATAGTTCAAAGGTTTCCTTCGTTCCTTTTATTATGAATCCAAATCGAGTGAATCAATTGCGTTGATTTTTGACAAAACGGTGCTCGATTTTACTGAATGTACAGTGGTCTTCAGAAGTTTAATACTAGTTTGATAATGATACCCTTGGCCAGCCAGTCGGAAGAGCAGTATCACGCTTCAGATGTGGTATTTACCTAAAAAGGTGGTTTTGTTCTACACTGCGCAATGTGGGGCGGCCGTCAAGGCTGCTCTAACCTCGCTGTTTGTGGAGCGTGACGGCGACGTGCCGGCACCCACCGCGTGACGTCACCGACCACCTACCCATTGTCACTAATGGAACCATTTGAAAAACACGCTGGTACCTAAAGGTTGACGTACTAACGGATAGGCGTCGTTATCTTGTTAAAAGATTGGTAAAAATATTTTGTCTCAATTGCTATAGGTCTCACCAATTTCTATAGCGACTGTCATCAGCATGAAGCTGCACTAATTACCATAGCAGACCAATAAAGCAATACATCAACACCACGTAATTCCTGGCAACATTTACCATAAAAATTACGGTCCAAGTCCTTACAAAATGAAGTAATAAGAAACTGCAATAAACCAATTGTTCTGCCTAAAAACAATTGTCTCCGATCTAATCTTTGGAACTTTAAAAGGACGGGACTCGGCCTAGGGACGTCTGGGTGTGGCTAATCAGCGGACGACGCGAGACAATGGTGTCAGCGAGAAAGGCTCATAAAACTACGGGGCCCGTAAAGCCGTCCAAAATATTTACAGCGCGTGACAAACGTACCGGGTCTTTGTCTTGCAGGTTTGTCTCGGCGATTCGTCGCAGACAATCTCGGACTGCAGCGGACATCTGCGATGTTTCACGCCGATCACCAATAAATACCTAGAAAATTTGTTTTAGAGACAACAATAATTCAAGTTTTTCTAATATTATGTTAACCTCTTCGGCAACGGCCGAGCTTAGGCTTACCTAAGTGCTGCCCTCGATCTAGCTGCCCCAACCTTAATTTTTTAGTACGAAAAAAAAGGGGGGAAATGTAGCTATGTTTAGACTATATAGTGTAATTTAACAAGGATTAACCGCAGTAATCACCGTGAAGGAATCAAAACAATTAATATAGCTTTACTGTGCTAAGTTTTTCATGTTATCTATATAGAAAAATCGAATCATCAATCCAGCAATTCAAAGATACTATAGCACGTGCCGTCGTACATAATGCTTTATGATATCGAAGAGCAATCTCGCATCGGATCGTGGGCATTCGATTCAACGGAAAAAAAACAAACACTTTAAGCTGTTGTCCATTTTACTTCGCGTCGTTAGCAATAAAACCGATGCCCAATAACTGTGAAAGTTCACACAACAATTTAGGTTTTTAACACTGAGCTGCCACTGCGGGTCGGCTCTCATTAAGCCGCTGACAGAATGAAGTGAGATCCCCAACATGTCGCTAATCATTTTACTGTTTTCTCGAATTATCGGAGAACGCATAGGAGAGTCCGTTTATGAGCTCATTGGAGAAGAATGCTCACCGTAATTCGAGTGGTTATTTCACCACGATCCATTCACTGCAAAAGATCGCAGTATTTTACGAAAAAGCGAAAACAATCGAGTTCGATTCTTTACCGCTTTGCGGTCGGAGACATGACGTCGTGACGAGCCGATCAACTGCCATGTCTCGCGTCCACAATCTGGTTCAACCATCACTTTTATCACACAAACATTTCATCACAGGCAATTTTCCTTCTGGCAGCTCGGCAATAAAAAAACGACCTCCATTTCGAATGTCATTTGCACGGCGTGCCGTTGAAAAAGCAATTATTTCAATATCTGGCCCGCGCCGGCACCCAGCGGTCGACAAAAAGTGCTGTGAACACGCGCGCCGTGACTGCCGGCTGTGACCAGCAAACCAAGAAAGTTTGGAGACGATTTGAAGGACATCTACGTCGAGTGATCCTAACATGATACGAATGGACTACACATTTTAGAATAAGACCTACTTGACATCTACATTATGTAGTAGTCATCTCCGTCTTCACACAGGAAGGATTAGGCAAATTATTGATACCTTAGATCACAATATTGCAATTTTTGAGAGAATCTCTAATTTTTTTGAAAATAAAATGTAACCTTAAGTTACTCAGTCATAAATCATAATGTAGTTTTCTATGGGTAAAAGTATTTTTAAAATTTAGTTTATCTGGAACGAACAAAATACAAATTTTACCTCTTTTTATTAATAGCAGTGAAGATAACTACTGTAATGACTAATGAGATAATACAAATCTTGTTAACAAAAACAAAATTGTATTACTTGCTACATGAGTCACGCTTACGGATACTTTCATCTTGATAAGCTTTGTCCAGTAGAGTGTAAAAACTGTTAGGAGCATTGGGATCTACTCTTGAAAACGACAAACGATAGGTACATCGGGACAAACGTCACGTCATCGTTCATCGTTTCCGACTATATTTAGAAGAATAGAACGACCGACTTTACTTCTGATAATTGACATCATACGTTCTTCTACGACAGGCGCACTGTCACTGTCGTTGATAATGTCGAAATCGTTTTGCAAAGTAAGTGCCTTGATGTTTTTACGATACTCTAAGTTAAAGGTTTGGTTTTTGGTAGATTTATCGGCAAAATAAGTACCAATTACAAGTTATCCTCTAACTTGGTGGTAAAAACATCAGGGACCTCAACAGTTTTTCCACTCTACTGGACATAGTTTTAAAACGAAACCAATAGCAATAAGCATGCTTCCGCTAATCAATATTATATTCTAACAAGTACCTGACTGACTGACTTGTAACATTCAAGATGCTGGTCCAAGAAACTTGAATTCTGGAGAAAATATTCATTTCAGTACCTACTAGCTGTGAAAGTTGTGCGACTGTGATTGTTCTGAGTTATAAGTGTTTGAACAAACCTGACTTTGTTACAAGCAATGTATGTATGTAACTATGTAACTATGTTTGTTAAGGTGGAATCTTGCAACTCAATTTTGAAGCAGTTATGCCCGATTAAGCTGAAATTTCGCATACTTTTGTAACTTCGGTGACAATGCAATAATACAGTGAGCTGATATGATGATGGAGTCAGGCGCTGTTCAAAAGACAAATAAATAAAGCTTCTTAGTAAATACTTCGATTGAATAAAAACTTTGCATACTTCTCAAATTCGGATGACAATCTTATATGATGTGACAGATGACAGCGCGCTGGTGCTCGATGGTTTAAATGATTTTACAAAAGCTTGTCATTGCAAAATATGTTTCAACAGAAAACTTATTTAAAGTATACTAGCGACCCGCCCCGGCTTCGCACGGGTAGCATGTTATTATACATATAAAACTTCCTCCTGAATCTCTCTATCTATTAAAAAAACCGCATCAAAATCCGTTGTGTAGTTTTAAAGATATAAACAAACATACATACAGACGCGGGAAGCGGAAAGCGACTTTGCTTTATACTATGTAGTGATAAGAGAAGCAAGAAGATAGGGTGCATTAAAAAAGGAATCCCTAAAAATGAAGTTTTAAGGATATTTATAGGGCAGCCGGGCTGCAATTTATGTATGTACAAAAATAACTTCACGCGAACAAAGTCGCGGGTATTTCCACTAGACAATTATATTTTTTATTTCTTCTAAAAAACGTCATCTACAAGGTTTACTGGCCTATTAGGCACGTCTAGTTTAATAGCTTAAACAAATAAAAACCGCAGTCATTTTAGTATTTTAATATCGAATTATAATTTGTATGCCGTTATGATAGAAATAACGTCTTTATGCCAATTTAAATCTCGCATACCTAATTACCTACCTTGTCGAGTTTGGTTGCCGAAAATATAATACTATCTACCGCCCGTGGATTTGCTTGCGTGTTAAATTTATAACAAGTACCCATTACATTTATACAAGTAAATAGTAGTAAGAATTATCACGAACTATAATCTGTTCTATTCTAATCCTAATAATATTACGTACGACAGCCTCACAGCTCAGTTGGTAGTAACTCTGCCTTCGGCGCTGTAGGTTGTGGGTTCGATTCCCACCCAGAGCAAATATTTGTGTGATGAACATAGATGTTTGCTCTGTGTCTGGGTGTTAGTATGTATCATATGTATGTATTTACAAAAAAAAAAAGTATATAAGTATTCTATCAGTTATCTGGTTCCCATAGTACAAGCTTTGCTTAGTTTGGGGCTAGATGGCGATGTGTAAAATGTCCACCAATATTTATTTATTTATTTATTTATTTATTTATTTATTTATTTATTTATTTATTTATTTATTTATTTATTTATTTATTTATTATAAATGCGAAAGTTTGTGATAAGGCTGCTATGTTTGTTCCCTAATCAAAAATAAACGACAAATCGGATTAAGATGAAATTTGCTGTAGTATGTAGATAAAAAATCAAAATAAATAAAGGGGGATCTCATAATCCGAAAAACAACCCCTAAATGATACAAAAAGCAAAAAAGGATGATTTTGGTATAGATGGCGCTGGTGTGCAACAAATCTGACATCACAGACTAAAAACATTTAGTCGTCATAGAAACGCAGTTTTGACTAATGAATGATACGTGTGGTGTCTTGTACCTTTCTAGGGTAAGGCAATAAAATATCAGACTTCCATTATAGCAGTGCGCAAGCGACCCGCCCGCTCGCCTCGGCGTTCGGGCCTCGAGTCCCGAACTACCCTCGAAGCGGGCGGCTCGTTTGCCACGAATCATTTATTCATACTTGTATATCAGAATACGCATTCTACCAAAATTTGTAATTTATTTTATCAGTTCAAGGTTTGTAGGGAAAAAGAAGTTGTCAGTCAAGTTGGAAGTTGCCAGAAATTGCTTTTTCCTATGCGATTAAAAAAAATTGACAGGACAACGTCTGTCACAGGCCGGCTAGTATTATAAATGCGAAAGTTTGTGAGTGTGTGTGTGTGTGTTTGTAACTCTAAAATTTATTTTCTAACAAAAAACTCATACTCGTACTTTTATAAATTATTGCAAAATCAAAGGATATTTGCATTCCGTTAAGATAGAAATAACATGTCATTGTTTTTATTGTACAGTCCTCCCTGTGAAGAGGCAAACATTTGTGAGTGTCACTCGAGCTACAATGCAGAGGCATCGAGTGGACCACGGTCTGGGAGCTTCTACTATTTGCTCCTAATTGTACGTTATATCGATTATAAAGATTCAAAGTTTTAAAATTCTTCATTGATCATTGACTGGCCTCACAGCTTAGTTGGTAGTAGCTCTGCCTTCTGCGCTGTAGGTTGTAGGTTCGACCCCACCCAGGACAAATATTTGTGTGATGAACATAGATGTTTATTCTGTGTCTGGGTGTTATTATGTATCATAGTATATATGTAGTTAGAAGAAAAAAAAAGTAAATAAGTATTCAGTCAGTTATCTAGTTCCCATAGAATAGAACAAGCTTTGCTTAGTTTAGGGCTAGATGGTCCTGTGTGATAATGTCCACCAATATTTATATTTATTTATTTATTCGAACCAAATACTTTCACCAGATAATCAGCATTTTGTCACTACATAGTATAAAGCAAAGCCGCTTTCCGCTTCCCGCGTATGTATGTATGTATGTATGTTTGCTTATATCATTAAAACTACACAACGGATTTTGATGCGGTTTTTTTTTAATAGATAGAGTGATTCAGGAGGAAGGTTTATATGTATAATAATAACATGCTACCCGTGCGAAGCCGGGGCGGGTCGCTAGTAGACAATAAATGTAGAAATGTTATCATATCTAGTACTAGCGACCCGCCCCGGCTTCGCACGGGTTTAATACATATAAACCTTCCTCCTGAATCACTCTATCTATTAAAAAAAACCGCATCAAAATCCGTTGTGTAGTTTTAAAGATATAAGCAAACATAATACATACATACATACAGACGCGGGAAGCGGAAAGCGACTTTGTTTTATACTATGTAGTGATAGTGATATGCCGCCGAATGTCATACGAGTATCAACGTGCTAATTATTTGGGCTATGTCGAAACTTTTCGTCCATCTGTAGATCTCCTAATTTCTCATTCGATCTCGTAGCAAAATCCCAAGCATAGGCCTCCATAGTCATAAGAGACAAACAGCAAAAAATTGTTGAATCAAAAGTAATATGTTAGTCATAATGGCTAAGCTAAGAACTATACGAGTACCTAGCTTTGTTATTTTGGTAGTAGGGCCCGTGGAGCGCTGTAACGGAACTAGACGCAAGTGTGTCGCCCGCCAATCACCATCAATGTCGTCAACCGTAGGCCGCTTTAGAAAGAACAGTGTCCAATAGTTAGATGTTTCAATTTCGCTAGAACTGGCCTCACAGCTCAGTAGGTAGCTCTGCCTTTTGCACTGCATGAAATAAGAAGGTTTTTAGTTAGAATAAGCAAACATAATACATACATACATACAGACGCGGGAAGCGGAAAGCGACTTTGTTTTATACTATGTAGTGATAGTGATATGCCGCCGAATGTCATACGAGTATCAACGTGCTAATTATTTGGGCTATGTCGAAACTTTTCGTCCATCTGTAGATCTCCTAATTTCTCATTCGATCTCGTAGCAAAATCCCAAGCATAGGCCTCCATAGTCATAAGAGACAAACAGCAAAAAATTGTTGAATCAAAAGTAATATGTTAGTCATAATGGCTAAGCTAAGAACTATACGAGTACCTAGCTTTGTTATTTTGGTAGTAGGGCCCGTGGAGCGCTGTAACGGAACTAGACGCAAGTGTGTCGCCCGCCAATCACCATCAATGTCGTCAACCGTAGGCCGCTTTAGAAAGAACAGTGTCCAATAGTTAGATGTTTCAATTTCGCTAGAACTGGCCTCACAGCTCAGTAGGTAGCTCTGCCTTTTGCACTGCATGAAATAAGAAGGTTTTTAGTTAGAATAGTTTTTTATTTTTATTTTTTATAACAAGCTTTTGTAAAATCCTCCTTCAAGCTAGAACAGGCCAGCGCGCTGTCACCTGTCACATAATATTATATTGTCATCTGAACATGACAGGTAGGAAAAGTTTTTAAAACTCAGTTTCAAAGTGCATAATCCAAAACAATTCCAAATACAGCACTTAGTATTAAGCAAACCACACATTTCATAAATTATTGTACTTAAATTTAGTTCTTAGATAGTTCATTAGTTTCAATTTCAAATACTTCATCAAAATCTAAATGCGCTGTCAAACAAACCGAATGTCGAAACAAAGTACAGTCATGGACAGAAGGTACAATAAAGCACTCGTACAGTCACGGTGAAGATACTGACAATAAAGTCCTCTGAAGCTAACGTGCTGTCACCCCGACGGAAGAGAAAACGTCAGTGTGAAACGTCGAACGTGATGTATGATAAATGTTGTGTAGATATACTCTAACGTGGAACATCGATGCACTGGAATGGCCACGGATATTATTCGGATATTTATAGCTTTACTAGCTGTCGACAGACGTTGTCCTGTCAAATGTCAATGATCCCACAGAAAAAAGCACTTTCATTTTTCCAGATGTTTACGCCACCCTTATCACTTAGGGGTATGAAAAATAGATGTTGGTCGATTCTCAGACCTACTCAATATGCTCACAAAATTTCATGAGAATCGGTCAAGCCGTTTCGGAGGAGTACGGTAACTAACATTGTGACATGGAAATTTTATATATTAGATATAAGGTTTATCAAGATTATGTATGAGAAAATGTATGTAGATTTTTTTATGGTGTGATATGTGTGTTGTTACCTAATTAGACTAGATAAAAAAATTCAGAGCTTCCAACCAAATCCAAATCGTGGTTTAGTAAGTAATTCTGTGATGCATGCGAAAAAGCTGCAATTATCCCGCTTTCTTATTTGTTGTAAATATAAAAACATCGTATGTTTTGATATTCAGATTTCTCCAATTGTACCCATTTAGTTGTCTGTGGTTTCTACATGAAATAAATGTAGTTCGTTTTGATTCTCGCTGACGCCTTGTTGTTATATTTTATTATTACTTTCAAATTAGATTTTGTAATTTTAGCTCTGCTCTGAAAACCACGTAGAAATTCGGGGTTATTTTATTTTAAGCACATTCTTAACTATTACACAAAAAGCTTTGGAAGTTATTGCGTGTGACAAAGAGACGTCGTTTTATTTCGTTTTAAGGTACGAAACCTTAAAAAATATCTGTTATATTCTAGTCAGTCTAGTCTATAGTATTTTCCTAGCTTACTTAATTCTACGAATTCGCAACTATTTATGCCTATGTTATTTATGTCCTATCCAGCAGTTGCCTAACCGGCATGCCAATCAGCCGCGCGCCCAATGCAGGTCTGACAGCGAGGTTAGAGCTTGCCGATTCCTTAATTGCCGTGACGTTTTGGTGTCACATACCACGGCCCCGGTACAACACTACTGTAACCGATATACAGGGTGTGCATTAGTGTGCATTAGTGTGCAACTACTTTGAATATACCGAAGATTTTCTAAGATTTCTGATCCTTCATAAAGAATATCTAGTTTGTAGACCAATTCTTGCTGGCCTTGAGGTTGGCCGTAACCTCAGTAATAGACAAGCCATGAATGGGTCAACTGCAATTACTTTTAGATTCGTTTCCAGACTATAGAAACTGGCTACTTCACTTATGATATGAAAATTAAAAAGAAAGGTGTTTATGTAATTATTACTTTATTAAACCTATCGAGAGGACTCGCTAGTACTCATAGGAACGATACAATAAATAAATAAATATTTCACACAGCGCCATCTAGCTCTAAACAAGACATTGTTTGTACTATAGGAACTACATAACAGATAAAATACTTTTTTTTCTGTAAATAAATAAAAATAAATATTGGTTTACACATCGCCATCTAGCCCCAAACTAAGCAAAGCTTGTACTATGAGAACTATATAATTGATAGACTACTTACATATTTATTTTTGTAATAACTTTTATATGATATTATTATACTAAACTAACACCCAGACACAGCAAACATTTATGTTCATGACACAAATATTTGCTCGAACCTACAACGCTGAAGGCAGAGGTACTACCAACTGAGCTGTGAGGCCGTCAATACATACTTATACATTATAACACCTAGACACAGAACAAACATCTATGTTCATCACAAAAATATTTGTCTTGGGTGGGATCGAACTTAAAACAAATAGCGTAGAAGGCAGAAAGGGCTACCTACAAAATGAGCTGTGAGACACCCGCTATGATATATTTAAAAACACAGGATAAGTTTCATAGCAGAACCAAATGATTGCTTACTTATGACAGAAAGTTTAAGTGGCATAAACCAGCATCATTCATTTATTTTTAAATCACTGATTACCCTAACAAGGGTTTAGCCGTTTATAACAAACGATGCCACCTTAGCCCATGAAATAAATAATGTCAAAATCTATAAGACGTGTTACAAAACAAAATTATTCGGAAAAGGGTGTAACATTCACGCATTAGTGTCGCTACTCCTCGCCTCTGATAATTATTAAAAAGTTTTGTAGAAAAAGGTCATTCCGGGTGCTGGGTTTTATTTATTTATTTGGGACTAGGGCTGTCCAAAGACCACATAAATTTGATTATGTCCGGTAGGATGTTTACTAAGCAACTAACCACTATTTGGCTGAATAGAAACTTGCACGCATTTAGTATTTACTCAGTGCGCTTTAGTATTTGCGAAATACAAAGTACTTACAGAACGGACATTTATTAACGTTTTTGTGTGTTTTGTGTACATTTTTAAGGTTCCGTACCCAAAGGGTAAAAACGGGACCCTATTACTAAGACTCCGTTGTCCGTCTGTCTGTCACAAGGCTGTATCTCATGATCCGAGATAGCTAGATAGTTGAAATTTTCACAGATGATGTATTTCTGTTGCCGCTATAGCAACAAATACTAAAAACAGAATAAAATAAATATATAAGTGGGGCTTCGTGATCTTTTTGCCGTTTTTCATACGGAACTCTTTTTTACAATGTTCGTGTGTTTATTTTTGTATTTTTCCGTACAAACCTAGCTAGTCCATTTTTAATGTCGCACTAAAAACTCATTTTAGGCATTTCGCCCGGCTATTATGAGTGAAGGGGCAACTCTTCTTCGATTAATACAAAAGTTGATTCAAGACTTTTTGTTTTTTACTTCTTATTATTTGTGACTGTTATTTTTGGAGTGTGTCGTGAGCGCTAAGTAGTATTTATGCGGTCCCCAGCGGCGCGGAGGTGGTTCGGCCACGAAACTAACTTGGGTGCACGGATCCCGTTGAGAAACTGGATAAGAAAGGTTTTGTATATTTCTAAACAACCATAAAGTCAGAACCCTTTATTGTCATAAGTACCTAAGCAGGTATAGCAGATGAAATAAGCCAAGAAGAATAAGAGGTTGTTTCAATATAAGTTTGATTATGTTGCTCTAAAATTGATCGAAATCCTTATAATTAATAGTCTTTACTTATTTTTGGGTTCCGTACCCAAAGGGTAAAAACGGGACCCTATTACTAAGACTTCGCTGTCCGTCTGTCCGTCTGTCTGTCACAGGGCTGTATCTCATAAACCGTGATAGCTAGACAGTTGAAATTTTCACAGATGATGTATTTCTGTTGCCGTTATAACAACAAATACTAAAAACAGAATAAAATAAATATTTAAGTGGGGCTCCCATACAAGAAATGTATTTTATTACCGTTTTTTATAGATAAATGGTACGGAACCCTTCGTGCGCGAGTCCGACTTGCACTTGGCCGGTTTTTTTTATACTGTCACGCTTTTAACAATCAGTTTAAGTATAATACATTTAAAGCAAGAATGGCTTGAAGAGCCAAAATTCAAGCCTATGAAGAACTATGAATGTGCATATTTTAAGAAAAGATCTGAAAAAAAAAACTGCGCTAGTCACCTCTGTATAATTTGAATTACGAATAAAAGGTGAAATAATATAGAAAACCTCCAAAATTCGGGTTACCCACACTCTCTCTTACAACAAAACAACTGATATAAATTCCTACCGGACACTTGGGAGCGGATCGGCAAAGCTAATTCTGTTGTGATTAATGCTCCTTGCATTTCCATCTCTAGTGCAACTTGCACTTAAACAACCATTATCACCTTTATCTCTTACCAATAAAGACCAGTTTAGCTTATTAAGCAAAGCCCTAAAAGTGGTCAAGTTGGTGCTTAAAACTGGCTACTGCCTGTTCGCGTTTCTCACGCAAACCCAACGATTAAATAGGGGAAGTGTTATAATATTAAAACAGAAACTATTAATATTATTTCGGTTGGTGTAGGAAATTGTGTATTTGTCAAATGCTTTTACTTACTCAAAGTTTTGCACTTGGGGGACTTCTAATATTCCCTTCTAAGCCTAAATAAGTAGTTAGGTACCTAAATCATCCACCACGATGTATCTAATTATAGTCTCCAATTCTACATCGTATCTAGGATGTGTGCTAAGGGATCAAAAATATAGCATAAAATATGAAATGGAAAAAAATAGGATCACGCACAACTGTAATCCTCAAGTTCGGTAGATATCCTCCCAGATCTCCAAACGCTCAGGTTCTTGAATATGTCTAAAGGGGTATTCAGAGGATCGACCAATTATTACATTTGGTACAAGCTCACATTTTGCATTTTATGTAAAGATTTTGAGAGGGTTTCAAAACTTAGACCCTCTGTCCTGTCTAGAAGACTAACCCTCGTATTCAAGAATGACACTATGAGAACACGCACCCACAGTGGACGAAATCTTTTTTCATAAACATCACTTACACTTATGTGTTGAGCGGCACTATGGCGTACACTACCGTGTGCCTTTAGAGCTCAACTTTGGCTAGAGGTACACGACAATGCGCCTCTAGTCACACTATGCAGTGTCGCACAACACATAAAGTGATTTTTATTAAAAAAGATTTCGTCCACTGTGGGTGCGTGTTCTCATAGTGTCGTTCTTGAATACGAGGGTTAGGATGTCCGCTGTTCGGTCATTGCTACGTCAATGAGTACTAAAAGTAGTACTACTTCGTCCAAAAACAATATCTAAATTCGTCAAAACCCACTCAATAATCAAACAAAGAACCAACTAATAATTTCATTATTTTCGTGCAACGCTATTCGCTTTATCTCACAATCTTTCGGCCCCTAATTTATAACATAGAAATTATGTTGCCACTCTATTGTAAATTTTATGTAAATATATTCAACCTACAGGTGTAGTGCTTTGAAATTTGCACAGAAGCTGTTCTGAACATGTAAATGTGGCGTCTTTTATTTAAATTGCTTATAAATCATTGTAAATGATATGGTAGGAATATAAGGTATTTTCGCTGTTAGAACAGACGATGATAGGTGTCTGGAACTATTCTGATTGTTATATATTGTAATGGGCATGTGCCTTATGTAATGTTTGAACGTGCTTCTGACTACTCCTTTGAGACATTTTTGATGATATGAGCACCTGCAGATCTATTGAAAAATATTGTTAGTTTACACTTTTTTAAGAGAAAATATTTTGTTTGTCTATCTATAATTTAGGTAGGTACAGGTAAAAGAAATTTACTGGCAAAAATAAAGTTGAGAATGTTTTGATAATTATTCTTCTATAATAACTTCGACCATCTTTCATTTTCGAAGCTGACTACTGAATTTAATTGGTCAAACAATTAGGCAATTAACACAAATTAAACTTATATTTTTTTGGCCAAAGAACTAAACTTATTTCTATTACAGACAATAACCAGTAAAATATTGTCATTACATTCCATGATATCAATCCAACGTGATTTACACAATAGGTCATTCTGATATCTAATCGGGCGCATTTATCTTCATTAACTCGTTTTTCAAAGCACCCTTCTTCGACAAAAGTTTTGTTTCATAACATTATATTAAAAATCAAAAAGCCTCCTCCGCCTCCACTCACTTATGAGTTTTTTTCGGAATAAAATAACATCCAAATTAAATAAAAATTCGTAACAAATTACATCGACATCGCTACAGCCGTTGCGACGTGACAAACTATCAAAAAAACATTAAAAAATCACATATATTATATTATTATGTAATACCTATGAGATATTAAGTTTTGAGTTTTGCAGCGAGTATGTTTACAAACTAAGGAAGAAAAGGAACCTAAGTAGATATTGTTTAGTCAATGGGTTGTGAAGCTACTTATGATTGCAACTGTTTTTATTCTATGACATAATTACGTATAAATTACTTAAAATCAAAAGGGATATTAGGACTAATGCCCGATTCGCATGACCGGTGAGTTTACCTATATTATTTTTTATTTTTAGGTGGGCGTTGGTCGTTTATGGATAATCGGTTTTGTAATTATTGGATACAAATGACTTGATAAGCGACTGGCCCAGTTCACACGTTATTGATGCATATTATTTAAATTGGTTGTCCAATTATTTAAACAAATAGTGCCTAATGGAACATCCCATCATTTTCTTCAAATCGGTACAACTCGTTGACAATCATGTTGCGAAAAGGATTTGGCTTATGTTTTACTACCGGCCGCCTGCCTGACCTGCCCTTTTTGGGAAATGCCTCTTTGCCTAATGGAACATCCCATCATAGAATAATGTTTTTAATCCGTAGGCATTTTTTGAAACACGGTCGCAATTATTAAATAAAGCACGAATCACTCATATCAGTTCACCACACAGTTCCGACACAGTACCGGCAAAGTGCGAAAAATTATTTCATACATTCTCTTCGAACTCATCCCAGTTTGTCAGTGTCAGTATCGAGCCGAGTGTTTGGTGATATGTGAAATCTTTGGTTTTTTGTATGGCTTGAGTCTACCCGGATAAGACGGAAAAAGTGATAAAACTGCATTCTGAAAACCATCAAACTTATAAATAAACTGTCTATAATTTACTTAGCAGTATGATTTTATCTAACGAATTATATAAAAAATAAATTGTTTAGCTATTCACAGTTTTGATTAAAAACGAAACTAGTGTTTTTGAAGAGCCAACTTTGGAAAATAAATATATCGAGAAAAGTTTCACAATCGTGTTTCTATCGATAATTTATCTAGATTATATCCTATCCATAACTTATCTTTGTCATAAAAACAAACAAAACTGTATGTTTTGCGGTTATTGAGAAAAAACGATTCTGCATTCATCAAAAAAATGTATTACTTGTCTTAAAGAATGTATGAAAGAATATTTAAGCTCTGTGCCGGTACTGTGTTGCAACTGTTGCTTCACTGATATGTGTGAACCAACCTTTACTCTGTTCAAGGTAATCTACTATTTAAAAAAAAATTGCATCGCGACTATAATCCCCAAGTACGGTAGACATAAAAATGAAGATCCAGAATTTAATTGCAGTACCTACGTATCTTGTTATGGCATTTAAATCCATTAAGTACCTATATCAAATTATATGGAGATTTTAATAATTTATGTTTAAAAGAATAGGCCGCTTAATAAATGTACAAAAACATTAAACGGCATTTCATTTTTAATTTCTAATGAATTGACATGTACGCAGGCGGTTCCAATAGTCGTAATTATATACTCCTGCGCATAAACATAGTACAAAATAAAAACAGTACTACAAATATTTATTTGCTACGGTGTCATGCGCTTATTCTGCCACGGCCAAGTAAATATTAATTTCAATCTAAATAAACGGCGAAATTAATGCTACATGTTCACATTTCCTAAGTAATTTCATACAAATTAAAATATTGTTCTATTGCGTTTTAGTTATTGATTATTATAATAAATAAACAAAAAATCAAATGGTAGATACCCTTTCAGATATCCAGGAACTCAGATACCTAAAGATGTATAAATAGGACCTCTCAAGCAATAAGTCAATAGCACGATCGTGCATATAGATATAATAACTGCACTTGTATCACTATACGTTTATACTATGCGATACAGACACTTGTGATTGACGTACTATTTTGGTGAAGGTACCGCACAATTTGTGCGGTACCTTTTAACCTAAAAGGTTGAGTTATAATTACATTTGTGCGGCACAAATGTAATTATAACTCAACCTTTTTAATAGTTCGAGAAGGCTATTCCAAAAAAATTTAATACTTTGCAGATAATTATTTAAAAAAATCTAAGTCTTTTGCATAAAAAAACTTATGCAAAGTATGTATGACAATTATTGTAAGACACAAAAACTGAATAATGGCCAGTGGTTATCGAAGCAGTTATGCAATAATTTAAAAGTGTTTACGATAAAACAAAAGAATAATGCTGACAAGTTTGCACAAGTGTCTTTAGTACTCTTGACATAAATTAACTTTTTAGGGTTCCGTACCCAAAGGGTAAAATCGGAACCCTATTACTAAGACTTCGCTGTCCGTCTGTCTGTTTGTCCGTCCGTCCGTCTGTCTGTCACAGGGCTGTATCTCATGAACCGTGATAGCTAGACAGTTCAAATTTTCACAGATTATGTATTTCTGTTGCTGCTCTAACAACAAATACTAAAAACAGAATAAAATAAATATTTAAGGGGGCTCCCATACAACAAACGTGATTTTTTTGCCGTTTTTATAGATAATGATACGGAACCCTTCGTGCGCGAGTCCGACTCGCACTTGGCCGGTTTTTTGTATTAGTAACGTCCACGATACAAGTGGTGAATCGCTATAAAATATGCCATACTAGCTGGACCGCTCCGTCTTTGCATGTGTGCCGTCTATCTCACTAATTAATATTACTGTTATTTCGTATGTTTGTGTGATGGATGTTTGTGTTTAGAGACCTAGGTATGATCACTTAGGTACGAACCTCGGCTTGACCGTTGCCCGGAATAGATTTATTGAGGAGGGAACTCCTTGGAGGGGCGTAAACGAAGGCAAGGGTAGACCTTGTCCAAACCAGCAGCAGTGGAATATACCATATCTATACTAAATGTATAGTAGAGATAGTAAATACTGCTTTAAATATAAATAGACCAAAAATAACATTTGAAATGTGCATACTCTGCATAGCTTAATTCCACCACTAAATCATAACCATTTAAGGAATGCGTATTATTGGCCCATTCATTTATTTATAACGGCACACTGATTTATTCTTCGAATTTTGGCTCTAATTGATATTATTTCTGCTGTAATACTTCCAGCGATAATCCGAAAATTCAAAATGAACCGTATATCAACTAGATAAAGAATAATGTACGTTGCTATTTGGAGATAAATCCGTAATACTATCTGCCGACAAACGGAAACAGCAAAAGGACTTTAAAGCAAGGTCATAAGGCTCAGTTTTCGATGAGGGATGAAGTCGAATCGCGGACAAAGAATTTTTAGAAGTGCCTACCTGGTGTACCTTCCTAGAATGCAGTAATAGCAAACTCTGTAATCCTCTTCTATGGAATATTATGCGATCTGCAAAGATAACTTGTACTAGGGCTGTCGACGTTATACGAGACGTGTGAATTGGCTTATAAGTTACATCAGATATAAGATTTTGATATGTAACAGGTTATCTTGATAATATCTTGACACTCGTAGTATGAAATGCAATCTCATACCCCCGTATTTTTAAAAGAGTATTTTGTTCACTCTCTTTAAACTAACGCTATAGGTAGGTATATAAGCTTATAAGTATCAGTATCAGTACCCACTAGATAGAACAACAGTAATTATGTAAGGACCTTAAAAATAACGTAGGTTACTTAACTTCTGTACCTACTGTCCATATATGAAATATATGATAATATATATGAAAATTTTGTTTTACCATTGACTAATGTTGTTATTTGTCAAATGTCGAGAGAAAAATAAACGCGTACAACCTGGCACACATAGTTTCCTATAATAGGGTCCCGTTTTTACCCTATGGGTACGAAACCCTAAAAATTCACCGTGTAAAGCTCACGTAAAGCAGGGATTTATATATATTTTGTTACCCTGTTAACAAGAAACTTTGGACAGCCCTAGTCCCACCTGAGTAGCTCCGCTCCACCGCCAAATTATGAATTTCATCGGCGGCGTCACAAAGTCTGCCGAAAGCCGAAACTAGCTACATCGCCGGAAGGATTATATTATTTTTTGCAGATTATCCGAAACAAGGCTTTATTTACCTGGCAAACCTAGGATCAACGATTTGTAAATAAAATTACCAACTAAGATTAAACTTCTGGGTTCTAAGTAGGTAAGTACATAGATTTGTTGCACTAAGCTCCATACTTATTGTTGAATAGCTAGCTGTCCCGACAGACGTTGTCCTGTCAAATTCATTATCTCTTGATACTAACTTTACATAAAAAAAAAATAGCATAATAGCCGTTTACGCCTAATGCTATGACCAAGAGAAATAGGGACTACATAGTACATATAAAGCAAAGTCGCTTTCCGCTTCCCGCGTATGTATGTATGTATGTATGTTTGCTTATATCTTTAAAACTACACAACGGATTTTGATGCGGTTTTTTTTAATAGATAGAGTGATTCAGGAGGAAGGTTTATATGTATAATACATGCATAATATAGTAGAGAAACACTGATAATTTTAGAGGTTTCTAATGTGATGTCGTAAATAAACACATTTTTTTGCGCTTACATTGCAAATGCTGGCTGAACCCCACGAGATATATCAAAATAATGTACTACAGTATTGTACACCTTAAAAACGTCAACAAAAAAGTCCACGATGGTATTAGAAATGTCTTACGCACAGCGAAGCGGGCACGGGTCAGCTAGTAAGATATAAGTTTACATCTCATGCCAGTGTTTTCTGCTTATTTGGTTACATAAAATAATACGGCGTTAAAGTTTTTGTTGAAGAACAAATTGCTAACTACGTAAATCTGCAGCTACATGCACAACACATTTGCGCTAATAGTAAAAGAATTTGTCCAAAAGGTCGCACAAATAATATTCCGTCCAGTCTATATTTTTTCCCGTTTGAGCATTTCAGCGAAGAATATGGCGTTGTGGCGTCCATGAGCATTTGGTTTACCGCTAGACTAGTATGAGCAAATTAGCGTTTATGAAGAAAGCTATTTGCATGGAATACCATTTTGCCGTCTTAACATACATACTTGCTTGTGCAAATTCAAATTTGAGCAAGTAAAGTTGAGTATGAAGGCGGGCCTAGTCATGATTGAAAAGATCTCCTACAAATTGTAACGGTACTTACAGTGTCATACGGAATGGAATTTTGCAAATTAATTCAAGATCAGACAACAATCATTGAACGTGACACACGACCTCACGAGGCAGGTAGCACCTGAGTTGAAGATATTGTTCGACTTACACGTAAATATTTGTTTGAATTGTTTGCTTATTCCAAGGATAAGGAAAGTCTGTTTTCCCAGTTGTTCATAAGATAGACTGTGCGTGTATAGCCTTTAAAAATATTTAACATATTCTTTTAAGAAGAACCACGTGACATCTTCGGTACATCAGTGAACATCTACAGTAGTTGATGACCTCTGATAAGCTAATTATGCAGTTATACTTTTACGTTTTTGTATGCCCTGCAGTTGAACTTTTAAATATTTTACTCGTTGAATAGCACATTATTTATAGAAACCTAGAATATCTTCTATCTAATATTCCGGGAGGTACATTCACCGGAGGTTTAATAGGGGTTAGGTTATACCATTGGGGATTAACCAGCATGCTGATAAATTGTTTTTGAAGATTTGAGTTCTCTCCAAAACCTTCCAAACTGAAAGAAGATTTTTACTTCCATTATTTTCATCTTTACATCGGTGCCTGCCTTCTTTTCATTACAAAGGTTACCTAGAAACTACAAACATAACTAAAAGCATACCTTCGCATTTAAAACATATAAATTCAGTATGGCAGTAAAAACGTTCAGGTATTCTTCGAAAAATGATAGGGCATGTTCTCTTGTACCTGGGAACGCAATGCAACATAAACAGACAGTAATGAAATCACAGAAATACCAGAGATATCAACCGCAGGGAGATCTGACCAATTACAGCCTCGTGCAGTTGTTTATCAGCTGAGCTTACTCATCTTAGCGCTCAATTCACACCATCATCTCACAAGTGTCGGGGGAGACGTGCTGTCTTTTTTTTGAGCGGTTGTCTGTACCATGAACTGAGAGCGAAGGAGATCTAAAACAGCAGTAAATCTTGGGGTTACTGTGCGGTAATCAATGAACCCCTGAAAAAACAATGATTTATAAGTGGGAAAGTCTATTCACGCAAGACAGGAAATCAATTGAAGAAGATCAACCCCCCTTTTGTGCCATTTTGCTGTTTGACCTCTCTTTATATGTTACGAAATGCCAACGTAACCGGACATTATGGCGAGCGCAGAAGACGTACTATTAAAACGGATTTATAAAATCTTATATATAAAAATTCTCGTGTCACAATGTTAGTTCCCGTACTCCTCCGAAACGGCTTGACCGATTCTCATGAAATTTTGTGAGCATATTGAGTAGGTCTGAGAATCGGCCAACATCTATTTTTCATACCCCTAAGTGATAAGGATGGCGTAAAGATCGGGAAAAACGAAGAGTGCTTTTTTCTGTGGGATTATTGACATTTGACAGGACAACGTCTGTCGGGACAGCTAGTAAATATATAAATAGGATCACGACTGTAATCCCCTAGTACGGTAGACATCCTCTCAGATCACCAGACGCTTAGATCCTTTGAAGATGTCTAGTGGGGGTAGTCAGAGGCACGTCCAAACATTATATTTGGCACATGCCCACATTTTGCAGCAGATAGCATTCCATACGTGATAGGTTGCAAGCCCATCGCCGCTTATAAGAACACTAACTGGTTTCCTCACGATGTTTTCCTTCACCGTTGTAAGCACGTGTTTTTGATGCGCATACAAATTTTTCGAACAGAATAATCCATTGATTCACGCCGGGATTCGAACCCACGACCTTCAGATTTAAAGTCGAGGTACATCCCACTCGGCCAACACGGATTTAACCTTAGTTTTCTTTATGGAGGCCATCAAAAAACTTGGGTGAACTTTGTATTAGAACCGTCGTTGTCGATCTGACCGGGTCTGGTATTGAAGAACATAACATTTGATAAGACTTTCATGAAGAGATCATCATTGAGTTTACCAAGGACTTTTTTTGGTCTACGGAGGAACAAAACCATATTTACTAACTTATGAAGGTACCTGATCGCTATGTCTTTCCATTTAGGGCACCGCCCATCCATCGTCGTTTTGTCGGCTATCGGACGATGTCGAACGTCGGCGCATCAAAGCCGGCCGGACGATGCGCCCGCGCCGGTGACTTGGCGGTTTGCAGCACCAAGGGTTTTCCTTGTGCAGCTGCATATTATATTTATTTAATATTATTTTTATAAATAATTTAGGATATTTTACTTTATTATTATAGTATCTGAGCATACCTCAACATGCTCATAATCGTAGGGATCACAGCTTTGTTGGCCGAGTGGGAGGTACCTCGACTTTCAATCTGAAGGTCGTGGGTTTGAATCTCGGCGTGCATCAATGGATTCTTCTGTTCGAGAAATTTATATGCGCAATAAAAACACGTGCGGTGAAGGAAAACATCGTGAGGAAACCAGTTAGTGTTCTTATAAGCGGCGATGGGCTTGCAACCTGTCACGTATGGAATGCTAACTACTGCAAAATGTGGGCATGTGCCAAATATAATGTTTGGACGTGCCTCTGACTACCCAGACATCTTCAAAGGATCGAAACGTCTGGAGATCTGAGAGGATGTCTACCGTATTTGGGGATTAAGATCGTGATCCTATTTTTTTATTTTTTTTTATTAATGCAGATCCTATCCATCAAAATGATGATGCAGTTATCAAGATCGCGTTTACTCAGTCAATTATAATACAACCCCTACCTGACGCATCCGCTCGGAAGTCCTAACACAATAATCGCCTATTTCCTACCGTCATGAAACTTACACCCGACTTACAAAATGTAGGCTATGAAAAAACGTAACCGCTTATTATTTGAAAGCGAATAAAGCGAATGCCCGCGACTTTGCTCGCATTGAGTTTAAACAAAACATACCTTATCAATTCAGCGGTTTGACATTTATCAGTTTGCATATTTATTATAATAGACCGCAATTGCTGGTCCAATTTCTATGGATTTTTTCCTGAGGGGTATATGCCTCTGAAAATCTTCTAGGAATATCCCATGAAACATGAAAACCAATATCTAGTTGATTCGTACAATTGAAACATAACAAACATTTGAAACATTGTTCGAAATAGAAGAATCTCCAAAGGTTTTTTCTCACGATTTTGATTAAAGTATCAACAACCCTATCTTGTTATATTGTTCTTCCATGTTTTACCCCCTCCCCCCTTCCTTCCCCCTTCCCAACCACCCGTTGCACCCCCTTGAATGTCGGATATTCCTTTCTTAGAGCGAGGTGCGCTAAAGTTCACAAAGAAGCTATCTTCCAAATTTCAGGTCGCAATTGTTAATAAACGACAATTGTCAGTCAGTCAGTAAGTAACTTGAAATGAAATATAAGTATGTAGGTACTCGTAAATATCCAAAACAAATTCCCGAGAGGGTTAACTTAAGACGAGTAATAAATGTTTTTGATAAATGCAGAATCGTTTTTCCTCAATAATCACAAAACATACAGTTTTGTTTTTTATGAAAAAGATAATCTAGATAAATTAGAGACAGAATCACGATTGGTGAAATATTTCTTGATAGATTTATTTACCAAAGTTGGCTCTTCAAAAACACTATTTTCGTTTTTAATCAAAACTGTGAATAGCTAAACAATTCATTTTTATATAATTCGTTAGATAATCATACTAGCTGAATAAATTATAGACAGTTTCTTTTTAAGTTTGATGGTTTTCAAGATAATGCAGTTTTATCACTTTTTCCGTATTATCCGGGTAGACTCGGCCCATACAAAAAGTCAAAAATTTCATACATCACCTTAAGAGTTGGTTTCCGCTTCTTTGTTAAGATTTTATCAACCGTCTATCTAGATCCTTCAAGTATGTTGAAATCTCAGAATGAAATTGAAGACAGAAAATGGCTGCTCAATTCATACCAATTTCTAGTGATTGAATTTTTGATCCAGTTTCCTAGATAGAAAGAAATAAATCATCCTCTCAGTTCTCCAGACTCCATTCTTGATGTTTTCATATGGGGGCAGTCAAAGGCACGTCTATACTTGCATTCCATACGTGACAAGTTGCAAGCCCGTCACCGCTTATAGTTTAACTACTCACAATTTTCCTCACAATTTTTTCTATCATCGGTTTTGAGCACGCGAAAATGCGAATAAACATTTTTCTTATAAATTAGTAAGGCTTCGAAGAAAAAATAAGGAGGTGCACCAAATAAACTCTATGTTCCTACGATAAGTAGCAGTTACATAACATTTCGGTCCTAAATACACATCTGCTGTAAATCTATAGGTAGGCATATAATGTCGTATATCAACTCTTATATTATAAATGCGAATATAAATCTGTTTGTCTGTCTGCCTGTGACTTTATCACGGCCAAACCGCTGCGCTGGGCCAATTGTGATAAAGTTTCATATAGAGATAGTCTAAAGGCTTAGGACGGACATAGGCTACATTTTTTCAAAATTTTAATTTGATTTTCAGATTTTTCAATATTTTACGATAAAGTCTAATCAAATCGACTTATTAGATTGATAGATAAAAAAGATTATATCTCACCATATCAAAAATACATTTAAAAAACTGGACATAAAAACAATGAACAATATTATCGCTTAAAGCGTTCTCTTCCATCCAACCTTTGGATGTACAGTACAGGATAGAATAAACAAAAAAGTCAGTGGTTTAAAAAGTAAACTAAAGTGAATAGAATAAGAAGAGTTATTAATCGAATCAGTAAATACTCTCTGAATCTACGTAGACGAAGTTGCGGGCAAAAGCTAGCAGTTATATATACTTAGGTACAAAAAGACGGGCATCGCCAAAGCATGCTCGACGCACGTGCAAGCCCACGGTGTTCCCTTACAGTCCCGCCTTCCCGGTCTCACGGCGCAAAAACGTAACATAACACCAAAACGGGATATTGTGATGCATTTGGGGAGCCATATATATATATGCCAAATGTTTGAACAAAAACGTTTAAGTAAATAAGGCGGGGGAGGGCCTAAAACAATAATATACGAGCCGAGAATTGAGATGGTGATCGATATGGCGAAATTTAAGTCACATAAGGATAGGTTAGTATTTTTTAAAATATACATTATTCTCGTGGCACAGTGTCAGTGACCAAACTCCTCCAAAACGTCTTGACAGATTGTTATGAAACTTTTTGTGTATATAGGTAGGTCTGAGAATAGGTCGTAGGGTATTTTTTATACCCCTAAGTAGGTGTAAAGTTCGGGACAAACTGAAATTGCTTTGTTCGTGCAAAACATCGTGAGGAAACTAGTTTCTTGTAATCGGCGACTGGCTTGCAACCTGTCACGTGTGAAATGCAAATGCAAAACTACTGCAAATGTGGGCATGTATAAAATGTAATGTTTGGACGTGCCTCTGAATAACCCCTTTAAACATCTTCAAGGATCTCAGCGCCTGGAGATCTGAGAGTCTATTGTACTTGGGGATTACAGTCGTGATCCTATTTTTTTTATGAATACATATTGGTCGACATGTCACGCAGCGCCATCTAGTTCAAACTAAGTCAAGCTTCAGTTATCATAGTTGTCTAGTTCTCATAGAACTGGATCACTATGATTGATATCTGTTAGAATACTTAAATAGGTACTTTTTTTGTGAATACATTTTACTAAAGATTTTAACACGGGTGTTTATCACGTAATTACCTTTAATTAAATTGTCTACTAATCACGATAGTTGGAAAAATAACAGTTTACTAATCACTACATAGTATAAAGCAAAGTCGCTTTCCGCTTCCCGCATCTGTAATCTGTATGTATGTATGTATGTTTGCTTATATCTTTAAAACTACACAACGGATTTTGATGCCGTTTTTTTTAATAGATAGAGTGATTCAGGAGGAAGGTTTATATGTATAATAACATGCTACCCGTGCGAAGCCGGGGCGGGTCGCTAGATTTATACTAAAGACATAATAACACCTAGACAACGAACAAACGGTATATTCGTCCTAAAAAAAAATATCGTCCTAGGTGAGAACTCACCACCTACAACGCAGAAAGCAGCTACTACCTGCTGAGCTGAGAATCATAATCATAATAAATCATAATTGTATTAACAACAAAAGCAATGTTGAATACAATTTTTTGCAGAGTTTAAACAAATTAATAAACTCCATTGATGATTATAATTCAATTGAGTAAACCATGCATTCCATTATTACACGAATGATCGCATTCACCACACACATAGTTATACTAATCGGTGTTGAATCACAAAAGTACACATACTACAAAAAGTTAGCCACTATTGATATTACAACAATCACGGTTTTGGAACCTAGCCAGTGTACCCTGACCTCCCCTGCCCCTACATCTCCCCACAAAGGACGATGCCAGAGATTGAATTGAAGAGAACTCCACAGATCTCGATAAATCGGTTGATTCATAAAGAGCTATCGCTTGAATTGTACACTTGTAAAACTTGCTTTGTTAGCCGGCGCCTGTCATTGTGTTCAGACAATACAACTTGTAAGAAATGTTTTTTAGGAATCCATTGATGAAACTGTTAGATGACTCGGTTTTGTGGCAAATTGTGTGATAATGTCAACCTGTTGCGTGAATACGGATGAATTGAATATGAATGAAATGATGCAGCACCATTGTTATCATTTTCTTGTTAGCAATCCTTTGCTTTACGTTTCGGATTCATTCATCTCTTTGATGATGTTCGATATATATTTTTTTGAACGTTTGGAGGCAAAATATGCAGATGTCTATGATGTCTCTGGCATGCCTCTCTAACTCATAGATCATAAACACATAGAACGCACCCTACGATGCTCTCTCTTACATCCGCCAACTTGAGGTATACAACTATTACTTTCAAACTGGAACACAGCAAGCATTGCTTGGCAACAGAATTAGGTATGGTGGTTGTACAATGTACAGCCCCTCGGAAGGAACTTGGCTAACTATATACATAGAGAGATTAAAAGATCACAAAGCAAAAAAAAGATAGGGTCTTTTGCTCTGAAACGGAACTAAAAATAAATGCTAGATTTAAACAAATACTATTTCATTAGACCATATATGTAGAGCCTTTTTAGGAACATGGATGATATTCTAACTTATAGTAACCAAGAGAGCCAGTGTCACGAGAAACAAAGTGAATGAAGCTGGTATGTGGAATCCATATTCGAATAATAATATATACTAATAATTTTATTTGAGCATGAATAATTAAAAACACTGTATACATTATTAAAACTAATAATTATGCACTGAATTTAAATGTAATCTATATAATATAAAAGAAAGTCGTGTTAGTTACACTATTTATAACTCAAGAACGGCTGAACCGATTTGGCTGAAATTGATGGGTAGCTTAAAACCAGAAGACGGACATAGGATACTATTTTATAACGGGAACGGGAACGGGAAATTAACATTCTAAAACGATACAAAGTTCTCCGGGTTAGCTAGTCACTACATAGTATAAAGCAAAGTCGCTTTCCGCTTCCCGCGTCTGTATGTATGTTTGCTTATATCTTTAAAACTACACAACGGATTTTGATGCGGTTTTTTTTAATAGATAGGGTGATTCAGGAGGAAGGTTTATATGTATAATAACATGCTACCCGTGCGAAGCCGGGGCGGGTCGCTAGTAATTAATAAAATTAATGTATAAAGCCTCAGGTGCCTAAACTAGATTAAGATAGTCTGTACGATAGATAAATAGATTGAACTAAATAATTATCTCTCTCTCTCTCTTTCGCCCACGTACCTATTACAAAAGTTAAATAAAGCAACAGCAGTGCAACAGCAGACGCTCAGTTTCAAAAAGACATGCGTAATACAAAAGAGCTATAATAAGCCCTACGGTATTACTAGTTATATTTTAAACTAGCTGACCCGTGCCCGCTTCGCTGTGCGTAAGACATTTCTAATACCATCGTGGACTTTTTTGTAGACGTTTTTAAGGTGTACAATACTGTAGTACATTATTTTGATATATCTCGTGGGGTTCAGCCAGCATTTGCAATGTAAGCGCAAAAAAATGTGTTTATTTACGATATCACATTAGAAACCTCTAAAATTATCAGTGTTTCTCTACTATATTATGCATGTATTATACATATAAACCTTCCTCTTGAATCACTCTATTTATTTAAAAAAAACCGCATCAAAATCCGTTGTGTAGTTTTAAAGATATAAGCAAACATACATACATACATACATACGCGGGAAGCGGAAAGCGACTTTGCTTTATACTATGTAGTGATATAATCTAGCACGATCGAAACATAACAAGTAAAACAGAATCTGCAAGTACTTTTTCGCTACTTTAAAATCACTCAAAATTTAAAAAACCAATTCTTACAAAACCCCTTTGTTTAAAATCTGTGCTACGAGTAAAATTATCTTGGTATTTTTGAAGCTACTAATAATTTTTCTCACAATTTTCATGACAATTGATTCTAATGTCAGACTGACATAGTTTTCATCGTAAATATTAAAATAGATTTCTTATTTGCCATCTCCATTTCCCTTTTCACATCTAAAAATACAGGCTGGAGTTTCTAAAGCCTAAAAGCATAGCCATACACGAAATCACACAGTGATTCGAAAAATAAATAAATCTGTACATTACCACGCACTCACACACGCAAGATTCGGGTGTGTTCACGCATGCGAGGAAGCTGCGCGTGAGATTTGCCCGAGCGCAGCTGCGTCGCCAGGTGTGCGCTCCCCTCTACCGGTGTACCATCGAGTACAGAACTTGCTGTGATTTTATAAAGCAGAGTCTGCTTATTTATGTAATAATGATTATAATGCAACCGCAGACCAAATCGTGGTAACAATTATTTTTTACTTTACAAACAAAGTCAAAATCGTAGTCAAAATGATGTATTTCAATAAAATCTAAGAATATCTAAGGAGCTAGGTGAAGCTATGCCTGTTCTTCGCGACGGAAGACGAGTTAAAGAGAGAGAGAGAAGAAGAAACGGTTTTGTAATACGACATTTTAAAAACGAACAGTAATAATTATGCTTGCCAGAATCATTACAAATTAAATTATTTTGTTAGCAAGATACTCTTATACTGCACTACCAGTATTGAACGATAAAAGACTAGGATCATGCTTGTATATTCAACTTTAACAAGTAAACACGTTTCATGTCATTGCATGGGTGTAAACTTTAAATACAAGTAGTATTAAAGCACCTAGTAAAATGTTATGTTCACAAAACTTCTGTGTTCGACAGTACAGTGCTACCCCATCAAAATCTGTGAATGCTTGCACAAACCCGCTTCCATGACATAAACAGTCCATCAAGTACAGTATTTATTTCCATCAATGTCCCCCGAAACCGAATAAAAGAACCCCACACTTTATGCAAGACCCTCCGACTCCCCGCTAGTAATTATCCTACATGTTTTTATATCAGATTTTTAGTGGATTATTATTTACGGTTTGGACGCGGCACTGTAGTTATTTTCACTGGTGTACACCAATGTGGTTTTGGGGAATGAAACAAACATATTTACTGCCTAAACGTTTCTAGAGGAATATCCTAGAAGCTTTCGAAAAGTAGTGCTGGAGAAAGATGGAAAGGATAAGTTGGATAGAAAAAATAACAAATATAGAAGTTTAACGTAGATTTCCTGCAATCTATAATAAATAAAAAGTGTTCTAAGAACGATTCAGAACAGAAGAGGGAAGATTAACTTATACGGCACGACAGTTTCATAAAGACGTTGAAAGGAAGAGAGGAAGAGGAAGGCCACGAATAAACTTCATGAGACAGATATAGGAGAAAATAGCTGTCGTGTCGTATAAGGAAGTTAAGGAGGTGGGGCGCTAGAGATACAGATGGAGAGAATTCTAAGCCAAGCCCGTAATAATTGTTTAATACTTTTTGCTTTGCTAAGTAACAGAACTGTCTCATAAAAAAACGTCGTGTCATTAGTTCTTACTCATCCTGCATTTTTGTATACAGTGACGAGTAACGATGACCCCGAAAATGGCCATTGACCTTTAGTGTGGGAACCAGTGTGATGATAGGATTAAAGATCGCCTTGTGGAGGCTCATTGCATGCACAATATCTCAATAATAAAATACTATAAATGTAATCCAATAATAATAAGTACTCAAGGTATTGCTAGTCTATTTGATCTCACAATGCGAAATCGACTGTAACTAAATCAAGCCGTTCATTCATGCCTTAGCTCTCTCGTCTCTACTCATCAATCCTCCTAAATGAGGAAAACCATCGATCGTGCAAAGTGACTTTCATTCCGTGAGTGATAGAAAGCCGCGTGACATTAGCGGCGTGACCCGCGGGCGTGACCCGTCGCCGTGAAATGCGTCAAATCGCCGTGCGCGCGCGCAAACCTCGACGTGGTTTACGGTCGTTGGGCAGGATGTTTAGATTGGGCGATCGGCTTAATTAAAGGATTAATCTGTTGATCACAATGATTCGATTACTTTATCAAGCTGACACACACATACAGATTCCGTTGCAGACCTTTATTCCCGATCAGGGTGATGTCTACCTCAAAAAACATTCCCTCTGGCAACCGTCTAGACCCTCTGTAACAAGGTGCCTTTGAGCTCATTGTCCCAAATTGACATTATCCTATAAATAGGAAAGTTTCGTTTGGATATTAGTTTGTTTGTACGTTACTCAATAACGGCATAACTGACTTCGATAAAGATATAATAATATATTTAATAGATTATTTCCTGGATTTTATTTTGGGATATTTTTTATACCGGAACCACGCAAGCAAAGCCGCAAGTTCCGTCCGCAATTAGACTATTATAATATTATTGGGTGACTTACGTATTCATGAACGCTCTAACTTTTCCAAACCTAAACGCGACTGAAGAAGTGACCTAAAGATTCATAACCACCATCAATAAGGCCTACTACAATAAGGCTTACTATAGTAATAGTTTATATATTTGTTTTAATAGCAATTTCAACTATCGTGTCGTACACTACCGGAAGCAAGACTAGTATAACATACCAGCTGCTCGCTCCGGCTTCGCACGGGTGGTACCTGGATTAAAAGGAGCCTATGTGTTATTCTGATGTATAAGCTATATTACTGTAAAGTTTTATATTAATCCGTTCAGTAGTTTTCGCGTGAAAGAGTAACAAACACACACACACACACACACACACGAATACGCACACACGCGCACACAAAATCTTTCGTATTTATAATATTAGTAGGATTGGGTGACTTATGGTCGGTTTAATCATGCCAAACTTATAGGCGACTGTAATAGTATAGGTACCTAAGATTCAAAATCACCTTCAATAGTATATGTATTTCTTATACTTGCAAGTTTATAAAATGTCGTGTCGCAGTCGTACATTGTAAAAGCATCGGTAGGTATGTGACCGCGCATACAGTGGACACTCGCACGCTCCTAATCGATGAGAGAATTAGAGATGCAAACGCCACATTATCCAATTATTACTAAAATAATGTGCTGTATGACCACACGCATTCAGATTACGTATAACGACTGTTGGAAACTCGACGTTTTGTTTAGAAAATAGGACGTGAATCAATAAACAAGTGCCACTGGGATTGCCTTAAGCCATTCTAGCTAGCCTCACAGTTCAGGTAGTAACTCTGCCTTCTGCGCTGTAGTTTTGATTCCCACCCAGGACTAACACATTATGTGTGTAAAAAGTATTTTATCAGTTAACTAGTTTCCAACAAGCTCTGTTAAGTTTAGGGCAAGATGACATTGTGTGTCCACTAATATTGATTTATTCCAGCTGTGACGCGATGACTCGTTCCACTCTGTATATTTGCTATCACGAAGTCAGTTTCTGGACTAACATGTACTTCCTAACACAGTGAAGAAAGGTCCAATAAGCTTAAGTTCTGATAGAACAGAAGCACTAATTCAGCGACTGTTTTTTGACTAGCAAAGTATTTGCAACATAAACTGCTATTCAATTAGAGCATACGTAATTCCGTGGTATTTCCACAGATGAGCGAGCGAGCGCGCCCGTGACTTCCGTTTCCGGCTGCGCCTGCGCAGCATCCGCGACCAGCCGACCGTCGCGGCCTGCCCACTGCCCAGCCTGCCTGTAAGTAAAACACATTTAATATTCATTATAGGGTATATTCTTGATACCTGGTATTGCAGGTCTGGATTGTTTGCAACGTGTTTCGCAGGAGGATAGTACTTACCTAACTTGAAGTGTATCGTGTAATTTATATGAGACTTTAAAAAGGATAAGGTTATAATTTGGCAACTACGTATTATTTTTTCTAGGCATTATTTACTATTAGTATCTTTTCACAAGATCTTATTGCAAAGATTTGATTTTGATGTCTTCCTGACTTATGATCTTAATGGTTCAATTTGATGATGTTTCTAACAGATGCTGATTTCATCGTAATTGCGTGTCAAAAATGACAAAATTTAGGTAATACCTATGCTAAGTAGGGAAGTTAGTCGCTTTTATGAAGTGTAAAGAATGAAACAAAAACTAGCAGACGAACATCTGTCAAATCCACGATAAGAACATAATTAATTGGCCATTACAACATGCTCTAACAGCTAAACCAAAGTCCAATTTATCCTTCATTTTAACGAGTGCAGTTGGCACAACATAACTTCCGTGGTCTGATTGCGCTCATCACTTTGCATTACTCGCAACTTGCATAAGTTCAGGGCCGTCTTTAGCCCATCTTGCGCCGGGGTGCAAACCTACCTAAGGCGCCCTTAAACCAACTTAGCCCCCCCTCCGTCCAGCTCGGAGGCAAATCAAACAAAATTCTCATGAGTTTTATAGATGTTTTCATTAGACGGTTAGTTAGTAAACTGCAAATGCAGTAGTTTGTGCTGAGTAGCTGACTAGTAAATCTTCCGTGAAAAGGCGCCTAGTCAGCACATCCCAGTAAAAAAATGTGAGCCATCGCAGGACGCGATGAAATTATTAAATTATTATGAAAATTTATTTTAGTACAAAAGAGCATGACAGCATATCGCGAACCGGATCGGACGCGGTCGGCACTTCTTCGGCAGCAACTCATCTAGTTCTTGTAGCCGCGTGTAGTTCGCAATACCGCATGCCGTGGCGACGCGTCGTCAAGCCAGCAGCCGGTATAACCCGCCGCTATAGATGTTCAATCAAAATCTCGGAGATCCCGATTGTTTGGGCGCCCCTAGTACTTCGGCACCGCGTACCTTGCACCCCCGGGTACAGACGGCCCTGTGCATAACTAGCATCATGACAAGCTGCACTTCTTGCTTGCGTCAAAGATGCAAACTGCGTTGGCGTGACGGTATTGTCGGAAGCGCGCCCATTAGCCCGTCTGAGTTAGCTGACGCATCCTGCCCGATGGATGGCATACACGGTTGCTAATATGAACAACTCATCTTGATACACTGATTATTACTCTTAATAGTCATCTGATGGCCTGAGCAGGTATATCTAACTAGTGGAACCCCTCGCGACTTCGTTCACGTAATGGTTTTTAGGGTTCCGTACCCAAAGGGTAAAAACGGGACCCTATTACTAAGACTTTGCTGTCCGTCTGTCCGACTCGCACTTGGCCGGTTTTTTTTCAAACAAACTTGAACTCCCACTGCATTCTCTTAGGAGATGAATTTAATGAAATTCCTTTCTAAGTGCACTCCTACACCAAAAGGAACGAATAGATTACATTCTTTCTGGACCCATTTTTTCTCTAGGTGACAAATAGAAAGCAAATAACACACCTCTCGTCCGTTTTGAAAAATCAAGATATTCGACTTGCCAAACTGCTTTTGTGTGAGTTTTATGAGAAATCGAAATGATTTGATTTGAGTGTATTTACACTGTTTTGTGTGTTTAGCATTTTTAACCTATACTATAAAAGGCATCACGTGATTGAGTCACTTCAACGTGTCTGCAGTTCGTGTCAAAATCAAAGTCAAAAGTATTTATTTCAATAAATCACAAGGATCATTTAGAAACCTCTTAGGAGCTAGGTGAAGACGGTCTCGCGGAACAGGCGTAAGTGTGTTCCTCGAGACCAAGCCTAGAAGTCGTGCGTCATAATCAAATAAGCCTATAAATACAACTCTACAATCTTTTATCTGAATCGTCTAGCATTTTCTTTCCTCTCAGGTGCCAGAACTAGTATTACCTGGTAGGGTCAGTCACACGTGCTGTAAGGCGATCTATGAGCGGTCGCGCGCGCCGCATCCTGCGCGAGATGAGACGAGCCTTCCTGCGCCGCGCGGTTGCATGGGCCGCTGAGCGCGACGGGGGAGAACGGGTTAATACATCCACATCTTAGAAAAATGCTCTAGATTTTCTAGCTCCCAAGGCACCATCGCGTATTTTCTAGTACCAATACACCGTTTTTTTTATGAAAAGTTAAAGAAACATCGTATTTACTCATAGGTTTCTATAGAGTGTAGTATATTTCTATAATTTCAAGAATAGCGATATTAAGAATGATTGAAAACACTACCTTGTTGATAGATTAGGTACGCTTGTATTTTTTGTTCTTTCGTCGACAAACATTTGTGTTTGGTACTGATATTGATTTTTGATCGATTGATGAAATACTTCGTAATTATATTGGCCCTTAAACCTCCATTGCTACAATCTTTATTTTTTCTAACGCATAATTAATATTATTCAACGCAAATCATATCATACCTACGCTGAATAATGATTTTCTAACACATATTATTTTAAAATATGAATTCATAATTATCATTTTTAGCATTAGGAATTTTAAAACAGCTTATGCAATTTACCCCTGCCTCCTTAAACTAACGCGCGGGATAACATTACTAGCGACCGGACATCACTACTACTTCGTAATCACACTTCTATCTGTTAGATCGTTTTCAACCACAGTTTGAGAATCATTGTTTTTTTTACAGTTGAAGGTAGGTACTTCTGAGGTCGCAATTGGTAACTATTAAATACAATTCGTTAAATTTTTCTAGACAACGTCGTTTGAATCCGTAAAAACGCGCTCGTTGATGTCTTTTGTTATTGCTGCATTTGCTACATTTTTTATATTAATAGTAAAAAGAAACGGCAAAAAAAACACGTTTGCTTTATTGGACCCCCACTTAAATATTTATTTTATTTTGTTTTTAGTATTTGTTGTTATAGCGGCAACAGAAATACGTCATTTGTGAAAATTTCAACTGTCTAGCTATCACGGTCATGAGATACAGCCCTGTGACAGACAGACGGACAGACGGACAGCGAAGTCTTAGTAATAGGGTCCCGTTTTACCCTTTGGGTACGGAACCCTAAAAAGGTCGCTTTTTGTTGAACTTTTATTCACATAGCAAACTAGCATATCATCTGAGTAATACGCAATAACGATTTTAATAAAATTACGGAATGAAAACAAATTGCCGTCAAAAAAGATGTTTGGATTATCGCATTTCTTTGCAACCAAATTCAAATGGTCCTCGCTTGCGGTGACTCAAAGCATATAATTGAGGCATATTTGACTACCTATAAACATCAATAAAACCACAATGCCGTATTCAAATGATTTGCTATAATAGCTTTCAATAGATTAGACACAATTTATGCACCGTTGACGGCACGAGACTTCCAAGATGGTCAAAGCGAATCAATGGAAATTCGATACAAACTATTGAAAGATGTGTCTCGTGTCTATAGAAATTGATAGAATAGCTGTTAGCTTGATTTTATGTTAATATCTTTCGGCACAAGTTTACCAACATTCCATTGATCGTTTAACGGATGCGTTTTATATATTAAACTCACGGATTATAATAGATATGCAAAACTTTATTTCACCTGACGATTATGATATTCGTATTATAATATCATTGGCTTATGATCGAGGTCGATGAACTTTGTACAACTGTGTGCAAAAGTTGTTTGAATGCTATTTTCGCTGCTATTGTTAGTCAATTGACGATGATAATCTTGCGGTAATTTGTAATGTTGATTTGAAGGGAGTGATGCATTTAAAAGAGGTCATATGAGGCTATCGGTTGATAATTTGAGAATTTAACTGATAATGTACATATTTTATTGAATTATTACTAATATTTTAACTATGACTTTATACCAATGTTTTGACTTCCTGATTCTATTTATAATTTAATTTTTATTTACCTTTTGTTTTTGTTAATTTTAATTTCAACATTTTATATACCTATCTGTGTTTTAGTTCGTAATTTGATTATTTTAAATGTTAAATCTTAATTAATTAGTGTAAGTGGTTTATCCGTTCTAATTAAATAAATAAATCATATAAGTTCGTGTTGATTACATATTTTTCAAATGTTTCTGTAGTTGCTACGCCACCAACTCAGAAACCTTCGAAGGCTCATGCACAACAACTTTGCTAAAGATAATCACATGATATAGACTAGTTTTACCCGCGATTTCGTCCGCGTAGATTTGGGAAATCGATTTTTGACGACTACAAACAAAAACACAATTTAGAAAAAATAAAAGTAGCTTATATCCATCCCAAGACTTTAAACTATCTCCATGTGAAATTTCATCACAATCGACCCAGAGGTTTGGTCGTGTTAACATCACAAACAGACAGTGTTACTTTCGCATGTATATTATTAGTATAGGTTCCTTTATCTATCATGATTTAATTTAAGGTTAGTTAAATACTTCTTGGTAAAATATTATCTGCTGAAGTGTAAACTAAGACATTTTGATATATAATGCGATATTATCTTTCTATTGAAATATCTCGTTATTTCATCGCGATAGAACTCTAAAGCGCTATATATTTTTTATCTATTGGTCCCAAATCTGATGTCATCGAACTTTCTGGTTAAACATTTCTGTATTCAACAGTACACAAAACAGTTTTTCACGCGTCATTCTGTAGCTACGTACTGTATCGCCGTAAACCAATCATATTCACATTGTGCGATTGCGATACCTCATGCGCTTTTGTTCAGTTCTATTATAGTTTATTAGTCTTTGGTTATCAAGGACTCAATGAGCATTCTTTTATTTCTTTGGTATTCAATAGTTATTCATTGTTATATAATTAACCCGTTTTATTGGTCTCTGGGTCACTGAGTCAGTGGGTGTGTCTGTTTACATACGTTTTTGTTTGTTAATAAAATAGCGTGTTTATTGTTGTTTATGCTTATTGGCAGATAACATTGTGTAGCACAGTTTTATTCAAAAATTATGCATATAAATAAGAATAAGAAAGCTTGAAATAATAATTTATCGAATGGGTGAAATTAAAATAATAAAGGTCTAAAACTACAATTGCTATGAATGTCAGTCTGTCAGTCTGATTAACGTAAACACACCAATGCACACTGACTCCGCCGGTTTTGACAACGTCTGTCGTCCTTTCGATTACGACATGATTATTTCTAAATGAGCCTACGCCTAAAGTGTTTTACAAATGAAAATCACATCTGAGAAGTTAGACGAGAAGAGAGAAAGGTAGAAGAGAACTCACTAAGATGTTTGAGGGAGGATCTGGAGACATCTTAGAGGATTGAAGCACTTAGAAATCTGAGAGGAATGTCTATTGTATTTGGCAATATTGATCATGATTCAATTTTTTTCTTTTATACAAATCAGTAAACAACTTTTAAATTAACACTAATTCAACCGTAATGTTAGAATAACACGTGCACGATATTCGCAACACTCTAAATAATAAATAAATTCTTTGACACACCGAATTATTTCAGCCCTGAATAATTTTATACGCATTTTAAAATGTCTTTTGAAATCGTGGGATTTATGGGGCCCAAACCCGTTCGAAGGGTGGCCCCGACAAGGGTTCCGCCGGATTCATTTTCTTATACATTTTACGTCTTGTCAAACCCCAGCTGCTACGATAAGTTATAAATAAATGAAATCGCGATTTTGACCCGACGAGGGATGTTCAGATTGGCATGTATGAAATCTATGTCTACTATCAGTTTAACCAACTTAACCCTTATCTATGATATAAACAAAGTAGGTTTTGGCGTAGCAAAGGGTTTATAACGGTGAATTTAATGTGGTAATCGTAAGAGCAATTCGACACAGGACGTCCTGTCTGTTTTGCACCAATTATTATTACCTACACCGAACCGGAACCGTTTGAATACAAATGGGCAAGTGCGAGTTTGATAAGTTGATCCTACTAACATTTTTAATGCGAAAGTTTGTGAGTTTGTAAGTATTTTTGTGGTTCAATAGCGCCGTAATGTCCAGTCAATGTAAATGAAACTTGTAATAGGTATAGTTTGGATTAATTATGGAATTGCATCCTAATAATATTATAAATGCGAAAGTTTGTGATAAGGCTGCTATGTTTGTTCCCTAATCAATAATAAACGACAAAACAATTTAAGGTGAAATTTGCTGTAGTATGTAGATAAAAAATCAGATTAAATAAAGGGGAAACTTATAATCCGAAAAACAACCCCTTTCAGATAAAAAAACACAAAAAGGATGATTTTGGTATAGATGGCGCTGATGTGCAAAAAATTAGACATCATAGACCGATAACATTGAGTTGTCATAGCAACGCATTCTACCAAAAAGGTTGAATCCTACCAAGAACGGTATTGTAAATTCATTTTGTCAAAAAAATCTGACATCAATTTGACTACCGAATGATTACCGCATTCTACCAAAATTCGTAAGAAAATTTATTTTATCAAAAAAATCTGACTATACTTTTGACTACTGAATGATACGCATTCTACCAAAATTCGTAATTTATTTTATCAGGGCAAGGTTTATAGGGAAAACATTTGTAGTTTCCTGAAAGTGTTTTTTTCTATGCGACTATTGAAATTTGTGCAGGACAAAGTCTGACACGGATCAGCTAGTACTTAATACATATTTTTTTCCGGGTACAACGCGACCTTGAAACTGCTTGAACCTCGGACGCTTGCTTGTATTTTATACGTTAGATAAGTTTGTTGCGTTGACACATGAGATTTTTATTTGTATGTTATGTTGTTTTTTGATTTATATGTGAATGTCAGTGTTTTAGAAAAGTTTATGTGTATTATAATGTATCATAATGTACGTATCTACAAAATAAAGTATTATAAGTATTCTTTTAGTTATCTAGTTCCTATAGTCCAAGCTTTACTTAGTTTTGGTCTAGATGGCGTGATATAAAGCGACGGCTTTTGCCCACGGCATTGCTTAAGTAGCCCATATATAATTCCAGGATATAGGCTACAAAAGTTTCATTTGTATCCGTTTGGTAGTTTCGGCGTAATTTTGCTTCCAACATCCAAATATACAAACAATCTCCCTAACTTTCGGATTTATAATATTACTAGCGACACATTTTGTTCTGTCCAAATTTCAATAATCGCATGTATAAAAAAGCACTGAAATTGCTTTTTTATACTTATTTATACTAAACCTTGTTCTGATAAAATATATTACGAACTAGCCTACTCGTGACAAACGTTGTTCTGTCATTTTGTTTTGTTATAATCACATAGGAAAAAGCAATTTCAGGCAGCTTCAAATTTTTTCTTTTCAAACCTTGTACTGATAAAATAAATTACGAATTTTGGTAGAATGCGTATCATTCATTAGTCAAACTGCGTGGCTATGACGACTGAATGTTTTTAGTCTATGATGTCAAATTGTTGCACACCAGCGCCATTTATACCAAAATCATCATTTTTGCGTTTTTTTTAATCATTCAGGCGATATTTTTGGGATTATAAGTACACCTAACCGGTATTCTGATTTATTATCTACAGCAAATTTCATCTTAATCCGTTTAGTCATTTAGGCCTAATTGACTATCAAACATAACAAACATCCTCACCAACTTTCGGATTTATAATATTATCATCAAATATTATATCAAAAAAAAAAAAAAAATATCAGGATGTGTGTATAATAAAGATGTTTAAATTCATAAACCACCAATTAAGCAATAGAGATGTCAAATAAAATCTTAAACACATCTAATAAATAATTTATTATAACCTCAAGCCAAAATGTAGGTATCTATTGATAGTAGAGGTCATTTAGGGTAGATTGATATTAGAACGGGCCGTGCCCGGGGCGAACCGTGTCTATGGCCCGGCACTGATTTAAAACGTTACATACATTTTGTATGAAGCAGTTTATATTAAACAGTGCCTGATCCGTGTCCCGTCCGGGCCCGTCTACTAACTAAAGGCTCCGGCCCGGCCCGGACACGGCCCGGCTAATATAAATCTTCCCTTTAATCTTGCAGGATGAGTTAGTTATTCGTTTTCTAGTAGATACTTAATTATGTGCCCAAATATGTATAATTGCATGAGTAACCTTCATTGGAAACATTTAAAGCTTCTAGACGATCAAACGCAATTATCATTGATGCATGTGATTGATGAAACAATTGAAGCAATTGTGAACATACATGGTTGAGGCAAAAGAGAACAATAATTGATATTGACGCAGTTGATTTTTTCGCTGTACCATTAACAATTGTTCTGTCAAAATGACGGAAAACAGAAATTATAAAGCATTAGTCACGGAAGGAGTAGGAGAGGGGTAGGCCAAGCCTTAAGGTGATAAAAACAGGTAGACCAAAACAGGTTTTTCAGCTGAAACCGAAACCGAACTTGCAGCATCGCTCTCAGTTTCGGCCGAAACCGAAACCGAAACTAAATTAAACCTTTTTAAAATTTATATTGCATACTTAAATCTAGTGTATTTTAAATTGTTTACACCTTTATTTGCATATTTTAGGTATATACCGACAGTTAAATGAAATAAAAAGACAATCATTAAAGTACGTACCTAACAAATAAGTTTATATAATTTTTTATTATGTCGATGTTCGTCGAGCAACGCACGATAATTCACGAACACTCGATTTTGGGCGCGGCGTAAAGTTTCGGCCATTTCTTGGCCGAAACTGGCCGAAGCTGAAACCGATATTTCGGTCGGTCACTATACCATTTCAATTATTTGCTGTAGTCGGGTAAAAAAGTAGACTGAGATTGGTAGAGAAATGGAAATGAGGCCAACCCGAAACTGGAGCTATTTATTTATTACTTTCAAGTACAAAGACATACGTATTTAACTTTTTATTTTTACTTTCACAGAAGTTAAATTTAATCAAGTGTGAAATAAAACGGAATTTAATTCGGTTAAGTAACTTCTGAAGTAAGAATTACGCTCGAATACGAACCATCGACGTAATACCGATGTAGGCACCTAAAATCTCGTAATACTCCAAGAACTTTAGACGGAAGCTAAAATTACGTTTATTTCATAATTTTAATCAAACTTGTGAAAGTCGTGTTTGCCGAGCGGGAGGTTCCTCGACTTTCAAGCCAAAGCTCATAAGTTCGAATCAATATTTTTTATTGTTCGAAATTATTATACGGGAGGAAATCAAGATAGTATTCTTATAAACGGCAATGGGATTGCAAACTGTCACTTACAGAATGCTACGTACCTACTACGCCCTATTATGAGCTTTCCAGACTGCAGTCGCTATCGAGTATCGCTAGCTATTTGTATGGAATTTAGCAGCGCCTCTAGCGGTAACTACACTGGACTAAAATCTGCCATATAAATAGCTAACGATATTCGATAGCGACTGTAGTTTGGAAATCTCTAATACTAGATTTACACTCGCGTACGAGTCACGAGACGAGGTGCGAGGCGAACTACGAGACGAGAGTGTGAATAGACACTCGTGGCTCGCCTCGCGCCTCTCTCTTTTACTATCGATCACGCGAGGTGCGGGCCGAGACACGAGACGAAGCACGAGGCGAGGTACGAGGCGAGAGTGTAAATCTAGCATAATAGGGCTACTGAACTGTTGCAAAATGTGGGTATGTGTCAGATCAAAATGTTTGAACGTGCCTCTGAATTTAGTCATCTTCAAGGATCTGAGCGCTTGGAAATCTGAGTGGATGTAGATTGGATTTACAATTGTAATCCAATTTCTATATATACCATTTATTTTACTTCCATAACCATTGACCCTTTCTATAAATTAAAAACAACACCCTTTTACTAACTTTTCCTTACAAAAGTTTTCCGGTGAATCCGTAACGACTTTTTGACTTTTTGACAAACAATGTTATGGAAAATTCCTATACGTTTTAATAATTCATTTCCTCCTTTGAACTTAAGAATGTAACAAAACTCCTGTTAGGTAATACAATTTTCCGGAAAGAAACGGTTTCGGCTTGAAATAGATGTGTTCATAATGAAAGGTATACTTTTGGATTACTTTCAATGGAATTCATGACTTCCTTTGTTTCTATTGAGAGTCCATAAATAATGCTTTGTACAAATATTTTATGTACGCATACATACTTACATACCGCTATTGTGTTGTCACGGGAAAACATCCTGAGATACGAGCACAAGTTAATGGCAATCTCAAGTATACTCATTTCTAATCATTAAAAAACTTGTTATTAAATTTATTTTTACAAAGAGTGCATTATCCATCCATGGAAGTCGATGGAAAATCCTTTGAGTCACAAATCGGCATGGTATTATTATAAGACAAGTTTAAAATAGTACCAGCGAGCGGGTCACAGTCTACATACCTACCCTTCTATCCACCCAAGTCCGGCCATATATCCAGAATTATTGTAATTTAATAACCCTGTCCATTCGAAACCGGCTCTCGGCTATTATGAGCCATTCACTCGCGAAAATGGCACAATTGATCACTTGTCAACCGTACCGTATTGTACGAATGCAAATTCAGAAAAGAAATGTTTGGTCTCGTAAATTCTCATGACTTGCTAACTATCGCCGTAGAACAAGTAATTAATTTATGCACTGTCCGAACTGTTTAATTTGATATTTATATTACAAGGTAGCGTAAGTAAATCTGGTTTATAATTGGCTCTCATAATTCTATCTCCTAAAACGTTGTGACTTTATTGCAATAAATACCTAACTTTTAACTTTGACTGCGCTTAATAGCTGATATTATCTAATTTTCTTGAGAAAAAAATGCTAATAATAATATTTGATTATTACTATATGTTTATTTTGGAATAACACTTAGCCATAACATCGATAAGTATAGAGATAAAATAAAATAAAATCACGCGTCGGTTTATTTATTTTTTATAGAAAAGTATTTTATTAGTAAGAATATATGTACATGCAGGGTAAAAAGTTTTATTTGGTAAGTATTTTATTAAAAAATTTCGAGACTCATAGAACATAATTCATCAATATTGAAGTTTTTTTTTTAGTTCGAGAACATTTTTTTTTATTTAATTATTTTGTCCATCGTAGTTCACTAGTAGTACATTTGCACGCCTGCGTGCAGGCTGAATGCAATCTACCATAATAGTTTTAAGATCTGACATGTAAAATAATAATGTATTCTTGCAAATAAATGATTTGATTTGATTTGATTTGATTTGTAGGATATAGACTAAATCTAAATTTTCAGAGTAGTTTTTTCTAATCTCCGTGATTCACGCGTTCGTTTGCAAGTTGCACATGTCCATTCTTTTTCTTCTGATAGTACAATGAAAGAAGAATTTGATTCTTGTACCTAGTAGACTAGTAAAGATGGTTATCAGCACGTGTTTCATGTTCGATGTAAAGATAAGGTAGCCCACGGCGTTTAACTCGCTTATCGCTGGTTATACAGGTTGTACAAGTAGATTGTATGATAATTCACGCCCCTAGTATTATGCGACTGAATGTAATAATGTACCTAAATAATAAATAAATAATGTAACAGAAGACTTAGAAATTGGATCACATTTCATCGCGCTTTGGCTTAGCATTAACTTACAAGTAGTATTTATATTAGTAGTATTTACATTATTCGGTTGTCTCGACAAACTGACAAAAAGTTAGAGAAATCACGTAGATTACACACAAGCGTGATTGTTTATTTATTTATTTTATAGTATTTATGTTAGTAGTAGAGTTTTGTATTTATTATAGAACAACAGTAGTAGATATTTAGTAGAATTAAAACTATCGTGGTTGTTAATCATTTTAAATAGAAATACGGCTAATTACCACTTTTTTTCTTGTATTGCTGACGTTTCGAGACAATTCAGATGCTCTTCATCATGAGCATCGCCAGCGACCGCGATCAGCGACAGATCGGCGAATAATAATAGATATTTAGTGTTGTAATTTATATGAATTACTTAGTTTATTTAGAAACAAATAATACAGTTTTTAATGCAAAAAAATAACCGACACCAGTTTTAATAAGAGGGAAGAGTTGTAAACGACTTAGGTTAGGAGCTAGGCCAAGCTACGCCTGTTCCTAGCGATAAGCCAACAAGGATCAGGCAACAAACACGGCTTGGACAAATGAGACACTATAAAAACAATTTTCCTACATAAAATGTTAGAAAAAAGGATCAATAACCTTCCGAAACGTAGAAAATTGTACCAATTAAATTACAAGCAAATAAATAACCGTATTAATTACCGTTCGATGTTTTGAAACCGCAAGGCACACAATCGACCATATGATAGTGTAGCACAAAAGATTGACCTTGAGCATAATGATAAAAAAGGTTCATTTACACTGCAATGCTATTGAATGAAGAGCCATTGTTAGGACAGCGGTGGTGCTGCCAGCTTACCGCTTTTAGCTAGATCTGGCGGTTTTTTGAGGCGTTACATCTGTCGTTATCAGTGACAAATGTTTTTAAATCATATCTGGAAAAATATAATTTCTTAACGTGACCCTGACTACTTACTCCCTTTAGACATCTTCAAAGATCTGAACGCCTAGACACCTACGCGTTTAAACCGTCGTTATTTATGAACGACAAACCAAATAATGAAAACAAAAAATATTTTTAAACGTGCCTTTGACTATCCTCTTTAGACATTTATAAGGGATTGAACGCCTAAAAACGTAGTTTATGTTATTTTATAATATATATATTATAATATATATTTTATAATTTGAAATATAATTTTTGAACATGCCTCCGACTACCCCCTTTAAACATCTTTAAGGATCCGAATGCGTAGAGACCTGAGGGTATGTCTACCGTATTTGGGAATTACATCGGGCACTATAAAAAGATTTCATAAGATTTTTTATTAAAAAAATGGTGACTTTATTAATTTATGTAGCAACAATCTTTTTTGCAATCCTGCCTAAAAATTATCAAATATATTAAAATTTTGAATGATAGTGAAAACAGAACTTAATTTAAATTTAAATGGTAGCTGTTACTGCTTACACAACAAATTAAATTGTTGTAAGTACCTTTGCAAAATAAAAAAAAGGGTAAATGTGGCGACATCGCGCGTTCTCTAGTTGGAAACACTGAAAGCGCCCACATGGTATAAGTAACAGGTGCGGTATTGTTATTATGCAAATTATAACTTTCATTCTCGTGCTTTACAATTTTTAGGGCGTTTTCGCAAACTCCCTAAAAAATTAGATTAGTAGAACATGTTCGAGATAGAACTTGCAATATTATATGGGATCTTTTTTATTCTTAACCTACTAATAACAGCTGTGTTGGCCGAGTGGAAGGTACCTTGAACATACAAATTTTTGTCCTAGTTGGGAATCGAGCCCACTACCTAGAGCGAGCTCTATTAACTGAGGTGTGAGGTCAGTTTCAATCGATTCGGATGTAATATGGAGCAGCAGCCACATTGCGTAACTGGTAGGTAATTGTACACGGGTTCAACTGTCAAAATACCATTTTATTTTGACAGTTACACAATAGAAATTTGACAGTTTAAGCCTCAGGTTATCAGAGGACGTACGCAATAAAGCTAATAGCAGTTCGTGACCTGAATTTAGCACCACACTGATATTTTTTTATTCTTGCTCTTTTCTTAATCTTTTTAGGGTTCCGTACCCAAAGGGTAAAAACGGAACCCTATTACTAAGACTTCGCTGTCCGTCTGTCTGTCTGTCTGTCCGTCTGTCTGTCACAGGGCTGTATCTCATGAACCGTGATAGCTAGACAGTTGAAATTTTCACAGATTATGTATTTCTGTGGCTGCTCTAACAACAAATACTAAAAACAGAATAAAATAAATATTTAAGGGGGGCTCCCATATAACAAACATGTTTTTTTTGCCGTTTTTATAGATAATGGTACGGAACCCTTCGTGCGCGAGTCCGACTCGCACTTGGCCGGTTTTTTTATTTTATTTATATATTGAAATTTTCTATGCTCTGTTAATATTTGTCCGGGTCTGGGTGTTGTGGTACCATTGTACTCGTAATTGTGGATACCTACGATACAGGTGATCCTAGTGTAGGATCAGAACTAGGTAACGATGTAAATGTTGGGTAAAAAAAACATAACTATAGATATATACTATATACACGGGCCTTTATCGCGTAATTACATTTAATTTATTTTCCCGTCGTTCCGACTATGTTACAATAGCCATGGTCGCGGGCAGACTAATAAGAAGGCAGAATCTACAATTATGTCTAATAATCACGATAGTTTGACAAAAAAAAAACAGATTTAGAACTTCTAAGTATAGGTAAGTTATATTACGGAAATATTCACAACTAAAACAGAATCGGGGTTAATTTCGAATATAGGTACTTGCACTTTTGTAACCTTTAAAATATCGTAAAAGTACGAAAAACACAACAGTAACCGACCACGCTCGTAAATTTTATAACGAACCATTTTATAAACAAGTTTATAAGTCGCAAATTCAAACTGCTTGTCCAACAAATCGTAAAACTTTTGTCTGTCGGTTCACATACAACCCGTTCTACCCCAGAACGGACAAACGGACATAGATAAATAGACTTGTATTGAATCGAAACCGGACAAGACGAGCCGAGACAAGACAAACGACTTGTTAATCGCCATTGTGGACTAATGTCATGTGTGTGCAATGTATCGAATTAAGAATGCACTGATTAGTGGCGAATCGGGGAACTGCCTTCAACTGACCCCTTTTGGATTAGGTCAAATTCGGACTTCAAGTGACATGATTCTTTGTACAAATGTTTTACAATAGCATGTATGATGAACATTACAGTAGGGACGATTGATTACAAAGAAAAGATCGCGAATTGTAAGGAACACGGGAGTTTCCCAAGGGTTTACCTTCCCCCCTTTCTACTTTACATAGTTTTTTTATGCTATCGTAGGTATTTAGTGGTGATAGGGTAAAAGACAATGGTTGTAAATATTCCGGAATATTCTGTGCTTGAATTTTTAAAAATGATAAAATAAATACATTTTATTTGGTTACGACGCGAGAGAGCCGCTAGTCATTTTATAGGTCTGTATTCTGCGCTATAGGTTTTGGGTTCGATTCCCACCCAGGGCAAACTTTTGTGTGATGAACATAGATGTTTGTTCTGTGTCTAGAAGTTATGTATTTACAAAAAAAGTATGATAAAAAATATAAGTATTCTACAATCAGTTAACTGGTTTTGATAGTACAAGCTTTATATTTGCTTAATTTGGAGCTAAATAGCGCTGTGAAATGTCTACCAATATATATATTTATTCATTTTATTTTAGTTATAAAAACAACATAGATAGTTATTGGAAGTCTAATCACACTAGTTTAAGGTCAAATGTCTACTAACTCTACCTCTACCGAATTAGTTGATAATTACAAAAACCTTTTTCATTTTTTGCTGCAGACTGATTAAAATTCTTCACAAACCATCCAATAACTACATGGTGTAACTTTTAACTTGTAACTTGTTAACTTAGGTGTAATCATTTAAAACGCAATATTTATGTGTTATTTTTGTATCTCATTTTAAGTGAACTTTGTGTTTTTATGAGAAATAAAATTCTTTAAACCTAACTACATGTACAAGTATGTATGTACACATCGTCCTCCAAATGACGTGAGTTAGCTCAGGTGCGTGCTACATACTTATTTGTCTATCGTTCGCGTCTGTAACTTACCGAGCTAGGTGTAAATATGCATGACATTTGCAGAACCTGATCAATAAGAAATGTTCAGGCTTTCGATTTCAAATCCTACTTTGACTGAACACGTCCCTTATGATTAGAATTCTACTAAGTAGATTCTTAAGCTTAAGCCCGTGACTTCGTCCGCGGGGTACGACTATAAAAAGTATCCTATGTTTTTAATATAGGTCATAATCTATCGACATACCAAATTTCATATTTCATTGAAATCGGTTTAATCGCTACGACATAATCCTATTAATATTATAAATGCGAAAGTTTGTGAATGGTTGTGTGTGTTTGTTACTCTTTCACGCAAAAACTACTGATTTAAATGAAACTTTACAGTATAGCTTATACATTAGAATAACACATAGGCTACTTTTTATCAACCGTGCGAAGCCGGGGCGAGCAGCTAGTAATAAATAATAGTAAGGCAACAATAGTAATGTAAAATACAAATACAGAGGCCCATATTAAGAAAACCGGCCAAGTGTGAGTCGGACTCGCGCATGAAGGGTTCCGTACCATTATCTATAAAAATGCCAAAAAAAACATGTTTGTTGCATGGGAGCCACCCTTCAATATTTATTTTATTCTGTTTTTAGTATTTGTTGTTAGAGCAGCAACAGAAATACGTAATCTGTGGAAAATTCAACTGTCTAGCTATCACGGTTCATGAGACACAGCCCTGTGACAGACAGACGTACAGACGGACAGACAGACAGACAGACAGACAGACAGACAGACAGACAGACAGACAGACAGACAGACAGACAGACAGACAGACGGACAGCGAAGTCTTAGTAATAGGTCTTTGGGTACGGAACCCTAAAAAAACAATTGTTCAAACTTTCTTATTTGAGAAAATAATGTTTAGTTTATCTATCACACGGAACCACGATGGTAAAAATATTCGGTTCGAGGTAGACCCGAGTTTTTTCACTGTATTTTCGGTGTCTATTAATATTAATTGGCATTGTGAAATTTGGCTCTTAGTATATGAAGAATGACGATGCAGTGTTTGTAATAGATATTAAATTTCGTTTCCACTAATTTTAATACTACTCACATAAAAAATCTAAAAGTTGTGAGGATGTTATAGGATGTTTTTGCTTCAATCACTCCCAATTGACTTTTTGGATTTTGATGATACTTGGGACATACATAGCTTATGTTCTGGAATAACATAAATCTATGTTTCAAAGTTTAATCCAAATCTAATTGTCGTTTGGGAGTAATTGAAGAAAAAATATCTGATAGGGGGAAATGGAAGAAGTACATACACATGTTGACGACCTCACTTGAGTGGGATAATGGCAGGAAGATGATGATGATGATGTTCTGGAATAACATCCTAATAATATTATAAATGCAAAAGTTAATGATATGGCTGTTATGTTTGTTCCCTAATCAAAAATAAACGACAAAACGGATTAAGATGAAATTTACTGTAGTATGTAGATAAAAAATCTAAATAAATATAGGGGGAACTTATAATCCGAAAAACAACCCATGATAAAAAAACGCAAAAAGGATGATTTTGATATAGATGGCGTTGGTGTGCAACAAATCTGACATCACAGACTAAAAACATTTAGTCGTCATAGAAACGCAGTTTTGACTAATGAATGATACGCATTCTACCAAAAATCGTAATTTATTTTATCAGTACAAGGTTTGTTGGGAAAAAATTGAAAGTTGTCTGAAATTGCTTTTTTCTATGCAATTATAGAAAATTAGGCAGGATAAAGTCTGTCACGGGTCGGCTAGTATAGCATACTTTTTATTCAGGTACACACTCACACTAGCGAAACCGCGGTCGGAAGTTAGTGAGCTATAATCGCTTTGTTTTGCTACACCATTCCTAAACTTTTTCAGTATCGTTCGAAATAACGGGAAGCATAAAAAACTATATACTTAAGACGCTGCCAGTCGACGATTATTTTTGTTCGAAACGAAAAAAGAAATACTTGTGAACAAGCCACATCTCCTATTTTATAATGTATAGTATATGTGAATAAAGATGTACCCATCTTTAATCACTTCGATAAATAATCCTACCGACCGCTGCAATGATGACAAACACACGTCCGCGCGTGGTCCGCCTTAGCTTTTCGAATAAATTAATGATATAAATTATGTATAATTACTTATCAAAAATCTATTCTAATAGAAATCTAGATCTACATATTACCTATCTTTAACAATAAATCACAAGTTGATTTTAATAGTAGGTATATAAAATATTTCGATCATAAATTCTAAAACGTATCATTTTGAAATAATATTTTTATCGTGAAAAGTTTCTGCTATTATGTTTTCAGCTTAATAGAAATGTAGGTAGGAACCTGAAGTAATATACTTATAAAAATAGGAGATGTGGCTTGTTCAGAAGTATTTCTTTTTTCGTTTCGAAAAAGAGCAATCAGCGACTGGCAGCCTCTTAAATGGTAGACATTTAACACATCATTAAATAATAATGATGTAGGTAAGCAAACAGCTTTAAGACTGGCCTCATAGTTGGTAGTAACTCTGCCTTCTATAGGTTGTGGGTTCGATTTCCATCATTTGTAAAACCACATCATAAACATTTGAGTGATGAACGTTGTTCTCTCATGTTTGTTTGGTGTCGATTCTCTTGGCACCGTTCTAAAAATAGAATTTCCAGGTATATCGAAATAAATACATACCTATTGTTAGACGTTTCACACATCGCCATGTAGCCCTAAACTAAAAATAACTGAATAACTGTGTTAAATTATTATTATTTTATTATTCTAAGGAGTCGCCCTGACGTAGGTATATTACTGCAATTATTATTATAACACCCAGATACAAACACCCGTAGTGACCTCGGCAGCGGTTGAATTCTCGAAATAAATTAAAAAATGCTCACTCATCATCAATCAAACCGGCTCGATTCCATCAATATAATTTAGTTTTTGTAGTTTTTAGTGGAAAGCGCCCTCAGTGACTCGCAAGTTAGTCGCGGCCCTGCCAGGTAACCAAAGCAATCCAATCAATTCCGAAATAAACTGCCCATTTCTGTAATTGATTGCGAATGGATTGAAAGCTAGCTTTATACTGATGAAACTCGTACTTTCGTTATTCAATTCAACAAAATTGCAAATACTGCAAAATGTAAGTGTGAGAGTGCCAAGTGTAATGTTTGGACATGCCTCTGACTAACCCCTTTGGACATTTTCAAGGTTCTGAGCGCCTAGAGATCTGAGATGATACCGTACTTGGGGATTACAGTCGTGATTCTATTTCATTTGCAATAAAATTGGTTAGTAGAGTAAGTGACAGATTTTAAACTGCAAAAAGTGGGTATGCTATGCACCAAATATTCGGACGTGCCTCTGGCAACACCCATTGTCATCATCAAAGATCTAATCATTTCTGTAAATTGATTGCGAATTGATTGAAAGCTAGCTTTCTACTGATAAAACTCTTATTTTAGTTTATAGACATGCAATACAATTAGTACCCAATCATCATGTAATTTTATGGTGAGAGAATATACTGTAAAATGTTCATACGCTAAATGTTATGTATGTTGTATGTGTGTATGTGTATGTATGTTGAGGAACAAACATACATACAAACTCACAAACTTTCACATTTATAATATTACTAGCTGTCCCGACAGACGTTGTCCTGTCAAATTATTATATTTTTCATTTTTTTCTTATGTATGAACCTTCTCCTGATATTAACGAATACAACAAAAAAATAATAATTAGCAAAATCGGTCCAGCCGTTTACGCGTGATGCTATGATCAAGGGAAATAGGGATTCATTATTTTATAATATTATTAGGATTAGGATTGGTGAACATTTCTCACGTGTGGAATGCTAATTACCGCAAAAGTGTTTGGACCTATCTCTGACTACCTCCTTCAGACACCTTCATGGATCTGAGCGCCTGGAGATCTGAGTGTCTGCCTACCGTAGTTGGGCATTACAGTTGTGATCCTCCTATTTCTTTCTTTCATACAGTCTTGTAACGGTGGCGTGTTGGTGACATGTCGAAACGGTGCTGACCGTGGCGCAGCATTAATCGGTTTTCTCCAATAAACGCCGATTAGACGCGCTGGCGTCAGCACGCCCGGTCTACGTCGTGTACACTCGCGAACAATACAGAAAAAGCTGAGTGAAACGAGCTTTTAAAGCGCTCAATAGACTCGATTCGTACGTACTTGAGTAGTAGGTACTTCTATTCTTGTTTGAGCCTTCACCTTGTTCGATTGGCACCACACTGGAGCTCTACATAGCATTAAGGAAAGGATCATTAAAAAAACGGTAGACCCCAAGCCGTGTTTGTTGCCTGATTCTTCTAGGCTTGGTCGCGTGGAATCGGCGTAGCTTCACTTAGTTCCTAAGACGTTTCAAAGTGATCCTTGTGATTTTATTGAAATAAATGATTTTTGAATTTGAATTTTGAAAAGCATGATGGAATTTTGGAGTGTTTTATTGTGTTTATTCTTGGTAATATTTAATTACATAAGAGGAAATGAAAGAAGGTTATTAAATTTGATGTTGAATTACATGGGATTTAATAATTTAAATGGCCTGGATATCTGAGTATTTCTAACGTTAGTACTTGGGGATTACAGTCGTGATCTGTTCTTATGATTTAAATAAATTACCTACTAAGACGTAACAATCTCTTGATAATGTTAAAGTTATCATTAATTACCATGTATCAAGATCACTTTAATAAAATATATAAGTAAGTACCTAATTCAATAACTAATTTTAAGGTTGAGCTCGACTTTGCACTTCTTGTACCTAATCAATTGTTATGCAATAGCGTGTTTAAATTATAAATTCTATGTATTTCGTGTACCTACTTAAGTAAGTACATTTTTAGGGTTCCGTACCCAAAGGGTAAAATCGGAACCCTATTACTAAGACTTCGCTGTCCGTCTGTCCGTCTGTCTGTCTGTCACAGGGCTGTATCTCATGAACCATGATAGCTAGACAGTTGAAATTTTCACAGATTATGTATTTCTATTGCTGCTCGAACAACAAATACTAAAAACAGAATAAAATAAATATTTAAGGGGGGCTCCCATACAACAAACTTGATTTTTGCATTCCAGCGCCATCTAGTTTCATTTGATGTTACTACGTATTATAGGTACTTTTCGCGGTCTCATGCGACCGCTCGGGGTTTGAGAGGTAAGATGAAAGAGGTTTGCGATTCCGCTGGCAGGTGGCGCTATTTTACCACTATCGGTAAAGTAAGTCGGTAAATAGGTGGTACTTCACATGATCGAATAAAAAGTTTGAAATTGAATTATTGAATTCATGTAGTTAGGTAAATAGGTACCTAGGTAGATATTATTAATTTCCAATTAATTTCGAGTTCGAATCCTGGCCGTGCATCAATGGATATTTCTGTTCGAAAAATGTACCTATATGCGCGTTACACGTGTTTATAACAGTGAAGGAAAACATCGTGAGGAAACCTGTTAGTATTCTTGAAAGCGGCGACGGGATTGCAACCTGTCACGTGTGGAATGCTAACTACGTAGTTAGGTAAATAGGTAGGTTACGAGATATTATGAATTATTTTTTATGTTTCTAGGGTTCCGTATCTAAAGGGTAAAAAACGGGACTACTAAGACACCGCTGTCCGTCTGTCTGTTACCAGGCTGTATCTCGTGAACCGTGATAGCTAGACAGTTGAAATTTTCACAGATGATGTATTTCTCTAAAATCAGCATAAAATAAATATTTAAGTGAGACTCCCGTACAACAAACGTGATTTTTTTGCCGTTTTGATAATAGTACGGAACCCTTCGTGCGCGAGTCCGACTCGCACTTGGCCGGTTTTTTGAAAGTACTTATAAAATAATATCCTTAAAGTTTTTGATCGCGACTGTGCCCTATAGTCGTGACCAGACGGCGATTTCAATTATTATCTAGTAGTCGTTTCTCGGCTCGCACTGAAGCACTTTTAATCATTCCTATCCTACTTTTAGTAAGAATACCGTTTTGAAGTAACATTACATCAACTTTTCCGTACATTTTAGTTCATAGGCACCTACTTACCTAACTTAGAACAACTCTCGTCAAAAGCATTTGTATTTAGGCACTTGTGACGTCACAAATTAACAGACAACTTATGTTGTTTACATTCTGCTTAAAAAAAAGGCGAATCCTACTTTACACCTCATCTTAAAGTAAAAAATATAACATTCCATCTGTCTTCTCTAAGCCTTCCAAAACGATAAATAAACACTAGCCGGCCTCTCGTAGTAACGTTCCTGGGTTGCTATTATAGAGTCGCTCGACTTTGCGGCACGGGATCCCTATCGACCACTCGAGTTCGTTGCCCAAAAAGTCAATGTTACTTTTGAGCACAGATTTTTCTGGGAAGTCAACTCATTGTAACTAGGTACTTCTATTACTCTTCTATTCATTTTTATCTTAAAATGATTTAGTACCTATAATTCGATTAAAGTCTGTCATAAAATTATCGTATACATGCGAAAAAAATTTTAGTGAATAAAACATTGTTCCGACCTTTGTCTTTCATTAACTAAATAGCATATTTATTCAAACATCACTTGTACGCTACAAGAATACGACACGTTCGAAAACCATCTTTAGTCAAACAGAGATATCAATAATTCTCGATCACCTGATTTGCTGTGACTTTATGAAAGCAACATCATCTCGCGCGCTTCATGAATATGGTCCCGTCTCGAAGTCTCTAGCCGGCCCGAGGTGACGGCGCGGCTCAAAGCTTCGACAGCCGTCCACCTCGACTCATAATTAAGAACGGTGACTGTTGAAAAATGGCTGCCGCCCCCGGCCGGCCGTGAATAATCGCCGTAATTACGATTCGGAATAATTTCCAGCCAGTCATAGCGATGCTATCGCTAGGTGTCGACGAGCGCTCGTTACGCGCACGCACCAACGCGTTTTCCACAAACGTAGAAATTGCAGTTTCTTCCAAAAACCCAGCTGGATACTCCACCAACCCCGATGCCATATTCTCCGCTCTTGATAAAGTTTAGCTTCTCCGGGACAAAGTTCCTGAGTCATCATTTAACGGGGACTTTGGTTACTGAACCGACCGTCTGTCCTTACTCCATGGGGATGTCAATTTTTAGGATTCCGTACCTAAAGGGTAAAAACGGAACCCTATTTAATAGATATTTAATAGACGGACAACGAAGTCTTAGTAATTTACTAAGACTTCTTTGTCCGTCTGTCCGTCTGTCCGTCTATCCGTCTGTCCGTCTGTCCGTCTGTCTGTCACAGGGCTGTGTCTCTTGAATCGTGATAGCTAGACAGTTGAAATTTTCACAGATTATGTATTTCTGTTGCTGCTATAACAACAAATACTAAAAACAGAATAAAATAGATATTTAAGTTAGGCTCCCATACAACAAACGTGATTTTTTAGCGTTTTTTATAGATAATGGTACGGAACCTTTCGTGCGCGAGTCCGACTCGCACTTGGCCGGTTTTTTTTTTAATTTAGATTAGCATCCATACTTTGCACTCAAAGCTTAAACATTTTAACTAAACTTCAGTGCAAGGGCATTGAAGTTTAGTTAAAATTTTAGCATTGAAAAGAAGAATTTTACAAACTATCGTGATTAGTACACATAATGAAGGAAAAAATGAAGTATATCATGTTTAACATAATTTTCTTTGATCTTTGAAGAGTTCGAGACATACAATTAATAGGGTCACTTTTTATATACCTACTCCAGTCCATCACCCAGCTCTGCCTGTGATGTAATACTCATCATAATAATCACACTAATACTTATCATAAATGCGAAAGTTTGGATGTCTGCTTGTCTGTTACTCAATCACGTCGTAGCGACTGAAATCTCTGATTCGCTAATATGCTGGGTTGCAAGTCTATAAACTATAATTCCCTATGGTATGTTGTATCTCGTAAAATTAAGAAATAAGAGAAAAGAATAAACATTCGATAGTACCTACAAGTGTGTGGCCAAATAATAATTGCACAATATCTTCACAGCAATCAGTACTCTTAGTTCTGGCCTAGACCTCTCAATCGCAGTAGTTTATTAAGACTTTAAGACTATTACGTAATTCCACAGAATCTAGGGTCATTTTGGCTTTTTATTGCCAATTGCCATGGCGCGTCGTAAAAGTTATTGATCGTATTATTGTAAAATTGATGCCGCCTTACAAGATTTTTTATTCTTCAATGCCAACATTTTCATTATCCTTGCAGGTTTATTATTGTAAAGATATTGATTTGTCTAGTCTTTTTAACCTTAGATAGTTTATCGGTCAGATTGGCCAAATAGGGCCCTTGCTATAAATAAAATAAATAAATAAATATTGATGGACTACCATGAGGACTTTAACTGATAGATGATTCGTAAGTCATGAATACCCAAGACGACCTATGATGCACTACCTTGCGGCGATGGGCTTGCAACCATGTTTGCAGGTATGTGTCAAATATAATGTTTTGACGTGCCTCTGACTACCCCCACTAGGCATCTTAAAAAGATCTAAGCATCTGGACAGCTGAGAGGATGTCTACCGTACTTGGGGATTACAGTCGTGTTTTTTTTTAGAATAACTCGTAGGTCATGAATACCGAAGACGACCTATGATGCACTACTTTAGCGTCCGCCTAGTTGAGACATAAGGATGCAAGTAATTTCAACTTAACGTGCAAACCGGAAACAGCTTGGATTTTTTTTTTAAATTAGAATCACGACTTTTGCGGTATTCCCCATGTACGGCAGACATCATCTTGGTTGCTTGGTTGCTTGGTGACAGTAATAAGTAGTATGACTTCCGGGATGAACCCCTTCACAAAGAGCTCTACTACTAAATATGTTTTCTAAACACCACTACAAAAAATACTGAAAATGTTGATCTGAGAATAAAAATTTACGCATTATCCCATTCTAATGTCTCAAAGGTTGGATTGAATGTTACGAGTCGATAAGAATGCTCAATTCGTCAGGGAATCTGAAACAAAATAACATTTTAAAACAAACATTTTATCATATCCTTTCAAGGCACATTGGTATTTTTATCAATTTTAAGGCTTTAGAAGATTGAACCAATATTAGAGTCATACATATAGTCATAGACGCGGTTGTGGTGCCTACCCCGGCTTTGGGAATTTTCAATTTTGGTATGCCAACAAACTTATTTAAAAGTTATAATTAATACAATTATTTGTCTATGGTCCGTTTTGATTAGTGACAGTTGTGATGCGTTATACCTCTAGATTGACCACAAGTAATGATTTCCCGTTGTCTATTTAAATATGAATAATTAATAAATAAATATCGCCTGTTACAAAACCTTTAGAGATAGATAAATACTCTATTCTATGTTTGTTCTATGTTTATTCTATGTTTAAAAATCGTCGTTTTAATCATTTTTTTAATATAAATCGTTTATTTGAACATTTAAATGTTGTTGCCCACAACCAGCGCTCTCACCCTAGTTTAAAACATGTAGTTTATGCACCTGTAAAAAATACAATATGCAATAATGTATTTAGTACCTATTCATATTCTATAATAGTTCCAGTTGATATTCAATGGTGTTATCTAATATATTTTCCTCAACGTGAACCTTGCTAAGGCACTACAATCTACTTACAATCTAGATTTGTATAAATACCTAGTGTTAGAATCTATCAAGAGCCTGTCATAGTTAAAAATCATCATTAGACTTTCTCTCAGATCACCAGGCGCTCAGACCCTTGAAGATGTCTAAAATACAAACACATGCCCTTATTTTACACACGCCCTATACCCCTAAACTAAGCAAAGCTTGTACTACGGTAACCAGATATTGTTTTTAATACATACTTATATCACATTATAACACCTAGAATACCTACAACATACCAGAAGGCACAACCTACTATAACGCAGAAGGCAGTTACTACTACCAACTTAGTTGCCAAGGCCAGGCAAGTCAATTTTGCTTCATCGCTGTGATCGCCAAACCAAGGTTGACCTGAGCATCATATCGATAAGAAAAATGCTCGTATCAGCATAGGATATCACATTATCGTATAATTAAAACAATCTATGCGACTGACGCGAAGGCGTGTCGATTGCGCCAGAGACGTGGGTAGATTTAATTAGTTTTTACTTTTTGTGGTTGCATCATCGGCCAGCCTTGATGGCGCCTTCGCTCTCTTCTAAACGCTAAACTATATATTGGCTCTATTGTATTCTCTTTTTTCGTGTCACTATAATCCTACTATAAATGCGAAAGTCTGTGAGTGAGTGTGCGTGTGCAGCCGATCTGTGACAGTTTTTGGCCTGCCCAAATTTCAGTAATCGCATAGAAAAAAAACACTTTTAGGAACTTTTTACGTGTGGAATGCTAACTACTGTAAAATGTGGGCATGTGCCAAACATAATGTTCGGACGTGCCCCTTTAGACATCTCCTGGAGATCTGAAAGCATGTCTACCGCACTTGGGGATTACAGTCGTGACCCTATTTCATTTATTTTTTTATCTTTTACCACAACATCTAAACCAGGAACATATATTAGCAGATCACGCAAACATTGTCATCATACCCGCACCCCTTGCGTCTTAGTCGGCCACTTGTCCACCATGCCATCGAAGTGATAGATTACGGGTATAATTGCTGGAGTAGTCACGTCACTCAAAACATTACTTTTTCATTATTTATTCTGGCAACTTTACAGTTCTCATAATATATAACTATTATTATTTGTTACGGAGTTAATTGTTACTGGAAATGGCATTGCTTTTATACAAACTTCTGTAAAGCTTCGGTTTATTTACTCATTTGAACCTATTGTTTGTTTGCAAGTTGCTCGACTGAAAAGTGAATGTATACACATACCTACATTATATATAAATTTCGTAGAGCAAGGTGTGTCCTACATAACGTGTAGCTGTAGGTTATATTAGTGTAGGTGTTCTAAATTTAAATGTAAGGTTTATAAAATCTCCATCTCAAAAATATCCGAAAGAAAAGATAGATTGGGGTGCTACGGGTAGCTCTAAGGGTGCTCTACCTCTGGACTTCTGCTTGACTACTTTTTTGAAAGAAAGAAGAATGAAAAATATACTTTTATTTGCGACAATAAGCACAACACATTTAATAAATGAGTACTAAGACAGGAAAGCAGATTGTGCCCTGTGGGTAAAATAGGTCTCAGCATTGAGCTACCTAGAACCTAGGGCGGAAGCGGAGTGCGGTGCGGCGCTGGTTTTCGGTGGATTTTTTTGGAACTTTTACTTAGTTGAGTCTGTTGTTGAGACACACATTAAATATTTTTGTGTCTAATCCAGTTATTTTACATTCCGGTCCACAAAACTCAGGTAGCGCCTCGGTCCGTGCGTGTTATTAAGATTGTAATTTAAAACGGACTCTTGTTTTAATTGAGTTATGGGTACTGTTACGGCTATTAACCAGCCTATACTTTATTCCGTAGTTTTGTCCTGAATAACGATATATATTCGTCTAGTTATTGTATTTACTTAAAAGTATGCGACTTGACAAAAAGTATTTATTTATTTGTACATAAATAGACATGTTATTATTATTATGAGCCTGTAGTGTCCCACTGCAGGGCAAAGGCTTCCCTTCTTTCTCTCCAATCATCTCTGTTTTAAGCAACTGTGGGCCAATCCTTTAAGTAGGAGTCAATTTCGTCTCTCCATCTTTCTTAATACATATGTATGAAATATAAATTTGAACAATAAAAATGCAGAAGCAAAAACTGTGTCGCAGTTTCCACTTCTTACTTCATCCTTTCCTTTTATCCAAAGGGTTTGTTCCCTACGAAAATGTATCATTTAAGGTGATTTTTGACGTTTTGTATGGGCTGAGTCTACCCGGATAAGACGGAAAAAGTGATAAAACTGCATTATCTCGAAAACCATCAAATTTAAAAAGAAACTGTCTATAATTTATTTAGCTAGTATGATTATCTTACGAATTATATAAAAATAAACTGTTTAGCTTTTCATAGCTTTGATTAAAAACGAAACTCGTGTTTTTGAAGAGCCAAGTTTGGAAAATAAATCTATCGAGAAAGGTTTCACCAATCGTGTTTCTGTCTGTAATTTATCTAGATTATATCCTTAAGTTATATTTGTCATGAAAAACAAAACTGTATGTTTTTCGGTTATTGAGAAAAAACGATTCTGCATTCATCAAAAACATTTATTACTCGCCTTAACATAAAAAAATATATTAAGGTACTTTTTTTGTGGACCTAAAGATAAATAGATAAATCTGGCAGTAATCCGTACGTTTAAGGCAGTTGGTATTTAGTCGCGAATTTTTGACTGAAGCTCGAAGATTTTCTTGAGGGCAGATAATGTACTGAACACCAATGTGTTGGCCGAGTGGGATGTACCTCGACTTTCAATCTGAAGGTCGTGGGTTCGAATCCCGGCGTGCACCAATGGATTTTTCTGTTCGAAAATTTATATGCGCATCAAAAACACGTGCTTACAACGGTGAAGGAAAACATCGTGAGGAAACCAGTTAGTGTTCTTATAAGCGGCGATGGGCTTGCAACCTGTCACGTATGGAATGCTAACTACTGCAAAATGTGGGCATGTGCCAAATATAATGTTTAAACGTGCCTCTGACTACCCCCACTAGACATCTTCAAAGGATCTAAGCGTCTGGAGATCTGAGAGGATGTCTACCGTATTAGGGGATTACAGTCATGATCCTATTTTTTTATATTTTACCTTTGTGACAATGATGTTTTTATAATAACATTCGCGAGGTGAAACTCCCTACTATGAAGGTCTAATTCAATGTGGCAATGCAATTACATGTCACATGTCACACACGAGATTACATATCACAGACAATCAGTTCTCACGGATTAATGAACGTGAATTTCGGATGCAAGTAATAATTTTATGTTCTGTTTCATTGTAGAGCAAACCGAGTTATTCCCACAGCAGACATAATTTGTGATATGGAAAACGGGACCGAAATAAATTGAAGGCTCATACTTGTTCCTATAACGTACCGGTTTTCGTGTGATGAGCGCTTAATTAAGTCACATTCGATTATCGCAAGCCTTTGATCTCAATAATCAATGAGAACATTGTGAAGAATTCGTTTTACGCTAGAACCCATGTACCTACGAGTATATGAAAAGAATAGATGCAAATGTCTTTAGGTGTTTCTCTCATTACATCGCGCGTTGCTTATGTCCGCGCGGATAGTCTTCTAATCTGCAAGACTGTAGTTGACCGTAACTGACCATCGCGACTGATAATTGGAAAATTGGATCCAAATCTCCATGAAATTGTGTACGACCAAAATTGTAGACACCCTTTACTACACTGACGTCGTCGGTATCGTCATTCTCGCAATTCAAACCGAAACACAAGAATAAAACAGGCATCTTCGTGATCTATAAATGCTACCAATGATGCTACTAACAGGCTTCTCTTCCATTCTTCCTACTTGATCCGTAGAAGAACGACAGCATGCCATTACAAAGAAACTCATTCCCAAACAAAAACTTTGACGCTGCAATTAATAAGTCACGAATAAACCGGCGGTCGATAGCCGAATGGCGACCTCACTTCCGACTCCCATCACGCCGCGACAGAAACAAAAAGGCAATCGCGACCCGCTTCGTGCGCTTCCGATTGCACTACAATGTTCGTACATAGTAGTTGTCGTATTTCGTGAAAAAATTCAAAAGTGTTCTACATGTTATTACTAGCCAGTACTTTGCAAAAATTCAAAAGTGTTCTACATTTTATTACTGGCCAGTAATTTGAATAAATGAAAAAGCGTTCTACATGTTATTACTGGCCAGTACTTTGCAAAAATTCAAAAGTGTTCTATATTTTCTGTGTCTGGGTGTTAATATGTATAAAAAGTATGTATTTACAAAAAAAAAAGTATATTAGTATTCTATCAGTTATCTGATTCCCATAGTACACGCTTTGCTTAGTTTGGGGCTAGATGGCGCTGTGTGTATAGTCCGCCAATATTTATTTATTTATTTATTATTTTATTGCTTGCCAGTACTTTGCAAAATTTTAAAAGTGATCTACGTGTACTATATCTGTGTATTGGCCTGTATTTTTCATTTTTTAAGATTCACGGTTCACAGCGTAATTGAAACACAAACTTGACGACTGTCCACACACAGTCATAGCTCATATCAGTTATTGATAGTAGTAGTATAGTACCTTATGCGCTTTAGATTCTGGGTTCAATCCCCACCCAGGACAAACATTTGTGTGATGAACATAATATGTCTTCTGTATATCGGTGTTATTTAATGTAATGTATTACAAGTACCTATGTATTTACAAAAAAAATGTTTTCTAGTTGCCATAGTACAAGCTTTGTTTAGTTTGGTACTAAATGGCGTTGTATGAAATGTCCACCAAAATGTATTTATTATTTATTTACATTTTAGAGTACTTGTAACTATTAAAAATTATCAATTCAAGACCTTTTCCGGAGTTTACTATCAGCAAATGCTTTTGTTTTTTTTTTGTCTACTTACAACAGTTGTTGTAGCAAGTAGGTATAGTATAACACATTCTAGTTAAGAGGCTGCCAGTCGCTGATTGCTCTTTTTCGAAACGAAAAAAGAAATACTTCTGAACAAGCCACATCCCCTATTTTTATAAGTATATTACTTCAGGTTCCTACCTAGATTTCTATTAAGCTGAAAACATAATAGCAGAAACTTTTCACGATAAAAATATTATTTCAAAATGATACGTTTTAGAATTTATGATCTAAATATTTTATATACCTACTATTAAAATCAACTTGTGATTTATTGTTAAAGATAGGTAATATGTAGATCTAGATTTCTATTAGGATAGATTTTTGATAAGTAATTATACATAATTTATATCATTAATTTATTCGAAAAGCTAAGGCGGACCACGCGCGGACGTGTGTTTGTCATCATTGCAGCGGTCGGTAGGATTATTTATCGAAGTGATTAAAGATGAATACATCTTTATTTACATTGCACTATACATTGCATTGATTGCATTGATATTTGTAGATATCATTTAAATTTTAAGTGATTCTTGCCCGTGGCGGTTTGTACTCTTCTGTGGATTTTAGTCGTAGTGGAGTGTCTTTTGAGGTTTTTGGGGATTGGTTTGGTTTGGAGCGGAGTGTGTCGGGTTGTGTATTGTTTATTAGGTATTATGTCATTTAAAGTTTAAGTTAAGCTAAGTTGTTAAATTTAATGTTCAATTTCAGAGTTAGGGTTCAAAGTTCAATGTTCAAAGTATAAAAATGGAATTAGTTGTACGCACATATGTTTAGGTTGTAACCCAGTTCAAAACTATAGTTTTATGGTCCCTATTTCTAAGTGGTTGTAACGTGTTGTGTGCGTCTTAATAAATAAATAAATAAATAAACATTATAAAATAGGAGATGTGGCTTGTTCACAAGTATTTCTTTTTTCGTTTCGAACAAAAATAATCGTCGACTGGCAGCGTCTTAAGTAGGCCGATGAGTAATTTATCTGTGACATAGTTTTGAAAAGTAAATTGTGGAGTATCATAGTGCGAACATACACCGAGGCTGCCTGAAAAATTACACGGAACCCCTGTAACGAACGAGTTAATATATTACGGGGTTGCATTCAGTTCGATTTGAGGGCCGGGATTTATTGTTCGCGCTAGTCTGAACATTTCTAGCAAACAATATTTCTAATAAGAAAACAACTATGATTTTGGCTTCCGTTATCTCAACTTATGATCAAACTCTGTACATCCCTTTGATTGAGCCTTGACGATCAAGCTAAGCATGTTCCTCGCGAACAAGCCTTGCAGAATCAGATGATGATGATGTTTCTATGAACCTTGAAACAAGGTACATCCTAATAATATATGAATATGAAAGTTTGAGCATCTACAGCAAATTAAGTTGAAATTTGCTGTAGATGTAGATATAATGCCCGAATAAAACATAGACTACTTTAAAATATGAAAAACATCCCTAAAATTATTAATAAACGCAAAAGGGTAATTTTGGTATAGATGGCGATGGTGTGCAACAAATTTGACATCACAGACTAAAAGCATTGACAGGACAATATCTGTCACGGGTCGGCTAGTTAGATATATATGTATTTGAATGTCAATGCACAAACTGTCACTATATCACGTCTCACTCACTCAAAATAAACGCAAAACTCGACCGCATCTTTCAAAGCATGCACCTTTTTTTTAAAAACCTCGTTAAATCAAACTAAAAGTGTCAGAGCTTATTAATGATGATAACCAAAAAAGAGTTGCAATATTTCAAAGCGACATAATGTTGTGCAATCAACGGATTAACCTCCAAAGAAACGCTAATGATCACGAACTGCACTACCGCAAAACGATGCAGTGATTTTTTTGCACGTCCTTCGACCTTCCCGGAACTTTATGAGTCAAAAGTATTTACAACAATACTTTGTTGTTGCCAGAACCTCTTTGGACATCTTTTATAGAATATCCCACTTTCTTTTGTTTCACTATATCCCGCAGAGAGTCTCGGGATTCGAGAAGGCAGAACTTGTATAGTAGATATACTTGACAAGTGGAAATCCCGGTGACTTGGTTCGCATGAACTTATTTTCAAACGAAATCCCGAAATACAAACTTAGAGGTTGAGTTTCAGTTTTTTTTTCTAAGCGCATTTATACAAACCAATAGGAACGTCATTTATTTTTCTAGGTTCAATGGTTTTAGTCGGTTAGCCAGTCCTTTCCGGTTTTTTGGGGTTACGTAAACATGCATAGCACACAGATGCATACACCGTCACACACACACTAAAACAACACTCATTATAAAAATAAAACTAACGAGTCCAATGAACAAGTTCCGCGACGATACAATTTCTGAAGAGACGCACCTTATTAGACCAATCCGGTATTCAATTTATCTAAGGATTGGGGTCTCGAAGGCATAAATACGAAATAACAAGATGTTTTGACATAATTTTTGAGCGTCGTTTGTTTTATTGCTGTCATAAATCGTGTTTAACATTGTTAACAAGTTACAAGTTTATGCAAAACAAAGGTTAGTAAGAAGACAGTGGTTCAAAGTACACAATGTACTTGTAATGAATAGGCAGATCAGACATGCAATATTGAGTAGTTGTAGTTAGCTTCTGCCCGTGGCTCTATTCTTGCTGTGAGAAGGTGGATCAAAGAATTTTATGATATATATAATGATGCTTGCAAGCGACAGTTGGCTTGCAACCCGTTTCGAACGGCTTTGCAAAAGGTAGGCATGTATGCTTATTGTAAATAAATTTCGTCGATCGAGACCACGTCAGCTTTCAAGCAAAAAAACCGCATCAAGATCGGTTTATTCGTTCAGGAGCGATAATGCCATAGACAGACAAACAAATACACATACAGACAAAAATAAAAAAATAACACCCTTCTTTTTTGTTGGGGGTTAACAATAGATTTTCCTAGCATCATGTACGCTGCTCAGCCTGTGTGCGTACAGACAAAGGTCTGAAAACTCTGAATTGTATAATAATAAAGATAGATATTATTATAAAATCAAGTACATTGTAGCAATGTGTAAATACTATGGACTAATGCCCACGTTAAACATTTAACAGTCAGCTATAACATTGGTATTTTTAATGTCTCCCAATTACAGTGTGCACTGCTTAACGATTTCGCCGAGCATTTAACTATGCCAATTTTATGTTCTCTGACGAAACGCTAAATTCCTTATGCTTTTTTGATGGTTTTATCTTTGAATTTGTATTTAAAATCTAATGTAATGACAGCCGTGTTGGTCGAGTGGGATGTATCTTGACTTGCAATCCGAAGGTGCATCAATAAATTTTCTAAAACTTATATATAAAAACACTCTTGCGTTACTTACTGACTGACTGACTGATATATCAACGCACAGCCTAAACGACTGGTCCTGTTTGGAAGGTGTACCTATTATTTTTGGTGTGGGGACGCACTAAGAATTCCAGAAATTCAACCTTTAAGGGGGTTGAAGTTTGTTTGAAAATACCTTCATGTGCACGACGAAAACCTTTTTTGATTATTTAGTTTGAAATTATGTGTTACCTACAATTAGAACTGTCAGTTTGGGAAAATAAAGGCCAAGAGAAAAATTGTTTTGTATTTATTCCTCGAAGAATCAGAAACGAGGTTTCGCGAAGCTTCCAACTAGAACACTTCACGTGAACGAAGTCGCGCGGGTTTCCACTAGTTTGTAATATATTGAATTAATCTGCTGCTTTTAAACATGATCGCCTGCCAAACTATGAAGTTTTGTTATTGTTTCGTCAAAGGATTAAATATTCAGAACGGAATATTTGGCTTATTATCTATATCTAAATCATTGACATCTATTTCAAAGATGTACCTGTAGATAGAAATAGAAATAGGATCACGACTGTAAGCCCTATGTACGGTAGATATCCTCATAGATCTACAATCGCTCAGATCATCGAAGATGTCTGAAGTAGTAGGGGAGTATCAGAAGAACGTGCAAACACATTTTGCAGCATTCCATACGTAACAGGTTGCAAGACTTGCAAGCCCATCACCTCTTATAAGAATGCTTACTGGAAGTCTCCAGTTAGCTTAACTATTTTATCCTTTTAAATAGGTACTATCAAAGCTTACAAAGTTATTCAAGGTCTGACATTAACTCAACCATGTAAAGAACAAAGCAGTAAACATAAATTTGTCAAACCTCATAATTACTCATAGCACAGCTACCGTTTCATGACCAACTTGTGATTTGTTTAAGCTTTAATCCAAGTGTGTCAAGCATTCGCACAGGACCTTTGTTTTGCACTCGGCGACTTAAATTTTATTATCTATGGCTTAAAATGATATACGGCCGCTCTTAACTGGAGAATCATAAAATATTTTCTGTTTGTGAAATATTTCTGAAGCAATAAAGCAATAATTCACTACGGGGAAGATGGGAGATGGCCAGGTTTATTTGCCGTCATAAACGTTCTGTTTATGGTGTACTTTTTTGCTGGTCCCGAGTGCACGCCGGTACATAAAGTTTTGCTTTATCATTGCTGTAATTGAACGTGTCCTGCGCTTCGACGATGGAGTGATTGACTTTGTACCTGTCCATCTATAGAATATACAGTCAGAGCGAAGACTTCTACTTACCTATCTATAGCTTTATCTTATGGAGCGTTTTTCCACGAGCGACGACACGACACAATAAAGTGCGGTAACGTTTTCGATCCTGTATACTTACATATTCATGCTTTGCATCGACGACGACTTAGCTGTTGTAGGTATATCGCGCGTCTCGGTTACAAATCGTGTCGTATTCTGGCAAGTGGAAAAATGCTTTAATCGAATATATGGATAGTTCAAGGTTTGACTCAACGTTGATACTGTTCTATTTTGACTTGCGATCCATCCAGGACCGTTCTAATTTCAAAACTCATTGATCATACCATCACTCTTCACCGGGCGTTTCACACGCACCGACGAGCGAGTGTGAAACTTCGGAAGTGTCGACGGGGGGTTCCATTAGTCAGCGTGATTAGTTCTCTTAATGTTTCAATGAGATGAATAATCGCCGGCAACAGTGACAAATGCGAGCAGACCGTCGGACGATGCGCGCGCGCACCTGATCCTCCTACAAACACGCCGCGCCATCACTCAGCCATCACGAAGCTATATACGAATGAAGAGATTTATATTTATTAATGGTAGTGTCACCATAATTTTCGCCGTGAACGGATCAAAAATATCACCTTCAATCACATCAACCTCTCTCAGATTTGCTGTCTCCACAAAAGAACGTCATGCTTTGGAATTGATCCATCAACATAGGTTCTCGAGGCTTTAGAAATACTTATTTAAATGTATGGTCACCCCGATTGTTGATAAATGACTCAGCTGACGTCAGAGTCAAGGGTTAAGGCGGGTCTATCGGGATCTTCACATGACCGTTTCAATATTTTTTATTTAAAATGCAATCGATATGTGTCTCTTCACTATGATTTAACATTGATTGCCTTCTTTGAGGTGACCGCGCAGAATTTACAGCCGATGCGATTGCTACTGTCCCGTATATCCAGTTATAGTACTGCTGTATGAACCACCTGAGATGCATAAGGTTTCCAAGAAATAGGACATTAAATTCTGCCAGGACATTACGCCAGGATTATGTCTAGTGGCTTCAGATTGAATGCAAGTAAGTTTAATGTGTGAGAATTCTGATATTTCTTGAATTTACAACTGGGTGGCTAATTTGAAACGGATTCTAGTAGGTATAAGGTTCTGTATATTTTAACCGATATTCGTAGGTGGTTCATGTTCCTAAGTAGTATAAAATTAAATAAAATTGTATCACGACCCAAGTACCGTAGATATCACCTGAGATCTCCAAGTGGGTATAATGTCTGTAAAATCATGTATAGTTAACCAATAGCACTGTAGTGTCATGACATGGCACCATGCATACTTATGATTTAGATTTATGCTGTTTAGGATAGGCCTTTTCCTGTTTTATATTATCGTGTGATAAGATAAGGCAATATTTAAGAAAAAAGCGAATACCCTTTAACATTATTCCTTTTATGAAGATATTACAACAAAATTACAATTTACAATCGACGGTCGATCCAATAATGCTAGGAAACTTAAACATCAGAGGTCGGTAAAGCTTGAAAGGCTGCGCCAATGAGATGAGGATTGACCTGCGCTTGCGCACAATAAATCATAACATTCACGATTGTGATTAATCAAACATATCGGATGAAACGTGTCAGTAATGTAATAGGTAATACACGATTTACAGTTTAGTAGGTATGCTTTATTTGTGTACGTAGATATGAAAGTTGTGAACAATAAGATATCTTAATACTCGTAAGAGAGTGGTATAAATATAATAAAAATAAACATTAGTAGACATTTCACACAGCGCCATCTAGGCCCAAAATAAGCAAAGCTTGTACTATAAGAATCAGATAACTAGTAAAATACTTACATACTTTTTTTTAAATACATATTATATATTTGATACAGAACAAACTAATATGTTCATTACAAAAATGTTTATCCTGTGTGGGATATTATAAATGCGAAAATGTGTGATTGGTTGTGTGTGTTTGTTACTCTTTCACGCAAAAACTACTGAACGGATTAAAATGAAACTTTATAGTAATATAGCTTACTAGCGACCCGCCCCGGCTTCGCACGGGTAGCATGTTATTATACATATAAACCTTCCTCCTGAATCACTTTATCTATTAAAAAAAACCGCATCAAAATCCGTTGTGTAGTTTTAAAGATATAAGCAAACATACATACAGACATACAGACGCGGGAAGCGGAGAGCGACTTTGCTTTATACTATGTAGTGATACATAAGAATAACACATTAGGCTACTTTTTATCCAGGTACCTCGCGTGCGAAGCCGCTGGTGAAAGCTAGTTATTACATAATATTACTATCGTAATTCTCTATTATCAATATTTTGAACTATAATGAAGATAACAAATGAATAAGATCATTGGTGAAGGAAGAATGTTAATAAAATCAAGCTACTTTTGATGCGGTTTTGTACCACAACCAGTTCGAACGTAATTACTTTCTAAGTCGTTCAATAATTTCATAACGTGCGGTCAGCCACAGATTTGTAAGTCACTAGGTACCACACAACGCGATGATGTAGCGATTTGTACTCGGTCGATCTCATTTATAAAGATACGATTTGCTTAAAATACATCTACCGTCATCAAATGAAATAAAATAGGTGAAATGCTAGAGGATTACAGTCTTATGCCTGTTTCTTTATATAAAATACAAGCAGACCCGGCCACGCGTTGTTGTGTCAACAGATATCGCCAACTGTTAGAATCTTCTGGAGCTAACAGATAATTGTGACGGTCAGATAATAAACAAATATTGCGACTTTTATAAATAAATAAATAAATAAATATTTTCGGACTTTTACACACAACGCCATCTAGCCCCAAACTAAGCAAAGCTTGTACTATGTGAACTAGATAACTGATAGAATACTTATATACTTTTTTTTTTTTTGTAAATACATGCTTTTTATACATATTAACACCCAGACACAGAAAAAACATCTATGTTCATCACACAATTTTTTTGCCCTGGGTGGGGATCGAACCCACAACCTACAGCGCAGAAGGCAGAGTTACTACCAACTGAGCTGTGAGGACTTTATATTGAGATGTAAGCTATCCTATCTTTCAAGTTGGATCAAACTGCGCACGGTGTGCAAAGTTTGATTAAAATCGGTTAACTAGTTTAGGAGTCCATCGCGAACAAACAACGTGACGCGTAATTTACATATATTAAGATATTTTCTTACAGAGAACCCGTCCTATGTAAAAATAAATGAAATAACATCACGACTGAAATCCAAAAGTACGGTAGACATCCTGTCAGATCTCCAGGTGCTCCGAGCTTTTATTATAAGAGTAAAGTCAAAGTCGAAATCAAAAGGATTTATTTCAATAAAATCACAAGGATCACTTTGAATCTTCTTAGGAGCTAAACGTAGCTTACGCCAGTTCCTCGCGACGAAGATTATTTTCGTAAATTCCATGTAGAGCTCCGGTACCAACTATACCTGTATCTTTACACAATCAAATTTGACGGCATTTACGAAGAAAATTGCAACAAAAGTTCAGTTTGTTGTCAGTATAAATGGATGAAAGGTAATAGTTGGATTACGGCCGTCAAAGAAATGTCGCCGCTTATTTGGAAATCAAGCCTATACAATTGCTTTTTATTTTTATAATTATATTACTTGTATCAATACATTCCTGATATTGAATCAATCGCAATCAAGCTAATTATATAGATAAATAAAAGTATCTTATTAGTTGTAATATACCTTAATGATCAAAAGAAAAACGTAAAAACAAAGATTCAAAAGAAAAACATATTTATTTTCAGTGTGCCACAGTGTAACTTATACATATATCTACGTAACATATATATCTACTACGTACTTACTTACGTATCATATTATATAAGTCAAAAACAAAGATGTCACGGTGACTTAAGAGGCTGTCAGTCGCTGATTGCTCGTTTTCGAAACGAAAAAAGAAATACTTCTGAACAAGCCACATCTCCTATTTTTATAAGTATATTACTTCAGGTTCCTACCTAGATTTCTATTAAGCTGAAAACATAATAGCAGAAACTTTTCACGATAAAAATATTATTTCAAAATGATACGTTTTAGAATTTATGATCGAAATATTTTATATACCTACTATTAAAATCAACTTGTGATTTATTGTTAAAGATAGGTAATAATGTAGATCTAGATTTCAATTAGGATAGATTTTTGATAAGTAATTATACATAATTTATATCATTAATTTATTCGAAAAGCTAAGGCGGACCACGCTCCGACGTGTGTTTGTCGTCATTGCAGTGGTCGGTAGGATTATTTATCGAAGTGATTAAAGATGGGTACATCTTACACACACTTGGTACATATACTATCTTCTATACTTATAATAAATCTGTAGAGAGGTCAATTCTGTACATGAAATATATTTCCAAAATAACTATCAGGGGGTGATTAGGGATCGATACTGATGCCAAAAATGCAATCAGTAAAATTTTTGTCTGTCTGTCTGTCTGTCTGTCTGTCTGTCTGTCTGTCTGTCTGTCTGTATAACCGTTATAGAAACAAAAACTACTCGACGGATTTTAACGAAACTTGGTACAACTATTTTTCATACTCCTGAGCTGGTTATAGTATACTTTTCATCACGCTAAAATCAATAGGAGCAGAGCAGTGAAGGAAAATGTTGGGAAAACGGGAGAAGTTACTCCATTTTTTGAGCTTCTGTCGCGTGTGCAACCTTAATGGTTAAAGATACACAGAAATCATGTATGACGGAAATGTTCTCCTTAAAATTATATAAAAAATATCCCACGACAGCATATGTCTATCTTTTATGGTTGACTCACAATAACACGTGTAACTCCCGATAGCTTAGCAGTTCGAAGCTTTCTGATTATATTTGTCTACTCTTAAGTTTATAACACTCTCAGTCATCCCTAATTAAAAACGCGAACGCACAGGCAGGCGTCTTGCTTGGTACCTAGAGGCTAGCGAGTCACCTAGCGAGTAGCTTCGTAAAACGAACATTCTCGAACGTTCGCGACCGGCCTAACAGCTAGGCGTCAAACGCGCAGTTCGGCCGGTCGCCGAACGTTCGAGAAAAAAAGAAATCATCAATAATTGTCTAATGACAAAAAAGCTGTGAAAAAAAACGTTTTATATAAAGACATTCTGTAGTATATTTAGTATCAGCATTGCACCCGTGCGAAGCCCGGGCAGGTCGCTAGTACATTATAAAATAGGAGATGTGGCTTGTTCACAAGTATTTCTTTTTTCGTTTCGAACAAAAATAATCGTCGACTGGCAGCGTCTTAATGTGTACTTCATTCGCTTGCCCTTTTTAGGATTCCGTACCCAAAGGGTAAAAACGAGACTCTATTACTAAGACTATGCTGCCCGTCTGTCCGTCTGTCTTTCACAGGGCTGTATCTCATGAACCGTGATAGTTAGGCAGTTGAAATTTTCAAAGATTATGTATTTATGTATTACAACACAATACTAATCTTAAGAATCTTTTAAATAGTAGTAGAAATAAAGGCTATTTTTATTTTTATTTTATTTTATTTTTATGTATTTATGTTGTCGCTATAACAACAAATACAGAAAACAGAATAAAATAAATATTTAAGTGGGGCATACAACAAACGTGTTTTTTGTCGTTTTTAATAGATAACGGTACGGAACCCTTCGTGCGCAAGTCCGACTCTCACTTGGCCGGTTTTTATTCTAAAACATAACAAAAATTAACTAGTACCTGTTGAAATTGGTAGGTCAATTTCAACATTGACAATTCACTCCTAATTCTCATAACGCAACAGTTTTGGCTAATAAGTAGTATCTAGTATCTATATTTTGAATAAAATTATAAAATAACGTGTACATTTTTTTAGATTATTGAAGTTTTTCTAGTTTGAGTCTGTTATCCACTTCAAAATATTTGTTGTTTATCTTTAACAAACAACACACGTTAATACGGTAAGCCCGAGCCTACCAATTTGTACGCAAACATATCTCTATTGCATCAGAAACCACATTTTATAATGAATTAACATGTTTATATAGAGACTCATTTGGTCAGTCGTCCTCTCTAGTTTTTTATTCTTACCTTCCATCAATCCATTATCAACTTTATTTCTACAACTGCAGGACTCAGTTTGGTTTGAGTTGTATTAATACAAAACTTAGGTCCAGCCAGACTGTATGTCAAAGTTATGACGTGTTAGATTGATTATCAGATGCATGTTAAAATACGTTTTACGACTTTTTATGGTTTTGGTGTGTACCTGCCTTAACAGAGTCTCTGTGGTCAAATTGGCTGTGTTTTTAATATTGTAAGCTCATCAAGAATAGTCAAAGCTAGATTAACTAGAATTAAGTAACTAGATTTAGCTGCTAAACTCTTTTGACCAACTCTGGTGGCTTCAGTCATGGGTTCTATAAATTAGGCTTAAGTGCGCGCACAACAGCAAAGTTTATATGCATATTAGATGCAGTAACTAGACAGGACCCCTAAATGATAAAAAACGCAAAAAGGATGATTTTGGTATAGATGGCGCTGGTGTGCAACAATTCTGACATCACAGACTAAAAACATTTAGTCGTCATAGCAACGCAGTTTTGTTTGACTAATGAATGATACGCATTCTACCAAATTTATTTTATCAGTACAAGGTTTGTTGGGAAAAAATTGGAGGTTGTCTGAAATTGCTTTTTTCTAAGCAATTATTGAAATTTAGGCAGTACAAAGTCTGTCACGGGTCGGTTAGTAATATTATAAATGTGAAAGTTTGTGCGGATATTTGTATGTTTGATAATCAATCAGGCCTAAACGTTAAAACGGCTTAAGATGAAATTTGCTGTAGATGTAGATATAATGCCCGAATAAAACATTAAAATACGAAAAACATCCCCAAAATGATAAAAAAGTATAAGGGGTGATGTTGGTATAGATGGCGCTGGTGTGCAAAAATATGACATCCGTGTTGACATCAATCGTCATAGCAACGTGCGTTACTCTATGCGAATCGAAATTTGGACAAGACAACGTCTATCGCGGGCCTGCTAGTCTTACTAATATTATAAATGCGAAAGTTTGTGAGTGGGTGTGTGTTTGTTAATCTTTCACGCAAAAACTACTGAACGAATTAAAATGAAACTTTACAGTAATATAGCTTATACATCAAAATAACACATAGGCTACTTTTTATCCAGGTACCATCCGTGCGAAGCCGGGCGAGCAGCTAGTAAAGAATATAGAGTAAAATTCAACTTTATCTCATTGGGTAATGTGTTCCGGTGGTCGCGACCCACGCCGCGTGATATGTGTACCTGTCGCATATCCGGAACAATTACGTGGGTTCAACGCACCGCGTGACGTCCAGCGATCTGTGACGCCAAAACATTTTATTAATAAGGCAAGAGTGACCTGTGTTTGAACTGCCATTTGGCCTTAATACGGGAGATAAGGTTACCAATTCAATGACAAAATTTTGCTCTGCATGAATAGGTATAGGTATACAGTTGTTCTATCTCACCAAGGCGGGTGAGCTTTTATGATTTTGAGAACTCTTTTGACGAGCTCGGGTGGCCAGGAGTTAGGCTGGATTAGACTAATCCACATATTCTTAGTTGTAACCTCAACTTTACCTTGGCTCAAACTCTTTCGTGGCCCCTCGAACTTTCCGTCGAAAAGTACCTCATGTTTGGTATTTTCGAATCGAATCGATATTTTGAGGTGGGGAACCTCGTCATTGCGTCATCGGTCCGAGGAGATTTTCACTAAACAAAACGTCTCAAGCATGCGTCGTTCAAGGAATGTCAAGGTACATCTCTCCTTGAGTTCTGTTGACTGAAGAATCCTCGACTGGAGACAAACTCGAGGTAATTTTATCAACTAAAGATTTCGAGGTCGAGTCGAAGTGGAGGTATACCGAGGTGACAACTAAGAATCTGGTGGTTAGAAGGGGTCATCTAAACTTCAACTTTCAAATTTGTTTTGTGAACGGTTAAAACTTAATGGTACTTTGACAGTTGAAGTCGATTACGATTACCAGCTATTTTCGCCTATTATTATAAATAATGGTACCTCCGGAACCCTTCGTGAGCAAGTCCGACTCACTTTGCGTTTTTTTTATAATTTTGGGGATTTTTTTCATATTTTAAAGTAGTCAACAACAAATTTCAACTTAATCCGTTTTGTCGTTAAAGTCTGATTGAGGAACAAACATACATACAAACTCATAAACTTTCACATTTATAATATAGGATAGGTAAAAATGCTTCGTAAAAAAAATTCAAAGTCACCCTACATATCAATACCTACTTATTACCAAAACAAGACAGCAAATACCTACTTCCTCTTTATCAAAGTATGATTCCTATAATCAGAATTGAGTAAACTTAACCAAACATAATTCGGGTGCTCTAATGACACATCTTTAATGCGACCGCGCGTGGCATCCTATTATTTAGTTTTTATAAATTAGATTGTAACCCGTAATTTTAATATCGGTAGCTGATACAGGCCTGTATCACTCCTTACGATTCACTAATACAAAGATACCAGCAATTTTCTTTCCCAATAAGTTTACTTGCGTGCAAGCATGATTCGTGTACACAAGTTTGAATGTGTTTGATACGCGCGCTGATAAAATAATCAAAAAGACATAGATATAATGTGGCTTGAAACTTTGGCTAGAGGCACACGGTAGTGTGCGCAATAGTGTCGCTCAACACATAAAGTTATTTATAAAAAAAATAATATATGGCTTGAAACTTTGGCTAGAGGCACACGGTAGTGTGCGCCATAGTGTCGCTCAACACATAAAGTGATTTATAAAAAAATATTTCGTCCATTGTGGATGAGTGTTCTCATAGTGTCGTTCCTGAATACGGGGGTTAGAGTCTATTTGAAAATAACTTCACGTTACTAGTACCATAGTAGCTCTAGTTTTCTAACCGGGTATGGCTTTGTAAGCTTTTAATTCATAAAATAGCGTCCTAATGAAACTTACATAAGTTAGTACTACAGTTTCTTCTGCGGTATCGGTAGCAGTGGCGTGCATCGTTACTGTAATTTGATTTCGTTCACGAATGTATCCACCGCGCCATTTGGCCACTAATATGCGTCAGCTCATCGACCACACAGCCTGTAGACTCCTCATGCAATACGAACACTTTCTCACAATACATTAGGCTTATCCTGCTGATATAAGAAAACGAGCGCGATTGACGACACGTCTGTGACAATCAAGATGCATTTTTTACCGCTCCCCCTGACCGGTTCGACAGAATTGTTTTGTTTGAAGAAATGATTCTATTAGGCATCTATTGTGCTATGTGGTCGATGCGTCGGCTCATCGCTCAAATACTCAAATAAAACGCTCGTAATTTGACTTAAAACCCCAAAAAAACTTGTAACTATAACCATTTTAAGCCGATTTGACGTGAGCTTCGTGCAATTGGTTATTGTTCATTAAGATAATTCCAATAATTTTCCGCTTTCGGTTGCGTGAGAGCCATAATGGCATAACGTATGGAGATAACGAGAGATTATTAAGTTATGCTAAATTTATAAATCACAATTACAATGTTCAAATTAGCTGTGAAGGAAACGTATATCGTGATGGATGCGCGCGTTGGTGTACCGACCAGTTAATAACATTACTTTTGGAAGACAACCTGTAATTATTATAAACAATAGGTTCTGATTGTTACTCGTACCTCAGAAATAGAGCGGGCAGTGCGTAGGATTGCCGTCAAGGAGATGTGAAACAAGATACACAATAAATACTGTGATGGTAGGTTCTGGTATAACAAGAAAAGCTGATAATAATATTGTTATAGGTCGTAATATCAACAACATTATCTACGGTAGTAAAATTAAATTTCCTATTTAAATTAAGGTTTCGGTAACCAATATCCATCCCACTTATCTTACGTATGTTTGTTTGATAAATCAGTTATGCTGATTTAGGTAAGAGAAGGTCTTGTAATAGCTTGTAATATATTTCATAATAAAATTTATAACCTATCTATTTAATATACCTACCTAGCAGACCCGCGACAGACGTAGTCCTGTCCAAATTTCGATAATCGTATAGAGTAACGCACGTTGCTATGACGACTGATGTCAACACGCATGTCCGATTTTTCGCACACCAGCGCCATCTAAACCAAAATCATCGTTTTTTTATCATTTTGGGGATGTTTTTCGTATTTAAAAGTAATCTATGTTTTATTTGGGCATTATATCTACATCTACAGCAAATTTCAACTTAATCCGTTAGTCGTTTAGGCCTGATTTAGGCACAAATATATACAAACCATCTCACAAACTTTCACGTTTATAATATTATTAGGATCTAAGAAAAAAATCCATATGTATTTTAACTAGGAACTAAGTAACTGTTACTGTTACTGTATGTACCTACTTCTGTGAAAGTATTGTATTCTCTATATGAACATTGTTCTTTGTGAAAATAACCATCTTAAACCACATAACCTGTAAAATACCGGCATTGTATAAATGACAAAACAACTTAATCACTTTATACCACTGTGTAACAAGAAAAAAACATTTCAAACACGTCAACAAAATATCACTAGTAGGTTTTGGTTGCCTTTCAATTATTGCTTAAGAATTTCCATCCTTCTTTTATATTGACAACTAGTGAAAAACCCTGAGACATCGTTCGCCTAAAGTTATTTTCAAAAAGACTTCCAGCTCCACTCTTCTCTTGAATTTCGACAATTACTTTCTTAGTGCACCCATATACACCAAGAGTAGACCATCAAAATTTCAATTTTCTAGGACCAATGGTAAAGGCTGTGCATTTATAAATTCTCAAGTGTACCGTGTACTGCTTTTAGCATTTGGTTAGTACTATTAATTATTATTCTTATTTAAGTCTTTACCTTGTTCGATCTGCACCACACTGGAGCTCTACATAGCATTAAGGAAAGGATCATTGAAAAACAATTATAGACCCCAAGCCGTGTTTGTTGCTTGATTCTTCTAGGCTTGGTCTTGAGGAACAGGCGTAGCTTTACCTATCTCCTAAGACGTTTCAAAGTGATCCTTTATTGAAGTAAATGATTTTTGAATTTGAATTTATTTTGATAGATCAGTCAGTCAGTCAGTAATTCAAAAGTTTTATATATTTAGATTGAGACGATCCATTTTTATGCAAACACAATCAGCTTCTGTAATCAGTACCTACACCGTTACCCCAAGGCTCGGCCGGATGTGGCGTCACCGATGCGCAGATCATCAGCGCGTGCGCATGGGAGCAGCTTCCGCTTCCGATGGGCACTTGTCGGACTGTGCTCACCTACCGTCATATTATGATAGTATAGAGTTAAAGTTTGTATAATTTTTAATTGGATGTGAGACAAATTAGTTTGCGTTCTCTGCGAAAGTGATTTTTCCCATATTGGAACTAATAGACTGACCCCACTTAAGTGGGATAGGGGCAGGAAGATGATGATGATGATGGAACCACTTGTTCAAATAAAAAAAAATAACTTGCCGTATAAATTTTACCGCCAATTTTAACGTTTTTGAATCGTTAAATTCAAGTAATAACCAGTATAAAATGAGAGATTTCAAGACAGGTTTGCCTTTAGGCATAGGTATAGGTAGATATGGTATCGTTATTTGCAGATATATTATTCGTAACATCAGACTTTAACTATTCTTAAAGGTATAAACTTGTTCTAAGGGAAATAGGTATAAAAGGTTTACTAATACAACTAACTAACCCCTGCGACTTGGTTCATGTGACATTATTTTCAAATACTTTAACCGCTGCATCCTCTTAGGAGGTGAGTTTTGAGAATTACTTTCTTAGTGTATTTTTACACCATAAATGAAAGATATCCTCCAAGTTTCATGCTTCTAGAAGGTAGTTTAGGCTTTGCGTTGATTGTCTGTCAGTCAGTAACATAAGTTTATATAGATTTATGGTCTAGTTTATTCATGATACAATGTATCCTAATTCACCTTGCCCATCTTGCAATAACCCTTCTAGTAGGGAGGTACCTTTGTTCTTTTGAGTTGAGACATCAATGGACCATAGACAAAAGCTATAGTTTCTACATTTGGTGAAACAATGGAACAGACAGCGTGTCTGGCAGCCTATACTTTGATATCGAAGACTAGAATGATGCATCGCGAAGCAGATGTTTAAAATCGAAAGAAGCCTACTCTCACATAATTTCCATGTCATTCACGTCGTTCAAAAAGAACTGAAAATTAGCAACTTTATTAGAGCATCGTGATCGCCAATAGATAGCCTTCTTAAAGTCTGGTCTCCATGTCTGTGCTCAAAGAGTTACAACTTTACTTACACCATTACAACTCTACCCAACTTCCTAACCCTTAAAGTTCAATGACAAACTACCACACACGTCATCTTCATTCGTTCTTTTGACTGAGTGGATGCCATTACTGTGTTTAAACGCAAAAGCACTACTCTACCTTGCTGTGAGAATCATTATTCGCTAGTTGAAAGTACATGTCTATGTTAAATTAAAAACAACGGCTCAGAGACAGTGAGTCTGGCAGTCGATGCATCGATGCACGGGACGTCAGTGTCGCCCAGGTAGCATGAATGGTACGCGGGCGCCCCGCTGGCCGTGAGTTATGCGCGCCCCCGCCGCGCGGCCGCTGCCTTCACACCTCCGCCCGCGTGTGGTCCGCGCTTTACGAGCCAGCCGTGGCTGCTGTATGCTCTGGACCTTCCCATGCAATAAGGAAGAAGTGGATTCTAATTTTAAAAACATATCACCTTTATCTACACGCCTCAAACCCTAGAAATCAGCAACTGTTGAGAAGTTCGTTCTTTGTGGTTGTTGCTTAGGTACACACAGCTAATCGTAGCTTCCATGTAGGTACTCTAGATCAGTGTTCCGCAAAGTGTGTACCGCGGCACACAGGTGTACTGTGGTCATTAGTTGGTGTGCCTTGGCAAAATAAGGATATCTTATAAACGTATTTTTGCAGCCCTGTCAACGATTACTTCAAATTTAGAATTAAACAGGCTCATGTTTCGCATTAGATACCTTTTCCGCAATATAAAGTTTGTTTGGCTGAATAATAAAAAATATTATTTCGTTGATTAATATTACTTAAAAACTGATTTTTAATTTGTGTTGTACCTCAATCAATTTCATTTTCCTAAATGTACCTTGGACACAAAATGTTTGCGGAACATTGCTCTAGATCATGCAAACACACTGGTTTTAATAGATGCAAAAACATTTAAATCTTAGGTAATTCTGTACCACCTGTATCTACGCGTCTTAGCTCTGGAGGTCAGCAACAGTTCAGAAACTGCAAGTTGCCGCTATTTTCACAAAATAGCAGCCAGACCATGCAAACATACTTGTTTGAATCGAAGCTTGCTAGTTTTTCGACACTTTCGGCTGTGTTTGTGTTTGGTCCGCGATTTAAAAGCAAGCCGTAGCTGATATGTGCTGTAACCGTGAAGTCAAATAAAATCTAAGACAATTTTTAAGCACATTGCTTGCTGCATAAAGTTCTTTTCTCTGAATCTAGGAGTAAAGTATGTAATGTGTAGTCGGTACCTTCATATATCCACTTGCGACCTACGTAGACCTTGGCCCTGCCACGTAAATTGTATGTGTTTCAAGATCAAGCATCAACTATTTCATATGACGTTCTTATAGCGCTTAAAACATCCAACTCTGACGACCGTAGTAAGTCTAATTTAAGCAAAACTGACCTGTCTGACATACGTACTTACACCAACAAATGGCATAAATTCGCAAAGCAATGGTATTCCCAAACTCTGCGCGCTTCGCGGGGATACTCTCCAAAAACTCCCAAATTGAACAAACCTCTCGCATAACCCATTCCATATGACACCTAAATCTTCCGGGCGTTACTAGTCCCCTGACCGCAAGATATTATAATATTAGTCACATTAGTGTGTATATTTTACTCAGGAATTATTTTATTTGTTAGACTTATTACGACGTGCCCGGTTTCCTGCGAGACGCAATACTGAATGCGATTTTTATTGGACAGGAAGGAAATTCTATCGTAATATATTCAAAGTTAAACGTTATTATTTATTCCTCCTTGGTAATGTCGCTATCAGAAGTAAGTAGATGAGCAACTCAGGTGATCAAATATAGCCACGCATTTATCGTGGCAACCTTTGTAATTAAAATGTTCAATAAAAATGTTTTGTTTGTGAAGAGTATGCAAAACGCCTAAAATATAACCTGTAAAAAACATTCTTGTCTCTCTCTTGTCTCTCTCTCTCTCGAGTGGGAGATACCATAACTTTAAATCCAATAGTCGCTGGTTTGATTCCGGGCCGTGCATCAGTGAATTTTTATATTAGAAGAATTTACTATGTGCAATAACACGTGCTAGATGTTGTAGGAAAATACCGTGAGGAAACCGTGTATTAGTATAATCGAGCTTACAGCCTGTCACGAATGCTAACATCTGCAAAATGTGAGCGTGTGCCTAATATTAGTTTGGACGTGATTCTGACCCTTTAGTTAGACATCTCCAATGATATTAAAGGCCAAATTTGCATGAATCATAATATTACGATTTATGTAAAATTTAGCAAGTAGGGATTTGTGTGAAAGGCTATCTTAATTAGGGATTAAAGTCGAGACTTTGAACAACAATTTGAATTATTTCGAGATGCTGTATTTGGTAAAGTTATTTATTTTACCTACTGTAATGTCTTAATTAGGGATTAAAGTCGAGACTTTGAACAACAATTTGAATTATTTCGAGATGCTGTATTTGGTAAAGTTATTTATTTTACCTACTGTAATGTTTGGACGTGCCTCTGACCAACTCCTATAAACGTCTTCAAAGATCTGAGCGCCTGAAGACAGTGTCTTCCGTACTCGGGGATTACAGTCGTGATCCTACTTTTTTTTATAAACTTATTTTATGTTTTTTTTATTTTATTTTTAATAGAATCAACAGCACTTTGTGAGTGAACATAAAATAAAAAAACTTAACTAAACTTAATGCCAATAAAAGATTCATACTTTTTTAACGTTTTTAGGATTCCGTAGCCAGAGGGTAAAAACGGGACCCTATTACTAAGACTTCGCTGTCCGTTTGTCTGTCCGTCTGTCTGTCACAGGGCTGTATCTCATGAACCGACAGTTGAAATTTTAACAGATTACGTATTTCTAACAACAAATACTAATTTTTAAATAGCTGCTTTGATTTGCTTGTACTTAGATTAAAAAAAAATATTTGAATAAACTTTTCTTAGCGAATATACCTACCTAGCAGAGAGTAATATTATAATGTTGGTTTGTTCCGATCCGGTCCCATCTCGGGTCCGGTAAATTTTGTACGAACATAACATAAATATCCCGCGCACGGAAGCTCATTTGGTTAAGGTATCACTGTCAGATGTTATGTTACTGGTATAATGTTACGGCTGTTTGATTAGGGGGCTCAGATCGGAATATCATTTTATATGACTATCTGTATTGTCAATGTTGATTGACCACAACAGTTAGCTGGGAATGTTCTGTCTTAAGGCGCTCCCAGTCGACGATTGTTTTTGTTCGAAACGAAAAAATAAATACTTGTGAACAAGCCACATCTCCTATTTTATAATGTATAGTATATGTGAATAAAGATGTACCCATCTTTAATCACTTCGATAAATAATCCTACCGACCGCTGCAATGACGACAAACACACGACGGAGCGTGGTCCGCCTTAGCTTTTCGAATAAATTTATGATATAAATTATGTATAATTACTTATCAAAAATCTTTTCTAATAGAAATCTAGATCTACATATTACCTATCTTTAACAATAAATCACAAGTTGATTTTAATAGTAGATATATAAAATATTTCGATCATAAATTCTAAAACGTATCATTTTGAAATAATATCTTTATCGTGAAAAGTTTCTGCTATTATGTTTTCAGCTTAATAGAAATCTAGGTAGGAACCTGAAGTAATATACTTATAAAAATAGGAGATGTGGCTTGTTCAGAAGTATTTCTTTTTTCGTTTCGAAAAAGAGCAATCAGAGACTGGGAGCCTCTTAAGACGAGTAATAAATGTTTTTGATGAATGCAGAATCGTTTTTAGGGTTCCGTACCCAAAGGGTAAAAACGGGACCCTATTACTAAGTCTGTCTGTCTGTCTGTCCGTCTGTCTATCCGTCTGTCTGTCCGTCTGTCTGTCACAGGGCTGTATCTCATGAACCATGATAGCTAGACAGTTGAAATTTTCACAGATTATGTATTTATATTGCTGCTCTAACAACAACGACTAAAAACAGAATAAAATAAATATTTAAGGGGGGCTCCCATACAACAAACGTGATTTTCACATTTTAGCGCCATCTAGTAGGTATCATTTTGATGTTACTACGTTATTATAGGTACTTTTCGCGGTCTCATGCTACCGCTCGGAGTTTGATGGTGCGGTCACATACGCGTCCATTCACTAGCGCGTTCAACGAGCACGGGCATGTGAACCGGTTGCTTTTTGAATTTGAACGTGAATTGCATTGAACCGATACGCTCTCCATTCAACGACCAATTCAACAATCAATTCAAACCACCGAGCTTGTGAACACGTTGATTTTGAATAAGCTCGTGAATCCGTCCGATCCATCGATTGTCGGTATTTCGACACAACATCAAAGTGGAATTGCTTGGCGCTCGATGACAAATTATGACCTCGGTTTTCAATCCGATGGTTATGGGTTCGAATCTCGACAGGTCAAGCGATCGCGTATTATTTTATACCTACCTTTATCTATGTAGGTGGATGTAGGAATACCTACAAGCAAAACACCTCCCTTCCTACTTACTAGCCATTATTATTATAATGCTGTAGCCAAATGTAATGTTTGGACGTACCTCTGACTGACTCCTTTAGTAGTTTTTTGTGGATGTGAGATCTACCGTACCTAGTAACCCACCTACTTGGATTAAAGTCGTGATCCTAAGTATTTAATTTCATTTTTAAATAATTATTACCTACCTACTTCCTACCTACTTGTACTTAGTACTTGGTATTAGCTAAAAATAAATGAAATGAAATAGTTAGGATCATGACTGCAATCCCTAAGAAGAAATCCTCTCAGATGTCCAGGCGCTTAGGGGGTAGCCAGAGGCATGTCCAAACATTGTATTAGGCATATGCCCTCATTTTCAAGTAGGTAGGTACCTACCTACTTATTTAGCATTCCATACGTGATATATAGGTAGTTAGTTAGTTATAACTAATAATACGCGATGTACCTACCTACCTACTTATAAGTACTTAGGTAGGTAGGTATATAATAATATATAAAATAATAACATGGGACTCTCATCAGAATCTATACTAATATTATAAATACTAACGTAGGTAACTGTCTGTCTGTAGGTACCAACGCCGCGTTGAATGTTGAATTGCTTGGTGCTTTGAATGGCGAGGCCCGATCGCCTGTTCACACACGGCTTGCTGCACGCGCTAGTGAATGGACGTTTAAACGCGCGGTGTGAACGTACCATGAGAGGTAATATGAAAGATGTTTGCAATTCCGCTGGCAGGTGGCGCTATTTTACCACTATCGGTAAAGTAAGTCGATAAATAGGTGGTACTTCATTATGATCGACTGAAAAGTTTGAAATTGAATTATTGAATTCATGTAGTTAGGTAAATAGGTACCTAGGTAGATATTATTAATTTTAAATTAATTTCTTGTTCGGATCCTGGCCGTGCATCAAAGGATATTTCTGTTCGAAAAATGTATATGCGCGTTACACGTGTTTATAACGGTGAAGGAAAACATCGTGAGGAAACCTGTTAGTATTCTTGAAAGCGGCGACGGGCTTGCAACCTGTTTCGTGTGGAATGCTAACTATGTACGTAGTTAGGTAAATAGGTAGGTTACGAGATATTATGAATTATTTTTGATGTTTTTAGGGTTCCGTACCTAAAGGGTAAAAAACGGGACTACAAAGACACCGCTTTCCGTCTGTCTGTCACCAGGCTGTATCTCGTGAACCGTGATAGCTAAGCTAAGACAGTTGAAATTTTCACAGATGATGTATTTATCTAAAAACATAAATATTTAAGTGGGACTCCCGTACAACAAACGTGATTTTTTTGCCGTTTTGATAATAGTACGGAACCCTTCGTGCGCGAGTCGGACTCGGACTTGGCCGGTTTTATTTTTTACTTTTTGCACGTGGCGTGACTTCCGACACCCATCGTCAAACTAAACAATTCGCTATAAATCACTCGTAGATGTTTTGCGACTAAAAGTATTATCAGATATAAGGTTAACATTTTCAGATGTCCGATTAAATATATTTCGTTTGAAATTAGTATGTGAAAACGATATTATCTCAATTTTACGGCAATGAGAACGCGTAAAGGCCGAAAACAGAAAGGGGCCAGCGAACGGGTTTACATACCATACCACCTAATTACCGACTTACTTTACCGATAGTGGTAAAATAGCGCCACCTGCTAGCGGAATTGCAAACAGCTTACATCTTACCTCTCAAACCCCGAGCGGTCGCATGAGACCGCGAAAAGTACCTATAATAGCGTAGTAACATCAAATGAAACTAGATGGCGCTAGAATGCGAAAGCGCTTTTGGCGGGTTTTTGGAACGAAGTTCCTTATCGCGCGTTGTGAAAGGGGGCTAGACGGAAAACATTCTTACGAAAAGTTGTCACGAAAAGTTGTCACGACACTTTTTTGCTATAGTATATCTATTAATATATAAATAATAATAATAATAATAATAAATAATAAATAATAAATATTGGTGGACATTTTACACATCGCCATCTAGCCCCAAACTAAGCAAAGCTTGTACTATGGGAACTAGATAACTGATAGAATACTTAAATACTTTTTTTTTGTAAATAAATACTTAATATACATACTAACACCCAGACACAGAACAAACATCTATGTTCATCACATAAATATTTGCTCTGGGTGGGGATCGAACCCACAACCTACAGCGCTGAAGGCAGAGTTACTACCAACTGAGCTGTGAGGCTGTCATATAATTAATAATTATTATCTATTAAGTCATATATTAATTGTGTCGAGGTCGAGGTCGAGGTGGAAGTGGAGGTCGAGGTCGAGGTCGAGGTCGAGGTGGAGGTCGAGGTGGAGGTGGAGGTGGAGATGGAGGTGGAGGTGGAGGTGGAGGTGGAGTGGAGGTGGAGGTGGGGGTGGAGGTGGAGGTGGAGGTGGAGGTGGAGGTGGAGGTGGAGGTGGAGGTGGAGGTGGAGGTGGATGTGGAGGTGGAGGTGGAGGTGGAGGTGGAGGTGGAGGTGGAGGTGGAGGTGGAGGTGGAGGTGGAGGTGGAGGTGGAGGTGGAGGTGGAGGTGGAGGTGGAGGTGGAGGTGGAGGTGGAGGTGGAGGTGGAGGTGGAGGTGGAGGTGGAGGTGGAGGTGGAGGTGGAGGTGGAGGTGGAGGTGGAGGTGGAGGTGGAGGTGGAGGTGGAGGTGGAGGTGGAGGTGGAGGTGGAGGTGGAGGTGGAGGTGGAGGTGGAGGTGGAGGTGGAGGTGGAGGTGGAGGTGGAGGTGGAGGTGGAGGTGGAGGTGGAGGTGGAGGTGGAGGTGGAGGTGGAGGTGGAGGTGGAGGTGGAGGTGGAGGTGGAGGTGGAGGTGGAGGTGGAGGTGGAGGTGGAGGTGGAGGTGGAGGTGGAGGTGGAGGTGGAGGTGGAGGTGGAGGTGGAGGTGGAGGTGGAGGTGGAGGTGGAGGTGGAGGTCGAGGTGGAGGTGGAGGTCGTGGTGGAGGTCGAGGTCGACGTTGAGGTCGAGGTCGAGGTCGAGGTCGAGGTCGAGGTCGAGGTCGAGGTCGAGGTCGAGGTCGAGGTCGATGTCGAGGTCGAGGTCGAGGTCGAGGTCGAGGTCGAGGTCGAGGTCGAGGTCGAGGTCGAGGTCGAAGTCGAAGTCGAAGTCGAAGTCAAAGTTGATTCCCCTTCCCTTGTCCCACGTTATTTTGTGAGAACTTCGTTCCATCCGGGTGTCCCTTGACACCTCTCAAGTTTTTTTTCCCATAAGAACCCTCTGATAATAACGAATACAACAAAAAAAGAATTAGCGAAATCGGTTCAGATGCTCTCGAGATTTGCGCTTAGCTACACATTCAGCGATTCATTTTTATAGATTTTAGATACGTGACAGGTTGCAAGCCCATCGCCACTTATGAGAATACTAACTCGTTTCCTCACTATGTTTTCCTTCAGCGTTTTGAGCACGTGTTACATAGACCAAAATTAAATAAACACCGAATAATTAAATTGAATGTGATCGTCGTGGTTATCTGAAACGACTAGGTACTATTGTACCACTGCACCCAGTCCAGAAACAAATATTTGCAGATCATTCTCCCTTGCTTTCTTGAAGATATAGGTCAATTATTTCAAAAACCAGACAAGAGATGGGGTAACTGTCACTCCAGTTGCTTACACTAAATTCGCCGTCCTTTGCACTCTCGTGCAAAATCAAATGTTGCTGTCTCTTATCTCAAAAAAAAACGTTTTCTAAAATCTTTATTTCTACTTTCAGAACTATTATGTTTATTGTATAATTACTAATAAATACTAAGGTTATGTTTTGCGTTGTAACATCAGATAAATGTAAGACAGTTTTCGATGTATAGAGAGAAATGTGTACGATTCCTAGATCGCGCTTACGATTTTTTTTCGGTTGGACGCTCATATACAATTTATATGTCACTGTAAGTGGAGAGTCCGTGTCTACACAGTGAAACGGTTTTCGAAGGGTGAACCGTACTACTGCACCCTTCAATGGCGGCCAGCACGCTTCTAACCAAAGCTAGCTGTTGTGATGTGAACCCTTGAAGCTTACCGCGACTTATTTCGGATTGGTTACCTGAAAGTCGTTGGTATTTAGTCAATCGCGTCTCTGCGGCGTAAGCTGTCGCGATTTGACCTCCGAATGACTGAACGACGATTTATGAACGGATAGTTCCTCAACCACACTGGATTGTAGTCTGAGATCGAGGATATGATTCCTCAACCCACACTGCTGTAGACAACACGACTCTCTTTTACCACTTTTAATGTCTAATATATAAAATTCTCTTGTCAGTGTTTGTAAACTACTTGAACGATTTTTATGATTTTTTGTGAATATTCGGTAGGTATGAGAAAAGAGTGGCGTAAAGTTCGGGAAAAACTGGAGCGCTTTTTCTGTGGGATTATTGAAATTTGACAGGACAACGTTAGTCGGGACAGCTAGTTGTTATGATAAATCCGCGTGAATGATATCGCATTGCCACCAGAGATGGGCACTTACCCGGTAAAAATCATTTTTACGGACAGACGGACAGACGGACAGACGGACAGACGGACAGACGGACAGACGGACAGACAGATGGGCGATGGGCTTGCAACCTGTCATAAACATCTGCGCCTGATGTGTGATCCATAATTAGTTAGGTGACAAAAAAGTAAAAAAAAACAGATGTAATCATTTTTACCCGGTATAAATTAAAAATGGGAAGGAAAAATTGGGTATAAATAGGAATGAATGGGTAAATATGACGTCATTCTTACCCATTAATTCCTATTTATACAAAATTTATATCAGGTAAAAATGACGTCATTCTTACCCATTCATTCCTATTTATACAAAATTTATACCGGGTAAAAATGATTACATCTTTTTTTTTTACTTTTTTTACACTTAACTAATTATGGATCACGATTTTCATATTTTCATTAGTTTAGATCTTTCGAAGATGTCTAGTGGGGGTAGTCAGAGGCACGTCCAAACATTATATTTGGTACATGCCCACATTTTGCAGTAGTTAGCATTCCAAACGTGACAGGTTGCAAGCCCATCTCCGCTTATAAGTATACTAACTGGTTTACTCACGATGTTTTCCTTCACCGTTTGATCACGTGTTTATTATTTTAATTATGTAAGTGTTTTCTTGTTATTTTTTACTGGATTATAATTATTCAGACTTTAGCGTAAAGAAATAAGAGCGGTTGTTTTTAGGAATTTTAGGTTTAGCGTGTAGACAACAGAATCTCCACCAATGTAACAAAATTAAACTTAATATAAATTCCATAAAAAATTACCGAAATTCTATCTATTTTGATTATTCATATTATGCATGGTTGTGTAGATTGTTTGTCCTGCCACTTTAACGTTTAATCTATATTAAGTAATCTAAAAATAACTTAAACAAGTAGTATTTCATATAAGCACTTAGTGTTTAGGTAACATATTTAAATATATTGTTTTGTGTCGAGCGTAGGTACGAGTACTTTGGACAAAAGTAGGCTAGAGACAAGTTTAACGGAAGATGGGGTGGGTGGGGGATGCATTGCGTTGTACTGCGGCCATTTTGTTTAGTACCTAGACGTACGTGTATCATTTACATTACGGTACGGTAACAGTACGGTCGGTGGATCTAGGCAATCTATACGATAATCTTCACGATTACTTAGATCGGCCAAATGTACCGTGCTTAACTACTTTAAAGTGTAGGTAGGTCGATGTTTGCCATTGGTTTCGGAGACACCGGCAACAATCAGTGTTTGTTACTTATATTTGGAGATATGGATCTTTGTTCATTTTTTAGGGTTCCGTACCCAAAGGGTAAAATCGGAACCCTATTACTAAGACTTCGCTGTCCGTCTGTCCGTCTGTCTGTCTGTCACAGGGCTGTATCTCATGAACCATGATAGCTAGACAGTTGAAATTTTCACAGAGTATGTAATTCTATTGCTGCTCTAACAACAAATACTAAAAGCAGAAAAAAAAAATATTTAAGGGGGGCTCCCATACAACAAAAGTGATTTTCGCATTCTAGCGCCATCTAGTTTCATTTGATGTTACTACGTTATTATAGGTACTTTTCGCGGTCTCATGCGACCGCTCGGGGTTCGAGAGGTAAGATGAAAGAGGTTTGCTATTCCGCTGGCAGGTGGCGCTATTTTACCACTATTGGTAAAGTAAGTCGGTAAATAGGTGGTACTTCACATGATCGACTAAAAAGTTTGAAATTAAATTATTAAATTCATGTAGTTAGGTAAATAGGTACCTAGGTAGATATTATTAATTTCGAGTTCGAATCCTGGCCGTGCATCAATAGATATTTCCGTTTGAAAAATGTATATGCGCGTTACACGTGTTTATAACTGTGAAGGAAAACATCGTGAGGAAACCTGTTAGTATTCTTATAAGCGGAGATGGGCTTGCAACCTGTCACGTTTGGAATGCTAACTACAGCAAAATGTGGTCATGTACCAAATATAATGTTTGGACGTGTCTCTGACTACCCCCACTAGACATTTTCGAAAGATCTAAACTAATGAAAATATCACAATCGTGATCCATAATTAGTTAAGTGTCAAAAAAGTAAAAAAAAGATTCAATCATTTTTACCCGATATAAATTGGGTATAAATAGGAATGAATGGGTAAGAATGACGTCATTTTTACCCGATATAAATTGGGTATAAATAGGAATGAATGGGTAAGAATGACGTCATTTTTACCCGATATTAATTGGGTATAAATAGGAATGAATTGGTAAGAATGACGTCATTTTTACCCGATATAAATTGGGTATAAATAGGAATGAATGGATAAGAATGACGTCATTTTTACCCATTCATTCCTATTTACACCCAATTTTTCCTTCCCATTTTTCATTTATACCGGGTAAAAATGATTACATATGTTTTTTTTACTTTTTTGTCACTTAACTAATTATGAATCACGCATCAGGCGCAGATGTCTAGTGGGGGTAGTCAGAGGCACGTCCAAACATTATATTTGGTACATGACCACATTTTGCTGTAGTTAGCATTCCAAACGTGACAGGTTGCAAGCCCATCGCCCATTTGTCTGTCCGTCTGTCCGTCTGTCCGTCTGTCCGTCTGTCCGTCTGTCCGTCTGTCCGTCTGTCCGTCTGTCCGTCTGTCCGTCTGTCCGTCTGTCCGTCTGTCCGTCTGTCCGTCTGTCCGTCTGTCCGTCTGTCCGTCTGTCCGTCTGTCCGTCTGTCCGTCTGTCCGTCTGTCCGTCTGTCCGTCTGTCCGTCTGTCCGTCTGTCCGTCTGTCCGTCTGTCCGTCTGTCCGTCTGTCCGTCTGTCCGTCTGTCCGTCTGTCCGTCTGTCCGTCTGTCCGTCTGTCCGTCTGTCCGTCTGTCCGTCTGTCCGTCTGTCCGTCTGTCCGTCTGTCCGTCTGTCCGTCTGTCCGTCTGTCCGTCTGTCCGTCTGTCCGTCTGTCCGTCTGTCCGTCTGTCCGTCTGTCCGTCTGTCCGTCTGTCCGTCTGTCCGTCTGTCCGTCTGTCCGTCTGTCCGTCTGTCCGTCTGTCCGTCTGTCCGTCTGTCCGTCTGTCCGTCTGTCCGTCTGTCCGTCTGTCCGTCTGTCCGTCTGTCTGTCACAGGGCTGTATCTCATGAACCGTGATAGCTAGACTGTTGAAATTTTCACAGATGATATATTTCTCTAAAAACAGCATAAAATAAATATTTAAGTGGGACTTCCGTACAACAAACGTAATTTTTTTGCCGTTTTGATAATAGTACGGAACCCTTCGTGCGTGAGTCCAACTCGCACTTGGCCGGTTTTTTATAGATTAAACGTCAAAGTGGCAGGACAAACAATCTACACAACCATGCATAATATGAATAATCAAAATAGATAGAATTTCGATATTTTTTATGGAATTTGTATTAAGTTTAATTTTGTTACATTGGTGGAGATTCTGTTGTCTCCACGCTAAACCTAAAATTCCTAAAAACCACCGCTCTTATTTCTTTACGCTAAAGTCTGAATAATTATAATCCAAAGTAAAAAATAACAAGAAAACACCATAATTAATTAGTATTCTTATAAGCGGCGATGGGCTTGCAACCTGTCACGTTTGGAATGCTAACTACTGCAAAATGTGGGCATGTACCAAATATAATGTTTGGACGTGCCTCTGACTACCCCCACTAGACATCTTCGAAAGATCTAAACTAATGAAAATATGAAAATCGTGATCCATAATTAGTTAAAAGTCAAAAAAGTAAAAAAAAAAGATGTAATCATTTTTACCCGGTATAAATTGGGTATAAATAGGAATGAATGGGTAAAAATGATTTTTACCGGGTAAGTGCCCATCTCTGATTGCCACTTGTTTTTAATTTCCTTTGCACTATTTTATTTTTATTACATTTATCTAATTTAATTGTTTATAAGCAACACTGGCCTCACAGCTCAGTTGGTAGTAGCTCTGCCTTCTACGCTGTAGGTTGTGGGTTCGATCCCCACCCAGGACAAATATTTGTGTGATGAACATATATGTTTGTTCTGTGTCTGGGTGTCATTATGTATCATAATTATGTATGTATTTACAAAAAAAAGTATATAAGTATTCTATCAGTTATCTAGTTCCCATAGTACAAGCTTTGCTTAGTTTGGGGCTAGATAGCGCTGTGTGATAATGTTCACCGATATTTATTTATTTAAATAGTTATTTCATCTTTAGGTTTTATTTCTAAATCAGGTGTAGCGCATGCTGCTTTTAGAATTTGTGCTGAAGCTCTTTAGTTATTTTTTTATTGTTGTACGTACTTGGTTAGTACTTTTAATTATTATTCTATTTTTAACCTTCACCTTGTTCTTATGGTACCACACTGGAGCTCTACATAGCATTAAGGAAAGGATAATTGAAAAAATGATAGGCCTCAAGTCGTGTTTTTTTGCCAGATTCTTCTAGGCTTGGTCGCGTGGAATCTGCGTAGCTTCACCTGGCTCCTAAGACGTTTTAAAGTGTTCCTTGTGGTTTTATTGAAATATTGAAATTTGACAGTCGTGATCCTATTTATTTGAGCACTAGCAGTCCGCCCCGGCTCCGCACGGGAGTAACGTATTATAACGATTTTATGGGTATTTTTTTACCCAGGTTACATTATCGAAGTTTTAATAGGGATCCCTATTTTTTTCAAACAATAAATATGGCCTATGTTACTCAGAGATAATGTAGCATTCTAATAGTAAACGATTTTTTGAAATCTATCCAGTAGTTTTTGGATTTATTCCATACAAATATACAAAACATCTTTCCTCATAATAATATTAGTACCTATAGATTATTACACTCATAATAACTTTTGAATGGTATGGAATTTGGGAATGGTATAATTAAATAAGTAATTTACAGGTACTGATATGGCCTTGAAAATAAAGTGGTGTTTTGGATAAGGATTAATACCCAGGTACAAATAATGTGGCCTAGTTTGTACAGGCGGCGTTACTATTGCATATTTTAACATGAAAAAGTAGTTAGGTATTGTGACATAACTGTAATAGTTGGACATAATTATGGTATTGCTGACTTATTTGTTAATATTGATGTAATCTTTAAAACTGCAGTAGGTACATCACTTTGATCTATTGTCAATAATTTTTGCAGCGTACGTGATATTTAAGGATTTTTTTGCTTTTTATTCACATATTGGGTTACATTATCGAAGTTTTCATACGGATCCCTAATAGTTAGACATATGATATTGTTGATTTATTTGTTGATATTGATGTCCTCTTTAAAACTGTAGTACATCACTTTGCTCTATTGTCAATAATTTTTGCAGCGTACGCGATATAAGGTTTTTTTTTCTTTAGATACACACGTTGGGTTTCGTTATCGAAGTTTTCATACGGATCCCTAATAGTTAGACATATGGTATTGTTGACTTATTTATAGATATTGATGTCCTCTTTAAAACTGTAGTACATTACTTTGCTCTATTGTCAATAATTTCCGCAGCATACGCGATATAAAGATTTTTTTGGATTTTTTTATCACACGTTGGGTTACTTTATCGAATTTTTCATACGGATCCCTAATAGTTAGACGTATGGTATTGTTGACTTATTTATAGATATTGATGTCCTCTTTAAAACTGTAGTACATTACTTTGCTCTATTGTCAATAATTTCCGCAGCATACGCGATATAAAGATTTTTTTGGATTTTTTATCACACGTTGGGTTACATTATCCAAGTTTTCATACGGATCCCTAATAGTTAGACATATGGTATTGATGACTTATTTGTAGATATTGATATCCTCTTTAAAACTGGAGTATCTATTGTCTATTGTTGTTTTCAGTTTTTAGGGTTCCGTACGCTGTACGTCTGTCCGTCTGTCTGTTATAGGGCTGTATCTCATGAACCGTGATAGCTAGACAGTTGAAATTTTCACAGATTATGTATTTCTGTTGCTGCTATAACAACAAATACTAAAAACAGAATAAAATAAATATTTAAGGGGGGCCCATACAACAAACGTGTTTTTTTTTGCCGTTAATAATAGTTACATTCGTAGATAATGGTACGGAACCCTTCGTGCGCGAGTCTGACTCGCACTTGACCGGTTTTTATATAATTCGTTAGATAATCATACTACTTAGCTATCTAAATTAAAGACATTTTTTTTTTTATTTGATTGTTTTCAAGAATAAGCAGTTTTATCATTTTTTCCGTCTTATCCGGGTAGACTCAGCCCATACAAAACGTCAAAAATTTCACTTATCACCTTAAAATAGTGCAATATCTATAGATCAATTATAATCACTACATAGTATAAAGCAAAGTCGCTTTCCGCTTCCCGCGTCTGTATGTATGTATGTTGTATGTTTGCTTAATATCTTTAAAACTACACAACGGATTTTGATGCGGTTTTTTTTAATAGATAGAGTGATTCAGGAGGAAGGGTTATATGTATAATAACGTGCTACCCGTGCGAAGCCGGGGCGGGTCGCTAGTTATATATAATATATAATTTAGTGGTTTTATTTTTGAATTGATAGTCAGCATCTGCTTATTAACTTATTATAAGTTCCATAATATTGCATAAGAACAATTAAATTTATCCACTTGGGTCAATAATACCATTTTAACAAGTTTATAACATACGATATAATAGCTGCACTTTTTTATGTCATAAATTAATTGACAGTGGCAATGTCACGAGTGTCGACGATTTATAATTTGACGAAAAATAAGTTTTTAATTTGATGTCTTTTTTATTTTTTTGTTGCTTATTGTTTTGTGTATGACAGCGGATATCTTTTTACCTGATGATACGATTTTGATGATAAGTTTTCTATTGTGTAGTGAATGTCCCAAGTTGGTCCCATTTAATATTCATGTAGGACTTATAATTCCGTTTTAAAACAAAAAAAAACGAGTATTGTACCTTTTTAAATCCAGACATTTTGCTCACACAGACTTTTTACAATCCAGACCATACAAACCTAATTCCCTGACGTTTCGATTGTACGAATAATTTTAGTCGGTTTTTTTTTTAAGTTTTAAAAACGTAATTATTGATTTGATAGTCAGCATCTGTTAGTTAGCCTATGATTATAGGTTCGTTATATATAAATAGGCAATTAAATTTATACATTCGGGTCCATAACACCCTCATGTACGGTACGGGTTTATTAACTACCTATATCTGCACTGTTTTATACCTTAAAATAATTGACAGTCGCAATGTGGTCGCAATGTCACGTGTGTCGAAGAATTTTGAAATACTAGCCTCTCTAACCGTCTCTCAATAAACGTAGACTAGCGCAGGATTAAATTTAGTCCAACGCTTACGTTTGGACTAGTCGAATTCAATATTAATAAACGAGGATTAGAAATGGAGTTGCTTACATTAAGCTGGTATTAACAAGTCTTGGTGTAACCTCAGATAATCTTAGGATAAGTAAATTTTTATTAATAGCACCGTATATGTGCAGCTGGGCTATGTAGTCGATGATGTGCAGTCACCGATTGTAAATACAATTGTAATTATGAAGCATTAACGCAGCACGAATGCCTTAGGTGCGCCGTTGTAGATCATTCATACAACAGTTGCTTATTTATATATCTTATCCCAACTCCTGCATTCTACAAGATCTCATGCACGACGTAGCTAGTTATCGGAAGGAAATTGTCTAAAAACTTCATGAAGTAAAACATCTAACAGCAGTCAGAGGGATTAGCATGAACCACTATCGACAACGTATCGCCCAACTGCCAAAACTGACACTTTTACTATACAAATAGTGTCAGTTTTGACATTTGGCCGACACTTGTCGATACGATAGTGGTTCGTGCTCAGACCTCTGACTGACTCCATACCACACTAGGTTTCCCCGTGTCAAAGATATCTAAATACACCAAACAATAACACAACACGGAATAAACATTTGTAGATTACCTATTCAAATTCGCCACGAAGATCCAACTTGCACATTTTGCGTCTTATGCCGGAAACATACTTACGTGTCGTGGCGTGGCGTGTCGCGCCACTAGCCAATCGCAAGATAGCGTTTGCGACACGACACGACACCCAAATATGTCTCTAACCATACTAAATGTATGAAAGCGATTAGCTAGTGGCGTGTCGCGCCACGACACGACACGTAAGTGTGTTTCCGGGTTTAGTCGGGTAACACGACCACGCCACATGAGGCAGATCTGATCCTTGACTGGAAGATGACAAAATAGATCACCAGTTATGAATCATCATGGATGATGATGAGAGACGATTTTTGTATGAAGAATTATGATTCCATAAGTGACCGACAGAGGTGTCTAACCGTGACTTCATACAAAAATTCTGTCTCACTAACCATGATGACAATCTATGCTGTCATCTCTCACTAAAATTACGAGTATCTTCTTCCCGGTTTATATTATTAAGGTGATACTTCAAATATATCCCGGAAAAGACGGAAAAAGTGATAAAACCGCAATATTTTGAAAACCATCAAACTTAAAAAGAAACTGTCTTGTATTTAGCTGATATGATTATCTAACAAATTATAATTATAAATTTTATCTGTTCAGCTATTCATAGTTTTGAGTAAAAACGTAAATGTGTGTTGTTATTTAGAAGAGAAAACTTTCACCAATCGTGTTTCTATTCTTCAATCAAAAAAACGTATACCTCGTCTTAAAGGCTACCGTTTTAGCTATAACAAAATCAATTGTGCCATTTCAACAGCACCTCACACCAGTTCACAGTCTTGTACGTACTCGCGCACGTTAAGCCGGGTTATTTATCACCCGTTCCACTGCCCACGAGATTTATAATAGCCAGCGGAAATCGCGACAATGCGACGCGCTACATCGCCTGTTTTCGTATTTCTATATATTTGCAGGGATCTTTGCAAATTGATCTGTTTAGACTAGGCACAAATAAATATGTGAAGGAAATTCTGCTTCAATCTGAACAAAATTAAATGAATACGTGAACGGGGCGCGGGAATTTGTTCACCTAGTTAGGATGCCTGCATCGGTACCTACGGAATTCCGCGCATGTAATGCAGCTTGATTAGTTCTTAGTTACGAGTAGCCTTCCTTATACAGGGGGGTTAGCATGAACCACTATCGTATCGATAACGTATCGTTGAAATGCCAAAACTAACACTTTTCCTATACAAAAAGTCTCAGTTTTGACATCATTCTCAGGCCGCTGATTCTATTCACACTCTCGTCTCTGGGTTCGCCTCGCATCTCGTCTCGCGACTCGTACGCGAGTGTAAATCTAGTATTAAGATTCATGTAACATTAAGAGCATTCCTGGGCAGGCGTTTTTCAACAAACGTATTCAGCTGTTTCCTCCCTGGATGATGACACTAGAGCAAATATTTTTCTACTATACAATCTATGAGAACCAATACATGTCTCTATCTCTATATCTTATTTTTCTCCATTTGTTAGTTATTACAAGAATTAAGAACCATTTAAAACCACAAAAGTTGGCCATTTTTGACCGCCCACTTTAGACGTCCAGTAAACAAATTTGACGAATTATAAAGCAAAGTCGCTTTCCGCTTCCCTCATCTGTATGTATGTTTGCTTATATCTTTAAAACTACACAACGGATTTTGATGCGGTTTTTTTAATAGATAGAGTGATTCAGGAGGAAGGTTTATATGTATAATAACATGCTACCCGTGCGAAGCCGGGGCGGGTCGTCATCATGGCCCCATTTTTTATTATTATTTTAGAAAAAAAATATTAAAATTGATCGAGTTTTGAAGGAGGAAACAGGTGAATACGAAATAGCGATTTCGTCATTTTTAAATAATAATATTGGGTTCACGCTGTTGTTGTCTCTTAATATCTATTTTCACTGACACAGTAGTTCAATCTCTTTAAGGGATTAGTAATCAAAATGCTCTGTTTTTTTTTCATCCGAAAAATCTGCGAAAATTAAAAGACTAGAGGTTATTCAACCATTCGTCTCTTTAGCAACAAACGTACTATAAACAAAAGTTGTATCACAATGAACGAATTCCCTCAACTCTACCTAGCAACATCTTCAATACAATGCCAGCCCTGACCTAGGATATCGTATGAATAGTGCAGAAGCTAATGGGTACTTTAGTGCTTCATAGTGAAGTAGCATTGCTGTGAACAGAGAGTGTTGTGTCCAGAGATCGCGAAAGAGCACTAACAAACGAATGGTTTAAGGCTGACCTTACAGGTTACAGCTCGCAGGAAAATACTAAACTATTCCTAATTTGAGGATTATCATTGCCATGTAGGTACCTAAGTTATATACCAGAACAGTGAAATGTCCTTTAGCTTGTGGTGACGAGAGAATTGCCACCTATATTATTTAACTTGAAACTTTAGCATATTTTGCTTACCTACTTTTAGCTTCAAGCGAGACTAGGTGCAAGGAAGTTTCTTCTACTAGGTACATGTTAAGAACATATTTATATCGTTTGAGCAGTATTGTGCACGACAAAAACCTTTTTAGGGTTCCGTACCCAAAGGGTAAAATCGGAACCCTATTACTAAGACTTCGCTGTCCGTCTGTCCGTCTGTCCGTCTGTCCGTCAGTCCGTCTGTCCGTCTGTCCGTCTGTCCGTCTGTCCGTCTGTCCGTCTGTCCGTCTGTCCGTCTGTCCGTCTGTCCGTCTGTCTGTCACAGGGCTGTATCTCATGAACCGTGATAGCTAGACAGTTGAAATTTTCACAGATTATGTATTTCTATTGCTGCTCGAACAACAAATACTAAAAACAGAATAAAATAAATAGTTAGTATTCTTAGTATTCTTGAAAGCGGCGACGGGATTGCAACCTGTCACGTGTGGAATGCTAACTACGTAGTTATGTAAATAGGTAGGTTACGAGATATTATGAATTATTTTTTATGTTTCTAGGGTTCCTAAAGGGTAAAAAACGGGACTACTAAGACACCGCTGTCCGTCTGTCTGTTACCAGGCTGTATCTCGTGAACCGTGATAGCTAGACAGTTGAAATTTTCACAGATGATGTATTTCTCTAAAATCAGCATAAAATAAATATTTAAGTGAGACTCCCGTACAACAAACGTGATTTTTTTGCCGTTTTGATAATAGTACGGAACCCTTCGTGCGCGAGTCCGACTCGCACTTGGCCGGTTTTTTTTTAATTATTTACGAAAACCTTTTTGGAATATAGTTTTGAAATTTTGTGTATTACCTTCGAAGAATTATAACGACAGACAGTTGTGTGAAAATAAAAGCGAAGAGAAGTTGTTTGGTATTTTTTCCTCGAAGAACCCAAAAATCGAGGCTTCGGCTCCGCGAAGCTCTCAATCTGAACAAGTATGATATGGAAAAGTCCTCGCTGGCTCTTGAACTAGTACATCCAGACTGCGGGGGCGTCGATTGTAAAGATTTATCGAACAGCTACTGTGCCTATTTATGCAGAGAATCGTGTCCACTTAAGTGAAATTTATATGGGTATAAAAATAATTTCTTGTTACTCCCGTGGTTCCGAAGTTGTACATTATCTTGTACGTATTCTTTATATCATCTCTTGTTATCTATTTTTTATATGTATTTAAAATACATTATGAAGAAAATAGATATCAAAATCTGGGGCAGCAAGTCGAGCAAATTTAAGGTGACGGTAGACATCGTGATTAAATCAGTTAGCAGAACTCTCGTAAGCGTCGATGGACTTGCCATCTAGCATGTATGAAATGCTAATTACTGCAAAATGTAGACTTCTGTCTACCTCCTTAGACATCTTCAATGATCTGAGCGCTTGGAGATCTTAGAGTAAGTTTACATTGCTTTTGTATTATATTCGTGACTATCATCATTTACCAAATGAATTTTTCACACTCGAATCAGCACTCCTTTCTTACTCATGTCATCTTTCATATTCCATCGTTTCTTTAGTTTGACCATCATTCCTAACTTCCTTCTTATCATATGACTTTTTCCCATCTCATGACATGCCTATTACACGCTAACCCACATTTAACCACATTTACTATACAACAAGTGTCAGTTTTGACATTTGGACGATACGTTGTTGATACGATAGTGGTTCGTGCTCAGGCCACTGCTCTTCATCTTTTCATGTTCGTTAATAAAAAAAAACAAACCAATCTATGCCAAATTATAAGTTATCAAGTAGATAGGTACATCGAAATAATCGAAGGCATGTCAATTTTGAGTAGGTACCTGTTATCACACATCGGCAAATTCAGGCTAGTGATGTACTAGTACCTACACTATGACAACGACAATATTATCTTTATCGATACTATGACTAACGTAACACTAAATTGCGTAGTTCTATGGCACACATTTCCTAGTTATATCAAGATATCATTGTCGTTTTCTGGCATAATATTTAGCTATTTCTAACCCCTTGTGATTCACCAGACAGACTGGAAAAAGTACTTGCAAACAGAGCCATAAACAATGCCAAGTGAAGTTAGTAAGTTTCAATGTTTGTATTGCAATTTTACGCCGTAGAAGCTGAACTAATCGAAATGTTGATGTTACTTTTATATAGTTTTTGTTCTGGTGTCATGCGAGAGAAGTCGTGGGCAGAAGCTAGTCTGAAATAAGCTGTTATCATCATTCATTTCTCCTTTTCCTAATTAATGTATGGGCCATCATGTTGACAAACGTGGGGATTTGGTTGACGTCAACTCTTTTTGTTAAAAAGGTACTACCTACATAAAATAAAAAAAACTATATACTTTTTTTATAAAATTTGTTCCACAGCCCAACGGTTAGCTATAGCGGAATTCTTACATCGACATTATTCGACATAACCATTGGCACATCACTAGGTACTTACTTTAGAGATTGGATGTATCAGTATCAATAGAATCTATCAATTTGGATCTCATTAAACCAATAATAACGGGATAATAGCTGTTTGATGCCAATTAAATAGAAATCGCTCTAATAAAGTGCCGAGATTGCGATTATGTACATTAAATAGTAGGTTATGTAGTTATATTAAATTGGAATTAATAGATTATATAATTTAGGCATTGGTATATTATATGCCTCGTCAATTGTAAATTATTCCTATAAGCACTTAAAGTATGAGTAAGATTTTAACAAGAAATGGTTATGCTGTTGAAAAAACGCACGAAGGTTTCCGTACCATTATCTATAAAAAAAAACGGCAAAAAAACACGTTTGTTGTATGGATTCCCCCCTTGAATATTTATTTTATTATTCTGTATTTGTGGTTATAGCAGCAACAGAAATACATAATATGTGAAAATTTCAACTGTCTAGGTTCATGAGATACAGCCCTGTGACAGACAGACGAACAGACGGACAGCGAAGTCTTAGTAATAGGGTCCCGTTTTTTTTTACTCTTTGGGTACGGAACCCTAAAAAAGTTAGGTAGATACTTCAGGTACAGTATGAGGCCGTAAATATTACATAACAGCATTTTTCTCCAGCGCAGAAGGCAGCCGAGAAAAGTTAGATTAGGGCAACTAGATCAAGGGCACCACATTGGTACGAACCTCTGCTTGGTGGTTTACAAGAAAGGGGTTTTGAAGAGGAAACACAGGTTATTTGAAGAATGTAAACAGAGGGAAGAGTGACGTCATCGAACCCGCATGTTTGTATGTTTGGACCCTAATCGCGCCCTAACGACCCAACGGATTTAGATGAAACTCGGATCATATATAACATATGCCATAAAATAGCAAATAGGCAATTTTATAACGATTTACCCTGCGAGCGAAACCGCAAACAAAAACAAGTTTAAAATAAACGAAACGCGGGACAAGATGAAGGGGTCAGCAACAGAGGTGATAACAATATCGGGATCTCCATGTACGTGCCGAGGTTTAAGGAGGAACTTATTCTAGATCGTCTAGAATCGGAGACGTTAGAAATAAGAGGGTTCCTACATGAGACGGAATATGACACTCTCTCTATAAATCCTAAGGTGCCGATTAAAGCAATTATTCCTTTTCTAAAGCTCAATGTGCAATATTTACGCCCTGATACTGCACAATCGTATGCCATAAAAACATACAAAATATAACTTAAAATTTGTAACAAGCAATGCAAATCAACAGCAATGATGATTCAATTCCGTAATGTCTACTTATTACTCTAACGAGTTCTGATGAGGCTGTTAGCCACTTTCACATACGGACAGACAGATGCATCTATATCTTAACATAGGTACTTTTGTATTGTACTTAGCAAAGCAAACTTTCCGTTATCATTATCACCGTTCACAAAATTTGTGAATGGGAACGTTGAAAGAGTATATTTTTGCTAGACCAAATTGGTGACGTTTTGAAAAAAGGCCAAAACTGACACTTTTACTATACAAAAAGTGTCAGTCAGTTGGACATTTGGACGATACGTTGTCTATACGATAGTGGTACGTGCTCAGGCCACAGGTCAAGAATACTCTAAACCGACGAGCATGCATGACGAAGGTGATGGGGGTGAATGAAGCAAAAAAAGTATGTCAGGCTCGTAGTGGAAAGCTGTGATCTCTGCCTACCCCTCTGGGAAACAGGTCGTGATTTTGTGTATGTATAAAACTTTATATAAATCGAATTAGACAAAGTATCTGCAGGAATAGTACAAATAAATGACAACCAAAAATCGAAACTTCGTAGTCCTGCCACAGAAAATAAACAATAATGTAATACTGGGTAATCTGAGACAAATGAAAGGACATACAAACTTTGTATCCTGCGAGAACAAAATAAATAAATAAAATCAATATTGGAGGACATTTTTACACAACGACATCTAGATCCAAATTAAGCAAAGCTTTGTACTGAGGCAACCAGATAACTGATAGATTACTTATACTTTTTTTGTTGTAAATACATACTTAATTCATTATAACACCCAGACACAGAACAAACATCAATGTTCATCACACAAATGTTTGTCCTTTGTGAGAATCGAACCCACAAAATACAGTGCAGAAGGCAGAGTTACTACTGAGCTGTGAGGCCAGTCAGATTGCACTTTTCAGCCAGCTATATTTCTACGTTCCTCATATCTTATCATCAGCCCAAGCGAGAGCACTATGAGAGAACATTTTCCCGTAGTTGATATGATATCATGTTAAGACATTAGCTTCTGTGAGCGAACCACTGTTTACATTGTGCGCGAGCGCAGCCAGGGCCGTGGTTAGGGATAAGAACGACAAAGATATCTTGTACAAATTCTGCTAAACTTCTTCCAATGAGTCCAACCCAGTCATTCCCAAAGGAAAGACGCCCAGGGGTCCACGACAGTGAAAAAAAAATTGGGGGATTTGGGGTCTGTGAGATGTAAACGGTACGATCGTGGATACCATTTTAGCAGGTCGTTATTTTAATTTTAGCTATTCATGAATGATGTAAGTTGTTGGCACAATAGGTAGCATACATTATTGGACACCAGAAATAACCCAGAAAAACATCAATTTTTTTTATAATTAGATACAATGAGTGTCCTTATCGCTAAAGAGCGATTTCTTCTAGTCAACATGACCAGGCAATAGTGTGTAGTCTACAAAAAAATTCAAAACAGCAACCACTACCAGACCAAATAGTTTAGGGACCTCTCTAACTCAAAGTAAACCACACTTTCAAACCGAAAACTTCTCAGTAGAGAACCTATCGAAGTGCTCCGAACGGACTCCTGGCTCCAGGCCTGCGTTCAACAGATCCAATCTAGTCTGTAACAAATCGTGCCAGCCTCGTACCGCGATTGAGTTATATACATCTTCCTGTTGGGATTGCAGGCTACTTGTTTTTGCTCCCGTGTGTTTAAATTAATTACAGATAATAAATAATAAATATTTTATGTGTAATGCGATACGATTGCAGGTTACGCGATTTCGTTGTCAGATACGCGCGTGCGCAGGGATCGGACACCGTTTCGAAAGCAGAAGTAGATGAACAACTTTACAATGTCGAAATGTCACGCCATAAATATTGGTTATAGGTATCATTTACTCATCTACCTATCAGCAAACTTTATATAGAAAATTTCAATCTTTATTTGCTTAAAGGTAACCGACCCGTGACAGACGTTGTCCTGTCAAATTTCAATAATCGAATAGAAATGATTGAATTTTTATAGTCTGTGATGTCAGATTGATTGCACACCAGCGCCATCTATACAGAAATCATCCCTTTTGCGTTTTTTATCGTTTTGGGGATGTTTTTCATATTTTAAAGTAGTATATTATTTATTCGGGCATTATATCTACATCTACAGCAAATTTCAACTTAATCCGTTTCGTCATTTAGGCTTGATTGAAGAACAAACATACATACAAACTCACTAACTTTCGCATTTATAATATTATTAGGATGTTAGAAAGCTGAGTTTCATGAAAAGCTAAAAAGTATATCTATCTGCCTATTTATAAAGTTACGAACGAGTATGACTATGTTGTATAAGTACAATCATCTCGATTTACCTACGAGTAATCTTTCCTTGGTCAAGTCATCCGTTTCCTGCATAGATGTATTTGGGCATTTGAGTTGCTCAGCAACTTATGACGGTGACTGTACACTTTATTCTGAGGATCGGTCCCGGTTATTATTCAACTTTTTATTGTTTCTGGCCGATATTAATGGTGCTCGGTATGTTCGGGACAATCTGATGCATTTAACAAATTGTTTGTTGCAGTGTAGCTACCGATTTGACATAATTTGGTTTGTTGTTTGTCAATTGGAAAATACGTTAAGATTGTTGCATTCTTGTACAATGCTCTATAGAATACAGTTGGTCCTTGAGTTACTAACTGTTAATCTAAATATATCAAACCCTTTTGTTTGATCTATCAACGCTCAACCACAGGTCCTGGTAACTTTAAATTTGGAGGGTGTTCCTTTTAGTGGTAAGCACTAAGAAAGAAATTCCCGATATTCAACCTCTAAGGGTTCAGCAGAGGTCAAACCCTCGTATTCAAGAACGACACTATGAGAACACGCACCCACAGTGGACGAAATCTTTTTTCATAAACATCACTTTATGTGTTGAGCGGCACAATGGCGCACGCTAACGTGTGCCTTTAGAGCTCAACTTTGGCTAGAGGCACACGGCAATGTGCCTCTAGTCACACTATGCAGTGTCCACATTGTCGTGTGCCTCTAGCCAAAGTTGAGCTCTAAAGACACACGGTAGCGTGCGCCATAGTGCCGCTCAACACATAAAGTGATGTTTATGAAAAAAGATTTCGTCCACTGTGGGTGCGTGTTCTCATAGTGTCGTACTTGAATACGACGGTTAGTCTGTTTAAAAATAACTTCACATGAACAAAGATGTTTAGTAGAGGATGTTCAACAGCTAAAATGATGATAATGACATGCATAATGTTTATCGGGTCCCTTGAGGCTATTTTCAAAACCAGTGAATTTTATCGGCAATTCAAACAAAACATGAGTTTTAATAGAATATAGCAAGTTTTGCGACTCTGCCTCTTGCTTTTAAGTGGCGATCAGAAAAAAAGGCAATAAATATAAAGAAGTTATCGAGAACCGCGCGAGACTTGCCGGCGCGCTTGTTAAAGCACGTGACGATGCACTCCAAGGGCTCATTATACGTGCGTATACACAGAATACGTGCTAATACTAAGAGTCAGAAGATTCACTCTTAGTCGAAGCCAAAAGTTTATTTCAATAAAATCACAAGGATCACTTTGAAACGTCTAGGAGCTAGGTGATGCTACGCCGGTTCCTCGCGACTAAGCCTAGAAGAATTAGATAACAAACACGGCTTGGGCTCTAACATTTTTCAATGATACTTTCCTAAAAACTATGTAGAGCTCCAGCGTGGTGCCGATCGAACAAGGTGAAGGCTCAAACAAGAAAAATAATTAAAAGTACTATCCGAGTACTTGCAGTAAGACAAGTGTATTCTATATTCACAGAGTCTTCTGCAATGGGGTTGCAATCTGTCACGCGTGGAATGCTAACTACTGCAAAATGTGGGCATGTAACAAATATAATGTTTTGACGTGCCTATTTAAAAATTGATTCAGTAGTTTTTTAGTTTATCTATTACTAACAAAAATACAAATTTTACCTTTAAATTTGTGTAGATTAGTATAGATAGATGCCAACGATCGATAAAGAGTTCAAAATCTTTCGAAAATGTAAAATGGTGTGGTGGTGGATGTAACTATCCCTTAGTTATCAGAATTCTAGGTTTATTTCTTCGTTCTTATTCTTTTAAAACGAGTCTGATGTTTGTGATATCGCAGTGAATCTTTAAGTGGTTATAAAATCATTTTATATGGAGTCGTATTATGAAAAAAGCTAAATCAGCTTTGAAAACTAAAGCCTCACACGCTCAGAGTTCTTATATTCTTTGAACTTATAAAATAGCACTTTGAAAACGGCAAATACTGTGAATTTATTGAGGCGCATTTTTTACGACCATTTCCTGATTTTATCGGAAATATTATCATTAACAGTTATGCCGTAAAGACACGGTTTTTCAAATTCAGTCACACGTTCCAAGATCGTGATACGCTCTGCCCTCTGCCCTTAAGGGGACGTAAAATTAAAGGTGCGTCAACGCAAATGACAGTTAAGTATTTCTCCGGATGGAGATCACGATACGTGTATGTTCTGAAGTCACCCTAAGCATAACCTTAAGGCGAGACATACCGAGAGCGCATTGACGAACTCACGCGATTATACCGAACCCCTACTAATATGGTTTGTTTATAGTCGCTTTCTACTTGTTATTTCAGTTCATCGTAATTTTTTTATCAAGATATTTTTGGGAAGATAGTATATGAGAACAAATCAATGCTGTTTTTCGTAGGCAGAGTCAGAAAAAGAGACTATGTAGGTACCTAAGAAAAGCAGGGAGAAATTAGAAGAAATTATGAGAACAAAAGTAGGCGACGTCCAAGCAACCGCTTGGTGGGCGAAGGGTCGATTTGAAAATATTTGTTCCAGTCTGGGAGTTGTGATAATTTATTTATTTACGAAAATAAAAAAAGTCTAGTAATAAATCCAGCGTTTTTGGAAAGTTAAGAAGTGAAAATAGTGGTAGGGGCTACAGCGTGCCACATGGCGGTGGCATAGCGGGAGCAAAGCTGCCAAAACGCACAGTTAATGTGCCGATTATATTATTGTCATTATGTGCCATTACCGACGCTAATAGTCCGAGGGACGACACACGACCGAAAATTATTATAAGTAAACGTTCAGCTTATGCGGGAATGTGAAAGCCACATTCCAAACAGCTTCCTCGCGTTACTGGCATAACTAAGCGAGGTGAATATGAAAATGTTGAGAACTAGTGGTACCTATTTGCGTGACTTCGTTCGCATATTATTTTGACACACTTAGGACGAGTAATAAATGTTTTTGATGAATGCAGAATCTTTTTTTCTCAATAACCGCAAAAGTATTTTTGTTTTTAGGGTTCCGTACCCAAAGGGTAAAAACGGAACCCTATTACTAAGACTTCGCTGTCCGTCTGTCTGTCTGTCCGTCTGTCTGTCTGTCTGTCACAGGGCTGTATCTCATGAACCGTGATAGCTAGACAGTTGAAATTTTCACAGATTATGTATTTCTGTGGCTACTCTAACAACAAATACTAAAAATAGAATAAAATAAATATTAAAATCCCATACAACAAACATGATTTTTTTGCCGTTTTTATAGATAATGGTACGGAACCCTTCGTGCGCGACTGACTCGCACTTGGCCGGTTTTTTTTTATGACAAAGATACCTTAAGTGTTTAATCTAGATAAATTAAAGACAGAAACACGATTGGTGAAACTTTTCTTGATAGATTTATTTTCCAAAGTTGGCTTTTCCAAAACACTAGTTTCGTTTTTAATCAAAACTATGAATAGCTAAATAGTTCATTTTTATATAATTCGTTAGATAATCGTACTAGATACCTAAATTATAGACAATTTTTTTTTTATTTGATGATTTTCAAGATACTTAATGCAGTTTTATCACTTTTTCCGTCTTATCCGGGTAGACTCAGCCCATACCAAACGTCAAAAATTTCACTTATCACCTTAATACCTAAAGGCTAAATTTCGTCAATTTTACAAGTCTAGAATGCACTCAAATGTCTGCAATTAAGACTATAAAACTCTATGTAGCTCTACATACCACGAAGCAAAAAAAATTAAAAGCCAAGCCGTGTTTGTTACCTGATTCTTCTAGGCTTAATCGCGAGAAACCTAGTTCCTAAGACGTTTCAAAGTGATCCTTGTGATTTTATTTAAATAGATGCCTTTTGACTTTGACTTTTACTTGTTTCCAAGACTAACCCTCGTATTCAAGAACGAAACTATGAGAACACGCACCCACAGTGGACGAAATATTTTTTCATAAACATCAGCCTTTAGAGCTCAACTATGGCTAGAGGCACACGAAAATGTACCTCTAGTAACACTATGCAGTGTCGCACAACACATAAAGTGATGTTTATGAAAAAAGATTTCGTCCACTGTGGGTGCGTGTTCTCATAGTGTCGTTCTTGAATACGAGGGTTAGGTTCTGTTTTGGATATGCCTAACAACAAGTGTGGTTGACAACAACACACAGTGTGTGATTGCAGTCAGTCAGTCAAATTTTATAAGGTAACGTAGTGATAAAATGTTTTGCGGGAAATCGGTAGGTGGAGTTGGATTGGTATTTGATGGGACTTCTGGTTGCGTGGGATATTGGCCAGCGTAGCATTCTTTGGGGGAGGCATCTTTTGAAGTATTTAGGACTTGTGTTGATATCTAGGAGAAGTTGATCTTGATCGAGTGGAAATGTATATAGTGGTGACGATTCTGTTGTGTCCAAGCTAAACCTAGATTTCCGTTTAAAAAACCATCGCTCTTATTCCATTATGTTAAAGTCTAAATTCGCGTAACCTTAGAGTGACAGTATAATATTATACAGTATAATGTACAATATACCTACGATTCTTTAGTCAGGATGTTTTATAAATAGGTGTTGACTAAATAGGTGTTGTTGATGTGTGCCATTTATAAAATGAAGTACCGGGACTCCTTGAGAAAAAAATTTAAAGAAATTAACATTCTCACTGTAATCTCACAATATATATATGAAAACTTATTGTATACTCATAAGAATATGGCTTTCTTTAAGAAAAAAAGTGATGTACATAGTATTAAGGGGCTCCCAGTCGCTGATTGCTCTTTTTCGAAACGAAAAAAGAAATACTTCTGAACAAGCCACATCTCCTATTTTTATAAGTTTATTACTTCAGGTTCCTACCTAGATTTCTATTAAGCTGAAAACATAATAGCAGAATCTTTTCACGATAAAAATATTATTTCAAAATGATACGTTTTAGAATTTATGATCGAAATATTTTATATACCTACTATTAAAATCAACTTGTGATTTATTGTTAAAGATAGGTAATATGTAGATCTAGATTTCTATTAGAATAGATTTTTGATAAGTAATTATACATAATTTATATCATTAATTTATTCGAAAAGCTAAGGCGGACCACGCGCCGATGTGTGTTTGTCGTGATTGCAGCGGTCGGTAGGATTATTTATCGAAGTGATTAAAGATGGGTACATCTTTATTCACATATACTATACATTATAAAATAGGAGATGTGGCTTGTTCACAAGTATTTATTTTTTCGTTTCAAACAAAAACAATCGTCGACTGGGAGCGCCTTAACACAAGAAATAAGAACAAATGGTACATACTTACCCAAATTTAGATTAGAAAAAGTCAAGGGGTCGTTTATGGGGAATTGTATACGATTCTATAATAAACTGCCAGAAAACGCAACAAAACTTTCCGTTAGAAGATTTAAAGCCTACATAAAGAATAATCTTATAAACAAAGCGTATTATACTGTAGATGATTATATAAATGATAAATCCTCGTGGCCTGATGTCGCTCTGCCTCTCGACAGCTAAATATTAATTTACTTAATCTGCACTATTTTATTTTGTGTAACATTTGTCTACTTTAATTATTTTTAAGCAAATAATTATTTTATCTTTAAGAGGCTGCCAGTCGCTGATTGCTCTTTTTCGAAACAAAAAAAGAAATACTTCTGAACAAGCCACATCTCCTATTTTTATAAGTATATTACTTCAGGTTCCTACCTAGATTTCTATTAAGCTGAAAACATAATAGCAGAAACTTTTCACGATAAAAATATTATTTCAAAATGATACGTTTTAGAATTTATGATCGAAATATTTTATATACCTACTATTAAAATCAACTTGTGATTTATTGTTAAAGATAGGTAATATGTAGATCTAGATTTCTATTGGGATAGATTTTTGATAAGTAATTATACATAATTTATATCATTAATTTATTCGAAAAGCTAAGGCGGACCACGCGCGGACGTGTGTTTGTCATCATTGCAGCGGTCGGTAGGATTATTTATCGAAGTGATTAAAGATGGGTACATCTTTATTCACATATACTATACATTATAAAATAGGAGATGTGGCTTGTTCACAAGTATTTCTTTTTTCGTTTCGAACAAAAATAATCGTCGACTGGCAGCGTCTTAAGTTTTATTTCTAAATCAAGTGTAGCGTGTGCTGCTTTTTGAATTTGTGCTGAGGCTCTTTAGTTATTATTATTATTATTATTATTTTTTATTGTTTACGTACTTGAGTAGTACTTTTAATAATTATTCTTGTTTGAGCCTTCACCTTGTTCGATTGGCATCACACTGGAGCTCTACATAGCTTTAAGAAAAGGATCATTAAAAAAAAGGTAGACCCCAAGCCGTGTTTGTTGCCTGATTCTTCTAGGCTTGGTCGCGTGGAATCGGCGTAGCTTCACCTAGTTCCTAAGACGTTTCAAAGTGATCCTTGTGATTTTATTGAAATAAATGATTTTTGAATTATTATTTTTTGACAAAAATGAAATTGTGACTTTTATATTTTGTTTGCACTACGAATTTCTAAAATATTCTAAATTTTAAGAACTTCCACTTTGAGGTTACTTTTATTTAGACTTTAGCGTTAAAGGAATAAGAGAGAGAATTTTAGGAATCTTAGCTTTAGCTTGGACACAACAGAATCGAAACCAATATAAACCTAAAAAATTAATAAATATCAAACAATCTATTCAGATTTCAGAGGTCCCACAAAGAAAAGGCAAAAAATGCAACTAATAACGGTTGGATGTGATTGATTCAATACTTTTTTAAACTATCAATATCAATCTATACACAGTGGGAGCCCCATTAAAGTATATTTGCGTCAAATTACGAAATCGAAAACCAATAAAAACCGGCCAAGTGCGAGTCGGACTCGCGCACAAAGGGTTCCGTACCATTATATATAAAAAAACGGCAAAAAACACGTTTTTTGTATGTGATCCCACTTAAATATTTATTTTATTCTGTTTTTAGTATAACATATTATAGCGGCAACAAAAATACACCATCTGTGAATTTCAAATGTCTAGCTATTACGGTTCATGAGATACAGCCTTGTGACAGACAGACGGACAGCGAAGTCTCAGTAATAGGGTCCCGTTTTTACCCTTTTTTGGTACGGAACCCTAAAAAACCTGGAAACCACAAACTATCACATTAACTAGGAAGGGGTCTTTAGACACGTCAAATTAGAAGGAGGTAGTATTCCGACGGAAATCACGTTGGATCATCCCAACATGTGTCCGATACCAATCAGTCAATAAAGCTCCGGTTTCCTATGAAGAAGCCACTATAATTTGAAGGATGTAAAGAACGTGGAAAAAGACAATCAATTACATAAAGATAAAAATATAAAGTAAAGTAAGGTAAAAGTTTATTAGGACAGATAAAAAAAACACTGGTACAAAGGTGAAGCACAAAGGAAATTATAACATTATTAATTGTCTCATTTACAATATCACACTAGCGTACCTTGGTTAGCTCTGTTCCCCGCACTAGGTCTCTTTCTCGCCTCGGCGTAGGTATATAAGACAATAGTTATGATGAAAATGACCAAAAAGAATTTAAAGTTTTAAAGCAAACCACAAAGTCAAAATCAAAAGTTATTTATTTCAATAAAATCACAAGGATCACTTTGAAACTTCTTAAGAGCTAGATAAGCTACGCCTGTTCCAACCAAACCTAGAAGAATCAGGCAACAACACGGCTTGAGATGAAACAAATGATGTTTTTTCACAACACCATCTAAGATTACAAACAAAATAAATGTATTATACCTACCCACGATACAGATTTTATACAAGATCCCAGCTGTGGGAACCACAACCCACAGATGACTAAACATGTAGATATTAATGAACTCATGCCTCACAACATTCTGAAATTAGTCGCGGCACCAGCTTTTGTCTCAGCTAGCAAAATAGTGGCCTGTTCGAAGAAAAACTCAACAAATTCAGTTTTATTCTTGACGTTAGTGTCATCATCTTATGCTTACGTAGCATTTAAAGAATTACAATCCTTTGAAAAAATAGGTAAACGACAAATGTCTATTTAAGGGTTGCTATGGCATGTGCTAAATGTAATGTTAGGCATATCTTAGACGTCTTCAAGAATCTTAGAAAATATCCCTGAGAAAATATATTAGACAAATATAAGTTTACCAAGTAGTAAGCAAGACTAGCCTTTCTTTGTTTCGCTAAAATGGAACTAAGTATGTAAGGTACCCATGTCCTTTATAAGAAACTTATGTAAGTTCGTAACTATAATATTGTTTTAGTGATAAATTCTAATGACGGAGTTTTTAGGCCACCCGAAGTCCTTTAATAGCTTAACGACTTTTTTAGCTGTTATTGCAGACATGCAATCATTCTTCGAACAGGGACCAGGCCTACCCTTTTTTCTAAATTTCACGTAGAGAATTCTAAAACAAAATATTTCGTCACGCCTGTCCGCAACAGGGTATTTTATTTGAGGACTAATAAATTATTTTCTTGTTCTACGTGATAAATTGGAATAGCAATCGTAAAAAATGCTTATAATATCGAGTTTTTTGTGATTCTTGCTTGTCAAGGGTTCTTTTTTGATGATACTGTATTATTAGATCAATAATCAGGTTTTATGACTGTTGGTGATAGAATCAATGCAGTGAAAGTGCATGAATGCAGTGCAATGTCCATTTTTTTTTTTTATTTGTATTGCCCCAATTAAGTCTTCTTAGTTTTCTACGAGATGTCTTCTTTCACATTTCGCAGAGCACTGATATACCTACTCGTACTCTTCAATTAACCGTTTTACCTATGTTATTATTATAATATTTGTTTACAAGCAAAAATAACCCAAATATCAATCCAAATACCACAAAAAATCACCAATTCAGAAGCATAAAAAAAAAATTAAACAATAAAATTGAGTTACAAGTTTCGTATTTTATTGAATGAACTTTAGAACATCCTTAAACAAAGCAAGCTAATAAATTATTTAATCCATCAATAACATCGAAATACAAGATACTGGTCTACAAAATAAAAAAATATTCAAATGGCGCGAAAGAGTTCTAGAACGTACTCGTAACACGCACTGTTCAATTTTCATAAAAGGAACTTTTTTGTTTTTTAATTCGTCAAATAAAAGCTGCGAATGACACGGACTGATTAAATGGTAAAAGCACAAACCACTTCGCACATGGCGTAGGGGAACAAATTAAGAGGGCGTAGAACGTAACACGAATTTAATTACTACACGCAACCGCTTAAGAGCTGTTTAATTTCCTTTCGTAATTGTTATTTCATAAAATAGTGCTCTCTTTAAATAAATATTTATCTTAGGGCCATCATCCATACAACCCTAGCAGAGATATGTGTCTACCCTCAGATTAAAATAATTTATTATTTTTTATTGAATAAGACTCGTATTTCAGTAAAAAGACTTATTTAACTAACTAGTAGAATCCTTCACGAATATTTTAACATACAAAATTGAGTCACCCTGTTACAGCGAGAATGAATTATGAAGATCCAAATATCCTCACAAAAGTTCAATGTTCAATGAATGAATGAAAACGCTTTTCTTGACTGACTGAGAACTAACGCACAAGCCTAAACCATGTCTTAGAAACATGAGCAAGCAAGGAATCTCTGATACTCAACCTCAAAGACGGTGCAGTGGGGGTTTCCAATAGAAAAACATGTGACTTAGGAGACTTAAAAGCAAACTCTTCCAGGCCAACTTGTATACACAATATGTCTTATTGTTTTCTATAAAATGGATAAGATGATGCTAATGAAGCCCGTAGATCGCGTGTCGTTAAAACACGACAGATGGGCACACCCGCTGTCAGGTGGCTCCGAGGGCGGACTGAGGGCACCTGTCAAAATGTATCGTACCAAGATAATACCTTATCTTGTAAGTATAGGATGGATTTAGGTAAAGAAGAAACCTAAGGCCCTACTAGATGTGAGTGTGTGTGTAATATGTATATTTTTATTTAAAAAAAAAAATCCTACGCCCTCTACATTAGCTCGTGCTGAATTCTACTCCCTATTCTGATAACTATTTTCAGAATTTGAGTTTTATAAAAATACTTTGTATTAATCTAAAACTTCCAAATCAATTGCATTCTACTTAAAGGTATACTGATGATCTACCATGAGTACCATGACAGTTCCAACGTTATTTGCTCTACTTTACGAGTTCCATCTAAACAATTTTACAGGCTAGCAATCCGTAAATCTGATGTTGTCAGAGCGTGTCGGCCGTGACGTCACAACATGGCGACAGGTAGGCAGGAGCCGGGCGGAGATAGGATCCGGTCATCCTGCCCATTTCCGGTCTTCACGCGGCCGTGACGCTTCCGGGCACGCGTCGCCACCGTGCCTGACACAGATCTAATGCCGCTGGATGAGATAAATGGACTAAATTGATGGTAGATACATGATTCTTCTCCGTCTCAGTTATATCTTCATAGCTGAAGCGCTCGCAATTTTTGGGTCAACTATTTAGATCACTGTGATTCGTTAATTCTCGGTCCGCTTAGCACCACTACGCATTAAAAAGTTATAACCCTAGATTTACCTTAGGTATATCAGCTTAATCATTTTCTTAAAAAAACAACAGTCTTCCTAAGAGGGTTGAGTTCAGGCAGGCGGCCAGTTGTAAAACATAAGCCAAATCCTCTCATGTTCGTTTACATGTTGTGCCGACTCCACATAAAGTGTAAAAAAGAGAACAAAATGATGATAATCATTTTCTAACTACAGTAGTTAGGATAAGTCGCAGTTCGGAAAATGTTGTCAAATGTCACTTCCAAGCCCCAAGTTCTATCCCGATGTCCGTGACACGTCATCGCAGTCTGCAAGATGAGTTTTGTGAAAATGAATTCGTTTGTGGCCGCACAATTGGGGCTCCGAGCACGTTGTGTAGCTGTGTGCTATCTTGGACACGTTGCGAAGTTTGGGAAACGCTGTACTCTTGTGGATAGCTTTGAATACCTTGATTATATTATAAAGTTAGAACTATTACATATTTGTATTGAAGAGTAGTTATGTAAAAAAGGAAAATATTTAGATCAGTTTTTTTTTATTTTACTTAAGTAGGTAGGTACCTAGGTACGTGTAACAAGAAAAAATATATGGAAATCAAACGAATCAAAACCATATCAAAGTAGTCAGAGGCATATCCAAACAATAAATTCGGCGATCGATGTAAGAAGGCTGTAAGAACGCCGTAAATTAAGAAGGTGAAGAATATTTACCAAACACCTACATAAGAGACAGTTGAGCTAAAAAAAGATACTTATGTCTAGTAGACAGAAGTACCTATATGAACACAAGTTTAACCTAAACTAAAGCTCATACGATCTTAAATAGTATGCTGCAGGGAAAAGCGCAGTTTCCCAAGCTTCTACGCCTGTGTGTGTAACAGATCTTCACCGAGACAACCGCTCTGAATTCCCGAGTTTGCCGAGCATCACCAGTTATCATTGGCAGAGTATATAATTGTTAGCAATTTCGAGTTTCCATTCAACCGTTGAATGGCAGCCATTAGGCGCTGCACTCGACGCTCCCTCTCAGCTAATAAGTGCATTTCGCTTTACTCCTTAGTGCCATATTTAAAGGCTTCTCAAAAAATGGCGACCGCAGTGAGTATTGTTGGATAATCGACGTGATTATGCAATTTTACTAATTAATCAAGCGCTAGATTTGTTGTTGGCTCGTTTGTAACGGTTTTAAATGCGTGTTGGATTGGTCTGCGTAGTAGATACTGGGGTAGAAAGAATTACAATCATAATGGAATTTTAGACAACTCCGAAATCAAAATAAAAACAACCAATCGAAAAGATGACGTAATGATAATGCCCCAAATAATTTATTACGTTTTAAAAACTAAGTATAAAGAAAACCGATGAAAATTTTTCGACCAATCCATACGTCAAGGGAAGAGTTTTATCTATTCAACTAGCGACCCGCCCCGGCTTCGCACGGGTTTAATACATATAAACCTACCTCTGAATCACTCTATCTATTAAAAAAACCGCATCAAAATCCGTTGTATAGTTTTAAAGATATAAGCAAACATACATACATACGCGGGAAGCGGAAAGCGACTTTGCTTTATACTATGCATGTAGTGATAAATAAAATTTAAAAGGGACCTCCTTGGAACTATTCTCTACGCAATAGAAAATAATCTTCAAAATCAGGTCAACATGATTGTATAAAGTCGTGCGTGGACATACTTACAGATACGCGTCAATTTTGAACCTTCTCCTTTTTGCTTCGTCGCGTCGGTTGATGTTGATGATTAGAATGACTTGACAAACTCAATGTTTACGACTAATCTTGATTAGTTTGTGCATTTTTAATCTACGAAATATCATCAGACATCCTCTCAGATCTTCAAGTAGGTACCCAGACCGTTAAATATGTCTAAAGGGGTTAGTCAGGGCACACCCAAACATGTTTTGGTTTCTGAACTGATAAACAAATGAAAAGGCCGTCTAACATTATACTCGTAAATCCGGACGTTTTATGAATGGTTATAATAATATTTAGTTAGATGCTCGTGACCATGCCCTGGAATAGCATACTGACTACTTATCCAGGTCCAGATTTTCCTAATAGGAATCTAGTCTAAACTACTATAAAGAGGTAATTTTTTTATTTTTGTTTGTAAGGACATTCTAAAAACTACTGAATTTTAAAAAAATAAACTATTTTATACTAGCTGCCCGCCTCGGCTTCGCACGGGTGGTACCTGGATAAAAAGCCTATGTGTTATTCTGATGTATGCATATTACTGTTAAGTTTCATCTAAATCAGTTCAGTAGTTTTTGCGTGAAAGAGTAACAAACACACACACACTCATAAACTTTCACATTTATAATATACTAGCTGCTCGCCTCGGTTACGCACGGGTGGTACCTGGATAAAAAGTCTACCGATTTTGTGCAAACTTCACATAAACCATTTATAGTCCGAACAAAGCCTAAACATTTGGTTTGGATAGGTGAGCCCGTTCTTGAGTTATACAATTACAACGAAAAGTGGCATTGATTTTTATATATATAGATAAATTTGATTTCCCCACGAAAAATTCAATTATCTAACCTAAAGTATCAATAATTTGCCTATATTATTAATTAGTACCAACCGTGCAACGCCGCCGGGGCGAACTACTAGAAGGTACCTACTTAATAAGTGGGACAAGTTTTTATGTTGATGTCGGAACTGGCATTGCGTTCAAGGCTGGTGGTGTCCGCCCCTCGTCTGCGGTTTTCAGGCTTTTCTCATCGTTCACCAGCTGCCGTTAAATATAGACGCAGGTTCTGGTTAAAACATTGTAATTTCAAGTAATTACCCCATGTGGAAGGCTTTATGTAGTGCTTATATCATAACTTTGCCCGTTATACATAAGCACCTTGGAGGAGTTGACTTTTTTACAATTTATTTATGTTACTACCTATATTTTACCAATAGGTACCAAATCTTGCGTGATTTCACCATCGGGAATTTAGGAAAGGGTTATAATTATATTTACTTACATTATAAAAATACAATTTGTTTTTATTTTTTTCGATGATAAATCTTTAATAATAATATTATAAATGCGAAAGTTTGTGATAAGGCTGCTATGTTTATTCCCTTATCAAAAATAAACGACAAAACGGATTAAGATGGAATTTGCTGGAGTACTTATGTAAATAAAAAATCAGAATAAATAAAGGGGGAACTTACTTATAAGTAATATGAAAAACAACCCCTAAATTATAAAAAAACGCAAAAATGATGATTTTGGTATAGATGGCGCTGGTGTGCAACAAATCTGACATCACAGACTAAAATCATATAGCCGTCATAGCAACGCAGTTTTGACTAATGAATGATACGCATTCTACCAAAATTCGTAATTTATTTTATCAGTACAAGGTTTGTTGGGAGGAAGTTGGTTTGTTGTTTGAGGAAGATTGGAAGTTATCTGAAATTGCTTTTTTCTATGCAATTATTGAAATTAAGGCAGGACAAAGTCTGTCATAGGTCGGCTAGTATTTAATAGATGGTCTGAACATTCAGTATTAGTTTTAGGGAGTCTTGATACACTCTATATACTTATTATACCTTTACGATGGTAAAGAAAAATAGACTTTATACATATATTTGAGGCTACAACTACTAGTAAAAACCTAAAAACTCCGTCACTAGAGTGGCCACTAACTCTATTTTCTGTACCGTCAACGACGTCTTTATACCCACCTATTCAAATTACTGTATTCTCATTATGGTCTTAAAAATCAGTGCACTTGTGGTAACCATCATTTTTGCCAAATACAATTTCTTGGTACACCTAATTGCCAATTTGGCATACAATGTTGGTAGCAGCAAAATACCGTGGCCTTTTATCATTGCACCGTCTCATTGAAGCCCTGATAATGGGAGGCTGAGGAGTAAGTCACGAAGTAAGGTACCGCGGGCGCCCACCTGTGCTCAAATTTATTTAAAATTTAAAAATCTTTGTTATAATTTCACTTCATTATGATGCGGTCGTGCGCAGTCGAAAGGCGGCGCTTTTACAGATTTAGTAACAAACGAACCGGAATTAAACTACTTATGTAGCGTGTATTAGCAGCGATGGGTTTGCAACCTGTCACATATACAATAAGTACTTACTAATGCAAAATGTGTGCATGTCCCAAATATAATGTTTGGACGTGCCTCTGACTAACTTCTTTAGACATCTTCGAGGTTTTTAGAGCCTGAAAATCTGAGATTGTGTGTATTGTGGGTAGGAGCCTATTTAAGAGTTACAGTTATGATGATATTTATTAATGCCCCTCTAGTAAATTTTGTATTCTGTATTGTTAACTTGTAAGTTACATTATTTAAATATTTTTGTAAGTTCATCATCATTTTTTTTTCTGTCAAAAAAAACAGAAACAATTAACTTAAAAACGAAACAATTTATTGCGAATTTTATTTTTGGTTTCGTAACTTGCCTATAAATAAGTGTTCTAAAAAAGAAAACTCGTAAACAAATAAATATAGGAACTCGTCAGAAATCTCCAAGCATATGTAGACATTCAATTACAAGACATTCAATTCAACATTTAAAAGAGAAAAAAAAAAGCATAATCAGTCCATGTCATTCTCAAGTGATGCACATAACTACCAACCAAAGAACAAAATTATTTTTTTATATGGGTACCTAAGTTATAGGTAAGTATAGATAAATATAAAGCTAATGGAATATTCTGGACCATAAAATACTTAGGTATAGTGTTCCTAGAGCAAAGTGACCACATCTCCAACATCGATGGCCTCTTCTTCGTATATTTGCTGGCGATCTTCATTTGTCCTTGCGAGTTTTAACTCCAGTTTTACCACTTCACTCCTCACGAGCACAATCACGTAGCATTGGATTGCTAAGTAAAAATAACAAATTAAATATTATTTCCTTCACAGTTATTATTATGAGCATGTGATGAGGTGCACAAACAGTTTTCGTCAAAAAAAAATACGTAAAACAGTTCTCTACTTATAGTTTACAGGAAAAGAACAAACAGATTATAAGAACATACAGAACCCTCAGTGCGTGAGTCCGACTCACACTTGTCCGGTTTATATAATGCCTTATTCTTCTGAATTTGGTCGCGTGGAGGCGCAGCTTCACCTATCTCCTAAGACGTTTCAAAGTGATCCTTATGATTTTATTGAAATAGATACCTTTGGTAGACAGGAATTGAAATAAACCCTAAATAATCTTACCTATCGCAAACAGAGCAACTCCTGTATCGTGGTACATCGCTCGCGACAAAAGGATGAAGGTAGGGACCAACGCAGCCAGCGATGTAACCACTGCGTAGCAATTGAAGAGACGTAGCATGTTAATGTCTTTCTGAAACATAGCAAATTCAATAAATGTTAATTAGGGTGCACTGGTTGTGGGCATTTTAACAACATTTTAATTTTAAAACAATCGAATTATATTTAAAAAAAATGATTATAACGACGATTCTTTAACAACATAGAATAGAGTATTTGTCTATCTCCTAGGTTAAGAAATGATTTTGTAACAGGCGATATTAATTTATTAACTATTCATATTTATATATTTGTCTATTACGGGAAATATTTGGTTGTGGTCAAAACAGTCTAGAGGTTCAACGCACCAGAAATGCCACTAATCAAAACGAACAATAGACAAAGAATTGTATTAACTATAGAGTTAGATAAGACTAAACAAGTTTTTTTGCTATGCTTAGTTATTGACTGCCAAAATTGAAAATGACCAAAACCGGGGTAGGCACCACAACCGCCCTACTTACCTACCAAATTGTCAAGTTGCCAAATAATCATGTTTTTTTCATAAAATACAATCATATTCTCCTTGACAATCATTCGTCACATTATAAATTTATGATGAGACGAATGATTGTCAAGGATGAATCATAATACTCCTATAATAACCTACTTACCCACAAGCTTTGCTTTGTTTGGGGCTAGATGGGGTTGTATGAAAAGTCCACCAATATTTTATTTATATACTTAGGTAAAACTAGCTGTCCCGACAGACGTTGTCCTGACAAATTTCACACCCATTTTTAAACCCACAGAAAAAAAAAACAGTTTTTCCCGAACTTTATGCCACCCTTATCACTTAGGGGTATAAAAAATACTCTACAACCTATTCTCATACCTACCAAATACCTATACTTACACAAAAAAAAAATAATAAAATCGGTTAAGCCGTTAGGGAGGAGTTTGGTTACAAACACTGTGACACGAGAATTTTGTGTTTATGATATTTTTTTAACTGTATTTTTCTTTACCTGGCATCCAGCTATAAGCAGCAGGATATTCAAGATCACACTCATTCCGAATATGCTAAAAAGAACTGTAGCGGTCGCCACCTCTAACGACCCTTCGATGAACTTCGATTTCTTCAGCTCTGTGGTGAAAACCAGCCATGCCACTGCTGCGAGGGAGAATATCTGGAGGAAACGGTGATAGTAGGTAGATGTAGAAGACAGAACTTTCTAGATTAGTAGAAAAAAGATAGACAGGTGAAAGCAGATATATTCTGACTTTCTGAGCACTTAAGTTGCATACTTACTCACCTAAGGTACCTACCTACCTAACTAAAAAAAAGGGTCACTAATGTAATTCGCAGTACGGTAGACATCCTCTCAGATCTCCAGGCGCTCAGATCCTTAAAGATGTCTAAAGGAGTTAATCAGAGAAACGTCCAAACATTACATTTTAAACATGCCAACATTTTCAGTAGGTAGGGAAGGTACATACCTAGTTAGCATTCATTCCACACGTGACAGGTTGCAAGCCCGTCGCCGCTTACAAGAATACTAACTGGTTTCCTCACGATGTTTTCCTTCAGCATTATAAGGAAGTGTTGCACTGCCTAGTAGATAGGTACCTACCTAATAGTAGGCATTGTATTGGTATGTCATCTTTGATTAGGGTTAACTTACAATGTTAATAATTCCAAAAAACAATATTCCTTGCCGTAAAGGGCAACAGAAACAACACCTCTTCACTTCTAAAACTTTGACCATGATCACTGATGTCCAAAAATAAAATAAAAAACAAAACTTTATAACTATTAAAAGTAATTGCAAATAAATTGTGAATTAAGCAATATTGGCAACCTTCTGGTGCGTAACTTGTAACATAAGTAAACATCTCGGTCGATAAATTATCATTTCTGCGATATAACCTAAACAAATAAAGTCATCTTTAAAACAATGTCAATGGAAATCGGTTCATTGACTCTATGCAATTTTATAATAACCCTTATTATTAGGATGGTAGGTAAGTATCTACAATTTATGCTATACGTAGGTAACTTAACTTATAGGTAGTTATAGGCTGTTGGCAGTCCCTTTAAAATAAATAAATAAGATTAAATGTAATATATGGAATAGGTAAGTACCTATTTATATTGCACTAGCTGCTCGCCCCGGCTTCGCACGGGTGGTACCTGGATAAAAAGTCTACCGATTTTGTACAAACTTCACATAAACCATCTACTAAATAGTCCGAACAAAGCCTAAACATTTGGTTTGGATAGGTGAGCCCGTTCTCGAGTTATAAAATTACAACGAAAAGTGGCATTGATTTTTAAGATTAGGTTGGTAACTAAGTAGATGGATTAGAGATCTAGGATTAAGAGGGTCTAGGTTGTCATGTCCGAACTCTACGACCTCACATATTAATATTTTTTTTGTTAACCAATATTTTATGGGCAGAGAAAATTTCCCATGTTTTGCGCCGCAGCAGTCAATAGGGTAACACGGGAAACCGAACCGAAACATGACATCTACCGAACCATTTCTGCAACTAATACAAAACCTGTGTGAGATTTCGCTATGCTAAGAAAAAGAAAGTACACGTAGTTAGTGTTAGTGATAGATGACATTAAATTATGGGTGTAATAATGTAACACAGCATTCTAAACTCAAACTAAAGGTAGGATAGATACAAGTGATAGGTACAACCACAAAAATGCTCCAGAAACAAATCCTACAGTCATAGATTATTTATTAGTTCAATTTAGTTCATTACCTATTCTTAGTGTCCAGCTATAACGGTAGGTAGGTACTTATTACTCGCTGATTATCAGTTATTGCATAATTGAGCCACCCACTCGCAGACCCCCAACAACACCGATTATCTCCATTGTTTATTTTTCGTTCAATTACCATCTGGTTACTGCTAATTGAATTGGCGGTGTGTTTGCTGATTTAGTCAGATTATTGTTTGTTTTTGTAGAGGGGGGCCAACTACCGACCAGTGTGTAGGTATGAAACATAAATGTGAATCAATTTCATTTTAGAAGTGCGTCTGAGTGCGGTACGTCTACCTATTATTATCAATAGGTAAGTTGTATCAATTGAACTCCTATCACACTAAATAATTAATGAAGTATACTTATTGCTAATTTAATTGTGGTAGGGGTTGCTCGAAATGTTGTGTTTTATTTCGAGTTTTTATTCAATTCTCGCTTGATCAGATCAACAAATTAGAAAGAAACATCTTGCTTTGATCGTAAATAAAATAAATCGTTTGGTCTATACAAGTGAACACAATTTTTATATTATAACGTAACAATGCGAGCCCTCTGTCTTCCTAAAGAAAAATATTTCAATTGCAGAATATGCAGATGCAGAATGAGATAAATGTAATTTACATAATTTTGACAGCATTGTTGCTTGCTTCCATCTTGCTTCCATGCACAAAACTATGCTCTTTGCGTAAAACACTATCGATAGAACGAATGATGAATAAAATCGAGTTGTAAAGTTGTAAATTTGTAATTGAACATGAGTCAATCTTTCACTCATTCGTTCGTTTGATATTTTATTTTAATTTTTAGTCTGTTTACTGATTTTACTGCGATTTACGGTGATTTACGGTTGTTCGAGAATTGTTACAGAATTCCTGTTAGATTTTACATAAAAATATTATAAAAAATTGCAGAAATATTATACTTTACTGAGGTAATAATTATACAATGCATTAGTACATAAAAATAGAAAAATCCATAGTTTTGAGGTTAGATAACATACCGTGCATTAGGTAATTTCGTTATTTTGCTTAGTTTTCTTGTAAATTGTTAGTGATTAATATCATAATTCAGTGCGAGAGTGCCTATTACTCGATTTTCTACAAGGCGGATATACGTACCGTAAGAAATAGCACTCAATTTTGACATGTATCGTCGCAAACAATCTGACTCAATATTATCCATGGATTTTGCAATACCTACCAAATAGTAAAGCCGATTCTTCAATCCGCCTGAAAATAAACCAGTCGGATACCTACCAATTGCTTTTGTATTACAGAAATGGCAGCTCAGCTCTTCAATCGAATTGGTCAACTGGGTCTTGGAGTGGCAGTCATCGGCGGTGTCGTAAACTCGGCACTTTACAATGGTACATACTTACCTACAATATTTCCATGTAACATTTACTTCTGTAGATTCGTTGTTAAAACTAACATTACTTATTCAAATCTTGTTCACACACAAAAAAATTCTCAGAAAAACTTGGCCACAATAATTGCCTAAAAATTGATACCACCTAAAGTGTTTCTAAAATGAATAGGCTAACAACTGATGCCAACTGATGGCTACATAGATGTATTACAGAAATAGTTCTGTAATACATTTATACCTATCAGAAGAATGCGGTTTGATTAAAACAATGTCACAACATCTGTTTGATATTGAACAGTCGAGAGGCTTTGGCTTTGCTGTAGTTGATACCTTGACCTTCTCATTTCAGTTGATGGAGGCAACAGAGCAGTAATCTTTGACAGATTCCAAGGTGTCAAGAATTTGGTTGTGGGTGAGGGCACTCACTTCTTCATTCCATGGGTGCAGAGACCTATCATCTTTGACATCAGATCGCGCCCCAGAAATGTTCCCACCATCACAGGCAGTAAAGGTAATGAAATCAATACTTTTCTGTGAATGCTTAAAAATTGCTACTTGAAGGTATTTTTCAATGAAAAACCAGTGTTTAAGCTGGCTAATCTTACCTTATCTTGTTCTTTGGACATTATAAATCTGCCAAACTTAAAAACTTTATTATTACAACCTACCTGTAGCATCAGATATGGTTGCAATTCCTGAACCCATTTTATTTGTGTAATTTGTTATCAGAATTAGTTATTATTTTTTTTGTGTTATATTACAAATGTCAATGTAAAGATGAGGTTATATGAAAACAGTAATTAATGACAAAACGATTTTGATTCATAGTCTCACCCCCTGCCTGTATTAAATTGTATGATTAAATGTATGTTATGATATACATTTCAGATCTTCAGAATGTGAACATCACACTCCGTATCTTGTTCAGACCCCTCCCCGACCAGCTTCCCAGGATCTACACAATCCTCGGTGTGGATTACGATGAGAGAGTGCTTCCTTCCATCACAGCTGAGGTCCTCAAGGCAGTGGTCGCACAGTTTGATGCTGGAGAACTTATTACTCAGAGAGAGGTAAGATAATAATAGCTTTAGATACTTACACCTAATGCACAGCACCTGAAATGGGTCCTGAAAAATATTACTCAACCACTCAACTCTCAACAACTTTACCAAGCTTTTTGGCCTATTCCTTGATTATTTAATGTGTGTTATCAAATTATAATGCTGACTATCTGTTCACAGGTAGTGTCACAAAAAGTCAGCGAACTCCTTACCGAGAGAGCGTCACAATTCGGTTTGATCCTCGACGACATTTCCATCACACACTTGACCTTCGGCAAGGAGTTCACCCAGGCTGTTGAGTTGAAGCAAGTCGCCCAACAAGACGCAGAAAAGGCGAGATTCCTCGTCGAAAAGGCAGAACAGCAGAAGAAGGCAGCTATAATCGCCGCTGAGGGTGACGCGCAAGCAGCCATATTACTGGCAAAGTCCTTCGGCATTGCTGGCGAGGGTCTGGTCGAGCTTAGACGTATAGAAGCCGCCGAGGACATTGCTTACCAACTAGCCAAATCCCGCAACGTAACTTACCTTCCCGCTGGACAAAATGTACTCCTCAACCTTCCCACTCAAGGCTAATTTGAAACTTTGAAACTTTAGGACTGAAAGAACACTTTGGCTTGCGCACATTGGCGGACGGTATATATTTCAATGATGTGTGATCAGCTTCGGAGCATCGCAGCGCAGTTTTGTGTTACTCCGAGTCAGATAAAAACTTATTTCGATTGGATAACTATTAAATTCAATTGAAGAATTTTAAATCCTCTGGCGTACCGACCGCCAATGTGAGTAGGCCCTGAAACAGTGAAATCGGGATCGGTTCTGTACTGCATTTGTGTATACACAATATAATTGTATAAGTATGTTGCATTTGAAGACTATGGTATGGTACCGCCAATAGATTGTAGTCAAGATTTAGTTTTATGAGAAATTGTAATTAAACATTAAAGTATAATTTGTTGAATTCATCTTTGTCTTTGACAGTATTCCACTCTCAAACTAGACTCAGAAATTCCACAATAATTTTAGCAAGCTTTTCTTTATCAATTTACTGTAAGTTTAAAATAAAAACTTACCTAGTAGAGATAGGGATAAAAGTAAAAGATACAGTTATTCTCTAGTGTCACAACCTTATAAATTGTTCTTCACTATCACTACATAGTATAAAGCAGTCGCTTTCCGCTTCCCGCGTCTGTATGTATGTATGTTTGCTTATATCTTTAAAACTACACAACGGATTTTGATGCGGTTTTTTTTAATAGATAGAGTGATTCAGGAGGAAGGTTTATATGTATTAAACCCGTGCAAAGCCGGGGCGGGTCGCTAGTCCAGTATAAACTTATTAGTAAAAATTTATAAAATCAATCTTGTTAATGAATTCTCTCAGGTCTTTATTTAAGACAAAAAAATATTGATGTACTTAAAGGTATTTATTTCAATAAAATCACAGGATCACTCTGAAACATCTTATGAGCTTATAGGTGAAGCTACGCCTGTTCCTCACGACCAAGCCTAGAAGAATCAGGCAACAAACATTTTTTTTTTCAATGATTCTTACCTTAATATTATGTAGCACTCCAGTGTGGTGCCAATCTCGAAAAAAGTGAAGATTCAAACAAGAATAATAAATAAAAGTACTACCCAAGTAAAAGAAAGATCATGTCAAAGGTTCTCACCTATTTTTTCATAAAGTCAAACAACACACACTTATTGATAGTGTAGGTAGAGTTGTGTTGTCACACATGTATATATACACTACCAAGTGATTACTTTTAATGGTGCGGTCACATACGCGTACATTCACTAGCGCGTTCAACGAGCACGGGCATGTGAACCGGTTGCTTTTTGAATTTGAACGTGAATTGCATTGAACCGATACGCTCTCCATTCAACGACCAATTCAACAATCAATTCAAACCACCGAGCTTGTGAACACGTTGATTTTGAATAAGCTCGTGAATCCGTCCGATCCATCGATTGTCGGTATTTCGACACAACATCAAAGTGGAATTGCTTGGCGCTCGATGACAAATTATGACCTCGGTTTTCAATCCGATGGTTATGGGTTCGAATCTCGACAGGTCAAGCGATCGCGTATTATTTTTACCTTTATCTATGTAGGTGGATGTAGGAATACCTACAAGCAAAACACCTCCCTTCCTACTTACTAGCCATTATTATTATAATGCTGTAGCCAAATGTAATGTTTGGACGTACCTCTGACTGACTCCTTTAGTAGTTTTTTGTGGATGTGAGATCTACCGTACCTAGTAACCCACCTACTTGGATTAAAGTCGTGATCCTAAGTATTTAATTTCATTTTTAAATAATTATTACCTACCTACTTAGTACTTGGTATTAGCTAAAAATAAATGAAATGAAATAGTTAGGATCATGACTGCAATCCCTAAGAAGAAATCCTCTCAGATGTCCAGGCGCTTAGGGGGTAGCCAGAGGCATGTCCAAACATTGTATTAGGCATATGCCCTTCATTTTCAAGTAGGTAGGTACCTACCTACTTATTTAGCATTCCATACGTGATATATAGGTAGTTAGTTAGTTATAACTAATAATACGCGATGTACCTACCTACCTACTTATAAGTACTTAGGTAGGTACCTACTTACAAGTACTTAGGTATGTAGGTATATAATAATATATAAAATAATAACATGGGACTCTCATCAGAATCTATACTAATATTATAAATACTAACGTAGGTAACTGTCTGTCTGTAGGTACCAACGCCGCGTTGAATGTTGAATTGCTTGGTGCTTTGAATGGCGAGGCCCGATCGCCTGTTCACACACGGCTTGCTGCACGCGCTAGAGAATGGACGTTTAAACGCGCGGTGTGAACGTACCATTATGATTGAACAATAGCCGATTACCAAAAATCTTTGAAAAGTAGGTACACAGTACACAGTTTTTCTTCAAATTCATGGTGTCAAATCCAGAATTTGTGGTGCTGATACCATCAATTCTATTTGCCTGAGCATTTCCTCATCCAGTGTGAGCTCTGGTTGATCACTTTTCAGTTCACAAGAGCTTTGTTCATCTTCCTTGTCCAGAACAAAACTATGATCTATCGCTTCTTCAGATTCTCTGTGAGTTTCATTACCCTTATTCATAGTATCAATAGTGGGATTATTCATGCCATCATTTCTGGATATCTTGTTGATAAACAGATTTTCTCTAATGCAAGCCTCTCTCACATATTTCATTTCTTCATTATTCAAACCTGGAGGGAGTGTTAGCTTGCACAAATCAGCATTCTCTTTAAAGTTTTTAATTAAACTGTCCACTTCCTCTTTGAAATGTTCATGGTTTTTTTCTCTCGCAAGACCCGGAAACTGATCTCTCAGTTTATTCTGATTGCACAAGTTTCTAGTGCTAACCAACAGTTGCAATTCAGCATTCAAATCTGCATCATATTTTTTTTTGTGCTTTAGTGTTATTGCTTGTCGGAGTCTTTTTTCTGCACAATCGTATTGACCAATCATTCTTAGGGCCTTTGCATTTTGGAAGAGAGCTTTACTGCTGGTCCATAGGCTGTTTAATCTGTTGAGCTCATTGCAAGCTATGCAAGTTTTTAGGGGCTGTTTCATTTTATTGTAGCAAACTGCTAAATTCAAATATAACCTCTTCAGTAGCTCTTCTTGAACTTTTTCCTCAGCTTCATTAGCCAATCGGCATTTGTGGAGTAGGACTATCGCTTGCCTGAACAAACTGACAGCCAATGGGAGGTTCGATGAACTCTGAAGTCCTGAGCTGTATAGGAACATTACTTTTTCTTTAACTTTTTTAAACATGTTAGGTTCTGATAAGTTGAGTTTTCTGAAAAAAGTAAACAAGTCAGAAATTATCTCATGTTTTAAAATAAAGTTGATAACTATTACATATAAAAACATCTGTACTGTCAAGTCCGGAGACATACTCTCAGATCTAAAGGCGCTTAGATCTTGAAGATTTCTAAAGAGGGTAGTCAGAGGTGAGCATTCCATAAGTGACAAGTTGCAAACCCATCCCCATATTGAGTATAGAGAATAAATTATACAAACCCTTGTTTAGGAGTCAACATGCTCTTAAGTAGTCTTATATAGAAAATACATTGTGCCGCTGGTTTAATTCTGGGTGGAATCCCCATTTCTCCATACATCAGATGATGAGTAAAGAGGAAGAGTGATAGTTCTCCAACTAACATTGTTCTTATGGCAATCTCAAGCCCAGGCAAGATGGCAACATCTTTGAGGTCAACTTCCTGAAAAAAAAAACAACAATTTGATTAATTGAATGATAAACTTAACTCGTCATTAATTTGGAAATAAAATCAAAGCTGCACCTTTTGAAAAACTATAGAAAACAACACTAAATAACAAAAAAAAAAACTTGTACCTTTTAGTAGAGAACCCCTCAGCTCAAAAGTCCACATAAATCAAATCAAATCAAATCAAAATCATTTATTTGCAACTATAAAGGTACAACTATAACTATTTATTCCTAGGTACCTACAATTAATTATGATGTACCTAAGTACTTAGATACAACATAGAAGAGTACTAACTAATTGATGTAAACGGGTTTGGGCAGGTACTTAATTAAGCAAGTTGCAAAATGGTCCCAACTCAGCATATGCAGGTTATAATAACCTACGCTGATCTTCCGTTGGGGCCTTGAGAACCATGGTTAAAAAAAGAAATAATAGATAAGAGTGGACGTGTTTACACTAGTTATGATTTAAACTAAAATTAACAACAAAAATGGTACGTAAAAAAATAAAAAAATACTAAATATAGTTCTAAAATATAATCCTAAAGAAAACCTACACTCCAGTAAAAGAACATAAGACACACTGGTGGACCTTACACAACACTATCTAGCCCCAGGCTAAGCAAAGCTTGTTTTATGGGAACACAAATGTTTATCTTGGGTAGGAATCAAATCAAACCCACAGCCTACAGCACAAAAGGCAAAGTTACTACCAACTGAGCTGCGAGTCCAGTCAAAGCCAACTCTCGGATAATATTAGATAGATAGATAGATAGATAACACTTTATTGATTACCACACATTCACACGTATACGAATATTTATGAACAGAAAAAAATAATAATAATAACACTATGCTTAAAGGTAATACAAAGGGCGGCCTTATCGCTAAAAGCGATCTCTACCAGGCAACCTTAGAATGGACTGGAATGAACATATAAAGAGAAAGGATTAGAACACTTACCAAGGGTTTCCTCACAGTCATAACATCAAAAGGCTCATTCTCATTTTCCCAGTATGCTGAAAACACCACATATACTGTAAAATCATCAGTAATAGGCATGCCACCACCCATTTCAAGAATCAGCTTTTTTACATATCCATTTGAATCTATGGCGGTCATTTTTTCATTAATAGTTTTGAAATCTTTGATCGGTTCTCCACCTATTGTGTCCATAGCAATGGTATTATCAGCATCAACAGGTTCTGTACCGGCTTCGGCTTCATCGTACATTGTATTGATGTTGAACACTGATCCGGAAGATTGAACCAGCCTGCATCAAGATAGAAAATAGTTTTAGTAAAAGTCAAAAAGATACTTTTATAACAGTGATATCATCATAATTTTCGGCACAACATGTTGACAAACATGTTGCGAAGAGGATTTGGCTTATGTTTTACAACCGACCGCCTGCCTGACATCAACCCTCTTTTGGATTTTAATAGTGATACATTATTCCCAAAATGAAACAATGAAAAAAAATTATTTGCAGGTAACATAAACAAAAAAAATAAAGTACAAAGAGGCTTGATTTATAAAATTAATAAAGTAATTTTGCTGGTAAGTTTTAATACAAAAAAGGATTTATTAGCGGTCTTCGCGCTAGGCAAGCCTGAAGCCTGTACCTATAGTGAGGCCAGTTGTGAAAATAGTGATACATACCCCAGATCCAGTCCTTCCTCTAAAGTGATTGTTGGTCCCGTTTCCATTTTTCGGGATTCTAGTTCTCATATGTTTGCGCTTGTGTTTATGCACTTTTCCCACCGAGAAACAAACGAATAAGCAGAAATACTATTTCGTTTTGTGCCGGTAGGTTTATGTAAATAAATAAATAATAAAATTAATAATTAATTTATGTAGGATTTGGGTAGGACGAGACGTTGAATTGAAAACTGAAAAGTGTTGCCGCTAAGGCAAAAAAAAACGCTAGACTGGCATGTCTGGCATCAAAAAGTCGCTTGATTTTATGAAAAATCTAGACAAGCAAAGACAAGTTTAGTGTTGCTAACTTTTTTAGCGTAGGTACATTTCACAGTGAAAAAACGTACCTGTAAAAGGCTTTAGTTGTATTGTAATCTCATACCAGATTTTAAACTAAAGCCTTTTACAGGTACGTTTTTAGACGAGCAATCGTCGACATACAGCCTCTTAAGAGGCTCCCAGTCGCTGATGGCTCTTTTTCGAAACGAAAAAAGAAATACTTCTGAACAAGCCACATCTCCTATTTTTATAAGTATATTACTTCAGGTTCCTACCTAGATTTCTATTAAGCTGAAAACATAATCCCACCAAAAACATTCTGTAAAAAACTAGCCAAGTCTCGATGGAGCTGTTTGTTTATCTCTAAAAAGTAATGAAATCTAGACAAAGTCGTGTCAAGTCTGAGGTTCTTTACTGCGATTTCTTTATTATTATAGAATGTTGTGTGACTTGGCCGTTGAACATTCTTTATACGTACTAACCACTAGGGTACAAGTCAATTTTGTTTACACGTAATGTTATATTTGTTGTAACTACCAATGTTTGTTAAGCGAAATAATAGCCAATACAGGTATTGGTAATTGGACGCTAGTGTCTTATTTTAGGCTGTTGTTGATCGTGCAACACATGCATTCAGCATTGACAATGCTGACTTCTGCTGTCTTCTTTTTGGAGCGTCAAATCGATCACCGATCTAACATAAAATAGACGTATTTTTTATACTGTTTGTTTCAGGCTCGCCTTTACAGCTTTATCAAGCCTACAATTGACTGGTTATTGAATCAACGTTTTCTAAGTGGCAATTTTCCATCGTTAATGGGTATAGCGGTTCTGGCGACAGATTGGTGCAATGGTGTCATGGAGCACCTGGTTTTGTACCCTTGTGTACTCTTCAACGGCCAAGTCACATAACATTCTATAATAATAAAGAAATAGCAGTAAAGAACCTCAGACTTGACACGACTTTGTCTAGATTTCATTACTTTTTAGAGATAAACAAGCAGCTCCATCGAGACTTGGCTAGTTTTTTACAGAATGTTTTTGGTGGGATTTCACTTCTTTTTGTAGAAACGTGGGCTTATTGATTTATTTTATTAGATTTTCTTATTTGATAGTTTTTTTTTCTTTTTATGAGTAGTTTTTTTATTATAAAAACAAATCGTAAGCGCGTTTAAAATACAGTCAGCGCCATCTAGCGACGTGTGCGGGTATCACCGCCACTCTTAGTCCAATGCATTATATTTTGATAAAATTTTGAGCGAAATTAATATTTTAGTTTATTTAATTTGTGTAATGTTCGAGTAGAATAAAGTTAATCGTTCGACTATTTCTTCTTGTAAACTTGTAAGTATAAGTAAATATAAAAGCCAGTCTAGTCTTATCCAGAGTTTTCCTTTAATTTTATTGCGTACTAGCAGTCCGCCCCGGCATCGCACGGATGTAATAATGATATTATAGGTAATTTTTTTACACCTTGGGTTACATTATTGAATTTTTCTTAAGGACCCCTTATAAAACTTTTAGTATCGCAGACTTGTTTTGTAGATATTGATGTTCTCTTTAAAACTGTAGTACATCACTTTGCTCTATTGTCAACAATTTCCGCAGAGTACGCGGATTTTTTTCACACGTTGGGTTACATTATCGAAGTTTTCATACGGATCCCTAATAGTGAGACATATGGTATTGCATACTTTTTTGTAAATATTGATGTCCTCTTTAAAACTGTAGTACATCACTTTGCTCTATTGTCAACAATTTCAGCAGCGTACGCGATATAAGGATTTTTTTGGTTTTTTTTACACGTTGGGTTACATTATCGAAGTTTTCATACGGATCCCTAATAGTTAGACATATAGTATTCCATACTTTTTTGTAGATATTGATGTCCTCTTTAAAACTGTAGTACATTACTTTGCTCTATTGTCAATAATTTCCGCAGCAAACGCAATATAAGGATTTTTTTTAATTTTTTCACACTTTGGATTACATTATCGATGTTTTCATACGGATCCTTAATATTTTTGAAAATATACAATAGCCTATGTTCATCAGGGATAATGTAGGATTCTAATGGTGAAAGAATTTTTCAATTCGGTCCAGTAGTTGAATATTTTTTATAAAGGCGGTAAGTCGATCTCTAATAGTTTGGTTAGGCTCTTGTGTTTTCTTATCAGGGTCACCAGGTACTCCAGATCTTCGATTATCCTAGTTTTTATGGTTTTCCCTTTATGTGGCCATTAAACCCTAACTCTGTACCAAATTTCAGCTCTCTGAGTTTATGGGAAGTACTAGTTCTATTCTGATGATCATGAGTGAGTGAGTGAGTGAGTGAGTGAGTGTCTGTCTAAAATGCGAAACTTTGCTTTCGCTTATCTTCGTAACTAAATGACCTACAGACTTGAAATTTTGGATTTTAAGTATGTGATTATGGCTTACTGGATGACGAAAATTTCAGCGTTCTGGTCTTATCCAGAGGTTCTCAAATAGGGGCCTGAAAATGCGGCGAAATGGTTCCAGTAAAGGATGGTACGGCAGTGTTTGCTTCGCGCTCGACTTGGCGGGGGCACTGCCGTGCCCCCAAATAGCAGAAACTTTTCACGATAAAGATATTATTTCAAAATGATACGTTTTAGAATTTATGATCGAAATATTTTATATATACCTATTATTAAAATCAACTTGTGATTTATTGTTAAAGATAGGTAATATGTAGATCTAGATTTCTATTAGAATAGATTTTTGATAAGTAATTGTACATAATTTATATCATTTTTCAAACTATCGTGATTAGGAGACATAACTATTGATTAAATTAAAGGTAAAAACGTGATAAACACCCGTGTTAAAATCAATAATTTATATCATTAATTTATTCGAAAAGCTAAGGCGGACCACGCTCCGACGTGTGTTTGTCGTCATTGCAGCGGTCGGTAGGATTATTTATCGAAGTGATTAAAGATGGGCACATCTTTATTCACATATACTATACATTATAAAATAGATGTGGCTTGTTCACAAGCATTTATTTTTTCGTTTCGAACAAAAACAATCGTCGACTGGGAGCGCCTTAAGGCCATAATCACATTACTTTGCCTAACCGTTTGAATATTTCTGTCTGGAAATATTTATTGTTGAAAGATCAGGATTCGAAGGTTTGCCTAGCCGTGTCACAGAATAAAACACGCGGAGTATTCTAATTTAAAATAAATAATTTTATTTTATTTAATTTTGTTTATTGATTCACTTAAACACTAGGTATTGACAAAATTTATCTTGTTAGGTAAGTAGGTAGGTATTATATAAAACAAGCTGACCCGGCGAACTTCGTATCGCTTTAAAATTAACAAATGTTGTGTTAAGTTCCCGTTCCCGTTATCGTTCCCGTTCCCGTTTCCGTTCCTGTTTTCCTGCTTTTCTCTTGAAATTTTTCATGAATTTTCTTTGCTATAAACCTCACGGAGCCCGAGACCTTTCCAACGAATGCAAAACCGTGGAAATCGGTTAGTGCGTTCTGGAGTTATGGCGTCAGAAAGGAAAACCCGACTTATTTCTATATATTATAGATTAAGTAGATAGGAACCTAAGACCTATGTTTACGAGTATCCTAATGTCCCGTCCTAGGTTTTTGGTTCAAAGATTGCCTCAAGACAGCAATGTAGGATGAAATGAGGTCGTCCATTTTGTAGCCTAAAGATGTCTCGCATAGGATCTTGGTTCCTCTCATGAAATTGCCCATAGTCATATGGAAGAAAGTATTGCCAGACGACCAGTTTGAAATTTGCGAGAATGGGTGCGTAATTAGAACATCCTGAAACAAAATTAATTAATCTATTTAGTAGATATAGTCCAACGTGCCATGAAGTGAAGCGATTATAACTTTTGAAAGCTTCAAGACTCTAGACTTGCTGCACAAAAAAAAAACAGGGCGAGGGACGTAGTCTTGATTATGTAGTCGATGTTGATTATGGAGATGGCTAGGGCTACAAAAGACGATCAAAGGGAGATGAAGGCGACTTACATACAAGCAAATCTACGTCTGTTGATTTAGTTTAAGGGGCTCCCAGTCGCTGATTGCTCTTTTTCGAAACGAAAAAAGAAATACTTCTGAACAAGCCACATGTCCTATTTTTATAAGTATATTACTTCAGGTTCCTACCTAGATTTCTATTAAGCTGAAAACATAATAGCAGAAACTTTTCACGATAAAGATATTATTTCAAAATGATACGTTTTAGAATTTATGATCGAAATATTTTATATACCTACTATTAAAATCAACTTGTGATTTATTGTTAAAGATAGATAATATGTAGATCTAGATTTCTATTAGAATAGATTTTTGATAAGTAATTATACATAATTTATATTATTAATTTATTCGAAAAGCTAAGGAGGACCACGCGCCGACGTGTGTTTGTCATCATTGCAGCGGTCGGTAGGATTATTTATCGAAGTGATTAAAGATGGGTACATCTTTATTCACATATACTATACATTATAAAATAGGAGATGTGGCTTGTTCACAAGTATTTATTTTTTCGTTTCGAACAAAAACAATCGTCGACTGGGAGCGCCTTAAAGTGTGTTTAAATGTGTGTTTAGTATGTACATAGTTAGATGACATAAAAAATAAAAAATACATAAGTCAATGTCAATGTCACATCTACATAGGTAATCATAATTAAAATTACCTGTGTACCTACCATCTACCCGCCATTTATTTAAACTGAAGGTTCCTATTTAATAACACCTAATAGAACAGAATACAGAATACAGAAGCGTTTAAATAAATACTTAGGAACAGTTATTTCAGTTATTGCTTTTTTAAATAAATTGAATCTTATTTTAATCAGCGAGCCTTATAGGCAGGGTGAAAACATGAATAACGTAACAAGGAATAAGAAACTAGTAACTTACTCGGCTTTGTGGATGGATAACGCTAACACCATTCCTGTTAATTCCGATCACAACCATTTCAGGGTACGTCGGATCAGTCTGCTTCACTTCGAAGAATGCCGTCCCGAATGTCGGCATCTGGTATATTTTCTTCAGAAACTGTTCCTTGGCCTCGTTCTCGGTCATCACCCCGTGTTGTAGGTAAGCTGACGATATTTGCGATTTCCAATTCGAACTGGATTGAACTCGGATCATGTCGGGAGGTATTAAATCTGTTAACATCTGTGGTATGTCGGGCAGTCGACTTTGATCACCGCCAAATCTCGCTCTGAACACCAGCGCTGCTAAATCAGCAAGTTCTTGTTTGCTCGTTTTATGGTAGCCGCGAAGGTATTTCGGCAGCTCTTGAGGGTAGTAGAATATTTGATCGGCGTATTTATCCCTACCAGGGATTGTGTTTATCCAGAGTTTCTTCATGAAGAATATTTGGTAGTTCATTTGCATTTGAGAGCCAGCTGAAAATAAAAACAAAGATCATTAGATGGGCATTGCAACGTGTTATAAAAGAATACAAAATTTATCAAGGGGGCTGAAAAAGGACGTTGAAGTATGCTAAAAAGTTTTTATCTCTCATAGGAGGCGGTTGGTGATGATCAAATTTGAATTCAAATCTTTATTTGTGAAACACAAATTATTTAAAGTTGTGTGCACTGTGATCTGCGTTTAGGATACAAATGTTGTCTAGATGATATTATTACCTCCTCGAATAGGCCGCGTCTGCTTCATCCATTCCACCAACTCATGAATAAAATCAAAGAAGTAATAATTGTCTGGAACAGAGAACACCTTATCCACAATCTTCACGAACAAACTGAATCCATCGCTATTCTTCAAACTCAATCTACCAGTTATCTGTTCACACAGATCCTTCGCCCTTGTCGCAGAATCTACCTCAAAAGCTTCATCCGTATCATCGGGGAAGTAGACTTTGTGGTATATCTGCATGCTTCTGTGCTGTATAGCTTCGATTTCTACAATATAAGGCGCGTACATCCTGGGTCCGCTTTTCTGTGTTCTAAACACGCGTTTCATACACTCCTTTGCGATTGGATGAGGTCGGGTTTTAAGGAACTCCACAAGTTCCTTTATCAATGTTTGTCCGCAAGCAAACACGCCTGTCACAAGCCACATTAGCTCCCATCCGCGTTCTTCGCTTAGTTGTATTCTATTATGCGTCAGCTGTTTCATCAACTGGCAGTAAACTTCGTCGCGCAACAATGGTTCAGTGAGCGCGCATCTGAATATTTCATCAGTGTACTCTGTTGTAGACCTGGCTTTAGGGGCTGGTAAGTCTCCCATGTACTTTAATATTCCGTAGTATGAAGATACAGCTGATTTTGCTACATTTTCGTTATCAATTAGCTTTCTCAATAATGGTTTTCGTAAGGGTTCTCGCGAGTGTACCCATAAATCTCCCGCCATTGCTTTTTTAGCGGTGGTCAATGTAGTCTGTCTTGAAACACTAGAGTTTAGATCGTCGTTTGACCGGAAATGTTCCTTTGCATACTTCTCAAGTGTATGCATCCTCTTTCTCTGAATAGTGTTGTATTTGGAGTGCGATTTCTTTGCCAAATTAACATTTCCTTTCTTGAATACATCTAGTATTGTGCTCGATGGCAGCGCCATTGTAGGCACTATGTACACTTGCTCAGTTGGGAACAGCCCCTCTTCGCCATTACAAGTGCCATGGCCCCATGTGGAATGCATGAGTGTTTCTCCGGTACAATCTTGAAGTAAAGTAATCAGATCGCCTTTTTTGTATTGCAAGAATGATGATGCGTCATTATAACCCTCTGATTCGGTCTGAGCGATCGCGTAAATCGATCGACGCTTCAATCCGTCGATAAGGAAGATTATCAGAGAGCTCATTTCGCTTGCTTCAACGCTTCTAAACACGAACTCTTCTTGGTGTATTGTTCGGATCGTTACCCTGCCCAGTTGCTCATACTCTTCATCTTCGTTGTATGCTACATACGTTACTTCAGCGTAAGATATTTCGAGCAGAATGTGTTCAAGTTGGTCTACGATATAAATTCCAGTCCAATTGATAGCTATTATAACGAGTTCTTTGTTAATCGTCTCGCCCTTCAGCTTTATAGCTTCGAAGAACCGCGAGAAGAGCATAGGCCATTTCAATTTAGCAAAAATAACAATATCTTCTTTGCATTTCAACGGATCAATCTTTGACTGGATGCTTTGCGATGACTCAAACGCTTTTGTTACGTGATGTTCCCATTTAGTCAGAGCTGCGTCATTGGATTGGATGAATTGGTTTGGAATGTAATTGACTATTACTTTTCTTAACACGTTCGGATCAATCCTGCCTCCGAATTCTACGTAATGTTGTTGAGCTGCGATCATAGCCAAGTCTTTCTCTGAATTGCACCTATATTCTCCGAACTTAACACCCTTCGCCACTTGGTAGTAAATGAGATTGGTGGCAACTGGATCGTCGGCTGGGTTATGCCAGGGAGTGAAGATTTCTTTTCTATAGAAAAGCCTCCATGGCGCGTTCTTTTCAGCCGTACCTTGTTCTTTAGCGAACTGTTCGCACTGCGATATCGCATCCAATATGTGTTCTCCTTCGCTTCCTAGAGACAGAACCTTATCATACAGAGTTACATACAAAGAGAAACCGAAAGTATCAACCAGTCCTAAATTATCCGCGATTTGTTGACAAACCTCTTCGGAGGTTGTTGCAGAGTCTGTTTGGATGGTCTTCATCGACTCATCCATTAATGTGACAGTTAATAATATTGGTTTTTTCGTTTTTGTAGCTTGTAGTTCCAACCAGCTCGGGGGTTGAGTTCTTGGGCCGTTCTTGAAGGTTCTGACAAGTCTTCCTTCGCAGTAAGGTGCATAGCCAGGCGGTCCAGAGCGTATGAAGTTGCGTAGATATTTGACGAATTGCTCTGATGGTGAGAAGCAACCGATGCATAGGGAAAGAAGTATCCAACCGCGAGCGTGAGATGCCTTGGATGGGTTGTTGGTGAGCTGTTTGCATAGGTGGCATAGTATTTCATCTCTGTAAGCAAACGCTTAAGTCAACGAAAGAGAAGGTATTACCAACAAGCAATGCAATCTTTCCCTAGGTAGTAGGTGCTCCAGGTAAAATGGGGTATATCGAATTTGCGGGGCGAATGGATACAACACATTCAAACGGTTTTTTAAATACTTCTAACTCTTAACACAAATGTGTTGCAAATTAAGTAAGTTGCAGTTATAAAAACGATATTCGTAGTTTTACAATATCAGAGTTTAGCTAGATATAAACTTTTATTGGTTTTGTATCCATATTCGCCCTCTAATTCCATAAACTCCATCTTACGGCATTTAGAAAAACTTTGGCGCCAAACCAACAAAAAAAAAATGGCGGTTTAGTTGGCCAATCAGAAACGAATTTAAGCAGCAAGTTTTTTGTGGAACTAGCGCCCTCAATGAATAAATAAGGTACTATAATGTCGAAAAAGGTGACTTACCGAAGTTCTTTCCTAATGATTCCATGACCAATGATAAAGTGAAGCTTTTCCAAATTGGTGCTTCGGCGTGAGTTCAGCCAAGAGTTGTACATGTCGTTTGTGGTTTCGTCGTTCATCAAATTCTTCATAAATTCCTCATTCAGTTTAGTCTGCTTCTTCAACGTTCTCGACATCATTTTGTTTCTATTGGACTCATACGAGTCTTTAGATAAAATTTCCTAGAAATTATGTAAAAATAAATAAAGAAGACCCATTTTTGTCAAAATGAATGAATTAACTAATCACGACTGTAATCCCCAAGTACGGTACAGACATCCTCTCAAATCTCCAAGGGCGCTTAGATCCTTGAAGGTGTCTAAAAGGAGTAATCAGAGGCAGAGGTATTTAATTTGGCATATGCCTAAATTTTATGCCTAGTTAGCTAAATATTAAATTTACTTCGTGTATAAAAACTCAATTTTGGCCACTATCTTACCTCAAACTCTTTACTCCTCTGGAAAGCCCTTCCCACTGTATCAGTCAACTTGGTCATAACTGGTACGTTGTCCATCTTATCATCAACATATTTCGGCTCGGCCAAGTCTCCCATGAACCTCAGAATAGTGACCCACAAAGCTTGAGCTGCAACTTTGTCCATCGGTGAGGGTAGTTCTAAAAGCGAATGCTTGAGAGGTTTGCGCGAGTATTGGTGGCTAGTGTTGCCTATGAAGTAAGTCGCCGCGAATTTTCTGAAGTTGAACTCATCGAATTGCTCTTCGTCTTGTTGTTGGGGAATTGGGATTACGCTTGTCGCCAGAGGTTTGGAGGTAGATGACTGAAACAAATCATTAGTTCACATTTATGTTTGTTTTAGAAGTTTGACTAGTAAGCTCATTGGTGGGTAATCGTAATCGGCTTCAACTATCAAATTCCCATTGTTTGGTTGGTTTTTTAACCCCCGATGTAACAAGAGGGCTTTTATAAGTCTGACGTGTCTGTCTGTGTAGGTAATGGCGTAGCTCCTAAACGAATGAACCGATTTGGATGTGGTATTTTTTGTTCGAAAGGCTGACGTGCTTGAGATGGTTCATAGCTAAGTATAATTGTTGAAGGAATATTGAAGCAACTTCTACTGGTCTGATCAAATTAAAAGTAGTATCATCTGACTTTAGAGGCGGAGGTTTTTAATTTATATTCATAATCGGTCAAGACGCAAAGTCTGAACATACAGTTTTAAATAGTTTAAATAAACCTTGAATATAAGTACTTACCACTCCAAAACCAGTGCCACGAACTGTACCAGCCGGTGTCGCGCTGTCTTTTAAGAAACCAAAGACATCATCAACGTATCTATCATCAATTGCGTTAACATTATGAGCTTGGTTATCTATTGGCAAGTCCTTTGCTATCCATATCGACCTCATGAGCTCGTTATACTTCTTCTCATGATCGTCTTCAGCAGTTTTAACGTCACTTGCCTTCTGCATAATAGCTCTGTCTTGTCTGAGCTGAGCCAACTGCGCTTTGAGAATAGCACCCTTCTCTTTCACCAATTTCCTTATAAGGAATCCACGCGAGTTAGCTTGCAGTTTCCTGAAGAATATCCTCAAGTTTACGAAGGTCTTTCTCAGTTCCCGTGATTTGATAACGGCCTGTAGACGCAAGTAACCTCTTCGCATAGCCAGATACCTCTTTCTGTAACCTCTTGCGCGGAAGGTTTTCTGTAGAATTAGTGCGGCCGCTCGCATTCTTAGGAACCTTTTGCGATAGATAAATCTCTTTGCATTCGCCTGCACTCTTATCACGGCCGTTATCATCACCTTGTGGCGTAACTCCTCTAGAATCGCATCGTGATGGTTTTTGAGGAACACTTTAGTATGTCCCAGTTTGAAATTCTGGTCTTTAAGAACCATGGTGCAGATTTTCTTTGAAGCGCTTTTGCAGTCTGTTTTCTCTGCTGGCGGGATGCCGGGGACTACTAGACGGTATCGGTGGATAAATTGAGAATACGAATGACGGATGGGATAGCCTGCTTGTCTGATCTTCGCTGTCTCCATCAATCCAGCGTATCGGAGTTGTCGCACGCAAAGTGGGCGATCAAAAACCTGAATCAGAAAAAGATATTAGTACTCATATTATTAAAAAGAACTTCTAGATTGTACGCTCTTAATAAGTCTGTATTTCATTACCCGTGGCTTTTTCAACTCGTTGGGTTTGATACACCGCACGAAGAACGGATGGCAAGCGTACAAAGTCTTCATTAACGAATCTAATGATGTTTTGAACTGAAAACTCAGAGACACTGCCTTGCGACTCCCACTTTGAGAACTAGATATTTCATTCACGAATAAACTTTTTAGGAATTGATTGCTTGAATCGTGTAGCATATCTTTCACGTCCGCTGTGAGCATGTCTCTGTTTTTATCCAAGAATCCTGCAAAAGAAACGGTGTGAACTCAAGTGTGAACAAAAGTTCCCCACAACATTATACAGCGACAGTACCTAATCGTAAGAAAAAACTGTAATCCCCAAGTAAGGTAGACATTGCATCCTCACATATCTACAGGCGCTCAGATTCTTGACGATGTCTAAAAATAATAGTCAGAGGCACGTTCAAACATTACATTTGACACATGCCTCTGGTATACTGGACTTGACTGAACTGGTTCCCTCAAGATAATTTCCTTCGCCGTTATAAGCACGTGTTAGTTAGTGCGCATTCAATTATTTCTACCTTCGGCTACTTCCCCTTCGAATACAAAAAACAATTTTGGATAATTTGAATTTACCTTTGACTTCGTACAAAACATCACCAGCAAAATGTTTCACTCCGAAATGATGCTCATGCGTAGACTTCGGCGTGATATAACAGTGGTTTCCACTGTGATTGTTATTCAGTTTAGACAGCAGTGTCAAGTCTGTCCCTTTAGGAAACCGCGACTCTTCATCAATCAACGATAGCAAATTCATCGGTTTTAATCCTATCATGTCGAGATTATCCTGGTTATCGACGTAATTGATGTTGTCCCACGTGATCCCTTCCTTCTCATACTGCTCCTGCTCAAGCTTGAAAATATGTCTAACGAAAAACTGTTGCAAGTTCTCATTAGCGTAGTTGATGCAGAGCTGCTCAAAGCTGTTCGAGTCGAATTTCTCGAAGCCGAAAATATCCAATATCCCCACAAATCCGCTGGAAAGCTGCTGGTCTTTGAATAGTGTTTTGTTTATCATCTCAACAATGTATACGAAGATGTGACCGTATATGGCTTTGACTAGAGCATCTCGGCCTTCGGTAGCGGCTGCTGTTGTCAGTGTAGAGACAACTTTGTCTCCGTGAGCGACGAAGGTTTTCCTGGTCAACGCATCGCAAAGAGCGGTCTTATTCACACCTAGGAGAGACGCTATCCTGTTTGCGTTTATAGAATCCGCCACCTCGGATGACTCAATATTGTTGAAGTTGAACGCTTTGAATTTTAAATTCCCGATGTGTAGTATCGCTGCTAGTAGACTGAAAACGCCCCACACTTCGTTATCAGGGAAGTTGAGGACCTTGAAGGCTGATCTGATATCAGCGAATTCGACAGCATCGTTGCGGCCGTCACATGTCAGCATGTTTCCTGAATTCAAGTAGGTGTAGTCTTCCGGACGTCCTAGTTCTAGCTTTCTCTTCTCGTCTGCGGACAACCCACTTACAACCGAGTAGAAGATGTGGTAGTTCCTTTCTCCCTTGTTCTGGAAGACTATGCGAGACTTTTCAAGTAAGTACTGGTCTATATTCCCCCCTTCGATGATACCTTTCCTGCTGAAGTAAATGTTCACGTATTTTCCGAATCTGGACGAGTTGTCGTTTCGGACAGTTTTGGCGTTACCGAATGCTTCTAGGATGGGGTTCGTTTCTTGGATTTGTTGTTCGATCCATGAGTGCTTGCCACTAGCTGCTGCTAGGTATTGTAGTAAGAGTTTCGTGCTTTCGGTTTTGCCAGCGCCACTTTCTCCACTGAAAACAAGCATATGATTGAAAATAATTTAAATCCGGAAACCAAGGTTAGCTATATGATCACATTGTCCATACAAAAAGGTGCACGGCCTCAGGCCTCAAACACACACTCACTCTCTTTCAGGGTGCGTTTTCAGTATAAAGCTGTGTGGAGCCGACGGTGAGTTGACCAATCACAGCGCTCAAAATTTTTGCGTCGACTATTAAATGCATAATTTTCGTTTTTTTTGCGAATAAACAAATCCATTGGTGCAGGACCGGGATTCAAGCTCACGACTTTCAGACCTTAAGTCGAAGCACCAACCACTAGACCGACACAAAAGAGTGATTATCTAAGTGTGTACCTACTCATTTCTTGATGCGCTTAACAATAAGTAGGTAAGTATAAGTACACGTAAGACGATGTTTATCGAAGAATGTAGGTACATATTGCTGCTTTGACTTACCTAATGACTATGCATTGATTGGAAGCAGTATCCATAAGGGTTCTGTACGAATTATCTCCAATAGCAAAGATATGTGGTGGGATATCCCCCATGCCCCTTTCCTGGTACAAATGGATCTGTTCCGGTGTGTAAATGGGCAGGATTTCGTAAGGATTTATGGCTATCAACATAGATCCTGTGTAGGTCTGAAAAAAACATCACAGTGACTTATGTTTATACCTAACTCACAGCTCAGTTGGTAGTAGCTCTGCCTTCTGCGCTGTAGGTTGTGGGTTCGATTCCCACCCAGGATAAATATTTGTATGAGGAATATAAATGTTTGTTTTGTGACTGGGTGTTTTCAAAAAAAACCTATTCTATCAGTTATCTAGTTCCCATAGTACCAAGCTTTGCTTATTTTCGGCCTAGATGGCGCTATGATAAATTAATGTCCGCCAATTAAAAAAAAACACTCCACTAGCGCGTAGCGATCATTCATCACACTATAATCAATCGATTACTAATTAGGTAGGTAGATAAGACTTCAAGTTTGTATGATAAGAACTCCAATACCTACGGTGTTTCACAAGGGAGCATTTTGGGTCTCAAAACTCATCTAAAACTGATAATTGAAAAAAAACCGGCCAACTGCGAGTCGAATTCGCGCACGAAGGGTTCCGTACCATTATCTATAAAAACGGCAAACAGAAATACATAATCTGTGAAAATTTAAACTGTCTAGCTATCACGGTTCATGAGATACAGCCTTGTGACAGACGGACGGACAGACAGACAGACAGACAGACAGACGGACAGCGAAGTCTTAGTAATAGGGTTCCGTTTTTACCCATTGGGTACGGAACACTAAAAATGATAGGCTCCAAGTCGTGTTTATTGCTTGATTCTTCTAGGCTTGGTCGCGAGGAACAGGCGTAGCTTCACCTAGCTCCAAAAACGTTTCAAAGTGATTTTATTTAAATAAATACCCTTTGACTCCGACTTACATAGATTAACTGCTGGTTATAACGCAGATGCAAATTCCTCAAGATAGTATACTCCTGTAATTCCCCGAGCGTGATCATATCTTCAACTCCAAACCTGGACGTCGCGTGTAGCGGTTTGATAACATCTTTTATATTTGCTATAATCTTCTTTCCATCATCGTCTAGCACCTCTATTTTGTCTCCTGAAGAGTTGAGTAGCTTCCCGGCTATGGGAATGTCAAATTCGGTATTTCCCTGCGGCTTTAGCCACATCAGGTCCTGAAATAGCCAAGGAAGGTAAAATAGTTTGCATATTTAAATAGCTGTTTTTTGATTTTGTTTCAGTTCATAGTAAAAGCAGGTTAGACAGGCAGGTACCTACGGTTACCTACCTATCTTCTGACAAAATACGTAGTTAGAATACCTACCTATCTAGGTACAGGTACCTAGAGGTGTCTTTAATATTAGTATCACACCTCCACCCTAGGGTGGAACTATGTAGTAGGTATGCGACTGTTAGACGTTCTTTATTGTATTATTATGTTATAGTCGTACATTACAAATATTTAGGTCCATAAAATGTAATATCAAAGGAAAACTTAAAACTTACCGACAACCGCGCCATTTTCGTCCACTGAGATTCACACTCGCAAAAACTTTTAAAATATTTTCACAACATCCATAAAGTTGACATGTAACATCCAACATGAAGACTGTCGAACCTATCAGTCCCGATTACGTTATCTATAGATTAAAGTGTACTTTATCATAACTATTTAGAGACTAGCTTTTCGTCGACTTCGGTTCAGGAAATCGATAATAATTGAAAATTTTGGGAATAAATAGCCTATGTCCGTCCCAACATAAGACTTTAAATTACCTCTATATGAAATTTTATCACAATCTACTCAGCGGTTTGGCCTGTGATAACGTCACAGAGAGACAGATAGACAGTCAGAGTTACTTTCGCATTTATAATATTAGTATAGAAGTATAGATAATACAAGAACCAAATAACCATATCATAACAATGTTTTTTTTCTGGTACCTACCTGTAATTAGATTCAAATAACAATGAATTCTTTAGAATGTTTTTCTTATCTACACTTCTATTAGAGGTAAAATTTGTATTTTTGTATGGATAAACTGAGATTAGATTTAAAAAAAAATTACCTACAAAATCTACATTATCAATGAGTAACCACATCTAAAATATAAAATGAAAAATTGAAAATAATTATTTAGATTTTCCAAGACAAACATAACATCACAACATTACTTCTTTAACATCAAGAGAGTATGTAATTACGAGCATTACTTCTGTTATCTTTGCTTATTTCAGAGGTAAATTATGGTAGATAGGCTATTTATAACAAAGCTACTATTGCATTAGTAAATACAATTTATTGAGAAAATTTTACATTACAAGAACTTATCTCTAGTTTATTCTAAATTACTTCTTCTTTTCATCTTTCTCCTTTTTTTCAGCTTTTATTTTATCTTCATTTTTTTTATCGTCTTTGTCATCCTTCTCCTTTTTCTCATCCTTCTTCTTATCTTTATCTTCCTTTTTCCCATCCTCGGCATCACGGTTCGTAATCTTATTGTTAATGAGATTGTGTAATGCAATGATAGACCTCACAAGTGCAGCGAGATATACAACCAACGACTGGTCATTAGTTTTGATGTAAAGGTTGTCAATGAAGTTATCGTTTGCGATATCAGGTAGTAGATTGAAGATGTCTTGTAGTTGGTAGATGATTTGATGGTTCATCGGTAGGGACCCTTGGCCGACTTGGGTGAGGTAGTCACGGATCTCGCTTAACTGGGAATGGAGACCTCTTAGTCCTAGCAGTTGGTTTGTTATCCTTTGAGACAGACTTCCGACAGTTGTGTCCTTGATATCTCGGAGTAGATGCTCCACTCCCACTTCCTCAGCCTCCTCAGCCCCTATTTCACTCGGGACATGCTCAAAAGTCCTTGTGGTTGGAGTACCATCATCATGTACTTCTTCTACAGCCCGATAAGCTTCAGTTGGCAGACCCAAGTCTTTTGGTTTTGCATCAATGATGACCAGCACAGAGTTTGGGCTGTAGCGCCTGATAAGCTCATTGATAGCTACATCATTCTGGTGCAGTTTTGGACCGGTGTGGTACCAGCCCACAACCTTTTCTCTAGCATTGACTTTCTTGAACATGCCATACATGTTCTCTAGGTAATCATGGTCAAGGAACCACACTGATTTGTCCTTGTCATCTTCATCAAAAGGTACTGAAAAATGACAAAAACATTAGATTAGATTTCAAAAGTGGCGATGGGCTTGCAACATGTCATGTCATGGAATGCTACTACTGCAACTTCTGCAAAATGTGGGTATTGTGCAAAACTTTATGTTTGGACGTGCCTCACTACCCCCTTTCAAAGGATCTAAACACCTACAGTTCTGAGAGTATGTCTACTGTACTTGGGGATAACAGTTGTGTTCCTATTTATTTTTATTTATTCAAAACCTGTAAGATGAGATGTAGATCTTTAGAGAGTAGAGAACCTGTATGAATGTTATGCAAATACTAAGTATAATTTGTAGTTTCTCAATATATTTTTCCAGAAAGGGGTTTTTCACTTTCATGAAAGAGTAATGCCAAGTCATCATCAACTAACCTGCAAAGCTATTTGATACGTCTAGGACTCCCTTGGCTCTCCAACAACCGAGTAGCACACCGACAACGCGCTTCTGGTTACCAATTTTGCCCATCCGGTTGAAATGGTCCACGACGCTCAGAAGCACCAAGGGGTGAACCACCACTTTAGTGGTAACTACTTCTTGGCCAGGCATTTTGGAAATTGCGAACGCTATTTTATCGGAATCCAATAGAATCACCAACTACTTAGAATAACACTAAACAATGACTATCTCAATCCTACAAAATAGCCAGTCGCTAATCAAAACTAAAATTTGACAGTCATTTTCGGCTAGGTAGGTATTGTATAATCTATGGATGGATTGATTTCTGTCGGTCGTCTAGTGTTGTGCTTGCCAAAGAGCATATAAGTAGTGCTTGCTTGTTTTCGGAAACAAAAATTGCTTGATTAAATAAAATTGCTAATGAAGAATCCGGATTCAGAATTTTATGCTAAAAGCTAAAAGTCTGACCACTTCAGTATTTTTGACTTTGGAACATTTTAGGAATTCGCATGACAATGATTTATCAAGTACTTGACATTGACATTTTGACACAACACAACGAGGAATAATGAAATTTTGATATTCAATTTCAAATATTCGTTTCGTGTTTTGTCTATCTTTATTTTTGACCCAAAAACTAAATCATTTAATTTTATCGTATGATAGAATAGCTACGTATGATTGACAAACCAAATTAGCAGCACCAAACAAAAAATGTCGAGCAGAACACTAACATTCGTCACGGGAAACGCCAAAAAATTAGAGGAACTGAGAGCTATTCTTGGCACCAATTTTCCTTTAGAAATAATCAGTCATAAGTTAGATTTGCCGGAATTACAAGGAGAGATTGAAGAGGTGTCGATAAAGAAGTGCCAAGAGGCTGCAAGACTATTGAAGAGGCCAGTGATAGTTGAAGACACATCGTTATGTTTCAACGCTCTGGGCGGTCTTCCCGGTCCGTATATCAAATGGTTTCTTGAGAAACTAGAGCCGGAAGGGTTGCCTCGTTTGCTGGCTGGATGGGAAGACAAATCCGCCGTAGCAGTCTGTACTTTTGCCTATTGCACTGGCACATGTGAGGACCTAGATGTAATCCTGTTTCAAGGTAAAACAAATGGTAAAATAGTAGTTCCAAGAGGTACAAGAGACTTTGGATGGGACTGTGTCTTCCAACCAGATGGTTATGAGGAAACCTATGCTGAACTACCGAAGGAAAAGAAAAATTTAATTTCTCACAGATACAAAGCTCTTGAGGAGATGAAAAAGTATTTTAAAAATGTATAGAAATTATTCTTATATAAATTATGTTCTCTCATAAGTAGATACATTATTTGATGGGGTTTTAGGCTGCCCTAATGCATCCATCATGTTATTTTTCAAACTATCGTGATTAGTAGACATAACTATTGATTTTAACACGGGTGTTTATCACGTTAATTAAAATAAATTAAAGGTAAAAACGTGATAAACACCCGTGTTAAAATCAATAGTTTTGCATCCATCATGGCTTAATGGTTTTTAAAAGCCAAGAACCACTTAACATGCCATCCGAAGCACAAAAGCACTCAGTTGTTAAATGAAACCAGTGATAATTAAATAATACATGATGAGTGGAGAATTGTGTACAATAAAGTACCTACTTACATAGCTATATTTAGTGCCTTAGCCTCTTAATAAAATTGTTTTATTACAGATTCCTTTTTTGATTGAAAATTGAGCTGAAACTGTAGATAAAGCATCCAATAAGTAAGACTATTGAACATAATTGAATATCCATATCTATAGTGAAACAATGCTGTTAAACTGAAATTCTTCATGTTCTTACAACATTCCGGTCGAGGTCTAGCTAGACAAAATGGTTGTATTTGACATTAGATTTGTAGGATTTGTTTTGTAGGCATATGTGTTTGTGTGCAATCTATTTTAGTTAAGATTAAAGTACCTTCTACAAAAGCTTTAACTCTGGAGGACATCCTGAAATGACTCTCCTCATGATAAACCTTAAATTTTAGTATTTAGTAAGACATGATTAAATTTTAGTAAGGTATATATATATGCATATGCATACTGTATAAGAAAGGCTATAGGTAGGTAGGTTTTCCTATTAATCTATTTATTTCAAACTAGAACAACTAAATACTCAGACAGCTAAACAACCAAATAATAATAATATAATCCAAACATAAGTAAAGATAACTTAGGAGTTGCCAACACAACACTACTTGCATGCACTCCAGGTGCAACATAGGGCTCCAAGTTAGTATTATTATAGTTCTTATAGTACCACTCCTTGCCATCCACTTGTCTTGTTCTGGTATTACCCAAACTCATGCTGTCAGAAAACCTCGTCTTAGCTTCTCTGTTTGTGACCGGTGCAAAGCTATCCCTTAGATCGTTATGCTCCATATGGGGCATTTTAACTTTTGTAATGGTTGCTGGTCTTTTACCATAATTAATTGCAGCAGCTTCAGCATTCTTTGGTATTAATACAGCTGAAAGAGCTGTAGGCTGACCTTCTATTTGCTTCTTCATTTGAGGCTTAGAGCTCACAGAAGTAGAAGATGAATATGACATTGTACTAGACTCCATCCAACTCTGAGATATATCATTTGTTGTATCAGTTGTGATCAATAAACCTTCTTTCTCAGTTGCATGAGTGATAGTCACATTTGACTCCATCAAGTTGTACTTGCTCAGGTTGTTTGGGTCGATTTTCTGTTCTTCTATATTCTTAGTTCTGTTGTATGCTACATGAGTGCTGTTTTCATTATCAACAAATGCTTCAAGCTCGTGAATTTCACTCTTCATCTTATGGTTTGTTGTATTGCTTTCAACTCTGTTAACAGTTGGCTTAGTTGATACTTCCATGGTAGTTTGTTCTGTACCTCCTCTAGAGCTGTATCTTACTTCTGCTTGACTGACTGTTACCTCGGACATCTTTACTGTTGGATCAGGTATAGGCATAAAACCTCCTGATGTAGTTGGCAGCATTGGCGAAAATCCTCCAGTTTCAAATTTCGGTGTCTCGGTTATCTGATATATTTTGCTACCTTCAGCATTTTTATTAACAGGCCAATCTATCTTACGGCCTGTGTTCAGAAATTTGCCGACGTCGATTGCTGGTAAAGGCATGCCGAAGAATGTAAATCCACCACCAGGTGGTTTTGGAGTAGCTGACGGATTCTTGTGCGTCTTATTAGTTCCTGCGTAAAGGACCGGTATGCCGCCTATATTGTCGTGAGTTCTGTTATTCATCATGCCTATCTCGTTCTTGATACCTTCGATAACAGTCTCGTTGAGCGGATAGTCTACATAATCATCGTAGAAGTAATCTGACTCTTCGGGAGATGGTCTACCGTTGATCTTATTAGTTTGGTAGTTGTTCTTTATTTGCGTTGCGTAGTCTTTTATTTTGTCCAAAGACGAGAACACCTGCGATGTTGCTAGGTTAGGAAGAAGTGCCTCGTTTTCGTGTGTTGTACATGATCTATAGTCATCTTCTATAGTGGAAATATTTGGACAGTCATTTTGTGAAAACGGCATCCCTTTTACGTATGTTCCGTCTGAACACTTAGGGCCAATCGACGAGGATTCTGAAAGCCATGACTTCAGCCATATAATGGCGCAGTTGCATATCAGTGGATTTCCTGTAAAATAAAACATTTATGAAATCTCAAATCGGAACTGTTAAACCTAATGCAAAATCACCATCATCACAATAGATTTTATGGGTGTTAAATTCATCTCTAAGTCTACACCTAAGTATCATCCCACTAATCCGCTTACCATCAATGTCAAAAATTGCGATGTTATTTCTCAGTTTCGCAAAAGTGCCTTCCGATATCGTAGCCAGTTTATTCTGTCTCAACGAAAGAACTTTTAATCTCGTCATGAAATCGAACGGCTGGCCATTAATGTAGCAAATCAAGTTGTTATCAAGGTTCAGTTCCACCAACCACTCCATGTATTGAAATGATGCTCTTGTTATTTTCGTTAGCTTATTAAAACTGAGGTCTAGCACCTCCAGGGAACTTAGTTGCCTCAGTCCTGAGTTGTCGATGTTTGTCATCTGATTGTTGCTTAGGTTCAGATATTGTACCAGAGGCAAGTTTTCGAAAGCGCGCGCCGAAATGTATTGTAGGCGATTTCCTTGAAGCTCTATAATCCTTAATTTCGGCAGGTTTGAAAACGCATGGTCTGGTATGTCAATTATGTGATTTCTACCCATATACACTGATACTAGGCTTGGTAGGTTTGATATAGCATTTGTATGGATTATTTCTAAATTATTACTATCTAAATCAATAGTGTCTAGGTTCCTTAGATCTTTGAAGCTCCCTGTACGTAATTCTGTTATTCTATTGTGTGGTAGTTTAATACTCTTCAAAGTATGAATGTTGTTGATAGAGTTTCCATCGAAATGCTTTATATGGTTAAAACTTGCGTCCAAAACTTTTAATTTAGACAGCATGTTCAGAGACACTGGCAGTTCGTTCAAGCTGTTTGACGATATATTCAACATTTCTACATCCAATGCTCTGTCAACTATGTTAGAGCTTATTGATTTCAATTTATTTTTACTGAAATCTAAAGCATGTAGGGCAGCATTTTCTTGAACTGCCATAAAATCAAAGTTTTCAATAGTGTTTCCATGCAAATTAACTTGTTTTAGATGTATGAGTTTACTAAAGCTCTTTGGGTGTACTGATAATATTTGGTTGTCACTCAGATCCAGAATTTCCAATCGTTCCAAATCACCAAAAAAGGACGTGTCTATTTGCCGTAATCCGTTACGACTCATGTACAATCTATGTAAGTTGTGTAGAGTCTTCATGCTGCCGTGAGGTATCTTTTGTATTCCATTGCTTGAAATATCTAAAGTCCTCAATGCTGGTAAATCTAAATCTGGCGATGGTGGCACTGGAAGACTCGTTATCTGATTTTTTGATAAATATAACTTTTCCAAACCTCTCGGTAGACCCGGCACGAACTCTATCAGCCTATTAGAACTTGCATCCATTTCATACAAGTTTGCCAAGTTTCTGAAGGTAGCCGGATGTAGAGATACCAAAGTATTGCTTGATATGTTTACATATTCCAATAATGAGGACTCCATGAAGGTCATAGGATCCACCAATGTAAGCTGGTTATTGCTGAGGTTAATTCTTCGCAGTGAAGGAAGATTATACAGTAGTTTTGGTTGTAGTCGTTTGAAATAGTTGAACGACAAGTCCAAGCCTTTGAGAGCGGGCAAATTCCAGTAGGGCCCTTCATTTATATCGGCCAAAGAGTTGTTGCTCAAATGCAATTCTCGCAAAGCAGGCATTGCCATGAACGCATCTGCTTGAATGTACTTTATACTGTTTTTATTCAAATGTAGTATTTCCAGACTAGGGTGGCCCCTTAGAGCACCTCTCGGTATTTCCTTAAGTAAATTTTCACTTAGATCTAAAAACTTTAGGCGCGGTAAAGCGTCCAGTAACGCTCTGAATTCAGAAATGAACATTATCTGATTCCCAATGAGATACAGTTCTTCTACCCCGCTACCCGATTGTTGCATGAACGACTCAGGGTGGATTTGGTTTATCTTATTGTAGTTCAAGTCTACTACTCTGAGCTTTGGTACTCTGTGAAAAGTACCATGGTGTATCACGTGTATATTGTTGTATGCTAGGAATATCTTCTCTAGCATCGGTTGATCAACAAATGCGCCTTCATTGAGTTTGTCAATTAGATTATGGTTAAGATTCAAGATAGAGAGCATGGGCAAGTCTCTGGTTGCTCTTCCGACCATACTCGCATCAGTTATCATATTATTGCTCAATGAAAGCTCCTTCAAAGAAGGTATTAAAGAAAGGGCTCGCATATGCATTTGGTTGATACCACAATTCGTAATTTCCAATTTTCGTAATCTTGGTAGGTCGTATAAAGCATTTTCTTTGAGTATTCTGAGATTTGTACTTCCTTGTATGAATAATCTTTCCAAGCGCGGTAAGTTTTGAAACGTTCTTTCGTTTACTGCATTTAAACTACCTGACTGGACGTTGATATATGTTAACTGTTCCATGTTAACAAACGTGGGTATTCGTTTCAGATTGTGGGATTGTATAGTTATCGCTTGGAGGTTTTTTAGTTTTAGTAGACTCTCTGATGGTATATTTCTTAGGTCATTTTCCACTATGAATATTTCTACCAATTCTTTCTCCTGTGTTTCCAACCAAGCAGCTGATAAGCGTTCCAGACCATTGTGTCGTAGCATCAACCTTAGGATTTTCACATTTTGGAATAATTTCCCTGGTAGAGATGGAAGATAGTTATTCTCTATTATCAATTCATCAACTGGTTTCCTTATAAACTGTCCTAATTTTTTAATTCCTTTGGAGACTTGCATTAAGTCACTATGAGTGCACCTGGAATGTAAAATAATCTCGTTAGCTATTGCTATTGCAACGTGTTTTATTTCAAATAAGTTCATTAAACTTACCATATTTGTATGTCTTCGTGCCTGTTCGTGCATATGCATGGCAGTATCGATTCTGGACTTGGGCATATCGTCGTCTGCCCATGTGTTACCGCAAATATCAGTAGCAGCCATAAGGCTAACTCTTCTGTCTTGTAAACCATTGTTCCCAATTATCTATGAAGATCATTGTAGCATTTCAACTCGATTACTATCTTTTTGCTAAACTGATATCTGAAAATTATAAAAGATCCTCTTAATTCGCGATTATGGCATACTTCGGTTGTTTATATTAATACGCAGTGGGTCGTTGTATCGTACGCATTTTAGCGTGTTTAACGATCTCGATGATACATATACCGTTGTTTTCGTACGTCTCGTATTATAATGCTGATTAATTGTCGAATTGTTTCATAGTGTTACGTGCAGTGGAACGCAGATGAGAGTCGTTAAAGTGAGAAGGTGATTTTCCGTATAAAATACCTAATGTTTTTTTTATATTGTGGTCGAATTCTAGCCTAGTAAACATAATTGCCTGGAACGTAGCTAGGAAAGGTATGCGAATATGGTGGCGAAAAGTTGCGGTTTGAAATCTATCGTAGCCCAGTAGCGTCTGGTACTAATGAATACAATGAAAACGTAAAACAATAGCCGGCAGAACGGTCCGGTGGTTAAGATGCACTTTCACTACCCCATTGTATTATTGGTGGTCCATGGCTGCGTCATAGTTACACAATACTTTTTTGGAGACTTCGAGGCTATTGATGTAGGTCACTATGAGGATGCGCCAGATGCAAGATCAGTGTTGCGTAAGGTATCTTTAGAAGAATGAGATAATTATCCAACAATATCAAGGCTCTTTGGGTGCACGCGGAACAAAATAGTAACTTATGTAGTAATATTTGCGTGGAAGTCGAATTTGTGTAGGTATGTAAAAACTTCAGGAAGTTTGTCGGAGCTCTTCCTACTAGAATTAAATGAAATATGATCACGACTGTAACCCACAAGTACGGTAGACATCCTCTCAGATCTCCAGGCGCTCAGAAGTTTGAAGATGTCTAAAGAGGTAAGTCAAAGGCACCTTCAAATATTACATTTGACACATGTCTACATTTTGCAGTGCCACGTGTGACACCTATAACACGTGGAAAAATCATGATAGGTACCTAAACACCAGTATTTTACGCAAGTTACAGTCTTTAGCCTGCGATCTTAATATGAACCAGATTGGACACCAAAATCTCTCTTTCTAACAGCATTACTATCAAATCAGATGGCTTACCTAGCCCATCATGCATTATACATCGTTTTCACAAACCACCTATGAGACGAAGGTAAAGTAGGTAATGTAGGTACTTGAATCAACGAACCAGAGCGCACAGGCAGCAATCGCAGTAGTTACAGTTATCGCATTTATCTTAACTGTCGTTGGCTGTCGTTCAGTACCGTATGAGAGACATGGGGCTTGCATCAATTTGAGATGTGGAGCCTAGCCTAAAAATATAAGTTGGTAGGTACCTAGGTTATGTAGCATTTTCATCGACATCAGACCGCGACCAATCGATCTGGTTTCTACTTCTAATGTCTACTTTACTTTTGTGTTGCAGTCGTGCTTCTATTCTTGACACTGTTCCCTAAATTTTAAGTTCCACAGTTCAAAAGTATAAGCATTTAGATACCTATCTGATATCAGGCCCCTGGACCATATGAGTCACGGTAACTAAGGACTTGACTGAGAGAATCCGTGATACAAGATCAATTTTAAATGAAGGTGTACAACCCGGTCAGAATATCTGTGCACCTCGCTGGAGTGCGGCGCCTCTCCCGCTCTCTCTCTCTCTCGCCCGATATGACGTCACGAGGTCAGGTGCACAGATATTGTGACCGGGTTGTAGGTAGGTACCTATAGTTTTTTTTGGTATGACTTCTCTTCCGAAATAAATGAGTTTTAGCAAAATAATATTAGGACCCTTGGACCGTCTGGTCTGACGTAGTGAAGACCTGACAGAATCCGTCAAAAGCGTAAGATATTGTAGTAATTTCAGTTAGTTACCCTACACATTACTCAAAACCATAATAAGTCCCTCCTACAGGAACTGATTCTAGTTAAAAGAGAAGATACTACTAAACACCTGAATAACTACATAAAACACCGTAATGTTGTCAGTGAAAACTTGGAAATGCGATCCGGATAGAATCTCCCACAGAGATAAGAAGATATTCCGTAAAAATCGATCTTCGTTTTTCGATTTTCATAACAGAAATGTGTAGCCGTAGGCAGTATCTAATACTAGTAATATAATATCGCTCAGTCATAACCTGCACTCTGCACTAGACACATAATAAAAGAGAGGACGTTTCGCAACTCTTTCGAAACCTATCGGAACCCCTACCTATCTACTTTTTCAAAATACTTAAATAGATTTAGATTTCTTGCTAGATTAAAGACATGAAGGAATTTAATAATTATGGTACACATACGAGTAGCAGAAACAACGAACATTTTCGCACGCGGAAACAAACCTTCAAGATCCTTTAGTCACTGCACAATCAACATAAACAAAATAGGCAATACCTACTTCTTCACTCTTCTTTCAATCCTCGCTTCAGACTAGCGTGGCATATGGTAGCCAAACGCGAACTGGGATGGGGAGTCTATTTCGCATGTAAACAGACTTTCGGTTCACAGTTCGATGCGCACCAAGTATTATCTTTCACCATTGTGGCTCGTGCCGGCATCCGTAACTGGCGAGCACAGAAGCATCAGTTGTTGAGGCTTCTGAAGAAAACTTTCGTGCCTACGGTATATCAAAGATCAGAAGATCTTGATCTTGAGTTCCTCTAAAATGTATTTTAGAAGAACTCAAGATCTCTAAGTGGCTCTCGACCATTTTGTCTCAACTCAACCACACTCTCGAATACTTTGGTCAATCCATGGAAAATCATATTTTCGTCTTATCGATCGATAAAAAAACAGTCGCAAGTTAAACATAGGTATTTGATTTTCACTAGGGTCATAGGAGTGTAGGTGTGCGTATGTCTTCAGTTTTTGGAAGTCGTCTTCATACTCATACACCCTTCATAGGTAGAGATGGAAGCATGAAAAATCTACAATAAGCAAGTTTGTACTTCTGAGCTCACTAGTTACCTAAATACAGGTTATTTTAGTTTATTACCTAAGTTATTGCGTTTTACGAAATGAAGGCAGTTAGGCTTTGGTAATTCTCTAGACAAGTACCTACCTACCTACTTATATATTAGTTAGGTATTTTATACTCTTTGGCTACAAATTGCAAAATAAAGAATGCTAAGGTGCGTTATCTCGATTAAATCGCACGATGTTGTAATAAGGAAGGGTGGCTTGGACAATAAAATTGACTTGTCGTTTTAATTGCTCAATTGCACAGTAGGAAGGTACCTACCAACATTGTTATTTCAATTGAAATTGTTAAGTTGGGAGGTAGCTCTACCTACTTTTACCTAAGTTGGTACTAAGATACCTACTCTATTATAAAAATCGTTAAATAGAAAAAGGTTATATTTCATTGCTTGCTAATAGAATCCTTATTGCTTCTAGAAGACCGGCCAAGTGCGAGTCGATTTGTGCGCTGGAGGCCGGAGTGTTTCGTTGATTATCAGCGACAATATTCGGCTTTTAGGTATGTTTGTATGATAATAACTTTCATAGTAAGAGTGAAAATAAGTAGGTAAGTAGGTACTTACCTACCTCAATATAGAGCTCAAATCAAAAAGACAACGTATAGTTAGATTATCTTACGTAAGTACCTACCTAGGTAGGTGCATTCCTACGTTCTTAGATAGCTCACGCGTTTTTCGAAATAACATATCGCGAATTACGTCATATTTAACCTTGAGGATAATGCCGGAAACACACTTACGTGTCGTGTCGTGGCGCGACACGCCACTAGCTAATCGCTTTCATACATTTAGTTAGTATGGTTAGAGACATATTTGCGTGTCGTGTCGTGTCGCAACGCTATCTGTCGTGGCGCGGACTGCTCGCCAGTCGCCACCGATTGCGCCAGAGCGGTGGTGGGGGTTATGACGCGACACGACACAACAGGCAAATGTGTTTCTATACTGGCGCGTGCCTCATGGCGCGAACACCTAGCAGACATATTTAATTTAATTTGCAGCATAATGATTGACGACCTTATTGAACTTGTACGTCAACGAAAATTTTTTTTTGCCCTCTAGGAGTTTCATTGCTAAGAGAAATTGAAGGTTTGCATCAAAATTACTATCCAAATCAGAAGAAAACATTATGTATGTTTGAACCCTGCAAAGGTTCGTTATGTTCTGTTCAGAAAAAAACGCCAGAGCGCGACACGACACGACACGTTAGTGTGCACACCCACCGTCACGACAGCTAGCATCACGACACGCCACTAGCCAATCGCAAGATAGCGTTTGCGACACGACACGATACCCAAATGTGTCTCTAACCATACTAAATGTATGAAAGCGATTAGCTAGTGGCGTGTCGCGCCACGACACGACACGTAAGTGTGTTTCCGACTTTAACCAAAACAAGTCCCTGTCATAATCACGTTAATGAAAAAAAAAACATCGATGTTTTATTTCGCGAGGTCGCTAGGATCATGCGGCGTAGCTTCAACCAGCTTCTAAGACTTTTCAAAGTGACCCTTGTGATTTAATTGACATAACATAAATATCTAGCTTTTGTCCATGACTTGATTTATTTATTAGGCAAGGTTTTTTTTAGTTATTAGGTAGGTACCTACACGGACGTAGGTAAATACGTAAGGAACCACTTTTAGATCGCATAGAATGGATTTAAATTTTAGATCTCCAATGTAATATATGCTGATAGGTCTCACCTAAGTTTTTAATATAGGATGTCCCAAAAATAGACTACTCCGAGATATCAGAATCACCACCATGTAAAGTAATTTTAGTTTTTATTTTATTCGAGTCTTGTCTATCTCGCTTGACTCTTAAAAAGCTATGTAGAGATGCGTTATTTGATTTAGATTTTCTACTTCAATCGAGTTAAACAACCACTCTCTAATATCAACATCAAGTAACAAGTATTACGTCCAAAAAATGTTATGTAGGTAGTTGTCCGCAGAATATCATACGAGAGCACACACCCACTTCCGAAGCCGCAAACGGTAATCATTTCCCTCACCATGAACACAAGGATCATTATTCGCAATCAATGTTATTCAAGAACTTACCTCTTCTAATACCTATGTGGTGTAAACCAGTTTCGAACTCGAGCCTCCTAGCAACTATTGCCTAATCTATACCGCCTGGGCCTCCAGTTATCGCTTGTGGCACCTGCTGATTTATCGTGCACGATGCTAAGCAATTTCATTAGGACTTCAGTGAAGTTGAGCTTTCAATTGAGCCTAAGAGCGTATTCGGTGGAAGCGATCAAGCAAAAGCCTCCGAAAATTTTGATTACTGGTAAGTTTCGGTCGTGGTATATAAATTTCCCTCCTTTTAAGGGGCTCCCAGTCGCTGATTGCTCTTTTTCGAAACGAAAAAAGAAATACTTCTGAACAAGCCACATCTCCTATTTTTATAAGTATATTACTTCAGGTTCCTACCTAGATTTCTATTAAGCTGAAAACATAATAGCAGAAACTTTTCACGATAAAGATATTATTTCAAAATGATAGGTAGGTACGTTTTAGAATTTATGATCGAAATATTTGATATACCTACTATTAAAATTAACTTTTGATTTATTGTTAAAGATACGTAATATGTAGATCTAGATTTATATTAGAATAGATTTTTGATAAGTAATTATAAATAATTTATATCATTAATTTATTCAAAAAGCTAAGGCGGACCACGCTCCGACGTGTGTTTGTCGTCATTGCAGCGGTCGGTAGGATTATTTATCGAAGTGATTAAAGATTGGTACATCTTTATTCACATATACTATACATTATAAAATAGGAGATGTGGCTTGTTCACAAGTATTTATTTTTTCGTTTCGAACAAAAACAATCGTCGACAGGGAGCGCCTTAAATTCATTTCTTTCTAATTTGATTTAGATTTTCTTTATATATCCTTAGTTTCTAAGGATCTAGTTACCTAGGCACATAATAATAATCTCTAGCTAGGTAAATATTTAATATTGCTAAGAAAATAAGGTTAAGGTAAAAAGGTAGGTATTCTAGGTATGTGTGCTGTTGACGTTGCCTTTAAATAAACTAAATAAATTCATAATGACGCTTATCACTACATAGTATAAAGCAAAGTCGCTTTCCGCTTCCCGCGTATGTATGTATGTTTGCTTATATCTTTAAAACTACACAACGGATTTTGATGCGGTTTTTTTAATAGATAGAGTGATTCAGGAGGAACGTTTATATGTATAATATGCTACACATGCTACTATGCTATACATGCTACCCGTGCGAAGCCGGGGCGGGTCGCTAGTAATTAATAATCTATAGTTTCGTGAAATTTATCGAATAGTTTCAGGTAGGTAAGTGGGTTAATGCTACTTAACCGTGCAACACACACACGCATAGGTACAGGTAACACTGAATTCTCACAAACAAGGAAAGAAACGAGACCCAAAATAGTGCCTTGGTGGGCCCATATGTTGTTTTTTGGCAAGAAGAAAACAGCAGTGGATTAGGTACCTACTATGTTTACGATTATGTTTTTTTAAATATCTTATACTACCTATGTAGTGTTTTCAAATAATGCTTGGTTTGTTAAACTCATGCAAATATTGTAGTTGTATAATTTCTCAAAACACGCAAATATTATTCACGATTAGCGCCAAGAAGCGATTAGGTCACTCGTAGGTAGGTAGGTACCTATACGTAAACTACCTACCAAACTCCTTTGTGTAGCTCAGCTCACCTATGGCTATGGTTCAATTTTAATTATGGATACTTACGATTCAACATAAAATATTATAATCTATTCACTCAGCTCATCTATAGATAGTTACTTACTCTATCTTAGGAATAGGTAAGTGCCTACATCCTTGATTCGAGGTTAGGTGTAATGATAAACTAAGAAATTATAGTTTGCTGTCTAACCTAAGTCTGTATTGTACCTACGTATCACATATCACCTAGGCTATTTGTATTGCAGGAGGTCTAGGCCAACTGGGCGTAGAGTGCGCTAAGTATCTTCGTGGAAAATACGGCAGAAACCAAGTCATCCTCTCCGATATTATAAAACCTACAGAAGAAATTAGCAGCGATGGCCCTTACATGTTCGTGGACATATTGGACTTCAAGGGACTGCAAAAGACCGTTGTGGACCACAAAGTCGATTGGCTGATCCACTTCTCAGCACTGCTCAGCGCTATTGGGGAACAAAATGTGCCGTTAGCTGTGAGAGTGAATATAGAAGGCATGCACAATGTGATTGAACTAGCCAAGCAGTATAAGCTACGGATTTTTGTTCCGAGTACTATAGGCGCTTTTGGACCGGATTCTCCCAGGAACCCCACTCCTAATATCACGATACAAAGACCAAGAACTATTTACGGTGTGTCGAAAGTGCACGCAGAGTTGTTAGGCGAATATTATCACTACAGATTTGGACTGGACTTCCGCTGCTTGAGGTTCCCAGGGGTCATATCGAGTGATCCGCCCGGTGGAGGTACCACAGGTAAAAATCACCAAATTTGTTTATCTACGAGTAGGTATATCATTGAAGATAGTGCTTGTTCTCGAATACGGATTCGTTGAGGACAGTGTCCCGAGTTTTTGATTCTAGGATTTCTTAGGCGAACTCGTTGCTTTCGATCCCCGTAGCGGGACTCATTTTGGCATGATCTGTAAAAATATTTTGCTCCGGGATTGGATGTGGTACCATAGACCATGGTATCTACTCGATCTCAAGACACAGATAATCTTTGTCTAGTCATGATTATTCTTGCGGAGTTACGAATTTTTTCAATGTAGACTATTGGAAAGATTTGTAACTTCGCAAGAATGCGATGTTGAGCGTGTTTGGTCCGTCCAGCCGTGCTCGTCTAAACAGTAAACACTCGACCTTGAATGGACCTGCAAGCGTCGCTCTACCTGAGCTAGCTCTACCTAGCTACCTAGTTGTTTGCTCTGTGAGCTGAGTAGGTACCTTAGCTAGATTACTGAGACTGAGACCTACCTGCTATTTTAGGTACCTAACTATTTTATAAAAGCAGAAAGTAAGCAGGTATCCTATTTCTTTTGTGACAGATTACGCCATAGCGATATTCCACGATGTCCTCCGAAAGGGCAACTACCAATGTTACCTGAAGCCAGACACGAGACTTCCTATGATGCACGTCAAGGATGCCCTTCGTGCTCTGTCAGACTTCCTAGAAGTTCCTAATAATCAACTGAACAGACGAGTGTATAATGTTACGTCAATGAGCTTCACACCTGAGGAGTTGGCTGATGCTATATCCAAGCATCTGCCGGAGTTGAAGATTTCGTACCAGCCTGATAGCAGGCAGGATATTGGTGAGGCTTTTATTATATAAAACTTTTATTTTATAGCGGCGATGGGCTTGCAACTTGTTATGTATGAAATGCTAATTCTACTTACCTACTGCGAAATGTGGGCATGTGCCCTTTTAGGCATATTCAAGGATCTGAGCACCTGGAAATCTGAGAGAATATCTACCGTACAGACCGTACTTAGGATAATTTATTTTATAAGTAAGTAATATTTTTTAAATAGGTAAACCTATCGCTTTTCCTTAATTCATATTCTATTACATCAAACAGTATAGGTACAATACAAACCTATTGCAAGTAAATGCAATTATGCGGTCAACTCAAATTCACTCGCTTACCTACTTTATCGTATTACGTATTACCTACCTACTCGTAAGTTGATAGGCATTACATTCGCGTTCAAATGTAATTTTATACCTAGAATCTGAAAATTTCAAGTCACCTCTGAAATTATTTCTAGTACCTAAGTACCTATAATAGGTAGGGTACTCTAACCTCAGGCATAGTTAAGCTAGTGCCCAGATTTATAGGTGATTCCTAGAGGCGAAGGCAACGGGATAATTTTGTTCTGCAATAAAATAACACGATGGAAATATGAGTTGTCTTTTTTCATTGGACAAATCGTAAAAAACCCAGTGCAATAGGTTATCACTTTAGGCTATAACCTATAACTATAGCTATAACCTATGTTACATAGGTTATAGGCTATGTACGTTATACCTAGTACCAAAACTATTTGTTTTTAAGATGGTTTTAAATTGATTTTAGCGGATACCTGGCCGGAAGTGTTCGACGACAGTGAGGCTCGTCGCGATTGGGATTGGAAGCCCGAGGTCAACCTAGACGATCTAGTCAAACTGATGTTGAAAGAAGTGAAGGAGAAAATCATCGCCAATGGTTTCGGCCATTGAAAAAGTTAAAAACTTTGATGACAGTATTTCAAGGCCATTTATGTTAGTGATCTTTGAGTTTGAAGACCTTTCAATTAATAGGTAAATCAAAACGGGAAGGTAGGTACAGTAAACTCAAAAAAAAACTTATAAAAAAATATCATAAAGTATTTTTCTGCGTTGTGTGTTTTCATTTTCTCACACCTTTAAACGAGTATTTTTTTTTCATCCCACCATCTCGGAAAGAGTATTTTTGCTCTTCAATATCTGAGTGCAAAAGCCGTATTTATTCTCTAGAGGATAAAGTAAATTGAATTTAGAGCATCGTGTGCACTAAGTTTGTGAATTAAAAAAATCATTAAACCTATTTACTGCTACCTCTATGGTGCCGAATATATCATACAACTTTTTTTTAATTTGTTAAAAACTCAGACTCGGAACCTTCTTGTTGTTCTTTTTTCAGTTTGCTTTGTACGCGGTTCTTTACGCGGCATTTTTTCACGTCATTATTAAGATTATTCTGTAATACTTACCTGTCATAATGTAGTAGTTAATACCTAAACTGAAATAAAAGTACCTATCTTGAGATTGTAAACGTTTTTTTTTTGCATTTAGTCATTTCCTCGCTGAGGTGGAATTAAAAGTTACGTGTTGCACTCGAGTGCAAAGATTTTTCACCTCGTGCTCTTTTGATTTTCAATTTTAGAATCCTTCGCTTGCTCGGTCATCAAAATTGAACACGCGGTTAAAAAGCAACTTTGCACTCTTGTATAACAAAATTAAATAACTATTGTTAGTTAAGTATGTACTTTTGGGTTAATACCCATCAATAATCCAAACAATAATAATATTAAAGAATGATGATGATGAACAGTTGAACCAATTATTGAGAGAAATATTTAAGAGATAACAAACCTAGGTGTGTTTAGGTTTTGGCAATTAATTTGGCTAGCTGTCTCGTATTTATATACTATACAGGTAGGTATCAATTTTATTAAATTTATAAGACCCTATTTGTGTTATAAATTAAATTACATAAATAAGATCAATTCCTTTATTAAGCATACACAAAATAAAACAACTTTATCTTAACTACGTCCTTACAAACTATCTGTTAGTAAGCGATGAAAGCTATAATATAAATATTGTTTCATACCCATCACTTTAGTAATAGGTTACCAGAAATTCAAACCAAATTTTAAACTACTCAAAATAAAATGGACCCATACAAATTATTAAACTTTTCAACATTTAAAATGCTCTGCATTTGTGTATTATTTAAGTTAGACCACTTCCGCGATGTTTATAGGAGCGCAAAGAGTCATGCTCAAAGGGCACGGCCCGGCCCGCGCTATACAATCTCGCATGGAGTGGTCTGACTTAATGTGGTTTAATAACAATTCATAAAAATACATCTAGATACACTTTAAAATACGAGATGCAAAGAACAAAATATTTAAGTACCTTCTTCTCCTGGGTCCCATTTCGAATTGAGTTGCGTAGATATTTAACCAACGTGATGTAGATTATCACTGCATCTGCTATCTATAACACAATATTTCCAGCTTTTACAAACAAACGTGAAATAAACATGGAATAGTGTTGTTCCGCATTCACTTGTCTGTATTTCGCAAGTTTACAAAACTTGTTGGAACGAAGTTCCTTATCGCGCGTTGTGAAAGGGGGCTAGACGGAAAAAATTCTTACGAAAAGTTGTCACGAAAAGTTGTCACGAAAAGTTGTCACGACACTTTTTTGCTATAGTATATCTATTAATATATATATATATATCTATTAATTGTGTCGAGGTCGAGGTCGAGGTGGAAGTGGAGGTCGAGATGGAGGTGGAGGTCGAGGTCGAGGTCGAGGTCGAGGTGGAGGTCGAGGTCGAGGTCGAGGTCGAGGTCGAGGTCGAAGTCGAAGTCGAAGTCAAAGTTGATTCCCCTTCCCTTGTCCCACGTTATTTTGTGAGAACTTCGTTCCATCCGGGTGTCCCTTGACACCTCTCAAGTTTTTTTCAAATGCGTACAATGCGACGCGTACCTTTAAAGTATTCTTCCTGCTCTTGGTTACTTTTATGTGTTTAAAACGATAAAATAAATGTTAAACATTAATGACTCATTCACACTACACAACTCAGTCTTCATTTCGTTACAACGAACAGAGAGCTATCTATCAAATTCGCGGTGATATGTAAAATCAACTCACGAAACTGCGCTTATGCGACTTATTTTGGAACTATTATGTTGATTTGACATATCCGCTCTTTTTGGTTGATAGCCCTAATATTCCCAAAGATTGCAGTGCAAGTTGCTTAATACAAAGTGGAACTTTATACTAGACCTAACAGACTAAGGGTGTTTCCACCTACGCGGAACTGTGTGAAGCTGTGCGGAGAGGACCAATGACAGTGCTTAAATATTCGACAAAGAAAATGTCTACCGCTGTGTTTAGTCCCCAGCTCCGCGTTGGTGAAAACTCACCCTAAGGGTGGATTCGATAGAATAATATCCTATACCAGAGTAAACAACCAGTTACAGAGTAAAATGGACTTTTAGTATTACCATACCAACCACCTAAAATGATGGCCGTACGTGAGAGTATCTAAGTGCGACGCAGACTGTAGACCTTGCGTCTGACTTGCGTGCGTATCGCGCGTCGAAGGCACTAAAGCACAGGCACAGGCACTAAAGCCTTAGTGTAAATTTGTAAAATCATTGTAAGTTCAGTTTAATTACTCTGGTATAACTTATTTGTTGGTGGAATCGAACCAAAGCGGCAATTCTATAACATGATGTATTATAAGACTACTCCTCAAAACTGAAATTGAATGTTATTGTTATTTTGATCGAATAAGACCGAAAAAAGCATACTTAACTGTTTAATTGTCTCTACTTTATTTTTGATTCTTTTCGAAAATTTCGATGCGTGAATAAAGATGAAATTCTTTTATTTTGGACTAAGTAGTTGTGTTTTCAGTTTTCATGAGTAGTCTAAATACACCCGATATTATAAACATGCTCTGGTAGACATTTTGCGTGACTCTTGTAAAAAATCTTACATTCTCTGTGTTGTTTACGGCCGTTGAGATAGACAAGCACTTGTATGAGAGTACCTACCATATATTTTTACTAATAAATATTTCATTATTGTCAGTTAGGCACGTTTATAAAAACTAGGATTAAATTGAAATACATTATTCATACTAAGCTTTATGAATTTTAGAAAAGTCACTGAAAAAATGCATTTAATCGTCCTGATTGTTTGTAGAATATTTTTCAAATAACTCATTTAAAATGTGGGCCTTCAAATAAAATGATTGAAAAAGCGCACATAATATTTACAAGCATTATTATTGTATTATTATTTAATGTAAGGCATGTAGCATAAGATTTTCGCATCGATTTGCAATTATAGAAATTCTTATCCATCGTCAGCATTTCAATATAATATTCTTAAGTACATTGAGACAACCAATCACTGTATTACCTTCTATTCATTTTGTAGGCAATTATTTATCGAGGCTATCAAATCTAGCGCAAACTACAATCACACTATACTACTCGTAATATTAAGCCGGATCTTTTGCAGACAGACGAAACTTTTGATACACATTTTTTTTACATGTATGACGAACAAAAATAAATAAATAGTGATGGACATTTCACACAGCGCTATCTTGCCCCAAACTATGCAAAGCTTGTAGTATAGGAACAAGATTACTGATAGAATACTTGTACCTATATATTTTTTTGTAAATACATACTTTACTACTTTTAATATAATAAAACACCCAGACACAAAACAAATATCTATGTTCGTCACACAAATATTTGTCCTGGGTGGGAATCGAACCCACAACCTACAGCGCAGAAGGCAGAGCTACTGGCAACTGAGCTATGATACCAGTCAAAAGTGGTTCCAAACCTTCCAGTATTCCAGTGTTTGTCTAACTGGGTGGAAGGAAAGGCAGCATAATTTCGTTGTTTCGATATATACACGTTTATCGCCATCTTTAAAATATCACTGACAGTGACAGTGACATTTGCAGAAGACAGAATGTTCAGTCAACATCTTGATTCAACAGTGTTGCCAATTATAGTCCGCAAGAGACCCGGCTTTAGCTATTGACACGACTATCTAAGCCTAATATTTATGGACGTAATTACTTAACTGGCCCTTAATTCAAATACTTTACGTCGAGTATTTTCACACACATTTTTCAAAAACAGATTAATCTTTTTTTTTTAAATCATAGTTTGGCCGAACAACTCATCATTTGCGTCAGTGAATTATTTTGAATATGCCTGAAAGGTAGTCTAAAAAAAGTATGCCGATTTAGCAGTCATAAAACATTTGAATTGTCATTTTCAATATTACAATTACATACATATAATCATTTTATAATACAAACTATAGTTAGCGACGAACCATTCTACTGCAAAAAGTTTGCATGTGCCAAATGTAACGTTAGGTCGTGCGTCTAACTACCCCATTTAGACATCCTCAAAGATCCGAGCGCCTTGAGATCTGTGAGGATGTCTACCGTTCTTGAGGATTACAGTCGTGATCCTATTTATTTTATAATTATTTAATATTCAAAATAAGTACAATATTGTGACAAGTCTGTTACATCTTTGTATTTTATTATTTTAAGCGATTTATATTAAAACTAGCCGATCCCTAATAGTTAGACATATGGTATTGCATACTTTTTTGTAGATATTGATGTCCTCTTTAAAACTGTAGTACATTACTTTGCTCTATTGTCAACAATTTCAGCAGCAAACGCTATATAAGGTTTTTTTTTAAAATTCACACTTTGGATTACATTATCAAAGTTTTCATACGGATCCCTAATATTTTTGAAAATATTCTATAGCCTATGTTCATCAAGGATAATGTAGGATTCTAATGGTGAAAGAATTTTTCAAATCGGTCCAGTAGTTTCGGAGCCTATTCGATACAAACAAACAATCAAATCTTTCCTCTTTATAATATTAGTATAGAAGTATAGAAAACTAACATCAAACCAAAATATAAGGGTAGAACATGCAGTAACTAGCCAGTACAGCCTTGGGCAGTTTGAATTACTGTAGTTTTAAAACGCGTCATCCATATATAATTCAAAAGTAAAAATTAATGAAAAGTAAAATGAATCCTTTATTATTAAATAGTTACTTAAATAACATTTTGGATTATTTTGTGTAATCAAAACATAAAACTTTCTGTTGATAACTAACTTGCCATCCAAATGATTAATAGTATTAGAAGCAACTGGAACTCAATTGAAAACTAAATTTTAGACAGTTTAAAATAAATCATTTAACATACCTCAAACATAACGGTAGCGCCGCCATTTTCTTTTTTAATCATTTTTACGAGACGTGGTCAGTTAATGCATGTCTTACCCTAATTACAACACGAATCTAGCGATTATATTATTGCACTATCCATTATACATCTACTTTATCACATAACGCAATCTAAATCTATCTACACCCGAATTTTATTTTTATTTTTACGATTAATGGCTTCACACACGGCAGCTATAGTATATATTAATGTACATTACATCCCGGGATGTATAGCTTTAAATTATCTTAATGTATCACACATACAACAGGTAATGTGATGTATCTTTCCCTTAATTCCATTATACGGAAATGTATTGTGATGTATTAGAATGTATCGAAAAAAACTATATCCATTTCATTTCATTCTATATTCATTTCATATCGCTCTGTATCTTAAGATACGAAGATGTAAAAATGTATATTATAGCTGTCGTGTGTGGTCCTGACGATTTCTATGGAAAGATGTAATTAGATATATCGTGCTATAATGTACATCTTTACATTAAAGCTGCTGTGTGTGAAGTCCTTTAGGGTCAGATCGTTCATGGCACCGTCTAACATTCACTGAACTAAAAACATTTTAAATTAAATTTATAAAAACACTTAGCGCTTATATTCTTAGTGGGCAAGAAGGGAATTTTGAAGAGTATTTTAGCAATCAATAAAATATACATTCAACTAAAAGTACGAGGGTAAAAGTCATTTATAGTATGAAGAACAATTCAAGTCAAATTATATGAACATGGCAAAAAAAAAAGAAAATATAAAAATAAAAAATTGAAGGTGTAGATTACATTTTCACAGAATTCATACAAATTAATAGAGCTAAATAATTATTATACAATTATTTCAAGCTATAAGCTTAATATTATGCAGGGTGTCTCATTAGAACCAGATATTTCTATAATTCAATGCTACTAACAACTATGTCAATCTTGCTCTTACAATAAACATTTCAAACAACAAATATGACACCCTATCTATGCATCGACCACACAGCCTATAGACTCCTCATGCAAGGCGAACACTTCAAACAACACATTAGGCTTATACTGCTGGTATAAGACACCGAGCGCAATTCACGCCCCGTGGTGCGCTTTGACATTGAACCGGCCAATCAGAATGCATTTTTTACCGCTCCCCCTGACAGCACACCTCAACGATTTGACTGAATTGTTTGTTCGAAGAAATTAAGCCATTATGCGTCTATTGGGCTATGTAGTCGATGTATCTATGTATAGAGATTTGACCTTTTCACGTTAAGCAAATAATATGTTTAGTTAGGTACCTAACTCGTTGGATACATACGAAAAACTTGTATATAAGATCTTGAATTTAATGAACACCAAATCTTATATAAGAAGCATTTTATGATGCTGGCTTCAAGGCACTGTATGTAAGTATATAATAATCTATCATTTATAAATATACACAATGACAAATCTTGATAATCAATAAGTGCCACCCTAAATTACGCTAGCATATTTAGGGATAATGGAACAAAATACATCAATAATTGAATGAAAACTATCGGCGTTACTCATTTTAACAAGAAATTTTAAAGTTGATCGCAGTAGCGATGCTCACGACGAAGAGCATCTGAATTCTCTCGAAACGTGGTCAGAAATGTGAAACGTGGTTACATCGATAATGTTCGTATCTTTCATAGAGTTGCGAAGATTACTAAAATTATCCCAATAGTTACATTATCCATGGCCACTAAGTTAGCGTATTCGAAAGGGTGTCCCTTGTTACGCAAGTCCAATGATAAATCTTAATAAAAATCGCCAAATTCCCATTGTCTGTTGACTTGATAAAAAAACGTTGTGGAAAATAGCTTAACAGTGAACCTACGCCATTTTGTGTATCAGATCATTTAGTATGATACTGATCTTGACTGTTCACTGTTCACTATGCGCTTGAAACTGTTGCTGTCAGTCTGTTTGATGTCAGCAAATACAGATCTCAGCTATAAATAGTGTCGTTGGCTTCGCTGATCAGAGCAGCGTAGCGCTACTCTTCGTCGAAAGATGACAAGTTTTATGTGAATAGACCAATTGACACGCAAATTGAATAAACTTTATAATATGTATAAAAAATTATATTAACCTATACTTTTGCAAAACGATACACCACACTATTGATACACTTAACTCAAGTAAAATTATAGGTTAGGTAAGTACATAACATAGAAAATGCAACAATTACTATTGGAATACAAGGAAAGAATACACGTTTAGTGATGATTCAGGCAAAAATAAGGGCTTAAAATACACTTTCAATACTTCACGTCAATCAATTAAATTAGGATTATTTAGGGCTAATATTGTTCAACACATCAACTGACGGTCACCGTGCCTTGGGTTTCAATGACAGATAACTACACGAAACCGCGAACTGAGTGGAGAAATTGGAATTAGAAGACATAGTGGGCTCAATATAAATAATTATGAAAACATAATCTATCTAAATGTGTAGGTTATGTCTAATAAGTCGTTGAACAACCGGTAAATGGGTTGATAAATACCATCTTTAGGGTGCTTATCCACTGACCATCTTTCCCTCCTTTTCCTGAGCCCTGCGGCTTGGCGGAGTGGATCGTGAATTGACCAATCAGTGCTCGATATTTTTGGGGCAACTATTTCGAGCACTGTGGTCGATTCGCGGTCTGCTTCTCTACGAAGTACTGTGTCAGTGTAAACGCACTATAAGTCATTCCTCCTTTGTTGACGTAGGACGTTAAAAAAACCGAAACAATAAAAACAATTTCTAATGATTAAACTGGAAGAAGAAGAAAGAAGACTAGAAATACTGGAAGACTGGACGAATAAAGAATAAAGACGAGAATAAATAATTTATTCTCGTCAAAACACAGTCAAACAAAAATAATATATCTTTTTTATTTTATTTCCCAATACCAAGTTAAACGAGAGTTTTAAACTGATTCAATAGAAAACATCATGCAACATTCGATTGTTAACTTTACTTTACGTTTCAGTTATAATGTCTTCATCGGACTATATTTTAGTTCATGAATGACTTAGCAGTTTGATTCCGTGTATATTTCGCCATAATTAAGCCGATGATTGGATAATTATGGCGTGATGAAGCAAGGACAACCTTGTCTGTCACAATAATTGTTATAAATGACAACTTGGCAAGATAGTAATACCTATTCGTAGATAGAGACCTGTGGGGCTATTTTGTAAAATATACATGATTATCATGTTATGATCATGCCAATAATGGTACTGGATGCCATAATACCTACGCTTTTTATGCTGTTTAGGCATTTATACCTACGCTTCTGCGTAGGTATTGTATTGGAAGCCCCATAGGTTGTCCCTATAAGTACGTTTTGTTACCCATAGACATTCTACATCGAAAACTGAAGCACGATGTAGGTACAGACAAAGCATCAAATCAATTGCTATTGATTGATTTTATCACTACAAGCTGTACCTATCTTAAACATACACGCAGCCAACATTTTGGGCAAATATTTGACCCAAAAATTTCGAACACTGTGATTGGTAATTTCACGGTCCGCTCCGCGTCAGAGGAAACGCACTATAATGCCCGTCTCACTCACCTCGTTAAGAACATACTTTGCGATGACATTTGCATAAAACTGACTTATTACTCTTGCTTTAAAGCATGAACTTAAAATTGGGTACAGAACAGACAGGTATAAGACCCGCAATGGTCGAAGACTAAAATATGCAAATAGTTTTTTTGTTCTCTTACGAGTACCTACATGGAAAATATGTTTTATTGCTAGTTTTGTATAGCATTTTCCCTCTATAGGTTCAAGGGCGCTCCTACGTCATAGGTTGATAGAATCATGTTTTCATTAATATACCTCCAAGAATCAATTATTTAGATACGTTATTGGTTTCGTGCCAATACCAATTCATTTACATTCATTTCTTAGGCCAACAAACTATCTAAGATTTGATTTATTATCATAAGAACCTTGGACCAGTTAGGCTTATTCTAGACTAGAATTTGGAAAATAAACGGCCCTAACGGATACGGTTTTAAGAGTTTAATTTAGAGTTTCAGGGTGGAACTGCATAGTTGTCGCTTGCTACAACGTCATTATGCTAAACACTTTATTACCTACTAGCTGATTCGTGCCCGCTTCGCTGGTCGACAGATAGTTTCACATCTGGTATTCCAATCTTCAAAATAAATTATAGCCTATATGTTGCCGAGGACTAATAGCTACATAACAAAAAAGTTTCATCAAAATCCGTCCAGTAGTTTTGCGTGAAAGTCGGACAACAGACAGACAAAAATTTCAAAATGTTTTTTTTTGTCTTGTGTTACTTCTATAAAGGCCCCTAAGAGTTTTTTTTTAGTTATTATTCAATGTACAGAATTGAACTCTTCTACAGTTTTATTATATGTATAGATTAATATAATGTGGTCAGAAGGTCTACTCGCAAACCGATAAACGATATATCGTAACGATATAGAGTTGCATCGTTTCGACTACAGTGTGGACAATCGTTATTCAACCGTCAACTCTACTTTTACCAAAAACATTACGAGAATTCTAATTTGACAACGAAACAGATATCACGATATATCGTTCAACGGTTTGCGGAGTAGACCGGCTGAAGCCATAAATTAAATTCGTGGCAAGGCGTGTTTTGGGGTTTCTCAGTTGGTTTAATAAAAAACAATAAATAAGTAGCATCTTCACTTGCCCTTTTGAGTTTTTGACACAAGATTTTGTAAGATTCAACACTTACTAGAAAGGACTAGACATCGCGCGTTCGGATGTAAGGCACAACGGACAAACAGTGTTGAAGGATGCGAAATTATGTAGTTCCAACCTATGCCCTCTCAGTTGTCTGTCCTATCCTAGTTTCATCACATATCAACTTACAAACTATTGACGTTCTCCTACTAGCTTAGTTCATTTGAGACTTGTATGTATTCGTACACACATTCGTCGAAGAAAGGCGTAAAATCGGTTGTATGTTGTAAATGTTTCATTCTAGTTCAGGAAATGCACCGAATCGACTTATCAGCATATCGTTTGTTGTATTGTTCACCGATAAAATAAAATAGTAGTAATGATAGCGCACAAATAGATAAACCGAATCATCGGTGCATAATGTTTTCGATGTTGTTTCATTGTCCTAAACTAACCTAAATTGAATGCACTGAAAATCTCTCTGTCTCTTTCTTAGAGATAAAAAAACAAGGACGGCTATAATTTTAGCGCTGTCTAATTAAGTTAGTTTATCAAAATGCTTACATGTTACTAGATACGTCTCTATCCCTTTTACAAGGAAATGTATCGGCCGATATCTTTTGTAATGGTAGATATAGATTGGATTCCCGTGTTAGGGTGAATTTACACTTAGGCGGAGCGGAGTGGAGCGGAGCGGATCGTGAAGGACAATCACAGTGCTCGAAATTTTTGAGTAACTATTTCAAACACTGTGGTGGTTGGTCGGTCCGCTCCGCTCCACTGCGCATAACTCCGCCTCAGTGGCACCTTTGAGACACTTGCATAAATAAATAAATACTAAGAAACTTGCAGTTTTGAATATTTCTCGTCTCGAATAAACTCCGCCAGTTGAGCTCCTTAGCAATCCCGCGTCATAAGATCCATAAAAAAATTACTCTTCATACCTAATTGTTGACTTTTTATTCAATTTTTTGATGTCGGGTTTGATGCTCTCGGTTTCCGTTCAGCTCTTTGAGGCGCTGCCTCAACTGCGCCTTTTTGATGTTGGTCATCACTTGCGTTGATTGGTATAGCCATGATCCCTGAAAAATGTAAATACAGATTCTAGTAGGTATATTTATATTAAACTGGCTTTTGTAGTCAAAAAGTAGTCAATATGCTATTACAGGATATAGGGATGTATATTTCAAGTTACATCCAAATCCGTTTAGTCTTTTGGGCGTGAATGAGAACCAAACATACAAACTTAAGATAAGATTATGATATCAAGATTATTAAAATATGACCGAACGGATTTAGATAAAACTTGGAATTTACATAGACTATGCCCTGGAGTAGAAAATAGACTACTTTTTATCTAGGCACAACACGCGCGAAGCCACGGGCGGAAGCTAGTGCTGGATAATTAAAAATGACCAGTGATTCGATAAGCAATGGTATTATCTATTTATCTATTTCAAAAAGAATTAGCAAACAATGAGTAGACTAATCACTAATGAGTTACATAATCAAACGATTACCTATAAATGTTCTAGAACTCAATTGCAAATTATCACATTTGTCATGAAATTACTTATAGATTCTTTAGTGTTTACAATGCATTAGATGCCCAATTTTTGCAGTATTAACTACTGCAAAATACGGGCATGCCACCAAGGAATTCAAAATCCATTCAGACATCTTTAAGGATCTGAGAAGATGTCTATTGTAGGTACCTGGGGTTGGTACGTACGGTAGGCGTCCTCTAGAAACTCTAAAGCTTACATCCTTGAAGATGTCTAGTCTAAGATGCCCAAACATTACATTTGGCACATGCCCACATTTTGCATTAGCTAGGGTAAGTAACCTAGGGTAGATATACAAATAAATTTGGTCTTACCACCATGATCATGCAATTGAGGAGGATGGGTATAGAGAACACCACAGATATGAAAAGCCCTTTGCTGTCAAAGTACTGCTGCCTTGAGAACAGGGCCCAATTACGCGCGGCCACTTCATTTATATTCTCCGAGAAGTATACGAGGAGCACTGGAATATAAAAAAACGTATTATAGTACCGAGTGACCTCATTTCAGTTGCTGATAGCTATGCCTGCAACGCTGTTCAAACATAGATGTTTGTTCTGTGTCTGAAAGTTATACCCTCGTATTCAAGAACGACACTATGAAAACACGCACCCACAGTGGACGAAATCTTTTTTCATAAAAATCACTTTATGTGTTGTGCGTGTTCTCATAGTGTCGTTCTTGAATACGAGGGATAGTGTATTAAAGTGTGAACTATATACAAAAAAGAGTTTTGATGTATACGTTAACTTATTTGGTTCCCATAGTACAAGCTTTTCTTACTTTGTAAAAAATCTTAGTTTAATATTTATCAAACAATTAATATAAGTTATATTTTTGCTTAGTTTTGTATTAATACAATAGTTAAGAAAGTATGCCTATTTTAAACCTCTGAAAATATTTACACATAAATAATTATACATAATTTACAATACAATTAAATTCAGTAGTAGTAACAGTGTGAGTACCAAACCAACCTTGGAATATTAACAACATGAAACCTTGAACAGATTTTTAACTTCATTTAAGGATGTGTATTTCATATTTTTAAATAATTATCATTTATTACCTACTTTAAATAAATACATATCCCTTTGGTCTAGAGCTTTGATTTATATAATAAGAACAATTACAGGGTATTCTAGATTAAAGTATTCCCAGAGGATTGATATAAGGCACGCAGCCGCACCGGTCGTAAAAATAATCGCAAGCCAAATCCTTTTACAACGTTTTTACCAAAGAAATGGAAAATAAAAATATGTTGCGCCCACACGAAATGGAATAAAGGCAATAAGATGATGAATTAAGACAATTACAAATTAAATGTATTATTGGAACGAAGTTCCTTATCGCGCGTTGTGAAAGGGGGCTAGACGGAAAAAATTCTTACGAAAAGTTGTCACGACACTTTTTTGCTATAGTATATCTATTAATATATATATCTATTAATTGTGTCGAGGTCGAGGTCGAGGTGGAAGTGGAGGTCGAGATGGAGGTCGAGGTCGAGGTCGAGGTCGAGGTGGAGGTCGAGGTCGAGGTCGAGGTCGAGGTCGAGGTCGAAGTCGAAGTCGAAGTCGAAGTCGAAGTCGAAGTCGAAGTCGAAGTCGAAGTCGAAGTCGAAGTCAAAGTTGATTCCCCTTCCCTTGTCCCACGTTATTTTGTGAGAACTTCGTTCCATCCGGGTGTCCCTTGACACCTCTCAAGTTTTTTATATTATACTAGCGACCCGCCCCGGCTTCGCACGGGTAGCATGTTATTATACATATAAACCTTCCTCCTGAATCACTCTATCTATTAAAAAAAACCGCATCAAAATCCGTTGTGTAGTTTTAAAGATATAAGCAAACATACATACATACATACAGACGCGGGAAGCGAAAAGCGACTTTGCTTTATACTATGTAGTGATTTCATGTTGTGCGTAGTTTGTTACATTCCATATTGTTTTATATGTAACTGCATGATTTGACTATGTACCCCTTTCCCCTTTCCCTCTTTGTGAATGTTCACCAAGCAATTTAAGTGATTGACCTCGTTTTAATCATTTAAAAGTTGCAAATAAAATTACCTTCCAGCATAGAGTTGATCTTTAACAAACCTCTTCTGATAAGATCATAACTGTTGAATAACTAATGGCTATTTTTGAATAAATTTAAATGCAATATCCTTAGACAATGTTTATGTATGATTATATTGATTTGAAACGGGTTTTCATCTATTTTAGTTTATTATTATGAAACGTCGCGTCACTAGGAAAAAAACTGTGTTATACCAATCGTAACGTCGCCAGTAAACTCAATCAAAAGGTAATAATGTGATAATTAACTGTGTCAAATGAATTATGTGTTTAAATATTTATATATATACCCTACTAATATTATAAATGCGAAAGTTTGTGAGTGAATGAGTGTGTGTTTGTTACTCTTTCACGCAAAAACTACTGCACGGATTAAAGTGAAACTTTACAGTAATATAAGATAACATACATCAGAATAACACATAGGCTACTTTTAATCCAGTTACCACCCGTGCGAAGCCGGGGCGAGCAGCAGTATAACAACAGTTTGAAAAACCAGGTAGGTATGTATTTATTTAGGACATTATTTACCAAATAATAAATACCCAAGTGATTAAGAATTAGTTCTAATGTATATTAATATGTAGATAAGTGACAGGTTATTTAATAATACATTGTTGTATTAATACGAAGGCGGGTCAATAAGTCCGTGACTTTATGAATTTCTGACCTCTTTACTGAAAAAGCAACACTACTTCTGTCAACAGGCATCTGTCAGTTGACTCTTGTCAAAATTTGAACTTGCTGCGTCAGTTAGTTTGTGTTTGGCAGCTATCTTTATCAGACTACCCAGCAATTTGAGGAAAAAATGGAAAAAAGTGAATTTGTGTGCTTTTTAAGCATTATTTTTCGTGAAAAAAAAAAAACCATTATCGAGACCAAGGCTAAGCTTGATAAATACTATGGGGACTCTGCACCATCGATTTCAATGGTAAAAAAAGTGGTTTACTGAATTTCGTTGTGGCCGTACAAGCACTGAAGATGTCGAACATCCTGGACGCCCAGTTGAGGTCTCTACACCCGAAACAATCGAAAAAATTCACGATATGGTGTTGGCCGACCGAAGATTGAAGAGAGAGATTGAGGAAGCTGTAGGGATCTCGCACGGCTCAGTGGTTTCAATTTTGAATGATCACTTGGGCATGAGAAAGCTTTCCGCAAGATGGGTGCCGCGTTTGCTCACAGCCGACCACAAACGCAATCGTGTAACAACTTCACAGGAAGGTTTGGCGTTGTTTAATCGCAATATGGGGGAGTTTTTGCGCCGTTTTGTAACCGTGGACGAAACATGGATTTATCACAACACACCAGAGACCAAACAACTTTTGACTGCAAAACAGTGGGTTTCTAAGGGTGAATCGGCGCCAAAGAAGGCCAAAGTGGGTTTGTCAGCCAATAAAGTTATGGCGACTGTTTTTTGGGATGCAGGTGGGATAATCCACATTGACTACCTTCAAAAGGGAAGAACAATCAATGGGGTATATTATACCAACTTATTGGACCGATTCAATGACGATTAAAAAAAAAACCGACCTCATTTGGCCAAGAGAAAAGTTCTTTTCCACCAAGACAATGCAAGGGTGCACACATGTGCAGTTGCCATGGCAAAAATCCATGAGTTGGGCTATACATTGCTCCCTCTCCCTCTCCAGATTTGGCTCCGAGTGACTACTTCTTGTTCCCAAACCTGAAGAAATGGCTTGGTGGAAAAAGATTTGACTCCAATGATGAAGTCATCTCGCAAACAAAGGCCTATTTTGAGGACCTCGACAAATCATATTTTTTGGAAGGAATAAAAAAATTGGAGAAGCATTGGACAAAGTATATAGAGCTCAAGGGAGACTACGTTGAAAAATAAAATGATTTATTTATCAAAAAATCTGTGTTTTATTCCAAAAGTCACAGACTTATTGACCCGCCCTCGTAATACATATTATTATGGTGAATATAACAATACATTGTTTTGGAAATAAAACAATGAGAGGTAGGTACAGAAAAATTGATTATTTAAACTAATAAAGGTTGAAAGTTTAATAAAATCGGATACTCACATAATATTATAAACAGAACCACTTGAAAGTTTCCATAGTTTCTGGTGGAGATTGATGTGAATGTGACGATTATGTGGAAAGATATCAATGCTATCAGCCATGGGTCGCCCCATTCAATCTGTAAACATTTTAATACATTAAACTACAAAAAGTAAAGCTAAGAAAGGAAATAGGTTTACAATTTGACTGGTCTAACAGCTCAGTTGGTAGTAGCTTCGCCATCTGCACTGTAGGTTGTGAGTTCAATTCCCACCCAAGATAAACATTTATATGAATACTAGCGACCCGCCCCGGCTTTGCACGGGTTTAATACATATAAACCTTCCTCCTGAATCACTCTATCTATTAAAAAAAACCGCATCAAAATCCATTGTGTAGTTTTAAAGATATAAGCAAACATACATACATACATACATACAGACGCGGGAAGCGACTTTGCTTTATACTATGTAGTGATACTAATAGCTGTCCCGACAGACATTGTCCTGTCAAATTTCAATAATCTCATAGACAAAAGCAGTTTCGGTTTTTCCAGAATTTTACAATTTTACCCAGTATTTATCATCATCGTTCGATCACTGCTAGAACGCTGTAATTTGGCATGTTTAAACATATTAGCAATGTCAACAAAGTCATAGAATAAAATATATAAAAATATGTACCTCCCTTACAACTAGCGTGGGGGTGTTTTTTATTTCTCGCGTACCCCATGGTATGGAATTTCGTTAGATAGGTCTTTAAAAAGTAGTTAGTGAAAATAACTTTTCGATTAAGGGATTAGTTTATGCCAATTTTTGTTAGAGTCACGTGTCTCCCCCTAAAAGCATAACTGTTGGGTTTGGGGGTGTGAAAAAATTCACGGTAGTTGTACAATGTACATTATACTGAAGTTAAAAGCAAAACTATAACAGCTAAGTAGGTGTTACAAGTTTTTGTGTAATAATCGGCCCACTTATAAAATGTACTTGAAGATGAAATAATCAATTTAGCTGTGTAAACTACGAAAACCTACATTGCGCGTGACCCGACACGCACTTGGCCGTTTTTTATATAAAAGATGTATCAATATAATCACAGCATTATAGGGTTAAAACAGTTCCATTCACTGATATTACAAGTATGTAATAATCCTAGGTAATCAAAATAATATACAGTCAGATAACAAAATACCTACTACCTGTGATTGCTATTTGTCTGTTAGCGCAATGTCATGGCATAAACACTAACATATCTGCATAATTTATATATAAGGTCATAGATCAAACTCAAAGAATAATAGTTACTCAGTAATGTTTTTTTTTACATTATTGCCTAATAACTATAAACTAGTTACTATGTAATAACAAAAAAATTCAAGGTGAACAAATTTATTTTGTAAACTATTTGTTTAGCTGTGAAAACAGGTATGTAATTATCTCGAATCTACCATACTCATATTAGTGGCAAGTAAATTTTTTCCAAACCAACCCTTTGTTGTAACAATCAATATTTTATTTATACCAACCATAGAAAGATAGTGCTGAAAATACGATGAGAACTTATGGCTGGAAGCAGACTAATTTATGCTCAGTTATTATAGCAAATAGGCAGTAAGTAGTTGATGATATTGGAACAATATCTTGTGCCCAACAAAGCATAGCTTTGCTGCATCTATAATTCAGTTTTCTAAAATTTTGACGAAGGTTTACCAACATAAAAGTGTTTACTTCCTTTCAAAATAATATTTAAACATAGTAGTGTCAGTAGGAAATATTGTGAAAACAAATTAAAATAAAAGAAGAGGTTTCTGAGAGGAGAGAGGAGGAGTTTCTGGTTATAAATATAATTTTATCAATATTACAACTGCTGATATTTAATACTGTCTAGCCGCTCACTGATTAGGGGTTCGCGTCACGGTCAACAACTGCATTAATACAGTGCAGTGCAGTAGTAGGCATCTAGGTATCTTAAATTTGGATTTGTTGTAATTGTACATTTATAGTTGGTAACAAGCAGCAGACAATTATGGCCCTCAGATGTATGCATCTAAATTACGTACCTACAGCAGAAGGTGTACGGAATTTGTTGTAAATAAATGTTTTTTTTATCTGGCCATGTTCTAGAAACACGTCGTAAAAATAGATTTATGAAAGTACTCACACTGCGAAGGTAAGAAATAAAATCTGATATCTGGTTTACTTCTACAAATTCTTCCATCACTGCAATTCACACAATGAACACGTAAAAGATTACGATTGAAATTATTTTATTTTGTACAACTTTTTCAAGAATGACCGCATCCAATCCAGCTATGCTAGTTAGTGACAGTGAGTGACTGACATGACAGTCACACTCACTTTGACAGTGAAAGATGACAGAAGGTCGGCTATCGACCACAACACAACACTTTCGATCCGAATGCTAGAAATGTTATACTACCGTACTTATATGCTCTTTGCTACCGACCACAGCAACAACAACAACGCTTTCGATCCGAATGTTGAATAACTTGAGGAAAGAACGAATGGCACTACTTACGTAAAAATAGCTCGATTGAAGTGATAAAGACCTGACCGAACGAAAACGAGAAATGTCAATATGCCATTTATTTCTGTTTTTAGCATGTCTGCAATAAAACTACAGCGCACTTTTTTTTGCTCATTCTAATAGTAAAAGCCACGCGCGACTCACTGTCGGTAATTCTATTTAATCGGTGTGTGTTTTTATAATAAAAGCGTGAGAACTATGCACGACTGTACTTGTTGATACCTACCAAAGATAGGTATCGCAAGCTTGCCGGCGTTGTTGTAGCGAAATGTTATCAAATACAATAACATGGAGAATATGCGTCGCGTTCATAGTTATCTGCGTACAGAATGTAAAAGTTTTGGGTAATAACATAAAGCCCAACAATGATCACTTTACTTTGGATGTGACAGGGTGCTCATTGTTCCACAAACTGTGCTCTTATCTGGACGATGATCTTGCTATACTATCATGTAGTCTAAACGCAGCCTACAACAAGACGCAGGTCACACCAGCATGTCAGCAAAGAGTATGGGTCCATCAGAACAATTTGCTTGACAATGCATATCTGAACTACAAGCTGAAAGAACCATGCATGGAAGAGCCAGTAATACTCAACTGCTTAAATTCACCCGAACTTGGAATAGACTGCATACTGAAAAAGAAGCCAAGTGTAAATGACAAAGATTGCTGGAGCATAATCAACAAAATTGAATTTCTGATTTTCAATGATTGGCAAATTACTGGAAACTTTCTAAAAAACTGCTATGATGATATCCAGGCTCACACTTGCGCTAAGATCCCTCAGGATCCAAAAAGCTTATCTCAGATACCAACTCTCAAATGCCTTCAGAGTAAAGAGCAGAATCTACGTCCCGAATGTCTGTCCGAAGTGAATGTACTGCATGATATGAAATATAACACTCTTCAATTGGATAAAATCATATTTGCTGCATGTAACTTAGATCAAAAGAACTTCTGTCCCGATGAAGTGCCTGGATCTTGGCTCATGTACAAATGTCTATTGAGACATAAATATGAAAATGGTAATTTATCTTTCATTTTGATTTCTTGTGCTTATTTGACACATTTTTAATAAAATTGTAATAAAATATTTTTTTATTCATTTACAGGCATGCGGAAGAAGTGCCAAGACCAACTGTTTTATGATCAAAGAAACATAGTAATGAATTACAGAAACAGCCGAGGACTGGTGAGGTCATGTAAAGAAGACATAAGAAAGTATCATTGCAGAAAGGGAGTGGTAGATGATAAAGATGTCAGACTTGCACAAATACTTCTATGTTTAGAAAACATCACAAGAAACGAAAGTGCAAAGCTGGCCCCTGAATGTACTGCAGAAATGACTGACCACAGAAAAATGCTCATGGATGACTACAGACTCTCACCTGAACTAATGCAAAACTGTGCCAATGATATCCTGACACTCTGCAAAGGTATAGAAGCTGGTGGAAAAACTATACATTGTTTGATGGACCATGCTCGCCCACGTAGGCGAAAGGAAAAAAGAATAAGCATGGGATGTCAGAAATCACTAGAAACCTTAGTCCAAGAGGCTGACCCTGGTGAAGACTGGAGGGTAGACCCCATTTTACGCAAAGCATGCAAGCCAGTAGTAGACAAAGCCTGCCAAGAAGTAATCGGAGGAAATGGAAGAGTGATGTCCTGTCTCATGGAGAAACTGGGAACAGTCATCATGACATCAGATTGCGAAGCTGCCTTGATACAAATACAGTATTTCATTTCAAGAGATTTTAAGCTTGACCCTCAGTTGTACAAGGCATGTAAGTATGATGCCGTGACTCTTTGCAAATCCAAGTTTCAATGGCCTGATGCCGGTGATGAAAGATCTGAAAAGGACCTGCTAGTGTTACCATGTTTGTACAATTATGCCTACAGCTCAGACCAAAGAGGAAAGTTAAAACCAAACTGTGAGCATCAGGTCAGGAGGGCCATGAGACAAAGAGCAGTAAGTGTGGACTTGTTGCCTGAAATTGAAGATGTTTGTATTGAAGATCTGGCATTACTTTGTATAGAAAACACAGGCAAAGGTGAAGAGATATCATGCTTGCAGGATAAAATCAAGGAAGTCTCTCCTAAATGTAGAGATGTGGTCAACAACTTTACCGAAACTCAAAGTGGACACATTGAATTGAATGTAGTTGTAAATGTTAATTGCAGAGTTCCAATGGAGAGGCTTTGTTCCTCTGAATTGAAGAGCAAGAATGATGAAGATGATGTAATGGACTGTCTAATTACACACAAAAATGACCCAGAGATAAAGGCTAACGTAAAATGCAGAGCAGCTATTGAACATGAGCAACTAATCTCTTTAAAAAACTATAGGTTTACTCGTAAATTTAAGAATGCTTGTAAGTCTTATGTGGTGAGGTATTGTCCCAAAGCTCAAACTAAAAGTCAGGTTGTAACTTGCTTGAGTGAAATAGTCAGAAATGACACAATAGCTAGAAGGAAGCACACTATACTTAAAGACTGTCGTCAACAGCTTAGGAGTCAGCTGTTTCAACAAAAAGAGAATATAGACTTGGATCCGGAACTAAAAGAGGCGTGTAAAATCGATTTGCAGTTATTCTGCCCTAAAGTACCACACGGGGAATCAGCTGCTTTGGAATGCCTTCAGACAGCCAATGGAAAACTGTCAGATGGTTGCCAGAAAGCGATATTTGTTGTCAAGAAACAGGAATTCACGGATAACGCTATTGACTATCATTTGATCACAAGTTGCAATAGTATGATTGACTTGTATTGCCATAATACAGAGACTTCGAAGATTCTTGATTGTTTGAAGGTATGTTTATGACTTTTATGTATAAAAATGTATGTAGACACCGCAAACATGTTTTGTTTGACTGTTTTATAAGCTCAAGGACAAATACAGAGTCAGTTTGTACAGAATTATGATAAGTATGCATGCATATCCAACCACAATCGCTATCATGATGATAGGACATTTGAACTATGTACTTGGTGACTATGGGGTATTATAATAATATTATGGTTTCGTTTCAGGCTCATCGCAAAGAACCTGACTTCAATGAAGATTGCAAACTGGTTACAGTCAATAGAATGATTGAGCAGAACACTGACTACAGGTTCAACAGTAACTTACAGAATTCGTGCAAGGTGGACATTCAGCAGCATTGCTCTGAAGTTATTGGTAAGCGTCCATTAAGTAGGTAAAAATGGCCTTGCAATGTAGGTAATGATAATCTCTAACTTAATACATTTACTTACCTAAAACTAAATTAAGATAATATACCTATCTACATGCTAATCACCAGTTGATAAGGTATTTTCAATTTATCTAATTTTAAATTCATAGGGATCAATGCATGACCATCTATTCCTGCCTCAGAATAATATATAAAAATCTAATGTGTAGTGCTAATTATTCATTTGCCTTTCTACAACAAAGTAATCAAATTGCACAGCTAGTAAACGGCGATGGGCTTGCAACCTGTCACGCATGGAATGCTTACTACCTACAGCAAAATATAGATACCAAATATAATGTTTGAACCCGCCTCTGACTGCCCCTTTAGACATCTTCAAGGATCTAAATGCCTAAAGATTTGAGATCATGTCTCGTACTTGGGGTTCCAGTCGTGATCCTATTATCATAAAACTTAATTGTTTTCCAGCTAACCAACCGCAAGACATAGAACTCCAAGGCAAGGTGCTATACTGTCTCAAAGACAAATTCCGTGAGTCGAAACTTTCGACACCCTGCGAAAACGAACTCGCGAACGTACTGAAGGAACAGGCGCTGAACTACCGACTCGATCCTTTGCTAGGAAGGTTATGCAAAGCGGAGATACAGACTATCTGTTCGCTGCAGCCTGAGATTACGAATGCTAATGGACAAGTAAGAATCTTAACTGTCCTAATCTTACAGTAAGCTGCGGGGAACGAACAGTGAATTAAACATTCACAGCGCTCGAAATTTTTGGGTCAACTATATACAGAGCTATGCAGAGTGGAGCGTTCCGCTTAGCTCCGCGTCTGTGGAAACCCCGCCCTTAACTTGGAAAGACTATGGCAGCTGAAGATATTTATAGCTTAACTTCCTGTCCCGAGAGACGTTGTCCTGTCAAATATCAATAATCCCACAGAAAAAAGCACTTTCAGTTTTTCCCGAACTTTAGGGAGTTTTAACTTTAGTTTTTCAGACTTAGGGGTATAAAAATACACTGCGACCTATTCTCATACCTACCAACAATACACTGCGACCTATTCTCATACCTACCAAGTATACATAAAAATCGGTCAAGCCGTTTCGGAGGAGTTACAAACACTGTGGCATGAGAATTTTAAATATAAAAATTTGAGTAGGGAACTTATTAGATGCCAATCGGCCAGACTGCTAGTGACACATTTCATAAAACGACCAGCTTACGCCCATGACTACGTTTCCGTTTTACCCAGATAAAAAGTGGCATATAGTAATTTAATTTCAAGTCACGTACCTACATCAGCCGTTACGTCACTTGCTTTGAAATACTAAAATGATATTTTTTTTATTACAGGTAGAAGAATGTCTTAAAAACGCTCTGCTCAGCCATAAGATAGTGTCGGCGGAATGCGCGCGCGAGGTTGCACAAATAATAGAAGAGGCCGAGGTAGACATTGAAGCAGACCCACTGCTGGAGCGAGCTTGCGCTTTAGACTTGCTGAAGTATTGCAAGGATTTGGAGCATGGGGCTGGGAGGCGTAAGGATTTATTTAGGTGTCGATTCTGTTGAGACCAAACTACTTAGACGTCTACACATTGCATATTGCTGTCTCTTTTACTCTATACGAAACAGAAGGAGATGGATGCCGTTAACTTTAGTTTAGTCTGCTACCAACAGAATCGGCACCAATAACTACTAAACTCTACCAAACGTTTCTTCTTCTTCACGTTTGCGTTATAAACGGTGAAAACGGTGAAGCCATTTGTTTTGCCATCACTATCATCACTACATAGTATAAAGCAAAGTAGCTTTCCGCTTCCCGCGTCTGTATGTAATATGTATGTAGTATGTATGTTTGCTTATATCTTTAAAACTACACAACGGATTTTGATGCGGTTTTTTTTAATAGATAGTGATTCAGGAGGAAGGTTTATATGTATAATAACATGCTACCCGTGCGAAGCCGGGGCGGGTCGCTAGTATTAAATAAATTTTGAACTGTAGATATAGTCGTCTGGTGTGGGTGACGTTGTCTAATTAGATTTTTGTTTTGATTGCAGGTTTGAAATGTCTGAAGATAATTCTAAATGACAGCAATCGAAAATTGGAGGATGATTGCCAGAAGGCTCTCTCTAGTAGATTAGAAATGTATAGATATGTGGCAGCTGTAAGTAATAACTTATTACTTTCAATTCAAGTGAATTTTCTGTAGATACCGCCATTTCCAATATTAGATCCAAGATGAACCTACATAGAGGTTCCGTAGGAATATATTGTATGATGATTATATGAAGTTGGGAATAAAGGATTGTTATTTTTAAAGTAAAAATAATACATGTTTTTTTGTTTCAGATGAATGTGATTGAAAACTTAGGTGATGTGTATAATGAACTCTCTACATCTCCTTCTAAGAAATACTTTTTACTGGTAGCTATGTCCGTAGTGGGATTAATATTTATATTTGGTTTATATTGTGGTCGTATGACTAAGAAAGCTATGTATGTTAAGAGAAAATAGGAAATCAATTTATATAAGTCAATAAAGAAGTCAATTTAAGTTTAATCTGCTTATTTACTCTTACAAAATAAAAGGCCTCTGAGGAAGCTATACAAAACCTTTTGATGTTTCAAATGATCATAACTTATAGCTATGTTGAATTATTCTAATGGCTCATCAAAATCCATTCCATCCATGTCGGGAATTGCTTCGTTCTTCACTATTTTTTGTTTAATTTCAGTTTTAGGCTCAACTTTGATATCTCCCTTTATAATTTTCTGGCTTTCCTCAAAGAACTGGTTAGGATGGTTTATTCCAAGACCAAGGTCATTGTTGTGCACTGCATCGAAGTACCTGCTGCATGATATCTGGAAGTGTCCTTTTTTGGCCAGGTCTACTATGTCATGGACAGCTGTGAAAGAAAAAATAAACATTTATCACTGTTACATAGACAAACAGAAAAGTCTTAGTGTTTCAAGGCATCAAACAAACTGGTGGTATTAGTAGGAAATTCAAATACTCTTTTACAACCCAGTCAGAATATCTGTGCACCTCGCTGGAATGCGGCGCCTCTCCCGCTCTCTCTCTCTCTCTCCCGCCTCGCCCGCGATATGACGTCACGAGGTCAGGTGCACAGATATTGTGACCAGGTTGTACTTACGACTGTTGTCTCTAGCCTGTATTTTCAAGTCTAGGCTTTGTCACCTAAGATAATATTCTTAAAACAACTCATTATTGTACTTGTGATTTAAATGAATAAAAACAAGTTTAGTGTACATAATTGTGAAGCCATTCAATTTTTGAAATGCAAAATCCAAAACTAGGAAATTCACAGATAGAAAATCTTTTGGGTTGTATATAAACTTCATCATGGGGCTGAACATTTGCACATGCAAACTTACTTTTGAGCCATATGGCAGGGTGAACAACAACCATAAAATAATTTCAAGAAACATTACCTTGATGTTCTAACCCATATCCTTGCAGCCTGTTCTTCAGATTACTAGCATCACAATGTCTGAATGGGCATCCATGACAGTCTGCTGGCCCGATTGTCTCATTGATAATTCTCAGACAACTAAACGGAGAATAGTTCTTTTTACTGCCTTCTTTACCATAGTTGTATCTGATACCATAAGAATAGGTCTTTTCGAATTTATCATGCTCCATTATTCTTGTGAACTCATCTCTCCAGAATCTGAGGGAGTCTTCTAAAGTAACACCAATGCCTTTTAGGAACAGGCCATACTGTAATCTACCTCCATGTTTGAGGTGGTGAACAGATCTGAGCTGCTCATGCAACTGCCTCATGCACATTGGAAATGATTTTATAGATAACGAGTCCAAACTTTCAATAGGAAGTGCTGCCTTATTGTTGCTGTAATCATTTCCCGAGTATGATTGGTGTAAGCCTTTCAGTAAGTTGACTAACCTCTCATCTTGCTCAATCTCTCCTAAGTGGCGGGAAGCAACAGCCAAACTCTGCCTTAAATGAGTCCTGTACTGAGCAGAGAGCACTGAAACAAAATCTTTGTGGGGTATGTAGGCATAGCCCCCACTGAGGTACACTTTCCTTGCTCTTACAAGATCTAGCACCTCGAAGAACTTTACCTTGTAATATTTCATATCTTCAATGTTTGAATATGAGGTCGATTCTCTCAGGTTGCTAATGATTTCTAGTTTTTCCTCTTCAGATATGTTTGTGTAGCGTAAATTGTTGAGTTTGAAGAATGTGTCCACCGCTTCACCTCTCATGATTATAAATCTCATTTTAAATAGCTCTAACTCCCTAGCGATATACCAACGCCGCAATTCCTCAGTTCGACAATAAGCTAATCTAAGGATGAAATGGGCTACATGGTCTTTACGCCTCGCTTGGAGATCGGGATCAGTAATTCCACATGATGTTTTCTCGCAAAGTTTCGCGTAATACTTTAGCCCTTGTGTCCTGAGTTCACTGATGACATGCTCCGTCCATTCTACAGAGTACGTCCGCAATCCTTTTAGCGTTGTAGCTGTAGCTAAAATCCTCAATAAAGTTACCCTTTCTAAAGCTAATGACTCGAATTCCTGAAGAGTTACGTTTTCCGTTGGTGGAATTTTATACATTTGTAGATCGTGGGGGTAAGTTTCAACTAGGCCTCCTGAAATAGGAGCTTTCGTAGATTTTCGTTTTATGTTTAAATCCATTGTAAATAAAATTATTTCGGTTTATTTTCACAATTCATCACCACCAGAGATGGGCACTTACCCGGTAAAAATAATTTTTACCCATTCATTCCTATTTATACCCATTTATACCGGGTAAAAATGATTACATCTTTTTTTTTTACTTTTTTGACACTTATCTAATTATGGATCACGATTTTCATATTTTCATTAGTTTAGATCTTTCGAAGATGTCTAGTGGGGGTAGTCAGAGGTACGTCCAAACATTATATTTGGTACATGCCCACATTTTGCAGTAGTTAGCATTCCAAACGTGACAGGTTGCAAGCCCATCGCCGCTTATAAGAATACTAACTAACTGGTTAATACTAATTAATTATGGCGTTTTCTTGTAATTTTTTAATTTGGATTATAATTATTCAGACTTTAGTAAATAAATAAGAGCGGTCGTTTTTAGGAATTTTAAGTTTAGCGTGGAGACAACAGAATCTCCACACATGTAATAAAATTAAACTTAATACAAATTCCATAAAATATTACCGAAATTATATCTATTTTGATTATTCATATTATGCATGGTTGTGTAGATTGTTTGTCCTGCCACTTTGACGTGTAATCTATAAAAAACCGGCCAAGTGCGAGTCAGACTCACGCACGAAGGGTTCCGTACTATTATCAAAACGGCAAAAAATCACGTTTGTTGTACGGAAGTCCCACTTAAATATTTATTTTATGCTGTTTTTAGAGAAATACATCATCTGTGAAAATTTCAACAGTCTAGCTATCACGGTTCATGAGATACAGCCCTGTGACAGACAGACGGAGAGAAAGACGGACAGACAGACGGACAGACAGACAGACGGACAGACAGACGGATAGACAGTCGGACAGACAGTCGGACAGACAGACGGACAGGCAGACGGACAGACAGACCTGCAGACGGACAGACAGACCTGCAGACAGACAGACGGACAGACAGATGGACAGACAGACAGACAGACGGACGGACAGATGGGCGATGGGCTTGCAACCTGTCACGTTTGGAATGCTAACTACTGCAAAATGTGGGCATGTACCAAATATAATGTTTGGACGTGCCTCTGACTACCCCCACTAGACATTTTCGAAAGATCTAAACTAATGAAAATATGAAAATCGTGATCCATAATTAGTTAAGTGTCAAAAAAGTAAAAAAAAAGATGCAATCATTTTTACCCGATATAAATTGGGTATAAATAGGAATGAATGGGTAAGAATGACGTCATTTTTACCCGATATAAATTGGGTATAAACAGGAATTAATGGGTAAGAATGATTGAATGGGTAAGAATGACGTCATTCTTACCCATTCATTCCTATTTAATGAATGGGTAAGAATGACGTCATTCTTACCCATTCATTCCTATTTATACCCAATTTTACGTCAGAGTAAGCAAAGAGCATATCAAAGAGCATATAAGTGGAGCATATAAGAGAGTAAGCTTAGACAACCTGCGCCACAGTCTTTCCTAACCTAAAATTGTGTTTTAAAGTTGCGTATCCAATAGTGTTTGTTTTATTTACTCATTCATTTCTGTGCAAATAAGATGGATTAATTGATGATTTGAGAGTAAGAAGAAATAGAAAAGGTTGAATCTATTAGTGAGGCGTGTAAAATTTATCAAAATTCGTAAGAATTCGTTTGAAGACTTTCAAGATGAAGAGATGAATACAGATTCAAGATGATGCAGTAAATTATCAAGCAGGAGGAGCCAGCCAACAATTTCACTTGCATGCAAACAAGTTGGTTTAGCACTTTTTTAAGCAAAGGGCTCAATGGATAAAAATGCCTTGGACTGGAACATATGTGATTGCTGGTTTTTATTAATTGTGTGGCTTCAGACAAATGATAGGAGCTATATTGCACACATATTAGAATCCCAAAAATTGCAGATGGTATTGGACAACACTGCATAAACAAGACAGGATACAGTTCAATAAATTTACAGGTAAGGTTTCAGTACCTACTACGTAAGCTTTGGTACATAATTATAATTTATTCAAACATAGGTTTCCTACCATAAAATTAAAGTCATATATACTTTATTGTTCCAGGTTGTGTCAGGTGCTAATTTGGAGATCATGAATACCTTTTGTGGCATAAATGTGCAAGGCAGCTCACATGACTCAAGAATATAATAATGAATGTTGTTTGAAACAACAATAAAATTATTTGAGCAATCAGAATTGAATGACAGACTTTTATATTATTTTCTTGTACTTCCATGTTATACCTAAGCACATTAATTTTAAATAAAAAACATCAGGCTTATGACATTTTCTTTATTTGTACACATTGTTTGGATCCAACCATAGAATTTTTTTTATAGAATTCAGAACTGTGAGTAGTGTGAGTAAGTATATGAAAATATCATCCTTCGCTTGTGCTCTTCATATTTTCTGTGGCTTATCAAGCTTCGAGCATGTTCATTCTGGTCCTGCAAATAACAAAAAGATTAAAAATTAATATTTTAGGTAGTTTTAAAAACATAGTCAAAGTAAGTTAGTTTAACATAAGTTTAACTATTGAGATCATTTATATAACTCATTAAACCTGAAATAAGTGGTATACTTGTAACAAATATTTTAATTCGTAGGTACTAAGATAGGTTAGGTACTTACTCAGTATTTAAAGAAAAACCTAGTTAAACTTACTTTTCGTGCACTTTCACGCACCATGCTTTGTTTTTTGTCCAGTTTGTATTTGTGTCCAATGATTTGATTTCAATTATTGGAGGATACTCTCTCAGAACTATGCGAAATAATTGCTGAAACAAACAATTATATTGTAAATGATACCTACGGTAGCATTCATTATACTTACCATAACAGTCAAGCTGTAAAAGTGATAGATGATAACATTATTTACCTTTTCTTAATAAAGCGAATGCGTTTTCAGTTCATTTTGAAATTTAATTAATTTTTATCAAAGTTTTCATAGTTGTTTGTTTACTTTTATACCATAGGCAACTGTCATTCAAAACGTTGTTTGTCACTGTCCATATGTCATCATAAAGCATTGAGTTCACTCACCGACTCACTCTTTTTACTTTTAAATCAAGTGTGTTGCCATATAATCCCGGTGCAAGGAATGTATTGTTATTGTTAGTCCAACACTTCGCCGAGTTTATTAATAACTATTTTACTCTGAAGTTATTACAACTTTAGGCTGGTATTAACAAGTCTTGCTGTAACCTCAGATGATCTTTGGATTAGTAAATTTTTATTAATAGCACCGTATGCGCTTATATCAAATACTACGTGTTTAAGTTATTTTTAGATTACTTATTATAGATTAAACCTCAAAGTACCGATATTAATAAAATATAAATAATAACCGATTTAAATTGGGTATAAATAGGAATGAATGGGTAAGAATGACGTCATTTTTACCCGATATAAATTGGATATAAATAGGAATGAATGGGTAAGAATGGTTGGGTATAAATAGGAATGAATGGGTAAGAATGACGTCATTCAGTCGGACAGACGGACAGACGGACAGGCGGACAGACGGACAGAAAGACAGACGGACAAACGGACAGACAGATGGGCGATGGGCTTGCAACCTGTCACGTTTGGAATGCTAACTACTGCAAAATATGGGCATGTACCAAATATAATGTTTGGACGTGCCTCTGACTACCCCCACTAGACACCTTCGAAAGATCTAAACTAATGAAAATATGAAAATCGTGATCCATAATTAGTTAAGTGTCAAAAAAGTAAAAAAAAAAGATGTAAGTAATCATTTTTACCCGGTATAAATGGGTATAAATAGGAATGAATGGGTAAAAATGATTTTTACCGGGTAAGTGCCCATCTCTGATCACCACACATCAGACATCACACAACAAAACAATTTTTCCCGCCACCCCCATCAATCAAATATTTTCTATGGTAGACAATGACAACAAAATGTTTTTTGACATTTGACATCCCATGGTTCTTTTCATAATAAAAATTCAAATTCAAACCTCATTTGAAGACAATTATGTTCATAAAACAGAAAACACAAATTATGTTGTTACCTAAAACTACTACGAACCGGTCATTTTCCCGTCTCGACCGACACCCAGAAAAACAAAAAACAAAGACGCTAACCTGGGTTTGGTAGTCAACTTTATTAGTCGACGACTCGATTGATTGTTGGATCATCTGGGATCATCCTTTCAAGGTGGTTGTCTCTGTCAAATCATTTTCGTGTCGTGCTGTCACGTCACGTTACGCATGTCAGTCAGTCTCGGTCGTGTAATGTTGTAAGTCAAGTCATCCCTCAGCCCTCAGGCCCTCACCTCAGCCAACCAGGCCAGCCAGGAAGTCAGAAACTAGAATCCAAAGTTTTCCTCTTTATTTTGTTCTTATTTCCATAAATTATCCCAAATAATGGTAGACTACACGCTACGTAGATAACGACACGTTATAACTACTTAGTTAAATATATGTTATTTAGTTACAATAGCCGAAATGGTGTCTAAAGAAAAGTCGTCACTAGACGATTTAGTGCAATATATACAGCTGTACAAGTCTGTACCGACTGTTTTACAAGGCACCGTACTGCCGTTTATGTTAATTTACCCTATACTGTTCTATACGTGGATATTCGTGTACGGTTTCGACGATAACTACGAGGCCGGGTTTGTGACGATCTCTGTAGTGGCTGTGCTGCAAATTCTCATATGTCTGTGTTGCTACTGGAGCGTACACGTCCAATGTTTCCTCGCTTGTACCTCGGTAAACCTTTTTTTGGTAGTTTTCTTGAAAATAGTTTTTATGAAAAACTTTCTCTTGACCATAGCTATTTTTTTTTTCAGGTTAAAGACCCTATCCATGCTGAAGTGGTGAAAGTGGTACCAACAAGCAACAATGGATTCTCGGAAGTGGTCACACTTTACCATACAAAGGTAGATTTCAAATTGACATATTTTATCTTCTGTTCTTTTCTACCGATTCTTAGTATTGAGGGGTTTGCAACCTGTCACATTATGCTTACTGCAAAATAGTTACAAAGATCAAATTATACCTACTCATAAAATCAAAAACCAATGTTCTGTGTTAATTAATTTGTTGTAATGCGAAAGTTTGAGTAAGTAAGTGAGTGGGTGTGTATGTGTGTGCGTTTGTTACTCTTTCATGCAAAAACTACTGAACGAATTAAAATGAAACTTTACAGCAATATAGCATAGACAACAAACTTACAAATAGGTAACTTTTTATCCAGATACCACCCATAAGAAGCAGGGAGCAGCTTGTATAATAATAATTTTAAATTTCAGACCACAAAAAGAGGTAGCATTAAGCCAGATGTGTGGTTTATATTCCAAAAGAGCAAGTATATTTATGATTGGGAGAAAGGTACATTCCATACTGTTATATTTCCAACTGATAAGCCCTATGAATACTACATGGAGTCCAAAGGGTACTCCGATGATGAAGCAATTGAACTAGCTGAAAAAGAATATGGGAAAAATGAAATGATAATGGTATGTATTAATTATAATATGATAATTATTATCACTATTGTTGTGTAGTTTTGGAATGTGTGGGAATAATAACCCAACGGCTACAAATTCTTTAATTTATTTTCAAAATGTTTCAATAGTCATGGTCACGCTTCTCAATGGTAGCTCTGACTATGGCTATGTAACATACTCGAAGCAATGAGAAAATAAATAAAAATGATTATGTGACTAGGACTATAGCATACCTACAAATCCTTTTCGAACCTGTGGTTCTGGAAGGACTTAAGCTGGCTGGGAACATAGCTTCCTAATCTTTTGTATACAGGATGTGTCGTATATAGTGGTCCAGAGGAAAGGTGTCAATAAACTGTGTTCTTGGGTATCACAAACCGAAATTTTAATTAATTTTAGCCAATCAACATCTTTCCTCTGGACTATTATTTACAACACACCCTGTAAATGTTCAGAATTGCCCCAAGTAGCACAAAACTACCAGTTTTTATTAGTTATTTTATGTTAATAATTCTAGTAGAGATTTGAGAGAGAGATGATAATGATGTTGCCTTCTTTCTTTTCAGGTTGTGCCAGAATTCATGGAACTGTTCAAGGAAAGGGCAACAGCACCATTCTTTGTCTTCCAAGTGTTTTGTGTCTGTCTATGGTGCTTAGACAAGTATTGGTATTACTCCATATTCACTCTTGTAATGCTCATCATGTTTGAATGCACACTTGTCCAACAACAACTGAGAAACATGTCAGAAATAAGGAAAATGGGAAACAAACCTTACAACATCAATGTGTACAGGAACCGTAGATGGAGGCAAATACTCAGTGATTGCCTGCTGCCTGGAGATATAGTGTCATTGACTCGTTCAGTCAACGAGAATTTGGTTCCCTGTGATATTCTTCTAATGAGGGGATCATGTATTGTTGATGAATCTATGCTGACTGGGGAGAGTGTCCCGCAAATGAAGGAAGCGATAGAATGCGAAAGAAATATACATCAAAACTTAGATCCCGAAGGAGATAGCAAACTACACATGCTCTTCGGTGGCACTAAAATCGTTCAGCACTCATCGCCGAGTAAATCGGGACCCTCCGGCCTGAAAGCACCGGACAACGGTTGCATAGGATACGTGATACGCAACGGCTTCAACACATCACAAGGAAAGTTGCTAAGAACAATTCTATTCGGCGTCAAAAGAGTCACAGCCAACAATTTAGAAACGTTCGGCTTTATTATGTTCCTATTGATCTTCGCGATCGCTGCCGCCGCGTATGTATGGATTAAGGGCTGTGAGGACCCAGAGCGAAATAGATACAGGCTCTTCTTAGAGTGTACGTTGATATTGACATCTGTTATACCTCCTGAATTGCCGATAGAACTGTCACTAGCTGTGAATACCTCTTTGCTCCAACTGTCAAAATCAGCTGTGTTCTGTACAGAGCCATTCAGAATACCGTTTGCTGGTAAAGTTGAGATCTGCTGTTTCGATAAGACTGGAACATTGACGAGTGATAATTTAGTAGTTGAAGGGGTAGCGGGGATTGGGGAACACTCTAACGCGACTGTTATATCCTTATCAGAAGCTCCTATAGAAACAGTTCAAGTTCTGGCTACCTGTCATTCACTGGTCCAATTAGACGATGGCGTAGTCGGCGATCCGTTAGAGAAGGCGACGTTAAAAGCCGCAGAATGGAACCTTACAAAAGGAGATGCAGTCATACCAAAGAAAGGAAGATCGCCGGGTTTGAAAATCGTACACAGGAATCACTTTTCAAGCTCGCTCAAAAGAATGTCCGTCATTGCCGGTTACCAAGTTAACGAACGAGGTTTTATGGAATCTCATTACATTAGTAGTGTGAAAGGTGCTCCAGAAACGATCAAGCCCATGTTGAAAGACGTGCCTAGTAACTACGATGATGTCTATTTGACTCTATCGAGACGAGGTGCACGGGTTCTCGCTTTAGGGTACAGAAATCTTGGTAAACTGAGCTCACAAGACATCCGAGATTTATCCCGCGAGGATATCGAGTCGGATTTGACGTTCGTAGGATTCGTTATAATATCTTGCCCGTTGAAAAGCGACTCGAAGAAAGCTATAGCTGAAATAGTCCACGCCTCCCACTCCGTAGTAATGATAACCGGTGACAACCCATTGACAGCTTGTCACGTTGCAAAAGAACTGAAGTTTACCCGTAAACGTGAAACTCTGATCTTCACCGAAAAGGACGATCAATGGAGATGGAAGTCGATTGATGAAGAAATGGACCTACCAATAGTACCCTTCAAGAGTTACAAGCAGTTGGTGTCAAAATTCGACTTGTGTATAACCGGTGAAGGTTTGACTTACTTGAATGAGTATCACCAAGTTTACTTGCGTCAGTTGATGCCGTATATAAAAGTGTTTGCTAGATTTGCGCCGAAACAGAAGGAGTTTGTTATTGTGACATTAAATGCTCTTGGATATACTACGCTGATGTGTGGTGATGGTACAAACGATGTTGGAGCTTTGAAACATGCTGATGTGAGTATTTTTCTTATTAACTTTACTGTCAAAGACTGGGTCAAGTTTTGACTCAGTCTTTGACAGTTCATCTTCGGCTTGATTTAAGGCATCTCTGGCTTAACACCTGTATGCCTCAAGTTTGCGGACGCAAGGTAATGCATCGTAGGTTTCGATTTGTGTATTCGTGAACTACGAGTTAGTGTTTTCATTTAGGCCATCACCTATTGTCAACTACAGTATCAGATAGTTCTGCTTTCAAGCGGTATAAAAACCTATTTTACCTTGAGATAAATGGATCACTTCCTGTTTTTAGTACCAACATGATTTAGTCTAGATATATACCGGCAGTTGATGATTAACGATGGATCTTTATACGAGTACGGTCCTAACTTGATCCATAACTTAGATTTGTTTTTAGTGTTCCGTACCCAAAGGGTAAAATCGGGACCCTATTACTATGACTTCGCTGTCCGTCTGTCCGTCTGTCTGTCACAGGGCTGTATCTCATGAACCGTGATAGCTAGACAGTTGAAATTTTCACAGAGTATGTATTTCTGTTGACGCTATAACAACAAATACTGAAAACACTAAATATTCATGTGGGGCTCCCATACAAGAAACGTGTTTTTTGGCGTTTTTTTATATATGGTAAGGAACCCTTCAACTCGCACTTGGCGTTTTTTATTTATTTTTCTTAAAATTATTATGAATAGGCTAATACTGGCGCCCGTTTCTAGATTGACGTCGACTTTTGGGATACCCTCTAATGGATTAATGTAGTTCATGGCTCTTTTTTTTTAGGTCGGCGTAGCGATCCTAGCGAACGCTCCAGAGCGACTTCGCGATAAGCCAACAGAAAGGCCCGTAGAGCCCGAACCACATCGCCGGCCATTGAACCCGCGTGACGCTGCAAGGGCCGAAACTACAGCTAAATTCAGAAAGGCCATGAAGGATTTGGAAGATGATGAGCAACCGCAGCTAGTGAGGTTGGGTGACGCGTCTGTCGCTGCACCCTTCACAAGTCGGCTGTCCAGTATTTTATGCAGTAAGTTTGGTTTATTACAAGCATCCAAAACGTCTGCGAATGTCGATGAAACCGCGAGACCTACCTTGACTACCCATTTAGTCATCGTCTAGGTTCTTAGCCCCTGAAGATTTTATTGGATGTCATGAAAAAAAGTCATGCTTTTAAAAATCTGATGTCTGCATGTCCAATCAGCCTATCTAGTATATTTAGCCGCCTCTATGCTTTTCGCTTTTATTCATTATGCTATTCCTGGTTGCAATCAACTTCCTGCAGTACTAAGATAAATAAATAAATATTGGTATAGTATAGGAACCAAATTACTTATAGAATACTTTACTTTTTTTTGTTGTAAATACGTACATATAATAAATTATAATACCCAGACACAGAACAAACATGTATGGTCACCACACAAATGTTTATCCTTGGTAAGAGTCGAACCCACAACCTACAGCGCATTATGCAGAGTTACTACCAACTGAGCTGTGAGGCCCCGATTGTCTTACCATATTTTTTTGATTCCAGTATGCCACATAATAAAGCAAGGTCGCTGCACTTTGGTCACCACACTCCAAATGTTCAAGATCCTGGCCCTCAACGCTCTGATCCTGGCGTACAGTCAGTCGGTACTGTACCTTGACGGCATCAAGTTCAGCGACTCACAGGCGACGCTGCAAAGTTTGCTGTTGGCCGCTTGCTTCCTGTTTATATCGCGTTCAAAGGTATCTAAAATATTAAGGGCGGCTTGCACAACAATTCTTAAATGTGTTTAGTACGCTAAATACATTTAGGAAGTTGTCAAGTCATAAAAAAACGTCAAATTTATATAAAACTAGCTGTCCCGGCAAACGTTGTCCTGTCAAATGTCAATAATCCCACAGAAAAAGCACTTTCCGTTTTTCCCGATCTTTACGTCATCCTTATCACTAAGGGGTATGAAAAATAGATGTTGGCCGATTCTCAGACCTACTCAATATGCTCACAAAATTTCATGAGAATCCGTCAGGCCGTTTCGGAGGAGTACGGGAACGAACATTGTGACACGAGAATTTTATATATAAGACTACCACCATAAAAACAAAAAACATACATATTGGCAACATTGACAACAAAATTGGTCATCACTCAGCTATATGCTGCAACAGCGAGAGTTGATGCAGCGCTGATTTTCAGTGGTGACCCCCTCTTCTATCATTGCCATTTAGTTTTACGTTCAATGTTCTCCTGAGAGTGCATCATTAAAAATACTTTTATGTGTGTAATTTTTACTAAAAATGTAATGTTATGTTTTTAGCCATTGAAACAACTGTCAAAAGAGCGACCTCTGCCGAATATCTTCAACCTGTACACTATAATGACGGTGCTGTCTCAGTTCGCTGTGCATTTCGTCTGCCTCGTGTATTTGGTGCATGAAGCTTCTTTGCGATCACCTGGAAGGTAAATCTTAATCTTAATAATATTATAAGAGCGAATGTTTTGTAAGTATGTTTGTAGATGATTGTGCCTCTATCACGCCCAAACAACCTAACGGATTTGTATGAAACTTGGAACATGCATAGCTTATGGAGTAGCATATAGGTTACTTCTCACCTACGTACCACGCGAGCGAAGCTGCTGGCAAAAGCTAGTCTTATAAATGGTCCGACAGTAGAATCTGTAAATTCAAAATGTTATATTTCAGGGACAACAAGCCTAAACTGGACATGGACTTGGCTGAGGACGAGGAACCCGCTCCATTCGCGCCGGACCTTCTCAACAGCACAGTTTACATCATCTCTATGGCACTGCAGATTTCTACCTTTGCTGTCAACTATAGGGTATATTTTAAGCCATTTACTGTAGCCCTATTATGAGATTTACAAACTAAAGTTGATATCGAGTATCGTATTTGTATGGAAGATTTTAGTTCAATGTAGTTACCGCCAGAGGCGCTGTGTTACTGATTACTATTTTTATTGGTACAATGCGCTTGTGTGATGATGACAATAAGAGGTGCGTGTTCAAAAGCGTTGTCACTTTCACACCGCGATTACTATTATTTTAATATTGCTTTAAGTGGTTGTGGTCACCCAGGGCAAGAAAATTATGTTTTTGTACGTAGTTTTCTCCGTTGCAAGTTCTCATTGCGCCGATTCGCAGTTTTGAGTTTTGAGCCAAGCCGTGTCTGTCGTAGCTTCACCTAGCTCCAGGGTCGGCAACCTTTAGAGTCGGAATAGTCAAAAATTAGTTTTTTGATAAAAAAATAGTAATATATTTCTTATTAAGATTTTTAAAAAATAAAATAAATAATATTTGCGTTTGGAACTAAAGCACTGCAGCTTTACATCCAAAGAGCCGCATGTGGCTTGCGTGCCGCAGGTTGCCGACCCCTGACCTAGCTCCTAAGACGTTTCAAAGTGATTCTTGTGATTTTATTAAAATAAATACCTATTGACTCTAACCTATCTTTATCCTACAGGGTGAGCCGTTCATGGAAGGATTAAAACAGAACAAACCGCTGATGTACAGCGTGGTTATATCGGGCGGCGTTGTGTTGGGACTAGCGGCTGGTATATTCCCAGAGCTGTCATCTATGTTCGAAATCGTGGAGTTCCCACATGATGTGAGTATTGTGATACAACTTATCTCATTGCATTGTTGATTAAAAACTTGTGAGATCCATGTAATACCAAGTCGGTTAATTTATTCAGTCCCTACTTTAAGGGTCCTTCTGTCTTAAGTTATTACGTAAAGGTTAGCTAATTACGTAATAAGATAAGGCAGAAGGACCCTTAAAGTTTGTCTTAAACATTACAAACTTGTCATAAAAATATCTTCTATTATACATCCTCAAGCTGAGCATCTGGAGGTCTGAGAGGATATCTTCTGTACTTGGGGATTGCAGTTGTGATCATATTTATTATTTTTTTATACTGCTTTTTAGTGTCAGGGCTGATTCAGTGTTTTTTACCCCATTTCTATTATGAGAAATAAGCCGTGTTGGCCAAGTGGGAGGTACCTCGATTTTTAATCTGAAGGTCGTGGGTTCGAATCCCGGCGTGCATCAATGTGGATTTTCCTGTTCGAAAAATTTATATGCGCATCAAAAACACGTGCTCCAAACGGTGAAAGAAAACATGGTGAGGAACCCAGTTACTATTCTTATAAGCGGCGATGCAACCTGTCACGTATGGAATCCCAACTACTGCAAAATGTGAGCATGTGCCAAATATAATGTTTGGACGTGCCTCTGACTACCTCCACTAGACATCTTCGAAGGATATAAGCGTCTGGAGATCTGGGAGGATGTCTACCGTACTTGGGGATTACAGTCGTGATCCTATTTATTTTATTTTGAAATTTACTTCGTTTTTATACCGTAAAGAACAAAAAAATTTTTTTTTATATATTAAATGCATTTCTATAGATTTTGACACGGGTCTTTATCACGTACCTTTAATTTACTTTCCCGACGTTTCGGCTATGTTACAATAACCATGGTCGCGGGCAGACTGGAGTACTCGGAGCTAACGTCGAGAAGCACGCACGCACTACCGTCCACGCACTGAGATGGTCTATCGCGATAGACCATCTCAGTGCGTGGATACAGTCAGTGTGGTGTGTCGTAATGTGAACATGGACATTTCTATTTCTGAAGACCAAGTGAGGGTAGTTTCTTCAACTGCCTCCGCTTCTCGACGGTAGCTCCGAGTACTCCAGTCTGCCCGCGACCATGGTTATTGTAACATAGCCGAAACGTCGGGAAAGTAAATTAAAGGTAATTACGTGATAAAGACCCGTGTCAAAATCTATAGTTATGTCTACTAATCACGATAGTTTGAAAAATAATAAATGCATTTCAACATAATTATGAAGTTGATTAAAATATAGTCTAAATCCGAATAAATTTAATAAATCGATGTTATTTCTTGTTTCAGTATCGACTGATATTAGTGCAAGTAGTGCTGGCTGACGTCGGCTTCGCATACATAGTGGACCGCGCCTGTCTTTACCTGTTCGGCGATGGTAGCGTGAGACATGTCCCAAACTTATAGTGTAACCGAAATAAAAGTGCAAATAAATTAGTGGATCTAATATCTGCCGATAAAACTCACAGTTTTTATGAGAAGACTGAATTTAAGTCGGTAATACATATTATAAAGAAAGATGCAATAATAAAGCTTATATTTCTTATGAAGTTTCGAATAGGTAATTTTTTTTTGCTGTGTACATCTTATGAAAAATGTTGTAACATCCTTTTAAATATATTTTAGCAGGCGACTGTACAATAAGTGTGTGTATGTTAAACAGGATGTCTCAAAACTCAACAATAACCAAGTATCGGGCGAGAGGCCAAGTTATACCAGTTCTGGAATAAATAAGAAAATCAATCCAAATAATACTGGACTGGCCTCACAGCCCAGTTGGTAATAGCACTGCCTGCTGCGCTGTAGGTTGTGGGTTTGATCCCCAACCAGACAAATATTTTTTTAATGAACTTAGATGTTTGTTCTGTGTCTGGGTGTTAATATATTTACAAAAAAAAAGTATATAAGTATTATATCAGTTATCTAGTTTCCATAGTACAAGTTTTGCTTAGTTTGGGGCTAGATGGCGCTGTGTGATAATATCCACCAATATTTATTTATTATTTTATTTAATAATTAAATGCAATGATATTTGCACGACTGGTGAAAATCTCCTTGCATATTTTTTTTGTGAGTGACAAGTGACATGGATTTTTAGGGTTCCGTACCCATAGGGTAAAAACGGGACCCTATCGCTGTCCGTCTGTCCGTCTGTCTGTCACAGGGCTGTATCTCATGAACCGTGATAGCTAGACAGTTGAAATTTCCACAGATTTTTTTATGTTGCTGCTATAACAACAAATACTTAAAACAGAATAAAATAAATATTTAAGGGGGCTCCCATACAACAAACGTGATTTTTTTTGCCGTTTTTATAGATAAAGGTACGGAACCCTTCGTGCGCGAGTCCGACTCGTACTTGGCCGGTTTTTTACTTATTTTTTCTAGAACTAGTATTACCTCTCACCCGGTACCAGGTTATCGTTTAGTTTTTGGACACACTGTAGTGTACATATACTATACTCATACGTTGTATACCATCAGTCATGTTAAGTCATCATGAGCAAGATGTTATTTTTAAACTGATCATTTCATGAGTCAAATTTTATTTCTATGAAGCCTGTTTGAAACAAATCACAAATATTTCACTTTCAAAACTTTCGTGAGTTGTACTACACATTATTACAACAACGGGATATATGATAAATTGATAAATGATAAATTGTCAATGAGGACACCGACAATGTTTCGATTCATCTAGATAATCTTCTTCAGGGTGAGTGGACCATTAAACGCGCGCGCTACCCTGCTCGCATTTGAGTGCGTGTCCTCATTGACAATTTATCGTTTACGTGAGTAATTCCCGTTGTTGTAATAAATCACAAATATAGGTATTTTGATTTTTATTATATTATCGAGTATTAATAAATTGTTGACTGAGATGGCGTGCAAGCTCAGTTTGGTATGTTGACCCCCTAAATGTGTTCTAGAAAGGCCCAGATGTATGTAAATAATGGGGTCTCATTCAATAAGTACCCTACCAAGGATAAATATTTGTGTGATGAACGTAGATGTTTGTTCTGTTTCTGGGTGTTATAATATATCTTGTTCTACAAGAAAAAATAAGTAAACTAGTAATATTATATCAGTTATCTAGTTCCCATAGTAGAAACTTTGTTTCGTTTGAGGCTAGTCGATGCTGTATGAAATACCATGTATGTGACCCCATTTTTACATACCCGTTTAGAAAACATTACATTGGATTAATAAGATATTTAGGAAGCAATTGCTCCTTTAGACAAATACCCCAGAAGTAATCATTTTATCGTAATTCATAATGCAAGTTTGTGATGCCTTGTAGTTTTTATATCGTTGCGTGACAAGACATTTTAGATAAAATATATTTTATGTAAATGTTTATCAGTCTAACTTTATAGCTAGAAAATTTTAGGAGGCGTTAAAATTTTGTCTTTGAGGACGATTATGGTGATTATTGCATACTTTTATTATAATTAAAAAAAATATACTTGTTTCCGCCTGCGACTTCACACGCATATACCTTGATAAGAAGTATAACCCGCTATTCCAAGTCACAATCTAGTATTGTATCTGTACAAAGTTTTATCAAAATCGATACAAACGTTACGTCGTGATTGAAACACAAATATAATAAGTATATAGATAACAAAGTTTGCTATGATAACATCATAGCAAACTTTGTTTATAATTAATAGGATTTTACAGGTGTCTCAAAAATATTGTCAAGCTGAAGTTAATAGTACCTTTAGTGGATGTTTCAAGTTGTTATGTAGATTTTAGGGATGTTATAATAGAGATATATATTTTTAAAATATAGAGAGGCTAGAGCAGAATACACTCGTAGGATTTATCCAGATTACACGAGTCAAGTCGCAGCCAGGAACTAGTGAGATAATTGTAGCATCGTTGGTTTGACCATACTCGTCCTGTATTCGCTTCAACAATCATTCCGATTTACTCGTTCCTTGTATTATTGTTTTGCATTTATGATAACATTATACCTGGTGGGCTATTCTTTAAAAACAATTAGTAATATGTTATGATATTCATACCCATATTATTGGTACCGAATGCCATAATACCTACGTTTTTTATTCAGCAGGGCTATTTTGTAAAGACATGATTATCATGTTATGGTACTGAATGCCATAATGCCTACGCTTTTTATGCTGTTTAGGCACCCATACCTACGCTTCCAATACAATACTTACGCCGAAGCGTAGGTATAGGTGCATAAACTGTGAATAGTTACTATGAAAAGTGTACAGATTAGGTATTCTCTAACATTAGGTATTGCATTCAACATCATAACATGATATTCATGTTTTTTACAAAATAGCCCTGCTATTTTGGCACCTACTGGCATTGGAAGCGTAGGTATAGGTACCAATATCATCGGTATAGGTGCCTAAACTGTATAAAAAGCGTAGGTATTACGGCATTCAGTACCAATAATATTGGTATGAATATCATAACATGATAATCAGTTTTTACAAAATAGCCCCACTGGTTTTACCAAGATTTGATATGAGTGGATCATTGCCCTAAGATTAGATGTTGTTTGGTACGGGGTAGGTATTGACAAAGTATATTGTATTTATATTTATGCCAGTGCAGAACAAGCGAGTAACTTTGACCGCTCAAACATAATTTATGTGCATTTAGGTATGATAAATGTATTTGATGGTTAATAAAATATATTGTGTAGTAAAAAATTAAAAATCTGATTTGATTTATCGCCCGCGACTTGATAGTTTATGTCTATGTCTGTAATGACTGTTATGAATTATTATTAATGTGTTATGTAAATGTGTGCTAATGCTTATTTATATAATATATTCGTACATATACAGGGTGTACTAGGACCACTTGCGGAAACTGAAACCGGATGTTCAGAGCATGCATCTTGCTTGATCGATTATCACCAAAAAACAAAATCAAAAAGTGTTAAATTTCTAATTTTATAATGTATCCTTTTTCCAAAGTCCCGATGCATAAATGAAGATAATAATATCAGACTTTGGATTAAGTTCATTAGCGACCATTATTGCCGCCTCTGTTTCCTGTAGCATTACTATTATCATAGGATGTAAAGAACTATTTTACGTTTTATACGCATCGATACAAAATAGTTAGTTGAACATCATTATTTAAAACAATTTGGTTTTTAATGGGCATTAGAGGTTACTTTTGTAGATTACTTTTGTTATCAGTTTTTGGGAGTAGTCTTAATACACACTATATAGGAATAATATAGGCTTACTATAGTTATATTTATATACGAGTTCAATAAACGCGCCTAATGGTAACTATTACCAACCAATCTACAAAAAATATTACAATAAAACGGTAATAAAAAAAAAATATGTAATACCTACTTATATTTTTTACGAAAACGTTTTTAGAAGACTATAAATTGAAATGACAAATAAAATGACCCAAATCATATTTTTCCATTTTAATACCTTCTGTCTATGTGTGCGTGACCGTTTATTCGGAATTAGTGTTTAATTTCATAATCGTAGCTTAGAGCCCAAGGAGTGATCGAGACCTACTACCTACCACCGTCGAACGAAGTCGGGTAAGAGTAGATACAGCTAGCATTAAATATAATTAATTTCTGTAAGTACATTATACAAATGAAAGATATTAGTTAATTTCAAGTCAGGTTTATTAAAAAAATCGGTTCATTTCACAGGCAACACGCTACTCAAATTGTTTAAAACAACGATTCTAATGTTTCCATCCGCCAAGATTTCCAATAGAATTCAGGCCGAGTCCGTGTCCACCCCAACCAAGACCTTGTCCGCCCCAACCAAGACCTTGTACACCAAGACCAACACCGTGTCCGCCTAAACCGAGTCCGATTCCACCCAGACCGAGTCCTAGATCATGTCCGCCCAGACCGAGGCCGCCTAACCCGAGTCCGATAGCTGGGGCAGCAAGTCCAATGCTCCCCAATCCAATTCCATGACCGCCTAGTCCAACTAAACTGCTAGGACCCGCGATAGCCATCGGGGCAGCTATAGCCACTTGTTTCTGCACTACGGGCAAGACTTGCGGGTGAACAGCGGGTCCGATACGTTTCACGACTGCGTTGAATCCAGAGTGGGGATCGGCTGTGTAGTCTACAACTCGGATCGTGCCATCGGGTTCCGACAGCGAGTAGGATCCCTTGACGAGGCCGCCGTCGCGGGACTCGGTTTGAGCTTTATTATCGCCGGTGACGGGATCATTCACTGCGTAGTTGAAGCCGTACCGGGGAATGTCCTGTGGAAATATACGCCTTTTCAATTCATCGATCATAATTCCTAAACCTACGACCTAATTCCTAAATACGACAGTTTGTGAGGAAGTTTAGATGTGTGTGGTTCGACGACTGAACCGGTTTGAATAATACTTGAAACATATATCTAATTCGTCATCTGTAATGTAATAGGTACTTAGTATACAGGCTAGCATATTTTATCAAAAAAGTTATAGATTTACCTACCTGCACCTGACTACTCTAAACTTTACTATCTTAAAGGTACTTACGATACTGCCAACTGCAACATCGCCACCGTAAGAGGGCGCGGCTACTGCAGCTCCGAGGAGGCAAGCAATCTGAAATACAAAACAGTAAAAATACAACCATCCACTAAAAACTGACAGATGTTAGGTCAGTTCTGTTGTCTTATGCGCTCTAAACACTCATAAAATAGTACATAGCATGATTACTAGAAAATTACGCAAGTTAATTCCTTGAACAAAGCATCGCATACTTTTAACTAGCTTGCGGTAGACTTAGATATATTTGCCAATTTTGCACAAGGACACACTGCACATGTCAGTAGTTTATATAAAACTGTTCGCCCCGTCTTTGCATGGGTCTACCTAAATGAAGATTAAAGGCAATTTTTTGGATACCTTAGGTTACAGTATTGTATTGTGAGATCTCAATTTTTTTTGGGAAATAAAATACCGCTTTATTTACTCCCTGGTAATGTAGATTTTTAAAAGAATTTTTGAATTTGATCATGTACTTTTTTAGTTAGGTAATCCAATAAAAACAAATACAAAAATATATATTTTTTCTTTTTATGGTTATTTGTGTAGAAAACCGTTTCTCGCAGAACACGCTATGTGAGCGCTTATAATTATTTTCGTCTGTCGTTCCGTGGCTAATGGAAATCCGCTGTTATCTTTGACCTACCAATATTGATGCTCAAATAACTCGAAATGACATTGAATAAGAAATCGCGGTTTTAATTCTAGCCCTGGTTTTTAGGGAACAAAGAACAACTAAAACCGGATAACCGACGCGCAAAAATAATATTAGGTAGATAATGGTAACAATTCTGTTGTCTTGTCCATCTGTCTGTCTGTCTGTCTGCCTGTCACAAGGCTGTATCTCATGAACCGTGATAGCTAGGCAGTTGAAATTTTCACAGATGATGTATTTCTGTTGCCGCTATAACAATAACTAAAAACAGAATAATAAGTATAAATATTTAAGTGGGCCCATACAAACGTGATTTTATTGCCGTTTTTTATACAGATTGACTCGCACTTGGCCGGTTTTTCAATTTTATTTAAATAACATTACGAAAATCGAAAATTTATTCAAACTATCCTAAATTTTAATAGGTACTGTCATTCTGAGCTAAGTAGATAGGTAAAAGATCGATCGTATCACTACATAGTATAAAGCAAAGTCGCTTTCCGCTTCCCGCGTCTGTATGTATGTATGTATGTATGTATGTATGTTTGCTTATATCTTTAAAACTACACAACGGATATTGATGCGGTTTTTTTTAATAGATAGAGTGATTCAGGAGGAAGGTTTATATGTATAATAACATGCTACCCGTGCGAAGCCGGGGCGGGTCGCTAGTTTTCCATAAAACAGAATTACTGTTAGTAATTTTGAATCAATGTATATAACACATGAAAAACTATTCCGAATGACTTACCGTAACGAAGGAGATCATGTTGTCGGTGGTTTTGTCGATCAGTCTTCTCACAACTGCTAGCTTGTAGTTGTATGAAGCTACAGCACCTCACAGTTAGTATTTATACCGGCGATTGCCAATTCCCTAGAATCCTTGATTTTCACGCCTTGTTAAGCATTCACGTTACAGCAGAATATTTTCCTGAAATTTACTAATTAGCAAATGCGTGTTTTCTGTTGTCCAAGTGATTCCAACTCTTGCTGTTGTTTCATCAGAATCCTGTTTTCTGTCGATTGAATTGGTGTCTACAGTCAGACACAGATCCTACCTATCACATCGGAGTCTTAGTAATAGGGTCCCGTTTTTGGTTACGGAACCCTAAAATGGACCATTGAAAAAATAAGATAGGCCAGAAGCCGTGTTTGTTGCCTGATTCTTCAGCTCAGTTGTTAGTAGCTCTGCCTTCTGCGCTGTAGATTGTGGGTTCGATCCCCATCCTACCCAGGGGCAAATATTTGTGTGATGAACATAGATGTTTATTCTGTGTTTGGGTGTTATAGTGTACCTTATGTACCTAAGTATTTATAAAAAAGTATTTTTTCAGTTAACTAGTTCCCATAGTACAAGCTGTGCTTAGTTTGGGGCTAGATGGCGCTGTGTGATAATGTCCATTAATAGTAAATATTTTATTTATTTAATTTATACCTAGGTATTTCTATGATGTGACTATAATATTTATATGAAAAAGAGGCTTGTTAATTGCAAAATGTGTACATGTGCCCAATATAATGTTTGGACATGACTCTGACTACCCTCTTCAGAGATCTTAGCGCCTGGAAATCTGATAGTAGGTACCTACCTACCTACTTGAAGATTAGGTACAATTCGTAATTCTATTTTTATTTTTATTAAAAAGAGATGACACACTGATAGACATCGAAGATCATAAAATAAGATATTTAAGTTCTATTTTTTTAATGTTGTTTTGGGGCATTCTGGCCGCTTACAAAGTAAAAAATAAAGACTACCTGTGGAGCAGACTGTACCGAGTGTGCCATACCTATAATCAATTTCGTACTATAATGCCAATTTATAACTTAGGAAGTTAATTAGAACCAAATTACCGGTTGAGGATTCGGGAACGTCGTCGACCAAAATGCAAGAAAACTGAAAATACCTACGAGTAGAGTAAATAAGTAAGTTACATTCTTAGTCAGTGGCATAATAGGCTATTTGACAGTATGAAAAATAAAGTGTTGTTGATGTAAGTGTAGTAATCTATGTAAATTATGCCTTCATAAAGCGTTATGTTATGTATTGTTTAATTTCAAGTAAAATAACTTGAAAATAAACAATGATTTATTAAAAAACCCGTAATTTAAATTTTAAACGCCAGCCACGTGACACAAAACTGTCAGGATTGGTCGAATCGACGATGACGTAACATGCTTGTCAATATGTCTTCGCCTGCCTTGAAAAATGTGTGGTACCTAATGGGTATGGGTTCCACAGTCACTATTGAATAATCTTGAAAGGTTTTCAAAATCTTGTCAAATAGCCCATTAGGTACCTACGAGTAGGTATAGTAACGTATTTAGACTTCCTCATTATTTTATGTCTTAGGTAGGTATTTATTTTTACCTACCTTATGTATTGTATATTTTCTAATATATAAAATTCTCTTGTCACAGTGTTTGTAATCAAACTCCTCCGAATCGGCTTGGCCGATTTTTATGAATTTATTATATTTTGGTAGGTATGAGAATAGGTCGTAGGGTATTTTTTATACCCCTAAGTGATAACTGTGGCATAAGTTCGGGAAAAAAGTGTTTTTGTCTATGGGATTATTGAAATTTGACAGTACAACGTCTGTCGGGACAGCTAGTTTTGATATAAATGTAAGTACCTATACCTTCGTAATTTTCTTAGCATAGGTAAGGTAGGTATGTAACTAATTAATAATTATTATCTGTGTGAAGATATCTCTGCAATAAAGTTTTATTGATATCTATTATAATTAGCCGTGTTGGCCGAGTGGGAGGTACCTCTACTTTCAATCTGAAGGTCGTGGGTTCAAAAGCCGGCGTGCACCAATGGATTTTTCTGTTTGAAAAAATTATATGCGCATCAAACATCAAACACACGTGTTCAAAACGGTGAAGGAAAATATCGTGAGGAAACCAGTTCGTATTCTTATATGCGGCGATGGGCTTGCAACCTGCCACGTATGGAATAATAACTATTGCAAAATATGGGCATGTGCCAAATATAATGTTTGGACGTGCCTCTGACTACCCCCACTAGACATCTTCAAATGATCTAAGCGTCTGAAGATCTGAGAGGATGTCTACCGTACTTGGGGATTACAGTCGTGATCCTATATATTTTTTTTTTACTAGTTATTTAGCGCAGACTGGTCTCGTAGTTCTAAAGTTTTCAATTAATATTTTATAGGTAGGTATTAATATTCTGACTTTGTGACTACCATATAAGTTAGATAATATCATTTATTTCCACGACAGAACTTCACAATAGAGGTCGTTGGTCATTATTTTGTTGTATTTATAATAATGTCACAACAGTTTATATTTAGTTTCTCGAAACAGCTCATTATACTTAATTGGTGGCCAGCTTCGCAAATAAGCCTTTTGATTGCTCATTTAGAAAATATTCATGAATCGTGTAGGTAGTCTTGCGTTGGCGATACTAATTAACATTACTGCATTTATATCAATACATTACTGTTTTGCTTACTTCATTAGTTTACGACATTCGTGTTTAGACATTATTTGCTGTACAAATAGGTAATGTGTAAATATTTATCAGAGTTTTGCATTTTGATTGGCTTCTCGAGGCTAATATGCAACATAATAAAAATAAAAAAAATTACGCGCCGAATTGACAACCTTGTTGTTTCGCCGGTTGACAAAACACAATTTTATGAAGGTACGAACTTCTTTTTTTTTTTAATTCTTAAAATAGCCTAAGAGCTAATTTAATAAATTTTTAGAAGCTAAATTTTTAAATAGGAAAGAGTTAATGTCTTTGATTGTTTAATCTCGTGGAGCTCAGCGTAGGGGCTTATTTAGCAAAATAGCTCAACTGGTGCCTCCAACTAAGTACCCCCTGAGACATGTTCAAGGATCTGACCGCCTGGAGACCTGAGAGGATGTCTACCAAACCTAGGGATTTAATTCATGATAAATGTTACCATCAAAGTTACTCTATAAATTCGTGATCAGTACAACACTGGGTTCAAACACTACATTAGAATGCAATCAAATAATTTGTTTGCAATTTGCACTCAAAAACGTAATTTATGTAGCTCAAGTTGCAACTAATTCGGCCTCAGTCGAGCGGCTCATTACCCCTTTTCAGGAGCACTCTTTCCACTCAGACTTACACAAATTCACATTTGCAATCAGAGCTCGGAGAAAAGTTCCTCCTCGCCACCCCTTCACCCCACGCCGCCTTTAATTAACAGAAAGTGGTTCATTAGAGCTTATTCATTAAAGCAAGGAGTAATTAGCGAAGTCTAATGAATGCTGTAATAATGTAAGAGCGGCCGCGTCGGACTGCGGCCCGACTTCTAGATTAATCTAGAAACTGGGAATAATTTAGTAATGGCGTTAATTTATTACTGAGCTGATTGCGGGATTAACTGGATAATATGCTGTAGGTACCTACTTGCATTTAGCAGGCTGGCAGGCAGGCGCTGTACGAAAACGATTTCTAGTTTGTAAAGGCGCCTTCAACTAAGTCGCTATGTGTCACACACAGTGCAACGGATGCACCGCTGAAGCAAGGTTGCGTTGCTTTGTAAATTCATACTAATTAAAAACTAATTAGATGTAGTAAGTGATTTTTCTGTAGGACGCCCTAAATAAATAAATAAAATAAAATAAAACTAGTAGAAGCAGCGCTGCTATCCCGTCAATTAATCGGTTAACTAGTGTCGGAATTGGATACCTATATATAATTTTGTCGGCCTAAAAATAGATATTTCTATCTAACTAAGAAACAGAAGCGCGACCGTGACTCTGCAGTCGCGCTTGTCACGTGACTAATTGCGACTTATTTGAGCCCCTTATGTTATTTTGCTAGGGCTAAATTAGGTGTTCGGAGGATATAACGTCTTTTACCTATAGCCGAGACCTGACATCTTTACGGGCTTTGGTAAGGGCTGGGATATTAGATAAAATTCACAAGTATGTATGAACGACTCCATGCTCATAGTTTTTAATACATTTTATGCTTCTTTTTATTTTAGGAAAAACCTAGGTGGATTTTATTTGCGTTTTCATGCACTACCTAACGTCCGCCAACTTGATATGTGCCTGTTAATTTTCTGGCAACAATACCCTTCAAACCGGTACACAGTAGACAATGGAGCTTTTGGCGGTAGACAGGTTTTATAAGCTTGGATTGGTTCTTTAGGTACAGGATGCTAGCATCTACGAAATCCATTCACGTAGGTATCTACCTACTGATTAGCTGTATTACCTCCTTCCATTCATCACAAGGTCATTCAGGGCTACAATTAATTTACCGTACGTACCTACCCCAATGAATTGAGAAGGTATATACACTGATTACTATTAGGTAAGTACTAGTGAACTTTTGAAATATGTCACAGTTAGAGCAACGAAGGATAGACACAAAATTTAAGAAGATTTTGTATCCTATTGTGAACAAGGTGCTCTACCGCTGAGCTTCCGCATTCATCTTTTGGGGCATTACATATCCTAAATTCTACTTTAAAATGGCGCGTCTCTTCACTGCATTTTGCACTCTAAAAGTTCTCATCTCTATCAAAGAAAAGAAAGGGTTCATAGTTCTATTATCTCTACCTTGGCATGAAAACGCAAAGGTTTTCCTGCGCGGTATGCAAAGAGCCTAATACAGCGTATAGTAGATATGAGTATGTAGGTATATAGTAGGTACTGTAACGAGCAATGGCCTGATTGTATGCGAACAAAGTTGCTAACGAACACCTCTAACTAGGCGCCTACTTTCTGAAGTTTCAGACACGCAATGCGAGCTTTATTTTTAAATTACGTGAAGATATAAAGTTTTGATGACGACTATTTTATACCTACGTAAAATAATATGCGGTCGTATTTTATAATTGACCGATACATTTTGAAATGAGCATAAAGAAAATGTTTACTTCGGGGAGTTAAGTAAAAAAATCATTTTGAACAAAGCCTACCATACTCTGTAAATTACTATATACCTACTATTCTATCTAATAGGTAGGTATATAGTCTCAACATTAGTTCTACATAAACATGATATGGTAAGCCATTAGGTAAGTAGCTACACAGAAATGATTTACATAAAGAAAATAGAGTTACAAGGATAGTCATTAGAATTCCTTAAAATATTTGAGTTACCTTCGAATTCACAAGAACAGCACAAAATAAACTACATTGTGGTAAGACATGAAAAAAAAAACGGTAAGTTCGAGTCGTAATATTTTTCTGTTCACAAATATATTTTCTGTTTTACATGGGAATTTAAAAACTTGGGATTTTCGTTTGGGTTTTCACCCTTTGTTTTGGCACTTCCCATAACAAGCTCAAATATCATTAAAATTAAACATACTAGCGTAGATAATCGTATATTAATCTAGATCTTATATTAGGTATACCTACTGAGAACTTGTCTACAGATCTATTTAATTATTTGTCTAAAAAATAACACTTTCCCCAACTTTCATTATTAGCCTTCACCTATAGAGAAAGCTATTCCAGAATATTCTCGGTTAGAATGCAATATTATTATATCGCAGCAGGTTCACAAGTGCGCTGGTGTGGACGGGGCCTATTAGCATCGTTAGGTCCCGTACACGCTGCCCAGTGGACGACACACGCATAATGATGTATGCTAAAGTGTATCATAATAAGCTGTAACTGAAAGAAAACAGTACAGTTGTGAGATAAAGTTTTAACTTTATAATCTGTACGCAATTCACAATAACCAGGCTATTAAGGTGATAAGTGAAATTTTTGACGTTTTGTATGGGCTGAGTCTACCCGAATAAGACGGAAAAAGTGATAAAACTGCATTATCTTGAAAACCATCAAATTTAAAAAAAAAATGTCTAATTTAGGTAGCTAGTATGATTATCTAACGAATTATATAAAAATGAACTATTTAGCTATTCATAATTTTAGTGTTTTTGAAGAGCCAACTTTGGAAAATAAATCTATCAAGAAAAATTTCACCAATCGTGTTTCTGTCTGTAATTTATCTAGATTAAATCCTTAGGTTATCTTTTTCATAAAAAACAAAACTGTATGTTTTGCGGTTATTGAGAAAAAACGATTCTTCATTCATCAAAAACATTTAGTACTCATCTTAAAATGGCAATTTTTTTTCGTAACGTCACATCCCCGCCTCATTACCATGCGGACAAGTACCTTCGGCAGATGTAGATTTAGATTTATTAAAAACAAAATTACTTAAACCTAAACGTTTCGTTAGTGACAAATTTTTCAATCATTTTTCAGCTTCCAAGAATAACTCTTTTTCCCTTCTTCTTGATTTGCTACTTTTATTTAACATTTTGTGTATCCAAATGGAATTGATACTAAAAGTTACATAAAATGATCTGTGTTATACATAAATATCTATATGTTACAAAAATATTGAATTACAAACAATTTGTAATAGTTCAATCACCGCAATCCTACCGACAAAGATCACCACGGCAGGTAGGTTTTTACCTACCTGTCGTGGTGACCTCACGTGAGAGACTATGACAGGGTAAATCCGAAAGTCTGTGAGGATATTTGTGTTGTTGTATTATCAATCAGGCCCAAACAACCTAACGGATTTGGATGAAACTTGAAATATACATAGCCTATATTCTGGTATAGCATATCGGCTACTTTTTATCCACATACCTACAAGCGAAGCTGCTAGTAAAATTGAGTAGTGAATAAGTGTTATACATACCTACTCGTACCAATGCCCGGCGCGTTGACCATTCACTAAATTTCACAGACCTATTGAAGAAAATAATTACGCTTTAGTAGCTTGATTTTATCTTTTTTAATCGTGATTATTTTAGTACTATTTTAGTATAGTAGTAGGTAAATGACAACATTTGTTCAGAATCATGATACATTTCAACAGTTAGGTATGTTGATATTTTAATTAAAATCCTGGTAAACTTTATCTACGGACTGTACCCGCCTGGAGTGACCCTTTGTACAAACATACTTAACAATTGCTCCAGGACGGCATCCCGTTTAGATTTCACTGAAAAGACATGAAAAATAATAATATTCTTGTATACGAAACATGACATGGTCCGACCTGCGGACAACATGGAACTATTACATTACATGGACAGGACTAGTTGGTATCTAATTATTATAGGATTCACTGATTCACCTATGCCTAGTACTTATAAGTTACGTGGACATCCTTTCGACTTCGTTCACGTGATTTCAATCCTCGCAGTACTTCCTTATGGTTTGAATTTCGGGAATTCCTTTCTTAGTGCACACAAAGGGAATATTCCACTCCTAAATTCAAGTTGCTTTCAGTGGCTTAGGTGTGCGTTGAAAGATCAGCCAGTCAGTTGATTGGTACGTTGGTTATATTTATTTCTGTCTTTACATATTCAAGATTTAAAAACATTTTGCTTTTTTGCATAAATTTGGTATTTATTTAGATATAGGTACCTAAGTAGCGTTTTTTTTGTTTTTTCAAAAATGTGTGAAACTGTCTCAGATAACGCATTTATATCTAGTAGGTAATAAAAAAGAAAATTTAAAGTAAAAAGTAGCCGATAGGCTATGGTATATTGGGTAGTTTGGGCGTTATTGAACCACAAGCATTCTTACAAAATTAAAATGTAAAAATAAAAAGCTAGTATGAGCACAACAATCCTACAAACTAACTTATTAACCAAATTCTAAATAGAAAATATGTATTTATACAAACGTCCACGACTTCATCATTAGCCGTTAGTTTACTTAAAGCCTTTCACTTCCTTTTAAGCCCTTCATTCATATACCCGCCCTGATTCGAGACCATATGATTCAACCAATCTATAGATGTTCTGTTCTCTCTTTTCTACTCCGACAGCAAGTTTGTAGTCCTTAGATTTTAGACGGCCAGCCGCACTGGTTGTTCCTGTATCGTTTAGAAATCGAGTGGTTTCGCCCATTACGAGCATGCATATTGCATCGCCTGCAGGCTCTATTGATTGGTCACCGGCAGCCATCATTCATTCATAGTTGTGTCCACGATTCTGTTAGTCGGGCATTTTCGCAATTTTGAGTCATTTTTCGCCTTTCTTCGACAAAGTGTACATATTTGATGGTTTGTCTGTCAGGAAGGAAGCATGCCCTAATTGGTCCTGCCGCGGCGTTGCGACGAAACATCTGGGTTTTCGGATTCATTACGTTTTAATGTGACTCTAGTAAGAGGTCAATGGGATGTGTGTGTTTAGGTACCGTTTATTTCAGGCTATCTGTTGCTTGCGATTTCGTCAGCGCGGTTTGAGACAAAAGCTGTGTCTTTCTCCAAGATGTGATTTTTAAGCGAATTATGTTTGAAAAGGTAACAAAGAAACAGATATATTTTCACATTTTTGATGTTCCCATAATGAGTAATGGATTGCATGTTTTTTTCTCGTCTTAATGATAAGCCATTTAATTAAATGGCTTATCATTTGTTTTCTAAGTATTTTGTAAGTATTATGTTGCGCCCGTGACTTAGCACCTATAGTTTAGTATCATTATAAACTCATATTAAGGGGCTCCCAGTCGCTGATTGCTCTTTTTCGAAACGAAAAAAGAAATACTTCTGAACAAGCCACATCTCCTATTTTTATAAGGTTCCTACCTAGATTTCTATTAAGCTGAAAACATAATAGCAGAAACTTTTCACGATAAAGATATTATTTCAAAATGATACGTTTTAGAATTTATGATCGAAATATTTTATATACCTACTATTAAAATCAACTTGTGATTTATTGTTAAAGATAGGTATTATGTAGATCTAGATTTCTATAATTTATTCATTAATTTATTCGACGTGTGTTTGTCGTCATTGCAGCGGTCGGTAGGATTATTTATCGAAGTGATAAAAGATGGGTACATCTTTATTCACATATACTATACATTATAAAATAGGAGATGTGGCTTGTTCAGAAGTATTTCTTTTATCGTTTCGAACAAAAACAATCGTCGACTGGGAGCGCCGTAAGAAGTATAATTTGATCTACAATTTTTTTTTAATTTCCAAAAATTCTACATCCAATTTTTTTAATTCCAGATTTTATTTGGATCCAAATTAGAAACCAAATCAAGCTCCATATTATTCTGATATATCCAAGTGTTTGGTTTTATTTTCATGCGTATATTTCATGCAATTACCCACCTTCTACAACAAACCACCTTACATACATATTTTCCAACTTGTTTTTTCCCATTTCGTTTGTTTTGTGCGCGTTTTGTGGTGTCGATATTCAGGCATCGTCATTTACCCACAAGCTTTAAAACATGGCGGTTTTCCCACACATTTGTATTGTGAAGAGCTTACTGATAGGTACGAGTACCGACATACTCGTAATCCAATTGCTGCTGGTCCAAACTCGTGCTTAACAGGCGTGAGTTGCTTTCGTTCATTGAAAGCGATGGCACCTACTATGAGTTGTTTATTAATATTTAAAAGAGATTTTTTTGAAGTTTACCCTTATTACCATAGGGGAAATTTTATAAGTTATTTTTTAACCTGCTTTAAAAACCTAAAATTCAGTCAAAATTTCAAGTTTCTTTAGCGGTTCAACGAATTTCACTTTAATTTAGGTATTCTATGTTTCGTAGCGCCTAAATACGCCTAATACCTAAATTATTTTCAACCGATGAAAAAAGGAGGTTTTCGGGCCTAAATTTTTACCTAAGTAAGTAGGATCACGACTGTAATCCCTTAGTACGGTAGACATCCTCTCAGATCTCCAGACGCTTAGATCCTTTGAAGATGTCTAGTGGGGGTAGTCAGATTATTAGTATCAGATATTTTTACCTGGTGATTATCCACCCACACAAATAGACAATAAAAAATAGATTTTTATTGTCTATTTGTGTGGGTGGATAAAAGTCCCAAGTTGGTCCCATTAAAATTGTAGGATTTATGTAGGACTAATAGATAGTTTATAAAACTCAAAAAAACTAATCGTGCCTCAACTTTTAGATTGGACAAAACATTTTTATCGGTTTTCTTTTTAATTTTTAAATGTAATATATAGAGAATTTAATTTTTATTTTTATTTGTTTTCCGGTGCCCCTTGCAAATTATTGGAACAAACCACAGAAATGATTCTCTCGATAGTAGAAACTGAAGTATCCGTTTCTGCAAATGGTTGGGCTCAAAATACGAATATATGATGCACAGATTTGGGTCCATGTTATAGACGATCAAGGGTGTTATTCGGACGCGTCGATATGTAACGAAATAAGTAGGTAGGTAATTACATTGCTTGAACGTGAGATTTATGTTCACATTTGTCTACTTTAATCATTTTTAACCAAATAGTTCTTTCATCTTTAGGTTTTATTTCAAAATCAAGTGTAGCGTGTGCTGCTTTTAGAATTTGTGCTGAAGCTCTTTAGTTATTTTTTTTTTGTTGTACGTGTACGTACTTGATGACTTTTAATTATTAAGGAAAGGATTGAAAAAAATGATAGACCCTAAAAAATTATAGTGTTTGTTGCCTGATTCTTCTAGGCTTGGTCGCGAGGAACAGGCGTAGCATCACCTAGTTCCTAATCAAAGTGATCCTTGTGATTTTATTAAAATAAATGATTTTTGAATTTGAATTTAAATTATGGCGAGGCTTTCATTTTCTCATTGTGATCATTATTTTTAAATATTTTCATGACTTACCTATGTTTAAGTAGATTATATTACATACAAAAATCTATGTACCTATAGGTATTATCAGTAGGTACCTAATTTAGTTTAGAAGTTGATATTAGTACAAACTTGTGTTAAGACGAGTAATGTTTTTGATGAATGCAGAATCGTTTTTTCTCAATAACCGCAAAACATACAGTTTTGTTTTTTATTACAAAGATAACTTAAGGCGCTCCCAGTCGACGATTGTTTTTGTTCGAAACGAAAAAAGAAATACTTGTGAACAAGCCACATCTCCTATTTTATAATGTATAGTATACGTGAATAAAGATGTACCCATCTTTAATCACTTCGATAAATAATCCTACCGACCGCTGCAATGACGACAAACACACGTCGGCGCGTGGTCCGCCTTAGCTTTTCGAATAAATTAATGATATAAATTTTGTATAATTACTTATCAAAAATCTATTCTAATAGAATTGTAGATCTACATATTACCTATCTTTAACAATAAATCACAAGTTGATTTTAATAGTAGGTATATAAAATATTTCGATCATAAATTCTAAAACGTATCATTTTGAAATAATATCTTTATCGTGAAAAGTTTCTGCTATTATGTTTTCAGTTTAATAGAAATCTAGGTAGGAACCTGAAGTAATATACTTATAAAAATAGGAGATGTGGCTTGTGCAGAAGTATTTCTTTTTTCGTTTCGAAAAAGAGCAATCAGCGACTGGGAGCCTCTTAAGGATTTACTCTAGATAAATTAAAGACAGAAACACGATTGGTGAAACTTTTCTCGATAGATTTATTTTTAAAGTTGGCTCTTCAAAAACACTGGTTTCGTTTTTAATCAAAACTATGAATAGCTAAATAGTTCATTTTTATATAATGCGTTAGATAATCAAAAAAGCTACCAATTTTTTTTTTTTTTTTAATTTGAGGTTTTTCAAGATAATGCAGTTTTATCACATTTTCCGTCTTATTCGGGTAGACTCAGCCCATACAAAACGTCAAAAATTTCACTTATCACTTTAATTTCTGGTCTAGATGGCGCTGTTTGAAATGTCCACCAATATTTATTTAATTATATGCTACCGAAACTATTGGGTATTGGAGTACGACTAAAGGATTGTCCTTTGACTGAATAAGGTACCTAATTTACCGTAACAGGTATAACCTTGCTTACCCATGACTGCCCATGAGAGCTACTTATATGTACAGTCACAAAAACAACGCAACTCTGAAAAATAATGACGAGACGAGTAAGAAATGTTTTTGATGAATGCAGAATCGTTTTTTCTCAATAACCGCAAAACATACAGTTTTGTTTTTATGACAAAGATAACCTAAGGATATTATTTAGATAAACTAAAGACAGAAACACGATTGGTTGAAAAACTTCAAAAACACTAGTTTTATTTTTAATCAATACTAGTTAGATAAATATACTAAGTAAATTATAGACAGTTTCTTGGTAAGTTGATGGTTTTCAAGATAATGCAGTTTTATCACTTTCTCCGTCTTATCTGGGTAGACTCAAATAAAAAAAAAACCAAACATTTCACATATCACCTTAATGAATCATAATATTTCTGAATATTAATTTGTAGCGTCATGTCGCCAAAAAAGGCTTCAAGGAAGGCTTGTTTACATAATCGTTCAATTTGCAATGTTAAACAGCGCTCTGTTTTCTTGACTTTTTAATCTAATAGCTCTGTACTATCGCGTAAACAATATTTTGTCTTGCAATAGTCATTTTCAACGAACTTTAGCGATTAGAAAACATAAAAATGTATTATAAAACGGGTATTATTTGCGTTCGAATTATTAATGTATTTATCTTGCAATGCCCAAATTTACTGTTTTTTTTTTCAGCCAAATTATTATTTGCGCCTATATTATAAGCTTATTGTGAACTGTGGCCTGAGCACGAACCACTATCGTATCGACAACCTATCCTCCAAATGTCAAAACTGACACATTTAAAAAAAAAGTGTAATTTTTGTCATTAGGACGATACGATAGTGGTTCATGCTCCCCTGGTAATAGGTTACCTATACCTACAAGTTTTTGACTGATTCGAATTAGAGTTTCTTAATTTCCTCAATTTCTTATAATCATTATCATCATAACTGGATACTTGTTAATATGAGTAAGTACTATTTCTTTTTCGGGACTTCAAAGTTTGTTTGAAAGATTACGCGAACGAAGTCGCGGGGGTTTCCACTAGTAAAATATACCTACGTACTAAAAGTCGCTTTAAAAATACTCACCCTCGTATTCAAGAACGACACTATGAGAACACGCACCCACAGTGGACGAAATCTTTTTTCATAAACATCACTTTATGTGTTGAGCGGCACCATGGCGCACGCTACCGTGTGCCTTTAGAGTTCAACTTTGGCTAGAGGCACACGACAATGTGCCTCTAGTCACACTATGCAGTGTCGCACAACACATAAAATGATTTTTATTAAAAAAGATTTCGTCCACTGTGGGTGCGTGTTCTCATAGTGTCGTTCTTGAATACGAGGGTCAGTGACTTGATTTCGCGACAGTACATAATTATGCCTTTTTAAATTTTAAAACAATACAGCAACTCAGGGTCAGAAATAAATTACAATAAAATTAATTTTGATTTTCTTATCGCGGTTGAATATTTATAAAGAAGTTTTACATCGCAAAGTTAAATAAATTACAATAGATTGGTATACTTCAGTATATCTGTTTCTTTCTGTTTTTTCCTACACAGCCTGAAAAAAAAACCGACCAAGTGCGAGTCGGACTCGCGCACGAAGAGTTCCGTACCATTAACTATAAAAAACGGCAAAAACATCACGTTTGTTGTATGGGAGCCCCAATATTTATTTTATTGTTTGTATTTGTTGTTATAGCGGTAACAGAAATACATATTCTGTGAAAGTTTCAATTGTCTAGCTATCACGGTTCATGAGATACAGCCTGGTGACGGACAGACAGACAGACGGACAGTGGAGTCTTAGTAATATAGCCCCGTTTTTACCCTTTGGGTACGGTACCTTAAAAAACCAAAATCAATAGGGGTAGTCACATCTATGCTTGGTTATTTTATTAACATACCTTTTTTCACTTTCCAACTTACATTCGTATAATAAAATAACTATCTTTTGAATAATTTTAGTGATTGCAAATGTTTGTAGAGAAGCCTGAATTACGAATTACCCTACTTTCTACCTACTATATAATATACCTATATCGAGTGTATTTAGACTAGGTATCTACTCACTAAAACGGAAAACACAAGTTACATCTACAGATGCCTTGAAAATCACCCTTTCTGCATTTTATATCTTTTTATTAAGAAAGTTTTTCGAACCCTATGTTATGTATATATTTAGAATAAAACAAAAGTATATAAGTATTCTATCAGTTATCTGGTTCCCATATTACAAGCTTTGCTTAGTTTGGGGCTAGATGGCGCTGTGTGATAATGTTTACAATTTTTTTTAACTTTAGAAATTATATGCGAGTACTAACTGCCTTATTCAAATCATCACAAACTTTTGAAGATATTAGGTAGTAGGTAGGTAGGAATGGGTTAGTTCAAAAATGCCTACTGACTAACCCCATTAATGGGGATTTCTGGAGAAATCCTCATTGATGGGGATAGTCAATGGACATTTCTGGACTAACCCGTAGGAATTAGTAGGATTAAGAAATTTCAATATTTCGTTGCATTGCCTATTTAGAGAGTTTTAAAACAAACAAAATGTAATTTACAAAATCTTTATTTTCTTCTTCTTTCACCAGCTTTCTTAGGCTAATTTATGTATGTTCTTTCTTTGTGTATTGGTAACACCGCAACTGTCCTACAAAACTGAGAGGACTTGAGATTAGATTTGTAGAAAGATGACTCTAGAATAGGATCAAATCTTACACCTCAAGCCTTAACAGTTTTAAATTAAACAAGATGGCAAGATTCAATAAACGCTAACAATGTATGCACTTAAACATCGATGTGGCAATAAAATTTAATGCTTGTTCCATTAAAATCTTATTACTTATAATAAATAACACATTTAATTATTACACCCTAATGAAAAACTGACTGGTAATATTTTATGTAGACATCAATCGATTAATGAGCCATCAATATATAATAATTTCTTACATGCAGTTTACCTACATCATACACAGAAAGGAATGTTAGCGTTTAAGATTACTTACAAACATTTATATTATGTTTAAATTGAATAATTTACATATTTGAACAAGTTTACACGATGAAAACGTGTCAATATACACAGAGACCGTTATCTCATCGTTAAAATGAACGCACTTCAATATTCAAGTTTAAAGTTGGCATGAAAATTATTGCTTTAAAGTTTTGCACCCAAATATTTGGGTACAACATGTGTCTACTTATATCTAGTTACATGCTAGTATTTACAATGTGAAATAATAATAATTATAATGAGAGGAAATATAACAACTCGTTGTAAATTAACGAATATTCGAGAATATATTTACAAAGCAAGATTGCAAATCACAGAATCGTGCGCAAGAATCGGCAACTCAATAAGGGAGTCAATCGAGATGGCAAAAATATTAACACAAACTTGGCAAGAAAGATAATTAAAGTGAAATCACGAAGCTTAAGGGCTCAAAAATTAAATTTAATCTAACAATAACAATAGTTTTTTGGAATCCCTCAATAAATCAGTGTTTCGTTTAAAATTGCGCATATTACAAACAGTAAAAGGATTATTTTTATTCATACTCTAAACTAGCTAGTAGGTACAGTTTTAATAAGTTTGTTCGATGGTTGATAATAATACGATGATGATAAAATTCGCAAATATTTTTATACATTGACTAATTTTATTATTTTTTGGAATATTATGTGAAATATGAATAATATAAGTCAAGTCAATAAGTACTAATTAAAAGATATGCCGTTGCAGTTCATTTTGCCATTAAATATCACTTTCGAATACAACACACTTGTGTTAAACACATCTTTAGTTCAATACTTAAGTACCAGTAATTGGAAATTTACATACAGCGAGTTAAGTTTTACATAAATTGCCATTTTCACAACCGAAATTAAATATGTAATAGGTACTAAAGTATAATTTAACAGTTTATCGACACTGGAAAAAATACTACTGCCGGCTGGGCAATAATACTTTTTCTGTCTGTAGTTCAATGTTTAAGTCTTTAGCACAACACTATCACTCTGTGTCCTCTTCGGACAACCGAGTCTTTAGAGATGACGTTATTGATGACGCTGACGTGGAGAGGTCGAGAGCAGGCTCTGGAGCAGGTGGTCCAGTTTGGGACAATGCACTGTGAAGGTCCAGAGGTAACGGCCTTGCAAATGGTGGAGGTAGCCCCATCTGCGCATTCGGTAGTACCATTGTTCCAGTGGGTAGACCTAATGGTCTACAAGATAGTCCCGATTGCCCACTGGGTATTCCAACTGATCCACTTGGTAGTCCCATTGATCCAATAGGCAATACCATCGGCTGATTGGGGATACTCAATGGCCCACTTGATAATCCTAATTGCCCGCTGGGTAGTGCCATTGATGCACGGGGTGCCATAGGCGCTCTGGGAAGTCCCATTGGCCCACTGGGTAGTCTCAACGGTCCACCTTGTAGGCCGATTGGCCCTCCGGGTGGCATTGGCGGGGTAGGTAGTGACATTGGCGGAGTGGGTAGTGATTTAGGTGCCGGCCGCGTTTCAGACGCAAGGCAGTCTGCCATTGCTGGAGGACTCCAACAGGCCGCGCTAGTTGGCTCACTCTTTAACCCACCAGCGCTTAGGTAAGAACACGCCATCATCTGTGAACAAAGACAGGATTCACATTAGTAAGGTTTTTTTAAATCAATGATAAATAATAAGTAAATATACTTAGCTAAATGAAAACCAAGCCCATACTTGTAGGTTTTGGGTGGGCGATCATTAATTAAAGTTTAAGTTTTATGCGTTTCATTTATCGCTTGCCAAAGAGAGCGTCGCGAAGCAAACGAGCCATACAACTACAGTATTTATTTAACGGGTTTATCTCGTTACTCGACCTCCTACGAGTACGCCCGGAATGTAATATGAATAAGTAGGACTTATGGTAGAGTTCAGTTCCATTGGCAGTAAGTAGTAGGTATGTCATTTACAATTCTTTACTAGGTCCCGGCGCTGGGTTATTCGAGCTGAAACAAAATAGGCTAGGAAAGACGAGCGTTTCAATTACGTTGATTGTGCGTGTAATTTAAGAGAGTACGGTAAAAACAGAGCTTACATAAATAATGAAATATGTAGTAATATGAGACGAGAGGCCTAAAGAATTCGCGGAGTGGGAGAAGTGGGGGTCTAATCACGCTAATGGCCAATGCGCAGCTCCCCCGGCTCAAGGCTTTCACGCTAATATGGTGGGCGCAGGAGTTCAGTGCTAAATTGTATCACACGTCCGGCAAACAGACTGCTTTATACACTCCCCCTTCTCAGTCGGAAACATCTTAGTAGAGCCTTCTGAGAAGTTATATTCATGAGTCTATTAAAGAGCGTATGAGCATACCTAGAGCATAGAACTATTACGTGTTTACGTTTGTTTACTCCCTGTGTACTCCTAAAGTCGTGAGCCCTTTCAATTTCTCAAACTGTCACTAGGTTAGGTACATTTGTTTTCACTTTTAATATCCCACCCAGCGTTATAAGTTGCTCCCTCGTCCTCTAATACGTCTAAAAGTAATTGTAAGTAAAGCATTTAGTGGCTATATATCACGGGCCGCTGCAGACCGGTTGCCTTGCCTCCATTTTTCACACATCGCTGTAAAATTGATTACCCTCCGACATCGACACAATATACGGGGCTTCCGTCCAACAAGGCGAGGGCCGGCCGATCCAATCAACTTGTAAACATTTAACTACGTGTAGTGCTAATAGAAACGTCCGAAGAAACAATGGAATTGAAACGCAAACTGATTTATACGTTGCCGCACGAATTAGGTACGTAGAACTGCAATAACATAGTTTCATAGTTGATGCCGCTAACAAAAGCCTCAACACAATTGGCATAGTTCGTTACAACAGCTGTTCGCGTACGGTGTGCTCTAACAATGATATCCTAACTTTAATATTTATTGCACTTGATCAAATCTGAGCAAGTTATTGTATCGGGGCGCACACAAGACCGACCGACGCGACGCCATAGACTGGAAACTTGATTTAAAAAGACGAAACTCATGCATAAATTTAATTCATTTGAAAGCTACAATCTGCGCTAAGTCTTTAAACAAGCAGAACTTAATTAACTTGACGCCATTGTAGCCCAGAATGTAAAGTGCATAATTAAACCCTTTACGTAAACGCTTCGGTTAATATGTTTAAGCGTCGCTATTGCTTTAGGAGACCTAAACTCTCCTATGAGAATAAACAGGGCCGGAGGCGGTCGCCGGACGAAGCTCGCCGCACAAATGAATTAGTGGTGTGTTGCCCCCCTATGTTCCTTTCCTATGGCTGCAGGGTCTGTGGGAGGGGGCTTGTTGCGATTAAAATATAATTAGGCGCCGGCAATCGTTTCGCCATTGCCATCGAGCCAGGTGGCGCGCTAGGTAAATTAAATAGCCGTATAGGGTTTCCAATTACGTGCGCCGGTGGCCGCGGAAAACGCGCTTATTGCCTAATAATAGGGCGAGGGGAATCTTGTACTCGTCTGATTCATTATTTCACGCGCACTCGTTCCGACTAAAATGCTGGCGCTGCCGTCTAATTGACATGCCTGTATCCACGTTGCATTTGCGATATTAATTGCTATCAAAGACAATGTAATAAATCACGCTACCTGCTTCCGGTATAAATGAATTGAAAGGCGGCGCGATAATTGCGCACCTAATTAGCGGACGGAGCTGTCTAATTTGTCATTGTCGGATTATGAATTAGAACGGCTTTAATTAAACATGCATATAAGGGGGTCGCACCTTGTAGAACGCATATTCAGTACTGTTAAGGTCTAAAGACTTCCACAGTCCTGAATTTCTCCATAGTAGATTCCGCCATCTAGCTCCTAAAGTTAGTTAAGTAAAGTTTATACTATAGGAACCAGATTACTGATATATGTAATACATAAATACTTTTTTTGTAGATAAATCTTTAAATCACTACATAGTATAAAGCAAAGTCGCTTTCCGCTTCCCGCGTCTGTATGTAGGTTTGCTTATATCTTTAAAACTACACAACGGATTTTGATGCGGTTTTTTTTTAATAGATAGAGTGATACAGGAGAAAGGTTTATATGTATTAAACCCGTGCGAAGCCGGGGCGGGTCGCTAGTGAATTATAAAACCCAGACACAACAAAAATCTATAATCATCACACAAATGTTTGTCCTTGGTGGGAATGAAATTCACAAACTACAGCGCAGAAGACAGAGTTACGACTGAGCGGTGAGGCCAGTCGAATAATCGTTTCACTATATTACTTCTCGTATTATGCAGTATCGCTACTAGGAAGGGCTTTAGGGAACGTTTTTATAGAACGGATGGTAAAGCATTCCTTGCTACTTATTGTTCGGGCGGTTTCTTGTTTGCACTGAAACAATTAGGTTCGAAACTAATACGGGACTGAAACTACCGGAATGCCCTATTCCCGGGGGACAAACACGGCTATTGTGTCGTTTGCGTTCAAAATTATCCGTTGTGCTTGAGTTTGTGCACTTGGGAAACTATTTTCTGTTGTGGGATTAGGATTTTGACCTACATAATATAATTTACGAAAAAATCTCCCTTGAAAAGATTTGGAATAATTATTTTGTACGACTTCGTTGTATAGTTCTATTTTCTAACGCCCTCATCCAAAGTCGATTCAAAAGTTTTGACATTATTGTTAAAATATTTGGCAACATAATAAATTATTAGTGTACGTTTTAGACAGCGCTATCTAGCTCCAAGCTAAGCTAAGTTTGTACTATAGAAATCAGTTTACTTATATACTACCTTTTTTCTAAATACGTAGGTACCATGGTTTTGCATTATAACAAACATCTATGTTCAAATGTATATGATTTTCGGGTTCGACTATAAAAAAACGTACCGTGTTACCTGAGAATAATTGCAAAGTTCACATTGTGGTATCGGCATGGTAAAGGTGCAATTTGCGGGGTCGGCCGGCCGAGCCGGGTCGCGGGCGGGTCGGCAGGCCGCGACCTCACTGCACCGCACCGTAATCACCGATACCCGATATTGTCGGTAACATTATCATGTGCTAAGTTTTATGAACTTTGATACGAATCAAGCAAGAAAATGTAAAAAAAATAAGATCGCGACTGTAATACCCAAGTATAGAAATCTTCTCAGGGCTTTGAAGTTGTCTACAAGGGGTAGGTAGTAAGAGACACGAGCAAACATTAATTTGACAAAAACTTACATTTTGCAGTATTTAGCATTCTATACATGAGTCAGTACGAGTAAGTAGTTAAGTATACTGAAAATATTAGACACAACAAAGTTATCATTGCGTCTTGGTAGGATGTTTTTTAACATATTTTTTTGGTAATAAAAGCAGTACTTTAAATCAAAACTAAAGTAATTATATATGTAATATTCCGACTTTGGTTATTAATTAAGCATAAACAAAAGCATCCATAAAGCGAATAAAGCTTCCTTCAGGAGTCTCTGTGTACACACGAATATGTGCGTTCAATTTAATATCGAGTATTGAATAGAAAACGCCTGTGCGCTCACAATGGCCCATCGGCATTCCATTAACTAGCAGAGCAAACACGGGACGCGTCCGGGCACTAACTCAATACGAAACGATTCCTGGCGAGCGATACTCGCACATTCGGCGCATTCCTATTCTATTGTAACTAACACGGAGCGCCGAAACTATCAGAAATGGCATAAAAAATAAACTTAAATTCATTTGTTTGAAGAAATAACGCTTTAACTTGACATGTGGTAGAGAAAATACTCTACTAACACAACGAAATAGGAAGCTCGCGGAATGGAAATCTGAAGATTTAAGCTAAGCAGTCAGACTCATAGTTCAGACATCCCTACTGGTTCAAATAGGAATAACAGCGAGCTATATCATAATAGTAAGGATATCCACTACTTTCCATACTCCATGGTGCTAATCCAACAACACTAACGACTGTTTATATTGGCGGGCTGATCGGACGACAATCGTGCCGATCCGACTCGCGAGACAATGCAAGACTCGGCCTAAATAATTTAATAGCGGCGGCAGAGCGCTCAGTAAATAGTCCCAGTCGCTTGAGTTTTGGGATCGCTGACTGAAGTTTGATAGAAATGTTACGATAACTTGACCAGCTATTCAGCTTCGCTCTAGCTGAGTTTATCTTGGCAGGCATTCGTTGCTACGGAAGGAATTTGACGTCGAAGAACGGTCGCCTCCCTAATCTTACATAAAAGAAAACCTTCATGTAGCCAACTAAACTAGCTAGCTGTTCGCCGACGACGGCCGTCTACGCAGAATTCACCGACAAATTTAAAAATAATAAATAAAACACCACAAACCGTGGCGTGATAAAAATCCACAGACCAGACGAAAGATATGATAGCAAATGATAGCGCTTAACCAGGCGGTAATAAATTAAGGGCGGCGCTGGGCGGGCGGAGTGTAGGGCTGGCTTGCGTCGCGTGCGCCGCGGCCGTTTGTCGCTTCGCGTGCGCGCGCGCTCATTGCTTATTCATACGACCCCGACACGCATAGCGCGTGACGGGTTCAGCTTTTGAGTACGGAAAAATAACAAGTGTCATTGCGTTTGCGGAAAAATATCAAACTATTGGAGGGCAAAACAAGAATTGTTTGCAAAACAATATTTCTTCGACAGAGTCTTGAGACTCGTAAAACAAAAAGGATATTTTGTTCTATTATTGGAAAATTGTTAGGTATAAACTGGGTTAATAATAATGTTAGTCGTTTTCAATATGAGCTAGATCAAACATCATAACATCTGTATCAAAATGTTCTGATAAAATTGGAAAACATTTACGATGTATGTATAAAAGAAAATTAAAAGCTACACGCTTGCCATGTTTGCTTACTATAACGCGTCCGCCCGCGACATTGTCTGCTAGTATTTTTCAAAGTCATTTAAGCTCAATAACTCTAAAGCTGTTATGGTTTCGAAGATCTTGTGACGAGGAAGCCAATAGCTTTTACAGATAAACTAGATGTACCTACCTATGATGTTAGTAGGTCTATTTGTAATATTTAATATCCAAACAGTAAGCGACCAATGCTGCTCAATAGGCAAGCCGTATTAGATATAGCTCCGTTTATCCAAATACGTTTACTTCCATAATTGAATTTCCAGTTATTGATAAAGAGATAGAAAACTAGATAAACATATTACTATGTACAATCGGATGCTTTGCAACGTCAAAACTAAGAATATACCTACTGACATATTCCTAAACTGAATCGAACGGGCCAGGATCCCTCCTGTTTGTAAACAGGTGTGTCTTCACGTCGAATTAACCCATGTTGCGGATGTAACAATCAGTGTGTCTATGTGTAATGTGTATGTGTATATCCGTGCAGTACATTAATCATCATCGCGTCTCGCGCCCGTCTCCCAGGCAACCTGTTGAGCGGTGTCTTCATAGCCAATTGTTAGCTTCACGTAATTTTCCCGTTGATATTTTTCAATGCATATCGGGCTGTAGATAATATAGTGATAGTGGCTTTCGAGTGGCTAGTAGGTGAGTGGTAGATTGATTTTCAATCCAGAGGTCACGGGGTGGAATACTGGCCGTGCACCAATAGATCATTTCGCAAGTCATTTACTAAAAATAGTCTCCTACACTTAAAACGGTTCTAAATCAAGGTTATTTTTTAATAAAAAATGCGTTCCAAAATGGTAAGGTAAAAACGATAACTATTTATCTACTTGTCTCTCATAAAAAGCTACATTGCGTTGCAATTGTTGCAATAATATCAATGCTTGCAATATATCATTGCTGGTTCCGACCTGTTGCAGACGTGTTCGTAAATACTGTTTGTTTATCGCTGGCTAATTGCTCTAATTGATTAATTGCAAAAATAGATGCAATGCAACCTATCTGACATTTAGAAGGAGTCTATTGTTATGTATGTACATAGTACTTCTTCTTTTTTTAATTGCGGTAATTTTACCAATATCAATGTCAGAAGCAATTTATCATTTAACATAATATGTCTGACAGATTCGTGGCTATAAGTGTCAGATTCACAAAAATGTTTTGAGATTTTAAGTTCTTTCAAAGTGCTTCGCTTTACGAGAAAACTAGAAAGAAAACTTTCTCCGAGGCCCTTGATTTTGTAGCAGTTTAGATATTGAGCCAACCTTTTGGAAAGTAAAAGCGTTTCTCCTAATTTAATGTCAAAGGATGAAATGAAATGGAATTGAGCTGTTTTCACTATACTTTCTATGCAATAAGTAGTTACAATAACGTAATACTTATCCGCGTAAAGTGTGCCGAGTTAACGTCAAAGGATTTCGCATAATTCCCGATAACGAGCGTTCGAGCCGCTCTCTTACTTCAAAGCTGCCGTTTCAGTTACAGTTTATTATTAATAAAATTTGGTCGGGTTGTCGGCGAGTCGTAACGAGCGCGGGCCGCCTCGTTATCGGCCTCGGCCGGCCGGCCAGCCAGCGCCGCGGAAAATTCGCCCGAAACTGACGCGCGTGAAAATTTAATGAACGGCCGGACGCTAGTTAACTAAAAGGTAAAGTGCACCCTCTTGACGTGTTCGGTAAATATTAATAGTGAGTGTGCGCCATTAAAAATGCACGAGTCCGCGGACACGAGCCTTCGCGCTACCAACTACGGTCAGCTAGCTGCCCTACGGTCCGCCTCTGCCCACGTTCATTAGCCTTCGCACGCGTCTACTCCGACTCAAGCCACCAGACGAGTCGTTCTCCAATTGCACAATTGCCGCACAAACTTAATTCAATAAGAGTTGAATCCGTTTCGAAACAACTCTTTTTCCGCTAGCATGCTCGATGAAGTTAGTCCAATAAAACGCGACATTCAATATCGAAGTTACGCGCTCTGCATGGCCTGCAACACTTTCAGGAACAAGTTTTACTATTCGAGCCATTTTAAAACTCTCACGGACGCTATTAAGGATAATAGAAACCCGTCTAGTGGAACGATGAGTCAAGGAATTATGTTCGCGACTGGAATGATCTAAGTTTGAGCTTAATGTCGATTTCAGTTGCGCGGGTGGAGTTTTCAGTTCGTGCAAAGTATCCGCGAGTCGTGAGATTTGCAGGATGTTTTGGGGCGGGTGCAGGGAAGATTGAAGGGGGGAGGAGGGTAAGAACTCGAGATATCTGTTACTCAGTTCCATAATGAGGTTCGTTAATTATGTATCGCTAGGTGCGTAAGATTTTCAATTCAACGGTTCAGTGTCGTGGGCTCTCGCGAACGAGGTCAAGGGTTCGCAAGTCTCAACCCTGAGGGGCTGCCAAATTAATGAGGCACTCCTTTGTAATAAAGAAATAACAAGAATTGCGCACGCGAACCCGGCCCCGCTGACTTCGATGTCATTAAAGGCGTCGCGAAGTCTTGAGTCGTTACCGCGCTCCGCCTAAACAACTGAGTTTTCATCAACATTCCAAAATGTACCCTTAAAATTACTTAGCAATCTCAGTAGAGGCGGGAAGTACATTTAGGTTACATTTATTGTATTCTGGAAGTTATAACGCTGCGGAAGTTATGCTGATAGCAATAAGCTGTCGACGTTATGTGGGTATTCCAACTGATATTTACAGGAGTTGTATCTAAATACATTTAATATAAGGCAATGCAATTCCACCAGCGTCTTGAAACGCTTATAATGGATAGTCTATAGAATATAGCTACCTATAGACAGTTTGCAGTAATCTGCAGATAGCTCAACTGTTTTTTTTTATCTTGTAAAGAGAACAAGCCGAATACCTTATTTATTTATTTAATTTCAGTTTAATTACCCACGTAAAATTTGTGCCTCTCATTTAGGTAAAGTGTTCACCTTCACAGGGAATCTTAGTGTTATTATATTTTTTTATTATTATTATACAGTAAGCACAAGTTGAAAATTATTTAATTTTGTCGTTGATTCTAGAGGTATCGCGGAAATTAGTAAAACTTACGTCTAGAGGATGTCTCAAGATTGAGTAGCGCGCGTGTCACGATCCTGCGTCATTTTGCAGGATCAACTTCAGTAATATTATTTACATCTATAAAACTTAATATTATGATAGCTTTTATCTTAATTTTGAAGTTGAGAGAGAGATAGTGACATAATAGTTTTTATAACAAATATTTCTACTAAATAAGTACTCTTCTGAGTTTTTTTTGTTGAAAAATATATTTCTCAATACAGGCTTTTATAAAATGTAATAGTACTCGTCAAGACGAATCCAATGAATCCAAACACGATAGAGTTATTAGTTGTATTGTTGTGGTTATCTTATGGTAATCTTCGAGTTCCACCGAAGTTGTATAAGTATGCAAAATTTCGCTTTCGGTTGAGGATAACTGGTTTAAAATTTGACCCACACATACCAACTAACTTTGTTACTGGCTACTTGTAAAAGCTAACGCTTGTGACGTAATAACGTCAAAATTTGGCATCCACCTAGATTCTTGATTCCATGACAGTGACGGTTCATATTAGCAGAACAGGCGGTAGATTAGAGCTGGGGTGCACTGGTCCCGACGGCCTGCGGGTTTCTAAGTCCCAGCTAATTGGATGAGCCGGAGCAGGGCAGCCCAATTAGCACCGCCGTGATTCATTTTTGCACTTTGATTGCGGAAACTGAAGTGCAATATAACGCAGGGAATTGTTTTGGCTAGTTTATTTAAATATATAAAACTAGCCGACCCGTGACAGACGTCCAGTCAAATTTTAATAATCGATTAGAAAAGACTGAATGTTTTTTTAGTCTGTAATGTCAGATTTGATGCACACCAGCGCCATCTATACCAAAATCATCCCTTTTGCGTTTTTTTATTATTTTGGGTATGTTTTTCATATTTATAAGTAGTCTATTATTTATTCGGGCATTATATCTACATCTACAGCAAATTTCAACTAAACCCGTTTCGTCGTTTAGGCCTGATTGAGGAACAAACATACAAACAAACTCATACATACATACAAACTCACAAACTTTCGCATTAATATTAATTTTATTAAGATTAGGATTATTGGGTTACTGAAACCACTGATTCTAGAAACTTGAAATTTGCAGGGTGTATTTCTTTTGGTGTTCTAAGAATTCCCGAAAAAGGGGGTGAAGTCGGTTTTCAAAATAACTTCACGTAAACGGAATCGCGAAGGTTTTCTACTAGTACAATATATAAATATATTTTTCTCCCACGGCCGAGATTCGAACCCACGACCTTCTGGTTGAAAGTCGAAGTACCTCCCACTCAGTTAACGCGGTTATACATACAAATTATAATTAGTAAAACCAATAATTCTCTAAGTGTAATGAACACGTTGTCCTAAGTCCTAAACCAACAGTGAAAAGTAAATAATACGAAAGGGCGACCACACGTCAACGCGAGACATAGTTTAGGCTCATTTCCTTAGAAAACCGAATTTATTGTTACTACATAGTATATTATTAATAACGTTTGTTACAAAACAATTAAAAAAAACTTCCAAATTGGATCACCAAGTAAAAAGATACACGCGGTACGCATACATAAATAAAACCGGCCATGTGCGAGTCGGACTCGCGCACGAAGGGTTCCGTACCATTATAAAAAACGCCAAAAAAACATTTTTGTTGTATGGGAGCCTCCTTTAAATATTTATTTGCTTCTGTTTTTAGTATTTATTATTATAGCGACAACAGAAATACATAATTTGTGAAAATTTCAACTGTCTAGCTATCACGGATCACGAGATACAGCCACAGACAGACGGACAGACGGACAGACGGACAGCGAAGTCTTAGTAATAGGGTCAAGTTTTTACCCTTTGAGTACGGAACCCTAAAAAGCCACAATTGAGAACCTCCTTTTTGTCGGTTGAAATTCTACAAAGCTTGTTAGTTTTCATACGATAAGTATGTTTATGCTTTTCCGAGTAACTAGTGTGTTATTATAGCTTTAACCGAATTTACAACGTTCCCCACGATAAGAATTAATCAGGCCCAACCCATTCCAAGACGAATTCAATTATTTTAATGTTACAGAGTAGAATGGCCGGGTTATTTAAGACAGAAACATTTGGGTTAATGGAAATTGGTAGAAAAATGTAGATTTGTTTCGCGATCTCAAGGGTTCTTAGAAGATAGGTTTTGAATTGCGACATGTTTTTCAAATATTTATTAATGTCCACTATTTTCGTTTCAGAGGAATTTAATAACAAATTAACTTTTAGTGGAAGACATCAGAAAGCTTTCAATGGATTAGAAATGCCGCTGAAGAATGTTCTAACATCAAAAAAATGTGTTTTTTGTTGAAATTTCGAAATCGGAAAATGTTTTTGTATCTTTCTTTGCAAAAAAAACATGTTCTCAAATTACCCTTCCACTTGTACAATCATAATTCCGTTCATTTTATGCTGTTACACTAAAATAGTACTAAAAAGTTTTGTTATTCACTGGCAAATATGGAATGAAAGTGTGATTACATTTCATGTTTTATTTTTATTTTAAATCGGCGCTCGAAGTTTTTTCATCACGAAATGCATTCGATCGACACATCAAGCAAACTAACATCTACCATTATGGGCATAGTTTATATTACAAAACCCACTCCGTTTACATAGTGGGACGAAAAATGGAGAGCTACTATTAAACAGCTCAGTTAGTAGCTCTGTTTTTTGCGCTATAGGTTGTGGGTTTGATCTGAACCCAGGACTAACATTTGTGTGATGAACATACCTAGATCCATGTTCTATGGGTAATGAGCATGATGCGTGTTCTAATGTATCATAAATGCGTGTATAACAAAAATAAGTTATTTATGTATTATATCAGTTATCTCGTTCCCATTGTACAAGTTTTACTAAGTTTATCGCTAGATGGCGCTTTGTTTAATGTCCACCAATGTTTATATTATTTTATTTAAACTGTTCGTCTTATTGAAACAGTAAACTGAAATGTTTCCCTTGATATATAGGAAAAGCGAGGGTTTTACCTCGTAGAAATTCACTGTAAAACATGAATAATAGTAGTAACGGTCGTTTAGCAAAAAGTTTGCTATATTCAATTCACATTCAGGAAATCCCCTGAAGCGTTTTCTTTCATGGTTTTGGAGTAGCCAAAACCAACTTTCTATATACCACGAGAAAGGCACTCTGCAGTTTAATAAGAAGTGGCTATTATCGTTGTTGTGTTCCAAAATTAATTTTCAAATTCAGGCATTTTCAGCCGCTTTCAGAGTAGCCGCTCCGAAACCACTTCCGCAATGAGATGGCGCACTTCCTGTGATTGAGGGGCCGTTGGCGCGTCAACGCGATCTCCAACAGACACTTTACTTGTGTTGGGTAATTAGCTGTTTCGATTTTCAAATGTTTTTATTGTATTTTTTTGTGAACTGGGGGGTTAGCATGAACCACTATCGTATCGACAACCTATCGTTCAAATGTCAAAACTGACACTTTTACTGTACAAAAAGTTTCGTGCTCAGGCCACTGACATTGTAAAAGCTCCAAGTGCTAAACAACAAACTTTTTACCTGGTGACTGGATATTTTTCTATTGTGAGAATAGTTCAAAATTGGTCCTATTTAAATTGAATTTATGTAGGACTTATATATGTATGTTAATGCATGTTCATTCGTAGGTTTTTCTTTTGGTTTTTAAAATGTAATTATTATTTTCTTCTTCTTTAGATTAATATATAAAAGTGCGAAGATGTTTTAGTGTAGATAGTGATTTTTAACCTTTGTCTCAAATTAAATCAAGCTGCAAAGCTAATAATGCCCTAAGGTAATTGACTAAACTACCAGACAGTATAGTCGATAACTATTATGTAAGCTCAGTACCAGTAGGTACTAGGTAGGTACCGATAAACATTGGGGATCATTGGCTTAAATAAACATAGGTACCTAAGTCGTAGCAACTCGATTAGATTTACTGATACTTACGCAAACGTAAAAAATATAGCTAAAAGAAAACCGAATTTTATTTCCAATTCAACATTGCCTGGAGTTTGTTGTTAACTGTAAACCAACCCGAGTGGTGAATACCAGTACCAACGTCAGTGTAATTTCCAGTGCATCCCATTCCCATCTCTCTCGCTCAGCTAAGTAATGACTTAGATCCATTCCCGGATAAATAGCAAATTGAATGTGTGCCCTCGCCAGCGGCGCACTGCCTCGTCGCTACAGGCGTGTATGTGTGCGGCTCGTACGCTAGTGTGTGGCTATTGTCTTCGTATTGCGGTAATTAGTTATACCATAGCAGAGCGTTCAATTGTTTTGCCTATTTCCGGAAAATCAATAGCGGGTTTCAAACTGAAATATTCAACCCAATTCAATCTTACAAGGTCTAGTGTAGCCTAGCTCTGCTGTATTCGCGGAAAACCGCAGTACTTTCATGAGCTCTTAAAACTATGTTTAAAACTAATTTCCGGACGTGGGGCCACCGATTACTCGCTCTATTTACAATGTTTTTCGCTGGTCGTATTTTTTGGCTTGCTTTACGGTCGGCGAATATGAAAAGTTTTGAGGAGCTCGCACAGAGGCGTAAAGGCGGTTTACGACGCGTCTTCAGTCGGATGCGCCACATGTTAGCGCATTCCACGGAATTTCTGCGCTGTATAACCATATTACACGTGCTATGACCTGACCATGAAAATTTTAAGCGTCTCGTTCAAACTAAAAGGCTTGCGAGCAATGCTCGTTCTCGCCATCGTGTTTCGGGAAACGGCCGTGTTAGTTCCGCAGTTTTTAACTGAATCGTTTCTGCTTTCATTTAAAGCGAGATCTTTTTCCAGAGTGCCGCAAAATACGATGCCGAGGAGGCCAGCTGCAAAAATTCTCCAAGAACAACAAAGAGTTGTCCTTGTAAAATCTCGATTAAATTTTGGATACGAGCTCCAATGAACACAAATTCCTAGAGTCGGTCCAATAAAGGACGCCGTGCAGCCGCGTTAGGAGGCCATAAACGAACGTATTATCCATGTAAGGCGGAATAGCCGTTGCACAATTAATTGTTTCATTTTGGGAAACAATTCCCGCTCCTCATTCAATTAAGAGCGGCGACTAAGGGGGTGGGGGGACGGCGCGGGGGGGAGGGGTCCCGCCCGCTCATGAGACGGACGTATTAATAGCGCCTGCAATATTGATATACTCGTATCCTATATACGGCTTCGAATACGATATTGTTTGTTAGCGAATTCGATTTGTGTCGGTCATAAATCTTGCGCCTTATGTCGAGTTGTGAGATGATTGAATTCACGCGTCACGCAAGAAAAGGGAAGAAGTGCCAGACGTTTTAATTAGTAACGCATAATGAATATTAGATTAAATGAAGTGAGTGAAGAGGTACTCAGGTGATAGAAGTGGGATTCAATTAGCAAAAACACACATAATTATGAGAGACAAACATGTCGGGCGGGACACGTGACGAGGCGCCCTCTTCAATCCGAATTTTATATCGCGACATTAATTATTCATTGTGTTTGTCAAGAAAATTACTGTGGACCTTTTAATAACTTCCTGAGTCACAAACGGAGCTACAAATTGGAGTTATGAACAAGTTTTGGAGATGCGACTTAAACTTAGCGATTAGTGCGCGTGTCGAGCCGGCAAACCGATTTAATTTGGTGCTAAATTAATGCGGATCATTAAAACTACACAAGATCCGATGATTGAGGTGCTAAACTTGTATTTGCCTACCTACCTAGGACCTAAGCCAACATTATTATCTTTGTTAGTGACAACAATTACTTATTTGTGAGTTTGCGTACTTAAGATTGTTATTTGGGCTCTGGAAGTTTTTTGTTTTATTCTGTAAAACCATTTGCGTTTTAAAATGTGACATAAGATTTTAAAAAGTGTAAGTAAATGTCAATATCAACGCCAATCGAAATTAAATAGTTAATCCAAAATAAAACTTCTACTACGCGTATCTTCAACTTTTTGCAACTTCTAATTACTTACTGTAATATCCCAGAAACATTTCATCAAGAAAAGTTGTGGTTCCGCTAGTTCCCGTTGAGTATTTAAGTCAAGGCCACTTTACACTGGAAAAGACACGGTCTAAAGTGGCGGGCACGGCACGGGACAGCGGTTAGCCATTCGGTGCAGACCAAAAATGATTATGTTACATCAATATTATAGCTTGAAAGAGATTGATCTATGAGCCAGAGACAAGTGGTAGGTACGTTGACTTTCAACGTTGACTTTCACGTTGACGTGGGTCATCCTTATTTTAAAAACAAATGATTTTTTTGCGCAAAACGGTAATGGAACAAATCACGAGAAATCCGAGTTAGTAGTAGTTTTGTGAGCGGCGATGGCCTTGCAACCTGTTAGGTATGGATTGCTAATTACTGCTAAAAGTGCAAATGTAATGGACGAATAAATGCAATTGGACGTGTCTCTGACTACACCATTAGATATTTTTTTGAGGATCTGAGCGCTTGAAGATCTTAGACCTACCGAACTTGGGAATTAAAGTTGTAATTGTGTAGTGTTAGTAGAGTTTTGGGTGCTTATAACATTCTATAATGGAATGTATAGAATCTATAAGATTTTATTTCACAGAATCTGGACAAAATCGCAAAGATCTGTGTTAGCCCATTTTACGCGGTGGAATTATTCTACCCACTCCCGGTCCGATTCATCAACGTCCCGCGCCGTGTGAAATAGCCTTTAAAAGATAGTACCGTCGCAGGGCAGGGCTTTCAAATCAGCGGTGCTGGCTGAAGATTCGAGAGCAATCAGTTAGATTGGTTCATTACGGCCTCCATTAGTGGAGTAATGAGTCGCGATGCATGTCGGCTCTGGGCCGAGCAGACGGGATCTTTTTCAAGATGATGTAAATTTACATTTACAGAAAAAAAAGGATCACGACTGTAATCCCCATGTAGACATCCTTTGAATATGTCTAGAGGTAGTCAGAGGCATGTCCAAATATTATATTTAGCACATTTTGCAGTAGTTAGCATTCCATACGTGACAGGTCGACAGAAATAAACAGCATCTAATACATAATATATTTTGACAGGCTTCACAGCTCAGTTGGTAGTAACTCAGCCTTTTGTGCTGTAGGTTATTGGTTTGATTCCCACCAAGGATATACATTTGTGTGATGTATCTAGTTCGTTATATGTCTGGGTAAGTGTATCATACGTACAATGTATTTACACAAAGCTTTGGGGTTAGATGGCGCTGTGTGTGTGTCCACTGATATTAATATAAAAGAACCAGTTGAGATATCTAAAGACCGTTGCAAATAATTGATTAGTAAACTCAGATTTATTTTTTTAATTAAAATAGGAAATCGTCAGAAAAACAAAGCTTTCTTCAATTCAGTTTCTCGCAACGTAAGAAGAAATATAATTGATAGTTATTAGTGGTTGATAATTGGCAATTAGTAATATTAATGATTAATAATAGATCATTAGTAATAGATAGTTATAATTGATAATTATTATAATGATCCATAAATATGCTATTGAAATATTTAATTGTATTTCAGTCAATCAAGTAAAGGTAATCTTATCTTCTACTAGATAAACAAAACATATTTATCTAGTAGAAGATAAGATAATTACCTTTTCTCTTATGTTAATAACATAAGAGGTACGGATGATGCTGTTTTTTATTTTTATCGTGTCGAAAACTCCATAAAAAACCATTTATCAAAACTTATCCGCTAAGATTTTAGTCTCAGTGGCTCTTAAAAAATAACTCACTTGTTTAAACATCAAAAAATCCATCGGGTTACGAAAATATAGAAGGCTCTACGGGGCTACGGCGTAGCATCCGCGTAGCAGAGCTGCATAAATGACAGATTAAACAATTATGGTCTCACTCTGTGTAACTTCGTCCCGCGGTTTCTCTAGTAGGATGTACTACATGTTGTCCCAATAAGCCATGGCGAGATTGAGACACAAACATACAAACTTTTGTATCCCACAATATTTTAATGCGAAAGTAGAATGTTTATCGATCTGTTTGTTACTTATCACGTCGTAACACATTTCGATATACTTTTAATTTGGGGGTCACGCGAGCAAAGTCGCGCATGGTAACATTATAAAATATTTATAAAAGTTTATACAAAAATTAAAAAAAAAAACACTAGGATTACTTTGAAACGTCTTAGGAAATAGGTGAAGCTACGCCGATTCCACGCGACCAAGCCTAGAAGAATCAAGCAACAAACACGGCTTAGGGTCAAAAAAAAATTTAATGATTCTTTCCTTAATGCTATGTAGAGCTCCAGTGTGATGCCAATCGAACAAGGTGAAGGCTCAAACAAGAATAATAATTAATCGTACTACTCAAGTACGTAAACAAAAAAAAAATAACTAAAGAGCCTCAGCACAAATTCAAAAAGCAGCACACGCTACACTTGATTTCACTCGTTACGAAAACTTTTGTATTCCTAGTCAACAAGAACACAGCTCATCAAACAATACAATTTTCTATTCTAAAAAGTCGCTGAGTTTGAAACGCCAGTCTGCAAAGTCCCGGCGTTTAAGGCTAAAATTAGCTGCAGCTTGGTGGTGGATTTCGAGTATGAATGCAGGTCGTGTCCATTAGACTAATTGGAGACACTGATGTGCCACCTACACAGCCTTTTATCATTAAGGGTACTAAATTAGACCGTTCCTTATTTTCTGTTGCAAAACTTCATTTTGACAATGATGGACTTACCTATTTGTGCTATGCTGAGTGACTAGTGACGTACTGGATTCGATACATTCGATCTTATATCTTATAAAATAAAAATAAATAGGATCACGACTGTAATCCCCAAATACGGTTAATAGCCTATCAGATATCCAGGCACTAAGATCCTTAGGAAATGTCTAGTGGGAGTAGTTAGCACTCCATACATCTTTATAATATGCCCGCGGACAGATAGTTTCACATCTGGTATTCAAATCTTCAAAATAAATTATAGCCTATATGTTGCCGAGGACTAATAGCTACATAACAAAAAAGTTTCATCAAAATCCGTCTAGTAGTTCTTGCGTGAAAGCTGGACAACAGACGGACAGACAAAAATTTCAAAATGTTTTTTATTGGCTTGTGTACAAGTATGTATAAAGGCCCCTAGGAGTATTTTTAAAATCCGTCTAGTAGTTCTTGCGTAAAAGCTGGACAACAGACAGACAGACAAAAAATTCAAAATGTTTTTTTTTTTGGCTTGTGTTACCCCTATGAGTATTTTCTTTAGTTTTGTGCAGAATTGAACTCTTCAACAGTTTTATTATATGTATAGATTAAAAAAATGTATAAGCTTGTAGTGTCCCACTGCAGAGCAAAGGCCATCCTTCTCTCTAAATGTATATACCTATATAAATTGTTGTTTGGTTCTATTATGATGTAAATATATAAATGTTAGTCAGGGTTATTTTATTACCTCACAGATTTTGAAATATGGTAAAAGCCAGCAAGAGTATTAGTTACCCTTACTGGCCCCATTTAAATTACTATACAGTATGAAATTAATTTGTATGACTCGTTCATAGCATATTGCTATTTTCAAATAATTTAACTATAATAATTATGATAATTTAAACTAACGAGTACGGCCATTTGAGGCAATGACGTTCAACGTACCATTATTTACAACTATGTTTGTGTTAAGGTTGAAAATAGTACTCAATGTTCATTACGGCCGTCATAAAACAGCTACGGTTTTTAGAAAACAGAAGCTCTAGACGGTCTAGCTCACGTGCTTCGTGCTCACAATTAGTTCACATTGCAAATTAGACGTCCTTACCTTAAGTTTCTATAATTGGGTCTTAAAGTTCTAGACCTGGTACGTACCTAATTAATGATGTAACTGTATGTACTACTGCAAAATGTGGGTATTGTACCAAACATAATGTTTGAACGTGTTGACCCCCTTTAGACATCTTCGAGAATCTAAGCGCCTTCAAATGTGATTGTGTCTTCTGTACCTGGGTATTACAGTTTCCCTGTTTCATTTTAGGTTTGAGTATTATAGGTATGCACAATGCCTTATTTAATTATGAAGAGAAAAGTATGAAAACACTGTTCGATTATAGTTTACATAAGGCGTTGGTTATTAACCATTTATGATTAAGGTGATATGTGAAATGTCTACCCGGATAAGACAGAAAAAGTGATAAAACTGCATTATCTTCAAAACCATCAAACTCAAAAAGAAATTGTCTATAATTTACTTAGCTAGTATGATTATCTAACGAATTGTGAAATGAATTGTTTAGCTATTCATAGTTTTGATTAAAAACTAAAATAGTGTTTTTGAAGAACTTTGGAAAATAAATCTATCGAGAAAAGTTTCACCAATCGTGTTTCTGTCTATATTTTATCTAGATTATATTCTTAAGTTATCTTTGTCATAAAAAACAAAACTATATTTTTTACCGTTATTGAGAAAAAAACGATTCTGCGTTCATCATTATTCACATTTATAACTCGCCTTAAAAGCAACAATTTTTTTATTGAATATATACGTTTCGAATTGAATAAAGAAGTCTCGAACCTTCTTTTTTCGACGGTTGTTTGTGTTCGTAAAATATTATAATGATAAAGTAACTCTATAGAAAAGTAACATACTTCTAAAATTTTTAATTACTTGTAACATGTTTCCGAACTCAAGAATGTTCAATTAACAAATTAATACGTAACTTGATACGTGATTAACGAGAAACGTTAACTTGCGCTCATTCTCGCGGCATTACTACAAAAGGTAAGGGGGTTGGGGGTGATTTCTAATTAAATGGTAAACTTTCATGAGCACCCCTTTCTTCCCCCGGTTGTCCCGCTAATTAATGCGCCCACGGGGACGCTCGGACGCCTCGCCCGTCTTTGATTCGACGCATCATATGTGAAGTCTGTGGAACTTTACAGATTAAATGACAACAACAGATCTCAATAAGCGTATCAGTTTTGTTTTCAATAGAAAATAATAATGTTTTTATTTAATTAAAAATAGGTTGATAAAAAAAAACATTGTTCTTTTTTAACAAGCTTATATAGAATTTAATTAAATGAGAATCCTGTTCGATAACCATATTTAAACAATACCAATACCCTCACGAAGTTTTAAACGAAAATGTGCAGTATTTTGCTGGTGACAGATAGTCTGACAGATGAACAGACAAAAACCATGGTAGATCGATTTTTTTAATCATAAATAGGACCGAATACAAAAAATGGAATATGAAAACATAGATGCGCACGGAACCCTAAAAAAGCACTATAAATTTAATCAAATAAAAACTTTAAAGGCGAACGATTCTAGAAGTTTCGTTCGCTTTGAAGTATCGATAAGAACACGGCAATCCTTTTAGTACGTTAAAAAGTAGAGGCAAAGAAGTCAAACCGCGGACCGGCAGGCGCTAGGCGGCACCTGGCCCGCTTCAACGCGGCACTCCGGCCCGGCTAAACGTATAGTCGTGTACCGCTTCTGATGCGGTCGAAACTAAGCCCCAACTACTCAATTGAAACCGTAATAGAGAGTCCAAATTACACGGCAACCCTTTCGATCCAATATTCGAGGTGCGATACCAAATTAATAGACATGCCTTCAACTGGTTCATAATGGAATATGTAGCTGTCGTGTAATGGGCGACCGGCCAAAACGCGATTAAAATTCCCTTATAAAATATAAAACTCAAATGTTAGTAATAAACGTCTGCGCTAGCGCCACAGCATCTCGGGAGCCCGAAGAATACGGCAAAATGTTCCAAGTTTCTTCAAGCAATCAAGGCTTAATACCGTAGTGAAGTTTCGAGTTGGGAAATTATAGGGCGCGGGGCGCGAGGCGGGCGGACGTCCGCCGCGTGTCATCTCGTAACATCAAAAATGCATTTAAATTCTGCGCAATAAAAAACGGCGGCGGGAAGTTTCGCAGCGGCGGGACCGAGCCGCCGGATAGCTGGTCCAGCTCACACTTTGCACAATCTGCGACCCATTTATACTAATAAAATAATTCTTTTATGAGGTGTACTACCGCGAACAGCGTCGCTGTAGTAAATCCCTCCTCGCTCAGCGGCGGGTTGTTAGTGCAAGCAATTGCCTTATTGTATCGAGAGCTCCTCACTGGATGGGATGTCAGGGCCCTTATTTCTTGTTGCTTAACTTTAACGTCCTTGTTAACTCATCTTGTTACGAGCATGGATAATATAAAACTTATTAGTTGAATGAAACTTTGTGAAAGCAATTATGAAGTTTCAAGTTTTTGTTTTTTACAAGAGTTCAAATTAAAAGCTTCGTAACTAACAACAGGTTTGTTTTATATGTGCGTAATGTGTCAGTTACACGCCATATCGAGCTAATAGGCTTTCGGTCAATTTAAAGGGGTTAGTATATTCCCTATTGATGGGGCTTCTGTTTCCCCTCGCTGCCTGATGCGAAAATCAACCCAGCAATTGTGGGTTTGAACTGGCCTTTCTGTAAACACTATAGGCTATGGAGTAGCGTAGGTAGCTTCATGTGTGTATGATTTAATTATCTGCGTCATCATGTTATTTATTCTCGTAGAACACAAATCAGTTTTTATTTTTTAATTTACTTACGTAAACAAAAAAGAGATACGTCAATAGGTATATCATGATTTGGTATATTATTTACTACTAGCTGACCCGTGCCCGCTTCGCTGTGCGTAAGACATTTCTAATACCATCGTGGACTTTTTTGTAGACGTTTTTAAGGTGTACAATACTGTAGTACATTATTTTGATATATCTCGTGGGGTTCAGCCAGCATTTGCAATGTAAGCGCAAAAAAATGTGTTTATTTACGACATGACATTAGAAACCTCTAAAATTATCAGTGTTTCTCTACTATATTATGCATGTATTATACATATAAACCTTCCTCTTGAATCACTCTATTTATTAAAAAAACCGCATCAAAATCCGTTGTGTTGTTTTAAAGATATAAGCAAACATACATACATACATACATACGCGGGAAGCGGAAAGCGACTTTGCTTTATACTATGTAGTAGTGATGATAAATAAGTAATATTGATCACGTGAAAGAAGCTGGACGGATGACAAAAATTAATGAAGAGAATATTCATAGGTCCACCAATAGTGAGAGTAACACAAATAATTACTAATTGACTGGCTTCACAGTTCTATTGGTAGCAACTCTGCGCTGTAGGTTGTGGGTTCGTTTCCCACCAGAGACATACATTTGTGTGATAAACATTGATGTTTGTTCTGTATCTGGGTGTTATAAAGTATTATAAGTATGTATTTACAAAAAAAAGTATTCTATCAGTAAACTAGTTTCATAATACAAGCTTTGCTTAGTTTAGGGCTGGATGGCGATTTGTGAAATGTCATCCATATTGATTAATTTAGTAAAAAAAAATAGGATCACGACTATAAACCCCAAGTACGGTAGACATCCTCTCAGATCTCCAGACGCTTAGATACTGTGAAGATGTCTAGTAGGTGTAGTCAGAGGCACTTCCAAACATTATATTTTGCAGTAGTTGGCATTCCACACGTGATAGGTTTAATCTAAACTTTAAAAACAAAAAAATATTCCTTATTTTTTGATTTCGGTCAAAAACCAACGGAAATGAGAGCTTGCAAACCGCGGTCGTCATTTCGCGATAGTTTGTCCAATTTATCAGCTCCAAGAGCCATTCGGAAATAATCGTAATCGAAGCGAGTTGCGCCGAACAATATGGACCGATGTTGGCCTCTCTAATTGGCCCTTACCTGGAGCGCACTCGAGAATGATAAAGCCCCCATTAGCCGCCCTATTATTTACCTACTCGTCATTAGCGTAGACTTCATTAGGATAACGAGATAACGGAGCCGGCTCCAGTAGGGCCCGTGCGTTTTTGGTGTTTTTCAACATTTCACCGTACCGAGGGGTGGTAGGAATCAGCTAATTATTTACGAGTGTTCTGTTTCCAAGATATTCCCAGTTTGAATGTGAGTTGGGAATATTCAGTGGCACAATATTATTTCTACATTGCATGTAGGTACTTATTAGTAAAAATCTCAAGGATGACTGGGTACTCAAGAATACTAATGTGTATGCTATATTCATTTAAAGAACCAGTGTGGTGAAAGAATCAAGAAGGCTTCTAATACTTTTAATTTACTCCAGTGACAAACAAATGACAAACTGTCAAAGAGTTGATACGTACAACAGTAATATACAAAATATATAGTCGGTATATGAAATAAATATTGGTTGACATTTTACATAGCCCCAAACTAAGCAAAGCTACTGCTATGTACTATGGGAACCAGATTAAAGATACAACCCTTGTTTTTAAACACATACTTTATTAGACACAGAACCACCATCTATGTTCATTACACGAATGTTTGTCTAGTATGGGAATCGAACCTAAAATCTACAGCGCATAAGGCAGAGCTACGAGTACTACCAACTGAGTGAGCTGTGGTCAGTCAAAAATTAAATCCACAAAGGTAATAGTAATTTGTATTACCATTTTAAATAGGTTTATCTATTATTTAACCTGATTTTGGGACACGGCTTTATTGAACGTACAATTTAATAAAATAACGTGCAAATAGGCAATAGAGACCACCGGAGCACAGTTATTAAGATCAATATCGGGGGTGGAAAAATGGATGCATCGAACCCTCGCACAAAAAACATACCGAATTTATTGTTAATTATAAAACTCGAACGTCGAATATTAACCGGAGATGCGATGCGCGATAGCCGCCGTCTATTTATTTATTAGCGATTACTAGCGATCGCCCGTGATTTCATCCGTGTTCGGTAATACTCTCGAAACAGAGTTCAATATTATATCAGACACTGGGGGGTTAGCATGAACCACTATCGTATCGACAACGTATCGTCCAAATGCCAAAAATAGCACTTTTACTATACAAAAAAACCGGCCAAGTGCGAGTCGGACTCGCGCACGGAGGGTTCCGTACCATTATCTATAAAAAAACGGCAAAAAAATCGTTTGTTGTATGGCAGCACCACTTAAATATTTATTTTTCATCCCATCATCTCGGAAAGAGTATTTTTGCTCTTCAATATCTGAGTGCAAAAGCCGTTTTTATTCTCTAGAGGATAAAGTAAATTGAATTTAGAACATCGTGTGCACTAAGTTTGTGAATTAAAAAAATCATTAAACCTATGGTGCCGAATATATCATACAACTTTTTTTTAATTTGTTAAAAACTCAGACTCGGAACCTTCTTGGTGTTCTTTTTAGGGTTCCGTACCCAAAGGGTAAAATCGGAACCCTATTACTAAGACTTCGCTGTCCGTCTGTCTGTCCGTCTGTCCGTCTGTCCGTCTGTCCGTCTGTCCGTCTGTCCGTCTGTCCGTCTGTCCGTCTGTCTGTCTGTCACAGGGCTGTATCTCATGAACCATGATAGCTAGACAGTTGAAATTTTCACAGATTATGTATTTATATTGCTGCTCGAACAACAAATACTAAAAACAGAATAAAATAAATATTTAAGGGGGGCTCCCATACAACAAACGTGATTTTTTTGCCGTTTTGATAATAATAGTACGGAACCCTTCGTGCGCGAGTCCGACTCGCACTTGGCCGGTTTTTTCAATTTGCTTTGTACGCGGTTATGTTGTGATTGTAAACGTTTTTTTTTGCATTTAGTCATTTACTCGCTGAGGTGGAATGAAAAGTTACGTGTTGCACTCGAGTGCAAATATTTTTCACCTGATTCCCTCGCTAACGCTCAGGATTCTAATTTTAGAATCCTAAAATCATCAAAATTGAACACGCGGTTAAAAAGCAACTTTGCACTCTTGTATAACAAATAACTATTATTCGGTTTTTAGTATTTGTTGTTGTTGCAGCAACAGATATACATAATCTGTGAAAATTTCAACCGTCTAGCTATCACGGCTCATGAGATACAGCTCTGTGACAGACAGACGGACAGACAAACGGACAGCGAAGTCTTAGTAATAGGGTCCCGTTTTTACCCTTTGGATACGGAACCCTAAAAAGTGCCAGTTTTGACATTTGGACGATACGTTGTCGATACGATAGTGGTTCGTGCTCAGGCTACTGGTGGCAATTCTGTCTCGACAACTAACTAAAATTAAGTCTGAAAGCGTAATTTCAATATGACAATTCTTAAAATTAGAATATTTTAGTATTTTTTTCCGCATATTTCACAGTGTTAATAAAATAAAGTGAAAATGTCATTTTAGTCAACACCAATTTACATGTTGACAAAATTTATATAAAATTATGTAAACAATCATAAAATTTACTTTTTTCAAACTATCATCCTGATCATTATTACAACAACGGGAAATTACTCACCCTGAAGAAGATTCTCTAGATGAATCGAAACATTGTCGGTGTCCTCATTGACAATTTATCATTTACGTGAGTAATTTCCCGTTGTTGTAATAATGTGTAGTACAACTCACGAAAGTTTTGAAAGTGAAATATCATCCTGATGTTACGTTAATTTAGACTTTAAAGTAAAAGGAATAAGAGCGATCGTATTTTATTTATATTTTACCAGTAATAAAATTAGTTCTAGCTTTATCTAGATATGGTTTTAGCGTTACGCGTCATGTTGTCAAAATGGGTGGCTTAAGCGGTCTCAAGTATGAAAGGAATTTCTTAAGTGTCTTATCTCTTATCTTAAGTGTGAAGTAATGAACCACTGATAATAAAGTTTAAAAAATTATAGGCAATTAAAATTATAAATCTACACTTATGAAGTAGGTACTTAATTTACTAAATTATAATGGTGCCCACTCTGTTGGTGCTAGACTGAACTCAAACTAAACTAAACTAATAAAATGTTTTGTTATACTTTACTGCAAAACTAGTGCAATTTAGCAAAATAAACAGGTACAGGTACCTACAAGCAATTAGCTGTCCCTGGGTATTTCGAATCTTTTGTTCTTGTTGTAAATCAGAATCAAACGAAAATATTCCTTATATTTCATATTTCAATTATATTTTCTTAAATAAGATGGTAGTTAAGACGAGTAATACAAAATTTTTGATGAATGCAGAATCGTTTTTCTCAATAACCACAAAACATACAGTTTTGTTTTTTATGACAAGGATTAAATCTAGATAAATTATAGACAGAAACACGAATGGTGAAACTTTTCTCGATAGATTTATTTTTCAACGTTGGCCTTTCTAAAACACTAATTTCGATTTTACTCAAAATGAATAGCTACCATGAATAGCTAAACAGTTCATTTTTTATAATTCTTTAGATATTCATACTAGCTTCATAAAATAGCCATACAAAAAAACAATAATTTAAGCCTCACCTTAAAGGTACTGGGGTACTGGGTATGGGTAGTCAATGCAAAACCATTAAAGTTATGAATTAGTAAGTAACAAAAAACTAAGATCCTTCTTTCAAATAAAGCTTTGCAATTTAAAACACAGCTCAGTTGATAGTAGTTCTGCCTTCTGCGCTGTAGGTTGTGGGTTCGATCCTCACCACAAAAACAAATATTTGTGTGATGAACATAGATGTTTGTACTGTGTCTGGGAGTTATAATGTTAATTATAAGTATTTATTTCCAAAAAAAGTATTTAAAAAATTCTATCAGTTATCTAGTTCCTTTACAAGATTTGCTTAGTTTGTGGCTAGACGGCGCTGTATTTTAAAAGCTACAAACAGACGCAACTTTCATATTATTAAATAAGTGTACCTAAGTAGATGTACAGTTAGAGATATCAGTCGACGCGGTCACGACTCCATATTGTTTCGTGGTATACCATAATGACCTTTTCAAGTTGAAGTGTTAATTTGATTTAAAATTATGTTTTTGATACAATCTTCATTATCAACTTTCGCCGTAAAGGTTTAATTAATGATCCCCATGGAGTAAGATACGACATTATACTCCTAATCAAACTTGGACGTCAAATTACGTAAAGCACATTGGCTAGTTTACGTAGTCACTCATAAAACAGGCTACGGCTTTTTACCGGTAAACTGGTTATTATGTAAGTTCGTATGAGTGGCCATATCTGGAGACGGAGTTTTTAGGCCCCCGCCATGGCTAATACCATCTGGAACAATAAAATATATGACTGGTTCTAGAATTATGTAGAGATGAAATCTAAAAGTCATAAGCAATAATGTCTTTTAAAAAAATATTAGACTTCTAATGTTTTTTTTGTGATGATGAAGATAGCTGAAGATGAAGCTGACATAATAGTTCCTAATAACATCTGGTTGTTACAAACCTGCGTCAGTTAGACTACAGAAAAAATATTTTAGAGATGATTGGTTTCTCGTTCATTTTGCTACTACACTTTACAATTTAACATATTCATAACTAACTGTCCCGACAGACGTTGTTTTTGACCATTTTTTTTTCATAGTTACTTTCTCCTGATAATAACAAATACAACAAAAAGAGAATTAGCGAAATCGGTTCATTTGCTCTGGAGATTTGCGCTTAGCAACACATTCAGCGATTTTTATATTATAGATTACACTATCTACTAATTTACACAACTATTGTTACTGCATAAGTTAAAACTGTGTCACAGCTTCCAGTACCCAGCTTTCGAATAGGAAGAAGAACATGTGCATTTCTTTTATGTCATGATACCTACTTCCATACTTCTTTAGTTATCTTTATCATCACAAAAAAAAATAGCAGTCTATTATTTTTTAAAGACTTCTAGATTTCTTCTCTACATAATTCTGCGATCAGTTATACATTTTATTGTTCCAAATGGTATTATAAAAATAGCTTTTCTCAACTTGGACCCCGCTGGGGCGCAATAAACTTAGTATCACATTGATTGTTCTCCATTTCGGAATATCAAATCCATACAGAAAAGTGCACAACCTGTTTTCTTTGTAAATGAGACTAGCTACTCGTAAATGCACTGCAGTTTAATGCGTTTGACAGTATAAAAGTTAGATTTAATGATACCTATTTATCCCGTTTATGTTAATGCCTTACTAGTACTTTATGATGCAAGTATTTAGCGACATATTATGCAAACATCATTTTATTATCATAATAAAATAATAATTTGAATATAATCATTGCGTAGTTTTCGGTTTTTCATGTCAAGTAGATTTCTGGCACTGAATGCTGAAGATATTTATTGTTGTATCCAATCAGGTATGTGCAGCGTCTGTTTGCAGATGAGAACAGCGGGATCGGTTACTCTAAACGTCATACGAATTTGCATATTCACGAAACTGATTATTTAGAAGTGATTTAGATATTTAAAAATTATTATATAAATTCTATTAGTTACTAGTTTTTCCAAGTAAAAGCTGGTTTGGGGCTAGATAGCATTGTGTGTAAAGTCCATCAATATTTATTATTATTATTTCGAACCATTTTTTTCCTTGGCACCTATATCTAATCGTAAGTTCAGAAACTCATGTCACAGGGAATTTTGGACTAGGTTTGCGACTGATAGATGTTTATATATTTCAATTCACTAAGAGTAACGGAAGAGAGAAAGAGAGGGAACACAATGGCGTCCTTGTCTTTCTTACAGTTCGTCTGCAAGCGAACGAGCGTCTGAATGAAAACTATTCGAGCAGGGAGTGGGCAAGTCCGTGAGGAGTGAGTTACGGGCGGCGGTTCTCGTAAACGTCACATTAATTAGCATGGCCACTAATGAGGAGTTATGGTGCTCTAATGAGAGGAGTTTTACGCGACGTATTTATTAACTGCCGGCTAGCGATTATCTGGTTGCACACGCAAGCCCTCGGGCCCATTAGTATTGCGTTTCGTTATAGTGCAATAGTAAAATTGTTATCGAGACAGGTTCTTTTTAGAGCATTAGATACAGTATACAGTAGTCAAACTCAAAACCATTAATTCATTAAAATTAACTACGAAACGTTTTAAGCTCGTCTCTGGTTATATTTATGACTGTTCTTTGAGAACTTTAGTGAGTTAGTGCGCGTTGTTAGTGACACCAGAAGATAAGTTAAGGCTTTTGAGAAGAAAGCTTTTCTTAAGGGGCAGTTTTAGAGGCATTTATGATTTTACGCAGACGTTTTGTGGCGTTACAACCGCGGAAGAACACTAATGCATTTTATTGTTGTATATTTGTACTAGCTTTTGCCCTCGACTTCACACGCGTGGTACCCGGAAAAAGTAGCCTATTCGCTATTCCGGAGCATATGCTATGTGTATTCTAAGTTTCATCTCGATCCGTAGAGGCACAAACATCCTCACAAACGTTAACATTTTTAATATTAATAAGATTTAAAGCTTTGTCAAGAAAGAGTAAAAAACAAGAAGTAAGTATTCTAAATATCAAGTCGATAGATGTATTTGCTAAAATAATCAGGCTCTGACACACGTACGGCCGATGTCGGGCCTTTTGGGTTCCGTTTCACTATTGGTTCGGAACCCACAGGAAAAGACCTAATTCCTGTGGGTTCCGTCCGAACCAAAATACATGAGGTACAGGCAAGTAAAAAAACGCATTCTCGACTATGCTGGGTAGGGCTTTAATTTAATGCATACATCTACTTAATTAAAGCTCTGCGGTACGTTCATAGTTTGCTTGGCTATGTTAATAATTTTATTTCGCGCTATAAAGAATAACCCGTCGATAAAACAGATTCGGTGTAAAAAGAACAAAACGCTTTGAGGCTCGCGTGGAACAGGCTTAGCTTCACCATTTTTTAGAGTTCTGTACCCAAAGGGTAAAAACGGGACCCTATTACTAAGACTTCGCTGTCCGTCTGTCTGTCACAGGGCTGTATCTCATGAACCGTGATAGCTAGACAGTTGAAATTTTCATAGATTATGTATTTCTGTTGTCCCTATAACAACAAATACTAAAAACTGAATCAAATAAATATTTAAGTGGGGCTCCTATACAACAAACGTGTTTTTTTGCCGTTTTTTATAGACAGTGGTACGGAACACTTCGTGCGCGAGTTCGACTCGCACTTGGCCGGTTTTTTTTATACCACTTGAGTAGTAAAGGCAAATATTTTATAACAAACTAGCAGTCCGCCTCGGCATCGCACGGGTGTAATAATGATTCCATGGGTTATTTTTTTACACCTTGGGTTACATTATCGAAGTTTTCATACGGTTTCCTAACATTTTTGAAAATATTCTATAGCCTATGTTGATCAGGGATAATGTAGGATTCTAATGGTGAAAGAATTTTTTAAATCGGTGTTGTAGTTTCGGAGCCTATTCGATGCAAACAAACAATCAAATCTTTCCTCTTTATAATTTTAATATTAGTTTATTAGTATTAGTATAGATATTAATATAAACTAGTGAAAATTTTCGTGACTTTGTTGGTGTATGTTTAGAATCCTATATCCTATAAACGAAATGTGACTTATTTAAGAAAAACTATGTACTACTGTTTCTATGCATTTAAGGACGTTTTTTGTGAAATAAATATCTTAACTTAATTATATTTTCCTAAATTAGTTAGAAATTAGTGATTATGTCTAAGTAGCTAATGTTATTACCTGTTGCTTTGCGTTGAGTAAATTGGTTTCTAAGAGCTCCATGATAAAATATGCAGGTTTAGAAGAACTTGTTTTTAATGTTACAAATTCTTAATGAAGAAATTTTAAACATTGTACTTCAATATCAACCCGTTGAGATAAGTGTGATTCGATGTTACGCAAAACCTCGAAAGAACAAAGCGTGCATTGCCTCCACAAAGGAGGGTGAAAAAGACGTTAATAATATTCGTCAAAGCACTCCGGTTACATTAAATCAATTTGCCCTTTCCGCGCGGTAAGTAGCGAACGGTGTAATTGATAAGTTGAAACCCTTGTAGCGAGCGTAGCGAGTGTAGCGAGGCTACAGTTCGACACAAACCCTGGGTTCTACGTCACGTGCGGTATACCATCTCTCTTCTCACTCTCTTATACAAATGAAAAGTTTTATTGGATTTGCGAGCATATCGAGGGATACTTAGCAGAACATTGTCAAGGGAAAAGTGAATCTGTTTTTAAGAGCTATACGTACCAACAACTGCTTGTATGTATATCATCTTGAAAGACGGCTGCTTTAGTGGTACACAACCTTGACGCATTTATATTATTTTAATCAAGACTACAGTTACTAAAAAATATTGTGACCAATGTCTGAATTCTCCTTGCATTTCGAATATCTTTAAACTTTTCGATTTTCAGGATGGTAGTCATAATAATTTCTATTAGAACACTTTATATTACAATAGCCTTGCATCACCCGGCTCTATAAAAAAAACTTTTGATAAAAACCAGTAATTGACAGTGGAAATTAAGAAGTGCAAACATTTGTAACGCTATGAAGATCTAACCCGCACCTCTGTCATGTTAACATACAAACACGATGTAACTCTCAGGTATTCCCTTTTTCCTATCACTGTCAGGGCAGCCATTACAATAATAAGAGTACGCATTCATCAATATGAAATGCAATCACCTATGAGCGTAATGATATGAAAGGGAGGATCAGAAAGGAGTGCACCGGAACAGGATCGTACGACAATATCCTAATTCACTCGCGCGAATGTAATCCATTAGTACCACCACCCCGTCCCTCTCCTCCCGCCCTCGGGTACATCCCCCCCCAAAGCTCGTAGCCGTCTATCATTCATAAACCTTCATATCATTTGTATTGGCACATGTTTCATATGACTAATGGACATGGTATACAGGATGTAAAAAATCTGTTAAAATTTTCAACTCGTTTTTTGGTCAACCCCAAAATGCCGATTTCTAAAATGCAATAATAGTAATTTTGCACTCTGGAAAAAACTTTTAATTGTTTCGGATCGATACAGGAACAGAATGAAGTTCATCAAGATGGAGCATTTTTGTTTTCTTTAAGAAATGGTATCTACTTGTGTTTTCAATAATCGCAATACCGGGTGTATATAGAAAAATCACATTTTATTGACACATTAGTTTATTTTATTACTAGCTGCTCGCCTCGGTTTTGCACGGGTGTACTAATAAAGATAATATGCCATTTTTAGGGTTCCGTACCCAAAGGGTAAAAACGGAACCCTATTACTAAGACAACGCTGTCCTTCTGTCTGTCACAGGGCTGTATCTCATGAACCGTTATAGCTAAATAGTTGAAATTTTCACAGATGATGTACTTTAGTTGTCGCTATAACAACAAATACTAAAAACAGAATAAAATATATATTTAAGTGGGGCTTCCATATATACAACAAACGTGTTTTTCTGTTTCTTATAGATAATGGTATGGAACCATTCGTGCGTGATTCCGACTCGCACTTGGCCGGACAAACAAACATTAAAAACAAAAAATATTAGTGTAGATTTCTAGATGTTTTTATTATTTCGTCTAAACTAGATTTACTAATCATCTCCAGAATCAAAACAAGACAGCAGGTAAACAGCATATGAAGTTTATTTTACTTGAATCTCTCCACGTAAAGGCGTTTAATTAAATACATGAATTATATCGCGCTGAAACTATTTAATTTCAAGTCCAACGCTAAAGAAACTTAAGCGGTTAGTGGACGTAGACTAATTAGAAATACCTTTGTACGAGCATAACGCTTAATTAGTTATTAAAAGTTTAGTTTGAATTAGTGCAAGTGTTTTTTAAATTGCAAATACGATTGGACGGTTCGATTGTGAAGGAGTTTTATGTTACTTACTTTTGTTGAGTTACGTTATTAGTATGTAAAGCCGTGTTGGCCAAGTGGGAGGTACCTCGACTGTCAATCTGAAGGTCGTAGGTCGAATCCCCGAGTGCATCAATGGATTTTACTGTTCGAAAAATTTACATGCGCATCAAAAACACGTGTTCAAAACGGTGAAGGAAAACATCGTGAGGTTAGTGTTTTTATCTATTATTTTTATATATTATATTATTTTTAGGTTAGTGTCACAAATGGTATGCCAACTATTGAAAAATGTGGGCAATCCAAATATAATGTTTGGACGTGACATCTAGACATCTTCAAAGGATCTAAGCGTCTGAGAGGATGTCTACCGTACTTGGGGATTACAGTCGAGATCCTATTTATTTTTTTATTTTAATTAGTATGTATTCAATGTAGTCGAAAAATCTCTTGCTAGCGGACGTCTACGGATTCACCCGCGAAAAATACTTTTTATCATAATAAAAATAAATATTTTTTTAAATCTGGTTAGTAGAAAAAATACCAGACAAGTGCGAGAAGAACACGCGCATAGAGGGTTCCGTACAAACTTCCCTTATTGAGTGATACTTACCAACCTACATTTCTACCTGTATATCTACGTACTCATACCTACCTGCGTACTTACCGAGCATATGAATCACCAATATGAATCATCGCCTACTAACGAAAATATTAGGTAAATCGGATGGAAGGACTAACACTACTAAAAATACTACTAGTTCCTGAAAAAAGAATTCGGGCAAAGAGTTCCTAGCTCCTGGTCGGGCAGACAGACAGACGGATTATAAAGTGATCTTATAAGACTTCCGTTTTTCCTTTTGACGTACGGAACCCCAAAAAGCAGACATTACAAAAAATGCCCTATCAAAAATTGCGTAATATTTAATTCATTTAATATTTGCTCTTCCGATGAGTATAATACACTTTTGTAGAGACCTTACTGCGTTTCTAGAATTAAAGAAAGTAATCAGTGAAATTACGTCGGCTACTAAAATATGTATTCGTCATAAAAGTATCCCCCGACTTCTGTCGAGGATAAATATTCATTATGACAGATCGCCTAGCGTTTTAGCGGGATTAAATGCTATTAACCTAAGAGACTGCTCTCTGGATCAATCAGCCGGAGTAGCTAATATTATCTGTTGTTGTAAAGAGCATTTTCATACTTTTACACCGAAAACCTGACTCACAACAAAAATGAACCAAACTTTACAGTTATTTCAACGAACATACTTTCAGTAATGTAGTAAATGTGATTAAAATATATATATAACACTGTATTGGTTAAAATCAATGCTATTAAAAACATAACTTGTAAAAATAGCCAAGTCTCGCAACGCAACTCAGTTCTTCTACCGTAAAAAATTATGAGATCCATGTAATACCAAGTCGGTTAATTTATTCAGTCCCTACTTTAAGAGTCCTTCTGTCTTAAGTTATTACGTAAAGGTTAGCTAATACTGTCCTATCTGTCCTACATTTATTTTTAATAAGCCGCAATTAATGCTAGATTTGAAGACTTTTTATGGTAGGTATGACTTCAATTTACTAGAAAATTGCTGAACAAATCTTGTTAGAAACTGTAACATCTGGTATAGTAGCTCAATATTTGGTTCTAGATACTTAAAATTTGGGACGGTGTTTCTTTTGTTGTGCAGGGGTGCACTAAGAAAGAAATTCTCGAACTTCAAACCTTAAGGGGGTACAGCGGAAATTGAAGACTGTTTGAAAATAACTTTATGTGAACGACTGTCTCATCTAGTCAAAATGACGATTGTGATGAAATAATGTCAGTTTGATGTCAGTTGAACAAATACAACTACTTCCTCACTCCACTAAAAAATACGAGGCTTAGGAAACCAAAGCTTAGCAAGGGCGCTTCATCCGGCTGAGAGCTCTCATTCGCCACTAATTAATTACTCAACTCGGTTTCAATTAAATTAACTCGAGATCGGGGCATCGACACGCGATTAATCGATGCCAGCCGCGATTCGATTAAAATCGTTATTGCCGATCAATTTTACTCGTCAGCTATCAATAAAGTATTTATGAGGGCTTTTTATATTTTTATACATATACCTAAGCTTAAGGCGCTCCCAGTCGACGATTGTTTTTGTTCGCAACGAAAAAATAAATACTTGTGAACAAGCCACATCTCCTATTTTATAATGTATAGTATATGTTGTGAATAAAGATGTACCCATATTTAATCACTTCGATAAATAATCCTACCGACCGCTGCAATGACGACAAACACACGTCGGAGCGTGGTCCGCCTTAGCTTTTCGAATAAATGAATGATATAAATTATGTATAATTACTTATCAAAAATCTATTCTAATAGAAATCTAGATCTACATATTACCTATCTTTAACAATAAGTCACAAGTTGATTTTAATAGTAGGTATATAAAATATTTCGATCATAAATTCTAAAACGTATCATTTTGAAATAATATCTTTATCATGAAAAGTTTCTGCTATTATGTTTTCAGCTTAATAGAAATCTAGATAGGAACCTGAAGTAATATACTTATAAAAATAGGAGATGTGGCTTGTTCAGAAGTATTTCTTTTTTCGTTTCGAAAAAGAGCAATCAGCGACTGGCAGCCTCTTAATCGTCGACTATTTGTAGTGCGGTGAAAAAATTGCTTAACGTATTTAGCTTTTGTAATTTTGCCAATTATACTCGTATATAGTGTAAATGTAAATGTATAATGTAAATTTTCAAAAGAAATGAGAAATAATACTCTTACGGTAGGAAACATCAGATGTAAAAAAAAATAGGATCACGACTGTAATCCCCAAGTACGGTAGACATCCTCTCAGATCTTCAGACGCTTAGATCCTTTAAAGATGTCTAGTGGGGGTAGTCAGAAGCACGTCCAAACATTATATTTGGCACATGCCCACATTTTGTAGTAGTTAGCATACCATACGTGACAGGTTGCAAGCCCTTTGCCGCTTATAAGCTGTTTTCTTTCACCGTTGTAAGCACGTGTTTTTGATGCGCATATAAATTTTCGAACAGAAAAATCCATTGATGCACGCCGGGATTAGAACCCACGACCTTCAGATTGAAAGTCGAGGCACATCCCACTCGGCCAACACGGCTTGACACCTCAGATGTCTATTAGTTTATTTACTCAAGATCATTTACAATCATTTACCCTCACAATTTACTGTTAGAAGTCAAAAGTGAAAAATGTCGGTCGCCGCTGTATCACATAATGTAATTCAACGTCTACCGCATCTTAGAAAACGAAAGCATGCACAATCCACTTGCGATGAGAGACTACGCTCGGACTACACTAAAACTAAATAGGCCACTTGGAACTAGGGCCGAGTTTAAAACTGTGTCCCTAACATTTTAATTACGGCGTTTAAGTAAAAGCGACTGCGTCTCTGCAACACAGATTCAGGCACCAAAAGCCTCCACTTAGCTAATGAAACATGTTCGTGTGTAGTGTTTAAGCGTCGTCAGAGGCGTATTGTGCGCGGCGGAACTGAGCCGCAGCCAGAGACGGGGCCAGGGTTCGGACCTTGGGGCCACTTTTTCCTTTTCTTTTGCGTCGAGGGAGCAAACACACAGATTTATGATCAGTCAAATGTTTGCTGGACGAAGCTATGTTGCCTGCCTTTGCCTGGAAGACATTGCTTTTTGCGAGAAGGCCGCCCACTTGCACTGATTTTGTTATTAGTTTTTATATCCTGTTTTATGTTATGCATTTTTGATATGGTGTTCAATAAAGATATATTCTATTCTATTTTATGCTATTCTACCAATGTAGGAATGGCAACAGATGTGAGCCAACCAAGATTATCATTTTAAATTATAACGACGAACAACTAGCCGAGTCTAGCTGTAAACGACAAATCATTCATAACATTTATGTAACTTGTTTCTATCGACAGCACCTGATAACAGAACCTTTCGCATAGCACAAAACTTATTTACAGTAGTGCGTAAGGTGATTCTACAAATGTTGATATGCTATGTTGTTTGCCCCTGGCGCCTGCCCTGACTGCGCCCCTGGCCTCAGCAGCGGATTCGGCGGACCCGTCTCCGCAAATCCTCATTTACTTGCATTATTTTAATGGAGCTATTGTGGGCGGATGTCCTTTGTCGTGGATGGATCCGGCGGTAAATGTGCCGGTGCATAAGTGCATCACCGCTGGCCTATCCTAGTACAAAGAGGACCGTTGGCTTACTTATAATCACAGGTTACACAGGCTTACACAAGACGTTGTCTAAATGTATAAAGCTCTTGCGTTACTGACTGATTGACTGATTGACTGATTGACTGGTTGACTGATTGACTGATTGACTGATTGGCTGATTGACTGATTGACTGATTGACTGATTGACTGATTGACTGATTGATCTATAAGGCACAGCCTAAACCAGGTAAAGAAACTTGAAGTTTGGAAAGAAATTTTCAAAATTCAAGCTTTTCAAGGTTGAAGTCTATTTGAAAATATTTGATGTTTTTTTTTCTAATGTATAGGGAATAGTTCAAAGTTAGTTTAACCATTTAAATTGTATCAATGTAGACTTATAGTTCCTTCTTAAATTATTATCTGCGCTAAAGAAATCGCAACCTACCCACCATAAAACAGAGTAGGACAACTCACAAATCCGAGCTAACCGTTTTCATTTCAGCTACGCCTTAATTGCCCCCGATCCGGAATTAAACGACAACAGCACTATTTCAATTTTGTGGATCCGAATAGCCGGCTGATATTTAGTTAAATACACTAGAAAACTTTCATAAGAATACAAACCAGTTTCGTCTCGATGTTTTCCTTCAGCAAGTGTAGTACTTTTCAATTTGCAGACAAATCAACTGTTGCACGCCTAGAACTCGATAACCCGATCATCTGATTGATAGTCGACGGTGACAGTATTGCGTAAGCTCACTAATCGGCTTCAACTGTCAAAATCCCATTGTCTGTTGACAAATACACAATGAGAATTTGACTTTTTAAAATGACAGATTTTCATCGAAACTTTGCCCTCGTTTTTCACCCCCTTAGGGGTAGAAATTCGGAAAATCCTTTCTTTTCGGATGCCTACGTCATACAAAGAACACACCCTCCAAGTTTCAGGTCTCTACGATCAGCGGTTTAGGCTGTGTGTTGATCCGTCAGTCGGGCATTCAGGACAAAGCATTATACAGGGCGTCCCACGGATATGCCACATGGAGGGATAGTACTCTTAATACTGTAGATGGAACATTTTATTGAAAGAAGACATTATTTGAATTTATAAAACAATTTAAACGGCATTCATAGATCTTTAAATAATTACATGGTTGAACCGAGAATCGAACCCATTAAACGAGAAAAATAATTATCCTGTAGCTTTATCATACCGATCGAAATGCTTCATCATAAGGATTATTTTTTGCTAAATAACATAGTGTCAGAAATAAAAGGAAGACCATGAATTTTAACATCTTTAATACAAAATCAATCAATTTATCAAATGCTCAAAATGAGTCCTAAATTTTTAGCGTCATCCTAATCTAGTAACACGATTACCAGCGAGCTTCACTACATAGTATAAAGCAAAGTCGCTTTCCGCTTCCCGCGTCTGTATGTCTGTATGTATGTTTGCTTATATCTTTAAAACTACACAACGGATTTTGATGCAGTTTTTTTTAATAGATAGAGTGATTCAGGAGGAAGGTTTATATGTATAATAACATGCTACCCGTGCGAAGCCGGGGCGGGTCGCTAGTACACAATATAACTGCCTATTACTCATTATAATACTCTTGTTTTACAAACTACTCTACTTTGGCTTTGCAAGGTTTTTAAAGGCCGCAGATTGCCCAGCAGTTACTACGCCACGTATCCATTTAACTAATTAAGTGGGGCGAGTCCGTTGAGAAATCCCACGGATCTAATAACAGGTCTCCCTAATAAGCTATGAGGTTGTCTCCGGTATAAAAATGCAATCGTTGGCGTGGGCCCGTCGTTGAAACTTTTCAAATTTTCCACCAGCTACGAAAGTATTAATTTTAAATTAGAAAAGACGTCTAACGTTCGGATATAGTCACATCTGAAAGTTTATTTTGTCACAAATAAAAATCTATTGACGCATAATTATGTATAAAAGAAGAAGAAAGAAAATAAAACCGGCTAAGAGCGAGTCGGACTCGCGCTAGTAGCGTTCCGTACCATTATCTATAAAAAACGGCAAAAAACACGTTTGTTGTATGCGAGCCCTACTTAAATATATTTTGTTCAGTTTTTAGTATTTGTTGTTATAGCAGCAACAAAAATACATAATCTGTGAAAATCCAACAAACGTGTTTTTCGTGCGCGAGCCCAACTCGCACTTGACCGGTTTTTTTTATATCTTTTTATAACAATCAAGCAATTTTAACCTTTAAGAGAAATTAGCCTAGACTTTACATTAGCTTGTAATAACATAGGACACACAGATCCATAAAAGATCCTTGAAGATGTCTAAAGGGGTTAGTCAGAGACACGTCCAAACATTACATTTGGCACGTGCCCACATTCTGCCGTAGTAATCATTTCACACGTGACAGGTAGCAAGCCCGTTACCGCTTACAACAATACTATCTGGTTTGTATTTTCCCATACTATTTTATAGGTAACTGTTTTGTTATTGAAAGCTTTAACAAAGTATAATTCGTTGTGTAATGGAAACGAAGATTTAATTTTGATAATGAAGTACTAATTTCGTTCCGACCATTACCTGGTTCCCACTATTTCAGCTACGTTAAGAGGTAATAAATGTTTTTGAAGAATGCAGAATCGTTTTTTCTCAATAACCGCATAACATACAGTTTTGTTTTTTACGACAAAGATAACTTCAGGATTTAATATAGATAAATTACAGACGAAAACACGATTGGTGAAACTTTTCTCGATAGATTCATTTTCCAAAGTTGGCTCTTCAAAAACTCTAGTTTCTTTTTGAATCAAAACTATGAATAGCTAAACAGTTTATTTTTATATAATTCGTAAGATAATCATACTAGCTAAATAAATTACAGACAGTTTCTTTTTAAATTTGATGGTTTTCGAGATAATGCAGTTTTATAACATTTTCCGTCTTATCCGGGTAGACTCAGCCCATACAAAATTTCAAAAATTTTACTTATCACCTTGTAAAATTACATAAAGCTTTGTACAAGCCAAGAGTAATGCAATTCACACAAATAAAATACCCCGCACTCATTATTCATTACCTTCTCATTTGCGAGACGTCGTCATCTGGACTTACAAGTTCGGGACCGACTGGGTCCAACATTATTTTTAATCGTCGAAAAAAAGAGGAGGTTATCAATTCGAAATGTTTTGTTTTTTTTTAAGTTCATTTTTATTATCACCGTAATAAAAATTGGTGATCCGTTTTCGATGATTTTTAGGGTTCCGTACCGAAAGGGTAAAAACGAGACCCTATTACTAAGACTTCGCTGTTCGTCTGTCCGTCTGTCTGTCTGCCTGTATCTCATGAACCGTAAAAGCTAGACAGTTGATATTTTCACAGATTATGTATTTCTGTTGACGTTGAATAAAATAAATATTTTAGTGGGGCTCCCATACAACAAATCTTTTTTCTTTTGCCGATTTTTATAGATAATGGTACGGAACCCTTCGTGCGCGAGTCCGACTCGCACTTGGCAGGTTTTTTTTCTATTGTGTAGAAATAGTCCCAAATTGGTCTTGATTCGACTATAGTCGAAACGATGCAAATTTGAAACGAATATTGTTACGAAATTTCGTTTTCATTTCCCGAATAGACTCCCTATTTTGTCTATAGTTATCATTTTTGTGACGCTTGAACTTATTTAAGCGTCGTAAAATAAAAACTAGACACGAACCCGGCCCAATGAATAAATTAAATACTAATTTCTTGACATACTTTGTTCGAAGCGGATTGCCTTGCAGGTAATTGCGCCACTGTTTTTATAAGTTCCCGTGCAATGTGAAAGTTGTGTACTTAGTAGTGACGCCATCGACCATACAGCCTATAGACTCCTAATGCAAGGCGAACACTTTCAAACAACACATTAGGCTTATACTGCTGGACACCGAGCGCGATTCACGACGCGCCCCGCTGCGGGCTATGACATTGAACCGGCCAATCAGAATGCCAATTCTTCACGCCTCAAGGTTTGACAGAATTGTTTGCTTGATGAAATGAAGTCATTAAGCGTCATATGGGATATGGTCCATAAGTGACGCGGATAATCTATGATTGGAGTTTAATTTTGAATAGTTTCTTTGTGGTAAACGGATTACCCTGATCAGTTCATAAAAACAGGAAAATGTTAAAGAAAACAGGATAGGATATTAAAGAAGTTATAATTTATAACAGTTTAAATGGCCTATCCTGTCCATTTAAAGGTTGAAAGAGATTGCTCTTAGCGATAAAGCCACACTGATTTATTAATAGTTTTTTTATATTTTTTATGCAATATGGTATAACTATAAAGATCGATAATATTATATTCTATTTTAAATGTAATGTTGGTCGAGTAGGAGATTCCTCGATTTTCAGTCATAAGGTCGTGAGTTCAAATACCGGAAGAAAGAAATATGTGCTGACCTCTCTTGAGTGTGATAGAGGTATGCAGATGATAGTAGGACTTTCCTGGACGAGCCCTTTCTAAGAAACTATTAAATGAATGGAAAGATGGCCTGACTACCAAAAATGCATTGAGTGACGGCCGCACAAGATCGGTCGCTCTTGAAATCTATGAGTTCTACGTTCAGCAGTAAACGACCTACGCCTGAAATGGTGATGATGATAATGATTATGTACCTAATTAATTATGTGATTGTTGCTACCATTCAGACAAGGAGACCAATTAGTTATAATTTTCCGTAGTAAACACCCTTATACATATTTAATTAACGCAATTATTTAACGCCATAATATAGATTAATCACCTACAGTTACAACATTGCTGGTTGCGCCCATATTATATTGCAATCACTATTAGGTAATTATACCTACTAAGAAAACTATATGGGATAAACTATCTAGTTCAAGTAACTCAAGGTTTTTATATTAAGACAAACAAGTAAATAATATCATTCAATCATTTATACGCAACAAAACACAAAATAGAAAAAGCCTTTTCCACTATTTCAATGTTAATATTGACTGAAGCGGTCGTATCGGAGCCATCGCGGTCACAAACGACCATCGCGTGCCGCAGATCGAGACCGATTGAATTAGATAGACTCCAGATATCAGTCATCAATCAAAACGTCCAAAAGTACCTACCCACTCAGCTCTACCATTGTACAACCAGCACTCAGACTCAAAGAGCCGTCACCATAGACGCACAGCTGAGGAGCCGTCCGCTGCAAGGATGGAAAGCTGCGGGCAGCCCTTTGTAGAAAGATTTCGGCAGCCACTTTGATCTCAACCCCGGCAGGTAATTCGGAAAAACGTTATTTAATTAATTTTCGACAAGTCGGAGTAATCGCGTTACAAAGCTGGGTCAGTCTTTGCCGGCGGCGCACTTCATTTTTACGCCAAACATTGCCCCACCATAAAGGCGCTGTCATTTTCAGGTGTTTTCCAATTAACATCGCGCCTTTGACCATGTCCGCTCAAAGTAATACCAACTACCGCCCTGTTATTAACTGTGTAGTTTTAATAAAGGGGTGATGGTTGTAATAGAGCTGCTTTGGAGTTGCGATGATGGTTCTAGTAATTGCATTTTAGATTTAAAACACTGTTGCAAGTTCTAATCTTCTTAATATATATAAATTACACGTCACGTTGTTTGTCCGCGATGGACACCTAAACTACTTAACCGATGTTAATAAAACTTTGCACACTGTGTGCAGTTTGATTCAACTTGAAAGATAGGATAGCTAACATCTCAATTTATAGTCGCGATATATGTTGTCACAGCAACGCGTGGCCGAGTCTGCTAGTTTAATAAATAGTCCTCCCCTGCTAATGAAGACAATAGGCAAATTTTTAATACATTTGATTATATTATTGCAATTTCAAATATTTGAAATGTAGGAAGTAAGATAGGTGAACATTGGTGGAGTAGATTTTTAGTTTATTATTTACAAACAATCTGAAAACACATAATGAATCCCTATTTCTCTTTGTCATGGCATCACGCGTGAATGGCTGGACAGATTTAATTAATTATTTTTGTTGTTGTATTCGTTATTATCAGGAGAAGGTTCTTATAACAGTTTTTATTGACAGGGTAGTAGTTGTGCAGATAAAAAATAAACTCACTGTAATCCCCTAGTACCTACGTTAGATATTCTTTATGATCTATATTTAATTATGTTAAGGAAAAGTAGTCAGACGAGATGCAACTGCTATAATAAAATATAAGCAACAAAACATATCACATTCAACAGTTTTCAAACATTTCTAAGCGGTGTTTACGTCCTTTCAAACTGTTACTTCATTATCAACAATGGACGATAGTTTTATGAGTTGCCGAAATAAGTTGGATAGAGTTTAAACTTCGGAATTGGTCGGTGCATTTTGTGGCCGTAAGCAGAGCGGAGTGGCGAGACGGGTAGGCGCCTGCGGCCGGCCGCTTCTACTCGCACGCCTTTACTGCATAATTAACTCTATCAAATATCCTGTGGTCCAACTATTGTAATTACAAATTTGCTCGAAAGCCCTTATAAACATTTACGGTCGAGGGGGACGTATGGTCGCGCGGCCTCAGGCTGGGGCCATACCACAAGCTCCTAAAGTAATAAAAAATAAAAAATAGAATCACAACTGCAATCCCCAAGTACGGCAGAAATACTCACTGATCTCAAGGCGCTTAGAGGATGTCTAAAGAGGGTAGTCAGAGGTACGTGCAAACATTATGTCTGGCACAATACCCACATTTTGCAGTAGTTAGCATTCCATACGTCGCAAGTTGCAAGCAAATCGCTGCTAATCGCGGTGCGGAAGTGACAACGCTATTATGAGTTTGTATTGCGTTGTCACTTTCGCGTGATTAGTATTGTTTTAATATTACTTTTGAGCTTGTGGTACGGCCCCTGATCTTATATCGAGTAAGTACATTATATGTACGCAGGTTAGCGCTTTCCGAGCGAGCAACTCCCGCATATAAACAAAGCCGGTCTTTGTGTGCTGTTCAATGAACAGCTTAATTGCGTTTCTTCACCACTTCTCTTTGCGGTATTCACACGTCTCTTAATCGAATGAATTCTTCGGAGTTATTAAGGCGCTCCCTGTCGACGATTGTTTTTGTTGGAAACGAAAAAAGAAATACTTCTGAACAAGCCACATCTCCTATTTTATAATGTATAGTATATGTGAATAAAGATGTACCCATCTTTAATCACTTCGATAAATAATCCTACCGACCGCTGCAATGACGACAAACACACGTCGGCGCGTGGTGGTCCGCCTTTGCTTTTCGAATAAATTAATGATATAAATTATGTATAATTACTTATCAAAAATCTATTCTAATAGAAATCTAGATCTACATATTACCTATCTTTAACAATAAATCACAAGTTGATTTTAATAGTAGGTATCAAAATATTTCGATCATAAATTCTAAAACGTATCATTTTGAAATAATATCTTTATCGTGAAAAGTTTCTGCTATTATGTTTTCAGCTTAATAGAAATCTAGGTAGGAACCTGAAGTAATATACTTATAAAAATAGGAGATGTGGCTTGTTCAGAAGTATTTCGTTTTTCGTTTCGAAAAAGAGCAATCGTCGACATACAGCCCCTTAAGATGACTAGCTGTACCCGTGCTCGACGTTCGCAAGATGGTAGGTCAGTGTTTGTAGGTCTATGCAACCTATTTGGAACGTTACTTCGTAAAGTACACCTATGTACTTATGAATAAAAAAAATAATTTTTTAAATTGAGTCATGACATTATTACATAGTATTATACTACGAACTTCTCACACTTCTAGGACTTCATACAGTTTCCTTGAAAATCGGTTGAGTAGTTTTCAAATAAACCGATCAAATGTGCTTTGTTACTCTTTATTGTTATTATTATATGTATATAAAAACACGTGCTCAAAACGGTGAAAAAAAAACATCGTGAGGAAACCAGTTAGTATTCTTATTAGCGGCGATGGGCTTGCAACCTGTCACGTATGATGTGGGCATGTGGCAAAATCTAATGTTTGGACGTGCCTCTGACCACCCCTTTTAAACATATTCAAGGATCTAAGCGTCTGAAACCTTCAAATTGAAAGTCGATTTACCTCCCACTCTGCCAACACGGATCTCTAATATAGATTGTTGGAAACTAGGGTTTATCTTGGTTATGGACATCAGACAGAACGTACAATTAGGTATTGCTGTACGTAATCCCGTCATCAGCGTTGAGTGGCTTGTGTCGTGAGTGCAAATGGTTTGCGAGGGGGAAGCTTTCGCCTTTATCCTCCTGTCCCGCTTATGATTCGTGAATTTTTAACCTGCCTGAAAGGACTTGCACTCCGCACCTATTGTGGATGTGTATTGCGGGTGTGCTTGTGTTTCAATTTATTTAATAGTATATCTTTACAAAAAAAAAACCGGCCAAGTGCGAGTCAGACTCGCGCACGAAGGGTTCCGTACCATAATCTATAAAAACGGCAAAAAAAAACATGTTTGTTGTATGGGAGCCCCCCTTAAATATTTATTTTATTCTGTTTTTAGTGTTGTTAGAGCAGCCACTTAGATACATAATCTGTGAAAATTTCAACTATCTAGCTATCACGGTTCATGAGATACAGCCCTGTGACAGACAGACAGACAGACGGACAGCGAAGTCTTAGTAATAGGGTTCCGTTTTTACCCTTTGGGTACGGAACCCTAAAAAACACGACTGTAATCCCCAAGTACGGTAGTCTCTCGGATCTCCAGGTGCTTAGATTCTTTGAAGATATTTTGGGGGTTGTCAGAGGCACGTCCAAACATTATATTTGGCACATGCCCACATTTTGCAGTAGTTAGAATTCCATACGCGACAGGTTGCAAGCCCATCGCCTCTTATAAGAATACTATAACTGGTTTCCTCACGATATTTTCCTTCACCGTATGGAGCACGTGTTTTTGATGCGCATATACATTTTTCGAACAGAAAAATCCATTGATGCACGCCGGGATTCGAATCCACGACCTTCAGATTGAAAGTAGGTACGAGGTACCTCCCACTCAGTCAACTCGGCTATTTGTTTAGGTATATAATAATAACTTTTTTTTTATATCAGTCACAGAAGTTCACAAATAGTTGTTGAAGCCTCTAAACTAGGTAAATATAACCTGTGTTTCAGAAATCAAGTTCCTTTTCTATCCTAGCCAGTATCTAGGAGTAACTAGCCAAGTGTCATCGCTGATAGTAATTTTATGTGGAGACATTTAAAAAGAAAACAATAATCTACATAAGTTAAACAATAGATAACATGATGTATTAAATAGGCAGAAAATCTTATATAATAAATAAAAAAAAAAAACATAAAACTATAGTTCGTAGTTAGTTTTATTTTCGCGTATTTTGTCAGTATCAGAGCTCCAAATGTGAAAAATTGCTTGTACAGAATGTAATATTTGGACGTGCCTTTAAGTAACCTCATTAATTATCTTCAGAGTCTGAGCGCCTGGAGATATGAGAAGATGATACCGTGGGAATTCTATAATTTTAATATATTGAATAACAACCAGAATAATAATTAAATGATTAATTTGCAGATAAAACACCAATATATTAACCGCAATAGTCGCCTCGCGGCGTAGGCCTCCTCTAGATCCCTCCATACGTCCCTATCCCTTGTCATCCTCATCCATTCCTGTCCGCATCGTTGTACAAAAATGTCCCTCAATTTCCTAGTATGGAGGAAAAGTGTTAAGTTAGTTATTTTTTTTTTTTTTAAAAAGATTGTGATTGGCAATAGATTAAAGACTTTTTTTATTTTATTTTACTTATTTATTAACCGAAGTACAGCGAAGCCAAAGAAGGGTTATTCAAATCAAACCTGCAAATATACAGTCATTTAAAATTCCTTTCAAATAAGGCCATTCTTCTATCTGTTATAGTTTCAAGTTTCAACCTGTTTAGAAACACCTTATCGCCTAGAAGTGTAATGGCTAATTGCAACGACAATCACCTAGTTTCTATGTAAAATACGCCCGACTAATTATACCAGTTCCGACGAAACGGCTGGTTATCGAAATGGTAGATGTAGGGTAAGAGCGCTGGTTGTGTCAATTTTAACAACATTTTAATTTTAAAATATACGGTTTATATTGAAAAAAATATAAATACGACGATTTTTTAACAACGTAGAATAGTGTTTGTCTATCTCTTAGGTTAAGCAAAGGTTTTGTGACAGACAAAACGAGAAATATTTAGTTGTGGTCAATCTGATTGATTCAAGTCAACGTATAACGTCACAGCTGTCACTAATCAAAACGGACCATAGGCAAAGAATTGAATTAACTATAGATTTTAAACAAGTTTGTTTGATATGCTTAGTAATTATTATACTTAGATATGACCAAAACCGGGGTAGGCGTCACAAACGGGTCTTTGACCCTACTTGTGAATAAGGACAGTTGGGTAATTCGTAGTGTAGAATGGTATGGAAAAATTATACTTTAGATTCCTTTGGAGTACTAGTTTACGATATGACGATCGTAATATTTTAGAACCGCTATATTTATAAACTTAACACGGGAACATTTTGCTTTATCATCTTAAAGCTTATAATTAAAACTAGCTGTCCCGACAGACGTTGTCCTGTCAAATTTAAATAATCACACAAAAAAAAACATTTTAAGTTTTTCCTAAACTTTACGCTGGATTTTCCTAAAAGCGGTATGATATATACTTTACAATCTATTCTAAGACCTACCGAATATACACAAAAAAAACATAAGAATCGGTGCAGCCGTTTCTGAGGAGTTTTCTTCCAAGCACTGTGACTCGAGAATTTTATACATTAGAAAGATGTAAAAACCTCTGACGGTCACATAATTCTTTGTGTCTCACCACTTACCGTGACAGGTGACATTCTATGCAGTCATTTCCCACCAGAAGCCTATTTATTATGGCGATAATATTTTTTACAAGCTTTTATGTAGAGTTCATCTAATAAGATAACGTCTTGTCGCTTGGGACATCATGTTCCTTCCTCCGTGCATGCTCATAATTATTTCTTCGATGTTTCGGTTTCCTCGTATTCACTTACAGTATTATTATGCAAATAAATAAACAGATATTCAAACTGGAAACTCAAGGGGTAGTATTTAAGGAGTGTTTACCCTCAGTCTACACATATAAAAGTAGCTACTAAACTTAAATTATGCAATATCAATTATAATTCAAATCACGCAACACGGAACGTACTAACACTAGCCGCTAGCCAGTCCATAATTAACGCAATTAATTAAGCTTAGGAAACTCCTTACGAGCGGAGTCACGACACAAGTGTTAATAACACCGATAAAGGTCACCCGTCTAGGGACGGCACGAGCCGGACATTTGATTCTTTGTTCGGATATTTACACTATTTTTTATCTAAAAACTAACATTATTTACAAAAAAAATATCACAATAACCGCAAAACATACAGTTTTGTTTTTTATGACAAAGATAACTTAAGGATTTAATCTAGATAAATTATAGACAGAAACACAATCGGTGAAACTTTTCTCGATAGATTTATTTTCCTAAGTTGACTCTTCCAAAATACTAATTTAGTTTTTACTCAAAACTATGAATAGCTAAGGAGTTATTTTTTATATAATTCGTTAGATAATCATACTACTAGCTACATAAATTAAAGACAGTTGATTTTTAAGTTTGATGGTTTTCGAGATAATGCAGTTTTATCACTTTTTCCGTCTTGTCCGGATAGACATACAAAAAAACAAAAAATTCAAACATCACCTTAATTAAGCTTCGTAAACTTACTAGAGGAATACTACAACGGACTAGGGTTGCCAGTATTATTTTTGTATCAAACTATCTTGATTTGTATACTTAACTATAGATTTTTACAAGTGACTTTATAACGTAATTTGTCGGTATTTTGGGTTTTTTTTTTCTACTACGAACAGACCTAATCACGTAATTTGTCAGAATTATTGTTTTTTTTTCTACTAAGAATATTTTACATCGTAATTTTGGCCCTTACTCTTTAAAACGATTTCGACATTATCGGAACGATGCGAAAGTGCGCCGTACTATGGATTGTTCGTCAAATTGACATTTTATCGTTAATAGACTCAAATTATATTTTCAAAAATATTAGGGATCCGTATGAAAACTTCGATAACCCAAGGTGTAAAAAAATTACCCATAAAATCATTATTACACCCGTACGACGCCGGGGCGGACTGCTAGTTTTCAATAAACTGGTGCGGTTTTCTTGATTCCTAAATTCCCAACCCTATCGTGACCCGCCCACGGCATAAAGCTTTTATTGGTCATTTATTGCGCCTTAACTTTTAATATAACGCCATTGATTAGTAGTTATAAATTTAAATAAAGAATAATTGGTTATCATAATTGGTTTTAAAGCCTTGGTTTTTGACTAATCAGAAACATTGGTCACACTGGCCACACCTACGTGAATCACAGATCGTGTGCTGTATGGCATTCGGGTGAAGATGAAATGAGTTGGACTCTATGCGATAATTGAGTAGGTGTGGATAAATTGGCACGCTACTTCAAACGAGAGACGTCATTTGAAAAGCTGTTGGCATAATCTTTCAAAGGTGAAACATAGTCTTGGTAAATCTTTGAGGAACGTATCTGGAGTCGACTTTTATAGGATAGGCTTAAGCTAGTTTCCTAAATAGAACTCAATTGTTCCCGAGTTTTTGCAAATAACACGAAAGTCTAGGCACTTTGGTCACCATATTCGCAGCACAAAGATGCGTTATGAATTTGCTTTTAAGATATAGAAGATATTTATCCATGTTCATATAGCTAGCTTTCCAGACTAAGAAGCCAGAAAGAAGAACCTTCACAAGTCGTACAATCATACAGTACGCGCACACTACCACAAGCAGGGCTTCGAGTGGGATATGATATCAATAGTATCCCACCATTCACCTTGACTGGTGTGGTATGGAGCTATGCTGTTCCACGACGCATAGGTAACAATATAGGTCAGATGATATTCTTGAAGACAGAGTTGATAACCCATTTCATTAGCATTGAGTTTTCTGCTTGCACCCAAGAGCAGGTAATACTAGAGTGTAAAAGAAAGCACGTTCTTACCTCCTCATAATCCCTTTGCGAGTGAGGGTGCGGCGCGGCCGGCGCTCATTCGCGCGAGCGGCGCGGGCGTCCCACCTTGCCCTTCCGCACGGGAGCGCCAGGTGTCGCGGTGTTCGCACTCTTCATTAGCTTCTGCCAGTCCTGCTCGCAGACTAGTGACCCCGCGAGCATGTAGTACCTGGTGAAGAGCTTTGATTGAGATACTGGTAGAGCGGCTGGATTAACAGGATCCTATTCAGTGATCTGTTGATATCAAGTGATTTGTTGATATCCATTTATATATAAGGCCAGCCATTGTCATAGGAAGTTCTGAGTTTAGGAAAGGTGTCTACTTCAAGTTAACTTCTTGAACACAACAAGGACAGGACTGGATGCCGTGCTATGCTCCACGAACTGAACAAATATTTATGTTTATTTTGGTGGTAACCAAGCATACCATGGCAATCGGTTGCCACCGCCTGTTATCATGTGCAGCGTATCGTAAAGCATATAATTTCATATCCATGTAACTTTCCTAAGCCAGACATTTTAAAAATCTACTCCATTTCTTACCTATCGCCTTGCATGAGGTGTGAGCCACATTTTGAGCATGCGAAACATTTTATATGAAAGACGTGGAGAGGTTGTTGTGGCGCGTTCGTTCTCATCACAAACTCACTCGCGGGGATCGCCTGGCCGCACGCTGCACATGCGCCTCCTGAACCGAACATTCTGGAACAAAAGAACGTTTGAATTAATATGAGGTAATTGAGTACCACTAAGTATACCATCAATCCTTAAAAAAAAACATTTTTTAACGAGTGGGCAGCTAGCAGCGCGCGATTGTCAATGAGATGGAGGCGGAATTGGACACTTATGAAACGGGCTGGCGAATGGATCACTAATGAAGAAGACCTTAGCTCAACATAAAGCAGTAATCCTAAGTCCAGGCATTATTTGAACTTTAAGTTTATTTAAAGACAGATAAGAAAAAATTCAAAGAAAAACCACCGGACTTCGTTCAAGTGAAGTTATTTTTAAAACAAACTTTAAAGCCCCTCTGAGGTTGAATTCCTGGGATTCCTTTCTCCTTCTAAATGCACCCCTACCAGCGTCCCTACTCCCTACCCATCAAACGGAACTCTCGAGTTTTAGCCCACAACCAGATTTTTATCAGCCACAAGTTTATAGAAATAATTGAATGGCCCGTTCTGCTAGACTAGACGACACACGTACTCAAAATACTCTAATCTTATCCTATAGTGCACTAAAGCGTAATTTAATTCGAAGATGTCAAGACGCTTAATTAAATGTGTTTTATATGCGCCAGTCATAGAAATGGAATGTTTGAAATCATCATTAAAACGAATGCTACGAGCTAGATAGACTGATCCGAGGTAACAATTTTAACAAGCAAGCTTAAATCCGTTAAAACGCCACGATTATTGCTCGTTAAGCTTTGATAAATGGATAATAAAGCAAAGTAACGACACAGACTATAAATCTTCGAATGTAGGTATCTATTTGTGTCCAGTCTACTGTCTAGGCAAATATACTAGTTCTGTATACTTAGCATGAGATTCTATCGCTATCTAACCTATCGAGACAGTTACAAAGGTCAAATACTGACCATATGTATAGCCTTGTTTAGCGTCTGGCCTTTGTGTATTTTCACACCGAAGATTTGTGATGCCAACTCGTGCTCAGAGCATACATATTTTATGACACCTAATGATCGTAAGTATGCTTGTAAGTATCAATTAATTTGGTTTTGTGGGGATTATGTTGATTGCCAATTAGTGTTGTTTATTTTCAATGGTTTTTAAGGACGAATATAGATAAAAATCGCACCGCAATAATATATGCTCTCAAATAAATCAACGCTGGCCGTTTTTTTAGGATATTATTTTATATATGTAAATCTAAAAAAAGAACTCTAAATAAAACTTTTGTTTAAATTTGGAATACCTAGATGAGAAACTTTATAGACGCTTGTAGAACATTAAATTATTATAGTTTCTCTGGAAATGTCGCAGTTTGGATGTCAGCAAACTTTGTATAAGAACATCTATTTGGTCTGCAGAAAAAATAGCATAACGATTAAAATCCCCATCAGGTATCTCTGGTAAGACATTCTCTCAAATCTTCAGGTGCAGTGTGTTCATGACAAACATGATGAAGTTATCAACATACTGACGATGGAAATAACTGAACTTCTTAATTATGTGTGTAGATTTGACAATAACATTGTTTGTGTGTGCGTAAGCTAGGAAGCGCTCAGCATCAAACACGCACACATCACGAGCATGTCTATACACATCACAACTACAAGTACTACTCATCTACCTTCGTTTGATAGAACAACTATACTCTGAACCGGTAGTATATTTTTAACAAGTTATTTAAGTTGTATTCACTTCAATCATTCGAAAAGCAAATAGGATTTCGTTTAATTTACATCGGTAAGAGCGTGTTTTCAATTAAGGAGCCCGGCAAACAGTATCGACGTATGAAGGTAAAATTAATTAAACCGAGCTAAGACAAACATGTGCGGATCTACACCGGTACAGAATTTAGCTCACTAATCAACACAATCCGTTCAAATGGACTCGATTTGATCGATTTTTATTAATAACAGGATACTGCTATAACCCTACTATCATGTGGATGGATACAGGAGTAGATGGATGGACTGTGTGAAAGATGACATGGGTAAAAAAGGTGTGAATACTGCGATGACGAGCGAAGAAGATAGAACATACATGCCGACCCCACTTGAGTGGGATAAGGCAAAACTTGCGGTTAAAAGTTGTAACAACAATATAAATATTAATAATATGAATATTTTGAGTTAAATTATCAACAAACCCAATATACTCGTATAACCCAATTATAAATATTTTTTTGTAAAAAATATTATCAAGCTTTTATAAAAATCTAATGATTTATTCGTATTTTTCTATCAATTATTTAACTTTCCGAACGGAATTTATTTTTTATAAATCATTCTGCCCCTTGCTTTGCTCGTATGATACCTAAATAAAAGTATCTTATAGTTACTTCAGGACATAAGCTATGCATGTATGTATGTATGTATAATCCATGTTTCATCCAAATCCGTGTGGTCTTTTGGTCGTGATACACACATTCAAACCTTTTTTTTTAATCTTTTCATTCTTTTACAAACGAACTAAAATGAATAGATCCTCTCCGATCTCCAGACGCTTACCGTCTCATTAATAAACGTAGACTAGCGCAGGATTAAATTTAGTCCAACGCTTACGTTTGGACTAGTCGAATTCAATATTAATAAACAAGGATTAGAAATGGAGTTGCTTACATTAAGCTGGTATTAACAAGTCTTGGTGTAACCTCAGATGATCTTTGGATAAGTAAACTTTTATTAATAGCACCGTAAGAGCCTTCAAAGATGTCTAGTGGGGGTAGTCAGAGGCACGTCCGAACATTATATTTGGCAAATGCCCACAATTGACAACAAGACTGGCCTCAGAGCTCAGTTGGTAGTAACTTTGCCTTCTGCGCTGTAGTTTGTGGGTTCGATCCCCACCCAGGGCAAATATTTGTGTGATGAACATAGATGTTTGTTACTGTGTCTGGGTGTTAGTATGTAAATATTTACAAAAAAAAAGTATATAAGTATTCTATCAGTTAGGTCTGGTTTCCATAGTACAAGCTTTGCTTAGTTTGGGGCTAGATGGCGCTGTGTGTAAAGTCCGCCAATATTTATTTATTATTATTATTTTATTAATTTGCAATAGTTCTTACAGCAAACGAAATCTGTTTTGGTCTGAAAGTGATGAACTAATAACTAGTTGGGATTTGTTGGCGAGCAGGAAAACATCAATATGGTTATCGAAGCATTCACTTTGCATTTTCTTTCTTATTTCACTAAGTAACGAAGTAGACAGTTTTATTGTCTAAGCTAAAGTAGATTTATCGAATACTAGCGACCCGCCCCGGCTTCGCACGGGTAGCATGTTATTATACATATAAACCTTCCTCCTGAATCACTCTATCTATTAAAAAAAACCGCAACAAAATCCGTTGTGTAGTTTTAAAGATATAAGCAAACATACATACAGACGCGGGAAGCGGAAAGCGACTTTGCTTTATACTATGTAGTGATTTTCTTTTTATTCTCACTGTTGTCTTCTATATTTTGTAGTATGTTGAGAAAACGTACTATAGATTTTATTATTTGCACATTTTGTGTCTTATCTTCGTAAAGCTGGGGTCCCACGGCGCGTAAACCGACGGGCCGCGCCGGATGACGCTCCCCCTGTGTGCGTCCGGCGCGTCGCGTACAGAGCGTTCCGAGCACGGGCCACCACGGATGCATCGTTCCCACGGCGCGTCCGTCCGCCTTGGCGCGATCTGGCGCGTGAAAACGCGGGGCGTGGGACCCCAGCTTAAGGTCCAGGGCTGCTAACCGTCCACTTGTCATTTCGACAGTGATCCTTTATGAAAGAAATAGCAGACCCGCGACAAACGTTGTCCTGTTCATATTTCAATAACCGCATAGAGTAACGTACGATGGTATGGCGACAGATGTCAACACAACACTGATGTCAGATTTTTTGCACACCAGCGCCATCTATACCAAAATCTTCTTATAAGCGTTTTTTTATCATTTTGGGGATGTTTTTCGTATTTTAAAGTAGTCTGTTTTTTATTCGGACATTATATCTACATCTACAGCAAATTTCATCTTAAGCCGTTTTGTCGTTTAGGTTTGTTTAGGGAATGTTTGTTCCCTGCACGTTACAAACTCACGTTACAAACTCACAAACTTTCGCATTTTTTATATTATTAGGTTACACAAAAGTAGTGACTCTGGCCACTGGCATGCGATATGCCAGTGTCATCCCACCATTTCACCAATTTAGGCAGAGCTACCAACTGAACTATGAAGCCAATCAAAATTAAGTACATGTAAGTTCGTATGAGCTAGTGGGCATCCTCATCTTATACATGAGTGCATTTTCCATTAAGAATATTCCAAATCAAATCTTAATTAGTTGTATGAATGAAACTGCCCTGTGAGTTTGTTATTTATTCCGGCGTACTTTAATCATCTTCTGAAAGGGTTGTCGAGTCCCTCTTTTATAATTTGATACGTGTAGTAAGTTTGCAAAGTTCGTACCTAATCGACAACTTTTAGGTTTCCTTTCATACCGATATTAATTAACGAGTGTGTGTTTAACGTGAGTTTATAAATGAAGAAGTTCGAGATACCTGCCGAACTTCATTTGCGTTGCTAACAGCTTCCACACTTGGCGTCAGGTTGCGACGTAGTGCAAACGTATGTTTTAATGGTAAGTCGACGGCCATTGAAATATGTTTTGTCATTTTCAAATGTATTTTCTTGTGATACTGACTGTACGTGTGGAAGGTCTATAAAATTAGTTGAAACTTCATTAATTTAAGATGAAGACTTGTATCTTGACATGTTATTTTATTCATTAAGGAAATGTCGAGGTACGTGTCGAGTTTGGGTTGTTGTGCAGGAACATAATTTGGAATCTCTCGAGGAGATCATTAGAGCTAGGGACAGGTGAAAGTGGATTTTATCTGGAAAATAATGAGCTTTCATATAGCAGCCACCGCTGGGAATAAACGTGAAGGTCTCTACCGACTGCAATAAATCGTACAATGACTACGTGCACATGCAAAAAATATTATTTTTCCATCCATATTTTTTCGTATGGAATGCTAACTACTGTAAAATGTGGGCATCTGCCAAATATAATGTTTGGACGTGCCTCTGACTTCCTCTAGACATCTACAAAGGATCTAAGCGCCTTGAGATACATGGGGATTACAGTCGTGAACCTATTTTTTTTTCTTCCAGTCATCAACTTCATCAGCGTTCCTGTTACTTTATAAGTTGATCTTAGTCATCTAAGACTTAAAGTTGACTACTTATACAGATTCTAAGTAGTTAACGCTCGAAAATGAACACGCAAAGAATTTAGTGTATGAAGATTCAAAGGACGTTAGCAATATTCGCCTGAAAGCGGCAGATTTGAGTCAAAATCAACCTTAAACCTTAACAGTAAGGTCCATTTTATATTAAAAGGTAGTTTCAGCGACAGCCCAAGACGATATCGGATCGAGCCCGAAGACGAATAGCTCTTAATAAAGCCGAGATGCGTCCTCAAACGGGATGTCTTACTTGTTGCTCCGAGTTCGCTATCTCCTGCAGGCCTTAGAAATCATTGAAAGGAGATGGACAACTTTGAATCGCGATCCTAATTTCGTTTATTACGGGCACATTACGGGATTGATGCTCTATAGATTCTAACTAATGCACTCAGATCTTTCTAGAGATTTCTAACCTTATGTTCACGCTCTTTCTAATCTTTTTGTACTACAATATTCTACTTGTAGTACTATTTTTTTGTTTGATAGGCCTCACAGCTCAGTTGGTAGTAACTCTGTCTTCTGTGCTGTAGGTTGTGGGTTCAATTCCCACCCAGGGCAAACATTTGTGTGATGAACATAGATGTTTGTTCTGTGTCTGGGTGTTAATATGTATAATAAGTATGTATTTAAAAAAGTATTTAAGTATTATATCAGTTATCTGGTTCCCATAGTACAAGCTTTGCTTAGTTTGGGGCTAGATGGCGATGAAAGTAAAAATATTTTTTTTTTGTTGGTAGTTAAGACACGTGTTGAACGCGGTTAAGGAAACATAATGAGGAAACCAGTTAGTATTCTATGGGATTGCAACCTGTCACGTAAATAACACTACTGCAAAATATGGACATGTGCTAGATGTTATATTTGGATGTACTTCTGACCTTAAGATAATAAGATATCTTAAGATATCTTCGATGATCTGAACCGATCGCCTGGAGATCGGAGATATGTCTATCGTACTTGGGCATTACAGACGTGATCCTATTTATCTTTTGATACTAGTTGGAATTGGATGTCATTGAGTTCTACCGTTATAGAGTCGTTCATCGACTGGCAAATATTGATAAATAGCCTCAGGGGTGTCTTTAACTATTTCAACATCCCTCAAATATAAGGTAACTAATAAAAACATGTTGTGTGAACAAAAATGCTTAAGTTTGATCTCTGTTAGCGCCAAAGGGTATAAAATATCAAGTGTTCTCTTAGTACTAGATGATATTAGACGGTAAAAAAAAGCCGTGTTGGCCGAGTGGGAGAGTTACCTCGAGTTTCAATCTGAAGGTCAAAAATTAAGGAAACTTTGTGTGCGCATCAAAAACACGTGCTCAGAACGGTGAAGACAACGTGAGGAAACCAGTTGCAACCTGTTACGTATGGAATGCTAACTACTGCAAAATGTGGGCATGTGCCAAATATAATGTTTGGACGTGCCTCTGACTACCCCCACTAGATATCTTCAAAGGATCTTAGCGCCTAGAGATCTGAGAGGGATGTCTACCGTACTTGGGGATTACAGTCGTGATCCTATTTATTTATATTATTTTTATTTGTTGGTATTAAATGATATTAGATGGTACTAGATGGTATTAGTTGGTACCAGCATAGTGTACCAGTGAGTACTAGCTTGACGTTTGTCCCTGTCCTCGCAATGCAGAGCTGTAAATGATCGCTGCGTCACAAGTCACAACTGAAACGTCACGTCATAACTGAGCCTTGACGAACGTCCACACTGCACAAAGCTTTGGACAATGTACGGCCGCTTTTATCACTTGACGGATTACTCGTCGATGGAAACGTTCGTTATCACTTGACGGATTACTGACAGCATCGTGCGATGGAAACGTTCCTAGATTTAATTATTAGACTTCATAACCGATGTATGTATGTATGGGGACTCCCTTTCCCGCATTTAGACTCCTATTTGGTCTGTTATGCGCCGTTATGGGCCGGCTACATCTGTATCCTACCCAGCTCTTTCCAGAAGCACAGAAGCCTCCTGGGGTCCTCACAGGCCTCGAGAAGAGTCCTCGGGTTACTGAGGATTTGAGTGCGTTGTGCTCTTACTTCATAACCGATATGATATACTATTGCGTGCGGCCAAATGAGCTCGAAACCTTTCCAGGTTTACAATCGTCTTAGTTTGAAAAGATGGGATGGGTTCTATTTCTTGAGAAAGTTTGAGAAATTCTCACATGATTACTAGCTTCTGCCTTCAGATTTATTCGCGCAATAGATCCTAAGACATTTTAAAGTGATCCTTATGATTTAGATATCTTTTGTCTTTAACTATATGTACTAAACTGGTTTCCTCACGATTTTTGCCTTAACTGTTTCAAAAACGTGTTAACGGGTACATTACGCGCACGTCTGTTTTAGGATTCCGTACCCAAAGGGTAAAAATGGGAAATAGACTTTGCTGTGCGTCTGTCTGTCACAAGGCTGTATCTCATAAACTGTGATACCTAGAATAAAATAAATATTTAAGTGGGGCTCCCATACAACAAACGTGATTTTTTTTGCCGTTTTTTATAGATAACTACGGAACTTCCCTTCGTGCGCGAGTCCGTCACGCATTTGGCCGGTTTTTTAATTTATTATCACGATAATCCGAATGCAAGATATATTCAAGTTCAACGATGAATATAAGTCGGATAAGAAAGAGTTATCATATCGATATCATTATAATCACAATGCATGTCCCGTACTTGCGGGACGTGGGATGTGGGACGGTATCGAGTTAGCACGTCGTTAGCAAGAAACTCGTTAGCGACGCGTGCCGCCGACAAGCCAAGAATTTGCTAATGACACATGCTGCTCGCGATACAGTGAGGATGAGTGTGGAAGATCACAGGACAAGTGACTTCAGAAAGGACATCATTGATGTTTATGTAAACTTTGGGACAATAAATCAATATTCAATAAATATTGGTGGACATTTCACACAGCTTCATCAAGCCCCAAACTAAGCAAAGCTATGTGCACCAAACTTATATAATACTTATCGAATTCATACAAATATATTTTATAATTTATAAAAAACTAGCAGACTCTGCCACGCGTTGCTGTGTCAACAGATATCGCGACTATAAATTGAGATGTTAGCTATCCTATCTTTCAAGTTGGATCAAACTGCACACGGTGTTAAAAATTTAATTAAAATCGGTTAAGTAGTTTTGGAGTCCATCGCGGACAAACAAAGTGACGCGTAATTTATATTTAAGAAGATATTAAAAAAGTGCTCTGATTTTTTTCCAAAAATGTTTATCAGCGATTAACACGTGCTCAAAACGGAGAAGTAAAACATAGTAAGGAAACCAACCTGTCTCGTATAAAATGCTAAATGTGCCATTTGGCATGTGCCAAATATAGATAGATAGATAGATAGAAAACTCTTTATTGCACACCACATAACAATAACATGAAAAAAAAGCAACACAAACCAACATTGGAGTACAAAATACAAAATACAAAAATGGTTCAAGGATCTTAGAAATCTGAGAGGATGTTCACCGTTTTTGGGGAGTCGTGATTTTTATCTTTGTCTCTAAGTTTCATGAAAGCATGGCCACCTTAACGAAAAGCGCCTTTACGCGAGAACCGGGCCCGTCTAGTAGGTCTCATTCGCGGATAGATCTAGTGGCTTGACAAATCAGATCGCTTTAATGAATACCTTGTTTAACATCCTGACTTTACGTACATCGTTGCGCGAGAGATAAGCAAATTTATTGAAAGTTTATTTAAATTCTTTAAACATTTTAAATAACACGATTTATTGAAATATATGTTTTACTGCCCCGTGTTCATTTGGATCTATCCTCTATCCAGGTTATTTGTAAAGATGTCTGCGTGTTGTCTTTTGTAGTTATTACTACTAAAAAAAAGCAAATTCTTCTTTTTCTTCTTGCTCTTATCCCACTTCATGTGGGGTCGGCACAACAGGGGGGTTAGCATGAACTACTATCATATCGACAACGTATCGTCCAAATGCCAAAACTGACACATTTACTATACAAAATTTAAAAATTAAGTTTCAGTTTTGACATTTGGAGGATATGTTATCGATACGATAGTGGTTCGTGCTCAGGCCACATGTTGCGAAAAAATTAAGCAAATAATTATAGTAAAATTGATTTCATGTATTCCGCAAAGAAATCGGAAGGATGTATTGCGAAAAAAAATATGCACCGATTCATCCGCATCGACTTTATTCCACGCTAGGTATTCGTTAGCAAATTATTAATTTATTATTATTAATTTTTTTTATATATTATTAATAATTAATTTATTCGCCCGTGAGGCAAAATCGTATTCAAATTGACAGAGTAAAACAACAGAGCCTCTGGACTAAGTTCCATAAACTCGTTCCAAACTCCCCTCTACACACTCTATCGGCGATTTTTAATTAAGTCCCTAGCGAGCGGCAAGCGAGCAAAGTAACACCATCAATTCATTATCCTAAACTCTGGCTCGATTGTTCTTCGCTCGCTACTTACGCAAACTTTCATTTTAATCAAGCGTTTAATTAAAAATTATCCGAGAAAAACAAAATAAGCCCGTTAGGGCGGTCTGAACTAATTAAGGCGCATGCGATGAGCCGCCCGACAACAGAGGCCCGTGAGGTGAGCGTCCTTTAATTAAACTCTTGTTCCACTCCGGCGGCGTCGCTTAGCGGAACTATTACCACAGAACTACAATAGTCGACTCGCATACTCTCACTCGGACACCGGATCTGGTACTTTGCTGTGGCGTAAATATGGGCGAGTTGACACCAGCGCCATGACAAAAACACTGGCAGACTGACAGACCGACTTACTGGTATATCAACGCACAATCTAAATTATCTCTAGGGGTGGCCCTAAGGATTTAACGTGAACAAACGCAAGGGTTTTCAAAAATAACGTCTCGCCAGACACTATTTTACACATTTATTACCATGTTAGTGATGGGTTTGCAACAACCTGTCACGTATGGATTGCTACTGTAAAATGTGGGCATGTACAAATGAAATGTTAGTTCGTACTTCTGACTACCCCCTTTAGACATCTTTAAGGATCTAAGAGTATGTCTACCGTATACCAATCAGCACTACAGTTCAACTGGAAAAATTGGGTACTGGTACATGCGTACAGTGGAACAGCTATTCTGTTGGACATCCGTGAACCTACACGTACCTACACGAGCTAATGATGACATTTATCAGACAATCTGGCGTGTCCACTCAATTATTACAAGTGTAACTACATGCCTCTTAATCAATATTCTGAAAGTGAAGCTATATTCGACAAGCTTCGTTTGCGGCTTCACTTTTTTTCCGTACCCAAATGGTAAAAACGGGACCCTATTACAAAGACTTCGCTGTCCGTCTGTCTGTCACAGGGCTGTATCTCATGAACCATTATAGCTAGACAGTTGACAAATAAATACTAAAAACAGAATAAAATAAATATTTAAGTGTTGCTCCCATACAACAAACGTGTTTTTTTGCCGTTTTTTATAGATAATGTACGGAAATGTACGGAACCTTTCGTGTGCGAGTCCGACTCGCACTTGGCCGGTTGTTTAATCTTAATCTTTTCCCGTCCGTCTGTCCGTCCGTCCGTCCGTCTGTCTGTCACAGTGCTGTATCTCATGAACCATGATAGCTAGACAGTTGATATTTTCACAGATTATGTATTTCGGTTGCTGCTATAAGAACAAATACTAAAAACAGAATAAAATAAATAGTAAATATTGAAATATCCCATACAACAAACGTGGTTTTTTTGCCGTTTTTATAGATAATGGTACGGAACCCTTCGTGCGCGAGTCCGACTCGCACTTGGCCGGTTTTTATATTTTCGCCTCCTTTTAGGTTAATATAAATGAACGGTTAATTGGAATCCTTTAATAAGAAGATAGATGTATGATGGTTTATTTGGATAACATTTATTGGTTCATTCATGTGTTCCTTCTTACCACTTCACGTCATTTCACTTTGTGTTTTAAATGTACCATCAAAACACCTTTTTCTATAAAATCAGAGTCGAAGACATGTTTGACGAATCAATGTGTAAATCACAATGAAATTAATATAAAAAATATTATTTTCGATGTAACATTGCAAAATTATAAAAACTTGAAAACAGCGAAGAACTTTTCTAATTAATGTTAATACCAATATCAATTAAGTTGCGCTAAGAATTAATTATCTCAGTATTACGGACCCTCGTTTATTACTAAACTTTCACTAATCAATCTTCTTGTAGCCACGTAACTAATTACGTTACTCTGCAAATACACGATTTTAGAAATGCAAAACTAATAAGTTTTAGGTTCAGATAATACTTTACTAAACTTAACCTAAACTTGGTACAAAGAGCTTTTATGCAAATATTAAAAATGTTAAACTTCTTTATATTTGAAAGACGTTAAAATGATTCTATTTGATATACAAAAAGACGATAGACAAAATAATCATGGGTCATGGGTAACGCAGTGAAGGGGGTTCATTAAACAATCTTGTGATAGCTAGACAGTTGAATTTTTTACAGATTATTATACCCTTGTCGGTTTAATTTCGTTTAAAACTGAATTATTTTTCAATTCAATGAAGTGTCAAAATATCTATGAAGAGCAAATTGAAAAATGCACCCATGCATTCTTCTATTTATCTACTTTCCAATAAAGGTTCTATTTCATTTAAATTCAGGTATGCAACTGATCCTTTACGTCACTCAAGCATTGGGTTCTGCACAATAAAAATAATAAAGTTATTTGGAAAGTTTTTGGTCGAATTTTCAAACTAAACCATTTCAACCATTTCTGTTAATTTTTTACTGATGATTAATGTGTGATACTAAATACATATATTGATTATATTATAATAGCTCAACGGGACAAATAATTAATTTAATGATAGAAATAAATTAATTGTTTGTACATGCCTCTGACTACCCCCTTTAAATATCTTCAGGCTCTGATAGGATCTCCTGATGATCTGATAGGATGTCTACTGACTTGGAGATCCAATTATTTTTGTCCATTAAGGCGCTCCCAGTCGACGATTGTTTTTGTTCGAAACGAAAAAAGAAATACTTGTGAACAAGCCACATCTCCTATTTTTATAAGTATATTACTTCAGGTTCCTACGTAGATTTCTATTAAGCTGAAAACATAATAGCAGAAACTTATCACGATAAAGATATTATTTCAAAATGATACGTTTTAGAATTTATGATCGAAATATTTTATATACCTACTATTAAAATCGAAAAAGAGCAATCAGCGACTGGGAGCCCCTTAAATGTGTTCTCTTTGTGAGTAAGTTGCAAGACACTAGACATCATTAATCAAAAAGTGTTGATCATTAGGAACTAAGGTCATTTCTTAGTCGAGGTTAAAATTAGAATGTCACCCAAAAATCAGTTTGCATTGAATAATAATATGAATTTTACAGGTATTGTAATAAATCTTTAACATTTATAGGGTAGGCACAGTAATTGGCTGGCAACCGGATGCAGGCACAGGTGCCTGGTGCGTGCGCCCTCTAGCGGCCGGAAATGAGAGCCAATTTGAATCTCGTCCACGGCGAATCGATTAATTGGGAACTCATAATAATAAATTGTAGAGAAAATAAAAGGAAATAATTTCACGACTGTTATTGTTGTTATACCCAAGTACGGTAGGCAAGAGCTGTAAAACACGCTTGGATTTGTTATAAGCAAACAATTAATAAATTTTTTCGACACTCAATTATATATATTTTTTATTATATACAAAAGAAATGCCAAAATAGGTCCAACGTCGGTAGGTTTATCGGTTAGGTTGTGATATGAAAGTCGCAACAAATCCGAGAACAATCTAGGAATGTTTATAGTCGAATCGTATGGTCCATTGGCTGATATGATACTCGTATTAAGGTAATAATTGACATTTTTGACGTGAGTCTACCCGGATAAGACGGAAAAAGTGATAAAACTGCATTATCTTGAAAACAATCAAATTTAAAAAAAAATTGTCTTTAATTTAGGTAGCTAGTATGTTTATCTAACGAATTATATAAATATGACCTATTTAGTTATTCATAGTTTAGATTAAAAACAAAACTAGTGTTTTTGAAGAGCCAAATTTGGAAAATAAATCTATCGAGAAAAGTATCACCAATCGTGTTTCTGTCTATAATTTATGTAGATTAAATACTTAAGCTATCTTTGTCATAAAAAAACAATACTGTATGTTTTGCGATTATTGAGAAAAAACGATTCTGCATTCATCAAAAACATTTATTACTCGTCTTAAATGTATTTCTTTTTATATCTCAACAAAACACTAACTCGTAGCCACGAAATAAATCGTGCCCTACTGCCTTCACTCCGCCCACATCGAGCAAAGATGAGATATTGATATTTCTATTTCAATCATCATAGTTGCAATGATTCATTATTTAAATTATCGTGTTTTTGCGAAGTGTACTTTTTCCACATTTGGAATACGTCATACAATAAATTTAAATATTTAAAAAAATAGTACCTAAATTAATATAGCAGTGAGATATCGCAGAAGAAATTATAAAAATACTAGCAGACCCGCGACAGACGTTGTCCTGTCTAAATTTCAATAATCACGTAGAGAAACGCACGTTACTATGACAACTGATATCAACACTGATGTCAGATTTGTTGCACACCAGCTCCATCTATACCAAAATCATCCTTTTTGCGTTTTTTATAATTTTGGGGATGTTTATCGTATTTTAAAGTAGTTTATGTTTTATCATCATCATTTCATCTTAATCCGTTTTGTCGTTTAGGCCTGATTGAGGCACAAACATACATACAAACTCACAAACTTTCGCATTTATAATATTATTAGGATTAGGATTAGGATAGTAGGCACCTTTTTCTTTCACTAAAATACGAAGGCAATTATTTGTTTATCGAAGATTTATAGAACTCGTCGCGAAGGTACAATAATGGATTACGTGTGAATCTTTCAATTATCCCAAATATCAATCGATCAATTCAGAAGATTCGAAGTCTTGCCTGTGTTGAACAAGGTATCAATTTAATTGCGAGATGGGGACTTAGATCTATCCCAGCGAGACTACTCGTAGGTAACCAATATCTCAATTATCACACAGTTTTATGCCTTGTCACATACAAATAAGGCATAAAATCGGTTGGAGAATTGTGAGTTAGATCCTAGCGATTTCATACATCAATTTCGCCTTTACAGTTAAGCGTAGAAGGGTGATTTCGGCGCCTCACATCTCTAAATATCGAGTGATAAGATCTGCGCCCGAGTTGCGGATCGCCACCTATTTATATTTATTTAATCAGCCTGAGCGACGGACAATGTGCCATTGTATGCCCTGATTTATTGCTCCATGAGGATCTATAATGGTCGACTCTTGTTATAAAGACAGGTACAGGTTCCAAAGATTTTTGTAAGAATCACAAAACGTTATCACTCAAGTGGGATTTGAACCCACATCTTTCCTTGTAGGGTCTCATGAAACAAACGTTTCTATAGCATCATCTCTCATCCACATCCTTATCTAGGCCCCATACAGTTTTGTCTCGTTATGTGCAGTAATGTTTGCTATCATAACTGCACAGTAACTGAATTAACATTATATTGAACCGTCAAGAGATATCGCTTGTTTAATTTAATATTTTGTTAATATGCAGTCAATATGTTAAAGTATTTTTTGTTTAGAAACAAAAAACATTATCGCTCATGTGAAGGGAAGGTGTGAGTCCAAATCCCACTCGTTTCGTCATGTCACTTACTAGTCTTCTAATAATCCCGTATTAGGTCAGTGTTGCTCTTCTCGCTACTTTGAATAGGATTATAATTAACCTTCTTATAAAAAAAAACTCTTGTCTATCAAGAAAACCTAACAACCAGCTTTGAAAAGCTCTTAGTTCTTCTACCTGCACTGTTGTACGTACTTGAGTAGTACTATTAATTATTATTCTTGTTTGAGCCTTCACCTTGTTCGATCGGCACCACACTGGAACTCTACATAGCAAGGCAAGGATCACTGAAAAAAAAGGTAGACCCCAAGCCGTGTTTGTTGCCTGATTGATCTTGGCTTGGTCGTGAGGAATAGGCGTAGCTTCACCTAGTTCCTAAGACGTTTCAAAGTGATCCTTGTGATTTTATTAAAATAAATGATTTCTGAATTGAATTGCAAAAAGTGTATAAAATTAGTTCACTGCTATCAGAGACTAGTACTAGTCTCTGCTGCTATTTATAAATGCTTTATTTAATTTGTTGCAGTTACTGGGTTCATTTTTTGTATCAAGAAAGAACACTTAATTAAATGAAATTTGTCAATGAAAACATCACAACAAACGAGATTTGACGTTGTAATAACAGGTTGGAATAACAGCGCAGCTCATACATAATATGTAGTCGCCCCGTATACTTGTGCCGTATTCACTCGTTTTGCATTTAAATTAAAACTATTCACAGTATTAGCATAGAAATGGGTTCGATGGCTAATCGTTGCGGTGTCAAAAATGTTTAATTAAAAAGATTGACGCTTACCGTTGGAGTGGGGCACCAGAAGTACAGTCGAGTTGCAAACTTATCTAATTAGTTAGGGGAGGCTATGGCGCGGGAGGGGGGAAGACGCCTGCCAGATGAGGGGGGGGGGGAGGGGGGCAGACGAGGCCAATTAGCGGTGATAGTCGATTAGCTCATCGTACGAGTGCGGCTTTTGACAAAATGTTACGACTAATAAATTATTATTATTTATACGCATTACAGATAATTGATTTAATTTGTGGGGAAATTATCAATTTGCGATGGCGCATGGCGCCTTTCATTACAGTGGATACTGATGTATGATATTGTTGATTTAATATTGGTGTTATTGAAATACTTGTTTTAATAAGAAACTTTATAAATAAAAACCACTGTTTGAAATGCATTAGTTTTTATGACTAAAACAAAGACATTTTTAAATAATCAACCGATTAAAACTCAATTAAATAAAGTTGTTTCCAACATCAATGTCAGTATAAATTGTTCAGTATAAACTGGTTTTGGCACAAAATTCATTATTATTTTGGCATCAGTATAACTTTTATACAACCAAGGTTATTAGGTACTTACCTACATCATTATTCAATATTTTTCCTTACCTATTTCGAACGTGAGTATACTTTGTACCACAACAAAATTCCCCTCGTACGTGTAGGTACTAAATGAAATACCTACATAAATTCATTATTTTATTAAGTGAGCATAAAGTGGTTGGTGGGTGGTCTTGTTGACAAGTCGTATTTAAAAAGTTACTACTGTTCATGATTATTTTACAGTGTAAAGTTGAAGGAAATTATTAGAAACTTTATAGGTAGGTTATTGAGCAATCATAATATTCTTACGTCAAAGTAACAGGTAGATAGAGCTGATTGGATCCCCTACGGTACTAACAAGTTAGGTTTTATTATTATGGTGGCGAGTAAGGTGCTTATAAAGCTCATTTCTAAAATGAAAATAAATCTGCAATGAAAGTTAATCAAGCCCGAAGTTTAATTAGAAACAGCAAACAAAGCGAATAATTTTTAACGGTTTTCCGAGCGATTTGTTGAAATAAATGGGTAATTAAGAGTTTAACCTGAACGGAAATAAAGGTATTATTAGAAAACAATCCGGACACGTCGGCGGGGTTGCGGGGACAGGGGGGGGGTGTCTAATTAGGGTGGGGCGGGAGTAATGAGCCGCGATCGCCGCCGCCGATATAGGCGAACCTTTGCCACAGTTTTAATAGGCAGCAAGGTCACTCTATATTTATCTATCAAAATTCGAAAGATTGTGAGTTTATTTGTATGTTTGTACCTCAATCAGGCCCAAACAACAGAACGGATTTGGTTGAAACTTAGAACATGCATAGCTTATGCCCTGGAATAGCTTTTAGTATACTTTTTACACAGGCAACACGCAAGTGGAGACGCGGGCGGAAGCTAGTTATAAAATAATGAGGAAGTTTGAGAGTTTATTTGTATGTTTGTGCCTCGATCAGGTCTAAACGACAAAACGGATTAAACTGAAATTTGCTGTAGATTTAGATGTGGAAAGTTCAATCTAAAACCTAAATGTATAAAAATCAGATGAAAACAAAAATGTCTGCTAATGAGCCAATTTATTTATTTAAAAAAACTTTAATACCTAAGTAAAAAAGTTTCACAGATTGCTGCACGCGATGCTGTAATCATAATACAAAATACAAGTAGGTAATAATGATGTGGAACATTATTTTAATCTCGGCGTTTTCATAAAGTCATTGTATGCTAGAAAATACTTTGTTTACGAAAACCAATGAATATTTCTTAATGTAGAATTAAAATTATCGAGGTAATTTTAACTAGAAATACGGCTAATTACCCCGTTTCACCTTGTATTGCTGACGTTTCGAGGCAATTCAGATGCTCTCCATCATTAGCATGGCCCGCGACCATGCATGATTTACCGATAATAATAAATATTCTATCTATTTAAATATGTAAATGAATTCCTATTTAATTCGCATCACGTGTAAATGCCTTGAATGGATTTTTCTAAATATGTTTTTATTGTGTTCCTAAGTGTAGGGAAAAGATTCTTATAAAAGATGATTTTGAAAAAACCTAGCTTAAAATTGTAATATTCTTGAAAAACGGTAAGTGAAAATTTGAGTAAGTCAAATTTCAATAATCGAATAGAAAAGACTGAATGTTTTTAGTCTGTGATGTCAGATTTGTTGCACACCAGCGCCACCTATACAGAAATCATCCCTTTTGTTTTTTTTAATAGTTTTTTCGTCGTTAAAACCTGATTGAGGCACAAACATACATACAAACTCACAAACTTTCGCATTTATAATATTATTAGGATTAGGATCTTTCAAAAATAATCCTTTACTCTGTTTTGTTTGTAGTGACCTAGCTATTTCCCGCAAGACCAAGGGTTTTACGCCGCGGTCGCTCCCAAATTGGCCGGTTTTGTTTTAAAACGCGGTTACCGTTTGAGTTTTGCGATTAAGGAGTTTAATTAGACAGCGTTGTTTACAACCTCATTAGGAGCCAAGGAGAATAGCCTCCAATATCGGCCAATAATTTATGATGTTGAAAAATGAGTTTCTGCTGGCTAAGTAGATTCCGCTGTAGATTAGGTACGAACAATCGCGGCCTATGAATAAACATGAACATAATTTTCGCACAATTATATAGATATAACCCCTATTACGATGTCTTAGGAGTGATTGTTGCTTAATGTTTTTATTACAAACTTGACCTTCAATTGTTTTAGTAAATTACAACTGCCATTATAGCCAATGACGACATTAGCTTGTTTTTTAATTTTGTTATGAAAAAGCAATGGCGTTTTGATTATAAGTTTGAATTGTAACTTTCATTAATTCTAATATATTTATCTAGAATCTAAATCAGGATTAATTAATTTCACACTTCAGTAAACTTGGCAAACGCACCTTCACTTACCTTTCTATTTTCAAACTGTAAACTGGTTAAGACGAGTAATAAATGTTTTTGATGAATGCAGAATCGTTTTTTCTCAATAACCGCAAAACATACAGTTTTGTTTTTTATGACAAAGATAACTTAAGGATTTAATCTAGATAAATTAAAGACAGAAACCGATTGGTGAAACATTTCTCGATATATTTATTTTCCAAAGTTGGCTCTTCAAAAACAATAGTTTCTTTTTTAATCAAAACTATGTATAGCTAAATAGTTATTTTTTATATTAATTCGTTAGATAATCAAACTAGCTACCTAAATTAAAGACAATTTTTTTTTAAATTTGATGGTTTTCATGATAATGCCGTTTTATCACTTTTTCCGTCTTATCCGGGTAGACTCACTACTCGGATAAGACGGAAATACATACAAAAAAACAAAAAAATCACTTATCACCTTAATTATAAAAACAGTAATTGTTCGATCAGTCTCATTTCGATTTTACCGATTGATAAAAGTATACTATTGCAAATTAGCCTCCAAAGTAATTAAGATTGTATGGGCCTAGTGTCTGACTATGGTATCTGAGTTTTAGACAACTCGCCTCCGTCATAATAATATTTTTTTACAGCCAGGATACTAATATTTTATTGTTCTCTAATAAATTAATAGCTGTTAACCACTAGCGGTCACTCGTCCATCTGGTGACCGCGCTGAAGATTGCTTAACTTAGACTCACTACATTATCTGACTGGCCTCACAGCTCAGTTGGTAAAGCTCTTTTTCTGCGCTGTAGAATATGGTTTCGATCTCCACCCAGGACAAATATTTGTGTGATGGATGAACATAGATTTATATCAGTTATCTATTTCCCATACCAGCTTTGCTTAGATTTAGGCTAGATGGCGCGAGTTCAATATTTATTTATTGATTTATTATTCTGTCTTGTCTGCACTTGTCCAGGAGGTGGGCCTTGGTAACTACGACTCAGTTTTAATAACTACTGCAGTTATCGTCGTTCTTTCTATAAATAAGAGAAAAAAGAGTGTGTAAAGTGCTCTTATAAGCGGCGATGCACTTGCAACCTGTCACGTATGGAATGATAACTACTGCAAAATGTGGGCATGTGCCAAATATAATGTTTGGGCATGCCTTGGACGACCCCCACTAGACATCTTCAAAGGATCTAAGCGTCTGGAGATCTGAGAGGATGTCTACCGTACTTGTTGATTACAATGTGATCCTATTTTTTTTTCTATAAATATTATAACTTTCTAAGGAAGCCGCAGATTTTTCAGTAAAAACTAAGAGGAACTAAGGGCCTGAAGTGCTATTACCTCTGAAAAAAGAACTCAGTAGACGCCGCGACATCATTAACGTATCGGCAAAGTTGGGCGCGCAGTTATTCGCTAATGTGACAACAACAGAGAAAGCCCGCCACAAATGAGGGACAATCTTTTTGGGTTAGGATTTGGGCACATCAGGAGGGTTACCATGAACCATTACTATACAAAATGTGTCAGTTTTGACTTTTGGACGATACGTTGTCGATTCGATAGTGGTTCGTGCTCAGGCCACAGGCCACAAGATGCAGCAAGAATTCTACTCTTGTTACTATCTTAACACAGAAGAAGAGCTGGCTGGGAAGAACTGAAGCGGATAGAATCGTTGATTTCCGCTATATTACGACCGTCATTATATACGAAGTTCTAGTATTTAGGTACCATAAAGTCAAAGTAGAAATAATTATATTTATTTCATAACTCACTAAACTACAGTCAATTAAAGGACTCTATTTTTCAACATCCAGGAGTTAGGTGAAGTTACGCCTGTCCCTCACAAACAAGCCTAGAAGAATCAGGGACCAGGCACGTTTTTTTGGAGATTTTTCTCTTAGAATCAATCAGGTCTTCCGTAAAATATTCCTACAATATATAATTTTTATAAATAAATACTTAAAATATATAAATTACAACCAGACACAGAACAAACACCTATGTTCTTCTCACAAATGTTTGTCTCGGTAGGCATCGAAATCACACGGAAGGCAGCGCTACTACCAACTGAGCTGTCAGGCCAGTCAGGGGTATTTCCTAATAGCTTGTGTGATTTAAAAACTGTAATCCCCAAATACGGTAGACATCCTCTCAGATCTCCAGACGCTTAGATCCTTTGAAGATGTCTAATGGGGGTAGTCAGAGGCACGTCAAAACATTATATTTGGCACATGCCTACATTTTGCAGTAGTTAGCATTCCATACGTGACAGGTTGCAAGGCCATCGCCGTTCTTCACTTCACTTCACATCACACACACACATCACTTCCTTCACCGTTTTGAGCACGTGTTTTTGATGCGCATATAAATTTTTCGAACAGAAAAATCCATTGATGCACGCCGGCATTGCACTCGACCTTCAGATTGAAAGTCGAGGTACCTCTCGGCCAACACTGCTTGTGATTTTACCAAATATTTACAAAATCAGGGCTTTTGCGCTCAGTGTGCCCCAAAAGTCGGGGGTGTATTCTAATCGCGTGTTAGCGTGGCCCGTTTTTGCGCTAACGAACAGGTTGCGTTAGGCGACGTTGAATCGGCGGGAATTTCGTCTCATTAAAACTTGCGACCTGCAGCCAATTTGGAAGACGTCTTTGCACTATCACCAGTCAAACAAATAAAAATAAAAAACCGGCCAACTGTGAGTCGGAATCGCACGAAGGGTTCCGTACCATTATCTATAAAAATGCCTGAAAAACAAGTTTTTTGTATAGGAGCCCCCCTTAAATATTTATTTTATTCTGTTTTTAGTATTTGTTGTTAGAGCAGCTACAGAAATACATAATCTGTGAAAATTTCAACTGTCTAGCTATCACGGTTCATGAGATACAGCCCTGTGACAGACAGACTGACAGCGAAGTCTTAGTAATAGGGTCCCGTTTTTACCCTTTGGGTACGGAACCCTAAAAAGTATTTACCGTTGTCGGTTTTTTTTTTATTTCTGCGATGAATGCTGGCGAAAGCGAAAAATAACAATACATTGGACGAAATCTTATATTTTGACCGGTTTCGCGTCAGACACTCTACTTAGCATACACGGAACACGGTATCCTGTATGTAGATAACGTATTCATTCCCATATCGGCTCTTGTCTTATGAATACCTTATACTAAAAATAGCTGTTTGGCTGATAATGCTTTAGAAACAATGACGTCATTATGATAGTTTGATGGTTTGTAGACAAACTGTTTTTTAGGGTTCCATACCCAAAGGGTAAAAACGGGACCCTATTACTAAGACTTCGCTGTCCGTCTGTCCGTCTGTCCGTCTGTCTGTCACAGGGCTGTATTTCTGTTGCCGCTATAACAACAAATACAATAAAAATTGAATAAAATAAATATTTAAGTGAGGCTTCTATACAAGAAACGTGTTTTTTTTTTTTTGCTGTTTTTTATCGATAATAAATAGTACGGAACCCTTCGTGCGCAAGTCCGACTTGCACTTGGCCGGTTTTTTAATTTTCTTTACCATAGCTCTGAACATCGATCGAATTTAGGGAATATCACTTTCATAGTAACTATTATTATAGAATCATTAATAAGAACGACGAATCATTAACGATTTCATAATGGTTCATCTATATTCGATCGATGTTCAGTCATCGTAGCAAGTGGAAAGCCGTGGTCTCTGTCTACCCCTCTGGGAAACAGGCGTGATTTTATGTATGTATGTAAAAATCGAAAAACGAAGATCGATTTTTACAGAAAAAACCTGGTTACGATTATAGATTCTACGTTAGACTTTTTCTTATCCCCAAAGGGAATGATATCCCTTGATTTGCGATGCCACAGCTAACAACACAGTCAGTGAGAAAAGTACAGTAGTGTACCTAACACTATTATTATTAGCAGCATCCCTCGGTGCGGTCCCCGCCCCACCTGCCCCACTCGAATTAGTAAACAAACGTCTTTACGAGCGGTTTTACGAGCCCCGCGATATTTCGGTCTCGCGCAAGCCGTTTTACGACATAATGAATTTGTTGATGAACTAGGCATTAGAAAGTTTCGAAATAGACGCGTGCTGACCGCGGATCGGCTGCGGTGCTTCCAGTTACTGCTTTTATGAACTATTAGTCTAATATTTCATGCCCCCGATGCTACTTGCATTTTATTATGTCTAGCTTCTGTCATAACTGATGTTGAAAGCGAAACAAATGTATTTTTCTTAAATTATTACTATCGTTTCAATACTGACGTAGTTTTTGGACGTGCCTGTCTACCCTCTGAGCACTATTTAAAGATCTGTGTTTTTGTTGTCTTACTTCTGTCTTTACTGGTGATGACAGCGAAAAAAATATTTTTTTCTTAAATTATTACTATCAATTCAATACTAGCGTAGTGTTTGGACGTGCCTCTGTCTACCCCCTGAGCCCTATTTAAAGATCTGTGTTTTTATTATGTCTAACTTTACTGACGTTAAAAGCGAAACAAATGGATTTTCTTAAATTATTACTAGCGTAGTGTTTGGACGTGCCTCAGTATACCCCCTGAGCCCATTTAAAAATATGTGTTTTTATTATGTCTAGCTCTTGTCATAACTAGAGTTGGAAGCGGAACAAATGTTTTTTTTTAAATTATTTATATTGCAAATAGTGGGCATTTACCAAGCGTATGTTTGGACGTGCCTCTTACTACTATATACCCTTAGCCACATTTAAAGATCTGGGTATGTCTAGCCATAACTAGAGCTAACAGCGAATGTTTTTATTTTAATTTTTATTAAAAGAGGGCTTGTACCAAGCGTAATGGACGTGCCTCTGACTTCTTTAGCCATCTTCAGGATTACGTCGCGAACCTATTTTTTTTACCAAAATGTTTTGTTTTGTCTTTGCTGTAATAACGCTAAAAGTGTTTAAATCAGTAGCGGTAACTATAATGGAAGTCACCGTGTGTGTTCTTTATATACGATCGAAATATAAAAACATATATTCCATAGGCTCTGCTACCATAAACTATCTTCACATAATTCAAAACCAAATAATCTAATACGGAGCTCGGTTATCTATTAGTAAGTAATAAACCACTTAAGGTTGAATTATGGGTGCCATATTACATAATTAAGGCGTCTCCGATAAAGTTAAGCATAAATTTACATATCCCGTCACAGTATTAATAAGTAGTAAGTTGCAGAGAGCACGTACGTGCTTATAGCTATTGCGAGGTTAACACATGAGGTTAATTAAGATCAGAAGCGAAACCTATAACTAGCTAACGCCATCAGAGCCGCTAGGGTTGGCGTAAGCCGAAGCCGAAAGCTTGAAGAACTAAACAGATTCGCTGACACAAATACAGTTAGCGGTTAGCACTTTAAAAGAGACGGAGAGATCTATGCAAGTGTCAGTTACAAACAAAATTATACCTTATTTGAAGTATATTATACTTCCATACTAAATTCATGCATTTTATAAACTTGCTAAACTGTTCAAATATCAATAATACCATAGAAAAAAAAAACAATTTCAGGTTTTTCCCTAATTTAACAATTTTCCGGTGGATTTTGAAAATTGAAAAACCAATTGACAATTTCGAGCATAACAAAAAAAACTCAGTTTAATCAGCCGTTCTTCATACATCTCTCAAACATTTAACTCTGTTTCTCTGTCTGTTTGTTATTTTTTAACGACTAAACGGCTGGATCGACCCTGTCGAAGCTCAACAAAGTAGTTCGGCTAAATTCTAAAGCCGAATTCATGACAGCACTATTAGCGACACTCGAGTTTGCAGAGTATTCCTTAATTGATACGATTTGATCGTCATCATAAGCACTCCCTTATTCCTGGCATATAATTTAATTAAAATTTAGTACCTACGCATGTGGGGTAAGGTAAATCTTCGATTTCGGTCTACCGATTACGATTGCCCTTATTACACAATTCGAAAAAAGCAGACTATAATTACCTAAATAGATTAACAATAAAAAAGACATTAAATTTCAATGCTGTGTATGTGGGTCAATAGAATAGAATAAACTTTATTTGTAACAATATAAACATACATAGTTGGGTACACAGTAAAAAGTAAAACAATAATACAATAAAAAGATTAAGAAAAACCAAAAATAAATAAATAAGGTTATAGCATTGTAGATCGTGACCAATCTACGCTGATCTTCCACTAGAGCCGTTTTGTGACCGAGAAAACTTATTAAAATGTAGGTACTATACGAACATGTTTTTAAAAATCTAACAAAATTGAAACTTAAAAAAACATCAAAAAGAGTGAAGAGCAATAATATTATACGTACACAAACACACAATAAATATTAATCAAATAAATAATATTAAGTCGTATCGTATCAACAAAAGCTCGTCTTTAATTAAACGAATACTAAACAAAATAATTACCATACAACAACGCGGAAACGAGTCAATTGTTATCTATCAGACAAAACAAAATAGCTCCCCATTTTTGAAATTGGTATCTTTATGCGAAACAAACTCTGAAAAGGATAAACACACAGAATACATGAAAATGCTCTGAATGTTGACAGCAAAAATCATAGTGTGAAAAAATGAAATAAAATCTTGTGAATGGTGACGTGCCATGCTGCGTGCGACATGACGGTAACAAGTGGAATCCCCGCTAAACCGAATCTCGGCCAGTAAACATTATTAAAAATTCCTTTGACTGCAGAGGCTATCGAATAATGATTTGTGTACGTCATTCCCGCCGCCTGCGTCGCTGTCATACTTGCGCCAAATTTTCACCCGTAACATTTTTTACTATTTTTGACGGCCGGACGCCGGGCAGTGCGTTTATTTATTAACGAAATTCGGCCGTCTATGAAACACGTCTAGTCCGAGCGAGGGTTCATTCTAATCTGAACCGGATTCGCGGGGAATAGGGTGCGAGCTGGTACGGGAGCTCTTGGCCGCGTTGGGTCGTTTCGGGCCGCACCAGCGACGTTTACGAGGCTGCAGGCGCGACGCAGCATTGCGCTCAACCCATATCAATTTCGAATAGGTTCCCTATTCGGCCGGAGTGATTGCGTTTTGATCGTTTTGCGAGTAAAACTGTTGCCCTAAATTAAACGTTTTAATAATAGAATAGAAATAAACGCGCTCCGTTGACGCAACGCGGTTCATATTTCATTAGCTTTAGTGAGCCGCGAAGTAAAGGCAAACATTGATTGTTAGCGGTTCACGTCGTGCGTGGACCACATCAATGATTGGAATGATCAATTACGGAGTAGCTAGTTCCAATTAGTGATAGTGCAGTGACAAATCAAATTTAGATGGTCCCGTTTGGGAGTCGTTCGCTAATTAGAGCTGCGGGCAAAGTGGCTCCTGGCACAGCGAGGCTCCTGCGAACTAATCAGGTGGCTAAATAATGTAGTCGTGACGGTCTCGTTAGCGTTCGTGAGACAGACGTTATTAATTAACATCACATCGGGCACCTCGGGCGCCCCGCAGCCCGCCACCACCCGCCGGCTTCAAAGCCAAGATTTCTCTTGAAAGCGGCGTCTGTCATATAACATACCTAATACCGGAAGCCGCTACATACATAAAATCACTCCCAGAGAAGTAGGCAGAGACCACGGCTTTCCACTTACTACATTCCTGACACTTCTTTTGCGTGTCGATATTGCTTACTCAGGACAAACCTAGATATACCTACTCGAATGCCAAAGAGCTAATTGGGGTTCACGCTTCCGTCATTTATGATGTGGTTTTATGAAAACTTTGCTATATTCATTACGAGACTTGACGGCTATTATTTTGCTGGAAAACCCTGTCTTCGCTATGTACACTACCTACTCCTTGTGCAAGGTAAAGTAGCTCATGGATAGCTATCTTAGCAAGACATGTTATTCATATGTAATTGGGAGCTAATCACAGCATGAGGCTAACATGTCGGTGCTGAAACTATACCATATTTTTGTAGTACCTATTCGTAAGTACGAAGGTACCTACTATTGGTAGTATAGAACTATGAAGTCTTGGAATTCGTTCACAGGTACTTTTTAATTGATGAATTTGATGTGGTAGGTCCGTACCTTACGTGTCATCATTTATAACTCGGATCACGACTGTTATACCCAAGTACGGTAGACATCCTCTCAGATCTCCAGGGTTAGTCAGAGTCACGTTTGGCACATATAGCTTATTCCCAAGTTTTCGCAGTAGTTAGTATTCCACATGTGACAGGTAGCAAGCCCTTCGCCGCCTTAAAAAAAGAGTCAAGAGTCTAAAAACCGAATGAATGTACATTAAATCTTTTGCTCCAAAAAATGTATTGCTTTAACACAAGAAATTTTCGTAGTCAAAGCAATATTTCGTATCGCAACCCTTCTCGTAAGCCTGGCCGTCCAATTAAGAAGCCAAACACAGCGTCAATTTATAGTAACAGTGACTTGGCTACATGTACAAGATGGGTTCATCTCGTGAATTTCTCTGGCGACACGACTTGTGGTGACGTCCGTGCAAACATGTCCGAACCTCCGATGACACTGCGACACTGGATTGATGACGACAAATATGGAATATTGACTTGAACTTGCTTATATCCCGAAGTCGAGTCGACGTGGAGATATTTAGATGTGACAACTAAGAATACGGATGAGTTTAGGTGTTTTCCTTAGTTTCTAGGGTCTCGTAGTCTACAAGAAGCCGTCCATTCGTCCGCAACTTAGCTCAGAGAGTTCTAGAAAGTGCTAGAAAGCTTTATAATGCATATACATATTAGTAATGTTAACAAAGTTGTAGAATAAAATCTAGAAAATATTTTTTTTAGGGGAAATATTTACATATGTATAACTGATCGAACTTGCAATTGGTGATTCCAAATTTTTAATACACTAGCTTCAGCTTGTGTTCCGCACTCGAGGAACCCGGAAAAAAATGCTGTGATTCCCAAGTACGGTAGATATCCTCTCAGATCTCCAGGCCATTAGACCCTTGAAGATGTCTAATGGAAGTAGTCAGAGGGACGTACATAATTGTTTATACAAAAATCATACCTCACCATGAACTGTGACAGATGACAATATAATGATGTCATTCTCACTCGAGTCTCTGCTGTCGTGATTTAAATCTCAAATTTAAAAAAGCGGTCTAGGTGCAAACATTGTGAACCAGAGCGTCTTAAATAAGGTTAATGATTCAAAGTCCATTAAGGCGAGGTACTGATAATTGGGGTTTCATCTGGCAAACTTTCCAATCTGCCCATTAAAACTGCAAACCGCTTAATAGGTCATTTCATATTTTGTGGTTTAATAGCTTTTATAATTTAATCATTAACACCGCGTAAACCATAATTAATTTTTATATTTAATATTTATTATTTTAATATGTATTAACATTGCTATTGTTTGTTTTACAAGTATATAAACGTTGTTTTATAAACGCATATTCTAGCCAATTCCTACCTCCTGACAACATATGAGTAATAAAATAAAAATTAATACCGGCCAAGTGCGAGTCGGAATCGCGCACGAAGGGTTCTGTACCATTATCTATATCAAAAAACGGCAAAAAACCGTTTCTGTTTTTAGTATTTGTTATTATAGCGGCAACATAAATACGATTACATCATCTGTGACAATTTCAACTGTCTAGCTATGACGGTTCTTGAAGTACAGTCCTGTGACAGACAGACGGACAGCGAATTCTTAGTAATAGGGTCCCGTTTTTACCCTTTGGGTACAAACCCCTAAAAAAATAGGTATATATGTACATACACATAAGTATAGTTCCGTAAGCCTTGGATACAATATATTTTTTTTTTAATATTTTTTTTATATATATGTAGTTGAAGTTGAAGCCCAAGATCTTGTATCTTGGGCGCTTCTCTGCGCTTATTTTGGTCTTCTCAAGTACCTACTATATTAATAATGTTAGTATCTCCATTTATCATCACGTAAAGACATAAACGTAAACATCGCATGTAAACACTTAATCTATTTTTGGTAATACATTTTTACTTGACTTTACTTTTACTTAGTTTAAGTATATATACCTACTGAAACTTTATAATCAACATAGCACTAGTTTCAGAAAACAAGCAAATAGAAGCGAACAGCGTGCACCAAATGAGCGAAGTTATGCTTTACGGTTAACATATTATTACAAGCTTTTATTTAACTTGACTTAACCGTTTATTATGTTTGTCTGTAAATATGTGTGTAGTTCAATATTGCAACCTGATTTTGTATCACTTCACGTAGTATTGCTAAGTTACTATAGAATGGTACAGGGATGCCGAACCTTTATGTACCAACGTGCCATTTTTAGGGTTCCGTACTCAAAGGGTAAAAACGGAATCATATTACTAAGACTTCGCTGTCCGTAAGTCCGTCTGTCTGTCACAGGGCTGTATCTCATGTACCGTGATAGCTAGACAGTTGAAATTTTCATAGATGATGTATTTTTATTGCCGCTATAACAACAAATACTAAAAATAGATTAAAAAAAATATTTAAGTGGGCTCCCATACAACAAACGTTATAATTTTTCTGCCGTTTTTTATAGATAATGGTACGGAACCCTTCGTGCGCGAGTCTGACTCGCACTTGGCGGGTTATTTTTATTTAAGAAATGTTTAATGTTGCTATTATAATTTTGACCCACGGAATGTGCACAATTTTGGTCATATTGTAGAAACAACAGAATTTCCACCAATAACTCGCGAAGGTTCATAATATAAAACTTCATAATAAACTTTGTTATTCGGAGGTGTGCCCAAAATATTGTTTCGCGGGCCATTTGTTCACCATGCCTGATGTAAGGTAACAAATAATGTTTGGACATCAAACTTCTCAACAGTTTTACTGTACTTTTTGGTTATAATACACACACACACACACACACACACATACATTCACGCCCAACATACACACGTACATTCACGCCCAACATACACACGCGTACCTAATTTATCTTTGTTATTTGTAATTTCATAATTTTGCACGTCAACTACTGACACATTGTCTAGTTTATAATCTTTATTTTTATTCATGTAAAAGCAAAGCAACTATATATATAAAAAAAAAAAAAAACCTTGTTTAAAAAGTAAGAATCTGTTATTGGCAGTATGTTTAGTTAAGTTTTTTTTATGTTACATTCACAAAGTGCTGTTGATTCTATGATAAATAAAAAAAAAAAAAAAAAAAAAAAAAAAAACTTTTGATCAGTTCTTGGTTTAATTATGTAAAACATCTACACTAATATTAGAAAGATATGTTTTTTTGTGATGTATAATGAATGCTTTATGTTTCGGAATACGTAATACAGAAATCAGTATTTTTGACTCTTTCCTGAAAAAAGATCTCGTCACTTTGATTGCCAATAATTTAGTATTTATGGATTTGGCCCGATTTCAAAGTCTCAAGACCGTGTCACTAACTTTTATTGCGAAAATACATTAAATCTAGGGTTATAGAACTCAACTTGTATTGCCAAAAAATAATCGCTAAATTGATTTTTTGAGGTACCTTTAAAGCCATCGCTTGACAAATGATTTTTGATGTTAACATTTATAGAGAATCTAGTGTTGGGAAGATGAATATTCAACAACTTGTATTTAAAAAGTCGTATTTCTATATCTATACTAATATTATAAAGAGGAAAGATTTGATTGTTTGTTTGTATTGAATAGGCTCCGAAACTACTGGACCGATTTAAAAAATTCTTTCATCATTAGAATCCTACATTATCCCTGATGAACATAGCCTATACAATATTTTCAAAAATATTATCCGTATGAAAACTTCTATAATGTAATCCAAAGTGTGAAAAAAATAAAAAATAAATCCTTATATTGCGTTTGCTGCGGAAATTATTGACAATAGAGCAAAGTGATGTACTACTGTTTTAAAGAGGACATTAATATCTACAAAAAAGTATGTAATACCATATGTCTCACTATTAGGGATCCATTTGAAAACTTCGATAATATAACCCAACGTGTGAAAAAATCCAAAAAAATCCTTATATCGCGTACGCTGCGGAAATTGTTCACAATAGAGCAAAGTGATGTACTACAGTTTTAAAGAGGACATCAATATATACAAAAAAAGTCCACGATACTAAATGTTTTATTAGGGATCCTTATGAAAAATTCGATAATGTAACCCAAGGTGTAAAAAAATACCTATAATATCATTATTACACCCGTGCGTCGCCGGGGCGGACTGCTAGTTTTAAATAATTTTCATGTATTATTTAATCGACCTGTCACGTATGGAATTCTAAGTACTGCAAAATGTGGGCATGTGCCAAATATAATGTTTGGACGTTCCTCTGACTACCCTAGGCATCTTCAAATGATCTAAGCGTCTGGAGATCTGAGAGGACGTCTATTGTACTTGGGGATTACAGTCGTGATCCTATTTATTTTTTATTAATCGTTAATCATTTTTCTCACAACGTATACTGAAATCATTATAAATTCAAGGTAACTGCAAATTCTGTCAAATTTCATTGAATGAGTCTCTTTGTTGGTTACGAAAAATGCGAGTGCGGGTAATAAACGATCCCCAGTGCGTAAACCATGCCATTTAACATGTCATCAGCCGAATCTGGTGCATTCCGCAATGATTTACCGATCAGTTATGTCGTCCCGAGCACACATCACGAACAGGACCGATTACTGCTGATAAATGTACTAAGGAACGGAGCAGAACTAAATCTACATTACCTCTATACCCTCTTTATTTTGTTTCACTACCCTCACACTATTAGACTTTCATTATTTTCATCGAAATTGCTGTCAAATTTCTTTCGTAATCTACACCTCTGCTAGTGCGGAGGCGATCACTTCAGATCTTTGAATCACATAGACAGAGTCGAAGGCAACGTTGCAATCTTTAAAAACCTTTGAACGAGACATTCCACTACAATTACATTGCTCCATTTATTTACAAATTAATTTAACTATAGAGATAAAATGTTCAAATAACTATCAAATTAAAAATAAGGTTGCAGGTGGGCTTTTAAAACTTAACTATGATGAAGTTGAAGACTTGTTTGCTGTATTAAAATAACATGTATACTATCACAAACTCACACACACATACACACACTAATCTATCTATCTAAATTAGTACTTTTGTTGTAATTTAAATTTTTTCTAAAAAACTTTTTGATTTATATACAACATTTTTTTATTATAAACTATTATTTTAGTACCTATACTGGGAAGAACTGACTCCTGACATACAGGTAGCCCTAGTTTAGGAGTCAGGCCTCCATCTGTTTATTGACACATTGGTTTTTTCAATAAAGAATTTTATACGACCATACGTTCAATTTGCGTGTCTTTACCTTTGAGGCAAAGACACGCAAATTGAACGATAAATTCGTAAAGTCAATCAAACCGGACGTCCATATTCAATATCTGTCCAGTCTAGTGACGAGATAGCAGTAATCGAATTCCGGACAAAGATTGACCATTTGCCAGACGCTCTTTAGTTTCTATTTAGCTGCAGAGACTCCAGACTGAGTGGACAAAGAGACAAACTAAATTAATCGGAGCCATGCGCCGACGCGACGTAACCCAATCTTCGGACCGAAGTTCCGATTGGCCCGTCTTTTAGATTGGCCGCCTCAGGATTCACTGTCGCTTTTGTTTCCTAAAATGTAGAAACCGACATATAGACACCGTGTTTTTTTTTAAATAAATCATAATTATTCATAAAATCCATTCCCTTTCCTAATTACACAAAGGTTAGCTGGAAGAAAATGCTAACTAGCATTATGTTTGCCTATGTGCAGTACATGTTCTTGTATTGTGCAATAAATAATTTTCTACCTATCTATCTAAAACTACTACAAGTGACTCCAGTAAAACTGCTTAAAAAGTCCACCTGGCGCTGTTTAAATCATCTAAAATAGATTTATTAACGGCTTATTTTTAATTTTAAGGTGAAATTTTTGGATGTCTACCGTACTTGGGGATTACAGTAATTTATTTTTTATTTAATTCGTTTCGTTCATTATGACATGTCATATGGCGGTGACCACTTTTAAGAAATCCGTAACGTTATTAGAGATTTGAAACGTAGACTGTGTTCATACTAAACGATAGCAACGGTTTTGAATGGGTTGTATTTGTATGCATTGAATAATTTTAGTTTAATTAGAAAACACTATATTCGTAGAAATATCTACGTAGACAAACTATGGGAACTATAAGTTCAATGGTTGGTGGCACAATTAAAATAAAAAATTGGATCACGACTTTTATCCCCAAGTACGGTAGACACCCTCTCAGATCTCTAGGCATTTAGATCCATCGAAGATGTCTAGTGGGGGTTGTCAGAGGCACGTTCAAACATTATATTTGCACACATGCCCACATTTTGCATTTATTTGTTTGGAAAAAAGAATATATTGATTTGTTTTGAAATAAAAATATTGTAAATCTTGAGTTTGTAAAAATAAAATAATTTATTATGTATTTCTCTTACGCAATGTGAAAAAATCAATCTTGTACGCTGTATACACTCTTATTGATGTTCAGTTTACTTGTATCTATTTTTTAAAGTGGCAGGTTAGCACTTATTAGTAAAAAAACATAATTAAATTCAACTCGTTTTCTTTGAAAGAACTTCTTTGAAATTCCCATGGAATCCGGAGACATCAATTTACGTACAATGTCAATTTGGGACTGCGGACACAGGGCCTCATTAGGGCGAGCGGTTGCAATTAAGCCGTGCGTCTTTTGCAACTTAACGAGCACCCAAATTGGACCCCCCTACCGCCCTCTCTGGACACGCGTTTTAAATAAACATTTTAATATACAGGGATATTTAGTTTTGCTGCTCTTAATTATCTCTATATACTCGTATATTTGAAATTAAACTGTTTTCTTAAATTGGGGAAAAAGGAGTAAGTAATGATGGAATGCATCGACTTCATATCAAATAAATAAATATTTTTAAACGTTTTACACAGCGCCATCTAGCCCCAAACTAAGCAAAGCTTGTTCTATGGGAACCATATAACTGATAAAATACATATTTTACTTTTATTTGTAAATACATACCCATATAAATATTTTTTATTTATTTAAACGTATAAAACAATATTCAAATACGTTTAAAATACAGGCGTGATATTATTGCTCATTCGAAGAGAAAACTTAAAAACTCAAGTACATAGCTTGCAAATCAAAAAGTTGGTTAGTTAGCGAAAGTGTTATCGGGAACGGGTAAGAAGTTGGTATTTTACGGGAGTCTCGTTAGGGCGGGCGGCGCGGGCGGCTGATTGCCGATTGAGCAGCAATTGCCTTGATTGACGGCGCCCGCACGCCCTAACGAACCTGCTTTCAACGTGGACGTGCCGTGTTACATTCACTCTCTGCTCTGTATTACTCTCATTTTCATTACAACAATCGTTTGCGACAGTTTTTGCATTGAATTACTGTAACTGCCTTTACTATTCGTGACCGAACAAAAAGGAAGGAATGAATAAATTTCGGTCTTTTTTTATTACTGCAATTAAATGATACGCTGTTAAAAAATAAAAATCGTAGCAGGTCTACGCAGGTGCTACGAACACGAACACGTAAATGACTGTTTCACGGATGTATGAACATTATCAAATAATGCAATTCCAAATTGAAGTAGCAATTAATAGGTACGTCTTGTTTGTGCTGCTTTCGTTTCACAATCGAGGCAATAAATCATTATAAAATTCGTTATTAAACCATCTTAATGTTTATTTAATGCTTACGCCGCTTCAGCAAACACGACGCACACCTCCGTCTAATTTCGTACACACATAGTAATCAGCACGAACATCATCAGCGTCTTTGTGAGCGGAACCGCAATCCATCATATCGAGACAAAAGGCGGATAACGCCTGTTTGCGTGAGAACGCGTTAATTTTGTCAAGGAGTCTCAATCAGGAAAGGCGTGCGGTGTGAAGTCGTCGGCATTGCGCGTCGGTCGTTTATCGTCGTCGTACCTGAGGCGCGGGGGTCGACTCGTTAGTTGTTGTTTGCCGAGTGACGCGGGTCAATCAGCAGAGACATGCACGGAACCGCACTTCTTCATCCCCCCCGGACCCCCCCAGGCCCCACGGAGCACGGGCCCGCTCGTTAGGCCGCGCCGTCTCTGTCAACTGTGAGACGAGCTTTATCGAATCTACGACGCACGACCCGCGCCGCGGTCGGCCCACTCTTCGCTCTAGTTTGACTCACAACCGCCGGTAAACAAGGGAAATCAGTGTAAAACGAATTTATGCGAACGTCAAATACAAGCTTAAATCCTGATGCTATTTATGAGTATTTGTAACGATAAATCAGCTTTGGGGCTTCTTGAAAGCGAAAGTTTTGACGATAAAAAGCGCATATTTGAGGGAGAGTACGGCGGAGATAATTGGATGAGATTTCGTGCATTTGGCTAATTAACACGGGAACGGCAGCTGTGAACCGGCTGAGGATAAGCGACAGGCTACAAACTTGTTGCCCCTGGCGCCATCTAGTAACCTAGACCTAACGGTCTTATCATGACAATATAGGTGTAATTGTGTAACTAATTACCTTTCTTTTAGAAGGCCGGTCACTAAAACACCAAATAGTATCTATCAAATTACCACTCCTCAACTACTCGTATTTTACGTATCTCATTTTTTTTAGCCTTTATTATCCCAATGATGGACAAAAGCCTTCCCATCTTCTTCCACCTTTCTAGTTCTAGTTATATCTTTTACCATTCAATATGGGAGTTAACTAGTCTCTAGATCATATTATACATTGCTTTTTTGGCCTGCCTCAAAGTCGTTTTTCATGTTCCGGAACCCAACTATCAGTGGTATCTTAATACCTAATAAAATAAAATTTTATTTGATTAAAATCAAATAAATGAGCTATGTTGATACATAGTGTTTATTAACTGCACATTAAAATAACTTTATAACAGTAAACTGAAGTAGTTAAGCTGGTACTTTTATATTTTGTTTTACGAGTGGTTTTATATCACATCAATTTACTTACTACCTTTATAAAACTCACAGGAAAATAAACACATATAATTGGTAGTCTATAAACATTCAAAGAGCCTTACAAGATCGCGTGGAAAAACTGGTTCCTGTTTCTATTGGAATAGCTACTACACAGTATATCACTCACGACATATTTATCAATAACACTTATGGTTATTGTCCAAGTACGGGCGTTCATTAGACTCTGTCGGCAGGTAGAGTCTATGACGGTCAGTCTTGTAATAACTTAGCTCTCCTAATACGTATCCGCGCTATAAAACATAGAAGGTTAATTGACAACGGTATGTTGCAAAAACTTTGTTACCTCCTCCCCAAATTAGTCTTTAGCGACCCAAAACAAGAGCAATTTAGCTGGTTTGCGAGACGTCGCCGTCGATCGGTCGTCTGCAAAACTGTGTACTTTTTGTACCTCTCCCAGGTAGAAAACCGCAACGGTTCAAAGCATTTTCATAACAATGCGCCCGCGGCTTTCTCGGTATACTTTTTTGGGTGCTCGATGCGTTTGACAGACACGCCATTGTCATCTTCAGATGACGGACTAAAAACTGATTAAAGCGATGATCAATGGGAAAGATCGATCGGGAGAGTGGAATCCGGTGCCATAAATGGTACTAATTAGTGATCTCAAAAAACGCGGGAGTCTACGAAATCGATACAAGACAAAATCTAGAATACTGAGTAAATAAATATGTATATATGTTGCAGTGAATTTTGTTAAATAAATAACTCGTTATCTAGCCCCAAACTTAACGATGCTTGTCCTATGGAAACCAGATAGCTGATAAAAAACTTTTTGTAACATTTGTGTTTATCACGAAAATAATTGTCCTGGATGGGAATCAAACCCACAACCTACAGCGAAGGCAGATTTACTAAAACTGAGACCAGTCTAAGTATCGGCGTAACTTACCTTGTGTAATCGCTTTTGCATAATATCATCCCGCCTTTGAAGTAGAAGGAGCGTCCCATATCCGCAAGGGCCTGGCCGCAGCAGGTGCACTTCAAACAGCCGTGGTGCCAATATCTGTCGAGTGCATGTAGGAGAAAGCGTTCCACGATCTTTCCGCCGCATCCTGCGCATTCCTTCAACGCCGGATTGTTGTTATTGTGGTATTGGGAATCGTGCCCGTTGGCCGCGAAGGCCGCCTCGGGCGAGGGTGGGTGGGGCGAGCTCAGCTCACCGTACCCGTGGTAGTGCGGGTTCATACTCAGCGCGCTCGCTGCCAGCTTGACGGTTGGAGCGGGGACCGCTCGCACTCACACCACGACTACACGCCCTGCAACAATACAAAACAACGCGTAAGTAAAGCCATCAAAAATTTTGTTTGAAAGTTTGAGTACTCTGTACAAATGAGAAAAACTTTGACCTTGCGGATTGTCTTTAACCCATTTTTTTCTTGGCAATCCTCGGAGCGGGTTTGAATGTAGGCCTGCGGGTGGCCGCGCTTATAAAATTTTCCAATTAGCAATTTCATACAATTAGGAGCGGGTAAAGGTGCGGGCAAGGAGTGGGGGGAGGCGAGTGCGTCAACCCGATCCAATTAGCTCGTGGCCGGCGGAGCGACGGGACGCCCGCGTCTCCGCAGCCCTGTCGCGTCGCCATAAAACTTAATTAAACGTTTAAAAACAAGTATTCATTAAAGAATAATCAAGCTTATGTAGTCATAAATAACCGGATAGTCCCGCGCGGAACGGGCGCTGTAATTAAGACTGCACAGAGTTGATCAAACGCACTGATTTGAAACTACCCTTCATTAAGAGCGCGAGGCGGGCGCGGGAGCTTCCGCGGTGCAGAAACTAATTAAGAATAACGGACGCTTTAAAAGCGTAATTAATTTAGATTGTAATTCTATTTCTCTGAGAGTAAAGTAGACAATTATTTCAGTAGCCCTTTCTTTTGGAACGATTTGCTTTGCTGAATGTAATTTGCTTAATTTCTGTGTCGGACAGAATAAAGGGTTGTAGCAACGTTTGGATTAATATCTTACTGGCAGCGTCCGTAGCGAAGCGTAAACAAACAGACGCCAGTCCGTTTATTTCTTAACCCACATTTCGTAATAAACATTCAGCTACAGTTTCAGTAATTAACCGATGATATAAACACGTGGCGGATCTCGGATATTGATAGGTGTCAGGAATTGGCGTTAGAACTGTGCTTAATTGGCGTGGGCTAAAGCTTGTAATTGGATGTTGTAGTTGTGAGAAATATCTAACAAGTGCTGAATAAATATATGAAACATATAGTTGTATTCCGTAAAATATAATGAACCAATAGTAAACGGAACACATTTGATTTGGGCTAAACTAGATGCTTTAGAAGTTTTCAGACAGAAGCAATAATGTGTCTAAACTCAGCTATATAAAGGTCGTTTTCGTTTGTATTGAGTTCGGAGTGACAAAGGGCTTGCAGGGGCCAGTTATTGGCGTGTACCGTGCACCGTGTTGCGTGCCCACTAATGAGCCCCGTCGCGTGCACTCCATAGATAGGACCCGGAATAGGCGCAACTTAGAACAGCTTTAATGTCTCTGTTTGGTCAATTTTGTACAAAAAGTTTTCGCTTAATTAGAGTAGTTCTACCTGCTCATTACTAAGCGTCTTGTAGGGCACTAGTGTAAACCCTCGCGACTTCGTTCACGTAAAGTTATTATTAAACAGACTTCAAACCCCGCTGCACCCGAATTTCGGGAATTCCTTAGTACATCTCTACACCCCAAAAGGAAATACCATCCAAGTTTCAAGTTTCTAGAACCAGTGGTTTAGGCTGGGCGTTGATAGAATAGTCAGTCAGTTAGTAACGCAAAAGTTTTGTAGATAAATATTCACAAAACGATCAAAAACTAGTCGTCCTCCGGGAAAAGGCGATTTTGCCTTGAACTCAATCTTGTCTATGAGAAGCTGGTACTTTTAGTTTTCCGAAGATATAATTTTACGTTATATAGTTGTTTCATCACAATATATAATAAGATAACCCAAATGGGTATTTAATTGTTGAAGAATAATTATCTCCGCTTTTCGTAACAGCAGTTTATTAGCTCTACATAATGTTCGATGGAGTGATAACAAACAATAGAGCGTGTTCAAGCATGTTTCAAACAGTTATAGTGGTAGTTGTTCATACTCATTAGAAGAAACTAGGAATTTCGAAAGTACAAAAAAACGGTAAGGTGAGCGAAGGCAGTAGATATAAATTAGGTAATAAGTAGCTATATTTAAAAAAAATATAGAGCACGTGTCGAACTACGCATAATAAAGGGTTCCGAAGTCAGTAGATAAGGTTTAGTTAACACGGCTCCGACAGACGGCATGCAGGTAGTTAAACTAAAATTGGCCAGGTGGTTCAAACGACAAAACAATTTTTTACAATAATATCTTCTATTTAATCACTAAAAATGTCATTTAGAAATCAATAGAAATACGGATAATTACCACGTGGTTTCTTGTATTGCTGACGTTTCGAGACTTTAATTTAGCATCTTTTTAGGTGAGTCCTATAGCTTAATTGCCGACTACTCTGAGATTGGACAATATAATGAATGTAGTACGCTCATAAATAAAAGATAATTCAGTATTCGGAACACGATATACAGCGTGCATAATTACTTAAACTTATGTCTATACTAAAACAGATCGTCAAAGCGAAAATGTGTTTTGTGCCTATCAATTCAAGGTTGTGAATGTTATTGTTTGGCGGTACCTAAGTTGCGTGTTAGGCGCGGGGGTGGCATGGGAACCGACAGGTGCCGTTTTCATTATTCAAGCCCCATTGATTGGATACTTTGTTACCGTTTAAAAATCTTATTAGCAACCAACCGCCCGACAACAAAGCGATGAGCCCCCGCTATTTACAACTTAAGTGATTTTTTTTCAATTACAACGATGAAGTGAATTTTTTCGATCGCGAAAGTGTAAGTCATCCTTGTTAGTGGAGGTTTACTTCCATATTCTTTGCTCAGTTAAGTGGTGGCACTAAATGAAATGACAAAGCACAATGAAGCAGCTATTTTAGAGTGGCTACCGCCCGGAGTTTCGCCCGCTTACTACGCGGATAAATTAGTTAATTAGTTAAATAAATTAGTTATTAATTAGTGGACAATTTACACAGCGACATTTAGTCCCAAACTAAACAAAGCTATGGGAACCATATAACTGATAGTATACATATTTTTTAAAATGAAATTCATCCCTTACATTATGATACATTATAAAAATCTATGAAGTTCATTACAAAAATATTTTTCTGGATCCATTTTGTACGTAATATACGTATAAACATGTAAAACGATAGACGTCTAAGACGTCACAAGTCTATCCTTTACGTAATAACTTAAGACAGAATGACCCTTAAAGTAGGGACTGAATAAGTTAACCGACTTGGTATTACATGGATTTCACAACTTTTTACGGTATTAGGGTTGTGGGCATCTCCATCATGCTCACAACGGTAAATTCGCGCTAGCTAGTTGAGCTTTTCTTTTTACCCATCGGTCAGTTGTTCAAACCTTTCAGTTTAGCACAAAAGCCGCTGTGAGTAACATAATTAAGCCCCACTGGCGAAATTAAACGTGAAACTGAATGAGAATGTGAGCCTAATTAGAACCGCGAGGAGAGGGGCTTGTAAAAGTAACCTTTATTCTTATGCTGACTGTTCCATTAGAAACAATGCAGAAAGCTTTTGATGCATCTAAGTAGTACTGGATTGTATTAAATATGAAAGGAAACTAGAATGTGGTCAGTGTTCTATAATAGTTTATTTCTATAGTTTTATTTAGCAAGGATGAACCCAAGTTTTAGTAAAAACTTGATCACTGGAGTACGCTAGATTAAAATATTTTACGATAAGCTTGGATTTCTAACAAATTCAAATTTGGCACTGACGACATTGCTGTGATGTGACCGGCAAACGAACTGACGGACCAGGACCAGTGGCCTGAGCACGAACCACTATCGTATCGACAACCTATCGTCCAAATGTCAAAAATTACACTTTTTGTATAGTAAAAGTGTCAGTTTTGGCATTTGAACGATACGTTGTCGATACGATAGTGGTTCATGCTAACCCCCCAGGTCACACCGTAAAGGTAAGCGTCCACAAGTCGGTATCGTTCGCATCGGACGCATCACATTAACGGATCGTAGTATTCTTTGTATAGAAAGTAACACAAGTATGTATCCTTTGTTCCTAAATCTGATCACATTTTATCCTACGTCAGCTATTTCCATCCCTTGTTTCTAGATCCCAGGTCTCCCCACAGTCAGTCTTAACTCGATTCCCAATGAGAACACTTGTCTCATAAATCTAATATTTTATTTTCGTGACAATAAACTTTTATACAATTTTATAAATCTATTTTTATCTTTTTTGAAAGCAAATCGCGGACCATAAGAGTTCCTTGAAATGTTGTTATACTTCCTAGCCCGAACACCTCTAAATTACAAGTCTATTAAAATGCAGTTTTAAAGAGAGTTAATTGTATTTACTACAAAAACTTCGCATAGTTGTCTGGAGTATTCTTAGGCTTCAAGTGCTGTCGAGATGAACCATCAATTTTAATGTTTTTACTTTGCACTTAAAATATTTTTGATTAAACAGTAGGTACTTGAGTTCTAGGCTAATACGTGGCCATATTACGTGTGTGAGCTTTTTCAAACCCACCCAACCACACTCTGTACATATTCAATGACTAATTACTGATAGTTTCCCGGACATAAATGGAATTATTAAATTAACCTATCGTAGGTATGCGCCATAATTGGTCACAATATTCAATTAAATCCATTTATTGAGTTAAATTAAATAGGCCATTTATTTAAATAGACTTTTGAAACAAAGCGAGGGCATGCAGCAATATGAGTAATATGATACAGCAATGCCTGGCATTGACGCGCAGATAATTGCTACAATTACTTTGTATACATACAAAGGTAAATCTCTATGTTACTTATACCAAAGATAGAGATTAGTTTGTTGTGGCAATTGTTCTATATTGGCTTATTTGTTCTGTGGCTATTTTAAGGTATGACTAGCTTCCTGAACTATCATGACTTGGCTCACAGGATGTACAAGAATCAGAGTTTCTTGGGTTGATCTTCATGGTGTTCTAAACTTACTAATATTGTGTATCCAAAAGTAGTACGAAGAAGAAAAACCATTTATTTAGCCACCACATTTTAATAAGTAAAAATAAGCCTAGGAATAATATCACTAGTTACTATGATCGAGTGGTAGTGAAATGGCGCACAGCTCAGTATGCTGTTGCATGTTGCCATGCTGCAGTGCTGGCCTTCTGAGGATGTTTGTGTTGTGATTTTGACGAAGGCTTACGTCATAACGGTTTGCAAGTTTTGTAAAATGTCAGCTCACTTCTAAGTGATATTTTACAAAATTTGCATAAGAGTCGCTGCAATTGGGCAATGTGGAATTTGGCGCGGTTTCCAATTTTCTTGGTGTGAGGGGTGAAGGACAGGTGACCACCCAAGGTCACATTAAAGTAACGAGAGAAGTTAACCTAGAAAATGGGTGCCTCATAGAGTGTGATGGTTTCGACTAAGATTCGCTGATACCTCAACCCAGCAAAACGAACGAAGATGAACATAGAACAGCCCTACGAGTACTATGAAGAGATTTTTAGTAAGATATTTTAGTTGATTTGACCATAAGGTCTTATGACCAAGAAAAAAACATTATGGCGTTATAGATATCGATTTAGGAAAAAACTAAATTAAATCCAAAAAAAATATTCGTTGATATTAAAATTTCAATATTTAAGATAACTCAATTATACGGTCGCGCGTCATCTGGCAGCAATTATGTAGATGGTAAAGAGCTAAACAAATAGACAGACCCAGAACAAATATGTGCATGTCATGCGAACATGCCCCACCGTGGAGTAGAATCCGCACCTCACACGTCTGTCATTTACTAACCCACTACGCCAGCGAAGCAAATTTAAGGCATGTACGAATTAACTCTCATTTCTAGCTGTATTTGCATGCGTGTTCTCGTTACACTAAACGTTCTCATGATTTCTACAAAATTATCGTAAACTGCGCTCATTATCCGTTATTATAATGAAAAATAATGATTGTTGAATTCTGCATAAAGTGGGAATGGTACATCGATCAAACGGTTCTTGCCTCGGAGACAAAAAGAATACTACGTCTGGACATACGAACTGTAGGCAGTAAAAATAATGGTCAATTAGAGACATGACAATGTTAGATTACTAAAAATAAGATCACGACTGCGATCCACAAATATGATACCTAGATTCGTTCAGATCCAAAAAGATGTCTCAAGGGATGGTCAGAAGCAAGTCCAAACATTACTTTCGGCATATATGCCAAGAGAAGTTAGCATTCTACTCGTTCGCCGCTATTTAAAATACTATCTGGTTTCCTCACGATAATTTCCTTCACTTTTCATTCTGTAGAGACAGAGAATGGGCTATTTGACAAGATTTTAAAAACCATTTTAGATTATTCAGTAGTGACTATGGAACCCATAAAACAATATTATTTAAAATTCTGATAAGTAAAAATAAAAAGTTAAATATCGAAAATTTATATAACCCGCAAAAACGCTTCTTTTTGCAAATAGCGTCGCACTAGTTTCTGTGACGTCACATGTTTGTCAACAAGTAAATAAACGTCTAGTTTTTCAAGGCAGGCGAAGACATATTGACAAGCATGCTACGTCATCGTCGATTCGACCACCGTTTACCACCATCCTGACCGTTTTGTGTCACGTGACTGGCGTTGAAAAATTTATAATTTTAATTATGGGTTTTTTAATAAATTATTGTTTATTTTCAAGTTATTTTACTTATGGAGTAAAACGCTTTTCGAAGGCATATTTTACATAGATCAACAACACTTTATTTTTCATACTGTCAAATAGCCTATTGTGTTTATGTGGGACTGACAGTTCCTCCATAAAACTTAGACTAATATCTTCTCATGACTTTTCAACTGCTCGAAACATCTTCGTCGGTTTTCTATAGGTGAACTTATTCCCTAGATTGTAGGCAAAAATAATTGCGCGCTATACAATATTGTTGCTCTGCGTTCTTGCGGCCGGTTTGAGGTCACGCCGGATGAATGCCGGGGCCCATTAACGGTCATTACATGCAAATAATATTACACATTAGCTTGTGATGCCAATACCATGGCTATTATATCGATTTTTGAATGCAGTTAAAGATCTATCAAATGTAACATTAAATCCTACTAATATTATAAACTAGCTGATCTCCCCGGCTTCGCACGGGTGGTACATAGATATAGTCTACTAGCTGACCCGTGCCCGCTTCGCTGTGCGTAAGACATTTCTAATACCATCGTTGACTTTTTTGTAGACGTTTTTAAGGTGTACAATACTGTAGTACATTATTTTGATATATCTCGTGGGGTTCAGCCAGCATTTGCAATGTAAGCGCAAAAAAATATGTTTATTTACGACATCACATTAGAAACCTCTAAAATTATCAGTGTTTCTCTACTATATTATGCATGTATTATACATATAAACCTTCCTCTTGAATCACCCTATCTATTAAAAAAAACCGCATCAAAATCCTTTGTGTAGTTTTAAAGATATAAGCAAACATACATACGCGGGAAGCGGAAAGCGACTTTGCTTTATACTATGTAGTGATGTGTTATTCTGATGTAAAGCTATATTTCTGTAATGTTTCATTTTAATCCGTTCAGTAGTTTTTGCGTGAAAGTGTAACAAACACACACACAGAAAACACATATAATTGTCTCAAAAGTATTGTACTTTTGAGACAATTATATGTGTTTTAAACATACATTATTGTGCTATATGATGTGAGGCAGATTGGTCCCCGTCTCAGCATTATGCTGCCAGTTATAAAAAATATTTGAAGTAGGTAGGTACTATCGTACTAGTCGGTCTAACCCCCCCCCCATATTATATACAAAGTACGGTAGACAACTTCTCGGAGCTCCACGCACGAGTTCCTATATTACAAGCTTTGCTTAATTTGAGGCTAGATGGCGTGGAAGAATGTCCACCAATATTGATTTAATAGAAAAACCCGGGACTTGAACTAACTACCTTCTCAGCACTCAAACAAAGAACAAACACTATATATTCATCACACAAATGTTTGTCCTAGGTGGGCATTGAACCTGCAACCAAAACTGAGGCAAGGCTAATGAAAATTCTGATTAAATAATTAAAGTTACAGAAATAGTTAAAACAAATTGATTAAGTTGTACAATGAAAAAGCTTTTAACCCATTATCGCATTAAAGGCTCTATCACACTGATACAAGCAGAATTTTGCGATTGATGTTACACATCGTTGCGTTGGTCGTTCATCAATCACTAACAGGATATATCCTTGTCAAAATTCATTTTCGATAAAAGGGAACTTGAAGATTTCTTATTTTACTGTTATTATTTTATGAAACTTGTTAGCGATTTAAAATTGCGGAAATTCAGGCAGAAGGAACATTAGATATTATGATGTCAATAAATTTCCATTATTTTTTTTATAATAAACTCACACCTTCTCAGTACAGCGCGTTAACCACTTTTGCCATTGAGCTCAATTTCCACTCGATTATAGTGTTTATTATAAAATCTAAATATATAAACTCTTGTGTTACTGATTGATCTATTAACCACTGGTCTTGGAAACTTGAAATTTGTGTCTATTTTGATGTGAAGGGGTGCACTGAAATGAATTCCCAAAATTCAACCCCTAATAGGGTGCAGCGGGGATTGAAGTCTGTTTGAAAATAACGTGAACGCAGTCGCGACGATATCTACTACAGTCTGTATAAAAAAAAACATAAATTTTCATAGTAAGAACGCAATTGGCCTGAACGTGTAATCGGTGTGCAAGACTCTTAAAAGAACGAATGAACGTAAAGTTACTCACCTAATGAAGCATGACAATTAACTCAAAAAACTTGAAATCGCATCCGATTGGACCAAATTAATCAATGGCAAGCCCGGTCCCGACCGATCCGTACCAAAGTTTATTCCCAACGCCACTATTTCAACAAATTGTTCACAAATCATTTCTGGGGCTCGCACTGCAAATAGTACTGTTTTAATATTACTTTAAAAGCTTGTGGTATTATCTAATCTAAGCTATTATTGGTCTGCTTGCGGCCATGGCTATTGTAACAGCCGAAACGTCGGGAAATAAATTAAAGGTTAGTTATGTCTACTTATCACGATAGTCTGAAAAATAATATTATCAAATTGTTATTTTGCCTGTAGTCAATCCTATAGTGTGTATCTATCGTGTCATAATTGCATCAGTTACGTATGCTTCACAATACTTTAAGGTGTCTTAAATCAGACAACAATAAATAAAATACATTCCTTTCTTAAAAACATAAAACAAATAAAAATATTGTTTTTTTAGTTTCTGTATCAAATTCAAACAAATTAAGTATAGGAAATGCCTAAAGTACTAGGCTACGCCTGTTCTCCGATCATGTCTACGAGTAGAAGAATCAAGCAACAAACACAGTTTAATACGTACCTTTTGAAACATGGTAGGTAAAATGTAGAGGTTCAGTGTGTTAAATCGATGTTTCCCGTTAGTTTAACAAGGGACGCGATATGAAGTGCGTTAGGAACAAGCCCAGTCCGGCCCGTCAATGGAATGGATATTTTATGTTCCCGTGGGCGAAGTGGGCTCCAATTTGTCCGCAGTTTTTTAATTAGTATGGATGTGAGAGAAAACGAATTGGATTTATGTTTGCATTTATGCGGTGCAATTGGAAAGAACACAAATTGATGATTGGTTTGATTAGTGAATGAATATTGGCTTTTGAATCTATATTTTTTGGTAAACTAATGGGTTAGTCATAACATAGGTATGGTCTTATACAGCTCAGTAGAGCCAACTCGATTAATTGATAGAATAATTCTGACATTGCTGCGAGCACAAACATCGTACTACTACCATGTGAGTTCGATGAAGCTTGTATTGCCATTGTCTCAAGTGCCTACATCACGCGTCAGTGAGATCACACCACAATTAGCCTCAAGAGGTAGATGACAGCATAGATTGTCATCAGACACGGAGATGGTGAGACACGATTTTAGTTTGAAGAATTATGGTTCACGAAGTGACCGCCAGAGGCGCTTTATCGTGACTTCATACAAAAAAACACCGTGATTGGTGTCAATCTATGCTGCTATCTCTCACTCAAGGCTCTAAAGGGTGTGGTGGGTCGAGAATTCAAATTATTGTAAAAATGATTTCCTCACGATGTTTTTCCATCACCATTTTGATGTTAAGGTGATAAGTGAAATTTTTGACGTTTTGTATGGGCTGAGTCTACCCGGATAAGACGGAAAAAGTGATAAAACTGCATTATCATGAAAACAATAAAATTTAAAAAAAAATTGTATTTAATTTATGTAACTAGTTTGTTTATCTAACGAATTATTTAAAAATAAACTATTTAGCTATTCATAGTTTTGATTAAAAACGAAACTAGTGTTTTTGAAGAGCCAACTTTGGAAAATAAATCTATCGAGAAAAGTTTCACCAATCGTGTTTCTGTCTTTAATTTATCTAGATTAAATACTTAAGTTATCTTTGTCATAAAAAAAACATACTGTATGTTTTGCGGTTATTGAGAAAAAACGATTATGTATTCATTAAAAACATTTATTAGGTACTCGTCTTAATGTAACATTTTTCTGTTCGTAAATGCCGGGATTCGGCGGATTGAAAGTCGACGTAACTCTCACTCTGCCAACACAGAGTGAGACACATCTAGACACTACAGTAAATAGAATTGGTTAGTGAAATAGAGGAATTTAGGCGGTAAGAATGATCTTACCGCCTAAATTCCTTTATTTCACTGAAGGACGCTGTCACAAAAATTCCCATTACCGTAGTGGTTCGTGCTCAAGGTAGGTACTGAAGTTTCAAACTTTTTAATATGATTATTTTAATTTGTTTAAAAGAATTTGCGTGCGGTTATTCGGTCAACCATCTGTTATGTTGTATGATAATAGTCCTACGTAAAAATACCAGCAACAACATTTATTTTAAAAGACTTCGTTATCAGATATTAATTAAGTAAGATCCCATGATCAGCTAGATAAAACAAGCAAAAATGCTAATAGGCATCAATATAAATAAACCTGCAAGAAGCTTGATATCATTCAGCGTGTAACAAGCGCATTCTGTCATCTGTCACTAAGGAATGTTAAATTGCATTTTGTCGATGGTAATCTCACGTAACGACAATTTTGTCTCGCATTTATGTCGTTATATCGTGTTCTGGTACAGGTGTATCGTGATGAAAAACACATAATAACTTTAGAAGTGTCAATTTATGTTTTGGATCGCTGTAATTAGAAGTGTCTGAACATTCCCATAGAGCTTTGAAGACTCATTCAGAATTCAAACAGCACTTTGGGATTTCTTTGATGGTTTCGTCATTTTAGAGGTGGAAACCTTTCTCTATTTTGGAAGGACGGACGTTCAGGACTCTCATCTTGTTTCAAACCGACACTAAGCGCACAATACCGTGTGCCTCTAGAGCTCAACTTTGGCTAGAGCACACAGTAGTTTGCGCATAGTGTCGCACAACACTCAAGTGATGTTTATGAAACAAGATTTTGTCCACTGTGGGTCGGAGCTTACTGTGCGTTCTCATAGTGTCGTTCATGAATACGGCGGTGTATGCCTCTGATTCCCTCCTTTTGACATCTTCAAAGATCTCCCCGGAGATCTTAGATGTCTACCGTACTTAGATGTCTACCGTACTTAGATATATCAGTAGGTAGTAAACCCAATGAGGACAAGATACTCGCACTTCTCCACATTTATTTGGCTCTTTGTCAAACTAATGTTAAATTTTAGTGCTTTCCGACACTTGTGTTATTATTACGTTATGTTTAACAGTTACCGCAAATATCCTCATAATGTCATCGAACCCGAGTATAGAGATAAAATAAACAGTAGAAGTGCATTGTGTAGGTAATTCCTCTAATTAACGAACACTGATAAAACTCTACTGCTTTTATCAGTCATTGCACTTTACTAAGATTGCGTAAGAATAATATAATACGTTTTAAAAACTAAAAATAAACCGATTAAAATGTTTTGACCTATCGAAAAGTCAGGAACGATATATTTTTTTACATAAATGCAATTTTTATGGTACCAACTTTGGAGTATTCTCTACTTACATAATAGAAAAAAAAATTAATTGGATCAACAAGTAAAAAGACATGGGCGACGTTAAATTAAAAAAAAAGGATCTCTTCCTTTTTTGTCGGTTGAAAGAATATGGAATTGTCTTGTTTGTGACGTGGATATACACTTAAAATCAACAAAGAAATCTTGATAACTTCTTCACAATAAGATGCATGCTTACCTACCTACTTCTTGTAGCGCTTTCACGATTGTACGGAAACAAATGTGTATCTATAGTAGATATAAGCACATACATTTTTATGCATTCAGAGAAAAGTGTGAACCGTTTACCCAGTAATTTGAGTTTGTGTTGTTTATTCACTAAACAGTTAAGCTGAGCGGTAAACTGATGATTTACTGTTAAGCGCATGCGTTGTCAACCGCAACATTAATTATTTAGCAGAATTTTTAACCTGTCTAATCTCAGGGTATGAGTAAATCTGAAACTTCTGATTAGCCAGGAGTGGATCACGTGTTAGATTAGTGTTTACAACCTGTCACGTGTCGAATACTACTGCAAAATATAAAATGTCAATGTAATGTTGGCCTTTAGACATCTTCAGAGATCTGAGATCTGAGAAGTCTACCGTAGAAACTTGGAGATTACAGTCTTGATCTTATTTCTTAAAAATTTTCAAGAGATATTTGTTCTTCAGGGTTTCCGTCAGGATTGAGTGGTTAGCTGAAATAATTAATTATTTCTTAGTATTTTGGGAATACTAAGGAACGAATTGCACATCTATGCGCTAGTATGACTCATAATAAGGTCCAACCTGTGGTGGTCCATTACTATGTCTTCACAGACATTTATTAATATCGGATAATTAATAATCTTTGATCAATCTCATCGCTCGGAGCCATTTGTATTATAAAAGGTCCAATTACAACGAATGTAGCTAATTTCAATCAAATACCACTAATTAGCTGACATGGAGAGTTCTTTGTGTTGCCGCTAACAAATTGTTCAATTGATGTTGTTAATGGCCGGCATGAGGCACAGAATAAAAAACACTATCATCAAACGCTTCACTTCAATGACACTATGAATTTAAAAGTATTACTGGCCCGTCCTTTGTTTGCGGCTTTGCACGATGCCAATAAGAAAATACGAATAAAGGCATGATTTTTTGATACCTCTATTTATCTTTTCAGGATATGAGTTCTCGAATCTGCGTCCCAAAAAGTATCTTTGCTAAATTCTACTTTCAAAGTTCGACGTCTTGCGGTTGTGAAAATTTATGGATTAGTAAAAAAATTCTGTGTGAAAAATAGCTAACGAATCATCTATTATATAAAAATTAATGTATTTCTGTATGTCCTGTATGTCGTAAACAATGCATTTGATCATGTGATGATATTTAGCTAAATTGTTGTGCATGAGCACACGAAGGTTGCTGAGTAGGTGGCGCAGCAACGCGCGCAGTGTACAGCTAGTCGGTTAATAAAGTAAACGTATGGTAAATAAACGCATACGGGGTCACCGATTATGGCATTATTTCTATTGAATTTTGGCATGTATTGAATCTCAAGTCCGAGCAATAAAGCTCATTTTTAATAACCCACCGATCGGAGTGAGACAGGCGGCCTGTGATCTCATAAGGTGAGTCGTTTAGGTTTGCGAGCAGTCACGACACCGGTAAGTGCATTAATCGGGAAATCTGAATGGCTGAAAAGGCGATTGATGATTAAAATCGGATCTTCAAATCTCAAGATATAGGAACAATCATGAACATGTCTCAAAATACCCAATAGTTGACAGGCGATCTCTTGGCTCATACCTCAAAATGCTGTTATTAGTTACCTATCTAGATTTGAGTGAAGTTTTTCATTTGTGACAAATGAAAAATTGCCTCATTAAAATAGAATTACATTCTCTGATCTATGACATTCAGATATCCCCACGATTCGTTCAAAATCAATTTATCAGAGCCAAACGGGGCATTAAAAACACCATTACAAACTGACGGTCGTGTCTTTGATATCAATTTAATGACTTGAACATTGAAAAATTGCCGATGTTTCATAACAAATGGCCAGCCAGTGATTATAATCGTGGATCTGGTTCATTACTGGCTCATTATAGTCTTTAAAGCTTAGCTCGAGGCCACGCAGATGTCAATCTGCCTACTAAAATAATTATGTTTTCCAACTAATTAAAGTTTGTGTAGCGAGCTTGTTTTTGTTCAAAAAAGTAAAATAAAACAGATTTGCTTTAGGTATTTTTCCTCAATTAATTGGTACGCGTGTAGAGTTTTCGTTGTATATTCAAAAGTGATGATCCTAATTTAATTGTGACATGACATGACTACGTAAAATAAATAACCGAGGTCACTGTTTGACAACGCATTAATAAGCGGTGTCTGAATCCAGTGGCTAGGATGACATTTATAAAAAATATTTTTTTGTAAGGTATAATATAGTTCTATAAAAAAATCAAGGTGAGGTGGTACATTTTCTAAGAAATTAATTATACTACAAGCACCACAACATGTGTTCACCTCGGAACAATTATTTTCAGATTACGCAAATATTTGTATTCCGTTACAAACAAAAAAAATAACTAATTCAAAATGGCGTCTAAACTGACACATAAAGTAACTACGAGTATGTCAGTCTATATTATGTGTACACGCTTCAACGCCGTTTGACGAGGGCATTAAAACTTTTATTGTACTAGACGGGATAATAAGTCCGTTTTTACATTCAATTTGATGGACATTTTGATTCAATGTCTGACAGACGCCAGGTGGTCTCTGACATAGTACAGCGAGATTAACAGAGACATCTTGAATGACGGTAGCGTAGCGGCTTGATCGATTCAATGCCGGTGCGACCCAATTCAAATAAATGATTGTAGTTTATAATATATAAGTGATGAAGTTAATATAATAAGTGATTGAAGTTTTAAATAGAAATACGGCTAATTACCGTATTTATGTTGTATTCATGGCGATGCTCACGATTAATATCTGAATTGACGCGAAACGTCAGCAATACAAGATAAAATGTGTCAATTAGCCGATGATTAACAGCCATAATAGATATTTTTGATTTTATGATTGTAAAGTTTATTTTCATGTATTCTTTTCGCAAAAAGAGTCTTTGTAGGTTATGCACACGCATTTTTAATTAATAAATTTTTAAAACGTTTATTTATATCATCAAACCATCTACATAACGACTTAATGGCCTGACGCACTCGCAGAAAACAGCGTGTACAACCCGGTCAGAATATCTGTGCACCTCGCTGGAATGCGGCGCCTCTCCCGCTCTCTCTCTCTCCCGCCTCGCCCGCGATATCACGTCACGAGGTCAGGTGCACAGATATTGTGACCGGGTTGTAGTTGTGTAGTTGCTACTCTACATGATTATACTATGGCATTTGCCCCTGACATTACTATTGCCATGCCATGACACAAAGAATTTAAATTCTCTTACGGCTGTTGTAAACTAGTCGGTTAGTAGAGCGTATTATTTGTTGCGTGTGTCATCCTCATAACCGTGTAGACATTGCGTAAGCTCTTTACGTGCAGACGACTTTTATATAAACACATTTTTCTTTATATAATACCTAAATAATCAAACAAGATATAAATAAAATAGACTATGATCTGGATTAAACAACCAAACGGAATCTAGTAATGAATATTTATTAGAATATAATTTGTGTGTTTTGTGTCACAAAAAAGTTAATATTGTGACAGCAAAATTCCTATTTATCATTCAAAATAACGAGATTTCACAGAAATAAACAGTTAATAAAAGCTCGACGTACATTTTTCAACATCAATGTTTGAAATGAATTATTATCTTCTTCTAATATATAAAATTTCCATGTCACAATGTTAGTTACCACTCCTCCGAAACGGCTTGACCGATTCTCATGAAATTTTGTGAGCATATTGAGTAGGTCTGAGAATCGACCAACATCTATTTTTCATACCCCTAAGTGATAAGGGTCTCGTAATCTAATATATAAAATTTCCATGTCACAATGTTAGTAACCGTACTCCTCCGAAACGGCTTGACCGATTCTCATGAAATTTTGCATAAAATATAAAGTGAGCATATTGAGTAGGTCTGAGAATCGACCAACATCTATTTTTCATACCCCTAAGTGATAAGGGTGGCGTAAAGATCGGGAAAAACGGAAAGTGCTTTTTTCTGTGGGATTATTGACATTTGACAGGACAACGTCTGTCGGGACAGCTAGTCTGCTATAAAAACAAAATTGTCTTACATTTTCGTTTGTGACTGCACTCCTAGGCAACGTTCTGAAACGTGAAGGTTTACAAAAAAAATGAGCGCAAAGCAAACAACTGGTATAAATCTAGAACTGTAATAAAGCGTCATTGGTATGATAATAAAAGCTAAATTGATTAGCGGTGGTCCCGGTGTCCCGGTGTCCCGGGGTCCCGGAGCAGGTAGGCCGCATTCCGACCCTCCCCGCCTACCCCAACCCGCGAGTCGAGACAACACGTACAGACTGTTAGCTCTTCTGTGACTTCGGACGGGAATGTTTGTCATAATCTAATGCCGATGAATTAGTTGTATGATACGAAAAGAGACAGTTGTCTTGAAGATAAATGATTTATTGATTTGGAAGGCCTTTTATTTTTATAAAGAATTTAGGTATTTATTGGATATGATGTTTTTTCTTGTTCGTTTCTCAATAAAAATATGGAAAAAACCTAACTATGGTATTCTTTAGTCGAGAATATTATTTCCTTACCTCTCATTTTAACTTTGAATCGTCTAAGGAACTAGGTGAAGCTAAGTCTTAAAGAATTAGTGTCTATCAATTTTTCTAATATTCTAACAATTTCGTAAATGCCACTCATAATTCACTCCAGTTTAGATTATTTACAAGTGGACATTTTTTTTATCATAGTTATCAAAGAAATTAAAATCTTACTCATTAACATATTTTTTCTCAACACACATCGAGATCAAACTCATATTAATCGTATTGGGCTAGTCAATAGCTCAGTTGGTAGTAACTACCTTCTGCGCTGTTGTGGGTTCGATTCCTACGGCAAATATTTGTGTTATAAACATAGATGTTTGTTCTATGCCTGGGTATAATAAGTATGTATTTACAAAAAAGTATATAATTATTCTATCAGTTATCTGAATCCCATAGTAAAAGCTTTGCTTAGTTTTGGGCTAGATAGCGCTGTGCGTAAAGTCCGATAATATTTATTTTTATTTATTTCAAATTGTATGTTTCAAAAAATAAATTATCCTTAAAAAAATTATTTGATGAGCACGAGAGAATACCTGAGTAAGAAGCTTATACCAAACTTCCTCGTGGTAATTTTAGCCCGCGATCAAATCTAAACCAGACGCTAATAAAATAAACATACTTACCCCAACAATAACAAGGACACGTGAAGAATACCAAAAACTATGATAAAAAATTACAAAAACTAATAGTTTTTGGATAAAAAATAAACACGTCAAAGATGTTGAGTGGTTTAATTACTATGGAGTTGTGAGTATGGTGAAGGGAAAATAGGCGTTAAATTGATATCACAGATTATGGCTGCCATCAAAGAAAACTGACACTCAAGTAGATAAGCACATGATTTTAAGGTAATGCTTGAATTTTTTTTTTTTTTTATGGGCTGTGTCTACCCGGATATGAATGAAAAAGTGATAAAACCGCATTATCTTGAAAACCATCAAACTTAAAAAGAAACTGTCTTTTATTTATGTAGTTAGTATGATTATCTAACGAGTTATATACAAATAAATTGTACAAGTTATTATTATACAAGTTATTTATAGTTTTGAGTAAAAACGAAATTATTGTTTTGGAAGAGCCAACTTTGGAAAATAAATCTATCAAGAAAAGTTTCACCAATCGTGTTTCTGTCTATAATTTATCTAGATTAAATTCTTAGGTTATTATTGACATACAAAAACAGAACTGTTTGTTTTGCGGTTATTGAGAAAAATCGATTCTGCATTCATCATTTTCATCGTTTAATTATTTTTAATTTGAATTGAAAAAAAAAATGTATTACTCGTCTTAAAAAAGATACTAAGCGAAAACATATTTAAATGTTCCGCGTTTTTTTTTATATATTTTTTTTATCCAATCTCTGAATTGAATAAAAATTTTGGTTATACTGAAGTAACATATTTATTTCTAAATTAGTTCCATAGTAATCAAAGCTTAAAAAAAACATTGTATCGCTCAATAGTTGAAATCCTGAATCTTACTAACAGGTATTATAATCCGATCACGTGGTCGCGATGCTCATGATGAAGAGCATCTGAAATGTTTCGAAACGTTAGCAATACAAGATAAAACGTGGTAATTAATAGTTTTTCTATTTAAAGTGGGTCAGATGTCGCTGTGTGAAATGTCACCAATTATTGAATTACGGGGATTTCTTCCAGTTCTTTAAAATAGAATGGACTCATTGCATGTTAAATAGTGAGAACCTACTCGCAAAATTAAATGATAAATAAAAAAAAACCGGCCAAGTGCGAGTGAAACTCACGCACGAAGGGTTCCGTACCATTATCTATAATAACGGCAAAAAAAAAAAAACACTTTTGTTGTATGGGAGTCCCACTTAAATATTTATTTTATTCTGGTTTTAGTATTTGTTGTTATAGCGGCAACAGAAATACATAATCTGTGAAAATTTCAACTGTCTAGCCATGAGATGCAGCCCTGTGACAGACAGACGGGCAGCGAAGTCTTAGTAATAGGGTAAAAACTATTATTTCCGCTTAGTTTATATATTGTTTAAAGCAGAGTATTTGTCTGCAACCCATTTATTTTATTGTGGTATGGCATTAACCATTTTATTGAGAGAGACTACGTAGGCGTATTTACATAGCTACGGACGGACTAGTTAGAAATAGTGTTGTAAGATTCTGCTTTAGTTTCTGAGATTAGCCGAAACTAAATTAAAAAAGTAGAAGTCAAATACTACAACGCTAAAGTGTGATAATGTCACGAAATTTAATCTGAATAGAATGTGAAACCTCTTAGTTTCGGTCAAAAACGAAACCGAATTGAGCAGGACACTACTAAAAGCTATAAATTTAAGGCCGACCATAAAAACACATTTCCTACACTTTGATTCGACCTGTTTATACAGATCAAAGCCGGGGGAAATAAAGTTTATCTAATCTTCCATCATAACTACGTATATTCTCAGAATTAATGACCCAGATCACGTCTGTAGCAGTGTTTATTTTCACGCAGTTATATTCATTAGACATTGATTTTATAAAACTACGATTAAATAAAACCGGCTAAGTGCGAGTCGGAGTCGCGCACGAAGGGTTCCGTACAAAAAACGGCTAAAATAAATACACGTTTGTTGTATGGGAGCCCCCCTAAAAAATCTATTTTATTCTGTTTTTAGTATTTTTTGTTATAGCAGCAACAGAAATACATAATCTGTGAAAATTTCAACTGTCTAGCTATCACAGTTCATGAGATACAGCCCTGTGACAGACAGACGGACAGACAGACGGACAGTGGAGTCTTAGTAATAGGGTCCCGATTTTTCCATTTGGGTACGGAACCCTAAAAACTAAAAACTTCATGCATAACTATAGATTTTTATACGGGTCTTTATCACGTAAATATAATTTTCCCGACTTAGTCTGCCCGCGACCTATTGTAACATAGCCGAAACGTCGGGAAAATAAGTTAAAGGTTATAAAGACCCGTGTAAAAATCTATAACTTCATGCATCACTACATGTTATAAAGCAAAGTCGCTTTCCGCTTCCCGCGTCTGTATGTAATATGTATGTATGTATGTTTGCTTATATCTTTAAAACTACAAAACGGGTTTTGATGCGGTTTTTTTTAAGTATAAAGCAGTCGCTTTCCGCTTCCCGCGTCTGTATGTAATATGTATGTATGTATGTTTGCTTATATCTTTAAAACTACACAACGGGTTTTGATGCGGTTTTTTTTAATAGATAGAGGGATTCAAGAGGAAGGTTTATATGTATAATAACATGCTACCCGTGCGAAGCCGGGGCGGGTCGCTAGTGGTGTTATAAATTGAATTTAATAAGATATACAAAATTTCACCTCTATTTTTTACCCTTAAAAGTAGTATTTTTCTCTCAAATTTAATGGACATCGCAAGAAGCACCAGTTTTCAAATAAAAATACCGTAATCCATGTAAAAACCTGCAGACCTGTTCTGACCGGAACTAGGATCTTGCAATGTTCTTGAATTTCAAATATTTTGAAGGAATTTAAACAAAATAGTAGCCGTGTTGGCCGAGTGAGGTACCTCGACTTTCAATATTAAGGTTAATAAGGAAGTTAATTCCGGCGTGCATCAATGGATTTTTTTGTTCGAAAAAAATATATGCGCATCAAAAACATGTTCAAAACGGTGAAGGAAAACATCGTGAGGAAACCAGTTAGTATTCTTATAAGCGGCGATGGGCTTGCAACCTGGATCTATGCCTCTGGAGATCTGAGAGGATGATCCTATTAATTTTTTATTATTTAGTAAAATAGTGTGATATTTAGGCTAAATAGCTTCCTACTCACTCAGTGCTTCATAGGTTTTTTGTGTATATTCAGTAGGTATGTTTATTTGTAGCGTATTTTTATACTCCTATAGCTATAGCCCTTATAGCTATAAGAGTGGTGTAAAGTTCTGGAAAAACAGAAAGTGCTTTTTTCTGTGGGATTATTGAAATTTGACAGGGCATTGTCTGTCGGGACAGCTAGTTTATTTTTAAAATGTCTCGGTTACAATACTAGTGTGACAATGAGCGTTGAAGGAGTGCGAACAGCTGCTAATTATCGTGACACGATACCGTTGATTGTGCATGATTAGTGCCGTAATTAGTGGGCACTGTAAGGCGCATCGCTCACACGAGCTAGAATCGAGGCGCGGGTGTACAAGCGGCGCTTTTTCGCATCACCTCGCCTGTGCCGCGACTCCACACTGCCATTGGTTCTATAGATGTTATGCGCCCGCACCTCGACGCCGTCTCGACTCTAGCTTGTGTGGGCGATGCGCCTTACAATTGTTCTGTCTCACGACGGCGGGTTGGTCTTGATTGTGTGTAAATGCCCGTGAACATTGTTTTTGTGTGCGTTAGCTCGGGAGCGCATAGTATCAGTCACGCACACAAAAGCGCGTGTCTATACATACACGAAGCTACACTTACACATTTACGCTACGCTACATTTTATTGAAAAAAATACCTTTGACATTGAATTTGACTGCTTACCCGCCTTCGTAAGATAGAACAACTGTACCTCTATGGATCAAGTGAAATGGTGTCACATTGGTGCAGCGCGAGAGATTTGTGCTTCGTGCCACACTTGGCATTGTTAATTAATTCCAGTGTTTAATCTGCCTTTGTGGGTAAACGGTGTTTTTGACTGACGGTCGTTGGCAAACGGCAATCACCTAAATCCAATGAATAATTACCATTAAAAAACTAAAAAGAAAATGTTTCGACCAATCGAAAAGTCAAGTGATTATTATTCGTTTTTGAAGTTTTATAAAAAAACTGTTAGTTTTACATGAATATAATTTTAATGGGACCAACTTGGGACTATTCTCTACACAATAGTAAAAAAATCATCAAAATCAGATCATTAGGTAATAATATCACTATCACTACATAGTATAAAGCAAAGTCGCTTTCCGCTTCCCGCGTCTGTATGTATGTATGTATGTATGTTTGCTTATATCTTTAAAACTACACAACGGATTTTGATGCGGTTTTTTTTAATAGATAGAGTGATTCAGGAGGAAGGTTTATATGTATTAAACCCGTGCGAAGCCTGGGCGGGTCGCTAGTATACATTAAATATTATAAACAAGCTGACCCGGCGAACTTCGTATCGCTTTAAAATTAACAATTATGCTTTGTTCCTGTTCCCGTTCCCGTTATAAAAAGTATTCTATGTCCTCCTGGCTCTAAGCTGCAAATCGGTTCAGCCGTTCTTTGTTATAAATAGTGTAACTAACACGACTTTCTTTTATATATATAGATACTAGCGACCCGCCTCGGCTTTGCACGGGTTTAATACATATAAACCTTCCACCTGAATCACTCTATCTATTAACCGCATCAAAATCCGTTGTGTAGTTTTAAAGATATAAGCAAACATACATACAGACGCGGGAAGCGGAAAGCGACTTTGCTTTATCTACAAAAAAGTCCACGATGGTATTAGAAATGTCTTACGCACAGCGAAGCGGGCACGGGTCAGCTAGTACTATATATAGTGATGATATATGTCGAATAGAACTTCCTCTTTTTTTGTCGGTTGAAAACAAACGGCCACTCGGCCGTTCAGCAATCTTTTACGCATAAGATTGCTTCACAGATGAGTTAGCATTCCAAATTACGGCTATTTGCGACACGTGTAGCCGGTCGCGCATCGGTCTAGTATATTTGTTTGTTACTATGCTACTTTTATATCACACTAGCTTACGAACTAGCGTGTTGACCGAGTGGGAGGTACCTCGACTTTTAATCTGAAGGTCGAGGGTTCGAATCCCGGCGCGCATCAATGAATTTTTCTATTCGAAAAATTTATATGCGCATCAAAAACACGTGCTCTAAACGGTGAAGGAAAACATAGTGAGGAAACCAGTTAGTATTATTAAAAGCGGCGATGGGCTTGCAACCTGTCACGTATGGAATGCTTACTACTGCAAAATGTGGGCATGTGCCAAAGATAATGTTTGGCCTCTGACTACCCCCACTAGACATCTTTAAAGGATCTAATTTATATTTAGTAAGATATTGAAATTTCTGAAAATTTTGGGGAACAAAGTAGCCTATGTCCGTCCCAGACCTTAAACTATATATAATTGAAATTTAATTACAATCGGCTCAGAGCGGTTTAGCCGTGATAATGTCAAAGACAGACAGACAGAGTTACTTTCGAAGTTTTCATATTAGTTTATGTAGATGTGTCGTAGCAAGTACCTACCTAAACAGGTGCCAATGAACGTTTTGTTTTTACTAAAAAGCGTTTGATCTTCAATTGCGTGTTATCATAAGTGCTTGATTAGTTTTACTAAGTGCCCTTGAGAGGAGAAATGGTAACATATCTTTTTGCAACAGAGCTTAAGAGGCTGCCAGTCGCTGATTGCTCTTTTTCGAAACGAAAAAAGAAATACTTCTGAACAAGCCACATCTCCTATTTTTATAAGTATATTACTTCAGGTTCCTATCTAGATTTCTATTAAGCTGAAAACATAATAGCAGAAACTTTTCACGATAAAAATATTATTTCAAAATGATACGTTTTAGAATTTATGATCGAAATATTTTATATACCTACTATTAAAATCAACTTGTGATTTATTGTTAAAGATAGGTAATATGTAGATCTAGATTTCTATTAGGATAGATTTTTGATAAGTAATTATACATAATTTATATCATTAATTTATTCGAAAAGCTAAGGCGGACCACGAGCGGACGTGTGTTTGTCATCATTGCAGCGGTCGGTAGGATTATTTATCGAAGTGATTAAAGATGGGTACATCTTTATTCACATATACTATACATTATAAAATAGGAGATGTGGCTTGTTCACAAGTATTTCTTTTTTCGTTTCGAACAAAAATAATGGTCGACTGGCAGCGTCATACATTATAAAATAGGAGATGTGGCTTGTTCACAAGTATTTCTTTTTCGTTTCGAACAAAAATAATCGTCGACTGGCAGCGTCTTAACAGAGCTTAAACTTCGTATATTACATTCCTTACATTCAAAAAAATCTATTAAATCGTTGCGCTAGTCATGCAGAGGCGTGAGTTTTCGTCAGCGCGATCTAGAACCTCGACATGACAAAACTAGCGATATCTAGTTCTATTTGCTAGTACTACATTGTTGTTGTTTAACATTATGACAAAACTAGCGACATCTAGTTTTATTTGCTAGTACCTACTATATTGATGTCGTTTAACAAACGTTTCAACGCGATTAATTGATCTTTGATGGAACCAATTGAAGCGATTGTCAATTGTAGATAAGTAAGATGCAGTCAAATGATCGTTTTATCCATCGCTCGTTGGCGAAACAAATCAGGAATGGTGGTTAGGTTAGTTAACACGACATTGAACTATTGATTGAAGGTCTGCAATCGATGTCTTTAAATAAATTAACATATATTGCAATCAATCATTTAGTTGGTTTTTTTTAATGGAATTAATTATACTTCTTAAGCCGGGGTCCCACGGCGCGTAAAACGACGGGCCGCGCCGGATGACGCTCCGCCTGTGTGCGCCCGGCGCGTCGCGTACAGAGCGTTCCGAGCACGGGCCACCACGGATGCATCGTTTCCACGGCGCGTCCGTCCGCCTTGGCGCGGTCTGGCGCGTGAAAACGCGGGCCGTGGGACCCCGGCATTACTCTTATTTATCAAGGAACAAACGAGCTTCAATACTTAAGGTGATAAGTGAAATTTTTGACGTTTTGTATGGGCTGAGTCTACCCGGATAAGATGGAAAAAGTGATAAAACTGCATTATCTCGAAAACCATCAAATTTAAAAAGAAACTGTCTGTAATTTATTTAGCTAGTATGATTATCTTACGAATTATATAAAAATAAACTGTTTAGCTACTCGTATTCATAGCTTTGATTAAAAACGAAACTCGAGTTTTTGAAGAGCCAACTTTGGAAAATAAATCTATCGAGAAAAGTTTCACCAATCGTGTTTCTGTCTGTGATTTATCTAGATTATATCCTTAAGTTATCTTTGTCATGAAAAACAAAACTGTATGTTTTGCGGTATTTGAGAAAAAACGATTCTGCATTCATCAAAACATATACTACTCGCCTTAAATGAATTGCGCTACTGCACATATTTTCTTAATGGAACTTACATATTTTAAAGAGGTTCTCAATCCATTTTCTTCAATATAATGTTTTTTTCTCTATTATGTAGAGAATAGTCCGAAGTAGGTCCCATTAAAATTGTATTTATGTAGGACTAATAGTATTTTCATAATACTTAAAAAAGTGTGAGTCATTTTCCACATTTACGTCGGTTTTGTTTTTAGTTTTTATAACGTACTAGCCGACCCGTGACAGACGTTGTCCTGTCAAATTTCAATAATCGAATAGTATAATGTTTTTAGTCTGTGATGTCAGATTTGTTGCACACCAGCGCCATCTACACAGAAATCATCCCTTTTGCATTTTTTATCGTCTTGGGGATGTTTTTCATATTTTAAAGTAGTCTATTATTTATTCGGGCATTATACAACTACAGCAAATTTCAACTCAATCCGTTTTGTTGTTTAAGCCTGATTGAGGAACAAACATACATACAAACTCACAAACTTTCACATTTATAATATTACTAGCGACCCGCCCCGGCTTCGCACGGGTAGCATGTTATTATACATATAAACCTTCCTCCTGAATCACTCTATCTATTAAAAAAAACCGCATCAAAATCCGTTGTGTAGTTTTAAAGATATAAGCAAACATACATACATACATATTACATATTACATACAGACGCGGGAAGCGGAAAGCGACTTTGCTTTATACTATGTAGTGATTAGGATTAAATGTAAAAAGTCCAGGGTTACATAAGTGCGGTACTGTATAAATACCTTCTTAGATTAAACTCAATGGTACGAAATCACAAACGCTCGCGTGATGGCATCCCAGCGTCATGAATGAACTCCATTCAACCAGTTTGGTCGCGCACTGATTACCTCCTACCTTCTTGCCACTTTTAATCTTATCTACTACACTTGGAAACTCCACGTGAACTTGAATCGGAAACTCATCGGCCCGCTTCTCTAGGGTTGCCAGCTCGACTTTCTAAAAAAACCTTTACTTTTTCCACAGAATTTGGTAGAGCGATTTTTGCGTTTTTGATTGTTTCCAATAAAAATCTTTATTAACACTTTTTTTATACATATGCTGATAATACATGAAGTGGGATAAGGATTGTTGATTTAATAAAAATATCTTGGCAATATAAGATATGCAAGGCAGAAGCAAAAATAGCAGTTAAGAAGCTTATAAACACGCCGAAGAAAATAGAAGGTATAAATAAAACATAGTAACTGCAATTCTATATTCACGTTCTTATCATATTTTTACTCTTTATCCAAACTACTATCAAAACGATACCAAAGGTATACAAACCAATGCAAACTGCGCTTCATGCGAGCTACTAGCCCGGTTTGCAAGACCAAACAAACTGGTCAAGCCCGGCATCCGGCCGAGGCGGCAACCCTACCATAACTAAAAAACTGACCGTTGCCTTCCTCTTCCATTCACACCTTTTTATGATGTTTTTGTGAATGAAGTCGTGTTCGGGATAATTATTGAATTTCGACAATTCGTTACGAATATCGATGAGCCGGAAGCCCATCGGCGCGGCTGATTGCGTTGCTGATCAAATTCCAACGTTACGAAAGTAATTTTATGGTTTTTAAACCGAATCTCATAGATATGAAAAATTTTGCTTTTAAAATATGAAATACTAGCTTTGGCCAGCGGCTTTACTCGTATGGTACCTATAAAAGTAACGACGACCCCGCACCGCGAGCCATGCAGCTGAGATTGTCAATCATAAATCAGAAAATTTGTGAAGATGTTTGTATGTTAGATTTGTGACTCAATCACAAACAATCAAACGGATTTGGATAAAACTTGAAATATATAAGCCGTGTTGGCCGAGTGGGAGGTACTTTGACTTTCAATCTTAAGGTCGTGGTTTCGAATCCCAGCGTGCATCAATGGATTTTTCGGTTCGAAAAATTTATATGCGCATCAAAAGACGTGCTCAAAACGGTGAAGGGAAACATCGTGAGAAACCCAGTTAGTATTATAAGCGGCGATGGGCTTGCAACCTGTCACGTATGGAATGCTAACTACTGAAAAATGTGGGCATGTGATAAATATAATGTTTGGACGTGCCTCTGACATCTTCAAAGAATCTAAGCGTCTGGAGATCTGAGAGGATGTCTACCGTACTTGGGGATTACAGTCGTGATCCTTTTTTTTAAGATACATAGCGTATGCCCTGAAATATATGCTACTTTTTACCCAGGTACTATAAACGAAGCCGCGGGCGGAAACCATTTAATTATAATTATTGTGTTAAGGGGCTCCCAGTCGACGATTGCTCTTTTTCAAAACGAAAAATAAAATACTTCTGAACAAGCCACATCTCCTATTTTTATAAGTATATTACTTCAGGTTCCTACCTGCATTTCTATTAAGCTGAAAACATAATAGCAGAAACTTTTCACGATAAAAATATTATGTCTAAATGATACGTTTTAGAATTTATGATCGAAATATTTTATATACCTACTATTAAAATCAACTTGTGATTTATTGTTAAAGATAGGTAATATGTAGATCTACAATTCTATTAGAACAGATTTTTGATAAGTAATTATACATAATTTATATCATTAATTTATTCGAAAAGCTAACGGGGAGCACGCATCGCCCATGGCTCAGTACCCCTGTGACTACTGTCAGAGACAGACGTGTGTTTGACGTCATTGCAGCGGTCGGAAAAATTATTTACGAATTGAAAAAAGATGGGTAATATTTCAAAAAAAAAAACAAGAAGAGAAAATGGTTACGTACCCTAAGAAAACATGCTAAAAATATAAGAGAAATAAAACAGTAAGTAAACCTTCCTATTTTATCAATTTTACCTGTCTACGTTATCTTTGATAATCTTGTGAAAAATATTAGGCAAAGAAAACAGTAAGTACTTACATAGCTACATACTTTATCATACATACATACATTTATACATAAAATAACGCCTGTTTCCCAGAGGGGTAGGCAGAGATCACGGCTTTTCACTTGCTACGATCCTGACATACTTCTTTAGCATTCACTCTCATCACATTCCTCATGCATGCTCGTCGGTTTAGAGTACTCTTGACCCGGCTTTTTTTCAAAACGTTTCCAATATGGTCCAGGAAAATACGAAGAGGTCTTCCTCTTCCAACGCTCCTCTTCGCTTTCACACTCGCCTTATATACCTGTTTTGTCAATATCTTTCTTCATTCATTCTCTTCACATTCCCAAACCATCTAAGCATCCCTTTCTCAATCCTCTTTCACTCCACAACGTTTTCATCACGCTATTTTTCACTCTAACTTTCAAAGTTATCCTACACATACTTCTCAAGGCTCTCATTTCTACTGCATTTATAAATCACCTACTTCTCATATTATCCATAAAAATACTGGTCGTATCAACTCTTTATAGTAGGTAGGTGTGTGGCATTCTGCTGACTTATTTTGTAGGTAATAAGTTTTTTTTATGGATAAATTGTAGGGAAAAAATCTGGAACGACCAGTCGGATTTGCGTATCTAACATAACAATACGCTTATTTTCAGAACTTTCTCGAAGGATGATAGTTCAGCATCATCACTAACACTTCTAACCATAGCAAAACCCGCAGTTGAACAAAATAGGTACGTATGAATAATAATATATTCAGCGGGATATATAAATCCCAAGATTTTAGTAAGAATCGGTTCAATGATCCAGTCATTTTTGTTACATAATGTTCAAAGAACATGGCGCATACATAACAGACTACGTTTTGGTGGCTGATTGTGTTCTAATAGGTATATTTTCCATAACCCGCCACTCTGTGACACAGAGCAGAGTCCCGCCAAACACGCAAGTTTTTTAAAAAAATTACTTTGACAGACAAAGAGTTTTTACTTCCTATTCTACCAAGGAGTATTAATGCCACCTGCTTTATTACGTAGGGATAGTTCATCACTACATAGTTTAAAACAAAGTCGCTTTCTCTGTCCCTATATCCCTATGTATGCTTAAATCTTTAAAACTACGCAACGGATTTTGATGCGGTTTTTTTTATTGATAGAGTGATTCATGAGGAAGTTTTTTATGTATAATACATGCATAATATAGTAGATAAATACTGATAATTTTAGAGGTTTCTAATGTGATGTCGTAAATAAACACATTTTTTTGCGCTTACATTGCAAACGCTGGCTGAACCCCACGAGATATATCAAAATAATGTACCTACACCTGTACTACAGTAATTGTAAACGTCTACAAAAAAGTCCGCGATGGTATTTTACACATAGCGAAGCGGGCACGGGTCAGCTAGTTGATTTATATAGCGCGAGTTTTACTAAGAGATTATTGTATACCTACTATCACAAATAAGAAATGCTTATGTACTCTTGCTCCTCGTTCGCCTTGCGTCAAACAAGGTGGAATGTAAATAATGACATTAGCCTACAATCATACCTTTGTGAAAAAATATCGATAAATCTACGATCATACAATAATTATAAAAAAATATGGCATAGCACAGAAAATATTTATTTTTTTATTTATTTATGATATTTCAGACCTGAGGAGACCAACACTGACATCCATAGAGCAACACTCCGGTCCGCCGGACGGCCCGTGTTGCTTTATGCTGACACCTCTTCAAACTACAGTGGACTACAGTGGCAACACCAGCGGTCTGACGTCAAATTCAGCTGCTTGGAAATAATTTAGTATATAAATAAGTTTTACTGTAATTTATCAATAAATTAATATCGGTCAGAAATAGTATAAATATACCGTACCAGTGTTTGTGATTCTTAAAAACTAGTAAAATCACATAAAAAGTGTTTCAAAGTTTTGGATTTTTGCCGGCAACGAACTCAACAAATAGTGAATTTACACCGAAGTTACATTGTTCGAAGTGGATTTATGCCTGTAAACTGTTAAACAACTGCTGATTGGAGCTCGTCGATAAACCTGGGGAGTATTTGTATTCTTTTTTATTAGTTTAACATAACCAATACCACGACACAATCACATCATACTTGCTCAACGGATTCGTTCGTTGAGTCACGTCACATTTCAAAACAAAAAGGCTATGTTTTTTTTCTCTCTCAACTTGACAATTTAGTGGAAGCTGAGTTGATGTTCGAACGTCTGCCTCACACAAGAAAAACACTTACAAAACACTATCACAGTTACCTACTAACAATAAATATCTCATGTATGAGTCACAATATGTAACTTAAATTTTGTTATTACTTTATAGGTTTTTAATTGATATAATTATAGATTAACTAAGTTCTTACCAGCATTTTTTTTAATGATATTTATACTACTGTGTTTAATAAGTACATTGGTAGCCCAGTAATTGCCCTTGACTTGTTTGGGAACCTCTGGGCTTTGTAAATACTAATACCTAAGCTAGTAGTGCCTAATTAGCTTATTCATATTATTATTATTTTTTTCCCTTTTTAGTGTATCTATAAAAATAGGAATATCCTAATGTAGTGAGATAAAAGGATACATAAATAATCTATGTAATTCTTAATTATAAAGTGATAAATAAAAAAATATTTTCATTTTTTAATCTAATACTATTGTTCTGGTCACTTTCTTCTATCCCCTTTCTTTTCATATGTATATCTTTCCCTAGCTATTATTAACCAATTCAATCTCTTACAATTTTTCATACATTCACACTTGCTCACTACTGTGTTTCAGATTACATCACAATGACGATGACTCGGAAGGCATGCAACTTGGAAGCAAAACTCAAAGTGGTTACATTGGAGCTCAAAGAATCAAATGAGATTCGAAAGCAGCTGCTACAAGAACGAGAGGAGAGTGAAGCTGAGATGCTGGGGATTCTAGGCAAAAATCAATCCCTCAAGAAAGAACTTTCCGCGCTCCATGCTCAGTATGAAGACGTTCTTGAACAATTGCAACGGTTGCAGTCAATGTTGCAATCTGTAGATCAGTGCCATGAAACCTACGGTTTAGCTCTGCAGCACAATAAGGACCTACAGCAAGAGTTATCCGAGTGTAAAATTAAAATGGACCAATTAGAATTACAACAAGTGCCCATACCTAATAATTTTTGTAGTCTGGATTTACAGACTGAACTTTTAAACAGTGAGCCTGACTTCTCATTAATAGATCTCACTACACCAAACTGTAAAAATTCGTTCTCACTGATTAAAGGGAGTAACAAAATCAAAAAATATGTAAAATTAAGTAATTTTATTAAAAAATCTGAGAAAAAACTAAAAAAGCACAAGAATGTATTTGATCATGCGAAGCTTAGTAAAGAAAAATGTATCTTAAACGAAGAATTACAAACTTGTTATAATTTAATAGGTCGCAATTCATTGGAATTGGACTACATGTCAGAAAAAATTGTAGAATTAGAGAGATCACTTCATGATCAGACATGTCAATATCAAAAAGCTGTACAGGATGTCTCTGATAGAGAACAAAAATTCAATAACATGGTAGAATTAGTAAGCAATGATAGCATATATGTACAAGTATGTAATAGTAGCTCGCAGACCGATCCTCATATGTCTGAACAATGCACATCTTGCACAGCACAGTGTACTTCAATGCGAGTTTCACCACTTGTATCTCAGGTGCAACCTACGGTTAGTTTATCAATTGAAGTACCACCAGTGCAGGATACTCAGTCTCCAGTTAAACAGCCAAGACCCTGTCAACAGACCCGGAAGACTGTAATATATTCGGACAAGATAGGCGTAGGGATAGGTTTGTTGCTCAGTGATCAACTAAGGCAGACAGTCACAAATAACTGTTTCCCGAATGCCCCCATTAACTCTTTCACTGAAAGTATTAAAATGGATATTTTTGACAAGGACACCACTTTGATAGTGCAATTAGGAGAGAGCTGTGGTGTCAAGATGTTAGACTTAACTTGTCTAGTTGAAACGAAAATTAATAGTATGTGCATTCCCATACTCAAAATGTTTGAGTTCAAAGGATAATCAGATTATTTTTAACCTGAATTTAATATTATATAATTTGACATGTTGTCATAGTGACGTTTTGTATTTTGAGAGTAATATGGGAGCCCCCCTTAAATATTTATTTTATTCTGTTTTTAGTATTTGTTGTTCGAGCAGCAATAGAAATACATAATCTGTGAAAATTTCAACTGTCTAGCTATCATGGTTCATGAGATACAGCCCTGTGACAGACAGACGGACAGCGAAGTCTTAGTAATAGGGTTCCGATTTTACCCTTTGGGTACGGAACCCTAAAAAACTAGCAGTCCGCCCCGGCTCCGCACGGGAGTAACGTATTATAACGATTTTATGGGTATTTTTTTACCCAGGTTACATTATCGAAGTTTTCATACGGATCCCTAATAGTTAGACATATGATATTGTTGACTAATTTGTAGATATTGATGTTCTCTTTAAAACTGTAGTACATTACTTTGCTCTATTGTCAATAATTTCCGCAGCATACGCGATATAAAGATATTTTTGGATTTTTTATCACACGTTGGGTTACATTATCGAAGTTTTCATACGGATCCCTGATAGTTAGACTTATAGTATTATATTTTTTTGTAGATATTGATGTTTTCTATAAAACTATAGTACATTACTTTGCTCTATTGTCAATAATTTTCGCAGCAAACGCGATATAATTATTTTTTTAGGATTTTTTTTCACACTTTGGGTTACATTTTCGAAGTTTTCATACGGATCCCTAACGTTTTTGAAAATACTATATAGCCTATGTCCATCAGGGATAATGTAGGATTCTAATGGTAAAAGAATTTTTTGAATCGGTTCAGTAGTTTCGGAGCCTATTCGATACAAACAAACAAACAAACAATCAAATCTTTCCTCTTTATAATATTAGTATAGAAGTATAGATTATTCAAACGCTAGAGCTTGGGCTGCGACACAATTGGAAAATAGTTATTACGAGCGGTGGACTACATGTTTCAAAGCGGCGTTGCCGCTCTGTGCTTTTGCGTCACGCGGCTCCGGGCGACGTTGCCAGCTCTCCAAGCGGGAGAGAGCATAGGACAGTTATTGGGATTTCTGGATACCTAATATGCAATTTTCGTAAAATTGACTTTTCGATTGGTCGATACATTTTTGTCAGTTTTTTTTTTTAGTTTTTAACGTAGGGTGAGAGCGATGGTTGTGGGCACTATAACAACATTTTGAATTTCAAATAAACGGTTTATATCGAAAAACTGATTATAACGACGATTTTTAAACAACATAGAATAGCAAGGGTTTTTTAACAGCGATATTTATTTATTAATTATTCATATTTAAGTAAATAGACAAAACGGGAAATATTTAGTTGTGATCAATCAAATCAGTCAACCTAAGGGCACCACCCACAACTCCAACACACCAGTACGTGGTCCTACAGCCTCCACAGTCCCGAAAAAGGCAGCACCGCCAGTGAGTCGCGCCGCGCCGCTTCGCGGTGCGCCTACCTGGGCTGCGAGCGCCCGCACTGCGCCTGCGACAGTTACAGCCGCACCTTCAGCACCTGCATCTTTTCGCATGGACATTGGCCAAGAATACGATAACGTCACGCAACGCGCGAAGCCCCGAAGCCAATGCCACTGCCTCTCTGCTGACATTATCCGTGAAATTATAAGGGAGGAACTAGACAGGAAATTCACTTCACAAGTCAAAGACATTCAATCTAAATTGTCTAATATAGAAGTTTCTCTTTCCTTCTATAGCTCTGAGCTTAAAGATATTGTTGCGTAAAGATATTGAAAATCTTACGATTGAGAGGTCTATTGAGCTGTCGTGTGTTGAACTGGGGTTTCAAAGTGATCCTTGTGATTTTATTGAAATAAATGATTTGGAGAACACAAACGTTTTTTTTTAACATGCCAAATCAATCTACAAAAATTTCGAGAAAAACTGTGTTTTTAGTTTTTTCATATCTTAAAATATGCCGGAAATACGCACTTTGATCGTAAATCAAAGTGCGTATTTCCAGCCGAAGGTTTTTAAAAACGCGGGCGGGCGCTCTCTAGCCGATGACGTCACACCCCGTCACGACCGCGATCGCAACGCTCAGTTTTGTTTCGATCGTAATATCTTCTGAATGGAATGTCTGATTAATAAAAAAGCTGACCAATATCAGACCATGATAACCATACCTTCGTATTAATCCTTATCCAAATAAATCATTTCATATTGAAAACTGTTTCAATACCAATATATAACTTTTTGAATTAGGTACTCAAATCGGACATTCCATTCAGAAGATATTACGATCGACACAAAACTTCCGGTGTAAAAACATGAAGATATGGTTTTGTTTAGGAAACAATCTAAAATAAATTTAAAACCAATATAGCATTGAATATGTACTGACCATTAATTATAAATTTTTAGGAGTGACTACAATATTCACTTCATTCTGGGATGTTCCCAAGGATTCTCCGGAGAAAGCTGTGTTACTTATAAAGAAAACTGAAACTATTCAATGAAAACAAGCCTGGTGGAACAGCTGGATAATAGAAATTAGTTTGTAAACATGAAAATAAACCAGAATATCGATTATTAACACTTTATTACTTCATTTCCTTTCCAATCACATAAAGTTATCATCGCTTCTCATGGTTTTTTACAGCCAGCTAAGTAGGTAGGTATACCGGATTGAGACAATGTAGGTTGTAGGGTTTTTGTTATCCAATCTAAGTTATGTTTCAGAGTATAATAGAAGCACAATAATATAACAATATCATACATATTATAAAAACACAAAAATAAATGCCTATATAAATGCACATAAATGACTTGAAGTTTGTATGATTATGTTGCTATTTGATGATGCTTCTCCCGGTACTGTTTGGGTCCAGGCGCGTCAAGTATATCGCAATAAAGTAAATTCCACTGCCTGCAAATTGAACCCAGAAGACGGTGGAGCAGTGCCACGCTGATTACGAGTTTCTTCTCCGCGACAGTGAATCCTTCGTCGACCTTCTGCGAGCCACGGGCTGCCGGTCGAGTGTGACAGTTGAGGCTGGCGGGACACCCAGCGCGTAACTCTTCTTCTGCTCGCTTGGCTTGTGAAACGGTCTCAATATTCGCGTCATTTATTTATGCTGACCGGTGTTGTATGTATGGCATTGGTTGACTCCGCCGCGCCAAGGATTTGCGTTTTGCACTGAGTTTTACATAGGTACATATAAAATGCCGGCTCTGTTTACATAAACATTTGTTCTACTTTTTTTTTTATGGAGTCTGTAGTCAGTGTTACTACATTTTTTTTTGTTTGACGTTAACGTTGACACTTATTTTTTTTTAATAAAATTAATTAACTATGTAGGTCCTTACCACGGCGTAGGTACCTACCCAGTAACCTGAGTATATACCTTGTATACAAACTACCTGATATTCTACATTGGTGTTGTATTGCAATTTAAATAATACATTGGAATACTTATGTTCCATAGATAGACATACCTACCTAATGCTAATCTACCACCTTTCGAACGAAGTCGCGCACGGGTCAGCTAGTAGGTTATAAACTTATTTATCACTAAAAGAATCAACTCGGTACCTAGTTATCTCACTGCTGAAAATGCATAATATTATGTAGATAAGGCGTAGGTTTGTATTTGTACCTACATACGTAGCAATACCCAGTTTAACATTTTTGTTGGGATAAGTTGCGAAACCAAACTCACAAAAATCATGTCATATCAAGGACAAAAAACTTGTTTTGCATTTTTACAGCAACAACAGGTAGGTAAAATCATTCGACATGCATGTTTCCGTGGGTGTTCCGACTTGGCAAATAGAAAATAGAGTTGGACGAGATGCCCAGACAACATTAATTATTTGATGCATTTATTTGGTTATTTCATTGATTGCATGTACACAAAGTTTTTGTCTTTGAAAACCCATAAAAAAACATCCTGTTTTGCCGCGGCGCGCACCTGATTAACTGACATTGACATAACACATACAAAGTTTTTATAGTTCATCTGTCAAATCGGCATGTACCTAGCGCACTGACCTCTATTGTATAATAGAGGTCAGTGACCTAGCGAGTTGAAGGTAAAATGGCTACTCATGCTAAAAACAACAACGAGATAATGCATCAGCACGATAATTTCAAAAAAATATTTATTTTTTTCCCATACTTGATAGTACTCCCCCACCAGATAGTAAAGCCTATTACCAGCCTACGCAGGTACCAGAAACGCGATCTCATAAAAACTGTCGATAATATTTACGATAAGCATACGCCATCTAGAGCTTGCCGTTGTCAACTGTCAGTGTCGTTTCGGCCGCGGTTTTCAGAGCTTACCGCGCCTTAATTTATAGTAATATCTACTCGAAACGTCGGTTTTCTATTACGATTAAGTGCAGTTGTGTGTCGGGTGGGTATTAGAACGGCATTATAAAGCGAATCAGTGGTAATAACGACGGGATCTAATTAAATTGCCGCCAATAATAACAGCGGTCCCCCTGGCAGACCCCTCGACATTTATTATTCGTGCTACACAACGCGGGAATGAGGTGTAGTGCGACACAGCTTACTGTTACTGTTTATTAATTCGAATTGCATTTTTAGATGTAATATTCCTGTCAACTGTTACACTGGGTTTTCTTTTTATTTTATTATTCGAGCTACACAACGCGGGAATGAGGTGTAGTCCTTCATAGCTTACTGTTACTGTTTTTAATCGAATTGCACTTTTGGAAGTAATATTCGTGTCAACTGCTAAAACTGCTAACTTTTTTTTGTTTCACAAAATAGGATCTGAGCGCTTGAAAATCTTGAGAGAAGGATCTACTAGGATTACAGACGTGATCTTTTTTTCTTAGGTATATGTTTTTATACGAAGAATTTTGAATTAAGAAATTTGTCAATCAATCTTGTTGGTCTATTCGATTTCTCAAATACCTACTTTACAATTTGAAAGTAGTGGATTTTTGTAATGTATGCACATAATAACATTAAGTTTTTTTTATAAAATTAAATCATCACGGGCCGTACTACAATCTCTAAAGTACGAATAAAGCAGTCTTACTTTAAGAGCGAAAGTGACGCATCGCGAGTATTACTGCTTTACTGCATCTTACTTTGGAGATTGTAGTACGGCCCCGCTACCAAGATTACGATACGAGTATAATAACGGAACTTCAGAGTTGTGTCACACTAAAAGCTGACACGTTACGGAACAAAATAAAAATGTTTTGAAACTCTTTCCGAAGTGAGAGACTGTTATAGAAGCGAGTGCGGTATTTTTAGAAATGTCTGATTAGTAGGTCGGCTGCCGAGGCCAATTAAAGGGCATCTGTTACAAATCTTAACACGTTTCAAGGATCATTAAGGACACATACTTGATGAGACAATGAACATTGTTTTTATATTTCTGTCAAATGGCTCTTAAAAACCACTTTTTTCGTCTCAACTCCAAACGAATTTTATCATAATTTAATTAATTTGATTATTTACGTTACTACGTTATCTTTTTTTTCGTTCTTCCTAGTTATTTCCTAAATAAGATATTAATCTATGTATTATGTTAATCTAAGTACTAAGTTTATGAATAAAGATTTATTTAATTGTATAATGTTAACAATCATTAAATTTAAATTATGAATTACTAATACTGTTTTAATTTATTAATTTTATTATTGAAGATAATGCTTTATCATCACATTTTTCGTCTTGTCCGGATAGACTCACACATACTAAAGAAAAGAAGACAATATTATTGACTATATTTGGTGTAGTAATCATATTTAAAAAGATTACTGACAGTACATTGTCTTAATTTTAAGGTGATACACCAAATATTTGTCTTTTGTGAATCTACCCGGACAAGACGACAAAAATGTTAATGCATTCTCTTGTAATTTAATAAATAATAAATTAAAATTATCGATTGTCAAAATCATCTTCTTCTTAATATATATAAATTACGCGTCACGATTGTCCGCTAACCGATTTTAATTAAACTTTGCACCCCGTGTGCAGTTTGATCCAACTTGAAAGATAGGATAGCTTACATCTTAATTTTTATAGTCGCAATGTTATTTTATTGCAAATTATTTGTTTATTATCTGACAGTCACAATTATCTGTTAGCTCCAAAAGATTCCAACAGATGGCGATATCTGTTGACACAGCATCGTGTGGCCTGGTCTGCTAGTAAATAAATAAATGTAATGCTAAAATGAACATTATAGATTCATATCAAATTTATCTGATACGCTTATTGTGGTATTACAACTCACGGCAATCCAGCCTCACCTCTATATTGTAACACTCGCATCTCCGTTTCATTGCCCGCCCGGGAGTACATCTGCCACTCACCCCCCCGAACCCCTCGCCCGCCGCGTCCATTAGTGTTTTGTGAATGATTTAAAAGCTCTTTCGGATAACTACTCTGTAAGTGAGTAATTTAAGACTAGCTTCCCATTTTATCAGTGCTCCCCAAATTTGAGTGCGCATTAAAACATTAGTGTTTCTGTGTAGGGCTTTATGAGTAAATGGATTGCAATCTCTAATTTGCTATTCGTTTGGATAAACTTGAGATGCTTTTAATGAATTGAAAGCGAGTGGGTTTACTTTTTTATTTATAGCTACAGATTTAGACATGTTTCAAATGTAATGTTTGGCCGTACCTTTGACTAACCCTTTTAGACATCCTCTCAGATCTCCAGGCGCTTAGTCGCTAGTCAGAGGCAAGTCTAAACATTGCATTTAAAACATGCCTACAGTTTGCAGTAGCTAGCCTACGTGACAGGTTGCAAGCCTATCGCTACACTACGATTTATGTGCACTCAGCGGACATAATGAAATCAAAAGCCGTACATCAAATGAAAAAAAAAATTAAAAAATATTGTTATATAATTTTTTTTATGCCGTCCAATATAATTTGATTTTAACCAATTGATTACAAGCAGTGCAACAGTTTTCGCCAGGACATAGTCACTAAATTTGTACCAACTTTGCGAAACAAACGATCATAATTCGGAATTTCCGCAACCGCGGGGAAAGCGGAAGAAAATCCGTCATCTCCGGCTCGTAAACAACGCTCGTATGAGCACGCGGTTTTAGACAAATCAGCTAGGTCACTCTTAAGACGAGTAATAAATGTTTTTGATGAATGCAAAATCGTTTTTTCTCAATAACCGCAAAACATACAGTATTGTTTTTTATGACAAAGATAACTTAAGGATTTAATCTAGATAAATTATAGACAGAAACACGATTGGTGAAATTTTTCTCGATAGATTTATTTTTCAAAGTTGGCTCTTCAAAAACACTAGTTTCGTTTTTAATCAAAACTATGAGTAGCTAAATAGTTCATTTTTATATAATTCGTTAGATAAACATACTAGCTACCTAAATTAAAGACAATTTTTTTTTTAAATTTGATTATTTTCAAGATAATGCAGTTTTATCACTTTTTCCGTCTTATCCGGGTAGAATCAGCCCATACAAAACGTCAAAAATTTCACTTATCACCTTATAAAAATATATATAACACGCGAACTATCCGCCTGACGTCGGCGATTCATCTAAAAGCGCGTTCGAGTTTGGACACAGCTTTTACCAGTACTCGAAACATTCTCGAACGACGAAGAAATCGTAGTTTTAGTATTTTTTACACACGTGATGTTTTTGCCGAGCAACCAACACCGGTTAATTATTGAAACTGGTAAATTTTGTTATTATATTTAGTTGTTAGGTTTTTAAAACTGTTTTCACGGTCAGAACACATTATATCAAATCGATATCAAACGATTTCACTTATTGTATTATTACGCTCCTATTTATTATTGGTTATTCGTTTTTTAAGTGTTTTTATTATTCGGATTGTAATAAAGTAATTTTCCATCATAGGTAATTAATATCAATATTAAAAATTATTTTTTTGATATAAAAGACTCAAATCAAAATCGATTTGATTTGAATCGAGTGAACAAGCTATTTACAAGCTTTGATGGTAGTGCATGTAAATGAGAGTTACTGTTATGATAATTCATTGGCGGGGGATGGGAGATAAGATAGCGCTTTGTTTGCGCCCGCCGGAGACACGGCCCATGGACCGCGCCTAATCGCTTTAGGGTTAAACTTTTTACACTTGGCACTCATTAGAACCACGAAAAAAAAACAGTTCACTTAAACTAATTACAACGTAAACTGAATTTTTCTCGTGCTATAATTATTAGTACACTCTGGCTCTGTCACTGGTTGTTACTTGACCATCCTTTCCCAGAGGGGTAGGCAGAGATCCTTTAATTTGTTTTATAGTAAAATAACGTACTAGTAGCAGTAGTAGTTACCTAGTTACATTTATTTGTTAAAAACTTATTAGCATGCCAATTCTTCTAAGCAGGGTCGGGTCGCAAGAAATAAAACCGGCCAAGTGCGAATCGGACTCGCACACGATGGGTTCGTGTGCGAGTCATTATCTATAAAAAACTGGTCAAGTGCGAGTCGGGCTCGCGCACAAAGGGTTCCGTACCATTATCTATAAAAAAATTACGTTGAGCCACCCTTATATATTTATTTTATTCTGTTTTTAGTATTTGTTGTTATAGCAGCAACAGAAATACATATTCTGTGAAAATTTCAACTGTCTAGCTATTACGGTTCATGAGATACAGCCCTGTGACAGACAGACGGACAGACAGACAGACAGACGGACAGCGAAGTCTTAGTAATAGGGTCCCGTTTTTACCCTTTGGGTACGGAACCCTAAAAAACGGCAAAAAAACACGTTTGTTGTATAGGAGCCCCACTTAAATATTTATTTTATTCTGTTTTTAGTATTTGTTGTTATAGCAGCAACAGAAATACATCATCTGTGAAAATTTCAACTGTCTAGCTATCACGGTTCATAAGATACAGCCCTATGACAGACAGACGGACAGCGAAGTCTTAGTAATAGGCATTATTACAACAACGGGAAATTACTCACGTAAATGAGACGGCAATGCGAGCAGGGTAGCGCGCGCGTTATGGTCCACTCACCCTGAAGAAGATTCTCTAGATGAATCGAAACATTGTCGGTGTCCTCATTGACAATTTATCATTTACGTGAGTAATTTCCCGTTGTTGTAATAATGTGTAGTACAACTCACGAAAGTTTTGAAAGTGAAATCTTAGTAATAGGGTCCCGTTTTTACCCTTTGGGTACGGAACCCTAAAAAACACTGCTTTACCCATTTTCTATGTGCATGTGCATGTATTTATAGGGCTTACTGCGGTTGTGCTGGGCCGCCACATATTAATAAAATGTATTTTGTCTTTGACTTTGCCTTGAGAGAATACATAAAACCTCAGACTATATAGTTATATAGTTAATAGCTATCAGTTACTTCAAATACTATTATTACTTTCAAACAACAACATAATAATGACTTGTTATAACTGGGTACTTCGGTGTTGGATTGAAGATAAGATACCGCTTTGTTTGCTCTTGCGCCGCCGCGGTCTCAAGAACCGCACCTATTCCTTTTAGGGTTAAACTTTATACTTGGCCATCAAAACTTGTTTGAATTCAGTGAGATAAATGTATGTTTTCGTTTTAATAACTAAAACTAGCTATAATGGTTCTTGAGATACAGCCCTGTGACAGACAGACAGACGGACAGACGGACCGCGAAGTCTTAGTAATAGGGTCCCGTTTTACCCTTTGGGTACGGAACCCTAAAAAACTGTCGAAAGTCAATTTAGTTAGATCAATCGAAAAGACAATGTAGGATGTAGTTTTTGAAGTCAAAGTCTAACTCATAGCGTTTATTACATTATACCATTTAAAATCGTAATCAAATTTAGTTTAGTTTAATTTAATTATAATTATTTGTTATTAATTGTTGCCTCACAGCTCAGTTGGTAGTAACTCTGCCTTCTGCGCTGTAGGTTGAGGGTTCGACCAGGGCAAATATTTTTAATATTATTAATATTTACAAAAAAAAGTATCTAAGTATTCTATCTGTTATCTGGTTCCCAGTTTTGCTTAGTTTGGGGCTATATGGCGCTGTATATAAAGTCCACCAATATTTATTTATTTTACGTCTTTTGTGTACATAATTTTTCATAAAAAAATAAAATAAACATAAAATGTATTATTGATAGAGCGAGTATAGAGATAGCGAGTAATAAGCGTTTTTTGCGTAATTTACGTATTTTTTTTAATTTGCTTATTTTTGTAAACTCTATGAGTTCTATCTGTCTATTAGTTCTGAACATCTTTATTTTAAAGTATATTATGAAAACAATAATTATTATGAAACGATGGGATAGAATATGTACAAGGCCGCAAAGAAAGCGGGTCAGTAACTCCGTAACAAAAATAGTTAAACCACTCAGAATAACGATATAAAATAAATACAAGTTGTTACACCTGATCTGAGTAATTAAACACTTGTAATAATACCATGGGGGTTAGCAGATAAGATAAGGTTTCGTTTGAGTCCCGTTAGCCAACAATCGGTCCGACCCCTGTCCGATCCCCATCGTTTTAAACTTTTATAGAAATCTTTGGGGTTATGTAAAAACTATGATTATCATGTTGATGATCATAGTTATATATCTACCTACGATAGATATCTCTACGCTTCCAATGCCAGTAGGTGCCTAAACTGTATAAAAAGCGTAGGTATTACATGATAGTTTTTAGGGTTCCGTACCCAAGGGGTAAAAACGGGACCCTATTATTAAGACTTCGCTGTCCGTCTGTCTGTAAGTTTGGCTTCTACAGGGCTGTATCTCATGAACCGTAATAGCTAGACAGTTGAATTTTTATATTCATGTATGTTATAAAGTAGCTGAGTTTTTATTCTAGGGTGTAATCTATATAGACAACAAGTTCCATCTTAATCCGTTTAGTCGTTTAGGCTTGATTGAGGCACAAATATCCAAACATACCAACATCCTCACAAACTTTGGCATTTATAATACATATTAATAAGATAATTATAATAAGATTATCATGACACTTGAACTGATTCGAGTATCATCTAATATTTTGTCGACAGCATCCTTTAAAAAAACAAAAGAAATCTAGTCGATCCTATCTATTTGAGTTTACGAAATAGGTACCTACCTACATACATTTTTAAGCATCAAAATCGCATAATAGTTGCAAAAATAACAACAATTATTGCGTTATTAAATACAGAAGCCAAAAGCGATACAATCTAATCTGTGGATTAGTTCAAATCGTGATGACGCCGTCTCGTAGCCCTTTGCGTCAATGCGATGTTTTGTCACTAAACGATAGCTGTCATCGAATCGACAATAGAGGAGATTGGGGTAAATTGGTAGATAAAAATAATTCATCCCTGGATGTGTAGTTAACGAGCGGCGCAGCGGGGTCTCCCCTATCTGCTTCCCCTGCAGACACTGTGACGCCAGTGCGAGGAATACGAGATATTATTATAATTATTATTGTCAGAAAATCTGATATTACAATTACTTTTATCTGTATAAATTAAAGATAAATGCTGTTCGTTGATAGTTAAGTATATCACTATAGTACGGCTAGACCGATTTGGTCAATATGTTTTAAAAGGTTTAAATAAGGTTTTTTTATCGAACAATCTATGACATTTTAGGTAAACTAATCTACAACAATGTAAGGAAATACAGAGGTTATTTTTTATTTTTTTTTCTTTAGGAAGAAACTGCTAGTTGCAATTATTTCTGTCACTACCTACAATATTATGGTGATAACAAGCTGATCTGTCTGATGATGGAAGCGCGAGGAAAATGATACTCTTCGATGATGTACCTACTAGGTATAGCCACTATTGTGGAGACGATTTTTTTTTTCTAAATTGCGTTAATATTCATAACAAACAGGTAGCGCTGGTGCGCGGGCGCAGGTCACTCATTGTTCACGCTGATGAGCAGCATCGAACAAAGGGGCAAGTCATGGTGAACAATGCTAATGTGCCTGAACAAAATGCCTTTTAGATTTCTATTTACAAGAAAGCTCACAATAATATTACATTTTTGATTTATAACTATCCTTATCCCATACCATAGACATAGACTATTGTGGAGAGATTAGTTCCATCATATAATGCCGTTATGAAGCAGTGACCAGAAAATTTTAACTAATTTGAAAAGTGTATCGCCGACTTTACGATATCTAAGATATTTAAAGATAAACAGATAATATTTTACTTACTAACGTTACTTTTAATCCGAAAAATGCTAAAAAGATGAATTTGGTATGGATGGAGCTGGCATTCAAAAAATCTGACATTCAGTCGTCATAGCAACGCAGTTTCGACTATTTAAAGATACGCATTTGACCAAAATTCTTAATTTATTTATCAGGTTATAGGAAAAAAAATTAAATTGCCTTTTTTCTATGCGATTATTGAAATTTGCAGAGGACAAAGTCTGTCGCGGGTCGGCTAGTCATTATAATAATTCACAAAAATGCGTTTCTCTTGAAGCTTGTATTTCATGAAGCTGTTATTAGACTTATTTGTGGGAATGATAGGGAATCGCACTTTGATGCTTTTCTATGTATCGCTACAAAGCACCTAAACTAATAAGTATTGCAGTCCTATATCAACCTCGTTAAAACTTCATACGTTCCGGAGTACTTTAACAAGTTCGCCTTCCTTTATGATTTTTAAACGACAGCCGACTTCAATTTACACGTGTTGAGCGGTAGGTTATTTGTATGATGCCAATTATCAAGGATTTCTCGGGATGAATAGCTAGTACATTGATGGAAAAATAATCTTTATACTTCTTTCTGCGGAACGGAGGGAAAGATTAGGCCTACTAGCCGATCCGGGACAGATTTTGTCCTGTCCAAATAACAATAATCGCATAGAAAAAAGCACTTTCAGCCAACTTCCATTTTTTTTTTCGCTATAAACCTTGACCTGATAAAATAAATTACGAATGTCGGTAGAATGCGTAGGTTTTTATCATTTAGGGGTTGTTTTTCGGATTATAAGTATCCCTAATTTTTATTCAGATTTTTATATTACAGCAAATTTCATCATGATCTGTTTGGTAGTTTAGGCCCGATTGAGGCACAAACATAGGTCTTTTCTCAAACTTTTGCATTTTAATATTATTAGGATAGTATTGTCAAGACTAAGGTCAAATGCCTTCATCATCCATCAGACGGTCTAGCTCTGTGTCTTTTGTATTATCTACTAGAGGTCAACCATTTATACCTGAACTCCTTCAGACATTATGCAAAGAAAAAATGTCAAAGCCATCGTTCCATGAAATCACTTACGATACTCATCATCCCCACATTGTAGGCTAACGTTACCAAAGTGATAGTGGAAGTTGTTTCACATACAGAAAAATGAATATGAATATTGAAAAGCTAAGTGGGTAGGTATTCTAGGTATAACATGTTAAATTATTATGAGCGCTTATAGATCTGGATCAGAGTAGATGTTTAACGTACTTGGAGATTATTAGTCGTGATGATCCTATTCCATTTTCAAATTATAACGACCTTCTAAAAATTATACTTCTTGCTTCTTTTTCATAAATTTTTTCGTATAAATACGAAAAAAGTTCCGACTATTACTATTCGCACAAAAAGTTTGGTAGAACTAATTGGTAAGTAATGCAAGCAAATTTAAAAGCAGAGGATCATTTTGAGAACCATTAAAGCTAAAGAGCCAGTTCATGGATATTACCAGCAATAAATAATTTAAAACAATTCCAGGAAAGCTGAATAATTTCAATAAGTTATTTACAGAATGTGGCTCCGAACTCGATGACCTACTGAACTCGGCTCACCCCAAGTAAAAATGCGAGTAATTGATTGCATCGACGCGAGCTCATTCCACTGATTGTACAGAGCGTCCAATTGCATATTTAACGTATGGGAAGGACCCTTGTGAACCGTTGCCAATTTGGACGGGCACCCCAGCGGCTGGGGCCGACTACCCTGTTTGTATTACATTTATATTTGAAGTATTATTATAAGATGCAATGTGTTGGGCTCGATCGCAATCTTGCATCTTGGCTGCAAATGAAAAGTATAGCCGTAGTAACGGCTTCGGACGGGTGTAAATAAATATTTTTTATACCTTATTTAGCTTATATTATTTAAATTTTTGCGGAGAAATCTAAGTTAAAAAAAAATTAAATATAGCCTATGGTACTTGCTGATAATGTAGCTTTTGGTAGGAGAAAGAATTTTAAAAATTAGTCTATTAGTAATTTAGTTTACCCATTACAAACATAATTTTCTTCTCCTTTTACCACTTAATGTGGGATTAACACAATATGTTATAAAGAAGATTTGGCTTATGTTTTACAACCAGCCAAATGCTTGACGTCAACTCTCTTTGGAAATACAAAAAATTGTTTCCATTACAAACAAAAATACAAATGTTACCTCTAATCGTAGTGTAAATTTTAAGTGGAGCAGCGTTGCAAAATGATCTGTTTAAGGGCCGACGGCATGTCACTATCAGTGTGCAAATATCCCGCCCTCCGCAGATTAGATAAAACACAGAAAACGCGACGGGCGTCGTGGGAACAAACCAACAATTATGATATAGCCGCTTTAATTACATAACGTTTGAGCAAATTATTATACGCCATTAATCTCTCAAGAACAACGTTTGCGGCATCATAAATTACATTTTTGCACATTCGAGGTCGTCCAATGTGACTTGTTTGCTTTATATGAGGCGTGTTTCTATGCGTTTGAAATGTTTGAATTGGTGTGCGGAATTAATGTCATCATGTGTAAATGAATGCGCATAATTTTAACAAACTGTCGGATTTGCAGGAAACGCGAACAACCGAATCCCTGATCGTCCGGTATCTATGCAGATCTAAATTTAGAGAGTAATCGCTTGTTCAATAATACATGCCGGAGTGAACATTCACACTATTGAGAATAGAATGATATATTTACTTGGCGTGTTATTATTATGTTTAAACTACATTCCAAGATTCATTGAATATTCTGAACGTTCTTGAGTTAATTATCCGCTATATTTTAATGATTTATCGAACAAATACAGCTACAGAATTGCCATTATCGAACGCCATCAAAATTCTGTTTTATTGTTTTACTAGCTTTTGTGTAGATTCAGGATTTGTGACGACTTTATCGTGAAACATTAAAATTCCTGAAAATCAAAACTTTTTTATCCACCCCAACACAAATAAATGTATTATTCTTTCTTTCTTTCTATCTTTATTAAATTTAATAAAATATTATTTTTTTACGATCGGCCTAGCGGTTTGGCCTTGATAACGTCACAGACACACAGTAGACAGTAGAGAGTAGAGTTACTTTCGTATTAATAATATTAGTTTTGATTTTTCATCATCACACCCAACATATCCCTAAATTTTCTACACAGCGAAATACGACGATTCGCTTAAAAGAAGACTTGTCTCTGTATCTTAGGTGAAGGCGTGGATTTTACTCCTCTCACATGACCCTCAAAACAAATGCTTACTGCATTTGTTTTTTTTAGGGTACCGTACCCAAAGGGTAAAAACGGGACCCTATTACTAAGACTTCGTTGTCCGTCTATACAGGGTTAAGTAAAAAAAAATGTTAGTCAACCGAACGCAATTCCGATACTAGCAGTCAATAAGTGAAGAGTGATAATAAAAAGACATTCAACAGTATAGCACGGGTTTAGGACTGTTGCGATGAGTTAAAAAAAAATATATATTGGCGGACTTTACACACAGCGCCATCTAGCCCCAAACTAAGCAAAGCTTGTACTATGGAAACCAGACCTAACTGATAGAATACTTATATACTTTTTTTTTGTAAATATATACATATTAACACCCAGACACAGAACAAACATCTATGTTCATCACACAAATATTTGCTCTGGGTGGGGATCGAACCCACAACCTACAACGCAGAAGGCAGAGTTACTACCAACTGAGCTGTGAGGCCAGTCAGTCTGTTGTATTTAGTGCATACAATTTTTAAAGCTATAGAAATAGCCTTTACGAAATTGAAGTACAAAGTTACGAGTTCATGCGACTTTGAGAGGAATTTGTAATGGAATTTAAGCGATTGAATAAAGTAAGTGAACCAGTGCCAAGGGTACTGACAATGGGTCATGGATATCGTCATTCATCACCTTAGCAACAGATGGCTCATTGTATCGAGAAAGGAGCTGCAAGCTACGGATTCTTAAAAGGCGTCTGTTGTATAACGGCTGTTATATAGCGGAGACAAAATGCTTCCACATTTTCTTTGGAATGAGGTTTTAAGACGAGTAATATTTTTTTTATTAATGCAGAATGCGTTTTTTTCTCAATAACCGCAAAAAATACAGTTTAGTTTTTATATGAAAAAAATAACTTCTAGAATAATTATAGACTGAAACACGATTGGTGAAACTTTTATCGATAGATTTATTTTCAAAATCACTAATTTAGTTTTTGCTCATAACTATGAATAGCTCAGTTCATTATTATATAATTCGTTTGATAATCGTACTAGCCACATAAATGAAAGACAGTTTCTTTTAAGTTTGATGGTTTTCATGATATTGCGGTTATATCACTTTTTCCGTCTTATCCGGGTAAACTCAGCCCATACAAAAAAAAACCAAAATAGCAAGAATCACCATAAACATACTCTCGCTGGCTTTAGTATCCAAACTAAATAGTTTAACGTTTGTGGATGTATATAATATGGATATTCTATTTATGATGGTGATATAACTACAAACACGGCAATAGCCGATAACTGCAAGTAGGGACATAGTGCAAAACATTGCACTATTTGATAAAGGATGCTATAATTGACGCGCAATTAAACCTTATAAAATAAATTAGGAACCAACAATGAGTCAGCCCAGATGAACATGAAATACGGGCATTGTCTTCGCATTATAAAATTAATAACAACAGTGACTCAGTCAGAATAAATCAAATTACATCGCCTACATCGCAGGGAACAATGAAAACAAAATATCGTTTAGGTAACGCGTTAAAGACAATGTAAAGAAGAGTTTAAGTACGGATCATCATCAATCAGCTATCCAACTTTACTTAGATCATAATTAATCACGAAATATAATTAAACGATGACATTGCTCTATCACCGCGATACGAATTGTAGTTGATCGCAATAATCCTATGAAAAGAGTTTTTAATTTAAGGCCCGGAACACCCTAAAACACCCTTGAATTATCTCAAATATTTAGACTCCTACTGAACGTATGTTGCTGAAATTTGTACGTGATATATACTATTAAGGCACTCCCAGTCGACGATTGTTTTTGTTCGAAACGAAAAAAGAAATACTTGTGAACAAGCCACATCTCCTATTTTATAATGTATAGTATATGTGAATAAAGATGTACCCATCTTTAATCACTTCGATAAATAATCCTACCGACCGCTGCAATGATGACAAACACACGTCGGCGCGTAGTCCGCCTTAGCTTTTCGAATAAATTAATGATATAAATTATGTATAATTACTTATCAAAAATCTATTCTAATAGAAATCTAGATCTACATATTACCTATCTTTAACAATAAATTACAAGTTGATTTTAATAGTAGGTATATAAAATATTTTGATCATAAATTCTAAAACGTATCATTTTGAAATAATATCTTTATCGTGAAAAGTTTCTGCTATTATGTTTTCAGCTTAATAGAAATCTAGGTAGGAACCTGAAGTAATATACTTATAAAAATAGGAGATGTGGCTTGTTCAGAAGTATTTCTTTTTTCGTTTCGAAAAAGAGCAATCAGCGACTGGGAGCCCCTTAAGTGACATTATTACTATAGGTTTTATGTCCAAAACAGAATTGTTAAAATGTTCTAGATAAAAAAAACGAAAACTTCTGAAAAATTCAATAATCAGAAATATGATAATTCTTTGGTAATTTAATGTGATATTTGACAGAGATTTTTTCGATATTAGACTGAACTATATATATATTTTTACACTGATTTTTATCACTTTTAATGTAAAAATGATAGACTGATTTGTATTTAGTCAAAATACTTGAAGAAATAAACTATATTATAGATATAAGAAAATATCAGCATTCTGTTCCAAGCGTTTTGTCCCAGTAACCCTTTTCTAAGTTTCGACAGTCAAAACAATATCGACGTGGCGAGTGTGGCGACCCTCATAGTAGGTAATGGCGAGCGAAGCCGAGACTGCGGAAGTCGATAGATAAAAAAATGCAGTCACCGTTTTAATACCTACTACTTAAATAATATTTACGATTGTCATTTGCATTGAGATGATTTTAGTTGTAGTTTTCAAATGTTTTTAAAAAGACAGAGGTTATTAATTATGAGATGGTTCCTTAAATGTATTTAACTAGCTGTCCCGACAGACGTCCTGTAATTTTTTTTATAAGAATATTCTCCTTATAATAACGAATACAACAAAAAAAGAATTAGCGATATCGGTTCAGCTGCTCTCGAGATTTGCGCGTAGCAACACATTCAGCGATTCATTTTTATATTAAAGATACGAGGATTAGTAGCTTTATCATAAAACTTAAAAAACTCAACCTTTATTACAACATAATATTTTTGTGTTATATTATAATGAGTAATTATTTTATTCTAAAAATGTTTGTGTTTATTCGGTTAGTTCTCTTCGGAAATATAGAACAAAAGCCGAAACTAAGTCGGTTTTTTCTTATTTTTTAAATTGTCTATCCATAGAGAAAGGATTCGTATTTATGTACCTAATTTTCTTTGTAATGAATAAAGAAAAAATTCTTTCACATATCAAAAGCTACATTATCAGCGAGTAACATTTGTCATATTTACCCTCGTATTCAAGAACGACACTATGAGAACACGCACCCACAGTGGACGAAATCTTTTTTCATAAACATCACTTTATGTGTTGTGCGACACTGCATAGTGTGACTAGAGGCACATTGTCGTGTGCCTCTAGCCAAAGTTGAGCTCTAAAGGCACACGGTAACGTGCGCCATAGTGCCGCTCAACACATAAAGTGATGTTTATGAAAAAAGATTTCGTCCACTGTGGGTGCGTGTTCTCATAGTGTCGTTCTTGAATTCGAGGATTAGTTAAAAAAAAATTACTTTTGGTATCAACAATTTGCCTTTAATCTACACTAATTAAACGTAATTTACTGTTGATGTAGATATAAAGCCCGAATAAAACATAGCCTATTTTAAAATATGAAAAACATCCCCAAAATAATAAAAAAAACGCAAAACGCGTTTTTTGCAATAAATCTGACATCACAGACTAAAAATATTCAGTCTTTTCTATTCGATTATTGGAATTTGACAGGACAACGTCTGTTGGGCCAGCTAGTAGTTAATATATAAAACGCAAGCAAAGCCACTAGCGGAAGCTTCTCGAATCTAAAAGAAAGAAGCTCAAGATAATGTTAGATTCGTGGTAGCGTCTGCCATAGCGTAATTACCTAGTGAATCAGCACGGCTTGGTGCGCCCTGCATAGGATCCGAACAAACTTGTTTTAATTAATTTCGTGTCTCGAACAAGCCTTCGGTTGATTGTTATCTACTTAGTTGCTGTTAACGCTCCGGACGCCGCCATAATGAAGCAACAAATTGTTATAAAGTCAGTTATGATAGCGTACCACACGCAGATAAATTAGAGAAAAAAAACTTTGTTTTGACTCGTTATCTGTTGTCCGACAGCAGGAATTACCAAAGTAAATTAAATAGTAATTTGTTTTATTAGTAGCTTTGCTCGAATGGCCGACGATATCATTTTATATTTGTACCAAAATGAATAGAAATCTCTTCAGCCATTACGATGAGAATAAGTAACAAAAAAAAAACACAACTGTAATCCCCAAGTACGGTAGACATCCTCTCAGATCTCCAGGCGCTTAGATCCTTTGAATATGTCTAGTGGAGGCAGTCAGAGGCACGTCCAAGCTTTACATTTGGCACATGCCCACATTTAGCAGTAGTTAGCATTCCATACGTGACAGATCCATTTAGTCGTTTGGGCACGATAGAAACACACACACATCGAAATATCCTCACAAACTTTCGGATTGTTAATATTAGTATGATTGTGATTACCCTCTTGAGCAGACTGATAAAAATAGCTTATTACTTCCACATATTTTTTGTATTTGCCTTCCTACTTGAACTACATGAACTTCAGAAACTAAACGATACAGCTGTGCCTGACCAAGACGCAAGAGGTGCGAGTTAAATTCCCGAAACAGGACAAATGTTTGTATTACCTGAAAATATCTGCTATAGATAGAACTACATTGTACTTTATGGTACTTTATGACTGGTGATTATTATTATTTTTTCATATCAATATCCTTATTTCTTTCCTGGATGTATAATGGTATTAGATATTGTTTTTATAGCTATAGGTATTATTTTTAGATTTGTAAAATATTCACACTGTTGTTTGATCAGTCTTTTATTTCTCAAATACCCCAACATTAGTATATTTATAAGACTACGGGAACGGTAAGAGTATGGGAACTAGATAACTGATATAATACTTATACTTATAAAAAGTATACACTTTTCTTAAAAATCCGTGTTGGCCGAGTGGGATGTACCTCGACTTTCAATCTGAAGGTCGTGGGTTCGAATCACGGCGTGCATAAATGGATTTTTCTGTTCGAAAATTTATATGCGAATCAAAAACACATGCTAACAATGGTGAAGGAAAACATCGTGAGGAAACCAGTTAGTGTTCTTATAAGCGGCGATGGGCTTGCAACCTGTCACGTATGGAATGCTAACTACTGCAAAATGTGGGTATGTGCCAAATATAATGTTTGGACGTGCCTCTGACTTCCCCCACTAGACATCTTCAAAGGATCTAAGCGTCTGAAGATCTAAGAGGATGTTTACCGTACTTGGGGATTACAGTAGTGATCCTATTTTTTTTTCTTGTAAATAAATAAATTATGTGTTACTACATCAAAATGTTACATGCACTTGTGTGCGTGTAGTTTTTTTTTTTCTTGTAAATAAATAAATTATGTGTTACTACATCAAAATGTTACATGCACTTGTGTGCGTGTAGTTTTTTTTTTTTTCTTGTAAATAAATAAATTATGTGTTACTACATCAAAATGTTACATGCACTTGTGTGCGTGTAGTTTCTAGTCAGAAAGAAAAGCGAATATTCGAAAGCGATCATACTCAAACCGTGATAAATTAAGCAAGGGCTTGTATCGGCGCTATTCGTTGTTGTTTACTACGCGTCACCATAGCAACTTTTGAAATATGGCCCCGTCTTTACCACGCTTATTGCCGTTATTAGCCAAGGATACCTATTAATTTGAACTCATATTACAATACGTGTTTATCATTACTTATTCATGGAACTGGTGCAGCAACTTACTGGACATTGGCATGAACGTGTAACGTCTTTTCTTGCTAAAACCGGTGATAAGAGTAATTTAGAAACTAAAGGTACTTATTAGTTGGAAATTGACAGTTCTAATGTGTCAAAGTCACGTGTGTCATGTGTAATTTTTTTCTAATTATTTATTTAACCTTAATTAAAACGACGTTATATCAATTATATTAATTAGTATATTATTTAGATACACATAGTAGAAAAGAATAATCAAAAAAATAATATTTGATTTATGTACGAAAAATAATAATAATAAAAAAACATATTTATTTAATCATGTAATTATGTATTGTTTCAGCTCGCAGCTATTTAGTTCCCATAGTACAAGATTTGCTTAGTTTGGGGGTAGATGGCGATGTTTGTAGAAAAATAGAAAGAGTCGCAGAATCATCACCATCAATCTAAAGATATTTACATAACCGATAACTCGGTTAGTAACTACCGAGTTATTTTCTTAGTTATCATAAATTATCAGACTGATTAATTGCAGTAATGATGTCATTGAGTTTATCTTGTGTAAATCATTATATAATCTAACAAAAACAATTGAATAACACAATTAACACACTGATAGCATTATAAACAGTAATTAGTTATAATTACAACACAAATTTCCCTCGACAATCAAATAAGATGACTGGCAATACATGAGTGGCTCTGAGAGAAGTTAGTTCTATCTCTTTCTTAACGAGTCAACCTACACTTAAGACAGTCTTACTCTAACCTTGGTTACTTAAGTTGAGAATATTTTTTTCTCAGCTCATCAGACCATCAAGTTAGAAGCCTTACCATGGAATTTGGTGATTAGGACTAAACCAAAGATTAGTTTATAATTAGTAAAGCCTACATGCAAAGTTTCAACAATATAGATTCAATAAAAGCCGAGTTATCATAGCCTATTGATGGCTTGCATCGCAATTACAATTGTTTTACTAATACTAAGCCGAGCGATATAAAACGTATTCAAGTTGTGATTAAGCTGTTGGAATATTAAATCATTGGCATAGAGGCATCAATGAAACTGCCGAGATGGCAATTTAAATAAAAATTAGAAGGTAAAGACATTGTTTATTTGAAATAAACACAAATAAGCACATGCAGCAAGCAGCGTTTCAGACATTAAAATCTTCTTTATTATAATAGCTCCCAACCTTTATGGACTGTAAAACGTCAAATTATAAGTGTTCATAATAAGACAATAAACGTGATGGCTCGCTTGCAGCCTTTGTTATTACAGCAAAGCTGGATTCCCCCGACTTCAGTTCCCTATATTAAAATTCTTGTTCGATTTAAAGAATGCAAGTCTTGTAATAACAAAAATAGAAGCTAAATGCTTGTTCCTAAATTCTTCAAACATCATTATTCCGAGAGACCCCTCCTTACCTACTAAACAAATAATACGATTGACTTTGTTTATTTTTAGATGGTAGTTGAATTGCCTCTTCCTGGAACGCTGGCTACACCCATAATCACTCTGTAAATATCGTTGGTGAAGTTCTAATAACGTTGGTCACATACAATATGAATTCAATTGAGCACATCGAAGAAAGAACAACATACAGTATTTAAGCACGACACACAGTATAATTATAGTTTGCTTGTGGTTTACAAATTAATTGTCATTTACTGGTAAGTTGTATTGTGCAAGTTTTGTCTGGCTTTGGATTTTGTAAGCTGCAAACGTTCAATTGGGCCGAGGACTCCTTGAAAAAGGTTCTTGAACTTGCCTTATAATCTTATTGTCCAAATTCTCGGCCTCAACAATCTTGATTTAATTATGAATATGCAAAACGTTCAATGCGAGGTTCGTTTCCGCCAAACGAATAAGTAGGCAGCTATAACCTGTAATCAGAACCGGTTTCGTCAATGTGGACTTACGGGCCGGAGAGAGGGCATGCGCGATATCAAAGCAGGTGTTCCATGAGCCTACTGCCTCAATGAGAATTCCGATTCGAGCCTTAAATAGCTTGCCACAGATTTACTTAGTCGACAATCTTTGAGGTAATTTAGACAGTTTGCCAAGTCGCCAGTATTGCCAATGCACAAAAACAAATTAATGTTGAAATTGTGCACATACGATCAATAAGGTATTCGTAAATGTATTATTTATGAGTTTAGCGGAGCCTTCACAGAAAATAAGGTTACTTTACCCCTCTTATAAACGTACATCATGATAATGAGATTCGTCATTGAAAGTCCGATTTCGCCCAAAAGTTTAGGGACATCGGGGAGTCCAGGCCCAAATTATTTTTCCGTCAAGATGCCGTATGGGCATTTGAAGATGAGCTTGGGGGTGGCGTGTTTATAACGCGTGTTTAATAATTTAGGAGCACGCCACCGTCTCCCGTCCTGGTCCCTGAATAATGGATGCAATAATAATGTGATCGTCTATGTTTGTTCAATATCTTTAAGTATGGAAGTTTCAAAATGTGAAGTAACTTACAAACCTAAGGTATCATTTTAAGGGAAGCTTTGAATACGCTAATGGCTGCAGTAATATTAATTTGTGTTTTATATCTTCTGAATAACTTCAAAACATTCAAGATAACGTAAAAGAATGAATTGAAAATGTCAGGTAAAAGCCGTCATATAACGGACACCGTTACTTGGAAAAGCTTTTACTCGTATAACCGAAACATGGGAACGTACACCTGTCGCGCATTTAGAACGTCGTCGTCTGGCTAGAGAATTAAATAAGTAACAGTCATCTAAATACTTAGGCTCATTTTATTTATTCAAAATGTTTTCAATAATAATGCTTCGTGTCGCAGAATTTGCCATTTTTATTGGCAATTTGCTGAATCACCCTCAACAGTTCAAGGTATCTATATCTTAGATATTTCTGGGCCAATAACCTGTTAATAAGAACGTTTTATTTGCATAGCAAGCAACTCGCTTACTTGCTCTTTAAATGAAAACTAATGTGTTGGTGGAGAGAGCCAACCAACTGGAACTGGTCGAGCCAAGTAAAATGATGGCCATTTCAAATCTTTATAACTTCTTGGTAATTTTATGTACACTCAGCCAGACCATAATCATTATTAACGTTTGTGGTTGTTGACCTTTTTTATTCTCTTGGTAAAAACCTTTTACGGGTGTTTAAATTACTTAGTTTCTTCACTAATTATTATTTTAATGGATTATTCTGAAGGGAATATTATATTCTCCGATAAGCCGAGTGGTGTTATTTCAAATCAAAGTTTTCTCTACCAAATTTCGGTTCTAATATAATACTATACAGCATGTAATTTACATGAGGGTGCAGCAGAATGCGTTTAATTCGTTAATAAATCAGGCTGCGGGGGTGGGCGAGTTCATTAGACTGATCGCCCGCGGCCTTCCGGGGGCCGGTCGCCATCCAATCCACCGCGTTTCTGTTGCTTGATGTATTCCATTTGGCGATACCATACGATGATGGATCTCTAATTTGATAATGCCTCTTCCATTCTCGTGCGTTTTGCCACGTTTGCACTTCCATTAACTTCTGTATTCGTAAATGATCGATGTCTTTATCACAGCGCAACTCCGTGTAACATCTAAATGGGAATCTTACTTAAAATAAGTAATTAATTGGCTCTCATAACTCGGGCTTAGCGCTGGCATAAATTAAGGTGGATTCGCGCGGCGCCTCGTCCACGCACGTAGTGAAACTTTTAATTGCATTGAGTTCTATCACTGTCGTCAACCGGGAGCTGTGAACGAACACCCGCAGAGATTGTGCTCTTCCAAGCCGAGTTTCTAGTAAATAAGCTTTTAATATTATAATCTTCTTTATTAACAAGTTTTAAACTCGAGGATGCGTATATTGCCGTACTAAAAATGATACCATCCGTAATTTGAACGTGAATAAAGAAATTTCCATTACAAAAGTTTTAATATTTGCCCTGCTGAAATTAATTAAAATTTTCAAATTAAAATTGTCACTGTGTATCCGGCCGGCCAGCATAAACATAATACAATAGAGCCGAGCACCGGACGAGAGGACTCATTAATTTAGATGATTGTACAATTATCTAAATATAAGCAGAGCGAGACGACGGTAGCGGTACTGAGGGGGCACTCCAACCCGAAAACGAGGGAGGGGTGCGGGCACTCGTTTTTAATTAAACTGACGATGAAATGAACTGGTCCGTATAATATTGCTTAGACATGTTTTAAATTAATTTCAACCCGTCTTATTACTACGAATGATTTGATGAAATAATTTGGCATATGTGACGAGCTTTCTATTCATTCTCTTTTATCTTCAAGTGAGGTTTCCTAGTACTTGTTTCTTTTCTTTGAAAATATTCTTCTTATTATTTTGCGACCCTTTTATATCATACACACTTGCCAAGAGTTTTTCGATAAATTTGCTACACCATTTCAAAGTAAATAGTCCAAAGACTCAGAAGTCACAGAGTTTTTCCAACCGTGTTCTCTCCAGACTTTTAGGGCTTAAAAAAACAACCTTTCAATTTCATTTGAATAAGAAAGTTTTGCCTAAATTCAAAAACTCTTTTATTTATCAGTGATATACCTCAATGATTACAGTTACTGTGGCCTGAGCACGAACCACTATCGTATCGACAACGTATCGTTTAAATGTCAAAACTGACCCTTTTTGTATAGTAAAAGTGTCAGTTTTGGCATTTGGACGATACGTTGTCGATACGATAGTGGTATGCTAACCCCTTTACCGGAATCTTTGATGGTTGTCAATATGGTAAACACCATTCCACAGTGTTACCTCAACTGTCAAATGCTATTTTTTAATAACAAAGTTGGAATATTTATTATAGTTGTTCTATCTTACGAAGGCGGGTAAGCAGTGCTTGTAGTTGTGATGTGTATTGACACGCGCTTTTGTGTGCGTGACTGAACTGACCCGAGCTTACGCAGAAACACACACAGAAACAATGTGCCACGTGCATCTACACACACACAATTAAAATCAACCTGCATTCCTGAGATAAAACAACTCTATCATTGAACACAATATTGGCAATAATTGAACTAAGTCCTCAATAACAATCAGAGCCTACAGCGTGACGGATTCCGCGAGCAAGGGTTGTTAGCTTCTATATTTGTTTTTCGCCGAAGCTTTAATTAAAAGTAGGTTTATTTTAAAGAAAATTGATGTTCAAAGTAAATAAATCTTTAATGGTTTAATTATCTCTTCGTAATTGAGTTTCACCTGACGGAGAAATAATTAGTGTTGTGCTCACGAGTAACTTGCTGCTTATTAATTAAAGATTTGAAGATACCAGGCTGCTGGGTGTTCGGTTCTGTTGACATCTTCTTTGCAGATAAGTTTTAATTAAGTCCAAAAGTTTGGACCGCTTTAGTTCTATTGGAAGTAGGAAACAATTCTTGGAGAATTTCATTTCACTTAAACTGATCTGAGAGCTTAGTGTGATCGTTTCGTAGTTCTCTATTTCCTACAGTTGGTAATGTATGTGTATCTATGCTAACCTTCGATTCTTCCATTCAAATCTTCCAACTGACATTTGCATTTTTTGGTTTAGCTTTGGGTACAAGTATTTTTGCGCCTGTTGTGGGCATACTGTCTAATTCATAATGGACGAATACTTCTGTAACTAAAACGGCTGATAAATCTATTGTCATCTCTTTTCGTTTACATAACATGATCGTGATTATGACAAGGATATTGTTTTATTAACAGTTAGGTATTATCTAAATGAGCAATAGTTTATAAGTGGCTACTGTTGTCAAGTGTTGCCCGCTCTTCATGTTGTACGTCTGACGCATGGTCACCATATACCTACCTACTCGTATTTATATGTATGTTTGATAATACCGATCAGTGTCTATTATACCTACTTAAGCCGTTGTTTATTTGATCAAAGCTTTGTTAATGTCAAGATTATTTTTAATGGTATTCATTTCAATATTATTAATCCATAATTTATTTCTTAATTTAAAATTATATATTATACCAATTTTATTCATATAAACTAGCAGCTTGTTTTATTATTTAATAATTGCATGCAAATTTTATTTTAATGTTCACAATATTATCCTGGTTTTTATAATTGATGCATTACTTCATCCTATTATGTTGGTACAATGTTCATTCGCTAATAAAGTTTAGCTTTTTGTTAGGACAGTAAACAAGTTAGCATGACAGCTGTCAACATTGTCCACGTGGTCTTCGATTGCATTTCTTGTGTTCTGTAGGTCGACGTTTACTTGATTGCCAGTAACAGTAACTACGGTTCTAAGCATAATTATCTAGAAACAAATCCATTGTTCTAAACAACCCAATGTTGTAGAGTAACCGGTCTGTTTACGTCAACATGCAGTTTGGCGCTAAAACCGTTCAGCCTCTCGACAATCTTTGAATAGTTACCTAAAGGCTTTGTCCTCTGGGGTCTGTCAGGCGCGCGTCCAGCCTCGGTGCCTCGAAGAAACCGCCGCCGGTCTCCGGACCGGCAAGATGCACCAAACAAAAAAAACTCAACAATAACAAAAAAAACACAACCAATAAACTCCAAAACTGCACCGCCGAATGCAGTCTTGCAACCTTCGTGTCCCGCTATAAAAGAATGAGCACTTATAAACTTTCTTGTGGAACTTTTAAACAAAACTGCTTTGAGCACTACGGAAAAAGTATGCGTGTGGATGGGGACCGGCGACACTTCCCCGCGCGGCGCTTCTATCGCGACTGAGCACGCGGCCGCGCGGGGCCGGCGCCCCCTGCCCCCCTTGCCCCCGCCTCACCCCGCAGGCACCTCCGCGGTATTATTTGATTAATTCGCCTCCCCCTTGTATACTCGGTGAGTCGTTACGACGAAGGCGACGTTAAGTTTTTAAATTTCGGTGAGAGGGCCGCGACGCCCGCAACCTTCACCTACTCCATAATGCTGTAATTGAATTAATTAAGATCGACGGGCTCGACCGAAGATTAGACGTTAATAAGCAAAGGCTGGAAGAGCCGTGGCCGTCCCGTTCCGGGGTAATTACGGCGGTTTGCTCGGTAAAAAATCTCGACTTGAAATAATGAGTATTACCTACGTACTACCGAGAAACGCAAGACCCGCTAATTGGAGTGCATTTGCATACTGAAGTAAAATAAAGTCGGAGTGAGTTATTTTGACGATGTCAGACCCTAACAAACAACATGCTGCTGATGAATGACGTTTTTAATGAAGAAAGTTTTACTTAAATGAAAGTTATTTATTTGCTTGTCTACATCTTTGTGGTGGAAAAGATCCTGATTGAATTTATAGTCAGACAGTCGACAGGTAATGACTTAAAACCTAAAGGCTATGTAATATTTTTTCCAATTAATTAAAAACTGGGCGTACAACGATGACCTTATGATAAGTACGGTGAGTATTAGTTAAGTTATGGCATTATTATTTTTTGTTTGTTAATCAACATTAAAGAAACTACTTATGATAATGACTATGGTAGGTAAAACGATGACAAAATTACAATGTATTTACATTGTAGGGTAATTTTGTCATCGTTCGACAAATGTCTACGATGAATTTTGATTGATTTTTAACCGGCGAAAAAAGAAGGGGTTGTTGATGTTATTTTTTGTTGGTTTGTTGCGCTTATCTTTTGACCTGGTGATCCGATTTTTCTATTTAGTAGATAATAGTCCTAAGTTGATCACATTTAAATTTTATACATGTAGGATTAATAGTTCCTTCATAAAACTAAAAATAGTTATTTTCATCCCACCATCTCGGAAAGAGTATTTTTGCTCTTCAATATCTGAGTGCAAAAGCCGTTTTTATTCTCTAGAGGATAAAGTACGTAAATTGAATTTAGAACATCGCACTGTGCACTAAGTTTGTGAATTAAAAAAATCATTAAACCTATTTACTGCTACCTCTATGGTGCCGAATATATCATACAACTTTTTTTTAATTTGTTAAAAACTCAGACTCGTCGGAACCTTCTTGGTGTTCTTTTTTCAATTTGCTTTGTACGCGGTTCTTTACGCGGCATTTTTTCACGTCATTATTATGATTATTCTGTAATACTTACCTGTCATAATGTAGTAGTTAATACCTAAACTGAAATAAAAGTACCTATCTTGTGATTGTAAACGTTTTTTTTTTGCATTTAGTCATTTCCTCGCTGAGGTGGAATGAAAAGTTACGTGTTGCACTCGAGTGCAAAGATTTTTCACCTCGTGCCCTTTTGATTCCCTCGCTAACGCTCAGGATTTTGATTTTGAATCAAAAGAGCACGAGGTGAAAAATCTTTGCACTCGAGTGCAACACGTAACTTTTCATTCCACCTCAGCGAGGAAATGACTAAATTCACAAACTTAGTGCACATGCACACGATGTTCTAAATTCAATTTACTTTATCCTCTAGAGAATAAAAACGGCTTTTGCACTCAGATATTACCTTTGTGAGAGAAAATAAATAAACTTTATTATTATTATTATTATATTGAAGAGCAAAAATACTCTTTCCGAGATGGTGGGATGAAAAAACTATTGTCTCTTGACTTTTCGATTTTCTAAACATTTTTGTCGGTTTTCTTTTCTTGTCCTGTCAAATTTCAATAATCCCAAAGAAAAAGCTCTTTCAGTTTTTTCCGAACTTTACGCTACATTTTTCAAAAAGCGGTACCTATGAAATATATTTAACGACCTACTCGCTAAAAAAAAAAAAAAAAAAACATCAAGAAAAGTCAAGCCGTTTAGAAATTTATATGTTACCAGCCGACCCGTGGCAGACGTTGTCCTGTCAAATTATAATAATCGCATAGAAAAATGCAATTTCTAGCAACATAATTTTTTTTCCCTACAAACCTTGTACTGATAAAATGCTTTTAGTCTGTGATGTCAGATTTGTTGTACACCAGCGCCATCTATACAGAAATCATCCTTTTTGCGTACTTTATCATTTTGGGGATGTATTTCATATTTTAAAGTAGTCTATTATTTATTCGAGGAGTACCTATATCTACATCTACAGCAAATTTCAACTTAATCTGTTTTGTCGTTTATTTTTGATTATGGAACAAACATAGCAGCCTTATCATAAACTTTCGCATTTATAATATTACTAGCCGACCCGTGACAGACTTTGTCCTGTCAAATTTCAATAATCGAATACAGTATTCGATTATTGACTGATTGTTTTTAGTCTGTGATGTCATATTTGTTGCACACCAGCGCCATCTATGCCAAAATCATCCCTTTTGCGTTTTTTTATCATTTAGAGGTTGTTTTTCGGATTTTAAGATACCCTATTATTTATTCTGATTTTTTATCTACATACTACAGCAAGTTTCATCTTAATCCGTTTTGTCGTTTAGGCCTGATTGTGGAACAAACATACATTTCTTTTCACAAACTTTCGCATTTATAATATTATATTAGGATATTAGGATTAGGATAGGATAGAAGATGACATAAAAACACTCGAAAACTTTGTCACGACAAAAGACCAAAGCTAATTAGCCACCCATTGCTTCGAGCAAGTATCATCTAATAAATATCGTATTACCAATTAGTACAACAAAAGCATTATAATGAGACGTTAACTATTGAACCAAATCTGTGAGTTCATTTCTTATTTCTCACGAGAGGTTGAAGGCAGCCGCAGCCTTATTGCTTAAGGTAGCTGGTAATCGCAATCAGTTGTCAAATTCCCACTGTGTAACTGTCAAAAGACAATTAAGATAATTGATTGCGATTATCAGAGCTCTTACGCAATATGGCTACTGGCCCGCAGCGTTATTGCTTAAGGTCGTTGGTAATCATTATCAATTTCAATTGTCAAATTCCCATTGTGTAACTGTCAAAAGACAATTAAGATAGTTGAAGCCGATTGCGATTATCAGAGCTATTACGCAATATGGCTAGTGATCGGTCTTATGGCGGAAGATATTCGTGCAGCATTACAATTGAGCCGTGTTGGCCGAGTAGATGATGCCTTGCCTTTCAAGCCGTAGGTCGTGGGTTTGAATCCTGGACGTGTATCTATTCAAAAAATCAAAAAATAAGATTTTTACGTTCAAAATCCATTGCTTTTTTTATTTTATTTTTTACGTGCAGCAATAGATTTTTCTATTTGAAAAATCTATACCTAAGTAATACTGGATGGGTTAGCATCCTGTCACGTATGGAATGCTAAATTATTTGATTTATAAGACCAGCTACAGAGAAATCGGTGTCAAATAGCTACATGAAAGAAAATAAATTAATTTTTAATTCTGTTATAATAACTGCCGTTATATTATGACAGTTCTATTTTAATTATAATGAAATGATAATTTTAATAAATGCACAATTTATTGAACAGGAAACTCGTTACAGAAAAGGTTACAAGAAAAAGGTCGATCCAATCGGCCCCACTTTCGGGTTAATTCAATAATTCCTCGGATATCGGCTAATTCGGTCGGGACTCGATCGATCATCGTGCGCGGGCGCAGGTGAGCTTTTAGTGCACGCGCAACGATGCCCCTACTACAATACTCGCACAAGGGAAAGCTTTATTCGTAGAGTTTACATTTAAATGTTCGCGAAGGTATGTTTTTCTGAGGTCTAGGGATGATTGTTAGAAGAAAACAATTTTTTACGTTAAATAAAGAAAAAATATATATTATCAAAATAAATAAATAAATATTGGTGGACATTTCACACAGCACCGTCTAGCCCCAAACTAAGAAAAGCTTGTACTATGGGAACCAGATAACTGATAGCATACTTCATTAATATATCATTTTTGTAAGTACATAATTATGAATACATTATTTTTCTGCTAGTGTCTGTCCTTAGGACAAATATTTTGTGTGATGAACATAGATTTTTGTTCTCTGTCTGGGTATTATAATATATAAATCTATTCAGCAGTTTTTACGTGAAAGAGTAACAAACATCCATACATACACACTCACAAACTTTCGCATTTATAATATTAGTAGGATAGGTATGTATTAAAAAAAAGTATATAAGTATTATTCAATCAGTTATTTAATTCCCATAGTACAAGCTTTGCTTAGTTTGGGGCTGGAGAGCGTTATGTAAAATGTCCACCAATATTTATTTATTTATTTATTATTGACAGGTTCCAAGCTTCCAAGCCCAGCGTGTATACTGTATAACCTCAAAGAAAACCTACCTGGGCTAGGTTACGTTACGTTTTGAGTACAGTGTGAATTTGTTTCGAGTTTCAAAGTAAGGGCTATGCCCGACTAAATTAATCTTTGTTTAAACTTAATGGCCCTGATTAATCATAGCTATTACGTCTAGATGAGTTTAACGCGGTAATCGGTGACTCACTTCACCACAGAGTATAGAGATATCGAAGCTCTTATTACGAAAACAAATGCACTTACACAACCTCCTCAATACTCTAATTATAAACGCGAATAACGGAAAGTGAACTCTAAGCTACAGTACACAAAGTTTAGTTCAGATTATTTAAGTTCAACAGATTAGAGTGGCAGGTGATTGTAATAATGATACTAACTGTTATGTTATCTGTGGTATTGCTTGGTTAATTAGCATATCGAAAGAACCTTTTGATAAAATCAGTAAGTCTAGTAGTTTTTCAACGGCATACACCTTTATAATAAAGCCAACAATGAATGCAGAATCGTTTTTCTCAATAACCGCAAAACATAAAGTTTTGGTTTTATAACAAAGATGACTTAAGGATTTAATCTAGATAAATTAAAGACAGAAATACAATTGGTAGATCTTTTCTCGATAGATTTATTTTCTAAAGTTGCCTCTATCAATTTCGTTTTTACTCAAAACTATGAAAACTATGAATAGCTAAACAGTTCATTTTTATAGTATAATTCGTTAGATGATCATACAAGCTACATAAATGAAAGACAGTTTGTTTTTAAGTTTGACGGTTTTCAAAATAATGCGGCTTTATCATTTTTTCCGTCTTAAACCAACCCATAAAAAAAAACAAATATTTCAGTAAATAGAATATTTTTGATTTATTAAATACTAGCTGACCCGTGCCCGCTTCGCTGGGTGACAGACATTTCTAAATGTGATTATTTTGAATAGGTATGGCAATGGTATGGCTTAAATGGCGATAGGTATCCGCGGATATACGCAAGTGGTCCCGCTGCCGGCCCCGTGAGTATAGTCATTGGTAGCCACGATTTTAGTATCCCGCAACTTTTATATCAGTACTTATGACTTACCCATTAAAGAGTAAACCCGCTGCAGAACATGCTGTGCATGGCACGCAACGCATCTTAGCTGCGTGGGTCAATTTGTTTGACAACGTGAGTCTACATTTCCACAGCTGCACACGCTATACACGAATATGAATCCACAATCACAACTATTAGTTTTATGCTATACGTGTTTTTTTTTAAATGGCATAGTTACTACTAACTGAGCTGTAAGGCCAGTTATACGTAAGGTTTGGAAGTCCCTCTGACTACCCCCGTTAGATATCTTCAAGTATCTACAGCACCTAGAAATCTGAGAGGATGTCTACAATACTTGGAAATTACAGCCGTGCTCCCATTTATATTTTACTTCGAGTACTATCATAATTTTTTTGCTTCTGGGTTATTTATTTTCACACTTTGCAACTAGGTCAATAGTCAATACTACCGATTAGTAGTAATGCCATTGTATTCAGCTTCAACAATGACTTAAAGTACTGAACCAATCTTTTATTTAAAAATATTGTAAAAAAAATATATCAGTAGATGCAAAATGCTAAGTAAAACAAGCCGACACGTGTCAGAGCTGTCCTGTGTAGTCAAAGATGATGTCAGTTTTTTTGCACACCACCGCCATCTATACCAAAATCATCCTTTTTGCATTTTTTTATCATTTTGGAAATGTTTTTCGCATTATGAACAACCCCATCTTTATTCGGGCATTATATCTACATCTACAGCAAATTTCAACATAATCCGTTTTGCCATTTAAGCCTGATTGAGGCACAAACATACATACAAACTAACAAACTTTCACATTTATAATATTACAAGCTGCTCGCCCCGGCATCGCACGGTTGGTACCTGGATAAAAATTTGCCTTCGTGTTATTCTGATGTCTATGCTATATGACTGTAAAGTTTCATTTTAATCCGTTAAGTAGTTTTTGCGTTAAAGAGTAACAAACACACACACACACACACTTACTCACAAACTTTTGTATTTATATTATTAGTAGGATTAGGATATGATTAGGATTAAAAGTTTTAGGTTGTAAAATGTTTTACAATCCCAACGGAAGCACATCTTGCATTTCCATGTACAACACTTGCATAGTAGAACAAGAGTTACAATCAAGGGTGCCATGCAAGGGTGTCCACTGTGGCCATCACAATGCGCCAAATGACAGCCCGGTACGCAAATGAAGAATATTGTCGGACGCTCTGAATGCTCCTTAATGACAACCCGCCGTATGCTAGACTTCTCACAGCACCCGACCACCTGATACACCAAAAGCAGCTGGGCAACTTACGCGTTAATGCAGCTTCACACTTATAATATCGTATGTCTCTGAACGGATATTCGTAATTTAAAAAAAAACTTGTGTTGATGTTGTCCTCCAGAAATGTCTTATCAACTTTATGTTGAGCTAGATGCTGCCTGTATCCTGAGCACGAACACGAACTGACACTTTTACTATACAAAAAGTGTCAGTATATATATATAGATATATTTATGCTAACCCCCCCGAATGTCATATCTCGAACATCAATTCACACGTCATAATAATGGTTTTGCGTCAATAAAGCATCGATCTATTCAAACACAATAAAGAATACTTAATTATAATACTTGGTTACGTTTTTTTATATTTATATTTTTTATGTGACGCAAATAAATAATTCTCAACTTTCTTCTTCTATTGTTATTACAAAATTCATTAAAACTACATGGTTTATTTTTATCAAACATGATCCTATAACGGCTGCATCCAATTTTTGAGTCTTCTATTATTTACTACTGACTTTATTTCTTATTTGTATTTATGTTGTATCTTTTGATAAATTCAATGCTATCAAAAACATAACTTGTAAATAAGCCAAGTAAGGCAACGCAACTCAGTTCTTCTACCATAAAAAGTTATGAGATTCATGTAATACCTAGTCGGTAATTTTTTTCAGTCCCTACTTTAAGGGTCCTTCTGTCATAAGTTATTACGTATAGGTTAGCTAATTATCGGCCGTGCCGCTTTTTTTTGTTGCTCGACTTGGCGGGGGCACTGCCATGCCCCCAGATTATGTTACCGTATACGCGTATACGCTTTAAATGCCCAGAACAAACTGAAAACCTGTTTATAACTAGCTGAATGCTGAGTTGCTCAGCTACTTTCGATGGCTACAAGTACCCAGACCCACGACCCGCACCCACACGGAATTTGCGCAATTGTCAACTGTTAATTATCGGATCATTGTTGAAGACTATACCTGAGTTACAGCACAGATTAAGTCATCACAAATGTATTGAAGTTTCACTGCACTACTAATCTTACTAGTATCACAAAACCGAAAGTTTGTAAGGATGTTTGTGGCTCAATCACGCCTAAACTACCGAACGGATTTGGATGAAACTTGAAATATACACAGCTTATATCCTGGATTAGCATGTAGGCTACTTTGTATCCAGGTACCACATGATCGACGCCGCGGGTGGAAGCTAGTAACAAGTATAAAATAAAATGAAAGAAAGGCTGCCATTTTCAAAAGTAAATCAACAAATAACTAGTCAATTTTACTTACCTATCAAAGGCTGTTTACCAATAAATCAAACTATTTGCATTTAACCTTAAAATGAGTCTTAAATTCATGCAATAAATTCCATTTTAGATTGCAAGCCAGTCAAGTGACACGGGTTTACCTGAGTATAATAGCGAGCGTAGCAAGTACGAGTAAATTAATTGTCTACCCCTTAATTGGAGATTGAGGGTGTTTAACGGGATGAAATCAAATAGATATTGCAATTCTAGCGGTATTGAAGACCAGGTAATGTGTTGGGGAATTATGAGCTGGAATCAATTATAGTGATGGGATTTTAGCAACGTGTTTCGGATTTTTGGGTATTCGCAGTCTGAAAGGACATTTATTGCATATTGAATTTGTTCTACAACTTTTAGTGTTAGTTCAGCTAATTTGCATAGAGAAACTGTTTGCAAAAATCTGATGTTTGTGATTCAATTCAGTTGTTTTTTTTAAGCAGAGTAAAAAAATATTTTTGTAAATAATTCGTAGCAACGGAAAGTTCGAAAAAGTTGATAAAAATATATTTTTTAATTCGTTACTCTTTGTGTAGGTACTTAATTATTGTACAACTTTTGGCTGAATAATAAGTAGTTCCGAAATACGAGGCAAATGCTTTTTTTTTATATTTCAAGCATTTTTAGAGTCTTCAAGTGATGATCTTTTATTGGTTCTTACAATAACTTTTTTTATTATACATGGTGGTCGTAGCACTTGCGCAGGCGCACTAGCGCGTTGAAGTCTTTTATGAGTAATTTTTAAACAGTTTTGATAATGGCTTCGGAATAAGTCAGAAATTGCATAAATATTTTCAACTTTCAATCCGATAGTCGTGAATTTGAAAAAAATATTTTAAACTGCAATTCTCAAAGGTGTAGTCAGAGGCACATCAAAACATTACATTTTGCAGCATACGTGACAGGTGGCTCAGCGCTTTTATATTTTTTTCCATTTTATTTATTTGTTACTCTTGACCGTGACTACTACTTGACTTAACAATAAACAAACACTCAATGACAGAAATGTACTCACTACTTCTGTGGTAAGGTCAAGTTATTGTCAGTTACACCAATACGGCCTCGAACGTATTCATCTGACAGATAAAAATAAATAAAATAAATATTGGTGGACATTTCACACAGCGCCATCTAACCCCAAACTAAACAAAGCTTGTACTATGGGAACCAGATAACTGTTAGAATACTTAATTATTTTTTTTGTAAATACATATTTATTTATAATAAATTATAACACCCAGACACAGAACAAACATCTATGTTTATCACACAAATATTTGTCCTCGATTGGGATAGAACCCATGGGAAATTACACAAAGGTTAGCTAGAAGAAAATGCTAGCTAGCATTAAGTTCGCCTATGTACATGTTCTTGTATTGTACAATAAATAATTTAATATTTATATATCTATCTAACGGCGATGGGCTTGCATCCTGTCACGTATGGGGGCTTGTTCCAAATATAATGTTTGGACGTGCCTCTGACTATCCCCTCTAGACATCGCCATAAGCGCCTGGAAATCTGAGAGGATGTCTACCGTACTTGGGGATAACAGCCGTGATTCTATTTATTTATTCTTTATTTTCTAACCCACGACCTACAGTGCAGAAGGCAGAGCTACTACCAACTGAGCTGTGAGGCCAGTTCACCTGACAGAATGAAATATTTATGTAGGCAGTTAACCCAGACCTCTGCCAAGCGATGACGGGGTGCCGCACCGACTTGACCCTACGTCCTTGAGTTTACAGAGGGGAATGCCAATGGCGCCTATGATTGAGATACCATGATCACTACATAGTATAAAGCAAAGTCGCTTTCCGCTTCCCGCGTCTGTATGTCTGTATGTATGTTTGCTTATATCTTTAAAACTACACAACGGATTTTGATGCAGTTTTTTTTTATAGATAGAGTGATTCAGGAGGAAGGTTTATATGTATAATAACATGCTACCCGTGCGAAGCCGGGGCGGGTCGCTAGTACGAAATAAACAGCCCTATTGCGTAAGTTTACTGACAAACGTAATCGACTTCAACTGTCAAAACTTTGCCTTTTGACAGTTACACAATGGGAATTTTACAGTTGAAGGCTGCAAGTCAGATCGTTACACAAAAGTTGTATGTATGTTATGTACATTCCTCAATCAGACCTAAATAAATGTAGGTATTCGTGGTTCAGTCAACATCAAAAGTAGATGAAGACTGATTAAGTTTCAAAGGTGTTTTATGAATGAAAATATAATGTTCTTTTTGTGTAAAAACACAAAATAAACATTAACATGTATGTACATCTCATAAATGTTTATTCTGGGAGGGATTAATCGAATCAATCATGAGTAATTTAAGGAGGTACCAACTGAGCGTCTTTAAACTTTAGTGACATAACAATCCTGCACACACATTTGTAGATAAAGAAAGTGTTCATAGATTTATAAATAATAAATAAATAAATATTGGTGGACATTCCACCCAGCGCCATCTAGCCCCAAAGATTGTACGATGGGAACCAGATAACTGATAAGCTACTTATATACGCATACTTATTATACATATTAACACCCAGAAATAAAGCAAACATCTATGTTCTTCATACAAATGTTTATCGGTGGGTATCGAACCCACAACCTACAGCGCAGAAAGCAGAGCTACTACCAACTGATATGTGAGGCCAGTATAATTTCCAATCAATAAGATTATCTTAGTAATGTGACATAAACTGAGTGGCAGGCATCGCGATGAAGAGCTGAGGACGAAGGAGCGTCAACGAACGAGCGCATTACGTTCGATTGTAGGACCGGGCGGTCTAATTGCCAGCATTGTGTCGGCATGCAGATGTGAATGGGCTTTGATTTGGGCCGAAGCGGGGGCCGGGGCCAGGGGACAAATCGCTCGTTACGGCTGCAGGTAAACTTTCATTGAGCGTCGGAAGGCGTCGGACGTGAGAGGCGGCCGACAAAATGCCCTCGTTATTCGCCGCCAAATCACTCGCTCATTGTACTCCGGGAAACGGTAGACGCGGTCGCCGAAACGAAAGAGACTTTAATGAGGCGTGAGAAAGCACCAAATGAACGATTGTACGGCGAGGTTTAATGAGCGATTGATATTAGTGGTATTCATTAGTACGAATCATGTCACATTTTTTATGTTGGTGGACATTTCACACCATTTAAGTTTGTACTATGGGAACCAAATTGCTAATGGAATACTTAAATACTTTTTAAATTAAAATACGGCTAATTACCATGACTTCCAGGAGTCTTATATTAAGGGTGAGTTTCGACCTATACGTAGAGCTATACAAAGCTGTGTTTGGTCCTCTCTGTACAGGTTAGCGCGGCTCCGAGTAGGTGGAAACTTTGTTAACTCGGTTAAGTTGTATTGCTGACGTTCCATGACAATTCAAATACTCTTCATTATGACGCGATCATTGGTAAATACTGCATTGTGTCGAAAAGTCAGCGATACAACTTAAAACATGGTAATTAGCCGTATTTCTGATTAAAATGATTAGCAATTAATTGTTTTATTTATGTTGTACGTTTTAAATATAATACATTATAAAACCCAGACACAGATCAAACATAAATGTACAGTTGTTCTATCTCTCGAAGGCGGGTTGGTTATATTTGTGTGTGCTCGTATCGTCCGAACTGCAGTCACGCACACAGTAGCGCGTGTATATATATAATAAACAACTTAAAACATGGTAATTAGCCGTATTTCTGAATAAAATGATTAGCAATTAATTGTTTTATTTATGTTGTACGTTTTAAATATAATACATTATAAAACCCAGACACAGATCAAACATAAATGTACAGTTGTTCTATCTCTCGAAGGTGGGTTGGTCATATTTGTGTGTGCTCGTATCGTCCGAACTGCAGTCACGCACACAGTAGCGCGTGTATATATATAATAAACAATACAACTACAAGTACTGCTCACCCGTCTTCTTGAAATAGAACAATTGTATATCGTACAAATGTATGTTCTGCGCAGAACGCAGAGTTACTGTCAAACGAACTGTGAGGCTAGTCACTGTCATTGTCTGAACCGATAACTGTCTATAGAATTGTTTGCTTTAGTAATGATGGGAATTCGGTGGTTCATCGAACCACCTGTTGGTTTTGGGCGAGAGAAAAACTTGGATCGAGAGGCTTCCCCGCGCCCACTACTCCGCCGAACTCAACACCACACCAATTAAAATCGGACTTCTGGCGTTTTGTCATGTACGAACTGTACGAAATGTACGAATTTTACATGGCATTGGTACGTTAGATTTAGCTAGCAGTGTTGAATTTTAACTGAATCAATGCGTTGTAAAGATTTCTTTTAATTGGAAAAAGCCTTAACTGAATCAATGCGTTGGAAAGATTTCTTTTAATTGGAAAAAGCCAGGTGCCTTCGAAATAGAATGGAAGACTGATAGCGCCGTCTCTCGCGTGGACGAGAGACGGCGCTATCCTAGTACGGCGTGAGCATGGGGAGACTGCGAAGCGTATTCGCACTGAGGACGATATTCTGAAGGTTTTTGGTGAAAAACCTGTTAGTGTTTAATTTGGATTTACGGGTTGTGCAGTTTTTCATAGTTTTCCATAAAATTATTGATCTCAGATTATTATTAGATAACGTGCATAAAAAGTGCAATAATTATTTTGTTACTATTGATTACCATAGTAACTTAAAGATAATTTTTATGTTTTTGTTAAATGTGTTTTTTATATGCAATTTATTTTCTATTTATAAGTGTGCACATGAGGCTTCCCATAAGATATTAATTATTATTGAAAGTAATTATAGTCGCTTTAATATTGATTGTGTTAATATAAAGCATGTAGGTGGAAAGATAAGGACATATTATTCAGAGTGTTCAGATAGACGTCATGTCACGTGCCTTAGGCTATATTTATTAAATTGCAAACATGATCAAATATTACACTCATTTGTCATTAAATTTATTAAAAATAAATACTTGTCCTTAGGATTATTAAACAAAGGGTCCTTGGGCACGGGGCATGATGAGCTGATGGTGGCAATGATGAGGTATCCGGTTGATGTTATGGCGATTAATGAGACGTGGCTACGGGAAGGCCAAGAGGCGCGCGCGCCCACGCTGCCCGGTTACTCGCTGCGACATGCGCAACGCCACTACGGGAGCGCCGTCGGCGGCCGCCAGCGCGGCGGCGGCGTCGGCTTCTTCATCAAGCGTGGCGTGAACGCGCGTCTACTGGCCCACCCTGAGACCCCGGGTGTCGACCAAATGTGGCTCCGTCTTACTGTAAACTGCCTCAAACTAGCTATTGGTACGGCGTATAGGCCGCCGTGGCAAAGTGTAGAATTTTTTTTGGATGCCCTTACAGATTCTGTCTCGTCAATTTCAGGTTTTGACCATATTATACTTACAGGAGATTTTAACATTGACCTGCTGGAGTCTAGCTCAGATAAAACAAAGCTTGTAGATTTTTTGAATTGCTTTAGTCTGGAGCAATACATAACTGTCCCCACTCATTTTACTGATCATAGTGCAACTTTGATTGACATAATATGTTCAAACATTAAGATGACTAATATCATTGTAGATTATATACCTGATTTGAGCCACCACTCTTTTATATCATGCGAGCTCAAAGTAAAAAAAGAGAAGACCCCACCGAAATGTGTCTTTTACAGACCTATTAAAAGTATTGATCTTGAAAGTTTCACTTGTGACCTGAATACCATAAATTGGAAAGGTATTATTTCTAGAGATGTTTGTAAAATGGTGGTAGATTTCAGTTTACTTGTTACTAATTTATTTGATAAGCACGCCCCTTTTAAAAAGACGTTAATAAAAGAACGATCTTATCCTTGGATAACGTATAACATTAGGGAAATGATTAAGACGCGGGATAGGGCCCACACACGAAGTCGTTTTTCAAACATTGAATCGCACAAAACTTACTACAAGGATCTAAAAAATACAGTACTTAAAGCCATTCATGCAGAAAAATCATCTTTCTTTCAACATACTATTAATTCAAAATCTAAAAACCCAAGCACTTTGTGGAAAAATATTAAAAAAAATATAGCTAACTTTAAGCCAAAATGTAACAATAATCTTCCTTTAAATATTCGAGACCCAAACATTATTAATCATAGTTTTTTAACTTTACCTAGCAAAGACGATGTGACGCTATCACAATTAACTTATTATGAGTTTCATAGGCATGGATCGTCAGTTTTTACCCTACATACAGTTGACGAAGCTACAGTCAGTAAAGTTATTAAGTCATTTTCCACAAATGCAATGGGTATTGACAACATGTCTATGGATATGATCTTATTAACATTACCCCAAACTCTTAGCATAATTACAACTATAGTTAATTTATCAATCGAAACCAGTACTTTTCCTGCTTCATGGAAGACTGCTGTTGTCAGACCAATTCCTAAAGTTAGTCACCCGACTACTTTGAAAGACTTACGTCCTATTAGTATTTTACCGTTTTTGTCAAAAATTTTAGAAAAAATTATATGTATTCAGCTCACATCTTATCTTGAAACAAATAAAATTTTACCAACTAAGCAGTCAGGTTTCAGAAAGTATCATAGCACTGCAACAGCGCTTCTAGATGTCGTGGATAACGTACTGGCTGCCCAAGACATAGGCGAGGGCACCATTTTGACATTTTTAGATTTCTCACGAGCATTTGACAAAATCAATATCCCACTCTTATTATCAAAATTATCATATTATGGCTTCGATAGTGCTGTGACAAAATTGCTCTCTAGCTTCCTCAGGGGACGCTGGCAACTAGTAGAATTGCAACATTCTGATGGTTCAAGTACGATTTCAAACACCATGCCTGTAACCCATGGAGTTCCTCAGGGGTCAATTCTTGGGCCGATTCTTTTTATACTGTATTGCGCGGATTTGATCCCCAGTATAAAAAACTGTAAATATCACCAATATGCTGATGACCTACAACTATACATTTCATTTAACCCTAATCAGTTGAACTTAGCAATAGATAATATCAATAATGATTTGAATCAAATAGTTAAATGGTGCGATGCTAATAAATTGGATCTAAATCCAGCTAAGTCAAAGTTTCTAGTTCTTGGATCTAAAAGTCAAATAAAAAATATTCTCGATAATGATATTAATGTTAGGGTAAAAGATGTCTCTATTGAACGTGTAACTGAATATCGCAATCTTGGGCTTCTTATGGACGACTCTTTACGTTTCGAAAATCATGTGATACAAACAGTACGTAATTGTTTTTATAGGCTATCTGTGTTATATAGAATGCGCCAGTATCTTAGTACTGATCTTCGCATTCAGCTATGTGATTCGCTTGTCCTCTCGAAGCTCACATATGTTGATAATGTTTTTGGGGAGTGCTTGCTGGCTCGCTCCAAAAAATTGATACAGCGCATACAGAATGCATGTGTTAGATTCTGTTTCCCTATCCCGCCTCGAGCCCACATCTCTCCCTACATTAATCGCCATGGCCTCTTAAATATGTCCTCGCGTCGTAGCCTCCATTTTGCTGCTCTACTCTTTGGCATCATAAATAGTCAACAACCTTCGTATTTATATGAAAAACTAAATTTTTCCAACCGCTTCCAGCGCTTTGCTGTACGAATGATTTGTCCCAGCCATAGAACGACTGCCTTTCGTGGCAGCTTCCGGTATGCTGCTACGAAATGCTGGAATAATTTACCCCCTCCTATAATAAATTGCAACAATATTTTCTCTTTTAAAAAAACCCTTAAGAATTACCTTTTAAACTCACAAGTCCATCCATAGGTAGTCGTTCTAGGCCTCATATTTTATTATATTATTCATAAGTAGGTATATTATTTTGTTTTTGCTATTTAGTTTATATATTTTTATAGAATGTTAAATAGTAGGTTTCTTTAGAATTTAAGTAATGTAAATATATGCACTGTGTGATATACAGTATGCTGCCCCACACGCACTATGGCTCCACTGAAAATCAGCGCTGCATCAACTCTCGCTGTTGCAGCATATAGCTGAGTGGTGACCAATTTTGTTGTCAATGTTACCAATATGTGTTTTTTGTTTAGTTTTAAGAGATTATGTTGACACAAAATAAATTTATTCTTTCTTTCTTTCTTTCTTTATATTCAGTTGGATATGCAGTTTTCTCGGTTATTATGCAAAGTTGAGCGGCGATGGGCTTGCTACCTGTCACGCATGGAATTCTAACTACTATAACATGTGGGCATGTGTCAAAGGCAATGTTTGGATGTGTCACTGACTACACTATTTAAAATACATCTTCAAGGATATGAGTGCCTTTAGATGAGAGAATGTCTACCGTACTTGGGGATTACAGTCGTGATCCTATTTATTTTATTTTCTGGATTCCAAAAAAAAAATACATAAGGTAAAAAGGAATGTCAAAGTTTGTATAAAAGACCGGCCAAGTGCGAGTCTGACTCGCGCACGAATTGTTCCGTACTTGTAAAAAAAACGGTAATATTTTTACCGTTTTTTTTACAAGTACGGAACAATTCGTGTGCGTACCTTTGTTTTATTACTAAAATTTTTTGTATTTGTTGTTATAGCGGCAACAGAAAATTTCAACTGTGAAAATTTCAACTGTCTAGCTATCACGGTTCATGAAATAGGTACAGTCTAGTGACAGACGAACAGACAGATGGACAGCGGAGTCTTAGTAATAGGGTCCCGTTTTTCCTAAAGGGTAAAAACGGGACCCTAAAAATCACATAAACAACATAGTGAGCGGCATTAGATATCGAAAGGTTATACTCATAGTTCATATTTAGCTGTTATTTGCAAAGCATTTCCACCTAACTCGTCTATTAGAGCAACTAAATAGAACATGTGTGATGTGTGTACAAAGCAAACGTGGGGTTTGCCGTGGAATAACCAACAGTTACTATGCCCTTATGCCACAGCACAATCAACAGTCACTATGTCTGACAGTAGGACAGGTGGTAAAGCCCGGGGCAATACGGCAGACTTTGTAGCTTCGAATGCATACTCCATGTTTAAAATTAAAAAGTTAATTAACAGCTTTGGATATAAACATTTTTTAATATACGGAAGATAGTGGTAGATTACTTACGACATTTGTATTTGAAACGGACCATCTTGGATTACGTACACATTAGGTGGAAAGAACTATATCAATGAATTTAGCAGAGAATTAAAAAAAAAAAAACCGGAAATACGCCAGAACTATTTCCAAAAAGTATCAGGAACTATAGAACTATGCTGCATGCGAATAGAACTCCCATTTATTTGTGATCTGCTGGAAAATGATCTGCACACACACACACACAAGAACTTCTCAAGTGGTTGTTTTGTGCCCAAAAATGGTTTGTTGATATTATTATATTATATATACGAGTTCCTATTATTATTGCAATATCGAACGAGAATGAGAATGTAAGTGGCAAAGCAAAGAAAATAACTGCCGCGGCATGGTCGCCTTATAAACATTCATTCTTAGGCTATTGATAGTTTCTGGAAAAAGCGCCACCTTTTCGAAATCAACAGTTCATCAAGAAAATTGACTAAAGAAAGCCAATTCTGTCTTCCGGTCTATCGATTCAAAACTCAAGTTCCGCGTCAGCTGCCTATAAAATGGATTATTAATATTGCGGTAGTGTTGCATACAAGCTGCAATTAATTAGTTATATTCCGACATTTGTTTTCCTTTCACTTCTAGACTTACCGTCGTATTTTTAGTAGTGTATTTTTCACTCACCTTACAATGCCAAGTCGATCTTGGCATTACATGAAATTAAATTAAATGAAATACATTTATTTGACACACACACATAAATAGGTAGGTACACATAACAAGAAGATGAAAGATAGGTACATAAAAACACAGACTACCTACTGCGTGAGTCAAACAGGCCCCATCTCAGCTTTATGCTGCTCCACATGCATGAACCATGACGTGGAGTAGCGCAGAGCCATTATACGGTATACACGACGAAACTGAAACTGGACATCTTGAAAGGATCTAAGCGTCTGGATATCTGAGAGGATATCTACCGTACTTGGGGATTACAGTCGTGATCCTATTTATTTTTTATTTTTTTTATATACACGGCAAGCAATTTTAATGTCTACAGTTCGAATGTATTGACTGAACCAGCGACATCGACATTTGAAGGTGTGTCATTATGGATAGACGTCGCGATTATCAGAGACACACTTGACACATCCTGTTAACACGTCGCGGCGGCAACCCTGACACTGACATTTTGGGTGAGTTCACTCCTACGCGAAGCTGTGCGGAGCGACCCAATGACAGCACTCAAATATTCGAGTTTTAAAATGACGAGCGATATGATTGGCCAGCTCCACACAGCTTAGCGCAGCTCTGCACAGCTCCGCTTGGGTGGAAACTCACCCTTATGCGAAACTTGCTGTTACACTGATATACACTCTCCGACACTCAACCGAGTGTGAGTGTAAAATGTGTATCTTTCCTTACACAGAATATTAGGCAAAATCCAGCAGTGATTGTCTGAACTTGATGATGAAATCTCATCCGTTGTAGAATTTGATATCACGCATTCAATTTCAGTTTTGGTGAAACTACAAGCCGTGAAACTGTGGTGTCCATTATGTATATACACCTTCTAAAGTTACAGTTGTTCTACCTCACGAAGGCGGATGAACACTTGAGCAGTACTTGTAAATAGTTGTGATGTGTATAGACACGCGCTTATGTGTGCGTGATACCTAACGCTCCCAAACTTACGCACTTTGAAACAATGTTCACGTGTATCTACACACACAATGTATAATAAGTACAAAAAAACGTATGTAAGTATTCTATCAGTTATCTGGTTCCCATAGTACAAGCTTTGCTCAGTTTGGGGCTAGATGGCGCTGCGCTGTGTGAAATGTCCACCAATATTTATTTATTTACTTATATTTATTTAATTTCAACCACCCGTCTTCGAGAGATAGAACAACTATACTAAAACACTTTTTCCCTGTTCATAATTTCAAGGCATCTATCTCGATAAACTCCAGCTAATAGACACTGTTAATATCTAAAGCTATGTTTTTCTTAGAGGCGAGGACCACCACTTTTACGACCGTATAGGCGGATGATGTAAATAAATTATATCTAAGACTAGCTGACCCGTGCCCGCTTCGCTGTGCGTAAGACATTTCTAATACCATCGTGGACTTTATTGTAGACGTTTTTAAGGTGTACAATACTGTAGTATATTATTTTGATATATCTCGTGGGGTTCAGCCAGCATTTGCAATGTAAGCGCAAAAAAATGTGTTTATTTACGACATCACATTAGAAACCTCTAAAATTATCAGTGTTTCTCTACTATATTATGCATGTATTATACATATAAACCTTCCTCTTGAATCACTCTATTTATTAAAAAAAACCGCATCAAAATCCGTTGTGTAGTTTTAAAGATATAAGCAAACATACATACATACATATTACATATTACATACAGACGCGGGAAGCGGAAAGCGACTTTGCTTTATACTATGTAGTGATTGAAAATCGCGTCTGACGTTTTCTTCGAGCGTCATAATGACGGCCCATGTCGTAAAATAGAAATGGGAGAAAATAATTAGCCTCACTACTGTAATCCTCACTGATCCTCATAAACTGGACTTACAGTTACAGCTCAGTAGTTCTGCCTTCAGCGCTGGTACGGATTGAACATAATTAGTTTGTTATGGTTGTTTTAATCTACATCGACACTAATAAATGAATCTATTTTTTCTAATTTAATTCTAGATATAGATGCTATATTTTTTTATCAATAAAAATTTATTTAATTAAAAAAAAACTTCTTATATAGATTATTAGTAACTAATAAAAAACCGGCCAAGTGCGAGTCGGACTCGCGCACGAAGGGTTCCGTACTATTATCAAAACGGCAAAAAAATCACGTTTGTTGTACGGGAGTCCCACTTAAATATTTATTTTATGCTCTTTTTAGAGAAATACATCATATTATGTGAAAATTTCAACTGTCTAGCTATCACGGTTCACGAGATACAGCCTGGTAACAGACAGACGGACAGCGGTGTCTTAGTAGTCCCGTTTTTTACCCTTTAGGTACGGAACCCTAGAAACATAAAAAATAATTCATAATATCTCATAACCTACCTATTTACCTAACTACTTACGTAGTTAGCATTCCACACGTGACAGGTTGCAAAGCCGTCGCCGCTTTCAAGAATACTAACAGGTTTCCTCACGATGTTTTCCTTCACCGTTATAAACACGTGTAACACGCATGTACATTTTTCGAACAGAAATATCCATTGATTCATTGCACGGCCAGGATTCAAACTCGAAATTAATTTGAAATTAATAATATCTACCTAGGTACCTATTTACCTAACTACATGAATTCAATAATTCAATTTCAAACTTTTTAGTCGATCATGTGAAGTAGGTACCATCTATTTACCGACTAACTTTACCGATAGTGGTAAAATAGCGCCACCTGCCAGCGGAATTGCAAACCTCTTTCATCTTACCTCTCAAACCCCGAGCGGTCGCATAAGATCGCGAAAAGTACTTATATTAACGTAGTAACATTACATGAAACTAGATGGCGCTGGAATGCAAAAATCAAGTTTGTTCCATGTTATATTTAAGGGGGGCCTTAAATATTTATTTTATTCTGTTTTTAGTATTTGTTGTTCGAGCAGCAATAGAAATACATAATCTGTGAAAATTTCAACTGTCCAGCTATCATGGTTCATGAGATACAGCCCTGTGACAGACAGACAGACGGACAGACGGACAGACGGACAGACGGACAGACGGACAGACGGACAGACGGACAGACGGACAGACGGACAGACGGACAGACAGACGGACAGCGAAGTCTTAGTAATAGGGTTCCGTTTTTACCCTTTGGGTACGGAACCCTAAAAAGACAACATTTGTATTTTTGTTTGTACCGGATAAACTAAAAAAACTACAGAAACCATTTTAAAAAAATATTTCAATATCAATACCTACATTATCACAGAAACATCGATATTTTATAATAAAACGAATAAAAAAGAGATCAATAATTTGCCTAATCTTCATTTGTACACACCCGTGCAAGGCGAATAGCTAGTACGATATGAAAAAATACTCACATAATATGCAAATTTTAAATTTTGCCATTCGTTATTATTTGCATTAAGGGATGTATTTATGCGAAGTGTTTCAATGAATCCGAAAATCACTCAACCTACGCGAAGACAGATTCGCACGTGATTTCAATATTTCATCTCACAGGCCGCATTCACTGCGGTCTCGGCCCTCACGCGTTCCACTCCTGCAATTACGCGCTTGTGTCATATTTACAGCCCAGGTAATTGCCATTCAATTACGAGACCGGCTCGCTATGCTTCCCTGAATCACTCTACATCGGAACGCAATGAAAAACAAACTTTATTACGTCCACACTAAGATTCAAATCAGAAATACAATCGCGTAAAAATCTGATGAACGGACGGTACAAATCACCTTAATTCTGAGTGTGAATAAGCCATCGTTATATTTTTTATGTTTTAGTATAGCTTAATTGTATGATATAGTGATTTAGCGTGGTTTTAAGTGAAAAATGTATAGGTTTGCACTATTATTTCCACTATGCCGCCGTGCACTAGAGCGAGATGTCCGATATGTCCCTCTCAGTCACACACACTGTGCACCCGGCCAGCCATCAATCATCGAACACCCCCCGCCGGGCGACCGTAGGGTTGGGACATCTCACAAAGCCAGTATCTCAGTCCAACAATACTCGATAAGTGGGCAAACGCCACGCTAAATTGATTCTGAACCGATTCGAATCCGGGTGATGTTTAATCGAATTAATCCACCTTGTCTGGCTGTCACTTATGCAATGTTGATTGTGAACTTCACCTCTGTCGCAATGTAGGAGGAAATTATCTCTCTAGCTTTTACTCGTGGCTTCTGATGCCTAAATATCATTTGTTTAAGGTACGTATGTACTATTACATAATTTTATTCATTATAAATTTAATAACGTAGGTAATTATAGATTCTTTATTTTTATTTGCCCATAAACTACGTAAATCTACGTAAATATAATCTACAGTGATAAACTGTAGATTATATTTACGTAGATATAAGATTGTTTCTAGATATCTAAACGCGAAGCAATTTATTTAAAAGCATAACAAATTAAATTTTTAAAAAATATTTTTTTTTGCGAAAATTTTGTTGTATTTGTTTTTCTTATTGCAGTCTTGCAGACAATAATAAGATATCGATATTACGACAACCTGCAGTGGACAACCCTAGGCAAGGAATTACGAACTGGCTCAGGTACGTTATCAAGCTTTTGTACCTTCATTCACCCGAACACTCGATTCTCTGACCAATCTCAAATGAAGTATTTCAAGGATTAACATTCTACCTTAGATCCGTTTCAATTGCAAACTTACAATTGTTAACAACAAGGTTATAAAATGGCATTAACCAAAATTGATTTTTTTTGCATTATTTTGCTTTCTATAAGACCCTATAAGACTTCACTGTCCGTCTGTCCGTCTGTCTGTCACAGGACTGTATTTCATGAACCTTTATAGCTAGACAGTTGAAATTTTCGCAGATGATGTATTTCTGTTGCCGCTATACAAACAAACACAAAAAACAGAATAAAATATATTAAAATAAGTGGGGCTCCCAAACAACAAACGTGTTTTTGCCGTTTTTTATAGTTAATGGTACGGAACCCATCGTGTGCGAGTCCGACTCGCACTTGGCCGCACTTTTATTATTACAAATGTGTGTTCAACACAAATTTTTGTCCTGGGTAGGAATCGAACCCACCACCATCAGCGCAGAAGGCAGAGTTACTAACTGAGCTGTGAGGCCAGTCAAATTATCTTCACCCGTATCTTTAAATAGATAACTAACTTGAACTTGACTTCAAAGAACTTGACCTATTTTTTCTGTAAACAAGCTAACCTAAGTATCGCTTTAGAATTAACAAATGCTGTGTTAAGTTTCCGTTCCCGTTCTCGTTCCCGTTCCCGTTATAAAAAAAAATATGTCCGTCTCCTGGTTCTAAGCTACCTGCCCACCAACTTTCAGCCAAATCGGTTCAGCCGTTCTTGAGTTATAAATATTGAAACTAACACGACTTTCTTTTATAAATACATACATTATATATAGATTGTAAAAGTATGGCATCGTCAATAATTTTAGTTGTTAGCGTTGCTAATAATTGTCATTTTTATTATTTCATGTTATTCAAACCAATTAGAAATAAATCATCGGAAAAATCACAATTCTGCCAACTTTTCTAACAATTTTGATATACAAGATACAAGAAAAAACATTACCTTTTTTACCTTCCTATTAGGCGAGAGGTTAATTAAGAGATTTTATACAAACAATCATATAGACAGAATTAGCCGGATATTTTTGTTATAAAAATCCTCGACTCGCTTTAATTACGCTTACTAATGAGTTGACTCCGCGCTAATTAGCCGCTAATTACTCACGGGCTCACCTTGTACTTGCGAAAGTTCGTTTTACACGAATTTCTTGTTTACTTCCTAATTATATCTCTAATTAATGGATATTGAGTGTTTGTACTATGCCGATCGCGTTTCTGGAATTGTTATGAGTTCATCGAAGAATTAAGGTTGTTTATTCCTCCCTTATTTTCTTTTCAGAATTAAATATACGTAATAATGTTAATTCCCTTTGCAGAGAAAAGTTTGAATGTAAAGAGCAATAATAAGCGTAAAACAAGTATTATATTTACGAGTGGAGTTTTCATAGTAGCTTTGCTTAGTTCGTGGTTAGAAAGCACTATGTAAATGTTCATCAACATTTTTTTTATTTACAAACAAAATATTTTAACCAATTACTGGTTCTGCGATTCCCTTACCTGTTTATTTGTATTTTCTTCTTTATTTTATCACAGAGCCTAAATTAAGAAGTTATTTTGGTATTTTCTTCGTATTCGCTTTATCATTTTCATTGTTTCTTTCTTTAATATTTTTTATAATATTGAATTGTTCGATAGCTGTTTTTAGAATAGTTCTTAGTATCTATGTAGGTACTGTTTTTCCTGAGAAATAAATAAATAGAATGATATTTATGTAGTTCGGTATATAATTTATATAATTACTAGCTTTTATCCGCGACTTCTTCCAAGTAGATTCAAAAAAACTATTTTATACGACTATCATAAAACATTGAAATTCCGGAAAACCAAAATAAAATTTTGACTATGTCCGTCCCAAGACTTTAAACCAAAATTTCACCAAAATCAGCCCATCGGTTTCGCCTTGACAGACAGACAGACAGAGTTAAATTCGCATTTATAATTTATTAATAGATTTTATAGATCATCTTATAGGAATTATCACAAAAAATTTAGTACTCGTACCTACTACTTTGGAAGAACCTATCAATTAAATAAATAAATAAATAAATAATAAATATTGGTGGACATTTTACACATCGCCATCTAGCCCCAAACTAAGCAAAGCTTGTACTATGGGAACTAGATAACTGATAGAATACTTATATACTTTTTTTTTGTAAATACATACATATGATACATACTAACACCCAGACACAGAGCAAACATCCATGTTCATCACACAAATATTTGCTCTGGGTGGGGATCGAACCCACAACCTACAGCGCTGAAGGCAGAGTTACTACCAACTGAACTACAAAGTGCAAATCCAGGAAGTGCAAAATAAATACTAGAATAAAGCAAAGCTATGAAACGTCAGCTATAGATAGGCTCTGTCGGCTCCAGCCTCCGCGACCATACGTTATGGCAGGATGCAGATAGCCGTGGTTTATCGCTCACTTATATTATCGCATATGATTTACAACTCAAACTAGCAGTAATGATACGTACAAGTATTCTCTATTCAATGTATCAAGTATCGAAAGATCTCGACATGTTTTTACATTTTAGTATACTAGCCAGTCTCTCGAGTTATAAGTATGTTTTTTGTTTGGTATGGTTTGGTAATGTGCACACATTTCAAGCTTTACTTTTGTGTCTCCACTTAAGTCTGTCAAGCTCTTGTGCGTTGCGTATACAAATACAAATTCAAATTCAAAAATCATTTATTTCAATAAAATCACAAAGATCACACTTTGAAACGTCTCAGGAGATAGGTGAAGCTACGCCTGTTTCTCGCGACCAGGCCTAGAAGAATCAGGCAACAAACACGGCTTAGGGTCTATAATTTATTTCAATGATCCTTTCCTTATTGCTACGTAGAGCTCCAGTGTGGTGCCGATCGAACAAGATGAAGGCTCAAACAAGATTAATAATTAAAAGTACTAACCAAGTCCGTACAACAATAAAGAATTAACTAAAGGACTTCAGCACAAATTCTAAAAGCAGCACACGTATAGCGTTATCACTTTCGCTCCGCGATTAGTACTGTTTTAACATTACTTTAAGAGCTTGTGGTAAGCCTGCACGGGCTATAACTCACACGGAACTGCCAATTAGACCACCTAAAAGAAAAAGCTCTCAGACATCTCAGAGCCATGTTAAACGCAATCTCCCTTCGACGTATCACTGATGGAGCGCTCTCGTCACAACACTTTCAATTAAAAGCATTACTCTTATCGGTGCCTTCATTATATCAATGGCGTTGTAAGTGTTTGTAAGTGAAGCTACATTATTTGCTGTCACAGATTGGAGCCTCGCTCGCTCATCACTTGGCGACCCTCGAAACTTGTTCTTGTCAACGTAAGATGGCACTTTGTTTGTTCAATTTTAAACCTTAATGCGGGTGTGTAAAATTAATTTTAGTAAATTCTGTTGCAACGTACACGATGCTTAAAAAGTTTCGGACCGTTATAGAGGCTGGAGAAGTGGGAATTTGTGAAGTGCGACTCGTGTACGGTTCTTACGTGCTCGTGTTAAATTATTATTGTCAATGGCAGAGCTTATTCCTAATTGAAAACGGTAAAAACGTATCTTTTTAAAGTAACTTTATACACCAAAAAAAAAGTTACAGACGAAAAAAGGAGGTTCTAAATTAGACGCGAATGTAATATTATTTTTTGTTGCTTTTTTAGGATTCCGTATCCAATAAGTAAAAACGTTTTTTTATAGATAGTGGTATCACCCTTCGTGCGCGAGTCCGACCCGCACTTGGCCGGTTTTTTATCCGCTTTGGTTTTCTGTTGTGTAAATGAAGCAAAAGAGTTATGTCAGGATCGTAATAAGAGGAATGCCGTGGTCTCTGCCTACCCTTGTGGGAAACAGGCTGATTTTCCCTATGTATGTATGTATGTACCTATGTATGTTCAACAATTTATGTATCTCCTTTAGCTAATTAGCTTAAGGTCAGTGACCAAGAACAGGATAATTAAATCGCATAGACCACAACTTAGCTTATCTCACAATCATAATATAAATCACTATCACGGTTCGATAGTTGCATTGTAGAATGTGGAGTTGATGAAGTTGTACAACGTGCGCGGGCGCACCGTGACTCGCTGGGGTAGTTTAAGCTCTCGCCTCTTGTTCTGCTTCACATAGATTCGGCCCAGTTAAACACAAATCTTCTAGAATCGTTTTGAATCTTTTCGTTTTAATATATTGTATCAACACAGGTCGTTGGTACTCCAAGGTACTCCAATTTCAATTCTTACTGTTTTTTCCGAAATATTTACTTTACTCAAAGCTACTTACAATTTTAATGCTAATCGATAAATTACTCATAACACTACGTTTAATTAGTGTTAAGAAACAAATGATTTAATTTTCATAAAACGCTTTTCAAACTTGGTCCAGTCCTTAGTTTCAAAATAATAAAAATATAAATAAAAAAATAGGATCCCGACTGTAATCCCCAAGTACGGTAGACATCCTCTCAGATCTCCAGACGCTTAGATCCTTTTAAAGATGTCTGGTGGGGGTAGTCAGAGGCACGTCCAAACATTATATTTGGCACATGCCCACATTTTGTTTCAATCCAGGCCCATAATATTATTCATACTTGTGCATTTACAATATTAGTGGTAATGGGAGCTTGTACTAGATGTGAGATGGTATCGGCGCAGGCGGCGATACATCGACCGCTATCGCAATCTCATTATTCCACGCGATCCGATTAGTCTTGTCGTCCTGCCCTTAGACGTGTAATAGCTGTGAGTTTTACTGTGAGGCTTTTCTCGTACTTAAGTATCTAAGAAAAGGTTTTAACGTGCAATTTACTTAGCTAGCTATGTAAAACAATAGGTGTTTTGTTTTTATCGGAAAGCATTTTCTATTGGTCTTTAAAATCTACGAGTATGTCAGCATTGCCGGACATACCACTAGCTTTTAAAAAAATATAAAATCAGTAATACTCACGGTGCGAAAACGGCTTTCATTCACTCACTTGTTGAGTTATCACTTTTGTACCGCGAGTAGTTCTATTCTGATTTTACTCTTGAGCTGAGGGTGAGCATGAACCAGTATCGTATCGACAACGTATCGTCTAAACTGTCAATTTTACTACACAAAACGAGTCAATTTTGACATTTGGACGATACGTTGTCGATACGATAGTGGTTCGTGCTCAGGCCAGAGCGCTGTGGCCAAGTAAAAAGTTAGGTTGGGCCAACTATCTATCTCATGAAAATAGCCAAATAACAAATAGCCTCTAAACTTCTAAAGCTAAAGTTCCTTATATCATAAACTAGCGACCCGCCCCGGCTTCGCACGGGTAGCATGTTATTATACATATAAACCTTCCTCCTGAATCACTCTAGCTATTAAAAAAAACCGCATCAAAATCCGTTGTGTAGTTTTAAAGATATAAGCAAACATACATACATACATACATACAGACGCGGGAAGCGGAAAGCGACTTTGCTTTATACTATGTAGTGAAGAAGCAGATGCTCCATATCAAACATAGCTAAATAAAACGAAAGGTTCTCAGGTGGAATTCAACATAAATCAATTATCCAAATCACACGAGAAAGCTTTCTCAATATACGAATAGTAACTGTATTGGCAAGCGCAGATCGATGGCATCCCCAACCTGCTCCATCAAAACTCGAGCTCATTACTCAAAATCAATTAGCGTTATTAGTGCGGCGCGTCTTCGTTAGTCCGTGATGGAGGGTAATTTATTGGCATCTCTTAATTAGGGATAAGTCTAATTGGAGGCTTAGTCGTAACGAGGCCCTCGAAATCTGACGTCCCGGCGAATAAATTGGTCGGCCGGCCCAGCTCGGCGCACGCACTCCACTTGCTCTATTACCACTGTTCTCCAAGCACTTATTTCTCGTCACTTTTCCTACTAATACGCAAACACTAATCCTAATATTTATACTAGCTGCTCGCCCCGGTGGTACCTGGATAACAAGTAGTCTATGTTTTATTCTGATATTTATGCTTTATTACTGCAAAGTTTCATTAATCCGTTCACTAGTTTTTGCGTGAAAGAGTAACAAACACACGCAACCACTTACAAACTTCCGCATTTATAATATTAGTAGGGCAATATTATAAATGCGAAAGTTTGTGAGTTTGTTTGTATGTGTGCCTCAATCAGGCCGGATTAGGATGAAAATTTGCTGTAGATGTCATTGAGCTTAAATAACTAGTACATAATGGTAGATGTAGATATAATGCCTGAATAAAAAAAAAACTAAAAACATCTCCAAAATAATAAAAAAAAGCAAAAGGGACGCGTATATATGGCGCTGGTGTGCAAATCTGACATCAGTGTTGACATCAGTCGTCATAGCAACGTGCGTTACTCTATGCGATTATTGAATGTTGGACAGGACAATGTCTGTCGCGGGTCTGCTTGTTCAAATCTAAAGGTATCAGGCATCGTCTTACCCTACTTCTACATGACGGAATACTTTTTTTTAATTTTGGTTGAATAAGTTGAGTTTAGATTGGGTTAGTAACTCGTGCTGGGAGTACTGATATTTTGACGTGCCAACTCGATTTATGCTCCGACTTTACTCAGTTTAACGACTGCTCTAATAAGTTTCAAACATCGACGAACCTGGCTTAAAAGGATATAATAATGCGGATTTAGATGTCGGCTATGCTGTGTCTTGAATGTGACAACAGTTATGTTACTGTCGTAGTAATAGCGGCGAACGTAAGCTACACGGTGCTCCGTAATATGAATGGGGCCTGGTGCTCATTGTACTATGATATAATGCATTTTTATATCATACTTAGTATCTATACACTATAATAAAAAAGGCCATTAAAAGGGAAAATCACTTCAAAAACAAGTCTTATCCATCAGGTAGCAACATTTTAAATAGAAATACGGCTAATTATTCGTGTATTCGCCGATCTGCCGTTGATCGCGGTCGCGAGCGATGTTCATGATGAAGAGCATCTGAATTGTCTCGAAACGTCAGCAATACAAGAAAAAACGTGGTAATTAGCCGTATTTCTATTTAAAATGATTAACGACCACGATAGTTTTAATTCTGTAGTAAATTTGTTTTCAACACACTTGCTGGTAAATAGAGCCTTATTACATCGTTCTTAGGGCCATAAACCGAGCTATAACACACGCGTGCATAATAATATTACACACTAGTACTTAATAGAATTATCCCTACAAAGTAAAGTTAGTACCTAACTGCAAATTTTATACGAGTAAACAGAGCATTTATCATGTTTCAATGATCGCATTTCTGATATCCCAATATTCCACACATCACAACCACATCGTTCAATTGATGTCTTCACAATACAGAATTAACACTGCAATGAGAAATTAAAAAGTCCGAACAATGGGTTACTTGAGAAGATTTTGAAAACCATTCTAGATTATTCAGTAGTGATTGTGGAACCTATAAAAAATAATTTTCAATTCTATTAAGTATTGGCCCCAAAAATGTTAATAAAATATTGTCAATTTAAATAACCCGCAAAAACGCTTCTTTAAGCAAATGGCTAGTTTCTGTGACGTTACATGCTTGTTAACTAAATAAACAAACGTCAAGTTTTTCAAGGCAGGCGATGACATATTGACAAGCATGTTACGTCATCGTCGATTCGACCAATCCTGACCGTTTTGTGTCACGTGACTGGCGTTTAAAAATAGATCATTGTTTATTTCAAGTTATTTTACTCCATAAAGATTTATGAAGGCATAATTTACATAGATTAATATCAACAACACTTTAATTTTCATACTGTCAAATAGCCTATTATGACCGTCACATAACCGTCGCCACTCCTCAGCGAATCAGGCTTGATGTAGAATCGTGTCTTATTTCTACCGCCACACCACAAACCGATTATGGTAAATGGAAATGAGTATTGATTCTAAAGTTTTCACCACAAGTTATTAGGATGGACATTTACGAGGCAAATTTTGTTGAGTATATTGTGTGTCTACAACATCGTTTAATTTTTAACGCTTATGGCAGAGATTAATTACAGTAAGTAAATACAACAATTTTATTGTGGAATAAAAATAAAAAAATATTCGGTGGCAATATGCTTGTATGAAATGCTGGTGGGCATGTGCCAAATGTAAGATTTGGACGTGCCTCTGACTACAAGAAATTCAAGGATCTGAGCGTTTGGAGATCTGAAAGAAAAGCTATTATACTGTAAAGTATCATTTTTATCCGTTCAGTAGTTTTTGCGAGTAAGAGCACAAACACAAAAACACACACGCACACTCACAAACTTTCGCATCACTACATAGTATAAAGCAGTCGCTTTCCGCTTCCCGCGTCTGTATGTATGTATGTATGTTCGTATGTTTGCTTATATCTTTAAAACTACATAACGGATTTTGATGCGGTTTTTTTTAATAGATAGAGTGATTCAGGAGGAAGGTTTATATGTATAATAACATGCTACCCGTGCGAAGCCGGGGCGGGTCGCTAGTTTATAATATTAGTAGGATACAACTGTAAAGTTTTATTTTAAGTAGTTCTTGCGTGAAAAAGTAAAATACACACACACTCACTAACTCACAAACTTTCGCATTTATAATATACGATTGGGATAGTATGAACACTATATTGTGTTTGGTTCGTATCGGTATCGGTATATTGGTCTGGATGTGGCGAGCGCTAAGCGGTGCGGTCGCCGCGGTCGCTCAAAGCGGCTCCAATAAAAATAAGCGTAAAGCAAAACACACAAATAAAAGAGCGAAGACAACGGCATGATCAAGTGCACCGAAAGATGTAATAGGATATCTCGAACCGTGCTTTATGCGCCTTCCACACGTGGTGTTTGCTGATATTACCAAGATTTTGTAAGCTATGGCCAAACCAATAATAACACCAGATCCTCGAATGCCATCGTCATGCCCATCGACCGATCAATACATTCTAAAGTACGTATGTACGTTATAAATGAATAGAAAAGAAATAGAATAGAAGTTGAAATGCTTCTAGCGTTAATCCATCCAAATGAAAACAGTACTTGTTGCTTGCTAAAATTTATTACTCGAATAAATGTTTTTGATGAATACAGAATCGTTTTTTCTCAATAAACACAAAGTTTTGTTTTTTATGATAAAGATAACTTAGATAAATTATAGACAGTAACTCGATTAGTGAAACTTTTCTCGATAGATTTATTTTAAAAGTTGGCTCTTCAAAAACACTAGTTTCGTTTTTAATCAATACTATGAATAACTAAACAGTTAATTGTATATAATTCGTTAGATAATCATACTAGCTAAGTAAATTACAGACAGTTTCTTTTTAAGTTTGATGATTTTCAAGATAATGCAGTTTTATAACTATTTCCGTCTTATCCGGGTAGACTCGGGCCATACATATCACCTTAACCTAATTAATCTATTAAGAATGACTTACACAAACAAAGGAAAGGAGATGACGGCAGATTAGATATTGAAAACACACACACTTACGGAGGAATAGAGTTAGGTCAATACTTTGACGAATAGCACCATCATCGCGTCATCCCAAACTGAATAGAATTGCCAGCAAGTGTGGAAGCTCCTTTATTCTGAAGATACTTGGCGGGTCGGCCGCCGGGACCGGTTAATCTCTATAATTAGATTAGTTGCTGATGACACGTTATGTGAAAATTGTGTGTTCGCAATGTGGGATAAATGGGATAATGGTTTGCAATAAACGATCCTTTTGTCATTTCAGATAATCTATATCTTGGTGGACATTTCACACAACGCCATCTATCTCCAAACTGATCAAAAGCGTTTATTCATTATAATCAGTTTAATTTAATTTAATTTCATTAATCGTCTGTGTTTTTTTTTTAAGTTTTTGTATTATGTCTTTACAATAATATGCATTTAAGGGTTAAGAAAACTTTTTCACACTTTTTACATCACAACATTTAATTAATACATTTAGTAGGTATATTTTTCCATAATATTTCACCCTTTGTAGGTTGACATTTTTAAATCAAATTACAAAAACCGGCCAAGTGCGAATCGGACTCGCGCACAAAGGGTTCCGTACCATTATCTATAAAAAATCACGTTTGTTGTATGGGAACATAAATATTTATTTTATTCTGTTTTTAGTTGTTATAGCGGCAACAGAAATACATCATCTGTGAAAATTTCAACCGTCTAGCTATCACGGTTCATGAGATACAGCCTTGTGACAGATAGACAGACCGATGAATAGACAGACGGACAGCGGAGTCTTAGTAATAGGGTCCCGTTTTTACCCATTGGGTACGAAACCCTAAAAATCGTAAATTTATTCGAAAGCTATCCTAAGTTTTAGAACGATAACACTAATTTGTTGTCCTGTTTGTTCTTCACAGACATAACTCAATATTGATGAACATACATAAGAAAGTGCTTACATAAATAACATATTATCTAATATTCTGATCGTCGAGTTAAGATACTAATGTGCAGCAAGAATGTCAATAACATTTAGGTAAACTGTGTAATGTTATTTACGTCATTAATTTGTAGATTTGATTGAGAAATAAATTTACATTTGACCCTATTAAAGTGCATAAAAGCCGCACCTTAAGACCCAATTAGAGATAATTGATAGTTCAATAATATTATATACGTCATATATCTCTTCTAATCTATAAAATTCTCGTGTAACAGTGTTGTAACCAAACTCCTCCGAAACGGCTTGACCGATTTTTATGTTTTTTATGTGTATATTCAGTAGGTCAGAGAATAAATTGTAAAGTATATTTCGAACCGGTTTTTGAAAAATTCAGCGAAAAATTCGGTGATTATTGAAATTTGACAGGACATAGTCCGACGGAAGGTACCTCGACTTTCAATACAAAGTTTGTGAATTCGCGAAAAGATGTTTTTTTTTTTATTTTTACAAAAACCAGGACATTGTCTTAAAATACTCAGTTTGAGGTGAGTGATGTACAAAACAAAAAAGTAAAGAACTATTTCACTCACGATCACGACGGATCACTACTGCAATCACCAGGCGCTCAGATCATCGAAGATGAAGAGAAGAAGAAGAGAAGAGGGGGTAAACGGCAAGTCCAAATTATGCACATGGCACATGCCCATATTATGCACTACCATTCCATACGCGACAGGATGCAAGCCCATCGCCGCTTTTAAGAATACTAAAAAGCAGCTGCAGCTTATTACGTAAAAAATCGATGATTATGATTATCATATATTATGGCATACAAAGCCATATTTAGGATTTGAATGCAGTATTAGGTACATAGATTTTATAATATATACATAGTTATCTACTATGAAATTAAATGGTATTCTCTAAATTCGACTGATATTTAGCATATCAATGAAATACATAGATTTTTACGAAATAAGCCAGCAGGACCTACCTTAAACCATACCACTAGACCTCTCGGTATATGAATTGATACTCGTAATAGGAATTTGTGCCGTGAAGCTTATAGAATCTTAATTATTGGTCGAACGGGGCAGGCCGGTGCACGACCCGAGGCGAAGAATGAGTTTAATGCCAAATCGAATTACGATCAGTGAAGGCGAACAGGATGCTTAGCACCAGTTTTTTATAAGCTTTTATTTAACTTGTTAGTTTGTTAGTTAGTAATACGTGCAGGTCAAATCATGCTATTGAATTTTAAGCCAGTTCCTCCGAACTAATTAAGCGGCAATTTACCATAGAAGAATAAATATAAATTATAATTGAAGTATTATTATGTAAGTTTGTATGAGCTAGTGGCCAACTCTGGGGACGTAAACTAGATAAAACAGACCAAGTGCGAGTCGGACTCGCGCACGAAGAGTTCCGTACCATTATCTATAAAAAACGGCAAAAAAACACGTTTGTTGTATGGGAGCCCCACTTCTATATTTATTTTATTCTGTTTTTACTATTTGGTGTTATAGTGGCAACAGAAATACATAATCTGTAAAAATTTCAACTGTCTAGCTAACACGGTTCATGAGATACAGCCCTGTGACATACGGACAGACGGACAGCGGAGTCTTAGTAATAGGATCCCGTTTTTACCCTTTGGGTACGAAACCCTAAAAAATAAATAGGATCACGACTGTATCTAATCCCCAAGTAAGGTAGACATACTCTCAGATCTCAAGGCGCGATCTTTGAAGATGTCCAAGGGTAATCAAAGGCACGTCCAAACATTACGTTTTGCACAATACCCATATTTTTGCAGTAGTTAACATTCCGTACGTGACAGGTTGCAAGCCCATCGCCACTTATAGCAATACTAACTGGTTTCCTCACGATGTTTTTCTTCACCGTTTTGATACATTTTTCGAACAGAAAATCCATTGATGCACGGCCGGGATACAAACCCACGACCTTCAGATTGAAAGACGAGGTACCTCCCACTCGGCCAACATGGTTATTATTACAACGAAAATTATTATAGAAAAAAAACCGGCCAAGTGCGAGTCGGACTCGCGCACGAAGGGTCCCGTACCAATATCTATAAAAAACGGCAAAAAATCACGTTTTTTGTATGGGAGCCCTACTGAAATATTTATTATATTCTGTTTTTTGTATTTGTTGTTGTAGCAACAACAGAAGTACATCATCTGTGAAAATTTCAACTGTCTAGCTATCACGGTTCATGTGATACAGCCCTGTGACAGACAGACAGACAGACAGACGGACAGACAGACAGACAGACGGACAGCGAAGTCTTAGTAATAGGGTACCGTTTATACCCTTTGGGTACGGAACCCTAAAAAAAGACAATTAGAAGATTTTTTTTTTCGTCGTAAGCTAGTCTAAACATTATATTTGGTGCATGCCCACGTTTTGTAGTATTTTTCATTTCATAGTTTTAGGAAGACGTCGCAACTATAATAACGGTGAAGTATGAATCATAAGGAAAGATTTATCGCTATGTTTTTGAACTCCCAGCATCGTAAGTAAGGTAGGTACCTAATTTCACTTTCAAATTCGCAAAACCTATAAAATATTATTTCCCATTCACAATTTTCCCTCTTTAGCCTCGCAAAGTTTCATAGCTACGTGATTTATACAATGCACTGCCCTTCTACATCGGCTTAAATACCGAGAAACATACATACATAACTAGCTGGAGTACTGGCCACATAGGATTAACGTGAAATCGCTATACAACAATCTGCCGTTCAAAGGGCCATAAAGACCAGCGCACTAATCCTCAGAAAATAAATAAAATAAAATAAATGGGGGTCTGAGATTGTGTTGGCCGTCAATTTCCGGGCGTTTTGTCTGAGAACTCTCAAGAAAGCTTGGATACATAAAAGTGATTTTTAGGTATAGGTTTTTTTGTGCTCATGTATGTGCCTCGAATATTTTTTACATGGTGTTATGATTAAGATATTTTTTTTCTATTGTGTAAAAAATTTACAAAAGATGGCCCAATTTAAATTGTAATTATGTAGGAATAATAGTTCTTTCTTACAACAAAAAAGATTAATATCGTCTCTGTTCTTTAGTATGGTCAAAACATATTCGTCAGTTTTCTTTTTAGCTTTTAAAAAATAATTATGAAGCTTACTTTCATCACAGAACAAATAATTACGTTCATCACAGAAACGTTTGTCTTAGACAGAAATCAAACCTACAACCCAAACCTACTGAGCTTTCAAATGAATTGACATCCGCTTCATATTTGCTACGACATGTCAGATATAACCGAGGATAAAACGACCGCCGTTTTTTAGAAAACTCTTTTACCCTTTAGGACGTCGTCTCGGCCGACTAATGCCTACAATGTGTATTATAGCATTTAATATAATAATAACGTAATGAAGAGTCTCGCGAGGTCCGAAGTGGAGGGAGTTAGGGGGGGGGGCTGGAGCCGCGGGAACCGGTCCGCGGAGGTCATCGGCAGCGAGCCTTCCGCGACCGGTGCTGCCAGCTAACCCCTGATGAATAAAAATCTTATTTTTTACCCCCCCACGCAAAAAGAGGGTTATAAGTTTGACATGTCTGTGTATCTGTGTGTGGCATTAGCTCTTAAACTGATGAACTGATCTGGAGTCTGCTCGTGGCCTCGCGACTATGGTAACATAGTCGAAAAGTCGGTAAAATAATTAAAAGGTGATAAAGACCCGTTTAAATTTCAATAGTTGCGGATGAACTGTTTTTAATTCAGTTTTTTTGTTTGTAAGGTGACTTGATCGAGAGTGCTCATAACTATTATTAAAGGAAATTATGTTCAACTGTTTGAAGATCGGTGTTTTTTTTGTAATATTACTTCAATATCTACTATCAATATATAGGTATAGAACCTTATCTATTATTCAACCTCTCGAAAGGAAATGTCATGTAATTTTTTTGACAGTGACCATAATCATGACGTATTCTGTCCTCTCAAGAATCAATGCTCTCATTGTGATCCTTATTATTATTCATGAGCTCTGCTAAAACTAAAGATACGTCTTGAAGGTCAAGTCTAACTGCCGACGTCAATATTACTTCAGAAAATACGAGTACTTAATTATATAACTGGCTAACAAATTTTATTTTAATTTTGCTTAATATACTTCAATTATTATAAATACAGTGGAAGCCAAACAAAAAAATTGTCAAACCTGATCAGTTCTTCTTTTTGGACACCAAATGTGAATGTGAATGTCAAATTAGTGAATGAATCAATAAATATTCATAAGATGACTTTCTTTCTCTGTTATTGTATAATAATGTAAGTAATTTATTATTATAGAAATAAACTTATTAGTTACGACGAAACAAAAAAAAATAAAATTAAACGAAAAAATAAGGTGTAAATTATAGCGCGCTGGCAACACCGCGGCTGTAATGGTCCGACGCGTCGCTCGCACGTATGTTAATGCTCCATTAAGATTATACTAATTGAAAGCCAATAAATACAACGGCTATGAATATTAATTTTATTTGGCTTTAGTATTATTGGGGTCTGCTGGACCTGTTCAAGGGTACGAGTGTCTATTCATCGCGTGCTGAGTTCCAGAGATACGATGAATGTAGCTCAGTCATGCTGACGGTGTTACGTTAAGAAACTTACATTAAATGGCGATTAGCATAACCACTGGTAAAGATTAATTACTTAGGTATTAAGTAAAATCTCTGGATGAAAATGATGATGTCTGGAAAAAACTTTAAAAATAAAATAAAAATAGGATCACGACTGTAATCCCCAAGTACCTACGGTAGAGATCCTCTCAGATCTCCAGACGCTTAGATCCTTTGAAGATTTCTAGTGGGGGTAGTCAGAGGCTCGTCCAAACATTATATTTGGCACATGCCGACATTTTGCAGTAGTTAGCAATCCATACGTGACAGGTTGCAAGCCCATCGCCGCTTATAAGAATACTAACTGGTTCCTCACGATGTTTTCCTTCACCGTTTTGAGCACGTGTTTTTGATGCGCATATACATCTTTCGAACAGAAAAATCCATTGATGCACGCCCGGGTTCGAACCCACGACCTTCAGATTGAAAGTCGAGGTACCTCCCACTCGGCCAACACGGCTTGATCTTTAACTTTTTTAATCGTAAACAAAAGAAGTTTTTTTTTCTAGAAATGTATTATTGGTTTCTAATATAGACAACGGATATCTATGTCTTCGCATTGCTGGTCGACCTGACTAGTTTGTAGTAGTCTGTCAGACCCAGATTTATCACGTGTGGACGAGTAGTGAGTATCTTTAACAAGCGGAGGATGAGAGAGAACTAGTAGGTACTGTAGGACGGTGTATATTAGAATTATTTTAAAATAAGTCACCACCATAATATAACAAAGCATTAGATACTCAACGAGTATTCGAATAGTATTTTAATTATTTACTTCAACATTGGATTGAGATAGGTAAGAAACTGCATCTCAATAGAATTAACCCATTTCTGGCATATAAATGGGTTGAGAGTCAATGCTTACCCCAAAATGCGGTTTCTACCTACAAGTAGGTAAATCTGTCTCCACAAATATGAGGAGCATGACATTTCGATATTCCTGTCAATCCCGCCGTCGATTACACAGGACAAATCAATTATCGCTCGCATTCCACTGGCAGTCGACCGACGAATTCTCTGTCACGATCCTATCGGCCGTTGACGAGCCTCTCGTCGGAGCATCGGATATGCCACGTCGGACGACGGAATGCCGAGACTCTACCTCCGACTAGATTAGCACACGGACAGCTTTCGATGACGCGCTTCCATCAATTGTCCGTAAATTCCATGCATTCGAACCTTGGACGTTTCGAACATACGTCTAGATCGAATCGTGCCTCAAGCACGGCTCAGCTTTGACCGCGCCAAGAATTTCGTGTTCGATCCCCGAACCGGAATGTTATCGGCGCATCGCATCGCCACTCGGCATCAAACATGTCAGTCAGTATCGTACCACATTGTAAACCACCTTTTAAATTGAGTACGTAAATTAATTGAAACACATCTGTGGATGTGGATGACACCGCTGCAATCCATACAATACGTTCTGCGGTAATCGGCTAATTGGATATGAATTATTGATCCCGTAAGCGGTAGGTAATGATGTGTTTGTGTCCGGATGGATGTACCTACTCGTACGAGAGCGATCAGTGTAGTTAAGCGTCTTGGATTTATATGTTGCTGTTACATTTTAACTGGCACATTATAAACGTGTCCAAACAACGAGAGAAAAATTAAAAGCAGTGTTTCGTAGTGTGAGTGGAGTCGACGCGGGTCAATGTCAGCTCTCGTGCGGTTTTTCTTCGAGCCAGCCGCGAGGTCGACTAACTGCTAATTATTTTTCGACTGCCATCGTTGCGACATCGCCGGTTTATGATGAATACTGACTAAGCGCGGTTTAGTGGTCACGGAATGCTTTAGTAATTATGGCATGGTAATAGTGTGGTTTTTCATACTGCAGGTAAAATTAGTAAGGCTTGAAGGCATTATTGGATGGTACACGGCATAAAGGCCTGAGCGCCCACGCAGGGTCGCTGTGTCTCGATTTTATGTTAATCGAAGAGCCATGTCCTCGGACGAAGTATACGTACGACACGGTTAGGCAACAACACACCACACATTAAATACACCATTATCCACAACAGAGAACAATTTAACATTTACGGCTTTACTCTGACAGATCGTAAATATTGTTTATACCATTTCTATTGCATCCTTATTTGCACATAAGGTGACTGCAACAAGCCTTGGATTGAACTTGAAGATAAAGTTGTCGTTGTCGGTGCGTTGGTCCATGCATTTTTCAACGGGATTTTTTCAATATTATACTTTTAGACTATACTTTTGGGGTTTCTCTTAGGTAATTTTGTTACATCACTACATAGTATAAAGCAAAGTCGCTTTCCGCTTCCCGCGTCTGTATGTATGTAGGTATTTATGTTTGCTTATATCTTTAAAACTACACAACGGATTTTGATGCGGTTTTTTTTTAATAGATAGAGTGATTCAGGAGGAAGGTTTATATGTATTAAACCCGTGCGAAGCCGGGGCGGGTCGCTAGTATATTATAATCTAGAAGATAACTGCCCTGACGAGTAGCACCTGAACTGCAATGACAGATCGCAGACAGCAGACCGCTTAGTCGATTGAATAATGAATCCTACAACAACGTGATATAACTCAATTTACATTAGTATCAGATTTAAGGTATTACTCTAAATCGCAATATGAGTTCTATTGCGTTTTATTAAGATTCATTATGCATTGGAGCGGTCTGCAGAGGCTATGTTCGAAAGAGCACCTTTTAGTTGACAGTCACTACAAAGCAACTTACTCGTATTTGCTCTAAAAAGCCGCATTTTAAATTACAAGGTTATTCAAATGAGACTACGGATAAAGTCATTTTAACTCAAGAGTATTGCTTACTAGCTGCCTGCCCCGGTTTCGCTACACCCGTGCAACCAATGAAGATTATAGACAAATTTTTGATACCTTACGTTACATTATTGCAATGTTCGTGTTGATCTCAAATTTTTTTGAAAATGAAATATGTTATATGTTTCTCGCTGATAATGTAGCTTTTGATAGGTGAAAGAATTTTTTAAATTGGTTAAATAGTTTTTTAGTTTAGCCGGTAGGTACAAACAAAAATACAAATTTACTTCTCTTATAGTATTGTACAACCCGGTCAGAATATCTGTGCACCTCGCTGGAATGCGGCGCCTCTCCCGCGTCTCCCTCTCTCCTCTCTTCGTGCGCGGAGAGCGATAGAGATAGCGATAGCGATACGTCACGAGGTCAGGTGCACAGATATTGTGACCGGGTTGTATATTGTTCACCCAATATCGCCGTTTTCACCTACGCACACTCCTACTTGTTTCCATTCAGAACGATATCTTTATTTATATTTGGATTTTTATTACTTTTATTTATGGGTTTGTACTTTTATTATTTTTAATCGAAGTGAAACTAAAGTTACTTTAAAGTTTAAGAGCTAGAAATTTACTACAACTGTTATAAAACTATACCCGTCTCATTAATAAACGTAGACTAGCGCAGGATTAAATTTAGTCCAACGCTTACGTTTGGACTAGTCGAATTAAATATTAATAAAAGAGGATTAGAAATGGAGTTGCTTACATTAAGCTGGTATTAACAAGTCTTGGTGTAACCTCAGATGATCTTTGGATAAGTAAATTTTTATTAATAGCACCGTAAATGTTTATAATTTCTTGTTTTGTTGATTTTCCAAGAGGCAAGGCTCGTTTTCTTACAAAAACTAGTCGAGTATTACTATCACTTTTCAGCTTAATATATATAAATATTTTTTATTTATTTATTTTAGGAAAGACCAACAGCTTAATTAAGAAATAAACTAAGTTAGCTTAAATTAGGTAACGGATAAGCCAATTACTGGTCCTCACGGATAAAAAAACAATTTAGGTAATAAACGCGAAAGCAAAATTTTTTTTTTCTTATTTGGTGATGAGAAATAATTAACATGAGAATAGTAAGTAATATAACCATGTAACATTATTATACGAACAAAAACAAACCATTGACATAATGTAGAATGACCAAGTAAGAGCCTAAGAGGTAACAGGTACGGCTGATCGGCAAGCTAAATACTTACACTAATAGTTGCTTGAATAATACCTACCAGCAAGTACAAAAAAGAATATACCTTGAATCAAACAAAATAAAGTCATATAGCCGTCTAAGTAATAATAACTATAGGTACTTAGTGTCTATAAAAATATGTATTATCATTTTCAATGTCGGTTAAAAAGACAGCTACTTTTCCGGCTTTCTTTTTTCTAAAATTATTTTCACACAAAAAAAAGTGAAACTCATATTGGAATATTAAATACACTTAATGAAATTCCGATCCAAGTGAACATTTAATTAAAACAGAATTCTGTTGAGCTTTTTTTAGAATTTAATTATAATGTTAACACAATACCCACTCATGTTTTATCACAAATTAACAATCCAAACAAAACACTGGAGTCACAGCTTAGAAAGGGTACCCAGCTGCTGTCACTCTACTAATGGCGTTGGCGCGTTTGATGATTTGTTTTATAAACACACCATTGACTACCGTTTAACATGCATTCCACCATGACATAGAGATATTATTTTCGATTATAAGTCTAACGAGATAGATACTGGCATTGTCTTTGGTATCAGCTATATCCATATTAGCCATGGGAAATTACTCACGTAAAAATAAATTGTCGATCAAGACAATGACAATGTTTCGAATGACAGTGAAATAGCTCCTTAATCTAGCAAGCATCAAAGAAGTGTCTAATACAAAAAAATGGTTAGATGGAAAAGGTTGCATCATACTCGTATAATACATTTTTTTCGTGTATACTGCCTCAATATTTTCAGAACCTTCACTTCCATAAATGTACCTACAAAACTCAAACACAAAAGGTATTTATTTCAATAAAATCACAATGATCACTTTGAAACGTCTTAGGAGAACCTAGAAAAATCAAGCAACAAACACGGCTTGGGGCTCATTTTTAGGGTTCCGTACCCAAAGGGTAAAAACGGAACCCTATTACTAAGACTTCGCTGTCCGTCGGTCTGTCTGTCACAGGGCTGTATCTCATAAACCGTGATAGCTAGACAGTTGAAATTTTCACAGAATATGTATTTCTGTTGCTGATATAACAATAATATAACTAAAAACAGAATAAAATAAATATTTTAGGGGGGCTCCCATGCAACAAACGTGATTTTGCCGTTTTTATAGACAATGGTACGGAACCCTTCGTGCGCGAGTCTGACTCGCACTTGGCCGGTTTTTTTTAATGATCCTTTCCTTAATGCTATGTAGAGCCTACAGTTTCAGTTGTCGGGTTATGTTAATTCATCATCATCATCATCTTCCTTCCTTTATCCCACTTACTTACTACCATTTCCTTCTATCAGCCGTCAACTCATCACTCATGTTGGCTTATGTTAATTATACATTTGAAATTAGGTAGATAACTCCATCTCAAGTATCAAAGCTGTTCATTATAAGCTGTGCTGGAAGTAAGCATGAGGGCCTTCTAGGTACAAGTATTAATTAAGAGGGTTGAACCACTCTGTCTCTAATTAACCGAAGACCCGAGCCACATTCGGCGTAATTAGTTCCCTCCAAGGGCTGTTCTCACGCCCTCGGACCTTAGTACGAATCGTCTTTAATCATGCAAATAACATAATTATATCATTAGATATTACTGTTACCTATCTACAGACAGACTAAAATAAATTAATAGGTATGTACCGGTGGACTGGACATAGGCAAAGCAAACTTGTATGATATGAACCAGATAACTGATAGAATATTTATATTCTTTTTTTTTGTAAATACATTATAACACCGAGAGACATAACAAATATATATTGTACATCACTCAGTAATTTGATATAACTTTTTAGGGTTCCGTACCCAAAGTCCGTTTATACGGGACCCTATTACTAAGACTTCGCTGCCCGTCTGTCCGTCTGTTCGTCTGTTCGTCTGTCTGTCTCAGGGCTGTATCTCATGAACCGTAAAAGCTAGACAGTTGAAATTTTCACAGATGATGTATTTCTGTTGTCGCTATAACAACAAATACTAAAAACAGAATAAAATTAATATCTAAGAGATACAACAAACGTGTTTTTGCCGTTTTTTTATAGATAATGGTACGGAACCCTTCGTGCGCGTTTCCGGCTCGCACTTAGTCGGTTTTATTTACTCAAGTCATGTTGCGATTATAATAACATCTTTTTATCTACACCTGCCTCACGGTATGAGTATCTATCTATAGACCATTAAAAAAATGATCCTAAATAAGATACAAATTGAAATGTCGAGAGAGCCATCACACCCCTAGCCTCATTACTCGTTCGTGCAATTTGTCCACCCGTACGTGGATCGGTTATTAATCTGTTGGTACAATTACACCGACCATTGCATTAATTGTACCCCTTATCTGGAGAATACTCGCCGACTCCGCTTATCGAGATGTTAACTTCTTGTATAGCTGTCAAGAAACACTCGTTACGTTATTTTTATTATTGCAAAAAGTGACGAATGCGATCTCGCTTTCGCAAAATGCCAAGTAATAGCACAAAAACAATCATCCACTTCGCTCAAAATACGTATTTATGGCCGTTCGATCGAAAAGCCGTCGACAGTGAAATTAATCGCTCGCAACGACCGCAATAAAATTTTCATAACACGATTTTTTTAAACAATAATACGCGACCGAGGGTGGTCGAGAATCTTTATTAAAATCTCGAGAGAGTAATAAAAGCACAGTTAAACGCGGAGAACTCTGATGAAAATATTAATTAATGTTTCGGAATGGGAAACATGTTGCTAATTAAATGGCGATATCGCATAAAACGTAATTAGAGGTCGGGAACATTCGTTTCTCACGGGCGCGGGTCGCGGGGCGCGGCAAACGGCCTCACCGCCGCCGCGCCCGGCCCGTGCAATACCCGCTGCCATCTCCCTCCCTACTTTATGAAAGGAATGCAACGCATACGCTCGCAAACAGGTTACTCTGTGAAGTCATACTACATTTATACATTTTCTTCGGCCGAAACATGTCATTAAAATTAACTTTTTTATCTTCATGCTTACAATGAAGCTTTACGTATTAATAATTCCGATCGAATTCTTCCGTCTAATAAGAGTTTTAATAATAAAAATAAATTAAAAACCGACTTTATTAATATAAATTCCGCGAGAGCAAACTATGAACATTCCGAAGTCGGCGAGATGGGAGCGAGAGTTCGTTATTAAATGCACTGACTGGCAACTATTAGAGGCGATGATCGACGCCTCAATGAGCGTGGTAATTAAAAATTCAATGATCACTTATTGTAATTAGCGAAGTATCGGTTCGCCGACAAAAAGGTAATTGTTTTTCGACGGCTATCAACCAGAGAGAATGGGAGATTGGAACACGTGCGAGGTGTAGTGTGAGATGCGACTCATCGCTTTGTATGTACGCGGCATTATAATGAATGACGTTTTGGTCTATGAATTTAGTGCGATAGAATAGAATTGGATTTGATTGAACTTGACATCACAATAGAATAGAAAGAAAATAAGAGCTTAAAACCTACCTGTCACATTACATACGATGGCTTTACTATGTTTTGACACATTCTAAATTCGGTTTTAAAATAATTTAGTTTAGTATAGTATGCCCAGGGGTTGGAAATATCACACTATACCTCGAACGAGTGTAGAAGTATTATAGTAGAATTTTATAAAAAATATCCTACGTAAAATATTGTTATTTTTAGTATTCGTATGTAGTTCGTAAATATATTTTTAATTTAATAAGTTAGATATAAAAATCCTGTAGAATCTGTCTTCAATAAAGCAGTGGACAAAAATACTTTATCGTAGCAGAAAAGTGATTTAGAAAACCTTATTACCACTTTTATTTTGAGCATAAAGCTTTGTATAGTGTGGTTGGTGAAATAAAATAATGAAATTAAATAGGATCACGACTTTAATCCTCAAGTACGGTAAACATCTTCTCATATCCCTGACTAGCTGACCCGTGCCCGCTTCGCTGTGCGTAAGACATTTCTAATACCATCGTGTACTTTTTTGTAGACGTTTTTAAGGTGTACAATACTGTAGTACATTATTTTGATATATCTCGTGGGGTTCAGCCAGCATTTGCAATGTAAGCGCAAAAATATGTGTTTATTTACGACATCACATTATAAACCTCTAAAATTATCAGTGTTTCTCTACTATATTATGCATGTATTATACATATAAACCTTCCTCTTGAATCACTCTATTTATAAAAAAAACCGCATCAAAATCCGTTGTGTAGTTTTAAAGATATAAGCAAACATACATACAGACATACAGACGCGGGAAGCGGAAAGCGACTTTGCTTTATACTATGTAGTGAAGATGTTTTCAAACATCTGGGGGCACGGCAGTGCCCCGGCCAAGTCAAGCAATAAAGCGGCACGGCTGTACCATCCTTTTCTCGAAGCAGTTCAGGCCATTTTCGACCCCCTATAACTTCGCTGTGGATAAAACTAGAAGCCTGAATTTTCAGTAACCAAGCAGTCACTATATAAACACGGTATATTCCAAATTTCATTCAATTTGAACCAGTAGTTTAAGAATTATAACTAGTCAAAGTTTCCTATTTTGTCACTCACTCACTCACTCACTGACTGACTGACTGACTGACTGACCGATCATCAAAAGTTTAAGGCACTTCTAGCAGACATAGAAGCTTCAAATTTGAAACACAATTAGTGTTTGGTGTAAAAATCCTAAAAAAACCTGCCAAGTGCGAGTCGGACTCGCGCACTTCGAGTTCCGTACCATTATCTATAAATCACGTTTGTTGTATGGGAGCCCCACTTAATCATTTATTTTAATCTGTTTTTAGTATTTGTTGTTATAGCGGCAACAGAAATACATCATCTGTGAAAATTTAAACTGTCTAGCTATCATGGTTCATGAGATACAGCCCTGTGATAGACAGACAGACAGACAGACCGACAGACAGACAGACGGACAGACGGACAAACGGACAGACGGACAGACGGACAGACGTACAGATGGACAGACGGACGGACGGACAGTGGAGTATTAGTAACAGGGTTCCGTTTTTACTCTTTAGGTACGGAACCCTAAAAAGTAGGGCTATCTACAAAAATAAATGAGATGCCATCAAAAACATAACTTGTAAAAAAGCCAAGTCTCGCAACGCAACTCAGTTCTTCTACCGTAAAAAGTTGTGAGATCCATGTAATACCAAGTCGGTTAATTTATTCAGTCACTACTTTAAGGGTCCTTCTGGTTTATGTTATTACGTAATTAGCTAACCTTTACGTAATAACTTAAGACAGAAGGACCCTTAAAGTAGGGACTGAATAAATTAACCGACTTGGTATTACATGGATCTCACAACTTTTTACGGTAGAAGAACTGAGTTGCGTTGCGAGACTTGACTTTTTTTACAAGTTATGTTTTTGATTGCATTATATTTAGTCGGTACATGTCCACATTTTGCAGTAGTTTGTTTATCAACCTTAAATACAAATGACTACCACCGTGAAACTAAACAAATGCCGAAGACGACAGCACGATTAGATGCTGCAGTCATGAAATATTATCGCAATGTAAAACAAAACAAATAAAATAGATACACGTATCCTGGAATAGTACAAACCGCAGAGGTCCTTATATCTTATAATGAGGTTATTACCGAGCATTCTAGTTGGCTTATCTACGGCTATTCTGAAGCGGGGACTAGCGCCAAATTGGCGTGGCGGAGTGCGCGGGCGCAGCCGATCGGTCGCCCCGATATAGCTAATTAAGGGCCGCGCTCACCGATCTATTTGGAAAGATCTAGCCGCTGACGTGTGAAAATACCCAATTAATTAACGCGGACCGTTCACCCGATCGGAGGCCATCGCTCCTCGCGTGCTAAACCCCAGGCTATCGCTACCAGTTTCCATTACTCGTTAATTCTAATTCTAGAACGCTCATCAATGTCCCAATCTAGTTTCAATAGTTAAAAAGGTCTTTCATTTGGAGCTCTTTGAAGCTTATCTGCACCAGCACCAAAAATACAATTTTTTATAGTAACTTTTGTAATCATTGAAGTTTCTGGACTGTACTATTTACATAAAGATGAAATTGATAGTAATGGGATGCCCTAGCATGAGTATGAGTACCCGAGAAAACATTTTGTATACATGCACCTACCTAAATATTTTTTAACGAGTCGTAAACAGCAATATTTCGTACTACAGTTTGCATTGCACTTACAAGAACTCATGAAAAAGTTTCTACGCTTCTCTTGACCTTCTTGTTTACGGCGCTGTATTCTTCACCCAAATATTTTATTGTCTATTCTTCCGAAGACATCTTTCTCTCAGAAGCTCGTGCAAGGCCTGCAGGAAAACTATGCAAGCTGAATTCCCATAGATTTATGTTCGCGTTGGATAAAAGACGCCGCACCGGACTTGCCGGCGGCGACGATTATTTCCATAATATATTGACTAATTTGAAATATTATGTTGTATCCATCAGTCATACATTGTACGCGATGCCTTAAAGACCACCGTCGTCCACCTGATCACGACAAAGCCATAAATTTGCTGAATTTATGCCGTAAATAATTTCGATTGCACATTAGTAGGACTTACTATAAAGACGGTCCGGTATTTATGACGTCGTGTTGTGGGTTCCCGTCAATATAGGTAATTTACACTTTGATTAGAAGTGCAGGTGCAACGTTAGTGCGAACGTTGCGACGTTACTGTCTCGAAGGAAAGAATAATATCAAATACTTAAAAACAACGGTCACAGAAGTAAGAACCGACTAACAAAACAAATCGAATCGCATTTGTTATTTACAAGTACAGCAATCATACTCTCAGATCTTCAGACTTTTAGATCCTTGAAGGTGAGTTAGCCAGAGGCACGTCCATTTTGCAGTTGGTTTTCTTTAAGAAACAACTCGGCATCATTACAAAACCGAACTGCACATTACAGTGAGACCCCACAGGATTCCCTGTGTTATGGGCATGTGAGTACCAGAATTTATGAGTACTTAAACAATCAGACCTGGAACAAATATCTGCACATCATTTCCTCTGCGGAATCGAACTAATACCTCTTCCGGCCCTCTTACCACTGTCGAGCATAACCTGCCCACCACCAACACAATCAAGACCAAACCGCCTTCGTGAGATGGAACAACAATACGGTACAGCACCCAAAACGAGTATCATAGATAATCCAATCATGTCTTCTGCTGCAGGATTGACAGCTGATATTGGTAGACATTTCACACATCGCCATCTTGCCCCAAACTAACTCTTACATCTCACCTCTGTCGAGCATCACCTGCCCACCACTAAGCCGAATGCAGTTGCCGTGCACGGTATCTTCCATCTAGTGCGCGTGCAGCCGCGCGCGCCAATTACAGCGAGCACGCTCCTAATGGCCCATTAACACTCGTTACACGCCGCCTATCGCGTAAATTCAGCTTTCCTGATCAGCGGCCGCCGTCATTTGCTGGAAAGCCAGCTCACGAAAGGTTTTACACACGTGCTAAATTTACGAGCCGTGCTAAAAGGTGAAGCGCTGTGTTGGTCTAGTGGGAGGTACCTCGACTTTTAATCCGAATCCCGGTCGAGCATCAAAGGATGTTAAACCAGTCGAGAAAACAGAAAATAATTATATTAACGGCGATGGACTTGCTACCTTATGGAATATTAACTGCAAAATGTAGGCATGTGTCAAATGTGATGTTTGAACGTGGCCCTGACTAGCCATCTTCAAGTATCTAACTAAACGCCTGGGAATTTGAGTGGATATTTAACCGTACTTTAGGTATTACAGTCGTGATCCTATTTCATAATGGTGAAGGATAACAACGTGAGGAAACCAGTTACCAGTATTCACGATTATATCTAAAATGGAACAATTTAATAGCTCGTATAAAGCATCCACTACCAGAAACAACGACGTGAAGTTTGCGCGTAACCGCAGTAATACGGTTGTCATGTTGAGGCCCGTTATTCTTAGGAAATCAAGGCTTTACAAACATTTACTGCCTGAAGGATTGAGAAGCACAAAACTACGAATGTTTGAGCTTGCATTTTTCCTAAATTTGCAATTTCCGAAACAGTATTCGAAATTACGAGGTATATTTAGTACGAGTACACTGAAATTTAATTTATTATACAATCTCTCGGAAACTGTGTTCAACTGTGTTGTACGTGACAGACATACCTTTGAGATGATGACAATACATAACAAATATCATAAAGTTATTAAGTTATACGTATTATAGTGCCTCTGTCCACCTTTGACTGAACCTATTTTGATGCGGTTTTTTTAAAAGCTGACGTGATCGAGATGGTTCTTAGCTATAATTGTTAATTAAATGTTCAAGCAACTTCTACTGGTTTAAAATAAATAGGATCACGACTGTAATCCCCAAGTACGGTAGACATACTCTCAGATCTCCAGACGCTCAGATCTTTTGAAGATGTCTAGTGGGGGTAATCAGAGGCACGTCCAAACATTATATTTGGCACAAGCCCACATTTTGCAGTAGTTAGCATTGGACTGGTCGTTTCAAAATGTAGTATCATGATATTTAAGATGCGGGGTGTTTAAAATTAAAATTTAATGTTATACATCTTATCGTAAATGCTATAAAAAGCTTCAGGGGCCGTACTACAATCTCTTAAGTAAGACTAAATCAGTATTACTCTAAGAGCGAAAGCGACAATGCTATACGGACACGTATGGCGTCGTCACTTTCGCACCGCGACTAATACTGCTTCAGACTTAACTAGCCGACCCGTAACAGACGTTGTCCTTACAAATTTACAGGCTGGATGTTTTTAGTTTGTGATGTAATATTTGTTGCACACCAGCGCTATCTATACAGAAATCATCCCTTTTGAGTTTTTTTATCGTTTTGGGGATGTTTTTTTTATTTTTTAAAGTAGTCTATTATTTATACATATATTAGCTAGCTACTATTATTTATTATATTATTTTTTATTATAGCATTATATTTACATCTACAGCAAATTTCAACTTAATCTGTTTAGTCTTTTAGGCCTGATTGAGGAACAAACATACATACAAACTCACAAACTTTCACATTTATAATATTAATTAGGATAGGATTAGGATTTAGAGATTGTAGTACGGCCCCAGTAGTCCAGCACACCACCAAAGTAGTAGGTATTTTCCAGAAACCGATGGAGCCTATGAAGCCATCAAAGGCTGTTAGACCAGTTCTTGCAGCACAATCACGCGGCGTCAGCAGGAAATTAAACGATCTGCGGACCGTCCTCACGTCATTCAAGCGGCGACGACGCAAGGATGCGAAATGCGTTGTGCCAATTCTTTTGAAGTTGGTTAAACAACAAATCGAGAGTACACAATTTATTTACAAAATAAATGAGAGCAATTCTCATGCAAATGTTGCCAGTCTGGTGTCTGGTGGCTTGTAACCTGAGAGTTTAGTCTTGCAAACTAGTGCTTTCGTTAACAAATAAAAAATAGGATCACGATAAGAATCTCTAAGTACGGTATACATCCTCTCAGGTCTAGGCGCTCAGATCCTTTAAGATGTCTGAAGGTGGTAGTCAGAGGCACGTCCAAACAATACATTTGGCACATGCTCACATTTTTAGTTAGCATTCCATACGTTTCAAGACCATCGCCGCTTAATACTAACTAGTTTCCTCACGATGTCTTCCTTCACCGCACGTGTTAAGAGGCTCCCAGTCGCTGATTGCTCTTTTTCGAAACGAAAAAAGAAATACTTCTGAACAAGCCACATCTCCTATTTTTATAAGTATATTACTTCAGGTTTCTACCAAGATTTCTATTAAGCTGAAAACATAATAGCAGAAACTTTTCACGATAAAGATATTATTTGAAATGATACGTTTTAGAATTTATGATCGAAATATTTTATATACCTACTATTAAAATCAACTTGTGATTTATTGTTAAAGATAGGTAATATGTAGATCTAGATTTCTATTAGAATAGATTTTTGATAAGTAATTATACATAATTTATATCATTAATTTATTCGAAAAGCTAAGGCGGACCACGCTCCGACGTGTGTTTGTCGTCATTGCAGCGGTCGGTAGGATTATTTATCGAAGTGATTAAAGATGGGTAAATCTTTATTCACATATACTATCACTAAATAGTATAAAGCAAAGTCGCTTTCCGCTTCCCGCGTATGTATGTATGTTTGCTTATATCTTTAAAACTACACAACGGATTTTGATGCGGTTTTTTTTAATAGAAAGAGTGATTCAGGATGAAGGTTTATATGTATAATACATGCATAATATAGTAGAGAAACACTGATAATTTTAGAGGTTTCTAATGTGATGTCGTAAATAAACACATTTTTTTGCGCTTACATTGCAAATGCTGGCTGAACCCCACGAGATATATCAAAATAATGTACTACAGTATTGTACACCTTAAAAACGTCTACAAAAAAGTCCACGATGGTATTAGAAATGTCTTACGCACAGCGAAGCGGGCACGGGTCAGCTAAAATAGGAGATGTGGCTTGTTCACAAGTATTTATTTTTTCGTTTCTAACAAAAACAATCGTCAACTGGGAGCGCCTTAATGCGCATACCTAAAAGTTTCAGTCAGAAAAAATAATTAACAAAATTGCCATTTTTGTCTCTCAAAATGTATGCTAGGAACTCGGCTATGGATAGCATTGTACGCAATCGCTCCACGTAACTGATACCTACTAGTACTAGTATGTACATGTAGGAAAATTACTAATATCAACATCGAACTTCCGTAACGTAGCATAAATCAAGGCGCCCGTCCACTCAAGTTGAACGTTTGAACAAAGCTTAGGACAAGACTATGCGCCGTGCTAATTGAATTTGTATCTATCAGATTACGAGCGGGTTATAGCCGGCGAGAGTGGGCTTGAAGGAAATTAAACGTCATTCGGTCACTTTCTTCGCGGGGATGGACTAGCGGGATTCATTATGGAACCTGCTTCTAATAGGCTTATGTTATTGCAATTCAGAGGATAATAAATATTCCGTATTGTATTGACTTTCATTGAGAAATAAAATTTATATCTGTCATTTAAAATTACCTGGTAATTTAATTTTAAAATTACCGTTTATTTTTCACTAGCATCTCATTGTTTAAGTAAAATACGTCTTGAAACGATTGTTATCCTCAAGTACAGCAGACACCCTCACAGATCTGAGATGTGAAAAGGGGGTAGTCAGAGGCAATTCCAGACGAAACTTTTGGAACCTTTCACGTATGTTCCATAATTTAGGTATCACGAAAACAGCAGATTCATTGTTCAATGGAAAACAATAGTAAAATTTATAAGAACACAAAACAGAACTCTTGCTATACGATCATCAACTCTGTTTACTTAATTACGTTAACAATAACGCCTTAATTTGGTTGCACATGCACACGACGGCGTCGGAACGCACTCCGACCATCAGGAAATTAAACCCCGACACCCGCCGGGCCGTCTATGCCACTCAATTACGTTGCTTACACGGACTTGCTGCTAGTTCTGAACCTTGAGATTTAGCTCAAGGCTCTTTCAGATAGCAGACACGAAAATAATTAAACAATCTGAACACATCTCATGTAAAGAAAGGAATATATTTATCTAGGTCAGAATAACATCATGTCAAGAATTATCAAATCGGTGACTTTTTAGAAAACAGTCCTAAAGTACCTACTCTGAACCGACAAGCATTGAAGCAAATGAGGAAAATAGTTTGTACCATTTTATGAACCTATACAACTATGCCAACCATTTTTTTTTTTTGTTTTTTATACTGCGCCATCTAGGCCCAAACTAAGCAAAGATTGTACCATGGGAACCAGATAACTGATAGAATACTTATATACTTTTTTTTTGTAAATTCATACATGTTATAGGTACATATTAACACCCAGACACCGAACAAACATCTATGTTCATCACACAAATGTTTGCCCTGGGTGGGGATCGAACCTACAACCTACAACGCAGAAGGCAGAGCTACTACCAACTGAGCTGTGAATTATAAATGAACACAGATATATATTGCATGAATCTTCATCAAATAAGAGCACTAGAGTCCCTCGGAACCGCAACGCAATACCAAAAAAAGCTCGAAACATGCGACGACGCCAATATGAATCAAAGGCACGAAATAAAGCCGAGGACACAACTGCGAGACAATACCTCGGCCGACTCGTCCGACGCAACAACAGCGACGAAGTAATTTTCCCGTGCAGGTTTCAACGCTCGTCGCGTGTTTGCTAGTTAGAATTCGGGTGTAGTTCGGAAATTAATCAGGACCCATTGTGGGCGCTTTGTCGCGGGCCCTGGCGCCAATTATTGGCTGCACAGCGCAGCCCGGTAATTGAACCTGCCTCCAGGCAGTTGCGAACTCAGACGACAGAGAGCCACTGTGAAAAAGTTACCCCTATTCGGGTAAACGTTAGCCGCCTAATTGAACAATCAATTTGAAAAATAACAAACATTTTTGCAGCTAAACAGTAAATTGTTTGCGAAAACAATCAGACTGATTGATCATACTATAAAATTGAGTTCAGAACTCGGTTAACAATCACATCATAAGCAATCAGGAGTGAATGAAATAAATTGCACGTTCCCGTTTACAACGTGCCTGTTGATAAAAATTGGAATAAAAACATGGTTCATTCGGTAAGTTCGCAGTTCGCAATTTGGGTGGTTTGAATCGACTCGTCCGCGTACAGACCACGTCGAGGTTTTCACCACTAATGACCAATTATTTCCACGCGTCTGGATCTGTTACACTAGATTAAGTATAGTTCTAAATTAAATAGTTTAATCGGTTGCACAGAATTTGAATACCAAAAAAAAAAATAACCGTGTTGGCCGTGGGTTCGAATCCCGACGGGCATCAATGGATTTTACTGTTTGAAAAAATTATGTGCGCATCAAAAATATATGCTCAAAACGGTGAAGGAAAACATCGTGAGGAAACCAGTTAGTATTCTTATAAACGGCGATGGGCTTGCAACCTGTCACGTATGGTATGCTAACTACTGCAAAATGTGGGCATGTGCCAAATATAATGTTTGGACGTGATTCTGACCACTAGACACCTCCACTCAAAGGATCTAAGCGTCTGGAGATCTGAGAGAATATCTACCGTACTTGACGTAGCATAGACAAAACTTGTTAGAGGTTGCAGTTTGCATTAAGTGGTGCCCACTGTTTGATCAAACTCAAATAATTTGAGTTTGATCACCTCTACTTTATTACCTTTCTAGTCTTCGACACTTGTATCTACAGTTTTTAGCCTAAGCTCGCATTGTATTGAGATTCTACTTAATCATTTTCTTCTTATAGTTACACATGAAATGGATATTATATTGTACTCGTATATTGAACTCTACCCAATAAAACATGCAATATTTTGAAAAATAATAACAATTAGTCTGCGAGTAAAATTGATCTGATAACTGACGAACATTATGCGTACAAAAACAGCGGTCCTGGATGAACTTCGGTACTCTAAAAAACATCTCAACAATAACACTAAAGTACTCGTATAATTACGAGAGCCTCATGTATGATTAGACTCGTTATTAAAACAATAAAATAAACATAACAATAGTCAAGTGCTAAAGGTTTTATAGTCAAATAAAAGGTATAAAGTCCAGGGGTATTAAACGGCAGGGTAGCGAAACCACCCGAAATTTGCATTGCTCATTGCTAGAGAGCACATAAAAATGCTCTCATTAACCTGAGCGGTCAAAAACAACCACCCTGTTAACTGCTCGTACTAAGAATGCGAGAGAGCGGAGCACTGAAGGGGTGTGCAACATTTTTGGGACGTGTTTGGATGGAAAATCTTTTGAGCTAGAACTGTAAATTGTTTACCAGCTAACAACTTTAAAATGGCTTTATTTATGGTGCTATAAAATGGCACAGTTTGAAATTTGATGCGTTTAATTATTCTCTCGATTGTTTACAACCTTTTTTTTACAGAAATAAATAACATCTAGTACAATATATATATTAGTACAGAATATTTACAAAATACACATGAAACAGTCATATTTAAATTACAGTAATTTCTCAAAGTTTTTTTAGTGGTATCTAAATATCTAACGTACTTTTATTTCACTACTGGAAACCTTCGTGACTTAATTTCAAACAGACTTCTTAGGGGTTAAATTTCAGGGATTCCTTTCTTAGTGCACCCCTAAACACCAAAAAGAATACACCCTCCAAATTTCTAGTTTTTAAGACCTGTGTGTTGATAGATCCGTCAGTCAAAGCAGGTGTTCTTGCGTAAGTTCTTTGTTGAGTGATTTTCGTCTAAAAGTTACTACAGTAAGCAGGTTGATTTAAACATACAGCGTGTCCTTTACAAGACACGGAGTAGGTAATATAGTGAGTTCACCGCAACTTTCATTGCCGGCTCAGCATACCAGCCAGCAGGAGGCATTCCTTTGAACGTGTCCACTTTTTACAGTGTCCAAGTGTCCACTCCACCTAATGTTTATTGCTCAAATACGCTTTTAATTTCGCTAAAAGGCAAAAGCCGTTCTTTGGACTGAAATTTAAGGACGTAGTTTTTAATTACTGAGGAAATAAAAATAAATGGGGAATGTAGACGCATTGTTTCACCAACGGTTGCAGATTAAAATTCTTTAGGTACCACACCTATCAAATATTAGCAAATTGAAAAGTTTCTAAGACGCAGAGATCTACTAATTAAGGCAAACTAAAAGGCAAAAGAAGCTAACCCAGTTGTTGCGCAAAATGATAATATTACTTCAGAAACTAAATTAGAGCACTCGGCGCTTTGTATTTTAAGCCGATGCTCATAATCTCCCGCGTTCAAGGGCTGAAATTCAGTCCACAGTGGCGCCATTGTTCCATTAACACAATTTTATAACCGACATATTAAAATAATAAAAACTTATGCCTCTCTTAATTAAATAATTTAGCAGCGGGCTGAGCCGAGATATGTAAATTGTTTTTGGGGATAGATCAAACAACCCTTTTTTATGACTTTAATATGCGGTCGTGGGGGTTCGGGGGTGGAGGAGGTCGAGGTAAGTTATGAAATATTTAATAACGGTGCACACGATTCCATTTGAATTACTTTCGAGGAAATGACGACGTGCAAAGCAGGGAGCGGCATCACTGCCCTTACCGGGCCGCTACGCGAACTCGGGCCTGGCTTGAGCCGAGAAACAAATATTACTACATACAAACTTTTCGCTTTATTAAAAATTCTAGAACACAAAACCTTGGCGTTTTCATTTGACACGATTCGTCGTACGTTTCAGTCTTCAGCTTCGCGTTATATTGCATTGGAGAAGGCAGGTAGGACCTACTTAGCGTATTTGCACCAATATGCGTCGGTCCTCGAGTTTCGGGAACTCCTAAGCTTTTCACGTTCACCAAATATGAGATTCGAATATCACATTCGTTTAGACTGAATATATTGCAACTGAAAAACTTCTTATAATTTAATGATTCTGCTTTTTATATAAAAGACCGGACAAGTGCGAGTCGGGCTCGCGCACGAAGGGTTCCGTACGAGAGCCTTGTATGGGAGCCCCACTTAAATAATTATTTTATTCCGTTTTTAGTATTTGCTGTTATAGCGGCAACAGAAGTACATCATCTGTGTAAAATTCAACGGTCTAACTATCACGGTTTATGAGATAGAGCCCTGTGACAGACAGACGGACAGATGGACAGCGAAGTCTCAGTAATAGGGTCCCGTTTTTACCCTTTGGGTAAGGAACCCTAAAAACTGATAAGTTTGTTGTAGTTTACTTTATTGATAAAATTATTCAGACGATATCAAAAATGTATTTATTGTTTGTCGATTTTCGTAAATCAATTATGGATGCAGCAATAGTCCTACGAATATTATAAATGCGAAAGTTTGTGAGGAAGTGTGTGAGTGGGCTGTGTGTGTGTATTTGTTACTCTTTCACGCAAAAATTACAGAACGGATTAAAATGAAACTTTACAGTAATATAGCATAGACATTAGAATAAGCTATTTTACTTTATATTGAGGTACCACCCGGGGCGAGCAGCTAGTATTTATTATAAACTTCAGTTACTGAATACACAAGAACAAGTTGTGCTATGTAACTAAATAAAACCCGTTTAATTAAGAGTAGAGTAGATTAAGAGTTTAATTCGATTTGGTTCAAAAACCAGTCTATAAAAAGCGAAAAATTAGCATAGCAATGCATTTCTAAATTAATTTTCCGATTGGAACGGCTTCGTTTGGCTGGTGCGGTCTCAAATATCGAGGGAGTGTTTTAATTAATTTTCCGAACAAATTGCAAAAAACCCAAGTAATGAGTACACACTCATTGCTATATAGATACCCTGTATTGCTTAAGGCATGTCTACATTGGGGTGCAACAACAATAACTTCGAAGTGATAACGTAAAACGCGGATCGCGGTTGTTTTCTTCATAACTTTTTACACGTAGAAATACAAGGTCATACATCTCTGAATAAAAATAAATAGGATCACGACTGTAATCCCCAAGTACGGTAGACTCTCAGATCTCCAGGATGTCTAGAGGGGGTATTCAGCACGTCCAAACATTATATTTGGCACATGCCTATATTTTACAGTAGTATTTTCTGGATAGGTACTTTTCTTAATAGGACCCACGGTCTTGAACAATACCAAATCGCTATCTGTTGGAAATTAATACATAATAGTTCGTCACAGCGACCTTGATGACGGATCTATGCGAAATAAAAAAAACCAGCCAAGTGCGAGTCGGACTCGCACACAGAGGGTTCCATACTATTATCTATAAAAACTGGCCAAGGGCGAGTCGGACTCGCACACGAAGGGTTCCGTACCATTATCTATAAAAAACGGCAAAAAATCACGTTTGTCGTATGGGAGCCCCCCTTAAATATTTATTTTATTCTGTTTTTAGTATTTGTTGTTACAGCAGCAACAGAAATACATAATCTGTGACAATTTCAACTGTCTAGCTAACACGGTTTATGAGATACAGCCCTGTGACAGACAAACGGACAGCGAAGTCTTAGTAATAAGGTCCCGTTTTTACCTTTTGGTTACGGAACCGTAAAAATTCACTCAGTTGTTAGGCATTTGACAGTTGTTCAGTTGTGTCAGTTTGAACGTAGCTTTACTTATCTATAAGTTAACTGTGTAGGTTGTGTTCATAAAATTACACTTATTATTCTAATGGAGAGCCATCAGGGTGTCTTTTAAACGATGACGGTCGAAGTACAGAAGCTTGTAAAGAAAAAGTGAAACGATTATATTGATGTTGGCCATTCATGATTATGTGCATACGAGTAGGTATACCTTACGCGTATGTACATAATTATAAATAGGCCCTTTTTACCATGACTCATCAACTGACGTTTTATAAACGACTAGCAGACCCGCAACAGACGATGTCCTGTCCAAATTTCAATAATCGCATAGAGTTGCTATGACTGATGTCCATCTATATCAAAATCATCCCTTTGCGTTTTTATCACTTTGGGGATGTTTTTCATGTTTTAAAGTAGTCTATATTTTATTCGGGCATTATATCTACATCTACAGAAAGTTTCATCTTAATCCGTTTTGTCGATTGAGGCTCAAACATACAAACATTCTCACAAACTTTCGCATTTATAATATTATTAGGATTCCTAAAAATGAATCGCTGAATGTGTTGCTAAGCGCGAAACTCGAAAACGGCTGAACCGATTTGGCTGATTTATTTTTTGATATGTATGATGAAGTCTGAGGATCGTTTTTATGGAGAGAAAAAACGTAAAAAATAAACAATTTTCTTTTCACTTTTTTCTATGCGATTATTGAAATTTGGGCAGGACAAAGTCTGTCACGGGACGGCTAGTACTAACTAAAAATTGCTCAGAATAACTCAGTATAAGTAAAAGTGTGGGTTTTTGTTTCATCCTGAGAAATGATAGCTGTGGCCTTCTCACGCGCCGAACCATATCATCAGAGGCCGTATCTCACCGGCTCGTGGCTCGTGTGTTCACGCCCTTAGCCACGTTTGGCCAATCAACTGCTTTATTTTTAACCAACTTAAAAAAAAAAAAGAGATCCATGATTCAGTGTCGGTATGTATTTTGTAAATTGTATGTACAACTATTGTTTAACGGCTGGTAGTTTTATTTCATATTAAATGTTTTTTATGACTTCACAATGTGGATATCTGACAATGTTTGGACGTGCCTCTGACTTTCAGCTGGAAATCTTCACGAATCTGAGCGCCTAAAAATCTGAGAGAATGTCTAACTTAGTTATAACCTCAGTCGGTAATAATAGCTATACCTGGTTTTATAATGTAGGTATTAAAATATGTAATAACAAAAAAAACTTTTCACTTCAGTTCTCAATGTAGAAAGTATTTTATTTTTTCTTTTTTCTTTTTCTTCCGTATCCAAAGGGTAAAAACGGGACCCTATTACTAAGACTTCGCTGTCCGTCTGTCTGTCCGACTGTCACAGGGCTATATCTCATGAACCGTGATAGATAGACAGTTGAAATTTTCACAGATCTGGTACAGCGGCACGGCTGTACCATCCTTTTCTCGAAGCAGTTCAGGCCATTTTCGACCCCCTATAACTTCGTTGTGGATAAAACTAGAAGAATGAATTTTCAGTAACCAAGCAGTCACTATTTAAACACGGTATATTTCAAATTTCATTCAATTTGAACCAGTAGTTTAAGAATTATAACTAGTCAAAGTTTCCTATTTTGTCACTCACTCACTCACTCACTCACTGACTGACTGACTGACCGATCATCAAAAGTTTAAGGCACTTCTAGCAGACATAGAAGCTTCAAATTTGAAACACAATTAGTGTTTAGTGTAAAAATCCTAAAAAAACCTGCCAAGTGCGAGTCGGACTCGCGCACGTCGAGTTCCGTACCATAAATTTTTTCATAGATTCAAGCAACGAATAGTAACAATATGCTGACTATGTAATTCATATACTGCCATTTCCGTTACAACATTATCGCTGGGCGGGCCATATCGCGAAAACTATTCATAGACAAATCGATAGCTAATTCGAAATAGCTCATTGTTGTCTGCGTACAAAGGAACACAACTTTCACAGATAGACTTTGCACAATGCTGCTGGCAGTAAAACGAAAGGATTGAGAGCTTTTTGCATTCTTCGATGACACACAAACGATGCTATTTGCTTTAAGGGGCTGTATGTCGACGATTGCTCTTTTTCGAAACGAAAAAAGAAATACTTCTGAACAAGCCACATCTCCTATTTTTATTAGTATACTAGCTGACCCGTGCCCGCTTCGCTGTGCGTAAGACATTTCTAATACCATCGTTGACTTTTTTGTAGACGTTTTTAAGGTGTACAATACTGTAGTACATTATTTTGATATACCTCGTGGGGTTCAGCCAGCATTTGCAATGTAAGCGCAAAAAAATGTGTTTATTTACGACATCACATTATAAACCTCTAAAATTATCAGTGTTTCTCTACTATATTATGCATGTATTATACATATAAACCTTCCTCTTGAATCACTCTATTTATTAAAAAAAACCGCATCAAAATCCGTTGTGTAGTTTTAAAGATATAAGCAAACATACATACATACATACGCGGGAAGCGGAAAGCGACTTTGCTTTATACTATGTAGTGATTACTTCAGGTTCCTACCTAGATTTATATTAAGCTGAAAACATAATAGCAGAAACTTTTCACGATAAAGATATTATTTCAAAATGATACGTTTTAGAATTTATGATCGAAATATTTTGATACCTACTATTAAAATCAACTTGTGATTTATTGTTAAAGATAGGTAATATGTAGATCTAGATTTCTATTACAATCGATTTTTGATAAGTAAATACATAATTTATATCATTAATTTATTCGAAAAGCAAAGGTGGACCACGCGCCGACGTGTGTTTGTCGTCATTGCAGCGGTCGGTAGGATTATTTATCGAAGTGATTAAAGATGGGTACATCTTTATACACATATACTATACATTATAAAATAGGAGATGTGGCTTGTTCACAAGTATTTATTTTTTCGTTTCGAACAAAAACAATCGTCGACAAGGAGCGCCTTAAAGTTGTATACGTGATCGTAGCATGAACTTTACGACGACCTGGGTGGCGCGGAGAGTGAGTAGGTGAGATGCAAGAGGTGCGAGTTCGAACCCCGCCATGTGACAAATGTTTGTATGATCCAGCGGGGTGATTTTGTAAAAACATGATTATCATGTTATGGTACTGAATGCCATAATACCTACGCTTTTAATGCTGTTTAAGCACCTATACCTACGCTTCCAATACAATACCTACGCAGAAGCGTAGGTATAGGTGCATAAACTTTGCATAGTTACTATGAAAAGTGTACAGATTAGGTATTCTCTAACATTAGGTATTGCATTCAACATCATAACATGATATTCATGTTTTTTTACAAAATCACCCCGCAGGTCTGCTGTGCTTGTGACGCCATGGTTGGTACTCGTAGTACTCGTATTTATCACAAGCTCTAAAGTATTATGTATCTTAAGTATGTATTTACAAAAAAAAAGTATTTAAGTATGTTATCATTTATCTAGTTCCCATAGTAAAAGATTTGCTTAGTTCGGGCCTAAATGGCGCTGTGTGATATTGTCCACCAATATTAATTTAGTTTATTATTTATCTAAAAAGTAATAATAAAACATAACTACACGCGGTGCGAAAGTGACAACGCGATACGTATAGCGTTCAGTTCGTCAATTTTGCACCAGGAGAAATTATCTATCTATACATATAATAAAACTGTAGAAGAGTTCAATTCTGTACATTGAATAAAAACTAAAAAAAATACTCCTAGGGGTCTTCATACAAGTAACACAAGCCAAAAAATACAATTTTGGAATTTTTGTCTGTCTGTCTGTCTGTCTGTCTGTTGTCTGGCTTTCACGCAAAAACTACTGGACGGATTTTGATGAAACTTTTTTTGTTATGTAGCTATTAGTCCTCGGCAACATATAGGCTATAATTTATTTTGAAGATGGGAATACCAGATGTGAAACTCTCTGTCGACCAGCGAAGCGGGCACTGGTCAGCTAGTGTTTTAATATTACTTTATGAGCGTGTGGTTCGGCCTACGAATATGAATGTAACTGTTGGATGTTTAAAGAAAGCCTAGACAAAAATAAAGGGTGTATTAAAACAACTCCCAAAAACCAAAGGCTAGATACTCCTACTCCTACCAATGCCGCTAGTGAAAACCAAATTGATTAATCCTGAAGGTAACTCAATTTGTGATTACTTTTTTATCGGTTCGAAATGATGATAATTTTATTCTGAGAAAGCAATTCTACAGGCACATGACTATATTTCATACCAACTATTAGGCTATTAGTCCGTTGGTCAATGAAAATTAATGGTTAAATGTGTTTCGCTTTCTTTTAAGTATACGTTTTAATTAGCTAACTCATAAAAAATTAAATTGAATTACCGAGTTAATTTGTCGGATATTGCAATGACAAAGGTGAGCAGCACCTGTTGCATTACGTTTAGGGTTCCGAACCAAAATGGTAAAATGGAACCCTTGCGAGACTAACCCTCGTATTCAGGAACGACACTGTGAGAATCGCACCCACAGGCACCACTATGGCGCATACTATCGTGTGCCTTTAGAGCTTAACTTTGGATATAGTCTAGTCACACTATGCAGTGTCGCACAACACATAAAGCGATGTTTATGAAAAAAGATTTCGTCCACTGTAGGTGCGTGTTCTCACAGTGTCGTTCCTGAATACGGGGGTTTGTCCGTCTGTCACTACTGATAATTTCAGCAACTACTAAAGCTATCAAAATGAATTTTAGAAAGTTATACCTATTACGTACATATACATAAAACTTGCCCATTGCACTCGTGTTACAAGTTTTATTTATTTATTAGAATAAAGTACACATGAGCCAGGTTACTAGTAATAAAAAAATGAAATAATTTTCATTACCAAAAGGTCTAACTAAAATATCAATACTTCACTAGGACTAGTTTTGCAAATTTTAGATGTTTTGAAAATTAATTGTTATATATAGGTAATCACGATAGTTTGAAAAACAATGTTTAACTCTCTCCTGTTTTTTGACATTTTAGTGTCAAAAGTCGTCTTTTTTGTTTATTTTATCCTGTCCATCCAAAGCTGGCCTGGAAGAGATCGCTTTTAGCGCATTGTTCACTGTTTTTATTAATTGTTTTGTGTCTTGTTTTTTTTTCAATCATTCTTTCAAAGGAGAAAATTATCTTCAATCTATAGCTATGTTGCATATTTTACCTAGCTCCGGCAACATCATGCATTCCAGTGCAAATATAAGGGCGTGGACGCACTGAGCGCGTGGGCCTCGGCCATAACAACTTAATAAGCGGTTGTTCGTGATTTACGCGCGCCCGCGGCGCCAGCGCACTCGCCCAACCTTACTTTAAACTAATATACGACAGATAAACATCGACTCGAGTTAGTTTGAAAAGTTTTATTGTGCATTCTTAAATAATACTGCTAGGTTGGATAACTAAACTATTAGGATGGATGATGATAAAACATGTAGTAAGCTCTGTAGCCGTGAATATTGCGTCAACCTCGTTTATGTACATTTCTACACTACTAGGTATTATGGAAAGGTAAAAAATGTATATTAAATGTATATATACATTATATATTAATGTATTTTTGTTTGTATTGGATCTGGACCTACTGAACCAATATTAAAATATATTTCACCAGCACATAGGCTATATATTATTCTTATCTTCAATAATACGTCCGTCCGAAGCCGGAGCGGACTGCTAGTGTAACATAAACACGAGAATATGAATTTAATATAATAAATAAAATTAACATACCTTGTCACGGATTTGTGTCCTATACAGACAAGGGGTGTAAAGATACGTCTATAACGAGCAAGTTATTTCGGTAAATTTCCACTTATGTTAAGAGGCAAAAATATACGAACTAATACAAAATCCATCACTTTCAATTGCCATATTATAGCCCTAAGGTTAAACTAGGATTATAAATCTTGAGGCGTGCTAATTACGCCACACCCTATAAATCTCTCGCATTATATAGGCCGTAAATATACCACGAAAGTACCATAACTATAGTATAGTTGTAGGCCGAGGACCTCACCCGACGCGGCGAGCGCAGGTCTGTACTAAGGTAAATAGAGAGAAGGGATCATAAACTTTTCTTAGGAGGTCAGAAATTTACTCGGAAGCAGAGATTTAAAAAAAATGTCCTATCTGGACAATTCTACGGAATATCATTTTTCAATACCAGAGTTGGCCACTAGCTCATACAAATTAAATAAATAAATACTGGTGGACATTTTACACATCGCCATCCAGCCCCAAACTAAGCAAAGCTTGTACTATGGGAACTAGATAACTGATAGAATACTTATATACGTTTTTTTTTGTAAATACATACTTATGATACATACTACACACCCAGACACAGAACAAAGATCTATGTTCATCACACAAATATTTGCTCTGGATGGGGATCGAACCCACAACCTACAGCGCTGAAGATAGAGTTACTACCAACTGAGCTGTGAGGCCGTCTTGATTTACTCAAAACACAGTAAATAAATAAATTAGTAAACTGAATCATCTGAAAATCTGTAAATATTTTATCATTTACCTAGTTTATAAGGTGTCCTAAATAAATGTGTCAAGCGGAAGTACGAAATTAGAGCATCTTTAGAGATAAACGAATCAATTCATTATGTAAAAAAAAAGCTAAGACTTTTTTTAAATGGAACTTTCTGGATTTCAACAATATAAGTTTAAATGCAATGCTTAAATCTATGGTAACTAATGTTTATTCATCAACCAGGATACTTTAAAATAGGTTTCAGTGAATGACTTGGGTAACTTTAAGGTTGCCCTACCTCTGGACTTCCGCTTGACACTATATTTTAGGAGAACATCTATATTTACGTCAATTTGAGTGCAATGGTGTCTAATATTGAAGTCGACATATTAAATGCGAAAAATAAATGACCTGCACTTTCGATTTCTTCTAAATCTGATAAATGTACTCGTAGATACTTCAGAAATATATTCGGAATTATTGAGGACCTGACTACGGCCCTGTGTATGGGTCGAGTTATGGCTCTTCGAATGGCCGACTCGACTCCGTGCAACAATCGGTGTGAATCGGAAATAACCGGAAAATTTCCACAACTTGTCTAATGGCTTATTTTTGTAGTACGATTGTTGAGTTGTCGCGGACAACAAATTGAAATTGCAGCGTTGAAGCAAATTTTATTTAGGTGTGCTAAGGGAATTTTAACGTACATTGTATTTCGAAAACGACCTAAGTATAAGTAGGTATTGGTCGATTCAGAAATAAGTGTCAGAAAATCGATACGACATCGCATACATATGAGGCTGAGGCTTTAATACATTAATATTTTAAATATTACATTTAAAATCAGTGCATAATTATTAGTTTTAATGATCTATAAATGCAGTGTTTTTAATAATTCGTGCTCAAATAAAACTATTATTAGTATACGCACTCTAGCCTGCTTAAACTTCACTCTGTGTAGAATCAATAAAAGCTTATTTTAGAATAACAAAACATGAAAATCAAGTTTCATAAGCAAAACGATTGAGCGTAATAAAATGAGGTTCATTACGAAATTACCGGCATAAGCTGAACAGAATATGAGGGTATGCTAACAAGATGGAAAGAAAAGCAATCAACTTCGCAGCTCGATCATTGAGTGCATAAATTAGTGCAGTTTGTTAGCGAGCGCGGCTCGTCTGTGTCACAGCACCGGTAGAGCAGCCAGATCATTGTTTTCAATCTTTTTCCTTCTATACTGTCTGATTGTGATGAAATTGTACATATAGATAGTTTAAAGTCTTGGGAAGGACATAAACTACTATTTTTCTCAAAGTTTTCTTTTGATTTTCAGGAATTTCAATGTTTTACGATAAAGTCGTCAAAAATCGTTGTTTTTAATATACGCGGACAAAGTCGCTAGTTAATAAAAATATAAGGTCCAATATTTATAGACAGAACGATGATAACTGCAGTAGTTATCATCGTTCCCATTTACTCGTTCACGTTCATATACATTATTTTCAAACAGAAAAATGCTACTGCAAAATCTGGGTGTTGTGTTATACATAATTTTTGGACATCCCTCTGACTAACCCCTTTAGACATCTTCGAGGATCTAAGTGCCTTGAGATCTGAGAGCATGACTACCGTACTTGTGGATTAAAGTCGTGGTCCTAGAAAAATATATTAGGTCATTATAAATTACTAAGCCTAGTGTTAGATCCGAGATATTCGTGCTCTCCATTGCCCGGCAAAGGACAACGAGACCACATTGAATCAGCCGTTTTCATTGTTCTATGTCTATAACTCTACTCCACTCGTGCAAACATTACATTATGAATATACTTAATTAATAATTCATTAGTGCGGTGCTCTCTATTGGAGAAATAGTTTAATAGCAAACTCGCTACCTACGGCCTTATCAAAATAGCCGTATAAACCTACAATAGATGAAGTGATTATAAATCAATTTATCTAATACAGTCCGCCCCGGCATCGCACGGGTGTACTAATGATTATATGGCAAAAAAAATACACCTTAGAAGTTATGTTAGGGAACCCAATTATTTTCTAGTAATGTTACTCAAAGATAATGTAATAAAGAATTTTTTAAATCGGTTCAATATTTTTGAGTTTATTCGTTACAAACATACAAAAATACAAAAGTACAAATCTATATTTATATACTAGATGGATAAACATCTATTCATATGAGATCACATGAGAGTGACAATGATAAGATATTTTATAAAGTCTTACAAATAAAGTTTGACTCCATGAAATGTTGCTGTAGGTTACGAACTTGTTACCAAAATAAGATAATTTCAATCTCACTCAATGAAAAAACATCAATTTGAGTGCGAATATTTGTTCGCGAATACGATATGTTGAATATTTGTTTGTGGATAATTGTTGTTGACCTAACACTTAGGATTCCCTGTATCGCGCGTATCAAAAACGACACTCGTTAGGTCGTCATGAACAAATATTTTAACGATTTTCAAAATATATGTGATCATTTTGGTATTTATTATACTTACTAGCAGATCCGGCCACGCGTTGCTGTATCGACAGTTTACAATAAAATAATTTTGCGATTATAAATTGAGATGTAAGCTATCCTATCTTTCAAGTTGGATCAAACCGCACACGGTGTGCAAAGTTTGATTAAAATCGGTTAAGTAGTTTAGGAGTCCATCGCGGACAAACAATGTGACGCGTAATTTATATATATTGTAGATATAAATATATAATATCAAGACAGACTTTTTCTACAGTGGTGCCGATCTGTTGATGAATTTTAAATTAGAAAGATTGTTTACTTAAGGTATAATAAGCATCAATAATTTTAGAGATGTTAAAATTATTTTTAGTTTAGTTTTCTGCCAACGGAATAACCGACGCCATTATCATTATCAAATCGGGACAAGTGCAAGTTCGGATTCGCGCACCGAGGTTTCCTTACAAACTTCGTAAATAATAATATTTGTTTATTCAATCAAATTATGATCATAATATAATATAGGTTTGGTTATAACATAATATAGATGAAGGTTTTCTTGTAATCTAGGTAAAAACCTTTCCTTTTTTTTCATAATTATAGGCCCAGTATTTTCGAAAATAAGTAAGTATGGAGGTACGGACAAACACACGAGTGATCCTATAAAGGTTCGGCTTTTTCCTTTTGAGGTACGAAATCCTAAAAACGCGTGCGGCTCAATGCTGAGACAGGGACCAAATAGGTCCCTGTCCCTACATTCAATTTACTGTCTATTGCACCTGATTGTTCTTTTTAGGGTTCCGTACCAAAGGGTAAAAACGGGACCCTATTACTAAGACTTCGCTGTCCGTCTGTCTGTCCGTCTGTCTGTCACAGTCCTGTATCTCATAACCCGGGATAGCTAGACAGTTGAAATTTTCAAACAAATACTAAAAACAAAACAAAATTAATATTTAAGTGGGGCTCTCATACAACAAACGTGTTTATTTGCTATTGTGTGTGCAAATAAGTGTATTTTCTTCTTCTAAAAATAGATAAACATTATTAAAATTATTTATTATTCTTGTTACACCGATTTGCAGTTGTCACAAGACGCTGAAGTGACCGCTAATGACCTCCTCGTTAGCGGAGACCATTCTCACTAAAGAGTTCTCGATTCACAAGATAACACTTGGCTGGTTAATGCGGGAGTTTTATAATTGTATGTGCTACAGTTCAAGTGTCGAATAAGATTTCACAATCTCTAAAGCCGTGTTGGCCGAGTGGGATGTACCTCGACTCTCAATTTGAAGTTCGTGGGCTTGAATCCCGGTGTGCATCAATGGATTTTTCTGTTCGAAAATGTATATGCTCATTAAAAACACGTGCTTACAACGGGGAAGGAAAACATAGTGAGGAGACCAGTTAGTGTTCTTATAAGCGGCGATGGGTTTGCTACCTGTCACGTATGGAATGCTAACTACTGAAAAATGTGGGCATGTGCCAAATATAATGTTTGGCGCTAGCAATCCATACATAACAGGTTGCAAGCCGAAACAGATTTCCCCAAACTGTTTTCCTTCGCACGTGTGAATGCGCAAATACGTTATTCGAACAGAAAAATACCTTGATGCAAGGAAGGGATTCGAACCCAAGACTTTAGGATTGCAAGTCGAAGTACCTCCCACTCGGCCAAAACGGCTACAATTTAGTTATCTAGGTAAGTATAGCAGCAGAATTAACTGTTAACTGATACATACATCTAAAGGAACACATCTTAAGGAAATTGCTTCAATAACCATCGCTTGTAAATTGATAGAAGGACTGTAACACCCATTCAGTTTGTGCAACCAACAGATTCTGTGCAAACAGGGTGCTACTGCTAAACACTATAACTGCGATTCACTATACTTGAATCGCACGCAAATAAATTGAAAAATGATGACGTTTTCTTGTCAAGAAGCGTTGTTTTTTCTAAACAATGCATTAAAATGTTGATGTTCTTAAAAAAGCTGCTTGTATAAGTATAATTTTTTTTATTTATTTATTAAATTGAACATAAGTTTATGAATAAAAACTGTATGAACTCTGGAAAATAAGTAAAAACAAAAGTGAAAAACTGTGTGGCGCTTTCCAATATCCGTCATTAGGACTAATTGAAGAACCAGACGTTCTTAATAATATAACTATTAAACCATTTAACTTTTTTTTTCCTAGAAAAAGTATTTCTAATCTTTCGCTAAGACTTCGCTGTCCGTCTGTCCGTCTGTCTGTCACTGGGCGGTATCTCATGAACTGTGTTAGCTAGATAGTTGAAATTTTCACAGATTATGTATTTTTGTTGCTGTTATAACAACAAATACTAAAAATAGAATAAGATAAATATTTAAGTGGGGCTCCCATACAACAAACGTTAAATTTATGTTATGTTATGTACCATACCTAAGTACCAGTACCTAAATAGGAAAAAATCTCTAAAGTTACGTATTTTGTGTGCATTTTTATTCTCCGTACCTACACGTACCTACTTATCGCTTTCGCAGTAGAGCCGAACAGCTTATACCGTCCGCGGTAGCACGGTCTGTATTTGTCGCGGAGCTTAAACGAAGCCAAGTGTAAAAATAAATCTCAATCGAAGCGCTTTGTCAAGAGAGACGATATTTTTGAAAATCAATCATACTTGTACCTACTTATGTTATATTTATTTACTTTTATAGTGCTAAACCCAATACTAAGGAAATCCTAATAATATTATAAATGAGAAAGTTTGTGAGTTTGTATGTATGTTTGTTCCTCAATCAGGCCTAAACGACAAAACAGATTAAGTTGAAATTTGCTGTGGATGTAGATATAATGTCAAAATATTGTCAAAATAAATAATGTCAGTCTGTTTTCAATGTGAAAGAAGAAAAAAAATACTTTATCTCGACAAAATAAGAATACTGTATTAAACAAATTAATTAACACAGATAACATCTGCTAACTTAAAAAACAATAATAACGTGCATTCGTGTTATTAAACCATTCTAACCGGTAATTTAAATTCCCAAATTAGATTATAATAAAACAAAAGTCTTAAATAAAGCCAATTAACACGTAAATAGGACTCTTAAAATATGATTCGTTCAACAAAGATATCTAATACAGGCCGGCAACACGTTTTTAATAGGCCGCAGTAAGACAGAAAGCAGGTAAAGGTTCCTACTGTTTGTAAACCCGGTGCTTGTAAAACTTGTTTTGTGTAGTAGAACTCCTTGTCCTGGGCATTACTACCATTCTATCTGTGTAGGGGTTCGTATAGAGTAATATGACCACTTCCATTATTTCTGCCGCCAAGCAGCATGTTCCGGTTTGAAGAGTAGGTACCTAGGTACCAATAGTTGCTGGTAAAGTTACAGTCAAATTGCGATGGCAATACTACTCGCATATTAAGGGGACAGCGAGTCGATCTAATAGCGAAGTTATGAGTTATCACTACGTGTTTCAGTTCAAAGCTTTGGTGAATAAGTTTCACTTTACCGCTCGAATTGCCATACGATTAAAACTACTGGGAAATGGTGGCGATTCTGTTGACAGATAGAACTAAAACGTAGCATAGTTAAGATTTTCGTTAGTGATTTAAAAACGTCAAGCTAAATTTAATGAACATGTAAATTGGCATTGACTAAGATGACACTAAAACGTGTAAAATATGCGAAATAAATTGAGAAATGATTAAATTATCCTAAGTTTTAGGACAGTCATTTTGAGGTTACGCTAATTTGGAATTTAGCGTAAAGGAATAAGAGCCGATCGTTTTTAGAAATTTTAACTTTCAGCGTGGACACAACAGAATCGGCACCATTGTCTTTGGTTAACCTAAGAAAACTCTCAAGGCGTTAGTCAAGCTTTTCGACTGAATAGTGCCAGCTTTCTATATAAATGCGGTCATTACAGAAAGCTATTCATTACATGTTGGGTTCCTTTTCCAGCACAACGTGTAATTAGGCGTATTGGAGCGGGTCATTTTCGATAATTCATAATGTATGTTAATTATGGAGGCCCCTCGCCCCGGGACAAAACGTGGTACAAGTGGTGTGATAGCTGGTGGCGAATGTCGTATCTAATATACTATACGATCTTTAAATAATTATCTGCATAAACGGTTACGAGTTAATTTATGGTTAATTGCCTACATTATTCAAGGTAGGTATAACTTTTTGATGTCACATCAAAATTTGTGTTCTATTGAGATATTGACAATTATCTCGGTATTTATCAATTCTACGCTTCCTTTTTAATCTAGTTATTAAAATTCATAAAAATAATAATAATATTGATTTTTTATAATAAAACTATAAAAATTATATTCACCCATAGCTCTCTCACTAGACACCATGTAATTTATTTTCTTCACTTTTAATTCAAAAAATCCAGAAATTAACAGCATTTTGTAAGAAACTTTATCGAATGTTGTTTTTAGGGTTCCGTACCCAAAGGGTAAAAAGGGACCCTATTACTAAGACTTTGCTATCCGTCTGTCCGTCTGTCTGTCACAGGGCTGTATCTCATAAACCGTGATAGCTAGACAGTTGAAATTATCACAGATTATGTATTTCTGTTGCTGCTATAACAACAAATACTAAAAACAGAATATAATATTTTTTTAAGGGGGGCTCCCATACAACAAACGTGAGTTTTTACTGTTTTTTATAGATTATGGTACGAAACCTTTTGTGCGCGAGTCCGACTCGCACTTAGCCTGTTTTTTTTATAAAATAACTATAACAATTTTAAAATAATATTCACCGCTAGCTCTCCGACTAGCGTCGGTCGTGTTTATACTTTGTTATGCCTATAAATAAATAATAATTGGTAACAGAGTGAATTTCAAACAAGCAAATGATAGTTGTATGTTATTATGAATTGGAAAATTGGTGCCTTAATAACAGTGCGCAATGATTTTATTGAGTAAATTACAGTGCGCTTGTGATTTTTATATCCCTTCGTGAACAATATTCTCACGGTCTGTACTACTTACTAATATCAATAATAATATTTTCATCTGAAAACTTAAAATAAATAAAATTATTTATTTATTAATAAGGTGTTAATAAATAAGGTGAAGACACCTGAAAAAAAATCGGATGCAAACTACTGCAAATTGTGGACATGACAAACCAAATGTCATGTTTAGATGTGCCTCTAACTAACACTTTTAGGCATATTCAACGATCTGAGCTCCTGGAGATTTAAGAGGATGTCTACCGTACCAGGGAATTACAGTCGTGATCCTATTTCATTTTCATTTAATTCAAAGTCAAAAACAAACCTGCCTAGTAATCAAACTGTAGGTACCCCAATCTAGATTTCCACAGCCTCCGCCAACAATCAAGTAACCCAACACACGCAATTACTCGCAGCTGAATATTTTGATGCACAGTGCACAGACAGACTGGCGCACAGCACTTTTGTGTGTTTTTCACGGCATCAACGAGCCCCGCTGAAAGCCCCCAGGCTCCTAATTAGGCTGAAGTCGGACGTGCCAATTAATTCAAGTTTCACTCGGAAACTTTGCCGCGTCAATTAATTTCATAGTTAATTAGCAAGCGGCACAAAACCGCGTCTACGAAAGAAAGGGCAACGATGCCCGCCGCCCGCGGCTCCTACAATGCACCAATTATAGCGGCTTAATACATACAAAGTCCCACACAAATTCTTGTCATGCAAAAATTTGGTCGCTGCGGGGATCGAACCTGCCACCGAGGTCGTCATATTTGAAGATTATCGCAATGAATATTTTTGTCAGGTCGCCGCAACTGTGCACATCCTTGTACATCGTATTTTCTTCGTAGTGTTTTTACAGTGACAATCACTAGACAAATGTCGTTAATGACAATTACCACAAGGTACATATATAATAGTTGTTACAAATAAAGCCCTTCGATACTTGATAGCCTATTGTAATAGATAAGAGTATTTATTTTATTTGTAGGCTTTGTCTTACATCGGGCGGTAACTGTCGATTCCAAGAGCTTACAACAGCCGAGACGGAAATCGGGCCATAACTTCTCGCAAATAAAATTTTAACCTCTGCTTAATATCTGGCGGTGCGTTCCGTTGAAGAACCGAGCAAATTGACAGACAGTAAAATATTTTATTCGCGCAATAATTTCATTTGGAAGAAAAACAAGGCGCGGTGCGCCCTCCGTAAATATATTTCACGTGAATTAACCTATTATACAGCTTTGAGAGTAAACTTCGGTTCTATTCTGACTCGTAAAATCGTGCCGTTTTGGTGTCGTTAAAATCGTATCTCGTCTCGAATAAAACAAAGTCAGAGAATCGCACCTAAGTCCTCTAATGACCTGAAGTTGCCGACGGAAATTACTCCCGTTCCGAACAATCGTAAGTATAACAGTAAATTAAAAGTCATTTAATAATACAGTTCATTAAAAGTTAATGGAAAATGAAATCTTTAAAATGCGGTGAAACTTAGAAAAGCACTTAGGGTTCAGCAGTAGGGTTCCTTTTGGCAACCTATCACGACGGCGATCAATCATCTCGAGTTGCGGGACTCCTTGGTGTAATCTTGAGTGCAAGCTCATGCTTGGGCCAAATACCGTTGGCCGTCTTGAGCTCAAATCGAGCGATCGCTGCTAAGCGTGCAATCGTCCGACATTCGTCGCGAGCTCAACCATTCGCTTTGTTTTCCCGCGCCATGTCATTAGTGGAAAGCCAAAGTCAGACCAGAGCCCAGCCAGCCCAGACCCTCGATATTTTCGCGAGCATCGATTATTTTTAATGGCTCGGCGGCGGAGACACGCTCGTCCTAGTGCGCTCAGATGTAATTTAATTGTATACGTGTCTGAGGGCAGAAATATATGGTTACTATATTAAAGAGCGCATTAAGCAATTTTGTAAAAGAATTATTGGAAACTTCAGCGAAATGTGGGCACATGCAGAATGTAAATTTTGGAAGTGCCTATAATTCCTACCCTTCTAACAAATGTTCATAGGATTCAAAGATTTGAGCGCACGGAGATCTAAAGGATGTACCGTACTTGGGGGTAACATTTATGATCATTACATTTTATTATTTAAATTAATTAGAGAAAAAGGTTCCAACATTGTGGATTAACTACGAGTAGGCGACTCGGTTGTCAATTTTATAATTAGGTTTTAAAAATAAACAAAACTGACATCATGTTTTGTAATTTTTGGTGATCAGGACGGTCTTCACCAAAATGAAGAAAACAAAATTTTCTATAAACTTGTAAAAAAATGTACCCATAAATTTTGCAATTTAGTTATGACAAAGTTTTATTAAATTTTATATGGAAAAACTACTTCTCTGACAATTTGATTTGAATTTTAAATTTTAAATTTTAAACAACTTTTCGTTATTTACGATGAAATATTCAAAAGAAATCATTTATTTTTAATGTAATCGCATTACTGGCACCGGTTTAAAAACTTACGTGATACCACGTTAAAAGGTTCTGCATTAACAACCTTCACACTATTCTACGTCATTATAAACGCCGTAGTAGATATAGGGAGTTATTTATCGAAGCGGGAACGCATGGTGTCGCCACTTGCCCCAGGCTCAATCATTAAGGGATCATTAAAAGTCCGCCGTCAACCTGTTGGGCGCTCAACCGATGCCCTTTCTTCACTTTTATGCTATTTCTTTTTGAGGCATAGCCGATATTTGCATTCGATTTATATAAATAAATAAATATTGGCGGACTTTACACACAACGCCATCTAGCCCCAAACTAAGCAAAGCTTGTACTATGGGAACCAGATAACTAGTAGAATACTTATATAATTTTTTTTTGGAACGAAGTTCCTTATCGCGCGTTGTGAAAGGGGGCTAGACGGAAAAAATTCTTACGAAAAGTTGTCACGAAATGTTGTCACGAAAAGTTGTCACGAAAAGTTGTCACGACACTTTTTTGCTATAGTATATCTATTAATATATAAATAATAATAATAATAATAATAAATAATAAATAATAAATATTGGTGGACATTTTACACATCGCCATCTAGCCCCAAACTAAGCAAAGCTTGTACTATGGGAACTAGATAACTGATAGAATACTTAAATACTTTTTTTTTGTAAATAAATACTTAAGATTAACACCCAGACACAGAACAAACATCTATGTTCATCACATAAATATTTGCTCTGGGTGGGGATCGAACCCACAACCTACAGCGCTGAAGGCAGAGTTACTACCAACTGAGCTGTGAGGCTGTCATATAATTAATAATTATTATCTATTAAGTCATATATTAATTGTGTCGAGGTCGAGGTCGAGGTCGAGGTCGAGGTGGAGGTGGAGGTCGAGGTCGAGGTGGAGGTGGAGGTGGAGGTGGAGGTCGAGGTCGAAGTCGAAGTCGAAGTCAAAGTTGATTCCCCTTCCCTTGTCCCACGTTATTTTGTGAGAACTTCGTTCCATCCGGGTGTCCCTTGACACCTCTCAAGTTTTGTAAATATATACTTATTTTACATAGTAACACCCAGACACAGAACAAACAACTATGTTCATCACTCAAATATTTGCCCTGGGTGGGGATCGAACCCACAACCTACAGCGCAGAAGGCAGAGTTACTACCAACTGAGCTGTGAGAGCTTCAAATATAAACTACTTATAAAATAAATAAATAGGATCACGACTGTAATCCCCAATTACGGTAGACATACTCTCAGATCTGCAGGCAATTTGATTATTTTGAATATGTCTAGTGGGGGTAGTCAGAAGCACGTCAAAACATTATATTTGGCACATGCTACATTTTGCAGAGTTAGTATTCCTTACGTGACAGGTTGCAAGCCCATCGCTGATTATAAGAATACAAACTGGTTTCCTTCACCGTTTTATGCACGTGTTTTGATGCGCATATAAATTTTCGAACAGAAAAATCCATTGATGCACGCCGGTATTCGAACCCACGACCTTCAGATTGAAAGTCGAGGTACCTCCCACTCGGCCAACACGGCTATAAACTATCTATCTAGCTAAATATAAACTACCCTAGTTACTATGTCGATCTGTCTGTGACGTTATCACGACCACACCACAACGTGATAACGTGATCGCGCTGGGCCCATTGGGATGAAATTTCATATGGTGATAGTTTAAAGTCTTGGGATTCCTCAGAAACTTCAATGATTTACGATAAAGTCGCCGAAAATGGATCGACCTAAATCTACGGCGAATCTAAGTAGAATTGATAGATGATAAAACCTTCGTTTTTAGGGTTTCGTACACAAAGTTTAGAAACGAATCTATTACTGTGAAACGATCTATTACTAAAGTAATGTTTATGAAAAAAGATTTCGTCCACTGTGGGTGCGTGTTCTCATAGTGTCGTTCTTGAATACGAGGGTTAGAGTAGTTGTAACACTCCCCCCCTTTAAAACCCCTACACCTAACCTACCTACCCTATATAGCTTACATACACACACCCACCCGACTTCATCATCATACTAATAATTTTGAAATTTAAATATAATTATTTTAATTAATTTATATTATAAGACGTTAATAGAAAACTATATTAATACCTAGTCATCCTGAAATCTTACCTAGAACTAATCCTAATAGTTGTTATGATCTGTTTTAATTATTTAAATTGGCCAAGTGATCGTCTAGTTTCTATTGATTAGGACCGTACATTGTGATATAGGTAATAACTCTGATTCTTTTAAGATATTATGATTAAACTGTCTACCTACTTATCTACTATTAGATTCTATAACACTTTAGTATACAATTAAGGAAAGTCTAGAGAATTTGCTGATATTGAGAGTAAGAAGTAACGGAGAATAAAAATATATATAATAAATTGGCTAGGCTTATCTGTCATCTAAAATGTGGAAAACTCAGCGCAGATCCTCTCCCCTCCAGTCCGAGAAGGATAGTGGAGATCATTCCATAGTCCTTATCTCCTCCTCTGAGTAGAAGGCTTAATTGTCATTTGAGTGGGAATGATATTACAGAGTCATAAAGTTCAGTCTGTCAATTCTGTCTAGCAAAATATAAGAGGACTTAATCTTTTAGCAACCTGAGTCAGTCCGTCTATCAGTCAAGCCTTCAAACAAAAGGTTACTTTCGGATGCTGAAGAATCGATCAGATCGGTTCTAAAACATCCTATTTAGGTCAGATAAATACTTATACATAATATAAATCATAATATTTAGAACCTTCTTGTCCATTATGAAATAAATGTCTAATAAACAACTCTCCGTTGTTAAAATTATAGTCATATATAATTTGTGATTCGATTCTTCAAATAAAAGACACATTGATCGTCTCATATGTTAAATACCAAATTAATATCCAGAACTTTGCACTCAGGATACTGCTTCATCAGAAGACACATTGTACGTCTTACATAACTGAACTCCAATCTCCAAGCTCAGAGGACGGACACCTTGATATAGAACTTAAGTTGGAACAGAATCTCAAATTATCTCACTTCAACACCAAATGTAATTAGTAACTAAGGTTAGACAAGTCCTTCACAACCGACACAATTCATTGATTTAAACATATAGAATAATGAACTCCAAATAACTAGAACTAGATTCAAATATGAAGAGTTTGTGGTTTTATCTCATAGAGAACTTCCTGCTTTTTCCTATCAACAATATAGTGTACCTACACTACCTATCCAGATCTAAATGTGTAATTTATCAATTCAGAAGTCACGAACACTTCATTTACATTTAACCGTGTATGTAACTCATCGAAGTGCAATGATAAGTTTCTAACTAAACTAGTTGGGGGAACTGAGTGGCAGACTCATGTCGCTAGCAGCCATAACCACCCTAGTACGTCTCTTGGCTACAGCCGAAGCCAGGGATGGGCCAAGAGACAAGGAATAAAGAGATAATAAGTGCAATATATATAGGTTATATGCCCTAACCAAGATTCAAGCTAATGTGTCCATATTCAGTTAAGTAAGTGCCTGGGCGTGATACTCTTGTCGTAATCCTCACCACTAAATATGGAATCAGTAACCCGAAGAGGCAATTGACTGTTCCCTGATGCTAGGGTAAAAACAGTCCCTGGATCACCTCAGATTTCCCAGGTCTAACCAGAATCACAATGTAGTTGTCACCGTTAGGTATCAATTGTGCGTAGAGAAGTCTTCTAGTCATATCAAAACCATTTAAACTGGTGCTTTAATTCAATTATTGAATTACACTCAACCATCACAATAAACTTTTATCTAAACTAATTCACAAACTTTAAGCACTAGAACGACTTCTCCGGGGACCTAGGTACACAGATAAATCCTACCCTCAAGTAAACCAGCCAAGGAAGCAACCCAAGAAATTATTCTAAAGCAAATCCCGTCTCCCAAGTTAATTTTATACTGACAGCAATTTTGTATTTCGATTTGAACTCCATTAATTGAACACATAAATTTATAGTAAGACTCAAGTTTTACTTTAAACGACCCCACAACTCCCAATTGAATACCCTTCAGAACCCCAAAGAATCCTCAACATCCCTTGTATCTACCCTTAACAATAGCGTCCCCTGTATTCCCCAATTACCTCAAAAAATCTCTCCTCTCTCTAAAAAAACTCTCTCACGACCCCGTCGTCCAAAAAACCCAAGCAGCCTCCATCTTTTTTCTCTTCCCGCGCTTAAAAATACCAACCAATCAGAGCTCAGTGAATGAATGCAAAAACTCGAATTATTGCCATATACGTCACACGAATATAACTAATGGTTCACATTCTCGATCGATGAACTATTCTTATGTCATTGTTAATACTGACAGGTGATGTAACAGTTGACATTCCCATATCTCTGTCATAATTGACAACTTTGAGCTATGACAAACAATTCTCGCACCTCAAATCCACTATCGATTGATAAATCAGACCAATGATTAGTAATTTAGATTTAAAACACTATAATTTATTTTTGTGGATATCTTGAACGAAGCCTGACTCGTTACAGCCAACCCCCAAAATTTACGCAGATAGAATATCGTAGTTAATTTTTCACTAAGTAGAAAGTAGTTCTTCGCAAAAATAAATTATACATATAGATTAGATACTTATAAAACATTTTGTACATAAACAAAATGAATCCTTTATAGATATTCGTTTAAATATATATTTATAAAGTATTATATATATAAAAGAAAAGAATATACATAATTTTATGTATATATATACACTATCACACACATTTCCTAAAATAAATTAACACAGTTATAATGTAACCATAACATAAAACGTACCATTATAATTACATTATCAGTAGTAGTTCCGTTACCTCCTTTTTTTTGTTATTTATTTTTAGTTGTACAATCTTCTAATTTGATTGTATTTGATTTCGATAACTATTATGTATGTATGTAAGTAGGGTTCAGAACCGGGAAATCCCGGTACCGAAAGTACCGGGAATTCCCGGTTCTTTTGTCAGTAACAAGGAACCGGGAAATCTAATTTGATTCCCGGTTCTTTCGGTACTTTCGGGAATTTTATTTTTATAACTCGGCGGGCCTCGCAGGACTCGCCACGTGCGAAAAGTAAGAAAAAAGTGTCGCGCGTTTGACTCCAAGGTAAGTATTACGTTGTTCCTCATACCAAACAATGGTGACAGAATGTAATTTACTTCAAATACGACGTATTATCATACTCCTAATATGATTTTTGTGATATTATAAACAAAACCACAGTAATTTTAGGGGCCGGTATCTTTTCTTAGCCTATATCGTCCCACTGCAGGGCAAAGGCCTCCCTCCTTTCTTTTCACACCTTTTTTCGATCTCCAGCTAAGTTGCGCCAGTCATTTAAATGACTGTCGAGATCGTCCTGCCATCTCCTCCGGAGTCTGCCTCGAAGGCGTGTAGTTTGTGGGGACCAATCGTTTGTTATTTTGGCCCAAAGATCGTCCGGCATGTGAGCGACATGCCCTGCTCAATCCCATTTGAGTTTGGCCGCTTTATGGGTGACGTCAACTATTTTTGTTTTGAAGCGTAGTATCGTGTTTCGTATGCGGTCTGTGAGTCTGACTCCTAAGATACTACGCTCCATGGCTCTTTGGCAAACCTCGAGTTGGTATCTGTCATGAGCTGTCGGGAACCAAGTCTGTGCACCGTACGTTAGAATTGGGAGAATGCACATGTCCATAAGTCTGCGCTTATTGCAGAGTGGCAGTTCGCCATTCATAAGATGTTTCATCGACCAGAAGCTTCTCCAGGCGTTTTCGGTGCGTCAAGCAACTTCGTTTTGTTGTGCCTAGAATGAAACTATCTGGCCGAGATACACATACTCATGGACATACTCAATCTCCACATTCTCCACGTACAATCTCCTCTTCGTGCCATTGGTCATCAGCTTGGTCTTGCTCATATTCATTCGGAGTCCCACATCTTGGTCGGCTTGCTTGGTTCAGTCCTTGAACCATATCGCCTAGTTCTGCAGCTGTGGGGGAGAAAAGGACAATATCGTCGGCGAAGCGCAGGTTTGTTAGCCTGCTATCTCCGACGACGATGCCCTTCTCAGCCCATTTGGGCTTCAATCGCTTGAACACTTCTTCCATAGTAGCTGTAAACAATTTAGGAGAAAGCGGGTCTCCCTGTTTCACGCCTTTTACAATTTGGAAAGAGAGCCCCGTGAGTAAGGTTTTTATGGATGCTGTACTATTGCTATAGATATTACGGATAAGTTGAATGTACGTTTAATTTATGTTCTGATTAGAAAGTGCCTCGAATTATGCTATCAAAAGCTTTTGAGTAATCTACAAATGCAAGATAAACATGTAGAATTTAATATCCCACATATTAAATTCTACATGTTTTTCTAAGAGCTGGATAAGGGAATGGAAATAATCCGTCGTGGAGAGGCCACGGCGGAAACCCGCTTGTTCTGGTGGTTGATGTAAATCGAGCTCACCGGATATTCGATTTTCGATAATTTTCATGAATAGTTTAAAAAGGCGTGAGATAAGACTGATGGGACGATAATTGCCAATGTCGGACTTTTCACCCTTTTTATGTATGAGTATAATGGTGGAGTGGCAGAAATTATGAGGAAAAGAACCGGTCTGAAGAATGTAGTTACAAAGGTTCGTAAGGTGTGGGAGTGGTACTGGTTCTCCGATTTTTAAGGCTTCGGTGGTAACACCATCTGCACCTGGGCTCTTGCTATATTTCATGCTGCAAAGCGCGCGATGAACCTCTGGTCCTGTTATCGGCTCTATATCATTTTTCTGATATATATTCATTCTTAATGTTATCTATTCTCGTCGATCTTAAATGTAGTTGACTTTTGAACCTTATCACTTGTTTTATAAATCAAAAACTGCCAAGAACCGAAAATACCGAAAGAACCGGGAAATCCCGGTACCGATTTAAAAAAGTACCGAAATTCCCGGTTCTTACAAAGAATACCGGTTCCGGAAACACTATATGTAAGTGGGTTTACCTTCATGTAAGTGTTTTTAAACCGAGATGTAAATAGTTATAATTTTGTACCGGTAACTAAGTTTTTGATGAATCAATCAATAAACAGATATCCATCTAGCCAGTCCGATCAACATCACGTAAGACAACTTGGTTGTGAAGCAAGTCAATTCTGCAATACTCTGTAGCACATACAGCTTTGGATATCTATCTTCCATTTCCTCAGGAGTAATCTACAGAGGTCTACAGATGAGGATCTTTCCCAAGGGTTAGACACATAGCTCTCCATGCTTGAAACATCCCACAAAGCACTAATCTCAAAATCACAAGTTAATCACACCCGGAGTATGTATAGTGTGCTTTAAAACGAGCCTAACAGTATAGTAAGAACTTTCATGAGAACAGCGATAGCCGATGAATATTTATCCTAACACCAATTCTCCTTCATAATAGTTCTTTGTAAGTGTATCGTTTATCGAAAATCAACTAAGATCAAATCGTCTCAATTTAGAATATTTGTTGAATCATCTGGCCCTTCATTCCATTAAACTCTACCACATATATTCCACTACCTCCAATCAAGCATTCATCTTCCTCGCACTTCAAAATTAAAATCCATTCTTCACTCGCAGAACATTATTCATACTCCCCACAATCATTGTTGTTAACGCCACCAGACAATTCACCAACTATATGTGAATTTGAGAGCACGAAGATTTCATGTATAGAAATGATTTAATTAATTTGACATTAAACTCAATTGAGTTTCTTTTGTTTGATTTTGTTACCTTTTTAAAACCACCTTTGTTACCTTTAAAACCATTACCTTTTTCAAGAACTTTAGTTCAGTTCAAGTAGAAATACATTTTTCAGTATAATTACCAACCATGTCAGATTACCATATGTAAATAAAAAACATTTATAAGAATTTTATTATATTTTATTATTTAGATAAGATAATAAAAAAAAACTTCATACCCAGTCAAATATTTTATCTTCAATGTTTAACTATTGTCAAAGAAACAAGAAGCAAGCAATGATCAAAGATTGCTTTGCGAAGACAGGCTCTTCAAGCTTGTGTAGTTACTCAAAATTAGATTTTCTGCGCCACTTTGAATGATTGAATAGTCACAACCTTTGTATTTTTAATTTTCACATACATAAATATTTTACACCCTGTATAAAAACTTTTATCCCAAATTCCCATAATAATATTATTTTACACCCTGTATAAAACTTTTATCACAAATTCCCATAATAATATTATTTTACACCCTGTATATAACTTTTATCCGGAGTATCCATTATAATTATGTTTAATGTGATGTCAAGTTATTTAATTAAGCTACACTAACCATCCCACACTAGTATTTGGTTGTTCAATTAAGAATTAATTAAGTAGTTAAAATTACCTCAATGGAAAAATACTTATATAATATTTTACACAACAGACCGTAACTAAAACTCAGAACTATAATAAAATCTCAAAATCAATCTAACAATTACTGCTTAACTTAAATCATTGATTAACTAATCCAAACTTAGTTGCATATTTAAACCCGACTAAATCCTACCAACCAAAACATTAAACTTAAATAATAGACCAAGATTATTAATTAATTGATTATAAAATTCATTAAATATTAATTTGATTTACCTGAAATAATAGTTTGTAAAATCTTCAATATGTATTCTCTTTCAACTTCTCACATTAATGTATCTTATCATTTCCAACAACCAACGTTGCTAAATTCAAAAATTAATTTGTTCCCGGAGGAACATGAGATAAAATATTTATGTATTTTAAATGTTATGCATTTAATATCCTATCTGTTGCTAATTTTAAAAGTTGTTTTGTTTTAGAGAAACGTTGAGATTAAATAAATATGTATTTAAAACACTATATTTTAATTTTCCTACGATATTTACCTTAGTTATTGAAAACACCTAAAATTAATTGTTTATGTAAAAACCTATATGTTCACACAGTGTATCTAACAATAATATTATATTTAAAACCCATTATTTAAACCAACTTTGATAAGTTTCTTATCATTTTCAACTAACGTTGCTAAATTCAAAAATTAACTTGTTCCCGGAGGAACATGAGATAAAATATTTTTGTATTTTAACTGTTATGAATCTAATATCCTATCCGTTGCTAATTTTAAAAGTTGTTTTGTTTTAGAGAAACGTTGCGATAAAATAAATATGTATTTAAAACACTATATATTAATTTTCCTAAGATATTTACCTTAGTTATTGAAAATGCCTAAAATTAATTGTTTATATAAGAACCTATATAATCACATAGTGTACCTAACAATAATATTATATTTAAAACCCATTATTTAAACCAACTTTAATAAATTTGAAAATTTACTTTGCTCCCGGAGCGATGATATCAAATTATTCATTTATTTTTACCATTATGACTCAAGAAACCTAACCGTTCCTAATTATAAAAATTATTTTGTTCACAAGAAACTATAGAATAATTGAGTTAGGTATTTTAACTGCCAAACATAAGTTTTTTTTTCTAACATAATTTTCCTAGGTAACAAAAGGTTATAAAATTAATTGTCTAAATAAATACCTAATGTATGTAAAGCATACCTAACTATTCTATAATACCTGGACTAATTAGATTGGTATCTATTTTCTTCTACTGTCCTATTAATTGTGAAATTAACCCCATTAATGAGAAAAATCTAAAACCTTGGAATTACTAAATGTGACTAACTTCTCAGAGTAGGTAGGTACTTTTCTACAGGTTGTTTTACCATGAATTTTACTTATGTTTATCAAGTAAGCACCTAGGTAATCATCACATCGTTTCAAGAACAAAATGTGTTCAGGAAAAATAATTTTGATATAAATAATTTATTTATCCTATGAACTCCCAATCATATTTACAAATGCTATAGGTTATTTTACTAATGATCGTAAGTAACTAGTTTTGTAATACCTATAATAATAAATGATTATAGTCTAACACTCACCAAAGCGCTGTATATAAACACAAACCAAGTTCTCTTCCTGATGAAGGTCTTTTCCTGAACTCTTCTTCTACCCAAAAACCGCCATTGAACAATCACTGATAGATTTCCTACCTCTAATTTAATCTCAAACACTAACACTAGCACTTAGAAAGGCCTATTTCAAGACGTAAATCTCTATTTTATATACAAGTCGTCGCGAACCGGTGTCTCAGTTTTTCGCCGGTAATAACGAAACTAACTTAACCTCACTTGTTTTTTCTACCTACCTCCGTTACACTCCCGTTTCACTGTCCATCTCTCAACGCCTGATACTAATGCATTCCCAAGTAGGTACTTGTTACCACGCTAATATCGTATATCTTGTCTTAAATAAACCTCACTATCAACCAATTCTAAACACATCTACATAGCTCCTATCTACCTAGATCAAAGTCGCGATCCCAACTACGTAATTTATTTCATTTTAAAATAATTATTACCTATCTACCTTATACCTACCCACTTACTAGCTTGTAATGGGACACATAGACTAGCTAAGTGGTCAATGAACTCGTATACCTACCTATCTATTTATGTAAATCTTTAATTTAGGATATTCCCATCAACTTAAATAGATAAACTTGATTGGCAGATGTAATTTCAATTAATAAGACGCCCTCTATTGGCAGGTAGCGTTACTACGTATTATTGTAAAATCGAATAGATACGACTAATTTATTTTAACACATCTAGCGGCGAATAGCAATACCTACTACTTAATTTCATTACGCTCAATAATGATTACGTTTCCTGTCACTAGATGGTATTACTTGTTTGTAAATAGGTTATTTATATTATTACGAATTTAATTATAAATTTTTGTATGATTGACACTAATTATTAATCTTTAACTGCAATAATCCTCTTCTTTGTTTGAATAATAAGTGATTAATTCAATAGTTTTTAAAACCAACTTAAGCCCTCAGAATTTATAAACTAGTTTGATTATAAAACAAATATTGGATAGCTATAGATTGAATCAATCAAATCAACCCCCAAACAACAAGACTTTTGAATATTCCTGAACTTAATTTTAAGTAATATATCTTTTACTTAGAAACTTATAAAAAAAATATCTATTACTGTTTCTGAACGCAGTATCTCTGTCTCTGTCTAATTCAGTGCACCAGTGTGTATTTCTATCCTTTGCTAGCTCTAAGCATTTTTATAAATAATTATTAAGCATAGAGACTAAACAATAAAGTTTTTAGAATGAAATGATTTGACAGTTCATGCCCCGTCAAGTATAGAAAACTGATTTATAACCAAAATTCAACTTCCAATTAAATATAAACTCATTTATTTGGTTTAATAAACTTAAATTAAAGTCTGAACTCTTGCAAGGAGTATAATTATTGAAGCGAATGTTCTAGTGCTGTAAAACCTATGAGTTCACACCTGATCTTTGTGTATAAGTGAATTATTTGCATAAATAAGTTTACCTATAAAAAGTTAATGTTTAAAATTTTAATCTATTCTCTTTACCACCGATAATCATAGTTAGAATTACTTCAATTAAATTAACCTTTCCATTGCATACAGTTTAATCAAATCCTATCCATTAACGGCAACAAATTGTGCGGTCTCCTCCGCACTTAAATAATTAAAGACATAACAACTTGTATCTAAAACTATTATTAAATATCCTAGTTTACGGATTAACCAAACTGTAACTAAAACTCCTAAATATACTGGTCACGGCTAACAAATTGTAACACTCCCCCCCCTTTAAAACCCCTACACCTAACCTACCTACCCTATATAGCTTACATACTACACACCCACCCGACTTCATCATCATACTAATAATTTTGAAATTTAAATATAATTATTTTAATTAATTTATATTATAAGACGTTAATAGAAAACTATATTAATACCTAGTCATCCTGAAATCTTACCTAGAACTAATCCTAATAGTTGTTATGATCTGTTTTAATTATTTAAATTGGCCAAGTGATCGTCTAGTTTCTATTGATTAGGACCGTACATTGTGATATAGGTAATAACTCTGATTCTTTTAAGATATTATGATTAAACTGTCTACCTACTTATCTACTATTAGATTCTATAACACTTTAGTATACAATTAAGGAAAGTCTAGAGAATTTGCTGATATTGAGAGTAAGAAGTAACGGAGAATAAAAATATATATAATAAATTGGCTAGGCTTATCTGTCATCTAAAATGTGGAAAACTCAGCGCAGATCCTCTCCCCTCCAGTCCGAGAAGGATAGTGGAGATCATTCCATAGTCCTTATCTCCTCCTCTGAGTAGAAGGCTTAATTGTCATTTGAGTGGGAATGATATTACAGAGTCATAAAGTTCAGTCTGTCAATTCTGTCTAGCAAAATATAAGAGGACTTAATCTTTTAGCAACCTGAGTCAGTCCGTCTATCAGTCAAGCCTTCAAACAAAAGGTTACTTTCGGATGCTGAAGAATCGATCAGATCGGTTCTAAAACATCCTATTTAGGTCAGATAAATACTTATACATAATATAAATCATAATATTTAGAACCTTCTTGTCCATTATGAAATAAATGTCTAATAAACAACTCTCCGTTGTTAAAATTATAGTCATATATAATTTGTGATTCGATTCTTCAAATAAAAGACACATTGATCGTCTCATATGTTAAATACCAAATTAATATCCAGAACTTTGCACTCAGGATACTGCTTCATCAGAAGACACATTGTACGTCTTACATAACTGAACTCCAATCTCCAAGCTCAGAGGACGGACACCTTGATATAGAACTTAAGTTGGAACAGAATCTCAAATTATCTCACTTCAACACCAAATGTAATTAGTAACTAAGGTTAGACAAGTCCTTCACAACCGACACAATTCATTGATTTAAACATATAGAATAATGAACTCCAAATAACTAGAACTAGATTCAAATATGAAGAGTTTGTGGTTTTATCTCATAGAGAACTTCCTGCTTTTTCCTATCAACAATATAGTGTACCTACACTACCTATCCAGATCTAAATGTGTAATTTATCAATTCAGAAGTCACGAACACTTCATTTACATTTAACCGTGTATGTAACTCATCGAAGTGCAATGATAAGTTTCTAACTAAACTAGTTGGGGGAACTGAGTGGCAGACTCATGTCGCTAGCAGCCATAACCACCCTAGTACGTCTCTTGGCTACAGCCGAAGCCAGGGATGGGCCAAGAGACAAGGAATAAAGAGATAATAAGTGCAATATATATAGGTTATATGCCCTAACCAAGATTCAAGCTAATGTGTCCATATTCAGTTAAGTAAGTGCCTGGGCGTGATACTCTTGTCGTAATCCTCACCACTAAATATGGAATCAGTAACCCGAAGAGGCAATTGACTGTTCCCTGATGCTAGGGTAAAAACAGTCCCTGGATCACCTCAGATTTCCCAGGTCTAACCAGAATCACAATGTAGTTGTCACCGTTAGGTATCAATTGTGCGTAGAGAAGTCTTCTAGTCATATCAAAACCATTTAAACTGGTGCTTTAATTCAATTATTGAATTACACTCAACCATCACAATAAACTTTTATCTAAACTAATTCACAAACTTTAAGCACTAGAACGACTTCTCCGGGGACCTAGGTACACAGATAAATCCTACCCTCAAGTAAACCAGCCAAGGAAGCAACCCAAGAAATTATTCTAAAGCAAATCCCGTCTCCCAAGTTAATTTTATACTGACAGCAATTTTGTATTTCGATTTGAACTCCATTAATTGAACACATAAATTTATAGTAAGACTCAAGTTTTACTTTAAACGACCCCACAACTCCCAATTGAATACCCTTCAGAACCCCAAAGAATCCTCAACATCCCTTGTATCTACCCTTAACAATAGCGTCCCCTGTATTCCCCAATTACCTCAAAAAATCTCTCCTCTCTCTAAAAAAACTCTCTCACGACCCCGTCGTCCAAAAAACCCAAGCAGCCTCCATCTTTTTTCTCTTCCCGCGCTTAAAAATACCAACCAATCAGAGCTCAGTGAATGAATGCAAAAACTCGAATTATTGCCATATACGTCACACGAATATAACTAATGGTTCACATTCTCGATCGATGAACTATTCTTATGTCATTGTTAATACTGACAGGTGATGTAACAGTTGACATTCCCATATCTCTGTCATAATTGACAACTTTGAGCTATGACAAACAATTCTCGCACCTCAAATCCACTATCGATTGATAAATCAGACCAATGATTAGTAATTTAGATTTAAAACACTATAATTTATTTTTGTGGATATCTTGAACGAAGCCTGACTCGTTACATAGTGATCCTTGTTTATCGGTTTTTGAGTAGATCCTCAGAATTATTTTATGAGAAATAGTAAATAATACTTAATGCTAACTACTGCAAAATGTGGGCATGTGCCAAATATAATGTTTGAACGTGCCTCTGACTATCCCCACTAGACATTTTCAAAGGACTTGTAAATTACAGTCGTGATCCTATTTATTTTATTTTTTACTAAATAATAATAGCGGCGACGGGCTACATGACAGAGTTGTCACGTGTGGAATGTTAACTAGTGCAAAATGCGGGTGCTCTGACTACCCCCTTTAGAAATCGTCAAGGATCTAAGTGCCTGGAGATCTGCGAAGATGTCTACCGTAATTGGGAATACTGTCGTGATAATATTTTATTTTTTAAATAGTCAACCATTAAGTCTTGCCGATCTGTTTCTCGTGATAGTTGAGCAGTGTCAGAGTGAAAAGAGTGGTGACAGTCTCGTTGCGGCGCGCCGACTTCGCGCGGGGCAAGTAAATGAGGCGCAACGCTCACTGCTAACTAAACCAATCGTCCGTGCGGGCTGCACAGACCGGCGGCTAACGCTTAAAGTAGAGACAAACTGAGCCCACATACGCAACGTATGCAACGCATTATGACAATATACTCTTAAATTTGTATGAAAACAGTTGAATTAGCAACATACTTATCGTTTATTAGGGTTCCGTACTTAAAGGGTAAAAACGGGACCCTATTACTAAGACTTCGCTGTCCGTCTGTCTGTCACAGGGCTGTATCTTTTCCCAGATTATGTATTTCTTTTGACGCTATAACAACAAATACTAAAACAGAATAAAATAAATATTTAATTAGGGCTCCCTACACTCCCTACTCCCCACAAACGTGTTTTTTTTACAGTTTTTTTATAGATGTACGGAACCCTTCAAACTCGAGCTTGGCCGATTTTTTTACTTTAATTCATTAAGTAAGTATTGCGAACAATTATTTAAGTGTTTTTAAATATACCCATAGCCTAATTCTTCTGCCTTTATATTGCACTAGCCGACCCGTAACAGACGTTGTCCTGTCAAATTTTATTAATCGAATAGAAAAGACTGAATATTTTTAGTCTGTGATGTCAGATTTGTTGCACACCAGCGCCATCTATACCAAAATCATCCCTTTTGCGTTTTTTATCATTTTGGGGATCTTTTTCATATTTTAAAGTAGTCTATGTTTTATTCGGGCATTATATTTACATCTACAGCAAATTTCATCTTAATCGTTTAGGCCTGATTGAGGCACAAACATGCATACAAACTCACAAACTTTCAGGAGTGTTACTCAGATGACTTTTTGAAAGATCTTTCTCAGAATATGCGGTAAAAACGCCCGTCTGTCGTGTCCATTTAGCATCATTTGCGGGAACTGCTTTTTAAACCTCATCGGTTTTAATGCGCCTTCGGAATCCTTTCACCGCTTGTTACTCGGAAACAATGCTTCGTGATTTCAGGTGTCTGCTGTGTAGTAAAAGGACTGTAGTTGATATCATTCTTACACCAATAAGAACATCATTATTTTGTAATGTATATATTTAGCACTAGCAGTACGCCTTACCAACAGAGTGTAATGATGATGTAATTATATAATTAAACTTAAAAAAATAATAAATACAAAATTGGCGGACTTAATTCCAAAACATTTTCTACCTAAATGGTAGTTGGCACCAAAAAGTAGGTACATTGTGTTACATTATTGCAATTTTCGTGGAGATAACCATATTTAAAAAATTATAGCCTATGTTTGCTGATAATGTAGCCTTTGATAAGTGAAAGAATTATCATAATTGGTTTAGTAGTTAATCCAGTACAAACAAAAATACATAAATACAAATTTAACCTCTGTATGATACTAGTGTACATTTTCAAGATTTTGATGTTTTATTCCAAGCAACTTTAAAATCGCTGTCAAATTAGTCGCTTACAGTTTTACAGTACAACTGTTCTGCAATTTCAAATTAAAATTAAAATAAGTTAATTCATATTTTACTTAGTCCCTCCATAGGCTTAGGCACGTACCCGGGGATTCCGATGATGTCACTATGGCATCACCTCAGCTAGCAAATAATAGCAAGATGATGCCTTCATTGGTTTCCCCCATCACTACATAGTATAAAGCAAAGTCGCTTTCCGCTTCCCGCGTATGTATGTATGTTTGCTTATATCTTTAAAACTACACAACGGATTGTGATGCGGTTTTTTTTAATAGATAGAGTGATTCAGGAGGAAGGTTTATATGTATAATAACATGCTACCCGTGCGAAGCCGGGCGGGTCGCTAGTTTAGTATATTTTAGACATAAATACACGTCACAAAACCGATCTCGCCTGCAGCGGTTTCGACGACTTCGTCCCTTTATATATTTATTTATTTATTCAAATGGACTGCCAACACCCTTTAAGACGAGCAATAAATGTTTTTGATGAATGCAGAATCGTTTTTTCTCAATAACCGCAAAATATACAGTTTTGTTTTTTATAACAAAAATAACTTAAACCCAAAAGAGTACAAAGAATTGGTAAATACGATAATAAGAAATCTCGGCCACTTAAAATCTGTTTTGCATCCCAAGAGCCAGTCAAGACTATACTGCGTAACAAAACTAACCCGGCTGTAGGTGTAAAAATCTACTCTGATCAGACGCCCTACCAGCAGAAGATCATGGAAAATCTCAGAAAGGAACTCAAGCAACGTCAAGAAAGTGGAGAGACAGATATTATAATAAAATACATAAAAGGAACTCCCAAAATAATTAAACAACAGCCAAAAAACTAGAAAAGAAAAACAATACTGAAACAAGACAGAAAATAAATACCATTACTTATGAAATTGCTAATAACTACGGAGATATAAGAACTACTACAAAGTCGATTAACTTTCTTTACGCTAATGTCCGCAGTATTGCTAAGCCTGGCAAATTAGACGAAATCAGATGTATTATAGAAACCTTTCAAACTACTATACACGTGATTGTGTTGACAGAGACCTGGATAAAAGACGAAGACAGAGCCTTGATACTAAAATTAACAAACTACACACATTATTACAACTACAGAGCAAATAAAAGAGGAGGAGGAGTATCAATATACATACATAACAGTCTAAAACACGATCTCGTAGAGGAAAAATGTGAAGATAACAACCATTTTTTGTTCATACATTTCGACAAACTCTCTTTAGACATCGGAGCTGTATATAAACAACCAGCATCAAACGTAAACAAGTTTCTTGAGGTTTACTCAACTCTTTTGGCGAAAAGAAAGAGAGCAATCATTTTTGGAGACATAAATCTGAACATACTTAACAAGGGAAAGCCTACAAAAGAATATAAAATAATGCTAAAAGAAAATGGATTTAAACTACTAAACAAACCAGATAAAAAATATTGCACGCGTGAAACTGAAGACTCCCAGACTATTATAGATCATATTTGTACGAACCTAATTGATAACACATTTCATATGGCCATAATCGAAAGTTCATTATCGGACCACAAACAAATCTACTTTGCAGTGAATAGAATAAAGCCTGAACAACCGAAACGAATAAATTATGAAGCTGTCAATTACAACAATTTGTACAAGACCATCCAAGAGGAAATAACTTCAATTAACCTAATGAGCGAATACGAAAGACTTGAAAGTTTGCTGTTGCGATCAATTGCTAAAAACAAAATGAGGAAGACGAAACTACTAAACACACAAAAATCAGACTGGATTAACAAAGATATTATAAAATTAATTAACGAAAGGAACATTATGTGGCGTGAACTTAAACAAAACCCTAAAGACAAAGAACTAAGAAATGAATTTGTAAAACAAAGAAATAATGTTCACAGTGCTATTCAAACTACTAAGAATAAATACTACCATAACTCTTTTAAAAAATGTGAGAAGAATCCTTTGAAAATGTGGCGACTAATCAATAGCTTAGTAAGTAACAAATCAAAATGCAATTCCATTCCTTCAAAATTAAATACTCCCTTGGGTCAAATCACAGATACTAAAACAATAGCTGAATATTTTAACACTTTTTTTTCTAACATAGGTTCACAACTGGCAAATAAAATCCCTATAGAATTTCATAATAATCCTAAATACACATTATCTGTAAGAAATCAATCCAATGACAAACTAATACAATTTGAACCTGCTACCATAGATGAAATAGATAAAATAATCACGAGCCTAGATTCAAACACTAGTTGCGGCTTAGACGGGATAAGCACTAAATTGATAAAATGTATTAAAGCGTTACTTGTAGAAAATTTATCAAAAATCATAAATAATTGCCTAATCGAAGGTCATTTTCCAGAAGCCTTAAAAGTAGCAAAAGTTAGCCCTATCTTCAAATCAGGCAGCAAAGCAGACCCTGGCAATTATCGCCCAATATCTGTACTACCTGTTCTATCGAAGGTTCTGGAAAGAATATTACACAGCCGCCTCAGTAAGTTTCTTGATAGTACCAATGTTCTTTTCAAAAAGCAATACGGTTTTCGACCAAAATCTAACACACTTGCAGCAACTATTGACTTATTAACAATGATTAAAGTAAACATTGATCAAAAGAAAATAACACTAGGTATATTCATAGATCTCAGAAAAGCTTTTGATACGGTCAGTCATGAAATACTTATAATGAAATTGAAAAACTTAGGTGTTGATGGAGTTGCTGTGGAAATGTTTCGATCATACTTGAAAGACAGGCATCAAGTCGTCGTAATAGATGGTTACCAGAGTGCTGCTCAGCCAATAACGTTTGGGGTTCCTCAAGGATCGATTCTCGGACCATTATTATTTTTGATTTATATAAATAATATTCACGAGATAGGTCTGAAGGGAGATATCACTCTGTATGCTGACGACACAAGTCTATTTTACTCTGGCCACTCAATGGCTTCGTTAGCAGAACAAGCACAACATGACTTAGATCTTTTGCATGTATGGTTACAATCAAATTTATTAACAATAAATACCTCAAAAACGAAGCATGTAATTTTCGCTGCCAAAAATAAGAAAATTGGAAATTACGACCCCTTAACAATCAATGGTGAAATAATAAGCAAAGTAAATAACGAAAAATATCTAGGCCTCACTATAGATAGTCAACTCACATGGAAACCACACATTGAGTCCATTAGAAGCAAACTAGTAAGTCTTTCAGGTGTGATACGAGGTAATGTGCGATGCTTCCCCAGGCATGTACGATACGTGATCTACGATTGGTCAAATCACATCTAGACTATCTGATCGAAGTATGGGGTACAGCATCCAAAACAAGCTTACAAATATTGCAAAGAGCCCAAAATAAAATTATTAAAACATTATTCGGATACAACTTCTTGGAACCTACTATTAATATTTACAGACAAACGAAACTAATGAATTTAAATCAAATGTATAAATTTAACACATGCTTACTAATTAGAAAAATATTAACTAAAGACGTACTATGGTACGTACTCACATATGGTATTTACAAAAAAAAATAACATACAGAAACGTATAACAAGGCAAGCAAACAACATTATATTAAGAGCACCTAGAACAAACTATGGTAAAAAGAACATCATGTATGAGGGAGCGCAACTATACAACAAATTACCAAAAGACGTCAAAGAGGTTGACTCATTTTTTACTTTTAAAAGATTACTCAAAGCACATATTTTAAGGGATTCTTCATTAATTAATTAATTAATTGTATAAAAAATAATAATATTAATGGTTCAGCACGGACCATTAAAATGCAAAGATTTCTGTACTGCCTTTAACTACACTGTGGCACGGGTAAGCTTTGTGCGGCAGCGCTTGTTGCGAAGCAAGCGCATCTACACAGAACTACCCACACACACACTATAAAAAATGATTATGTTTTGTAGATTACCTATGTGTTTTTGTTCTTTGTATGTTTGTTACTTTCATTCGTTGTTTTGGTATTGCAAAACGCCCACAGGCACATTAGATATTATTTAGCTTTAGTTTTCTCTGTAAGTGAATTTGTAATTCTTAAGAGAAAATAAACATCTTAAACCGTAACTTAAGGATATAATCTAGATAAATTATAGACAGAAACACGTTTGGTGAAACTTTTCTCGATAGATTTATTTTCCAAAGTTGGCTCTTCAAGAACACTAGTTTCGTTTTGAATCAAATCTATGAATAGCTAAAGAGTTCGTTTTTATATGATTCGTTAAATAATCATACTAGCTAATTAAATTATAGACAGTTTCTATTTAAGTTTAATGGTTTTCAAGATAATGCAGTTTTATCACTTTTTCCGTCTTATCCGGCTGACCATACAAAAAACCAAACATTTCACCTTAAATCTATAAATGTTTAAGGTTATGATGTGGTATGTGAACAATTCAGATACAAAAGCCAATTACCGACAGGCAATCACAACGTTGACAAATTTATGAACTACTAAGAATCCCTTCGATTACCGAGCTTCAGATGGTAAGTATTTTCTCAAAAAACCTCTACTTGTAATGCTAACTACGGCAAAATATGGGTTTGTGCCAAATGTAATGTTTAGACCTCTAACTAACCCCTTTAGACATTTTCAAGGATCTTAGATGTTATCTACATTACTTGGGATTTACATTCGTGATCCTATTTCATTTAATTTTACAACTACAAGTACTGCTCACCCGCCTCCGTGAGATAGAAGAACCTATCTAACAAATGATCGATGGATCGAACGCCGAGCTAACCAGTCTACAATACAAACTACTCAATAAAGAATAAATACGTGTAATTTATTTCGCTCTTCGGTTTTCCTGCAATTTACTTTCAAGAACAGCACAAGACGTGTCTCGTGGTCAGTTTATCTGTTCTGTAATTAATGGCTGTAATATCGAGCTGGTGGAAACAGGAAACCTGTTCCTCTGGTATGCAATTGTTACACTTTCAACAGCTAGGGCTAGCGCATTACGAATAAATCAGCTAGTCTATTTGTTTTTTCAATATCGTATTGTTTCTAAGTAAATAATAAGTTTCTAAAATTAGACTTAGAAAACAAATAAAAATGATGACTATAGAATCACGACTGTAATTCCCTTTAAGTACGGTAGACGGTCTCAAGTCCTTGAAGATGTCTAAAGGGGTAGTCAGAGGAATGGCCAAAAGTATAATTTGGCACATGCCCACATTTTGGTGACAGATTGCAAGCGAATCGCCGCTTGTAAGAATACTAACTGGTTTCCTCACGATGTTTTCTTCCACCGTTTTGAATTTTTCTAACAGAAAAAAAAACATTGATGCACGGCCGGAACACGTACCCGCGACCTTCGAAGTAATAGTCAAGATACTCGGCCAACACGGCTTTATCGAAACATCGAGCGTTCAGCTAAAATAATTAAAATAATTTGTGTGAAGGTGCGTACCTTTGGCTTACTTATTAAAATATAGCTTACTTATTAAAATTCGTAAGCCATTATCTGTACGCTTAGGGACGCACAATAGCGAGGTGCGTCAGTGTCGCGCGCCCTAATCCGTAACGGCTCAGTAACGAGTTCGTAACGAGTGGTAACGGCGCCGGCTCGTTATCGCTAACGCTGCGGCCGCCTCATTACGCGATGCGACGCGAAGCGATATAGCTGAGGTTCGTCATTATTGAAAATGTATGCGAGTGTAGTTTTGGTGTTTTGTTGAGTTCTGTCTTTTATAAAATGTCTATTCAATAGTCGATTTTATGTGATGTTCTATGAATTGAAAATAAATGCGATAATGGCTGTCGAGATTACAAACATTTTGAGTTCACAACGTGACAGGTTGCAAGCCCATCGCCGTTTATAAATAAGAATATAAACTGTAAAGCCGTAACATCTAAAGCCGTGTTGGAGGTACCTCGACATTCAATCTGAAGGTCGTGGGTTCGAATCCCGGCGTGCATCAATGGATTATTCTGTTCGAAAAATTTATATGCGTAATAAAACACGTGCTTAAAACGGTGAAGGAAAACATCGTGAGGAAACCAGTTAGTATACTTGTAAGGGGCGATGGGCTTGTCACGTATGGAATGCTAACTACTGCAAAATGTGGGCATGTGCCAAATATAATGTTTGGACATGCCTTTGACTAACCCCACTAGACATCTTCAAAGGATCTAAGCGCCTGGAGATCTAAGAGGATGACCGTACTTGGGGATTACAGTCGTGATCCTATTTATTTATTTTTATTTTTTATATTCCTAACTGATTTGACCTTACGTGTTAATGCTGTTATGTAGGTATATATTTTTTAAATAAAATAATCGTCTAGTGCCGGGTTATGAACGCACAGACGTCCTGATTGAAAGTAGCGGTAGCTCCCACTAAACCAACAACGTTTTTCATCTGAAAGTAAGATTTCAGATGAAAAAGGAAAAAAAAACCTTTATACGTCTTTGTTATCAAAATTGAAACGGAAAACAATAAAAGCTAGTCACTTTAAAAAAACTCTCATCGAAATTCACTAACCGCAAACGCAACAAAAAGAAAGCTGGATGGAGAACACTCCGAACCAAAGCACCCTAATCGAAATGGAAAAACGATCGCAGATTGCCGTAAAAAGATCACGAGTAGGGCTGCCAATTGTCCGACTTTTTAGTCAAGAACTTTATTTGGCCGGAGTCCAGATTATTTTTGCAGAGATACTTTATTCAATCAGTCATGGTCATGGTTTCGAATCCCGGTCATTCAATTCAATTATATATATTTTTTTTTGAAATTAGTTTAGACGTGCCTTTGACTATCCTTAGATATTAGAAAAGGAAGACATCTTGCCATGCTTGGGAATAACAGTCATAATTTATTTTATTTTAATTTTTAGCCGACTCCAAATAGAGGAATTAATTTAGGTATTATCAATTATTTATAATGTTTTTTTGCAAATTAATATTTTAAGTAATCATTTTAGCTTGAAAATACTTTATCCTCGTTTTTTTTAACATATTTTATAGTTGGAAAAAAACAATTTAACATAATAAATAAAACAATCTGTTTTGTTGTCGAAAGTCACGAGCTACGATTTCGGTAAAAATCAGACACCACCGTCCTTCCAAATGTTTGATAAGTTGATAACCCTAATCTTGGGCAATAAAACTGAACCAACAATGTCAGCGATGATTTCAGAGGGATGCGGGAGGGGGGTAACACGGTTTGGGCGGGCGGACATTTTTATACGGAGACGGGAAAAAGTCGAAACGGCTTCGACTCGATGACGATTGATTTGCGCGATTGAATTTGGATTTCAATGTGGTTTTATTTTACTGTGTTTGTAATGGGTGGACTAATAGTGCTATAAAAATGCTATAGAATTGAAACTATTGTGCTTGTTAATCATTTTAAATAAAAATACGGCTAATTATCACGTTCTTTAGGGTTCCGTACCCATAAGGGTAAAAACGGGACCCTATTACTAAGACTCGCTGTCTGTCACAGGGCTGTATCTCATGAACCGTAATAGCTAGACAGTTGAAATTTTCACAGAATATGTATTGCTGATGTGGTAATTAGCCGTATTTTTATTTGAAATGAAGTATAGTATTGACAATATTTTGCAGATGAAATGAAGTTTTCCTATAAGTATGTACTCGTATTACGGTTTAACACACGTTGTACCTCACAATAAGTGGGAAAAGGCGAAGAAAATGATGACACGCACTTCTATTTCTAAGGGCCTGTTTCACCATCTTCAAGTAAAGTCCTAAGTAAGCTGCTCGGCGATTACCAAAAACGAATGTACCATTTGACATTTGATAGTTTTAATACTTTCATACATTAATTTAGCGCTAACTGAAAGTAACTAATCAACACTTTACTTGAAGATGATGAAACAGGCCCTAAATATTTTTTGTACCTAAGTCTCGTAAGTACATAGTATGATTGAAAATCGAACATTCATTGTTTTTCTATCGACGAAAAAAGGAGGTTTCAATTTGACGGGTATATTTATTTTTTATTTTTGGCCTCGCTTATCTACCTGGAGATACAATTTATATGTTTTTTTTTTCTATTGTTAAGAGAATAATAGTCCAACGTTGGTCCTATTTAATTTGTATGAGTAGAACTAATAGTTGCTTTAGAAAACTTAAAAAACGAATAATCTTGATTCTTCGATTGGTTGAAACATTTTCGTTGGATTTCTTGTACTAAAATACTTTTTTTAAAACTTAATTATTTTTATAATATTTATATATAAAAATCAATGCCACTTTTCGTTGCAATTTTATAACTCAAGAACGGGCTCACCTATCCAAACCAAATGTTTAGGCTTTGTTCGGAATATTTAGTAGATGGTTTATGTGAAGTTTGCACAAAATCGGTAGACATTTTATCCAGGTACCACTTGTGCGAAGCCGGGGCGAGCAGCTAGTGTTTTATAAATTTAACCTTATTCTAAACAGTATTTACAGTACAGAGAGAGCAGAGTAACCTAAGTTACAAGTTAGATATACAACTAGGTACATCGCTCGGTCATCGAGTCGAGGCCACAGTATATTATAGCAGTTCCCTCCTCGGAGCCGTAATAGCAAACATGCACGTAATGTTCCGGTTTTAAAATCTATAGCTAATATTTTTACTATAGACAAGTACTTACATACTTTGTTTTATACTTACTTGAGTTAGAGTAATGAAAGAGAAATAAACTTACATTTTTTTTTGTTGTCACTTTTATTTACTTAAATTGGTAACTAAACTAAGCTTTATTACGTAACGGGTAGTAAAGTGGTAAAATATCGTGTTACATTTTTGAGTGTTTAAAATTTAATGAGTATACTTAATAATCATAAAAGTATGAGAATTTCTCATAGAACTCAATTACATACGATGCGGTTGCCTATTGTTTAAGACTATGTAGAAATATGTACTCGTAGTTAAGCACAAAAATTCACCTGTATTTCAAAAGATTCAAAAAAGTTTCAACTTTTTGACGTGTTTTAAAAAAATATTCTCTTCAAAATGTACCTGTATTGCATCTTTGTGTGTTCATTTTAATGTAAGTACTACTATAAGGTATCCTAAATTCCATGAAAAACTTCAGTTTATGTTTTTATAGTATGAAAATTTGTAATAAAAATTACCCTCAAAAATGCGTAAGACATTATTTTATTACAAAATAATTTAGTCTTGAGCATTTTCACATACCTACAAAGTTCAAGAAATATTTATTTTGATAGTTACACGCTGCTCTAAGTCCCTGAAAAGTTTACTACAAACTTACTTGACGTGTGTGTGGGGTGGTGCAGCACCGAGCGTGTGCGATAGCCTCTGGACTTACTACCCACGACAACCACCGTCCAAGTCTCTAGTTCAAACTTTGTTCATCAATATCGTAAGTGGGAAAGTTGGTTGATACTTTCGCGCGAAACTAGGAGTCAGACGTCGCGGCGTCGCGTCAGCAAGCCGACTGAACGAGGTCGGCTGTGAGTGCGATGAGCGCGCTGCGCGGCTGGGCGGCCGTTACCTCCGCTCCGCCCGTGGCCACGCCCACCCGCTACCACGCCCACCTGAATTAATAAAGGCGGCAAACACCGCTGGACACGCGGACAATGTCACATTGTCTGGCGTCCAAAATAGTTTCAATTAGAATCGAGGCGAGGCACAAAAGCACCCGCCGGCGGCGGATCGTTCACAGCGAAATTGACCGATGCATGAGCGATTAGCGAAAATCCCATGCAACACCATCGATGCTCATCCAATTTGTTACAACAACACCAATACAAACCGGCAAACATTTTTAGCATCATCACCGTTAGAGTTTTCAACATTGTCTTAGCTAGAGAACCTTGGAATTTTTGCATTCCCAAATGTGTCTTATACTTGGTTGAAAGTTTAAATTCATTTTCATAAACAACAAAAAAATATAGACAAAATATAAATCTAACAACGTAAGTTTTATTATTAAACTGTGGTCTGTAAGTCGTAAACTTATTAACTTGTAAAAAAATGTTAATAAAAAAAGCAACTGCGTACATTTTTCATTATAGAAATCGATGTTCTATCAGATTAATATCTTTAAAACGTAAGATTCGTGGTAGAAATGTTAGTGATTAAAACAACTAAAACAACATTGAATCTAGTTCAGGTGTAAGGAAGCTTGAAGCGGAAAACAAACTGTGATATTACTGAAAGCATCAGTGAGCATATCTAACTGATTTATCCACTGAAGTCTGAAGGTGTCCACTCACGGATCACAGCGTCGGTCCATCGGTCCGGACGCCAATAATACGTTTAGATGGATCCGTTTGCTTACGACCAGACGCAGGGACTAGCCTGAGTAAATATAGAGGAGATTTTGGAATATCACTGAGGAGGTAGCGATGTGCAAGAACAAATGTTTCCTGCGCTCACTGATTTGACTGTCTCAATAGTCTAGTATATCAAGTTTCTGCAAGGAATTTCAGTCAGTTACCTACTTGTAGATTCTGTTTAAATAAAAATCAAAGTTGGTCAGCCTGGCTGAGTGACTTATAAATAACGCCCAGCCAAAACCGCTGCCGACTGACTTGAAATTTACACGATAAAACACAATAAAAATATTTATTTTAAGTTTGCATTTAATGTGTTCCAAAATCAGGGTTAAATGAAATACAAAAATGAGACTCTGTATTTCAGAAACGGACCCACCTTGGAATTTAACATAATACCTAATTCAGTCGTGTACTAAAAGCGGCATGCTAAATTCTCTGATCACATAAACGCAAATATCACCACTAATATTTGCTGCTCAAATCTTTTATGTTATTCTAAGGTAACAAGGCAGAGGTGTGAGGTTTGACTGACCTGTAGATTGTAGCGCTGTAAGTTTTCGATTCTCTCCCAGGATAAACATGAACATAGATGTTTGTTCTGTATCCGAATGGTATAATGTACCAAGTATTATAAGTACCTATTTCAACCAAAAAAAGTATACAAGTATTCGATCAGTTATCTTGTTCCATAATAGGTACAAGCATTGCTTAGTTTGGGTTTAGATATGTTGAATATTACTAGCTGCCCGCCCCGTTTCACGGGTGAAACCAGGATGATGAAGATTATAGGTAAGTTTTAGGGTTCCGTACCCAAAGGGTAAAAACGGGACCCTATTACTGAGACTTCGCTGTCCGTCTGTCCGTCTGTCACAGGGCTGTATCTCATGAACCGCGATAGCTAGGCAGTTGAAATTTTAATTTTATACGTTATTGCAATTTTCTTCCAATTTTCTTTATATTTTAATAAAATATGTCCCATGTACTCCTAGATAATGTAGCTTTTTATTTTAACTATAAATACGGCTAATTACTAAGTTTTTAGACAATTTAGATGCTCTCAATTCAGTAGTATTTTTAGTTCATCCAACAGAGAAAAATATAAATTTTACTTCACATTATTACAACAACGGGAAATTACTCACGTTACTCCCGTTGTTGTAATAATGTGTAGTACAACTCACGAAAGTTTTGAAAGTGAAATAAATTTTACTTGTTTACCTATAAAAGTAGTATAGATTAAAGAGGAAACTGAGTAACAAAAGTATAACTAATTTTCTAGTCGATAGGACAAAAAAAACATACTTCGCAAAATGTGGTAAGTTAAATCTTCGACCTCGTATTAAAATGAAAATTGTGGAATTGAATATTTGAAGCATCGAAGAATGTCCCAGCTACGAGTACATACAATGCTTCAGTAGTCACGTCGACTCGTAATTCCAATGAATTGTCTGAAATGCAAACACCAGTTGAGGTGGAGAGACGTCGGTCACGTGCTCCAATATTTATTTTATCAATATTCAAACGTTTTACGAGTAAATCGCCGCATTTTGTCTGGGTAGGGTTGTAGAATGTATTATTGTAAGTCATTTTAAATTGTCCCTGAATATTCGAGGCTTTGAATTTTATAGAAAGACAGGTATTTTATACATGAAGCTCGGGTTTTGATGAGTTACGCATTGTTGAAAAGTCCTTTGTTTATAAAAATAAAAAATAAATAGGATCACGACTGTAATCCCCTAGTACGGCAGACATCCTCTCAGATCTCCAGACGCTTAGATCCTTTGAAGATGTCTAGTGGGGGTAGAGGCACGTCCAAACATTATATTTGGCACATGCCCACATTTTGCAGTAGTTAGTATTCCATACGTGACAGGTTGCAAGCCCATCGCCGCTTATAAGAACACTAACTGTTTATAAGGTTTGCATTTTTCAAATATGTAGGTGGTGTTGTGTCATAATTACATTTTAAAAATGCAAATTGAAGAGACGATATTCAATCGAAAGTTATGGTACTGTTTTCTGTATAAAATGTGGATTCGTTTTATTAGCATTTTTACATTATTGATATTTATAAATTGAAGGTAGATAAGCAGTTTTTTCCTGACTAAAATTGGGAGCACTTATGCCATTTCATGAAAGAGTATTCAAGAGATTCATAAATAAAAGAGTTATCATTTTAATTGATTCCTTAGCCTTTTTGACTTCATGAAATTTTATGAAGTAAAAGAGCTTTAGGATTTCTTCCTTTCCACTGACGATATAGTTTTTTAAATTTTATGAAGGAACTATAAGTTCTAGATAAATACAATTTAAATGAGACCAACTTCGGACTATACACTACACAACAGTAAAAAAAACATATATATAGAGCAGCTAGCTACTCGCCCCGGCTTCGCACGGGATAAAAAGTCTACCGATCTTGTGCAAACTTCACATAAACCATCTACTAAATAGTCCGAACAAAGCCTAAACATTTGGTTTGGATAGTTGAGCCCGTTCTTGAGTTATAAAATTACAACGAAAAGTGGCATTGATTTTTATATATTTAGATAGATATCGTATCACCAGGTAAAAAGATATGCACGGTCTTCCTGTATTCTTCGGTTGTAAATGCTTATTCTTAACTATGTCATACTTACAAAGTGAATTAGAAGTGCAATAAAGAAAATAGGTACGAGTATGAAGACACACCTCACAGTTTCATACATAGTCCTAACTCCACACTAAGATTCCCGGTTTCCAATGGTATCAATAACACACCCACACTCAGAACAAATATTATATCATGTCAAGATTTGTCCCGCCTCTGAGATCACCTACCACGCTACCGAAGTCATCAAACCAACTTGTTGACTAACAACTTAACAGTATAGGAATTCAAAATGTAGAAGTAAGATGTCACACACGGGTAAGATGTAAATAAAAGTCCAATTGCGGGCATAAAACCATCCTTACTGAAAAATAAAGCCATTCGAACACCAAGTGCGATCGTGTCAAACACGTTAATGCTTTAACGAGAGCGCTCAGTGGGTTTATTTTCTTCCATCACCGCTCACCGGAATGCTAACCATTCAAGCCTCAAAATCACTACGAACGACCCAATTCAGTCGGAAGATTTATGGTTATTTGGTGAAACTAGCTATCAATGTGGAGTATAATCTAGGGGCTAGATTCTAGCCTCTTAGAAAAAGGAGACTATCGAAGAAGAGTTGCTGCGGCGCTAACCAAAAGTTTCCTGAAGTATTGTAAGAACAACTTCATGAATGTCCCTCGCAAATCTCGCAAGACTGGCTTCACAGCTCAGTTGGTAGTAACTCTGCCTTCTGCGCTGTAGGTTGTCGGTTCGATTCCCACCCAGGATAAACATTTGTGTGACGAAAATAGATGTTTGTTCTAGGTGTTAATATGTATAACCAAAAAAACAGTTATCTGGTTCCTATAGTACAAGCTTTGCTTAGTTTTGGGCTAGATGGCGCTGTGTGTAAAGTCCACCAATAGTCAAAAAAAAATCGTAAATGAAATCGGACCGTTTGTCAAGTCCTTAAGCAATTGGTATTCAGCGACGACGCGATCGAACGGAAAATACACTTGTCATACATTTAATGTGGCCTTTTTAATATTTCACTGCGAAGGGGATGTCGCGTTATTTGAGCAGAGGTGACTGATTGAGTGATGGGATGCTTGAGATTTCTTGATTTCGATGAATATAAGTTGAATTCGTACTTTAAAAGTAATTCAGAATACCTGGGAATAACTTATTGATGAAACGGCATACGATACAATGTAAAACAAAGATTTGTTTACATTCTTTTTACTCTTTGTATTTTGAGGTTAATTTTCAGATAGAGACCAAAACATACCTTTTCCAAGACCGGCAGACTATGCATTGATTGTCAGTAGTAAGGTACTAAACTACAAATATTTTATAAAATTCTATTATTTAAAAATACGGACGGTTCGTTATTTAAAAGGCGTGACAGATGTAGACGATAAAGGCCGATATCGACTATTATATGTGTATGTTCTGCAATGCTACAAATTACGTGGGTAAAACCACTTGTATCATAATATTATCCTAAGTGTTCATAACTCCATGACTGGAAACGAATGATATTTATTCCCAAGTATTCCTCATAGATCCCAAAGGATCTTGACATGCCTACAAGTCGGCATGTCACGTCAGACGTCCGAGCCGACGCCGATCATTGCGGATAACTTTCATAAAAATACAGAACAAATGTATTCGGTACCTAATTCGTGGCGCACGCCTCACGTCGCTCTTCGCCCGTCAAATTTGCGTTCAGGGTTACCACTACAATACTGAACATATTGACTGATACAAAATTCAAACTCATCAAATTGATTAATCTAATTTATTCAGTAATAGCTATAACTGATTCAGAAAATAATTTTTTGACGATTTTAACGTAAAACATTGAAATTCCTAAAAATCAAAAGAACATTTTGGGTAAAAAAGTAGCCTACGTTCGTCCCAAGACTTGAAACTATCTCTGTATGAAATTTCACCTAGCGGTTTGGTCATGATAATTATAAAGATTATAAAGCGAAAGTATATTTAATTTTGTTGGTTTGCCCTTCTTTATCGCAGCAACGTAGCAACGGATAGACATGGATATAGTTTATGGGCAGGAGAGTGACATAAGCTACATTTTATATCGATGTCCAAATTTCACAAATATCGTATAAAAATTATATTAAATTTTTCCCAAATTTATAATTTTCTATTGTTTCATTCCTTAAAAACTCATCTAGTAGACAGTTAAAAACATTTAGAAAATTAAGTCAATTCAGCCGGTTTCAAATGAAGCGCTGACCAACTAACGGCATTTTTTTTTAAATATATTTTACTGATAGCTTTCACTAGTACCTACTGCGCTACAGCCCTGCCCTAAAGACGGCACAGACAACGTCTTCGTTCGAGTGACAGTCGGCGACATATTTTATTCACGGCGCACCGTCGTAATTCCGTCGATGCAGATAAATTGTTTTACCGCGGGAGCAGGCTACGTTCCAAGAACGTCCAAAAGCACGTGTAGATAAGATACGTCGAAATTTGCCTAATCGCACCTGTATAACTTGACATAATCATGAATTCATGCTTTTTATTAGGAGTTTGAAGTCAGACATGAAATCCTTATAATATCCGACTATCAGTTCGTTATGAGTCAGTAAATGACAAAAAACCTGGTTAATTATAATTTTTATAGGCGTGTTAACTAAGCCTTACCTATGACATCGGAACTCTTGACTTAACGCGGCCCGACACACACAAATGTGAATGAAATCTCTGCATCAGTCCTTACATTTTGAGTTTTTTAGTCAGTCCAAACGTCAAACATTTAAATCAATGATTTCAGCCATTTCATTGGCGTGGCTTAATATGTTTTTCATTGGTAACGCTAACGACACAATAACGTTTATCACTACATAGTATAAAGCAAAGTCGCTTTCCACTTCCCGCGTCTGTATGTCTGTATGTATGTTTGCTTATATCTTTAAAACTACACAACGGATTTTGATGCGGTTTTTTTAATAGATAGAGTGATTCAGGAGGAAGGTTTATATGTATAATAACATGTTACCCGTGCGAAGCCGGGGCGGGTCGCTAGTAAAGGATATAATAAAGTTAATAAAGGAACTTTTCAGACTGTGCTAAGGAGTTACGTTTCTATACGCTAGATTACCTCGTCTATGAGTTTGGCGTTTGCATGATGAGCTCGTTTTTTATGCTCAAATAAAATTGTGTTAGCCACGACCGCGCTGCCGGAGCGACGTGTGAACGCTGTCCGTGGATTCCCAAGAAATTGTTTTTGGCTGCTTTGATATTTATGAAAGTTGGCATGTGAGTTTGAGTGAAGTGTACGGTAAGGTGAATTTCAGGATCCCCAGACGGGCTATCCAACATAATTTCTTTGAAGTAGCCAGGATGTTATTAATTCCGCAGAGACGTTTGTTTTTTAAAATTATGTTTCCTTGACGAATCTAACTACGATATTTACCAAATATTTATATACGATGATAATTACTAGGTATAAGACATTTAGAGCGGCTTACAGCGGAAGACTAGTTTACTAGTTCACTGAAGTGATCATAGTGCTCGAAATAGTTGACCCAAAAATGTTGTGCACTGAGATTGGTCACTTCACGGTCCGGTCCGTATCATTAGAAACGCACTCTAAAAATGTATTCTGCTTATTATTCTCTTATTTCGAGAAAATCAATATTTACCCGCTGATTTTCACTGCCATCAACTGAATTATAGGATCTATGTAATATATTCTTTGGTTTTTAGGGTTCGGTACCCAAAGGGTAAAAACGGGACCCTATTACTAAGACTTCGCTGCCGTCTGTCTGTCCGTCTGTCACAGGGCTGTATCTCATGAACCGCGATTGCTAGAGAGTTGAAATTTTCACAGATTATGTATTTCTGTTGCCGCTATAACAACAAATACTAAAAACAGAGTTAAATTAATATTTAAGTGGGGCTCCCATACAACAAACGTGTTTTTCAGCAGTTTTTATAGATAATGGCACGGAACCCTTCGTGCGTGACTCGCACTTGGCCGGTTTTATTATTTTAATATTTACTATGAAAGTGGTATTCTCTAAAATCGACTGATGTTGATAGCCTGCTGCTCATCATTGGGCATCAATACCTACTATCCTAGCTTCGCTTCGAGCGCATCTTTGAAGTAAAGATCAATGTTTGAGTACTCAGAATTTAAAGGGTGTACGGTAGGTGCTAGTTGCGGTTCCGATGTCAAATTCGTTGACACAGTTGTGCCAACATGCTGAGACATGAGCCTCGGGAGCGGGCGCAGACATCGTGATGCCATCAATAATAAATCGACATGCGTGTAAACATCTACGCAAATGAAAATGCATCGAATAAATCAGATCTTGAATTAGGATAGCACACTCATTTACTACGTGAAAGCGAATTAATTCAAGATGCAAGGTAACCAGCAAAGGATTAAATAAAACCTACTATTTATTTAATTTTACGCTGTTTTTCAGCATTGTCTGAGCATTGCATTTTAATTTAGAAATTACGTATTAGATCTAAAAAAGATGTTTGATTTTGTATCTAGGTAAGTTCCTACACAACTACCTGCAGTGGCGGACTTACACATTTGCCGCCAGTAGGCTATAACACCCCCCCCCCCCCCCCCATTATTATTACAATACAATCTAACCATTTAGTTAATGATGGCATTTGTCTTGCAGTGGGACGATAATGGCTAAAATAAATAAAATGTTTGAAAAATTAACCTAAATTTGCCGCCCTTCAAATCTGCCGCCCTAGGCTCCAGCCTACTCAGCCTGGTGGTAAATCCACCACTGACTACCTGTACAAAGATTCTGAAAATTAACAGTACAACGTCGCGTCGGGCACATAATTATTAAAGACTAGCTGACCCACCCGTGCCCGCTTCGCTGGGGGACTGATAGTTTCACATCTGGTATTCCAATCTTCAAAATAAATTATAGCAATATGTTGCCGAGGACTAATAGCTACATAACAAAAAAGTTTCATTAAAATCCGTCCAATAGTTTTTGCGTGAAAGTCGGCCAACAGACAGACAGACAGACAGACAAAAATATTAAAATGTTTTTTTTTGTTTGTGTTACTTATATAAAGGCCCCTAAGAGTATTTTTTTTAGTTTTTATTCAATGTACAGAATTGAACTATTCTACAGTTTAATTATATGTATAGATGGATCACATCAAACATTGAGTTTTCGATTTGTGACCTCATAAATGTGCTCTGAAATCGTTTCACTATATTTTAGAACCGTTTTCTAATATTCAACGTGGACGCAGCAAATCTCATTACCATTGATTTACTTATATCAAACAACATCCAAAAAGCTTCTAAACTCTAAAACAAAATCAACTTTGACCCGTCTCCGAGTTTCATGGACGGATTATGATGTTTATACTGAAAATAATGCGCGGTTGTGGCATTCGGTGCAAATATTTGAACACGTATTCAAAGGGTGGCTTTTTGCGAAGGCCCTTTGAGCGAACCGTGGTTTGCGGTCAGGTAACCCGATTACCGGCCTGTGCTGGTTGCTCTAATATAGTTTCAGCTACACAGCTTCAACTCCACAACAAATATAAGGTATTTTGAAGAACAATAGAATTAATATCGTAAATTTATCATATTTCGGTAGGGTTCCCTGTATTTATAATAATAATATACGACAATTAAGATCATATGTGAAATGTATGTTTTTTTGTATGGGTTGTCTACCCGGAAGACGGAAAAAGTGAGAAAACTGCATTATCTTGAAAACCATCAAACTTAAAAAGAAACTGTCTATAATATATGAACTTAACTTATGGCGTAGCTTATACCCAGTTAACAGACAATTTTAAGTCTGACTTTAAGTTTAAGCTGATTTGAACTTTAAAGTGAACAGAATAAAAACTATCGTTTACTAAACTATTACTAAACTTACTAAACTATTTTATTTTATTTATATCACTACATAGTATAAAGCAAAGTCGCTTCCCGCTTCCCGCGTCTGTATGTATCTTTAAAACTACACAACGGATTTTGATGCGGTTTTTTTTAATAGATAGAGTGATTCAGGAGGAAGGTTTATAGGAATCAGCTTTGCACCCGTGCGAAGCCGGGGCGGGTCGCTAGTTATTTATAAAATATTACACAAATTTAATCAACACATTTACCACCAATATACTCATACCATTAAAAAATAAAACTGCCACAATCTTTCCAATTTTAAACTTCCATAAAACGACGCCTAGAAAAGAGAACGGTTGCTTGAGACGAAACCGTTTCAAAATAAAATAAAGTTGATGGCATACAAAGTTAACATCTACTTTTACGGCTGACTGACAGTAAAATGTATCAAATAAAATTGTTATCCGTCAAAACATCCCATGCTGCTTTAACATGCGGAATGCAGGAATGCCTACACTTGACTTTACAACGATGTAGTTACTAGAAGTGAACATAACCGAACAGACTCGGGAACTATTATAAAAAAAAACTAAAAAAATAGAATAACGACTGTTATCCCTTTTACGGTAAACATCCTCTCAGATCTCCAGACGCTTAGATCCTTTGAAGATGTCTAGTAGGGGTAGTCAGAGGCACGTCCAAACATTATATTTGGCACATGCCCACATTTTGCAGTAGTTAGCATTCCATGCGTGACAGGTTGCAAGCCCATCGCCGCTACTATTATAAAAACTATAACTATTATAAAATAAAATATTTATAAGATACAAAATGTTTCTTCTCTTTTTCTTTCGGTTGGTTATTTATTATGATTGTATACAAAAATATGTAAATCTGGTATTTTGTATTGAATGAAAACGTGGTTTTTGTGATCCTAGAAAAGTTTTACCAATCGTGTTTCAATTTAAAATGGATAAACAAAACCCTTAGTTATCTTTGCCATATAAGCAAAATAAATATTGTAAACGACTAAAATGACAAAAAAATTATATAAACACGTCATTGGTTTGTAACAGACTAGCTATTATTTTTTAATATGCATTGACATAATAGATGGAGATAGACTAAAGAGATCTATGCATTTTGAAACAAATAGTTCTAATATAGCCAACCTATAATCGGGGATTTACTTTGAAAAATACTTACAAACAGACAAAGCCGCATCCAGTGGTACAAGCACTTGATTTGTGTGCTGCTGACTTATTCAGGGGCTAGCGAAGGCTTCACTCTACCTGCGGTTAGGTGTAACTTAACGAACCCTCACTGAATCTTTAATATAGTTTCATTTAATGTAAGCTAGTTGCCAACTTTCAACATGTTTATTTTGAAAGGCTCAAATTTTGGCTTCAATGTTGGTTTAAAAACATATTAATTACTAGCTGACCAGTGCCCGCTTCGCTGGTCGACAGGTAGTTTCACATCTGGTATTCCCATCTTCAAAATAAATTATAGCCTATATGTTGCCGAGGACTAATAGCTACATAACAAAAAAGTTTCATCAAAATCCGTCCAGTAGTTTTTGCGTGAAAGCCAGACAACAGACAGACAGACAAAAATTTCAAAATGTATTTTTTTGGCTTGTGTGTATGAAGACCCCTAGGAGTATTTTTTTTAGTTTTTATTCAATGTACAGAATTGAACTCTTCTACAGTTTTATTATATGTATAGATGTATAGATGATTAATTTACAAGCACTGATTAAATTTTTTATGTAAAATTACGGATGAAGCGTTCGTGATGTAGCTTGCCTAGATCGTCTAAGTTAGCAACCTTCAGCGCGGTCACAAAATGGATGGATGATCGCTAGTGGTATTTATGCAGTGCACGTTTGGATTGGACGTGGATCTTTGGGCGAACTAAAAGCTCTGTCACCCAGAGTTGGCTAATACCTCATACGAACTTACTTATTTATAGATGAGCTAGCTGCATGCTGCGGTAGCACACACAAAAAAATTGTCTATTGAAGTCAGGAATAATGTAACTTTCTAAATAGTCAAACAATTTGCAGAATCTGATCAGAAGTTCCGGAGATTACCTCTTACATTAAAACTCACAAAGTCACAAACAAAATTTACCTCTTTTGTAGATACTCATGTACGATATGTAGTTTATAGTATAGATAGTGTAGACAACTTTATATTGACGGCTGTACTTTTAATGTAGTAAGTATTTATATAGAGTAGAGTACTACTTGTAAAACAGCTTTCAAAATCCTCTTCTTTTTGGAAAAAAATAAAGATAACAGTAACGTTTAAAAATATAGAGCGATTATTCGATCCAGCTCAACACGCTATAACATTTACAATGTCAATCTACCTTGTATCATTAGGATTGATTGTTATAATGTCAACAGAACGAGTCGCCAAATAATAACCAGAAGGCAGGTAATTCAAAGCGGAATTAATTCCATTACTAATACAAACATCCACCTCCAGGCCGCGCCGAGGCACCCTTCTTCGCAAATTAGATTTTGCATAAAGCCTATTTTAATTTGCGCCGTCGCTAAACATTGCCGCTCTTTAATGTTTGAACGCAAACTGGAGGGCACCGGCAGCGGCCGGTTGACATTCGGCAACGCAAATATGTTCTTGGTGAGGTCGAGATAATAAGCTTAGCTTACTGAGCGCAAGCCGAGGGCGGGCGCCCGCCCTGGCCCGCCTAGCGCTGTTATTAAATTCTTTCGTCGGCCACCACCGGTGAAATGCCCAGTTATTTACGTGCGGTCCTTGGGATCAACGTAAATATCTCGTGTGTCTTTTGAACCCGCGTTATCCGCGGGATAAAAGTGGATTTCTCGAATGACTTTGTTTTGAAAAATGCAAATCTCGGGTCGACATTCTGATAATATAAAACAATACCCGCATATAATAATATTAATAATTTGTGCAGAAGTAGCAGGTGTTTTGGATCTCATTTGCTCTATCGTGCCAATCAAAATCCCGACATGTACAATATTGCATGAGAACGCAACATATAACCATCTGCATAAGTAGCGCGTGGAAAAGCTCTCGCAGTTAGATGTCTAAGCCCAGCTTCATTTCGAGAACATTACTCTCCGTGCAACAATAAAACTCATTAATTCGCTGGCGCGGTCGCGTTTCATAAATGTTTCACGTATTAATAAAATTAACAAAGCGGTAGTACGCGAGAGGGCTATTTCCCGACAAAGCGTTGGAGTGGAGTACAATGGAATCTAAAATAAATACGAGGACTTTAGCAAACAAGAGTTCACAAAGCGTTCACCTGGCGAGCCGGTGGGAGCCGGTGGGAGCTGGTGCTATCGAAAATTAAGTGGGTGCCGGCAGAGTTCAATTAATGCCCGCAAGGCGTTTGACTGTCGCAAACACTCGCATGCCCATGTGTCCAGATCTAGTGAACCTTTGTTAGCCAAAGGAAGACTGCGTCCTAAACTTTTATTTCGTTTGTAGCGCTTTGTAGCGATGGCGTAGCGGCTACTTACTAGTGTTTAATTTCATGTAAATTTAAATTCACGTTTATTACTCGCTTTCAACTCATTTACCAGCCACCCAAAAGAATACAACCTGTATCGTATGGAATACTAACTATTGCAAAATGTGTGCATGTGAGAAATAATAATAATAAATAATAAATATTGGTGGACATTTTACACATCGCCATCTAGCCCCAAACTAAGCAAAGCTTGTACTATGGGAACTAGATAACTGATAGAATACTTATATACTTTTTTTTTTGTAAATATATACATATTTATGATACATACTAACACCCAGACACAGAGCAAACATCTATGTTCATCACACAAATATTTGCTCTGGATGGGGATCGAACCCACAACCTACAGCGCTGAAGGCAGAGTTACTACCAACTGAGCGGTGAGGCTGTCAATGCAATGTTTGGATGTACCTCTAACTACCCTCTTTAGATATCTTAAAGGATCTGATCGCTTGGAGATTCAGATATTCTCGATAACGGTAGATATTCTCTCAGGAGAATATCTACCGTTATTGGTGATTACAGTTGTGATCTTATTTTGTATTTTCAAAAGAATAATAATGGTATTTGATTACAAACAAATGAAGCAGATAATATTCCCGAACAAATCCACTAATTTGTCCTCTAATCCCATCTTATCTAAAAACGCTTGTCCCCACACTATAACACTATACTATAACGGCCCCCTCGTATTGGTACAAGTAGATCTCTATCAGGCTCAGATCGTGTTAAGTTGGTAAGCGCGGTCCGGTACGTGTGAAACCATCGCTTATCTCAAATTACACTGTTTTACTGGATCTCTGGAAAACTGCGAAAAGTGGACCTTTTTGTGCAGCTTAGTGCGACTTTACCATTTGTTATTGGGAACCTTGTTTGTAGCACTTTTAGTTTGTACAATTGTACATAACATACCCGTAATTTAATCCAATTTTAATGTATAAGCTACCTACTAAGTTACATGCAGATCGAAGTAGCGCTTCAAAAGATTCTTTCTAAATTCTTTTGAGAAAGATAAGAGCTCTTCTTTCGAAAGATAAACATTTTAAACTCGTAAAATACCCAGTAGTGGACACTGAATTCAGTTTTATTGCTCGATCAGTAGTTGACACGAAGATCTTTGCTCTATTCGCTCGCTGGATTGATTACGAAACCATATTTTCCTAATACCATATTATTAGAATATACTCGTAATTAATGCCTTTTAACTGGCCAATAGCTCAGTATCTCTACGATACAAAATACGTTTTATGTATTAATCGCAAAAGTGCCTCAAATGACAAAACAACTAATCTTCTTCTATTCCATGACTGGCCTTACAGCTCAGTTAGTAGTAGCTCTGCCTTCTGCGCTGTAGGTTGTGAATGAACATAGATGTTTGTTTTGTGTCTGGGTGTTATTATGTATCTTATGTATGTATTTACAAAAAAAGTATATAAGTATTCTATCAGTTATCTAGTTCTCATAGTAAACAAGCTTTGCTTAGTTTGCGGATTTAGGCGCTGTGTGATATACCACCAATATTTATTTATTTACTTATTTATAGAAAGTTCAGCTTTTCTGTGCCCTTTTCCATCGCAAACAAAATTATACTTACCATAGGTTATACGAACTCAAGTGCGATTGCCACATTATCCAATAGTAGGGGGCGGAGAGCTTACCGATTGCCGGTAACCCTCTGCGGATTTTATTGCCATTCGTATTGTCGGCCAGAGATTTACTTTGACGTGTCGGAAATTCGTTTGTTGACTCTTCGCAACCATTTTCAAATGTCTATCTCGACCGCAGTGATTTTTTTTCTTTTGAAAGGATTAAGAGAAGGCAGCCAGCTGGATTATTGTGGCAATTGGTTTGGTATCTTTGTACCTATGCATATGTAAATCTTGTGTTTGAGGAAAAATGTTTGGCAGAAAATCATTGGCCACTCTTTTGAGATTCTGTGACCGTTTTCTCTATGGCCTTTTAGCGAGCCTACATTATTTTGTATCTCCACATTTTACAAGGCGAAGACAGTACAAATAAAGTGATTCAGGTTACCCGTTTGAGTACTAAAGTAATGCGCTTCAAAATGTTCCTATGCCCTGAATCGAACGTTTTCAATTGCTTGTGTATGAACGCTTTAAGCCTTACTTTACTATTTTCCAACATCACTGCTTAAAGTTTCATCGCAAAAGCTCAAAGTAAATATTATAATTAGCCTCATACATAAACCTTGCAACTCAAGATAGGCACAACACCTGTACTGTATGAAATACATCGTGTAAGTCTTTGTCTGCTCCACGAATTATGGGTAAAGGAAAATTTAAATACCCGCCGCTATTTTACATGTAAGAGATGCACTTTGCATGTTATGTGGCGATTATGAGACAATGTGCGGAGTTCCAAGCTATAAACAAAAAAGTTAAGACGAGTAATAAATTTATTTGATGAATGCAGATTCGTTTTTTCTCAATATCCGCAAAACATAGTTTTGTTTTTTATGACGAAGATAACTTAAGGATATACTCTAGATAAACTATAGACAGAAACACAATTGGTGAAACTTTTCTTGATAGATTTATTTTCCAAAGTTGGCTCTTCCAAAACACTAATTTAGTTTTTACTCAAAACTATGAATAGCTAAACAGTTCATTTTTATATAATTCATTAGATAATCATACTAGCTAAGTAAATTATAGACAGTTTCTTTTTAAGTTTGATGGTTTCTAAGGTAGTGCGCTTTTATCACTTTTTTCGTCTTATCCGGGTAGACTCAGCTCGTACAAAAAAAAACAAAACATTTCAAGCATCGCCTTAACTGTTGATAACTTATTTAACTTAGCAAATTTATATGCAGATGTTGCAATTTGCAGGTGTAGTTCTATATCTAGAATAATATTGATTCTAAAAACTGGATCTGTTATCTGCTTGTTACCTATTGTAAGCTGGTCTACTTAATAATTATATTCCAAGAAAATTTATTAAGTACCATCATTCATTCCCTTTGCTATAAAGGAGTAATTTATTAAATTGCATAAAATAAATAAAGTTTGACTGTTGACTATGGCTTTATTAACCACTAGCGACCCGCCCCGGCTTCGCACGGGTAGCATGTCATTATACATATAAACCTTCCTCCTGAATCACTCTATCTATTAAAAAAAACCGCATCAAAATCCGTTGTGTAGTTTTAAAGATATAAGCAAACATACATACATACATATTACATATTACATACAGACGCGGGAAGCGGAAAGCGACTTTGCTTTATACTATGTCTTTATAACTGTCGCTTAATGAAGGTTTTGTATTATGATCTTGCTATATTTTTTCTATAATATCATCAAATAACTATCTATTTTTATTACAGGTCTATATTACCTTAATTTTACCCGACGTTTCGACTACGTTTCAATAGTCTTGGTCGCTTAGATCGATTTAGATACAATAGTAGGTTGTAACCAAGATAGTTTGAAATATAATAATCTCTCATGCCGTTAAAAGGATATATATCAGACACTAGCCGACCCGTGACAGACGTTGTCCTGTCAAATTTCAATAATCTAATAGAAAAGACTGAATGTTTTTAGTCTGTGATGTCAGATTTATTGCACAGCGCTATCTATACCAAAATCATCCCTTTTGCGTTTTTTTTTATCATTTTGAGGATTTTTTTCGTATTCCAAAGTAGTCTATGTTTTATTAGGGCATTATATTTACATCTACAGCAAATTTCAACTTAATCCGTTTTGTCGTTTAGGCCTGATTGAGGGACAACCATATAAACAAACTCACAAACTTTCACATTAAAATTTATAATATTATTAGGTTACAACTGTTAATCATACGAAATTTATCAATAAGACGGTAAAACTAAAATCCCCAATAACGTAATAAAAAGACGTCACCTCTCGTTCGTATTCATTCGCGCCATCTAAATTACCCTTTTGTAAAAGCGCCCATCAATTTGAGTCCCGAAAAAAGTATTGACACCTCCTCCATTTTTGCCTCCATGTCCCTGTTTGAGGGTGACACGTCGCCACAAAGGTGCAAAGGGAAAACTCAATTAAAACAACCTCCGCAGTTCCACTCGACCGAATCACATTACCAGACGATTAAGCTTCATGCAGGCTCTTTAGACACATGCAAGTCAAATAGAGCATAAATTAGTTTCGAATGGGTCGGGACTTGTGAATGGTTTTGTTTGGAATTGGACTTGGTGCTTCTATAGCTGCTGTAAAATCAAGTTATATGTTATGTAGTTATAGTTATATCAAGGTTATATGTAGGTAATATTTGTGAAGGGTAATAGTTATTTGTTATACAAGAGTGCAAAGTTGCTTTTTAACGTTGCTTTTAAGTTGTTTTTTTCAATTTTGATGACCGAGCAAGCGAAGGATTCTAAAATTAGAATTCTGAGCGTTAGCGAGGGAATCAAAAGAGCACGAGGTGAAAAATCTTTGCACTCGAGTGCAACACGTAACTTTTCATTCCACCTCAGCGAGGAAATGACTAAATGCAAAAAAAAAAAGTTTACAATCACAACTACATTATGGCAGGTAAGTATTAAGGTGGGTATCCATTATGTTCGCGAACCTTTTGCGCTCCGCGCTCCTGCAACCGCTCCACATAGTGGATACGTTCGCGATCCCGGAGCGTGCAACGTTGCGCGCTCCGCACTCTGCGTTCCATCCAGTGGCGGTAACTTGAGCGAACACAAAGGGGAGCGCAGTCTGTTCGTGGACGCGAGCAAGATAACTCGTTAGTGCGTACGTGTCGTGTATTGACGCTCCACGCTCGGTTTTAAAATATTATCTATTCTTTGGTTTTAAATATGGAGTGGCCGGAAGACAAATGTTTAACTCTAATCGAGTTGTACCGAAACTATACTGTGCTGTGGGATCCCCAGGATAAGAATTTCAAAAATAAAAATTTAAAAGAAGACGCCTGGGTGGAAATTGGAAGAGGTATGGGCATATCGGGGCAAATATGCAAAGACAAAATGAAAATTCTGCTTTCTGGGTTTCGAAGAGAAAAATCAAAACAAAAGAATAGCACTGGGACTGGGAAAGGTAAATTAACATGAGCATTATTAAGTGGTGTAAAACATAAAACACTATGGAGAGTTGTTTACTTTATTTTTCACATTTCAGGTGCAGGTGAAATATATAGAAGTAATTGGTTCGCGTTTGAAGCATTAACATTTTTGATGGATCGCGATAAACCGCGACAATCATTGAATACAGTGAGTTGTTAATTTATTACTTAATAATGTAGGGTACCTATATCATTTCAAAACATTAACTGTCTGAAGACAGTCAATAGTTGTTTTGAAATGAAATAGCTCCATCCTTTAAAAAATAATCCCCTAATTCCTTTCTTATTTCTTTTGCATTGTCAGGAGACCGACGTGCACAGTTTCTTAATGGTTGTAAAGTTTCATAATCATCTCTTAAACTATCACTTTCTCTTACATGAGAGCAGTAAGAATCTGAATCTTCTCTTAAATAGTTGTGCAAGTGAGCGATCGTCATTACTATAACTGCTGCTTTATCTGGTTCTACCATAAGTGGTTTCCTTAGAACTCTGAAGACTTGTGCCATTATACCAAAAACGTTTTCAACAACACGACGTGCTCTGCTTAAACGATAGTTGAACACTCTTTCAAGAGTACCTTTCGCATGTGTTTGGCCAGGAAACGGTTTCATCATTTTTTCGGTCAATGCAAATGCAGAGTCACCTAGTAAATAATATGGTATATCTTTACTACGTCCTTCCAAAGGTGTCGGAGTGGGCAAATTCAATTCACCGCTTACCATCAAAGAGTGTAGTTTAGTATTCTTGTATACTCCACCATCAGATATTCGGCCCTGACAACCGACATTGACAAATCTAATCTTGTAATGAGCATCGGCCAAAATAAATAACACAATACTGAAATTGCCCTTATAGTTGTAAAATTCAGTACCACTGTTAAATGGCGCCTGTAAAATAACATGTTTTCCATCCACTGCGCCGATGCAATGAGGAAAATTCCATAACTCGTCAAAGGCATCAGACATCTTTAACCACTCTTCAGGGCTGTTCGGCAACTGAAAAAAAAAACAAATATGTATGTAGATTTGATTATGTCACTAACTGTACAATAAAGTGTTTACATAGGTACATTTATAGCCTGTCTTGTTTGGTTTTCAGGAAGATAATAATGCTGCCATTTTCGACCAACCGTCTACCGTACAAACTACCGATGGGCCTCCTTCTCCGACAAATGCGTCCCCAAGGCCTCCGATAAAACGCAAATATGATCCAAAACTAGCCATGTTGAAGGATGCATTTGGTATTTTAAAATCAGCGTCGACCAAGTCAAATCAAGACGACGAGATTGGCACGTTTTGTAAATTTTTAGAGAGTAAATTGAGAAGTTACGATCATCGCACGAAGAATTTGGTACAACAGCGTTTATGTGATATTGTATTTAAGGCTGACGCAGGATATTTTAGTAACAATCAACAATATGGTTACTACACAAGTCAGCCCCATAATTATTATACAACACGGTCAGAAACAGCTACACAAGATACGATTTATTCATCAGCACATTCACCGGCAACACCTAGTACATCTCAAGCTGATATTGGTCAAAACAGTCCAAGTAACGTATCGCAGTACAGCGGGGATTCTTTTGATATCAGTGACTACGTTTAATTGTACCTACCTACTTCTATTTTTACTTTGATTTGTATGTAACCTTTTATTAATAAATACAATAAAAAAATAAAAAGCATTTATTTCGGGCATTGCCCATATAGTGTTAGTAAAAATGATTAAATTAACAATAAAACATTTCTTACCTTCACATTGTCTTTCAGTCCATTGGTAATAGCTTGACAGACTTCGGGGATAAATTTGCTGATTGCCTGTTTTGAGATTTTAAATAAGTATTGCAGGCTTGTGAAACTATCACCTGTTGCCAAAAATCGTAGCGTTAATGCTAATTTATCTTGAGCCGATATAGCATTTCGAAACGTTGTGTCCTTTTTTTGTATTGCTGGCAGAACCAAATTATACAAATATTCAAAATTAGATGAAGACATTCGCATAAAGTTTTTATAATGGCCACTTAATTCCTGAGATCTGAGTTCTAACACCAATGAATTCGAACGTCTTTTCTTGTAAAAGTCAGATTCCCAAAAGCGAGGACGGTTTCTGTAGTTTTCGAGAAGATAATGATATAAAATATATGCTGCACTAGCCACTAATGGTGACGACATGTTCGCTCACAGTTCGCAAGAGGACTGTGGAGCATGCCTGTTTCTATTGCACATGCGCGTTACGTCTCCATGTGAGCGGTTGCAGGAGCGCGGAGCGCAAAAGGTTCGCGAACATAGTGGATACCCACCTTTACAGAATAATCTTAATAATGACGTGAAAAAATGCCGCGTAAAGAACCGCGTACAAAACAAATTGAAAAAAGAACACCAAGAAGGTTCCGAGTCTGAGTTTTTAACAAATTAAAAAAAAGTTGTATGATATATTCAGCACCATAGAGGTAGCAGTAAATAGGTTTAATGATTTTTTTTAATTCACAAACTTAGTGCACACGATGTTCTAAATTCAATTTACTTTATCCTCTAGAGAATAAAAACGGCTTTTGCACTCTTTCCGAGCAAAAATACTCTTTCCGAGATGGTGGGATGAAAAGTAAATTATAGGGTCACGACTGTAATCCCCAAGTACGGTAGACATCCTCTCAGATCTCCAGGCGCTTAGATCCTTTGAAGATATCTAGTGGGGGTTGTCAGAGGCACGTCCAAACATTATATTTGACACATGCCCACATTTTGCAGAAGTTCGCATTCCATACGTTACAGGTTGCAAGCCCATCGCCGTTTTTATGAATATTAACTGGTTTCCTCACGATGTTTTCCTTCACCGTTTTGAGCACGTGTTTTGATGTAAATTATTGCGTTGGTTGGTACATAAAATAGATACCTACATCATCATCATCATCTTCTTCCTGCCCTTATCCCACCTAAGTGGGGTCGGCACAATATGTGTACTTCTTCCATTTCCTTCTATCAGCCGTCATCTCATCACTCACTCCTCTCTTATCCATATCATCTTTCACAAGTCCTATATGGTCTGTTATTATTCTAGTTTACTATAGTACTAGCTGCTCGCCCCGGCTTCGTACGGGTGGTACCTGGATAAAAGGCTACACAGGCTACTGTGTTATTCTGATGTATAAACTTATTACTGTAAAGTTTCATTTTAATCCGTTCAGTAGTTTTTGTGTGAAAGAGTAACAAACACACACATACAATCACTCACAAACTTTAGCATCTTTATTTAAGGCGGCTGTTTCAAATATGACAGCTCGCATTTTTTGTACTTTTCCGTATTCTGTGGCCGCACACTACGAATAGTGCAAACGCACACATTGAAGCTACTTCACACTTCATTTACCAAGACTAAATAACTAGTCTTGATACTTGAAAATATTTGGTGCAATAGGTATGTCATATTTGTATAGGTAGGTATGTACTTAATAATTTTATAGGTTGCACTTGACAAAAAGAAAATAAATATAGAAAAAATTAATATATATTATAAGACAGGTTACAAATCGTAAAGTGCTACTACACAGTTACTAATATTTGACTGTGCAAAAAATATTTGTTAGGTACCTATACCTACTAATAAAATACATTATGACAAAACGGTAAGTATCGTTTTTTTATAAGCTCTTATTTAACTTGCAGTTTATGTACATATTTATGTATCTATGTTTGATAAGGTGTAATCTTGCAACTTAATTTTAAGCAGTTATCCCCAATCGATTGAGCTGAAATTTTGCATACATAATATGATGACAGCGAGCTGATCTGATGATGGAGTCAGGAGCTGTTCAACGGAACTCTTCACTAAATAGTCGAATTGAGGCAAAACTTTGCATATCTATATACCTGGTCTGATGATGGAGGTCGGATGTAGCCATCGGAACTCCTCAACTACACAACATAACCACGTCGCGTTTGGGCTCGTTATTTTTATCTTGACGAAAACTAGAGCACAAGAATTTACAAAAGCTGGATTTAAAAAATATATTTTTAATAAAAAAACTTATTGTCATCTAAAATCGATGACGGCACCGTCAACGTTTCGAGTACCACTCACAGAAAGTTTTGAAAGTGAAATACTGATAAAATATGTAGGTATGCTTTTGAATATTGTGTGCGAGCTATGATCTCGAAGATCCATAGACAGCGCGTAGCGAGGGTCAACAAGTTCTGGAATTAAACAGTTATTGTAAAATTTTACTAAATAATCTTCCATAATATTTTCTTTCCAGAAAAAGAGATGACCAGCTGCTCTTTTTACAAATTCATATTTTCCATTGTATTTATACTAAATGACATCACAAACCCGCAATACTTTTTAAGACCTATCCAAAGACATGGAGAGTATGCGAGAAAAAAAAAACATCTGAAAATATATATTTATTTCTACCACATTGTCGGCGTGACTAGTATATTCATGCCAAATTACAGCTTTCTAGTATTAAGAGTATCTGAGCTAAGCTGCGGACGAATGGACGGAAATGGCAAAACTATAAGGGTTTTTTGTAAACTACGAAACACTAAAGAGCATTTTCAGTATTTCGAATTAAACAATTTTTCAGGACACTTTATTATTTTTTTAATATTTAATTATTTGCATCATGTACAACTTAAGTATATGCCATCAAAAACAACTTGTAAAAATTAAAATAAAAAGCCAATTCTCGCAACGCAACTCAGTTCTTCTATCGTAAAAAGTTGTGAGATTTCAATGTCTGTCTGTCTGTCCAAAAAATGACCTGAACTGTTTCGAGAAAAGGATGGTACGACTGTGCCGCTTTTTTGCTTAACTTGGCGGGGGCACTGCCCGTGCCTGCCCGTGCCTGCCCGTGCCCCCAGATAAACCTTGCCTTGATAATAACAAATACCGACCTTTTTAGAAGGTTCAACATTTTTGGTTCAATGCGTATCGTATCATTCGTCAGTCATTCATCAGTCGTCAAAATTGATTAATGCTAGATTTGTTGCACACCAGCACTCGGAGTCTTTTTATAGTTTTGGGGATGTTTTTAAATTAAAAATAGCATATTTATAAGCTAGGGGTATATTTACATCGACAGCAAATTTCAATTTCATCCGTTTAGTCGTTTAAGTCTGATTGAGGTACAAACATCCAAACATACCTAACATCCGCACAAACAAATCAGATTTATAATATTAAATGTAGATAGATAATAAATATAAATTATATTCGTAATCGAAAATTCAGGTAATTTTTCGCATTTTGTTCAGATAAAGTATCAATTTTTTCCATCCATGTATAAAAAAACACGCTTGGTAATATAGGGGAGGCCGAGTTAAAACCGTACTAAGGGTCATGGTACCTTTTTAGAACTTTCATTTCAAAACAGAAATGTATCAAATCATTATTTATATTTATTTAGTAGGACTAATTAGGGACACAAACAGGTTCACATTTTTCTGAAATTTAATATTTTTATTAAAATAACAATCAAATACGAAACATCTGCTTATTTCGATTTTGCTCCAACGCGACGTATGCAAAAAGGTAAAACCGTAAACTATTATCATACTGTTTCGAAACGTAACTCGATGTAACGCATCTTCTACAAAAAAATCATCCAACTCTTTCATAGTCTGTACAGTGTACATGAGCCCAGCCCTTACAACTCATGCATTGTACCTAACCTTCATCTGTGTGCACCAAATTCGTCAAGGCAATATATTATACAAATGTTATCATTAGTTTTGCATGTCCACTATTTTACCCCAGTATCCGGTTATGTCAGACTTCCCCTAAATTCGAAGAAAAATGTGACGTGGACGTGCTTCCCCGAGCGCGTCTGAGCGCTGACTGACGTGCCGACTTGAGGTGAATGTGAGTTTTGTATGGAAAAAATGTATGGATAAGTTTTATTGCATTTTATATTGTTCATAAATGAAAAAGTAAATTATTTGAAAACAAGATAATGCCACGCGGTATAGAGAAATATAAAATCTACAATTTCGTATTATTTTCAAATAAAAATATGCTGTGGGTCTAAAGATATTGGTACCTAACCAGACCCCATTTTTCGACATTTTCAGCGGTTCTTGCGACGGTAAAAACGTATTTTTTTGAAAATGTTGTATAGAACTGGCCAGTTTTTATTATCTACTATTAAAGATGAATATATTATCAGTAATTTTGTATCATTATATCCTCACAATTGTGATTCCTGGTTTTTAAATCGGTACCTGAAAATCATTGAAATACGTGTGTGGGTGTGAGCCGGGCCTTAATATAAAAGAAAGTTGTGTTAGTTACACTATTTATAACTCAAGAACGGCTGAATCGATTTGGCTGAAAATTTATGGGGAGGTAGCTTAGAAACAGGAGACGGACATGAAATACTTTTTATAACGGGAACGGGAAATTAACATTCTAAAGCGATACGAAGTTCGCCAGATTAGCTTGTTTATATTAGAAGGATTCACATGATTACTTATGAAATACTTGAACCTATATAATTTTGTTTTCACCAGTCTTCAAACCGCAAAATCTCTGTAGTATCTTCAACCCCCCTCTACAAAAGAGGCTTAAAAAGGCAAAAAAAAACTTTATCTTTATTAAGACAATGAAAAAGCGTCGCATCTCACAAAGCATTCATTATCTCTACTTGACGGCCGAGGGGCGTAAATGACGACGTCCTGGCCAATGGCCGGCTCTGTGGGGAGGATACTTTGCTGATAAGAAGTCATGATAGCGGACAGGATTCTCTCCATAATCCATGTGGCCAAGATTTCGTAGTTCAGTAATAACAATAAAATTAACTGGTGCGTCAACTCTCTGATCTCCTTCTTATCTCGACTTGCCAATTTCTTGTTCTTTTTATAGTACTCCATGAATGAACAAAATAAAGTGTAAATAGTTGGCTGGAAGAAAATGTTACATATCATTATGTTTGCCAATGTACCGAGAAGTTTTTATATTAAAAATAATTATATAAATAAAAAAGACATTTCGCACACCATCCAATCTAACCCCAAACTAAGCAAAGCTTGTTTTATGGGAACCATATAATCGACAGAATACCTACTTGTGGTATCAATCTCCTAATATATAAACGAAACGGCTTGACCGATTTTTATGTTTTTTTTGTGTATATTCAGCAGGTCTGAGAATAGGCCCTAGTGTATTTTTTATTCCCTTTAAGTGCTGGGTGTGTAAAGTTTGGGAAAAACTGAAAAAGCTTTTTTCTGTAGGATTATTGCAATATGACAGGACAACGTCTGTCGGGACAGCTAGTAACATTATAATATTGTGCAATAAAGAATTATCTATTTATATAAATGTTATAGGTAGATGGTTGTATGTGAAATGTGAACCATGGTGTTATTGTATTTTGCAAATCTTTACATGCTGTAAGTACTAAACGGACAAAGATATATAGCAACAAATTCCGCCAATCTGCTCCCAAAGAGTCCAACCCAATGTAAAATACTCCAGTAGAAAACTGTCCTGGAAAGAACCTGGAAAAGTACAGTAAATTGGTACAATAAAATAAGAATACAATAGATAAGAAATGAAAATAAAATTAAATAAAAACTGTAAATAAGTACTTTTTTCAGGTTATCTAAATTTATTTATTTAATTTTGTTTACTTGGGTATTAGTGTATTTATTATCTTGTTTATTGTATTATTTTATTTTTATTGTCTTATTTACAGTTTTTATTTAATTTTATTTTCATTTCTTATCTATTGTATTCTTATTTTATTGTACCAATTTACTGTACTTTTCCAGGTTCTTTCCAGGACAGTTTTCTACTGGAGTATTTTACATTGGGTTGGACTCTTTGGGAGCAGATTGGCGGAATTTGTTGCTATATATCTTTGTCCGTTTAGTTTTTTTTTTTTTTTTTTTTTTTTAAATGGATTTCCGCAAAGTCACGCCTGAATCAATCAATTATGCTGTCAGTGTATAAACTTGCTTTACGAAAAGCTCTAAGAAACTTGACTGGCCTTACAGCTCAGTTGGTAGTAACTCTGCCTTCTGCGTTGTAGGTTGTGGGTTCGATCCCCACCCAGGGCAAATATTTGTGTAATACACATAGATGTTTGTTCTGTGTCTGGTTAGTAATATGTATAATCACTATCACTACATAGTATAAAGCAAAGTCGCTTTCCGCTTCCCGCGTCTGTATGTCTGTATGTATGTTTGCTTATATCTTTAAAACTACACAACGGATTTTGATGCGGCTTTTTTTAATAAACAGAGTGATTCAAGAGGAAGGTTTATATGTATAATACATGCATAATATAGTAGAGAAACACTGATAATTTTAGAGGTTTCTAATGTGATGTCGTAAATAAACACATTTTTTTGCGCTTACATTGCAAATGCTGGCTGAACCCCACGAGATATATCAAAATAATGTACTACAGTATTGTACACCTTAAAAACGTCTACAAAAAAGTCAACGATGGTATTAGAAATGTCTTACGCACAGCGAAGCGGGCACGGGTCAGCTAGTAAGTATATATTACAAAAAGAAAGAATATAAGTATTCTATCAGTTATCTGATTGCCATAGTACAAGCTTTGCTTAGTTTGGGGCTAGATGGCGTTGTGAGTAAAGTCCGCCAATATTTATTATTTATTAAAGCTTGCGAACCACGTGAACACTAACCTTCGGTTATACTATACCTACAGCGATTACAAATCGATCGATGGTGCGTATAACTTACAACTATTCTTATTACATGGCATATAAGGAAAGGATCATTGAAAAAAAGATAGACCCCAAGCCGTGTTTGTTGCCTGATTCTTCTAGGCTTGTTCGCGAGGAATCGGCGTAGCTTCACCTAGTGCCTAAGACGTTTATGTGATCCTTGTGATTTTATTGAAATAAATGATTTTTGAATTTGAATTTGAACTCGCTCTCTATTCCTATTAAATTTAAAAGATGGAAAAAGACATTACTTGGTAAACATCCGGCGTCCCAATGGGTAATTCGTTTTAAAGTTGGCTCATTATTTGATTGGGCGTCTACCGCGATGGGCCGCGTGCTTTTTACGACAATAATAAAGAGTTAAAGAGTTTATACAAGTTTTGTTGCTTTTGTAGCTGCGGGTGGTGGCTTCATTATCTGGCACAGCCTCTGGATTTTACGTCTCAATTATTTAAATGTTTTATTTTCATGGCTAATAAGAATTCAAATGACACTATCATGTCACGCGCATGCTGCGATATCGTTTTATCAGACCAAATTGTAAAAACATAATATTATCGCTGGGTCATCTGAATTCATAAATTACCTATATCATTGCCGAAGTGAAATGCTTTAAGGGGCTCCCAGTCGCTGATTGCTCTTTTTCGAAACGAAAAAAGAAATACTTCTGAACAAGCCACATCTCCTATTTTTATAAGTATATTACTTCAGGTTCCTACCGCTGAAAACATAATAGCAGAAACTTTTCACGATAAAGATATTATTTCAAAATGATACGTTTTAGAATTTATGATCGAAATATTTTATATACCTACTATTAAAATCAACTTGTGATTTATTGTTAAAGATAGGTAATATGTAGATCTAGATTTCTATTAGAATAGATTTTTGATAAGTAATTATATATAATTTATATCATTAATTTATTCGAAAAGCTAAGGTGGACCACGCGCCGACGTGTGTTTGTCGTCATTGCAGCAGTCGGTAGGATTATTTATCGAAGTGATTAAAGATGGGTACATCTTTATTCACATATACTATACATTATAAAATAGGAGATGTGGCTTGTTCACAAGTATTTATTTTTTCGTTTCGAACTAAAACAATCGTCGACTGGGAGCGCCTTAATATAAAATAATAGGTGGGTGTGTATTTTTACCCGACTGCGCTAGGAGGGTAATGTTTTTCGAGCGTATGTTTGTCCATTTCTTTATCACGCTCTAACGACTTGACGGATTACAACATAATGAGATGTCATTGGATTCTTCTTAATTGTGGGAATGACTTAGGCTATATAATTTTAAATATGGCGCCCGCCTCCCCGATAAAGGGGGGCTTAACATTTTTTTAGTTACTTATTTTTTGCAGTCGGGTTTTATGTTTTTATAATAATTTGTTTTATTTTGTTGTGTTACCAGGTGTAATAAGTTAAGTTAATATCCTATTAAAAATATGAAATATTCAACGTTGTCTGAAATAATTTATGCAAAAGTTGAAAGCTTCTAAAGCTGTTCTTACCTATAAAACAAATAAAATAGCAAGCACCTCACTTCAAACTCGAGATGTATCGCGAGCTCGCTTTACGCATATTTAATTACAAGACTGTACGCAATTAAACAGTTTCTAGGCCGATTCAGTTTACGACTTTTCAGGCAGAACGCTTTGAAGGCTTTTCAGCGCCGCAATCAGTTTTACGAGCCTTTTTGGCAGGAATTTATTGAACCCCGAATCTGATGTGTGTTTTCAAAGTATATGTACTACTTAGTAACGTTATTCAGAACTAAGAAGGCGTTAAAAGTAAGGACATAGAAAAATGTTCCAACTGTCTTCGAAATGAGTAATACATGTTTTTTTTTATTTCTTGAGTATCTAATTGGGACCCCATATTTTAAAACCTTGAGTATCCTAAAATAATTAGATTTTAGTCCATGGACTACAGACATGTAAGAGCACGATATGGAAGAGCATTATTATATTAACTTTTTTAAACGCGGACTTAGCCTTAGAATAATTATATCAAAAACTTTTGTAGTTTTGTAAATCGCAGTATTTATTCAACTTTGCGCATTTGATAGGCTTTTCTGATTGTAATAAATAAATAGTTGTCATCACTCTTTCGGTGGCTCATCAATCTCACCGAAATCTTGCATTTCCACATAAATAAAATCAGCGCGAAGCTTAAAACACCCCTCTTTAGTCATTATTCAACACGAACATCCCTCAAGACTCCACAATCTTGTTCTGTGCCACTTTTAATAGCGCATCGCGCACCGAATGTAAATCTCCAGCCACATTCGCGCCAACAGTTGCCAACACAGAGTAGAAAACAGGATGTTCTTGACAAATCTTGGCTTCAGGTAGATTTTACAAAAAAAATCCCTGTGTCCCTTCAACCGACGAAAAAGGATTTACTCCTTCTGTAAGAAACGAACGCTTCTAATAGACTTTTAGAGCAACACGGGCTTCCTACGGAAGGGAGTAGCCATTCGCCGCGGTGTCCTCTGTCAAAGTACAAGCCCAAGTGGGCATACACATTTTATAAAACGTATCAATGTGTGAGTCATCAGTACACGAATTATTAGTGTATTGTTGGATTGTTTATGTGTTAACGTCATCATTACAGTCAGTTGGAATGTTTTGCATTTATGAATGTGTTGCTCTAAGAATAGACTATTTATTGTGCACAAATGACCCAACCAAGACTTCAAAAGATGTTGACTATGTGGTTTCTAAATACCTTTATTACAAAGACCCCTCCGCTCGAGACTTATAAACCTATAAGCATGACATTTGGCTTGAAACGACTTGAAATAAATCCTGTGAAACACCGCATAATTGTAAAACCTGCATACAACTTGCCATATCTACGGTAGAGTCAGAATGCGTAGTCTATGGCTGGCAACACCTGACTATTTACGTTACTGCGTCTCCACAATTCCCCACAATTTTATAACTTTCCAAACTTTACGCGAAATTGCCGCATTTGGTGGAAATAATTCCTCTAAATACCACCCAAGTCGCAACTCTTGCATTCGAAATGAAACACGTTCGCTGCTAACATATATTTATTTTACAACAAAATAATAAAATTACTTGTTTGCACGACATTACGTAAAAATTCTTACCTACTTGTTATTCACAATATTTTAAGAAAGATTGGTATATAATTGTGTAAGGTTTTCATCCCATTTCTATGGATAAGTATGTAAAAATATAATGGATTTTTCTGCCTTAACTTTTCTGCCAGACTTACGCAATAATTTTTAGACAAGCTTTCTTATAGGTAAGTAAATTCTACGTACTAAGTTTACTAAGCTTTCTTATAGGTAAGTAAATTCTACGTACTAAGTTTACTTAGTACGTAGAATTTACTTACCTATAAGAAAGCTTGTCTAAAAATTATTGCGTAAGTCTGGCAGAAAAGTTAAGGCAGAAAAATCCATTATATTTTTACATACTTATCCATAGAAATGGGATGAAAACCTTACACAATACTAAAATCTAAATTAATTACTAAAATCTTAGGTCCTTATTTTACAGGTAATTTTCCAACATCACATTATTAGCACCATTTTTTAAGCAATGACAATCAGTAGGTACGTATCGTAGAATACAATTTATAACTACACTAATAAATAAAATAAAAGTAATAATATAAAAGTTATATGTACTAGGAAGGTACTTTTGTATTCTACAAATAATTTTTAACTGAACACATACCTACAATAAATTTCACTATGTAATCTTCAGCTACCAAAAGTTGCCAACAGTTGCTAAGATGTGAAAAATTATTCATAAATATTTTATTAACAAAGATAAATAAAATATCTACTTACTTTATTAATTTTACTTTACTAAATTATTTTGTGAGTTTTATAAGAAAGTTACTAACATTTTGGAAAACTAGACAAACTACAGTGGACCCACGATAATCCGGCCCCTGTCTAATCCGGCGCCCCCTGTAATCCGACATGACTTTGTTTAATTATAACATAGAATCTTATCATTGGATATGTAATTTGTCGGATTACAAGGTACTCTTTTGTAAAAAAATCCGGACTATAGGGGGTCTTAGGCAGTGCTCTATAATCCGACAAATTCGATAGTCCGACACTGCCCTGCATAATGTTTGTCGGATTACCGGAGGTCCACTGTATTATATTCGATAATATAATAATATAAATCTAATAATACACAAATTCAATGTAAGTACAATAAGATACTGATAGTTTAACTGTACTGATACTAAAAGTGCGAGTCTAAACACGCCTTGAACGTCAAGTTTTATAACACATAAAACTGGATTAGGTACACCCAAGATATTCGTAAAACAGTCTAACTAACCTACCTATTTTCTAACATGATATACCAATAAATAATGAGTTCTCCTTACGAGAAAAGCCTGAAAAATCATGCTCGAAAAATAATAATTAATCCACATTTAAATGTGCGGATCTGCGCTAAGCTGTGCGAAGCGAACCAATGACTGCGCTCAAATATTCGAGTTTGAAAATGTCGAACGTCGTGTTTGGTCCGCTCTACACAGCATAGATAGCGCAACTCCGCGTAACGTAGATGGAAACTCATTCTAACGATACGTTGTCAGTAGGAAAGCACCATAACAATGGGGGATAAGTAAATTAAAAAAAAAAAAAAAATTATCTTTTGATTATAATACTCGTACATTTAGCATACACAAAGTAAGAAGTTGGTCCCCATAAAATTGGAAAATATTTCAAAAATATATTATTAGGTAATTTGTTATATGAAAAATCACAGTGTATTTTCTTGAAAAAACCTAGATTCGGAATGATCTACGTAACATAAACAACCACTTTTCCAAACAAAAATATGCCCACTAAACATACATTATACATTTACCTACCTATCACAACTGAGTACTTATAATGTACTTACATTATTTACAAATTAATAAAAGATTTAAGCCATCGATAACAGATCAAAGATACATTTCATGAATACCAACGACAAAAATTTGTAATACTTACAACACTGGGGGGACTTACCGTTGCGAAGTTACCCATCGTAGTTTGACATTGTACGAAAATTCATACAAACAATCACAAAATCTTTGTCTTACCTCTAATTTTGTATCTAACCTCATCTACTTTCTGCGACAGCGGTGGCTTCAACCTGAACACATTTTGAAATATATTTTAAAATAAACTTTATTTTATACAACATCGTAGGTAAGTACCTAACACAAAATATTATTTAGTGTTAGGTACTTACCTATGTTATATTATATCACTTTTCTTTGTTTATAGGTCGATGCTTTTCTTAGTTAACTTGAAAATAATTGTTCATATTGCCGGTACTCGAACATTTAATGTACGGGGGTGCAGCGGGGGTCTGTAAAGTCTGTTTGAAAATAACGTCACGTGGAAGAAGTCGCAAGGTTTTCATTAAATATAACCTATAAAATGATAGCAAATAAATGTTAGCAAAAAAAAACGGACGCAAACATGAAACAGCTTTGCTATGAGTAAAACTTCAGGCATAACTTATAGATATTTATTGATCTACCTAAATTATCCATCCAACCTCACTACCTCACACACCTCTCGTTTGTTTGAACCTCGATAAGCTGGACTTCTAGCTTACCTTATCAACTCTGCCTAGTATAAGCGGTGCGGCAGTCTGTGGTGCTTCGTCGTTAGTTCGTCCTCGCCTCGCAGCCCCACAGTTCTCATGAGCCTCACTCGGTAACCACCGATGAACGCATGGAGTGAACAGTTCAGCGTCCATAAGAATACTGGCCTTTTTGTCAAATAACCATCCGACTAAGGCCCCGACAGTTAAAGTGGCGAGGAGACCCATTGGCGCGATCCAGTGATAAGAAATGCGGAAGATTGGGAAAATCATTTCTGGATCCTGTAACGAGATAACACGTACTGTAAAATAAACATTTATTGATATAGATTTTAAATATAAATAAGGCTAATTACCACGTTTTTTTGCATTGCTGACGTTTCGAGATCAGATGCTCTTCATCATGAGCATCGCCCGCGACCGCGATCAACGGCAGATCGGGGAATACTATAGTTTTAATTCTATTATTGATATAGAGTTATTAATCTGCTGGAAGTTTTGGTATAACTCCTTAACTCCTTTAAAACTAACTAATAACTCCTTTTTTTTAAGAAATAATAATAAGTTGATCATCACTTACTAAATCTAAATTGACATAAGTGGCGTTAGCAGCGCACTCCATCGTAATATTTAGCGGAGGTGACCTGAGGCCCCTGGCTGCTGCAGCCTGGGTGCCGAGTGATAGGCCTCCAGCTATCAGGGCTCCAGCGACGCCTCCAGCTATGGCCCCACGAGGTCCAACCCACCAGCATGCCATGCCGAGAGTGAAGATACCGCAGGTTGCGCTTGCTGCGATGGCAGATAAAGCCGTTGCTACACCTGAAAATTATTTTAAATTGTTTTAAAACAGTTTTGGTAAAACAGAAATAGCTCCATTCCAATTAAACCATCTTGAGAACAATTTGAATTCGCCTACTGCACTACTACGCTACACAATAAAGAAGGTAAAAAAAAAGTGACTATCCTTCTACTATATAAATAAAAATAAATAAAAAGAATAAATAAAATCTGTTTTAAAAAATAAGAGGTTGAAAAGTCTTACGACAGCTGTACAGTAAATGGGGGAAAATAAACTTACCAAGAACCCCTCCCAGCCTCTGGATAACGAGCAGCATCACGATCGAGATAACAGCCAAGATTGCTGTCACAGAGCGAGCAATAAGGCCTTCAGTGAACGGCTTCAGGTGAACTCTCAGCCAGCCGTGGAGGATATCCTCTACCACTACCAGGGCACAAGCGTTCAGAACAGCGGACAGTGAACTGTTGGAAAATCATAAACAATCAGAATAAGATTCGGCTTGCTCTAAAAACTACAGAAAGATAAGATACTAATCAAGATGTGTTGGACAGCTAACAAAAGCAAAAATGGCATATGGGTCAGTCCATGGTACAGATATAATAGCCTCACCTGAGACCAGCTCCAAATACCCCAGCAAGGAAGACCCCAGCCAGTCCTGGGAGGTGTTGCACTCTGGACACGTATGTAACAAAGGCCGGCAGTAGCCTGTCGTCCACTAGCGGTTTTCCTCCTGGATGGCATCCACCGCCAACCCAGGCGGCCCACGCGGTCAGTCCACACCAAACGCATAGCGATATGGCGAGGATTGCTCCAATGCAGAAGATGCCTAGGGCGCTGAAATAGAAACATATTTCGCATTCCAACCTATATAATCTCACTTCTACTAAACTTAGAATTATAATACTTAGTCACAGTTAACATCAAAAAAGAAAATGGTTGTATTGATTTTGTTGAGTTACTTTTTTACTATGCTATGTGCCTATTATAAATAACTAACTACCTATAGGTACTTAGGAACGTTCAAAGTGGGTCTTCCTCCTTGTATTGACTTTCAATATTCGAAGCCGCTCACAACTACGGTTTCTATTAAATACGTTAATTTATTCATTGTATCATTCATTCATTGTTATCATTATTTCATTGTATTGTATTTATTTATTTGTAACATGTTCGTTGTAATTTTATAACTCAAGAACGGGCTCACCTATCCAAACCAAATGTTTAGGCTTTGTTCGGACTATTTAGTAGATTGTTTATGTGAAGTTTGCACAAGATCGGTAGAGCGGTTCTTCATTTATGACATTCAATGAATTCAACAAATGGCGGATCATTTCGTAAATGGGGATTTTGCTGTCAATCAATTATTGAAATTTGACAGGACAACGTCTGTCACGGGTCGGCTAGTTGTTAATAAGATTTATGACTCTGACTTACCACATAGCTTTCTTCTTAGTGGGAAGCGCTATGTACCGTTGCACCATGGTTTGATTAACCGAGTTGAAGCATGTCCAATAGAGGAATCCTCCGACGACTGCCCCCCAGCCTGTTTGCCGCACGTATGGAGAGAAATCCCAACTGAATTGAACAAAGTATTTATTAAGCGATACATGTTTTCATGAAATGCTTGAAAAAGAACCAAGAAGTAAAAAAAAACCGGCCAAGTGCGAGTCGGACTCGCGAATAAAGAGTTCCGTACCATTATCTATAAAAAACGGCAAAAAAACACGTTTGTTGTATGGGAGCCCCACTTTAATATTAATTTTATTCTGTTTTTTGTATTTTTTGTTATAGCGGCAATAGAAATAAATCATCTGTGAAAATTTCAACTGCCTAGCTATCACGGTTCATGAGATACAGCCCTGTGACAGTCAGACGGACAGACGGACAGACAGACGGACAATGAAGTCTTAGTAATAGGGTCCCGTTTTTACCCTTGGTGCGGGTACGAAACCCTAAAAAAAAGCCTCTTCAACACAGAAGCAGTGGTTTATATCTTAAAAAAATTGATTTGTTCAAATTTTTCCGCGTGTTTTGCTTCTTACTTTGTTAGCTCCAATCTGCCAGACTGATTAGCAATAGAGAAAACGTTTTTTACGCCGCCAACAGCCAGGGTCCCCGCTACGGAGACAAGCACAACTCCTATGAACATCACACCAGTTTGCACCGAGTCGGTCCACACCACCGCCCGTAGTCCACCCTGGTAACAAAGAAATGGAATTTCTAAATTTCAGTGATCAAATTATGCGATAAGCCTCTGTCGCAGTCTCGCAGGTCAAAAACAAAAAAAAAACAGAAAAGTTCGTTTTAAAATCACAGAAAAAAACTAAAAGTAAAACAAAAAAAAAAAACTTACTAATACTGTGTAGAGACCACATATTAAAACCATAACACCACCCACGGCAAAAACATTGAAACCCGTCACTGAAATCAAAATAAAATAAAAATAATAAGCCAAGATGATTTTCGAGACGCAGCGATAGTTTGAAATAGTATTATAAATACAAAAGCTTAGGTATTTCTTTGCTTGTTCCTTGAAGACATTTTAAATCCTGATATCAGTACGACTAGGTACTGAACCTTAGTAACAGTAGACTCAACAATTGATAGCCTGTAATATTCGAGTAAGTATCCCAATCACAAAGCCCAAAGAATATAATAATAGCAATCAGTAAGCTATAGCTACATCTGAGGCATAACTAGAGTAGAACCTGGATAAAAAGTACCTATGTATCCGACGTGTTCAAGCGATACAAACATAGAAACTTTCCCAATTACAATACTCGTACAATACTAAATACTATGATGGATGTGTGTACTATAATGTTTATTGTTCAATAACGAATTCACGACGTAACGATTGGATTTTTAATGTGTGACTTAAACATGTTAGATACACACTTTTCATAGCGATAGACTCACATTGATTGAACGCTAATGCAGGAACATAGACGACCATCGGCAAAAACAACACCTGAAGTAGAAAAAAAAACATCAAATTCAATACATCATCATTGCCACTGACATAAACAAAATAATAATTCGTATACTCAAGTAATTTGGTTCATTGTCATTGTTACACTTACCCTCGTATTCAAGAACGACACTATGAGAACACGCACCCACAGTGGACGAAATCTTTTTTCATAAAAATCACTTTAGGTGTTGTGCGACACTGCATAGTGTGACTAGTGCCTCTAGCCAAAGTTGAGCTCTAAAGGCACACGGTAGCGTGCGCCATAGTGCCGCTCAACACATAAAGTGATGTTTATGAAAAAATATTTCGTCCACTGTGGGTGCGTGTTCACATAGTGTCGTTCTTGAATACGAGGGTAAGAGCGCGGAAAAAATGCTTAGCTCATGATTTCATGATCGAGCCATTTATTGTAATCTATATTTTTCCCAAGACTTTTTCATCTGTTAGGCTTTTATATACGGGACAAATATTTGTAAGATCTGTAAATATTTGTCCCGAGTCTGTGTGTTGTGGTACAGTTTTCGTATGTTTTACGGGGAATCGTGAGATCAGAACTATGTATGTGTCTGATGGTTGCTTATTTCTAGTTTATTTAAGTAATATGAATTCGAATTATTTTTATTTAGTTTCTACATTCTTATGAATGTTACATGGTGAATTTATAAATAGGTACATCTGACTGAGCCCTTTGCTGAGTAAGATAAAGCATGCTAATCGTGGTATAAATTTGCAAGGATAAGGACACTATAAGGTGTAGGCATAGTGGATTGCTATTTTAGAAAAATACTGGATTTCCGCTTATCCCAAAGGTCAATTCCATTTGACTCTTCAATAACGCTCATCTTGCAAATAATAACGATACGAGGAAGTCAAAGTCCGAAAGCAGTAAACAGTTCCATGATGTTCAATTGACCAATTCAATTAAAAAGGCATTTGTGTATTCTGTTGGTGCCAGACTAAACTAAAACTAAACTAGTTCTGTTTCTTAAAGAGTAAATGAGACTTCAATAATTTTAGAGAATGTCAAATTGCCAATATACCTAATCCACATAATCCATTGTTTACATTTTCATCACGCTAATTTCTAATTCAAGGTCCAAATGTATACTTAGGCTATTTTTGTAATCAAAAAAGCTATACAGCCACTTTATTTTGAATCACACACATGAACAACAGACTAAAATGTTATCTAATAGTAAGGCTGCCATCCGTCCGGGTTTCCCCGGATTTGTCCTAGTTTAAAGGGCGTCCGGTTTCGTTCGTAGTCCGGGTTTAAAATTTGACCGCTTGCGACTATTTTTCAACAGTGAATTTTTTCACATATCCAAAATAAATAGTTTAGTTGGTTATGGGAGTGGGGGGAAACTCGACTCAAAATAAACTACGAAACCCTACATTGTGCGTGATCCGACACGCACTTGACCCGTTTTTTATAACACTGACTATGTTTAAAATCTGGTGAAAAAAAAACATGTCCGGGTTCTGGGCTCTAAAATCCGGGGTTTTCTCGCGTCTTGTCCTGGTTGCCAAATTTAAAAGATGGCAACCCTATCTAATAGTTACTAATTTTGTTCAGAAGGAATTTTCTCGAAAATTTATATTTTCCTGAAAATTTGATCACAAAATTTTTACCCCATAATTCGCACATAGACATAGATGCTACAGATTGTATGCAGATAGGTACGCACCTACAATATCGTCAGCATAGCCACGAGCAAAACCTAGTAAGTTCCTACCTACAATATAAATATAACCTACTAATCAATGAGAATCTAAAATAGATCCAATATACACGATCAATTCATGAAAATAGATGCCACAGTCTGTTTGCTATAAGTATCTATTTGTAAATACAGATGTGTGTGTGATTTTATAGGCATACCTAGATACATTGACCGAATCAATAATTTGTAAATGTGGGCTTCAGAACAACTAAAAACATTTAAATAGAAATACGGCTAAATACTTCGTTATTTTTTTTATATTGCATACAAGTATTCACCGATCTACAACAACCACGATAGTTTTAGGTAATTCTATAACAAAATAGTCTTTTTATAGAATAAAATTCCGCTGCCTTACCTCGATTTTATTTTCAAAATATTTTCCAGCGGTGATTATAAGTTTTACTTTACGATTCTCACACAAAACATCTTGATTTATCTCATAGAAATAATCATGCTCGATTCCCATAACACACCCATCAAAAGATAATATCAAGCTAACAAGTCAAGTGCTATAGTAATTTTCCTGTTAACCGCCTTTGAGTCGCGTACGTCAATTGATGTTGATTTTCTTTATAAATGAACGAACAGAGTGCCCAAAGTCCACCTTTGTACAGTCTACATAAAAAATAATATAACTACCTACCAATTTCAACTCTGCGCTTCGAGAATACGGCACAGAAATTACAAACTTGTTTGTATTACCGTATGTATGGGCATTGAAGCGAACGACCGCAGTTGATTTGGTACTAAACAGCTATGTAGGTAGATACCTAGCAAATTAAAATTGCGCTAGCATTTTTATGCGTTTGTCACGGTCATACCTAAGAAAGAAACCGTGTGATTTTTATTGTTTTAATTAATTACGTAAGGAAATATTATTCCTCATAGTGAGTTACTTGTTCTATATTATGTCACATTCTATATACGGTGACATTCAAAAGAATAACAAGATAAAGATCCTTGTCTCAACATTTGCTCTATTTTATTTGTCTACGTCTAGACTTAGTAGCTAAGACTACTGATTCAAGCAATAAGATACATATTTCAGAAAAAACTAACTTGCCTCCTAGTAGGATCAACCTAATCTTTATCAAAGTCTGTCGGTAAGCCGCTTTATCTATACCTACCAAGTAGAGTATGGTAGGTACAAGAATAGGTATATAATATATACTAGCTGCTCGCCCCGGCTTCGCACGGGTGGTACCTGGATAAAAAGTAGCCTATGTGTTATTCGAATACAGTAATATAGCTTACTATATTACTGTAAAGTTTCATTTTAATCCGTTCAGTAGTTTCAAACACAGGGTGTGTTTGAAACTACTGAACTCACTCAAAAAGTTTCGCATGTATAATATTAGTAGGAAGGATACAGTATATTATAATCACTACATAGTATAAAGCAAAGTCGCTTTCCGCTTCCCGCGTCTGTATGTAATATGTATGTATGTTTGCTTATATCTTTAAAACTACACAACGGATTTTGATGCGGTTTTTTTTAATAGATAGAGTGATTCAAGAGGAAGGTTTATATGTATAATACATGCATAATATAGTAGAGAAACACTGATAATTTTAGAGGTTTCTAATGTGATGTCGTAAATAAACACCTTTTTTTTTTCTACAATAAAGTCCGCGATGGTATTAGAAATGTCTTACGCACAGCGAAGCGGGCACGGGTCAGCTAGTGTCATAATAAGATAACCATCTTACCTCATCAAGCAAGAACAGGATAGAGGCAACAGCTCGGACATGTCGATTAAACCTCAATTCTAAATACTGAAACAAAAAGTATCATAAGTATCATAATGATCATAGATATAAAACTATCACATACAAAAGTGTTATAATAAAAGGTAGTGGACAATTATAACTAAATACATGCATTTTCAAATGTAACAAATATTACTATTCAGCTAAATTTGAAACAAAAACACGCATTTCATTAATGTTTTGAAAACTAACTAAAAAATCGTTGAATATAGGTTCATGGGAGTGATTCTAACACCTCTATGATTGGTATAGGTAGATGTCCTAAGAGTAAAAGTCAAACGCATTATGCAATAGCTATTTATAACATTGGTTAGAGCAAAATTAACCCACGCAATATCAAGGCGTCGCAAATCCATAAATCTTACAAACAAACAATGAATATTTACACTACGAGCACTTGATACGAAGCCGAATAATAAAGATTGAGTAAACGCAAGAGCGTCTATTTTAATTTGTCCTCATTTCTTCGGTGCATACGTTATTACAATAAAATATTACGTATCTTTGGTGCAATTTCATAAAACTAACATAGCCTTTAAAGTAAGTAATAGGTAATGTATTCGCAAAGTATTATCTTTATCTTTGGTATTAAAATATCACAATACATTTTATGGCTATGGTGTGTTCGACACCTACTATGGCTCTAGATGATCGGGATTCGTTGGGATTGTCCCGTCATTTTTTTATTTTTTTATTTCGACAATTATCACAAATTTTGAAATTTTGATCGAGTATTCTGGTCATCCCTACTGGTAACCCTATGTGTACCTACGTGGTATGTAAGCCTGTCGCGAGCGGCTTGCATCTAGCCGACGAGATCGCTCGATGAGACGTCAATTGAGATGACCGTGTCATGATGCGTACACACTAGACCCCGTCAGTGTATCTGTTTGGCTGTTTAGTTACAGTTACGGCTCGCTAGTGAGGGTGCTCACGACGCTAAAAAGATACCGGTTGAACCTCCGCGTTGGTCTAATAATTGCATTATCATAACTTTAGTGTGAACAATCAAGATGAGCGGAACATTGCCATAAAACGAATTTACATTTTGTAGTCTCCAGTCTCAAATTCTTATTATAATATGGTCTCGCGGCCAATTTTCTGGATTCAAATAGGTACTAAAGATAAATATTTTTGCAAAACATTCTGTCCACCTTGACCTACGGTTTGGCCAGCGCATGCGAGATTAGGATTAGGATCACCTTACCTTTTTATCATATTATATTAATATCAGTGTAGATAAGCGATAATGACTACATAGTATAAAGCAAAGTCGCTTCCCGCTTCCCGCGTCTGTATGTATGCTTATATCTTTAAAACTACACAACGGATTTTGATGCGGTTTTTTTTAATAGATAGAGTGATTCAGGAGGAAGGTTTATATGTATAATAACATGCTACCCGTGCGAAGCCGGGGCGGGTCGCTAGTGATTAAAATAACGATTCATACCTCATAGGAAGAGGAGAGTCGCAGCGTGCAAAACACAGGCAGGTAGATGGTAGCCACAACCAAACAGCTCATGCTGATCCCGATGATGACCAGCCAGTACTGCGTGCCGTAGTTGTATATCTCCGCGGGGGTGCCCAGTATTGTCACTCCTGATACGTAGCTACGATTGAAATGTTTGTCAACAAGGAATGGAGGAAGGAGATTTTGCCAATAGGTTTGTAAGGACTTATAGGCGTTAGGTAAAATTTACAAAAATAACCTAAATGTTAGATTTATGTTTTAACTTGTGTAATTTCTAGGGTTTCCTGTGAAAGATTAGGCTTTTATCAAAGGAGTAGAGGGTAGTGCGTTCAATAAATAGTTTGAGTATCAATAATACAATAACAATAAACACTAAAATCAAATACAAAGCCTTAACAAGATCAAGATTAAGACCCAGCTAAGATTTCGTGTCGTGGGTATCAGAAACTACGACCTACCATGATACCACAACACCCTGACCCGGAATAAATACCTATATACAGATCATGCAAACACGTTCCACTGCGGGATCACACACCCTTCGAGGTCGTATAAAAATCAAAGTAACATTTTGGTTTCAGTAGAAACTGAAGAGGGTTTTTTAAGATACCCATTTATTTTTCTTCTAGCCCTTTTCCCATTCCACGAGGGGTCGGCATAACATGTAGAAAAAATAATATAATATAATGATATTAAGGCGCTCCCAGTCGACGATTGTTTTTGTTCGAAACGAAAAAAGAAATACTTCTGAACAAGCCACATCTCCTATTTTATAATGTATGGTATATGTGAATAAAGATGTACCCATCTTTAATCACTTCGATAAATAATCCTACCGACCGCTGCAATGACGACAAACACATGTCGGCGCGTGGTCCGCCTTAGCTTTTCGAATAAATTAATGATATAAATTATGTATAATTACTTATCAAAAATCTATTCTAATAGAAATCTAGATCTACATATTACCTATCTTTAACAATAAATCACAAGTTGATTTTAATAGTAGGTATATAAAATATTTCGATCATAAATTCTAAAACGTATCATTTTGAAATAATATCTTTATCGTGAAAAGTTTCTGCTATTATGTTTTCAGCTTAATATAAATCTAGGTAGGAACCTGAAGTAATATACTTATAAAAATAGGAGATGTGGCTTATTCAGAAGTATTTCTTTTTTCGTTTCGAAAAAGAGCAATCGTCGACTGGGAGCCCCTTAATATCATTATATTATTGGTAACATGCATACAACTAGGTATCTATATCTATATATTATATATCTTGTATGCAATTTAGTTATAAATATAATTTATTTTGTGTTAGCCTAAATCCGACGTACTCGTACTTGCGCTCGTCCATCATCTGACACGCGCCGCGTAGTCTTAAAATAACTAGATAATTATAACCAAGCCATAATTATTTTGTAACAAATCATTTACCTGGCGATAAGTGACATTGCCACTGGGAAGGTCGACATGGCTTTTCCGCCTAGCAGGTAATCTTTGATGTCTACTACGGCTTTAGTTCGAGTACCGATGGCGCTATACCATAGCCCACCAGCGCAGGATGTGATGCAGAGAAATCCGAACACCACGTAATCACTCACGCCGAAGCCACCTTCTTTCATGGTGAACCCCATTTTGGACTGCTTTGTGGCTGAGGGAAAAATTTAAAATAATTCAGAGCATTTTATAGTTATCTATATAGACTGGAGTGTTTAAAATATTAGTTAGTAATAAAAAAATATATATATTTTTAGGGTTCCGTACCCAAAGGGTAAAAACGGGACCCTATTACTAAGACTTCGCTGTCCGTCTGTCCGTTTTTTTTTGTGCCGGAACCCTTCGTGCGCGAGTCCGACTCGCACTTGACCGGTTTTATTTTAAAAGATCACGTCTGTAAACCCCAGTTATGGTAAACATCCTCTCTGATCTCAAGGCGCTCAGATATTTTTGATGATGTCTAAAGGGGGTACGTAGTACCTACATACGTGACAGGTTGCAAGCACGTCGTCGCTTATCAGAAATACTAACTAGTTCCTCACTATGTTTTCCTTGATCGTTTTAAACACGTGTTAATGCGCATTATTATATTTTGGTAAAAAAGGGTTAGAAGTATATTACAGTAAGTAGGTAGGTACAATGTAAAAAGTAGACAATCATCACACATCAGGCCAGACCGTCGGCGTCGTCGTCGCTGGCACGTAAAAAACAAGCAATCTTCATAAAAAAGAAAAAAATTAAATGTTTATTATTAACCATGTAAAGATTGTTGTACCTATAATGTACCTAGATTCAATCATGCAGCCTCCGTGTTATAAGATAACCTTCGAAACCAGTTTTTTTGCGATTGAATCATGTTTATAAAAACCAAAATAAAACTTTCCAAGAGCAAAATAACTAGGTGCCAAATAACAAGGTGCCAAATTCCTACGATCGATGCACAAATAATCTGAATTGTCTCGAAATACAAGAAATAACGTGGTAATTAGCCGTATTTATAGTTAAAATGCATAAAAAGTTAAAAGGTGATAAAAAAATGTCTTCTCGATATTCAACTTCTTTGCTAATTAAATTAGTTTATGTTACGTTTTTACTTTCGTCGTGTGTTTCTTCTCATCATTATTTCCTACCCTTGTCCCACATATGTGGGGAGAGCACAACCTTTAATTTTTCCATCCAATCAACCACAATTCTTTCATATCCTCGTATCAGCACTGCGGTCATCTCATCATTGAAAAAAAAGGTAGACCCCAAGCCGTGTTTGTTGCCTGATTCTTCTAGGCTTGGTCGCGAGGAATCGGCGTAGCTTCATCTAGTTCCTAAGACGTTTCAAAGTGATCCTTGTGATTTTATTGAAATAAATGATTTTTGAAGTTGAATTTGAATTTGAATTGCTCACTCTTTTATCTATCCATAACATTCACACAATCTCTAACTCTCCTATATCCATCCGCATCGTTACACATGGAAATAATATAACGCATCTACTCATCATGATCTTACGATAGGTAACTCACGTTTGATAGTTACGAGCAAGTACTCAAAAAATGTATCCATTCAACGCTATCAACCAAAAGACTTGGCTAAGACCGGATGTTATTAGATATTGGTACAAAGTTCAGTTTGTATATCTTATCTAAATCTTATGAAAGATCTCATCATCTGAAGTTATTGCAATGTGCAAAATAAACATGTTACGTACATTGAGCTTAATGTACTACGTACTAGAGGAGCTATCCAAGCCAAATAAATTGCTCAATTTTCAATTATTAAAGCCAAAGTCCGCTTGCAGCGTAAAATAAATATTTATATGGCTAAACGAAACATTGAAACGTAAAGCGCTGACCGCTGAATGGCTTAAGTTACTTTCAATCAAAAAGGTCGTAAGAGCCACGAAAAACACGTTCGCGCGTCACAGGCGTTAGACTCGGACTGAGTCCACTGTGGTCCAGGGACCGCAAGGCGCACCGCAAATTATTACTTTGTGGTGTCATCTCTAGTACGTAGTACATTAAGCTCAATGGTTACGTAACAAATATTAAGAGCTTTTTTGGGGTTTTTTCTTTTTTTATCCGTAGCGTGTCGTTGTCGTGACGTGTCGATAGCATCTCTGCCATAGTGCTATTGGGAATTGTATCAACACATTCACTTCCGACTTCCGGTATTGTCGTACGAAGCCTTACGATCTTCAAATATTTAATTAAGTTTGGTGCTACTTGTAAGTACCTAAGTACCTTCTTGCTTAGTGAGAATATAAAGTAAGAAGTTACATAGGTAAAATAACTTAGAGATCCGTCAACGTCGATCCTTGGTATTTCTTATGTTTTTTTTTAAGTACTTGTAAAAATACTCTATGTAGGTACTTATAGTCTGATTTCTATATAATATATATAGCTCCAAACTCGTGCTTATAACAATATCAGCTGTTAAAAAGTTTGGTGGGTACCAAAACAAATGTTCATATAAATTACCCACATTACGAGTATTTCCATAGTGGCGAATGTAGAGAAAACGTGACTACAGTTATAACCACCAATCAATCTAAAAAAGACTAATCCCCAAGTATTGTAGACGTCCTCTCAGATCTCCAGGCGCTCGGATCCTTGATGATATCTAGTGGGGGTAATCAGAGGCGCATTCAAACATCAAGAATGGCAAAAAAAACACATTTTGCAGCAGTTAGTTAGCATTCCATACGTGTCAAGTTGCAAGCCCATCGCCCATAGTATGCGTATAAGACGCATACTAACTGGTTTCCTCACGATGTTTTCCTTCACCGTTTTGAGCAAGTGTTTTGATGGTCATATACATTTTTCGAACAGAAAAATTAATGCACGGCCGGGATTCAAACCAAACGCGACCTTCAGATTAAGTCGACGTAGGTACCTCCCACTCGGCAAACACGGCTATTCAAATGATCATCACATCTTCAAATGATCTTATGACACCTATTGTTAAGTGAGTTAAGTGAAATTTTTACGTTTTGTATGGGCTGAGCCTACCCGGATATGACGGAAAAAGTGATAAAACTGCATTATCTTGAAAACACCAAATTTAAAAAAAAAATTGTCTTTAATTTAGGTATGTTTATTTAAAGAATTATATAAAAATTAATTATTTAGCTTTACGTAGTTTTGATTAAAAACTAAACTAGTGTTTTTGAAGAGCCAACTTTGGAAAATAAATCTATCGAGAAAAGTTTCACCAATCGTGTTTCTGTCTTTAATTTATCTAGATTAAATCCTTATGTTATCTTTGTCATAAAAAACAAAACTGTATGTTTTGCGGTTATTGAGAAACAACTATTAAAATCAGATCATTAATAATCAAATCATGTCTAATATAAAAAAAATATCAATTATATAAAAAAGTCATGACCCAGGAGTCGAAATATTGTTTTCTACTGCAAAATGTGGGCATGTGCCAAATATAATGTTTGGACGTGCCTCTGACTACCCCCACTAGACATCTTCAAAGGATCTAAGCCTCTGGATATCTGAGATGATGTCTACCGTAGGTACCTACTAGGGGATTACAGTCGTGATCCTATTTATTTTATTTTAATACGTCTTAAAGTCTTGCTACTCTGTAGGTACCTAACACCTACTCTATCTATTAACAACAATAAAATAATATTGAACGTTCACACCGCTCAAAAGTGGGAAATTTTTCGTCGATTTGTGAAATGCACTAATAGCGACCAACTTCGTTGTTTACCTACCCAAATCTGTCGACGCTCGAAAAGTGACAAGGACCATAAAATCGATGACATAGAATACAATACAGTTTAAGTACTTAAATTTTCGTTTAATTTGAGTTTTAAGTATTTTTTAATAATAAAGCACACATATTTATAATTTAATAAACTACCTTCACTTACATACCTTCGATTTAATAAAGATTATTCGCCGATAACTTTGCGGAAATAAAGTTGAATGTATGGGAATTTGCCAATCGTGCAAGGGCATGGACACACGCGAGACTAGCAATGACGACGTCACCAAACTAGCTCAACCACATTGCGAACTTTACTTTCACTCCGCATGCTGTAGTCCATCACAATTAAGCAGATTCACTTCGCGGTCTTGGGTCACCCAAAACTCTGCTCAAAACTCCCGCGCACCCACAATGTCAATGTCGTGACCAATTACACTATGCAACCGAAAATATCCAGAAAAAGTATCACGCGCGAACAATAATATACAAGTTGAAGCACATAAGTTGAATTATAAAGGTATTCTCAATGTGTTCAAGGCTAGACTCGATAAAACTATTTTCTTTGATTCATGCAAGGAATTCATTTAGATTTTTCAGGGTTTTGCACATTGGCAGCTGTCACGCAACTGTCTGTCGCGAAGCCGTGCCACAGATATACTACTACACTACACGTGTGTTGGAAACCTTTTGTAAACATAGTTTACCGTTGCGCCATCTAGCGGCAATCAATCGTAACATAGAGAATTTCAGCTTACTAGGTATTGAACCTACATAAAAGTATTTTGTTTGCCGTCCAAAGTTCACCATAGAAAACTTTTCTTGCATTCACACTACAAATTATTTCGTTTATTAACATTTATCACCAATATAAAATGGTATATTTTGTAATATTGTACCGTTACTCTACATTATTGATTGAATAAGAGTTCAACGAGACCATTGTAGAGCTAGGTAGAGTAGTAACTACTTTTAACGAAACCTTATAAACCTTAAATACTTTTGGCACTAATTCGTTGTCAAAGTTAACTTTATTTTGGGGTCATTGGGTCCCCGATATTTTTTTTATTTTGTTTACTGTTACAAAATGCCTCCAAAACCCAAAGAAACTGCCAAAAAACCCACACCACAAATTGCCAGACCACCAATCAGCGATTCGAGTCTTCTCTTCATCCCTGACGATGCAATTGCAGGTGTTTGTTTACAATATCAATTTTATCCACTCTCTAGTATTTTGTGGAAAGTTACGTCGTCCAAAAACATCTAGGTCATCATCTTTGCAGGGTTTCAAGAACGAATAGAGACTGGCATCGACTGGACACTTAAAGAACAGGCAGCACGCCACCACATGCACCTTTGCCTAAACAATGAAATACCACCAATCTCATTTTCAGAAGCTCTACAAACTAAAATAGAGAATAGCATATTTGGTGGCTTCCTAAACGTAGAATCGGGGCTTACTCTCGACCAGCAATGGGAGTTGCTCTTGCCTATAGCATTGTGGGATAATGAGAAGTTTGCGACTGAAGAAGGCAAGGTATGCTTCCACAGTGCGAATTGCATCACTGACAATATGGTGAAGCTTATCAAGAGAGCTGTTATGCTGAAAGATCGTGAAGTTCTGAGGCAAGATATTAAAATGGTCAGCATTTTAAGAGTTAATGATTCTCAGGTAATAACATAAAACTAAATTGCATAAAAAATACATAATGGTATAATGAGTATCAGCAATTATACCTAATACCAACATTGAATTAAATCAAAATGGAGCATTATTTCTTGTAATTTTTCTAGATGACCGACCTGGATGAAGGCATAACTGAGTTTCAGAATCTGGTTACTCTGAATTTATGTGGAAATTTCATCGAAAACATGGACACAAAACTTATTCCGCCTAGTGTAAGAACTATTGAGCTTCAAGCGAATCGGATAAGGAGTGTCAAGGGATTCGTTGAGGATTTATCACCAGAGTTACTCTACCTGGGATTAGCCAAAAACCTTTTAAAAGATGGTAAAATTAACTTATTAAAGGTCAAATATTATCTATATAAAAAAAATATTTTTAATATTTTTATGAAATATTTCAGATTGTGTAGAAGAGTTATCACGTCTGTCACATCACATTTCGGTATTAGACCTGTCTGATAACGACATCTATGATTTGGAGCCTCTACTAGATACTTTAGTCCGTCTACCGAACCTCACTTCTTTGCAGCTAGCGGGGAACCCATGTTCGGTACGCTCTTTGCTTATTTAGTTTCAAATGTTACCGATAGATAGCACACCTAATGTCTTTACTAGAATATAATGTACTTTGACCTTGTATTTTGATTCCTTTCCTAGATATGCGCAGGATATGCCCGAACAACATTAATGAGATTACCACGTTTAAAGTGGCTAGATTCCCGTCAGATTCTCCCCTCGGACAGATCGATAGATCCCTTTGAACCTCATCCAGACGATTTGAGATCTGCGTATTTCAACTTCACAATTTTTCGTGTTATGTCGGCAGCACAACCACCAAAACCGGAAAAGGTGGGAATAAAACATACACTATTAAGGCTACCATTAATTATTGACCATTTTTTGTTTGACAACTTATTCGAATACAGTGATTCCAATCACTAGTCATAATCAAGCGAATAAAGTTTTAATTTTATTTCATTCGCCATATTTAAGGGGGCAGTCACCACGTTTCATATTGAGCTGCAGATCCCCTTGCTAGACTCTACCAGAAGACGGTTCTTGATGTTTCGTCGGTACGAGTCACTTATAGAAATGCTACCACCACCAGAGGATGAAGAGTGGCCTGCTGAGAAAATTCCATCGACCTATATTGACAGTAAAACTTTTGTTGGTCAGTACCTACCCATTCTCAATCTCAAGTCATGATAGATGATAGTCAAGCAATACATTATAATATTTTTTATTTTACAACTAGCCGTCCCTACAGACGTTGTCCTATCAAATTTCAATAATCCCTTAAATAAACAACACTTTTAGTTTTTACCGAACTTTTCAATATTACGGCTAAAAAGACAATGCAATTCAACATTTACAGCTGATGAAGCTTCATCGCACGAATCTGATATCTACAAAACTCTAACGACGAAGAATTCTCGTGAGATTTGCAATTTCACGACCTTCGAAAGCAACAGGGTGCAGTGGAGCAAGGTCATGAACTTCCAGGAGCCAGCTATCAAGATATTTTGTCCTGATCTTATCGCCCTGAGAGATACTTTCAGAACTGTCATCACAATTAGGCTGATTTATTCTTTGGTGAGACGATTTTCTTATTTCTTTTAAATGTCCGACATACCGACAAATATTAATAAAAAATAAACATTGGTAGACATACACAGCGCCGTATAGCCCCAAAACTAAGCAAATCATAAGCTTTAGCTATACCTAAGGTACTATGGGAGCTAGATAACTGATGTATGTCCCGGGTGGGGATCGAACCCATAAGAGAGCTACTACCAACTGAGCTGTGAGGCCAGTTAAAAGTTATAAAGGTATTATTTATCTTCCTTTATCCTGCGCTTCAGAGCTATAGCTATTTTTTTTATTATTATTGGTCTTTAGACTGTGACAGCAAAACCTGCAAAGGACAAGAAAAGCGTTCATTCCTTCAAGCCTCCGGGTGAACAAAGGATCGTTCTGGCAACCATGAAATGTGCGCTTCGAAGTCCCGATTGGAGTCAAACCTCGCAGCACTTCCATTGGGACGACTCTCTAGGCACCAATGATGCTATACACTGGGGAGATGGTGATTTATCCGTAAGAATAATTTAATTTTACGTGGATTTTAAACCATAGTCAGAACTAAACTTTCTTTCTTTCCGTTGCAACAATACCTATGCTTCTCACGGTCAATAATAAATCAGAGAATTAGTTCATTCTAGTTTTCCATCAACTACGCAAGTTATAGACAGTTTCTTACAACTTTATACTATTTATACTATTATTTTATTTTATACTTTTTCTAGGTTTTAGATGGGTCATACTTCATATGCCCATACCTATGTAGTGATTATTATATTATATAAACTTAATTTTAAAACTTAATCTAAGTATTCGATATTATGATACGGAAGAGCGAGGTCTCCTAACACAGGTATTTTCATACTTAAATGGAGACCTCAACACTTTTATATTTACTGTGATTAAGGAACAAATAAAGCATTATTATTATTATTATTATTATACAAATATACCTAGGTAGCTTGTCTTTGCATTCATCATCATTTTGTTTCCAGGTTCTTCAATACAGCCAAGCACCAGTAAAGACGGTGAAAGGAAAGCCCGATACTGATTTAGGGGGTTCCAGACAACTGCCTCCTGAAAACCTTACATGTCATTTTGGCTTTGGTATTGATACGTTACGGGCATGAAATATATAAATAATAATAATAATAAATATTGGCGGACTTTACACACATACTTACGACAAGTACTTAAATCTTCTGTTATTGTCTCAGGGTCGGAAGAAAGTCGGATTTTATGAGTTACCTTCTCGTATTATGGGTTATAAGTCTAGTGATCATCAAAACTTCAGTAACTTTCGCTTATGAATGAAAATATCTATAAAAAATAACAATCTTTCGGGTCAAATGCCGTTGAACGGCCGGTTAATACATTGGTGAACACTAGAAGGGTCAAGAATTTTAAATCGTAACAACTGTATAGCAATTTAAGTGGCCACATCCTCGATGAGAACAGTTCCAGATCTGTTATTGAGATAGTCGGCGCCTCGGCGGGCTAAGGAAATGGCCGGTAGGAGTCAAGAACGTTGGGCCAGCCAGGCCGAATACCTGCTGGCGTGTCTGGGATACGCAGTGGGTATTGGGAACATATGGAGGTTTCCATACTTGTGTTACCGGAATGGCGGAGGTAAATACTTTTAAGTCTACATTGATATAATTACTTTTCCAAAACTAAAAAGAAAACCGACATAATTCGAAGAGTCAAGAGACAATATTAGTTTTTTATGTTTTTTTTTAAAGATCTATTAAATCCTACGTAAATACAATTTAAATGGGACTAACTTTAAACTATTCTCTACACAATAGAAAAAAAAACATCCAAATCGAATTGCCAGAACCACCTTTCTTCGTCGATTTAAAATGCACAAATATTCTTTTTTTTGCCGTCATCCTGCATGAGGTGTGATTTTTTTCGACTGATGAATAAAACAATGGGGTGAAATTTTCTAGGCACTTCATTATAAGACGTGGTGGTTGGCATTGGATTTTGAGATATGAGCAAGGCAAAACTTGGCTTCAGATGCAAAGTCATTTCCTTTTATTCTTGACTTTCAAGGCTTGACGAGATCTCTAGCTGTCCTTTTCTATTTTAAACTAGCGACCCGCCCCGGCTTCGCACGGGTTTAGTACATATAAACCTTCCTCCTGAATCACTCTATCTATTAAAAAAAACCGCATCAAAATCCGTTGTGTAGTTTTAAAGATATAAGCAAACATACATACAGACGCGGGAAGCGGAAAGCGACTTTGCTTTATACTATGTAGTGATTTCCATTTTGATTTACAGGAGCATTTCTGATCCCGTATTTTCTCACGCTGTTCATATGCGGGATCCCATTGGTTTATTTGGAGACTACGTTGGGGCAGTTTGCTAGTGCAGGATGTATTTCTGTTTTCAACATAAATCCTTTGTTCAAAGGTAAGGAAACTTATAAACAGGTAACTCAAAATAAATAATCATACTTACAAAATACTGCTCCTTAAAGCTGGATGTTTTATCTTCAGGTGCTGGATATGCCACGATAGTCGTAAATGTTATAGCAATAATTTACTTCTCAGCGATCATGTCGTATCCATTGCTCTATATTTATCACTCAACGCAGTCTCCACTACCTTGGCAGAGTTGTAATAATTCTTGGAACACCGATAGATGTACTGAGGTAAATTAATTAATTGAGCTAATGAATGAACTAACTGAAGCGAGAGATTGAAGCATGCATGACGAAACGGTCACAATTTCGTCTACTAACCCCTAACAAAGCATACGAAGGACCATCTTACACTGACATTGTACCTAAATACCTACCTACCTATTTAATTCCGTTGATAGATATGTCTTTCTAGTAGGTACCTAATAAACACTAATAAAAGGATCTCGAAATATGATAGAACATTGAAATAATAAGTTTGTAATATCAAAAAAAATATCGATTTTTTTTTTTTGCTCGAATCGTGTTGTCACTGATACGGAACCAACATTTTCAGATAACACAAAACTCCAGTGTATTTACCTCGAATGGATCAATAACTACCCCAGAAGATGAGTTCTTTCAGTAAGTCGTAGGTACTAGATAGTTACCTACTTAGTTAATTAACACCTAGTGCAAAGTGTTATGCTATTTAATTAAATTACTTGATATTTCAAACGGGTATTGAATATCAATTAATATTGTGTTCCGATGGCTTAAGTTTTAAAAATGACCACTTTTTTATAGTTGGCTCTTACTGGCTTGATTGTCATAATACTAGTCCTTTTATTGTTTAGGTATTCTTACGAGAAACAGTATCGGTACCATCTTATTTTGCAGCATTCGCCTGCTCCAAATGTCTCCGAGCATCCATCAGATAGGCGGTATCGTCTGGCCCGTATTCTGGGCGAATTTAATTTGTTGGATCATCGTTTACTTCTGCATCTGCAACGGGGTCAAGAGCGTCGGGAAGGTAGAATCTTTAAATGTATTTTTCGATTCAGCGCCACTTGGCATGCTGCCGTCACGTCAATCACTCCGGAAATTCTCTTGTGGCATGAGTCGGGATGAATGAAGATATGTTTTACTCATACTTACCTATTACGTAGGGTGTACAAAGTACCTACCTACCTAGTTAGGCTAGTCAAGTACTTTTCTTAGCTTTTTAAATGACGGGAGTTCGTAAATAGGTAGGTACCTACATGTAGTTAGGTACCTATACTAAGCACCTGCAGCAGTGTAGCTTGACTAGCAGCGTTCATTACGGGTACTAAATCTATGGGTGACCGCTATTGGCATTGTTTAACAAAATGGCAAGTAGGTACCTACGTGAAATGTGCGATGCGAAATGCGTGAAAATCTAGATTGAGTTTACTCCACTTTTATCTTTTTCTCATTATTTACAGAACAATATTGCGCTTAGAACTTAAGAGGCGGGCGTTGAGGCTGGTATACCTACCTACAGTTATTTTATAACTTTTACGGTACCTACTCATAGTTATATCTGTAATCTCCTACTTTGTTCTGAATAGATGAATTTGAATTATGTTAGAGATATTGACAAAAAATCTGGCATAACGCTGACTGATCAAATAAAAACAGTAACACAAAATGCATAGCGCTTCCGTGCTTCTAGGTTCCAAGTCCCAAGAACCGTCAATGTCTGCAGCTAAAATCATTCTAAATAACCTCTCAGCACTCTCCAAACAGCCCGTAGATCCACTTTAGCTGTCTAGTGGTGTTATAATAGCAGCATAGCGCCATTATTCGTATCCGAACTTTGTCGAATGTGACGTCACGCTGCCCGAGTAGCATTACCCGAGTAGAATCGTAGCAGTTGTCGGGACACAGCGACACTGTGTGTGTTTTAGTTGCAAAATCGGACAAAATAATGTTTGTTTAGCAGTTACTAAGAAACTACAGAAACTATTTTCCATTGTGAATGTGATACCTACAGTTGTCAAGGTATGTATTTTTATATTTACATAAACGGGAACCTTCTGTTCTGTGGTTAATGTTTTAATAAGCAGACATCGTAAAGTTTTATAGTGGTCGCGCTTGGGACAAATCTGAACATAGGTCTCGCTCTAGTGACGTGAAACGCGCGTTCGCTCATTCGTTGAATGCTTGAGGGGAAGGGAGAGAGCGGGAGCAAGTTGAGATCACTTGAGCCTATGTTCAGATTGGTTGGGTGAGTATTGATTTAGCGCGAAATATGAATTGTGGCGGAAGAAATATTATTCATACTGGTCAATAGACTAATAGCGTTGATTGTTTGTACGTTTTTTTTAATTAAGCCTTTCATGTTATATTTATTTCAGGATGCCATTTAAAATAGTAAAGATTATCGAAAACGGAAAGTTTTGTCTATTGACCGTCCCGAAAACTTGGGAAAATGATGGCATTTTACGATGCCCGAGATTCAAATTCGAAAAGCTCCGTCAAGATCAACTATCGGTTCCACAAGACACCTGGCAAGTTATTGATTGCGTCGTAATAAGAAGCAATTTACGCAACTTTGAAGCTGCAGAAGCAGAAATCAGGCGTAAGAAAGGCGTTGATAGAGATGAGGTAGGTATTACCTTCTCCAAAAATATTTTAATAAGTTTCTATACTTAGTAATATTGCGTTAGATTTTACTGCATTTCCCGAAGTTATAATGCACTTGTACCATAAGATACCTACCGAGTTTAAATCTTACGATGTTCAACGGATTATGAGGCCGGAGCAGATCATATTTGTAATCTTGCTAACTAGGATTCAACATTCCATAGGTAGGCCTTTCTATATATTTTGAATTTTTTGTTTTAGATAAAAGAAGTCTCAAGCAATTCACCAGCAATAGAAGAACTGTTAGCAGGGATCCTTGTGGCAGAAGGCTCTAAATCGAGATCAGCAATATCGCGAGAAACAAGTCAGGAAGCAGCAGGAAGCAGCACTTACAAAAATGAAATTCCTTCTACCGTCTTTTCAGAAATGAATTCCAAAATTGATGCATTAACCACTATGGTTTCTGGAATAGCAAAAATACAATCAGAACTATGTGAAAATCAGAAAATAATAATGAACAAGTTTTCTGACTTAAACAGTAAATTTGAAGGAGTTATGAAGGGCACTTCTGTATCGTTGTCGCCAAGAAAATCTAAGCAACGTACTGAACGGATGCAGCCTATTGCTGATGTAAAAAGCTTAAATGAGCTCGAGCAATCTTTAAAAGATGAGCTCTATGCTAGAGAACTTAAAAATACCTTTTCAATTATTTGCGGAGTAGGAAAAGGAAGGGGTATTAACAACGCATATGCAATAATAGATGCATTGTTTGATAGAAAGTTCTTACTGGAATGTTCATGGTCTGGTGGCTCCCGCGGCAACACAACAAAAGTTTGTTTTAAAAGCTACAAAAACACCATCAACTTATTCTTTCAAATAGTGTATTCATCTGACAAAAAGTTCACAATGATGGAATGCGAAAACTTTTTTAAATTAATGCTAAAAAATGCAAAGTCAAGGTGTCGTTCTAAGAAACTAAGGGCGTCTCGTATGAGGAATCGGCAAAAAGTAAAACAATTGCCTGATATTGATGCTATTGATATTGTAGAGTTTGCAGAACTAGAAAACGTAAATGTTCACAAATCTGCACCCGCAAACGAAGAGCAAGAAGTTGTAAAAATAGAAATGGAATCCGAATCAAATGATGACGACTCAGATTATTTGCTCTAGAAAGTCCCTTTTTGTGTTTTGTTTATTTGGATTATTGTTTTGATTTTTGACCAATTGGATTTAATTAGACGTGGAATATAAAATGTAAGGCTCTTTGTGCTACTTCGGTATAGCATACATGTTAACTAATAATGCGTAAGGAAAGAGTTTAGCTATGTACTTTTATTTTGTAATACAGAAAATAAATTTAAAAACGTTGCATTCTTTACTCACTGAAATTCACTCCCAAAAGACAAATAAAGTCAAAAACCGTACCCTACACTAGGATTTAGAAAGGTAAGTGTATCAGGAAATATATAATTCATATTAATATATATTCATCTCTTGTCTTTTTAAGAACAACCGAACAAGAAAAGTTTACATACTAAGTTGTAATAATTTCTACCCGCAGATCGTGTACTTCACTGTACTTTTTCCGTACGTGGTTCTGCTCATACTGCTTGTTCGTGGCGTGACTTTGCCTGGAGCTTGGAAAGGCATATTGTTCTACATTCTTCCTGATTGGGGACAGTTGGCAAAGCCAAAGGTATATGGTTTATGTCGTACTTAGTAAAAGCAAACTAAAGTAGTGTAGAGTCGATATCTCGATGCAAAAGTTATACTCATTAATGACGGTTGTATGTCAATTTTACAGGTTTGGGCAGATGCCGCGACTCAGATATTTTATTCCCTTGGTCCAGGCTGGGGAGGTTTGGTCAGCATGGCCAGTTTCAACAGATTCAACTATAAAAACTTACGGTATACCATCTGACCATATTTTTTTCCTTTTGTACCTGGCCGTATTAAGCTTACTAAACTCGTCTTAATTATGTTTATTTTTCAGATCTTCAATAATCATACCGTTAGTAAACAGCGGGACTAGCATCTGGGCCGGCTTCGTCGTGTTCTCCGTGCTTGGTTTTGCAGCAGAAAGAGCTAACGTCCCAGTCGGCGAGGTGGCCACTGCAGGGCCAGGGTTGGCATTCGTCACGTATCCAGCTGCTGTGTCTATGATGCCGGCACCAAATCTGTGGGCGATCACTTTCTTTGTCATGCTGTTTTTCCTAGGCATTGATACTATGGTAAGCCGTCGTGTATAAGTTGAGCCCCAACGATACTTTCCGGCTTCGTACCCCGATAAAATGCCTATGTCATTCTCTAACCCATGAACAATCTCTATGTATAAAATCATGTACATAGATCGTTGTTTGTTTCTTATTTTTCAGTTTGTGACTATCGAAGCAGTAATTACAGGATTGTTGGACGAATTTCCAAGGTTATACGAGCGAAAACAGTTGATAACATTCCTTACATGTGTGGTGCTCTTCTTATTATCCATCATCTGCAATACTGAGGTAGGTATTTTTCTACTCCTTAACAATAGTCTCCTGAGAGCTCTGAGTTGAGTACGTTTTTGGCTCCTTTTTGATCTCTATCTCGCCTGGTGGTAACCGACAATGCGGTCGGAGATAGCACATAGCGCTGCTCCACGTAATGGTTCATGGAGCAGCATAAAGCTGAGATGGGGCCTGTTTGACCCATGCAGGTAGTCTGTGTTTTCATCTGTGTGTGTGTGTCAAATAAATGTATTTCATTTCACATTTGCCTAGTTACATACATCCTATTCATTCTCCGCTTGAAAGACTCTAAATATAGTGGTATTACTTATATAAGATTCTGATAGAAATGTTCGATGTTAGTGTCTGAAAAGATTGCGCATTCAAATATCTTTATTACCAGCATTAGCTTTTTGGCCGTTAAACCCAGACAGAAACAAAATTATTCTACTGTAGCTTTTCCAGAATTGGAACCGTGTATCTTGTGATTGAATAGCGCTCGCGTGCCTAAAGCTCTTGTAACGTCGTATGCATGACTGTGAGATCTTAGGGCACATAATTGAAGAGGCATTGGTTTTTCTTGAATTGCCTGCTAATAAGAGACTTTTCTAACTATTATAGCTGCTATTTTACGAGATCGAGTTTTAAAAGGGTTTCTTTAGTATGGCATATCACACAATCTAATCGTTAATACATCATAATACATTTGTTTATCAATTTATTATTTAATATTTGAATATATCAGTAGCTTGTAATATTAGGTAAGTTTGTATGAGTTGGTGATCAACTCTGTTGAAGGAGTTTTAGTCTTTCAAAAGCTTACGGCTTTATGGTTTTTTTCTTCTTTTTATATTCCGAAGTACGGAAGCACTCCTAATAGCTTTATAATATAACTAGCTGCTCGCCCGGCTTGTACCTGGATAAAGAACCCATGTGTTATTCTGATGTATAAGCTATATTACTGTAAAGTTTCATTTTAATCCGTTTAGTAGTTTTTGCGTGAAAGAGTAACAAACACACATACACACCCACTCACTCACTCACTTTCGCATTTATAATATTAGTAGGAAGTCTTCAATGACACTCTTGTGTTGTATTGTAGGTAGGTATTGCAATCCTTTTACTTTAAAAATGTTCGCTCTTCCAGGGTGGTCTTCACGTCATCGGATTACTAGATGCCCATGTGGCTATAGCGTGTGTTCCGTTAGTTTGCGCACTAGAAATCATAGCCGCAGTATACACGTATGGGCCTAAACGGCTAAGCAGCGATGTACTCTTCATGACTGGCCAGCCTTTAGCGAGGATATGGCTGATACTGTGGAGGTATATCCTCCCTATTATATTGTTGGTAAGTGGCCAATTGCTATCACTATAACCTCTATATCTTGCTTATTTGTCAGCCACGGTGGCGTGACGGACTACTGCCCGGCTGAACGCAAAAGATAATAGTTTATTTTGGGTCACAAAAAAATACATTACCTACAAGAAAATATATTAATAGATTGTAGATAAGTAATATTTGTGACAACAAAATTGGTCTTCTCTCAGCATAGAGCTATAGCATACCTACGCTACTATATCGCTGGTTTTCCGTTCATTAGTGGGTTCGATCCATGTAGCGAGTCAAAGTATGCATGATCTGCAATCTATTTGCTTTTACCCTCGTATTCAAGAACGACACTATGAGAACACGCACCCACAGTGGACGAAATCTTTTTTCATAAAAATCACTTTATGTGTTGTGCGACAATGCATATTATGACTAGAGGCACATTGTCGTGTGCCTCTAGCCAAAGTTGAGCTCTAAAAGCACACGGTAGCGTGCGCCATAGTGCCGCTGAACACAAAAAGTGATGTTTATGAAAAAAGATTTCGTCCACTGTGGGTGCGTGTTCTCATAGTGTCGTTCTTGAATACGAGGGTTAGTCTGGGCGCTGTGGTATCATAGTACTCGTAGTTTCTGATACCCTGTGGTTTATGTTTTTTGTTGACTGGTTTTTGAGACAAAGTTTACAATCCTTATAATATTTTCAGATCATAACAGTGTACTCGCTGAGAGGGGCATCAAGCATGGGATGGTTCGTAGCGCTAGTGTCCACCCTATGCATACCTTTGCATGCAATCAAAGTGATATACCAGTCGAGAGGACCTTCGATCATAGAGGCAAGTTCCACTGATGAGAAAAACTTTCCTCTGCGAATTGTTGGATAGAAATTCCCATAACTTTAGCATTAAGTTTGTATAGCAAATTAATTAGAAAAAAACATATATCTAATCCGAATTCATATGGAGTAGCTTGTTGTAGTAATGCAGCTTGCTCAAATTCAAATTCAATTTTAAAAAACAATCTAAAAACTATATTTTCTCTAACTAATTTAATTTTACAGCCGTGTTGGCCGAGTGGGAGGTACCTCGACTTTCAATCTGAAGGTCGTGGGTTCGAACCCGGGCGTGCATCAATGGATTTTTCTGTTCGAAAAATTTATATGCGCATCAAAAACACGTGCTCAAAACGGTGAAGGAAAACATCGTGAGGAAACCAGTTAGTATTCTTATAAGCGGCGATGGGCTTGCAACATGTCACGTATGGAATGCTAACTACTGCAAAATGTGGGCATGTGCCAAATATAATGTTTGGACGTGCCTCTGACTACCCCCACTAGACATCTTCAAATTATCTAAGCGTCTGGAGATCTGAGAGGATGTCTACCGTACTTGGGGATTACAGTCGTGATCCTATTTATTTATATATTTTTTTTAAATATATTTTCTTTAAATAATTTAATGTAACGTTTTTATTTTCAGAGAGTTAGAGAAACTTGCCAACCTAACGAACAATGGGGCCCGTCAGAACCGCACGTTCGTCAGCGTTGGATTTTAGATAGGCAGAAGAAAGAAACCCAAGTTTACGATTTAGATAGATACTAGCTGTTACCTGCGACTCTGTTCGCGTGGACGTGGATCCTTACTGTAATAAAAAACTCCTCCAAAAAACTATCTTATGTTGTTTCTCATGATCGGGTAATATTTTGTTAAATTTCATCAAGACTGATCTAGGAGTTTAGTCGTGAAAATATAAGAAACAAGCAGAGAGACAGAGTCTTAAGAATTTACAAAATTAAGTAAGGAATATAATATCTATCGTTTAATTATTAGACGTTATAAAGTACTTTTTAAGAGAAATAAAAAACCTTCTTGGTAATTGTCACTTTTTTCTGTCACCGAAATTGTCATCATTTCATCAAATTTTATTTACATTTTAGGGTAAGAGGCCGTTCCATGGCCTTCTAAATTTTTCGGTTTTATTATAATTTCTACCAAAATTTTAGTTATGTAAAGTAACATCTTACAATCAATTCTAAATTCTCAGCGATTAGCAAAATTTTAAAGTAACCGTAAAAAGTGATTCATAGATTAAACAAAATTTTAAAGTACTTAATTGAAAAACCAGAAGCAAACATGGGCGATGCACCTGCAGCAACGGCCGACAAAGACAAAAAAGTTAAAATTCAGGTATTCTCAAAAAATATTTTTATTTGTTTAGTAAAAACCCTCGCGACTTCGTTCACGTGAGGTTATTTTCAAACATACCTTAACCCCTACTGCACTTCCTTAGAGCCTATGCACATCGTGTTTAAACGCGCCGTCTACACGTGTTTGTTGCTATACAGACGCGATGCGCACGAAAGTTCTACAGGCTGCATCTAACCTGCGTCAGTATCGCGTCTGTATAGGAAAAAAACGCGTCGACGCCGCGTTTAAAAGCCTGTAAGGGTTGAATTGGGGGAATTCCTTTTTTAACACACCCTTACACATCAAAAAGAATACACCCTCTAAATTTCAAGATAAACACCCGTATTCATGCACGACACTAACCCTCGTATTCAAGAACGACACTATGAGAACACGCACCCACAGTGGACGAAATCTTTTTCATAAAAATCACTTTATGTGTTGTGCGACACTGCATAGTGTGACTAGAGGCACATTGTCGTGTGCCTCTAGGCAAAGTTGAGCTCTAAAGGCATACGGTAGCGTGCGCCATAGTGCCAGTCAACACATAAAGTGATTTTTATGAAAAAAGATTTCGTCCACTATGGGTGCGTGTTCTCATAGTGTCGTTCTTGAATACGAGGGTTAGAGAACGTACAGTAGGCTCCGACCCACAGTGGACAAAATCTTGTTTTAGAAACATCACTTGGAGTGTTGTGCGACAGTCGCACAACGGGTGTACGGGTGGTATTACGGGTGTAAGACCAGTGGTTTAGGCTGTGCGTTGATATAAAATCAGTCAGTAACGCAACAGTTTTATATATCTAGATTCTTATTCTTATTCAGGTGATTCCTTACTGAACCCTGATTTTAACTATATCCTTATACCAGATTCTAGTAACTAAAACATATTAGACTTCGGGCCTTTTTTTATTACCTACCTTACCGGCAATTAACCTACTTGAGACTTGTAAGTTAATTACCGGTTAAAGTAGCGAATGCTTGACTGAGACGCAAGAGGCGCAAGTTTGATTCCCGGACAAATGTTTGCATGATCTGCAGATGTTGCAATGAAATTCTTCATAGAATCAAATACTTTTACAACTGTTTTATGCTCCCAAAAGGCAGATGTTTCAAACCCGTTAATATATTCTATTATGTATTGCTCCAACCTATTTCTAAATGGTATTGCTTGCTTACTGTGGATTACACTAGGCCATAATTATTGCTATTAAGGTGATATGTGAAATGTTTGGTTTTTTGTATGGGCTGAGATTACCCGGATAAGACGGAAAAAGTTATAAAACTGCATTATCTTGAAAACCATCAAACTTAAAAGGAAACTGTCTATAATTTACTTAGTATGAATATCTAACGAATTATATAAAAAAAAACTGTTTAGCTATTCAGCTTTGATTCAAAACGAAACTAGTGTTTTTGAAGAGCCAACTTTGGAAAATAAATCTATCGAGAAAGTTTCACCAATCGTGTGTCTATCTATAATTTATCTAGATTATATGCTTAAGTTAAACAACCCGAGCTAATAAAAGCGTGTTAAAAAAAATAAAACTGTGTTTTGCGGTTATTGAGAAAAAAATGATTCTGCATTCATAAAAAACATTGGAACAGGTGGAGGGTGAAGATGAAGCTCAAGAAGGCGAGATGGGGCGTAAGAAAATGAAGCGGTTCCAGCTCCCACCCCATCTTCCGCGCTGGTGGCAGGCCAAGATCATACAATATGCGTAAGTTCAAACTTTAGGTAGTGCAGTAGGTAGGCAGACCGACAGACGTAGTTATCATCATCTCATCATCTTCCTGCCCTTATCCCACTTAAGTGGGGTCGGCACAACATGTGTACTTCTTCCATTTCCCTCTATCAGCCGTCATCTCATCACTCACTCCTTTCTTACCCATATCATCTTTCACACAGTCCATCCATCTTTTCTTCGGCCTACCTCTACGTCTACATCCATCCACATTCATTCCTAACACTCTTTTCGTTACATGGCTTTCTTCCCTCATCATAACATGCCTATACCACGCTAACCTATTGCTCCTAATTTTTTCCGTCACAGGCGCTACTTTCAAGCTTCCTCTGATAAAACGTCCGACAGACGTAGTCTTGTCCAAATTTCCATAATCCCATAGAAAATAGCACTTTCGGTATTTTACAATATCCAGACAACTTATCTTATTATTTTTATTTCTAAACCACCATTTTCCCACTTCATGTGAGGTCGGCACGACATGTTGCGAATGGATTTGTCTTATGCTTTTTATGTCTCCTGCCCTGGATTATCATCACCAGGGCTGACTGGTTTAAAATCAGGCGTAGTTCCCACCTGTCAAAATGTTTATATGGCTCTGTTATCTAACCGAGATTGATATGAGTGAGAGTTTGATCCAATAAACCACATCATGATCTGGAATTATCAATACGAAGGCAAACTGATAATAATGAATTTGTAAATTTAGTTAAGTTTGTATGTACCTATTTATATCTTTTATTTCGTTGTAATTAATATATTTTCATTTTCATTTTTTCATTTTCTTGTTTAAACAATTTCCTGCTTCGACAATAACTGCTATCTAATGCTTACGCTTAAGTGAATTTTATAATTGGTTCCACTATTCTGACGTCAGCATGATTTGTTTTGACAAAAACATCTTAACATACCTACCTACGAATGTAATCATCTCTGGCACGTGCTGGCGTGACCTCATGCAGTTATCATCGCAGATATCATATTTTGGTCCCAAGGAGTTGAAATAACGGCAATATTTGAACATTCAAATGCAATACACATCGCGAATTTTCAACAACAAAACTTAAACATGTTTTTGCGAGCTTTATCAATTTCCACCATCGTGTACCATCCTACCTTTATGTGAGTCACGTGCCATCAGACACTGTTCAATCAACAGCTTAGTCACCGACTTTTCGTGAAAGCAATCTTCAGAATACGAGGAATGCATTGAGTCATAATATTCCCCCCGAAGGTTTCCTTAACTCGGTCAATGCAATGAGGAAAATAAAGCAGTTTCTCAGGGATGTCATAAAAGTTTCAATGTCTAATTATTCGTTTGTTGTGAAGGACGACCATGGTAGGATGACCCGGTCGCGAGTGGCGACGTTGGCGCTATCCGGGTCACCGCCCAATGATCCGGATAAAATGAATGCGCCGTTTAGGTAGTTAGTCCACTACGCGCGAGTTCCAAACAAATCGCATTTTATGTTGGATAAACTTTAGAAATTTGAATCATTATTCAAAAATATTGGCATGTGTACCTTTTGAATGCATATTAGCGATCAATATAAAGCAATTTGTTTTTCGTTTACCAAGAACTTTTTTCATTACCTACAAGCCTTTCATCGTGCCATTCAAAGTGCAAGCTCTTCGCTCGAACAATTAGCGGCAATTAGAACCTCGATTCAGTGTCGATAGAAAGCGCGGGGAATCCATGAAAGGTGTCAGGTCGTTAGATTAATGTTCGCGTGTGTGACTCTGGCAACTAGCACGTGGGGTGTCGACGGCGGCGCCAGGTGGCTCCGTGGCCCGGCAGTCATTGCACCTTGGGCCGCGCGACCGGCCACATGCACAGTGGTACACGATGCAACGAACAGAGTCCAGTGCTTCTGAGGGATCCTTCTGGACGACGATAGAGCTGCTCGCTGGCAGAGACCGCGGAAGGAGACGATCCACGACAGATCTTGAGGACTATGTCATCGAAGTCCCAGCGAGGAGCGACTCGTCACTCAGGTGCCTGTTGCTTTCTGCATGCAGCAGCTTTTTCTTGCCTGCATTCATTCGCAGCAGGGTGTTGCTGGAATTTATTCTAATCATTGTTACTTTTATACAACTTTAAAAGCGATACTTTGATACGGCACTAAAAGCTTGACGACAATCAACTCCGCGAACGTTCTAAACTTTACAATTTAAAACTTAAACAAACACAAGAACAATTTAACTTTTTAACGTGTATTTTTGATACTTTCCGATCAAGGATAATCTTGTTGAGTACAAAAAGGGATCTTTTAAAATCTTTCAGAACATTAGCACCTTTAAATCACCGCAAATTTATAATTTTGTCCTACTAATGAAGGTTCACCATAACTATAAATATTACACGGGTCTTTGTCACGTATATCTATACCTACTTAACCATGACATAACATAGTCTAAACGTGTCGGGAAAATAAAAAAAACCGGCCAAGTGCGAGTCGGACTCGCGCACGAAGGGTTCCGTACCATTATCTATAAAAACAGCAATAAAATCATGTTTGTTGTATGGGAGCCCCCCTTAAATATTTATTTTATTCTGTTTTTAGTATTTGTTGTTAAAGCAGCAACAGAAATACATAATCTGTGAAAATTTCAACTATCTAGCTATCACGGTTCATGAGGTACAGCCCTGTGACAGACAGACGGACAGACAGACAGACAGACGGACAGCGAAGTCTTAGTAATAGGGTCCCGTTTTTACCCTTTGGGTACGGAACCCTAATAAAAGGTAATATGTGATAAAGACCCGTGTAAAAATGAATAGTCAGGTTTTATATGACGGTCATTCTGTCCGCGCTCATGTTTTGAGCAAGTACCTACTCGGGTTCTGGTTCAAAGTGCTCGTGATAATGCTCAAAATAGGTATGTACCAGATTGTACCTACTGCCATTTTGCGTCATTCACACTTCCATTTATTCGGTAACGTAAACATTTTGCTAGATACGCTTTATTACTTCTCAGTGTTGTCTTGCGCAATTTCGATAAACTATTGTTTAGTTAGATTACCTCTTACCTCTCTATTGTTTAGTTAGATTAACCCCCAAGCACAGATTTTCAGATGTATTTTTATTAATTTTGTAAATATTATTATTTCGATCTCGATTATTACGATCTCGACTTTGTACCCAATAAAAGCAAAGTACAGTTGATTGATACTTAAAAAAAAATAGGTTCACGACTGTAATCCTTACGTACGGTAGACAGACATCCTCTCAAATCTCCAGGGGCTTAGATCCTTTGAAGATGTCTAGAGGAGGTAGTCAGAGGCAAACATGATATTTGGTACACTCCCACATTTTGCAGTAGTTAGTTTTGATACATAATTTCTTAGACATATTTCCTTTCCGTTTGATTTTTAAATTGCAATGCTCTTCGTATCCGGTGTAGGTAGGGCTGCCATCCGTCCGGGTTTCCTCGGATTTGTCCTAGTTTAGAGGGCGTCCGGGGAGCGTCCGGGTCCGGGTTTAAAATTTGCCCACCCGCGACACAAGCACTGTGCCGGAATTGTGAAATCAACTTTTCGATTAAGGGAGCCGTTTGTGAAATATTAAGCTTTAAATTGCTGGGCTCTAAAATCCGGGGTTTTCACGTGTCTTGTCCTGGTTGCCAAATTTTAGAGATGGCAGCCCTAGGTGTAATTGAACTAAAGAGTCAAGAGTCAGTCGCCGAACTTTATTGATAGTATTCACTTTGCAAATTAGGCGGTTTGAGGTTAATGATTCGAGTTGCTGTGAGATGATATTAAAAAGTATAGCGGATAAGTAGTTTTAATTTTATTTTATTAAATACTAGCGACCCTCCCCGGCTTCGCACGGGTAGCATGTTATTATACATATAAACCTTCCTCCTGAATCACTCTATCTATTAAAAAAAACCGCATCAAAATCCGTTGTGTAGTTTTAAAGATATAAGCAAACATACATACATACATACATACAGACGCGGGAAGCGGAAAGCGACTTTGCTTTATTGTACTACATGTAGTGATTACTATTTTTAGATACCTACTTATCAAATAGCCCAAATGATTGAGAAGAGTATGATGTAGTGTACATAAAATACAGTCTTAAAATTTAGCTTTAACGTGAATATAAAAAGAAAAAGATTAAAATTAAAAAAAAAACTGGCCAGGTTCGAGTGGGTCTCGCGCACGAAGGGTTTCGTCTATAAAAACGGCAAAAAAACACGTTTGTTGTATGGGAGCCCCACAAAAATAGAATTAAAAAAATATATATTCTATTTTTAGTATTTGTTGTTATAGCGGCAACAGAAATACATCATCTGTGAAAATTTCACTGTCTAGCTATCACGGTTCATGAGATACAGCCCTGTGACAGACAGACGGACAGACGGACAGCGAAGTCTTAGTAATAGGGTTCCGTTTTTAAACTTTGGGTACGGAACCCTAACAAAAGAAATACTTTTTTTTCAGTTTCTCGAAATATTCGAATCTACACCATTGTCTTTAACTATCTACACATCTTCAAAGAACGAAAAATTACTAAAATAGTGAAACTCGCAAATATCTTCGTTTTTTTTTTAAGAATTATGAACTTATGTTATATCTTATGTAGTTTATCAACTTGTGTCGCCACATCGCGTCTAGGCCCCGACTGAAAACCAGCGCCGCACCACGCTTCGCCTACTCCGTAGGTTCGGTGCTGTGCGGCTCAATGCTGAGACGGGGACCTATTTGCCCCCACATGGCACAATGTTGATTGTTTTTGTTCACTTTTGTTCTCTTTTATTTAATAACTAGCAGTCCGCCCTGGCTCCGCACGGGAGTAACGTATTATAACGATTTTATGGTTATTTTTTTACCCAAGGTTATTATTAAAACTTCGATAATGTAACCACATTATCGAAGTTTTAATAGGGATCCCTATTTTTTTCAAACAATAAATATAGCCTATGTTACTCAGAGATAATGTAGCATTCTAATGGTAAATGATTTTTTGAAATCGATCCAGTTGTTTTTGGATTTATTCAATACAAATATACAATATCTTTCCTCATAATAACATTAGTACCTATAGATTATTACACTCATATTATTTTGGTTTTTATTCATATGTTGGGTTACATTATGGAAGTTTTCATATGGATCCCTAATAGTTAGACATATGGTATTGGTGACTTATTTGTAGATATTGATGTCCTCTTTAAAACTGTAGTACATTACTTTGCTCTATTGTTAATAATTTTTGCAGCGTACGCGATATAAGGATTTTTTTTTGCTTTTGATTCACACGTTGGGTTACGTTATCGAAGTTTTCATACGGATCCCTAATAGTTAGACAAATGGTATTGTTGACTTATTTGTAGATATTGATGTCCTCTTTAAAACTGTAGTACATCACTTTGCTCTATTGTCAATAATTTCCGCAGCATACGCGATATAAAGATTTTTTTGGATTTTTTATCACACGTTGGGTTACATTATCGAAGTTTTCATACGGATCCCTTATAGTTAGACATATAGTATTCTTGACTTATTTGTAGATATTGATGTCTTCTTTAAAAATGTAGAACATTACTTTGCTCTATTGTCAACAATTTCCGCAGCGTACGCGATATAAGGATTTTTTTTGGATTCTTTTTCACACCTTGGGTTACATTATCGAAGTTTTCATACGGATCCCTAACGTTTTTGAAAATATTCTATAGCCTATGTTCATCAGGGATAGCGTAGAATTCTAATGGTAAAAGAATTTTTCAAATCGGTCCAGTAGTTTTGGAGCCTATTCGATGCAAACAAACAAACAAACAAACAATCAAATCTTTCCTCTTTATAATATTAGTATAGATTGTGTTGTGCCTATGGAGCAAATAAATGTTTTTTCTTTCTTCTTATCAGAATAAAAAAATAAATAAATAGGATCACGACTGTAATCCCCAAGTACGGTAGACATCCTCTATTACCTATTGGAACACTCTGTATCTGTATCAGTAATGACGCGAAATTGTTGATAGCCGAAATTACCTACCTACTAAGAAATCGAAACAAATCAGTAAAAGCTCACAAAAATATTTATCCGATGCTTTTCCTTATTCAAATCGTTAGACATCTCTATTACCTATTGGAAAACTCTGTATCTGTATCAGTAATGACGCGAAATGGTTGATAGCCGAACTACTAAGAAATCTAATCGTAAAATCCTACAAAAATATTTATCCGATGCTTTTCCTTATTCAAAACGTTAGACATATCTATTACCTATTGGAAAACTCTGTATCTGTATCAGTAATGACGCGAAATGGTTGATAGCCGAACTACTAAGAAATCTAATCGTAAAATCCTACAAAAATATTTATCCGATGTTTTTCCTTATTCAAAACGTTAGACATATCTATTACCTATTGGAAAACTCTGTATCTGTATCAGTAATGACGCGAAATGGTTGATAGCCGAACTACTAAGAAATCTAATCGTAAAATCCTACAAAAATATTTATCCGATGCTTTTCCTTATTCAAAACGTTAGACACATCTATTATCTATTGGAAAACTCTGTATCTGTATCAGTAATGACGCGAAATAGTTGATAGCCGAACTACTAAGAAATCTAATCGTAAAATCCTACCGAATTCAAATCAGTAAAATCCCACAAAAATATTTATCCGATGCTTTTCCTTAAGACATCTCTATTACCTATTGGAAAACTCTACTGTAACTGTATCAGTAATGACGCGAAATGGTTGATAGCCGAACTACTAAGAAATCTAATCTAATAAAGGATTTTACAAAAATATTTATCCAATGTTTTTTTCCTTATTCAAAAGGTTACAATATTATTTTTATTACAACAAATATACCTACCGCAATAGATAAACTGCACAAATAGATACCATTTTTATTGCCAATTTCATGAAGATCCATCGGCTGATATATGAACGAAAACTTGTAAATACAGATTTACATCGCGTGAATTTTATTACTCCAGCTATCGAAAACATGGTTTAGTGGCCTGTTTACTTTAAAAATATGCAGCACTACTGAATTATATTCAGTCGATTGAGTTCAGTCGTTCTTAACAGATAGTCTATTTATTAATTAAGCAAGCTGGCTTTAAAAAAAAACGGTGAAGTTTGAGCGTCCTAAAAACTTCAGTCACCAGATTATTACCTGTATAAGCGTTAAAAATAAATAGGTACACTAGCTTCCGCCAGCGGCTTCACCCGCGTGGTATCGAGATAAAAATTAGCATATGTGATGTATATTCTGTGATATTCTGATGTATAAGCTATACAGCTATACTACTGTAAAGTTTCATCTAAATTCGTTCCGTAGTTTTTGCGTGAAAGAGTAACAAACACACACACAGCACACACCCACTCACAAACTTTCGCATTTATAATATTAGTAGGTTTTTTTTTAAATTTATTTCCTTATGCTTAATGTATTCGAATGATATTCGCATTTTTGGGACAGCCACTATATAAAACTCTTACGTTATTGGCTGACTGACTGACTGTTAGGCTGCAGAGCTTCACACGGCAGCTAAAATCTGCTAGTAATATAAGACTTACGGCCGTCATCATTTTTTGTCAGTGTATTTAAGCAACAAGCTCCGTAACGACTTAAACTGTTAATATAGGTACACTACCTTGTCTACTGTTTTCATACTGTAGGTACAGGTCTCACCCTTCTGCGTATCGCCAAAATGCCATTATCACGTTGCGTGTGACACGTGTCCTGCAAAGTTTTCGTGGTCGAAGTGTAGTTACTATGGCAACATTATGGTAAGGTACTTCTTAATACTATTACTTATTCTATGGAATAAAAAGTTTTTATTCTTATCATCGTGCGGGGCATCCCACGGTGGTTCGACTTATTCGAGTCATTATTATGAAAAAACAAAGTGTCTTCCTTTAATTAGAGACAGTAAGAAAAGTGCTAGTGGACACTTTCTTAGTTTAATAATAATATAGTAATTTAGGTCAAAGTAAAACTACTCATTAGCCTGATATTGTAGTATTATTAGGGTACATTATTTATAATAATGTACGCTAACAATAAAAAAACAGTGCTTAATTAGTCATAATAATGTATACATGCAATGTCATATTATTTATTCTTGCTCAAATAAGTTTGTATTATTAATAAATGTCTACATTTATATGTCTACATTTTATTCATGCACACTTTTGCCCCACGTGGGGTGTCCAACGCCTAGCAGATTACCGAGTTCTGTTTATGGACTACATGGCTGGCCTAGAGACACACGATAAAAATTTAGGTAGGAACTTATATATAAATTTGTTTATCTGGAACTTAACGCAGACAATGCCTTCCCAACATTGTATCGTATGAAAAATTTATGTAAAAGTACCAAAATTAAATTAGTTAAAAATAAACGGACGAAGCTTTTCGAATTTTGACTCTTTCAGTGACATTCAGCATCAATAAAAACACTTCAAAGAAAGAAAACACCAAAATAAATATGACTAAAAAGATTATGTTTCGAACACAACACGATTTTTCATGCCATTATCCGGTTAGTCACTTCAAAAGTCAGTGCCCAGTTATTTTTAACATTCAGAGCGAATATATGATGTGACAACTTCTAAAGCATTTACTGTGAAGTGTACCTAGCTTATCCCTGTTTAGCACGAAACAGTGCTAGGTAAAGTTTAAAAAAAGGATCAATACTGTAATCCCCAAGTACGGTAGACATCTTCTCAGATCCCCAGACCGTCGTGGGGGTAGTCAGAGGCACGTCCAAACATTATATTTGGCTCATTCCCACATTTTGCAGTAGTAAGCATTCCATACGTGACAGGTTGCAAGCCCATCGCCGCTTATAAGAATAACTGGTTTCCTCACGATGTTCCTTCACCGTTTTGAGCACGTGTTTTTGATGCGCATATAAATTAATTAGATTTTTCTAATTATAATTAGAAAAATTTATTGATGCACGCCGGGATTCGAACCCACGACCTTCAGATTGAAAGTCGAGTCACCTCCCACTCGGCCAACACGGTCATTACTTTAATACATTTATTCATAAAAAGTCAATATACATGTCACTTACTTATGAATAGCATGATCTTAGGCTAAAGGTATACGGAGCGCCCCCTAAAAAAGTGCGCCGGATATTATAGATTACTTACTTCTGCCCGCCGCTTCGCTCACGTAGTCTATGTCACTCTTCGTCCCATGAACTTTTTACACAACAGTCATGATTTATTCAAAATATAATGTCGGTATGTTGCTCCATTGTTGCTCCGTAGCTGCGTGAAAGAAGGATACACCAAGAAACACACATTTATATAAAATAATACTAACTTCCGATCACAGCTTCGCTCGCGTGGTACCTGAAGAAAGAGTATCCTACACGCTACTCCAAGACATAAGCTATTTATATTCTAAGTTTCATTCGAATACGTTTGGGAGTAATTGAGGCACAAACATCCAATCATCCGCGCATAATTTTGGACTTATAATATTAGCACCTAGGAACACCTAGTATCTAAGATAGTCAGGAATTGTTTCTAAGCTTTATATCCAAGTACAACACGTTTGCATCTGTAGATAAAGAGACTAGTGCTTTTATAAGTATTTAAGTATGGTACGAGTATGACGTCATTAATATTATCGACACTCGTGCGTGACTTCGTCTCAGCGTAAACACTGGTAGCCTTACTAGCATTGTTTATCCCCAGCTTCAAGGCTACCTACTTCTTCTGAACTATTTTTTTTCTTTCACTAATTTTTATCATTACATCAACTTTTTACCCAAAATTAGGTTAGTTATACTTACGCTGATGTTTACGTGTTTCGGCGTTATTTACAAGACATCAAAGAAACAATGTGGATATCAGAATAATATTGTTAAAAGACGCTTCTCTTACAAGTAGTAAGGAAAACGTGTCATCGACATATTTATAAGACTCTTTGTATTGACTGACTGATGAACATGGTACCAGATATATATCATTTTACGTTTTAGTTAGATTACGCAGTAGAAATCAAAGGAACGTTTTTGATTCTTAATACTAGTAATTCAATATCTTGAGGAAATCGAATAAGGTTAAATAAAAAAAAATTACATTTTATTTAATGTATTTTGTTTAATGTTCAATTTAAAGGTCCTGATGGCCTGTCCTGGTCCTTGGTTTAAACTATACTCGAAACGATGTAGTATTGATACGAATATACTCACGAAATATCGTTTTCAGTTCCCGAGTAGACCTACTTGATCATTTTCGGTAATTTTATTCAGGAATAAAATTAACTATAGGTATAATAATAACCATACTGGACTAGAGTTGCAGAGGACAGAGCACAATGGAGATAGTTGGAGGAGGCCTATGCCAAAAGGCACTCCGAACTGCGGGACACCATAAAAACTTTGTTGGTCCAAACATTTCCAGTTATCAATCATTGTACCCAATCATCATCATCATCACCATTTCAGCCACATGACGTCCACTGCTGAACATAGGCCTCCCCCATAGATTTCCAGAAAGACCGATCTTGTGCAGCCTGCACCCAACGGCTCCCAGCGACCTTTATCAGATCGTCTTAAGTTCTTGTACCCAAAGTTTGGAAATAAACGGCTTTATTATTATTATAACAATAACCATGTGCGTGCGAAGCCGGAGGAGGAATCTGTTAACCTGTAAAATCTTATCGAATACTATTTGTTTCTATGCATCATATTATGCATAATATTATCTTATTATGTTTTTTTAATTGCTTTGGATAACAAAAAACTGATAAGCGACAAAGTTTTGTAAAAGTTGCTGAATGTTTTGTTGTTCAACTATCTAATGGCCTTTGAACAAACAACGTTTATCGTGGACGATTAGAAACACGGACACGAAATAAAGTTTTATATTAGACTAGTGGACACCCTCGCGACTCTGTTCACGTGAAGTTACTTTCAAACAGACCTACCCCCGCTTAGGAGTAAAATACCAGGAATTTATTTCTTTTCTTTTCCCTTTTACATTAAGAGGAATATACAATCCAAATTTCAAGTGTCTGGGACCAGATGTTTAGGCTGTGCGTTGATAGATCAGTCAGTCAGTCAGTAATGCAGTAGTTTTATATATTTAGAAGATAAAGTAGGAGCTAACCGAAAATAAAACTAATAGTTCACTCAGAACTGGAAATGCAAATGAAAAGTGCGAAAAACCCTTTCTCAATCTTGTCAGGTTCCGAAGCTAAAATATTGGTAAAAATACTCTTAGTAGATTGTGTCAAGAATTACAGGCCTCTGGGGGTCATAGTCAGTCACTAGGTTAAAAGTGCACCATTTTATCACGTCACCTTAAACTTGTTTTTTTTTTTAATTATCTTTTAATTTTCGTAAAGTATTTTTCGGCTTTCGACCTTGTGTCGCGAGAACCACAACACCACGCCCTTGGCACAGTATATTATTCACATTATAACAGTAGCAGAACACCATTTCTCTTCGATAAATAATACACATTATCAGACGTCACACGATCTCGTGATGTGACGAGTGCCCGACTGACTGCTGTATGACCCCGAGGTGGGAAAAATATTTGTTAGATCTGTACATTTTTCTGCCTGATCGAAGTAATATCGTGCCATGGTACTCATTGTTTGTACTCACGATACAGGGAATCATAGTGTAGAGTTGATACTATACATGTGACAGTTTAAGTAGCATGCATTGCAAAAGTTATGTATATAATATTACGTTTAACCAAATGATTAAAAAAATTTCAAAGTTCTGCTATTTTCTACGAGTATATACTGTAATTTACTTATTCTGTGGCTCTTGTTCTATAAACCGTTGCCTAGCAACACGGTGCTACGCCGTAGAGCGTATAAAAGTTGTAAACTACTCACAATACTCGTAGTTTTTTACTGTCAAAGTTTGAAGCCCCCATTATTTTTGTCAGAGAGCCGGTATTAAATACAATAATATGGTTAACAGCTGATTCGAGTTTTTATTATCTCTAGATTCATCATATAACACTATGTAGTTGCAAAAATTATTTTTTTTTTTCGGAAAAAGAGCAAGAAAAATCTTAAAATATATTTTTGTGTTTAAAATTCTGACTAGGTACATAAGTATATTATTATTATAATCACTATTGTTGTGGAGTTGGTAGTCAATGGTGAATTTTGGCAAGTTATTCAAACCCCATAAAATATGCATCGCATTGCATTCAAGGGCAGTGATTCGTTAAATTCATACCAACTCCATCCATGTATGCCTCACAAATGTGCTGAAGTCACGTGAAATAAGGGATCCAACGCAACGGGAAAGACTCAAAATTAGGCAAATTAAGGTCTTCCGAAGAAAAATTACATTATTAATATAAATTAAAGAGGGTAGATGCCGTAAGCATAAGTACTTCATAGTAGTTTATCATGCATTGAGTTCTTTACAAAGTCAATCGATCGCTGTCAAATGAGTAGGTGCGTTTACCCTAATTTCTATAGAATGTTTGTGTTTTCTATAAAACTTGCACGCGAGAGAACATAAATAATGAAAGATTTAAATAAATGTTCTGTTTTACATTTTCGTAAAAAACTATAAAGATAACTTAACATTTTACCAGTCATTTGAAGATATTCATGAGGGTTGGTTAGAAAAAGTAACGACATGAAAAACTAAAACCACGTCTAAAAAATACTCGTATCTCACAACTTTGATGAGTTCCGCTTTGATGGTGAAAGTTAGGTGCTAAAAATCCAATTTATGGCGAATTCACACCGTCGAATGTGTAGAGTTCTTTAGGCGAAACTTATACCTACATGTGGTGTCAGTGGAGGCCGTGCCGTACCGTGCCAGGCCCTCGCACGCCGCGAAAGGACCAGACTGTGACCCGAGCACCTAGCGTCAAAACCACTAAAACTTTACGGCGACTGCGAGACGTCTAGCTAGACCGCGGGCTCCGCGTCCCGCGTCCAAAAAAAGTGTTCATAAATAGTTTTTCAAAACGAGTCGACAAAAGCGCTCAAACGGCCCTGCGCGGCAGTGGTAAGCTAACAAATGAACAGCGTTACGTATCAATTTATTATCAATATCACTTTATAAACCTATTTTAGGCACTAGTCTCTTCACAACACAGGTCCACATGCTTGTAAATGGCCTAGTTAAGTGTGAATATCATAGACATATGTGTAGTATAAGTAGTAAGAAATAAACACTATTTATTATTACTATGTAGTCTATCTTGTAGTTCAGAAAAGTAAGCTTACTGGTAGTATTTCAATCTGAATGATTTGCGTGATGCATCGCTTATCTAGGCACTTGATTTGGCGTTGTAATAGGAAATTCTTTTTGCGCCTGGAACATTCATTTGAATAATCTATTCACAAATTATATGCTATAGTTGAGCGTTCTTTTGTATCAATCTATCAATTCAGCTTAACCTCGTTTCTTGTTTAATGTTGTCGAGTTGTTATTCCATCATGTGTGAAGTGGCGTTGGGTTGCGACATGTGCCCTTGGAAGAAAATCTCCTATTTATATTGGCAAAGTGCCTCTTAAGACTACATGGGTACACCGTACAATTAGATGATCGATTAGGTACTAAAGTTTTTATTTTACCGAGTATGATCTATTTAAAAACTAAATACGCGGATAAAAGCGAAAGGGATTCGCGTTACAAGGGTTTTATTAATTGAGTTTTTTATTCTGCTTTTTATGGTAAAGTAAACGTATCATTTTGAAATAATATCTTTATCGTGAAAAGTTTCTGCTATTATGTTTTCAGCTTAATAGAAATCTAGGTAGGAACCTGAAGTAATATACTTATAAAAATAGGAGATGTGGCTTGTTCAGAAGTATTTCTTTTATCGTTTCGAACAAAAACAATCGTCGACTGGGAGCGCCTTAACATACAGAATTACTAGATATAGGTTGTTGAACGATTTTCGGATTGACCTTGAGACGTCATCAAGGTTATTGAATAGAATCCGATGAGGTGTCTAGAATTTGAGAAGGGGATGTCTACCTGCTACCAATCTTGGGGATTGCAGTCGTAAGTTTATTTTTTTAGGGTTCCATATCTCAATGTAAAATGACAGAAGCACTTAGCTCAAAAACTAAGAGTTGCAGCGATCTGACTTCGTGTTAGGTGCTTGTAACCCTCATGATATAGATATTTTTCTTTGAGAATATATTTTTACATGAGTAATTTCCTGTGTTTTGTCATCATTTCAGATTTCATTTATTTATAACTAGCGACCCGCCCCGGCTTCGCACGGGTAGCATGTTATTATACATTATAAACCTTCCTCCTGAATCACTCTATCTATTAAAAAAAACCGCATCAAAATCCGTTGTGTAGTTTTAAAGATATAAGCAAACATACATACAGACATACAGACGCGGGAAGCGGAAAGCGACTTTGCTTTATACTATGTAGTGATGTTTTAGGTCTAGACATGGATCTTATAATTATTGTATTACTACCAAAACCTGCCTTTACAGGCGTATGAATATAAATAATATTAAACTAATAAACATTACACATGTGAAAATACACCAGTTAGTATTCTTATAAGCGGCGTTGGGCTTGCAACCTGTCACGTATGGAATGCTAACTACTGCAAAATGTGGGCATGTGCCAAATATAATGTTTGGACGTGCCTCTGACTACCCCCACGAGACATCTTAAAAAAGGATCTATACGTCTGGAGATCTGGGAGGATGTCTACCGTACTTGGGGATTACAGTCGTGATCCTATTTTTTTTTATGAAGACAAAAATTAAATGTAATGTATGTTACTCACAAAAGTTTTTAAAATTCAATATAATCCGTAGCTTCGCGCACCCACATGTCCGCGCTCGTCTCGAGAAGCACATGGGCTCGAACTTGGTGCGGCTCACGGACAAGACCTACATGACCGAGCTGGAGGAGAGGATACGGGCCGTCAACGAGGAGAACCTCAACAAGCGGATCTCTTCTCGAGTCGTAAGTTCTTATAAAATATGATAGACAAGGCTTGAAAAATGGTAATTAAAACAAGCAAGATAGTTAATATACAAGTACAATAACATAAGAAGGAATCTACATATTTATAAGAAGATCGCTCACGTGGTGTCTTGATAAAAAGTGGCCTATATGCTATTCCAGGATATATTATTCCAAGTTTCATCCAAACCCGTTCGGTCATTGAGCGTTATAAGTAAATCTGCCATTTCATTTCCAGCATTATATTTTATCAGACCATTAGTTCTACTACTTTCAATCAAACACCACCATTCCAAACATTTTAGGCCCATTTGTGTCACGTAGACCGATTGTCTATATTTGCCGTGGAACCAATTAGCCATCCATCATAAAACTGGTTTGTTTATCAACTCGACTCTCGAGTCTTCATTTATATTTTATGACTTTGGGGAATGGAAGTGCCGGCGGTGCTAAACTGACAGATATTGCGAATCGCAACGATTTATAATGATTTACTAATCACGAAGCGTAACTCCATAAATACCATTGCTTCCTAGAAACGAATTGCTTAGCAACAGATATCAATCGAAAAGTTGTTTTGACTGCGGGTGTGCGGGTTATCTTATTTTTATTTAGAATAAATAACATGAAGTTTGACCGACAATGATAAGACGGAAAATGTGATAAAAAAGCATTAAAAAATATATATATTTTATCTTAAAAACCACCAATCTCCGTACATAAAAAAGAAAAGGTCTTTCTAATAGTAGATACTAAAAAAATTATATAAATACAGATTAATTAACAAAATGATTTGCGCTACATATCGCTCTGTAGGTACGTAGTGTATGTACACTATATATATCAAGCTTAACCTATGTAGGTTAAGCTTGATAAGAACTTGGTACAGGTTGGATCCCAAAAGTTTCACAACAAAAACTCTCTCTCCCACAGCTCGATGAGATGGAAAGGCTGAAACGGCTGATCCTAGTCGGAAAGACCCCACTAAAGGAATGCCCACCTGAGCTGTTCCACCATCCGGTGTTCGTCTTCTGGCGCATGGTGAACCGGGAGGTGGCGCTGGCTTCGAAGAAACGGGCCGATGCTTATTACAGGAAACTGAAAGCATCACAGAGGTCTGAACAGGTAAAAAACACTTGTAACCTATTGAATTTTGTTACCATATTACTTTCTATAGTAAATAGTCCTTTTGATTGGCTTTTATTTTTTCACTATAAATATTTTTTAGGTTATGTAGATTACCAAAATAATAAACAAACAAAGGTGCTCTAACATAGAACTTTTTCTCTACTTTCCTTTTTGACTATTTATCGGTTTGATAGAGACCGCTAAACTTAAGCATGGTTTTAGATCATTTTTAGGGTTCCATACCCAAAGGGTAAAAACGGGACCCTATTACTAAGACTTCGCTGTCCGTCTGTCCGTCTGTCCGTCTGTCCGTCTGTCCGTCTGTCCGTATGTCTGTCATAGGGCTGTATATCATGAACCGTGTTAGCTTGAAACTTTCACAGATTATGTATTTCTGTTGCTGCTATAACAGCAAATACTAAAAACAGAATAAAATAAATATTTAAGGGGGCTCCCATACAACAAAAATTTTATGCCGTTTTTTTATAGATAGTGGCACGGAACCCTTCGTGCGCGAGTCCGACGCGCACTTGGCTGGTTTTTATTTTGTTTTCGATAGTTAGTATATACATATAAGGACTTGGTATTACAAATATTTGTTAATACAGTCAGTGGACGAAGAAGCAGAAGGTGAAGATATGGAAGAGGAAGGCGAGCAGCTCACACCAGAACAGCTCCTGGCGAAATGCAACGAGGAGCTGGAGGAACAGAAACAAATTGACATAGAGAAGGGGGTCCGGTTCACCGATGAACAATTTGCTGTTCTCAAATATGAAACAAATGATGTGAAAACACTTAAAAATCTCACAGTAAGTAACACTATAAATTACGAGTATGTATGTATATAAACCATTTACTTAACGCGCATTATCCATCCTATCCTAATATCATAGTTTGTGATAAGGCTACTAATCCATAATAATAATGTTCCATAATCAAAAATAAACAACAAAACAAATTAAGATGAAAATTTGCTGTAGTACTGTACTGTAAGTATGTAGATAAAAAATCAGAATAAATAAAGGGGGGAACTTATAATCCGAAAAACAATCCCTAAATGATAAAAAAAATGCAAAAAGGATGATTTTGATGTAGATGGCGTTGATGTGCAACAAATCTGACATAACAGACTAAAAACATTTGTCGTCATAGCAACGCAGTTTTGACTAAAGAATGATACGCATTCTACCAAAATTCGTAATTTATTTTATCGGTACAATGTTTGTAAAGAAAAAATTGGAAGCTGCCTGAAATTGCTTTTTCCTATGTGATTATTACAAACAAAAATTGACAGAACAACGTTTGTCACGGGTCGGCTTGTTAAATATAAATGTCTTTAGCGTCTCCGTCTAAGGGGGATTCCCTTTGAAAATGTTCAAAGATTTGAGTGCCTGGAGATCTGATAGGATATCTACCGTACTTGGGGATTACAGTCGTGATCCTATTTTTTCGTATGACGTTCAATTGGAAGCAAGACGTGTCTTGGATTACATAATTGTTTAATGCAAAAATATGAATTCGTGATAATAGGTATGAATAGAATAGAAAATGAATTCCATACTAAAATCGCTGTCAGATGAAAAGCTTTTACTAATATTGACTCATTTTTAAGTGCATTCTAGGTTTATGGAAACAACGTGTTATACTTATCGCACCTTCTATTATTGACACGTGTTCATTTGTTATCTTATTCTCAGTAAACTAGACAGAACTGGTCTTAACAAATCCATATCGCTAAGTCACTAGGTCTGGTCAAAGTATCTTCACTTTCCAAAGATTGTAGCGATCAGCCAACTTCTTTATGTAAACACAGATGACTGCAGTTCACTAAGAGCAGCAGACATCAACAGAGATGACCGATGTGGGGACAAAGAAAAAAATTAAACACACGACGACTCACAGCTCAGTTGATAGTAAACCGTCTGCACTTTGAAACGTCTTAGGAACTAGGTGAAGGGTTCCATTCCCACCAAGAACAAACATTTGTGTGATGAACATAGATGTTTGTTCTGTGTCTGGGTGTTCTAATGTATTACAATTATTATATTTACAAAAAAAAAACAATTCTAGCAGTATCTGGTTCTCATAGTTTAAGTTTTGCTTTAGTTTGGGACTAGAAAGCGCTTTGTAAAGTGTCCATCAATATTTTATTTTATTCATCACAAAAAATTATAATTTCTTGTTCGATATCCTTGTCCGTATCCCGTCGTCTTTATATGCGTCGCGTGCCAAATTATTTGCTGGTAAAAATATATATTACTAGTCGACCCGCGACAGACGTTGTCCTGTCCAAATTTTATTAATCGCATAGAGTAACGCACGTTGCTTTGACGAATGATGTCAGATTTTTTGCACACCAGCGCCTTCTATACTTTTGCGTTTTTTTTACATTTTGGGGATGTTTTTCATATTATAAAGTAGTCTATGTTTTATTCGGGCATATATCTACATCTACATCAAATTTCAACTTAATCTGTTTTGCCGTTTAGGCCTGATTGAGGCACAAACATATATACAAACTCACAAACTTTCACATAAATAATTACATTAGGATTAAGATAACTCTATCCGCAGAACGCTGTCATGAAATTGAACCTACCTGCAATTTTTTTCATAGAGAGAAAATTTAAAGAAAATATTGCAATAATCTTTCAGTAAAGTGGCCTCTCAAAATATTTTTACAATACATGTTCCAAACTAATTTCCCGGGGGGTCGTAGACTATACCCTGTCTTGTTTTTATTATTAAAACGAAATGTCATAGCTCAGCCGATTTAAACTAGATCTGGCTCAACCCCGCTTGACCCGGAGGTCTATGATACCTAATAGCGAGATTAATAGACTTGTGTCATCGCTGGCGCGTGTTAGCTACTGTAGACTATCACGATACTCAGACTCGAGTTCACAAACGTGTTAACGGCTGTTTACCATCAAGTCTAATATGAGCACCCATAACTTACGAGTATGTAAATGACAAGCTTTTGCGGGCGACTTTACCAGGGTAAAAAGCATTCTATGTTTTATTTCAGGTCATAATCTATCTATATACTTACTTCAGATTGACAATCTGTACATGTCTTCTCTTCCAGCTACAAATCGTAGTCTTGTCATGGGTGCCCATGACAATCTAAAAAATAATATACGCGTTGACTTGAGGACCTCCTCTGTTTTCCGTCGGTTAAAAATTAAATAGGATCACGGCTGTAATCCCCCAAGTACGGTAGGCAGATCTGCTGTTCTTAAGCAGTTGCACCGGGTCCTCCGATTATATCTGTGGTTATACTAATCGTCCGCTGTTGTTGGTGAACTGAGAGACTTTATAATATAATCACTGTAATAAATTGATCACGTCACTCAAATGTGATTTAATGAGAATCAACATACGTATCAATAAAATTACGTGTTCAGCATTGAAGATCCAAGTCCAATTACCGCTCGATTTGTTCAAGGGCATACTATCACTGGACACGGTTATATTACAGTTTACGGTTTTTTTTCTCTGTCTCAAAAAGACAACAACTCTAGTCTTGATGTAGTGATTCCCACTTGATCTAAAAACATGAACCTACATTATGACTCCTTGTATCGTGGGTTTTAGAAACTACGAGTACCAATAAGCAAATTCAAAATTCAAAAGGAATTTGTTTGAATAATATCTTAAGGATCACTTTAAAACGTTTTAGGAACTAGGTGAAGCTATGCCTGTTCCTCGCGACCAAGTCTAGAAGAATCATGCAACAAACACAGCTTGGGGCTTATCTTATAATTTTTTTCAATTATTCTCTTCTTAATGCTATATAGAGCTCCACCAAAGCTGAAATAATTAAAAAAATGCAGTTCATGCTACCATCTGTCCCACCGCGGAGGTCGAACTCGCACTTCTTGCATTTGAGCCTACAACTCGCCTTCGACCCTATCGAGTTTTCTAGGTACTACAGCAACCCTGAAGTCCATTTGAAGGTGTATGTAGAATAGGATATAAATCTAATATTTCGTTTTAATCATTAATTCCCGTGGTAACTATGAACATGTACCTAAAGGTGTATGTATACCTAATGGTGTGCTCTGATCATATTATTGAAGATTAAATGGGTCATGAATGCAATCCCTAAGTACGGTAGACACTCTCTTAATTCACCAGGCGCTTAATTCCTCGAAGATCAGCCAGAGAAGTACTCGTAGTCAGAGACACGTCCAAACATTACATTTGGCACATGCCCACATTTTGCATTAGTCAGCATTCCACCGTGACATGTATTTACATGTTTTCTCAAGGAGCTATCGTGCAAATACAAATCAGAAAACAGTTTAGTGCGTCAAGTGCAAGCAAATACTAAAATCATTTACTCCCAAAATATCACAATTATAGTAGTTCTAGTTTATCACTAACTGGTTTTTACTGGTCATAAACTGGACATTAATCAATACTGCTGGTTATAGGTAATGACCCAACTCTGATATGGAACGTCTGACTGAGTTGATACTAACAATCGGCGGTTGCAACATTGTCAACGAAATATTACATTAGCTACCGCCCGCGGCTTTACTCGGGAGGTACCTAAATAAAAAGTATCCTTTATGTTATTTCATAAAATAAGCTATGTTATTCCAAGTTTCATCCAAATTCGTTTGGTCGTTTGGGTGTGATTAAGGATTCTTAATACTTCACTCGCAACTTTAGTTAGACTCCCAGCGAGAATATCCCCCACGAAAAATTATTGGTCTATCAAAATAGAATCGTGAGAATATTCTACTATGGATTATCTTGTCTTAAAATAACGGAAACTATGCTATCAGAAATCCCCATGGGCTTATTGTTTCTCGATAGGATTTAAAATCGTTATCTTGCAAAGTAGGCAAGAAGTAGTTATATTGAAATTGCCCTACCTCAAGGACGCACCTTGTAAAGTACAATTATTATGACGGTCTATACATCATCTAATATATAAAATTTCCATGTCACAATGTTAGTTACCGTACTCCTCCGAAACGGCTTGACCGATTCTCATGAAATTTTGTGAGCATATTGAGTAGGTCTGAGAATCGACCAAAATCTATTTTTCATACCCCTAAGTGATAAGGGTGGCGTAAAGATCGGGAAAAACGGAAAGTGCTTTTTTTTCTGTGGGATTATTGACATTTGACAGGACAACGTCTGTCGGGACAGCTAGTAATAACCTAAAATCACGACTGTTTCTCAAAGAGGTTTCCACCTGCTACGATCCTGACATACCTCATTTGCTTCGTTCGCTTTCATCACATTCTTCATTCATTCATACTCGTTGGTTTAGAGTACACTTGAGACACTTTTTAGTTAAATGTCACCGATTCGGTCCAAAAAAAATACGTCGAGGTCTTTCAAAGGTCTCATTTACACATAATATATATCATAAGGAAATGATTGTATGGCCATCGGGTTTTCTATAAGTAGCCACTTCATTCATGTTTAATTTTATCATAACTTACTTGTTTCAGACCGTGGAAGAACTATATGCACTTGCGGACAAAATCATCGGAACTAAACGTCTTTAGATTTTACTTATTTTGGTAGGCGTAATTATTTATAGGCATGATTATAATTAGAAAATAGTAAATATTGTAAAGCTGTTTTACCTAGTGGAATTAAGCAAGAATGTAATTTTATATGCAGTAAATGGTTTTATTACCAAATAAAAGTTTGTTATTGACTCAATATCTAGAGGATGGCATACACCAACATGACCTAATTTTAAATAGAAATACGGCTAATTACCACATTTTTTCTTGTATTGCTGACGTTTCGTATTCGTCAATCTACCGTTGATCGCGGTCGCTGGCGATACTCATGATGAAGAGCATCAGATCAAAACGTCAGCAATACAAGAAAAAAAACGTGGTAATTAGCCTTGCTTCTATTTAAAATAATTAACAACCACGTTAGTTTTAATGGCCTAATTTATTTGAGTAGTGACCTTTTTGGTGTACTTTAGTGTCTATCAAAACGATGTTTTATAATCTTCCGAGGTGAGATATTTTAGATATTAAGCAACACATGTAATTCAGACGTCGTTTATACAATAATACCTACAACACTTCCTTTATTTTAATTAACAACATATATAAAATTACTCGTATAGAGCATAAAAAGTAATCTAAACATCAACATTAAATGGTGTTATCGAATTAAGATTATAAAAAAATATTAACTAAAAATAATGATGTGCTATTGAAGATAATTATGTACTGTTGTAAACAAAACAGTTTTGATTGACTTGTACACTATTTCTTTTTAAGAGATGGAATGGATTATACATTTCATTACGATATTCAATAGATGCATGCAACCTTCCAAATATTACATAATTTGATTTGATACTTCGATACTTTAGTTATTATTCTTATCTTTTATAAAAGTTTGATTACGTCTTAAAAATAAAAAAATAAAAATTATAATGTTAAAACTAAGTCTGCTATTAAATCGTTCCCAATTTGTCATCCTCCGATTATGTTCTTCATATTTTCATATCATCCTTTAAAAGAAACAACAGAAGCTATTTCTTATAGAAGCAATATGCAACTGACTAGATTCTAAAAAAACATAATCAGAAGAAAAATAATATGAGTGTAAATCAATAACTACCAGAAAAATACTTGTTGTATTAAAGTGTATGCTGAAAAAAGGCTAGGCAATTTACATGTTTGCGTCATACATAATACACGAGATAAATTTCTTAGAATTATCAGCAAATAAACAATAACGAAGTTAGAGAGCTCTTTGCATTATGAGGTCCGTGTGTAGTCGCTACGAAGCGCTACGCTCGTAGCCGTCGCAGCTTCGTCACAACCTACTCTTGGGTCTACGGCGTAGCTGCGCGTAGATGAGCCCTGATGGTTTGTCGATTGGTTGGTAGATTTGGTGCCTTGGATCGCCTTTAGTCACGTTTGCGGGGAATTTTGACATATCGATGTTTAGATAGTGCTTGTTGGGCATCGTCATTTTGATCCACGTTACCTGGAGACAAAAAAAAAGCATAAATAGGTAGGCACATAAAAATAATGATTCTTTTAATTTAATAGGCATTAAGTGCCTATTAAATTAAAAGAATAGAAGAAAATAATTATACTTTTCCAATCAATTAATTGCAGGTTAGCAACGAACTGCGATACAGAAATTTGGAGCAGATAACTTTGACCTCGGCTCACGTGGCTGTCATTCTTAATGACGAAAGAACTTGTTTTGGTTATTGTTATCTTTCCTTGCTTATCTGCGTATTTTATTATATAATGTTTAATTTGAAAAGTTTTTCCTCTAAACAAAAACTAAGATTTCCTGTATCGTGGGCATTTGAAACTATGAGTTCCTTTTGTGACTACTACAGCATATATTACAGCGGTTTTATTTCTAAATCAAGTGTAGCGCGTGCTGCTTTTAGAATTTGTGCTGAAGCTCTTTAGTTCATTTTTTATTGTTGTTACTACTTGGTTAGTACTTTTAATTATTATTCTTGTTTGAGCCTTCACCTAGCTTGTTCGATCGGCACCACACTGGAGCTCTAAATAGCATTAAAGAAAGGATCATTGAAAAAAATGATAGGCCCCAAGCCGTGTTTGTTGCCTGATTCTTCTAGGCTTGGGCAAGGAACAGGCGTAGCTTCACCTAGCTCCTTAGACGTTACAAAGTGATCCTTGTGATTTTATCGAAATAAATGCCTTTTGAATTTGAATATGAGCACCCAGATTCCGAAGTAACTATGACACCAAAGATGTAGGTACTTTACGCCTGCTCCATTTAACTTTGCTAGCATAACACATAATTTATTGGATGGGTTTATTTATCCTATTTACGCTGCACATCCGACCAGCTTATTTGTTCAGCCGATAGTCTGGCACATTATTTATTTATGTACTGCTCAAGTGAAGAATTAGTTAAGTGATAAAATATTCGAATATGACAGAAAAATATGTAGATAGGTTAAGCAAACAAATCGGGCAAATCTCAATTTTCGAGGTTCGCTGACTGTCCTACATCTAAAATGATATTTCAAAGATAACTCTTTATCGCTCTTTTACGAAAGATAAAACAATTAAAAAAAACATATTATCCTACTATGTGAGATAAAGCAAGCTTTAAGGTAATTATATCTTACTTTCAAATACTTTATTGTATGTACACAGAAAACATTAACAATTATGACATTACAAAGAACATGTACAAAGGCGAGCTTAACCCTAAAAGAGTTTTCTACCAGCAAACCTTTGAGGCTACGGAGAGGCCATAATACAATTGAGGACAAACCGTGTACGATAAAAAAAAAGAAAATGTAATATAAACGAACAAATAATAAATATACACTTGAAGCAAATTATTTCAGTGGTCTCTACCAAATGTGGAAATCGTAGTCTCGGTTCAATGAATCGCTAAAGAGGTCTAATGCGCTTGTTATTAGATTATTCACGACCACTTTAAAATAAATAAATAAATCATAAGTTTACGTATTAATAGTGGACCCTCGCGACTTGGTTCGTGTGATTTTTCATACAAAGTCTCGTTACAATCTCTTAGGATTTTCGAAATAAAATGTAACCTATATTTGAATCCTGCTTATCACTACATAGTATAACGCAAAGTCGCTTTCCGCTTCCCGCGTCTGTATGTATGTATGTATGTATGTATGTATGTTTGCTTATATCTTTAAAACTACACAACGGATTTTGATGCGGTTTTTTTTAATAGATAGAGTGATTCAGGAGGAAGGTTTATATGTATAATAACATGCTACCCGTGCGAAGCCGGGGCGGGTCGCTAGTCTATCTATATACCTACCCAATGACTTCGCTTTTTCGCATTTATATTATTAGTATGATTTCTTTAGAAACTTACCTCAGGTATTTTTTCCAAAACAACTTTCTGGGCCTGGTATAAAGTGTGTTGTACTGATGGGGAATAAACGCCGGTGTCTGGAGGGCCGGCGAATTTATCTAGGATAGCGTCTTTGACCGTCAGCCATGCGTTGTCAAAGTCAGCGGAACGCATGCTGTCGTATGTCCACTCCGCTTCAACTACGGTACTGTTGATAAAACAAACAAAATATTAATATAAAGCAAGATACTATAAAGATACTCGTATATAAAGAGTGAATTTTTATGGTAAAAATACACACCTGAATATTCTCTCCGCTGCATCGCTGAGGGTTGTGTATTCATCTTGCACGAAGTCTACGAAAGCGGATTGGGTTGTCTTTAGAACTCGGAGGCCGCTCAAACCAGACTTTACTATCACAGCCTCTGCACAAACGAAACATTTTATAAATACTTAGATACCTACAACATAATTGAATACAAATTTTATAGCAAGTGGGTACGAATTATTGAATGTAGAGTGAAATTAACCCTCGTATTCAAGAACGACACTATGAGAACACGCACCCACAGTGGACGAAATCTTTTTTCATAAAAATCACTTTATGTGTTGAGCGGCACTATGGTGCACGCTACCGTGTGCCTTTAGAGCTCAACTTTGGCTAGAGGCACACGACAATGTGCCTCTAGTCACACTATGCAGTGTCGCACAACACATAAAGTGATTTTTTATGAAAAAAGATTTCGTCCACTGTGAGTGCGTGTTCTCATAGTGTCGTTCTTGAATACGAGGGTAAGACACTGAACTCACCATGCCGAGCTTGAAACACTTCACACCATCTGGTCGCCGTTGAGGAAAATACGAAAGCGTGATTATGAGGTGCTCCAGCCTGCAGCCTCTCCCAAGGGTATTCCAGAATGTGACACCTCGCCTCCACCACTTGTTTGTACATGTAAAGGAAATGGTTCACAACTAGCGCACCAAACTCTTCAGGAGTCTTTACTCCATGCTTCTTAGCGAGCAGGTAAACTGTGTTCTTCTGTGAGTCGGTCGCGACGACTTCCTTGTTGTCACCGATCACGTAAGCTGTTTCTGAGGCGAGTTTTAGTTCTGTCGACACTTCGAATTCTCTTATCGAGTGGAAGTCTCCGTCTCTGTGTACGTGCAAGAGTTTGACGGAACCCTTGCCGTAGCCATGTTCGCTGAGTTCGAAACGACCACCCGTCTCCTCGGCTGCCGTCAGCAGCGGCCGAGTGGCAGTGCCGGTGGCGTAGGGTCCATCACTGGAACTAGTGTTCGAAGGTTTCGCGTAAATTCTGTAGAACAAAATGATTTTAGAATAACGATTTAAACCACCATAAAAATCAACACAAAGTAGATTTAGTTTACCTGTTTATGCTCGTCCACGGCATTTTGATAGGCAATCAAATCACTTAATCTTGAGGGTGTGCAGGAAGCTGCGTCGGCGCATGAGGCACAAGGTACACAAACAAACTGCGACGATGCCGGCTCCAACCCTCACTTATAAGAGTGCCCTGTGACCCGCGCTATCGGAACAGAGCACGCGACACTTATCATTTGAAGCTATAACACACATACATAACTACCTAATAAATTAGTGTTTATCTAAAACTGACGACAAAACTTATCGGTTTATTTTAGGGTTATTATAGACTGTCTGAGATTTTACTAAGAAAATGTGCGTCTACTTTTGTGAGTGTGCGGTAAAAATGAAGTTTCCTTATTAAGGTGATGAGTGAAATTTTTGACGTTTTGTATGGGCTCAGTCTACCCGGATAAGACGGAAAAAGTGATAAAACTACATTATCTCGAAAACTATCAAATTTAAAAAGAAACTGTCTGTAATTTATTTAGCTAGTATGATTATCTAACGAATTATATAAAAAATAACTGTTTAGCTTTTCATAGTTTTGATTAAAAACGAAACTAGTGTTTTTGAAGAGCCAACTTTGGAAAATAAATGTATCGAGAAAAGTTTCCCCAATCGTGTTTCTGTCTGTAATTTATCTAGATTATATCCTTAAGTTATCTTTGTCATAAAAACAAAACTGTATGTTTTACGGTTATTGAGAAAAAACGATTCTGCATTCATCATATAATTACTCGCCTTAAAAAGCCTGGCTTATCAGGGTACCTAATTATGATGAATTTATTGAAAGAAATACTTGTAAATATGTGTAGGTAATTAGTTATAGGTAATAGGTAATTCATAGCATGGCTGTGGAAGAGGGAATGCATATGAGAAAGGAGTGCGAGCGTGCCAAACACGTCATAGCACATAATTATGTCGTCTTTAAAGTAGTTTATGTATTCATTTTGAAGGCATAATAATATACTCGTAATATGAACCGGTTCTTATGAATGTTATGAAAATATATCTATATATTTTCGCGTAAATCAGATAGCTGCGTCTCGAGATAAATGTAGCTATGTAAGTAACTAAGTAACTACGATTATAAGACAGAATAAATATTGCCAAAAAATATTGACGCAATTGCGAGTAGATACTAGGTGATAAACATTATTGAAATATAAAATATCGATTGAATCACGTTGTTGTTTTATCCACTATTTTTATCACCTCTCTCTATTTTTAACTTTCGACCTATTACTTTTACATAATCATTATCATCATCATCGTCATCATCATCATCATCATCATCATCATCATCATCATCATCTTAATTCATCGTTGATGTCTGAACACAGGTTTCCCCCATAGGTTTCTAGAGCGACCGATCTTGTGCGTCATATATCCAACGGCTCCTAGCAGCCTTTATCAGGTCGTCTTTCTATCTTGGCGTGCGTGTTTCCACAAAGAACCGAGAAAGAGAGAATTTTATAATATTAATGTGTTTTTTTAGTTAGTTTAGTATTCTTTAGTTTAGCAATTTGTTACGTATGGAATGCTAAATATGTAGTATACTTTATTATTCAAAAGAATCATAGAAACTAGTGAATGATTCTATTTTAGTTACTATGAAATTCCGTCGATATTCAGAGCATGAATGAAAATCGAAACGAAAATCGATTTTTACGGAGTGAGTCAACTGGTCCTTCTTTCCTGTGTCGAGGGTAGGTGAAACTACGAGTGGGTACCATGATACTGATACAACAATACCCTGAACAAATATCTGCAGATCAAGCAATCAATTGTCCCGCCGCGGAGACCGCGAACCTCCTGGGTGTCCACTGTCCAGCTCTCGATCACGTGAGGTCGTCTCCACACCGGATGATAGAACTATCATCCTTTCGCACGACATTTTTGATAGGTAAGTACCAAAGTAGTTGGACACACAGAATGGCCAGACTGGGCGGATCCAGCTTTGGCGCCAGGGGGGGGGGGGGGGGGCTGGTCACGAGAACATCTGAACATTACTATGGCAAAATGTTGGCTTTAATCAGGATTTGAAGTATGCAGTAATGTAGACCATGGTTTCGTGTGATTGTGACCGAATTTTAAAATTCGAGTGTCAAAAAAGATACATAATTAAATACACATTTTGCTGCGGTAACGTTATTCTGGCAAAATATTATCAAAATAATGGAAGTAGCCAAAAACTAACTAATAGGTGGGAGTGGGAGGGTGGGAGGGTGGGAGTAATTATGAGAAAAATTTTAATCTGTGTGTCCAAAGACTCCAGAGATTTTCAGGATCTTATTAACTACTAGCTGTACCCCGCGATTTCACCCGCGTATAACTTGAAGAAATAAGAACTTTTTAGCGTATTGCCTATAGCAGACCCGCGACAGAAAAGTGTAAAGGTGTCGTCGTGACTCGTGACAACTTTTCGTCCGATTTTTTTCCGTCTAGCCTCTTACGCAACGCGCCTTAAGGAACTTCGTTCCAAAAACGATATTATTTGGATTGATTGTAGCAATCACACTTCGTACAAACTCTGAGGTCTACAGCGAATTCTTCTAGACTGGAGTACAATTTGTACATTTCCATAGATTTGTAACTGCATTTTAACCCTTAAACACGGTGGGTCCGGCTGCGCAGTATCACACAAAAATTGTATGGCGCTCGCGCTCGGACGCCTTTTCATACCTTCGGCCGCGAGACGCGTCGAGCGCGGCGACCGATTCTCGAACGTTCGCGACCGGCCGCACTGCGCGCTTGACGCATGCTTGACGCCTAGCTGCTAGGCCGGTCGCGAACGTTCGAGAATGTTCGTTTTACGAAGCTACTCGCTAGGTGACTCGCCTCTAGGCGCTAAGCAAGCCGCCTGCCTGTGCGTTCGCGACCTTATATACAAAAATAATCCTTATAGCATGATTCAGTATTCACGCGCGATGGCTTATTATTAGCGTATTTCATGTATAACTTTGGTGTTTCTATACCGATTTCTATGATTCTTTTTTATGGAATAGTTAATATTGTAAACTTTTTTAATTAGGGATGACTGAGAGTGTTATAAACGTAAGAGTAGACAAATATAATCAGAAAGCTTCGAACTGCTAAGCTATCGGGAGTTACACGTGTTATTGTGAGTCAACCATAAAAGATAAACATATGCTGTCGTGGGATATTTTTTATATAATTTTAAGGAGAACATTTCCGTCATACATGATTTCTGTGTAGCTTTAACCATTAAGGTTGCACACGCGACGGAAGCTTAAGAAATGCAGTAACTACTCCCGTTTTCCCAACATTTCCCTTCACTGCTCTGCTCCTATTGATTGTAGCGTGATGAAAAGTATACTATAACCAGCTCAGGAGTATAAACAATAATTGTACCAAGTTTCATTAAAATCCGTCCAGTAGTTTTTGTTTCTATAACGGTTATACAGACAGACAGACAGACAGACAGACAGACAGACAGACAGACAGACAGACAGACAGACAAAAAATTTACTGATTGCATTTTTGGCATCAGTATCGATCCCTAATCATCCCCTGATAGTTATTTTGGAAATATATTTCATGTACAGAATTGACCTCTCTACAGATTTATTATAAGTATAGATGGATGAAATATCTCCAACGTCACTACATAGTATAAAGCAGTCGCTTTCCGCTTCCCGCGTCTGTATGTATGTATGTATGTTTGCTTATATCTTTAAAACTACTCAACGGATTTTGATGCGGTTTTTTTTAATAGATAGAGTGATTCAGGAGGAAGGTTTATATGTATAATAACATGCTACCCGTGCGAAGCCGGGGCGGGTCGCTAGTATTCTATAAGTGGGCAATTTCGACATTAGATGTAAAAGCAGCATCAAATGCGAGCGCCAATCCGCCTACGCAATATTTATGGTACAATCGTAAATTTTTATGTGCTTTTCCTTTATGATTACATTTTCATATAACTCTAAAATAAAATATAAGCTAGCGCCCTACATAAACTACTAGATAATATCCTCCAAATCGAAAACGAATACCTACAATTATATTTTTTTGAAAATATCTTAAATTACATGCCCAGTGAAGGAGTTTATAATCCTACTAACAGTATAATAAATCCGAAAGTTTGTTAGATTATTTGAATTTATATGCCTCAATCACGATCAAACGGATTTAGATGTAACATGGAATAAACATAGCCTATGCCCTGAAATAGCAAATAGGCTACTTTTTATCCAGGCATCACGTATCCTACCCTCATCGCTATTTCCCTTGGTCATATAACATATGAGAACGACTGCACCGAATTGGTAATTTTTTTATTGTGTTCGTTATGGACTATGTCAGGACAACTCAGGAAATGTTTGTATGAAAGAAAAGCTAGCGTAAAATTAATTGAAGTGCTTTTTTCTATAGGATTTATTGTTTGACAGAACAACGTCTGTCAAGACAGCTAGTCTCTTATTTACGTTTCTAAAACTAAAAAGAAAACCAACGAAAATATTTCGACGAATCGAAAAGTCAAGGGACAATATTAGTTTTTAAGTTTTATGAAGTAACTATTAGACCTACATTGTAATTAAAATCATACAAATCGGATCACCAGGTAAAAAGACTCGACTTGAGAACCTCCACCGTTTTTCGTCGGTTAGTAAATAAGCCTATTTTCCCTATCGGTACAGGAAACAGCGTCGGTAAAGAGAGTACACCTATATATACACGCACGCAATAAAAGCGAGTGGTCAGTAAATTTTGAGCGAGAAACGAGTAGTAATTACGTCATACTCTATAACTAGCAGACGAGAGACAAGGCTGCGGCCGTTGTACCGATTACGAAAGCTATGAGTCTGTCTGTGCTGGTACCATCGGACGGTATCAGTGCATTGTTTTGTCTCGTTCCTAAATCCAACGCTGTGAAGGCAGCGACAAACCGCGCGTAGATACGTGGTTGTGGCGTAGGGCGGGCGGTTCTGCGCAGGCGCGGGCGGGCGGGCGGCGGCGGCGCCGTGACTCGCGCCGCGCCGGCCCAGCTGACGCCGGCCGCGTCACGGCCCGCCACGCATCGATACCGCGCACCGCTCAACCCTCGCTTATATTTTCCGATTAATGTTTGTGAACGCGCTGCAGTGAGTTATCAAAAATCATCACCAATGATGGTCCGACGCAGTGGACGGTACACCGTCAACTGGCGCGGCTTCAGGGATTTTGCATTCGGAAACAAGCCGCCTGATGAAGGTATGTTGCGATTATTCTGCATCGAGTGCAGTATAACCTCATTGTGAGTTCGTCGTTTTGTCGTAAAATAGCGTAGTCGTTAGGCGTAGGCAGGATTTAAACAGGAATGTTGATTGATCTAACAATGTTCCGCATTGTAAAAGCGCTATGATGACGAGTTACGCACGCAACGAGATAATATAACAGAAAAACTTCGAAAGTAATAAGTAGGTAGGTACCTAGTAGTTAGGAACCTAGATAATAATAATAATGTTCGAAAGCAGATAGATAAGTACCTACCTAGATAGGAACTGCATAGGTAGGGCATACCCTGCAAAATAATGTTGAACCAACTTAGGTAGGTATGGATTTTATTCAATTCTAATGGCTTTTTCGCTAGGTACTGGGTCAATACCCATTTGGTCGGAAATTATGCCGAGGCAGTACATTATGTAAAACTGTAAAGTACCAGTAATGTAGGTACCGTAGGCACAGTACTTCTTTCTATTAAATTTTTCAATTTAAACATATTCAAAAAGACATTTTTATTCCATAAATTTTAGTCTGGTCTATAAAGTTTTGAAATCGAACATTTTAAGTGGGTAGGTACCTACTATCGTAATGTCAAGCAAAATTGTGCGCTGCATTTATTGTGTACCTACCGACAAACATTTTATTTGAATTTGATATGAATTTGTGGTGTTGGTAGCTACAATATGCAGCACAGTGCCACACATTGGTAGAATGGTTTAGTAAACATTTAATTTGATGTCGTTAGGTACCTATCTATAATGTACCTATATAGGTAGGTAGGTATACAATACTCAATGTATTGTATAGGTACCTACCTTCTGTCCTCTTTATAAGTAATATCGCCGTACGAAGTTGCTGCACCGTGCATGTCACGTATAGGCACAGAATAAATATTAAGGGGAACACGATTTGGGCAGGTAGGTATCTACCTATCGCCCCACCCTACTTATTTGTCAAAAACTTGTTTCTTCCGCACGCACCAATACACCCACGTATTTTAGTTTTTTTTTATCAGCTAAATTTTAGCTGATAAACACGTGGGTTTGCTTCTAAAAGGTAAAGAGAAATCCAAGTTGGTACAGTACCGTGGTACCTAGGTACGGTCCATGAACCCCTTCCCAGTAAGAACTTACCTAAGTAGGTACCTACCTACTTTAAAAGGTTAGGTACCCTAAAGTTTAGGGTACCTAACCTTTTAAAGTAGGTAGGTAGGGTATGTGAGCCCGTTCGCCGGCCCCTTTCTGTTTTCGGCCTTTACGCGTTCTCGGTGCCGTAAAATTGAGATACTATCGTTTTCACATACTATTTTCAAACGAAATATTTAATCGGACATCTGAAAATGTTAACCTTATATCTGATAATACTTTTAGTCGCGAAACATCTACGAGTGATTTATAGCGAATTGTTTAGTTTGACGACGGGTGTCGGAAGTCACGCCACGTGCAAAAAGTAAAAAAAAATTAGTGCCGCGCGTTTCACTCCAAGGTAAGTATTGCGTTGTTCTTCAAACTAAATAATGGCAATAGGTATGTAATTCACTTCAAATATGACGTATTATCATACTCATAATATGATTTTTGTGATATGATAAACAAAACCACTGTAATTTTAGGGGCCGGTATCTAAAATCTAAATTTTTAAAAAGTTTGGTTTTCGGCCTAGGGGCCGATATGTGCTATATCAAGGCTTCTACGCTTTTGTCTTGTTTATTTATTTGGTTAAGGATATATCTAAAGATTCTTTCTATTACCATTGTACTTAATGTGAGTAATCTAGCCATTAATTTTCGGCCGTCAAATTACGTGGTATTCAGTTAAAAATTGATCTTATAAATGACCATTTTCGGGGTGGCCGAAAATCACATCATAGATAAAATGGTACCGTAGTTTTCGGCATGACCTATAATTGTATGGAGAACATGGTGGTCGAAAATTGAATGTCACTGTTAGTTTTCGTCTACAAGTTTCTAATAACATTTTAAACATTTTATTCTACAGATTAATCTAAAGTTAGTTATTTTGATTAAGCGTTAACCGACTTTATAAAAAAGGAGGTTCTCTTTTCAACGCGTATATATTATATGTTTTTATTGCTTTTTTAGGGTTTCATAGTCTACAATGTTGCTTCTGGGGCTTGGCGAAGAAAAGATAGATAAAAGAAAAGATACAATTGAAATGCGCCTTCTGTGAAGTCATTTTAATAAGCGACACAGGAGAAGATACGGAGAAGAATCTTGGCTGTAATTTTTGCACTAATCACTACATAGTATAAAGCAAAGTCGCTCTCCGCTTCCCGCGTCTGTATGTCTGTATGTATGTTTGCTTATATCTTTAAAACAACACAACGGATTTTGATGCGGTTTTTTTTAATAGATAAAGTGATTCAGGAGGAAGGTTTATTTGTATAATAACATGCTACCCGTGCGAAGCCGGGGCGGGTCGCTAGTTTAAGATAAACTGACTTTGTAGGACTGAAATATGAAGATGTTCAGGACAAATAATTTAAACGAAATGTTTGTTAAACTGATTTCTGATCGCAAAATGTAAATTTCGTTCGTAAAAATGTGGTTGATTTTGAAATAGGTGTATAGATAATACATTTATTATAGCTTAATAAATCATTACGATTAATATTGGGTAGTCAAACCCAAAGACTCATCATCTTCCTGCCCTCATCTTACTTAAGTGGGGTCGGCACAATATGTGTACTTCTTCCATTTCCCTCTATCAGCCGTCATCTTATCACTCACTCCTTTCTTACCTATGTCATCTTTCACACAGTCCATCATCTTTTTTTTGGCCAACCCCTACGTCTACATCCATCCATCTTCATTCATAATATTTCTTCCTCCTTATCTTTTCTGCCTCAGGTGCTACTTTTTTTTCAAGCATCTCTGATTATTATCCATCCTCGTCAATCTTCTTTCCGACACTCTCCAATTTCATTTGCCATTTTCCCAGTCTCAGTTGCGAACAATGTTACACTACAAGAACAATGTCGTCGGCGAACAACATGCACCAGGGTGCCTCCTCCTGTATTTGCGATGTCAGTGCATCCATTACCAGGAGAAACAAATAACAGCTTAAAGCCGATCTCTGGTGCAAGCCTATAACCACATTGAACTTGTCCGTAACGCCAGCTTCAGACCGGACATATGTACAGGCTCGGCTGTACATGGCCCGTATAAGCTCCAGGTCCTTTCCAGGCACTCCTTTCTTTTTCATAAAAGCCCACCACAAAACCTCACGGGGTACCCTGTCGTATGTGTTGATCTTCGCCAGGTCAGCACGTGCAAGTTCATATGTGCACACTGTGCACTCCTGTACTTTTCGCACAGTTTTCGAAGTGCAAATACGGCGTCTGTTCCCGAAACCCGAACTGGCTCTGCAATATCTCACTCTCGTCTCTCATTCATCTCGCAATCACTTTCTCCTAGATTTTCATATAGTATGTGACATTAGCTTTATATCTCTATAGTTATTGAAGTCCTTTACGTCCCCTTTGTTTTTGAAAATGGGCACTAGCTAACTATTACACCACTGGTCCGTAATCGCCTCATCATGCAACAACTTGTTGAAGAACAAAGTCAGCCACTTCCATCCATCTGCTTTTAAAAACGTCCATACTTCCACAGGACGTAGGTATATCATCTGGCCCAACTACTTTCCTATTCTTCATATCTTGCACTGTTTTTTTACCTTTATCCATACTAATCTCGTTTACAACAGAGAATAACGAAGAATAACTATTTTAATTAGAGAGACAAAATGTATCTAAAATGTTAATTTTTATTAGATTACTTGAATAATTTTGTTTGTGATTTTTAATAGCATTTGGATTTACAATAAAACAATATTTAACATACAAATAAAGCGTTTTTATGTTATTATATACTTATAAAATCATTTTAAAACCATCACAATGCAGTGGCCGAAAACTGAAAACCCTATGGCCGAAAACATAATTTTGGGGCCGAAAACTGAATTTTTGGCATTTTTCCGGATTTAAATTAATATAAAAATAACTAATAGCTTTATATACCTTATTGTATTTTTTAATCAAATTTGATTATATAGGCTATCATATGACATCATTAGAACAGGCATATTAAAGTTGCAACTATTTTTTATGATGTCCTAAAGTTGGAGGGAGCACTAAAAGGCCGATATCCGGCACATCGACCCTACCTTTGCCTTTAGAAACAGGGTTTTTATGAGTAACTCTGTGACTTTCCAGCAGATGGCCATGCTGTGTATAATGTACCTAACCTACCTAATGATATATATTTCTCTTATAGAAAAAGAACAAATACCTGATTTATCAAATCACGAAGGCATTTTCCTGAAAAGTATAATGGAAAGTCCCGATTTTGTAAGAAGATGCGAGGTAAGCCATCAATAATCTTTTTTTCAGAAGCTTTCATGGGTCTTAGAACTGGTAGTGTAATAAGTAGTTATGTAATTAATAAATATGCTTGTATTTTAGTATTAGGTCAAATGTCCGAAAAAACAAATTAAATATTAAACAGTTTCGAAATAAAATAAATCTCGTAAATCGGAGTAGGAATAAGTCATACATTCGTTCGTTTTACCAACCAAACAAAACGAAACAAACATTCAGTCAATCCATCGATCATTTGACAGTTTACAATACGGAGTATCTCTACAAATACAACCTCCTTGTGTTTACTATAGTTTGCTTGACGGTTCTGTCTGTCAGTCAGTAAATTTTGTGAGTGAAAGCAAGCAAAAGCAAACTCAATTCATTTCGTACAAGTAGTTTGTAGTTGTTTTGGGTGTGTTCATTTCGTTTCTTTCTATTTAATTTATCTTCAAAGCCTATTTACTTGCTTATGAATTCAAACAATTTAATAATCTTTACAGAATTCATAGTTTTTATCAGTCAAAACCTTTATTTTCATTCAACATTCTTGGAATCATAACGGCATCGGGTGCCACGCCTATGTTGACGAGTCTGTTCTGTTTTCGTTTCAAGTGTTTTCAAGTGGGTGTTGTTTTATTTCAGTCCACTGATTCTGAGGAGGATTTGATTGTAAAGCCTGTGTCCCTGGGCAATGTGGATATCACGCGGTGTCTAAGCGAGTACCGAGGTAACAACATACGGACCATTGAGCAAGCCGAACTTGCTATTATTGTTTCCAGGGTACACTTCAAGGTATGTTCGAGCTCTTTTGTCTCAAATGTTTATCTCATAATTTATGCAATGTTTTTGAAACTATATAGAGGGTTTACTCCACCGGAGAAGTCTCCAAAACCCATATAAGAAGCTAATTGGTAATAGTTGGTACCTAGTTAGATTAGGTACTGCTTTTCTACTGATAGGTAGTTGCTTACAAAATATCTGCTTTAGTTTTTGCGTGAAATACTTAAACAATCTAAAAAATATATCTGAAGTGAACTGTAGGTAGTGTTGCAACTTAGAGTTCTAATTTTTTTTTTCATTTCAGGCTTTGATAGATGCTCATGATCAAATAGGTGCTATTTGGCTAGAAAGAGGTTCAGGGGTTGATGAGAAAGTTCCTCCAATAGAAGAAAAGAAAGTCACTTTTGACGAAAGCCCAGAAACCGAAGACATGGGGCCTGTTGAGACTGTAAAAGTTGTGGGCATCAGGAAAGTGCCAGGACAGCCATTAGGATTAACAGTAATTATATAATATAATTTTTTGATATGCCTCTGATTAACCCCTTTAGCCATCTTCAAAGATGAGCCCTTGAAGATCATTACTCATTAAAAAAAATATTTTGTTTCACGCTTAAAACACTTTCACAGCGCTATCTAGCTCTAAACTAAGCAAAGGTTGTTCTATGGGAACCAGATTACTGATTACATACTTAAATTTATAGTAAATTTTAAATTTCATACTTTTATTTCATGTAACACCCACACACAATGATGACACATAATAACAAAGGGTACTCCTAAGTTATGGTTCTTAATTGTTTTAATCGGCTAAACCATACCTACTTTGAGATTATTATTCTGTATTGTTGTAGATGTCTCATTTGTAATTCAAACATGAACTAAACAGTGTACCTACTTAGATTGATTTAGTACAATGCAATCTCAGATACATCATTAATTTAACATGATTGCTTGGATAAAGTATGTAGGTACCTGGTTTACAGATTATTTGAGCACTATCAGTTGCATTTTTTATAGTGTTCAAACAAAATTATAAAAATGCTTGCATATTTCGCTCACGTTTTTGAATGAAAGTCAAAATCTAAACATATACTTATGATAAACATATCTTACATTAAAAAAACTTTTTTCCAATATGTTAATAAATTTATAATATTGAAGTATTAGTCTAGTAGTATTGTTTGATATTTAAAATAGATAAATAGATTTAAAAAAATTAAACAATCAAGATAACTTTGTGCTATTTTGTTTTGTGTCTGGGAGAATCTTAATTACTTAAAAATACATTAGTAAAAACAAATAACTTAATAGTCAAATACATAATCTTTATATGAGTTTCAATTAAATATTTGTCTAATACATACAACCTTTACTAATCTTAGGCATCTAGCCAAGTGTAGATTCAACTTTAATACAATTCTAATTTTTTCAGGTAACAACTGATGAGCATGGCCAACTCATAGTAGCCCGGATACTAGCAGGCAGCTCGGCAGCCAAACAAGCTCTAGTATCTGTTGGGGATGTACTATTAGAAGTTGACGGAGAGCAAATTAACTCAGAGGAACAGTTGAAGGAAGCTGTCTCCAAGCAAACTGAACGAATCAGCCTTAAAGTTGGACCTAACATGAAGGAAAAGACAACTCAATTGCCTAATAAACTCAGTGTAAGTTATATCTTAAATATGCATATATTATAAAAATATTTCAGTTACACATGTGGGTGTGCCAAATGTAATGTTTCTGACTACTTCTTTTACGTCTTCAAGGATCTAGGCATGTGGTGAAATTGTGGCCACACTTAAAGGATAAAAAAAAAATTTGTTTGACTTCTAAAATTCTAGAGAATTCAATAAGAGGATATGGGATCATAACTGCAATTTCCTGAATATCACATATCTCAAGGCGCTCAGATCCTTTAAGTTGTTTAAAGGGGGTAGTAGGAGGTACGTTCATACATTTCATTTGGCACATGCCTACATTTAGCAGCAGTTAGCATTTTATATGTGACAGGTTAGAAGTCCGTCGCCGCTACTGTATACCATAATTGTTTCCTTTTCAGTGTTATATGAGAACCCTCTTTGACTACAGCCCCAAGGAAGATACTCTAATACCCTGCAAGGAAATCGGCTTAGAGTTCAAAAAAGGAGATATTTTACAAGTGAGTTAACTTATATTTGTCAAATAAAACTCTCTCGAGTTGAGTGAAAAATTACTCACGTAAAAAATAAATTGTCGGTGTCTTCAAAACTGCGCTGCGATGCTCCGAGCACGATCACCGAGCATAGAAATATAATTATACCTTATTTCGATTGGGTAACCAATAAATTCACTTGATAAATTTTAAATCCTTTTGCGTCCTCCGTCCAACTGTGTGCAGGCCTTCATATTTCCATGCCAGGTCATATTTCACGCTGCATTTAGTCCTCATAGAACGTTGGATTGGAGTGTCACTTACAAGCTTATCAATAGGAATAGACGTAGATTCACCAAGCTCCTCTAAGACGTTTCAGGTGATCCTTGTGATTTTATTGAAACAAAATAAATAACACTAAGTGATGCTTAATACAATTTTTTATTGATTATAGGTGTCTGACAGAAAAGATCCAAACTGGTGGCAAGCGAGTCACGTCGAGAGTCCAGACGTGGTCGGCTTGGTACCTTCGCCCGAGCTGGAAGAGAGGCGCAAGGCGTATGTACCTCCGGAGGCAGACTTTGTACATAAAATCAGTATTTGTGGAGCAAGGGTAAGTTATATTAAACTTGCCTGTATTTTCTTACTAACCATTTTATTTGCCCAGCTGTGGGCAAGGCTTTCTCGCTGTCTGGGTCATGTGTGCATAAATTAAAAAAATTAAGGCATGTTAGAACTAAACTCAGCATGTTTCGTTATCTACACTACTAATTTTAAAGAGATAAAAATTATATTTTTATTTTTACCGGATAAAATAGAAAACTACGTGACCAATTTTTTAATTCTTTCATTTATCAAAAGTTACATTATCAAAGATTAAGACATGCTTCATTTTATTTTCCAAAACGAAAATTACAATAATGAATGTATCTGGTATTTAAAATTTATCTGTATATAGACGAAGTAAGACATTTGACTGGTATTCTCAATGTTTTATGGAATAAATCAGTGTCTTTCAATAACACACATGCCAATACAAGTATATCGACATAACTTTGTGATAATTATAGAAACGATAATAAATATTAAATAATGAGACTATACTATGAATCTGCCTTCATAATTCATTCCCGAAATAGCAAAACCTCAGATCTTCAAAAGCAGCCGACCGAAGTTTATTTTAAATTATTCTATCATAAACACTCTTTGAAATATTATTGATTTATCCAAACCACAAAGGTAATATTAGCTTTATTTCATAACATATTAAGGTGGCTGTTAAATTTATGACAGCTCGCATTTTTTGTACTCGGTCCTATTCTGTGGCCGCACACTAAGAATAGTGCAAACGCACACATTGAAGCTACTTCACACTTCATTTACCAAGACTAAATAACTAGTCTTGATACTTGAAAATATTTGGTGCAATAGGTATGTCATATTTGTATAGGTAGGTATGTACTTAATAATTTTATAGGTTGCACTTGACAAAAAGAAAATAAATATAGAAAAAAATAATATATATTATAAGACAGGTTACAAATCGTAAAGTGCTACTACACAGTTACTAATATTTGACTGTGCAAAAAATATTTGTTAGGTACTTACTAATAAAATACATTATGACAAAACGGTAAGTATCGTTTTTTTACAAGCTCTTATTTAACTTGCAGTTTATGTACATATTTATGTATGTATGTTTGATAAGGTGGAATCTTGCAACTTAATTTTAAACAGTTATCCCCAATCGATTGAGCTGAAATTTTGCATACATAATATGGTGACAGCGAGTTGATCTGATGATGGAGTCAGGAGCTGTTCAACGGAACCCTTCACTAAATAGTCGAATTGAGGCAAAACTTTGCATACCTATCAATCTCAATGACAATTTAAAATTATGGTACTAGCGAGCTGGTCTGATGATGGAGGTCGGATGTAGCCATCGGAACTCCTCAACTACACAACATAACCACGTCGCGTTTGGGCTCGTTATTTTTATCTTGACGAGAACTAGAGCACTAGACATTACAAAAGCTTGATTTAAAAAATATATTTTTAATAAAAAAACTTATTGTCATCTAAAATCGATGACGGCACCGTCAACGTTTCGAGTACCACTCACAGAAAGTTTTGAAAGTGAAATACTGATAAAATATGTAGGTATGCTTTTGAATATTGTGTGCGAGCTATGATCTCGAAGATCCATAGACCGCGCGTAGCGAGGGTCAACAAGTTCTGGAATTAAACAGTTATTGTAAAACTTTACTAAATAACCCTCCATGATATTTTCTTTCCAGAAAAATTAGATATGAATTTGTAAAAAGAGATGACCAGCTCTTTTTAAAAATTCATATTTTCCATTGTATTTGTACTAAATGACATCACAAACCTGCAATACTTTTTAAGACCTATCCAAAGACATGGAGAGTATGCGAGAAAAAAAAACATCTGAAAATATGTATTTATTTCTACCACATTGTCGGTGTGACTAATGTATATTCATGCCAAATTACAGCTTTCTAGTACTAAGAGTATCTGAGCTAAGCTGCGGACGAATGGACGAAAATGGCAAAACTATAAGGGTTTTTTGTAAACTACGAAACACTAAAGAGCACTTTCAGTATTTAGAATTAAACAATTTTTCAGGGCACTTTATTTTTTTTTTAAATATTTAATTGTTTGCATCATGTACTTAAACTTAAGTATATGCCATCAAAAACAACTTGTAAAAATAAAAATAAAAAGCCAATTCTCGCAACGCAACTCAGTTTCTTTTTTTGTCTTTTTTTTGTTGGAACTATGCTCGTGTGTAGTAAACTTAACTTGTGAGATATTGTATAAGTAGCCTAAGATGACCAGAGATAATCTGTCGATGTCAGTCTCTCTTCCCTGTTCGCTTGTTACGGCTGGTCGTGTTCTATATCTCTACAATAAAGAATCCATATATACCACCCAGATCGTGTATAATTTAACCAAAAACCCATCAGTTCTTCTATCGTAAAAAGTTGTGAGATTTCAATGTCTGTCTGTCTGTCTAAAAAATGGCCTGAACTGCTTCGATAAAAGGATGGTACGACTGTGCCGCTTTTTTGCTTGACTTGGCGGGGGCACTACCGTGCCCCCAGATAAACCTTGCTTTGATAATAACAAATACCGACCTTTTTAGAAGGTTCAACATTTTTGGTTCAATGCGTATCGTATCATTCGTCAGTCATTCATCAGTCGTCAAAATTGATTGATGCTAGATTTGTTGCACACCAGCACTCGGAGTCTTTTTATAGTTTTGAGGATGTTTTTTAATTAAAAATAGCCTATTTATAAGCTAGAGGTATATTTACATCGACAGCAAATTTCAATTTCATCCGTTTAGTCGTTTAGGTCTGATTGAGGTACAAACATCCAAACATACTTAACATCCGCACAAACTTTTAGATTTATAATATTAAAGGTAGATAAATAATAATTATAAATTATGTTCATAATCTGAAATTTATGTAATTTTTCTAAATCCAATTATAGATAAAGTATCATTTTTTTCCATCCATGTATAAAAAAACACGCTTGGTAATATAGGGTAGATCGGGTCTAAACGATACAGGTAAGGATCATGGTACCTTAGATCTTTCATTTCAAAACAGAAATGTATCAAATCAACATTTATATTTATTTAATAGGACTAAGAAAGTATTATCACTAAAATGGAAATAGGCCGGGCTCATCCAAAGATTACAAAATGAGAGGTGATCTAAAACAATTATGAATTGGGACCCAATACATAAAAAACGAAGAAGAGGAAGGCCTGCTATGCGATGGGATGATGACATCGTGAAAGTAGCAGGCAAAACATGGAGCAGAGCCGCTAGAGATCGGGAAAAATGGATAGAGCTGGAGGAGGCTTTTACCGCTGAAAGCGGTCCTTACACATAATTTTATATACCTATGCATAGATACATATTTAAGTTAATTTTATATTGTGCAAGGAAATTAAAGCTTTTATTATTTATTATTAATTAGGGACACAACCAGGTTCACATTTTCCTGAAATTTAATATTTTTATTAAAATAACAATCAAATACGAAACATCGGCTTATTTCGATTTTGCTCCGACGCGTCGTATGCAAAAAGGTAAAACCGTATACTATTATCATATTGTTTCGAAACCAAACTCGATGAAACGCATCTTCTACAAAAAAAAACCATCCAGCTCTTTCAACAAATCATGCATTGTACCTAACCTTCATCTGTGTGGCTTGCACTAAATTCTTCAAGGCAATATATTATACAAATGTTATCATTAGTTTTGCATGTCCAGTATTTTACCCCGGTATTCCATTATGTAAGAACTCCTCTAAATTCGAAGAAAAATGTGACGTGGACGTGCTTCCCCGAGCGCGTCTGAGCGCTAACTGACGTGCCGACTTGAGGTGAATGTGAGTTTTGTATGGAAAAAATGTATGGAGAAGTTTTATTGCATTTCATATTGTTCATAAATGAAAAAGTAAATTATTTGAAAACAAGATAATGCCACGCGGTATAGAGAAATATAAAATCTACAATTTCGTATTATTTTCAAATAAAAATATGCTGTGGGTCTAAAGATATTGGTACCTAACCAGACCCCATTTTTCGACATTTTCAGCGGTTCTTGCGACGGTAAAAACGTATTTTTTTGAAAATATTGTATAGAACTGGAAAGTTTTTATTATCTACTATTAAAGATGAATATATTATCAGTAATTTTGTATCATTATATCCTCACAATTGTGATTCCTGGTTTTTAAATCGGTACCTGAAAATCATTGAAATACGTGTGTAAGTGTGAGCCGGGCCTTAACTGTAGCGACCTTGTACCTGGAAGCAAGAGGTACAGTCAGCGACGTAAGTTGGTTGTCGAGTTCAGTGCTTTGTGATTGTATAGCATTATTTATTGTCTTCACATCAATTGAAATCTGAGTGTAAAAAATATTTTCAAGAAGGTTCTCGATCGAAGGTTCTCTGTCGATATTCAAAATGTTTAAATAATGGCATATAAAAATATCGCAAATAATGTTACCTATTTTGACGAGCTATTTTCGAGAGATTTCTTCTATATTCCAATCGTGTGTCTGTCTTTAAATGAAATAAATAAAACCCTGAAATTATCTATGCCTTAAAATTAAAGGTATAAACCTTTTGCAAATGTTGATAAAAAATCGATCAAAATAATAAAATAATAAAACTCACCTAAACTTGGAAAACAAAATTATTCTATCTTTACAATAGCAGTTTCTCTGTTTTGTCGCTGACTGTTACCTACCCATGTGGTAATAAATAAACAATGCGCCAAGATACACTACATGAAAAGGAATTCACATGGCTGGGTTGCATCGGCTGAAGTTATTGTTATAAAGCACGTGTATCTGTATTGTTTTGATTTCGCGGACGTGTAGTATTTGATTTATTGGAATCATTAGTCATCAATGACTCATTGTCATTCATTGATTAATTTGTTTGATTGTAGAAAAAGAAAGCAGATAGGTAACGACTTCTGTGATGTGTATATACTCGCAGATTCATTAAAACCAGGAAAACGAGTGCCTGTAAATGTAAAATGGTTAAGTAATTCTCGCATGCGTAGCACCGAGAATTACAGTGATTAGCCTATTTCGTAGAGATGCATGGAGTCGTAATTTCAAGATTAAAATCTTTATGTAATTCTTATATTAGATAGTTCAAATATTATTGAGACATATTTGAACTATTTAATCACGTATTTATTTACATTTGTATAAAAATCAAGAAAAATGAATTTTCTAATTCAAAAACAGAATCTTTTGTGTTTATCAAATTTTCACATTTTAAAGTTACCTATTCAATGTCTAAATGGGTTAGTCTGATGCAAGTCCAAACATTAATTTTGGCACATGCTTACATTTTGCAGTACTTAGCATTCCATACCAGCAGGGCTATTTTGTAAAACATGAATATCATGTTATGATGTTGAATGCAATACCTAATGCTATACCTAATCTGTGCACTTTTCACAGTAACTATTCACAGTTTATGCACCTATACCTACGCTTCGGCGTAGGTATTGTATTGGAAGCGTACTTATGGGTGCCTAAACAGCATAAAAAGCGTAGGTATTATGGCTTTCTGTACCATAACATGATAATCATGTTTTTTACAAAATAGCCTTGTTACAGATACAGCTGACTTGTTACAGATATCGAAGAAAAAGAAGAAGTTCGTCTACGAGTCCCGTTCCAGCGTGCAACTAGAAGGCGCCGAACTAGCTCTCTACGAAGAAGTAGCTCGCACGCCCCCCTTCCTACGACGCATCTTAGCGTTGGTTGGCACTAAGGGGGTAGGCAGGCGGACTTTGAAGAACCGCCTGATACAGGAGAACCCGGATAGATTCGGAGCTGTAATTCCTCGTAAGTAATTAGGACAACAGACTGGCTGAATTAAATTTTTATTGATAAGCTTCACAGCTCAGTTGGTAGTAACTCTGCCTTCCGCGCTGTAGGTTGTGAGTTCGATCCTCACCCAGGACAAATATTTGTGTAATGAACATAGATGTTTCTTCTGTCTGGGTATAATGTATCATTTACGTATTTTCAAAAAAAAAGTATTTAGGTATTCTATCAGTTTTCTAGTTCCCATAATACAAGCTTTGCTTAGTTTGGGGCTAGATGGCGCTGTAAGAAATGTCCATCAATATTTATTTATAGAATTAAAACTATCGTGGTCGTAACTCGTTTTAACTATTAAAAAAACCGTATTTATAGTTAAAAATAATTGTATTTATTGCAGACACATCTCGCCCCCCGCGTGCTATGGAGGAGAGTGGGCAATCGTATTGGTTCGTGTCGCGAGAGGAGATGGAGCGTGACGCACACGCTGGACGTTTTCTTGAGTATGGAGAGCATAATAGCCACTTGTATGGGACGCATCTCGACTCCATCAGGGCGGTCATCAAGGAAGGTACAGAATTTACTTAGTGTCAAACCAAATTATTAAAATAAAATGATAGCACTATCACTACATAGTATAAAGCAAAGTCGCTTTCCGCTTCCCGCGTATGTATGTATGTATGTTTGCTTATATCTTTAAAACTACACAACGGATTTTGATGCGGTTTTTTTTAATAGTAAGAGTGATTCAGGAGGAAGGTTTATATGTATAATAACATGCTACCCGTGCGAAGCCGAGGCGGGTCGCTAGTCCCCTAGTGAAGTACGGTAGATATAAGCATATCAGGCGCTCGGATCATAAAAGCCATTTAAAGGGAGTAGTCCGAGGAAATGTAAAATGAAATAAGTTTATTTTGGCAAACTTTCCTTAATGCTATTTAAGGCTCCAGTGTGTTGCCGATCAAACAATGTGAAAGCTCAAACAAGAAAAATAATTAAAATTGCTAACCGAGTAGGTACAACAAAAAACCGGCCAAGTGCGAGTCGGACTCGCGCTCGAAGGGTTCCGTACCATTATCTATAAAAACGTATCGCAATAAAAATCAAAAAAAATCACGTTTGTTGTATGGGAGCCCCCCTTAAATATTCATTTTATTTTGTATTTGTTGTTATAACAGCAACAGAAATACATAATCTGTGAAAATGTCAACTGTCTAGCTATGCACGGTTCATGAGATACAGCCCTGTGACAGACAGACGGACGTACGGACGGACAGACAGACAGACAGACAGACGGACAGCGAAGTCTTAGTAATAGGGTCCCGTTTTTACCCTTTAGGTAAAAACCCTAAAAAGAGCTTCCCCACCATTTTTCAGCCAAATCGTTTCAGCCGTTCTTGAGTTGTAAATAGTGTAACTAACACGACATTCTTTTATATATATAGATTAGTAGGATAATAAAATGACTGGTGTTTCCAGGTAAAATGTGCATTCTGGACTGCGCCCCGCAATCTCTAAAGCTCCTTCACAACAGTAGCGAGTTTCTGCCGTACGTGGTGATGATCGCTGCGCCCGGGATCGAACAGCTGAGGAATTTGACGCATGCGTCCAATCGCAATTTAGCGGTAATTACCTTTATAGTACTTTGAAAGCTTATAGGTATATTAGTGATTTTAAAAGTAGATACTTTGTTGATACATGTTAGCTGCGTGCAATTCAGAATAGCAACCTTAATGCGTACGCTCGTAATCGCCGGTAATCGTAATCGGCTTCAACCAATTGTCTTTTGACAGTTGCAGCCGATTACGATTACCAATAGAGCTGCAGTTTCTAGATTTTTGTTTGGTTTTGACTAGAACTATTATTATTAGACCTAAAAAGTTTGTTATAAATAAAATTACTTTGATTTTAGTAGAATGGTACATGACATCGGTAGTAGCTTATTTGTCTGAAAATCATTTGCCATATTTTTTTATCTGGGGAGTTTTTATTTATTATGATAAAATTAGGGGCTGTTTCGACCAAACTGGAATATCATCTTATATCAGAGTAAATAACACTTGACTTACGATAGGTATTTTGCTACCCTCTGTAGCAAATACTGATCGTGTGATTAAGAAACGGACATTCGTTTGTTTTAGTTATTCTAAGATTAGTTACTCTGGTATAAATGTATTGGTCGAATCGGGCCTTGGTGATAAAAATCTTAGAAAAACTTAGTTATCTTAGCATGATGAAACTACTTTATCTCCTGTAATGTTTATAATTAGTAATGTTTTGATTGAACTGTAATGTGTATGTGGCATGTGTAGTTCGACAGGCAGAGCTCTATCCGCTACAGCTCGCGGCGTGCGCGTACCCTGGAGTCTCTCGCTTCGCTCTACGAGGTAAGTTCATATATGATTAAAATAGGTATCTAAAATAAATTGTATAGCTAGTGGCTAAGTGACAGCCAAAACGCACTACATTTTTGAGTGGCCTCACAGCTAAGATGGTAGTAACTCTGCCTTCTGCGCTGTAGGTTGTAGGTTTAATTTCCAAAAAGGATGAATATTACTGTCGAAAAATAAAATATCTCAGTATTCTGCCAGTGCTCTGTTTTCCATAGTGCAAGCTTAGTTTGGAAATAGAAGGCACTGAGTGAACATGATGTGTGAATAAGATAACGACTGTAATCACAAAGTACAGTAAAAATCCTCTCGAAAACAAATTATGATACAATAATTTGTGCTAATAATTTCTTATACTAGAAAAAGTACATACAACTGTCAAGTAACATTATACTTGTTTTGTTTACGAGCACCTTCTGATTCTAAATATTTTTTGTAATAGACTCATTCATTCACATTCATTGTAATAGACAATTTCATTATTCAGGAAGAAGACATGAAGCAAACACTCGAGGACAGCTCCCGAATCGCGCGACAAAACGAAAAGTACATTGACCTCATCATCACAAACAATAACTCCGACACGACTTACTCCAAGATACTGGACGCGTTGCATTCGCTCTCGACCGACCACCAATGGGTACCTGTCAGCTGGATCTATTAGCATACCCAATAACTGAATGGAAAAAGTATATGATAAAGCGCCTATTCACTGCAAAGATGTCTCATAATACTGAAAGTATTTATTTCATGAAATGAACTATTATTATTTATACGAATCATATAAATAACACCCAACAATGACATAATTTAGTCCGGCACTATGACTCTGTGGGCATCAAAGACTATGAGAGCCAACACATCACAACATCCAGACATGGAAGAAATATTTGCATATGATAATGTATTTTAAGATTACATTTACACATAATATTTATCAAAAAACTGTAATGGGCGCTTTATTGTATATTTTTGTTCAGGTACATAAAGGTTGAACTTATGAGCAGTATCTTCTTGGTTCATAGTATAGATACAGCTACTTTTAGCCTAGTGAGTGTGCCTAAAAGAAGGATTGATTCCTTCTATATTTTTGCAAATATTTTTTTAATTAACGGATATCTGCTCTTTTAACAATTGCATCCATGAGATAGCTTAGCGATAAGTTCAACTAATGTGCTACCGAGGTATTTGCACTGAATTTTTCATTATATTCATAAAACTTTAGATAGGTTAAATCTTGCGTCTTCCCGCACTGAATATAATTATAACGCCTAAATTCATATAAAAAAAAACTAAAGCATTGGCTTATATTTTTATCTTAAATATCTGATTGAATCATCACAAAAAGCAAAAAATATAATATTTTTTAGTGTAAAAAAATCAAGTGCGGGTGAATTAGTAAAATATAAATTTAGGTATGTCTACGCTGAAATACCACTTACAAAATCGATGAAACCATTGAAATAGACATAATATCATTCCAGTATTCGAACTTTTGGATGAAAAGCTATTCCAATAATTCTTAAAACTTTCAGCTTATGAGCTCCCTACTTAGATCTTAAACGGCGTGAGTTATGTCTGCATTTTCTCTATAAATAAGGATTGAATGGTAAATTTTAAATTTCAATTTTTTTTTTTATATTCTGACGTGATCTGTCACTCCTCTCGAATTTCTTAATCTTGTCTTATTAAATTGGTATTAAATTGTATTCCAATTTCCTGACTCCACTTTAAAACTCACTTCATGGTGTTCAATATATCCCACCCAAGGAAGTTAAGTAATGAAAACATATATGTTTAAATTATAAAAAGAACTGGTATGTATGGCCTACCGGATAAGTTTGATATGTTTTGTACGACGAACGATATTAGATAGTTAATTAGTGTAAGACCCTTTGTCGATGTGGATGAAATTCAGCTTTTATCAGAGAAACTGCTTGTATAGTGTTTAATTTTACTTTTTTTTTAATATGTTTTATTATAAGACACATCACATTATAATCACATTGAAGTTTTTATTCGCAATTTATATTATTTTATGAAAAAAAATGCTTCGTATTTTTACGAATTTTAATGATTTATACAATGATTTAGGTAGTATTAATTGAATATTGCCGATTCTTGGCAGTTATTTTTCTCGCTTACCTACCTATATACTTATTTTGTAAGCAATATTTATCACGATTAGCTATTACTTCATAAGAATCTCACATTCCGTCCAATTTGTTTTGTTTAGCTATAAATTTTATTGTGTCAGAATTATTTAATATACATTTGTGTACTACATTGCTTTATTTTATTTTTTTTCCGTTGCAAATTTACGTAAATAAAAACGCTGCGCATATAATACTATCTTTTTATTAGAAGCTAGGACAGTTCTACTGATTTGTCTGTCGCGATGCATTCTTGTGATGACGAACAGATGTTTTGAAGATGTTCGGATCAATGTGGTTCAAGCCAGTTTCACTTGCGACAGTGACTAAGCCAGATTCAGGTTCAGTTTTCTCCAGCAAATGAGGCGCGAGTAGTAGGAACAGTTGCTGAAACAAATAAGCCGCCATGTTGGATTTCATAGTCGCCATCTTGGAATTTTACAGACTGATGTAATTATTTATTCAGACTAAAAATTCTAATTGTTAATGAAAATAATACCTCGGCCCAAGGAATCAGTGGCAAATTAGCGAAAGCAGCTTGCCACCCAGGCAGACCTAAATGCACGAGCGCCATCCTGAAGTAGTTGGTAAAGGAATCCGCCAGCCACCCCCACGCTCCCTCGCGTGTCGCCAGCCAAATCGACCAATTACCGCCAGTGTACACAAGGCACACCTGAAATAACAACAAAACTTCACTTAGGTTCTTGGTAAATAGCTCAAAGCTTTATGTTGCCAGTGCTACATATAATTCACCTACGTTTTATTGGTAAGTATCCCTTATTGGATCAACAAAGTAGGTAGGTACTGTCTTAAGACACAGAATCAGAATCTTTCATCGTTAATTGAATGTTAAATGCGGGCATTATTAACATTTGGTGTCCGGTTGACTAGATAGGTACATGGTACCTTATTATTATTTAGGTATTGGGTACCTGACTGCTAACTGCGCTGTTAATAAAAATTACCTTTCCAATAGTCCTGCAAGTATCCAACTCAAAAACCTTGCTTTTGGTGTTCAATACCGGGCGGGGTCCTGCATTCTGCCTTGTCATAGAAAAGTCCAGGAGATCCTTGAGTGCAGGCGATAGACATAGCTCGTTCAAGGAGTTCACTCGTATCGACCCGACAGCTAAAATGTCGTCGGCTGCAAATTGATAAATCCTCTATCAAATACAAGTTAGTTAGTTAGTAGAGGGACTCCCTTTTCCGCATTTGGACTCCTGTTTGGTCCGTTATGCGTGGGGGTTTGGGTCGGCTACATCTGTAGCCAGCCCAGCTCTTCCCAGAAGCACAGAAGCTTCCTGGGGTCTTCGCAGGCTTCGAGAAGAGTCCTCGGGTTACCGAGGATTTGAGTACGTTGTGCTATTACACCCGCGCATTCCAGGACTACGTGGGCAGCTGATTTTTCTTAGGTTAAACCACCCCTGCAGAGCGGGCTGTCTGTGGCACCGATATTGTGTAAGTGTTTGTTAAGGGGGCAGTGACCTGTGAGCGTCCCCACGATGGTTCTTAGGTCTGTTCTTCGTAGGTTCAACAGGTGAGTTGTCAGCCGCGGCGAGGTGGTTAGTATCGCCGCTCTTGACTGTCTGCAGTCAGTCGCCTGTGTCCATCGTTCATTGTGTTTGCTCCGGGTATGTCGCCGCATTCAGGATCGTAGCTGAGAGAAGGGTATGGGCAAGAAAGGGGTCGGACCCACTGTTAGCGTTTCCGAGCCCCTCCTGGCCAGTTCGTCTGCGGCGTCATTTCCTAGTGTTCCGCTGTGTCCCTTTATCCATTGTAGCGTAACTCGGTTACTCCTGGCTACACTGTCTAGGGCAAGGTGACATTCGTATATGAGCCTTGAGTTACAGTGATGACTCTCTAGGGCTCTTAGTGTTGCCATACTGTTGGAGAGGATTCGTATTATATAAATGATAAATCCTCGTGGCCTGATGTCGCTCTGCCACTCGACAGCTAAATATTGATTTAGGTACTTAATTTCATTTTGTGTAACATTTGTCTACTTTAATTATTTTTAAGCAAATAGTTATTTTATCTGTAAGTTTTAATTCTAAATCAAGTGTAGCGTGTGTTGCTTTTTGAATTTGTGCTGAAGCTCTTTAGTTATTTTTTTTTATTGCTGTACCTACGTACTTGAGTAGTAGGTACTTTTAACTTTTAATTATTATTCTTGTTTGAGCCTTCACCTTGTTCGATTGGCACCACACTGGAGCTCTACATAGCATTAAGGAAAGGATCATAAAAAAAAAGGTAGACCCCAAGCCGTGTTTGTTGCCTGATTCTTCTAGGCTTGGTCGCGTGGAATCGGCGTAGCTTCACCTAGTTCCTAAGACGTTTCAAAGTGATCCTTGTGATTTTATTGAAATAAATGATTTTTGAATTTGAATTTGAATATGTTGAGGTCGTCTATCTCTCGCCTTTTGATGGCGTTGGCTGCTTCGGTTATGGCTGCACATTCACATTGGAAGATGGAACTGTGTATGCCTAGTGCGATTGAGATGTTGATGTTGAGGTCCAACGAGTGTACCCCGGCACCTGTTCCATGATGGGTTTTAGAACCGTCAGTGTAGATTCGCACTTCATTGGCTCCTGATTGGTCTCTGTGTTCTTCATTAGTTTGTATGTGGTATCTCTTGTTAAAAATAAACCTTTTAGGGATCTTGTCGCACGGGGCAGCTATTAGGGGTTCGTATAATAGCGCTCTATCCAGAATGGATGCATGTTTGTTACTGGTTATTCCTAGTAGGTTTAAGTGTTTGAGTCTGATGGCTGCCATGGCAGCTTCCTGTTGTATGTGTAGGTCCAGCGGGGCTAGTCCTAGGAGCATCTCCATGGCAGTCGTTGGTGTTGTCCGCATGCAGCCTGTTATTGAGGAGCATGCAAGCCTCTGGAATCGTTGCAGCTTGGCAATAGCGGTTTTGAGTTCTGTGCGAGTCCACCATACGAATGATCCGTATGTTAGTGTTGGTCTTATTATGGCTGTGTACAGCCACATGGTTATTTTTGGTGATAGGCCCCATGATCTGCCGAGCATCTTTTTACATTGGTAAAAAGTGGTACATGCCCGTTGCAGTTTGAGGTCTAAGTGTCTCTTCCAGAGTAGTTTGCTGTCTAGTATGACCCCTAGATACTTAACTTCGTTGGTGAGATTTAACTCAGTGTTAAATAGTTTAGGGAGTCTCAGACTGCCCAGTTTCCGTTTGTTTGAGAACATTATGAGTTCTGTTCTGTCAAATACAATACAACCCATTCATTTGGCAGTAGGTAAGTTCGTAGTCAATGCTAAAGTTTCTTTGCGATTCCCGCAAATGACAGAGATATAGGTAAATTAGGTAGGTAGGTATGTACTTGCCTGAATATTTGTAATGCCACGACAACTGGAAACCGTCGCTGGATGCATAAAAGTTTCGCAGGTCTTCCGGAAGTACTGCAGAGTGCCTTTGCTCCCAGTTTGAAAGAGCTACGCGATCGCAAGGCACCCGTCGTTCCACGTTTACATTGCATATGCGTGGGTCGGACTCTGTGAAATATTGTCAAAGCGCTCAAAATGTCTATGAAAATTTTAAATCAATATTGTACTGAACTGAACTGTTTTTTTTTCTAATTGCATCGGGAAGCTATAGAAAAGATTGTAGTGCCCTAGCTGGGTCCACGTTGAGAAAACTCTGTGATACCATAATTAAGACCATTGTAACCAACTGGAGCAATAAATAAATAATTACGAATATTATGCTGGCTTGAATGGCTTAGAAATTTTTGAATTTTTGCGCAACTGAATTTTCTAATGTTGGTATCACTCCATTTCTGTCATCATAAAATTTTGACAGCCAATCAAATCGTTCACTCGCTCACGTCGATCAATCAGCACAGCAATCAGCTGAGCAAGAGCGAGCGACGGCTGTGTTAAGCTAAGAACTGGAATTGAATTGAGGTTATAAAACAACCTTCAATAGTAATCTAATCTTATTTTAACTTTTTTGTGAACGTGCAGTGCTTGTAAAACAGTTTAACGAATAAAACGAAAGAATGACTAATCCTATTGCGGGTGTTTGTGATATAAAACCAGAATACATAGTACAAAGGACGCCGCAGCCAGATACCGATAACAATTTAAATTCACTTGGTAAACACAAACTTGAAGCTGGTGTAGACGATGAATCGGAACATGTGGACAATAAAAAGCAGAAAACTGAAGACAACAAACCCAAGACTAAAAAGAAAGGTCAAAATAAATCCAGACCCAAAGCCTACCGAGACGAAAAGGACAGCAAACCCTGCACTAGTATTGTTAACGTTGCATCAGCAGAGGAAAAGAAAGAGTGCCAGTATAACAACTGCAAATATATCCACAACCCTAATGAATATTTGAAAAGCAAACCAAAGGACATTGGTAATAAATGTCACTTGTTCAACCTTCGTGGTAGATGTCCGAGAGGCTTATCCTGTCGGTATGGATCTAGTCACATTACAGATGAAGGCTACAACAAAGTTGACCAAGAAAAAGTTGGTCGGTGGAAGGAGGACACAAAAAACTTTCTACAGCAAGATGTACAACAGCAACTACAAAAGAGAAAATATGATTTTAATTTCTCGGAGAGACTGGTGAAACATTTAGACACCAGAGCTAAACCTAAACAGGAGAAGATTGATGCCCGAACTGGAGGTACTGAAAAGCAACAAGCAGAGTCAGACGAAAAAGAGATACAAGAAGAGCCAGAGAAAGCCAGCGGTGTGGTAACTGATGAATATTTGATAAAACTCCTGCCAAGAGAAAAAAAACTGATTGACTGGAAAGACAAACTGTACCTGAGCCCTTTGACTACAGTAGGCAACTTACCATTTAGAAGAATCTGTAAAGAATACGGAGCAGACATTACTTGCGGAGAAATGGCTCTTTGCGAGTCTTTATTGAAAGGATTAAAACAGGAATGGGCTCTAGTGAAAAGACACGAGTCTGAAGATCTGTTTGGAGCACAAATATGCGGAAATAATGCATATATTATATCAAAAGTGGCACAGCTACTTCAGGAGAGGACAGAGCTTGATTTTATAGACTTGAACTTGGGATGTCCAATAGACTTGATATACAAAAAAGGTGCCGGCAGTGGCATGATGCATAGAACAAATGCCCTCGAAGCTTCTGTGAGATCTGCTGCTAAACTATTGACTATCCCTTTCACACTAAAAATGAGAACGGGAGTCTATCAGGATAAGAAGATTACCCATACTATTGTACCAAAAATGGCAGAGTTAGGTGCTTCCCTAATCACAGTGCACGGGAGATCAAGAGAGGCAAGGTATACACGATCAGCAGACTGGGCTTATGTCGAAACTTGTGCAAAGGCTGCCTCACCATGCCCCGTGTTTGGTAATGGAGACATCCTATGCTATGAGGATTATGTTGAAAGAAGGAAGCTAGCACCCACAGTACAAGGCGTTATGATTGGCCGTGGAGCCTTAATCAAGCCCTGGATTTTTACTGAAATTAAAGAACAAAAGCTTTGGGATATAAGAAGCAGTGAACGATTTGACATTCTCAAAAAATATTCCAACTATGGCTTAGAACATTGGGGCTCTGATACACAGGGAGTTGAAAATACAAGAAGATTTATGCTAGAATGGTTGTCATTTTTGTATCGCTATGTGCCTGTTGGTCTTTTAGAAAGACCACCTCAGAAAATTAATGATAGACCTCCAACATACTTTGGAAGAGATGATTTGGAAACTCTTATGGCATCAGGGAACTCTACTGATTGGATCAAAATTAGTGAAATGTTACTAGGACCTGTACCTGACGGGTTCCAGTTTTTGCCAAAGCATAAAGCTAACTCTTATTAATGAATTGGTATTTCTTCTTAAACTGATAAGTACTAGGTAGCTAGGTACCATAATATAAAGGGGTATTCATTATTACCTTCTTTTAACATAACAATCATTTAAATTACAAACATGTAGGTAGATGTAATTTTTTATGTAGATTTAAAGTTTCTACATAAAAAGAAATAAATGGTGATAATAAACCAACAAGAATTGTTTTATTCAAATTTTGTCAAGGACAGGCATCATAGTTTGTATGGGAGAATAAGTAAGTTTTTTTAAAACTACCCCTAATAGAAGCCTAAGGGTATGTTGAATTGTTAATGTTTGTATAACTTCTATGTTACAACTGCAAAGTGGGATGATAACATAACAGTAATGTTTTGTCATGCCTCTTGACTAGGTACATCAATTATACGTCTTTACGTAAATATCTGAGATTTCTACCATGTTTGAGAACTCGTCCTAACCCTGTTTATTTAAGTATACCTGTGTACCCTTTTACATAATCATACAAACCTAATAACTTGGTCACTCCTAAACTTATGTTTTCATAGAATGAATCTTCTGAAACTAAATCTACACAGAAACTCATTTAACTAACAATTTACACAAATATAAAAATTGCACACTGAATTCCTGACAAAATTGCTTATCTATAAAAGATAAATGTAACCATGGTTACGTTACGTACGTGGGCTAACTAGAAAAGACAGAGCTATGGTTTTTAGGGTTCCATATCCAAATGGTAAAATCGGGACCCTATTATTTTCTCTATATAACTGTTACCACTACATTGCTATGGCTGGATGGACCTAGACTGACTTGGTGATATTCTTTTTGGAATAAACATCTATATAGCTAATAATATTATTGCCATAGCATAGTCGAATGTGTACTATCGGGAAGGTAGGTACTAGGTACCTTCCGAGCTTCCCGAACTTTCTTTACACAACAGTTTACATAGGTAGAAATTAATTAAGACAACAATTAAAACCACAAGTAAATAAAAAAAAACTTTTATTTCCTCATTCACCAATTTCATCATACCGTTGCTGTCGGTACAAAAAGTCGTATGTAAAAGCGTTAGGTTTTCAGGAGACACAAAAAAACTGATTATTATCTTATCTATGAAGTTTCTTTACAATATTTAAATGTAAATAGCTTTAGTTTTATAGCTTACATACGTTTATTATACTCCTGCAAATCGATTTACTACACATACAGCCAATATAAAAAATGGCAAAATTATGACATACGACTTTTTGTACTGACAGCAACGATACATACATTCAAACTTAGCAATAAAGTTATGTAAGATTCAAAATTAAATGCCTAAGTATACATTCAAAAGTTTTACAGGCGCAACCATTGGTTTCTCACACTAATAATTTGATTTGCATTTATTATTTATTTTAAGAAACTCTGAAATATATATTTATCGGTGCACAATAAAGTAAAAAACGGATCTCATAAGAGATATTCTTATTTATACGAGGGTGGATTATAAGGTTGTATATCTAACGAACTGCCTGGTTTTTACGAAGTTATAAATAATGAGTAATAGGTTAAACAATATTTATATAGCTTCTTGACTTAACGACAACTATAAATAATAATATTATCTTAGTATATTTCAAATCTATTAAACTTAGTGCAAAACTGAGAAACTAAACTTAATCTTGTTCAAACATACAAACTCTGTATGAAATACATTAAATGGACTTGGCGAAATACATTATTCTCTACTTTATAGTCTAGCAAAAAGGAATATTACAGAGTCTTATTTGCTATCTACTTTAGTCCAAATGGTTTAACGTCTCCTGCGGCGACGAGAATCTCCATTATGTCCATTTTCTGCAAGAGAAAAATTGTATGAATTAGATTTCTATTCATAAAATCGCAGTTTACTTGAAAGTAAATAAAAAACACGTCATAAAACATAAAAGGATTTAGCGAAATTTCAGTCCTAAAAAAAATAATTGTGTGTTAAACCGTTTTCGCACCATACGATACGACAAGACGACGATAAAGCAAATAAATGTATGAAAAATACACTTTATTTTCACACCGTCCTGCTCGACAATGTTATCGTCCTGTCGTCTATAGTGGTGTCACCGAGTAGGTGATTTGATTTAGGCATCATTGTGTGAAGCTGGAGGAAGAATGTGTGAAGTGAACCTATATTTTTTTTTTGTGAGCGAAGAGAGAGTCACTGGTTCAAAAACAAACCTCCTCGCTTTCACCTTCGGCGATTTCTCTGGCGGCCGTCACTGTGCCCCGAGGAGCCGTTGGCCGGCGCACCCAGACCGCCCTCGGCACCGTACGGCCTGCCCGGCCCCAGGCCCAGGCCCGGGCCCGGCTGTCCGTAAAAGCCCGCATTCATGCACGAGCCATCATACGATTCTTCATTCGAATCGCCGTGCTGATTGATCCGCTTGTTGGCGGCGTAAGAGCCGAACGCTGTAAAGTTAGCGCCTTGCGGAACGATGGCGTCGAGCGGGACGGTCTGAGGCAGCATACGCGGCAGAAGGCTCCCGTGGGGCACCTCGAGGCCGCCAGAGGCGGGCGGGCCCCCTAGGCCACCGCCGCAGCTAGCACCTGCGGGCTCATAGTCCTCGTGGTCCCGTCCTCTTCCGCGACGGCGGCGATCCCGGCCCCGGGAGGGCCCAGCGCTCGCGCCGCCATCGCCTCCTCCGGAGCCCAGGCCTCCGCCCGAGCCGAGGCCTCCGCCGGCGCCGAGCGAATCGCCCGAGCCGAGACCGCCGCCGAGGCCGGGAGGGGGCCCTCCGGATCCCCCGGACGCACCGGGACCGCCGGTTCGGCCGCGCTTTCTGGAATCTGACTCGAGGCCGCTTTGTCCCAAGCCTCGGGCGTGAGCACCGTTAGAGTCGGCGGGGGGCGGCGGCGGGGGCGGTGGCGGTGGCGCCGCCCAGCCGCCGGCTGAGAGCACGGGCGTGGCGCCGTAAGGGGGCATCATCATGCCGTACCGCTCAGCGGGGAAGAAGGGAGGAGGCATCGCGAAACTCTGGCCGTTCAGTGATGGAGGCGGCACGCACATGTTCATCTGGGGGGTCATCGCCATGAGGGCCGGGATTTGGGGAGCGTTCTGGTGCTGATTGTTGAGAGCCGATTGCGGAATATTGAGGCGCGGAGGAGACGCGCGGCCGCGGCCGTTCTGCTCGTCTGTGGGGATCTGGGGACGGACTGGGGTGGGGAGAAGAGAGCGCGGCGTGGGTAAGAGGGGTGCCGAGGGGGCAAGGGCGGGTTTGACCGGGCTGCACTTGCCTGAGCTGCGCGAGCGAGAGCGGGAGCGCGAACGGGACCTGGAGGAGCGGCTGGAGCGGCTGCGCGAAGAGCGCGATGAGCTGTGGCGTCGCCGGCGTCGGTCGCGATCGCGCGACCTGGAGCGTGTGCGGGAACGGCGCCTACGATCGCGCGATCGCGAACGGGAACGCGAACGACGTCCGCCGCGACGATATCTGCCTCCGCGACCTCGGTGACCTGCAACATTTATAACATTGTTTCTGTATTTAAGGCCCTGTATGTCGACGATTGCTCTTTTTCGAAACGAAAAAAGAAATACTTCTGAACAAGCCACATCTCTATTTGGCAGACAGACAGTTTGATAACTACGATGGTTATAAACAGTAGTGAATGATCTAATGTGATCTATTATTCTTCATATTAAACAAGTAGATATACTCAATACTTACGTCTTCCGCCCCCACCACCTCGTTCAGCAAGTTCTTGCAACTTCGGATTGACAACTTGTTTGGCTTCTTTCAATACTGACATCAGGTCGCCGGCTTTAGCGGCATTGGACGGCGTAAAAAAGGTATATGCTGTTCCAGTTTTATTTGTTCGTCCTGTCCTTCCAATTCTATGAACATAGTCTTCCGAGTTGCTGGGGTAATCAAAGTTTATTACAAACTTCACGTCATCAACATCTATAAAAAGAAAGAGTGATTTTAATGTTAAGTGTATGTATAGTATTTTTATTTGAACTTTTTTGTAATTTGAATATTACATACCTAAGCCTCTAGCGGCAACATCCGTGGCTACAAGTATGGGCGATTTGCCACTTCGGAAGTCTGAAAACGATAATGTAAGATTAGCATCAATATATGTAAATATCTGCAATATATGCCCCACTCAGTGTCAACAACACACTAAAGCTGTCCCATAAACCAATTTATATTGCTGTCCATATACCCACATTCCTTGAATTTTCAGCTGCTTGTGTAAATATGATCCTGGTGTTTGTGTACTAATGAGCATCTTGTGTATCTTTCATCGTTTTTTTTTGTGATCTCATACTTACTCATCGGATCAACATATTCCATCAGCTTGTATTTTATTTATAGCATTTTTTATGAACAAGACCCATGACTATAGAAAAATACATAAATAAATATACATACCGAGTAATATACCATAAATAGTATTATCAACAAAAATGAGAAAAGCTAAGTCGATGCGATTCATAAAACAGATTATTTCATTCACTAAACTTAAATCTTGTAATAAACTTACTAATGAGTTTTCCATCATCACGCAAACGCGTTGTGATGGCACACAAATAGGAAATTTGAGATCGAGAGGTCGCCTTTCAGGCGAATGGCGCGCTCGCTCGTCAGCGGCGGAGCGGTCGCTGGCACTGACGAGAAGCGGCCCAGACTTGCCGCGGGAGCGAGTCGAGTGCACAGACGTTATGCGGAGAGAGCCTCGCGTGAGAGGCCGGCGTGGCCTGGTGGCCTGGCGAAGAGTAGGCCGCCGTCGCCACTGCCGGCCGCCCCCCGCCGTTGCCTGCACAGGCAGACAAGAGCTCACTCTCTCTATTCCATGCGACTATCCGACACCCGACAGGCTCGCATCAGTCCGACACCGCTTCTCGGCGATCCTCGTTACAAATACAATTTCCGATTAGAGATCTTGTTGATTTTTTGAGTTTAATGTTAAAATTGATAGTAGTTAAAGTATCTTTAATTATTTCAGATGATAATTTTAGATTGCAATAACGTAAAAAAATAAAGTAAAAATATAATTAAGTACTTGTTACCTCAACCATGTAACAGACTAGCGAGTGAGTAAACATTCTTACCTTGCAGAACCCAGTCGCGTTCGTTCTGTGATTTGTCTCCATGAATGCATACGGCCGGCCACCTGAAAAAATAATTATAAAAATTATGTAATTGAAATGTTAATTTATTTTCCATGTTCTTGATGAAATATTATAATACTGACCCATCTCTCTTCATCTTTCTTGTAATGTCATCAACTCTTCTTTTAGTCTCAATGAAAATAATAGTTTTATTTTCTTTCTCAGCCATAATTTCCTTTAGAAGCGTACTCAGTTTGGTTTCCTTTTCATATTCCATGCAGACATCAATTATTTGTAGAATATTGTGATTAGCAGCTAGAGACAGTGAACCAACATTGATCTGTTGATAGTCTTTTAAAAATTCAGAGGCTAAACTTTGTACTTCCCTAGGCCAGGTAGCAGACCACATGAGTGTTTGCCTGTCTGGCCTGATCTGTTCAATTATTTTTCTGATTTGAGGTTCGAATCCCATGTCCAACATTCTATCTGCCTCATCTAACACTAGATAGGTGGTTCTTTTCAAATTTGTTCTTCCACTCTCAAGAAAGTCTAGTAATCTACCGGGTGTAGCAATTACAATCTCAACACCTGCATCCAAGTCCCTTGCTTGGGGCCCTTTTGGAGCTCCACCAAATAGACATGTATTGTGAATCTTGGATGTATTGGCAAACTTGTCACAAACTTCTTGAATTTGCTGAGCTAACTCTCTTGTTGGAGCTAAAACAAGAGCTATGGGACCATCACCTCTACTTGATTTAGGTTGATTATTGATGTGTACAATGGCTGGTAGGATGTAAGAGAGGGTCTTTCCAGAGCCAGTAGAGGCAATCCCCACCATATCATGTCCACCGAGAGCTATGGGCCAGCCCTGAGCTTGAATAGGAGTCGGCTTAGAAAATCCCATTTTGTCAATTTCATCCATCACATAATCTGGGAAGCCCGCTTCATCAAACGTCAAAGTTGGTTTAGGAATGTTACGGCCTTTTAGAGTAATCTCATTTGAACTTCTCCACGCTTCTACTTCCGACTCGGATCTGCGTTCCACTTCAGAATGCGGTACATAAAAATCTTTCTTGAATGCTTTTAGTCTACTCAAATCCCACTTTGGTTTTCTTAGATTAGCACCGGGGTTACTTCTTCGTCCGCCGCCGCCGAAGCCACCGCCACCGAAGCCGCCGCCACCGCGTCCGCCACCGCCACCGCCACCGCCGCCCCCGCCGGATCCGAGCCCGTGGCGTGGACTTCCACTTCGGCTCCTACTCCTACTTCGACTGCGACTGCGACGCCTATCTCGACTGCGATCCCTGTCATACCAATTGTACATTACTAGAGATAAAACGTAAAAGCATCTTGTTAAATACGCATGTTTGTGTAACCTTTTAGTCTTACACACTTAGTCGTAAAACTTACCTTCCGCGCCCCATTGTTTGTTATTATTATCCTACAAAAACAGCCTATATTCACTATTCCACAGTAACAAACCACAAACTTGACTGGATTTGATAGGAGCGTAAAAATAAAAGATTTAGCTCACTACTTTTTCTTCATTCAACACCAAAACAAAATGGCGATTGCGTTGTTGGGTAGGTTTGTTTTTTTTTATGATGGTTAGACTGTTTCCTTTTACAGCAAGGGTTGCCAGGCGACTGCTTTTTTTACCCCATTTTGGGCCAAGATTGTGTTATGTTATGGTAAGGTATGGTTTAACCTTTGCAAAAAAAACACACACTGAAAGAAACCATTCATTCAGAATCAAAAAGCGAAAGGAATGGAACTATTTTTTATCTGTAGTTGGAATCCATTTTCTACGTTGTTGTGACATTTTGCATTTCAATTCACTAATTTTATAAAAATGCGTTGTGAAATAGATATTACAGCTTGAATCACACTATTGAAGTGATGAAAGACTACTACTAGCGGATGTTTTTGGGAAACTACTCCCGGTTTTCTGAAGTATTACACGATGGGTTGAAATTGTGATTGCTATCGGCATAAATTCATCATTTTTCATGATAATATTAGTTCTTTTAGTTGCTGCGACAATGGATCTAAATACTAATGCATCTGCAAACATAGCAGAATATTCAGGAAGCTCATCAGAAATTAAGTTCATCACATCTTGTAATAACGACCAATTTTCCGTAATTCGCATTCCTGAAGATGGGGAAAAGTCCAGTAAACACTCCTCCAAAAAACAATCAAAAAGAAGAAAAAAGAGTTCTACTCATACTCGTCCCCTCCCAAGAATAATAGTAAAGCCCTTACCACCTCCCCCACCTCCTGAAAACCGAGAATGGACAGCAGCTTTATCATATACGGAAACAAGTACAAGCCAGCCATCTACAATGAGAGAAGTCCTAGCCAGTATTCCAGGTTTCAGCATAAAACCACGAAAACGGAGTGGAAAAAAAATGTCTACTTCTGCTCAACTGCAACAAACAAGAGAAGGTTGCATCGACCTGGAGACTCCAGACTCCATTTTAGTAAATACAAACATCAGACAACTTCTCAATAAACATACATTTTCATTACTCCCACCTCTATACCAATACAAACTAGGGCAGCTACTTCCTAGTGTGGACCGTCTAAGTCCATCTGGCCGTCTAAACTCATCTAGTCTCAGTAATGAATTCTTCTCAAGAGCCTGTATTGAATGGCAGACAAGCCTATCTGGAGGAGAACTCACACCAGAAAGTCAACAAAAAATGAGGACTGAAGTGGAAAGAGAAAAAAGTAAAATTGACCCCTGGAAGCTAAAACATTTTGAACCTATTTGGGGAGAGAAATCAAGGAAGGATAAGTCATCTCTCAGCTTAAATTCAGAAAGGCCCTCACTAAAGACAACAATAAAACTGAGGCCCACTGCTTCAATAACTAGCAGTAGCACTGTACCAAAAATTAAGAAAAGTAAATCTAGCAACAGCAAGCGAATGCGGTCAGTCGGAGCTGTAACAAGGTCCTCCACAAAGTCGGATGATGTTCCCGATGAATCTGCCAGCATGAGCTCTAAGTCATGTGCACCCGTTCCAGATTTACTTCCACTTAAGCATGGGAAGCATCAAAATCAAACCTATGAATTTCAATTGGATGGTGATTTCTCTGACACATCATCTATCCAACGAATGGATGACTCTGTTGCTACAACACCTGTTGATCCTCTTTTGCTGCCTGATGATTCAGAGTCCAATGAAGTGAAGCAAGAGCTAGGTCTAGACCTCACCGATGTTGTTGAAGAATCTAATTTATCAAAGGACTTTGAAGAAGACAAAGGCACAGATTTAGACAATCTACAAATGTTCAAGCGAGTGATTGATGATAATGAAGGATACAGTATTGCTAAGAGAATTAAGTTTGAAGATGATGATGATGGGGATAATAGTTTATGCCACCCTGAGACAGGACATGTTAACTATTCAGATGCTGATGTTCATTATGATAATGAACAGGTTTGCACTAATGAAGAGCAATATGAACCTGAACAAATAGATGCAAATGATAAAGTCATCACTTATGAATGTAAAACTGAATCTCCTGCACCAAGTTCAAGGCATGAGTCCAACTCTAATATAATCACAGAGAGTGAAGAGTTAGATACAAACACCAAATTGGAAGAAAATATACTAACAAATGTTGATGGTAAAACAAATTCCATAGAAAGTAGTATTTTTACTTCAGAAGTGCATTTCAAAGCAGAATTGGAGGACAAGGAACCTTTGCTAGAAAACTGCTCAGCAAAACAAGAGAGTACCTTTGATATCAAGCATGCGGAAACCCCCATTTTACAAACTACAATTTTTAAGAACGATATACATACTGTGAAAGATGAAGATAAAGAGAGAATACCACAAAATTCAAATTTAAATTATTATGAGGAACGATTCAAGGATGCTGAATCTTTCATTTTGGAGACAGACCTCTCGTCCATTCTTACTTCATCACATCAGCCACGTAAGTTCATCTTAACATGACCTTTCTTCAATAATTTAATGAATTCCCTCTACTAATTTATTTTTTATCTTTTACAGAAAGTGAAGATGTAAACTATGTCCCTCATCCAAATCTAATGGAACTGTCTTCATACATCAGTGAAGCAAGTGAGTGTAAATGTCAAGAAAATTTTGTAGTCTGTGGTTTGTATGTAATCATGGATTGATTTCTTTCTTCTGTCAATCAAAAGAATACAAAACTACCCTCAATTTTTTTAAAAATCAGTATTTATTTGAAATGTGTTAGGAAAAGTTATGTTCTGTGAATTGATTTGTTTTTATTTGTATTTGTAGATGTGACTGCAGTTGTTACAATGCCATTGACGCAAACTTCTTCAATACCTGTCATGGAAGTTGCGAATACACCTGTAAGTTTATTAGCTTCATAATTAAATGTTACAAATAACAACTGTTTGTTTGTGAAATGATTGTAAGCATAACTATTGATTTATACATGGGTTTTTTACCTTCAATTTGTTTTCCCGACGTTTCTACAATGTTACATTAGCCATGGTTGCGGACAGACATACAGTAATACGTGATAAAGACCTGTGTAATAATCAATAGTTATTAGTACTAATCACGAAAGTTTGAATGAATTAATGATTTTTCTAGAAAAAAATAATATTTACTTTTTAAAATTATCTTTGCAGATGGTCTCATATCCTGATGATAGCATGCAAGATGCGGCAAAGCCTAAAAACTCTGCTGTATCATGGAAAAACGAAAACGAGTGGCCAAGCAACGAAAACGTCATCACACTCCACCCATTTTCAAATCTGAACACAGACGGCTCAAAATACGTAAGTGATGACTCAAAAACAAGCATGGACGATATCAATATGAACGATGAGAACTGTATGTACAAAGAAGACCGAGATGCAAACTTCAATATGGAATCATCAAACTCGTCGGAGAGTTGTCAGTCAATGAAGGAAACTTTGAAACAGGATTTGGAGACAGTGGCTAGTTTGGTTTCTAGTACAACTGTTACTAATCCGTCAGTGAATTCTACCACAATGACCAGTGTAAGGCCCCCTGGCAAAAAATCGAAGATGGGGAAAGATTCTAATAGGTAAGTAAAATAGCCCTATCATTGTTATCTTTGGTTACAACTAATTTCAATGGAAAAATCAGGTGTACATGCAAGCACATTAGCTGTACAATGTTCTACAGATAAGACCAACCCACTGAATAACTAGAGTTTAATATTTGCTAGCATATAAAATGTGGACAATATTCAGTGTGAATATTTAAAAAAAAGTAATATACGACAGAAAGAGACGTTCGAATTTGAATCCCGATCGTGCATCAATGGATTTTTCGATTCGAAAAATTTATATGCGCATTAACACATGCACCACGATACGGGCCTTGAGCCCTCATATTTTTAGACTCTATTATTATTATCAAATAAATAAAATTATTATTATGATTATGTACCAAATATCTTGTCTAATTGTGTTATTTAATGTTCTGCTAAATAAATATTACATTACTTTAAACTTACAGTACCAATTCAATTTCCAGAAGTCGCATGTCAAACAAAGTTCCACCCGGCGCGGTGAACCTAGAACGCAGCTATCAGATCTGCCAAGCGGTGATACAGAACAGCCCCAACCGGGATGCGTTACGGGGTCAGTTGCGACCCCCGCCGGCTTTACTGACTCGCGTCTCCCGCCCGCCCCGCCCACACCCCCCGCCGCCAGTGCTGCTAAGACAAATGCCCGTCTCTGTTATGCAACATAGCGAGGTATTCTTTTTATGATCGACATTTCTCATGATGGAGCAATAGGTTAACACGGTATGGGCATAGAATGTGACGAGAAGAAATGTAAAGAATGAATGTGGATGGATGTAGAAGTAGAGGTAGGCCAAAGAGAAGGTGGATGGACTGTGTCAATGATGACATTGGTAGAACACAATACATTTTGTGCCGACTTAACTTAAGTGGGATAAGATCAAGAAGATGATAATGGTCAACATTTCTCACAGCGCCATCTAGACCCACTAAGGCAAAGTTTGTATTATGGCGACATAACTGATAGAATACATAAATAGTTCACATTATAACACCCCACCACAGAAACATCTATCCATATTCATCGCACAAAGTTGTCCTAGGCCCTACGGAATCGAACTCAGATTTTATTGTCCACATGGTTGTGTGAGGCCATTAAAATCTGCCATTATCTATAAGCACTACTCTAGCTATATCAGTCATTTTGGTTAAATCAAACAAACATATTTATTTACATTGCAGGGTCATATAAGACGCTTACAGATACAATCAAATGTGTGTTTATATAGACAAGCCCAAATTTATTAATTTGTATATTTGTGTTATTTCCAGATGAATGAGAATCGACCAAACAATGTCGGTCAGTATATCCTAGTACAAAGGACACCTAATGTGGCGCCGCGGGCGTCGAGTGCTCCGCCTGCTAACCAAAATTCTAATGTTGTAAGTATTCATTTCTTCTTTACACAGGCTGTCCCAAAACTCGACGATAACCTGGTACCGGGCAAGAGGCCAAGTTATACCAGTTCTCAAGAAAATAAGTATTTTTATTAATATCCAGCGAAAATTCGGCGGAAAATTCGGTAAAAAAATTAAAGTATTTTTTTTCTATGGGATTATTGTTTGACGGGACAACGTCTGTTGGGATATCTAGTTTTTTAATCTGGATCAGTTGAGCTACGTTTTTTAGATAACTCAACTTGAACTTTGTCTATTTTAAAATAATCTGAAAAAGTTTAATATTAGATGTTATTTATTTACATAAATACATATATAAAATCACGCCTGTTTCCCAGAGGGGTAGGCAGAGATCACGACTTTCCACTTGCTTTATTTATTTCTGTAAATAAAATAATAAAATTAACATATTTTTATATTTTTTTCAGAGTGTAGCCCGCTGCAGAAGCGTTGGCGCGGACGATGCCTGTGTATGCAACCTCCGCGCGATGATACTGTGCAAAAAATGCGGTGCGTTCTGCCACGATGACTGCATCGGTTCCGCCGAACTTTGTCTCACATGCTTGATTCGCTGACCTTACCGCAAACCTCTTGCCATCAACGGTCTGATTTGATTGATTCGAAGACTGAAACAACGAGGCTTTGATACGATTGATTATTCATTCTCCGCGCAAACGTGCGGCTATCGGTGGAACGAAAACATATGTATGCCTAAAGGAACGGACACATAGAAAGTTCTGTGTATGCCTAGCGATGTTGGTTCGCACGTTGGCTTTTCTATCTCGACCGACAAGTACCTTGATTAGACTTAAAAAAATATTTATTACTACGGCGTATCCAATATCATGTTTAACCTTGTAATACCTAGTACCTAATTAAATAATTGCTGTATCCAGAAAGATTGAAAGATAATATAAATGTGTGTTAATGGTTGTTAGGAATGGTGGTGCTATATGTATGAATGTAACTCTTAATACTTATCTAAAAATACATGTATTCACCTGTCGATATGGTTTAGTACGCGGCGTATTTTGTAAACGGTATCACCGTTTGACCTGGACATTGGTTGTATTTTTATAGGTACATAATACACATCTGTCCTAGTCAAATGGTCTACGCGCGAAGTTTTTTATATTACACTTTATGGCAGCCTTCAGGATCGCGTCCATATTATATGCGACTAATATAATGCTGAAGGTTCGAGCCTATGTGTCGCGAGTAATTGATAAGTACTAGCTCTAGCTCAAGAAGCCATTTTTGTCTTTGAGACAACATTTTTACCAGCATGTTTTTAGCTTCAACTATATTCTGCTTATTTACGAGATGCAGAAATAATTTGATGTAAATTTTTCTGACGGAAAACTGAATGATTGCACAAGTGTTTGTTTTTTTGTTTATTTGTTCAGGGTTTGACCATCCTCTGTCATTGGACAGTAGGATGTTTTCAATGCTTGTTGCAGTGACGTATTTATATGTAAATCTAGGGTTTTGTTAAAATATTTACTTGTTTAAATACAAACGAAGTGAATTTACTTTTAAGTCATAGCGGTTAAGCTAATGATATATTTTGCCATTATTTGTATACTTTTAAGATCATCACATTAATATTATTTTATATTTTAAGTAGGTAGAATAGTTTAATTTTCCGATTTCAATAGCTTCAAGGCACCATCTATTTTTTCATCTATCTATAAATCTTATTAATAAGCGTATGTACATATATTTATATTAAGAAGGCTGAATGCTGGTTGGCTAGGCTGTATCGCGTAGGTATACAAAAAATTGCTTCATGTTATTATTTTCTTTTTATAGTAATACGTATACCTGCTCTAATATGACATTAAGTTATTAATTATAATATTTATAGGTGTTTATTATTATGTTTTAGAATCTTTCACAGGAAACGAATGTATGGAAAGCTTTCTGATCAGAATTACAAAAAAAAAAATACTGAATTATAATCCCCATCGATCTCTTGCTTATGGACCTGGTATACTTCATTTTATTAGCATATTGATAAAATATTGGTACTGTATACACTAGCGAGTCGTATGTGTTATGTTATGGTAAGTACTTACCTTAGTATGTACTGTTTGCAACATAACACAAACGTTTATATAAATTAATACATAATTATCACAATAATGCAGAACGCTAGAGAATTAAGGGACGCCACTGAATTTTATACATAATTATTTAATTATTGACGTTGTCTAGAATGTTACCATAGAATTGTCGTAATGGTTTTCAAATACAAGGAAATTATAAGTAGCTTTAGATGTTAAAATTTTGCTCATCCAGATATTATAACAATTGCTATAAAATCTAGATAACACAGGTATAAAGTAATGCTAAATGTTACAATAATTCAAAATATATATTACATATTTTAACTTACTCGAATTCATGTCATAGAATATTTGATTATTGTTTACTAAATGATCAAAGAAAATAATAATAGTAAGATTTTGTTGATACATTCATCATTTTTATATAAACAACTCTGATTTTTGTATCCAGTCAAAGGAAAGTTCGCAAATAATATATTTTGTAATCAAAAATAATCACGTTGTTATTTATTGGTATCTAGTTTCTTTAGTATTACGAACTTTCTCTAATAAAACTATGTCCTACAAAATTTTTATATAGTTTTTTTAATTAGACTGTCCCATCGTTACGAATTTTATATCATCGTTAAGAAATTCTTAACGAGTGGAAGAAGTATAAGATAAGACCTGCTCATTAGCTACGCTTGAGGCTTTATCCTAAAGCAAATCAGTTAATGAAAGTTATTCTACAGTCTGCCTGTTACCCATTGTTATATGGAATGGAACTGAAAAAAACTATAGTATCAAAATAATGATATTATCGTTTAATCTGGCACGGAAATAAGATAGTGAGATGTGGCCGATGTGGGTACTTTTAGCATAGCACTTTTAGCGTCGCGAATGAATAGTCCACAGAGTGTAAGGCACGTCACAGATGACATTTTACTACAACCCTTTTGATTGATCCTAAGTATATTAGAATCCGCAAAAACAAATTTATTCATCAGAGCTGAAATGGCACTGGATTGGCCGTTTACCGTTTACATAATTTCAGTTGCAATGGATTCAAAAGTAGACGGCCAATTATACTGGACTAAATGCTTACTGGATTCAGTGCCGATTTACGTTGTTCCAGTGCTGGATTCGATCACTGGACTGGAATGGAGTAATGTAAACCAGCCATAAAAAAGTATGTATGTATATAGTTCATTCTTGTATGTTCTTTAGATACTTCACTTTTTAGGTCTGGCAATAATCTTCTAAGATATGACAATATCAATTTGACATTGTCAAACAAAATATTTTATTTTATTTTCATTCTGTCAAAGCTGTCAAACTGTCAATCAGATCAAGATCAGTTTCAAAGAGCATTTATTATAAGTCTAAGTCATCAGTTTCTCATAGGATTTGTGCGCGCTCGGTTGGGTGAACTTTACTTCTTCTTCCGCAGGAGAAGTAAATAATTGCCACTATTATGTAGAATTTCTTTCATTTTTCTAAACGTTATTAGCTGTTCATTCGAGTTATAAAATGTCGACCGTTTTATTGGCTGTTGTCGCAGTAATTCTGTGTATTCTCTTCCGAATATTGAATGTTAACAGCCAGCCCCAAAAACCAGTCATTTACGGAAAGGATAGAGGCTTCATTGAAAATATCTTGTTTATATCACCTTTCCTGAGTGAACCGTGAGTATTTACACATTTATGATACTAGTTTATATAGTTTAGTGTTTATTTTCAATACAAAAACTGTTCAGTACGCCGCCGTGGTTACCAACCGGATCGACATTTTTCAGTGGTTGATATTGAGAGTGATGATGTCATATCGCAGTAGGTATCTCGTGAATCATAAATTGGCGGCTTAGCTTAGGTTTAACTCTGAAAAAGGGTTAGGCTTCGATCACTGATACTATTTCGTAGTATACTATTATGTTACGGATTACCTGCATGCAACTCAAGCTATGCTTGGTTGCCATAACAAACAAAATTATTGTTGTATGTTCTTTATTGGTAAATACCTCAATGAATTAGGTATTACTATTAAACCTTTTATGAGCTATACTTCTATTCTTCAGTTAGTCTCCAGCTACCTCCAAAAGTTCTCAATCATTTTTTTACCTTTAGATAATGAGTAATTTATTTATTCTCCAGATACATACCCACCCGATTATGGGGCTTCAGTGGCCATGTCCAAACAATCCTCCACAGCCTGATAGGCAGAGTCCGATGCCCATGGCCGATTGGTGGCCGCATATCTCTAGTGCTGCCTGATAAATCCATTCTCACCTATGACCTGTACGAGCCAGTTGGAACAGAGCATGAAGGTAAATAAAAAAAAAATAACAATCATTGGTATACATTAAATTTCATGCAACATTTTCTAGCCTCAAACTCATTTTAATACCTATTTATATTAATACATTATAATTTATAACACCTGGACTCTGAACAAACTCTCACAGTGCAGAAGGCACGGCTACAACCAACTACTACATAGCTACGATCAAAATGCTACAACTTATTACTACCATAGACTTCTCAAAGGACCAAACTAACCAAATTATATGTATTACATTGTTATATTATAGTGTTATACACAGTATTGTGTATACCTGCCGTTATACACAATACTCATGTCCCTGGTAGCTGTTCCAATGTTTATGTTATATATCTAGGTAGACGTGAGAATGTATAACACAAACATGTAATATTCCACTCAAGGACATGGCTACCTCATGTTTTGTTTATATTATAGGTAAACAGACATCTGTAATAGTATAAACTCGAAATGTAAATGTTATAGGTGTTAGTGTTGCTATGTGGCTGTCAATTCTGGGTAGCTTCATAGCATTGCATGGTTCTAATAAAGTACCTATGTACAATATTAATGATTCCAATTCTTCCATTCAAACATTTATATGTGATGAACTTAGATGTTTGTTCTCTGTCTGGATGTTATAATGTAGGTATTATTAGTATAGATATACAAAATGATTGTTCTATCAGCTTCTAGTTCACATAGTACATACTTTGCTTAGTTTGGGACTAGATGAAATATTGAATTGAAATATTTGCATGAAATATTCATCAATACCTACTTAAATATTTATTTTTAATCGCGATAGTTTTCTAACTTTATTATTACTGATTATTATTTCAAACGGGTATAATTATCAGAATAGCAGAATACCTACACAATCGTTAAAAAAACGTATATAACTACATATACGTTTTTTTAACTATAAATACGGCTAATTACCACGATTCTTGTTGTATTGTCACGAAACGTCAGCAATACAACAAGAAACGTGGTAATTAGTCGTATTTATAGTTAAAACGAATAACAACCACGATAGTTTTAATTCTATACTTATACGTTTTCAGCAGACAGAATATTAGTTATCACCATAAATCAAATTTATTGTACCTAGTCTATTTACGGCGAATTGGTTTTTTCATGACTTGGTATAGCGTCGTATCACTCTTGTGTAACGTGATTATCATGTTACACACCGTGGCACAGGTTGCATATCACGTTGGGTTTGATGAAGTGGAAATTATTTTCAATGTTCTAAGATGCTATAAAATGTGTAGGTATACCTAATGCGTGTTCTATTGAGTTCATATTAAGGTGGAACGAATAGGTGCAAGCCTAATCCTAGTTAAAATAATTTGAAACTAAAAAGATAGACGAAAATGTTTCAACCAATCGAAAAGTCAAGAGACAATATTAGTTTTTATATTTTTTATAGGGAACTATTAGTTCTACATAAATACAATTTAAATTAGATCAACTTGCGACTTTTCTTTACGCAATAGAAAAATAAACATTCAAATCGGATCACCAGATAGAAAGATAAAAGCAGAAATACTCGTTTATTAAAAAAAAATAAACGTGTATATTTTCTTTCTTATAATGTGCAGTACCTACCCAAAAATACTTATTCTACTTAGGTATTCTATGTTTAGATAAGAAATTGTCTAATTCAATAACGTTATCTGTACGAGCACAATATGGTTATATGGCCTGAGATAAGATCTAATCCAACATTGATATGAGTAATTTTTAAGACTATGCAAAACCAAACCAAAGGTAATTTTTAATAAGCCAAAGGGGAATTACTGGATCATAGCATGTGGTAATATGTCTGACTACACATAAACGGACGTCTCTTGCTAGTATAGGTATGTGTTTCATCATCCTGCCCTTATCCCACTTAAGTGGGGTCGGCGCAACATGTTTTTTTTCCATTTATCGGCCGTCATCTCATCACTCACTCCTTATCCATGTCAACACACAGTCCATCCATGTTTTCTTCGGCCTACCTCTATTTCAACATCTATCCACATTCATTCATCATTCTTCCCTCCTCATAACATGCCCATACCATGCTAACCTATTGCTTCTCATCTCTTCCGTTAAAGGCGCCACTTTCAAATTTTTTCAGATACATTCATCTTATCCATCCTCGTCACTCCACAAATCCATCTAATGTGCTTATTGGCATAATTATTTAGTGTGGGTTTTGTTCGTATTAGCTAGGAATATAAGACACCTAGGTAAACTTACATAGACCATAATAGCAGGGTCCCCCATTAGCAGATGATGTCAATTCCTCTGTGAGTCACTGCCAATTGGAGGAACTACTTTGTCATTACGAATTAACCTTGTGTGGGTGTAGATATTGATCAGGTCAATGATGTGTTTTATTACCTGTAAGTTGATGAAAGGGAGTGAAAGATATTGAAGTCGGAGCTGCGCTCTTACGTATATCAGGTCTTTGGTTTTAAAGAAAGTATAGATGATACTGTTATAAATGCGAAAGTAACTCTGTCTGTCTGTCTGTCTGTCTGTGAAGTTATCACGGCTAAACCGATTGTGATAAAATTTCATACAGAGATAGTTAAAAGTCATGGCATAAGCTACTTTTCCCAAAAAAAAATATTTAAATTTCAGGAATTTCAATGTACTTATTACATATAAATATAGAATTAAAACTATCGTTCGTTTCGCCCGCGACCGCGATCAACGGCAGATCGGCGAATACTGCGATCTGCCGTTGATCGCGGTCGCGGGCGATGCTCATGATGGAGAGCATCTGAATTGTCTCGAAACGTCAGCAATACAAGAAAAAGTGGTAATTAGCCGTATTTCTATTTAAAATATTACGATAAAGTCGTCAAAGATCGATTTCCTGAATCTACGCATGAAATCGCGGTTAAAAGCTAGGTACATTAGAATCACTACTGTATCCTCAAGTACGGTAGACATGGTAGGCATCCAGGCGCTTAAATCCTTGAAGATGGCTAAAGGTGGTAAACAGAAGCACGTCCAAATATGCATTTGTCTCATGCCCATGTTTGCAATAGTTGCAAGTCTATCGCCCTTTAAAAGAATACTTGATAATCTTTGGTTGCCATCAATGCAATGTGGCAATGCAGCCATCATCTTGAGGACCCTTCCTACTTCCGATTTTAATCTAGATTAGTTGAGCTACCTATGGTTTTTATCAGTTTCAGCTCAACTGTTTTCTTGTGTATTTCGTAAATATTCTTTACTAGTGACCCGCCCGGGCTTCGCACGGGTGCAATGTTGATACTAAATATACTACAGAATGTCTTTATATAAAACGTTTTTTTTTTCACAGCTTTTTTGTCATTAGACAATTATTGATGATTTCTTTTTTTCTCGAACGTTCGCGACCGGCCGAACTGCGCGTTTGACGCCTAGCTGCTAGGCCGGTCGCGAACGTTCGAGAATGTTCGTTTTACGAAGCTACTCGCTAGGTGACTCGCTAGCCTCTAGGTGCCAAGCAAGCCGCCTGCCTGTGCGTTCGCGTTTTTAATTAGGGATGACTGAGAGTGTTATAAACGTAAGAGTAGACAAATATAATCAGAAAGCTTCGAACTGCTAAGCTATCGGGAGTTACACGTGTTATTGTGAGTCAACCATAAAAGATAGACATATGCTGTCGTGGAATATTTTTTATATAATTTTAAGGAGAACATTTCCGTCATACATGTATTCTGTGTAGCTTTAACCATTAAGGTTGCACACGCGACGGAAGCTTAAACAATGGAGTAACTTCTCCCGTTTTCCCAACATTTTCTTTCACTGCTCTGCTCCTATTGATTGCAGCGTGATAAAAAGTATACTATAACCAGCTCAGGAGTATGAAAAATAATTGTACCAAGTTTCGTTAAAATCCGTCGAGTAGTTTTTGTTTCTATAACGGTTATACAGACAGACAGACGGACAAAAAATTTACTGATTGCATTTTTGGCATCAGTATCGATCCCTAATCACCCCCTGATAGTTATTTTGGAAATATATTTCATGTACAGAATTGACCTCTCTACAGATTTATTATAAGTATAGAAGACGGAAGTTACTCGTAGTATTCTATAAAAACTAAGAAACTTTATTGTACTTAGTTTGACGCTTATAATAGCTCTTTTAGGTAAACATAGTCCGTCTAAAACGTTATCTACCTACTTACGCAACAGGAAAATGGAATTTATAATCAGAGGTTACATACCATACATTTTATACGCAAAACTTATATTGCACCATGTCTGTTAATGTGCAATCCTTTTGATGGTTATAGGGAGTTTGATATATATCGATGAACACAAACTTGTTACCTTGTTTATTTACCTATATAAAAATCGGCTACTATAAATATTTTGGCACTTTTTTATTTTAAATGTGTAGGTACATAAAGTCTAACACCCAGACACAGAACAAACATGTTTATCACACAAATGTTTGTCCTGGGTGGGAAACGAACTCAAAACCTACAGCTCAGAAGGCAAAGTCACTACCAACTGAGCTGTGAGGTCGCAGTTTACTATTCGTATTTAACATTTTCTATCTTTGCAGATGATGTGACCGTTGCTATCTGCCCTGGCATTGGCAACACCTCGGAAAGTGTTTACATTCGAACATATGTGCATTATTCACAATGCCACGGCTACCGATGTGCGGTGCTCAACCATATCGGTGCACTGAACAGCGTGCCGGTTACAGGGAACCGAATATTCTCATACGGTGAGTCACTTTTCACCTTTCAATATTCCATGACGATTCCACGCTATATTTAAGGAATCTACTCGTTACTATGCAGATATTCATTTGATTCAAGGTGACCTGATTTAACATTTTTGATGGTCTCATTTGAAACTGTACCTAGTGGTATTGAAGTACTCAAAAATGCTCAGCTAGGTCAACAAGAACGCGACAGCCATGAATACTTTTTTCCAGTCATTGGACCTTCAACGGCTTTTGTTTGTATTCGTAACTTATTAGTTTAGTATAAACGGTTATGCTAGTCTATATCGTTTTTTGATTCATGAGAAATCTATTATGACTACTGCTTTGTGTATGTGTCATACCGACAAGATCCACTTTTTTTAAACTGACTTTTTTATACCGTCGTACTGCTCATCAAATTCTCTACAACATTTAAAAGTCAAAACAGCTTCAAAAGTAACATTTTCTTCACTTCTTCTCAGGTAAATTTAGTTTATCTCGGTATTTAAAAAAACGGTTATTGTTATAACGGTTGCAAACCTGTCACGTATGGAATGCTAACTACTGCAAAATGTGGGCATGTGCCAAATATAATGTTTGGACGTGCCTCTGACTACCCCCACTAGACATCTTTAAAGGATCTAAGCGTCTGGAGATCTTAGAGGAGGTTTACCGTACTTGGGGATTACAGTCGTGATCCTATTTATTTTTTATTTTTTTTATTGCCGCTTTTGCATTTATATGATTCGCATAATTATGTTTATTATACCCTATGCCAATCCTTCCCTTGTGAGCAAGAGGTATATATTAAGAACATACCTTCATACCTACCGAAGAGCATTATCCTTCTGGGAAAAATCGATTCTCAATGTCAAATATTCTCGGATTCATAATATATGATGAACCGTGTTATGTAGTAATTAGCACAATTTACTTTTAAAATACTTTATTAGATTTAGAACTTAGTATTTACACTTTTACTAGATTTAGAACTTAGTATTACGAACTTAGTACAATGAGATGTGTCGAATTTGGATGTTGGAAGTGAAGTAACTTGCTTATTCTAATGCCACTTATTTATACTAAGAAAGGTGTGGGAATATTTAGACATATGTTGGGGATTTACATGGTCGGGAATGTAAAGTATCCATAAACTATCAGTTGTAGACAACTGAGCCACTTATCCTAATAATTTATTTAAACAAAAGTATTGTAAGAACTTAAACAGTTTTGAAAGTTAAGTACCTATAAAGAATACAAAGGTCCTTAAGATACAATACTACTTGAGAATCACGTAATGGTTTGCAGGTTAAGTCAAGTACCAAAAAGGTCCTTAAGATTAATAAATTGTATAACGTAATGGTTTGCAGGTTAAGTCAAGTACCAAAAAGGTCCATAAGATTATAAATTGTTCACAGAACTACAAACCACTTATCGTAGTGCAACTTATTTAAACAAAAAATGGTCATGTGAACTAAAAGCATTTTTAAGGGTTTTGAAAGTTAAATACTTATAAATAATACAAAGGTCCTTAAGATACAATATTACTCGAGAATAACATATTGAAGGTATAAGAAATACGTGGGAATCACCTAGAATTAGTATTATGTAACATCTCCCCTCTTAGAATAAAGATTGGGCGTTAGTGCCTAATCTTTGGGAATGAGGTGATGTTAGAGGGTTTTCAGTGTTGATTTCTTCGTCGTCTGTTACGCGGGAAGACGTCTGATGTATATTTCTAAGCGGGATGGCGATATGTGTGCTGCGCTCTCTTCGGGAGTTGTCGAAGCAGTTGTTGAATATTTGAACGTATCCTCTTCCGTCCGATGATCGTCTTGTTTGATTGAAACCGATTGGACATCGTTTGCAGAGTTTGATAAGAAAATAAGAAGGGAGTATGATGCCTATCGTAAAATAGAACCACATGAAGGTAGAGTTGTTTCTATCTAGGAACGATTGTGACTTAGAATTAGCTTGGATCTTCTTCAATTCGTCTGAGTATTTATCGAGGTGAGTCTTGATTTTGTTAAGCGAATCCAAGGGCATGTCGTTGATCTTGATGGGAAGAAGATGTGGTGGTGCTTCAATGTTCTTTGTTATCTCAAAGCAATCATCCGTCCTTATGTCGGGAATTATAATGGGACTCGTCGCGTTTTCTTCCATTGATTGATATGCCGAAAGTGTGCTGTAGCCTGTGTGAAGCGTACACCCTTGTGATAGTGTTACAATGCCTGATCCTTGAAGCTTATGATTTGAAACTTCATTGTCGCAGTGTAGAACGCAGCTGGTTTCGGTGGTCAAGATGTAGAGCCATCTGTTGTGATGCAATGGTTGAAACGTCTGGATTTCCGCAGGAAATGTTGTCGCCGTGCAGGTTTCAGGAATAGTAGTTTTCTTGCTAAGAAGTAGTTGTAGCTCGCAGATGGGACGCTCCGCTGAGTCGTAGACCACAAGATCTTTGCAGACTCTGTTTCTCATAGCGAAGGTGATGCAGTTGTCTAGTGAACTCGTCGAAACATAATATTGCCCACTTGGATTAGTAGCCAGGTATATATGCTCAGGAATGATTGTGGAATAGTATGAGGAGTTAGGATGTTGTATTGGAATAGAATAGGTATGATACAAGGTTAAAGGATCATTCATGACGAGAGGAAATTCTAGAATATAGACTAATCGATTCGAATAAACATAGGCTGTCAAGAAGGAAGAATCTAGTAAAGTATGTAAGTTATTAGTAGTGACCGAAGTGACTAGCCTTCTGTTTGTTCTAATTTTATTCGATTTAAGAAGCTCATTGAACAACTTTTTAGAGCTTATGATTGAAGGATGAACTATATTACATTTAGCAAAAAGAATACTAGCTAGACAATCGTCAATTTCGTTTTCTAGGCTTGTAACAAGCTCTAGGATTTGCAAAGAAATAGTAGAGATATCTTCGTTTACTTTGATGTCGAAGATAAGAGTATCTGTCTTGTTGAGGTAGGAGTTGAGACGATTAATGTTTTCATTAATTACTTGTTCGTCAAAGGTAATTTTAAAGATTGTTTCATTAAAATTTCTTACAGTAGAAGATGTAATTTGCAACTGTTTTTGCATGAGATTGCTTAGATCCAACTCATTTCGTTCAAGTTTATCGATGCATTCGTCGTAGCGTTTTGCATCTTTTGCATCAGGTGTACCTATAAGCCACTTAAGAACAGAACCAAAGTCGTCTAAGAGTTCTCTTTTAACACGAAAGTTCTTTCCTAAGTACATGTTGAGTTCAGCTAGTTTTGATTCGATTTTATTTAGATTTACGTTAAGGTAAGATTTGGTCGATTGAACGTTAGGAAGAAATTGATATTGAGCTGATGTCGCTTGGAAGTTGTTGGAAAGGCGAGTTAGGGATTCGAAAGATATGAATAGTGGTTTTATGTCTTTATAGACGATAAGCTTCCATGATCCATCAGATATTGAAATTTGTCCTTCTTTGTCATAAAAAATACCAGCATGTGAGGTAAGGGAATCGGATATTATCATTTGAGCAACGATTTTCGTGGTTACGCTGGAATAAAAGTAATTGACGAGTTAGGAAAATAGAAGAGTTCTAATATAAATTTAAACCTAATTTTATTATATTCCTATACTTAACTTAGTGGACATAAGGCCGTAGGCGATTGGCATGCACTAATTGATTTTTGCCTGCTTTCTTAATTAAATAGTTTTCGTTGAAGCCTACACGTATTATTTCGCACGGACCTTCCCACTTAGAATCTAAATTATTTGGGTTAGGGACCCTTAACATTACCTTATCACCTATTTTATATTCGATAGTATTTCTAATTTTGCTATCGTAGCGCTCTTTTGCTTTTTCTTTCATGTTTTCGATGTTTTTGAGTGCAGTTTCACGAGATGCGTTTAGACGTTCATTAAGGTCTTTTAAATAATCGCATGCAGTGTAATCAGAAATTGGCTTAATGGAATAGAATGGACGCGGTTTGTATCCGAAAAGAAGTTCATGCGGCGTATAACCCGTGGAGCTATTAATCGAGGTGTTATGACACATGATTGCGAATGGAATGATTTGATCCCAATTCTTTAACCGTCGATTATGGTACATGCGAATGTGATCTCGTAGAGTTGCGTGAAATCGTTCGAGGGCACCGTTAGTTTGAGGATGGTAAGTTGTATTGAAAGTGTGATTAGAGCCGAAGAATTTCATCAGTTGTTTTATTACATTATTCGTAAATTCGGTGCCTTGATCTGAATGGAATCTCTTTGGTACTCCGTAGTGTTGGCAAAAGTTAAGCAATTGCCGTGCTACAGTTACCGCTTCTTTGTCTGGGATCGGGTATGCTTGTACATATCTCGTAAGATCGTCTTGGAGAGTTAAAACATATTTGTTATTGCCTTCACTGATGTCCGAGTAAGAGACTAAGTCCATTGAAACGCGTTCGAAAGATTCGGTTGATTGGGAGGTTATGACCATGGGAGCTTGAAAAGATTTTCTTTGTATTTTATTACGTTGGCAGATAACGCAAGATTCGACGTAAGTTTTTATGTCATTGGTCATCCCTTTCCAAAAGAATTCGTTTCTAATTTTCCTGGTAGTTTCGACTACACCACGATGTCCTGATAGAGGTTCATCGTGATAGGTTTTCAGGATATCAGGGATATCTTCTGACTTTGGATACTTAACTTTATTTTCGCAAATTGTGATTTCGCAATCATAGTTTTCAGCCAAGTATGTTGAGATATGAATTTGTTCATTATTGACTAGTTTACAGGTGTGGTCATTTTTAAGATCTGGGACAAAAAGTTGGGAGATAGTATGTTGTTGAAGACAGGAAAGCAGAGCTTTGAAATAGCTTTCAGCATCCCATGGGTCGAAGTGATTTGGCCTAGTACAGCAAAATATAAGATTTTGTTTATCATTTGAAATTAGGATATCCGTGCCATAAAGGTTTTTGATTTTTGCTACATAGTGCTCTACACCGGAGCACAAGCTTAAAGCTTCGTTGAATATTTCGTTTTGATCTGAGAGTTTGCAAGATGTGGGAATAAAGACATTTTTATGTCTGGGATCTAATAATCGGTCAGGTGAGAACTTGACTTTAGAGGATTCAAAACAATTGCGTTCTCTTATATCTAAGGCTGCATAATGTTCATAATTGAGTTGGAGATACTCCTCTGATGGAGAATTTGGAGTCGAGTTTGTTAAGTCAATGATGTTAGAGTTCATAACCGGAGGGCGGGAAAGAGCGTCTGCATTAGTGTTGGTTTTACCCGATTTATATACTATCTCGTAGTCGTACTCTTCGAGTTTTAATCTCCAACGAACTAGGCGGCTACCTGGGTCTTTGATGTTCATAAGCCAAACTAGAGGTTTATGGTCCGTGAGTATCTTAAACCTTCGACCAAAAAGGTAAGGTCGAAAATGCTTTACTGCCCACACTATGGCTAATAATTCGCGTTCTATAGTAGAATAATTAGACTCGGCTTTATTTAGTGTACGTGAAGCATATGCAATTGGCAAGTCTTTGCTGACTTCTCCTTGTGAAAGAATTGCACCTATCGCGTATTTTGAAGCATCAGTCGTTAAATTGAATTCTCTGTTGAAATCGGGATATTGTAAAATAGGTGTCGTTGTAAGGATGTCCTTACAACTATCGAATGCGCGTTGTTGTTCTTCACTCCAAACGAATGGGACATTTTTTTTAAGAAGGCTTGTCATAGCTTTCGTGAGTTTGCTAAAATTCGGAATGAACCTGCGGTAGTAACCAGCAAGTCCTAGGAATGATTTTATGTCTTTACAGGATTTTGGGACTGGAAATTCCTTAACAGCTTTTACCTTGTCAGGATTCGGTTTTACACCTTCGTTAGAGATTATGTGACCTAGGTAAGCTACTTCTTTTCTCATGAATTCGCATTTATCTGGCTGGATTTTTAAACCATGTTCTCTAAGGCGATTAAAGACTTCAGTGAGTTTTTGTTCATGTTCTTGAAGACTAGATGCGAAAACAACGATGTCGTCAAGGTAGACGAAACAGCGTTCACCTTGCAATCCATGGAGGACACTGTCCATGGCACGTTGGAACGTGGCTGGTCCGTTTTTAAGGCCAAAAGGCATTCTAAGGTACTCGTAATGACCGTAAGGTGTATTGAAAGCTGTTTTAGGGACATCTTTAGGGTCCATCTCTATTTGGTGGAATCCTGAGGCTAGATCTATTGTCGTGAAATAGATTGAGTGACCTAGTTTATCTAAAATATCGGAAATATTGGGTAAGGGATAGCTGTCTCCTACTGTTATGTCGTTGAGTTTACGATAGTCGATAACTACACGCCACTTTTGTTTCTCTGAGGCATCCAATTTCTTTGGTACTACCCAGATAGGACTACTCCAAGGGGAGGTGCTAGGTCGAATTATGTTTTGATCTAGCATTTTCTGAACTTGAGTTTTGACTTCTTGTTGATGAACGAAAGGGAACCTGTAGGTTTTCGTATGAATCGGTATCTCTGAAGTTGTAGGGATCGAATGTTTAGTGTGGTTTGTGAATGTCAAAGTTTCGCCTTCATAATAAAATATATCTGAAAATTCGTAGATGATTTTGTCGAGAGAGTCTTTCTCTTCGGCGTTCAAATGGTCTTGCCGTATAAGTCTGTTACTAGTGCCGTTACTGTTAACCGTTTTTGATAGATTTACTGGGAATTTGAGATTGTTTAATGACTTATCGTCGTTTGATAATAATGGAGTCGCTTGAACTATGGGAATAGAAATAATTTTGTCTTCGTTACTAGAATTTACGCAAGTGATTAAGAATTTGTGGTTTTTGACTGCGACTAACGCGTTAGGAATGGAGATATCGCTTTGAATTTGTTGTTTGTTGATTACAGCGTATCCGTCTTGAATATCATTAGTAAAACATGTGATAACGGTTTCTGAGCGTTGACCCACGAACTGTTCGTTTTTATTATTGGCTAATCCTTTTTCGCCGACATAGAAGAGTTTGTAAGAGCGATCATGGATTCTCATGGATTTTGATTGGACATAGATGTTAACGTTGAATTTTGACATGAAATCGTTACCTATGATACCGTCGACTTGAATGTTGAGGTTAGCTACATGGAATTTGAATTTAGGAAAATTGTCTAGTGATATTTGAGCCGTTCCAAAACTTTGAATTGAGGATTGGTTACCCGAGATACCTACGATTGATACGATGTTCGAAACATCTAGAGGTGCCATTCCTATTTTCGCTTTATTTATGACCGAAATAGAGGCTCCTGTATCAACGAGTAGCGTGACTGGGTTTCCTTCGATATGGAATTGGCAATGTAGAAGATTTTCTGGAGGTACGTTAAGTGAGGAAATAGTAATAGGTACAGCGGGTTTGGTATATTTTGATTGAGGGTTTGATTTCGATTTTGATTTAGGTTTTGATTTAGAGTTTGATTTAGATTTGGTAGAAATGGAATTTGAATTAGTATTGATTTGGGAGTTAGTATTTGATTGAGTCGATTTTGATTCAGAGTTTGATTTGGATTTTGCATCAGATTTGGTAGAAATAGAATTTGAATTAGTATTGATTTGGGAGTTAGTATTTGATTGAGTCGATTTTGATTCAGAGTTTGATTTGGATTTTGCATCAGATTTGGTAGAAATAGAATTTGGACTAGTATTGATTTGGGAGTTAGTATTTGATTGAGTCAGATTTAGGATTTCAGTTTGAGTGCTGGCATCAGAAAATTGTCTCCGATAGACTGGTCTATTTTGTGGTGCCATTATGCGATTCTTGTTGAGCTGAAGCACGGGTGCCTGTCCCCGATGGACTGAATGAGGCAACCCATGATTCCTAAGATTACTATCTAGGGTTGGTTTAGGTTTTACCATCCTAGTTGGAGTGCCTCCGCCTCGATATCCATGTTCTGGTTCGAATTGGGGCTTGACATCAGTGTCCGGGCATTGGAGTAGCAAGTCGAAGCGGTTTCCGGAGTAGTGCCCATCTCTCCGGCCGCTTGAGAGTTTAAATTATTTACTCTAGCAGGGGCCGCAGGCCGTTGTTGAGACGTTTGTTGAACAGAGTTAAGATTTTGTCTTAGGTTGTTGTTATAAGCGCGTTTACGGCACTCCGAGATTAAGTGTCCCGGATATTTGCAATAGTTGCAAACTTTAGTATGGCTCTGTGATTGCTGTGGGATGCTATTCCTGTTTTGTGTCTGTCTAATTTCGTTCGTACGCATGCTATTATCTGTGCGGAAGTTGTTTGTTGGGTTTGGGACGCTATTCTTATATAGAATTTGTCTAGCGTTGTTCATGTTTCTAATTTTTTCTTCTTGAATAGCCAAGTTTCCTGCGTCGGTGAGGTTAGATATAGTGTGAACCCTAAGCATTATACCTATATCTGAGTTTAACCCGTTAATAAAGACGTTTAGTGCCATTTCTTCGGTGGTGGCCACGCGGCCTTCCAATGTATTGTCTTTCGTTTCAGTGGATAATTTTTCAACGAGTTTGCTCCTACACATATCGACCCTATGAAAATAATCGGTGATGGATTCACTGGGTTTTTGAAAAAGAGATTGTAACTCTAGTTGTAAGTGTCCCAGCGTCTTTGTATGCGAGTACTTTTGAATTAAAAAACATTTTAAATCGGGCCATGTCTGAAACCGCTTCGTGTGGACGTCTGACGACCCTGGTCCCGTGATTTTGTTTAATGCGTATGTTAAAAGTATCTTAATTTGAGATTTTGATGCTAATTCAAAAGCTGAGTCACACGATCTAATGAATCGATAAACTTCTTGAGTAGGTTTGTGGGTGTCGAATTCAGGAATAAGTTGCAAAAGCATTCTGAAGTCTATATCCATTGTAGCGGATTCCGCTTCAGTTGTTTTAGAGTCGATGGACATAATGAATCGATGATCGAATAATTAAAGGAATCGAGATGAATGTTGTAGGATTAGGAAATAGAACAAAGGAGCATATAAGAATGAGCCACTTACCACAGTAACACAATAAATGTTTTGCGGATGCACATCGTTGGTTCGGCGGAGAAGATTAAAACCCTGTAGGCACCGTTTCACTGTTAGTCTTTTGTTTAATTAAACCGTAGAAACGTTATCTCCGACTTTTATTCGCGATTTTTGCAATCCTACCGGCTGCGCCAAAATGTTATGTAGTAATTAGCACAATTTACTTTTAAAATACTTTATTAGATTTAGAACTTAGTATTTACACTTTTACTAGATTTAGAACTTAGTATTACGAACTTAGTACAATGAGATGTGTCGAATTTGGATGTTGGAAGTGAAGTAACTTGCTTATTCTAATGCCACTTATTTATACTAAGAAAGGTGTGGGAATATTTAGACATATGTTGGGGATTTACATGGTCGGGAATGTAAAGTATCCATAAACTATCAGTTGTAGACAACTGAGCCACTTATCCTAATAATTTATTTAAACAAAAGTATTGTAAGAACTTAAACAGTTTTGAAAGTTAAGTACCTATAAAGAATACAAAGGTCCTTAAGATACAATACTACTTGAGAATCACGTAATGGTTTGCAGGTTAAGTCAAGTACCAAAAAGGTCCTTAAGATTAATAAATTGTATAACGTAATGGTTTGCAGGTTAAGTCAAGTACCAAAAAGGTCCATAAGATTATAAATTGTTCACAGAACTACAAACCACTTATCGTAGTGCAACTTATTTAAACAAAAAATGGTCATGTGAACTAAAAGCATTTTTAAGGGTTTTGAAAGTTAAATACTTATAAATAATACAAAGGTCCTTAAGATACAATATTACTCGAGAATAACATATTGAAGGTATAAGAAATACGTGGGAATCACCTAGAATTAGTATTATGTAACAACCGCAAACCTGCTTACTAACACAAACATTGTTTGTTTATATAAATTTCTGTCAGCACTGAAAAATTTGCGTCTGTCGATGTTATTCGTGCTATAACCGGTTTATAACACCTAGCTGATACGAAACGGTTTTCAGATTAAATACTACAGCGTGTTGAGTCACGTTTTTAGGGTTTAAAAATAACATGCAAATGTGTGGGCGATAGATAAAAGGCTGTATTTAAATTTAACCATTTTAGACATGATGTGTTTGTTTTATAAAATGAAAACACTTAGCGAATATAACAGCAGGTTGGTATTGTTTCTTTCGATTTTATTGAATGCTTCTAAATCTGTCTTTTTTACAAATTTTCTACACAAAAGATTGTTTCATTCAATCACTTTCATATTTTCATTTATAAGTTTTATACATAATCTTAACTCGCAAAACTTAGGCGTTTTCATTGAAGTGCACGTGATTTGATTATGGGACATAATCAAATCACGTTCTTATGTATAAACCCGCTCTAAAATGCCCTGTATCCTGAATATCAGAAACATCAGAGTTCCATATAATCTAAATTTCTTGTTATTATTTTACGCTTTCTTGATATACAAACTGGATTCCTCAAAAGTCTAGCTATTAGATAACCATATGACGGAAGCGGCGATACTCTAATTACATTTTATAGATCTTGCCGATTCGTGATGTGGCAAAAAGTATTAGGTCATCAGCAGTGATGTCTGCATAGTCATGTACTTGTATATGTTCACCAAAAGATGATTCAAAGTGTTTATTTCTATTACTAGCGACCCGCCCCGGCTTCGCACGGGTAGCATGTTATTATACATATAAACCTTCATCCTGAATCACTCTATCTATTAAAAAAAAACCGCATCAAAATCCGTTGTGTAGTTTTAAAGATATAAGCTAACATACATACATATTACATACAGACGCGGGAAGCGGAAAGCGACTTTGCTTTATACTATGTAGTGATGTATGCATATAGGTATTCGTTCGATCGTTTCATACAGTGACAGCTGGTATTAATTTACCGGCTGTCTATATTCCGCGTGCCTTCTAATTTCCATCAAGTATCAAGTACGTCTGGTACTGCTCGTTTCTATGAAGTAATTCGTGAATATTTTTGAAGCATTGCTTCAAGTGGACCATAAATTCGGACTTTTATGTTATAACTTGTGGAAACCCCGGCACTTCGTTCACGTGAAGTTATTTTCAAACAGACTTTAGCCCCCACTGCACCCAACCCTCCCCTCCTTAAGGGTTGAAAGTTGAAAGTTACACAATTATTTAAAACGAAACTTGAACTTACTTTGAATTTAACTTATTTAATTTAACAAAGCAGTTGTTCTTGATCTGTTAAAAACAAAAGTATTTACCTTCGACTCGGTCTTGACCTAAGAACTTGTAGGTAGCTTCATTTTATGTCCATGTAGATTTTATCAATAAACCGTGTAAATTACTAGTGAATGCCCCCTCGACTTTTGTTTGCTTGAAGATTATTTTCAAACAAACTTCAACCCCCATTAAAACCATTTTAGGGGTTTCGTTTTAGAGATTCTTCAAGTATGTGCACTTTGAATATCAGAGAGGATGTCTATCGTACTAGAGGACCTACAATAGCGTATAGGCTGACGGAAACTAGTAGATTAATTAAGTACTTCTCTTTGACTTGGGGATTTATTTATTAACAACCGAGTTGTTTTTTTAACATAAGCTGTCTAGGTAGAGCAACCAGTTTAAAAGTAACATTCGCTTTCGTTTGTTAGTTTTGCGTTTTGTGGTTCATTCGTATGTAATGTAAGCTACATTACATACGAATGAGTGCGAAGAGCAGCGTCGGCCAGATTCATGTGAAAGTGTGTACCTAATTATGAAGCCATCATCCGTTGTTGATGGGTATATTTTCACCAAACAACATTATAGTGAGGCTTACACACGTTTATGCTGTTGCATATAATTACGAGTATAATCGTTCCGACTTTGTTAGAGACAAAATTCTAACTGATATAATTCCCGAAGTCCCCATTCAATGAACATGCAAACCTATCCATAGACGTACCAGAGGTAAAGGTTTGTATACGGAAGATAAGATAAAATTATATCTATTCCGCCGATGGGTCGTTCGTCTTGAGTGCTCAACCTTATCCTGGCTGACTTCCTATCATATACTAATGTACCTTATTGCTAATAGTATAAACGTCACGGTATATGGAGCCGATACCGAGGCGTTCAAACTGCAAGTCACTCAAGAGCTATGGAAAGGGCTATGTTGGGTATCTCTCCTTGTCCATTTAAGAAATACATTTTAACAAAATCAAAATTTAGGGATTTAAGACGATCTTGATAATGTAGCAGGCAGAAACCGGATGCAGAAAGCTCCAAGTTCGAGAAAGTTGACGTGCAGTGAAAGAGATCTTTACTCAGCATTAGATATGAATAGGTGCTTAGGGGCTACCAGTCATTATATACCTTTAAACTATTTATTTTTTATATAAGTAAATCCTACTAATATTATAGATCCGAAAGTTAGTAGGGATGTTTAAAGATGCCTAAACGACCGACCGGATTTGGAATATACATAGCTGAAATAGCAAATAGGCTACTTTTTATCCAGTTCCCACGCGTCCGAAGCCGCGGGCGAAAGCTAGTATTTATATTTATTGCTAGTCATGTTGTGTAGTTGCCGATGTGCTTGGCATATATCTCCGATAAACTTTGGCACTGTCTTATCTGTGTAAATTTTGTTGCAGGCCACACAGATGATTACAACTACATGGTGGAAAATCTCATGGAGCGGTACCCCAATACAAAGTTGATTCTAGTCGGTTTCAGTCTTGGCGGGAACCTCATTACAAAGTATCTAGGCGAAGATCGGAAGCGGTCTACGAACATAATAGGAGGGATATCTATATGTCAGGGATACAATGCTATCGAGTAAGTTTGTTTTATTGTATTATCTTTTATATTTATTGCTAAAGTTTTAATGCTTCCACTTATCTCAGTTCCAGCTTATCTTTCAACATTTGAACTATGGTTCGATGTAAAAAAATATACTAGTGTATTGAAGTACGCCCGAAAACTGTGTTTATGACGAACCTAGTCTAGTGAGATTGTATCTTTTTTTGTATGCAATATATTGCTATCGGTACAAAGAGCAATTACGTAGTATCGATTACATCATTTAAGTATTTAAGTTATTATAATAATTATAGTTCGATAAAGCCCTGAACTCTATACGTATTAGATACCTAGCATTTAGGCATTTGTCTCATATTAAACTTTTCCCACGTGCATGTTATACTTGAATGTATGCCAACATGACCTTCCTTTATAATATCAAATACTGTAAAATTGTTTTAAAAAAATGTATATGAAATCTTATTGGCTTATACTTTAATACAGTGTTCCGCAAACATTTTGTGTCCAAGGTACATTTAGGAAAATGAAATTTTTTGAGGTACACCACAAATTAAAAATCAGTTTTTAAGTAATATTAATCAACATTTATTATTAATCAACGAAATAATATTTTTTCTAATCAACAAAACTAAACTTTAAATTGCAGAAAAGGTATCTAATGCGAAACATTAGCCTGTTTAATTGAGCATAGACGGTCTAAATTTGGAGTAATCGTTGATAGGGCTGCTAAAAATACGTTTATAAGATATCCTTATTTTTCCAAGGCACACCAACTAATGACCACAGTACACCAGTGTGCCGCGGTACACACTTGGCGGAACACTGCTTTAATAGATGAACTTGAGCAGAACAGGTCGCTTGTATGAAAGTGTTGGCATACATTTGCATTTGGCGGTCAATGCTCTTAAACCTAGAACCTTGGTTCAACGTAGAAATATTCTTGACTACATTCCACCCGCTGCTATGTTCGCCTGGTCGTGTGATTGTGATCTGTATGTTCCCAATTTTCATGTTAATCGGTTCAGCCATTACACTTTATAGCTGTAATTAAAGGTACCTATCACCAAGTTACCTGCATGCAGCATCTACTTTACCACAATTATATTTTCTTTTGACCCTGATTTGCACGAAGCACGAATGATTAGCCCTGCATTCTAGCACAATTACAAAGCAAAGAACTCCTAAAAGTTTCAAGTAGGTGTACCTACAAAATAGTTCCACACTCCGATCTAATTTACAAACAATACAAAATAAATACATAACTTCAGAATTTTCGCCTTTATTGAAATTGGTTTATAAAAAAAATATCAGCCCATAACGATCGCAAGATAAATAAGCCTCTTTAAGTTTAAAATTGTGATTGATAGACAATTTAAAAAATAGATGGATGGATAATAGAGCCATTAGGGTGGCCAGGTTATCCGGCCATTGACTTCTTGCGTGATGTTTGGGGGCGGACACTGGCCCCTGAACCATTGTCCTACCACCCTACGCATATTTCACACCCGACTTGATATCGGGAGTGAACTAGTAAAACCAGGGCTTATATTGATTCTGGCCCCGTGGGCGAGGTTTTTTAGTCGACAACTAATTGACTTCCAGAAGGAAATCGCTATTGAGTATTTTTTTTTGACTCGTTTGAATTTTTAAAAATCTTATAGGAATCTAGCAACACCATAATTTTTAATTTCTGATTGCATCCTAGTTTAAGTTGTCGTAGTTCGTCTGTTATGCTACGGAGTAGGTACTACTAATACGTCTGACTCTGTTGTAACACTCATTAGGTATGTACGCGGCGAGGAGGAGAGGCGGCGATATTCATGCTCTTTCTTCCCCTCACAGCAATTATGGAGTGGTACAACGGTATCGGTCAAACTATAATGAAAGTTTTCTTTCCAGCACAATGGTATACCTACTCCAATGGCAGAACTTCCGTCGTTTCTACCTATACATAATGACGGATAACTACCGTAACATCATCACGCGGCATAAGGGAAAACTGCTCAGTCCGGAACTGAAGAACCGATACTCGCTGGACGAGAAGATGATTGTTTCTGCTGGTACACTGCCGGACCTGGATGAGGCTTATTCTAGGTGAGTTTCGGTATTGATTTTCGTATAGGTAAAAGGTAGGAGGCGTGATCTAATGAGTTGTGACTTGTGGACTAAAAGGATTTTCGGCAATTGAACATCGATAATTTGTTAGACAGTTACATTTTCTCTAGTTTCATAAATATAGAGAATCATTCACTCACACAGCTGTGGTGACAGACAGAATAAATAAATATTGGTGGACACTTTTACACCGCGCCATCTAGCCCCATACTAAGCATAGCTTGTACTATGGAAACTAGATAACTGATAGAATACTAATATACTTACTTTTTTTTTTTTCGTAAATACATACTTATTATACATATTAACACCCAGACACAGAACAAACATCTATGTTCATCACACAAATGTTTATCCTGGGTGGGAATCGAACCCACAACCTACAGCGCAGAAGGCAGAGTTACTACCTACTGAGCTGCGAGGCCAGTCAAACATAATTACGTTTCGACAGACCGAGCACGAAATGATGTCATTCAAACAAATTGAATTCTTAATCGAATATAATCTAGGAAAAGGTAAATATAGGAAATTAAGCAATAAGCCACATAAAATAAAGATTTTTTTTAATATTTTCAGAAAAGTGCACGGTTTCGAAACTGTCGCTGACCTCTACAAATGGAGTTCGTCTGCATTCTACTTAGAAAAGATAAAAACACCGATGATATTCGTGAACGCGCGAGATGACCCCATCGTTCCCGAACAGTTATTGCCTAGAATCCGGGAATTTGTCAGTGAGTATCGTATTAAAATTAAAGTGTTTGGAATCCAATAACATAATTTCCCTTTAACAACGGTCACGGCACATACTCATTCCATATTCTTAGGAGTTACCGTTCTATTTGCGCTTTAACAAATATGATGTTTACTAATGAACCAGTCTTGTTATTTAGCGGTTATATTGTAGGTGTTGAAGTTAGATATTTTATAAACTTCCTTCTATCTTCTATCCGTACATGTTCCTATGTACATGTTCTTGTATTGTGCAATAAAGAATTTTCTATCTATCTATCTATCTATCTATCCGTGTTTACTTGCGTGGTACCCGGATAAAACGTAGCCTACGTTTTATCCGGCATCAAGTGTTGAACTACCTACATCTGTTTCAAGTTTAAAAAGTAAATCGGTTCACCCATTATGACGTGTTTGAAACACAAACTTTCTCATTTGTTAATATTAGGAAAATTTCTCATTGATACTAAATTATCTTTACACAGGTTCGCGAGATAGAACGATGTTCTTGGAGCTTGCGCACGGCGGCCATCTTGGTTTCTACGAAGGCGGTCTTATCTACGCAAACCCGGTGAACTGGCTCGACAGAGCGCTAGTCGGCATAGCTGGCGGCCTTCTTATGGCGCACAACAAATGTTCCCAAAAAGATGAAGCTGTCGATACAGAATTCCTAGGCTCAGACGACGAACCAGATCTCATCAGGTCAGCGACAATCGTATACAGGGATCCTTTGGAAAAGAAAATGCAAACCTCGTTCTAGTCCAGTGCCCTGATTGCACCACCAACACTGCAACCATCACAGTAGGTAGGTAGGTAATTTATCCGTTAACTAAGTTGGTTGGTGCTAGGGATAAGACTATGTAAGCTAGCTTGGAGATTGACATAACTGAATGAGACACGCACATACACTTCGAGGTGCCTAGCAAAGAATTCGCAACTTTTTTTATCTAGAGAAGATAAAAAAAGGTAAGGTCAAGGTATGAACGGAGTAATGTCAACATCTGAGTTGGTGATAAAGATTGTTACGAGCTCATAGAGCACTTTCGAGTTTTATAAATTTTTTGATGTAATATTAGAAAGGATATCTACTTACTATCCAGATTTATCGAATATCTCATTGAGACGTTCTATAGTATTTTTAACAAAACTAAACGAAAACCTTGAACTGGTGACTTTTTGTTTCAATGGTCATTGTGATCTTGTAACTAATACTTCTTAAAAAACTACAGAACATAAAGGTAGGTTTAGATTTGGACTTAAAACTCCGAATTTCGCAGCGTACGTCCTTAATTGCAGTAGATTACAAAACCGTTTTACCAAAGTAAATACTGTATTTTGGAAGACGGTTCCTATAAATGTATGCCCTTAGTAAGATAAAGGAGATACTAGTCTTGTCTATAATCATAATAGCCTTCAATTTGTTTTGAAGCATTACTGCTCCAAAATAACATTTTCATTTTTGAATGTAATATTTTAATGTATCCACATTTTATGTCGGGATACAAAATTCGGTTCTATGCGGCCTTATTCCATTTACATAGGGGTTAAAAGAGTACCTAAATAGGTATTTTTGTTATTGTATTGTGGATGTAACGGAGGACTCTAACACGAGACAACGAGATTAAGTACTCATTACTTTAGTGCAAAAGCATTTTACGTTCTTTTCATTTTATTTATTTATTATAAGTAATTATATTTTTGTTCTGACGTGTTTTTAAAAAACCGAGCTCGTATATACTTTATTATGTTGAGTCCTTCCGTTTATTTCGTTGTGATACTATTAAATAAATAGTGATTTATTTATGCATTTTACTCTAAATTATTTATATTTATGTGAATACTTTGGTTAGTTGTTTTGTCTTTGGTCGCCTTAATATTTTTGCGTGAGTGTTGTAGAAAATAGTTAAGTTTATCAACTTTCAATATCATATTAATAGTTACAAAGCACAATTTAATCATAGTAAATTAATATCAGACTATGTATCAACTACCTTTTATTAATATTCTTTATCGTTATAACGATATAAAATAACGGAATTGCAATTTCGACAACATACAGACACGATTTTTTAGCACAATTAATGTGTTAAGTCCAGTACAAAAATGCAAATCGTATAATTTTGTGATTTTAATAAATGCTGTGTTTTATATATATTTTAACATGAAAATGAACACAATATTATGATATTAAAATTGTAATGTACCTACATAGGTATGTAATCATAATGTTTTCCGTATGTAAGATAGACTAATTAATGAATATATAGCTTTTGCTGTTTAGCCCAACATAAATAATAGGTTCGCTATTCCATAAGATCTCTGCTTTTTACCGACTGTTATTCAGAAAAAGTCATTTATTTTTGTTTTTCCCATTAAAGGTGCAGTGCACTTACTGGAGATATTCAATGTGAATACTTAGCTAAATAGTTTTGTTTTATTAGGTATCTAAATAATATCACTACATAGTATAAAGCAAAGTCGCTTCCCGCTTCCCGCGTCTGTATGTATGCTTATATCTTTAAAACTACACAACGGAATTTGATGCGGTTTTTTTTAATAGATAGAGTGATTCAGGAGGAAGGTTTATATGTATTAAACCCGTGCGAAGCCGGGGCGGGTCGCTAGTTCTTTTCTATATTTATGTATAACTTATTTTTTTTTTCAAAGCAGTGTATAAAGTATTTATTAGTTTATGACTTTAGAGTGAGCATTTTATAAAGCTATACATAAAGCACACCATCTGAACACAGCTTAAAATCAAAATAGGTAACTGCTGGGTGAGCATGATCTCTTCGACATAATAGTCTAAAAAAAAGTAATAACTAATATAGAGTTGCATAAACCTCTATGAACTTATTATTTTCGTACTTACGAAAAGTACTGGGATCAGTCGGATCTCAAATTATCTGCATGCATTGCATTTTATTAGACATGTAACCACAGGCAGACAGAGAGAGAAACGTTTGTATGTAAAAACAAAGCCTAAATTTGCATCGCCTATTGTTAAATGATGTTCCTACTCTGTACCACACGATTTTTTGGATAGTCTCAACATGTTGCATTTTCTTTTTGGATGTGTTATTTATGACTCAACTATAACTACGAAATCATCACATGGCTATTATATAAAATGCTGAACATTGTTGTAACAACTCTGAACATTCCTTGCAATTTTTTTTTTTTTTTTTATTGTTAGTGTACATTAATATAAATAGTGTACTCTAATAATACTACAATCTAGCCATAAGGCAGGCTAATGAGTAGTTTCACTTTGACCTAAATTGCTATGATATTGTTATTAAACTAAGAATGTGTCCACTAACACTTTTCTTACTGTCTCTAATTAAGGGGAAGACACTTTGTTTTTGTGTTCTATAAACGTAGTACTAACTTACTCTTACACTACACAACACTGATTGTATGATACACTACATTACACTAGCTCAAAAGGTTTCGTTCTTTTGAGCCTTCTTACTTGGTCTGTGTTGTCGAGAAGCTGGATTGCCTCGACGTTTACATGGCGATGAAGTCTTTGTTCGTGAGCTTCTGCATAATATTGAATGACTTTAGCGACGAAATCTATATTAAGGTCCCGGTGGAGATCGTCATTTCTTATGTACCAGGGTGCATTCACTATTCCCCTGAGTACCTTGTTTTGGAATCTTTGGATTATTTGTATATTGCTCTTTTTGGTACAGCCCCAAAGCTGTATACCATAGGTCCATACTGGCATAAGGACTTGTTTGTATAGTAACATCTTGTTGTGTACTGTCAGGGCGGAATGTCTTCCAAGAAGCCAGTACATTCTTTTGTAGCGTAGATCTAACTCATCTTTTTTCTTTTTGACGTGAGCTTTCCAGCGTAGCTTTGCGTCAAGCGTCATGCCCAAGTATTTAGCCGTATTTTCATATGGTATGAGCTTGTTGTTAATAAATATTGGGTGGTATTCCTCCTTTTTGTTAGTGAAGTTAATGTGAACGGATTTCGTCTCATTTAGTTTAATTCTCCACTGCTGTGTCCAACCATGAATTTTATTAACAGCTTCTTGAACCTTTTCTGCTGCTTCTGCGTAGGTGTTTCCTACAGCCATTATAGCAGTATCGTCAGCAAAGGTCGCGATGGTGTTATTTTTAAGTTCAGGAATATCACATGGCTATTATATAAAATGCTGAACATTGTTGTAACAACTCTGAACATTCCTTGCAATGAGGCAAAAAGCGTACGTTTAGAGGAATGAGGGATAATGCCTGTGTAAGAGAAATAGGATCTGATTACATTCGAAATTGATATTTTAACAAAAGTTTGAATGCTAATATTATCATGAATTCTTATAACGCATTTTAGACAAAAATTAAGCTTTTTGTTAGCTACTTGAAATCTAAACAAAGTGGGAACCTAGTATCTGGTAATTGTATGTAAGTAGGTATTTAACATAATAATACCTATGTATTTGATGTTGAAACATCAACTTTGTCAAGGGATTTTTCTGAAAATCGACTATGAACCCCATCGCGAATGTTCGCCAACTCACTAAGCCTCGTTCGCCTATACAAAAGCAGTAACTACTCTTTAAAATTGGTTTTAAATTAACGTTGGTGGTAAAAGGTGATTATGACATAGTACTTCTAGAGACTGAACAGCGTCGTCGATTTTAAAATTAATGCAACATCCTTAGACAAAGTTGACGTGTGAAAGTTCATCAATTGGAATAATAAAGAATGCTTGAGTGTACTTATTACAATTGAATATGGTGCTTATTTATATGTAGCCATTTAAATGTGTTGAGAAATTATAAATTTATTGTTGTTTAGTAATGTAATTATGTCTATGGTAAGCTAATATGAGAATGAGATCTCTCTGAACCATAGTATACTTACGCAAAGAACGACAACATACAAGTATACATAATAAAATACTGATGTACGAGTGTAGCTATTATGGTCGCACTATAATACGTAAAACTGTGTTACGAGCTTCACAAAATCAGTTGCCTAACGATGTTTGGAATTTTGTGTATGAATAAAAGATATGAAAATAAAAATGCCATTTCATTCATTTTATCCCATTCATATTGAAATTATTCATTACAAAAGGATTGATAAATAAGTATTTTAAATCTAAAGTCAATAATATAAAATTTAAAAAGACGGGTGAATTTACGATGCCTTATAATCTAGTAAGTTACATCTAATCTAGCTTAAAATATTTTGTAAATGGAATATTATTAAGTTTTTGCTGTTAATTTTACATTTTGTTATGATCAAAATACTGAGTCGGGGTAAGAAAAGATGTTTGAGCACAAAATATGAGATCAAGCAATACCTAGTAAGATAACAACTACATCGCACTAACTTACCAAGAAGCAAAGTTTACAAGAAAAAGGTAGAGAGAGGGAAATCTATACTGAAATGCTCCATCTAAAAAACAGTCAAAAGTAAAACAGTTTCAATCGGCAAATCAATAAAATAATTCCAATTAGCAAATCAATGAAATAATTCTACGAAGATGTAGTAGAGTAGACGAGATCGTAACTACACATCAATATTCCAAATACAAATATCACAACATTTTTCTTAACTAGCCCTTAACTTTCTTTACACATACCATACATCTTAAAAGTAAACATCAATAATTAATTAAGAATTTACATACATTAATAATTATTTCAGTGCCAGATCTAAGTGTCTTATCAAATCATAAGATAATACATTATAAGAGAGCAATAAATAGTCTAAAATTATAAAATAGCATGGACACAATATGGCCACTGAGAGAGTATTAAATGCAGTTAAAATGCATTAGGCATGAAGTCAATATAGTAAATACATTTTGAGAATATAATTGATTTTACATACTAATATAAATGTTTCTCTTACTGGTAAAGCCAAGCAATGTTGCCACAATCAACACACTCATTTTAAGAGTTTATTTTATACGAGAAAAATATATTTATCAAGAGAATTTACGTATCTGAATTACATTTTGGTCCAGCCAAATTGTATTAACTTTAATCGGTAAATACCAGAAAAAGAATCATTATTTTTATAATGCCAAAATGTCGAAAAAAAAACAAAAATGAAATAGAGGTATGCAGGTAACATTCACGCATTGATTTACATTAACTCATACAGCGCAGCAGATCCTATTTTTAGTTAACTTTGTTTTTCTTGAATTTAGTTAGTTTAGTATTAGATTTTTGAAGAAGGAACAGGAACAGTTTGATGAAGAAGGAACAGTTTAACTACTTCTTTACTTAACTTGATTATGAAGACTACTTATTTATGGCTATTAGGTCACCCATTTAAAGAAACATTAAATTGTTCCATAATCAAACATCCATACTTGTGTTCCTAGAAAGACATTCATACTGCAGAGCGTCTGTTTTGCCACTGGTCATTGTTGTTTCATTCGAATATAATAAAATAGTTAACAATGAAAATATTTTCATATTTCTAACTAGGGTCATGGAAATGATATTTTACAGTCTTTTTTTACAAATCTGTTAAATCTGAGTATTTTCAGAATAAAATTAAAGCTTCTTTTATTACAAAATATGTCTGTATCATTAAATAAATCACGTAAATGCAATAAAGTCGTAAGTCGCGGTATCATATAGTCAGCACATAGCCGCTGGATCGCCTTCCATAGTGCACGCTATGTTATCTAATTTATGAGCTAAGTGCATTTTGTTCTCTAGTCCTAATATAATTTGTTCTCTATATTTACTGACATAAATATACAACTCTTTTAAGGCAGACAAAGTATCGAACTCGTTCAACTGTTCTACAGAGAGTTGCTGCATTGACGTGCTTAGCTCTTGGTCTGTTACTTGGGGTAACTGAGATACTGACTGATAAAACCTTATAACCATGTCTCTGTATGACGGCAGGTCTTTTGCGAAAAGTAACTTATTGGATGGAGAATCTTTACATAGTCGATGTTCCGTTAGCGAACAAGCGTCCATAAATGTTTGGGCTATAACTGACAGTGACGAGTCCACAGTAGCAGTTTTGTTGATATCAAATATGAAATCTGGATTTTTTATAAGGTTGACCCAAAATCTCAGGGGTAAACTGTTTGACTTCCACGCGTGGACCACTTCTGGGTTTATGATACCGTGCGTTCTAGCAGCATCGTCAAATAGGTCAAACAACCATTTGACTGCTGGTGGCAGGACTTCATTTACAGTGAGGATGGTGCTGAAGAAGTCGTCGACGAATTTGTGGACTGTTCCTTTCGTAGACAGAAGTCTCGTAAGGAATATTTCTGGTATCGCCTTATGGCTGTGCTCTGACGATTTGTTTATAATGTGCTGGTATTCAATTGGCTTTACTAAATGGTAGAAATGAACATTTTGATCTGTGATGTCGCTATTGTATACTCTTATGTGAGAATTAGAGCAATAAATACCTGTACAATTCTTGCAAGGTACTTTGTAGGGGGTGTTAAAACTGTCATTTTGCCTCGATATTAGCGACATGATAGCAGATTCTTTGACACCGTAGTGAGCTAGTGTGTTTAATTTTCGCCAGCCATTGACCGTCTTTGTGGTCAGGTCTTCATCTTGAAGAGTCACATGACCGCCTCTGCCGTGTCGCCATTCGAGATCAACTTCGTGGACGGAAGGTCTCATAGAAAAAGGAGTATTTTTAAATAGTCCGTCTAGTATTTTTGCTTTCACTTGCGAAACACTATCGCAATCCAGCACTTTACACTGTACTTTTTCATCGAAATCATCTTGAACAATATGCAAAGTGATTGTTTGGTAATCTATTTGCTCCTTCAAGAGCTTTTCTTCTGACAAGGAATACCTTGCTTCATGCGTGATTGCATCCACGACGCCTTTTTCAATCTGGTGTTTGATGGCCTTGAATAGTAAAAATAGGGAAGAACCAGCATAGTCTTTGAGGTAGTAATACATGCATAAAGCCATCCAGTTTGTCAACATCTTTTCAACAACACTTTCAGTTCTTCGTAACATCAACTGGGGGTGTTTATTACAAACGGATTTATCAATAAGACGTAGTAAAAGAGACTTCAATATATCCGTAGCGTATTCCATTTTCCCCATTAGTATAATCATTAACAGGGAAGCCACATTAACTTTGTCCCGAATGTTGAAAGACTTTTGTGATTCTAATGTGTCTATAAATGACAGAAGGAAACATTTATTATTCAAAAGCTGTTCAAATTGTATCATCGCTGCGTCGTAATTAGTTCGCGGTGCGTTAATGAATTGCCGCTGGACGTTCAATATGGGGTGGTCAGACACACCCGGGAAAAACACTTTCATCACATAATTAACGTGATCAAGGGTTGGAATGCCAGAATGTTCCAGATCCGCTGCCAAATCAGACATATCAGTTTGCAATTCAGCAAAAGCTAATTTACATTCCAATCTTACGTTACTTTCTAGTGTATCCATCTGTATTTGTATTCTTTTGTATTCTCTTTCAGCTTTTGTACTTCGCCGTCTATACATCACCAGAACAATCATGAAAATCAAAACTAGAAAAAATGTCCCAGCCGCGATGCTCGCAATGGCTTCTGGTGGAAAATTATAATTTCTCAACAATTCATAGTGAATATAGCCAATAGGAAATCTCAGATTCTTTCCTACTCTTACGACTACCAAAGGCAAATTAATGTCAGTAATTTGTACTCCATTTTCATCTGTATTCGGTGGTTGTATTTCCGGAGGCGTACAGAGAAGTTGTTGCATAGTGAGACTAGTCACATTGCAGGTTTGTACTCCAATAGTTACAACCACATCCGACTCATCACTTGCTCTTATTAGATTTTCTCCTTCAATCACCAATGGATCACCTTTATAAGATTTGATTCTGTTTACGAATTGATACACATGTGGATCTTCCACAAATACCATGTGAGTACGCGGTGGATTGAAATATTTTTCCAAATCGTGCATCGTCTCGACGTTGTCCATTACAAAGCCAACTTTCATAGCTATCTGTGGCGTACTAGTTTGAGATTTTGTGGCTTGCAAGATTTCGATGTACTTTTTATTGATCGCGGGACTTGGACATTCCATCTGATTAGAATTCAACACAGAACATGAAGAGCTGTTTACTGGGTCCAATTCATTAGCATAATACAATTTCATTAATGGTTTCTGGATCGTATGTAAGTTGGTTCCATGTACTGTGATCATTCTGCCACCAGACACAAAACTTTTCAGGGGTTTTATTTCCATAATAGTTGGATCTTGAGTGTAATTGAATAAATCACCATGTAAAGTTCTGTTTGCATTATCGATATTGACCGTTAGAGAATGGATTACGCGAGGGGAATTTGTTTTGGGTGTAATGCATATTATTCTGCTATTCGATGTTTGTGTTTTGTTTACCGAACACGGCAAATCGCCTAAGAAAGCGGAAACAGCTGAACCAATATTCAAATGATGTCCGCCTATGGCTAATTGAGTGCCGCCGGAAACGGGCCCTAAAGTTGGGTAGATGCCTTGTAACTTTATGTTTTCATAGGTGAACATCACGGACGATTTTGTGGAGCCCGAATCATTTTCTACAATAACAGGTACAACAACAGAACCATTGGACGGGCCCGTCCGACACGTTATGCTTACTGACACTTCAAAATCTACTATTTCGCACAAAATTTCGCCAATACGAACTTTACCAGTTACTTCTTCCACTCTTAATCCAAGATTACTTCCTTCAATAGTAACGATAGTCCCTCCTTCTAGAGGACCGCTGAGAGGTTTTATCATATCAATCCTTGGTTTAGGACATTCTGTGACTGGAATGTCAAGACAAGATTCTGTGTAGGAGCAAGAGTTGCTGCACCAAGTGCACTGGTATATTGAATTTCTGGTTATACATAGAGAACAGTCAGCATGTTCCCTATGAGATCCTAGAATTTCACACTTGTATAGCGTTATGATGATTGTGTCTATGTAGTGTTTATGATTCCAAACTACCTTCACACTGACATTGTATTCACCAACATCTTCTTCATAGGAATATGTGGTTTTGTCACATACTATGTAATGGTTAGATTCAACTCTTGCTGGTAAGATCATGTTAGCCAGCTCAATGCTCACAATGCATTGAAATCCAGTATGCCCAGGTTGTAAATGTGGCAAATTTTCCACTTCTAATTCCAGTTCTTTTGGTACATTATTTGGCAATAGTATTGGCTTCTTGTACTGCCTTATTCGAGGGCAATGTCCAATTCCATGGTTGAGTAATTTTGTTGGGTTATTCTCCGCACTAATGATGGTTCTTTGACACACAGAGGTGTCATGTGTACATTTATTATCATAAATACACCAATTACATGCCCATTCACTCATTATGCAAGAATGACAAGTTGTATGTTTAGAGCAGTCATAAAAAGCGAAGTTCCTGGAAACAAAATCTTTGTTTGTTTCTGACGAGTGAACAGAAAGAGGCACATAGACATGGTCTTGGTTTTGAATGATCTTGGGTCTATGCTTGATATCAGGGGTGGGGCAAGCCAATCCGTTAGTTGTTACAGCAGCATCTATTGCTGGGGCATTACCAAACACACATTTGTACTTTGCACCATAAGGAAGCTCTGGTAGTGTTCGGATCACCAGCTGTACTGTTGTAATCTCATTCATTGATATTCTATCAGGCATGATTTGTTCAAAATCTATGCACTGCTGTCCTGTGTACTGGGAAAGCCACCTGGGTGCACTCTGTGTACCTTTTTGGCACATATTTTGGACAGTGCATCTCTTCTCTAAAGAACACCAGCCACAATGAGGATCATTGGACTCTAAGCATGAAGAGCAATTTCCATGTTCTGCACATTTTTCAGTTGGTATTTGAACAATAGAGTTTTTGCCCAACACATACAGAGTTTTTTGATAAGGTGATAAGGTTGTATCTGGAAGAATCCTTTGACCAGGCAGGATCTCTTCATGTGAGTACTCCAACGCTTTGTCTGCATCAATCAAAACTTTTTTAAGGACTCCATCATTTGTACCTAAAAATGCTACAGTATGCAAACCAGTTACTGACATAGTTATGGAGTTTATCAAAGTATCATTCCAGTGTATAACTGACATTGTTTTTATAGGATAGAGACCACTGATTTTTAAGCCAACCTCACAGAAATTTAGTATGTTACCAGTGGAACCGACACTTGGACATTTACCATCCGAAATCATACCCGAGATGTATCCCATATTACGAGCTTTTGTGCTGCCATTAAAACACATATGAACATTCTCATTAAACTTAATTTCTATTTCCTGCAATGAAAATACACAGATAGCTGACTTAGACATAGGTTCATTTGAGATACTTTTTGATGGACTAAATAAAGCTATAAGGATTGAATCACCAGTCTCAATATTTAGCTGCGAGGCAAGATTTGCTCCAGCTTTAGCTATTTTAGCATCCTGAAGTAGATTATAATTGACAACTTCACTTTTACCATTAATTGTTTCTTCTCTAACATGACATTCTAAAGTTACCTCAGTATAGCTGTTATAGTTATCATCATTAACACATGTGCGTGCAAGACGTGACACATACCCCAACTCTTCATTACCAGCTAAGTGGGAATGTTTCTGAATCAATAAAAAATAGGCGTAATCACTGGCATTGAATCCGTATACATATTGCACTAAAAAGTTATCTCTATACTTTACATCTATCTGTATCAAACTTTGCTTGGAAAAAGTAAACTGTGCAAGCTCAAGAGACATAAGATCTCGACTCGATATGGCAGGAACATCATGTCTGTAATCCCCATTGTTTGTGAATGATGTCCCAACATAGAGCACATTGGAGCGGTCCCAAGAGTTGTACCTTTCAGGACCGATGAAGGCAAACGTGGAAGCCTCTGCATCGTTAGCAGCTACACTCACCGGGACGAACTCCGGTTCCGCAGACAAGTCGCCCAGTTTGTACTTGTAGCAGGAGCCTTGGGCCAATGATCCACACGCAATAACTATCCTCGATTCTTGATCAATCACTAATATTTTGTTCACATTGTCTATCCACGTTGTCTTTATCTCGGGAGAAGTACAGCCGCTTGCATGACACATTGGGTTATCAAGTTTCGGACCAGTCTTCACGACATGAATGGGTTTCAAGTCGGGACTGAGTTGATGAATCCAATTCAATGATCCAGCATAAACTTGCCCGCTAACTCTGTCCACGGCCAGATGATAAAAGTTGAATGTCTCATTCTGTAGATTGGGATATTGTGATATGAACTCGTAGCCGTACACTTTTGTGCATCGAAGCCAAATTGTTATGAATAACACTGTCGTATAAAATGCCATGTTCACATTTTAAGCTGCCTTGGGATGAGTAATCTTCACTTTTTCACAACGAACACTTAGTTTACGTTCATTTTCAACCCATTGTATGTATCTTTTACAAAAATAAAATGTAAATTGTAATAGCATCCATCGATGCCGATGACTGACATACAGGAATAGAGAATAGAAGAGTTTTATGCCAAAATTGACAAATTCTGGCCATAGACAAATAATAATGTTGCCATTGCATCTTTGCAATGGCAAAATATTAACCTCTTGGTTATTTAAATTTAACCTCTTGGTTATTTGAGGTTTTTTTCTCAAATTAAGTATTATAGGTTGCTAAATTTTAATAAACGAAAGAGATAACATTTAGTACAGTATAACCTAAACGATGGGATTCGACTAATCTAGTAATAAATACCGGTAAAACTCAAAATCCCAACCCTATTTGCCCACAGATAATCATAATCATTGTTCAAATCAAATCCATCAAATCATTCATTCATTAGCTCATTCGTTCGCACTCAGCACTGCGTTGCGGCGATTTTGTGTTCGAAAATAAATAAATAAATCTTTGATTTTGCTAGTATATTTCGTCAAAATGTAATTTATATCAAATAAGCTGTATTGTTATAGTTCTACATATTATGTTTACATGAGAATAAGTGTTTTTTTTACTGTAACTCCCCTGACCATGCTGGTCGAACCAACTACATTTTGTTTGAGAATGCGATATTATTAGTTGTATATTTCTATCGATTTTCATCAAACATGATGGCGACAATGACTCCGGGGTTACCCGCAGATGCTCACACCCAGATGAATACTTATCGCAGCTATGTGACTATGCTGGCTGATCCTGGGGCCAAGGATGAAATAAAATTAAAAGCTGCCCAGGAACTGAGCGAGAATTTTGAGGTAAGTTTCAGAGGAGTTTGAGACCTGCTCTCCGTACTCTGAATAACTTTAGTAATAACTTTCTGAACCACAGTAAAGAAAATGCCTTCTGTAATATTCATCTGCATATTCTTATGAATGTATATCATGGCTTAGGGTTATTGCATACAGTAAGTCACTCACACATTCATACAGCAGGAGTTCTGGTCAGAAAATAAGTGACCTTTTTCTATGTGTTTTGATTGCACAACTTTAAGCAACTCAATGGACTTTACAGGTCATTCTCAGCTCACCACAGTATCCTCAGTTCCTGGATCATTCACTGAAGATCTTCCTCAAAATCCTGCAAGATGGGGAACCACACTTTATTGCAGAATACAATATACAACAAGTTCGGAAACTGATTTTAGAAATGATACACCGGTTACCAATCAGTGAAACGCTGAGGCCTTATGTGAAGAATATACTGATTCTAATGCTGAAGTTGATGGAAATTGAGAATGAAGAGAATGTTTTGGTGTGTCTTAAGATTTTCATGGAGCTGCATAAACAGTACAGACCGGTTTACAGCACTGATGTGGATGTAAGTTATTTTATTTAATTAATCAATAATTTATCTTTGTGATGGAGGAGGTAGAAACTTAAAATGTCAATAAATTATTTACTATTAAATGATAATAATAAAAAAAAACTATGTCTTTATTTTCTTGCAGATCCACAAGTTTTTGCAATGGGTCAAAGGCATTTACTCGGACTTGCCTAACCATCTACCTAAAATTTTTGAGCCAAAACCTATTATCAGAGTGAAGGATCTCTCAGAAGTGAACATTGATCAGCTGTTACAAGAGACATACACCACAACACCTATACACACAGAGAAGAAGCTTCTAGATGGCAGTGTTGTGACTGTAAGTATTATCTTAAGTTGCACCTTCACAAATATAAGTATTAACACTACAGGAACAGATGGAGACACAGATTTTCAAGAATAAACTTATTATTTCACAGTACAACCTAATACCGAGATCAGTGCTATCGCTAAAAGTGATACAGGAGCTGCCAATAATAGTGGTGCTAATGTACCAGTTGTATAAACAGAATGTTCATCAGGAGGTCAGCAACTTCATACCATTGATTATGGAGACTATCACATTGCAGCCTGCTGCTAATCATAGGCAAGTGATTTGATTTATTATAGTAACTAGCTGACCCCTGCCTGCTTCGCTGGGGGACAGATAGTTTCACATCTGGTATTACAATCTTCAAAATAAATTTTAGCCTATATGTTGCCGAAGACTAATAGCTACTTATCAAAAAAAAATTCATCAAAATCCTTCTTTCAAAAAAAAAGTAATATTTTCAATAGTCACATACCTAAATCTTGACCCTATGTAAGGAGCTGTAGGTATTGTTTGTTGGCTGATTTTTTAAGGCTTGGTTGCGAGCTACAGGTGTAGCTTCATATAGCTCAAAAGATCTTTGAGATTTTATTAAAATAAACAATAAATTCCTTTTGACTTTGATTTTGTTATGTTGCATAAGTCCAGACAAAAGTGTGCGGTTTTCACCGCACACTTTTGTCTGGACTCTGATATAGAATTAAAACTATTGTGGTTGTTAATCATTTTAAATAGAAATACGGCTAAAACGTCAGCAATATAAGAAAAAACGTAATTAGCCGTATTTCTATTTAAAATGGACTCTGATAAACTGTAAGATATATGTAAAAATTTAATTTATCATCCACAGACAATCTGCTTCATTCAACAAAGAAGTCTTTGTGGACTTCATGGGTGCACAAATAAAGACGCTTGCTTTTCTAGCGTACATTATTAGGATATACCAAGAAACGATCGCTAATCACGCAAATCTGATGGTCAAAGGCATTATAGGCCTGTTGACATTGTGCCCACCTGAAGTGGCACACCTGAGAAAGGAGTTAGTTATTGCAACGAGGCATATTCTCGCAACTGATCTAAGACTGAGTAAGTATCAAATCCCACCTGAGTGATAAGGTTTAGGGTTTCTTATAAAATCTGTATCTATCTCTCTTTATATACACAGCTTTACATCATTGGAGTTTATTGACCACTGCATTAGGCAATTGATCTGTAAAGATGCCTTCCAGACTAGGGGAATACTGCTGTGATAACAATATTTTATATAACTAATCAAGTGGTATCTGTCACAGTTGTCTTCAGGACAAAGAAACAGTGGTCCCCACCCAGGTGATGAACAAAGATGTTTGGTTTTTATGTGAGTATTATAATGTTTGTATTATTTATTTTCAGAGTTTGTTCCCTACATGGAGCGGCTATTCGACGAAGATGTGTTACTAGGTGGTGGCTGGACGGTTCACGAGTCCCTTCGTCCGTTAGCGTACTCTACATTAGCTGATTTAGTTCATCATGTGCGTCAGCATTTGCCATTGTCCGACTTGGCTATAGCAGCTCATCTGTTCTCCAAGAATGTGCATGACGAGTCATTGCCAACAAGGTAAGTAAGCAACGCCCGAGTACTCCCTAATTTAAAAAAACATGGATACTTTATAAGCGGCGTTGGACTTGAAACCTGTCACGTATGGAGGGCTAACTACTTCAAAATGTAGGCATGTGCCAAATGTAATGTTTGGGCGTGCCTCTGACTACTCCCTTGAACATCTTCTATGAGCTGAGCGACTGAAGAACTGCGAAAATATCTACTGTACTTGGGGATTCAGTTCAAGTTCCTGCAATTGTGATCTTAATTCTTCATTATTTATTTTGCTTGTTTATGAGGAATATAACTGGAGTGTTGTTGTAATGGAACGTAATTATCCTCGGCAGTATCCAGACAATGTCGTGCAAACTACTTCTAAACCTAGTGGATTGCATTCGGCAACGCTCTGAGACTGAAGGCGTAGGTGGCGCGCAGCCGCAAGGCCGGCAACTACTGATGAGGATACTGGAGGTGTTTGTGCTCAAGTTCAAAACGATATCCAAGCTTCAGCTGCCGGCATTGATGAACAAATGGTAAGTAGATTAGAATAAAAAATCCCACACTCATTGGTCATATTCATAGTCATAATGATCAGCACTCTGGCAGGAGTTATTTGAGCATAAATATGGTGACCTTATTTTATTAACACAATTTATTTGTTGTAAGTTATTTTAATTGTGAACACATGTTGTGCCGACCCCTCATAAAGTTGGAATAGGAGATGAAAATGATGTTGATTTTCAATACTTAAGCAGTATTTGCCTGGTGTGTGACATACATGACTAAGCTTAAGGAATTGAAAAAATGTGTCATTAATAAACTATGTAATTGGATATAAGGCTCAACTATGTAATATCTTTTATAAATTCATCTCTCTTGTTACAGCAGTCCAAAAACTCCACTAACACCTGTCCCAGCAAACACCACGCCACCTGGCGGTACAACGCCCACTCCAACAACTCCAATTCAAGTTCCCACTACGCCCGAAATCAAAGTAGAAGACGAAAAACCAGCTCCGGACTTTCTCGAAAGTCTTATCAAAAGTGGAGATGAAAAGTCGAAGATTGGATTCCCAATTACGCAGATGACGAATTTGAATGTTGCTGATTATAGGACGCTGGTGAAGACGTTAGTATGCGGTGTCAAGACTATTACTTGGGGATGCGCATCATGCAAGGTATATACTTTGAATTCTCACATTTCGTGTTCCGGAGATTACATAGTCCTGGGGCCGTACTACAATCTCTAAAGTAAGACTAAAGCAGTATTAATCACGGTTCGAAAGTGACAACGCCATACGTGTTCGTATAGTGTTGTCACTTTCGCTCTTAAAGTAATACTGAATTAGTCTTACTTTAGAGATTGTAGTACGGCTCCAGGATCAAAAGTTGCATATAAGCGTCGGCTTAATTTTACATGGGTCTTTATCACGTCTTTATTACCTATCATTCAATGATAAGTAGTCAAAACGTTAGAGAAATAAATTTTATTTCCCCGACTTTTTGACTACGTTACTCAGTCATCGGAATTAATCACAAATGTTTGATAAATTATAATTTGGTCATGGTATTTTTTCTACCATCCACAACAAATCCAAATACGTATCGTATTTAAGGCTGAGGCTCTATAGTTACGCGGTCGCCGTTACCTAGCTTTAGCTTTTCAACTCATTGTAGTTATATTTTTCAGACGACAACTAACGCGGAAGGCGCTTCAACCACAACGGCGACAGTGCAGAAACAGTTCACAGCGCGCGAGACATTAGTCTTCATTCGCCTAGTGCGGTGGGGTCTACAATCATTGGATATCTACACTTTAGCCGCGCCCAGAGCGCCCGCGCAGCCCCCAGCTCAGCCTCATGTGAGGTCTAAGGAGGAGAAAGAGGTTCTCGAGCATTTTAGTGGAGTGGTAAGTTGAATTATATAAGTTGTAGGTTTATAGTTGAATCCAAGAAAGAAAAACCGCATAAAACTAATATTTACTGTACAAACTAAGCTAGTTAAGGTAAGGCAGCTATGGTTGCTTCAAGTATTATATTCACTTCTGATGATAAGAGTCATTTTGCGCTTCTTGATACTTCTGTTGTTACCAGAAATGTGAACCTCGCCATTACTAGTTGCCATAATGGTTCATTAAAATTGTTACAGTTCTCTATGATGAACCCCCAAACGTTCCAAGAGATATTCACAGCGACGATATCCCACATGGTAGAGAGAATCAACAAAAACATGACTCTGCAAATTATTGCCAATACTTTCCTATCGAACCCGACAACCTCACCCATATTCGCGACAGTACTTGTTGAGTACTTGCTCAAAAGAATGGAAGAAATGGGAACTAATGTAGAAAGATCAAACTTGTATCTCAGATTATTCAAGTTGGTGTTTGGCTCTGTGAGCTTATTCCCGTCAGAAAACGAACAAATGTTGCGACCACATCTTCATAGTATTGTAAACAAGGCAATGGAGTACGCTATGACGGCTAAAGAACCTTACAATTACTTTCTACTGCTTAGGGCTTTGTTCCGATCCATAGGCGGAGGCAGCCACGATCTGTTATACCAAGAATTCTTGCCCTTACTTCCTAACTTGCTAGAAGGCCTCAACCGTCTTCAAAGCGGACTCCACAAGCAACACATGAAAGATCTTTTTGTTGAATTATGTCTGACGGTACCGGTTAGATTGAGCAGTCTGCTACCATACCTGCCTATGCTCATGGATCCTTTAGTATCAGCGCTCAATGGCTCCCACACTCTTATATCCCAAGGCCTACGAACGCTAGAACTCTGCGTGGATAACTTGCAACCAGACTTCTTATACGAACATATCCAACCGGTTCGAGCTGATCTGATGCAAGCATTATGGAGAACATTACACAACGGTGAAGTTGCTAGAATCGCGTTTAGAGTGTTAGGAAAATTCGGTGGCGGCAACCGTAAAATGATGATTGAACCCCAAAGACTGGATTACCGCGAAACTGACGCACCTCCACCTGCAATTCAAGCTTACTTCCAAGAACAAACGAAACCTATCGACTTCGAAGTAGATAAAGTAATTGATACGGCATTCGCAGCATTGAAATCTAGTACTACGGATCCTTTCTACAGAAAGCAGTGTTGGGAGGTGCTGCGATGCTATTTAGCAGCATCTTTGAACCTTGACGATGATAGAGAAACATTACAGAAACTGTTTAACCACCCTAGCTTCCTCGACGGAAAGATTCAAGTCCAGAACGGACCGTACTACAAATGCCACAACAGTATCGTGCGGAACACTCACCGCACGGCGCTTACTGGAATGTTCGTTGCTGCCGCTATCAAGGAGTTGCGTCATCACGTCTTACCCACTATGGTATCTTTAGTTAGGCATTATACTATGGTTGCAATTGCCCAAGAAGCAGGACCTTTCGTGGGAAGCGCTAGTCCGAAAGAAGGTCTTGATGCGTTAGTTCTCGTTGACGCAATAGCAGTTGTAATGGGACATGAAGAAAAGGAGCTTTGCAAGCCAGGACATTTGGCTTTAGTTCTGATGATAGAAACAGCGGCTACTGTCCTTGGGAGCAGGGAACGCGCTTGCCGATTACCGCTAATGGAATACCTAGCAGAACGAATGTCCTCGCTATGCTACGAACGCGCATGGTACGCGAAACTGGGAGGATGCATCGCCGTCAAGTTTATGTGTGAGAAAATGGCACCAGAATGGGTGTACAAGCACATATTCGCATTCCTTAAAGCCGTTCTCTTCGTCATGATGGATTTGACGGGAGAGGTGTCTTCTGGAGCGATTGATATGGCTACATTGAATTTGGAGAAGTTGGTTCGGGTTTGCGTAACGCCGATAGTTATTCCCAACATAGAGATAGAGCCAGACGTGATAGCGGCAAAGACGAGAGCCCTTCACGATGTGTTGCAAGAATTAGTACTTCAAGTTACAAGTCCGCACTTACTTGTGAGACAACAGGCGATGAAATCGCTAGAACTGATAGCGGAACTACAGAATAAGACTGTGACTGAAGTGATGGACCCACACAGAGAAGTGTTGGCTGATATAATCCCGCCTAAGAAGCATTTGCTTCGACACCAACCGGCAAACGCTCAAATGGGGCTTATGGATGGTACCACGTTTTGTACGACTTTGAAGCCTAGGCTGTTTACTATTGGTAAGTTAATTTTGAAGATATATTCACATATAAATTAGCTATTAACAAATCTTTTCGTACATTATCTGTTTGTAGATCTGCACATTCACATTTAGAAAGCTGTTGAACCTGATCGCATTCAAACCCTGTATTCTTTGTAGATCTAAACATAAACGAGCACAAAGTATTCTTCCGAGAGCTACTCTCGCTGTGCGAAGCAGAGGACGCAATGCTGGGCAAGCTCCCGTGCTACAAAGGGGTGAATCTTGTCCCTCTTAGGGCATCGGCGCTTAGAGCATTGGCGTCCTGCCATTATCTCCAGGAGAAACATTGCAGGGAGAAGATATTCCAAGTGCTTTACAAGTCGCTGGAGAAGAATGATCAGGAGTTGCAACAGGTATGAAACTATTTATTTAGCTGTTAGTTCAACCAGTAAAATAGGTTATTTGACCGTGCAACTTTACTAACTTCACTTCGACATTTTTATATCGGTAGCACAATAGAACTTAGCGGCGACGGGCTTGAAACCAGTCACGTATGGAATGATAACTACTGCAAAATGTGGGCATGTGCCAAATGTAATGTTTGAATGGGCTCTTCTCTGACGACCCCTTTAGACATCTTTGATCATCTTGAACGCCTGGAAATCTGATAGGATGTCCACCGTACTTAGTGATTACAGATGTGAGCCTAATATATTTTTTTAGAACGTTACCCTTTCTGGCTCTACCGGCTTTAATTCAGTTACCAGCTTGAGCTGAACCATAGGATGATACGACTAATGATAAATATAGGTTTTGCTTACACGATTCTATTTCTCAATATTTCAGGCTGGATTTGAATGCATGCAAAAGTTCCTATCCGGCTTCCAAATCGACATGGAGATGGTGCATCCAGTTATGCGGCCACTCCTGCTAACGCTCGGGGACCACCGCCATTTAAGCGTGAACGGCGCTAAGAGACTTTCCTATCTCACGCAACTGTTTCCTTCGACGTTCAGCGAAAAGCTGTGTGAACAGTTGCTGCAACTGTTGAAGAAGCTATTGGATTATTCTATTCAAACAAATAGAGGTAAATAGAGGAGTGAGTGATGAGATGATGGCTGATGGAGGGAAATTGAAGAAAAATACATGTTGTGCCAACCCCACTTGAGGGCAAGTAATTCAATATCGGCAGATAATTTATGAAAATGATGATTAACCAGCAAACTTAAGATATTTTAGACTATGTTCATGTTATTTAATTTAAATAATTTAAAGAGACCCTTTCTGTCAAATCCTTGTGAAGTGACATAATTTCTGGTTCTTAAAAAATGATTTAATTTCGCAGGTGGTAATTTCCTGCAAAGCGTCTCAAAGAACATGGAGAACGAACAGAAGATTATAATTCTGATCGGAATATTCCATCAAATCCCGGCCGCGTCTCCGCGTTTCATTGATGTGCTGTGCCGACTCATCTTCCTTACTGAAAAGTCGCTGATGATCGAAGCTGGATCGCCGTTCAGGGAGCCACTAGTGAAATTCCTTTTAAGGTATACTTAAAGAGCCCATTGCGGTTAACTTTGTGACTTTACAGGACCGTGACAATTAATAAGAGGTTACAGTTGTTCTATCTCACGAAGGCGGGTGAGGAGTACTTGTAGTTGTGATATGTATAGACACGCGAGACACATTTATGTGCGTGGTGATTGGACGATACTTAGCGATACACACACAATTGAGACCGATAGAACAACTGTGACAGTTTAATAAATTGATTAACACATATAACTCACAAGTGGCTTAGTTTAACTATCATGTTACTATTGTATAACTGTCAAAGTACAGGGAATGAAGAGTGCTTGCAGCATGCCATAGAAAGAAGAAACTGTAAAACCGATAAAAAGGATGTTCAAAGTTTTTCTCATTTCAGGTATCCAAAAGAGACGCTCGACCTGATAATGAGCGACAACAATATAAAAGACCAACAATGGAGCCGTTTCCTCGTCTTCCTTATCAAACATCCCGAAGCGGGTTCTGCCTATAGGGAAGCATTGCACACTTCAAAGAAAGCCAGATTAATGCAACTTCTAGCTGCAAACACCGCTGGCAATAGTACAATAGCCCAACCCGATAGAGCGGAAATGCAGTTCCAAGCTATACGGGTTGTGTCGCTGCTGATCAAGTTCGATGATCAGTGGATGTCGACCCAGCCGGACATCATCGAGCTGATCAAGCGGATATGGTGCAATGATCAGTATCATGTAAGTTGTATTTTTTAGGGTTCCGTACGCCACCATAACTCATGTAATAACACTTTGACGTATGTCTGTCTGTCAAATTTTTTTTCTCAGGAACGCGTGGAGATATCTAGATGAAATTCTTTTCAACGTATTGGAAGTCTTCTTTTGTTGTCGCGTCCAATGTTCTATTTGCCGTTTTTGTAAACAATATTGGCTTATATATTTTTTTGTTGTTTTGATTAATATCAGATCAATCACCTTTTTTCAACAGGAAATCCACAAGAAGGTGGAGGTGGTAGACTGCACTCACTGGAAAGAGCCAAAGTTGATAGTGAAGATATTGCTTCACTTCTTCGTCCATCATCCGTCCAACATCGATCTACTGTTCCAACTGCTTCGAGCGCTGTGCGACAGATTTATACCTGATTTCCAGGTAACAATTAGATTCTACTTGCAGCATAGCATACTGATGTATTACACGAGGGAATAAATATATAAATCTGATAAGGCTATTTCAGATCACGATCCGGTAGTATCTCTTAGTACATAAAGTACATCTGTTGCAAGTTTTAACAATTTTCACAGTGTCAATTTTAAGAACTATTCTGATGATGATCAGAAATGCTTTCGTTCCTAGCCTACCGCATCGGTAATGCATTAACTGTGTAACGTATTAAGGAAGCTTTTTCTAGCAACAGTTTATTCAAATTAGTTGTGTGTAAGTTTCTGCTGTACTGTGTTAGCTGATCGAAGAGTGCATGTGTGATATTTTATAAGAAGTTATTATCTTGGGAATCTCTTTTTATTAGAAGTTTTTTTTAATTTATTTATCTTTTATTGACATTTACAGTTCCTGCGAGAGTTCCTCGAGAACACAGTTGCGCAGAACTACACAATGGAATGGAAACGCTCCGCCTTCTTCCGCTTCGTGGAGCATTTCCAGGGTGATGCCATGAACCAGGAGCTGAAAGCCAAAGTACTGCAGATGATCGTCATTCCGTGCTTCGCGGTCAGCTTCGAGAAAGGGCAGAAGATTGTCGGTGGCCCTCCCGCCCCGTACCAAGACAATCCGGACAACGTCGTCTCTGTCTTCATAAGTAATGTGAGTATCATGTTGTTGGTAGACATTTTTAGTTTTTTTTTCTTTTTTGTTTGGCAGGTGGCGCTAGTGCGGTTGGAGGTCATGATAGTAGTCGCTATTTTGTTACCGAATGGGTGAAATCGAATAGTGATCTTTAGGTTTTAATAGATTGTGTTTAAGTTCTAGTAGCGTTTTCTTATCTAGTCGTTCTTAATAGATCAACAAGTTAAGCAACATTCAGCGCGGTCACTAAATGGATGGGTGACCGCTGTGGCATCAAAAACTAACCGCTTCTGAGCGAACTTTCAATACGAGGGTCGTGGGTTCGAATCCCAGGTGCTGGTGCTTGGTGCTAGTTGCAACTTGTCACGTATGGTGACACTAACTACTGCAAAATGTGGGCATGTGCCAAAAGTTATATTTCGACGTGTCTCTGACTTCTTCAAGGAAGCAGTTGGAGATCTGAGAGGATGTCTACCTAACTTGGAGAACACAGTCGTGAGACCATCTCGCTTCTGTGCTTTGAAAAGTAAGGTAAAATGTCGGTCCTGATTACTACAAGTAGTTGCCATGACGACTTTAGAACGTTTAAACCGTCACCAGAGACGACTACTAGAACACACAGATAATTCGTTAGGTGCAAGTATTGATAGGCTGACCTCCAACCAAACTAGCGCACCTGCCCGAAAAGTGCAGGCTACATGTCATTATTAGCTCTCCAATCCCCAGGTGATAGACCCAGAGAATCCGTTCGCCTGTTCGGACGCGGTCCGTATATCGCTTCTTCAGTTCGCTTGTTTATTGCTAGAGCAAGCCTCGCCTCACATTCACGACGCTAATAACAAGAAACAGGGGAATAAGCTGAGAAGACTGATGACGTTCGCTTGGCCCTGCCTGCTTGGGAAGAACTACGTTGATCCGGCCACGAGGTATTATCAGCTCTATTTATGTTTTAGTTCTAAGTGGCAAAGAACTGCACATACATTGAAGCAATATTCATTCAACCCGCTTCTTTAAGATGCATGGTTTTGGTAGACTCAGTTGTGCGTTGCCTAAGGAGAGCAGGTTTCTACTAACTCCCGTCCTCTTTGGATATCAGAACTATACAGGGTATCCCATAAAGCAGTGTCACGCGGAAGTCAAACGGCAAATCCTTAGAGGTACCCGAATCATTCCCATTATTATTATATTCAATAGGTATTGTAACTCAATTAATATACATACTTGTGTGAGAGCGTGTACGTAATCTTTTAGTGGATGATTTCAGGTATCATGGCCACTTACTGCTCAGTCACATCATAGCGAAATTCGCAATTCACAAACGGATTGTATTACAAGGTAAAACTGCAAATTCAAATTCAAAAATCATTTATTTCAATAAAATCACAAGGATCACTTTGAAACGTCCTAGGAACTAGGTGAAGCTACGCCGATTCTACGCGACCAAGCCTAGAAGAATCAGGCAACAAACACGGCTTGGGGTCTACCTTTTTTTTAATGATCCTTTTCTTAAAGCTATGTAGAGCTCCAGTGTGATGCCAATCGAACAAGGTGAAGGCTCAAACAAGAATAAATATTAAAAGTACTACTCAAGTACGTAAACAATAAAAAATAATAATAATAACTAAAGAGCCTCGCGCATTTGTGCCATTTTGAAATAGTAATTAGTCAACCCATTTGAACCATTTAAAAAGATTGGTTAGCGCTTCCATATCTAAAGCCGTGGCTTCAATCAAATCTTACTTGGGTCTTAGAAAAAAAATTGTGTTGGCTTTAAAGGTAAGATATTTCACATTTTTCGGTATTTTCCTTCCTGATAAGGCGGAAATTATTATGAAAAAGCTTTAAAAATTTATCAATCTGCGCTCTGAAGGAATAAAAACTTGTCATTCCAGTATTCCACAGTCTGCTAAAAGCACACGCAGTAGAAGCTCGCTCTGTAGTGCGACAAGCGCTAGAGATCCTCACTCCAGCGATGCCACAACGTATGGAAGACGGGAACACCATGCTCACTCATTGGACCAAGAAGATAATTGTGGAGGATGGACATTCAGTTCAACAGCTGTTCCATATACTGCAGCTTGTTGTAAGACATTACAAGGTGTGCAGAACTTTTGTCCTATAGAAAGCTAAATCCTACTTATATTATAAACCTGTGAGAATGCTAGGATGTTTGTGATTTAATCACGACGAAACGGATTTAAATGACACTTAGAATATTAGCCTATGGAATAGTTAGTAACTATCATTTGACGGGCTTCACAACTCATTTGTTAGTAACTTTCTCAGCCTTCTGCGCTGTAGGTTCGTATCCCAGGACAAACATTTATGTGATGAACAGAGATGTGATTCACAAAAAAATAAGTATATCAGTAATCGGGTTCCCATTGTACAAGATTTGCTTGGCGCTGTGTGAAATGTCCAGCAATATTTGTTAACTGAATTTATCATCATTCTATTTACTTTGGCTTATGTTTGCAGGTGTACTACCCAGTGCGTCACGCGCTAGTAAGCCACATGGTATCTGCGATGCAGCGGCTCGGGTTCAGTGGCACTGCGTCGTTAGAACACCGAAGACTAGCCGTCGACTTGGCTGAGGTGGCGTTGAAGTGGGAACTGCAACGAATCCGCGATCATACACACGAAGATAATATCGTACGTATCTACTGCTATCCGAGTTTACGAGTCACAACTACCCTCAGTTTAAAATTAATTTTGTCACCGTTCTAAATGTTTGTCAAACTGCTATGAAGAAGTATAATGATCATTATAAAATAAAATAAAAAAAAAACACCTAACAAGTCACATTATCTGGTAATCATCATCGGCTTCAACTGTCAAAATCTGACAGCTGCGCAATGAAAATTTTGTTGAAGGTGATTACGTTGGCCAGTTTGTACATTGGGATTCCTGTGTCGTGAGTGTCAGAAACGACGAGTACTTATTTGCTAACTTTACCATTAAAACGTTCTTATTAACAAGATAGTTATTTTTACAGGTCGCGACATCACCAAGCGGCGCCATGAAGCGTGTTTCCTCAGACGAGAACGGTACGGAGCCCCGCAAGGCCTTGAACACAGGATGGGCGAGTCCTCAGGCTAGCGCGTCGCGATCAGAACCAGACGCAGCCAAACCTTTGGACCGACAGCACGTGGATGTCGTTGTCAATCTGCTACTACGATTAGCCTGCCAGGTATGATCTGGGTGAATGATATTTCGTGCGTCTGATGTACAGGCTGACAAGACGATAGAAACGGTCACTGAATATTTAAAATCATTACTACACTGAATATCTCCGTGCAGTTATTACATAAGTAAAGATAGATAATTATGTACATATTTGCTCTTACTTACTACTGGATTATTTTAGAGTTAAATTCTTACAAGTTCAAGTCAATATGATCGTGTAACTTTGTAACATTATACCTCTTACATGTGCTTATCAGTGTTTTATAGAATGTTACTACAAGACATATCTTTAGTACAAGTTATGTTGATTTTGACAGGTGAACGAAGGGAGCGCTGCCGGCACGGGTATTATTTCCGGCGTGTCACCTGGCGAACAGCTGTCAAGACGATGCGTGCTTTTGCTAAAGGCTGCCTTGAAACCTGATGTGTGGCCGCATCACTGCGATCCCAAACTGGCGTGGATGGACAAAGTAAGTGTAACCTGTACATTTTCTAACCACTTCTGCTATTATTGAATGAAGATATTTTGAGATTAATACTGCTTAAAATTAACTTTGGCAGAAATGGTAGATTATGTCGTAGAGACTGTTCGTCAAAGGTGTAGTTCAATTTAGGGTCTCTATTTAGATTATTCAAGCAATTTCAACTACGATAAAATTAGTAACTTTAAGGTGCAATTTAAAAGATTGATGACTATAACCCTAAATGCTAGCGTATTTAACACTAGAAGAACGCCCGGCTTTGCACGGAAACGAATGAAAAAACTAGGCAAATTTCAATACGTTTATTGCAACTTTAATGGTGAACTTTATTTTTTTTTAATTAAATAAATGCCTATTTTACTCTTTTAAAATTGGTTCAGTAGTTTTTTTATTTAATCCAAAATTACAAATTTTGCATCTTTATGATAGTAATGTAGAAAAGAGTAATTGTAGTGTATATTGATTCCTTGTCCTCATTCCAGGTATTCTCAGGCGCAGAAGCGAATGCAGCATCTTGCGCGAACGCGTGCACCGCGCTCGAACTACTAGTTTTCCTTCTCGGCGTGTTGCGTCGCGAACAAATACTTGCGGCCCTGAAGCCGTTACAACGTGGATTAGCAGCTTGCGTCTCGTCTTCTAACGCTAAGGTTGTACGGTTGACGCATAACCTGCTGGCGAAGCTGACGGCGATATTCCCCACCGAGCCTACTGGGGCAGCACAGGCTTCTAAGGTTAGTAGGGAAATGGGTTGGAAGTATTTAAACAGCTTGAATGAACATTTTTTTATTAATCTTACCATGATGTCATCAGAGTAATATTCATCTGTTGCGTAGTTTATATCGCATCGCGGATTTAAGACGGGCTAGAATCCCGGTGGTACGAAAATTTAAAACCTACTCTATAAATAATCACTATACAACAAAATAACTGTAATTTATCTACCCATAAAAAAGTTACTGAGTCCATACAGCCATTCTACATTGCATTGTATTTCTAAGAGGGTTGACGTCAAGCAGGCGGCTGGTTGTAAAAGCACTAAGCAATATGTTCTTCTACATGTTGCGCCAACCCCACATGAAGTGGGATAAGGGCAAGAAGATCATGATGATTGTATTTCCACAGTACGAGGAATTGGAAACACTGTACGCGTGCGTAAGCAAGTACGCATTCGAGGGGCTCGCCAACTACGAGAAATCTGCCGGCGCAAGTACGACTGCGGCCGCCGCTGCCGCCGCAGCCGCCGGAGCGACAACTGGCAGCGGCTCAGCCGCTTTGCTCGGCCCTTTGATGATGCTAAAAGCATGCTGCACTTCCAGCCCTTCGTATATTGATAGGCTTTTGTTGCCACTGATGAGGGTGTTGCAACGAATGGCAAGAGACCACGTTGCGCCCAGTCCGGACGCGGCTACTTCTGATCTCTTGGTAGGTATCCCTATAAATCCTACTAATATTGTAAATGCGAAAGTTTGTAAGTGGTAAACTACTGAACATTAATAAGATTAAAAATAAACTTTACAGTAATATAGCTTATACATAAGAATAACACAGGCTACTTTTTATCTAGGTAACACCTGTGCGAAGCCGGGGCGAGCAGCTAGTAGTTATATATGTGTACTATGATACTTTAACTAAGTTATTAGTAAGTAACGCTATTTCTTTTTTTAGATCCTAGCATTGGATCTGCTCAAAGCTCGCGTATCGGTGATGCCAGGCGACACAAGGAAGACGTTCATCGGAACAGTTCTAGTTGGACTTATAGAGAAAACTACTGATGCAAAGGTTAGTTTCATCTTCATATCAAAATATTATGCTACTTTGATTTAGGACTCTAGGATCTAAGCACAATCGTAAGTTTACAAAAACCTCGAAAGTTTATTACTTCAATAAAAACAGCGTATTTGAATTCACGTTATGAGGTCAAGATTATTTTTATTAATAAAACCATAAACTTTTGTTGAATAATCACAGGTGATGAAAGCCATAACCCGAATGGTAGAAGAATGGGTGAAACAACGCTCGAGCTCCACATCCAATACCGGAACGCCCTCACTCCGCGAGAAATCGATACTTCTCGTCAAGTTAATGCAATACGTGGAGAAGAGATTCCCTGACGATTTGGAACTGAATGCACAGTTTCTGGAGATGATTAACTATGTTTACAGGCGAGTGGAGTTATTGTTTTCATTGCTTAAAATTGCGCCTTTTAACATACCCAGTCTATAAAATAATAAATAATAAAAATAATTTAATTTTCTCTCACATGGTAGGTAATACAAACTTGGTGCTTATCGAAAGGATGATGTTAGGTTCACCTGTTTAGCGAAAGACTGGTGTCTGAAATAGGTTTTTGAAAAAAACCTATAATACAGGTCACCAGGCTGTCTATGTATGGAATAACAATCAAATCTAGAATTGAATACCTTAAATCCAAGGATAATCTCTTTTCATTTTAGATTCATTTCATTATCAAATATTCATGCCTCTTCGTTTGCCTGTAGCGTTACTAATATAGGATTTATAAAAAACTTCAACAATTTTATTGTCACTAGACATTGGCAGGAGAAGATGTACTGACTGACGTCTTCAGTTTTCGGGAGTCTCCTGAATAATCGCAAAAAATGGAAGTGTACATTGCCTTTAGATCCCCCCCCCCCCATATTATAGGCACAAATAATAACTTATTTGTTTTTCAGAGATGAAAGCCTCAAAATGTCCGAGCTATCAACGAAGCTAGAGCCGGCGTTCCTCGCTGGCCTCCGATGCTCCCAGCCGCAAATTCGCGCCAAATTCTTCGAAGTCTACGACCAGAGCGTGCGTCGACGAATCTTCGATCGTCTGCTTTACATAATCTGCTCACAGAACTGGGAGCATATCGGACAACACTTCTGGATCAAGCAGTGCTTGGAGCTGCTGCTGGTTACATGTGTTTCTAGTAAGTGTATTTGTGCTACCATAAAATTCGCGTAGATCATGTTATTAATTAGCTGATCATCATTATCGTCAGCTTAGCTGTCAACTTAAATAAAGCTCACTGTTAAAAAAATATATATCATACAATTTCACTATCTAACATATTTTGTAAACAAATTATAATATCATGTTATTGTAAATTTTTTACAATAGTTTACAGTTTTCTACTAAAACCATAAAACTTTATTTGTGTACACAGACAAAAATCTTTTACTGTCTAGTTTTAATTCAAATTGTTTCTCATTAATTTTGTATTCCTCGAACAGGTACACAAATCCGACTATCCAATACAAAGTATCTCCTTCCAAGCATATCATCAGTGATCAACACGGGCGATAGCGAGGAACGGAAATCTTTCGTGATCTACTCAAGCGTGAAAGAAGAGGCGACTGATGGATTCAGCGATTCTATTGATCCGGATAAAGAGGACGTGCTTGATATGGATTTGGATTCCAGTTCGAACCAGAAGGAGGATATTGTCAAACCAGCGCCGAATAGGTAAATTGGGTAGTTTATTGTTAACTCTCGCATAGTGGCGATCTACATTATTATATTTAGATTGAATGTTTTTGCCCGACTGCGCCAGAAGGAGTAATGTTTTTCGCATGTATGTATGCATGTCCATTTCTTTGGCACGCTGTACAGCCCAAACGACTTGATGGATACAACCATACAACATAATGAGGCGTCGTGGATTCGTATCAATTGAGCGAGTGACAGCATATTTATTTATTTTTTTAGATATGTCGCCCCCTCCCCAAAAACATGGTATCCAGTTTTTGTTTAGTTAATTATCTTTTGGAGTCAGGTTTTATGTTTTTTTAATAGTTATTCTATTTTGTAATAATTTTTATTTCAGAGCTCGAATGCTAAACCAGATCGTAGCGAAACAGTCGGAGTTCTTAGAACTGGCGAGGCGCGTTCGCACCGAACAGCTGATCACAGCGGCGGCCCAACTATGTCATATGGATGAGGCGCTAGCGCACCATACTTGGCTGCGACTGTTTCCATCCCTATGGAGTTGCCTTGATGAGCGACAACTGCCGGTAACTACACTATTTACTTGAGTTCTCGTAATTTAGATTTTTAGTTATGTTTTTATGTCTTATCGCGGTTCTTTATAACCTGTAACTTATACAATAAAGACAAAGAATGCCCTAAGTAGCATCTGAGTGTTCAGGTTGTAATATCGCGCTTCGAATATCGTTGTTTTCCTAAAGCAGTTTGTCCAAACTACTCACTACAGGTACTCACTTGCAAGTATTCTATTATTAGTATAAGAGTAGTACTTTAGTATAAGTATAAGAGAGAGTGATCTTTTCGTATTTTTGAAGAACCTAAATTACGCTCGATACGACTCGGTTCCTAAACTATATCACTTGTATTTACTACTCAATTGTGTTTTAAATTTTATAAAATTTTTAGTTACAAAAAAAAGTATATAGGTAAGTATTCTATCAGTTATCTGGTTCCCATAGTACAAGCTTTGCTTAGTTTGGGGCTAGATTGCGCTGTTTGTAAAGTTCGCCATTATTGATTTGATTGATTTGGGTTTTTTTTGTTTTTAGTCGATAATGAACGAGACAGTTCCGTTCATAATATCGGGCGTGCACGTGATACAGAGAGACCAGCCGCTCAGCGCGCTCAACACTTTCATAGAAGCACTGGCCAGGTGCAACCCACCCATCACTATCAAACCGTAAGTGTTTTCTATAAATCATCCTATATCAATGAAAATATTAAATTTGTTTAGATCAGTAACTTACCACCTAAATTTAAAAAGTTTTAGCAGCTACTTAAAATAGAGAGTATTGACTAAAGCGCTTAAGTGGACGGTTACTGCATGGTTTACCTTACTTAGTTATAACAAATAGTGTCGTTTTGAAGTGAGACTTGTTTCCTTGTGTTTCTGTAGGCCAATGATGAAATACTTAGGCAAGACGCATAACCTCTGGCATCGAATGACGCTGAATCTAGAACAAATGGCGGTGGACCAGGCAGCGGGCCGGCCGCCGCGGGAGCAGCTGGATATTTATGACTATGATACTGAAACTACCACCCCTACCGTAAGTAACATTTGGTACACACAACCGCATACTGACATACTTTTATTTCAATTTACTTTTACTCCTTGTCCTACCACAATATACGTAGGGAAAAAAAACAATTTATTATACCATTTAGTATCAATGATAGAAATACATTTAAGTATTTCTATCATCAATACTTTTCCATGTAGACAAACAAGTCAAGGATGATTTTAAATCGACATTTACTTTGTTCTCAGGAAATACTAGACTCGTTGAGTGATATGTATGAACTGTTACAAGAAGAAGACATGTGGTCCGGCCTGTGGCAGAAACACGCGCGCTACCGAGAGACCAACCTGGCCATCGCGTATGAACAACAGGGCTTCTACGAGCAGGCACAGGTATGAACCATTGAGTTAAGCACTGTGTGCATTATATACACTCTAAGACCGCCATGATTGTAAGTTTTCTCTCATCAAAGTATCTTGGTATCATGTATAGTGCAAGATTCGCGTGTACATACGCGACTCGGAGAAATAGTTGACCCTCATTTGGCTCGAACTCATGATACAAAGACAGTGCTCATTACCTTGTTAGCAGTCCTTATTAATCATTGTTTTGTACTGTACTGCCCATTGTTTACTTATTTTTTGTTGTTTTTATGTTTATTGGTGTAAATTGCAATAAATCATTTATTTATTATCGCGTACCAGGCATACTACGAACAGACCAAGGTACGTTCAATTGAATATTAGACTCAATGGGCATAAATGATCTGGTATCCAGAGACTCATTCTGAGATTCCGATATACAACCTCTATTTATGATTATATCCTCCGGATCCATTAGTTAAACTTTACTTCTTGATGTAGCTTCTGTGGCTTAGTAAAATTTTGACAATGCCTGATCCCGCAAGAATTATGCTAAAAATATAATCTAAAAAGCTTTTCAATGTAAATTGTAAATTCAATATGAGTTCATACTCATTTGTTGTATCATAATATTCAGTAGCTATTTTTGTAAATTTTGGGCATATTTAAGCCAAACATTATGTTTTTAATTTGTATTTATTTCGTCAGGCTGCATACGACGTTGCTATGGCTAAACTAAAACAAGAATACGCAGCAAGTCCATCGTCAGTGAACATGCACAAAGAGTGCACTCTTTGGACGCAACATTGGCTGAAGTGCGCTAAAGAACTCAACCAATGGGATTCGCTACTCGAAATCGGGTTGACCAGGAGCGGTCGTGATCCGTTTTTGATTCTAGAAAGTTCATGGAGGAATCCCAATTGGTCCACCATGAAGGATGCACTAGCTGAAGTTGAATATAACTGTCCAAAGGAATTGGGTAAGGGTTATAACTTTATATTTGTAAGGTGGTATTACATTTGACTTAAGGTGACCAGACATAGCGCGGCATTCGAAGGACACACGTTTGCTGCGCTATATCACACCTTTATGACAACAGACAAATTGAAAATGCAATATAGGTTCCAACTAATGTTTAACTAATGTTTGGTTTTTTTAACTAATGTTTGGTATTGTATGTTATTGTTTTTACAGCATGGCTAGTGAATCTGTATCGCGGCTATCTGTGCATTTGCGCGGGAGGCGAGCAACAACTAAGCGGTGTCGAACGTCACGCGGAAGCCGCCGCGGCGCAATGTCTGCGCGAGTGGCGCCGACTGCCGCGACTAGTATCCCATCCGCACTTGCCATTGCTTCGCGCCGCTCAACAGCTGATGGAGCTGAGCGAAGCCGCGCAAATACATACTGTGAGTTCACACTAGTAGGGGTTGATCACTAACTCTTAAGAACATACTACTAATACTAAGAATGAACTACCGATCTAAGAGCAACATTTTATATAATTGTTGTTACAGCTCTCGATAAATTCCACTATCGGGCGTTCGTATTTCCGATAAAAGATGAAATATGCCGAGGCGTTTAAAATCGTAGTAATAAATAAATAAATAAATCGTGTACCAATGTAGAAAGCGACGAGTCTAATCCTCGAAGTTTTATCAGTACATAAGTTGTTTTTCTTAGGCAAAGTTCGTGACATCAAGAACGAATCACTACTGTAACCTTGAACGCGTTTCGGGCTAGCGAGTGTGTGGTTATTTATCTGCTACCTCCCAGCTTGCTAATTAATCGGTTAAATGATAATCAATCTTATCATCTCTAAAGTACTGCATTCATTATAAAATGTTGTTTAGCAGAAAATATTACTATTTGTTACAGGGCCTGATACATAGCCGTCCAACGTCACTGCACGACATGAAAGCCATAGTGAAGACGTGGCGCAACCGACTGCCCGTAGTAGCGGACCCACTGTCGCACTGGGGTGCCATTTTCACGTGGCGCCAACACCACTATCAGTTTATAGCGTCGCACTACGACTCGCAAGCTGAACACGCGACCAACCATAGCATGCTTGGTGTGCATGCATCCGCACAGGTACAATGTAACCTTTGTAACCAACTGATTGCTAAAAGTGACCCGCGTACTTAGTGGGGCACCATATTCACGTGCACATTTATGGCACCATCATAATCGAACTGCCTGTAAAATGACGCTTACACTAATCAGATGTTTTGCATTTACGTTCTTTTCTGCAAAAAAGTATTTAGACTTGATGGATTGACGTAGTATTTTGCTAAACTTGTTACGAAAAATAGTTCTATGGAATTATGTCCTTAAAACAGTCGATCAATCCATAGTATAAACTTTGTTTTCTATTTTCGGACAAGATTACTTATAAATCGTCACGCCCCCGCAATAGAGTTGCAGTATTCATAAAAAATATGTTATCCCCCAAGTACAATATATATCCTCTCAGATCTCCAGGCGTTCGGATCCTTGAAGAATCTTTGAGTAGTATAGAATAGACCCATCTTAACTCTAACGTTAAGAAACTTCAATTACAGGCTATAATCCACTTTGCGAAGATAGCGAGGAAACACAATCTCGGTGGCGTTTGCCTGGATTCCCTCCATCGCATATACACAATACCTAGTGTTCCGATCGTGGACTGCTTCCAAAAGATCCGTCAGCAAGTCAAGTGTCACATACAAACGTCCTGGACCGAGGGGAAGGACGAACTCCAAGAGGGATTAGACATGATTGAATCAACCAACTTCAAGTATTTCACAAAAGAAATGACGGCAGAATTCTACGCGTTCAAAGGATTGCTGCTCGCTCAGCTGGGACGCTCAGAGGATGCGAATAAGGCGTTCGCAGCCGCGGTACAATTGCACGATACGTTGGTCAAGGCCTGGGCGTTGTGGGGCGACTATTTGGAGCAAATATTCATTCGGGACCCGAGGCAGATCTCGATGGGAGTGTCGGCAATGACGTGCTTCCTGCACGCATGCCGGCACCAGAATGAATCCAAGTCAAGGAAATATTGCGCTAAGGTTAGTTGTGTCGAATTTTTTTCTTGATGGATTTGATATAAAGTTTACCTATACTTTTTTGGTTCTAGCTATGTAGTTCAGCCAAGGGTACGAGGGATTTTTGAAATGTAGTAGTTTCGGTGTAGTGAAATGTTCCAGAGCTCCTCACAGTATTTCATTCAAAGCTGTCTCGGGATTTTAGGCTTTAGGGCATTCCGGTTTCCTCACAACATTTTTTGATATCGGTTGATATCGCTATCGTTTAATAACGTAGTAGCGTAACGCAAATAACAGATGCTGTATTGTAATCGGCCGTTTTATTATTCACAGGTCCTATGGATGCTGAGTTATGACGACGAAAAGAACAGCTTAGCAGATGCCCTAGACAAGTACTCTGTGGGCGTGCCGCCTGTACAATGGCTGCCATGGATTCCGCAGCTGTTGGCTTGTCTGGTGCAGTACGAAGGAAATGTCATTTTGAATCTCTTGAGCCATGTAAGTTTGACACAATTGAGACATGACTATCAACATGTTCAAGACATGACAACATGTATTTACGAAGGGAGTGGAAAAGAGAAACATGTTGATGATTTAGTAAGACATAATCATTTTAGTTTCAAGAAATAATCTTACTTAAATAATATTTATTTATATTCACCAACAACTGCTTATTTTATAAGTCAATAACAATCGACAATTGTTCTGTTTTGGAGACTTATCATGATTCTCCATAAATTTCTTGTTTTCGGTTAATGAACTCGTCACTAAGTTTGGCTATAAATTATCCTAAACTTTTACGTTATTTACAATCGTTTACGTATTATTTTCCAGGTTGGTCGACTCTACCCACAAGCCGTGTACTTCCCCATCAGGACGTTATACCTGACATTGAAGATCGAACAACGAGAGAGACACAAGACTGCTGAGAACATCGCCGCTGGACAACCGCACCAGCCAACTCCTGCGGCAGTAAGTTTTATATTTATCACTTTGTATCTACCTTCTCTATCTTTTTGTCATTCCTTCTCTTTCGATTCAATAATTGGTTCCTTCTCTTTGATAAGTTTCTTTTTCAACTGACCCGTAACACAAGTAATAAACGTAATTATTAACATTAATGGCTCCTTCCCACTCGGCCAACACGGTAAAGTGAGGTTTTAAAACGGTATAAAACATATAATTTAAATAACAAATTATTTGCACAGGGAACAAGCAAGTTGAACGAAGGGGCGTCAACATCCAGTGGTAGTACAGAGACGGGGCCCATCAAAGCGACGCTTCCGATGTGGAAGTGTTCCAAGATCATGCAGTTGCAGCGCGAGATACATCCCACAGTGCTGTCATCGCTCGAGGGCATTGTTGACCAGGTGATAATACACATAAGAGACGCTACACGTAAACATACTTACACACACACTCGCTCATCACATTTTATGAATAGTTAGCCGTAGGTTTCGTACGTATAGTGTGAGCGTACTGTGAAAAATATGGGCGAAAAGTCATGACAAAATGATTACTATCAAAACATCTTTACTTAAAAAAAAATATGAGAAATGTTCGTAAAAAAAAAAACATTGTAAGTTGCAAATAAACTTTTGGTAAGTATGGTTAAGGGGCTCCCAGTCGACGATTGCTCTTTTTCGAAACGAAAAAAGAAATACTTCTGAACAAGCCACATCTCCTATTTTTATAAGCTGAAAACATAATAGCAGAAACTTTTCACGATAAAGATATTATTTCAAAATGATACGTTTTAGAATTTATGATCGAAATATTTTATATACCTACTATTAAAATCAACTTGGGATTTATTGTTAAAGATAGGTAATATGTAGATCTAGATTTCTATTAGAATAGATTTTTGATAAGTAATTATACATAATTTATATCATTCATTTATTCGAAAAGCAAAGGCGGACCACGCGCCGACGTGTGTTTGTCGTCATTGCAGCGGTCGGTAGGATTATTTATCGAAGTGATTGAAGATGGGTACATCTTTATTCACATATACTACATATATACATTATAAAATAGGAGATGTGGCTTGTTCACAAGTATTTCTTTTTTCGTTTCGAACAAAAATAATCGTCGACTGGGAGCGCCTTAATGGTAAGTAAGTAATGGTTATTGGTAAGTAACGTTTGGTGTTATCTAGAAAGCCTTATGGTACTACGCCGCTATTTTTAGGAAAACTCCTCATTTATGTAAAGTGAAAACACGGCGCTTTTCTTTGAACTTGGCTGACACGCTACCGCGTATCAAGATATACACTACGCTTTTTTATTTTTACCAGACATACTCGTGGATGTTATAAAATTAGGGTTGTCTGTCATGCGATTCGGTTCTTTAAATAGCAAATTTTCACAGATGGTCTGGTTCCGCGAGAACTGGTACGAGGAGGTTCTCCGCCAGCTCCGCGCCGGCCTCGCCAAGTGTCACGTGGTCGCTTTCCACAATCGCTCGGCCGTCGCCGACGCGACCGTCACCCCTCACACGCTTAACTTCATCAAGAAGGTCGTCTCCACATTCGGCATCGGCATTGGTATAAGTAAGTTTTCGACAGCTTACGTCTGTCTACTCCAAACTTTAGGTTCATGCTTAGAACGCAGTTATGCCTGTCTGCACCAAATTTTGAATTCATGCTTTTCTTTCGAACGTACTTATCGATGTCAGTTTTTCATCGCTTAGTGTGTTCGTAAAGATTAGGCATGCACTTAAAGTTTGATGCAGATGGGTGTTAGCGATCACAGTTTGTATAAAAATGTAATCGCTATGTGCAACCTAAAAATATATGTACTTAAAGTTTGGTGCATTAGGGCCATCTGCAAGTAAAATCGAGTTCATACTTATTTTTTATGATGCACATAGGCATGAACTCAAAGTTTGGTACAGGAGGATTTTGTCTTTTAAACACACCATTTTTTGAAAAAGAAAAATTGAGCTCTTGGTTTTTTCCAAAGAGGTAGTAAAACACCTCAGGCGAATTCCTAGTACAGCTTGTTTTTTCTACAATTCATGACCCCACTTGAAGTGGGACAAGGGAAAAATTATGATATTGATGTTCTTCATATTTGCAAACCCCATAGGGTTTAGTTTTAAACTGTTCCTGGCGCAGGGTGACCATGAAATAACCAGTGACACAAAGAACGAACGCATACTCGTATAGGGAATTTTTTTTGCAGAATAATAAGAAAATGTATCTTCTCATATACACATCTTTGAGCAACAGGTAGTTTGGGACTGACAATTACAGTGCATGAAGAGGTAATTTTGTGAGGCACACTTTGTGAGGTTTGCTACAGACAATTCAGACGAATGCTATGTTAGTGTAGTGCAATGTTTAGAGATTGAAAAGTGGTGTGTCGTTAAAGACCTGCAGCCTTATTTCGTAAGCTTACGGATATTCCTTATCGGCTCCAGCTGACACATGTCTCTGTGAGATTATCAAAATTGATTTTGACAGTTGAAGCCGATTAAGATTACCCGTGGCTTTGCGTAATAGGACCGCCGAAGTTATTACTGAGTTGCACACGTTGGTCCAACGGAAGCGGGATTTTAATTGAAGTATACAGTCAACTATTTTTATTGTCTTAAATAGACAGGTTTATAAATTATATAAAATATAGCGTTCCAGATTAAGTATATCTTTTTGTGCTTGTACGAATCAGTACATTGTTGTGTATACAAAAGATCGAATGCAATTATTTAGTGATGTTTTAGATGTAAAGGCTCAAAGCATGGTGGTTTTCTGAGGATGTTTTCATTGTATAAAAAGCTACATAATTATTTGTTTTTCACTCGACTCTATTGGACCAAAGTGAAGAGGTAACTTATACAAATATCATTGAATCTTGTTTGAGTTAAACATTCAAAATGTACATGTATTTATGAGAACACAGGGTGTTTGCAATGACGGAGCGTCAAGAAGAAAAGGAGACTTGAATGTATCTTCAAAAACATCACTTCTCTCATTCATAATTAACGCAATACCATCTTATGTCATTGATAAAAAATATTGAAGGTTTTTTTGATCCCAACTCTGTATGAATACAGCCTTTGACTGATGTTATTTTATCCTTGAATAAAATTCAGCAGACAATAAATATCCTGTTACAGCCGATTTGTGTGGCGTCTGCGATATGTTTTCGATGACTAAATACGGCAATGGGTCTGCGGTACTCATATGCACACCCAAACCAGGTGTGTTCCAAGTACCAAAGTTACAGAAATATATGAGACCGATGATAGTAAATAGCGAGTCTTTATGCGCCCTAAAATATAATACACGCAATAAAGACCGGCCGTTTATTATTAACATGGGTTTATTATGCGTCGTAGCCAAATTGCGTTTAACTTTTCGCCAGATCGTAAAAGGGGGGGTCGCACGGTAATAAAAAGCCGTGCTTCATTTTTGTAGGAAGATCACACTCGGTCGAATGTTTCGATTTCCGGTCACACTCACAAGTCTTATAAAGAACAAACGGTACCGTTGCGTTGTAAGCATGGCAACTAGTCCATTTGAAATCTGGCGAAATTTTCAATTTAGCTGCGACCGCGATTCAAGGATTTGTCGTGTATTTTATAATGTTTTTGACAAATCGGTCAGTCTGTTTAATATTTCGAAAACTCTGGTAGCTTATAATGAAAAAAAAAATACGCGATTAATCTGTTCGTAGTATCTGTATGTTAGTGGAATGAATTATGGAAATGTGTTATATAAAGTTATTTTTATGACCTTTTCGTAGCTCGAATTTCCCACTCCTGTAACCCTCAATGTTTATTATCCCTATGTGTCATAGATGTATTGCACAAAGCTTTTGTATTTTGTTTTGGGATATACAAGAACATACGTTTTTGATATATTGATGCATTATGTTACAATTTTACTTTGCATTATTATTCAATGGAATATTCCTGAACATACTGATTACAAATTAGGTGTTCCACACCAGCAGTTGTCAAGTATATCGCTACTAGTTTCTCTCCAATCAGAATTAAAATTGCAGATCTATTACAAAATATTTGTACTAGATGCGACTGATGCGAGAGAAAGATTTATGCTTTCCTTAAAAAAAACTACTTTTATTTCTATATTTTCCGCTTGTCAGTCTAACACGCTTATGCCTGTCATAACCAAACTTTTAGTTAATGTTTATCTCTATGACGCATTCAGCAATGTCAGTTTTTGTGGTAATGTCATTGCTAAGTGTGTCCTGAAAAGTTAGGCACGAACTTAAAGTTTGGTACGACGGGCATCAATGTCGTATTTCTGATTGGATCATATATATACCTACGTGTCAATCAACACGTGTCAAAATTTTGAATTCATGTAGATTTTTTATTTATTTCGTTTTTATATTTTTTTTTACCAAGGTTATCCTAAATTACCTAGAACCCTAGAATAACATTATGAAAATAATATGATATTTCCGCCGGACAATCGCAACATTGAAGGGAAGAGGATGTGATTACGCGATGTACTAAGTAATCTCAATAAAGTACAGTGATTTTTTTGCATTTAGTCACAAAAAAAAACATTCGTCTGTCAGGATTACTTATCATTTGACCATTTATTATCTATTTATATTTTATCTAATAATAGATCAGCTGTTTGTCCGTCTTGCACTTTCTGTAAATGATCAAAAGTTGTTCGGTTTAAAAAAAATCGATAGATATTACCTGCGGTAAGTTGATGTTCAGGTACGGAATCCTTTTTGCGCGAACCTAACTCGCACATGACCAATTGGATAATTTTTTTTATAGAAGTACATCAAATGACAGGATATTAGTATTTACAAGATAATTAAATTGCATAACATCCGTTGTCGGCTTACGATGATAAAATAATAGAGGATTATTAACATTTATGCACTTCAAAGTCACTTTGACTTATTATTGAGGTGAACTTGTTGGTATTTGAAAACCAGTTCGAATAATTACAATTATTCGCGACCTCTTTATAGAATAAGGTAGTGGATAGGTAGGGGATTTTTAATTATTTATGACGTAGGTAAACAAGACTGTTCGAAGTTTGTTGGGAAGCCGCGTCAGCCGAATGTCTCCTAACAAGGACATCTATGATCCAGGAAGTATTACTTTCCAAGGGTTTGTTTTGACCGTCGAAAGGTTTGGATAAAGGGAAATCTTTGCACATCAATCGGAAAGTATGAAAAAGCTTCTTGTTCCCGGATTAGCTTACAAGGACACCTGATTGCATACGATCGACTGTTTTTCTTTTATTTTTTTCGTTATTATATTTTTCCCTGTCCTCTAGAATATGCTGATTATAAATTAGGCATAACTATAATAATCATTTTTATCAGTATCATAGTATAGAGTTGTTTTACATCATAAGCTACAAGAATTTGTTCAAAAGTATAATCACTTGAATAACGAAGACCACATTCTTGTTAGTTATGTCTATATATTTTTTCTTATTTCTTGTCTACTCTGTAATGTTGAAAAGCTTGGAAATTATAATTTTACGCATGTTAATTTCTCTATTCATATTTATTATTATTTGCTGCGCGATCCATATACTGTAAACTACGGGCTGATTGTGCGTTTCTGCATCATTTTCGTGTGCATGAGGAAAGAAAGCATGGCAACCTCGTTTACTTTATGAATGAACAATAAAAATGTACCGTACGTAGTAGCTCGATGTTTTCCACTAAAGGAAAATATCACTGTTTTTGAGCAATTGAATTATATGCAATAAAAATAAAAACATCGGGCTAATCATAAAGTGAAAGAGGCATTTGGAGATATTTTGAATGAAACTCGTGCAAGGGCGACGGTTGCATAACACAACCACTCATTTTGTATGTCTACAGAAAGTTTTACAAGTAGTGCATTCTCTTCAGCTGCATCGGAGAGTCTCGCTCGTCGCGCGCACGTCACTGTGCAAGACCCGATCTTCCAGAAAATGAAAACACAGTTCACAACAGACTTTGACTTCACACAACCAAACGCGATGAAACTACAAAATCTCATACAGAAACTCAGGAAATGGGTCAAGATACTGGACGCGAAGACGAAAATTCTTCCTAAGTAAGTTGTGATAACAAGCTGCAATACTAGGTTTTACGTTTCCAAGAGTTACGACCGATTTGAACTCACGATATTTTGACCTCAAATTTGACCCCGCAAAATAATGATTGAGATATTATTATTGCAGCACTCAAAGCTGTAAAGCTGTGCATACCTACATAATATTCCTAGTGTGTATGTAGAACATTTAGGCAAGCATTACTCTAAAGTTCAAATAGCATTTTATCAACTGCAGTTAAGTTCCACAAGTTGCTACTCAGCGTCTTTTTAAATGCCGTACTAATAAACATTTATCTTTCAGATCATTCCTCATAGAAGAAAAGTGCAGGTTCCTCTCGAACTTCAGTCTCAAAACAGCCGACGTGGAACTGCCCGGCGAGTTCCTTCTTCCAAAGCACACACACTACCACGTTCGCATTGCCCGTTTCATGCCGCGCGTCGAAATAGTACAGAAACATAACACATCCGCGCGCAGACTCTACATACGAGGACACAACGGGAAAATATACCCGTACCTAGTGGTCAATGAGTCTGGTCTCAGTGACGCGAGACGCGAAGAACGGGTCTTGCAGCTGCTTAGAATGCTCAATCACTATTTGGGCAAGCAGAAGGAGACTTCTAGAAGGTTCCTGCACTTCACTGTGCCGAGGGTGGTGTCGGTTTCCCCGCAGATGCGACTGATTGAGGATAATCCGAGCTCTGTATCGCTGCTCGATATCTATAAGACTGAATGCACAAATAGGTGAGTTATGCTTCTTATGGCCATCGTTTAAAAAAGAGGTGCATGGAGCGCTATTAAAAAAATCGTTCACTGTGATTGGTCAATTCACGGTCCGCTCCACTCCGCCCAGCTCCGCATAAGTGAAATGCACTCTAGCGACGACTATTTGTTTGGACGTATCTTACTAATATTATAAATCCGAAAATTTATTACAATGTTTGGATGTTTGTGCCTCAATCACGCCTAAACGAACTAACAGGTTCGGATTAAACTTGGAATTGGAATATACAAAACTTATGTTCGGAATAGCATATAGGCTACTTTTTATCGAGGTACCACGCAAACGAAGCCGCGGGCAGAAACTAGTTATTGCTATGTGCGTCCAAGAAAGTAAGGCATTTGAAATTTGGTGAAGACGTAGTAGATGACTGTGTTTGTCTTGTAGAATCTGTAAATCATAAAGTAAGGCAAAACTTTATAAAAATAAGAACATAACAGAATAATCACATTATTTCGTCTCGCACGGAAGTCGTGCAGACATAGTTGCCACGATACCTATCATTACTTGCTATAAAGGTGAGGGTCACATTTTGTTGTTATTTTGATCGTGTTTTTATCAATCTTTGCAACAGGTACAGCGATTTTATGGCATTAAAATTAAAGATATATTAAAATTAAAGACAGAAACACGATTACGACAGTAATACTGTTCTAGAATAATTTATCATTGGAAAATGACTACTAAAAACCACCTTTTTTTAGCTCCAAATCCAAAAATATTAAACAGATTATTTTTAAAGACAGTTTCTTTTTATGTTTGATGGTTTTTTAGATAATGCATTTTTATCACATTTCCTCCTTAAGGCCCTGTATGTCGACAATTGCTCTTTTTCGAAACGATAAAAGAAATACTTCTGAACAAGCCACATCTCCTATTTTATAATGTATAGTATATGTGAATAAAGATGTACCCATCTTTAATCACTTCGATAAATAATCCTACCAACCGCTGCAATGACGAAAAACACACGGGGCACCATGGGCGGCGCGTGGTCCGCCTTTGCTTTTCGAATAAATTAATGATATAAATTATGTATAATTACTTATTAAAAACCTATTCTAGTAGAAATCTAGATCTACATATTACCTATCTTTAACAATAAATCACAAGTTGAGTAGTAGGTATCAAAGTATTTCGATCATAAATTCTAAAACTTATCATTTTGAAATAATATCTTTATCGTGAAAAGTTTCTGCTATTATGTTTTCAGCTTAATAGAAATCTAGGTAGGAACCTGAAGTAATATATTTATAAAAATAGGAGATGTGGCTTGTTCAGAAGTATTTCTTTTTTCGTTTCGAAAAAGAGCAATCGTCGTCGGGCCTTAAACGGGTGGACTCTGTCCATACAAAAATCAAAAAGTTATATGAATGTGTATGTATCATCTTTAGAATCCTAGTTCCTGTCCCACTAAATGACTAAACATCCTAAAATTAGGATGTTTGTGGTTCAGTAATTAGAAAAAATAAGTATGCATAAGTATTAGGTACATCATTCTTAACCTGAAATAACATAGAGGATTTTATGCGGGTACCGTGCGCGTGAAGCCGCGAACGAAGGCTAGTTTTGGATAACGTACTCATACATGCAAACTTTATCGTTGTATGCATTAAACGAACGTCAACATTCCCGTATAATTGCAAGCTAAGATTTTAAAATGGCTAGTGGAAAGCGGTTATTCCTGTTTGTCCCCGTGGCCCCTGCAATAAACTTGGGGTATGTTTGTACCCCAAGTACCTAGGAATAATTCTTTAGACGGTGAGATGTAGTACCAGCTCAGTATAAAGTACATATGAATAATTATAGACTGAGTTCCGGTAGTAAAGTTAGTAGTAGTAAGTTTTATACAGCTTATGCTTAAATGCAACTCCTTATTCATAATTAATAATCAATCATATACATTGATTATGAATGTGATTTATGACAATTTAACTTGTTGTACAGTACCAGGCCGTGAATATGCCACATCGAGCTTTAGTCGATTGTCTTTTTTAATCGACTTGAAATAGAGGTTATCAAATCGGCTAACTTTTTTTATCTTTAATGTATGTACAACGATAACTCTGAAACGGCTGTCCCGATTTCTTCGTTTTTTTTATCTATTGAGTTCTATATATTTTATTTGTACATAATCAAATTTTCGTGATTAAGATTTTCGAATGTAAAATAAACAAAAAGGTCTTAATTTTAAAAATAGTTTTTATAGTAAACATATTAAAGCTACTAAACTTGACATCTATACAGGGGTGTGGATTACGATGCTCCCATAGCGCGATACTACGAGCGGCTCGCGGCTGTGCAGGCGCGCGGCTCGCAAGCCTCTCAGCAAGTCTTGAGAGACATCTTGCGTGAGGTAAGTACAACACCAAATGAAAACATTTCCAAATATCTTCAAAAGAAATCATTAGTATAACAATAATCTCATTATTGCATTTACTCACCGCTCACACAAAATTTTTTAAATAGTAAAAATACATAGCCGGCATTCGAACCCACAACCTTCGAATCCAATGTGGCATTATTTGATCGATCGTATTACCCACTCGTACATTATCAGCTTGTGCACTATGATAACACGGTCTTCTTCTGATTAGGAGCGAAAAATGTACTAAAAGCAAAGTATTTATTTATTCCATGATCACTATCATGAGATCATCTCATTGTCACTATAATATTTCCAACGGAAAATCAACCACACGTGCAATATATACTCGTACATATATTACAATAAATAAATAAAAAAATAATAGGAACATCACGACTTTAATCCCCTAGTAACTACGGTAGACATCTTCTCAGAACTCTAGGCGCTTAGAACCTTGAAGATATCTAAACATTACATTTGGCACATGCCCATATTTTGCAGTATTTAGCATTCCAAAATAAATAAATGCTTATCAAAATAAAACTATGAATAAATTACGAAGCAAAAAATTCGTAAAAGTAAAACTATTCCCAAGGTGCAAGCGACAATGGTCCCAAAAGGCATGCTGCGCGAATGGGCTGCGGCCACATTCTCCTCTCCCACTGACTACTGGACCTTCCGCAAGATGATGACACTCCAACTATCACTGGCTTCCTTCGCCGAATATGTCCTGCACCTTACGCGACTGAATCCTGACATGATGTATGTGCATCAAGATTCTGGACTCCTGAATGTGTCTTACTTCAAATTCGACATCGATGATGCTACAGGTATGTTTTTTTGTACGCATGCGTTTTGTAAATTATAGGTATTGAAGAAAATAAAAATTAACGAATTAACTATTGTAACTTTGCACGGAAAAACAGTTATCTCATTAATTAATTGTGTAGTTTATCTCAATCAACATTGGTTCTTTTTTACCTGAGTTTTATAGTAAGATATTTTTATAATAGGATAATGAAGTCGCATTTTGCATTCCATGACTCAAAAGCCTATCTCTGTAAAATTAACCGCATTAAAGACCCGCATAAAATGTCATCGGTAACAATCAACTGTCGGTAAATTTTTCGTCCTCGATGGCTTGGGTGAACGTCCAAACTTTGCATGATCTGCAAATATTTGTTCCGGGTCTGGGTATTGTTGTACCATGGTACTCGTAGTTTTTGCTACCACATCATAGAGTCGGGACTACGAGTATGTGACTATTGGGTATCATTTATTTATTTATTAAGTGATTAGTTAATGATTGTGTATGTTTATTACATAGACTAGGTTATTTTACCATCCATAGCCAAAACCTATGGATCGTATTTTGAATATTAGATCTATTAGCAAATACTCCTTACTATAGGATAAGCCACGTTGCTATGTAATTTGTATCATAGAAAAATACATGTCTGGCTTTCGATATGTTTTGTTCATTATTTGATTGGTGTTCCTGAGAACGTTTGCAAGTGTTTGATCTCTGAAAACATGCCATGGTAATATAATCATCGTTAGATAATGTAATACTGTTGAAGACATTCAATACTTCTACCCGCCTGCACTATAGTGTAAGATGAAAATACACAAACCTTGCAACGAAAATCAAAGATGCAGACGAGGATTCCTTTCCCTCTGGGCATATTTAGTTTGCTTTTTGTGATAGCTAACACAATTCTAACAAAGGCACACGTTCACCAACTCATTAATTCACAATACGAATTCTTCTCGACTGCTATTATAATAGTCAAGCTGCCATCTCTCGATTACGGTAACTGCGGGTTTTTGTTTTGGTGAACTGTTCCATGGATACTAATATAAATCAGAATGGCTGATTCTGGGCATGCTTTTTGAAACGCTTTATAACAATGTTTGTTTTGCTGACTTTTATTATATTGGAATGCTTGCTTTGCATGTTCACGCACGTGCTACTGTGTATGCAATGTGTTTCGAAACAGTATTCGTCTTGCACTTTTTGCGCTTATTAATGTCTTAAATGCATGATTCTTTTTTTAACACGCTTTTTTGATGATGCACGATGACTAATATTTTTTAAGAGCATATTTCAGGAATGTTAGCACCGATTTCTTTCAATGCACGCAACGTAACTTATTTCTTATCTATCATTCACCGTTCTCACTCAACGCATGCGTTTATGTCACTTTTAATATTACTTGCAGTTTCTAATACAGGGAAAGTAATTGTGATGAGCTTTTCTTAGTATCTTGCGAGTGAATTAATAAATAACACCTTGCACTTCCTTTATACTAATCTATGTAACAAATTCAATCTTTACCAACTGACCTAATTCAGTATGACCGATAAAGAACCAACTTACGGTCAAATAAATAATGCAAAGTTAAGTAAAATTAAAAAAATACAAATAAAGTTATAAGTATTAAGATTAAAAATTGCAAAAGGTAATCAATAAATTATAGTGTTTGATTAACAGTCTTGTGAAACTGATCTTATTTTACACATATTTTTATTATAACAATAGATTTAAAGCTCATTTTAATTTATTTTTAGTTTGATATATATATTTGCATGCACTATTATTACATTATTAAATTACTAGCTGCTCGCCCCGGCTTCGCACGGGTGGTACCTGGATACAAAGTAGCCTATATGTTATTCTGATGTATAAGCTATATTACTGCAAAGTTTCATTTTAATCCGTTCAGTAGTTTTTGCGTTAAAGAGTAACAAACACACACACACACCCACTCACAAACTGTCGCATTTATAATACTCGTATTAGTAGGATTTAAATAACAATTAACTTTATCACCCTCAAAACTGAATCAGTGACACTCGCACCATTAACAGGTGAACTGGACTGCAATCGGCCGGTGCCGTTCCGTCTGACTCCGAACATATCCGAGCTGGTTACCAACATCGGCATCGCAGGACCTCTCACGGCTTCCGCCATTGCCGTCGCCAGATGCCTCGTCACGCCAAACTTCAAGGTAACTTGTGTGACAGGATATAAAAGCTACTATAAAAAAAAACATATTAACATTCTACCAGTAATAATGTCTCCATAGTACAAGCTTTTATTAGTTTAGAGGCTAGATAGCGCTGAGTAAATGTATGTATTTATTCTTAAAAACTGACGACGCGTCTTTTCTTAAACTGTATATTTATAACCATTCGTAGTATAACAATATCATTGCTTCACTTCTGCAGTATCTTGTATTTAGATTTATTTAAATACCAATTGTTATCAATGAGCATGTAGTTGTGAATTGCTTAACTACTCGTAAATGATAAAGCTTTTATGTACTCATTCGATCAGCGGGTCAAAAGTAACAGTGGCCAATTATATTTCAATTGTAATACGTAGAACTGTTTGCTTGGACCGTCCATTAAATGCGGGTTTTTTTTTAATTATATTATTAAAACTGATTTGTCGCTTACGCTATTATTTTGTTTTGAATGACAACATAACCAGACAAAAACTGGTAGTGAACCTTGTTTTTCAATCCAAAAGTCGCGAGTTCACGTGCTCAAAACGGTGAAGAAAACATCGTGAGGTGAAGTCTAAAGTATCAAAAAAGCATGCTAATTTTGAGGCGGTCATACTGATATTTTTTCATTAGCCAGACTCATAACAACCAGCATTATTACAGATACAATCCATTCTTCGTACGATTCTACGCGACGAAATGGTCACGGGCTACAAGAAGCGCATTGAAGACAAATCTGGACTGCCAACCGCGGGCACTTCCACAGAGAACAAGCCCGTGGAGATGGACAACGAGACTGTCATCAACATGGTCAACAAAGCAGTGACGGTTATTATGAACAGATTGAATTCGTTAGCGATGTTCGACGGGCCGGATAGCAGAGTTGCCACTCTAGTCACTGCAGCGAATAGCCACGATAATCTCTGCCGGATGGACCCAGCCTGGCATCCATGGCTCTAAGACTTATGTACCATAAAATTCTGAAGTTTTTGAATATGTTTCTGTTTATTCCATAATGACCGAATGGAATTTTATGAAATTTTAAATCTAGACCGCATATAGTCTACTTTTTATACGGACACGAGCAAAGCCGGATATATGGTTGTTGCTTATATTTTATCCCGAAATATAAAGTTTTGTATTTATCTATAAGTAGATGTTTTTGTCTCACAATCATTTAAAAGTATGACTAAAAGTAGCGCTCTTAAATGGGTGACGTCACTGCAAGAGATGTGTGTTGATCATGTATTTTAATTAGTCCGTACGTTAGTAGCAAAGTAGCTGAAAGCTAAGAAACTTCCAAAAATCCTATCCACGTAGAGTATAGTAGATACCTACTCCATCTGATTACTTACATATCACAAATACAATCCAATTGATTACTAATCGAATTATACAATAAGACTTCTAGTGAGAAATCATGAGGCTCGTTCTCACCTCACTTAATACCTACGTCAAGTAGCTACAATGTACCTAATGTATGGAGAATTAAAATGACCCCACAATATTCATTTGATTATAGTCTGAGCAAATCAGCGACTCGTTGCCTAAGGTGGATATGAGATTTGGAAGATTGTTAGCGTTCATTCGCTTTTGTCGCTGTCGGTACGTCACCATTTGGAATCGTGAGTTTATTTTCATTCAATATTTCAAATCATAATAATAACCGATTATAATATTATGTAGAATCAATAATTGTTCACAACGAGCAATTAGGAGTAATATGGTTGTGTTGTGTATTCAGATTTACAAGTATCTACCTATACTTGTAGTTCTAGTCTCGCATCTATATCTACTATAGGTAGGTATATCAGAGGTGCTCAAACTTAGGTAAACGGTCGATTGTTTTACCAGTAAAAAAAAGTACATTCGCAACAAAGTTGTAGCCAAACGAGCAAGCTTAGCTAAAAAACGCAATTAAACATTCGATGTTTTTAATACGAAGGGAAAACCAATGTCCCCCAATGCCTGCTGATAGGTAGGTATAGGTACCTACCTACTGTCAAGCAAAGATATGTGAGTAGCATTATTCGGTATTATTTAGGTAGTTTTTTTAATCGTTCGAAATGTTTATATGACCGATCGACCGCGGCAGTTTGATAACCCTGATATACCTAAACATGAATTAAACTGTAAGTACGAATGGAATTTGTGAGAGGATATATATATGGTGGGAACTGTGATTTTGAGTATTAAACGTGAAAGAAGGATGAGACACTGGTTTTATTTTCCCCAGACCGGTTGCAAGGCCGGATCCTCGAGTGTGTCACATGTGAAATGAATAGCTGATTGCATGTGCATGAGTGAGCTATGTACCTGCATAGGTGAAAGTACCGGCTCAGCATCAAGTGCGACAACTAACAAGCACCCCTCTCCTCCCCGGCTCCGGTCCCGCCGCAACGCCAATCTCACTCAATCGCTAGAGATAGTAAAACTGATTTCATCATGCTAACAATGGGAAAGAAAGTGCAATAATTGCAGGGTACAGGAACTGTTTGTATTGAGCTACGAACTGCGACTAACAATGTCCCTCTTATTCAATTGCTGATGCATTGTGTGGTATGAATGAGTTTCTTCATCTAATTTGTTGGTAGAGAACTACCTACTAACAATAATTCTTCTAACGTGTACGAATTTGGCTCCCAAGATACGCAAGTAGGTATATTATATCCATCAGAAGTGGGATTGCTAATAATATTTTTTGGGCAATTTGTTGGTTGGAGGAGTGTCATCAGTGGATTCTGTGTCCTGTGATGGATGAGCTCGGTGGCGTTGCTAAGCGTCGGCGACCGACAGCCACGTAGTGTGCGCGCGCACCCCCGCCCGCTCCGCGCCGTGCCGCTCGCTAGCTCCATCAGCCAGTCCGCCGAGAGGCGTCGCGTTTCGCGCTGGTGTTGTGCCGCACGAGTCCACGATACACCGGCGACCATCCGACCTCTGTAACCGACCGTATATGACATTCGACAACCCCGCCCTGTGCATTTTTCCAAATTGCATTTCGATCAGTGCGAGGAATAAGTCGTACGCGAGCGATCGGAAGTCGAAGGCGGTGGTGGATCCGCCTGCGTTTATTTATGTTGTCGTTTTGGTGTGGTGAAATATTTGTGTTGTACGGACGATAACCGTACTATCTGTGCGAACGAGCCGTGTGGATATTTTTAACAATTTACGATTCTCCGACGAAGGTGAGTGAATTTCTTGATTCTTAAAAAATCTTTCTGCTTGGGACGGGATGCCCGATTCGTTTCGTTCGTCGCGACGTGGCAGCCGTGTCGTCAATACGCTTAGGAATGCCGGGGTCTGTGCAATCGCTCGCGAATATCTACTGTAGAAATTGTTTGTATCGTTTTTGCTTATGTTATTGCCAACCTAAACGCCGCTCCGCTGCGCTGTAGGTATACCTGCCCAAAGTACCCAACTCCATGTGTGTTTTTAGAGACACATATCCTGCTCACGTAGGTAGGTAGGTACATTATGTCAGATCCAGAAAGATCAGCCGGCGTGAGAAGGGCGTCCAACGTTTTATTAGTTAATTGTTGTAGCGAGTTTAAAGCGACTTATTAGAGTCTTGTTGGATTCGGTCCTATCCCACTATACCATATGGTAGACGGAAGGGAGAGGATAAGAAAACATGGAGGTGAGCGGCGCGGGACGGTGCGCGGCGGCAGCCGAGCGGTCGAGCGACCGCATTCCTCAAGGAATGCCAGATTACACGCAATGTCAGTATGACTCGGAGCTCGAGATGGTTGTGCTGCACTAGCAATTGCACATTTGCAACGATGTTTCCTTTTTTATTCGCAGGCGCTCACGTTCTAATATACCGGTATGACAACGGCGCAAGTTTCTATAGGTACCTACCTTCCCTCAGTTAGACGACATAGATCACTAGGTACCTAGGTGCCTACTTGTAGGGGCACTAATGTAACTTTGAGAAAATTAATCTTGGCGTTGGTAGTATTTTCACATAACTTACTTATTTATTTTTTTAAAAAAAGCTCTTTTTCTGTTATTCCTCCTCCCTTCTTTCTTATAGCTTAGACCAAATGCTACAATTTCAACACAACTTAAGCCGGAAACACACTTACGTGTCGTGTCGTGGCGCGACACGCCACTAGCTAATCGCTTTCATACATTTAGTATGGTTAGAGACATATTTGGGTGTCGTGTCGTGTCGCAAACGCTATCTTGCGATTGGCTAGTGGCGCGACACGCCACGCCACGCCACGACACGACACGTAAGTGTGTTTCCGGCATTAGGTTCATAATCAACAAAATAACATCCCGGTCGGTCCACGGGGTTACATTCTTGATAAATTAACTCGTATCTCGTTGACATTACCTACTCATGATCTCGCATCATGAGTATAATGAGCTCGATAGTGCGTGCTATATTTCGAAACGCGTCCGTCGACGCTTCCGCTCTGTGACCCACAATTCATAACAAACTTTTAGAAGTAGGTAGGTATGTACTATCTAGTCATAGAGTCAATAAAGAATGCAATTTTCAGTGTGGTATGGATTGATAATGCTAATGCACCACCTATCTAAATACAAGGAAACCGAACACGAACCACCAAATCCGATTACTGACAGCGATTCGTTGATGTGGAAACAAAGACTAATTTGGTGTGTTTGTAGATGTGATAAGATGCTGTAAAGGTACAACACAGGAGTCAACACAAACGAATCGCTATGTAATTGCATTTGGTCTCAGTCTTTGGAATATTTATCGACTTTCTATATTTAGAACCTCAATCATTGCTTCATTCTGTAAAATTGTTTTTATAACATGCTGAGGTGATCTGATTCGTTTATCTTGTAACATCCGGGTCAACTTTACACAATCTCTGTGACCTATAATCTTGTTTCAAATAGCTTAAGCACGCTCCTTTATGTCGATTCTCGGAATTTGTTAATATATCATTGTTTATTTACTGCTCTTTGAGTTCCGAGTTGATAACTATTTTGCTAACACATTAACTGTAGTGTAGATTGTAATCCGAAACTCTTCTCAAGCGGGCTATAGGTAACATTTAACTTCTGACATTTTGAGAATTTATCCATAACCACGGGCCATCTTCAGCTTCCAATTAGTTATAAACTCATCTACAAATTGTTATGCATTCATGTGATCATAAACATTTATTTATTATAGTCTGCAAACAATATTGTTTGTAACACTAGGATTTTATGTAACCTTTTCTCAGATTTATCATAACGATTAAAGCGAGCTAAACTTGTAATAGGTTTCATGTTTTACGGGATCCTTGACATTAGAAACAACTTTTATTTTAGAAGAATTAAATGTCAAGAGGCATCACAGCTTGTGCAATATGCATTGACTATTCATTTATTTTAATTAAATCAGTAAGTACCTAATAATATTAGAAAAATTGTGATTATGGTAGTCTAACGATTTTCTAAGATTCTACAGAATTATTGCTGCTTTTTTTTGTCATCGGAAAGACATAAGATATGTTTATAATTTACCGCTGATAGAATAATATGTCACTACGTAATTTAATTCAAATCGTTATTAACATCTGATGATCAGCACAATCTTGTAGCTCGGCTCTACATCAGCGCAATGAACACTCATTTCAAATTGAATCACATTCAATTACGAAGTAAATCGGTCAGGATGTCAGCTCCACTTTGCTCGTAGGAGTACCAAGCACGACTGTATTTGCGTCTTATTTGTCCCCTTGGAAGTGTTTCTTCTATTAAAATTGAGGCAGTCTATTCAACATGAACTAAAGCCATAAAGCTAACTAAGCCTTTCATTATTTGCTCACCGTCCTTGAACGTTGAATTTAAAAAGTAAAATGAAGATGTACTCATCCCCGTACAATCGTAAAGGGGAGTTAATCACATTCCGCGGTGTCTCCCCTCTCCGGTGGTAAGTATTGCATGCCTGTGTCGTCGCCGCTTGGCTCCTAAGTGGGTTGCATTGCATTGCACTTTAGAAGCCGACGCCGCCGCCGGCGCTCTCACTGTGCGTACCATATTTCTGTGTATATGCCGCATCTCTCGAGTCTTTCTTTATAAATCGTTGAAATTGTCTCGCAAACCTTATCGGAATGGGTTGTTTGTTATCATCTCTGATAGGTGACTAATTGCATTACCTTATTCAGCTTTCAGCGACGCTAGTAGATGATGTGTAGGAGCATAGCAAAGCGGGTAACGGTTCAGTCGTGTTTGCAGAGGCAGGGTACGGGTCCGTGTGTGCGTCCGCGCCGCTCACTCAAACACACAGACGTAGAACGTTCACGCTTGCGCGGCCGTTGAACCGAATACTTGAGGAATTTCTCCAATGCGCAACGACGTCGCTCAGTAGGTACTGAAGAAAATAACATTAGGTTAGTAGTTAACATTAAATGTGGTGTCGTCGGCAATCTGACTTTGTTTATAGTACTCTTCAATAAAATATTCTACAAGGTAACAAAAAAATACAATTAAAGTTCGAATTAGTTGTAGATAAGTATTACGTGGAGATTTCTGGTCTCAGTCATGAAATAGCGACTAAAATGTCACAATTAAAACTTGATTTATATATGGTTGTAGCGATTCTAAATCAGTACTAGGTATGTCCTTCGTATTTAGGGCCTGCCATCTGTGTTGCATGTCTGGTGATTTGTCGCAAACACGTGTGTTAGGTTTTGCAATAAACAGCATACCAGACCGGGGCGCGGTCAGCCTATATTTCTGCAATCACGAATAAATTTACATTTTAACCATCTGGTTATCAGCAGACTGGTAACTATTTGATAAACAATTTAACAAGCTAAGTAACCATGTCTTATAGAATAGTAAACGCTTGTCGAACGACAGTTCATTAGCCGTTACGGAGCTCCTGTCCTAGAAATCATATTTTGCTTTGTTATTTAGAATTATTCTATTGGAAAGGCGGCTGCCTGATGCTATTGTAAGACAATGGAACTCCAATTAGTCAGGCACTGATGTAAGGAATATCTACTGAGTGATTATGTTTTATAATATAACCGCTAAATGTATGCAAACATCTTTTGTGAAATTTGAAAGTACCACCAACCAAAGGTCAAAATTATATGACTATTTTTGATATGCGGTAACTCGATACCGTACAGCTTACATTTTACATAATTAAATTACACAATTGCTTTTATTGTTCAATTCCAAAAAATATTATCTCGTTAATAAAGATACAACCCATAGATCTATTACTTACAACAATAATACAGATGGGGTAGATCAGTAACTTTACAACACTTGGGTACTTTAGGTACTCGAATACTACATTTTTGGTGCTTCGACGGCTGCTGCCGAGCCGCGCTCGCTCCCCTCGAGCTTTGATGATCATTGGGCAACCTACGCTAACTTTTGATTTGGAATCCGTTACATACCTACCTACTCTTATTTCGAAGGGTGTAAGAAGTCCTTCCGACTAAAACCACCATTTTGGTCGGCCTACATGCATATCAAGGAGCTCCGGAATCTCCATAAGAAACGTACCGGCGTCGGCGCCCCTCGCATTTGCACCAAGAGCACTGTCCTGGCAATGGCATCCACAGTCACGAACGGTTTCTAGGTTTTTTTTTGTACAACGTGTTTAGATTACTTAGTTAAGTAGGTATTTACTATAGGTACTATCAACATAATTTTTCGTATCATAATTTCTGATTTTTTTGAATCTTTTTCATTATATACACTGTATTGTATATTATACTTAATAGGTACTAACCTACCTGCATCCTAATTTTATATAATATGTAAGTAGTTATATTAAAATTAGGATGCCGCTCTATTATGTATCACAAAATTATTATTGACTAGCGACCCGCCCCGGCTTCGCACGGGTTTAATACATATAAACCTTCCTCCTGAATCACTCTATCTATTAAAAAAAACCGCATCAAAATCCGTTGTGTAGTTTTAAAGATATAAGCAAACATACATACAGAAGCGGAAAGCGACTGCTTTATACTATGTAGTGAAAACCATCCGGAAAAAAATATAAATAAATTATGGTTGAAAAAATTATAAGTAGGTTCTTTTATACTTACATCACATACCTACCTTATCATGGTATGTGATGTTTATGAGAACTTCCTCTCGATGGTGATTTTCATACTATATACAATGGAATCTGGCTTTTAGTTTCGGTATTCATACAATCTATCGTTGCTCAGTTAACGTTTTAATATTACCTAGGTATATTGCGTCACTCAGCTCACTTTTACTGTGACGAAACTATGCATGAGTTGCAAGTGGCATATTGCACAAACATCCGGTTCGAAAAACCAATAGACAACTGAAGTCAATCTTCTACTAAAAACCGATGACTCAACATCGTGTATAAAATTGCTTATAGTCTGTTCTAAGTCAACACGTGGGACCCACATTGCGAATTAAAGCGAAAAACCCAAATCAACAAAGAATTAGTCACACGCGCTTCAAAAAAAGACTATAAACACGCGCACTATGTGATTTACCCAGACTAGATAATATCACGGAGTTAGTAGAGTCAGTAGCGGCAATTGAATATGCAGTCCAATTGGCCCATGGCAGAGAGATAACGTACACAAATTTTTAAACGATAGCTCTGAAAATAATTGAAAAATATATGGAGACCTAGGTACCAACTCATGTGCTCGTAGGAGGCAGCGGCTTGATGGTGGCCGCTTGGCGCGACGAGACGCGGTGGTATAGCGGGCGAGTGAACGCGGCGACCTTGGGCCCGTGCCGCGGCGCGGACGTTCGTTGAACGCACCTCTCCCCGCGCCAGCTCACCACCGCGCTAAGTCACCACCACAACTCGTTTGCGACCCGATTACTCAAAAATATATTTAGATCTTACTCTTTAAGTAGGTAGCTATAATGACTGCACTTATTATTGGATCTATAAAAATAGCAACGGGGTTTTACATTTTCTAAGTGACAAATAATGACTAATGATCAATAAACAAAGGTCATTAACTCTACAAAATAAAGGTTTGCCTATTAAAAAGCACCTACCTTCCAAAATACCTTAGTACCTATGTCCTAATTCCTAATGTTGTAACATAGAGAACTAAAAATACTCCAAAACAGTCCCATGACGTGGGTTCGGCTGCATTATTTTCGCAATGGTGTGTGCGTGAGGCCCGAGCAGGCGGCGCCATCGTTCGCGAACATTGACCGCGCAGACACGTTGGACTGCAAAATAAACTTTGATTTGTAAGAATGTAGGTAGGTACCCGATATTTTAAGTGCCATGGAATTTTACGTTGAGCTATTGTTTCATCTATTTATGTTGCTTTCTCTACATTATGTAGTTGTTCAAAGATGAATGGGGATATTTTCACATAACAACTCGGACATTACGTTACAAATGTAGTGAAGCGATTACGTAGGTAAGTTAATGTTTCAGGATTTAGTTCTGTCGCTATGTTTGTCTTCGGTACCAATACCAAGCTGATTATGTGATGTATGAAAGTTAGTTTTAATGTCATGAGTTTCTGAGAAATATTCGGTAGAAATTGGTTTTACCGTTTACCTAGCAGATTCAAAGGTTTTGAAGGGATCTCGATACTACCAGCAAGGCTAAAACATCCAGTTCATACTCTTTTAAAATAATTTAAAAACAGACTACTTTGAAATAGAGTATTGCAATTTGCAAAAGTAATTTAACCAGAGAAGCCCTTAGGTAAGCTGCACCTTTATGTACAGCTAGCTAGATCGTTTTAAATTCTGGTTAAACTGGTTGATGCTGGGAAAATGAAAGCGACATCCCATCTGCAGTTGGCACTTTAGTAACATCTGAATATCTTATACATTTAGGTAGGCACTGTAAACTATATTTGTAAGTACTTGTCAGATTCAGTCAGAGTCAGCTTAGTTAGATTCTACTTTTAAACATTGGTCCTCGACTCAACAATGCAAGTCTTGGTATGAGTAATTTCAAATTGGAATGAAATTCTGTGGGAATAAACAGAAAGACGCTTAGAATTCTTCACGTGTAAGGAAGAGCCTTGCCATATGTATAACTTATTGTAAATTTATGATTATTATCTATAATTTATCGTTGTCAGTGCAATCTTCCTTTTGAACTCGGCGTGCGTGCAAACGTACAGGACATCAGAGGATTTTCCTCGTCGCTCGACGCGTCAGACGAGTTCTTGTGCATTATTACTGCGATATACGTGGCAGGTATCATCTGATACGAAGGATCTTGTTTGTATCTTGAGAGCAATTACCTGAGCAGTGCCGCGCAGTAAATAGCCACTTTGAATTTATCCTCAACGTTTTTACTGTCCAATAATTCCTAAAGATAACGCTCTTGTTTATTTTGGATATTCTGCTGGCTGCCTTCTCGGGACATCCCAAGGTTGAGATTGAAAGAACCAGGCGTTGTTATGAAAAGATTTGGGAGCTCGCATGGGGATAACTTCATATTTATAAAATACTAACTTCTACCCGCAGCATCGCACGAGATACCCTGAAAAAGTGTAATATTGTAGTAGCATGTGACACTCCGGCCCTATATTACGATCTATCTCTATCGTGTCGATCTGTTGAAGCGAGAAAAAAAGACAAACAAATAAACACTTTCGCATGTAGGAGGTAGATAGATAGATAGATAGAAAATACTTTATTGCACACCATAAAAGAAATAAAACATATATAATAAGAATACACAACAAAAAAACTATGCTGAACAATAACAGTAAAGGATGGTGATACTCAACTTCAGTCTGTGCTTTCATATAATTTACCTTCTTAATATAGGTCAAACCTCTGCAATACCTTTTTACTTTTACAACAGCTATTAATTTTTTTAACAACACTGTAATATTTTAGTATGTCATTTTATCACCAGATGGTTGCGCACGCGCCATTATTAAATGACACTTTCTCTACATGTGCACGCACATCCACTCATCGCGTATTTTATTAATGAAACTAATTGATCAAGGGAGCGAAGATCTTAGTTTTAACAAGAATCCATTGTCTATTTCTGAGCAAATCGGCAGAAGTCATTTTTCAAGTTGTTCATTCAAAATGAACCGAGCGCTGCTTTGATTTGCATATATAGAACTTGGTAGCTAGCCCATTTAAATACTTTTAAATGGGCTAGCTACCGCTGATATTTCAAAAATCAATATAAGGATTTGGAGTACCAAATCCTTACGAATTTTTGAAATATCAGCGATAAATACTCCAGGATCGTTGTAATTTCAACGGTTTTTTGAAATAAACCACTAACCTGGGAACGACCCGTGGAAAAATCATGTAGAAAATGTTGTCTTTCTAATCAATACAGCTAACACCCACGAAGCCTCGCTCTAAATACCTTCCAGTACCTGCACAGTTCATTAATACCCTAAGTAAAAGATTTTAGCGTTAATCTTTTCATAGGACTCGATAGCTGCCAGATAATGAAGTCACAAAAGCCATCTATTTGCACCTCATAAAAGGAAACTGATTTATGTTATAAGGGGTAAGAAAGATGTAACAAGTGGTGCAGCGGAGGCGGTGGGCGATGCGACGGGGCGAGATCGATAAAGGTTCGGGGAGGGGGGGGGGGAGATGGCCGGGGAGGTGCGCCCCTCCACGTCAGCTGAACCCGGCCAGCCAGCCTCCGCGCTGCATAACACAAATAGAATCAACCTCATCGATGTCAAAGCTTACATACATCTAAATAAGTAGGTATCTTTATGAAACTCTTGCGTTACTTGACTGAATAATCTATCGACGCACAAGCCTAAAACACTGGTCGTGGAAAAGTTCAAATTTGGTGGTTTGTTCCTTTTGGGGTGCGCTAAGAAAGGAATACCCAAAATCAGGGGTGCAGCGGGGATTGAAGTCTGTTTAAAAATAACTTAATGTGAACGAAGTTGCGAGGGTTTCCACTAGTTTCTCATCACTCGTAAATAGTAATGACGGGGAAAAGTCTCGAAATAGCAACGTTAACAATATGTTTCAAACAGGTAAGCCAGCCTATCGATCATAGACATTCTGAATCGCAAAGTTATTAAATAACGCAACGTCCTTTGCGTTAAATCCCTTTGCGTTAAGGGCATACAATATCGTCTGGAACATCGTTATAGAGTCTGGCGTGTCTGTTGTACCTACTCGTAGATATACCTCGCCTTGGCACGGGTGTACCGTCTGCCAATCTGTGACCTCTACTGGGGAAAGTGATTGTATTTTCACATTTGTACGTTACATTATTTGTTATTTTGGCCGAAAAATAAACTGCATCACACGTGAAACATTAGCAACATTTTGGCGCAGACTGGCTAAGAAAATAACATGCTTTAACAGGGAAAGTGTATCTATCTACTTACTATTTTTTGTATCCTGTTAGGTTTTCCTTGCTTCAATCTTTTTGAAACATGAGTTGGTCTTACGCCTTTTACCGCATTAGCAGTACCTACTTAGAGATAAATACATTGATGTCGTTGTTTGTATATATTTGCCGCTGATTAAACGATGAGTAGGTACCTATTTATTATCTGAATTGCTACTAAGCAAAACAAAGATTATGAAGAGTTACTGACACGAAATGAACTTTACTGGAAGCTGTTATCATTTTTCATACACTTAGATTATGTCGACCTATGATTGTTGTTTTGATTAGAACTGCATAACATCAATTAATATTATACCTATAATAAAATACTACTACTAATAAACCCACAACCTACAGCGCAAAAGGCAGCGCTACTGCGAAAAACTAAGCTGGAAGTCAAATCATTGGTATTTTACAATTGAAATCCTAATCTATTCGTCTGCAGAGCCATCCCGCATAATATTTGCATCTGCAATATAGATAGACACACCTTGTGTGTAGGCTTCAATTGAAATGTCTCGGTTGTGTTTAAAAAAACTTTTCATTGTTAGGTACCGGCTCGGCGCATCACGATGGCTCATGTTTTCCTGCCTCACTCACAATGCCACAAACATCGGACATTACTTTTATGTGACGATACAATCAGCGTTGCGTGATTATCCAACTCTCTACATTGCCAATTACCTACGCTTGCAATTAAAATCTTTGCAACTAGCGACAATTGTTTCATGAGGGGGAATGATTCAACGCAAACTAGATTTCCCAGTGTCTTATGCCGTTATTTTCTTACCCTCGTATTCAAGAACGACACTATGAGAACACGCACCAACAGTGGACGAAATCTTTTTTCATAAAAATCACTTTATGTGTTGTGCGACACTGCATAGTGAGACTAGAGGCACATTGACGTTGAGCTCTAAAGGCACACGGTAGCGTGCGCCATAGTGCCGCTCAACACATAAAGTGATGTTTATGAAAATAGATTTCGTCCACTGTGGATGTGTGTTCTCATAGTGTCGTTCTTGAATACGAGGGTTAGACATGTGGGAAAATATTCTCGAAAATATTTTTTCCTTATCCCTCATAAGGAAAAAATATTTTCGAGAGGAATGGAATGTTATCGGAAACAAGTGGATACCTTCGCGACTTCGTACACGTGAAGTTGTTTTCAAACAGACTTCAGCCCTGCACCCCATTATAATTTGAATTCCTCTCTTAGTGCACACATACACACCAAGGGAGTACATCTTCCAAAATTAATTAAGTTTTAGGACCAGTGGTCAAGGCTGGTCGTTGATAGATCAGTCAGTCAGTAACGCAAGTATTTTATATATTTAGGTAAACGGACGCTCAACGCGTGGGTAGACGAAAACGAAAACATCTCAGAATAGGCTATCGAAATACTTTTAGGTTTTTATGACATCATCATCTCACAGCCAGACCTTAGCAACTGTCGGGCATAGGCCACCCTTTGTTTGTGCCATCCATCACAGTCCTACTTTAGTATTTTCCATCTACGGCCCACAATTTTGACAAAGTCATCTAGCTATCCTGCTGCAGGACGTTCAACGACTCTACAGTGTGGGTACTAGGTGTAGCAGTGGCGGATTTACACATTTGCCGCCAGTAGGCTATTGAACCAACGATTTAATTAAAAGCGGTGATTCCTGTAAGACATTTGGCAAGATCAAGTGATTGACCAAGAAAGAAGGGAGGGAGGTATCTATCATGCAGTCAGTGGGACGATAAAGGCTAAAATAAATAAGATGTTTGAAAAAATTTATCTAAATTTGCCGGATCCAGCCTACTCAGCCTGGTGGTAAATCCGCCACTGAGGTATAGAGTCTACTCCTAGTACCCACTTTTTGACGACCACCATTCATTTATTTTCGTACTCCACCTATCATAACCACGTTACAAATAAAATTTAGAAGCATCAAGTAACGAATGGGAATCTCAAATATTGAGGTTCATCAAAACATCGTAAAACTTAGTAGAATATGGCATAACGCCCTTTCTATCTCTTGTTTACTAATCAGTAAACAATAGGTAATTATGGATAAATAGCATGACATGTGTTGAACACGTGCCCATATAACAACAATGTAGTTAATTATTAAAACTAGTAAAATTATGGATTTTATGGAATTTTATGTTTATCTGCATAATTGAACTTATTATACTTACATGATCTTATTTTAATGCATTAGGTTGTTGTTTTGTATTTTAAACAACATACCTAAAAGTGTTTACCTCGATGTACCTAATTAGGTAGGTAGTTAGTACCTATGTGTGGTATCGCACATAAACACTTATGCCTACGCGTAATCAGCAGACAAGTAAATAATACCCGCAACCTGCAACTAATAAGTACTTTTAAGTTACCTACGTGTTTTGTTTGTGATGGTTATTTCAAGGCATTGCTTCAAAATAGTTCTCCTATTACACTCTGGTTGAGCTGAAGTAGCTCATTTCTTTTATTTTCTACAACTGTTTCCTGTTTCATAAGGTTTAGCTTAAGTTCTTATAAGTTTATACAGTTTTTTTTATTTTTTTATGTTTACCTACATTTGTCAAATGTTGCAAAATGTATCTATGTTATATTTTGGGGAGGTTACTGCCTTCCTGCAACACAGTGAAAACTAAAGCAGGAACCAGTGCATCATATTATGTAATCCTATAATTGAAAGCAATAAAAACATTTTGTATTTGTATTTGTCTGCCATGCGTTGTTTTATTTCTTTCTATGACAGTTTATTGTAAGTACCTATATCTTTATGTAAATTCACTAAGTAAATACCTAAGTACTCGTATGTACCTACCTATACAACACTAGTTTTTAATTACCAAAAAAAAAAATAACGTATTGTCAGTGTCTGTTACTAATTCAATTTAAGTAGTTAAAACTTAAATTAAAAAATTAAAAAGAATATCCTTAAAAAAAAAAATTAGTTAACCGTTTATTCATACGCACCTACCACATATTTACTCATATTTTCACGATTCTATCCATTCATAAATAGCTCGCCGTCTCCGTTGTAATTTGTGTAGTATTTTCTAGTACTGAGACCATAAATTAGTGCCAATTTTCGGTTAAAAAGAAACCTCGATAACTTTGTGATAGTGCAATAATAAATCATGCTGACAGTGCTCAGATCATAAGAAGCTTCTGCTGCAACGGTCAATTTTTTTTTTCGGTATTTTAACACTATTATTGTATAGTTAGTCTTCTTTTTGACAAAAACGACAGTTTATCTTTTTGAAAGAAAGTTTTATTTTTTATAAACTATAGCGCTTCTCGAACGAAAAAAAAATTGTTAAGTTTCGGATTCTATCGTATCACGTATTCTGCCATACAACGTAACAACAACTTTAACTATTTTAAGTTTTTTAATTCATTTACTTAATTTAATTTTTTGTGAATAAATAAATGAAATTACATTTCATTTCATTTATTTATTTAAGTACTTATTCACAAAAAAATATAAAATGTATTTAAAATAACATATAAAATTCAAAATAACACAATAGAAATAAATAAATTAAATTACAGGGTTTAAATATTAGGTCATATCATATCAAATTCAAACATGTCACTAAAATAAAAATTAAATTCCAAGTAGGTAAGTATATAAAACTAGCGACCCGCCCCGGCTTCGCACGGGTAGCATGTTATTATACATATAAACCTTCCTCCTGAATCACTCTATCTATTAAAAAAACCGCATCAAAATCCGTTGTGTAGTTTTAAAGATATAAGCAAACATACATACAGACATACAGACGCGGGAAGCGGAAAGCGACTTTGCTTTATACTATGTAGTGATTATCACATGCCATCGAGTAGGTACTTAATAAGAGATAATCGTAGCCAAGGATAATGAAGATACAAACGAAGCCAAACCACAAATAGAAACAAAACTGTTCAGGGATCATGTTTAAAATTCGAATAATGTCTGTTTCATGCTCACGAGAGGAATATTTAGGTAGGTACCTACTTAGGTACACGAGAGTTAAGGAGACACGATTGAAGACGTTGTCGTTGTCGTCGGGCGCCAGTCCTCATTATTCTTATTGAGCTTATTCTGTGAACGAACGATTGCGTTTATTAGAATAGCATCGCAGCTGTTTTCATACCGACAATAAGTGTCTACCAGACTATTCATACAAACATCTTTATAGGTTTACCAATACACGTCTGGACGTTCCGAGACTGTAGAGCGACAAAGTATGTGTTTCAACTGAGTAATCGCATTACCAGTCGGTATGAGCTGGTTCTATACGACTATGACTGTCAAAACAGTGCAATGATGAGCGTAACAGCTGAACGTCAGCTGGCGACTAGTAACACGGCGTGACCTCGCTCCCGTCGGCGGCGTCGCCTCACTAAATTTCGCCCTGCGTCTGAGTTCATCGCTTAAACTATGCGCGAGAGTAACACAGTGGCCTGTTGAAGCACGGCCCGCAGATCAGATGTACCTACACGACAAAATTGAGGGGCCACGACGATTGAAGATAGTTGTTTATACGCATGATATAAATACCGACGTTGTATAATCTAATGAAATTCTAAGAACACTTAAACTTAATCGACTGTTGCAATGTAAACGCCCATTCGAGAGTTTTAGATTTCGTTACATTCTTGCATAAATGTCAATGTACTGTGCTTTACGATCGAGTTGTTATATAATCAACAAGTACCTATCTACCGAATCAAGACATACGTCTACGCAAGACTGCATTTGGATCTGCCGCGCTACATTCGTTTGTAAAATGTTTCATCATCGTAAGAGCAATAATGTCTTACGGTTCCCGATAGGTGGGTTAGCTGAGAGCGGGCATGCGAAAAAGCGAGTAGTGGGTAATTAAAAGGTTGACAGCGAAGGCCACAAGTTCCGTGTGGTGTTGCAACGCCCGCGGCGGCGGCGGCAGCAGCGCGGGCGCAGCGGGCCGCTCACCTCGCTGCCTAGCGCTGTCGGGTCACGCGTACCTTCGATTCCTTTCTAAAGTGCTTTCTACGTCGTAATAACTTGTGTAAGCCGTATCACTCGCTTCGATTTACCTTCACGCTTTTCCACCATTCTCATCTTTCGCAGAAGAACTTATCGAATTCCGTTTGAAATTTTCCGTTTATTAAGAGTCTTGTATGCGGATGCGATCCGATCCCTCCACATAGAGAGCGGTCCAGTTATCTATCGAGCGCCCTGTGTGTGTGCGGTGCGGGGCGCGCATGCATTCTACATCAGCCAGCATTCCGATAGCTCTGCGTCACCCACAATATTGTGCTCGGATGCGTTTGCTATTTGGGATTCGCGCTGACTCCATCTTGATCGGGCCCCTTTGTTCTTTGATCTTAATTGCAACATTCTGGTTCGACGAAATGTTTTATGCATCTCAATTTACTTTTTATATTGCAAGACGATTCATAATAATTCATCGGCGAATAAGAGGCGTGCAATCAAAAGGAAATCGAAAGTTTTGTTGCACAACTCTATTGTCCTCGGCGGCATTCTCTCGCGGTACCTGGGTATGGGTACTAGTACAATCGTGTATATCGGGTAATTCGTTCGTAATTCTCGAGCAGTACCCATCAACTCTCGACGGGTAGGTACTTTAATTAGAGTCTATAGCGATATAAATCCTATGGCACGTCGCTCGGCGAGTTAGAAAGTGCGCGTGATGTAACAATGCGCTCAGGACGGACTCTGTCCGGATCGTGACCGATCTGATAGCTCAACTCGCAGGTTCTACTCTTCGCAGCTCGCTGCCTCCGATACTTTCAATGCAGATTTGCTCACTTTGTTCTGTTCTGATTGAATTTCGGACTTTCCTATTAGATTTCATGGGATGCAACCATTGAGCTTAATGTACTACGTACTAGAGATGACACCACAAAGTAATAATTTGCGGTGCGCCTTGCGGTCCCTGGACCACAGTGGACTCAGTCCGAGTCTAATCTAACGCCTGTGACGCGCGAACGTGTTTTTCGTGGCGCTTACGACCTTTTTGATTGAAAGTAACTTAAGCCATTCAGCGGTCAGCGCTTTACGTTTTAATGTTTCGTTTAGCCATATAAATATTTATTTTACGCTGCAAGCGGACTTTGGCTTTAATAATTGAAAATTGAGCAATTTATTTGGCTTGGATAGCTCCTCTAGTACGTAGTACATTAAGCTCAATGGATGCAACAGGCCTATTTCCTTTAACCAACGACAAAATGTTCCATTATTTCCCAGTGAAGAACGGTTGGTAACATTTGCTTAGGTATAGGTACTTGATGTGGAAATCCCCTAATTTAATTACATTACTAATTGACGGCTTTTGTTCATCTGGTGTCAGGTTGTTAGAGGTTAAATTTCACAGGGGCCATTCTGAACTGACTTCCGGGCGACATCGACAAAAAAGCAACACCTATCTATATCTACACTACACCTATCACCTATATATCTATAGATAGGTACGTTTGAACGTTTAAAAAGTCGCAGATTCATAGTTCAGGAATGAGTTGGTCACGTTGCTTAGCGATATTCTAACAACCACATCCTATAGTTGTTAATATCCTGGTAATGTCGTATTTACCAGCATATAGATACATAACTCAATACTTAGATAATGTTGTATTGTAGGTACATCAAAAAAAAGAACAAAGTAAATAAAACAATTTCAATAATCGGCTTTATCGCAAAAAAGTGTTTTTTTCCAGGCAACTTCAAAATTTAAAGTAATAGGCGACGCAGCACTGAACGAACGTACAACAAAACAAAATTAATTTCAATAGGTGGGTTGGTATTGGTACGCTATTAGGTACCTTTAGCGGTCATCACAATAAACTTGAAGGACAAATTATGAAGATAGAGTTGCATGCAGCCGGGTACGTACTACGTAGCAATAAAACACCAGAATTTAAAGAGGAACTGTCTACCACGTTATTGCTTCGTTGAATATCCTGTATGAGTCACAGTGAACAATGAATTGTATGATGGACACCTAAAATGCTTCCGATGATTGTTTACTGCATCTGCCCGTGAAATGATTCTCACATTTTTTCAGCTTAACATCTTAGGTTTTCTCTCATCTAGGTTTCTTAAATTTCCCGCTAAATTGGAATCATATAAAATGGACTCGCGCTCTGCCTTGGAGCTTTCCGCGTGGTCACAAAATGTGCTAAAATTTAGTTTTCAAATGATTTAGACCACAAAATGGTACAATATGTAATAAAACATTTAAGTGAAATTTCATTTCGAAATAACACGAATAGATAAAAGGTATTAGGGATTCTTTGATATTCTAAAAAAAAACTAAAAAGAGTTAAAAATAATAATTGCATTATGATAACATTTTTAGCAACATTGAAAATATTTGGCAAAACTCAATAGCGCGTTTCAGAGTATTCTGGGTAATTAATTCGGCCTTTATTAACTTGGAATCCTTTTGGATGATAGCATAAGCCGCATTAAGCCGACAACGTGAACGGTAGATGAATGATGTTCATTCTACTTGAAAAATATACCTATCTAAAGTTAAAAACAAACAGTACTGTACTGTCCGAGAGAGACGAATAGGCACAGAGACCGGGCTAGCCTAGTAGGAGTTGCCTCTATTTTTGACTTCAAAGAAATAGAGAAGGTTCTTAAGTCGGTTGTATTTTTTTGATTCGTAAGATATACTTCCATATACATATAATTATGTGGATTCGAACACCTAAATCTACATAAGTAAGCACTTTATAATAAATCATTACGAGTCGAGGGAAAGATGTCCTCCTAATTAAATTAGTCAGCAAGTCAGCACGTTTCAAAGGTCCCAAATCAATCAAATGCTCGCATTTCATAAAACTACCTTAAGTAGTGAGTAGTTCTGAATTAGATAGACCTACATGATTTATTTACAGCGTCTATAGTGCATGTGAAAGGATTAATCTATGTATATGTGCATATTATGTCTATCTATGTCTATGTCCTCTCAGCTTAATAAGCTTAAGATAAACTAGGGAAACCCAAACACCCACTCAATTCAAATCAGAAACGAACTAACCGCGACGGAACCTCTAAATCAAACCCTTCGATTTGGGCAGACGTAATTAATTGTCTCTAAATCGTTTTAAATCAAGTGGTTGAGTACTTCTGCATTCGTCCACAACTGGTTTATTGACATTCAGTCCGGTTGTCGCCGACCGATATGAATCTTAATTCTCCGGCGTCGTCATGAGCACTTCAATATTCATCGTACGATTTTATGTAGCCAATTATTAACTCCTCCATAAAGCAAATTGGCGAGGTATCATGGGTAAAGGAACTTCGCGCGGCCCAGTTGTAAAGTTGCTATTAAAAGATTATACAGGCCGTTCACGTAAAATTTTGCGATGTATCAAATGCGTTGGTATTCACGTTATATATTATACCTACACACTTTTCCTCTCGAGCGAGCCTCTCGTTGGAGGTCCCCACGGTGACATCATGATCTTTGACCAGATGAATAAAACAGAAGGCGGTTAGAACTGTGTGAAATTCAAATGAGCATCGGTTACAAGCTGCAAAGCTCGTAAGTCCGCGCTGTTTGCAAATCTTCCCGTGTTACTATCCGCGCAACTTACCTATCATTCTATCTTGCATGTTCTTTTAAATAAAACACAATGAATTTCCAGGAAACAAAACACTAACGAGTCTTAAAAATGTATTAAATACTTAAACTATCTCATTGTTCGTTTTATTTCAGTGTTCTATTAGATAAACGGAGGTGTTGTTGCAATTTGTGTCACGTCATGTTACCCGAAATTAAACGTTTTGATAGAAACTAGAGGGCACGGGACAGGTCCCTCGGGCGTAGACCCGACGATCTCTGAAACATGTAATTATTTCTTTGATTACGGCAGAGCCCTCTCCAGGGGACAACTATATCCGTGTTTATTTGTGAACGAAATGAATCCCCTGGCTGGTCCTGAGTCCTGCCTAGGTTAATTCACATTGTTCTAGTGAAAATCTCAGTTTTCTATTGTAACTTGCCACTGACTCGTAATCAGAAGATCACAATTAACTTATAAAAAGAAACTGAGAAGATAACAATTCGAACACAGACCTAATAATATGCGCTCAAGCAGGCTTATTAAGATGAAGTAAGGGGTAAGGGGGTACGTAGGTAATCCATTTATGCTTTCGCGTGGGAGCTGCACCTGTGCGTTCAGACGACCGACGTCGCCGTAGCTGCAATTACTATAAATTAACACATGCGTTTTTGCTTATTGCGTATTCCTTCCAGTAACTAACACTCGTAAGTAGAACTCAGAATTATGCGGCTGAGATAGCTTTAGTAGAAGGCAAAGCCTTTGTTCTGCTATAGTTTCTAGATATTATCACAGTTTCTTGTTTGGTATGCTAGCATTAGGCACATGTTTTGTATACTTATTTGAATTTTACCGTTACTTTGAAAATATCATTCGTTAGAATCGCTAGAGTCTATTGACTGTTGGAGCAAAATACTCTACCATTTTGCTTAACTTTCTCTACTTCGACTATGAATATCGCCAGTTCTCAGTAGCTGCCGATGGTTAGTCAAATCACCTGCTCAGTAGCCATAGTCATTTACATGCTATGAGTTTCTACATCAAATAGTGGGTCGGTGCTATTCCTGACCGCACTTTATCACCGCGGTGGCGGCTCCACTCTCGTGGCGACCGCAACGCGTGCTCTCTCCTATCCATAATGAGAAGCCTTTGAGCGAATACCCGCCCGGAAATGAACCAAATTCAATTGATCGGTCAATACCTTTACCATGCCATGTATGCTATACATGTTCTGATTTTGAGAGGTAGCTTAGTATGTAAGTTTGTTGTTATTGTAATTGTACAGTCAACAAAATCATTGTTGTTAGTCACAAATCGCGATCGTTTAGCACGCAACTGTGGATGGCAGCCAAGCTATTGATGAGCCTCACAGTTCAGTTGCTTAATAGCTTTACCTTCTTCGCTGTAGATTGTGGATTGGATTCCCACCCGGGACAAATGTTTGTGTGCTAAACATACCGAAATGTTTGTTCTAATTGTGTATTTATAAAAAAATATAATATACGTAAAAAGTGTTCTGTCAGTTATCTAGTTCCCATAATACAAGCTTTGCTGTCCACTAATAATTATATTGAAAGGTTTAAATACTATTTCAATTCCTCGATATTAGAATGATGGGGTATAGATTGATTTTACCTTCTGTTGTTTTCGATCTGTTTGACAATAAGTATCTGGAAAATTTGCTAAATCCTACTTCCCGGATTTTATAAAGTTGATTGCGTGAACGGTCGCCATTAAGGGATGCTAATTGGACTGCACGGGCACAATGAAGTGAACACGCGACCGGGTTGTTGTGAACATGTGTGGATTGCTCAATGTGCGATTTGTTACTTTGTTCCCTACGAGTACATACCCGTAACAGCTCATTCATTAATTTTCACCGGAACGACGGCGATCAAATCTAATCATCAAAATTGCTATCGCAGTTTTATAATTTTTGAATGTACCTTCCTACCTGTTGGCTAGGTTAGGGTTTCCACTTATCCTCATCATGAGCTGAACTGACTGAAAAGTTTGTTTGATTTTGGTAACTACAAAGATACTCAAGTACCTAAGTGGAAACTCCCGCAATTACGTTCACATGACGTGAAGTTATTATTTCATTCATGCACGTCTCGTTTTATTTCATAACATAGTATATTTAGTAGCATTTTACAATTTTTAGTTATTGCTTAGGTACCAAAAATCTAAAAACTACGAACATAAGCATGTATCCATGCATGCAAATCAAAGAATATGTAGAAAATTAATTTGTTCCCTGCAGCATATGGTGATGGAGTTTTGTAGAGATTTTAAGATGAGATATGAAAGTTATTCTGAGAAGTTTTTTTAGTGTTTAGGTAGGTATCTATATTATTTCAAGTAAATGTTCGTGATTCTGGTGACGACGGAAGACGTTATATCCTGCGTTAGATAACAAGCTCTTCTACTCCATGGCTTCGACGAGCCTCGAGTGCTGATCTCTTATTAAATTCCACCTTTCAATAACAAGCGCAATTATAAAACGTGGATAAGCCAATTTAAAATTAATTTCATAACTCGTTGGAAATATTGCAATAAAACCGTGCTTGTGCGATGCTAATGACATTTTTTCCACGTTGACTAGGTATGTGATTGCGTGTGCGCTGTGCGCATAGTCACAATGTGAATAACGTATGCGGCATAGTTCGTGCTCCATTTACGTTATCATGGCGGCAAATAAAAATTATACAAGTAGGTAAGTCTGAGTACTTACCTACACGTTATTCACATGTGCGAGATTGCCAATAGATAGTGGTCGCGTATCATTCTGTTCTGCTATTCATCTCTATTATTGTTGTATAGCGTGTGACATTAAAGCAGATGCTACTACGTGATGCTTTCTGGGGAAGTGTTCTACTTTATTACAGGTTACCTAAATACCTACCTAACCTACCTACCATAAAATAACCTCAAAATAGGCGATGGAATAAATAGAAATGGCAGCGCGCCGTTGCTATAAAAAAGAAAAAGCCGCCCCGATTCGCTCTTTGTAACAAAACGTCAGAATTTGCCACGAATAGTAAACCCGATGTGTCATTGATTGGTTCGGTCGAACCCTAATAAATGTAGAGTGATTCTCCACGAAGTGCATGGTATATTTAGCTGATGCTATTTGTATGCGTCGATTATGGTGGTGTGAACAGTATTCGCCAATTGGTATGCAGGGCATGCGCGGTGAGACATGATGCCGGGCGGCAGCAGTCACAGACAGAAACGGCTGTCTCATCAGCATCGGCAGCGCTGGTGTATTGTCGTGCAACAGAACAGGGTGTCTACTGTGGGAATATGCTAAATGTAATGTTGGGACGTGCCTCTAACTACCCTCTTTAGGCATATTCAAAGATCTGAGCTCCTGGAGATCTAAGAGGTTGTCTACTGTACTTGGGGATTACAGTCGTGATTTTGTTTCATTTCATTTTTAATTAGGCGCATTTAATTTTTAAGAATACAAAATCCATTGCTATGTTAGGATTCGATCCCGCAACTTTCAGTTTTTGAGTAATATTTTGCACGTTCCAAAATTGTGAACAAACGTTGGAAATTAATAATATTAGCAGGATATTATTATGTACATGGAAAACAGTCGGTTGATTAAATAAAATTAATTAACTGGTCATTATGAACGACCTAATAGTGCGATAATAATATACAGAGCTTTATTTCCATTGAACCCTGCCGCTTACTCACTTCAGTTACAAATATATCTTGTTATCTTTCACTGTAAATGCGTGTTGAGTAGATAGGTAAGTACCTACTTGGTTTAACACATTAGCGGTAAAATAACAATACAAATAATTATATACTCGTATCTACAGGTATTCGCAGTTGATTTATGTTATACCTACCTATGTAATAAATAACTTACAATAAGTAAGCAGGTATATATACGTACTTAAACATACGAAAGAGTTTATTTTAATGTAGTTATTGGCATAGCAACAACTAACAACTTAAGGTAGGTAGGTTTCGGCGACAAACACAGTCATAAAATCCCAATTAGGTAGGTAGGTGCATACGGGCATTAAAATTTACCTAAATGGTTTTGACACGCGGACTTTAAATGTTAGTAAGAAAAAATTCACCATTCCGTTTCTAAATAAAATTAAAAATAAATTTAAAAACTAAACCTACATAATATTTTCGATCGAATAATAAACTAAGTACGTCCTTTCCTTATCACGGGATAGGTACCTTGTATACAAACTACCTTATTCTACATTGGTGTTGTATAGCAATTTAATTAAATTTAATACATTGGTATACTTAGGTTCCATAGATAGACATATATCTAATGTTAATCTACCACCTGCCACTGCGAACGAAGTCGCGCACGGGTCAGCTAGTCACTAGTCACTACATAGTATAAAGCAAAGTCGCTTTCCGCTTCCCGCGTCTGTATGTATGTTTGCTTATATCTTTAAAACTACACAACGGATTTTGATGCGGTTTTTTTTAATAGATAGAGTGATTCAGGAGGAAGGTTTATATGTATAATAACATGCTACCCGTGCGAAGCCGGGGCGGGTCGCTAGTTTCTAATAAAATAAAGCCATCAAAAACATAACTTGTAAAAAAAGCCAAGTCTCGCAACGCAACTCAGGTCTTCTACCGTAAAAAGTTGTGAGATCCATGTAATACCAAGTCGGTTTTTTTACAAGTTATGTTTTTGATGGCATCTCATTTATTTTTGTACTACTTTTTAGGGTTCCGTACCTAAAGAGTAAAAACGGAACCCTGTTACTAAGACTTCGCTGTCCGTCTGTCCGTCTGTCGGTCAGTTCGGTCAGTCAGTCAGTCAGTCAGTCAGTCAGTGAGTGAGTGAGTGAGTGACAAAATAGGAAAGTTTGACTAGTTATAATTTCAAATTGAATGAAATTTGAAATATACCGTGTTTATATAGTGACTGCTTGGTTACTGAAAATTCAGGCTTCTAGTTTTATCCACAACGAAGTTATAGTGGGTCGAAAATGGGCTGAACTGCTTCGAGAAAAGGATGGTACAGCCGTGCCGCTTTATTGCTTGACTTGGCGGGGGCACTGCCGTGCCCCCAGAAATTGGTGCACTTCACATAGCGCCTAATCTAGAGCTAAACTAAGCAAAGCTTGTAGTATGGGTACTTACCAGATAACTAGCTGGTATTAGAAAACTAAATCAACTTTTTTTGTAAAAACTTTTTATTAGGCGACTCAACAAACATTTACCTATGTTCATCACACAAATTATTGTCAAGGGTAGGAATCGAACCCATAACCTACAACGCAGAAGGCAGAGCTTCTACCAATTGAGCTGTGAGTAGGTATTATGTTTGTATAAGGAAAATGTTCAGATTTTAATCTCTCGCACCGATTACGGGAGGCGGATCTAAATAACAGTTCCGTACCATAACTAAAATCTAAATAAATTAATAAATCTAATTTAATTGACACACCGATAAAAATAGGTGTAGTTTTCCTGTAATCCATAACACTCATTTGACCCTGAAAAAAAGAAATGGGATCACGACTGTATTCCCTAAATACGGTAGACATAGACATCCTCTCATTATCTCTACACGATCTGACTTTGACGCTCGCCTAAATAATACTGGATAGTATCTGGCAAGATGACCCGCTTTGGCCCCAATCCAGGAATAGGCCAAGAACAGTTCAAGTGTACGTTATATCCGCTACATAATTTTACGCCAGACTTCATTGGCGGCGCCACTGTTAATTCAAGTACCTACCTACATATATGCATAAATGTAGTCTACCCGAGTACGAGTAATACGAGCAGTCATGTTACCCTCCTTCTTTATTGTCAGTAAGAGATAAGCTCACTCGTGTGGTAAAAATATGTAAACACGAACACTCGAATATCTAAACTGTTTTTGATGAGTTAGGTACCGACAATATGAGAAGAAGCAGAGGTGTTGGTAAGGCGTTATTACCGCAAAATTTTCAACTCTATTATTAATTTATTAGTACGAAAACAATCTTCATAATTTATCTCCTTACAAATACGTTATTATTTTCTAAATTATACATAAACTAGCAGTCCGCCCCGGCTCCGCACGGGAGTAACGTATTATAACGATTTTATGGGTATTTTTTTACCCAGGTTACATTATCGAAGTTTTAATAGGAATCCCTATTTTTTTCAAACAATAAATATGTCTTATGTTACTCAGAGATAATGTAGCATTCTAAAAGTAAACGATTTTTTGAAATATATCCAGTAGTTTTTGTATTTATTCCATACAAATATACAAAACATCTTTCCTCGTAATAATATTAGTACCTATAGTTTATTACACTCATAATAACTTTTGAATGGTATGTAATTTGGGAATGGTATAATTAAAAAAGTAATTTACAGGTACTGATATGGCCTTGAAAATTAAGTGATTTTTTGGATAAGGATTAATACCCAGGTACGAATAATGTGGCCTAGTTTGTACAGGCGGCGTTACCATTGCATATTTTAACATGAAAAAGTAGTTATTGTGACATAACTGTAATAGTTGGACATATTTATGGTATTGCTGACTTATTTGTTAATATTGATGTAATCTTTAAAACTGCAGTTCATCACTTTGCTCTATTGTCAATAATTTCCGCAGCATACGCGATATAAAGATTTTTTTGGTTTTTTTATCACACGATGGGTTACATTATCGAAGTTTTCATACGGATCCCTAATAGTTAGACAAATGGTATTATTGATTTATTTGTAGATATTGATGTCCTCTTTAAAACTGTATTACATTATTTTGCTCTATTGTCAATAATTTCCGCAGCATACGCGATAAAAAGATTTTTTTGGATTTTTTTATCACACGTTGGGTTACATTATCGAAGTTTTCATACGGATCCCTAATAGTTAGACATATGGTTTTGTTGATTTATTTGTAGATATTGATGTTCTCTTTAAAACTGTAGTACATTACTTTGCTCTATTGTCAATAATTTTCGCAGCATACGCGATATAAAGATTTTTTTGGATTTTTTATCACACGTTGGGTTACATTATCGAAGTTTTCATACGGATCCCTAATAGTTAGACATATGGTTTTGTTGATTTATTTGTAGATATTGATGTTCTCTTTAAAACTGTAGTACATTACTTTGCTCTATTGTCAATAATTTTCGCAGCATACGCGATATAAAGATATTTTTGGATTTTTTATCACACGTTGGGTTACATTATCGAAGTTTTCATACGGATCCCTAATAGTTAGACATATGGTATTGACTATATTGACTTATTTGTAGATATTGATGTCTTCTTTAAAACTGTAGTACATTACTTTGCTCTATTGTCAATACTTTTCGCAGCAAACGCGATATAAATATTTTTTAGGATTTTTTTTTCACACTTTGGGTTACCTTTTTGAAGTTTTCATACGGATCCCTAACGTTTTTGAAAATACTATATAGCCTATGTCCATCAGGGATAATGTAGGATTCTAATGGTAAAATAATTTTTTGAATCGGTTCAGTAGTTTCGGAGCCTATTCGATACAAACAAACAAACAAACAAACAAACAAACAAACAAACAAACAATCAAATCTTTCCTCTTTATAATATTAGTATAGATATAAGTTTTTCCATGAGTTTTTATCTCAGTCTTATCTCAATTGGTTATTCATTTTACAGGCAGTGTTGATAGTGCGTCAATGCGTGGGCGCCGCCCGCCCTAACTTCGCTGTGGGCGGGCGGTAGAGCCTGCGTCTACTAATGTATATACTATTTAGTCTACTGTGATCATGGACCCACGCTCTCTCAACCTTTTGACGGTTGAAATGTTGACCTTTTAACGAAATATTTCATTCGCGTAATGATCGGACGAAGGCGGAATTGGCGACATATTGACAAATGGTAAATGAGTCGCATGTTTGCCGTCATTGTCCCTAATTTGGCTTTATACGTATTTGTATTTATCCTTTAGCGGCTTCTGATTATCTACATAGACCACAATGTATCAACCATAGAGAGTTTATATAATAGGGTGTATTAAAACGACTGGCCTCACAGCTCAGTTGGTATTAGCTCTGCCTTCTGCGCTGTAGGTTGTGGGTTCGATCCCCACTTGATGAACATAGATGTTTGTTCTGTGTCTACCCAGACATGTTAATATGTATAATAAGTATGTATTTACAACAAAAAAACGTATTTAAGTATTCTATTAGTTATCTGGTTCCCATAGTACAAGCTTTGTTTAGTTTGGGGCTAGATGGCGCTGTGTGAATGTCCATCAATATTTATTTATTTATTTACTCCTGAAAATTTAAACTGAATGATTATCACCGAAAAAAATTAATAAAAGTTGTAATTTTTTTCAAAATCGGATTACGTAGGTAAGGTACATGAATGAAAATAGTAATTATTCAATCTGAATTAAATTAATAAGAGATCAATAATGCCTGTAGCATTGCCAATACCAGGATTTAAAAAAAAAATTTTTTTAATCCACAAATCATTCATAAGTTGAACATACCTTAGAATCAAGCAATTTGGTTTTTAATAGAGGTATTAATAAATGTTAGGGGTAAAGTGTGCTATAACACACTGTATAGGTAATAGGTACTCGTAGGTAATGACTAGATATGACAAAATGCGGGGTTTAGCATAATTTTGTAGAATTACCAAGTAGGTGTTTGGTTTTCCTTGTAAATACTAACTGACGCATTATTATGTCATTTACACTAATATTACACATTTATTTACATAAAAATTACACTAAAGTATATTTTGTTTGTGGGTAGGTATAGGTACCTAATAGATAAACAAAGAAAATACTGGACCAACCTATCAAAAGCTACATTATCAACGAGTAACATAAACCATATATTTTATCTTTAAAAAATTAGAGATCCCCGCTAAAATTGCAATAAAGCAGATATCAAAAATTTGCCTATACTCTACATTAGTACAATCGTGCGAAGCCATGGCGTACTCAAAAGGTGTATAAGTATCTACCTAACTAAAAAAATGCAAGATTTATTTAAACATTTATAAATACTGGGTACTTTCATATTGTTTGAGTGGGACTGGTTGGGTGGCTGTTGATCCGTCCGTCCATCCAGACTATCGACCGATAGCGGTCGTCATGGCTCCCGCCATCGCTCACTCGACGACCGACCATAGATACAACCATACTTTTATACTATAATTTCATATAGTTACATATTATGAGAGACTACCAGATTTGAATAAGAATATTTCGTAGTCTTTTTGAGCTTTATTGAGCTTGACCAAGGCTGTATGTATTTCTAAAGAGGGTTAGGCAGGCGGCTAGTTGTAAAACATAAGCCTAATCCTGTTTGTCAACATGTTGTGCCGTGCCGACCTTAAATTATGTGGGAAAAGAAGAAATAAATGATGATGATGAGTAAATCTCTAGATCATTTCGATAACAATTTCAGTGTCAGAGCATTTATTATGCTATTCGAAGATTAGTATCGATTAGATTCTCACACGTCGTGATTTTTTCATGGAGCATGGAATCTTGCTTGTTAGCGAAAGTACACAACCGCGAGTGAAATCGCGTGCGTTTGCCGTCATTAAATAAAATGTATTTTTCTAATAGGTAGGCACATTGTGGATGATAGCATTGTCAACTGGCAGAACTGTTTGATGATTACGTTCCTCGTCGCTGAGCACGATACCCGTAATAAAGCCAGCCTTAGTAGGTAGGTACTTACCTAATAAAGTTGAAATATGAACACAATGTGAGTTTTGGAAAATTACGAGAAAATGCCTCTTCGAGTGGGACTATAAATCGAAACATCCTACTAGTTATTGCAATATCTAGAGATTTTTTCAACACTTTAACGGTAACTATGGCCCCTCAAACAGGGTGCCCTGAAATATCGTCAGAAAGTTAATTTATGGGGAAGAGCGATGCAGCTGAGAAAAATAAACTTAGCTGGAGGAAGGAAGGAAGGATGTCTGGATTCTACAGCTCACAAATGAATACCTCCCTTTGATCCTAATAGGAAAATCATATCTTGGAAAAATATGATGTAATTAAATATGAAATATGATTGACACTGCTAGTCTTAACTTCTTGGTCACAACGATTATAGAAGCGGTTCTTGTAAGCTAGACAAGGGAAAAGTTATAGCGATTCGCAAATGTATCGAGTTGGCATAATCTAACTCCTTCGAACATTAGGTAGGTTATCTCGCAGTCTTGAACGCGATCGATAAAAAAATGTCAAGGGCAGCATGTTTCCTGTTTTAGTATCAACTAGCGACCAACCCCGGCTTCGCAAGGGTAGCATGTTATTATACATATAAACCTTCCTCCTGAATCACTCTATCTATAAAAAAAACCGCATCAAAATCCGTTGTGTAATTTTAAAGATATAAGCAAATATACATACATACATACAGACGCGGGAAGCGACTTTGCTTTATGATGAAAAAAGCATATAAGTACCTATTCTATCAGTTATCTGGTTCCCATAATACAAGCTTTGCTTAGTTAGGGGCTAGATGGCGCTATGTGTAAAGTCCGCCAATATTTATTAATTTATTTAAGTAAATGATAGATATTATAAATATAGGTAGGTAGGTAGGTATAGGTACCTACTAAAAGTCTAGTCAAGCGAAGATGATAGTAGTGATATATCATCTTCGCTTGACTAGACTTTTAGTAGGTACCTATACCTACCTACCTACCTATATTTATAATATCTATCATTTACTTAAATAAATTAATAAATATTGGCGGACTTTACACACAGCGCCATCTAGCCCCTAACTAAGCAAAGCTTGTATTATGGGAACCAGATAACTGATAGAATAGGTACTTATATGCTTTTTTTTTTAGGTAAGTACATAGGTACTTATTAGTTATTACTTATTAACACCCAGACACAGAACAAACATCTATGTTTATCACACAAATATTTGCCCTGGGTGGGGATCGAACCCACAACCAACAGCGCAGAAGGCAGAGTTACTACCAACTGAGCTGTGAGGCCAGTCTTAGCAATATCGATTTGTGCTTGAATTAGGGTTGAATTCATATCCGAAGTTTTTATTCCAAATTCGCAAAATCACAAGCAAACTTTACCACTTTATAGGTAATTATAATTGTAGGTTTATTTAAATTGATAAAATACTTACTGCCTACCTACTAATGTAGAGTAAAGACAAGAGTAAAGACATGTTCAGTAGTAGTAGGTTGGTAGGTACCTAGGGTAAGTAAAACGAACTCCACCTAGTAGGTAGGTACCTAACCTTTTTTAGGGTTCCGTACCCAAAGGGTAAAATCGGAACCCTATTACTAAGACTTCGCTGTCCGTCTGTCCGTCTGTCCGTCTGTCTGTCACAGGGCTGTATCTCATGAACCATGATAGCTAGACAGTTGAAATTTTCACAGATTATGTATTTCTATTGCTACTCGAACAACAAATACTAAAAACAGAATAAAATAAATATTTAAGGGGAGCTCCCATACAACAAACTTGATTTTTGCATTCCAGCGCCATCTAGTTTCATTTGATGTTACTACGTATTATAGGTACTTTTCGCGGTTTTCATGCGACCGCTCGGGGTTTGAGAGGTAAGATGAAAGAGGTTTGCGATTCCGCTGGCAGGTGGCGCTATTTTACCACTATCGGTAAAGTAAGTCGGTAAATAGGTGGTACTTCACATGATCGAATAAAAAGTTTGAAATTGAATTATTGAATTCATGTAGTTAGGTAAATAGGTACCTAGGTAGATATTATTAATTTCCAATTAATTTCGAGTTCGAATCCTGGCCGTGCATCAATGGATATTTCTGTTCGAAAAATGTACCTACCTATATGCGCGTTACACGTGTTTATAACAGTGAAGGAAAACATCGTGAGGAAACCTGTTAGTATTCTTGAAAGCGGCGACGGGATTGCAACCTGTCACGTGTGGAATGCTAACTACGTAGTAAGGTAAATAGGTAGGTTACGAGATATTATGAATTATTTTTTATGTTTCTAGGGTTCCGTATCTAAAGGGTAAAAAACGGGACTACTAAGACACCGCTGTCCGTCTGTCTGTTACCAGGCTGTATCTCGTGAACCGTGATAGCTAGACAGTTGAAATTTTCACAGATGATGTATTTCTCTAAAATCAGCATAAAATAAATATTTAAGTGAGACTCCCGTACAACAAACGTGATTTTTTTGCCGTTTTGATAATAGTACGGAACCCTTCGTGCGCGAGTCCGACTCGCACTTGGCCGGTTTTTTTTATTTGAATCTACGCTACATATAGGTACCTAACCTTGAAAAAACCCAGGAGAAACCGACGTTAACCTTCACATATTTTATTGTAAAAGTTTATAGTTGAGAATGTTTTTTTTTGCTGTGTAGGTATGTTCGACGAAAAGCAATTTTTACTTTACTTATCGTAAATTATAATTGGTTTTGGATCGATAGCCGACGACGTAAGCGAGCGCGTGCGTCAGAGTTGAGATTGCTACGTTTTGTTTCAATTGCCCGCCCACCGATCATAAACACAAAAAAAAATTACATCTTAAAAATATCCACGAAATTGATTCACCTCACAGCTCAGTTGGTAGCTTTTTCATGTGTAAAATCTCTCCATACAAAATGTCCATGCACACACATTTTTCGGGCGTTTTTTAAACTATTAGATAGGTAGGTAAAGGTAAATTTTGTAGTAATTATTTATTTATAAACTCAATAAATAAATTATAAAGATATTAATTAAACTTTCCCACAAGTTTTCAACCCATTTCGTTATTATAAGGTTTATTGCACGCATTCAACAAAAAAATAACCAATTAATCTTTTCCGAAACTATTTTCGTAGACCGGCGACATTGATTAGCCAATCAACTTTAAATAACGCAGTATTTTTTTTAAATAGCGTGAATTGTTTTCGCAACAAAATGCTGTCCAGATTTAAATACACGCCTTCCCCTCAATACGGGGGCGTACCTACCACTTTCGCCATTGAACTCAATATCCACTCGAAACAACAATGGCACCGTTGAATTAATATTTTTATTCAGAGAATTTGTTATTATCTCAATTACGTAGGAGTACCTATACCTACCTACCTCTTTATATTTTACCATTTAATAAATTAACTAAGATAATTGATGCAACTATTTAATTTAAACATTCTTAGTTACCTGGTTTTCTCAAACTTTCTTTAGGGTACCTACCTAGGTATAAACAAAAAAACTTATTTTAAATACTTTATCTATGGAGTAAAGTAGGTTAGTATTAATTTTCACCCGACTACGGAAGAGTTATGAATCGCATACACACAGGCTAAGTACGAGTAGTACCTATACCTACCTACCTGCCTAAGTCATTAATTCCTTCCCTTGGGTACACTTCAAACTTTTCCTTTCTAGCGAAAGTTGCATAATTTACTAACTTGATTCGAAGTTCGCGAGTTTTGTTTAATATGGCGCCAAATAAGTAGGCGTATCGTATCGCATACCCGGTGATTACTTTGTAGGATTAACGATGTATAGTTAGCCTAATGTACTTACGAGTAGGTACCTAATGAGCGAAGGCCGTGAGGGCAACGGGTAGACGGTCGGCCATGACCCTGTCAGTAGGTATACTTAGGGGCATTTGGTAGTAGAATGCATGGGAACTGCAGGCTACTGGTTGAGCTTAAAATCAAGCAAGTAATTATCTATGTGGAAAGTTTTGTACGAACCTCAAAAAACTAAACTCCTTTGATTCACTTTTATGGCATTTTGCTCGAAAACAAAGACGCAAAGATTTGTTAATTTGCATTGCACTGTGTTCGGGTATTTGTAACCTGCCTAATATGTATATTGCAATATGTAGTAAAAATAAATTATACCTACTTAGGTTTTTTTCCATGTTAAGTGGGGATTAGAAAATAAATTTAAAATACATTATGTTATGTTGTGTTGTGTCGGGTAGGTATCATTTCAAATAATATATAATGTTGCTAAACGCAACTATGGGAACGATGCAAATTGGCAAATAATTGGCAATCAATTTATTGACAATGTCGTCTATAGCCACTTTGCTAGTGTTGGTAGCTAATTGGGGGCGCGGCCTGATTTAGATTCTGGATTTTACTTAAATAGGTATAGGTATAGGTATAGGTAAATCTGGAAATAGCACACTACACTCTTGTGTATTTTTTCGGCTTTTGTTGATTCTTTACCTCTTGTAGTTTTCCCCTCTCGTTCCCATACGGTATTAATAACACCTAGGGTTGTATTGGTCCCTATTTACATAACAACCCAAAGGACCCAGCATTGAGCGATCGCCATCACCTCTCCATTTATTCAATTGAACGAGTTCGAGACCAATGGATAATCGCCGTAGGAATTCAAGTCTCGGTAATGTTAGGAAGTGCGTTTCAAAGTGATCCCTGTGGATTTATTGTAGACTAGCAGACACGACAGAAGTTGTCTTGTTCAAATTTAAAGCTCTTTCAGTTTATCTCGAATATTAATAATTTTCGGCCACATTCGAGGCGCCGAAGGAAATTTTGATGCTGTGTGTCATGTACCTATGTTCGGCACCAATTAATTGACTTTCATGGGAGCATTGGGAGCTATAGCTCCCGAGCAACTACGGTACGGAGTCGGCCCCCCTGCATGGCACAGTCTGGCCGCATGCCGCCGCAGATCTTCAACTTTACTATTCTATTGCTGTTCCATAGACAAGGTCGAATAGTTAACGATTGACTGTAGGTTCCGCGCCTAAATATCACAGCTCATTGAGTATGCATAAGAACATGGCGCTGCTGCAGTCTGGCGACCTTCAAGGCCAGCTGCGTTGATTTCCGTCCCGAAATAGCAGCCTTTAGTTGACCTTTAGGCAGGAAATATCTAGGCTGTCTACGTACATTCACCGGTCTACTACATACCTACATACAATACAGACCAGACAGTTTGCTAATGTAATAGATATAGATACCCATTGAAATAATCAATGATCAAAAACGTGAGTTATAGGATCGGAAAGAACAGGTCGATCAGAAGAGCAATAAATTTACCTACAACCTACAACAATAAAATCACAACTTATATGATTATTAGTACCTATTACTATCTTACTTATTAAGTAAAATATGTGAATAAGCATTTATTATCTAAAGGCATCACACAAGGTGAAGATTAATATAAAATATGTATAGACTTTATCGCTTGCAATAATGTACATACCTACCTAGACTTATATAGTTCGGCTACTTTCAAAGCATTATGGTGGTGGTACAATTACTTCCTATATTATTTTAAAGAACTTTAATAATATCAAAACTACCTACGCTGTTTTCGTTTTTTTATAAGATCTATCCAAATTCTTCGATATTTACTTTTAGCTAATGTAACGAAAATATCAAATTCATAGTCCCAATAATTTCTGCATAATTGTCAAGCAGATCTGTATTATTAAACACGGCTACGATCGAGACATTTACCTACCTACGTCTCCCGAGACGCTTTTGACCGAAAGAAAGAAGCTGCGATATAACATTCTACTATCAATACCCATCTTCGCCATGTGTAGTCGTTTAACATAATATTCAACGCTATACTAAATATCTTCACTGTGTGTGATGCTCTTTAGGACACTGTAAAATGATAAGTTAAACAAGACTGTATTCGTGGTATTACCACACGTCTAGGGAAATCCCCTGATAAAACTGACTTTTTTTTTAAACCTCTTGTTTGCATAATTGGCAAATGACCACGCTGCTAAGTTTAAACCATCTTGCCTATAACAAAACACTGTCTCAAAAGGTCACGATCACCCAGAACGCGTCCTACGATCCACCAACTTGAGGAATACAGATAGGTTTTTAGTTACCCCTCATGTGCCTGTAATTTTACCGACAACCATACCCATTCTTCGAAATTCATGAGGTTGTACTAAGCTGCCTACACGGTTGCAAAAAATCTGAAAAATATCAGCGGTTTCTTTTGTTTACACCACATGCAACATTGTAGCAGCGTATAGTGAGTTATATAAGTCTATGAATCTACGAAATAACACTACGAACAAGTCTTATTAGATACAATGGACAACGGAAATGTCATCAAATTGCAGTACATACCATTGCGTGTCTTGCCGTCAATTCGTTACAGCGAGAAATAAAAATACGTCTTATTTCCTAACATTATCTTTACTTACCCACATCCGCCCTCGTGGAAGTCTGAGTCGGTGGGTTTTTTTGTGGTTGTATTTGTAATCTTTTCATATTTTCCCGTTATCGCTCTTAAAATATTAGACGTTTGGCGTAAAATTGATACGGCTGCATTGTTTTCTTTACAAATATATTAAATAACAAAAATAACATGCCGTTTAAAATACCTACATTAATCTACCTATTTTTTTAAGGAATAACATTTCTGACCTGCACAAGGACGAATGGGTGGGTAGGTACCTGGGTACGCACAACATGAATGGGCAGTACAATTTCCGCAAACAGATACTAATAAAGTACATACTTATCAAATAAAACAATAATAGTCGGGTAAAACAATGTTATTGGTAAGAGCAGCTTCGCAGCCGCCACGTAACTATACCCATTGTTGATAGGCGTGAGTCAGACGACACTTTATCGAATTAGGTATTCATTCATACATTGCCCCGACCGATTGTTGTAATGTGCATTCAGAAAATTCCATGTAAAGATTTGCTTTGTTGCATTTGCAAAGAAATAATGCATTATACCTCCGTTAACGATTGACTCTATCTGCTATGTATGTATGTATGGTCTATACTTTAGCATAGGCATGTACAGTGGTGCCGATTACCTAGACACAAAAAGTTCTCAATAATTCCCACACTCAGTTAGCCACACAATAGTACCTAGGATTCCCGGGGCAAGATTACTTTGCTCCGCAAATCAAACCTACAATCTAAAAGTGGTCATAATTTCTTAACTTTTCGGTCTCGCCTCGAAGGTCGTTTATGGCGAATAGCTCAAGAAGATTTTTAGATGCTTTCGCAATGTTTCCAAGGAGCTCTGCTTGCTGCAGTCACTGACACAGATTGCGGGCGCATCCACGCAGAACTCGTGAGGTTGCTGACAGCACCCCATTTAAAAGGCAAATACGGTCAATTACGGTCACGACGTGCTCACACGGATGTGTCGATTTCAAGTATCGAAGTGATGAGTCTTGCTTGTGCAACTAGCACCACTTGCATCCATTTTGTAGAAATCATTACAAATACCTACATAAGTAGAATTATATTCTAGTTCCAGTTCCCATGTTCATACAAAACGAAAATATTTGATGGCATCTATGATTTGCTCAACTCTAGTGGAGAGTAGCTATACCTACCAGCCAAGACGTCCAAGTAAAACCAATTAGTTAACGTAGGCTTCGAAAAATTGGATGAGACTCAATTACTCTACTTACCAGTTATCTTGGTTGTTCCAGGTGTGTAGTGCGGTGGCGGGCGCGCTGGCGCCGGGCCATGCGCTGGTAGACGGCGCCATGGTGGGCGTGGGCGTCGCGGAGGGCGGCGGGGGCGGCGGCCCTGGCCCCGGGGAGCCCTATCCAGCCTACGGGGAGTACTACTCGGACCAGTACTATGTCCCAGACATGTGCGCCCACCCCCAGCAGCATCCGCAGCATGCGCACGTATGCACGCTGCCGCCAGAATACGGTGAGATCTCCTTAAATGCTCAAGGCCTCCGAAACGCAAGCGACGAAGTGGTTGTTAGTTATCTAATATAATAATTTCTGACCCTAAACTGGGATTCCCTGTGTCATATCTATTAAAATAAAAACATGAACTACCTACCATGGTATGGAAGCAATACATTAGAATCCACCGAAAATACCAAAAATAATCGTAAAGTCAGTTTTTATTGCACTATTTTTTTTTATAACTATCTTATACCTTACTAAGTAGGTATAAGTATGTGCCTGGTGTCTTGTAGGTATACTCGTAGGTATAGGTATTCGTGATTATCTACATAGCAAGTTTTATGTTTTTTAACTTTTAGGAATTAGGTAAGTATTTATATGATTAAGTAGGTAGGTAAAGTACCTACCTACCTAGATAAGTCAAAGTAACGTAACTCTGCTATGTTGTTTCAAATGCAGCTTTCTAAAATTATTCAAATTCTCTTCACTGCGCACAGCAACCAAACCGAGATGCAATATCAAACATCAAAGCTATTATTGCACAAACCTAGAATTCGACCAAACCACAATCAATTAGTGGCTGCGGTTAAACGTTAATTAAATTAATGGGAATTAGAACTAGGAAAATCACTTTTACTCGAGAAACAAAGAACTTCAAGGCTCTCGTGGGATTCGCGGCCCGACAGGCGGGTGTCCCGGCGACGATGTTGCTCAAGAGCCTGTGGTCGGTTGCATTGCGAGCAACAACTATGCAGCACGTTTCCGCCGCAAGCTTTATCTAAGAGCATGCCTATAAAAAGTGGATAATCCCACAAAGAGCGATTTCTACGAATAACCAAAACACGTTCATTCAACACAACCGCAAAGTTACGGAGCGGAACGGTCGGCGTCGATGTCAAAATAAAGCAAAACTTAGCCGCCCATGACATGACCTGCCACCGCCGTCGCCCCTCACCCGCCGCCCGCCTTGTGTCGGTGGGTCGCCGTCGCGTCGTCGACCGACTAGACTACCACACCCACACCACATTGTAGTCCCGGAGTGACAGCTAGGGCTACCAGATGGGATCACCAGAATATCTGGACAAATTTCAAAAAGTCTGGGTTTTGCATTGAGCTTAATGTACTACGTACTAGAGATGACACCACAAAGTAATAATTTGCGGTGCGCCTTGCGGTCCCTGGACCACAGTGGACTCAGTCCGAGTCTAATCTAACGCCTGTGACCATCGACTAGGCTATGTAGTCGATGCCTGTGACGCGCGAACGTGTTTTTCGTGGCGCTTACGACCTTTTTGATTGAAAGTAACTTAAGCCATTCAGCGGTCAGCGCTTTACGTTTCAATGTTTCGTTTAATTAATGGTTAAACTTTAACCATATAAATATTTATTTTACGCTGCAAGCGGACTTTAACTTTAATAATTGAAAATTGAGCAATTTATTTGGCTTGGATAGCTCCTAGTACGTAGTACATTAAGCTCAATGGGGTTTTGGGATAATTTTTGTGACAAATAAATATGCAGTAAAAAAATATTTTTATTATTAATATGTGACGGGACTATTTGCATTTCGCCGGGATTCCTAATAAATGTCGGGACAATCCCAATGAATCCCGCGATTCATTGGCAACCCTTGTGATAGCCGACTGTCTAACCTAGTTTTAAATATTCTTTTCTTAAGATTTTTAACAAGTAGGTCTTATAAAATTTATCTAGCTTTTTGCCTTGTGCAGAACTTATTTAACTATCGGGTAAAACATTTTCTTATCAGTTCGGTATTTCCTGTTAGGTAGGTAAGGTAGGTACCTTACATACCTACTGATAAGAGTTTTTTTTCTAGGTACCTAGGTCCTACTTTAAAATGTTTAAGATTATAAATAACTAAGTGTAGGTTTGGTAGGTAGATAATAGATAGGTACCTACCTACTTGATATAGGTACATTACATTAGCATACACAAAGTAGTAAAAGTCGTGTTTATCATTAACCAAACAGCCTAGACTCCTCATGCAAGGCGAACACTGTCAGACAACACATAAGGGCTACATATCCTGTGTAAACCACAGAGATATATTTGTAAACAACTTCAAAAAAAGAGGAGGTTCTCAATTCGAGTTTAAATTGTTACCTCAGAACTTTCGACTGGGTGAACCGATGATTCTTTTTTTATTTAAAAGGTGGACCTTCCTGTGTGGTCCCATTAAAAAAATAACACTTTTAAGGGTGAAAAAATAGTGGATGAAATTTTGTATTGGACTTATTTAAGTAATTCAATTTCTAACAACATGGCATGAAGTCGGTTTTATTTTTAGTTTTTTAAACGTAGTTATATCATTCCATCTTTATATTCCAGGTGGCATGCAGGTAGTGACATCAGCCACAATGATGCCCCAAATGATGCCCCCTGTGATGGACGAGAACATGCGTCATTACCTGGTGCATCAGCAACCGCACCCACACCCGCATCACGGCCCGCACCACCAGCAGCCGCACCATCAGCCGGCCCACCATCAACAGCCTCATCATCAGCCGCCACACCATTACGTAAGTTTTTTTTTCAAGTTTTGGTCAGATTTAGTATGACTTTATGATGACAGCATCTCAATTTGTAGCTCTACAAGTACATAAGTATCGTACATAGAAACTAACTGTTTTTTTTTAAACTTAGTACCTATAGGTACTGTATACTGTTTTTTTCAAACAGCTAAAAAGTGAAGTTTTTACCTGTAAGCAAGTCGAGCTGTCATCAAGATAAATCATTTTTTTAAGTACAATTTCAAGGCAGAACTTACATTTAATTAAAATGTTAGTAAAATTAAGGTTTTATTCTGAAATGTTATGTTTCATTCTGTCCTGTAAAGTTACCTCTATATTACGTTATACTTTGAACGTTATCAACACACTGAATTCAAATTTAATAAATGCCGCGCTCACCCATCCACTTAACTTAAAACCGCGCGGAAAGATTTTGGCGTTGCATTTTGTGCATTTACCATTTCTTTTTTGTATTTAAAAATTAGGGAAACCGAAATCAAACAAAAATACGCGTGCTATTATGACGGGATATTATACATAACATAATGATCAAGGGCAAGGGGGTAAGTAAGCATGAATCACTATCGTATCGGCAACGTATCGTACACAAAAAGTGTCAGTTTTGACATTTGGGCGATACGTCGTCGATAGTGGTTCGTGCTCCGACTTTGGCTCCGACCACAGGAGTCTCAGAACACCTACTTAGATATCAGGCTATGAACGAAGCGTACGTGTACGTCACTAAAACCTTCGTGACGTCTGACCTGACATTGACAAATAAAATATGGACTGACACACACGTGTCAGTTCATAATTTACAATCACATGAAAGAGGTAAAAAAACTGTGATGTCAATTGTCACTGTCAGATGTGTTTTTTTTTTAGTTTTTGTTGAATGTTTTGTATTGATCATCAAAGAGCATTTGATCATTTTGTTTGATTCTGAACTGAAAAAACGGCATCAATCAAACCAAACAATCAAAACAAAACAATGCGATCTTTTTCGTTTCAATTCAACTTTTCAACCTTCTAACTTTCGAAGAAAAATAAACTGAAAATATTTTTTGTCTAAAAGTCCTTGGCCACCAAGTTTACGTTTTCAATGTTTTGTGATTTGATTCAATCTACATACCTTGTTGGAAAATACGTTTGCCATGAAAATGCGCGAATTGGTTTACTTTTTCATTGCTTACCTTCTGTACAAACATTGCCGCGATAAAATTATTGATTTAAGTATCATACCTAGCATAGTATTTGTGACTACTGACAATTCTACGTCTGCCTTTTGTGCTCGAAAACAATTCAAAATTATCCGACTATATTCTGTAAACCATTTGGGCAACTTATTGTAAGTTTATGAATTGTAATCTAATCGTAGCCATGTTATACCTACCAAGCCAACACCGCGACTGCTGTACGAGAAACCTTATCACAATCGCACAGTTTGCGTTGGTACGTGGCATTGACGTGTACCTGAAACTTGAATATTCGGTGTATTCATGTAAACATTAACAAAATGAGTGATCCTGATCATGAAAACAAAGATAATCCATCCAAAAAAGGGACTGAAAAGGTCAGTTTGTTGTGCCTATCAATGGTTTCATCCACAGAAGGATTTTGTGGTTCATCAACAACAGATTGGTGTGTTTTTGTGCAAAAATTATGTTTTCACAAACCATTGTGATTGTTGGGTACCCTACCTGATTTTTAAAATATCAACTGTAGTTAAGTACTTAGTAGTGCTAGTGAGAAGGTATATTCTATTCAAGTGCTACTTATTGGTTTCATTTAGTAAGAATAGTGTTAATGTGCTTGTAGTAATGTTCAATTTTGTTTCAGGGACCAACCAATGGTGCCGGAGGTCCACATTTCTACCCTGGTGGCTATCCGCACTATCATGTCCCCACTCAACACCACAATATGCAGCATTCCCCACCTCCACCTGTTTTCCAAAATGAACGTGCCCAACGACAATATGTCAAACTCAAGCAGAAATTAGAGAGGAAACAAAACAATAGAAATAATGGAATTGGTAAGATATATCCTTCTGTATTCTTCTTCATTTTCTTCGCCTTATCCCATGTCATTACTGCACTACTCTGCACTTTGTCATTATCGGCGGCAGGCTAGTCATGGTAAAGCTGACATGCCTGCATTATCCAGCCACAATATATTATATCCTTCTGTATTCAAGATACCATATTATTTACTATACTAATGTCAATTGACATCACTAATGAGTGTATATAAAACTGTAGATTACTGCCCACTTACTCAATATTTTGGTTATCACCTGCAAAACTTAATCCACAGTGTAAAGTTCTTTTTACTTTTTTTTTTAATTAAATACTTAAGGTGTCCATCTTCATTCCCTACCAGTCTTTTAGAGCCTGGCCACGTAAAGGCTAAAGTAGAGAATGTAGTTTTAAAATCCTGTAAGATAACTCAATCTCTTTTTTTGCTCTTAATAATTCAGAAGTGAACTCCGGTGCGAGTACACCATCCCTATCACCGCGCAAGGAGTTGAATGGCCGCAGTGGTGGTAGCGGGGGAGCTTCATCAGGCGCATGGTCTGAGGGCGAAGGCTCCTCTGCTGGAGCTTCTGTCCAAGGGGACGATGACACTGATACCCAGGCTGTGTTGGACCTGCTGTCTGCTACGAGGACTCCACAAGTGAGGATGCCATTCTAAGTTTACTTTCACACTCAGTTATTGATTGAAAAATGTAAACATACTTTGTATACCTTTTCTTTGGGATTTTTGTTTCTAAATTATTACTTACTATGTTAAATTTTTGTTTCCCGTGGTTTATGGAAGATTTTCTTTTGTTCATTAAGATAAATTAAGACATGGGTACAATGTCTAAAAATACTATACTAATATAAATATTTATAATTCCAGGTAAGTGACATGACTCCAACAAGTGCCCTAGTGCAATGGAACTCATCTTTACCTGAGGGAGTGACCGTGCCCAACATCGAGCTCACGTACGAACTGCTGCTGGGCGACCGCGGCCGGTACAAAGCAATCTACAGCGGACCCTCTTTATCTTGTCGGTAAGTAAAAGTAATCAAGCACCTAATAGGGTCTTCAGTATTACCATTAAACCTAAATTCGATCCATGTCGTCCGATGCTCGTAGATGCAAACGGTCGGTTCTGTTGACTTACGTCCTTCCGTTTAATGTTCAGGGTTCGCGACCTGAGACCCGGGTGCGAGTACTCGGTGTGCCTGCAGATCCGCGCAGGCGAGTTGACCGGTGCGGCTAGCGAGGCAGCCACCTTCCGCGCTCCCCCCGCCCCCCCCCGAGGCTCTCCCCGCGCCGCGCGTCTCCACGCGCCTGCGCACCTCCATCATGCTGCGCTGGCCTTCCGCACAAGACAACGGCGGCCGTATCACCCATTACATCATCGAGATGGACGCCGGCGAGGGATACGTGGAACTGACCCGTCCGCGCACGCGCCAGCACACCGCTAACAACCTGCGCCCTCAGACCCGCTACCGCTTCCGCATCGCCGCCGTCAACGAATGTGGCCGCGGCGAGTGGAGCGAGGAGACCGTCGTGTGGACCGCCGGCTCGCCTCCCCCCGCCCCCATCCCGCCAGTTCTGCGCGACGCGACACCGGATGCGCTCACGCTCGGCTGGGAGAAACGCGCCGATGAGGAGTACACGCTGCAGATGGACGACGCGGCGCGAGGCCACGGCTTTCTGCCGGTCTACGCGGGGCCCGACGACGCCTACTCGTGCGTCGGGTTGCGCCGCGCCACCGACTACCGCTTCCGGCTGCGCGCCGAGACCGTCGACGGACAGGGGCCCTGGTCCGCGGACGTGACGTACCGCACCCCGCCCGAGCGTCCCGCCGCTCCCGGCCGTCCAGCGCCAAAGGGGAAGATCCACTCTCGCGCGTTCCGCCTGCGCTGGGAGCCCCCGCCGGAGGACGGCGGTGCGCCGCTCGAGAGCTACACCCTCGAACTGGACGCGGGCGAAGGGTATCGCCCCGCCTACAGCGGACTAGAGCGCGAGGCTCATTGCGATCGTCTCCAGCCCGGCACGCCATATCGCGCGCGCGTTCGCTGCACCACCTGCGCGGGCGAGAGCGACTGGTCCACCGCCGAAACCGTCACCACCGAGCCGGCGGCGCCCAGCGCTCCCGGCGCCCCCGAGCCCGCCGCCACCCCGCGTCCCACCGAGCTGTGCGTGCGATGGAGCGCACCGGACTCGACCGGCGGCGCTCCGCTCACCGAGTACCGCGTTGAACTCGAGGATGACGGGGAAGTGCGGCTCGCAGCCAGCGGTCTGCGCACCGAGTGCCTGGTGCGCGACCTTCGGCCCGGCCGCCGCTACCGCGCTTGGGTGACCGCCTGCAACGCGGTCGGAGCTGGCCCCGCCTCGCCCCCGTTCGAGTTCGCGACCCCACCTGCGCCACCAGAGGCGCCCGCTCCGCCGGTCGCCCGCGCTGAAGGCCCACGCGCGGCGCGACTCGAATGGATCCCGCCGAGCGACAACGGCGCTCCCGTGCTGGACTATCGGCTCGAGATGAGCACGCGCGTTGACGACGCGTTCGCGGAAGTGTACCGCGGCGTCGAACCCTGCTGCGCGGTCGGCGAGCTGGTGCCGTTCTCGCCTTACTTCTTCCGCGTGTGCGCGCGCAACGCTGCGGGACGCGGGGCGTGGTCCGGCGCGGGCGACCTGCTGACGCCTCGCGCGCCTCCCGCCGCTCCCGCTGCGCCTCGCCACGAGGCCACCGCCGACTCGCTGCGTCTCGCGTGGCGCGCGCCCGCCGCTCACGGCGCGGAGGTGCTGCGCTACCGGCTGATGGTCGACGACCTCGCGATCGAAACCGAGGGCCCGACACTGGAGAGGCTCGTGAGCGACCTGCGACCGGACACCGCGTATCGCGTGCGCGTGGCGGCGCTGAACGAGCTAGGGCTCGGCGAGTGGTCGGAGGAGGTGCGCGCGGCGACACGGCCGCCTCCGCCTGCGCCACCGCGCTTGAGCGCCACCTCTCCCGCCGCCCACAACCATTTGCGCCTCGAGTGGGAGGCGAGCGGCGGCGAAGGCGCGGCCTACTGTGTGGAGATGCGCTGCGGGGAAGCGCGCGAGTTCCGCCTGGTGTACCGTGGCTCGGCGCGTTCCTGCAAGGCGAAGAAGCTGCGCGAGGCCACCGAGTACTGGTTCCGAATCCGCGCGAGCGACGAGCGCGGCGGCCGCGGCCCTTGGTCGGCCCCGGTGCCGGCTCGCACATCCACCGCTCCTCCACCCACATTGCGCGCGCCGACTCTTTCGCAGCCGATATCTAGACGCGCCTCCGTCGCGTGGGACGCCGTCGAAGACGCCGAGTACGTGCTGCAGTGCGCTCGCGCCAAGGATCCCGTTTTCAAACAGGTACTTAAACGAAACGTTTCCGTGATCGCTCATGTATCGTTATCGATTTCCTTAACTTCTCTACCAGCAGCAGCAGCTTTATATGTTTTGATAATTAAATGTTTGCTTTGTGCAGGTGTATGCGGGCACGGAGCCTTCGTTCGAGCTGAGCGAACTGGAGGGTGGCGCGGAGTACCTGTTGCGCGTGTGCTGCGTGCGCGGTGGCCAGGCAGGCGCTTGGTCGGGCGCCTCGCGACTGTCCGTGCCATCTCCGCCACCCGCTCCCCGCGCCCCCCGCCGCGCCCCACGCCCCCCTCGCGCTCTGCAGCCTCGCCACTTGGCTCTGTTGGTGGCTGTGGCGTTCCTTTTGCTGGCTGTGCTGATGGCTGTGCTGCTGGAACGCATCTTCGTGGAGCCGCAACCCTGACGCGAGCTGGCGGAGGCGCGGCCCCGCGCCCTCGCCCGTATCGTCTGAGCGCACGCTCCGATCGACCCTACCCTTTTTATAGACGTATATCTCGTCTGGAGCTCGTCTCGTCCGCTCCGGTCGAGTGTTTCCCGAGTTTAATCTTCGATGCCCCTCGGGGGGCGTGGCGCGTGCGACCGACGTCCGTGCGTTCGGAGGTTCGCCGTAGCATCAATCGCACGAGAGTGAAGCTGCGTTTTATAAAGCATATTTTATATAGGTAGAAGTGGAAGCTTTGCAATATGTGTTTCTTGTGTCTAATTTTTCACAATTTTTTCGTAATCTAGTCTCCGCTTGTAATTTGTTATTTCACCGTTGGGAGGAAACTGTGGTATATTTTATTTATACATATATTGAAATATCAAATGGTAATATTTGATTTAAATAGTGATATCGTCGAGTGTACTTCCAATATATTTTAGTAGTCTCCTTAACTTTGTACCTATTTCGTACATTTGATATTTTTATAAAATTGATTGGTCTGTTGCATGTTTTTATCTCTTTTATCAGATTTAATTATAAGAGTTAGCAAACAAGGTGCTCTATTATTATTGTAAAGTTTTTTTGAGAGGGTCGTGGCCCCTCGCTCTCCAACGATCCAGTGCAAACTGTGATGTGTATTCCTTATGCGAATGAGACTGATTTTACAACTAAAGCTTTGTTTCTAGAATTGATTCAACAGCTAAGATATGTGTTTCGACTACATTTTATGCTATTTACATTACAGCTGTAATAATTGTTGTTGTACGTAAATAGCATAGACTCTAATCAGTAAATGCGGAATACGCAGCTATACTCCCGAATGCTTTTTATAATTATATCGATGCGTCTATTTATATTGTATCGTCAGTAATGTATTACATTAACTTGTAATCATACATACATAGAACATGACTTTTATTAATGACATTATATAGCATTAGAGTAATTTGTTTGTAAATTAGAGATTACGAATTTTCGAGATTGTTACCACCCGGTATAAAGGTACAGAATTGTGAAATTCCTTCTAATTTATTCTCTCAAAGTAAAAAATGTTGTACGAGCTATTAGCATCGTCCAATTAAGTAAGCTCCCATATTCGATGTTTGTAGCATTCATAAAGTTTTAGCCAAATTTTAATCCGGTACCTATCAATAAATACAATTTTAAACGAATTTCATTTTAGATAAGGAAAAATGAATTTAATTATTCTTTATTCATTATTATTATTAGACTAATGTGTGTACGGGGTATTATTATATATTTAAATATCGATGTTTCTTAGTATCAATTATTATTACCTACGTACGATTTAATGTTGTTTCGTGGAACTTATTAATGTCATACATACATAATTATAATGAATAATGTCATATTTACGTAGGCCTTTAGCAGAGGAGATCTGCTTGTTTCCGTCGTCAGTATCACTAGATATTAGTACACATTGCGGATGAGATTACGTGACGTGAAGCACTAACATGCATAAACTATCCCGTAAATATATGATATTTACTCCTGTGATTAGCTTATTCATTTCTCTATACTATCGTTTATTATCATTGTCATAAACATTCCTAGGGTAATTTAAATGTGTTATTTCCTTCGGTGTTACTAAAATATATCTATGGTAGAAAAATAATTCACTTGTGCCTATTTCCGCAAGGCATAAAGGTGAGCGCAGCTTACCGTGTTATATTTGAGCTAATTAATTTTTCGAAAATTTTATAATTATGATGTGCAATTAACAATTTAATTATTATTTATCGCTTAATATAATATTTATTTTTTTAGGAATTGTATCTGATTAAATATTATGTAGTGTCAATAAAGGAATCGATGTTCCTAAGTTTTACATGTTGTACAACACTTGAAACAAGCTAAATTGTGTACTGCAGTCAAGCATTCCAAGTTAATTCCACTTGTAAATAGGCCTAATGAAATTTGCGACTATGTGAATGTACATCTTGCTTTGAAATGTAAATAATCTGATGTTCACGAGCTTCTTGTGAAGGGCATGTTTAGGTACTGAACATGCATGCCAATTCATTATATTAAATTACACTGTGTTGACTAAACGTTTTAGATTAATGAGATATGTTTAACGGGGATAACATCTCATATTGTATTTGTGTTTAAATAAGTACGTATAACGAAATGTATATGTTTATAATATAATATTTGATGATGTTATTATGTATACAATTTATTAAACATGAATATATCAATAAAACTATATTTTGTGTAAATTGAATGTTTAATTTTCTTTCTATAAAAGATGCCAAAATCTACGAATCATTACTGTAATTTTTTTGTTGTAATAAATTAAACCTTACAAAAGTACTAACAACTTACAAAAACTTAGTATTCTACCTACACTAATGGCAAAGTATTGGTCCTATAAAATAGACTAGAGAATGTTTTGTACTATGAGTATTAATATGATCAGGAGCATACCTTGCGAATAGTCTAATCTATTAGGTTGGGGGAAACAGTTGGCACGATTTGACATTTTCGCTGTAAATCTCGGAGTAATTAGTTAGGTAAGTCTTCTCCCTCGTTGATATGTGGTCGATGCAGCCTTTGAATTTGTGGGGAAATATGTTTTTAGCTGTTTCAATTTCTTCTGTGATGCCACCTGAAAATAAAACACAATTGGGGACGTCGCAATTAAAAAGTCCAATAAAAATAATCTTAAAAAAGCTTTTCTATAACTACCCACCTATGTATAATTTAAGATCATCATAATCGGATGCGACATGCAATCCTGGTTCTTCAACGTACGCTAGCACTTTGTCTACTAATAAACTTATGTTATGCTTTTCCATCCTTAGAACCAAAGTGTGCCATTCGCCATCAGCCAAGAAACCAGCTGTAGGAACCAATCTTGATAGAACTCTGGAAGATTCTGGAAGTTTTACTGATTGGCTTGATAGCTTCAAAATTGAGTTGTTTCTGTGGAAGGACCAAACGAGGCGTAGAAGTCCGTTTTCTAAGCCCACTCCGATGTAGTCCGCGTCCTGTGAATCAAAAAGGTACCTACAATATCATTTTTCATAAACTATGTTCAAGAAAGAAAATAATCGGCAAAAACACAATATCACTTTAAATTACCAGTGCTCTGCTTGTCATTGAGATGATCTCAAGAGCTTTTGAGAGCTTTTGAAGTTATTGGCCCTAGGAGTGTGCCTTGTGATACCCACATCGAACGATATGACGACAAACTATAACTAGCACCTAATGAAACTACTACCTACATATTTCTGACAATGTGCAGACATTTAAGCCGCATGATTTTACTTGTGCTCAAAAAACGGTCAACTTATGATACGCACAGCCAGTGCACAGATCTAGAACATGATCTAATGGGACTTAGAACAAAATTATATACAAACTCGTGGACAAATTACCATATCAGCCCAGAGCAGCAGCGCGTCCTGCATAGCGGTAGTAAAATTGAGTGCGATGTACGACGGAAAGCCTGTGGTAGCTCGCTGCTTGCCTGTCAACCGTTCGGTATCGCGTTGCTTTGAGAGAGATATGAGCGAGTTTCCTTCGAACTGCGGGATGGTTATGTTGATATCTGAAAGAAGACAATCATGATAATCGGCAGTCGTGGTCTCTGTCTGGGTTCAAGAGCACAAAATCGAAGGAAATGGCAGAAGAATAGAGGCTTCTTTAACCCAGCAGTGTTCTCTAGTAGTAGAAGTCCTTGTATAATCGATCGTGGCCGCTTAGCAGCAACGCTATTAGCTCTACTCTACATCTAAATGGTCTCTAAAAAGAAGCAGGAGACACGAGAAAGATGAGATGTTTTTCATCGCATACCGTATCGCAAAAATTAAAAAGCGGTAAGTGACAGAACTAAGCACAACAGTTGTGACCAATGTTATAGTACGAATTCCAACCATGCAGATGGTCTGTTCCTACCCTCCTTGACCTGACTTACTCTGTTCGCAATTAGGTCCAGCGTATCCAGTAGCACAGACACAGCTCCCCTCTCTGCATTGACCCCTAGGGGGCGAGCAGAGCGCAGGGGAGCATGTAGCGTGACGTCGGCACCTGCTCCCAGCCCCCGTTGCCCCCGCTGCCCCTGTGCAAGAGCACCTGGCTCTGCCCCCCTCTATGGTACAAGTGCCCCCTCCGCAAGTCTCGCCGCCGCACGCTGTTCCGTCACAGTCGTCGACGTTTTGACCCTCTGGAGAAAAATATTAAGGTCAGCCATAATGTTCCATTTAAAAAAATACCAATACCTATTATTATCATAATTACCTATATTAAAAAACCTAGCTCTCCAAGAAGGATCAATAGGGGTGTTCAAGTTAATATGGGGTATTTAGCGATTGAGAACGACCTGCTCGATGTAGGTCAGAGCTCCCAACATTTTGATCGTCGCTAGAAAATCTATACTGTATAGTATATAATGCACCTTTGATATTATGTTGCTCCAAAACAATGAGGATGTTGTTGACATTAAGGTTCCTGATGCAGCCGGTGAACGATTCTGGAGATCCTGACATCGCGTCAAAAGGAAGCGTCGACAAGTCTTTGGCACCCCCTAAAAACAACAAAACCACCGATAAGTTTGACTGACCAAATTCATATTTTAGTTCAACAGTTTCTAAAAGTAACTTCGAGAACTGATAATACTTACAAAACAGCTGCTGGCAAAACAGTACCATGCAGATAAAAGTGTGTGTTTCATATCATAGTGAAGTCAATAGCATCAGTGCTCAGTCTCAGCGCAGAGTCCACCCACACATTATAGGTACATAACAGACTACAGATGTCGTATCGACCCACCATCACATATACCAGTGAACTTCACGTATGAACGTGTATGAACACTCACCCAGAATAATGGTAGCGTTGCTGTTAGTGTGAGGGTATGCGTGTGCTAGCATGGCTTCAGTGCTAAGAGCAGAGTCCACCCACACATACAGCCGGCTGCCATAGCGACCCGCCTTCACACTGTGCCATTGCGACATTGATAGGACCACGCCGCTACGGACTAATGACGTCACGCCGGAAAGACGATCTGTAAAACCAGAGATAGTTTTTGTAATCAGCACTGTGTTGGATCATCCAATTAAACTCTAAATTGGATGTTAATTGTTTCGACGGCTCTTGTAGGTACTTTTAAAGAATCATGGTTATTACACTATTGCACACTGCTTTCTAGTGTTCTGTCTGCAAAATATGCCGGTCTCATGCTATTTGGGTAAGTTCGTATGAGGTACCTTGTAGAATAGCCAATTTTTGTGACGGGGTTTTAGTATACTATAATGTTGCTCCAAAACAAAAAGGATGCTAATAGGGTAGAATTTTTACTCTCTTAATCCGACTCTACTTAGAAAGCGAAGATGGAAAGTCACATTACACTAGTTCCTTAAGAGCTAAAAACTATTGTTCTCACCTGTCCATCTGTATTCCAGCAATCCTCCCTGCATAGACAATGCGGTATAGAAATGGGGTGTGTCCGCGAAAATGACGAGGCCTCGTTCCTTAGTAGGTTTTATTTCAGCTTCCAGTGATAAACTCACGCTCGAGATGGAGCGGGAATGGAGTTGAATGTACGAACGAATCCCGGTGAAAAGAACATCGGTGGGCAGCAAATCTGTAAACAAATCGGTTATCAATGCTGATTGGAGTTTGTTTATATTGTCACTGGTTCTTTTCTTGATACCTTGCGATTGAATATATTGTAACCTGCCTCTATTTATATAACGAAGGTGATGAAAATATTCAGTGCGCTACGCAGAGGTTCCATCATGCATTATGTATAGAAAATCCCTGTCAACCATCAACCAATGAACTTAGAGATTATACACACTTGAATAAGTTACACACTTTGACAATTTCGAACCAATCGAGAAGGTCATTTCCAATATTCTACTACCAACTTCATCAGAACAGTCGAATACAAGATGTAAATACTTTTATTTACTTTTCTAGAATGTTCTGACCTTGACCACAATTGACACCAGCCTTCCCATAGGGGCAGTCGCACTGAGCGTCCGAATCAGCAGCGACAACACACTGCCCGTTACATTTGGAAACGCTGCGGTCGCAAGGGTTGTGTGAGTGCGAGCAAGTCGGCCCAAACCATCCTTCAGTGCAGATGCATCTGAAAACAACCGTTCGTTGATAAAATATTTTAGAGCACCTCTAAATTGCGAAGAGAAAGTAATTTTCGAGGTCGAACTTGACCTTTAAAGGTGGAAATTTAGGGAAACTACATGGAATTAGGAACTCACCCATACGTAGCAGGTGAGTGGATACAAACACCACGAGGCGCTTTGCAGGACCTAGCAGTGCATTGTTGTACTCCGCATTGCCCCACTCCCCTTCCCCCCAACGCTCGTCCGCCCCCAACGCTCTGCCCCCCCACTTCCCACAAACAGCCTCGCCAGCCGCTGTGCAAAGGCAAGTCGTGGGGAAGGTCAAGGAAACTCTCTGAAGGGTGACCTCCTGGATAACAAAAGAACAAAAAAAGCTTTATTTAAACGAGAAGCCTTGATGCGCAAAAAATAAAAAACCGGCCAAGTGCGAGTCGGACTCGCGCACGAAGGGTTCCGTACCATTATCTATAAAAACGCCAAAAAAATCACGTTTTGTTGTATGGGAGCCCTTCTTAAATATTTATTTTATTCTGTTTTTAGTATTTGTTGTTAAAGCAGCAACCGAAATACATAATCTGTGAAAATTTCAACTGTCTTGCTACTGCGGTTCATGAGATACAGCCCTGTGACAGACAGACGGACGGACATACAGACAGACAGACAGACGGACAGCGAAGTCTTAGTAATAGGGTTCCGATTTTACGGTTTGGGTACGGAACCCTGAAAACATTGAACCAGTAGCGATCCTTTTTACACATGATACATCTGGCAGTTGTGAAATAACTATAGAAACAGATCCTATTCGTCCAAAAAGCTATGTATAAAACACTAACATACCAATAAAAAGATAAGACATGAGATTCATTTTAGCGTCGCTTCCTACAGCAGGCGCATTGCCTGTGACATTATGACGTCCGTCCACATTGAGACCGGCGGTCCTTCCACGGCGCCATACCCTCAACGAATGACCGCCCCTACGAGCGCTCAATGCGCGTGAGGTGAAAATACGCCGAGGACCTGGAAAGTAGAAATGATGAGTTATATAATAGTATGTACCCTGGGTTCATTATGGGAAATAATTTACAGTGACAGGTCATTTCAATCAGAATAATGGTTAACAATAAAGAAGAACCCCCCACGCATTCAGTGACTGTTGACTGTTGGCATGGATCAACTCCAACTGAATCAACTCTAGTGTTGTAGTTCATATGTGGTCCGAAGAAAGTCATAGCTTACTATATGTTTAAGCCAAGAACTTACAGCTTAACGTGCCCTCAGCATAATTTCGTATGTTTTAAATCAGAAGAAAGTTGCTTGGAAAAAATCGCATAACATTAGGTATCTATTTATCTATCGTATATGCTTGCAAACTCAGCTGAGCTACGTTACGTAACAAGCACGTCTAACAATGTCCTAGAATTAATTAACTCACCACTACCCATATTCCAAGTCAGCATAATATACCCTTTCACAAAAGTGAGTGCCATATGCTGACTCCTCGCGTCATGTTTTCCATTCTGTCCCACAAACGCCAGTAGTGCTATCTGGTCCATATCCGCTGTTTGGAAACGAAGACGGAGGTCGAAACGGTCGGAGTTGACGGCAGCTGGTGATAGCGGGTAGAGGAGGTAGGAAGAGATGCCCGTGCTGATTGGTGACAGGGATGGACGCGTGATTTCAACATCTGAAAGAAAAAAACTATATTTCATACATAGACACAGTGCACATTATCTTAGACTTACTTCTTTGACATTGTTTTCATGTAACAATCTAACAAGAATTGACTTAGAGATGAAAATAAGGCAGTTAATTAGATTTCATTTGCGAAACACATCATTTTCAAAAATTATCCCTCCAATTCTATATCCTGCCAATTAGGGAAGCTCTTTGAAATTAAAACCTGAATAAGGAGTTTTCGTTACTTCTACCTAATACAAGGAGGCGCTGCACTATTGAATAAATCTGGAATCTTTACTCCAAGCAGTTGAACAATACTTTCTAGACAAAATAAGTATTTTTTTGCTCTAGGATGCACTTACTGTATTCACAGAAGATGCCGTGTTTCCCGTAAGGACAGAGGCATAGGAAGCCGCTACCAGGGTGTCGCACGCAGCTACCTCCCGACTGGCATGGATTGTGCTCGCACACTGAATGGTTGCAGTGTGCCCCTGTCCAGCTAAAACATAAAAATACATCTCATGTAGGTACTTAAAACATTGTCAAATTATAATTTTTGCAATTTCATGATAAGAAATATTTTTATACGTATAATCTAAGTCTTAAGGTATCTAAGTATTTATTTCAATAAAATCACCTTAGGAGCTATACTTTATAGGTGAAGCTACGCCTGTTCGCGACCAAGCCTAGAAGGATATCAGTGGCCTGAGCACGAACCACTATCGTATCGATAACGTATCGTCTAAATGTCAAAACTGACACTTTTTGTATAGAATGGAATGGAATTTTGTATAGAATACGATAGTGGTTCATTCTTAAACATGGATTACTAAATACATACCAAAAGAAGTTCTGAAAAAATGACACTAATTATGTTGTTTGGTCTTCCGATTGATATGTCCTTGTAACATATCAATCTAAGATTTAAATAGAGATCTGAGAATGTCTATCTATTTTTGTACCTCAAACAAACTGCTACGAAATGTTAATTTCTTACAAAAGACTTCAACGCGTCTGCTACGCTTGGCCAACTAACCATGCATGTCAAAATGAAAAGTTTACCCGTTAGCACAAGAGCATCTGTAGTTTCCATCCCTATCTGCACACGTGCCTCCGTTAAGGCAAGGTCCAGAAAGGCAAGGCAGCGACAAGCATTCTGCTACTTCTGCAGCTTCGACAGCGTCGCCAAAAACTTCGAGTTTTTCACCGTTCACCTGAAGAAAGACTCTTCAAGCATTTATGACAAAACTGAGACGAACATTTTAGAGCATAACCAGTTGTTCCCAGAAGAGGTTAGAACTCAACAATTATCTTGTTGAGTTCTAACCTAGAGTGGAGCTATCTTCCAAAGAGATCTATCTAGAACTCCGTTTCACATACCATCAAATCTTTGATGCATCCAATAAATGGCTTGATCTCCTCGTCCTTCAAGTCCGGTGAGTTTCCCAAGTAGAGCGTAGTGTTATGGTCCAAAGCGCTGATGTTGGCGATTTGTCCACCACTCATGGCTACAGTGTCATTGAGACGAAGTGTAGCATTGCAATGATGCTCGTTTGGGTACAAATCAAGCCTGCAAAAGTAATATTTATTTATCAATAGCTTTAATTACTTTATTGATCAATAAAAACATCGTGAGGAAACCAGTTAAATCTCTACCGTATTTGGGGATTACAGTCGTGATGCGATTATTTATCCGGCATTGTTCCTTCGAGCCGGATACCCAGCGCCCTATGGAATTACATAACAGTTGACATCAAAAACACTAACGTCATAATTCTCCACTTACCTAGTTTCAACCTGCATCGGGTACCCTTTATTGACAAACGTTTTCAGCTCACTTAGCAGCATAGTCTGATATCCGCACGAGAACTTAAACTTCAATAGCCCCGAGCTCATATACAACTGCATATAAACCCCAGTGGCTATATCCACATGCATGATCTGTCCATCTGATAAAAGGGTCTTCGCATTAAAAGCGATGTCAATCGATGTGGTGTTCTGAAGCTTGTGGGCTATGAATGAGTTTCCGCCGAATGCTGCTGAGATTATCGTGATCTTCTCTTCGCAGAATCTACCTCCGTAGTTGAAGGAACAATGGCACTGCGTACAAGGAAAATATACTTTATAACGTTAAACTCGCTTTAATTCGGTAAACGAGCGATTTATATCTCAAAGATATCAGCAGTAGAGGCTAAAACTTTTCTGGCCTACTGATAGTTTAATATAGCTGGATTTTGTTTTGTATAAAGACACAAAATTTCGATTTCAATTGATTAATTTGATCTTTGAGGCATTCAATTTCATATACCTACCCACAGCTAGAAAAATCTTAGACATTTTCTCTGATAGATATTTCAGCTACAAGATAATCGTATGTATTATGTATGGATAAATAATTATGTCTAATTAGGAACTACTTTACTTACCCGAATGCCAACAGGAGAATTGACACAAATTCCATGATCGTTGCAAATAGAATCAGTACATTCAGACTGCACTGTCGTATACCCATGAGTCACAGTTTCAGTTCCTGTAGTCGCTTCCATTTCTGTGGTCGTGAATGTTATAGGCGTCACTACCTCTGTGGGATGTTCTGTAGGCGTGTCTGTAAACATTTTGTCAGTAGAATCACCGCTTGGTGTAGTCGTTACCTCCGCTGTAACTTCGTTTACAGTTGTATCTATAGCAGTTGTAGTTTTTTCAGTTGAAGTCTTGGTTTCAGGCTCTGTATATTCTTTCACTGTTGTGGTGTCTGTAGTGACGACAATTTCGGTTACATGAGTGTTAGTTGTAGCAGAGGATGTTATAGTTGTTTCTTTCTGTGTATTATCTGAATCTATCGTTGCTGTAGTTAAATCTTCTGTTACTACTGCCTCTGTAACAACTTGCGTAGTTACTTCTGTGTTGGCTGCAGTTGTTATATAATCGGTTGTTGTTTCACCATTGTTAGTAGTAATTGCAGTAGTTTCTTCGTTAGTGACTGAGGATTTTGCTATAGAATCGTTTCCAACAAAAGTGGTTGTTATAACATCCGTAGTACTATTTTCAAATAGTATGGTGGTGAATACAGATTGGGTTGGCCATAGTGTAGGGGCGATGTATTCACAGTCGTAAGTGCCATTGTCTATTATGAGACAGTCACATAGAGCCCCAGTTAACTGAGGAGGGCAGGAGCATGTGAAGTTATCAACACCGTCGATGCATGTTCCGCCGTTCATACATCTGTGGGTCGGAAATACTAGTAAGAGCTTTTGTTCAAGACTTTTGATAACCTAGGAATTGTTTGATCTAGCTCAAGAAAGGATATCAGATATGTGGTACAAATGGAAAAGGGTAGTTAATTTGAATCACGCACTACTTGTAGAAATACCTACTATAATGGTAGGGTAAGAGTCCATAAAAGAATACCTGGGTCCAAGTAAGCACTCGTCATATTGAAGCTCGCATCTCTCCCCGTGGAAGTCAGGAACGCAGTAGCAAACCCTTACTCCGTCTTCTACCACGCAAAGGGCATCGTTGCTGCAGGCATTTTGATCGCAAAACTCTATCTGGACCTCGCAGCTTTTGCCGGTAAATCCTAAAAAAATATATGTATTGCAAAATTCGGTTTTCTAAGAAGCAGCCAACGCAGCGTCAAATCATGCATTTATTAAAAAAAAAAAACAAACCTTCCTCGATCCTGAAATAAATATTAGTGCTGTGTTTGTTTGTACAGTGAAATGTGATGTTTTTATAGAGATAATAAACCTATCGTAGAATGTGCCAGCTAAGTAGGTAGAAGAAAAAAATGTTTGTATGGCTATGCCTTTGCCATTCGGGTATTTGGTATAAGAAGAACAAGTTTATGAAGAGGTATGTTACCAAAAGTGCAGGCGCACATGTAGTCAGCATGGACGTCGATACAAACACCGCCATTCTGACACGGATTGGACTCGCATTCGTCTATTTGATCATCGCATTTTGGACCGGCCCATCCTGCAAAAACGTGATCTTGCAGGTGAACTGGTAGAACAGTGTGAAACGATGAGTTTTGTATCGTGTGAACTGTTAGTTGGATTTATCTTAAAATAAGTGTTTATGAAGTCTGATGAGCGAATTACACGGGTGTATGGAGTAACTTTGTAGTTGAAAACGGTCCACTAGAGGCGCTTGTTTAGTTATATATATAATAATATTAATATTCTCGAAAGTTTCCTTAGGCTAGTTTTCTTAAAATATCATACCTGGCAGGCACTTGCAGTAGAACTTGAAGCCAGGCCCCTCAATGCATTGCCCTCCGTTATAGCACCTAACTTCTTCAGTACTGTTGCACACTGCAATATCGATCTCGCAATGCTCTCCAGAGAATCCCGGTATACAAGAACAGACGTAGCCGTTGGTTAGATCGATGCAAGTTCCGTTGTTAAGGCAAGGGTTGGATTCGCACTCGTTGTAATTCGTCTCGCAATTATCTCCTGTAGAGATATATAAATAGTAACTTTTTTTACTGAAAGTGTTTATTTATAAGAAGTGTTAATCCCTATTGTTGTCACCGTGATCTCTACGAAACTTTCGTAGGCTTGCTACGCCTCTACGTCGTAGAGGGTTAATTTTCCTAGGACTCTTTTCCTTGTATCAATAAGGATACCGTCATAAATGTATTTGTAAGCTCTTTATGCTAACTTTCCTGTTGGTTTAGCAAAGAGGTTAATAAACACCTTGGAGAGAATTAAACTGATTCACTTATTGAGAACCAATAATTTGTTCAAGAACATATAGGTAATTATGGTAGTTTAGACAGTGTTTTTTTTTTGATAATAGCTTTTTGGGATTTATGTAAACGAACAAAGGTCGATATAGATCTTTGAGACTGAAATTAATAAAATCGAGGTCATCATAACAGAAAAGCTGAAAAGCACCTAAAAAGCAATCTCATTCAAAATGTAGGCTAGCCGAATCATTACCATGTGTTAATGATGGCCCATAATGGTATGAGCCTTATGAGCTAGCTACCTTATCACAAAGTAGATCAAAACAAAAATTGAGTTATCAAACCTCATCAGTGGAACATACCGATAAATCCTTCAGGGCATGAGCAGTTGAAAGAAGCGATACCGTCGAGACAGGAGCCGCCATTCTGGCATGGAGACGACCAGCACTCGTCCCAGTTGGTCTGACATTGCACGCCCGTGTACCCATCCACACAATAACACGCATATGTACTGGAAGCGTGTGGATAAAATGGAATTAGATACTTTCAAAGACATTAGTATATTGTATATGTAATCAACACTAGTATTTATAAGTTTGTTTGTAATGGATAAAATAAAAAACTACTGGACCAATTTAAAAAATTATTTCACCTATCAAAAGTTACATTATCAGTTTATCAGCGAGTAACGTAAAGTAAGCCATATTTTATTTCCAAAAAAAATAGAGATCCCAACGAAAATTGCAAGACATAAAATGTGCCTATAATTTTCATTAGTAGGTACACCCGGGTTGAACAGCTAGTCTATCTAATAAATAAAATTCTTGTATCACAGTTTAAGTGATACGGGTGGCATAAAGTTCGGGAAAAACTGTAAGTGCTTTTTTCTGTGGAACTATTTAAATTTGATCTGGTCATAGAGACTTGGAATTTGAAGTGTAGGTATTTCATCAAAATCGTTCCGAAGGTGTTCAAAATGTTCGGATTTGATAGGCTTTGCCTTTGGTAGAGTGTTAAATTTAACTCGCGTGTTATAGGTATCTTACTGGTCAATACATCGTAAAATTATCAAAAGAATCTATTATATGTACCTACGTAGCTAGTGTATTTCCCCAAAATTCCCTAAAACAACGAAGCTTAACCTGTGGAGTTGACACCACCTTTATGGGTAAATTCCGTGACCCTATAAAACTGAAAGATGTGTGGTAGAGTCACGCAAGGATAAACAAACAGTAGGGTGCTTCGGGCAGGTATCGAAATAAGGCATCGTTTACGAATAAGTCGCTCTATATTTTATGGGTTTTCGGTAAAACCTTTCTCATTTAGGTGCGTTTCGATGTGAATCGTTTGTGATTATTTTTTTATAATATTCCGTAGCACTAAATAATAAAGATATAGATAAAAATAGAGTTGTAAAAACTGTGGAGTAGCATTTACTTACTTAAATAGCAAGAGTCGAACTGCTTGTTAAAAAAGTTATTCTGGTACGGAACCCTAATGGGCGAGCCGGACTCGCACTTGAAAAAATTATTTAAATGTAGATATATCTAGATATCTACGTTATTTGAACTTAGGTAGACTACCTAACTGAAAGATGGTTTTGCTGTGCAGTTTAGATAAGCACTTGCACATAAAATCGATGTGATATTTGTACCGCAACACGAAATTGACAGGGAAACAGGAAACCAATATGTACGCCAGTTGATTTGGTTTATCTAATCAACCTGTGAATAAAAAGACCTTGTCATATATCATGACCAAGGAGTTTCAGTCAAGGTGATTTCCCAACTACCTACTTAGGTTTTGGCAGATAATGTACTCAACTAACTACCTAGATCAGTATTATTCACATACCTGTACTTACCTATATAATATTGAAAAAGTATTGGTGAACATATCTAGCCCCAATTTAAGCAAACTAAGCTTACCACGTATTGGTACTAGGGTTCAGAACCGGGAAATCCCGGTACCGAAAGTACCGGGAATTCCCGGTTCTTTTGTCAGTAAAAAGGAACCGGGAAATCTAATTTGATTCCCGGTTCTTTCGGTACTTTCGGGATTTTTATTTTTATAACTCAGCGGGCCTCGCAGGCCTCGCCACGTGCGAAAAGTAAGGAAAAAGTGTCGCGCGTTTGACTTCAAGGTAAGTATTACGTTGTTCCTCATACCAAACAATGGTGACAGAATGTAATTTACTTCAAATACGACGCTCCTAATATGATTTTTGTGATATTATAAACAAAACCACAGTAATTTTAGGGGCCGGTATCTTATCTTAGCCTATATCGTCCCACTGCAGGGCAAAGGCCTCCCTCCCTTCTTTTCACACCTTTCGATCTCCAGCTAAGTTGCGCCAGTCATTTAAATGACTGTCGAGATCGTCCTGCCATCTCCAGTCCAGTCTGCCTCGAAGGCGTGTAGTTTGTGGGGAGCAATCGTTTGTTATTTTGGCCCAAAGATCGTCCAGCATGTGAGCGACATGCCCTGCTCAATCCCATTTGAGTTTGGCCACTTTATGGGTGACGTCAACTATTTTTGTTTTGGAGCGTAGTATCGTGTTTCGTATGCGGTCTGTGAGCCTGACTCCTAAGATACTACGCTCCATGGCTCTTTGGCAAACCTCGAGTTGGTATCTCTCATGAGCTGTCGGGAACCAAGTCTGTGCACCGTACGTTAGAATTGGGAGAATGCACATGTCCATAAGTCTGCGCTTATTGCAGAGTGGCAGTTCGCCATTCATAAGATGTTTCATCGACCAGAAGCTTCTCCAGGCGTTTTCGGTGCGTCGAGCAACTTTGTTTTGTTGTGCCTGGAATGAAACTATCTGGCCGAGATACACATACTCATGGACATACTCAATCTCCACATTCTCCACGTACAATCTCCTCTTCGTGCCTTATGAGCTTGGTCTTGCTCATATTCATTCGGAGTCCCACATCTTGGTCGGCTTGCTTGGTTCAGTCCTTGAAGCATATCGCCTAGTTCTGCAGCTGTGGGGGAGAAAAGGACAATATCGTCGGCGAAGCGCAGGTTTGTTAGCCTGCTATCTCCGACGACGATGCCCTTCTCAGCCCATTTGGGCTTCAATCGCTTAAACACTTCTTCCAAAGTAGCTGTAAACAATTTAGGAGAAAGCGGGTCTCCCTGTTTCACGCCTTTTAGAATTTGGAAAGAGAGCCCCGTGAGTGAGGTTTTTATGGATGCTGTACTATTGCTATAGATATTACGGATAAGTTGAATGTACGTTTAATTTATGTTCTGATTAGAAAGTGCCTCGAATAATGGTTTATGTTTTATGCTATCAAAAGCTTTTGAGTAATCTACAAATGCAAGATAAAGTGGGATATTAAATTCTACATGTTTTTCTAAGAGCTGGTTAAGGGAATGGAAATAATCCGTCGTGGAGAGGCCACGGCGGAAACCCGCTTGTTCTGGTAGTTGATGTAAATCGAGCTCACCGGATATTCGATTTTCAATAATTTTCATGAATAGTTTAAAAAGGTGTGAGATAAGACTGATGGGACGATAATTGCAAATGTCGGACTTTTCACCCTTTTTATGTATGAGTATAATGGTGGAGTGGCAGAAATTATGAGGATAGAAGAACCGGTCTGAAGAATGTAGTTACAAAGGTTCGTAAGGTGTGGGAGTGGTACTGGTTCTCCGATTTTTAAGGCTTCGGTGGTAACACCATCTGCACCTGGGCTCTTGCTATATTTCATGCTGCAAAGCGCGCGTTGAACCTCTGGTCCTGTTATCGGCTCTATATCGTTTTTCTGATATATATTCATTCTTAATGTTATCTATTCTCGTCGATCTTAATTGTAGTTGACTTTTGAACCTTATCACTTGTTTTATAAATCAAAAACTGCCAAGAACCGAAAATACCGAAAGAACCGGGAAATCCCGGTTCCGATTTAAAAAAGTACCGAAATTCCCGGTTCTTACAAAGAATACCGGTTCCGGAAACACTAATTGGTACTACGGGAACCAGATTGAATACCTTTATTATCTTCACTAAAGAACCTACATCACCCAAACACAGAATAATAAAATTACCCAAATGTTTGTTCTGGGTCTACCAACTGAGCTTCTGTGAGGCTATAGTCAAAGAAATTTAAGATTTTATCCTGCAGAACAACCAGGATATCTACTTATACCTACTTCGTTCACTCACCTATTTATATCATCGATGCAAATGCCATGGAAGCAGGGGTTGCTCAGGCATGACACCCCAGCCGAAACCACTTTTAAGACAGCGAGCAGTCCCCATGCTACTTGGAAAGCCACCTTACTTCTCTCGACATTCATTATGTTCCTTTTCATCTTCGTCAATTAATCATCTTTGGTCGTTCTAAAAAACATGAGGATAAAACATAACTTGGAAATTACTTAGTGTGGTGTAAATGTTACTTGGGCTTAGCAACTTGCATGCGATTAATTTAACAACTCTATTATCAACTTACTTCAATCAAACACTAAATATATATTCATGAACATCGTAATGAATATTGATAGACAAAATAATTAAACACTTCAATGGACTAAAAGGTGGAAAACACTTTATAAAGGAAACTTTACAATTTCAAAACACGGACAGTGAATTTTCGCAGAATGAGTTTCCAGTCAACATTCGTCACTCACTGGGACATAAAACTGAGTCCGAATAGGTGTGGTGTACCGCCACAGGTCGTAGCTATGGCAACATAGCACACAATAGGCTGCGTTACCTTAACGGCTCACAAATTATTGATAAAATTCCAACACCATGTACCTATCAGATCGTCAAGCGCCTACATTATGTATTTTCCTACCTATCTACTACTTTCGACTCGTTAAGTAGAGCAGCAATTCAATTTAGAATTAGTTTTTACTAGCCGGCGCGGCGCAATCAATTTTATTGAGACCTCATTCAAGGTGAATTAAAATGTTTATCATATTCATATTCATATTCATTAATTTATTGCTCCAGTTGATTACAATTGTCTTATGGTCACAGAGTTTCTCTCTACTCTCTCTCTAGAACTTAGAATAATCGTAAATATAATAAAAATCTTTATATAGGTATTTGTAATACATCTATACTAGTAAAACTACTCTCTACTCTACCATACTTAAAGTTAACATTAATTTTCGTATAAACCTCGGGACGCATCAGTTAGTATCTAAGTAGTAATAAATAGTTAAATTACATAATTAATAATTATGTAATCTGTACTTATCGAACTCTCAGAAAAAAAGTTGAATAGACAGTATTCTAGCTAATAAGACTAATCGCGGTTTAAAAATAATTGGTACATGCAAAGCATGCTGAAGTTACTAGTCTAGACTATTAAAATATTATATAGGAGCTTGCTTACGTTTTATATAATATCTGTACTGGTCGAATTAATAGATAATGATTATTAAATTATGAATTCCCATATTAACATAACTTTATCCAATCAAGGCGATCAACAAGATTCCAGTTGAATTTTGAATAACTTTTTCTGAATTTTGAACTTTCCCGCTTTTACAAAGTTGATGACGTCATTGATATCAACCAATGTAAATCAAACTAAGAGCGTAACGACCAATGGCGGTGGATTTGTTGAGTCATCTGTTCACAGCTGTGATTCAGCCAATCACAATACGGTTTTAAGGCAACGTTCGGAAACTTTGCAAGATTCTTTCTCAATATTGTATTATGCTACAAGTTTGAATTATGCTATTTTTATAACCATTTTCGAAAATATTTGTACACTAGGTTGTCTGAGGTTATCTTTGATACATCACAAACAATAAGAAATAATATTACTTTACCAATTTATTGTTTTATAGAACTAAAATAATAATATTTTATACAAACTGAATAAAAACTAAAAAAGTGCTGGACTAAGTTTTCAAACGTACTTCAATTACAGATAGGAGGTTTCACAAGATGTGAAAGGTGTGAAACAATAGTTTTCTAGTGGTTTTATCGCTTTTGCTTCGTCAATGAGTTAAATCAGTTACTACCCGAAGACTTACTTTGCTCAAGGCTTCTAAAAATATTAGCGGTTACAACGAAGGTGTTCATTAGATAGGTTTAATTAAATAAACGGCGATTATCTTCGTTTAGAAATGGATCCGGGTATCCTTTGTTTCCACCATTGTGAGCACAAAGTATTTTGCACGATAATACCTGAAAAATGTCCTGTTTGTGAACAAAAGCTTGATAGATACGACTACAATCTCTTGCCATTCAGGTAATTATAGTAGAATAATTAAAATAGGTCGATATATTGCGCTCTGTGAGTTTGTTTGTGTTACTATGCACCCTATTTTATTTTCAGGGTTCCTTATCCCTTTGTTAAAGCGTCACAGCACCCCCGAGCTATTGTGATGAAGCCGACTCATGGAGACTTCCTCAAGTAAGTTTAATTGTTGTTTCCTCTTGATTCACGCTTTACAAGTTAATTCTGTGACTCATTTCCTTTAAAGATTAAGGGTATGTGAATGTGCTCACGTTTGCTATTTATTGTTACAGCGATTATTACAATTCAAAAGATCTGCACATAGGGGTGACTAACTCGCAAGGTTGTGTTATTGAGTTTAGTGAAGAAGGCATCCGCGGTGTGGATTTAGGCGCTAAGAAATGGAACAATAGCAATTCTAGTTCGGAATGGGACCAGTGTCTCCTATTGGAGCAATTTGATGAGCTCTGGAACGAATTATGGGATGGCATACTTTTGAAGGTAACTTTCTACTAACTGTACCTACCGGTTTTTCTGGTTTTCATTCTAAGCAAACATCACTCATTAATAAATTCTCACACATTCATCAATCATTCTCATATACCTGTCTTTAACATCTCAAAGGATCTTTAGTGCATGTAGATCTGAAAAAATAATCACATTAAAAGCTTTTTTTTTTTTTCGAAATTGGCTATTATCTTTTCAGGTCAGTTCTAGTCCTCTTTGGGATGCAAGCCGTTACAATGAAGAGCAGCATAACTGCTTCACATTTGTGCTAGCATTCCTCCGAGCTCTGGACTGCGGTGAGCTATCTGAGAAAGCTCAGGATCCCAAGCTCTTCTGCAAGCAGTATGTAGTTCCTCGCACATCGGCAGCAGGGAAGTACATCTCACTTTATAGACAGCTTAAGAGGCAAAGCTACTTCATACAGAACCAATGTTAGCCTTCACACTACGTAGTTCATTGACCACACAGCCTATAGACTCCTCAAGCGAGGCGAACATTTTCTTACAACAAATTAGGCTTATACTGCTGATACCCACGGCAAGCTGTGACATTGAACTGGCCATTCAGAATGCATTTTTTACCACTCCTCCTGAGGTCAGGAGGAGTGGTAAAAAATGCATTCTCATTGCATGAGGCAGGTGCACACCTCAATGGTTTGATAGAATTGTTTGTTTGTAGAAATGAAGCCATTAGGAGTCCATTGGGCTATGTGGTTGATGATGTAGTTATCTATTCATTTAAAATTATGTATTCATTTACTACTTATTCAGTATTAACTGTGATGTTTTGTATTTAGCTATAAGATCCTTAAATTTGAGTGCATTTAATTTAAACCAAATGATTTAGTTTGAAACATACTTAAATATCTCATGCTATTTATATTTATTTATAATATTTAATGTACATCTTTCCTGTATTGTAGAGTTATTTATTTGGTTGTAGTTTTAGAGGCATATTACCAAATAATTTTATTATATTTAAGTGAATGAAAAGGCAAGGTTGACCCCTACACCATAAGAATAATCACCAAAATTGCCTTGTGTCTGTATTGATAAGTTTAATTTATGACCTCATCTTGCCAATGTTACACAGCAGTTAGATAACATTAATAAGTATAAAAGTATTGTAAAATTAAGGTTTTGAAACATGAAATCAGTTCATATTCTGAAATAGTGCTCATCAAGCGTGAATCCTCCTTGGCATAGATTTTTATATATATTATAAATTATCTGATTCATAGCTATTTGAGTCCAATGCTAAAATACCAGCCTAAATGTACTTGAATCCAATAATTAACTGTACTATGAAGTTACTTATTGTAGTTGTATTTGGAGATATTTTTCAATATTGCTAAGTGCAGCAGGTTTATTCCGTAAAAATCATCTTCGTTTTTCGATTTTCATTATCATAGCTTCGAATTTTGAGAATACCACCTTCATAGTATTTGAATTATTCACTCTTTTTTAAGATTCCTTAATAGTTACTATGAAAGTTCTCTATTCTCTAAATTCGATCAATGTTCATCTATGAAAATCTAAAAACGATTGATTTTTATGGAATATGCCTGCAGGTAGAAAACTAATCATATTTTCGTTATTATTCATCAGGTTATAAACCTCAGTCCCAATGTTTATATCATATGTGGCCTAAATTGGATTTTATTAAAAATAACAAATATGATTTTGACACGGCCCAGTATATAGATTTATGTCTTGGACTCGAATCTCTTTCAAAAATTTATTCATAAAAGCGTCATCTGATCATGGGTGCACAAACAAAATGATCTGCGATTCGAAAGTTTACATTTTTCTATCGTCTTCCATTTATTTATAAATAACATATTTCGCGTACTGCTAAAGGTATTTATTTACGTAAAAAAATACAGGTTTATTTGATTAAAAATTGAATAGACAGATTTTTGTGTATTTTATGTTTTTTGAAAACTACATTATTTCGTTATGAATATCACTGGTTAACTTTTCTAATGATTCCCGTAATGTTTCTTTAACCTCGCCTTGTGCTAAAAATAGAGTATAAGTAATACCTATGAATGTCATAGAGTAACCTTATATTTCTCTTCCGGAATATGACTGTAAAAAAAAGAAACCAGACGTTAAACGACCGGATTATGTGTTCTGGTCGTAAATCTGGTTTAATCTTCCGTAGCAGGTACCAAAATAGTTGTAATTAGTGGGTGTCGAAGAGATGATTTGCTGTCTTATTTATACTGGCTGCCCAGCCCGGCTTTCTACGGGACACGGGTGTACTAATGAAGATTATAGGTATTATAAGGTATCAAAATATTGTCTATTAGTACACAAGTTAGTACACCTGTTTGACTTGGAGGTCACTTTATTGCAATTTTCGTGGGCATCACCAATATAAAAAAACCCAATTTACTCGACAATAATGTAGGTTTCGGTAAATGAAAGTTTTTTTTTAATTAGTTCAGTCTCTTTTTTAGTTTATTCAATACAAACAAACATACAAAAATATTTTTTTCCTGTTTATTACATATTAGTATGTATGAAAAACATCGCATGTGCGTGCGTACTATGCTGTTTGTAAAACATACTCTTGGTTATCCTCAACCAGTGCTTCCAGATTCACTGTAATTACAGTAGATTTACTGTATGTCAGACTTTTCTACTGTATACTGTAATGATAAAATACAGCAGAGAAATTGTTTAGTCACAAATACTATCAAAGGCAACATGCTAGCTCAGCAAGCCATTCGGCGGACTTCCGAAAATTGCGTGAATTTTAATCCAACTAAGGAAATGATTTCAAGGATGACAGCAAAGATTTATGAAAATCACGAGAAAATTGTTCTGGAATAAGTAAATAACATAAATGTTTTTTTTGACTAAATAATAAATGTTTTTTTGTATATAAATATATTATGTTTCATTTATCTAATAAATTATAGCAATTTTTATTGATAAACAAAGACATGAAGCAACTTATTTTCCTATAAATATTTAAACAAAATTTACTGTAATTTTGCTGTAATCGATTTTGAAATCTGCTGTATTTTTTTAGAAACTCCTGTATTTTTTTACTGGCACCACTGTAATTTTACTTTTGGGATCTGGAAGCACTGTCCTCAACTCTTCTTTGTGACATTATTTGACCGTACATTCTTGTCAAATTGACGATAGTACAATCTAAAAGATATGAAATTACTCTGATATTCCTAATTTCCTTGCCTTTATTATAAGTAGCTGCCGTTGAGTTTCGGTGTATAAAGTAAAGTTCTGGAAAAAAGTATGTTCATCCAGTTGTTCTATCTCACGAAGGCGGGTTGGTCTTAATTGTGTGTGTAGCGCTCAGTACAGTATCATCGGAGCCGTAGTCACGCACGCAAAAGCGCTATACACATAACTATAAGTACTGCTCAACTGCCTTCGTGAGATAGAACAACTGTATTAGTTAGGCTCGCCGTAAACGGGCCACCGGCCACCGCCACTTTTCAACGCTTATCATACATTTTGTAGTCGTAGCGAATGGTCGCCACCGGCTATACGTGTGCGGCGTGCGTCTACACAAATATATGAAAACTAAAGGAAATATGCCGGTGGCGGCATTCTGTGGTCGGAGGCCCATGTGCAGGTAGCCTTAGTGGAAAATTCTGATGAAGTTTCTAGGCCGGCCAAAGGCCTTCGTCATGGCTTAACACCTAAACGTGCCATCCGAAGCACGGGAACGTTCAGTTAATACCTACTAGCAGGGTTACCCGTCCATTAGTGACCGCACTGAAGGTTACTAAACTTAGACGATCTCTTAGAACTTCTAGGCCAGCTAGTCCACGCGATTATAATTTCATACAGTGAATTATGAATATTTCAAGTCACGATCGATTTACACATTGTTGAAATTGAACATACTTTTATGTAATGTAAGAGTGGCCTGATTTGCCTATGTACTGCCTTTTATTTTCTTAGGTAGAAAAGTGATTCGATTAATCGAGCCTAACATGTAGCGTATATTTTATAAGATGTAAATGATCTGTACGTAACCTGATAATAATCTTTGCATTTCATTGTGAGCTAAATGTCAAGGAATGAATTTTGAATTTTGTCCCTGATGTTTTGTTAATTTTATTTGAAAGCTTTCGCAATATTATGAATGTATCGCCTTAAACATATTATGACTAACACCTTGTGCAATAGGAGACTTGAAAGAGTACCTAAAGCCACGGATACACTAGGGGACATTTTGTCCCGCAACATGACGCGCAACCTATCCTGCAACGTTTCAGTGTCTCACAGAATGGCCCGTGAAAATAAAGCGAAAGTAACGCGAGACACCGCCCGGGCCACATTTATATACCTACCTAAACACTCAGTAATGTAATTATGTGATAAAATCTATAGTTATACTATTGAGTTATATTATTTGGTGTGGCCTGTAAAAAGTTTCACAACATTGTCCCCGATACATTCCGTAGTTGTTGAGTTTAGTCTTATAATTGTCCCCAAGTGTATCCATGGCTTAATTACGAATAAAAAGATGTTACAAAATGTATAAAAGTAGAATTTTGCATTTGGAATTGCTTCAGTGACTTTTGGATTTGAACTTTGTTGGTAATATTTCAGACTTTAAATTAAACATTGACTCGAATATCTCACATATCTTTTATCGATGTAGGTACCTTCAGTTTTTCGAAATTAGTTTTAAGTCTGAAACTGTTTATCCTCCTATCTGTAATTTAGTGTAGCGTCAATAATACATATTCCGATTTCGTACCTTATAGAAAAGCACATGGTTTTCATAACAATTTTTATGTACTCTCATACCTCTATTCCTTATCTGGATTTGGATAGATTTACTCGTACAACTAAAAGTTTAAAGTTTGTAAAATGGATCTCGGGGAAAGTTTCTAGGTGCTACGTTTGAATAAATTATTTTACAAAATGGACACTCCATTTCTTTTCGTAATAAATCAATTTCAACCAATATATTAGGTAGGTGATAATACGAGAAAAAATCGACACCAATAGCGTTATATTAAACAAATATTTATTTTAATAAAATAAATCAAATTGGAAATATCACAACTGTGTGGAAACATCAAACTGTTGGCAACAAACTATACTAAAAACAATGTAATACTTATCTTTAAAATTACTACTGTCCCTTTTACTCTATATGAAACAGAACGAGATAAATGCCGTTCAGTTTAGTCTGGCACCAACAGAATCAGCACCACTACATAGCCATTAAAATATGTCTACAGTCAAAAAAATAGTAATATTGACCTTATTTCAAAGCATCTCTAAGAAGGCAACAATATTCTACAGAGCGTTCAAAAACAACTCTTTAGTTGGTCACTTTGATAGAAGCAGATTCAACTCCAACCCAGAAAACGGCGCCGTTGAGGGCAATAGTTGCTCTGAAACAAAGATAAATTATAAATTAGTCTTAGAACCGACGAAACACAACCAGAAAGATGTATCTTTTCGTGTTCAAAATTCAAAGAAAGATCACTGATTTTTTCTACAAGCTCGAATCGAACATTGCAAATGTTTTTTTTTTTTTTTTTTATTGTTAGTGTACATTAATATAAATAGTGTACTCTAATAATACTACAATCTAGCCATATGGCAAGCTAATGAGTAGTTTCACTTTGACCTAAATTGCTATGATGTTATTTTAATTTAAGAATGAATTCGTAAGCACTTTTGGAGTGCACGTTTACGGGTAGGTATAATTATAAATTATCTCCTCCACCTACAAAGTTCTTTGTTCGTATTCTAAGAATAATTGGTCGACAACCGCATCTGCAGTTCATCTGTCGCAACAACCCGCTAACTCATTGCGATTCCATTATGGCGCAAACCGCCAGGATCAATTGAACGACTCGACACACTGTCAGGCACTTAGGACCTTACATCACATCAGCAAGTAGATATTACAAGGCCGATAATAAGTCGTTAGTTACTAATTTACTGTAGGTAAGTAAGCGACGCGACGGAACTACAACTAGCATCAAATGGCGTAGTGTTGTAAGATCCGATTGTGTTTCAAGTGATGCTGGTGTATCGTGTCACTGGTCATCCTGCATTAGGTTGGGGGTGACTGGGTCACCATCATCCCAAAAAGTAGGCGTACGATCGTTAGCAAAAGGAGCAGTGTGGTGAAAGAAAAGAAATGCTTGGCAAAGGCTTCGTTCTTACGGAAATCTGCTTGGCGATAAAGTATGATGTGTACCGGACACCTTAGTGATAGTTGCCGGAATTTATCATCTTCAAGTCAGAAAAGACAAGAGTTCAAATTAGATTTTTTTATGAATAAATTTATTTTCAAGCGTTAGCGCGCGTTGATGTCTTTTATATGATCATCCACAGTTGGTCGCAAATGCAATTCGTATAGAATAGAGTTGTTTATTATATTAATATTTAATTATGGGTTATATTAAATAAATTATTCTTTTTTTTATACATTCTACCTACCTACTCATATTTTCAGTGTTAAGTAAACTGCAAATTAATGACAAAAGCTTTTTAAATAATTACATATTCTGGGCTTCATAAACGGCCTGAAAATGTGTTTTTTTGTAATCGGTACAGAACCTTCGATGTATGAGTCGACTCGCACTTGGCCGGTCCTGTTTTTTACCTGAACTTGATTTCGTCGTTGAATCCAGCTGGTGGGGTCCATGTGAAGGTGGCAATCTGCCTGTCGAACTGAGCGTCGTGTTTCTTGTGGGTGATGGCGTTCTGTAAATCCAAAGAAAAATACTATTTGACCATTTTTACTATCGTTAGTGGTAAAATAATAGGTAAAACCCAATCTTCAAATGATGCCAGGTCTACTGTAGGTACTTGGGGATTACAGTCCGAGCCTTTTTTTTTTCAGGTATACCTAATGCTCGATTCGCTGCATTTTAATACTAACATCTACATCTACCTTTAGTTAAAACCATATTATAACATACCAAATAGGATCACGACTGTAATCCCCAAGTACGGTAGACATCCTCTCAGATCTTCAGGCGATAAGATCCTTTGAAGATATCTAGTGGGGTCAGAGGCACGTCCAAACATTATATTTGGCACATGCCCACATTTTGCAGTAGTTAGCATTCCATACGTGACAGGTTGCAAACCCATCGCCGCTTATAAGAATACTAACTGATTTCTACACGATGTTTTCCTTCACCGTTTTGAGCACGCGTTTTGATGCGCATATAATTTTTTCGAACAGAAAAATCCATTGATGCACGCCGGGATTCGGACCCACGACCTTTAGATTGAAAGTCGAGGTACATCCCACTCGGCCAACACGGCTAAGCATACCTAAGTAGGTATGATTAAACCTATGGAAATGTGTAGGTACAGGACAGAGGATACCTATTATAATTAAACTGATTATAGGATACGACAGGCTACAGCAAGCATGGCATTGCGCGTAGATAATAACAACATAGTGAATTCGGTCAAGGCGTTGCCGTCGTTGGTTGAATAGTGTATGGTGAACCTCACTGTACCTAGGTATGTCATAGGTATCTTAGCAAGGTACTCATTGGTCCTATCGTTGCTCTACCCAAAGAGCATTTATGTGGCTCTACCCATGGGTCCATGTACATAATAAGCTAAGGTATAAGTACAAAGGTAGTTGGCCAAAAAGATACCTATCTGAATCATGTTTTTATTTCCAGGCTCTCAAAACACACAGACTGATACGGTCTTTGCATTTTAAAACCATGGTAAAAAAGGTTTTTTTTGCCATTTTAGATACTATTGTAACAAAAATAACTCGGAATATTTCCAAAGCTTTTTTGTTGCATTCGAGTGGTTTGCAAATTATGTTTTTTTTTTTCAAAATACTTTAGGTACCTATCTACTGTATTCATATCATACGTAAAAATAACATAGGTAAGGTACTTCACTGAAACTAAAATTGATATTTAAAAATAATACTGTAAGTGCGATTTTTGTGTGCCTAGCTAAGTTGACAAGGCAACTTTAAAGCAAACTTATTTTTTTTGAACAAGGATCATTCAACTATTCACGTTCTTAGATTATTTACTTATGTAAAGCTGCTGTAATTGTTCAGATAACAATGGTACTGCCTACCTACCCAGGAAAAGCAATCTGGCAATTATTTTTTCCCGCAAACACGGAAACTACTTATTCGTAAATTATAATTGTACCTAACAAGTGTTTTTGTTAATGTACCTAGCTATTTGGGTAGGTATCTACTATTAATTATTATGCTAAATGCAATGTTTGGACGTGCTCTTGACTCTCTGATTTTGTTTGATGATGAAGTGGGAGGATAATCCATCATTACAGTATTATAATCAGGGATGTTACGGAGCTTCGACTCCGACTCCGATAAGTCAGAACTTCCGATTGTTATTACACCTCCGACTCCGACTTCGGTTCCGAAACTTTTAAATCGGAGGTTTTAATCGGAGGATGTGTGATACACATGTCATTAAAATTATTACTACAAGGTTTTTTTACATTTAAATTTAATAAAACAAAATAAAAATCAACACAAAAACAACCTTGGAGTGATTTTAATTTAATTTGTTAACTGTTAAATTGTAAACTGTTAAATTTTAATAGGAAACATGGCAATTTTTATTTTTTATTGTCTGTAAATTGATTAAGTACTTATAAATTAAAATTAAAAATGTTCACTGAATAATGTTTTTATTTTTCTCTGCCGCCACTTCTGATTCCTGATACTGCATCCGACTCCGACTCCGACTCCGATAAATCAAATTTAAAAACTCCGACTTCGATTTCGGTTCCGATAAAATTACCTCCGTTACATCCCTGATTATAATATAACTGATAGACAGGTACATAAACGTAAACAGACAGGTACTTATGTGGGTACCTTCCTACCTACATGAACATTTTTTAAACCGCTCACACGCAAAAAAATATTGGTTGGTATAAGTACCTACTAATACAATTGTGTGAATATTTGATCACGGTTTTATTAGCTTTACGATTAATCAAATCCCATAGAATTTTGATGCTGTATTTCAAGACTGAGTGAAGGGCAGTCTGGCTTAGCGTAATGGCCTCGGATAAAATGCCGGTATCATTACTTACCACCTACTACCTAATAATTAATCTGAAGTTCATTGTACGAGTATTAAACCATATATCTTTAGATCTAAACCTAGTACGAACCTATTTCATAAGTAGTAGGTACGCACCTAGTATGTATGTACATACATATAATACATACAACTTACCTAAGTGTATTATTTACTAGTTTCCCCTCGCGGTTTCTCTCGCGTGGTACCCGGATAACCCTAACTAATCCATGTTTCTTTCGATATATAAAGTTTCATCTAAGTAACTAAACAATCATATAACATTCTCACTAATTCTTGAATATTTTTTCTTGTAATTTATTTGGAACACTTTCCAGGGGGACACTAAAGAATAATATGTAGGTAGGTTACTAGTAGACACGCACGTTACTAGTACAAACTTTGTATCGAAGTATTTTTTATGAAATCTCATGGTTTGGAAGCTCTATTTAACAATACCGCACACGATAGGACAGACAAAAAAAAACGAATAAAAACACATCTCCTTCCATTACCCCGGAAAAACGTTAAAAGGTTTCGTTGACGAACTTCGGAACTCTAAAAATTGCAAGGTCTTTTCCTCTAGTCAATTTGTCATCTTTTTGCGCCTTTACAGTAAGTACCAACAAAGCTTCTTTATTAAGGAAGTCGTTGCCTAGATCACGTACCTAGCTGCGACGTTATACCTCATTCAACAGCTGCATGGATTTATTTGTTTAGATATTTCTTTGTGATTTTAACGCATAAAACCAACTTAGCCATAAAACGCATTTGCGTGAAGGACTAAACATTACAAGTTCCATGAATATTATTGTTGGTAATAAATTACATGTAAATAACATGCCTAATTTAGGAGTTAAACGCACAATAAAATTGCCATTTTAGATGATGTTGACGTCCATTAAGTATTAAATTATATGTTTATAAAAAAAAACTATAAATATTAGGCATAATATAAAGCATTAGGGTCACATCACATCATCATCATAACGCTGAACAACTGGGCAAAGGTACATACATACCTTTACCCAGTTTTACCTTTGCTCTGAATCATAAAGCCATAGTAAATAAGGTAGGTAGATAGAGAAAACTGAATTTGCTACGAATTAGATTACAAATTTTAATGAAATCCAAGAAAATATTATAGAATAATAACATTTCAGAACATAACTTGGTCTACGTCGTAGGCCTACGGGCTACGGTTTAGGGGTTGCGTTACGTTTACTGCGTATTTTAAGATAAAAATGTTAAGTTTTTCGATCTTTTTTTTTTTTTTGCAAACAAAAATAGAAAAATATTAAGGCGCTCCCAGTCGACGATTGTTTTTGTTCGAAACGAAAAAATAAATACTTGTGAACAAGCCACATCTCCTATTTTATAATGTATAGTATATGTGAATAAAGATGTACCCATCTTTAATCACTTCGATAAATAATCCTACCGACCGCTGCAATGACGACAAACACACGTCGGCGCGTGGTCCGCCTTAGCTTTTCGAATAAATTAATGATATAAATTATTATTTTTCAAACTATCGTGATTAGTAGACATAACTATAGATTTGCTACTACTATTATACTGCTAGAGTGACAAAGCGTATTCGTGCTCTCATTTTAGAATACAGGGACCTTTTCACGGAAGATGTGTTTGACCGTTTATATAAGCCTATGATAGTGCAGTCGCCGAAATTGTATGGTTTACCAAAGGTACACAAGAGCAACGTGCCCCTACGACCAATCGTGAGCCAGATTGATTCACCCACATACTATCTGGCTAAACATGTGGCCTCAATTTTACAGCCTCTCGTAGGAAGTACGCCATCTTTTGTAAAGGATTCCCGTCATTTTGTGGACATAATCAGGAGCTTGATGTTGGAACCAGATGACATTATGGTGAGTTTTGATGTGGTATCGCTTTTCACCAATGTTCCAATAAAGGACTGCCTGGATGTTGTACGAGAGAAGCTAAGTGATAACGAACTGCCTGATCAGTATATTGTTCTCCTTGAAAACTGTTTGGACGGAAACTTCTTTTTATACCAGGGGCAACATTACCTTCAGATTGATGGTGTAGCCATGGGAAGCCCGGTGGCACCAGTTTTAGCCAATATCTGGATGGAACATTTTGAACGAGGCATAGATTTTGCAGCCTATGGTATAAAGTTATGGAAGAGGTACGTGGATGATGTTTTTTGCATCATGAAGGGGGGCAAACAGGAAGTTGAACAATTTATTTTGCAGCTAAACTCAATTCACCCGAAGATTTGTTTCACATATGAAATGGAGAATAACCGGGCTTTAGCTTTTCTTGACGTCAAAGTGATGGTGAAATCCAATGGGTCTATATCGCACTCTGTATATAGGAAAACGACGCACACTGATAGGTATCTAAATGCTGCTTCACACCATCATCCTCGTCACTTACAATCGGTGGTTTGCTCTTTGATCAACAGAGCTCATGATTTATGTGACCCTGAACATTTGGAGAGTGAGTTGGCACATGTTCAGGATGTTCTCAAATCCAACGGATATGTAAGAAGACGATGGCAGCCGAGACGCATGAATAGGATCAAGCCATTGGATGTCAGTCGGCAGTCCACCTTTTTGCCGTATTTGAAGGGGGTGACAGATAAAATTGGAAATGTGTTGAGGAGGTTTTCAATTAAGTCAGTGTTCACTCCTTTATCAAAAGTGGCTGGACAGTTACGGACTCCAAAGGATGTGGTACCTCTACAGATGCCTGGCGTTTATAAGATAGACTGTAGTTGTGGCCGTTCATACATTGGGCAAACGAAAAGAACTGTGGCCGAACGTGTCAAAGAACATATTGCAGCTGTCAAAAATCGCCAGGTATACAAGTCAGCGATCGCGGAGCATTTAGTGGATTCGGGTCCGTCTCACTGGATTGAACTACATGATCCAAAAGTTTTGTCAAGTGAACGCCATTACTACAAGAGAATAGTCCGGGAAGCTATTGAAATTAAAAAGTACCCAAATTTTAATCGCGAAGACGGCTTTAGACTCTCTTCTTCATGGAATCCTGTGGTCACTATGTGTGGGTGTCGCGATAGACCATCTCAGTGCGTGGATACAGTCAGTGTGGTGTGTCGTAATGTGAACATGGACATTTCTATTTCTGAAGACCAAGTGAGGGTAGTTTCTTCAACTGCCTCCGTTTCTCGACGGTAGCTCCGAGTACTCCAGTCTGCCCGCGACCATGGTTATTGTAACATAGCCGAAACGTCGGGAAAGTAAATTAAAGGTAATTACGTGATAAAGACCCGTGTCAAAATCTATAGTTATGATATAAATTATGTATAATTACTTATCAAAAATCTACTCTAATAGAAATCTAGATCTACATATTACCTATCTTTAACAATAAATCACAAGTTGATTTTAATAGTAGGTATATAAAATATTTCGATCATAAATTCTAAAACGTATCATTTTGAAATAATATCTTTATCGTGAAAAGTTTCTGCTATTATGTTTTCAGCTTAATAGAAATCTAGGTAGGAACCTGAAGTAATATACTTATAAAAATAGGAGATGTGTGTTGTTCAGAAGTATTTCTTTTTTCGTTTTGAAAAAGAGCAATCAGCGACTGGGAGCCTTTTAAGTACAGTAACCATCATTTTGGAAAACGACCAAATAATGCCTTTGATTTAAGTTTTTCGGTGATAATCGATCAAGATTTTTCAGTATCTTCAAACATTCAGTACCTATTAATTGTCGGGAATAGTTTTTTTGTCCTTAGAGAAAGCGGATGATAGAAGTTTATAAAGCTACTATTATAAAATCTAGCGACTTCTTTCACGTGAAGTTATTTTCAAACAGACTTTAACTCCCGTTGCACCCCCTTAGGGGTTTAATTTCGGTATTTTTTTTATTAGTAGATCAGTCAGGAGTGCTAGTTTTATTATCATTAGAGGTATATAAATACTCACGCCTGGTTCACCGCAGTTGAGGAGTTGAACAAGTTGCTCATTGGGTGAGAGAGTGAATTTGCCAACAGGCTTCTCCCCCAGACGGGCCTGGAGGAGGAGACCACGGATCTTGTCGCTGGGGGTTTTGCCGCTGATAGTGACTTCCATGGGGACGCCGGCTTTCACAATCTGGTTAATGAATACAATATTAGACACTCTGAAGATCGTTTATTCTTGGGTGAGTCTTATTTTGATCATTTGAGGATCGCCTGGGGATCTTAGAGAATGTCTTGAATTAATAACAGTCATTTAAAACTTTCGCAATAACTATTGATGTTTACACGGGTATTTATCACGTAGTTATTCCAAATGTATATTTCAACGTTTTTGACGAATAAAGTCGAAATGTCGGGAAAATAAATTAATGACATAATAAAGATCCGTGTGTTCCACTGCTGGGCAAAAGCTTCTCCGACACCGTACCAGTCAAATTTATGGCAGGACAATTTGCGTTTTTACACCACCACAAATACCTACTACTAAGATCAAAATCTTACTTTCTCACTCTACTCTTATCTTCTAAGAGCACCTTAATAATTCATAGGTAGTATAGGTACCTTGCTACTTGTAGTGACTGTGTAAGGAGCTGGGGACTTCTGGGGTGCTACAGGATGCCTCGGGATCATGTCCTGGCAAGCCGACTCAGGGGCTCCTGAGGAGTATGCCTCAGCGTAGGCGACCACCGCCACAGCGAATACCAACACTTTGAACATCTTGCTTTCTGTAACTGTAATTGAAATCATATGATGATTGTTATAAATTTGTTGCTCTTTAAAGGAACGAAGGTAGGTAGGTTTCCGTTAGAAAAAACCTAACAGCCTTATGATTTACATAATTATTATTTTTCATTCAGAAAAAACACTATAAAAATGCAAAGTAATTGGATTATACTATTTTTCGTTGTGAAGTGAACGAAGTAAGATACTTATTCTTAAAAGGGTTTATAAAACGATACCGCTTTTGATTTAATAAAATTGTGTCGCAAAGTTGAACGGTATAAGTTTTATTTGAGAGGCAGACGAAAGCAGGTCATGGTCTATTCTGTTCTTCAGGTCCAAAGCTCTCAAACTCGCAGACTGGTTCTCCTGAGTGGCGTAACATAAGTAGGTATACGAGCGATTGCACAAATATTTAAAGTAAATAAAATAAAATAATCATACATAAATTTTGTATCAAAGATACCTTATTTTCTATGGCTGGCCCTGATCTTTAGTAATAAATGCATAGTAATATCCAATTAGAGCCGACGACCTGGGTTGCGCTGACCTACGAGCCGACAGAAAAGGACATCGATCGTGTATTCGAAGTGTTGAAACTGCAGTTCAACTATGACATTTAGATTTGTTACCTACCAATGAGTTATTACAGAGTAGATCCCCTACCTACAAATTCAAATTCAAATTCAAAAATCATTTATTTCAATAAAATCACAAGGATCACTTTGAAACGTCTTAGGAACTAGGTGAAGCTACGCCGATTCCACGCAACCAAGCCTAGAAGAATCAGGCAACAAACACGGCTTGGGGTCTACCTTTTTTTTAATGATCCTTTTCTTAAAGCTATGTAGAGCTCCAGTGTGATGCCAATCGAACAAGGTGAAGGCTCAAACAAGAATAATTATTAAAAGTACTACTCAAGTACGTAAACAATAAAAAATAATAATAATAATAACTAAAGAGCCTCAGCACAAATTCAAAAAGCAGCACACGCTACACTACGCTACCATATGCTATTAAGAATTATACGGATCATCTTATCGTAGATCTCAACAAACACTAAATAATTGATAAATTTGTTATTGAATACGTGATTTGTTAATAATTATTATAAAAAATATGTATAATTTTATAAAATATGAATAGGTAGGTAGAAGTACCTATTTATTCCAAGGTACTGAATATTTACTAAAATAAGTATTTTTTTTAAATAATGATTTAAATAACTACCATATCAAAGTAGGTACTTACATAAATAATATATTATGCGGATAAGTAACTCAAAAATCTGTAAGTATTTTCATAAATATGATAAAATATGCATTCTTCATTAAAGCAACAATGAATTATTTACCTATAGGTTAAACAATTAATTATTGTTTTAATAAGTAATGAAGAATTCTGGAGAAGTTAAACTCTAAGCAGTATTGATTTAGAAAATAATAGGCAATTCCTTTTTTTTTCACAATAACGTGTGTGTGTGTACTATTATTATTATCAATAAATTTAAATGGACCTTGTGAAACAATTTAACATTGATTTTACTTATACTAAGTATCCAGGTATCGTTTCTTAGTTTAGTTAGAAATGAAAAATACCTTTTTTAAAATAACTTGTTTAATTATCAATAAATTGAAATAGACCTTGTGATTTTTTTTACATTGAATATATAACTTTTACTAATTACTGTTTTGTTTATTAGTTCAGTCAGAAATTAAAAAGTTGGCCTACCTTTTTAATAATGAAACACTCGTCCGGTGCGTGGTAACGCGCGTACAGATTGAAACGACGAACTCCGCACTGTGAAGCTTTATAAGAACGCGTACGAATGGAAGGGCGGAAGGCCGAACGACAGCTAATAAGCAAACTCATTTTCAGGTAGGTAATGGGCTTGCAACCTGTCACGTATGGAATGCAAAGAGCAAAAAGCAGGCATGGGCCGGAATGTTTTGGCTGGGCCGATTACCCCCCATAGATATGAGAATTCCTTCATCATATATCTGAGCGCCTTGAGATCTGAAAGGATGTCTATTACAATCGTGACACAATGTTTTTTTTTACACTTATAATTGAAATTGATTAGCTCAGAAATAATAAGCTTTAATGTGCCAATTTTTGTTAGAGTCGAGTGTCCCCCCCCCTAAAACCAAACTATTGGGTTCGGGGGAGTGAAAAAAATCACGGTAATACTTAGTACATAAATACTGAAGTTAAAAGCAAAACTATTATAGCTAAGTAGACTACAATAATTACAAGTACCTAATAGACGTATTAGTCGAACAACTTATAAAATGTACTTGAAGAAGAATTTATGGTTTTTTTAAGTACAAATACAATACAACTACAATACAATATACAAATAACAATAAGCCAAGTGCGTGTCGACACGCACTTGGCTCCCGTTTTTACCCTTTGGGTACAGAACCCTAAAAAGGTGCTAGGTACCTTTTTTAATTTACATAATCATTAATCACCTAAGCTTAGTCAATATTATTTACTACCTACCCTACTAGATCAAAGGGATTTCACAGTGTAAGTACCTATAAGGTACATAAAACAAGTTTTATCAATAAAACAAGGAAAATTAGTCATCATTTTATTGGATCTTCATTCAGTAAAAAACAGTTCTTCTAATTGCATTTTGTAGGTTTTCTGCGGTACAGCCACAGATTACTAATAAGTTATACTACCTACTAGGAAAATGGTTTGAACTAGAACTACTTAGATTTAGTGTGGAAAAATCTGGATTCTTTAGGTAAATAAGTAGGAAGATGGGGCTACACAAACCTAGTAGACCATTATTATGTATGTGTATATTAGCGACAATATTTCGATTTCCGTAAAAATATAGGTCCCTACCTACATAACATCTCGCATCGGCTGATACCTACGCAGACGCATTATGCCTCTTAGCAGAGAAGTCTCTTTTCCAACATACTGTTAGTTATTGTGTCGGTATCGTATCGTAACTACAAATACCTACCTTCTACCGGGTATACTTACTATCTAGTTTTTGGGGTTTTGAGACTACAAGAAACCCTTATAGTTTCGCCATGTCCGTCCGTCCGTCCGTCTGTCGGCAGCTTAGCTCAGAGACGCTTAATTAGTGCTAGAAAGCTGTAATTTGCCATGTATATTAGTAATATCAACAAAGTCGTAGAATAAAAACTTGAAAAACAGTTTTTTTAGGGTACCTCCCCTACATCTAAAGTTATGATGTTATTTTATTTTTCTCGCGTACCCCATGGTGTGGGGTTTCGTTAGATAGGTCTTTAAAAGTATGGGTTTGTGAAAACCACTTTCCGATTAAGAGATCCGTTTGTGAAATATAAAGCTTTAAAGTGGCAATTTTTGTTAGAAACGAATCCCTCTAAAATCTAAACTATTGGGTTTGGAGGAGCGAAAAAATTCACTGTAGTAGACATACATTTAACGAACTTAAAAGGAAAACTACCACAGCTAAGTGGGCGTTACAAGTTTTCGAGTAGGTAATAGACGTAATAGTCGACCAACTTATAAAATGTATTCGAAGAAGAAATAATCAACTTTTGTACAAATACCATTGAAAATTACTTATTATAACGTTGTTTGCTGTGTAAACTACGAAACCCTACATTGCGCGTGACCCGACACGCACTTTGCCGGTTTTTATTGTATTCAAGAATCAGATACAAACAAACAACAAATAGGCTTAATAGTAGGTATATGTTACAGAAAGTACCTAGGTACTAAGTACCTACTCCTATATCATGAGCAATTCAGCTGCGGGTAATTCCTGACGCAAAATAAATAATGCCTCTACTCAATAATATGACGCAATACCAAGTGCAGGAATTCAGGAAAATAAGAGCGTTAACAAACTGACAAGTTATACCTAATAGGTACGTAGATACCGAAATTCAAAATCATAGGCTGGTTAAATAATAGAGATGATAGAATATGAGATAATATAGATGTTTTACATTTAATGCGGGTACCTAGAATTCAGGCTTATTAGTTAAAAAATAAAATCGTGTTATAGTTATACCTACTATGTCCTCACTCACAGTCACAGCTCAGTTGGTATGGTAGTACCTACGTCGTTTATAGGATATAGATAACTCTGCGCTATAGTTTGTGGGTTCGATTCCCACCAAGGAAATATTTGTGTGTGTTTGTTCGGTTTTGGAGTATTATTGATATGGGTAGTGTACAGGTTGCTTGGGTATTAAATAAAACATCTCGAATGATACATATAATCAAACGTGTGCTTCGCTCGCAGGCCTTGCCTTGAGTGCCCGATCAACGCTCGGTATTCATTCGTATTCACTCGGCTAGCCTCGGGAATCGAAGACGTTATCATCACTTTAATATTCCGTATACACTACATCTACCTTTTACAAAAAGAAAATGAAATAATAATTCTAGTAACAACCTGGTAACAATAATAATTAATTCTAGTTACATCAGATCATTTAAGTACAATATTTCAATCGTTAGGTAAGACTAATGTATATCATTAAATATGTAATTTTAATTAAATTAACTTTAACATATGATTTATTTAGTTGTTACATAAACATTTCTAAAATAGTATTTATTAATATCTGTGTAACCTACATTGTGTTCAAGCAAATAAACTATCTTTATCTCTATCAGACTTTCCACTTGCCTTCAACCCTTTTTTAATTAACTATATTTCTACATAGTGTTTTTCCATTAGCTTCATTTTCTAATACCACATCACTTCCTTCATCGCATCATTGCATGTTATTGCTAATTTATTTTCTTCAATTGCATCTTTGATGACTTTTCCGTCGTCACCTATCCTTCTTCTTTCTTTTAAATCTTCATCTCTGCATCCATATCCTTCGTTTCAAGATCTGCATGTGTGTCACTGCTCACTGTAGGCGTACTCGCAACGTTCAATTGATCAGAGTGAATGAAGCAAAAGAAGTGTCAGGATGTAGCAAGTGGAAAGCCGTTGTCTCTGCCTACCTCTTTAGTAAACAGGCGTGATTTTATGAAAGTATGCATAATATTATAATAATAATATTACTATTATGTATTATATCAATAATATTATTTCTTTGTTTATTTCAAAGGCAAGCAAACATACCTTTAAAAAATTTCTAAAGTGATTTCATAACATGCATCTTATCATAGTTCTTTACTAATTGCAATTACCTCATCATGACTGTACTGTACAGACTCCATGATAATTCTTGCACGCGGTTTTTAATTAGGCCCAAATATTACCTCGAAAGGTTTATGATTACTTACCAAATTATTAGTAGCAAATATTATTATGCCATAGACGATTACATGAATGATAGAAATCTTGTAAATTCTAATTGTAATTAGTTATGTTTTATTATTTTAAATGTGCCTAATTATTTCCGTGTGTGACTGTTGTCTTTTTAAAAATATTATTATTATTTTTTTGTAATTTTTATTAGGTATATCATTTAATTACATTTCATATTGCATGACTTCACATAGGCAGAGTACATTGGTTTCATAATTATCTAATACCTTTAAACGGGCAATTCTAATCTGAATCTCGGTTACGGCTCCAACGATGTTCGTGAAATTTAGTATGCGGGCGATACATCGATCTAGCTAGGTTTCATTTTTAGAAAACGTCCGTATTTCCGGGCAATGAAATATTGTCCTAGTCATCCAGGTAGATGTAATTAATTAACATCTTCTACACCTGTGTTTCAAGCAATGAATTCAAGCTTTGACTTTGACTTTGACTTTGACTTTGACTTTGACTTTGACTTTGACTTTGACTTTGACTTTGACTTTGACTTTGACTTTGACTTTGACTTTGACTTTGACTTTGACTTTGACTTTGACTTTGACTTTGACTTTGACTTTGACTTTGACTTTGACTTTGACTTTGACTTTGACTTTGACTTTGACTTTGACTTTGACTTTGACTTTGACTTTGACTTTGACTTTGACTTTGACTTTGACTTTGACTTTGACTTTGACTTTGACTTTGACTTTGACTTTGACTTTGACTTTGACTTTGACTTTGACTTTGACTTTGACTTTGACTTTGACTTTGACTTTGACTTTGACTTTGACTTTGACTTTGACTTTGACTTTGACTTTGACTTTGACTTTGACTTTGACTTTGACTTTGACTTTGACTTTGACTTTGACTTTGACTTTGACTTTGACTTTGACTTTGACTTTGACTTTGACTTTGACTTTGACTTTGACTTTGACTTTGACTTTGACTTTGACTTTGACTTTGCAGTCAAAACCAATTTCTTTTTCTGTTTAGCAATACCAATTTTCGCGATCAGAAGACTTTTATACAATAATTCTTGGCCCACGGGGCTACCCATTCTTGACAAGAACAGCCCCTAACCCGACAGGACTAGCATCAGCGTAAACTTGTGTCTTATCATTAGAATCATAGTATCCTAATGTCTTAAGAGCATTGCTGGGCAGGCATTTTCCTCGACGTTCCTCGTTTTTCCCTGTCTCCTCCCTGAATAATGATGTTTTTAATATTTCGACCATACAATCTATGCGGACCATTGTATGCCTCTATGTTATGTTTTTCTCCAAAAACTAATTAGTTTATGATTTAGAAGCCTTCTAAAATCACAAAATTTTACCAGTTTTATCGCCCTCTTCAGACGTCCATAAAACCAATTTGACGAATGTAAAATAATAAAAGAAAAACATACAGGCAAAGCAAAATCTTTCTCTTTATTATTCTTGAAAAAAATATTAAAATCGATTTAGTTTTGAAGGAGAAAACAGGAGAATACGAAATAGCGATTTCATCATTAAGAATTTAATTGGGTCCGAGGTGCCGTTGTCTCTATCACCATTCATACGTTTATACATGTCATATCGGGCACAGCGCAACAGCAATAGATTTTTTAAATACCTAAGTACCTTTTTTTTTCTATTTCTATTTTTTCTATATGTATACCTTTACGTGAAGCTCTCACGATGACCAAATAAGTTTATTTGTTTGACCCTACTATATAAGCATTTGCTCTTATTCGAAAGAACGGGTAATAACTACTAATACTTTTTTGATTCTCTCATCATGTTGGGCGTCGTCGCTTACATAAATAACGATGTCGTCAATAAAATTTACCATGTTTTCGCATGGCAACAAAATTAATTCCAATATTATTATTATTATTTTTTTTAATAGTATTCTCGAGTCAACTAATAAACACCGAACACTGTCAAGCCTTTACTACAAATAAAGGTGATTATAATGTCTACCCTCACTAAGCCGATGAAATGCATTTTTTCCTTGGCTAATTTTTCCACCAACAAATCAAATCTTGAGCTTCAAGCTCAAGATTTTTTGAACATGTTACATGTTCTTGTAACTATTTTTTTTTAGGATTTTCTACACAGAACTTGGTACTCATAGATCTCATTTCTTTTGTCGATTTCGTTGACATAAGAAGAACATACATAAGTTATAATTAACTTGGCTATCATTTCACATTTATGTTTTTGATGGAATATCTGTATATTTTATTTTTTATTTTATTTTTGTTTTTCAGGTACATACTTACAGCTTTTTATCTTTATCAAATACCTTTATGGTCGCAATATGTACATAAACTTACATAACACGACGTAAATGGTTAAAAACACCAAATAAAATATTTTATTTAAATACAAGTTAGGTACCTTCACATAATATATGACATGTGTAATGAAACGACTTTGTCGTTAATCCGACCCGTTGGATAGTAAGCCTTATTTGTTTATTTTGATCTCGACAGTCTAACATAGACGCGTACCTACACTTTGGCAACGTTTCAAATCTTTAAATGATGCCAGCTAATGAATAATTGCAGGTCTCATCAATAACTATCAGAACCACTGTTTATTACACCGCTCGTACTCGACGCGGGTCAAATAACGTTGGTCCTTAACTTATTAAGTTAACTTTTTGAACTTTTTCTTTTGTATACTCCCAATAACCTACCTTGATGCCAAATATCAGGTTTCTAGGTCATCTGGAAGTAAGTTAGGTTTTTGATCTATAAAAGTCAGTGAGTGTGCGAGTCAGTTGTAAAAATACGGATTTTTAAACGTTATTAAGTCAATAACTGTTTGAGCTACATTTAAGCACATCAAAGTCGACATTTTGATGGGGAAAACTATAATGATAGTAAATCCCCTTGTTCAGATTTCTCTAAACTATTTCATATTTAGATAGGTACCGTTTGACAATTTTATCAAACTATAATTTTACCTTTCGTTCAGATTTCTCTAAACTATACCATATTTAGATACCGTTTGACAATTTTATCAAACTATAATTTTACCTTTCGTTCAGATTTCTCTAAACTATACCATATTTAGATACCGTTTGACAATTTTATCAAACTATAATTTTACCTTTCGTTCAGATTTCTTAAACTATACCATATTTACATACCTTTTGACAATTTTGTCAAATTATAATTTTACCTTTCGCTTAGATTTCTCTAAACCATACCGTTTGTCAATTTGTCAAACTTTAATATTACCTTCTGTTTAGATTTCTCTAAACCATACCATTAGATACCGTTTGTCAATTTGGCAAACTATCATTTCCATTCAGATTTATTTATTTATTTATAAATGTATTTAGATACCGTTTGTCAATTATGTCAAACTATCATTTCTTATTTTCGTTTTTACAGGTACCGTTTGGTAATCCAAACTACCTCTTTTATCCAGTGATACCCCAATTAGTTTTTTGGAAACCGACAAATACAGGTGTTCGTTAAATGATTGTAACCAAAACAAATGCATAATGTATTATTTCACTTTGGATGGATGGATGGTCTATTTAAAGACAATGATAATAGTAATTATATTATATAAACGTTCCAATATTTTCTTAATATTGGGTTGAGTATTTCCAAATGAAATAAAATTAATCGTGACAAAACTATAAATAGTTTTGTTATATAACTTAAAAGTTATGGTTACAAATCGTTTAATATATTTTGTCGGAGACTCAAACCTGAGGTACCACTGTATCTATGTACATTGTACACATCTCGTTTTTCTATGCAGGCATAATAAAATGCCCACTCGTAGGTACCAACCAACGCGAAAACAGTAATTGCCTTCTTACAATATCAGACTAGGATACATACTTACTAAGTTTACTGCCTATCAAAGAAGGTAGGTGTGAATAAACGATATGAAATTCTAATGCAAAATGTATGATAACAAGTCGACCAGAAGGTAGTATGGAGGCGATAAATGCGCTCCTCTCACCTACTAGTCCGATAAGCTAGTAGAATCATTATAAAATGCACCTTAGAAAGATAATAATTAGGTACATTATCTTAGATTTTCGTTTTAGGTACATTAACTTTGATTTTTGTTCGTATTTTATTTGTAATAACAATCTAGTAAGTTTCCCATCTTTTATTTGTAAGACAAAACAGTTTCGACTCGTTGATCTACCTTTTTTTTTTTTTTGTGTTTTATTTTTTGTTTACTTACGTAAATTGTTGTAACCACTGGCACGGTCGCCACTTGTACAGGTTGCTTGGGTATTAAATAAAACATCTCGAATGATACATATAATCAAACGTGTGCTTCGCTCGCAGGCCTTGCCTTGAGTGCCCGATCAACGCTCGGTATTCATTCGTATTCACTCGGCTAGCCTCGGGAATCGAAGACGTTATCATCACTTTAATATTCCGTATACACTACAGGTAGGACTAGTTTTAGATTATGTGCTTGTGCCATCGACAACCAGTAGTCGATGGCTTATGTGCTTAGTCCTCCGTACTCCGTCTATCCTACACCCTGCAAAAATAGTTCTCAATGTTCCCATAAGACAAGCTTTGCATAGTTTGGGCTAGATGGCGCTGTATAAAATGTGTGAACCAATATTTAGTTATCTAATTTGATAAAAACTACCTACTATATTAAGGGAACCTGGACGTTTATTTTTTTATTTAACATTTCTGACTACCCCACCAAGCGAATGTTGGATAGAGTTTTCAAAAACACAGATCCATCCATCCATCCACAGTGCATCTATGTACATCCATCATTTCGACGAGAAGGTGTCAACATCAATACTGGTGTTGAGCATTCAGATTTCACTTGAGGTTTTTTTTTTATTTACTAATATATGTATTCTTAGTTTGATTAAAATTTCATGTACTTTTATTTTGCAAATGAAGCAACGCTCATTCGGTTTTGTTTGTCAAACATAACAAGACATCTCATGGCAATACGAAAAGATCGTTTCGGTTGCCTTGTTTTCGGACAAACATCAAAGGATGCGCGACCATGATTGCGCGCTGCCAACGTTCGCCGATCAATTTAGTATGTTTATATCGTGCAGTGTCAACGTGGATTAATTATGAAATATTAATATTTATGCCTCTGCCACTTATAAATACGATCTGCGTTACCGGACTATAATCCGTTGAATTGTACCTTTCAAAACAAATAAAAAAAAATTGTCGCAGCTGCTACGATTTTGACATAGATATATGTCAAATATTATAAAAAATAAAAAAATAGTATCACGACTGTAATACCTGAGTAGGGTGGGTAGGTTCCAGATCTCCAAACCCTTGAAAATATCGAACAGAAGACAATTTCTATCAAATGAACATGCATGCTGGATCTTCGTCAATCATCTTCATCTTTAAATTGGTTAGCCCATCATGCTCGGAGGTCAAGAGAAGCCATCAAAACTGAAGAACGAATGAACGGATCGATTCTATAATTATTTTATTATCTATGATTCAGTAACAAATTCGGTGTGGTGTGGTGGTCGTTTTACTAATAATTTTGTGTATTGTTTTACGAGTATAGGCGGGAAGCCGTAGTTTCCAGTTATTAGCTAAGATGAGCGTGGAAGAAGATGTTATGAAAATACAAAAAAAACTGACCAAGATGACTTCGGAAGACGGAACGGTAAGCGATAGTTAGACCTACACCAAAAGCTAGTTGCAAATGTCCACATTTTCTTTCATACATTTTGTGCTGCTTCTTGATGCAGGTGTACAGCAACAGCTGTGTTACTGATGTTTGAAAACAGTTTAATACTGTTTATATATACGGTTAGCTTCCTACAAGTACATAGAACTAGTTATCTGTGTCGGCGTCCCTAGATTGCAGCTCTTCTTCTAACATTTAATTTTTGTTTTTTTTTCAGGGCCAGGAGGAAGCTTTGGAACTGCTCAAAGCTTTACAAACAATGGCTATAAACTTGGAAGTCCTTACTAAAACAAGAATAGGCATGACAGTGAATGCATTACGCAAATCAAGTAAGGATGATGAAGTCAATTCTCTGAGCAAAACACTCATCAAGAACTGGAAAAAGTTTTTGTCAACTCCTACAAAAGACAATGGAAGCTCTTCAAAATCAAAAAAAGATAAAGATAAGAAAGATGACAAAGAAAAGGACAAAAAATTGCCAGCATCTTTCCCGCCCCAGTCTAACACCACTGATGCAGTTCGTTTGAAATGCCGTGAGCTTCTAACTCAGGCACTCAAAACAGATGCTGAATCATGTGCTAATTCATGCGCAACCCCAGAAGAGCTGGCTGAAGAACTCGAGGAATGCATTTATGCTGAATTTAGAAACACCGATATGAGATACAAGAACAGAGTACGATCTAGAGTTGCGAATTTGAAAGACCCTAAAAACCCGACACTGAGAACCAATTACTTGAATGGAGTGGTTGCTGCATCACGCCTCGCCAAGATGGCACCTGAAGAAATGGCCAGTGATGAGATGAAAAAGCTGCGTGAGAAATTCATCAAGGAGGCTATAGATGATGCCCAGCTAGCTACTGTCCAGGGAACTAAAACAGACATGCTCAAGTGTGGTAAATGCAAACAGAAGAATTGCACTTACAGCCAGTTGCAGACCAGAAGTTCTGATGAGCCTATGACCACATTTGTACTCTGCAATGAATGTGGCAATCGTTGGAAGTTTTGTTAAAACTGCTTATAAAAGCATAACAAGACATAGTTTCCTATACCTTGTGTGGTATGATACTGCTGTATCACTATTGCATTTGAAGAATGAAGTTTGTCTCAAGCTATTTTAACGCTAACCTTACTACCTATCATCGGTTATTATTCAGATCATGTTAAGTAGTTAAGGGGACCTTAGAATTAATCTAAAATAAATTAATCTGCTTAAGGAATACTGTGCCTAAGTTATTGCTCATGAATCATAAATTTACTTTATAAGTTTGAAAGTTTGTGAGTATGTTTGTATTTTAATCATGCCGTAACAGCCAATTCATTTGGATAAAACTTTAAATAGATATATAATTTGTGACAGTAGAATTTAGGCTTTCTGTCAAAAAACTTCATAAAAGAAAGCTGCTGGGGAAACCTAAATAATTTTATCATTTTAATTTATAAGCTGGAAAGCATGCATTTAAAACAAACATGAAAACCCATAAATTCTTTAGATTATTTATTTTGTTACTTTGAAAGTAAGACTGGTTCGTAGGATTTAATAAAACTGGCACATAATCAACAAATACAAATATCCTGAAACTGATTGATGTTGGAACTGATAAAAGTGTAGTGAGATAAAATAGTTAAAAATCATCTGTTAATCAATACCAAATGTTGCGATTGAAATATGAATTGTAGAATTATTTAATGTCTGTAACATAATAATAGCAATTACATGCTAACTGAGACTTGCACTAATTATTTAGTGTTTTTTTACATAAATACGCAATAATTATATTCTAACTGAGACTTTGCACTATCGCATTTAATCTCGATAATTCTTGACAATTTGTTAAATTATAAAGAAAGTTTTCTAAATCGAGATTAGACTTCTGGTGCATTGAGCCAAGTGAATTAAAAAACAATGAATTTAAGTGTATCCTTAGTTAGGCAAAACACCACTTAGCAGTAATAGACTAGTTTTACATAATTTGCTTTATCAATAAAACTATTGCAATGGAGTAAAAGTAGCAAAGTATTCTTGAGAATCTCTTTTAGACTTTAGTATATTTCTAGGAATGACATGTTCCAATAGGCAATGAATTGATTCAAAGAAAATGGCTGAAATTGCTAAAATCTAATATGGCAAGCTACACTTTGGTGTATATAACATTATTACTTTCATTTTTTGGCATAAAACAATCTTAAATATTAATAACAGAATTTTAATTAATATGCCTGTCCGACCTATTTTTAAATATTAACTAGCTATACAAACATACACCTAATTTATACTAAATAATGGTCAAATTAAAAAAAAACTTAAAAGGTAGGTACACTTAGGTACATGTTGCCTTTAGATTCTAGAGACAACTAAAGCATTAAATACTTATCTATATAAAATAATAATGATAAAAGCTTAAAATAAATAGGCAGAACCTTAAATTAATCAACTCAACCATACTACGTCGAAGTACTTACTCTACTACGAGTTCTCCTGTCTTCATTTTAACAAATATTTTTTCATCATTGTACGATAAAATCTTATTTTTTACGTCTAATTTGAGATCAATTGGTTCGCATTCTTCATCCACTTTTGATATCACAAAACTAACGTCATCATTCGCCACAAAACATTCCGGGGAAAGAATTTTGTTGAAATTAAAATGCGTTTTTATATGCTCCCTCAGGAAATGAGATTGGACGACTACCAAATCGCAGTAGGAACACTTATGACTACCTCCGTGTAGAATGTCAGTTTCATCATGTCTTCTGTAATGGTTACTGAGAGCATCTTGACGCTGATTTGTGTAAGGGCATAGGAGGCACATGTGCATTTTACGTTCCTTTACGGGCGAGATTTCAGACGTAGTTGTATCCTTTCCGCCGTTATTCATTGATCTCCTAATTTGTAGTAGGCGGAGGGTTTGTTGATCCCTTATTGAGAATTGCTGGAAGTCGCTTTTAGGTTTGCCCTTGGGCATAGTTTTGATCGCAAGTTTGATGTTTTCCGCGCTTTCTGCTTGTTTTACTTGTTCCTGACTTTCAGGCTCTCCATTGCTCCCCTTCATCCGTTCGGCTTGGGCCTCGTCATTCATCTGATGCTTCCTCATGTGCTGAACGTAGTTGGCGTAGTATTTCACAGAGTAATCGCATAATTCGCATTTATATCTCTGTTTGGAGCCGTGAAGAGATAAATGTATTTTATACTGTTCGCGTTTTTCGAAAGCTGATGGGCACTTATGGCATTTGTAGCGTTTCTCTTTTTGACGTCCATTTTTCAGGTAAGTAGGATAGATAAATTCCGGATTTCCATGCATCAGATAACCAAATTGAGGATCCGCTTGGAGAACAGGTGGAAAATGATCATTAGGTTTCACTAGTTTGTCTTTATCGGTCAGCACTCTTTTTTGAGCTTCAGTCTTTCTTTGAAATAAGTCTGTTCCTGAGAGAGGGACATTTTTGAAATCCATATCATCGCCAGATTCGTATTCGCAATTTGCTGACTTATCAGTATCGTGTAAAACCTCATGTTTGGCTAAATTTCCGATATTCTTAACGGCGTAGCTGCACTTTTTACACTTGTGGTCCCCTTCGCCACCGTGCAATCCCATGTGGTATGCAAGTGCTGAATTCTTGAAGAATTTAGCTGGACATTCTTTGCAACTGTATTGTTTAGATGTTTGTTTCGTATCAGAAGTTTTCTTATAATGAGACTCTGTAATTTCGTTGGTTTTGTAATTGACCGCAACAGACCAACTTACGTCTAAAGAGTCAATGTTACGAGTAGCATCCAATCGTGGTTCTCTGTAAAGAGAGTGTGAATTGTGAATGAATTTGAGCATGTTTGACCTTATGTGGTGCTCGTCAGAATGAACGGACAGGTGGGCAACCAAATCATCTTCTTCCGTGACTGAGAACTCACAGTTCTTACATTTATTAGCATGTGTTAGATCGTGGAATTTTTCATGTGTTTTTAGTTCGCTTTCAGTAAAATATCTAGCCGGACATTTCTGGCAAAAGTACAGTATTTTAATTTCCTTGGAATCAAATATTGGGTTGTCTTCAGCCGTATCTTCACTCGCAGCGTTCTTTTCAAGTTCAAGGACTCTACGGAGTCTGGTAATTTGATCTTCATCGGGAATGTCTTCCTCGACGATGCTGAAGATACGACCGTACAGAAGTCCATGCTTTTTGGAATGTTCAGCCAGTCTCCCGGCATTATCACACGTAAATTTACATTCTAAACACTTGTATATTATCACTTCGCTATTTTCGAACCCAAGACAATGTATCTTTTCATGGTTCGGTATCTTGCATTTCTGAGCGTTGACGTACGAACAATAGCGACATTTGTACATTTTATGGAATTCGTTTCTCGCGGAGACCCACACGAAGGGTATTTCTTCGCTAAAGCTATCAGATTTGTCAGCTTTTTGGTTGGAGGTTGAAGCTTCTAATTCTGCTTCGGTTTCGTTTTTCCTTGAAAAGATGCCGTGAACTCTGAGATGTTGGTGTAGGAGATGTCTTTTCGACACGCTATAGTTGCACTCGGGGCATTTGTATGGGGTTTCGGCAGAGGTGGTACGGTGGAATTGCTCGTGGTACATGTACTGAGACTTGCTGTTGGTTTCGTACGGGCATTCGTGGCATTTGTGGCGTTTCGTGGAACTACTGACCGTAGGAACAGATTCGTGAATCGTTGGGTCGGGTAAGGGAGATCTGCAGCCCATTGCTTTTGCGATATAGTCTTCGGGGTCTGTTATACCGTGAAGTAGAAGATGTTGGATCAGATCCTGTTCATCTTTGACGAAGTAAGGGCAGAAGTAGCATTTAAAAATAGACTGGGAGGAGGGTTGGTGCTGCTGTAGGTGTTCGATGAGTTGTTTCTTGTCGTTTGTCTTAAAAGGGCATTTGGTGCAGTAGTCGTTGTATGTCTCGGCGCTCAAAACCGCGGCCGGGTCAGGCTTAGGCTTCACCGTGGTGATCACTTTTATTATTCCGTCGTGTTTCAATCGGCAGTGTCTCTGAAATAATAAATAACATTACTATTATCGAAAAATCAAAAAAGCTATTATCTTAGATGATAGCTACGTTCAAAGATAAATACTACCAATTTCCAAAAACTGTTATGCCTAACTAAATAACTTCCTAATAGTAGAAAGAGAAAATTAAACTGCAAACCCCAAGATCAGTAGACGTCCTCTCAATACTTCAGATTGTTGAATTAGGTACTTATAGGTGGAAATATCCCTTATAAGTAAGATATCAAATACCCAAAAATGTTCCTGTATTTAGTCATGTAATCTACCCTGCTTCGTTAGCTAGTCTCTAGTTTAGAGATTTACCAGTAGTTCACGGTAAGTTAACACAAGTTTATAACCATTACCTGTATTACGTGTTTCCAATTTGACAATTGGTTGCAGTGTCCGCAGCGATAAGCCAGATCGGCCGGATCCGGCGCTTCCGCCTTCTTGCTGGATTCCTCCTGACTATCCCTCGAGTGTTGCCTGACGTGTTCAAGTAAAGCCTCCTTCGACGGGTCCCTGGAATAAGGAGTTGGGGTGAGTTTAACATTAGGTATTATTATCATTACAAAAGTTTCAAACGCTACCCAAAGTTATCGATAACTAAAGGGGCCGTTCGAGTACAACGAGTTCCGAGTATAATATTATTTGCAGGTATGAAAAGTACCTAGTATAAAATGTACCATGCGTCTCGATGTTCATTGTATTTAGACACGATTTAAAATAAAGTTTAATTTAATTTAAACTTTAGCAATAAGTTAGAAAATATAATAATATGAAAATAACATACTTGTAATTACACTTTTTGCATTTCCACAATGTCTTTTTCGGTTTCTTATCCTGGTCAGCGGGTTCCAAGCCAAACTTCATGTCACCAAACTGGGTCTGCAAATTAATCGGCTGCATTTCGTAAGACGTGTTCATCATTTCATTGTTATCATTCAGAGATTCATCCAGCTCCATCGTCGCATCAACCGTTGTGTTTTGATCAATGTAGTGGAACTCATTCTCTCCGTTTTCGTTCAGCACTGGGACAGCCAAGAACTTGTTGTATTTGCTGTAGTTCCGCCTTCCAGTCTCGTCCGTCATCAGAACTTTAGCGTCATTGTGCTCCGGGTCTCGTGCAGACTTCAATTTGATATGCTTCGTAATATCCCAGCGCCAATTGGACTTGTATTTGCACAGAGAGCATTCAAACGGTTTTTTGTTCAAATGACCGACAATGTGCACGTGGAATCTAGAAGCGGTAGCAGCCCAGAACTTGCAGTCTGAACATTTGTAAACGTTCTTCCCAAGGCTCAAGCTGTTGGGTGATAAATTCATACTCTCGTTTTCATCAACGATATCGGCGTCGTAATTTCTTTGCGACTCCGGCATAGTTGAATCATCGTTGATGTTGATGTCTAGAGGTCTTTCAAACTTGTTATTTTGGTCCAAGTTGTTCCATACAAAAACGACATTCTCCATCGGGTGTGGCTCTGCGTCTTTGTCGTAGTTTGAAGCGGTAGCTTCGTTGTTCTCGCGTTTTGTTTCTGTTGTAGTCTGAGTGTTTTCTTTCTTGCCGCAAGTGAGCATGTGCACGTACAAATCTGCGCTGGATTTGCAGCGATGTCTACAGTTTTGACAGCGGGTAGATCCCATGGCGGAATGTGAAGTGCTTATCATCACGCGGCTAGCTTGAGCTGCGCAGTTTTTCTCATGCACAGAATGTTCGGACAAACATTTGCTCTCGAAACCGCAGCTTTTGCACTTCAAAGAGCCTTCTTCCCCCGTTTCTGTCAACAACCTTTCTTTCAACTTGTCGAAGAATGACTCATTCTTCTTGCGGACCACTGTTTCTTTTGGCGTATTATTCACCGGTGTCAAAGTGATGTCATCGGGTAGGTTTTCAAACTTGCTCGCGAATTCTGAACTGATAGATTTGAATTTTTTCGCTGGCGGTTCACCTGAGGTTTTTGTATTCGGTGTTGATGCGTTGAGAGGAATGAGTTGTGGCATAGGCCTGGGGGCTTTTTTGCTTTGCTTTGCCTTGTCTTCATTTCCTGAGTTTGGGGAATGTTGGCCAAGTACGTCCTCAATTGTTTGTTCGCCGTCTGGGCTAACTTGCGACGAAGTATCATTGGAATCGCTGTTGCAACTTACTATCTCTCTTTCTGCGTATTGCATACCCATGGTGTCCTGAAAGTAAAGAAAAGAATAGAATAAAATACGGTGGATTCAAAATATAATCGTTGGTTCACAAGATGCATTTTGTTGACAGTTTTTTTAATAAAGTATAATTGGAAACTAAGTTATAAAAAAATATGTACATGCAAATGAAATGCAGTTAATAGTTTAATGCGGAAGCGTGCCCTAAGACGACTAATATGATGTTACCATGCGAAATTTATATAAAAGTACAAAACCTCAATAATTTATCAAGACATGACGGTTTTTATCAAGCCCCCTTGTATAATCTTTAACCCAGTATTATTTTAAAAAGATAGGTATTTCATTCCTTTTGCAGGTTTTCCTTCCACATAATATTTCCAACTCCAGAGATTGGTTGTTTAAAATGTATTTTCTGTCAATAAATTATAATTCCCTTAAGTGTCATTTCATATGCACTCGGTTACCGTCTAAACGGCTGAGCATTATAGTGTTATTGCGCATTATAGCATTATAGTTGGTATTGGTAAAGCTGCAACCTCGGTAAAAGGTTTCTACGGGTCAACAGTACTTGTTATGTAGTACCAATTGCATTAAAATATTAACACGGCCGTGATGTTAATGTGAGAAGACTCGTAAATTGCGAGTCGCAATGGATTTGAAAACAATAGTTATGAGAAATCTGCAAGGACTACGATTTAATATAGGCATGATGGTCCAACACAACAACATACAGATGCATGATGCAACAGGGCTAAGAGGCCGCATGCAATGATTTGTTGATAATGGTGACACGCGTGACGTCATCACCTCTTGCGAACGTTATCTCAGCGCAAGCGAAACACGAATGCGCTCATACGTTCATATGGTGTTGTAGGTACTTTGATAAACGACGTGTCAATCGCTTAATCATCTCTATAATAATAAGTTGGGTTTTCACACATTAACCGGCGGTTAGATTGACCAGAGTGAGGATGATAAAGAACCGCTAAACGGCTGATTAATGATACGCCTTGTGTGAGTATAATAACTTATTAAACATTAGTGGTCATCACCGTGATTAACAGTAACCGCCGATAATGTTGGTGAACCATTTTAGCAGCTTTCGTATTGCGCTAACGTTTGTATGGCACCGCTGGGCGCAGTCTTAGAAACGCGACACTCACCGAGACGGAGTGCGAAGAACGCGAGTCGCCGCTCCCTTCCTCCTCCTTGGGCTGCGCCTCGGCGTTCGCCAGGTCGCTGGCGCCCACCCGGTTGCGACGCCGACTAGCTGCCGACTGGCCCACGGGCGGTGTGTGGTGATTCATCTCGTGCACCGTCAGACTCTGCTTAATATCCGCCGTGAACGTACACTTCGAGCACACGAAGCTACCGCTTCCGCCGTGGTTCTTCATATGCCGGTCCAGGTTCCACTTGTACGGCGTTCGGAAATCGCACATGGTACACTTGATCATCGGCATAGAATGGTACTTGACGTGCTTCGTGTATCGTGCTTTTATGTGGGTGACGTAGTTGCACTTGTCGCACGAAAAGAATTTTCCTTTTCCTTTTGGCATTCCGGTAGCACTTCTTGCGACACTTATATCTGCGTCGTCGGCACGTTCGGGCTGTTCGTCTGCGTCCACGTCCATCTGAGAGTCGTCGCACTCTTCTATCTCTTCCAGTAGGTCTTCCATGTTGTCCGGCATACTCTCATTAGCAGCTTCGGTTTCCACTCTGGCGGTGGAAGATGAAGGCGTCGTCGCCCCGTGAACCATCTTCGTATGTCTCAAGAGCTTCTGCTGATGTCTCGAGGCATAAATGCAATGTTGACACTCGTAAATCTTAAATCTTCCGAAGTGAACGTCTCTTGTATGAACAAGATAAGCACGCGGATTGTGGGTATTATAAGTGCACTTGGCACAGTTATAGTTCCTTCTTATCTTGCACTGCGGTAGTTCAAACTCCTCCACCGCGTCTGAGGAAGCTTCCGAAGAGACGTCCACTGAGAAGCGACCTTCGAACGGGCGCGCAATAGTTGTGACCTCGCCGACTTGCGCGCTCAGCGACGAGGACATCTGCTGTAGCATACTCCGCTGCAACAAAACAATACTCGATGTCGGTTAAAAGTACCGGGAGGGCGCCGAGTGTGCGGCGCGGGGAGCCGGGGTCGCGCGCTAACGGAGCGCAGTGACACGTGTGCGGAGCGTGAGGCCGTCGCCGGCTGAATGAGGCGGCACGGCACTCGACGGCAAGAGAAGCGCGCCACAGTCAGCCGGGTCTGAGCCCGAGGGCGCGTGTGGGCGCGGTCGGGCGGAGGGTCGCCGGCCGCTGCCACCGACGCGTTGTGCCTATGCTCGACGACGGACAGGGGAGCCGCGACAAACGACCTCCACTGACTAATGAGCCTGTGCTCTTTGTCGTTATCACGTCATTATTTCATGCATGACCTCAATGTTAACGAGCAGCAGACATAAGCATTATGAAAACTACGTGGTCAAAGAGATTCTACTGCTTGTAGCCCAACGACAATATCTAGCAAGCTTTGCAACGGCCAGTTTCTCGACCGCTTACTAGCGACTGAAATAGTAAACCGTTTACCGTTCAGTCTAGTTAACATACTCGTACTCTAAGTTCGCTGAGCTTAAGACAGTAATCAGCCGTCGAGTAAACCCTAAAAGCCGAAAGCTAATTAAAACCACCACCACAATAACACTAGTTTTTTCAATGCTTATCATTAATTACCGATTCGCTACTGAAAAGAAATGAAATCGTGCATGACCCTAAAATCGAATCGATGTGATTCATGACATTTTCATTACATTATGTTTTTTTATGATAATATTATTATTACAAATTATTATGTATAGTAAGCTCTGTAACTTTAAGGCCCAAGTTCACAAACAAAAACGATTAGTTAAACGCAAGTTTTCACCTCGCCTAGATATCGCAAAATTCAATTGTTACGGGCATTGAGTTCACTCCTGTTTAACTAACCTTAGGGGTAATCGCACAACACATAAAGTGATGTTTATGACAAAAGATTTCGTCCACTGTGGGTGCGTGTTCTCACAGTGTCGTTCGTGAATACGAGGGTTAGGATACAGGTGTTAACGTAAAACTTATCTTGAGAAAATGATGAATGAATAATTAACCTGTTTTACGTAAGATATGCAAAATTCTCTATTTTAAACAAATCTTTCATAGTTATTATTGTTATATCATCATCATTAATGATGACACATCATAAATCTGGTTTTCACAACTGTGTTATGACTTGTGTCTAATGCCCATCCACACCAAAATTCAGGCTATCTGGCACGCACTTAGCTATTTCTCTTTGTATGGAAATATGTACTCGTAGCATCGGTAAGTGCGTCTTTGTATAAGCATAAACGTAAGTTGGTGAAGAAGGCCTTATGACCCTATAATTCTGAACTTGTTTATACTAAGTCTAGAATTATTCCACTGCAAGAAAGCAATAAATAATATAACACAAATACCAAGTAACTACTAGTTACAGTACGAACCAAAATAACACCGAATAAAAACCGGCCAAGTGCGAGTCGGACTCGCGCAAGGATCCATTATCTATAAAAAAACGGCAAAAAAAAAACACGTTTGTTGTATATTAGGAGACCCACTTAAATATATATTTTATTGTTTTTAGTATTTGTTGTTGTAGTGGGAACTCAACTGTCTGGCTATCGCGGTTCATGAGATACAGCCCTGTGACGGACAGTGAAATCTTAGTAATATGGTCCCGTTTTTACCCTTTGGGCACGGAACCCTAAAGACAACAATTCTTAATTAACGATTTTATTATCTACGATATTCTTGATAGGCACTTGGCAATTCTGCATAATTATTATTAAAAATAAAAAAACATTATCAAAATGTTAAAAATTGGCAGAGATAAATAGCGTAACATACAATACAAAAAAAATACAACCAAAATAGGAACCTCCTCTTTTTTTTGTAAAAAAATAAAGACGCGTTGATGTCTTTTCTTAGAAAATGAAGCATTTTTATTTTACCATTTGTCATATATTTTTCTATGAAAAAATAATTTCAATTGGCGAAATCATTAGTTGATCATCACCACCCACTTGTAGGTAGAATAATGAATTGTAAAAAATGGAAACTATACCAAGCTATGAGAATTTGATTCCCAAGTGACTAACAGGCGTGTAAATGTATACTCGGGCGGAAACTTAACTTTTGTAAGCGGTGGAAACTTCGCGGATTGGTCGTACTTTGTTATAGTTTGAATATGTTTTGCCAGAGATAAAAACAGAAGTATTATTCAGTTTGTGAGCTTTTATTTTACTGATCGTAAAACTTGCGGTAGGTAGTTTTGTTATTTGTGGTGTGATGATGTGGTATATGGGTCGATCGATTATGCATACCTACTGGTATACTTAGTACGAGTAGGTAAAACCTGTCATCTAGCCGTTACTAAGTTTGCTTTTAATCCAGCATCAATCATCAGTCCCTGTGTAATTCGATTGCGTTTTTACTTAGCCCGTGAAAAAACGATAAAAGTCGTGAACGTCCATGAGGTACCTACTTAAAGTAGGTAAGAGGCAGCTGCCGGACGGACGTGTCCTCGTGGGACAAGGGCAGGGGGGAGCAGCGCGGGGCGGGACGGGACGGCGGCAGCCGGCAGACAACTCGACAGGGCCGAGGCAGGAAACAGCCGGAGAAGGCATCCCAGCCAGAGCACAATGGACGCGGCGCGCCGCAGGGGGAGCCCTCGCAATCGATATGGCGTCGCTAAGGTCCGTTGGCCGCTGCGAGCGGTTTGGATCGCTGCAGAGGCGGATGCCCCTTACCCCGCGCGCCCTGCCAGCCCGCTCGCTTACCACACCTGCTGTGTATTTATAGAGCCGCACAGCCGACCGGGGATGCAGGGATGCCGGCTCTACCACGGTCGATGACGTCTACTACCTATACGCACGCAATATTCGCCGCTCGGTCGCCGTCGCCGCCGGCGCCGCCGCGCCCGTTGCGGTGGGTGACGCCCGTCTGTTTATTTGTCACAATGAACACGAAAATAGCAGTCGCATCTTGAAGATACTTACTCCTAATGGTTAATGTCTACCTACATGCAAATGTTCTAGTCAATTCTACACTAAAAATAATCATTCTGCATCGCGGACGTAGAGAATGATCATGTTGCCCTCATAATAACCGAAGAGATGTTGTAACGTTGTAAGTGTTGTAATACAATGTATGCTAATAACTATAGAGGTATCCCATTCACTCTCGTTTCATTCAAGTTAAATTCCCGGGACCAACTAGTCATTTAAAGTTATCGAGGACGCTCTTACTTTCGTTTGATAGCCGAACGATCACTTAATTTTACTTCTGTACACTTTTTACGGCGATTATACGCACAGAAAACGTGTCTCAGTTCACACGTAAAGAATTTAAAAACTGTACCAACTAAAATTACTTACCTATCACAAAACGCTTTATCTTTCGGACAAGCTTTGTTTTAAGTGCTAGGAACTAAATCTGAGAATCATTAGAACTTATATACCCACTGATGTCTAATAAGTATTAAAAATCACGTTGGAATTGTTGTAAAAATAAAGACAACAACGCGACACGGTCTCTCTCTTGGATTGAAACACAAGTTTTTACGACTGCCATAGATAGACAAAGTGACGGCCATCTGCCTTGCATTGTTCTCATTTTTCATCACTCTTATAATAATATCCGTCTGCGCTGCGCTCTGCTCTGACCGGTCAGGTCGCTCAGGATATTCGCCCTACTGGAGTAGCGCGATAATGTCGGTGAATGCGTATTCAATTCCGAAGTAAAAGGTTTTATACGCTAGTAAATTTACTGAACGAACAACACGTCTATTGGTTGATAGTAACATTATGTAGAATATCCTTGTAATGTGCTAATCGATATTCTAGTAAGAGTGAATTGAAGAAGTGACCTAATACTGTTGGCCATTAAAACTTCTGTTGGCAGTAGGTACTCGTAGGTATAATTATATCGCCTTGCCACCCGCTGGTCATCCGCTCTCTCAACATTAAACCGCAAGTGGTGTTGTAGTGCACTGACATCGATGTATGTTGCTAGGCATGTACGTACATGTATACCTACAATATACACATGTGTGCAAGCTCAAGCATGATATGAGTACACAACGCATGTTTGTATAGGAGTATATCGGCCTGTTTCGTCACATTATGTTTGTGGCGTTCTTGTAGGATTCGAGCTGAGTCGGCAGCGTAGGCATACCGAGCGTGACTAACCACGGCGAGTACCTGAGTGAAGCGCTCACCTCGGAGCGGCCTCCACACTATCTGACCACTTCTTGAATTCAAACCCGTTCTTGTCCTTATACGTAGCTGCCTCAAGCACGAAATAGATCGACATAGCACAGAAAGAACTCGGTCTCAAAAGAAACTAGAAATCACCCGACCAGTGATTTTATGGAAAGAGTCGGCGACGCTAACGCCAAAGACGTTATAAACGTGTTGTTTTTCTAGTTTTAGATCAAAATAACTTTGACTAGGCTTATATTCCTGCCTTTAGAACCGATACCATATGTATCCCAATGACTTATTCAAATGGAAAGTCATAAGTTGCCAAACTCTTTTCTAAAACTTATACAAAGTAGAGCGCGTCACCATGCTCAAATTCAACTAACGTACTTTTTTATTAGTCTTCAGGGAGCACTTCGTAGCAATAGCAAAGCAACTAAGTACGAATAAGAGTAGATTATGCGGGACAGTGTTTCAATAATAGGTACCTAAGTAACTATATTGTGTAAAATACGCCAGTGGTCTGTGAAATACACATAGATAGTTCGATCGGCACCCACTTCCTTTGCATATAGACCCATAGGTACAATAAGCATGTATGTTTGCCTTGCAAGAGCGTTTCAAGCACGACTTGTGCTTACCAATTATCACATTGTGCTCTGCGATCCGAATATCTGCGCATTTACGAATGGTACAAGATGTTGGAATTGAACCGACTAACACCTCGAATTGCTATTTGAGACAAGAATCCTTGCTAGCAACAAAGATATTTTTAATACTTACTAATCAGGTATTTTGGTCTACGAAGAAACCACCTTATGAAGAGCAACAATTTATATAAATACATAAGACAAATTTTCAGGTTACTGACCTAAAAGTTTATCGAAACAAAACCAGTGACATGACATAATACAAAATAAAATTTTATGATGGTTTTCTTCAATTAACAATAAGTGCATATCAACATTGTCGTTTGTTGAACACAAGTGTGTATTCGTTACCATGCTGTGATACCTAGGTAGTGTTGTAATATAACAAGGTAAACCCAGTGCTAAATTGTTAAATCGCGCAGATCATGTCTTGAGGGCACGCCAGCTGACTGGTCGTATATTGCAATAAACTGCAGATGCGTCTGAATTGTCTATAGACTTTATAGCGACATGGGATGGTGCAGCGACGTTGCGGATTTTGCGACGCAAATAATTTGCGCGCCAATTGACCTTTCGTCGGACGTCGTTGTCGGAGTGCGGCGGCGGCGGCGGTGGCGCGGCGGGCGCGGTCGCACCGGCTCCAACACGCGCTATATATAGCTGCGCGACAACACGCCACGTCGTACACCCGCCAGGGGCCGGCTACGTAGGCAGTTTCCCTTTATCACCCACCCGACAGCCTCTAGCCTGGATTTTACGGAAGCTTTACCAGAGCCTCCGCTCGACAGAGGCGACGGGATGTCGACCCACACCACCCTCCCGGGATCGATACAGATGGTCGCCGCAAGAACACCCTGCCTTAGCTAGTGTGGAGATGTAGGTGTATGCCTACTGTAGTCGGTCTCCGTCCATAACATGTTGAGGTAGGGACATGACTTAGTTAACGTGGTAGGTACTCCACATTTTTCTATCATATTTGGTGAAAAACATCGATATTGATAATTCTCGTTGTGACAATGCAGCAGCACTGTCAGCATTATTTAACAGTAATCATCAACTTACAAACAACTAGGTAAATTGAAAACAATCAGCGTTAATGCTTTGAAATCCCGCAGAAACAAAGATAGATCTAAGAACGGATTTTGTTTACAATGAGTGTCACCGGTCCGACTGGTAATTAACATGACCTTGAAGCTTGCCAAGCGATGCACAGCGCTTACGTAGCGCACAATGAAAGGAGTGCAGCCGCCGGCGCGGCGGCGATGGCCATCGCGGTAACAGTGTTCTCGAATGGAATGGAATTCGTACCGGGTGGCGTGCGCTGTGCTCGTTTAAAGATGGCTGCGATAAGGCACAGTGACGCTCCTCGGGCGCGGGCGTCGTGTCGGCAATGCGGGTGTGTGCGTGCCGGCGTGCCGGTGTGCCGACGCCGTCCCTGGCGGTCCCGCCGCGTGCCTTCCCCCGCGCCCCGCGGCTGCACGTTCCGCAACATGTGCGACGACTCTGCCCTGCCCGACCGCCTCTAGCCGTCGAGCCATCCGTCCGTCGACAAACAGTCGACCGCAGCCACTCTCGTGTCGGTCCTCCCGCGCCGAGGCCCGCTGATAATGCGTCTTATCTAACCACCAGATAGCAGAGGTGCTGCTCGCTCGTTTAGGTGTCACGGACATCGGTCGGTTAGCTGACTCGTGCACGAACACAATCACAGCTACCTACATGGTTATGTTACTCTAGCGATGAGATAGGTACCTACCTACCTAGGTTAGTACCTAGGTACTTACCTACTAATAATGAGGCACTAAGAATAGGTAAGTACTTAAACAAGTAGGAACCTATCTACCGATTGGTTCTATCTGGAAAATGTAAAGATCAGCAGGGCTATTTTGTAAAAAACATGAATATCATGTTATGATGTTGAATGCAATACCTAATGTTAGAGAATACCTAATCTGCACACTTTTCATAGTAACTATTCACAGTTTATGCACCTATACCTACGCTTCTGCGTAGGTATTGTATTGGAAGCGTAGGTACTAGGTATGGGTGCCTAAACAGCATAAAAAGCGTAGGTATTATGGCATTCAGTACCTACCATAACATGATGATCATGTTTTTACAAAATAGCCCCACAGGTCTTACAATAAATACACCCAACAACTGTCACCTAGGTATCTAAGTAGGTACCTACAAACCTACTTGCAAATAAATATGTATCTAACAAACATGCGTAACAAAAATTGGCAGCTTAAAGTACTCTAATCGGAATCAATCATGTGCGCACAGTAAAATTCCAGGCGATCACTGAAAGAAAACAGAGGCCAAGGATTTGTTTTTGTGTGAAAAGCATTGCCCTGTTTTTCCACAAGCTCGGTTTGTTTTAAACTTAATTGAAATATAAAGTAAAAATATCAGTTTGTTCGATGCCTATTTGAATATAGTATGGATTTTTTTTTATCTACATCGCCATGAACAACATTTGTAAAAATGTTTTCTCATTTTGGAAAATACCTTTTCAGTAAGGTATTAAAACAAACCCAATCATTCACCCACACAAACACTGCGTGAAGTGTAGGGACTAGAAACAGGCCACAACGTGTCGCAAGAAGCCGTTGAAGTAACTAAGCGCAGCAAATTATCAGGGCCGAGCGACGACGTCGACTCGGCTGCACGACCGTCGCTGCTACGAACTAGTCCTACCTATATGAATGCATAGGTACCTACATGTCTATCTACAGTAAGTAGGTACCTACATATAGCAAGGGCACGTTGCCTTGCCTGCTCATAACAACACGGAAAATACTATACGATCACGGACTACAGGGTAAGCAAAAGGACAGCAATGCAACTCTACAATGCAATCAACAACAAAGATATTCAACCAACCGCTGCCACTTCTCAGAAATGCGCGGCCGGCTATCACTTAGGACTGAACAGGCGACTAAACTTCTGTTTATTATTGAATTGAGTTGTTTCAATCTCGTTTGCAAGCGTCTACATAATAAAACACGAGGGATTGTGTTATAGTTTTATAACCGGGTGCATCCGAGACAAAAGCACCCCTGTTTATAAAAGTCTTTCATGGTAATCGCTGAGACATGGTGAGTGGCTTTATGGTGGTCCGCCATATTGAGACGTGTGCTTGAAAACAAGTTTCGATGTGCGCAAACGCAGGCAGCCGGCTGCCAGCTGCTCTCGTGTCAGGTGGTACGCGGTTTTGCACAACAGCAAGAAGTCTATCAATACCTACTATTAACTTCAACTTCTTGCTATTTATTCGCGATCAAAGATATAGCCTAGTCAATTAGGCGACGAGCGGCGCGATAGTTATTAGAGATAGCAACAGCAATGAACTTTAGGTATTTTCATCTGCACCAATGATTATTAAGATCTACTAGTATCGTTCTCTGCACTGCCTCGTGTACTGTTGAATTTGTAAGCCAAAAGGACATTGTATCGCAGCCGTTTTAAGGATTAAATGTCGTTAATTGCTTGCATGTTACGCAATACATTCTGCAGACGCAAGTGCTCTGCAAACAAGCAATACAGGTTATTCATTAGCCCCCGGAAAATGTTCGAAAATCCAGAAATAAAAAAATTATTGCATCGCTTTGATTTACCTACCTATCATTTTGGTATCGTGGACGTGGTAAGCGCTCTGAGACGGCTGCGCAGTGAGGTCATCGCAAATGTAAAGCGAATGCGACGCCATGCGCCAGTCCGTTGAGTGTTCAGCGTCTCGAAAAGACGACAACACGACGATATGGAATGGAATCGGGCCGAGCGAGGCACGCATACATTACGTGCCGCCTACAAGCAGTAGGTAGGTACAGGCGGCTGCCTATCTGCGAATATTGCGCGTGTACTGTGTTCGATATAGCAGAGTACTGGCAAAGCGCGCGACGCTCCTCATTGTTGGCTGGATGCGCGATGGCTGACGCGGATGCGACCTCTTTTCACTGAAATTCCGGTCGTCAGTCCCACTGATAATCATTAAACCACGGATTCGACATTCATCAGGATAATTTCGTTTTTAACAGTCATCCGACAAACACTACATGAATATTGCCTAAGTATAACAACTAAGAATAATTAACTTTTTTAATTGGTAGTATTAAAACTCTTTCTCTTACTCAAATCCTAATCACTACATAGTATAAAGCAAAGTCGCTCTCCGCTTCCCGCGTCTGTATGTCTGTATGTATGTTTGCTTATATCTTTAAAACTACACAACGGATTTTGATGCGGTTTTTTTTAATAGATAAAGTGATTCAGGAGGAAGGTTTATATGTATAATAACATGCTACCCGTGCAAAGCCGGGGCGGGTCGCTAGTAATATTATAAATGCGAAAGTTTGTGAAGATGTTTGTATGTTTAAAAATCAATAAGGCCTTCACGAAAAAACGTATTAAAATGAAATTAGCTGTAGATGTAGATTATAATGCCCGATTAAAACATAGGGTGGTTTATAATCCAAAAAATATTGCCAAAATGATAAAAAAAATGCAAAAATAATGAATTTGGAAAAAATCGAATATCCGGTTATTTTGCCAAAAAAAAAACCGGTGAAAAAACCGACGTAAAATCAGTCGGTTAATCGGTTTTTCGGTTAATCGATTAATCGGTTTACATGCCCTACTAAGTACCTACCTATCCATAACAAAGGCGTGACACGTATTAGCTGACTACTAGGCATTCCGCGATTTAAACAGGACTTCACACATCAATTTTCAGTGCCTACTTGTTACATTGAAACCTACTTAGCAGTGCTTTTTATCCATTAAATCATTATGTATTCTAGAAATATTTAGCCTGTGGCACTTCTGCTGTCACAACAAAATTACTTATTCTGTAACACATCCTACTAATAATAAAAATCCGAAAGGATGCTTGCATTTTTCCGGCTCAATCGCGCTCTAACGACTAAACGTATTTGGATGAAACTTGGAAATATACATAGCCTATGCCCTGGAATAGCATGTAGCCTACATGCTATTCCAGGGCATACCTTTTATATCATCATAAAAAAAACCGGCCAAGTGCGAGTCAGTCTCGCGCATGAAGGGTTTCGTACCATTATCTATAAAAAACTGGCCAAGTGCGTGTCGGGTCACGCGCATTGTAGGGTTTCGTAGTTTACACAGTTAAAAACGTTATAATAAGTAATTTTCAATGGTATTTGTACTAAAAAAAATTGATTATGTTTTCTTCGATTACATTTTATAAGTTGGTCGAATATTACGTCTATTACTCGAAAACTTGTAACGCCTGCGTAGCCGTGATAGTTTTCCTTTTAAGTTCGATATATGTACAAACCCTCCATACTTTTCAAAGACCTATCCAACGACACCCCAGACCATGGGGTACCCGAGAAAAAAAATCACATCCCCACTTGACGTATAGAGGAGGTAATTAATTATTATTATTGCATTTTTTACCAAGTCTCTGAGCTAAGCTGCGGACAGACGAACAACGGACGGCAAAACTGTAAGGGTTTCTCGTAGACTACGGAACCCTAAAAAGGGGGTGCAGGGAGTCAGAATCACGTCCAAACATTACATTTGGCACATGCCCACATTTTGCAGTAGTCAGCATTCCATACGCGACAGGTTACAAGCTCATCTCAATAATACTAAATCGTTTCCTTAGTTTTTCTTCAGCGTTTTAGTTATGTTAATAATGCAATATTACGGCTAGTAATGTTAGGCACCTAAGTAATTTTTTTTCCAATATTTACTTAGGTAATAAACTAACGCCTGAGAGAGGTTGTTATTCGATTATTTTTAAGCAATAATTAGATTTGCCTTCTATCGCGATAGAAACAGTGCCATCCTGATGTTGGATGATAGAAATAACAAAATTCACTCGACCAAAATTACGGGAGTAGGTATGTTGCGCATGCCGGCCAAGTTAAATAACACTCGATGTACGAAAATTGATAGAAGTATGTATAGCTAAAGTCTGTGCGGTTTCACAGAATCCTCAGCAAGGCTATCGCTGATAATGTTATCTAGACGCGATGTAGCTACAGCAACGCTGTTTCTAATGCACTTCCAACTGGAAAACATTTGCTGGACTGTATTTTCCGGCAGAATAAGGATAAGAATATTATTTTGTATATTTCCTTAGAATGACATTTCTCGACTTGAGATGTAATTCACTGGATGCCACGCTGGGAATGGGAATTCGTAAGAAAAAACAAAATGTTCTTCGACATCGGCAGGGGCGGCAGACTATAGCATCTACAACACAAGCATAAGAAAAAACTATACCAGCCCCCTACCTAGCCAAGCCTGCGGGGACAGCGACGGGAGGCCGCCCGACCTCAGCCACAGATCATGGCGTAGTTCCCTCGCCTCTGCTATATTCGACCATCCAAGCCTACGCCGACCTACCTATACGAAACATACTACTATGCTTACGTAACCAACCGCTTCTACAAAGCATAGGCACGAATATTTCACGACGATTTTCTGAGAGATTCGTACCGTGACTAAGGTTGCTGAAGGTAACTTTATTCACGTCATTGGATCTTGAAGTTTGACTGCGCAAATCCTATCAATGCTAATCGAGTGGCATGATTTATTACAACGCTGCGATTGGGCAATATAAGACAGTATTAACACTTTATGTTAATCGCCTTAGCCTGTGCCATATTATGCCTTAGGACCAGTACATTTATAACATCTCAACTGGCGGCGACGCACGTCACTATAAGTGTGGTACTTTTGCGAGGGACTCTTTTACCGCGGAGTTTGTAATTATCGATTCAGTGGTAAACCAGAGTTTTGACCGCAGTGTCCCATTTGGGTACCTCCGACCTCCGAAAATTATACCATAATTTATAATTTTGCTAATTGGAACATACATCATCTATTTGATTATTGTTGCCATTAAGGTAAAGATTATGTTTTATTACAGCCAGAATAACGTACCACTGAATCAGAGGAAATGCTGCTGGCAGATATAATTAAGTAGGTACAGACCGAGCGAGCGCTCATACTGGCCGTCCCACGTATCTGCTATGGGTAGATAGTACATGTGGCTATAGAAGTAAGTATATCTATGGATTCTGTGTGTGTGTGTAGCAAAACGAGCAAAAGCCCAGCGTGCCAGCTGCATTGCAGCTGCCGCCATCGCGTCCGACCGCTACGGCTGATGCAGAGGTGCGGTCTAACACGACACCACGGAATTATTCAATCGGCTAGGACGTAACTAATGCAAGTGCAATCTTTATTGAATTTTTAAACTAGCAACCAATACGATCTTTGATTAATTTTGCGATTAGGAGGATATTTATTTACGATTAAATACAGATTTGATTGGAGCATCGACGCGACGCGTTACCGACGATAAAACCTACAGATTTTGATAGAATATTTTTCATGATGAATTATGTACCTATAGATACCACAGATTTAAATCTATATCTGTATAATAAATACCTTGTAGTAACCATCGGCTTCTTTAATGGCCAAGGAGTGAGACCACGCAAAAGAAATGCCTAAGTTCATCCAATTAGAGATAATCTTCAGACTACCTTCAGGGAACAAAGTAATTCTTATTGATGTGGTTTCTTTCGATGCTATTAGGAGTATCCAGAAATAGGTAGGACTTTTCCTCGTAGTCATCCATCATGAACAAAACGAACATAGGTAATTATTGGAAAATTTGGTAAAGGTGTTACTTAAATAGTAAAAAACATATGAGTAAAATCGTTTTGTTCATGATGGCCAAAAAAAAGCCTCGACAGTGAGTATGAGGAGTTCTGTTGTTCTGTTAAAATAGAGCCCGATCATATCGAGGGTATAACTATTCTTGTGTTTTAGGAGTGACATGACAATGAATGTATAAACTATAAACATACCAATCATTGAATAGATACTTCATCCCGATTTATGTTTGCTTTGATCCTGAATTGCACGAGGCACCACGAATGATCAGCTAATGGATTAGTTAATGGATATGTGTTTAAATACCTCTTTAATTTGCTATAAATATTAGTTTTGCTATAAAATACAACACATTTATTGCTTTAAGTTTATTTACAAAATGAATAATGACAGATAACTTATTCCGTTAGTTTATAATGTCCCGTGACGTTCGTCTCGTTTCGAGAGGTTTTATGAATTTCATAAAAAAAAATATCGTAGGTGTCTTGAAAAATCACATACTTAGGTACAAAGCAAAACAATTAACTACCATTAAAGTTAAATAAATAAGTATAGGTACTTTATAAAATCATGGAAAAAAAAAACAATGACTCGATACATTTTTATGTCCTTTGATATTTGTCTTTCATGAAAACTCTAGGTAGGTTTAGTAGCCCATATTCCGAAGTCGATGAAATTATATGGGGCCATCTTGGAGTCATCCTCCACTAGATAGCGAAAAACTATTGAAATCTGACCAGCTGTTACGCAGTAGGTACCTAAAAAAAATTGGCGCCTAATTGAGAACGTGCTTAACTGCATAACGCGTAATCTACGTTACTATGCCAGCCGAGCCCACAATGGTTTTACTATGATTTAAAAATATAACCACTTATGTACCAACTTTAAGTTAAATATATATTACTTTGTATACTTTCCTCATCATCAAAGACTAGAAAACATAAAGCATAAAAATTTGCTTTTAGTTCACTGAAGTTTGTGAACGCTCGATATTGACATATATACTCGTAAGTATACCTTGGTACCTACTAGAACTTGTAGTATAGATAAGAAGCCTTTGTTTTTTGCAATTTTACTACAATAATTTGCTTAGTAAGGCAAACTAGGTACCTACTCTAGTGTGTGTTCAAGAAATAATCGTTTCAGCGAAACGCGATGATCGACACGACATGCAGCAATGGTTATACCAAGACGGAGCGCAGCGAAGGGAAATATTCGAGTGCCAAGCCAAGTAAAATAAAACCGGTCAAGTGCGAGTCGGACTCGCGCACGAAGGGTTCCTTACTATTATCTATAAAAAAACGGCAAAAAATCACGTTTCTTGTATGGGTGGCCCACTTAAATATTTATTTTATTCTGTTTTTGTTGTTAGATCGGCAAAATACATCATCTGTGAAAATTTCAACTGTCTAGCTATCACGATTCATGAGATACAGCCCTGTGACAGACAGACGGACAGCGAAGTCTTAGTAATAGGGTCCCGTTTTTACCCTTTGGATACGGAACCTTAATAATGACAGATTTACCTAGGTCTAGGTAATACTTATGTCATCATGAAAAGGCAAATTGAGAGACGTCCCACACATCTTCATGCTGGATAATTTCAGGTTTTTAGTATCGTATCTAAAACCATCCATGTCGCAGGCAGCGCTTTAGTAATCATAATTAAGCGGCGATGAGCTTGCAATCTGTCACGTACGGAATTATGCTTAATACGTAAAATTTGGGTACTTAAGTATGTAATATTTGGACGTGCCTTTGATTACCCCTTAGACGTTTTCATGGATCTGAGTACCAGGTCTGAGAGGAAGCCTATAGTCTACCTTACTTTGGGATTACCAGTAGTTCTATTTCAAATCGGTTTTGTAAAACATTTTCTAATATTTTCTGCTTTTAGCTTGAAGTAGCATACCTAAAGCGAATGTATTTTTATTGGTAAATAAATAATTCATTTTCATGGATGACGTCAACCCCCGTTTATGTTACCTAAATACCTGCTCATAGTTTGATAGTAGGTACATTTAAATCCGATCGAGCAAGCAAAGCAACATCAGCAATGATTGTTTTTCCACTCGCTTAGTGTTTCTAGTTTCAAAGGTTCATCTTCTAGGTACCTGCCCGCGATTGCATTTGAAAGTTATTTGACTTTTTGAGCAACCCCGGATTGGAGTAAAAGCAGGTGATTTAGCAAATCCTTGTTGGAAGTCCGGGTCGACTACTCTTGCTGGGAGCGCCGCCGCCACCCCTGCCACTCACCCACCACCCTAACCTTCGCTCTTGTGCGTCGGGGATCTCAACCCTCCCTAACTCATTTCACAAAGATTGTAAGAGCCCATGTAATGTACGCCGTTTTATACCTAGACCCTCGGCCATAAAAGCGAGAATGGCGCAAGTAGGAATGGTACGAGGTCGAGAACATTTTGAACGATGCGTCTAGGGTGTAGTAAGTGTTAGCACGGCATCACGGAATATTAGGGCGTGTTCCCTTACGGGTAAGGGCGAGGTTCGCGTGCGGTTAGGTATATGTAATACACGCAAAGTGTGCTGGTTGCTGAAGACAACACCGGACGAACACCGGATCCCTCGTCGCTGAGCAACCCGCGCACATTTCACGAATATTTCACTGAGGCCAAGTTACGTGTATATAAGAGGTATCTGCTTGTACCGAAAACACGTGAATTTTCACGTTTTGTCTTATCGGTATTGTCGTTTTGAGTGGAACATCTGCTACGTCAGCGCTCAGCACTGTACTTGCGTGCACGCCGACGTCATCCATACAAAAGTACCTAAATGCCTTCCGACGAGATATCCAAGAATTATTGCAATAGTGAGACCAGGGACCGAATAACCGAAAAATTAAGATACCTCTATTTATCGATATGACGTCATACCGATAAATTCCGGTATTCCATATATTTCAATACCTAAAAATATAACGGTACCGAAAAGCTTCTACCGAAATTCATAGTGGTATACTAAAGGTTGAATAACGATACCGCAATTTCTACCCAAATATTATAGGTTTTCTCACTCCCCGCGCGGCGGGGAGCGGCGGCGGCGGCGGTCGGTGCATCAAACGACTTACTACGTTTGTTTTGTTGTGTTGTGTCAGTTTCAGTTGTGTGTGATGCGACATACCTACGAACTATACCTATAGCGAACTGCAAATTCAAAATCGAACTCAAAATTTCATTACTTAGATGATAGGTCTGTTCCCTACCTACGTACCTACGTAGTAGGTACTGTATCTACCTCTACCTAGTAGGTATTGTCGGCGGATCTTAGTTTAGTTAGGTAAGTATCTACCTACCTACGTAAAGATAGCTGTTTGGTTGCGCGGCAGACAATTTTTGACCTTATCCAGTGACACATAACCATTCTTGCTGTGACACGGCACGTAGGTAGGTAGGTACCTACTGACCTTACCTGCCTCACTATGTTTTGTACCTATTGAATGTAGGTACCTGCCTACCTCGGTACCTACCCACCTAGGTAGGTACCTACCTACCTACCTAGGTGGGTAGGTACCGAGGTAGGCCTACCTCGGTACCTACCCACCTAGGTAGGTACCTACCTACCTACCTAGGTGGGTAGGTACCGAGGTAGGCAGGTACCTACATTCAATAGGTACAAAACATAGTGAGGCAGGTAAGGTCAGTAGGTACCTACCTACCTACGTGCCGTGTCACAGCAAGAATGGTTATGTGTCACTGGATAAGGTCAAAAATTGTCTGCCGCGCAACCAAACAGCTCACTTCACAGATGCCAAGATCCACCAACCCGGGTCAGCCGGCTTATTTCGTAAAAACTATGTTTATCATGTTATGGCTTTCAATGAAGTTTAGGTGGGACATATAAATTGGAATTCTCATAAATTTTAGAGAATACCTACCTACCTATTTCACCTAAACTGCATTGAAAGCCGTATAGAGTAGGTAGTACCTATGTACTTTACTTACTATTAAAGTATAAATATTATGTGGTATGTGGTAGGTAAGTATAGGTTACCTAATACCTACCTATAATTAAAAATTTATAATAGGTAGATATTTGTTTGACCCACCCACCTATGCACTGTTGCGTAGTGAAGGGTAAGACTAGGAATAGATGCCTCACTGTTGTGCGTGTGTAGTGAAGGGTAAGACTGGGAATAGATGCCTCACTTTTCGAAGTTTATATCGTATTTACTTACCTATCTACATATATAAAAATTTTGCTTTACCTACTGACTGACTGATCTATCAACACACAGCCTAAACCGAAACTTAAAATTTCTTCAGCGCTGTAGGTTGTGCGTTCAATCCCAACCCGGGGCAAATATTTGTGTGATGAACATAGATATTTGTTCTGTGTCTGGGTGTTAGTACCTAACTATATCTATCATAATTATTTATGTACCTACTTAAGTATAAAATTATTTACCTAAGTATTCTATCAGTTAACTAGTTCCCATAGTACAAGCTTTGCTTAGTTTAGGGCTAGATGGCGATGTGTAAAATGTCCAACAATATATATCTATTTATTTATTTATTTATTAGTTTAACATAAATCTATTTGTTATTATAATAACTGCCACAGATGACTAACTCCATCAAAATAAGTATAAATAAATATATGGACGGGCAGAAAACTGTATTAATTTGTGGGAAATGGTATGTGGGTTTTATTTATTTCTTCTCAATGTGTATAACCTTTTTTTAGGTAGAAAAAGACGTCTGTCATCAGATGTTTTTTGCGGCTTGGATGTTGGAATGTCGCAGAGTATTTTGCCGACAGTTAGCAAACGCAAAAAAGCAGATCATAGACGAGTTTCTAATTCATCTGATGAAGGATCGCCATCAGCCCCAGTGTCCCCTGTATATGAATCTGATTTACATTTGAAGAACTGTATGCCGTCGCCGAAAAAAGAAAAAGAGAAACCAGGAACTGAATGTGTTTTCGAATGCGATGATTGTGTCAGAGAAAATAAAATTGATAAAGGAAGTTATCATTTCTGTCACATGCTCTTGGATGAGCTACAATTTGTACGTCCATGTATGCGAAACATGGCGTATAGGCATATCTTAAAGATTGTTGACGCAGTAAAAGGGCAACATAAAATGGGCGAAGAAATCCAAGTAACTTATCCACCTTTTAAACACTAGATGTACAACAAAATTGATTAAAAATAAAAAAACTATGCAAATTTTAAACATGTATTAATGTTATCTTTATTACTTATTTTATATTTCCTACTAATATTATAAATGCGAAAGTTTGTGTAGATGGATGGATGTTTGTTACTGTGCAGTCGGCGGATCTAGGCACTCGTGAAGTTAGCCGTAGAAACGCACAAATGGTTATTATGTCACTGTATAAAGTCGAAAATTGTCTGCCGCGCATCCAAACGGCTAACATCACCAGTGCCTAGATCCGCCGACTGCACTGTAACAAACATCCATCCTACAACTACTTCAACTACTAAACAGACAGATTTGGTTGAAATTTGGTTTATAGATAGACTATGACCGGGTATAGATAAAAATTGTCCTATATTTAAATACAGGTCATAATCTAATACGCTAATCAGTAATTGATTGTTCTGTTGGCAACGTTCTACAATTGGAATTTCCAAAAAAATAAACAATTAAAACAATTTCGCTCTTATTCCTTTACAATAAAGTCTAAATTTGAGTAATCACAAAATTTTAAATTTGGAATTATTTTTTTTCGTTTATTTCTGATGAACGAAATAAATAAGAAAATCAAAATTTCACTTTACTTTTATTGACTAGATTTACGTAAAAAAATAGTTAAATTACTTAAAACTAGCCTACGTTTTAAAACTGTCATCCTGAGGTTACGCAAATTTAGACTTTAACGTAAAGGAATAAGAGCGATGGTGTTTTAGGATTCCGAAATTTTTTTATGGGCACAATAGAATCGCCACCTACTTTAATTTAAATTTTATCATAAAGAAATAAAAGAGAAGTTATGTGTATTTATTATGTAAATACCTACCTGCCGGTAATTTATTTTCCCGACATTTCGATTATGTTACTTACCTACAAATAATTACAATAGCCATGGTCGCGAGCAGACGTCATAGTCGGGAAAATAAATTAAAGGTAGGTACTTAATTACGTGATAAAGACCCGTGTCAAAATCTATAGTTAAAGGTAGGTAGGTACCTACCTACTGTGCGTGAACGCGTGCGCAACAGAACAGAACAAACAAAGTTTTATTAACCTGTGTGTCGCTCGATTGACAAAGACGTGTGTGTGCGTTCACAACAAACGAACTCGCTCTGAGTTTTGCCCCTCACGCGCCCTCCCCCCCCCTCCTCCCTTCTCTCATAGCCGACGAACGACACTCAAGATTTTTTCGATACCGTTATTCCATACCGGTATAATTTCGGTATGGCCCAACCGCTATCGAATAACGGTACCGTTATATTTTTGCGGTACCAATACCGTTAACCTCTACCGCTTTCAGTCCCTGAGTGAGACCCACTATGCAATGGGATCTGAAAGTTATATTTTTAAACTGAAAACAGTTTTACCGTAAAACTGGTAGAGTCGTTTTGTATCCTTCAACGACAAAGGATGCTTTTTTATTAGTCTGCCAGTCGCCTCTGTTATTCTTGTTCGTTATTGAGTAAGTGGGTAGGGTAGGGACCTTATGGCTTAGGTAGGTACCTAGTACCTACTTAACTTTATAGAAAATTACAATTCTACGTTACGCATATTTGACAGCAAATGTGTATGTACCTATGGTATGTAAGTAGGTAGGTACCAACAAGTACTACCTACTAATTACATAAAATAGTGTTGAAGTTTAGGTAAGTACCTATATAAGTAAGTTGGTTGGATGTTTACAAGGTAGATAGATCGTCGCCGTCGCAAGAGCAGAGCAAAGACATAGTGCAAAGCCCGAGGTCGGTCGCGCTCGCGTCGTCGCCACATCTCGTCTTGCGCCCGCTCCGACCCTACGGTCCTCGCGATAAGGCGCACTTCGCCATACACGCCCGCTGACCTCACCGTACCTACCGCCCGGCGCCCGGCAAATAATAAATAATGTAACATTGATAGAGCCGTAGAAGCGATGACCGGCAAGTATTTAGGGAGACTCGTTCTGCAAACGCGTCGGGTCATCGCGCTCTCAACACGCCAGACTCGTGGAGTCGTAGACGTCGCCGGTGCGGTGGGCCACCGGCTATTTCTGGTCATCCGGCGACAGGATCCGGCGGAAATAGCCGGTAGCGCCGTATCTAACGGCGGCCCTCCGCCGATCCGCGGTAATAGTGACATGTGGATGTGATAGACATACCTGCGTGCGGATGAAGAGGTGTCGTCCTTGCGCAGTTGGAACAGCACTCGTGTCGGAGGCGCGCGGCGGACTGGCGCGCGGTGCGAGCAGCAGCGAGCGTCGCCGCGGCAGCAGCGGCCTCCTCCCGCGCCCCGCGCCACTCCGCTGCATTCCGCCACCGCCGCCGCCGACACCCGCGAGCCGATTCCTCTGACATCAGCGGGCGACGCCGCCTCGCGCCTCCTCGTACTTATTATCTCGCACGCACTCCGCCGCTCGCCTGTCACCTCTGCGTGACCCTCGCGACCGCCTACCCGACTCGGCACTCGGCGTCGCCCGTCGATGTTCACCTACACAATCATTTGGTGCTTGAATCGGAAAATCGAGTTGACGATAGAGTAGGTACCTACCTAGGTAGCTAGTAGGTAGCTAGGTACCTACCTACTTTGCCTCTGGAAAAAATGATGAAGAATGATGAACTGAAAATAAGCAGTCAGTATCGCATGATCAAATGAGAAAATGATGAAGTTGATTTGAAGGCTCCACAATTTTAAAATAGGTCCTCCACATTTTTGCGCGACACATAGGTAGGTACGTAAGATAAGGCAAACTCGTAGTGAGTATCCACAATTTTGCGGGCGCTTACGTTTTTTTCGAAGAGGCAAGTGGCGGGCGAAGAACTTGTTTCGTTTGCAAGCCCATCGCCAGCGCCACCTATATACATAGGTACTTACCTACCTACTAACTAGGTCACGATGTTTCGAGCAAGTGTTAAAGCACATAATTAAAATAAAATCCGTTAGTATACCTACCAGCCGAGTTCAAAACTTCGAAGTTCAAAGTTCTAACCCTTCGGAAAGTCGAGGTGCCTTATAGGCCAACACAGCTCAAAGTAGATAAAGTTGCAAATGCACTCGAGGAATAATAAAATATACCTATCTTCGTTCAACTTCGGGTGTGTTATATTATAAGAATATGGAAGCATGGAATTAAACGGTGCCCAGTGCACTTTTTTGCTTCAGGACTCAAGGAACTTAATTGCTGACTAAAGCCACAGAAATAAAATTATTGGCTTACCAACTGAGATGCCAGATTCGATTGCGGTGGGCGTTCAGTCAGAATGTGATAGGCTGATAGGTAACATTACTATGGTAGGTAGGAAGCTAGGAAAGTACATTACAATATACTACTCGTCCTTAGTCCTTTGTCCTCACTATGCTATTACCATAAACTCCAGTAGGTAAGTAACTTCAGGTTAGGACCTAGGCCAAAAGATTTTGCAAATATACCAAAAATTACGAAATAGGATGGTTGGAATCTGGAGGCACGGCAGTGCCCCCGCCAAGTCAAGCAATAAAGCGGCACGGCTGTACCATCCTTTTCTCGAAGCAGTTCAGGCCATTTTCGACCCCCTATAACTTCGTTGTGGATAAAACTAGAAGCCTGAATTTTCAGTAACCAAGCAGCCACTATACTATAAATACGGTATATTTCAAATTTAAGGCGGCTGTTTCAAATATGACAGCTCGCATTTTTTGTACTTTTCCGTATTCTGTGGCCGCACACTACGAATAGTGCAAACGCACACATTGAAGCTACTTCACACTTCATTTACCAAGACTAAATAACTAGTCTTGATACTTGAAAATATTTGGTGCAATAGGTATGTCATATTTGTATAGGTAGGTATGTACTTAATAATTTTATAGGTTGCACTTGACAAAAAGAAAATAAATATAGAAAAAATTAATATATATTATAAGACAGGTTACAAATCGTAAAGTGCTACTACACAGTTACTAATATTTGACTGTGCAAAAAATATTTGTTAGGTACCTATACCACCTACTAATAAAATACATTATGACAAAACGGTAAGTATCGTTTTTTTATAAGCTCTTATTTAACTTGCAGTTTATGTACATATTTATGTATCTATGTTTGATAAAGTGTAATCTTGCAACTTAATTTTAAGCAGTTATCCCCAATCGATTGAGCTGAAATTTTTCATACATAATATGGTGACAGCGAACTGATCTGATGATGGAGTCAGGAGCTGTTCAACGGAACTCTTCACTAAATAGTCGAATTGAGGCAAAACTTTGCATATCTATATACCTGGTCTGATGATGGAGGTCGGATGTAGCCATCGGAACTCCTCAACTACACAACATAACCACGTCGCGTTTGGGCTCGTTATTTTTATCTTGACGAGAACTAGAGCACAAGAATTTACAAAAGCTTGATTTAAAAAATATATTTTTAATAAAAAAACTTATTGTCATCTAAAATCGATGACGGCACCGTCAACGTTTCGAGTACCACTCACAGAAAGTTTTGAAAGTGAAATACTGATAAAATATGTAGGTATGCTTTTGAATATTGTGTGCGAGCTATGATCTCGAAGATCCATAGACAGCGCGTAGCGAGGGTCAACAAGTTCTGGAATTAAACAGTTATTGTAAAATTTTACTAAATAATCTTCCATAATATTTTCTTTCCAGAAAAAGAGATGACCAGCTGCTCTTTTTACAAATTCATATTTTCCATTGTATTTATACTAAATGACATCACAAACCCGCAATACTTTTTAAGACCTATCCAAAGACATGGAGAGTATGCGAGAAAAAAAAACATCTGAAAATATATATTTATTTCTACCACATTGTCGGCGTGACTAGTATATTCATGCCAAATTACAGCTTTCTAGTATTAAGAGTATCTGAGCTAAGCTGCGGACGAATGGACGGAAATGGCAAAACTATAAGGGTTTTTTGTAAACTACGAAACACTAAAGAGCACTTTCAGTATTTCGAATTAAACAATTTTTCAGGACACTTTATTATTTTATTAATATTTAATTATTTGCATCATGTACAACTTAAGTATATGCCATCAAAAACAACTTGTAAAAATTAAAATAAAAAGCCAATTCTCGCAACGCAACTCAGTTTTTCTATCGTAAAAAGTTGTGAGATTTCAATGTCTGTCTGTCTGTCCAAAAAATGACCTGAACTGTTTCGAGAAAAGGATGGTACGACTGTGCCGCTTTTTTGCTTAACTTGGCGGGGGCACTACCGTGCCCCCAGATAAACCTTGCCTTGATAATAACAAATACCGACCTTTTTAGAAGGTTCAACATTTTTGGTTCAATGCGTATCGTGTCATTCGTCAGTCATTCATCAGTCGTCAAAATTGATTAATGCTAGATTTGTTGCACACCAGCACTCGGAGTCTTTTTATAGTTTTGGGGATGTTTTTAAATTAAAAATAGCATATTTATAAGCTAGGGGTATATTTACATCGACAGCAAATTTCAATTTCATCCGTTTAGTCGTTTAAGTCTGATTGAGGTACAAACATCCAAACATACCTAACATCCGCACAAACAAATCAGATTTATAATATTAAATGTAGATAGATAATAAATATAAATTATATTCGTAATCGAAAATTCAGGTAATTTTTCGCATTTTGTTCAGATAAAGTATCAATTTTTTCCATCCATGTATAAAAAAACACGCTTGGTAATATAGGGGAGGCCGGGTTAAAACCGTACTAAGGGTCATGGTACCTTTTTAGAACTTTCATTTCAAAACAGAAATGTATCAAATCATTATTTATATTTATTTAGTAGGACTAATTAGGGACACAAACAGGTTCACATTTTTCTGAAATTTAATATTTTTATTAAAATAACAATCAAATACGAAACATCTGCTTATTTCGATTTTGCTCCAACGCGACGTATGCAAAAAGGTAAAACCGTAAACTATTATCATACTGTTTCGAAACGTAACTCGATGTATCGCATCTTCTACAAAAAAATCATCCAACTCTTTCATAGTCTGTACAGTGTACATGAGCCCAGCCCTTACAACTCATGCATTGTACCTAACCTTCATCTGTGTGGCTTGCACCAAATTCGTCAAGGCAATATATTATACAAATGTTATCATTAGTTTTGCATGTCCACTATTTTACCCCAGTATCCGGTTATGTCAGACTTCCCCTAAATTCGAAGAAAAATGTGACGTGGACGTGCTTCCCCGAGCGCGTCTGAGCGCTGACTGACGTGCCGACTTGAGGTGAATGTGAGTTTTGTATGGAAAAAATGTATGGATAAGTTTTATTGCATTTTATATTGTTCATAAATGAAAAAGTAAATTATTTGAAAACAAGATAATGCCACGCGGTATAGAGAAATATAAAATCTACAATTTCGTATTATTTTCAAATAAAAATATGCTGTGGGTCTAAAGATATTGGTACCTAACCAGACCCCATTTTTCGACATTTTCAGCGGTTCTTGCGACGGTAAAAACGTATTTTTTTGAAAATGTTGTATAGAACTGGCCAGTTTTTATTATCTACTATTAAAGATGAATATATTATCAGTAATTTTGTATCATTATATCCTCACAATTGTGATTCCTGGTTTTTAAATCGGTACCTGAAAATCATTGAAATACGTGTGTGGGTGTGAGCCGGGCCTAACTTATGTTATTACGTAAAGGTTAGCTAATTACGTAATAACTTAAGACAGAAGGACCCTTAAAGTAGGGACTGAATAAATTATCCGACTTGGTATTACATGGATTTCACAACTTTTTACGGTAGAAGAACTAAGTTGCGTTGCGAGACTTGGCTTTTTTTAAAAGTTATGTTTTTGATGGCATTTCATATTATTAGATGCATATATTGTACCAGTTGTATTTAAATAATAAGTCGCTTCGTTTCATGCAGTTATAGTCACGAATACGATTTTGATGGAGCGCTTCAAGGGACAACAGGTGTGTGTTTTTTGTGCTAACTATTTTTAAAAAACCGGCCAAGAGCGAGTCGAACTCACGCACGAAGGCAAAAAAAAAACACGTTTGTATTTTTCTGTTTTAGATAAACTACACGGGAACATCTAAACTAAAAAATATATACATTTAAAATTTAGGGAAGGGCCTCACCTTGCGGTTTTGCCCTGGCCTCAACTCCAGGGGTGACTACCCCTGGGTAATGATAGATAGACCCCTTTTAGATAAAGCGACAACAGAAATAGGTACATCACCTGTGAAAATTTCAACTTTCTAGCTAACACGGTTCATGAGCCTGGTGACTGACAGACGGACAGCGGAGTTTAGTATTATGGTCCGTTTTTACTTTTTACCCTTTAGGTACGGAACCCTAAAAAAAAACACAGCTTACCTCTAGCCTTGAAAAATGTTTTGTTTACAGACGGACGAAATTCATTTTGACATCAAACACTGGCACAATAATAATTGATGAATTGACGATATCGCAAAATACATGTAATATTCCCCTTTTTGTGTGCATTACCCCAGCAAAATGTTGGCTCTAATCAGGATTTGATGTATGCAGTAATGTAGACCATGGTTTCGTGTATTTGTGACCGAATTTTAGAATTTGGGTGTCCACAGGCAAAAAACATATTAATTAAATACACATTCTGCTGGGGTAACGTTACCGCAGCAAAATGTTATCGAAATAATGGATGTATCCAAAAAGTAATTAGTACGTTGTGTAGCTAAAATTTGTGTGCGCTTATGAGCCAAAAATTTAACTCTGTGTGTCCAAGGACTCCAAAGATATTCAGGATTTTGTTAAGTATGGCGAAACTTTAAAGTCATTTTACGAGAGTTTTACATAAGTGAGAGAACTGATATGTTTTACACAAAAAAGAGTATTACAACAGCTAATTATTTTGAATTTTTCAGCGAATTACAGCGAGTGATTTCAGAAATATAATGAAAACTCAAAAACAAACCATAACCGACAAACCCGACTAACAACGAAAGACACTTACAAGGTGGCGCTACGGTACATGATGGCGACCTTCGCACATTGTTCGCACTATAATGAAGTAACTGATATTTACCATAGTACAATATGTTCTGGAAAATAGTAGCGCATTGTTTTCAGTGCCATCACGAGCATTTTATTAATAATCTATGCAGGTATAGATGTACCCACCTGCAGGCTTTATACCGTAAAAATCGATCTTCGTTTTTCGATTTTTATTAAGTATCTACCTACCTACCAGAGCTGTAAACATTGATCGATAAATGTAACTACCTATTTCATAGTAACTAATAAAGAACCATAGAGTTGAATACGTAAAGTATATTATTTCATAATAGTTACCTACTATGAAATAAATTTGACGGGTTTTGCCTGAAAACCCACAATGCATTTTAATGCGTCATATAAAGGTAACCTAAAAATAATTACCTATGTTGGTTGCTGTGCAGGCAAGGAGATGATGATGATGGTAAGTTAAATATATGTATATGAAAAAGTAACCTAAATATTGTATACATACCTGTGTTTACAATATTAATATTATTATTTATATTATCATGTTTAGTTATACCTATAACTAAACATGAATTTATAGGCCACTAGTAGAAACCTCGACTTTATTCAAACAGCAACATAGGTAATTATTTTTAGGTTACCTTTATATGACGCATTAAAATGCATTGTGGGTTTTCAGGCAAAACCCGTCAAATTTATTTCATAGTAGGTAACTATTATGAAATAATATACTTTACGTATTCAACTCTATGGTTCTTTATTAGTTACTATGAAATAGGTAGTTACATTGATCGATCAATGTTTAGAGCTCTGGTAGGTAGGTAGGTACTTAATAAAAATCGAAAAACGAAGATCGATTTTTACGGTATAAAGCCTGCAGGTGGGTACATCTATACCTGCATAGATTATTAATAAAATGCTCGTGATGGCACTGAAAACAATGCGCTACTATTTTCCAGAACATATTGTACTATGGTAAATATCAGTTACTTCATTATAGTGCGAACAATGTGCGAAGGTCGCCATCATGTACCGTAGCGCCACCTTGTAAGTGTCTTTCGTTGTTAGTCGGGTTTGTCGGTTATGGTTTGTTTTTGAGTTTTCATTATATTTCTGAAATCACTCGCTGTAATTCGCTGAAAAATTCAAAATAATTAGCTGTTGTAATACTCTTTTTTGTGTAAAACATATCAGTTCTCTCACTTATGTAAAACTCTCGTAAAATGACTTTAAAGTTTCGCCATACTTAACAAAATCCTGAATATCTTTGGAGTCCTTGGACACACAGAGTTAAATTTTTGGCTCATAAGCGCACACAAATTTTAGCTACCCAACGTACTAATTACTTTTTGGATACATCCATTATTTCGATAACATTTTGCTGCGGTAACGTTACCCCAGCAGAATGTGTATTTAATTAATATGTTTTTTGCCTGTGGACACCCAAATTCTAAAATTCGGTCACAAATACACGAAACCATGGTCTACATTACTGCATACATCAAATCCTGATTAGAGCCAACATTTTGCTGGGGTAATGCACACCCCTTTTTAGGGCTCCGTACCCAAAGGGTAAAAACGGGACCCTATTACTAAGTCTTCGCTGTCCGTCTGTCTGTCCGTCCGTCCGCCCGCCAATTTGTCCGGCTTGCTATGCCAGGGTCACATAGCCAACTGCCATCGTCTTGTCCTGTGTATCTTCTTCTTCTTTTTGTTTTTGGCGTGTATAGTTTTGGTGATACCGCTAAAATAGCCTAGAGGCTGCATTATTTAGAAATACTTCGTTTATGTCAGTCAGATCGGTCTGTCACTGTCAGAGCGGCGCCGGCCGGTGTGATCACGGTGATTGCGTGAGTGAATTGAATTGTTTGTTTGCTTTTCATTTGTTCATTCAATCTATATCTATACTAATATTATAAAGAGGAAAGATTTGATTGTTTGTTTGTTTGTTTGTTTGTAACGAATAGGCTCCGAAACTACTGGACCGATTTGAAAAATTCTTTTACCATTAAAATCCTACATTATCCCTGATGAACATAGGCTATAGAATATTTTCAAAAACGTTAAGTATCCGTATGAAAACTTCAATAATGTAACCCAAGGCGTGAAAAAAAAACCAAAAAAAATCCTTATATCGCGTACGCTGCTAAACTTATTGACAATAGAGCAAAGTAATGTACTACAGTTTTAAAGAGGACATCAATATCTACAAATAAATTAACTATACCATTTGTCTAACTATTAGGGATCCGTATGAAAACTTCGATGTAACCCGACATGTGAATAAAAAGCAAAAAAAATCCTTATATCACGTACGCTGCAAAAATTATTGACAATATGTAGAGCAAAGTAATGTTCTACATTTTTAAAGAGGACATCAATATCTACAAATACCATAACATATGTCTAACTATTAGGGATCCGTATGAAAACATCGATACTGTAACCCAACGTGTAATTAAAAATCCAAAAAAATCTTTATATCGCGTATGCTACGGAAATAATTGACAATAGAGCAAAGTGATGTACCTACTACAGTTTTAAAGAGGACATCAATATCTACAAATAAGTCAGCAATACCATATATCTAACTATTAGGGATCCGTATGAAAACTTCGATAACGTAACCCAACGTGTGAATCAAAAGCAAAAAAATCCTTATATCACGTACGCTGCAAAAATTATTGACAATAGATCAAAGTGATGTACTGCAGTTTTAAAGATTACATCAATATTAACAAATAAGTCAGCAATACCATAATAATAATTTCCAACTATTACAGTTATGTCACAATAAGTACTTTTTCATGTTAAAATATGCAATAGTAACGCCGCCTGTACAAACTAGGACACATTATTCGTAAGTACCTGTGTATTAATCCTTACTTATCCAAAAAAATCACTTCATTTTCAAGGCCATATCAGTACCTGTAAATTACGTTTTTAATTATACCATTCCCAAATTCCATACCATTCAAAAGTTATTATGAGTGTAATAATCTATAGGTACCTACTAATATTATTATGAGGAAAGATGTTTTGTATATTTGTATGGAATAAATCCAAAAACTACTCGATCGATTTCAAAAAATCGTTTACTATTAGAATGCTACATTATCTCTGAGTAACATAGGCTATATTTATTGTTTGAAAAAAATAGGGATCCCTATTAAAACTTCGATAATGTAACCACCTTGGGTAAAAAAATACCCATAAAATCGTTATAATACGTTACTCCCGTGCGGACTGCTAGTTACCTATAAGTCAATAAAATTGATGTCACAAAATTTATTGTTATTGTTTTAGGCTGTGAATAGACGTCCGATTTTTTCATCCGTCAGTCAAAGGCGCTCGTGCCATACATTTTGTTTGAACAGCAATACACGTCCGATCCGATAGTCTGAAAGTGCGGTCTGCATACATTTGTACATAGACCAAATAGATGTCCGATTCCTCCTTCCGATTTGCTACCTATCTCGCTCTTTTGTACTAAAATATTTTTCTGTTTCACTTACTCAAACTTTATCTCACGCGTCATACATTGCTCGTTAAAGAAAGAATGCTAATTTCTATCTGCCATGTAAAATGGCAATGTAATACTTTTTTGTAAATACATACTAACATCCAGACACTCTGTCTCTAATACTAACTGCCGGGATTCGAACCCAAGAACGGCTTGTTATAGCCGTAGAAAAACGGACATGCTTAAGGGATACGGGCATTGAAGCTTATCACGATCGGCAAGTGAAGATTTGGCTTGGGAGGACGTGTGCGCATCACAGCGCAGCTCGAGAACGACTGAGTTTGAGTTCAAAAAATGTCTGACGCAAAAATCGGACGTGTATGGAGTGAATCCGATCCGATAGTCTGATCAGACAATCGGAAGCCAAATCGGACGTCTATTCCCAGCCTTATCTTCTGATTTGTTTTGTTTTTTTTCTGCCAGCTGCCAGAAACTTGCCTTTACTAATTTTGTTTTCATACATTTCTAGCCAATACGAAATAGGAATTTTTAAGATTTAATTTCTTAAATAAAATCGTGGTAAAACAAAAATGCATGTGTCTGTAAAAGCCGTTGCAAGTCCATTTTCTTTTTATTGCTGTGTGATCGATGAGAAATATGAGAATGCTTGCAAAGAAGATTACTATGCAATAAATAACTCGCATTCTGATAAAATTGATATATCGGACGTGGATCATGGTCAAGTAAGAAAGCATTTGTTTTTAAATGTAGGTACCTAGATAGGTACTTTTTCCGTTTAAAACATCTGCCTAGTATTGCACGTGGAATGTAAAATCGTGATGCACGACCAGGATTCGAACCCACTACTTGTGTTGTGGGGATATTGCACTTCACATAATACTTTCACTGTATTTAGAGGTTACTTAAGGGGGTACCTACTTACCAACTTTTTTATTTCAGTATGTTGCAGTTCTTTTGAAAGGCAAATGGGCTCGTGGTATTGTGTCAATGGAAAGCCAATTTTTGATATGGCTTGTTGACCATGGAACATATATTCGGCCCGCTGAACATACAGTCTATGTTGAACTTCCAGCAGAATATAAAAAGCTTCCATCCAAAGTGTTTGAGGCTAGCATTCATGGAGTGACACCTGTTGGCTTAGTAAGAAACTACATATTGAATTATTCTCCAACTAGCTTCTCCCCACAGTCTGTTTGAGTTGTTCTTACCAAGATAAGAACCGTTAGCAAGCCACAAACAAATTATTTCTTTTACAGTTACATACAAATATGTACTGATACTGTAACAAAAGGTTCAAATAAAAAATAAAAAAAATAGTATTAATAATTATCATGACTGTAATCCCCAAGTACGGGTAGACATCTTCTCAGTTCTCCAGGCACTCAGATCCTTGAAAATATCTAAAGGGGTTAGTCAGAGGCACGTCCAAACATAACATTTGGCACATGCCCATATTTTGCAATAGTATTTCACATGTGATAGGTTGCAAGGCTGTCACCGCATTCAATAAAAGAATAAAAAAATACTATACATGTTTTAAAATCACAAGTATCACTGATGATCAATGGTCCGCTATCTAAAGAATGACAAGTGCATTCAAATTGCATTGTAATTTTTTTTAAATTTATTTATTTACTAGCGACCCGCCCCGGCTTCGCACGGGTAGCATGTTATTATACATATAAACCTTCCTCCTGAATCACTCTATCTATTAAAAAAAACTGCATCAAATTCCGTTGTGTAGTTTTAAAGATATAAGCAAACATACATACAGACATACAGACGCGGGAAGCGGAAAGCGACTTTGCTTTATACTATGTAGTGATTAGCATCATGTACAATACATAGTAGGTATAGGTCTTATGATAGGGTAAGTAGTATTGGTATTAGTACATGGTAGGACATAGCAAAATAAAATCTAAAATTAAAATTATTATCATAGTAAAAAATATAATTAGTATTAATATATTTTCAGGAGCTAGATGAGTTATGTCAATTTAAGAGGAATACCCAACTGAGTTGGAGTATTGGAGCTGTGGAACAAGCACAGGAATTAATAAGCAAAGCCAGCAGCACTTACTTTGTTCCTATTGCTATGCTCAGCACCAAAATGAACGATGTTGTAAGTTCATAACTCACATCCTAAAGGCACTCCCAGTCGACGATTATTTTTGATCGAAACGAAAAAAGAAATACTTCTGAACAAGCCACATCTCCTATTTTATAATGTATAGTATATGTGAATAAAGATGTACCCATCTTTAATCACTTCGATAAATAATCCTAACGACCGCTGCAATGACGACAAACACACGTCGGCGCGTGGTCCGCCTTTGCTTTTCGAATAAATTAATGATATAAATTATGTATAATTACTAATCAAAAATCTATTCTAATAGAAATCTAGATCTACATATTACCTATCTTTAACAATAAATCACAAGTTGATTTTAATAGTAGGTATATCAAATATTTCGATCATAAATTCTAAAACGTATCATCTATATCGTGAAAAGTTTCTGCTATCTAGGTAGGAACCTGAAGTAATATACTTATAAAAATAGGAGATGTTGCTTGTTCAGAAGTATTTCTTTTTTCGTTTCGAAAAAGAGCAATCGTTGACTGGGAGCCCCTTAACTCACAGCTCTAAAGTAATATTAAAACAGTACTTTGTGGTGCAAAAGTAACTCAACACGCAACAGCAAAACGTGTTTGTATAGCGCTGACAATTTCGCACTGCATTAATACTGTTTAATATTACTTAGAATTTGTGGTACAGCCTTTGGACTTTGGACTTACCCCTATCATAATATTTACCCTGTATTAATTAAGAACCTGTCACATAATAATAACTACTGAAAAAATTTTACCTACTACAGAACCCTATAGAGGGCTTCATTTACTTGCATACCTACCTACCTATTACTTACACCGTATGACCCTACCTACATTGCCAGCCGGAATTCGAACCCAGGACCTTCCGATTTAAAGACGACATACCTAACATTCAGCCAAAACAGCTTTTTTTAAAATAAAATAAATAAATATGATCACAACTGTAATACCCAAGTATGGTAGACCTTCACTCAGATCTCCAGGCGCTTAGATCCTTTGAATATGTCTAGTGGTAGTCAGAGGCAAGTCCAAACATTATATTTGGCACATGCCCACATTTTGCAGAAGTTAGCATTCCATACGTGACAGGTTGCAAGTCCATCGCCGCTTACAAGAATACTAACTGGTTTCCTCACGATGTTTTCCTTCACCATTTTAAGCACGTTTTTTGATGCGCATATAATTTTTTCGAACAGAAAAACCCATTGATGCACGTCGGGATTCGAACCCACGACCTTCAGTTTTAAAGTCCTTAAGAGGTACCTTCCACGCGGCCAGCACGGCGTTTTTTTTAAGAAAATAAATAATAATTAATAATTATAATTTCAGGTACCTTCCACGCGGCCAGCACGGCGTTTTTTTTTAAGAAAATAAATAATAATTAATAATTATAATTTCAGATTCTTGGAGATTTGTATCTACAACTTAATGGAAAGATCACAAATTTAGTTGATGAAATGTCATCTGAAATGTCCAATTACAACTTTAACTTCATGGAGAAAAATAAAGAACTATATATTGAAAGTAAGTTTAATATTGACTAGTGCCTTTTTGTTTTAAGTTACCACTAAGCTATGCTTGTCTTGAAGAAAAACCGGCCAAGTGCGAGTCGGACTCGCGCAGGAAGGGTTCCGTACCATTATCTATAAAAAACAGAAAAAAAACAAGTTTGTTGTATGGGAGCCCCACTGAAATATTTGTTTTATTCTGTTTTTAGTATTTGTTGTTATAGCGGCAACAGATATACATCATCTGTAAAAATTTCAACTGTCTAGCAATTACGGTTCATAAGATTCAGCCCTGTGACAGACAGACGGACAGACGGACAGCAAAGTCTTAGTAATAGGGTCCCGTTTTTACCCTTTATTTGTATACTTCTATTTAAAAGATTTGAAGCTTAAGGCGCTCCCAGTCGACGATTATTTTTGTTCGAAACAAAAAAAGAAATACTTCTGAACAAGCCACATCTCCTATTTTATAATGTATAGTATATGTGAATAAAGATGTACCCATCTTTAATCTTTGCCCTTAAAATTACAATCTAATAAAATAATTGGTAATTTAATAGGTGTATCTTAACTATCACAATGTATAATGTAAGTTTATGTATTTATTTTTTAGTAAGTATGTGTATAAATATTAATAATTAAATGATCTCTCTCTTTCAAAGCACTACCATTCCTTTTACAAATTACACAAAGGTTAGCTGGAAGAAAATGCTAGCTAGCATTAAGTTCGCCTATGTACATGTTCTTGTATCACTACATAGTATAAAGCAAAGTCGCTTTCCGCTTCCCGCGTCTGTATGTCTGTATGTATGTTTGCTTATATCTTTAAAACTACACAACGGATTTTGATGCGGTTTTTTTAAATAAACAGAGTGATTCAAGAGGAAGGTTTATATGTATAATACATGCATAATATAGTAGAGAAACACTGATAATTTTAGAGGTTTCTAATGTGATGTCGTAAATAAACACATTTTTTGCGCTTACATTGCAAATGCTGGCTGAACCCCACGAGATATATCAAAATAATGTACTACAGTATTGTACACCTTAAAAACGTCTACAAAAAAGTCAACGATGGTATTAGAAATGTCTTACGCACAGCGAAGCGGGCACGGGTCAGCTAGTTGTGCAATAAAGAGCGAGAAGGGCTTTTCGTTTTTACTGCTTATTTTTAAACAATGCATATTTATTATGTTTTTTCACAGATTTGAGTACATTTTATTCAAAAAAAAGGATCCATCGTGCCTGTTTGTTGAAACCAGAATTACCCCAAGACTTGCCAACCATGACCACTGGCACAACTCTACGCGAATACAACGCCATCTGTGACAACATCCAACCTTTCACTCAAGAATGGTCCGATTCAAGCTCGGTAGGTGGCAGCAGTGTTACTTACATAGAGAACATAAAATATTCCCCAAGTAAAAAGCTTAAACTAACACCCTCGGAGATAGAGAAGTACTCAAATGAATATATAATTGTAGGGGATAGAGAGTACAATGTTTTGACTGTATTGATGAACAAAGCACGGGATCTATACATGTGCGAAAGGTACAAAGATGCAAAGTCTGTTGGTAGGGCTACAACTAGACTGAGAAGTGTATCCGTCAATGTCTGAAGTCAGTATATAATAGTCAAGAAACCCTTATAGTTTCGCCATGTCCGTCCGTCCGTAGCTTGGTAATGTATATAGCATACTACGAGTATGTTACTCGAGAGATAATGTAGCATCCTAATGATGAAAGATTTTTTGAAATCGTTCTTGCTAGTCGTATTTGAGTTTATTTGTTGCAAACATACAAAAATACAAATTTTTCCTCTTTATACTATTATTATAGACTAGGAGACCTACCCGGCACCGCACGGGTAATTTTGCATCAAAACTACTAAAAACCGTCATTACTTTTCGAGATTAACACGATTAACTTTTATTGTTATATTGTTATACCTAGTGATATTGTTGATGAAAAACTTTTTTTGGTTAGAATACTGTTGCTTATCTATTTTACTAGTGACGACCTCGTTGGCTTGGCAGATGAGTGCAATTTTATTCGCAAGTTGTTTTGCTCATTTAATGCAAATGTTTTGTGTAAAAAGAGTTTTCAAATGTCACGGAAGAGGTCGGTACTACTTCAAATTTGACGCGCAGTGTCTTATATCAGAAGTATAAACCTTAGTAGTTTTTAAGCATGAGGTCTATGGGCTGTGTTGTCGATAATGGCACGGCAGGTAAACCAATCAAGTGCGAGTAAGACTCGCGCACGAAGGGTCCCGTACCATTATCTATAAAAAACAGCAAACAAAAACACGTTTTTTATATAGGAGTCCCACTTATTTATTTTATTCTGTTTTTCCTATTTGTTGTTATAGCGGCAACAGAAATACATCTGTGAAAATTTCAACTGTCTAGCTATCACGGTTCATGAGATACAGCCCTGTGACAGACATGCGGACAGACGGACAGCGAAGTCTTAGTAATAGGGTCCCGTTTTTACCCTTTGGGTACTTCACCGTTTCTGATACTCATGAATTAATGATACAAGGTATGCATGCCAATAATCTTTTGTGAAGTCAGCATAGAAAATTGCTGATGTAACTAAACTTAATTAGAATCGTAAGTCGTTTTGACCTAAATAAGCAAATGTTTTGCGTAAAAAGGGTTTTCAAATGTTTATTAAATCTTGTTTTTTATTATGTTGATTTATTGTGTGTTAAACTGTTGTATGACCATAGGCTATTATGACATACCATGTATGAAATCATTACCAAAAAAACACTGAAGTGCTAGACTTCAGTGTTTTGGTGTACTTAAACTGATTTATTTCTACTAAGCTTATCCCATTGTGAACTAAATTGTTTTCTATTATATTTTTTTCTTAAAATAAACTGTGTGTATTCTTTGAAAGTAATCTTTATCGTTATAAAAACATAAACAATGCGTCCTTAGTTCTTAATTTTTATTTTATATACAAATATAAATTCTTCCCTTAAGTAAATAAACTTAATTAAATCTTAAATTAATCTGTACATTGTCACTGTACGAGGGAATACGGCAGTGTGTAGAGATCCCGATGTCTTGATGTAAAGACGTTACAGTTTGCGGCTAATGTAATGACATCTTTTCTATAGGTAAGTAAGATAACGCATTAGAACTTGCTTCATGTGACGTATTACAACCGTGAACTGTAAGCTCGAGCCAGAAATTCGGACAATAAATATTGTTAATAATCGATGGCTAATGGTAACTGTTACTGAGAGTACCTTAGAGACGTCACTGGACGAAGGTATTTCTACTTACTGGAAATAAACTTATATGCCAAGTCGCTAGTACAACTGCCGTTTATAACTTTAAAGAAAATTATATTAAAACGGCGTTTATTAAGTGTACTTTTGAACGATTGCCGAAATGTCTTTAATTAAGAGACACTCAACTGCTTGGGTTTATAAGTTTTTTTCCGCAATAACCTATTTATTGGTATGAAATCACAGTCGGAGTCCTGGGTTAGTGCTAGCGACGTAGTTCAGTAGCTCGTCGGAGTCCTCACAGACGACCGGTTTCTCGTGGTAGCAAGCTACGTCGTGCCAGGCGATGCCGTCGTTGTATACGTTGTTCAGGATGCTCAGGCAGGATTCGGAGGTAGCGTTGATGTCGAATTCAGCGTTGTCGGGCTGACGCAGCTTCTTGTGGCCGGTCTGCGACCAGGGGTTATAACCCCAGCCGTTGGGGATCTGTAATCAAAATATTGCTTTAGAATAAGTAGTTAGTAGTAGTTGAATATAGTAGGTTCTGTATCATCCACCCGGCTGCGCCAAATCAAAATAATATGGTATTTTTTTATTCCGATATACAGTATAACCGAGGATCTCTTTTCTCATGTTATTTAGATGTTTCGGAAATAACGTCGGTAGGTAGTCGAATAACTTGATCTGAAATTGTGATCGGGTAATTTTATTAGTAGGGGGTTGTACCTGTTTGAAAGTCAACCGTAACCGCTTTTCTGGTTCCTGGTTAAACCACAAGTTTTTATGAGCAAGCGAGTCCATTCTGAAACCTATTTCATGCTTTCTATTGAGGTGTAAACCAACACTTTCACGTATTGTTGCTTCATTGTCACTATTGTTACCATTCAAGCAACTGTGTAACTGGTTAGAATACCACAGGTAAAATATTTCGAACGTGTGTAAATATGTACAATGTGCAGTTTGTTTTATTTGTTTTCCCAAATATCGGTCAGTCGACTGCTACAAGGGAAGGACAAATCGCATATTTGGGTCAATAATGAGGTCTTACCGCGTTGGTGGGCGAAATCTTTTCTCGGTTAGCAGACCAGAACCATCCTAGGATGTTCTTAGGCTCGAGATCCTTACGCGATTCGCAACCTTTGAAGTCGCAGAGACGACCAGAAGTCCAGATGTATGGCACATCGTCTGTAAGCAAATGCGATCAGGTTTTAGTAATTTATTTACCTAAATTAAAGGTCAGCTGTGGGTAGGTACAGTTAGGTTGTATTTCTATTTGTTAGCCTTTTTAAATCAAGGGCATAGTTAACCCAGACAATATTACTCACTCTGTTGAATAAGCTTGAAAATTAGATTGTTTTCTTCTTGGGTCTCCATTGAGACGAGGTCCATGCAGTATTCGCGGCAGATGTTGCGTCCATCAAGCCAGTCTACTTTCTTGTTGGCAAGACCGGGAACGTGGCCGGTGTAGAAGTAGTGATGTCCTCGGTAGAAAAACTCTTTGGGCCCTGGAACAAAAAGAAAACGCCTGAAGGTGAGTATTTTGACGCCTGACCTTACAGAGTCGCATAGTGTGAATAAATAACAATAATTTAGGTACCTTGCTCGTGTGTACACCAAAAGTAGTTAGCGCAACAATAAAATGACAATCGTCAAGTCTCACAGGTCGTGTACCCACCGAATTACCACGGTCATGACATTGAAGCTCCCTATTAACAACAATAGTGATAATAATGGAAGGCTCATGTACATTGCGCAATGGAAGACACGACTCTTACATAATGCCGCCCACGCATCGTGAAGCGACCTTTTCTCGTAAATAATGTAGACGACATTTTCAATACCTGTCCACGTGAAATACCACTAAAAGTGATATTTACTCGTGACTATTTGTTGTACGAGTATGTTCCGAGTCCAAATCATTTAGGTGTACCCAAATAAGGTACTCAAGCGAGTACCGCTAGTTGCACTCGAACTAATATTGTTTATCTACTAAGTATCTACGAGTTCTTGACATGCGATGTTTTGCATCGAAGATTTGTTCTAACCGAAACCATATTAGGTGTGTGGAATGGTTTTAGCAGACGGTGTTGCAACGAGCGGTTTGCGGCGACGACCGGCGCGGTCGGGCCAAACAGATGCGTCGGTCACGCGGCGCGGCGCGACATCTGGGCCAAGGCAAGGATGGTTTACCGGATGCGACCGAGCAAGCATTGTAGAGAACAACCCCGTCGATAATCGCTACAGACAACTCTAGTACTTAAAGCTACTGGAACAATCCGACGCATCGGTAAGTAGGTAATTCTTAACATGCAACAACGGTTAAAGTTTTTTTGTCTACACGGCTTCGCAACGTTTGACAGGTGACATACGAGCGAAGCTATTTTACTATCAATGTTTTTCAGTGAAACTTCTTAGCAATTTCTGAGGTTAACTACAACAGAATAGGCTGTTAGGATTTTTGCGCAATACTTAATAAACAAAAGGCAATTCTGTGTCTGTAATGAGGCTTGATTACGCCGTGAATGTGTTAGGGTTCACACGACCGGTAACCAATTATTGAGCAGACCTTGCGCGGTGACAGACGTTGAACGATTGTTTGCGAACGATATGTACCTAACATATCGTTCGCAACCATTTTATTTAGCTCTGTAGTAGTACCTAGTAAGTCCTAGGAAGTTGCGAAACAATGTGTTAATATGTATATTAAGTATGTATTTACAAATAAAAAATATATATAAATAGTCTATCAGTTATCTGGTTCCCATAGTACAAGCTTTGCTTAGTTTGGGGCTAGATGGCGCTGTGTGAAATGTCCACCAATATATTTATATATTTATTATTTAATGGTTTTATGAATTGCAATCCTTGAAAGATTGCAAAGTTATCTATTGATCTGGAAAAGTTATATGTCGGTACAAAACTATTTTCCCCTTGCCTAGATTGATCTACGAAAGAACTTGCGAAATATGATAGATTTATCAAATGAACTAAAAACAAAACTAAAATAATCCCTCTCGGACTATCGGGTTATTTCAATCTTCCATTAAGCTTGCAACAACCGCCAAGGTTTTCACTGTCTAAATTGAAATCTACTGTGAAGCTACCAATAACTTACATTACAATGAATTTTAATAGCTACTACAGATGGTAAAGTTGAAAGGCGAGTTATATGTTTGAAGGCTGGATTTCAAAATTATGTTTTATTTTGTTAATAATTGGCTAGTTATTTACATTTCATGAACGTTTATAGACGATATTTTACGATAGCAATGGCATTTATATGCACAACTGTACAACCTTACCACACCATAATGTCTCTTCCGTCTCAACGCAAACACATGACAAGGTTCATGTGTTTGCGTTGAGACGGAAGAGACGTCTACAAAGAGAGGTCTAGAAATCTTCCTCTAGCTATAGGTAAGGTTTAGGTAAGTGCCTACTGAAAGTTGAATTTTATGCATTGTAATGTCAAGATTCGTCTTCGTAAAGTGCGCCCTAAATCGAAACTTGCGTCCTAAACCTAAACTTTATAACTAGGTACGCGTTTCCGGAATGAATAGGTATTAGAGGCTAGAGAAAATCATCCACTACATGTTTCAATCCTCAGAAACCAATGCCAACGTTTCTAAAGCTAAACCTTATTAAACATCACTCACTCACCATAAACCTAACTCCCATGAGCCCAAACCGTAGAGGTACTCGTATTCAACACAAATTTTAATAATTTATACAATTTATTATTGGTGCTATCTAAATAAACTAAAATATCTGCCTTGTTAAGATGTCAGGTGTTGTCAAAGCAGGGTCAGGCTCGTAATAATAACACCGTATTCATAATGGAGTTGTTATATAAAACTGTCACGTTCACGCAAAGAAAAAATATATGTTTTATAATATAGGATAGTTATTGCAAAAAAATAATTCAATTTGAAAGAGATTGTGTCAAAATATGGTCAGTCTCATTTTTGATCAAATATGAATAAGTTTGGACTGAATTTCGTCCATGAAAATAGGCTGTGACAGACGGACAGACAGACGAGATTGATCCTGTCTGGACTTAACAAAATTGATAATCGTGTATAGCCAGTACATAAGTATACAAGTCGTATATAAGTCAACGGTAGGTATCCACGAAACAATACAAAAAGCTAAAGAACAGTGAGTCATTACTCTTTGAACTCTGACATAATATTATCAAGTCACGATTCATCGAAAATACGCACCAAAAAATGCAATTTCCAGGATGTTAGTTGATTCGGAAAAAAACTAAACCTCCTTTACACGCATTTTTAAAAAATACTGTCTGTCCTGCGTTTTTACATAGTAGTAACGTACCTACTGAGGTCATTGTCAGTAACACACAAAGATTTCGCTTCTGAGCTTTAGTACGTCCGATTATTTCAACCCTACTATTAAAAATGTATATATACTCATACATCGCGACGTTTTTCTCTATTGTAATTACTATAAGCTAAATGGTAGATTAGAATTATGTTGGATTGGTAGTTTTTCCGTAAAACTTAAAAAACTACATTCAATTTGTTTTCACAATTTGTCGATGAATTTTTATGGATAATTTTATAAGTTGCATCATTAGAAATAATATCTATCTATCTACCTAATAGGTAGAAATACGGTGAAAAAAAAATAGGATCACGACTGTAATCCCCAAGTACGGTAGACAAAGACATCCTCTCAGATCTCCAGATGCTTAGATCCTTTGAAAATGAAAATAAAAATCCGATGTTAGAAATTTCTTCAAGTTATATCAGTTATAATATACCTATTACAAAAAAACTTGATCTGTGATCATAACCGCTACTTACGTTATCGTTTTCCATATCCGTGCATCTACTAGTTTTTTGTACCTTACAAATGATCTTTGGCTTCAAAACCTATTATCAAACTACAAGTTATTTGGCATTCAAATTGAGCTAACACATACCCAAGATTGCCACCTAATGATCCTAATGAACTTTGATTACCTTAACCTATCATTAAGACGTACTTTGCTTAAATTATGTTGTTCTTAAGCTATAAAGCTACGAAATCGTTTATGGTAATTACTATGGTATTTTATTATACCGATACAAAGTATATTTTTATTTCGTTGGCTTTTTATGGCAAGAAGCTAGAAATGTATCAAATATGTTTGAGTCTAATTTATTTATTTTGTGGCAAAAAAGCAACTGCAATTGCAGTTGCTTTTTTGCGTTGCGTTTTTTAATCATTACTAGCTGTCCCGACAGACGTTGTCCTGTCAAATTTCAGTAGAAAAAAGCACTTTTAGTTTTACCCGAATTTATAAAAATAAATTTTCCGAAATTTAGGAAACCTTGTTCTGATAATAAGAAACACATAACAAAAATTTTCATCCAATTTGGTGCAGTCGTTTGAAAGTTAAGCGCGTACATACATTTCGGCGATTCATTTTTATATATATAGATAAAGCAGTTTTTTTTAATTTCATATAAATATTTTTCGTCACGTCTTCAGGTTACTTCTATATTAATTATTGTTTGTAAACACATTTTATAATGCGTTATAAACCCCAGACACAACCAACGTCTATGTTAATCACAACATGATTGTCCTGGTTGGGAATCGAACCCAATAGTAGTACAACCTACAGTAGGCACAGAGAGGAAAAGCTACTACCAACCGAGCTGTGCGCCAGTGGACAATAATAAAACAATGTAAGACGTAAGTTTAATGCAACATTGCCTCATGAAAACGAACGGTTACTTTGCACCGTCATAGAATAACGCCTAGTAACTTCATTCAGCGTCCTCGAACGTGCACGACCTTGCCGGGTCAATGACACGCGGAAGCTCTCACTTTCTTCCTAACCCGGTTACGGTAACATATTTTATTTTAGTTATGCGTTCTTACATCATATAAAAGATAGTTCCATAACGTATTTTGAATACGTACGCAATTTGTTAGGTACTTTTAGTGTAAGAAAATGTCTTGTGCCTTCAAAAACTTTTGGTTTGAGTACATTATGTTCGTTTATATAACTTTTTTTTGTACAACATATTTTGTACTAGCCGAGGTTTCTTCCGCGAAGATTATTTTATTGGAATAAAAATATAAGTCGGGTTGTAGCTTCCTCATCACCATAAGCTTTGCGTGGCTTCCTATTAGTAAAAATATATATATAATCAGTTCAGTAGTTTCAGATATTACCTCCTACATTCAAACCTACGAAATCAAACAAACTTTAGCTCTTTTTAATATTAGTATAGATAAGTTACGCTGTTATTAGTGGCGATTTTTGGGGAGGCCTATGTCCAGCAGTGGACGTCGATCGGCTGAAATGATGATGATAGATAAGTTTGTTTTTTCTTGTAGCCCGCCAACTACCATTTTAGTTAGGTGACTTTTGTTTAAATTTGATTTTGTGCTATAAATATTAAATATCCTATATTTGCAGATAATAATATGAACTAATATTTTATTTGCATATAAATTGCACAGCACCAAATATACGTACTTACATTCATCACCAGTAGGTATACATCGCAATATAAATAGGCTAAGTTCAAGGTCCACATTACTTATGCTAGTTCCTGGATCGTCGCTCTTTCGATAATTTTATGATAGAAAATTAAAGATGAAAAAATAAACCTGATACGAACTAAATAGTTTTATTTCGAAGGTAACATTGTTTTTTTATGAAACCACATAACCAAGGACTAGCCATAAATGTTTGAAACCGGGGCAGTCAAACTTGTTTTAGAAGAAGTTTCCAGTATATATTTAAATGTTTATCGTTGATATCTCATTTATATGGGTTTATATCAGGTTATAGTGTTTTTATTTCTTATTTAAATACTTCATTTATTAAAAAATAGGTATATATTAGAATAGATTTTTTCTATTCGAAAAATGTTTAAGCGTTGGTACTAACATGTGCTCAAAACAGTTTATGATCCAATTATTGGCCATTTACTATCCCTTTTACACGTCTTTAAGATTAATACAAGATAATAAAACAGTTAACACCTGATTTTAATAAGCATAAAAAACTCTAAAAACATGAAGTCGGTTGTTTTGCTTGGTTTTAACACGACGTGAAAAAATGTTTGCTACGAAAGCTCTACGAGGTGCTACGCCGGCGCGTAGACGCGATATTATTACTTGCTATCACATATTTTTTTACTATAAAAGTATGACTATTGCATAGATATGTTATATTAAGTACTCACGGTTAGCGCATTTCTGTGGGTTTGGTAGAGAGAGGAACCTGCCAGGTTTCTGCGCGACGGCCAGCGTCGCCAGCACTGCCACGCACGCCACCACTAACCACGCGTGCATCTGAGAAGTTGACAATAAATACAATTAAAAAAAACACACAAATACGGCAACAAAACTAAAAAATAATATATTCTAAATCTAAACTAAAAGAATTAACGCGAACAAAGTCACAAGCGACAAAGTTCTATCTGAGTACGAGTAATCAGTAATCTATATATTGTCTGTAACAGAACCGATCTTCAGATATAACTATATGAGGGTAATGGCATTGTTAGGACATAGGACATTTCAAGGAGAGTGCAAACGAGAATTTAAATAGTTCAACAAAAAACATAATGGTAAACTAATGCTATCCGAGTTCTAGAAAAAATATAATTCAAATTGTTTTTGATGTTGCTATGCGTTCTAACGCGGTATATTTTAAGCTATTGAGTTGGTACGCACTCACTCAATAGTGCCATAGGCGATGTTTACTAAGAATTAATCATAAACCTCAGTAAATACCACGTTGTTTAATGTATTACAGTGACGAAAACTTGTATCATCAGGCATCTGTAGGTAATGCTAATGTACTTCCAAGTAAATGGCAGCCTCAGGTACCGGTTTGCCACATTAATTTATTACATAAACAAAAACATTCATATAATTATGGCTTTAAAGCATGGGTAGGTGTGCTATAACGTGCATAATAAAGACATTTTAGAGCTCATACACACGAGCGGCACGATGTCGACGGCAGATGTAACTTCAGCCGTCGACACCCGTCAACATCGGAGCGGCAGCCATCGTCGACTCTCTTTGTACAGGGGCCAGTTGCAAAATGAATTCCGAAGAAGAAACACTGTTATTGCTTTTACTCCGTCGACGTCGACAAAAACGAAAAAGAAAAACACGTGCGTGGGTTTTAGAAATAAGTATTAATGAATAGAGAACAAGATGGACATTTTTTTACGCTTTATCTACTTTTGTTACTGTACTCTGTTAGTTTATAATTCCAAATACAAGCATTTTCCTTTACTGCTACAATCAGCAATTCCACATCAATATTCTCACTGGAGCTCATTTTACAAAACCGCGACGCGTGCGCACTCCTGGACTATGTGCAGTCCACTGACAAAATGGCGGATGCGACACGCTACAAACACAAACAACTGCAAGCGACGCTATTGGTCGACGGCTGCCGTCGAAGCGTCGGCGGCTGCCGTTGGCGGGTGTCGACGGACGGCTGAAGTTGCATCTGCCGTCGACATCGTGCCGCTCGTGTGTATGAGCTCTTAGTCAACGATAATTTAAATCAGAATAATTTCCAAAGAAGTAGGGCGCGCTTCGACAACAGGTAAAATGGTAAATTGTTACATTTGTTTTGTTGTTTAATGTGTGTGTATATGTATGTGTAAGTGTGGATAAAGATGTATTGTCTTTGAATGTACTTAGGAAAGAAAGTAAGAAAGTATAAGCTACGTATACTAATTCAATAGAGGAACCGATAAACAAATTCAAATCATACATTGAAATGTTCAAAGTTTAATTACAAGAATGTTACTTGGTATTAGATTTGCATTAGATACAGTACATATCGTAAATTGTAGTTGTGTAAACCTAGGTAATAATATTTTCTAGTAATGGTTTTTCGTAAATGACCTATCCGAGTAAGGTAGTATGTTATAGCAAATTTCGGTAGCTCACATCGATCTGAGCAGGCGTCTATGACCGATTTTATTATTAAATTTACTTGTGATCCGTTTACAAATGTATTGCTAGTTTTTAGGGTTTCGTACCCAAAGGGTAAAAACGGGACCCTATTACTAAGACTTCGCTGTCCGTCTGTCTGTCTCGTCGGTCTGTCTGTCACAGAGCTGTATCTCATGAACCGTGATAGTTAGACAGCTGAAATTTTCACAGATTATGTATTTATGTTGCTGCTATAACAACAGATACTAAAAACATAATAAAATAAATATTTAAGGGGGGGGGCTCCCATACAACAAACGTGATTTTTTTGCCGTTTTTATAGATAATGGTACCCCCTTCGTGCGCGAGTCCGACTCGCACTTTGCCTGGTTTTTTAACTTATATCTTATATTTTCCTAGTTTTAATGCCACCGTAGCATCAAGCACGCTAATGTTTCTGCCGACTGCGAAGCAGTCCAGGAGCCATATCTCAAGCTCCTAAAGTAATATCAAAACAATATTACTCGCAGGCGAAAGTGACAACGCTATACGAGTGAGTATTGTTTTATTATTACTTTTGAGCTGTGTGGTTCGGCCCCTGCATTGTTTGTTTGAAATGATCCTTGTCGTTCACGTTCAGTTGTGTTAAGTCAACAAAAAGCAGTTTAGTATGAGGAATGTACATTGTACACCGTACACAAGTACCTATATATATAGATATTTGCATAATGTGATGTCACAACGCCGAAAACATGGTTCGATTGTTGGCGGTTGTTGGTCAACTGGTACTTGTTGCACAACACAACAACTGACTCTTTGAAAATACATCGATGGAACATATTACGTATGTCCATGCAACAGGAGAAAATATCCCATCTGACTACGGTAAAGAAACAAAATTTTTAGTAGAATTATTATTCGCATAACTAAGTATCATCAAACTTCCAGTACCTCTCATGTAAACAGTGAATTAAATTTGCTTTAGGGTTTATTTATAAAAGATCGTCATTGCGGAAGAAAAAAACTTGAACAAATAGCGTCTTTGAAGATCTAGTGCTGTAAGTAGGTACACTACCAACATGTATGTAGGTACATGTATACACCCGGAAACGTGTCGTGCAGTAGATGGTCTCCATTTGCAATGCTGCCTTGGCTAGCATGTATAAGCGGTCATGTGGTGTGCCTACGTTCAGTAAGCAAGCTTCCACACGTGCTGACAGCTAAACTTTTTTGTACGCGTTGGTGACTCGGTGCTGTGCTTAACAAACAGCTCACAATAGTCAAGCCACTGAGAATCGCGTCTGATTGTAAGATGGAATGTTAAGGCTTTCGTCTATGTTAAGCCATGTCAGTTAAATAAACTACAGTTGACGTGCAACACATGACGTTCAACAACGTTTAGCGACGATGCGGAACATTTGTTTTGCAACTTTGTTCATGATGATTACTCGTTAACACGTCGCGGCGTCGCGTCGCCTGGGGAGCTGGTATTGATACACGAAACGCACGGAAACATTTGATGCCCAACTTTGTGTTTGACGGGGACTAACACGACGTGCAATTATCTAGCAACGTCGCGCGTTATTGTGCAACGTTGCTAAACATGTTGAGCGTCACATGTAGGAATTTAATTTCTGCTTAGTGTATACGTGGCTTAATAATGGCCTCAATCATCACGACCACCAGCAAGATGGCACGTCGTGCGTTCTCAGGGTTGGCATAATTAACTTCCTGCGCCTAATATAGCGTTATAGACCGTATAATAGTTTGATTCCGACATCAATTAGTGAATACGTCTCTGCGATATAATGGTAGAAACACAATGCAATGTCTATGGTATTTACGTACAGTTAATAGCGCCAGTCATGTCTTGCTGAAGGCCTTACAAAATGTATTGTTTTGTATTAGCAAATGTTACGAGTGTAAAACAATACGTTCGTCTCGATACAAGAGTTCAATGGTATTCGCGAATCTGTGTCCCAATCGCGAATTCGGTGCGAGGCTTACAATGTGTTTCCACGAGGTTTCGCAAGGCAGCCGAGGCCCGTCAGCAGCACGGTCACGATCCCGCTGCATCGTGCCCGAGAGCAGCGACTAGCGCCTTGCCAAATAATCTCACGCCAAAACTTACAAGAGAACTTCTAATATTTTTATCAAATTAAATACCTTATTTGACTTGACAAACACACGTATAAGTTTAGACCAGCTAGTACCTAGAACAATAAGGAGGGTACGTAGAAAACTCGTGCTAAAATAAAAACAAAAAGAGCCATTATTATAAAAAACAATTCACAAAATAATATCTAATTCTATGTGCCGATCCGTACCTACTGCGTGGATCAAATAGGCTTTTTTTTTTGATTAGTAGAGCTGCTTGTGAAGTTATTCTTACGGGCTGTAACACCATAGGTACTTATTTCTGCCGTCAAGCGGCATAGCTGTGTTCCGATTTAGAGAGAATAGTTGCCGGTGAAATAACAGCCACAAGAGGCTCGCCTCAAGTTGGCAGATTTATGGCAGTAGGTATATGAGGTACCTCGAAGGTTCTGGTTGTTCGTGACCTCCGAGAATCTGTAATCGTTTTGTTATAGGAGATGGTTAGAGACGCTACTGCTTATACTGCCTTTTTCAACAAAAAAATTACATCTTCGGTTTGATCTTACAAATATTTTTATTAGATTAATAGTAGGTTTTTTTCGAAGAATTGTTTACTAAAATGAATTTAGCAGGGAAGTTCCGATTAATTTTAGTAAAGATATATTAAAAATAAAATTCTGCTTCGAAGTAGGTTTTAAAAACGCAGTAATTATAATTACCTTTAATGGGCTAGGTCGGGCGAAAGCGGTATTATGAGACCAATATTTCATTTGTATTCAGTAGGTACAGCCTTGGCTACATCAGTAAACATACTGTGGCTTCGAATCCCTCATTTGTTAGGTGAAATTTTATTAGCCGTCTACGTAATGTCTAGTCAACTCCGTAACGTACTCGTATATACATAGTAGACGACGGCACAATTTGCTTTATCTACACTTCAAATGATCATTCGTACCTACTATTATTTATGACCAATCAAAAGCTCCTTTTAAAAACGCGAAAATTTTGCTTTCCTTCCGAGATTCTGAATTATTTGTAACATCTCATCGATCTCGACATTCGGAGAGAAAAAGTTATTTTAATTTAAACTTACTATTTTTAGAGTGAAAACCAAAGTTTTAAACGAAAAATTACGATTATCACACATAATCGTAATTTTTCGTTTAAAACATGTTCACAAACAATTCTCTAATATTTTTAATCGCATGAATTGCTCTAGTTTTTTAAAAAAGTATAACCTATTGATGCTCTCGGTCATCAAGATGTACAAGGTGAACTTCTAAGAAGTTGAATTGAATAAGGTGCATACCTACTAATGCTTGCGACTGGTACCTACATACCTACGTACTACGTATATTCATGACTAACGTATGTGTGGGTAACATAATTGACATAAGAGCTGCTTGTATTCAAACATAACTTTTGTTAGGTTAGGTATGAATCTTTGTGGGTTATACAAATACGGACACGGATGATGTTTTGATAATTGTGATATTTTCAAACCATCAAAACTGTTTAGGTCGGTGTTCAGAGAGATTATGATCGATTAGATATCTACTAATCACTACATAGTATAAAGCAAAGTCGCTTTCCGCTTCCCGCGTATGTATGTATGTATGTTTGCTTATATCTTTAAAACTACACAACGGATTTTGATGCGGTTTTTTTTAATAGATAGAGTGATTCAGGAGGAAGGTTTATATGTATAATACATGCATAATATAGTAGAGAAACACTGATAATTTTAAGATTTCTAATATGAAGTCGTAAATAAACACATTTTTTTGCGCTTACATTGCAAATGCTGGCTGAACCCCACGAGATATATCAAAATAATGTACTACAGTATTGTACACCTTAAAAACGTCTACAAAAAAGTCCACGATGGTATTAGAAATGTCTTACGCACAGCGAAGCGGGCACGGGTCAGCTAGTAAATAATAAAAGTTTCATCAGTGAAAATGTACGCAAACACTGACGAAATCATGAAAAACACAAATCTATCAGTGTGTGTATTATTTACATAATTTAAATGATAACTTACTAAGCAACAATTTCGAGTGTTTACGAGTTACCTTCTCTGCTAAACTTATATTATAGTCTAACACATGGTCTTTACCGCACCCAAAGGTTAAAAACGGGACCCTATTACTAAGACTTCGCTGTCCGTCTGTCCGTCTGTCTGACACAGGGCTGTATCTCATGAACCGTGATAGCTAGACTGTGAAATTTTCACAGATTATGTATTTATGTTGGTGCTATAACAACAATTACTAAAAACAGAATAAAATAAATATTAAAGCGGAGCTCCGATACAACAAACGTATTTTTTTTCCGGTTTTATTTTGGTCTGTTTGAAGCCAGTTTTGATGTATTTAATATGTAAGTATGATATAAATACTTATGAATAAGAAGTACGTTTTTATTAGCAAAATCGCATCTTAAAGTTAAAATAACATACAAATGACGTAAATGTGCAACAACTCGAAGGCGGTAGGATTTTTACTACGATGTTTTTATGAATGCAGAATCGTTTTTTTCTCAATAACCGCAAAACATACAGTTTTATTTCGACAAAGATATCTAGATAAATTATAGACTGAAACACGATTGGTGAAACGATAGATTTATTTTCCAAAGTTGGCTCTTCCAAACCACTAATTTTGTTTTTACTCTAAACTATCAATAGCTAAACCGTTCATTTTTATATAATTCGTTAGATAATCATACTAGCTACAAAAATGAAATACAGTTTCTTTTTAGTTTGATAGTTTTCAAGATAATGCGGTTTTATCACTTTTTCCGTCTCATCCGAGTAGACTTATTACCCTCGTATTCAAGAACGACACTGAGAACACGCACCCACATTGGACGAAATCTTTTTTCATAAACATCACTTTATGTGTTGAGCGGCACTATGGCGCACGCTACCGTGTGCCTTTAGAGCTCAGCTTTGGCTAGAGGCACACGACAATGTGCCTTTAGTGCAGTGTCGCACAACACATAAAGTGATTTTAATGAAAAAAGATTTCGTCCAATGTGGGTGCGTGTTCTCAGTGTCGTTCTTGAATACGAGGGTTAGCCCATACAAAAATAAACAAAAATTTCAAGCATCACCTTAAATAAGATTTTCAACCAAATAAGGTAAAGTGGTTGTAAATTCGAAGCTGATATTTTCATTGTTGAATAAATCATTCAGATATTTGTATTAATACGCTGTGTGAAATACCAGCTTAATAAAATGGCATCAAAGCATGAAATCCTGTTGTATTGTATTAACATTATAACAAATAAGGAACTCACAATAATAATACATTCTGCTAATTGAATGCGACAAGATCTTCGCCGCAGCTCTCAAAAACCACTATTTTACTGTGGTTCCTGTTTCGTGAGACCTGCGTAGGTACTATCATTGAATAAAAACAGCCGTGAATGTATACGAGGCTAAATTTATTCATTAAAATACTAGCACATCTACAACAAATTATACTTTTGAATTAGAACGTCACCACTACTATTATGAAGAGGTTAAATTTGTATTTTAATTTGTACCGGATAAATTAAAAAAACCGGCCAAGATAAATTATAGACAGAAACACGGTTGATGAAACATTTCTCGATAGATTTATTTTCCAAAGTTGGCTCTACAAAAACACTAATTTAGTTTTTAATCAAAACTATGAATAGCTAAACATTTCATTTCTTTATAATTCGTTAGAACTAGCTAAGTAAATTATAGACAGTTTATTTTTAAGTTTGATGGTTTTCAAGATAATGCAGTTTTATCTACCCGGATAAGACGGTTATTCCGTTAGACTCAGCCCATACAAAAAACTAAAATGACAAGCAGCACCTTAATACCTGCTGACTACCTACTAGTATATATAGCCTTGAACCGTTGCGCAGCTTTCAACATTTGTCTTACCGAGGAGACATCAATTGTCCATACATCGTTATCAATGATCCTCCTTTCGAAATAACACAAGTCGTTACCACAATCATAATCCTACCAACATAAATGCAAAAGTTTGTATGTTTGTGTTTCAATCACACCGTAACGACTGAGCCGATTTGAATGACAATTGAAATAAGTATAGTTTGTGAATAGGCTACTTAAACCAAGTGCCACACAAGCGAAGCCGGGTGGAAGCTCATAATATAAATATGATTTTCTTTTGTTTATTACTAGCGACCCGCCCCGGCTTCGCACGGGTAGCATGTTATTATACATATAAACCTTCCTCCTGAATCTATCTATTAAAAAAAACCGCATCAAAATCCGTTGTGTAGTTTTAAAGATATAAGCAAACATACATACATACAGACGCGGGAAGCGGAAAGCGACTTTGCTTTATACTATGTAGTGATTCAAAATAACCATGTAATTTAAAAAAAAAATACATATTATATTTGCTATCGGTAAGTACTGCTACAAACTCGAGAATTTGTGTAGTAAGTTGATAATATGTTTGTTATTTAATCACTGAAAAAGCCAAGCTATTTCTGTATTTGGTTAGAAAATTTCAATTGAAAGAATCTAGTTTCGACACACGTACGCGAGTCAAGTCGCAGGTGACCGCTAGTAGTAAGCCATTTATATTACGGCACGATAATATCGAATCGCTGAAGTAAATCAACTTGCTCAATAAGTCCTTCAGAGAGAGTGTAGGTACTTACTCGTACACACCGGTATTGTGTTAGTATAGCACGTGGGACAAACTTTTTGTTAATAAAATACCACAGACATAATATTTGTGAAAACATGCAAGTTTAACTTAAAACCAGCCACAACTTTTACAAGAATTGCATAGGATATTTTACGCTAATAGGTATACTGATATAGGTACAACACTAGTTTTAATGGTAGGTGAGAAAATAGTAAGTCCGTTTTGTTATTTAAACCTGAAGCCAACGGATATTCGAAGTATATTCTATTAATCATAATAATATTATGAAACACCACGACATTGCGTAACACGGCACAAACAATTCGTGTAAAAATTAAACAAAAAAAAATGCAACGACTATTTTCTGAATAAGCTCACCCTAAGTTTTTATACGATCTAAATATCGAACAAATAATATGTTAATTACTGCAAAATGTGGGCTTGTGTCAAATGTAATGTTTGAACGTGCCTCTGCCTAACTCCTTTAAAATCTTCAATGATCTAAGCGCCTGGAGATCTGATAGGATATCTACGGTAGTTACTTGGGGATTACAGTCGTGATCCTATTTTTTTTTAATATCTTGGCTTATATTTTCAAGACCTGTCTAGATAAAAAAGTTGTAATTGGATATGACCAAGATTGACCTTTGCTTCTCAAACACATGACGTTGAGAAGCAAAGGTCAATCACGTTTCTTTAAGACGGTTGATTTCAAGTTCATTCAATTCTGTAAATTTTATTTCAGAACAAAAAACTTTTTATGAATGACTTTTTGACGTGCGGCTATACAAATCCTTTTCTTTTTTATTATTTTTACCTCTAAGGAAGCTGTTTTTAGGATCTGAGAAAAGACGAAGAGTTTTGTTAAGGTGATAAGTGAATTTTTTGACTTTTTGTATGGACTGACCCTCGTAACGACACTATGAGAACACGCACCCACAGTGGACAAAATCTTTTTTCATAAACATCACTTCATGTGTTGTGCGGCATTGCACAGTGTGACTATAGTCACATTGTCGTGTGCCTCTAGCCAAAGTTGAGCTTTAAAGGCACACGGTAGCATGCGCCATAGTGCCGCTCAACACATAAAGTGATGTTTATGAAAAAAGATTTCGTCTTGAAAATCATTAAATTTAAATAGAAACTGTCTGTAATTTACTTAGCTAGTATGTTTATCTGTACGAAGTATATAAAAATGAACTGTTTAGCTATTCATAGTTTTGATTAAAAACGAAACTAGTGTTTTTGAAGAGCCAACTTTGGAAAATAAATCTATCGAGAAAAGTTTTACCAATCGTGTTTCTGTCTGTAATTTAACTAGATTATATCCATAAGTAAATTATTGTAAAATTAATTTGTCATAAAAACAAAACTGTATGTTTGAGATTTGTACGATCCTGCATTCATCAAAAACATTTATTACTTGTCTTAAAACTTTTTGGTTGATTTATAATAAAGAAAATTTAATATAAAAAAAATAAAAGTGTTCAGGCTCTGATCTAGGTAAATAGTTTAAGTTGTTGCATCCCTTAAAAACACAAAATGTGTAGGTATTATGTATATTATATACTCGTATATTAGTAATTTCTTATTTTAGATCTTTTCGATTGAATAAAAAACACTTTTACGATTTATGCGCGCTTATTAGCATCTAAATAGATTTATTTTAACATAACTTGTAAATGATTTAATGACGCATTGGGGTCGAATTTAAAAAGTTGCTGACCACGTGGTTATTTTCAACATCGTCTTACATAAAAACTGCTACTTGCTCAAGACCCTTTACCCAACCGGAAAGGTATACTTAATTGATATTAAAAATATAATTTCGGGTTACTTTTATTACAATCCACAGGCAAAAGCAGTATAACAAGTATTACACAGATAGGCTACTCGGTAAATCAAAAACTGGTTCTACAGAAATTAAACTGGGCAATTAATCAAGCTAGATATGTGTCTAAGTTATTTTTGTGTCACATAGTCACATGAGATATTTGAAAGTTCACATCTTTCAGTCATCTCGGCGGCCGTTGACCTTCACATCGTATAAGTTTTGAAATACAAACTTGAATTTATCAACAAGTTATTACAATACTAATTTCAATTGTGGCATTGACATTCCTAATTCGGTGATTTTGAGTTAGATATTATAATATAGGTAATTAATCTTATGGTGATAAGTGAAATTTTTGACGTTTTGTATGGGCTGAGTCTACCCGGATAAGGCGGAAAAAGTGATAAAAGTGCATTATCTTGAAAACCATCAAATTAAAAAAAAACATTAATTTAGGTATATAGTATGATTATCTAACGAATTATATATAAATTAACTATTTAGCTATTCATAGTTTTGATTAAAAACGAAACTAGTGTTTTTGAAGAGCCAACTTTGGAAAATAAATCTATCGAGAAAAGTTTCACCAATCGTGTTTCTGCCTTTAATTTATCTAAATTAAATCCATGTTATCTTTGTCATTAAAAAAACTGTATGTTTTGCGGTTATTGAGAAAAAACGATTCTGCATTGATCAAAAACGTTTATTCCTCGTCTTAAACCAATAAGTATTATAAATAACAGCTGGAATACTTACTATTAAAAAAAATATTATGTTGGTTTTATTTTAACCATGTTTAAAGCTTTTGAATTATCAAGTGAGATAAGTGTAGCACTTTAGATAACTATGATGATTCGGAGCACGAATCATTTGTATAGTGTCTAGTAGCGTGACAATACCTTTACCATACGATAATGATTCGTGCTCGCTACAAAGATCAGGAAGATGATGATGTTTAAAGCTTCTAAATTGCACATGAACACACTAGCAACTACGATTCCAGTTATTACTTATTGGTAGGTACCAATCCTAGTATTTTTAGTCGAGTGTATCATTATTTACATCGCATTAGCAATTTTGATTCTAGTTTTGTAATGTCTTCTTAACATTCCCATCACGGCATCTTTTGAGAATACGTTTTGCATCACTACATAGTATAAAGCAAAGTATACAAAGACATTCTGTAATATATTTTGGTATCAGCTTTGCACCCGTGCGAAGCCGGGGCGGGTCGCTAGTTTAAATATATATTTAGTTTTGGTTACCTACTTGAGTATTTTGTATGAATTTTGCCAAAGCAAATACCTCATTGGGTCACCGGTTAAAAAGGCTAAATGATGAAACCGCCCCATAGAAAAGGGCTCCTCGTCATAATCTCCGCATCAACCATGTTGCAATGCGGCTTACTTGACACACATACAGAACACTTCGCTCAATGATCCGCACCAGACTCTGTGCGTACAAATTGGAAGGACGTAAAGCCGACTTAGCATTTTTTATGTCAAGTCTATCAAGCAATCACATCCACAAGAACAACTTTACGCAACGCCGCTCGTCGTCTTGTCAGTGGCCGATAGCTAAATACATTTTAATTAAGTTCGAAGATGCTTTAAATTTAATCGATTTATCACAGTTATGATCACTATCACTTAAAAGCAGGGGGATAGAGGTGCGTTCCCGGATCATCCCTGTAAGCGATACAAGTCAAGTTCACTTACCTTTATCTGTTGATTTAAATAAATACACGGCGGGAAAAATCACAGAGTCACTGTTGTAATAGCGCGCGGCTGGTTTGGGCGAAGTCTTTTATAGTCATCGTAGCGGGGATGCGGCGCGTGCGCACATGGGGGGAAGGCATCGGCACCAGGCGCGGACCTACTCGTGGTCTGCTTGCTACTGCTCCACACCTGATCCACTCCGATCTTCTTCTTCTGATGAAATACCGACAAATAAAATTAGACATGTCGCTTTCACGCTATTTCGCACACAATAGGGGTTATCAATCGTTGATCAATATTTGCCGAATTCTCTTTAGCTTGAGCTTCGAAGTGTATAAATAAGATGCGAGATATAACCGGTCATTTATCTGTATGCTAATATATCTACTTCTTCACTGGCTTTGGCTCCTCCTCGGTTGTTTTGAATAGTAAGTATTCTAACTGCTATTCTATTCATAATACTTATTAGATTTAAGATTAATTACCTTTCGCAACATTTGTAGGTATCGATCGAATTCCCCATTTATACGATTACTAGCTACTCGCCCCGGCTTCGCACGGGTGGTACCTGAATAAAAAGTAGCCTATGTGTTATTCTGATGTATAAGCTATACTACTGTAAAGTTTCATCTAAATCCGTTCAGTAGTTTTTGCACACACATACACACACTCACAAACTTTCGCATTTATAATGATAGATTTTGGATCTGAGAACATAAATGAATCAAACATTGAGAATTGCTTGTACTCTCTTAGGAACAGTAGGAAGCGCTACGAGATTTCTACTCCAGTTCGTCAATGGAGATTTAGTTTCTAAGGAACACGAACCTATATAATGAACCACATAGTAAGGTAGCAACGGTTATGTTTTGTAGGCATCTAAAGCATTTTTCCGGTAGTTTTTTTTTATCTACCACACCTACTTCTTATCAGTGTCTGAGATTTACTGCAACTGTGAAGTTACTTGAATTGTATAACATGAGTAGCCTATTCTATTCACCTGTTATATACTTACAAGTAGTAACAAAATAGGCAGCTCTCTTGCTGTTTAAAATAGCCGAAATCTCAAGAGGAAACTTTTGACGAAGATCAGAAAGATAGTCATGCGATTGAATGTAGTATTGTATGTCATAGCTCTATGTTTAGTAATCTGTTGGGAAATACATCGTTATGAAGTTATAATTGTTTAATCATATAAAATACCTTCGCCATACATATTTATTCGCCGTGTGGAGGCATTCAGTGAGACAAATACTTAAGTATTGCGAAAGTAGGTTGGTATCCATTGATCTTTGTTAAGTAAGTATCTATTAATCATAATAAGGTTATTTAACCTTTTTGAAAAAGTACCTTAGGTACTAAAAAGCTCATTATAGCGGAAGGTTCTTAGTATCGATAACGAATATTAAAGGAAGAGATTGTGAGTTCAGGGAGGTTCATACTGCGAAGATCTGTTTTATATGTTTGGCCTTTTGTATAACATGATCTTTGTTAATATACTTAGGTACCTACTGGTTGCTCGCGGTTTTACGCTTGCTTTTTAACATAAGCATTTCCAAAATCTGATTATTTACCTACTTAAACACGTCATGAAGCTTTTATCATCAGAATAGAGGCAAAGACCAGACCTACCTACGAAAAGCAACGAAAACGGCAAATTAATGTTGGGTATAAAAAAATCTAATTCAACTATAATAATACTAAATAATAATAATAATAATAATATTAATACTACTCTAAATCCGCAAACATTTATGAAAATAATATCATCTGATCCATGTATGTTTCCATGATTCAGGACACGATAAAGAACGGCGTCTTTTTGTCTATTTCACAAAGAACTAGAACAGTTTAAATTATTTTTTTCAGAATAAAAATTGCTTCTTTTTCAAGGATAATATAGATTCCTAATATTGAACGAACTTTCAGAATCTAATCCAAAGGTAATCACAAACTTACAAACAAGCTTTACCTTTTTATAATATGTAAATTGCCGATTCCTATCCAATACAAGAAATGATGATAACATCTTTATTTCCAAGCTTCCTGTACCTACGTGAATGTTTTTTTCTTACAAAAGGTTTTTACATAACTTATCACAGTTACCTATAAACGTTACTGGCATGACATTGATGGCGCGAGATCATCGCTTGATTAATGTTGATGCGGATCTCCGGTTAGTGATGTTATGTTCTAGGATTTGCAGATTATAATGTTATTCATTACTTTTATATTGCCGATGACTTATTCAGAGAGACTATTGTGATCCAAAGTCGAAGGAATATTCAAGATGTTGAGAAACTTGAGAAGCTAATCATGTTCGACGGGTATACCTACATAAAATCACGCCTGTTTCCCAAAGGGGTAGGTGACCACGGCTCTCCACTTGCTACAATCCTGACATTTTTACCTTCATTCACTCTCATCACCTTCCATATGCATACTCGTCGGTTTAGAGTACTCTTGACCTGTGGGGCTATTTTGTAAAAACATGCTCATCATGTTATGGTACTAAATGCCATAATACCTACGCTTTTTATGCTGTTTAAGCACCAAAGGTCGAGTGTACGAAATGCGAATAACCCCTATACCTACGCTTCCAAAACAATACATACGCAGAAGCGTAGGTATAGGTGCATAAACTGTGCATAGTTACAATGAAAAGTGTACAGATTAAGTATTCTCTAACATTAGGTTATTGCATTCAACATCATAACATGACAATCATGTTTTTACAAAATAACCTTGCTGGGCTTTTTTTCAAAACATTACCAATGTGATCTGGGAAAATACGCCGAGGTCTTCCTCTTCACATTCCCATTCACATTCACCTTATATATATATTATTTTGCCTATAATCTTCATTAATAGGTAACACCCGTGGAATCCAATTGCAATCAGTTCGTTTACCTTTCTGGTACTTTATTCGGTACAAGCTAACCCGGCGAACTTTGTATCGCTTTCGAATTAACAAATGTTGTATTAAGGGCCCGATCCTGTTCCCGTTCTCTTTCCCGTTCCCGTTCCCGTTAAAAATCCTATGTCCGTCTCCTGGTTCTAAGCTACTTCCCAACCAATTTTCAGCCAAATCGGTACAGCCGTTCTTGAGTCGTAAATAGTGTAATAAACACGACTTTCTTTTATATATAGGTTTTAGAAAAAGCTTTTCCGCCTCTATAACTTATATGAGTAAGAGATGGCATCTGGTGTATAGACAAGAAACAATCACTGATCTTTTATAATTAATTTGCATTTGCTTTACTGGTAGCCGAATCTTTGGACTCCTAAGAAGGAATTCGTGATGCCTTTAAATGGGCATCGGCACTACTTAGAAAACGAATTTTGCAAGAACCATGTGATTTTGGTTACGTGTAACGAATGGCATAACATATCATGCTATTGCTTTTATTGTATAGAGCACAAATTCTGTATCAAATTAGAAAGATTTCACACGGCGTTTTTCTGTTCTAAAAAATAAATCTGTCATAGTTAAGGTGATAAGTGATTTTTTCATGTTTTATATGGGCTGAGTCTACCCGGATAAGACTGAAAAAGTGATAGAACTGCAATATCTTATAAAAAAAAATTGTCTTTAATTTAGGTAGTATGATCGTTATGATAGTTATCTAGTATGATTATCTAACGAATTATATAAAAAAATGAACTATTTATCTATTCATAGTTTTGGTTAAAAACGAAACTAGTGTTTTTGAAGAGCCAACTTTGGAAAATAAATCTATCGAGAAAAGTTTCATCAATCGTGTTTCTATCTTTAATTTATCTAGATTAAATCCATAAGTTATCTTTGTCATAAAAAACAAAACTGTATTTTTTTTCGGTTATTGAGAAAAAACGATTCTGCATTCATCAAAAACATTTATTACTCGTCTTAAGCATCTACAGTATAAGGCTAATTTCAACTTTACAAATATACTTAAAAAGTAGCAAAAGAATGTGATAAAGTCGCTCGAACAGCCTCTGACGAAAAATTGAATGCTGATGCCAAAAATGACCACCATTATGAAAAAGATATAAATCTTTTATAACGAGATGTACTATTTAGAGTACTTTGCTAAAAGCGTTAATAATAAAAAAAAACCCTATTATTACTATTAATCAATAGATAAGGACAAAAATACAGAAAATATTAAAATTAATAAACATAATTATCCAAATCTATCGATTTTCTTAACTATTATTGTAAACTCAGTTAAAAATTAGTTGAATATTTAACTTACCTCCAAAAAACATAAAAACAATATAAACTGACACATATTCCGTTTTTTATGTAACTTTTTTTTAAAAGCCGTTTTGGCCAAGTGGGAGTTACCTCGACTTTCAATCTGAAGATCGTGGGTTCGATCCCAGCCGTCCATCAATGTTTTTTCTGTTTAAAAAATTTATATCGCATGAACACGTGCTTATAACGGCGAAGGAAAACATTGTGAGGAAACCAGTTAGAATTCTTGTAAGCGGCGAGGGGCTTGCAACGTCACGTGTAGAATGCTGCTGAGTAATGTTTGGACGTACCTCTGACTAACCCCTTTAGACATCGTCAAGGATCTAAGTGCCTGGGATCTGTGAGGAAGTCTACCGTACTTGGGAATACAGTGATGATACTATTGAGATCTAGTTTATGCATTAGCTCTCTCTCGCTAGTTGCTGTACCTGGACAAATATTTCATCATATTTTTATTACCATACTAAAAAAATGCATGCTGATTATATTCCTCTTAGCAGTTTAAGTTTTTATATCCGACTGTACAAAACATTGGTGTCCGAATCGTCAGTGAAAAAAATATTAAAATTGCAAAGTGACAATTCGGACAAAGTGTCCGAATTTATTGTGTCCGAATCGTCAGCAACTCCGCAAATAATACCAAATTTCAGAATGCTGGATAGCATTCATTATTTTTAGGCGTGACTGATCAGAATGTTAAGAGTCAATCTAGAGAACATAGAATCTCGTTATAGTAGATTTTGTATTGGGAAATAATTGTTACTATTTAATTGGTCGTTTACTAAGCGAATGTACCTGTTGGCAATTATTTGGATATTGAAGTGAAGATATTGCAGAGGCCTACGAGCGCGTTGATGTCTTTTCAATACAATTCTTGAAAAAAACCCACAATCAAAAAACACTCGCATGTAAGTATCATGTATCATATTAGGATAGGTACCATTAACAAATACATAGGTACGTATTAATAAAGGTACCTAATGGTAGAGCATAAACTTTATAGAGTACTAGCCGACCCGTGACAGACGTTGTCCTGTCAAATTTCAATAATCGAATAGAAAAGACTAAAGTTTTTTAGTCTGTTTTTTAGTTCTATATCAGATTTTTTGCACACCAGTGCCATCTATACCAAAATTATCCCTTTTGCGTTTTTTTATAATTTTGGGGATGTTTTTCATATTTTTCATTTTTTCATGTTTTATTCGGGTAGTATATCTACATCTATAGCAGATTTCAACTTAATCCGTTTGGTCGTTAGGCCTGATTGAGACACAAACATACATACAAACTCACAAATTTTCACATTTATAATATTATTAGGATTAGGATATTAGGATGTACCTACCCAAATTATGCATTTGATAGACGTTGAACTACAACGAACTAATAAGTAAATGCTTGAAAATGCAAACGCATATAAACAGTGAAATAAAAAATATTGTTGATTTTCCAACAGCGCTATCTAGCCCCAAACTAAGTAAAGCTTGTACTATATTTTTGTTGTAAATTGGTACATGCATTATAGGTAAGGTAACACCCAAAAACAGAACAAACATCTTTACTAATCATAAAAATGTTTGTTCTTGGTGGGAATCGAACCCACAACCTACAGTGCAGAAGTGTTACTACCAACTGAGCTGTGAGGCCAGTCAAATGTGTAAAGTATTTTCGTTAGTACAAGAATAGGTACTTGTTTAATTAGCCATGCAACACGTTACAAGTGAGTGCCAAAAAGGGCGTCTAGGTACGTGAGCCACGGTTACGCAACTCTCAGGTTAGGGTAAAATAAGTAGGCATAAGAAGCAGTCATGTTTATACGTGACCACTTCTTATGCAGGCGACCATCCGCCCGTCCATGACGAATTATTGAAATTAAGTACAATAATCAATTATGTAGGCACAGGGCCGTACAGCATTGCAAAACAAGACGTGCTAAAAAGCTCTGCTTGTCTAGAAGAATATTTTTCCTATCACATCTCAGAATGTATTTATCACAATCCTCACAGCACAGGTAGTGGGGACATATTGTTTATAGGTGGTAAAACGTTGTGATAATGCTTCCTTCTTCTAACTTAAGAGCTGTGCTCTTGTCAGTGTAATTGATGCAGCACTTTCCATCTGTTTCTCTCCAGCGCCGCCTCCTTAATGCATCCTTAGTTTAATAAAATCGTTTCAGTTGAATAAGAGGTATGATTCTCTGGCAAAAACGCATTTTTATTCGGAAATTTATTCGTAAATAACATAAATACTTCACGCCAAAAATATCACAAATTATGGGCTCTTATGAGGATTCACAACATTTTATCAACGATTTAAATCTAAGCTCAATTAATTAGCTGTTTGGGTAAAATTTACGAGGTACCTACCTGGAGTTCTAAGTAATAGCGATAATAATTATCTAAAACACATTCTAGATTAGGTATCCTGTCTGCTATACCAGTTTTTAATTACTAAGTCTCAACTTATACTATTAGCAGATTGAGAGGACGTAGGTGACCTAACCAAGCTTGGCCATTATGAACATTTGTGAACCTATTTGTTGTCCTCCTCTTTCTATAAAACGCGAAGCTTTGGGAAGTCTTCTTTAAGGTTCCATATTTAAACAAAGACCAATCGAAAAAACTTGCCTAAAATTTCACATTAGATAAGTATAAGTATAAAAGTATAAAAATCTTTATTTTTCTAACAAAATTGTGGGTTACATGGGTTGGGATCTCCTCTGTTAAGTTGCAATAACCTGTATTAGAGAAGTCCCCTCTTTATTTACGGTGGTCTATATAATACTATCTAATTACTAATAAGCTTTATTCCATCTGGAATAAAGCTAGCCTATCTAGGTACATAAAGAATTTAGAACTAATAACAATAGATATATGAGTAGGTAGTTAATAAAGGCAGGAAAAGAGGATAAAAAAGATAAATAATATATAAATTAGATGCATCAATAGATGTAGATAGATGTCTCTATTATCCAGTGATAGTGCTAAATACCCATTCGTAAAAAAGATAGCATTTTGTAAATAATCGCTCGATTAACATCTTTAGCCACATACTTATTTACGCCAAACAATTGCCAAAGAGCTATTGTGTTCGAGCATTTAAAAAAATAGGAACGCTTCGTGAGAACCTTTTGTATTTCTATCGCGAAAACGCAGTACCATAGGACGTTTCACGTGGAAGGCAGGTTGCAACGTTTCGTGCTTGGAAAACCCTTTTCGCACTCCCTATTTCAATACCTACCTATTTCATATCATGCACGCAAAATTAAATGGAAATAAGTAGTAAAAGCAATTGAGGCACTTGCAAAACAAACGACAATAGCCCCCGGGTTTTGGTGCCCCATTGCATATCGAGCCAAGTCATCTGCCCAAAGGCAGTTCGGCACCAATTGCTCAAGTAGGTATTCATGCACTTTGCCTGCCTCGAGCGTTTACGAATTGGCAATAATAGTGCGTGTTTTCTTACTCATACCGGTAAGCAGTAATCAGACGAAACAATATACGGTCCGTTACCGGATTCGCACATAAATTTGTCCAGTTAAACAATAAGTTACACTGGATCGACTGCGGAATAATAAATCGCAGTTTAAGTAAATGATCAGATTCTATAACAACTACTCACCACCGCAGCCGAAGTTTATTCAGTTCAATGCGACTATTCTAACCTTCAAGATCACATGATGCCTACGAACATTTGAATAACAAAATACAATGTTTAGATATTGTGCTGTTCTAATTATTACAGTACTGTGATGTGCATAACCACAGATGTACCTAATAGCACCAAATCTATAGTATTTGTTCAGAATACACGATGAGTTCATAATGGGTAAATACCTAATCGATGTTTTTAGTTTAATCGGCAATTTTACTCAGAAAATACCGGGGAATTTTATAAAGTAAATAAAATGTTAGTTCAATTTATGTATTTAAACTCTATTGTTGCATAATATTGAGCTAGTAAGGTAACATGTAATTTTAAATTATGTATCTACCTACCTTAGTAACTTTAAGAGTCCTCGATTATCGAATTTCAAAAGTAGAATCATGATTGTAACAATCTCTCAGATCTCTCAGAACTCCAGGCGCTCAGATCCTGCAAGATGCCTTAAGTAAAGAGGGTAGTCAGAGGTCCAAATATTACATTTGTTTGGCATGCCCACATTTTGTTTATTAGTTAGATTCCATACGTGACAGGTTGCAAGTTCGTCGCGTCGGGAATTTTAGTGTAGTGGAAAATCAGTTCGTAGAAGAAACATTGTTTAACCAGGATTAATTCTACGACCTTCGAATGAGTAGTCGGAGTACTCCATGGTCAACACGGCTCGTTCCAAATATTTACCTATATTATTCATGATTCAACTGAAGTGTTGATTTCACTAACATTAGGATTATCGTTATTAAAGTTGCAAGGTGAATTAGTCACGATAAATCCCGTCCATTCACGTGAAATATGTGAATAGATGAACAAGATGGCTTTTGTAGTTCTCGTTGTCTCATCGTCTGGTTTATTTGATTCTTCCCACTAAGTGCGGGAGACTGTGAAGTAAACCAGGGGCATTCGATATAATTGAGTAATTCTTACCCCACTAGGCAAAAGTGTGTCCAAAAAACAGAATCTTCAGCGATAATATGTCACTTAAAATTTAGTAAAAAATGGTCATAATGTCCATTACAAAATAAATTTTGGGTTTGACTTTGAGGGGTTCAAGGTTAGCGTAACCTAACCATAGATCAGCCTCTTCAATCGAATAACTAGATGAACAAGTACCTAACCCCATTGACTGACCAATAAAAGCGTTATCCTGTCACGATAGGGGTTTCACAAACAAGAGGTACGGAATGGTCGGCGGATCATGGCGAAGTTAGCTGTTTGGTAGCGCGGCAGACAATTTTTGACCTTATGCAGTGACACAAAACCATTTTAGCGTTCTCACGACTAGCTTCACGTAAGCCAAGACAGTACTGTAACAATGTGTAAAATTAGTGGGTATCCCATTTGAAGTAATCAACTCGTAATAATGAATGTACGGTCCCTGATTTTAGATGACCTATCTTTGTTTGCCTCCTAGCGCTAGTTCGGATAGCTGAATTGCGAAATAGCCAAGAAAATACCACGGTTTACCTTACCTACACAATTGCATTGCGATGCAGTGACCAACGCGGCCACGAGCGATGAATATCAACCATGTGCCATCGGAATCGAAGAAAAATCGGCCTAGACTGTGCTTATAGGTGCAGGGCAACGCATGGGGAATACTACTGTGTTTCTGCTTGACTCTACTTAGGTAGCTAACAAAGATAATTTCTCTTCCCATAATATCTCATAAGTACCATCTATCACTATCGAGGAAACAAATTTTGTACATTTTTGACTATACTCATAGGTACTCATAAGTACGCCAAAATCAAAGTCAAGCATTTAATTCAGTAAAATCACAGTAACATTTTATAACGTTTTACGAGCTAGGTATAGCTACGCTGTTCCTCGCAACCAAAATTAAAAGAATCAGTCAACAAACACGGCAAGAATGTTTCGTTGTACAACAATTATGATGCAAGCAAGAAATACAAAAGAGTAATACAACTAACGCAAATTCCTGCAATTTGTACAACTTTATCATTCGAACTGTATTTAGTTACCTATTAAATAAATGCATTACTAGGATTTTTATAACATAATGTAGGTGAGGTAGGAATTAATGGAATGCAAAATGTGTTACATAAATTGCCTCTACAGACTCATATATGGCAAGCTGCCTGTGCTTGCTAAGCAATATAATTAATTGCCAAGCAGTGACCGAACTCTACCAAAACATGTTAGAAAAAGCGTGTTCACTTCAAAGTCTCAAACCCACATTGGCGTGAGACATGTACGTACGCAGCCGCTTGCCTTGAATCTGTAGGCGATAAAGGAATCGCATATCAATATTTATTGGAATGTGCATCAATAAAGGTGGTATTCTAATTATAATAAGCAAATAAACTGCATACAACTATACTGACGCATAATTAACTTTACATCAAGAGGATAATAAGGTCTGAACAATAAAATATGTAAGTACCTTCCTAAGTTGCCACGCAAACAGTAACCTAGGTAAGTAGGTACCTATACCTATTATATTAATGGGCATGGGCATATTGTGTCATCATCTTAACTTTGATAATGTAGAATCCGGTTCATAGACCTATTATTTTTGTTTTTACATGCCACTAAGAACTATAATGAGTTCACGACATTGAGCTCTGTGTATCTATAGGTATATATAAGGTACCCACAAGTAAAGTACCAGATAAAACTATAGCAATTTTGCGGGGATTACAGAAAATTCGAAGCTGCAAGTCATCTAGAAGTCTAATTGACAACCCACGACGATGATTGTTTTGGGACAACCGATGCTGTAATGACTATGACCTCAGCCTCCTTGGGCTAATACAGTAATCATAGACTAGGCTGAGTGCCTACCTATATACTAAACCTCGTATTCAAGAACGACACTATGAGAACACGCACCTACATTGGACGAAATCTTTTTTCATAAAAATCACTTTATGTGTTGTGCGACACTGCATAGTGTGACTAGAGGCACATTGTCGTGTGCCTCTAGCCGAAGTTGAGCTCTAAAGGCACACTGTAGCGTGCGCCATAGTGCAGCTCGACACATAAAGTAATGTTTATGAAATAAGATTTCGTCCACTGTGGGTGCGTGTTCTCATAGTGTCGTTCTTGAATACGAGGGTCAGCCCATACAAAGTTAAGTTATCTTTGTCATGAAAAACAAAACCTGTATGTTTTGCGGTTATTGACAAAAAAACGATTCTGCATTCATCAAACACATTTATTACTCGCCTTAAGTAGGTAATTTGATACTGTATTTTTTTTTACAAAAAAAAAACTTTTTTTTTACCATATTAGTACTCGTTCCTAGGTCTACCTATAGAAAGTTTATGCATCTGTTATTATTAATATTGGCATTATAATGCAGATTTAGATTTTATTTAAGATAGATAAACTCTTTATTGCACACATAGAAAACAAATAGTAAATAACAACAAACATAAACGTACAATGGCAAGTTATCGCTAAAAGCGATCTCTTCCAGACAACAGGATTAACAAAATCAAGAAAATAAATTGTTAAGATATTGTTTGTGTTTGTGATTTGTGAGTGACATTTACATGATATATAAAAAAATATTCTTTTTGCAATTTACGGTATTTATTGTCCCCTTTTTTGCAGTGTAAATTGCGGTGGTGATTTAACGGTTTGCGGTAACAATGGCTGGAAGTGCGAGTTTTATGAACGGACTCGCTTTAGATCGCAACATTGTCTTCTGATATTATTAAACAATCGTCTAAACCACTCGTTTTAAAAGCTTTTGTGAAGCACTGTAATTTATTTCGTGTTTTACCTACACGTGGCTTTTTCAACTAATATTTAATCCAACAACTGTTTCTTTTATATAAGTGTAGGTACATATGTATTAGATGATTAAATTCTTTCTGGATAAAAAACATGACTACGAACATTAAAAAAACGAATTTAAAAGTTCCACGGGAGCGAAGCCGCGGGCGGAAACTGATAATAAAAGTTACTGCGACTAGATTCTATTTGATGATCGGCAGATTAAAAAATATTTAGGTAAGTAGGGTGAGAGCGCTGATTGTGGGCATTTAACAACATTTTAATTTTCAAATCAACGGTTTATATTAAAAAAAAAATTATTAAAACGACGACTTTTAAACAACATAGAATAGAGTATTTATCTACCTCTTAGGTTAAGCAAAGGTTTTGTAAGAGGCGATATTTATTTATTAATTATTCATATTTAAATAGACAAAACGTGAAATATTTAGTTGTGGTCAAACAAGTCTAGGGGTAGGTATAACGCATCACAACTGTCACTAATTTACGAGTAGTTATTGTCTGCAAAAAATGAAAATGACCAAAACCGGGGTAGACACCACAAACGGTGTTTAAAAATCTATGTTGTTTAAAAATCGTCGTTTTTATCATTTTTTTCTATATAAACCGTTTATTTGAAAATTAAAATGTCCACAACAAGCGCTCTCACCCTAATTACAAAATTTACAAAATCGAATGCCGAGCAATTCAAAAGATAATCTTCCTCATAACACGCAGTTAAGAATTAATCTGCATGCATAAAGCGAGGCTAATTATGAGTTAGATAGTAAGGCCGCTGATCTAATTCAGTGCTGATGCAAATGAGATGAGTTCTCGCTACTATAAAGCATAGAGCACAGAATAAAGCGCGTAGATGGGAAACTACTTTGTAAAACTTTATGCGCTGTCATCTCGATGAATGCTATAACGCTAGCTAGAGAATTCCTCTGTTGAGGCGGTTTAGAAGGCGCGGTGCAAGCATCAACAGTTGAAATTAAAACTACAGTGAACTTTATGTCGCGGGTGACTGCATCTTAGTCTGGTCATGTCTGCATTTGTGCCAATCGCCGTGTTAAATTCAACTTAGCGCGGGAGTTTCGCTTCTAAGTTGTTTCCTGTATATAATTTCGACGTCACCATACCCAGGGTCTAATAAATTGGATGCGCATTAGGCCTGTTCCAATTTATTGATAAGTATAGGTATTAAAATAAAATAATTCGCTCTATGTATATCCAGCGTGTCTGATTATTTTGTTCCGGTTTGAATCTAGTCTCACACATTTTGTTATGCATGGTATTTTGTTTCTGAGGATATTTGTGCTTTATTCTTGGAATATACATAAATGGATATAGCTACCTTTTATGTCCTGGATGTCAATATGCTTTTTGTCCAGCCACTCCTAATAATAATGACGAATGGGTGCATGTGGTTATATCTAGTATTTATGTTAAAATTGAGTTTGTTTTTTTGTACCAACCGCCGGTTCCGTCACTATTAAACTTTAGAATGACATTTAAAATTGATCAATAATACCTACCCTACATTCTCATAGTCCTGACTCAACAGGGCATCTCTGCTGGCTACTCTTTGGCCCACATTTTACAGAACTTAGCACTCCATACGTGACAGGTTGCAAGCCCATCGCCGCTTCTACGAAAACTAACCTTCGTCACGATGTTATCCAAAATATTTGTACATTATTGTTTTAATTTGTGATACGCACGCATGTGAGCAGTGTGTGACCATCACTTTGCATTTATCTTTTACTTTTATGACTCTTCATTGTCCTCACATTTGACGGTCGATGGTAGCGTGCAATTGACGCGCGTCCTTGTCCGAGGCTGGAGTCATGAACGGTAAAATCTAATTTAATATTGTGTCGAATTCTTCGTGACCGCACCAAATGTCACGGACACTTTCCTTGTAAGTTGAGTCACAGAATATAGAGGCAACAGATACTGCAGTCTTTCGAGGTCAGCAGTATTTTGAGCTTTATTGCCGCGTTGCTAAAGTTCATGTTGCTCCGCTCGCTACTAAAGCAATGGCTAGCTCCAAAGCACATGCATCCAACTTAGGTGGTACCTACTTATTAACATAATATAGGTCTTAGGTAACTATATACCTTGTACTAAGATAGTTTTTAGAGTTCCGTACCCAAAGGGTAAAAACAGGACCCTATTACTAAGACTTCGCTGTCCGTCTGTCTGTCACAGGGCTGTATCTCATGAACCGTAATAGCTAGACAGTTGAAATTTTCACAGATTATGTATTTCTGTTGCTGCTATAACAACAAATACTAAAAACAGAATAAAATCAATATTTAAGGGCTCCCATACAACAAACGTGATTTTTTTTGCCGTTTTTATAGATAATGGTACGGAACCCTTCGTGCGCGAGTCTTACTCGCACTTGGCCGGTTTTTTGAACACACTTGTCACCTACAAGTACGTATAACATAAAAGTATGTAGAGAGATAGCTAAGTAGGTACCTACCCACGTAGGTATGTATAGTGTAGTCAACAAATTCTGTTTGGTTTTTAAAAAGTACCTATGTGCCTATAATAGTAGGATATTACTAACATCATCATCATAATCATGGTGAATGATTTGTTTTGTGTTACCTCCTGCTAATTAGTGTGTCTAAAAAATGAGTAAGTTCGAATTAATTAGTAGCCAACTCTGAAAACCGGGCTTTTAGGCTTTCGAAAAGCCCATTAAATAAAACTAGCGACCTGCCCCGGCTTCGCACGGGTAGCATGTTATTATACATATAAACCTTCCTCCTGAATCACTCTATCTATTAAAAAAAACCGCATCAAAATCCGTTGTGTAGTTTTAAAGATATAAGCAAACATACATACAGACATACAGACGCGGGAAGCGGAAAGCGACTTTGCTTTATACTATGTAGTGATAAAGAATAGTAACATATTATTACAATGTCACGCTTTGGTAGAGATCGGCCCTTAAACAAGAGCACCTTGCCTTTTAAGAGCACGGAAATAAAAGATTACATCACGGATTTGTTACAAAAATGTATTCAATTGGAACTGGTGTTAAAAATAACATTGAACTTCTTGTTATTCAAATAAAAATAAATAATAATATTGCGAATGCAATATCTAAGGTTATAATACAATTGCGCCTCTTCCCCATAAACATCTTCAAAGATCTAACCGTTCTTATTATAATATTCTTATTAAATTCTGTTGGCACCGAGCTAATCCTAAAATTTCCTAAAATAAAATTAAAACAATTTCGCTCTTATTTCTTTACGCTATAGTCTAAATGAGAATAACCTATAAATGGTCGAATTCTTAAATTTAGAATATTTATTAAATTACGTTTTTTTCCTTATATTTCGGATGTGCTAAAAAAAATACGAAAGTCAAAATTTCTTTAGTCAGCACCTTTTTATATGCTGACTAAATTTACGTAAAAACCCGTTAAATTACTAATAGACTAGCCTGGACTAGCCTACGTTTTAAAACTATCATGAGATTACGTGAATTGAAACTTTAACGTAATAGGAATAAGAATGAATAGAAAAACACGATCCTCTTATTCCCAAATTGTAAAATGGACACAACATAATCGCCACCAACTCTAATTTAGACTTTAACGTAAAGGAATAGGAGCGAAATTGTTTTATTATATTTTAGGAAATTTTCGGTGCCAACAGAATCAACACCAATGTAAAATTATAGTTATGATCCCATTTCGATTTCATTATTCAAACTGGGTTTGCATTGCACTTGTTCGATAAAGCTAGGCGCTAACATTTAAACTTAAACATTCCTTCTCATTTTTTTATTTAACTATTATTTGTCCGCGACTCCGCTCCCTTCAACCTCAGTTATACTTATGTGTTAGCTTCTTATCAAAACTATGTAAAAACTCGACTTATTAGTATACAAACAGACAGACTGCACCTTTTTAGGAAGTAGATTTGTTTAGAATTTACTATTACTACTATGTTCGGTAATATTATACCGATTAACCGGATTAACCTTGCAAGTAATCTTGTACGATTCAATCATCTTCACCGAATCCCTCACCAGTATCGTCGATCGAATCGTGAATCTGTGCGAGAAGCACACATGTACATCGCATAACGACGTATTGAACGCGAGGTACAAGCGATAATGAGTCTTATCCGTTCTGTGTTTAAGCTTCACTTCAACGCGGCCGGGTAGCTTGAAGCCTTTCCGACTACAGTTGATGAATTCAAACTCGTCGTTCGTGACATCTTTGTTGTTCTCATCGCGGATACTAAGCATCCAGTTTTGCGGCGCGTTCGGTGAAAACTTCACGTTCTTCTTCTCCGTGTCTAAGTTCACGTTGAAGTATATTATAAGGTTGCCGCATTTTCTGTTTATGAACAAATCGTTTTTGTATAGGATTAAGTTTTCTGGTTCGACGAATTTCACTTCTGGGACGCGAACGCGGAAGTCCTGGCAGACGTTTTTGGTTGTGTTTATTAGTTTGATACTGTGGTTGTTTGTGTCGGCGACGTAGAGGTATTTGCCGTCGCTGCTTAGAGATAGGCCGGAGGGTTCGCGGAATGAGACCGAGTCGGTAGTTTCGACTTTGATAAACTTCATAGTCGTCACTTTTTGCGTGCTGATATCGACCTTCTTTATCTTGTGGTTATAGCTGTCGGCTACGTACAGACATTTGGTAGTTTCTGAGTAGGCTACGCCTAACGGATGTTGGAGTTTGGCATCGATTCCGATGTCGTCTACATCCCCGAACGCGAATAAATTCTGAAACAAAACAACGTAAAAATTAAAAACATTCCTTTATTATTTTGCCTCTTAATTATTAGTTTAGTGTCTTAAAATAATATTGTGAAGTTTTTGTATGTTTAATTTTCGATGAAGTATTAATAATAATAATAATGTTACCTGGAAGAGATTGTTAGCGGTAATGCCGCCCGTTGTCATACTGATTTACATGACAATAAATGTTATATGTATATTATATCTAATAAAATAAAGACTTTTCACGTACTTAATACCTACATAAAAAAAAATATTCGGAGACTTACTTTTCAAATTATTGTTATTTGATCATTACACCTAACTCTTAATTTATAACGTATTTATTTATATGGGCCATTGAATTTCTTTCTTTTTTCACTTTATGTGTTGCCTAAATTAAAGATCATTTTTAGGGTTCCGTACCCAAAGGGTAAAAACGGGACCCTATTACTAAGACTTCGGTGTCCGTCTGTCTGTCACACGGCTGTATCTCATGAACCATGATAGCTAGACAGTTGAAATTTTCACAGATTATGTATTTCTGTTGCCGCTATAACAACAAATACTAAAAACAGAATAAAATAAATATTTAAGTGGGGCTCCCATACAACAAGCGTGATTTTTTGCTGTTTTTGGAACGAAGTTTCTTATCGCGCGTTGTGAAAGGGGGCTAGACGGAAAAAAATCTTACGAAAAGTTGTCACGACACTTTTTTGCTATAGTATATCTATTAATATATGTATATATCTATTAATTGTGTCGAGGTCGAGGTCGAGATGGAGGTGGAGGTCGAGGTCGAGGTGGAGGTCGAGGTCGAGGTCGAGGTCGAGGTGGAGGTCGAGGTCGAGGTCGAGGTCGAGGTCGAGGTCGAGGTCGAAGTCGAAGTCAAAGTTGATTCCCCTTCCCTTGTCCCACGTTATTTTGTGAGAACTTCGTTCCATCCGGGTGTCCCTTGACACCTCTCAAGTTTTTTATTCTTGTTCTTACACTTGTTAAAAGGACTTCTTAGCTGATGGTTTTAAATAACCATATTAATATAACCACGTACCAAAGGGTTTCGATCGCCGCCACATAGCGTCGAGACCTGCCCGGTCATAAGAGCGAGCCGTCTTATAGAAGAGCTTTCCGAGTCAGCTATGAATAGCTCCGGATTCGTACCTGAGAATGAAACATTATTATAAAAACACCCGATAGATACTTCAGCAACGAAATCTAAAATAAATATGTATAATTTATATATATAAAAGAAAGTTGTGTTAGTTACACTATTTATAACTCAAGAACGGTTGAACCGATTTGGCTGAAAATTGGTGGGGAAGTAGCTTAGAGCCAGGAGAAGGACATAGGATACGGTATAGTTTATAACGGGAACGGGAACGGGAACTTAACATTGCATTTGTTAATTCTAAAGCGATACGAAGTTCGCCGGGTTACCTTGTTATATATAAGTATATAGTAGGTATAAACTTAAGTCTTTTTAATATAATACTAATAACACTTAAAAAAAAAAACTTTATAAAAAATGAACTTGTGTTTTCGTTTTTTTCTGTGTTTGAGGACTCATGATCTAAATATTCAGTATTATCAGTTTTTGGGAGTTGTCTTATCCGTATGAATGAAATGAATGAATTAATGAACTGTATGAAAGCCTTACCAGATTTTAGTGTTAGTCCGGAGGGTTGCGCGAACGACGCTGTGTTTGGGTACGAGCTGTTGCGAGCTGCCTCAGCGCCAGAGCCGGCGATACACACGCAGGTACCTGAACATAGAAAACATTTCACTTTTAAATTTTCGTAAATGGAAAAATATTAACCTAAAAATATAATGTCGATGAAGGCACCGACAATGTTTCGATTCATCTAGCTAGAGAATCTTCTTCAACGTGAGTGGACCATCAAATGCGCGATTCTATTCTTCGATCTTCGATCTTCATCGACATTACATTTTTACGTTAATAATTTCCCGGTTTGACATTATGTATAGCAAACATTACTGGCCTCGCAGCTCAGTTGGTAGTAGCTCTGCCTTTTGCGCTGTAGGTCCTGGGTTCGATCCTCACCCAGGCCTTTTCGATTGGTTGAAATATTTTCTTCGAATTTTCTATTAGTTTCAAAAACGTAATTATTCGTGTGTTAAGCTGCATACCTTCCGTGTAAGTTTTGTACTTCCACCAGATAGTAGTGTCTAGAAACAGGGCCCATATCTGGTGTGAGCCAGCGCAGGCGATGATAAGAACGCGACGTTTGCCATCAGTTTTCTCTTTCTCAGTTGTAGTTAATGAATCTAAAATAAAAAAAAACTTATTAGGCAGAATGCAACTGTTCAAATCTGACAACTCGGACTTATTCCTGACTACCTTCTATATCTAATCGAACGCATGCCAGTCAAAGTGAATATAGTAGAAAAACGCGAGAATAAGTGTAGATGTGTGGTGCGTTGTACATTTACTCGTCCCTTGATAGTTTATATTCTATTTAGTTGTTATATCTCACGAAGGCGGGTGAGCAGTAGGTATTGTAGTTGTGATGTGTATAGATACGCACTTTAGTGTGCGTGACTAATACTGAACGCTCCTTCTCTCGCTCGGTCCTTCTGTCTTAAGATATTACGTAAAGGTTAGCTAATTAAGTAATAACATAAGTCAGAAGGACCCTTAAAGTAGGGACTGAATAAATTAACCGACTTGGTATTACATGGATCTCACTACTTTTTACGGTAGAAGAACTGAGTTGCGTTGCGAGACTTGGCTTTTTTTACAAGTTATGTTTTTGATGGCATCTCATTTATTTTTGTAGATAGCCCTACTTTTTAGGGTTCCGTACCTAAAGAGTAAAAACGGAACCCTGATACTAATACTCCACTGTCCGTCCGTCCGTCTGTCCATCTGCACGTCTGTCCGTCTGTCCGTCTGTCTGTCTGTCGGTCTGTCTATCCGTCTTGTCTATCACAGGGCTGATGTATCTCATGAACATGACAAAATAGGAAACTTTGACTAGTTATAATTCTTAAAATTTTCAAATTGAATGAAATTTGAAATATACCGTGTTTATATAGTGACTGCTTGGTTACTGAAAATTCAGGCTTCTAGTTTTATCCACAACGAAGTTATAGGGGGTCGAAAATGGCCTGAACTGCTTAGAGAAAAGGATGGTACAGCCGTGCCGCTTTATTGCTTGACTTGGCGGGGGCACTGCCGTGCCCCCAGATCTATATCTATATTAATACTAGCTTTCCCGACAGACTTTGTCATGTCAAACTTGCAATTTTTTCTTGCTGAAAGAACCTTTCCTGATAATAAATACAACAAAAAGAATTAACAAAAACGGTTCAGCCGCCGCCCAACGAAAAATAGGGATTCATTTTTATATAAGATTATAAATGCGAAAATAACTCTGTCTGTGACATTATCACAGCCAAACAGGTGGGCCGATTTTGGTGAAATTTTATATAGAGATAGCTTAGTCTTTTTTTTCCAATATTTTCTTTTGATTGTCCTAAATTTCAATGTTTTACGATATAGTCGTAAAAATTGATTTCCCGAATCTACGCGAACGAAGTCGCAGGAAAACGCTAGTAAAATATAGTTTCAACTAACCTTTTTCATCCTTTTTATCTTTTTCCTTTTCGGTATGTCCGGGTGGGGGAGGAGGGGGCGGTGGCGCACGTACAGACATGTCCATATCTGGGGTAGTGTATAACAAGATGTCCCATGGTGAGGTTAGAGCTTGTAGCCCAAGGCATTTGCCACCTGAAACAATTTAATTTTACAATCTAATTAATTAATTCAGTCTATTTTTTGTTGAATGTATAGACTGATAAAAAATGTCAGGGCTTTTAGCTCAGTTGGTACGAAATGAATCTTGTTATTTTTATTTTTTAACCTTATTTAAATATTAGACAAATCCCCATATTCTTAGTTGTAACCTCGAAACTATCTTGACTTAATCTCTTTCGAGGACCCTTGAATTTCCCTCGAAAAGTACCTCATGTTTGGTATCTTGAATCGATATTTTGGAGGTTCCTTAATTACGTCATTACGACATCAGTCGAAAAAGATTTTCATCAAACAAACCGTCAAACGCATGCGTCATTCAGAAGCTATCGAGGATTGTTAAGTACATCTCGAGGTACCTTGAGTTGACAGTTCAAAAAAAATTAGAGAATGTCTAAAACAGACTCTAATAATTCAAAGAGCGCCTTCGTTACCTGGGTCCCCAGTGGCTCCTTGGTCTCCGGTCCCCGCCAGTACTTCCACAGTTTCTTCGTCTAAATGTATCGCGCGCACTGCATGGTTGTTAGTATCGCACACAGCTATCACATTGCTGGACAGCCAACATAAACCTTGCGGGGAATCGAATATGGGATTTTCTATAAACAAAGAAAAAAAATGAGTCTACTAATTAATAATAAATTACCTAACAATATAAAAGAAGCCACTTCTCTCTATCGATTAAAAAAAAAGATTAAAAACACAACTAGTGCAAACACATTTTGCACTAGTTAGTTTTCCATACGTGACAGGTTGCAAGCCCATCGCCGCTTATAAGAAGACTAGGTATCCTCACGATGTTTTCCTTCACCGTTTTGAGCACGTGTTTTACTCTCAAATCTCTAGGCACTGGGATCCTTGAAGATGTCTAAAGGGGTAGTCAGAGGCACAACCAGACCAACCAACATGTTTGGCTTAATGTCCATAAGTATTCAAAGCAAGTGCGAAAGTCGCAGTGGATAGTATTAACATTATACTTACTGCCATCTTTGAAGCCCGGTTCGGGGCCGCCTATAGTTTTGAGCACAATACCAGAACAATCAGTCAGAACAATGCGATGATGTCCAGTATCCGATATAGCCAGGTATGGCTCCTCTGGCCGGCCTCGGTAGTAGGGATTCGGTGATACCTAAAAAAATATAATATACTCGTAACTTTTTATTCTATTTTTTAAGGAACCTTTGTCGGTATCCGACCATGTCGGTTCTACTAACGGAATCTATACCATATCTTGATTAACCAGCCCTAATATGGACCTGTAGAGCATGTTAGCCGCATCCGATGTCGGAGCCGCCAACACGCCCTGAAACAGGCCTAAATCAAGCCAATTAACCTCCACAAACTGTTTTAAGTATTCCCTCATCATTGCGCTCCGGGCGCACTCTATAAGCAGATGGTAGACATCCTCCTTAATATAACATGTTTCGCAGTTTGGGTTTTCAACCAATTTCATAAGGAACTTGAACGCTTTCAATGGCATATGCCCAGAGCGCAATCGATGAGCGATTACAATGTATTGCCTTTTCAAACTACTACTGCATATGAAGTCAGCTCTGTATCCGGCAATAGCAGATTTTTTGTCAAATTGCATTAGTTTTACCATAGACCTCTTTTTAAATCTTTGAAGAATGTGTTGAAGAACTTCAATTATTTACAAACATATATTATGCCTGGCTATTATCACTACAAAAAAGTCGCTTTCCGCTTCCCGCGTATGTATGTATGTTTGCTTATATCTTTAAAACTACACAATGGATTTTGATGCGGTTTTTTTTAATAGATAGAGTAATTCAGGAGGAAGGTTTATATGTATAATACATGCATAATATAGTAGAGAAACACTGATAATTTTAGAGGTTTCTAATGTGATGTCGTAAATAAACACATTTTTTTGCGCTTACATTGCAAATGCTGGCTGAACCCCACGAGATATATCAAAATAATGTACTACAGTATTGTACACCTTAAAAACGTCTACAAAAAAGTCCACGATGGTATTAGAAATGTCTTACGCACAGCGAAGCGGGCACGGGTCAGCTAGTAAAAGATATAGAAAACCTAATGGGAGATACAAGGGACCGCAAATATGGATTTATCTACTCGAAAAGTTTGTAAACATGTTGATATGCTCTAAAAGGTGAAGAAAAACAATGTGAGGAATTATGTCAAAAGTGGGCATGTACCAAATCCAATTGAACTTAAAGAAGCTATTGGGGATCTGGTAGAATGTCTACCATGCTTGGGAATTTGTTTTATTTTTACATTTTGTGAGTTTCTTTTTTAAGTGTACTAACCTTACTAGGAAAGCATAGAAGCTCATCGTCTTTAGCCTTCAAGTAGCCAGTGGGAAAGATAGGCAGTGATTTAAAACCGATTATTGAACTAAAGTGTTTCAGAGTGGCACCCACATACTGCACTAGTTGCTGTCTGTGACCCTCTCCTGTTATCACAAATAATGGTCTATTGTTGGGCCCTGAAATAATAGATATTAATAAATCAATTTGCATTCTTTAAGTGACAATAATACTTTCCAAAGAGAGTAGATGTCAGGCAGGTAGCCGATTATAAAACACCCTACACTAAATTTATCTGCAACATGTTGTGCTGATCTCACATAAAGTGGGATAAAGGCAAGATGATGATGAATATTCTTTACATTCAAAATTATTTGTATGTCAATTAGAATTTTAGTGGTAAAATAATGTTGAGTAGCATCAATTATTGGTTTTAATAATATATGCTCCTTACTCTAACCTCCATGATGGTTGTAAAACTCTTTATGCCAAATTTATTTACCACATCTACATGTTGTGCCGACCCACGAGAAGTGGGAAAAGGTCTGTCAAGAGAAAGAGAGACTGTAATAATAATAAATAAATAAATATTGGCGGACTTTACACACAACACCATCTAGCCCCAAACTAAGCAAAGCTTGTACTATGGGAACCAGATAACTGATAGAATACTTATTTACTAGATGTAACCATGACTTACTATCCCTTTGCTGGATGATATAGTTACTTAGAGATTTTACCAAAACTTTGAAATACTCACCTAATATTAATAATGTTGGCCAACATCTAATCCCCAGGGCATCCCACATGCAACTGTCCGCATCATTCACTACTGGGTGGTGAATGTTGTATCTTTGGACTGCAGCCAGCACACTGCTAGAGATTTTCTCATTTGAGAATTTAGCACAATGGACACCAATCTGAAATGTAAACGCGAACTTTAGAATATAGAAATGAATGAGTATAAGGCAAGATATTGTAATGTTTGAATGTGAAGAAGCCCAAGCCATCTTTGGGGAAAAAATCTGTATGTATAATAATGAATCCCTATTTCCCTTGGTGACAGGGTCACGCGAGAACGTTTGGCCTGATTTTGCTTATTCTTTTTAGGGATCCATACCCAAAGGGTAAAAACGGGACCCTATTACTAAGACTTCGCTGTCCGTCTGTCTGTCACAGGGCTATATCTCATGAACCATGATTATCTGATGACAGTTGAAATTTTCACAGATTATGTATTTCTATTGCCGCTATAACAACAAATACTAAAAAACAGAATAAAATAAATATATAAGTGGGGCTCCCATACAACAAACATGTTTTTTTTGCTGTTTCTATAGATAATAGTATGGAACCCTTCGTGCCCGAGTTCGACTCGCACTTGGCTTTTTAGTTTAGTTTGTTATTGTCAGAAGATTCTTATGAAAGATATATTGTAAAAATCAAGATAAAATTAAAAACCTTTTTTTTATGGGATTATTGAAATTTGACAGGACAGCTAGTATTCTAATAAAATCTTACCACAACCAAACCCTTTTCAACAGGAAACGTGTTCTCCAAATGTAGTAGGTCTGGTAGTACATGGTAACAGTTGATGCAGCAATAAGTCCAGAAATCTAACACAACCACTTTGTCCGCGCAGTGCTGTGAGAGGGATATTGGTTCTGATACATTTACCCATTCCAACCCACCTGAAAATTACCAATCAGAAGCCGTTAACAGTATTACCTATATTATTTATTACCTAGTTTTATTATTTCTAATTCTATGGTAATAAATAACAAAGCATGCAAGGTAATAACATTTAACACTAAGTTATGACAGAGAGAAAGTATGAATTTTAATTTATTACTGCTTTTGAAGTCCTCCACTGGTGTAACGGTATTCCAAACTTTCTTGATATGGTTTCCGAGCAGGGTTTCACGTTCGGAGTTAGATTCGGCTGCACTCATTAGTTCAGATAAATCCATGCACGCCTGGGCTACATAGTCAAGAGCGCTAGATTCCATGGTTGTAGTGTCTTCCCAAAATGCCGAAGAGAAGTAAGTAGAAGGGTAAGTAAGTAATTTTAAGAAATCAAACGGAAAGTCAAAGTCGAAGAGAAGAAAACAAAATAAACAACAGAATCTAATGAGCCAAACAGAGCCAAGAGCAAAAGCACAAAGCAGTACCACAGGTAGCAGTTATATGCTCTTTGGGTAGCAGCGTAGCGCAGCGCAGCTGATTGATTGCTGTGATGTGATTGGTTGGTTGGTTTTGGTTGACTTGGTTGGATTGGATGGTTGGTTGCTTGGTTGAATTAGGTTCATTCAGTCGGTCAGTTCAGTCAGAATTTTACTTCAACTGACTGACATTGACATAAAATAATTTCTGACAAAATACTTTATAAAGGGTGTCCCAACAAGAGCGCAATTTTTAAATTTTAAATAAAACACAGATATTTAAAAAAAAGTCGTGAAACTTTATTATATCGTAAAGTAGACAGAATGAGGTTATGTATGGAACAATATATCGTGGAGATGGCCGCCGCGGCTTTGCTGGCATGCACGCGATCTTTTAATGAAATTTTCAATGACCGTTTTGCATAATTGCTGCGGTATTTCATTAATGCAGCAGCGTCCAATTTCCTCTTTTAAGGCTTGAGTCGTCGTCGGCTTATTCGCGTAAACCATCGACTTCAAAAAACCCCAAAGAAAAAAATCTAATGGTGTTAAATCGCACGATCTAGGCGGCCAATTCTGATCTCCAAAACGCGAAATAACACGATCGGGAAATGACTGATGCAGCAATTGAATTGTTTCTCTGGCTGTATGACATGTAGCGCCGTCTTGTTGGAACCACATGCCCTCCACATTCATTTCTTCAATTCTAGGCAAGAAAAAACTGGTTATCATTTCACGATACCGAACACCATTGACTGTTTTTTTTGACAATTTCACAACAATTTTTTTTATTTTGACAATTTCACAATGAGAATGCGTTGTTCATTCGTGTAGCGCTCCATTTTTACTAACCTCGTACCTTCTACTAGCAAACAATAACAATTGTTCAAATGTCAAACAATGACACTTCGAATGTTGCCAGATTTAAAAATTGCGTTCTTGTTGGGACACCCTTTACATCAAAATCGATCGGTACATTCTTGATCAGTCATTTTATTACCTATGGTCGTTCAAAATATTCGACTAGATGACGTTGTCAATTTGACAAATAGCTGGCAGCTGATTTGTGTTTTCGGTTTTGTGTTTGTGTTGGCCGATTGTTTTCTTTTATCTCTCGCACTACACAGTTTTTCAGCACAAAAACACACATAAAAAAGCTATGTTCGATCATGGATGCGGTATTTGATATTTGTTACCTATCCGCCGATGGTACTAATGCTGAGCCTGATGATATCCCTAAGACAAAGGAAGGTGTTTGGGTTTTGGGCAAAAAGTACAGCGCTGTTCAGGGTAGGTATCAGATCAAACTTGTTAATTTAAATTAGCTTACAAAGTACCTGAAACAAACAGTAATACTAAACAGTTGTAATATTTTATTTTTTGTAGACCTAGAACGTATAAGACGTGATATAACTTCGTAATATTTTATTTTTTGTAGACCTAGAACGTATAAGACGTGATATAACTTCGGTTATCTGGTGCACGTATCGGAAGGGATTTGTACCGATCGGAGATGAAGGACTGACGTCAGATAAGGGCTGGGGCTGCATGCTGCGATGTGGACAAATGGTACTAGGTGTCGCGCTTGTCAGGGTTCACCTTCGTGCAGATTGGGTGTGGACTCCAGAGACTAGGTAAGACTGGACAAACATTCCTAAAATGGGTAGGCTTGTATTTACAATATACTTTGTTTACTTATTTGATTCCCATTGGTTTAGTCTTGTATTTGTGTTGATTTGGTGTACTTTACAAAGTGTATGATGAAACAAGCAAATGATTTTTGATTTGATTTGTTTACTTAATTGGTTCCCATTTTTTTAGTCTTGTACAATGGTGTTGATTATCATCTGGTACCAACAGAATCTGCACCATTATCCTATAACTACTTTAGAACTGTTTTACTTAATTCTAAACATTACCACGTCATTCATAGTATACTTAGAAGATCAAGGCCATCTTGTTGAATAATCTTATTACCTTTAATTATCCATAATTTTTATAGTAAACCTTGACTCATTCTTCTCCGCATTCTTTGCTTGACAAAGATTTTCTTGTTTCCTGCCTATAAATTGCAAATTCTTTACCATTTAAGTACAATTACTAAATAGGTACCTACTTGCTTTATCATCAAGCTGGTTGTTGATAGAAAGAAACAGAAGGCATAATTCTGTTTCTTTCTATCAACAACCATCTTTAGGTACTTTACATAATGTCAAACGTTAAATTACTCTCATAAAATTATAATGTTGATGAAGGCACTGTCAATGTATTGATTCATCTAGCTAGAGAATCTTCATCAGTGTGAGTTTTATCCCCAGTGAGCTCAAGCTCAGTCCCTTTCATGTTGACGTCTCATACTGAGGGCAATGAAAGTGTAGTTTGAAAGTGAAATAATAGGGACATTGTTCAACTATATTTGTCACTTTTTAGAGATCCCACATACTTGAAGATTATCCAAAGGTTTGAAGAGAGGAAGCAAGCTCCTTATTCCATTCATCAAGTGGCATTAATGGGAGCTTCCGAGGGCAAGGAGGTTGGCCAGTGGTTTGGACCGAATACAGTAGCTCAAGTTCTGAGGTTTGTTGTAATTAATTTAAATAATCTTCTACAATTCTATTTTAGTAAATTTGTTTATCCTATTAATATCCGAATGCTTGTATTTTTGTCAACAATTCAAGCCATAAAAGCTTGAATGATTTAGGTAAAACTTGGAATAGTTTATAAAATGACAAAAGAGCATTTTTTTATTTTGGTACTGCAAGCGAAACCACGGGTGAAGCTATAATAAAATTATAATGTTTTTCTTATCTTTCAGGAAGCTGGCAGTTTATGATAAATGGAGTTCACTGGTCATCCACATTGCTTTAGATAACACGGTTGTGAAGGAGGACATCTGTAAGTCAACATTTTTAACTCATAATTTATTCAGAGAAAGTTTGAGAACATAGCTGCAGAAAAATTCCATTCATAACAAGTATTTTTAGATGGCCTTTGATTGAGCGTTAAGGGGCTCCTAGTCGACGATTGCTCTTTTTCGAAACGAAAAAAGAAATACTTCAGAACAAGCCACATCTCCTATTTTTATAAGTATATTACTTCAGGTTCCTACCTAGATTTCTATTAAGCTGAAAACATAATAGCAGAAACTTTTCACGATAAAGATATTATTTCAAAATGATACGTTTTAGAATTTATGATCGAAATATTTTATATACCTACTATTAAAATCAACTTGTGATTTATGGTTAAAGATAGGTAATATGTAGATCTAGATTTCTATTAGAATAGATTTTTGATAAGTAATTATACATAATTTATATCATTAATTTATTCGAAAAGCTAAGGCGGACCACGCGCCGACGTGTGTTTGTCGTCAATGCAGCGGTCGGTAGGATTATTTATCGAAGTGATTAAAGATGGGTACATCTTTATTCACATATACTATACATTATAAAATAGGAGATGTGGCTTGTTCAGAAGTATTTCTTTTTTCGTTTCGAACAAAAACAATCGTCGACTGGGAGTGCCTTAATGATTGTTGATGACTGGTATGATCACATTAAATCACGGTTCGTTCTAGTGGATGGTTGGTTGGATCAAAATTAGTTTTATAATATTTTTTTGTTGAGTTTATTTAGTACCACCTAATAGGCATGCTGCTATAGCTCAATGCTGAGTGGCAATATTTTTAGCACTATTAGTTTGTGACACAAAATAAACTTTGTAAAACAGATAACTTATTAGTTTATTTTGTGTGAAAAAAACTATTCTATTCTAATAAAAATCTAAAAATCTGTTCTGTTAATATATTCTTTATTTCAGTAAAACAATGCATTGTAGAAAACGACAGAGGAGACTCGTCAACTACTACCGACAGCGTTGTCACAGATTGGATGCCGTTATTATTAATAGTTCCCCTCAGACTTGGCCTTAGCGAAATAAATCCTGTTTACATTGATGGACTAAAGGTTAGTTATATCAGGGTCTATAAGTCCATGACATTTTTTTTAATAAAAAAACAGTAACACTCCTGAGTAGTAATTATGTTAATATTTTACATGGACATGTTTGAATAGCGAGATTCGATTCCTTAAAATCTTCATCTAGAACCAACACTGATACAAACTACACCATAGCATAGTAATAGTACGAGACATATTTCGATTCGACAAGAAACATCTTGGATCATCGCTAGGAGATCTAAGACGATGTCTCTCAAGCATGCTTAGGGATTATATTATAGTTGTGGACTTGTTCATTTACTTTTGTATTTAAAGAAAATTCTCTACTAGTCGTTTTAGCCGGTTCGAAATCCGATGATGAATCAATGTTACGAAAAATATTGTATTAACATGGAACTAAAACGGTGAAGGAAAACATCGTGAGAGATACCAGTTAGTATTCTTATAATACCAGATGTTGGAAGTTACCTCTAACTTCAAGGATGTCTACCGTACTTGGGGATTACAGTCGTAAACCTATTAATATTTTTTTAATCTGCGTTCTTAATAGCTGTGATGGCCTTGCAACCTGTCACATATGGAATGCTTAGTAGGTACCAAAATATGGGCATGTCTCAAATGTAATGTTGGGATGTGTCACTACCACCTTTAGGCATATTCAAGGATCTGAGCGCCTGGATATCTGAGAGGATGTCTACCGTACTTGGGGAATGCAGTCGTAAACCTATTAATTAGGGTTCCGTACCCAAAGGGTAAAAATGGGACCCTATTACTAAGACTTCGCTATCCGTCTGTCCGTCTGTCTGTCACAGGGCTGTATCTCATGAACCGTGATAGCTAGACAGTTGAAATTTTCACAGATGATGTATTTCTGTTGCTGCTATAACAACAAATATTAAAAACAGGATAAAGTAAATATTTTAGTGGGCTTCCATACAACAAACTTGTTTTTTTTTTGCCGTTTTTTAAAGATAATGATATGGAACCCTACATGCGCGAGTGCAACTCGCGCTTGGCCAGTTTTATTTTTTTATCTTCATAAAAAATATCTGTTTATTTCAGACATGTTTCCATTCACCTCAGTCCGTAGGTGTGATTGGTGGAAAGCCAAACCAAGCCTTGTACCTGATTGGCTGCGTGGAAGACGAAGTTATCTACTTGGATCCTCACACTACACAGAGATCAGGATTAGTCGAGGTAAAATTAAAAAGCTACGAAAATAAATAAATGCTAACTACTGCAAAATGTGGGCATGTACCAAGTGTAATATATTAAGTATTTTAAGAAACGATTAAGGTAAAGATATCTACAGTAGGTATTTGGGGATATAATTTTAGAGTCGTGATCTTATTCTTTTTATTAACAAATAATTATTGCTGAACATTTCTCACAGCTCCATCTAGTCCCACACTAAGCGAAGATTGTAACTAGGAAAACTAGATAACTGGTAGTAATAACATCTCTGGTCATCACACAAATGTTTTCCTGAGTAGTATCGAACCCACAACCACTGTAGGTTGTGGGTTCGATACTACACAACCTCAACTGAGCTGTGAAGCCAGTCAATAATTTATATACCTATATTTTCAGAACAAATTAACGGATGATCAGAAGGAAATGGACTGCACATATCACTGTAAATACGCTTCCAGGATACCTATACTCGCCATGGATCCATCAGTAGCAGTGGTTTGTATATATTCGATTAATTGACTTGGAGAGCATTGGATAAAAAAAACCGGCCAAGTGCGAGTCGGACTCGCGCACGAATGGTTCCATACTTATCGATAAAAAACGGCAAAAAATCACGTTTGTTGTATGGAAGCCACACTTAAATATTTATTTTATTCCCGATACAGCCACAGACTGTCACAGACAGACAAGACGGACAGCGAAGTTTTAGTAATAGGGTCCCGTTTTTACCCTTTGGGTACGGAACCCTTAAAAGATCACTCTTGCAACCTCTAACGCTCAAAAAGTAAAATCGATAAAACGGTGTGTGTCACGATTTTTTTTTGTTATAAAATATTTACTTATGAAGTTCTCAATAATTTTTATTTAAAATATGTTTATAATTTCGGCTGTCGCATACGAGATTACAAATATAATGTAGCCGTTAATTTTCATTTCATTCAGTCATTTTGTATTAAAAATAAATTATTTACCTAAATCTATAAATATATAAATCAATGCCACTTTTCGTTGTAATTTTATAACTCAAGAACGGGCTCACCTATCAAAACCAAATGTTTTGGTTTTTTTCGGACTATTTAGTAGATGGTTTATGTGAAGTTTGCACAAAATCGGTAGACTTTTTATCCAGGTAGGTACCATCGCGAGCAGCTAGTAAATATAAATAAAATAGCCAGGACAAAATTATTGCATTGCATTACACTAGGAAATAATGCAGTTTTCCAGTTTTCCATCCATAAAATATTATTTTAAACCGGTTGTAGCTACGTTTCCTGTTAATGAATTTTCTTTATTTCCAGTGTTTTCTCTGCAGAACAAAAAGTGATTTCGATGAGCTATGCACCACGATTGAGACAAATTTGATGCGTGAAACTCAACCGCTCTTTGAGTTATGCGAGAAAAGACCGTCGCATTGGGGTCCCCTCAACAATGATATTGATTTACAGAATACAAACTTATTTACAGGTAAGTCACTATCTAAATATTATAAAACTCTTGCGTTATTTGTATTGTGTCGATTCTGTTGGTGCCTGACTAAATATACAAAACTTTTGTGTTAGGTACTTGTGCCGATTCTGTTGGTACTTGACTAAACAGCATCCATCTCCTTCTCTTTCGTATCGAGTAAAAGAGACAGAAATCATTTTAGAGACGTCAAAATCGTTTTTAATTTAGTTTGGCGCCAACAGAATTGACACTGATGAGAATTGAAAAAGACCGACTGATTTATTAACGCATAGCCTAAACCTGGTTCTTGAAACATTAAATTTGGGGGGTGTATTCCTTTTGGTGTGGTGCACTATAAACCGAGATTAAATCAAAGAACAAAATTAAGATATTGGTGGCGATTCTGTTGTGTCCACGCTTAAGTTAAAATTCCTAAAAACTGTGGATCTTATTTCTTTTAAGTTAAAGCTTAAAATAGCGTAACCTCAAAGTGACAGTTCTAAAACATAGAATAGTTTTGAATAAATTTACGATTTTTGTAATAAATTTAGAAACGTCAAGCTCACGTCAACATGTAAATTGGTGTTGACTAAGATGACACTTGGTTGTGTCAAATATGCGCAATAAAATAGAGAAACGGCTAGAATATCCCAAGTTTTAGGACTGTCATTTTGATGTGACTCTAACTTAGACTTTAATATAAAAGGAATAAGATCGATCGTTTTTTTACGAAATTTTAAGTTTAGCTTGGACACAACAGAATCGCCACCATTGTCTACCGTAGATACTTGGAGATTACAGTAGTGATCTTATTTCATTTAATTTATGTTGCGGAATTGGAAACGCACGCATTATTATAATCGCTTTTGTATGTACCTGTACCAATATTAGTTTGCGTAAAAACGTAGGTAGGTACTACATTACTGTGGTGTGCAAAAACATTTGTTTACAAATTCTATTTATGGTTCTCTTTGTTACAGAATTTGAAGAAGTCGACCGTCAGTTTGATGATTCAGACGATGAGTTTGAAATTCTATGAGCGTTGCTATTAAATACTCGTGTTATGCTACCAATAAAATTATTTACGCATGAGTGTACAAGCATGAATGTAGATTTCTGATATGTAGGTACTTATGTACCGGGCCGTTTTACGAAATATATGTTATATTTTTATTATGTGTTTTGCTTGGCGTACAGTTTTATCTGCAAAGTTTCTGTACAACCAATAAATATCCAGATACGATAATGATGTGGAGAAACTTTGATAGGTATTTCAGTGTTGGACTAGTGGGATGTGCCTCGATCAGGTCGTAGTTTGAATCCTGCTCGTGCGCTGATTGTTTTTCTATTCCAAAAGTGTATGCGCTTATAACGGTGAAGAAAGACGACGTGAGGTCACCAATGGGATTGCAACCTGTCATGTAGGCGTATGCCAAATTTTTAGTTTCGACGAATCGCTGTCATCTCTCGTAGACATCTTCTAGGATCAGAGTGCATTTTTAGGGTTCCGTACCCAAAGGGTAAAAACGGAACCCTATTACTAAGACTTCGCTGTCCGTCTGTCTGTCTGTCTGTCCGTCTGTCTGTCACAGGGCTGTATCTCATGAACCGTGATAGCTAGACAGTTGAAATTTTCACAGATTATGTATGTCTGTGGCTGCTCTAACAACAAATACTAAAAACAGAATAAAATAAATATTTAAGAGGGTCTCCCATACAACAAACATGTTTTTTTGCCGTTTTTATAGATAATGGTACGGAACCCTTCGTGCGCGAGTCCGACTCGCACTTGGCCGGTTTTTTTACAGCTCACGAACTAAAATTAATTCCAAGTATCATCTAAATCGGTTTAGTTACGATGTATTTTCGATACAGTACTTTTATTCAGGTACCACACGAGCGAAGCCGCGTGTGGAAGCAAGTCTTTAATATAATAGGATTGCGTAAAAAGCTGTTTTCAAATAAAATGAAACCACAATTTTCACAGAACCTTTTATTAAATACGAATATTAGGAATACATAAATGTGTAAATTGTTACTTTTATGAAGAATCACTTACAAGCCACTGGACATTTATTATTCGCAAACAAAGACATTTCCTAATATTAACTTAGTAAAAAGAATTGCAACAAAAATAACTTAAAACCAAAACTGAATAGCCTACTGGCATTTTTAAATCACAATTAATTATTTGGCACCCATACTTATAATACTACAAATTTTCACAATCTTGGATGGTATTTCTCACAATTTTATATTAACTCGGATGAGTTTTTTCTTCATCTTGTAATGTAGGTACATAACCACCAACATTAAAAAATAGGCAGGTAACTAACTACACTGGCCCCAATATATAATAGCAAAAACAATTAAAAAAAGATATGTATGTAATAACATTTCAAGATCCAGGAAAAATCTGTTTTTAAGCATGACTTGTGCATGTTGTATTGAGAAAACATGTGCAAAGGATACCAGTGAGGTGCAAAGAATCCCTTAAACCATTGGACACTTAATTCCTCTTTTAACACATTGACAGTCTAGGGCTATTCTGGGTAATTCCTAGAAAATCAAAATCCTAGCTCACACTTCCATCTCGGAAAACGCGGTTCAGTTATCTTTGACAAATGCATTACTTGTAATGCATGGACGTCTCAGCCAAAACAAGACGCATTTATAATGCACGGACTGTCAACATATTATGACAAGAGTTAGGTGGCCAAAAATAGACCATAGACATCAATATCCCTGCCCTTAAGATTGACATTTTTCTTTTCCACTCACCTTTAGACTCCAAATAGAACAATAATAACAATAGAACTCCAAAACAACTATAGGTACATTTGACTAGCACCGCAGACAAATAATGCTAAATTTGTGTCAGTAAATACTATGGTAAAGGCTATAATCAAATGCATTAGCAAAGTAAATAATAGTTTTCAACCTAAAATATCAACAAACAATCCACATACAATTTAATTTTTTGTATAAATTATCTTTTTAGAAAATTACAACTATTTATTATGAGGAATCTTATGTACGTTTAGTATGTATTACACACAATAACCTAATATCTATATCACACCAAGGGTAAAAATATTTAAGTTTCTAGTTATGGTCAAACTTCATAATTAAACATGCATATTTCAGCATAAAGGTTTTATGTACTTATTATACTTAAAAAGGGGGGTTTCTTTAAAATTGCATGGCTGCAAGATAGTGTGAAAATAAGCAGTGCAAAATCATGCAAATCAATGAAGTTTGACTTCTATAGGTTCTTATTATTATAGTAAAATCAATTCTTAAAAGGATATCTCACTTCCCCATGAATTACATCAACAAACATAAATAAGGATGGTTCAAACACTATAATGTTTTTAGTAAAAGACAACATCAAAAATAAGTGTTCACATCACAACCATCCAATAAAAAATTTTGATTTCGAAAATACCCAATATATAATACACTATACATATTGACAATAAAATATATGTTTCTTTCGCCTATGCCATCATACTTTCTCCTACTGGACGTAACTTTACAGACAGACATTCAGAATATAATAAACATTTTCTTATGTATTGTTAGAGCAACTACTGAGTGTCTGAGTAAGTATATAATAAAAAACTCAAATGAGCTGTTAAAAGTAAGAAATTAAATTGAAATATAATATGAAGAGGTTGAATAGAAGAAAATAAGCCAAGGGATGGCTTTCCATTCAAACTCATAATCTAATCCCACTTTTTGTATAAAATAGGATCATATTTTCGGGCATAGTTGGGATGTAACTATTAATTCACAATAGGATGCATACCACAAAGTTAGTAAATATGTAGGTATTTTGAAGGAAATGACTTTAGAATGTATCTTTTTGTACTTACCACTAATAATTCCCTATTTATCCGATTCAATTATAGAAAAATATACTAATGTATGTATGGCAAAAAGTTAATTTTTGAATCTTTTAAGAAATTTACCTACACATTACAAAACCGGCCTGGCTTTACCAATGGATTCTTAGCTTAAGTTGCGCCAAATGCATCAGTTACATGTTATTAGTTTCACATACATCAGGTCTACCTTAAGTTGTCAATTGGTTGGTACTATTGGCATCTAAATAAATTCATATCATAGAATTTTGCTTACACATCAGTTGACACAGAGGAGATTCGACCGGTCATAAAGTTTATTACTAAAACTGTAATATTATCAACTGATCCTCGGTAATAGGCTTGTAATGTGAGGCTTTTAGCTCCAAAATCTGGTTCATCTAATCTTTCTTTAATGAATTTGACAGCCTCTTCGTTAGTAAATGTGTCCCACAAGCCATCAGAGGCTAGGACCAGGAACATAGGCCTATGGTCATTCAAATCGAAGGTGAGTATATCAGGGTCGGCTATAACAAATTTCTTGTCTTTTAGAGGATAGTCGCCCATGGCACGTGAAGTTGCAAGAATGCCAGCCACTCGCCACACACCATTGAATGCTATGTAACCACCAGCTGCTTCTATTCTTTTCTGTTCACGGACCTGAAAATGAAAATGTTTCATAGTATCACCGTGAAAGGTTATTTTTATTATTATTGCTACAAAAGAAAAAAATGTTTGCTTTTGCAACATGGTTTTTTTTTATCCATGTGGACTAGTAATTGGTTTATCTAATGCCTACTATAAGTTAACATGTTTTATTTATAAATTAAGCGGTTTTCCTTAAAATAAATAAACAGATATGTATGATAGCATGATACAGTCATTACTATCAGTACAATATTATGCAAGTTCTTAATCACACTATTTATTTACCTGTTGCGGCTTATGATCAAAAGACAACGGGATAGCATTGCCACGGGAGTCGCACATCACACCTCTAGAGTCACCGACATTAGCAACAATTAAGAAGTTGTTTTCCATAATAGCAATGAGAGCTGTTGTGCCCGCCACATTCATTGATCTCTTAGCAGCTTCAACTAACAATCTGTCTGCAGCTAGCACTTCATCAGTCAACAACTTGCCAAAGTTTATTTTCCCCCTATCTAAATAACTGGACAATGGTATGTTCACATTTCTCACAGGGGTCAAATTAGGCCTCACTTCCCTAGTAATAGCCCTGCCTTTTGAAAGCTGCGCCAACAAAAGTGGATCAGTAATCTCTTTTTTAGATGAATCATCAGCAGTGCTCGCTGACTTTTTAAAACTATTCCTCTTTTCCACAGTAATCCTGTTGTCTTCTTTTGGCTTTACTTCATCAGGAGTGTCATTCTGTGGAGTAATAACTAGTTTCCCATCCTTATAGGCACTGAGTTCAACAATCTTGTTGTACAAGTTTTGAATGAGATGATCTTTGGCGTAGTTGGCAGCAAACTCTCCGCCGTGACCATCGAAGATAGCAAACAAAGAGATACCAGTGTCATTGATGTTCTCATTGATGATGAACCGGTCTTCCATGTGCATTCGCCGGCCTTTTATTGCATAAACTGCGCTCAGAGAACCCTTTAACTCCCAGCTTTGTTTATCAACGTCGCCTTCCATTAGCTTCATCCGTTGAACTGCGCTTATTGGACTCATAGCTTGTGACAGCCTGCTGAGCATTGTGCGACTCCATATTTCTATAGTTTGTAGGTACATGAAAATCAGTACAAATGCAACGGTGACTACTAGCACTTCTGAGCGAAGAAAATAAAGTCGCACCATCTTCCATAAATAGCTCACGGGAGCATCAAGCGGGGCACTGCTTGAGAAACGTGACAATATTTTCATAAACGATTGGTATGTTTGGTGCAAAACTCTGTCCTCCAGTTCGTCTTCCATGTCCTTGAGATGCCTAATCACTTGCTATCACAATTTAATACAAATATTGCGTTTTTGAAAACAGACACGAACAAATCCAAATAAACCAATGGCTATTGAATGAATGAAAATTGAAAACTGAAATAGAATGAATGGTTGACTGGATGCTGAACTCTGGGTCTGGTGGAGCTGGACTGCTCATATTGATTTAGAGGCACGGGCACGGGTGTGGGCGTGTGAATTTTTGTTTTAGCTTTTGGGCAAGGCCAAAGAGCAAGGCAAATACTACACCCGTACACCCAGCTCCAGACCAAAGAGTGCTCCAGACTCTAGTCCAACTCCATTCTGAAACTTATATGCTCTTTGTTCTGAAGTGTATTGTATTGTATTTTGTCACACACATATGCTCTTTGCACAGAGCATGTATCTATCAAAGAAAGAGCATATAAGTCGTATCTATTATTTTGTAACTATTATTTGGCTGTATGGTTTGGTTAAATAGCAATTTCAAAAAACAGTGTGCGAGTTTTCGTTAGTTTTTTTGCGTTGTATTCTTTAGTTCGAGTTACATTCCAAAGAGCATATAAGTATAAGTGTTACATTCTGTAACGAATTCCTCAGCCTCAGCCAAAATGTTAGTTTGCCGGATATGCTTGCGCCAGGGAATAGAAAAAAATACGAATATTGATCAAAGACTTATTGATATCCATGAAGAAGAACTATGTGTTAACGATGATGTAAGTAGTTTGTTGACTAAATTGAAAGTATTTGATACCTACACCCGCTTCTAAACCGCATCAGCTGTGTTGTTATTGTTATGGCTAGGTTACACAGTGCGAGTTGGCATGCGAGCTGACCGAGTCAGTTACTGAGGTGCAGCTACTACGCACGTGTGACCGCATCATACGAGTTACTGTCATGTGCGAGTGGGACAGTTGCTCGCGTCCGAGTTACTTCAACATTTTTTGTTTTTACTCGCTACTTGCCTTCCCCCACCACACCACTCGCACGCCGCTCGGTCGTCAACTCGCACGATTTCGCAGAATGACAGTGACAATGACAGTAGCCCGTACGCTCGGGCCCACGCCGGGTGCAGTTTTCTTGACCCAGACAAATTATGCCAGTACACTGGTTCAGTAGCTGTGTAACCTATCCATATTATGGATAGGTTACACAGTGCGAGAAGCTGATGTGACAGTAGACAGCTACTGTGCCTGTGTACTGGTATGACAGTACCTCGACTCGCCTCGCACGGTCACACTATGCACAATTGCTGGCGTCGCAGAAGACAGCTACTGAACCAGTGTACTGGCATAATTTGTCTGGGTCAAGAAAACTGCACCCGGCGTGGGCCCGAGCGTACGGGCTACTGTCATTGTCACTGTCATTCTGCGAAATCGTGCGAGTTGACGACCGAGCGGCGTGCGAGTGGTGTGGTGGGGGAAGGCAAGTAGCGAGTAAAAACAAAAAATGTTGAAGTAACTCGGACGCGAGCAACTGTCCCACTCGCACATGACAGTAACTCGTATGATGCGGTCACACGTGCGTAGTAGCTGCACCTTAGTAACTGACTCGGTCAGCTCGCATGCCAACTCGCACTGTGTAACCTAGCCATAAGTTTAACATAATAAAAATACATAACTCTTTCAGTTTTTTGATAGCGCCGCCTTGAGCTACTGTTCAATATGCGAATATCAGCTTAGAAAATTCTACAACTTCCGGCAGAAGTGCAGGCGAGCGCAAAATATACTTAAAACTTGCAAAATAAAGAGAGTAAGACTTATAACTTTACCTACAAGTGTTTGCTCCAACTTTGGATGCTTGGTTGGCTTGCTTGGTTTAAATACATAATTATTTTCCAGACTATCATTATTAATACCCACACGAAACCATTATATTACAAAACTAAGACGGGAATCGTAAGTTTAAAGACATATATCAGTAAGATGGCCAGCGAATATAAGGATAGAATAGTCACAGCATTGGAAGAGGGTATGGTGGACCTAGGAGATATCTCCATTACCCCAGCGAGGTTTTTGGAAATGTTTAACAAGTATGACAAAAGCAATCTAGCAGTGTGGCCAAGTTTAGACCAAGGTGAGCTCATAAAGGCTGAAAGACTTTCAAAAAGTCACCAAATTTAAAAGCAATTTAATAAAAGTAAAAAAACCCCGCCTCTGCAGTCACACAATACTATATATTGTGATCAAATTTGTCTTATGTTTTACAACCGCCTTCCTGCCTGTCAACCCTCTTTGGGAATCAAATGTAACCTTCACCGCAATACATCATAGTATTGTTTATATGTTCTCACAGAAATAGTTAAAGAACATTATAGTCTCTCTTGCTCTATTCTATACAAAACATAAGTAGATGGATGCTGATAAGTTTAGTTTTAGTTTAGTCTGGCACCAACAGAAATGGCAACATTCCAGAGGATTATAATCGCAAAACTTATTTTTTCAGGCTGCGGAGAAATAGCTAAAATCAAGAAGTTCTTGCTTCATTTACACAAATGTTACAACACTAAGCTTTTAACTGTCTCCGATCAGCACCTAAATGCGGATTTTAAGTGTAATAAGTCTTATCAAGGGATTTTAACAGAATCTATGTTAGACTATCAAAATAAATGGAATGAGGTAAGAAAACATAATTTAAGGCTTTATTAGTCTAATCTATACTAATAATACATCCTGTATTTTTATGAAGCTGATTGAAAGGGTAAATGATGAAGGATTAATGTCTTCTAAATAACATAATGCCATCAAAATCATAACTTGTGAAAAAAGCCAAGTCTCGCAATACAACTCAGTTCTTCTACCGTAAAAAGTTATGAGATCCATGTAATACCAAGTCGGTTAATTTATTTAGTCCCTACTTAAAGTAGGCACCAAGTAGGGTTCTTCTGTCTTAAGTTAAGGCGCTACCAGTTCCTAAAACCGCGGCAGAAACGACTAAGACAGTTAACAACGGCAAGCTCTAGATGGCGTATGCGTATCGTAAATATTTTCGACAATTTTTATGAGATCGCGTTACTGGTACCTACGTAGGCAAGTAATAGGGGTAGCTTTACCCACCCCTCAATAACCATTTTCTCTTTGTCCGCCTTTGCTTTTCGAATAAATTAATGATATAAATTATGTATAATTACTTATCAAAAACCTATTCTAATAGAAATCTAGATCTACATTATTACCTATCTTTAACAATAAATCACAAGTTGATCTTAATAGTAGGTATCAAAATATTTCGATCATAAATTTTGAAATAACATCTTTATCGTGAAAAGTTTCTGCTATTATGTTTTTAACTTAATAGAAATCTAGGTAGGAACCTGAAGTAATATATTTATAAAAATAGGAGATGTGGCTTGTTCAGAAGTATTTCTTTTTTCGTTTCGAAATAGAGCAATCGTCGACATACAGCCCCTTAATACGTAAAGGTTAGCTAATTACGTAATAACAGAAGGCTTCTATCTTGTCGTCTTGGATATATGTACTTGTACAAAATATTACATATTAGCTTCTCAATGAGTATTATTTGAAACCCATTATGGATTATATTAGGTATATTTTTAATTCAGTTTCATGTTTAGGTAGATACCTACTCAATTCAGTAGGTACTTAAGCCAACATGTTGTTGTATTTCATTGAATTTGAGTCCCAGTTTGAACTCTTTAGTTAGATACTTATACCACTGAATCATATTGTATTAATTAAAACTATCCCTTTTCAGTTGCTACTGCCCTAATTGAAACCAGCTATAATTTGTAATTTCAATGCAGGCCAATGGTTTTATTATAAAATAAATGATACATGAATCCATCTAATAAATTCCTCCATCTTGGAGGTGCAGGTGGTAGTTAATCATTCAACTTCATAAAAATGTATTATTTCAGGCTACACATAATTCGATCACAATGCTGCCTCTGGAAATAAAAGAAAAGTTATCAGTGACTCCCACACAGTACATGTGTATAAATGAATATCCACACACTGGAAGTATACCACTAATAACTATTAAGAAGGAGGAACTAGACAGAAGCGATGTGACAAAAGAAGAGACAAAAAAAACTCAATATAGAGAGGAATTGCAATTACTTGTTCAAGACACTGAAGTTGGTAATGATCTAAATAATTCGGAACTGCATACAGATAACGAAATTTATGCAGAGAATGACAAGCAGTCGTTTTTATGTCGTGATAAGTGCAACATATTTTTTTCAAATAGGCCTAAGTTGGCGAGCCATCTGAATATTACCACTAAACGTAAGAAATATTCTTGCAACGGATGTGACAAGGCATATAATCATAAAGGAACTTTGAAAAAAATTCATACTGGAGAAAAACCATATATAAGCAACAGTTGTGACAATGCATTTAATCAAAAAGGACATTTACACATGATAATTCATACTAGAGAAAAGCCATGTACTTGAAACAGATGTGACAAAGCATTTTATCTAAAAGGACATTATGCGAATTCATACTGGAGAAAAGCTACATTCTTGCAACAGATGTGACAAGGCAAGGCATCTAATCAAAAATAAACTTTGCAAACGACTTGCTTATTCAACTTTGAGAAAGCAAATGCCTTATCTCAATTTTTGAAACAAAAAAATAATATTTAAAAAGTCACATGCTAATTCACAATCTCCAGACGCTCATATCCTTGCAAGTGCCTAAAAGTATGGGGCACGTTCAAACATTACATTTGGTACATGCGCACATTTTGCAGTAATTATCATTCAATACGTAACAGGCTGCAAGTCCATCGCCGCGTATATTGACGACTATCGAAAAATATTTAAATACCTGAAAATCACATTTTATTTTGGAAAAAAAATATTTAAGTACATCCCAAGACTTAATTATCCCTATAAGGAATTTCATGATAATCGGCCCAGAGCGTCCGAGATGTTTGTTCTGTGCCTGATGTTAATGTATTTAAAAGTATATTAGAGTAGTTAGTTGAACCAATGATAGATATTGTTTTATTTTTATACATTAACAGAACCACCCATAATAAAACATGTCAACAATAAAGTGATTTGGGATTGCATGACACCTCATCACATGATGACAAGAAAAGATTTTACCCTGTATAAAATCCTTACCCTGTCACAAGGCTACTGAAGAGATAATCACGAAAAATTATGCCGTTAGTTGAGTCAAAAAAGTAGGAATTATAAACAGAATTAAAGTGTTGAATAGAAATACGGCTAATTACCACTTTTTTCTTGTATTGCTGTCGTTTCGAGACAATTCGCCGATCTGTTGTTGATCGCGGTCGCGGGCGATGCTCATGATGAAGAGCATCAGAATTGTCTCGAAACGTCAGCAATACAAGAAAAAATGTGGTAATTAGCCGTATTTCTATTTAAAATGATTAACAACCACGATAGTTTTAATTCTAGAATTAAAGTTGTTATTTGAAAGACCTTTCCATTTCAATTGAATTTAGTGTAAAATTGTACTAATTTAATTATTATAAGTATTTTTGTGATTAAAAAGAAATAAAATGTTTTTTTTTTCATAAATACATCCCTCAAACATTACCCGATTTCAACATTTTTATAAAACTTTGAGATCAATGACATCAAATAAACAAATATTAGGTACCTAAATTTTTATACCCCTAAAATGCATTTGTGTTAACTTTTTCCAGAATAAATTGTAAAAACAAAAATTCAGTCCACCCTATTGGATAGGCAGCGTTCGTAGCGTACCCACAGACTCGTTCAAACTAAAACGAAACCTAACGTAGTCGCATCTTTTATGGTTCCGTACCATTATCCATTAAAAACAGCAAAAATATCATGTTTGTTGTATGGGAGTCCCACTTAAATATTTATTTTATTTTGTTTTTAGTATTTGTTGTTATAGCGGCAACAGAAATACATCATCTGTGAAAATTTCAACTGTCTAACTATCACGGTTTATGAGATACAGCCCTGTGGTAGACAGACGAACAGGAATAAAAGAGACCAACAGTAATAATTTTAGAAATGTCAAAATCGTTCTTTGTTTCTTTTGTTGCGCAACATTTTTGCAGTAACGAGCAACAATACCACAATTGCGTTGCAGCACTACTGTCATTCAACTAATTATAATAAGTCGTTCTAGTTTGTACTACCTATATATCAATCTTTATCAATTAACTCTAATTATGAAAGGGTTATACATAAGAAATAAAATAACAATGTTTTTATAAAATGTATTAAAACAGTGAATTTTAAGATACAATTTGTAAGATACAGTAGTTTGATATTGTAGGTACTTATATTGTAGGTTTTTGTGCAATAAAAGGCTATACACTCGAAAAATTACATGGTATCGAGTGAAGCATACATAGGTACACTTTTTGTAAATATGAGAAGGAAATAAATGTTACGGTTCTCTTCAGTCTCAGATAGGTAACATTCTTCATTAGTCTCTTTTTTACAATCCTTTTCAAACGCGTAACATTAAAAGAAAGTTAGCTAGTTAAGGTTTATAAATATATATTTAAATTACATTACCTACGTAAATACAAAATTTGGTACATAATTATTTCAAATAATATCTAAAGATCAATGATAATTTTTCTTGAATAAAATTATATTATTATCAATAAAAACAATAAATTAATTATAATAACACATCATACAGAGCTATGGAATGAAAATTGTGTTTTTGTGAATCTGGATGCTTTTTTTGAAAAATAAACCAATGACTTGTATTTAGTGCTTGTATCTACAAATAAAAACTGTACACTGAATGTGTGTTGAACTTACAACAAGCAACAAATAAATAAAAAACGTGCGTAAAATTTATAAGCTTTACGTAATAGCAAACATATAACATTAGGAGGCACCGGCAGGTAGGTGCCTCCTAATCATTAATTTACCTGTCACACAATTTGTAGGTAAACGACAAAAATAAGTATTTATTACAAGCATGTAACACCTAAGTAAATGTTTCAAAATCTGTTAAAGTATACGGCTATAAAATTAAATAACAGTTTATTTTGAGCATTCAGTAATTGTTTTGTACAATTGTAGGTTTGGAAAAAATAATAAAAGGACATATCAGGTATGAAACCTGATATTCGAATGTACAATAAACTAAGAAACTGCAATAACTTAGAGAAATACTGATGGAGCAATTGACATTTTACGTCCTAAGGCTTTATTAGCCTAAGACGGTGATTTGTTTATGCATTTTAATATGAACGAGAACGCAAGATGATCCAAAATTAGCGTTAATGGTACGTAAATAGGTATAATTATCTTTAAAATGGGTCTAATATCATGTGCAAAGTGGTTTGTCACGTATAGAATAACTAGTTTCCGCCCGCGGCTCAAAAAATACGACGACCCCCTCCCCACGACTCAATGCAGGTATATATTATGAGTGTAACATCAACGTTTCAAGTGTTGAATCAAAAAGTGAGCAATTCTCTATACATTCACTCAATAATTTTTCAAATTGATTATAACTATTTTGTTATAAGATTCTAAATGTTACCAATAAAATGAGGCTCGGGCTTATAAATACAGTGTGGAGGTATAGGTACTCTTACTCGTTTTACTATAAATGATTGTACATAATATTCATTATATTTACTTGGAAAGAGTAAAATTCTACAGAATTACAATTTAGCTATAGAGTGATAAAAAACATTAACTTCTAAATAAAATACTAGTTAAAATTTAAAAAAAGAGAGATTTGTTCGTGTGAAGTCATGGCACTTGCTTTGATCAGATCTTGTTTTTTTTTCACTAGAAAATTCACTAAGTCAAGGATAGATCTGGTAATTGACTTTTTACCTAATTACGTCTACCTTAGGTAGGTTTTATGTTGAGTTTGTTGGACATCAGTCTTTGTTTATTATTGTATCGTTATTGGGCGTTTGTGATGTACTAATTACTTATTTCACTTTTGATATTGCTTTGTTTTTTTATATTTTATTAAAAAAAAAAAACATGGTTATGTATTATCAAATTTAAAACACAAAGTAGCCGAATCAAATAGAATATATCTGAGTAAGCTTTGTATCTATTTTAAACTGCCTTAAAAAAGCATTTGTGAAATGGTTGACGTTATAGAGGGCGCCATAAACGCAAGAGCTTGTTTCTGATTGGCTTACCAAAACACGATAACTTGTGATTTATGCTAGTGGCGCTTAAAAAGGTTCCTCTACGGGAAATTTCAATTTATCAAGGCTTTTAAACTTTTGAAGTTACTACCGAGCAATATCCGAGGTTGTTGCTTGAAAAATTGCCCGTGTAGAATCATCTAAAGTTCCTCATTTATTGAGCAAACCGGTCTACAATATGTTATCAAGCATTGCTAGAGTCTAACTCAACGCCAGTGACTGTGGTACTAAGATTTCCGTTCACCAGTATGTCCTGTAACGGTTGTCCTAGGACAGTCGCGAGTGAGTCACTCAGTTTGTAGTAGTTGGTTTCGAGTGCCTCATGGTACGACACTTGGTCGGAGCTAATTAGCTTCGTGTTCAGTTGTAAAGCAGCATGGCATATTGTCAGGAACTCTCTGTAAAATAAAATATTTTTTATTACTAGGAAATAAAAGAATTAAATGAAAATGAAATAGGATCACGACTGTAATCCCCAAGTACGGTAGACATCCTATCAAAAATGATAGCGCTTAAAAAAAACCGGCCAAGTGCGAGACGGACTCGCTCACGAAGGGTAATCCCTACCAATATCTATAAAAAACGCCATTAAACATGTTAGTTGTATGGGAGCCCCACTTAAATATTTATTCTATTTGTTGTTATAGCGTCAACAGAAATACATAATCTGTGAAAACTGTTCAACTGTCTAGCTCTCATGGTTCATGAGATACAGCCCTGTGACAGACAGACGGACAGCGAAGTCTTAGTAATAGTGTTCCGTTTTTACCCTTTGGATACGGAAACCTAAAAACAACATGCATTTTTAGTCAAATCAGAAATACCGTTTTATTTTACCTACACTCATGTTAAGATTGTAAGCTTTATTGGCCAAAATGCCACAGAGAAAATAAACAAAACCAGTATTTAAAACTCCAAATAATAGATAAAAAATTTGGGACTTTTGCTTTAGATTGTTTCGTTCGATAACATTGAAAACATTCAATTTCACCTTGTATTGGGTTTTATCTCTAAGTAATTAAAAAAGACAACATTGAATATATTCAAACAAACTTTTTTAAAAAACGGCTTAGGTTATCTCTCAATCTTTTGAAGGTTTCTTGAAAGACACTCACTTGAATATATTTTTTAGTTTTTCGACCATGTCGTCTGGATACATCTGCGCCAGTGTTGGGTCCAGGAACGCGTTGGCGTACGCGAGAGGTCCGGCGTTCACTTGCACGCACACACTGCCTTGCAACCTGCATTTCAAATCAAATAAGTTAATTAACTTCGTTCTTAGCTCAACTTAGTTCGCGTGATTTTTCATAAAAGATTATAATTTAGTAAGAGTTGTTTTTCGGGATAAGTATGCTATGTTTTACAGACAGATCATAATCAATATATGTATATCACTAGCACATAGTCCCGAAAGACATCGTCATGTCAAATTATAAAAGAAAATTTTGAAAAATCTCTTTTCATAATTTTCTTTTCTAAGAACCTTCTCCTGACAATAACGAATACAACAAAAAAAAAATAGCAAAATTGGTCCAGCCGCTTTTATAAAATAGAAAAAATCAACGCGAAAATTTGTTTGTGGTTTAATCATGCCGTAAATAACTTTCACTCACGGCTTAGCCGATTTGGATGAAAGTTGAAACACAAGTTTGTGACTTGCGATAGTAAATTTTAGACTACAGGTATTCCAGGCTTTAGATAACACACGAGCTAATGCGCATACTAGTGAAACATATTTTCAAGCAGGTATTTTGTATGCTTCATATGTCATAATTTTTTTGTCATTTTCTAACTTCATGTAGACACTACATGTTGAATTTTTTTTTGCGAAAAGTATTTAGTTAAAAAGGCTTAGTGTTTTACAACCGGCCGCCTGCCTGACGTCAACCTTCTTTTCTTCATGTATCATACCTCAAATGCAGTTTCTTGATGTCCGGCGCCTTAGCGTTGACGATCTCCGCCAGCTCTGCGACTTGGCTCTCCATTTCAGAAATAGCGACCTCTATCGGACTTTTCTCTTCAACTTGCGTCTCCACAACCGGCACGCGGCGTTTCACGTACGGGAACCAGTTGGCAGCTGTGAATAGACAAAGTATACAGGTTTAATACTCCCGAAAACTGAAATTGGATGTTGACCATGCATACAAATGTAGTAATTTTTATAATTATTATTTTATTAAATTATATTTTTGTAATTTTGTGTCGTTTTTTTTTAATTTAGTTTTTTGGGTAAACCTTTATAGACCCCCCCCCCCATATTGTCTGAATAAAACAATTTTTAATTAATTCAATATTTTAATTGATTCAGGCGTGACTTTTGCGGAATCAATATCAAAACACTAAACGGATGAAGATATAATGTCAACAAATCTGCTCCAAACTAAGTATAACTTCATAATTTAAATAAATAAGAGATAATACTTTTTCACTTTGGATTCAGTTCAAAAGCGGCTAGTGTTGCCTCATTTACAGCCTCTTGCATTTTCATTTCTGAAATCTTTTTGCTTCGATATTAAAATAATAAAAAAGTTGAGCATTCTTCAGGGTTTAGCTATTTTATATTCACGCACGAAAATCAACCTTATAATTATACTAGCGACCCGCCCCGGCTTCGCACGGGTAGCATGTTATTATACAAATAAACCTTCCTCCTGAATCACTCTATCTATTAAAAAAAACCGCATCAAAATCCGTTGTGTAGTTTTAAAGATATAAGCAAACATACATACATACATACAGACGCGGGAAGCGGAAAGCGACTGCTTTATAATATGTAGTGATTACTTGTGAGTTGGCTCGAGCAGATCTTTTGATAATAGATTACCGAGTCTTTCGTTAAACTACACACATTATAAAATTAAAACTTTCGTGGTTGTTGCCGATCTGCCGTTGATCGCGGTCGCGGGCGATGCTCATGATGAAGAGCATCTGAATTGTCTCGAAACGTCAGCAACACAACAAAAAAACCGGCGAAGTGCGAGTCGGACTTGCGCACGAAGGGTTTCCTACCATTATCTATAAAATTACAGCCCTGTGAAAGACAGACGGACAAACGGACATCGGGTTCCCATTAATGGGGACCCGTTTTTACCCCTTGGGTACGGAACCTTAAAAACGTGGTAATTAGCCGTATTTGTAGTTAAAACACATTATAAGCTCAGGACTCTTACAAGCCAGCAAATTTTCAACCCTATATACATGTAGTTAGAGTTCAATTTACCCGTGAGATGTGTGAGTCTGAGTCTCTGATGATGGACTGGACCTCTCGCTGTGCCGTCTCTTGTGAAAGGTGTTTCGAAGACGAATCGACGCACATTATGAGCGCGTTCAAAGGAACCTTCTCCGCTGGAGCTAGTTGCTGTTAGGCCTTCGGGAGCCGCCCTTACCCATGTCACTTGGATGTAGGCCAGCTTGCTGTCTAACTCTTCGCGATTTACCTGAGAATTTGATAATATAAATAAATAAAAACTCAAAAGTTGTGATAGGACTTATAAAAAAAAAAACAATTTTACTATGGACAGTCAACATGGATAAGAAGGAAAATGTGATAGAAACGCATTATCTTAAGGCGGGAGCGCCTTATATCTAATAGGAAAATAAATCTATCGAGAAAAGTTTCACCAATCGTGTTTCTGTCTATAATTTATCTAGATTAAATCCTTAAGGCGCTCCCAGTCGACGATTGTTTTTGTTCGAAACGAAAAAAGAAATACTTCTGAACAAGCCACATCTCCTATTTTATAATGTATAGTATATGTGAATAAAGATGTACCCATCTTTAATCACTTCGATAAATAATCCTACCGACCGCTGCAATGACGACAAACACACGTCGGCGCGTGGTCCGCCTTTGCTTTTCGAATAAATTAATGATGTAAATTATGTACTTATCAAAAATCTACTCTAATAGAAATCTAGATCTACATATTACCTATCTTTAACAATAAATCACAAGTTGATTTAAATAGTAGGTATATCAAATATTTCGATAATAAATTCTAAAACGTATCATTTTGAAATAATATCTTTATCGTGAAAAGTTTCTGCTATTATGTTTTCAGCTTAATAGAAATCTAGGTAGGAACCTGAAGTAATATACTTATAAAAATAGGAGATGTGGCTTGTTCAGAAGTATTTCTTTTTTCGTTTCGAAAAAGAGCAATCAGCGACTGGGAGCCTCTTAAGCTGAAAACATAATAGCAGAAACTTTTCACGATAAAGATATTATTTCAAAAAAAAAACAAAAACATATATAACATAAAGAAACTGTCTTTAATTTAGGTACCTAGAACTATGATTGTCTACTAAATTATAATTTTATGATTTGGAGCTAAAACAAAAAGTTGTTTTTAGGAGCCGTTTTTTAGTGTTTGTTTCTGTTTTATATTTGTATATAAAATACTAGTCACTTATGCCAGAAAATCAAAGATATTTAACCTTTAAGAAAAATAAATTTATTTAACCATAAAATAAAAGTAATAAAGGATCATCCTTTTATATAAAATAGTTAATTAACATTTTATATTGCAAATCAAGCTATTAATTTTAACATGTTTTCGCGCGCGGCTTCGCTTGCACTGTACCCGTCTAAGTGTTCCATGTTTTAATTCTGATCGTAATCTATCTTTATACCAACTGCATAGAAAATGGTGCGGCCGTTACGCCGTGATTGAGTAACGAACAAACAGACATCCAAACTTTCACATTTACAATATTAGTGTGATGCGAATACAAAATAGTTGTTTTGATCAGTGACAGACCTTCTAAAATAATTAAGAGTAGTAACTGAAACTCAATTTAGAGCTAAACTCTGACTACCCCCTTTAGACTTCTCAAGGGTTGAACGCCTGGAGGTGAAATGAAATGTTCTTTATTGTAACACAATGATATTAGAAATATGTATGTTACAATAGGCGGCCTTATCGATTAAACGATTTCTTACAGATGACCTGCATCTAACTAAGGTCTAAGAGGATGTCTAATTGTCTACCTTACTTGAAAATTATTACAGTCGCGATTTTTTAAAATTATTTTTCTGAGTAACACCCAGTTTCTTATTTCAAATGAGACATGAGCAGTTACTTTTTGGTTAAATTATACTTTGTTTCAAAGCTGTATAGCGAAGTATCAATTAGTAAAGGTATCTAATTGTATTGTTATGTCTTGTACCTGTACGAACTTCTTACGATACATATACATATTTTCGAGTATCGCGTTTCGGCTATGTTCGAAAATAATTAGTCACGTATCGCAGACAAGAAGTTTTCGTTTGTTCAAACGGCGGTAAAAAAAGACAATAATTAGAAGAATAACTGCGATATATGGTCTGCGCACATTGGCGTACGGCGCGGTAGAGGATTTAAAATGTATTAATTGAATTTAATAGTTATATCCTATCGAAATAAGGTATATATTTCAATGTAATTTAGCCAAGCAAAACTCCCAAGCATGGTAGATATCCGCTCCGATCTCGCTTAGATAATTAAAGATATATATATCTAAGGGGGGTAGTAAGAGGCAAGTCTAAACATTACATTAATAAATCCCGTAATAATTACAGGCGCAGTTTTATATAAATATTTTGATTTTAGAATGATAAATATTATGCTTTACCAACATAACCGTACGAGTAGTATGATTTTCACGTTTAAATAGCGTAGCTTGTCTAATCGTTCATAACAAATCGTCTTGGCAACCTTCAGCGCGAAACCATGCTACCAAGTACAAGCAAAATTATTGATCCCGGATAAGAATAAAACCGGCCAAGTGCGAGTCGGACTCGCGCACGAAGGGTTCCGTACCATTATCTATAAAAACGGCAAAAATATCACGTTTGTTGTATGGGAGCCCCTCTTAAATATTTATTTTATTCTGTTTTTAGTATTTGTTGTTATAGCAGCAACCGAAATACATAATCTGTGAAAATTTCAACTGTCTAGCTATCACGGTTCATGAGATACAGCCCTGTGACAGACAGACGGACAGACGAACGGACGGACGGACGGACGGACGGACAGCGAAGTCTTAGTAATAGGGTTCCGATTTTACCCTTTGGGTACGGAACCCTAAAAAAAGAAAAATGGTGGTAAAAAAAAAAGATCACGACTGTAATCTCCATGTACGGTAGACATCCTCTCAGATCTCCAGACGCTTAGATCCTTTGAAGATGTCTAGTGGGGGTAGTCAGAGGTACGTCCAAACATTATATCTGGCACATGCCCACATTTTGCAGTACATAGCATTCCATACGTGACAGGTTGCAAGTCCATCGCCGCTATCGAAATGTGTGCTGGGACACATAGTAGAAGAAAAACCCAGTCACCACGCGATATATCGTCTACCTCCCCCCTCCACGCAGCCGTAACGCTTTTTCGTGACAGAAAAAATCCTCAAGAGAAGATATAGAATTTTCACTTCAAAAAACAAAAACCATCTATAAAGTTGGTCGTTAGCTCATACGAATTACTCGTAATTAACAGTACCTACTTAATTTCGAGTACCTATTATATTAATATTAATATACTAGTGGCAACCCTCGTGACTTTGTTCACGTGAAGTTATTTTCGAAATTCAACCCCGGCTGCAACCCTTAGGGGAATTTCTTGCTTATTGCACCCCTAAACACCAAAAGGAATACACCCTCCAACTTTAAATTTTCTATGACCAGTAGTATATCTATTCTATATCTATACATATAACAAAACTGTAGAATAGTTCAATTCTGTACATTGAATAAAAACTAAAAAAAATACTCCGGGGCTAGGGGCCTTTAAACAAGTAACACAAGCAAAAAAAAAAACATTTTGAAATTTTTGTCTGTCTGTCTGTCTGTCTGTTGTCCGGCTTTCACGCAAAAACTACTGGACGGATTTTGATGAAACTTTTTTGTTATGTAGCTATTAGTCCTCGGCAATATAAAGGCTATAATTTATTTTGAAGATTGGAATACCAGATGTGAAATTATCTGTCCCCCATCGAAGCGGTACGGGTCAGCTAGTAACATACAGGGTGTCCAGTAATTAATGGATAACCCCGCAGGTACTTGTGGGGGGGCAAGGGGGCAACTCAGAAAAAAAAAAAAAGACGTGTGGCACTCGGAGACTGCCGCGGTAAAGCTATTGCATAACATTTTTTATCAACTTATGTAATTATAATTATTTATTTTAGCATACCACACGCGTAACAGGTTGCAAGCCCGTTGCCGCTTTCAAGAATACTAACAGGTTTCCTCACGATGTTTTCCTTCACCGTTATAAACACGTGTAACGCGCATATACATTTTTCGAACAGAAATAACCATTGATGAAATTAAGTACCTATTTACCTAACTACATGAATTCAATAATTCAATTTCAAACTTTTTAGTCGATCATGTGAAGTACCACCTAATAACCGACTTACTTTACCGATAGTGGTAAAATAGCGCCACCTGCCAGCGGAATTGCAAACATCTTTCATCTTACCTCTCAAACTCCGAGCGGTCGCATGAGACCGCGAAAAGTAGGTACTTATAATAACGTAATAACATCAAATTAAACTAGATGGCGCTGGAATGCGAAAATCACTCTAAGCAGGCATGACATGAGTCACCAGATTGTGGGGCGATTACGTATTTCGCGATGCGCAAATCGTCGAAATTATTTCGTTACGAAATTTCTGGATTCGGTCTCCACGCTCAAGGCCCGCGATAGAAGCTATGTAATAGCTTAAAAATCTATCTGCAACGGTCTAAGATTTTTTTTTTTTTCAGTCCTAATTTTTTTTTTTTTTTTTTTTCAATGTCCTTTGTTCAAGCTTTTGAACACTACGGCTACAAATTCAATGATAACGAATTGATTTTCTCTGCAAATAACCGTGGATAATTGGCCTTGCTATGGCGCATCATAAATTATTCCTAGCCACAACTGTTTGTTTTTTTCTAACACTTGAAAATAAAAATAAGTGTACGCGATTTTTTTTGATAAAGTTTGAGCACCTGTGGTATAAAAAAAACGTATGGAGACCGGGGTGGCCCACAGCTTAAAAAACATGCCTACTTCATGTAGTTTCTTAAAAGGTATCACACTAAAAAAAAATATTATCAAATTACCGAGTTATGGCTACCTATGTTTCTCTAGCCCTATTTTTCTTATAACAAAAACGTTAAGGAATTTATTTTGAAAATCAGTGAAAGTGTATTTTGTGGTGGTTGGGGTGTTATTAATAATTGAAACCCCCCCACAAGTACCTGCGGGGTTATCCATTAATTACCGGACACCCTGTATATAAGACTAGCCGACCCGTGACAGACGTTGTCCTGTCAAATTTCAATAATCGAATAGAAAAGACTGATTTGCTTTAGTCTGTGATGTCAGATTTGTTGCACACCAGCGCCATCTATACCAAAATCATCCCTTTTGCATTTCTGATCATTTTGTGGATGTTTTTCATATTTTAAAGTAGTCTATGTTTTATTCGGGCATTATATCTACTTCGACAGCAAATTTCAACTTAATCCGTTTTGTCCTTATTGAGGCACAAACATACATACAAACTCACAAACTTTCACATTTATATTATTATTAGGATTGCATTTTTAATATAAAACTGGTTCACGGAAATGTCAGTAGTAAAATACCCACTAACCGGTGCGGAATCCATGATCATTTTAACATGTTCACTGCCAAACTTCTGCTCGTAGAAATTCCGCAATTTCTCCGAAATCTCGCTGAGCGACGTGCACTTCGGCTCCTTGTAAATAAACTGCAGTCCCTCCTCGTCCTCGCCAAAGTGGGCCTTGCCGAAGAACGCGACCCGATAGAACCTTCCGAGTAATCTTTTCCCCGAGTTCGTGACCTCGATGACTTTTGCGTACGCTTTTGTTAGGTGTTGGTAGCACGCTAGAAGTGCTTGATAATCCTTCCTGCGTTCGTAGATGGGTATTATTAGCCGGTAGAGGGGACCGAGTAGCTCGTATCTCTCCGCTTTATCGACGTACTCGGTGCAGATCATCAGATGTTCTAATAGGGCTTGCTCGTTGTAATGCACATCCGTCATGCCTAAAAATATACACAAATTTACTTGATTACATACATAAAGTTATTTTGTATGTTAGTGGCTCAATTACGCCGTAATAGCTTCTGCTATTACGACCGGTTTGGTGGTTTGATATCGATTTGAATATACCTAGTTAGTGACCTAGAATAGCATATAGGCTAGATAAAAAGTACCAAGGCACCATGAAATTGAAGCCATGGGCGAATGATAACAAAACATTAGACGCCCATGTCCATCAACAACAATGAGTGCGCCTAAAAGAAAGTATCCAAATCTTAATAAAAAAAGGACTACGATTGTAATTCCCAAATACAGGTACACATCCTCTCAGATCTCCAGGCGCTCAGATCCTTGAAGATTTCTAGAGGGGTTCCTCAAAGGCACGTCCAAACATAACATTTGGCACATGCCCACATTTTGCAGTAATTAGCATTCCACACGTGACAAGATGCAAGCACGTCGCCGCTTACAAGAATATTAACTGGTTTCCTGGCGATGTTTTCCTTCACCGTTATGAGCACGTGTTAATGCATAGTAATAGGTACATTTTTCGAACAAAAAAGATGCAAGGCCGGGATTCGAACCCATGTCCTTCGCATTGAAAGTCGAGGTACTTCCCACACGGTCAACACGGTTTTTTCTCCGTGTATCTTATTCCGTATAAATAAAAATATTATATTATCTACTCGAAAGTACGTATATTTTTGCTCAAGCAAAGACATTATATAATAAAATCTTTTAAAATGAATATAAATGTATTTATATCGAAATCTGGAAATGACGCCTCGCCCGCCTCTGTCATTTTATTGGATTTGAAAAGTACGTCAATCTTAGTACGAGAAAATGTGCAAAATAGGGGCATTATTCACAAGAAAACCCCAACGTAAAGGTAAACGATAAATAAATTAACATCCGACCCTGAAGTGTGTAGCAGTTTTCCTTAGTTAAATAGTGACATTGACTTTTATCTAATCAAACTTTTGTTTGGAAATTTATAGAAATTATTCTACAATACATAAATTAACTATAAAGCAGTGCATTACGGGCTTCAACGGCTAATAATTTTGACTGTAAATCAAGACGTTGATGACGACGACAACGCAACAAATGACAATAAAACGTTTGTTTTATCATAATTTATTTAAACTAGCTTTTACCCGTGGATATACCCAAGTGTTTATGCCAAGATTACCTATAACATTACATAAGAGTCGTGGTTGAAGAGTATTCAAAAAACTATGAGAAATTACGATTTACAGTTAAGTTTCTGGTCCCGGCTTAAAAAAAAAGCGAAAGCATAAAAAACTCCGTCACCAGAGTTGGTCACTTTTTCTTTTATTATCTTTTCGAATAGCTCAATCCAACAGATGACGTTTGCATTTATAAGTACTCGTATGATAAATAGTCTTTTGTTTGTCTTTAATCTTTATACATGGTTAGGAATTACTGAATTGATTGTTTAAAAGAAACAATATTAAATCTTGTATTTAAAGTGACGACTGAAAGTATAATTTTATTAAACTAGTAGTAAATATTAAACTGAAATGCAAAATATTCCCCGGATAGCGAATCTATCAGTCGATTAATGTCACCGATTATGTAGAGCTCGAACGATGTGTGTGACGTACTCCTGTCCCGCCGATCCTCTTGTATCACTATTCTATGTATCTGTATATAAATGGAGCAGAGGCTCTGTGTAATGCAGTCGAAAAGCGCCTGCGAACGCGCGTATATCTGAACGTAGATATAGTGGGCGGAAAAGAAAATTAAAAATGGGGATCGTGCTAATGTCTTTCTTGCTAGTGGCTAGTGCGTGGGGCGAAGACGTTGCAACGACCAACCAAGTGGTGGGGGCCAGTGACGTCAAAGACGACATCTCGGACACAGAGCTCAAGCTAGTGTTTACGGTACGCCATACAGTGTGGTTGAAACTGAAGTCTTTTTTATGCCAAGCAACAGACACTAACATTTATTTCCAATTAAATTTTCATCATCTTATTTTATCTCTAGTTTGTAATAAGTTGGTTGATTTATCTATAATATAAAAATAAGTCGGGTTTTCCTTCCTGACGCTATAACTCCAGAACGCACTAACCGATTTCCACGGTTTTGCATTCTATAATATAAAAATAAGTCGGGTTTTCCTTCCTGACGCTATAACTCCAGAACGCACTAACCGATTTCCACGGTTTTGCATTCGTTGGAAAGGTCTCGGGCTCCGTGAGGTTTATAGCAAAGAAAATTCAGGAAAAAATTCAAGAGAAAAGCAGGAAAACGGGAACGGGAACGGGAACTTAACACAGTATTTGTTAGTTCTAAAGCGAAACGAAGTTCGCCGGGTCAGCTTGTACTAGATTATATTTTTCTGCGGCATTCATCAGAGATGAAAACAGGTGATGAAAACGAAGCGGGGCCGGCGTTCATGGTATTCATACGTGAGATAAATACTATTTCATTAATCATAGGTACCACTACCTACGATTGATGAAATAGGTATTTAATTTAAGAATTTTAAAACAAATTGGGTCATTAAGAAATAGGGTATTATAGGTGTAACTGCATACATCATTTAGAATAATGGCTATTTTCTTGCTAATTATTATGTTATGCCATGCAGTAACTAAGAAAAATATTGTATAATTATATACCTATGTTTCATACATCTATTATTATCCGTTTTTAGGGTCTTTTAAAATTGCCTACAAGTATAGTTTCAAAATAAATTTAAACAAACAATTTGGGCCATCATCTACCTGCCTTATCCCACTTAAGTGGGTACAAACTATAAAAGTGAACAAAGTGCCTTTATTATATTTTTTTATAATTTCGTTAAATAAATGAAAGTACTTTGTTTGCAAGTTGTTAAATGCAAATGCAAAAGTTGTTAGTTGCAAATGTTCATGATCAATAATAATTTGGCGCAACAAATAACAATTTAAAATAAAAAAATCCTTTAGCTCTTTTTAGGGTTAGTCAACAAGAAACCCTTATAGTTTTGCCCGTCCATCCGTTCGTCTGTCCGCAGCTTAGCTCAGAGACTATTAGTGCTAGAAAGATCTAATTTGACAAGAATATACATACATTATTAATCACGCCGATAATGTGTTAGAAATAAAAAAAAAATTATAGGGTATCTCCTTAACATGTAATGTGGGGATGTTATAGGATGTGGGGTTTTCTAGCGTGCCCCATTGGATCTCTCGGGTATTATTGGATAGGCCACAAAAAATATTGTGCTGGTTTGTTAAAACCATTTTTCGATAAAGGGATCCGTTTGTAAAATATTAAGCGCCAATTTATGTTATAGCCGAGTGTTCCCCCCCCCCCCGTCTCTAAAAGCTAAACTAGCTTGGATTTGGAGGCGTAAAAAAATCAACGGTAGTAGTCTATACTAATATTATAAAGAGGAAAGATTTGATTGTTTGTTTGCATCGAATAGGCTCCGAAACTACTGGACCGATTTGAAAAATTCTTTTACCATTAGAATCCTACGTTATCCCTGATGAACATAGGCTATAGAATATTTTCAAAAACGTTAGGGATCCGTATGAAAACTTCGATAATGTAACCCAAGGTGTGAAAAAGAATCCAAAAAAAATCCTTATATCGCGTACGCTGCGGAAATTGTTGACAATAGAGCAAAGTAATGTTCTACATTTTTAAAGAAGACATCAATATCTACAAATAAGTCAACAATACTATATGTCTAACTATTAGGGATCCGTATGAAAACTTCGATAATGTAACCCAACGTGTGATAAAAAAATCTAAAAAAATCTTTATATCGCGTATGCTGCGGAAATTATTGATAATAGAGCAAAGTAATGTTCTACATTTTTAAAGAAGACATCAATATCTACAAATAAGTCAACAATACCATATGTCTTACTATTAGGGATCCATATGAAAACTTCCATAATGTAACCCAACATGTGAATAAAAAACAAAATAATATGAGTGTAATAATCTATAGGTACTAATGTTATTATGAGGAAAGATGTTTTGTATATTTGTATGGAATAAACCCAAAAATAACTTTATCGATTTCAAAAAATCATTTACCTTTAGAACTCTCGTACTACTCCCGTGCGGAGCCGGGGCGGACTGCTAGTACATTATAATTAAGTTAAAAACAAAACTATCACAGCTAAGTAGGCTTTACAAGTTTACGAGTAATAGTCGAACAACTTATAAAATGGACTTGGAGAAATAGTAATAAAAATTTAGTACAAATACTATTGAAAATGACTTATTAACGTTGTTATATGTTTAAATTACGAAACCCTACATTGAGCGTGGCCCGACACGCACTTGGCCAGTTTTTATTTTTGTTTCGACTCACTAGAATGAATGAAATTTGAAATATACCGTGTTTATATAGTGACTGCTTGGTTACCGAAAATTCAGGCTTCTAGTTTTATCCACAACGAAGTTATAGGGGGTCGAAAATGGCCTGAACTGCTTAGAGAAAAGGATGGTACAGCCGTGCCGCTTTATTGCTTGACTTGGTCTCAATTGACAATCACGCCGACATTGCGTGTGCCCGATTTAAATTATTTGCGGATCATATACGAACCGTAGGTACTAGATAACGATCTTATTCTCAGCGGTGTAAAGGTATTTGACGTATCAGAAAGAATAATACTTAGTACCTATTACCTATACAAGTTGCTCATGATTTGGAAACAAAAGACTACAAAGCCGCATATTGAAGCGAATTGATTTAAATTCTGTATCGATGCTTGTCAATCAAATTAGATTTATTTTCAAGAACATAAGTGTTATATAGAAGAGGTTAATGTTTATTTTATATCGCATACACTGTAGTTCAACCTTACCTTTATTGCTTGGTACCTTTATATTTAGCACGACTTTCTTTTATACAAATAGATTTTATAGGTAACGCTAAACCATTTTATGGTTGGCATTGTCAAATGATGTGTCATTGTTAATTGACAAATTAGTTAAAAAAAATATACAAATATTTAATAATATACATAGAAACATGTAATCAAATGACGTCATTTAAATTCAATAGTTCAGATAATGTGTATACTGGTGGCGATTCTGTTGTGTCCACGCTTAAGTTAAAATTCCTAAAAACTATCGATCTTATTTCTTTTAAGTTAAAGTTTAAAATAGCGTAACCTCAAAGTGACAGTTCTAAAACATAGAATAGTTTTGAATAAATTTACGATTTTTGTAATAGATTTAGAAACGTCAAGCTAAATTTAATCAACATGTAAATTGGTGTTGACTAAGATGACACTTGGTTGTGTCAAATATGCGAAATAAAATAGAGAAACGGCTAAAATATCCCAAGTTTTAGGACTGTCATTTTGATGCGACTCTAATTTAGACTTTAATATAAAAGGAATGAGATCGATCGTTTTTTTTACGAAATTTTAAGTTTAGCTTGGACACAACAGAATCGCCACCACTGTATACTTTTTATAAATTACCATTTTAATCTGTAATGGGTCCCCGAAACGATCAAGTGCACTTGACAAGTCTACGTGCTTGAAGTGAATATTGATCGTTTACAGCGTTGACTTGACAGAAATTTTGATTGACGGCACTTGAAGCACCTTGCGCTTGACGTGACTTGACAAGTTTTTATTCATTTGTCATTCATTTCATATCCATTATTAATTTTTGCGACGACCACTTTTCTGGGCACAGGGCGAACGACTGTGTCACGTGAACTTGATGGCACCTTCAAGTCACGTCAAGTCCCTCATCAAGTGAAATCGTCAAGCACGTAGACTTGTCAAGTGCACTTGATCGTTTCGGGGACCCATAATATTCTCTGGCTTCATAATATAAAGTTGAACGGTCATAAATTACGCATTTTGAAAGGTGCAGTTTCTAGTTCGATATATTATCCTTTAACTTTCTAGTTTTGACGAACTATGCCGCTTGTTTGATGTGAAGACACGAAATACGTGAATATAATAAAAACCGGCTAAGTGCGAGTCGGACTCGCGCACGAAGGATTCCGTACCATTATCTTTAAAAACCAACCAAGTGCGTGTCGGGTGACGCGCAATGTAGGGTTCGTAGTTGACACAGCTAACAAGCTAACAACGTTATATAAGTAATTTTCAATGGTATTTGTACAAAAAAAATATTAATTTATCTTCAAATAAATTTTATAAGTTGGTCGACTATTACGTTTATTACTCGAAAACTTGTAACGCCTACTTAGCCGTGATAGTTTTCCTTTTAAGTTCGTTATATGTTCTATTACCGTGAATTTTTTCACATGTCCAAACTCAATGATTTACTTTTTAGAGCCCCTAGAGCCTCCTCTACCCTACCCTCTACTTTCTACCCTATTTGTTGTTATAACGGCAACAGAAATACATGATCTGTGAAAATTTCAACTGTCTAGCACTCACGGTGCATGAGATACAGCCTTGAGACAGACAGACAGACGGACAGCGAAGTCTTAGTAATAGGGTCCCGTTTTTACCCTTTGGCCCCTTAATGCTCTATCAGTATTCACGCTGTACCCTACACGCGTGGAGATCGATAGTTTACAGTACTAGCCCGTATACTAGTACTAGGCGCTCAGATACTGCTCAAGTATCTGAGCGCCTGTATATCTGATTCGGGATGACAGTCGTGATCCTATTTCATTTTTCATGATAAGCACTTAGAGCTACTTATATGCATAATATCTGTTAAGCCTGCTGTATACTTTGTAAATTCTGTATTATTCTTTCTGTAATTACAGATATTCAGACATGGCGACCGGACACCTGATCAAGAAGAGATGGACCTATACCCGGCCCAAGAAAAACTGAGTAGCAACATTTTCTTTCCTTACGGGATGAAAGCTTTAACCAATGTTAGTACAAGTATTTAATGTCCCAAATGTTTATAAATTTATGGTCATTGAGTGTAGAAAATTTAAAAACAAAAAAAACTGAGTATTAACGTAACTTCCAGCTAAGAAATTAATTTATATTGCATTTAGTTTGGTTAAACATAATGACTTTTATAAATAATGACACGTTAGTATAATTAGATAAAAATAACTAAAACATAATTTATTAAAATCAGTTGATGCTAAAATCGATAATTAAAATAAAACGTATAACAAATGCCTCACAGCTCAGTTGGTAGTAACTCTGCCTTCTGCGCTGTAGGTTGTGGGTTCGATCCCCACCCAGGGCAAATATTTGTGTGATGAACATAGATGTTTGTTCTGTGTCTGGGTGTTAATATATATAATAAGTATGTATTTACAAGAAAAAAAAGTATATAAGTATTCTATCAGTTATCTGGTTCCCATAGTACAAGCTTTGCTTATTTTGGGGCTAGATGGCGCTGTGTCCGCCAATATTTATTTATATTTATTTATTTTATTTATTAGTAAAATAATGTAACTACTGCTTAATACAATGTAACTGCAGTACTACAGTACAGTACTATAATGTAATGTAACTACAGCACGTGCGCCTTGCACGTGCTGTTTCAAAATGAAGTTACTTACTCAATTAGTGTGAATCAAACTGAATAACCTCAAAAGTAAATTGTCTCTAAAGACAGCACACATGGCCAGTTCTACAATAAAAGGTTATTTTTTCTGATTGTAACAGAAAGGCAAGCAGCGTGGCTTCGCTGTTGGCAAATACCTCCGCAAGCGGTACGATGGCTTTATATCTCAATTCTACCTGACTGATGAGATAATCATCAGGACTACAAGCTTTGCGAGAACACAGATGACGGGATTGACAGTACTAGCGGCACTGTATCCGCCGCCGCCTGCCCAGAAATGGAACCCGATGCTGAACTGGCAGCCAGTACCATATAACACAATGGATGTTGACAGAGATGATGTAGGTACCTACTCCTCTTAAAGCGGCATTGGCATCTTCAAAGCTACTCAAGTGTAGTAGAGTTTATTGTGGCAGAGCTATAGTTATACATTTAAAACAATGCTTACAAGGGCATACTGAATCAGCTCTTTATAAAAATACTAAGTACACGAGACTCACTTACTACATGTACTCGTATATGGGAAGAAAAACAGAACTATAGTAAGTTTTCACGTTTTTTTTAGCTCATGTATTGGTACAATTGCCCTCTATACATCAAGTTGAGAAACGACGTCTACCGTGAACCAGAAGTGGCAGAGTGGATCAAGCCTTATGAAGATCTGTTCCAATACATTCAAAAGTACACTGGCAACAATATAACAACGCCTGAGCAAGTCTTTTTCTTGGACAACCTATTCCAGACTTTGGTATGTTCAAAAGGTTTTGGTCATTATTTTTTTGTAATAAAGTATAATATCACTAGCTGACCCGTGCCCGCTTCGCTGTGCGTAAGACATTTCTAATACCATCGCGGACTTTATTGTAGAAAAAAAAATGTGTTTATTTACGACATCACATTAGAAACCTCTAAAATTATCAGTGTTTCTCTACTATAATATGCATGTATTATACATATAAACCTTCCTCTTGAATCACTCTATCTATTAAAAAAAACCGCATCAAAATCCGTTGTGTAGTTTTAAAGATATAAGCAAACATACATACGCGGGAAGCGGAAAGCGACTTTGCTTTATACTATGTAGTGATAATCATTTGACCTCTTCAGATAGATAAAGGGTGCAACGATCTATTTAACCTTCTTTCAGAGTAACGTTGGCGTGAACCCTCCGGATTGGGCACAAAAAGTGATGCCAGAAATCAAAGAAGTTACCAAACTTGAGTACACAACTGAGTTTTATACGCCTATTATGACAAAACTGGCTACAGGTAACGAAAACTCAAATGAAAGTATATCGAGTTTATATTCATTTGTACGAAAATACATCGTGGGCTCTATTTCAGGAGTAATTTTGGATGAAATATTGAATGCAACGAGTTCTTTTGTCGAAGGAAACACTGAGCAACCAAAAATGCAGTTGTATTCGGCTCACGAGAATAATGTCGCAGCATTAATGGCAGCGTGTAAGGTTTTTGAACCTCACCAGCCTAATTACGGAGCCACATTTGGATTGGAACTTAGGCAAGGGATATCAGACAAGAGATATAGTGTTTGGGTAAGAAATATTCCGAATTCCGAAAATACTTGCATTGTGTGATTATTACAATGTAAATAAAGAAAGCTAAAACTAGTTTTTTATGATGAAAAGCAAGACTGTAAGATTAAATTATATCTCTTTATATTATTAGTTAGATTAGTTAGATAATGATTTCAACTCTTTTCGTCCAGTAGATAAATATAAAATAAGCTATGACGGACGCACTCAATCATACACGAGAATGGTATATAAGAGTCCGTTTTTTCATCGGATGTACAGAATCCTAAAAATACGCAAATACTTTTTTCGCCAGTTAAAAATAGACAACGGATAGGCTATAGACTACTGAACCGATAAATTAAGTAGGTAGGTACATATTTTGCTATTATTACGAGTACAAGTTGATTCGATCTTCGTGCCATACTTTAATTATGCTTACTTGTCTGAATATTGCATAGTATATAATTCTTACATCTTTTATTTCTGCATTTTTGTACTAGATTTACCTGTTCCTTTGCTCTTATTATTAAGAAACCTTCACCTTCACCTTCACCTGAATGACCTTCACTCTTTCAACCAAATTTGAATGTCATCAGAAGGATAATTAATTGATGTGTTTTTACAGGCAGTCTACGCTAAAGTCGCCGGAGGACCAGGCAAGTATCTGCCAATCAAAGGTTGCGGTAGTGGTCCCTGCGACTACGATAAATTTGTTAGCCTCGTGAAAGACAACGCGTGGTCGAGATCCGATTTCTACAGAGAATGTAAAATACAAGATGATATATAATGTAATATTTTTATGTATTTTAGAAGCAATATTGTTGTTTAGTTTAAGAGTTTAATAGGGTTTCTTAAAATCATCTCAAATAGCTCGTTTTGTACTTGCTGTAGGTACTTTTTCAGGATGATGTAAAATTTATGGGATACCCTGTTACGTGTAATGATTGACAGAAATGGTCACGGCTGTGAAGTATTTTTAAAATATTATTATTGTTAAGACACCTTAGGTGTGTGCTAGTTACGAGTTTATTTCCAACACTAACTGTGATAAGTTCCTTATTTCTATGTAAATAAATCAAACCTTCACACAACCTTTTGTCTTTTAAGTTAACCTTCGAAATGTTTGTTTAATAATACACTGTTTTATATGATAACAAAATTGGTTTTTATTCTTATTCATATGAATACGGATTTTAAGAACTGCATTCTTGAATATATTAGTGCGTGGGAAAAGTTCTTGCTGAAACGTCTAAGGCCCTCATTGTACAGATTCTGACATTACGTCTTTAATTACAATTTGATTAGATATAATGGCACACATCGTGAGTCTGTCTTGCACGAAACAGTCGAATGTGCCTTGTATCTTTGTTGAGTATTTGAGGATGTGAGTGATATCCCTCGCAGATTGCGACGTTTTACTCAGAGTAGTGTTATACGGAAGCGAAGATGGTGCAGCTGACGAGTATAATTTGTGTCAAGAGCAAGTAAGTAAAGTTTATAAGGAAAATATACAGTTACGTTAATTAAAATGAATGCTATTGAGCAAGGAAGGTAAGAAATTTAAAGGACATGTGATACTAAAGAATATTCAAATCATAAAGGTTTTATAAATTTATTGACGCAAATCGTATACTCGAATACTAAGAAAATAGTACGGTTTTTTTGAACTGCTAGGCTTGACTAATTGAATTGATTGATACATTATTATAGGCTGTAACGAAGATAAGCTGGAGTATATAAACAGTGTTCATGTAGGTACGCGGTTAGAAACAGCGGAAATCGAGGCAGGTCGGCCAAGCGGGCGCTGAGAGACCAATCTTCTAATTCACGCTATCAGGCGAATCAAATACAGCACCCTCATGCAGAAACACATCAAACATCCTAGCAGAACATGCATAATGTTTATCGAATCATAGCCAACCCACGTCACAAAGTACCCCTATTACCTGATTCAGGCGCATTAGGTGTGCATTAATTAGCTCAATCCAAGTAGGACAGATTAAATAGATCGTATGATATATGAATTCGATTCTCCCATTCAAAAGGCAAGGTTAGGCTGGACCACGGTCACAATGTCGATGCGGACACGCATGTACCGTGCCACAATCGATTGGACAGAGTCAATCATCCGAGCACAGGTCGTGGCGACCGTGAATCGCAGCATCCCGAGCGGACTCAGTGGGACCCTGCCTCGCGAGACGTGCACTTCCCGTCATCTCTCGACAACCAACGGGAATCTATTTACAGTGCAGTTGTTTTTAATCCGTATGTTCTGGTAATCGAATTCGGTAAAAATGAAACATGACAAGTGACGAAAACAAGATCGATCGCATAACAATGTAGAGCTGCAGACCCGGCGGAGGAAAATGTAAGTAACATCGTGTTTGGGTAAAAAACAGTTTATAATTGGCTATGCGGTCCCAGGACATGATTTAATGTATGACACGTGTTCTTTATTAACACATTACCTATGTAAGATATTCATCGATAATACTCGTAGGTATGGTTACATACTTCATAATTGTGCTTATTCAATTTGGTACAATGACGGAAAGCAGTTTACATTGTTGTTCCAGAATGTCCAAATTAAGTATGTTTTAACAATATCATCCTCCGTACTTATTTTTTTTAAATTTGAGAACAGCATGTTTTTTTTATTGCGTATATCACAATCTTTAAAGATTTACTAGGTGTGTAGAGTGGCAAACTTTTACAGAAAAGTTATTTAAAGGACAATAAAATTAACATTGTTATGATAGAGAATGTGTAAATAAAAGCTTCCAACTAAGCTAAGCTAACATCTTTTCAAAACCAAGCCACCATTAGATACACCAATTACTGCCGATTACATCAGATTTACTCGTATCGAATATATTTAAATAATAGTTAGTGACTAATATTGAGTAATAACTGTGCGACCTGTATTGGTGACGTCTCTAGTAAGCGTTGGAGCTGAGCACTTATTGGTTAGGACAGAATAAAGAAGGAGAGAAGAAAAAGAGAGAATACCAGCAAAATTATAGGAACTGGCAGAGACCTAGATACAACGAAACACAAAAGCCGTACAATAAAACGCCAAACGTAAATGAAATGTTAAACTAAATGAAGCTGAGAGTCTGTTTCCCGAATCAGCTTCAGGTACAGGGAACACGATAGTAGACATGATGAGGAAAATGGGATGGAAACCGGGGCAAACATTAGGAATAAATGGTAGGGGAATTAAGATACCGATATTAGGTTACGATTCATTACAACAAAAGTCAGGATTAGGATGTAAACTTTTAGTACCTAAAGACTTACATAGTGTAGCAGAACAGATTGTAGAAGTGTTACAATTTACAAAAGAACTTTGGCAACCTCGCACAGGATCAGTAAGGTCCAAACTCTTTCATGGTGAAAATTAAATATCATCTGTAAAGTGAGACGTAACTTAAGAAATAGTTAAGTTAAGATATCCAAGCATAGGGTCGAATGTAAATTGCAGGAAAGAGGGCGGTCGCGACGAGGAGCCACCCAACACGACGGAAGCGGCGGCGCCACCCGGCATGCGCATTGAGCACACGTGCTGCTGCCTCGGCGTGTTGGTGGGCATCTCGCTCATCGCCGGTGAGTATAAGCCCTCAATGTTGAGATACACACGCAAGCCGGCATCCCAGTTGGATAAATGATACACTTGCCTATAGCTGGAATGTTAGTTTCATGAGACGCTTTGTGCCATGAGATGAGAGCTATAAGAGCCTCACACAAGAGATAAACATTGGACGGCTTTCTGCGTACCTTACTAGCTTATTACTTCTTTAGCTATTAGCAGAACTTGGTTGCTTTATGCTAGCAAGTGGTACTTGCCAGTATCTAGCATGCTTTTTACGTATCTAGTTGTGATAGGATTGAGGATCGTTGTTCGGTGTAAACTGACGTGCACCCAAAATTTCTGGCTTTTAATCACGCGCCCCCTCAACAAACACTTATACAACATTGGAACCACAGACAGCCCGCTCTGCAGGGGCTGCCTAACAGAAGAAGAATCAGCTGCCTACGTAGTCCTGGAATGCGCGGGCGTAACAGCGCAACGTATACAAATCCTCGGTAATCCGAGGTCTCTTCTCGAGGCCTGTGAAGACCCCAGGAGGCTTCTGTGCTTCTGGGATGAGCTGGGCTGGCTACAGTTGTAGCTGGCTCACCCCCCCCCCCCCCTCCCCCCACGCATAACGGACCAACTTTGAGTCTAAATGCGGTAAAGGGAGTCCCCACAACTTACTTACTTACTTACTTACGCTTTTAATCATGGCACGCTAATTTTTGTCATTCAAATACCTCAACTGGCTTTATGAGAAATCGTAATAGAATCTATGAGTTATGAACCAAGTTAAAATAAATTTCCCATTTCAGCCCTCGTAGCAGTTATACTGATGAAAGATACAACTGTCGAAGTCACAATGCTCCGTCAAGTTCATGTGGTAGGTATAACCGGATATACATAATGGTGTTAGATTTTTGATCTGATAACGATAGACGTGACGATAATTTTCATTTATTATCTTAGATCATTACAAAAGTATCTCTGTCTGTATATTTTTTACATAGTATATTACTGGTATACATTGTATTTTTCATTCTTTCCATAAATGTATTGTTTTTTATTATAATTAGATGGCTAAAACGATTTCGGTGGCGGTGCCGTTAGAGACCGGTTAGGACGCAAGGTTTCGATCAACAACAAATGTTTTGCATAATCTGCAACTATTCGAACGAGTTCTGGTGGTGAATACGGAACTGTATTTTTTATCAGTAAGTGCACATAGCAATTAAACTGGTTTTAATGTTCTCAGCTAATGTCTCACGGCGAGCGCACGCCGAGCGAGCGTGAACTGGCGATGCTCGGGGCGCCGCCACCGGAACACGTCTTCTCGCCCTACGGCGCCGGGGCTATGACTAACGTGAGTAATATAGCATATTAATCCTTCTACATAGTTATCACTTCATCGTCAAAGACTGGCATAATTTTTCTAAAAAAAAAAACTATCTAATGTCCTATCTCGTTCATTATACACAATATTTCTATTTTTATGTAAGACTAGCTGCTCGCCCCGGCTTCGCACTCGTGGAACCTGAATAAAAAGTAGCCTATGTGTTGTTCTGATGTATAAGCTATATTACTGTAAAGTTTCATTTCAATCCGTTCAGTAGTTTTTGCGTGAAAGAGTAACAAACACACACACAACTTTCGCATTTATAATATTATGTAAGATTATACTTTTCTCTTTCTTTTTACGGGTTCTATAAGACCGGATAAGACGGAAAATACATTATCGTTATTATCAATAAAATATATTATTTTAAATACGAGTACAATTTAGTATGATTTATCTAATAAATTATGGTAAAAAAAAATTATAAACATTTTTGCATTTAGATCTAAAACGATAAAAGTTGTTTTGAGAAACGATTTTCGAATGATAAATCCGTCTAGAAAAGTTCACCAATCGGGTATATCTTTCATTTGAATAAGCAAAACGCGTTATCTTTGGCATAATATCAAAGGTACATCACCTCTCGCTAAAATTAAGAAAAACACGATCAAAGTGACAAATAATTAAACCATCATTATAAGTTTCATCAGGATTATTGCGTTCTACTTATCCATGTTAGGAGTTGCTACTGATCGTAACAATTAAACAATATTCGAAACTGTTTGTTGTGGGCAAGCACTTTACCGTGAATCAAACCCAAGTCGCAAAACTTTAAACTTCATTCCAAAAGAAGTCCAACAACAATGAGAATAAATACCTCTAAAATGATGTTTGATGAACAATTACACCTAGGGCCATAATTCACAAACATATCCGATGAAGCCCGCACAAAAACACTTTATAACATGTTCATTTCATTCAGTTCATGGGAACTACAAGGGATATGATTTGCAACAATAGACGTTTGGCGTGGTTCCTCAAATCATCAATTCATCAAACCAAGCGCTCGATCCGCGACGAATGGCTGGCATATTATTACTGGCTCTCACTCACGTCACCCATATAGATTATCCATACAGATCGCAACTCATTCATAATCTGGTGCTCCTTTATAGAGCATACTAATAAAGAATCGACAAAAGATCACTTGTTACGCGTCCTTGAGCCGTCACCTGAACCCGTCAATCTTATTGAAGGAAATATCGATAATACGGTAATAAAGGAAATATTATGACAACGACTAATTACCACTTTGATAATCGGTGTTATCGTTTTCAAGCCAACGATTCGAGGTTATATATAAGCTCTTCTTCACGAGCATTAAAGATTCTTAGTAGAATGATAATGGAAGTATCTTTATAATTTTTATAAGACATTTTCCTAACCATATTCATATCGATACTAGTTTTGTACTATTCAGGACTATAGAGGAATTGAAAGCCGCTCGCTACTTAGGGCTAGAACACTATACATTCTCTAGTTTTTGTACTCATTGCATGAAGTAGTCCATATAGTTTTACCTCTTATCCTTGAACAACAAGTCAATTGTTCCGACCATAGTCAAGACCTTTCCTGGGTGGTATCTCATAATGTCACGCTCCTGTCACGTGGGCTTGTTTAGTGACATTGAACTTGCAGAACTAACCGAGGGCTATGTTATTGGAAGGACTGGGCTGGACGAATGACATTTTAACGAGCCGCGGCTTCCTGGTCACGATGCGGGAGGGGGTCCTGCGAAGGTCGCGATTTGCTAAACGGGAACCAAGTGTCGGCAGACCGTGCGTCGCCGCGCCGTCACCCGCTAATAATGATACATCGCCTGTTGCTTATGCGTCTGATAGTGGAAAAGCTTTGAATTAAACGTCCGTCGTGAACCAAAGGAACTGCGTAGTTTCTTACTCGTGATACATTCAAAAAACGCGGCGATGAGCTTGCGTTGCATTGCAACTTGGCACGTACGCTATCTAATAGGCATAAAGTGCCTAATATAATGTTTGAACATGCATCTCACTACATTATATTAAGACATTTTCAGAGCTATTCCTATCTAGATAGACCTAGAAGAAATAAAAAAGATAGTGCTTACACTTGGGGAATAGTCGCTATCTTTATTTTGTACGAGTATATCATTTTTCGTTTCAGGAAGGAAAGACTTTGACTTACGAAATGGGCGCATTACTTAGAAAGAGATATGACGAGTTTTTAGGACCTTACTACGATGAGGGTATGTAGATCCTCCTAGTTTTGATTCATACGTAATGATGACAAAATCTAAATAACCTTCAATCTTTTTTTAGGAAGCAGTATCGTGATAGCATCGGACACAGATTTAAGTAAAATGACGGCCCTCCTTATATCAGCGGGACTTTGGCCACCTCCAGAAGAACAAATATGGAACGAAACAATATTGTGGCAGCCAGTTCCTTACACATATCCAGCTAGAAAGCAAGACTATGTGAGTCTATCTTCAATACATTTATGTATGTAATACGAAAATCATAAACCAATTGATTAGTTAGAAAACATGTATAGGATTAAATGTTCGGCAATTTCAGCTACTGTACGAGGAAAACTGTCCGCGATATTTACAAGAGAAACAGAGAATATTGGATGCATTCACGGAAGAAGGCCTTCTGACGCCTTATAAAGATTTCTTCCACAAAATCGCGCAGATGACTAACACAAACTTCAGTACGCCTCAAGAAGCGTATGATTTGAATAATTTATTCTTGATACAGGTAACTTTGCATAAACTATCTGAAAATCTACCTGTACAATGAGGTACAGGTAGATTGGCTGGACATATTCGATACTCTCCGAGAACACACATTTGTGTGATGAACATAAATGTTTGTTCTGTCTGGTAATATGTTTTTTTTTGTAAATACATTCCTGCTAAAAAAATATTGTGATAAAAATATTTTATGTTCATAACACAAATTTTAGTTTTGAAAGGAACTCGAACCCACAATTTATAGCGTGGAATACAGAGGTACTACCAACAAATGTGAGGCTAGTTTATACAATTGACCATTTCGGTCATAAATAAAACATAAGTCTGTTATGTTTTTGATTAATATTTAATCTTCCATTTTAATTATAATTCAGGATGTTGCATAATTTAAGAAACTATCAAAATCTGAACCGGTTCAACTAGTCTGTCACGTTTGTTTTATAGGATGATATAAAAGTAGCCAATCCAAAATGGGCGAAGCACGTGAAAAGAAAACTAATGGATATTGCTAGACTGGAGTACTCCATGATGTTTCACAATAACCTGCTGAGGAGGTTGAGTGGCGGTAAGGCAATCGACTTTTTTTTATAAATCTATCATTAAACCTATTAGGCGCTCATATCTGTGAAGATGTTTGAAAAAAGGGTTAGAGGTGCCTCGAAACAATAAAGATAGTTAAATCAATATACTACGATCTAAATAATGATGCTAGTTTGTTTAATACTCCATCACGTCTTAATGGCTGAACTGATTTCAACCTAGATTGCCAGTTGCGTTTGAACTTGTATTGCTGACGACCCGAGACAATTCAGATGCACTTTATCATATTTAAAACGATTAACAACCACGATAGTTTTAATTCTATAGTCTCTACCAGCTTTAGTTTTTAATTTTCAGGTGCACTTCTGCATCAAATAATAAAGGAAGCGACTTTGAATATAAAGGAAGGTCCGAATCTCCGGGTTATAGTACGAACAGGCACGCCGGAAAACGTCGCGGCGCTTCTGGCCGCGTGCGTAGCGCCGCCACCCCGTTTACCCGACCCTGGCGCAGCGTTGCTGTTCGAACTACACGAACGATTGCCGCAGCCGCACCAGAAAAACAAGAAGAAGGCCGATTTGGAGAAAGCTAGGTTTGGTCTAAAGGTAAGCAAAACCAATAGATCGGATAAATTTTGTACGTTTACGAAGAATGTGTTACTTTGACCGCATGCAAGATGTTACAATCCGTTTACCTGACTAGTGTAGTGTTGCTATTCGAATTACACGAAAGATTTCAATTACACGTTTTCGAAGAATTAGTTACTTTTCACTGCATGTAAGACGTAACAAACGTGTTTACCCTATCCTGGTGCGGCATTGCTAATCACATCAAAAATATAGGAAGTAGGCTAGATGCGTAAAAGCTCGGTTCGGTCTAAAATTGAACCTAAATCTATCTAAGCCAAGGCAAGATAAATACGATTTATCTGTTTTACTTTCCAAGGATCGTATTTAATCACCAAAATGTAAAAAAAAAATCATTGTTAAAATAATCGACTAAGTCCGGTTTTCTTAAAGTCTTGCATAAATATAGCTAGGACTAGTTCTATTGACTTTGGATAAATCATGTTTATATTGTAATATAATCTTGTCTGGGTCACCACATGAACCTGGGGCATGTCTATCGACTTTTAGGTTTTGTTTTAGGAGGACGTATGAATGTCACAAATGAATGGTCTGTCCATTGACCTACACAAGTTGACCTTTGTGACCAAGAAAGAATCTGCACGACCTATGATGAAACTTATTTAAACTTTAAATACCACTTACCCTATTTATAAGACCTATACCTACTATGTATTGTACATGATGCAAATAAATGCAAGAAAAATGGCAAGCAGCGATGGGCTTGCAACCTGTCACGTATGGAATGCTAACTACTGCAAACTGTGGGCATGTGCCAAATATAATGTTTAGACGTGCCTCTGACTACCCCCACTAGACATCTTCAAAGGATCTAAGCGTCTGGAGATCTGAGAGGATGTCTACCGCATTTGGGGATCCTTTTTTTATATAGATTATTATGTCATCAATTCTCAATCAAAACTGTAATCCCCTACGATATCTAAAGGTCGTCATAGGAACATAAACAAATATTACATTTGGAACATGGCTATGCCTAGCCCACATTGTGCAGTATAAGAATGCTAACCGCTCCACAGGTTTCCTCAATATGTTTTCTTTCATCGTTTCTCACGTGTTAATGCGCATAAAAACATTTCGAATTGATACGAGTAAATCTATTGATACACAGCCGGGATTTGAACTTTTATCTTCGGATTGATAGTCGAGGTAGTTGGAGCAACTCGACCAACATAGTATCTATATCTTCTTAATATAAGTTACGCGTCACGTTGTTAGTCCGCGACGGACTCCTAAACTACTTAACTACTAACTTTGCACACCGTGTGCAGTTTGATCCAACTTAAAAGATAGGATAGCTAACATCTCAATTTATAGTCGCGATATCTGTTGACACAGCAACGCGTGGCCGAGTCGCCTAGTTATATTATAAATATTTTCAGATATACTACTGGGACGATGACTCCGCCGAGCCACGTCTGATGGAAGTGCCCGGTTGTAACGCCCCGTTCTGTCCTATCGAGACGTTCAAGGAGCTAACCAAATACATCGTGTCGCACAACTATAAAGAAGACTGTATGCTTGCACATACTACGTAAAACAAATAATTTTATATACTTAGTCGAGTCTAACTAAATAGCACACCCGAACACCGAACGCAACAGAAATACGGTTAGCAAAATAGGCGACATAATATCTCTGATGTGAGCTCCTCATGTCGCCTTTTTCTCAACCAATGAAGCTTTAAGCTAATTACCACGTTTTTTCTTGTATTGCTGACGTTTTGAGTTTCGTTTTCCCGTATTCCTAGTTAAAAAATAACCACGATAATTTTAATTCAATAGAGCTTTGTATGACGACAGCCGAATTTTGCGAAAATATTATCTCAACTCGAACTCGATACACATAAAAAAACATGGTATGTCCCGTTTTTAGACAAAACGATGTTCTTGTCCATGATAGTTTTAAAAGTCATATTAAATGATTTTATAATCACAAACCACGTAGTATTCGAGCACTAAAAACCAATTAGAAAATTATGTTTTGACCTTTACATATTTAAACAAATATAAGATGTTTTTACCAAAGCAATAAGGCTGTGTATATTAAACGTGTGCATATAATAAAACTTATAATTCGATTGTGCATTTTGAAAGAAAAAAAACGTTTTTAATTGTGACATTACAGAGCAGAACAAAGAGACAAAATAAACGAGAATGGTAACAAAATGGTAACATGACAATATACAATAAAAAAAAATAGGTTACTTATACAACTAATAAACTAAAGGTGTGTCTCTCAGTACCATACACATGATGACGTCACAAAAATGGAATCCGACTCAGCTTGATGTTGCGTTTGATAACACAACGCTGATCTTCCGCCGGAACCAGACAAGTGCATAAACAAACCGAGAACTATACAAAATAAAAGATAAATCATAATTATAGGTAAGTAGGCATATAAAAATCAAAAACTTTAAATAACATTAGATAAATAACAATGCCCAAAAAAAAGAAAACAGGAGTATCAATAATAAAATAAAAAGAATAGCATAAATTTGAGAAATACAAGAGCAGTGTGATATGAAGTGCCTAAAAAGAAATGGGAACAATAAACTTGGATTAAGGGGCTCCCAGTCGACGATTGCTCTTTTTCGAAACGAAAAAAGAGATACTTCTGAACAAGCCACATCTCCTATTTTTATATGTATATTACTTTAGGTTCCTACCTAGATTTCTATTAAGCTGAAAACATAATAGCAGAAACTTTTCGCGATAAAGATATTATTTCAAAATGGTACGTTTTAGAATTTATGATTGAAATATTTCATATACCTACTATTAAAATCAACTTGTGATTTATTGTTAAAGATAGGTAATATGTAGATCTAGATTTCTATTAGAATAGATTTTTGATAAGTAATTATACATACCTAATTTATATCATTAATTTATTCGAAAAGCAAAGGCGGACCACGCGCCGACGTGTGTTTGTCGTCATTGCAGCGATCGGTAGGATTATTTATCGAAGTGATTAAAGATGGGTACATCTTTATTCACATATACTATACATTATAAAATAGGAGATGTGGCTTGTTCAGAAGTATTTCTTTTTTCGTTTCGAACAAAAACAATCGTCGACTGGGAGCGCCTTAAAGGCGTTAGTATGATAGATACCTAGTTTAAGAAATAAATAATTAGATGGACTTAAAGAAAAGAAACCTCATTTCTGAGGTGTGCGTGCGCTTTTTGGCGGTCGATGAGAAGTGGTTTTAATTTATACCTAAAGCCTACAACACTCTGGAGGTCTCTGATTTTGACTTACCTTCGTCGATCTTGAGTCCGGTCTCGTCTTTGGGAATGTTCTTGGATATTTCTGTGAATTCATCCGCGCCCCATGTTAGCGTTCCTCGTAGTTTTAGGTATTCAGCGATCAATGCAGCTATGTGTAGTTGACAACACATCGCCTGTATAAAGAAAATTATGATTTTAACAGTGAAGAATTGCCTGATTCTTCTAGGCTTGGTCGCGAGGAATAGGCGTAGTTTCTAGGTGAAACTACGCCTATTCCTCGCGATCTAGACTAAAGACGTTACAAAGTGATCTTTGTAATTTTATTAGAATACGAAACGGCAAAGGAAACAACGTGAGAAAATTATGTAGGTTCTAATTTTAAGCAAAGGTAGACTTGCTACCTGTCATGTATGGAATGTAATACTAGCAAAAAGTAAAGTTGTGCCAAATTTGAACGTTCCTCCGTCTACCTTCCTTAAACGTCTTCAAGGATATGAATGTCTAGAGATCGACGTTGATTTGTACCTCAATTGTACATGTATACCCAAGTGTATTGTAAATGTATTATGTGTAAACAAGCGTGTCCCCATAGTGTGTTATAGGGGTACACTTAGGGATTTACAGTCATGACACGTGCATCAGTGTTCATACCATCTGGGTTTGAACCTAGACCCAAAAGCAGCAGAAGCAAAAGAGATATTGATCTACATATTTTATTCAACAAAAAAAAAGCGATAAGAGCTTTTTCCCTTATAAATATATTCATTTACCTTCTACGCTGTAGGTTGTGGGTTTGATCCCCACCCAGGGCAAACATTTGTATGATAAACATAAATGTTTGTTCTGTGTCTGGGTGTAAAAAGTACGAGTATATAAGTATTCTACCAGTTATCCAGTTCACATAGTACAAGATTTGCCTAGTTTGGGGCTAGATGACGTTGTGTGTAAAGTCCGCCAATATTTTTTTATTTTTTATTTTCAACAAAAGTAAGATATTTACCTCATCATGATCGCCCTGCCTGGCATTGTGCTCGGCTAATGTGGAAAGCCACGCATGCCTTAGTCTTGGTGTAGCGCGACATGACGCGGCCAATGAATGTTGAAGTTCCGCCAAATGCACGCTACCAGCACCTAAGAATAACAACAAACGAAAAATAAGCACTCATATACACAGTACTGAAGCGTGCTTTACATTTTGCCAACGGTTTCGCTCGCGTGGTACCTAGATAAAAAGTTTAAAAGTTTCTAACTTGTTTTTTATTTACAACTTGAAGTTTCCTACTTAGGTACCACGCGAGCGAAACCGTTGGCAAAATGTAAAGCGGAATTTCCAAGTTTCATCCAAATCCTATTAGTCGTTTGTGTGTGATTGAGGCACAAACATAAAAACATCCTCACAAACTTTCGGATTTATAATATTAGTAGAATAGTAGGATTGTATTTTTATCAAGAATTGACTTATACGACTAGTCAATCTAATCGGACCACTAGCCTCGTAAGGCCCACAGTTCTTTTTAAGGTACTTACTCAACAAACATGGCCATTCCGGCCCAGCCCATTTTCTGGATCTGTCATTGGTAAAATCAGTGAAATAATGAGATGACACTGGCATGCGCTAGGCCGGAGTCACTACTTCTGTATGGTCCTTTAGGAAGGACCAGAAGGAAGGAAGGATTGTCGTAATGACAATTGGACGATTAGCAGCCCTGGGCCTTACGAGGATAGAACTGGGTCAAAACGACAAAACTTGTTTCACATAAAAATCAAAGATACAAGTGTAATAATTTAAAAATAATAGCTAGTAAAACGTGGCCATGTTCAATCAAAGTTTGGACTGGTATGATTTTACCTGATGCACCTATACCGCCGACGCCAGCCAATCGTGCTCTCGCTCCGACAACAGTGCGCACGCGCCTCATCAGCTCTGCTACTTCACTTGACAATCCTGTGTAAATTAATCACATTATTAGCAAGCTATGTGCCTCGTAGGGGTTTCGATCAAATTCAAATTCAAAAATCATTTATTTCAATAAAATCACAAGGATCACTTTGAAACGTCTTAGGTGAAGCTACGCCGATTCCACGCGACCAAGCCTAGAAGAATCAGGCAACAAACACGGCTTGGGGTCTATCTTTTTTTTAATGATCCTTTCCTTAATACTATGTAGAGCTCCAGTGTGGTGCCAATTAAACAAGGTGAAGGCTCAAACAAGAATAATAATTAAAAGTACTACTCATGTACGTACAAAAAACAAAAAAAGAATTAAAGAGCTTCATCACAAATTCAAAAAGCAGCACACGCTACACTTGATTTAGAAATAAAACCTAAACTAAAGATAAAATAACTATTTGCTTAAAAATAATTAAAGTAGACAAATGTAAAACAAAATAAACCGATCCGACAAAGGTCGTTAATTCGAAAGATATTCGAAAATGTATTAAGATGGAATAAGAAAACATGTTATGCCGATCTCGCAGAACACAGAGAGCTTTTAATTTTATTTGAATAAGGTTTTACCTGTTCCTTTCATTGCTTTGTCGCCGGTCGCGAAGCAATTGATCACAGATAGAGATTCTTGGAAACGCTTGCAGTTGATAGCCGTTGAATTGTCGAGCAGCTTTGAAACCGCCATGATTACCTAAAATACAGAATATTTCAAAGCGTCTACTTTTTGGCCAGTTAGTTGACAAACGGGTTTCTTTTATTTTATAATAGCAAGTTACTATTCTTAAAAGCGGCGATCAGCTTGCCACCTGTCACGTATGGAATGCTAACTACAAAATTTTGGCATGTTTTAAATTTAATGTTTGGACGGATTACCTTATTTATACATCTTCAAGGATCTGAACGCATGAATATCTGAGGAGTTGTCTACCGTACTTGGGGATTCCAGTCATGATCCTAATTATTATTTTATATTCAAGCTTAAGGCGCTCCCAGTCGGTAGGATTATTACTGCCCGTATGAAAATCAAATAATCTGCTTGTGCTGCCATCTATCGTACCTGTAGGTGAACTCTCGTCAAGTCGCCGCCCTTCGCATGTTGGAAGTTAGCTCTCATGAGTAAGTATAGTGACGCGGCCGCTTCCCGCCTCACGCCTGCCGCACGTGCTTCGCACAAACGCACCACTGCTCCTACAACGCCTGCGCAGACTGTGCTGCCACCTGTAAAAACAAACTTTTTAATCTATACTAATAGAAGCTGACCCGGCGAACTTCGTATCGCTTCAGAATTAACAAATGCTGTGTTAAGTTCCCGTTCCCGTTATAAAAAAGTTCTTCCTATGTCCTTCTCCTGGCACTTAGCTGCCTCCCCACCAATTTTCAGCCAAATCGGTTCAGCCGTTCTTGAGTTATAAATAGTGTAACTAACACGACTTTCTTTTATGTATTATATATAGATTATAAAGAGGAAACTTTTGTAGTTTTGTATGTTTGTAACGAATAAACTCAAAAACTACTGGACAGATTTCAGAAATTCTTTCACCATCGTATGATTACGTGCAGTAGTATGATTTTTGCAGTACATACCGTAATTTAATTGATTATGATTGTTATTATCATAAAATTACAAGTGATTATAAACCATGTGCTCCACGTGTACAGTACCAATTAGTTCCTACGAATCTTACAAAATAATGTCGGAATGCTCGGTATTGCATAGCAATCTAACACAGCATCTAATAAACAACAAAGTAAGGTTGAAAACTATGCAAAAATATAAGTATTATAGCTTAGTACCTATATAAAAAGTATCCTATTTGTTTAAATATGATGTAAGCTATGTATTGTATATACCAAATTTCATCCAAATTCGATTTATTCACAAACATCTAACCAAGCAGCCTAACACAAACTTTCGGATCTATAAAGTTAGTGGGATTTTGCCGTGCTATATACCTTCAAAGAGTGTTTCAGAGAACTGGTTGATATACGCTCTAAGCGCTGCAAATAGGTGCTTATAAAGTATCTCGCTTTGTGAACACTGCAACAGCTTGATATAAGGCTTGGCCGCTGCCCCTTCAGCTGGTCCGATGTTCTTCATAAAGAGGCATGCGCGATCAATTATAGTAAGCCCGACTTCCATTGCTAGGCAACCAGCGGATTGGACTGTGTGCTCAGCCATTGCTTCCAAATCTGTAAAAGATAGTATAAATTATTTACAACCAATAGACGTTGTCCTATCCAAAAAAAAATAGCATTATTCGAACGTTTAAAAAATATATTAGTCAAATCAAAATGTGAACGAATAAAATATCAATATGGCGGCTTTGCGACATTTTGACATAATCAAAATGGCGGCAAATTACTGCAAATAAAATTATAATGTTATAATGAAATGCATAACAAAACTGACCTGTTGTAACAGTAGTATTGACTAGATTCTCCCTGTTCACAGTATTATTCTTTTCGACAATAATTGGCGGTTCTTTTGAGAAATCAGGTGGACTCATTCTAGCTGGTAGTGTTCTCGCTTTGATGGGTTTCAGTTTTCCATTGCAATCGGGTGTACTGGTCTTTAGCTCTGATAGTATTTTGTTCCGGCCTATGTACTGAAATTGATCAGCGCATATTCTGAAATCAAGAGGTTCATTATTTAGATTTCTGCAACAACATATTATATTCGATACAACGTGTTTGAATTTGTATCAATATTATAGTCAATCTGCTTTCATCTGCGAGTTATTGAGTAGTTATTGAGTACGTACAATGATATGCTGCAACTCGTCTTTATTGAAAAATCAGTACCTACGTATAGGATTAAAACTAAGCGTAGTTCGCTGAACAAACTGAAATACTTACTCTAAAACATTAAAGAAAGATTGCTGCTGCGCCTGAGACTGTTTCCTCCACCAATCCACAAGCCTCTCATCATCCAAATACTTCAATACAAACAGGAAACACAAAAGCACATCTCGCACCTCCTCGGGGGACATCACACCAAACCTGGATGCATAAAAATAGACTTTAACTTGTTAGTTATAAGAGTGGAAATCGAAAATCACATTAAACACATTATGATTATAGCTTTTACAAACAGTAACATGGCTTACAATGAGAACTTATTAACTCCCTAATGTTTAGGGGGTTATTGATCAAGTTTATTGTAATTTAAATATTACAATTCTGTTTTGATTCCAATCTTATGTGATCAGCTCTTTTACATAGAACAGAACAAAGCATTCCGTAAGCTTATTAAGGTACTTTTTAGTACAGAATAATCTTCTTTGGAATGTATCGAAAAAAGTATTTATTTATAAACTAATACAAAATTCAGGCTGTTCGTAAAAGCTGATAAAAATTATGCAATTTAAGAGTGGTTGTTACCTATTGACCTGATCACCGATTTCGCTCAAATCTAGCCTCCCAGCGTTTCGAGGGAGGGAGTCGCCACCAGACATTGTTGAAACGGATTCGAGAGAGCTTTGTGACATATTGCTTGCGTGATCTATAAAAATAAGTTCTAGTGTAAAATAACAAAATCTTCCTAGTATTATTTGCGAGTATTGCAAGGGATTAGAAAGATAGAAAAAGTACGATATTTTATACAAAAAAACAGGGCAAGAAGCATTAGACGGACACAAAAAGAATAAATGAAAACCCAATTGTATTTTTTTCATACGAACCTTTTCCATACAAATTATTCTGTATAACCGGTGGGTCTTTGAAATGAGCCGAATTTCTAACTGGCGTATTGTCGAAGTGTAACGTCAGTCTATTTCTTCTAGGAGTACTATGCGCTGAAGCGGCGTCTTTTGTTATGTTATTAACTTGGTTTCCTGTGACGTCACCGTCTATTTTGTCGTGCCCGTTTTCGAGGGCTGGGCTCGGTAGTGTTTTGGTCACTAGTCGGTGGGCATTATCTGTAATAACACATCGGCTATATTCATTGTTTGCTAAATATCATTACATGAAATAATAAATAGAATCGTAATCCTATCAGATTTCCAGACGCTAAGATCATTGAAAATGACTAAAAAGGGTAGTCAGAGGCACGTACAAACATAACATTTGGCACATTTTGAAGTAATTTGCAAGTTTTGCAATAATATAGTAGTGACAAGTTTCAAGCCCAATAAACATACCTAAAACAATAGTGAGCCAAGGTGAGTACAGATGAGCTAGCCTAGCGCGGCACTGCCTCGACCGATATCGGTCGTCGTGTTCATGCTTCGTCATCAACGCGCGAAGCACTGAAAGCGCGGAGCGACGTTTCTGAGGCGCTTCTCTAAGACTCTGTTCTACCTGTGGGATACAATTTGTTTTATAAAACTGCAGTTATACTGCGACCACATTGTTCTACGGCTAGTCACGTATCGCGACAAGTACAGTATATGATTATGTCGCGAGACAGATAGCGAATTCATAGCTCAAATAATGTGGACGCAGTGGTAGATCGAATCTCACAAAACAACATGTAACGTTACAAAATAGGTAGCAAATAATAATTTTCACACTGATTAAAGAGGTAATTTCGACGCAAAATCAGTAGTTGCATCATGCATAACTTAAATAAGATATGCTACGATTGTATAAAATAAACGAGCAGATAAGCAAATGAAAGCATGCTCTGTTTCATCTTTGCAATGAATGATTGAACAGAGAAAAAATAACAGAATTTACGCATTGACAATTAAGATCACCAAGCGTGACAGGTTGCAAGCCGCTTATAACATATTTTTCCCTCTCGATGTTTTCCCCGTTTTTAGCACGAATTCACGACAATCAGTGCTTCTAAGTATCACTGGTTTTTTCTTGGTTACGGTTATTTGTCACCATTAAAAGGCTCTGAACATGATAATAGGCTATTTGACAGTGTAAAAAATAAAGTGTTGTTGATACTAATCTATGTAAATTATGCCTTCATAAAGCGTTATGGAGCAAAATAACTTGAAAATAAAAAATAATTTATTCAAAACCCCATAATTAAAATTATCAATTTTTCAACGCCAGTCACGTGACACAAAACGGTCAGGATCGTGGTAAACGTTGGTCGAATCGACGATGACGTAGCATGCTTGTCAATATGTCTTCGCCTGCCTTGAAAAACTTTATTTACTTGTTGACAAACATGTGACGTCACTGAAACTAGTGCGACGCCATTTGCTTAAAGAAGCGTTTTTGCGGGTTATTTAAATTGACGATATTTAATTTAAATTTTTAGGGCCAATACTATCAAAATTTCAAATAATATTGTTTTATGGGTTCCATAGTAACTACTGAATAATCTAAAATGGTTTTTAAAATCTTGTCAAATAGCCCATTAGTGATTGACAGTGAAAAAAAACAGTGCTGCCTAATAACAAACCATGCACACACAACTCCCATACAACCAAATGGAACAATAAGTTATTTACTTGTTTTAGTAAGATTCCAGCAAGAAAATGCCTCAATATAAAGTCTTCAGTCAATTTAAGTTTCCCGGGATCTGTGTAGAAATAATACTGATTTAAATGGTGGTGCTGTTATAATTGCTTGAGTTTTATTAAGAGAATTAACAATACTCGCCAAATAACATTGCAGGAGATACACTACTGTTTCAAATACATTATACATGTTATACATACAATGCACAAGGCGATAATGTTATGTGAATTACGGCATTAAGTATTATATGTGTACGGGATATAAATACATAATAAAAATAAAATAAATAGGATCACGACTGTAACCCCCATGTACGGTATACATCCTCTCAGACCTCCAGGCGATAAGATCCTGTGAATATGTCTAGTAGGGGTAGAGGCACGTCCAAACATTATATTACATAATACATAATGCCGTAATACACATAAATATAAATAATGGCGGCGGCACCATAATCGCATGGTTTTCGATGTGGTGTAACCCTTAGATGATTCAAGGCATTCAGTGATAAGCTAAGCGTTAATCAAACACTTTCCCTTTCGTGAAATAGTGTTGCCATTTTATATTCGAAATATATGAATGGTGATATATAACATGCGCGGTATTGCCCGACTGATTGCAGAGACAAGAAGTGCGCGCTCGATCCCCACGGCCATATGTATTGAATTATTGAATGATCTTTGAATGGGTGGACTTTGAATAGGTGGGTCAGAACTTTGTATGTGACTTTTAGATGTTACAAACTAACCTAAACAAACTTCGTATCGCTTTAGAATTAACAAATGTTGTGTTAAGTGCCCGATCCCGTTAAAAAGTATCCTATGTCCGTCTCCTGATTCTAAGCTACTTCCCCACCAATTTTCAGCCAAATCGGTTCAGCTGTTCTTGAGTTGTAAATAGTGTAACTAACACGACTTTCTTTTATATATATAGATTTATAATGTGCAGACTATGTAATTTAGCGAGTATTGCTTATAGAATGTTCATACATACCGTCATCGGAGTCTTTAGATAGCTTGTTTGCGTGTAATGGCAAGTTGAAGGCAACGAAATGTTCGTGCGAACAAATCGTTTGTAGGAACGTGAACTTGAAATCGAACAGCGCTTTCGGATCGCAAGCTTTGAATTTATCAATATACTTCTTTATTTGGCGAAAGACAAAACCTCTATCCATGAACGATAGACAGGACTGAAACAAACAAATTATTGTTTTACAATGGAATTTCAAACTTAATCTACTAGATATAAGCCACAATTTACCTTGAGAAAAACTGCGAGATTCTTGTTAAAGATATGAGTTTGCATTGGTTGCTGCAAAATATAAGCAGGTTCGACAGCGGTCACCAATTTTTCTATGTTCTCTAATAGATCACCGTGAAACCTTTCATTTCTTGACATCTGTAAATAAATTAATTGTTCTAATTATACATAACTAGCTGACCCGTGCCCGCTTCGCTGTGCGTAAGACATTTCTAATACCATCGTGGACTTTTTTGTAGACGTTTTTAAGGTGTACAATACTGTAGTACATTATTTTGATATATCTCGTGGGGTTCAGCCAGCATTTGCAATGTAAGCGCAAAAAAATGTGTTTATTTGCGACATCACATTAGAAACCTCTAAAATTATCAGTGTTTCTCTACTATATTATGCATGTATTATACATATAAACCTTCCTCTTGAATCACTCTATTTATTTTAAAAAAACCGCATCAAAATCCGTTGTGTAGTTTTAAAGATATAAGCAAACATACATACATACGAGGGAAGCGGAAAGCGACTTTGCTTTTAATAGGTAGTGATTACTAACACACAAATAAGCGGTTACAAAAAATCATCAGTTAAAATGAAGTTCATTAGGTCAAAATATTTTGCGAATAAAAAAAAATGGCAATTTCGTATCAGGAGGATTTGAACCACATTTTTGCTTTATATCAGCGATGAGATACTATCCACGCCAAAGTATAAATAAAAAATGATAAAAAAGGAAAAATCCCAGATACCTTTATCCTCCCAGTATTAATTAGGTACTGTGCCATGCTCTTGATAATAATATCGAAGAAGAAGCCGGAATACTGCATGAATTTGTTTCCCAGTAAAAAGTCTTGTTGGTTTTGGTCAACAAACAAGTGCAGTGGCGCCGTCAACACTGTATGCAGTTTGAACTCTACACAGTTGAATACGTACTGTAACAAACGGTCTAAAGTCAATAATCAGCATGATATTGGTATTATAAAATACCTGGATAAAAAGTAGTCTAAATACTTTTCCAGGACTATGTATAACAATATATTCTCAGTTTTATTCAAATAATGTTGAATGCAATACCTAATGTTAGAGAATACCTAATCTGTACACTTTTCATAGTAACTATCATAGTTTATGCACCTATACCTACGCTTCTGCGTAGGTATTGTATTGGAAGCGTAGGTATAGGTGCCTAAACAGCATAAAAAATGTAGGTATTATGGCATTCAGTACCATAACATGATAATCATGTTTTTATAAAATAGCCCCACAGTTAGGGCGTGATTGAGCCAAACATCAAAACAAATTCAAATATCCTCAGAAACTTTTGGATTTATAATATTAGTAAGATAACAAGATAAACAAAACTTTACCTTTACATAACTGTCTAACAGATCCTTTCGTCCGTAATCGTGAATCATGTGCACAAAGTGTACTATCAGCTTCACTATTTGATACCCCATTTCATGCGTGTAGCTTTTCTCAACAGTCTGGAAACAGTCCAATTTTAATTCACGGGAAACATCATCTTATATCACTAGTTTTTAAACACTCATTGGCTCTCTCTATCCCTGTTTGAATGTACAAAAAAAGGAGAAGACAATATTTAAGAGATTTGAGTACTTATGCACTTACCATCAATTCAAACAGCTGATTCATAATCGTAGGCAAGAATCCGACCAAGGAACTCAATTTGATCGCATGAGCGGCTTTTAGCGCGTTACACACGTCATTCCAGGGCGGCGGGGATGGGGAAGTGGGGGGAGAATTGGACCTTATCAATTTTTCCGCTTGGCTGAACAAATTGTGCAAGTGAATGTCTCTTGTAGCGACTGTTGAGTCTAGTACTAATTGGCATCGGAATAGCGGCTTCTCCCCTTCGACCCAGACCACTTCGGGCCCAGAGTTCCCTTTGCCGAGGCCGAGCGGTTGGATGGATAGGTAGCCGGAGGGAAGGTGTGTCGCGATGGGCAAGTTCACGAGTTCGTCGATTATTTTGTCGTTTTTTAGGAGCGGTGCCCATGCATATCTGGAATACAAAAACGTTGTTTTATTTGCGTCAGTAAAAGTGTCACATATGAACATGTGTTTATGAAGAATGAAGTATGGCGAAAACTGGCTCTGGATGGATTTCACGCTTGGTCCTTTCCAATATCTAGATACTCTTAAAGATTACATTTGGCGTATATTCTCACAAAGAATAAAATAAAATAAAGGGTAGCGACTGTGAAACTCAAGCGCTAACCTACCATAGGCTAGAGCGAGAGGCATTATATTTGTTCTGATTAAAATTAAATGATTTGATTTGATATAGACAGAAAAGGTGAGTCGTTTGACACGCAGCAGCCCACGACGCACGCACGGCAAGTCACTGATGTTTGCTCTGATTCACCTGTTTCGGTTTGCCACGTTAAGAAAATAATAAAGATACTAACCCAATACAAGTTTCAACATTAGTATCGTTCTTCTTAGCAAGATCGCAAGATATGTGATGGAAAGTGAACAGTAGGTGATGTTGATGAGTGACCGTAGCTGGTAGACGGATCTTGGCTTCGTCGCTCCAAGTGGGATTGGCATTGTGGTGGAGTACCGAACAGCGGTATTGATCTGTCATGCCTGAGCGACCGTATACAACCTGAAACGTAAAATTGTATTAAAAAACCGGCCAAGTGCGAGTCGGACTCGCGCACAAAGGGTTCCGTACCATAATGTATAAGAAACGAAAAAAAAACACGTTTGTTGTATGCTGGGAGCCCCACTTAAATATTTATTTATTCTGTTTTTAGTATTTGTTGTTATAGCGGCAATAGAAATACATAATCTGTTTTTTCAACTGCCTAGCTATCGCGGTTCATGAGATACAGCCTTGTGACAGACAGACGGACAGAGAAGTCTTAGTAGTAGGATCCTGTTTTTACCCTTAGGGTACGGAACCCTAAAAAACTACACATTTTACATTATAGGGAGTATTGTGGTGTTTATAAAACTAGCAATATGACACCAATATTGTTTACTAGTGTAAACCCACGCGACTTCGTTCACGTAAAGTTATTTTCAAACAGATATCAACCCCCTTGAATTTCGGAAATTTCTTTCATAGTGCACCTTAGGACCCGTAGTTTAGGCCGTTGATAAATCAGCCAGTAACGCAAGACCTTTATATATTAGACTAGCCGACCCGTGACAGACGTTGTCCTGTCAAATTTCAATAATCAAATAGAAAAGACTGAATGTTTTATGTTTGTAATGTCAGATTTGTTGCACACCAACGCCATCTATACCAAAATCATCCTTTTTGCGTTTTTTATCATTTAGGGGTTGTTTTTCGGATTATAAGTTCCCCCTTTATTAATCTGATTTTTTATCTGCATATTACAGCAAATTTCATCTTAATCCGTTTTGTCGTTTATTTTTGATCAGGGAACAAACATAGCTGCCTTATCACGTACTTTCGCATTTATAATATTATTAGGATTTCATGTAATATCTCACCTGCAAAGGCTTATTATCCCCAGAATCACTGTCCCTCAGCTCCACAGAGCATGCGATATTCCTCGCTCTAGCGAACACCTTCTGTGACTCAAAGTTCAATAACAACGGACGCACGTACAAGTGATGTACGTACGCGGCGTACGGTTGCTCGGGTTCTACGTTCAATGTGGCCAGTTCTAGGGTGAGAGGCGAGGTGGGGGGTAGGGGGAACGGTTTTAATGCTGCGTGTGAGCTTGTCATACAATCTGGAATAAGAAAGAGATAGTTGTTTATTTATGAAAAGACTACAAAAGCATAATATAAAAATAATATGAATCAATTTGGAAAGTCTTTGAACTAAAGTAGTTAATAGATAATAATAATAAAGTTTATTTATTTTCTCTCATTAACAGTAATAAGGCATAAGTGGTAAGTATATGGTAAGGTATACATTAATGCAAACCTGTTTTGTGAGAGACTGGTGCCTGAGGTAGGTTTGACACATGTATTACAGGTCACCAGATCACATATTAGATAGATCACATTTAATACTTCATCAAAATTCAACAACAACCTTGTAATGGAGGGCACACAATATTTTTTATTTCTATCGCTTAACTTTTTTTAGTTATACATACAATTCATATATGTGTTGAAATAATGACAAAAGAATGCAATATTACGATGCTTTTGAAGCATCTTACTATGAAGCTGATAGATGATAAAAGTGATCTTTTAGATTGGCCCTACTTGGAGACCACTTACTAGGAATTTGTTCGTTGCTAATATTAATATTAACGCTAAGCCATCCGGGTATCACAGTTAGTTTGGCAAGTTTCTCTGGCTTTCGGAAATCCGATAGTATCTTCAGTAGATCATCGTCGGACAGTTTGTTCGGCTCTTGTCGGTAAATTGCAGGAAATTCAGGGGCCGAGTCCAAATCGTTGCTGTACATTCTGGTAACAAAAGTTTCTATTTAACTTTGTGCATTGTAGTTTTGAGTATGAAGATCTATCATGCTTAGGAATTACAGTTAAGCCAATTTTTAACATACTAAATCGCGTATTATTTTTATGAACGCTTTTATGCGCTCTTTGAAAATGTCTAAAAATGTAACCCTCGTATTCATGAACGACACTATGAGAACACGCACCCACAGTGGACGAAATCATTTTTCGTAAAAATCACTTTATGTGTTGAGCGGCACTATGGCGCACACTACCGTGTGCCTTTAGAGCTCAACTTTGGCTAGTGGCACACGACAATGTGCCTCTAGTCACACTATGCAGTGTCCCACAACACATAAAAGGATTTTTATGAAAAAAGATTTCGTCCACTGTGGGTGCGTGTTCTCATAGTGTCGTTCTTGAATACGAGGGTTAGTCAGAGGGACATTCAAACATTACATTTTTACCATTTTGAACTTTTTAGCGTTTGTTATGTGACAGTTTGCAACTGTTGCAAACCCAAGCCGCTAATAAGAATACTAAATGGTTTTCTCACAATGTTTTCATTCACCATTTTAAGCACGTGTTAATACGCATATAATTTTTATAATCGAAGAATCCTTTGATGCAAGGCCGGAATTCGAACCCACGACCTTCAGATTGAAAGTCAAGGTACCTCCTACTCGGCTAACAGTTAATACAAAGAGGATATAGCTGTGCCATAAGATTATAATAAAAAGTAATGGGATTAAAAAAGAAAAAATAGAAAAAAAAACTGACCTATAAAGAGGTTTTGCTGCCCAAGCGAAAGGCATTCTGTAACTTCCCACACGATTAGCATAAGCTTGGACGGTCTTATGGACTTTGAGTCCTAATCTTGGGTCCTTAGTGGCTTTGAGGTACGGCTCCAGCACTTGGCTCACGTGACCTTGGAGTATTTTGTCGATTTTTACTACTAGGAATAGGTCAGGGTGTGGATTGTTCACTGATAATACTACCTGTAATAGAAAATATCAAATTAATAACAAAATCAATTAATTCCGTATTTATTATAGTGTGGGTGCCACACTATAATAAATACGGTTGTTTTGTCTCCTTCTCTACAGTATTTAGATAAATAATTCTCAAGAGAAACCTTTATTAAACTTAATAATCTGTAACTACTTAACTTGTTTTTTTTTTTTCATTCTATCATTTTATGTTTAGTAGCAAAAGTATGTACTGCCTTTCTGGCAATGTAACTGAAGCAAAAGGTACATATTGGCAAACGTTTTGGCACTTTTTTAATATCAAATTTATTTAATTTGGATTCAGCAATAAATTTTCAGTACATAGTATGGTATAAATAAATAAATATTAATGGACATTTCACACAACGCCATCTAGCCCCAAACTAATCAAAGCTTGTACAATGGGAACCAGATAACTGATGGAATACATATATACGTTTTTTTTGTTGTAAATACATACATATTATAATATGTATGTATTTACAAAAAAAAAAAGTAAATAAGTATTCTATCAGTTATCTGGTTCCCATAGTACAAGCTTTGCTTAGTTTGGGTTGTTGTTGTGTGTAAAGTCCGCCAATATTTATTTTATTTATATTATACATAACACCCAGACACAGAACAAACATCTATATTCATCACAAAAATGTTTATCCCGGGTGGGGATCGAACCCAAAACCTACAGCGTAGAAGGCAGAGCTACTTAGCTGTGAGGCCAATCAGTATACCTTGCGTATTCAATAAACAAAGTTTAAAATCTTTAGCATTTACCTGCTTCTTAGACCGGAACCACTCATCCGGTATCTGTTTAACGTCTAACTTAACATCGTAACTAAAATTCTCAACTAATGACTTTGTGCACTCCGTTTCGTTGACTAGGTTCTTCACGGCGTCGTGATTAAGATCGAAATGGAAGTTTTCCGTGATTTTCTTGCCGCTCCTAGCGTCATACAGAGCTAGGTATGTGTAGTAGGGTTCTACTTGGCATAGTAGTTCTTTATCGCCGTCTATCGGCGCTTGTAACCTAAACTTTAAGCTTTCGCATTTGAGCAATATTCTTTGGCCAAAATGTTCTCTGAAAAAAAAAACATTTTTTTTATGGTATCTTACTATTCGACCTCGTCCAACCAATACCATTCTCACAGCTTAGTCAGACTTTTTGCACAGTTGATTCAATCGCGGGTTTCCTCATGTTTTCCTTGACTGTTTGGAACAGAATTAATTTTAAAAGTGGTTGTTATCATTTTAAATAGAAATACGACTAATTACCATGTTTTTTTAATCGACTTCAAAAATAAGGAGGTTATCAGTTTGTGTGTATGTTACGCGATTACTCCGGCGTGTGTGGACAGATTTAGAAAATTATTTGAAAGCCAATGCTTCCGAGGTGGTCCCATTACCACCAAGTCAGCATCTGATTATGGGATCCCAGGGAAATCGAGAGAAACATTCAAAATTTATGGGCATTGATAGTGGTTTTCAACTATAGACCTTGCCCTACTTTCATTGGCATACACCGAGTGGAGGGCTAGCCGGGGTAGGGCTCCTAGATCTCGCGGAGGGGGGAGCCCCCCCCACTAAATATTTTATTTATAAACATCGGTTGAAGTCGGTTTTGTTTTTAGTTTTTTACGTTTAAAAGTAATTATCTTGTATTGCTGACGTTTTGAGACAATTCAGATGCTCATGCATCATGAGCATCGTCCGCGGCCGCGATCAACTGCAGATCGACGAATATCGTACGTCGATCGTAATTAGCCGTATTTCTATTAAAACTGTTTACAACAGTGTTGAGCATACCATTATCTGATAAAAACATTTATTTCTGTCCAACTTTTTTCATTTAACATCATGTACCTACTATAGCCACCAAAAGTTTCATCAGAAACGTATTTAGAAAAGATCTGAAAAGGCATTACATTAACTTGTTAGACAGCAGTAGCTCAAATTGCATGCAATCTATCGTCTGTGACACTGATGTGTATCATAAAAGTATGGGGTACTGCGTTATATAGCCATGTTTAGTCTACGAAACCGTTTTGTTCCATCATATGCATTTATATGATTGCATTATATGTCATGTGTTCCAAGTTACTTCACGATAGCAAAGGCAATGTCCTTCTAGCGTATCGTATATGGAATTTTATTTAACCTGGTCAAAGTTATACAATTATATCTTTGTTGAATAAAAACATGGCATTGATTGTCGGTGATGAGTAGCTACTCGGACGCCTGGCTTTGTTTGACAATAATGTGGATGTGCACACCATGACATGGTTGGGAACATAAAAAATGTACATTTATTTACTAATTAACAAGTAGTGGATGTGATTATTTTGAAATGCCAGCATAGGTTATACTTTAGAAACCAAATTCAGTACAACCGCTTCTATGGATTTTGTAATTTCTATTGTCAAACAAAGATTACGTATGTGTTTGTTAAAAAAACACTTGTGTGACCATTTTTATCAAATAGAAAGAATATCGGTTTATTATTTTAGATTTTTAACACGCATATATTTGATAGTAACCGATTATGTTCTATTATGCGAGTGTTAATAGAGTCACTATAATAATTACCAAGAAATATGTATCGTCTGAAGTTTAATTCGGAAAGGATTGATTTTGATAATGTAGGTAACTTAATGAAAATCGATAATTGTCAATAGTAATTCATCGTTCCCTCAAATTATAGTCGATGGAACTTTGATACGAATATTACCCAGATCCTTACTTGAAAGGTTCCAATTGTGGTTCAGGCGAGGGTGAGCGTTTGTACGGCATATTGAACACGTTATATCGAAATTCGTTGCGCGCCGCGGCTATCGACATGTCGGTCTCTCGAGAATACCTCATGAGGAGAGGATTCATACTGTGCTCCAAGCCTTTTAGGGTCCCGTAAGTGGGGGGAGGTGGTTCCGCTGTGAGAGATACGTCTGCATCTGGAAAGATGAAGAACAGCAGTGAATTATTTTTCAAACTATCGTGATTAGTAGGCATTACTATAGATTTGTACATGGATCTTTATCAAGTGTACCTTTATAGTCGAAACGTCGGGAATATAAAATAGAGGTAATCTGAAACGGCGATGGGATCGGCGATTAATGTTAACTGCAAAATGTGAGGATGGCGCAATGTTATGTTTGGACGTCCCTCTGCACTTTAGATATCAAGGATCTGAGAGGATAGACATCCTCAGAAAAATATAAATAGGATGATGACTCATTCATCCTATCATCCTATTTCTATTTTTCTGAATGTATTTATTTACTAAGCAAAATATATAAATAACACCCTACAGTTATTATATAGGTGTGTTATAAATTATAATTACCACATGCAATACGTAGGACGAATTGGTCAGATAGGTACATAGGCTAACATTTTATTTTACATAAATAATCGTACATAATAGATATTTCAAGTGACAAAGGACAAATAATGCATATAACATTGTAATGTTTCTAACATGGTCACTGCGATATCGTGTTATGTGCAGATTGCATGTGTGCAAGGTTATTTGTTTATTTTTCATGTTGAAGGAGTACCTTCTATTGTATGTACCTACTTTTAGAACAAGCTGTATGCAATTTTTTTACCATTTATACACTTCAGAGCAAAAATATCGCCTATGATTTTAGATTTTTTTTGACATCTTAACAGAATCAAAGTTTTATAAATCCAAAACCTATTCTTCTCTCATCGGCGATAAAAATATAATTAAAGTACCTTCTAACTTTTACTTTAAGAACAAGCAGTTTACAATTTATTTCATATTTATACACTTGAGAGCAAAAAAAATCGCACTTGCATGATTATAAGAGATCTTGATCACATCTTGAGAGAATCAATATTAGGCCAAATTTTATAAATCCAGAGTATATATCCATCCCATTGGTGATAACAATCTAATTGAATCATAAAAACACAGACATCCTCTCGGTTCTTTGAAGATATCTAAAGTGGGTAGTCAGTACATCCAAACTATACATTTGGCACATATCCACATTTTGCATTTAGCATTTCATACTTTACAAATCGACGCTTATAAGAATTCCTCACGTTGTTTTCCTTCGACGTTTTGAGCACGTGTTAGCGCGGTATAATTGGCGTTTGTATGCTCTTAGATTTTTTAATATTATTATTTTAACCGGCTTCAAAATAAGGAGGAAGTTCTCAACATTTATTAACCGATTTGAAAAAATCTTTCTTTGTTTGGGAGGATATACTTCCAGTTTGGTCCCCATTCAATTTGAAGAAAAAATACCACACCTCTTAAGGGTGAAAAAATAGGGGTTGAAATTATATTGGACTTATATTCCAAAAGAGGGTTGACGTCGGGCAGGCGACCGGTTGTAAAACATAATAAGCCAAATCCTTTCGCAACATGTCTTACATTACAATATGTAGTGCCAACCCCACATAGTGAAGTGGGAAATGGTGAATGACTTATAACAACATGAAGACTATTTAGTTTTTTTTAAACGTAGTTATTTAGTATTAAATCTTACCCTTGTCTAAAACTTCGTCGTTCTGATGGTTCTCCGGGCTATCCTTGTTCTTCTTCAGCGCCGCATTGAAAGCATTGATCCATTCATTCGAGTCTTCTTCGCTTTCGGTCGAAAACGTGTACCCTTTTCCTCCCGCCATACGCAATTCAAAACTGTACTTTCCCCGTTTAGGATTCTAGAAAAGTAATTGATATATTAATAGCTAGCTAGCAAACGCGGACCAATTTAAAAACTATCTTATGTTTAAATCCAGGTTTTATTGATATACCAAATGCCATCGAAATCGGTCCAGCCGTTACGACGTGATTAAGTAACAAACATCCAAAATTTCGCATTCATAATGTTTAGTTATATTCAGTGACCGTCAGTCACTACAACGACTTACTGTAAGCAAACTTTCGTAACTACTACTACATTTTACTACGTAAAACTTACTTTAACGACATCCGAACAAAAGTCCATAACTATAGTGAGCTTCGTGTCAGTTTTCTTTTCATCCTTGTACACTTCGAGAATGTAGGTACCGTCCGCCTCACGGAGCATTGAGCAATAGCGTTTCTTAAACGATTTTGAAGCAAGGTTACTGAATATTCTCTCCGAGCCGATTTCTGGTCCTTTGAGTAAATAACCCTCTTTGGTACCGAGGTCCACCTTCGCCGCTTGGTTCTCATTATCGCTCTCTGTATCGGCGTCGATATCGTACACTTCCGGTGGAAATTTGTGGATAACAGGCCTAGAAACATACACGTAGGATGAAGTGTATTAGTGGACATTTTTACACAGCGCCATCTAGCCCCAAACTAAGCAAAGCTTGTAATATGGGAAATAGATAACTGATGGTATACTTATATACTTTTTTTTTGTAAATACATACATATAATAAATACTCACACCCAGACACAGAACAAACATGTTCAACACACAAATATTTGCCCTGGGTGGGGATCGAACCCACAACCTACAGCGCTGAAGGCAGAGTTACTACCAACTGAGCTGTGAGGCCGTCAAGTGTGTATTCATTTACTAATAATAATAAAGGAAAAAGGATATCAGGTTGTTATCCAGTTTATCAGTTCTATGTAAAAAACATTACGGTTACGAAACCTTTGCAAATAATTTCAATTTTGCAGATTCTTACTAATATAAAACATTTAGAATAAAAACCAAATGTTTCGACTGATTGTAAAATTAGATCGAAGTTGTTTTGTTTAATTGTCCGAGATCAATGGTTTTTTTTTAATCGAGCCAGCGGTTGTTGCGTCATCAATGTACACACATTAATAAAAAAAATAAACTGCCGAATTTAGACGTGCTCCTTATGAAGTCAGTTATGGTTCAAGAAGTCAGGGACCGTGCTACAATTTCTAAAGTAATACTAAAGCAGTATTACTCGCGGTGCGAAAGTGACAACGCCATACGAGTTCGCATATCGTTGTCACTTTCGCTCTTAAAGTAATACTGATTTAGTCTTACTTTAGAGATTGTAGTACGGCCCTAGTTCTAAAAACAGGAGCATACGTTTAGAAAAAGAAATTGAAACAAAATGTATTTATTTTGTTGTTAGAACCAGTTCTAACTAGATCAGAGAAGGTGTTCCATCTCCAGTCTCCACTCTTACATTAGTTATACATATTTATGTTTTTATTATTGTCCTACTTTTCGTTACGCAACAATCATAAATGATACGAATCAGTTATGTGAAGGAAACGTCGGTACGCTAATGTGACCTTGGTAGTATATCAGTTTTCTATAGTTCATACAATCATGGTCAAAATAAACTATGCTAATTAGTACGCTAATGAGCATTCTCAACTGTTTGAAATTTTATTTAACACATCATTCATAATTTCAGCTGCATTTTTAATCGCTTAGCTCATTAATGTGGAATAGCAAATTAGTATACGCAGAAATTTTATTATTTAGTGTTGGCCGAGTGATAGATGTAGCTCGACTTTTAATTTAAAGCGCGAAGGTTCGAATCCTAAATGCGGATTAACACAGGAAAACAAAGCGATGAAACCAGTTAGTATAATAAAAGTGGTGATAGACCAGAGAACGTATGATACTGCAGAATGTGTCTAATGTAATTTTTTGACGTGCCTTCGGCTATTTAAAATAGAATAGAATATATTTATTTTGAGCCTCATAACAAACAACCTTAGATCTAAACATAAAAATAAATAAGATCCAAAATCGGTCACCACTCAGCTTACTATCTAATCTTTTGTAAGTGCAATAATGCCTTTTCCGCTGTAAAGAAACACACCAACATAGGGGGGTTTTCTTATTATCAGTGCACTAAAAGGATGTGACACACCAATGAGTGATAAATTGTGTTTCATTTCTAATACAAGGTGTATAACTATGATCAAGAATATTTTCAAACAGGCTGTGATTTGTTTCCAGCATCAGATCGATGGCCGAACCAGGTGAAGCCATTGCAGATTTAGAAATCGGGGTTCACATTTCAAATTAATATTATTCATCACTACGAGACCTCAGATAGAGGCTTCTTTTTTTGCTCGTATTCCAACGACGTTACATAAAACTTTAGGTGTAATCTTAGAGTAAAGGAACTATATTATATAAGTTTGGGTAAGAAATACCTTGGTAAATTGAGATAGGAGCCAGAATAGTTGCTGTACTTGAAGTGTATTAGATTCCAGCTAGAAGCATAGCTGAGTAGCGCCTGTCGCGTGAGCAGGGGACATGTTGAGGCAGTTCGGACGTCAGGCACAGCAGTGGTGACTGTTCGCCAGCGACGGGGAAGTACCACACTCTGTATATATATATATATAATGTATATTATAAGCAGGTTTGTTTAACCTAAGGGTGGGTTGCGTGTGGAGTGGACCGTCAATTGACCAATCACCGAGCTCGAAATAGTTGACGCAAAAATTTAGAGCGCAGTGATTAGTCAATACACGGTCCACTCCGCCCAGCTCCGCATCAGTGGAAACGCATCCCAATGCATCTTTCAACGAGATTCACCAAAACAGTAAGCAGTATTAAGGCTTTTCAAAACACCTTAACAGAACTGTATATATGTTAGGTATTATAGTTGCGAGCAAAATTTTACTAAGTATGTAAGACTAAGAACTCAGTTTTAAATGTCAAAAGTGGTTACGCAGCCCAAACTTGGACACGCTGAGAGTGTTATCGAAATAACCTGAAGTAGAATGAGAAGATTAATTAATTCAATATTAAAAAACAGTTTGATAATAAATAATCCTAGTAATATGCAATATGTTCTTGAACTGTAAATGCAAATTAAATTGCCAATTTATATTCTAGAAACAAGAAATGCATATTCTTTCAACACTAGTCAAGTGTTGATAAAACATATTTGCAGCTTTAGACATAACTAGATTTACCCGTGTGCAACTTTATTCACAAATATAAATATGTATACTGTCATAATTTCCTCAAATCATATCCAAAAAAGCCACAAAAATATAGGTATACAGATTTTTTTTGAGTTACTTTTATTGTTGGAATAAACAGGTGTTGCATTATGTTGTAGCAAAAAATACTTATAGATTACCTACCGAAACATCATCAGTGGGGTACAGAAGGATATCTCTTAGTGGATCGTTCAGCAAAAGAGTCTTGTTGTCCTGTATGTACTGCTCAAAATCCAGAGCAGTACACTTGCTGGCTATGATGTTCTAAAATAAAAAAACAACAACTAAATACCTATAACTAATTCAGAGGCCACACCACAAGGCCCTAAGGTAACATCAAAACAATATTACTTAAGAGTTTGTATTGTGTTGCCACTTTCACACTTCAATTAATATTGTATTGGTAAGGTAATATGGATTTGTAAAGGATAAAGTGGCGTTGGACTGGACACATGATGAGACAAAAAAGAGAAATGGCCGAAAGATGTAACAGAATGGTATCCCCGGGATGGTAAGAGAAAAAAAAAAGCGATGGAAAGACAACCTCAAAGAATTAGAAACAAAATGAGTGGAAGTCACTGGAGGAGGCCTATGTCAAAAGACAAGCTGAGGCGTAACTGTTTATTATTCATTTACATGAAATGTAAATGAATTAGTACTAATATCAGCAATACCTTACTTACTGAACTTAATTCCTTTCCCACCCAAATCTTGTATTTCAATTCAAGTTTAATGTATCTCATAACTAGCTGACCCGTGCCCGCTTCGCTGTGCGTAAGACATTTCTAATACCATCGTGGACTTCTTTGTAGACGTTTTTAAGGTGTACAATACTGTAGTACATTATTTTGATATATCTCGTGGGGTTCAGCCAGCATTTGCAATGTAAGCGCAAAAAAATGTGTTTATTTACGACATCACATTAGAAACCTCTAAAATTATCAGTGTTTATACATGTATTATACATATAAACCTTCCTCTTGAATCACTCTATTTATTAAAAAAAAACCACATCAAAATCCGTTGTGCAGTTTTAAAGATATAAGCAAACATACATACATACATATATATGCGGGAAGCGGAAAGCGACTTTGCTTTATACTATGTAGTGATTATTAGATGTCACCAAAAAGTATGACTTCAACAAGAATCTTTGCTAATCTGGTGCAAGTGAGTAAAAAGTAGTGAATCTATGAAGGTCTGAAGTAATTCAAAGTAGTTCCAATGGAAAGTAGCTTTCACTCCCAGCTTCTAACAAGTTGAAGTTAGTAAACATTGTATGTGGGTAAAACATACATGGTAGATACATCAACATATCTATTCTAAAATGTAATTTCTATTTATAAAATATAGGTATGAGTGTATAATTTGTATCTTGTGGCAAATGAGGCTGAACTAGATTTGTACCAAAATAACATTGTTGCGGCATGTATACAGCAGTTAAAACAGGCATTAACTGATTGTTTACAATATCTAACTGGTACTGTTATGCAAATAAGTGAAGACAAGAGAGACAAGGCAATTAACATTATGTACTCAACACTTAAAATAAATGCTGTATGATATGAGTAGTTTTTATGTGAAGCTTTACTTTTTAAGGATGAATGGTGGATGGCCTAATTAAAAAAATGTAGTAGCAGTGTTGACTGGAAAATTACAAGGATCATAGCAGCTACTATTGCGTGCTAATTAACTGTGAATACATAGTTCAGATCAAATAGTTTGCAAGTTTTTTTTATACAAAACAGGCATCCACTGCGGATATAGATACGGCGAGGTTTATGCCATATTTATGCCTCGCTATTAGATGGAATAATTGATTGGTTTACACCGAGTGTTTGTGTTGTTATGACTGTATTAAAAAAATAAATAAGTAAAAGCTCTAGTTATAAAATCAATTTGTCTTACCTCATATTCTGCGCCATTCTTCTTTACCTTAGAATTGACTGGAGGCATTGTGCGAGCTTGCACAAAGGCACCTCACAAGTCGAGTAAGATATTTTTACAAAAATTACATTTTATGAATATTGATCACTTGATATAACAAAAAACAAAACAGTAAACGCCGATAATCACAAACCGCAACAACAAACGATGCGACAATTTACGAAAATTCCAAAACCGATGTGTGTGCGGCGACGGCGACTGAGCGAGCGAGCGAGTGAAGAGAATGAAAAAATGGGAAGGAATCTTGTGATTGTGAATGATATAAAAACAACTGTCAAAGGGAATCCGACAAGCGACAATGACAGTTGATATATTAAGACATTGACACTGTCTCATTTATTGTATACCATGAATATTTACCAACTACGTGTCTACGTACCTAATTTAAAAAAAAAAAAAACTTTATTCCCGCGGATGGCGGTAGAGAGCTCTTGTGACGTGACGTCTCAAAAAATAAAAATAAAGTAGAAATAAATGGCACGCTTGGTTTTTATACAGATGCGATGGGAGAGTTGCGTTAGTTATCTATTAGATCTAAAACTATGTCTGTGGAATATTATAAATTACTCTTCTCATCATCATTTTAGTTGTCCATTGCTAATTATGGACCTCCCCAGATATTTTACAGAGCAACCGATTTTGTGCGGACTGCGCCCAATGGCTCCAAGCAACTTCTATCAGATCGTCTATCTAGTGGGAGCCTGTCCTAGATGGCACTTTTCAGTGCGTGGGCTCTACTCATCGACAACCGATGGCTCTACTCAAGAACTTTTCTAGGCCTACCGTCAGTTCTCCGATAACTATGTATGTGCCAAACCCACGACTAGTCGATGCTGCATCGACTACGTGGGTGGGGCAGTTGAGTTGAAATGGGGTGTGCATCGACGATGCACACCCCATTTCAACTTGCTAATCGTCTGGCGGTTCAATGTATTAATAAGGTGATATTGGGTATTAGAAATGAAATAAAAAATACCCTATGTTTTAAGTATATACTTGCATAAATTTCAACCACAGGTAAACAACAACTTAGGTAGGTAGGTCTAGGTATCTATAATAATATTGATCTGGTACATAACTAGGTACCTGCTTATCAAACTTATTTGGTAAGTACCTAACTAGGTGGGTACAACACGAATCCATCAATTTATAAACAATATGCACAACTACAACATTTGGCCTCACAGCTCAGTTGGTAGTAACTCTATCTTCAACGCTGTAAGTTGTGGGTTCGATCCCCACCCAGGGCAAACATTTGTGTGATGAACATAGATGTTTTTTCTGTGTCTGGGTGTTAATATTTATTATTTGTATGTATTTACAAAAAAAAAAATATATATATATACATACTTATTTAAATTGTATTTTAGTTATCTGGTTTCCATAGTACAAGTGCTTAGTTTGGGGCTAGATAGCGCTGTGTTTAAAGTCGCCAATATTTATTAATTATTTATTAAATTTGTACAAGTTAGTTAGGTACCTACCTATTAGCTAGGCCTACCTATACCTACAGGGTGTATTTAAAACCACTCCCGAAAACTGAATTTGCATCCAGATCGATTTTTGATGTAAAAAAACGAAAAAGGCATTTTTTAAAATAATATGGCACTTTTTATATATAAGGTTGCCTGCATGAAAATAGTAATATTCTACTTTGGGTTAGATCATGGAAAACCCAGCCCAATTGGGCTATGTAGTCAATGGGCAAGATGGCTGCTGATAAACTTTATTAGCGGCCATTTTAACCTCTGTAGCATTGTCAATATCAAAGGATTCAAAAAAAAAACAATTTTTCGTCATATTACACCCTGTATACTTGCATATAAATAAGTACCGACCCACCTAGTAGTTCCTAAGGAGTTGGTATTTTAGTAAATACCTAGACTTCGTCCTTTGATTTTTTTACGTGTATCAAAAATAAAGGGTTTTACAAATTGAGGTTTAGTTTCATGAGTAGGTATAATGTACTAGTTTATTTACACAATAAATATTTCTAATATATACCTAATAGGTTATACCTATTTTCAGTCAAACTTAATCATGGCCAATACCTTAACTATGATACTATTAAAATATATTATATTCATAACTACCTAGGTAGGTAGGTAGCAGCGTTGCCAGATTTTTATTCAGGCAAAGCTGGATTTTGAAATCTTATGAGTAAAAACTATAAGGGTTTCTTGTAGACTACAAATCCCTAAAAAGCGGGATTCTTTCGTCAAAAGCGGGACATAATAAAAATACCGGCCAAGTGCAAGTCGGACTCGAGGACGAAGGGTCCCGTACCATTAGGTATCTATAAAAGCTCAGAGACTATCAGTGCTAGAAAGCTGTAATTTGGCATGGATATAGTAATGTCAACGAAGTCGTAGAATAAAATCTTGAAAAACATTTTTAGGTTACTTCCACCACACCTAAAGTGGGGATGTTTTTTTTTCTCCCATACCCCATGGTGTGGGGTATCGTTAGATATGTCTTTTTAAAAGTATTGCGGGTTTGTAAAGACTACTTTTCGATTAAGGAATTCAGATCGGGACTTCTGGCAACGCTGGTTGGTTTTTTATTAATTAATATTGTAATATCGAAGTATATTACAATATTTTGGCTATATGGGCAATAGCCCATATAGCCAATAGGCTAACTATTATGGCTAATAGGTAGGCACCTATTTATTATTTTAAAGACCTATAGTTAGATAGGTACCTTGGTATTACCTATGTACCTACATTTACAATTACCTACTAATTAATTACAAACAAAATTAAATGGACTTGTAGAGTCGTAGCTACAATGTAAAAGGCCCTACTCACGGTTCAACACAACCCACAATCTGTTGACACAATCTGCAGTGAGCCGACAGATTGTGTCGTCAATAGTAATGTTGAGGGCACGTTGGGGGCGTAACCCAACATGTTGCGTGTTGTATCGGCGCGGAAGCAACCAGACAAATTGTCTCAGCAGATTGTGTGCGTGTTGAAACGTGAGTATTGCGATTGCTCCAATCTCGGCTCAATCGCGGTCAAGCGTTGTGGTGGATTGCACGTTTCCATAAATAAATATTAAATTATTTAAATAATATAAATATTAATTATTTAAATAATAATAAATAATAAATATATAAATAATATTATTAATAAATATTATATTATATTGATACAATCCCGACTTAAATGATTGTATCACTGACACGCAAGAAGAAGAATAAATATTATTTAATAAATAATTATTTATTATTAAATATATCAAATAGGTACATATTTTAGATTTAATTTAACTTAATTTAATTATTAACTCAATGTTTTTACGTCGCTCTCTGGATACACATAACGATGCTACAGTAGGTGCAACATCTGCTTTTTGAAATTTTGTTAGTTTCGGCGGACCCATGTCTATACGAACGTGACGTGCACACGTTGTGGCAAGCAATCGCGGAATGAAATTGTGTCAGCAGATTGTGGGTTGGATGAATCGTGAGTAGAGAACGCTCAATCGCGACTTCAACAAATTGTGTCAGCAGATTGTGGGTTGTGTTGAACCGTGAGTAGGGCCTTTAAAGTTTGGCTAGACCGGAAATGTACGAGTTCTATTGTCATTTTACGTAGGTAAATAGGTAGGTAGGCATAATTTCTCTAATGTATGGCTTATAGGTAGGCACCTATTTATTATTTTAAAGACCTATAGTTAGATAGGTACCTTGGTACTACCTATGTACCTACATTTACAATTACCTACTAATTAATTACAAACAAAATTAAATGGACTTGTAGAGTCGTAGCTACAATGTAAAGTTTGGCTAGACCGGAAATGTACGAGTTCTATTGTCATTTTACGTAGGTAAATAGGTAGGTAGGCATAATTTCTCTCTTGCCATAATTTTTGAAATAATTTGTTGATTAAAATACAAAATATCTGTTTAAATATAATACCTACCCTTATGAAGTATGGTTGGTTAGTAGGTATGTATTATGTCATGTAGTTACATACTAGATAGGTATGTACGAGTAGTTACAAACATCTTTATTGCTTAGATTGGTAGGTAGTTAGGTACATACATACAAGTTTTGGGTAGTATAAAATAAATGTTTTAAATATATTTACTTCATACAATTATTATTATTTAATTTTTATTAAGAACGATGGTATCTTAGTATTTATTTCTATTAAAAATATCACACTTATGATCTATACCTATTTTGAGTATTTTCGGTTGGTTATTTACATAAAAGTAGCTTCCAAAACACCATTCACGTGTTCAGAATGTCAGTTCTGTAGCAGAAATACCGTCGTCAGATCGGAATGTGGAGGTGAAGACGCCAGCGGCGGACAGCGGAAGCACCGGCACGTACTGCGAGGCCGCCGTCATCGCCGCAACCTGCCGTCAGGTGTACTCATCGTCCTCCTCCTCTTCCTCGCTCGACTCAGAGGATGCGTCATCCATCCCCGGCTCCGGGAGAGACAACTTCAGATAGTCCATTGCCGGTTGTCTCGCCGGTATCAGATACCCAGCAGAATCTTGCGGTGTCGGTGATGTCGGAGGTCTGGGCAGTCCTGTCTGCACACTTTCCACACGGTTCCCTGCAGCTATTTCCAATTTCCTGCAGATTTCATCAAAGTTTATCCGGTCTCGGGGATCCGATTCCCAGCAAGCACGCATCAAGTCACCAGCAAAACGTGGACAGTCCTCGGGAGGGACGAGGACGATACCCTGCAGAATTAATCTTGTAGCGCCATCATTGTTATGTCCGTAAAAAGGTTGCTTTCCACGGCTGTAGATTTCCCACAGTACGACACCGTATGACCACACGTCTGACTCGTGTGTGAATCGGGCGTACACAATACTCTCTGGTGACATCCATCTTACTGGCATAGGACGTTCACCGCCCATTTTGTAATAGTCGCAAGTGTATACATCGCGAGACATTCCGAAATCGGCAATTTTTACGGCGAGGTTGCATCCGACTAGACAGTTTCTGGCTGCGAGGTCTCGGTGGACAAATCTTCGGGATGCGAGGTACTGCATACCTCGGGCCACTTGCAGAGAAAAGTGCAGAAGAGCTGGTTCGTTTAGGTTAGGGCCTGGCCGACCTCCTCCGCGGGAGCCCCTGAGCACGCCAGCCAGATCACCCCATTCCATGTATTCGAACACCATCCATGGACTCGCGTTTATATCTTCTAAAAATATATAAAAATCATATAATAAACCACACATACATACGAGTATGATACAAAAATTTAAAGGTTCTCTTCCTACCTCTGTACACGACTCCAACAAGAGACAGGATATTTTCGTGCCGGAACGCAGACATGATGGACACTTCTCTCACAAAGTCTTCCTCTGCACTACGACTTGCACTCTCCTTCAGTACCTTGATAGCTACCACCATTTCCCCATTGCTAGCTTGCAACAGACCTGTGGAAATAAAAAAAGAACGATCAATTATTCCGCACCAACGATAATATTAGCATTCATTTCATAGGTAAAAATTACCTTTCTAGTAAAATGTCGAAATATTTTAAATAATAAAATTTTTGTTCCAAATGTTCCAATACAAAGGTCTCCCCCATTATTTTCAGAGAAAACGACTATATGGCAAAATTTCGGGTAAAAATATCTACCTTTGTGTACTTTTCCAAAGCAACCTTCTCCAACTTCCTCGAGAAATGTGAGCGCGTTCCGATCCAGCAGCGGCACCTGTGGCTCGTTGGTATCATCGGTGGGTGTGCCTTGCACCGGCACAGGATTCGGCCCGTACACTCCATACTGCGGGTTCGTTATATACCTTTCAGCTAGAAGCGGTTCTCCTGGTCGCACACGCTATAAAGAAAGTGAGCTTTTAATCACTGATATAGAAGTGTGCAACGAGAAGATTAAAAATCTTTGCAAAGCTATACAGTATGTATCTACCTACCGAGAAGGTAGAGTCCGCTGAGAACGACCGTTAGCAACCCTATGCCAATATCAGCTCGAGAAATAGGTGATTGCACGAGTAGAAGTAGACAAAGTTAAACTAAAAAAACCGGCAATTTCACCACTGTAGATCTGATAGTACTCGACGACATAGATATGGTTACCAACAGTCACTATCGGCGCGTCGAGCATCTTTGGCAATCGTATTCTTTCTTACCGGTTGTGTTTTGCCATCGACTTGGCAAACCCGTCTTCTGAAGTACCAGACGACAGCAGGGACAACTACGAAGAGTAAAGCCACACCTCCGACCAGGGCCATCAGCAGAAGACCTGTGCTGGTCTCCATGCCCGCTCCTAGGACCTTCAGGTCACTGCCCGTGCCCGGAGTGGCCTCTGCAAAGACCTCCATACTGACCAGTGATTTCGAAACCTAAGCACGAGAATAAACGTCTATTAAACATATTTAGCGAGATAGTTTCAATTCAGGACATAATGTATCTCTATCTATATACCAAAATTCATCAAAATCTTTAACATCTATATATATAAAAGAAAGTCGTGTTAGTTACTCCACTTATAACTCAAGAACGGCTGAACCGATTTAGCTGAAAATTGGCAGGGAGGTAGCTTAGAGCCAGGAGATGGACATAGGATACTTTTTATCCCGGAACGGGAACGGGAACGGGAACGGGAACGGGAACGGGAACGGGAACGGGAACGGGAACGGGAACGGGAACGGGAACGGGAACGGGAACGGGAACGGGAACGGGAACGGGAACGGGAACGGGAACGGGAACGGGAACGGGAACGGGAACGGGAACGGGAACGGGAACGGGAACGGGAATTAAAATTTGACAGGACAACGTCTGTCACGGGTCGGCTAGTTAACAAATAAAAACAAATAATCACATTTATAAAAATACCTACTGTTATATTGTGATGTATATATGAATTATCTACTCTCATGTTACAAAGTTACAATAGCTTGATCGGAAAAGTTTCCAACGAGATGAAAACAGAATTCATAAAGTTACAAATTTAGTTTAGGAATAGGTATGGCTTTGTATGAAATGTCACCAATATTTTTCATATCATTATCATTATCCATCATGTTTGGTAGGTACTTACCAAGAGTAGACACTTACCTAGGAACAAAGAGAGAGTAGAGAATTGATGTTTATTTATTGCTCTGTAATTAGAACGACTGATACTTCGAGATATCGCTTTCCCTGATACAAATCAAGACTGATACAGACATCATCCAAAGTAAATTATAACTAGGCAAAGTTTCAAAAGGATTAAAATAATAAAAATTGATAACATTTGTTTTAGTGTAAATATTAAAATTGATTGAAAGCTGTAATTAGTTTGTGAAATAAATCGTACCTATATAAATTTCGAAATGATCATCCACTTGTGCAGCCGACTGTACTCTATCATTGCGATCTGAGGTAAGTTAGTTTGCAAATGTACCTACTCGCGAGCACGTTTCTGAACGCTTTCCCATCTAATTTTAAATCTAGCAGACAGTTCTAGGCCAGGATAAGCAGATAAAGGGTTATAATTGAGATGGATGTTGAGACCAGGATCGTATTCAGATCAGAGTGAGTTCAAATTCAATTATATTGACTTACTCCACTGATACGTAAGTGTCCTATTTCCTCTAAGCTCAATTACGGTACGAACCCAGAGTCCATACCTTGATGAGTCCCCCGAAACATTAAGGTTGTTTTTCGCTTGCCAGAAAAGATATCTATGTTTATCTAACTTATTCGTATATCATAATCCTACTCGTAGTTTCTAAAAAGACCTCAATGGTGAGTGCCCAAGAGCCTTACCCTCGTATTCAGGAACGACACTGTCAGAACACGCACCCACAGTGGACGAAATCTTTTTTCATAAACATCACTTTATGTGTTGTGCGACACTGCATAGTGTTGCTCTAGCTAGAGGCACACGGTAGTGAGAGCCATAGTGTCGCTCAACACATAAAGTGATGTTTATGAAAAAAGATTTCGTCCACTGTGGGTGCGTGTTCTCATAGTGTCGTTCCTGAATACGGGGTAGGAAGGCCTTAAAAGGTCCAGTACCTAGTTAGTAACTGAAAATAACAGAAACAATAATTCTAAATCAACTGTTTTTAGCTTAGGTTCGGCCCTGTAGACTCACCTGTGCGGTGGGCGGCGCCGGCGCATATCGGCTATCACCCGAGTTATTTGACGACGTCCGCGGCGGGATGACGTTGTAGATCGGCTTCGGCGTGACCGGAACTGGAATTTGAAAAACCTTTTTAGTAGAACAAATGATTGATGTGGGTATTGGGTCGTCTATTGTTTAAGCCCACGTATTTTTTGTGATTGCAGCATTGTGATAAAATAATGACCATTGAAATATAAAGCCACTGATAGCTAGGGGACATCTTGCCCCGCTAAATTACTCTCAACACCATCTACTATATATATACTACTCCATACATATACATACATCTCCATACATACATCTACTCCATATACTATGTGTTAATTAAGAGGCTCCCAGTCGCTGATTGCTCTTTTTCGAAACGAAAAAAGAAATACTTCTGAACAAGCCACATCTCCTATTTTTATAAGTATATTACTTCAGGTTCCTACCTAGATTTCTATTAAGGTGGCTGTTTCAAATATGACAGCTCGCATTTTTTGTACTTTTCCGTATTCTGTGGCCGCACACTACGAATAGTGCAAACGCACACATTGAAGCTACTTCACACTTCATTTACCAAGACTAAATAACTAGTCTTGATACTTGAAAATATTTGGTGCAATAGGTATGTCATATTTGTATAGGTAGGTATGTACTTAATAATTTTATAGGTTGCACTTGACAAAAAGAAAATAAATATAGAAAAAATTAATATATATTATAAGACAGGTTACAATATTATAAGACAGGTTACAAATCGTAAAGTGCTACTACACAGTTACTAATATTTGACTGTGCAAAAAATATTTGTTAGGTACCTATACCTACTAATAAAATACATTATGACAAAACGGTAAGTATCGTTTTTTTATAAGCTCTTATTTAACTTGCAGTTTATGTACATATTTATGTATCTATGTTTGATAAGGTGTAATCTTGCAACTTAATTTTAAGCAGTTATCCCCAATCGATTGAGCTGAAATTTTGCATACATAATATGGTGACAGCGAGCTGATCTGATGATGGAGTCAGGAGCTGTTCAACGGAACTCTTCACTAAATAGTCGAATTGAGGCAAAACTTTGCATATCTATATACCTGGTCTGATGATGGAGGTCGGATGTAGCCATCGGAACTCCTCAACTACACAACATAACCACGTCGCGTTTGGGCTCGTTATTTTTATCTTGACGAGAACTAGAGCACAAGAATTTACAAAAGCTTGATTTAAAAAATATATTTTTAATAAAAAAACTTATTGTCATCTAAAATCGATGACGGCACCGTCAACGTTTCGAGTACCACTCACAGAAAGTTTTGAAAGTGAAATACTGATAAAATATGTAGGTATGCTTTTGAATATTGTGTGCGAGCTATGATCTCGAAGATCCATAGACAGCGCGTAGCGAGGGTCAACAAGTTCTGGAATTAAACAGTTATTGTAAAATTTTACTAAATAATCTTCCATAATATTTTCTTTCCAGAAAAAGAGATGACCAGCTGCTCTTTTTACAAATTCATATTTTCCATTGTATTTATACTAAATGACATCACAAACCCGCAATACTTTTTAAGACCTATCCAAAGACATGGAGAGTATGCGAGAAAAAAAAAACAACTGAAAATATATATTTATTTCTACCACATTGTCGGCGTGACTAGTATATTCATGCCAAATTACAGCTTTCTAGTATTAAGAGTATCTGAGCTAAGCTGCGGACGAATGGACGGAAATGGCAAAACTATAAGGGTTTTTTGTAAACTACGAAACACTAAAGAGCACTTTCAGTATTTCGAATTAAACAATTTTTCAGGACACTTTATTATTTTTTTAATATTTAATTATTTGCATCATGTACAACTTAAGTATATGCCATCAAAAACAACTTGTAAAAATTAAAATAAAAAGCCAATTCTCGCAACGCAACTCAGTTCTTCTATCGTAAAAAGTTGTGAGATTTCAATGTCTGTCTGTCTGTCCAAAAAATGACCTGCACTGTTTCGAGAAAAGGATGGTACGACTGTGCCGCTTTTATGCTTAACTTGGCGGGGGCACTACCGTGCCCCCAGATAAACCTTGCCTTGATAATAACAAATACCGACCTTTTTAGAAGGTTCAACATTTTTGGTTCAATGCGTATCGTATCATTCGTCAGTCATTCATCAGTCGTCAAAATTGATTAATGCTAGATTTGTTGCACACCAGCACTCGGAGTCTTTTTATAGTTTTGGGGATGTTTTTAAATTAAAAATAGCATATTTATAAGCTAGGGGTATATTTACATCGACAGCAAATTTCAATTTCATCCGTTTAGTCGTTTAAGTCTGATTGAGGTACAAACATCCAAACATACCTAACATCCGCACAAACAAATCAGATTTATAATATTAAATGTAGATAGATAATAAATATAAATTATATTCGTAATCGAAAATTCAGGTAATTTTTCGCATTTTGTTCAGATAAAGTATCAATTTTTTCCATCCATGTATAAAAAAACACGCTTGGTAATATAGGGGAGGCCGGGTTAAAACCGTACTAAGGGTCATGGTACCTTTTTAGAACTTTCATTTCAAAACAGAAATGTATCAAATCATTATTTATATTTATTTAGTAGGACTAATTAGGGACACAAACAGGTTCACATTTTTCTGAAATTTAATATTTTTATTAAAATAACAATCAAATACGAAACATCTGCTTATTTCGATTTTGCTCCAACGCGACGTATGCAAAAAGGTAAAACCGTAAACTATTATCATACTGTTTCGAAACGTAACTCGATGTAACGCATCTTCTACAAAAAAATCATCCAACTCTTTCATAGTCTGTACAGTGTACATGAGCCCAGCCCTTACAACTCATGCATTGTACCTAACCTTCATCTGTGTGGCTTGCACCAAATTCGTCAAGGCAATACATTATACAAATGTTATCATTAGTTTTGCATGTCCACTATTTTACCCCAGTATCCGGTTATGTCAGACTTCCCCTAAATTCGAAGAAAAATGTGACGTGGACGTGCTTCCCCGAGCGCGTCTGAGCGCTGACTGACGTGCCGACTTGAGGTGAATGTGAGTTTTGTATGGAAAAATGTATGGATAAGTTTTATTGCATTTTATATTGTTCATAAATGAAAAAGTAAATTATTTGAAAACAAGATAATGCCACGCGGTATAGAGAAATATAAAATCTACAATTTCGTATTATTTTCAAATAAAAATATGCTGTGGGTCTAAAGATATTGGTACCTAACCAGACCCCATTTTTCGACATTTTCAGCGGTTCTTGCGACGGTAAAAACGTATTTTTTTGAAAATGTTGTATAGAACTGGCCAGTTTTTATTATCTACTATTAAAGATGAATATATTATCAGTAATTTTGTATCATTATATCCTCACAATTGTGATTCCTGGTTTTTAAATCGGTACCTGAAAATCATTGAAATACGTGTGTGGGTGTGAGCCGGGCCTTAAGCTGAAAACATAATAGCAGAAACTTTTCACGATAAAGATATTATTTCAAAAGGATACGTTTTAGAATTTATGATCGTAATATTTTATATACCTACTATTAAAATCAACTTGTGATTTATTGTTAAAGATAGGTAATATGTAGATCTAGAATTCTATTAGAAGATTTTTGATAAGTAATTATACATAATTTATATCATTAATTTATTCGAAAAGCTAAGGCGGACCACGCGCCGACGTGTATTTGTCGTCATTGCAGCGGTCGGTAGGATTATTTATCGAAGTGATTAAAGATGGGTACATCTTTGTTCACATATACTAAACATTATAAAATAGGAGATGTGGCTTGTTCACAAGTATTTATTTTTTCGTTTCGAACAAAAACAATCGTCGACTGGGAGCAGAACATGGCAGAAATGGCCTTAGCTATTCAACAAATTCTGCTATTATTTCCCTCATTATCATTTTGGACTTCGCCATATTTGATTTCACATTATAACTTTCCCAAATAATAATAATACGATACCATCAACATGGTAATAAAGTAAATTACCGGTATTAATATATTACGAAATACGTATCGTAAGTAATATAATTTTGTTTTTAGGTATACCTACCTACACCGCCTGAACAATCCTCTACGTATTCATCTTTATATTCGTTGTCTGGAAGACATCGCTTTTTAGCGATAACACCCAGTACGCAGTGTGCAAATTTGTTCTAGTAAGTCTACGCGAAGGCCGTGTCCCCATGTATGTGGTGCGGCGTCTTTCAACATGAAATGTTGTGTCGTCGTGACATGAAAAGACACGGCGGCGTGCGACGGAAAGTTGCCATGCAAATCGTAAGTCACCTTTTGATCGCGTAAAAGGCACCATTTCAAGTCACGGCGACCATGAGAAACCGCGATGCTGCGCCGCGGAAAATCACTGGCGCGGCGTACCGCAGCAAATTTTTTTAGGGTTTCGTAGTCTGCAAAAAACCCTTATGGTTTTGCCATGTCTGTCCATCCGTCCGTCTATCCGCAACTTATATAAATATAATATACATAATGAATGAATGAATATGAATATACATACTCGTATTAGTCACGCCGACAAAGTGATAGAATAAAATCTTAAAAATCATTTTGTAAGGGTGGGTACATGTAAAGTGGGTAAATGTTTTTTTTATTTCTCGTGTACTCCATGGGTGTCGTTTGATAGGTCTTTAAAAAATATTGTGAGTTTGTGAAAACAACTTTTCGATCAAGGGAGCCGTTTGTTAAATATTAAGCTTTAAAATGCAAATTTTTGTTGGAGTCGAGTGTCCTCCCCCCCCCCTCGAAAAGTTAAACTATATGGCTACTATTGGCACTGATAGCCTCTGGGCTAAGCTGCGGACAGACGGACATGGTGAAACTATAAGGGTTTCTTGTAAACTACGAAACCCTACATTGCACGTGGCCCGACACGCACTTGGCCGGTTTTTCGTTGTTTTTCATTGATTTGAATAAAAAAATCGCTCGCTTAATGTAAAGCGGAGTAACTCAAAAAATTGATTTTTCGAGTTTTTTTAATAAAACGCATTATTTAGATGCAAATAATAAGTTGCGTTCAACAGGCGCTTCAAAGCAAGTCAATTGAACAAATATGTCACTAATATTTTTTTAAGTCTTGTATTAAAAAATCTATTCACAATAATAATTATTTTATGAAATGATATTAACGGAAATACCTTTATAACATTAACATTGCCCAAACAAATGTATATTTTTGTATTTATCCTATAATATAGTGTACGGCGAATTCGCAAAACTTTAAACTTGAATTACCAAAAAGTTGAAATTTTGGATTACTTCACTTTATTTATAAGCGTGCGAAAATGTCAACATAAAATTCTTTTGTTTCTTACCTTATAGTTAAACCTAGCATTTTCATGGCGCGCCATCGTGTCATGATTTACGACATGAAATGTCGACATTTACGCCTCGCATGGCATCTCTCCGTGGCAAGCCGCCATGACTTTTCAAGTTGCGGCGACGCATATTTTCATATCACAACGACACAACTTTTCATGTTGAATGGCGCCGCACCACAGACATGGGGCCACAGCCTAACATGACTCGATCGTTTGAAGACCGTCTACGCCGTAGACGAACTACGCGCGCACACCAATTGAATGGAGGGGCGAGACTTTATATCGTAGACGGTCTACGCGTTTGCTACGCGTTTGTAGATCAGACTACGGAGTGAATAGGCGAGCCTTGTTATTATTGTTGACAATAAAACCACATGCTACGTGTTTGTAGCATAATTGACTGGAGTGAAGAGTCTTATTTTGATTAGCGGATAGCGTAAGTGTCTACGCGTATGCCACGGCCTACGTTTAAATACGCTAGGAAGGAGGCGGGTCATATCATTGTAGATGATCTACGCTGTAAAACCAGTAAGTCCTTTGTCGTTGACTAGAATATGTAAATACGTTGTTTTTTTGTCGTCTGGTCGTCACATAGATGGATAAAAATACCTGTGCTCCTAGGGCATCTGAAGTCTTCTGATGCGGGTAGTCCATTGGAGGGGCATAGACAGTAGTGTGCTGTTTTGTTAAAAGGCCTACAAGCCGCCTCCTTTCCGCATGATGATAGGGTACACGACCCTTGGAGATAGTGAGTCTTTGCTGAAACATTAACAATCATGGCAATAAAATACACAATTTTATCGAAAACGTCGGTCAAAAAATTGCCTCAATTATAAAACATCGCGTCCGTTTTAAATTAGTAGGGGATTACTTGTTTACTTGATAATACATATTTACATTCACGTCACTCTTTTTTAAAGGTGCGTAAAGTACCTATGTATATGTCATTCACAGAGCCACACTCAATTAAGGGACACAAAACAAAACTAGAGTTTTCTGTTTTACAAAGAATAAAGGCACTTAATTATGTCTAGCTATAGCCATTTAACAGGCATTACTAACTCAGTTAATTTACTCAGAAGCTATTCAATACCTTTGATGTAATGAACAATTCAGAAGTATTATAAACTCCTTGACTAGCAAGACTTCCAAGACCTTCAGGTGTTACGAGGTAATACCTACCCTTTAAAGTTGTTTTGCTAACCCTGATAATTTAAGGTCTCTTAGCTATTAAACTTATACTGACATTGAACTGACGATCGACTTTGTGTTCGTCACAATTTCTGTAGATTTGATTGAGTGAGCTTACACCTTACAAACACTATTAATAAAAATTTACTTATCCAAAGATCATCTGAGGTTACACCAAGACTTGTTAATACCAGCTTAATGTAAGCAACTCCATTTCTAATCCTTGTTTATTAATATTGAATTCGACTAGTCCAAACGTAAGCGTTGGACTAAATTTAATCCTGCGCTAGTCTACGTTTATTAATGAGACGGTACGTGAGCACGAAAATTTACATAATTTACGAGTGATACCCATAACAGTCTAGGAATCAATGAAACGACATCACGTCAATGTGACCGTAGCTTTATCCTGGACAGATTTGGAGATTACCGTGGAAATGTAAACATGCTTATCTGCTAAAATATCAAACGCGTAGGTGGTCTTGATAAGGCACAATAATGATCAAGTACCTAGGTAGGTGGGGTGGATAGGTATGTACTGTACACATAGGAATATGCAACATGTTACTCGTAGTTTACATAACCTAGAAGCGAGCGTTATTTACCAAAATGTTAATGATAATATCCTAACTAATGAATGCGAAAGTGTGCGTAAAAGGTTTGTTTGTTTGTTTGTTCTTCTATTTAGAAACGCGGCAACGTGTCCGTCAAGTGTGTAACAAGAACCATTTCAAGCCACTTTCGACCCCAACTTAATTCAGAGTATATTAAACCCACACTCTTGAAATTTTGTGTATCTATCAAGATATTATTTAGTTCTTACTCGCAAGCAGCTCATCTTCAGGTCGCGATTCCTCTCGCGGCACTCTCGCCAACTTTTCTACGTGTTCCCGATATCTCTGAAAAAAGGAAATATCTCAATGAGAACAACAATAATCTAAGTATTAAAACAGTCTTTGCACTGAGTGGCTGAAACGCCGAAATGAAGGGCATGTACGGCTTATAAAATATATGGCCTACCGGAGCAACGACTAGGTACACTCTAAATAGTAGGCTGCGTTCTAAGTAAGGCCTAAGGTCATTTTAGGGAACATATAAGCCACTAGTTATTATAAAATAAAACATAGACGAATTGAGAAACTCCTTCTTGTTTTAAAGACTGTTAAAAATATTATCGTCACTGAGAATTAATGGCATGACATGTATTGTACATTCCTTGGATATTTCAAACATTATTTTCTTTACGTTATGCAAACAGAAGTGAGAATATCGGTTCAAGGAATTTCAACACAGATTTCGACAAAAAGAAAGATATCGTACCTCTACCTAAAATAGAGCAATAACTTAATTTTTGTAGAACTCGGGTACAAAAGGTTTCATTGGGTTTAGATTTCGTAAAACAATTCAGATTTTTTTTTGTCTCAAGGTGGAGACGGTCAATTAAGTTCATAGCTAAAATATATATGTTTCAGTGGGATATTTATAAATAATTTTTAATTAGTGTATTTTTCTGCTGGACAAAATACTTGCAACTTTGACAGTTTATTTTATTTTACATAATCTCGGGCGAATATCCGATTTTTTTATGTCTTTTGGTATTTATATTTTAAACAACCCTGTAGTTCTCTAAGCTACTACTACCTAAGTAACTACTTTAAAAAAAAATATTGGCTTCATTTACTAACTTTCATAGTTCACTTTTGCCCAGTCTTCTTTTAGGTAGGTGCTTACCTACAGTTCTGAAAGTGAACTCATCATAAAGAGGTATATTATATACTTAGGTACCAACTTAATTAATTACTTATGTAAAGTAGCGTAACCGATACTGCCTGACTCTTGCTATAAAAGCCGATTGAGATAAAATGTAGGTACCTAATCAACCTACCCACTATTTATCATGGTGTCTGTTCTATAACGTATACATTAACATCTCTGTTAACCATTTTATCCGATGTCATAATCATTGCTATCAATCTTGCCATAAGGTACCTACATATTGCTAGCCATAGAACGCATTTCCATATAGATTGTACCAGTCAATCTTTTCGAACGACCTACCTACAGGCTACATTCTGCTACCAGGGCGCCATAATAGCTGGTCTATATAGTTCATGAACTGCCCACCTATTGACTTGTTCATAATCTAGGTCTATTTCGTGATTCCACCTGCATAATATGGGCAAAAAGTGTCAACATCGCTTCATCGCAACCCGCTTCACATATCAAACAGGCTATTAACACTTAATTAGAATCAATTTTCTAGTTAATTTGTCATACGTTAGGAATGTTTAATCAGAAAATTAACATCGAGATGTATTCAAACCCTTTACCAATTGTAATAGAGGCACGATCTCGTAATCTCTACTGATAGATCCGCCCTCGCATTTGTGCTTACGCGAATTCGGTCTATTTGGAGCTCCGAGTGTTCGAGTGCGGCAGTGATTTACGTGTGTTTTGCACTTAAAATTAGGCGTATTATGGCTTGTAATATTTTAAGTATTGTAATAAAATTAAAGTAGCTACGGTTGGAGCGTTGCATTATCTGCGGAACGGTCGAGATGCTCAGCATAAAGTTATTTCGGCTACCTTATCGTGCAACTGGCGCACGCGGTGGCCTCGGGTTACGATAAATTAATATCGTATACCTAAGGCGTTATTATTATATTGTTGATGTTTGTTCGTAACCTGAATAACTTCTGACAACGATATAGTTGGACAAAATTAATTATTTCACACTTTTATGTACCTATTCATAGAATTTATCTTAATTGCAAAAGGTAGGTTATTAACATCAGCGCGAAAAAATAAATAAGATAGTGAGGTTAAAGTTGTTGAGCTTTTATTAAAAACGACGTTTTTTTACTTATGATCAAACCTAAAGAATTGTTAATTGCATTGTTTGTTCGACTAGTACCTAGATAGAAAGGTCCTGGAAATAGACCTATCCAACGTTCCAATCTATCTTCGCAAACGAGGCTGTTTATTTGAAGAGAATTGATTGGTAATGAGTATGTTGGCCTCCCTGCTTTATCACGTTTCCGTACACACGTGTAGGCTCTACAATGTATCATCCAATCTAATCATCTTGCATGTTGCACTTTCATAATTGTGAAAGTTTATCGACATAATACATACTAACTTTGTTATAAAACTCCGAATATCAGTTCTTCACCAAAATTAAATGGGAGATCAAAATGTACGTAGTTTATATGCAACTATATAAACAACTATGTACTAACTTTTTATCGAGATGTGTTTTGTTTTTTAGGGTTCCGTATTCAAAGGGTAAAAACGGGACCCTATTACTAAGACTTCGCTGTCCGTCGGTCTGTCCGTCTGTCCGTCTGTCTGATCACAGGGCTGTATCTCATGAACCGTGATAGCTAGACAGTTGAATTCAAATTTATTCAAATTTATTTATTAATATTGACATAATATACAGTGAACATAATTAAATGAATCCATAGGCTCTAGTTGAAATTTACAACATTAACAATTTTAACTCGTGCGCGAGTCTAACTAAAAACAGAATAAAATAAATGTTTAAGTGGGGCTCCCGTACAACAAAAATGTTTTTTGCCGTTTTGTTATAGATAGTAGAATAGTACGGAACCCTTCGAACACATAATTTTGTAAATACTTATATATATTACATAATAACACCCAAACACAGAACAAACATCTATGTTCATCACACAAATATTTGTCTTGGGTGGGGATCGAACCCATTGCTACTTACAGGGCTACTTCGTGCTTCATGCAAATCAAAGAAACAAAGGCATATTTTCTATCCTCATTGCTCAACGAATAGGTAAGCTTGGGAATTTAGAGGTTTTTTGTAGGCCTACTTTATTTGTTGATGACCTACAAACTTTAACCATTTATCTATTTTAATTATCTATACATACTAGCGACCCGCCCCGGCTTCGCACGGGTAGCATGTTATTATACATATAAACCTTCCTCCTGAATCACTCTATCTATAAAACAAAACCGCATCAAAATCCGTTGTGTAGTTTTAAAGATATAAGCAAACATACATACGCGGGAAGCGGAAAGCGACTTTGCTTTATACTATGTAGTGATAATAAAACTGTAGAAGAGTTCAATTCTGTACATTGAATGAAAACTAAAAAAAAATACTCCTAGAGGCCTTTATACAAGTAACACAAGCCAAAAAAACATTTTGAAATTTTTGTCTGTCTGTCTGTCTGTCTGTTGTCTGGCTTTCACGCAAAAACTACTGGACGGATTTTAATGCAACTTTTATATAGGCAACATATAGGCAACAATTTATTTTGAATATTGGAATTCCAGATGTGAAACTATCTGTCGACCAGCGAAGCGGGCACGGGTCAACTAGTGATTAATAATCATTTAGTTATATTTATTTATCTATCTACTGTGCATCTGATAATTCACATAAGGATTTTTCACTTCAAAAAATCAGACCAAATTAAATCACAACACCTTCCACATTTATTTTGTCTGTTGAATAATATTCCAGTAGAATGAGATATCTATTTCGCATGATTGACTCCCAGAATTGACACGACCTCTCACCTAATGGCGGCCACATACGTAGTGGTATACCTGAACGGTATACCGGAACTTAAGGCTTTTGCAAGTATACCTAACGTCCATAGTGACCACACACGATTCAAGTATGCCTGTGCGGTCTCAGTTCTGGGCCTGTGACAAACCGAAGAAGTCGTGTTGTGCACTAAGTATTTTGTGAAATAATGCCACTGGTTCTATCTAAAGTGACACCCACAAATGATGACGTTTTGGCTATTGTTGGTTTGGTGCTAGCTATTAAGAAAAAAGAGAAGTGTAAGAAGAAACGTTCTGTATGGTGTAAAGAATGGTTACTGAAAAGAAATAAGTATAAATAAATAAACAAATAAAAAAAAAAAATTAAAAAAAAAAAATTAAATGAAAATAAAAATAAATAAATATAAATAAAAGTAATAATAATAAATAAACACACACAAGTCACAACACAACCGACCGAAGCACTGGCGCGCGTGCGACTGAAGCGTTCCGACACACACGCTCATGCATACATGCACAAACTTGTTTGCGCCGGTATACAGATAGTAGTTTTGATCTGCCTACCAGACTTGTGCAAGTCAGGAAACTTGTGCAAGTTTTGTCACACACACGCTTCGGTATACTTGCACAAGCCTTAAGTTCCGGTATACCGTTCAGGTATACCGCTACGTATGTGGCCGCCAAGATCTCGCCATAAAATTATTTTGTGGTCTATTAAAACATATGTTTTTCTTGTAAGCTTGTCAGGCAGACGCTGATTAGTAACGCTCGTTTAATACGAGTTGCTAGAATTTATTCAAAAAACGTTTCACGCTTTTAATGGTAAGAATTTACTTTTCTTAGTTTCTAAAACGGTTTTAGACTTTGTAATTTAGAAACCTCTCAAAATGACGGTTATAATAACAGAGCGTAGCTTCCTCTTTCACAACTGTTGATAATGTGCCACCGTTACTCAAAACACCTAAACAACTATTCATAATGTTAACATTGGATGTTAACTACCAAAGATAGTTTGTGTTTCGAAAGAATCAATTAAAAGATCTGTCAGGGTACTTCTGAAATATTATAGGCACAGACCGGAAGTTTTTAATGCGAGGTACCTAAGTAAGTAGGTACTTAACTATTAAATTTATAATTATTATTCATAGATAGATACACCCGGTACCTATACATAAACAGACAGACATTATACCTAATTCAAATCTAAACAATTTTTTGTTTTTTGCTGTTTCTTTCGCTTATTTAGGGGTGTACCTAAATACTTTTTTTTATAAAACACTAGGACTTATTCAAACCACGTTTTATTAAATACTAGGGCCCGCCCCGGCTTCGCACGGGTAGCATGTTATTATACATATAAACCTTCCTCCTGAATCACTCTATCTATTAAAAAAAAACCACATCAAAATCCGTTGTGTAGTTTTAAAGATATAAGCAAACATACATACATACATACATACATACATACAGACGCGGGAAGCGGAAAGCGACTTTGCTTTATACTATGTAGTGATTTATTAGTAGTAGCGAATCTGCCGAATTACAAATCTGTCCAACACCGAACAAAGGTTTAAAACAATCAAAGTTCAGAATACCTGCTTTGTCATAGCAGATTAATTCCTTTTATATCCCCTTCATAAGTTTCCGTGTTCGTGAGAGTATTCAGCCCACCATCGCTTATTTTCGTCTCAGGATTGTTTTGACAGCTAAGATACATCCAACATTTTCTCTTTAGTGTTGTTATACGGCTATAACAATAGGAGTGTAATCGGAAAGAATTTATGGGGTGCCTAATGGATGAACTTTAGTTTTAAAAATGATTTTATAACCGATTTAAATTTTATAGCGAAATTAAACGACGAGCTTTACGTAAGTTAGTACGAGAACTGCAGGATACTAATAATATTTACCTAGTAGGTAATATAACTGGCAATAATAATGTATCTAAAGGACTCGAGGCGTATATTTGTCAAGTGCCGTAAATTATGGCTTACAACCTTTATAGCAACGTTAAATGACTAGCTATGTGGTTATGTTATACTGACAAAATAGTTTGATATTGAGAACCGTTTCTTTTGGCAAGTAGCTAACGTACTCCGGTTACAGTAGGTACATACTCTGTATTTCCATTATTATGTGCTCCGAGATATAGGTACGATCAACATCAATGTAGATGATGGCTGGAAAAAGTTTCAAAGGGGTTTATAGATGAAACATAAATATCTTTGGATTTTTGTTGTGAATATTGAAGTGTTGCGAGTATTTACTTTATAGCTAGCAATAGAATTGACTCAAAACCGTGATCAGTTCTTGAAATAAATCGTTTTTTTGCTCCGAAAAAGTCGTCAATTTCTGCAGACTGTACTTACTCGTAGATACACGAGAAATGTTTTAAATAGGGTATTCAAGTACATAACCTTGAAGAGATGTTTATTAAAAGGATCGCATCGAAAAAAGTTCGTAAAAACTTCTGAGTAATATTATTGCAGACGTCATTCCACATGAAAAAAGTCTCGTCATAGGCTTTGTCAAATAAACCGTGCAAAATTTCCACGTGATAGGACTAAAAGTCTATAAGTCAAATAAAGGGTTTCACTACGACCATAACTAGAAACCTTAGAGAGTAAACGAAACTTTATTCACAACCGATTGCTGATTTAAAATACGGGGTATTGTATTACAAAATGAAATAGGTAATGTCCCAATAAGCTTTGACAGTGCAACGGCATCTCAAATACATAAAATAAGAAATGTATTTTACCTCACTTGAACCCAGCAGTGAATTCCAAACGAATAGTTATTTTTTGCGTCGTGTTGTTTTCAGGGTTCTGTTTAAATCAATAGGTAAATAAATACCTTATTGTAGGACTTCGTCTAATCTGTCTGTCCGCATTTGAGGTTCCTAAGCAACTAGGTAGTTAGGTAAGGTAGCATTGATTTGTCGCCGTAAGCTGTAATTTTCTTTTTAAAATCTGGAATTAATTTTAATAACACTAATATTTTTTCAATCCTTGGAAACTTTTAAGGGGCTCTCCAGGGTCGCTGATTGCTCTTTTTCGAAACGAAAAAAGAAATACTTCTGAACAAGCCACATCTCCTATTTTTATGAGTATATTACTTCAGGTTCCTACCTAGATTTCTATTAAGCTGAAAACATAATAGCAGAAACTTTTCACGATAAAAATATTATTTCAAAATGATACGTTTTAGAATTTATGATCGAAATATTTTATATATCTACTATTAAAATCAACTTGTGATTTATTGTTAAAGATAGGTAATATGTAGATCTAGATTTCTATTAGAATAGATTTTTGATAAGTAATTATACATAATTAATATCATTAATTTATTCGAAAAGCTAAGGCGGACCACGCGCCGACGTGTGTTTGTCGTCATTGCAGTGGTCGGTAGGATTATTTATCGAAGTGATTGAAGATGAGTACATCTTTATTCACATATAGGTACTATACATTATAAAATAGGAGATGTGGCTTGTTCACAAGTATTTATTTTTTCGTTTCGAACAAAAAAAATCGTCGACTGGGAGCGCCTTTATTGGCCTTAGCGTACATGCACTTTGCATGTATCTATTGTAATTTGATTTATTTTCGTGTAAGTAAGCTGTTTTCCCAAAATTCTAAAATAAGTAGCGCGAGTTTGAGATCCGCGAGATGACGAATGACTCGTATAAAGTCGCTTAACTTTTTTTATACATGGCTTGACTCTATTTTTGGGCCTCCTGTATAATAAGATTAATTAGGTTAGTTTGCTTAGTTTACTCGTAGCTGCATACTTTCAGATTTATCAGCAAATGTATAAGAATTGCCGTCTTATGAAAAGGGAAGTACCTAATCAGTACATAAAATTTCAAGGAAAAAAATAAATTTCTAATAATAGTTCAAGATTATTAACCAAGATAAGCATTAGCCGTTTTCAATTTAGTTACGTTTCCACAAATAAATATCGCTGGACAAAAACATTAAGAATATTCCGTTACTAAAAAAGTTGTCTACCTACGGAATTCTCGGCGCGTTTGAGGCAGTGGTAGGTATAACTGAAGCTTGTGCAAGCTGGTGCTTTCGATTATTGCGATGTCTGTCTGTTGTGTTGTGACATTTTAAAACGTTGAACAATAAAGGTGCTTTTATTGAGCTATTCGAACGAAGTTACTGTCAATATTGTACACACAACACTGAAGGTAGTGATTCGACTTTTCCAACCGCAAGAATATCCGTTACGACCACATAATAGTAAGGCTGTGGTCACGACCGAGTAAACGAGACTACTCACAGATTTTATTACAGTCTTGACATCCGTGGCTAAAGGGAAATGATAAAGTATATAATAAAAAAAATCATCTGAATTAAAATAAAATAAATTTTCTGTTGAAAAATATTTTTCAAAAGAAGCTTTAGTAAAAATTCTCCAACATCAGAGCCGTGCGAAGCCGGGGCGGGTCGCTAGTATACTATATAGTAAGGAGTTCCGTTGAACAGTTTCTGACTCTATCCTCTCCTCCTCTATATTTGACCCGCATAAACTAACTAATAACTGGTAACTAATAAATCTTTCGCATGCGGCTTTGTCTGCATACTAACCTACCCAGACAAAAGTATCCTAAGTTTCAATACAGGTTCAAAGAAGACGTGATCAGAAAAATCTTTTCATTTTTAACCAACGAAAAAAAGAGGTTATCAATTCGACGTTTAAATATTGTTTTTTTGTTGTTGCTTTTTATTACCGCGCTTATCTTTTTAAGTACCTGGTGATCCAATTTCCATGTATTTTTTTTGATTGTGTTGTGAATAGTCCCAAATTGGTCCAATTTAACTAATATTCCTTCATAAAACATAAGAAACAGATATCCGTCCTTTGACTTTTTGATTGATCGAAATATTTTCGTCTGTTTTCTTTTTAGTTTTTTAAACGCTATTACTTATATACCTACTCTATAGGTACACTATAAATATTATAAGACTAGCAGTCCGCCCCGGCTCCGCACGGGAGTAACGTATTATAACGATTTTATGGGTATTTTTTTACCCAGGTTACATTATCGAAGTTTTAATAGGAATCCCTATTTTTTTCAAACAATAAATATGGCCTATGTTACTCAGAGATAATGTAGCATTCTAAATGTAAACGATTTTTTGAAATATATCCAGTAGTTTTTGTATTTATTCCATATAAATATACAAAACATCTTTCCTCATAATAATATTAGTACCTATAGATTATTACACTCATAATAACTTTTGAATGGTATGGAATTTGGGAATGGTATAATTAAAAAAGTAATTTACAGGTACTGATATGGCCTTGAAAATGAAGTGATTTTTTGGATAAGGATTAATACCCAGGTACGAATAATGTGGCCTAGTTTGTACAGGCGGCGTTACCATTGCATATTTTAACATGAAAAAGTAGTTATTGTGACATAACTGTAATAGTTGGACATAATTATTTTGCTCTATTGTCAATAATTTCCGCAGCATACGCGATATAAAGATTTTTTTGGACTTTTTATCACATTTGGGTTATATTATTGAAGTTTTCATACGGATCCCTAATAGTTAGACATATGGTATTGTTGACTTATTTGTAGATATTGATGTCTTCTTTAAAACTGTAGCACATTACTTTGCTCTATTGTCAATAATTTCCGCAGCATACGCGATATAAAGATATTTTTGGATTTTTTATCACACGTTGGGTTACATTATCGAAGTTTTCATACGGATCCCTAATAGTTAGACTTATAGTATTATATTTTTTTTGTAGATATTGATGTTTTCTATAAAACTATAGTACATTACTTTGCTCTATTGTCAATAATTTTCGCAGCAAACGCGATATAAAGATTTTTTTAGGATTTTTTTTCACACTTTGGGTTACATTTTCGAAGTTTTCATACGGATCCCTAACGTTTTTGAAAATACTATATAGCCTATGTCCATCAGGGATAATGTAGGATTCTAATGGTAAAAGAATTTTTTGAATCGGTTCAGTAGTTTCGGAGCCTATTCGAGACAAACAAACAAACAAACAAACAATCAAATCTTTCCTCTTTATAAGTATATATATGTAAGTATAAGTATAAGTATAAGTATATAAGTATATAAGTATAGACAACTACAAATTCTCCAACTTGCTAATGCGTATCAAAGCCTGAGCTAGAAGGTACATTCGTTATTATAGTCTCTGTAGGCTTCGACTCGATTCTGGCACCCACACGTGACGTTCGCTAACAAATTACAACATTAACAACAGCCGACAAGTTGTACCTACAACGAGACCTGACATATTTTGTGCCCGACACGTTCCACGACTTGTCCTAATGTTGGCAAAACAATAAGCTACGCCTTCGAAAGCAGGTTGGTTACGCAGGTTTAGTGAATTAAAGGTTTTGTGCAACCATTTATGGAATAACATAGCGCCTGTGAAAAAAATACTCAAGTTTATGTTTACCGCAAAATCACATACACGCGATTATCGCTAAACGTATATGCTCGCCGTAAAAGCTTACTAGTAATCGTAATCGGCTTCAAGGTCTCAACTGTCAAACTCCCATTGTGTAACTGTCAAATGTCATATGATATATTTCCGTACCTCAAAAGAAAAAAAACGGAACCCTTATAGGATCACTCGTGTGATTGTCCTTACGTCCCTCCATTTCCCTTCCCCCATCTTCGAAACTCCTAGGCTCAAATTAAAAATAGTTCTTTACAGTTTACAAAAAAACCTATAAGAAAACCTTTGGTGCGCGAGTCCGACTCGCACTCTGGTTTTTTTTACCAATGAGAGTAGAAAAAAGCTTCAAGTACCTACTAGGTAAGTTGATTACCACCATTAACTAGGTACTATTTAGTTAAGCAGTAGGTTTACCCACAGTACCTACAGCACTAGTCCTGTTTTATGTGTGAATGCTGCTTGTCACTAATATTGTGGCTATTGTTAAACGCTTGCATCACACACCCACGGTTGTAAAACTTGAACAAACGCTTCAAATTGGAGATAACTGATTGGTTTTAGATTTAGACAAAGCGCTTGCGATATTGATGTGTCTAGTCTATCTCTAGTCATAATAACCATTGGCTTCTTTGTTTGTACAAAGCCATTGGCAGTTTTTTGTTTTTATTCTATGTGAGCCGTGGTGAAGGTGCCTTGACCTTCGGTGTTTTTTTTTCAATATAAATAAAAGATAATCACTACATAGTATAAAGCAAAGTCGCTTTCCGCTTCCCGCGTATGTATGTATGTTTGCTTATATCTTTAAAACTACACAACGGATTTTGATGCGGTTTTTTTTAATAGATAGAGTGATTCAGGAGGAAGGTTTATATGTATAATAACATGCTACCCGTGCGAAGTCGGGGCGGGTCGCTAGTAAATAAATATAAACAGGATCACGACTGTAATCCCTAAGTAGAGATAGATATAGACTAGACGCTTAGATCCTTTGAAGATGTCTAGTGGGGGTAGTCAGAGGCACGTCCAAACATTATATTTAGCACATGCCCAAATTTTGCAGCTTATATCATACTAACTGGTTCACTCACGATGTTTTCCTTCACCGTTTTGAGCACGTGTTTTAGATGCGCATTAAATTTTTTCGAGCAGAAAAATCATTGATGCACGCCGGGATTTGATCCACTACCTTCAGATTGAAAGTCGAGGTACATCCCACTCGGCCAACAATATGTATTTAAAAACAATTATTATAATGCTCGCGACAAAATTTCTAGTTTCTAAGCAAGCAAGCACGTCTATATTTCTTGTAAATGTAAATTCTACTTTAGACATTTTCAAAGATATCTAGAGCGGCTGGAGATCTGAATGGATGCACCTATACCTACTATATTCATCCCATAGAGTCGCCAGCATATTTCTATTTTTATGTTGCAGTAGTTGAAATTCATAAAGCTTTACAATATCACATGTCGTCTCGTTATGATTGAACCAACGGTTATTAAACATCAATCAGGTATAGCCGACAGGAATTCCGTTCCGGAATCCGGATTTCCTGATCTCCGCATTTCCTCCGAGATTGCTATCCAATGCTTATCAAAGAAAGGGCACTCACAAAATAAATAGGTTACTGTTTTTGGAACAAAAGAGGTACCTACCTAGCGCGCCGTATGGGCGCACCTGGCGCAGCTCGGGCCGATCATTAAAAATGTTTATTTAAAAATCCAACCGCTTAGAGCGCGGCAAACGCGCCGAAAGCTTATCTTTTTACTCGACTGCTCGTACGTTAGGGGGGTTTAAGTTTTTAAATAGTCTCAAAGGTGCCACGTTACCGGAAATATATGAAATTGCGAAAAATAGAATATGGTAAATAGCTTCCGCATGTAGCTTCACTCGGTTATGAGATAATGATATTCCAGTTGAAAACATAGTATAGAAATAACATCCTCACAAAACTTCGCATTTATGTTAGTAGGTCTATCAGATTTTAAAATATATTTTGTACATTTGAAAATTACGCGTAAGTACCTATTAGGTATGTACGTATTGTACGTACATACCTACGAATCAATTTCATAAAGCTTTTTTGAGTGAAAAACTTATCTTGCTAGTTGGATACAATAATAGATTTTTTATTTTGACCATAAGACTATCATTCAATATTAATTTATTTTTGACATGTACCTACCAACAAGTTAGCAACAAGTGATCATCTAGGATACAGTCTGCTCCTTGCTGCTACAACTTCTACATATAAAAAGTGATAAAACACTAAAAGTGTCAACCGTTTCGAGTCGGAGGCGAGGACGTCAAGCAAGGCACAAAATACTACCCAAAATTGTTTACTCAGCAGTAAAAGGCGCTTAGACGCTCTTACTAAACTAAGATATAAACTTAAAAAAAGCTCTCAGTAGATCAAACAAGACGAGTGTCGTCGGTCGACAGACGGAGCGGTGTCGTATTACACGGTTACTCGACGGGTCACATTTGTCCTAATAAACACCAGATTGGTGTCAAAACGAGCTTTTTATGTTACCATCAACCCGTAAAGCTTGAAACACCCTATGCATCGTATAGTGTTTGTTTTTAGTCAATCTACCGCGAAGGTTGCAGCGATCTTTGATCTGCCGATTTTAATTTTGAGCAATGACTATGCGGACTATACATTTTTTGCTTCCTGTGAGCTGGTTTTTCTACCCACTCGTACCTTAAGGCGAGTAATAAAAGTTTTTGATGAATGCAGAATCGTTTTTTCTCAATAACCGCAAAATATACAGTTTTGTTTTTTATGACAAAGATAACTTAAGGATATAATCTAGATAAATTACAGACAGAAACACGATTAGTGAAACTTTTCTCGATAGATTTATTTTCCAAAGTTGGCTCTTCAAAAACACGAGTTTCGTTTTTAATCAAAGCTATGAATAGCTAAACAGTTTATTTTTATATAATTCGTAAGATAATCATACTAGCTAAATAAATTACAGACAGATTCTTTTTAAATATGATGGTTTTCGAGATAATGCAGTTTTATCACTTTTTCCGTCTTATCCGGGTAGACTCAGCCCATACAAAACGTCAAAAATTTCACTTATCACCTTAAACATGTTTTTTGTCTCACTCATCTCACGGCTCAAACTGAAATTGTTTTCATCGAGGTGTATGATTATTGGTAAGCCACACCCACAAACATCCAAACATACAATCATCCTCACAAATTTACGGATATATAATATTTATAGGATTAGTAGGCTAGTAGGATTTTATGTTTATTGCGCTTTTCTAATACTGACCTATAAATATTTATGGTTAGTTGACCCAGTATAAACAACAACAAAAACAAATTGTTATAGTCAGTAAGTACTCGTAATTGTTTTACAGTATCAAGTGAACTTTCAAAACAAATTAGCTTATGTCTTGTGAAATCACTTCATAAGTTTATGGTTCAATAAAATCGCTATTGCGAATTTTCTTTACGAGCCTTACGTATTTTCATATAGGTATTTCGTATAGTAAACTTATAGTACCTAGTTACTGCTTGTGTGGCATAACTGGGACATGACATGACATAATTTTATTTAACTGCTCTACTCGTGCGTTTATGAGCTACTAGCTTCCGACCACGGCTTCACTAGCATGGTACCTACCTTGATAAAAAGTAGCCTAGGTAATTGTTATTCCAGATCATAGGCAATGTATATTTCAAGTTTCATTCAAATCCGTTTAGGCGATTGGGTGTGATTGAGACACAAACATACAAACATCCTCACAAACTTTTGCATCTTAATATTTTAAGAGTATAGAAATTATTATAAGATCTTAGAAGTAAAGAAAAAGTATCGTGTCGTATCGTGCTGTGTATTTCGGACAAAAAAAACTCGATATCGAAAAATATTTAAACCATGATGGTTTTGTCGAATCTTTGTTTGGATCATGACTTCTCTGTGGCCTGAGCATGAACCAATATCGTATCGATAACGTATCGTCCAAATGCCAAAACTGTCACTTTTACTATACTTACAATAATTGATATTTGGACGATACGTTGTCGATACGATACTGGTTCAAGCTAACCCCCCAAGAACCGGGTAGGTAGGTATGTGGTATATCTGTGTGGTATATGTGGTATACCTACTCTATGAAATGTCTAAAATTTAGATAATTTTAATCATTATAATTTCTAATTGGTATTAATTATGGTTATTATGTAGCCTAACCTACCTGTTCAAGTTTATTTTAAGAACCTTTTACTACCTACGCTGTATTTTACTTTCAACACGGGTGTAAAATGCTCACAAATTACTTCTATAGTGGGTGCAGAGGCCAGGGTTTACTTTCACGCATCTTCAGTGAAAGTGTCAGGATACTTACTGCTGTTTATTAACACCTATTGTTTCTCTATTAAATCTTGTCTTTCAACAGAACTTTGTAAGCTACATGAAGCTTTTCTATTACAAAGATGTGAAGAGTAAAACTTAAAATAGTTTTTTTCTTTTAAAGCGGCGACGGGCTTGCAACCTGCCACGTATGGAATGCTAACTACTGCAAAATATGTACGTCTGTCTTTCTGTTTGTCTGTCACAAGGTTGTATCTCATAAACCGCAATAGCTAGACAGTTGATATTTTCACAGATTATGTATTTCTGTTGCCGCTATACCATCAAATACCTACTAAAAACAGAATAAAAAAAGTATTTAAGTGGGGCTCCCATAAAACAAACGTGATTTTTTGTCCGTTTCTTATAGGTACGGAACCCTTCGTGAGTGAGTCCGACTCGCACTTGGCCGGTTTTTTTATTTATTATTATTTATGTAAATGCTTAAGTTAGATACAGACTCGTAACTTAAGCAAAGTTAAAGTCTGTTTGCACGCGGTGATTGTTAATCGGCTCAGGACATGGGCTAAGTCGATCTGGATTACTTCGTTTATTACCTAGAATAACGTAGAAGCAGTATGCAAGCCGCCGGCAGAAGCTAGCAGTCAGTTATTATTAGAACTAAACAATGTCATCTGTCCTTCACTCTACTAGGGGCCTAATGCGGATACTGTGCATTTGGGCCACGCGGATTGCTGTCGCGTACAATCTGCGATATATTCTGTGGCTCAGTTCCGATCCAAATGCTCCACTTGGGATTAGGGATGTGAGTAAAAATACTAGGTACATAATAAACTAGTCTACAAATGTTATCGCAGATAGTAGTTATGAGCGCTAATATCATGCCGGTGACCTGGACAATGACCCAGAGAGATAGGGAGATCCTAGAAGCTTTCGAAATGTGGTGCTGGAGAAGGATGGAAAGGATAAGCTGGACAGAAAAAATTACAAATATAGAGGTTTTACGTAGAATACAGGAAAAAAGGATCCTATTAACAACGATTGAGAACAGAAGAGGGAAGATGGTTGGCCACCTTATACGGCACGACAGTTTTATAAAGACTATAATGGAAGGGAAGATTGAAGGGAAGAGAGGAAGAGGAAGGCCACGAATAAGCTACATGAGCCAGATAAAGGAGAAAATAGCTGTCGTGTCGTATAAGGAAGTTAAAGAGACGGCGCTGGAGAGAAATAGATGGAGAGAGCTGCATCAATTACACCGACAAGAGCACAGCTCTTAAGTTAGAAGAACAAGATAATAAGTAGCTTTTCTCACGAAAGAAACGCAAATATTCTCAAAATAATATTTCCGAAAAAAAACATGATTTTTTAAATTGGTTGACTTCACTGCTCAGATTGAAGAAATGTAGGTTGTAGGTTTGGTTTCCATAGCAAACATTAGTGTGATGAACATAGATGTTTGTTGTGTATCTCGATAAGTATTTATTTACTCAAAAGCTTGTGTATTCTATAGCTGGTTCTTTTAATATAGGTATAAAAGCTGGGCTTAGTTTGATAGTGCTGTAAAAAATGTACAACAAAAATATTACTATTGTCTTATGTGTTAGTGCCAAGAAGAGGACCGTGTCAGTAAGTATACCTTCGAGTACCTGATGCAAAATAAAAAGTCTAAGAAACAACTATATACTGTCCTACGCTAAGTATAGGAAAGCGATGAAAGTAAGCAATGAAATAAAAGGGAGGCACTTAAGTTAACTTCAAGACTTTATAATCCAGCTTTATTCAGCTGTCTTCCAGCCCTATTTCCGAGAGCTGGCACACATTACAATCACGATCCTTTAATTAGATGTGCAACACTAATCGCGCACGCGCAGTTTACGCAATGCTCTTGGATCGATGCACTTGTTCGCATACATGTTTGTTGATCGAGGGAAAGCCGATAAACATTTTGTGGCAACAGCCACCTGCAAAAATAAACAAGAGACTGCAACCATCTATTGAGTTAGTACCTATGTTTGTACCAAGAGGTTGTAGCCAACTCTGTCTGATACCAGCTGATAGGTACCTAAGGGACTTTTTGGCCGATTTTTATCGCACACATACGCACGAAGCACAGACTGCTATTAATTACAAGTCAAATCTTACAAATGATTCTTAAACTGGATCCCTGGGTCGTCTTTAGCCTAACTTGCTCCGAGGTGCGATCCTACCTTAGGCACCCCATAACCAACTCCTCAGCTTCTTATATTGAGTTAATTTTGAGCTGAGTACCTAATAATCTTCCGGGTCTAGCCTAGGCCTAAGGTAGGATCGCACCTCGGCGCAAGTTAGGCGACTATTCTGAGGGTAGGCGCCTAAGGTTGCCTCGGAGACCCCGAACGCTCCTTAATACCGAGGTTTTGAGGACATTCTGACATCAAAGGGATAGCGCCAAGCACTTCTTGCACCCTCTAGTAGATACGGCTATGACTGAAACTTAACTGCATAAAAGCACCTACCTCCTACTAGCTAGGTATTTCATTGAAAGTTAAAGCGCTACGGGTTTCTCATGGCAAACATAAATAGGACTTTATTGCGTAAGTAGCTGTAGGTACCCTACCAGTACCCTAGCTTGACCCTGATCGTGCTAATAACACAACTTCGTATCGATTACGGTATAGGGTATCTTTTTTTTATACAAAATCATCACTGCTCATTTATAATTTACTCACTAATGTAGGTAGGTAGGTTCCTATATCTACATCTCCACAAAACTTCATGCTTATCTTAAGACACGTCATCATTATGTGCGTCAGAAAGAATAGTCATGAACTTTTAAAGTATGCATGCAGATTGGCTTATGGGTCCCTGCATGGCCGCATGCATTCGTTTTTTTGTGTATTTCCTCACATTAGGCGGGCGGCTAGCTATTATTGTAATATACATAGCAATTTACTTACGATAAGAAATTAATTGATATAAAAAAAATACACGAACACTTAGGGCAAGTATTTAATATAAATCGGTACTTACCCATTACCCAGTGATTACAGAAAAAATATTCCGAATAAGAAACTAAGTTCTTATCCTTCATAGATGATTGATTAGATACGTGTTGTTCAACGAAATCAATTTAGATGGGAAATTATGTGTATGAATGGATATTCTACAAGCTTTTACCTAGCACTTACTCTTGTTTCACATTTTAATGTTTTACGTGTTCTGAAAAATGTTTCAGAAATTAGATGAAGGAGAATTTGTATCAAAAGTAAATAAAAGTGAAATTATTTTTTAATATCATGTCTCCCGGAGCTAAAACTGTATAAGTACCTACCTACTTACCTATAAAGTAATGATAGTAATGATACCAACTATTAGTAGTATCTTACAGTAACTACAATTAATATGTAGTACCTGTAGGAAGTACTTACTTAGTATGTAAGTAATAAAACTGTTATTTTATGACGTGTAAAGGTGTTTACCAATAAATGACTATTATTGACTATTATTGACTATTATACCAATATCAAACGTTGCACTTGGATAGTTTATTGCTTATCTTGGGAACGCTTCCTACTGGTAGTGATCAGGATCAGTTAAGTTACCTATAGATTGTTTGCAACGGTCTTTAGATGGCTCAACTGGTTCTCATGTAATGTGTATTAGTTTTTGTTTGTTTTTCAAATAAAATGTATTTAGTTTATTGCTTGTTCGACGATTTGTTGTAGGTACCTACTTACACTGTTTCAGTTAGGTAGGTACATGTGTGTGGATTCTCGGGTTAGAAAAACGCACGCCCTTGAGCTGTGTTTATTCGAATGTCGTCTAGCACTTAGCTCCGACGTCGATAGCAGCTATTTTTGAAACAGTACATACACGAGGAAAAAATGTACGTTAAGTCATTTTCCATTTTAGTTTTCTATTTTGAGTCTAGGTATTCGTACTATGAATTATTCAAATACCTCAAAATTCCATGGTTGTAAAATATGCAAACCCTTTTGCAACTCATCATGCATAGTGTCATAAAACTATCTTGACAAGTACAGTCAGAATCGGAAGTCGCTGAAAGTGAATTAATTTTATTAACACTTAAATGATATTTTATCCAAAATGAAAACCTTTATTTGAGTACTTAGGCTTTATTTGAAAACTGCTAACGAAATAGGTAATTAATATTTAAAACCGGTATTTAGCGCGTTATTACCTTTTAAAGTATTCTGATTGCGAAAGTTTTTGAAAAAGACGTATTGCCAACAGTCACAACGCCTAATTTCACACTAGGGTTCGCCAATACACCATGCCAGACATTTGTAATTACGATGCGCGTGATGCCCAGCAGGCCTAGCACCCGTGAATTTATTTGTCTACGAAAAAATAGAAAATAATTACGTAGAATATAGCGCGTAGACGTGAAATTTACGTCAAGGAAAGACAACATTTTTTATTTTTTATTTTTTTTGGTTGTTGGCTCAGTACCTTGGGGTTCGAACCCGAACCTCTAAAACCTCAGCCGGGCCGCAACGTCACCGAGAAGGTAATAATAAATCATAACAGATCTTGGTGTTGTTAAAATGTTTAGGTGCCTGTATTTTATTTCTTCATAAAATGATAAATCAAATTAACGGCTCATAAATTTAAATGCCAACGACGAATTCACGTATGGGTTCAAATCAGCTTGCCATCTTTGCCTACACATGGTTATAATTTTAATGATTCTGCATAGCTTAATATTAAAAATGCAAAAGTTTGTGAGTTTGTATGTATTGTATCCTAATCAAACCCAAACGATCAAACTGATCAAGACGAAATTTTCGACGAATTAGGTATTGAAGTTTAGGCAGGACAAAGTCTGTCACGGGTCGGCTAGTAATAAAATAACTGATAAAATATAATAACCTCACGGCTGTAATCCTTTGGACGGTGGACATCCACTCGGATCCATGAGGATTTCAAGAGGATATTAACAGAGACATGTTCAAATATAAAATTTGGAATTAGGTACATTTAGCAGTTTTAATTCCATATGTGACGGTAATTTTACATGCTCGCAAGAATGCATACACACAAATTTTAATTCCATAATCTCTTTAATTATTATTATATTTATCTCTTTAGACTTTGGTATTTTGCAGTGATTATCTAGAGCCCATGTTACAAATAAATAAACATTCAGGTTTTATAGTTTTTTTTTGAAAAAATTGGCTCAAGTTTATACTAGGTATGATTATTTCAATTATGTACTTACCTACTCAATTAGTACCCTTTAGACTTTAGAATTTATGAATCGACGAATAAAAAGGAGGTTCTCAATATGTATATACTTTTTTATGTATGACCTGCGCATGCGCATTCGGCATCTTTTCACCTAGTGATCTGATTTTGATATTTTTTTGTGTAGAGAATAGTCCCAAGTTTGTCATATAGGACTAATAGTACCTTTTTGAAACTTAAAAAAACCAATATTCGTCGGTTTTCTTTTTTTAAACGTAATTATTTAGAAAAAGTTGACAAAACGACTCGATCTCGATAAGAATATGGTTTGATTAAGGTATTCTTCTTTAACAATCCAGTCAGGTTTATGACACCAGTTACGGAGTACAATAAATTACTCAGCTCCTTATGGTAAGGATACAAATTAGATTTATTATTTTATAGGTATCTATTAGTATATCGTAACCATTTTACATTTTAAGGGCTCTATAAAGTATCTTCTTAGTAGATGGTCCTTACAGTCAATATCGAAAGTAAATGATGACTCAACAAGGTTTTGAAAGAATTTTATGAATGAAAAATGAATATCTAAAGCTTGTTTTTTGTTACTTACCATCATAGTGTTGTGTACAGTTTTGTAACAAAATTAAATTAAAACTGTCATCAGATCCAGTGGCCTGAGCTAATACATATACATATATGCGAATAAGTATGTTTCTTGTTTTGACGATACCTTTACGATACGATAGTGAATCGTGCTGCGTGCGTGAAATAAATAGTTAAGTACTACTTAACTTCTGCAGTTGACTGTACCTACAAGTAAGCGTTTTGTGTTTTGATCGAACAAGGTAGTGAGTAAACAGATAGTTAACGCTTAGGTGTTGTGTAATAACTGTTTGAAAATAAAACCTCTGTGAACAAAAAGCTTAGACCTCTACTTATCGTACATTTTCTTGTTTGTTGTCACCGTATTATAAAACTTAGGCAACCTATGTAGTTTATATTCTTTTTAACAGGCGAAAAAAGAGGAGGTTTTTAAATTCGACATGTTTTTTTATGTAATTATGACCGCGTTCTAATTCATCTTTTTACCTGATGATTTTTTTACTATTTGTAAAGAATAGTCCCAAGTTGGTCCTATTTAAATTATATTAATGCAGGACTTATAGTTCCTAAAGTAAATATATAATAAATAATGTAATTATCCATTATCAGATAAACGAATCAATTAAAATAAATCCAACCTATATTTTTAACCATGTGTTAATAAGTACTTTAGGTATTCATTTGCCCTACTATTATGAAGACACGCAGATAAATATTTTTGTAAGAAGGTTTACCCAATCATAATATTCAATTGCTTCACCAGACAAGATGTCAATAACTTTGAAATCTAATTAAGATAAATATTAATTACTCTATGAATATCAATAAAATTACATAGGTACATAATTATTAATACACCGTACACAAAACAGTTATAAAACAGAAACATGGATAAAATTAATGAATATGTACCTGAGTACCTAGTCTTGTCCGTATGTTTGCCTATAGGTACTTAGTGCTCAACATTATCAATTTTCATCACGCATATCTACGGATTATTTCAAAAAATCCAAGCCCAAATTCCAAAATTGCTTTGTTTTGGGTCATAGGTCATTTTGCTTACCGATAAATCACATCGACCTCGAGGTCAATATGATTCAACACCATGTATGAAAAACGGGAATGCGTCTACACATCGGCCCATCGTTATGTTTGATTAATTATATTATTAAACATGCAATAAAGATGTTTGAAAAGGTCCCAATCCCAGAAAAAAAGAAATACGAATGCCTAATCGAGCTAATTTATTATGGAAAGTAAATAAAAACATTGTGATGAAATCGGAGAGATACCTACCTAATTTACGAATGACTAAATCATGATTTCAACAACCGTACGAAAATGTGAAAATATTGAAGTATAATTTGGTAATATCAAAAAGATGAAGAAACCAGTAATCTTATAGGTAAGTATACTGCGATGGGTTTGTCATTAATATTTTTTCTCACGTCAAAGGACACTTAAATAAAACTGTCATTATTTTTATCGCAATAGGTACCTACCTGTCCAGTGCCGATGACAATGGTTGCCACAATGCTATTTTGACCACGCTTATTTAGACTTTAACATAAAAGGAATAAGAGCGATAATATTTTACGAAATTTTATCTAGTTTGTAGTAGTTGTGTCCACAACAGAATTGCCAAATCTGAACTGGTCTGATGATGGAGCTCGAAAGTATCCATAGGAACTCCTCATTTAGGTATATTTACAATTTAAGCTCGTCGTGATGGGCTCATTGAATTTGTATTCACAAGTTACTATAGCCCTGAATGTATAAATACTTCTAAAAAATATATTTTTTGACAAAAAAAAAAATTCATGCCTGAGAATACCAGGGAAATAATGTGAGAGTTTTTTTTACTGTTGGTCAATGTTGAAAGTCATCGAAGGTAGGTGAAGCACGCTACATGACTCGTTAAGCAGGTGAAACCATCAAAGGGCTGGCTGATTAAAGTTTAAATCGACACTTGAATGGTTTACAATATAAATAGGAACGTACAAGTTATTCCTCTTTTTACCGGACTCCAACATACAAACCAGTCTATAGTTGCCTAATAAGGCACATGCAGGTTTTTTCGCTGCGATTTCATTTATCACGTTCCCATTTGACGAGATTGTATAGTGTATTCGCTGGCATTTATTTATAGAAGTGATAAAACTTATAATAAATAACGTCATAGCACGAAGGCTGGCAAATAGACAACCATGATTAACAGGCCATAATTGGCGCTTTCATCGGTCATTCGATAGGAAATGTTATCCGAGTGAAAAGCTGCGTTTGTGTGCTTGAGGAGCTTCCTATAACAAGAGAGCTTGGGTTATGTTTTGTACAGCCAACATCAAAAGTAGATTAAAGCTGAACACACTCTGAACCTGAACAGAGTTAGTGCTGTGAATTCTTTAGCAATAAAATTAATGAAAACTTCGCTCCCGAAATAAATGATTTCTAAATTTGCCTTTGACTGTACGAATGTGTTTGATTATTGTGTGGGAAGATAAGTTAAATATCTTCCCATACAACAATCAAACTTTTGTTTTTGCTTTACGGAATTCCATTCAATCCTGTTTGACTGAGTTTTTACAGAAAAAACATTATAAAGTAGATAATTTTATGCTATAGCAACTAGATATCTTTTAAAAAATTACAATGTTTTTTTTGCTTGTTGAAACACACAGGCACCCACCCGTTAGGTATGTGTAGTACTAGTACCTAGCTTAAGTTCAAAGATGCGAGGCAGTACAATCGCACACTGAAGACGCCTTATCTTCGACTTTATCTTCGGAACGTGACCCCGCTATCTTGCCCCCGCCCGCCCATCTCCCGAACAATTCTCGAATGTCGACGCAAAATCAACTGTAGTTTATCAACCTACAATATTCCTTGGGACTGCCTACTTTCGTCTCTAGATCGCTAGTCGTGGGTCGACTGTACAGTACATAGTGTCCTGAGGCCGTACCATAAGCTCAAAAGTAATATATTAGAACAAGACTAGTTACGGTGCGAAAATTGCGTTCTCACTTTCGCATCGTTTTGTTTTGATATATTAGAACCTTGTGGTATGGCCCCAGGCTCGTGTTTATTATGTAATCAATGTCATATTGTGGGATTCCCCAACAATGGTAATTTCTTATTTTAAGATAATGCTTAGTAGTGATACTTGTATAATAAGCAAGATAAGATAAATATTCTCAAAAAGACGAAGACCCTCTGACCACAGATTAAATGCACAACAATAAAAATATATATATTAAGTAGTCATACATAATCCTAATCTGACATTATTGATTACCTTACTGATGACACATCTATTGGATTGTTTTTGGTGTTTATTTTATTCGAAAACTTTTTTATGTAATAAGTTTGAATAGGGATTTCGGAGAATGTTGTTTTTTTAAACACTATGTAAATAATATTCTCCATTGCGCTGAAATAAGAGTTAAGTGGTGTACCCATGAGAATACCAAGGTCTATTTCCATAGTTCGTAACTCTCCCAGTTTCCCCACACGGCAAGAACAAAGGCGTAGGGTACATTATAATACTCAGTTCCCATTCCCACTGATCTCTGCACAACCACTGTATTTAAGCGAACAAACCCATTAATTTAGAAAGGCGATCTGTCCTGCGATTGTTTACGATTCGGACCACCTTGTACGTTATTAATTGATCATCCGATAAGACAAGCGCGATCTTCGAACGAGCCATTCACACGGATTTATTGATTTGAATGAATATACAATTTTGTTTTTTATTTAGATATCACATCTCGTACTCGTAGAAATATAATTAGGTTCCTGGCCGCAAAGTTAGATAATTTTATAACTCTAGCAAAGTTTGCTCATCGTCTTGATGATGTTAGAGAAAAATAGACTTTATGAATACTTCAGAGGCTTTCGAGGCAATGTAGGGAAATCTTAAGTGTATGAGGTATACGGTACCAATAAAGTATTAAAGAACCTAGGGACCGATTTTTCACTTATTTTACCTAAACGTAGGTTGTCTACAAAAAATGTTTTGTTATTCACTTTTTTAAATCAGCTGCTTTTGGGCTTGATAAACGTATACAAAGTATGACAAGATTGGACATACAGTTTGATGAACTGATTAGACACTAAAATAGCAGATCTTCGCATATCTGGGGGCACGGCAGTGCCCCCGCCAAGTCAAGCAATAAAGCGGCACGGCTGTACCATCATTTTCTCGAAGCAGTTCAGGCCATTTTCGACCCCCTATAACTTCGTTGTGGATAAAACTAGAAGCCTGAATTTTCAGTAACCAAGCAGTCACTATATAAACACGGTATATTTCAAATTTCATTCAATTTGAACCAGTAGATTAAGAATTATAACTAGTCAAAGTTTCCTATTTTGTCACTCACTCACTCACTGACTGACTGACTGACTGACTGACCGATCATCAAAAGTTTAAGGCACTTCTAGCAGACATAGAAGCTTCAAATTTGAAACACAATTAATGTTTAGTGTAAAAATCCTAAAAAAACCTGCCATCGGACTCGCGCACGTCGAGTTCCGTACCATTATCTATAAATCACGTTTGTTGTATGGGAGCCCCACTTAAATATTTATTTTATTCTGTTTTTAGTAATTGTTGTTATAGCGGCAACAGAAATACATCATCTGTGAAAATTGTCTTTTGTGTGTCTTTAGGTACGGAACCCTAAAAAGTAGGGCTATCTATAAAAATAAATGAGATGCCATCAAAAACACAACTTGTAAAAAAAGCCAAGTAATACCAAGTCGGTTAATTTATTCAGTCCCTACTTTAAGGGTCCTTCTGTCTTAAGTTATTACGTAAAGGTTAGCTAATTACGTAATAACATAAGTCAGAAGGACCCTTAAAGTAGGGACTGAATAAATTAACCGACTTGATATTACATGGATCTCACAACTTTTTACGGTAGAAGAACTGAGTTGCGTTGCGAGACTTGGCTTTTTTTACAAGTTGTGTTTTTGATGGCATAATTTTTTAAGGAAATAAGTTGAATTTCCAAAAGCCGTAAAACAACCAGTAATTGCTCATTGTGAGTTGATAAACCGATAACCACTTTTGGATTACTATACACGTCTACTATATACTATACATACCCTGAAACTATACTAACTGCAACCGGATTTATTAACCGAGGGGGAAACACCATACTAACTAGAGTAAGACCCACTTGCCCTAATAGCTATCTCAAACCACACTGAAACAATAATATAGGTTCAAAAAACTGGGTCAAGCGGAAGTCCAGAATCGAATCTCTCAATGTATAAAATAAAACCGGCCAAGTGCGAGACTGACTCGCGCACGATGGATTCCGTACCATTATCTATAAAAAACGGCAAAAAACACGTTTGTTGTATGGGAGCTCCACATAAATATTTATTTTATTCTGTGTTTAGTTAAAGCTGCATCAGAAATGCATCATCTGTGAAATTTTCAACAGTCTAGCTATCACGGTTCATGAGATACAGCTCCGTGACAGACAGACGGACAGCGAAGTCTTAGTAATAAGGTCCCGTTTTTACCCTTTGAGTACGGAACCCTAAAAAGTGAAGTGAAAGTGACTTTTACATTTAAATCACCCATACGAGATTTAGAAATTAACGCATGGTTGCTTCTATTGAAAGAAAATAAACTTTTATTTATCCGCTAGGCTGAAATAAACATATTATTTTTCAAACTATCGTGATTATTAGACATAGCTATAGATTTTGACACGGGTCTTTATCACGTAATTACCTTTAATTTAATTTAATTTTGGCTATTTACATTAGCCAAAACGTCAGGAAAGTAAATTAAAGATAATTACGTGATAAAGACCCGTGTCAAAATCTATAGTTATGAAATAAACATAACTCAAAAACAACAAAAAATCGCGAAACATACATGGGTGATTAGGGTACCTCTAAAAGTGATATACCTCTATACAATTTTTTTTGAGACTTGTAAATGAAACGTCATAATTCTACAAATTCAGAACTTTGAAAGGTAATTGTGATTAAACTTTTGACCCAAGTGCGGCTAAATGGGTGTTCACAATCTAATCGCGTTGTCTCTTGAAACTTTTATTTTGATTTGCGTATGAGCAATGAGCAATTGAAGGAAGCAACAAGTGGCTGAAATAAACACCGAGATGTTCGAGATGCGAGAGCATCTAAGAGGAAATTGACGTCAGTGCTTCAGTTGGAGAGTACACACTCGTGGTTGTTCTATATGAACGCAAGTTGGTAGAATCAAATCATCTTCTAAATATATAGATAAAGCTCGTTACTGACTGAATTAAGAGGCTCCCAGTCGCTGATTGCTCTTTTTCGAAACGAAAAAAGAAATATTCCTATTTTTATAAGTATATTACTTCAGGTTCCTACCTAGATTTCTATTAAGGTGAAAACATAATAGCAGAAACTTTTCACCATAAAGATATTATTTCAAAATGATACGTTTTAGAATTTATGATCGAAATATTTTATATACCTACTATTAAAATCAACTTGTGATTTATTGTTAAAGATAGGTAATATGTAGATCTAGATTTCTATTAGAATAGATTTTTGATAAGTAATTATACATAATTTATATCATTAATTTATTCGAAAAGCTAAGGCGGACCACGCGCCGACGTGTGTTTGTCGTCATTGCAGCGGTCGGTAGGATTATTTATCGAAGTGATTAAAGATGGGTTTTTCTTTATTCACATATACTACACATTATAAAATAGGAGATGTGGCTTGTTCACAAGTATTTATTTTTTCGTTTCGAACAAAAACAATCGTCGACTGGGAGCGCCTTAATGACGGATCTATCAACGCACAGCCACCACTGGAGCTAGAAACTTGAAATTAAAAGGGTGTAGATATTCCTTTTGGTGTGTAGGGGTGTTCTAAGAAAATAGTTCCATCCCAAAGGGCATGCAGCGGGGTTTGGAGTCTGTTTGAAAATAATTTCATGAGAACTGGTTTCGTTTCGTATAATTATGAAACTACCGACATATTTATGAAAGAAAAATATAATTTACTAGCTGACCCGTGACAAACGTTGTTCTGTCAATTTTTTTTTGTAATAATCTTATAGGAGAAAGCTATTTTAGGCAGCTTCCAATTTTTTCCCTACAAACCTTGTACTGATAAAATAAATTACGAATTTTGGTAGAATGCGTATCATTCATTAGTCAAAACTGCGTTGCTATGAAGACTAAATGTTTTTAGTCTGTGATGTCAAATTTGTTGCACACCAGCGCCATCTATACCAAAATTATTTAATTATTTTTGTTTTTTTTTTCGAATTAGTACCCCCTTTATTTATTCTGATTTTTTATCTACATACTACAGCAAATTTCATCTTAATCCGTTTTGACGTTTATTTTTGATAGGGGTACAAACATAGCAGCCTTATTACAAACTTTCGTATTTATAATATTATTAGGATAGGATAGGATCTAAGTAATAATACGATACGATATATCGTATCGTATACCTATAGGTGGTAGAATGGGTATGTGGAGTTCGCAGACTTGGTAGAGTCGGCGTTCTTTGAGGATACAGTACGTCACACGATGATTGCTAATGTTCCTAATAATTGTAGAATTCGTTAGGTTTCCCTATCTAAGGGCAGAGGTCGACAATATCGTTAACAAAACATGAATGGTGATTGTAATAAATGAGTAAAGAGTACCAACAATATTATCATTACTTAGATACATATAATTATGCACTATGTTTGCATTCATCGTTAGAGCAGCAAGATTTTTGGGAAGAAATTGGTAGCTGATTTTACTTTTGTACCAATTTATATTTGCTCGATGAAATTGAATGTCGAGCTATTAGCAACACTAATAATTTAAAATTAATAAAAAAAATTGAAGGGGCACGGGTAAAAATGGTTTTAAGATCCGTAAAATAACAACATTTATTTATAATTATCTTTTTTTATGTATTATAAGTATCTACGAGTATGATTTAGAGAGAAAAAAATAGTGTAGTTGGTGTCACGGTATATTAGTATGATAATACTTCTGTAAAAAGTAATTAGAAGTAGAATAATCGAACTTCAAATACTTCGTTTCTTAACTCGTCCCTAAAAAATCCCGTCAGGTACGTTGATGAATTGCAAGTCGTCAAGTTATTATATTAGGTACTCTTAGTCCAGTAAACAAAATTAAATACAATATATCACGGACACTTTCTGGCATTGAATTATATTCAATATTATCACTACATAGTATAAAGCAAAGTCGCTTTCCGCTTCCCGCGTCTGTATGTCTGTATGTATGTTTGCTTATATCTTTAAAACTACACAACGGATTTTGATGCGGTTTTTTTTAATAGATAGAGTGATTTAGGAGGAAGGTTTATATGTATAATAACATGCTACCCGTGCGAAGCCGGGCCGGGTCGCTAGTATTATATATTATAATTATATTCAACTCGTCCCCTCGAGCTGACGATGCTGGCTTTATTGGTCTCGTGTCTAGAGAGTATATTCCTACGAACTCTTTAGATTAGTAACTTAATAACTGTGTAGTTGGCAAATGCCTGATAGAGCCGCAAGATATGCGGATTTCATTCCCCCGGCGCGTGACAAATGTTTGAAAGATTTGTTTTAGGTCTGGCTGTAATGTTGTGGTATCATGCTTTTGATTCAGACGTAAAGTAAAAATGATGGAGGATGAAAACAAATACCGTTTCGTTTCGTATGAGTTCTAGTTAAGGATCGAATTGGTCATGATAGGAGTTGAGATTTTGAGAATTAATAATATATCAAATTTGACAGCGATTGTGATGAAAATAATGTTAATCGGATGCGAGTAACCCTGGTATTCTTCGTCTACTATAGGTACTTATATTTATAAATCTTTAACTCTTAACGTAGCCACGTAGGTACCTACCTGAATATTTACGTTACAAGTAGATTTTGCCAGACTTTGTTATATTCTGACTACCCACCACGCCCACGTCACATTTAAATAAAGAACTCTCGTTATGTATGGTATGGACATAACATTTATTTATATTGACCGTTTAGAACTCTCGTTTTGTAATGCGACGACCGAGTATTGCTGGTCGTAATAACGAATTAAATAAAAGGTATTGACGATCTTACTTAATAACGAATTAAATATTTTAGTTCAAAGTTCAAAGTTTTTATTGCTTTCATGTGTACATTAAGGTCTTAAATAAGTATGGTATCAACATGAGCCCGGGTAGGGCATTGCAAAAGATCACTAGTAAATAAAATAAATTTCTAAAACTAAAATATATTACTTAATATTAGTTATCAAGGTACATAAACTACCTAAACTAATTATTTAAACTAACTATTTTTGGATTTTCACAAAAAAACTCTTGCAGAGTGTAAAAACTATTTTCAATTAAATATTTTTTGAGAAGGGTTTTGAATCTGGGTAGGTTATTTTCATTTTGTATTAGGGTAGGTATGTTATTATAAATTTTGACGGACATTGCGTGTGGACCCGAATGAAACATTTGTAATTTAATAAAAGGAAAAGCTAATCTATTTTGGGGCCTTACGTTTTGTGGCCGAGTATATTTTTGAAATAAATGCATGTTATGTTTCACGAACATACTTACTTCCATAATATATATACATACTAATATTTATGTTCAACGAAGAAACTTCGAACAAATTTTTCAAGTAAATAAGCTTGATGTCACGTGTTTGTTTGTAATTTATAATTATTTAACTAGTCACTTATTAGAAAAAAGCGGATATATGTTTAACAAGGCACTAAAGGAATGGTTGATAGATAATTGTTTTTATTCAATTGATATTTTTTTTATATTTTGATAGTTTAATTTTTTATTTGCATGCAATTATATTTTTATATATTTTTCAATATCCTAATCTGATTTAAAATGTTGACTATTATTATGATTGTAATGAAACATAGGTGACTAACTAATTATAATTATTTGTATATCGTAATATTATGAAAGAATATGTTGAACCTTATTTAATTTATAATACCATTGATTGACCATATTCTGAACAAATAAATAAATCGTCAGAATCCCCGAAATCCCCGAAATCCCCTGAAGGATTCCCCGTTTGTATAGAAAGTTTAGGCCGTAATTTGACGTTTGCCTCATTTAGAAAATCCGCCATCCGTAGCTTTAGTTACAAGTACTTTGCGCTAGGTATAATATAAGTACATAGTGTTGGAATTTAAGCGTCTTTTATTATCGGTATCTACATTACAATATTTTACAAGCTATTTACAATATTCAGTTACAACAATACTAGTAGCTATGCTACTAGTGTCGGTATAACTAGGTAAGAAACGTAAATTATTGTTGGTGTAACTTTACACCGAGATTTGATAACCGTTTTCGAAACAACTAGGTATATAAATACTAGGTTCTAGATTATATATATAAAACTAGTGGAAACCCTTGCCACTTCTTTCCTATGAAGTTATTTTCTAACATTTATTTAAGCGGCGATGGGCGTGCAACCTGTCACGTATGAAATGCTAACTATTGCAAAATGTGGGTATGTGCCAAATATAATGTTTGGACGTGCCTCCGACTACCCCTACTAGACATCTTCGAAGGATCTAAACGCCTGGAGATCTGAGAGGATGTCTACCGTACTTGAGGACGAAAGTCGTGATACCATTAAAAAAAATATATATATCGTACAAACTAAAAATAATACCTTAAATAATTGAATGCCTTGATGGAACTTTACTACTAAGAATAAATATTTATCTTTTCTTGTTTATTTTAATTTTTCCATCAAGCTTTTTCCATATTCATAATAACTCTGATAAAAAATAAAAAGAGTTTACCGATTTTCCGAGAACACATTTCTTATAATTGGAGTTGATACCCGTGGGATCGATCACTATTGCTATTTTTATTGGTAGAGCGTTTTGCTACAAGATAAGTAAATGTTTTTTTTAGTTAAATTGGATTTTTTTCTAGATATTATATTAATTATAGCGTGAGTAGGTACACCTTAAACTTACCTAAAAGTAATTTTTAAAGATGTCAAAATATCTAGTTACTTAGGCCACAATTCACGCTTGAGCAAAATTTTGAATACGAGCCCATAAATTGGAAATCTTGGGTTGTTTTATTAGTTATAACATAATTACGGGTATAGGTACCTCCGAGTACAAGCTAGGTACTGAAAACTTCATCAATCAAGGCAGAATTTTTCACAATTTGCATTACTTTTCAAAATTCTTTGTATTAAATCGGTATCATAATTCACTGTATCATATCATAAAGGTACTTAGGTAATTTTTAGGGTTTCGTAGTCTAAAGAAACCCGTATAGTTTCGCCATGTTCGTCCGCCCGTCCGTCCAAAGCTTAGCTCAGAAACTTTTGGTGCTAGAAAGCTAAAATTTGGCATGAATGGTCACGCCAAAAAAGTGGTAGTATCATAAAATCTTGATAAATATATTTTTTAGGGTACCTCTCCTACTCATAAAGTAGGGATGTTTTTATTTTTTATCGCGTACCTCATGGTGTGAGGTGTCGTTGGATAAGTCTTTGAAAAGTATTGTGGGCTGTCTGAGTGGACTTGTAAAACCAACTTATCGATTAAGGGATCCGATTATGAAATATTAAGCTTTAATGTGCTAATTCTTGTTAGAGACAAGTGCCCCCCCCCCCCCCCCAGCTAAACTATTGGTTTTGGAGATGTGAAAAAATTTACAATAGTAGTATATTATACAATGTATTTAAAAGAATAACCTATTACGGCTTTACAAGTTTACGAGTAATCTTAGATCAACTTAAAAAATAAAAGTTTTGTACAAATATCAAGTAATAATAAAATATCATTATCAATTACATAAATAACTTTGTAAGCTGTATAAAATACGAAACCCTACATTGTACTTGATCCGACACGCACTTGGCCGGTTTTTATTTTTTTATTAAATTCTATAATTATGCTTTAGCTTCTACAAACGTGTTCTAGAATTTACTTTTACAATTGACTTCCGTTTTGTCATCATGCCTTGGTTTCTCAGTTTTATGTAATTTGATAAAAAAAAATCACGTTACATTTATTTGTAGGTACATTAAAGTCTTACAGCTAATTAAGTGACTAAACACAACAAAGAGTTCACAGATGAATGATGAATGTCCATCGACCTCCAGAAACTTACCCTCTTTTTACCCTTCGGCTTTTCCGAGGACTGACTGTGATTCTTAATCCTCATCGCGGCTTCAATTCATTTGAATCACCATTTTCAACCACACACTGTTTAACGCACACACTCGTATTCACATTAAAAACTCCTTTTATATTACACTGACAAGGACGTGTCTCTGGCACTTTGGTTTACAATAAAAAAAAAGTAGCGTAGAAAATTGGCGCGTATTTTCCCGCGTGTGTTGCTGCGAAGAGCGGTAGGCGTCGCGTTGCGATCAGAGCGAGCGTGAAATGGGCTATGATTGTGGGTTGTGGGCATACTGGGCATCCTCCCGCGTCCCACGCACCCCCTCCGCAATGTAAACAAAACATAAAGTTAATTACGTCCCAATATATTTTTATTTATCTAATTATTGTCAGGATCAAAGCAAACTCATTATTGTCTGTAGCCAGTGGTGGTAAGCTCTTAAGCTCTAGGCAATCTTGTTAGCTTTTGCAATCAATTGAGAATTATGTTTCCCACAACCTTCGGATTGAAATTCGAGATACCTCGCACTCGATCAGCACCAGGTTATTGACTTTTCTAAGCTGTTTCCTAATTAAGGGTAAATGTTATGAATGTGTAATCATAATCAATCATTCTTTCAGATAATCCAATAATACCTAAATAGCCGGAAGCAAAATAAAATTATTTTTTTCTCAAGTTTATCCTTTATTTTTATAAAAGGCAAAATAATATTACTAAAGCCTTTTTACCACCTTAAGCTAAGTACTTTAATTTGGTATTCTGAAGTAACGCAGATAAGATTCATACCGACCAATCTTTATATTATTTTATTGATTTTAAAAATAAAAAATAATAAATAGAATCACGACTGTAATCCCCTAGTACGGTAGACATAATCTCAGATCTCCAGACACTTAGATCCTTTGAAGATGTCTAGTGGGGGTAGTCAGAGGCACGTCCAAACATTATATTTGGCACATGCCCACATTTTGCAGTAGTTAGCATTCCATACGTTACAGGTTGCAAGCCCATCGCCATTTATTTTATATGGAAATAAATTTTCGTTTGTACAGTTGGTATCTCTTAGTACAAGTACCAACCTCTAAGTGGTCCCGACTCCTATTATGAGTCAGTTACGACTACCAGTTGCAGTTTTGCTCTTTAATATTACCCTTTATTTTACGAGATCACATTACATGAAGGTTTACATGCTAATTGTGTCGGAAAATCAGCTTTACCCACTCAGCCTCTGCTCCAAAGAGAATTAACACTACTCTACGGGGCTCTACTCTGAAATTATAAGAAGGCATTATTCCATTTTTGAAAAACATTTTATTATTTTGCTCTTTGAAGTTACCTAGTCAAAAAGGTTTGATTGGAAAGGAAAGGATTGATGATTGAAAGCTTTATTAGTCCTTAGTAGACATCGACTACACAGCCCAAAAAGACACCGCATGCAAGGCGAACATTGACATCCAAAAGGTCAGTCTTATACGGCCGATAAAAAATACCGCGCGTCAAACCTGCAGTAGTACCGACCACTTCCTTGACCCGTGCACATCTCGTCTGTTTATGCTAAAAAACCATTACCACAAGCTCAAGTTAGACTGGTTCTTTCCTTGTCGATAGTGTCAATAAAGTCAATAGTGTTGTATCACTACTCAATAATTGATGATCGATAAACCTACATAGTAGTAACAACAACAGTTGGACCTAACTAGTAAAACTACTTATTGCCAACTAGCTTCCGTCCGCGGCTTCGCTCGCGTTGTACCTACATGGATATGAAGTAAAGTAACCTATTTGCTATTCGCATTTATCATATTATCGCTTTAGAATTAGTTCGCGTTCGCGTTCGCGTTCGCGTTCGCGTTCGCGTTCGCGTTCGCGTTCGCGTTCGCGTTCGCGTTCGCGTTCGCGTTCGCGTTCGCGTTCGCGTTCGCGTTCGCGTTCGCGTTCGCGTTCGCGTTCGCGTTCGCGTTCGCGTTCGCGTTCCCGTTCCCGTTCCCGTTCCCGTTCCCGTTCCCGTTCCCGTTCCCGTTCCCGTTCCCGTTCCCGTACTATCAAACCTAATAAAGCTCAAATGGACTCTACGTTCTTTTAACTTTTGTATGGGAAAAAGAAAAGGGCTGTTTTTAGGTTTTCCCGGCAATTATTCGATTTTTTTTTCACCTTTTAAACCTATATAGACCTCCACGAATATTTAAAGACCAAGATAAAATAAATCCGTTCAGCCGTTTTCGAGTTTTAGCGAGACTAACGAACAGCAATTGATATTTATACATTTACCATTTTAAACACGTGTTTAAAATGGTGAAGGAAAACATCTCATCGTGAGGAAACCAGTACCTAGTAAGTATTTTTATAAGCGGCGATGGGCTTGCAACCTGTCACGTATGGACTGCTAACTACTGCAAAATGTGGGTATGTGCCAAATATAATATTTGGACGTGCCTCTGACTGCTATCGACAACTCATGTCAACACTTCCCATCCCTAGTGAATCACGTCATTTTGAAATTAGAATGCTTTTTCCGGCTCCCCCCGTACCTCATACCTCACTGACTTGACAGAGTTGTTTGTTTGAAGAAATGAAGCCATTAGGCGTCTATTAGGCTATGTAGTCGATGTTAGTAGACTAAGGACTGATAAAGTTTTGACATAATTAATGTTCCCATTGTGTTCTGAAGAACAGAAGCTTACACTATTCTGTTCTCACCTACTTAAAATTATAATGCTGAACACATTACCTACCTACCACCTCTTTTCACCTAAAACTTGCCGCCCTCTCTTTTTACAAGCTTTTATAGCTTGCACTATTCGTATTTGTTTGTTTGTAGGTAACTTTCAAATTTTGCAAACCATTTTTCGACCATTTATTTTGTTGTATTGATTGAGCTGAAATAGCCTTTAGTTCTGGTGACAGCGAACTGATCTGATGATTGAGTCAGGAGCTGACACTCACACCGGAACTCAATTGATTAACAACTATGCATACCAACTTGTCAAGTTCCGATGACAATGTTATATTATATGTTAGTGTCAGGTGATAGCGCGCTCGATGTATTGAATGATTTTACAAAAGCTTGTCATTAATAAAAAAAAAATCACCGGAAAACTTATTATCGCGTAATCTTTTCCCTGCTAAGCTACTTCTCAAGCGCCACTTTCAGAGTAAGCTCAGCTCAGAGCTAATTGATTCTGCTGCGGAGTAGCAATAAACGTCGGTTTGCATCAACGCTGCATACAAATTGAGCGTGCTTTTAGCACACAAAGTTGAAAATTGAGAATCACTTTATATTTATTTACAGCACAAATGCATAATTGTATGCAAACTTTGACATAACGCAGAATATTATGCCCGTTTATATATAATGTTGGATTTCCATTAGTAAAATGAGTGTTATTGAGAAACTTGACGATTTACGCGGAGAGAACCTAAGTTATTGTACGAGTACATGTAAATAGGGGTAGAGTACTATACCTATAACTAGAATTTAGCATTTGTCAGGATAGCTAGGTACTAAGAAAGAGGAGTCTACGTTCCCGTACCATACATAAGTACCTACTACCATATTCGTGGTATTTTTACGCGTATCAGCACCTGCAAAATAATCTCGTCATACACACCCAATAGTCGTAAGTTCTTGTTGCCTAACTGAAATGGTGATCGTAAATTACTTCAACCGTAAAATTTCCACAGTGCACCTCACTATAAAAACACAATGGAATTTTGACAGTAGAAGTAGGTACGTAACAGTGCAATTACGCAATTTGACTATTGGTCTTGGCACGCTTCGTTGATTTGGTCTAGTGCTATGTACAAGGTGTAAGTGAAGATGTTTGTATAACTTGGAATATTACCTATGGCCCTGTAATAGCTAAGGCAAAGGTTACTTTATAGGGTTCCGTATTATCTTTTACACGAACGAAGCCGCGGCGGAAGCTAGAATTATAATACTAGATGACTGGCTTCACAGCTCAGTTGGTAGTAGCTCTGCCTTCTGCGCTGTAGGGTGGTACGTATCATCGCTTGAGTGGAGTACGAGTAGGTAGATACTAAAAACTAAGAATATTTTAATAGATAGCGTGAATATACAGCATCAAAGATTTGAATTTCGCACCTATCTGACATCCATAGAAGGAGAATGGTCTTCAAATCATGAATACCAGCGCTGATAGTAGGATTGAATGCCTTAACAATTCCTTTCAATAGCTTCAATGCAAGGTGATAACCTAACGCTTTTGCGACAAACGGATGTCGTTTATTAGAATTAGCAGCTTTGACTTTTATAGAAGCTGTAGCCGTTATATGACGGCATTTTAATCTTACGTAAAAGGTCCTTAAGTGACTTTTCAACCAACTAAAATAGAAGGTTTTTAATTCGACACGTATACCCACATATAATTCTGTTTTATGTATGACCGCGTTATATTTTCTTATCTGAGGATTCAATTTTTTGTTGTTAATTTAAGACGAGTAATAAATGTTTTTGATGAATGCAGAATCGTTTTTTCTCTGTATACGACTGACAAAGATAACTTAAGGATTTAATCTAGATAAATTAAAGACAGACACGATTGGTGAAACTTTTCTCGATAGATTTATTTTCCAAGTTGGCTCTTCGAAAACACTAGTTTCGTTTTTAATCAAAACTATGAATAGCTAACAGTTCATTTTTATATAATTCGTTAGATAATCATACTAGCTAGCTAAATTAAAGACAATATTTTTTAAAATTTTATGGTTTTCAAGATAATGCAGTTTTATCACTTTTTCCGTCTTATCCGGGCAGACTCAGCCCCTACAAAACGTCAAAACCCTAAAAACTTAAAAAACTATAATTATCATCATTTGACTTTTCGACGAAAAAAGTTTTTTTTTTCGTTTTTACCGGTATAACGGAACTTTTGGCTCTACGGTCTCGATCAGCGCTTCTTAGGAACTAATGCTCAGATACATAAACTTCTAATGGAATAGAATTTGGTTGTAAATCCATTTGAATGGTGGCCACCGCGCCCGGTGTACCGCAAACACCCCATTACGCTGAAGTCTTTGCCGGCCATAGGGCGTACTAAGGACTTAGCGTTATGGAATAATAGAATATGCGTCACTAACATGGACGTGGCGTTATGGAATAATAGAATATGTGTCAATAACTCGTGTTAACCTCTTTGGTTTTTATTACACCATGTTGTAATCTACATGTTCTCTTATAAAGTATATTTAAGAGATCAATTTAGACGTAGGTATAAGACCACAATTAGCTGAACACTAGTGGTGCCGATTCTGTTGGTTTCAGACTGAACCATCTCCTTTTGTTTTGTAAAGTGTAAAATAGACAGTAATCATTTTAGAGACGTTCTCAATCGTATACAGTTTTTTTTGGGGCCAACAGATTTGACACCACTGTCTGTGTCTACTAGTTGATGTGGCGAACAAATCAGAATCTTGAAAGCAGTCATTTTATTCCTCTTTATTCTTCAGCAAAAATATTGTATTGGCTGCTCTATACCCCTTGCATTGGTCCCTGACTGCGCTCATGGTTGGTATTTAATATTTATAGTCATAATGATGAGTTATTTAGAATATCTGTGTCAGAGACTGCAAGTCGTGTTGCTATTAGTCGCGGTATGACATAGAGTGGATTATCGATGGGGTAATAAAGGTAAATAGGTACTTAGTATGATTATGGTTGAAGTTTACTATTGCTTAGAAGCCTATTGTGATTTTGTGATAGATCACAGTCATCTGATGAATACTTTAAACCTAGATAACGTAGACCCTTCGACTTAATCATCAAATCTTTGCAGTATTTTTTACTAAACTTTATATGTAGGTACTTAGGGACTTGCTTAGTCTTGTTTCATAAAAAGTGGCGATAATGTCCTTATATGGGCCGAATTATCAAAGTTTTTGGTTTTTCGATTTTTCGTTATTGATTGAGAAGTCCCACATTGTCTCAGGCAGGTGTGTGTGAACTTAGCACATCATTGTCCAGCAGATCACAAAAAAATGAAAATTCTATTCGCATGCAGCAAATGTTTTTTCGACTTATCATATTTTAGGACATGATGATGTGCTGGCACTCAAACGTGATTTTTAGACTCGAATCGTATAGAACTATTCCTGAAAAGTATCAGGAACTCTAGAACTAAGCTATAGGCTTAACAAAATACATTATTTTATTTGATTTGCTACAAAATGATCTCTGCCAGTACCAGAAGTTAGCAGATCATTTTGAAAAAAAAAAACTCCGGAAATATGCCAGAACTATTTCCAAAAAGTATCAGGTTCTATAGAACTATGCTGCATGCGAATAGAACTCTCATTTTTTTGTGATCTGCTGGACAATGATCTGCTAAGTTCACTGACATCTCAGGCAGGCGGTCGGTAGTGAAACACCCCAAGCCCTTTACAACATGTTATTTTTACATGTTGTGGCGACCCTACTTAAGGGAAGAAGAAAAAGATTCTAAAGTAGAACCACAAGTAGAACATTTTAATCAAATCTTGGAAACTGGCGATTGACCCGTCTCCGTTGTCTACAAACGCTTATTGTTGTAGCTTGTTGGGAAACTATTATATCTTTTGAAAACTCTTCACGGTATCAGCTTGATAAGTCTACAAACATTATCATAAGCAATAGTTTCGATAGAGTACACATAGAGATAAAGCAAGCAACCACCGTTTCATTTGTAAGTAATCTACTTTACTTTCCAGTTACGTATTGGCCACAAAGCCAACTATAAATCAGTTTGAGTAATTGCCGAAAGCTATACTGTACCTCCAGCATGAGTTATTGGCGCTATCGCTTGTATTGCAAATATGCTACTGCCCATGACTTTACTTACGGGTGATCTTTTCGGAGTAAAGTCTAGGACAGTCCTGAAAATCTTCTTCGAAATTTGTTTAGCAGTAATCGTATCATACCATGACTGAGATGTGAACCACTATCCTCGACGGAATTTGTTAGTGTGCAGGTCAAGTCACACTAAGTATTTTATATATGGTACCTAAATAGCCAGTGGAAACCCTCGCGACTTCGTTCACGTGAAGATATTTTCAAACAGATTTCAATCCCCACTGTACCCCCTTAGGGTTTGAATTTCGGGGTATCCTTTCTTAGTGCACCCCTAGACCCCTACACACGAAAAGAAATACACGTTTCCAATTTCAAATGTACTTTGCTTTGACATAGTCAGTTAGTCAGTAACACAAGAGTATTCTACTATTCGATTATGTATTTTGTAGCATGTTACAGAAGAATTCGTTTATGTTACGGATAGTCACAGAATATACTGAGAATGTTTGTTTCGCCAGCTCCATCAATCCTAAAAGTAGATGTTCCAGGCCCGTGTCAATTCTGAGGCGCCACATACCCTTGCTGAGGGCACTACCCAGAGTTTCTCTATGCAGTGCATTGCATACGTAACAAAATGCACCGTAATATTTTAATTTGTGACACGAGTCGAGGACGCTGTGGGAAACTAGCTAAACGGCCCGTCACGATGCGAACCAGACTTGTAAATAGGCTTGGAACGAATCATTACATTTTAAAGAAGCTATCAGTAAAGCTCTCGTCTACTTACAAACGGTGAACGTTATATAACGGCCGCCTATAAACATACCTTTAAAGTATTCGATGCGATCATTGGAATGGCAACGTTTATATTACAAGCCTCACAGCTCAGTTGGTAGCTCTGCCTTCTGCGCTGTAGGTTGTGGGTTCGATCCCCACCCGGAATAAACATTTGTGTGATGAACATAGATGTTTGTTCTGTGTCTGGGTGATATGTATAATAAGTATGTATTTACAACAAAAAATAACATATACCTTATACATATATGTATTATATCAGTTATCTGGTTCCCATAGCTTTGCATAGTTTGGGGCTAGATGGCGCTGTGTGAAATTTCCACCAAATATAAAAAAATATTATTATTATTATATAATATCATTGACTTGACGCTATTAATTTATCCTTTACGAAATTAATGTACATAAGCGATTTATGTTAAAAAATTAATGGCAATAGGCCAATAATGCAGCCCATTGATTGTGTGCTATTGACTGTATTGACCACCGATCTCAGGCCAAACACAACAAAATGGCGGATAGTGAGAATCCGTTATAATAACCTATAGCATGGATTAAAATTCTATGAATTGACATAAATTGCATTACCAATCAAGCACGTAGCCATTTTCAATTCCAATGACTCGTCTCGGTGGCATGATTGAATAGATATTTACAACCGATAGGTGAATGACGAACGGTTCTTGAAAAACTTATTTAAGTTTAACTATTTACCTGACACGACCACGACAACTCGTAAAATTTACGCGTTAAAATTCTCCAGTATAACACCCAACAAACTGGGTTAGTTGAGTAGGTACATTATTAATATATGACGTATAATTATATTCTTAATTTAAGGCTTAGGGCCTGTTTCATCATCTTCAAGTAAAGTGTTGATTAGTTACTTTCCAGTTAGCGCTAAGATGAAAGTATCAAAACTATCAATAAATGTCAAATGGTACGTTCGTTTTTGGTAATCGCCGAGTAGCATACTTAGGACTTTACTTGAAGATTGTGAAACAGGCCCTGGGCCTTATGGGGCATTATGGAGTGAAAATCGGCACATGCCAATTCTGAATTATACTAAATTCATGATGTCAGAGGCGGCGGCGTCGAAGCGGTTCATCTAATTGTGACGTGAAAGACGACGAGCACTATACTACTCCGAAACCAAGACTTAACGGTTTAAACTAAAACTCTAACAGTAAAATTTGATATCCTAGGTCTAGATCAAGCTAGATTCGCTCTAATTAATACTAATTTAAAGCACTAGACTGCTTTCGTCTTAAAAATAATCAGTATTTGATGAGATCTTTTGAATTTTATGATATATGAAATTTATAATTATAAATGACCAGCTAGACCTGCGCATCTATATATTCTTCAATTTCCACAGTATACAAATAATGTTTGCTTTCACATTACTTATTAGTACTATAGAAATGGTTGGTTGGTAGGTCTACCTCCTACAATCAGAACAGCGCCAGCGGCGTGGCGAACGGGTCCTAGTTTGAAAAGTCACGAATGACTGACACTTGAAGAGGTTCTAGCTGGGTTCAACAATGCAAGTGGGTCGGGGGGCACGGTCGTTACAGATCAGGTAAATAATGCTAATACATTCCTTGCGGTAAGAAATGAATAGACGTGTAGGTTTTTTGGTTACTCGGAGTAGGTTGTTACCGTCACGTATGCATTCGTGTTAAGTAGATACCTATTGCGTAATACAGTACGCAGCATTATACTACGCACCTGTTTCACCAAAAGTGGGAATAAAGTTCTGAAATTGAATTTTAAATTCAAAACAGAAATTCGAAGGTAAGAACGACATGCCTACTTAGATAAGGAGTTAGATGAAGCTACGCCTGTAGCGACCCATGTCATGATCGAATTTGCAACAAATTCTGACAGTAATAGTTTGCAGTCTGTACATTCATAGCCTGTACACTGTACAGTGTACACCTACCATGAATTTAGCCTAATTGGGCACTAATTTGATCAGCAAGCGGATGGTTATTGGTTATGTTTGCTGCCGGAAGAGGAAACAACAAAAGGTTAAAATTAGAACAGATTACGATTCCCTAATCCTAATCTATTGATGAACTATGAAAAATTAAGTGAATTAACACCAACCGGTTATAAGGCAGAGATTGACTCCACCAAAAAAAAGTGACTCCTGTGTGTGTGACCAAGTGGAGGGATAGTGATTTTTCTTAAACGAGTACGATTTAGGTATTTAATTGATATTTCGATATTACTAACAAGCGCGCCTCTGTCAGACCTTGAGACATCTTCAAGAATCTGAGCGCCTGGAGATCAAAGAGGATGTCTACTGTATTTGGGAATTTCAGTCGTAATCCTATTTCATTTTCATTTCATTTCACAAGCGTTACGTCTACGAATTTAGGTACTCAATCCGCATTAAAAACGTTTGAAAGCGGAGAAACGCGGATCGAATGTTGTACCTACTGCTGAGTCTGCTCAGAAGCCTTATTCCGTAAAAATCGATCTTCACTTTTCGATTTTCATTACCATCGCTCTAACATCGATGGAATTTAGAGAATAGCATATTGATAATGGTATAAGCCGTTTTGGCCGAATGGGATGTACCTCGACTTTCAATCTGAAGGTCGTGGGTTCGAATCCCGGCGTGCATCAATGGATTTTTCTGTTCGAAAAATGTATATGCGCATCAAAAACACGTGCTCAAAAAGGTGAAGGAAAACATCGTGAGGAAACCAGTTAGTATTCTTATAAGCGGCGATGGGCTTGCAACCTGTCACGTATGGAATGCAAACTACTGCAAAATGTGGGCATGTGCCAAATATAATGTTTGGACGTGCCTCTGACTACCCCCACTAGACATCTTTAAAAGGATCTAAGCGTCTGGAGATCTGAGAGGATGTCTACCGTACTTGGGGATTACAGTCGTGATCTTATTATTATTATAATGGTATCCTCGAAATCCGATCGATATTCAGACTAATGAAAATCGAAAATAGATTTTTACGGAACAAGCCTTTACCTGCTAAGCAAGAAATTGAAGGAACTCCAGCCGCCCGAGTATCGCGTCGATCTACACGGTGAACCGCTCAGAGTACGAAGAGAGATCTAGAGTAGTGGTTGTGGTCTCGATACTGTAATTAACATTTAGCTGATTTAAATAACATAAAGAGGCCATCCTTCATCTGAATACACTTGTCACGCAGCACACGTAGAGCTCTATGTCGGATCAGTGAAGACTTGCCTCTTAGAAGCGTTTACTGCCATGTAACGGCCGTAAATCATGGAAGGTACCTACTTATGCTGGAAAGTCACTACCTATAACAAAGGTCTACCGAAGTGAATTTGCTCGTTCTACTACTACTACGAGAAAAATGCAAGTGCCCAGTCGGCAAAGTGAGAATTAGGAGAAAAAATTTCTAAAAAATAATAATAAGAAAAAAAATAGGGTCACGACTGTAATCCCCGAGTACGGTAGACCTCCCTCTCAGATCTTCAGACGCTTACATCATTTGAAGATGCTAGTGAGGGGTGGGCTATTTGGCACATACCCACATTTTGCAGTAGTTAGCATTCTATACGTGACAGGTTGCAAGCCCATCGCCGCTTATAAGAATACTAACTGGTTTCCTCACGATGTCAGGCTTATTTCGACGTGAAGTAAATTAAAACTACTAAAAAATACGAGGGCTACACCGAAACACCGTCTGTTAAACTTTTTTTTTTGTTGTTAATATATAGCTGTAAATGGCATTCACTGTTATAGAACGTATTTTTTTTAGGGTTGTCGCTTCTGTTACCTTACCTAAATACAACATATTGAGTAAGTGATTAGATTTTCTAAGAAACACCTTTATCTACATAGCCGATATCCAACCTCTTTACCAACCTTAATTGTAGACAATAATAAAGCTCTACTAAATTATATAATAACTAAGTAGTGGAAATCCTCGCGACTTCGTCCACGTAAAGTTATTTTCAAAAAGACTTTAATCCCCGCTGCACCCCCTTAGAGGTTGATTTCCAGGAATTACAGGAACACGAAAAGCAATACAAACCCCAAATGTCAAGTTTCTAGGACCAGTAGTTTAGACTGTACATCGATAGATCAGCCAGTCAGTCAGTAACGCAAGAGTTTATTATTTTTAAAAGAGGAATGATATTACAGAGGTTAAGTAAGTACGAGTAACAAATCCTACCAAGAACCGCGAACAGTTGGTCGTTGTTCGACTAAATAGGTCGCACTGAACTGAATAGACACGTGGAATTGATTTCAGTTTACAAACAGAACCTAATTCTGCCAAATTCAATTGATTCAACTTCAAACGGAAGTAGGAAATTGGTAAATACAGTTTTTTTTTGTTATTTTCGAACTGGTAATGTGTTGTTATTGTAGTTGTAACAAAAAATATATAACTCTATAATGAACAACAATACCTAGGTCATAAAAAAATCGCACAGTTGCAATTAATTTTTTGGATCATAAATTGATTCATAGAATCGAAAACGTCTGAAAAAATATCTCGATTGGGAAATGAAAGCTGGTATAGATTGCTACAAGTCGGTTGACGGCGAAGCACGATTTTGGTATGAAGAACTATGGGATGTGCTTGTAGTGACTCTCGTTTGAGGACCTGGTTAGTTTGACAGAGGAAAACTCTCTCATTCGAGGTAAACATAAATTATAAATTGTAAATTATATATATACCTATAGGGTAGTAATGCAAAACCCTTCATTCATAATTTCATATTATCATCCTTTTGTAAGTCAGTTTGAAAGAGACCGGTAGGTAAGGCTGGACAATAGTGAAACAGTTGGTCGTGAACACCAGCTCATGAAAGGTCGATTAATCCAAACGGGACAATTATCCTAAATAGTTTTGGCACTAGGTATGACGCAAATTCATTGAACCATCCATTTTTGGTAATCTTAAGATGTCGCCGGAAGCCAATTATCAGTAGGCCACACACGGTGACTTCGCCTTTTGACGTAGGTATTTAATAATCATTTTGTAGTAGGTTATTGATACTAATCTCTACTCAGTTTAGTTTAATGTCGCTGAAAAAAGTATTATTGACTAAAACATACTAACTACAAGGCTAGGTACCTTAAATACCGTCTTTTAAGAGTACACGTGTCTAGAGCCTCCGACAAAAAGTCCTCGGAAGGATGGAGAGGATACTCGCTTGCCCTATTTTTTTTCTATATTTCTAAAGGATTATCTAGTGTGGCCAAGTGCCCCGGCCTGCCCTGAGTCACCCTTGGCTACTAGCCTTGCGTTGAGTGTGAGACCCTCTGGGAGACTTCTACCCTCTTAAATATAGGTAGGTACCCCGGAATAAGCGTGCCATTACAAAATTCCCTCCCCAGATAACACGTGACACAAATTCAGTATCGCCCACAGTTCATAGAACTTAAATTACTTTAAGTAGATATGTGCTTGTTTACTCCAATATACTACTGAGTCAATCAGTCATTATTAGAGACGGGATAAAAGTAAAATTATTATGTGAGCATTAGCATACTTAACCTATTAGATAATTTGTTGAAATTTTCCTTGATTTATTAAAGGTACCAACTAGGCATCATAATTATAGGCAGGACAAGAACGGATATACAATAGCGCTCATACTAATATAGAATATTCAAATTATAATAACAATTTGATGTTAAGGTCAGAAGTTTTACTAACTTGCATTATATTCCGATAGTACCTAGGTACCTATTGCCTATTTATTTGCATTTATAATACGATGCCGTCTCTAGTCGTTAACTACGTTATCACCTCGTAGATACGTGTCTCACTCTCTGGAGAAATGGATGCACTCTCGACAGAATAAAGCCACAGTTGGTAGCTTGCCTTATCGGCAGCCATTGTCCTGAGAGACCGTAATCAATAGCATTCTTGAACTTAGAAGTAAACACAACGGACACCATCTTGGAATTAATTGTCCGTATAGAAGAGGTTGAGGGAACTTTACCTAGTTACTTAGTTCGCTCTCAAATGTTTGATTTTTCCAAAGAAAATACATTTACCTACTTGCGATGGAAGATAATAATATGTTAGAATTACATACGATACGAGGCAGGTTTCAAATATATTTGTATTATGGGTTTGTGAAAACAGCTTATCGATTAAGGAATCCGTTTGTGAAATAATAAGCTTTTTAAATTGCTAATTTTTGTTAGTGTCAAGTTAAGGTACGGTTAAACTAAATTGTAACACAATTAATTGGTAAAGATATATATAAAAATCTTTACCAATTCATTGTGTTACAATTTATTGGTAAAGGTATTGTGGAAATCTTGGTCATGAATTTGTATTAAGGCGAGTAATAAATGTTTTTGATGAAAGCAGAATCGTTTTTTCTCAATAACCGGATAACATACAGTTTTGTTTTTTATGATAAAGATAACATACCTATCTAGATTAAGATAAAATATAGACAGGAACGCGATTGATGAAACTATTCTCGATAGATTTATTTACCAAAGTTGGCTCTTCAAAAACACTATTTTCGTTTTTAATCAAAAGTATGAATAGCTAAACTGTTCATTTTTATAAAACTCGTTAGAAACTAAGTAAAGCTAAGTAGGTAAATCATAGACAGTTTTTTTTTTTTAAGTTTGATGGTTTTCAAAATAATGCAGTTTTATCACTTTTTCCGTCTTATCCGTGTAGACTCAACCCATACGAAAAACATTTCACATATCACCTTATTGCAATATAAATTAGGTTATGCAGATAGGTGGAGACAATGAGCAATGTGCGCTCACACCGGATGCACCACCCGGCCTCAATCACTTTGGACTCGATAAACCCAGAGAATAAATCACTCAAGCTGTGAGGAGGTTTTTCAAAAGCACAGGTAGGTACGTACCTACTCAGCTAGAAAAACAAAATGTATAAGTTGTCATCATAATTTATTCATGCACTAATAGCTAATGCCTCAATGAAATATGGAGCATGAAACTCAAATATTCCTTCTCACAGAATAAATGTTGCTTTAGAATACGGCATACATGTCTTATACGAATAGTAATTATGATAGGTACTGCAGAATTTAGATTTTCTATATTTTACGTTAGAAGATATTTTTCATTTCGACTTCGACTTCAAAAAAAACTAAAAAAACACGCTTTTATTGCTAATCGAACTAAAAACTAGAAAATTATTTTTGATGACAAAGAGTTTAATATAACTGTAGTAGAAGATGAAACAATCAATCATATTTAATCACCTCAAAACAAAATTTTAGTAAAATTTAAGTTATTAATACAATAATTCAATTCAGAGTAAAAAGAGTGGTATTTTTAAATATTACAATAATTTTATTGGCAACTATCTATGAGAGGTATGGTAGCTAGTTATGAACCGCAGTAAAATGCATCCCACGCTTTTTACTCTGGATTGAATTATTGTGTTAATAACTTAAATTTAGCTATAATTTTGTTTTGAGGTGATTCAATATGATTGATTGTTTCATCTTCTACTAGGTACAGTTATATTAAACTCTTTGTCATCAAAAATTATTTTCTAGTTTTTAGTTCGATTTGCAATAAAAGTGTGTTTTTTTAAACTATATTTTATTTTTCATTTTTTAGTCTGTGTCAAACTCATAAATTGGGGAACGAATAAATTATTTAGATTTTTTTAGAAAGAACCACTCAGTTGTCCCCGAACGAAAGAGCAAGTCCGAAACGGCAGGCATGCGCAGATCGCGCGCTAGCTTTATCTTCCTCACTCTCCTACAGAGGATCTGTTTATTCTTTCGTGAATAAATGAGGTTTATTTGTATTTTGTCAAATAAAATGCGATTTAGTACAATTAGGTAAAGATTTTAATAATTTGGACAAGTATATATACAATTGAAGTGTGTTGTACAAGGGCGGTGAAAGTTATGACGTAGCTAGATAGTAATTAGCCATACTAGGTATATTTAATTGGCAAGTTAATATTAAAGTAGGCGTTGCGAGTAGAATTTCAGTAGGCGCTGCAACAGGATCTACAAAAGAATTTATTAATCCTGGCGGTCCTATTAAGGATAATGGGAAACTAATATCAAATTATTGCATTGTCATCGGTCCTTGATATGTATGCAAAGTTTCAAATTAATCAGACTTCTGGAAATTGGTGAAAATTAAGCTCAAAGATTCCGTTACATACATAGATACAACCCGAGCTAATAAAAGCGTGTTAAGAAGGCGGTTTCGCAATTCGTGTGATCGCGGATAACTTCGACGTTTATAAACCGATTATATTGATTCTTCTTTGTGGGAAAATAGATATTTCAAGGGTGGCGCCATGATAAGGAAACCAGGATCTGATGATGGCATCCCAGAGAAATCGAGGGAAACTTTCGAAAATCGTTTACATTAGGTATCATAAAGCACTACAATTTTTATTTATAAACATGAAGTCGGTTTTGTTTTAAGTTCTTTAAACGTAATTAAAAAGAATGATTTTAGAATAATAAATATTCCTACGTACTTAGGCAAGTATCTTTCCTAGTAGGCACACTCTGTATTGTAAGCCTTGTGATACCTTGTATCTAATCGGGGACGTGAATCTCTCGAAGAAGCCGGTGTCTCCGCAGAATTCAATTTACTAATCGCACAAGGCAGTCCGTTGTGAGGTTCCGCCTCTTTACCGAACACACAGATGCATTTACAATTACTAAGGCCTTGTACAAACTACTACAACAGTATTTTAGTCGAGTAGCGAGTAGCTCGGTGCTCCCTCAGTAAAAAGGCGCTGGGCCTATATCTTGCGAATTACCTACCAATGGAATAGTTTAGGTAGCCTGTATGCCTTGTACGGCCTACCCTTTATCCTATAGTAAGTGGGATAAAGGGCTAGAAGAAGAAGAAGAAATAGTGTACTTAATAATAATGTAGGATAATATATGTAATGGAATTTTATAGTGAAGTACAAATAAAACCATGGTAAACTTTGGTAAAAGGGAGATTTCAGAAATGTTTGTTGCCAGCAGAATCCAATTTCGACACAGATATCCGTTTAATAAAAAAGATGCTTTATTGTAATTATGTGAATTCGACAACCCTAAGATCGGGTTTGTAAATTAGCAGAAGATTAAACACAAGAGGTGTCAGGTTACGAACTTGCGAATGCCCGGCCCCGACTCTCGAAGGGGAACAGCCACTAGGTTATCTCGATTACTAGATGTTATATTAACTACCAAGTCTAGGTAAGTACTTGGTAAATATTATACTTGGTACTTAAATACCCATATATAAATACCCAGCGGGGTCCTTATTGATAAATAATCTTTTGTAATGTTTGGTATAGGTACTGTTAGCTACCTAGTACTTTTGTAGGAAAATATTTGTAAATATGTAAAAATAAAACCACTGTTTCATTGCCATCAAAAGCCAACAACTCGTTTTTTATTATCTGTCAAACTTTAAAAGCTTTCTAATCAACAAAAAGGTTACATCACAAAAAAGTATTTACTTATTAGGTTTTCACTAAAAAGTATTTAATATGTTCTGTCGTCTACAAGTACTAAAACTATTAGGACTAACTGAATGAAAAGCTATGACTTAATATCCAGTTATGTATAGAGTTTCGCTTGAAATTATATAACAGAATCTATTTACACTTGACCGGTGTTTTTGTCTTGAAAACCTCTTTTTTGTTCGAGGGTTGAAAAATGGTTGAAAAGCACGTAGGTACGTAGGTACTAAGTAATGCCTGCAATCTGCACCAAAAAGGTTCAAATCAAACAAATGACCGCTGAATGCATTAATCAACGCATTCAATACCCAGTATTACCAACATGGCAGACCATAATAAGTTCCTTTTCTTTCGCCATATAGCAATTACGTACACTCATCTCCTGTCCATCGACATGTAAGAGTATGGTAAATTAGCAAAAAATAATCGACAGACAGCGGTACTGCGCTAATAAACTAGAACGATGCGACGTCTGTGTGTCTGTAGAATTATTTTTGCGTGCGTAAATTATCCTTGATAAGTAGAACTTTTTTATTTTTGTTTAGCTTATTGTTATATCGAACTCTATTGTAGGTACCTAGGTACTGGACATGGCTGACGTGGGCATTATGGGCAAGCTATGGACCTTATAAGAAAAGATAGGTAAACTACTAGTTTTAGTAACGTGGCCTAAAAGTTCTACCTAATAGATGACTCTCTTGAAACATAGAGCTCACAATAATAAAAATTATGAATTTCTAATTGCGTGTAAGGCATTATCTACGTGCTTTTCTACCGACGAACAAAAACATATATATACATACGCATCGAATTTGTAAAAAAATAACTAATTAATTTGTAGAAATAACAAAATACATTCCCTTTGGCTGAAGTAACTTGGGTAACTGGATTTTAATTTGCGCTTGACTCTACGACTCTACAAACCCATAATTCTACATAAAAGAATGGCATTTCAAGATTGCAATCGCTGCTGTACCCAGTCCACACAAAGTCGCGTATAAATCTAGTCAATAAATAATCTGCTCGCGATACATGCCTCGGAAGTCCTTTGGAGATGCCGCTGCTGACCACAATACTCCACAGAACAGTTTGTAGTTGCCACGACATGCATTTTTCCGTTGAGATTATCTGCAATGTTTCCGTCGAGTTGTTTTACTCATTATTTTACCGTTAGCATCTAGATTCTAGATATATACCTATTCGTATGGTAAACGATTGTTGCATTAGGTACAAAGAAATCGAAATTAAGGCGAGTAATAAATGTTTTTGAAGAATGCAGAATCGTTTTTTCTCAATAACCGCAAAACATACAGTTTTGTTTTTTACGACAAAGATAACTTAAGGATATAATCTAGATAAATTACAGACAGAAACACGATTGGTGAAACTTTTCTCGATAGATTTATTTTCCAAAGTTGGCTCTTCAAAAACCCTAGTTTTGTTTTTAATCAAAACTATGAATAGCTAAACATTTCATTTTTATATAATTCGTTAGATAATCACACTACTTACAGACGGTTTCTTTTTAAATTTGATGGTTTTCTATATATTGCAGTTTTAGCACCTTTTCAGTCTTATCCGGGTAAATTCAGCCCATACAAAAAGTCAAAAATTTCAAGTATCGCCTTAAATAAGATAGAGTGTGATCCTATACCTAACTGTAATTTATAGATCAGCTAAGTCCGATATCCTCCTAAATCTCTAGGAATTTACGTCCAAATAGGCACTGCCCATTAAATTAGCAGTAGCTTTCAGTTAGCATTCCATTGGTGATAGGTTGCAAGCCCATGGCCGTGACTTTATTTTTTTAACATTGTTGTACTGTAAACGGCAATGGTCTTACAGTCACAGAATAAATAATAAAGTACTGAGTCTCGAGAGATGACATAGTTTAGATTATCACTATTCACGGTGGTTTGTGGCAATGGCACGCTTTAGAGTTAGAGCCTTTTAAAAAAATGTTACTCCTTTTTTTTAGTTTATTAAACGTAAGGAAAAAAAGGTTTTTGTCGCTTTGCGATCACACCGCCCAATCGGTACAACTTAACTAGGTTAACAAAAAAAAAGAAAGAATGAAAAGAGAAAAAAAAAATTAGGATTCTTTCCTGTCTAAGCACTTATTAGCTAGGAAATACATTTTTTTGGCTTCATCAGACTATGTTATATTCAAAACTTACTAAGTGTGTATGTGTAGGTAGTTACTTTGGTGAGATAAGTTACCAAATTATCAGCCGTTTTTGTGGGTCTTCATTCCAGTCGTGTATCAGGTCATAAAAGGTCAGCACCCTTGCCACATGAACTGCAAAGTATCTTCACAACAGACAGCCATTGTAAGATATAGCAACATGCTGTTAAAAATAAATTGTACGAAAACTTACCACCTACATACAAACCTACGTACTCGTGTCTTGTTGTTTCGTGATTTATTGGTTTTAAAATATTTGGTGACTAGTGGCAGGTGAAATATTGAACGCCTACGAGTCGACTGCTACGAAATGTCAGCCATAACTTAAGATTAACAGCCAAATATTTTTAAAAGTTTATTTGCTTTACAAATCGTTGAAACAACAACTACAAATTATTACAATAAACACTTACTTAATTAGTTACTAACTATGCTAATTTAACAATATAAAATAAATAAAATAAAAACAGATTAGATATAATTGGTAAGTAATACAAAGTGCTCTTGCTACCACCCTAGAAGAACCTATGTTGCGGGTAGGTAATTAGCCTTAGTTAAGTTAGGTAGGTACATACATTGTAAGCTTTACCAAATAAAAATGCTTAGCAATTAATTTCTAGACGGTCTAGTCTAGGCAAATACTTTCTTCATCAGAAACATCAACTTATCACTACATAGTATAAAGCAAAGTCGCTTTCCGCTTCCCGCTTCCCGCGTCTGTATGTATGTTTGCTTATATCTTTAAAACTACACAACGGATTTTGATGCGGTTTTTTTTAATAGATAGAGTGATTCAGGAGGAAGGTTTATATGTATAATACATGCATAATATAGTAGAGAAACACTGATAATTTTAGAGGTTTCTAATGTGATGTCGTAAATAAACACATTTTTTTGCGCTTACATTGCAAATGCTGGCTGAACCCCACGAGATATATCAAAATAATGTACTACAGTATTGTACACCTTAAAAACGTCTTTAAAAAAGTCCACGATGGTATTAGAAATGTCTTACGCACAGCGAAGCGGGCACGGGTCAGCTAGTACAATATACAAGCAAAAAAGAGCCAAATGGTAGAGCCACCAAAAGGCACAGCTCAATCGCTTGAAACAAAAGGATTACTTTGAAGAGATATGTTTATTGAAACTAGCCGAATAACACGCTCCTCGTACGGAAAATCTGCTCTGAAGAATAGGTTAACATCTCCCGTATGGTTCAGCAGGTTCTTTGAAAGTGGGAAGAGTAAAAATAGATGACTCGTCACTTTAGCTGTGGTAGTGGTACCTACTGAAATTGGTGTACTCTTAAGTTATCTGCAAGCGTGTAAGTAGGTACCTAAATACTTAGCTATAGTAATCATCACGTTTATTCGTTTCTTGGAAACATAAGGCCCATTCACACATCAACCAGTCGTTATTTGTCTGGATCGTGAATCATTTTTATTTTTTCGGTGTTATGATTGTATTCATCGAATATGATTGTATTCATCGAATATTCTTAGTTATTTACGATTGTAAAATATTTACCCTAATGAAACGTTTCACATGTACCGAAGTGAAATATATATTTTTTTATTGACCCCATTTATAACGAATCATCATCAATGACGAATGTAGGTAAGTATTGTGAACGAGCCGTTACCACTACACCTAATAATCTGTTCAAAACAAGTTAAATTGGTGTATGTAGGTAATTTATTAAAGTAATAATTTTGGTGATTCGAAATTACTTGGAAATTTACCACTATCAAAACCTACTTCTCATTGTTTAGGTGCCTACTATTGTACATTATATACCTACCTAAGTAATTATTAACTATTCAACATAACTAGCGATTCTTTAAATTATTTGTTTTTCATATTCGTTATACGGATGTTACCAGCTGGTGTCCAATGAAAGGGATATTAATAACCTCCTGTTTAGTCAAAAAAATAAGGGGATTCAGTGAATCGGTATGATTTTAACCACAATAATCACAGTCAGTACTTCGAACGAAACCTATATTATTTTTTTATGTAAACAATCGTTTCTCTCGGCTTCAGCAGAATAAAATACACGATAAAGCACATGTAGCTAAGCATCATGCTGACTAATATAACCTTCAAAATGTATGCCTTCCACCAATCATCGATGCCTTTGGAGGTAGAAGCCCAGAGACCGGTGAACGCGATCGTCTCTATCGTGCACACTATGATCCAAAACACGTGCCACACTCGCACGTGCCGGAAACGAATCTTAAACTCCATGAGACAGAACAAGTAAATAAACGCAAGAAATATGTAGAAACTCCTTCGAAGGGAACTCGCTTGCGGCACTATCAGAAAGAGCAGCATAACTTGATACTGCGAGAATAGTAAGATGATAGCGAGAACTGGGAAGAAGTTGATAAAGCATGCTATAGAAATGAGGCGCGCTATGAAAAACGCGTACCAAGCCATGTAGTGTACAAGAGCTGCTGTAGCGTCCTGCGGTTCTAAACCACGCATGTACGATCGAGGCACTCGCCTAGGTATATCAGGTTCGTCTTGCACCACTTCGTCGCAATACTTCCGCCTTGTCGGCGCCGAGATCCACGTGGGAAATGACTCTGCGTTTTCCATCAGCTTTTCTGCCCACACCGCTATTGATCCGGGCCTGGGAGCTGCCATAACTGGTGGTGGAGTGATATGGACGTTTTCAATTGTGTATTCTGTTCCTAGCCGGCGCGGTGCGACTTTGTCAATGATCGTTACTGGTCGGACGTACTCGCTTTCACTATCGAACCCAGAAGACAATAGGGAATCTTTCTTTTGTATTGGTGGCAGATAATCTGAGCTCGTGTCAGAGTTATGCGAATAATGATCGTAGTATGTGGACGAGTCAACAGCGGTGTTTCTCGCTGAAAACTGAATCAAATCACTGTTTAACCTATCCTGCTCATAGAAAGACTGCGATATATCCGTAATATTCGATTGTCGTTTCATAACAGATTCGTATATATTTTCTTCAAATTCTTTCTGGTTCTCTGTGTAGTTGAGGACTTTGTTTGTGATGAGAATTTCACTTTCGTTACTGTTTTCGCACCATGGATAGCTTTTGCCGCATATTTTTTCCCTTTCGAACCTTCGATAAACAGTTGCTACACTGGCCATTCGGAGCATGGATATTATAATGCTTACTGATTGTACTGAAACTGAAAAAAAAAAACTTTATCAAATTGAGTAAGAACACGTGATAACTAGTAATAAAATAGTACCTGCCTTTTTAAACCTACCATATCCTGTTTTTTCTTCTGCGGATTTTATCATTAGGTCAAATTAATTTACCTACAGAGTTTTTACTATCATAAGCTAAATGAGTCGTACCTTTATCGAAACTAGTGTGTGAAAGCCTTGACATCAAATCCAGTATGTTTAGGATTGCGTGTGGCGCGCAGTGTATGAACGCTTGTAGGAAGAGGTAGAGTTCCATTGGAGAGGGGCTTCGGGCTTCGGAAAGAGCCTCACGAGTCCTCTCCTCGTCTTCGGCATGAGAGGCATACACTGCCTCCACCCACCAGAAGATTTGGGAGCAGTATCTACGGAGTAAAGTGGGTTTAAATGCTGTGTGGGTGAGATTATTGAAAGCTGTCTGCAAGTGCTGCATGCAAAGTCATTAGATAGTAGAATGCCTTATATCAAACTTATTTCAGCGACTTCTCTTACGTGTATCGAAATATTCGTATTTTTTTAAACCATAATTATCAGTCCTGCTGCCTGACCTCATCCCGAAACTAGGGTTCCCCGTATCGTGCGTGGGTAGTACCAATGGAACCACAACAAACGGATCCGGAACTTTCTACAGATTATACCGATGATGACGAGAGGAGGTCTACCGTCTACTTTAAGGTTATAGTGATGCGTAATCCTATTTCAATTTAAGACTATGTTCTGTAGGGAGCTATGAATGTAAGTAGTTCTTACCGGAAAATAGCAGCGATAGGAAAAAACACCGCATTCACAAACTGCATCACGATCCATCGCACGTCCTTTTTCTCTACGTTGATGGAGTATGCAGTGAGTTCCGTCTGCAAGCCAGCAGGCGGAGATGCAAGGGTGAAGATCAGGGAAAGGATTGAGGGGAGGAACATCAGAATTATGCAGAATGCTGCTAATCTGTGGGCGAAAAACGCTTTCTTTCTTTAAAACCTTCCCTAAAGTCCGGCCCTGTCAAGCACTTAATAATTACATGCACTTGCACTACAGTACACATCGCCGGAGTAGGTATTGATGAATGGATTCAACCCGAGGCTAATGTCATAAGAATGGGCACTGTGCCATTGGAATTCTTAGGCTTTATTATGTAGGTAACTAATGTCCTTTACGCACTACGATTTGTTCATCCATCCTAAGTAATCAGAATCACTTAGATAGGTACCTACTTGTTGGATAGGTAGCTAGGTAGAACTTTTCTAAGTTTAGGTACTATGCAATGCACCTGTAACCACGTAGAAGTAGATGACAGAACTCACGAGTGCTGATAAAAAAGTTCTAGGGTTGGTATGGTAGGTTCCATCTACTTAGGCACCACTTAGCTAACTACCTAAGATTTGTTTGTTTACTTACAGCCACTTCCTATGGCGTCATTAAGTTAAATTAGTATTCTGTCCCAGTTGTGGCCACCCAGATCCCATCAATTCAAAACCTATTAGCACACTCACCCATCATCACCATTCCGTATGTGCTCAAAAACAAGGCCAAAATCAAAACAAATCAGGGTTAGGTAGACGAGAAGCCCGCCGCAAGATGGCAGCACACGGTGCAGCAGCAATGCTTGCCATGCAGGAAGTTTCCAACCCATGAGTTCACCCGACACATCTTTATCTAGATCACAAGTCACCATTGTATCATTGCTACTTCATTGATACCATTTACGAGTAGATCAAACACACTCCGATTTTCAGCGCACTCAGCCTGGTGGTTAGTTAGGTTCACATACCTACTAGAAAAGTAGAAAAATGCAAAATAATTAACTATTCTTTTACCACTTAACAGTGTTTTGTTTTTCAACTAATGAATTGTGAAAGCAACACAATGCATAGTATTTGTTAGCGACGACGCCCATGGATAAGGATAAGATAAGGACAGGTAGATACCTATCGAGTCAATTAGGTAGGTACCTTAGCTAAACTATCTACTTACTATATTATCTCTACATGGACATTTATATTTAGGTATGAATTTCGAATTATAAAATAAAGTTTTTTTGTACTTTCCGGTGGTTCAGTGATGGCCGGATGGTATGGTGGGTCCGACGTCCGATTATGAAGGTGTGAGATCGATGCTAAAGGGGCGCTTCGCGCCCGTTAATAATGTTGGTATTGCATGATTCGTGCCTGCATGTTGTGGTACATTGGTTCTTCAGGGTGACAATCTAGTTTGGGTTCTGAATAGTGTGTGACAGTTGGATGTTTATATTTTTGCAAGTTCTTCAACACTACACCTACGAAATAACCCTGTCATCTACATAATTAAATTTATAGAAGTTTTCTTTTGGTTTGACAATTTTTAGTCGATTATCTGTTGCAATACTGAATCGATCGACTATAACTCGTTTAGTGTGACAGTTACTTTCATACAATAAAATCAATCAATGTCAATTGTCAAACCTTGTTAGAGTGGAAAGGTTATGTTTTCACGAGAACTCAAACAAAATAAAATTAAATACCTTGAAGCCAAGATAAAGAGAAATAACCAACCAAACAAATGAAACTGGTATAAACGTGAAGGGTATAATTAAAAACTGTCTTAATTAATCTGCACCATGCTCAGAAATTGCGTGTTCCGTGTGCTAAAAGCAGTGCCAAAGAACTCGATTTTACGTTACGCTGATAACATGAAGACCACCAGGCAAATACATTGCGGAATCTGTTTGAGAAACCCAAGGCACACATCAAAAGCAAACAATGATACTTCTCCCGCCTTATCCAACAAGTACGAAGTGATAACAGAAATGAATTCGCCAATTATTGAGAACACTGCTGACGAAATACATTCAGAAGACAAATACCCTATTCTTAGTGATGAATTTGATGGAATCAATTTAAAACGTAAGAATTCACACAAATGGTTTCAGTAGATTATTCTGTGTAAATTTCTCTAATAATTGGAATATCCCTATACTTACAGCAAGGTCAATGGATCTTGGCTTACCTAAAGTTAATAGCTGTGTGACTGCAAAAATGGTTTTGTGTCACTACATAAGGTCGAAAATTGTCAGCCGCACAGCCAAACTGCTAAATTTATGTAAGCTAACATTCAACAGCCGCACTGTAATTATCTATATACGATACATTAATTAATTCTGATTCTGGTCCTATTAAATCCAGTAACAAGAACTTACATAACTTTTCTGTTACAGGCGGCAAAGCTGGAGTATTTGAAATAGAAGATTTGGTAGAATTACTTCAGAGAGAGAACTCTAAAGACATTTTTGTTGTATCTGTCCCTGAAAGCATAAGATATGTCGACTACATTTGCATAGTAACAGCAAGAAGCAAAAGACACATACATGCTTTATCAGAGTTTGTAAGAAAGGTTTACAAAAAGAAATGCAATAAAAATGATCCTATTCCAAAGATAGAGGGAAAGGATTCGGAAGAATGGATGGCTTTAGATCTAGGTAAATCACCAAATAATTACTATTACTGTGAAAACTAGTGACTAAACCATTACCTCATAGCTGAATCCGCATATAAGTCATCAACTACTCAATATCTCACTTTCCGACCAAATTTACAACTACTGTTTGTTAGTTTATTGTTTTTACTATGTATTTCATCTAAAATTATATAATACTCTTTCATTATTGACTGCTCTATCAACGCTCTGTCTAAATCACTGGTCCTAGAAACTTGAAATTTAGAGGGTGTATTTCTTTTGGCGTTGCAGAGTGCACTAAGAAGGTGCTGCGTGGGTTTGAAAATAACTCCACATGAACAAAGCCACTAGACTTTTCACAAGTTGTATATATTTGGTATTTCATTATTGATTGCTTTGTTTCAGGTAATATTGCACTGCATGTGTTCTCAGAAAAAGTAAGACTGGTGTACGACTTAGAAACCCTGTGGTCTGTTGGACCAGAGTTTGATGACAAAATCAATAAGAATAGTGAAGTTGTTGATGTATTTGAAAACTATAGTGCTTACTTGAAGGACCTGAAACCATTAGGGTAATTAAGTGTGAAAATTTAGATCAATTCCATCATGGTACGAATAAATCTAAATAAATTATGTGTTGTTTCAGTATGCCATGACTTTATTAGTCCATTGGCATTATCAACGACAATATAATTACATAATAGCTTAACTTGTAAGTAGTAGGGTATAGCCATTGTATATTGTGGCCTTAAGAGGCTGCCAGTCGCTGATTGCTCTTTTTCGAAACGAAAAAAGAAATACTTCTGAACAAGCCACATCTCCTATTTTTATAAGTATATTACTTCAGGTTCCTACCTAGATTTCTAATAAGCTGAAAACATAATAGCAGAAACTTTTCACAATAAAGATATTATTTCAAAATGATACGTTTTAGAATTTATGATCGAAATATTTTATATACCTACTATTAAAATCAACTTGTGATTTATTGTTAAAGATAGGTAATATGTAGATCTAGATTTCTATTAGGATAGATTTTTGATAAGTAATTATACATAATTTATATCATTAATTTATTCGAAAAGCTAAAGCGGACCACGCGTTGACGTGTGTTTGTCATCATTGCAGCGGTCGGTAGGATTATTTATCGAAGTGATTAAAGATGGGTACATCTTTATTCACATATACTATACATTATAAAATAGGAGATGTGGCTTGTTCACAAGTATTTCTTTTTTCGTTTCGAACAAAAATAATTGTCGACTGGCAGCGTCTTAACCTGTTATTTTATGAAGGCCCTATAAAATATTTTGTTTTTGTCATTTTCGTGGTATTGAAAAGAGATGATGACAGATTTATCTACCATTGAAGGTTCACAAAGACTTATGAGGAGTACATGTCTAACTTGGTAAAATAGAGTTAAAAAGATGTATGGTAAAGTCTCATATAAAATTGTTTATTTTGCTTAATATAATAAAGATACATAATAGTAAGGATTGTATATTTCAATCACCTTTCACAACTTGATTACATTGTGAAAATGATTATGTTTTCACACTATTGCTTAAAATAATAGTACCTACTTAATACAAGTAATTTCTCATTGAATAATTGCTCAAATGTATGGAATATAAAATAATCTAATAAATTGAATAAACAATATAACAATTTGGCATAATTTTAAATAACTAGCTCAGAATTTAAATGCATTAATGACAATGTAAAATAATAATATAAACTGACTAATTACATTCATATGACAATCACAAGATTCTTAATTCAGTCAAAATGCAATTGTACATCCTAAAATTCTAAATACTAAGTAGCATAGTTTTGGAAGCAACCTATTATTAGTGCTGTTAGTGAATTAAAACTAGGGTTAAATAAAATAAAATGATGGAAGCCAATCACTATACAAAAAATACTAATAATTACAATCAGCACTGGGTACATAAAAAAAAAATTGGACCACATACAAGTCTTTCATTTTTAGTAACTAAAAATATGTCTGAATTAAAATGGATCACCAATTGTAAATATTTGTGCACATACAAACTATATCTCTAGGATTCACCTTATTGTTTGACTTACATTACAATCTAGGCATGATCTTAGATACCATAGTTACAGTAAAATATTCCATCCAAGGCAAAGGCAGTATTATTGTTCTTCACTGATAAATTGCAAATTATCATACAATGAAGTAAATTAATCTCTCTCGACCTGGTGCAAAGACTTTCTAAATACAATACATTCTTAAAATACACAAATTTATCATTTGCGATTTTTGGATCTAAATTTTGGCTCATGACTAAATTTAAGACAGTATGGCTACACTTCTCCTCACGCCAGCACCAGAATTGACATTGTCTAAGCTTGACCATTTCTTTATTCCATTTTTAACAACCTCAGCAGTAATTTTGTCTTCCATGACTCTTGACATTGCTTCAAGTTTTTGTGCCCTCTCTTTGCTAAGCGGTTCACTAGGAAATGCTAGGTCATTGGCCTCAGCGAGCGTCCTGAGGTCAAAGTAATATTTTGCGTACACACTGGATGGGACATTTATGTTGAATTGAAGCATTTCTAAGAATTGCCTTTCAAGCTCATTCATGTCTTCTACAGTAATGTCTTTCAAGATTTGACAGTAATCCACATTCCAAACAGCTTGGTCATCCCAAACTTTGCTGGCAAGTAGGATTGCCCCCAGAACTATTCTTTTCCAGTTCGATGGAGCAATGTCTAGTTCAGCACAGATTAGTAGACGCTCCAAGTACACCAGCGTTATGATAGCACATTCAGCTGTCAACTGAGCAGCATTGAATAATGTTCTCACAAACTTGTATATCTGCTTGTGCTCAGGATTGTATTTGTCATAATCTTCATTTACTCTATCTTTACTCAGAGGATGAAGTTTTTCATCAAATATATCTAGTTTTCGCTCTGATGTTCTATTCTCAATGTGGTAATAGATAGCCAGAGCCACACACTTGACTGTGTTTTTCAGGTTAGGCTGAGATACAGTACTATCATCTAAGTAAATAGTAGAACAGGAACTACTTTTCTTGAGCTTATTTTCGGCGATTTGGTGCTGACTACGTTTCCTAGTCATGCCATTTTCTATTGACGCCTTGGATCTTTCCATAAATATGGTCCCAGCTATAGGGTCCTGTGAGGGATCATCAATGTCTCCATCATCGGGCTCCCTTTCGCTGATGTGTTGGATGTTATTGGAGCTTACTTCTCCCTCATTCCCGAGATAATCCTCGAGCTTCACTATGTCCTTCCTAATCGGCGACGGGCTGCGGTGACAACAGCAACTGTTTTGATTACCCATTGTAGCAGTACATGTAAACGCACTAAAGGTTGGTCTTTATCATTCTTCAAACACTGCTAGTCGTCTAGATGTACGTAAATAGGGCGCCGATATACAAGAATTACTTACATAGCCCATAGCATCTGAAACAAAAGGCACGCTATGAATATTCTGTTGTGAACCTATTCAATTAATTTTCTACGGGTAGTTGTATCCAATTGTAAGATATGGAAATGAGGAATACTTACACCGTATAATAGTCGGCTTTCGGAAATATTACACATTTCGTCGACAAAATGTAGAACAAGCTTGAACAAAAATATATTTCTGACAGAAAATGAACGAACGAATGAGATTGAGATTCATAGACACAGATAATTCATCACATGAATTATCAGTTGTGTGACTTTGTGGAAAAGTTCGATAAAATTAAATATTTAGTCGATTATTTATTGTCTGTGCCAGATAAAAATGAAATAGTGGTAGCTTTTGGTAGATTTTCGGAAAAATGGCAACAAAATGAAAAAATAAATATGGCGACGATGGCGGAATAACTGAAGGGCTTCTGTGAAGTAGATAACACACGCGTTGCTTGTATTTTTATTTTACTGTGGTTCTAAATATCTGGCAAGGTACAGGCTTTTGTGCCTCTAATCTAGGAGCGTAAAAAACTGTATAAATATTACGTTTTAAAAACTTTTATCTGTGTTTTAGGTGACAATGCGACGTAAAAGTGAACGCACTGCGGGTAAGAAATCCAAGGCTTCACCGGAAAAGACGGAGAAGAAAGTAGATAAACCTAAGCGTACTAGATCGAGGCGTAAAAAACAGTCGACTTCATCCGATAACGAATCTGCTGATGATGCCAGTCCTGTGCCTGAAGATCCAGTGGTTGCAGTTCCAGAACCGGAACCCAAGCCACCGACCACTCCCGTGAAGGGTGAAAGCCCAGAGGAATCTCAAGATCAAGTTTGGCAGGTCAAAACAGCAGCTGCTGGGGATGTGGGAGAAATACAGAAAATAAAGATTTGTTTGACTCGCCCACCATCTACACCGGAAAGGGCAGAGAGATCTCCGCGCAGTAAAAGGAAGCATTCACGAGCCACTAGCTCTAGTGATACTCCTAGCGTCGAGGGTCCAGAGGAAAGAAGAAAGTCAAGACATCGTTCTAAAAGGTCTCACAGAGAATCTAAGGATGATTCCGAAAAAAATATTGATAGCCAAGGTGAAGAAATTGAGGCAGCGGCTGATAGCCAAGAAAAAAATGATGATGAAGTTACACAAAGTGAGGAAAAGCAAAAAGCAGATACGTCTGCCACATCTGAAAACACAATTTCCACAAGTGATGAGAAAAAACCAAAGGAAGACCAAGTTGAGTCTAAAACTTGTGAAGAGAAAGAAGACAAAAAGGACAAAGTTGAATCAAGCGATGATATATCAGGTAAAGGTGAAGGAACTACTGAGAAGCCTGACAAATCTTCAGATGCTGATACAACTGTTGTTTCACCTAAAGCGGAGACAACAGCTGTGTCGGCACCTGTAGAAGTTGAAAGCTCGGCCAACACTGAGAGTCAGGACAGTCAGTATGATGGAAGTACTTCTGATATGGCTAGCCACAGCCAAAGTCCTGCTCGCAGGAGGAGCATGTCTGTAGATAAATCAGAGATACTTGAACTGCACTTTGAAGAAAGTAAGTTGGAATCTGACTTAGACTTAGACAAAACCAAAGCTGATGACACCATGGAGGATGCAAACACATCTCAAGAAGAAAAACAGGTAAGTAAAACTGAAGAAAAAACTCCAATTAAGGAGACAATGTCGGATTATGATAAATCTAATATAACTGGTGTTGTAGAAAAATCTAAGAAGACAAGGAACATTACTGACTCGCGTAATGATGCAAGGAAATCCACTGACAACAAAGAAGAATCTAAGGATCGAAGGAGCAGCCGGTCCATAGAGACTTCCAATGATTTAAATAAGTTGCAAGAAACTAAACCTGAAGATAATCACAAGGCTCTGGATCGTTCTGATTCGATTCTGTCCAACCATGAAGAAGCTATTCACAATGGTGATGTCATTATTCCCATTGTTGTTAGCAGAAAACGGAGGTGGGGATCTAGGCCTGCAAAAATAACAACTCAAAAATCCATTACAATATCCACTGACATTTTAAAAGATATAATACCTGATGTAATGCCGGTAGAGTTTGAAGAAGTAATTGAAGAGAAAAAACATAAGAGGGAACGCGAAGTGGTTGAGAAAATTGAAAGGCCTGTTTTGCCAAAGATTATCATTGATAACACTGAGAATATAGATCGCAATATTGAACATCGAAGACATAGCGGTGAGAAGGACAGAGATCGGGATATGAAACCTAAGGAGCCTCAAATCTCAGCTAACAGAAAAATTTCAATCATCAAAGACAATGATAGTATAATCGCAAGGCCGCCTAGTCCTCCGAGGCATAAGCAGTCATGTGTGCTGTACATCACTAATTTGGTCAGACCATTTACATTACCACAGCTAAAAAATTTACTTCAAAGGACAGGAAGACTCGTGGAGAATGGCTTTTGGATTGATAAGATCAAATCTAAATGCTATGTTATCTATGAGAATGAAGAGTAAGTTTTACCCCAATTAATTCTGGAAAAAAAAAATTACAGTAGAAATAGTTTTCCCCCCAAAACATAAAAAATTATGTTATGGTGCTTGAACTACATTGAGATTACTAATACTTTTTTAACTCAGCCTTTTTGGAGTATAAGTACAGTTTATGCGCCATCTACCTCAAAGGAGTATTTAATCCTTTTTCTGTTACAGTCAAGCTGTTGAAACCCGACACGCACTACATGGTGTTACATGGCCCGTGTCAAACCCCAAGACATTGCAAGTGGACTTTTCAACGCAGGAAGCATTTGAAAAGGCGAAATCTAATGAAGTAGCAGACAACGCCCAGGTTTCAACCATACCCGGCACAGTGGAGGATTGGCTACGGGAGCAAGACATGAAACGTGAACGAGGGGAGCTGGTAAGCCGTCATTTTGGTATCACCTCCATAGTTCAAGCAGTCAGTTCCTCCAGTTTTTATTAATTTTTTTTTGTATTCGAATTTCGAGTCACTACGATTCGTTTTTTCTCCGATAGTACCGAATATAATACACTGGGTAATTAGTTTGTCTTATCAACATCTTTTTGTAGCACTTATTTAGGATCTATCCAGATTTTGATGATCAATTACAATGGATTGCATGGGTTATTGCCATGACATGTATTGTCAATGATCATGATAATTTGTTAAATAATAAATATCACATTAAAAGGGGAGATAGGCGATGAGACTGACTTCCACGGCTATTCTAAAAAACCGGCCAAGAGCGAGTCGGACTCGCGCATGATGGGTTCCGTACCATTATCTATAAAAAACTGCAAAAATAACACGTTTGTTGTATGGGAGCCCCACTTAAATGTTTATTTTATTCTGTTTTTAGTTGTTGTTAAAGCTGCAACAGAAATACATAATCTGTGAAAATTTCAACTGTCTAGCTATCACGGATCATGAGATACAGCCGTGTGACTGACAGACGGACAGACTTACAGCGAAGTCTTAGTAATAGGGTCCCTATTACTAAGACTTCGCTGTACGTCTGTCCGTCTGTCAGTCGTTTTTACCCTTTGGGTATGGAACCCTAAAAATAACTATCTAGTGTTATGATGATTGATAATATATATCTGTTATTTTACTTTAACAGGAGAAACCATGGGAGCGAAAGGTTGCCACACGTGAATGGGATCTTGGAAAAAATGACAAGGACAAAGAGAAGGAAAAACCAGACAAAAGACGCGAGGAGCAGCGGCCGTTGGAGAAACGACGACACAACCGCACTCCTGAAAGAAGCCCTGAGCCTGGTAAGCTACAACTATATCACTAGGAGTTTTTTATATTACACAAGAATTTTGTACTAGCTTAGCTATATTTTTGGCGATCGAATCGGTTAGCGGTTTGGTCGTGATAACGTCACAGACAGACAGACAGAGTTACATTCGCATATTAATAATATTAGTATAGATAGTTGAAGTAGAAGTAGGGTAAGGAAAAGATGGATGGATAGTATGAAAGGTGATATTATGGTGGTTGAAATGATGGCTGGTAGTGTAATGGAAAAATAATATGTTGTGCTGACTCCACTTAAGTGGGATAGGAGCAGGAAGATAATGATGATGAAGTATTTCGTATAGTTCCTATTCATAGATGCATGTTTAAGTGGGCAGGTCTTATGACTTTAATGCATTCTGAATTGTCTATCTATATATATAAAAATCAATTGCTGTTCGTTAGTCTCGCTAAAACTCGAGAACGGCTGAACGGATTTATCTTATCTTGGTCTTGAAATGTTTGTGGAGGTCTAGGGAAGGTTTACAAGGTGAGAAAAAATCGAATAATTGCCGCGAAAACCTTAAAAACAGCCCTTTTCTTTTTCTCATACAAAAGACTCTAACTAAAACGTAGAGTCAATTTGAGCTTTATTAGGTTTGATAATACGGGAACGGGAACGGGAACGGGAACTTAAGACAACATTTGTTAATTCTAAAGCGATACTTAGTTCGCGGGGTCAGCTTGTAATCATTAAAAAATATAAATGTTATCCATTTTCCAGCGAGAAAATTCAAGAAGAAGGAAGAAGAGCCCCCAGCCAAGCTCTTAGATGACCTGTTCAAGAAGACAAAAGCCACACCGTGCATATATTGGTTGCCGCTATCAGCCGAAACGGTCCGTAATTAGCCATCATTTTACTAACCAGCTGCATTTCACATCGAGGAGATCATGTAACTAACTAATAGTAATACACGCTTTCTAGTGGCATATTAGTGATCACATCTCACTCGTTCATTCTTTCCTGTAGACCTAGACTGAGCAACCGTGGGGTCATTTATGCGGCCCTCATGGATATCCTACGATTTTTTTGCTTTATCATACTGCTCAAGCTAGGTCTAACTATTCAAATTTTGCTCGAAAAGAGCCTTAGATTGTATCCATTTGTAGGAAATATTTAGGGCACTGAGCACATTAGTCGTAATATCAAAGAATAGGGTCATTGAATTTTCTGTTCTATATAACTTATTGTTGATTTTCTCATGATATTTTCACAAATAGTCATTCATGTACAATGTTTTGCATCTAAAACGCCTTAATGCGAGCACATTCAAGTCACTATGATGTTTGAATGTGATTGTGTATTTTCAGATTGCAATAAAAGAGGAGCAGCGCCGCCAGCACATGGCTGAGCATGAGCGCCGTATGCTGGAACAGCGCACTCGCGCCGCTCGTCGCCATTAGCATGGTCCGTCCCATTATTACACCACACACTCACACTCACACTCAACACATAACCACACACACACACAACACCACACTACACACTAACACTACCACAATAATGCATTCTGTCGCCCAGCGGCTTTTCTTTCCAGGTAGCGATCATTACGATTAGTTATACTATGAGGTTTCTTTATTTTTAAGTTTAGGTTAAAGAAGACATTCAAGATTGTAAAAGGATTTATGACGGAGACATGGTCATTTATTTTATGAAAAATGTTATAGAAAGGCACGCACGCTTGGAGGAAATCCTATGATATAATTCGTCGGAGTAATGCAGCCGCTCGATCGAGACGGGCGTTGATGGAGTTCCGCTGGGGACGACACGCTGCTATCGACGTTGATATTATACGCGCGATAACGCGCTGCGACGCTGCTGGCCAAACGCGCTCCATTCCATGCGCGCTTGGTCATAGTCTTACAGACGCGATATGTGATTCTACAGGAGGCAAAATTCTAAAACCATCTTCTACTGCGATGAACGCGCGAAGACGTGCATTTGGCCGAATCCACACTAACAACGCGTCCGTGTAAGGATCATTCTACGAAGAAATCAACGATTAATAAATTGAAAACTATCTTCTACGGCTGAGAATGTGACTAAGCCACGGCGTTTCGATCTATGATGTTTGGAGCAGAAGCGCTAACAAATGGAAATGAATAGACATGATTTAATTATGTTGACAAATGTTAATGATTATGAAGATGAAGAACAGACGTTATGCAATAATAAGTGGTAAACTGGCAATGTAGCCACCAACTAGACATTTAGCGTGAGAGTATTTTGAGAGTAGTTTTCAGGTCATTGCGTTGTACTGTTATATTTCAGAAGTGTAATCGGTTTATTTAAATGTTCAATAAAGTTCTTTCCTACCGCAAATTATCTTGTTTCAGTTTATTCTATCCTATCTTATACGTAAGTGATGAATATTATTGCCTTTATTACCTAACGACCTAATAAGACTATAAGACTCAAATATTCGAACAATTATCTTTATCTTTTGATAAGTAGTAAGGAGTTTATCAAAGGGATAGCAGTTGTAATTCTATTAGATAAAACGAGGCAGTCGCGTTGGTGGAAGGTGAACGCCACCTGACTGAATAGTTAGTGAGAGGAATATTCAAAATGGTAAGTACCAATATTAGTAATTTTCTATAGATAACCTAGTTATGTATTTAGAAAAAAAAAACAATTTTGATCACTTAAAACACTCAAGATTTCTAGATAGTCTTTGTCGGTAAAAAAATTCAAGTAAAGATCAACATGCTACTTTTGAATGTAGTATTGTAAATTACTTATCTGGTTTTACAAGTTTCTATACTGATGTACCTATCTATCATTGCAAAATGATTACCTACATAAGCAGAATACTAGTCTTTACTAAGACTAGGGGGCGCCACGATAAGACCAACTTACTACAAAATTTGGTTTGACGGATTTACCACCAGGCTGAGTATGAGTAGGCTGGAGCCTGGGGCGGCAAATTTGGGTAATTTTTTTTAAACATCTTGTTTATTTTAGCCTTTATTGTCCCACTGCAGGACAAATGCTTCCCGCAACCTTCCACACATCTCGATCTCTAGCAAAATTTGGGCAATCACTTTATTTTGCCAAATGTCTTACAGGATCTTATCACCACTTAAAATTTCTAACTAAATCGTGGATTATAAAAATAATCCGGGGGGGGGGGGGAGTGTAGGTAATAGCCTACTGGCGGCAAATGTGTAAATCCGCCACTAACCTACTGATACTACTGATATTAATTTATAGAAGAATAGGTAGAAGTTGGCTCCATCCTGGCCCCTTAAATCTGCCGCCCTAGGCTCCAGCTTACTCAGCCTGGTGGTAAATCCGCCACTGAGTTACCTACATGCATTCAAAGAGATGAGATTTAGAATAAGTTAGTCTTACCTATCAGTGTATTGCATCTACCTAGCCATACGTTACAACTTACACTCTAAGACCTACCTAGAATCTCTTGGTTTTGATGCAATAATGTTTCATCAGGTCAGAGGGTCATGGTGGTTGGTTGTTGCGACGCTGATCGCGGCTGCGTCAGCACAAGATCCGTTTACTCTCCAAGAGTTTGTGACCGGTCAGTTTGGCCAGCGCGGATTCAATGGAACATGGATTTCAGGTAAGAGAAGGATTTTCGCAAAATATGTCTAGGAACCATGAACCATCATCCGAATGCAAGCTTTCGAAAATAAAACATCGGTTCAGTATCTTTTTGGAGCTAACTCAAATGCAATGAATGCAGTTGAATTTACTCCTCCAATTATTAGATCCTGTGGTGGTTTAAGCTGTGCATGTGCCCTACATATCTCTTGATATTGGACTAGCTCCCTTACCACAAGCTCTAAAGTAATATTAAAACTACTATTCGCGGTGCGATAGTGACAACGTCATACGTGTTCGTATATCGTTGTTAATTTCACACCACGAGTAATACTGTTTTAATACTTATTACTTCAAGAGCTTGCGATACGGCTCCTGCAGAGGGTCAGAATGTGTTTGTTCCAAGACCTTTCTGTAAAACTATTATATTTGGACGTATAAAGTTGTAAACATCTAGAACCATGAGTTGAGAGATAGTGAATACAGTTTCTACTATTTTCTAGACACGGAGTTCACGTTCACCATCCCCGGCGAGCCTGGCATCAATGTGTTCGACGCGACTACTCGTACTAGCAGTGTCCTGGTTTCCGGAGAGCTAATGGTTGGTTTCTAAATTCAAGTCAACCAGTAGGTATTCTGCACATAAATTATATACTAGGTAGATAGGTAGGTACTGTAGAAATAGGAGGCTCGCATGTTTTGCAAAAGTGTCTTCTCATACATCTCTGAGTAGGAGGAAGAAACTTTCATGTTCGTAAATTATTTTATTTTTATTTTTAGGCATTCCTGAACACTTCCAACCCTATTCTTTCGGCTGACAGGGCGTTCATCTTGGCACCTAGTGAAGTCCAATCTGTAAGTACATCGTTTACATCACTAAAAATAAGTTATCTGCTATCTTTATCATGTCGTCTTAGGGTTTGAATTTCGGGGAGTCCCCATACCTACTTATTATAGAACCTATCTACTATGGGCAAGTCTAAGTTATAGGTAGTTGCATCGGCATTAGATGTTCTCATAATGATGGTCTAATATCAATATCAAATATCGTCTGTTTAGTGATTTTGGTGTTTTCTTCCAGGTTTTGCACTATCTCTGATAAAATATATAAAAATGATAAAAAGTAGATAGAAATAATTACTCACAGCTAGGTACGTAGCTATAGGTACCTACGAGTATATAGGTAATCCTTGTGTAGGTAATTTATTATTATCAATAATTCCTACGTAATATCGCGTCGGATTAATAAAATCAAGCGCGCACAGCGTAGCTTGCTACGAGTAGATCAGCTACGTTAGCAACCTTCAGCGCGTTTGAAATGGGTGACCGCTAATCGCATTATAAGGTGAGCGCTTACGTACTTCGGAGGGCACGTGTCGGTGGTCACAGCTGTAGAAGAAACAAATAAATATTGGTGGACATTATCACACAGCGCCATCTAGCCCCAAACTAAGCAAAGCTTGTACTATGAGAACTGGGATAACTGATAGAACACCCAGGACAAATATTTGTGTGATGAACATAGATGTTTGTTCCGTGTCTGGGTGTTATTAAGTATCATATGTATGTATTTACAAAAAAAAAGTTTATAAGTACTTTTTTTTTGTAAATACATACACATGATACTTAATAACACCCAGACACGGAACAAACATCTATGTTCATCACACAAATATTTGTCCTGGGTGGGGATCGAACCCACAACCTACAGCGCAGAAGGCAGAGCTACTACCAACTGAGCTGTGAGGCCAGTCTCGAATCGACAGAAGTCTTCAGACTGCCCAAAAACACCATCACTAGAGTTCGCTATAATAAATGTACATATACTACTTATTATTATGATTACAGGTTTACCGATACTCTACAACAGCGAGATTCGCTCTCTATGAAATTGCAACTCAGTAAGTTGATAATAAACCTACCAACAAAACAAACTAAAAAAAAACATTTTCATTACTTATTATACAACTAGCCGACCCGTGACAGACGTTGTCCTGTCAAATTTCAATAATCGAATAGAAAAGACTGAATGTTTTTAGTCTGTGATGTTAAATTTGTTGCACAGCAGCGCCATCTATACAGAAATCATCCCTTTTGCGTTTTTTTTTATAATTTTAGTAGTCTATTATTTATTCGGGCATTAGGTATATCTACATCTACAGCAAATTTCAACTTCATCCGTTTTGTCGTTTAGGCCTGATCAAGCTAAAATGTGTCATTATTAATAGAAATACGTCTACTTAATTATTAAATTTTATCTTGTATTGTTGACGTTTCGAGACAATTCAGATGGTCTTTATCATGAGCATCGCAAATACCTACCATTGAGAACGGTCGCGGTACTAATAATGGGCAATTATCCATAAAATAAGCTGAGAGATACCTCGACTTCCAATCTGAAGGTCGTGGGTTCGAATCCCGGTGTGCATCAATGGATTTTTCTATTTATATGCGCATCAAAAACACGTTCTCAAAACGGTGAAGGGAAACATCGAGAGGAAACCAGTTAGTATAAACGGCGATGGGCTTGCAACCTGTCACGTATGATAACTACTGCAAAATGTGGGCATGTGCCAAATATAATGTTTGGACGTGCCTCTGACTACCCCCACTAGACATCTTCAAAGGATCTAAGCATCTGGAGATCTGAGAGGATGTCTACCGTACTTGGGGATTACAGTCGTGATCCTATTTATTTATTTTATCTATAACTAGCGACCCGCCACGGCTTCGCACGGGTAGCATGTTATTATACATATAAACCTTCCTCCTGAATCACTCTATCTATTAAAAAAAACCGCATCAAAATCCGTTGTGTAGTTTTGAAGATATAAGCAAACATACATACATACATACAGTCGCGGGAAGCGGAATGCGACTTTGCTTTATACTATGTAGTGATAATAAAAAAAACTTACAGGAACGTGACATATATAGCCGACCACCAAAGACTGCAGCTCTGCATATTCGGCGGTGGTCATTCCCTTGCCTATGTTTTGGACAACAATGTTTATTACTTGCCCGATTTCAACGAAGTAGCAATCCAGTTGACTTATGACGGAATTCCCGGCGAGTTTTACAACGGACACAATGATTGGGTGTATGAAGGCAAGTTATTAATAAAAATAAAAAAAAATATGTTAGTGGACATTTGACACATCGCCATCTAGCCCCAAACTAAGCAAAGCTTGTACTATGGGAACTAGATAACTGATAGAATACTTAAATACTTTTTTTTGTAAATACATACCTACGTATATTACACTAGCAGACCCGACCACGCGTTGCTGTGTCTACAGTGTGCAATAAAATAATATTGCGACTATAAATTGAGATTTAAGCTATCCTAACTTTCAAGTTGGATCAAACTGCACACGGTGTGCAAAGTTTGATTAAAATCGGTTAAGTAGTTTTGGAGTTCATCGCGGACAAACAACGTGTCGCGTATTTTATATATATTAAGATTATAACATCTGGGTGTCCCAAAACAAACATCTATGTTTATCACACAAATGTTTGTCTTGTTTGGGAATCGAACCTAAAACCTACAGCGCAGCAGGCAGAGTTACTACCAACAGCAGTGAGGCCAGTCGTTACTAATTACCTACCTACGTATCGAATCCAAAATTAGTCAACCACGTGTAAGATGCATCAATTAAACTGTTGCTGTAATCAACATTAAGGGGCTCCCAGTCGACGATTGCTCTTTTTCGAAACGAAAAAAGAAATACTTCTGAACAAGCCACATCTCCAATTTTTATAAGTATATTACTTCAGGTTACTTCAGGTTCCTACCTAGATTTCTATTAAGCTGAAAACATATTAGCAGAAACTTTTCACGATAAAGATATTATTTCAAAATGATACGTTTTAGAATTTATGATCGAAATATTTTATATACCTACTATTAAAATCAACTTGGGATTTATTGTTAAAGATAGGTAATATGTAGATCTAGATTTATATTAGGATAGATTTTTGATAAGTAATTATACATAATTTATATCATTAATTTATTCGAATAGCTAAGGCGGACCACGAGCCGACGTGTGTTTGTCGTCATTGCAGCGGTCGGTAGGATTATTTATCGAAGTGATTAAAGATGGGTACATCTTTATTCACATATACTATACATTATAAAATAGGAGATGTGGCTTGTTCACAAGTATTTCTTTTTTCGTTTCGAACAAAAATAATCGTCGACTGGGAGCGCCTTAATTGATGGCCACATTTGAACATTTGGTTGCATAACGAAATATAGTTTTTTTTTCGGAACCTATTATGTTTGTGAATCTTGAGCTTGCCATTTCTAAGTGTGCTTGGCATATACTTGGGTAGGTATATGGTTGAGTACCTAGAGTACCTACCTATTACAATTACATGATAATATTTCAAATGAAAATATTTGGGAAAACTTAGGAGCGTTTCAGGGTATTCTACCGGGTCATAATGTGCCATTTGACAAGATTTTGAAAACCATTCTAGATTATTCAGTAGTCACTGTGGAACCCATAAAAAATATTATTTTCAATTCTGTTATGTATTGGCCCTAACAATGTAAATTAAATATTGACAATTTAAATAACCCGCAAAAACGCTTCATTACCAAATGGCGTCGCACTAGTTTCTGTGACGTTACATGCTTGTCAACAAATATACAAACGTCAAGTTTTTCAAGGCAGGCGATGACATATTGACAAGCATGTTACGTCATCGTCGATTCGACCAATCCTGACAGTTTTGTGTCACGTGACTGGCGTTTTAAAATAGACAATTTTAATTATGGATTTTTTAATAAATCATTCTTTATTTTCAAGTTATTTTATTCCATAACGCATAAGGCATATTTTACATAGAGTACTATCAACAACACTTTATTTTCAAACTGTCAAATTATAGCCTATTGTCTTTGCTACTTGTATAATTAAGCGGCGATGATGGCAACCTGTAATGTAACGTATGGAATGCTATTTAGTACGACGAAATATGGGAATGTGTCAAATGTAATGTTCGGACGTGTCTCTGACGACCTCCACATATTCTGTGAGCCTGGAGATCTGAGAGAATGTCTACCGTACTTGGAGATTATAGTCGTGATTCATTATTATTTTATTTTTATTTTTTAATTTAGAGGATGTCATGTATTCCGGACAAGCGACGTGGTTCTCAAATAACGGTTCCTACTTGGCATTTGCCACCTTCAACGACACAGCAGTTGAAAGCTATTCCTACTACTATTACGAGGACATGTCCGATCCTACCGACATTTACCCAGAGCTGGTAGATCTGAAATATCCTAAGGTATGATCCCTTTACTTCTTGTTTTATGGTAACTGAGGATATTGGAGGCAATTCTGTTGTTACCACACACTGAATAAAATTGAATAAAACACGATCGATCTTATGCCTTTCACTTTAAAGTCTAAATTAGCGATTCTATCACGAATTACGAAAATTTAGTAAAAACAATCTTTAAGTTTTAGAACTGTCACTCTGAGGTTACGCTAATTTAGATTTTAATGTAAACGGAATAAGATCGATCGTATTTTCCTCAATTCAGTCAGTTTGTGATAACAACAGAAAAATCACCATTGACAAAACACTGCCAAATATGATTCATGTGGTAAATTTTCATCTTTAGGTCGGTCGCGAAAACCCCACGGTACTCCTTCGAGTAGTCGACCTGGCGGCTTTGGTCATCGACAACGACATGGAATTCAAGGTCGTCGATCCTCCGCTCGGTGTGACCGATGACCATATCCTAGGTGGGGTCACGTGGACCTCTGACTTTGAAATGGCCGCGAATTGGCTGAACAGAAGGCAGAACTATACCGTACTCAGAATTTGCAATGTTATCAATGATATTTGCGAGGTAAGATTAACACTTTCACTACATATAATCACACATACCCAGTATAGGTCGGTGGGGTCACGTGGATCACTGACTTTGAAATGGCCGCTCATTGGCTGAATCGGAGGCAGGACTATACCGTACTCAGAATTTGCAATGTTATCAATCATGTTTGTGAGGAAAGATTTACACTTTCAATACATCATACTATAGTTTTGCCTATAGGGTAGGGTCTTTCATCGAGATAGGTCAGTAGAGGAAGAGAAAAACTATAAAGTTTGTTATCCATCATTGTATGAGCATGCATGCAAAAAGCGGCGATGGGCTTCCAATCTGTCACGTATGGAAAGCTAGTTAATGTGGGTATGTGCCAAATATAATGTTCGAACGTGCGTGATTTGAGTGCCTGGAGATCTGAGAGGATGTCTTCCGGTACTTGGAGATCACAGTCATGATGATATTTAATTTTATTTTACGATGGAAGGAGGTAGGTACCTAAAATATCTTATTTTTATAGGAAGAGACCCGTACACAGTCTAATGGCTGGGTACCAATCGTCCTCCCCCGGTTCAGCTCAGACGGTGCCTACTACGTATCCCTGAGATGGTCTCCGGAACAGATCGACGGGAACATCTGGCAGCACTTGTACATGAGTGTGCGTGAGGATGGAGGGATTCGGTCGAGCTCTATCACCCCTGGCGTGTTTACTGTCAACAACTTTGTTGGGATGGACGAAGCTAATGAGTTGTAGTGAGTATCAAAGTGATAAACACTATTTTTAAAAGCTTTTATTTATCTTACACTGTTCGACTATGTTTGTTTGTGAATTGTCCGACAAAGAATTTATTTCACTTTTTCAACGGGGACAGAGACCGGGGACAACGGAAAGTATTTTTAATTGTAAATATGAGTTCCCGCTGTCCCCGTGGTCATCGGGGACAACGAAACTACACCTAAGTGTTAGTTTCACAATCAAACAGTGTCCTCTATGTAACAACTCGGCAAAGTTAAGCAAAATTAATGTACGAAAGTGTCAAAACTATCAAATGTCAAATGATACGTTCGTTTTATTATCTAATGGTAATCGCCGAGTAGCTTACTTAGGACTTTACTTGAATATGATGAAACAGGCTCTAAGTTTTATTAATTTACAGCTACTACACCCGCACCGTTACCAACGAGCCGTGGCGCTCCGAGGTCCACGTGGCGGGCGCCAACCAGACTTGCCTCAGCTGTGACTTAGTACTGCCTGAAGGTGGTCCTTGCACATGGGTCACGGCCACCGCCAGTCGACAAGCCTCCTACCTCACTATCACCTGCTCTTCCCCTAATGAACCATCTGCTGTCTACATCATAGATCCTAAGGTACTGTATGGTTTGTTTGGCAGCAAAATAGAAGGGCAGTATTTTTTTTATTTTCAAACGCGCATATATCTTTATCCAAGTGCAAAAAACGAAAAAGGCTTTCATGTTTTTTTTTATATTTTTTATGCAGTATATACTTTTGGTTGGGAGGATATACATATTCCGTTTGGTCCCATTTAAATCTCTAAGGGTTACCCATACCCACCCTTAAGTTTTAAAACATAATTATGTCGAATCTGATAACCCGTACATCCCGATATATCAAACAAACTTTTATATCAAATCACCAGATGAAACTTGTGACATTTTCCCCAGACCACAGAAACGATACGCGTGTGGGAAGACAATGCGATTGTTCGTGAACGACTCCTGACCAAATTGCGTCCCCGTAGCATCATCACAACTGTGCCACTCGAGAACGGATTCCCCGCCCCAGTCAGGCTGCTACTACCCCCTGGCTTGGACGAGAATGATAACACGACCAAATACGCCATGATCTTCTACGTGTATTCCGGACCGAATACCAACACTGTTTTTGACACGTTCACCGTCGGTAAGTTGCTAATATAAACTCAATGACAATTATGTACATCTACTTTCATCCTATCCTAATCACTACATAGTATAAAGCAAAGTCGCTTTCCGCTTCCCGCGTCTGTATGTATGTTTGTTTATATCTTTAAAATATACAACAGATTTTGATGCTGTTTTTTTAAATAGATAGAGTGATTCAGGAGGAAGGTTTATATGTATAATAACATGCTACCCGTGCGAAGCCGGGGCGGGTCGCTAGTAATATTATAAATGCGAAAGTTTGTGAGTTTGTATGTATGTTTGTTCCTCAATCAGGACTAAACGACAAAACGGATTAAGTTGAAATTTGCTGTAGATGTAGATATAATGCCCGAATAAATAATAGACTACTTTAAAATATTAAAAACATCCCAAAAACTCAAAAGGGATGATTTATGTATAGATGGCGCTGGTGTGCAATAAATCTGACATCACAAACTAAAAACATTCAGTCTTTTCTATTTTATTATTGAAATTTGACAGGAGAACGTCTGTCACGGATAAACTAAAAAAATCTACATCTACACTACTATCAAAAGGTAAAATTATGGGATATCTAATTTATTGTAAAACTAGCTGACCCGTGCCCGCTTCGCTGTGCGTAAGACATTTCTAATACCATCGTTGACTTTTTTGTAGACGTTTTTAAGGTGTACAATACTGTAGTACATTATTCTGATATATCTCGTAGGGTTCAGCCAGCATTTGCAATGTAAGCGCAAAAAAATGTGTTTATTTACGACATCACATTAGAAACCTCTAAAATTATCAGTGTTTCTCTACAATATTATGCATGTATTATACATATAAACCTTCCTCTTGACTCACTCTATTTATTAAAAAAACCGCATCAAAATCCGTTGTGTAGTTTTAAAGATATAAGCAAACAAACATACATATTACATACAGACGCGGGAAGCGGAAAGCGACTTTGCTTTATACTAGGTATGTTGTAAAATAAAATATGAACCATGTTACTCGCTGATAATATAATAATAATAATAATAATAATAAGCCATTTATTACCAAAATTAAATATAGAATACAAAAATTTATAACACAAAGTAGAACATAATTAGAAAAATAAAAAATAAAAAAAATTTGATTATTACATGTTTACGAGTTAGTATATATATAAATAAAATAAAATTTATAAATTAATTTACTATAAAAAAATTCACTTCACTCATTGTACAAGTTAAGTCCTACAATTATTATTTTTTAAATTCGGGTACCCATCTTCGGGTAAAGGCCTCCTCCATCCATCGCCACAGACTCCTGTCTTTGGCATGTCTAGTCCAGGTAGAGCCGGCAACGTCCTCGATATCGTCTCGCCAGCGGCGGAGCGGGAGCCCGCGCGCTCGGCGATCCGACCGTGGGTACCAGTGCAGCACGCGTTCTGACCATCTTCCATCTGATGTCCGTGCCGCATGACCAGCCCATCTCCATTTCAGCTGGCAAGCTAAAATGGCTGCGTCGATTATATTGGTGCTTTCTCTAATGTCTTTGTTTCTGATGCGGTCGACCAACCGTAGATTTAGCATACTTCTTTCTGTAGAGCGTTGGAAAATTTGCAGCTTTGTAATTATCTTTTTTGTTAAAGACCAATTTTGACAGCCATAGAGTAGAGTAGGCAGCACTGTTGAGTCCATGGCTTTTTTCTTTATAGCTATAGGAACTTTTGCTTTAAATATGTGTTTCAGCGACCAGTATTTGTTCCATGCTAATTTAATTCTTCTCTCCACTACTCTCAATGATTGGTCTTTAAATGATATGCTTTGTCCGAGATATATATATTCATCTACGTATTTAACCAGCTGACCTTGAACTTGTAGATTAATTTTTGCGCTGTTTGTTAGAAGACAAGTTTTTTCGGCATTCATTAGAAGTCCACAGTATACGATTCGCTGATAATATAGCTTTTGATAAGTGAAAGAATTTTTAAATTATGTTCGAGTAGTTTTTTATTTAATTACGAACAAAAGTACCTTTGTTCGTAATGGATTAAATAAAAAACTACTATTATCAGCGAGTAACATGGTTCATATTTTATTTTACAATAAATTAGATATCCCATAATTTTAATATTATAACCAAAATTATAACAAACATAGAAGTTTTACGTAGAATACAGGAAGTATTCTACGTAATAAAAGGGATTGAGAACAGAAGAGGGAATGTTTGGTTGGCCACCTTATACGGCACGACAGTTTTATAAAGACTATAATGGAAAGGAAGAGAGGAAGAGGAAGGCCACGAATAAGCTACATGAGCCAGATAAAGGAGAAAATAGGTGTCGTGTCGTATAAGGAAGTTAAGGTGTCGGCGCTGGAGAGAGCTGCATCAATTACGCCGACAAGAGCACAGCTCTTAAGTTAGAAGGAGAAGAACCAAAAGTATCAAGAAATTGTCTGTAATATTCGTTAGTACATTTGTGCGAAGCCGGTCATAATATAACTTATTTTCGCATCGGCACAAAAACAATTTAACATCCTTCAAGATAAAGCAATTTTGTTTTCACTAGGGATATTAGTAGGGGTATATGTATTTGTATCTTCAGTTTTCAAAGTGGTCTATATTGACCCCAAGGGACCAAGCCGGCGGGAAAAAAATTGGGAGTCTGTGAGATGTAAATGGCGTGGCTTTAAGACGAGTAATAAATGTTTTTGATGAATGCAGAATCGTTTTTTCTCAATAACAGCAAAACATACAGTTTTGTTTTTTATGACAAAGATAACTTAAGGATATAATCTAGATAAATTACAGACAAAAACACGATTGGTGAAACTTTTCTTAATAGATTTATTTTCCAAAGTTGGCTCTTCAAAAACACTAGTTTCGTTTTAAATCAAAACTATGAATAGCTAAACAGTTCATTTTTATATAATTCATTAGATAATCATACTAGCTAAGTAAATTACAGACAGTTTCTTTTTAAATTTGATGGTTTTCAAAATAATGCAGTTTTATCACTTTTTCCGTCTTATCCGAGTAGACTCAGCCCATACAAAAAGTCAAAAATTTCACTTATCACCTTAATGTTGGTTTTATTTAATGGTGTAAGTTCTAGGGAGCATGCAAAATTTGTAAGGGGGTCTACCGAAAACCGAAAAACATTGCAAGTGGTCTACGAGATAAAATAGTTTGGGGACCTGTCTAACCTATATTTTTTAATTTGTCCTACAGGTTACCATTCCTATCTCACAACAAACCGTAACATAATCTACATGTTTGCTGACGGCCGCGGCTCCGGGTTGAAGGGCCAGGAAATTCTCTACTCTCTCAACAATGCAATGGGTACCGTGGAGATTGAAGATCACTTTATTATTTTAAGGTAACTATTAATAGAGACTAGCTGTCCCGACAGACGTTGTCCTGTCAAATTTTAATAATCCCTTAGCAAAAAAGCACTTTCAGTTTTGTTCGAATTTTAAAATTGTAAGGTGGATTTTTCAATATTTTCTTTCATAAGAACCTTCTGACAATAACGAATACAACAAAAAAAGATTTAGGAAAATCTCCATGTCCAGCCGTGACCAAGGGAAATAGGGATTCATTTTAATAAATATAGTTATTTTAACTTGAGGCTTCTGTAGTCTTATTATGAGATTTCCAAACTACAAATATAAATTTTGCAAACAGAAAAATGCATTGATGCACGACCGGGATTCAAACCCCGACCTTCGGATTGAAAGTTACTACTTTTATTATTAACATGTCAATAATGAAAGGCTTCAGCGTGATTAGCATATTTATGATATTACCTACTACTATTATCCAATTAATTATTAGTAGGATAACTAATTATAAAATACACGTTTAAAATCGTTTTATTTTATAATCAATGTTTCATATTAGGAAACGCCCAGACCCTAACTCATTAAAAAAAAATTAAACTTTAAATAATCATTTTGTACATTCATTATTTTATGATTGCGCCAATAAATCGAGTATCACACCTTTAATATATCGATAACATATCGATGAAAACGTAACATTAAATCAAAACTAATTGTATACCGATTAAATAAGATGCTAAAGTGAGCGGTATTTTTAAACGTAACATTAAATCAAAACTAAATCGTATACCATTATTACAACAACGGGAAATTACTCACGTAAATGATAAATTAAACCGAAAAACATTAAACGAATACAATCATCGGCAATGCGAGCAGGGTAGCGCGCGCGTTATGGTCCACTCACCCTGAAGAAGATTCTCTAGATGAATCGAAACATTGTCGGTGTCCTCATTGACAATTTATCATTTACGTGAGTAATTTCCCGTTGTTGTAATAATGTGTAGTACAACTCACGAAAGTTTTGAAAGTAAATCGTATACCGATGAAATAAGATGCTAAAGTGAGCGGTATTTTTTCAAGTACAGTCGCATTCATAATGATGGCGATACTGTTGTAGGATATCATGTCAGGACTGTAATCCCTAAGTACGGTAAAACATCCTCTCAGATCTCCAGACGCTTAGATCCTCTGAAGATGTATAGTGGGGGTACTCAGAGGCACGTCCAAACATTACATTTGGCATATGCCCACATTTTGGAATAGCATTCTATAGGTACGTGACAGATTGCATGCTCATCGACGCTTATAAGAATACTAACTGGTTTCCTCACTTTGTTTTCCTTCACCGTTTAACGAAAACGAAAAAAAAAGTCAAGTCGAAACGAAAATCAATATTTAATCTTAACTCCATACATTGTATTTAATAATTGACAGCATGTCATCATATTAGCAAGTAAGCAATCTAAACAACATTTGTACGCTAACCACAGATCACAGTGCACACAACATTTTTGTAACAACTTTATATAACCTGTGTTTCACAAATAAAGATTTTGAATTTGAATTTGAATTTGAATTTGAAAAAAACGAAAAGTCTAAAATATCCTAAATTTAGGAACTTCTATTTGAGGTTACGCGAATTTAGAATTATAACGTACGTGTAACAGGAATAAGAGCAATCGTCTATCCTAAATTTTATAGTGGACACAACAAAATCGTCACCATTGCCTGATTTAAACATACATGTGTGTGACGCTTTTTACCTTCTACAATAGTATGAATAAAGAAGAAATATAATATACTTAGGTATTTTTGTATAGAATGGTTAAACTAAAGAACTATATACTGGCCCAATTTTTTACAATTAATGACCTCGTAATAGATAACGGTATAAATTTCATAACCATGTCAGACTATTGTATTGTGCAATATAATAAATATGTATGTTTTATAAAAGCTTGTTAAAAAGAAACAACACTTTATTGAAAATTATTTAGCTAAATTACTTACGTGCAGTTACGCTAAACAACCACAGTCAATTTTGACCCCACAGCTGTCATTATACAATGTTAGGTATAATGACAGCTGTGAACGTGACAGTACAAAATCGTGCGTAACCTTCGCAGGGAAGTGTTGAATCGGTACGAGTTCATTGACCGCGAGAGAATCGGGATGTGGGGCCACAGTTATGGCGGTTACGCGACTCTGCTGACTCTGCTCCATGACGACGAACATCTCTTCCAGTGTGGGGTTTCCGGCGCACCAGTCACATCTTGGCTCTACTACAGTGAGTATTAGCACAGTCTATCACGTCTATATTCGTTCTCTTCGACCTACAGTTTGTTTATTTCTGGTTTGAGCCTTCACCTTGTTCGATTGGCATCACACTGGAGCTCTACATAGTTTTAAGAAAAGGATCATTATAAAAAAGGTAGACCCAAGCCGTGTTTGTTGCCTGATTCTTCTAGGCTTGGTCGCGTGGAATCGGCGTAGCTTCACCTAGTTCCTAAGACGTTTCAAAGTGATCCTTGTGATTTTATTGAAATAAATGATTTTTGAATTTGAATTTGAATTTATTATACCGTGATAATAAACAAACTATACAATAAATAATAAAAAGCCGTGTTGGCCGAGTGGGATGTACCTCTGACTTTCAATCTGAAGGTCTTGGGTTCGAATCCCGACGTGTATCAACGGATTTTTCTGTTCGAAAATTTATATGCGCATCAAAAACACGTGCTTACAACGGTGAAGGAAAACATCGTGAGGAAACCAGTAAGTGTTCTTATAAGCGGCGATGGGCTTGCAACCTGTCACGTATGGAATGCTAACTACTGCAAAATGTGGGTATGTGCCAAATATAATTTTTATTTTATTTTTAATAAACAAACTTTAGAGCAGAGATCCTTAAACTTTCTTGTCATGTTTTCCGGTTTCGGGTAGATACTCTGCTTACCTAATATTGATTTTTGGTTATTTATTTAACAAAAATGTCTTTTTAACATTTGATATAGTGCCACTCACTTTGAAGGATGTACGTTTAGTCCTATTAATATTAAAATCCTGAAAGTTTGTGAGGATGAACTTTGGAATATATATACATAGCCTATGCCCTGAAATAGCAAAGAGGCTACTTATCCTGGTACCTACCACGCGTGCAAATTCGCAGGCGGAAGCTAGTTTAGAATAAACGAAGCGGAAGAAGTCCCCCCGACAGTAAATAATGCTGTAGATTTCCTTATTTTGTAGCTGTCCTTATTTCCTATACTTACTTAGATTTATATTAGTTTCACTGTTATTATTTCCCGCGGGACTTTAATATTTCATTTTATTTAGTTCATCTCGCAATAAAATAGTGACCACTTGCTAGATAATGCTTTTTTATGTCGATGGTTCTCAAAGTTCAAGCAAGTTGAACTTTTTTTGACTGACCTCATTGCACACTTGGCCAAATCGAAGCTTTAGTTTTTAGGTTCGATTCCGATATGTTCTGAATGTTACATAGCAAGGTGATACATTTAAAAGGTGTGAAATTACAAAAAAAAATGTATCACGACTGTCATCCCCATGTCATTCCTTAGATTCCAGGCGCTTAAAAGTCTAAAGGCACGCCTACATTACACTTGACTAATGCCCATATTCAGCTATAGTTAGCGTGAATATTTATTTATTTTTAAACTAATGTCCCAGGTGTGTTGTTATTTCAATCTGCGGTAATTGACGTCAAAGGACTCCCATCGTCGATATTGGAATTGCGGTTGATGTTGATCCATTCCATTTTCCTCTATTGATTCCAATAATGGAATGAACCCGTTTTGAGTCACACAAGTCACTGACCATCCTTGCCCAAGCATAAAAACATCAATACCGCGGTTATGACCACATCCAAAAATTTATACGATCACTTTTTTGCATATTTCGATGATTACATACGTCTAATCGACTACCTTTTGTTGTAGCACTTAACGATTTTTTGCAAAATACATACCTTATAGTTCACTTATCTATAAACATACCTAATATGGAATTTCAAAACAGATTTCTATTAAGATACAACGAGACAGTCTGCATTTTATGCACCTAAATTTCCTACTTAAGCATATTTCACCTACTTTCTCATTAATCCAATTTCTAATGTTTATTAAATTAGAATACCTTGTTCAAAAACACTTTCCATGTAGGTAATATACCTAATACCTACGCAGTTTCTGATGCCAACGGTAGTGAATCTTAGCTTAAGGCGCTCCCTGTCGACGATTGTTTTTTTCGAAACGAAAAAAGAAATACTTCTGAACAAGCCACATCTCCTATTTTATAATGTATAGTATATGTGAATAAAGATGTACCCATCTTTAATCACTTGGATAAATAATCCTACCGACCGCTGCAATGACGACAAACACACGTCGACGCGTGGTCCGCCTTTGCTTTTCGAATAAATTAATGATATAAATTATGTATAATTACTTATAAAAAATCTATTCTAATAGAAATCTAGATCTACATATTACCTATCTTTAACAATAAATCACAAGTTGATTTTAATAGTAGGTATCAAAATATTTCGATCATAAATTATAAAACGTATCATTTTGAAACAATATCTTTATCGTGAAAAGTTTCTGCTATTATGTTTTCAGCTTAATAGAAATCTAGGTAGGAACCTGAAGTAATATACTTATAAAAATAGGAGATGTGGCTTGTTCAGAAGTATTTCTTTTTTCGTTTCGAAAAAGAGCAATCGTCGACATACAGCCCCTTAAGGTAAATAATTCAGGATGTAAGATGTATGCGTCTGTTGGGTGTCTAAGTACCTACCTACCTACGAGTATATAAAATTTGACGTTACTGTCTGCCTACTGTCACAGCCTAAACGATAAGTCCTAGAATCATAGAAAAATGGTGTAAGGAAAGGAATTTAGGAAATTCTACCCTCAACTAAAAACATTCGAATGAAAACCACGGAGTACCTATGAATAGAATGGAGTGATTTTCACCGACTTACTTGTCACTACATAGTATAAAGCAAAGTCGCTTTCCGCTTCCCGCGTCTGTATGTATGTATGTTTGCTTATATCTTTAAAACTACACAACGGATTTTGATGCGGTTTTTTTTAATAGATAGAGTGATTTAGGAGGAAGGTTTATATGTAGGTATAATAACATACTACCCGTGCGAAGCCGGGGCGGGTCGCTAGTACTTGATTATAATAAACACTAAGTACTATTTTGATATCATATACTTAACTCAATAATTTATACCTAAGTAAAAAAATACGTAAAAAAGTCTCTCGTTAAAATTGTCTCAAAAAATATGATTGGTTGATGCTTTAAACATTCCGGTTTATGTAGTTGATGCATTCTTCCTAACACACATTATTTACTATACAATTTCTAATTTTCTCTTAATGTCACTCTCAAAATTATCATAAACCGGCTTTTTATTGCAGAACATTTTATTAATACCATTAGAATATTAAATCGATTTGGTATTCTTGACGGCAAGGACTTGAAACCTGTCACGTGTAGAATGCTATCTTTTGCAAAATGTGTCAAATGTAATATATGGACGTGCCTCTAACTACCCCCTTTAGACACCTCTAAAGATCTGGGCGCCTGGAAATCTGAGAGGGATGTCTACCGTACTTGGGATTACAGACGTGGTAATGTGTCAATGTCAAAGGTGATTCAATCCTATTTACAAAAATGAATTAATGTTAGTCAAGTTAAAACTCTGAAACGGCTTGACCGATTTGGATGATATTTTATGTTGTGTTCGTAATTACAAGGTTTAAACGGTGAGAAAGTACGAAGAGAAAAAATATTGAACGAGAATTGGAACGGGGATGGGAACTTACACAACATTTGTTAATTCTAAAGCGGAACGAAGTTCGCTGGGTCAGCTAGTACCTAATAATTATGAAGAACTCGTGAGGTGTGTCTAACAGTTTTTAAAATATGTACCTATTCGTAACATTACTTTCTAATTTATCTGTATTTTATGGGAAAATCGATTTTCTCCTTGATAATATGAACTGATTCGTTCTGTTTTACTATTTATGTAAAATTTCCGTGAACGCTACGCTAATAGGTTTTTGTGTGATAAAACTACAAATAAACAGTTTTGAATTTTTCCTTTACTTGTATTGTATGACTCAAGTAGGACCTTGCTTCTTGGAAAATTTCATGTTTATAGGTCTAAGACAGACGGACAAAGAAGATATCGGTTTTTTATTCTGAAGTACGGAACCCTAAAAATATATCTATGTTAATGTTATGAATGCGAATGCGTTATGAATGCCTGTTTGTGATGTTATCACGGCCAAACCGCTGAACCGATTGTCATTAAATTTTATCTAAATATAGTTTAAAGTTTTGGGATGAACATAGGCAACTTTTTTTTTCTCCAAAATATTACTTTGATTTTCAGGAATTTCAATAGTATTAATTATAAATACCGCTAACTACCACGTTATTTCACAATTCAGATGCTCTTCATCATGAGCATCGCCCGCGACCACGATAACGTGGTAATTTACTGTATTTATAGTTAAAATGTAAAACAACCGCGATAGTTTTAATTCTATTATTTACGTTAAAGACGTCAAAAATCAATTTACTGAATCTACGTAGTCGTGGGTAAAATCTAGTTGGAACATAAAAACATTTCCTTCCAGATACAATGTACACGGAACGCTACATGGGCCTACCCACAGAAGAGGACAACCTGGCTGGCTACCAAGCTGGTGACGTCACACTCCTGGCTGAAAAGTTGCGCGGCCACGACTTCTACATCATGCACGGAAACGCAGACGACAACGTGCATTTCCAGAATGCGGCTAAGCTCATGACCGCGCTCCAGAAGTTGGATATACCGTTTGAACAGATGGTTCGTTCTAACAGATTTTTAAACGAGGCATAATATTATAAAAATAAACAAATCCTAATAATATTATAAATGTGAAAGTTTGTGAGTTTGTAAGTATGTTTGTTCCTCAATCTGGCCTAAACGACAAAACGGATTAAGTCGAAATTTACTGTAGATGTAGATACAATGCCCAAATAAAACATAGACTACTTTAAAATATAAAAACATCCCCAAAATGATAATAAAACGCAAAAGGGATGATTTTAGTATAGATGGCGCTGATGTGCAAAAATCTGACATAAGTGTTTACATCAGTCGTCATAGCAACGTGTGTTACTCTATGCGATTATCTAAATTTTCGGTTTTTCTAGTTGTATATATGTTTTTTCTGTGTTTGTTTGTAATTAATAACTAAAAAACTACAGGACACATTTGAAAAATTATTTCACCTATCTTAAACTGCTTTATCAGAGAGTAAAAGAGGCCATCTTTTATGTTCTTAAAATTTGAGATCCCTCGAATATTCCAAATAGTTACACTATAATATTTGCCTATTTTAAATAAATAATTAAGTAGCTTTTTGATAATACTTTTATCATAATTGTTATTGTTTCTTCCCCAGTCGTACCCTGACGAAGCTCATAGTTTGATTGGAGTCAACATGCATCGGTACAACGCGATGGATCGCTACTGGACCCGCTGCCTGAAACTATAAGAACTAAGTACAACTTTCTGTAACGAGGTAATTTATTGTAATATACTAATAACTTGCTTCGAAGTGAAGCCTAAAATACTATTAATCGAATTTATTTATTTCGTATTATTACAACAACGGGAATTACTCACGTAAATGATAAATTGATAATGAGGACACCGACAATTTATCATTTACGTGAGTAATTCCCGTTGTTGTAATAATGTGTAGTACAACTCACGAAAGTTTTGAAAGTTATTTATTTCGTATTTGTACGTAAATAAGACGCAGGATACAAACTATAGTGTTAATAAAACAGAGAATCAGCTGATTGTTGACTAAGACCTTGTGTGAATTTAGGTAATTTGCTCACGTTATTGTGCCTTGTATAGAGTTGTAAGTCAATAAAGTTATTTTATATTAGTCTAGCATTTTATTTTTAGACCTATGACGAGTATGCCACGATACTGTAGGATGATAGATGTGAATCCAAAACTTATTATATTTTTTATCTTTTTTTTAAATGTTTCATATAATGAAGAACTTTTCAATTTGGCTATGTTTTTATGTTACTATGTTATGTGATATTTCCGTCAATTTTGATTAATTTTTACTAGCTAACCCGGCGAACTTCGTATCGCTTTAGAATTAACAAACGTTGTGTTAAGTTCCCGTTCCCGTTCCCGTTCCAAGTATCTTATGTCCGTCTCCTCGTTTTAAGCCTCCTCACCAATTTTCAGCCTAATCGGTTCAGCCGTTCTTGTGTTATAAATAGTGTAACTAACACGACTTTCTTTTATATAATATAGATTCAATAGATTTAATTTATAATAGAAGATAATTTCTACGAGAAGTAAGACTTACATCTTTACTTTATTTTTACAATCTGACGAAACATTTATCGGATAATATTCGGTGTGTATTTTAATCAAAAAAATATTTATTATTACGAATTCCTGTAAATAGACAATCTATACCAAAATTACCTATTATAAATTTCCTCATTTCTTTCAGTATTATTTAAGATAGCTAAGAAAATACAATTCTAACTTCACTGAGTAGGTATTTGGTATTTACAAATCTCCAAATGATTTCGGAAACACGGACATCCGATTTGAGAAAACGTGCGTGTAACGTAAGTTCATCTTTATGTAGGTCTATTACATAACTATGCCCGATAGTAAAATATATCTTGCCAGACAACTATTCAAATACCATAGAACGAAATTATCATAAATAAAACTGATGAATGACTAGGAAGCGGTTGTGTATCGAATAAAGGGCAAGCTTCCGTGCGCTGCGAAATGCGACATGCATAGTAAATTGTGTGATCCGACAAACTTATGATTCTCACTGACCATGGATCAACGCGGCTTAATTCCTTTGTCTTGAGTGATCGTGTATGAAGTTTACATTGATATATCAGAGCAAAACAACTGGTAGGCATGTTTTTACACGATTTTAACGACCAAACAAGTTCACAATCTCGATTTGCGTCCTTCGTTCGATTTGTTGCTGGGCTGTGTTATTTTGCTCTGAAAAAATACCTTTAGATTTTAACATCGATCCATAAACCGCGTCTGTTGTGTCTAGTAAACCGTTCTATCAATTTGAATCTACATATCCCTACTTGAACTCTTGCAGATTATAAAATGATTACCTACCTTGTTCTACTATTCATGTTTGTATTTGAACGGAATAAATAAACGTTTTGTCATTTCGAATGATTAATAGTAGAATCATACTATTATTATGAATTATTATTAAGAACAATGTTACGAATAAAAACATACAATGTTTATTTTCATATCAGTCTACGCATTCGTTAAACATATTTTGAACCTAGAAATCTGAAAACGCAGTGAGCATACCTACTATCTATATCTAGCATAGAAACCCATTGCAGATTCAGCTTTCGAGGTTCGAAATACTCGATGTTCACAGAATGGCTCTACAGAACCTAATCGCTGAGATAGATCATACTTAAGGAAAGGATCATTGAAAAAAATGATAGACCCCAAGCCGTGTTTGTTGCCTGATTCTACTAGACTTGGTCGCGAGGAACAGGCGTAGCTTCACCTAGTTCCTAAGACGTTTCGAAGTGATCGTTGTGATTTTATTGAAATAAATTATTTTTGAATTTGAATTTGAATGTGTTTGAGTTTGAGTTTGAGTTTGAGTTTGAGTTTGAGTTTGAGTTTGAGTTTGAGTTTGAGTTTGAGTTTGAGTTTGAGTTTGAATTTGAATTTGACTTTCGTCTGAGCCTGTGATTTTCTACTGTCTCACTGCTAGGCAAAGACAACCCGGTTTCTCTTAATATTTTCGATCCTGTATCTATATTTTAAAATGTCGCCATTATCACGTTCAATGACCCTGAATTAATAAACATTCTCTTGTTCTTTAAATGAGTGCATTATTTCTACACGGAAGTGATACAGTTATAGTTAGATACAAAATATTATCTAACAATAAACACATAAAACATTTGAGCCTATCTCAAGTTTCATCTTCGCTGCTATTCAAACCGTCACGTTCGACGAAGTTCACAATATCCATATCGACATGCGAGTAAAACCACAGATGAAGTAGTACCTACTTAGGTACAATCAAACTAAAGCGACGGATGAAAGTGAAAGGAGCTGGGCAGACCGGCCGCGTTTCATGGTTATACAATAACAGATGTGCGGAACCTACTTTTTAAAGTTTGTAAACGTGGCTGGCCCAAATTGATTTGTTCTCTTTGTATCTGAGACCATGTTAATTAGGTAATCAACACTTCTTAAGTAATATTATAAAAAAAAAGTTTTTTTTGTTTGTAATGGGTAAACTAAATAATATTCGGCCAAGTGCGAGTCGGACTCGCGCACGAGAAGTTCCGTACCATTATCTATAAAAAACGGTAACAGAAATACATCATCTGTGATCAAATTTCAACTGTTTAGCTATTACGCCTAATATACAGCCCTGTGACAGACAGACGGACAGCGAAGTCTTAGTTATAGGGTCCCGTTAATAGGGTTCCTTTGGGTACGGAACCCTAAAAATGTTGGTTCTAGTAGTCTTTACAAATGAATCTCAATGAGCTCGTAATAAGTTAACATACAAAACAATAACGCTTACCTTGAGTGAGCAAATGTTATACTACGACCAACTTGCACTTACAATTTTTCGCATTATGACTCTAGTTTAACCATATTTGCGATAGCTTGTGTAGATTTAACCCAGAGTTTGTGTTTTTAAACTCGGTAAACGTGTGGTAAAGTCAAGCGCCAGATAAGCAGGAAGGTAAAACGTTGAAAGTAGTCTCAGACCTTTTATGTTACATCTCGTTAGTTTTAAATGTCAAGCATTTTTACGTAATCCTAACGCGGTTCGCTTGGACCGCTCAAAATAGGTCAAAACTCAATTTAAAATGCATGCAGTAATTTTAATTAAAAATGAGTTTACGTGATAGGTCACTGATTTATAGGTCTACGCAAATCGTAACGTCATTGATTTACGCGTTGATTGGATTTTACTGGTCATTATTACGCTGATGTAATGTAGCCTAAGTCTAAAACATGCCATATAGGAAAAGATGCTAGTATTGGGACTTTTGGGTAGCCTACCTACCTACTGATGTGTGTGCCTCAATCACGCCATAACAATGATTTGGATTTACTTATTTATTATGTTTTAATAAAAGTATTATATTTAAATTAACACTTTAATATACAAAAAACAAAATAAATCCAAATAAATTAGAAAAATAATAATAATCAATAAAATAAAAGCAATAATACAATAATAAATTAGTCGAAATAAGAATGGCAAAAACAGAGTGATGAAACTTGGAATACACTTTTTATATGTACCACGCGAGCGAAGTCGCGGACGGAAGCTAGTAATAAATAAGCTATGTTAAGTTCCCTTATTTAAGTAGGAAGTGTCGCGCAAATTCGTTAACTGGGTTTTTTTTTTTTATTTACTACCCAATATTGGAAAGGATCTTGTGTAACACAACTGTAGGTAGGTAGGTAAATGATGTGACTTGGCGGTTACATCATTTAGGAACAGTAAATGGTTCTTATGTAACACTTATGGTTAAACATTAAAATGATTATGGCGCTAAGGTCGATCGGGTTCGATGACTTGAGTTCCGCTTGTTGGTAAACATTTTCCCCTTGCCATTGATATGTCATACATCTTCAACTTCAGAAGAAATCGTATATTATCTCACAATAATAAAGTTGTTTATTTATTACGGTTCTTATACACGATTTCTTCCTAAATCCTAAAAAAGCCGTTCATTGGCGCATTTTATGGCCAATGCTGATGTATGCAGGCTTTGTACCAACAAGGAGTTTTAAAAGGTTTCGATAGTTATTTTGCGTCTAATTTGTTGCAGAATTGAGGAAAAGAAAATGTAAACTGAGTTTTTATCGGTTTTATAACATTAAATATGTTCATAGCGTTCATAAACAGCCCAGAAACGCTTCTTCGCTTTACCAAAATCTTTACACCTCGTTTCGCAAATATAAAAATGATCTATGTACGCGTAATTTCCTTAGGTACTTTCTTATGGGATTTCTAACATGCATTTTGTTTTTCGATGGTTGGTTTCTGGTTCGTGTGGTTGTGGCCTCAGTCGCTAAACGTGCGACGTTCCGACCGCACGCGCGTACATACCAGTGACTTTCGCGTGTGATGACAATTGGACTTAACTAATCGGATCCTGTGTCCTATCAACCTTGGACCAAACTGTGACATGGTGAGTGATTTTTTATATTATTTGAAGGTCGTTTTAAAACAGTTTACGTTTGTGGGGTTCTTTTTTTGTTTTTTCTTTACTTTTATGTTAAGAATAATAATAATGTTTTGCCGGTCAATGTTAATAAAACTTGTAAATAGGTTAATTACTTGAGTACAATTTTATAATTGCTATTCTTACGTGCGCTAGGTATTTAGCTACGATTAGTATACAAAAATTCACATAAATTGTATACCAATGAATTACCTACAAATAGAATTAGTGTCTGAGCTAAATAAATAACTTATTTTAGTTTTAAAGAATATCTTATTAATTGTTTAGGTACCTATCTAAATTTATATATAACATACAATAATTTGTAAAAAATATATTTGATTCTGAACACCAAGTGTTTATGACGGATGTGATTAGGTTCAACAGTTCGTCTCTTGTGACTGTCTCAATGAATTTGAGTCTGTTTTGAGGTCTTGTGCCTCTTATCAGAACTTTCTTTCATTGATACATATATCACTCTTTGTTATTACAGTTTCACCTGCAGTAAGTACCTATATAGATACCAAAAGTATTCTCAGCGCAAGGTCTTACTTAATGACTGCTTCTTGTAATTAGAAGCAGCCGAAATGGTAGCATTTTACGACGTTGCTCATCCGTGATGCTTGGTGATAAAATCTCTTTACAAAACAAAAGATTTGTCATCTCCTCTGTATTGTTTTCTATTTGTTTTCGCTTCACACGCTACAACATAGGACACAAACAATTGCATATTAGAATTGAAGCTCAATTTTGTATTGTCGTTTATTTAACAATCATAGTGCATAAAAATTTGCAAAATAACTTTACGTGCAAACAGCATTTGAGTTAGGTACTGTGTTACCAAGTAGGTGTATTTATATACAATAGGCTGGTCATTGGTCAATCATGCAAATGTTTCCTCAATTTTTTTGACTCATAGCAGTTTATTTGAATAAATTAAATAGTTTTTTTGCCTGCTACAATTTTATTCAGTTTCTTTTGAAATAATACTCCAATGAGACTATTCCAAAGTGAGATGTATCCTTGCATGCTTACTACATTTACTCGTAGGTACATCTTTACTACAGATGAGTTTGTAAGCGATTGGTGACAATGATAACTTTCTTGTGCTGTAGGTCCTTGGGGCTGTAGATGTCTGTTTTAGATTGTGGTATAAAAACATTAAGTTTATTATGATTTAGGTACTTATTTATGTTCTCAGGATGTGAAAATAATAATCAGCTACGCCCTGGCATTGCTGAGTTGCCACTCGGAGTCCAAGGCATACCTACAGAATGATCTGAAGACGTTGTCTTTAGAGGAGATCATACCTTTGAGAGGAGAGTTCTATCCTAACGTATTGAACCCGCAATGGATATCAGGTATTTATTTTTTCAGAAATGCATTTAGGTTTAGCGAGGCTATTGTTGAAGCAAAGGTATTTCCCCTCTGCGTCATAATGTTATGTATGTGATATGGTTACAAAATACCTAATAATAAGTTACATCATTGTATTTATTTACACAAGCATCTATGATCAAAGCTAGTAAAGTATAAGTTAGTTGATTACGGAGCTCATGCATGCATAACGTTTAAAAGTAAGTACTTTCATTTCTTAGTTTGGCCAGAGACTAGATTTGGCTAAGGAATGTTTCACCTCGTGAAAAACGTGACAGGTCAAATAATTGAATCGGATTGGTTGTTCCTGAGATTACCTCCTGCATCTAGGGTCGGCGACCCGGTTGGCAGTCATTAGCTAAGCATAGCAAACAAACTTGTTTAAAATCTATAGTTAATACAATTTTTTGTCTATGGTCCGTTTTGATTAGTGACAGTTGTAATGCGTTATGACTCTAGATGTGATTGACCACAAGTAAATATTTCCCGTTTTGTCTATTACATCTATATAATAAATAAATATCGCATGTTACAAAACCTTTGCTTAGCCTAAGAGATAGATAAACACTCTATTCTATGTTGTTTAAAAATCGTCGTTTTAATTATTATTTCAATATAAAGTTATAAAACATTTATTGGAAAGTTAAAATGTTCTTAAAATGGCCACAACCAGCGCTCTCACCCTACCTACGAAACTAACAAAGTTGGCCGAGTGGGGAGGTACCTCGAAATTTTAATCCGAAGGCGTGGTTTCGTATCGTGGTCGTGCATCATCTATACGAAAAGTTTACATCAAAACGGCCAAGGAAAACACCGCGAGGAAGGGAAACCTGTTAGTTCTTATACTGTTTATTTGAAATTGTAATGTTTTCATTATTATCTTCATTAAATTTTCGTCAAAATTTAAACGAAAACAATGCAACATAAAAAAAACTGCCAATCGAGCCTTTTCATATGGACTTAGTCTACCCTATCTAAGATCCTTTACCAATTACTTATAATATAATTGGCAAATTATTATGATTAACGTAATTTCAAGGCGATAGACTGACGGAACATAAGGGTTCCGTTTCATCGTTTTAGTTCGGAACCCTAAACACATTCAAGGAGGATATCTCGGCGGCAGAGCTCTAAATCATTTTAAATTGGATTAACTCCACAATTCACTACACCGCATCCTGATCTTGACTGATTCACGGCAAAGAGCGTACGATACAGGCCTTCCCTAGTGTGGGAATCACCAGACAGATCTACTTTTATACAAAACATACCTACATCTTATTATTCTCACCTTGTTTATTAGTCTAAGTTTAACACTTTAAGCAACTGTATGTATTTGAGCAGTTATTTGTTATTATTTTCCTTTTTTATAAGCTTGTAGAAATAAACATTTTTTCATTTTCATTTCATTTATGTTTCAGACACGGAATATATGTTCAAAGATCTGGCCGGAATAAGAAAATACGACGCCTCGTCGGACACTTACGCTACCATTTTGAACCAGACAGAATTAGTAAGATCCGTTTCGCGTTTGCATAGTAATGTGATTTGTTATATTCTGCATTTTAAATGACCTTTTGTTCACAGTACAAACTGCAAAACTATACTTTGTCAGACTTCTCGAAGGATGGGAAATATGTTCTGCTGACAAGGAATAGACAAAGGGTGAGTTTTTATGTAAAGGAATGGTAGTCTGTAGTACATAGGTCTCCTTTTGATTATGCTTATATACCTGGGAAAGTACCTATTTCTGCCGCCAAGCAGCATTGCTGTGTTCCGGATTGAAGGGTAAACCGGTGAAAATACGGATAGATACAACGGCGGTGCATCTTAAAGCGAGTTCTATGTTTTTGTGACAATATTTGGTTGTATCATGCTCATTCCGCATCCAAGTGAAACAAAAAATAAGTATATCATAGGTTGCGTCGCATTCACATGAGTTCATACCGTAAAGAAGCGTATTTTTGTAACAAAGTATTTGAACAGTTATTATGTGAATTCTTTAAAAAAGGTAGAGGATCAATAAAACTCACCCACCAACATTCTGTGGGTTGAGTTTTTCCATAAAAATCTTCGCACCATTTCCTTACTGCCTACTTCTATAGCATTATTTTTTCACTACAAGATCATTCTTTATGAGCAAGGCGTATATCGGAATTCGGAAGCGTGTAATAAGCACAAGGTGTCAAATAACAGTAACTGTATAAATTGGTAAACGAACTTTATCTGCTTTTAAGATCTCTACGTGTAAAAACGTCCCAAATAAATGTAATCTTTGTTGGCCATTTCATGGAATGATAGTATAAAATGTAAACACATAACTTACGGTTTTTAAAACTTAAATAACCTTTCGGGCCTACATACTTAAATTACCTACAGATTTTGGTGCTTTGCAAATTCGGAGATAAGAGAATGATAGGTATTTTTTTATCATAACTCAAAAATTATGGAGTATCTGTAAGTGCTTGTGATTGTCACATTCGAGACAAGTTTTTTTATGTTGCACAAGCTGACCCGGCGAACTTCGTATCGCTTTAGAATTAACAAATGCTGTGTTAAGTTCCCGTTCCCGTTCCCGTTCTCTATCCCTATCCCTTTCCTATGGCTATCGTCTATTAGGCTATGTAGTCGATGCTCACACACCACGTACTGGCGCCGTTGTAGTACATGCTATGTATCAGAGATGGCGCGTATGTGAAAAATGATTTGCCCTGTTTTCCTGCTTTTCTCTTGAAATTTTTCCTGAATTTTCTTTGCTACAAACCTCACAGAGCCCGAGACCTTTCCAACGAATGCAAAACCGTGGAAATCGGTTCGTGCGTTCTGAAGTTATAGCGTCAGGAAGGAAAACCCGACTTATTTTTATATTATAGAATAATATTATAGAGTTAAAAAAAAAAAACTAATGTTTTAGTAGTTACTGATATAGTAAGCCGTAACTATACTGAAACTGATGGCTTTATTGATAGGCTGTGTTGCACCTTAGACGAGTAATAAATGTTTTTGATAACCGCAAAACAAACAGTTTTGTGTTTTATGACAAAAATAACAAGGATATAATGTAGATAAATTATGGAGAGAAACACAATTCAAGATGATGCCTCAGCCCATACATAAAACCAAACATTTCACATATCACCATAAATTGTTTGAGTTAAAACTTTTTTCTACCAAGTTTCTGAACAGTAAAAAGTGTAACACACAAATTTTTTACTCACCATCCGAACTACAAACGAGCAAAAAGCAATAAAGAAAATGAATGCTTCGCTTTTCTTTATTTACGACTCTTTCACTCATTAGTAAGTTACGCATCGCTGATTAAGTATGCAAACGAACCAAATTGCCTTCGTCTAGTTTGTCCAGTTGATCGGTTCTCTAATTACTTTTACTATTCTCCCTTTTGTAATGTATCTGAAGCGAAAAAGTTAGTTATCTGTAAGCTGCTGTCGAATAAAATAAGACGAAGGGCTGGTTGTGCATATTTTAATTATCAAACAAAAATGGTTTATATTGAAAAAAATATTAAAACGACGATTTTTAAACAACATAGAATAGAGTATATTTATCTATCTCTTAGGTTAAACAAATAATTTGTAACACACGATATTTATTTATTAATTATTCATATTTATATAGACCAAACGGGAAATATTTAGTTGTGGTCAAGAGGTAGAGGTATAACGCATCACAACTGTCAATAATCAAAACGGACCATAGACAAAGAATTGTATTAACTATAGATTTTAAACAATTTTGTTTACTAGCTTAGTTATTGACTGCAAAAATTGAAAATGACCAAAACCGGGGTAGGCACCACAACCGGTCCTTGACCCTAAAAAGTTATATTAAGAGATACGATTAGATAGAGATATTTTTGTGATAGGACTAGCTGTTGATAGGATCAATTATTATTATTGCCTCGCTAAAGCAAAAGGTTTCCATCAATGCATATATGACGTAAATATTGTTAATTATCAAATTGCAACTACGGCATTGCAATCTATGCAATCTTCTTACATAGGTAATCCTCCAGTAAACGAAATTGGCCCCGTCAATGTGCATCAATTGCGTTGATGGAATGGATCGTCTGGGGTGCATCTTAGAAATAAATAAAATAAAACTGGTTATCTAGAGACATGTTATGACAATGCAAGTTAGGTCAAGGTGTGCATGTTAGGTATTTAGTTACTAACTGCTTACCTATATCGTTTAGGTATAATATTGTTAGTTATAAGCTATTAACTATTATAGTAATAGGTATACCTCTGTGCATAATTTTATAAAAGGCCAAACGGCTCATAAGTATGTAGAATTCTAAAAATATATTGAAACGACAAATAAAACATTGAATTTATCTACAAGCTAGAATTAGTTAAGGAAACCAGTTAGTATTCGTAAAAGCGGCGACGGGCTTGCAACCTGTACGGAATGCTTACTACTGCAAAATGCGTGTGCCAAATGTAATGCTTGAACGTGCCTCTGACTACCCACTTTAGACATCTTCAAAGATCTTAGCGTCTTGAGATCTGAGAGGATGTCTGTCTTGTAGGCCGAGTACCTAATAGGTAGGTATACTTTATGCGTAGTACAAGTTCACAAGTGTACAACTGTACAAGTAGTTTCGATGCGTGTGAGAAGGAAATGTCTTGCCCACTGATTCGCATTGTACGCAGTGGACGCACTTGTGTGACTTTCTATACAAAGAATACTACGATCCGTTAAATGCAATGCGTCCGATGCGTACGATACTGACCTGTGGACGTGTACCTTTAAGGTTAGTAACTACTACCTAACTAAAATATAACTTTTAATTCAACTTTCAGCTGTACCGGCGTTCTACTATTGCGGAATACTCTGTCTACGACCTTAAGAACAGGTAAAGTTATTTTATATACCTACCTATAGTACTAGATATCTACAGAGTAACCAGGATATAGAGTCGCGTAAACTTCGGGTATGGACTTTGAACACCACATAAAACAATAGAAGGCTATTTGATGCTAACACATAATTTAGATACAGACACAGACAATTATTTATTTGTTTCTTTAGGAGAAACACAACATAAAATAAAAGTTTAAACTTTAATCTAACATTATACTTAGAAAACAAGGAGAGAAAAAAGTTGTTCCAAAAAATAATAAAATAAATATGGTTAATGCTATGTGCTACAGCAGCAAAAAGGTTCCGACTCAGCATATTCATATTCATATTCATATTCATTTATTGCTCCAGTTGGTACAATGGTCTTAACATATTTGTACAGAGTTTCTCAACATGGGCCCCGCTAGGGCACTACAATAATATATTATTCTAATTACATACTAATTAAAATAATAATAATAATAATAATAATAATAATAATAATAATAATATATATTTATATAACTAAATATATATAATTAAAATATAAATCTTTGTTTATTAATTTTTAACCATAAATTCTTTTATATTATAGAAACATTTAGACACTAAAAAGGTTTTAAGGTTTTTCAAAAATATTGAGTTTTTTTCTATTGATTTTAATTTTGAAGGGAGCTTGTTATATATGATTATGATTTTAATCCCAAAATGATGCTTTAGCGAGTTTACGAGTTTAAGAAGGGTTGTTGCACTGACGAAATTTACTTTATATTCTGGTGAAACAAATATTACACATTCACACGCTAGATTTAGACTTCGGCGGCCTATAGGCAGAGCATGTGGTGGGGGCCCTCGAAACGTTCATATTGTTCATAAAAAAATGTGCTCATATTTCGTGCTGCTTGATCTTGAAGATTTTTAAATGTTAACCTTTCCGCTCAAAGAAAAAAAATAGTTTTTTTCGTCTAACTATTTGTAACAAAACTCAGTATTTTTTTATTTTTACTGAGCCTTTACGTAAATAATTATTTTTTTTGTGTGGTGGCGGCCCATAAGCAACTTCCTATGTTGCCTATGCTTAAATCCAGCACTGTACACATCTATTACAAGTATATTTGGGGGCACGGCAGTGCCCCCGCCAAGTCGAGCGCGAAGCAAACACTGCCGTACCATCCTTTACTGGAACCATTTCGCCGCATTTTCAGGCCCCTATTTGAGAACCTCTGGATAAGACCAGAACGCTGAAATTTTCGTCATCCAGTAAGCCATAATCACGTACTTAAAATCCAAAATTTCAAGTCTGTAGGTCATTTAGTTACGAAGTTAAGCGAAAGCAAAGTTTCGCATTTTAGACAGACACTCACTCACTCACTCACTCACTCACTCACTCACTCATGATCATCAGAATAGAACTAGTACTTCCCATAAACTCAGAGAGCTGAAATTTGGTACAGAGTTAGGGTTTAATGGCCACATAAAGGGAAAACCATAAAAACTAGGATAATCGAAGATCTGGAGTACCTGGTGACCCTGATAAGAAAACACAAGAGCCTAACCAAACTATTAGAGATCGACATACCGCCTTTGCAAAAAATATTCAACTACTGGACCGATTTGAAAAATTCTTTCACCATTAGAATCCTACATTATCCCTGATGAACATAGGCTATAGTATATTTTCAAAAATATTAGGGATCCGTATGAAAACATCGATAATGTAATCCAAAGTGTGAAAAAATTAAAAAAAAATCCTTATATTGCGTTTGCTGCGGAAATTATTGACAATAGAGCAAAGTAATGTACTACAGTTTTAAAGAGGACATCAATATCTACAAAAAAGTATGCAATACTATATGTCTAACTATTAGGGATCCGTATGAAAACTTCGATAATGTAACCCAACGTGTAAAAAAAAAAACCAAAAAAATCCTTATATCGCGTACGCTGCTGTAATTGTTGACAATAGAGCAAAGTGATGTACAATAGTTTTAAAGAGAACATCAATATCTACAAAAAAATATGTAATACCATACATCTCACTATTAGGGATCCTTATGAAAAATTCGATAATGTTACCCAAGTTGTAAAAAAATTACCTTTATCATTATTATATCCGTGCGACGCCGGGGCGGACTGCTAGTACGCAATAAAATTAAAGGAAAACTCTGGATAAGACTAGACTGGCTTTTATACTTACAAGTTTACAAGAAGAAATAGTTGAATGATTAACTTTATTCTAATCGAACATTACACAAATTGAATAAACAAATTAACAAATTAAATAAACTAAAATATTAATTTCGCTCAAAATTTGATAAAAATATAATGCATTGGACTAAGAGTGGCGGTGATACCAGCGCACACGTCGCTAGATGGCGCTGACTGTATTTTAAACGCGCTTACGATTTGTTTTTATAATAAAAAAACAACTCATAAAAAGAAAAAAAAAACTGTGTCAAATAAGAAAATCTAATAAAATAAATCAATAAGCCCACGTTTCTACAAAAAGAAGTGAAATCCCACCAAAAACATTCTGTAAAAAACTAGCCAAGTCTCGATGGAGCTGCTTGTTTATCTCTAAAAAGTAATGAAATCTAGACAAAGTCGTGTCAAGTCTGAGGTTCTTTACTGCGATTTCTTTATTATTATATAATGTTATGTGACTTGGCCGTCAAAATACGTCTATTTTATGTTAGATCGGTGGTCGATTTGACGCTCCAAAAAGAAGACAGCAGAAGTCAGCATTGTCAATGCTGAATGCATGTGTTGCACGATCAACAACAGCCTAAACTAAGACACTAGCGTCCATTTACCAATACCTGTATTGGCTATTATCTTGCATAACAAACATAGGTAGTTACAACAGATATAACATTACGTGTAAACAAAATTGACTTGTACCCACTAACGTATAAAGAATGTTCAACGGCCAAGTCACACAACATTCTATAATAATAAAGAAATCGCAGTAAAGAACCTCAGACTTGACACGACTTTGTCTAGATTTCATTACTTTTTAGAGATAAACAAGCAGCTCCATCGAGACTTGGCTAGTTTTTTACAGAATGTTTTTGGTGGGATCATTATTACCTTAATAAAAATTAATTATATACCTGAATAAAAAGTAGCCTATTTGCTATTCAGGGCATAGGCTATGTGTATTCTAAGTTTCATTTAAATTCGTTTGGTCGTTCGGGCGTGATTGAGGTACATACAAACATCCTCACACTGACCAAAAGTCGAAGGCGGATGCTAGTTACACAATAATTGTCAAACATTATTATTGATTATGCCACACGTTCTACTTTATCTTAATATGAATTCTCCGGTCGAACGCGTGTAGTAAAGAATTTTATGCGCATATTTATTAGTTAATTGCTTAGCATATGTAATTGACTTGACTAATAAAAACCGGCCAAGTGCGAGTCGGACTCGCGCACGAAGGGTTCCGTACTATTATCAAAACGGCAAAAAAATCACGTTTGTTGTACGGGAGTCTCACTTAAATATTTATTTTATGCTGATTTTAGAGAAATACATCATCTGTGAAAATTTCAACTGTCTAGCTATCACGGTTCACGAGATACAACCTGGTAACAGACAGACGGACAGCGGTGTCTTAGTAGTCCCGTTTTTTACCCTTTAGATACGGAACCCTAGAAACATAAAAAATAATTCATAATATCTCGTAACCTACCTATTTACCTAACTACGTAGTTAGCATTCCACACGTGACAGGTTGCAATCCCGTCGCCGCTTTCAAGAATACTAACAGGTTTCCTCACGATGTTTTCCTTCACTGTTATAAACACGTGTAACGCGCATATAGGTACATTTTTCGAACAGAAATATCCATTGATGCACGGCCAGGATTCGAACTCGAAATTAATTGGAAATTAATAATATCTACCTAGGTACCTATTTACCTAACTACATGAATTCAATAATTCAATTTCAAACTTTTTATTCGATCATGTGAAGTACCACCTATTTACCGACTTACTTTACCGATAGTGGTAAAATAGCGCCACTTGCCAGCGGAATCGCAAACCTCTTTCATCTTACCTCTCATACCCCGAGCGGTCGCATGAGACCGCGAAAAGTACCTATAATACGTAGTAACATCAAATGAAACTAGATGGCGCTGGAATGCAAAAATCAAGTTTGTTGTATGGGAGCCCCCCTTAAATATTTATTTTATTCTGTTTTTAGTATTTGTTGTTCGAGCAGCAATAGAAATACATAATCTGTGAAAATTTCAACTGTCTAGCTATCATGGTTCATGAGATACAGCCCTGTGACAGACAGACAGACGGACAGACGGACAGACGGACAGACGGACAGACGGACAGACAGACGGACAGCGAAGTCTTAGTAATAGGGTTCCGATTTTACCCTTTGGGTACGGAACCCTAAAAACATAACTTACCTACCTAAAACAAAATAAATAGAAATTAAAGATATGCTTATCAAATTTTCTTGCTAGAAATACATAATAAAAAATAATATACCTTTACGAAGGCAATCAATATCTAATACCTTTAGACGAAATATAATCTGAATCTCGGAAACGGCCGGAAACGATTTTCGTGAAATTTAGTATGCAGGTTGTTTCGGGGGCGATAAATCGATCTAGCTAGGTTTCACTATTAGTAAACGTTCTTTTATCCGTGTTTTCAGACAACGAAGTACCAGGTACTAATAATAAATAGTCTCATGCAAGTCGATCCCACACTAGGATAGACCCTGTGTCTAGTAGGTCAGACTTAAAATAAATCTTTGCTGATCATGGAAACACTTGTACAGCGAGATCGAACTCGAAAATAATGGTTTTGTAATATTTTTTTTGTCATTTGTCTACTGTTTGAGCTTGGCAATCGCAAGATAAAACCTAAAATATACTTCTAAACTTATCTCGACTTCTATACTTTTTGAATGGACGTGCCTCTGACTAACCACTTTAAACATCTTTAAGGATCTAAGCGTCTGGAGATCTGAGAGATCCTCTCAGAGCCTAATGTAGGTACTTGGGGATAACAGTCGTGACCCTTAAGAGAGTAGTCAAAAAAAGAATGATAATTGGATTGTAGACAAATTTTCTCGTATCTCACTCAACTCCTATGTACAACTTTTCTTTCTCTTGTCCACAGAGTGATCAGAAACATCGGGCAAGGCCACCTCCAAATAGTAGTGTGGGGTAGCGGCAAATCCCTAGCTTACGTGCAAAACAACAATGTCTTCTACGTGCCGGATATCCGACAGGCAGAGGTTATCGGCAAACTGACGACAGATGGCGTCCCCGGTGAAGTCTACTTTGGGGCTACTGATTGGATTTATGAAGGTAACTGCTACGTCGTGTAACTTTTTTCTGGAGTTATGAGCATTTTTTTTAGCTTTCTTATATATGTAAGTACTTACTACAATTAAAGTTATGTGCCTCGACAATTTTCGCCTGTCTATAAATAAATAAATAAATAATGGTGGACATTTCACACATGACCATCTAGCCCCAACTAAGCAAAGCTTGTACTATAGGAACTAGATAAGTGATAAAATACTTACTTATATACTTTTACCAAACAAACATCTATGTCCATCACATAAATTATGTTTGTCACTATCTATGATACACTACTACCAGTCTATGACTCATATCATTTTATTAGCTTTGTTATCCAAGAAGAAAGAGGGCAAGAAGTCACAATCATGACGAATCAATATGTTTAAAACTATGTTTTCTTTCAGAGGAGGTGTTAAACTCGCCAGAAGCGCTATGGTTTTCCCCAAGCGGGACTTACCTGGCGATAGCGTCGTTCAACGACACTAATGTGGAGAATGCTGTCTATCCACTGTACGGAGAGTCCACCGATATCAACAACCAGTACCCGGAGATGGTGCATTTCAAATATCCAAAGGTTGGTAGTAAAAATAATAAATGAAATATGATCACGACTGTAATCCCCAATATGAGTACCAATGTACCAATACCATACAACACCCAGACCCGGAACAAATAAAATAAATCAATTTTGGTGGACATTACCTGTATTTACCTGACATTATTGTGTACAGGACGATCAGTTATCTAGTTCAACGATTTGCTTAGTTTAGGGCTAGTTGGCGATGTGTTAAAAATAAAAAAATGTCCACCAATACCTCTTTCGTTCCAGCCGGATGCCCACTATTGCCTATATATCTGATAAAGGGGTCCACACTCAGTTATATTAGAATATGCACTTATTGCTCTCACGTCTTTCTTGTAATTTAATTTACGCTTCAATTTTTCTGTCAGGCAGGTCGCACCAACCCCGTAGTCGGACTACGCGTCTACAAATTGGACGAACCACAAGCAGAGCCGTGGAACATACCCGCTCCCGTCGACGTGGTTGGCCTCGACCACATCCTAGGCCGCGTCAACTGGGCCTCCGACCAGCATCTCACCGTCCTCTGGCTAAACAGAAGACAAAACACAAGTATACTCGTAAACTGTGACTTAAAGAAAGACAAATGCAGCATGGTCAAGGAACAAACCGAACCCAACGGCTGGATCGACATAATGATACCGATTTTCGACTCGACCGGTACGAAAATGGTGGAAATCCAGCCGCTTTTCAACGGAGAGCAAAGGTACAATCACGCAGCGAGATTCGATTTCCGTTCTCTAACAACTGAGGACTTGAGTCCAGGCAATTCCACGGTCACAGAAATCTTAGGATGGAACGAGGAGACGGATACAGTTTACTACGTGGTAGCTCCCGGTCATATACCCTGGTTGAGGCAGTTGTGGGCGACTTCAGCTGGAGTAGTTAAATGCATCAGCTGTAAGGAACCGTCCTGTCGATATGTGAGTGCGAAATTCTCCCCCGGCGCTATGTATGGTGTCGTGACTTGCAGCGCTTGTAATATCCCTCCGAAAATATTCCTCTATGTCAGCAAAGAGGATTCCTTTAACCTGATAGATGACAACGCAAGGCTAAGTGAGAAGTTGCAGGAGTATAAACTACCTATGACGCTGTATAACGTTTTGTCGCTGGGAGACGATATATTGGCGAGTTCAAAGTTACTGTTGCCGCCAGGAATCGAGTCGGGAAAGAAGTATCCAATGATTGTGAGAGTGTATGCTGGTCCGGGATCGACGCGAGTGATTGACAACTTTGAATTGGGTGAGTTTATTTGCAGTCAACCCGAATACGAACATTTACGTTATGTACAATGTAGGTACACAAGACCCTAATAGACTTGTGACGTCATAATTTTATTTTTGCAACTTTAATAAAGTGTTCGCTTATTTACCCAAAGGGTAAATACGGGACCCTACCAGGTCACAAGGCTCGTGAGGGGTGGGGATCTTTTCGTAACTGTGACCAACCACAACCTTTTTTGAGGGCTGGATCAGCGCCTGTAGGTACTTGTATCTTTACATAGCGTCGCCAAATGCGAGTATTTGATTTTCGCTACTAGTCCAATTCCATTTTCCATTATTTGCAACTATTTCCGATTTTATTAGCTTCCGAAGCCAGATCCGCTCAAATCCTTAAAAATGTCTAAAGGGGAGTCAGTTGCACACCAAACATTACACACATCTTAATTTTGATTTAAAAAAAACCGGCCAAGTGCAAGTCGGACTCGCGCACGAAGGGTTCCGTACCATTATCTACAAAAAAACGTAAAAAAAAAAAAACGATTTATTGTATGGGAGCCCCCCTTAAATATTTATTTTATTCTGTTTTTAGTATTTGCTGTTATAGCAACAACATAATAAATACATAATATGTGAATTTCAACTGTCTAGCTAACACCGTTCAAGAGATACAGCCCTGTAACAGACACACGGACAGATGGACAGCGAAGTCTTGGTAATAGGGTCCCGTTTTCACCCTTTGGGTACGAAACTCTAAAAATTGACATTCTCTAAAAAATCCGATAAAAGTAATATTTTTTTTAAATAATGTGCTTCATATGGAAAGCATAGGATTTCTGAAATATACATAATTATACAAAACAGTTGAGTTGAATATCTTTCAGGATGAAGCAAGAAGGTCTGGCTGTACTTCAGTTTTCGGGACTAGGTAGTCTAAATACATCCTGTATAGTAACTTTATTTATCTGTGTTACTCGTACATCACAATAGATTGACTTAATAATGTCGTTGGCTAAAAAACAATAATAAATCTTTATTTCACAGATTATTACAGCACGTACTTAGCAGTGAACAAGAGTTACATTGTGGCATCCATAGACGTGCGAGGGTCGGGCGTCATGAGCGTAGAAGCAATGCACGCAATCAACAACGCACTCGGCAGCGTTGAGGTCAGCGACACACTAGCTACTATTAGGTGAGTTATTATTTTTCAAACTATCGTGATTAGTAGACATAACTATAGAGTTTTACATGGGTCTTTAAGACGCTGCCAGTCGACGATTGTTTTTGTTCGAAACGAAAAAATAAATACTTGTGAACAAGCCACATCTCCTATTTTATAATGTACCTATAGTATATGTGAATAAAGATGTACCCATCTTTAATCACTTCGATAAATAATCCTACCGACCGCTGCAATGACGACAAACACACGTCGGAGCGTGGTACGACTTAGCTTTTCGAATAAATTAATGATATAAATTATGTATAATTACTTATCAAAAATCTATTCTAATAGAAATCTAGATCTACATATTACATATCTTTAACAATAAATCACAAGTTGATTTTAATAGTAGGCATATAAAATATGTCGATCATAAATTCTAAAACGTATCATTTTGAAATAATATCTTTATCGTGAAAAGTTTCTGCTATTATGTTTTCAGCTTAGGTAGGAACCTGAAGTAATATACTTATAAAAATAGGAGATGTGGCTTGTTCAGAAGTATTTCTTTTTTCGTTTCGAAAAAGAGCAATCAGCGACTGGGAGCCTCTTAAGTCTGCTCACGACCATGGCTATTGTACCTACTATAGTCGAAACGTCGAGAAAATAAATTAAAGTGATAAAGATACATGTAAAAATCTATAATGTTTGGACGTGCCCTGACTACCCCCACTAGATATCTTCAAAGGATCTAATCGCCTGGAGATCTGAGAGGATGGCTATCGTACTTGGGGATTACAGTCGTGATCCTTTTTTAGGTTTCCGTACCCAAAGGGTACGTATTACTAAGACTTCGCTATCCGTCTGTCTGTCCGTCTGTCTGTCACAGGGCTGTAACTCATGAACCGTGATAGCTAGACAGTTGAAATTTTCACAGATGATGTACTTCTGTTGTTGCTACACTCGCAATTGGCCGGTTTTATTTTTATTTTAATAATCTATAGTCTGATGAGTTATGTTACTGTGTAGGTATTCAAAACGATTTATTCAGAATCAGTTTGGTTTCTCTTAAATTATGTTTAAACGTCTATTTCCCACGACCAAGTATAAAACAGGTAAGCGGATGCAGCGGAAGCGCAGAGGATTTTAAATTTATCAATTGAATTTAATAGTTATCCAATCAAAATAAGGTATATATTACAGTACGGTCGGCGGATAGTGGCTTACGTGAAGTTAGCCGTATAACCGCTGTATTATGTCTACTACATAAGGTCGAAAATTGTCTGTCGCGCAGCGTCTGTCTTCACGTAAGCTGAGGTCTGCCGTCTTTACTGTAGGTACTCGTAAGTCTCTCCCGATGTACTATCCCTCCGTAAACAAGACACGTCCTTCGTGATCCCGATGACGGGATTACCCCTGCTAACATCGAGGTGATCCCTTCCTCAAGCGCGCACACATAATCACTTCACGGTCACACGGAACCCTTCACAGTCGAAAACGGTGTCTCGTAATTCTAAGCTTCTAAACAAATTCTTAGACGAAGACGAGACTTAGGGCCTGTTTCATCATCTCCAAGTAAAGTGTTGATTAGTTAGGTACTTTCCAGTTAGCGCTAAGTTAATGTATGAAAGTGTCAAAACAAAACGTTTTTGGTAATCGCCGAGTAGCTTACTTAGGACTTTACTTGAAGATGGTGAAAGAGGCCTTTAGACGAGAATCTTCTTGTACGTCCCTGGACTTCAACGAACATTTAAAAAAAATATAACAAAATCGGTTCAGCCATTTAAAAGTCTATAACGGACATAGGTAGAAACATTTTTTGTGTTTTATATATTAAAAGATTGAACCTAAAACAGTGAATCATTTTTTAAATTGAATTCATAAAAGTAGAATAAATGTTATTATCTATGTGCAGAATAAGCCCCGTTCAAATTACCAAGCAAACGAGCGAGAGTGGATCAGTCCACTCTCGCTCACTCCGGCTTCAGAGCCGGGTCGCTAATTCGATTACTGATGTCTAACGAGAGGACGCTCGTTGTAGCATTTAGGCCCTATGTTTACCTAGGACATAGGTAGGCGCGGATACGGGGGAGAGGCTATTTATTGGGTGCAATTCCCCCACTTGACCCGCAACTTGATTTTGAAATTTTTTACAATATTATTATCTCTCAAAGGTCATCACTATAACTGCACGTAGGTATCCGTACAAATATTGTTATGAGCATCACAACACTTTTTGTTTAAAACGTTTTTTCTGGCAGACAGGCAATAGTTATCTTATCTTTTATATTCCGACGAAAAAGGAGGTTTTTAATTCGACGGAATATTTTTTTTTATGTATGATAAGATCGCGAATAACTTTTTACCTGCTCGATTTAGATGATTTTTATTTATGTACCTAGACAATAGTTCCTTAATTCGACGGAATATATATTTTTTATGTAAGATCGCGATAAAAAATTCCCTGTTCGATTTAGATGATTTTTAACTATGTACCTAGACTATAGTTTCAAGTTGATCCCATTTAAATTGTATATAATATGAAAAATTTTCGACCAATAGTCATGAGACGATATTATTATCTTTTAAGTTTTAGTTTAGTTTTATGATAGTAACTACTTTTAGTCCTATATAACCTTCGACTTTTGTAATTTTTTATAACCTTTATGTTCATTCATTCAACAGGAGTTTAGTAGACCTGTACTCGTTCATCGACCCAGACAGAATCGGGGTATGGGGCTGGAGTTACGGCGGTTTTGTCTCCACTATGATGCTGATGCAGGACAAACTGAACAGCATCACTTGCGGCGCAGCCGTCGCACCTGTGACTTCATGGCTTTATTACGGTAAGAACAAATCGGTTATCTAATCAAAGATATCAAAAGACATGACGATTTACGATTGTAATCCCCAAGTAAGCTAGAGTCGAGGCGGCGCGACGCGACGTCAAGGCGCGGGCGCATAATTTCTATGGAATCATTGAAAGTGTGGAGTCGCGGCACAGGCGAGTTGGAGGTAGGGCTGCCATCCGTCCGGGTTTCCTCGGATTTGTCTTAGTTTATAAGGGCGCCCGGGGAGCGTCCGGGCGGGGTTTCATTTGTAGTCCGGGTTTAAAATTTGGCCGCCCGCGACATACGCACTGTGCCCTCACGACGCGATTAACAGAGGAACCGACACAAATAAAATATTAAATTCACCGTCCCCCTATTTTAATAAGGTTTTGTTTTTATAACAGAAGTTTCTCAATAGTTTAAAAATTACTTAATATTTAAGGTCTTTAGCTGTGTAAATTACGAAACCGTACATTTCGCGTAACCCGACACGCACTAAGCCCGTTTTTTATTACACTGACTATGTTTAAAAAAAACGTGTTAACATGTCCGGGTTCTGGGCTCTAAAATCCGGGGTTTTCACGCGTCTTGTCCTGGTTGCCAAATTTTAGAGATGGCAACCCTTGTTGGAGGCGAAAAAGCGCTGTTTGTGCGCCCGTGCCTCGACTCTAACTCGTGTGGGCGATGCGCCTTAAATCTCTAGATTTTGAAGTAGGTAACTAAAATGCACTTTTAGAATCTGCACCATGGTGTTGCAAAGTTACGCAGTTCATTGTAACAATGACCTCGAATTAAAACAACCGAATTGGTTCCACATTTAAAACTTACAGCATCTTTCATACCTCATACGGTTCACTTGAATAATTCATGGTATATGGATATTTACTTAGCGTTCAACTTCGGTTCGGTTACTGTAAGCGTGTGTCCACACTGCGAATAGCTTTTGCTTGTTTTTTTTTTAATTTGTTTATTGGATTCAAACAGCTACATTATGATGTAATAATGGTTAACAAGTTATAAAAAAAACAACTTAATAATAATGCAGCCCAAAACGCTGTCATGTAATTTAATCTTTCTTGATAAATAAACGGTTTTATTTTCACTTTTTTCATTTCTTTAATAGTATTATCAAAAGTTATTTGCGCGTTAAATACCTGAAACTACCTCCCATAACTTTTGAATACACATAACCGTAAAAAAACGTACTAATGCGTCTTTATGCAAACTATGGCTTGCATTCTATAGAGGTTCTATTTTTAAAACTTCGACTATCAATGTTTTCAAATTCGCTCGCTTCGCTACACGCTTGGCGACTAGCGAGCGTGGCGATCGCGCAATGAGACCAGCTCCGTAAATTTTTATACGTTTGTTTTCTCTATGCGTCTCGCTGGACGCAACACTACCTACTGTAGTTTAACCTGTAGTGTGAGTAGTTTAGTGACTAGACACTAAATACTAAACTACAGTGGCGGATTTACTACCATGCTGAGTAGGATGGAGCCTAGGGTGTCAATTTTTACAAACATCTTATTTATTTTAGCCTTTATCGTGCCACTGCATGACAGATGCCTCCCTCCTTCCACACATCTCGATCTCTAGCTAAATGTGGCCAATCACTTGATTTTGCCAAATGTCTTACAGGAATAAAAAAAAAATTGTTTGCTTTATTAAGTCTACGCACACCATTCAACATTTCACAACGTAAAATTATTAACTACGTCGTTGGATTGTAAAAATAGTATATATAGATAGTGGATTAGTGTAATAGCCTACTTGCGGCAAATGTGTAAATCCGCCACTGCTAAACTAGACGACTCCAGTGGGCGCAGCCTTACGGACATTGTGGCGGCAAGACAAAAACGGTACAGATAAGAATAGCTTTTGTGGTTACTACGTGTCTCCATAAATATGAATTGATCACTAGCTTTAGTCTGCGGCTTCGCTAGCCAGGCCACGAACTATATTTACACGGACTAGGATTTGCTATAACAATTAGTCCATACTGTTCCCAATTTCTATTGGCTATTGTAACATAGTCGATACGTCGGGAAAACAAAAATAAATAATAAATATTTTTGGACATTTTACACAACTCCATCTAGCCCTAAAAATTATGCATAGCGGCGATGGGCTTGCAACCTGTCACGTATGCTAACTACGGCAAAATGTGGGCATGTGCCAACTATAATGTTTGAAAGTGCCTCTGACTACCCCCACTAGACATCTTTAAAGGATCTAACCCTCGTATTCAAGAACGTATGAGAACACGAACCCACAGTGGACGAAATCTTTTTTCCTTAAAATCACTTTATGTGTTGTGCGAAACTGCATAGTGTGACTAGAGGCACATTGTCGTGTGCCTCTAGCCAAAGTTGAGCTCTAAAGGCACACGGTAGCGTGCGCCATAGTGCCGCTCAACACATAAAGTGATGTTTATGAAAAAAGATTTCGTCCACTGTGGGTGCGTGTTCTCATAGTGTCGTTCTTGAATACGAGGGTAAGAGTCTGGAGATCTGAGAAGATGTATACCGTACAAGGGGATTACAGTCGTGATCCTATTTATTTATTAAATTTCGCATTTATCTCCCAGATTCAATCTACACGGAACGATACATGGATACCCCATATAACAACCCAGGTGGCTACGCGCGCTCAGATCTCACCGAATTAGCTGAAGAACTTCGAGGGAAGAAGTACCTTCTGATCCACGGCACTGGTGATGATAATGTTCATTACCAGAATAGTTTGCAACTGGCGAAACAGCTGCAGCATAAGGATATCGCTTTTGAACAAATGGTAAGTATTAACAGCTCTAGATAAATCCTGCGAGGGAAAAATATAGTACCTATAGTACCTATAATATATACCTATAGTCGTCTAGGAATACAATATAATAAAAAAACCGGCCAAGTGCGAGTCGGACTCGCGCAAGAAGGTTTCCGTACCATTATCTATAAATAACGGCAAAAAACACGTTTGTTGTATGGGTGCCCAACTTAAATATTTGTTTTATTCTGTTTTTAGTATGTGTTGTTATATCTGCAACAGAAATAATTATCTGTGAAAATTTCAACGGTCTAGCTATCACGGTTCATGAGATACAGCCCTGTGACAGACAGACGGACAGACGGACAGACGGACCGCGAAGCTTTAGTAATAGGGTCCCGTTTTTACCCTTTGGGTACGGAACCCTAAAAAGAGGTTCTCAGTTCGACGCGTATATGTTTTTTTATGTGGAGGGTGGAGGCTATGTTTTTACCTTGGTAATCAGATTAGTTCATGTTTTTCTTTATGTAGAAAATTGTTCAAAGTTAGTCCAATTAGGACTTATTTTTCGATTGGTCGTAACACTTTCGTCACTTTTCTTTATGATTACAGTCATTATTATGATTACATTTTATTATATTGTACACTAAATACAAAAACAACAAAGAAAAACAAATATTTTCCTGAGTAAGTACAATGGGAAAGAAGTTGTTAAAACGCGAAAAAAAGCTTCTGGCTTCCGAGCAGCATAAATACTCCTTAACCACGGTTATACTAACTTACTCGTAACTTTAGGAGCATTGTAATAACCAAGGTAACTAAGTATTTAAGTCTTCGCATGGTGTTGGGTTTCGTTATTCCCTTACAGGTATTTATATTCGTACTAACAGACTCGGCTACGCGTTGCTCTGTCAACAGATATCGCGACTATAATAATTGAGATGTTAGCTATCCTATCTTTCAAGTTGGATCAAATCGCTTCAAAAAAAATGCAGGCATCACAATTTAATTCGCGCTTCGAATTCCTATTCCTATAAACTTACTACTTTACCTAGTAGAATGGGAGCTAGAGAACACCGCTCTCGCCTAGTTAATTTATTATTATCACTGCTTAGCAGTCCCTAATCCCCGCATTTTTCCGCTAAGACCACTTTGCCGATGATAAACAATTTGATATGCGGAACTAATTCTTATTAAGGCGAGTAATAAATGTTTTTGATGAATGCAGAATCGTTTTTTCTCAATAACCGCAAAACATACAGTTTTGTTTTTCATGACAAAGATAACTTAAGGATATAATCTAGATAAATTACAGACAGAAACATGATTGGTGAAACTTTTCTCGATAAATTTATTTTCCAAACTTGGCTCTTCAAAAACACTAGTTTCGTTTTTAATCAAAGCTATGAATAGCTAAACAGTTCATTTTTATATAATTCGTTAGATAATCTTACTAGCTAAGTAAATTACAGACAGTTTCTTTTTAAATTTGATAGTTTTCGAGATAATGCAGTTTTATCACTTTTCCGTCTTATCCGGGTAGACTCAGCCCATACAAAACGTCAAAAGTTTCACTTATCACCTTAAAGATGTTTTTACGAGACAATCCTAATTATATTGAAACGATTGAAGATTTTTCTGTACAATCGCCTTTATCAATTGAAAACGAAATAAAAGTTTTATCTCATTTTATAGCTTTTGTTGCTAGGATTTACAAGTTGTATGAATCGCAAACAAAGTTATTGCTGTAATGTTATTGGTTAGTTAGTTACCTAAGTGGTTGAATATTAAAATGACACGATTGCATAAATATGTAGGTTACGAGCTCGATTCCTATCCAGGAAAAATATTTGTTAGATAAACATATAGGTACAATGATAAAATAAGTATGTTTTTACAAAAAAGGTAGATACCATACTATAGTACTAGCTTTGCTTAGTTTGGGACTAGATAGCGCTGTGTGAATACTCCACCAATATTTCAACAAATATTTATGGTAATGTAGTCAAACAAAATTGCGTATACCTACTACGAGTATTAAACGTCCGTTGGGTAAATGCTTATTAAATCCTAATCTAGTAATATTATAAATGCGAAAGTTTGTGAGTTTGTATGTATGTTTGTTCCTCAATCAGGCCTAAACGATAAAACGGATTAAGTTGAAATTTGCTGTAGATGTAGATATAATGCCCGAATAAATAATAGACTACTTTAAAATATGAAAAACATCCCCAAAACGATAAAAAAACGCAAAAGGGATGATTTCTATATAGATGGCGATGGTGTGCTCCAAATCTGACATCACAGACTAAAAACATTCAGTCTTTTCTATTCGACTATTTAAATTTGACAGGACAACGTCTGTTACGGGTCGGCTAGTTAATTATATAATCTGTTATGACCATATTTGTGAGTTTTATCACTTCACAGCAGAGATATATATATTTACTAGCGACCCGCCCCGGCTTCGCACGGGTAGCATGTTATTATAGATATAAACCTTCCTCCTGAATCACTCTATCTATTAAAAAAAACCGCATCAAAATCCGTTGTGTAGTTTTAAAGATATAAGCAAACATACATACAGACATACAGACGCGGGAAGCGGAAAGCGACTTTGCTTTATACTATGTAGTGATTATACACTAAGCAATAAATAACTAACGTTGATTTACTGTAGTGTTTTCGGTTCCTCGTGTCACATGCAATAAACGATATATCGAATTACTCTTCTATATTTCTGCTTAGAACAGTGTTGGCCTCGACTTTCGAAGGCTCTGGGCTTTTTTAGGGTTCCGTACCCAAAGGGTAAAAACGGGACCCTATTACTAAGACTTCGCTGTCCGTCTGTCTGTCACAGGGCTGTATCTCATGAACCGTCATAACAAGATCGTTGAAATTTTCACAGATTATGTATTTCTGTTGCCGCTATAACAACAGATACTAAAATATAATAAAATAAATATTTAAGTCCTATGCAACAAAAATGTTTATTTTGTGGCGTTTTTTATAGATAATGGTACGGAACCCTTCGTGCGCGAGTCTGAATCGCACTTGGCCAGTTTTCTATAAAAAAGGGCGTGCGATTAACACGTGTTCAAAAAGTAAAGAAAACCAGTTATAAGCCTTGTCACGTTTGTAATGCTACGTATCCGAAATATACGAAAAAATTTAAGAATTCTTCCATTTATAGGTTAGTCTAATTTAGACTTTAACGTAAAGGAATAAGAGCAAAATTGTTTTAATTTTATTTTAGAAAATTTTAGGATTAGCTCGGTGCCAACAGAATCGACATCATTGTCTCCCAGATGCCGCTAAGCCGCGAACAATGCGGTTCGAGTACAACACTACAAAGTTTAGTTTTAACGCGGCCGCGAGACAGAGCGGTCGTGTTGCTTAGACGGTCTCCAGATATATCTAGCAACCACCTACTCGAGCATAATATCATAATATGCGAGGTTGATATTCGAGTAGTCAAGTACTCTTTCGATCAAATTTAAACTAGCAAATTAAAAAGTAGATGCGCATTTTTATTGCGTATTCTAAGAACTATTAATATGATCAATGTGATAAGATGATAACAAAATAAATTACTGCCCGCGCCACGAACGAATTCCCGCGGGAGGGCGCTGTAGTCTTAGTGCGGCAGAATTTTGCCACTGAAGTATTTCTTAGTTTTCCCGAACTATAAGTATCCCCAGGATTTGTTTCGCGACGCGGACTCTACCTACGATTAATTTGGTCGTAAATAAACGTGTAGACAGGTAGGTTAGGCTTAGGCATGTACATAAAATGCTCTGATCAAAAGTTTTGTGATCCACCATCGGTCGAGATGCCATTAGCGGTGACCTATTGAGCAACGAAACCTACGAGTGCTTAAGACGCTGCCAGTCGACGATTATTTTTGTTCGAAACGAAAAAAGAAATACTTGTGAACAAGCCACATCTCCTATTTTATAATGTATAGTAAATGTGAATAAAGATGTACCCATCTTTAATCACTTCGATAAATAATCCTACCGACCGCTGCAATGATGACAAACACACGTCCGCGCGTGGTCCGCTTTAGCTTTTCGAATAAATTAATGATATAAATTATGTATAATTACTTATATCAAAAATCTATCCTAATAGAAATCTAGATCTACATATTACCTATCTTTAACAATAAATCACAAGTTGATTTTAATAGTATCTATATAAAATATTTCGATCATAAATTCTAAAACGTATCATTTTGAAATAATATCTTTATCGTGAAAAGTTTCTGCTATTATGTTTTCAGCTTAATAGAAATCTAGGTAGGAACCTGAAGTAATATACTTATAAAAATAGGAGATGTGGCTTGTTCAGAAGTATTACTTTTTTCGTTCCGAAAAAGAACAATCTTCGACTGGCAGCCTCTTAACCTTTTTAATAAGTAATTATGGTTTCTTTTCAGAGTTACACGGATGAGAACCACTCGCTAATGGGAGTGAGTCGGCATTTCTACCACACACTGGACAGATTTTGGTCAGAGTGTCTAAAAGGAGCCTCAAAGTTCTAGACAATTTTTCTTAAATATTGTATATTGTTGCGTATGTGAAAAATGAGTGTTAAAATCACATCACACTAATAAATGATAAATTATGCTGAATAAATGTTACACATTCGCGTCAAAACGGCTGGACTTTTTGACCTATAAATATAACATATTTAGATACATTATGACCTGGATTAAAGCATAGGTACTGAGTGCCACGTAAGCGAAGCCGCGCGCAGATGTTAGTAATAAATAACAAAGTTAAGAATGAAACAGCAACAAGGTCCGCAAGTCTTTTGAACATAAAATTGTGAGTGCTTTTGTAAGTAAATGTAAATATTGACTTATCTATACTACTGCCTTTATGTAATAAGAATGTATTTTCTTAAGCTTAATAAAAGTGTATATTTATTAAAAAAACAAATAAATAATAATAAATAAATAGTGTTGTAATTTTTCATAGTTTCAGAGACCTAAAAAAAGACCTTTAAAATATTTTTGCTAATAGGCACCTAGTCTACCTACCGATGTACTCGTAAAATAACTAACCTTATCTTTACAATGTAAATAAAAGAATCTTGGTAATTAGGAGTCACTCAAAAAGACAAACTAGACTGGTCAAGTTCGAGTCGACTATACATCGAGAATTCCGCGAAAATATAGGTAAACGCAATAGGAAAGAATAGTATTTTTTATTTGTAAATTTTCACTAAAATTAGAAAGCTATGCGATATAATTATGAATATAAACCTACTATACAATGTGCAAATCAAGCCCTCTTAAATGATTTGTATTAGAATATGCCAATCAAGCTCTTAATACTTATAATAATTCACTTGACCTTTACCTTACCCCACTTTGAAATTTTGATCCATTAATTAAGACTTTTTTTTTTTTTTTTTTTTTTTTTTTTTTTCGCCACCTGAAAAAAATAGATGGCGCCTAAGGTCCCTCTGACATGGTGATCAGAGTCTTTTTATATCTCTGATATTTGCCTACTTTTTACATTGTACAAGGTAGGAAAAGGAAGAAGGATAGGAAAGTAAGTTTTTCACCTACATATTTTTGTTTCTTAAAATCTATGAATACAGTTTGTCTTACTAATGCTTAACTAATTTTCTTTGTTACTGTTCTTATTTCTAATTACATTCTATTTTATATTATATAACAATTTGGTTTCTTATACTATTTCATCTACATTTTAGCTTCTTACAATTTAGTCTATTTTCTATTGGTTTTTACCCTTTTTTCCTTAGATGTAAACAATTTTGCTTATTTATTTATCTTATATTATTAACTCTACATTTTAGCTTCTTACACTTTTGTCTATTTTCTATTGGTTTATTTTACCCATTTTTCTTAGATGTGAACAATTTTACCCCTTTTTCTTAGATGTGAACAATTTTGCTTATTTATTTATCTTATACTATTAACTCTACATTTTAGCTTCTTACAATTTTGTCTATTTTCTATTACTTTATTTTACCCATTTTTCTTAGATGTGAACAATTTTACCCCTTTTTCTTAGATGTTAACAATTTTGCTTATTTAATTATCTTATCTTATAGTGCAGTTATTTTACTTAATTTAGATATATGCTGATTTTATATATCATTAAATATATATTCACCATATTTTTATACATCCGTTGTTTTTAGCTTATGACCCTATTATATATATATAATATGCTCATAATCTTTTTTGTTTACTGTCAGTGTTAAGTTTTGTTGCCTCGTATTTCCCTAGCAAATTTCCCTAGAATACAGGTTTTTCTTCCCCTATGATCCCCCCCTTTTTGTGTCCCCCCCCATGCTGTTCCCGCGGGTTTCCTTGATTGCGGGCACTCAACGATGTTTGTGTAATATATTTGTCTTCTGTAATTGGGCCATTTATTATAATTATAATTAAGACCCTTTGGCAATGGAAATTAAAATACTTTGGATTTTTTTAACTTGCATAATAAAGGGTAAAAATGTATGATGTAGGTATTCCAAAATTTAAGTCAATACTTCAGAAGGCAATTAGGGTCCCATATCAACATTATGGATCAGAACCCTAAAAACCTATACCACTTTACTTCTGTCCCATTGCCAAGTAAAACATAGGTACACTTTTTATCCTTTTTCAAGGCCTCACTGGCTTTCCATTTGATACGTTCGGTGCAGCTGAAAACATCGAAACAAAAACAAAAGTTGGGAGGACAGTGCAGTGATAGTGATGCATGACTTTGTGAAGTACTTTCAGGAAATGCCAAAGCGCTGGCGTGAAATAGAGAAATGAAGTGATCTCGTAGGATTTGTGAACCGTGTTGGGTTAGTGGAAGTACCTATCTCGAATTTATTCCGAAGGTCGAGGATGCGAAGCCAGGAGAGCATCAATGTTTTTTTTTATTAGAAAATAATATGCATACGCATATAACACGTGCTCAAAACTGAGGAAAATATATGCGGCAATAGATTTAAAACCTATCACGTGTATCGCTAACTTCCTACTGCAAAATAATATCATATTTTTTATGTTAATTAAGCAATGATGCAAATAAAATTTAATTATACTTTGTGATTTTTATTAGAATCTAGTGATCTCTAACATTTTCTTAAAACTCTAACTAGATATTTTATTTTTGCACCTCCTTGGTTAACTCGTTATATTGCCATGGATTCAGCTAGAAATTGTCAAGAAGATAATATATCATAGCTTGATGTCACTGTCAAACTTCCCAGAATAAATTTCGTGTAGGTTCATACATATTCAATGTTATTAAATTTCCAATAAATCAGCCAAATAAATCACCATCAATGAAAATTTTCAGTAGTAAACTACTCTCGACTCTAGTAAGATCATGTCCTCGGACGCTGAGATGGTAAGTCTTGCCAAAGTGCCTACTTAATCCATAATAGACGGCCACGCATAAATATCTGTATTATATTCGTATTATTCTTCTAGGATGTCGGATAATTCCCCCGCGATATTAGATTGCGGTCCTGATTTGGAAGATAGAGGGATATGCGCAGTGGAGACTTGCGATGCGGATAAATGTTTTCCTGAACCTCGTGTGGTCATCATCGGCGCTGGCATGGCGGGGCTGTCTGCGGCAGCGAGGCTCTCTCAGCGGGGCATCAACAATCTCGTCGTGCTTGAAGCCTACGAAAGGTTTGCTCATTCTCTGTCAGGCTGGTAATTCAGGTCACTAAAATAGCTTCGAACAAAGTCTATGATAATTTTCAGACCGGGCGGACGCATTCACTCATGTTGGCTAGGAGATATCGTAGCAGAACTTGGTTCCCATTGGAAACCAGACAATTGCTTCACGCACCCGATATACCTCATGTCCGCAACCGAAGATCCACCTCGGCCAGGCGTGCCCGGCTCCGAACACACAAGGGGATTGTTTAATAGAATAGTTACCGGCAAAATGCCATTCCCGCCAACCGTAACGGCCTATCATAAATTTCGCCAAATCGAAGAGGAAGCCGCAAGAATTTATTGCCTCGGGGGAAGTAAACAACAAGGCTCGCTTATCAATTTCATGAGTCTGAGGATACAGCAGGAGCTACACGAGTATCCAGAAGATCAGCAACATGACGCTGCTAGAATAATGTTCGGTCTGTCCCACATGCTCAGTGCAAGATGTGGGGATGACACAGCGATGCTTTGCGCTGATCATTTCGGGTGCTTTATGAACATGCCCGGTGGGGAAGTCAGGGTACCTCTAGGGTTAGTCGGTATTCTAGCTCCTTTACTTCGACAAATACCAGAAGGTGCCATACGATACTGCAAGCCAGTAAATTGTGTTTACTGGGGCACTTCTCAGAAGGCCGGGTATAGAGCCACCGTGTGTACAACCGATGGCGAGGAGTTTCCTGCAGATTATGTCATTATTACTGTATCCCTTGGGGTCCTGTGCCTAAATTCAGCAAGACTATTCTGCCCAGCACTACCAGCTTCCAAAATAGATGCTATGCGTTGCCTCGGATTTGGATACTGCAACAAAATTTACATGGAATACTGCCGTCCTTTCTGGTTTTGGCACAAAGGCAACTTGAATTTCAAATATTGCCCAAACCAGCTCTGTGGCAGATGCGACTGGACCCGTGGAATTACTGCTATTGAAGTAGTTCCGAATAGCAAGCACGTAATGTGCGCGTGGGTAGTCGGCCAGGAAGCTATGATGATGGAAGGGCTTTGCGATAAGGATGTGGCTGAAGGAATAACTGATGTGCTGAGAATGTCAACAGGGAACGAATACATTCCATATCCCATGACGATTTTACGCTCTCATTGGACTTCAGATCCTTTCTTCTGTGGTGCATATTCGTACGACTACAACTGCACGGACGGGCAAGCGCAAAGAGCTCTGGCGTGCCCGTTGCCGGGTCCTAGCGAGCCTATACCGCCTATACTTTTATTTGCCGGAGAAGCTACGGTGCCAGGTCACTTTGCTACAGTATCGGGCGCTAGACTCAGTGGCGTCAGGGAAGCGGAAAGAGTCGTACAATTGACACTACAATATAAAGGACCTCCGCTTCCAATGAGCGAGCCTGCCAAACTTGTGAAATGTAAAAAATGTGACGCTAGTAATTAGAACGGATATGCAAAAAGTTAATGAACACGGGTGATAAACCATAAAGTTGTGTGTCCTCATTACTGTTACTAATATTTTCATCCCGAGCTCATAGCTACGGCGAAAGTTGTTTGTACCTATGTAGGCAACTTTTGCCGCAGCTTCTCGTAGATTCTGTTGTTAGTTCGCAACTGGGGTAAGATGTTATGAGTACCTTATAAATAACTTGCTCAATGTTCTATGTTATCTTATTAAAATTTGCAACTTTGTAAGCTTTGTAAAAAAGTTTTATTTGCAAAACTGTTAGTAATTAATCCTTGCTTAATAATTTCCTAATAGTGTTTCTACTAAATGTATTAATAGAACAGTAGCAAGTAGTAGCAACAGTAGTATTTAATTCTTAAGCTCTTTTAATCACATCGAGCTAAATTTATTCATGAAACCTTAACGGGCTCCCAGTCGCTGATTGCTCTTTTTCGAAACGAAAAAAGAAATACTTCTGAACAAGCCACATCTCCTATTTTTATAAGTATATTACTTCAGGTTCCTACCTAGATTTCTATTAAGCTGAAAACATAATAGCAGAAACTTTTCACGATAAAGATATTATTTCAAAATGATACGTTTTAGAATTTATGATCGAAATATTTTATATACCTACTATTCAAAGCAACTTGTGATTTATTGTTAAAGATAGGTAATATGTAGATCTAGATTTCTTTTAGAATAGATTTTTGATAAGTAATTATACATAATTTATATCATTAATTTATTCGAAAAGCTAAGGCGGACCACGAGCCGACGTGTGTTTGTCTTCATTGCAGCGGTCGGTAGGATTATTTATCAAAGTGATTAAAGATGGGTACATCTTTATTCACATATACTACACATTATAAAATAGGAGATGTGGCTTGTTCACAAGTATTTATTTTTTCGTTTCGAACAAAAACAATCGTCGACTGGGAGCGCCTTAAGCTTTTGCCCACCAAATCGGACCTGAGACCGTTGACTAACTCATATTTACCTACTGTGACGCCTTAACATTCCATTTCGGTCCGGGTTTTATAAAATCTCTACAAAATATGATGATTATGTCTCTTTATTGCCACTGGCTTTCTGTTTGAACCCAGTGGTAACTACGGACTTATAGGCATTGTGGCGGGCAAATAAGTAGAGATTATAAGCGTTGGCTAGGTAACATTAGGTAGGTAATTGGCTATCTAGTTGCGAAACATACACAGACGATATCGAAAGAAGCTGAGCAACTCGTGTATCAGAATCTTGTTTGCACTAAAATATCAGTCCGTGAATTCTGAGCAGCTATTTAGGAGTCTTACGAGGCGAACTTTAATCCTTTCAGCACATTGGCTATTTCATGAACAGTCATCGGCCCTTTTAAAGGTCAACCTGGGACCTTACGCAGAATGACCTAGTTATAATAAGTAGCACGAAAAGCAAGCAAGCATTTTAGTGTTCGTAAAAACATCAGATACAATTGAGTGTCGGTGGTTGATTGATACCTACAGTAGTAGTTCGATTTGCTATAAAAATATCCACAGTAAATACTTGGTATGTCGATAGCTCGGTAGGTAGGTACTATAAACTTTCGTCTCCTTTCTCAACCGCTTCTGAATGCGAACAGACTAACTTTTCAAACAAAACTACTGACAAGTGTCTGCACTGTAATGTGCTAGTAAGTACCTACGTACTTCATAGATAATCACTACATAGTATAAAGCAAAGTCGCTTTCCGCTTCCCGCGTCTGTATGTATGTATGTATGTTTGCTTATATCTTTAAAACTACACAACGGATTTTGATGCGGTTTTTTTTAATAGATAGAGTGATTCAGGAGGAATGTTTATTTGTATAATAACATGCTACCCGTGCGAAGCCGGGGCGGGTCGCTAGTGTTTTATATTAGAGAAAAGTTGGCGCTAGAAGCACTCCTGAAGCAACTAGAACAGAACCGCGATGACAAAATATAAGACACGCGCGTATGCGTGCATGACCTAACTCGGCGTTAATTTCGATTGCCAGCTGGCAATTGTATTCACTTCCTGAAATTAATGCCGTCTACCGGAGTGCCATACATTCTCGTAGATCACGGTCCTACAACCGCCGGCACACTATGTTGTTTATTTTCATTCTCATTGCTGAATCATAAACAGTGATTCATAAATGTTTAAATAGGAATTGATCGTTTCAACATCAATTCGGAAGAGATCGTTACGGAAGACTTAGCGTTATAGTAGCGTAAACCTGCTACTATACTCGTAGCTAAATTCTCACTCAGCATATTGCTGTCACAATTTTTTTGTGATACAAAGTAAGTAATGTTTTCTATTCTATTAAGTAGTAGGTATAGTAAAGTTAATAATGATAATAAATAAGTAAAGATAATCTGAAACAAAGACTTGATCTGAAAAGTGAAAACTTCGCTTTTAATACAAATATCACAGCAATATTATGACTTACGATTTTGTATTAGATACACCGCGCATAACCCGTTTTTTTTACCGCGGGTTAACGTAAAAATCTTTTCTCTTTTATACCAGTGTCGTGGTTGCACGAAACGAGCGTTAACCGCACCGCACAAAAATCCCACGGATTATATTATGTGTCCGGTTGAATAAATTCCACCCTTTCCCCCGTCATTGCCATTACCGCTCCCGAAATCCCGGATCTTTATTGTGTATAGCCTAAAATAGGTAGACACACTTATCTTCCGTGCCCTAGAAGCAGGTTTATGGCTTAACTAGCTGGCCCGCCCCGGGTTCGTACAAGGAAACTTCCACACCCCGTCGTACCCCTATTCGGATGGAAACCAATAATTCTTTTTATATGTATGTAATTACTTTTTAAGGTACCTATTTATTCCAAACTAGGCGACCCGTGACAGACTTTGTCATACCCAAATTTCAATAAACGCATAGAAAAAAACACTTTTAGGCAACTTCCAACTTATTTTAAACTCGCATTTATTTCGCGATAAGTGAACGAGTCACGCCTAGTGTAGTGGTAGGTATAGATTAAATTCGTTAGATTTCAATATTTCCGGTAGGTTTGAGAAACAATTTTTGCGTAGGTAGGTGGGCACTTATTTATAACGTGGCAGCTAGACGTAACAAATTGGCCAATTCGGCTTGGAGCAGCAGCACTTTCTATCTTAGTGAAGAATAAAATGTATTCATCAGCTGTCTATATCAAAATACCGATCTTGATTCCTCTGCCGCAAACATGTTAAATATTTTTTAGGATTCCGTACCCAAAAGGTAAAAACGGGACCCAATTACTAAGACTTCGCTGTCCGTCTGTCTGTCACAAGGCTGTAAGTCGTGAACCGTGATAGCTAGACAGTTGAAATTTTCACAGATTATGTATTTATGTTGCTGCTATAACAACAAATACTAAAAACAGAATAAAATAAATATTTAAGCGGAGGCTCCCATACAACAAACGTTGCCGTTTTTTCGTGTGTTTTTCGTGCGCGAGTCTGACACGTACTTAGCCGGTTTTATTTATTTTTTATCTTTTTAATTTATATTTTATCTATTCTTATGTGAGCGCTGTTATACATACGGTAAGTAGAATGATCACGACAGTAGGTAATCCCCAAGTTCAGTGACATCCTCTAAGATCGCCAGGCGCTGAGATCCTTCAAGGTGTCTAATGCGGGTAATCAGAGGCACGTTCAAACATTACATTTAGCGCATATAAAGATACGCTTATGCAACCTTTTGAAGTCTCAAATAAAGTTTTTCTTTCATTAAAAGTTCATCACCCTTACGAGTAATTCATCCCCTCTTGCTGAGTCGCATGAAGCAAAACGCTTGGCTTAAACGAAATGTAATTTCCATTTAGTGGGTTCATCGTAAGCAAAAGCTACGAATAAAGTTCTAATATCTATATTTTTCGTTGTTATAACTCAATTAGGGCCTAGCTGGTAGGCGTAAGTATAGGTACCTAAAGTTTAGTGAGAAACATTTTCCGTTTTCAATAAAGACAACAAACATTCTTTTTTATACGTTCCTATTTAATCTTCTAGCTTTTACTCGCAGCTTTGCACGTGTAGTTTTCTGATAAAATGTAGCTTCACGTAAACTATCTCTAATAAAACCGGCCAAGTGCGAGTCGGACTCGCGAATGAAGGGTTCCGTACCATTATCTATAAAACGCCAAAAAAATCACGTTTGTTGTATGGGAGCCACCCTTATATGTTTATTTTATTCTGTTTTTAGTATTTGTTGTTATAAGCAGCAACAGAAATACATATTTCGTGAAAATGTCAACTGTCTAGCTATTACGGTTCATGAGATACAGTCCTGTGACAGACAGACGGACAGACGGACAGACGGACAGACGGACAGACGGACAGACGGACAGACGGACAGACGGACAGACGGACAGACGGACAGACGGACAGACGGACAGACGGACAGACGGACAGACGGACAGACGGACAGACGGACAGACGGACAGACGGACAGACGGACAGACGGACAGACGGACAGACGGACAGACGGACAGACGGACAGACGGACAGACGGACAGACGGACAGACGGACAGACGGACAGACGGACAGACGGACAGACGGACAGACGGACAGACGGACAGACAGACAGCGAAGTCTTAGTAATAGGGTCTCGTTTTTCCCTTTGGGTACGAAACCTAAAAATCATGTCGTTTCATTGCTTCGTTACTTCGTGAAAAATAGTCGCGTGCAGGACAAACCATTAAACACACTTTTACATTTTCTAATACAGCAGATATGAAGCTAAGAAGTCAACAGAAGTTAACAATACCTACATCAACAGATATGAAGCTATGAAGTCAAAATATCAGAGAAAGGTATTTGACGAGTTTCTCTTCATGTCGAAAAATCTTTTTTATTAGCAGTTCAGGTAGCCTAATGATAAATTCTGTGAAATAAAATATCAACCCTATTTCCGTAGCAATTTTTGCAGAGTTGATGCATTCCGTAAGTAGAGGTAAATACCGGCATTAGTTTCAATAACCCGTCAACTCAACATTCATCAGTCATCTGTTCCTCGATCCATTAGTTTTGAAGCCATTATTTTAAAAGCCGATCCGTTCAACTTGAAAGGTTAAACTTGAAACTCTTAACTTGCCAGCAAAGGTTAAGAGATTCATGACAAGATTGTTGCGATAACACACTAAGTAGCTACTTTTGCAGACTCAATTAATAAGTAGGTGGATACTCGTATCATGACCGTTTCAGGCAATCTATCCGCTGGTAGAATAATAAACAAATTCCATGAGTCACGAATTGGTAGCACCGTGATTGATGCCAGCTACTCAACGGGAATAAGAAGATGGAGATAGATCCACTAGCACTACAATGTTTCGTGCGAGCAATAATCAATAGGGAAATTCTCGTAAAATATAACGAGAGGCAATCAACTTTGCGCGTACTAGCGTAATATCTCGATACAAATTGATAATATGACGAGGGATGGTATATTAGGTACCTTTGTTTTATGTTGATGTTATGTGCGATCACATATTGCATAGGTTATGTAAATTTCTACGAATATAATTAACTTATAATGTGATAGAGTCGTTACACAAATCGTTAATTGCGACGTTCTCATTTTCTCTCTGAATTTAATAACTGCTGAGTAACTGAGAACTGCTATTCCGTTTAAAATGAGAAAATTACAGTAAGTGCGAGTCGTTGAGTTTTCTAGAAATCATAAATTAAATAAGATCACGACTGTAATTCTTAAGCACGGTAAGCATTCTCTTAAATCGTCAGGCATTTACAACATTGAAGATATCTAATAAAGGTAGTCAGAAGCACGTCCAAAGATTTACATTTGGCACAGTATTCTACAGTATTACGAAAACATGCTTTGAAAGGGCATTTCATTACAAGAGGGTCGGATAACGACTTTGTAGCGCCGCATAAGGCGTCAAAGCCCGGCGGGGCTCCGGCTCGACTCTGCAGATGAAGAGCTGCGGGAGCACGCAAGAAAACGGCGAGACAGATGCGTGACGCAGCGCGCAGGACCAGCCCCCCGCGCCGCGGTGCGTGCCCTTCCCCGCGGAGGCCCGACACATCTCCTGACAGCGAACACATCGATATTCGCGCGGTGCGTGAGCCCGCAGCGGGTGCGATCGGGGCTCGGCAGTAGCAGTGGCTAGCGTGTGGTGTGAGAAACGGGCGTGCGGCGTGTGGCGTGCGGTGACGGCGTGGCGTGTGCGTGGTGCCGGTGCAGGCGGTGCGTGGCGCGGGCGGGGCGGGCGCGGCGCGGCCCGGGCGGCAGTCGCTCGGAGACAGGCGGGCGGCTCGCGTCGCCCTGCGCTCGAACAGTGCACCGCTGCAGCGTTGCGTTCGGGAAATCCCGTACAGTCGCGAACACAATTACCACATTGCCCGCTGCACATGTTGGTGGACGATCGCTTGCGGTTTTCATTCATCTCTTAACAGTTTTCCTCGCGTCGTTACGCGCGGGCCCCGATCCCGGCCTGGACTCTATCACGCATTTTTAAATTAAATTTTCTTGCTTTTCCCGAAACGACGAGCTGACACCTCATTACAATATAAATGGTAAGAATATTTTTTTTCTTGTGTAATTTTCTAGAATTTTTAATATATTAGAGATGTGATGATGGATGAAAAATATTGTAAATTAAATAATGCACAGTTGGTAGGTCGTAAGTACCTATAAGCAAAAATAAAAATTATAAAAATAATAACGCCACAATAATTTTAATAATCCTTAGAAATAAATGCGAAATTGTCATGGTGAAGAAAAGAGCTAAAGAACTGGCCCTATGCCAAATTCCAACCGTGACACACATCTTTTAGAACAAAATATTTTACAATTATTAGATAATGTAATAATAACTTTACATCAAATTATAAAATATTTTGAGCAAGCATCGCATGTTTTCAATATCAGAGCAACAGATTCCTACCTACCTACCTACTCGCATACGTAGGTGTACCTTACCCATCCGATGTGTCTTCTCATTGCTTGAAGAAGTCTACGGATGGACTGACGCAATAAAATTAACAATAAAACTGTTTTTTTTTTAAATTATGTAATTGGATTGAAGCAAGTTGAAGAAGTTGGTTTTGATCCCAACTGATTAAGTGCTTGTTTAAAAGATCCAAAAATACAATCGAGTGGTGGCCATTTTCCATCTTGTTCATTCATAAAAAAATACTAAAATTTTGCTAAAAAAAAAAAAAATTGAATCACGACTGTAATCCCCAAGTACGGTATAGTAGACATCCTCTCAGATCTCCAGACGCTTAGATCCTTTGAAGATTTCTAGTGGGGGTAGTCAGAGGCACGCCCAAATATTTGACACATGCCCACATTTTGCAGAAGTTAGCATTCCATACGTGACAGGTTGCAATTGCTATTTTAAAATATATTTTATAGGCAGAGAAAGACAAAGAAATACAATCACACTTTATTGTAGTATTTTTTAATCGTGTTAGGTAAAGTCTTTTACTGTGAAACATACCAACTCGAAACCATACAATTAGCCTACTAAGTATAACTAAGCGTCATACTGCTGTACAGTGGCTTCCTTCGGCACTTCGCAGCTAGGTACGAGTAGTTATCTCATAATACTTAGGTACATTGGGGGTGATTAAGTGTTGAACCCACGAGCGCCGCATTTTATTACAAAAAACTGAATTTGAAACATACTGTGAAGTGTATTTCGACCTTTATGACGAGTAATAAATGTTTTTGATGAATGCAGAATCGTTTTTTCTCAATAACTGCAAAACATGCGGTTTTGTTTTTTATGACAAAGATAACTTAAGGATATAATCTAGATAAATTACAGACAGAAACATTGGTGAAACTATCGAGAAAAGTTTCCCCAGATTTATTTTCCACAGTTGGCTCTTCAAAAACACTAGTTTCGTTTTTAATCAAAACTATGAATAGCTAAACAGTTCATTTTTATATAATTCGTTAGATAATCATACTAACTAAGTAAATTACAGTCAGTTTCTTTTTAAGATTGAGGATTTTCAAGATAATGCAGTTTTATCACTTTTCCCGTCTTATCCGGGTAGACTCAGCCCATACAAAAAGACAAAAATTTCACTTATCATCTTAATATAACATAATTTAAGGCATCTTAGGTCTAAAGCGAAGAATTCGTCAATACTTAAAGTAGAATGCTAGAAATTGATAATATAATTTACAAAATCGGTTTATTTCTACTAATATTCTATAGAAGTGTTATTGCTACTAATAAAATTAACGACTAAACGTAGCTACTTACGCGTTATTTGAAAATCTGCGTCGTTTCGCTTTTATGTCAATGGTGAGGACATTAAAACTCTTGATATTCGCACTAGCAATAAACAATACTCTAGGTGGTTTTACTAACGGCAAAATAACAAATGGTGGTAAGTTCTTAATTTATCTCTTAACTAGCTTCCAGCCGCGGCTTCGTTCGCACGGTATTTGGATGAAGAGTAGATTCCAGAACATGTATATTCCATCGGCTCGAATGAGACACAAACATCATCCTTACGCTTAACATGTCCAAACGCTTGTTTTATTTCTTTTATATACCTATAGATTTTTATAATACAAAATTTACGTTAATTTAAGTAATTATAAACATTTTCATTTATTAGTCCTAGGCAACTTATAGACTATAATTTTGGAAGATCGGAATACTAGATGTGGAACTATAGCGGTCTGGGTTTGGGTAATATTGAATAAATTAATTGCATTAGTGTGAACCGCAATGAAACTACACCTAATCGCGATTGAGTTCGCAAGTGGATTACTGTTGGCAACGTTAGGATGTTCACGCCATGCTCACATTGTTTTCGACGTGCTGTTAGATTCATTGACTTGAACCATGCTACTTACTAGTACTATTTTTCAATATAGATTACAATCTACATGATCATTTGGTTCTCATTATTGCGTTGGATAATTGTCGTTGTAATTGTTTGCGATAAATATTTTTTTACCTCAAAATTCTTGCATACTTAAAACTCATACTTACATCAATAATCGACGAAAAATGCTGTAATTTTCTTTCATTTCTTGACTCCTTATTTCAAAACCCAAATTTTTTAAGAGGAAACGTTTTTTTAAGTACTTTTGTGAGAATGTTGTTCTGACCTTTACAAAATATTGTTAAGTTGAAATCTCTTAAGTTCCAAAATCTAGCATTGTACCCAGTTTAATGTATACTAGTCTCTTAATTTACGCGCATAGTGTTTGTGATAGATATGCCCACGCACAAGTCCGTTATCACTTTTTGGGGCTACACCCTAAATCTAAATTATTGTGATGACTACACAAGACGATCGTTCGTTATTTTTCCTATTTCTTAGAAGAATAAACAGCTTTATCCATAGACCTAATCAAATCAGTCTTTGAAGTGGCAATTCGCCGACTCATGCCGATCACCGGAAAACTAACCAACGGAAAATTGTCATTTCATCCGAGACCTGACGTTGGCAGCAATTTGTGAGCATCCCAAGAGATGCAATTTCTCCCTTCCGCCTAATTGCTCTGAGGCTCACACTTGCCTCGCTACAATGCTAGTTACGCCACTTTCGGTCCACTTGTCGTCGTAACCCCGATCAATTATTTCCATTCCACGAATGACCGATGCTGAGCTGTGCCAAAAATGGTTTCATCGTAATGTGCGATGTTAGGTTGACGATCGCTTGCATTAAACATGCAAATGCACTAAACAAGATTGGCTTTTAACAAAACTATCAGTCCAATAGTACCTACCTAAACATAAATGTCCAATCTGCCGCTAACAGTTTTCATATAAATTGAATTATTTATTTCATAATAAAACGTGTCGAGTTGCGACCATGTTGAAATAAGCGATTCTGCTCTATCAGTTTCCAATACCATTATTGCCAAGGATAACAAAAGAGTCCAGTCACAGCCCGTGAAATGCAGAATTTGTATCCACTCCCACTGGCCGCAACTGGCGAGCTAATATTCAAATAGATAAATCAAGTCCGGCGGCTTTTCGTACTCAGATTATTGATGGGGAAGTAACAGAACCTCGAGATGTAGATTTACTATTACGTAAAATCATTTTTGTGTGGTAATGCTGAGATCTCGGATTGCAAATGCACAGATATTTCTACAAAAGATGCTAGTCATGTCTGTAGGCTGCCAACGCTGAAAATGGGGAACCAATCGAACATTTTTTTTCTTTAATTTTTTTTTATATTCATAACTAACTGCCCGCTTCTGTGTATTAATGAAGATGGTACGGAAAAATTTAATACCTTAGGTTACATTATTGCATATTTCCGGGAGCATATCAATTTTTTTTAAACCAATATGTAACTCGCTTAGAATGCAGATTTTGATATGTGAATAAATATTTAAAATTGTCATTGTCATCATTGTATGTAAAATTGTCATCCAGTAGTTAGCCATTACAAACAAAAATACTATAAGTGTTAAAATTTTATCGAAGAACGTGAACGACTTTGGGCTTTTCTCTTCCAACATCTGAAGTTCTGAAACACAAAAAGAATGTTACGGTTTTTGTCGAACGTTATAGTCTATCCAATCGTGGAAAACTCAATCGAGTTCCAGCCAAAAACTTAATAGAATTGACTGCTGAAAATCTTTTTCTCTCTGCGGGGAATTTGTCCGATCTTTAATAAAGATATGGCGTGGAACATTCGAGTTCGAACGCCTGGAAGGGTAGGAAATCCATGAACTGTGAGATAAAAGAAAGCGCAATTAATTGGTTTAGCTCCTTCCTGTAAATAATTGGATAAGACTTTTATTACCTTTTCGTCAGTATTCTAGAACCTTTTCCTTATCCAAATCCAGTTACGTTCTACGTTAGCTGTCTAGTATTTATTGTAACTTTATTGTAACACTTTTAAAAATGCTCATCACAACGCATACAGTATCTGTATGGCATTCCAATTGAAAATGAAAACATCACCATTATAATTTAATTAATTTGTGCACAAGTGTGAATGAATAGACATAATTAGATATTAATGATTGCCATCTAAACCGCCAATATGCGCAGTAACACGTGCTCACAACGGTGAAGAATAACATCGTGAGGTAACCAGTTACTATTCCTTTAAGCGACGATGGGCTTGCGACATGTCACGTATGGAATGATAACTACTGCAAAATGTGTAATGGTTTTGAAGTGCCTCTCACTACCCGCTTTGGGCATATTCAAGGATTTTAACTGTAGATCTGAGAGGACGTCTAATGTACTTGGTGATCCTATTTAATTTATTTTGTAAATGTCTTCGACTGCCATCAAACAAAATCATCAAACCATTCACAAATTATGTACACGGTCCACAGATGGAAATCACCGGGTAGGTAAACTGCAGTCCAGCTTGAGAGATCGCCTAAGGGATTACTAGCACGTGAGGCTTGACATCTTGGGGCTTGAGTGCTTGTAATTCAATACGGGGTGCCCCAGAACTTGTATGGTATTTCTGGAAGGGCGCGATAACCAGTAACTTAACGGGTTACCTAACCTTTCTAGAATTGCATGCCTACACTTTTATAAGTATTCTTGTGAAGAAGAAACTTGCGAAAGGTTTAATTCAGAAGATACCTGATTATAATTATAAATGAGTATAATTATAAATACAGTAGGAACCTATAGTAAATATCGTTTGAAAATTTCATAAAAAAAACCGGCCAAGTGCTAGTCGGACTCGCGCATGAAGGGTTCCGTACCATTATCTAAAAAACGGCAAAAAAACAGGTTTATACCTTTAATTGTTTTTTTATTTTTTTGTGGATTGAGTCTACCCGGATAAGACGTAAAAAGTGATAAAACTGAAAACCTCTAAAAACCTCTAAATCTTGAAAACCATCAATCTTAAAAAGAAACTGTCTGTAATTTACTTAGTTAGTATGATTATCTAACGAATTATATAAAAATGAACTGTTTAGCTATTCATAGTTTCGATTAAAAACGAAACTAGTGTTTTTGAAGAGCCAACTTTGGACAATAAATCTATAAGTAGAGAAAAGTTTCACCAATCGTGTTTCTAGAATTAAAACTATCGTGGTTGTTAATCATTTTAAATAGAAATACGGCTAATTACCACGTTTTTCCTTGTATTGCTGACGTTTCGAGACAATTCAGATGCTCTTCATCATGAGCATCGCCCGCGACCGCGATCAACGGCAGATCGCGTTAGTTAGTTTTGTCGTACATAAATTAAATTCATATAAATTTTAATTATCCACCTTGGGTCTACACTATAGAATATCATCAAAATCGATTCATCTGATTATAGTTGATATTACCTACATGCATAGTCATACAATAAAAAGACGAATCGAATTGAGAACCTCCTTTTTTGTCAGTTAATAAACGCCGGTTTAACCACTAATTAAAATAACTGCATTATATTGTCTTCGTTTATTTGTTTCAGATTCAGGACATTCAGGCGAAAATAACTATAAATTAGACTTGAACATACGTGAAGTTTAATAAGCCTTATTCTCTAAAAGTTCATAGAAAATAGTCAAGTTGAAACTTTTTTGACATTTAAACATTTTCCGGTGCAGTTTTTTTTGTGAATAGAACAAAAATCATTTAAAGTTGGCGAAAGACGTTTTCAAGACCAGAGCAGCTGAATTTCTCCAACGATGATTTAAAAGGTAAGTGAAAAGTACATAACATGTTTATGATGTTAATACACATTAATAAAGACAAAATAAACAGTTAAAACAAAAAAACCGGCCAAGTGCGAGTCCGACTCGCGCACCAAGGGCAAAAAAAACATGTTTGTTGTATGGGAGCCCCCCTTAAATATTTATTTTATTCTGTTTTTAGTATTTGTTGTAAGAGCAGTAACAAAAGTACTTAATCTGTGAAAATTTCAACTGTCTAGCTTTCACGGTTCATGAGATACAGCCCTGTGACAGACAGACGGACAGCGAAGTCTTAGTAATAGGGTCCCGTTTTTACCATTTGGGAACGGAACCCTAAAAACTAAAAAGAAAACCGACGAAAATGTATAGACCAATCGCAAAGTCAAGGGACGATATTCGTTTTTTAAGTTTTCGAAGGAACTGTCCCTACATAAATATAATTTAAATGGAATCAACTTGAGACTACTCTCTACACAATAGAAAAAAAACATCGGAATCGCCATATAAAAATATAAACATACATAAAATCATCATCATAAATCGGTCCTCCGTTTTTCTTTGGTTAAAAATCGTCACCATTTAGTTGTTTTTGTGTTTAGCTTTTCATTGTTTAGATATTTATTACATCTCTCGTGTTCACCAATACAACAACGGTTGCTTAGCTAACAGATTATTTTCGACGGATAGAATTTTGTACACTATCGTCATCTTAACGGATGGTTACAGTAACCGCCTGTTTAGGTGAACATTGGCTTCCTTATATGAACAAAAACAAATGCTTTGGGCATAGCGTTCTCGAAAATAAAAGTAGGTCACAACTTTGTTTACTATGAGAAGCAATTGGCAATAACATCCTCAAACAATCCGGTGTTTTCGTTCTTATTTTTTAGAAATAATATATTGTTTTTTTTCATATATTTGCTACTTTTGAGAGCAATTTACATTGGTAGACTGTGATTCATTTCCATTGTAAATGATATGTCTAGCCAATTTAATTTGATGATTCAGTAGGAACCTAATGTATCTAGATTAGATGTTCAAAAACCTTATTGATTTGTTTAAGTTGGTGCATTAAATATTTACTCGTATATTACATATAGAACTTATTAGTAATATCTATCCAGAACATTATTTTGAAATATTATTAGATTCTGTTTTTTCCTTTCGATATAAACACAAAAAAGATGAAACATGAATTATTGCGATAAAAAATTACGAGTATGAGTTAATGAGTTAATAATAAGTTATTGATCTTACTACATATTTAGTTACTTACTCGTAATTTCTGATACTCAGTACGATATACATAATCGATATCTTACTATTAACTCAACTTATATTCGTAATTTCTGATACTTACGACACAGGAAATCGCAAACCATATTAATTCTAATCCTAATAATATTATAAATGCGAAAGTTTGTGAGTTTGTATGTATGTTTGTACCTCAATCAGGCCTAAACGACAAAACGGATTCAGTTGAAATTTGCTGTAGATGTAGATATAATGCCCGAATAAATACAATATGAAAAACATCCCCAAAAGATAAAAAACGCAAAAGGGATGATTTCTGTATAGATGGCGCTGGTGTGCAACAAATCTGACAACAAATCACAGACTAAAAACATTCAGTTTTTAAACGGTTTTATTTACAACGTATATCACGGGTCGGCTAGTATTTCATATTTCAGTTTAGTTTAGGTATTTATGAAACATAACTAGTAGGTACGGCTATATAGCTACGAGCTTATCGATATTATTATGTTTAACCTCGGCCATTTTACATCGTAATCCAGTCATCTATATGAGAATGAGATCGAGTAGGTGTGCTTACCTATTATTGTTTTGGAGTCTGGCCAACCGGCGCGACACTAGCCGTGGCCTTCGCTAAGGTTAATTATTTTAATACATATAATCTAAACATACACTTACCGGTGTAATTAGCTATTACGTGCTAATTAGATTTCCGGTTTCGTTTCTTGTAATATATCGTAAACTAGAAATTATTCCGAGTTTGTTCACGTGTAGTTATTAAAAAACAGACTTCAACCACTGTTGTACCCCTTAGATTTAATTTCTGGAATTTCTTTTGTAGTGTACCCCCTACACACCAAGAAGAAAAAACCGGCCAAGTGCGAGTCGGACTCGCGCACGAAGGGTTCCCTACCATTATCTATAAAAACGGCAAAAAAATTATGTTTGTTGTATGGGAGCTCACCTTAAATATTGAGTTAATTCTGCAGCAACAGAAATATATAATCTGTGAAAATTTCAACTTTCTAGCTATCACGGTTCATGAGATAAAGCCCTGTGACAGACAGACAGACGGACAGCGAAGTCTTAGTAATAGGGTCCCGTTTTTACCCTTTGGGTACGGAACCCTAAAAATCAAGCGAAATTTCTAAAACCAGTGCTTACATTGATTAGGCCTTACATTGATAGTTCAGCCAGCCAGTCAGTAATGCTTATAAATTTAGATAATTGTAAGTTACGACTCAGGAAGTGAGATAGCTAGATATTTGTGATAACATTCTTGTTGTAAATTCGTATTATTCATTTACCACCATCATAATTTTTTTTTTTCAAACAACTTACAATTGAAATTACAAATTACTATAAGTATTTATTGTACCATTACTCTATTCTTACGTTGATCGAATGCAATCCTCTACCAGTATTTCTTGCATTGTGAATTTCCTACATGTACAACCCGGTCAGAATATCTGTGCACCTCGCTGGAATGCGGCGCCTCTCTCGCTCTCTCTCTCTCCCGCCTCGCCCGTACCCATGACGTCACGAGGTCAGGTGCACAGATATTGTGACCGGTTTGTAGTAGGTAAGTGCAATAAAATTTCGTGCTCCAAGTTCCCGTATGCTGTCCGCGTATTTGACAGTTCACTAATGACCGGCGAAGAGTGGTACAAAGGTCGGTTTCAGCCATTGAGGTCGGTAGGTGTGCGGGTCAGGGGAGACGGTAAAAAATGCATTTTGATTGGCCGGTTCAACGTCACAACCCGCCGCGGGGCGCGTTGTGAGTCGCTTTCGGTGTCTTATATCAGCCGTATAAGCCTAATGTGTTGTTTGAAAGTGTTTGCCTTGCATGAGGAGTCTATAGGCTGTGTGGTCGATGATTTCAGCCATCAATGGCCCGAGGGCCACCTGCGGACCGCTCTAATCTGAGCTATTTGTTTGTGAATAGTCTAAGGATTAGTGCAAAGCTGCCTATTAGACAAAGGCACAATCACACAGCGAGTAAATAACATAAGCAAATTACATCTTACTCCGTTGGATTTCAGACAGTGTGCACACAACATTATAATTTATGTACATTTCACATTTTGAATATGGATGAAGTTTAGGTAAATTAATGTGCATCGTATTTTCGCCTTGTAAATATTCATTATTCAAGCTAAAATTGGATGCTGCTGTTTTAACTGAAAACTAACTATGTAGTTTGGTATCTGTAATTCGTAAACTAATAAAAACGAAAGAAATGAAGTCATCTGCAATGATTTTAGACTTTGTTTAACTTTCTTGTATTTTATTTAGCGTATTTGAATAAATATTAAAATCATAATGATCGCGATATGAGTCCGCTTCGTAATCAAATTAAATATCGAAACTATTTCCCCTTATTCATATAGTTCTTTGCACTTATATTAAAACAACTTTTTTAGATCAAAAAATTTGCTAAACACAAAATATTGTTTCTCCTTGCCGGAAAGCGGCGGATAAATCACCGCCATAACTTCTTCATCATATTGATTTTTTCTCCTTATTTATCTTTTCAAATTTGGCAATAAATAATAATCGCTGGGTGCCAGGTCCGGGCTGTAATGTGGGTGAGTGGGTGGCGAATCATAAATATCAAAAACCGGCCAAGTGCGAGTTCGACTCGCGCATGAAGGGTTCCGTACCATTATCAATTATAAACGCCAAAAAACACGTTTGTTGTATGGAAGCCCCACTTAAATATTTATTACTAGCCGACCCGTGACAGACTTTGTCCTGTCAAATTTCAATAATCGAATACAGTATTCGATTACTGACTGATTGTTTTTAGTCTGTTATGTTATATTTGTTGCACACCAGCGCCATCTATGCCAAAATCATCCTTTTTGCGTTTATTATCATTTAGGGGTTGTTTTTCGGATTTTAAGATATCCTATTATTTATTCTGATTTTTTATCTACATACTACAGCAAGTTTCATCTTAATCCGTTTTGTCGTTTAGGCCTGATTGTGGAACAAACATACATTTCTTTTCACAAACTTTCGCATTTATAATATTATTAGGATATTGTTTTTATCATTTGTTGTTAAAGCAGCAACAAAAATACATAATATGTGAAAAATTCAACTGTCTAGCTATCACGGTTCATGAGATACAGCCCTGTGACAGACAGACGGACAGCGAAGTCTTAGTAATAGGGTCCTGTTTTTACCCTTTGGATACGGAACCCTAAAAACGATAATAAATATAATTTTGTAAGACGAATTTTCCAGCTGTCTATTCCTCATAACCAACAATTTACTAAACTCCTGTAGATTTTTGTAAACATGTCATATCTCCAAATGTGACATGGATACTTTGGCTCGGTTCCTACTATTTTGTGGCGTTGGAAATGGACGCTTGATATTGAAAAATCACTTATACTACCTACACTTAATCCATTCATATAAAATTTTAAATAGGTATATTTATTTTAAAATGTTCTATAACATTAAATACTGATCATCTATTAAGACGAGTAATATTTTTTTTTATGAATGCAAAATAGTTTTTATCAATATCTGCAAAACATAGTTTTGTTTTTTAAGACAAAGATAACTTATGGATATAATCTAGATAAATTATAGACAGAAACACGATTGGTGAAACTTTTGTGATTTATTTTCCAAAGTTGTCTCTTCCAAAACATTAATTTCGTTTTCACACAAAACAGAATAGCTAAACAGTTCATTTTTATATAATTCGTTAGATAATCATACTAGCTACATAAATAATAGTTTTCAAGATAATGCGGTTTATAACTTTTTCCGTCTCATCCGGATAGACTCAACCGATACAAAAATAACAAAAATTTCAAGCATCACCTTAAATTGAGAAGCTTTGATTTAGTATCACAGATGTTACGTGATGGTGTTCTGTCGACCGACAAAAACATAATTTTTCATACCGAGCTTTTATACATCAAAACTTGGCTTGGGCTATAATGTAAAAGCAATTTACTTTTATATACGAGTAGTTACTTATTACTTTTATTACCGCTAAATTATATGCTACCTTATGTTTATAACTGTAGATTAAACAATCAATCATACCATAATTTCCGAGTACAATTGTTGTGTTCCGTACAACGCGGTGCGACACGCTCGGCAGACTTCAATCAACTACCGGAAACAGAACGTAATTTCCATTATTAGCTAAAATACCTATTCCTTGTACAAAAAGCAACTTCGTGACGTCATACGAAGGCTAATACGACGAGGTGTCTGGTTTTGAAAATTACATTGGTCTACCAATATCTAAATGTCAAAATTGCGCTTTTGATAAATCGGCTGGCTCCGAGGCATCCGCAATAGATTTATCACTTTTCGTAAAATTGAAGAGCCATTTTTCTCCAAATACTGGTACGAATAAAAGCACCTGAACATTTTATTTAGAGTCGAAACAAGCGACCCAAATTATAATAACACGTGTTTGTATCCTATGATGCAAGATTTGATATCGGAAAGTTGTACAAACGAGGCACAGGATTCGCATAATAATACAATGCGCTTAGATTCGAAGATCTCTATGGAATACACGATACGCGATATTGGTCCTTAAGCAAAGGAGCGAGAGCTTACTTTTTAAGTGACTACATTGATGTTCCCGTCGGTAGTCCAAAAATGATCGTGATCTATTTTGAACCTTAAGTCAGCGGGAGAAAACTCAATTTTCTTTAAACGAGAACTTGCTAGAAACACAAGTTTGACGAGACAAAGGATCGGTTACGAAGACAGCGGTTCACATAGATGCATTCGATCTACAGCACTACAGATGTTTGATACGACTTTCTATTCGGATGTCGCTGGTTCAGGAAGCTTACATGATCAAAGATGATGTTCACGGAAACGGGAATCCCTTGTAGCAACGCTTTAGCATAACTCCGATAAGTTCTAACAATGTCGATCAAAAACAAACTAAAATATACACGAATTTAAAAAGATATGAATGTTCGAAGGTACTAAAGATGGGGTATTTGATGCTGCACCCCATTGTAGAAATTAATTAGGAAAATTCTGAACATGATTCCTTATTTATCTCAAGTTTGGACTTTATGGTAAAAACGCGTTTAAACCATACAAAATTTGACACCCCAATTAATCTTCTAAATGTGATTATTTTGAATAGGTATGGCTATGGTATGGCTTAAATGGCGATAGGTATCCGCGGATATACGCAAGTGGTCCCGCTGCCGGCCCCGTGAGTATAGTCATTGGTAGCCACGATTTTAGTATCCCGCAACTTTTATATCAGTACTTATGACTTACCCATTAAGGAGTAAACCCGCTGCAGAGCATGCTGTGCATGGCACGCAACGCATCTTAGCTGCGTGGGTTAACTTTTTTGACAACGTGAGTCTACATGAGACACGTGAGTCTACATCACGAAAAATGCAAAAAAAATGAGTTTATCCATTACAAACATAAAACAAACAATACAGACAACAAAAAATAAAATCTTTCCTCTTTATAATATTAGTATACCTACCAACTAAAATAACCCATAATGGTATAGCAAGCCTACACAAATATAAAGAATGTTTGCGCCTATTATTATATAGGTAGGTTAGTAGTAGTTAGGTAGGTACACATGTGCTGCTATCTGTTGAGTTTTTTATGAATTAATGTATAATTCGTAATTCTTTTTTAGGGTTCCGTACCCAAAGGGTAAAAACTGGACCCTATTACTAAGACTTCGCTGTCCGTCTGTCCGTCTGTCTGTCACAGAGCTGTATCTCATGAACCGTGATAGCTAGACAACTGAAATTTTCATAAATGATGTATTTCTGTTGCCGCTATAACAACAAATACTAAAAGTAGAATAAAATAAATATTTAAGTGGGGCTCCCATACAACAAACGTGTTTTTTTGCCGTTTTTTATAGATAATGGTACGGAACCCTTCGTGCGCGAGTCTGACTCGCACTTGGCCGGTTTTATTTGATTCCTTTTCTTTCGATTGTCGACAGCATGTTGACCAACTTTGCCTAAAGCAGTATATTAATATCTCTTATAGATTACCCTAACCCAGACCGCTATAGTTCCACATCTGGTATTCCGACCTTCCAAAATTATAGTCTATAAGTTGCCTAGGACTAATAGCTATAAAACAAAAAAAGTTTCATCAAAATCCGTTCAGTAGTTTTTGCATGAAAGCCAGACAACAGACAGACAGACAAAAATTTCAAAATGTTTTTTTTTGGCTTGTGTTACTTGTATGAAGACCCCTAAGGAGTATTTTTTTCGTTTTTATTCAATGTACAGAATTGAACTCTTCTACAGCTTTATTATATGTAATAATAATAATAATAATAATAATAGATGTATAGATAGATGAAGGAAATACTTGTATATAAAATTTTAACTATTTGGGACTATTCTCTACTCACACAATAGAAAAAAAAACATCGGATTACCATCGTAAATTCTAGAAAAATCAACTAAATCGGATCACCAGGTGTAAAGATATGCGTGGTCAATGGTCATACATAAAAAAGTAATAAAATAAAATATACATGTCGAATAGACAACCTCCTATTTTTTCGTCGGTTAAAAATATAAAGCAAGTATTATCGAAACTGCTTTTTGATAGTGCCTGCGGCTGTTTCCATACCGCTGCCTCATGTGCACAACGTTGACTGACGCTCAAACAGGACAATACAGCTTACAAAACAACGTGCGACATAACTAGTTAACTGGCCAATTGATAACGGAATATGGAACGCAGATGCAGCAACATGGTAGTCATTAAAGCAAAATATGGATTGAACGTGATTTCAAGATTGCATTTATTTATTTGTAGTGTGGTTTTAATGATCACTGTGCAAACGCAATGAGCTCGCAAATTTAAAGATAAGAAATCTGTTAAATCTATCTAAAATATACATTATCCTCAAAAATATATATATTTTACGTTACTACTTTGTATACGATAATTAGGAAGAAAACAAAAAAATAAAGAATATTGTAGATGCTATACATTACGTAAATGGGTCCTTAATATTAAAGTAGATAACTCACATCCAATATGTTTTTACATTTAAAAACAGAGCGTCCATATAATAAAAACAAACTTTTGTTTTATTTCTTTAAACAACAAAATAACATAAATAAAACAACACAAATAATAATTTTAACAGTAGCCATCATCGCGGTAACTTCTTTAATACAGAATTCGTTCACTACATGGTCTTTAAATATTAAATCACTGTTGATTTTGGGGCTATGATTTGCATGGCGACGGGAAGGTGTGACGCACGTGGCGGGCGGGGATCGGTCGTTACGTCACGCGTGTCGTCAGAGCTTCCGGCTACAGATTACAGCGCTACGGGAGGCTACGGGCTACGCCGTAGCATATCTACGGATGTAGAGTGATCCAAAACTTCTAGTATTTTTTATGGCGTTTCTCACCAAGTTAATTTATGAAAAACCTACCCACAATGAAAAAAAAATACGAAAAAGAGATGATTTGTTTTGGGCTATATGGCGCTGTATACAACAAATCGTCCTTTTATATGCGATTATTGAAATTTGGAAAGGACAACGTCTATCGCGGGTCATCTAGTACTACTTATTTAAAACAATATAATTCCGTCAATTGTTCCAAATCAACACTTTGCTAACAATGTACAATTGATAAACAGACTTGGTAGTAGCTCTGACTTCTGCGCTGTAGGTTGTGGGTTCGATCCCCACCCCCAAATCACATAAACATTTGTGTGATGAACATACATGTTTGTTCTGTGTCTGGGTGTTATGTATAATAAGTATGTATTTACAACAAAAAAAAACGTATATAAGTATTCTATCAGTTATCTGGTTCCCATAGTACGAGCTTTGCTTAGTTTGGGGCTAGATGGCGCTGCGTGAAATGTCCACCAATATTTATTTTATTTTATATTTTGTTAATCTCATTCGGTATGCTCCTTACTTTTTACAGCTATAGTGATACAGTACTTAGATTTCCTTCCGAATATCATCGTAGAAGTCTTCATAACACCTACGACAAAAATAGAAAAACCCAGTGACACGATCAAGGCAATAAATACTGCACTTGATTTGTTTTGCCACTCTCGCTAAAAATATTCATTAATACTCAGGCTCCGGGCTTTCTTATTTGGTTCCGTTTCGTAAATCGCTTCGATGGGGCTGATAGAATATTAAGGCGGAATCTAATCAACTTAAGAGGCTATTCAGGCCCTACCGTGCACAGAATGCAGCAATATTCATTACTCAACAAATATAACTGGACGGGAATATAACTAGCAGTCCGCCTCGGCGTCGCACGGGTGTAATATTAATTTTATGGCAATTTTTTTTACACCTTGGGTTACATTATTGAAGTTTTTGTAGGGATCCCTAATTTTTTCAAGTAATAAATATAGCTTATGTTACTAAGAGATAATGTAGCAATCTAATGGTAAAATATTTTTTGAAATCGGTCCAGTGGCTTTTGAGTTTATACATATACATACATACAAAAACTTTAAAAACTCCAAAAAATAACCTCTTTTTAGTATTAATAGTATAGATATAGGTACAATCATAGTGTAAAATCGGAACTGTGTCTGCGACGTGTATTACTTTCTGTGCTGTCATCGGATACAATAGGAGTTATACTCATTTTTCAAAGACTTTGCTAGTCTTTTGTGTAAGTTGATGAATGCTATTCGAAATTGTTCGCGATTTTGATTTCAGATTGGTTTTTCTTGCATCATAAAAGTTTGTTTAAACAGGTCTGTATTATTAAAGTATTTATCTACCGACTTCAAAAAAATAGAAGTTTTAAAGGCTGTGTTTTTGATTTGTTTACTAGTGGATATCCTCGCAACTTCATCCTGCACCCTTTTTGGGGTTGAATTTCGGGAATTCCTTTGTTAGTACACTTTTTTTTTATACTACTGTTTGACAGAACAAGCAGATTTACATGGTGTATAATAAATAGATAATACTTCATTGTACACCAGAAATAAATAAGAAACACATACAAATCATTTAAAATTAAGTACAATAGGGCGGCGTTATCGTTAAGGCGAGTAATTAATGTGTTTGATGAATGCAGAATCGTTTTTTCTCAATAACCGAAAAACATACAGTTTTGTTTTTTAAAACAAAGATAAATTAAGGATTTAATCTAGATTAATAAAAGAACAGAAACACGATTAGTGAAACTTTTCTCAATAGATTTATTTTTCAAAGTTGATGGCTCTTCAAAAACACTAGTTTCGTTTTTAATCAAAACTATGAATAGCTAAACATTTTTATATAATTTGTTAGATAATCATACTAGCTAAGTAAATTACAGACAGTTTCTTTTTAAGTTTGGTGGTTTTCAAGATAATGCAGTTTGAGTGGCATTTACTGGGGCATGTACCGTCACCTGTAACAAAACACTCGTAGGTAACGAACACACATATTGCGCCCTACGATGCCTTGCGTCCGCTTAATACAGTGTGCCTATAATTTCACAGGCAACCACAACCTTTAACCGGAACACAGTAATGCTGTTATAGGTGGTAGAAATAGTGGTAGTATTTCCCTTGACGAGCCCCTTCACAGGGTATAGTACTCTGCTATACCCAGATGCGGTGAATAATGTAGACAAGATGTAATATAATATGTAGACTAGCTTTAACTCGCGACTTTGTCCGCGTAGATGCTGAGTGTATTTACTGAATTGATTAGTGACTCGATTCGATTCGACTTTATCGTAAAACATTGATTCTTGAAAATGTTGGTAAAAAAGTAGCCTATGTTCGTTCTAAGACAAGGCCACGCAGTTTTGTCACAGACAGACAGAGTAACTTTCGTTTATAATATGAGTTCCTACAGATAGTATACTCGTAGATAGACAGTTTCGCGATTAAGTGGAAGTTGAATTAAAAAGCGAAAGTGGTTAAAGCGTCTCCGTGAATTCATGGTGTGGATTCAAATCCCGCTTGAGTGATAAAGTTTTGAGTTTCGTAAGCACCAAACTTGCCCACTGTGTAGTAGTTAGTATTCATACGTGATAGGTTGCAAGCCCATAGCCGCTTATACGAAAATCTACTAACTTCCTAACAATATCTTCAACAAACTTTAATAACACATTTTAAAAAGTTTTTTTTTTTTTCAGTTTTTCTTGAATGTAATTTAAGAAAGGAAATAAAAACGTCAAAAAGGTTTAACAGCTTTACAACAATAATAAAAATATTTTATTGTATTTTCATGATAAAAACAGAGTCTATCCATTTCAGACGTAATTGCTTCTACGCTAAACACTGAATCCGAGCGCTTTGGAAGTGGATCCGTCTCAATTATGTCGAGATACTTATCCTCCAGCGAGATTTATGCACTACCAAGTGATTGCAATCATTAGAACTTAGTGCAATTTATTTTAAACTGGATTTTGTACGCGACTTTATTAAATAAAATAAAATAAAGATGATCACAACTGTAATATCCAAGTACGGATAGATATCCTCACAGATCTTAAGGCGCTCAGATCATCGAAGATATCTAACGGGGGTAGTCCAACATAAACATAATATTTGGCACAAGCCCACATTTTGCAGCTAACATATTGTTAAAAAACTTTTCGTACGAAATTACTTACTTTACGAGTACCTAATGCATGCATCATTATATGAATTGAATAAATTACTCGATTTTAATTGAATAATAAGCCGTTTAGTTGTACATTTTGTATGTGATTATTATACGGGTAAATAAAGTCATGATACAATGAGTGGTCGAGGTGAATTGAATGTTATCATTAAAAAAAGACACGCGAAATGACAATTTGCTCCACTTCCGAGGTTGTAGAATGTATCAAATTAGTTCCTAAAAACGGTTTTATAAAGCCATTGTTTTGATTTATACTATACACACCACCGACTGTTTTTTTTTAGTGTTGTGAATTTTTAAATTATTTTCCTACATAAAAATATGACATAACGACATAAGATGACTTTTTTTAAAGCTGGCAAATTTTGTTTAAAAAAACTCTTGAACGTTACCCTCAGGACGGCTAAGATACCTATCCTTTTTTGGTGTAAAGCAGGTTTACTATTTTTTATGGTATTACAGAAAATAAATTAAAATCAGCTTTTTCGAGCTAACACACAAAATTATGTTTTGTTTTCTAATTGTAATCTTTAGTCATTTTCTATACAATTTTTATGTTTTTTTTTATCATTAACAGCTATCTAGTTGAGCCCATAAACAGCTTGGTGCCAATTACAAGTATAAAAAAATATAACACCATAACTCGTAAATTCTAGCCGCAATGAAAACGAGTAAAACTCATTTTGAATTTATTCCGGGGCGTATTACAAAAATGGATTGTGAATCTAAAGCACATTTTTCTTATCATTTATCGCTGTCACCTAAAAATGATTTATGTACGAAGGCGTGCATAATACCTGTGTGTTCTACCTGTTTGAACCATAGGAAATTAATGGATGACGCTTCAGTAATTAATTGCCTGTTGGTCATGGTTAATCTTTCAACGTAATCCGCGCTTAGAACTTCAGAGAGTGTGTGATGAATGAACAAAGCGCAAACTGTCAAATAAAAAACAAAAAAATGTAAATTATTGTTACCAAATTATTTTTTATCCAAATGTATCAAGATTTTATTTATTAAAACTTTACAACCTGTGTCAACGTGAATGCTATTTGGTCAAGTTTTGTAGTAATCTATACATATCTATATCTCTACATATAATAAAATTGTAGAACAGTTCAATTCCGTACATTGCATAAAAACTAAAAAAAAATACTCCTACTTCCTTTATACAAGTAACACAAACAAAAAAATACATTTTGAAATTTTTGTCTGTCTGTCTGTCTGTCTGTTATCCGGCTTTCACGCAAAAACTACTGGACGGATTTTGATGAGATGAAACTTTTTTTGTTATGTAGCTATTAGTCTTCGGCAACATATAGGCTATTTTGAAGATTGGAATACCAGATGTGAAACTATCTGTCCCCAGCGAAGCGGGCACGGGTCAGCTAGTTTGTAATAATTTTTGCATCCCACCATCTCGGAAAGAGTATTTTTGCTCTTCAATATCTGAGTGCAAAAGCCGTTTTTATTCTCTAGAGGATAAAGTAAATTGAATTTAGAACATCGTGTGCACTAAGTTTGTGAATTAAAAAAATCATTAAACCTATTTACTGCTACCTCTATTGTGCCGAATATATCATACAACTTTTTTTTAATTTGTTAAAAACTCAGACTCGGAACCTTCTTGGTGTTCTTTTTTCAATTTGCTTTGTACGCGGTTCTTTACGCGGCATTTTTTCACGTCATTATTAAGATTATTCTGTAATACTTACCTGTCATAATGTAGTAGTTAATACCTAAACTGAAATAAAAGTACCTATCTTGTGATTGTAAACGTTTTTTTTTGCATTTAGTCATTTCCTCGCTGAGGTGGAATGAAAAGTTACGTGTTGCACTCGAGTGCAAAGATTTTTCACCTCGTGCTCTTTTGATTCCCTTGCTAACGCTCAGGATTCTAATTTTGAATTTTAGAGTCCTTCGCTTGCTCGGTCATCAAAATTGAACACGCGGTTAAAAAGCAACTTTGCACTCTTGTATAACAAATAACTATTATCGTTCTCTATTTCAATCATTCTCAATATGCGCAAATTTACAGCTTTGTGTTTAGGGCATAAATAACTTTAGGATTCTATTTATCCAAATTAATAATAAAAACATTATTTGTTAAACTTCTTCATATGAAATCGCCTAAAGTTTTGATCTCATAACGCGTCTTCGTGTTCGTGCGGATCCCCTGGGCTCGTGTGGTAAATTTAATTAAGCATATTTACCGAGACGAACGCCCAAGCACCGGGGAGAGGTTATAAATGTTGGCCGTAAAGGTAACAAATGTTCGCGGGAGCTCCGTGTGTATGCCTGCCTGCCCAACTAGGCATTAGCGCTTCCTCGAGGCAGGTGAGAGGCACCTGCGCGGCTCCTTCCTTCCTGTCGCACAATGCCGTGGAATTCGAGCACGTCCCTTTCCTCTCCGCTGAAATTACAAAAGTGATATCAACGGACGTGACAAATAACGGTATTTTATGATTGCCGTAAACAGTTTTATTGTTACCTGATGATATTTTTAAAGGATGACTACAAATAATGAAACTTTTATTCAGAAGCGAAAATGCAAATTTTTAGATCTAACTTTTCAAATACTACAAGTGTCGTGGAGCGATTCGGGTCAATCTCTACGAGTCAGCAGGGATTTAAATCCTTCAAATTCTAAGTTACGTGCGCGACTTGAATTGTGGAATTTTCTCGCATCTTATTTTGGGTCGAGTTTTGCTCGGCCGAATTTGGGATGCTTTCGAATGTCTAGGAAAATTGAACGCAAATCCGATTTGTTCGGATCGACCGAAATCTTTCTAAAACGTGAGATGAGATCCACCTATACCGTTCACACTGCTCAGCCTGAACTGAACGGGATTTAGGACGATTCAAAATTATTTTTACAATTTTAATGAATACACACATATGACTCTTTGAACTCTTACGAAGCATAGTTTGTAGTCTCAAAAAGAATTTTCGCGAAAAAACATTAGTCACTGTTAGGAAAACAAAGATATCATTTTTTTTTAAACATATTGTTTATTAATAAAATATATAAAACTATCTGCTCGGTCCGGCTTCGCACGGGTGGTACCTGGATAAAAAGTATACCGATTTTGTGCAAACTTCACATAAACCATCTACTAAAACTACTAAATAGTCTGAACAAAGCCTAAACATTTGGTTTGGATAGGTGAGCCCGTTCTTGAGTTATAAATTTACAACGAAAAGTGGCATTGATTTTTATATATATAGATATGGAATAAGATGACAAGAAAACTTATGTAGTGTAGAGTAGATGCAGTAGTATCAGAATTTAGTGAGGAAAATTATAGTTCCATCAAGTTTCTCTCATACGAACTAGATAGAAACATATTTAGAAGTTTGATATTTCATTCGGGTATGCGGGGCACAACTATGCCCAGGTTTCATATTCACGCCATAAATTCTAAACTTAGACTTCAAGAGCAACTCGCAACTATGATGACTTGAACACGCTCTTGGCAACTCATGGCGATCGTGTTAGCGCGAGCTGCGAACGTTCTTGATTAGTAATATTTATCTATAATAAAACATATAATAAAACTGTAGAAGAGTTCAATTCTGTACATTGAATAAAAACTAAAAAAAAAATACTCCTAGGGGCCTTCATACAAGTACCTAACACAAACAAAAAAAATAACATTTTGAAATTTTTGTGTCTGTCTGTTGTCCGGCTTTCACGCAAAAACTACTGGACGTATTTTGATGAAACTTTTTTTGTTATGTAGCTATTAGTCTTCGGCAACATATAAGCTATAATTTATTTTGAAGATAGTAATACCAGATGTGAAACTATCTGTCCCCCAGCGAAGCGGGCACGGGTCAGCTAGTTTTGAATAAAATAAAGAAATAAATAAAAATATTTGCCGCAAATATTTGAACGAGCTACTCACAGCAGGTTGGCAAGCAACTAGGTATAAAATGTAAATAAATAAAAATAAATAGGATCACGACTGTAATCCCCAAGTACGGTAGACCTCCCTCTCATCTCCAGGCGGTTAGATCCTTTGAATATGTCTAGTAGGGGTAGTCAGAGCCACGTCCAAACATTATATTTGGCACATGCCCACATTTTGCAATAGTTAGATCGATTTATCCTGTATTTAGCTGTACGCCTTATCTACCGCTACGAGTTATTAGAATAGAAATGGTAGTAATTATGTGGAAACGGTTATTTATTGCAAAATTTGCGTAATGCCGTCTTCATGAGCGGCCAGGATCATAAGGGGTTGGGTAGAACCTACTCCATTTTGTTTCCAATTCAAATTACACATTCGAATAAAATTATATCTTTGTGTGAGCATAATATTTGCTATGGTTGCATAGAAAACAAGCAATAACAATAACTAAGTCGAAAAATGCAGTAAAAGTTAAAACAAAAAAACTCTGCATTATATTCCCCGGGTAACATTTTACAGCCGAGACTAGCTTTGTCCAGCTCCTCGACTTAATGGAAACACAACATTTTTCAGCGAGAGCTTATTTTCTTTCCGGGAATATAAAAACTTTGGCTATTAACAGAAGAGTTTACTTTTAACTTGAATACCTATTACTTACAAGTACGTAGGTAGTATACCTACTTTTAGTTGATGGCGTAAATACGATCGGGAACTAAGGAGGAAAATTCGGAGAATATCTTGCAGACAGGAGACCAGAAGCGACGCTAATGAATATTCAGTCAAGTCAACGAGAAATGGTCAAGATCGGTTCAAGATATCTACTTTTATTCAAAAGGTGTTTTATCGTACACGGTTGCAGACTACAGGCCACTCAGCCCAAGGTATAATGAATCAGATACACTGTGATAAATCTTAATTAACATTGGAAGAGTGAGGTCGGGAGATAGCCACTTTAGATCGCAAAATGAGCTACACCTATCTCTGTTTATTTAGATTAATAGACTCTTCCATACACGGCAGGTTTCACCAACACTTTCTGAACCATAAATAAAGAAAATCTATAGACTCTCGACCAATCAAAAGAATAATGAATGGTGTTATACCATGAGCAGAAATGCAACATTATTTTAATCAAGGTTCTGTATTTTTAGCTCAAAAGTAAAAATTACGAGTATGTTGGCAACATTTACACCACTTTGGCGTGAGCAGGTCCAAGGGCGGCCATTTATAAAATTATAAACCAGCTATTCCAGGCGACCTTAAAGTGCACTTAATGCACGTTTCTATCGTGATAAAGCCGAGGCTAAAACTAATTATTGTTTTATATAGCCCCTTGAAATTGTAGTGGTGGCAACCCTGTGCAATATAACGTTTCAATATATTAGTTACCTAGCGTAACTCGATTACCATAAGTCCTCGCAACAACGAAATTTCAATTTCATACTTACAAGTATTGATGGAATTTAGGAAAGGAATACTTAGGTTGGTTCCTTGTTTTAAGAGGCTGCCAGTCGCTGATTGCTCTTTTTCGAAACGAAAAAAGAAATACTTCTGAACAAGCCACATCTCCTATTTTTAAAAGTATATTACTTCAGGTTCCTACCTAGATTTATATTAAGCTGAAAACATAATAGCAGAAACTTTTCACGATAAAAATATTATTTCAAAATGATACGTTTTAGAATTTATGATCGAAATATTTTATATACCTACTATTAAAATCAACTTGTGATTTATTGTTAAAGATAGGTAATACCTATTTAAGTACCTATTTTACCTCATTAAGTGCACTTTACTTATCAAAAATCTATTCTAATAAATCACTAGTAGTCACAGTAGATCTAGATTTCTATTAGAATAGATTTTTGATAAGTAATTATACATAATTTATATCATTAATTTATTCGAAAAGCTAAGGCGGACCACGCGCCGACGTGTGTTTGTCGTCATTGCAGCGGTCGGTAGGATTATTTATCGAAGTGATTAAAGATGGGTACATCTTTATTCACATATACTATCCATTATAAAATAGGAGATGTGGCTTGTTCACAAGTATTTCTTTTTTCGTTTCGAACAAAAATAATCGTCGACTGGCAGCGTCTTAAGCAATTGGCCAATACAACCAAAGTCATTTTTGAAATCGACGAAAAGTCAATAAACGATATAGTTTTTTAAAGTTTTGTAAAGGAACTTTTAGACCTACTTAAAAACCATTTAAATAAGAAGACCTCTACACATAAAACAAAATCATTTAAATCGGATTATCAGGTAAAAGACATGCACGGCCACACATAAAAAAACATACGCGACAAATTGAGAACCTCATTTTACGTCGATTCGAAAAGTAATTACGCTTGGGCTATTTCGGACTATTCGCGTTCTGTGACAGGTGCAGCCATAAGATTCACCGCAGGATAAAGACGCAAAAATAAAATAAACCTGTAAGAATTTACTGTTGTGCAGACAAGACTGAGTTCCGTTCCGTTCCGTCGAAGGGGTTCGAAGGCTAGAGCTGCGTTTTTCCTTGGCGTGCACCTATATCTTGAAGCCTGCCTCGTAAAGCGATTTAGATGCAATCTCGTTGTTGCGCGGCGTTTTGTAATAGGTACCTAGGTACGTACCTGCTGCACGCAAGTGTTTTCACGTGCGATTATCACGTTCGTGTAAACAATGTGGTTTGGATAATCTACGAGTAAGTATTATCGGATAATTTAATAGTTTAATTTAGTCATGTTTGCCTTCTAATTAAGTACACGTATATGAGCTGATAGAATTATCATATTAGACAATAATTCTAAAACTGCTTGAAGAGTTATTGGGCCCATAACCTGAAGAGTTATTGGCGAGAAAGAAGAACTCCAGTATAGATGAACAGAGATTTTATTGTTATCACTACATAGTATAAAGCAAAGTCGCTTCCCGCTTCCCGCTTCCCGCGTCTGTATGTATGCTTATATATTTAAAACTACACAACGGATTTTGATGCGGTTTTTTTTAATAGATAGAGTGATTCAGGAGGAAGGTTTATATGTATTAAACCCGTGCGAACCACCCCGGCGGGTCGCTAGTTTAGGATAAACATGTTATCCGTGCAGCAGACATTACAAGAGAGAGAGAAACAATTGAAAGTTTAGACAGATAGAGCAGAGTTTAAATTTGACAGTTCTGTGTTCTATCTGACATTGACATTGGTTACACTGCTTGAATCTTGTTCAGTTAGGGTTTTTAGATAACCCTGACCTATTTTTTTTTATCTTATCCAAAGTAGAGACTCTTTTACTCCTACAGTTTTATTATATATTTATATGTTATGTTTGTTATATGAAGGAGCGTGCACTCAATTCGAGTACAATTTTATAATTCCGGACGCCGCAACCGACGAAAAGCACAATTTTTTTGTGAATAAACTCCGGAACGATGGAATTTGACCTAACCTCAACTCGAATTAAATTAACTGGAATAGACTGACCGCGTTGGCATTGTGTGGACTTTCATTATGAAGTTTATGCGGGGTACAAGCCAAAACAAAAAGTAGAGGAAGGCGTGCTACAATGAATTTTTTATAAGTGCTTAAAACGGTTATGAGCGACGATAGGCTTGTTATCTGTATAGAATGTCAACTACCTACTAATAGTGTGAATGTTCCAAATATTCCAAATGTCGTGCCTCTGGGCTTCCGAAATCTTCAAAGATCTGAACGCCAGGAGATCTGAGAGGATGGCAACAGTATATGTTGAAAGCGCTGGTTGTGGCCATTTTAAAAACATTTTAATTTTTAAATAAACGGTTTATATTGAAAAAAATATAAAAACGACAATTTTAAACAACATAGCATAGAGTATTATCTATCTCTTAAGTCAATCAAAGGTTTTGTAACAGTTGATATTTATTTATTATTTATTCATATTTAAATATATGAAACGGGATATAATTAGTTGTGGTCAATCACATCTAGAGGTATATCACATGACAACTGTCACTAATAAAAACGGACCATAGATAAAGAATTGTGTTAACTATAGATTTCAAACAATTTTGTTAGCAAACAAAATTGTTTGCTTAGTTATTGACTGCCAAAATTGCAAATGCCCAAAACCGCGTTAGGCAATAAACCGGGTCTTTGAACCCTACTTTTTATTTATTTATTATTGTTCTATTCTACCAATATCATTATAAATGCGTAATTCCTGACCGCACAGTCGTTGCCAACTATGCGTGCAACAGCCGCGACCGCACTGACCACAAATTAATGCTGAATCGACCAGCACTCGTTTTAGTAATCAGTATTGCTTCTAAATTATCAATGTAGCCAAAATTTCATGGTTCATAAGAGTCATATATATATAACTAGTGAAAACCCTCGTGACAATTTGTGTGCATCAAGCCTCCCAATTTCATGAGCTGTGCATTGATAAATCAGTCAATCTGTAACGCAAGAGCTTTATGTATTTAAAGTATAATTTTAGTAAACCAAAATGGATCTGAATCAGAAATCGATTTTTAAATAAAAACGTCACAACACAACTCGCTTAGGTACCAGAGTAGAGTAGGTATTTTATCATTGTATTAAGTACAAGATTCAAAAAGCACGTTATATTCTTCTTTCCAGTTCTTCTATCTTCTTTATGATAGGATTAAATTAAAATTATGTTCTTACCTTTGTATCTTATTAAAAATGAAACTGTAACATAAACTGCATTAATTATCTATTTACTTTACAGAAAGACAACATCACTTGTGAATCAAATATATATAAAAACGATAGTCGTAAATGCCATAACATATAAAACACGAGTAACACTTTTAGGACCACGGAAATCGTACACTGAAATATTATATAGTTGTGTAATCGTACACTGAAATAGTATTTAAAGTTCGGCAGTAAAACTGCTAAAGAACGGCCATAATTAATTCCATAATAATTGCCAAGTGTCACCACCAAGTGTCAATACAGACGCGGGAACCACCGTCTGTATTGACAGACCTGTATCACAGACCGTTCCCGTTCCCGTTCCCGTTTCCGTTCCCGTTCCCGTTTCAAAATCAATAGTTTTTGTAGCGCACACGGCAGTTTGTAATTTTTGGCAATTTTTTACTTATCATTCTTATAAAGAATTTAAAACTTTTTCAGCCTATGTTACTGAGGGATAATGTAGCTCGGTAATGGTGAAAGAATTGTTGAAATCGGTTCAGTAGTTTTTGAGTTTATCCATTACAAACATACAAAAAAACAAAAAATCTAAACTTTTCTCTTTATAATATTAGTATAGATTAGTATAGATATAATGTAAAATTAAGTATATTATTTTTCCATGTTTTCATTACCTAGTTTTTAAGTTTTTTTATTTGCCAACTACATATTTCCACTACCAATTAGGTTGGCTGGTAGAAAATGCCTCGGCATTAAGTCCGCCTTTTTGTATTTATTTTATAAGTGCAATTAAAGTATAAATAAATAAATAAATAAGTGTAAGAGGAACTGTCGCTTCTGGGATGAACTACATAATTTATGAAAGCACGTAGCTACTTTAGCGCTACGCGATTCTCGACCCATACTTTGCCCTAGAGCGGGTTTTGCATCGAAAATCACAAACGTACGTGTTGTAATAAAATACGTTTTTTTTTTTAATAAAAAAAATAAATAAATATGATCACGACTGTAATCCCCAAGTACGGTAGACATCCTCTCAGATCTCCAGATGCTTAGATCCTTTGAAGATGTCTAGTGGGGGTAGTCAGAGGAACGTCCAAACATTATATTTGGCTCATGCCCACATTTTGCAGTAGTTAGCATTCCATACGTGACTACTAACTGATTTCCTCACGATGTTTTCCTTCACCGTTTTGAGCACGTGTTTTTGATGCGCATATAATTTTTTTGAACAGAAAAATCCATTGATGCACGCCGGGATTCGAACTAACGACCAGATTGAAAGTCGTGGTACCTCCCACTCGGCCAACATGGCTTTTTTAATATATTTTTTAAATCAAGATTTTAGTACTCAACTCTCTAGTACTCGTCAAGACAAATCCAACGAGCCCAAACACGACGTGACTATGTTGTGTAGTTAGGCAGTTACTATATTCGAGCAACATCGAGTCATCAGGCCAGCTCGCTAGTACCATAATTTTATATTGTCATTGGAGATTGATAGGTATGCAAAGACTATTTACTGAGGAGTTCCGTTGAACAGCTCCTGACTCCATCATCAGATCAGCTCGCTGTTACCATATTATTGCATTGTCACCGAAGTTACATAATTATGAGAAATTTTAGCTCGTTCGGTTGAAGATAACTGCTTTAAAATTGCGTTGCAAGATTCCACCTTAACAAACATAGTTACATACATACATTGCAATTTAAAAATAAAAGCTTTTAAAAATTATAGTACGCTTTACAAAAAGGTTTACTACAAAATATATGATTACTAGCTGACCCGTGCCCGCTTCGCTGGGGGACAGATAGTTTCACATCTGATATTCTAATCTTCAAAATAAATTATAGCCTATATGTTGCCGAGGACTAATAGCTACATAACAAAAAAGTTTCATCAAAATCTGTCCAGTAGTTTTTGCGTGAAAGCCGGACAACAGACAGACAGACACACAGACAAAAATTTCAAAATGTTTTTTTTTGGCTTGTGTTACTTGTATAAAGGTTATTGATTTCAATGAATATAATTTATCATCTTTATCTAGTTTCATTTCATTTACTGTTTGTGTTTTTTTGTTTGTGTGTTCTGTCTGTCTGGGTAAAAACGGGACCCAATTACTAATACTTCGCCCGTCTGTCCGTCTGTCCGTCTGACCGTCTGTCTGTCACAGGGCTGTATCTCATGAACCTTGATAGCTAGACAGTTAACATTTTCAAATTATATATATCTGTTGCCGCTATAACAACAAATACCCCATACAACAAACGTGTTTTTTTGCCGTTTTTTATAGATAATGGTACGGAACCCTTTACAAATCAAATGCAGCTCTCCAGCAACTGCAACTTATTAAACGTGGCCATACTAACCGTAGCTGTACCAACACTTAAATCACCACAGTCCCGTCAACGTAGCGTATCACGACTATACCAGCAACGTTCTAGTTTGCATCGTCTAATAAATATCATATTTTTTGCACTAACGAAAGTTTGTGAGTTTAAATGTATGTTTGTGCTTCAATCAGCCCTAAACGACAAAACGGTTAAATTGAAATTTTCTGTAGATGTTGATATAATGCCCGAATAAAACATAGATTATACGATACTTTAAACAATGATTTCGGTATAGATGGCGCTGTTGTGCAACAAATCTTACATCACAGACTAAAAACATTCAGTCTTTTCTATTCGATTATTGAAATTTGACAGAATAACGTCTGTCACGGGTCGGCTAGTAAATCTATAACTACAAGGCAGTAGAGACCTTTTTCGGTCAGTAAAATACATATGTAATGTGAAATTTTCCAGGAACTTTTCAATGTCCATTATTAATTGACTCTATCAACTAAACTACCTTAGTTACTTTACAAAGGCGGGAACTGAAACTACAGTAGGCACATTATGTTTTATCAAACTCGAAAGCACTCCACGATAATGGGAAGATAAGACAATCATGCTCCAAATTGAGTTTCTTTACTCTCATCGAGCCCATCACGTTTTAAAGATTGATAAACCGGAAAAGTTTCCTCATGGAGCGAGGAATGATACCTTTCGAACGAAAGTGAGAAGACGTCCCGAGTTGCTTCAGTCGAATAAAGACATTTAGCTGCGATCGACCCGAAAACTTTGCTTTTGAAGATTCGCACGCTTTGTACGGAATAGATGGTTATATAGTCGTGTTGCAAACAATCCTTACCCTTAGTCTTTTGAAAACCGCAATGTTTAAGAGGAGTAATAAATGTTTTTTATGAATGCAGAATCGTTTTTTCTCAATAACCGCAAAACAAACAGTTTTGTTTTTCATGACAAAGATAACTTAAGGATATAATGTATATAAATTACAGACAGAAACACGATTGGTGAAACTGTTCTCGATAGATTTATTTTCCAAAGTTGGCTCTTCAAAAACACTAGTTTAGTTTTTAATCAAAACTATGAATAGCTAAACAGTTTATTTTTATATAATTCGTTAGATAATCATACTAGCTAAGTAAATTACAGACAGTTTCTTTTTAAATTTGATGGTATTCAAGATAATGCAGTTTTATCACTTTTTCCATCTTATCCGGGTAGATTTAGCCCGTACAAAAAGTCAAAAATTTCAAGTATCGCCTTAACCTTATCTTTCTTCGATTGCCTTAAAAAGTTTTGTCTCAACTCATTGATTCACAGCTTTAATAAACATAATAAGTATAAGACATAATAGTCTTCTATAAAGGCGCAAAGCATATCCCATCTAATCGACCTTTGTACCTACATACTCGAAAGCAAAGTACCTACTGCTTTAAATCTATTTTGGCTTGAGGGTTTACTTATGTGGCTGACTTTCCACTATAACGTTGCCTTAAATAAAGTTGAAATGAAACAGGATCACGACTTTAGTCCCCAAGTACGGTAGAATAAATACATTTATTATTATTTATTCTTACTGCGATGATATACCTACTAGTAGAAACCCCCGCGACTTCGTTCACGTGAAGTTATTGACTTTAACCCCTGCTACACCCTCTCAGAGGTAAGTTTCGAAGATTCCATGTGGCATTAGCTTTCTATAAGTTACATGATTTAATATGTCTCCTACCTATTCTGCTGATGAAGGTATATACATATTTATTTCAACAACAACTTTATTCGATTCAACCATTGAAATAATTAGCGATGTTTGGTTTTCTTTTGTCCCTAAATGGAAAAGTTTGCTCCTATTAATTGCCGCCAATTAGCAACAAACTATTCTGCAAGTTCGGTGACTATCCTCAATTTATTAGCTCCATTTGTAACTTACATTGCCACTTAGCATCTTGCCAAATGGAGTTGTCGTGAAAGATTGTTTACTAATATATATGATTAGGTACAATAGCTTTTACTTTTCGGTTTCCATCAATAAAAAAAATAAAACAGAAATTAAACAAATTGGTGGACATGGACACTATTGGACACAGCGCCATCTGGCCCCAAATTATGAAAACTAGATTACTGGTAGAATAATTATATACTTTTTTATAAATACTTACTTATAGTTAGTTAATAAATTAATTAATAATTTATTTTATCAGTACAAGGTTTGTAGTCAAAAAATTTGAAGCTGTCTGTAATTTCATTTTCCTATGTAATTGTTACAAAAAAAATTGACAGAACAACGTTTGTCACGGGTCGGCTAGTATCATCACTACATAGTATAAAGCAAAGTCGCTTTCCGCTTCCCGCGTCTGTATGTATGTATGTTTGCTTATATCTTTAAAACTACACAACGGATTTTGATGCGGTTTTTTTTAATAGATAGAGTGATTCAGGAGGAAGGTTTATATGTACTTTACAATATAATTGTAATGTTTGTATTTTACATAATAACATGCTACCCGTGCGAAGCCGGGGCGGGTCGCTAATTATATATGTATATGTTTATACGAGTCGACTTGAGAACCTCCTCCGTTTTTCGTCGGTTAATGGTTATTATGCGAAGTCTCTACAACTTCAGTATAATTTAATTACTGTTATTGGACTTGTTAGCAGCACTAACACAATAATGGTAGTTGCATTTGCATTGAAACTCAATAGGTACTAAATTTTTATGTAATTACCAGCATATCTGCGAGAATGCTTGGGAATTGCAGTTGTGAATTCCATTATTCCCTAGCAAAAGTGTTAATACTGATTCATTTTCAAACTATCGAGATAATTACACAAAAAACCTTGTTGGCCGAGTGGGAGGTACCTCGACTTTCAATTCGAAGGTTGTGGGTTCGAATTCCTGTAGTGTACTAATGGATTTTGTTAGTAAGATTATGTGCTCAAACGATGAAGGAAAACATTGTAAGGAAACCAGTTAGTATTCTTATAGGCGGCGATAGGCTTGGTACCGATCACGTTTGGAATACTAACTACCTACTGTAACATTTGGGTATGTGACAAACGTAATGTTACAACGTGCCTCTGACTACCCCCTTATAGTATTTTCAAGGAATATATATAAATATATATAATATAGTATTTTCACAGAATTTTTTTCGACTATGTTTTCGACGTTTCGACTATGTTACAATAGTCTTATAGTTGAAGATGTAATAGCAATGTAATTACTAAAGCCGCCAATGAATTAACATGATAACTTATAAAATCACTAGGTAGACACTCGTAAGCACTACAGGCTTACCTAACTCCTTACCAACACTGAAATGCTTCGGCTAAGTAAGCCGTACTAATGAGAGGTTGCCGCAATCCGGCTGTCTCGATACTAGTAATTAATAATACAATAGGATTGCTTCTTGCCAAATTGTTTCGGCTGTTCTATAACAAGCTTACTGAAACTATTATCTAGGTAGGTACGCTATAGTACTGATAAGAAGAAGTAAAATTTGTATTTATTGTATTTTTGTTTGTAATGGATAAATAAAAAACTACAAGACCAATAAAAAAAAATATTTCACTTATTAAAAGCTTTATTATCAGCTAGTAATTTAAGCAATATTATTTAAAAAAAAATGAGACACCGTTACTATAATTGCAATAATGTAACTTAAGGTTCCAAAAATTTCTTCAGTCGTCATGACGATGGCGATGCGATTATTGAAATTTTCAACAGACAACATCTGCCGCGGGTCTGCTAGTCTATCTATACTATATTATAAAGAGAAAAGTTTTGATTTTTTGTTTTTTTGTATTTTTGTAATGGATAAACTCAAAAACTACTAAACCGATTTCAAAAATTCTTTCACCATTGTCAAGCTACATTATCCCTGAGTAACATAGGCTATTTTTTATTTTGAAAAAGTAATAAATTCTTTATAAGTATGACGATAGTTTGAAGCAAGGTATAAAAATTGGTAAAAATTTTGCTTTCTTCGTGTGCGCTACAAAAACTATTGAACGGGAACGGGAACGGGAACGGGAACGGGAACGGGAACGGGAACGGGAACGGGAACGGGAACGGGAACGGGAACGGGAACGGGAACGGGAACGGGAACGGGAACGGGAACGGGAACGGGAACGGGAACGGGAACGGGAACGGGAACGGGAACGGGAACGGGAACGGGAACGGGAACGGGAACGGGAACGGGAACGGGAACGGGAACGGGAACGGGAACGGGAACGGGAACGGGAACGGGAACGGGACCGGGACCGGGACCGGGACCGGGACCGGGACCGGGACCGGGACCGGGACCGGGACCGGGACCGGGACCGGGACCGGGACCGGGAACGGGAACGGGAACGGGAACGGGAACGGGAACGGGAACGGGAACGGGAACGGGAACGGGAACGGGAACGGGAACGGGAACGGGAACGGGAACGGGAACGGGAACGGGAACGGGAACGGGAACGGGAACGGGAACGGGAACGGGAACGGGAACGGGAACGGGAACGGGAACGGGAACGGGAACGGGAACGGGAACGGGAACGGGAACGGGAACGGGAACGGGAACGGGAACGGGAACGGGAACGGGAACGGGAACGGGAACGGGAACGGGAACGGGAACGGGAACGGGAACGGGAACGGGAACGGGAACGGGAACGGGAACGGGAACGGGAACGGGAACGGGAACGGGAACGGGAACGGGAACGGGAACGGGAACGGGAACGGGAACGGGAACGGGAACGGGAACGGGAACGGAAGACAACATTTGTTAATTCTAAAGCGATACGAAGTTCGCGTAGTCAGCTTGTAATATATACAACCGTGTGAAGCCGGAGCAGTCAGCTAGTAAGATATATTTTTAAACCATCTTAACTATTGATTTTTATCAAAAAAACTACAACATCCCTAAAGTACGTTAGACATACACTAAAATATCCTAGCGCTCAGGTTCTTGAAGATGACTAGAAGAAATCAGAGTTGACTGTATCATATGTATTAATAATAATAATAAATAATAATAATAAGCCTTTTTTATTTCCAACAACCTTACATAACATATTTTCCTTAATAAACTACGTATATAAATTTTATTCTGTTATTGGAACCCCACTCTGGGTATAGGCCTCCGAGGCCTATCATGTATTACCTTTAATTTATTTTCTCAACGTTTCGACTATGTTACAATGGTCAAAGTCTAGCACAGACTGGAGCGCTCGGAGCTGCTGTTTAGAACACACAGACTAACGCTTGTTAGATTAAGACTTTGTTGTGCTTATAACAAAGTCTTCAAATCAAACAAAATTTATGGGTAATTTTGCTTGCCCTATCCTGAACACTATTTACACAAACAAATGTATGTGTAGATTAATAAAACTAGCGACCCGCCCCGACTTCGCACGGGTAGCATGTTATTATACATTATAAACCTTACTCCTGAATCACTCTATCTATTAAAAAAAACCGCATCAAAATCCGTTGTGTAGTTTTAAAGATATAAGCAAACATACATACATACATACAAACGCGGGAAGCGGAAAGCGACTTTACTTTATAACTATGTAGTGATAATGTTTATTTTTCAAAAGAAAAGAACAGTCTTGGTTATCATAACATAAAATTGTCCTATATTCCAAATTGAAAACGGTACCATTAGTTGACTGTGTTCCTCACACTAGGACTATAAAGCCTGTATAGTAAGGTCACAGGGATTCGCTGCCGGATTATTTAACATTAGGTCGAAAATCCCGTTCACCGCTAAATCCCGTTGACATAGGCGGCAGCAGCTTTCGACGAAACAAAAACCCTTAGCAAAACAGCAGAATTACTTCAAAACAGCAAGTAGTTAGTTGCTAAATAGAAATACGGCTAATTACCACGTTTTTACTTGTATTGCTGACGTTTCGAGACAATTCAGATTCAATTCAATTCAGTATTCAGTATTCAATTCAGTATTCGCCGATCTGCCGTTGATCGCGGTCGCGGGCGTTGCTCATGATGAAGAGCATCTGAATTGTCTCGAAACGTCAGCAATACAAGTAAAAACGTGGTAATTAGCCGTATTTCTATTTAAAATAGTTAGTTGCTGCCTAATGAGATGCAGCCCGCAATCTGTTTCAATATCTACAGTTAATTATTTCACGTTTTGTTGCTAATTGTATCGGCTGTATAATTGGCTCAATTAATTATGTAAACATGAGGTTTTCGTGACTTGATTTTATTTGCGGGAAAATGGAAAAGTTTGAGTGAATGAAATTTGGTAACCGCACAACTTTTATAATTCATTTTATAATCATTGCTGAGTTTTTTTATTAGTCATCAAAGTGGTTTAAAATGTTTATTTTATTAGCTAGTATTTTCAGACAGACTTCAACCCCCACCACATCTTCTTAGGTGTTGAATTTAGGGAATTTATTTATTAGTGCACAAAAGGAATACATCCTCTACAAGTTTCTAGAACGAGTGGTTTAGAATGTGCGTTGTTATATCAGTCAGTCAGTCAGTCAGTAACGCAAAATTTTAAATATATTTTCTTAGATTAAAACCATTTTTATTCCCTGTACTAATTTTTCTTATTTTCTTTGACCAACAGGTAAATCTCAACTTCTCACCAACCGCCTCAACCAGGTACTCGACAAAGTCAAATAAATAATGTCGCCAACCTCGGAAACCCAAAAAAACCTTTCCACTTTTACTCACTCAAACGAATAAATCAGTTAACGTGTTTGTGTCTCACACTCACACACACACTCAATGCAGAGTAAGGGCCCTATGACCAGGGCCCTTACTCTGCAAAACGATTTATCGAAGACAGTGACAGCGTGCTCCGATATATTCGGCGAAACCGCACTCTCAGAAATCTTCGTCTGTAGTAAAATGTATAATGTCAATTAGGGTCAAAGACCCGGTGGTATCTACCTCGGTTTTGGTCATTTTTAATTTTGCCAGTCAATAACTAAGCATAGTAAACAAACTTGATTAAAACTTATAGTTAATACAATTCTTTGTCTATGATCCGTTTTGGTTAGTGACAGTGATACGTTATATCTCTAGACTTGATTGACCATAACTAAATATTTCCCGTTTTGTCTATTTAAATATGAATAATAAATTAATAAATATCGCCTTTTATAAAACTTTTGATTAACTTAGAAGAAGATAATTACTCTATTGTATGTTGTTTAAAAAATCGTCGATTTAATCATTTTTTCCTCCAAAATGGCCACCCTAATTGAAAAAAGAAATGTCGGTCGTTCCATCCGACAAAATGTAGTCGGAAACGATGTGACGTTTGACCCGATATATCGTTGATCATTCTCAAGAGTAGACCCCTGAGTAAGAATCATTATCGTGTTGTCATTCCACCGTTCACACTATAGTCCAAACGATGTAACTATGTCACGATTATTGGCACGATACATCGTTTATATGTGTGTGAGTAAACTCCAGGCCACTGTACACAATAACGCGTATCAGGCGTGAAGAGCCTCCATCAACGGTAAATTGGCTGAGCATCACGGCAGGCTTCATTACGAGTGCAGATGACGTTTACAGGGAGCCTACGCGAACGCTATTGAGATTAGGCACGCGACACGAAACCTATTACCTCTACGAACGCACACATACGAGTACGTTTCAATAAGACACCTTACCGCTTTGGCATAAGAGCTATTTTGTCGGAAGCGCAAAACTGATTTAGCAAACGTGAGTCAAGAAACGTGCCGTTGTCAAAATAGTCCGCGTAACGTAAATAAGTGTACCTACGGGAGTGTCACAGATGAATGAATCAACATTTTGAATCAATACAATAAAATCTTGATTCAACCTACTTTTTCCTAACTATCAGGAACTCGTATTGTTTCAATACACGAAAATGTTTGCGGTTTAAATATTGCAAGCCAATTCAATTATGTGAAGTTTTGATAGTGTAGCGAGCCTATGATGGAAATGTACAAAGAAGAACGGACTTTATCTGTCAAAGTTTAATAAAAGAGAAAAAAAAAAAAAAAAAAAAAAAAAAAAATTGGTGGACATTACACACAGCGCCATCTTGCCCCAAACTAAAAAAAGCTTGTACTATCGGAACTAGATAACTGATAGAATACTTATATACTTTTTTTTTGTAAATACATACTTAAGATAAATAATAACACCCAGACACAGAACAAACATCTACGTTCATCACACAAATATTTGTCTGGGTGGGGATCGAACCCACAACCTACAGTGCAGAAGGCAGAGCTACTACCAACTGAGCTGTGAGGCCAGTCTAAGATAGAATAGATTGTTCAACTAAAACCCTTGTTATGCATCGTATGTCTTGTCCTTTTTTTAAAGTCGGTGAAATGGGCTTTCCGTAGGCTTTTGCTACGAGTTTTAAGTAGTATTCAGATTTTTATGAACATCTAGAACTTATGGCATTTTATGACGTAACTTTTAAACGACTTTGATGACTTCGGCGGTGTGGTGTGAGAGTTTCAATCCAGGACATAATCTAGTACCTAAGTATATATAAAATAAAAAACCGGCCAAGTGCGAGTCTGACTCGCGCACACAGAGTTCCGTACTATTTGTTGTTATAGCGGCAACAGAAATACATAATCTGTGAAAATTTCAAACGTCTAGCTATCACTGTTCATGAGATACAGCCCTGTGACAGACAGACGGACAGCGAAGTCTTAGTAATAGGGTCCCGTTTTTACCCTTTGAGTACGGTATATAAGTATTCTCTCACTTATCTGGTTCCCATAATACAAGCTTTGCTTAGCTTATGGCTAGATGGCGCTGTGAGAAATGACAACGGATGTGTGTCACAATATTATAGCGTGTTGTATTATTGTGTTGTGTTTAATAAATATTCAGTAGTCGTAACCCTTGCAGCTAATAATAATAATAATAATCGTTTATTTCGGAACAAGTTATATGGTACAATATTAATAGAGAACGATGATAACTACAGTAGTTAGTTATTAAAACTGTGTCGCAGCTACTAACGCCCACCTCCTGGACAAGTGCAGTTTGTTCCTAACTGTATACAAAAATATACTGCAATAAAGTAATTTGAAAAAAATAAAAAGTATAGATCCTAAAATAAAGCTCTTTAGGTAAGTGTTTTTTAGTTTCTGTGTGTGTCGTGTGTGTGTGTGTGTGTGTGTGTGTGTGTGTGTGTGTGTGTGTGTGTCTGTGTGTCTGTGTGTGAGTGCATGAAAAAACATAGCTGTGCTCTATTTCATGCATATTCGGTAAATAACGTTCGGCATAAACCCATTTATAATACATTGACAAAATACAAAAGAGCAGTGTTTGGCCTAGTGTGATGTGCCTTGACATTTGCCATTTTATATTAAAAAACCGGCCAAGTTCGAGTCGGACTCGCGCACGAAGGGTTCCGTACGTTATCTATAAAAAACGGCAAAAAAAAATACGTTTGTTGTATGGGAGCCCCACTTAAATATTTATTTTAATCTGTTTTTAGTATTTGTTATTATAGCGTATATGTGAAAATGTCAACTGTCCAGCTATCACGGTTCATAAGATACAGCCCTGTTAGAGACAGACGGACAGCGAAGTCTTAGTAATAGGGTCCCGTTTTTACCCTTTGGACACGGAACCCTAACTAGTTAAAACCCCCGCGACTTTCGTTAACGTTAATTTATTCTCAATAATTCCTGAAATTGAACCCACGCTGCACCCCGTTAGGGGTTGCATTTCGCGAATTCCTTTTTTGTTGCACCCCTACACACTAATAAGGAAAACACCCTAAAATTTTAAGTTTCTTTTCTCAGTAACGCAAGAGTTTCATATATTTGGAGTTACCTTTTTGTTGCTACAATCACTATAAATAAAATAATTAGCTTTAAATACATTCAATTATTCAATTATTTATTCAAAAACAATAGTTACTTTACAGTTTACACCAATTTGTAACTATATAATAAGTATGTATTTACAAAAAAAAGTATATAAGTATCCTATTAGTTACCTTGTTCATAGTACAAGCTTTGCTTAGTTTGGGGCTAGATGGCGCTGTGTGAAATGTCCACCAATATTTATTTATTTATCTTAAAACTAGAACTGAGTATAAGTTGACATTACAATCTTTAGCTATTTATGTATCATTTTAAACTTTCAATATGCACAAAGATATTACCATCAAAGGAATGCTCACTCGCAACAAAATCAATTTCACAAACAGAATGAGGTCCGACAAATGTTAATAAAAATGAAATGAACAAGTAATGCCATCACTTCACTGCACAAATGAATGCTCGTCTGAAAAACGTTCTGTAAATATTTTCATTTCTCTCTCGCATGTACTTTACACGTTGTTGTACAACTCGGTTGTTATAAGTTCGCACTCGCTAGATTGCCAGACGCCCGCGCGGTACTATAAATTATTTTTTCCTTTAGCATCATCGAATGCACTTATAGTAGCCGAGCTACTGTTTACATTCTAGGTAACTATGCACACTCCATTCAGAAACTTTTTAAATCTATTATAAAAGTTAGTGGCGCGTTTAACGTGTTGTTGTAAACAAAGGCCGCGAATGTGGCCGTATCCGGACAAAACTGCGCTTTCACACGCGACGCTATTTTGCCTTCACAAGTAAAAGACCACATAGTGCGGTGTTTACAGGTGTAAATATATATCTAGTGACTAGCCGTGATAGACTTTGTCCTACCCAAATTTCAATAGTCGCATAGAAAAAAAACAGTTTCAGGAAACTACAAATGTTTTCCCTATAAACCTTATCCTGATAAAATAAATTACGAATTTTGGTAGAATAAGTATCATTCAGTAAACAAAACTAATGTCGGATTTTTTTTTAAATAAATTTGCTAGTCATATTGTTGTCAGATTTTTTTGACAAAATAAATTTCCAATACCGACCTTGATAGGATTCAACCTTTTTGGTAGAATGCGTTGCTATGACAACTCAATTTTATCAGTCTAAGACGTGTAATTTTTTGCACATTAGTGCCATCTATACTTAAATAATTCTTACATACTACAGCAAATTTTATCTTAATCCATTTTGTCGTTTATTTTTGATTAGGTAACAAACATAGCAGCCTTATCACAAACTTTCGCATTTATAATATTATTAGGATGTTTTACGACAGCCAAGTTTGCATTTTAGACACTGACTCATTCGTCAACTCGCCCACGTTTTAAATGAATCAAATGAACGGCTTGTGACATTAAACCCGGTGCTTTTCTCCCGGTACCGGGGAAAAAGTGCTTCATCGACTTGGCAGCTCTGGCGTTGAATTTATATTGGCCCTGGTATCTGGGATACAATCAATTTAATGAAATGGATCGGCTGTAAATGATAATGTTTATTAAATAAAAAATATATAATCGGTTTATATTAATGACTTATTTGAAACTAGCGACCCGCCCCGGTTTCGCACGGGTGCAAAGCTGATACCAAAATATATTACAGAATGTTTTTGTATACTCGTTAACAGCATTTAAAATTTAAAAAAAAGTCACGGTAAAAAGTGATGGATAGAAATTGATTATTGTGGGTTATCCCTAAGAGATAAACATATACCATCGCGGACTTTTTTGTAGACCTTTTTAAGGTATACAATATTTAGTACATTATTTTGATCTATCTCGTAGAGTTCAGTCAGAGTTTGCAATGTAAGCGCAAAAAAATGTGTTTATTTACGACTTCATATTAGAAATCTTAATATTATCATTGGTTCTCTAATATATTAAGCATGTAATTATACATATAAACCTTCCTCCTGAATCACTCTATCTATTAAAAAAAACCGCAGCAAAATCCATTGTGTAGTTTTAAAGATATAAGCACATACAGACATACATACAGACGCGGGAAGCGGGAAGCGACTTTGCTTTGTATTATTATGTAGTGAAGCTGAAACAATTAGATCATCATACATCACCAGACATATGATTTTAAAGAAAGAGATTAAGGTGAGCATAAGTTATAAGGGTTTTAAAATTGTCTAGGCCACAAATTTATATGTAAAGTATTGATGTAAGTTTTAAAATCGCGTTACAGAGTTATTCGAGTTTTTATTTGATAAACCATAGTATTTTTTCCAAGTTTTTAACTTATAAACTTACACAGAGTCAGTGTCGGAGTGACAGCGGTACATGCATATGACTCAGACTCAATTGAAAAACGGCTTGAGTAAACCCAGTTAAAAACGGTGTAATGGAAGGTTCCCTTTACTGAAAACATTTTTTCTATATGTACAACGATACGTAACGATTTTCGACATATTTTTAATGTTTTAGTTCCATTTAGGTCAAGGATTACAACCTCTTTGTGTTTACATTTTCGTCGAATAATAATATACTGTATCTCTATTGTTTGGTCCTTTAAATAGAAACTTTATTTAAAATTTGAAACCATTGCTTTTTGGCTATTGAAACCTGCTGGCTGATTCTCGGTTATATCGCCAGCCCTACGCAAAAGCCACTCGGCTACTTTGAATGGAAATTACGTAATCGACGAAATTTTGACACAGCCTGCGGCGCCTGCCGTTTTATCTTTTATCGACGCTTCATCGCTATTGAAGATTCCTTTCCTTTAGAAAATAACAGCGATCTGATTTAATTTCCACTTTGACCTAAATAGCACACATTTTATCAGTGAATCTTTTCGATTGAAATAAGAGTAAAGTTTTATACCTACCTCATGGCCGCTTCATTTATGAATAAGATATCCATTTAAAAAAACCCCGACAAAACTAGAAAAGAGCTAATGATCTTCATACAGTTCTTTAGTTATAGTTATTAATACTCTCATTCAATTCACCTTTCAAGCTAAAAAAACAAAGTTGAAATCAGTTCATTCATTCAAGAGCTACGATGCCACAAACAGACACGTCAAACTTATAACACCCCTCTTTTTGCGTCAGGGGTTAAAAACAGTGTGACAATGTGAAAATCGAGAAAAAACCCTGAAAAGGCAGCTATAGCTGAATCTATTTGGGAGATTTAGTAAGACTGCAATTTGCAGGGCCTCGGAGAGGTCCCGGTCGAAATTACGTGGCACTAGACAGCGAAAGTCCATTAGGTTTTATGGGTTACTCCCCAGGACGAATAGGCGAGCTTCAACCGTTGAAATTAATTAAATTCTCGCGTAAAAGCTACTCAAAAGCGAAAAAAGCGTCATGAAAAATCTAGGCAGGTATTCCACTTTGGAGGCGACTTGTAGGCTTTGAATTATTTAAATGAATGATATAAATTAAAAGTATGGAATTTTAATCGCGTCGTAATTTATACAAATATTAAGTATTAATTAAGTGAATGCTTAAGTTAAATAACGAGGGGTCGAGAGAAATCTGTTGACTAAAAGTGACGCCAGAAGATTATTCAAATGAACCATGATGTACATTTTTTAATTCAAAAAATATTTTTAAAGGATTTTAAAGCAAATTCAAGGGTTAGTGTGACAAAATTATAAATGCGAATTTCTTGAATTCTTTATTACCTACTCAATCAAATTATCACAACTATACTGATTTCGATGCAATCTGGTATAAAGGTAGATCTTTGATATAAATGATATAAAAATTATCAAATCAAATTATCAAATCTATGATATAAAAATTATACTTTATAAACCAGGTATCACAGGAGCGAAGCCGCGGGCGGAAACCAGTTTCTGATAACTCTGAAATAGTGATCCGTTTCACAGGTCAAAGAGAAAGAAGGCACACTTTTAGCTTAACGAGGTACCTAAAACTTTGCCGCACCTTTTGTCGTCGCCTTTTATACTATAGCAATCAGCAGACCATTCTTTTGGGCCTGTTTTTTAAGAACTGCAGAAAAGAATTCTGCTGCTATTCTTTAACCTTTCCAATTGTGAAAAGATTTTTATGCACGAAAGCACCTGGAACTTCACTTTAAGGCGCTCCCAGTCGACGATTGTTTTTGTTCGAAACGAAAAAATAAATACTTGTGTATATGTGTGTTGTTGTATATGTGAATAAAGATGTACCCATCTTCAATAACTTCGATAAATAATCTTACCGACCGCTGCAATGACGACAAACACAGGCAGGCGCAGGTCCGCCTTTGCTTTTCGAATAAATTAATGATATAAATTATGTATAATTACTTATCAAAAATCTATTCTAATAGAAATCTAGATCTACATATTACCTATCTTTAACAATAAATCACAAGTTGATTTAAATAGTAGGTATATAAAATATTTCGATCATAAATTCTAAAACGTATCATTTTGAAATAATATCTTTATCGTGAAAAGTTTCTGCTATTATGTTTTCAGCTTAATAGAAATATATATAATAATAGGTAGGAACCTGAAGTAATATACTTATAAAAATAGGAGATGTGGCTTGTTCAGAAGTATTTCTTTTTTCGTTTCGAAAAAGAGCAATCAGCGACTGGGAGCCCCTTAAAAACTCTTTTACTACAAATTTATTCAACATATTCTGTGGTCAATGAAATTACCAATTGAGAACTATTTATTCGTAAACAAAAGTTTATTATATACGAGTACATGAAATAAATATTTTTTGCATTATAAACTTGCGTGTTGTCGCTCGCATGAGCTGCCTGTTTTAACCCTATTATTCGCATTTCTAGATAAACCCACATGCGCTTTCATTATCATATCCTTGTAATGTAATCATCATAAAAATGTTTAGTTATTTCTTTAAGTGTACACGGGCACTTTCTTTATTATAAAATAATTTGTTTTTTTTATATACCTACAGGATATACCAATATACTCGTAACAAGCTATATTTTTATACCTTGGCGGAGTACCATCTTACTTCCAGAGAAATTGCAGAAGGAAGCTCAAATTTATTTGTACATGAACGTTTCAAGCGAAGTTTACGATTCGTGTCATAAAATGACTAGCTCTATATTGCCTTTCCAACGCGTTCAAGATACACGGTACTAACAACTCAATGTGCATTGAAATTCGGAAACATTTCCTCGTCTAGTAAAATACCAAGAACGATGAATTATTCATACGGAAGTAATTTGCAGTGTTCAGACGGGCATGTATCATATGCCCAAAGCCTGTGGTGACACTACAGTCCTGTGGTTTGTACGCTCCTTAAGGCGCATAATACCACGGTCCCTGCGGACGTACTCGTAGGAAATAAATACGTACCCTTCCCGTTACATCGCACAGTTTAGTTGATGGTCGTTGTGATCGCCGCTTTACCCGCAATGGGAAGATTGTTCGGTGCAAATCTAAATAATCAATCCGCGCCTCGACTGATCGAACTCAGCTGCTGGCAACAAGAATGTCCAACGCAATTCATACCAGTTAAAATCTTTATTATGGCTATTAAAGCACGTTTACACATTTTCATCGTTTACGACCGTCTGTTTGTGTAAATGCAAATTCCATGTTGGTACTCATATATCACTCGGAACCGAACGCCGCAGCTTTCGTTAGAAAGGTATGTAATATCTTGGAAAGTTTTCTCGTAAAATTTGGCATTTTGTGGCTGGATCGTAAACCAGTAGAGTTTCAAAGTTAATACTTTTTAGCGAGAACATCTCACTCGAACTTGTCGAACTTCCGAACTTACGGCCGAAATTTTAATAAACGAAAACGCTACGGCTTCGATATCAGTTTCTTTTACTGTAGTTCAGTAAATTGTTTAAATTAAAACAGACTTATACGGAATCGGTGCCAGAATATATAGCTAAGGTCAAAAGAAGCCTGTAGTTCGTGACTCAACTTTTAACTACTTTTTATTTGCAATTTACTCCGAATCATGATAAAATCCTCCGTAAAAAATACATAAACTCACAAAATACGATTTACTAAGTGCATTCGTTTCAGAGTAAAGTGAATATTAACTTACGCCGATGTGTATGTAGTGTTCAATAATGTTTCATTTACCAAATTGGCTTAAATAAAATCTTGTAAGTAGTATTTAGTAGTACCTACTCTACTGTAGTACATATTACAACCACATTTGCGTTACTATTAAAATCAAGATGTGTATAGAACTTTGTACGGAATATTTCATTGTTTACGAAAATATATTTTTAGTTTTTTTATGAGAATCAAGACAAAAATTGTGTTTCAGTGCCTGAAAAATCAACCGCAATAGAAACGTCGAAAGACAATTCAAAACAAAAGAACGACACGTACGTTGTTTAAACTATGTTGTGAAGAAGTTAACAAAGTTATCCAACTTATCATACAAACCACTGAAAACTGATCACTATTTACGAGATAAAATTCGTATGAGAACTTTAAGGCTGCGTTCCCACTATACGCCGGACCGGCAAATCTGCCGGAAACCGGACACCGGACAGAGTGTTCACATTACATCGGATGCCGGAAGAAATTCAGACAGTCAAGTACTGAGTGACAACACGTAGTGACAAAACGCTCGGTAAAAATGCCGGGCTCGGCAAAAATGCCGGACCCGGGATAATGTGAACAGATTCATATAAATTCATATAAATTGTACAGCCACTAGCCCTTCCGGCAGATTAACCGGCGCGGCAGATTTGCCGGTCCGGCGTAGTGGGAACGCAGCCTAACAAATATTTGAATTAGATTTGCAATATAACAAACTGTTTGTTATTGAAAATCTTTGTTTTCTTCGATGTACGATTGATACAATGAAATGAAAAGTCGTACTATCTGCTAAAGTGAAAAAGTTTGGCCATTAACCTAATTCTGACTAAGAACCAGAAACACGACAAGCGAGTGTATTGGAATGGATTGTGCTATAAAAGTACTCGCACAAGAATCTTTATAAGATCCCATAACATTATGACTCTAGTGGGATTTGAACTCACACCTTCCCCTCAGCAAGGGAAAAACAAAAATAACGATTTGGGTCATGAAAACGGTTCGAACGATGATGATACTCTATAAATGTTTTCGAACCTTTTTAGAGACTTGTGACCAAGTGCAGGAAGCACTGTATTGTTACTTCATATAACCTTTAAACGAGCAATCCTATCCGAATAATATTATATATGTGAAAGTTTGTGAGTTTGTATGTATGTTTGTTCCTCAATCATGCCTAAACGACAAAACGGATTAAGTTTAAATTTGCTGTAGATGTAGATATAATGCCCGAATAAATAATAGACTTAAAATATGAAAAACATCCCCAAAACGATAAAAAACACAAAAGATTTCTGTATAGATGCTGTGCAACAAATCTAACATCACAGACTAAAAACATTCAGTCTTTTCTATTCATGGATGATTTCTGTATAGATGCTGTGCAACAAATCTAACATCACAGACTATAAAAATTCAGTCTTTTCTATTCGATTATTGAAATTTGACAGGACAACGTCTGTCACGGGTCGGCTAGTTCTTGTATATATATAATCTGAATATCGGACACGGCTCCAACGATTTTCATGAAATTTAGTATGCAGGGGGTTTCGGGGGCGATAAATCGATCTAGCTAGCTTTCATTTTTAGAAAACGTCGTTTTATCCGTGTTTTCAAGCAATTTACTCACCACACTATAATCTATTACCGAGTGGCCTTACAGACAAAACGAATAGACCTTTTTTCTGGCTTAGATCTGAAAATAAATTCCACAACGAACAATAACTTTTTATTGACAGAATTTCTTTACAAGTGTAACTGTAGCATAAGAATTACTTTATGTTCACTTTAACGGAATTAGGTAGGTACTAAACAAATCATCAGCACATACCTCCTACAAGTATCTACTTTGTAGGAACTGGCAAAGTTCGTGTCATAATCATAATCGTGAAACCTATGCGTGTATAAATACCCTATTATGGATCCCATTAACAGTCTTTTTATTACTCAAAAATGCGCATATTTGCGACTTCAAAGTTTTTTATTAGACTTGTTTCGTCAAAAATATTAGAGCCGAAGCCGGCGTTTATAAAGTTTACGTGTAAAAGTTTATGGTACGGAATTTTAGGCCAAATAAGCAACAGACGTTAAGACGCTGCCAGTCGACGATTATTTTTGTTCGAAACGAAAAAAGAAATACTTGTGAACAAGCCACATCTCCTATTTTATAATGTATAGTATATGTGAATAAAGATGTACCCATCTTTAATCACTTCGATAAATAATCCTACCGACCGCTGCAATGATGACAAACACACGTCCGCGCGTGGTCCGCCTTAGCTTTTCGAATAAATTAATGATATAAATTATGTATAATTACTTATCAAAAATCTATCCTAATAGAAATCTAGATCTACATATTACCTATCTTTAACAATAAATCACAAGTTGATTTTAATAGTAGGTATATAAAATATTTCGATCATAAATTCTAAAACGTATCATTTTGAAATAATATCTTTATCGTGAAAAGTTTCTGCTATTATGTTTTCAGCTTAATAGAAATCTAGGTAGGAACCTGAAGTAATATACTTATAAAAATAGAAGATGTGGCTTGTTCAGAAGTATTTCTTTTTTCGTTTCGAAAAAGAGCAATCAGCGACTGGCAGCCTCTTAACCGTCAATTGTTTTCAAATGAATTTTCTACATTTTCTTAATTTATTCTGACCTAAAGCCGGGGTCCCACGGCGCGTAAAACGACGGGCCGCGCTAGATGACGCTCCGCCAGTGTGCGTCCGGCGCGTCGCGTACAGAGCGTTCCGAGCACGGGCCACCACGGATGCATCGTTCCGTGGTGGCCCACGGCGCGTCCGTCCGCCTTGGCGCGGTCTGGCGCGTGAAAACGCGGGCCGTGGGACCCCGGCATAACACGCAATATAGAAAATTAAAAATAATAAGATTTTAAAAGCTCTAAAACTGCAAAATTCCTACATTTTGCAGTGGTGGTGATAATTGCATAAAGTTGCAGAGGGTATAGGTAATAATAAAAATGTCCTTTGAAGCAGGTTTTTCATAGCTACGGTTACTATTCATCACGCCAAAGCCGTCGCGATGATCGATTGTCGATTACAAAACATGGACTTGGGTCTAGGACATATAAACGTTTGGACGTGAGAACAAATGTGATTCAAATTTTGAATCAGCTCTACTTGAAGGACAAGAAAAAAATAAAAAATAAAACGCAGTAAGTAATGTCACCAAATCTCACTGCGTGTTTAAAACCAATATACAATTGTGTATTTTCCCGTTGTTTTAATCTAACCTCATTATATTTTTAAACAACAGAAAAAATCAGATACTCGTATTTTAATCTTTATAAGCGTAGGCGTTGGTGTCGCTTACATTGTGTTAGCTTCTAACATTATAAAATAATAGAAATAATTAATTGGTTCGTTGGCATTATTTTGCGTCTCGAGAGTGTATCGTCTTTGACTTGGCCGGTAGCGACCGCTTCTGCCAAGTTTTGTGTTTTTGCTACAATAAATTACATCGCTGAACGTAGTAGGTACTGTTTGCGAGATTAGGTGATGTATTATCAAAGTTCCTCGCAGAGTTTTTTAAGAGTAGAAACTGTTTGTACTAACCTACGTAAGATAAATGTGAATTCTACAACCGTTGGTGATTGTACCTAACTAGGTAATGGCTTTCTGCAATTTCGCAAAACTGATAACGGAACCCTAAAAAGCTTATCCGAAACGGAATCTTTACAAAATTAATTTTCCAAAGCAGCGCACAGCCTCATTGAGATAGATGCTCTCATCATTTCCCAAACTCGTAAAATTTCCGACAAGGCCCCTATCAAGACAGATTGGGGGGAGGAAAATAGTTTGTATCTAAAAATAGTATCAATTTGCCCAGAGGCAATATACACAAAATATACTGGCTTCCTCGTAGAACGTGGAAGGGCAGGTCGCACATTTAGATGTTTAGCAATTCTAATCAAGCCCGGACGTTTCCGGGGGAAGCGTTGCAACGGCTTGTGTAGCCACGATACATTTTAAAGGCCAACCCTGAAGGCAACAATCAACCCCATGGAGGAATGGGCAACCCGACACGCAAACTTTTTGGATAATTAAATCGGTAATGATCCTAATGTCCGCTAGATATGAATCTGAAGGTATGTCGGGCGGAATTACCATTTTTAACGAGGGCAGTTTGTATGCTAGATACGTATGGAACGGCTGAATTGATTTAGGACAGATTTAAATAACAAGGCTTTGGTTTCTAATTAAAATCCTATCTACTTTTCTTTAGTAAGGATTAATTAATAATACGCTATTACGCTTGGTTATATATTATTGTAGAAAGTACCTAATTAAGATTAATTATTAATATGCAAATGAAAAATAAAATGGTTTGATTTCAATACTTGATACCTATAAAAACGTATTCCACTTATTTCACAAGCAAAATGAATAAAGATTTTATTGAAAACATTATAATAATCATTTTTATGTTTCGTACACCCTTTGTGTATTTTTATTATAATTTTTATGGTTCCTAAAAACATAAATATTAAATATTCGTGAAAGCGCTATAAATTCAAAAACATTGCTGAAAACTTTGAAATATCGCGTTTAAGCATGTAAATTCAGTAAAATATAGGGTTGAACGAAGGCTCTAGTTTGACCCTGGCTCCGACAAACGCCATTTCCGGGGGTGCGAATACAAGTAAGTTGGAGCACGCGAACTTTGCGACTCGTTCTAGGGTGTTAATTCAGTTACTACAAAAACCCCAGGTTACTGCGATGAACCGCGATAAATTTGCATTTCCATTGTCGTGATTCAACCTATTAATCAAAATAAACAAGGACACAGTCGTGGCCATTATTGTGTGCAGTCGTATATCGTATTGTGGAGTTATGAACTTTTAATCCATGGGGAAAACGCCCACGTTGACACCGAGCCCTGTCCGTCCTTCTGTCATTTTAGCGTTCCTTTACCAATAAGATAAAACGAACTCTTATAGTGAGACATAGTCGGTCGTCTTTCCACAATTAAATAAAATATAAAATAAATATTGGCGGACTTTACACACAACGCCATCTAGCCCCAAACTAAGCAAAGCTTGTACTATATTACTTGTAACTTCACTCGAAAAAAAAAATATTATGTATGACAAGAAGAATATAAAATACCTAATTATTTTATGATATCTCAATGCAAATACCTTTTACAATTTTTTTATTGAACAAACTTTGAACAAAAAATGGAATTACACAAATATTCCAATTTATTTTCATCAAACTGCCAATTGGCTCTTTTTAACTGCGACATAGGTACACTGACAGATGACATTTGTTGACAGAAATTAAATTCAAAAACCGGCCAAGTGCGAGTCAGACTCGCGCACGAAGGGTCCCGTACCATTATCTATAAAAACGGCAAAAAAATCATGTTTGTTGTGGGGGTGCCCCCCTTAAATATTTATTTTATTCTGTTTTTAGTATTTGTTGTTAGAGCAGCAACAGAAATACATAATCTGTGAAAATTTCAACAGTCTAGCTATTACGGTTCATGAGATACAGCCCTGTGACAGACAGACAGACGGACGGACGGACGGACGGACGGACGGACAGACAGACAGATGGACAACGTAGACTTATTAATAGGGTTCCAATTTTATCCTCTGAGTACGGAACCCTAAAAATGTATTAATTTTTATCAGTCCAATTCAAGTAAAGTCATCTCGGTGAATGTACGCTTCATTATCTTGTTTTCATAACGCATCACATAAATATTTGATTTCATTGAAAACTCTTTCAAAATGATATCAAAGACGTAATTTATTAATCTTTACCAACATCTTTAAAACAATTCTCTTACACAAATTAAAACAACAATTTAACATCGCTCATAAAAATATTTACGAGAAAGTCAACTTTACCTTTTAACTTGAACATTATCTTCAGTGCTAAATTCTACAGTTTTCATAGTGTGCAGTGTCAGCAATAGATAACAAGAAATATGAAAAGGTTTATAAATGTTATATAGAAATTTAACGTAACTGACTGACTGATAATCAACGCACAGCCTAAACCATGAGTTCTAAAATCATGAAACTTGGAGGGAAGATACTTCTTTCATGGTGCATTGTGCAGAAAAAAATGGAATTTTCTTCCCCGAAAAGGGTAAAAAGAGTGATTTTTTTTGTATGCGAGGGAAGTCGCGGGCGTCAACTTGATATTCAATTTGAAACTTAAAGTTTAGTGTAGATGTCTCAGTCTTCTCGTAGCATATTTATAGCGTCATACTCTTCGTAGGTTAACAAACTCGTAAAAAACTGTAAAGGTCCATGAATTTTTCTATTCTAAAAATGTGCTATAATATGCTGACTCCCTCTTTAGACATCTTTAAGATCGGAGTGCCTGGACATTTTAAGAGCATGTCTACCGTACTTGGGGATTTCATTTTGTTTTTCGTGAATCAAGTTAAGTAGATAAAACTATTTTTTTTTAAATACTACTCGTAGGTAAACAACCAAACAATATGATGCAAGGCCTCCAATACTTGGCATAGTGACATCGCATCGATAAACGCTGACATGCTGACAATCCAGAGGTACATTTTCATCGAACATCCATCGATCAGCAATATTGCAGAGCCGTTCACTTTATGACTTTTCATTCTGTGAAGCGCTGTGCACTGTTCCGGCCGGTTGAAACTTTTGTTTTCGTTCAATGAATAGCGTTGCCATTTCAATTTTATATGCTACGACTTTTATCAAAACAGACACAACACTCGGAAAATATGAATGTGCTTGTACGATTTAGGTTTATTGCGTGTAAATATGTTCACTAGTATTATATACGAAAAACCAGCGCTATAGTAGCGTAGGTTTACGGTGATAAGTGAAATTTTCGACTTTTTGTATGCGCTGAGTCTACCCGGATAAGACGGAAAATGTGATAAAACTGCATTATCTTGATGATCATCCAAATTTAAAAAGAAACTGTCTGTAATTTACTTAGTTGGTATGATTATCTAACGAATTATATAAAAATGAACTGTTTAGCTATTCATAGTTTGGATAAAAAACGAAACTAGTATTTTTGAAGAGCCAACTTTGGAAAATAAATCTATTGAGAAAAGTTTCACCAATCGTGTTTTTCTCTGTAATTTATCTAGATTATATCCTTAAGTTATCTTTGTCATATAAAACATAACTGAATGTTTTGCGGTTATTGAGAAAAAACGATTTTGCATTCATCAAAAACATTTATTACTTGTCTTAATGCTGTGTGACGACCAATTTGGTTGTCACGTATTATATATTATACACATAATCCACTGTTTTATATAATTTCTTGTATTTTTTTGTGACACAAATAAAAATAATATTATATTATATTCTGTTCTTTAAATCGTGGTACCTACATAGGTAGGTAGGTATACAAAAGCATCGATGTGTAATACAAAATATAAATTTACGTTTGAATACATCCAACAATTGGACGTTTACAAAACCAATTTATAAATGTACCCACGTATACTTGCAATTTCCGTTTCAAACAATTTATCCAGACTAAAAACCAAACAAAAAGTATTTAAGATAAACTCACAGTCCTCTGGATAACATCTAAATAAAAACCGGTCAAGTGCGTGTTGGACTCGCGCACGCAGGGTTCCGTATCATTATCTATAAAAAAATCACGTTTCTTGTATGGGAGCCCCACTTAAATATTTATTTTATTCTGTTTTTAGTATTTGTTGCTATCACGGTTCATGAGATACAGCCCTGTGACAGACAGACGGACAGACGGACATCGAAGTCTTAGTAATAGTTTCCCGTTTTTCCCTTTTGGGTACGGAACCCTAAAAACTGGTGGAAGAAAGAAAACTTGGTTTTTCGTCGATATTTTATCGACTCTTTGACGGACAAAAACGAAATAAAAACAAAGGAGGTATGACAGGCATCCGGCAGAAACAACGGGAGAGAGTCGAGGCTAGATGAATGAGGAAACAGTCGATGTCTCTGTAAATCCTGTAATTAGGAAACTCGCGTGGCACGGAAACTTTTGCTTTTTATTGAAAGTAATGGCTTCGTTACATTAGAAAACATTTACGTTCTGTCGCAATAAATTAAATTGTCTTTGTTTTCCCTTGCCGTAACTTAAGTAGGTAATGCCGAGAGTTCAGTGATCCCATCGTAACATTATACAACGCATAAAGAAGCTTAAACCTTGTCTTGCAAGTGAAAGACACTCAAAAAATGCCAGTAAATATTTTATACCGAAAAATATCATTCGTCAGATTAACTGAGCCATAGTGAAGTGGGTTTGGAGCCAATTCATTTATCTTTTTATATACATATGAGTATTGTCGTCTCTTTTGAAAATTGTTAAGAAAAAATTCGACCGTATAAATTTTATGAACAAAAGAGCTACTCGCATTTCTTGGCTGTTTCATAACTGAGCCGATGTCTAGCTCAATAACATCGGTAAAGACAACATATTTGTCTCATATATTACCAGTGTATTTGTTTGAACACACATTGAATTCATATTTTATTCAAACCCTTCCCGCCTCGAATAAGGCGCAATATCCTCTCTGTTCTTGAAAAGAGGCTCATCACATTGGCACCGATTCGCACTTGAAACCCCCACAAAAAAACTATAAGTACGTACCTAACTGGATTTATTTTCTCAACATGAATAATGGTTTTGTTCTAAAAGTGTATAAACTTTTAGGTGAAATTAAGATGACGGTGAATTTAGCAACAGAACATTTTAATAATAGAATAGAATATCACCGAAAACACAACAAATTGGTTAAGGGGCTGTATGTCGACGATTGCTCTTTTTCGAAACGAAAAAAGAAATACTTCTGAACAAGCCACCTCTCCTATTTTTATAAGTATCAGGTTCCTACCTAGATTTCTATTAAGCTGAAAACATAATAGCAGAAACTTTTCACGATAAAGATATTATTTCAAAATGATACGTTTTAGAATTTGTGATCGAAATATTTTATATACCTACTATTAAAATCAACTTGTGATTTAATGTTAAAGATAGGTAATATGTAGATCTAGATTTCTATTAGAGTAGATTTTTGATAAGTAATTATACATAATTTATATCATTAATTTATTCGAAAAGCAAAGGCGGACCACGCGCCGACGTGTGTTTGTCGTCATTGCAGCGGTCGGTAGGATTATTTATCGAAGTGATTAAAGATGGGTACATCTTTATTCACATATACTATACATTATAAAATAGGAGATGTGGCTTGTTCAGAAGTATTTCTTTTTTCGTTTCGAACAAAAACAATCGTCGCCAGGGAGCGCCTTAAACGGACAATGCAATTTAACTCCAACAATTTAGTCCAATCCGCTCTCAAACTTCACCCTCGCAGATGAGGATGCAGTGTTTCATGATTAAATTCTATGTAGTACGGGCACAGTACAGGGCCCAAGTCCGTTGTTCATTGCAAGTTGAGACGAGCGCCGACCGCAACTTGTTGAAGTTCGTGGATTACAAAAGCTGACCAAAGATCAACTTGATACGAGATTAAGGCGCTCCCTGTCGACGATTGTTTTTGTTCGAAACGAAAAAAGAAATACTTCTGAACAAGCCACATCTCCTATTTTATAATGTATAGTATAAGTGAATAAAGATGTACCCATCTTTAATCACTTCGATAAATAATCCTACCAACCGCTGCAATGACGACAAACACACGTCGGCGCGTGGTCCGCCTTAGCTTTTCGAATAAATTATGTATAATTACTTATCAAAAATCTATTCTAATAGAAATATAGATCTACATATTACCTATCTTTAACAATAAATCACAAGTTGATTTTAATAGTAGGTATTTAAATATTTCGATCATAAATTCTAAAACGTATCATTTTGAAATAATATCTTTATCGTGAAAAGTTTCTGCTATTATGTTTTCAGCTTAATAGAAATCTAGGTAGGAACCTGAAGTACCTAATATACTTATATAAATAGGAGATGTGGCTTGTTTAGAAGTATTTCTTTTTTCGTTTCGAAAAAGAGCAATCGTCGACATACAGCCTCTTAAGGAGTTAAACTTATTTAACTTGCAACAGCTTCATTGATGAGATGCCCTTCTGATGGATTTCTGGGACGACATAAAAAAAAACAAATTAGTTCATTACTGTACGAGTTATTTAAATGGATCTCAGATCCTTAAACATGTTTAAGAGGAGTAGTTCGAAGCACGCCCAAACTTATTAGGCACATGCCCACATTTTGTAAAAGTTATTATTCTATACGTGGCTTCTTATAAGAATACTAACTGGTTTCCTTCAAGTATATGACGGCTGTTCGAATAAGTGTCAATATCCATTTGTGTAAGACCAGGGTTCGAGCCCTCACAGCTCAGTTCTTAGTAGCTCTGCCTTCTGCGCTGTAGGTTGTGGGTTCGATCCCCACTCAGGATAAACATTTGCGTGATGAACATAGATGTTTGTTCTGTGTCTGGGTGTTATGTATAATAAGTATGTACTTACAACAAAAAAACGTATATAAGTATTCTATCAGTTATCTGGTTCCCATAGTACAAGCTTTGCTTAGTTTGGGGCTAGATGGCGCTGTGTGTAAAGTCCACTAATATGTATTTATTTATTATTTTATCTCATAGCAGAAACTATCGCATCGCCTAGAAGATTAATTTCCTGCTAGTAATAAATCAAAAAATTCATCGACGAAACAAACGCAAAAATTGCCAAGTCATTCCCAGCCTCATCCTAAAATGAGATTAAAAGTACCGGGTTTATTTTCCGATTCATATCCCTTGGATCTTTTCCGCTACAAGGGTTGTACGAGTGCGGTACATTTTTTTTTCTACCTTCCACTAACAAAGCGAATGTATGGTCCTGTGAGCACTAATGAACCTGCCTTCAGAGCATTCAGCCGAGTCAAATGCGCGAGAACCAAGTTACGTTTTCTTGTAATGAGTTTCTGTGTTATGCGATTCTAGATCTTATGCTGTAGTGAATAGATTCAATTGTCGGAGAGTTTCTGACTGTGGGATGTAAAGTAGTTCTGGCAGAGCTAAGAGGGGAGATTATCGGGGAAACGCGCCCGTTTCCATAACACCGGCTGAGTGGGCGTGCGGCATGTAGACGACCGGTTTAATCAAAAACTTTTAAACTAGTGGTTCGTCCCAAACTAAGATCTAGCGACGGCCGCATCGTGAGTCGTGAATCTGTTTACGGTTTCAACGATACGTTTACGTTTTAGTATCTTGATCACGTTACACTCATTCATACATACATACACACACACACACGCACACTTAGACACATTCACACACGCACATACATACATACACTCACTCACACACGCACACACATACACGATAATACATTAAAAACCATACTAATATTTAACCACTCCATATTCTTGTACTTACCTCTATTTTTTATTATTGACTACAGTACCTACATACTTAAATAATATGTACTTGTCATAAACATTTATTGCAACTTATACATATAAACCTTCCTCCTGAATCACTCTATCTATTAAAAAAAACCGCATCAAAATCCTTTGTGTAGTTTTAAAGATATAAGCAAACATACATACGCGGGAAGCGAAAAGCGACTTTGCTTTATACTATGTAGTGATTATTATTTATCTAAATATATGTATATAAAACTACTAGCCGACACGTGACAGACGTTGTCCTGTCAAATTTCAATAATCGAATAGAAAAGACTGAATGTTTTTAGTCTGTGATCAGACTGTTGCAGTTGTCACATTTTTACAACGTTACGGTTGACTTTCCAAAATTTTCTTCATAAGAACCTTCTGACAATAACAATCACAACAAAAAAATATTAGCAAAATGGTCCAGCCGTTCACACGTGATGCCGTGACCAAGGGAATAAGGTATTTATTTATATATTAGCACACCAAAATCATCCTTTTTGCATTTTTTATCATTTTGGGAATGTTTTTCGGATTGTAAACCACTCTATGTTTTATTCAGGCATTATATCTACATCTACTGCAAATTTTATCATAATCCGTCTTGTTAGGCCTGATTGAGACACAAACATACAAACAAACTCACAAACTTTCGTATTTATATTAATATTTGGATTAGAATATAGGTATAGATTACGGGTACAAGTATCATTAGAAGCATTATAAACAACCTACCATTGAATGTTCAATAAACATCAACTCGTAAATTACGTCTGTTTATGAAAACATAAAAAACGCTACAACAGTTTTACGTTCAAGATCACATACCCGTACATTGTTGGCAACCATGTAGCTAATTGAATAATGTTATACACACACGGTCGGTTGATTGATCTTATTGTGGTATCATTCGTTATTGAGTCGTTACGACAATGCAATGCAGTAACGTTACATAGGTATTAAACTTAGCTACACTACTGTTATTCCCAAAGAGGCTTGACGTCAAGCAGGCGGCTATTGTAATACATAAGCCAAATCATCTTCGCAACATTTTTGTGCCAACCCTACATTAAGTGGGGAAGAAGAAAAAAAATACCTTCAATACTATTTTAAAGAGAATTTTTTTTTTATTTGTGCTGGCTGTACTTAAAAACAACTAAACCAATTTTAAAAATTATTTCACTTATCTAAAGTTATATTATATGCAAGTTATATAGGCTATATTTTATTTCCAAACAAATGAGTTCTACATAAAAATTGCAATAATGTTGGTTAAAAAAAAGGTTTAAAAAAAATGCCTGTTACCTTCATTTGTAGGTAGTGTATGGCGGACAGCTAGTCACTACATAGTATAAAGCAAAGTCGCTTTCCGCTTCCCGCGTCTGTATGTTTGTATGTTTGCTTATATCTTTAAAACTACACAACGGATTTTGATGCGGTTTTTTTTAATAGATAGAGTGATTCAGGAGGAAGGTTTATATGTATAATAACATGCTACCCGTGCGAAGCCGGGGCGGGTCGCTAGTTATAAATATTTTTGATAAATGGTGATTGCGAGTTGATTAAAGCGAGCCGCGAAAAACTAAGCAAAAAAAGCAAATGGCGCGTGCAGATATCAAATGAAAAACACCTCTTTAAAAAAAAACTGGAAAACGTAGGCTTTTGGTAATCACTATTCACACTATACACCATTAAATAAGCTACAATCTCGGTACTGTCTGCTGCAGAAGTTGATAACTTCTTCGGAATTTAGAAACAGCGAATATCAGTTTTTGTTCAACTGAATTGCTAAAATACTAAGACGACACTTTGATGGTTAGTAAAAAAGAAACGAATGTTATAAATTTTTAATTCATAAAACCTTTATGGAACTTTGGCTAGTCATTAATTACTTTTATTATTGACTTGACTGTACATTGTATTAACGCCTTCGAGTCGTTAAATGTGATTTTATTACAAAATCGAGCCGCGGCGTCCATATCCAACAATATTTACGAGTTCCCGCTAAATAGCATTAAACGACCCTTAAAACCGCAGCCAGTTTACGCCAGACATAAAGTAAAGACTTCTCGGATTATTGATAGATTTATCAGCTCTTTCACCTTCTTCTATTTATATTTTGTAAGCCGAATCGACTTTGATTTACAGCAGCGTTCATTAGGTTAAGTTTCCACCTACGCGGAGCTGTGCGGTGCTACGGTATGCTGTGCGGAGCGGACCAATCACAGCGCTCGACATTTTGAAACTCGAATATTTGAGCGCCACCAATGACATGGTCCGCTCTGCACATCTTCGCGCAACTCCACGAAGATGGAAACTCACTCTTATAGATGTTGGTCTGCGGCAGAAATTGCTATGTCCATCACGTGCTGGGCAGTCGTCAACACACACACTATCTACAATCTTGGATTATATTTTTCCGCTGAAAATCAAGTAAAAATGGTAAATGTTCACGCCATTTAACTCACTTAATAAGCCCGTTATCAGAATATTAGCACAGTCTCCTATCTCGCTAATTTCCCCAGTAGTTAATGTGCATATGTGAGCGGAGTTAGGGTTTGGGGTAAGGTTCTTACAATTAATTATTCAGATTCGTTATATCTTCCTGTACGTGTGAACGTCATCGCCAAATGTATTGTTTTTTTTACCTTGAATAGACTTAGGTCTGTACCTACCTACCAACTAAACTTTGACCACTTCTGAGTTCATGCTTGTCCGTCTTGAATGTACCTAAATAATTATAAAACAATGTTTTATTACATAAAATTAATCAAATGGTACTTAATATGTATTTTATTTTACACTCAATTATTAATGTTATGGCACCTATTCTAGGTATCTTACAGAAAAAAGATATCTAGTACTAATAAGTGTTGCTTAGTTTGGCGCGAGTACCTACCTAGATGGCGCTGTGAAATGTTCTCCAACAATTATTTATTTATTCATAAAAGAAAAACAGACTGTTCGCACGTAACTGACCGATGATTAATCAAATTACTATGCCACGATCACTCAAATTCCTTGACTGGTGATTGTCATCAGTTGTTTATCAGTCAATCAATCACCACGTTACATGACGATCGTATCGCCATCTATGTATAATTAACCCCTAGGTTCACAATCCGACTGCCCCCAGCTAAAACCTCATTCCGAGTGCGCACAGACTGCGAATTCATATTTTAGCCTCAAAAAGCTTCGCGCAAATGCGAGGGACATTTTCGCAGCAGGCATTAATGACGGCAATGACCAGCACAGAAATACAAATCTAAAGCTTGCACAAAATTTCAGGCTACTAAATATTTTTAGTACCTAATGATGTGAACCTATTAAAGTGTCCATAATTTGGTCTTAGTGTGGCACGATGCAGTCCATAAAAACCTTTATGTCAATTAAATACAGCCATAGGTAATATTAAAACGCTCTATGTAAATGAAATGAAATAGAATCACGACTGTAATCCCCAAGTACTATACTTTCAGATCTCGAGGCGCTTAGATCCTTAAAGATATTTAAAGGGAAGTAGTCAGAGGCACGTTCAAACACTATGTTTGGCACAAAGCTCACATATTTATGTGTCTATCGTTCACGCTCTTTTTGTCATAGAAAATTCTCAATAAATTCGATGTAGGTAAGTACAATTGGCAGCAATTTCCGAAACGTACATTGAAAACACGGTTTGCATGCTCACTCCCGGTAGTAAGCGGGGATGTGGGCAGTGCGAGTAGGAAATTAATGTATCTGACCTGTAGGTACTCGTGCTTTCCATTTTCTCGTTCACTGCCGCGGAAGTGTGCTAAATGTACCTAAACCAGATATTACAGGTACGAAATAGATGTCACATCCACTTGATGCATTTTCACATTTCATGGTTCACGGAGACTGCTGATTGATTTTCACATTTACCTATTGACAGTAAATAGCGCGCGGTGCGAACACGTAAATATATTTTCTTTAGCACTTTTCCTGTTCGTTATTCGTTCGTTTACATATTTTATTTGTAATATAAAGACGGTTTTAGGTAGAATTGTGTATTTTATAAATACACTAGCAGTCCTCCCCGGCTTCACACGCGTGTAGGTACCTACACCTACAAATGAAAATAATAGGCAAATTTTTGATACCTTAACTGTTACTGTGTTACTATATAATATAACCTAAAATTATAACCTATATAATATAACCTAATACTATAAATTATAACCTATGTTACTCGCTAATAATGTAGATTCTGATAGGTGAAAGAATTTCTAAATTGCTCCAGTAGTTTTTTTATAGTATAACCAGTACAAAAAATATACAAATTTTTACCTCTTCATATAGTAGTGTAGTTAAATAGAACTCGTACTAGTAGTCAGAATTTCATTGAATTTCATCCCCTAAGTCACTATCGATCTTGATTGCACAAGCAGGTTTTTCCAATTTCGTCCAATTCCCGATCTCTCTGATTGGTCCCGTATCCACTCGCTAAATGGAAGACTTAATTCAACAACACAATTAATATACTTACTTACTTACAGTTGCAGATTAAATAACATGCCAATTTGACTTCCATTCGCGTTTGTGTTTTAGGTAGTATCGTTTGCTGATGCCGTAATTTCATCCAATTGTGTAATTACTCTACGTTGCGCAAGCTTCTATGGTTATATAAAAACTCATCGATATCCGTATCAAATCTTCATAATACAAAATTAATAAATAATAAGTCTTATTGGCGACTCAACTGCGGACGGCACAACATGATAAACATGTTGCAAATGGATTTGGCTTGGGTGTTTTACAACCGGCTGCCTGCCTGATGCCAACTCTCTTTGGGAATGCTTGCTGGTTATGGACAGCAAATGGTAAAGCTGGCATGTCCGGCCCGAACGTCCGACACCGGTCATCCTCCTCGCGCAGTCGGTTGCGGCGAATGACATCTCAAAGTTGAAATAAAGTTGATCAACATTCTAACTTTTCCTATGAAAACAAACCATACAAAAATATCTACCGAACGCCTACACAGTATACAAAGTCAATACCTTTCACATAGTGATTTGACCCGCCCGCGCACGTGGTTGGCACAGAATCGGTTTGCATTAATAGCGTGTGCATCTGCCGCATTCCGGCAAACGCCGTTTTATTTGTCGGAGGCGCCGCTTCGCCCATCTATTTACTATGGTATGCATCGAACATTCAAGTATGATTTGGACGTTTAAAATCATTGTATCTCAATACTTTAAATAATATCATGGTTTATCTTCGTTAGGTACGTTTTAAAAACTAAAAAAAGTTTTGTGAAAGAAGTTTTATTTTTACACAACTAAAATTTTAATCGGACGTACTTCGGACAATTTTCTACAAACCAACATTTTATTACAAAAAAATAATGTAAAAACACAACAATATTATACCTACCTATTATATAGGTACGCGTCGAATTGAGAACCTAATTTTTGTCGGTTAAATTCATTATACCCTGCATAATATACCCAAGTTTTTTTATTAAACTTAGTTTCTAAAAGCAATTAAAGATAGCAGTAAAATCGAGTTGGTTCAATTTAAAGGAAAAAGGTATTGAAATTCACCTTTATCTTACAGCAATGAACCTGAACGCGCAACATCACTATGCCCTGAGGACGCCCAAACATATAATTAAGAACAACTGCATCGTATTATTCCAAATCTATATTGGATAAATCGATTTCTGTACTAAACAATGGATAAAGAAAGATAAAGAGTTCGCCTTTGCAAGAATTAACTATAACAATAAAATGATGCCTCGAATTTGATCAGAAAGTGGGTTGGAATCCGGGCATGCACCATGCATGTAATTATACAGCAAGCATGAAACAAAGCAACAGGTATTGTGTAAAATAATCCGAGTAAAATTCTACTTTATCACAAATATATATTTACAGAAAGAAGTAACAACTAATACACAATACCACCTCATACTCACCCAAAGAATATTTACAAAATACATTAATTCTAACTTTTTAACTAAAATATATTATCCTCATCTGAAGCCGCGGTATGGTACGCTTTACATTACAAAACCGGAAAATAGCTTTTTGCCTCAGACAACTTAAGCAACGAGAGCGATGTCGGTCCACATAAGGCAACAAAATAAATCGCATATAACCGCGAAACAGCATCTTCCCGAGGTCACAAAGCCAGCAAAATCAATTCCATCGGCGACTCATGCACTTGGCAATATTTCAAATTCTCTTTGATGCAATATTTCCCTTCCTCTCTTTTCTTTGCCGATTACGTAACTGAGGAAACGTGATCACCGCGTGATCTATCAATTTCACTGCGATGTTTCAATCCGTTGGTAAGTTTATGCCGGCTTATTTACTCGGTATATTTTTCAGGCAAGTGTTTCGGTATATTTGTTTAAAATGTTGCAGCTAAACTACGGTCAGATAGGTACGTAGTTGACGTGACTGGTCTGACAAGATACAATCAGAGTAAAAAGATAGGGCACCCTTCAAAGCGAGCCAAGTCAACGGCCCCATGAAATAGTTTGTGTTGTAAGGGCGAAGGCGCCCAGTTATCGCCGTGCTTCGCTCGATTGTTCCACTTTTTATCGCTCTGATTTATGAAGCTTATCTCTCAGCTCCTAACTTACTGATAGTGAGCCCCGACAAAGTGCTTCAGTTTAATCAATCACTTAGCCGTTGCCTTTTCAATATGTCTTTCGGCTGTGTTGTCTTATCAAGTTTATTTTTAAGGAAATAGTCTGGAGTTGGTAAAATTACGGGACGCCGAGAAATTGAGATGAGAATTTTCCTAGCGTCCCGTTCAACATTTCAAAGTAACGAGTGCAAAGTCCCGTTAGCACCTCAGTGTCGGTCGGTCTGTGTTGTACTGGGGCGTACATCCAACACCAACGTTTAATGGAATTTGTCGAACAAGCAGTATTCGGCGCACGTCCGCCCACGGGCGGCAGTCGCTTGAATTGCCCTCTAATTAAATTACGCGCCGCTGCAGCTCACTGCGTTGAGAGAGGAATTTCCACCTCTTTAAGTTCTATTCCAACGATAACAATATTCATCAATGAGAACACAACTATTACAAAACTACAAACACATAAAATCACGCCTGTTTCGCCTATATTTGTCAGAGGGGTAGGCAGGGACTACGGCTTTTTACTTGCTACGACCCTGGCATACAGAACTAGTAGTAGGTATAATAATTATAATCTATAGCAGCTACACATGCGATTTATTATAGGAATAAAATTTTGTTCGTCATAAAATGTTTACTTCTAAGAGATATCTACTCAAATGATAAATTTGCCGTTGCATAGCAGCATAGCTCGGCAAAGCACTCTGTAATCTAAAATGTTCTCTGCAGAGAATCAAGCTCGCGCTATTGTTTCGGGATCCAGATGCCATGAAGCGACACCGCAACATGACAACACAAGGGTTGCACAGGGTTGCACCGACTTTTACGTACATCACTACATAGTATAAAGCAAAGTCGCTTTCCGCTTCCCGCGTCTGTATGTAATATGTATGTTGGTATGTATGTTTGCTTATATCTTTAAAACTACACAACGGATTTTGATGCAGTTTTAATAGATAGAGTGATTCAAGAGGAAGGTTTATATGTATAATACATGCATAATATAGTAGAGAAACACTGATAATTTTAGAGGTTTCTAATGTGATGTCGTAAATAAACACATTTTTTTTTCTACAATAAAGTCCGCGATGGTATTAGAAATGTCTTAAGCGGGCACGGGTCAGCTAGTATTTATATACATATAACTGCTGTCTGCCCCGTTTCACACGGATGTACTAATGAAGATTATAGGTAATTTTTGAAACCTTAGATTACATTACTGCAATTTAAATAGAATCTATATTTTTTTTTAAATAGTATATGTTACTTGCTGATAAGTTCGATTTTGATAGATGAAATATATATTTTTTAATTAGTCCAGTTTTTTTTTAATTTATCCGTTACAAACAAAAATACAAATTTAACCTCTTATATGTAGTACCTACCTACGAGTTGAAGTTTAGATTTAGTTTATACCAGCCGACCCGTGACAGACTTTGTCCTGCCCAAATTTCAGTAATCGCATAGAAAAAACACTTTCAGGACGTGATATTATGACGTGATACTGAACACTTTTGATTGCGAACGCTTCATTTCTTTGGGGAATAACAACCGTATGGGTATACTATGGAACTATACATAAATAACAGCTAGTAAGCTGGTTCGACTGTTTGTACGTCAAAATACGAAACGAATACCTACTGAACCATTTTTGTAAATAATTTGCACCGATTCCTCGCAAGACTAGATTCTTCCACTTCGTCGCACTCCACTGAAGAACAAAGCCGTATCGTTTATTGCACCTCCACATACATTTTCATTATGAAACAACTCCGTAGACGGATGTTTGAGAACATTCAAGATATTTATTGGCAAATTTATTTTATCCGTGTGTTTTATTATCAACAAGCTAACCCGGCGAACTTCGTATTGCTTTAGAATAAACAATGTGTTAAGTTCTTAATAGTTATAAAAATAATCCTATGTCCGTCTCCTGTTTCTAAGCTATCTCCCCACCAATTTTAAGCCAAATCGGTTCAGCCGTACTTGAGTTATAAATAGTGTAACTAACACGACTTTCTTATATATATATGATTTAGTGTAACTCTATATCTTGCTAGTAATAATAATATTTAGTATTATTATAATAATAATCGCACGTAATAAAAATATATTGAACATTTTTATTGCACTGCTATTGCTGTGTTTCAAATGTGTGAAAAATATATTACGTATTTTTCCAACTTTTTCCATAAAAGCCCTGCTCACAAATATGTATTATTTAAAAAAGGATATCCAATTTATCATTAATCTTTTATTCACACTATTGCCATTGGTGGGTTTTAAATTTTTAAACAGTTTAAATCACAGAACTACTCGTAGGAAGCGAATATTTAATTTCGCAACCATAGATACGTTTTGCAAGTAGGTAGGTATATAGTTATTGTAAGTTTTACGTAAATGTGGACTGCGAGTGGCGGCCGATACCGAGCCTCCGGGGACCGCCTGTCGTCTGATCCGAAATATGCATTGCGAATTGCCAATATATCCAACACTGTCGGCCGGAATTACATTCTTAATAGTTTTCTTGTCGGGGTGCTTGTACACGGTTGCCGTCGAATCTTAATAGTTTTCTTGTCGGGGTGCTTGTACACGGTTGCCGTCGAATCTTAATAGTTTTCTTGTCGGGGTGCTTGTACACGGTTGCCGTCGAATCTTAATAGTTTTCTTGTCGGGTTGCTTGTACACGGTTGCCGTCGAATCTTAATAGTTTTCTTGTCGGGTTGCTTGTACACGGTTGCCGTCGAATCTTAATAGTTTTCTTGTCGGGGTGCTTGTACACGGTTGCCGTCGAATCTTAATAGTTTTCTTGTCGGGTTGCTTGTACACGGTTGCCGTCGAATCTTAATAGTTTTCTTGTCGGGGTGCTTGTACACGGTTGCCGTCGAATCTTAATAGTTTTCTTGTCGGGGTGCTTGTACACGGTTGCCGTCGAATCTTAATAGTTTTCTTGTCGGGGTGCTTGTACACGGTTGCCGTCGAATCTTAATAGTTTTCTTGTCGGGGTGCTTGTACAGGGTTGCCGTCGAATCTTAATAGTTTTCTTGTCGGGGTGCTTGTACACGGTTGCCGTCGAATCTTAATAGATTTCTTGTCGGGGTGCTTGTACACGGTTGCCGTCGAAACGGCACAGTATTTTCAATTGACGAAAAAAGATGTTTTCATTTCGACGCGTATAATTATAATTAAATAAATAAATAAATAAATATTGGCGGACTTTACACACAGCGCCATCTAGTCCCAAACTAAGCAAAGCTTGTATTATGGGGACCAGATAACTGATAGAATACTTATATACTTTTTTTTTGTAAATACATACTTATTATACATATTAACACCCAGACACAGAACAAACATCTATGTTCATCACACAAATATTTGTCCTGGGTGGGGATCGAACCCATAACCTACAGCACAGAAGAATTGTTTTTATTTATGACCGCATATCTTTTAGCTTAGTGATCCGATTTTGATGTTTTTCTATTGTGTAAAGAATAGTCAAAATTTTATTTATAAACTTAAAAACATTTTCGTCGGTTTTCTTTTTAGTTTTTAAAACGTAATTATGTTACAAACGCGTCTGCAGTAATATATAGCGAAATAGAGTTAGCAAGCTGGGAAATATATTCATATTAAACTTCAAAATAAACTCTCCGCTTGCTCTACATACACAAAACTTAAAAGCAAGAGAAATGCTACATATAAAAGAGGTTGATGTATACTACGAGTAAGTTCAGAATGTTAGGTAAGCTGCTGTTTTATTTGCTATCTCGTGACATTCTATTCCAGCTTCGTTGTAGGAACAACGAGAGCATTGCATTGTTTCCAACTTTACGAAACTTTTAAGCTTGAAAGCTCGCAGCAAAGTTATTCCGCGCGTACAGATATTCACATGCATTCTAAGGGTATGCGCAGACAGAACAAACATCTACATTCATCATACAAATTGTCCTGGGTTGGGATGGAATCTACAACCTACCGCACAGAAGGCAGACCTACTGAGCTGTGAGGAGTATTCTGTATACTTACGGTATAGCGAATTAAGACGAGTAATAAATGTTTTTGATGAATGCAGAATTGCTTTTTCTCAATTACCGCAAAACATACAGTTTTGTTTTTTATGACAAAGATAAGTTAAGGATTTAATCTAGATAAATTAAAGACAGAAACACGATTGGTGAAACTTTTCACGATAGATTTATTTTCCAAAGTTGGCTCTTCAAAAACGCTAGTATCGTTTTTAATCAAAACTATGAATAGCTAAATAGTTCATTTTTATATAATTCGTTAGATAATCATACTAGCTACCTAAATTAAAGACAATATTTTTTTAAATTTGATTGTTTTCAAGATTATTCAGTTTTATCACTTTTTCCGTCTTATCCGAGTAGACTCAGCTCATACAAAACGTCAAAAATTTCACTTATCACCTTAAATCATAGAAGACTCAAAAGCTTGTGTTTGCCAGTAATTGCTTTTCACCGTCACTCCGTCCGTCTGCGCTGACCTTAAATTATGATAAAAACCAAAGAAATAATAGGTAGATACTAAACTCAAAATCACGTTATACCAAGATCTTGCACCTGTCGCGTAAGGAATATTAACTACTGCAAAATATAGGCACATGTCCTAAGTAATATTTGAACGTATCTTTGATATCATCCCTTTAGATATCTTCAAGGATCTGGAAATTTACCTTACATTACAGTCTACGGATTACAATCGTGATTCTATTTCATATTTTTATACGCTCCGAACACGGATTTAGAGGATTACCCATTCAATTGGTGATCCAGTGAAGATTGCATAACTTAACAGGCAAGCAGCGCGACAGCGCTTAGGTAGGGTAGTAGGAACAAGTGTTGGCGCATAAAACAATTAATTTTCGATTCCGACACCAATTCGGAATTTACGCGAGCTCGATGAGGCAGAGCAGGCGTACACCCGCCGATTTTAACAAATGGCTTGATTGGAATGTCGGACCGAAGACTTATAGCCTAATTCCCTTTGTTTTCGCTTATGATTGGAACTTGGGTTACGTCTTGATTAATAGAATGCTGAGAAAATGTGTTTTATTATTTTGAAAAAGGATTATAATGACTTAGCATGTTCTAGGTATGCTTCTAGGTATGGGGTTAGGCTATCTATATTAATATAAATTTGAAAGTAACTCTGGCTGCCTGTCTGTCACGTTATCACGGCCAAACCGCTGCGCTGGTGTTGATGAAATTTCATATAGTTTAAGGTCTTGGGATGAACATAAGCTACTTTTTTCCAAAAAAATATTAGATTTTTGAAAATTTAAATAGTTTGCTATGAAATCGTCAAAATTAGTTTTCCTGAATCTAAGCGGACGAAGTCGCGGATAAAACTTAGTTGGTAAATAAACGCGTCTCAGTTTACCAAGTACGAGTATATACCTACATAACTAAGTTACGCGCTCGAGGCGTAAAATTTCGTAGAGTCGGCCACTAGATCATACAAACTTACTTACACGTAAGTATACTTTCGCAGAACACCCTAAAAAGTTTCTTAGCCTGGTTTATTAAACGCCTCAGCATAGTTTTAAAAGTGCTATCAACATAGTTAAAGTTCCGAATTAGCGTGCATATTTAAAGAACCCAACTACTGGGAAGTGTTAAAGTTGTTAACTTTAACTTTTAGAAGGCGAGTTTTAGTTTCCTTATTAATTATACTGACTGACCTTCTGTCCTAGCATAGGTTACGTGGGTAGGGTATATTCTATGATTCTTCCAAATCCGTTTGGACTTAGAAGAGCTACACACATTCAAACATACAAACTTTTGGATTTATAGAATTACTAGACAGTGACAGACATTGTCCTGTCAAAATTCAATAATCGAATAGAAAAGACTGAATGTTTTTAGTCTGTGATGTCAGATTTGTTGCACACCAGGCGACATCTATGCCAAAATCATCCCTTTTGCGTTTTTCTATCATTTTGGAGATGTTTTTCATTTCTTAAAGTAGTCTATGTTTTGTTCGGGCATTATATATCTATATCTGCAACAAATTTCAACTTAATTCGTCTTGTCGTTTAGGCCTGATTGAGCCACAAACATACATACAAACTCACAAACTTTCACGTTTATAATATTATCAGGAAGGAATTACTTATGCATAAACTGGTGACAGCCGTGCTAAAACATTATTTCATGGATTTTGTTTATATGTACGACATACGACATGGGTTTTCCCAACTGACCTATAATTTATTACCAGTTATTTTAATATGTATAGCTCTGCACATTTATTTTATCACACCGCAAATGCGATTAATTGTTATACGCCATTACTGTTCGCGATTAAAGATTAATACTCATTTATCAAAACTTGCGGGGTCGCATTTCGGTTTCCATTTGCGTACATTTGCACTTTTGGGAAAACACACCAACTTTAATTTCGGCTTGAATAAAATAAATAAAATAAAAGTCATTTATTTCAGGCACATTTCAGGCCCATATCACACGGTAACTAATACAAAATAAAATAGAAAAACTAAATAGAATAGAAATTTCATGGGTAAAGGGTACTTATGTAAAGTAAGTAACTACCCCACACGTCACTTCCTATTTCCGTCCATATGGACGGAAATCCAATGTTTGTAAATTGGGTTGGGCAGATAGTCAAACACAGCTTATACGAGCGGCTTATACGAGTACGTACGAGTATATTATGAGGTTATGAATATATAAAATGTTTTGACATAAAGAGGTAACTTCTGGCAGAACTTTGATCTCTTTATTAGGTAGAAGGTTATAATGAGCAGGAGTTAGTTGTTATTCGGCTTTCGATTCAGTGCCCGTTAGAAATTATTATACGATTATTCCGTATTTCAAATTCACACACAAAGTATTATCATTAGCACATTATACGTAGGCGTTCTTTCCTTTGCTTGTAATAAGATTTTCTTAAAACCATAAAAAAGCAGATGCTTTTTTTTTAAGAAATGTATAGAGCCTTAATATCAATATCCAACCTCACGGAACAAACTTTTATGTCATGGCAGAGTGCGAAGCCAAAAAGAAACTTGTAAAATGTGACAATTCATCTGCATATCTGTAATTATTTACTATTAGCTATAGATACGAAAGTGTGTTTGTTGATTTGTTCTTTTTAGGGTTCCGTACCCAAAGGGTAAAAACGGGACCCTATTACTAAGACTTCGCTGTCCGTCTGTCCGTCTGTCCGTCTGTCTGTCACAGGGCTGTATCACATGAACCGTGATAGCTAGACAGTTGAAATTTTCACAGATTATGTATTTCTGTTGCTGCTAGAACAACAAATACTAAAAACAGAATAAAATAGATATATAAGGGAGGCTCCCATACAACAAACGTGATTTTGGCATTTTTAGCGCCATCTAGTTTAATTTGATGTTACTACGTTACTTTTAGTACCTAAACCATAATGCCAATGAACCATAAACCAATGAAAGATATGGCGCAATTGCGCTTTGCCGACTTTACCGACTTTATTCAAATCAAAAGTATAAAATTGAATGAATTGATGTAGTTAGGTAAATAGGTACCTAGGTAGATATTATTATAGATAATGGTACGGAACCCTTCGTGTGCGAGTTCGACTCGCACTTGGCCGGGTTTTTTAACGTAGCAACACCAACCGGCTGACATATTTATTTGCTTTGAGATAGTTCATAGGCTGGAGAGTGACACACGCTACAAAGCCGGGTAAAAGCTAGTAATAATATAAGCAGTTTATCTACTAACCAATTCAGACAGACATCCCCAAAATAGTTCTCGTCAACAGCTAATAATGACCATTCAAACAAAGTGCTCTCATTTATTTTAGTAATGGTTATTTTTCGTACAACACAGAATATCACATAGTTTTTAGGAGCACTGCCTCGCTGAGTCATGATGCGCTAAGTGGTATCTTCTACCACACCCTGAAGCCAATTAAGGAAAAATTGTGTTATGCTAACAAATTGATGCGTAGGTATACAAAGAAGTTATTATTAAACGTCTAGGAATAATGAGGAGCTTTTAAACAATAGTTATAACTGATGTTTGACTTGTAAACTGTAAAACTCTATTTATAGTGCCTTTATAGTGCCACCTGCCACCGTATTTCTCAACTTTTTTTATTAGTTACGCTTAAGAAGCCTATTAAAACAAACTAATTTTATATTTGCACCATAATTAAATTTTACCGCGTCCAAACGGTTTCCTGTTAAAATCACAAAAGTTTAATTTCCTCGCGAAAATATTAGAGAGAGCCTTTACAAAATTTAACAAAATTATTTTCAACATTTCAAATTTCCACTTCGTTTTTATATCACAACTAGCTGTCCCGACAGACGTTGTCCTGTCAAATGTCAATAATCCCGCAGAAAAAAGCACTTTCCGTTTTTCCCGATCTTTACGCCACCCTTATCACTTAGGGGTATGAAAAATAGATGTTGGTCGATTCTCAGACCTACTCAATATGCTCACAAAATTTCATGAGAATCGGTCAAGCCGTTTCGGAGGAGTACGGTAACTAACATTGTGACATGGAAATTTTATATTTTAGAAGATATACAAAATTTTCTTTTTTGTTTCAGGTGTGTGCCAACGAACGGGGTCAATGTTTGAGTGCTCGTAGGATCAAAATGTATTTTTGCTATGTAAGTTACAGTTTTTTTTTTAATAATTGCGTGTTTAAAGTGAACATTTCAAAACGTAGGTATGTGTATGTGTATGTATATATGAAGTACTTTAGAGTACTTTTCGTAAAACTAGTTCCACTCACAGTATCAGATCTCTTAGCGCTTAGATCCTTTGAAGATGTATGGAGGGGGTAGTCAGAGGAACATCCAAAAATTATTCAAATTCAAATTCAATAATCATTTATTTCAATAAAATCACAAGGATCACTTTGAAACGTCTTAAGAGCTAGGTGAAGCTACGCTTGTTCCTCGCGACCAAGCCTAGAAGAATCTGGTAACAAACACGGCTTGGGGCCTCTCATTTTTTTCAATGATCCTTTTCTTAATGCTACGTAGAGCTCCAGTGTGGTGCCGAACGAACAAAGGTGAAGGCTCAAACAAGAATAATAATTAAAAGTACTAACCAAGTACGTACAACAATAAAAAATGAACTAAAGAGATTCAGCACAAATTTTAAAAGCATAATGGTGGCGATTCTGTTGTGTCCAAGCTAAACTTAAAATTTCGTAAAAAAACGATCGATCTTATTCCTTTTATATTAAAGTCTAAATTAGAGTCACATTAAAATGACAGTCCTAAAACTTGGGATATTTTAGATATTTTATATATTTTAGCACAACCAAGTGTCATCTTAGTTAACACCAATTTACATGTTGATTAAATTTAGCTTGACGTTTCTAAATCTATTACAAAAATCGTAAATTTATTCAAAACTATTCTATGTTTTAGAACTGTCACTTTGAGGTTACGCTATTTTAAACTTTAACTTAAAAGAAATAAGATCGATAGTTTTTAGGAATTTTAACTTAAGCGTGGACACAACAGAATCGCCACCATTGTATACCTACATATTTGGCACATGCCCATATTTTGCAGTAGTTAGCATTACTAAAAGTAATAAGTAGTTATTTAGCCTCATATGCATTATAGTCTTACGTTTTTACTAGGTACTGTTTTGTCTAACCCGAATGATGGTGCATTCCGGATGCCCTTAAATAAAATAAAAAACGTAAAACACTTAAGGTTTAACTACTTCCATATATTTCAGTTTCTTAGATTTCAAAAACGATAAGCTACTAAACAAATGTGTTAATCATTTCGAAATGCTTATACCTACAAGCACTTGCACATAATTAAAAATATTTTTGGTCAGTTTGTTCAGCTTTCCCTTTGAACCCCAATATCTTAACAACCCCTTGACCTACTTAGTACATATTGACCAGCTTTTGATATTATCACTACATAGTATAAAGCAAAGTCGCTTTCCGCTTCCCGCGTATGTATGTTTACTTATCTTTAAAACTACACAACGGATTTTGATGCGGTTTTTTAAATAAACAGAGTGATTCAAGAGGAAGGTTTATATGTATAATACATGCATAATATAGTAGAGAAACACTGATAATTTTAGAGGTTTCTAATGTGATGTCGTAAATAAACACATTTTTTGCGCTTACATTGCAAATGCTGGCTGAACCCCACGAGATATATCCAAATAATGTACTACAGTATTGTACACCTTAAAAGCGTCTACAAAAAAGTCCACGATGGTATTAGAAATGTCTTACGCACAGCGAAGCGGGCACGGGTCAGCTAGTATTTTATACAAACTATTCACCTTCCAAATTTCATGCAGATCGGATCAACAATTCGACATTCATACTCGGACAGACAAACACTGATTCGTCCAAGTTGATACAGAGATCTTCTCTCGCTCGATCAATTAGACGCCATCGATAAGACAGATAGAAAGCGAATATAAATCAGTTCGACCAAAACAAACTCATCATTATAACTTTAACAATGCCGAGCGTGAAACAGAGAAGTTTTGTCATTATTTCGATTCGTCCCCAGTCGCGGCAAATAATAGATCGCCACAAAAAAACCGGTCAACGGCGAGTCAGACTCGCGCACGAAGGGTTGCATACTTATCGATAAAAAACGGCAAAAAAAACACGTTTGTTGTATGGAAGCCCCACTTAAATATATATTTTATTCTGTTTTTAGTATTTGTTGTTATAGCAGCGCGTAAATACATCATCTGTAAAAAAATCAACTGTCTAGCTATCGCGGTTCATTAGATACAGCCCTGTGACAGGCAGACCGACAGACAGACGGACAGCGAAGTCTTAGTAATAGGGTCCCGTTTTTACCCTTTGGGTACGGAACCCAAAAAAACGCTCGAAATTGGTGGAGCGTGGCGTTTAATTTAAATACAGCAGCTTTATTTCACGGACTATTGCTCTCTGAAAAAAGTATCGTTCTGTTCTGTTATGATCTAGCTTTTTCCTACGGAGTAAAATAAAAGATAAATCGTAGTGTTTTATTATAGCATAAAGTTGTATTGCGTTCGACTTGGTAAGAATTTAGTTCTTGTAGCAACGTAAAAAATATGTAGGTCTCGTAAAACTTTTAAATAATTTACTCTAAGTAGTTAATAACATTCACCATATTCCAACCGCAAACAAATTACTATTAATTTAAAATGTACTTAGATAAAGTATTTTCGCATAAAAACTTGCGCCTACATGCAATAAACAAATGTTTTCCAGTAGTAACGTTAGTTATTTATGTTGAGCTTTCTAAACGGGTAATGTAATACGGCCATTTAAGTACCAAAGACCAAATAAATTCTTGCACGTACTAAAACTTATATACATTACGTACAGTATGTACAAATAAGTATATATATTTACAAAATCAAGTGAAGAAATAATCATTTAAAAAAATAAAAATAAAAAAATAAAAATATTGGCGGACTTTACACACAACACTATCTAGCCCTAAACTAAGCAAAGCTTGTACTATGGGAACCAGATAACTGATAGAATACTTATATACCTTTTTTTTTTTGTAAATACATACTTATTATACATAGTAACACCCAGACACAGAACAAACATCTATGTTCATCACACAAATGTTTGCCCTGGGTGGGAATCGAACCCACAACCTACAGCGTAGAAGGCAGAATTACTACCAACTAAGCTGTGATATCTTAGTCAATCCTACTAATATGTTTGTGCCTTACGCTCAAATTATGAATCTGATTTGGATAAAACTTGGAATATACTTGGCTTATGTCCTGAAACAGCATATAGAATACTTTTTAACCAGTTACCACGCGAGCGAAGCTGCGGGTGGAAGTTAGTAAACAATAAGTACGTGTTATTCAATGGGAACTCAACCACCGAGCTAAATAAAGTAACTTGTGTTACCTAATTAAAACGTGTTAATCATAACATTTTAACTTTTTAAGTATATATGTGGGAGATATCGACGCTCCCGTGTAGAAATAAAACAGCCAGGTGTTGTAGAATTAGGTAAAGGTTTACTTCGGATAATAGGACTAACAATTAATGTATAAACATAGAGAAGAAGATCGTAATGAATAAAACTACCGGTAACGAACATCCTGCTATTCCTCTGTCATCTGTCACTGTCATTCTTGACTAGTGGTTTGACCACCGAACATATAAGTGCGACGATAGATTCGCCACATATACATGTACAAACGGACAAAGATGATTTTAGGACATTGCAAGCTCTGAATGTTTTTGTGCACTTTGTATATTAAGGCGATACTTGAAATTTTTGACTTTTTGTATGGGCTGAATCTACCAGGATAAGACGGAAAATGTGATAAAAACTGCATTATCTTGAAAACCATCAAATTGAAAAATAAACCGTATGTACCTAATTTACTTAGCTAGTACGATTGTCTAACAAATTATATAAAATATAACTGTTTAGCTATTCATAGTTTTGATTAAAAAAGAAAATAGGGTTTTTGAAGAGCTTACTTTGGAAAATAAATCTATAGAGAAAAGTTTCACCAATCGTGTTTACGTCTGTAATTTATCTAGATTAAATCCTAATATTGAGAAAAAACGATTCTGCATTCTTCAAAAACATTTATACTCTTCTTAAGATACTTGTAATAGATTTGACTCTTATGCTTAATTAGTTGATTACTTGCACTGACTGTATATTACCAATGAAAGCTCAGATAGTACCTCCGCGTACTTCTAGTTTTTGTTCTACTTGGCAATTGAAAACATAGTTTGGTTGCTGTTGCATTGTATCTTTTGTAACAGCTGGATTCACGCAAAACAATGCATTTTATTATTTCTCTCATAAGCGTGTTTGTTCCTGTCAATAAATTTGTAGTATGTTAAGGCGCTGCCAGTTCCTAAAACCGCGGCAGAAACGACTAAGACAGTTAACAACGGCAAGCTCTAGATGGCGTATGCGTATCGTAAATATTATCGACAGTTTTTATGAGATCGCGTTGCTGGTATCTACGTAGGCAAGTAATAGGGGTAGCTTTACCCACCCCTCAATAACCATTTTCTCTTTGTCCGCCTTTACTTTTCGAATAAATGAATGATATAAATTATGTTTAATTACTTATCAAAAACCTATTCTAATATAAATCTAGATCTACATATTACCTATCTTTAACAATAAATCACAAGTTGATCTTAATAGTAGGTATCAAAATATTTCTATAATAAATTCTAAAACGTATCATTTTGAAATAACATCTTTATCGTGAAAAGTTTCTGCTATTATGTTTTCAGCTAATAGAAATCTAGGTAGGAACCTGAAGTAATATACTTATAAAAATAGGAGATGTGGCTTGTTCAGAAGTATTTCTTTTTTCGTTTCGAAAAAGAGCAATCGTCGACATACAGCCCCTTAATAAAGTACACTACACTTTTAACAGAAAAAAGCTCAGGAAATAAGTTTCATGTCATGACTAGGTTAGGTAAAAAATATCATTGCATAAGATATACATAGGTATACAGAGATCTTTTAGAAGATGAAGTTGGACAAAGTTATTCTTCAAAGTACTTAGGTGTTTACATAAAATTAAGTAAACCATTTCAATAATACAATTAAACTTTATGCAATAAAGCCTAAACTTCTGCAATAAGAACAAGAAATTTGTTTGTTTTCAAATAAATTGTATCCAAGCGGACGGTTGCCTCCGGGTAATTTTTTATAGTCCAGTACTGACTGTGGCAATAAATCGGGATCGGGGCCAGTGGGTAGCCAGTAGGGAGTCCTTTTTCACAAACGCTAGATAAAACACAAGTGGATCCACTGTGGATTTTCAAATAAACTTCTTTATCAACTTGCGTCTCTGACGTATTGTGTGCACAAAACATTAAAATTATTTATTTTATTTGTAGATACAATAACAGATAAACACTCGACTGCGATTATGGTATATTGATACTAACTAATAAAAGTATTAGTTATGTTGTAAAACAGTAAGTTATAATGACATTTCTGCTACCTTCAGTAGATAGTATGGGCTGTATGTCGACGATTGCTCTTTTTTCGAAACGAAAAAAGAAATACTTCTGAACAAGCCACATCTCCTATTTTTATAAGTATATTACTTCAGGTTCCTACCTAGATTTCTATTAGCTAAAAACATAATAGCAGAAACTTTTCACGATAAAGATATTATTTCAAAATGATACGTTTTAGAATTTATGATCGAAATATGTTGATACTTACTATTAAAATCAACTTGTGATTTATTATTAAAGATAGGTAATATGTAGATCTAGATTTCTATTAGAATAGATTTTTGATAAGTAATTATACATAATTTATATCATTAATTTATTCGAAAAGCAAAGGAGGACCATTCGCCGAAGTGTGTTTGTCGTCATTGCAGCGGTCGGTAGGGTTATTTATCGAAGTGATTAAAGATGGGTACATCTTTATTCACATATACTATACATTATAAAATAGGAGATGTGGCTTGTTCAGAAATATTTCTTTTTTCGTTTTGAAAAAAAACAATCGTCGACAGGGAGCGCCTTAAGGTTTGTGAATAAGGCTACTGGAGCTCTAGCCCCACGGGACCTGTTCTGCCGGGCCATTAGACACACCCGCTTACGGCGCTTACCATCTTGTTTTTGCAAATCTTTATTACCCCCTCCGTTTAACAATTATTGGGTGACGAAACGAGGCTTACGAAGCACAGCTATCGAATGGACGCTTATGTGTTAAGTACCAGACAAGATTCTTTCTTTGCACCAGTGCAAGCTCATCCATATAATCAATCAATCGGTGGCAAGGTTTACAATACAATGTGACGCGTTCGATACACAACTTACTCAAAACAATTAGTACGAGGCATATTTAAAAATAAAAATAAAAAATAGGATCACGACGGTAAACGTAGTAGTACGGTAGACATTCTCTCAGATCTCCATACGCTTAGATCCTTTGAAGATGTTTAGTGGGGGTAGTCAGAGACACGTTCAAACATTATATTTGGCACATGCCCACATTTTGCAGTGGTTAGCATTCCATACGTGACAGCCGAGTGGGAGGTTACTCGACTTTCAATCTGAAGGTCATGTGTTCGAATCCCAGCGTGCATCAATGGATTTTTCTGTTCGAAAAATTTATATGCGCATCAAAAATACGTGCTCAAAACGGTGAAGGAAAACATCGAGAGGAAACCAGTTAGTATTCTTATAAGCGGCGATGGGCTTGCAACCTGTCACGTATGGAATGTTTATTGTTTAGGTATTACTAAACAGCAAACTTTATGCTAGCTGCAAGCGCGTGATTTCCTGCAAGGTTTTAGTGGGATTTAAAGACAGTATAAAATACTACAACTACTAATAAGTTTATACATAAGTTAAGTATGGACGTTGGACTGAATAGGAATTTTCAGAATTTTGTAAGAATGGTGTATGCATTTCACAAAACAATCCATTCGCCGCTATCTTTATAGATACGTAACTTTAAAGCTATCATTCACCCGCTTCATTCAAGGATCGGACAGACGAGCTGTTACGACTGCAAATAGACCACAAGCATGCGGTGCTGCAGTTGGAGCAATTTGCGTCTGAATTTCAGCTGTTGAACGCTTGAAGGCATGAACGCGGACGTCAAGAGGCGTGCTACCCTAATTAGGTATACGAAAATAGACTTCATGTTACAAACGATGCAGCTCATCAGCAACTTATTAAATTGAAAATAAGGCATGTAAAAAATTACAAGGGTTTGAAATAAAAGCGCACTTTTTAGCAAAAGTGGTTTGAACTTATTTTTTTTTTACTCTTAGCCTTATTGATTTAGCCTGATCGTTGTTTTGAATAAATATTGTTGAGTCAAAACTTTCTGTTAATCTATAATTATACAAAAAAAAACCCCTAAGATTATGATAAATTGATGATACTTATGATATATTGCAACATCTACAATGAATGTAATGTATCTGTATGTAAACGGAATGTATCCAACACTGAAACATGATAACGTAGAAAAACAATATTGCAATGCAACAAGTTGTAAAAGCCTCGAGCTAAGCCGAACGTGAAATATTTGATGCAAATTTCACGAAGCAGCTTGTAATGCAAGCTTCCAGCGTGTTTGGATTAAGAGTTGGGAATGTTAGGGCTTTACGAGGATTAGTGTTATGAAACTAGACACGAGGCCATTGATTCAACATCATTCGACAAAATTTAATCATCACTTTTCAAAATCTCGAGCACACAGAGTTACTTACGGATGCATTTCTAAAATAATAAAATCGACTGTTACTCATCAATAGGAATCGGTGAACCAACATCGGTTCAGGGTTCGGGTAAGGGATAAAAAAATGTGCGAATTTACCGCCCTCGACACGTTAGGTTCGAGAGTGTGTAGACACTTTATTTGAACCGATAAATTTTCCCTCGAGACCCACCAACTTATGAAGTCAAAACGGAGAGTATCCTTGAAAAATACCTGGAATGTCAGGATTGACAGGTACACTACACATCCTACTCTACGAGGTAATAGGTACATCCTCAGAATGCACGGCATTGGTTCTCTCTTTAGCTAAATGTATTCCTATAAAACACATACCTATCTACCGGAGGATGTCTGTACTTGGGGATTACAGTCGTGATCCTATTTATTTTTATCTACTGGAGGGTCCACTGCAAAAATCTGTTTTACTAATCAGCCTATGATAGTTAGACTTGCATTTAATAAACCGATTCCACAGCTACACGAAAGAAAATGTGTCGCTGCTGCCAAATCTGTCAGCCAGCAAAAGTAGAAGTTCGAAAAATATTGCACTTTCTTTTATAGGGTTGCTCTTGAAAGCACCGATGGAGTACGTGGAGTCTCGAGTCGAGGGTGGCATTCAATGACCCCGCCACTCCTCATTGAAAGCGTTCGTGAGTTCAACTCTCTGTAATTGAACTATAAAACCTAGCATCGGACTTGTAACGACTAGAACATTTCAATTGAAACTCGCTGATTGCTACGAAACGTTACGGCTTTTAACAAATTAAACATTTCTTAGTGTTTTGGAGAAAACAACATAAAATTAAACGTATAAACATAATTTATTGTGAAACTTCGGCCAAACCGACATTACAAGCGCGATGCAAGAATGCGCTGAAGCATTTATGCATTGATAGTGTTTTTATATAAGTGTAAGGATCCACATGTCAGCGATAGGACAATAGAAATTACGACAAAAAGTGCAACTTATTCCGAACACGCCTGCACATCATGATAATATGAAATACAACATGAACTCGATTTATTTTGGAACTAGCTGGACCGTGCCCGCTTCGCTGAGCGACAAATATTTTTACATCTGGTATTCCAATTGGTTGGTATGCCAATATGTTGCCGAGGACTAATAGCTACATAACAAAAAAAGTTTCATCAAAATCCGTCCAGTAGTTTTTGCGTGAAAGTCAGACAACAGACAGACAGACAGACAGACAAAAATTTCAAAATGTTTTTTTTTGGCTTGTGTTAGTTGTATGAAGACTCCTAGGAGTATTTTTTTTAGTTTTCATTCAATGTACAGAATTGAACTCTTCTACAGTTTTATTATATGTATAGATTAACGCATTTAATAACATAATTTTTTCTTTATACAACGTCGCACTCATTAGTCGTTGTCTCGTTAGATTGAACGTAGCGTCATAATGTAGGTATCTTGAGACAGACTTACGGAGATTTTAAAAAAGAATTACGTAATTATGGGGACACTTTTCAAAATGAACTAAGTATATAAAACGGATACAGCTTCATAAAAACTTCATTTATGGGGAGAATATACACACAGCTATCAGCTTACTGTGTTTTATTTTCTCGTTTTGTGATAAACATTAGCTTTACTGCCTGCTCACTTCACACAACTCTCTATGACTACTCCTGTTTTATTTCAGCAATTTCGTTAAGTTGCATTGTATTTTCATAAGTCTATGTTTTTATCAGTAGGTAAAAACAAATAATGCAAGTCACATATTGATGACAAATAAACTAACTAAAATTAAGAATTTACGATTTTCGTAATGCGATTTAGAAACGCCTAAAAACCTTGTGGAACCTATTAGATATAAAAAAAACCGGTAAAGTACGAGTCGGACTCGCGCACGAAGGGTTCCGTACCATTATCTACAAAAACGGCAAAAAATTACGTTTGTTGAATGGGAACCCCACTTCAATATTAATTTTATTATGTTTTTAGTATTTGTTGTTAAAGCGGCAAATAAATCATCTGTGAAAATTTCTACTGTCAGACAGACGGACAGCGGAGTCTTAGTAATAGGGTCCCGTTTATACCCTTTGGGTACGGAACCCTAAAAAAACATTTTTAATTTTAAGGCTGTCACTCTAGTCTAGGCATATGCTAATTTAAAATGAACGGTCGGATTTTACTAAAATTTAATAACTTTCACTGAATTGCCAGTATTGTCTTTGGCAGTAGTTTGTACCGCACCGTTTTGTACCTACAACAATGTATACAACCGTAGGTAATCCTTGCAATTGTTGTTGTTGCATGTGGGTTAAGCGACTGTTTGACCATGCACATGAATTTAAATAAAATATGTATACCGTGTGAACACGGAAGCAAGCAACAGCAATAGTAAATTTCAAATCGTTTACAAATCGTGCACGCGGGCTAAAGCTCAAACCCACATTGTAAACGTTTTCGTGACAAGCAGAAACATAGTTAAATTTACTAGCGTAGGTACCATGTTCCTACGTTTGGCCTTCGTGTGTAAACGTACAGGTGCTAAGGAAGCGTGGCTAATGATGGGGCCCAGACTAAAGTAAGCTATTACAATAGTTCTATATGACGTTTGCTACAACAGATAAGCTTTAAGGCGAGTTATAAATGTTTTTGATGAATGCAGAATCGTTTTTTCTCAATAACCGCTAAACATACAGTTTTGTTTTTCATGACAAAGATAACTTAAGGATATAATCTAGATAAATTACAGACAGAAACACGATTGGTGAAACTTTTCTCGATAGATTTATTTTCCAAAGTTGGCTCTTCAAAAACACGAGTTTCGTTTTTAATCAAAGCTATGAATAGCTAAACAGTTAATTTTTATATAATTCGTAAGATAATCATACTAGCTAAATAAATTACAGACAGTTTCTTTTTAAATTTGATGGTCTTCGAGATAATGCAGTTTTATCACTTTTTCCGTCTTATCCGGGTAGACTCAGCCCATACAAAACGTCATAAATTTCACTTATCACCTTAAACCTTTTATGAAAGGACATTTAAATAAAATACAAATAGCAAACAACAAATCAAATATGGATAGTGAAATAGCACAAGCTCGTTGAGCTGTCATCATGCATCACCTCGAGCGAGTGTGGTAAACAGATATTGAATCCACAGGACCCAAGTGCTAGTATTACGTAACTATGAAACCGAATTTCCCGAGTCTCACTAGATTCAATCAAACTAATGAGCCAGAATCGAGATGAGCAATCAATTGCACCTCGTTTACGTAGCGCGGCTTAGCGTCTCGGTTCGGGTCTTACCATTTCGAATGTTCTAACAATGGTTATAAGGGATAAGTTTGGGATAAAACGAAGCGGTGGCATCCAGACAGGCTAATGAGCTTGTTACTGCGGGCTGAGCTGGGAACGAGCTGCTCAACCCTGCTCAGGGTAATGAACCGAGATTGGCAAACTGGGAGCTGCGTCTAGCCGTGCTTGAGGCATTCCCATCGTAGCTGGAATTTATCGATAGCGATTAATACATTGAGTTTAAACTTCTTGAAATGAATATCAACTTTCCACAGAATACATACAAAAAAGAAGAAACTATTAACAAGCTTCGCAATTTAGATGCAGCTTCATAAAACTTCGCAAAATTATTATAAATATTCAAATCGAGAAATCTTTGGTGTATGGGGGAGAAATTTCAATTTCCTTTGAAGGAAGTGCGACTCTGCGTAACAAGGCGGTGGATTATCCTCCGCCGGGGCTGCGTTGTATAAATTCAACAGGAAACAAACCGCCTGACTAACGCCCCCACACGTTTTATTACCGGATGAATTAATAAAAATGCCTCCTACAATTTACTAATTAATTATCAAGCTATTTTAAGAACGAACCTATCTTCAATCATACATGTATGTAAACAGTTTAACTAATTTGATGAGGTAATCAACAATATCATTTTGATAGGTATTTACTTCACCAACTTACTCGTACTCGTACATTATCATGGCGGTAAAAACGAAAATATTGCGAATTTACAGCGGTTATAACAAATAATTTGGTGTTCAACTGACGCAAGGGTATAGGTACCTATTCTAAGCATAGATAAGTAGAAACTTAGAAATATGCAACAACTAGGCTCATTTTACAAGCTGCACTCATCTTAGTACCTACTGATATCATAGATTAGAATTCCATCAAGCATTTCCACTGTTTGTAGCAACAATAGCCGCCAGTTATAAATACAGAATTATCTTGACTGTGCGCAGGCCGAGTCTGACTGACACCGTGTCACGTGACGGGATACGTGTGACGGACGCCAGCCTGTAACAAGATTTACATACAGTTTATCCCAATATGTAGTGTATATAACGCAGGCGATGATTGTTTTTTTTTATGGGGACATTCAAACAAGACAATCTAGTAGAAGCCTCGTTTCGATAGTTATAATATTCTCGCCACGGAGATGCTATTCTCGAAAGAGATAGAAAAATTTAATCGTGTAACACGAATTGGAAGATTTGGATGTTTGCATGTAAACGAGATTAATTGTAATAACAAAGTAGCGAATCTAGCCAAAGCGTTAGCGTATTGTATGGAACTATACAAATGTTAAAATCGCCAAGAGATCGCCTTCAATGTTACAAAACGTACGAGAAACTCTCTTCTTCAGAAGTGGCACAAATATTTCCCAGAACTGTGTCTCGTACAAAAAGAGCGAAAAGATTTTATTAGTCAACTGTCATAATACTTATGCCGGAAACACACTTACGTGTCGTGTCGTGGCGCGACACGCCACTAGCTAATCGCTTTCATACATTTAGTATGGTTAGAGACATATTTGGGTGTCGTGTTGTGTCGCAACGCTATCTGTCGTGGCGCCGAACTCGCCACCAATTGCGCCAGAGCGGTGGTGGGGGTTATGACGCGACACGACACAACAGGCAAATGTGTTTCTATACTGGCGCGTGCCTCGTGGCGCGAACACCTAGCAGACATATTTAATTTAATTTGCAGCATAATGATTGACGACCTTATTGAACTTGTACGTCAACGATAATTTTTTTTGTCCTCTAGGAGTTTCATTGCTAAGAGAAATTGAAGATTTAAAAAAAAAAAAAAGAGCGCGGCACGATACGACACGTTAGTGTGCACAGTCACCGTCATGCCACGTTAATGTGTTTCCGCCTTTACCAAGAAATATGAATTACTTCCTACGGATAAGTAACAAGCACCGGAGCGAGCCCTAAATAATTGCGGCTTCCATCGTAAATTACACTACAATATACAGATATCATAATATAAGGTCACGATTCAAAAGCGAGATGAAAGCAAAGAGAAGCTGTAGATTATTTAGAGCCACCTTGATATTTCGGTAGATTACCATAACTTTGCATGGACTGGTTCGAGTTTATAGATTAAATACTTGAGTTCGGTTAAAAGTAGGAATACGAATTTGATTAGTAACTTAGGCTCATTGATTGTATAATTGGTTGTAATCATTATATTGAGAGTCAACATCGATTTATGATTTTGATACCTACGCTCTTTCTTAGTTATGTAACGTTTACTGTTTTCTATATTTGCGTGTGTGCCCTGATGTGCCTGATCTTAACTAAAGTCCCATGAACTTTCGTTTCCAAACTTTTAGATTGTTAAGTTTGTTGGTGTGTGTATTTGCATATTTACGAAACACATCGCGTCATAAAGTGCAAACGTAAAACAAAGTGCTTGTAAACTTCGCGTTCTATTTTAACAAAGCTTTTGAAAAAAAATCAATTTCGTTGACTTTACACACAGTGCCATCTAACTCCAAACTAAGCAAAGCTAAAAAATAAAAAAGCTAAAAAAAAACAAGCTAAAAAATAATAAATAAAAAAGCTAAAAAATTATGGGAACCAGATAACTAATAGAATACTGATACACTTTTTTTTAAATACACACTTATTTTACATACCATATAATGGATGTTACCCAGACACAGAGCAAACATCCATGTATATCACACAAATATTTGCCCTGGGTGGGGATCGAACCCTCAACCTACAGCGCCGAGTTACTACTTACTTACTTATTAACTTAATTATATATGTTCTAGTACAAATATTTTACGACGAATGTGAATCAAACTAGGTACCCAGACAAACCCTAGGTTGGTATGTAGTTATTAAGCATTAAAAAACATTGTGGAGTTTAAATAAAAAAAGAGATAAAACAATTGTAAAATAGGTAAATACTTGATAATAATAATTAATAATTGTTCTCTTGTGCTGAGTGGATTGATACCTACACATTTAAGAAGTTATTCCGATTAAAGTCAACCGACAGTAGTATCGCGTCCGCCTTAACTCAAACTCTCTACAAGCAATGTCGAAGTTTTAAACATTTCATTCGAGTCAAACTTCTGTATCCCCATTAAAACTTCGATTGGTGGAAAACCTAGATATTCGCATTCGTTTTCATTAATTTCAATGCGAAATACGGCATGTAACTTATGTATATGCCGATACAATGTAAAACACAAGTTTGACTCAAATTAAATGTTTCTACGACGCAGTTAGTAAGTTAGTAAGCGGCACGTGCCTCAGACTGATATCACATTGTATCGGCTAAATAGATATCGATGGGTTATATTATAACCTAGCTCAAAACATATAGTACTTACGCGAGCGTATCCACGCGTGGCAGGTTGCTTCCAACAACGTTTTTTTTAATAATGACCCAATAAGAAACGAATAAAACTCATCGAACAAAACTTGACCTTAGTCGCCATTATCCTTTCCATCATACTATTATGCGAATAGACTAAGCAAGTCCCAGAGACCCCGATGGAGTATAAAATAATAGAGATGCATTGGACGAGAAAATCCCGAAAGCTCGTCAGACGAGACACTCCCACGGAAAATGGATTCCGCCTACGCCGTCTTCAGGTGGATACACCTTACAGCTGTTTTGTAATAGATAGCCTGTCTAATAACTTTAAGATGCTTACTTGATATTCAAAGCTGATAAATATAAGAATCAATCAAAATCAATATTGATCAATATGACGGCCTCACAGCTTAGTTGGTACGAGTAGTAACTCTGCCTTCAGTGCTGTAGGTTGTGGGTTCGATCCCCACCCAGAGCAAATATTTGTGTGATGAACATAGATATTTGCTCTGTGTCTGAGTGGCAGTATGTATCATGTGTATGTTAACAAAAGAAAAAACATAATGTCAATCTAGTTAGGTAAATAAATTTGCTATTATTATTTATTCTGCCTGAATCGACAGGTGAAGACCAATAGCCTCTACAATTATAATATGCATTCTATCTAATCTATATATTTATATAAAAATCAATTGCTGTTCGTTAGTCTCGCTAAAACTCGAGAACGGCTAAACGGATTTATCTTATCTTGGTTTTGAAATGTTCTTGGAGGTCTAGGGAAGGTTTAAAAGGTGAGAAAAATTCGAATAATTGCCGGGAAAACCCTAAAAACAGCCCTTTTCTTTTTCCCATACAAAAGTTTTCTAACTAAAACGTAGAGTCAATTTGAGCATTATTAGGTTTGATAATACGGGAACGGGAACGGGAACGGGTCAAAGTCAGAAGAGATTTGTAATTTAGTGATCCATCTTGTACTAGGTACCAGGCGAATTGAAATGTCAGGCAGGGTGAGATTTGTGGCCAGTGCTCTAGATCGGACAGAACTGAACCTACAGGATATTACACTTCAGGTACATAATTACCCGTACTAGTATATCTATAACTAGCTGCCAACTCCGGCTTAGCACGGGTACACTTATGAAGATAATAGGCAAAGTTTTAATACGTTAGGTTACATTATTGTAACTTTAACAATAAAATATTACCTACGAGTATGTTACTCGCTGATAATGTAGCTTTTGAAAGGCGAAAGAAATAAAGAATTTTTAAAATTGCTCCGGTAGTTTTTATTCATCCATTATTACACACCAAAATATAGAAAAAAAAACAAAAACACATATTTGTTCACTTTATAATAGGTATTTTATGCACCTACGGTTAAACATTGCTCTACGTTTATTTACTTCAAAGCAAACATACGAGTGTTTAGGTATTTACTCGTAAATGAAATTCCACTATTTCCCTTTAAACCACCTCGTGGTTTTTCAACGCTTTTCACCGCTACTCTTTTGAATACCGATAGCACTCAGTGAACTCTGCTCTTTCACAAATTGAACCAAGATCGATGATCGACTCGGGGAAGGATAAATAAAGGCCGTCAATAGAAATTTAGAAGAACTTTGAAATTAGCCAACAATATTTGGGACCCGAATACTTTGAAAAGCGGTAGCGGTTATTCAATATACTATTGTTTTATTTTGATGAACAACAACTCATTAAACTTTAGGTATTTTTTGTTCACGGATTGGTGAAGAGTTTACATAGATGAAATGCGCCACAAAACTTTATCTCATGACATTCAGCGATTACTGTGAAATACTGTGAGCTTGAATTAGTTTGATTTTGAACAGCCAGGACTAGCGTATATATTCATCTTGATAAACTAAGTCAAATGTAGTCGATAACGACAAAGTTGTCGATTCACATACAGTGAGCTAGCTATAAATCCAACTCAGTTAATTAGGGCTATAAATCCTAGCACAATCTAGCACTTCAGGTGGAGTGCCGCAGTCTCAGTGCAAACCGCTTCGCGTAAGCTAACATTGTACCATTTCACTTGCGACAACCCTAAATTACTTTACTTTTAACTTAGATTGCAACTTCATTTACATACACACACATACATACATTACTTGTTATGATAAGGTGTGACTACATCTGCATTGCGGGTCACACGAGTTGTTTAGTATCCACGGCGCGTTTAAACCGTTAAGAAAAATATTATAAAACACTGCAAAGCTAGAGATAATTATGAAGAACGTGGTTAATGCCCAAACGAGTGTCAGCACCCATGTTTCCCGGCTCTCAGCTTTCTAGCAAGCTATTAATTTAGGCCCGCTGCAACAACTTTCCAACTCGTAACTTTGCACTACTGTTTGAAACAAATTTTCATTGTATAATGAAAAATAGATTGAATAAAACAAGGCAAAGCTAAATCGCCGGAAACCCTATTTTGTGGCTGCAGAATTTTTATCCTGAATTGCTTACCTTAGCCAACTTTTACGGGAATCTTTTAACTTTGCAGTTTTCGCATTTCTTGTCAACCACAGAACGCGTTTGTTTATTTTTTTTAGTAAAAAGCACAAATTTTATTCGCAATTGCGCTAAGCCAAATACGAGCAAGTAAAGTGATTCTTTGTATAATATTTTATTTTTAAATTATCCAATACGCGCATCGTACTAAGTAATGATATATGCTGATATGAATATTTTTGTAATACCAATCTAAAAAAATCACATGGAAGGAGCAGTTGGAATAACTTTACGTAGTCGTAAAGTTGGCGTCGAGCGAATCTACGCGAATATATAAAATGTACCTACTCGTAGAGACGAGACTGCGCTGATGTTGGCTGTTCTCCAACACCATTCAGTGTATCGACACAATGCGTCAGAAAAAACAATTTATTTTTTTCTGTATTTTGCATTTATTAACTGTTATCGTTATATATGTATGTATGTTTGCTTATATCTTTAAAACTACACAACGGATTTTGATGCGGTTTTTTTTAATAGATAGAGTGATTCAGGAGGAAGGTTTATATGTATAATACATTTATTTTATTTATTTTTATTTATTTATCAAACAAACAGTTTACAAAGTATATAGTTAATAGTGTCTTAAAACCTAAGTGCATAATATAGTAGAGAACCACTGATAATTTTAGAGGTCTAATGTGATGTCGTAAATAAACACATTTTTTTACGCTTACATTGCAAATGCTGGCTGAACCCCACGAGATATATCAAAATAATGAACTACAGTATTGTATACCTTAAAAACGTCTACAAAAAAGTCCACGATGGTATTAGAAATGTCTTACGCACAGCGAAGCGGGCACGGGTCAGCTAGTTCTCTATAAATAGGAAACTTGCTCGTTTTGTTGTGTGGAAATAGCTACGAATGCATACTTTTATTACGCGTAGCATTTATTCAAACGATGTAGATAAGTTCTTAGCTACGTAGCATTACTTTTAATTTACTTCGGTATTTTATTTTTGTTTATATATTCTTGCTCAAACGTGGGATATAAAACTTGAAGACCTTCAAGGTTCATTAAAGGATTAAATTAATTAAATCTGAACAAGCAAGAGAGCTTCGCTCGGAGTGTAACCAGGAGCTTGCTGTGGTCGAATGCACATAGTAGTGGTTTACTGAGGCCAACCGCTGAATGCATACCGCGATTTAAAGCTTTATTCTTTTTGCCACAAGTTTAAAATGTGTTGACATAAATGTTTTCACTTTATACTAACGTTTTAGTTAGTTCAATGTGTAAAACTCTTCCCGTTTTACACATTGAACTAACATTTAACAAAAAAATTACAATCTCGAATTTTTCGGAACTGATAGATATAAGATAGATCGATGTTCGTAATCCTACTTACAAAATAGTTCAAACTATCGTCAAACTCGAAACGATGTAACTTTGATACTAATATTGTTACGATATTTCGTTTTCGGTTCGCGAGTAGGACCCACAATTACAGCCTCGTAAGGCCCAGAGCATTTAATTGTCCACTTTCATTACGACCCAGTGGTCTTTCCTAAAGAGTACCTTTAGGAAAGACCACTGGGTTTGACATGGGACCACACATTTTCTCCAAATCTCCAAATATAAAACAAAGTTATACTTAGTTAATTTTTCAGGTCCTTTCCAAAGGACCGTTGGGCGTTAATGAGTACAAAGCTGAAAAATGGGCCGGGCCGGAATGTCCATGTTTGTTGAATACCTTAAAAATAACTGTAGGCCTTACGAGGATTTAGATCCTTAGATCCCAACAATACACACAATCCTAAACTTACCTACAAAACTGCAACTAAAATACAATTTATATAATACTAGCGACCCGCCCCGGCTTCGCACGGGTAGCATGTTATTATACATAATAAACCTTCCTCCTGAATCACTCTATCTATTTAAAAAAAACCGCATAAAAATCCGTTGTGTAGTTTTAAAGATATAAGCAAACATACATACATACAGACGCGGGAAGCGGAAAGCGACTTTGCTTTATACTATGTAGTGATGCTCTTTGTGTTTTTTATAGTGATGGAGTGGAGGGTGCGCGTGCGGCGCAAAGTGGCGTGTTGTGGACGAGCGTGTGAAGCCGAAGGCGTGAGCGCAGGCGCGAAGGCGTAGCGCGGCGCGGTGGCGGGTGCGCGCGCGGCGGCGGCGGCGCATGCACGCCACCGGCCACACGGACCGCTCGGGCGGCGGCGGCGGCGGCGGCTCCTGGCGCCTCCCGCCCGACGAGACTTTGCAGGTCGCTGACCCCAAGTCTTCCAAGGAGGAGGTAATCTTTAAGACGAGTAATAAATGTTTTTGATGAATGCAGAATCGTTTTTTCTCAATAACCGCAAAACATACAGTTTTGTTTTTTATGACAAAGATAACTTAAGGATTTAATCTAGATAAATTAAAGACAGAAACACTATTGGTGAAACTTTTCACGATAGATTTATTTTCCAAAGTTGGCTCTTCAAAAACACTAGTTTCGTTTTTAATCAAAACTATGAATAGCTAAATAGTTCATTTTTATAATAATTCGTTAGATTATCATACTAGCTAACTAAATAAACAACAATTTTTTTTTTAAATTTTAAGGTTACAGGTTTTCAAGATAATGCAGTATTATCACTTTTCCGTTTTATCCGGGTAGGTATGGTATTTGTATGGGTTGAGTCCATACAAATACCATACAAAACGTCAAAAATTTCACCTATCACCTTAACTGTTCGACTGGCCTTACAGCTCAGTTGGTAATAGCTCTGCCTTCTGCGTTGTAGGTTGTGGGTTTGACCCAGGACAAACAATTGTGTGATGAACATAGATATTTATTCTGTGTCTGGGCGTTTCAGTGTACCATAAGTATGTATTCACAAAAAAATGTAGGTATATAAGTTGTCTATTAGTAATCTGGTTCCCATAGTACAAGCCTTGCTTAGTTTGGGACTAGATTGCGATGTGTTAAATGACCACCAATATTTATTATTATCGGAGCTAGTCTTCTAAAACGTAAAGCTATTTTTTCATATTATTCTTGTAGACTCAACTAACGTCCGGAATAAATCTACCGACTCTATGGAGGCAGTGGAATATATTTAAACATTTTATATAGAAACATGAACTAATCACGATGAAAACTTCCAGGAGCTATACGGCGGGGAGGGCCACAATTGGAAAAGCATCATCTTCTCGTTAATGGTCATCAGTTTTGTGATAGCGGGTATCGTCGTAGCAATTTATTTATTGGGGTAAGTTTGCATTTTCTGTATCGAAATCTATTTATGGATGTTTAGGGTGCTACTTTCGCGACTTACGGTATTCACCCACAGAGTACACGTACCCACAGGTGGACGAAATCTTTTTTCATAAACATCACTTTTTGTGTTGAGCGACACTATGGCGCACACTACCGTGTGCCTCTAGAGCTCAACATAGGCTAGTGTCGCACAACACATAAAGTGATGTTTATGAAAAAAAAATTCGCCCACTGTGGGTGCGTGTTCTCAGTGTTAGCCACTTTCCTTATTCTTTCGTGTTTCACGACACAAACAAATTTCATGATCAATTAAACGACATCAAACGAAGTCTAGTTATTACCATCTTTTGTTCACAGATATGTAGACGAGTTATTGTACTGGTCGGGGCGTCGTATGCGCTTAGACGAGTTCCTTCGAGGGGATCTGTCGGTAAAACGGCTACCGACAACGTGGGTGAGCCCACACCAGCTCATTTACCAGGCGGACGACGGAGGCCTGTTCGCTTTCAACACCTTCAACAACACACTCACTGTTCTAGTCACCAATCATACTCTAGTAAGTTCTTTAATTACCTAGCTGATCTTGTAATTCCATCATCATTTTATTAATTGCACAAAATGACTTTCGTTTTGTCTTTATGGTTTTATTTTTAAAGGTATAAAGTCTCTCTTGAATCTAAAGAAGTCTCTCGTAGAGCACTACGTAAAGTAAAATATCTACGAAATCAAATATTCTCTTAAAGTCCCTAAAGACCTAGGACTTATCATATGAGCCTTGAAGAGAAAAGACATTTTCTAGCTTCTCGAAAGTGCGGTTGGTTTTACCGACGCTCTTTACTATAAAATTTATGGTAGCATCCCTGATTCTCCATAATGGCATTATTATGCGGGGGCTTCGGAAGATGAAAATTTGAAAGTGCGACATTCTATTCAGGTAGTGATGAAACTGTGGAAAATACTTTATTTTAAACAAGTTTAAATCGTAATTTTACTGTAACTTGGAGTTGGTCACCCCGGCAAGTCTATTAATGTTATCGACACACACGCTCTAAAAGCTGTTATTCCAACCGCAAAATGGTCGTACAGCTCGGCTTTGTGACCACAACTTTCCAACTAATCTATTACTTATACTAGAAACTTTGTATAATATTCCAACTATGACGTTTATGTTTTGATCAAATTTAAGGTAAATAAAATAAGACATTAACTTCAACTGTATTTAAATGTTTGATTACAGAGGCAACTAAATGTACGCGGATATCAGTGCTCGCCGAACTTACGTTACGTGCTCTTTCAACACAATATCAAGGAGGTATGTCTATTGTGCCGCGGAACTTTTAATATGTTTTTTTTTCCAAAATATCAGGTCAAGTCGTTAGAAACTTTGCGCCTTGAACAACGTTATTTAAGATTTTATTTTACAGGTTTATCAGCGTACGTTTACGGCGACCTACACCGTTTATGACGTCACAAATGAGTGAGTAGCTTTTGATATTTGACGCTTGAACATCGTAAAGGTCACAGTAAAAGGCGCGAGGTTTCCGTAATTACATTTCCGACTGTAAATTGAATATCTCGGTTTCAAATTGGTTTTCAGTCGCCGCACGTTTGCCAAAAATGCTGTTTAAATTGCTCAAAGACCATCGCCATTTTGCTAAAGCAGGTTAATTAAAACTATTGTAGCTAATTGGTTCAAGCAGTAAATACTGGCTTTGAAGGAAAGGGAAATAATTATGCTCTTGAGCAATAAAAAATCATGCAGATAGGTATATTATATATTTTTTCATATTTATTGCGTTCCTGAAGTGATTCGTGAATTGTGTGGTTACGAAGAGGTGAGCAAAGAAAGCAAAGAAGCAAAAACGGGTTACGAGTTACGAGCGAGTATTTAATAATTATAAGGATTGGTTGTGAAAAAGTTTGTCCAGATTTCAGCAAATAATTTTGTTATGATCTACGATTTACCTTGACTTTTCAGTTCTCCTCCACGTTTTCTAAAAAAAATTGTTTTCTACTGGAACAATTGCACATCAACTGTTTAAGAACGCAATTAACTCGAGAGGAAATTGCTATAAAAAGTAAATGGTGAAGAGTTATCTGCAGCCCGGTTTGTTTTCTCTTTCAAATCATATTCTTGCGAATTCACGTGCGCTCGTCGTCTCACGGGTGAAGAAATCGATTTGATGAGGATAAAATTTGAAACTTTGAGGCTTTTATTTTGATGCGGCAGTAGTCGATCTTTGAGGCTCAAGGTCAATTCTTTACATACTTCGACGAACGCCGAAATATACTGCACTACGGAGATAAGAAACATCTTATGGGTAAAAGTAGTTAATTCTATAAAGTATTTATCCGCTGATTTGCTGTGGCTTTTACAGAATGTAGTTGGGGTTTTAAACCTGATAACGCTGCATGCTATTCAATAGTTATCCTTGAATATTTTTCCTCATAGTGAACTTCTGTCTAGCCACCACATACCACTCTTTGGCGAGGGTCAAAGGAGTTGGGACTGGCAGCACGCGTCATGGATGGGCACAAACGGGTCACTACTGCTGGTCGCCGACAACGAGGTGCTGGCTCTGCCAGGGCCACCGGCGCGGAGGTCCCAGCTGCTGCAGCTCACTTATGACGCAGTGCCAGGCAGGGTGTACAATGGAGTTTCAGATTGGTTATATCAAGGTAATGGAGCTTAGCACAGTTTTTTTTTACAAATTATTGTAAACCTATTTCTCATGCTTATTTTTCTCTTCTACAGAGGAGGTGACGAAAACAGCATCGGCGATATGGGGCTCTCCAGACGGCAGTCTTGTGCTATACGTCCAGTACGACGATACTGCCGTCTCCGAGCTGAAGTTCCCGCGAATATCCGAGGGCATCGGCGGAGCGGGCGCATCCCGGACGGGTTACCTGATGCCCGCTTTCAACAACAACATGCACACAGTCTTCCCTGATCATGTTACAATAAGATATCCTACGGTAAATATATTTCTATTGTATAATTGCTATTGTTCTTAAACAAAGTTATTGTATTACTATAAAGTAAAACAAAAATAGATGCAATAGTGAATGGTGCTCGTCTACGTCGCTCTGAGTAAAATGAAACACTATTGCAATAACAGTCTTGATGGAGCTATAAACTTCTTACAAAGATATATTTCTTTCTTCTTGTTTGCTACGTTAGTGTTATTTTAGCGTTTATTACTTTTGCAGCCTGGCAGCTCTATACCTAAAGTGACTTTATGTATAGTAAAAGTTGAAAACACGTCCTCTACACCACAGAAATGGGAAGTTAAGCCTCCTAATACTCTAGATGGAATGTACGTACGAACTTTTAATTGTCCGAATATGCAAATATCTATCCGAATATCTACGGAATATTCATTAAACATTTTACTTTCAGGGAGTATTATCTCATATCAGCCCAGTGGGTGGGCCAAGATAATTCTCACGTAGGTTCAGTGTGGATGAACCGTGCACAAAACCTTACTGTTTATAGTAGCTGTTACGCGCCCAATTGGACATGTACCGAGGTATTGATGACTATTATATAATATATAAATATATAGTTGGTACTTATACATTATAAAAACTGGGGTTAAAAATATAAAACTTTAAAAGCTTAGAACTTCAATTAAAATATTTTTTTAGACTCATTCAGAAAAAGCGACGGATGAACCTTGGCTGGAAGTACATCAAAAGCCTGTGTACTCCGAGGATGGTAGTGCGTTCCTTCTTCTGGCTGCAGTTCAAGAAGGTGGTGGCCAGTACTACACCCACATCAAACACGTGGATGTAAACCGACAACGAATAGCTGTTCTCTCGCATGGGAGGGTGGAAGTGACTGAAGTCCTTGCGTGGGACCAGGAAAACCATTTAGTTTATTATTTAGGTAAGCTGTTTCCACAATTAATATATTTTAGTTTCAAACTAACTATTATTAACGAACTACTTTGCTTTTTATTTAAGGGTTAGACAAAGAAAAGTTGTACATACCTAAACTACATCCCGAAATGATGAAGGAAGCTAATCAAATTAAGTATTTAGATTGATAGCAGTTGAGTGATTTCCTAAAAATGGAACCAACTAACTTTATGTCCTCGTCATGCTAAAAATCGCTTTTATTTCATTTTTATCATTGGAGCAGCACGTTTTGATGATTGGGGTTTGTGTGGTATTTTGTGGTTGTTGAACAGTGTGGGACTTTTTTGGGTAAAGTCGTTGGTACTAGGGCTCGCTGACGCAACATTTTGATCAAACAGGTAGTGCAGATAGACCGGGCCAGAGACACGTATATGTGGTCCGGGACCCGAGCTACGGAGGCGGCAGTAACTCCGTAAGAGCGCGGGCTCAAAGGGAGGAGCCTCGTTGCCTTACCTGCGAGCTATCGGTGTGGCCAGCGCGCCTGCATTATGCTAACTGCTCTTTCTGGAGAGCGAAGTTCTCTCCGGTGAAACCAAGTGTTGGCATAACGCATTACGTTTTGGAATGTGGCGGCCCTGGACCTCCTCTGGCTGGACTACATGATGCCAGAACTCATAAACTAGAAAGAATTTTATATGACACGAGGCCTTATAGGTAAGTGTGAGGGCGAATGAAGTGTGCGTAACCTCTTTTGTGACTTGGTTTGTGTTTTTTTACTTGAGCGTGTGATTTTCAGATCAGTACGATTACGCGAGTTGGCGCTTCCTACTCGAAGGTCATTCGATGTTCAACTGGGCAGCGGTTCCAGAGCTAGAGTCCAGCTACTCCTGCCACCGTCCTGGCGAGAAGAGTTGAGAGATGCTGCCTTTCCGGTGCTTGTTTACGTGTATGTTTCCTATACTCTATGTATCTTTTAATATAAATGATTCATCAAATATGAATCATGTCGGTTCACTCAAGCTATTTAATTTGATTTCAACAGTATAACTTTACTTTACAGAGACGGCAGGCCTGGCAGTCAGCAAGTGACAGAAGAGTATCTTGTTGACTGGGGTTCGTACATGTCATCCCGGAATGACGTGGTTTACGTGAAGTTAGATGTGGCAGGCTCGCGCGGTATGTCTCGGACATTGTTACGAGGAAGACTCGGAGGGGTTGAGGTTGCTGACCAGTTGGCTGTTATTAGGTAAGACAGCTAACAACTAAACTTTTCTGGGGTTTTCAAAAAGAAGAAATTACTAACTGGACAGATGAAAACTTTAAAAACATTAAAAACTTTAGTTTATGGTTCGCGGAAATACATTTAATTTCCAGCAATGAACGAAAAGGCCGGATATCGACGCTTCCATAAAAAGTTAAATAAATAAATAAATTAAATACTGGTAGACATTTTTCACATCGCCATCCAGCCCCAAACTAAGCAAAGCTTGTACTATGGGAACTAGATAACTGATAGAATACTTATATACGTTTTTTTTTTGTAAATCCATACTTATGATACATACTACACACCCAGACACAGAACAAAGATCTATGTTCATCACACAAATATTTGCTCTGGGTGGGGATCGAACCCACAACCTAGCAATGAACGAAAAGGCCGGATATCGACGCTTCCATAAAAAGTTAAATAAATAAATAAATTAAATACTGGTAGACATTTTACACATCGCCATCCAGCCCCAAACTAAGCAAAGCTTGTACTATGGGAACTAGATAACTGATAGAATACTTATATACGTTTTTTTTTTGTAAATACATACTTGTTAGGTTCCCACTTGTTGCACTTCTTACAGTGCAGACAGTTTTGAGCTTGTTGTTTTCTATGAATATATATTTTTACAATGACTGCTTGTGCTATTGCTATTGCTGTGTGTCATTATGGTTTTCATAATATTTAGCAGAGGGCGAATTTTATTGTTATTTTCGCACCTAAAACACTTACATTTTTCTCTTTCCAGATATTTATTAGATACGTTGAAATACTTGGATGTTACCCGCGTAGCAGTGTGGGGCTGGGGCTACGGCGGCTACGTCACCGCTATGTTGCTGGGTTCGCAACAGTCGACGCTCAAGTGTGGAATTGCAGTATCACCCATCACGGATTGGCTTTATTATAGTAAGTATCTATCAATATGTACTTATTTATACATATCATTTTTCTTAGAATCTTAGATATTCTGTCAATTTTATTTAGGCCGAAGATATCACTTTTGTAACTAAAATAGTTACGTCTTCGAGGTGTATTTTTAACTGTTTTCTATATATTCTAGACGCAGCGTTCACGGAGCGAACCCTCGGCCAACCGTCAGTCAATTACAAGGGTTACGTAGAGTCTGACGCATCGCAGCGAGCGCATCACGTGCCTGCTCACGCGTTGTATCTCGTTCATGGCATGGCCGATATGAGCGCGCCATATCCACACGCATTGCAGCTAGCAAGAGCCTTGACTGATGCTGGCGTCCTGTTTAGATATCAGGTAATCTTTTGCATTATATTGCCTTTACTCAAAAGTTTTTATAAGAAACACAAGACGTTATCACTCAACGGGGACGCGTTATCCACTTGATTTATATAGCTAAAAGGATGAAACATTTGTTAAAAAACCGATCAGAAAATAGAATAATTAATTGCATAAAGAACCACAATATTTAAAAAATACAAGCTGACCGTTCCCGTTCCCGTTCCCGTTCCTGTTTTCCTGCTTTTCTCTTGAAATTTTTCCTGAATTTTCTTTGCTATAAACCTCACGGAGCCCGAGACCTTTCCAACGAATGCAAAACCGTGGAAATCGGTTCGTGCGTTCTGGTGTTATAGCGTCAGGAAGGAAAACCCGACTTATTTTAATATTATAGATTATCCTAGACATTTTGCTAACATAGATATTCTATAATCCAGACTATATGAACTCAACCCGATAACACTGGTTTATGGTGCGTCTCATTTGTTCTGGTAGGATATCAACATACAATTTCAATGTTTTATTTCCAGGCGTATGCCGACGAAGGTCACAATTTGAAAGGCGTGATCGAACACGTTTACCGCTCAATGGAAGACTACCTGCGTGTTTGCCTCTCACTCGACCCTGAAGACACGAAACTACCTCCACCGGATAGATAAGAGTAGGATGTGCAAATTTAGAGTTCGTTTCAATCAATGTGACTACCAAAACATCTCTAAATGAAAGTTCATTTCTTCTTCGAAATGAAACAGATAGTTGGTGGAAATTAGATTTTAACCCCTCGGTGGTGAGGTTTCATTAGATCCTAGATAAAAAAAAATGTTTTTTTTTTTTGAGCTAGTTCCGTGTTCTGCAGAATATTCACATCTGTGGATATGACTACCAATATCCATTTGTCATGTTAACAATTATGTTTTTGTAAATATGTAAAATGAGAATAGTGCTTTAATAAAATGTGTTCCCCAAGTTTGTATTCTAACCTAAGGTCTTTACCACAAAAGATAAAATAATCAAATGCCATAATTGCCATAAGAATACAATGACTAGTAGGTAAAAAATTGTATGCAGTCATTGTATAATTTTCAATGGTCGGTTAATATCCTCCAGCAACGCCACAATCGAAAATTCAGATAACCAACCGTTGATGCTATTGATATTAAGAGTCTAGCAGTTGAAGAGTTAATAAAACGAATTACTTTACCTTTTGTGATAAGATCGTTTGGCAAGCAAGACTATGTGTGAGATCCTGTTTGTAATAAGCTAGAGAAATAAAGTGTTATTGAGGTATCGCATGACTCTATATGATATAGAAATTATAAGGTTGTTTTTGTATTGAAAACGAAAGGCTACATAAACACTAAGATATACCTTCGAACTAAACTTTCGCTTTAGCACCTTAAACTATCCTCAGCTGAGAATTAACTTTTAGCTAGGAAATAAATTCAATTAAATCTTAACTATTGTAGATATTTGGGGTTGTCTTAGTAAAAATAACAATTATCTCTCGAAACGATTGTGACTCATAGAATTTTGAGCTTGTTCACTTTGGCTTTACATTTTTCTACTGCGCTTTTACCTGTCAATCATTTATATCCTATCTCTAAATATTAACGAAGAAATTCAACTACCACGTAGATCTACTTATCGTAAAAATAGTAACTAAATTAGTAAACTAACTATTTGTGCAACAAGAAAGATAACTAGGACATTGTTTGTCGAAATCCTGGGTATTCAATATACCTACAACACATAGTACTTATATAATGAAGATTTGAATATAAAATTAAGCAGGTGAAATGAAGTTGTGCTAACTGTGTAATTAAATGTAGGTTTTCAAATAATTTAATTTAAATTAATATAATCTGTAAACCTTATTTACCTAGAACATATTGACAGTTTTAAATCATACTTACTAGGTGACCATATCTTACTGTACTCGTATATTATTTGTAATAATATTCGCGTTTTTACAGAATGAATACCTACTATTAATATAGAATACGTAAAATAAAAAGAGCTCTCAAGATATACTTAACTAGATGGCTGACCCAAATCATTAACAGAATTATATTAGAATATATATTCTATATTATTATGGAGATGTGTTATATGACACAAACATCTCCATAATAATATAGGATTTAGATTCATTATGATATATTATAATAACATATTTTTCATCATTTGTCACCTAGTAAAACACGCAAATAGAATTTTCCCTCTATTGTTCAATATAAAAATCAGAAATATTATAATGAGGAGCTTATCATTTAATTAAGGACTTGGAAAAACGTTTTGAAGATTACCTTTAATAAGTTTATTATGAAAAACAAAAGTGAATAAATATAACATTGTTAACCTCATATAAAATGTAAATCGTGTAAATGAATAGAAAGATATTGAGTGAAAATAGTGTTACTTGTAATGTTTAGGAATGAAGTGACCTTGATCATCCTTTAACCTTAGCTGCTTTGGCACCAATCATCATCAATAGTCTACTAAAATATCGAATGAAAAACAGGTTTCAAAAACAGCTACGCTACCTACTGTTGCTGTCGTAGCAGTTCGTAGCACTAGCGATACGATCGTAAAGAAGTCTGCTAAAAATATCAAATAAGTCATTTTATTTTAAACTGAGCAGATATCATTATATTGGTGTGGCAGTATTTTATTTTTACTGCAATTTTATAATATTTTATGATCAAAGTGACAACAAAGGTCTTTGGATTAAGCTATCAAAATAAAGCAATAGTTCAGAAAAAGACTTCTCTATGCGAGGTGCCTAAATAGAAACAAGCATTTTAAATTAAAATATGTACAAAAGTTATTAAATCAATTACAGTGATAGCAAACAGGTTTTAAAATTCGTTACATTACAGTAGAAATTTAATAGTTGACATAACTTTACGAGTAATAAGATTGTACAAAGTAATATATGAATTGAGCTGAACGATTTGCCTTCCCGATAGATATTTCGTTAGTATAGCATTAATGTTCTTCAATAATGTTTTAATATCACTATTTGAGTAAATAACTAGATGTAGATTGAAATGATTTATAGAGTAATAAGTACGTACAATATCATAATAATACCTAATGCTGAGTATGAAAAGTTAAAGCCGCTACGCGGAACGCTAGTTGAAAAATATACCGATTATACCACTGTTGTTGATTTCAAAGTAATATTAATATTTAGGTAACTTCATTGTTGTTGTATAGAGTATTAACGTTTGCCGATATTTGTAAGTGTTATCGGATACCTGCATAGACGCATATCGTACATTCCATGTTTGTGAAGACTGCCAATTTGGTCTAAATTTTACAATCATTGTAATAATTAAATACCTACGATACGTCGATGAGATTAATTTCAATTGCCGTTATGGTCTTATAAGGATGCTGTGATTCTTCTATTGCGTAATTTTAATGATAATAAATAAATTAAATATTAATATTATTATAATGTCTCCATCTGACATTACGTAGGGCCTAGTGAAATCGAATTCGTTATAATTATTATTAAAAATAAGGTGGTCGTTAATTTAAATAATTTGTAATTCTTCCATTGTAAAAACAATAAAGCTTTGTTCCCGAAACGTTTTATGAAACAGACAATATAGAACGGGCTACGTGTACCCACTCAACTGAGATTTTACCTATAGTTAGAATAAAATACGAGAGAGTTCGGAAACCGGGTGCTTTAAATTTTAGGTACTTACATCATGTTTGTGTATGTATTTATTTGATTAGCGATTGTTCTCTAGTTATACAACACGTTGTGACTTACTAGTGAACGATAGTGCCCTTGCACTCGGTATGCAAGGGAAACATGCCGAGTGTGAATGTGCAATACAAACGCTAGTTCGTACTATTATTGTAAGAAATTATTTCAAACATGAAAATATCTAGTCAGTTGTGATTCTTGCAGCTAACGAATGCAGTCAGTAAATTTGATATGGTACAGTTTTGCCTTAAATTACTCCATCAACAGATCTAAATTATATAAACTTTTAATCACACACGAATACTGATATCGCAAGTCAGAGAGCGGAGGTCAAAATCCTTAGATGCAAGAATCTAAGCTATAACCTGTTGATAACACCAATTAAATTCATAAATTATATTAGTAATTTTAATTAAATAAATAATATAAATACCGGGTTGTTATTAAATATTAGCACAAAGGTGTTCTAGAAAATTGTTTGCACTTCGCTTCTCTCCTAACTTTTACTCGTTTCCAAATTATTCTAGTCCTTAGTCTTCCATTATTGCAGCTTCCAAACTCTGATCTTTCTCTTGAAGCAGGAATGTAGGAACTATGTGATGACTATGTCAATTATTTCATATTTCCGACTCTTGAACAGCTGTAGTGTATTGTTTTGTTTGTCACTTCTAATTAACTTCGATAAAGAGTCTCTAATGTTTAGATCGTGGTCCTAGTTTGTTCAGATTCTATGGATGTGGTATTATCAATGTGAATGTAATGCTGTGTTCTAGGGTCCCTGCAAATCAAGCTATACTGTACTCGGCGTACATAAACCAGTGGTTGACCACCACCATTTCGTGCCATGAACGTTGATGAAGCAAAAGATCTGATGAGTTTAAAAATTACACCAATTAAAAGTTAATGCTAAGCTTCGCACACTCATTATGTGATGTCGAGTGCAGTTGGAATGCAGTGTAGTGTCCGCCTTCGTAACTCTAGCTAGTGTTGCGGATCGCCCTTAGCGGTAGTGTTGTAAACGCGGTACTGAATACTATCACAAACCCATGTGCTACCGATTGTACTTTTTACTTACTCATCTTCTGATGTGGAAGCACCTTTGTTAACATCGGTAACGCTGCTGATTGAGCCTGAATAAACCTGTTCTAGTATTCAGTAGCGCATCGTTTGATGGCCCTAGATAAATTCAACTTAAAGTCAACTTAAAACGTTATTGTTATTCAGTGTTAAATCTTGTCGTCTCGTTTAAGAATTACAGTGTTGTATAGATTGGTACGTTTCATTTGTAAAATCTTATATTATTCTGTTAAATTGTAAAGTTTCTTTGAATAAATAAAATTTTAAAATTTACATAATCGTTCATCGGGCAGTTTTATTGAATTTATTTGTTTGGTAGATTTAAGTTCGAATGGCTAGGCCCACCGTCTCTGTACTTTTGAGACCACATCTCGGCGCTTCTGAAGAACCTCTCAAGGTGTTCGTCTTTTATGGCGTTGTCTGCTGGGGAGACCGCGGCATTGCAAGTGCTGCTGCTGAAGGCTCCATCAGAATTGCAATTGGAACTTGATAGATTGCGCACGAGCTCATAGTGAGAAAAGTTCATGGACATCAATGAAGCGTTATCGATTCCGTGGCTGAAGTTTGAGGGACATACGTCCATGAACATATTCATTGGTCCGCGTCTTACTCGGCTGCCCGGTGTACTTGTAGCAGTAACACACTCTCCATTCACTAACTTGCTCTTCTTCAGTCTTCCCAATGCGAGATCCAAAGATCGAACTGCTTCGTTCACGTTAAAAGATTTTCGTTTACCAGGTTCGCTTTTCAATTTCACTGGAGTACTATTGTTTACAGATTTGGCTTTGTTCATTTTCTTATCGGACTCGTCGGTATCCATCATTGATAAATTGATTCAAATTGCAAAAAAAAATTTATTCAAAAATTATCGTTTTGTATTTTTGGTCAACAGATGAAAAAGACACTGACATTTTAAAATTTGCAACGAATTCTCCGATTATTTTTCACGCCACCTGCTGTAAGCGCCATCTATCACACCCATTTACAACTAAGTACTTACCTACTAAACGTAAAAAACAGCTACCCTTCACGCACCCACAGAAAGAGGGTTCATGAACGGAGAATGATATAATAATCAGTCGCTAGATGGCGGGAGCAGGTCTAAATTATTAAGTGTAACAAATTCGAATTCGTTTAGTTTGGGAGAAAACAATGGGCAATGAATAATATTGTTTCTAATCAATCATAAAATTATTATTTACAAATTTCGCTCCAACTTTGCTCTAGCTCTAATAATAAGTTACCTAAATACTCTAGGTAATAGTTGGAATTTTGTGGCTCTAGGTACCAACGATCCTGGAAATTCGAGCAGAACGAGCATAGGCGTGACATGACCAACATTTTAGGCTCCTAAGTATTCAGCGCGTATTATTTTGGCGGGTAAGTAAGCATCGCAGAGAGCTGCCGTGGTAGGCGCCAACGCTTCTATCTCAGCTTTCACCCCACTTGCTAACATCGCGCTTAGTTCTTCTTTGATGCAAATACCTGAAAAAGTTACTAATCTTAGGAAGCTAATCAGAGTTTTTGTTCTACGTTATCCTGTACAGCATCGCTCACGTGATAGATACTCGGATAAAATATCCAATCCTTATTTAGGTTAGGTACTAAATATTAGGTATTATCATTATTACCTACCCGTTTAGTTTTGTTCTAGTCATTATTTTTGTGAAGATACAATAAAACATTTTCTTTATAAAGTCTTACCAACAGCATTGACCAAATAAGGTCGTTTCAGCAGAGAGTATAGTTTCCTCTTGTCTAGATCGTTGAGTAATAGCCTCGCTTCGTTGGGCGCGAGCGTCATGACGTCATTGTGCCGAGCACCAAGCAGAAGGAGGGAACTGCAGGCGAGCGAGGATGATAGGTGGGATTGAGCCTGTAATAATACCCACAACTTTAGGTAGGTCAGCTAGTTTGTTGTGTCTCTAGACTTTTTTTAGTTCAATGATCAAGTTCAGCTGAGCATTGTGCCTTTGAAATGTGTGGTGACCAGTGAATTTATAAAGTGCTTGATAATCCTAAACTTAGACAATAATTTAAAGTCTCTACCACTAAATTTACTTTATCTCTTTATTTAAATAATAAAAATAAAATTTAGTTAAAGTTTATTCCTAGCCTATTATTGTTGCTAAAATCCGAATGATCAGTAATGAGTTACGCTAATCGTGTCTCGTATCTGGGAACGCTAAGTCAAAGTCAAATTATTATTAAAAAAGACTGGCCTCACAACTCTGTCTTCTGCGCTGTAGGTTGTGGGTTCGATTCCCACCCAGGGCAAATATTTGTGTGATGAACATAGATGTGTATTCTGTGTCTGGGTGTGTACTATGTATAATAAGTATGTATTTACAAAAAAAAAAGTATATAAGTATTCTACTAGTTATCTGGTTCCCATAGTACAAGCTTTGCTTAGTTTGGGGCTAGATGGCGTTGTGTGTCAAATCCGCCAATATTTATTTAATCGTTTTATAAACTAAAATGTCATGAAAAAGAAATAAAATAATAGTTCCTCACCAACGATCCATATTTGTACGTCAGAAATATTTCAAAACCGTGAGGATCGGCGTCGATGAGAGCCAATGCTCGCAGTTTTAGTTCGTTGCAGAGTCGACACAAAAGCTGCCTGGTGCTGACGTCAGGATAGCCTTTGCCCTGACAAAGGTAATATTACTTAGCGGTTTACCCTTGGTTTTAAATCTATCTACATAAAAATCAATGCCACTTTTCGTTGTAATTACTCAAGAACGGGCTCACCTATCCAAACCAAATGTTTAGGCTTCGTTCGGACTATTTAGTAGATGGTTTATGTGAAGTTTGCACAAAATGGGTAGAGCTGTTCTTCATTTATCACATTTTTTGTAACAAATGAATTCAATAATAATTGGCGGATCATTTTGTAAATCGGGATTGTGCTGTCAAATTGAAACTTTTTTCAGTGTTGACAGGGAACAGGAACGGGAACGGGAATGGGAAATTAGCATACTAAAGCAATACGAAGTTCGCCGGGTTAGCTAGTAAATTATATATATATTCCTACGATTTTGGTCTTACCAAGGTTGTTTTTAAGTTGGTCTACCTACTCTAAAAATCGGTAGCAGGCTTAGATAGGTTTAAAGAAATTTATTCTCAAAAAAGACATTACAGTCACTTACATGAGAAACATAATATTAGGGTAAATAATTAACAAACGTCGCTCAAAACTACATTCAGTGTTCTAAACTAGATAGCTCAACATTGCTTCATTTTTGCACTCATACAATGCATTTAAAGTTATTGTTTTAAGTAAGTACATGATTGAGTTATATATTGAGTAAGTTTTAATTTAAATGCATTGAACGAGCTTACATTTTTTATAATTGATGGTAGTTTATTATACAGCTGTGCGCCTTCAAAAGTAAACATTCTTTTACCGTGATTTGTTCTGGCCTTGATACCCTTAGATACCCATTATCATGCGTTGAATAAGTGACCTAAACTATCGCTGGACACCCCAGTAGATTAACTTAGTAGTATTAGTTGAATATAATAAAGCAATCATCACAATTCTTAATATTTTCGACCATACAAATAGCAATTTAGTAAGTTACCGTTATAATGATGACAGGAGCCAATCTAACCAATGCTCCTTCGTCAAGCAGCTTCTGAAAAATGGCATCTTTTTCCACAACTAGAATGTACTTTGCATTTGTTTTGAATTCTTTTATTCCGTTTATATCCTGGGGTATCAATACTCCTGTAAAAGACCCGGCATTTTATCATAGAAGGGAGATTTGAGCAAAGTTAACCATAAGAATGAATTGAAAACGACCCTCGACCAAAAGAGCTTGCTGCGTAGAAATCCTAAGCGCAGTCAGATAATACCATTAGCGGTCACTCATCCACTTCACTCAAATATACGCATTCGAAGGAAGTAAGTATCAAAGATCACTGTTATGATGATATATACCTACAGTTTCGGTTAAACAAGTGAAGAACTTACCTAAATAGAGAGATAACTTACTTTATTTAAGACTTTTTGAAAGATTAAGTTTAAAACCTACCTCCTGCGGTCATACAATCGGTAAGACTTCCGTTTCTATGGTGCATCGTCAGAGGGCCAGCTATCAGTCCTTTAGCGGTGGCCACTATACCCAAACTCCAAGGTGGCGTCTCAAGCAGACAGCAAACGTCTCTGACTGCCACGTCCAAGTTACTCTGATTACGAAGCCGGATCACATTTTGATAAAATAATTCTCTGTAAGTTAGAATTTACATTACGTAGGTACTTATCTCCGATTTATAATAGTGGCACCTACACCTAACCCCTGTACTCGCAAGGATCGTTAGTTAGTCAGTTCGTGTGAGCTACTCTTGCTTGATGTCTAGGCTTAGCGACTGTTATAGTCAGAACCGAAAATTTAACTTGACCTTCGGAACACTTCTGTGTTCCGAAGGTCAAGTTAAATTTTCGCTTGGCATGTGTGATGAGTGGCATGGCACGCTTCTGCGTGCCATGCCACTCATCAATTTAGTAACTACGCTGAATATTACTGCTTAATTTAACCATACGTGACAGGTTGGAACAATAATAACAGCATTCATACACTGATACCGCTACTCTGTCATTATTGACGTCACAAATAACCGTTAAATCATGAACTAAAGAATCCTAACCCGTTAGCATGGCGCTACCCTTTGGCAAAGGTTTAAAGATAATAGTTTGTTTTTACCTTCTGGTGACAGTCAAGTTCTTAGAAAGCAGTTCATGTACTTTTGTTAGAACAAAAACAATGGTATTAAATCTTGTTTTGTCTTCGCTACTGGAGTATGTAATGGTAGTCTTTTTAGCGTGGTTAAACGATTTAAGCGTCACCCTAAAAAAAAACATTATGGTATCTTTGTGGACTAGAACAAACATGTTGTATTTTACGAAAAATCCATTTGTACATGACCGAGATTCGAACCCACGACCGTCGGATCTTAACTCGCGGCACACAAAGCCAATACGGTATTTTTTTTTAAATACGTGTTAATATTCTAAATAGGATTGTAACTTACCGATCTAAATCGTAAATACAGTTACTCCATAACCTTTGGTTTCTTATAATCATTTTCGGTGTTTCTCCATTTTCTGCGCTTTTATTTATATCTTCGAGAATATCTTCTACTCTTTTGATCAACGATTTTCTTACATCATTTACTTCCTTTATGTAAGTTTCTGCTGGCTTTGCAGCAACTAAAAAGTAATATTGGAAAAATTCGCAATGAAGAGTAAACCAAAATTCATTTGAATGTATAATGTAGAGATGAAAGATGAAAAATATGTAAAATCCACATTTTGATCACGAAGTTAGTACACCAAACAATATAAGTATAACAATGCTGGAGAAAGAAAATAGTCCAAATATTTACCTTCGGGTTTAGCTTTCTCTTTTATAAGGTTTTGAACTTCAGTAAAATCTAATTTACGCTGAGGCAACAACATTCCTCCATCTTCCTCATTCAGACTAGTGACCTTTTGTTTACAGAGCTTATCAATCGCAGCTACCAGCTTTGGATCCTGCTTGAATGCCGTCGGATTCGAAACCAAAACTTTTGTCAGCTTCGACAAATCCTTATTCATTAACTCCATCCTATAAAAAAAACGTCTCAAGAAGCATTGAAAACGGCAATAAATGACAAACAAACCCGATGGATCTCTATAAAATAAACCACCGGTAAAAGTGATGATGATCCCAACATACCTAGTGGCGAGATGTTTATCAACCGCAAACAATAACAGCTTCACAAAACGGAGCTCGTAAAAGGGCCACGAGACAATGGGACAGATCCTCGAGTGTTTTTATGGCGAAGTCGAGTGAACAAGCGAACGGGACCAAATCATCGTCGGTGGCGCATCCGACTTGCGCTCACTGAAAAAATGTCACAATAGATTTAATCGAGAGATAGTCGAGGCAGGCGTCTCGAAGAGCAGATGACACGGCGTGACGACCTCACAAAGGGCGTGAAATGACGTCATAATAGCCTCGAATTATCGCCCCCTCTGTCTCAGGGCAAATATTTAACATCAGCCCCGTTTTTATCCTTCTTCTTAAGCAGGAGACCATAAATAACAGGGTTACGGCAGACAAATGATGCGCACCGTTACCGCATAGGTACTTTGTTATTCGTGACATATTGCAACGAGCTGATGTTTATGTCTTATTATGGATGCTCAGGTGATTTATGGTTTTGCTGCAGGATTCTTGGTAAGCCACCACTTACTGATTTGCTTTCTTGGGAATGATAAAGTGCGGTATGGAGCTATTAATTTATCGAACGTATAAAAAAAGCACACTAAATTAAATAACAAACGAATCATTTAGTTTCTAAAATTCTGTATCTGCTGCTACTACCGCTACGGATGCATTGCAGAATTTTTATTAACCTTGACCCTTATGAAATCATATTATGCACTGTGTAATTGACGCAATTGAAACACTTGAGGTGTGAGAAAGTAACCACGGCAAAGAGTTCCCAGTGCCTAGGGCCGCGGCTCCCCGAGGCGCGCCGATAGCATCAGCGGGTGACAACCCGCACAAATACCATACAAATTGCTCGATGGCTTCTCCAAATTGATTGTTGCAATTATTCGGCGAACCCTTTCGCGAGTCGCGACCGCGGGGAGGTGAGAAACCACTTATCTATTCCCTCGATCACTCGACCCAACTCTTTGATGACGGTGTGAAGCAACAATCCCTAAGATCCAGTCAGGAGGTCGCCGCGGGACTGCACCCGGTCGTTTGCCATTATTTTTTGTCACGATCTAAGATTCAAAACAGATTGATAAGGCCTTTGTAATTTACGATTCATAGAAAGTCTTTAACGACTTTCAGTTTGATGAAGTTGTCAAGGGTTGAGAAATCAGATAGACCAGAATTTATGGCAAAATGGTGGCACATTCAAAGAAAATAAACAGGTGGCGTTTGAACTTTACTTGAACTTTACCTCTGCATCATCTTTTTTTTTAATTTGAGCGACGATGCTAGCAAAAATTTAAAAAAAGCTTAACATTATCGTCGCCCGCAAAAGCTCTCGACATTACATTCAGCAGCTTCCCACAAAACCGTCCTCTAGAGTGGTCAGCGAGGCGGCACTAAACACAACAGTTATGAAAATAGGAAACAGTGTTGTTGTATTGTGCAGTGGCGGCTCGAGCCACGGGGAGCCGGACCACAATGGACCACCATAGCGCTATCTCGATGGACGATACGTGAACGCCTAATTGACTGCTCAAACGTCATTTTAATACAACTTTATTGAATACCGAATACGCAATTAAAAATGTAGAGTGCTACTGCTAAAATAGCTGTATGGTATTTAATCGACAAGTAGATAAATATTTTATAACCAGAATAACTTACAAAAACTAGATCTTATGTTTTTAACGAATTTTTATTTTGCAAATCATGCAGATATGAGTGATATGGTCCTTGCTTGATTTGATTTATTGTTACCTTTGTAGTCCGGTATTATATAAGTACCATTAAAACACATAAAATCTTTGCATTAAGATCACCCATATTATTGAAACCCACATTCCCACAAGCGGTCTCTACGAAATCGTAACAGTTTCTCACATTTGAGTGGCTACTTAGCATTGTACGCTAAACAATGCTTACAATTGCTACTAAGTTATCGGAATACGTCTACGCGGCGATTGTGGCTGAAGAGCTTACTTACAGGGGTCTATTATAATGATTGTTTAATTGTTCGGTTTGTAAATGATCGCTATTTTATTCCAATAGTATGCATGCAACTTATTTTTACATGAGATTGGAACTTCCTACTAATATTATAAAATGCTAAAGTTTGTGAGTTGATGTGTGTGTGTGTGTTGGTTTCTCTTTCACGCAAAAACTAAAGAACGGATTTAAATGAAACTTTACAGTAATACATCAGAATAACACATTTAGGCTACTTTTCATCCAGTTACCACCCGTGCGATACCGTCTTGATCTTTCAAATGAGGCCTAAGTTTAAGTAAATTCATTTCAATATTAATAGGTTTGTTGTTTACTAAGTTCTATAAAAACAAACGAATAGCAATAATAGGGAACCTAAACAAGCAGTGGCGGTGTCCCGCTGCGTTCAATATTGTATCTGTTCCGTTCTCACCCCACTTCACCCCGTGCATTTGCATACACAATGCAACTGTCGTATATTAAACGTTGTAATTATGCAATGCAGCAGATTTATTGCCAAAAACAAAAGCTCTCGAGTGCATTTAACCCTTTTGTTTAGCGTTGCTGAACGGGCAGCGAAACGCGATGCTCATTTAGGGGGTAATTAATAAAAAAGTTCTCATAATCCCGAGCAATTAAAATGATAAAGGCAAAAAATAAACAATGATTTTGACCTTTATTTTGAAATTTGGATGGAAATATCACGCTAGATTATTATTATCCATTTCAGTTGTTTTTTTAATCGAAAATTACTAGATTTATTATTTTTATCTATAAGATCCATGTTAACTAAAGTTACAATCCGACTCAATGAACGTATTAGATATATTTAACAACCGATTTATCTTTATAATTATTACCTACTAGCGACCCGCCCCGGCTTCGCACGGGTAGCATGTTATTATACATATAAACCTTCCTCCTGAATCACTCTATCTATTAAAAAAACCGCATCAAAATCCGTTATGTGGTTTTAAAGATATAAGCAAACATACATACATACATACAGACGCGGGAAGCGGAAAGCGACTTTGCTTTATACTATGTATACACTGTACTAGTGATGTGCAAATAATTAAAAGCCCTTGTTAATTGGATAGGTACTCCAGCCATTCACTGCAATTATAACCGGGATAATAGGAATAGATAAAAATATCAGTTGTCACATACCACTGGCTCTAACAGCTGATATCTATAAGGGATGCGGGCCACCTGAGCTGAGCGCCTTCAAATGTAATAAACACATAAACTAAGTAAACATTTTGCTGGCTTTATGCGGATTTTATATCTCTGATGGTAATCTAAGTAGATACCTTGCAATTTAAATCTAATTAAAGATTCGTTCAACATTGCCATCCAGTGAGGCAATGCAGCCAGCGTCTATGTCATTTAATTTAGTATGCATACAAAAATATATATCATAATGTACATTTATGTAATAGGTACTAGATAGCTATTCAAAACGGCAGAGAAAAACATCATGGTGAAATAAATTTGTAATATTTTAAGCGGCGATAGGCTTGCAACCCGTCACGTATGGAATACTAACCACTGGAAAAAAGTGGACATGCTCCAATTTGTTTGGATTAATGTGCTAGTGTTTTAGACATTTTCACTAAGTGCCTGGATATCTCAGAGAACGTCACCAATGATAACAGTAGTTTGTTTACCTACTAGGATTCAGTATTTTTTCTGTGCAATATGAGTAGGTAACTGAGTGCTATAGTACCACAACCCGGACCCTAGTCAAATATTTGCATATCATGAAACTTTAGACCTATTCGCGGGGAACAAACTCGTAATCACTACATAGTATAAAGCAGTCGCTTTCCGCTTTCCGCGTCTGTATGTAATATGTATGTATGTATGTTTGCTTATATCTTTAAAACTACAAAACGGATTTTGATGCGGTTTTTTTAATAGATAGAGTGATTCAGGAGGAAGGTTTATATGTATAATAATATGCTACCCGTGCGAAGCAGGGCGGGTCGCTAGTGGTTTATAAATAAATGCTGCTTATGTCCGAGCCATCAACAAATTAAAAAAATATCCACTACCTACTCCTAACATTTGCCTAACTCCAAGAATGAAGCAGAGAAACTCTATTTACTAAAAATAAAATGATAATTATTAATATTATTACACACTCGTGGAACTCAAAGGCGGGCCGGATTTTAAAATGTAACGTAGATAGGTAGAACATTACACGTTCCCACCTACCTAGAACCTAGTCATAATACCAGTTTATGTTTCTAATGTCACTAGAGATTCTGCATTAGGTACCTAGGCAGGTGTAGCAACAGCTGCATTCACACGCTACGAATTAAATCTAGACATTTCTACTAATTTATCCCTAGCCACTGCGAGCATTACGTATTAATAGCCACTGCACCTTAGTAAGAACTAAGCAAAAATAAACATAGACCAAAGATATTAGTTGAAAGTGTGAAACGCTTACCTCAAGATTCACGGATTAGGTAAAACTTAGATCGAAATAATAGTAATTACAATGATTGATTTACAGACACTAAACTCGTAAATTTAAAACCTTATGAATACACTAACTATTTTATTTAGTAAGACAGATAATAACAAGTTTTTATCTGAAGAAAAACATAAATTCAAAAAGAGCGCCACCGTTCAAAAACTAATACAATTTGAAATAAGAACACATATTTAATAAGTTATTATCATCATTGCCGTTCGAAAAAGTTTTGAATTTTTTTTTTAAAGTTTATTTTTTTTAATATGCCTATTTTCAAAAACCACCAACCATTTGAAATAAGAACACAGTTTACTCATCATTGCCGTTCGAAAAAGATTTATTAGAATATTTTTCAAAAAGAGTTTTTACCCAGGCATTCTAACATTGCACCATTCTACCATAAATATCAAGTTAAAATGATTTTTGATCAGTGACACATTCATAGATCCTGTAGTGTGTCAACTGCTTCCTGATTCCTAAAGCCTTGCACGTGTGGCATTAGTGGATGGTTGTCTGATTATTATCAGCCTGGACAGCTGGCTTCGCCACGCGCTGCACAGGTATGGTTGATGTGGTTGATCATACAAATAAACGATTAACGATTACTTCCTTAATAATTTACAAATAAAAGAGAATGGGTGAATTCTCTTATTTTCGAATTGAATCTCTTTTCAAATTGGTTGACACCAAACAAGAGGAGATTTATAAGTTGACGTGTATTTGTTAGGTACACGTACACCTACCTACAACTACCTTTGGGTACCTAAGTAGGTATATTTTTTTTTTGGATTCCTAGGATTAAGGGCACCTACATACAATTTTTAGTAGAAAAAAAAACAAATTTAAAACAATATTTGTTTTTTTTTAAACCCATACTTTGTACCTTTGGTTAATTCAAAGCTTCAATGATAAAACAAAGACCGCATTCACTTGAATTCCCCCATTATAGGGTAATAACATCAATTGCAAGCTATCATCGAGCATCAGTGGACGAGGGGAAGCAAAGCCGGGCGCTCTCTGTTTGTTCAACATTCATGAGGCTCGCCCTCGACAGGAGTTTTTAAGTGGGTACTTCACGGATCCATGTGACCACGTTTGCACACAAGGAGTGCCTAGGTATTGAAACAACGCAGCGCTACGATGCACAAAGTTTCTATCGCATCATATCGTAAACAGCCTATTTTAAGGCTTGTTGATAATAAAATTCCAGCTTTTTTAAATAATATAGTAATTTATTCTCACAAATCCCTTTTCATTACATCACTCACATTTTCGATTTTCGCTCCGAACCAATCTGACAGTCGTGTCTAAATGACATTTGTCTTTAATCTATACCTTAATGGCATGGCATAGCACCTGTATTCTACCATTAAATCACACATAGATAACTCTAGGTACTTAACTAATTACTTATATTTTACTAATACCTACTGTTACAATAGAGAACAATCTTCTGTGTTCTTTGCTGGTAGGTACCAGATGAATTTGTTTCTAGGTACATTATTAAATTGTTTACTAACGTATAAACCTACTAGGTAGGTAAGTACTATAAGATAAAAATATGTTAGCTTAGGTACCTACCTACCTTACCATAGGTACTACCTACCCACTTTGCAAACATTGCAAATGAGCGTAATAGAATATTACACTAGGTAACATTCTTTTATATTTAATTCTAAGAAAACTGTGAATTCTACATTACTAAAATAAATAATTAATATAATCCCTTCAGTTTTTGGGTCTCTTAGTATTTATTTGGTAGAGCAGCTAATCTACTCTACTCTACTCTACCATCTACCATCAGTATGTTCACGCTGTCATCAGAACCTATCGTAATAAATGTTTTAAATGCCCGCCCATACTGTCCAAGTGCGTTTTTTTATTATAACGTCGATTGTTCGAGGGAGGGCGCATTCCCTCACACCTCCGTCAGCTGGTCCTCACCCTCCGATGTACCTATTAACTTCAATTGAGCTCGACAAATTTACATGAACCGTATGGCTATACAAATGGCGGATAGTGGCTTAATTACGCCTAACTGTACTACGATTATGTTTAGCTTCGTTGCTTTGTAAACAAACAAACAAACTTTTGCATACCTACGAGTATATATCATTATTATATAATTGTGTGATGAACATAGTTGTTCTGTGTCAGGGTGTTATAATGTATAATGTATGTACTTATTAAAAAACGTATATAACTTTTTTATACGTATATTCATAGTAGGTACAAGCTTTGCTTAGTTTAGTTGGCCCTGTGTGATAATGACCACCAATATTTATTTATTTCTTTTATTTGTCCGTATGATTAACAAAATACAAAGAACTCGACTTAATAGTATTGATTGCTCAAAGTAGTAATGGCCTGCTTTGCAAAAGAGATGGTTAGTAAAACGCTTGTTTAATGGCCACCAATAAGCTCCCGTGCGTCGCGCCATATGGCAGGACCCACGCGACTCAAATCGCTATTATATTGCTTTTAATTGATAACAATTTAAATATATTTGGTGATTCACACTTACAAAACTCATTATTATTCATCGAGTCATTATCTCTGTGTTCGCGTTTTACCATACGATGTTATCTAAAGCACAAAATGTGTTTTACCTTTATATTTTTATCGTCACGCCACTGCACTAATTTTGTGGCCAATGATGGCACCCTATTCAATTTCAAAAGCTCAGCAACACAAACTTCATAGACACTAAAAATATTCTCTTTACATTGAAATCAAGCCTCCTTTCTCTATGTACACGTCAATTTATTTTTAATATATTTTACTTTTTTTATTTCTAAGCAACGGCCAGCATTACCATTTTTCCAAAAACAAAAAAAGCACATTCACTTTCCGAACATAAACATCGGCAGTTAATATTATTGACCTATAAAGTGGTTTCATTTTGTGTAGAAATTTTATTATTCAATAAAAAGTTGTTGCAACAAAGGCACATTCAATCCCTGCGGTTTTCAGAGGTAGTAAATCAGGAGCAAGGACCTAAGGTGGAAGACTTCTTGAACTCTCAAGGCCTCATTGTGGTCATCCGCATTTCTCCTCTGCACACAAACCTTGGCTGTATGTCAAATAAGCAGAAGTTACTTGGGAGTAACTTTAGAACTAAGGAATCTTCAAAGGCAACCAAGTTAGAAGTCAGGTAACTAGGTAGCTACATAACTACTGTTTTTTTACAAAAAAAACATTCTCTACCTACGTAGACCCTGACACTTTTATTGAATGTCCTGTTTCAGCTTGTCTATATAAATAAAAACCGGCCAAGGGCGAGTCGGACTCGCGCACGAAGGGTTTCGTATCATTATCTATAAAAAAGGCCAAAAAAACACTTTTAATGTATAGGAGCCCCACTTAAAATTTTATTTATTATTTATTTAATTCTGTGTTTAGTATTTGTTGTTATAGCGGCAACATAAATGCATAATCTGTGAAAATTTCAACAGTCTAGCTATCACGGTTCATGAGATACAGCCTTGTCAGACGGACAGACGGACAGATAGACGGACAGCGAAGTCTTAGTAATAAGGTCCCGTCTTTACCCTTTGGGTACGGAACCCTAAAAAATAGATGGGTGATAGTAAGTGGCATTATGCACTTCCGTGCATCCATAAGCAGGTTTAGATTTAGGTCCTAGGTTTAAATCGCATTAAGTCAAGACAGAGGTCTTTGGGTTCTTTTAAGAACTTCATCACCAGAATTTGCTATTAGATAATATTAATTTACTTTGGTACTTGCTTATTTAGCAGATAAAATACCTATATATATTGTACCTTTGGTAGTATAGGTGCTGGGCAAGCCTACTCTATCTAAAAACATATTCCAGGTACCTAATACATTGTCCTTTAGTGAGTAGGCCGTAAGAAAGTTCCAACATTATAGAAAATCTACCTAGCTAAGTAACCTACCTACTCATAGAATTAAACTCATCTACAAATTACACAGTTTAAAGTAACAATAGCCCACAATTAAATAAAGCGTCGCGTGCCGATGGCGATAAGGTAACAATTCACAGACCATATTGCATCCATGGAATTTACATAATTGTTACGATGAGTGATCTATGAATATTGCATGTGATGTGCAAATGGAGATTTTATTCAAGGTATGTGTCATTTGTATCCTTTTTATTAAATACTAGCTTCCGCCCGCGGCCTTGATCGCATGGTAAGTACTGGAGATAAAAGGTATTCCATGTCTCATTTTATTTCATCCAGATCTATTTATTTTACTTATACCTAAAACACAGCGGCAAAATGGTCATCAAATCTAAATGTAGATGTAGGACTTCGTACCTACATCTACGTACACCTTGTGATATTTTTCATTATTCCTGTATGCTGATTTCATTTCATCATCAAATCCGTAACCAACAAATATGGCATCAGTATAAACATAATAAGTAATAATAAATATTGGTGGACATTGTTACACATTGCTATCTAGCCCCAAGCTGAGCAAAGCTAGATACCTGATAGAATACTTATACACTTTTTAGTAAATAACATACATAATGATGCAATACTAACACCCAGACACAGAACAAACATCTATGTTTATCACATAAATATTTGCCCTGGGTGGGGATCGAACCCACAACCTTTAGCGCTGAAGGCAGAGTTACTACCAACTGAGATTGTACTGTACTACACCTTCTTTAGACTTTGGAACTTCGCAGAAAAAGGAAATAGATGAATTTAGTTCTAAGCATGACCAATATTGACAATCTATCCAGCTCTTCAGCACTCAAAAATGGTTACAGAATATCAACAACCAAAAAATTGTGCTTAACTAAACTCCCAGGTAAAACCAGATAGGTATCAAATACCTAACATGAAAATGGTTTTCCGCAACAGCCAATCTAGGTCTGCGCTTTATTGATTTTCTGAGGCAGCCAATAGCAGCATAGTAGGCAGTACAAAGACATTTCTAGGCTAGGAAATTACACAGGCTGTTCAGATAATGAGAATTATAATGGTAATAATCGTAAATTACCTGTTTTTATCGTTTTAATAGTCATGAAATAATTTGGCCTTACATTCGTATAAATAAATTGCTTCCTTGTGCTTTTTTATGTTTTTCAGTGCTGCGTGGGTTTTGAATGAGGATTTAACTCTTGTTTCGGTATTTTATAAGCTTCCCAATAATCCATACCAAAATCATTATTATGCAGTTTAGAACCATAGCGCACTGTCGACTGGGCGTCGGCAACTCGGTCTCTCAGCGACCAAAACATACCTATGCATCAACCCGTGACCACGTGCGGTAGACACTTATTATTTTAACCATTATATAGTCATAGTCGCCTGCGACCAGAGTGCGTCTTAACATACGAGTACATTGTAGAGCTTCGCGTACGTAGGTACTTCCATGTAATAGGATCGAGTAGCTTGCTCATACGTTTGAAGGTTTCACTGCCGCCGCCATAAACTTCGTTCTTACTGACTCAACAATTACACCCGTGGTCTCTTACTTAATGGTTCTTTAAAATTAATATCCTTGGTGAATAATTTATTTGCAAACACTCGTGGCAATGCGGTCAAAACTAATGTTAGACCATTTACTAAATATCAAAGGTGCTTTGTCGTACAGAGATAATTTTTCTTTACTAACCACAAAGAGAAATAGTAAAGACATAAATGTGGTAGGAATACACCTTGCGCTTTAAGCACTACCAATGTCCGTTTTTATTGGAAATTAAATTTCACTTTCTATTGTTCTCCTTTTGTTTTATTATGTACCTATCTACCTAGATACTCGTAATGTACCTAAACCACCATTTCTTAACCGTGAGACATATCATAGGTACAGAGGCATGACACCACCAACAATAACAATCTAAATGTAATTTAATAAGATAACACGACTATAATCCCCAAATAGAGTGGACATCCTCTCAAATCTCCAGGCGCTCAGATCCTTGACGATGTCTAAAGAGGTCAGCAAACATTACCTATGGCACATGCCTACATTTTGCAGTAGTTATCCTTCCACACGTGATAGGTAGAAAGCCCGCCGTCACTCACAAGAAATATCTATCAATATTTTTATATTTTTTTCTTGCAATACATATAGTTAATTCTTCCTAGCTTGTTGTGACTCACACACGAAAGTACGAGGTAAACGGCACACATGAAAAGTCGCCAGTGCTTACGGTATCTGGAAAAGGCTTTCCCTAATTACTTGGGGTGTTTTGTTTGGTGCTATCAGCGTGTAACGAGGCGCAAATGGGTCGGCGATCGCGCGATCATGCGGGCCGCCCGCCCTGCCTCCCCGCGCGCTTCAAAGGCCTTTGTACGTGGATACAGTAGCTGGCATGGTGAAGAATAGAGCGATTCATTTTGCAAACAGAGGTGGAACTGCCTTAGGGAACAAGGTTCGCCCTTTAATAACTAAAATATCCCGAAAACTACTGTCAAAAATAAGCATTCGCGCTCCGAACGAATCACGTACCAGCACGAGTATAGGTCGTCGGAGACGTTGGCGCCGGTTGTCATAATACCTATGTAGCGCGGCGTCGTACGACAACGCGAGTAGGTATGTGGAAGTAGGTATGAAGGAAATCATTTTATGTTGAATGTTATGGATATACCTACACAATTTTACGTACAAACGTGTATTCGTATACTACCGTTTATGCGAATAAAAGTAGGTCACAAGTGACTAAAGATTTTGTTCCGCTTACGCGACCGCTCATCTCATCACAAACAGAGCTGCCCCAACAGATAAGCTCAGCAGTACGGAATCTGGCTATCCTTGTTTAATGAGTTTATCTCATACGTGCGATGCAATTAGCTCGTGAATCTGGCACAAGGATTCAAAGCTTTGGTCTTGTCTATTTGTTTGCTAAGGGGTTTTGGATAGCCGAGTCCGTCATACATCGATAGTTATGAAGCGGAATCATGACTGAAGTTATTTCTAGTGCACTCCACAGACACTACTATTTCCTTGTGCAAGACTTGTGTAGAGACAAGGAAAATGAGTGTCCTAAGAACTTGTGCAAGTGACTTAAACAGTCTCTTAAGCAGTCTTGTGCCCAGCTTGCGCCACTAGAAATATGATAAACTTCGTGCAAATAAATAGGTACTTAATAGCGTTTGGAGCCTTCATACCGTGATAGCTACGGTATATTCAACGCTTGAAAACCTATTCATTGAAAATGTAACCTACCTTTTTTATTGTTAAACTACCCTTTAGGCGGCATAAAAACTCCGGAACATTCGTTGGTTAGGTTACACAAATCGATCTCGTAATTATTTCTAATAAAAAAAAATATAACACCTAGGTAATTTTAAAACCAAAAAATAATAATTCATATCTCAGATCTCAAGGCGCTTAGATTCTTGAGGATGTCTAAAGGTGGTAGTCAAGTCAGAGGCACGCCCTAACATGTTTGGCACAAAACCCACATTTTGCAGTAGTTAGCATTCCATACGTGACAGGTTGCAAGTTTTAATACGTCTATCAAATAACAAGCCTACCGTACTTGGGGATTACGGTCGTGATCCTATATAAAATGCCAATAAAAACAAAGAAATAGTAAATACAACAGACCCGCGAGACGTTGACGATGTTCTGAGACGTTGTCCTGTCCAAATTTTGATAATCACATGAAGTAACGCACGTTGCTATGACGACTGATGTCAACGTAGATATCAGATTTTTTGCACACCAGCGCCATCTATACCAAAATCATCTCTTATGCGTTTTATTATCATTTTGGGGATGTTTTTCGTATTTTAAAGTAGTCTATGTTTTATTCGAGCATTATATCTACATCTACAGCAAATTTATCTTCATCCGTTTGGTCGTTTAGGCCTAATTGAGGAACAGACATACAAACAAACTCACAAACTTTCGCATTTATAATATTAGGATAGGATAGTATTTATTGATGTATACTTAAGGCCCTATATGTCGACGATTGCTCTTTTTCGAAACGAAAATAGAAATACTTTTGAACAAGCCACATCTCCTATTTTTATAAATATACTAGCAGACACGGCCACGCATTGCTGTGTCAACAATTTGCAATAAAATAAAATTGCGACTATAATTAAAGATCTAAGCTATCCTATATCTCAAGTTGGACCAGACTGCTCACGCCAATTTAATTTAAAATCGGTTATGTAGTTTAGGAATCCATCGCGGACAAACATCGTGACAGGAGATTTATATATATTAAGATTACTTCAGGTTCCTACCTAGATTTCTATTAAGCTGAAAACATAATAGCAGAAACTATTAATTTATTCGAAAAGCAAAGGCGGACCACGCGCCGCCCATGGTGCCCCGTGTGTTTGTCGTCATTGCAGCGGTCGGTCGGTAGGATTATTTATCGAAGTGATTAAAGATGAGTACATCTATATTCACATATACTATGCATTATAAAATAGGAGATGTGGCTTGTTCAGAAGTATTTCTTTTTTCGTTTCGAAAAAGAGCAATCGTCGACATACAGGGCCTTAAGTAATTATTAATTTATTTCTCTTGAATAAAATCATATAAATATCAGTATCTATAATTAATGATCTGTGTTTTTATACAGCAAGCAGTGACAAAAAGGTGTGCTCGTGTGCCCCAGGTGGTCTGTCCCACCATGATACGCCACCCGGCCGGTTGGCGACGGCGCAGCGGCCCAACATGGACAATGATCTAATGATGTTGATCCTGATCTTTGAACTCATTATCATTTTATTTACTACTAGGTAAATTGGTTTTTATTATTTTAGCAATTTGTTTGCATTTTTGCATTAGCTAGATCAATAAATGTCTGGTAGTATTGATATTGGTAGATATGGTAAACTGGCAGTTTTATTTTTATTCTCCTTGCCTTGTTCGTGCTCGAGTATCTGCATAGTGTCAATTTGTTTGTTTATTTTCATGTTTCTTTAAAGACACTTTTTATTTTCATCTAGCATTTTTTATTAGACTAAATTTGGAAACAAATATACAAAATAATAATTAACCTGTAGTCCAATATAACCAGTGACAAAAGTTACTACTGAGCATAGGTATTAATTTCACAGCTTAAAATAAATTTTGCTTAAAACTCACACTGAGTACATCAGTATTTTGAGCTACAATAACGAGTTTAAGACCAAAAAAACATCTCAATAAGATTGAAACGTTCTAGACAAGTGACGGTAGCAGAAACGCGTCGCTAACGAATTGTCTTTATACATCCAGTGATCGGTATGTTTTCGGATAGCTTGTTGTCTAGCGGAGCTGGTGAAGGAAACTGTAACGGTGCCGCGAATCAGTGGATGCGGGCGCACAATTAGAAACACGTGCCGAGGGAAAACCTAATGCGATCACAAATAAATTCTCATAAAATCATTTAAAATTATGTCTCTTCATGAGATATGAATACGATACGTTTTGTTATAGGTAAATAATTGATTAAGTAATTAGTCTTTCTACTCTAGAATAATTGCCATATTTTTTCAATATCAAAATGAAAGCTACTTTGAAATTCGTACAGTAAAACTTGAAGACTATGAAATAAACGGTGATATTATTAATGCATTGCAAACTTATCTTAACCCTAATCTAAATATATAAAAATCTTTCCTAAACGGAGTCGCGACTGTTTCCACTAGTACATAATATATATTTGTAAGAATATGTGTGCCTTATTTACGCCCAAACGACCAGATAACGGAATTGGATGAAAGTTTAAATATAGTTTAGATGCTGAAATAAGAAATAGGATACTTTTTATACAGCGCAGACTGAATCTAGTACATAGCTTTACATATATAAGAGAAACACAATAAAAAAGTAATTAGATAAAATATGTATTTGCAAGCTTATAGAAGATAATTATGTTTGATACATGGATGATGGAAAATATCGCCAGGAAACTAGTTAGTATTCTTATCAGCAACGTGCTTGTAACCTGTCACGTATGAAATGACATCTACAGCAAAAAGTAAGTACCAAATGTAATGTCCAGATGTGCCTCTGAGAACATTCTGACAGGACGACTACCATGCGTGAGGATTACAGTCGTGATCCTATTTATTTTATTTATTTATCTGTTCCAAGTAAACACCACCTTTACATCCGTTCTACAATCTGTAAGTAATTTTACATAATAAATACGGATACGATATTGCATGTACACAATTTATTTACCTACTATTAGCGACAAACAAGTTCTTTTTTCCATTTGTACAATATAGTTGAACACAGTAGAGATACTTTGAAGACTACGAACATTTCACTGATTTAGTTATTTATAACGTACTAAACGGGACAGTCTAACTCTAGCGTCTCTCTCTCTTTCTTTTGTTTCCAAAAAACCTACCAAAATACAAAAGAGCAACTTCACCAAAGAAAGCGTCTAAGTTGCTCCTAAGACATTCTCAAGAAGTCCTTGTGTTTTTTTTATAAATCAAATTTCTTAAGTTTAGGTATAAGTATTCTATCAGTTATCTGGTTCCCATAGTACAAGCTTTGCTTAATTTGGAGCTATATGGCGTGAAAGAAAGGTCCACCTATATTTATTTATATATCTGTTACTTACCCTGCAGAGTAGGAACTAAAATTAACCAAAGTATCCTTACTGCTTACTTAGACAAACCTATTTTGTTATCCAGTTCTTTTAATGAGCAGTTCCATAAAATCTCAAGTTCAAAGCACTGGCACATCTGGTGCAGGACACTTTATAATGCATAGAGCTATTGCGTAATATTGGCAGATGCGCGAGATGATTGCACTCGTTGTATATTTAGCTAACAGGTGCTATGCAATCACCACGTGGCTGGCTAGGGCTGGCAGGTATAGATCTAGTCGCAAAACCTGATTCTTACACATACATAGTAACTAGCTTATAAAATAGAAAAACAAAAAGTAGAGATTCTATTTGCAGTTTTAAAATATTGATAAAACAATACACAAGAAACAATTGAGAAACGTGTGACTCTTGAGGATAAAACAAAATAAAATAACAAACTAGTCAAAGTGAGTTTCGAAAATATAAATTGATCACTGCTTTTTTTTTATTTATGAAAAATACTGCCTTTTGCCCTTTAGATAAGATTTGTCAATGATTAGAGCGCTTGTAGATCTAGGAGGATATCTAATACCTATGAGCTTTTTTCTTTTTTACGATTTGTGACGTAATCGTAAATGATATCTTATTTACTTAGTAGTAACATTTCTTTAAACATATTATTATACCTACTCTATGTACCTAAGTACTAAACTATAAAGCAGCTTATGCTAGTAACAACCCTGTAAATGATCATCCAGAAAAACAAGAGAATCCGGTTGTCGCGATTTTATAGAGTAGACATTACATAATATGCCCCGATGTGATAATAGCCGTATCCTTGTATGGAAGGCAAAAACCCCTCATTAACTCATTATGGAAATAAAACAATCAGCTTTTAAAAATAAAATCGTGGGAAGTTCAATGAATTGTAGTAAACACGACTTTATAGCCGTTTTAGTCGATTGGGAGTCTTCTCGACTTTAAAACTGAGGTTCGTGGTTAAGAATATTCTAACCGAAAATTTTTATGCGCATTAGACACGTTCTCGAAACGGTGAAGGAAAACATCGTTTAGAAACCAGTTAGTATTATTTTAAGTGATGGGTTTGCAACCTGTATGAAACCACGTATGAAATGCTAGCTACTAAAAAATGTGAGCATGTGTCAAGTTTAATGTTCGGATGTGCCATTGACTACCCCCTTTGTAAGTCTGCGATGATTTGAGCCTCCAGGAGGTTTGAGAGTCTGCCTACCTGCCTACAATTACCTATTGGGGATTACTGTCGTGATTCTATTTTTTTTCTGGCACGTCTTCAGCTTCGAGAATGTGTTATTAGTAAAATATGAGTATTGAGGATCGCAATGTTTGTAACTGCGCCGAAATTATAGTACAAAAATGGCACAAACTCGAAAATAAATTGCCATAATATGTGCAGGCGCTTACAGATTTGGGAATATCCTACAATATATTTCAAGATTATCCTTAATGTCCACTGAATAAAGGCAATTTAGATTTAGGTAATACTTAGGTATGTCCTAAACATGCTGCTGACTTTACCTATTCATTACTATAGATTTTTACTCGGGTCTCGGGGTCTTTATCACGTTTAATCTTTATTAACTACGTGTTATAGTTCTGAGTAAAAATATAAGTTATGTCTACTAATCACCGTGAGTTTGAAAAATAATTTTACCTATTCAGTGGATACAAAAGATAATTAGGTACTTATAAAATACATTTTAGATGACATATCGCTCAATCGGCTGAAGTCATAAATATACAAAAAAGTAATTAAGCCTGACGTCTGCACTAAGCAATATTAAAATTACCTGACAAAACTACGAGTGGTTTTGCCATCAATCATTGGCCACATCTCTTGTCATAATAAATCGATGAGTAAGGAGACTATTAGAAATAGGTATGAACAAATCGCGCAGGTGGCTTTCCTCGTAGAAAAGTTTTTGCAGTGATAGATAAGCAGCTGCCGTGGAATTTACCAGCCCCTATGTCCTCTGTAATCTAAGTATTAATAGCCGATTGCTAATGACAAAATGGTAATGCTGTATGTAGTGTTTGGAGACGTGGTCAACTGCTGGACGTTAGACGGCAAACGGGCAATACGGGTCCATGTGCTAGGAACTACGGCTAAGTGATAAAACATATAATTATTGTAACACTTTTTATTGGCGCACCTTTACCCTCATGATTGTAACGAACCATCAATCAAACAAATGTATTTTGAAATCAGTTGTCATCCTTGAAGTAAAGTTGTACCTAAATGTTGGACACTAGGTATTGCCCGCGGCTCTGCTCGTGTGATACCTGTATCAACATGCAATTTAATTGTGTTTAGATGGATTGTAAAAGGGGGTTATTCGCATTTCGTACACTCGACCTTTTAAAACGACATAAAAAATAATTTTGAAATCCCATACAACGATTCTCACTTTGTACACTCTTTCTATAAGGTTGAAATTAGCATAGAAAAATTGAGAGTTAAGTACAGTGAATGATAAAAGTTTTAGCAATTTTTATAACATACCATACTACCAATCAAGAACCTATTGGCGTAGTTAGTACAGTACCTTTATTATTAGCTCGCAACCTGTCCCGTATGGAATACTAACTATTGGAAAATTTGGGTATTGTACCAAACATAAGGTTAGGAATTGCCTCTGACTACCCTCTTTAGACACTCTTCAAGGATGTACACGCCTTGAGATCTGAGAGTATGTCTACCGTACTTGGGAATTACAGTCGTGATCCTAGTTATTCTTGGGTGGTGGGCGGCGCGGCGATGGGCTTGCAACCTGTCCTGTATGGAATGCTAACTACTGAAAAATGTGGGCATGCGCTAAATATAATGTTTGGACGTGCCTCTGACTACCCCCTCTAGACATCTTTAAGGATCTAAGCGACTGGAGATCTGATAGGATGTGTACCGTACTTGGGAATTAAAGTCGTGAACCTATTTTTTTTAATATAATCTATATTCTTCATTAATTTAATCAAAAATTAAGTACGAGTTATGCAAAACAAGAGTGACGACAGAAGAGACAATAAATTAATTTTTTTTTGGGTATCTTTCCTACTTTGTTATACAAGTACTTAGTTGATTATACTATTTTATCAATCATATTTTATCATCACACTTTTTACCTTGACTGTCTTGAAAGCCGGTGTACTAACTGCGGTAAAATTGCAAAAATTTGCATAACAATAGAGTGTACGAAATGCGAATAACCCATCACACAAATGTTTGTCCTGGATGGAAATCGAACCCACACAGCGAAGGCAGAGTTACCTATTACAAACTGAGCTATGAGGCCAGTCAGATAAACAGATAGTGCAAATCACAACAGACATTGATAAATAGAGCAAATCAATGCAAAACATTGCGAAGCCTTTGTACTCGCACATGCGCTCTCAATGAGATGGGATACCGCAAAAACGCTTTTCATTTCGTTTGAACGTGAACGCATTTTGTGCGCACACGCAAGATGACTCACGATGAATAGTGATGAGTTTATTGATAAGAAAACAGATAGGTCATGCACCAAAAATATTTTTTTTTAGTCTTGGCGTAACATTAGGAATTATATGTTTATTATAATAATTATTTATTATTTATATTATATTATATTTTAATTATTTTTACATTATATAATTTAATTACAGATCTATTATCGCTTGCATGTTCTACCAGCCGAACAAAAAAAATGCCTGATTCTGATATAGAAACAGACAATATAATGAGATTTATCAATTATCCGGAAAAGAAAGCTACAAAAATGTGTAGGTAAGGTAGATGCTGCGCACGCGCACCGTAGGTACCTAATCATTGAGGTGAATATTTTCGGTGCCTACCTAAGCTATTATTTCACAGTCGATATAGGTACATGCATACTCTTTGAACACATTTAATTAGTAGCGGGGTGTGTGTTGTCTGCGAGGAATTCTATTGAAAGGAGACAATCGAAGGAGACGAGCTCTCCATCAATGGGATATCGTGTGTCGGCCACCTGCGCCGCCCTTTGTACCTACTACCAAGCAGAGGAGCTGCAGTGGATGTACTTACATGTACATGGTTACTGGAAGCTGCATCTCCTGTTTCCGGGAAAATATTATTGCAAAGGAAGATGTAGTAAATTGTAATGTCTCCTTTACAAAATACTAGAACAGGGGGTTAATAAATTTCATTTTTAGGGTTCCGTACCCAAAGGGTAAAAACGGGACTCTATTACTAAGACTTCGCTGTCCGTCTGTCTGTCACAGGGCTGTATCTCATGAACCATGATAGCTAGACAGTTGAAATTTTCACAGATTATGTATTTCTGTTGCAGCTCTTAGATAATGGTACGGAACCCTTCGTGCGCGAGTCCGACTCGCACTTAGCTGATTTTTTTATCGTTACTTACTACACGCGAAGACTTCATAAATAAGTACTATCATCATTGGGAAACTGGTTTCGAAATAATATTATATGAATATTTTTTCTATGATTGTATACTAAGTTACAACCTGTTATCTATCGATTAAATCTTACTTCTTATACTTCTACTAACAATAAGAAAACACGCATTGAATAGTCGATACAAAAGCAATTAAACAAGCGACCATTGAAACCCAAAGTCCGTAAACAATTTGCCACCAATTGTTACATTGCCATTTAACTTATTGGCTTGTAAAACCAGATCTCTCACGAAGATACTTCACCCCCAAACACCCCGCGGTTCCTGAGAACGTCACTCATTATCAAAGTATCGATTGCAAAGTTATCGATACATTTCCGTTGATGCCATCGAGTTGTGGTTTGTGGGAAACGGCGGAAATATTTCTCAATTTAGTTTAAGTACCTTCTGTGTTTATCATCAGCTTTTTTTTGTAAAGCAGATGCGAGCAAGTTCTGGTATTTGTGGTTCCTTATAACTGATATTGATGTAAAAAAAATACTTTAATTGTTTCGATTAAGAAAAGTCATGATAAATTCACGATCATGTTTAATAAGAGCGTAAAAATGCAAGACTTATTTTTTTCATGAGGAATCCCATCGCTATTCCTACCACCTACCCTTGAACAACCCTCCCTAATTCCAGTGATTGTGGGAAAGGGCAAAGACAATGGTGATTATATCAGGGTTAATAGCTGCCATCATGGGGTAGGGTGGTTATCTGTCAGGATTAGACGGATCGAAGTAAACGCTGATCTAAAGATAGGATGTCTGACTGTTTGGCTACGTTATTTGCTGAATTAAACTATAGATTTCTCGTCAGTACCATTAACGCAATAAGAAAAATATACTGCGTCTATGGAAATACCTGCTTCACAGTCTTAATTGCAAGTTCAAATTATCATATTGTACAGAAATATTATACCTACACAAAAGGTTTCGAATTTACAAGTTATCATAGACAGCATTAAAAAGTCCAACCGGAAACAGACCAAACTTTTTTGATATCAAAAAAGTTTAGTATTCAAGAGTAGGCCAAGAGTAGGTACCTATACCTAGTTTTGGCTACGGTCCACTCGGTTGTAACCATTATACAGCTATTTCTGAAGAATATATCATGACATTTTAAAGAACGGCTCTCTGGTGACCTCAAATATGTATAACCAAATTCATGACAACTGGAATAGTAAGCCAACGATTATAGGCTAAGGTTAGTAGATTACTGGTACAATTGAGCCCTTAATACGCGTACAATAAGGGCTTTTTAACCATATCAAAATCCATAACACGCTTATTGATTGCAACTTTGAACTTTATGTGTAGGGGAGAAAGTTTGAATTAGGGTGATGGCTTTTGTTTGCATATTGCAAGGGGCACTGCATTGTGTTAATATCACAATATGGTGCTGTCAGTTAATTGGAATAGATTATGGGAATGAGAGGGTACGTCTGTTTTCCTATGTGGAGTGGTCCCGGTTGACGTTGGTTTTTTATCAAGTCATCGCCAGACAATGAGGACGAGCAGATTATCACAATATTTGGCGCGGTCGTGCGGCTCTCCGGTAAGTTGACACCAAAAGTGGTTGGGTACAAAGAGAAAAATGCTTGTTCATTTGTAATAGGCCGCTTAGTAGTTCATTATTGTCATGCTATATTATGTTCAAGAATAAATATTTTTGTATAGCAATTTTTTTTTACTTTGAAGTAGAGGTTGAGAGATCTTTACCACGCACAACGCAGTGCCGGCCAATTTCGTATATTAAAATGTAAACATCGTATTTTCAAAGATCAGGTGTGATCTTGTACTTTCGTGCGGACGAACATAATTATTCTAACAAATGATAGACATATCTACTAATGAAGAAGACCAATTGACCAGTCACGGTTATTGAGACATTAGCGACCTTCCCCAACGTCTGTTCTATTAGGCCCAATTATGGTCTATCCGTTCAAATGGTCTCGACTCCCAAGCTAACTTGACCCAGTGAGAGACCCGCATGTCTGAGTCTGAGATGGAAGTACTCAAGTCAGTTTTGTACAGTTGAAGAAAAATCAGCATAATAATAGTAAGAATTTTTCAAAAGAGACCCTTTATTAAGTTCGTTGCGAAAAAGGTCATATCGTACATGGGCCAATAAAAAACAGACTGAACGACAAAACAACATTCTTCGTTCATCTCTACAACAGACTAGTTACGTGGTAATTTCTTATCAGTCTTTCTGTCACTTTCGTGTTACTGCGTAAAAAACCGTATAAAATATAATTACGTTTTGAAAACTAAAAAGAAAACCACCGAAAATGTTCCAACCAATCGAAAAGTAAAGTTAAGTTAAATTTTCAATTTAAACCGCATTTTTATATCTATTGAAAAAACATCAAAATCGGATCAAAAGATATAAAAATGCGGTTGCAATGCGAAAAATCTATTTTTCGTCGGTTGGAAATGAAATTAATTTTAATTTGAAATCGCATCTATAACTAGGTTAAAATCAAAGATGTTGAACATTTTCAAATAGAGAAGACAATTCAGCAATCATTTATTAAATGTTATTTCCTGCTTCAGAGCCGTCTATGAGCACTCTGACAGTCAGAGTCTGACTGACCATGTCCTGGTCACTTTCAATTACCATCTTGACATGTCTCACGTCGCCGTGATATCTAGACAAGGTCACATTGAGAAATCAACATGATTTCCTGTTTCGAGTTTCCTACTCCTTGAAAAAAATTTCCTTGACGTTACTTCTCGTACCTAGGTTTGCAGACAGCGCGGCTCGGTTCATCGGCATGGGTTGTCTCGCGATGTCTCAAGAGGCCATGATTCATAGCAAGTTCACTGTGGAAGATCAATGAAGATTTCCCATTTCCTTGCTACATTGGGACTTCGTGTTACGTTTTCATTCTTGGTATCCCTGAGGTTAAAAACCAGTGTTGTAGTATAACAAACTATACAAGTACATACAACACGACATTCTTGTAAAAGGGCTTGCAACCAGTCTCGTATTAAATAAATAAAAAATAAATATTGGTGACCATTATCACACTGCGCCATCTAGCCCCAAACTAAGCAAAGATTGTACTATGAGAACTAGATAACTGATAGAATACTTATGTACTTTTGTAAATACATACATATGACACATAATAACACCCAGACACAGAACAAACATCTATGTTCATCACACAAATATTTGTCCTGGGTGGGGATGGAACCCACAACCTTGAATTGAATTGGTCTCGTACTGGTTAGTACTTTCAATTATTATTCTTGTTTGAGCCTTCACCTTGTTCGTTCGGCACCACACTGGAGCTCTACATAGCATTAAGGAAAGGATCATTTAAATAAATTATAGGCCCCAAGCCGTGTTTGTTGCCTGATTCTTCTAGGTCTTGGTCTTGGTCGCGAGGAACAGGCGTAGCTTCACCTAGCTCCTAAGACGTTTCAAAGTGATACTTGTGTTATTGAAATAAATGTCTTTTGAATTTGAATGCTAACTACTGCAAAATGTGGGGAGTGTCAAATGTTATCTTAGGACGTTCCTTTGACTACTCCACTGTGACATCAACAATGGTCTGAGAGTAATGTCAACCATTCAAGGTATAATAGTCGTGAGCTTATTTATTTTTGGTACCTACTTACATAACACTCCATTATAATCTAGTACCTACGAAGAACATTTTTTTTTTATTAGTGCTGCCGTAATCTGAGAGCTATGAAAATTCTTGGAATCATTACAAATACTTACAATATATTAACGTTTATACAATTATTAGCCTACTTTGATAAAACCGCTGTAATTCGAGAATTTAATAGTTTATTTCGTACCATACAAACGTTTCTAAAGTAACAAATATTTGATAAAGAACGAATTATAGCGTGAAAACATACATCGTTGGCAGACGTTTTTATGGTTAAAAAGCAAATAAAGGTAACAATAGTGAAGATGCGCAATAAAAATGCAATAATGCGAGTTGGGTGAGTGAACGCACACACACAATGCGTGACGGGTGTGACAATGGACCTATCGGCGCGTGCGCACCGCACACCTTGCTACGAACGTGCGGCGTAGCACCGTGCGTCTACTCGTAGCAATATCACGTCAAATTCCAAAGCTACGAGTAGTTAAGTGTAAAAGTACCTTTCTAAAGAGTAAATCGTCATTCAACCTAATATATTTAAAAAAATTACAAATAAAATGTGTACTTACATATCTCAAAGTAAAAATCAGCGTCGTTCGGTACTACTAAACTAAAACCCGTAATAAAAAATAAGCTCCCACAACTTATTGTTGCAATGTCCGAAAAAAACACAATGAATAAAATACCCCAACGGCATATTGAATGCGGATCTTGAACGTCCATTGTTGCTTTTTTCTTCACTTATTTGATTTGTAGCTACAAATAATACACATGAAAAGATTTTAAGGTACTTAATGTCCAGTAATTGGCGATCAATGAGGATCACTGGGCACATTGTTATGGTGTATCGAATAGCCGAGGCCATTGTCCGAAACTGGTGTAAAAAATTAATAAAGTATAATCCGCGCTACCAGCTGGCCGACCTCAATAGTAGCTGTCGATATTTGACAGATTTGAATTAACCGCTGGACAAAAATCACTTAATCCTTCTCTCGGTTGCTCTCTTTGGAATTTTTAATCCTTTTTTAGTTTAGCAAATGGTGTTGATGGCATCTTGCCGATAAAAGCTGCCGACTTACAGAACCCTCTCGCATATTTAAGGGAAATAAAAAAAAACAATGAAATAGGATTACTGTTAATCCCCAAGTAAAGTAGACATCCTCTCAAATCTTCTGATGCTCAGATCCTTGAATTTACCTAAAAGGGGTAATCAGACTGATACTCACATTTTACAGTAGTGAGCATTCCATACGTGACAGAGGTTGCATGCCCATTACCGCTAATACGAAAACTAAATGGTTTTCTCTAATTTTTATTGGAAGTTAAGTAGTCATAAATTCAGGTGATTGTTTTATAAATTACAATGCAAATAATCAAATACTTAATGAATACACAAAAGAAAGGTGTTTACCAACGGACGTCCACATTTGTTTTAAATTCAACAGAGCACGAGGACGAGTACCATCGGTTAGGTGGTCCCACGCATTCTGAATAAGAAATATGAGCTGAACGGATACTGCTATTATCAAAACATTATTACAACACTCCAAACGCTCCCTTCCAAACTAAAAATTAAACAACAATTGCCTTTAATATTCGCTCGCCTTGCCGACCCTACTGGTTTTATAAAAAATCTGTCAATCTGCCGTAGATCAATCATCCTTTATGAATGGAGGGGTGAACTGAGAGATCCTCACGGCCACAATTGAACTTCGCAGATAATAAAAGCCAGTCTATATTTACGTTAACGCATCGGTTTGATGTCCAATATTGTGCGTGGGCGCATCCGACACTGATTTCTCGTTTTGTTCATCCCTTTTGTGACTGTAAACTTGAGTGACGTTTTGCAAGTCACACAAACGTCAAGTAGGCGGATTACTATTGACTTTTTGGTTTCTTTGACTACTGCCTCATGATTCCCATAGACATGTCAGCCTAAAATATAAGTTAGATCAAAATTGACAAAACAACGAGACGAAATCGAAAATCTTTGTTACAAAAAAAAGTACCTAATTCTTTTACAAGCCGTGTTGACCGAGTGGGAGGTACCTCGACTTTCAATCTGAAGGTCGTGGGTTTGAATCCCGGCAAGCATCAATGGATTTTTCTATTCGAAAAATGTATATACGCAATTGTTGGGATTGTTGTGCTAGCTGCTTTTAGTAGGGGATACATAAATGGGGATTTCTGGACAAAAAGTCCAGAAATGCCCATTACAAACTAAATGAGTTGCCAATGGGGATTTCTGGACAAATTCTAGACCAAAAGTCCAGAAATCCCCATTAATGGGGATAGTTATGGGGATTTCTGGATTAACCCCATCAAAATACGTGCTTAAAACGGTGAAGGAAGACATCGTGAGGAAACCAGTTAGTATTCTTATAAGCGGCGATGGGTTTGCAATCTGTCACGTACTTATAGAATGCTAACTACTGCAAAATGTGGGCATGTGCCAAATATAATGTTTGGACGTGCCTCTGACTACCCCCACTAGACATCTTCAAAGGATCTAAGCATCTGGAGATCTGAGAGGATGTCTACCGTACTAGGTGATTACAGTCGTGATCCAATTTTTTTTTTCTAATTCTTTTTGTAAGTTATTACTTGCATTCCAGTAAGCTCCATTGGCTCAGATAAATGCGGCATCCTTTTTATAAAACAAAATGACCGAAAAGACAAGACAAACCACTCAGACCATCCAATAGAACACTACGAGACACGGAGACGCGCGCGGTCGCGTCCACGTGCTACGTGCACGCTCCATCGCGCCCACGTGCCGCAGGTAGGTGAGGTAGGCCTAATCGCGACGCGTGTCATTGGCGCCGGGTGAAGAATAACACTTTATATATTTTGTAACTAATTTCCTGGGAACAACCAATTCAAACATTGACAAACACTTGATAACTTTTCAAAAACAAAATATGATGTAGGTAGAGCTAATTCAAGCTGCTCATTTATAGTCGGTTTCAATTATAATGTTAGGTTCTTTATGATTTCAAACAAGGAGGTTAAGATTCAATTCATGTTGTGGCTGTTTATTTTTTTTATTAAAATTACTGATTTTGTTGTGGCCCGTTCGTTGTACAAATGATTCCGAGTTGGAAGAACTTGAAAGCATAGCAATATATATATATGACTAGCTTTTACCCATTAGGTAATTCGCACGCGTTTTTGTAAAAAAGGTAGCCTATTTACCTACCATCCGGCCCATGAACTATGTTTATGTAGCAAATCGGCCTTTCGGCAGTCACATTAGACACATTACAAACATTTATGTTCATCACAGACATTAATTTGTTATAAGGTGATAATAGAACCGCAATCTAGCACAGAAAGCAGAGCTAATACCATCTGAGCTGCGAGGCCAGTCAACTAGGATTATTATCATAGATTGCTATGATTCAGCCGTTGGAAACAAAAAATCAATAGAAGGGTTGTATGAGTAGAAGTGGTACGGTATTAAATGGAATGTAATGAGTGTTTATGATGTGGCACCAGTAATCGTGGCAGCCGTGCACTTTATCACCGGAGATAATCGGCTCAGTCGGCTCCCTGCGCCATCTTTGATATTGATGATCTGTCAATAGACAATACTTGAACTTGGGGGCATTTCGATAGATAAAAGCACTTTATATTAGTAGTTTCAATTCTCAAATTCAATTCATCTATAACTACAATATTAAAAGTAAACCCTAGTTACTTAGTAAGTAGAGATAGCCTTTTTCTTTTAAACCGACGAAAAAAGAGGTTCTTAATTCTAAGCGTATTTTGTGTTTTTTATTCATTATGTTGAGAATAGTCCCAAGTTGGTCCCATTTCAATTGAATTTATGTAGGACTTCTCATAAAACTTGAAAATAAACATAAACAATAAACATAACATAAAAAAAACTAATATCGTCTCTTGACTTTCAATTGGTCGAAATATTTTCATCGTTTTATTTTTAGGTTTTAAAACATATTTTTTTTAATAAAAGCTAGATAAAGCTGTAGATAAACCATGGCTCACATCACAATATGAACCTACTACAAAATACAGACAATCAAAGCACTATACAAATTTAAATAAACGTGTTACTTCAAAAACGTGTCATGGTTTGAGCCTTTCATTATTAGATGCTTGTTGTATTGTATCACCTTTGTTAAAAACACATTATTGACCAAATTGATACCACAAAGACGTGCATCATGTTTATTACAAACAAATGTGCTAAAATACCATCAATCGTTGCCAACAAAAGCGATGGCACGCGTTAAGATTATCCCACACATGCCTCTGTCCATTTAAATGGACAATACTTTACAATATTTACGTGTATCGGGTCTCACTGACCACAGGGGACTTGATTGATAATTGAAAAATGAATAGCGCTAATTTCAAATAGGAAGTTTCCGTTTGACTACAAATCGGAAATGTTTTTTAACCGCAAATGTTGCTAGTTTATCTGGCATAGTGTCGAGTATTTTTTTTTTAGTGAAGCAAGTAATTTGATTTGGCATGTATCGGTTTGGGTATTCTTCCAGCGTCGAATTTTGAAGTTATGATCAATTAGTGGATGCATAGAACATGATACGTCGGCAATAACCATAACCGTAGATCTAAAACGTACAAATATTGTTCTAATAACAATAAACATAAAGTATTAGGCCACATCGCAACCCTTTCCCACCGCTCTAATTTTACTAATGCGTTGAGTTAACAGAGGGGTCAATAAGTAGGTATCAAATAAGCGCTCTGAAACGTTATTTAATCTATTAGAATTTACAAATTATTTGTGTATTGTTTTTCAATCATTCTCTCTCTTTCCATGTTGACGGATCATTCTCATCCACAATATTAAGATGTAGCAAACCTGAAAACTGCTTTATTTTAATCAACATATCTAAGTAATAAAAAATAAAATCTTACCTACTTACTTAGGTACTTAAATTTAATGAAAAATGGCACGTGTCTGAACTTCAGTTCACAATTGATATGAAATCCGTTCACATGGTGTCTGTCACAATCGCAGCTAATTGCGCATAATGAGTGGAGAAACGTACGCAATGTGTTTTTTGCTATTATTTATGATGTCCGCAACACTCTGCCGTTCAGGCCCCCTTCGGCATTCGCGGGTTGAAATAAAATTTAATGGTCGACCGGATACTTTTAAGCGATGTGAAATATCGAATTTCCGGACTTTTGTTAAATCTGTTAATACAACCTCAATAATGCGATTCATTTACCTATTAAACGATAACTATTTCGCGGTAAAGAAAGAAAAAAAAATCGGGTTTTTTTTAGCGAGTACCTACCTAGATGTAGCAAATAACTTGAGTGAGTAAGTAAACAATAGTTAGTTAACTTTAGCTGTTTTGCTATTTTTGTTGGAATAATGGTTCATTGAATCAATATCACCTGAATAAAATACATGTTTCAACTTGTTTTACTGACGTTTAGATACAAATGTATTCGACGATCTATCGTTGAAAGCGGTCGAAGGCGATGCTCATTCTGAAAAGCATTTGAATTGTCTCGAAACACCAGCCAGCAATACAAGTTGAAACATGTTAATATGTAAGTCGTATTTTACTTAAAATGACTAACAAACACGTGGTTTCAATTCACAATTCACAAACATTTACAATAGCCTGGCTAGGTTAGATAAGTAACTAGCGACCCGCCCGGCTTCGCACGGGTGCAAAGCTATCAGTGGTTCTCTAATATATTAAGCATGTTATTATACATATAAACCTTCCTCCTGAATCACTTTATCTATTAAAAAAACCGCATCAAAATCCGTTGTGTAGTTTTAAAGATATAAGCATACATACAGACGCGGGAAGCGGGAAGCGACTTTGCTTTATACTATGTAGTGATACCTACCTACAGTCAAATGACTATTAAGTATGATTTTCCATTTCCCACGCTTAGCAAACTAATCAAACGCGTCAATTAGTTTTATTAATCCTCGAATCAAGGTGCGTTCCCACTGTTCCCACGCCATGATATCTGTAAATCACGCAACATCTTTATTCGTTTATTAGATTCCCCCAGCACCCCCACAGGCCATTGTTTTTGGGGGACGCGTGAAATGGGCAGACCACAAAGGCGTCATTACTTTGTAATATTAATCAAAAGTTTGCGCGATGAGCAATCAACTATAATTATGTACCTATATTTATACCTGAAGAGAGAGAGAATCCTTTGAAAATTTTTAGAGCCAGAGTTAGGTCTGTAAACTAATCACACTAAATAAATCAATAAATTTCGGAAATCCTCACAGATCTCCAGGCGCTCAGATCCTTAAATATAAAGGGGTCAGTCAGAGGCACGTCCAAACATTACAATTGGCACATGCCCATATTTTGCAGTAATTAGCATTCCAAATTAATATGTTAAATAAAAAGTAAAGTTCTCCCCGAATTGAGATCTCGCGATTTCCGCATTGTCAGGACTTGATTCTGATTACTCCTTAAAAGTGTCAAATAATGCCATCCTAGTGTCGTATAAGTCAACACCAGATTACATGTCGACTAAATTTAGGTTAACGTTCTTAAAATCATATTACGAAAATCGTAAATTTTATCAAAACAATCACTTAGATTTGCTCTACTTATTTGGATTTAGACTTTAACGTGAACAAAAAAGATCGATCGTAAATTAGGCAATTTTAATTTTATTCTGGTGACAACAGAATTGGCACCAATGAAAATTATTACATAACAAAGCACATCTAAGTACCTACTCGTATTTCGCGCTATCACAACACAATAAAAGCAAAGTGTGAGACGAGGAACAATTAGTATAATTTAGCTATAAATCAAACAACTCTATAGAAATCTTCGTATTTTTATGCGGAAGCCCATGTTTATGCAAAGTCTGTGAAATTATTTAAATTTAATAAATTAGGGGTGTGAGTGTATTATACGGTGAATTGGATCAATTGAAATCAAAGATTTTTGATGCTACTTCTCCTGTTTATCTCATTGGTGATTGTGTTTTTTTGTGCAATCATTGAATAACTTTTTCATTTACAAATCTGGGTTAAATAAATCATGACTTTCCCAATTTATATACTATAATAATACATAATTTATTTTTAAACATCAAAGATTGATTTATTCCCTTAGCGAAAATAATTCAGAACCTACTTTGCCAAAATAATTCAGAATTATAACAAAAGGAGTTTCCACCTTTCGAACAAAATAAAAACCTTAAAAAGCATAGAAACAGTTGTCACAGTCGCGTGTTGCATGTTAAGCGGTAGAGCGACGCGTGCGCACCCGCATCACAGATAACGGACAACATAAATTAGTGCACCTATCGCCTTTCACAACAGTAGTGTGAGTTTTCACCTTGCTACTTTATCAGCTTTTCAAGGTGTCTATTGGTCCTTTGCGTCAATGAAACTATAATAAAAAGAACCTAGGGCGCGTGCGTGTTTATGTCTTTCGTATGAAAATGTTGCATTATCAGACTATGACTACACTAGGTATAGGTACAACACGAGTAGGTATGCTAGTAACAATACCTTCCTACACTTAGAATCTTCTCCGCGCGTCTAAAGTCGAAATTCCGAGTGCTTCCTCGTTCAACCCCCAATTTTTCTACCCAATAATATTTTTACCCGTTCAACCCAAAACATTTGCTCCGTTTTCTACCCAATCCAAAAATCGAAGTCACAGTGTATTTTAAACAGTACTGACAGCTTGATATTTATAAAAAATTTAACTTGATGAAATTAATGCTCGGTTTTTTATTAAGTTCTCAAAAAGATCATTGGTAGTATATGGTAGTAAAACATATTAGGTAGGTATATAGGTACTTAACATTTAAGACTATTAAAAAAAAAAAAAAAAAGTATCACGACTGTAATCCCCAGGTACGGTAGACATCCTCTCAGATCTCCAGGCGCTTAGATTCTTTGAAGATGTCTAGTGGGGGTAGTCAGAGGCACGTCCTAACATTATGCATCCAATTCTTTCATCAACCGTTCCATGAATTCAAACAATAACATATTTTCTAAGCTTGATATTTTTGACCTCTCTCTTTCCAAATTTAAATTAGCCATCAGCGAGGATCTTCGTAATTATTATGATATCTTGAAATAATCTTTGTAATAGCTTTATAGATTTTGTTTTAATTTTTGTAATTTTGCTGTTTTTTATTGTTTTTGTCTCTATTTTTTTTACTAACGTTCTTAGTTCTTGGTTTTTGAATATAATATTATTTTCAAAAACTAAGCTATACTTTATAAAACTAAACTATATATTTATTGTAATTGTCCACCTTTTCTTCACGTGTATGTTTCAATTAATAGTGAAAACTTAATTGGTTTAAGTTTAACCTACCAGTTTGAAATATTTTAAGTTTAATTGTACTGTTTGTTTTCCAAATAAATAAAAATAAATAAATAAATTATATTTGGCACATGCCCACATTTTGCAGTAGCTAGCATTCCATACGTGACAGGTTGCAAGCCCATCGCCGCTTATAAGAATACTAACTGGTTTCCTCACGATGCTTTTCTTCACCGGTTTGAACACGTGTTTTTGATGCGCATTTAATTTTTTCGAACATAAAAATCCATTGATGCACGCCGGGATTCGAACCCTCGACCTTAGATTGAAAGTCGAAGTACCTCCCACTCGGCCAACACGGCTATTAAACATTTATGTATCACTTATAATAAGTACCTAGTGCCTACGGGTAAGCATTACTTAAGCTAGGCGTTGCGTTAACTCAAACGCCCGAATTTAATCTCCCATCCCATTCGAATGGATTGCGCATTTCACCAAATCGCATTATCCACGCTAGACAGTTGCAGATTCCACATTTTCGGAGTCAATTATAAACGTATTTGTACTTTTGTACGACAGTTGCGCGATCGCGGGGGCGTACTATTTGTTCGGAGTTTCGAAATAGTTGTTTGATTAACTCTCTTTCATGTCGGCATTTCGGAGCTCGATTGTCTGCGGATTTGTTTAATTTGATCCTTTGTTTGAACGGCGCTTGTGTGGAAACGCAGGAGGGAGATAGGTATCAGTTGCAAAGGGTTATCTCATGTCTGTCGCGCACAGATGACCTGTGCTTGATTTCAACGGTTTTTGACTAACTGAATTATAGATAGGTATCGGACACGGAACTTTAATGGAGAAAGGAGATAGCAAAGATAGACTTGAGGTAGATGTGGTTGTGATTAATATTTGCATTCCACAACCTGAATGAAGATTCAGACAGAGGTAAGTAATAACAGTTTGAATTTGAAGGCACGGTAGCACCCCCACCTAGTCGAGCGGACTTTACAGGCAATTTTGGTTAGATACAAAGTTAGTACTTAGGTAGTTACTTAAGGGGCTCCCAGTCGACGATTGCTCTTTTTCGAAACGAAAAAAGAAATACTTCTGAACAAGCCACATCTCCTATTTTTATAAGTATATTACTTCAGGTTCCTACCTAGATTTCTATTAAGCTGAAAACATAATAGCAAAAACTTTTCACGATAAAGATATTATTTCAAAATGATACGTTTTAGAATTTATGATCGAAATATTATATATACCTACTATTAAAATCAACTTGTGTTTTATTGTTAAAGATAGGTAATATGTAGATCTAGATTTCTATTAGAATAGATTTTTGATAAGTAATTATACATAATTTCTATCATTAATTTATTCGAAAAGCTAAGGCGGACCACGCGCCGACGTGTGTTTGTCGTCATTGCAGCGGTCGGTAGGATTATTTATCGAAGTGATTAAAGATGGGTAGATCTTTATTCACATATACTATTTCTTTTTTCATTTCGAACAAAAATAATTGTCGACTGGGAGCGCCTTAACAAAAAACTAAAATTATCATTATATCATTCACTAGCAGTCCGCCCCAGCGTCGCACGGGTGTAATAATGATTTTATGGGTAATTTTTTTACACCTTGGGTTACATTATCGAAGTTTTCATACATCCTTATGAAAACTTCGATAATGTTTCATACGGATCCCTTATAGTTAGACATATAGTACTATGATTTTTTTTTGTAGATATTGATGTTATCTATAAAACTGTATTACATTATTTGCTCTATTGTCAATAATTTCCGCAGCGTAAGCGATTTAAGGATCTGTTTTGGATTTTTTTTTTACACGTTGGGTTACATTATCGAAGTTTTCATACGGATCCCTAACAATTTTAAAAATATTCTATAGCCTATATTAATCAGGGATAATGTAGGAATCTAATGATGAAAGAATTTTTCAAATCGGTCCAGTAGTTTCGGAGCCTATTCGATGCAAACAAACAAACAAACAAACAAACAATCAAATCTTTCCTCTTTATAATATTAGTATAGATAAAGCCCTTTTGAAAACTGTCCAGTTGTCATCAAACTTTGATGTTGACTACCATGCTATTTCCGATTGAAGCAGCAAACTTTAAATCCCAACAAATTAAATCTCATCTCGATCTCAGACACTAGAACCGAATTGCATTCAATTTTGCAAATGGGCCGCTTCCGCAGGGTCGAACTGGGGTGATGATGAATCATTGGTCATAATAGGATACTAAGGCGACAACGGAAGTGCCTCTCCACCAATCAAGCAGGAGATTGGATTATACGAAACAAACGAAGGTACGGAAGTGTACATTATTTTATTTGGCTTTTTAAGGGTTTCGGAGTCTACAAGAAACTCTTATAGTTTCATCATGTCCGTCCGTGCGTCTGTCCGCAGTTAAGCTCAGAGACGCTTAGTATCTACTAGAAAGCTGTAATTTGACATGTATATACATATTAATCACGCCGACAAAGAGGTAGAAATCTTAAAAAACAATTTTTGGAAGGGTACCCTAATAGTGGGGATATATTTTTTTCTCGCCTACCCCATTGTGTGGGACCCCGTTGGATAAGTATTTAATAAAACAGCGAGTTTGTGAAATTTTAAGCTTTAAAGTGCTAATTTTAAATAGAATCGAGTGTACTTTTTGGTACGTTGTTAGTTGTGTAAACTATGAAACCCTAAATTGCGCCCGACACGCACTTGTCCGGTTTTTTTGATTTGTATATTATATGTTTCAGGTAGGTCCTAATAGTTTCCACTAATTGCTTGTCGTGGATTTGTCTTCAAATTTTTAGGTACTAAGGTACCTACATAATAACAATAATATATTTCAGTATATTTAAAAACTAAAACTCTACCCGTCTGTAGGTAAGAGATGTACATACCTACTTAATCAATTAGGTTATTTTTTGCTATTTATATTTGGGGTCTTTGTGTCGCTTAGCGATTAAGTCAGTCCCATAAATAGGGATCTCACAATAGTTGAACATCTTAAACTTGAAATAGGTATCTATCTAACTTAAATATAAACTTGTAGTCAAGATTACAACACAGCAAAGAACTTTGGTCGGAAGCTTAGGTAGATGAAATAAAAAGTGTAGATATAGGTAAAGTATTAACCTTTCTAAAAATTTTAAAAGACCGTCTTACCAAATATTGAAGAGTTTTGTACCTACATAGTTTTAATCTTTTTAAAAGGTCGGTGCCTTCAACACTCTCAAAGTTCCCTCAACCCAAACATAGGCTGGAAAATCAACTAAACTGGGACAAGTTTTACAATATTAGCTGGAATTCTGTAAATCTGCGCTTGCCTTGCCGATAGGATTTGCCAAATCCAACGTTTTTAATCCCTGAAATAGCCCAGTAGTTCACCGATATATTTTGACTCCGAAGAGCTATCTACCTGATTCTGGTAAACAAAGCATGGGTTTACAGATTCGAGGAAGGGTTTTCATCCGTTTACAGAATCCTTTAGGAATATTTATTATTGCCACTGTTCTGTTTTATCGCAAACAATGGTTTTACGAAGACAATGTGATGATTAAATTGGATTATTTTTTGTTTGTTTTAACGGAACATCTAGTCTAATACTCCATCGGTTTGCGGCTAGAAATATACAAACAGTTTTTTTTAACAAATAAAAATAACTGGCGTATAAAACTATTTATAAAAGAAATTGACATTGGTTCATAACGTTTTTCAGTTTATGATTCTATTATTAGCTCTAAGTTGAATTTCAGTAACTGCTTATAGGGGAACCGGGGGTAATCAGAGCCAGTGGGTAATAGGAGCGGTGCGTCTAGAGACAAAACTATAGCTCGTATCGACTCAATTGCCACTCGGGCGCCTTCGTCATACTGCGGCAGTGTTACCATGCCGCGATAGGTTCGCCAGTGCCACGCGTTAAGTGATCACAGACGCTTGTTGATTTTATGCACCGCGCTTATAAAAAATACGGAATTTCAACGGCTAGGTAAGTGTGAAGTATTAGGTTTATTACAATCAAACCCGTTTTATTTTATAGCTAATGTTATTAATTTTGAGTATCTGTGCGTATAAATTCATTGCAAGCTAGATTCAGGATATCATTTTATACAATTTCAATATGGTGGTAATCGGGTAATCAGAGCTTACCCTATATGCTTTTTAATATGTATTTTTTCAGATGCCAAAATGCCAAGAAAAAGAGAACGCATCACTACAAAAGCGTTTTGGACTACTGAAACCTTAGAAAATGCTGTCAAAAATTTTCGAAAAATTTTGAGCTCATATTACACATATGAGAATTTATAGGCTCTAATTACCCGCAATGTGGGGTAATGGGAGAGAGTCTGTTTTTTTGAAAAAAGTTTATCTGTGGCCAAATGGCTTACAATGAGACGTTGACGCTGTGATTGAATGATAGTCAAATAAGTAAGGATTTAGTTTCTAATGTATACATAAATTTGTCTTTTATTGAACTTTTCCCTTAGTAGGCTCCCATTTCACCCCGCTCCCCTACTCCAGAAAATTAGGCTGGTTAGGTCTTGGCTCTAAAAAGTTATGACGAAAGCTTATGAGCGGCCTAAAAATATGACAATTCCATTTAAAATCAAAACCATAAAAGTCATATTTGGATGACGCGTCTAAAAACTACACCAATTCAGATTGCACAATGCGCTTAAGTGGTCAATTACTGCATGGTTTACCCTACCATACCTAAATATAAATATATATTTGTCGTATGTTGGAAAATACTGAATATCAAAGCAGGTAAAGGCTGTCTAGATAAAATTAAATTACCTACGCCAAGGTGAATTCTTTTGCGAAGGAAAAACCTAATGCTGATCTGAATATTTTCAGTTTTGCAGTCAGTAGGTAATCCCGATAGTTGATAGGTCTCTACCATAATGCCGGCGATGGATAAAGGATAAAGTCATATAGGTTGCTGATCTCTGCCTATCGCGCCCCCCTGGGTCCGTGTTTTTACAAAGTATTTTGACTTATTTTAAAACGTATTTACTGATTTTACGTACGTATTTTACAAAGTATTTGACTTATGTAAAATAAATTGTTTATGAGTAGTTTGACCACGAGTTATCGCACTTCTGAGGTAGATAAAGCTACCAGAAAAAAGTTTAATCCTATTGAAGTAACGACTAAGCCATTTTTAGGGTTCCGTACCCAAAGAGTAATAACACCGATGATTTTCACAGATGATGTATTTCTATTGCCGCTAAATCAACAAATACTAAAAACAGAAGAAAATAAATATTTAAGTGAGGCTCCTATACAACAAATGAGTTATAATGCCGTTTTTTAAAGATAATGGTACGGAACTTCATGCGCGAGTCCGACTCGCACTTGGCCGGTTTTTTTTATAAAAGTTGGCCATTAAAGTTTGGATTCTCGGGATAAAAAGATTATAGACGTTTTAATTCCGAGATGGGTAAACAGCATTAGGAGCTTACCGTGTTTCGGTAGCCTTGACAATGTTTTTGAATTTAAAAACTTGTTTACCGTTTCTTAACTAAGTTCTTCTTTTGCATCTAGGTAGGTAGGTATAGATCAAATTATATTAATCCCCATCTGCATCAAAATTTAAGTTCAAGCCTAGGTAGCATCTCGGACTCACTTAGCGATGTCATTTATATACAAATGGATCGCTGAGTTCCTAGAAAGATACAGCATTAACTTAAGTTAGGTTAAAAAAGGCAGTGCAACATAGGGCGCGATTTATGTAGGTAAGTAACTATTAGTGAGTAGTCAGCGTGTTTTGTTATAGGCGATGTTACATGCCATTAAGACATAGCCATTTGCTTTAATAAGATACGAATAAATTTAATAATAAACTGGTGAATAATAAAAGTACAGAATCGAATCTCAAACTAAATAAAAATATATTTATTTCAATAAAATCACAAGAATCACTTTGAGACGTCTTGGAGGAAACGTTCCTCCAAACCTAGAAGAATCAGACAACAAACAATGTTAAATGTCTATTATTTTACAGAGCTAGAGTACAATCGACCAAATATACAATTATTTTTTATTTTTATCATCATGAATAATGATTAGATTCTCATTCTCCACAATGATATTCACGATTAGTCGATAGAAGTTTCGCACATTGCGCATGCGCAGTCAAAGTTGTGTGAGTGCGCGCCCGCATCTCTCACCCTCCACTCACTCAGTTATTGTTGAACTACGAGTACATATAGGTACCTTGGGAAACCGTTAGAATTGGAATCATGACATATTTATAATGCGTACTTGCTAAAAATACATAATAAGCAATTACAAAATCTGTATAAAAATCTCTACTTACCTAACTCCATCAGCAATATCCGGAACTTGTGCAGAAACACTGTCAGGATTCATTACTGTAAAACCAATGCCATCCAATCTTGGCGAGACCGTCAGTTGCAAAAGACAGATATATTTCTAGAATTATTACTTTAGAATATAAAAAAACTAACCCTCGTATTCAAGAACGACACTATGAGAACACGCACCCACAGTGGACGAAATCTTTTTTCATAAACATCACTTTATGTGTTGAGCGGCACTATGGCGCACGCTACCATGTTCCTTTAGAGCTCAACTTTGGCTAGAGGCACACGACAATGTGCCTCTAGTCACACTATGCAGTGTCGCACAACACATAAAGCGATTTTTATGAAAAAAGATTTCGTCCACTGTGGGTGCGTGTTCTCATAGTGTCGTTCTTGAATACGAGGGTAAGACTTTCACTAGCTGTCAGTGGTTACAATTACATAATTGCCATTGACCTAATGGAGTATGGCGAAAAAAGATCCACTGAAGCGATAAGCAAGCATCTCACCACAAAATAGAAATTTAGTAACCTGCATCTAAAAATAATTTAAACATATATTTAGACTTCTAATATGGCTGGTATATAGGTAAAGGATCTAACGATAAACGAAAGTGGAGTCGAGTGTTTTTATTTGAATAGAGACATTAAAGACGATCATGATCATTCTGATAAGTAGTTTAATTTCTTACAATTTAGTAGAATAAAAAAAAACACAAAAGAAACGGTTACGTAAATGGCTGAAACCCGCTAGTTTGCCTGAAATAAGGACACATTCAGTTAACTCCCATTGGCGGTTCATTTCAACCTCTGATTGGCCGGGAGGCGGATTAATTTCTACACTGCGACGTCATTGGCCGACTGCATTCCCCTCCTCGCGAACTGGTGGGGATAAAGCATCCCTATGTTTATTTTTGTTGTTCAACGTAGTGTGTAAAGGACCTTCAAAGTGTGTAGTTGTGTTGCTTCATTTAGTTGTTTATTCACGCAACAAACCATTCAGTTGTTGTGAAATATCGCGATTTAATATTAATAAATGTGTTATATGGACTGTGGATTTTGAACCGAAGAACTGCTTTGTGACAGTGATAATTTTACCTATTCGGAGATGGTGATTCTGTAAGTACCTACCTATATATTAATTTGGTATCTATTATCTGTAAATATATAAGTAGATCTGAGTTTTGACGATGATGATTTCATATTTAGATTCAACGGCAAAAACAAATTACAACGCAACTATTCATCACGCGTTTGTTTCTATATTACCTAGATACCTAATCTTTCATTTGTTTTTGTTCAAATAATACATGGAGATTTTGTCATAAAATATTTTAGTACCGAAGAGAAGCTTAATTATTTTTTATTGAAGCTTTGGAGCTAAGAAGTAGGGATCTATTAGAGGTTTTTGTAGGGTGCGGATTAAAATAAAAATATTTTATTACCGAAGTGAAGTAGATTCGTATTTTTTTTTATTGCGCTTTGGAGCTAAGAATTAGGTAATTTAAGGTTTTTGTAGGTTACGTAGGCTGCGGTTTAAAACCTATCGATAATCACAAAATGTAGAGCACAAGCTTAAAGTAGTCTAATAAAGCTTTTATGGTTTAGCTGGAAACTAATGCCAGTACGAGATTTCTAAGGACAGTAAAATTGATAAACAGACGGACTGACAGACACTAGAGTGAGATTAATAATTCCAAACATGAACGAGTTTCAAAAAAACAATTATTTAGATATAGGTAAATATTTTGTACTTAGTAAGAACATGTATCTATAGACCAGGGATGTTACGGAGCTTCGACTCCGACTCCGATAAGTCGGAACTTCCGATTGTTATTACACCTCCGACTCCGACTTCGGTTCCGACACTTTTAAATCGGAGGTTTTAATCGGAGGATGTGTGATACACATGTCATTAGAATTATTACTACAAGGTTTTTTTTACATTTACATTTAATAAAACAAAATAAAAATCAACACAAAAACAAGTAATTTTGATTTAATTTGTTAACTGTTAAAGGGTAAACTGTTAAATGTTAATAGGAATCATGGCAATTTTTATTTTTATTGTCTGTAAGTACCTACTTTTCAAATTAAAATTAAAAATGTTTACTGAATAATGTTATTATTCTTCTCTGCCGCCACTTCTGTTTCCTGATACTGCCTCCGACACCGACTCCGATAAATCAAATTTAAAAACTCCGACTCCGACTTCGGTTCCGATAAAATTACCTCCGTTACATCCCTGCTATAGACCATTCAAAGATTAATTTAAAACTCTGGCCATAAAATGTTTAGCTCAAGCTCGAGCTTACGTTGCTGGTCGAATCGTAATTGGTCAAAGCAGCGAGGGTTGGGTAAGGTGGAGGGAGACCAATTGAACTAATTGAAACTCATTGTAACACTGACGTTGCATTTATTGCCCTTAGCACGCACCTCTTTCGGTGCGGTTAGATTATATCGGTTAGCTTTAAAGAAAAATACTAGACTGTTACCTAAAATACTATAGAAAACCTAGTTATTTATGGCTGTAGCAGTCTTTTATATATTAAGTACCTATATTATAAATGCATTACCTTTGACTATAGGTAATAAAGGTAATGCGTTATATTATGTCCAGCCATGAAATCTAATATAATATAGGTTGGTAGTAGGTACCTATATTCTGTATTGTATAATGGAAAAACAAGCAGGTATTGTAATTTTCAACGACAATAGCTTTAAAAAGAGGCTGTAGGTATTTACCTAATCGGAATTAAATAGGATGAACAGATAGGATTGTTGTCCCTAACGCTTCGAAATGTCTAAATACCTAGATACTACCTATGCCAATCAATTACTACGCGTAACAAACGTAATACCAACATGTTAACTGTAAACAAAACGCGTATTAACGCTATACATTCATTTATACAAGATTGTGAGATTTTTTTTAATATTAACACAAAAAAACTTTATTTAACATTGTATAACTTTCAAAGAATTCAATCCCAAGGCATTATTTACCTAATCAAGTCCCTACATACGCACACAAAGTCGTTTATCCAATTAAGGCGGCCTGCCCCTCAGACGGCAATTTTAAAGCAATTGACTCAACAGGAGGGGAGTTTTCTCGGCGATGTAGAGCTTTAGCGTACTTTTTACACATTTTATAAAGAATACTATACTTGCGGTAATTTATTCAAGCATAGAATTAAAATAAACAAAAATTAAGTAAAGTAACTACCTACTTACAGTTTAGCGATGGGATAATCAGAGTCTCGAATTGCGTCGAAAATGAATGAAAGTTTTAGATGTTAATTATTTCCGTAGCTCAGCTCTAGGGCCGTTTATCCAAAAGGCTTTTTTCCAATCCAAGCAAAACCTGAAATAAATACAACGTTAATTTAGACCGTTTGAAACGTGAAATATCATACCAAACTAGATTTACTCACCAATTTTATATTTTGTTAAGTAGTATCATTTATTCATTCTATTCAGCATTCTATTCTAACCTACCTATTGGCTTTCACAGTGGAAGCCGCGTGGACATGAACGAAGGCCCAGTAACACCAGATTGGGACATCAACGATGCCGTTGTGCCCAGAGTAGTTGCCTTCGACACTTTCGGAGAATGGTCTGACGGCCACGTGAGACGGATATACCCCCCAGGGTGTGAGGAAGCGAGACGACACGCCTCCGGGTGGGCCATGAGGAACACCAATAACCACAACGTGCACATCCTAAAGAAGAGCTGTTTGGGAGTTCTGGTCTGCTCAGTTAGATGCAGGCTGCCTGATGGATCACGTGTGCATCTGCGTCCGGCGATATGCGATAAAGCGAGGAAGAAGCAGCAAGGTAATTTGCTAGATCTTTAAAATTCATTGAAATTGGCTGAAACCGAAGAATGCGGTGCTAAGCACTGTCTAGAATTTCTTATCTAAAGTAGGTAAATTTTCTTCTTCCTCAGGTAAACCCTGTCCAAATAGACTATGCAACGGAGGTCGCCTAGAAGTCCAACCGTGTCGCGGGCATTGTGGCTACCCAGTCACGCATTTCTGGCGGCACACGGAGCATGCAATATTCTTCCAAGCGAAAGGAGCACACGACCATCCCCGACCAGAGGCTAAAGGCGCTAGCGAAGTGAGGCGGTCACTTGGCGCGGGCAGACGGGTTAGGGGACTGGCGTTACTGCTTTCTAGAGAAACGGTGGCTGACAAGATGATGACTGTGAAGACAGATAAGCAAATGGCGCATAAAATGAGCACTCCTCATCCGCAGCCGCCGCCGCTCATTCCTGATAACCAAAGAGGTAAGAACTCTTTCTTGATTGAAATCTTCCTATTTACAACAATGTGTTCATAAATCTTAAAAGAAGGTAAAAGATTATTTGTAAAATAAGTAGCCACATAAATTGTTTTGGTGTTTTTGAGAAAGATCCTCCTGATAGCTTATTTTTTTGTGAAAACTAATAATACATTGAAAAAGTAACAATGTTTTATTTTTCAACAGTACAAATGACATGCACCTGTGGACCGTTCGAATGCTCATGCCGATGGCGAGCCGACACAGCAGAATCCTACGGCGTCCCCGCATGGTCTCCAGTAGAAACCCAAACCTACACCGCTTACGCACCTCCACCCCAGACCCTACCCCAATACGAAACCACGCTGCCAGCCGACGAGATCTTCCACCCAGAAGAAATATTCCAACTCGACCAGCCCATACGACTAGACTTCCCAATGGAAGAGAACACTCTCGAATCACCGCCCACCTTCCAAGACCTTAATGAAAACTCGCGACCTGAAGACTCATACTGGTTAGACTGGCAACGAGCGGCAGAATCCGAATCCAGTGAAACACCCTCCCCGGAGCTGTTCGGCAACTATCAGCAAACTGAGAACTACTGCGAACAACAAGCTTACATTCCACAGATGTATTACCCTGAGGAAGGGCAGTACTATCCTACAGAAAGTACTAGAACCTCACCAGTAATGGACGTACAAGAACAGCGATTTTATAGGTACGAAGATTGCACACAGCCAAATTCTATTGACTACACGCAGGTGTGGAACTTTAATGACTGCGCGTTCCCGTCCAACGATATGTCCGAATGCAAGCAGTACTTTGACCAACATCAACAATCTGCGAACGCGTACGGTGGCCTCTTATAATGTTGTAGTGTAAATAGTTATCTGTAAATTGTAAATACCACGCTTTCTTTGTTGATTATTATTATTCCTTAGAATATATTGCTCATTATGTAATACTAAACGTATTGATTTGTTCCTATGTTTTTAAGAGATTGGTTTTGTGAAAAATAAACAGAATTTGTATAAAACGTCTATTTATTGTATATAAAAATTACATTAAAATTGTCAATTTTACATTTTTTGTTTCTATCAATAAAATTGGTCACTACAAAATAGTCCATTAAGCGATCGCATGATAGAATTACTATGCTTTTGCAGTCGCAAAAACATTCCCAAAACTCTCCGTAATTATGATACATTGTAAGATGTTCAATCCAAGCAAACTTTTGATTGCAATCACATCACAGAATCCAATGAAAGCCATACAATAACCCTCCTCCCAGCCATTTACAATCAATATCAACACGAGACGAACATATATCACGACCGTTGAACCTCTTTATGTATAATTCTACCAATCAATTACGAGAAACTTCGTTTTACGTAGTAAAATCGATAGCTTTTCACAGAAATCTAACAATTTTACACCGTATTGATAAGTATAATTTAACAATCGTTCTAGACATTACCGCTTGGCTGATAAGTACTTATTTTATCCGTTAAATTACAGTACCCTTCGAACATCAATTCTATGTACTATTAAGATTGCGCTTCTTGTTGCAACCTTACAGTCCTGCGTATATCCAAATCTGCAATCGTGTAAGTAGCATTGTGTAAACTGCATGCATATTGTCTTATATTCTTGTTAATCTAAACAGAGCAGCATACTCGTACTATTCAATCGTTCATACGAATCGATAGAGGTACGAGTATATCACTTGGTCACCATTTAAAAAAAGTGGGGGTCGGTAAATCGAATCGTTTTGGAAACAGGTAACTGTAATCCCAAACCAAGGATTACAGACAGACCTGCCTAGACGGATATTTTTGTCAAACTATACAATTTAACGGATGTTTTTTTTACACCTGCCATTTGTATATAAGGTGTAGTTTTGTGATTCAAAAACACTATAAATATGATCGGCAACAAAAGCCAGCTTTAACATTCTGTATTGTAAATTGATGAACTACATCACTGCGGTCCAATTTTGGATTATCTAATTCTACAACAAATTTAACATTTCGAATTACGGTGCTTATTCATATGACGTTATTTTATTGCTCGTCTAGAACCATTTCTCGAAAAAAAAGGTACAAGATATAAGAATATCGTAACCAGTATTTTCCTTTTAATATCTAAGAAAGTTTCTACGACGATACTCTTATAATTTGCAGCTTGAGTCTTCGAAAAAAAGGCCCCAGTTCTCGTAACAGTTTTACAATATACAAATTAGTTAAGAATACAATTTTAAAATACCTTAAAAAATAGGCCCTAACCTATATTAATTTAAATGTTTTGCGTCAGTTTCATAATTTTAAAACCGTTCGGCAGCGTCAATGTCAGCACAGCACGCACTATCACAGCAGTCGGAATTACACCGAAGATGACGTCTTTAAGCATATTCACTTATTGTCAATATGCTTAGAGACATCGGTAGCCCCGTGTTGGGCGCCACTTATATTAAGGCCACAAACAAAGTTAGTGAAGCGTGTTCTTATCTTTATAATACAACACCATTTTGCGCTTCGTTATCAATTTCATAATTAGAATTAGTTACATAAGCTAAACAATTAGGACGCAAGTAACTGTGCATCAAATTCATTATTCAAATTATAGGTTATAGGTACGTAGGGCAGACATCATTTAGTACTTTGGTTCCCCTTTAACTTTCTTGTGATAATCGTAGTTTCGAGTGGCCACAGATTAATATTTGTTTGTATACAAAACTATGGACATTAAATAACTATATTTAAGAGGAAGAAATAAAGTGTAATGTAACTATATTCAAGCTAGTTCTAAAGGATTATAAAACGTCTAAACTATAACTAAGTTCACATCTACAAAGGAGTGAAATAGAAGTCTGGAGCGAGATCAGGGCCTACAGACAAACGTCCATCCAACCTTTAGAACAATGCGAAAGGGTTACGAGTAAATTTAAAACGAATTGACGCCAGTTTTATACAATTTCTTAGTATTGTCGCAACACTGACGCATGGACGTTTATCTAAAGGCAGTTGTAGAAGCGTTATCGAAACTTTGAGAGAAACCTCTAAAGGACGACAGTCCTACTAAATCACTATGACTTAGTTATCAAGAGTTGACTTATAGAGAAGAATATTAACAATGGGACTCTAAAGATATAACTAGTCAAGAATCTAACTATAACGGTGAAGTTATAATATGCCATCAAAAAGATAGTTCTAATAATCATAATAGTTAGTGTAGCCACACATTTTTGTGCCTAAAACGAGACCAATCACCAATCAACAAATCTATATTTATCAAGTAGGTAAGTTATAAGAAAGGGTTAGGTATCTACGTAAAAAAAAAATTGCAAACTAAATATGTAACAAAACGCGACGAAATGTATTAAAAAAAAAAACGCAAAATAGATTATTTAATTACAACGCAAACTAAACGAATTTGTACTATTGAGAAATCACCGTCTGTTTAATAAAATTCGATATGAAATTATAACAAAAAATAAACTTGTCTCGCGTCTTTTCTCGCGCGGTAGCCGCGTATATATAATATTCAACGCATACAAGTGTTTGTCCCGGACATCTATACATCAAACGGTCCAGACGTTACTATGTTTTTGAATTACAAACAAACGCCAAAAAATTTGCTTCTCTCTCTCGATTATGCTTGAACACATCGCTAAATTTAAACATTGTTTGTACGATCAATTTTTATTGAACCAAATCGCACAAAAAAAGAAATAAGAGCGAGACGGGATTAAAAAACTTATAGATTTGGCCATCTCGTGAATCGTACCTAATTATTTTGTGCTATCTGTGGTCAAGAATATTGAAAGTCAAAACAATTAATAACAAATCATACGTCGGTAGTTTCAGTGTAAAACTACTCGCGTGAATGTATAAAGTTCCTAATTTATTTTAAGTCTGTTAAAAACGTTGTGGAAGACTTCGAGTGACCGCTCAATTTTTTTGCTCGCTCAAAATTGAACGATATGACAAAATATTAGAATTTTTATCAAAGCTAAAAAATATGAATTATATGTATGAAAATACATGAAAGAAATCAACAGTAGTAGACAAATTAGTACATATACAATACATGACAACATTTATATAGATAGCACTTTTATGGCATTATAGAATTGACTTAGGACCTCTTTCACCAGTGACATTTAGGTTTATTTTTGTAGCTTTATATGATAAATTAATACATTTCACACAGCGCCATCTAGCCCCAAACTTAGCAAAGCATGTTCTATGGGTAATTCCAACTTATTGTACATTATAACACCCAGACACAGAACAAACCTCTATGCGTTTCACACAAATGTTTAACCTTGTTGGGAACCGAACCCTACAGCGCAAAAACCAGAGCTACTACCAACTGAGCTGTGAAACCGGTCCAAAGATGTATCGGTACAAGTAGATACATTATTTGTCCCTGGTGAAAGAGTTCGAGAATATAGCAACAATTTAAAATGCTGAATAATATAACATCTCACTCTAATTTATATTTCGTTGTAGATTATTCACAAACCAATTAACAAGGACTCGATCTGTCTGAGCGGTCATGTATTATCATCATTTCAATCGGACGTCCACTGCTGTAGAATTATACGCCTCCATAGATTCCCAGAGCGACCGATCTTGTGTAGCCAACGGCTCCCAGCAACCTTTACGAATATTATGGTCGTCTTTCCATATAGAGATTTACTGACTCAGTTATCCAGTTGACCTTGTATAGATAACTAATTTTGCTCGCGTATTGGTGTCGATTCTATTGGCAACATATGCTAACAAAATTTTTGTAAAAGATCGATCAGATTATGTTCACGATAAAGTCTAAATCATAATAAACTTTAGAGTCATTAAGTTGGGATAGTTTTGTGAAAGTATGTACCTATGTGATTTAAAAAAGCTGCCTACATTTAGTCAATATATTAATTGGTGTTGATTAAAGACACTTGGTTGTGCAAACGATGCGAAACAAAATAGAATAATTACTAAATTATCCTAATTTTAAGACTACTGTTTGACTAAAAGTTTACGCAAATTTAGACTTTAACGTAAGCAATGATAATGGAAAAAAGGAAACATCGAAGGAAGCCATTTCTTTCGATCTTGGTATGACAGTTCTGACGCTTGACTTTTCAAGGATACAACACCACATATTGGTCATTGATCTAACATAAACTGACCGATAAAGAACCAATGACACAAGAAACGAACGTTACACACTTATACCGCCTTACACAGTAATATTATTTCACCTGTCCATAACACACTCAATCACAAGTTGAGCCCGCGCACATTACTAAATTGAGATCGGTAGATACAATATTTTAAAATCACACTGAACATCGGCCTTATTGTACATCTGAACTGAAAATCATGGCTTCTTTCAAATGATCTGTTATAAAATAGTTTACATGTTACAATTTATGAATAACTAGCGACCCGCCCCGGCTTCGCACGGGTGCAAAGCTGATACCAAAATATATTACAGAATGTCTTTGTATACTGGTTAACAGCATTTAAAATTTAAAAAAAAAGTCGCGGTAAAAAGTAAAGGATAGAAATTGATTATTGTGGGTTATCCCTGAGAGATAAACATATACCATCGCGGACTTTTTTGTAGACCTTTTTAAGGTATAGAATATTTAGTACATTATTTTGATCTATCTCGTAGAGTTCAGCCAGCGTTTGCAATGTAAGCGCAAAAAAATGTGTTTATTTACGACTTCATATTAGAAATCTTATAATTATCAGTGGTTCTCTAATATATTAAGCATGTAATTATACATATAAACCTTCCTCCTGAATCACTCTATCTATTAAAAAAAACCGCATCAAAATCCGTTGTGTAATTTTAAAGATATAAGCATACATACAGACGCGGGAAGCGGGAAGCGACTTTGCTTTATACTATGTAGTGATACATGAACATTTCCTTTTACCATTGTCGATGCACAATAAGGCAGCTGATTTAATGGGTAAAACAATTACCTACCTTCAAACTCAGGATTATAAAGGATAAACATTTTAATTGTACCAGAAAACTCGTACAATAGTTTCATTTGTAGTGTGCGCGGGCTGTTATATCATCACAAGTTTTCTGTCGTCCTACTGTCGTACAAGTATCATTTGCTTTGGTAGAAACCGCACTAGCTTTGAGCGTGCTTGGCTATTTTGTCGTCACACATACCAAAATGGCGATACAAAAAACGCTATACTGTGCGAAAGAGACAACGCTGTACGGACTCGTGTAGCGCGGTCACTTTCGCACTTTGCTATAAGAAGTTGTTGTTACCAAAGCTGGTATAGCACTAGTCGAGTATGCGACTGAAGTTACTAGAAAATTACTTTATTCAGGATAATATCAGTCTCATTAAAATGTCACGATCTCACCAAGTAATTTAGTAATGTGATGCAATATTTGCTTTGAAAACATAAGTGTGCTTCTCGTGCTTCCACAACACCGTATAGGTACATGAGCGTTTGCTCGTTTGTTTAAGAGTACCTACTCAGCCAACTACGACAAAAGCATACCATAGCGCGCCGCATTACGGCAGTAACTTTTCTACCCAAGTAAGCGAAGCCGGTGACAGTAAGACGACATCACACGCACTACCGCTTGGTCGGTTGTCAAGGTGACGCTTCCTCGGCTGTTTCTTCGGCCATCGCCTCTTGGGAGAGAACTGCGACGGCACTAACGGTTAACTCGAGCGGCTCCAGGCCAGGGCAACGGCCGACGCTGCATTCCATGTCGGTTCTGAAACAATAACTTTACTATGAGGGTAGTTCTAATTTTTGATTGTGATCGAGTTTGTGATTAATGACTGATCGTCAGTTTACTAACCTATCTATATTGTACTTGTGTTAGTAAAGTAGTAGCAGTATCGAAAAATTCTGTAATTTAAGAAAATTAATTAATTTTACTTTGAATTAATTTTTATAATGAAAAATACGAAGCCATGAAGCACTTGCCTAGGCTTGCCTGCCACTATAGGCCAGACAGGCCACGTTCATGGATTTGTAGAAGCATAAAGCTGAGATGGGGTCTCTTTGACCCATACAACAGTGGACACGTGTGGGCCAAACACGGATATTTGTATTTCATAATCTTTTCTTAAATTATATACACAGATAGTATATAGGTTAATTTTCTGTTTTTTCTGTATCGACGCATCGTCCCACGGCTATGCAACACGGAGGGAATAACTTAATTAATGTAAATATAATATTTGGTTTATGGAGATGTTATTTTATTGTTCAAAGAAAATAATATTGCATTTAAATATTTAAAAAATATATATATATTAACTTACAAAACACTAGCTGTGGATAATTGCATTCTAGAATTCTGCCACTGCTCGCTCGCCTCTATCGAATCTAGTTGATCCTCTCCCTTCTCCTCCTGCGCAGGCGCACTAGAGCTGGACACGGCCTCGCTCGTAGACACCGGACTCTCCAGATTAATAAGCGTAGCGGTGGCCACTTCGGCTACACGATTCGCTTCGTCCGTCGCTGAGCTAGTCGATTGGCTCGTGTCTATGGAAGATTTTTGCATATCTGCGAACAAGATAATGGAACCGTTGAGAAACGGCTGTAAAGTGCCCTTGAAGCGATGATGATGATGATGTTTACATGATGCATGCACATTGATGCGATTTATCGTTTACGGAGGCAATTGAAGTGTTTGCCTACGCAGCTACGTGATTGAAGGCAACTGATAGAACATTGAAATGCAAATGCAAATGGTGGTAAGTGATAAGCCTACATAGAATGATCGATTGAGTCTATTCTACTTCATATCGCATTATGCTATTATAATTGTTAATTTACAAAAAGATAATACTTAGACAGTAAGTCGATGACTAAATGGATCTAATATTGAAAACAATAGTGGATGAATTATGAAAAGAGCAATGAATCATGTTGACGTGCACCAAGGTCAAATCTCAATTCAGTAAAATTGTTTAATGTATTATATTTGTTAAGAAACAGTCATTATTTTCAATAGATTGCGCTAAGTTTACTCTTGACTTATTTATTATTTAGTTTGTTTGATTCACGGCTAAAAAATATAATCGATCAAGCCCACAAACATAAAACGACACTAATAATTTAGCGTTTCTAACGATTTTGATTTAAAATTTTCTATAGATGTCGCTATGTTATGTAGGTATTATATATTTATGTCCTGTAGGTTGTGGGTTCGATCCCCACCCAGGGCAAACATTTGTGTGATGAACATAGATGTTTGTTCTGTGTCTGGGTGTTAATATGTATATTAAGTATGTATTTACAAAAAAAAAAGTATATAAGTATTCTATCAGTTATCTGGTTTCCATAGTACAAACTTTGCTTAGTTTGGGGCTAGGTGGCGCTGTGTGTAAAGTCCACCAATATTTATTTATTTATTTATTAATATTTATTTATTTATTTATTTGTTATGTTATAATTTTTTTTAACTTATATATCTTGACACGTATCAGTCAAAACGCATCACTATTGTGTGTATGTACGCGGAGAATACTCTGGGCTGTGTTCAAGAACAATGCCCGACGACGCTCGACGACGCGACGCACCGGACGTTTAGGAAGTCGGTGATTTGTCCGAGAGCGTTCACGCTAAATCGTCTGGTGCGTTGTCGAGCGTCGTCCAGCGTTGTCCAGCGTCGTCGAGCGTTGTTCTTGAACACCCCTGGTGTAGCCGTGAATCAGTATAAAACATTAAAAGTGGCCTAAGTTAAAATTTAACTGGTGCAAGTCTCGCTAAAATAAAAATGTATGAAGATAAAAAGCTCGACCTGGCGCATGCATGTAGGTCAGCCATTTCTTGAGCGGCCGGTCGGCCAGCAGGGGCAGCACTCGACCCTTTATCGGATCTGCAACGCAATACGCGTGCGACTGTTACAAGACAACTAAAGCCGGGCCAATTTAACAGATCACGTTTTGACATCTGTCAGATTTATGTTTAGAATGTTTTATTACTCTAAGTAAAATAAAAAATAAATAGGATCACGACTGTAATCCCCAAGTATGGTAGACATCCTCTCAGATCTTCAGACGCTTAAATCCTTTGAAGATGTCTAGTGGGGGTAGTCAGAGGCACGGCCAAACATTATATTTGGCACATGCCCACATTTTGTAGTAGTTAGCATTCCATACGTGACATGTTGCAAGCCCATCGCCGCTTGTAAGAACACTAACTGGTTTCCTCACGATGTTTTCCTTCACCGTTGTAAGCACGTGTTTTTGATGCGCATATAAATTTTCAAACAGAAAAATCCATTGATGCACGCCGGTATTCGAACCCACCACCTTCAGATTGAAAGTCGAGGTATATCCCACTGGGAAAATCGAAATATTGCCTTCTTTTGTTATTATTACAATAAATATGTAAGTAGATGTTTTGATAGGAAAAACAGTTAAACAAAATAACAATGCCCTCAAATGTGATCTATTAAATTGACCGTACATTAAATACTAATACAACAAACATGGAACTAACTGCAGTAAAGCCAAGAACACTGTTAACTAATTGACATGAAATGAAATAGAATCACGACTGTAATCTCCAAGTACGTTAGAGATCTCTCTAGGCGCTCTGGAGCCGTACTACAATCTCTAAAGTAAGAATAAATCAGTATTACCACCGCGATTAGTCTTAATTTAGAGATTGTATTACAACCATAGATCTTTTAAGATGACTAAAGGGGGTAGTCAGAGGCACGTCAAAACGTAGGTGTAGGTGTATGCGTAACGATCAAAGAAAAAAATTAGTACCGTTTAAATATATAGCGGGTTTACTTACATAGATCGATTTTTATTATGCGACAAGGAGTCTAAGCGTACGTGTAGTGAGCCATGTGACCGAAACTTTTGTGTCAGTGCATAAGGTCGAAAATAGGCTATTTGACAGTATGAAAAATAAAGTGTTGTTGATAGTAATCTATGTAAATTATGCCTTCATTATGGAGTAAAATAACTTGAAAAAAACCAATGATTTATTAAAAAACCCATTATTAAAATTATCTATTTTATACGCCAGTCACGTGACACAAAACGATCAGGATTGGTCGAATTGACGATGACGTAACATGCTTGTCAATATGTCATCGCCTGCCTTGAAAAACTTGACATTTGTGTATTTGTTGACAAGCATGTAACGTCACAGAAACTAGTGCGACGCCATTTGCATAAAGAAGCGTTTTTGCGGGTTACTTAAATTGTCGATATTTAATTTACATTTTTAGGGCCAATACTTAACATAGTTGAAAATAATATTTTTTTATGGGTACCACAGTGACTACTGAATAATCTAGAATGGTTTTCAAAATCTTGTCAAATAGCCCATTGTATGTCAATTAGCCAAACGGCTAACTTTACGTACGCCTAGATCCACCGACCGTACTTTAAGCTGGTAGATAACGATGTATGTACCTTGCTTGTGCCGGTGATCGCAGCACGGCGGATGCGGCGGATGACTTCGCGCGGGACGGACTCGAACGCGGTAGAACCGAGAACCACGAGGCATGTTGTATCGATTCCCGCTCTGTAACCAAATAGTATATAACACCTAACATTTTAATACATACTTTTAACTCTAATATAGAATTCCATGAGCCGCAAGTTTCAGAAACTACAAGCAACAAAAATATATTTGAGAACGGTAAACTTTTCTCATTGCCTTCACGGAAGACCAGCCTTACCACAAGCTATTAAAGTTACATTGAAACAGTACTACTCGGGGTGCGAAAGTGACAACGCTATACGGATTCATAGAACGTTGTCACTTTCGCACCGCCACGGATATAGTAGCGTAGGGTTGCTACTAGACCCCAATGCTGAGTGACGACCAATTTTGTTGTCACGATTTATACCTATCTACTGTTATAATATATTTTCTTGCAATGTATTTTTGTGACACAAAATAAACAGTTACATTATATTCTATTGATATATATGGGGTAGTTAATCGTCCAAACATTACATATTGGTATATACCCATATTTTACAGAAATGATTCCTTAGGTGACAAGTTGCAAAACCACCGCTGATAAGCTAAAACAACATACCTTCTTAGCATAACAATACTCCTTAGACTCCACAGTAGCTATCGCATAAAGCCGCCTTTCGCTCTCGCTCTTCGCTTGTATACTGAGATCGAGAGCGGACAGACAGTCGCTATGCACGAAGTACATTATAGATGCCTCCTGAAACAATGATTAATTTCAGACCCAATTATATATAGAATGGTGGCCGAGCGTGGTTATAGCACGCCTTCTGTTCCAAAACAAGCGAGTTCAAATCCTGGTCCTACTAGTTTAATTTGTTTATCTTTGTTAGGTTATCCTTTGACTATGGTTCATATTCCTTAAATAATAATTTAGGCTAATATTTGCAACGAAAATCCAACCGATTTTCAATGCTATTGGCTATGGCTGTCCTAAGAATCCAAGACAAAACAAAACTACATTCTCATCAACATCATCAACCAATAATATATGTCCACTGCTGAATGTAAGTCTTCCTAAACGCGCCACGGCGCACTGTGGATCGAAAATCGACTTTCAAAGACATAGGCGAAAAAAAAAATTTTGGTCGGTTTTTTGCTTGAAACGGCTTCCATTAATCATTAATATGCCTAAATATATCATGATATACAATTTGGTGGGAAAATTGTCGAGTTATAATTTTTTTTACGAAAAAAATGTATGAAAAGCATATAAAAAATCCAGATATCTCCGGAAGTGCAAAGATAACCGTTATATCCTTGCATACAGTTATAGTACCAACTATTATTGATTTTTTGGCATACAACATATAACTCGAACTACTGCACATTTTGAAAAAAAAAAATATCAAAAAATTTAATTTATTTTTGATCTCTCTCAAGTGAAGACTTAAGGAAATCGGTTAAAAAAAGATCCCCATCGGCAAATTGTATGCTATAAATAATAACAGACACGTGTTTTCTTGTTTGGCTGACGTTGAAATACCAAAAAACAAAGCTCAATAGCAAATTTAATTTAGGAACTATTTTTAATGTTATTTAACTACCTAATTAGGCAAGATTAGGTTTTGTCAGACCGCTTATTGTTCAAATTTCAAGGAATGTATTAACAATGATCGGTAGTTAGCAAAAGACAGGTAGCTTATGTACAAAGTTACAAACATACCTTACTTAGATTATTTATTACCTACCTAAATGCATAAACCTGCACCGGAAATATTTAACAATGAGCGGTAGTTAACAAAAGACAGGTAGCTTAGGTACAAAAATACCTTACTTAGGTTATTAATTACCTAATTAAGTGCATAAAACTGCACCGGAAATATTTTTTACTTCAGTTTATTCTGAACTATTTACTAGTGAACATCTCTCAGTTTTTTAATCATTAAAATGGAAAGTTTAAGCACTAACTTAGATTTGGTTGTTGTTCTTCAAGGTGCAGGTTCGCTACAAAATCATGAAGTTCTGTACGAGGCAGTATTATCTCGTCTAGGTGATCACCTTTCTAATGAAGATAAGGTTACTCTGGAAGAGTTTTGTCGAAGATTTTCACGAGCTGCTTCACAGAGATGGAAAAATTGCGGCAGAAACACAGAGCATTCAGAAAAGATTATGAAGATTGGCTTCAAGCAAATGTTGATTGGCCAAGCTGCGTTCAAACTAGTTTTCTCACCCAGGGACCAAGTGAAGAAAGATCGATTACCGAAGACTTTACCACCGCGGGACCTTCATCGTCATCATCAGTTGGAACGATGACTAAAAGACCTCGGAAACCTTTCGAAGATCTAGGCAACAAGCAGAAGAAAAGGAGGTCGGTTCGTCAACCCCATTGAGTTGACGAATTCAGCTGCAGTACTCTTAAAAGAAAATGGTCGTGAGGACATTGCATCCGTCATTGAATATATGTTGAAAACCCCAGAAGCTGCTGCGAAAATCAGTGACTTCATAAAAAGACCGAAATGTCATGTTTCATTTACGGCAGAAAATACTTTGGCGTTGCTCCTGTCTTTAAAGCTTACAAAGTGGCAGTACATAACTTTAAGGGAATCGGCCATTCGAGAAGGTGCTATTGATATTTACCCGTCTTACTACAAGGTGCAACAGGCAAAATTGCAATGTTATCCTCCGAAGCAATTGATAACAGTGACAGATTTCTCAGCAAAGATTACTTTACAAGGATTACTGGATTTAACAGTAAGGAGGATCCTTAAAAGTTTCCCAAACAAAATACAGGACCAACAGTTGACATTGATATCGAAGTGGGGATTTGATGGTGCATCTAACCAAAGCCGGTACAAGCAGAAAATAGACAGTGAGCAAGATGACTCAAGCATATTTATGACATCTCTCGTCCCTCCAAAGCTAACAAACGGTGATGAAACCCTATGGAAAAATCCAAAGCCCTGCTCAACATCATATTGTCGTCCAGTGGAGTTTAGTTTTGTGAAAGAAAGTGAAGAATTAGTCATTGAAAAAAAGGCAAACATGGATGACGAAATTAAGGCTTTACTCCCCACAGAATGTAAAAAAAATATGGTGAATCATAAACTGATGATGACGATGATTGATGGCAAAGTATGTACTTATCTTTCTGAAGCTAAGTCACACGCTGCGTGCTATCTGTGCTTAGCTAAGCCCACTGAAATGAATAATTTAGGTACAGTTTCATTGAAGCCTGTATCCTCTGATGCATTATAATTAGGGTTATCTACATTGCATGCACGTATTAATTGTATGGAATGCCTTCTTCATATATCATACCGACTCGATTTTAAAAAGTGGGCTGCAAGAGGAAATGATCACAAAGAAATGTTGGAAGCAAGAAAAAAACATATCCAGGACAAATTTAAAAACGAGCTCAATCTTCTTATCGATATTGTTAAGCAAGGATCTGGAACCACAAATGACGGAAACACGGCAAGAAGAATTTTTGAGTTTCCAGACAAAACTGCAGCCATCTGTGGGCTGGACGAAGAGTTAGTCCGCAGATTTGCTGTAATTCTGCAGGCAATAACATCAGGGGAACTGATTGATGTAATCAAATTTAAAGATTTCGCTTTCGATAACATTAAAAATAGTTCCTAAATTGAATTTGCTATTGAGCTTTGTTTTTTGGTATTTCAACGTCAGCCAAACAAGAAAACACGTGTCTGTTATTATTTATAGCATACAATTTGCCGATGGGGATCTTTTTTTAACCGATTTCCTTAAGTCTTCACTTGAGAGAGATCAAAAATAAATTAAATTTTTTGATAATTTTTTTTTCAAAATGTGCAGTAGTTCGAGTTATATGTTGTATGCCAAAAAATCAATAATAGTTTGTACTATAACTGTATGCAAGGATATAACGGTTATCTTTGCACTTCCGGAGATATCTGGATTTTTTATATGCTTTTCATACATTTTTTTCGTAAAAAAAATTATAACTCGACAATTTTCCCACCAAATTGTATATCATGATATATTTAGGCATATTAATGATTAATGGAAGCCGTTTCAAGCAAAAAAACAGACCAAATTTTTTTTTTTCGCCTATGTCTTTGAAAGTCGATTTTCGATCCACAGTGCGGCGGTCCCGGCGACATTAAAACAAACAAAACTACATTCATAGTAATTCAAAAATAACAGCTACCCGATTAATATTTAGATCAGTGTTCACTATCAGGATCATATTGATGTACTTTTGTAGCAATTTTAAAGGGTTTTTTTTTACCTACCTGCATAAGGGTATAGTTGAGATGCGCCGGATCCCACATGACCAAAACTGTGTGCCCGGCCAGGCAGGAGGACAGGCTCAGTGTGCCAGCGCTGAGGCCGCAAGGCGTGTGACAACGCGACTTAGACTTCTTTGTACCCTCGTCTTTCTTCGGTGATGATCTGGAAAAAATACGAATAATAACACTCAACTGTTACAAAGTCCAGTGTCTACTCCGCAAAAAGATTTTGAAATTACCACAGTGCTCCGAAACGCACTTTTAGAAATCATCGTGTCGTAGTAGAATGTATGATGACAATGAGCTCAGTAGCTAGTAGTAGCTAGTAGCTCTGACTTCCGCACTGTAGGTTGTGGGTTCGATTCAAACCCAGGATAAACAATTTGTGTGATAAACGTAGATGTTTGTTCTGTGTCTGGGTGTTAAATATATATAATATGTATGTATTTACAAAAAAAGTATTAGTAAGTATTCTATCAGTTATTTGGTTCCTATAGTACCAAGCTTTGCTTATTTTGGGGCTAGATGACGATGTGTGAAATGTCGACCAATATTTATTTATATTATTATTTTATATAAATATCAAAAGTAATATCGGTCGTTCGGAAACGATATGACGTTTGTCTCGATATATCATTTATCGTTTTCAAGGGTAGATCCCTCACCTCACACTAGGATTCGCTGTGTCGTGGGTATCCGAAAGTATAAATACCATGGTACACAACACCTAACCCCGGAAACACTAAAAATAATAAAATAAATAGGATCACGACTGTTATCCCCAAGTAAGGTAGACATCCTCTCAGATCTACAGACGCTTAGATAGAAATATAATATGAACCGCTTCAAACTAAATGTAAAGTATCATCCAGAGGCAGAGCATCATCAATACCTCCGATCACTAATCGGATTAGTACAATCCGATTAAATAGTAAGCTGTTTTGTATACTCCTTTGTAAAAAAGATCCATTTCTAATCCGTGTTTAAATGCTACTCATAGTATTTCTTATTCAACGGCACCTTTAGTAAGTTATAATCCCATGCTTAAGAAAACAAAATGAGTTCAAAAAGTTCGGCCTAAATATATAATAAAGCTTGTAGAGCTTAAAAATGTATGCAGATTTTATTATTTTAGCTGGATTAACGCGGTAACTGTTTTTAATCCAATAATCGAAACAGAGCAACGTATGGATTCGACACTACCTTAAAATAACTGTGTGTCAATGTGATGTGCCACTGACTACTATTTTTAGTGACCTTTAAAGGTCTGAGCGTCTGAAAATCTGAGAGGATATCAACCCCGTACTTGGGGATTACAGTCATGTTTTTTTTTTTTTTAATTACCTGCCATCGCTGTCATCTTCTCTGCTTTTATCCGCCTCCTCCTTCTTTTCCAGCTCCTTCTTGAGATCCAACACTTGCTGTTGTAGTACCGCCTTCTGGTTTTCTGAGCTCGCCAGCTGAAATGTTTTCATTACGTAAATCAAGGCGGAAGGGCAATCAAGTGTCGTACTACATGCTCTTAAAGTAATATTAAAACTTATTATTGCGAATGACAACGCTATATACGAACACGTCGCTGGAACTATCTAGAACAACTGGAATAATGTGATTCGGCTATTAGCAGATGCTAGAAAAAAGGCGTCCTCATGTTTTGTATGATTCATCTCCTCTTTTTATTTGACAAGCTTCTGTGCGCGGCCTCGCCCGCGTGGTACCTGGATAAAAAGTAGCTTATATCCATCCAGAATAATGTACCTTTTAAATGGTGAAAGAAATAGATGGCGTGGATTACCCTATTATGTATGCGGATACATACAAATTCACTGTCTCTCTAATTATAGTGAATTTGTCTAAAAAATCTAACTAATATTTTAGATTTTACCTGAGTCTTGAGGACTGAGTCATAGTCATTTGTCTCAGGGTCAGTGAGCTGCTGTATTGTCTCGCGATACTTCATGCACTCCTTAGTTATAGTTTGTTCTCTTTCGCGCAGCAACTCTAGTTGTCTGTTCTTTTCTGAGAGCAGCCGGCGAGTCGCATCATTTATTGACACCTGAAATAAATTACACTAATATTACAAATATGCGAGTTTGGATGCTTTTTAGTAATATAATAACACATTTTCTTTATTTTCAATAACTTGATATTAGTATACAAAATGTACATATCTGGTGAATGAAATAAATACCTTGGAGACTAACATCCACACTACTGTGTTACGATTTCATGACTAAACGGCTGTGCCGATGTTGATGATACTTAATCACTACATAGTATAAAGCAAAGTCGCTTTCCGCTTCCCGCGTATGTATGTTTGCTTATATCTTTAAAACTACACAACGGATTTTGATACGGTTTTTTTTAATAGATAGAGTGATTCAGGAGGAAGGTTTATATGTATAATAACATGCTACCCGTGCGAAGCCGGGGCGGGTCGCTAGTAAAGATATAAAATATATAATTATCACAAACTTTCACATTTATAATTCTAGCCGACCCGTGACAGACGTTCCGTCCGTCCGACGTCCTGTCAAATTTCAATAATCGAATAGAAAAAACTGAATGTTTTTAGTCTGTGATGTCAGATTTGTTGCACACCAGCGCCATCTATACCGAAATCATCCCTTTTGCGTTTTTTTATCGTTTTGGGAATGTTTTTCATATTTTAAAGTAGTCAATTACTTATTCGGGCATTATATCTACATCTACAGCAAATTTCAATTCAATCCGTTTTGTCGTTGACGCCTGATTGAGGAACAAACATACATACAAACTCACAAACTTTCGCATTTATAATATTATTAGGATAGGATTAGGATTTAGCATCTGCCCACAGCTTTGCTCGCGTGGTAACCTGATAAAAAGTAGCCTATATTATGTTATTTCAGAATATAAGCTATGTACGAATAAGTTTCATCCAAATCCGTTAGATTGTTTGAGCGTGATTGATTTACAAAGATCCAAACATAAGATATTAGGACTCTAATAATCTCAAAACTATTACCGACAAACTCAAAAGTAAACCACAAGCCACAAACTAATCACAGTAGGTATTTGTTTCTAGATAGTTACCTGTTTCTCGGCATCGAACTTAGTTTTCAACTTTGCTATTTCCGCCTCCATCTTATTGCTCCATTCAGTCTCAGACTTTTCCAATGCTCGTCTAACCGATTCTTCCTTTTCCACTTCCGCGTTTTCCTTAGTCTGCATCAAAATCGCGTTGTGGCTTGTGATCTCGATCATGTCTGTACGTTCGATCTTCTCAAGGCTAGACTCGGATGGGGACCGGTCCATATTTGTAAGTGCTACTAGGCGGAACCTAAAAGAAATAGAATCACGACTATAATCAAATATGATATACATACCCTCAAATCTCCAGGCGCTAAGGTTAGTAAGAGGCACGTCCAAACAATGCGGCGATGTGCTTGCACATGCCATGTGTCAAATGTAATTTACGGACGTGCCTCTGTCTACCCTCTTAAATTAAGTTTAGAATCCTTCGGATTGTAGCAAACAGTCCTACATTAGGATTGCTGTGGGCATCAGAAACTATGCAGTTACAATTCGAGAGGTAAAATCTTTAAAGCTTAATTAAATGTCAAAAAGCCTGGATGAACTAACCTGGATCTTAGCGACTCGATTTCAGTCTTATAATCTTGATGCATCTTCTCTTGCAAATTCTTTATCTCCTTCTGTTTATAAGCTTCTACATCCTCTAATTTCTTTTCAAACAAACCGATTTCTTCCGTAGTTTTCTCCAGCAAGGTTTTTGTACTTTGATGTTCTTCGGTCAGTCTGTCTATCTCTTTCTGATGTTCAAGTTTTATGTTTTCTATCTCTATTTTTAATGAAGAAATTATGTCGTCTTTCTCGTTGAGCGTCGCTTTCATATCGCTTAGTTCTAACTCATGATCAACTGTTAGCCTCTGCGTCTGTTCCCTGAATTGTATGGCCGTTTCTTCACTACTCTTACTCCACTCTTCTAATATCACTAGACATTGACTATTTACATACTGCTTTTGCTCATTCATTTCAGTTCTTATCCTTACTAACTCGTCCGTCAGATGCACGATGTGAACTTTACATAACTCGTATAGTTTTAATAAGAATTGTTGTAACTTTTCTATGTTTATTTTATGCGTGTCCATGTTGTCCTGCAATTTAACAAAATTGGCACCTGTTATTTGAACATTTAAATGTCAAATTACAATAAATAACGTAGCGTCGAAATATAAAAGCATTAATCATGAGACAATATACATATTCTTGGCTCAAATAAATGTATGTTATGGCTAACATAATCATAATATGAATTTGCAAAACAAATCAGGCTATAGCTTAAAAGGGGCCGGTGAAGACAGGAGCAACAAAACGTATACTATGCGTCCACTAACAAAAGACCTCCACCATCGCTAAACTACTTTTCACTTTTAAATTAACAATGTAAAATAAGAGGTCTAACTAGAATGGTGTGTACCAAACAACCAGTCTGAAAAGACCTTTAACATTGCCGAACTACAGATGTAACAGTGTAAGTTCAGATATCTAGCTAGAGTGGATAACACGTCAATTTAGACAAGATCTCTGACATTGGTTAGTTGCATAGAAATTTTACTAGAAATTGTTGGTACGGAGGTCTAACTAAAGTGGTGTTACAGGGTTTTATGGTACACCTGTCGTTCGCTCCGGCCCCATTCCAAGCTCGATGGCAGAGACTCTTCTATGTAGAGATCTGAGTTCTCGAATATAGGGCTGTCCACTTCCATAATAACCGGTAGAGTTCGCACCTCGGTCACCGTGGACACCGCCATCGTATCCGGAACGCATATCGTTGACATGTCCACTTTCTGTTTAGCGTCACTTTGCCTGCTTAACCGTTCAAACTCGCCCGTTTCTCCACATTCGAATTCCCTGCAAGTACAAATGTTATAAAACACTATCCTTCGATTTGGTATTTTGGTGTTATAAAGTAAGTAGGTACGTAAAAATCGCTCACTTTTCTAAGTCTACTTGAATAATGGCATCTTTTTCCTCGTGTTGCGAAGCATTTATCCTAAAAATATTTAAATTTCAGTAACAATACATAAATAAATGGCCCAGTATTTGACCATTTTTGTTTTTTCTACAAACTGTAATATGTAATCCAGTAAAATGTTTCTAAAAGACTTTATTTCATAACTGCGGGTCACAAACTATTTGTAGTTTGTGATTTGTAGTAAAACGCCTCTACCTCAGACCGGACGGACAGAAGATTCGTAAGACTTCGGAACTCTTAAATTCCTGAGACTTATAAATGCTATGAAGAAGCAACACTCACACAGTTATCGAAAGATCGTTTGTTCAACATACCTTTGTTGAAAGAACTTAACAGTCGACTCCATATCAAAATTCGGTACCGCCTCAGCTAACTGGGGAAAGGCCGTTGCAATATACTGGACATCTTCAACTGTCAGTTGCGGCAACTTGCCGTCGAAGGTGGGCGGCGCTTGTGTCGCAAAAACGGGTGGCAATTCCGTCATACCGGGGAAGAGATTTCGGAGAAAGTGACCGTCGAATAGGGCGTTGAAGTTTTGCCGTCTGCTCACTTCTTCATCGTGGATTTTCAGTAGTTTTTCTGCTAAATCTGTCGCCCACTGAAAATAAGAGTAACACATTTGAAGTCATGATCCTATTTAATTTTTTAACCGACTTTCAAAAACAGAACTGTGTTGTTTTTTTAATTGCCATTTCGGCTCTTTTTTGCCTTTATGTATTTCAATGCGATGTCTCCACCAATTGTAATAATATTTTTTATTTAATAGGGTTTACCTCAATAATTGTCCTATATAAATTATTTTTATGAGGAATAAGTAGTTTATTCATAAAACATAAAAGAATACCATCGTCCCTTCAACTTTAAAATCTGTAGAAACATTTACAGGATAAACTTTGAAATTTATTTTATTCCTAAAGTTTATTTTAACATAATTTAACTGAATTCCTCTTTTTATCGTTTTTTGATTTCTTTTTAGCTTTATTATTTACAGGTATTAACTTAAATGGAGGCCTCAAACACATTTATATTAATTGTGATTAAATGTTATAATTAACCGTATTACCATTTAAAAGTTAAAATTAAAATATTCTGCAAACAATATCTTATTCGAAACAAATAAAACATTTTGTATTTGTATAGGTATACCTTTATATGTGCCTGTGAGAAGGTCCGCCTTCTGGCCACTTCATGAGTAGCTCGAACGTAAACAGCGGGTGCGGCGTGTAGTTGCGACACGATGCCAAAGTATCGAGCCAATCGATTGAAGCATTGGAAAGACAGCATAGCGTGCGCATCTTGGACCGACATCGAGTTCTCAATCTTGAGGACCGCCCTGGGAATGCACGTTTAAATCACTAAACTGAAGTCTGAAAGTAACGCCCAGTGACAGATATAATGAGAATTAATAGGTTGGTGTGGTAAGGGTATATTATGCGGAGGGAAAAAAGCTGTTTGAAGAAGAGTGATGGGTATGAATGTAGATAGATTCAGAAGTAGAGCCAGTAAAGGATGACATAAAAGTAAGAAAGGTGTGGATACTGCGATGACGGACGGGCGATAGACGAGTATTTTTGGGTTTACAATCTGTCACATTGCTGTGTAGAGCTCCAGTGTGGTGCCAATCGAACAAGGTGAAGGCTCAAACAAGAATAATAATTAAAAGTACCTACTACTCAAGTACGTAAAACAATAAAAAAAAAACTAAAGAGCCTCAGCACAAATTCAAAAAGCAGCACACTCGACACTTGAACAAAATGTAATGTTTAGTAATGGCTCTGACTACCCTCCTTAGGCATCTTTTAAGGATCTTAGCGCCTGGAGTATGTTAGGGGATTGCAGTCGTGAGCCTCTCCTCTTTTATCTATTAAAACATTTTGCGTCGGACATTGAACTTTTAGTAAAATATATTTTTTATATACAAAAATACTCACTCTAATCTGGCTTTGAGTATATGCGACAGCTCCTCCTTGGACTTGGCGATGCGCCGCCTTATATCGAACAGACTCTGATGTCCCTTCAGCAGCTTCTGTAGCTGGCACCAGTGCGATTGCACTAGTGTAGGTAGTACGGACGGATCGCAAGCTGAGCTTATTCTTTCTCGATACTAGAATAAAATAAAATAACCTTTTATTTCTTCACTAACAGACAGTCCGCCTAGACTTCGCACAGGTGTGTACAACCTTAACTTACCGTGAGTAGGTATCTCTAATGATTTTTTTTTGAAATAAAATTATAGCTTATATTTCTAGCTTTTGATAGGTAGTAGAATTTTTAAATTGGTCCAGTAGTTTTTTTTATGTTATCCATTACAAAAATAAATTAAAAAAAAAACATTTTTATAATATTAGTAAAGATAAATAAAATAAATAAAAATTGGTGGACATTTCACACGGCGCCATCTAGCCCCAAACTAAGCAAAGCTTGTACTATGGAAACCAGATAACTCATAGAATACATTAATCGTTTTTTTTGTTGTAAATACCTACATACTTATTAATTATTGATAATAACATGTGATGAATATTTGTCCTGGATGGGAGTCAAACCCGCAATCCACAGCGCAGAAGGCAGAGCTACTACCAATTGAGCTGTGATGATAAGGGCATGGTGTAGTACTACCTGTATAAGTGAAGCTGCCTGGTCGCGTTGATCCCGCTCCAACTTCTTCACGTCGTTGAGCAGCTGGTCGAGACCGTAAAGTCGGTCCTCGATGCCTTTGATCTGCTTCAGACCGTGATTGTTCGCGTACTCAAGAATGTTGTACAATTCCGCTTCACGCTCCTTCAAGGGCTCTGCGTCGATCTGAAAGAGGTTTTTATTTTTAGAGTTTGTTCGATCGGTTCACAGTTCGGTTGGTAGTAAAGTAACTCTGTCTTCTGCGCTGTAGGTTGTTCGTTTCTTACATAGGACAATAAATTATGTGATGAACAAAGATGTTTGTTTTGAATCTGGATGTTAAAAGTGTTATTATAATAGTTAATCTGGTAGCCGCTATTGTGCATACTTGGCTTAGTTTGGGGCTAGATGGCGATGTGTGACACGTTTACCAATATAATAATTTATTTACTAGCTGATCTTGCCGAGGACTAATAGCTGCATAACAAAAAAAAGTTTCATCAAAATCCGTCCAGTAGTTATTGCGTAAAAGCCGGACAACAGACAGACAAAAATTTCGAAATGATTTTTTTGGCTTGTGTTACTTGTATAAAGGCCCCTAGGAGTATTTTTTTTAGTTATTATTCAATGTACAGAATTGAAAACTGTAGAAGAGTTTTATTATATGTATAGATTTGAATTATATTATTTAATTATTTATTCAAAACTTTATAAGAGCTTTGTAATAAGTTAGCTAGATAGATAGATAGCAGGTACACTGGTACAGTACACCTCGAGCTACACGTATTTTCATAAATCCCTGAGTAAAGTCCCTACATAGTATAAGAGAATGTTTATTTCCCAGTAATAAAGCGACGTTCGTTCAATATTCATAACCTAAAAACACACATCGATAAAGAATAATGCCTCTGCTGATAAGCCAACCGGTTTATTGAATTTTGATTACACTAGATTTGTTATGTAAACAATAAAAAATGCATGCTTACCAAATTACGATAAGTAAATGTCACGCAAATTATCATAGCTTGTCTTTTGTAAACAAATGTAATAATGACTGATTCAGATAATTCAATGTCCGAATAAATAAATAAAATAAAAAAATACGATCACGACTGTAATCCCCAAGAACCGTAGACATCCTCTCAGATCCTTTGAAGATGTCTAGTGGGAGTAGTCAGAGGCACGTCCAACCATTATATTTGGCACATGTCCACATTATGCAGCAGTTAGCATTTCATACGTGACAGGTTGCAAGCCCATCGCCGCTTCTGAGAATACTAACTGGTTTTCTTCACGATGTTTTCCTTTACCATTTTGAGCACGTGTTTTGATGCACATATACATTTATCTAACAGAACATCATCACAAAAATGTTTTCCCTTGGTGGGAATCGAACCAACAACCTACAGCGCAGAAGTCAGAGCTACTACCAACTGAGCTGTGAGGCCATTCAAGATTATGACAACAAGATAAAGGTGCCGATTCTGTTGGTGCCAGACTAAATCCATCTCCTTCTGTTTCAAATAGAGTAAAAGAGACAGCAATATTTTTGGAGACGTCTAAATAGTTTCTAGTTTAGTTCGGTGCCAACAGAATTGACACTAATAAGTCTATGCATCCTTACCAACGCCAGTCCCTTCTGACAGTAGTCCAATATATCCTGCAATGACGCTTTGTTACCCTGAGCAAGAATCCAATGGAGTAATGTGGGTTCCTCATTACTCTGATACGACGATGTACGCGCTCTGAATGTAACTCCTTCGTCGGTGTCGAAGATTCGCTGCAAAGCCTCTGATGAATGCGCGGACTCTTTACTTGATATCGCATCTTTTGTCTCGAACACTGAAAGGTTAAGGCGAGTAATTAATGTGTTTGATGAATGCAGAATCGATTTTTCTCAATAACCGTAAAACATACAGTTTTGTTTTTTTATGACAAAGATAACTTAAAGATATAATCTAGATAAATTACAGACAGAATCACGATTGGTGAAACTTTTCTCGATAGATTTATTTTAAAAAGTTGGCTCTTCAAAAACACTAGTTTCGTTTTTAATCAAAACTTTAAATAGCTAAACAGTTAATTTTTATATAATTCATTAGATAATCATACTAGCCAAATAAATTACAGACAGTTTCTTTTTAAATTTGATGGTTTTCGAGATAATGCAGTTTTATCACTTTTTCCGTCTTAGCCGGGTAGACTCAGCCCATACAAAATACTAACTCAACTTTAGTCTCCTCATGCGCCAAAGCCAAAGTCATAAGTAAAAGGTACCTAAATAACAAAATATATAAAACTCTGACTGACTGACTGACTGATATATCAACACACAGCCTAAACCAATGGTCCTAGAATCTTATTATTTGAAGGGCGTATCCCTTTTGGTGTATAGGGGTGCACTAAGAAAGGAATTCTTGAAATTCAACCCCTGAGAGGGTGCAGCGGGTATTTATATTTGTTTAAAAATTCAACACAAACGAAGTCGCGGAGGTTTCCATTAGTTACTATTAATAAAGTTTTATCTTTCGAAACACGAGTTTTAAATTAAAAGATTCCATCAAAACTGGTTCTAAAGTCAATGATTACCTACTGCGGAAGCTGATACTCGTTTATTCTTGGAAATACAATTCACGTGTTACATTTGCGATACGCGTGAAAGCAATTAATGGATGACAAACAACTTACTTTGATTAGTTCAAGCATGATTATAATGCCAAAGTAAGCACAAAGATGCATGGTGTAAAAGATATTTATATATATATATATTTATTAATTTGTTGTGAAAGGGGGCTAGACGGAAAAAAATCTTACGAAAAGTTGTCACGACACTTTTTTGCTATAGTATATCTATTAATATATATGTATATCTATTAATTGTGTCGAGGTCGAGGTCGAGGTCGAGGTCGAAGTCGAAGTCGAAGTCAAAGTCAAAGTCAAAGTTGATTCCACTTCCCTTGTCCCACGTTATTTTGTGTTCAGTACAACATAACTGTAAACTAATAAACGACTTATTGTGCAAGTAGGAGATTACCAAAACATCATTAGTTGGTAGGTGGTATCTACTTAGGAAGGTAGGTACTTACCTATTTATTTGCTTTGCGTTTGTTTCTCATCTAACTAGCTAGATTGACAAAAATGGAGCCTACTGATTAAGTTTATATTACATTATATTTGATAATAATAAAAAACATATTATTTTAACTTAAAAGAAATAAAATTTTATTACAATTCCTTCACTAATTAATCGAAAAGAACTTCGTTCCATCCGGGTGTCCCTTGACACCTCTCAAGTTTTTTATTTATTTCGTACCAGACGTCTGTTACACAGAAATAATAATGACTAAGTAGTATAAGTTATTTACCATTTGTTTTTTTTGTGTGCAATAAAGAGTTCATCTATCTATCTATCTATAAGAAATTAAAAAAAAATAGGTTCTTATAAGATAGTGGCCTACTCTGACGGAGTTCAAGTGAAGCTATTTTCAAACTGACTTTAACTCCCGCTGCACCTCTTTAGGGGTTGAATTTAAAAAAATAATTTCTTAGTGCACCCCTATACACTAAAAGGATACACTATACTATACACTTTAGGCTGTGTGTATTGATAGATCAGTCAGTCAGTAACGCAAGATTTATATGTACATATATTTAGATAAAAGTTACTAGAATTTTAAAAACATTCTAATAATATTAAATATTAAGTTTATAATGTTAGCTTATGATAGATGATAGCGGCATTTTCATACAATATATTTATGAAAAGATACTGAAGATTGTTTTGAGTGACAATTAGTACTGGTGTTCTAATATTTTTTTTATTTTAATATCTTAAAGCAGATATAGACATCAATTTATTTGCTACTTTAGTATAGGTACACAAAAAATGGTAGGTATATAGTATTAGATTCGAACAAAATCACATACAATATAAACTCTTACCATCTTCCTCAGATAGCTTGAACGCTTCGACTCCCGAAAAGTCCTGGCTCGGCTTCTCGGAACTGCTATCCATCTGGCTGACCCTGTACGGATGACCTTCGAAATCCGTCTCTTCAAACACGTCGAACGCGGAAAACCTGTGCGCTTCGGCGTTCAGTTTTAGCGCAGACAAGATGGGGATTTTCCCGAGAGATTCTAGTACTTCATTTAGCCTGCAAAATTATAAATAATTACATTTAAAAAACTAATAAAAACCAAACAGACTTCATGTTGAAGTCCCAAATATCACCCTTAGAGGTGGTATTTTTTCCTCAAATTTAAATGAGGTAAGAGACAAAGTAGAGAAGTATATTCAGTTCATAAATTATTGAGTTTTGAGGTAACAAACAAAAACAATCATCACTCACAATATAGCCTCTGGTATCTCAATAGGATGACTAGAAAGCGATGGAAAGATTTATGATGATAATATGTATAAGATATGTATTTAGAACAAAAAAAAAGTATATAAGTATTTTATCAGTTATCTGGTTCCTATGTTACAAGCTTTGCTTAGTGTGGGGCTAGATGGCGCTGTGAGAAATGTCCATCAATATTTATTTATTTATTTATATAGAATGCCTTGGGAGACATTCCGAAATTAGGTCAGAACAAAATATTTGTACCGAACTAGTGGTAATTCAAACACTATTGACCTAAACTAGATGTCTGTTGTGGAATAAGAATAACAATAGCCCAGCTGTGTAAAGAACAGTCACCTGCACTGAACGTCTGCACGCGGCTTCGCTTGCGTTCCTATAAAAAGTATCCTATATTTTATTCCAGAACAAAAGTTTTATTCCAAGTAGCAATTGGTGGGAAATTCTTTTGTTATCGTTAATCACAATTTTAATTCATGAGGCATTAATTGTTATCAGTGTCTGTTCAGTTCAGATGTACCTAGACGTATACTTAGCGACGTAATTACACGAAATAGGGCAGGTCAGACCTCGGTCAAGATCGTGTGTGCATGCAAATACTGGGTGATCTAAATAGGGACAGTCAGTGCCTATTCATGGACGAGTAGGTAAACTAGGTCAAATCACTACATAGTATAAAGCAAAGTCGCTTTCCGCTTCCCGCGTATGTATGTATGTATGTATGTTTGCTTATATCTTTAAATCTACACAACGGATTTTGATGCGGTTTTTTTTAATAGATAGAGTGATTCAGGAGGAAGGTTTATATGTATAATACATGCATAATATAGTAGAGAAACACTGATAATTTTAGAGGTTTCTAATGTGATGTCGTAAATAAACACATTTTTTTGCGCTTACATTGCAAATGCTGGCTGAACCCCACGAGATATATCAAAATAATGTACTACAGTATTGTACACCTTAAAAACGTCTACAAAAAAGTCCACGATGGTATTAGAAATGTCTTACGCACAGCGAAGCGGGCACGGGTCAGCTAGTTTAAATTAAACAAAAATAAAACACATTGAACATTTAAAACAATTGGCACGCGTTAAAAGATGTATAGTTAAATCAAAAGCAGTATCGAAAAAGTTACATATGCTTAGATGAGATGGTATAGGCATTTAGAGAGGGTGAACGAAGAATATTTGAGGTTACGCGAATTTAGACTTTAACTAAAAAGGATTAAGGATCGTTTTTTAAGAATTTTAACTTTTAGCGTGGACATAAAAGATTCGCCACCAATATAGGTTAATTGCAAAAACAAAACGGACATCAATGTAGGTTTAATTTATTCTAAACATATCGTGATATGTCATTCTCGTCCGGTGGGAATTGAATTTATGATGAGTTAGTTAAGTATTGTTTGAGTGGGTAGGTATAAATTACATATTTAGTAGTAGATTTACCAATCACGAGTTCATATTTGATTAAGTTAGGTACACAGCTGTGAAAATCCCACCTACCTAACAAAAACTACACTTTAGTTATTTAATGATAGGTCATGTAAGTAGGCAAACCTGACACATGTCTAGTTTCAAAGCTATAAGTGGTTTATACTTTTTTAATTTTGAATAAAGTTTATACAATTTATTACACCAATTTTTAGGGTTCCGTACCCAAAGGGTAAAAACGGGACCCTATTACTAAAACTTCGCTGTCCGTTTGTCTGTCCGTCTGTCTGTCACAGGGGTGTATCTCATGAACCATGATAGCTAGACAGTTAAAATTTTCACAGATTATGTATTTCTGTTGCTGCTCTAACAACAAATACTAAAAACAGAATAAAATAAATATTTAAGGAGGGCTCCCATACAACAAACATGATTTTTTTGCCATTTTTATAGATAATGGTACGGAACCCTTCGTGCGCGAGTCCGACTCACACTTGGCTGATTTATTTATTCCTCATTAGTATACCTACAGGGATTTGTTTTTTTTATGAGAAAATAAATAGGAAAACGCCATCGCTTTTATAAATGCAACAGAAAAACCAAGTTAGTTCAAAATCATTTTCATAAGTAAACAAATTCATACTCACGAATTCAACTGTTCATGGTATTCCTCCTTTTTTACGCGATGCTTCTTGAAGGATTCCTTGAAGTTGCGAGAACGCTCACAAAACTCGTTGAATATATCTTCTAGGTTGGCGACAACTGCGGTCCACCCCTGCATTGAGAATTTTGATAATGAAAAAACAAGGTTATATTCCATTATTAGCTTTGTCCCTGTTAAATATTTCAATAATTTAAGGCTAAATGACGTTGTGTGAAATATTCACCAATATTTATTTATTTATTTATTATAACGAGTTTTTTTTTTTTCTTTTTTTCTTTAAACATTTGATAATATTTCCTCTGGTCCTTCTGGTCTGTTGTAGTACCATGGTACTCGTATTTTCTGATACCCATGACACCGGGAATCCCAGTGTGGGGTCAGTACTTACTAACATAATATGTAGTAGTATATAGTTACATGTTATTAATTTATTTGCAGTGCATAATAATGCTTCTTCATCTTATTTGTAGAAGCGATAAGACTCACCTGATGCTGCAAATGCTGTTCATGTACTAGCTGATCGCAACTCCTAGACACTTCTAGCGCGAGTTCACTGAACTGCTGCGCTAGCGTCGCGCAAGTTATCACAGTATGAACATTGGGGGTCATCGAGCAGCACTTGTCTACGGCCGCTCTGAGGTCCGAAACCGACTTGCCATCGAAAACGCTGCGCGTGTCGCAAGAGAATTCTCCGGTAATCAGTTCGCCGATCGGACTTAGGTCGCCGCATACTAAAATAAACAAGGTTTTTGTTACTTTTTTTAAACAAATATAAAATTACAACTATTTCCAAGTACGGTGAACATCCTCCAGGCGCTTAGATCCATAGAGATGATGAGATCAGAGGCACATTCAAATATTACATTTGGTACATTTGGCATTTTGCAGTAGTAACGTTCCACACATGACAGTTTGCAAGCCTATCGCCGCCTATAAGAATGCAGGGATAATGTAGCTTCTTATTATTGAAAGAATTTTCAGAATCATATCAATAGTTTCAGAGATTACCTCCTACATCCAAACTCACAAGTCTCACACAAACTTTACCTATTCATAATATTAGTTTAGATTGGTAGGTATCTGAATTGCAAAGTAACTAACAGGAACACATCCAGGGTAAGTGCATATAGTAAGTAAAACAAAAGATAAGTAAGATAAGCTTGTTATAGAGGTAAATGGCCTGAGTTAGCAACCACAGGGATATAAACAAGTCTGTTTCTTGCTACATAAATAATAGATGTAGTATCAAAGTAGCGTAAATTACTCTTTTGTATTAGATTGCAACGCAGCTAGGCCTATTAATATTAATGTTATCTAATGCAAATGTGCCCAACTGTAATGATTCAACATGCTTTGACTACTTTTCCTTTTCCCACTTTATGTGAGGTCGCCACAACATGTTGAAAAACATGTTGTGAAAGGATTTGGCTTATGTTTTACAACCAGCCTTCTGCCTGACATCTACCTGCTCTGGGAACACTAGCTGGTGCACTGAGTCAAATAACAATTTTAAGAAAATACATACATGACTGCTGCAGATGGCTTTCCTTCACCGATGGCTTGATGAACATGAAGATTGGGTTGGAGTCGGTGCCAGCACTGTAAGACGACACCATATGGTCGGATTGTAAAACCTCACCCCCACTTATCAGCAGAACTAGAGAGCTTGATGGCACTTTTGTTTTCCTCTCTATTGCAAACTTCAAGCTTGCCACACTGAAATAAAATTAATAGTTTATATTCATGCCACATAATCTTACAGACAACCTCTCAGATCAGACAGATAAGAATCATAACACAAAAAAAATATGTTTTTGTCTATACATCTTGTTTAAATCTGTAAAATAATTCTACCATGCATCATCATGTATTCAGATCTTTAAGGATGTGTAAATGGGGTGGTCAAAAGCATGTAGAGACATGGCTACTGTTTAAGTATGTATACTTTGGGATTACAGTTGGGATCCTATTAAATTTTTTTAATAATCTTACTTATCTCTAATCATGCATCATGTGTAAGTTTATCATGCTTGTATTTCAATCACACAGGAACAGCTGGACCAAGTTAGTTAAAATCGTCACAGCTCAGTTGGTAGTAACTCTGCTGTCTGTGCAGTAGGTTGTCGGTTCAATTTCCACCAATAACAAACATTTGTGTGATGAATACATATGTTTGTTCTGTGTCCGGGTGTTATAATGTATTTTAAGTATACATACATATAAGTATTTACAAAAAAAGAAATAAGTATATTTGCAATTCTATCAGTAATCTGGTTCCCATAGTACAAGCTTTGCTTAGTTTGAGGCGCAGTGATGGCGCTGTGTGTCCACCAATATTTATTATTAAATTTAGTAAGCTATTGGTTTATAGTAACAGTGACTATTTAAATTGGATTTACTTACTTTTGCAATGTCAAAGTCATGTCGTAGGTGGTCATCTGACCAGAATCCACATGGAATACATACAGCATCTTGGCAGTGTTTGATTATCACAGCTCGAAACAAATCTTTAGTTTGGATCAGCTTCTGATAGTTCTCGATCTATCCTCCATGGACACCAAAATTTTACCTAAATATTAAAAAGAAAGACTTTGTTTGAATAAAATCATAACTTATTTTATTTTTGTAATTGTTTTATTATAAATAAAGTAATGTTTTGCCTATATAGTAAACATTAGCGTGCATTACCCCAGCAAAATGTTGGCTCTAATCAGGATTTGATGTATGCAGTAATCTAGACCATGGTTTTGTGTGATTGTGACCGAATTTTAGAATTCGAGTGTCCACAGGCAAAAAACATATATTAATTAAATAAACATTTTGCTGGGGTAACGTTACTCCAGCAAAATGTTATCGTAATAATAGATGTAGCCAAAAAGTTATTAGTAGGTTGGGTAGCTTTTATTTATGTGCACTTATGAGCGAAAAATTTTACTCTCTGTCCAAGGACTCCAAAGATATTCAGGATTTTGTTAAGTATGGCGAAACTTCAAAGTCATTTTACAAGAGTTTTACTTAAGTGAGAGAACTGATATGTTTTACACAAAAAAAAACTCAATTTTGCCAAGCATTACTTAGATCAAATGTCTTCATTAAAAAAAACAGTATTTGATGTCTAATAGGGAAGTGCTTACACTTAATTGCAATCAAGACATAAGCTGAAATAAAAGAAAAATATTTCATCATTCTCTCATGTCCGAGGGGAAAAACTCAATTTTGCATAATAAATACTTGAATTAAATGTCTTCATTAAAAAACAGAACTTGATGTCTATTATGGTAAAGTGCTTGCACTTAGGTAAAGAGAAAAACATTCTGTTGCAAATGATTATTTGATGTTATTTATTTTGTTGTTTGTTGTAACCAAACAAATTCCTTTTGTTTGAAAAAAAAAATTATAAAAGAATACCTATAACAAAACGAATGAAATAGCTAATACATAATTAATGTTATAAATGTTGCACGAAAGCTTCGCCCATATCAAAAAACGTCATAAAAATCCGTATTTAACAACACAAGAGTTGATTCCACAGATTTTTCTTCCAATGACCTGTAAAGAATCTGCTAAAATTTGGACGCTGCTATCAAACAAATAGATCGTGCTAGATCATTGTCAGGAGAATGACTCCGTTTTTGGGTTGAAATAATTTGAAGCAAAAACAACAAAGATACCTCTAGCACTTACGCAGTGTAAAGATCACGCAACAAATCAGTGAAGCATATCTACCAGGCAAAAAAATATTTTACATGAAAAACACTTCGCTTCAATGGAACAAGCCACTAAAAGATAAAATTGCGAGTAATTATCCAAGTACTAATACAAAGATCTAAAATATTACGAGGTCTTGACTAAAAACACTACCACCATTTATCTGATGACTGACTGAAGTGACTTATATGCTCTTTGACTGAAGTGACTGATCCGAATCAGATTCACTCTTCACTCACAACACAAGAATTCTACAATACAATCCATCCAATGAAAATCATCCCATCTGACACTGACATTGACATTTAGTTTGTTGTGTTGCAGTCTTGCAGTATGTTTACAGAGTCGTACACTTCTTCCTACACCCTTTTTCACGATCAATATGTGCCGTCAATATTTTAATTAATACAGATCTGTCTGTGTATGCCAACCTCGTTAACATCGAAAAGTACGAACCATAAGTCTCTTTAACAAGCTAACAAACTATATTAACCCCTTGGTCTTGACACGTTTTTTTGGCGCCGTTTTTTTGGCGGTTTTTTGGCGCCATAAGTGCACTATTTCACCTATATCTCGTTATTTTGCATGAAAAGGTATAGACATCTATATATTTTTGGATTAACCGTGAAATTTTCAACATACTTATCTATAAATGCAATTTAGAGTGTAAATAACCTTTTCAGAAAAAAATAAATAAGGTAATAAATAAAAAAAAAAATTTTTTTTTTTTTTAAAAATCATCAAAAAAAAATTACAAGCAATTTAAATGAAGTTTCTTTTATAGATCATAACAATAGCTATTGTTTATCATATAAATAAGAAACTTTATAATAAACTAAATAAAAGGATTTTTAGTGAATTTTTTTTGTCAAAAAAATAAATAGCGCAAAAAAAAAATAATTTTAAATTTACGCGGAAACATATTTCGGATCCGGAAGTGAATTGTTTTGTTACACAGAACGAAACTGTCATCTGTCAGCTTCGTAACAGTCAAAACCCGGAAGCGATAGCTCTTCTAGTTATTTTATAATAAATTTTCAAAAATGCGCATGCGCGATGACGTCAGAGCCCGAACGCCGGCGTTCGGACGGGGATCTAGGGGAAGGAAACCTAAAGCCGGGTCCAGACATGTATCATTTGCCCGATCCGATCACCGTATCCGTATCGTCGACGCGTATCATGATCGCATATGTGGACGGGTAATGATATACGTATCATGATACGGGATCTCGATACGCCATTATGATACGGGCCGACCCATGTCGTGTCGGTTTTTGTCCGATCATCAAAGGTGATACAGATACGGACGTGGGTCAGTCTGGACGCGTCACTCGCGACGATCGGTCTGTTGCACGTGCGCGTCATTTTCAGTCCTTGCCGTGAAGTAAAAACAATGAATTGGAACAATGAAAATGTTATTAAATTTATCGAGGCCTATAAAGAAAAGCAAGTATTATGGGACCCCAGTCACAAAAGCTATTACAACAGGAATCTGAAGCAGGAGGCCTGGGATGAACTCTCCGTCGAAATGGAGTGTCCAGTTGGTGAATTGAAGAAAAAGATGGATTATTTGTTGGCTGCCCTTCGCCGTGAAAAATCAAAAATCGCTAAAACCAGCACAACAGGAAAAGGTAAGTAGATACTGCTAGTGCGTGCAAAATCTATGCCGGTTTGTGAAGTTCGGTCGGCGAACAGAGTAGCATTATTTTGCACGCACTCTACTCGTACCCGTTCATGAAAACTCAATTGATATTTTATAATTATTATTTTATTATTATTCCTCTTTATTTATCTTTAATCTTAGATTAAGCTTTTTACTATATGGATATAGAAGTAAAATACATATTAAATGAAATTACAAAACATAAACACATTATAAAAAAAAATATTATTATTTTTAATTTAACTACACACTAATACCAGAAAAAGCCAGAAATTGAAAACTACTCTGAATGTGATGGGATTAGAATAGTTATACTTATTTCTATATCGTAGTATTAATAATTGCATAATTTTAAATTATAGGAGCTGATGAAATATACCAGTCTTCTTGGTTCGCTTTCAAATATTTGCAATTTCTGATGGACAGAAACAAGCCTCGCCCGAGAATTAATACTGTGAGTATCCTCAGCACAACCACATTATTACATTTAACTTTAATTATTTTGATTTCGATTTTCTTATGTGTGCCGCGGCGGCATATGCTACGGCCTTCAAGTCTAATTCATATGATCTTGCCATGATAATTTTCCGACTGTACAGCAATATTCAGCAATTTTATCCCTCATTACATGGGCCGACAAAGAAGCTCTGCGTGGGGTATTCGTGATAGGCAATAATGAAGTTATATCGTTATTTTCGAGACGCCATCTTCCCATTGTTACTGACCCTTCTACTTCACTATCAATACTACCTGGTGGTGCATAAATATTTGCAGAATTAGTATTTTTTATTAAGAAGTTGTGAAGATGACATATTGTCATCACAATCAGTTGTGCCACTTCAGGTTGGAGTAGCATTGGCTTGCGTAGTACTCTAAAAACACTAGCTGAAATGCCAAAAGCATTTTCAACCACTCGTCGAGCTCTTGATAATCGATAATTAAATATTTTTTTTAATGATCCTGTAGGATGTACACCTGGATATGGCTTCATAATATGGATACCTAACGGGAATGCACTGTCTGCTACAAAATAGTATGGTATAATGCTATTCGTTCCTTCTAATAGTTTCGGAGATGGAAGATTTAATGAGTTGTTTGAAATTTTTTCCTTGAGAATGGAATCATTAAATACACCTCCATCGGAAATTCTCCCTTGACACCCTATATCGACAAATATAAATTTATATGAAGCATCAACTAAAGCGAACATAACAATACTAAAAAATTGTTTATAATTATAAAACTCCGATCCGCTATTGAAAGGTGCCTGCAACATGATGTGTTTTCCGTCCATAGCACCAACCACGTGTGGAAGATCCCAACAGTTTTGAAACTCGGAACTAATTTCCTCCCATTCTTGATGCGATGAAGGTATCTGTAACAAATATATTATAATTATTTTATTTTGCTTGCAGGAAGGCCAAGACCGCGCTTTGAAGGATAATACATCTGAAAATGAGGAAAATGAGAACATAGGTGAAGATCATGATCAGTCACAAGATAAACAACCCTGTTCCACCGAGCGCACTGAATCGGACAAAACAACCGTTAATGCAAAGAATTTATCAAAATCGCAATTCAAATCTCCACTTCCGAAAAAGAGAAAATACGTCGCGAACCAGAACCCAATGTTGCAATCGGCATTTGATTTGCTGTCATCATCAGCTTCGGCTGCTAAAGCGGTAGCCACTGCTTCGACTGCACCTGCTACTGGATTAGACCAGTATCAGCTATACGCTAATTATTTGGCAGGCAAATTTAGGGGTTATTCCAAGCAAACCTACATGACTGTGGAACATCAAATAAACAATATCCTATATAACGCTGATTGTGGACAATATGAATATCAGCGCGGGTACTCCACTCCGGCATCTACATATCCCATGTCAGAGACTACAACTACACAAATGTCTGTGTATTCAAACAGAGCACAAAGTTTAGCCCCGTACATGACTGAAAATCAAGCACATTCTCCAGTGACTCGAGTGGATGATTCGTCGATGGATTCCGAAGATTCTTTTCATGATTTGATCCATGACATCAATTATTAGTAATAAACAATAATTGTTTACAAACTTATAAATAAATTGATGACATGGATCAATAATTATTTCTATAATAAAAAATATCCTACCTTGATGTTGTCTTTTAATGCCTCCACGATAGCTTGACAGGTCTCTGGCACTATAACACTTATCGATTGTTTCGAAACTCTGAATAAATATTGTAGGCTTGTATAGGAATCTCCGCTGGCTAAAAATCTCAATGTGATACTTAATCTTTCTTCAACAGAAATTGCTTTCCTGTATGTAGTATCCCTTTTTTTAATTTTGTGGCCAATTAAATTTAACAAATATTCGAAGTCACTAGGTGCCATACGGGTGAAGTTTTTGTATTTACCGCTTATGTGTTGAAATCTTAGGTCTCTCATCAAAGCTCTTCCTCCAAGTCTGTTTCTGTTTCTAAATAGTTCCGTTTGCCACCATTGTCTCTGTTTTGGTCTTGAGGTTAGAATGTTGTGAATGACAATAAAACAGGCACATGAAATTGCTAAATTCTCGTACATTTCAACCAACTGCGACGACATGTTTGATCGAGAGCAGAAACTGAACTGGGCAATTTGATACGCGATCATGACTATTGTGAAGATACGGATACGGAGCAAATCGGAGGCGTCCACAACTTGATACGGGGCTTGATACAATACGTAGAGATACGGATACGGTGATAGGATCGGTCAAATGATCATGTCTGGACCCGGCTTAAGTTATTATGTGGGTAGAGTCCGCGGCCTTTTTACTACTTTTTGCTTTACTGTTACTACTGCTGATACAGAAGACCAAAGAGCATCAGAAGACTAGATGGCGCTAGAAAATATAACGTATTAATAATTACTATCAGACTATAAATAAAATAAAACCAGCCAAGTGCGAGTCGGACTCGCAAATGAAGGATTCCGTACTATTATCAAAACGGCATAAAAATCACGTTTGTTGTACGGGAGCCCCACTATTTATATTATGCTATTTTTAGAGAAATACATCATCTGTAAAAATTTCTACTGTCTTGCTATAACGGTTCATGAGATACAGCCTTGTGACAGACAGACGGACAGCGGAGTCTTTGTAGTCTCGTTTTTACTCTTTGGGTACGGAAACCTAAAAACATAAAAAATAATTAATTACATACCTAGTAGTTAAAATTAATAATATCTAGTTACCTACCTATTTACCTAACTACGTAGTTAGCATTCCACACGTGACAGGTTGCAAGCCCGTCGCCGCTTACAAGAATACTAACTGGTTTCCTCACGATGTTTTTCTTCACCGTTATAAACACGTGATAACGCGCTTATAGGTAGGTACATTTTTCGAACAGAAATATCCATTGATGCACGGCCGGTATTCGAACTCGAAATTAATTCGAAATTAATAATAATATATACCTAGGTACCTATTTACCTAACTACATGAATTCAATAATTCAATTTTAAACTTTTTAGTCGTAAAGTACCACCTATTTACCGACTTACTTTACCGATAGTGGTAAAATGGCGCCACCTGCCAGCGGAATTGCAAACATCTTTCATCATTGGTTGAAATCCTCTCAAACCCCGAGCGGTCGCATGAGACCGCGAAAAGAACCTATAATAACGTAGTAACATCAAATGAAACTAGATGGCGCTAAAATATGAATTTCACGTTTGTTGTATGGGAGTTGTAGGTATTTTATTCTGTTTTTAGTATTTGTTGTTATAGCAGCAACAGAAATACACATAATCTGTGAAAATTTCAACTGTCTAGCTATCACGGTTTATGAGATACAGCCCTGTGACAGACAGACGGACAGACGGACAGCGAAGTCTTAGTAATAGGGTCCCGTTTTTACCCTTTGGGTACGGAACCCTAAAAATTACCTACTACAAATATTTAATCTAACTAATAATAATTGATCTTTGTCGTCCCGTGTCCGTAGCAGTACAGCTATGTGAACTTGGCGCCCGACTTTTGAAAATCTTTTTTTTTTCTTTTGGTTCTAATAGATATAGGTATGTAGTTGATTGTAGTAAATTTTTTTTCGTTTGTAGTAGCTCTGAAAAAAAATTAGAGGACTTTGAAAAAAACTCAGCGCGCGACTTTGGAAAATCCAATTTTTTTCTTTAGGTTCTTATAGGCTTAGGTATGTAGTTGATTGTAGTGACAATTTTTTCGTTTGTAGTAGCTCTAAAAAAAAATAGGAGAACTTTGAAGTTTTTTTCCCTAACATTAATAAATAAAATTTTATTTTTTTTATTCTCAAAGACTTAGATATGTAGTCGATTGTAGTAACAAAATTATCGATTGTAGTAGCTCTAAAAATATATAATAGGACTTTAAAAAAAACTTGGAACCACTTTAAAAAACGTTTGATTCGTTTAAAGTAAGCTAATTCCGTTTGTAGTAGGTTTTTTCTCGTTTGTAGTAAGTTGATTTCGTTTGTAGAAGTGATTTTATCGTTTGTAGTAACTTGATTTCGTTTGTAGTAGGTTTTTTCTCGTTTGTAGTAAGTTAATTTCGTTTGTAGAAGTGATTTTATCGTTTGTAGTAACTTGATTTCGTTTGTAGTAGTGTTTTTTTCGTTTGTAGTAAGTTGATTTCGTTTGTAGTAGTGATTTTGTCGTTTGTAGTAACTTGATTTCGTTTGTAGTAGTGTTTTTTTCGTTTGTAGTAAGTTGATTTCGTTTGTAGTAGTGATTTTATCGTTTGTAGTAAGTTGATTTCGTTTGTAGTAGTGATTTTATCGTTTGTAGTAACTTGATTTCGTTTGTAGTAGTGTTTTTTTCGTTTGTAGTAACTTGATTTCGTTTGTAGTAGTGATTTTATCGTTTGTAGTAACTTGATTTCGTTTGTAGTAGTGTTTTTTTCGTTTGTAGTAAGTTGATTTCGTTTGTAGTAATGATTTTATCGTTTGTAGTAACTTGATTTCGTTTGTAGTAGTGATTTTATCGTTTGTAGTAACTTGATTTCGTTTGTAGTAGTTATTTTTTTGTTTGTAGTAACTTGATTTCGTTTGTAGTAGTGATTTTATCGTTTGTAGTAACTTGATTTCGTTTGTAGTAATGATTTTATCGTTTGTAGTAACTTGATTTCGTTTGTAGTAGTGATTTTATCGTTTGTAGTAACTTGATTTCGTTTGTAGTAGTGTTTTTTTCGTTTGTAGTAACTTGATATCGTTTGTAGTAATGATTTTATCGTTTGTAGTTACTACAAACGATAAAATCACTACTACAAACGAAATCAAGTTACTACAAACGATAAAATCACTACTACAAACGAAATCAACTTACTACAAACGAAAAAAACACTACTACAAACGAAATCAAGTTACTACAAACGATAAAATCTCTACTACAAACGAAATCAAGTTACTACAAACGATAAAATCACTACTACAAACGAAATCATGTTACTACAAACGATAAAATCACTACTACAAACGAAATCAAGTTACTACAAACGATAAAATCACTACTACAAACGAAATCAACTTACTACAAACGATAAAAACACTACTACAAACGAAATCAAGTTACTACAAACGATAAAATCACTACTACAAACGAAATCAACTTACTACAAACGATAAAATCACTACTACAAACGAAATCAAGTTACTACAAACGATAAAATCACTACTACAAACGAAATCAAGTTACTACAAACGAAAAAAACACTACTACAAACGAAATCAAGTTACTACAAACGAAAAAAACACTACTACAAACGAAATCAAGTTACTACAAACGACAAAATCACTTCTACAAACGAAATCAACTTACTACAAATGAAAAAAACACTACTACAAACGAAATCAAGTTACTACAAACGACAAAACCACTACTACAAACGAAATCAAGTTACTACAAACGATAAAATCACTACTACAAACGAAATCAAGTTACTACAAACGATAAAATCTCTACTACAAACGAAATCAAGTTACTACAAACGATAAAATCACTACTACAAACGAAATCATGTTACTACAAACGATAAAATCACTACTACAAACGAAATCAAGTTACTACAAACGATAAAATCACTACTACAAACGAAATCAAGTTACTACAAACGATAAAATCACTTCTACAAACGAAATCAACTTACTACAAACGATAAAAACACTACTACAAACGAAATCAAGTTACTACAAACGATAAAATCACTACTACAAACGAAATCAAGTTACTACAAACGATAAAATCACTACTACAAACGAAATCAAGTTACTACAAACGATAAAATCACTACTACAAACGAAATCAAGTTACTACAAACGATAAAATCACTACTACAAACGAAATCAACTTACTACAAACGAAAAAAACACTACTACAAACGAAATCAAGTTACTACAAACGATAAAATCACTACTACAAACGAAATCAAGTTACTACAAACGATAAAATCACTACTACAAACGAAATCATGTTACTACAAACGATAAAATCACTACTACAAACGAAATCAAGTTACTACAAACGATAAAATCACTACTACAAACGAAATCAAGTTACTACAAACGACAAAATCACTACTACAAACGAAATCAACTTACTACAAACGAAAAAAACACTACTACAAACGAAATCAAGTTACTACAAACGACAAAATCACTTCTACAAACGAAATCAACTTACTACAAACGAGAAAAAACCTACTACAAACGGAATTAGCTTACTTTAAACGAATCAAACGTTTTTTAAAGTGGTTCCAAGTTTTTTTTAAAGTCCTATTATATATTTTTAGAGCTACTACAATCGATAATTTTGTTACTACAATCGACTACATATCTAAGTCTTTGAGAATAAAAAAAATAAAATTTTATTTATTAATGTTAGGGAAAAAAACTTCAAAGTTCTCCTATTTTTTTTTAGAGCTACTACAAACGAAAAAATTGTCACTACAATCAACTACATACCTAAGCCTATAAGAACCTAAAGAAAAAAATTGGATTTTCCAAAGTCGCGCGCTGAGTTTTTTTCAAAGTCCTCTAATTTTTTTTCAGAGCTACTACAAACGAAAAAAAATTTACTACAATCAACTACATACCTATATCTATTAGAACCAAAAGAAAAAAAAAAGATTTTCAAAAGTCGTGCGCCAAGTTCACAGAGCTTAGCAGTACCTATCAATATGTGTAAGTTACAGGCACCTAGATAGGTAGGTAGGTACCTACTAGCGCTACTCCTGCGAAATAACTGACTGGTAATAATCTTACGTAGGTATTTACATAGCTACGTAAAATATAGGTCCTAAATGAATTTTTGCTTGTTTTACCTACACTACACTACACATGATAGGTAGGTAGGTACTTACTGTACTGACAGAAGTCTAAGAAGCGCAAATCACTATGATAGTTAAAATGTTATCAAACTTTTAAACATCCTATCATACTAGTTATGAATGACAGCACCATTACTGGTTCTACTCTACGTAGTCTATCGTGTCGGCTGTCGGTAACAGGCAAGTCTTATCGCTTTAATAGGTTACACAGTGCGAGAAGCTGATGTGACAGTAGACAGCTACTGTGCCTGTGTACTGGTATGACAGTACCTCGACTCGCCTCGCACGGTCACACTATGCACAATTGCTGGCGTCGCAGAAGACAGCTACTGAACCAGTGTACTGGCATAATTTGTCTGGGTCAAGAAAACTGCACCCGGCGTGGGCCCGAGCGTACGGGCTACTGTCATTGTCACTGTCATTCTGCGAAATCGTGCGAGTTGACGACCGAGCGGCGTGCGAGTGGTGTGGTGGGGGAAGGCAAGTAGCGAGTAAAAACAAAAAATGTTGAAGTAACTCGGACGCGAGCAACTGTCCCACTCGCACATGACAGTAACTCGTATGATGCGGTCACACGTGCGTAGTAGCTGCACCTCAGTAACTGACTCGGTCAGCTCGCATGCCAACTCGCACTGTGTAACCTAGCCATTATGATTTATGGATAGGTTACACAGTGCGAGAAGCTGATGTGACAGTAGACAGCTACTGTGCCTGTGTACTGGTATGACAGTACCTCGACTCGCCTCGCACGGTCACACTATGCACAATTGCTGGCGTCGCAGAAGACAGCTACTGAACCAGTGTACTGGCATAATTTGTCTGGGTCAAGAAAACTGCACCCGGCGTGGGCCCGAGCGTACGGGCTACTGTCATTGTCACTGACATTCTGCGAAATCGTGCGAGTTGACGACCGAGCGGCGTGCGGTGGTGTGGTGGGGGAAGGCAAGTAGCGAGTAAAAACAAAAAATGTTGAAGTAACTCGGACGCGAGCAACTGTCCCACTCGCACATGACAGTAACTCGTATGATGCGGTCACACGTGCGTAGTAGCTGCACCTCAGTAACTGACTCGGTCAGCTCGCATGCCAACTCGCACTGTGTAACCTAGCCATTAGTAATATAGTTCAATGGTAGATACATATAGCTTGTATTCAATATCAAAAGAAGGTCAAAGTCAAAGCATTAGAAAGCTATAGAACCTTGGTTGGCTTACAAATAAAACGATTAGCTACCTACAAGGGCGGATCCAGGGGGGGTCATGACCCCCCCCCCTAGCCTGGGTTCAGGTCTATGTAAAACTCTAGTAAAATGACTTTGAAGTAGCGTAGAGGCACCAGTGTTGGACTGAGACCCAATGATGCAAAGGAAGACAAACAAATGACATGAATAAGTTGAATAACTAGTTTTTCGCGCGTTATTAACAATGGAGAACACAACTGGGTCAAAATATTACTATCAAATACACCTAAATACACCAATATCAGACCATGATAACTATACCTTCGTATTAATCCTTATCCAAATAAATCATTTCATATTCAAAACTGTTTCAATACCAATAGAAAACTTTTCGAATTACTCAAATCGGACATTCCATTCAGAAGATATTGCGATCGAAACAAAACTAAGCGCCGCAACCCGCGTCGCGGTCGCGGTCGTCCCGGGGTGTGACGTCATCGGCTAGAGAGCGCCCGCCCGCATTTTTAAAAACCTTCGGCCGGAAATACGCACTTTGATCGTAAATATCTCAGGCATTTTTTAAGATATGAAAAAACTAAAAACACAGTTTTTCTCGTAATTTTTTGTAGATTAATTTGGCATGTTAAAAAAAAATGTTGGTGTTCCCCATTGATCCTAAACTACAATTATCTGACTTTCATAATACGAATTTTCATTTATTTCGGCCTTTTTGTTTGGAAATGGTGAAGAAAACAAGAAACTCGGGCGGGGGCCATCTTTAAAAATCTGTTTTTATTGCATTCATCGTTAAGAAAGTAGGTACCGAATGTATGAATTTGCTCGTAATTGATATGCTTATATAAAAAAATCGTTATTACATGGTATTGTAGGTGAGTTTACGGTATATTTAGTGTGTTAGATTACATTGTAAGTTCGAAATTTTACGTGTGAGAGAAGATTTTTATTACTGGATCTTGTATTTTCTCATTTTCCAGTAGTGGACAAAATATAGAAACTTACTTTTTTCTATTGTCTAACTACGACGTTTGCAGAAATGGCACTAGCAAAGAGCTATACCCCAGAATAAATGGAAAACGTCGTAAAAATCGGCAATAATTAAGTAAAAGTGGCAACTGCTGTCACGAAGTCGAACTCAAAGTCGAAGTCGAAGTCGAAGTCGAAGTCGCAGTCGCAGTCGAAGTCGAAGTCGAAGTCGAAGTCGAAGTCGAAGTCGAAGTCGAAGTCGAAGTCGAAGTCGAAGTCGAAGTCGAAGTCGAAGTCGAAGTCGAAGTCGAAGTCGAAGTCGAAGTCGAAGTCGAAGTCGAAGTCGAAGTCGAAGTCGAAGTCGAAGTCGAAGTCCGTCTGTCCGTCTATCACAGGGCTGTATTAGTTGAAAGGCTCCCATACAACAAACGTGATTTATAGATAATGGTACGGAACTCTTCGTGCGCGAGTCCGACTGGCACTTGGCCGGTTTTTTTAGGATTCATACACTAAACACTAATTGTATTCCAAATTTGATGCTTCTATGTCTGCTAGAAGTGCCTTAAACTTTTGATGATCGCTCAGACAGTCAGTCAGTGAGTGAGTAACAAAATGAGAAACTTTGACTAGTTATAATTCTTAAACTACTGGTTCAAATTAAAATATACCGTGTTTATAAAATGCCTGTTTGGTTACTGAAACTTCAGGCTTCTAGTTTTATCCACAACGAAGTTATAGGCTTATAGGAGGTCGTAAATGGCCTGAACTGCTTCGAGAAAAGGATATAGTACAGCCGTGCCGCTTAAGATTATTTTCATTAATTAAGTAAATCTGTAGTCCTTAGGTAAGATATAGGTACTTTAGAATTAAGCTTCATATCAAAATATTGGTTGTCCATAACTGGTGGTCCATAACTGGATCATGTACATCATTGGGTGACCATTACTAGATTTTGCTCGTCCATTACCGCAGCAAAATGTGTATTTTATTATGTAGGTATCTTGTTTGCCTTTGGACACTCGAATTTTAGTCACAATCACACAAAACCATGGTCTACATTACTGCATACTTCAAATTCTCTAACATTTTGCCCTAGCCTAATCCCCCCCCCACCCCTAGCGCCAAAGCTGGATTCGCCCTTGGCTACCAACCTAACCACAGATATTAGCTACTGTGGGTTGTGGGTAGGTAGGTAGGACCTATCTACCTATTTATAAGTTGATTAGCCATCTAATTTGATGGTGCCCGAACCAAAGATGTTGTCTTATTAGGACAATGCCGCAACCAGAAAGTCTATTTTGCATCCTTAGATTATTTATAAATAAAGTTTGCATCCTAATGTTACCTACTTCTACCCACTTCTACCTAATGGTAAGGATACACGACGACACCAGACACCAGACACTAAATGTATACATCGAATGTCTGTGTGTGTACATCGCCGCGACACTTAGTTGCACATGTAGTGACGGTGTCGCTCAGTGTCAGTGTCGCTGCCGTGGAGACAGGACGCGCGCGCTGTCCGCAACGAGTGTCGGTAATTTCGAACCTGCGCGAAATTTTTAGCTAGACCAATGACGTCACGAGCGTGGTCAACCGAGGAAATAAAATCATTGATTTTATATTTTGAATCGCTGCCAGAGCTATAGCAAATATCAAATCCCGATTATAAAAATCGAGTAAAGAAAGCAGCAGCGGTAGAAAGTTTGGCCGAACAATTTAATACTTAAATATTGAAAATAAATATAAATATTTACATAAATATTGAAAATCATCGTGTTTCATCCGAAGAAAGTTTTTGTAACATTCTGGATCTTCGTTTTTCAATTCAGACAACAATTGGTTATATGCCCCTAGCTGCGCTCTTCTTTTAATCCAATCTTTAACCCATACAGATCTCTTTTTACGCCGACGCATTTTAATAGAAACACATATCGCGACAATCGCGGCAGCAGCACGTCTATTCATGGCGATGAAATGTCCCAAACTGAATCGTGTAGACGGCTAATACACTTCAACCGGTACACTAAATGTATATACTAATGTCGACACAAAAAATTGCTTACCGTGTAGACGCAAGCGACACTGGACTTGACATTTCTGTTGAGTGTCAGTGTCATTGTGTATACTTACCATAACTAACTACGTTAGATAGAAGTGTAGGTGTAGGTAGGTATCTATTCTAGTTACCTATATACCTACTAGCTGACCCGTGCCCGCTTCGCTGGAGGATAGATAGTTTCACATCTGGAATTCTAATCTTCCAAAATAAATTATAGCCTATATGTTGCTGAGGACTAATAGCTACATAACAAAAAAAGTTTCATCAAAATCTGTCCAGTAGTTTTTGCGTGAAAGCCAGACAACAGACAGACAGACAGACAAAAATTTTAAAATGTTTTTTTTTGGCTTGTGTTACTACCCCTAAGAGTATTTTTTTTAGTTTTTATTCAATGTACAGAATTGAACTCTTCTACAGTTTTATTATATGTATAGATAGATATAGATAATATCTATATCTATCTATACATATAATAAAACTGTTTTTTTGTTTTTTTTTGTTTTTTTGGCTTGTGTTACTACCCCTAAGAGTATTTTTTTTAGTTTTTATTCAATGTACAGAATTGAACTCTTCTACAGTTTTATTATATGTATAGATAGATATAGATAATATCTATATCTATCTATACATATAATAAAACTGTAGAAGAGTTCAATTCTGTACATTGAATAAAAACTAAAAAAAATACTCTTAGGGGTAGTAACACAAGCCAAAAAAAAACATTTTAAAATTTTTGTCTGTCTGTCTGTCTGTTGTCTGGCTTTCACGCAAAAACTACTGGACAGATTTTGATGAAACTTTTTTTGTTATGTAGCTATTAGTCCTCAGCAACATATGTTTCCGGAACCGGTATTCTTTGTAAGAACCGGGAATTTCGGTACTTTTTTAAATCGGTACCGGGATTTCCCGGTTCTTTCGGTATTTTCGGTTCTTGGCAGTTTTTGATTTATAAAACAAGTGATAAGGTTCAAAAGTCAACTACAATTAAGATCGACGAGAATAGATAACATTAGGAATGAATATATATCAGAAAAATGATATAGAGCCGATAACAGGACCAGAGGGTCATCGCGCGCTTTGCAGCATGAAATATAGCAAGAGCCCAGGTACAGATGGTGTTACCACCGAAGCCTTAAAAATCGGAGAACCAGTACCACTCCCACACCTTACGAACCTTTGACATTCTTCAGACCGGGTCTTTTCCTCATAATTTCTGCCACTCCACCATTATACTCATACATAAAAAGGGTGAAAAGTCCGACATTGGCAATTATCGTCCCATCAGTTTTATCTCACACCTTTTTAAACTATTCATGAAAATTATCGAAAATCGAATATCCGGTGAGCTCGATTTACATCAACCACCAGAACAAGCGGGTTTCCGCCGTGGCCTCTCCACGACGGATTATTTCCATTCCCTTAACCAGCTCTTAAAAAAACATGTAGAATTAAATATCCCACTTTATCTTGCATTTGTAGATTACTCAAAAGCTTTTGATAGCATAAAACATAAACCATTATTCGAGGCACTTTCTAATCAGAACATAAATTAAACGTACATTCAATTTATCCGTAATATCTATAGCAATAGTACAGCATCCATAAAAACCTCACTCACGGGGCTCTCTTTCCAAATTGTAAAAGGCGTGAAACAGGGTGACCCGCTTTCTCCTAAATTGTTTACAGCTTTTTAGCTAAACAGTTTACAACTTTGGAAGAAGTGTTCAAGCGATTGAAGCCCAAATGGGCTGAGAAGGGCATCGTCGTCGGAGATAGCAGGCTAACAAACCTGCGCTTCGCCGACGACATTGTCCTTTTCTCCCCCACAGCTGCAGAACTAGGCGATATGCTTCAAGGACTGAACCAAGCAAGCCGACCAAGATGTGGGACTCCGAATGAATATGAGCAAGACCGAGCAGCCAATGGCACGAAGAGGAGATTGTACGTGGAGAATGTGGAGATTGAGTATGTGTATCTCGGCCAGATAGTTTCATTCCAGGCACAACAAAACGAAGTTGCTCGACGCACCGAAAACGCCTGGAGAAGCTTCTGGTCGATGAAACATCTTATGAATGGCGAACTGCCACTCTGCAATAAGCGCAGACTTATGGACATGTGCATTCTCCCAATTCTAACGTACGGTGCACAGACTTGGTTCCCGACAGCTCATGAGAGATACCAACTCGAGGTTTGCCAAAGAGCCATGGAGCGTAGTATCTTAGGAGTCAGACTCACAGACCGCATACGAAACACGAAAGCTTCAAAACAAAAATAGTTGACGTCACCCATAAAGCGGCCAAACTCAAATGGGATTGAGCAGGGCATGTCGCTCACATGCCGGACGATCTTTGGGCCAAAATAACAAACGATTGGTCCCCACAAACTACACGCCTTCGAGGCAGACTCCGGAGGAGATGGCAGGACGATCTCGACAGTCATTTAAATGAATGGCGCAACTTAGCTGGAGATCGAAAGGTGTAAAAAGAAGGGAGGGAGGCCTTTGCCCTGCAGTGGGACGATATAGGCTAAGATAAGATACCGGCCCCTAAAATTACTGTGGTTTTGTTTATAATATCACAAAAATCATATTAGGAGTATGATAATACGTCGTATTTGAAGTAAATTACATTCTGTCACCATTGTTTGGTATGAGGAACAACGTAATACTTACCTTGGAGTCAAACGCGCGACACTTTTTTCTTACTTTTCGCACGTGGCGAGTCCTGCGAGGCCCGCCGAGTTATAAAAATAAAATTCCCGAAAGTACCGAAAGAACCGGGAATCAAATTAGATTTCCCGGTTCCTTTTTACTGACAAAAGAATCGGGAATTCCCGGTACTTTCGGTACCGGGATTTCCCGGTTCTGAACCCTAATAGATATAGATTACATTTGAAACTACGGTTCCCACAGAAAATATAATTTTTATATTAACTCTAACTAGTACGAATTCACGAACTAAGACTGATGTTTGTAAAAAAACCTAACTATGTAGGTAATCAACAGTTATACAATAAATTATATTCTAAATGAATGTTGTGGTGATAGGTAAGGTAGGTAACCTAGGTACCTACTTGTTTACGAGTGGTGTAGGAGTAGGTAACAAAAAACGAAATAGGTACCTAACCTACCTACCTGAGTTCGGAATTGGATGGACATCGATGACACAGCGTGACTTTCAAATTGTTTGATAAGATAAGATATTAAACTGCAAAATATACTTAATTATACCTACAATATATTATCTTCTGAATTAATGTTGTGGTGATAGGTAAGGTAACCTACTTGTTTACGATAGTGGTGTATATCGATTGACACAGCATGATTTTCAAATTGTTTGCTAAGATAAGATATTAAACTGCAAAATATACATAATTATTCCATGACATAGACGTATGTATGCACTAGGCGGTAGGTACCTACCTACCTACCAGGACTAGCATACCTCTCAAGACTCTCAACCTGACAACTGAAAAGGAACAACAAGGATAATACTGAATATTTTAAGTAAATAAACACAACTTATTATTTTGTAAATATTTTATTGTATCAAAAAAGCTGCCACAATGCCACAACCAGAAAGTCTATTTTGCATCCTTAGATAATTTATAAGTTTGCATCCTAATGTTACCTAGGTAGTAGGTACCTCTACCTACGTTAGATAGAAGTTAGAAGTGTAGGTGTAGGTATCTAATCTACCTACCTATTACGTTTGAAAGCTACGGTTCCCACAGAAAATATAATTTTTAACTCTACGAATTCACGAACTAAGACTGAAGTTTGTAAAAAAGCCTAACTATGTAGGTAATCAACAGTTATACCTACAATATATTATCTTCTGAATTAATGTCGTGGTGATAGGTAAGGTAACCTGTAGTGTTCTTCATGTAAGTATTTAATAAAACACTTAGTTGAGAGAACTCTTAACTTCTTTATTTTAATCAGAACATAATGCATGTGCAATTGTGCAAGGCTGCATTGTCCTTACGCGTAATGGCGGACGGCCGGGGTTGCCACCTAGTGCTGCCATCTATATCTACAGATATTACATCTTTCCCCTTTCAAAAGAAAATACAAAATTTAAACAAAACAAACTAAATTATATAAATTTAATTATCTACTGACTTTACATGTTTTTATTTTCTTTTCCTTTAATAACAAACATTAAAAAAATTATTTATCTAACTTCTAATTAACATACTTAATTTAACATAAAATTACTTCTAAATAGTCCTACATTGACTTTTATCTGACTAATTTTCATAAACATACACAGTTTACTTTTAGTATTAACATTATAAAGCATTCCAACTGCACATCCACCTAAAAGCATTAGAAAATAGACAAATTATACGGTCGACCCGTATAATTTGTCTATTTTCTAATGCATACATGATAAGATGTTCTAGTCTATCTTACACCATTACTATCCACAATAATAAAATGATCTTAGCCCATTTTCCTTTTCAACATTACCATGTAACCATTTATTGACATTTGGATCTTTTAAAAACATCACATTTTGTCCAATATACCGCCTTGGCCAAAAGTATTGAGCACCCCATACATTTTAGTTTTTTTAAAGAAATATCAAACAGAAGTAAAAAAAACGATTTATATAGATTTATACAACTATTTATTCATAAAAAAATCATATTTTGTGGGTCCACCTTTTGCATTTATAACAGCAGAAATTCTTTTTGGAATTGAGCGTACAAGTTTTTCACAGTCTTCGGTTGTAATTGCGCTCCATTCCAGGCGCAGGTAACGCTTGCGGTCTTCTTTGTTGCTGATGGGGTAGCGTCTGACTCTGCGCTTTAATAAACCCCATAAATGCTCAATTGGGTTCAGGTCCGGAGACAGGGCTGGCCACTTCAATACCTCAAAGTCGTTTTCCCGAAACCATGTCATTGTGAGCGCTGATTTGTGACATGGTGCGTTGTCCTGCTGGAATTTAACGCCATCCATGTTCGTATCGCCAAAAAGACTCGTGAATGACGACAGCAACGCAGATTCTAGTACATTTATGTACTTTATAGAATTCATTCGACCCTCGCATACGAATAATTCACCAACTCCAGAGCTCGTCATGCAGCTCCAGACCATTATGCTGCCGCCGCCGTGCTTTATGGTCGGTACCACACAAACTGGCTTAATGCTTCACCTACCCGGCGACGCGCAAAAGTCACACCAGGGGTAGTACCAAAAATCTGTAATAAAGAAAAAAAGAGTTTTGAAAAAAGTACATAAAAAATTATGGAGGCGAGTATTTCTAATAATTTTACTAAATATTGTTAGATAACTAAATGGATCAACTCACCTCAAAGTTTGATTCATCTGACCACACAACATTGGACCAATCTTCTGCAGTGAAATGTTGGTGTTCTAAGGCCCATGCATACCGCGCTTTCTTGTTGTCCTCCGAGAGCCATGGCTTCTTCCGAGCTTTACAACCTTTAAGGCCAGCTTCTAGAAGTCTTCGGCGAGCAGTTCGGCCAGAAACTGGTTTATCAATTTCAGCTGACAACTCAGCAGCGAGCTCCAAAGAGGTTTTTCTCCTATTTTTTAAAGACTCTCTTAGCAACTGACGGTCCTCACGGTCGGTGGTGATGCATTTGCGCCCAGTTCTGGGTCTATTATTATGTGATCCGGTAGCAGCGAATCGCTCAATAGCATATTGCACTGATCGGCGCGAATATTTCACTAATTCAGAAATTTTTACTTGGGATTTCCCTTGCCTATGCAGATGCTGTATCTGCACACGTTGCTCTAATGAAAGTTCACTTTTTTTAGGCATCTTACAAAGATATCACTGGATTCTAACGAACAAAGCAGCAAAAGCGCACTAGATCACTTGATGTGTCCACGAAGAGTTACAGTAGCGAACTTACGAATAATTACAAAAATCATTAAAATGACAAACTTTATTGCACCCAGGTGTTTTATTGCCAGATGCGGTTTGGATCATTGTTTTAAGCCTATTCAGATGCCGACAAAAGGATACATAAACAATTGATTTGGTTTATTACTATACTTTCCGTACAGTTGCAAAAAGTTAAGGGTGCTCAATACTTTTGGCCAAGGCGTAGAATTCTTGCTTAAATTTAGTGTTTAAATTATAATATCTAGCATTTCTGTTCTGGCTCTTACTAAATTCTATCTTTACATTTTCATTTAACTTTGGTTTTAAGTATGTATAACAAACAGGTAACTTAGTTTTTAAATTTCTGTTCATGGCCAGCTGTGCTGGTGAAAAGTTAGTACCACATACAGGGGAAATTCTATAATGTAATAATGCTACTCTAAAATCAGTCTTATCGTCGTAACATTTTTTTAGCAATTTGTAGTACAGAAAGGGCAGTACAAATTTTGTACTGCCCTTTCTGCCATTTGACTGAGGGTATCTAGGGCTGGAGTATGTATACTTAAATCCCCACTCTAAAGCAAATTCTTTGCACTCTTTAGAGTCCAATGGAACATGATCGGACACAATCTCATTCGGAGATCCATGATTACAGAAAACATCTAATAGAGCATTATTAGTACATTTAGCACTTTTATTTGAGACTAGCTGACCCGTGCCCGCTTTGCTGGGCGACAGACATTTCTAAATCTTTCTAAATGTGATTATTTGGTATTGGTATGGCTATGGTATGGCTTAAATTTAAGATAGGTATCCGCGGATATACTCAAGTGGTCCCACTGCCGGCCCCGTGAGTATAGTAATTGGTAGCCACGATTTTAGTAACCCGCAACTTTTATATTAGTACCTACTTATGACTTACCCATTAAGGAGTAAACCCGCTGCAGAGCATGCACAAATATAAATAATGTTTGCGCCTATTATTATAAAGGTAGGTTAGTAGTAGTTAGGTAGGTACACATGTGCTGCTATCTGTTGAGTTTTTTATGAATTAATGTATAATTCGTAATTCTTTTTTAGGGTTCCGTACCCAAAGGGTAAAACGGGACCCTAATACTAAGACTTCGCTGTCCGTCTGTCCGTCTGGTAGTCACAGAGCTGTATCTCATGAACCGTGATAGCTAGACAGCTGAAATTTTCATAAATGATGTATTTCAGTTTCCGCTATAACAACAAATACTAAAAACATAAATATATAATAAAATAAATATTTAAGTGGGGCTCCCATACAACAAACGTGTTTTTAGTCGTTTTTTTTATAGATAATGGTACGGAACACTTCGTGCGCGAGTCCGACTCGCACTTGGCCGGTTTTATTTTATTCCTTTTCTTTCGATTGTCGACAGCATGTTGACTAACTTTGCCTAAAGCAGTATATTAATATTTCTTATAGATTACCCAAACCCAGACCGCTATAGTTCCACATCTGGTATTCCGATCTTCCAAAATTATAGTTTATAAGTTGCCTAGGACTAATAGCTATATAACAAAAATAGTTTCATCAAAATCCGTTCAGTAGTTTTTGCGTGAAAGCCTAACAACAGACAGACAGACAGACAGACAGACAAAAATTTCAAAATGTTTTTTTTTGGCTTGTGTTACTTGTATGAAGACCCCTAGGAGTATTTTTTTTCGTTTTTATTAAATGTACAGAATTTAACTCTTCTACAGCTTTATTATATGTATAGATTTCTTTTTTTCTCGAACGTTCGCGACCGGCCGAACTGCGCGTTTGACGCCTAGCTGCTAGGCCGGTCGCGATCGTTCGAGAATGTTCGTTTTACGAAGCTACTCGCTAGGTGACTCGCTAGCCTCTAGGTGCCAAGCAAGCCGCCTGCCTGTGCGTTCGCGTTTTTAATTAGGGATGACTGAGAGTGTTATAAACGTAAGAGTAGACAAATATAATCAGAAAGCTTCGAACTGCTAAGCTATCCGGAGTTACACGTGTTATTGTGAGTCAACCATAAAAGATAGACATATGCTGTCGTGGAATATTTTTTATATAATTTTAAGGAGAATATTTCCGTCATACATGAATTCTGTGTAGCTTTAACCATTAAGGTTGCACACGCGACGGAAGCTTAAAAAATGGAGTAAGTAACTTCTCCCGTTTTCCCAACATTTTCCTTCACTGCTCTGCTCCTATTGATTGCAGCGTGATAAAAAGTATACTATAACCAGCTCAGGAGTATGAAAAATAATTGTACCAAGTTTCATTAAAATCCGTTGAGTAGTTTTTGTTTCTATAACGGTTATACAGACAGACAGACAGACAGACAGACAGACAGACAGACAGACAGACAGACAAAAATTTTACTGATTGCATTTTTGGCATCAGTATCGATCCCTTATCACCCCCTGATAGTTATTTTGGAAATATATTTCATGTACAGAATTGACCTCTCTACAGATTTATTATAAGTATTAGATAGATTAGATTAGATTAGATTAGATTAGATTAGATTAACTTTATATCTAGCCATTTGGAGAAATAGTCATAGATGACCATGTAACTTTTATTTTTAAAATCTAAAATATCAACTCCTAATTTGAAAATGGCAACTCAGGGATTTCATGTGATAACAAGGGTTCTTTTCTTTTACATTTGCATTTTGATGTGTTTGACAAACAAAACATTTTCTCACAAGTTGTTCTTTATGTTCTCCCATTTTAGGCCAATAATACAAAATTCTCTTGCTAGACTTTTCATTTTACTAATACCTTGATGTCCTTCATGCATTTTTCTTAAAATTTCCATTCGCATAAGTCTTAGGTATTTTACGCTTATCATGTAAAAATACTAAGTTTTTATCTATTGATATATCTGATCTAAATCTATACTTATAATAAATCTGTAGAGAGGTCAATTCTGTACATTAAATATATTTCCAAAATAACTATCAGGGGGTGATTAGGGATCGATACTGATGCTAAAAATGCAATCAGTAAAATTTTTGTCTGTCTGTCTGTCTGTCTGTCTGTCTGTCTGTCTGTATAACCGTTATAGAAACAAAAACTACTCGACGGATTTTAACGAAACTTGGTACAATTATTTTTCATACTCCTGAGCTGGTTATAGTATACTTTTCATCACGCTACAATCAATAGGAGCAGAGCAGTGAAGGGAAATGTTGGGAAAACGGGAGAAGTTACTCCATTTTTTAAGCTTCCGTCGCATGTGCAACCGTAATGGTTAAAGCTACACAGAAATCATGTATGACGGAAATGTTCTCCTTAAAATTATATAAAAAATATCCCACGACAGCATATGTCTATCTTTTATGGTTGACTCACAATAACACGTGTAACTCCCGATAGCTTAGCAGTTCGAAGCTTTCTGATTATATTTGTCTACTCTTACGTTTATAACACTCTCAGTCATCCCTAATTAAAAAAGTTAACATTATTATCTATTCCATAAAAAAGAATCATAGAAATCGGTATAGAAACACCAAAGTTATACATGAAATACGTTAATAATAAGCCATCGCGCGTAAATACTGTATCATGCTATAATAGGATTATTTTTGTAGGTATATAAGGTCGCAAACGCACAGGCAGGCGACTTGCTTGGTGCCTAGAGGCTAGCGAGTCACCTAGCGAGTAACTTCGTAAAACGAACATTCTCGAACGTTCGCGACCGGCCTAGCAGCTAGGCGTCAAGCGCGCAGTGCGGCCGGTCGCGAACGTTCGAGAATCGGTCGCCGCGCTTGACGCGTCTCGCGGCCGAAGGTATAAAAAGGCGGGGCGTGTGAGACTGTGTGTGATACTACGCAGCTGGACCCACCGTGGTTAAGGGTTAATTTAAATGCAGTTACAAATCTATGGAATTGTACGAATTGTACTCCAAAAATCAGGAATTGTACTAGAAGGGGTCCCGAGATATTTACGTTTGAAATGGGCCGGCCAGGAAGTAATCTTAATTGTCGAGTGATCGTTCGTTAAGCGATATACGAGGTCAAGAAGACTTCGCTGTAGACCCCAGAGTTTGTACGAAGTGTGATTGCTACAATCAATCCAAAAAACATCGAAAACATATAGTTTTTAGGGTTCCGTACCCAAAGGGTAAAAACGGGACCCTATTACTATGACTTCGCTGTCCGTCTGTCTGTCACAGGGCTGTATCTCATAAACCGTGATAGTTAGACAGTTGAAAATTTCACAGATTATGTATTTTTGTTGTCGCTATAACAACAAATACTAAAAACAGAATAAATTTAATATTTAAGTGGGGCTCCCATACTGTATGGGCCATACATCAAACGTGATTTGATTTGGCCGTTTTTTATAGGTACGGAAGCCTTCGTGCGCGAGTCCGACTCGCACTTTGGCTGGTTTTTCAGGTATATTTTGATCAATACTTCTCCGAAAATACAGTGTCAGTCCGATTTTTCGTCTATTTTGTTCCAAATGTCAAATTATTTAATAATTTTTAAGAATATCCTGTATGATATCGAATTAAAGAGAGTTAAGCATCTTACCAGAAATAAGTCCGCCCCCACACTAGCGTTTGAACAAAAAAATAAATCATCTAATGTATTGTCTAATGACAAAAAAACTGTGAAAAAAAACGTTTTATATAAAGACATTCTGTAGTATATTTAGTATCAGCATTCTGTGTAGCTTTAACTATTAAGGTTGCACACGCGACGGAAGCTTAAAAATAGAGTAAATTCTCCCGTTTTCCCAACATTTCCCTTCACTGCTCTGCTCCTATTGGTTGTAGAGTGATGATAAGTATATTATAACCAGCTCAGGAGTATGAAAGATAATTGTACCAAGTTTTGTTAAAATCCGTCGAGTAGTTTTTGTTTTTACTAGCAGTCCGCCCCGGCGTCGCACGGGTGTAATAATGATATTATAGGTAATTGTTTTACACCTTGGGTTACATTATCGAATTTTTCATAAGGATCCCTAATAAAACATTTAGTATCGCAGACTTTTTTTGTAGATATTGATGTCCTCTTTAAAACTGTAGTACATCACTTTGCTCTATTGTCAACAATTTCAGCAGGATATAAGGATTTTTTTGGATTTTTTCACACAATGGGTTACATTATCGAAGTTTTTATACGGATCCCTAATAGTTAGACATATGGTATTGCATACTTTTTTATAGATATTGATGTCCTCTTTAAAACTGTAGTACATCACTGCTCTATTGCCAACAATTTCAGCAGCGTACGCGATATAAGGATTTCCTTAGGTTTTTTTTACACGTTGGGTTACATTATCGAAGTTTTCATACGGATCCCTAATAGTTAGACATATGGTATTATATACTTTTTTGTAAATATTGATGTCCTCTTTAAAACTTTAGTACATCACTTTGCTCTATTGTCAACAATTTCAGCAGCGTACGCGATATAAGGATTTTTTTCACACGTTGGGTTACATTATCGAAGTTTTCATACGCATCCCTAATATTTTTGAAAATATTCTATAGCCTATGTTCATCAGAGATAATGTAGGATTCTAATGGTGAAATAATTTTTCAAATCGGTCCAGTAGTTTCGGAGCCTATTCGATACAAACAAACAAACAATCAAATCTTTCCCATTCTATTATTAGTATTATGAAACTAAAGGTTGTGCAAAGTGCCTTATTTACAAAACGATCACAACTGAATTGATTAAGTTTTCATAAGTAATTTGTTTAAAGCTGTGATAATCACGTGAGCAAACTCATGATCAAAGTACCTATAAATGATTTGATTATGTATTCGGGGTCAGTTTCTATATCACCTTTAGTAAGCTACTGGTATCCAAACACTTACATAGATGTTTATTGATGTGTTTGTTAAGCACTCTGTTTTGCTACCTAGGTTCACCTAGTTATGTGTGAATTTAGAGATTAGGTAGGCAATAATGATAGGTGGTTGGCACCTATTTCTTATATGTTTATTTTTGAATGTTTTTGAAACATGCATTTTTGATACAATAAAATATTTACAAAATAATAAGTTATGTTTATTTACTTAAAATATTCTGTATTATCCTTGTTATTCCTTTTCAGGTAGGTAGGTAGGTACCTACCGCCTAGTACATACATACGTCTATGTCATGGAATAATTATGTATATTTTGCAGTTTAATATCTTATCTTAGCAAACAATTTGAAAATCATGCTGTGTCAATCGATATACACCACTATCGTAAACAAGTAGGTTACCTTACCTATCACCACAACATTAATTCAGAAGATAATATATTGTAGGTATAATTAAGTATATTTTGCAGTTTAATATCTTATCTTATCAAACAATTTGAAAGTCATGTTGTGTCATCGATATAGGTACACCCATCGACTACATAGCCTAATAGACGCCTAATGGCTTCATTTCTTCAAACAAACAACTCTGTCAAGTCAGTGAGGTATGAGGTACGGGGGGAGCCGGAAAAAGCATTCTAATTTCAAAATGACGTGATTCACTAGGGATGGGAAGTGTTGACATGAGTTGTCGATAGCAGTCAGAGGCACGTCCAAATATTATATTTGGCACATACCTACCCACATTTTGCAGTAGTTAGCAGTCCATACGTGACAGGTTGCAAGCCCATCGCCGCTTATAAAAATACTTACTAGGTACTGGTTTCCTCACGATGCGATGTTTTCCTTCACCATTTTAAACACGTGTTTAAAATGGTGAATGTATAAATATCAATTGCTGTTCGTTAGTCTCGCTAAAACTCGAGAACGGCTGAACGGATTTATTTTATCTTGGTCTTTAAATATTCGTGGAGGTCTATGAAGGTTTAAAAGGTGAAAAAAAATCGAATAATTGCCGGGAAAACCTAAAAACAGCCCTTTTCTTTTTCCCATACAAAAGTTAAAAAACGTAGAGTCCATTTGAGCTTTATTAGGTTTGATAGTACGGGAACGGGAACGGGATCGGGAACGGGAACGGGAACGGGAACGCGAACTAATTCTAAAGCGATAATATGATAAATGCGAATAGCAAATAGGTTACTTCATATCCATGTAGGTACAACGCGAGCGAAGCCGCGGACGGAAGCTAGTTGGCAATAAGTAGTTTTACTAGTTAGGTTCAACTGTTGTTGTTACTACTATGTAGGTTTATCGATCATCAATTATTGAGTAGTGATACAACACTATTGACTTTCGACAAGGAAAATAATAATAATAATAATAATAAATTGTTTATTTCAGACTTAGTCCATATTATAGTTAGTAACATTTTGACTTATAAACTAATGTTAGTGAAAACAAATTACATTACAAGATATATTTCATTTTACAGCTTTGCGTATTGGTATGCAGTAGCATCCAATAATGATTTAGCGGACAGTCCAACCTATCGGACAATACGTTGACGATGATGTTCGGGCTGCCACGGATCCGGCTTCTCAAAGACGCACTTTTGCGCATTATGGCATGAAAGCAATCTACTCTACTCTCCGCAAACATGCCCGAAGCACTGCAGAAACGAGGCAGCCCCAACAGCACCCTGAACGCGTTGTTATATTGGACCCGTAAGGCGTTGTAAGCTTCTAGTCCAGAGGCTGCACGTATAGAAAGACTGGCAAAACGCTCTGAAGAGCGTAATCTTTACAGGCTTGCTACTGGCTGCAAACCTCCGGGCCAACATATTTTAACGCGAACACACAACGCCCTACGTTCTCTCTCTATGTCCAGATCATCACTTAGACTATCCGTGACCCAGTGACCCAGATATTTAAAACGTGAAGTGATGATCATTGCATTGCCATTTATCGTCACAGGTGGAATGTGAGAATATGTTTTGCTCCCTGATTTAAACAGCATCAACTCGCACTTTTTTTCGTTATATCTAAGCCCGTGGGCCACCGCAAAAGACTCACAGACACTAACCATTTTTCTGAGTGCCCTAATCGAGGGACTCAACAGCACCATGTCGTCAGCGTAGCTCAAGTTATTTATTTACACTGAGCCCATAAACTGAGCAAATAACCAGTCTAACTTGAGCTTGTGGTAATGGTTTTTTAGCATAAACAGACGAGATGTGCACGGGTCAAGGAAGTGGTCGGTACTACTGCAGGTTTGACGCGCGGTATTTTTTATCGGCCGTATAAGACTGATCTTTTGGATGTCAATGTTCGCCTTGCATGCGGTGTCTTTTTGGGCTGTGTAGTCGATGGGTACACCACTATCGTAAACAAGTAAAACATATTTTTCAGTGTTAGACATGTCGGAGGGATTTTATAATATCCAATTAGATGAAAAATCTAGTGAACTTTGTACTTTTAACAGTCCTTTTGGCTGTTATAAATTGAATAGGCTAGCTTTCGGCCTGTCAGTGGCACCTGAGATCTTTCAAAAGTATAATGAGAAAGCTTTTGGTGATATTCCTGGTGTGATAATTTACTGTGATGATATTTTGATTTGTGGTGAAACTGAATCTGAACACGGTTTAATATTAACTAAAGTTTTTGAAAGAGCCAAAGTTTGCAATGTACGCTTTAATAAAAATAAATTTCAACACAAATTAAAACAGGTAAAATATTTTGGACATATTACCTAATAATGGAAACAAATAAAGATTTGGAACTTATAAAATTAATAGAATTCACCAAAACAGGATGGCCTGACAAAGCAAAGAATATTCCAGATGACCTTCAGTATTATAATAAACTAGCTGACCCGTGCCAGCTTCGCTGGGCGACAGTGATATCCCGCAACTTTTATATTGTAGTCTTATGAACGACCGATATGAAAAATTCAAAAAGTGGTTCACTCCATTATCCTCACTATTATCCATAATTGCTAATTAGATAAGTAAAATTATGATATGGATAGATACAAAAACGGTAACTATACCCAAACTTTAATATTTAGATATATACCTCCTCGCAGACTTTCATATACCTACCTACGCATTTATGAGGACATTCAATAAAGTATCATTATTTGTTTATGTACTCTCAATAGTTATTGCAGCGCACGCGAAAAAAGAATCTCTATCTTAGCAGGTTGATAACTGGAGCGTAGGTATAGGTACCTACCTACTATCAAATAGACACTGACTCGTGAAACAATAATGTTTGGATGTAAAAATTAAGCAGTACCATTAACGTAATAATCTATAAAAAACGGCAAAAAAAACACGTTTATTGTATGGGAGCCCCACTTAGATATTTATTTTATTCTGTTATTTGTTAAAGCGGCGCAACAGAAATACATCATCTGTGAAAATTTCAGCTGTATAGCTATCACGGTTCATGAGATACAGCCCTGTAACAGACAGACGGACAGCAAAGTAATAGGGTCCCGTTTTTACCCGTTGGGTATGGAACCCTAAAAATGAGTCAGATCGATTCTAAGCCGAGTACTTTACAGGATGTATTAAGACGTCTCCTGAAGGCACACACAGCAACTACCCCGCAAGACGAAAATATATTTAGAACTAGCTGTTGCCCGCGACTTCGTCCGCGTTTCCGTCGTTTTTCGTAAAAAAAGTAGCATAAGTCCTTCCTCACGGCTCAGTGGTTTTCATATAACAGACAGACTAACTTTCGTATTTTAGTAGGGAAATATTATATGTCAATCTACAATACTGTTGAAAAATATCGCAATACGGAATCGCACAATATTATTGTAAATAGCTGTGCCCGCGACTCTGTCAGCGTGTAACTCCTGTGTAAACAGTCAGTAAAGTGAGTCGTATTTTTCGTATATTCGTCTATACAGCGTCTATACTCTGTACGTCGTATATTCACGAAAATTTGTGTCTGTCTGTCTGTCTGTCTGTATAACCGTTATCTATACTTATAATAAATCTGTAGAGAGGTCAATTCTGTACATTAAATATATTTCCAAAATAACTATCAGGGGGTGATTAGGGATCGATACTGATGCTAAAAATGCAATCAGTAAAATTTTTGTCTGTCTGTCTGTCTGTCTGTCTGTCTGTCTGTCTGTATAACCGTTATAGAAACAAAAACTACTCGACGGATTTTAACGAAACTTGGTACAATTATTTTTCATACTCCTGAGCTGGTTATAGTATACTTTTCATCACGCTACAATCAATAGGAGCAGAGCAGTGAAGGGAAATGTTGGGAAAACGGGAGAAGTTACTCCATTTTTTAAGCTTCCGTCGCATGTGCAACCGTAATGGTTAAAGCTACACAGAAATCATGTATGACGGAAATGTTCTCCTTAAAATTATATAAAAAATATCCCACGACAGCATATGTCTATCTTTTATGGTTGACTCACAATAACACGTGTAACTCCCGATAGCTTAGCAGTTCGAAGCTTTCTGATTATATTTGTCTACTCTTACGTTTATAACACTCTCAGTCATCCCTAATTAAAAAAGTTAACATTATTATCTATTCCATAAAAAAGAATCATAGAAATCGGTATAGAAACACCAAAGTTATACATGAAATACGTTAATAATAAGCCATCGCGCGTAAATACTGTATCATGCTATAAGGATTATTTTTGTAGGTATATAAGGTCGCAAACGCACAGGCAGGCGACTTGCTTGGTGCCTAGAGGCTAGCGAGTCACCTAGCGAGTAACTTCGTAAAACGAACATTCTCGAACGTTCGCGACCGGCCTAGCAGCTAGGCGTCAAGCGCGCAGTGCGGCCGGTCGCGAACGTTCGAGAATCGGTCGCCGCGCTTGACGCGTCTCGCGGCCGAAGGTATAAAAAGGCGGGGCGTGTGAGACTGTGTGTGATACTACGCAGCTGGACCCACCGTGGTTAAGGGTTAATTTAAATGCAGTTACAAATCTATGGAATTGTACGAATTGTACTCCAAAAATCAGGAATTGTACTAGAAGGGGTCCCGAGATATTTACGTTTGAAATGGGCCGGCCAGGAAGTAATCTTAATTGTCGAGTGATCGTTCGTTAAGCGATATACGAGGTCAAGAAGACTTCGCTGTAGACCCCAGAGTTTGTACGAAGTGTGATTGCTACAATCAATCCAAAAAACATCGAAAACATATAGTTTTTAGGGTTCCGTACCCAAAGGGTAAAAACGGGACCCTATTACTATGACTTCGCTGTCCGTCTGTCTGTCACAGGGCTGTATCTCATAAACCGTGATAGTTAGACAGTTGAAAATTTCACAGATTATGTATTTTTGTTGTCGCTATAACAACAAATACTAAAAACAGAATAAATTTAATATTTAAGTGGGGCTCCCATACTGTATGGGCCATACATCAAACGTGATTTGATTTGGCCGTTTTTTATAGGTACGGAAGCCTTCGTGCGCGAGTCCGACTCGCACTTTGGCTGGTTTTTCAGGTATATTTTGATCAATACTTCTCCGAAAATACAGTGTCAGTCCGATTTTTCGTCTATTTTGTTCCAAATGTCAAATTATTTAATAATTTTTAAGAATATCCTGTACGATATCGAATTAAAGAGAGTTAAGCATCTTACCAGAAATAAGTCCGCCCCCACACTAGCGTTTGAACAAAAAAATAAATCATCTAATGTATTGTCTAATGACAAAAAAACTGTGAAAAAAAACGTTTTATATAAAGACATTCTGTAGTATATTTAGTATCAGCATTCTGTGTAGCTTTAACTATTAAGGTTGCACACGCGACGGAAGCTTAAAAATAGAGTAAATTCTCCCGTTTTCCCAACATTTCCCTTCACTGCTCTGCTCCTATTGGTTGTAGAGTGATGATAAGTATATTATAACCAGCTCAGGAGTATGAAAGATAATTGTACCAAGTTTTGTTAAAATCCGTCGAGTAGTTTTTGTTTTTATAACGGTTATACAGACAGACAGACAGACAGACACAAATTTTCGTGAATATACGACGTACAGAGTATAGACGCTGTATAGACGAATATACGAAAAATACGACTCACTTTACTGACTGTTTACACAGGAGTTACACGCTGACAGAGTCGCGGGCACAGCTATTTACAATAATATTGTGCGATTCCGTATTGCGATATTTTTCAACAGTATTGTAGATTGACATATAATATTTCCCTACTAAAATACGAAAGTTAGTCTGTCTGTTATATGAAAACCACTGAGCCGTGAGGAAGGACTTATGCTACTTTTTTTACGAAAAACGACGGAAACGCGGACGAAGTCGCGGGCAACAGCTAGTTCTAAATATATTTTCGTCTTGCGGGGTAGTTGCTGTGTGTGCCTTCAGGAGACGTCTTAATACATCCTGTAAAGTACTCGGCTTAGAATCGATCTGACTCATTTTTAGGGTTCCATACCCAACGGGTAAAAACGGGACCCTATTACTTTGCTGTCCGTCTGTCTGTTACAGGGCTGTATCTCATGAACCGTGATAGCTATACAGCTGAAATTTTCACAGATGATGTATTTCTGTTGCGCCGCTTTAACAAATAACAGAATAAAATAAATATCTAAGTGGGGCTCCCATACAATAAACGTGTTTTTTTTGCCGTTTTTTATAGATTATTACGTTAATGGTACTGCTTAATTTTTACATCCAAACATTATTGTTTCACGAGTCAGTGTCTATTTGATAGTAGGTAGGTACCTATACCTACGCTCCAGTTATCAACCTGCTAAGATAGAGATTCTTTTTTCGCGTGCGCTGCAATAACTATTGAGAGTACATAAACAAATAATGATACTTTATTGAATGTCCTCATAAATGCGTAGGTAGGTATATGAAAGTCTGCGAGGAGGTATATATCTAAATATTAAAGTTTGGGTATAGTTACCGTTTTTGTATCTATCCATATCATAATTTTACTTATCTAATTAGCAATTATGGATAATAGTGAGGATAATGGAGTGAACCACTTTTTGAATTTTTCATATCGGTCGTTCATAAGACTACAATATAAAAGTTGCGGGATATCACTGTCGCCCAGCGAAGCTGGCACGGGTCAGCTAGTTTATTATAATACTGAAGGTCATCTGGAATATTCTTTGCTTTGTCAGGCCATCCTGTTTTGGTGAATTCTATTAATTTTATAAGTTCCAAATCTTTATTTGTTTCCATTATTAGGTAATATGTCCAAAATATTTTACCTGTTTTAATTTGTGTTGAAATTTATTTTTATTAAAGCGTACATTGCAAACTTTGGCTCTTTCAAAAACTTTAGTTAATATTAAACCGTGTTCAGATTCAGTTTCACCACAAATCAAAATATCATCACAGTAAATTATCACACCAGGAATATCACCAAAAGCTTTCTCATTATACTTTTGAAAGATCTCAGGTGCCACTGACAGGCCGAAAGCTAGCCTATTCAATTTATAACAGCCAAAAGGACTGTTAAAAGTACAAAGTTCACTAGATTTTTCATCTAATTGGATATTATAAAATCCCTCCGACATGTCTAACACTGAAAAATATGTTTTACTTGTTTACGATAGTGGTGTACCCATCGACTACACAGCCCAAAAAGACACCGCATGCAAGGCGAACATTGACATCCAAAAGATCAGTCTTATACGGCCGATAAAAAATACCGCGCGTCAAACCTGCAGTAGTACCGACCACTTCCTTGACCCGTGCACATCTCGTCTGTTTATGCTAAAAAACCATTACCACAAGCTCAAGTTAGACTGGTTATTTGCTCAGTTTATGGGCTCAGTGTAAATAAATAACTTGAGCTACGCTGACGACATGGTGCTGTTGAGTCCCTCGATTAGGGCACTCAGAAAAATGGTTAGTGTCTGTGAGTCTTTTGCGGTGGCCCACGGGCTTAGATATAACGAAAAAAAGTGCGAGTTGATGCTGTTTAAATCAGGGAGCAAAACATATTCTCACATTCCACCTGTGACGATAAATGGCAATGCAATGATCATCACTTCACGTTTTAAATATCTGGGTCACTGGGTCACGGATAGTCTAAGTGATGATCTGGACATAGAGAGAGAACGTAGGGCGTTGTGTGTTCGCGTTAAAATATGTTGGCCCGGAGGTTTGCAGCCAGTAGCAAGCCTGTAAAGATTACGCTCTTCAGAGCGTTTTGCCAGTCTTTCTATACGTGCAGCCTCTGGACTAGAAGCTTACAACGCCTTACGGGTCCAATATAACAACGCGTTCAGGGTGCTGTTGGGGCTGCCTCGTTTCTGCAGTGCTTCGGGCATGTTTGCGGAGAGTAGAGTAGATTGCTTTCATGCCATAATGCGCAAAAGTGCGTCTTTGAGAAGCCGGATCCGTGGCAGCCCGAACATCATCGTCAACGTATTGTCCGATAGGTTGGACTGTCCGCTAAATCATTATTGGATGCTACTGCATACCAATACGCAAAGCTGTAAAATGAAATATATCTTGTAATGTAATTTGTTTTCACTAACATTAGTTTATAAGTCAAAATGTTACTAACTATAATATGGACTAAGTCTGAAATAAACAATTTATTATTATTATTATTATTATTTTCCTTGTCGAAAGTCAATAGTGTTGTATCACTACTCAATAATTGATGATCGATAAACCTACATAGTAGTAACAACAACAGTTGAACCTAACTAGTAAAACTACTTATTGCCAACTAGCTTCCGTCCGCGGCTTCGCTCGCGTTGTACCTACATGGATATGAAGTAACCTATTTGCTATTCGCATTTATCATATTATCGCTTTAGAATTAGTTCGCGTTCCCGTTCCCGTTCCCGTTCCCGATCCCGTTCCCGTTCCCGTACTATCAAACCTAATAAAGCTCAAATGGACTCTACGTTTTTTAACTTTTGTATGGGAAAAAGAAAAGGGCTGTTTTTAGGTTTTCCCGGCAATTATTCGATTTTTTTTCACCTTTTAAACCTTCATAGACCTCCACGAATATTTAAAGACCAAGATAAAATAAATCCGTTCAGCCGTTCTCGAGTTTTAGCGAGACTAACGAACAGCAATTGATATTTATACATTCACCATTTTAAACACGTGTTTAAAATGGTGAAGGAAAACATCGCATCGTGAGGAAACCAGTACCTAGTAAGTATTTTTATAAGCGGCGATGGGCTTGCAACCTGTCACGTATGGACTGCTAACTACTGCAAAATGTGGGTAGGTATGTGCCAAATATAATATTTGGACGTGCCTCTGACTGCTATCGACAACTCATGTCAACACTTCCCATCCCTAGTGAATCACGTCATTTTGAAATTAGAATGCTTTTTCCGGCTCCCCCCGTACCTCATACCTCACTGACTTGACAGAGTTGTTTGTTTGAAGAAATGAAGCCATTAGGCGTCTATTAGGCTATGTAGTCGATGGGTGTACCTATATCGATGACACAACATGACTTTCAAATTGTTTGATAAGATAAGATATTAAACTGCAAAATATACTTAATTATACCTACAATATATTATCTTCTGAATTAATGTTGTGGTGATAGGTAAGGTAACCTACTTGTTTACGATAGTGGTGTATATCGATTGACACAGCATGATTTTCAAATTGTTTGCTAAGATAAGATATTAAACTGCAAAATATACATAATTATTCCATGACATAGACGTATGTATGTACTAGGCGGTAGGTACCTACCTACCTACCTGAAAAGGAATAACAAGGATAATACAGAATATTTTAAGTAAATAAACATAACTTATTATTTTGTAAATATTTTATTGTATCAAAAATGCATGTTTCAAAAACATTCAAAAATAAACATATAAGAAATAGGTGCCAACCACCTATCATTATTGCCTACCTAATCTCTAAATTCACACATAACTAGGTGAACCTAGGTAGCAAAACAGAGTGCTTAACAAACACATCAATAAACATCTATGTAAGTGTTTGGATACCAGTAGCTTACTAAAGGTGATATAGAAACTGACCCCGAATACATAATCAAATCATTTATAGGTACTTTGATCATGAGTTTGCTCACGTGATTATCACAGCTTTAAACAAATTACTTATGAAAACTTAATCAATTCAGTTGTGATCGTTTTGTAAATAAGGCACTTTGCACAACCTTTAGTTTCATAATACTAATAATAGAATGGGAAAGATTTGATTGTTTGTTTGTTTGTATCGAATAGGCTCCGAAACTACTGGACCGATTTGAAAAATTATTTCACCATTAGAATCCTACATTATCTCTGATGAACATAGGCTATAGAATATTTTCAAAAATATTAGGGATGCGTATGAAAACTTCGATAATGTAACCCAACGTGTGAAAAAAATCCTTATATCGCGTACGCTGCTGAAATTGTTGACAATAGAGCAAAGTGATGTACTAAAGTTTTAAAGAGGACATCAATATTTACAAAAAAGTATATAATACCATATGTCTAACTATTAGGGATCCGTATGAAAACTTCGATAATGTAACCCAACGTGTAAAAAAAACCTAAGGAAATCCTTATATCGCGTACGCTGCTGAAATTGTTGGCAATAGAGCAGTGATGTACTACAGTTTTAAAGAGGACATCAATATCTATAAAAAAGTATGCAATACCATATGTCTAACTATTAGGGATCCGTATAAAAACTTCGATAATGTAACCCATTGTGTGAAAAAATCCAAAAAAATCCTTATATCCTGCTGAAATTGTTGACAATAGAGCAAAGTGATGTACTACAGTTTTAAAGAGGACATCAATATCTACAAAAAAAGTCTGCGATACTAAATGTTTTATTAGGGATCCTTATGAAAAATTCGATAATGTAACCCAAGGTGTAAAACAATTACCTATAATATCATTATTACACCCGTGCGACGCCGGGGCGGACTGCTAGTAAATAAAAATATAATGCTAAGTTAGTGTTGCACTGTATCTACTTATTTTATCAGACTTTTTAGAGCTCATGTTAAAAAAAACATAAAAAAATTATTATGGAATGCACAAGGAAGTCTTACACTTCAACAGTGTTTATCATTTTATTACAGATGGAATGTTTACTTTGTAATAACTATTGTGTCATAAGTATAACCTTATTGACCTTCAAACAACACTTATGACAGGTTGTCTTTATAATATTATGAAAATATAATTTTATGGGACAATTCAGGAATGCAGCTTATTACTTATCTCTTGTAAATTGAGCTCTAACACACTTTTCCCCATATAGTATAACCACCACCAACATCAAGGTTAAAAGGTCAAACTCATTATACCCCCTCGGGCTTTTGCCACTTATAAGAACCTGAATACTTGAAGTTATAGTCAGCTAATTTCTTATCAGCTTGAATGGGGCCTCTAGAGCCATACACATACTGGACAGGTCTCACATGGTTTTCTTCCAAGTTTTTCAACATGGGAGTGAATATACGCCACGCTTCTTTCAACTCATCGTTCCGCACAAAGTGCATTTGCGTTCCTGTGAATACATCCAGGATAAGTCTCTCATATGCATCAGGTACATCAGTTTCACTGTAGCGCATGCTGTACGTGAGATCAAGCTCTGTTTCAACCAAGTCGAACTTCATACCAGGAGATTTGCTCATGAGTTTCAGATACAGAGCTTCACCTGGCTGAACTCTGATTACCAGCTCATTACGTTTGGCATGTCCATTGAAGATATCACCTGGAGCATCTTTGAACTGGATTCTGACTTCTGCTTTCCTTTCATTAAGAGCTTTACCACAACGAAGGATGAATGGGACACCTTGCCACCTCACATTGTTGATCCAAAGTGCAGCTAAGGCATATGTTGGGGTCACTGAGCCTTTGGGTACAGTTGGGTCATCCAGGTAGCCCAGCTTCTCATCACCTTGCCCTTCAGGATTACCAATATACTGCCCGACTAGCACATCCTTCAGCTCAATAGGATTGATATGCCTCAGTACTTTAACTTTCTCATCTCTGATATCGTTAGGATTCAGAGTCACAGGCTTCTCCATAGCAACAAGTGATAGAATTTGCAGCAAGTGGTTTTGCATCACATCTCGAATGATTCCAAAGTCATCAAAGTATCCTCCTCTACCTTCCGTTCCAAATGGTTCTTTGAAGGAAATCAAAACAGACGCAATATTTTCCCTATTCCATGAGGGACTTAATATTTGATTGGCGAATCTCAGAGTCATAAGGTTTTGAACCATTTCCTTGCCCAGGTAATGATCTATTCTGTAAATTTGCTCTTCCTTGAAGAGACTAGACAGTTGACTGCTTAGTTTGTCCGAGCTTACATCATCTCTTCCAAAGGGTTTCTCAATAATAACGCGAGTGTATCCTTTGATGGATATACAAGCATTTCTTATGTTCACTGTTGTTTCGTCAAAGACAGTTGGAGGCACCGCTAGATAAAATATCCTGTTCGCCACTGGTCCTTTCTCGTTCTTGCAAATAGCTTGATTGAGCGATTCATAATCAACTCTTTTATCGTAGGAACCAGCAAAATAAGTATTCGCCTCCCAGAATAGTTCAAATTTTTCCTCATCCCCTGGCTTCACTTTCATGTACTTCTTGGACTTTTCTCTAACATCGGCTATCGACTGCTTGGTACGAGCATAACCAACAAATTTCGTGTTAGGCGGCAAAATATTGTCACGATAGAGATACCAAATTGTAGGGTATATTTTCTTTTTAGCTAAATCTCCAGATGCACCGAGAAGCACAAATGTGTGAGGGTACTGGAAATCTGTTTTGTTTTCCATTTCCACGCTTGTACAAGATGTATATTTTTATTTCGTCCGCGTTCAGTACAGTAAGAACTAAGAATTAGTATAAAAGTACAAATATAAAATGCACCACTCCAAGCTAATTTTATTTCACAAGAGATTAACAGGACATACGTAATACACGCAACTCGTCACAAATCACAATGAAAAAGCAAAATATACTCTGAAAACAAAACTGGCCGGTGCGGCTTATTTATATGCTCTTTGCTTGCGGTGCGGCACGAACGAACACAAATGGATGGAATGGAATGGATAAAAAATAATATTATAGTCTCGGTTACGCACAAATTTCCAAGGTTAAAATTGTTTGAATCGGAATGGCTTTAAAGCATCGATTGATATAATTAGCCAATGGAAAATGATCATCACCTATTTTGTTATAAATCTACACGTATTGTCAATAGAAAACCAACCAACCTCTTCGTGACATTACTGGCTGTCTGACATCAAGGTTATTTTTGAATCTTGATCTAACATTAAATAAAAATTCTTCTTTGGCTCTTTTTTTACACAGCAAGTTTTTTTTATCCTAACTCGCAACAGTCTTTTTGTTTCGTTTGAATTAGAATCTAACAAAAACAGTTGCAACTTCATTGTAGACTGTAGTACCTTTAGAACGATCAATATTTTGTTAGGGAAACTGAGAGTAATCTGACAGCCAGATAGCACTGAAGTAAATAATGAAATGAATGGTTTCTGAACGAAAACGAAAACCAATATGACGTGCGTGACGCGTTGTTTTATGTCACTTTTGTCATTTTATGTTTAGAAATCTTGCTAAAATTACAAATTTCTATTGGAAAAATAGCTGTAACTAGTACTTCCACCGTTCAAATATAGTTTATCTACCAAGTGCGTTTCACGAAACTCTGAAATAGTGTGTTTTGCAAAGGGGTGTATAGTTTCATCTATAGGTATATTTAGTTCAACGACCTTGTTACTGACAGGTTCATCGCCAGCAAGCAACTGAATAACTATTCTATGAAAGTGTTGTATTAGCGTAAACGATAGATACATTACTACAAATGATGGAGCCCTCGAGAGATTCAGGTAAGATCATTCCACCTAAAAACTTATATAGACCATACAAATTATCTGTGATTTAGAGATTCTTCTCAATTGCTTCTTCTAATTCCTATAATATCTGTTGTAAATTTTCATATTTAGGTTTACCTTAGTACTGGTTCACAAGCTCATTTAGGAGGATAACATTATAGAGTTAGTTGCAACTTTTAGTATAACCGACTAAGTAGGACCTACTCCTTATTTTGCTGTGTTCCACTTGTAGTCCAGCATGATAATCATTATAAGTAGGTACTGATAGATTTTCCCAAGAACCTGAGCGCCTGAGGTCTGAGAGGATATCTACCATACTTACTTTAGGGATTAAAGTTTTGAGCTTATTTGTTGTTTTATATAAAAGATTATTCCCTCAATACAACAATTCAAACTGGCAAACCAAATACAGAGAAGCTTTAATGTATATTTTCTATAACAACTACACAATCTATATATATAAAAAAAGTTGTGTTAGTTACATTATTTATAACTCAAGAATGAACCGATTTGGCTGAAAATTGGTGAGGAGGTAGAACCAGGAGACGGACATAGGATACTTGGAACGGGAATAGAATTCTAAAGAGATATGAAGTTCACTGGGTTAGCTAGATGCTAATAAAGTAGGTTCCTATGTTATACAAACAGTTTTGATTTTGCTGTTCAAAAGTCTTAGTGATTACCCGGTAAATACTATTTAATACGTGTATGTGGTATGTAAAGGATTTATATTAAGTCTAGTAGATTTGATTGTCAGTACATGAACTACTGCTGTAGGGTTCATGTACTGACAAACAAAAATAAATGTTTGTATAATTTTATGTACTAGTGTAGGTGCTAACAAAATGATCCTTTGTTGATTGAAATAAATGAATTGAATTGAATTGAATAATTAATTACTGCAAAATGTGGGCATGTGTAAATATAATCTTTTGATGTACCTTTGACCCATATTAGACATCTTAAAGGATCTCACTGCAGTGAGATCTGAGACTGTCCACTGTATTTGGGGATCACAGATGTAACCCTATTTCTTTTTATATATTTGGTTGATATTCTTTGCACACTCATAACTAGAATAATCCAAAATAAGATAATTTCTGACTAGTGAATGATCTGAAAGCATTTGACAGAGTTCTTAATTGAGTAATTGAAATCTATCTTAATAAAATTAAATAAATGAAACTTACTTAATTATATTTTAAATGAAGCAGGATCATGACTGTAATCCCCAAGTATGTAAGACATTATTATTTTAGTTACACAAATACTCATCTCTTTTAATTAAGTTTCATTTAACTTGATTCAAAATATTTAGTAAATTTTGCTAGATGGCCATGGGTCACTGATTTTAGTTAAAATTCTTAACTATAGTGATAATCAAATATGATTTAATTACCTCCCCATAACTGTATCAGCTCTAAGTAGAATTAATGCCTTGAGGTCACCCATCCTTTTGGTGACTGCGCTGCTGGTTGCTTTGGTTAATCTAGGAGGACATGCAGGTAAGGCCACTAGTGCTTTAATTGGCAGGTCTTAAAATTAAATTGGTTTTGTCATAATTATTGGCTGCATTGAAAAATGTTAGTTATATCATAACTAGCGACCCGCCCCGGCTTCGCACGGGTAGCATGTTATTATACATATAAACCTTCCTCCTGAATCACTCTATCTATTAAAAAAAACCGCATCAAAATCCGTTGTGTAGTTTTAAAGATATAAGCAAACATACATACATACGCGGGAAGCGGAAAGCGACTGCTTTATACTATGTAGTGATGACACTTGAATTTTCTCGCTGTTTTTATAAATATCAAATATAACCATATTATGTCACTGACCATCTCAACATAGAGATAAAACATGTCCATGCCATGTAGTTTTATTAAACCAGAAGGGTAGAAATTCCCTCATATTTCTACAGATGGCGCTATTTTAGTTCTGTATCAGTAGCCTAGATGGCGCTGCGTAAGCACAAATTGCTTTCCAGTTTAACAAACATACTACGCAAAATTTTAGAAAAGTGGCTTTACAAAAAATCTACCTATTTATTTGTCCTATTTGACTCCCAGCTCGTTGTAAAACTTCTGATATAAAAAAAGTTTAAATTAAAATTTGTATGGCCACCAAGTTTAAATAATGATGATATTGGATGGGCAAGGGCAATATGTAGCCTGTAGAGTACCGGTGACCCACGGAGACGAGGTGCAGGTTCGATTTCCGCTACAAATGTTTGCATGAACTGCAAATATTTGTTCTAGATCTGGGTGTTGTGTTATCACTTACCATGGTAGGTACCTACTTGTGGTTTCCTATGCCATTCATACAGGGGATATAGTTCCAAGCTATACCTACTCTAGGCACTAACCTAGCCCAACTAGGACCACCGACTGAGAATAAGCAATATTATTTGGATTTACCTAATATCAATATTAATTTTCTTACTAAAATTGAAAGTTTGCTAAAATTTGCAATTAAAATAATGGTTTACCTTTAACTTAACGTGATCACATCACCATGGTGAAATAGGTTAAATGCCTAACAGCAGAGTGGTAGTCGATTGCGATAAAGAAAAGGTCGCGTCGTCTTGCTGGTCACATTGCATAGCATCGCATTGCACAGCGCGGCTCGGGGAGCAGCCAGCACGTGTTATGTGGCTAGGGTTGCCAGATGGTCGGGATTCGTCGGGATTGTCCCGGAATTTCATATCAATCCCAGCAAAATACAAATGATCCCGACAAATTCTAATACTAATAAAAACAACTTTTTAGTTCGTAATATCTGTTTGTCCAGATATAATCCCGAAATCCTGACTTTATGAAATTTTGTCCATATATTCTGGTCATCTGGTAGCTGGTATTTGGTAGCCCTAATCGCATTGCACAGCGCTGCTCGGGGAGCAGCCAGCACGTGTGATGTGGCGCGACAGGCAGCGCGGGCGGGCGGGCGAGGGGTGCCCAGTCGTGTGCAGTGGACCACTCGACGTCGCACAAGGTCAAGGAGAATGATTAACAACGAAAATACAGCAAAACAAACGGTGGCGGCGCGCGGCTGGTGCGGGGACGCCGCGCCAGTCAGAGCAGCGACGCCGCCCGCACCGGCCGCGAGACAGGCGCCGCTCGCGACCCACACGAAAATCGATGCACAATCCGGCATTCATCATAAACCGTAAACCCCGATAACACTTTATGAGTGCCGTCGTTTCGCCCCCATGTGCATTCGCCGTGATACGTGATGCATCTCTTGCGCTTATGTTGAGCTGACTCATGTCCCCTGTCAACTTTGGACGGTCTCGGCGCTCATGGATCCTAGAAATTTTTATTTCGCTTTTACTTTATCTCGTTTTTCACTGCTGACTGTAAGTTCGCTCAAATGTCTTATGATCAAAGATGCCAGAGCTGACGCTAACTTGCTTTCCAAGTGTAAAGATAAACCTGTTAATACGTATGCTATGTCGGTAATTATTTATTTATGAGGTAGGTACCATTATACATTTGCAAGATTGAAATTGCAATAATAAACTGGTATAAAACAATAAAGGATAGGAGGGTCTAGGTAATGCATGGTGTTAAAACTCTTAAGAAAAATTGCAGATAAATGATTACATTAAAGTACCAACATATCCGAACAAAGCAATGTGATATCCAACATAATTTTGATGATTGAGCTTGAGTCAATTAGAAACATGATTTTTATTTAACTTTTTTTATCTGCTTCTAATTTTATAGTATCCTCGAAATACCTTGTGGTTACAGCCGTCAATAACATAAATATTATTTGTAATGTACTTTAAATTTCGATAAAAGTTAGACCTTTAATAGCTGACTTTAGAAAAAAGAGAAAGTTCTAAATGTTGGCTGTTGGGAACTGATTTTTTTTTCTTAAAAGATGTATACCTATTACTCTGAAACAGGTGGAAATCATCACAATACATCAAAACATGTCGAGACATTTTCAATGTTAAATATTGAATGAAAGTTTGGGACAGGTTTATTAGAAAAATAAAAAAGTAAAATTATAGTAAGCAGGTCAATTAGCTTTTGCTGGCTAAAGCATTAGTGCTTTGTGTATTTCAGGATCAAAAGAAATGATTTCTCTTAATATTAAAAAATCGTTATTAAAACAAAATTACTATTTAGCCCTAATTTTTGCAGCCTAAAGTATTGATATTGGCATAGAAATATAACATAAATACTTAATTAGATAGATATATTTTATAATCCTTAATAAATAAGTTTTTTTATGTGTAAATGTCCGTTGCTTTATTGAAATATAAAGTTGTAATATTTGAATGCCCTTATGTCTTTATCTGACAACGAGTCGTAAAGAGTATTGCAAGGTTGCTAGTGTATTGACTCGAGTGTTTTGAATAAATTTGATCTGTGTGCTCTATGGCTCTAGCAGTTGCATTTCCATTTGTGTAATAACGATTTCTTCTTTCTCATTTGAAGCTAAAACGAAACTATTCTAGTTTTGACGTCAAGATTATGTAACTTTCTGTGCGCAACTTATCATAATAGCAATCGTGAAAAAGTTGTGAAGAGATGAACGTGACACTGCATCATGACAGTTGGATTACTGGAGTTACTCAAATCACATTTGCATGACTGTTACGAGTCAAAATTCTGTCGTATTTCATAATTACCTACTGTATAGGTAATACCCATAATTCGAGTCGCACATGTGTCACGGTTATTCGGACATTTTAAATTGAGGTTTGCCTAAATAAACAAACATTCCTCTTAATTCATCCCTCCTCTCGAATGTAGTACGTAGAATGTAGATCGTAGTACGGTTCTACAAGCGTAAAATAAATTGAAATCGATACTTCAAATTGATTCTCTGAAATAATAATCCACCAAGTTGTTCGGTAATCATTCGTTTTGTGTATCTGGGGGCACGGCAGTGCCCCCGCCAAGTCAAGCAATAAAGCGGCACGGCTGTAACATGTTTTTCTAGAAGCAGTTCAGGCCATTTTCGACCCCCTATAACTTCGTTGTGGATAAAACTAGAAGCCTGAATTTTCAGTAACCAAGCAGTCACTATATGAACACGGTATATTTCAAATTTCATTCAATTTGAACCAGTAGATTAAGAATTATAACTAGTCAAAGTTTCCTATTTTGTCACTCACTCACTCACTGACTGACTGACTGACCGATCATCAAAAGGCACTTCTAGCAGACATAGAAGCTTCAAATTTGAAACATAATTAGTGTTTTATATAAAAATCCTAAAAAAACCTGCCAAGTGCGAGTCGGACTCGCGCACGTCGTGTTCCGTACCATTATCTATAAATCACGTTTGTTGTATGGGAGCCCCACTTAAATATTTATTTTATTCTGTTTTTAGTGTCGGTTAATTTACTCAGTCCCTACTTTAAGGGTCCTTCTGACTTATGTTATTACGTAATTAGCTAACCTTTACGTAATAACTTAAGACAGAAGGACCCTTAAAGTAGGGACTGAATAAATTAACTGACTTGGTATTACATGGATCTCACAACTTTTTACGGTAGAAGAACTGAGTTGCGTTGCGAGACTTACAAGACATTTCTTTGCACAAAACGTACAAAACGTTTTATAATCAAGAATCCCGTTAAAATAACATAATGTTTCAAAGTAATAATACCTACAAAGTACCGTCATCTTTGGGTTAATTTATTTCTTCCTAACACATTTTATTTTGTATTGAAAACCTGACTACTATAAAAAACTAAACTATAAAAATGATAATTATACAATTTTAAATTCAAATTATTTATTCGTATACTTTTTTATATTGTCTAGACATGTTAGCCTTTTGACTTACCTCTTCTAGGCAAAGGCTAACCACTACATTATTTTTGTAAAATACTGCTTCATATATAAATACTAGCGACCCGCCCCGGCTTCGCACGGGTGCAAAGCTGATTCCTATAAAACTTCCTCCTGAATCACTCTATCTATTAAAAAAAACCGCATCAAAATCCGTTGTGTAGTTTTAAAGATATAAGCATACATACAGACGCGGGAAGCGGGAAGCGACTTTGCTTTATATTTATACTATGTAGTGATAATAAATGCTGTCACGTGAACTATTGCAAAATGTTGGCTTTAATCAGGATTTGAAGTATAGTAGTATAGTAGGTAGACCATGGTTTCGTCTGATTGTGACCGAATTTGTGATTCGAATGTAAAAGACAAAAAAGATACATAATTTTTTTTATAGTTTTTTATAGATAGTTTATATTTGTGTGTTCTTATTAGCCAAAAATTTAAATTAATGTGTCCAAAGACTCCAGAGATTTTCAGGATTTTGTTAACTATAGCAATACTTCAAAGTCATTTTACAAGATTTTTACATGGACCTGGACTCAACCCGGGGGGGGGGGGGTATCCGCCTTTGAGTATGCTGCATATAACAAGTGTTGTATGCGTCTTAATAGTCTTACATCAATGTACTGTACACGCTTATTATTTTATAGAGCGGTTATCCAAGACGATTGTACCATTGTCAAGGCCTTCTAGTCTATTAGAATTCATTGCCGCCCTCGTGCTAACTCACTTTTGGAATACTAATAAGTTACTTTACTTTTTGTTAAATCTATTACATTACACGTTTCCTTATTTTTCCTAATATTTAGCTTACCACCACATAACTTAAAGTATAATCTGTCACTTGAATTGTGAGTTATTCATATTAATGATTTAGATCGTCTGTAGTTTTAGGTTTCAGAAATACCTGTTAATTTTGAAGTTCACATAATTGTAGAGCTTGATTCCCAAATCTATGTTTAAATTACTTATTCAAAGTAGGGTTGATGAGATACACGTGTAACATTTTAATGGTAGGCAAATGTAAATCAATAGAAATAACTTTTGCTATAAACGATTAAATATTTAGAAGCTAGCTAGAATGTTTATTTACCCGTTGAAACCGCGGACCGTTTGTTATTAAACTTTGTTTAGCGTTTACAATCCCGGCATTACGAATATGTTTCTCGATTAGTTCCAGGTTAATAAACAGCTTTGAACTAGGTACTAAGGCATTAACATTATATGCTAATTTAGTAAAGTTTCTGTATAGCCTTTACATTATAAATAATAGGTAAAGCGTGTATTGTTTTGCGTGAACCTAATCTTAGTAGGTAGCGGGCGTCACTCCACGGGAAGTGTTGCCTACTCGTTCGCTTGGTCACGGCCAAGGTCTCTGCCGACATTGCGCTTGTCGTCATTACGTAACTGTTGGATAAAACACGCAATTTTGTCTATCTTTACTTACACGTTATTTCTTTAAACAAAACATTGGGTTAGTTAGATAAACTTTGGCTTCTATTTATAATAAATAACGACTAAGGTAAGTAACTCATATTAATTTAATTTACCAAATAAAAGTTCGGTGTTTTGCCTTCTTAAGTTCTATATCCCTGAAGTTCTGCTGGAAATTAAGGTTTCAATAAATTGTTTAAACAATAGGTCGTAATACCGAACACTGTTGGTGCTTTACCAATATTTACAACACATCGTAAATTGTAAGTTCATGCCGTATGTAATTATTTACCTTAGGCATATTTTGAACTGTTGAAAATTACAACTTTTCCTTTATACTTTGAGGTAGGTTTCCTCTGATTTTGAACCTAAACTTTTTATGCACGTACTCGTATAATCGGTTGCAAACCAGTGTGTCATCGTTTATGAGAAGCATTGTTTCGGACCGAGTTCCGGTTGTTCTCCCCTCGCGCATTCACGGCTCGCCTAGAACCAAGTGCCCAGCAAAGCGAGCATCGCCCGACGATCTCGAGCACAAACAAAAAACACCTGTAGTCGTCAGCGAATCGCCAAGGTCGCAGGCCCCCGCGGCGCGCTCCTCTGCGTTCCGTTTACCCATATCTCGCGGCGAATGCATGCGTCTTACCGCCCCCGCGCCTTGACTCACCGGCCAGGCGAGCCGCTGCCCGCCCTCCACACCTCGCGCTGCACCAACGCCATCATTACTAGAGCTTTTACACATTGTAGCTTTTGCCATTTTTGGTAACATTCCATTCCGCAGACATTCTTGTTCATATTATAGGCATTGTAAGAATACAATTAACTCTATGTAGAAAATGATCTACAAAAGTAGCATAATCAAGTTAAAATGAAAAGGAAAGTGTGCACATCACAGTCATTGAGGTGTTGCGCGCGCGTCGCTATTGTCAATGTTAATTGAGGCTGGCGGGCGTGCGACATTCAAGGTCGGCGCAGATCGATAGCGTCGACGGAGTGGGGTGGCAGCCGGCCTCCATCTCCACACGGCCGGCGGCATGCATGCATGTTTGCCTGTGCACGTCATACCAACTGAAGAAAGTATAGGAAAGTGGAAAAATTCCTTGATAACACAGTCGACTGCTCAACACTCAGCGAGCTGCTACGTAATTTGCACTTAGGTATCTAATTTTTGCATTCGGTATCGCTACGCCAATGTTGCAGTGTCTTTAGGTATTGTTTATCGTAGATTCGAGATTATAAATGTTATAGGTATGATTGGATGTAAAAACTTGCATTTAAACTGTTTTAATATTTATAATGTCAACATATACCAACGAGTCATTTTCTTTGTTAGTCGTGTTGCCGGTAGTTTTGGTGTTTGTTAGTCATTGTTGAATAGGGAGTAGTCTCTTTGTGTGCCTACTCCATCATGTTCAACAATACTTACTCTAACTAATGGTTCAATTCATTCGTTGTTGGAGGTGGTAGTATCATTGTACTAAAGCTTTTATCGTTTAAATAATAATGGCTTTAACATGGCGTTACCTTTACACTTGCGTGTTTTCATCGATCGTCCGATTGTTCAGAATGTTTTCTAACGTTATATTGTATGATGTTCCAAACTTACGCGATTCTGAGAGAATTCTCTTCTCACAAGAGGCTATCAATTACATAGACTCGGTCTCGTCAAGGATATCGACTGATTGACAGGTTCGGGTACATTAACGTTCCATAATATATCGACGAAAACCCTAAACCAATGTAAAGGGATATGGAAGAATGAGCGCTTGAATGATTTCTTTTGAATTGGGCGTGAATAACACCTTACCGCCTACGCCGTAAATAAAGATATTCTTTTTACTACCTTAATATCTGTGTAAGCTTTTTGATATGTCGAGAAAAACATACTTGTAGCAAGCAATATATATTATGATATTTGCATAGGTATTATATTTTCAAAAATGTTAAAATGTCAACGATATTTTGGTTTCAAATCGTCTTCATTCTAATGTTAGCTTGAATGATTTTTTCTTGCTGGTTAGTCTATTATTTTTTACTAAAGCCATTTCAAATATTATCCTTGTGGCTCATTAAAAGTCAATTAATGTAGTCCCTGTTGTTTATCCGGCTATAATCAAATTTATACAAAACTTATTGTTCTCGACACAATCCAAGCAACAACACAAGGGACACGAAAAAATGTTCTGTGTCTATTTGTACGAAGGCTACGAAGTTATAGATTAGGTTCTATAATTTTTTTTCTTGGTTTTAAAGAATGAGCTTTCTGTTTTTATGTTTTTTTGCTATGAATCTTCTAGAACTAAAATTATTTAATGTTGTCTTTAATCACATTTTATATTCCATCGACTACTAGGTATGGAGAAAAAACTAGACCGGTTGAGTGCGAGTCGACTAATGCACCGAGTCTTTCGCGAAAGCATCGAAGATGTATTAAATTCAAAAGGACGAACAGATTTTTATTTTATTCGTGTTATAGGGTTTAAATTAAAACCTAATCTACAATGCAAATCAAGTCCTTTCAAAATTATGATACCTCACTTGACCTAGTGGCCCCACTTTAAAAGGGTCTACATAGGGGACTATTTTAAACCCATTGGTAAAGAAAATATTTTTGATTTTATTTATTTGTGTATGAGAAAGCAAGTTTGATAACTATTCCAAATTTTCAAAAGCCAAATTTGGATAGATAGCCAAAGTTCAATTGTTGGTTCGAAACCCTAAAAATCTTTATTACATTGTGTAGTAAAATGAAAGAAGTATGTATCTACATTTTATTTATGCCAAGAGCTAGTACGTGTGTTGTGTATTGTCATCTATTGACATTCAGTTCCCTACTTTGTCTCTGTAATTATGTAAAAATTCTGTTTTGCCGGATTCGGTTAGTGTTATCGTATGTCAATGTCAAAGCATAAATAAGGTGAAATTGATATCAGCCGAATAATGATATCTACTGCAGGGAAGATAGCATGCCTAATATAATGAGCGAACTGCTTTTAATCCCTTAAAATAATATTACAAAAAAAAATATTTCAAAACACCGGATGTGTTTTTGTTCCCTGTCTTCAAAATACGAGCCACGTGCAAAGAACGTCCCCAAAACACCAAAGTCAAGGCCGCACACATGTTGTCAAACAAACAATCTCTTAGTCATGTTCGGAATGAACGACCTTTTTGATAGCTTCACGATTTGCAATTTAATATGTATAGGGTGGCGTTGGGGTCTCGAATGATTCCTTTGCAATTTGTTTGCATTAAAAGATTAGGTAACGTTTTTAAACGTGAAAAATACATATTTACAGTGTGTAAGGTAAAGAGTTCCAACAACTTCCCCTTTACACTTAAAAAAGGTATCAGCAGTGCGTTCTGCTACGTGAAGTGACATGGCGATTTTTTATATGGTAGAGGCTATCGCAGGGAGTTCGGTCTATGAGTGACGTAAAACTTAATTACAGAAACGAGCCGCAGCGCAGCCACGGTCACGAAGGCCAACGGCTAACAACTACAATTATTTTGATGATTTCATTCTAACATATGACCATAAAATATTTTAAATCATCTAGTTCAATTTGATTCGTTTGCTGCTTTATTGGAATAAAAAGTGTGATTATAGCCGACTAGTTTTCGACTTTAAATGAGATTTATTCACGTATGGATTGTATGCGGACCTTGAGCGCGCCGGGTGAGACCTTCACGCCGGTAACCGCGCGGAAGTTGACGGGTAAACTTTTTGTCAAATTCGAGCTCGTCGAGTTTAGTGCGCATTAGTCACTGGCTAAGCATCAACGTCGTCGCTTGTGGCGCATTGTTGACTCGTTGCAGTGCGATAACGTCGCGTCGCGGGTGCAATAACAGTCGCTATCACAATGTCACAACGACGTCTGCTTTGTCCCTGGCGTTGGCTCTGACGCTTTTGTCTGCGCGCGCCGTATCTCGGCCGCTGTCGCGCGCTCACATCACTTTTCGAGTACCTATTATTCAGGAGTCATAACCATAATTCACCGGTTTCATATTTTGGTGCGCAAATCGTGTGTGGCAGTCGCACCGGTGCGTAGTGTATTGTGCTGTTTTATGGGACAAGGAGTAGTGTTGTGTTGCTAGTGATGTGAGGATGCTTGTGCGTGGTCATGTCGAGCTTGGCGAAGAAAGACAAGCCGACGATGTCGGTGACGGCACTGATCAACAGCAGCTGGGCGAGACAGATGCCGCCAACACCTCAGCCGCAGACACCACCGACACCGATGACGCCTATACCGACTAGCAACTTTATGTTGCCGACACCCAGCAATGACTACGCCCTGGATATACAATGTAAATATACGGCCTTTTAGGGAAACATTTCGATTTTAAAATAATCTATTGTGGAACGATTCAAATAAAAATGTTCATACCTTCTCGTATGATCATTATACCAAAGGAATAAAAACAATCGATACCCTTATTATGGGTTGAGTGATGTGTTCGTAACTAGGCTACCTACAGTAGGTACCTAATGGGTTTTTAGCTGATATGCATTGACAAATAAAATCTATTGCGCAGTAAGATTACTTTTCAGGTCGAATTAGTTATAACAAAATTTACCAATTTATCTTTTTGCTAAGCCAAGATAATAAATTCTTAAATTTCCCACTATGAGCCCATCGCAGAGGTCTTCGGAGTTCGTAATTCCTAAAAAAATAGAGTAAGTAAGTTTGCTCTCTCTATCTCTCTCTCTCTCTCTCTCTCTACCTTTGATTTAAGATGGAACGGTACAGTTTTCACTTGCACTAGATGGCGTTAGGTATGCCAAAGTATTAATGATTATAATATCTTTGTACTAAAACTAATTACTTACATAATAATCATTACAATTCAATATGATGCCATTGTTCAGGCTTAAAATCATTAAACAAGGAATTTTATGGAGTATTTACCAAGATTTGACGCCTAATAAAAAAAATATTTCAACAGGCGCTGTGATAAACATGTTTTATTACAACCCAAATTCATAAGTATCAACTAAAATACCTTATTGACCATCTGTAACTTGAAGAATTCTCTTCGTAGACTTCTGAAGTTAAATATATATTGCGATTTAATTTACGCCGTTTTTAGGGTTCCGTACCCAAAGGGCTCGCATTTGGCCGATTTGATTGATTTTCCAAAATTTCAATGTTGAACACATTTAAATTTAGGAAAATCAAAAGAAAATTGAGTAAAAATGCAGCCTATGTCCTTCCCAAGACTTTAAACTATCTTTATATGAAATTTTATCACAATTGACCCAGCGGTTTGGCTCTGATAACGTCACAGACAGAGTTACTTTCGCATTTATAATACTAGCCGACTGAATGAAAAAAAGACTGAATGTTTTTAGTCTGTGATGTTAGATTTGTTGCACACCAGCGCCATCTATACAGAAATCATCCCTATTGCGTTTTTTATCGTTTTGAGGATATTTTTAATTTTTTAAAGTTTTCTATTATTTATTCGGGCATTATATCTACATCTACAGCAAATTTCAACTTAATCCGTTTTGTCGTTTAGGCCTGATTGAGGAACAAACATACATACAAACTCACAAACTTTCGCATTTATAATATTACTAGCGACCCGCCCTGGCTTCGCACGGGTTTAATACATATAAACCTTCCTCCTGTATCACTCTATCTATTAAAAAAAACCGCATCAAAATCCGTTATGTATTTTTAAAGATATAAGCATACATACAGACGCGGCAAGCGGGAAGCGACTTTGCTTTATACTATGTAGTGATTAGGATTAGTATTCAGATAGTACTATCGGAGTATGAAAATAACTTCACGTAAACGAAGTCGCAAAGATTTTCACTAGTTAATGTATAATGTCTTGATACGCACTTTGAATGTGTATGTCTAATCATTACTATCCAACAATTTTCGTTAATTACGAAGATTAACGTGTAATTGCGCGATGTACTCGTACGTGTAACTCGTATCTCGTTACGCGAGAGTGAAAATTGTGATTGCTCTCTAGAAAATATCTTTGGCATAAACTTCATTATGAAGTAAATAAAAATAATAATTTATTTATTTGAGCACAAATAATTAATAACACTGAATTTATACATTATTAAAACTAATAATCATGCACTGATTTTAAAATGTAAATAATTATTAAAATTAATGTATTACAGCCTCAGGTGCCTAAACTAGACTGAGATAGCCTGTACGATAGAAGACGAAAAACGAAGGAGATTCTCAAGTCGACGCGTATATTTAGTTTTTTTTATTTATGACGCATGTCTTTTTATGTGTTGATACGATTTCAATGAGTTTTTTTTCTAACTTTCAAAAACTTAATAAATGAATATCGTCCCTTGACTTTGCGATTGGTCAATACATTTTCGTCGGTTTTCTTTTTAGTTTTATTATTTTGTTATTACCATTTTTAAGTTATTTTGTTGACGATCATAATAGAGTAATAGACGAAAGTTAAAAATGTTGACAGAATTTATTATTATTTAATAAGCTTCCGATTTAGCGTTCGATTGAAGCTAGCTGTGACTGGACCGAATACGTTTTATTTCAGATTTTAGCTTCTCTGGACAACGTATTAAAATAAATTATTCCTTAATGTATCATAAGAAACGTGTCCTACGGCTCCCTTTAAAATCTTTTTAGTAGTTTTCAAGTAAATCGCGTTCATGTAAATAGAACATTTGGTTTATGGGTTTATGAATACGGTTTTACAAAAAAAAAAAAAAAATACGGTAATATTATTTTTATTTTTCTACTGTTTTATTTCTCTAGATTTTTGGGTTATATTAGTCATCTACCTTTAAATTGACACTATACCTGAACTTGACATTACTTAATAAAGCTTCATAGCTACATACTTATTATTATCGCGTATTACCTACTTTCTGAATAATAATTACAAAATTGATACCTATATGATATAATACATTTACATCACATATATATCATCTTTATAGTTATTCACTTTTAATTGTTTTCATTGAAATTCCGAGTAACTACTCAAATCAATTTAAATAAAATCTTTGTCTTTAAAAACTATTATTATTTTTAGGATTTCTACACTCCGATGCGTCAACCAGTTTCTCCAGTTCTTTTAATCCAAGTTATGATATTTTCAACGTAACTACGTAAAGTAGTAAACGTAATTCGACTAAAACATTATAATCAATCAATTGAAGAGCATAGTAGGCAGGTACAGTATTGGAATCACCTTTGTGGGCTTCCATCAAAGAGCTGAAGTTATTGAAAGGGGCTAGCTGTTATTGCCAATGTCAGAGAACTTTCAAGTTATCGGTAATACATATTTTAATGTAGGTACGTATGCGGATTAACTCACTATTGTGAATCCGTAAAACTTGGAACTTGAAATGAGAACGAATTGGAATTACAAGGCAATAATTTTCAATAATTTCAATAATTCTAGGTTAGTTGTCAGAGAGATCACCCAAGTAACACAAATTGCTGAAATGATATAACAGATAACATACTCTGGAATTTTGCGATCTATACGTTTTAGGAGCGTGTTTGTGAGCGATGGATGTCCAATTATGATTGCACAATGCACATGGTTTACCAATCACATTCTACCACACTTGCCGTCATGACATGTGTGTTTTTGTAAAACTAGCTTCCGACCGCCGCTTCGTTCGCGTTGTACTCGGTATTTTAGTTCAAGAACTATATCTTTTTCAAGTTACATTCGTTAGCTGTTATGACGTGATTGAAACACAAACATTTGAACATAATTAGTATAATATTAGGAAGATCTGATATTGTTAAAACGTGATAAATCATGCAATAAGTATACTCGAAAATCACGAAATGCATGCTCTGAATAATTAAAGCTAAGTAACTAAAGAAGGAGTGCTTTTGAAATTTGAATTTGTAATGCAATAAGAGTTTGCAAAAGGTACAGTTGTATATTATTTAAAGCTCGTGAAACATAGTACGGCTACAGTAAAATTATGTAAGAGTTGCTAGAGATGAACAGAAATGTTGATTAACCGAGGAATCGTTTGATTTTCAACAGGTTTTGCATTGGAGTCATTATGCCGTTTCTAAGAAATACTTAATTGAACCGGAAGCTTTGCCGACTTCTTATCTGTGTGTATTATGGCTTCATCTCGTTACGGTACATACATACTCTAATACTAAAGCAATAACATATTTCCCATTAACTGCGTGGGTGTCACATATTCAACATAACAACAAGCAATGATTTCAAGTTCTGCCAGTTCGGTCTACGTGGTTTTATTTTGTAGCTTTTTTACCAAAGATATTTAAAGGATAAGCGATTTTTCACGAATTATGAAAACTCCATAACAACACAGATTTAGATAAACGTAGGTACTGCAAAGAAATTATTTTTGAAACAAATTACATTTTATGAAAAGGAAAAGAGTTTTAAAATTAATACAAATCCCATTTAATGTAGAAGCTCGTGATCGGTCTCTTGTTTAACTTTGTAGAGTACAAAGAGATTCGTTACTTAATTTAATTTTAAAAGTAGTCGCGGCCATGCTATTTGATATCTTTATTAAATTTTAGTTAAAGGTTAAAGTTTGTTGAGCTTAATATGATCTTTTCACCGTTGATGTTATGGGATTTTTTTTTTTTTTAAATAAATTTAAATATTGGTGGACATTTTACACATCGCCATCTAGCCCCAAACTAAGCAAAGCTTGTACTATGGGAACTAGATAACTAGTAGAATACTTATATACTTTTTTTTTTTGTAAATACATACATATGATACATACTAACACCCAGACACAGAGCAAACATCTATGTTCATCACACAAATATTTGCTCTGGGTGGGGATCGAACCCACAACCTACAGTGCTGAAGGCAGAGTTACTACCAACTGAGCTGTGAGGCTGTCCAAAATGGAGAGTTTTTATAAAAAAAAGATCGTCTTTCTATTTTAAAGTGCCTTATGAATTTTTATCTTAGAAGTTTTTGTAGACTGCATTATGTCATACAACGGCCATGAGCCGGCATATTGTATGCAATATAATATTTTATGCTGTCTTTATTTAAGATACTACAAGTAGTCAAGTAAGTTTCGGGAAAGCAGACCTTATAGCGTAGCATTTTAGCTATTACAAACATTCTTTGGAGTCCTTTAAAGTTATTTATGAGTTCAAAAATTTTCAACAAAAAATAAGATTGCATTTATTATTATTTTCAGTTCGTTAAAGCTTATTTAAAAAATATACTTTTATTGTTTCTTTCCTGTGTCCGATTTATGAAAATCTTAATTACGATATGTACAATCAATAATTAATTTGGTCGCATTGGTTTGAAAGACCTAATAAAATATTCTGTAAAGCATGTGACTAATATTCTGTATTATGTATTCTGTAAGGGCGTGAACGTGTTGTGTGATGGAAGGGGGAAGGGGGGGGGGGTAAGGATTTGGTTACAAATTTAACCGATGTTTAGGCTGATTATCAGGGACGTGTGAAGCCAGGCGGGGCCTAACTAGTAGATTACTTTCCACACTGTGATAATGATAAAACTAGAAGACAAGAACACCCTTAAACTCTTAAGTTCTCCTAAATATTTTCACTCTTACTCAATGTATATTGCTGAAAAATATACGTATCTCAAGAATATAAAATTAATGTTATAATTTTCCCAAATGCGGTTCTTTTAATTCGTCATAGAAAAAAATAAAAATCATACCACTGAAAAGTCAAAGAATCACTACGTAGTATAAAGCAAAGTCGCTTTCCGCTTCCCGCGTCTGTATGTATGTATGTTTGCTTATATCTTTAAAACTACACGACGGATTTTGATGCGGTTTTTTTAATAGATAGAGTGATTCAGGAGGAAGGTTTATATGTATAATAACATGCTACCCGTGCGAAGCCGGGGCGGGTCGCTAGTTTTAAATATAAGTAATTATGTTTATCCTTCATAATATGCACCCAATTATTTTTTGAATACTAAAAAAAACTTGACCTAAAAACGACATCTTTCGGCAAACCTAAGGTTACAGTTCATATTTCCTCATGAATATTACAAAACTATTTTTAATTTCACTTTTATTCAATTTGTTTTAATCACTGTAATGAAAGCTGAAAATTTACATTCTACTTAAATTAAATAATTATGACTTGTCTTTTTAAATTTCTTAATAGGCACTTTATAATCATTTGCCAAAATTTCTCAAGCCGTTAAAGGGATGTACTCGTAAAAATGTTAGATGGGGATGTTTTAACTTAATGCATTCCAACAACGTATGTTGACAACGCGACAACATAATTATTTTCATACACGGTCACATCTCTAGCGTCTGATGTCACTAATAAATATACATCGATAGTGGGTGTGGCGTGGCTGATATTAATAACCAATAAAATACAGAGAAATACAACGCTCACCAACAGAATGCACATTGCATACATTATGCTTCTGCTATGATGCCACATCTCATCTGTTGGTGCAGTAATTTTAATATAATTGTGACTTTTAATGATCGTTTAGCGCGCGAGTCTTTCATCTTGGTTTTCAAGCAATCTCTACAAATTTAAAAGCTTCGAATAAATCATTCGACCATCAAAGGTCCTATCTGTTTTACAACACATGGTAGTAAAACAGGTATGTAGTGTAGGTACTTACATACTTACAATTTTTTATATTATATTTTTTATTTACATGTGTTTTTATTAACAGAACACAGTATGTACCTACGAGTATGTGCTAAAGTTATTAACTATTGATCTTTAATGCAGGCAGCGACAGAACACATGTAGAGCTATTAAATTTTCTTTCGCTAGATTTTACTATGTATTTTGACAAAATAATATTTAGCTATTGGTCATCAGGCTTGCGTCATCGTGATTAATACTACGAGTAATTATAGCCAAGAAAGCAGAGAGTAAAATTATAAATGTACACTTATTACCAAGATGCAATTTATGGATGTCGATAAAACTCTTAGGAATAATAAAACAAAATCTGATGGATGGATTCATTATCTTCTCCATCAGTAATTCTAATATCATAAATGCCAAGTATTTTGATTTGACGACAATAAAACGGGTACCAATCGGACATAGTTATGCAAACTAGAACCAACCCACACCATGGCACTTTTGAGATAATTAGATTTTTAGAAAAATGCTGTGAAGAAAAAAATTGGTAACTTATTTTAGAAAAACAACTTTACAATATATTATGTCACATTAGTAATGATATATGGAACTAGATTAATTTGATTTTATTCAGCTTAAGTAGTTTTTTTTAATAAAATATCGGTTGGTTCTTTATAGCAAAAAACAGTTTTGTGGGATGGTTCCCTATTGCAAAACGTTAAGGTTTTAGGGTTTAACAAATTAATGTAAATAAATATAAAATCTCTTTATTTTATGTGAAAATTTTATTGCGAAATCATGCCAACATCGTCCACTTCCATCTCAAAATCAACTTCACCAGAAAACCCATCGATGTCATCTTGAACACTTTCAATTCCTGTTAGTTTTTTTATAAAAGTCTTGTGCATCTTCTGGTATAAGGGGCAGTAAACTTTTTAGGTCATTCAATTTGGCCTCAGAAATAGGTTTTCCATTAGGCCAAAGTGGTTCCATCATTTCTTTGGGTAGTAGGAACGCATTTTTTTTTTTTCAAATTAACTTGCGCAAAGTCTTCATCTAGGTTTCTATAGTAGTCAAATAGTCTTCTGGGCGTGTATAATCTTTGTTGCAATTTAAAAGCACATTAAATTCTTCCAAAATCCGTGTCATTGGGTATTCTTTTATACAAGCTGCAAGGAACATGTTCTGGGCATCATATTCATCTAACTTTTGTTCCCTTGAAATCATATTTTCCACTTTATTTTGGAAATGCAAACTAGTACCAAACAACATGGTTCCAATAATCAATCAAAAAGAGTACCTACATAATTTATATTTTACTTTTGCTAACAAGAACCATGTGGTTTGGTTCTAGTTTGCGCAATGAAAATGCTGTAGATTTATAGGTACCATGCGGCATGGTTCTGTTTAGCTTTTTAAAAATGACTGAATGAGGTTTGGTACCCAAGGCGACTTTGTTTTTTTTTGTTTTGGTTAGGTGTATTGCCAGGATATTTTTTTTGGATGTAGAAGACGTTATTGGGATCCCAGCTAGCTATGTAACTCAATTTCACTCAAAGTGTGGGTTGGTTCTAGTTTGCATAACTACGTCCACCATGGAATGGAATTCGCACTATTAACGGCAGCCCTTTTATTGTTGTTGCAACACTGAACGGAATACCAGCAAGTTCGAGTAATACGTTGTTTAGAACTTTGTAGATTAGTTTATATTGACTAAAGTTGTCTTTATCTCAGTTCACCCCAACCCTAATATATTTATATTGGACTCTCTAAACAATTTGAATCATCCTATTGTGAACAAGTTTTGTGATCGCTTAATCGATTGTTGCAGGGCTGGAGCAAGGGTTCATGTCACCAATGTCGCCGGTCGAGATGAAGCCAGATCCATCGATACTGAACGACCACATGCGAGACGTGGATACACCACCGCCTAACTTCAAGAGCTACCCACCCAACCATCCGCTTAGTGGGTCCAAGCATCTCTGCTCGATCTGCGGCGACCGGGCCTCGGGGAAACATTATGGCGTGTACAGGTAAAAACTCACCTTAAGGCCCTGTATGTCGACGATTGCTCTTTTTCGAAACGAAAAAAGAAATACTTCTGAACAAGCCACATCTCTATTTTTATAATGTATAGTATATGTGAATAAAGATGTACCCATCTTTAATCACTTCGATAAATAATCCTACCGACCGCTGCACGTGGTACTGACTACTGATCCATGGGCGGCGCGTGGGTCGCCTTTGCTTTTCGAATAAATTAATGATATAAATCTATAATATAAAAATAAGTCGGGTTTTCCTTCCTGACGCTATAACTCCAGAACGCACGAACCGATTTCCACGGTTTTGCATTCGTTGGAAAGATCTCCGGCTCCGTGAGGTTTATAGCACAGAAAATTCTGGAAAAATTTCAAGAGAAAAGCAGGAAAACAGGAACAGGAACGAAAACGGGTACGGGAACGGGAATGGGTACGGGAACGGGAACTTAACACAGCATTTGTTAATTTTAAAGCGATACGAAGTTCGCCGGGTCAGCTTGTTATGTATAATTACTTATCAAAAACCTATTCTAGTAGAAATCTAGATCTACATATTACCTATCTTTAACAATAAATCACAAGTTGATCTTAATAGTAGGTATCAAAGTATTTCGATCATAAATTCTAAAACGTATCATTATGAAATAATATCTTTATCGTGAAAAGTTTCTGCTATTATGTTTTCAGCTTAATAGAAATCTAGTTAGGAACCTGAAGTAATATATTTATATATATATATATATAAAATAGGAGATGTGGCTTGTTCAGAGATATTTCTTTTTTCGTTTCGAAAAAGAGCAATCGTCGACATACAGGGCCTTAATAGCTTGACAGCACATACATTTAGCTCACACTTTCGTACGTTCCCGACGCTCAAGAGCTTTTTCTACCAACCTCCGCCGCGCCGTCTTGTCTTGTGACTGTATTTATTACAGCTTCAATATTATTAACGTCCATTTTGACCTATTGGTTGTGTTGGCCGAGTGAGAGGTATCTCGACTTTTAATACAAAGGTCATGGGTTCGAAACACGTGCTTAAAACGTTGATAGAAAATACCGTCAAGAAACTAGTTAGTAGTTTTATAAGCGGTGGAATGCTTACTACTGTGAAATGTAGACATTTCCATTAGACAAATTTAATATTTTGATTTTTTAATATACCGTACCTAGGAATTACAGTCATGATTCTATTTATTTCCCATTTTGCGGCGACAGAGCGTCGCGATTTTAGGGCGGGCGAAACTTATGGTGGGCGTAGACAGGTAATGAATACAGAATTAGAGTAACAAAGTATATTTAGGTAGCCAAATAATGATGGAAATTTTCTCATCTTTTAGTATTATAATCAATTTTGTTTACTTAGATATCACCTGGTTACTTATGTTACTAGTTACATAAGTTCAAGCTACGGGGCGTCGGTAATTTCTACTCAAATAATAAACCGTAATTTGAAATCGTAGAAAATGGTAGAACATCATAAAATATTTAAAACCGTGTAGCATAGACACAGAACGTGTAGAAATTTCTCATGATCGTAAATAAAACGTGCAGTCGAAGGTGGTCCACGCTCGCACATCCGATCTCATACCCAACCTCGGACCAGATGTTCCGATAAATGAAATATAGATAATTTTTGCCACGTTCAAGCAAGTTGTACCACGCTATGCCATGTGCAAGCTTTACTCCTGGGATGGCTCCTGTCCCACAATCTTCTAAATTAATATCAAAACAATATTATTCACGATGCGAAAATGACAAAGTTCGTATAGCGTTGTCACTCTTGTCTTGTACCTTGAGTACTAATTGTGTTCATTAATACTTTTGCTCCAGTAGAAATACTATGGAGTTGCAGTCAGCGCTCTGATAAAAAGCAAAATCAGTCGTTTTCTGAATCTTTAATATAGACTCGGTATTTATATTTAAGCGATGTTTTCAAAGATTTTTAGAATTACATTAAATTCCGAGTATAATTTTATTAGAGTCTTTGTTGGTCGAATAATGGATGTAATACGGTGACCTTTGCGCCCCGACTAATTCAATAGGTATCTCAACAAATTATAAATTGAAATTGCTTGATAATGTAAATTGACGAAAGTTAGAACATTTATTTTAAAGTTGAATCCGAAAAGACTAAGTACGATTTAAAGTTTCTCACAAGTAATTTAGTTAAAGCACAAAACGTTTTGAGTTTTCTCAAATATTTACTTGCCTAATGTATGTTGCTGAAATCTTAGCAATGTACAAATACTCAAGGATCTAAGTGACAATATTATTACGACCTAAAAGACGAAGCGCGAACCAAAATCTGTAATAATGATCGTATGAGAATAAACTTTTTGAACCGAATTTTAGTTCGTTTGAACTACACGCTTTGAGGTTCAGATTTTAGGCCATTCTGGGTTTTAATGCAAACAATAAACCAACTAAATAAATAAAAATACAGACTAATTAAATAATAAAAGTTCCTTAAGCACTCTAACTAAACTAGTTTTTGATATGATGTAGAGATGTCAAATAACAAAAAAAACATTAAATAACTAATTTGTAGTAAACTAGGACTAGTCGAATCATAATGCTACGCAATAATCTACTTAGCATCGGATACAAATTGAGTTTATTAGCTGTATTTTCAATTTACTACGTCTCAAACATACTTATTACCAGCTACCCATCTTGTGAAGACGCGTCTGCGTCTACATGAAAATTGGATAAGCAGCGACAAAATATATTATGCTTGAGTAAAAATGTACCACTCAATAATATCGCTATATTTTATTAGTTGCGTGAGAAGCGAATATTAGAATTATTAAGTTTTGCGCAAAATTAAAGATTTTACACTTAATCTTGTATATTAATTTCATCCTTTTTAATTACTCCGTTCACGCTATTTAGGACTTTTTCTATACACTCAATATTTATTATGCTATATTGGAATATACAATTTCAACGTTGGATATTGTATTGCTACGTGCGTGATCAAAATATGGAAACGATTTACAATTCTATCGATCGGCAGTTGCCTATACGATAATGTCATTCGAAGAGACATTTTTCACCTTGAGATTTTTTTATGTTTATTTTACAATCATGTTGGCAGGTAGGATTTGGTAGATTTGATTTTAAAAATCTTTTATTACATAAAAATATCAAATATTATGCAAAATAACGTTAATAATAGTATGATTAAGCTAATATCGTACCTATAACATTATAATAATTCCCGATACATATTGTTGTGTAATTTGTAAAAAAAAACATATTTTGAATATAAATATAACATAGATTTATTGTTGGAAAGTTAAATAATGCTGTACGGGAGTCTATATTTATGTTTTCAGAAAGTTTTAAAAAATTGTATATTTCTTTAAGTTCTTTATAAACCCAACTTAGATTTCATAAGTTCTTGAATCTTAAACATGAGGCGGTTACTGTTTTATAATGAAGTCTAAAAGGCAAATAGAAAAAAATTCTAACTGCGTACATATTATATTCTAGTGTGAGATTCAAAACTGTGAACTCGTTTTCTGGCTCGTGTTTATATGTCATATAGTACCTACGATATCTACGACAGTGCCGCGTGTGTCTCTATTTATATCACAAGCTTTTTTGCGAATGGCAATACAGGAGTATCCAAGTCTATAAATATAATGACCTAATCCCGTACCTACACAAGCTGTATGTTTGAGCCTTATGAATGTGTACGGGATTACTGCTAATTAATCTTTCTTGAAAATTGTTCACGTCCAATAAATGTTGTGCTCCAACAAAATGGATGACAACATTTTGTTTAATGATTCTACGAGTTCGAAATATGCTTAATATTTTTTTTTTTTTTTAATTGAAAATTTGCAAATTTAATTTTATTGTGGCTGAGACTCTGTTTTTGTAATTATATCGTCATAATAAAATACATTTAGCTATGCACGACTCCAAAACGTACGTTGAGGATATTTATTGATTAAATAAACAATGTTTTAAATAATTTCCTAATGGAATAATAATTTCTGCAAAACATCCCATTTTATTGAACGTTCTTTTGACTATCCACTTTAGACATCTTCATAGATCTGAGAGGATGTCTACTATATTTGGGAATGTAATTCGTGATTCTATTTAATTGGAATTTTAAATAAATTAATAGGTTTTCTTTGACATGTTCTAAACGAATTAAAATGATATTGTAATTAGTGTTGACAGAAAATTACATTATTATTTAATACTGCTATATTATTCAGCGTTCAGACCTTATTATCACTTTAAAATACATACCTATACTCAGAAATGTCCTTTACATGCTGATGTAAATTCAGGTTTCCTTGAATTTAACCATGCAAGTAAGTCTAGGTCGTATCATACTTTTGAATAATGAAGGAATGATATCATTGGTTTCTTTGTATGAATAAATCTGGCACACCGAGTTAAAATTTATGAAATCCTTTTGTAACTCGAAACCTACAATACGCTACTGATATTAAAATACAAATGTTCGATGCTTTGATGTTTGTCGTTCAATAACGCTATAACGGCTTGATGGATTTTCATAAAATTTGGTTTAGGCTAAGTTCGAGACTTGTGATAGCATTTTTTTTATTGCTGTATTAGTATACGGGGTATATAGCAAAAAATAGAGACTTCTAAGAAATTAACCGTATAGTTGACAAGAAATGAACAGCATTTACAAACATTCGAATATAATTTTTCTGTTCAAAGTATGAATTAAATTAATTGCCAGAGATTGTAATTAACGATAGCAAATGTAAGTAGAATCATTTTTTCTCAATAACCGCAAAACATACAGTTTTTTTTATGACAAAGATAACTTAAGTAATCTAGATCAAATCTAGATAATTATAGACAGAAACACGATTGGTGAAACTTTTCTCGATAGATTTATTTTCTAAAGTTGGCTCTTCCAAAACACTAATTTAGTTTTTACTCTAAACTATGAATAGCTAAACAGTTATCTATAATATAAAAATAAGTCGGGTTTTCCTTCCTGACGCTATAACTCCAGAACGCACGAACCGATTTCCACGGTTTTGCATTCGTTGGAAAGGTCTCGGGCTCCGTGAGGTTTATAGCAAATAAAATTCAGGAAAAATTTCAAGAGAAAAGCAGGAAAACAGGAACGGGAACGGGAACGATAACGGGAACTTAACACAGCATTTGTTAATTCTAAAGCGATACGAAGTTCGCCGGGTCAGCTTGTTTTTTATATATTCGTTAGATAATCATACTAGCTACATAAATGAAAGACAGTTTCTTTTTAAGTTTGATGGTTTTCAAGATAATGCGGTTTTATCACTTTTTCTGTCTTATTCAGCCCATACAAAAAAACTTAAATTTCAAGCATCGCCCTAACCAGCAATCAAACAATTAGAAGCTATAATACCTATAAAATGTTTTAGATTACCCAGCGCTAAATATCACATAAAACAAAATTACAGCCAGTCATTGACATGTTAATGATCAATATTTTCTCAAAAGATTTCATTTATTCTTTTTAAAACAATAACGCTGGCTATAAAAGGACGTTAAAACATCTCGACTTCACTAATTCCACAGTAAAAAGGCTTACCTGTTTTATTTATTGACGCGACTGCCTATCGTTTTATTGATTAAGTGCTTTAGGCTGCAAGAATTAAGGTAGGGATTGCTCATTATTACGCAGTCAGACACATTACCATTATTACACTTGTTATATTTTAATGCCTAGCCGCTTTAATCGTCCCTACCTACTTGTATATCTGCCACTGCCACCTCATTCAAAACGACCGACCGACCAACCGACCGACCGACCGACCAACCGACCGACCGACTAACGACACACGGCTATAGAACATTATTAACCGATTTAAAAAAAGGAGAAGGTTCTCAATTCGACTGTTTTTTTTTATGTTTGTTACCTCAGAACTTTCGACTGGGTAAACCGATTTTGATGAATCTTTTTTTATTTGAAAGCTGATGGTGCTTCCTGTGGTGTTCTATTTGAATTTGAGGAAAAAATACCACTATTAAGGTTAAAAAAATAGGGGATGAAATTTTGTATTGGACTTATTCAATTCAATTTGTATCAACATGCATGAAGTCGGTTTTGTTTTTTAACGTATTTTTTTTTGCTAAATACGGTTGTAAGGTACACTAGAGAACCTCAGGGGCCTAACTACAATCTCTAAAGTAAGACTAAAGCAGTATTTTTCGCGGTGCGAAAGTGACAACGCCATACGTGTTCGTATAGAGTTGTCACTTTCGCTCTTAAAGTAATACTGATTTAGTCTTACCTTTGAGATTGTGGTACGGCCCCAGTTCGACGTCTCGTCGATTATAAAGGTCTATACGATGAAGATATATTTATATTACTTTAATCTTTATAGTTAACATTTTCTAAATGTTTGATTGCTGGTAATAACTGAAATTTATGTTTTCTATAGTTATTACGAGACGACTTATCTGCGAATTTAATTTCTAATCTGATAGATCGTTATATACTCGTATTTCAATGCTTGATGTAGATGATTTTAATTTTATTTTTATAATCAATTAAAATCAAAATGATGATAGGCACTTAAAATTTTAAGCTTTCAAGTAGATCTTACGGGTAGGTAATAGCGCGTCGGCAATCACATAATGTTATCACAATGTTGCTTTAGTTTTCTAAAAGATTAAAATGTAATGGACTATGATAGTTTTATTATGCTCTATATTAGCTTTTATTAAGCTCTATAGTAAACTAGCCGACCCGTGACAGACGGGTTATTCGCACTTCATACACTCTATTGTTATGTAAATTTTTGCAATTTTACCGCAGTTAGTACACCGGCTTTCAAGACAGTCAAGGTAAAAAGTGCATTAACACATGATTGATAAAATAGTATAATCAACTAAGTACTTGTATGACAAATTAGGAAAGATACCCAAAAAAATTGAAATTATTGTCTCTTCTGTCGTCACTCTTGTGTTGCATAACTCGTAGGTACATAATTTTTGATAAAATTAATGAAGAATATATTTATAATAAAAAAAATAGGATCACGAGTTTAATACATTGACACATCCTCTCAGATCTCCAGGCACTTAGATCCTTAAAGATGTCTAAAGGGGGTAGTCAGAGGCACGTCCAAACATTATATTTAGCGCATGCCCATATTTTTCAGTAGTTAGCATTCCATACGGGACAGGTTGCAAGCCCATCGCTGCCCACCACCCAAGAATAACTAGGATCACGACTGTAATTCCCAAGTACGGTAGACATACTCTCAGATCTCAAGGCGTGTACATTCTTGAAGAGTTTCTAAAGAGGGTAGTCAGAGGCAAGTCCTAACATTATGTTTGGTACTACACCCACATTTTGCGATACGTTCTTGATTCGTAGTATAGTATTTATAAAAACTGCTAAAACTTTTATCATTCACTGTACTTAACTCTCAATTTTTCTATGCTAATTTCAACTTTATAGAAAGAGTGTACGAAGTGAGAATCGTTGTATGGGATTTCAAAATTATTTTTTATGACGTTTTAAAAGGTCGAGTGTACGAAATGCGAATAACCCGACAGACGTTGTCCTGTCAAATTTCAATAATCGAATAGAAAAGACTGAATGTTTTTAGTCTGTTAAGTCAGATTTCTTGCACACTAGCGCCTTCTATATAGAAATCATCCCTTTTGCGTTTTTTTTATTGTTTTGAGGATGTTTTTAATTTTTTTAAGTAGTTTTATTTATTCGCTACATCTATAGCAAATTTCAACTTAATCCGTTTTGTCGATCAGGCCTGATTGAGGAACAAACATACATATAAACTCACAAACTTTCACATTTATAATATTACTAGCGACCCGCCCTGGCTTCGCACGGGTTTAATACATATAAACCTTCCTCCTGAATCACTCTATCTATTAAAAAAAACCGCATCAAAATCCGTTGTGTAGTTTTAAAGATATAAGCAAACATACATACAGACGCGGAAAGCGACTTTGCTTTATACTATGTAGTGATTAGGATGTTGTGCCGAATTGACACCAAACCTTTATATTTTTGTAACAAACTTGAAACTTGGAATACACATATGTATATACTGGAATAGCAAATACAATTTATGTACAACGCCAGCAAAGCTGCGGCTGGAAGCTAGTATAGTAATAATATGTTCATCACGCAAATATATGTACGGTGGGAATAGAAACCACAACCAACAGCGTAGAAGGCAATTTTTTTTATAACTTTATGTTTACACTGTCACAAAATGTGGCAATTTACACAATTTATTTTTAAGGGTAGTTTCTTCAACTGCCTCCGCTTCTCGACGGTAAATAAATTAAAGGTGTCAAACACGTGACATGTGTCAAAATCTAAAGTTATTCTCAACGTGTCCGAATAACAGTGATTGAAAGCGAAACTTTCCGAATTTTGTTTCAAAAGCTTACAGTTGGGTGATAAAATGAGTCACTATCCTGTATCCGTGTGAGATAAGTGAAAGTGCCTCAATACCGCGAATATGGTCAGTTTTGCGAAACAGTCATGTCGAAGGCGAACCGTTATTGTGTCATTAAATACACATGGGTTATTCCACCGGCGCTATAAACCTATGGAGAGTGCAGCAGACTACGCGTTCAAATAATCCGTCTCCCGTTGAAAGCCAGCTAAATTAGGTACACAGAACTTCATCGGAAATTTTATCTTTACGTACAGACTAAAAGGACTGCATTCTCTAGTTCATTCATTTCATAAACCGTGAAAATAGTCTCATAATTGCTTTTTTGTATGAATCCTGAAGAAAGGAGTGTATTACTCTTGAGCTGAGCGAATGCTGAATACCTGAATAGACAGTATAATGATCGCTCTTCATGGACTTACGACGCATACCATTGACAGAAGCACTTTTTATCCCCTAGACATGTCACTTTCGATTTAAATAACGAAAGTGGTGATTGACGGAGGGTTTTAAAATCTGTTTTCAAAAGCTTTTAAAGCTCCCACGTGTTTGATGTTTTTACTTAATGAAAGTGGTCTAGTCTGGGGCCAGCTTAATGCTTTCAATATTATTATGCTTGTTTTCGTTAATATTTTAGTTTTGTCTTGTTATTCTAGTGATATACTCTACATATTTCTATATTCTCTCCACGTGCGGCAACACACAAAACAAGAATAGGTCCGATTCTACTGAAATGACATCAATCATTCTTAAATCTTAATTAAGTAAATCATACTGTACGAGTGCGTGCCGCATTTTCCCAGAATTCGTGCAAAAATAATACTCGTACGCTCTTATGCCATTTGCGGTTGCTACGAGTATCAATTTCACAATATTGTGACATATGACATTGTGGGCGTAGAAAAGCTCTCACAGATGATTTGCTTTGCTTAAATGATGCGTGATGGGTACTCGCCCGTCTCCGATAATGATAAAGAAGTGGGCGCAAAGAGAGACAGGAATTTACAAGTGACGCCTACAAATATTTACGGTTGATTTATTTTATGTATTCTTCGAAGACACATAACACCTTTGTCATTAATCTAGTTAACAGATGAAAGAACACGTGTCTCAGTAAATTACAGTGCGACTTATGTTTTGAAGTCTGATTCAGATTAATCAATCCACGAGCTTTTTTAAAGATATTAAAAAAAAATACATATCGAATTGACTCTTTTTTCGTCGGTTAAAAAGGATGCCTTTATTAAATTAAGTGTGTGCCAATTTCACTGTATTGTCCTACTTTGTAAATCAAATCAATTACTCTATAATTCGCTCTCATTGTGTGAGTTTTATATTCATTTGCTGCCTCAATAAACCCTAATTTAGTTACCATCTCCAAATTGAAAGGACGATGATACGACGGCATGATGAAATTACGTCTGTGGCTTATTATTTGTGCGCAAATTCTCTTTTGAATTGATCGCATCACACGTTTCACTTAACCGTACTCTACTTCAATACTTGTCATGTACCTGATGTACCTAATCATAACTTTGCGGGTCCGAATTCGGTGTGACCTTATGTAACAGCTAAGTCCTGTTTTAACTATAAATACGGCTATTTTATAGTTAAAAAGCCGTATTATTAGTTAAAATGACTTACAACTACGATAGTTTTCAAGTTCTGATTATTTAGGGACAAATGGTCCGGGTCACGTCACTAGGCATGTTGTGTGTAGACTCCGGACATCATGTGATCCATGTCTCGCGACTTTTTAAAGCCATCGTCAAGTCATGTGAAGTAGGGCGACAACGCGTTATGTAGTTTGACTTCTCATGACATGTCTAGCGACACGGTAATTTTGTCCTGTAGGTTGGAAGAACTATTTTTCCACACACCGCATTTTTTATGGTCGCCATTTTTCATATTGACTAGAAGCGCTGGGTGATAAAGATTGAACCGATAGTCTTAACTTTAATTATTAGCATGCAGATCTAATTCAGTAAAAACCAAACCGTTATAAATGTCTATCATCTCACGTTTCTGCTCTCCTATTATGTACCTGGATAAAAAGTAGTATATATGCTATTCCAGATCCCTAACGATATCTGTTTCAGGTGTTATCACAATCAGATCAGCCGTAACGGCGTGACTGGGTAATAAACACTCATGGATATATTCATAACACACATACATATCACAGACTTTGGCATTTATAATATGAGTAGAACTAATATTAGTTGCAAACGCGTTAAAATATTCACGACGGCCGACGGCGACCGACGTCGACAGCGTTTGACTATAAACTTATGTGAAAAGCCAGGTGCCAGGTGGACATTTCACACAATGTTCATGTCTGGCCCTTAATACCTATTGATTTTTTAATAATGCTATTATTTTATTTTTAATATGATTACCTCTGTCGTCGTTTGAATTCAAGAAAATATTTGCTGCCTGCATCGTTTGAGCACAAGGAAGTTTTCTCTATATTCCAAGAAGTTACTTCTTCTTTACAGTAGCAATTTCTATAACATCCTGTGGCTCTGAACGATACCTTTTCTTGTTACCGTTGAATCAAACAGTGGAAAGGGCATTTAAGACCCCAGGGCAATCAAACATGATTGACAAAGTTATTCAAAGTTCATCGAATTTGAAATCTGACATAGAATTGATCAAATGAATACCCACGAGTAGCTATTGAGAGCAGGAGCTTATTTATCAAATACTAGCGACCCGCCCCGGCTTCGCACGGGTAGCATGTTATTATACATATAAACCTTCCTCCTGAATCACTCTATCTATTAAAAAAAACCGCATCAAAATCCTTTGTGTAGTTTTAAAGATGTAAGCAAACATACATACAGACATACAGACGCGGGAAGCGGAAAGCGACTTTGCTTTATACTATGTAGTGATAGTCTCTTTGGCTAGTATATTGACATTGGTCGTAAGCCAAATGTTAAAAGCTGGTGTTAATCAAGTCTTTATAACAGTAAAGGTCTCCTATAAATACACGTTAAGCACGTTAATTTCGCAAATCGCATTTGTCATTTTAATGAAATATCGAAATCGTGAGCATAGTCTATTGCACTGGGTAATTTGTGGAAATCATCAATCAAAATTACAGGTTCTGTACTACTCATAATTCTCTCAATTCCATGAATTTATCAACATACCTGATTATGCAAATGCACTATGGCCTTTTGTCTATAAAGTATCCAGTAAATAACTTGCTAATTAGCTTCACATACATCCAATTGGGGGTAAAAAATGTAACAAGTTCAATTTGTTTCAGCTGCGAAGGTTGCAAAGGCTTCTTCAAGCGGACAGTTCGGAAAGACCTGACATACGCATGTCGCGAGGATCGGAACTGCATTATCGATAAACGCCAACGGAATCGATGCCAGTACTGCCGGTACCAGAAATGCCTCGCTTGCGGTATGAAGCGCGAGGCGGTGCAAGAGGAGAGGCAACGAGCGGCGAGGGGCGCCGAAGACGCGCATCCTAGTAGCTCCGTTCAGGTACGAGTATGTACCGGTTCTATACATATAGATACAGAAATATTTCTCATGCTTATTTACAACGACGTAGGAAGCCGTTGTTGTTCGATTTTGTTTGAGTAGATATGTACTTCAATGCGCTCTGACTCTGACTGTTGAAAAAACGGAGTCAATAAGATATCACATTTTGTGTGTATTATTGCGCTTCTAGCTGCCTTCGAACAAAAACCTGACGGGTTTTTTATTGCGCAATCTCCGCGTGATGATAGGTTGAATAGCAGCAAACTGCAGTACTATGGTGGTTTTATATTATAAAAATACACAAATGAAAGTACTTCAATCGTCATAACTAAAAAATAAGTAGCCGTTTCCTATGTTCCCAAGTTTTTATTCAATTCCAGTTCAGGAGAATGAAGATCTTGTTAGATTCGCGTGCAATAAAGTTTTACCCGATATTTTAGGGCCAGTGATTCACGAATTGCAATGTGTGTTCATTTATTTAACATCGGTTTACGTGTTCTGTGGCTCGTTTGGTCGGTCACATGCTTGCAAACGATTTGAACTTCACATTGGAGATGGGTCGATAGATTTATGCAGATTGGATTTAAATTGAACGATAGATTAATTAAAGGATTTCAATTAGGTATAACAGAGAGGCAACAGCCGATCAAACAAGAATGGTGGTAAAATTAATTTAAATTGCGCCGCTATAAATAAAAGTTGGTCGTCGACGCGCCGCAAAACAGATTTCTTTGTTTATGGCTCGACTATCGATCTGGTTTCGTTTGGATTGTTTGGCAAACGTGATGACGGAGCGGATTCTGTGTTTGAGAAAGATATTTGCTTTGCTCTTAAAGCTTTGCGAATTTAATAAAGAGAGAAACGAATCTTTATTATACAGATTCACAGGTTTATTTTATAAACTCTACAGTCTAGTCTAGTAGAATCGACCAACCCCACTGTCTACTCGCTCACTGCGCGTCTATAATTAAAAGCATAACTAATAGCTCGACTTATAGAGATGTGGCTCGATGCTGACATGTTGCTTAAACGCTTTAATAGAATAAATGTTTATGAAACTTGCTGTCTTGTTAGCAACTATGCCCAGAGCAAACCCAAAGTAGGCATCTATTCAATCTACTAACTATATTAGACATTAAACGTTCAAAAGGTTGTAAAACTTGGGTAATTTATGAGCAATTTGAACGATTTTATCCTCTTCGTTATAAGATACCATCTTTTCGTAATTCTTGTTTTCAATCATTTATTAATAGTTTATTAAAATGATAAAATTTAATGCTGATTAATGAATCGCATACTCTAGACAGTTGTGTAGCCTTCGAATAGTTGTACCTAGTTGTGAAAATTTAAAAAGTATGGGAAGCAAATGGTGATGCAGTTCGTTTCTTTACCGATAATTTGTTATAATAGTAGCTTGTTAGGTGACATGTGCAAAGGCTCCCATATTTCACGACCTTTGAAAAGCATTAGTTCCGTCCGATAGGTGGGCGTGGCGAATTCAATTACGTACTCGTACATGAGTAGCGCATGTTAGCGCTTATTGCAATAAAGGTCAGTTTTATCTTGAGCGTTTCAGAAGGACTTTTGATAAACTGTAGGTTATAGTAGTTTATTTTATGATGATAATGGTGGATTCTGCTGCCTTGACAAAAATACATTTTTACCCGACTGCGGAGGGTAATGTTTATCGAGCGTATGTATGTTTGTATGTCCGTTTTTGGAACGAAGTTCCTTATCGCGCGTTGTGAAAGGGGGCTAGACGGAAAAAATTCTTACGAAAAGTTGTCACGACACTTTTTGCTATAGTAAGCTATTGTAAGCTGTGCGGCGTCGCATGTATAGAAAAAAAAATAATAATTAACTACATTTTTTGTATTTTATTTATATATCTATTAATTGTGTCGAGGTCGAGGTCGAGGTCGAGGTCGAGGTCGAGGTCGAGGTCGAGGTCGAAGTCGAAGTCGAAGTCAAAGTCAAAGTTGATTCCCCTTCCCTTGTCCCACGTTATTTTGTGTTCAGTACAACATAACTGTAAACTAATAAACGACTTATTGTGCAAGTAGGAGATTACCAAAACATCATTAGTTGGTAGGTGGTATCTACTTAGGAAGGTAGGTACTTACCTATTTATTTGCTTTGCGTTTGTTTCTCATCTAACTAGCTAGATTGACAAAAATTGAGCCTACTGATTAAGTTTATATTACATTATATTTGATAATAATAAAAAACATATTATTTTAACTTAAGGGGGCTCCCAGTCGCTGATTGCTCTTTTTCGAAACGAAAAAAGAAATACTTCTGAACAAGCCACATCTCCTATTTTAAACGCCTTAAAAGAAATAAAATTTGATTACAATTCCTTCACTAATTAATCGAAAAGAACTTCGTTCCATCCGGGTGTCCCTTGACACCTCTCAAGTTTTTTTTTGGCACGCTCTACAGCCCAAACGACTTGACGGATTATGACATATGAGGTGTCGTTAGATTCGTCTCAATTGTGGGAGTTCTATAGGCTACATATTTTTAAAACAATGGCGCCTCCCCTCCCCATAATTGGGGGCATAGCATTTTTTTGTTGATTATCATAAAAATATGTGTATGAAATAAAAGCTACTAAATACGTCATTCCAAAAATATATATCGTAACACTTTCATGTTACTATTTATGCACAAATTCTATATAAATAAAAAAGCATTATTTTTTAGCAGTCGGGTTTTATGTTTTTTACAATAATTTGTTATATCTTGTATGTAAAATACGAACGTATTTATTCTGTTCACGTTAAAGTCTAGATTAGCGTAAATCTGATCAGTTTGTGGCCTCTTCCAAGCCGGTTGGCTTTAGTCACCGTGGAAGAGTCAGACCCTAAACTCCCTCGTCAATTTGTAGTATGCTTCAGAGCATTCCGAAACTATGCAAATTTTCTTGTCATATTACCTTCATGTTGAGTTATGATGACCGATTTATATGAAGATAGTTTCGTTTTGTGACGAGAATTCCTAAGCGATAATCTCAAGGCGATTCTTGCATTCATAATTGTTTATCTGGGGGCACGGTAGTGCCCCCGCCATGTCAAGCAATAAAGCGGCACGGCCGTACCATCCTTTTCTCGAAGCAGTTCAGGCCATTTTATAACTTCGTTGTGGATAAGACTGTTATTACGTAATTAGCTAACCTTTACGTAATAACTTAAGACAGAAGGACCCTTAAAGTAGGGGCTGAATAAATTAACCGACTTAGTATTACATGGATCTCACAACTTTTTACGGTAGAAGAACTGAGTTGCGTTGCGAGACTTGGCTTTTTTTACAAGTTATGTTTTTGATAGCATTATACTTACCAAAGCAATAAACAAAAACTCGCTTAGGGTTATGTCATACTCGTACAATCGTATATTCGAAGGCGAGGCAATTCTCGCTCTTCGATATGCGATTATCGTAAGTGCAAAGTTGCACGATTCAACTTTTTTAATTCGTTTCGCGAATCTCATCTTCGAGGCGAGAAACTCGTCATCTAACGTAGACATACCCTTAGGTAGTGTATTCATAATCTACCTTCTGATCATACCCAACGCAATCAATTGCCCATGGATGAGCGTTATTATAGTACTTTTATATATATTACGTCTGGTCGTTTATTTAAGGGTATGAGGGAGGGGTTCAGTCTGGATGCTTGTGACGTCACTGGGAGTCTGGGCTATTGAGTCGTTTCTATTCTTGTTTATGAAGAATGCTTACGTTTGAATGACGTGATTAGGGTCAAATTAATATAAAAAATATTTATATTTTCTCGTCGTTGTTGATTTTTGTGTAAGAATTGGATATTATTTTTTAAACGTTAAAACTTTGTAATTAATGTTTATGAACTTCAGAGACTTCAGTTCAATGTTTTGATCAAACTAATAATAATTGGATTATGATCCGTTGCTCCTATGTTAACCATGTATTGTCGATGTAATTTTCTGTTTTTATCATGCTAATTTGAACCTTATTTCATCCGCACAGGAGCTATCTATCGAGCGGCTTCTGGAAATGGAGTCAATAGTAGCGGATCCCAATGAAGAGTTCCAGTTTCTACGAGTGGGTCCCGATAGTCATGTGCCGCCTAAGTACCGCGCGCCTGTCTCCAGTCTCTGTCAGATAGGTGAGCAACAACTATAAACCTTATTTTGTATTACAATTGTATATGATGGGTCTATCATGAAAAGGGAAGAATGCTAGGAATGAAGGTGCATGGATGTAGAAGTAGAGGTAGGCCAAAGAAAAAATGGATTGACTGTGTGAAAGATGACATGGGTAAGAAAAAAGTGGATGATGAGATGACGGCTGATTGAGAGAAATGGAAGAAAATGTTGTGCCACTTAAAAAAAACTCGATACAATTTATAGAAAACATCTCGGATCATTGAAGAAAAAAAAAAAAACATATGTCTCTCACTTTTCCATGCGACGAAAAAACACTAAAAATTCCATGACACACACAAAAAAACATTGGCATGTATTTATGTACATTATAACTATGGCATGCATAATACGAAACTGGTTTTAAAATGGCGCCGTTTTTTCATACTCACGGACAGATATTTTTGTAGCTACATTGTTTTATGCTCTACGTTTTGTGCTCCAGGTATAGTATTCCAGGTGTAGTATTCCAGGTGTAGTATTGAGGGGTGCTAATAAACTGTAAAACTGTCGTAAAGCGAAATAGTAAATTCGAAAACGGTATATACTCGTAAAATAAGTTTAAGCAAGATAAACAGAACTTCTCATCAATAGATTGCACAACATTGAGCTGAGGTAGTGCTCGGCTAAGGCAAGTATAAATTTATTAGTCAGTCATATAACAAGTATGCTGACTTTTGTCCTTGAAGATAAAAGTTGCATGAGGAAAACTGAACTAAAATCGTATGAATTGTATACAACATAACGTTGTTTTTCTTGTCCAATCAACCACGATAAAAATGCAGCAAATGTATGACTCGCTATTCAATATAAAATTATGTACTCTTCGAAACTTTGTAATCCTACTAATATTATAAATCCGAAAGGTTCTTAGTATGTTTTTATGTTGGTGCCTCAATCGCGGCCAAACGGATTTGGATGCATCTTGGAAAATATATAACTTATATTTAACTATAACTTGCATAATATTACTAGCTTTCGTTCGCGGCTTAGCACACGTTATACCAGGATAAAATGTAGCCTTTGTCAGCCTCCAGTCCATGAACTCCATGAATCTCTATGCTCAAAAAATCATGCCGATCCGTTGGTGGCTTCGATGCCAAACCAACATACACTTTCGCATTCATAATATTGACAGTATAAATAAGTGATTACTGTCCTGCGCCATGTTAGTTTTGAAGCGCATCAAACGATTCTACATTGGAACTTGAAATCATCATATATCCAAGATATAAAATACAAAAGGTTACGTGCAATTTAAAACGATAATTTTATCAACTTAAACAACAATAAATTCTAGGACTTTCTTTTTATCTAGTAGGTCAACTTCGCACTTGTGATTACAGCCTTATCTTGTGAACATAAAACAAGGGAATATAATATTTTTTTACACAGATAGCTTATCTCATATCTATTGACATTAATTCAGTCCCTGCTTACAATGCATGAGATCACAAGAATGTATCAAATTATAATATATTTCCGAGAATTTTTGAAAGTAAAGGAAAAGATTTTTGCTTTTGCTGGAACACCTTTATTCCTTACCTTGCTAACACTTCAAGTTGTTTGCTTAGAACTTGGAGCTATACAGAACATGACATCATGCTCGTAAGTTGAACATGTTTATGCGTTTTGTAAACACAGTCGCGGCTTTTTATGTTCACGCAAAAGACTAGACAATAATGTATCTGTTCTTCCAGTTTATCAGGGCAAGGTATCTTGGATTGAGGTAGGTCGCTAATTATTACAAAACAGATCGAAACATAACTCGTGTTCTACTAAAACTCTATTGTGTAGCACAAAAATGGGAATTTCTTTGTGTACACAAAAAAAAATCCGTCTTATGTTCTTATAAATTATTCCCTAGGTATTATTAATTACGTACCCCTTCCTTTATCATTGAAAGTAGTTTTATAATCGCTATCTACACTACTAATATACAGGGCGTCCCACGGATATGCCACATGGAGGGAAAGTACTCTAAATACTGTAGATGGAACATTTTACTGAAAGAAGACATTATATGAATTTATAAAACAATTTGAACCGGGAATCGAAACCGTTACACGAGAAAAATAATTATCCTGTAGCTTTATCATACCGATCGAAAGGCTTCATCATAAGAATTATTTTTTGCTAAATAACATAGTGTCAGAAATAAAAGGAAGTTAAATTAAAACTGATTGCATATTATTCTAAACACGCATACTGTAAGGAACACATACCTACCTAAACTAAGTAGTGCTTCTATACCGAAGAGGTAAAAGAGACTGCGGTTTCACTAAGCTCCTTACGCAAACAAAAAGGCAAAATAAACAATTGACGAATGACGTAGCCGCTGACAAAACCAGTAGGTAGAAATGAAGGTAACATAATATTTTTTGCTGTATACCCTTCCTCTTGCGGCTTTGAAATGCTTTGTTATATTTTTTTATTAAATGTCGGCTTTGAGAATTTATGAATTTGCGAAATAGTAGTTCTTGCAATGATGATGCAATCCATCTCTTTCAAACGCCACATTAAAGTAGAAGAGAGAGTAGAGAGCAGGACTTCACACTTTTTCATGAGCTAATTTTAAATTCAAAAATCATTTGTTTCAATAAAATCACAAGGATCACTTTGAAACGTCTTAGGAGCTAGGTGAAGCTACGCCTGTTCCTCGAGACCAAACCTAGAAGAATCAGGCAACAAACACGGCTTGGGGTCTATTATTTTTTTCAATGATGCAATGATGCAATTCTTAATGCTATGTAGAGCTCCAAAGGTGCCGATCAAACAAGAATTATAATTAAAATTTCTAACCAATTACGTACAACAATAAAAAAATAACTAAAGAGCTTTAGCACAAATTCTAAAAGCAGCAGCATTTCATTGAAATATAACTATAAATTGCTTTGCACTGCTGATAAGGATACATTATTAGCAGATACCTACTCATTATCATCATCCGACTCGTAATTACACCTACTGTGGGCCTTCGCATGTGCCATTTTACGGTCCTGTGGTCGCATCCCAGAAGTTAAAAACAGCCTTCGCTGTGTCAATGACCCATTGCACTATCGCACGACCCTGCTAGGCACAAGTTTTTTAAAGAGATGCTTTATCTTAACCCAAAACTTGTAACGACATCCATATCTCTGTTCAATCTGATTTTATATCTTTGAGCAAAGGTTATATACAAAGTTTTGTTTTTTGACTGAACATGAAATGAATGATCCTCAAAACTATTATTTACGTATTTATCCGTGGCTTTGCCTTGGTTGTTACCTGGTTACAAAGTATCCTGTTTCAATCCAGATCATAATCTATATTACCAAATATTATCGAAATCGATTTAGTCGTTATGACGTTATTGAGTAACAAACAAAAAAATCATGCTGTGACATTTATAATAGTATTATTGCTAAACTTATTAATTGATTGATGATTAAATTGGTCGAAAATCTTTAATCACTTCGATAAATAATCCTACCGACCGCTGCAATGACGACAAATACACGTCGGCGCGTGGTCCGCCTTAGCTTTTCGAATAAATTAATGATATAAATTATGTATAATTACTTATCAAAAATCTATTCTAATAGAAATCTAGATCTACATATTATCTATCTTTAACAATAAATCACAAGTTGATTTTAATAGTAGGTATATAAAATATTTCGATCATAAATTCTAAAACGTATCATTTTGAAATAATATCTTTATCGTGAAAAGTTTCTGCTATTATGTTTTCAGCTTAATAGAAATCTAGGTAGGAACCTGAAGTAATCACTACATAGTATAAAGCAAAGTCGCTTTCCGCTTCCCGCGTCTGTATGTCTGTATGTATGTTTGCTTATATCTTTAAAACTACACAACGGATTTTGATGCGGTTTTTTTTAATAGATAGAGTGATTCAGGAGGAAGGTTTATATGTATTAAACCCGTGCGAAGTCGGGGCGGGTCGCTAGTATACTTATAAAAATAGGAGATGTGGCTTGTTCAGAAGTATTTCTTTTTTCGAAAAAGAGCAATCAGCGACTGGGAGCCCCTTAACACTCCTTTGCAATAGTTGGCTGAAAACTCAAAGAGTTAATCGAGTTCGAGCTAACACGAAATATTTGTTCTAAATCTGTCATACTCACGGGATTCGAATCTCGTATGTCTCATGTCTGCAACTGACAGGTGCGGGCTAGCATCCAATCTACATTGTGATCTACAAACAATGCTTATTCTATGTTGTGTCAGCACACATATTTGCACTTTAAATTGAGTTTGCGAAGTATTCAAATATCGACTTGGGTTGTGGGAATATAATAATAAATACCTACGTTTTGCAAACTAAAAAGGAAACCGACGAAAATGTCAATTGTGTATTAGTTTTTCTGAAGGAACTATGAGTCCTACGTAAATACAATTTAAATGGTACCAACTTTGGACAATTTTCTGAAAAATAGCGAAAAAACACCAAAATCTGGTGTAAAAAAAAAATACCCGTAGAATTGAAAATTCCCTTCTTTCGCCGTTTGTAAAAAACATTTTCTATTTAATGACTAGGATACGAGGTGTTCAAATAGCTATTGAGTCATTTGTGGGGATGCCTCAGTGAAGATAGTCGCACGTACCTAACCAAGAGAGGAAGCGCAGGGAGCGATTCGGTCAATGAGCTATTGTTAGAATCTTGACCTGACCCTCTGATTGTCCTAGGCTGGATAAAGTCAACGAGGCGGACCGACCGCTGGGCTCGTACCGCAAGGTCCTAAAGTAATATCAAAACTATTACGTGCGAAAGTGACATCTTTACGAGTTCGTATTGCGTTGTCACTTTAAGTAGTACTGTTTTGATATTACTTTTGAGCTTGTGGTACGGCCTCTGGTCTACGTTCTAGGTATTATAATTATAATTATGTATTGCAACTGAAACTAAATGTTCATTGTTCAGACCATGCATATGATAGATTATCGTCGAAAAATTCGAAAACAAAAGTGGTACATTTTTCAACTTCATAATTTGGCTGTTATCCAAAATCCCGATGCCGGAGTGAAGATAAGAATTTTTCACTTTGGATTCAGGTGATAAACGGTCACTATTGCCTCTTCTATTGGATGTATCATTGTCGTTATCGTTTTCTGTAAAAACAAATTTTCGACTTTGTATCGATACAAAAACCGGCCAAGTGCGAGTTGGACTCACGCACGGAGGGTTCTGTACAACTATCTATAAATAATACCTAACTAGGTACATTTATCTAACTACATGAATTAAATAATTCAATTTTAAACTTTTTAGTCGATTACGACCTACTTGCTAATGCCGGTAAAGTGGCGCCAATTTTGATTTCACTAGCTAGGGGAGAGAGTTAGTCGATTCAAGAGTAGATAGTCTTAATACACCCGATATTTTATGACCTTATTTATTGTTAAAAGCTTTTATTTAACATGCCCTAAATAAATAAATAAATAAATATTGGCAGACTTTACACACAGCGCCAAACTAAGCAATGCTTGTACTATAGGAACCAGATAACTGATATAATACTTAATACTTTTTTTTTTATAATTAATACTTATTAATCTTATTATACATATTATAACACCCAGACATAGAACAAACATCTATGTTTATCATACAACCTACAGCGCAGAAGGCAAAGTTAGTAGAGCTGTGAGGCCAGTCAGTGCCCTTTTTAGTTAGTTAGTTTTTGGTACAGTTTGATACAGTAGTTATTTTTTACAGCTACATGGGTAGGGTACCCTACAGCTAGTTTTATATAAATACTAGCTGACCCGTGCCCGCTTCCCTGTGCGTAAGACATTTCTAATACCATCGCGGACTTTTTTGTAGACGTTTTTAAGGTGTACAATACTGTAGTACATTATTTTGATATATCTCGTGGGGTTCAGCCAGCGTTTGCAATGTAAGCGCAAAAAAATGTGTTTATTTACGACATCACATTAGAAACCTCTAAAATTATCAGTGTTTCTCTACTATATTATGCATGTATTATTCATATAAACCTTCCCGTTGCGTAGTTTTAAAGATTTAAGCATAAAACAAAGTCGCTTTCTCTGTCCCTATATCTAGGGATATAAAGCGACTTTGTTTTATACTATGTGATACATTTTATTTATAGGCAACAAACAGATAGCCGCGCTGGTGATATGGGCGCGCGATATACCGCACTTTAGTCAGTTGGAGATGGACGATCAGGTGCTGCTGATCAAGAGCTCCTGGAACGAGCTGCTGCTCTTCGCCATCGCCTGGCGGTCTATGGAAGTGAGTAGTTTGTCAAATTTGACACTAGTATAAGGTTCGTGCCGTTGACTAACTCCCATTAGTTATTTTTTATTATTGTATACTAGCCGACCAGTGACAGACGTTGTCCTTTCAAATTTTAATAATCGAATAGAAAAGACTGAATGTTTTTAGTCTGTGATGTCACATTTTTTGCACACCAGCGCCATCTATACAGAAATCATCCTTTTTGCGTATTTTTTATAGTTTTTGGGGTGTTTTTCATATTTTAAAGTAGTCTATTATTTATTCGGGCATTATATCTACATCTACAGCAAATTTCAACTTAATCTGTTTTGTCGTTTAGGCCTGATTGTGGAACAAACATTCATACAAACTCACAAACTTTCGCATTTATAAGGATTTATTTTAATATCTCTCTATTCTCTATTTTTTTTACTATGAAACTTATAGCTTATTTATACCTACTATTCAATCGAAAAAATATTATTTTAATTAATTTAATTATTTTATTATCATTTTCATTTCAGTATCTGACGGACGAGCGAGGAGGGCTGGATGGGAGGAACAGTTCACCGCCTCAGCTCATGTGTCTTATGCCTGGTAAGTTTACACTCAAAATTCATAAAATCATTTGCATCAGCCTTCGTAGGTCAAAAATACATACAACGAATTGCATAACAGACAATGAATATCAGTAATAAGAGGTCAGGGGCCGTACTACAATATCTAAAGTAAAACTAAAGCAGTATTACTCTTGGTGCGAAAGTGACAACGCCATACGTGTTCGTATAGCGTTGTCACTTTCGCTCTTAAAGTAATACATACTGCTTTAGTCTTACTTTAGAGATTGGAATACGGCCTGGATTCATATCAGAGTTGGGCAATATTACTGATTTGACTGGCCTCACAGCTCAGTTGGTAGTAACTCTGTCATTTGCGCTGTAGGTTGTGGATTCGATCCTTACTCAGGACAAGTATTTGTGTGATGAACATAGATGTTTGTTACAGAACAACTGTCTAGCTATCACGGTTCATGAGATACAGCCCTGTGACAGACAGACGGACGGACTGACAGACAGACAGACAGACGGGCAGCGAAGTCTTAGTAATAGGGTCCCGTTTTTACACTTTGGGTACGGAACCCTAAAAACGGGTTTTTAGGGTTCCGTACCCAAATATTCACAGATTATGTATTTCTGTTGCTGCTATAACAACAAATACTAAATACAGAATAAAATAAATATTTAAGGGGGGCTCCCATACAACAAACGTGTTTTTTTTTGCCATTTTTATAGATAATGGTACGGAACCCTTCGTGCGCGAGTCCGACTCGCACTTGGCCGGTTTTTTTTGTAAACATACTTATTACACTACGACAGTCAGACACATAACAAACATCTATGTTCATCAGACAAATATTTGTTCTCGGTGGAAATTGAACCTACAATCTACAGCGAAGAAGGCAGATTTACTACTGAGCTGTGAGGCCAGTTAAAAGGTTTTACCAACAAAAACTTTATGTAAACCTTTCTACATAGGTACATATTTTTAATACCTATATTTCACTTCTACGTCCATAAATAGGACTATACAAACATACATCAAATCATAATAAAGTAGCATTTATACTTGATGAGATCAAAAGACACATAAATAATGTTCCAAAGTGCTTTTTGAGTATTAAAAAACAAAATGATTAATCAATAAAATAGCATTAGTCTCAATCCTCAATCTCATTTACGCCGTAATGTAAATTCATCATGTGCCTCTTACACACCTAGGTCAATTATCATCAGTTAGACAACAAACTATGAGGAATGAAACGAAAAGAAATTTAAATGGATTTTTTCACCTATCTCTTCTAGTTGTCGATGGTCTAGATAATCTAGGTTCAGAGCGGATATGTTTTTTTTCTTTACTAATATTATAAATAGAAAAAAAAAATTATGTTTCTTTGTAACTACCGAACCAATTAAAAAAAATATTTCTTCTATCGAAAGCTACATTATCAGCGAGTAAAATGGCCATTTTTTTTTTTTAAATAGAGATCCCCTTCGAACATTGCAATAATGTAATCTATAATATAAAAATAAGTCGGGTTTTCCTTCCTGACGCTATAACTCCAGAACGCACGAACCGATTTCCACGGTTTTGCATTCGTTGGAAAGGTCTCGGTCTCCGTGAGATAGCAAAGAAAATTCAGGAAAAAATTCAAGAGAAAAGCAGGAAAACGGGAACGGGAACGGGAAGAAAAATTTCAAGAGAAAAGTAGGAAAACAGGAACGGGAACGGAAACCGAAACGGAAACTGAAACGGGAACGGGAACGATAACGATAACGGGAACGGGAACTTAACACAGCATTTGTTAATTCTAAAGCGATACGAAGTTCGCCGGGTCAGCTTGTCTAAGGTATAAAAAATGCCTATATTCTTCATTCTTCATTGTTTATACCCGTAAACAAACCAAAAATGGCTTTAAACCCAGCAATCATACCACCCAATCAATCCAGAACTAACCTAAGGTAACACCAGTAATAAAATTCATTCTGATTAATATTCTTTGAAGATGTCAGGTTAGTCAGAGGCACGTCCATACATTACATTTAGCACATGCTCACATTTTGCAATAGTTAGCATCTGAGCGCCTGGAGATCTGAGAAGATCTTTACCGTACTTGGAGATTACAGTCGTGAAACAATTATTATTATTATTATTATTTTTTCTCTTTTTCTTACTGCAAGTGTTGTCCTAAGTGTGAAAGCGTAGGGAAGTATTCCTTTCGGTGATCTAAACAGGCATGATTCAAATTGAAGTTGACGATATTAATGATGGTTATTTACGAGATGAGTGCGTCCGTTTCGGAATCCGGTCAGACGTCAATTTGTTTGCAAAGTGACGCCAGCTATCGGCGCTGCTCAACGAAGGTTATAGTGATTTACATAAAAATGTTGTGTTCCCTTTGACATTGATTCATATCGCATGTAATGAACAATTTCTTACCTTATTTATTGAATAATCAATTGTTTATTATCAAAATTACTTGAAATTTTGTATTTGTGCTCTTCATTAGTCATTACTAAGCATTTTCTATGCGATTATTGAAATTTTGAAGGGACAACGTCTGTCGCGGGACAGTTAGTTCTATAGTAAAATACTTTATAAAAACTAAAAAATACTTAAAAAAAACTATTTAGTCGTACATAAATACAATTAAAACGGGGCAGTCTTTTCTCTACCTACACAATAGAAAAAAACATCCAATCTTACCTTTACCTGGTGTTACACCAGGTAAAAAGATATGCGCGGTAATACATAAAAAACCGGAAAAGTGCGAGTCAGACTCGCACACGAAGAGTTCCGTACAATTATCTATAAAAAACGCAAAGCAAAAAAACATGTTTGTTGCATGGGATTTAATTCTGTTTTTAGTATTTGTTGTTATAGCGGCAACAAAAATACATCATCTGTGAAAATTTCAACTGTCTAGCTATCACGGTTCATGAGATACAGCTAGCCCTGTGACAGACAGACGGACAGGACAGCGAAGTCTTAGTAATAGGGTCCCGTTTTTACCCTTTGGGTACGGAACCCTAAAAAGCAAAAATATTTGAAATACGCGTTGAATTGAGAACCTCCATCACCCGTATCGTCGGTTGAAAAATTCAATATGCAAGAACGAAAACATAATTAAATTTTGATGCTGAATATAATTACTCTCCAAATAATAAAAATACAAGGATAACACTATTGCAGCAATGTTATACTTTCACTGACTTTTGAATCTTGACATTTTATAAACAATTAAGTATGACTGCATACATAATTGTTTTAAAAGTATTAACATAATTATTATGCTCTGAGCCAATGAAAAATAAACTTGTTTTGTCTAAATGGAAACGTTGAACACATTGTTTGAACATAAATATAATATGTAAGTGTGATTAGGTCATTACTATTTTTATGCGTGTCTCATTAGTGTAAGAACGGCGATAGTGGGCGAGTGCCGATCGAGACGGGATCAAGACGGAAGATGGTACGGGTTCTTTCCCTGCTTCGGAATATCTGGTACATACATAGATGATAATAGCCTCAACATAGCGTAGTCTAGGTCAGGGATGTTTTTGTGACCAATATGTGTTACTTAGCGGTTTCATCCGCGTTTATTCTCTCGCGTTGTTTTTTTTCTCTGCTTATAAAACTTCCAAGGAATTCAACGAACATTAAAAAAAAATTAAAAAAAAAACTTTCAAATAGTCTATAACGGACTTATGTAGTTTTTTTTGTTATATATACATTATAGATTTATTTTTTACAAGCGTCCGCCCGCGGATTCACGCGCCGGGCTAAAAAGAAATATTAATCCGAAAGTTGTGACTCACTCACGCCCAATCAGATTTCGATGAAACTTGGAATAAACTTAATATTGATTACTTCTTATCCGGGAATCTATTGGTTTACATACATAAAATCATCCATGTTTCTAAACATAGAAACAAAATAGATTAACAAATCTGAAGTGTTTTTGTTGCAAAATATATATATTTTGAGAGAGGCCAGAGACCAGAGTTATTTATGATACAAATATGATTAATTATCTTCAAAATGAATTGCAGGTATGACGTTACATCGCAACTCGGCACTCCAAGCAGGCGTGGGGCAGATATTTGACCGCGTACTGTCAGAGCTCTCTCTCAAGATGCGCACTCTCAACATGGACCAGTCGGAGTACGTAGCGCTCAAGGCGATCATACTGCTCAACCCAGGTAATTTACTGCTATTACCTATTCAAGTATAGCAAAGCATGATGGGTCGACGACATCGTAAAAACAGCAGGGGTGCATGAATCACTATCGTATCGACATCGTATCATCCAAATGTCAAAACTGACACTTATTGTATTGTTGTATTGTCAGTTTTGATATTTGGAAAATACACATAATATCGTTGATTTGTATTTTCCAAATATCAAAACTGACAATACAACAATACAATAAGTGTCAGTTTTGACATTTGGACGATACAATAATGATTTGTGCTCAGGCCACGGGTCGTACATGGGTCAGACTGGTGTAAAATAAATGCTAATGGCACAAGCGAAGAGAGGCATATACCCAGCAGTGGGATGAGAAAAGCTGAATAATAATAATAATAAAATATATTGAAGAAAAAAAAAACAGATGCTTCTGAGAGCCCCGACTTCTAAACTAGGGCTACTTGTATGTCAGGAGTCAGTTCTTCACAGTATAAGTACTAAAATAATGGTTTACAATAGAAAAATGTGTTTGTATTTAAATCAAAAAATGTTCGAGTAAAATTCAAATTAAAATAATATGGTTTTGACGACTTATTTAAAAACCGAATCGCTCATGCGTTCCCGCACCGAAACTATTGAGCAAATTATACTTTTTATGTGCAAATCAAGTCCTTTCAAATAATACCTCACTTTTTCTCAAGTAACGTCATTAGACATAGCTATTGATTTTTACATCGTTTTTTAGGGTTCCGTACCCAAAGGGTAAAATCGGAACCCTATTACTAAGACTTCGCTGTCCGTCGTGTCTGTCTGTCACAGGGCTGTATCTCATGAACCGTGATAGCTAGATAGTTGAAATTTTCACAGATTAAATAAATATTTAAGAGGGGCTCCCATACAACAAACATGATTTTTTGCCGTTTTTATAGATAATGGTACGGAACCCTTCGTGCGCGAGTCCGACTCGCTCTTGGCCGGTTTTTTTACCACACTTGTCCTAACAGCCTCTTTTAAATTGTAACACATCCATGATTAAAGTGTTTTTGAAAAAAAAAAAACAATAATCGGCAGTGTCAGGCGGACGGACGGACATTCGGTTTCGGTAATGTTCTGTAAGAAATCTCTATAAATTGGACATGCGACATTCAAGAGTTATTGTGTTTGGATGAACTGTGATAAATGTTACTGCAATTTTAATTTCAGATGTAAAGGGACTGAAGAACAAACAAGAGGTTGAAGTTTTACGGGAAAAGGTAAATAAACATTGCTTTATCAGTTGGTAATAACTCTGTCTTCTGTGCTGTAAGTTGTGGGTTCGATCCCCACCCGAGACGAACACGAATGTTTGTTCTGTGTTTGGGTGTTATAATGTATCATAGGTATTTACATTATAAGTTTTCTTTCTAGAATATTTTTCAATGACAAGCTTTTGTAAAATCATTTTAACCATCGAGCACCAGCGCTCTATCACCTGTTACATCATATAATATTATCATCGGAACTTGACAAGTACCTATGCAAAGTTTTTACTCAATCTAAGTATTTACTAACTTCCATTGTGAGTGTCTGTTGAATAGCTCCTGACTCCATCATTGGATCAGCTCATTGTTACCATATTATATTGTCACCGAAGTTACATAAGATTGCGAAATTTCAGCTCAATCGGTTGGGGATAACTGCTTCAAAATTGACTTGCAAGATTCCACCTTAACAAACATAGTTACATACATACATACTCGTACATTGCAAGTTAAATAAAAGCTTGAAAAAAAAAGAATATTATATAAGTATTCTATCATTAATCTGGTCCCCATAGTACAAGCTTTGCTTGGGTTGAGGCTAGATGTGTGAAATGTCTACCAATATTTATTTATTTGTTAAGTGTACAAACTTGAATATTATAAATAACAAGTTGACCCCGCGAACTTCGTATCGCTTTAGAATTAACAAATGTTGTCTTCCGTTCCCGTTCCCGTTCCCATTCCCGTTCCCGTTACAATTCCCGTTCAATAGTTTTTGTAGCGCACACGAAGAAAGCAAAACTTTTGGCAATTTTTTACACCTTGCTTCAAACTATCGTCATTCTTTTAAAGAATTTATTACTTTTTCAAAATAAAAAATAGCCTATGTTACTCAGGGATAATGTAGCTTGGTAATGGTGAAAGAATTTTTGAAATCGGTTCAGTAGTTTTTGAGTTTATCCATTACAAACATACAAACATACAAAAAAACAAAAAATCTAAACTTTTCTCTTTATAATATTAGTATAGAAGTATAGATATAGATTGGCAAACAATGGACAGTTTTATCGCTGAAAATATGTGACATCTAGACAACCTTTAGATAAAAAAGAGCTATTGCTGTAATATAGATAGCAAGCACCACAGTACGTATTAGAATTATAGATAGATAAAAACAAAACATGTCCGTATAAATAAGAGCTCGTTACCAACATGACATTAGATAGATAGATATATAGAAAATACTTTATTGCACACCATAAAAAGAAATAAAACATATATAATAAGAATACACAACAAAAAAACTATGCTGAACAATGGGCGGTCTTATCGCTAATCAGCGATCTCTTCCAGACAACCTTTGGATGGAGATGGACTGATGATATTATATGGGGCATTGATGATGCAATTTTATAATGAGACTTACATATATGACATAAATGAAATAAAAATAAAATAACTACAAATTATCATAAATTTGTAATACAATTACTGATTAGGTGCATACTGCGTGGTTTTTAGGGTTCCGTACACAAAGGGTAAAAACGGGACCCTATTACTAAGACTTCGCTGTCCTTCTGTTTGTCGAGACAGTTGAAATTTTCAAAGATTATGTATTTCTGTTGCCGCTATAACAACAAATACAAAAAAGAGAATAAAATAGATATTTAAGTGGGGCTCTCATACAACAAACGTGTTTTTTTGCCGTTCGTGAGCGAGTCCGGCTCGCACTTGGCCTTTTTTTTTATAACATTCGACCTTACTTATTTCAATGTCGTGCTGTTTTGCATGACTTATATTTGAATAAATAAATATTGGTGGAAATTTAACACAGGGCCATCTAGCCATAAAGTACTGTACTATCTACCTCAGGTTAGATTAGGTTATGCGATCGCCATAAAATCTTCGGGCTATTTTTTGGGCCTTGACCGCAAGCGCTCGCGCGTCTTACATCCAAATCGGTTCAGCCGTACAGTGTGATTGTGTAACAAACATTCTAAAACTTTCGCATTTGTAAATATAAATAAATAAATATTGGTGGACATTGTCAAACAGCGCTATCTAGCCCCAAAATAAGCACAGCTTGTACTATGAGAACTAGATAACTGATAGAATACTTATATTACCTTTTTAATGTAAATACAGAAGTTGATACATTATAACATCCAGAAACAGAACAAACATCTTTATTATGATTTATATTAGGTATTTTTAGTAGGATTTATGATGATATGATACCCTGTTTTCAGATGTTCTCATGCATGGACGAATACACTCGTCGCGCGCACAGCACGGAGGAAGGCAGATTCGCCTCTCTACTGCTGCGGCTGCCCGCTCTTCGGTCCATCTCTCTCAAAAGCTTCGAACATCTCTACTTCTTCCATCTCGTCGCGGAATCAAGCGTCAGTGGCTACATAAGAGAGGCATTGAACAACCACTCCCCAACCATCGACACTAGCATGATGTAGAACTATGCATAGTCCTGACCCCACACTAGGATCCTAACGATCCCGTGTCGTGGGTAACAGCAATCGGTTGCAAAACGCTGCGTGACAGACAGCGAAGCCGATACGATGTATCTGAAAGTTTTAATTCCATATTAATTTTAATTGCCCCAAATATACGCGCGGAGATGATTTTTTTTTTGTAAAAAGACTGGTTATGGTTATGCATGCTAAATGTACCTAAAATTTTATCGTGATATACTGAGGCAGTTTTACATTAGCAATACGCTTGTAGGTGAATTTGGTGGTGTAAAGCTTGCCTGAGATTAAAATAGGCTTGTTCATTTAGCTGGCGGAGTTTTCGGCATATTGTAGTAATGTATTGTTGCCTGGATTCGCAGCTGCGGAAATCGACGTCTAATCTGTAACATAGCTCGAACGGACGTAGGTTTGTAGTATAAATGGGGCCGCCTCTTTATTATTACATAGTGTGTAGTTTAATAGTTGAATAGTTGTTCGTTTGTTAGGGAAAATTTAATCGTCGAATAGATGTCTATAGTTAAAATAATATAGAGTAATTATGTAATGTGTTAACATTTACCAAATCTCTGTGCAAAGTTCCGTTGATTACTTGTAATTTACGCTGAGATCGTAAAATGTTTTCTTTATAAAGTTATGGAAATGATTCCTTGCAAAATTATACTTCAAAAAAATCAAGTGTTTTCAAAATATACATGTTGGTTGGTGCTTTATTACGTGCATATAAAATATGCATCCTTGAGGTTATTGTTACAAAAATATACTTATTTTTCACTACATACGTAGATATTAGGTTATAGAAACCTGTAAATATTATATTTGCATGTACAATTTAATTTTATTATAATACTAGCGTAAACATATTTAAATAGTAGGTACCCCAACAGCAAGGTGATTCGGTGCCGCATCTTATATAAATATAAAATTCTCGTGTCACAATGTTAGTTACCTTACTCCTCCGAAACAGCTTTACCGATTTTTACCAAATTTTACATGCATATTCAGTAGGTCTGAGAATCGGCTACTATCTATTTTTCATACCCCTAAGTGATAAGGATGGCGTAAAGATCGGGAAGAACGGAAAGTGCTTTTTTCTGTGGGATTATTGACAATTGACAGGACAACGTCTGTCGGGGCAGCTAGTAATAATATATGTTTTGCTGATATTATATGAACCTCATTATCCGTTTGAAATTAGTAAATAAATGTTCAGATCTCGAAAGGAATTTCATAATTGACTGGTTGTTAAGATATTTTTGTCGACATACGAAACTAAATTCAAACACGCGATGTGTAAGTTACTAGAAAACATATGTTAGTCGCATCGTATAAAGCCAGATGTTCACTAGCGAGCAGTAACTGTAATCGTACTTATACAGTAACAAGTTCTACTGTGTACGCATGACACCGTCTTCGGTCATGACATCTCAACGAGCACCATGGTTTTTGGTTAGTGTCGTGCAACGGTTACAGTTACTGTGAGTGATTGAGCACCCGGTTTTATGGTTTTCTTCTAGGCGGTCTCGAATCTCTTTGTTGTGGGTGTTGAATAGGACAGTTCAAGCAAGGCCTACGTAAGTGGTTTTATAAGCGTCTAGTGGGCCGGAAATGACCGCTTTATTTTTGTACCTCAATATTATTCTGCATTTTAATGTCCTCTAACAATATAATAGCCAGTATTAGTGGTTATGTCTGTATTATGATATGAAGCTCAACGCTGTACGAAAATTTATGAAATGTTTAGAGAATCTTCTATGGTTATATAAAAATGTTGATAAAATTATAATGTAGTGCTAGATTTTGATCGCAGGACGCAGTGATGATCAATTTACCTATATCTTATTCACTCTACATTTCTTGTAGTTTATGTATTCTGTCTGTTATAAGTAAATAATGTTGTTCGCGCTACAAAGTTCTCTGACTAAAAGGCCGGGTCTCTAAAGTTGTGTTTTACTAACAATTTGCATAAAAAGTTCTACCTATGCCCCGTATAGATCTAAGTGTTATGCACCTCAATACGATTCTCGATAGTTGCATTGTGTAACATACACGTACGATCATCCCCTCTCGAAGGAGTAAGAATAGCCTCGCCTTTGTAGGTACTACTATGAAGGCGAATATAGTCCACTCATCTAAACAATTCTTCTGTGTCACTATATTCAAAAACATATTATTCATAACTAGCCAAAATCAATAGCTTGCGCAGTAACAAGCGTTGTGTGCGAAGTGTAAGTAAAACTGGTGTTGGAGACGAGGCCTTGCAAAACAGTATTTTCTGTTGGAAAGAATTAATGTTGAACATTAATAGGTTTGAATTATATTGACGGAGATGTTGCGGCGGTTGTGAGATGATTTATAATGATGTTCACTAATTATCTGATTAAAAATAAGTTATATTTTTTGTATAGATATTAGATTCAAGATAAACGGTGATTAAAAATATTATTAAAACAAACTGGTGTTTCTTTAAAAACTTTATTGGGTGTGTTAAATATACCTAATATAATCAAACGCTAATTAAAAATACGCAATAAGGCACAGCCAAGAATTAAAATAGCATAAAATACGTTTACTTATTACAGAAAAAGCTAAAAAATAAACGAAATAAAAGATGTTAAAACTTAAAATCTAATTGTTATCGTTATTCGATTTCAATTGTTCAAATTGGAGACCTCCAACGATTCAAACGCATCCAATTGAATGTTGTTCAATCTGTAAAGAAATAATTACTTTCGTAAAATCTACTGGGGCTTATTTCTGTTTAATACATAACAGTGGGTGTTGTAAACATCTACAGAAAAATACTATTAAGAGGCTGTGAGTCGCTGATTGCTCTTTTTCGAAACGAAAAAAGAAATACTTCTGAACAAGCCACATCTCCTATTTTTATAAACTAAGTATATTACTTCAGGTTCCTACCTAGATTTCTATTAAGCTGAAAACATAATAGCAGAAACTTTTCACGATAAAAATATTATTTCAAAATGATACGTTTTAGAATTTATGATCGAAATATTTTATATACCTACTATTAAAATCAACTTGTGATTTATTGTTAAAGATGGGTAATATGTAGATCTAGATTTCTATTAGACTAGATTTTTGATAAGTAATTATACATAATTTATATCATTAATTTATTCGAAAAGCTAAGGCGGACCACGCGCGGACGTGTGTTTGTCATCATTGCAGCGGTCGGTAGGATTATTTATCGAAGTGATTAAAGATGGGCACATCTTTATTCACATATACTGTACATTATAAAATAGGAGATGTGGCTTGTTCACAAGTATTTCTTTTTTCGTTTCGAACAAAAATAATCGTCGACTGGCAGCGTCTTAATGCGACACTTCCATGCTTATAGACTATAGATTCTATAGCGACTCTATAGTATAGAACATCATTTTAATTGACATATTTAATGCATAGTAGGCTTTTTTACTGGTACAAATATTATAAATCCGAAAGTTTGTGAGTATGTTTGTGGCTCAATCACGACATCAAATTCAAATATGCAATTATATAGCTTATGTCCTGGAATAGCATTAGGACACTTTATATCCAGGTACCACGCAAATAAAGCCGCGGGCGAAAACAAGTAAGGCAATTTCATCAATCTCACCATGACAAGACAAACGGCACTGCGTTCCATTTCCCAAAGTGGTTAAATAGAACGAAACCCGATGTTAGGTATAAATATTTGTGGATCAGTGGACATTATCACACAACACCATCTAGTCCCAAACTAAGCTTCTACTATGTGAACCAGATAACTGATAGAATACTTACATAATTTATGTATAAAACTTACATTTCAAAAGCTGCCTTAATATCTGCTACCTTAGTGGGATGGCAGGCGATGCCAAGCTTGCTCTGCGAAGTGTCAAACAAGGTTGGCAGCCAACGCGCTGCAGCTGCATGAGCAGACTCTGGAGTCACAGCCGAGATTGCGCAAACGAGGTCTCTGAAACATTTTGGATTTACATAATAATAATAGAATCACGACTGTAATCACAAAGTACGGTAGACACCCTCTCAGATCTCCAGGCGCCCAGATCCTTGAAGATGTCTAAAGGGTCCTTCTTCCATTCATCGTTATATTCATTATATCCAAAGGTTGTCTGGAAGAGATCGCTTTTTAGCGATAAGACCGCCCATTGTACAGTGTTTCTTCTAGTTTAAGTTTATCTCTTTATTATTTTGTTTTAATGGTGTACAATAAAGCATTTTTATTCATTCATTCATTCAAAGGGGTTAGTCAGAGGCCCATCTAAAAATTACATTTTGCCCACATTTTGCAGTAGCTAGGCATTTCACACGCGACAGGTTGCAATGATTTTGCGTATTTTAATGCTGTCAGTCGGCAAAGTGTGCTTCAACGTGCCGATAATTAAGCATTCAAGTTTATAGGTGACTAGCTGACCCGTGCCCGCTTCGCTGTGCGTAAGACATTTCTAATACCATCGTTGACTTTTTTGTAGACGTTTTTAAGGTGTACAATACTGTAGTACATTATTTTGATATATCTCGTGGGGTTCAGCCAGCATTTGCAATGTAAGCGCAAAAAAATGTGTTTATTTACGACATCGCATTAGAAACCTCTAAAATTATCAGTGTTTCTCTACTATATTATGCATGTATTACACATATAAACCTTCCTCCTGAATCACTCTATCTATTAAAAAAAACCACATCAAAATCCGTTGTGTAGTTTTAAAGATATAAGCAAACATACATACATACATACGCGGGAAGCGGAAAGCGACTTTGCTTTATACTATGTAGTGATCTGGAAATCCTCTGTCATGTTAGTGTGGATTGTATTTTAGACAAAACCTACAGCTTATGTTTATGCGCTCAGTTGCATAAATGAGAAATGAATCTGTATTCGAAATTTGTCTGTTCTCAAGAGTACAATATGAACATTGAAAAATGATACTATTTACTTACTTATTGTACTGAGGATGGATTTGCCTCAAGTAGTTCATGAGAGACTTTGTGATGACATCGGATGGAGACTTCTCGGTCACCACGGCTTCGTAAACGGACGCGCTTTTTGCCGACGCGAACAGATCGTCGTCAAATTTGGGGTTGGCGAGATATTCCTCCTAAACACCAAAAAAAAAAATATTTTCATTTCTGTTATATAAAAATAAAATAATAAATATTGGCGGACTTTACACACAACGCCATCTAGCCCCAAACTAAGCAAAGCTTGTACTATGGGAACCAGATAACTGATAGAATACGTGTATACTTTTTTTTTTAAATCCATACGTATTATACATAGTAACACCCAGACACAGAACAAACATCTATGTTCATCACACAAATGTTTGCCCTGGTGGGGATCGAACCCACAACCTACAGCGCAGAAGGCAGAGTTACTACCAACTGAGCTGTGAGGTCTGAAAAGAAACGACGATCACTAAAACGTAGTGATTATATGCTCTTTGCTCACGACTTTAATCCCCAAGAACAGTAGAACTTCAACTCATATCCCCAGGCAATAAGATCATTGAAGATGACTAAAAAGGGTAGTCGGAAGCACGTTCAAACATTACATTTGGCACATGCAGTAGTTAGCATTCCATACAAGCATGGGACGTACCAGAATCGACTTAGCCTTGTTGTAAGCGCCGATAGCGTTGGTCGCGCGACTCAACGAGAAGATGATACGGCCGATATCTCTGCTGTTGTCGAGGTAGTAGCTGTAGGCGAGACCACACCCGCGAATCAGGCGCCACATGGGACCCTAGAAATACAATGATTGTTAGAAATAGACGAAATTGACAACTCTATACGAACTCGTATGGCGTTGTCATTTTCGCATCGCAAGTATTACTTTAGAGCTTGTGGGTAAGGGGGCAGGGGTAGGGGCTAGGCCAATTAGCAATACCTCCAGTTGTGTGAAGTAGTTGAGGGCGACGGTAAGCGGTGCAACGTCTCCCAGCGCGTGTCCCAACGGCCCAGGACTGTATTGCCTTAGATGAGAAGACTCCTCCCCACCAACACCCACCACGAACCCACCGCCCCAGTTCGAGAGGAGCGACGCGTCAGAGTACAGCCTCGGACTGCAACAAATATTTTTAAATTAAATTAGTTGACCCGTGCCCGCTTCGCTGTGCGTAAGACATTTCTAATAATACCATCGTGGACTTTTTTGTAGACGTTTTTAAGGTGTACAATACTGTAGTACATTATTTTGATATATCTCGTGGGGTTCAGCCAGCGTTTGCAATGTAAGCGCAAAAAAATGTGTTTATTTACGACATCACATTAGAAACCTCTAAAATTATCAGTGTTTCTCTACTATATTATGCATGTATTATACATATAAACCTTCCTCTTGAATCACTCCATCTAATAAAAAAAACCGCATCAAAATCCGTCGTGTAGTTTTAAAGATATAAGCAAACATACATACATACATACATACATACATACGCGGGAAGCGGAAAGCGACTTTGCTTTATACTATGTAGTGATGAAATAGGATCACGGTAGACATTCCTCATCATTGAAAATGTTTAAAGGCCAGATCAAACGTCATATTTGGCACATGTCTGCATTTTGCATTAAGAAGTAAGCATTCTGTACATGACTGCAAATCTAGCGTTAGCCGCGTGGTAACCTAACAGTTACACGCAGCCGTAACTCCGATTTCTGTGTCGTGAGTAACAGCAACTACGAGTACCTACACTACATAAATCGAGTTGGCTACTAGCATTATTAAATAACCAACAGACGGTCACATACACACAGGAAATTCTATATCGTCCAAGAGTGTGTTATTTTTAATAATTATGGTTTACAATAAATCTATTATATTCTACTGTGGAACAGACTTTTCACAAATGTCATGTAAACACATTTTGCATTTACCAGCAAGCAGCAACCAGCACAGAAGTCATAAACTAATGATACTTCACTACATAGTATAAAGCAAAGTCGCTTCCCACGTCTGTATGTATGTATGTATGTATGCTTATATCATTAAAACTACACAACGGATTTTGATGCGGTTTTTTTTAATAGATAGAGTGATTCAGGAAGACGGTTTATATGTATTAAACCCGTGCGAAGCCGGGGCGGGTCGCTAGTATTTTAATAAAGATGGTGCTCCTTACTCATATTGATGGCACAGCTACACTCCGTATATTATCCTTTCTAATTCGTCTAAATACTTACGCTTGTGGAACAACCTCGTTCTCGCTCGCGAACTTCTTCCAAGGCTCAGCGCTGAGCGTGTATCTGTCGAAGTCCGTCACCAGATGGAGCCACACGTTCCGAGTGATTTTCTTAAAGGCGGCCATTGCTTCAGTGATCGCCGCTTGGGCAGTGTCGCCGCCGGCGTTTACTTTGTCAAAGAGCACTGTGGGATGATAAAATAATAAATATTAGTAGCCATCGCATACAGAGCCATCTAGCCCCAAACTAAGCGAAGCTTGTACTATGGGATAGAATTACTTACTATTTTTTTGTAAATCCATACTTATTTTATTTATAACACCCAGACACAGAACAAATATATATTCATCACACAAATGTTTGTCCTTGGTTGGGAATCGAACCCACAACCTACAGTGCAGAAGGCAGAGTTACCACCAACTGAACTGTGAGGCCAGTCAACAGTAAATGCATTATGTAGTACAAGTACGATCGCCGGATTTAGGCATCCGTGAAATTAGCCATGTGGGCGGAGAAAAAGGTTTTGTGTCATTGAATAAGGTCGAAAATCGTTTGCAGCGCAGCCAAACCGCTAACTTCACGTTTAAAGTGAGATAAAGGTAAACGTTAGTAAAGAACGATAGAACGCCGAATGGAAATTAACCCCTAAGACATACTCAAGGATCTGAGCGCCTGAGAGAATGCCTACCGTACTTGGGGATTACAGTCGCGATCCTATTTCATTTTTAATTTTACTATTGTTTACCTTTGAGGAATTTCTGTTGGCGTAGAAGTGAGCACCAGTGCATATTGCTCTTCTTACTATAGATACTGTCGCGAAGAGTGTCACCCACCATCCTACCACCTTTTCGGCGAATCTAAGAAACCAAAACATTTTGTGTAGTTAAAAGTTCCGGTGCCCAACTGTGGTAGGTTTCACACCACTAAATGATATGAATGCTCGACTTGTTATTAAAATAGCTATATGTATGCCTAAAATATTTGAAAGGTTTCCTCAATTCCTCATGGATTTGGTCCCATTGATAACAATGGGACCAAATAGGAAGTATAAACTCCCGAACAAAATATTTTTTCAATTTGGTTAATTGATTACGAAGTTCCTATTGTATCATATCCGAAACATCGGGAAAATAAATAAAAGGTAATTACGTGATAAAGACTCGTGTAAAAATCTATAGTTACGTCTACAAATAACAAACATAATATTGGTTAAAAATGGTCTTACCTGAGCAACATCATTGATCAACCTCTGAGTGCACACAGACAATCTTTCCTTCGTCAGTTCCGCTGCGTACAGGATTTCGTACAGAAAATTCACTACTTCGTAGTAATCTTCGGGTTCGCACTGAAAACATCACTTTTGTAAGGAAAATTATAAATTATTACCTTATTTCACAAGATGCAAAATAAGTCATTCAAAAGATAGAATATCGTCTTTCTTTTAAAAAACTAAAAACAAAGCGGACTTCATGATGACCCATATAGAGGTGGTATATATTCCAAAAAAATAATGGGACCAAACGGGAAATATCAACAAAAAAAAAAGTTTTTTTTCCAAATTCGTTAATAAATGACGGAGTTTTAAAGTAAAAAAAAATACAACGTAATTGAGACCCTTCCATTTACGAAGTCGGTTAAAGAGGTAGTTAGTTGTGGAGACTCCCTTTACCACATTTAGATTCCAATTAGGTCCGTTATGCGTTAGGGGGTTGAGCCAGCTACATCTGTAGCCAGCCTAGCTCCTCCCAGAAGCACAGAAGCTTCCTGGGGTCTTCACAGGCTTCGAGAAGAGACCTCGGGTTACCGAGGATTTGTGTACTTTGCGCTGTTACGCCCGCGCATTCCAAGACTACGTGGGCAGCTGATTCTTCTTCTGTTAAGCAGCCCCTGCAGAGCGGGCTGTCTGTTGTTCCGATGTTGTTAATGTTAAAAAGGTAACACTTACCCCAGTCTCAAGGAAAAGGAAGTTGCTAAACTCGCCAACGCTGAAATTCCCCGAACTGCCCGCACCAATTTTCATAGAGAAAGTGATAGTCAGTTGCTCCTTCGTAGAGATGATTTCTTGATGAGATATCAGCTGATCTCCGCGACGTACGGGACACTCCGCTAGAGCAGACTTGTAAAGAGGAATCCAGCTGCGAGTCTCGTCGTCTAGGGATGACGTGTCGAAGGTTAGATTGAACTGTGAATAGAAATAATTGCAGGTTTAGAAAAATATTAATATTTTTAATGTTTCCACAAAATGTTCGTACCAGCGGGATACGAACCCGCATCATCGCCTTGAATCGGCAATGCGACACAGTAGTTAAGTTTTTTTTATTTTTAAGCAAATAGTTCTTTTATCTTTAGGTTTTATTTCTAAATCAAGTGTAGCGTGTGCTGCTTTTTGAATTTGTGCTGAAGCTCTTTAGTTATTTTCTTATTGTTGTACGTACTTGAGTAGTAGGTACTTTTAATTATTGTTCTTGTTTGAGCCTTTACCTTGTTCGATTGGCATCACACTGGAGCTCTACATAGCATTAAGGAAAGGATCAGTAAAAAAAAGGTAGACCCCAAGCCGTGTTTGTTGCCTGATTCTTCTAGGCTTGGTCGCGTGGAATCGGCGTAGCTTCACCTAGTTCCTAAGACGTTTCAAAGTGATCCTTGTGATTTTTACAGTCGTGATCTATTTAATATTTACTTATTTAGAGAATTGATACGTACATAAACGAAGTTTGTCTTGAGACTGTCTACTCTCGTGTACAGAGGCACCTCCTTCAAGTCAAAGTGCGGGCACGGCTCAGAGTCCGTGCTCCAAGAAGTGATATTGTGGCACTTCAAATTTGTGCATGATGGTATAGGCACCGCAGCTAATGTTCCCGGTGGGGTATCACGCTGAAAATAAATAAAAGTTATTTGCTATATTAATAGCCGTGTTGGCCGAGTGGGAGGTACCCGTATCGTTGATAGATTGACTCACAAGTCACGTCAGTCAGTTAGTTAGTTTGACCGGCCTCACAGCTCAGTTGGCAGTAACTCTGCTTTCGTCAGAACAAACATCTATGTTTATCACACAAATATTTGCCTTGGATGGGGATCGAATCCACAACCTACAGCGCAGAAGGCAGAGTTACTACCAACTGAGCTGTGAGGCCATATAGCTAGCTATAAACTCGTAGCATGCTATTTTATTTTCCAAATTGTCTAAAGAAGATTTATGAAACAGCCCGTTGATTATATTCTATTTTGGTGCGAAAGATATTTATCATACTTCGTTATATTCGATAGCTTCTTGCAGTTTTTTGTCGTTAGCTGATAATCCTTCCTTGCCGAGGACATCTTTCTTTTCTTCTATTCTTGCCTTTTCCTGTATCGCCATTCTGTTAAAAAAAAAGAGAAAATGCATTCATTATTTCAATCATCGACCACATCGTACTTGGGGATTACAGTCGTGATCCCTTTTTAGGGTTCCGTATCCAAAGGGTAAAATCGGAACCCTATTACTAAGACTTCGCTGTCCGTCTGTCTGTCTGTCCGTCCGTCCGTCTGTCTGTCACAGGGCTGTATCCCGTGAACCGTGATAGCTAGACAGTTGAAATTTTCACAGATTATGTATTAACAACAAATAATAACTAAAAACAGAATAAAATAAATATTTAAGGGGGGCTCCCATACAACATGATTTTTTTGCCGTTTTTATAGATAATGGTACGCAACCCTTCGTGCGCGAGTCCGACTTGCACTTGGCCGGTTTTTTTATTATTTACAAACAAACAAACAATCAAATCTTTCCTCTTTATAATATTAGTATAGATTATGTATCCTAAAGTTTGTGAGGATATTTGTACTTACCTCAATTACAACCAAATGACGAAACGGTTTAGAATGTAACTAGAAACATACATATAGCCTATGTCCTGCAATAGCATATAGGATACTTTTAATCTAGGTACTACGCAAGCGAAGCCGCGAACGGAAGCTAGTAGGGACATACTTGTTTTGGAGATCTATGCTGGGCGTTCCAACAATACAGATGAGGTCGTCAGTGAAATATTTCTGGAGCAAGTCCAACCAGAATACGCCAGTTTCGTTCTTCAAGTCTCGAATAACGGGTTCTGGGTTCAAGCGAGAGATGAACTGAAAAGTAATGGAAATTACAAATGAACTACAACTATTCAAATCATGCAAATTTCTGTTGTACAGAATTGGAATGCCAAATCCCGGTCTGTGGTCCTGTAAACTCCTTAGATTCAGACTCATATGTCTTGGAATAATTTAGAACGTTAAAATACCGGGAGTGAAACCGAAACCCTGGGTTACGCTTAGAAAATCCCGCGATATCGATCGACTGTCAGTTTTAATTAACAATTTTATTTATTTAGATTCAGTATGATGTGTGTATTCGTTGGGGATTCTTATATACATACTCGTATGTCCTAGTATTCAACTGAGCTAGAAAAAGCAGTCGCAAGACATCGAATGTCTCTGAACTCGAATCAAAGTAAATCATTTAAATGTGAGCCTTATTGTCTTTTAAAACATGTACTGTACATTACCTTATAATTTGCTTTACTTAGGGCAGAGTAGGTGTTGATTTTTGTGCGACGGTCTTTATACATACATACATACATACATAAAATCACGCCTGTTTCCCAGAGGGGTAAGCAGAGACCACGGCTTTCCACATGCTACGATCCTGACATACTTCTTTTACTATTTCGATCTTTATATCGACCAACAAGCTGACCCGGCGAACTTCGTATCGCTTTAGAATTAACAAATGTTGTCTTCCGTTCCCGTTACAATTCCCGTTCAATCGTTTTTGTAGCGCACACGAAGAATGCAAAATGTTTAGCAATTTTTTACACCTTGCTTCAAACTATCGTCATTCTTATAAAGAATTTATTACTTTTTCAAAATAAAAAATAGCCTATGTTACTCAGGGATAATGTAGCTTGGTAATGGTGAAAGAATTTTTGAAATCGGTTCAGTAGTTTTTGAGTTTATCCATTACAAACATACAAAAAAACAAAAAATCAAAACTTTTCTCTTTATAATATTAAGTATATGTATAGATAATAAATCTGTACTTACATCTTGCTCGGTTTGAGAGTATAGCGCATCGGCTATACTTCTGAAAGCAATGACGCTGTGGCAATCAGAGTCGAGGACCGCGAGGTTCTCGCGCAGGAACTTCTTTAGCAGGCGTCTGATTCGCTCAATGTCTATAACCTGTGAAACATAAAGATCAAGTTCAGTTTTGTACAAAAAAAATACAAAAAGTATTTATTTCAATAAAGTCAAAAGGGTAATTTTGTATCATCTTAGTAGCTAGGTAAAGCTACGCGGTTATTAAAAAACCGGCCAAGTGCGAGTCGGACTCGCGCACGAAGTGTTCCGTACTATTGTCAAAACGGCAAAAAAATCATGTTTGTTGTACGGGACTTAAATATTAATTTTATTTTAGTTTTAGTATTTGTTGTTATAGCAGCAACAGAAACACATAATCTGTGAAAATTTCAACCATCTAGCTATTACGGTTCATGAGATACAGCCCTATGACAGACAGACGGACATTGAAATCATAGTAATAGGGTCCCGTTTTTACGGAACCCTAAAAAATAAATAATAAATTTATTTTGTGTCAACATATCATACATAGTAACTAAATAATATTAGGGTGAGTTTCTACTGACACGGAGCCGTGCTCGAAATTTTTCGGTCAACTATTTCGAGCATTGTGATATAAAAAACTTAGGCTCACGACTGTAATCCACCAGTATAGACAAACTCTTAGATCTTTAGGCGTTGAGATCTTAGAACATCCTCACCTTTCGGATTAATAATATGATAAGGATTTACCTCTTCTCCTTCCTTGAGTGCCTTCAAGCATTTCAGTCCCTCATCCTTAGCTTGCTCAAGCTTGTCCACGGGTACATTGTCCATTTGGATGCTAATGCTTGTTACCAAGTTCTCTCTCAGGTTGTATGATATCTGCATAGGAATAGATCACTCAAATCACTACATAGTATAAAGCAAAGTCGCTTTCCGCTTCCCGCGTCTGTATGTAATATGTATGTATGTATGTTTGCTTATATCTTTAAAACTACACAACGGATTTTGATGCGGTTTTTTTTAATAGATAGAGTGATTCAGGAGGAAGGTTTATATGTATAATAACATGCTACCCGTGCGAAGCCGGGGCGGGTCGCTAGTTGAGTATAAAATACTTTACAAGTTATTAATTAAAACGTCATATTCCTTACTAGCTGTCGTAATACGACACAACATTGTTCGACCAATCGAGTTCCGCGACAGAATTCAAATACAAGGTAACTATTTCTAATGGAGCAACACGTCATGGCCATGCAAAGTCGCATTTGTTTGACGGTGCGTTTGAATTTCATGTATGTTTTTGTCGCGCATCAACATCACGCTCAAAAAATTAATAATTTAGGTGAAGGTGGTGAAATTATCAATTTTGACGAATTTTTGTATGCAAATATAGATTTGACTTAGGCAAAGCATAATTAGCTTTGATAGAGCCATCTTCTCGGTCTGGACACGTTGGCATTGTCGGACGACCGACTTGTTTTCGCAATACGAGTAACCGATTTTGTCGTAATTTTTTTTTGTCTGCCAAATTTGCATCAACGCTATTTAGCGATTACTTGACTAAGTTTATTGTTAATTTGCTTTTTCGCTGTAATTAATATATTATCTTTTTTTTTTAGTCATACATCGCCTGCCAATGCGTCCTCCCTCTCGACGAGGCGTAACTGCAGCGGTGCCGCTGCGGTTTCGCACAGGTAACGCAGCAGAATCGCGACCGCAGTCATTTCCTTCTGCGACGAGCTGTCGGTCAGTAGCGGACCGCGCCATGCAAACAGGACCTGCAAATATAATTTATCAATTTCTAATATATACATATATTCAATATTCAATTCATTTATTTCAATCAACAAAGGATCATTTTGTTAGCACCTACACTAGACATAAAATTATACAAACATTTATTTTTGTTTGTCAGTACATTAACCCTACAGCAGTAGTTCATGTACTGACAATCAAATCTACTAGAAAATACGTTCAGAATGGTGTTGGGGCTGGCCCGCACTCTGCGCACCAGTGATGTGCACCGCTTGCGCATTGTGGTATAAAAGCAGTCCACTCCTGCGTCGGCGAACATCCCCGATGCGCTACAGAATCGAGGTAGCCCCACCAGCACTCTAACGCGTTGTTATATTGAATACGTAGTAATACTAATATCTATACTAATATTATAAAGAGCAAACATTTTGTAAGTTTGTAGCAAATAAACTCAAAAACTACTGAACTGATTTCAAGAAATCCTTCACTATTCGAATGCTACGTTTACATTATCTCTGAGTAACAAAGGCTATATTTATTACTCGAAAAAAATAGGGATCCCTACTAAAACTTTAATAATGTAACTCAAGGTGTCAAAATAATAGCCACAAAATCATTAATACACTCGTGCGACGCCGCACTATGGGAAGATCGGGTCATTTTCAGTTTCAGGTCATAAATCTATAACTTTCATGTCAGCAAAGATATTCACATGTTTTTTTTAATTATAATCTTGTGTTTAATAAGGTTTTTAAATAAGATACACAGCATAGGTATAAATGTATCTATACTAATATTATAAAGAGGAAAGATATGATTGTTTGTTTGTTTGTAACGAATAGGCTCCGAAACTACTGGACCGATTTGAAAAATTCTTTTAGAATCCTACATTATCCCTGATGAACACAGGCTATAGAATATTTTCAAAAACGTTAGGGATCCGTATGAAAACTTCGATAATGTAATCCAAGGTGTGAAAAAAAATCCTTATATCGCGTACGCTGCGGAAATTATTGACAATAAGAGCAAAGCGTTGTACTACAGTTTTAAAGAGGACATCAATATCTACAAACAAGTCAACAATACCATATGTCTAACTATTAGGGATCCGTATGAAAACTTCGATAACGTGGGTTACGTTATCGAAGTTTTCATACATTGATTCAACATGTGAATAAAAAGCAAAAAAATCCTTATATCACGTACGCTGCAAAAATTATTGACAATAGATCAAAGTGATGTACTGCAGTTTTAAAGATTACATCAATATTAACAAAAGTCAGCAATATCATAATTATGTCCAACTATTACAGTTATGTCACAATAACTACTTTTTCATGTTAAAATATGCAATAAGTAACGCCGCCTGTACAAACTAGGCCACATTATTCGTACCTGGTCCTGGGTATCAATCCTTATCCAAAAAAATCACTTCATTTTCAAGGCCATATCAGTACCTGTAAATTACTTTTTTAATTATACCATTCCCAAATTCCATACCATTCAAAGTTATTATGAGTGTAATAATCTATAGGTACTAAATATTATTATGAGGAAAGATGTTTTGTATATTTGTATGGAATAAATCCAAAAACGAATGGATCGATTTCAAAAAATCGTTTACCATTAGAATGCTACCATTATCTTTGAGTAACATAGGCTATAATTTATTGTTTGAAAAAAATAGGGATCCCTATTTTTTTTCTTCGGTAATGTAACTAACTGTCAGTCAATCAGTCAGTCAGTCAGTCAGTCAATCGATCAGTCCATCAATCGATCAGTCAATCAGTCCATCAATCGATCAGTCAATCAGTCAATCAGTCAGTCAGTCTTTCAGTCCATCAATCGATCAGTCTGTCAATCGATCAGTCCATCAATCCATCAGTCGATCAGTTCATCAATCGATCAGTCCATCAATCCATCAGTCGATCAGTCCATCAATCGATCAGTCCATCAATCGATCAGTCTGTCAATCGATCAGTCTATCAATCGATCAGTCCATCAGTCCAGCAATCCATCAGTCCATCAATCGATCAGTCCATCAATCATCATTCCATCAGTCTATCAATCGATGAGTCCATCAATCGATCAGTCCATCAATCGATCAGTCAATCAGTCAAACAGTCCATCAATCGATCAGTCTGTCAATCGATCAGTCCATCAATCGTTCAGTCCGTCAATCGATCAGTCCATCAATCGATCAGTCCATCAATCGATCAGAGCATCAATCGATCAGTCTGTCAATCGATCAGTCCATCAATCGATCAGTCCATCAATCGATGAGTCCATCAATCGATCAGTCAATCAGTCAAACAGTCCATCAATCGATCAGTCTGTCAATCGATCAGTCCATCAATCGTTCAGTCCGTCAATCGATCAGTCCATCAATCGATCAGTCTGTCAATCGATCAGTCCATCAATCGATCAGTCCAACAGTCAATCAGTCCATCAATCGATCAGTCAATCAGACTGTCAATCGATCAGTCAATCAGACTGTCAATCGATCAGTCCATCAATCGATCAGGCCATCAGTCCGTCAATCGATCAGTCAATCAGTCCATCAATCGATCAGTCCATTAGTCAATCAGTCAATTGATGGACTGAACGATGTATGGACTGGTCGATTGATGGACTGATCGATTGATGGACAGATTGACAGATTGACTGACTGACTGACTGACTTTCTGATTGACTGATCGATTGATGGACTGATCGATTGATGGACTGATGGACTGATCGATTGATGGACTGAACGATTGATGGAGTGATCGATTGACGGACTGATTGACTGATAGATTGATCGACTGATGGACTGATTGACTGACTGACTGACTGTTTAATTGACAGACAGATCTATTTAAGCACAGCCTAAACCACTGGCATAAAATTGAAATTTGGGGGGTATATTCCTCTTTGGGTGTAAAGGAATTCCCGAAATTCAACCCCTGAAAATCTGTGTGAAAATATCTTTACGCGAACAAAGTTGCGAGGGTTTCCACTAATCTATACTACTATAATATAATATAATTACTATACTATAAATGTTTGTTTGTTTGTAACGAATAGGCTCCGAAACTACTGGACCGATTTGAAAAATTCTTTTACCATTAGAATCCTACATTATCCCTGATGAACATAGGCTTTAGAATATTTTCAAAAACGTTAGGGATCCGTATGAAAACTTCGATAATGAAAAAAAACAAAAAAATCCTTATATCGCGTACGCTGCGGAAATTATTGACAATAGAGCAAAGTACACTGCAGTTTTAATGATTACATCAATATTAACAAAAGTCAGCAATACCATAATATGTCCAACTATTACAGTTATGTCACAATAACTACTTTTTCATGTTAAAATATGCAATAAGTAACGCCGCTTGTACAAACTAGGCCACATTATTCGTATCGTACCTGGGTATTAAACCTTATCCAAAAAAATCACTTCATTTTCAAGGCCATATCAGTACCTGTAAATTACTTTTTTTAATTATACCATTCCCAAATTCCATACCATTCAAAAGTTATTATGAGTGTAATAATCTATAGGTACTAATATTATTATGAGGAAAGATGTTTTGTACAAGGTGTCTCAAAAGTAAGTTCACATTTGCTTATCTTATTACGCGAAAGCAACTATTCTGAGGGGCGCGGGGGGTATGTCAGTCGGTAGTCTGGCTCTTGAGAATTTAGTCGCTATGGAGCGTTTCTCTGGTGCGGACCGTGCGTTGTGCGTACGTGAGTTTTACAAAAACGGTAATTCGGCGACTGTAGCGCGTAGAAAATTCTGCAGTATTCGACATATTCGTCACTTAAATGATGCGCCTAGCACTCGATTCATTGCAAAATGATGTACAAAATTCAGTACCCGTACAAAATTCAGTTGGTGCAAGAACTGAAGCCTCAAGATGCTGGTCAGAGGCTTGACTTTGTAAATCAGATGATTGAGCGCTTTCCAACGTTCACCAACATCTTGTTTTCCGATGAAGCCCATTTTCACCTGAATGGGCATGTAAACAAGCAAAATTGTCGTTACTGGAGTGCAACCAATCCAAAACAAAAACATCAGAAACCGCTACATTCACCCAAAGTCACAATATGGGCAGCGATGTCGGCGCGAGGAATTATCGGCCCTTACTTTTTTGAAGATGGAAGGGGACGCACGCTCACAGTGAATTCAGAGCGTTATGTGGAGATGTTAGACGAGTTTTTCGTGCCCCAACTGCAAAACTTTCCTGGTTACAACCAAAGAACATGGTTCCAGCAGGATGGAGCAACTTCACACACGTCCAACAGATCTCTGCCTCGAGTTCGAGAAATTTTTCCGAACAAATTAATCTCCAGGCGAGGTGACATAAATTGGCCTCCACGGAGTCCCGATTTAACACCTATGGATTTTTTCCTGTGGGGTTATGTCAAATCAAAAGTTTACGCTAATAAACCGACTTCCCTGGCACAATTAAAAGAAAATATCCGTCATGAAATGGCAGCCATCACGGAGACTACCTGCCGAGCTGTCATAGGCAATTTTAGTGCCCGACTAAATGAATGCCGAGAGCGCAACGGTTTACATTTGGACGATGTTATTTTTAAAAAATAAATTCCCAAACAGTGTACTTCAATATATAATAAACATTTTTTCAATAAAGCTAAGATTTTTCTTTTAAAAAAAGATTTAAATGTGAACTTTCTTTTGAGACACCTTGTATTTTGTATGGAATAATTTCAAAAAATCGTTTACCATTTAATGCTACATTATCTCTGAGTAACATAGGCTATATTTATTGTTTGAAAAAAAACCCTAACCTTGTAACCTTGGGTAAAAAAATACCCATAAAATCGTTATAATACGTTACTCCCGTGCGGAGCCTGGGCGGACTGCTAGTTTTTAATAATTAAAAAAAAATATTTGTAAGTAAAGTTAAAGTAATTAAATATATTCCAGTTATATTTAAATAGCTAATGATAAATATTATGAAAGTAAGATTACATAGAAACATTAAGACTGATTTTTATGTATACCTACTTCAGCTAAAAGTAAATTAATCAAGAAAAAAAAATAGAAATAGAAATAAAAATCGTCCACAAGTTCTAAAGCTTCATTCAGAAGTTCCATAGTCTTCTTATGATAAGGTTTTCTTAAACTTGTTATGTATGGGTCTGAAGTATATAAAAGTGTATGTAAGACGTCTTCGTTTGTGGCTGTTCTTGAGCATTTTCTTGCATGATGAAGTCTGAATCCTAATAATATTATAAATGTGAAAGTTTGTGAGTTTGTATGTATGTTTGTTCCTCAATCAGGCCTAAACGACAAAACGGATTAAGTTGAAATTTGTAGATGTAGATATACTATCCGAACAAATAATAGACTATTTTAAAATATAAATAACATCCCCAAAACGATAAAAAACGCAAAAGAGATGATTTCTGTATAGATGGCGCTGGTGTGCAACAAATCTGACATCACAGACTAAAAACATTTAGTCTTTTCTATTCGATTATTGAAATTTGACAGGACAACATCTGTCACGGGTCGGCTAGTGACTTGATAAAAACTATTATTCAGTTTGTGGTAATGCGGTTTTTGATATAATTTAATGATATATTTTTAAACTCATGAGAACTAAAATATATGGAGAGAAAAATTCTATATTGTATATTTAGTAAAACCACAAAAGATAAAATACAATAATTGATAAAAAATAAAATTACAACGTAAGAACATACTCTTAATTTTCATACTAACAATTTTTTTTAATACTTTACAGTTTAATGTATTAACAAATGATACCGAACTGAAACTGCAAAAAAAAAATATGTCTCTTTAAACTACATTAAATTAACTATATTATAACACCATTTCCAGAACTTCGGCAAGCTTCGGCAAATGTCAAAACTCTAATCGAAAACGTAAGAGGAGACAAAATTTTATGTCATGAGATAACATGTCTGGTTCGTTGATATACAAAAAAAGTACATTTTTATGTACATAATAAAAAAGTACATTTCTTAGCCTTCCTAAAATATGGTATCACAGTATCACACTAGTATGTTGCCTATCGTTATGACACTATAAAATAATTACAAACAAGCCGTAATTCGAGACTTATTTTCATATTTTTTTTGTTTGTCCTAATTAAATGCTCCTTGTTACCATATAGGAGAAATTAAAAATTTAAATCATGTTTATATTAAAAGAGTAATCTTTTAGCTTACACTTCGGGGTGCTGCATATGTATCCGTAGGTTTTTGCAAAAAGCATTTATGGCCAGCCTTACTTAGGCCCGTTCCCATTGTGCGCCGGGGCGGACTGCTAGTCTATACATATAATAAAACAAGTGCGAGTCGGACTCGCGCACGAAGGGTTCCGTACCATTATCTATAAAAACGGCAAAAAAATCATGTTTGTTGTATGGGAGCCCACCAACAACAGAAATACATAATCTGTGAAAATTTCAACTGTCTAGCTGTCTAGCGGTTCATGAGATACAGCCCTGTGACAGACAGACGGACAGACGGACGGACGGACAGACGGACAGACAGACAGACAGCGAAGTCTTAGTAATAGGGTTCCGATTTTACCCCTTGGGTACGGAACCCTAAAAATCAATGCCACTTTTGGTTGTAATTTTAAAACTCAAGACGGAAGAAAACATTTTAAGACGGGCTCACCAATCCAAACCAAATGTTTAAGCTTTGTTTGGACTATTTAGTAGATGGTTTATGTGAAGTTTGCACAAAATCGGTAGACTTTTTATCCACCCGTGCGAAGCCGGGGCGAGCAGCTAGTAATTCATATAACTTGAAACGGACTAACATTTCAATAAAGCTGTCATTTAATAGACATTTTCAACGACATATGTCATGCTTTTGGAGGCTGGTACCCAACTGCCTTCTCTCATTTAATTAGTTAATATTTGATTAATTTTAAAAAGCGTCTCCGAGTTGAAAATGAAAAGTACCCAAAAAATATTACTAAATAGTTCCAGCCATTCTCAAGTGATGCATTCACATTTTTATTTATAAAGATTTACCTGGCCACAGTCTTCGGTATCAGCGGGCCATTGCACTTTCATCTCTCCATAGTTTGGTGGTGGTGGAATGGTCGTCCACGGCTTTACCCATGCTTCAGGTTCTGCTTCTGCTCTCTGTAAGACACAAAATGACCCTTATGAGTTGCTTAAAGGTTCCAATCCAGAGGTCTCCAAACTATTTTGTGTTGTGGACCACTTGCTATGTTTTTCTGATTTCATTAGAAATCAAAATTAAACTAAAATGAGATCTCCTGGTTTTAACCCCTACGTACATCTCGCTAGTCGTAGTCGACCCCTATGGTCGATATAGACCACTTTGGAGATCATTGTGCTTTTTTTAAACATTAGTCTTATAGGTGCTACAGATATCCATAAGTATACGGTTGGTAGCCCTGTCTTCTTTCATTCTTCCAGGACTGTAAAAATAGATCATAGTTGCTAGATGAGGAATTCAATGTCACCTTAACTCACAGAATGCATTTTATTTTTAGTCCATTGGGTAAATTAATATGACCCGACTATTCTGTTTCAATGTCGACTATACCTACACTCAGAACAATAATGTCTCTATTATTATCTTACAAGAAAGATATTTTTTTGTATATATTTGTTCAAGGAAACTAAAATAATTCATCATTTGTATTGAATTCTTTAAGTACAGGGTGTACTTAAAGAATTCAATAAAAAAAAACTTCCTACAACAGTTGTAAGAAGTTCAAGGCTGAATTAAACATTTAGTACTGCATTTTTGTGTCAGTTATCAAATTGAATTGATGATGCTCATGCGCTTCTAAACAGGCACCTAATTTACAATTGGACATGGTTATGCAGAAAGGACTCATTTAATTGACTCCTAAATGAGTCAGTCAAAGTGATCTTTGAGGTGGGGTTTTTCATTCAGCAAAAACATACAAAGTAAAAACAAAATAACTAAGAAATACTCGTATAAGGACACACCAAACCACAATTGGCCGGTATTTTTTTATCCTTAACGACCCAACCTGTCCGCAATAAATCTAGAAAAGCTTAATTTTAAGGAAACACAAAACTACATTGTCGTTGATAGATACAATTGATTTAGCCCTTAAGAAAATGACAAAAAAATAAAAGAAACAAAGAATTCATCATACAACATCACCAAAGAATACCAGTCTCAACTTGAAATGTCAATCTATACTAATATTATAAATGCCAAGTAACTCTGTCTGTGACGTTATAACGGCTAAACCACTGCGCCGGTTGTGATGAAATTTCATATAGAGATAGGACTATAGGACATAGGCTACTTTTTTCCCCTAATATTTTCTATAGATTTTCAGGAATTTCAATGTTTAACGATAAAGTCGTCAAAAAACGATTTCCTGAATTTATGCAGACAAAATCGCAGTTAAAAGGTAGTAATAATATGAATATCAGATAATATATGGCCGCCCATTGTAAATTTATGTTTGTTGTTACTTACTATTTATTACTTTGTGTGAATTTTGTCCTTTCTGCATAACTACATCCAATGCACAATTCACAACTCACCTTAGCAATGATGTCATCCTCAACAATAGCTATCGCTCTGAATACATCTTCAGCCTGAATCTGGCCAGTTAGAATGATGGTGAGGTTTTCCGGACGGTAAAACTTCTTGTGGAAGTCTCTTACCTGAAATTAATTGAATAACATCAAACATCTCCAAAATAAACCAGTGTCTGGAATAATTTGAATAAATAAAAATAACATGGTTGATCTAGCCCTAAACTGAGCAAAGCTTGTACTACAAGATAATTGTTTTTTTTTTAATTCATGCGTAGAATACCCAATCAAACTTCTATGTTAATCAATCAAATGTTTTTCCTAGGAGGAAATCGAACCCAGAACATACAGAGAAGAAGGCAGAGTTGCTACTAACTGAGCTGTGAGGCCAGTCAACAAAGAGGGTTTTATGTATGTAAAAATACATCTTCGCTTTCTAGTCCTATCCCATTCCATGTGAGCTCAGCGAATGTAGAAAAAAAAGTTTGTACAACATCATATCATTTATAGAAAATCTTGGAAATATTTACAAAAACCTACTTTAGTATTATCGGTAGACTCCCTCAAGTTTTTCATGATGCCACCAGTCTCAAATGCATAGCCGCTGTTCGGATACATAGCTCGCTGCACTTGCAATTCACATCTGCAAGATTGAAGAATAGCATATTATATCACAAACTACAATAACAGTGATTCAAGCCACAGTATGAGATCATGAACTTGATTGATCATGACTTCATGACAGAAAGAAATATTGTAAACTAGCCTCCTTAAACTCCAAGTCTAGTAGGCGTGCCTACCTAGCCTCAATCACACCGAAACTACCAAACAGATGATGCAAGAGACTTGGAATATACCTACATATTTTATATAGCTTGCACTGGAATTCATTTCAATTAATTCAATTATTAATTCAAAACAATAGTTACTCTACAATTTGTAACTATCTTACAACTAGAACTGAGTAACTGACGGACAAATAGCAAAAAGGCTACTTTCTTACCACGTAAGTTAAGCCTTGGGCGGAATCAATAGTAAAGCTAGTATTTAATAAGCAAGTCATCAACTTGGAATTGTGTAAACACCTCACAATAATACATGTTTAACCACTAAATATTTAGTAGTTTACTAGATACTCTATAAAAGTAACTCACCTACTATCAGCTGTATTTTCTCGGCCCTGCATTTCACAGTACACCACACCAGCATCCTCTCCCTCCCCGTCCACATGATGAACCTCCGTGATAAACCCATGCTCGGTCAATGTCGGAAACAGAATATGGTCCAGATAAATCGGCAGTAACGTCAGCATTCCCTCATCGCCAGCAGTGCTGACGGTGTAACAAGTATGATCGACGTCAGTCCAAGCATTGGTTCCCTGAGCCATGCAACGGTTCGCGGCCAGGTCCAATATTCCTTTGGTAGGGTAGCGTGCAGAGCCAAGGAAAATGAGATGCTCCAGGGTATGCGGTAAGCCGTCATCATCGTTCGCTTCGGTAGCTACGAAATAAAATATTCTCACGTCAAATTCACCATTCACCGGCCGGGCAAACGACATCTATTTTACCATATCATTTTTACAAAAACTATTTAATGATAGGTAGAACTTACCAAGACTGAAATACGCGTCAACAACAGGACCTTCGACTTCCCCAATGATCACAGTGATGCCGGTCTTCTCCGACACGTACTTGCTAACCGGAATAATATCCGAAGCTTTTGTTGAAGATATGAGTTTATAATGGGTCATATTGGTTAGCGGTTTTTCTCCCCTCAAAATATGAAAAAAAAATAAAACCCACAAACTAAAGTTTGTTCAGTAAAAATCGCAAGAAATAACCTGCAGCCACCAACAGCCACCAACACCAACCACCACTGCAGGGAGTGAGAGAAGAGTTTGAGTTTGAGAAGAGTGAGTGAGTGAGTGAGTGAGACTGTGAAGTGACAAGTGAGTGAGCACGCACGCAACGGATACTTCAGTCCAAGCCGTGTCAAGCTATCTAATTTAGGGGTTCCGGGTTCCGATTATAATATAACGCGATTACACGACCATCGCGCCAATACGTCGCAAACTGTACTATACGTATTTACAGTAGACAGTAGGTATAGTACGGTCGCGGGTCGGCGGCCCTTGACTTACGTGATTTAGGTAGGTATATAGTTTAAGGTCGTCAAATTCAGCATCGCAAGCAGTGAGCCAGCTGAGCAAGAGCTCGCGAGTGCTTTAGTTATTATAAAACAACCCCTCAATCCCCAAGCGAACGCCGGCGTTCGGGCAGTGACGTCACTGCGCAAGGGTTTTTTTGAAAATTTATTATTTGGTAACCCGAAGAGCTATCGCTTCCGGGTTTTGACTGTTACGAAGCTGACAGATGACAGTATCGTTCTGTGTAACAAAACCATTCACTTCCGGATCCGAAATAATGTTTCCGCGCAAATTTAAAATTATTTTTTTTTCGCGCCATTTTTTTTAAACCAAAAAAATTCACTAAAAATCCATTTATTTAGTTTATTATAAAGTTTCTTATTTATTTGGTAAACAATAGCTATTGTTATGATATAAAAAAGAAACTTCATTTAAATTGCTTTGAATTTTTTTTTATGAATTTTTTAAATAATTTTTAATTTTTTTTTTATTACCCTATTTATTTTTTCCAAAAAAGGTTATTTACACTCTAAATTGCATTTATAGATAAGTTTGTAGAAAATTTCACGGAGAATCCAAAAATATATAGATGTCTATATCTTTTCATGCAAAATAACGAGATATAGGTGAAATAGTGCATGTTGGGCGTGACGGCGGCGTGTCGGGGCGTGATTCAAAAAAAACTGTCAAGACTTTATGGGTTTTATGTAAAAGTACCTAAATTACTAAGGCACGGTGACTACCTAATTGATAATCGTAGTCACCTCTGCAGGATATTATAATTGTAAGGAAACTATAAGGATTCCTTGTCAGACTTTTGAACCCAAAAAAGTACCTACCTTATCTGTGCTGCCAGGCCTTCACTACATTATTCTTTATTATAGTAAAGTAAAGACTATCATTTCAAGAAAAAAAGGTGCATACATAAAAATATTTTAAAGAAAGAAGGTTTATTTATAAAATAGTATTCACAGTTTTGCAGAAATAATAATCTATGTCAAAAGAAAGAGTTGGCGTCGAGACTAATTAGTAGAGCAACTTAAAACTAGATGGCGCTACTAGTTTACTTACCCAATCTTGAATCGCGCAGACAAAAATTGAACGGCTCAATTTCTCTACTTATCCACAAAAAAAAAAAATTCTATGCTCCTATCGTGATTGTCTGGTACGATTTCTACCAGACAATCACGATAGTTTTAATTCTACATATTTTTTTATTCGTTTTATTTCGGTTCGAGAAGCGCGGCATAGAAAAAAATAAATTTTGTGGATAGGTAGAGAAATTGAGCCGTGCATTATGGCTTGCTTACCTACATTGTGTTACACAAAAGTCATTGTGCACTTCATTATGAGCAACGCCCATTTCTCGAAACGTCAGCAATACAAGTAAATTACGTGGATAATTAGCCGTACATACTTATTTCTATTTAAAATATTATGTATGTGCTTGCAGTTATTTAATTTTGATAAAAAATTGTTAAACATCCAAAATTTCCCTATTTTATAACATTTTAACACAGGCATAAAATTACAATACCAAGGACTTAACTACTACACCTACACCTATAATATACGTAGGTAGGTACCTACAAGATTAGTGGGTATAAAACATCGACTACATCTACATGTCGATGGTATAAAATGTCATCAAGAATCGCTCCCTCAACATATTTATCATCAATCTCATCGCATAAGTCATTAGAACCGCAATTATTGCCGATGGAAATCTAGTACTTTGCAAAGACTTGATATTTACAATGTTTTTTATTCGGCACATTATCTTGCATGTCTGCATGAAATGCATCGTTTCTATCTCCCACGGTGTGTGGTACTATTAGCTATGCTGTGACACGGCGACGATTACCCACACCACACGTAGGTATACATTATCCGTAGAATGATCATTTTATTTAGACGACTGACAGGTTACCTTTTTTATCTGGTCTTTTAAAATATAAAATAATATTATCTAATATACTATAGGTAAGTAGGTACATACCGTGTGCCTCAAAATTTGCTAAACCTATTTAGACATCTAAAAAGATCTGAGCACCTGAGCCAAGTACGATAGACGTCCGTCTATCGTACTTGGCGATTACAGTCGTGTTCCTATTTTTTTTATATCTTCTAATATATAAAATTTCCATGTCACAATGTTAGTTACCGTACTCCTCCGAAACAGCTTGACCGATTCTCATGAAATTTTGTGAGCATATTGAGTAGGTCTGAGAATCGACCAACATCTATTTTTCATACCCCTAAGTGTTAAGGGTGGCGTAAAGATCGGGAAAAACGGAAAGTGCTTTATTCTGTGGGATTATTGACATTTGACAGGACAACGTCTGTCGGGACAGCTAGTTACTATGTATAAATCAGTCGTAGGTAAACAAATTGTAATCGAGTTTCTTTCATAAATTAAAGCATGTTTGTGTATTTTATTTGACGTCGCCTCTGTGCATTTACCATAATTAAGAAAGAAAGAAAAAACATATATTTGCTCCAAAGGCACAACACAATTATTGAATAAAAGAAAACAAAAAAACAATTAACAGCAGATTGTGCCATGTGGGGGCAAATAGGTCCCCGTCTCAGCATTGAGCCGCACAGCACCGAACCTAGGGAGTAGGCGAAGCGCGGTGCGTATAAATGTCAATAATATTAATTAATAAACCTTACAATAAACCAATTTTGTTTCAAGATATAACGTACGAATATACTAGTGCCTATACAAGTACGTACCTATAGGTGGGTATTAAGTATTATCAGTACAATCACTTGGCCACCCCACCGGGCGACTTCCGCAGCCGACTTCGCTCACACTGAATCGCAACCTCGCGGGCTCGAGACGCAACATCGTGCGGCCGGGAAAGTTACGAAAATAACTTTCTCTAATCGCGAAGTGTTATTTAAAGTGTTTTTTTTCATTGGAAAAAAATATATTGGTAAGTGTTTTTTATTAGTTTTTGTTTGTTTTTAAAGGTATCGTTTCTTGACTCAAGACAACAAAATGGGTTAAAATATCTCAATTTATTTTAAAATTATTATGCAGATATGAATAATCATTTAACTATGGTATTTTGAATTATGGTAATGCAATGATGAAACGATTAGAAATAATTACATTACTACCAAAACCCTTTACGTTGGGATGGGACCTTTGCAGTAGTCTTTTCTAAATAAGATATCGGGACAGCACAATACATTGCAATACCTACTTATCATTTATTTATCTATCCTATTAATATATTGACGCACATTTCAAATCCGATAATTAATTAAATACCCAAGTACTACTTACATAGATAGATAGTTTTTGCCAGCGGCTTCGCTTACGTCCGTTTACCTATATACCTATATCTGTAGGTACCTATATACCTACTCTGTTACTACTGTTATTGCATATTTGCACTTGTCACACATTGTAATTATTATTTTAACATGCGATTGATTTTTGTTTTGCTCTTAGGTACCTACCTACATAATGTAGGTACTCGTACTATAAAGAAAACATACTTAATATCTCCATGCTATAATTATTTAATCGCTGTTGTTTGTTTACCTAAGTATCGATAAAATGTCAGACCAGATGGTAGTTCGCTACCACAGGATATCAGAACTTGAATATAACCATATCTACAGATACCTATGCGCTACCTTCCATTATACAATTTTATAAAATTTATAAACTAAAGTTAATTATCTTAAAATAATAATACCTAATTAGAAATACTCGTTATCATAATCAATAATTATGGTAAAAATTATATCTTATCTAGGCAGTTGCGTAACCAATTGTGATAATAATGAACTAATATGTAAAGTAGTTTTATGTATCTTTTAATATTAAAATGATACACACAAAAAATATTTTATCTAGAAGAATGACAGGTTATCTTTCTATGACCCCTTATGCGTTTACTAGAGCAGTTTCGAAATATTCTAATGATGACTAGGACCTTTTATTTATACTTTTTTACCCAATTTGTTCGTAGGTACTACACAGCAATTATCTTACTGCGTTATTGCGTTTTTTTACTATCTCAAAAATCAAAACGAGAAATTATTGCTCAACACACTATTGCAATAGACTATTATTTCATCAATAAGTAGGTACCTACTAACTTTACTTATCTCTCACCTATTTGTATAGTCACGAATCTGGTGAGTTATGAAGAGTTTTCACTCACCTTAGGTATTGCCTATTTAAAGGGTACTGCTATGTACCTACGAGCAAGTAGGTAGGTACCTATGTTCATTGAAACTCGTAGAGCGCTCTTTAGTAGTATTTTCCTGCATTCTCTTTCTATTTTCTTGATTTTCCCTATACTCAAAGATGACACACACACACACGTATCACAAATATCAACTCGTATCAGTTCTATCAATCAGACGAAATTTAAGTTTTTTTTATTTAGATGTAACTGCTTGCTTCTAAGTACCTACGGTAGATAAACTGGTATTTAGAGAAGTATATAAATATGTATGAGAGGTACTTGATGTAGGTACAGTACCATAATTTTAGGTAAACCTGTTTAATAAAATTAAAAAAAAACATAAATCATTTAATAAAAAAATCCATAGTAGGTAATGATGTAATAAGGTTGAATTACAAAAATTGTCAATGTCATATGTCAGACCAATATTTTACTGAGGAAATATCTTTGCAAAATGTCAACCAGTTTAGTTAGAACAAGAATATCTTGTTTAAATTAATGTAATGTAAATGAATATACATAATGTAAATTAATGTAACTTATATCTAACCATCAACAATCCAATCCATTATTATTATCAATCATGGTTCTGACGGTTTTCAATCCATCCCATAATTAGGTAAAGGTACCTACTCCAGACAATTTGTGATTTTGTAAGTTTGAATGTACGAGGTAATTTATGAATTTACACAACCACAACCGATTCTAAAAATATTTCACTGATGGAAAACTCCTTGAGTGCTATCCTACTAAGAAAATCCTACTAATATTATAAATCCTAAAGTTTGGATATTTGTGGCTCTCGTATTTGCAGGTATGCAAACATTTGTCCGCCGCAGGAAATAGAGCCCTTATATTTCATACTGTAGTGCACTCACCACGCCAGGGTCTTCGGTGAAGGAATCAATTATTAAAAGTGTATTGCGACCACAATTTCGAATGCCTACTACAACTTACACCATTAGTGGAAAGCCAAATTCAAGTCACGACCTGCTAAAATGCGATCCACTGTCGTAATCTCCCATTTACATCTCATAAAACCCCAATTTTATTTTCGTTTAGGTAGGTAGGTACGTGGCTTGTTGTTGACCGTCGGAACAAATAAATATTACTTGATCATTAAAAAGGCACCTACTACTGCAAATGTAAGGTAGCTACTGCAAAATGTGAGCATGTGCCAAATATAATGTTTGGACGTCCCTTTGACTACGAGGAAGGAACTATAAGGATATAAGCGCCTGGAGATCTGAGAGGATGTCTACCGTACTTAAGGATTACAGTCGTGTTCCTATTTATTTATTGTTATTTTTTTTATTAAAATTTGTCGGGACAATTTGTATTTGGCCGGGACTCTTGAAATGTCGAGACAATCCCGACGAATCCCGACCATCTGGCAACCCTACGTCGACCCCTGGAAATCACTGATTTAGATAATACCTACCTACTTCGTTTAGTGGTTATCCAACAGTGATAACACAGTGCATTTGTAAAGTGTAGGTACCTATTTACTTATGTGTTATGAAGGTATCGCAAATCTTCGGTGATATCGACCTTGAGATAGTTGCGTAAAGCTAATCGGCTCAGGCTAATCGTTACTAATTGTTGCAAATTGCGATACGATCGCCATTTGCCATTGAAAGTCGCTATGTGGATGATACGATACGAGCATACGAGTAACATACACTCATTGTGCCACTTTCATTCATCGCAGAGATTAAATCTCGTATTTCTAGTGGAGTTTGTTTTTACACTTATGCGGACATTATTTTCATCGTCGATGTGCTTGATTGATATATTTGTACAATCGAAATAAGATTCTACCTACTACCTACAAACGAAAAAAAATTACATACGACTTTTTATACTGACAGCAACGAAACGACTTAATATTTGGAGGTAGTTTTCCTTTTGGTGTGTCTTGAAATTAAACCCCTTATAGTCTGTTTGCAAATAACTTCACGTGCAGGGTTTTCATTAATTATAATTATAACAAAGATAGTCTTTAAAATCCCTCGGACAGATTATGATGCATATTCTATACATGCAGACAACCTTAAACCGTTAAATAAAAATATATAACAAAATATTTATTACCTAGATACTCTAGAAAGTTGTAGTCGTTTGTACTCTCTACATATAGAAATGAAAATAAATATGCTAACTCTAGATTTCTAAATACTATCTTAAAATATTATGTATTTTCTGGCAGTTAACCTATTGAGAAATCGATGTGGTGAAAGCTCGAATCTAAAACAGAACTATTAAAGCATTTTTAGTCTACCTGAAAAATTATAAAAGTATGTTATAATAGCAATGTATTTTATCTTGTTTGCTTGAATATTTGACTTTTCAAAATAAAACGCATTACTCAAGAAAATTCGTAGATCGTTCTACATAAAAATAAAAATAAATATGCTAACTCTAGATTTCTAATTACCATCATAAAATATAGGTATGGTATTTGCTGGCAGTTATACCCTATCGAGAGATCGATGTGGTGAAAGCTCGAGTCCAAAACATACCTATTTACTTGTATTAAACCGTGTAATCTACCTGAAATTATAAAAGAATGTGATTATATTATAGCACTTCTTTATCTTGTTTACTTACATTTTGGCGTGCGTACTCAGATACATACCTAATACCTACACAGATAAGATACTCGTTGAACCCCCTACGCCCTACGCGGATTTGGTTTTATTGACTAGTGGTAACCGATTTCGCTCGCGACTTCGTTCACGTTAAGTTGTTTTCAAACAGACTTCCCCTCGTATTCAGGAACGATACTATGAGAATACGCACCCATGGTGTTCAACTGTAGGGCTGCACTTGGGGGTTGAGTTTCGTTGATGCCTTTCTTACTTTGGGCACCCTTACTAGTACACCATAAAAGGAAGATTTTCAAAGTCCCATTTTTCTATACTTAAGACTTGGGTATGGTTTAGGCCGAGCCATGCCTGGGGCGTGCCGTGTATGTGGCCCGGACAGCAGGGCTATTTTGTAAAAAACATGAATATCATGTTATGATGTTGAATGCAATACCTAATGTTTGAGAATACCTAATCTGTACACTTTTCATAGTAACTATTCACAGTTTATGCACCTATACCTACGCTTCAGCGTAGGTATTGTATTGGAAGCGTAGGTATAGGTGCCTAAACAGCATAAAAATCGTAGGTATGGCATACATGATAATCATGTTTTTACAAAATAGCCCTGCAGCCTGCAGGGCACGGATTTGAAACGTTACAATACATTTTGTATGAAGCAGTTTATATTAAACAGTGCCTGATCCGTGTCCCGTCCGGGCCCGTCTACTAACTAAAAAGGCTCCGTCCGGCCCGGACACGGCACGTCGCACATGGCCCGGTCTAATATAAATCTACCCTTAGGCTGTGTGTTGATTGTCCGTCATTAATTTAGTTAGTCAGTAAGGTAAGAGTTTTATTTAAGTAATTAGATAATCTGCATTATCGGTTATTAATCAGACTATAATTAATACCAGCTTAATTTACTATCCAGATAGCTGATTATCTGGTAGGTATTATGTTGGTGGGTTCCTACCGACCACAAATATTTGCTTATGTACTTAGATAGATAGGTACTTACTTACTTATTAGATAATGCTTTATCTATATTAGTAAGTAGGAACCTACGAACATAGTTATTATAAATCTACACTAAAACAAATCTACAAAGAGAAAGTAATTCATTTTTCATTTAGGTAGGGCAAGAGCTCTGGTTTTGGTGCTCACCCTGGCTCTGGACACTTGCAACTTTAACAGTCAATAACTAAGCATATCAAACAAACTTCATAAAAACCGATTATTTGTAAATAAAAATGTGCTAACTTAAACCATGAGGGCAAGAATTCAAATTCAAACTCAAATTCAAATTCAAATTCAAATTCAAATTCAAATTCAAATTCAAATTCAAATTCAAATTCAAATTCAAATTCAAATTCAAATTCAAATTCAAATTCAAATTCAAATTCAAATTCAAATTCAAATTCAAATTCAAATTCAAATTCAAATTCAAATTCAAATTCAAATTCAAATTCAAATTCAAATTCAAATTCAAATTCAAATTCAAATTCAAATTCAAATTCAAATTCAAATTCAAATTCAAATTCAAATTCAAATTCAAATTCAAATTCAAATTCAAATTCAAATTCAAATTCAAATTCAAATTCAAATTCAAATTCAAATTCAAATTCAAATTCAAATTCAAATTCAAATTCAAATTCAAATTCAAATTCAAATTCAAATTCAAATTCAAATTCAAATTCAAATTCAAATTCAAATTCAAATTCAAATTCAAATTCAAATTCAAATTCAAATTCAAATTCAAATTCAAATTCAAATTCAAATTCAAATTCAAATTCAAATTCAAATTCAAATTCAAATTCAAATTCAAATTCAAATTCAAATTCAAATTCAAATTCAAATTCAAATTCAAATTCAAATTCAAATTCAAATTCAAATTCAAATTCAAATTCAAATTCAAATTCAAATTCAAATTCAAATTCAAATTCAAATTCAAATTCAAATTCAAATTCAAATTCAAATTCAAATTCAAATTCAAATTCAAATTCAAATTCAAATTCAAATTCAAATTCAAATTCAAATTCAAATTCAAATTCAAATTCAAATTCAAATTCAAATTCAAATTCAAATTCAAATTCAAATTCAAATTCAAATTCAAATTCAAATTCAAATTCAAATTCAAATTCAAATTCAAATTCAAATTCAAATTCAAATTCAAATTCAAATTCAAATTCAAATTCAAATTCAAATTCAAATTCAAATTCAAATTCAAATTCAAATTCAAATTCAAATTCAAATTCAAATTCAAATTCAAATTCAAATTCAAATTCAAATTCAAATTCAAATTCAAATTCAAATTCAAATTCAAATTCAAATTCAAATTCAAATTCAAATTCAAATTCAAATTCAAAAATCATTTACCTATTTCAATAAAATCACAAGGATCACTTTGAAACGTCTTAGGAACTAGGTGAAGCTACGCCGATTCCACGCGACCAAGCCTAGAAGAATCAGGCAACAAACACGGCTTAGGGTCTACCTTTTTTTTTATCCATTCCTTAATGCTATGTAGAGCTCCAGTGTGGTGCCAATCGAACAAGGTGAAGGCTCAAACAAGAATAATAATTAAAAGAACCTACTACTCAAGTACGTACAACAATAAAAAAAAATAACTAAAGAGCTTCAGCACAAATTCAAAAAGCAACACACGCTACACTTGATTTCTTGACTTTGACAAGAGACCTCTCTGCCGTAACTAGCTGTAATCATATATCTGGGATCCAAGTAGGTAATTATCCCACATCTTTTCCTCTGCGTTGCCGATTGGCTTGGGAACTTGACGCAAGTTTCTCAATCAGTCAGGACACGGAAATCGTAATGACTAGGCACATTGCTAATAGAGGTGCTGCGTATTTATGTGATCAGGTTTTACAAACTTAATTAATTTTACAAACTTTTACAAACTAATTTGTCTACAAAAGAATAGAACATAATTAAATTTGTACGTAGAATATAGCGTCCGTGAAATAGCTAGACGTGAAATTCTGGCCGCGGCAAGTTAAGAAATAACTTTTTTGTTCTTTCTTGCGATTGCCATGCTCAAAAAATAGAAAATCGCATCTTTTAGCACAATAAAATTATTTTTTTGTCTATAAGTATTTCTTCCGCAAAATAAACCTTTCTCGGGTCATCAAGCTGGCTAGCTTATATTGTTTATGCTAGTGTATATTGTAAGCGCAATAGAATATGGAATCCAGTATAAGTTTTCAATACTTGCAGGTCTGGAATAGGTGTCGCTTCCAATTCCAGCAGTAGGTGCCTAATATAAAAAGCGTAGGTATTATGGCTGAATGCCATAATACGTACTTATAATATTTGTATGAATATCCTAACATTATAATCATAATTAAAAATAATAGGCGTGTCATGCGAGTTTGCAATATGAGCGTAATTATATTTTTCACAAGTGCAATTATGTTCCAAAAAATTAGGTAGGTTTATGTACTTACCTGTGCTTATACTTATGTGAAATTATTAAATTATTATGCAACAAAGATCAATGCAATCGACCTTTTCCATTACTAAATAGTAAAATAGTAAAATAAAAATAGTAATTAAATAGTAAAATAGTAGTAAGGTCTACTCGAGAACTGAAAAGGAAATTTCATGTCAATATTCGTTTTAAAATGACATCGTTTCGACTATAGAAAGATGGAACGACCGTAAGTTACATTTGAAAACCATTGATGTTCGTAATCTTACTTAAAAATCAATTCAAACTATAGTCGAAACGATGTCATTTTGAAACGAATAGGTATTGTCACGAAATTTCGTTTTCAGTTACCGAGTAGACCCCCTGGTTCTTATATGATACTTCATAGCTTCCTAACCTACTACACGAAAGTTCACCCACTACTTCCTATCCTTCCTACTAATATTATAAATGCGAAAGTTAGATGCCACCCGTGCGAAGCCGGAGCGAGCAGAATAATTATTTTTTGATTTAATTGTTCGATCACAATCATAATAGTGTGATTGGTTTTACGTACCTGTGGTTTTTACCACGAATTATATTCAGGGTCAATTTTTTCTATGGGGCCATCACTTTTTATGGCAACACTTGCCTACCTAGTAGGTACATTTTACGTGGCTTTGTTAGGATTTTAGTTTTATTGCAGAATACTTTACGACTTATTTACGTTTTAAAACACACATTAGGTAGGTACCTACATCGCTTCACGAATCTTAAGCACTCCTGTTTTTGAGTTTGTATATTTAGCTGGAAATTGGAGTTTGTAACGGGTATTTCATTATGACCGTTCAATTTTTAAATGTAAATAATAAATAATAAAAATATTTATTTTTCAAAATAAATTCTACATAAAACAAGTTTTGTGTAATATAGCGTCGGTCAAATATCCCCTGACCTTACAAAGCATTCTGGAGATCTATTGAACAACGTACGAAGAAGTCAAATTCAAATTCAAAAATCATTTATTTCAATAAAATCACAAGGATCTCTTTGAAACGTCTTAGGAACTAGGCGAAGCTACGCCGATTCCACGCGACCAAGCCTACATGAATCAGGCAACAAACACGGCTTGGGTCTACCTTTTTTTTAATGATCCTTTCCATAATGCTATGTAGAGCTCCAGTGTGGTGCCAATCGAATAAGGTGAAGGATCAAACAAGAATAATAATTAAAAGTACCTACTCAAGTAAGACGTAGTACGGTACGACAAGCACCTACGGGCCGATGATTCCGCTAGACCAAAAGCAGCACCAAACAGTGACTTTCTCTAGACGTACCAACACTATTGAACATTTTTGACCTAAATAGACTAATAAAAATGTAGCCGTCTCGCGGCTATAATTTAAGCGATGTCAAAAAATGCAACAGTTAGGTATATAATCCACACCATTCTATTCCATCAACTTTATTCGGGTACCACGCGAGCAAAGCTGCGGTGGGGAGCTAATCTCCCATAATGTATGGGATAATTGATGGGTAATCAAACTTACCAAGTGACGTTTGTCCATAATTATACAAGACGGTTACATCCGAGATATTTGATTATACTTTGTAGTTTCACTTCTCAATGTACTAGGCATCGATGCCTAGTACATTGAGAAGTGAAACTACAAAGTATAATCAAATGTGAAACTACAAAGTATAATCAAATGTGAAACTACAAAGTATAATCAAATCTCTCGGATGTAACCGTCGTAGTATAATGGATAATTGAATAATGTGTCTTCATACTAGGTAAACAGTATGCAAACAGCGGAGCTCTATCAGTAAATTACATTGCATTACCCACTCCTGAAGTACTATAGCATGCATGCATATTATGTATTTGGGTAGGTACTATACCGACCTCCCAAGGCCGAGTTTCCACTGACACAATGATAAATTAGCCGTGATGATCATGATGAGGCCATTAAATCCTCTATATATGTAAGTACAGCAATGCCACTGTAACAAAAGGAAACCACAACACAACTCATCATCATTGAAGAGTTCATTAGTACAGGATGTGTTAAAACGACTCAAGAAAACTGAAGGAGTGCTGAACCTACAAGCACTCCTTGCAAAGACCAAATTGCTTAATCCTAAAAGATGTTGAACTCGTAGGTAACTCGTATACTCGATGTCGAAGATCGTAGAACTAGCGACTAAGACTAAAAAAAACCTTTTTTTTGGGCGATAATGAATATCAGAATAAACAGTGGAATAACGATTAACCAAAGGATTTTGAAATAGGCGCACGAAATATATTTTTCAAAATACTTACGTCTTCTCAGTGGCTTGAGCACGAACCACTATCGTATCGACAACGTTTTGTCCAAATGCCAAAACTGACGCTATTACTATACAAAAAGTGTCAGTCAAGTGATAGGGGTTCATGCTCTTTGATGGCCACTTGAAGATGGCCAAAGAGGTTCAAAAGCACGTCAAAACATTTGGCACATGCCCATGATGCTCACATATTGCAGTAGTTAGCATTCCATACGTGACTGGCTGCAAGCCCAATACCGCTTGTATGTATAACTTTTTCCTCAAGAGTTTTCCTTCACCGTTTTCAACGAAGTCGTTAGTCATATTAGAAACAAAAAATGATTTTATTATTCTGACGTCAATAGTTTTTGTTACTTTTGAGGATGATGCTCATCACGTGCGCCAGATGAAATGACCGTACAAGCGTGTATTTACCTACCTACACTTGAGTTTTTCCCAACTATGTTTTAATGAAATATCATTTTTGTCTACTCCTCAAAATAGCTTTCAGTTGCTCAATAATTTTAATTAGGTAATAGGTACTCATTTCGCAGAGCGGCCGCCATATTTAGCTGTCACGTGTGGAATGCTAGTTAATGCAAAATATGCCTATGACTAACCCCTTTAGACATCTTCAAGGATCTGTGGCCTGAGCAAGAATCATTATCGTATCGACGTATCGTCCAAATGCCAAAACTGACACATTTTGTATAGTAAAATTGACAGTTTTGACATTTTGACGATACGATACTGGTTCATGCTAACCGCCTTGAGCGCCAGGAGATCTGAGAGGATGTTTACCGTACTTGGGGATTACAGTCGTGATCCTATTTCATTTAATTTGTCTATAAACAATCGTGATTGTGATGTTACTCATAGTTAGGTTCTAGGACTACTAACCACTATTAACCATCGAGACGCTCTTACGTGTCTATGCTAATTAAGAGAATTACCGAGCAAATATTGTCTTTGATAATGGTAAGTACCTAAAGCAATTATGGAATTCTTAATTGCGCAAAAAAGTTCGGTAACATAAAAATAAATGACGTAGATAATCGTCATTCATTCACGTAGACATGTTTTTTTGCAAAGCTAGATAGTTCATGGGCGGAGAGTTACATGGCTACATTTTGTCTGGGCAAAATCTAGTATTATTAAACATTGCAAAGTTATAAAGACAAATAAGTAAATAATTCAAAATATATTGCCTAACAGTTAGGCAATTTATTATCAGTTAGGCCCTAACTGATAAAGAATGTTTACTATTTTTCGATACCTATATTATGAGCAGATTCTTCCCGGATAAAACGGAAATTTGAGCTCCTATTGGCGTTTCAATGCCTTGGTAGGTTAGATAAGATTGGAAAAATGTTACTAAAAAATGGAATATCGACACAAAACTCTAAAAAGTCAAGGTGCGATCGGTACCTACAAAAGACATAAACGCGCTCGCCTGATTACAGAAAAACATTACCATCATTGTTTATTTATTACGTAACCGTTATTTAATATACAGACCACTCCATTCCCGTTTTATCTGCATAAAAAATAGCCCTATTTCAGGTCACGAAATCTTACTAATATAAATATGACTGTTATTATAAATCCGAAGCTTGTGAGTATGTATGTATGTAGCTCAATCACGCCCAAACGATCGAACCGATTTGGACTTATACAAGCGAGCGCAGTCGCAAGCAAGAGCTAGTATTATTTTTTCATTCAAATCCTTTCAGTAATTGAATTACACATTTTAAGATTTTTTATTAAGTTTTAGTAGAATATTGTGGTACAAGAATGGCCAAGAAATGTTTTATGCTACGCTTAGCTCTACAGGGTATATCACTTAGTCTTTAGGGCCTTTTTCATCATTTTCAAGTAAAGTGTTGATTAGTTACTTTCCAGTTAGCGCTAAATTAATGTATGATAGTGTCAAAACTATCAAATGTCAAATGGTAGGTACCTACGTTTGTTTTTGGTAATCGCCGAGTAGCTTACTTAGGACTTTACTTGAAGATGGTGAAACAGGCCCTTATACTTAGATATTCTTCTGGCCAGAAAAAAGGAAAATAAATACATCAAGATATAACCATCGTAAGACGTGAAAATATTCGTGAGTACGTAAGTTTGTTGACCGATCGTACCCACATTGCAAAATGATAGATACTTAGTCACATACTACTCGTACCTACCTGTGGAAATTTGTATGCGAAACACACTTCGGGCCAAAGGCATCTCTCTTTGTCGAGCTGATAGTAATTTATGTGTCATGGGCATGTTCTTGCCTTATGGAGTTGGGAAGTAATTACTTGGGCGAATTAAAATAAACTACCTAGGATGTTGTGGGCATTTTAATAACATTTTGATTTTCAAATAAAAGGTTTATATTATAAAATGATAATAAAACGACGATTTTTTAACAACATAGAATAGAATATTTGTCTATCTCTTAGGTTAAGCAAAGGTTTTGTAAGAGACGATATTTATTTATTAATTATTCATATTTAAATACACAAAACGGGAAATATTTAATTGTGGTCAATCAAGTCTAGAGGTAATAACGCATCGCAACTGTCACTAATTAAAGCGGATCATAGACAAAGAATAACGTTTTCTATGATTAGTTATTGTTACTGACTGCAAAAATTGAATTTGTCCAGAATCGGGGTAGGCACCACAACCGGGTCTTCGACCTAGGCCTTTTATAAGTATACTAGCTTCCGCCCGCGGCTTTACTCACGTGGAACTTAATAATAGCAACCGGTATGGTAATTTAACCTTTTTTGTTGGGACCGGTTATATTATTTTATAATACTTACTAGTTTCCGCGTGCTTGCGGCTTTACATACACACACGTGATAGCTACTTAAAAAAAATAGGATCACGACTGTAATCCCGGAGTACAGTAGACATCCCCTCAGATCTATAAGCGCTCAGAATCTTGAAGATGTAGAGTAGAGACACAAACATTACATTTGGCACAATAGCAATCCATGTGTTGTAGCATCCAATGTTTATAGTTTAGAAATGTGCGCTTTACAAAGAGCATATTATAAAAAGTAAACAAAATATTTATTAAATGTTAGCATAATGCAAATAACTTTTCTAACGTTAGATTTATAAAGTAAATACTGTCATAAATATATATTTTATTAAAAGACTCATAAAGGCGATTAAAAGCCTGCAGAGTTACTAAATCCGAATACTATGTTGTAATGTACTAGACTGTGTTTAGATATATTAATTTGTATTATTTTATGTTCAATAAAGACCTTTTCAAACAAACAACAAATCCATGTGTGATTGCAAGTCCATCGCTGCTTGGATTCAGAAAATTACATAAATTTGTTCTTTTGTAATTGTTAGTTCTGCACGATTGATTATCATTGTAATGTATTTAGGTACTCGTAATGACTAGGAGGCAATTAAATATGCGAGTGCTTAGTTTTTATGGCTGTAAACTTGTGAATATTGCATTTTTATGTGCAAATCTAGGAATATCTTCTACTATGTATAAGTATATACACTAATGAGATAAAACCTACTACAGTATCTTAGATAAAGTATTATAAAATATAATATCTTTCTCGTGATCCTAGATTCTATTCGTACTATTTGTTTTTTACGTAGACATAGACATAGGACATTCAGACCATGATTATTGTTTCAAAAAAGTTTTAACATAAGTAAAAAAAATAGAAATTGATACGCATTAGTGTTAAGGAGAAAAGTCTTTAGGCAAATTTGAAGAATTGTTATTTATGAAGAAAGGTAATGTTTTGTTATAGCGATGGTTTGATGCTTAGCAGCATGCTTAAAAAAAATACTAAGTATGTTAATTTTTCACCAATAATGTTTACTGCCTCCACATTTCCTCTTTAGATAAAATAAGTACCTAGGAGTCTCAATACCTTGAAGAATATACGATCATTTTAGGATTTCCATTCGACAAAAAAATCCTAAATACCTACTAGCTTGTACGTCAATTCCTTTATTAATTAATATTTTTTATTTACTTTGCTTGCAATGTGCGCCAGTCCAAAAACCGCACCAATATTTTTCTTAAATCCTAAAAAAAGAGGAGGTTGGGTGCATTAACCACGACTGCACCGGAATATTTTGGCAGTACAATACAGCAGTGGATATGGAAATACTTTTGATAATTTGAGCCAGAATCCCAATTTCCTAGGATTTTCGGGATGTGTTCAGGTTTTTAGAACATTTTATTGACAAATGGACTGCCAAAGTTTGGCGTATGGTCACTAAGGGCATTGGTAGGCGCAAGTGTGTGCTTATGTGCCTTCAGTATTCGGGAGTCGCCTTAATATGTTTTACATGGGCAGCATCCTTTGGTAAACAAATTTAAACATTATACTTTTATATTAATCAACATCTAAAATTTGTTTTATTGTTTACTTCTCTATAATTTGAAGAATACCATAGTGTTAGGTACTGGTACTTAAGTTAACATCCGATGTCGTAGTACTATATGTTAAAACCACTATTAGGTTAAAGACAAACAATTCAAAGTAAAAACAAATAATTACATCCTCTAAAAAAAGGCGAGTCTTAGGACAATTTGTAATAAAATATCAAGAACTACACGTAATAAGTTTTCTGTTGAAAAATATTTTTTAATGACAAGCTTTTGTAAAATCATTTAAATCGAGCACCAGCGCGTCACATCGTATAACATTGTCATCGGAACTTGACAAGTAAGTATGCAAAGTTTTTACTCAATCGAAGTATATACTATAGAGTTTCATTGTGAGTGTCTGTTTAACAGCTCCTGACTCCATCATCAGATCAGCTCACTGTCATATTATTGCATTGTCACCGAAATTACAGAAGTATGCGAAATTTCAGCTCAATCGTTTGGGGATAACTGCTTCAAAAGTGAGTTGCAAGATTCCACCAAACATAGTTATATAGTTATGTTACATACATACATTGCAAGTTAAATAAAAGCTTGTAAAAAAATAGTAGGGGAGAAAAACAGTGTTTGCATTCCATAGAAAATTAACTAAGTAAATAAATTGGTGGTAGTTTGCATGAACATTGTTTCATCTACAAAACTTAAACCAAATGATATAGGTTGATTTTTTAAGTACCTAGTGTAAAAAAAATCTGTGAGCCAATAAGTTTTTACAACGTAAGGCACTGGGAGTCACAAAGCTTGAAAAAAAATAATAATTTGAATTAATTGTTAATTTACAAACATTATAAAACAAAGTGTTAGTTACACCATTTATATCTCAGGAACGGCAGAACTGATTGCCAAGATTTTTCTCGACCCCGAATAGCAGAATAACTATTAGAGGTGAGTTCATTAGAATCAAAACATTGCCTATATACTTGTAAGTATACCCGTATATTGACATTCTGCTATCTGACACTGACACTGCTATCCTCCACGCCTGGCAGACCGCTACAGGGCAATGCCCACTGGCTGGGGAAAAATACCATCCGTTTATATGTAAACAAAAAGATAATAGTTATTTAAAAAAAAGACGTGTGGCACTCGGAGACTGCCGCGGTAAAGCTATTGCATAACATTTTTTATCAACTTATGTATTTATAATTATTTATTTATTTATTTTATTTATCCTTTTTTCCTTTGTTTTTCTTTGATATTCAACTTTTTGAGCGTGGTGACCGTTTGTGTTTTATAAATATTTATTTTATTCTGTTTTTAGTATTTGTTGTTATAACAGCAACAGAAATACATAATCTGTGAAAATTTCAACTGTCTAGTTATAACGGATCATGAGATACAGCCCTATGACAGATAGACGGACAGCAAAGTCTTAGTAATAGGGTCCCGTTTTTACCCTTTGGGTACGGAATCCTAAAAATTAAAATGAATAAGTTTATTTTGACAAACACAGACAGAAGACTGAATAAGACAGACTACAGAATAATTATAGATTAATATACGCCGATACAACCAATGCCACATATTGGCGAGTTGCTAAACTAAAGAGACAAGCGTGATATTTCAAAAAGTCATTAAAAGTTCTGCTATTCATCGATAGATGTCAAAATCTTTAACCTACCTATTTACCTAACTACGTAGTTAGCATTCCACACGTAACAGGTTGCAAGCCCGTCGTCGCTTTCAAGAATACTAACAGGTTTCCTCACGATGTTTTCCTTCGCCGTTATAAGCACGTGTAACGCGCATATACATTTTTCGAACAGAAATATCCATTGATGCACGGCCAGGATTCGATATTTACCTAACTACATGAATTCAATAATTCAATTTCAAACTTTTTAGTCGATCATGTCTGTGAAGTACCACCTATTTACCGATAGTGGTAAAATAGCGCCACCTGCCAGCGGAATTGCGAACCTCTCAAACCCCGAGCTTTCGCATGAGACCGCGAAAAGCACCTATAATAACGTAGTATCATCAAATGAAACTAGATGGCGCTGGAATGCGAAAATCACTCTAGAGTCCGCGCCACCACTCAAGTCCGCTAGACGCGGCGTCGCAATCGCCTATTATAATGATGCCAGTAAGATAGCCATAATTTACCCCTTACACTAAAAGGGAGAGCGAACTAATGTTTACATTTTTACATTTTAAAACTATTTACTACTAGCAGTTCACTTCGACATCGCACAGTTGTAATAATGAAGAATATAGGCAATTTTTTTATTTTTTTGGTTACATTATTGCTATTTTCGTGGGATCTCTATTTATTTTTATTTATTGTACTTACATTATTTTTAGACAGACAACGGAAGAGACTTTGTTTTATACTATGTAGTGATGTTATTCGCTCCTAATAAAGCTTTTGATAGATTAAATATTTTTTTAAATTGGTCCTATATTTTTTCAGTTTATCCGGTACAAACAAAAAATATATAAAACTAGAAATTTTATCTCTTTGTAATAGTAGTGTAGTTATGTAGGAAAACAATGAAATCAACCTAGTTTCACGATATAGGTAAATTTTATTAAATTATTTTTATACAATAATTATGGTCTTCATCATTTATTACTTGCATTCCAGACATATCGCTGTCACTTGTCTCTTGAAATTCACTGCCATGATCAGAATCAGTGTCGCTATCACTGGCTGTTGATATTATGAATTATGAATCTTTCTATTTCTTCATCTACCAGTCCATCATTTTTGAAATATTACAATTCTTTTTGAAGTGCTTGCTGCCACTCTTCCTTCTTTCGTAATTCGAGATACCATTTTCTCTGAAACACCTAAAATACAAAATAATTTAATTAGTGTTTTAATTTAGTCATATTATACCTATTGTTAGACAAAAACTTATACTCTGGTATCCCTAAAATTTACCTGTCATGGCAGCGACTCTTTTTTGTATATTATTTAAAGGGATCAAAACGTCTTTATTCCTCTGCTCTAACTCACAAAACTCTTTTACTTTATGAATCATTTCACGAGCTGCACTTTTCACCAGTTTACGCGACATATTCACGCACATTTCAAGAAAATATTGGGAAAAACCATGGACGCTAATTTCATCGAGCACTCTGACATGAGATAAAATGGCGTTGCTGTCAAATTTAGTTTTGGTTTTCGTCGCAGGACATGAGTGGTGGCGAGGACTCTAAGCAGGCATGACATGAGTCATAGGGATGTAATATTGATTGAAAAAAATCTATTAATTAATAATCGATTTTTTGTCCCTACAAATAAATCGATTTTCCAAAAAATCTAATTATATGGTTCGGATCGCTTTAGGAGAGACGATCGATGGGTCGGTTCCCGTTTGTGAAGCGACTATTGGTCGGATCACGTTCGGAAAAACGATCAATGGTTCGGTTTGCGTTCGGAGACAAGACCGATGAGTCGGTTTCCGTTTGGGAGGCGACTATATGTAGGTTCACGTCCGGGAAAATGGCCAACGAACGATTCGGTTCGCGTTCGGAAAACTTAGTTTACAAAAATCGATTTATATGTGTAATTTACATAATCGATTTTTTAAAAATCGATTTTTTGAAATCCAAAAAGAGAAATCTCTAACACTCACACTCACGCATATTGCGTGAGTGTGAGTGTCTCGTAAAATTTCGTTACGAAATTTCTGGATTCGGTCTCCACGCTCAAGGCCCGCGATAGAAGCTATGCAATAGCTTAAAAACTCAATAAACGGGTTGGTGAAGTTGAAAAGGCGGCTTTTTAGGGTTTCGTAGTCTACAAGACAAGAAACCTTTAAGGTTCGCCATGTCCATCCGTCCGTCCGTCCGCAGTTTAGCTCAGAGACTATCAGTGCTAGAAAGCTGTAATTTGGCATGGATATACATATACACTAGCTGTCCAGACGTTGTCCTGTCAAATGTCAATAATCCCACAGAAAAAAGCACTTTCCGTTTTTCCCGATCTTTACGCCATCCTTATCACTTAGGGGTATGAAAAATAGATGTTGGCCGATTCTCAGACCTACTGAATATGCTCACAAAATTTCATGAGAATCGGTCAACCCGTTTCGGAGGAGTAAGGTAACTAACATTGTGACACGAGAATTTTATATAAGAATATTACTAATGTCAACAAAGTCGTAGAATAAAATCTTTTAAAACTATTTTTTTAGGGTACCTCCCCTACACCTAAAGTGGGGATGCAATTTTTTTTCTCGCGCACCCCATGGTGTCGGGTTTCGTTAGATAGGTCTTTTAAAAGTATGGGGGATTTGCGAAAATAACATTTCGATTATGGAATTCGTTTGTGAAATCACTTTTGTTAGAGTCGAGTGTCCCGTCCCCCGTCCCTAAAAGAGCAAAACGGGCGCTTGAAAATATTCACAGTAGTAGACCTACATCAACTAAAGTTATAGGCAAAACTATCACAACTAAGTAAGGTATACTAGTTTACGAGTACGAGTAATAGACGTAGTCGACCAACTTATAAAATGTAATTGAAGAAGAAATAATGGATTTTTTTTAGTACAAATACCATTGAAAATTACTTATTATTACGTTGTTAGCTGTGTAAAATACGAAACCATACATTGCGCGTGAACCGACACACACTTGGCCTTGGTTTTTTTAATATTTGTGTTGCATCGGGAAACAAAAGCTTTTAAATTCAGAATTTAATAAACATATTCTATTCTACTAGTACGTTACAATTATTACAATACAATTCTTCGATGTATTTTTGAAACCCTCCTTCGGTGGATGGTTCGTACAAACATTTCGTATGTTTGTTTGAGTTTGAATTGTATGACAGCCTGGCATTAGTGCAATTGGTATCCACTACGAAACGCTATTGTTGCCTAATTGTATTTACCTACTACGTTATCATAAAATGCCATCAATCTCCAAAACTGTGGCTTTTTGCAATACTTGTGTAAGTCTTCGAGCGAGGTTAAATTATTTTGTTACCAGTTACCACACATCTCTAGGGCCCGGACGTCAACTAAACGAATATCTAAGACTTAGAAACAGACGACATTACCATTACCAAACTCTAAGTCTATTATTCCAAAGGCCGCTTAACATCTAAAGAATAAAAAGAGAGGAAAAGTACTAGGTTGGTTAAACGTATATTATACTAGCGACCCGCCCCGGCTTCGCACGGGTAGCATGTTATTATACATATAAATCTTCCTCCTGAATCACTCTATCTATTAAAAAAAACCGCATCAAAATCCGTTTTGTAGTTTTAAAGATATAAGCATACATACATACATACAGACGCGGGAAGCGGAAAGCGACTTTGCTTTATACTATGTAGTGATTTGTTCTTATTTTAGTTATTAGGTTAGCGCTATTATTTAGGTTTGCAACTTCGCACGAGACGTTGAAAGTAAATGTCAACGAACTTCCTTCGTAATGATCGTGTTGAAGAAAGCGAATCCGAAAGCTATCGACTCTCGGAACAAACGTGAAATAATTAGTTTAGATAAAAATTATATGTAGGATCACGCACGGTCAATCCCCAAGCACAAGCACTATATTTACGGTAGTTATCAATGATAACTACCGTAAATATAGTGCTTGTGCTTGGGGATTGCTTATCATACTAGGTAAATAGGTATTAACTGTTCGAGTGGCAGATTATTGTAGAGACATCCTTCTACGAATAGATACCTAATTATTAACTGTTCGAGTGGCAGATATTGTCATCGGTCACGGTGGATGGTGACACGATATTTGTATGAAGAATTATGGTTCTCAAAGTTTCTTAAGTATGGCAAACAGAAGCTTGAGTGGAAGATGAGAGCATAGATTGTCACCGGTCAAGGTAGGCGGTGAGACACAATCTTTGTATGAAGTCACGATAGCGCCTCTGGCGGTTATTTTGAGGACCATAATTCTTCATACAAAAATCAAGGCTCTTACAATCCACACTGTCTGTGACTGGTGACAATCTATGCTCTCATCTCTTACACTCGAGGTTCTGATAGTTAGTCAAAAAAACAATAATTAGGTACCTAAGTACTTTACTATATCCTAATAAATAAAAACCGGCCAAGTGCGAGTCGGACTCGCGCACGAAGGGTTCCATAAAAAACGTCAAAGAAATCACGTTTGTTGTATGGAAGCCACACTTAAATATTTATTTTATTCTGGTTCCGTACCCAAGGGGTAAAAACGGAACCCTATTACTAAGACTTCGCTGTCCGTCTGTCTGTCTGTCCGTCTGTCTGTCCGTCTGTCACAGGGCTGTATCTCATTACAGTGATAGCTAGACAGTTGAAATTTTCACAGATTATGTATTTCTGTGGCTGCTCTAACAACAAATAATAAAAACAGAATAAAATAAATATTTAAGGGGGGCTCCCATACAACAAACATGATTTTTTTGCCATTTTTATAGATAATGGTACGGAACCCTTTGTGCGCGAGTCCGACTCGCACTTGGCCGGTTTTTTAAAACGTGTAAGGGTCGTTATTCAAAGGTCAGTGCTTATTCATTCCGGTGGTTTGCCTTATGTTCGTGAGCTTTGAATCTGATAAGTCTAAAAATTGCTATTCAAGCTTGCCTACTTGGTTGCTCTACATCTACAAAATATAGAACAATCTATAATCCCGTTGAGACCGTTCACCTTAAGGTAGATTTATATGCCATCAAAAACATAACTTGTAAAAAAAGCCAAGTCTCGCAACGCAACTCAGTTCTTCTACCGTAAAAAGTTATGAGATCCATGTAATACCAAGTCGGTTAATTTATTCAGTCCCTACTTTAAGGGTCCTTCTGTCTTAAGTTATTACGTAAAGGTTAGCCAATTACCCGGACGGGGCACGGAATTGAAACGTTACATACATTTTGTATGAAGCAATTTATATTAAACAGTGCTTGATCCGTTTCCCGTCCGGGCCCATCTACTAACTAAAGGCTCCGGCTAATTTAAATCTACCCTTAGGCGGCTTTAAACAGTAGGTAATTTATCATTTAGCACCTAGGTACCAGCACAGTATAAAAACAGTGTATTATATATATTCTTAATTAAATATACTATGAAATAGTTTGTTACGGATATTAGCGATTGTTCGAGCATTTAGTATATGAATCATCTGGGCTAATTATCATAGCTAAGTAATATTAAAAATAATAAAAATTTGATAAGATCACGACCGCAATCCCCAAGTCCGGTAGACATCCACTTAGATCAGGCGTTTAGATCTTTTTGAATGTCTAAAGAGAGTAGATAATTAGCTATAGGCACGTTATAACATTACATTAGGCACATGCCCGCATTTCGCAGTAGTACCTAAGCATCGATCACGGCTGTGTGATCGATGGTTCGATGGTACTATTACAGTTCCATTTATAGCCCAGTCACTTTTTGCCTTACAAAAAGTCATTGAGTTCTGAAATTTGATATACCTACCTACAGTTAGAGTTTCGTGTAGACTGGACTTGGATAACCTGGATTACCTACGTGACTGGTTGCAGTTCGATCAACCGCTGTAAAAATACAAGGTACCTAACTGGTTTCCTCACGATGTTTTTTTCGCCGTTTTTGAGCTTTAATGCGCAAGTCTACTTCAATAAATATACATTTTATTTTTCAAATAAAGATTGGTGCATGTTTTTGGTAATTAAACCCACAACCTTCGGATTGAAAGTAGAGTTAAATAGAATATGATCATCGATCATAAGTTGATTGTGCTAATAAATATAAGCTTTAGACTTAGGTAAGTTTATGTGTATTAAATATACTTACCTACTACTATAAAAACTTTTGGCCGAGTCATTCATTGAATATCAAAATATTATAATTAAGGTTCTTTTGTGTTGTGAATAACCTTCCTTTTTATTTTGTTACAGTAAAAGAAAATGTTCCCGTACAGTCTTTCGTAGTTTAGTAACTCGAACCACGCCGAACCACGGGTGTGTTTTAAACTTCATTATTGTTTAAAATAAGCGTACACGATGTCAAATGTTGAGGTGAATGTCGACGGTAATATGAACAATACATCAAACAATAACCAGAAAATTGAGGTGAGTGTTCGATTGATGTTAAGTACGAGTAAAACGACAAAGGTACTGAGCAACTAGTTACATAAAAACCCATGATTTTCATTGCCACAACATTCGAATTGAGAGAATACCTATGTCTTACTACTAAAGAATCATTCACTATTCTAAGATTATATAATAGTTACTATGGACAAAAATTCGAACGATGTTCAGAGCTCTTACTATGAAAATCGGGTAGAGATCGATTTTTAGGCAATAAGTCTGGTAAACCCTTACAAACTGCAAGAAATCTTATTGTGTGGTATTTTGGCCAGAGTAGGTGTAGACAGGTACCTACTAACAAGCTATGTACTTTCGCGATCAGAACACAATTAATATTTAAACAGGTATTCTAACGGGTCTTCCCGAGACCATTGTTGTAACATACATAGTCGAAAAGTTGTCGTCGGGATTAAAAAAAGTCACAAAGTAATAAGTCACCGTAAGTCAAGTAGGTACACGTAGTCAGAGGCACATCCAAACATTATACACACACACGTGTTCAGGAAAAGAATGAAGGTAGGAAAAGTTTGTATTGGCTTGGCTGATTTTCCATAGCGTCGTAGAAAAAGAAAATCGTCATAAAAAAAATACTGGTAAAAAATATCTTAGTAGTACCTTATGTACATACCCATAATAATACTTTTCATAGTACCTAGGTCTACGTAACTAGTGGTAGCTGTGAGTATTAATAATTTCAAAACAATGGCTTCGGCGTTTTTGTTTTTCAAACACTGTTAGCTTAGTACCTACATTCTTAACTCTACGAATATCTGACATATCACTACTAAACTTGATTATTTTTAATATAACAGGTTTAATAAAGCAAATTAGGTAGATAGGTTAAATAATACGTTCGTTGTGCAAATTATGTTGGGCAACTCGTATTAAAAAATATTACAATATTTCAAATATCACTTCCTAATGTCTTAGGAATTGCTTAGAAGAATTCACCTTGAATCAAATGTGAATTGAACAATGAGTGTAAATAAACGAATATATTTTTATATAGCGTTAGGTAATCCATCTAAAGGTTCTGCAGAATATAAAGGTGTATACCACTCCCGAAAACTGTTCAGACCATGCACCTAAATCGATTATAGCAAAAAAACGAAAACTTTCATTTCGAAGGTCGTGTTCGAATCCTGGCCTCGATGGATTTTTTCTGTTCGAAAAATGTATAAGCGCATCAAAAACACGTGCTCAAAACGGTGAAGGAAAACATTGTGAAGAAACCAGTTAGTATTCTTATAAGCGGCGATGGGCTTGCAACCTGTCACGTATGGAATGCTAATACTGCAAAATGTGGGGGGCGTGTGCTACATATATTGTTTGGAAGTAACTCTGACTACCCCCACTAGATATCTATAAAGTATCTAAGCGCCTGTAGATTTCAAAAAAATATATTTTCGTCTTTTCAAATCAATACAAAACCGTTACAATTTGAACATCCTGCAATTTTGGTAAGGGTAGGTGATAAGGGTAGGTGTGGTACTTTAGTTTACGGGAGTCATACACATCTTATACCTATACTCAATGGTCATAGTAACAAATTAGTAGGTACCTAAAATTTGCCATAGTGATTATCTGTAGGTATAATCTTATCATAATTTCGCGATAAAACCTGCTTAGTTTACACTCGCATTGCATAGAATCCGTTTGTTTCAGCTCAAATTGAAAGACGCGGATTTAGAGAAAGGAGTTACAGCTCCCTCGAATGTGTTTCCGTGGAGCAAAGTGATAGTCATGCTTCTGGCTTTGGGAGTTTTAGTGGCAGCATGCTCCGTAGCGTGGGTGTTCCAGGACTGGCAGGCGAGCTTGTTGGTCCTGGCCATTCTAGTTGTGGTGTATCTCGTTGCGTTCTACTGGAGATGGATCTGGATCGCCATCAGGACAGGTCCTAGAGACTTATCGTGAGTAGACGTTTAAAGTTAAAACAACAACAAGAGTTCAAAGGTTAGATTATTGTTGTTATAAACAAACAATGATGGTTATTTCATTGTTATGTTCATAATTTATTCTGCATATTATGCTAACTTATAATTACTAGTAAAGTACATTACTTAAGCTTGCAGAGTAATAAATATTAATTAACATTAGTACAAAGGGCAAAACTACAGGACGATTATCGAGCCTGTCGTATTGTATGGATTAATATGTCGTCGTATTAAATGGATAATTTTAAAACCCTTGCCTCTAAAGTAAGAATACTTTATTTTAGACCAGGAAGTGGCTTTAACATCCCTTCAACAATTATAGCTAAGAACTATCTCGATCACGTCAGTTTTTAAACAAACAAAACCGCATATAAATCGGTCCATTCGCTTAGGAGCTACGATGCCACAGACAGACACACAGACACAGATACACAGACAGACACGTCAAGCTTATAACACCCATTGCATCAGGGGTCCCCACCAGCCAACATATCCGCATGTAATGTTGTTTTTCCTGCAGAGCTTTGTACTGCTACATCAAGATCCTGATTCTGACGAGAAAATTTACAAACAAGAATTGGTCAATGCCAGATATCTTCCACCAATTGGTCGAGAAGCATCCCAATAAAGCTTGTTTTCTATTTGAAGATGAGACGTGGACTTTCCAACAGGTAGGTACTTAACATAACAAAGTCGCAACAAAATACATATTCAATGTAATATTGAGCAGTCGAACTTTTTGTAGAGATAATTTATTGTCAATTTACGAGTAGAACTAGATAGCTCTATCTATCGAATAACAAGTTAGAATAACCCATATCCTTTTGTATTTGAAAATGATAAATTCGTAAAGAACTATAATTAATTGGTGTCAGCTAATTACCTAGCTAGTTTTAATATGATCTTTCTGGTGAAAAACGAATTATCTTCTCTTATCTTCTCTTGTTTGGAGTGAACCTTGTTTTGTCTGGTCTACTGCCATCTACGATCTTCCAACTTCTGCCTACATACCGTTGCAAAATCTATACGTTTTAAAAATGTTCTATTTATCAGGTGGAAGAATTCAGTCTCCGCGTCTCAGCTCTCCTAAAATCCAAAGGTGTAAATCGAGGAGATACTGTCGGCGTGATGCTGAACAACTGCCCAGAACTACCTTCCATATGGATTGGTGCTGCCCGCATAGGAGCCGTGTGTCCACTCATCAACACAAACCAGACTGGAAAGACGTTACTACATTCTGTGAACATCGCGAAGTGCGATGTAGTGATTTATGGAAGCGAGTTCCAGAATGGTGAGTTTGGAGATTAGTTTTCGAGTAGATCTGATAAATGCCAAAACAGAGCGGAATACCATGGTATAACGATATGTTTGACATTTTGCAAACCAGTTATCCGACAAAAACACTAATTGGCTGCAAACTAGCAAGTCATTTAAATAAAACACTTGCGTTTCTAACTGACTTCCCACTAGTCCTAAAACCTTGAAATGTGGAGGGTGTATTCTTTTTGTTATGTAGGAGTGCACTAAGAAAGGAATTCCCGAAATCTAATTTCACGTGAATGAAGTTTCCAGAGTTTTCACTAGTACCTACTAAATATCACTTTTTTAATGCCAGACCGACACTCACATAGCCTTAAATTACTAGACACTTCATACAATTTGACAATTTATTTCCAGTGTTCCAAGAAGTAACAAAAGAACTGGACCCATCACTCAAGCTATTCGTGTTTAATCGTCGTCCGCTCAACACATCCAACTCAGTAAAAGTCGCGAACTCCCCCAATGACTTCACATCCATGTTGGAAACCACACCACCCGCGCCTTGGTCCCTGTCTGATGGAGAAGGCTTTAATGGAAAAATGCTTTATATATACACGTCTGGAACTACTGGTCTGCCTAAAGCTGCCGTTATTTCTTCGTCAAGGTGAGACTTACAGGGGGTCAGTTTTGACATTTGAACAATACGATGTCGATACGATAGTGGTTCGTGCTCAGGCCACAGTTTATTAAATAGTTCTTTGTATCAATGGAATAATAGATGTTTTTCTTCGTGATATTAGTAAACATTTTTCACGGATGTAACGGTTCGTGAACATGGTATGTGCATGTGCATTGTGCATACTTGGACTTGGTTGTTTGTACATCTACACTAAAGTGGTCAAATTTGGGCTTGCTACCTATGAATTACCGGAATTACCGAATGCTAAATTAAATACTGCAAAATAGTATGTGCCTATTGTCATGTAAATGTCTGAGAGTTTAAATTGTCTGAGAGCATGTTAAACGTAGTCGAGGGGTATTCTTTTTTTTTAAATCAGGATTTCTTTTCATTTCAGAATGGTATTTATGGCCTCAGGAGTGCACTTCCTCGGCGGCCTTCGCAGGAGCGACGTCATCTACTGCCCCATGCCACTTTACCACTCAGCCGGCGGTTGTATCACTATGGGCCAATCCTTTATCTTCGGCTGTACTGTCGCTATCAGAACAAAGTTCTCCGCATCCTCGTACTTCCCAGACTGCATCAAGTTTAATGCTACGGTAGGTGGAAATAAGGTCCAGTTCTGTTTGATATGCCCCTGCTCTTCTTTATCTTTGGCTCTCAAAGTTCTCTGCACGTTGGACAATCAAGATTGCAACCAGTTTAACTTTACGCTTGGTCGAAATAAGGTTCACTGTTGTTTGCAACATTACTGCTAGTTTATGATCTTTCTAAACTTAAAGACCTTTCTCTCACAGGCATACTCGTAGGTACCTAAAGCTATAATGACGATTTTTTTACGTGCAACAATCAAACTATACCCGATGTCAAGATTACAACCTATAACCTCGTAGATCTATTACGTTGGCTCTATTATAAACAAGTTTCGAAATAATTTGATTACGTATGTTGCTACATTCATTTCAAGGTAATTATTTTAGATAAAATTTATGCTGTAATTTATTTCTAGATTACCTACCTACCTGAATATACCAGCCTCGGTGCGCGGTTTCCTAATTTCCATCTCGAATAACGTAGGACTTACCTTTCAAATGGTTAAGGATTCTTTGAAAAGAGCCGTGCCGTGTTTCCGGATATTATAATTAAAACTCACAAAAATCGCACTCTCTCTTTATAATATTAGATTAGTTTAAAACAGCTGATCTTATGAACTCTTATTTGATAGCTAAGCCAGCGTTTAGAAAACACATTTCAACTTCAGCTTTCTTGAGATTGCAGATTTTACGATGCGATTCTCAGGTCATTGTTTCATTGCAAACTCTCACACCATACCATTGATAAGTAGGTAGGTATAGATATGAGTTTGTGAAGCGAGTGAAAGGGGAAAGCGCAGCGGATGCAGAAGTCGGTACATTCATGAGTTGTCAATAATCTCTTGCGAGAGAAAGCTGCGTTATTGACTTTTTGATGCTATTCCTACAAATATGAGAGGTTTGCATAATCAATTATATGAACTTTTACAGTCGATGATTTTATGATTGAGCTTTCAACGAGGAGTTAGCTTAAACTTCATAGTCGATATGTTAAACGATTACGAACTTTCTAGTTAGTAACTATAACTACCTAAATGGGTAATTATTTGGAAAGGGTACTAGGGACTATGTATTATAGGTGGTACGGTCAGCAAAAGAAAAGCAACTTTCGTTCAGTTATTAACAGGGTATTTGAAACAACTAAACTATGTATTTTTATTTGAAATACTTAGGTACCTATCTTAATTTTCAACAAATAACGAGTATTTTTTTGTACTGACCGTACCAAAAGTTTACCAGACGAACTAGAAACTATGCAGGTGCCTTGGGAGAGATCGCGAAAGCATCTTTAATTTTATTGCATTGCAGGCCGCCCATTACATCGGCGAGATGTGCCGGTACATCCTGACGACTCCACCAGCGGCTACCGACAGGCAGCACAAAGTTAGGACTGTCTATGGAAACGGTATGAGACCCACGGTTAGTATTCGCATTATATTTACAACCACGTAGCCACGAGCGAACATGCAATAGACTATTTGACAGTATGAAAAAGACAGTGTTGTTGTCATAGTAATCTATGTAAATTATGCCTTCATATAGCGTTATGGTAAAGTAAAATAGTTAGAGTAAAATAACTGGAAAATAAACAATCACTACATAGTATAAAGCAAAGTCGCTTTCCGCTTCCCGCGTCTGTATGTATGTATGTATGTATGTATGTTTGCTTATATCTTTAAAACTACACAACGGATTTTGATGCGGTTTTTTTTAATAGATAGAATAATTCAGGAGGAAGGTTTATATGTATAATACATGCATAATATAGTAGAGAAACACTGATGATGTCAAAATCAAAACTTTCTCTCAAAAGTTATACCACAGGTTACCTAGATACTTCTTATACCCAAATCTTCATAATTATTTCACACGCACACAGACAGTAAGCCCATAAAAGAAAGTTAATAGTCGTACCTACTTAGGTATATTTACATTACAAATTATTACATTACACACATTAGCTAATGATGATAATAAAATGCGCGAACTCGACCTGTGAATAGCAAAAACTTTGTTTGGATCGTATACGCATGCGCATATAGTCGATCTTTGATCTTTTTGGGAACTGTTGGACTTTGATCAATGGTTGGATGAAGTGGCAATATTAATATAACTCGTAGGGGTTCATTCGTTCGTCGAGTCAATGTGCTTATTCATTTTCAAACTCATTAAATATATTGCTTCCATTAAGTTGCCACTTCTATGGTTCTGTCTGAGGGTAACCTAGTTATCCATAATTTTGGAGTCAACGAGATAGTGAGCTTACTAAAATTATTGGTAACCTGCTGCCCGTCCCGGCTTCGTGTAGGTACTCAAGGGGGGGTCATGGAGGTCATGACCCCCCCCCCCTGGGCTGGGTCCATGTAAAACTCTTGTAAAATGATTTTGAAGTATTGCCATAGTTAAAAAAATCCTGAAAATCTCTGGAGTCTGGACAGACAGATTTAAATTTTTGGCTCATAAGCACACACATATATAAACTACCTAACCTACTAGTTAGTTTTGTGGTTACTTCCATTTTTTCGATAATATTTTGCCAGAATAAACTTACCGCAGCAAAATGTGTATTTAATTATGTATCAATTTTTGTCTTTGGACATTTGAATTTTAAAATTCGGTCACAATCACACGAAACCATGGTCTACATACGTTAAATCCTGATTAAAGCCAACATTTTGCCATAGTAATGTTCACATGACCTCCCCCTGGTGCCAAAACTGGATCCGCCCCTGTAGGTGCTCATGAAGTTTATAGGCAGATTTATGATACCTTACTCCAATTTTCGCAGGGTTCCCTTATTTTATTGAAAACTAGCGACCCGCCCCGGCTTCGCGCGGGTAGCATGTTATTATACATATAAACCTTCCTCCTGAATCACTCTATCTATTAAAAAAAACCGCATCAAAATCCGTTGAGTAGTTTTAAAGATATAAGCAAACATACATACATACAGACGCGGGAAGCGGAAAGCGACTTTGCTTTATACTATGTAGTTATGATAAAAACGGGCCTTGTTATCCGCTAATAGTTAGATGAAATATTTTTTTTTTTTAATTGGGCCATTTTATCCTTTAGTAACAATTGTACCTATTTCAAGAAAAAATATATATATTTTACTATAACCGTATTGTTTCTATATTTCAGATTTGGACTGACTTTGTAAATCGATTCAATATCAAAAAGGTTGTTGAATTCTATGGAGCCACGGAAGGCAATGCTAATATCGGTGAGTTGCTTATTAATAGAAAGAAAAGGATCATTAAAAAAAAGGAAGACCCCAAGCCGTGTTTGTTGCCTGATTCTTCTAGGCTTGGTCGCGTGGAATCGGCGTAGCTTCACCTAGTTCCCAAGACGTTGCAAAGTGATCCTTGTGATTTTATTGAAATAAATGATTTTTGACTTTGACTTTGACTTTGAATACTGTGAGCTAAGATATTAGCGACGAACTTTATGAACCTACCTACTACGTTTCTTAAAACCGTATTAAAGTCATGAATTAATGAATAAAAATGCTTAATTATACACCAATAACAAAAAAAATTATGACAGACACTAGATCAAACACTGTGCAATGGGCGGTCTTATCGATACAAAGCGATCTCTTCCAGACAACCTTAGGATGGGTGCACTTATGAAAAATATTTAATAAGAATGTAATCAAAGAATTATAGGTTCTCCAAAGAGATCTTAAGCTCAATTCACTCAATACTCGTTTGTATCTTCACTACATAGTATAAAGCAAAGTCGCTTTCCGCTTCCCGCGTCTGTATGTATGTATGTATGTTTGCTTATATCTTTAAAACTACACAATGGATTTTGATGCGGTTTTTTTTAATAGATAGAGTGATTCAGGAGGAAGGTTTATATGTATTAAACCCGTGCGAAGCCGTGGCGGGTCGCTAGTATAGCATAAGAGACTAAAAATGGAGTTGCAGACTTTGAATTTTGTATTTTATGGCTTCTTCAATGTACTTTTTTCCCAGTTAACATCGACAACAAGGCTGGTGCCATCGGATTCGTCTCTAGAATCATCCCAGCTGTGTATCCAATTGCTATCCTCAAAGTTGATCAGGAGTCAGGAGAGCCTATCAGAGACTCAAGAGGATTGTGCCAGGTACCTACCTCTACTACCACTGTTTTTTTTACTTATGCGTGTTTTTTAAGGTCGGTCCTATAATTTTATCACTATTGTGTTGTGATGCCAACAAAATTAAAAAGTTAAGTAGGTAGATACCTATTAATGTTCATAAAAATATAAAATACCCACTAGCTTTCGCCTGTAGTACCTGGAAAAAAAAGCTAAATAATTTTTTTTTCCAAGGAAAAAATACCATCAAATTGACACTTATTGCATGGTAATAAGTGTCCGATCTGACATTTGATACGATAGTGGTTCTTGATTTGCTAGCCCCCCCTTTTTTTTTAAATATCAAGTTTCCCACAAACTAGTAAACAAGTGAAAACTTTTTAAGACTTATCCTCATTTTGACTAGACAGAAGGCTCTGAATTCGACGCGTATATTTTTCAGCTTGCACAACCCCATGAGCCTGGTGTGTTCATCGGCAAGATCAAACCCAACAACCCTTCAAGAGCGTTCCTTGGATACGTCGACAAAGAAGCTTCGGACAAGAAGATAGTCACGGATGTCTTTACTCACGGGGATTCTGCATTCATATCAGGTCACTACACTTTTATTGAACTCTACTTAGCTTTACGTTGTTTTGCATAATTTGATTTCTAGATAACGTAGAAAAATAAAATATACCTCCGAACACACTCCTGGGACCTTAAGCTACCAGATGATATGCTTCCATGAGAACTGGTTCGGTCTTTTTTGAATAAAACCCGGTAAAACAAAGTCTTCTGATAAGTTCTTTTTTGGATCTTGTTATTTAAGGTCTCTTGAACACGTTTTTCCAATAAAAAACTGATTGTAGAGAAGTTTTTCGTAGAAAAAATGTATTTAAGAAAGTTAAAAGAGGGTGCCGAAAATTGAATCGTGATTCCTGCATTGTCGACCGGTCTTGTTTTAAAAGTTATTATTATTATTCACAGTTTGATCATAATTTTAGCACATAAAACATGTTTTCATTGGGTCTATATTCCCTTGCAGGTGACATCCTAGTGGCCGACGATCTAGGCTACCTCTACTTCCGGGACCGAACTGGTGACACCTTCAGATGGCGCGGAGAGAATGTTTCCACCACGGAGGTCGAAGCTGTCATCTCCAGGGTGGCTGACCAGCGGGATGCTGTAGTTTATGGAGTTGAGGTACCTACGTGTAATTTATAAAATACTATCTGTACGGATGTACTAATGAAGATTATAAGCAAATGTTTATTGCAAGTTTCGTAAGGATCTTCTCTATTTTGAAAATAAAGTATAATCTATACTTATAATAAATCTGTAGAGAGGTCAATTCTGTACATGAAATATATTTCCAAAATAACTATCAGGGGATGATTAGGGATCGATACTGATGCCAAAAATGCAATCAGTAAAATTTTTGTCTGTCTGTCTGCTCTGTCTGTCTGTCTGTCTGTCTGTCTGTCTGTCTGTATAACCGTTATAGAAACAAAAACTACTGGACGGATTTTAATGAAACTTGGTACAATTATTGTTTATACTCCTGAGCTGGTTATAGTATACTTTTCATCACGCTACAATCAATAGGAGCAGAGCAGTGAAGGGAAATGTTGGGAAAACGGGAGTAGTTACTGCATTTCTTAAGCTTCCGTCGCGTGTGCAACCTTAATGGTTAAAGCTACACAGAAATCATGTATGACGGAAATGTTCTCCTTAAAATTATATAAAAAATATCCCACGACAGCATATGTTTATCTTTTATGGTTGACTCACAATAACACGTGTAACTCCCGATAGATAGAATATTTATTTTATTCTTCAAGTTATACGCGAGTGAAACCGCGGGGTACAGCTAGTATAATATATGTTACTCGCTGATAATGTAGCTTTTAAATTGGTCCAGCAGTTTTTTAGTTTTTCCCAAAAATCCTATAATTACAACGTTGTTTTCATTACAAACGTACAAAAAAAAACAAAAATGCATTTTTTTATCTACACGGACTTCATCAACAACGAATTAACTGTTGCTATAAAAAGCCATTAAAGACGATTAGTCAAGTGTCTACCAGTTTCCATTACTCAGAGCCAAACATATTTTTAATTTTTTTAAGGCTATAATTGTTATCCGCTACTAATAGCTTAATACCCAAATAGTTTTTTAGATTATAGTAATTTTTCTCTTTACAGATTCCCAACACAGATGGGCGCGCGGGCATGTGCGGCATTTTAGACGCCCAAAATACTCTGGATCTCGACAAACTCACGAAGGACATTGCCAAGGACCTACCAAAGTACGCCAGACCCGTGTTCATTAGACTGATGTCCAGCGTAGACATGACCGGTAAATCATTTTATTTTGTTTTACATGTATATTAATATACGAGTAATCTAGGTATTATAATACAAGAAAATGCGTGATAGATTGTGTGGAAGGATGTTTTAGCTTTTAATAAACTTGTCTGTGAAGCAGATTGGTGTTTTTGAAACAGACTTGATTGTCACTAAATAATTATAGTGACACAATTTAGTGTGCGTAGACTTCTGACTGATGTGTAGAATCAAGATTCTGATGGGCTACGAGCTTTTGGCGGCTACGCCTATGCTACGCCATAAATGCTACATGAGACCTACCTAAGATAAAACTTGTTTTTTTTTTAGGAACCTTCAAGCTGAGAAAAGTTGATCTCCAGAAAGAAGGATACAATCCATCAGTGGTCAAAGATAGATTATTCTATCTAGATGCTAAACTAGACAAATACGTACCGTTGGGAGAAGATGAATACAACAAAATTATAACGGGACAAATTAGACTGTGATTATTAAATAAATTAAATAAGAAGTTTAACTAAGTACCTAGTTATACCTAATTATAAGTAAATTGAATGAAATGTGTGATAAAAAGCTGTGAGACTGAAATGGATCAACATGAAATTATTATTGTAAAGTTCTCAATGGGGTTGGTTAGGCTATTAGGTATGTAATAATAAAAAAAACAAAAATACATTGTAACTCATTAAGCGTGTAGGTAAAAGTAAAATTGTGAAGTTGCATTTAATTTGGTGTCCTAGGTAAGTGATATATATATGTATGAATCGAGCGTAAATATAGGTATAGCCTACAAAATAGTAAAGAAGGTAAGGCCTATGGATGGTTTTTTATTGTAGCCCAAAAAGATAAATGCATTATGTCAAGTTATGTCATTGACAAAGTGACAAGGCAAAGAGAGCAAAAAAAAACAGTTTAAGTATTTAGGTATTTAATACGTATTTATGCGCATGTATTCTATATTCTTTGTGCCTTTACTTTCTTATTCGCCAGCTAGTTATAATTATAATAGGTTCCTATTATTTACTAATGTTTTTGTAAATATCAGAACCAAGTGAAATAAACAATTATTAAACTTACTAAGTGTTTTTTTCTTGATATTTATTATTAGTTCCTTTTCAGAATACAACATCGTGTAGGTAATATTTACCTATGTAGGTAGGTAGGTATACCTACGTACTCGTATCGTTCTCGTATTTTGTAGGTATTTGCTGCAGTTAGTAGGTATCTGAATAAATAATCTTTTAACAATCTCGGGATAAAACCAGCTTAGTTTACATTGGCATTGCATAGAATCCGTTGGTTTCATCTCGAATTGAAAGAGACGTGTTTGCCGGGGAACAGACTTAGGTAAGTACAGCTTCCTTGAATTATGTTTCCGTGGAGTAAAATTGTATACCTATATGATTCTGGCTTTGGGTATTTTAGTGGGGGCATGCTTCGTAGCTTGGCTGCTCAAGGACTGGCAGGCCAGCGTGTTGGTCTTGGCTATTTTAGTGGTGGTGTATCTCGTTGCTTTTAACTGGGAATGGCAATCTTCACTTAACGATAGTTAGGTTTATGTACCTAACCCGCCCCCCGCCCCCATTATATTAATTCATTAGATAGAAAGGAAATTAAAACACAAGACATGACAATGGCCAAAAAAACAAATGACGGTTGTATGGTCTAACGACTTTTAGCGGACACAACAAGGAAAAAAATTATAATGTCACTCTCCGAAATGATAGCTGTCACTGTCAGTGATAATTCAATTGTCAAATTTCCTACTTTGGTGTTCATAAAATTGTCATGAGGTCGGTCTTATTTCAAAAAATAAAACCATTACAGGTTTCTTTTAGGCAGTAAAAACTAAAGTTCATGTGTAATCACCGTTGTATTACAAACAAGTCGATAACATTATTAGATAGATCGATAAAAAAAAATACCTTCGTTTCGCATGCCTTGATTGATCGATTTTTTATAAACAAAAAATAAATGTTTGATCTCAGACTAATACATTTTTTCTATTTTATGCTTTTTTCTTGTCTAGTTGTAATTGTAATCATACAAAGAAGTACAGGCACGCTCGTTTTTTGTTGTTTATTTTGTGTTGCTGTTCTTGAATGTAATGTAGGTCCCTATGCCACGTTCTGCAAGCATTATTCGGACTGCTTGTCGCAAGTTAGGTACTGCGTGTGTTTTGTTTGAATGAAGTGAGTGTGACGCTCTTCAATCAAATCAAGCTAGAGCCTCGCATACTCGCGTATGATTCGGACGGGAGTCAGTCGCTTCTCGTGGCGTAAAATAATTGCGATGATTATTGCCGTACTCGGTTTTGCCGTGGCGGTGGCCGCTGTGTGGCTGAACCAAGGGTTTTTGTGTACTATCATTGGTACTCTGCTTCTTGGTGTACTATACCTGGTGTTATTTCAAACGAGATGGTGCTACGTTGCCCTGCGGACTTCCAAGAGGGACCTTACGTGAGTGCCGATAAATATTTCATAAAATTTGTTTAAAAATTATTTCAGTTTTTATAAGTTCACCTGCCTATTAGAACTAAAATTTAAATCTTAAATTTTTACTTACCTTAAGTACTGTGTTAAGTATTTTATACCAGTAAATGGTACAAAAAACAGGTGGGAGAATTTTGAGACTAGTTAAACCACATTGTATATAAGTTGCCATTCTTCTGTAATTATAAATTCTATTGAAAATTATCGTACGTATTGAACTACAACCTTTGACCTCAAAAGTGTCACCTAATTTCGAATCCAGCACACAATTAACACATTGAATTGAGTAATAATCAGACTTTGTCCCTTGCTATTCAATTGTACTTCTTTGTTATTTATTCAAGGCTATCAGTTGCAAGTTTTTATAAATGTTACAAATCCAGGTAACGCATGATCGAAACTGCTGGTGGAAGCTGATGTTCTATATTCAAAAGTTTGTAAGGATGATGTTTTTTTTTGGGGTTGCCACTTCAAAGGAAACCAGCTGTTAGTCTGGTGGTCCGTTTAGCTAGGTAGGTCTAGCTGCCAAACTTTGTTTTTGCTAACTCATTGTTTTGAGCAGCGGAAGCTGAAATTTAGGAGGATGATGTTTTTTGCTTCAAAAATCCCACAATAATCAAACTGATTTAGATTATAATAGAAATAAAATAAAGAACACTATGAGAGGTAACCTGTGGGAACTAGTATTTGAATATAATAATATTTTCAGGGCCCTCATAAGTTATGTGAAGATTATGTGGGCAGCACGGAAGTTCAGTGTGGGAAATGATACAATACCGGATATATTTCACAATGTGGTCAAAAGGCATCCCGATAAACCATGCTTTCTGTACAAGGATGAATCATGGACATTCCAACAGGTATTTTCCTTCTTTCTGATAATGAAACATAGAGTAAATAGATGGTACCTTTTTGACATCTGATGGAAACATGTTGACAGGAGGATATTTGATATCCTCATCTATACTAATAAATTAATAGGAAACATTTGTAATTATGTAGGTATGTTTGTAACAAATAAACTCAAAAACTACTTGACCAATTACAAAAATTCTTTCAACATTAGAATGCTACATTATCCCTGAGTAACATAGGCTATATTTATTACTAGGAAAAATTAGGGATCCCTACTAAAACTTCAATAGTGTAACCCAAGGTGTAAATAAATTAGCCTTAAAATCATTATTACACCCATGAAACGCCGGGACGGACTGCTAGTAAATAATAAAGAAAAAGAATAATGTTTTGCCAACTACACTTAAGTGGGTTATGCTTATGTCAGTGAATTGATGATAGATGGAAATTAAAGGAGAGAAATACATTAGCTTATTTCTTTCGCTCAGTCACAAGTAAATATTTTATTAATAGGGTGCATACTTCCAGACTAGGAAGTAAAATTATTGTTGTCTAAAATTGTGTGACGTCATTAAGGAGGCGGCGTTGAGGCTACAACACATTTTTTATAACTTTTGTGGTTCTCATTGTTCCATCTGTGATCTGTTTCCTCTGTACTTTGTTCTGAATAAATGGATTTGAATTTAATTTAAATTATCTAAGTTCAAAATAATGACATCCTATCAACGAAAAGGAGCTAGTCAGATTTAAACTCTGTACCATGTACATAAGATTCAAAACTTATTATCAAACCCAACCACAATACGTAAGTAGGTACCAAGGTACTTTCTCTTTGATGTTTTGTCTTCATATTTTACAAGACTGCCACGAGGGTTATGATGTTTATCTTATCGTAATGTGTTTTAACCATTTTGATTTTTGTATTGTCTACATGAAAGTTAGCTCGTTACATAAACGTATTCTCGCCATAAATAGCTAATAATATCAGAAGAATATATATGATGGTAAATGTTTTCAATAGCTTTAAAAGTTATGCTTCGGAAATTATCGTCTATCTATGGTACACTACCAATCCTGATTTAATATTAAATCTAGAGCTGTTACAACACCTTTTAAGTTCGTAAATGACTGACGAGGCGCAGATCAGCTAGACAAGACACGAGTAATGTCTATAATACAAGGTGTCTCAAAAGAAAGTTCACATTTAAATCTTTTTTTTAAAAGAAAAGTCTTAGCTTTATTGAAAAAATGTTTATTATATATTGAAGTACACTGTTTGGGAATTTATTTTTAAAAAATAACATCGTTCAAATGTAAACCGTTGCGCTCTCGGCATTCATTTAGTCGGCCACTAAAATTGCCTATGACAGCTCGGCAGGTAGTCTCCGTGATGGCTGCCATTTCATGACGGATATTTTCTTTTAATTGTGCCAGGGAAGTCGGTTTATTAGCGTAAACTTTTGATTTGACATAACCCCACAGGAAAAAATCCATAGGTTGTTCCAGAATAGTTGCTTTCGCGTAATAAGATAAGCAAATGTGAACTATTGTGAACTTACTTTTGAGACAAAAATATCCGTTGTATGTCCTCAGAATAATCTTTAGGCTTACTTACATACGAGTAACCTGTCACCGTAACATTGCCTTTATGAAAAGGCGACAGGATATTTTTTAATTTTTTTTATCGCAACTTTTGTAAACCTTTTTAGGTAGAAGATTACAGTTTACGCGTGACAGCCGCTTTCAAAGCCGAAGGCGTGAAGAAAGGCGACATAGTTGGTCTCCTACTCAACAACTGTCCCCAGCAGCCTTGCCTCTGGCTCGGGGTCAGCAGGCTGGGAGCTGTCATTCCATTGATCAACACAAACCAGCGCGGGACCGCACTTGTTCATTCCATTAACGTTGCTAAATGTAACTACTTAATATTCTCCGACGAGTACCAATCAGGTGAGTTTATGTAACCTGTATAACTGCAATTGGTCATGACTGTTGTACTTTATGAATCTACCTATCAGTTTTAAATCTTTCTCGTCAGTTTCTGTTCTAGTATGGTCAATCTTGGCTTATGTTAAGTTAGCCGTGTGACCGCAAAAATGGTTTTGTGTTACTGCATAAGGGCGAAAATTGTCTGCCGCGCAGCTAAACGGCTTACTTCACGTAAGCCAAGATCCCCGACCTACTTGTACCTAAGATTATTTTACCTCGCATACAAATAACAAATTATGTATTCAGTTAAAAATTACATAACTTTACTGATAAAGTACCGATAACTGCCTAAAAACAAACAAATCTAAAGCATGTTAAATAAAACCTGTTAAATCAAGCCGTTTCACCAATACGTCTTGTAGGTATAAGCAAGTAGATAATCAAACAATTTAGTAATAAATTACCTAGTTTGCTATCGGGCGTAAAGTTGGCGCACGCACATAACAATAACTTACATAACTAGTAGGTAACTATGTTCAAGGATTGAAAATGGTTCTAAGCGTGTTAGCGATTCCTTGGACTTTTGGCCTATATGTCGTAGAAATATTGAACGCAGATTTAAAGTCAATGTCAACTGGTATAGGCACAGTAAGACAAGACGCAATAATCAAGGTCGGATAAGTCTAGTCCGACCACAGTGAGTGTAGTCGTAGTAAGATTTAGGAAACCACGGTTTGTCGATAATAATATCGAGATAGAGATAAAATTTGTATTTTCGTTTGTAATGGATAAACTAAAAAAACAGGCCAAGTGCGAGTGGACTGGGCCCCACTAAAATATTTATTTTATTCTGTTTTTAGTATTTGTTGTTATATTTGTGTTATAGAGTCCCGTTTTTACCCTTTTGGGTGCGGAACCCTAAAACAATTGGACCAATTTTAAAAATTATTTCATCTATCAAAATCTGCATTATCAGTGAGTAGGTAACATAGGTTTTAAATAATTAAATAAATTAGATAGATAGATCCTCACGAAAATTGCAATAATGTAATAATATAAAGTATCTAAGATTTGCTGGGTACAGGTACACCCGTGCAAAGCCGGGGCGGGTAGCTTGTATGTAAATAAAACGCATCAACGAATAAACATTAGCTTCTTTCTAACGATCTTGCCATGGAATTTGCCAATGTATGTATACTATTAGTAAATAGGACTGAGCTGTCAAGATGTAGTCATATCGTATAAAAAGGTAAACGCGTCACCGATTAAAATACTAGAAGATGTGTATTTTAAAGCTGTTGAATGGAACTAATGATCAATGGGCTGGCTTCTGACATAAAATTTGCATAGCCATCCAGCAAGGTAAAGTCGCACTGCCCGCGGTTGGTTATTTAGACTTGGTTTCCTATCTGTAATTATGTAGGTAATATTTTTTGGTTTTCTTTTCGTGGGGATCTCTAATTTTTTTAAGAATAAATAATGGCCTGTTTCTCGCTGATAATGTAGCTTTTGATAGGTGTAAGAATTGTTTTAAATTGTTGAAGTAGTTTTTTAGTTTATCCCTTATAAACAAAAATATAAATTTTGGTGTAGTTTCGTTGTCCCCGGTGACCGAGTCCCCGTCAACGGGGACAGCGGGAATTCATTTTAGCAATTAAAAATACTTACAGTTGTCCCCGGTCTCTGTCCCCGTTGAAAAAGTGAAATAAATTTAAGCCCGGCGTCCCCGGTGTGTACTTCACAGAATCAACAAGACTCGACGTCTTTTTTAATGTGATCAGAATAATGTGAAATATCATCATGAGTATCAATACCTTGGCAATATCTCGGTAGTGTAGATTAATAAATGCATGCATGAAATGCAGTTTTTGAAAATTACCATGTGCTTATTGAGATGACAAGATGTAGCTGCGTGTGCACCAGATCCACCTTCAACGGTGTCTGTGGTCTAAGTCAATTTGTAACAAGAAACCGTATTCTTAGCTGTTCCCGTTTTTGAAGAGCGATGGACTGAGTGAGTTGCATTTTGTTACTGAATAGACACAGCTGACTTTTTTATGACTTGTTTAATAAATCTTGAGAAAATTACACGACGAACTTCGTTGATGCTATAAAAACTAGCAAAGTTGCTCTTGGAAACTTAGACTGCGTTTGTGAAATTATCCACAACGTCATTGAGCTTTTTCACATCCAAATGCGATGTTTTCAACGCGACATTTTATCTAAGAGTAATTTTAGCAAAATGTATGTCCGTTTTTGTTCAATTATGCGCGGGACACCAACAGACGGCACCGGCATTCATTTGAAACGAATGTTATTTTTAAAATCTCGTTGCAAAGGCATCAAGAGGTCTCGTGTCCGAATGCTTTAATCGGAACAGAATGAAAGTGGCCTGTGACTTTCACTTGCGCTTATCAGCGAAATAACTGCTATTATATGCCGCTTCAATCATTATGTGGTCAACGGCATTTTATCTTTGTTTCGTGGAGATAATTAGTGTTTTATATCCGCGTATTTTCTTGAACTTAATTGGTGACGTTTAAGAAAAGGCCTGGTCAAGAGTACCTACTGTACATATACCAACGAGTATGAATGAAGAATGTGATGAGATGATGAGAGTGAATAAAGCCAAGGAGGTATGTCAGGATTATAGCAAAGCCCCACTGGAAAACAGGCGTGATTTTATGTGTAAAAATAAAATAAATAAATATAGGCATCCTCTCGAATTTTCAGGCGCTCAGATCTATGAAGGTGTCTAAAGGAGTTAGTTAGAGACACGTCTATACATTACATTTGGCACATGCGTGTACATTTTGCAGCACTTAGCATAATATGTATATGTATGCATATATAATTAGTAGTCGTACGACTTTGTTTGCGTAGAGTTATTTATATACAAACTCAAACCTCCGTAGCACTCATTGAGGCCGTGAACTCGAATATTATTTATTGGAACGAAGTTCCTTATCGCGCGTTGTGAAAGGGGGCTAGACGGAAAAAATTCTTACGAAAAGTTGTCACGAAAAGTTGTCACAAAAAGTTGTCACAAAAAGTTGTCACGAAAAGTTGTCACGACACTTTTTTTGCTATAGTATATCTATTAATATATAAATAATAATAATAATAATAAATATTGGTGGACATTTTACACATCGCCATCTAGCCCCAAACTAAGCAAAGCTTGTACTATGGGAACTAGATAACTGATAGAATACTTAAATACATTTTGGAACGAAGTTCCTTATCGCGCGTTGTGAAAGGGTCGAGGTGGGGTCGAGGTGGGGTCGAGGTGGGGTCGAGGTGGGGTCGATTTGGGGTCGAGGTGGGGTCGAGGTGGGGTCGAGGTGGGGTCGAGGTGGGGTCGAGGTCGGGTCGAGGTCGGGTCGAGGTCGGGTCGATATCGGGTCGAGGTCGGGTCGAGGTCGGGTCGAGGTCGAGGTCGAGGTCGAGGTCAAAGTTGATTCCCCTTCCCTTGTCCCACGTTATTTTGTGTTCAGTACAACATAACTGTAAACTAATAAACGACTTATTGTGCAAGTAAGAGATTACCAAAACATCATTAGTTGGTAGGTGGTATCTACTTAGGAAGGTAGGTACTTACCTATTTATTTGCTTTGCGTTTGTTTCTCATCTAACTAGCTAGATTGACAAAAATTGAGCCTACTGATTAAGTTTATATTACATTATATTTGATAATAATAAAAAACATATTATTTTAACTTAAAAGAAATAAAATTTTATTACAATTCCTTCACTAATTAATCGAAAAGAACTTCGTTCCATCCGGGTGTCCCTTGACACCTCTCAAGTTTTTTTTTATTAAATTAGATTTTTTACCGACCAAAAAAGATGAGGTTCTCCATTCGACATGTTTTTTTTATTATGTGCATAGGTACATAATAAACATATTTTACCTGGTGATCCTTGATTTTGATGATATTTTATTATATATATTTTTCTATCTATTCTACTATATAAAAGAAAGTCAGGTTTGTTACACTATTTATAACTCAAGAATGGCTGAACCGATTTGACTGAAAATTGGTGGGGAGGTAGCTTAGAGCCAGGAGAAGGACATATGATACTTTTTATAACGGGAACGGGAAATTAACACAGCATATGTTAATTCTAAAGCGATAGGAAGTTCGCCGGGTCAGCTTGTTGTTTATTTTAGAGACTAGTCCCAAGTTCCATTTAAATTATACAAGCTGACCCGGCGAACTTCGTATCGCTTTAGAATTAACTCCCGTTCCCGTTCCCGTTACAAAGTATTCTATGTTCGGCTCCTGGTTATAAGCTACCTCCCCACCAATTTTCAGCCAAATCGGTTCAGCCGTTCTTGAGTTATAAGTGTTGTAACAAACCCGACTTTCTTTTATATACTAGATTGAATTGATGATGTAGGACTATTTAGTACCAATAACCAAAAAACCAATATCGTTCCCTGACTTCGATTGGTCATAGCATTATCGTCGGTTTTCTTTTTAGTTTTTTAAACGTCATTATTAGACCAAAGCTTATTTATTTACAGCTGTACAAGAAGTAAGAAATCAGTTGGACCCTTCGCTTAAGCTGTACAAATTAACTCATCGCTCTCTAGTCCCATCAAACGCCAGAACGCCTAGTGAAGATGGCATTGAAGACGTTATCAATCTCTTGGAAACTACACCACCGGCAGAATGGAGCAGAGCTGACGCGGATGGGTTTCAGGGCAAACTGCTGTACATATACACATCAGGGACAACTGGTTTACCTAAAGCAGCTGTTATTTCTAATGCCAGGTAAGTTTTTTTAAACAATACTAGCCGACCCGTGACTAAGAATAGAAAAGACTGAATGTTTTTAGTCTGTGATGTCAGATTTGTTGCACACCAGCGCAATGTATACAGAAATGATCCCTTTTGATTTTTTTTTATCGTTTTGGGGATGTTTTGATCTTTTTAATTTTTTAAAGTAGTCTATTACTTTATTCGGGTATTATATCTACATCTACAGCAAATTTCAACTTAATCCGTTCTGTCGTTTAAGCCTGATTGAGGCACAAACATACATACAAACTCACAAACTTTCATATAAGTTTCAATTTGACAGCACAATCCCTATCAGAAAAAAGGGTTCAATTTGACAGCAAAATTCCCATTTACAAAATGATCCGCCATTATTGAATTCATTTGTTACAAAAAATGTGATAAATGAAGAACCGCTCTACCGATTTTGTGCAAACTCACATAAACCATCTACTAAATAGTCCGAACAAAGCCTAAACATTTGGTTTGGATAGGTGAGCCCGTTCTTGAGTTATAAAATTACAACGAAAAGTGGCATTGATTTTTATATATTATTTCCTTTATTTGATTGACTGGCCTCACAGCTCAGCTATCTGCGCTATAGGTTGTGGTTTTTGATCCCCATCTAGGACAAATATGTGTGATGAACATAGATGTTTGTTCTGTATCTGGGTGTTATTATGTATAATTACAACATCAAAATATATATAAGTATTCTATAAGTTATCTAGTTCTCATAGTACAAGCTTTGCTTAGTTTGGGGGCTAGATGGAGCTGTGTGATAATGTCCACCATTTTTTTTTTAGTTTATTTATTTCATGACATGATCTTTGACTTTTGACAATCTGCGATAGTTAAGATACAGCATATTTTATTGCTATTTACTGTTTATAATTACTGTCTCCGTTACTATTAATTACCGTGCAATGAACTGGATAAAGTATTATGTAAGTTATCATATACTAGCTGACCCGTGCCCGCTTCGCTGTGCGTAAGACATTTCTAATACCATCGTGGACTTTTTTGTAGACGTTTTTAAGGTATACAATACTGTAGTACATTATTTTGATATATCTCGTGGGGTTCAGCCAGCATTTGCAATGTAAGCGCAAAAAAATGTGTTTATTTACGACATCACATTAGAAACCTCTAAAATTATCAGTATTTCTCTACTATATTATGCATGTATTATACATATAAACCTTCCTCTTGAATCACTCTGTTTATTAAAAAAAACCGCATCAAAATCCGTTGTGTAGTTTTAAAGATATAAGCAAACATACATACAGACATACAGACGCGGGAAGCGGAAAGCGACTTTACTTTATACTATGTAGTGATATCAAGGTCCAATGGACTTACAGCTCAGTTGGTAGTAACTCTGCCTTCTGCGCTGTAGGTTCTGGGTTCGATCCCCAGGACAAATATTTGTGTGATGAACATAGATGTTTGTTCTGTGTCTGGATGTTATTATGTATAATTTTTATTTATTAACTGAAAAAAGTATGTATTCTAACAGAAATCTGGTTCCATAGTACAAGCTTTGCTAAATTTGGGGCTAGGTGGCGCTCTATGAAATGTTCACCAATATTTTATTTATTAAAATTATAATGTCTTTTTTCAGATACGTATTCCTTACAACGGGTCTATACTACTTGGGGCTAAAGAGTGATGACATCATTTACTGCCCCCTCCCCCTTTACCACACAGCGGGGGGAGTGATTAGCGTCGGCCAAGCGCTAGTGTTGGGCTGCACGGTCGTTTTGAAACCTAAATTCTCGGCATCCCAGTACTTTGCCGACTGCGCGCGTTATAAAGCTACTGTAAGTGTCTTTTTCTAGTTAAAAGGCTTCACACACAGCAGCTATACTGTATATTACATCTCGGGAGTATAGCTTTAGATTATCCTTATGTATCACACACACAACAGGTAATATAATGTATCTTTTTGAACTTTTTGACATCCTTTTCGAACAGAGATATACGGAAATGTATTGAGATGTATTAAGATGTATCGAAAAAAAATTATTCATATCGCTCTGTATCTTAACTTAACTTACGAAGATGTAAAAATGTTTATTATAGCTATCGTGTGTGGTCTTCTGACGTTTTCTATGGAAAGATGTTATGAGATGTATCATGCTATAATGTATCTTTACATTATAGCTGCTGTGTGTGAATATATTAAGAGCCGTGCTCTTGTCTATGTAATTGATGCAGCTCTCTCCACTCCAGCGCGCCGCCTCCTTGAATTCCATATATGACACGATAGCTACCATCTCTTTTATTTTACTCATATAAACATTTTAATTGTTTCGTGTCCGTTAAAACATCGTGACGTGAATACTCACTGGTTTGTATTCTTATTAGCGGTGACGGGCTTGCAACCTGTCAAAAAATTGGACATGTGCCAATTGTAATGAGTGGGCGACTGACTGGGCGTGCCTTTGACTACCCCTTAAAACAATCTCAAGAATAACAGCGACTAGAGATCTGGGAGGATGTCTACCGCAGTTGGGGCTTACAGTCGTTTGATCCTATTTCTTTTTTTCCCTTCAACCTTCCCTTCTATTATGTTCTTTATGAAACTGTCTTGCCGTATAAGGTGACTGACAATCTTCTTTCTTTCTATTCTAAATTGTTTTTAAAATGACCCTTTTTAGGGTTCCGTACCCAAAGGGTAAAAACGGGACCCTATTACTAAGACTTCGCTGTCTGTCTGTCACAGAAATTTTCACAGATGACGTATTTCTGTTGTCGCTATAACAACAAATACTAAAAATAGAATAAAATAAATATTTAAGTGGGGCTCTCATATAACAAACGTATTTTTTGCCGTTTTTTATAGATAATGCTACGGAACCCATCGTGTGCGAGTCCGACTCACACTTGGCCGGTTTTTTCCTATACTCTACGTAATACTTTTAAATTTGTATCCAACATATAAGTGAAGTGAAATTTCAGCAATTTTAAAATAACCAGCATTGAAACTTATTACCCTAAATACAATATACCTAGCAACGGATACTCATTGCTCACTTATTTACAAACTCATCGTTGTGAAGTATAATTTATTCTACGTACGATTATTGGCGTGTCACCTGGTTTAATTAAACTTAAAATTGTTACCTTTACATACTTGTAGGTGAATGCTGTTTAATTATTACTAGCCAGCAGTTCGTTACTTCGTTTACGTGGAATGAATACGTTAATCATTTGATTTCTATATAAGAAAAATAAATTATATCCAATCACCCTTTGGATATCATAGCTATTAGATGATATAGTTTCTTTTAAAATCTCAGTGTTTTTCGAGTAAATTGCGGTCATGCAAACAGAGAGACAGACAAAGTTAAATAAAAATATATATTTGCGGTCTCATAAACACGTTTTTGCGTTTTATGGTTGCACCTGGTTCACTATTTTGCAAAAATATACACGTAACGAAATTTCTTAGATATCTATGTATATAAAATAAAGTCGTGTTAGTTACACTATTTATAACTCAAGAACGGCTGAACCGATTTGGCTGAAAATTGGTGGGGAGGTAGCTTAGAACCAGGAGACGGACATAGGATACTTTTTATAACGGAAACTTAACACAACATTTGTTAATTCTAAAGCGATACGAAGTTCGCCGGGTTAGCTTACAAAATTATAAAAAACTTGAAACATACATTGTGGTGATTTGGATACTATGAAGGGTGCCCTGGACTTCCTCTTAATTTGCTAAAAACTATTTATCAGTAGCCATGAGCTGATCTCGAATATATTATGTTTCAACTAAAACCTTTTTTTTATTTCAGGCTGCTCACTACATTGGTGAAATGTGTCGCTATGTGCTGGCAACACCACCGTCTCCCAACGACAAAGCGCACAATGTTCGTGTCATTTACGGCAATGGACTCAGGCCACAGGTTAGTTTATTCTTCTTATTCAGTTATAAAATAATTAGTGCAGTCACCATCTAATCATAGTTTATATCATACTAGCTCTGCCTACGGCTTCGCTCGCTTGGTAGCTGACCCGTGACAAACGTTGTTCTGTCAATTTTTTTTGTAAAAATCACATAGGAAATCTGTGATGTCAGATTTGTTGCACACCAACGCCATCTTTACCAAAATCATCCTTTTTGCGTTTTTTAATCATTTAGGGTTGGTTTTTCGGATTATAAGTTCCCCCTTTATTTATTCAGATTTTTTATCTACATGCTACAGCAAATTTCATCTTAATCCGTTTTATCACAAACTTTCGCATTTATAATATTACTAGCGACCAGCCCCGGCTTCGCACGGGTAGCATGTTATTATACATATAAACCTTCCTCCTGAATCACTCTATCTATTAAAAAAAACCGCATCAAAATCCGTTGTGTAGTTTTAAAGATATAAGCATATATACATACATACATATTACATACAGACGCGGGAAGCGGAAAGCGACTTTGCTTTATACTATGTAGTGATTATGATATTCCATGTTTTTGGTCTTGATTGAGGCACAAATATACAAACATTTTCACAAACTTTTACATTTATAATATTAGTAGAGTCACGAGCTATAACAAATAATAATTAACAACTGCATGCCTATTGACTTATTTATAGCACTTAATTATACATAATCTGATAGTTTATCAAAGTCAAAGTCTAAAGTTATTTCTATAAAATCTAAATACTAATTTAGGAATTATGGTATTTTTACAGATTTGGTGCGATTTCGTCACTCGATTCAACATCAAGGAAGTCTGCGAGTTTTATGGAGCCACTGAAGGCAACGCTAATATTGGTAAGATATTTCAAAGAGAGCCATGAACGGAACTCAAACCCGTACCTTCGCTTGGATATTGTCAATTTTAACTAAGTTCGTTACAACTGTGTTTTCGACTAGACTTACAACTCAGCCTTCTGCGTTGTAATCGTAGGTTGTGGGTTCGATTATTCTGTGTCCAAAAATGGAAATTTCACGGACAATCCTAATATATATAGATGTCTATAGCTATTCATACAAAATAAACGAGAAATAGGCAAAAGAGCGCATGTACGGCGCGGCGGTGACGTGTCGCGGCGTGGTTTCCAATGATGCTGTGCGGTTCGATAGCACTTAAATTTTGAATTTGGAAATAAAAATGTATGGCTTGATATGGCAGAAAACTCACCGTTGAATTCCTGGATCCAGAGCTTGTCCCGGGACGTAATAACAGTTTTGTAGGTTCACAGTCACTTGTAGTATAGGAATATTTACTTTTCACGGCTTGGAACATGGATTTTCAGGTTTTTTTAATATTTTTTCTCGAGTCGCGTGCGCGCATTTTCTCGTTGTTGAAGACAGTAGCGCCGCTTGTCTGATTTGCGGCGGCGGGCGATAACTTCCAATCATGTCGGATGATTGCTCGAGCGCGGCGGGAATTTTGGTTCGTTTTCAAAATCAAGCCATAATAATGAACTAAACCCAACATTTCCCCCCACCGAAATCCGATAGGATTTCCCAGTTACGATACCAGGACAAGTGGAACTTGAATAACTTTGAACTTTGTGTTGTGGGTACTTGAAAAATGTGAATAAATGTATTTAGTGGACTGTATGCTGTATATAGTATATAGATTGAAAACTAGATATGTTTGAAAAATAGATGTGTCTGAAAAATAGATGTATTTGAAAAATAGATATGTTTGAAATTTTGATATAAGAAGGTAAAATTTGACATATGCTGTAAATGATTAATAACTATTCTGAGTCCTGATCCAACGGAAGAGGACTTACTTTTGATACCGGCCGAGTAAACTCGTGATTACTCGCATTTCGTACGCTAATTACGCGAACGACGCCATCAGGGCCACTATGCAATTTGGAAACGCGCGCTAAACTCCACTTCAACGCAGGTGCATCAGAATTGATTAGCACAAGATCACCGATATTGAGACTACGACAGTTGGTAAACCACTTTTGACGTTGTTGCAAAGTGTGCAAGTAATCTTGCTTCCAAAGTTTCCAAAATTGTTGTGACATTTGTTGGACGTATTGCCAGCGATTTAGTCTAGAACTAGAAAATTCTGTTAAATTATATTCTGGGACTGATAAGAGTTCCCTACCTATGAGAAAATGAGAGGGAGTCAGAACCTCGAATTCGTTGGGATCGCTGGATAAAGCACAGAGGGGCCTTGAGTTGAGCACAGCTTCAACGCGAGAGAAGAGTGTACCGAGTTCCTCAAAAGATAGGGCTCTTAGACCGGTGGTACGTTTCAGATGAAGTTTAGCCGACTTTATGACAGATTCATAAAGTCCACCGAAATTACTTCCAGCTGGCGGGTTGTGTCTCCACTTTACCCCGCGGAAAACAAAGCCGTTAGATAAATTGTCTGAATTCTTGTTTAGAAAGTCAGTTACTTCCTTCAGCTGTTTACCAGCTGAGACAAAATTGGTGCCATTGTCGGACACAATGGAATGACATAGACCTCTTCGTGCAGTGAAGCGGTCAAAACATGCGAGAAAGGACTCGGTACTAAGTGAAGAGAGAACTTCCAAGTGTACCGCTCGTGTGGCACAACACACAAACACGCACAAATAAGATTTGGATACGTGAGCGTTTCTACGATTTGATTCCTTCGTACAGAAAGGACCGCCTATGTCTACTCCTACTGTGTGAAAAACGTGAACATCTTGAGATCGGAACTTAGGCAGCTCGCCCATTATAGGTTGTCTATTTGACGGAGACGCCCTAAAGCAAGATATGCACCGTATAGTGCGTGACCGAATAGCGCTACGCGCTGACACGATCCAGTATTTTTGACTAATTAGACTTTGTAGGGTACGCGGACCCACATGTAAATTGAGTTTGTGAAAATGATCAATTAAGATATTGGTGAAATTAGATTTTTTGGGCAGAAGCAATGGATGTTTTTTTTCGAAACTTAAATCCGATTGGGAAAGTCGACCCCCCACCCTGAGGAAACAGTTTGAATCAATGAAGGGGTGGAGCTTTCTCACGGATTGACTGCAATTACCGTCCTTAGACAAAGTGACTATATCGCTTGAAAAATGATGTCTTTGAACTGATTTTACTAGGATATCATGTGCTTTCCTAATGTCAGCGATCGAGATTGATCTTCGTTCATGAGCAGCCGATCTGCAGTTACGGATGAACTGATAGCATCGAGCGATAATATTGAGCAGTTTTGTGAAACTAGAGTACTTTTCTGTGATATTATAAATTAGTTCAGCTGAATCGGTTTCGGTAGTGACGAGTACTGTTTTTGGACACTTAAGTTCGGGAGGGGTGCAGTCGCGGAATTCATCCATGGTCTTAATCGGCCAGTGTGACTGATCTAGGCTGAGCCAATCAGGTCCGTTGAGCCATTCATGTGTCGCTAGCAACACAGATGGTAAGGCGCCGCGAGAACATATATCGGCGGGATTGGACACCCCACTAACATGATACCAGCATTTACTGGACACACTGTCATTAATTTTGGACACCCGAGTGGACACAAATGTTTTAAGTGTGTGGCTGGGAGTATTGAGCCATGCTAGCACGACAGACGAATCCGTGAACAATAATGTTTCATTGATTTCAAGACGACTTAGCAATACAGATTGAACGTATTTAACCAGTTTTGCTAGCAAATGCGCAGCCATGAGTTCAAGTCGGGGAATGGTGATAGTCTTTAAGGGAGCGACCTTAGATTTTGCGATGACTAGACTAACTTTAGTCTCACCTTCCGCGTTGGCAGACCGAAGATATACAACCGCTGCATACCCAAGAGTTGAGGCGTCACAGAAACCTAGAATCTGACAATAGGTATGGCGCACTACCTTGACATGCCGGTCATGTTTGAGGTTGGTCAATAATGGGAGTTCATTGACATATGTCTGCCACTGAGCTTCGAGGTCCGATGGTAAATGTTGATCCCAATCTAACTGACGAGCCCAAAGTTCCTGCATGAAGCATTTGGCATAGAATACACACGGGGCCACGAAGCCCAGTGGATCGAATTGTCGGCCTATTTGGGACAGAACTGTTCTCTTTGATACTACTGGATTAGATGGAGTAGTAGCGAAGGAAAATGCATCGGACGCCGGTAACCATTGAAGTCCAAGCACTTTGATGGACATATTGGACAAATTAGACTCGTCATCGAATGCAATTGGCGTTTCGCGATGAGCCGCATCCAGATGATCCACTACCTCTGGACAGTTGCTTGACCACTTACGGAGGATGAATCCACCAGCTTTTAACAACTCCATGAGCTCTTTCTGAAGCTCTAGTGCTTCTACAACGCTGGAAACGGACCACAAAAGGTCGTCCATAAAAAATGCTGTTTTTAATATGGGAGCGGCTTTTGGGAATTTGTCTGCTTCATCATCTGCTAGAGTGTGCAAAACCTTTATTGCCAGATATGGACAGCTAGCTACGCCGTACGTCAAAGTGTTCAACTCGAACTTTTGAATTGGCTGGTCTACTGAATAGCGCCAGAGAATATGTTGATAAGGTCGTTGACCTTTTTCTATGATTATCATACGATACATCTTGCAAACGTCAGCAGAAAGGCAAATTTCATGTAGACGGAAGTTAATTAGAAGTTGATTTATATCAGCTTGAAGCTTGGGACCCGGTAACACCAATGAGTTCAATGACATATTATTAGACGTCTTGCCAGAAGCATCAAACACTACACGATGAGACGTTGTGGTGCTTGTTGGTTTAATAATGCAGAAATGCGGGATGATGTACTTCGAATCCACGTTCTGGGCATCACCAAGACAAGTCATATGACCGAGGTCTTCATATTCGCGCATGAATTTATGATATTCAATTTTTAACTCGGGCTCCCGCTCTAACTTTGACTCTAAGTTGAGAAATCGACGAGTTGCCATTTGACTCGAGTCGCCGAGTTCAAGAGACGGTCGGAATGGATATTTGACTACATACCTACCCGTATCATCACGTCGATGCTCTTTCGCGAATAAGCTCTCTACTAACTCATCGTCTGGACTACGACACGGTACCTCTGACGGTACATTTTCAACCTCCCAAAATGAGTGCATTACTTCATCAAGGTTCATGGAAAAACTACAGAAAGTACCATCTCGACCTGTGACTGGAGAGGTACCTCCGCGCTCCTGACGACCGAGGTCGGTCTGACCTAAAATAATATACCCAAATATTGAGCTCATGGCAACAGGCAAGCCGTGTTCTCGCGGAAGTATTTTTTCACCGTCATAAATGTAAGGAAACAAATCTCCTGCTATCAATAAGTCGACAGGCGCGGGCTTATAGTAGGCCGGGTCGGCTAGCATCAAATGTTGAAACTCAACAACAGTCTTGTCCGAGAGGGATATTGTAGGTAAGTTCCCCGCAATGTTGGAAACGATGACCGCATCGGTTGATAAGACGGGACTGGAACAGTGACGTGGTTTAACATTGCAAGTGGTTAATCCGTATTCCCGCACTGGATTCCCTCCTAAACCTATTGGTTCAAATTGACATTTACGTCGTGACAACCCTAGGCGTTTTGCGCAGTCTTGAGTTATGTAGCTCGACATAGCGCCGCTATCAATTATAGCACGTACGGTTTGGTACTGGCCCCAACAATCTGCGACGTGTATAACCGCGGTGCCGAGCAAGACTGTCAAATTAGCTGAACACGTCAATGCAAGAGCACTAGAATTCGAATTTGCCTGAGAATCTATGTGCAATGTGTGGTGATGCTTTTTTTTGCAGATCGTACAAAGTATCTTGGACGTACAGTCGTCGACAGAATGGTCACGTAAACAATTTTCACACAATTTCAATTGTTTGATTTTGTCGAGACGCTGCGCCGGCGTCAGATCGATGTAGTCGTTGCATCGATAAATAGAATGCATCTTTTTGCAATACAGACACTCCATGGATTTATTTGACTTTACAGGTTGGCCTGCATTGCTAACAGCTGACGACAAGGTTGGCCGCTGTGAGTTTGAATTATTCGATTTTGAACCTGAAGGGTGGTTGACCTTTGACTGACTTCGAATGTACGGTACACTTTTTGTAGTAGTGGAATTTGTCGTACAATCTGACATCTCGAGAACGCGCACATGTTTCTCGATAAAAGTTATCAATTCGTCATAAGTAGGTAGCTCATCTTGTCCCATACCACGTTCCAACTCGCGCCTAGTTACGGGGTCAAGGTTACGCAATGCAACATAGAACAACAAAAATCCCGATAAATCTTTGATATTTAGTAGCTGGAGCGCTTTGATGTTTTCTTGAAATGTCTGTAAGAACCCATTTAGCCCAGAAACCGACTCATTTACCAAAGGATTGAAGTTAAATAACTTGTCGAGATAGGTAGTCGCTAATGCACGCTTATTTTCATACCGTTTCACTAAAGCGCTCCAAACGATTAGATAGTTATCCGATGTAACTGGCATAGACTTAACAATCGTCAGAGCGGACCCGCTAACCGCCGATAAAAGGTAGTAGAACTTCTCAATACTCGCAATCTGTTTGTTATCGTGTATCAGGCTAGTGAATGTATCGCGAAAGGTGGGCCAGTTTTCGAGTTTACTGTCAAAAGGAAACAGTTCCAACTTAGGTAACCTAGGTTTTACACAGCTGCCCTCCGATTTCAGCTCGGCTCTATTTTGTTTCACTTCTATGTTCAAACTACTCGAAACACCGCGAATACAATAGTATAATTCGTCAAAACTTTCGATATCTTTGTATGACGGAACATAGTCAGGAAAAAATTGTCTCTTTAGAAGCGTAATGCTGAGAATACTCTGTTCGAATTTATCACGCCAACTCGGCAATTCACTAAAACGGGCATTGAATTCACCTAGCAACTCGGGTTTGTCCAGAACACTTTTGGAAACTTGATACAAAGCTTGCAATCTCATAAAACACATTTCCTTAGTCGCAATATGTGGTTGTACCAACTTATCGTACCCTTCCTCGGAAGACCCAGAACTTGAAGCCTTGGCATCATGTTTAGGAGGCATTTTGTAACACGGCAAATTACCATCCAAGTAAAAATAATGGCGGACGGATGGCGTCGGTCGATAATTTTACGTAAAGAAATTTTGAAAATGAAAATTGCAAATATTGAGTCTAGACTTGAAATATACGTTGGATTAGGGGTAAGAAAGCACAAAAATGAGTTTAAAATAGGTTTGAAACGTGTACCTTGCGTATTTACAGAGATATAAGCAAGTTAGTGTACGAATGTCGGCAATCGTTCTACCTACGTTTACCGGCAAAATGACAAAGTATGAGAGAGGAATATACCAATAAATACGTGTAAATATGTGTATTTAGCTGTATTGATTTCGTAACTGGATAATCCGGCTCGAAGGACCAAAATGTGCGGTTCGATAGCACTTAAATTTTGAATTTGGAAATAAAAATGTATGGCTTGATATGGCAGAAAACTCACCGTTGAATTCCTGGATCCAGAGCTTGTCCCGGGACGTAATAACAGTTTTGTAGGTTCACAGTCACTTGTAGTATAGGAATATTTACTTTTCACGGCTTGGAACATGGATTTTCAGGTTTTTTTAATATTTTTTCTCGAGTCGCGTGCGCGCATTTTCTCGTTGTTGAAGACAGTAGCGCCGCTTGTCTGATTTGCGGCGGCGGGCGATAACTTCCAATCATGTCGGATGATTGCTCGAGCGCGGCGGGAATTTTGGTTCGTTTTCAAAATCAAGCCATAATAATGAACTAAACCCAACAGATGCCCTACCACTCAATCGTCAATATTTATCTTTTACGTCTTTTTGAGCCCAAATGCAATGTGAGGTACACACAAGGTATAAACATCTACACTTTTTAGCCTATTTGCTATTGCCAGGGTATAGGCTATGTAAAAGTTCCAAGTTTCATCCTAATCCGTTTGGGCGTGATTAAGGCACAAACATACAAACATCCTCACTAACTTTCAGATTTATAATGTTAGTGGAATCATTATCATCTTCCTGCCCTTATCCCACTTAAGTGGGGTCGGCACAACATGTGTACTTCTTCCATTTCCCTCTATCAGCCGTCATCTCATCACACACTCCTATCTTACCCATGTCATCTTTTCTTTGACCTACCTTTACGTCTACATCCACATTCATTCCTATCATTCTTCTCGTTACATGACTTTCTTCCCTCCTCATAACATGCCCATACCACGCTAACCTATTGCTCCTCATCTTTTCCGTCACAGGCGCCACTTTCAAACTTCCTCTTATATACTCATTCCTTATCTTATCCATCCTCGTCACTCCACACACCCATCTCAACATTCGCATCTCTTTCATCCGTCCCTTTAGCAGCCCAACATTCAGATCCATACAATACGACAGTTAGTGGAATAATAATCACTCCATAGTATAAAGCAAAGTCGCTTCCCGTTTCCCGCGTCTGTATGTATGTCTGTATGTATGTATGCTTATATCTTTAAAACTACACAACGGATTTTAATGCGGTTTTTGGAACGAAGTTCCTTATCGCGCGTTGTGAAAGGGGGCTAGACGGAAAAAATTCTTACGAAAAGTTGTCACGAAAAGTTGTCACAAAAAGTTGTCACGAAAAGTTGTCACGACACTTTTTTGCTATAGTATATCTATTAATATATTAAATAATAATAATAATAATAAATAATAAATAATAAATATTGGTGGACATTTTACACATCGCCATCTAGCCCCAAACTAAGCAAAGCTTGTACTATGGGAACTAGATAACTGATAGAATACTTAAATACTTTTTGGAACGAAGTTCCTTATCGCGCGTTGTGAAAGGGTCGAGGTGGGGTCGAGGTGGGGTCGAGGTGGGGTCGACGTGAGGTCGAGGTTGGGTCGAGGTGGGGTCGAGGTGGGGTCGAGTTGGGGTCGAGGTGTGGTCGAGGTGGGGTAGAGGTGGGGTCGAGGTCAAAGTTGATTCCCCTTCCCTTGTCCCACGTTATTTTGTGTTCAGTACAACATAACTGTAAACTAATAAACGACTTATTGTGCAAGTAGGAGATTACCAAAACATCATTAGTTGGTAGGTGGTATCTACTTAGGAAGGTAGGTACTTACCTATTTATTTGCTTTGCGTTTGTTTCTCATCTAACTAGCTAGATTGACAAAAATTGAGCCTACTGATTAAGTTTATATTACATTATATTTGATAATAATAAAAAACATATTATTTTAACTTAAAAGAAATAAAATTTTATTACAATTCCTTCACTAATTAATCGAAAAGAACTTCGTTCCATCCGGGTGTCCCTTGACACCTCTCAAGTTTTTTTTTAATAGATAGAGTGATTCAGGAGGAAGGTTTATATGTATAATAACATGCTTAATATATTAAAGAACCACTGCTAATTTTAAGATCGCTCTTTCAAGAGTAACATCTAAAGAAAACATGTTTGTATTGTCTAATGACAAGAAAGCTGTGAATGTTGTATATAGAGAGATTCTGTGTTAATTGTAAAAGTAAAATAAATAAGTAAAAATGTAAAAAATAAATGCTGTTAACGAGTATACAAAGACATTCTGTAATATATTTTGGTATCAGCTTTTGCACCCGTGCGAAGCCGGGGCGGGCCGCTAGTCTATAATATAAAAATAAGTCGGGTTTTCCTTCCTGACGCTATAACACCAGAACGCACGAACCGATTTCCACGGTTTTGCATTCGTCGTTTTGGATTCGTTCGTCTCGGGCTCCGTGAGGTTTATATCAAAGAAAATTCAGGAAAATTTTCAAGAGAAAAGCAGGAAGACAGGAACGGGATCGGGAACGGGAACTTAACACAGCATTTGTTAATTCTAAAGCGATACGAAGTTCGCCGGGTCAGCTTGTATTATTTAATTTAATAATTACAGCAAATACAGACGGCACGCCCGGCGCTATCGGCTTCGTCTCCCGAATCTTCCCCAAAGTATATCCCATCGCCATCATCAAGGTGGACCAGGAGACGGGAGATCCAGTGCGAGACTCGCAAGGATTATGTCAGGTTAGATAAATAAATAAATATTGGTGGACTTTACACACAGCGCTATCTAGCCTCAAACTAAGCAAAACTTGCACTATGGGTAAATTATACATAAGGATCACATAAACATACGGTACTACTATTTTCATGTTTCTGAATTTATAAGAATGTGCAATCAATGCCCGGCCGTTACGCGCCTCGTCAGTCACTAACGAGCTAAGGGAATATTGTAACATATCTAGATTCAACATCAGAATAGATTTCTTATTCAATGAACATAAGCTATATATATTCCAAGTTTCATCCCAATCCGTTTTGGTTGTTTGGGCGTGGTTGAGGCATAAATATTCAGATACCCTCACAAACTTTCGTATATATCATAACTAGCCGACCCGTGACAAACATTGTCCTGTCAAATTTCATTAATCGAATAAAAAAGACTGATTGTTTTTAGTCTGTGATGACAGTTTTGTTAGACACCAGCGCCATCTATACAGAAATCATCCCTTTTGAGTTTTTATTTTATCGTTTTTGGGTTGTTTTTCATATTTTAAAGTAGTCTATTATTTATTCGGGCATTATATCTACATCTACAGCAAATTTCAACTCAATCCGTTTTGTCGTTTAGGCCTGATTGAGGAACAAACATACATACAAACTCACAAACTTTCGCATTGATAATATTATAAGGATATTTTTTTTTTTTTTTTTTTTTTGCCTTTTTGGAACGGCTTATTCATTTCTACAGACTGGGTTCGTCCGTAAAATAAATGATTATGATTTAATACAATTGTGAGACAATTGTGTATACTATTCGTCAAACTTCTTGGACAAACGACCTTGAATGCGCAGAAACGAAAAATATGTCTCTTTGGTGGTGCGAGCGAAACGAAAGATAGGTCGCGAAGGCCAAGAAGTTTGACGGGTACTTTACCTATTTTGAATTCTTATTGCATTACACAGGTGGCAGCACCCGACGAGCCAGGAGTGTTTATCGGCAAGATCCAGCCGAATAACCCATCTCGGCAGTTCCTCGGCTACGTCGATAAGGCGGCTTCGGAGAAGAAGATCGTGAGAGATGTGTTTGCAAAAGGCGACGCGGCTTTTATATCGGGTAAGCAGTTAGCAATAAATTTAAAAAACGACGAAATTTTTTTGATCAATCGAAAAGTCAAAGGCTCGTATTCATGAACGACACTAAGCTAAGTGTAGGATTTCTCACTGCAAAGTTTCCGATTTCTCACAGTGTCGAATATGTCCATACATTCGTTTCATGAACAACACTTAAGTATTCCTTAGCTCAGTGAACGCATGGGGGTGGATTCGGCGTTGTGATTGGTAGTTGGTTTTGGACCTAACTTCAAGCAATGGTAAACGTCATTAATATCAATCAATCAAAGAAACAAACCACAGAGTATTTTGTATGAACAAACAAAATGTCATGTCGGTTCATCAGCTGTGGCCGTACCACAAGTTAAAAAGGAATATCAAAACAATATTAATTACGGTGCAAAAGTGACAACGCAATTTTTCTGATATTACTTTAGGACCTTGTGGTATGACCCCTGATATCTGTTGGATTAATAAATTACAATAAAATTTTCTTGTATGTAGTAAATATAAATAGTATCGTTTTTTCGTCGGCTGAATAAAATAATCATCAAAATCATCCTCATTTGTACTAATTTTTAAGTTAAATTTACTTGAGGTTATACGTATGACAATACAACCAACACTATGCGTTCGGTAAAGTAGCTGTTGAGGTACTTTGGCTAGAGGAACACTGAAGTGTACGCATAGTGTCGCACAACACTCAAGTGATGTTTATGAAACAAGATATTGTCCACTGTGGGTCGGAGCCTACTGTGCGTTCTCTTAGTGTTCTCTTAGTGTCGTTCTTGAATACGAGCCAAAGTGTCTGTATTAATAAGTCCTACATTAATTTAATTAAAATGGTACCAACTTGGGACAATTCTCTTCAGCTACATAATATAAAAAAAAAACATCGAAATCGGATCACCACATTCACAATGATATATGCGCAAAATATGGTCATCGTTTTTCATTTTTACTGTCTTAATACGTTTTTACGTCTATACTACCTATACTAATATTATAAAGAGGAAAGATTTGATTATTTATTTGTTTGCATCGAATCGGCTGTGAAACTACTGGACCGATTTCAAAAAAATCTTTTACCATTAGAATCCTACATTATCCCTGATGAACATAGGCTATAGATTATTTTCAAAAACGTTAGGGATCCGTATGAAAACTTCGATACCCGTGCGACGCCGGGGCGGACTGCTAGTTTCTAATAAAAAACTTTATTATTCTTAAAAAAAACTTTATTTTACATAAAAAATGCAATATAAAACAATTCCTCCTCTTTTTTCGTCTGTGGCAGATCTTCAGGCGCTCAGATGAATATACTTTAAGAGGGTTGTTCGAGGCACGTCCTTTCGCACATGCCTAAGGCTGCGTTCCCACTACGCCGGACCGGCAAATCTGCCGCGCCGGTAAATCTGCCGGAAGGGCTAGTGGCTGTACAATTTATATGAATTTATATGAATCTGTTCACATTATCCCGGGTCCGGCATTTTTGCCGAGCCCGGCATTTTTACCGAGCGTTTTGTCACTACGTGTTGTCACTCAGTACTTGACTGTCTGAATTTCTTCCGGCATCCGATGTAATGTGAACACTCTGTCCGGTGTCCGGTTTCCGGCAGATTTGCCGGTCCGGCGTAGTGGGAACGCAGCCTAATATTCATGCCTATATTTAACCTAGAATGAAGTGATACCTCTTAGAGTCTAAATTATAATTAATTTCAGGTGATATCCTGGTAGCTGATGAGCTAGGCTACCTTTACTTCCGCGACCGAACTGGCGACACTTACAGATGGCGAGGCGAAAACGTCTCCACTACAGAGGTCGAAGCCGCTATCTCCAGGGTGGCCGAACATAGAGACGCCGTCGTCTATGGTGTATTGGTTAGTACTCACATTAGTTACTAGTGGAGACCCGCTGCATGCCCCTGCACACCTAAAGGAATACCCCTTCCAAGTTACTAGGACCTGGTTTGAATGTGCTTTGATAGATTAGTCAGTAGCGCAAGAGTTTTATATATTTAACACTACTAAAAACTGAAATTGGATGTTCGAACCATGAATCTAGATCGATTATCACAAAAAAAAAATACAAAAATGGTACATATTTTCAACTTCATAATTTGGCCCTTTTCCAAAACCCCGAAGCAAAAATATTATCAGAGATAATATTTCTGAACTTTGGCGTCATTTCATGCTTATAAAATAATGGCCTCCATTGCCATTGTTAAGGTGTGTCCAAACACAGCGCGGAAGGTGCGCGGCAGCTATACGCGGCATTCGCAGGTCACTAGTTTGCTATGTAGTAAGTAAATGTGCGCGCGGCCGTCATCCAATCAGAGCGCAGCCAGCCCCACGCGGCTACTGCGCTCAAATGCCTCGCTATGTCACACCTTATAGAATTGTGGAAAAAAAATACGCATCAAACTGAGTACCTCCTATTTTGTCAGTTGATTAATACGACGCGAAACAATAGTTGTGCAGTATTTTCTGTTTGTATAAAAAGGCCTACTGAAATGACAGCGCGTGTGAATGACGCATTGCCATTATTCATGGCTCTGCGTATGGCTGGCCTCACAGCTCAGTTGGTAGTTACTCTGCCTTCTGCGCTGTAGGTTGTGGGTTCGATCCCCACCCATGGCAAATATTTGTGTGATGAACATAGATGTTTGTTCTGTGTCTGGGTGTAATATGTATAATAAGTATGTATTTACAAAAAAAAAAGTATTTATATACTTTTTTTTTTGTAAATACAATTATTACAATTATTAAAATAGTATTCTATCAGTTATCTGGTTCCCATAGTACAAGCTTTGCAAACTTAGTTTGGGGCTAGATGGCGCTGTGTGTAAAGTCCGCCAATATTTATTTATTTATTATCTGAAGCTTGAATCTGGATGCAAATTAGTTTTATAATTATTTCATTGTGATAACGACATCCGCATTCCGCATACAATCTAACCATACATATCGAAACCATTGAAGATTATTGTTGATTTGTAGTTCGATCTGTAGTTTATTCAGCATCCTACTAATATTACAAATCTGAATGCTGTTTGGATGATTCCATCATTATTCCACTTTGTGGATAATGGGCTTGCAACCTGTCACATATAGAATGCTAACTACGCCAAAATGTGAGCATGTGCCAAATGTAACAAAAATTTAAAATGTTACGTTCCTCTGAATACCCCTAAGATTACGTGATTCTATTTTAAGTTAACGTTCGATTCTATTGCTTGGAACCGACAGAATACAAACCAACAATTGACAAATATAAACAAATAAATTGGCTCTTATTTATATTGAGCGAACCTTGCCGTTACATAGTTTTTAACTAGCACAGGAGGTAAACGTTCATAAACTGTAAATCTGCCATCATTTATTTGAACAACTTAGCATTGAATAGTACCTGCCAAATGTTATTCTCTTATTTAATTTTAATTTAATCCCACAGGTGCCAAACACGGAAGGTCGAGCGGGCATGTGCGGTATTGTGGACGAACATAGAAGTCTAGACCTGGACAAGCTAGCCTCGGACCTGGCAGGGGAGTTACCGGTGTACGCGAGACCTGTGTTTCTACGTGTCATGACTAGTATGGATATGACTGGTGAGTTCCATAGTTCCTTAAAGAACAGAGGCCGTACCACAAGCTCTTAAAGTAACATTAAATCAGTATTACAGTAGTATCAGTGACAACGCTATGCGATTTCGTATTGCGTTGTCACTTTCGCACCATGAGTAATATTTTTTAATATTACTTTAAGCCTTGCGGTATATGTATGAAACACTAGCTTTATCTGAACCTGTTTTAAAAGTATAGTTAGTTACTACGGACACCTCTAAAGTGTTTATCTTTAGTGGTCAATGTTGTGTTTGGCTATTATATCTGGACTTTATTAACACAAAACAAATAATGTCTCGATATAAAATCTGTTGGCGATCCTACTCGTACTTAATAAATAAAAGTAGCCTATTTGATATTTCAAAGCATAGGCTATGATTGTAAGTTTCATCCAAATACGTTTGGGCGTGACCGAGCAACACTAACTAACATCTTTCACAATAATTACAGTACTAGCTTTAGGGACCGTACCCTGGCTTCGCTCTCGTAGTACCCGAATAAAAAGTGTCTTATATATTATTCCAGGACATTAGCTATGTATAATCCAAGTTTTATTCAAATCCGTTTGGTTGTTTAGGCGTGACTGGGCCACAAACATCCAAACATTCTCATAATTTTCAGATTTATACAAATAAGTAGTTCTCAAAGTATATTTTCTTTGCAGGTACATTCAAAATGAAGAAGACTGATCTGCAAAAGGAAGCATTCGACCCGAATCTGGTAAAGAATGATAAACTTTACTATTTAGATCTAAAACAAAGCAAGTACCTCCCGCTGGGTGTTGAGGAGTATGACAAGATCATAAGTGGAAAAATTAGACTGTGATTATATTTCCTTCACAATTTTATAGCTCAAACGTTGAATAGACTCGATAAATAGTCTTTAAACTTATTGTAGTACTTCTGTTGTAGCTCAAATAGAAAGAGTCTGAATAATGAATACTCGAATGAGGTAACTTTATGTAAACGTAACACTTGTCTTCCTGTGCGATTATTTTTGTTTATTATTGTTACCACGGATACACTGGGGGACAATTTGTCCCGCAACATGACGCTGCAACGTTGCACAGTGTCCCGCATCATACCCCGCAACATTATGTAACGCGGGACACCTCGGCCGACATTTCTATAAACACACATAAAACTGTGTGATACATAAACACATTGTGTGATACACACAAACTGTGTGAGATACATCATCTGTGTGATACATATAAACTGTGTGATACATAAAAAGAATTATTTGGCCAGTAATTATGTAAACGTAACACTTGTCTTCACATATTTTGTCTTCCTGTCTTTTGTCGTCCCGCAACATACCCTGCGACATTACGTAACACGGGACACCTCGGGTGACATTTCTATTAACACTGAGTAGTGTGGCCTGTGAAAAGTTCCACAACATTGTTAAGGAGACATTCACGTAGTTGTTGAGCAACATGTTGCGGAGTATGTACCTTTATTTGTCCCCAAGTGGCATCCGTAGTTAAAACTTAAAATCGTCATCAGCATCAATTGTTAAAATCCCGTTGTATATTTACCAAAATACAATAGGAATATGACAAATTAAGTCGATAATGTACAAGTTTGTTTGTTATAATTATGTACACTATTACAAAATAGGCAATATTAATGTATGATTTATTCTACGCTCCAATGTACTTTTTAAGATAATACTTTATAGTACACTCAGTTACAACTAATTTGTGATAAAATATCCATTATATATATTTAGGTTTTCCGCGATCACCAATATTTATTGATATTAAAAAACCCGTCTCAATATCAATATTTTTAGTCAATATAATTCAAAGCGTCAGCGACAAAAATCTAAACATTAATATAAAACTCTTGCGTTACTGACTGACTGATCTGTCAACGCACAGCCTAAACCACTAATCCTAGAAAATTGAAATTTGGGTGTATCTCTTTTGATGTATAGGGGGGCACTAAGAAAGGAATTTACGAAAAAGTGCAGCGGAGGTTTAAAAAACTTCTCGTAAACAAATTCGCGAGGGCTTCCACTAGCAGCCAATATAGCCATAGTAGTCACAAACCAAGTGAAGCGAATGAAATTTCGTCAGCATTCCTCGTGTTTACTCAGCTACATATAAAGTGTTTATCAGCAGTGATCAAGCGCGACCCAGTTTAATATGAATCTCATAAAATTTAAATCTACGTTTCTAAAATATGGGTCGTTTATTTACTTACTTGATAATGTATGTCTGATATTGTCTTTGTTTGTGCTGTCTACTTTGTACAATAACTAGCTTTTGCCAGTGGCTTTGTTCACATGGCATCTGGATAAAAAGTAGCCTGTAAGTTATTCCAGGACATAAACTATGTATATTTCATGTTTCATCCATATCCTTTCGGTTGTTTTGCCTAATTAAGCCACAAACATCCAAACATAAAAACTTCCTCACAAACGAATCTGAACTGCGGTATAAATAAAATAGGGTCCCTAGTTGTGGTTCAAAATGGCAATAGCACGTTTCGTGTAGATAAATTTGTGTAATAGAAAAAAAAAAACAGCTAAGTTAATCGAGCTACTTCGTGTAGTCTATGAAATTTATCCTTATATACATTCACCATTGACATTTGAAACTCTATTAAAGTCTCATTAAAACACCAATCTAAAAACAACAAAGCATAATGAAGTAACCTTTGTATCCTGCTCATATCGGTACCAATGTTGACTTATTTAGTGTAAAGTAATATTAATTATCCTTGTTTGTTTATAAACACAGATATAGTAAGGAACAAGGATATAATAAACTATATATTCGCATAATATACAACTATTTTTGTAGTTTGGTTTACCGTGTAGGTACAGTTTAAAAAACACGCTTGTACAATACTTTAGTGTATCTTAAGGGGCTCCCAGTCGCTGATTGCTCTTTTTCGAAACGAAAAAAGAAATACTTCTGAACAAGCCACATCTCCTATTTTTATAAGTAAGTATATTACTTCAGGTTCCTACCTAGATTTCTATTAAGCTGAAAACATAATAGCAGAAACTTTTCACGATAAAGATATTATTTCAAAATGATACGTTTTAGAATTTATGATCGAAATATTTTATATACCTACTATTAAAATCAACTTGTGATTTATTGTTAAAGATAGGTAATATGTAGATCTAGATTTCTATTAGAATAGATTTTTGATAAGTAATTATAAATAATTTATATCGTTAATTTATTCAAAAAGCTAAGGCGGACCACGCGCCGACGTGTGTTTGTCGTCATTGCAGCGGTCGGTAGGATTATTTATCTAAGTGATTAAAGATGGGTACATCTTTATTCACATATACTATCACTACATAGTATAAAGCAAAGTCGCTTTCCGCTTCCCGCGTCTGTATGTAATATGTATGTATGTATGTATGTATGTATGTATGTTTGCTTATATCTTTAAAACTACACAACGGATTTTGATGCGGTTTTTTTTAATAAATAGAGTGATTCAAGAGAAATGTTTATATGTATAATACATGCATAATATAGTAGAGAAACACTGATAATTTTAGAGGTTTCTAATGTGATGTCGTAAATAAACACATTTTTTTGCGCTTACATTGCAAATGCTGGCTGAACCCCACGAGATATATCAAAATAATGTACTACAGTATTGTACACCTTAAAAACGTCTACAAAAAAGTCAACGATGGTATTAGAAATGTCTTACGCACAGCGAAGCGGGCACGGGTCAGCAGGTACATTATAAAATAGGAGATGTGGCTTGTTCACAAGTATTTATTTTTTCGTTTCGTACAAAAACAATCTTCGACTGGGAGCGCCTTAAGGTAAACCATGCAATCACTGGACTATTAAGCACCTCGGTTAGTTTATATTTCTAGTTTTAGACGCGTTATCAGAATATAACATAATAGCTGCCCGCCCCGGCTGCTTATGGGTGAACTAATGTAGATTATAGATTTTTTTTTGATACCTGGTATTGTAAGGTCGATCTTGTAGGGTCGATCCCTTTTCGTCGATTTTTTAACATGGCCCATATTGATAGTGTAACTTTTGATCCATTACAAACAAACATACTAAAATACTCCATATTTGTTTCGTATGACACATTGTTCTTTTTAAAACGTAGCGGTATTACCGCTACGTTTCTTTATCTGAGTTTAAAAATTTTATTCATTCGATTTTCATTTTATCATGATAAAATCATGATGTTTATTTTAAAGACTAATTCAATCCAAACCCCGATTTTATACCTTGTGATAATTATTTAAAAACATTTTTAAGTTTAAAAAATATATATATTATATGTATTGTAGTTTCAACACAATTTTCATATGATACGAGTACAATAAAGTTTTACAATTAGGTATAAATGATTTAAATGTATAGTTGAGCTTGAATGTACATGACGGTAGCTGACATTGTTTAAAAGAAGTGTCTTTTATGCGATCTGTTGAAATATTTTTTCTTTTATATTTTTTTTAAAGAATCTCAGTCTTTAATGGTACTATGTAAGGAATTGGAGTAAATATATAAATTATTCGTTCGCACATATATTATGGAATGAAGTGCCTCTGACAATCCCTCTTAGATAACTTCAAGAACCTGGGCGCCTGGAGATCTTATTGGATGTCATGTCTACCATGTTTGGGGATAGTAGTCGTAAGCCATTCTATTTATTTTTATATATATATTCTGCATTTACGCAATTTGTTGAGATTTCATAGTTTGCTATGAAATCATAAAAGCCAAATGTAGTCTTGACAGTAAGATTCTGCTAATTTTTTTTTTTAGTTATATTAACTTGTGTTGCGGTGGATAGGCAAAATAAAAAAAAAAAAAATATTATTTTAAGGTAACGCTTTAAAGTACCTAATCCTGTTTTTAATTAAAAAAAACCAGCTCATAGAGTACTTATTTATAACATAGAAAATAAGGGTGTGGGAATTTCTCAAATGACTATCTAATTTCATATTCTCTTCAACAAAACCAAAAATGTATGTTTTTATTATTATTTTTTTATATTTATTTAATATTAAATGTAAGATCTACATATTTATACATATCTATGTTAAATATTAAATTATTTTAAATAGTTTGATATGACTTGCCTCAGTAATAAATTATCTTTTAACTATATTTCAGTCTTTAATTTCTTAATTATAAAGGTCTCAAGTTTATAGGTAGTAACTTTGTAGCTAAATATTTTTTGATATATAAAACAATATAAGCCAATTGTTTTTTTTTCTGATCGACTTCAACCATCGATTACATAGTGTAGTCGATGACTTCAACACACATACGAATTATTATTATATATGCTAAAATCTTAATAGGTATGTTTGTGATTATATAACGCAAACAAGCAAAGCCGAAGTTTGTATTCTTATATAATGTTTGTTTATTTTTAGATTACTACAAGATTTACTTACTTTAATTGATAATTTAGTAAGTTTTTGTTGTTTTATGAAGTATTTAAGTCCGTATACAGAAAAAACATAATTTGTCTGTATTTTCATATGGATTATATGGAAAATTATAAAACCGGAAACCTATTACGAGTACTTAGATCAAATCTAAAACGCGTCCATATTTACAAAAAAATGTACAATAATTATACTTAACTGAATTGTAATATGGATTATCTGGAAAATTATGAAACCGGAAACCTATTAGAATTATCTAAAACGCCACAATCGAAGCGATACTTTTATAAACAACTAGTAACTACACGACCTCTTTGTGTTCAATGTTTATTGACAGCAAACCTATTTCAAAAATAGATCGATTCTCCGTCAAGCTCTCTCAAACGTCACTCGCATCGCGCCACGCCAGTTCGCCCCAAGTTTTTAGAACTTTTTATAAAAATTCAATGGCGAATGCTTTGAAGTGGAATACGAATAGGTAGGGGTTACATCGCGTCCGCACCGCGCCGGGGGACGGGAGATCAGCTGTTGTAGGCGCATGTGCGGCGCGCCACAGCTGCCTGCCTCGCGCATTGACGCGAGGGCACTCGGCCGAGCACCGCGTGGCGCTCGTCCCGCGACTACTGACCGCCTGAGCCGCTCGGCTCCGCTATCTGTTTATAGTGTCCTATTGGGCTAACCGCCAGCTTGGATCTCCCACCATGGATGCTATCTTGGCAGCGCTCGTCGCCCTGATGGCACTGGCAGCCGCAATGGCCGCCGTGCTCAGTACTCTCTCCAAAGCCGCGATATTTGCCCTCCTCGCGGTCGCGCCCTGCGTTTACAGATACAGAAAATGGATTTACGTCTTTGTCAAAACGCTGCCGAGGGATACCAAGTGAGTAAATACCGATTTTTTTAATGTAGACTAGTGTATTTTGTAGTTATAGAAGGCAACAATGTGTTATTTTAATATAGAGACATTGTTGCCTTCCGAGGTTGCCTTGTAGTCGGTATTTTATACCTGATTTGAAGCCAAGGTATGAATGAAACTTAGGGTCTAATTTAAGCTAGTTTGTAAGCCCGTTTTGTTCCCCGTCCGTTATATCAGTCCCGTTTTGTACACACGCCTTGGAGTAGCGAACGAGTTTTTTAATGATTCATATCTTCGTGACTGAGGTTAAAACTCTCTATTTCTTTTCTTTAGCGCCCCGTATTCTGTTATTCAACATTCATGTTGGGCACGTAATATTCCTACGTAACAACTTTAACTGTCCAGTATAAAGGACCTTTCGTTTTTGCATAGATAAATTTAAATGCAATAAATAAAATATATATGATGAATGTGTTCACGAAACAAATAACTGACAACAACATCAAATCAAACGAACTTGATTAAGGTCAGTAAATATTTATTGTAGCTTTTAAATAGGAAGGTATGTAGGGTATTACGTCGTATCAGCACTTATCTATCTCGGTACATCGCCTACTTACATTGATTTGTGCAAATATTGAAACAGCAGACAAGGCACCCAAGGTACCTATCACAAAATAAATAATACCTACCTACCTAGTCAGAAAATATTTGAATAAGAAAAAAAGAACAAGATTTAATCCATGCTTTTGTAAGTTATTCATTGTTCGCTGGTTGTCAGTTGCTTATGAGAATTAACACGTGCTTTGAATAACAATTCGTTAATTTTCTTCCATAAAAAAAGTCATATCAAATCAGATCACGTATCAACAACAATATACAGTTATGCAAAATTCCTAACCATAGACACTTGGATTCATTTTGCACGTTTAGCTATCTTTGGGCCTGAAGATGCGTCTGCCTCCCGTGACGTTATAGTAGCCATGAATAACGCAAATGATGGATTCTATTAAAACTTGAAAAGTGATCGAGAAGTTTTACTTTTTCGTGTCTGAAACGTTTATATAATGAACTAAACTTTCCAGCCTCGGCTTCACACGAGTCCACATGAAGATTTTAGGCACGGTCACATTATTACAATTTTCGTGGGGAACTCTTATTTTTTTTAAATCATTATGCCCATGCCCATGTAACTTGCTGATAATATAGCTTTTGAGAGACGAAATGATATGTTAATAAATAATATTTTTGCTTAAATTAACCAGACATCGCATACAAATTTTGCGGGAAGAATAAAAGCATGTATCTAATAGGAAGGTATGTAAAAGTTTAGTTACTAACTGTTAGTCTATGAAATTTACATAAATTTGCTAAGTGCCATGCCGTTTAGCGTTAATATGCTTACAGTTTGATTCGTATGTGAATATAAGCTGAGAATAATTTGCATATTTGTTACTTTCGCTTCCGCCCGCGTCTTCGTTCGCATTATACTCGAATACAATAGGGGTATAACCCTAAAATAAAATAACCCTAAAAAGTACCTACGTATTACCTAGGTAGATATTATGCTTTTCCAATTTTCGTACAGATCGGTTTTGCAGCCGCTATGTATATGCAAAAAGACAATCAATGTCTACATTCATTGACACAATATTCAATCCCATAAGATACCAAGGTGGCTATCAATAAAGTCTAGAATGCTTGATGATTATCTCATTTGTATTGTATGATAAACATATCGATGTTTTGATAACAAAGATTTATATGGAGCATCGATAAGGGATCCTGTGTTGCGATGGATATTTATCTACTATTGCATCTCATGTGAAGATTGAGTGAACTAAATTCTATTTTTTTATGTTTACGTTAACCCTGAAGATTTTTTCAGTGGGACTTTTCTATCTAGGACTTCTTACACAATAATTTGAAGACTTTCAAATCCAATCTCAAATAAGGCTTCATAATAATCACTTAGTTATTAAATTTCGATGTTTTCTTAGAAGGCATAAGCTAACTAAATCATCCATATTAGGGTTCCCTATCGTAGTCATTAAATATTGTAATAAATTAGTATCAATGTACATTTAAACAGAGCCATCAAGTAGCAAACAAAGCTTTTACTAAACATTCACTTATAGACTTCTGCCGATATTAGGTAAGATTAAAGTGAATGCAATAATAGCGTCAGCAGTTTCCAAGAGTTACGAAATATCAGAACAAAGCGGAAATCGCTGGCAAATTTCCTGAGCCACCTTGTATAGGTAGAGGTAGGTACGGTTAGAACTCGCTACGGGTATAATAGGTACTATACTGTAGGTACCTGCTTAGGTGCATTTGGCATTATCACTGCAGTGCGATACGAAACTGTATTTTTTTTACTTAGGTTTTACTTTTACTTATAATGTGGTCTACTACTCACTCTGTTAGGTGGTAGGTAAGTCGTTCGACTTTTTTTTTTGTATGGAAATGTCATAGCTAAGTGCGTCTTTTTGAGTTAAGTGTGAACTTAAAGCTTGGTGATGATGGGAATCGAATAAACATTACCTACATGTCACGATTTGCCTATGCCAAGACGACAATGGAGTTCACGAGAACAACGTTTTATTATAACCCGGTTGTGTTCAGTGAAAATATTACTACAGGACAGAAATTACAAAAAGGTATTAGAAAAAATATTGTTTCAATAAAACTCATTCTGAGTTTTATTGAAACAATATTTTTTCTAATGTCACGACGTGAAATTCTGTAGCATTTCGAGACAGTTTTTATAAAATGCTTAAAGCCTTAAAAAAATCGTTATGGGTTTAATTGAAATTTGTTTTAGGTTTCAATTATTTTATGGCGAGTATATTTTACACTGAAAAGTGTCTTATTGCTTTTCCATTTCTATTTGAGATTTTTAGGTAGGGTCAGAACTAGAACCTATAGAAGTATTAGTATGTTTGTTGTGTTTGGAGTTATTTATTTATAGGCAGATGCCGACTGTATGTGTAAGTGTGTATAATTGGTTAGAAAAATGATGAATAAGAAAATAGCAATCGGACTGGAACTAACAATAACTTATCAGAGCATGACTTGTCTTCAACAGCGAACATGAACTCGACTACCTACTTATATAAGAAAATTGTAACTATGAACATCAGTGGGCTCGAATAGTAACATTACCGAAAAAAAAATACAGTTAGGTATAAATCAAATCAAAAAAAAGTTTATTTTAACCGCCGGAGAAAGAGGACGTTCTTAATTCAACATGAGAGAATACTACCAAGTTGGTCCAATTTAAATTATCTATATCTATACTTCTATACTAATACTAGCTGACCCGTGTCCGCTTCGCTGGGGGACAGTTTCTCATCTGGTATTCCAATCTTCAAAATAAATTATAGCCTATATGTTGCCGAGGACTAATAGCTATAAAACAAAAAAAGTTTCATCAAAATCCGACCAATAGTTTTTGCGTGAAAGCCAGACAACAGACAGACAGACAGACAAAAATTTCAAAATGCTTTTATTTGGCTTGTGTTACTTGTATGAAGACCCCTAGGAGTATTTTTTTTAGTTTTTATTCAATGTACAGAATTGAACTCTTCTACAGTTTTATTATATGTATAGACTAGCTGACCCGTGCCCGCTTCGCTGTGCGTAAGACATTTCTAATATCATCGTGGACTTTTTTGTAGACGTTTTTAAGGTGTACAATACTGTAGTACATTATTTTGATATATCTCGTGGGGTTCAGCCAGCATTTGCAATGTAAGCGCAAAAAAATGTGTTTATTTACGACATCACATTAGAAACCTCTAAAATTATCAGTGTTTCTCTACTATATTATGCATGTATTATACATATAAACCTTCCTCTTGAATCACTCTATTTATAAAAAAAAAACTGCATCAAAATCCGTTGTGTAGTTTTAAAGATATAAGCAAACATACATACATACATATTACATATTACATACAGACGCGGGAAGCGGAAAGCGACTTTGCTTTATACTATGTAGTGATTATAAAGAGAAAGTTTAGATTTTTTGTTTTTTTTGTATGTTTGTAATGGATAAACACAAAAACTACTGAACCGATTTCAAAAAAAATTTCACCGATACCAAGCTACATTATCCCTGAGTAACATAGGCTATTTTTTATTTTGAAAAAGTAATAAATTCCTTAAGAAAATGGCTGTATCATATAAAGCTAATAATTCCTTCATAAAACTTATAAAACGAAAATTTTCTATTGACTTTTCTATTGGTCGAAACATTATCATCGGTTTTCTTTTAAAGTTTTTTAACGGTGGTACCTACGCGTACAACTTTAAAAAATTAAGAAAAATAATATATAGTTAGGTCACAATACTCATGATGAAGAGCATCTGAATTGGCTCGACCCAGCACCTGCTACCCTTTTATTATCACAACACAATGACTATGAGATGACGACACTTTCTCAGATATAAAAAAACATTGCCAATGCATAATAGATGTTAGAAAATCACTACATAGTATAAAGCAAAGTCGCTTTCCGCTTCCCGCGTCTGTATGTAATATGTATGTATGTATGTTTGCTTATATCTTTAAAACTACACAACGGATTTTGATGCGGTTTTTTTTTATAAATAGAGTGATTCAAGAGGAAGGTTTATATGTATAATACATGCATAATATAGTAGAGAAACACTGATAATTTTAGAGGTTTCTAATGTGATGTCGTAAATAAACACATTTTTTTGCGCTTACATTGCAAATGCTGGCTGAACCCCACGAGATATATCAAAATAATGTACTACAGTATTGTATACCTTAAAAACGTCTACAAAAAAGTCCACGATGGTATTAGAAATGTCTTACGCACAGCGAAGCGGGCACGGGTCAGCTAGTAATATATTAAACCTACTTGATGTAAAAATTATGTTTATCAATCATTAGACCACCATTTTCATTAGATTGGATTTTAAATGGTTTGTTTTCCATAAACCTATGAGTAGGTATGTTTATAGTCGTGAGTATAATAAAACTAATTTCGTAAAACTCAAAATCATCCATGCATAAACAATTCTGATATCAGTTGGTAAATCAAGACACATTACGTAGATATAATTATGATGTTGGTAATAACTGTCACGCGAAATTTTAATGGTTATTTTATCCGTTTACCATAACATTATTACGGGTTCTTAGTAAAATCGTATTGCTTCATTGCCTTGCATAGAGATTCAATATACATATAAGTAGTGAGAAGTAGGTACTATTTATATGTGCCTAGGTAACCTACCTACTTGTCTAATACAAGTTTCCTCTATGTTAATAGTTATTAGTAGGCCTAATGGCAACTTCGTAGTAGATATGTACCTACCTATTTCTTATGATACCTTTGTCGATGATATTAGTAGTTACTTACAAGTGGGTTATTTATTATTGCATAGGTATGCATTTACTGAAAACTACGCACTTAGATAAAGTATATGTGTGCCTACTTATTATTGCATAGGTCTTCATATTAACTACATTACCTACCTACAGTTTATAACTTCTATTAGGTAGGTACCTAATTTAAGTTACAATATTATTTATACTTAGGTAGGTAGGTTGGTGCTCTTTTCTCACATATGGTACGGCTTTAATTTAATCGATAAAACCTATACCGTCTCATTAATAAACGTAGACTAGCGCAGGATTAAATTTAGTCCAACGTTTACGTTTGGACTAGTCGAATTCAATATTAATAAACAAGGATTAGAAATGGAGTTGCTTACATTAAGCTGGTATTAACAAGTCTTGGTGTAACCTCAGATGATCTTTGGATAAGTAAATTTTTATTAATAACACCGTTAGAGTGAACACTGTGCCAATTTACTTCAATCTTCACATCATTCAGTAGACTTCGGCAGAAGCACTCTCTTGTTTCTATTCCAAGTAGCTTTTTCTCTTTCCGCCTGAGATTCTTTTCACTACACCTATCACGGACCTTTTACACAAACTTCACACATAACAGAATCACTTTGGGATTTGGCCTTTTGATAGTAGACACAAGCAGCTTGCTGTGCTATGTTTGCGTTCAGTTCCGTGGTTATTTTCGTCTGAATTACGCAAAGGTAAAGTACAGACGGGCTTAAATTTAACGCATTGGTTAAACTATCGGCAGATAGTGTATCTACTGCTTTATTACATTACAGTTCCAAATCGTAAATATTATATAAAATCTCAAGTATTTTCTTTAAGCAGTTGTACCTAAAGATGCCAAGCTTTAAGCCGCTAGTTTAGGTAAAATTGATTTTACTCAGTCTTCATCTGAAAAAGGGACTCGTGCCAAGATTTATCTTTTGAACTTTAAAAATGCTATTGAATTTATTGCTCAGTAACGTTATATTCTAGATACATTTTGCTATTCCATGTTATGGATTGTTAGAATTCCTTCAAGCTATAACATTAGATACTCGGAAAACTTTAAAGTTATTGGTTGAGTTTTCTTACATTGAAACAGGAACTTATTTACATAGTTGATGTTTTTTTTCAAAGGCATCCTCAGTAATTGCTTTTATGGAATCCCAGTTGTTATTGTCCCGCTTATTAGAACAAGGAAGGAAGATGTGTATCCCTAATTGAAAGGGCTCAAGAAGCTAATTACAATTTTCAAATCAATTTACCCTAAGTTGTTTAGCGAGTTGTAATTTTCATCCATTTTCCTTGCCATAAATATAAAGAATACGAAGGTCGTTAAAGTGCTGTCTTCATCTGATAATGGGATTATATTCAACCTGACTACGTCACATCGCGCGTGTCGCTGTCGCTGCCGTGACCGTCGCTAGATAGGCTTGCAATGGTTTTTGTAGGTATTCATTAGGTACCTACATGCAAACAATGGTCGACTTTCAGTGTTAGAAACTAACATAAAATACGGCCTGCAGGTAAATTGATTGGTTTTATTCTGAACAGCTGAAGTCTTTAATTAAAATTGTCACATCACATGTATGCAGTAGGTATAGCTTATATACGTACCTTATTATTAAGTATGCTCATTAGAAATAGTGACAAAGACTTGTGCAACGTATAACCAACAATCATTTCAGTCCTAGTACTTAGAAAAGAAGACACTAACAAGACATAAACAGACACTCATTATCTTAATAAACATGTTATAAAAAAATCGGAGAAAAAACTGAAAAAGCATACAAATATGTCATTGACATGCAAAGCTTGGTAAAGAAAAATGTAATTTAAATGAGGAATTAAAATATTGTTACAATTTAATAGGTCGCAATTCAATAAAATTGGACTACATGTCAGAAAAATTTTAGAATCAGAAAGATCACTTCATGATCTAACATGTCAATATCATAAAGATGTATAGGATGTCTCTGATAAGGAACAAAAAATTAATAACATGGTAGAATTAGTTATGAAAACTTATTGTATAAGTACTCATAAGAATATGGCTTTCTTTAAGAAAAAAAGTGATGTACATAGTATTAACACAAGAAATAAGAACAAATTTTAAATACCCAAATTTAGATTACAAAAAGTAAAGGGGTCGTTTATGGGGAATTGTATACGATTTAATAATAAACTGCCAGAAAACGCAACAAAACTTCCCGTTAGAAGATTTATAGCCTACATAAAGAATAATTAATCTGGCTGTCAAGGACTAGCGCCCAACCTAAGATACCTACCACCTGTCTGTGTACCTTAGGGCCTTTAAATTGCAACATCGAAAGCAAGTTTCTGCCTTCAAAAATGTTGCACTAATTGACCATGTTTTTTGTATTTTAGCTCATATGGATTACTTTAGCTCATAGTAAGAGACGATGGCATTAATTTTTTCCAAGGTTTGGTACACTAGCTTCAAAACTCTTTTAACCGGTTAAGGTCAACAGTTACCTACTGTTGACTATAAAAAAAACAGTCAATAAGAATTTTAACGCCAATCTGTTTTAAAATGTTCGATGGGTATGGGTACCTATAGGTACCTATAATTCAAGGTCTAGGTCACCCGAAGGTACAATACCTAAGTGGCTAATTATTTTAAATGGCGGTTCAACCAAGCTCAAGGGGGTAGGTAGTATTATTTTAATAAATTCACGTCCAAGTCTGACGCCACTTGATAATAGTTTAGCCATAAAATTCTATTGTGATGGATATTATTCTTTTAATTGAAGAAACTTTTTAGCTTAACATCAGCTATTATGCCTTCCGTTGCAGCCTCCTTGACCTCTTTATGCGACATATAACAATGAACTTATCTTCTATTTGGCTCATGCAGCATATTCGTGGCCTTCCTCTTCCTCTTCCTTATCTAGGTAGGTACTCGTATGATGCTATGCTCGCTACATTATAATTGTAGTTCCTTCGATTGTTGATGACTGTTACAACAATAATCTTTTGTCTTTTGTCTTCTGTTTTCGACAATCCAAAACATTTCTTGTTACAGATTCCTATGGCGCTACGCAAATGGCATGGTCAGGTCGAAGCGATGGGGTCGCCAGAATGCCACTGTGGCTTCTCTATTCACCCAACGAGCTCTGAAGAATCCGGATGCACCATGCTTCATTGTCGTCGGTGACCGAACTTGGACTTTTGGTCAGGTGAGGTCACCTTCATGTTTTACTGCTAATGCTTCAGATTTAAACAAAAAGCAGGTCAAATGATCTGCCAACCTATTCTGAAACTAGGCATTGCAAATTTAACTAATACGGTTTAAAAAAATAAAATGAAGTTTCAATAAACTAGTCATAGAAATAACATAAAAAATCAACATTAAAAAGACAAGGCATCAAGAAGTTTTTTAAACAAACGAAAAACAAAGGAAAATAGGTCAATGCGCATGAATTATTGTAATAAAGTGGAAACGAGAACGCACCTCGAATAACCTAGATATGCTAGGTTTCGATAGTACTACTAATAAGTCCGCTAACAAGGTTTTATTGCGTGTTAGGTTTATGTATAGTATTCTTACCATGTACCTTAGTACGAGTAGGTACTAGTGATGTAACGAATATTCGCATATTTTTGCATATTCGCATTCGCATTCGCAAATTTCGAGCGAATGTTTTGCGAATATGAATATTCGGAATAAAATATAATTTGGAGAATAATACTAGGTTAATAAAATCAAAATTCATTCATTTATTATTTTTGTATTATTAGAAAAAAATAACTTAACCTCGTAATCACATTAATCAGACTTTACTTTATCATTTGGTATTATTTATTTACCATCATTAGAACTTATAAAACAAAAAAATATATAATGCAACGTAATCAAACAAAAACCAATTCTTCTCCGAAACTTTTATTAATCTACATAAGTTTTGAATGTTAGATAATCATCTTCATGAACGAAACTAAAAACATTAAGACGAGTAATGAATGTTTTTGATGAATGCAGAATCGTTTTTTCTCAATAACCGCAAAACATACAGTTTTGTTTTATATGACAAAGATAACTTAACCCTATACTTGGCAGAGTGCCTAATTTGGTACGTTCAACTTTCAAAAATTCCCAACGCGTGAAAAAATATTTTTAATCTATTTTAATTATTACATAATTTAGAAAATATTGTCCCAATTCTACTAAAAACTACTTTTTGATGATTTGCAACTCTCAATTTGAAGTAGAGCGAATGATAGCTGACCAGTGACAGGAGTCTTCGCACCGCAGGGTAAAAAAATTAAATATTACTAGTATTTTTTTAGTATTTCTGTCAAAAACGGTTGATATGTAATAGTTAACATTTTTTTACACCCGAAATTATTATTTTCATGTACCTAAATGAATTACAATGGCATGCAATCAACTGGTTTTTCACGATGATGTACCAAATAAGTCACATTGCCAGATGAGCGCCATTGAAGTTTATCTTTACTATGTACCTGATATGTGACATTGCTATACTCGTATAAATTATATTTTTTCAAAATTACATATATTTATGATTTTTGATCGAGCGAAGCGAGATCTCTTTGACAACTCGGAGGTGTCGTCGGCCCTTTTATGCGAGTATGAATGTTTTTTCGACGATAGCATTCTAATCGTTGCTCTAATAAATCGAAATTCACCAATCGTCATAAAATTTTCAAGCTTGAGCTTTAATTGTCAAGAAATTATAGAGATAAGAATGTACGTAAGGTGTCAGTTTGATGCGAAGTACTTGGTGAAATGTCTTTTTAGTGCCACAGGTGCCGCAACTATATCAGCAGCAGCAACATCGACCTCGTCAACTTGTGGGTCTTATCTTCAAGTCGCGGGCAAGTCAGATTTAGAGGAAATTTAATCATCAGATGATGAACAATAGCAATGCTGTGATAGCAGTTCACCGCCTTCACACCTTCCCATTGCCATTTTCACTGGAAAACCTATACTTTTTATGAAATGTTGATAATGAGATGAATCAAGTTGTTACATCAACATTTCTGCTACAATATCAACTGTCATCGCTGTCGATCACTGTTCATTGCTCGTTGATTCTGAACAAGTACCTTCCCTATTGTAGGGATGCAGCCTTGACCCTAAGCAGCTACTTAATCAATAAGACCTAGTGTATTAGGCACGAAGGAAGGTCTTAAAGACTAACACCTTATTGGCGTTGTAAAAATTTCACTAGTTCTGCTGAAGTCAAAGATCATGTCTTCTTTGGGGTTTGACTTGCAGGAAAGAGTGTCATTCAATACTTCAAGCTGTTCTACTTGGATGACTTCATCTCTCTGAATGTGCAAAAACAAATCTTTACAGCACATAAATAACTAGCACTTCTTCCGAAGTTTCAGAAGGCGATGAAAAATATTTTTGACAATCATTTTCTGATCTAGCAGATCGTTTTGGGGCATATACATAATTTCGGGGCTGTTGATAATACTCGCCTATCTTCTCTCAAACGCTTGATTAAATTTCTCATCACACAACTTTCAAATTTAGCAGAGGGAGGTGCATACATTGCACAAAAGTGCAAACTAAGAAAGGATTAGGGGAATACTAAAGAGTTTTATATACTTATATATATATTATCTACAGATTATAAATTTTAAATGAATATAACGTAATCGCAAATAATTTTTAGCATGTTTTTGTTACTTTTTAATGTAAGAATGTAATATTTTCTTTATATAAAGTGTTAAACACAAATGTATATAAGCCTGGGAGTGTGACACATATGGTACGTTGATTTAGTAAAGTTGTTTATAACACATCTGGCAATGTGCCAAATATGGTACATTCAATAAATCTAAAAGTATTAATAATATAATTTTTTTTTTCATACTATCCCCTCTATTAATGACCCTAGATCACAAATTATAAAAAAAAAAACAACATTTCAAAAATAAAAATTCCTGCCAAGTATAGGGTTAAGGATTTAATCTAGATAAATTAAAGACAGAAACACGATTGGGTGAAACTTTTCTCGATAGATTTATTTTCTAAAGTTGGCTCTTCAAAAACACTAGTTTAGTTTTTAATCAAAACTATGAATAGCTAAATAAATTAAAGTAATTTTTTTTATGGTTTTCATGATAATGCAGTTTTATCACTTTTTCCGTCTTTTGTTCACTTCAGTAGCGGAATATTAAACTTTAAAAATAAAAGCTTGGACGCCTTTTCTCCTTCAAGTCAAGTAAACGGATTATTCGCATTCGCGAATGTCAGTAGCAGATATTCGCATTCGCATTCACATTCGCGAATGCTCAAGAAATGACATTCGTTACATCACTAGTAGGTACCTGTGCTATGTGGATTCTGAACTTTAAAAAATATAGGTGTATTTTGACAATTATTTAGCTTTAAACTACTTTATATTCGGAATAAGTAAGTAATCCTTATTTCCTTGAACAGATGGCCACAAAATCCAACCAAGTCGCCCGCGCTATGCAAGAACATCTCGGCCTGAAACGCGGCGATGTGGTTTGCGTCTTCATGCCCAACTGTGGGGAGTTTGTGTGGAGTTGGCTGGGCATGTCCAAGCTCGGAGCCGTATCTGCGCTTATCAACAGTAACCTGCGTCACAAGCCACTTCTGCATTGCATCCAAGTGGCCAACGCTAAGGCGATCCTGTTCTCGGAGCATCTCGCCGGCGGTAAGTGCAGTTGGCAACAAACACATGCCCAACCTTTGAAAACACTCTTAGGGATGTCGTTTCCATACGAGTACAATCTGTCTGCATGAAACTGACATCCCTAAGTGTGTCGAAGTTTGGTGTAATTAGTGCTCAACATACCCAAGGATCTATTCTAGTTAGAATTTCTTGTCTATCGTATAATGTTGTGTTGAAATTCACTAGTTCGCAAGCTTTAGTGGTTAATGTTATCACAATTTAAAAAAAACCGGCCATGTGTGAGTCGGGCTCGCGCACGAAGAGTTCCGTACCATTTATCTATAAAAAAAGAGAGATACAGCCCTGTGACAGACAGACGGACAGCCAAGTCTTAGTAATAGGGTCCCATTTTTAACCTTTGGGTACGGAACCCTAAAAAGATGGGACAAAGAAGACTATGTTAAGGCCAGAACCAATTCTATAAAGACATTTAGTATAACGACCTACTTACTAGTAGTGCCTGCCTACTGCCTACTTTGACTGTAGTATGACATTGATAACATATCAATAAACTCATATCGATCGGTAACTTCGTGTGAACGAAACCATACGTATTCGATTAACCCTATTACTTAATTGCCTTTGCAGGCTTTTTAACTTCCTTTGAGAATTTGAGATTTGAACTTGAGTTTATTAACTATCGACTTGAAAAGATATGTTTTATATAAGTTTGAAGAGTTGTTTATGCTTCTCTAGCATCGTCACTCTAGAAGTACCTGCTCTAATAAGATTTCAATTAGATGTTTTTTGGTATTTCATTGACTGGATGTTTAGCAGAGTTGTTTAGTATGTTAGCAGCTTCGATCGGCAATAGCAACGTTAGCAGAGTTATAGCGGTATGTAACCTTTTATTGTTTCAAAACGAATAAGGGTTTATTTATGTTTCTAAAAATATTAAAAACCTTTTAAGGGCCAATATTATTCGAGTCAGCTAATAGGGCTTACGGGCTTGTATTATTCCAGGTTTAGCCGTTATACACCTACGCAAAATACTATTTTAGAAGCGTTATTGATCGCCCTAAACGAATTAGGTAGAACGTTGTTCGTGGATGCAAGCGTAAAATACTCGTAGTTTTCATTAAGTGAGTTACCTATCACAAGTTAAAGGTAGGTACCTAATGTATACGCATGATTTACACATAAACAGTTGACTTGCTTCTCAATACAGACATTACAAAAGTATCTACAAGTACGAGTATGTAGTTGGTGACTGATCAAAGATCCAAGGATCACGACTGTAATCTCCAAGTACGGTAGACATCCTCTCAGATCTTCAGACGCTTGGATCCATTGAAGATGTCTAGTGGGGTAGTCAGAGGCACTTCCAAACATTATATTTAACAGGTTGCAAGCCCATCGCCGCTTATAAGAACACTAACTGGTTTCCTCACGATGTTTTCCTTCACCGTTCTAAGCATGTGTTTTTTTTTTAAATTTAATTAATAAATAAAAACATAATTAAGTAGATATATATTTTATGTAATCAAAATTGAAGTGTAAATACTAAATAAACAGATAGGAATTTAAATAAAATTATTTATAATAAAATGAATAGAAACAACTAAAACTAATACACGCTCCTTAATAAATTTCCTCTCATATCAAATCCTTTTAAAATCGTAGGTACAACACACAGCAAAAAAAAATTATTAATTTAACAATGTCATTTGGCAATGTGCGATGGATTGTATCGGTTACCGGTATCGATGTCTGCTTTCTATGTGAACCTGGCTATAGGTAATACAAATAAAACAACACGTGAATGAAGGAAGGAACCTATCTCATCTAGGTCAGTGGAATGGATGCATCTGTTTAATATTCATTCATGTAGAACGGAACTAACCGCTTCACAGGCGAATCATGTTATGAGTGTTGTTTCCTAGTGTTTGTAGATGATAATCTGGAAATAAAATGATTAGCTGGGGTTGAACTAGGCTCATTATTCGCATTAAGTATTTAAGGATAGGTATTTTGGGCGTAACTTAATGGTAGGTAAGATAACATAGACAGACATCGTTCAAGTAAGATGTTCTCTCATTAGGTACGTTATAAAGACCCTGGATGTAACAGAACAGAGCAGACAAAAGTTTCAAAAGTATTTTGAGAAGGAAAACTAGCAAACTTGTATGTTCTTTAAATAACTAGTTATGTTAGAAAAGTAGGAATTGTAACAGAAAAATAGTTTTATGTTGAAAAACCATACCTAGACTTGAAAGATGAAGAATTTCGAAATTAATAAAAAGTCATCAACTTCTTATGCCTCGGTAACACAACAAAGAGACGACGAAAATAAAAGCAACTGATTCCAGTAGGTAACCAAAACACTCGCTTACATTTCTCCTTATCCCCCAGCTCTGGAAGAAATTCGCGACCAACTGCCCTCTGAGCTGAAACTATTCCAACTCTACGGCCAGCCGGCCCCCGGCGTTTTGGACCTTGGACAGGAGATGGATAAGCACCCACCTGACTACCCTTTGGTGACCGACCCACCTCAGTACAAGGACACCCTTCTGTACATCTACACATCGGGCACAACGGGCATGCCTAAAGCAGCAGTGTTGCCCAATTCTAAGTAAGTATCTGCATCAAGTTTTATAAAGAAAGGATCATTATTTTTCAGAATGTCTGTCACTCAATAACATAGGTCGTGGTGTAACAAACTGGCTCTAACACATTCCTAGTAAATAAACCTGGAATTTATTAAAGGATGATTTTTATTAAAAATACAATGTATACCTACAATACAGTATAAAATAGGATCACTTATGTCACGAAATTAAATATTCGTTTGGTTGAAACATAAAAATGATTAGGTAGGAAGTATTTTAAACATTAGTCACCGAAAAACCTTTTGATGAAATTGGTAACCTATTAAAAACTTGAAACTACGTATAAATTTTTTTGTCTTTTGCAAAGGAGGTTAAAACCTATTTTATGAACACCCATCACTCAATACCAGTATTTATAGGTAGGTCAGTTCTTACCCCAACACTACAATGCCGTGTCAAGGGTATCAGAAACTACGCCCTCTACCCCTCTGGGTGTTGTGATAACACCCCGGAACAAATGTTTGCAGATCATGCTAACATTATTTCCGCCGCGGGATCGAACCAGCACCTCTTGTGCTAAGCCAGGCACACGTTAATGCTGGCTGATACGCATTGAAGTAAATGTCCTCGACCATGTGCCGCGTTGCGGCTTCTATAATGGCGCAACGCCAAAAACACACTATCTGTGAGCCCAAACCACAACCTTCATTTCTTACATTATCTGTTAACGTAACCATAGAGAAAATTATAACGCGGTCTATATTACGAGTATAAGCAAAATTTAAGTAGTCGCTTTCGGGCTCACTAACGCTAGTATTTAGATAGATTAGTTCTTAGGTATTAGCTATTTGAACTATGACCTTTGTCAGACCACGTAAGAGGTACTTAGCAACACGATTAACGAGTTAGGTAGGAAGCATCATTATTTACATTAATTAGATTTCTTATACTTAATTATGACATTGCACACAATGTAATAGCATAACTTTGTTTTTTTTGTCAATTGTCTAAGTATTCATACTTTTGTATAAATCTTTATTTTTATAACATGAAGCCAGAATAAGTACCTATCGCCTTTAACCAAACACTAAATAGTACATCACGAATACACAAATCACGCCTAACGGTATACCTTTACTCTAGCCTTGTGTCCGCCAACTTGAGGTACACAGGTGTTCAGCCTCATGTTGCTGTAACTTCATCAACCATACCCTTCAAACCGGAACAACGACACGGCAGAAATATGTGTGGATCATATGGATGTAGGTAGTAAGTACTTTCTCGCATAAGACAAGTCTCTAGTTAATGAATCTATCTGCGCACCATCAGTTAGTCACACAAAACTTAATATTTCTGGGGCATACGGAATTTCCTCCGGAAGTTTTCGTTTACCGTCGCGCGCCGAACGCAAACTGCTTTTAATTTATTTATGTCCGTTCGATACACTCCCTCTGTGTTAGTCGCTGTGTCGCATACAGCGAATGTTTTCTGTACGTCTAGTAAGAGTTCTTGCGCAATCGAATTGACTTTTGACTAAAACTTCTTGGCTGAAATATTGATAGTTTGTCTGTCTTGATGCAACAGCCTTAGAACTTGTCTAGGTTAGATCACTATAATGAAGTTTTGCAGGCAAACTGTTCAAAGCATAGTGTTTTTCAAGAGCTCTTCATCATAGACAAAGGGGTCGCAACAGTTGCGTTCTTTAAAGATTGAAGACGATACTTCAAGACTTGAGAGTCCCCCCTACACCTGTTACTCATTAGATTAGAATGCTTACATTATACTTCGGTTCAGCTTTACTAGAAACTTTATTGTGTGGATTGAGTCTTATTTTAAATAATCTGCTCTATTTTGACGTATTAAATGGATATGGGTCGGATCTGTTTAGCATTCTATCTGGAGTAGGTATCTAAGGGACCTCGGTTAGAGCCTAATATTTTATAAAATTCTATAGAAAGTGTAACGTATTGAGGTCGAATTACAGCATAGAGGTAGGTACAGTTCACTTTGACGTGATATGATTAGGTAAGAAATTGACCTATGTATTCTGCAAATAGAGATCGTATCTACTCCTAATTAAGAGGTCATCTTAAATATTAGGATTGCCTGTTGAGAGGTAATGCGACCCATATTTTTAGAAAAAGGAATTTTTGTGTCACCTCTCTACGCAGCTAACATTGCTAAAGTCAAACCATCACGTGGGAGATGTAATTTTTTTAAATAGTTATCATTATCTGATGATTGCATAATCTTCTCCTAGTGTAATTATCTGTAATTTTGAAATTAAAATTAAATTTTGTTTTTGTTTTACTTTGTCGTAATTATTTAATTATGTACAATGAATTACCCGCTTATCTAATTTTGATCTTAGTTTTTATTGTATTGTTGGTACCCACATAGGTAATTAATGACTTTCTGCATTTATTCATTCTGTTGATATTTAGGATCATTCCGACTTGCAAATTGAAGCCTAGGATCCAGTAAACAAAGTCTATTTCTCATCACTCATTTTTGTATCACCCAGATACCTTCTCATCGTGGTAGCTACGGTCCACATGCTCGGCCTAAAGTCATCTGACCGCATGTACAACTCTCTTCCGCTCTATCACACTGCTGGCGGCGTGGTGGGGACGGGCGCTGCTCTGGTGGACGGCATACCTTCTGTGCTGCGCGCCAAGTTCTCAGCCTCCAACTTCTGGACTGACTGCATCAAGTATCAGTGCTCGGTAAGAGATATATCTAGAGAATATAACTTGACTACGGCAGACTCCCTAAGTCACTGCGAACAAATTTCTTTATGTAGAACCGAAATACTTACTAATGAATCCTACTGTCATAGGTACTGATATTAATATTATACTTATTATATCGAAAGTTTGTACCTACAGATGTTTTATCTATATTTAAATAATACAATGTGGAATAGACCACTGAGAATGAAAACATCGTGGGAAAATTGGCGAGTAGTTTATTCTTGTTACAGGCGACGGGCTTGCAACTTTTAAAATAAAATATTACAGTAATTACATACAGTCATTTATTGGTGTCGATTCTGTTGTTGCATTTTTCTAAACCGATATTAGTGGACAGCGCTGAAATTAAAGACGTCCTATTTTTTTTTCATTTTATTAAAGAAACGGTCACATTTCTAGTACAGTTTATTTATGTTAGGATAATGCAACAATAGAATCGTTCCTAAATCTATTTCTTAATAAAGACTTCTTCTTCAGGTAGCGCAATACATCGGAGAGATGTGCCGGTATTTGTTGGCGCAGCCAGCGCGATCTACCGACGCGGAGCACAAAGTGCGCATCATGGTCGGCAATGGCATGCGTCCTGCTATCTGGCAGCAGATTGTCGATAGGTAAATAGTTAATTATCTTACCGTCTTCGGATCTACTAGAATATGTTAACGCGTAATCTCAAGAGTGATATTGTAATGCGTCCTTGAGTGATTCGAAAAAAAGGCCATATGTTGGTCTGACTTTTAAATCAAAAGTCCGATCGCGGTGCAGGATGAATTTCGTCGCCGCTTGTTTAAGCGCGACGCGGACGGTAATATATTTATGTTTGGTACCTACGATGACGGTAGGTGTCGATAGAGATAAGTAATAACGGGTCAATAGTGCGAAATTTTTCCAGTTCCGCGACTGGACTTAGTCACACATACACACACACACCTAATAAACATAACAAACGCTCAATAGTCACATAATTACCTAGAGTCCTGACCCCACACAACTATAATAGGATTTCTTAAGGGTATTTATCAGAAACTACGAGTACCATGGTACCATGGTGCTTTGCAGCGTGGTCCGACTAACACCTCTTGCGTCACGCCAGCGAGGCCGTCAATTATTATTACTATTTCAGTTGTTAGCCCTTCTTTATGTTTGCTTGTTTAAATTACCTACACTAATGACAGCTATTGTATTGTAATTGCAGGTTCAAAGTGCCTCAGATAAACGAAATTTATGGAGCGACTGAAGGCAACGCCAACATCAGTAAGTATTAATACCTACCCAAGTTCCTCATTCATCAATAACACCAATTGTTTAAATAAACAATGACATAATATACGATGAGTACAAGTTGCTTATTGTTGTTGTCGGAGGCAATGAACCTGAATGGCATTTAAATTTTGCTCGCTTTGTTTATGCCATCATTGTGCCCTTCGATTACCTCGATGCCTTGTACCTACGTAAGCTATGTTCAAAAATGGCGTCTTAGCGTTTATCTGTTAGCTGCAGAGGCCAATGGCCAACAAAGTTTAGCTTTGTTGTTTTGGCATATTTACATTTGGCATCTTATCATAATAAACTTATAGATGCAAAAGTTTCCGAGGATGTTTGTGCCTTAATCAGGCCCAAACGTATTTGGATAAAACTTTAAATATACCTACATTGCCTGTGGAATAGTCTCTGGAATAGCAAATAGGCGACTTTTAACTAGGTACCTACCTACCTACCACGTGAGCGGGAAGCTAGTGATGACTTAAAGTGGTAGTCAGAGGCACGTTTTAACATAACATTTGGCGCAGATAGCGTGATTGCTAGCCCGTATTGCCGCTTAAGGGGCTGTATGTCGACGATTGCTCTGTTTCGAAACGAAAAAAGAAATACATCTGAACAAGCCACATCTGCTATTTTTATAAGTATATTACTTCAGGTACTAGATTTCTATTAAGCTGAAAACATAATAGCAGAAACTTTTCACGATAAAGATATTATTTCAAAATGATACGTTTTAGAATTTATGATCGAAATATTTTGATACCTACTATTAAATTCAACTTGTGATTTATTGTTAAAGATAGGTAATATGTAGATCTAGATTTCTATTAGAATAGATTTTTGATAAGTAATTATACATAATTTATATCATTAATTTATTCGAAAAGCATAGGCGGAGCACGCGCCGACGCCGACGTGTGTTTGTCGTCATTGCAGCGGTCGGTAGGATTATTTATCGAAGTGATTAAAGATGGGTACATCTTTATTCACATATACTATACATTATAAAATAGGAGATGTGGCTTGTTCAGAAGTATTTCTTTTTTCGTTTCGAACAAAAACAATCGTCGACAGGGAGAGCGCCTTAATATAGAAATATGCTAAGAAAACTATTTTATTTCAGTAAACGTGGATAATCAAGTTGGTGCAGTGGGATTTGTTCCGAAGCTGGTGCCGACTTGCATGCACCCCATTGCTCTAGTGCGTGCTGATGAGCATGGCGCTCTGATACGAGGACCGGACGGACTCTGCATTAGATGCCTGCCTAGTGAGTATTCTCCTGTGGGGCTATTTTGGAAGAACATGATTATCATGTTATGATATTCATACCAATACTTATTTGCTCTGAATGCCATAATACCTACGCTTATGTGTAGGTATTGTATTGGAAGCGTAGAGATAGATGCCTTAACAGCGTAAAAAACATTGGTTATTATGGCATTCAGTACCAATAAATATTGGTTTGAATATCATAACATAGAAAGAAACAAAGAGAGAGAGAGAGAGAGGAAATAACTATAGATTTTAACACGGGTATACATACAGTCGTGATCAACTAATTAGGGACACTCTTTGGTTAAACCGAATTGTGAATTTATTTTTTAGTTTCCAACGAGTCTAAACCATATTCCATATCTCTTACATGTAAGTATAATTAGTCATTTATGTGCCCGATTATACAAACAATAACAACTTCTTAAACATTAAACCTCTTTACAGTATAGCTGATAGATTATCGTAGTGCTATTTGTTCAAATAATGCTGGCTGGCCATTTAATTAGGGACACTGAGATATTGCGTTCTATTTTCAAAATTTGAATCTCAATACTTTTTTACTTCTTCTCTTATTGTTTCGTGGTAGTTTTGGCGGCAATCCCGATATTTATTTTAAGTTTTGAAAAATATTTTGAAGAAAAATGGGTAAAAATAAAAGTTGCGATCCAACACTACGAAAAATTATCATGAAGTTTGTTGTCGAGCATGGTTGGCCATACCGAAGGATAGCAGAACATTTAAATTGTTCAAAAACTATGGTATACAATGCAGTGCAACATGTCAGACGCAATAACACAGATTTAAATGTGCCCAGAACAAAAAGATCGAGAAAAACAACTCCGCAAGACGATAGAATGATAACCAGGCTAGCTAAGAAAGATCCGTTTCTAGGCTCTATTTTAATTAAACACGAAGTGTTTGGGACAGACGAAAGAGCTGGTGTCTCAGCGAGGACCGTTCGACGACGTCTGGTAGAAGCAGGGTTGTTCGGAAGAGTGGCTCGCAAAGTACCGTTGTTGAAGAAAGAACATAGAAATGCTCGTTTGGCGTTTGCACGTAAATATGGACATTGGACCTATGCCCAATGGCAACATGTATTATTCTCTGACGAGACCAAGGTTAATTTGATTTCTTCAGATGGAAGGCAATACGTACGGCGTCCAGTAAAAGCGGAAATGAATCCAAGATTCACAAAAAAGCAGGTGAAACATGGCGGTGGAAACATTAAAATGTGGGGTTCATTTTCTGGACGTGGAGTGGGACCTGTGAGGAAAGTTCAGGGTAACTTAGACCAACATCAATACTAGGCAATATTGGAGGAAACGATGCTTCCCTATGCTGAGGAGCATCTCCCTATTATATGGACGTTTCAGCATGATAACGACCCGAAACATACCGCCCGTTCAGTCAAGTCGTTTCTTACCAGTCAGTCAGTATCGGTGCTAGATTGGCCAGCAAATAGCCCGGACCTTAACCCAATCGAGCACCTTTGGCACGAAAGCAAGAAAAAAGTAGCCACTTATCGTACCACAACTTTAGATGAACTTAATGAAGCTTTTTGTGAGGCATGGGCAAACATTCCTGTCGAAACATGCCAGAAACTGATAATGTCTATGCCACATCGGTGTCAAGCGGTAATTACTAACAAAGGTTTTGCTACTGGGTACTGATTTTACACGTAATAAAATGGAGCTGTTAAAGATATTATAATACTGCAGATTATTAGTTTTGTTTAACTCTATTTTTCATTATAGTTTACTGTCCTTAATTAAATGTCCAGCTACAGAATTATACCTTAAAATTGAATACATGTTCAACCTTTGATATTAAATACTTTGTTCTATTTATTTATTCTTTTATTTACAGCCATTTAAAGCATAATAATCGGACCAAATTATGCAAATAATAGTTACTGAGAAATCAATAGGGTTTTATATTTGTATGTACATAACCGGTTATTGTTCTTCACTATCTTGCATGTCCCTAATTAGTTGACCACGACTGTATATGACGTAATTAGGTACCTTTAATTTATGGTCGCGACCATGGCTATTGTAACATAGCGGAAACGTCAGGAAAATAAATTAAAGGTAATTACTTGATAAACACCCGTGTTAAAATCTATAGTTATGTCTACTAATCACGATAGTTTGAAAAATAATAGAGAGAGGAAAGTAGGGGTAGTTGGCCCGCCACCAAATGCGGTGGTTTGTTTATAACGTTGGACAGTAAATAAAGTAGCAAAAATTGTTAAACATAAAAATACTGAAACCGATTACCATATTTTAACAGTGAGTTTGCGCAATATGTAGGACTTTGGCCCATAGTGGCGAGATTTCGATCTGTTGTTATCCTTCGTAGCTATAGCATAGTAGTCATAGTCCGCCGTCTTGGTACTTATAGAAATAATTTCTAAGTCCTATTTTGCAATTTTTCTGCTAAAGTTGTATGTTATTTTATATCAGATGAGCCGGGGATGTTCATTGGTCTGATAGCGTTGGGAAACGCGTCACGGGAATACCACGGATATGTTGACAAGGTAACTACTTACCTAATTAGCATTTTTAATTTTTTACCTACTTTTTACCCAGCTGATAGGTACATCTATATATACCTAATGTTTTGTCGAGTGGATATGTAGTACGAGTTGGTACATACGAGTACCTAAATGTATGTTTGTTTAGGTTTGAAGCATTTTGATAAGAATTGAAGTTAAGTTCCTCGACGTTAGGTAAATATGGGGGGGGGGGGCTATAACCTGCCATATTCAGTTTATTTTGAGTAGGTAACAGAAAACAAAACGAGCCGGCCTGTCATTACAGAAATCTTTTGGTAGTAAGTGTGTGTAGGTATACCTCCAACACACGCTTTTAAACGCATTTCCCTATTTCATCTTTGTCTAGAGAAGAATATTTTGTCTAAAATACAATTATGTACCTAGAGGACATTTTAATAAAAAAAAAATATGATCACGAATCAATCCCCAAGTACGGTAAACACTTCTCGGATCTAAAGGCGCTTAGATCCTTAAATATGTCTAAAGGGGGTAGTCAGAGGCACGCCCAATCATTATATTTGGCGCAATACCCACATTTTGCAGTTTGCAAATGCAATTTGTCTCCCTTTATTTTAGACACGACGGTAGTTATTATTTTAGATTTAAGGTGATTTATTATCTACGAAATAATTGTTTTTACCAATCTAAGCAAGGTGAAATAATTGTTTTTTTCAGAAAGACAGCAACACGAAGCTGGAGCGCGATATATTTCGCAAGGGAGACGCGGCATTTGTGAGCGGTGACATCCTAGTTGCTGATGAACTGGGCTACTTGTACTTCCGCGACCGCACGGGAGACACGTACAAGTGGAAAGGGGAGAATGTCGCCACGGCCGAGGTGGAGAACGCACTGGGAACTACTATTGAACAGCGCGGTTGCGTAGTCTATGGCGTATCTGTAAGTGTTTAAGTTCTGTTTCTGTATTTAAGTTTTCTCTAGAGTGCCAAAAGTCAGAACCAATTACGGAAAAAATATGTTTACATTTGAAGGAGCACAACTTTATAACAAACTACCGTCAATTATAAAAAATGCTAGCTCATTTTGCGCATTTAAAAAAGCACTAGCTGATTTTGTAGTTAAAGATAACTAACAGTACCTACCTACCTAATAGCAGTGTGTTAGACGATGCGCAGGATGAGCAAACACCTACTCTTTACTACTACCTTAACATTTATATCGAGCGATCAACTCAAATTGTACCACCTAAGAATTTTATCACTTAAGTTAATTAAGTATTCTCATGTAAGTGACTGTTGTCTTTTTGAGAATAAATGTCTTTAAACCTAAGTTTTCTCTAGAGTGAGTAGTTAAAAACTAAAAACAAAACCGACTTCACGTTTATATATAAAAATTGTAGTGGGGGGGGGAGGGTACCCCTCCGTGTGATCTAGGGGCCCCTACCCCGGCTAGCCCTCCACTCGGTGTATGCCAATGAAAGAAGGGCAAGGTCTAGTTGAAAACCACTATCAATGCCCATAATTTTTGAAGGTTTAATCACGATTTCCCTGGGATCCCATCATCAGATGCTGACTTGGTGGTAATGGGACCACTTCGGAAGGCTATAGGCTTTCAAAAAAAAACAACATACAGGCGAATTGAGAAGGAACCTCCTCCTTTTTCGAAGTCGGTTAAAAATATCTCTTACTCTTATGAATGGATTTTAAACAAATTAATTTATATTTCAGATTCCGCAAACCGAAGGGCGTGCTGGCATGGCTGCCATCGCCGACCCCACTCACACCCTGGACCTTGCTAAACTGGCGCGGGATCTGGACAACTCTCTGCCGTCTTACGCGCGGCCTCTCTTCCTACGCATCATGGACAAGGACCTGGAGATCACTGGTGAGGATTTGCATCTTAGAATCTAATGCAACTTCAATAGTGACTATATTGTCATCTGTCAGTGTGCCCGCGGACCATGACTATTGTATCATAGTCGAAACATCGGGAAAATAAAGTTGCAAAGAACTGTATAAAAATCAATCTATGTATACTAATCACGGAGTTGTTGTTTTGGTAGACAAATTCAATGTAATTTGTGTAGTAGGGCGGGTGGATTCTAGGTATTCGTGACCTACGAGAGAGTGTTTTGTTATAGACGATAGTTGCTGCTTACCAGCATGGCCATGGTCTTGCCTCAAGTAGTGGAAATAAAAAAGAAACTAAAAATAAAGCCGCAACTGCACTAGGAGACGACGGATCTATGTGCTCCTCGACACACATTATAGTTATCGGGCGGCGTCGCGCAGGTCTTTGCTGTCTTTGTCCTGCATGTAGTGTAGGTAGTGAAAATGTGGCATATGACTTATTAAAACAACGCCATGTTTCCGTCTTTCCAGGCACATTCAAACTCAAGAAGCTGCAATACCAGAAGGAAGGCTTCGACCCTGACGTTATCAAGGAACCACTCTATTTCCGTTCTGGCGCCTCGTTCGTGCCTATCACTTCGCAACTCTTCAATGACATCAGCCACGGGAAGGTGAAGCTTTAGGCCGTATGACGGCTCGCATGTAGACAAATTTGTTGTAGGGTTACCGAGCTGTGTGGTACTATGGCAGAGAGATTCGTGTTAGACCGAGTCGTGTGAATTATTCTTATACTCAACCGACGGACGTTGTTTTGTCCAAATTGCAATAATTCCATAGAAAATAAAACACTTTCAGTTTTTATCGAAATTGCTTTATCAGTAATAATACGAGTACCTATGTAAGTAAATTCAATTCAATAGCTTCTTTTGGTAGAAACAATTCAAGTTTTGATCAAATAATTTTGAACCATAAATTAAAACAATTATTTCGTCTAGAATACTGCTATAAAACAATTCTACACCTATGATAAGGTTGGTTACAAAAAAAAATTATAGATATATAAGTACTTTCGAGTGCAATAAAGACAAACGGTAGGTACGGTCGCCCGATCTCCTTATAATAATTATATTGTATTGTTTTTATGTTTAAAGTGTTTGACAATATTTGGGTAAAAGTCTGTTTGATTTGATTGAGGGCTGTGTAATTTGTGATTGTGGTGTAAAATAAAGTGTTATTCATCGTTTTCGTTTCTCTCTGCTTCGGTAACGCGCAGCCGTTTAGGCGAAGGTTTGTTACAGTCACGTTTAGAAATAAAATAAGGTTTCTCTTAGACAACACCTTTAAACAAAATAACGCGAGAAAGTTATCAGGATATTTCATGCTGCTCATTAGATAAATCAATAGAAGAATTTCTACCTTTTCGTTTGTCTAAGAACTTATCTACTCTACGCGACTGTACCATTTGGATAATGATTATCTAGCTCAAGTCAACGATCAATTCTTTGACCTAATGTGACCATGAAAAGCTACACCAAAGTAGTTATCATAGAACAAAGTGAAGAAATTATGCCTAAGGCAGTTTAGATTTTAGAAGTGATATTTTGCTCGACTACGACAAATTTTGGCTTATTTACGTCAAACCAAGTTTAAATTAATCATATACGTACTTACTTGGTACTTATGCCCGTTCTCACTAAACCCTGGCAACGCCTAAGTTCATTCTTGTCTGAGATGCACTTAGTGATGTCATTTCGGAAAAATACTTTAAACATATTAGTGCAGACGGGCAGGGTTTGATTCAAAAAGGTCAGACTTTGTTGTTATCGGCAGATTGGATCTTAGCTTATTTTGCACTAGACACATAGCTGTTTCAAATAATAGGGGAAGGTAGTACGAGATGATCCCCTTAAGGGGGAATCGCTGTAAAATGCATATTTTTCGAGGTAAACTATAAATAAAGGTGATTACTACTAGTATATTTATCTAGTTCACTTTCCTCATACTCAAAACCAGAAATTAATTGAGTTTTCATTAAAATATTTCTTGTTTTTTAAAACCTTACAAAGTAATCATCTTGTACACCCCTATGGGTAAGATGATCCTCAGCTAGAGGCAAGATGATCCCTATGATCATCTTACCCCCATTTCGAGTAAACATATATTTTTATGAAGAAAAAGGTTATAAAAAACAAAAATACAATATAACAGTGAAACATAATCTTTATTTTTAATGGTCATCTTATGTTTTTAGTTATGTCAGGTAATAAAATTAACAAAATCAACAGTCATATGACTTTAAAAGTCACAAAAATTAAATTATTTTATTTTTTTCAGCTAGTTCATTATGCTAATGATAACAGTTCCTTTTTTGTTAATCCATACATTCTTGTCTCCATGTCTTTAATATGGTCCACGAGCTCGTTTTCTTGTTCTTCAGTATAAGTCGTTTTTTTTCCTCCTAAATATTTTACTGCACCAACAGATATTTTATTTTTTACTTTGGCCCTTCTTTTCAATGACATTAAGGGCACTGAAAATTTTTTACTTGTTTTTTTAAATGCCATGCCCTTTTTCACAGCATCAAGTGCGCCTGTCATGAATTCCTGCGACCAATCACCTCAAGTGGTTTTTCTTTTGTAATTACGCGGCATCACATTTGGCTAAAAAAAATGTAAAAAATGTTGTTTATAATCAGAATTAATAATAGGAATACAACCTGAAGTCAGACAAAAGCATAAACAGACTGACAGATCAAAGCGGGCGGCGACTATTGTTTACAATATTCGTAATTTAAAATTAAACAAAAATATGAACCTAAATTGCATACATAATAAAATCTATATGTACGAGATGATCCCCGGGGATCATCTTGTACATATAGAAAGGAATCATCTTGACCCAAGTCCCACTTTTTCATTCAATGTTTGCTAACATAACCTACTAGCACGGGGCTATGTTCACATAGCCCAAATATTAAAATTAAGCATATTATGAAGCTACAAACACAACAGTAATTACATTTAACATTGTTTATATAAAAGTAACATAAGCTCAAAGTCTTGCTTACCTTCGATCAGACGTACACAATTTTTATTTTTTCTCGTCAATATCGATGCATCGCTCACGCCGCCATTACAATTTGACTGAGGCAGGGGGGTGTCCGGAGCTATGTATTGCCAGCAAAAGCGACTAGATGACGTTAGTAGTTTCGGCACAATCGCAAAGGATCATCTTACCCCAAGGGATCAACTCGTACTACTTTCCCCTATGTAATAGTGATCAATAGAGCCTTAAAGTCGATAAGACCAAACGGAAAAATCCTAATGTCTGCATCGGAAGTAGCTTTATGGAATGACGTAGTAAAATTGCGCGATGACTTTTCCGTTTAGTCTGAATTGACCCCTATACTTACGTGTAAATGTAATTTTAGCTAAAATCTAGTGAAAAAAATCGAATGTGGTGTAAATTTCGTTCTCTAAAAATAAAAAGCAATGTCACACGTCAATCTAGAATCGTTTAGTTTAGTGAATGCGGGATTTGTGGGTGTAGGTACTTATTATAATATTTTGTACGATATCTAAATAATAAGCGGGGTTTACACGACACTTTGTGCTCACAAACCAACAATATAAACTCCAATACGTTCCAACCAGAATTATTGAAGAGTTGGAATGTATTGCAGGTTATTTTAACTCCCCTAAGAATGGGAGTTCTCATGAAATATCTCTTGTTTCGAGCTAGTAGTATCGTGCGAGTCCGTGTGACTCAACTTTAGTTAGTTTTCTTAGTTAAAATGTTATTCTTGCAGCCAATCTTATAAAATCCTTCACTAAGAACATTAAGCCCGGCATTCCTTAGCTGAAGTCGTGTATCGGTCGCGTTCGAAAACGGAAACAGTCCGAGCAGCTTGCACGCCGCTAAAATTAGTGTCACAAATGCTATGCTACTAGTAAAGTTACTCGTCGTACCTATATTGCTACACGCGACCAAAATTGTAGACGGAAGGCCGGGTTTATAGTTTTAAAATCTTTCACCTCCTGTTAAAAATTATAGGACATTCCACCACTAGTCACTAAGTTAAATTTTTCCAACTCTTTTTAGTGTTTCCAATTTTGTATTTATTTTGGATGTTGGCACAGTGATGAGAGAGTATTGAATGATCATTGCACATCTCTATTTAGCATCCTTTTTAGAGTTGTCCTAGGCTAGGATGTTACTATAAAAAAAAAAACATAAATAAATTATATCTTTTTTCCCTTTCGTATCTATAATGTATAGCCGGGTTTTTAAAAAAGAAAATCTTTGCAGTAGTTACCCCGACTATGGCAACACTTTAGATTTGTGCCTTGATCGAGCCGATGCACTAGCAATAGAAATATGAAGCTTTCAAATCGCTCCCGATCCAAATTGTATGGTGTATTGTAAATAAATTCAATTATTAAAGTATTTGGCGTTTTATTTACCTCATCACGACTGTTGTTAAAAAAGTATATAAGTATTCTATCAGTTATCTGGTTACCATAGTACAAGCTTTGCTTAGTTTGGGGCTAGATAGTGGATATGTGTAAAATCCGCAAAAAAAAAAAGATATTTCTACTGCTGGTAATTGATATTTCTTTTTCCTTCTATTATTCGTTCAAATTGTTATGAAATTCAAATCATCATCAGTCCTAACCTTCAGTGATTATTTCGCTGGCTAAAAGTACAAATGAAACGAGTTAAAATTAACATTATTTCATATAATCTGAAAAATTAAACGCAATAAAATGATTTACATACATATAGAGAACGAGTAGGTACTTTAAACAACATAATATAAGTTGATTCATTGAAAACAAGTAAGAAAATATAGTAAGGTAGGCCCTATGAATTTTGTATTTGTGGAGAGTCAATCAAATTGCTGACTAGGTACTGAAGAACCCTTAAAAAAATTCGGTCGGCTAGTACAATATATACCTATACAAGTCAGTAGAATATAATTTGTCCATTGTATTTTGTGTGTTTAGATTGTTCCCCTACGCATTTTGATCTTTATACTCGCAGGAGGTAACCAGTTGAAACGCCTACAGTACCTATGATATTTTCTTTGGGTAATGGTACTTAGGGAACCAAATCGATTTTGCTATTTCAAAACAAACCATCACAGTAATTTCACATCTAAAATGCATAAAGTTAACAAAAGTGGCAGTGATCGACTCCAAAGTTAGGATAATTCTTTTACCAGGTTTATCTGATAATGTACAACCATTTTAATATCAAAGCTTTTTTAAATTGGTATTTATAGAACTATATAATTTTTTTTGATTATCTATGGTTATATTTGTGGTAACAAATATATTTATAATCCTACCGACGGGTACAAACGCTGAGTTGGGCGCGTATATACACACCTACATTTCAGAACTTACATTATTTATAACCAATATTTTCATTGCACGCTAAATTGAAACATTACATTTTAAATTTACACAAAATCGTGATCTAGCATACTACTCCGTTTGCATCAATTTTCTATAATTAATTACATCAGTATTATTATTTAAGCTACGTTTTAAATGTAACCGCTTCAAATCGTCATTGAACCTTTTTAAATTCGGCAATCGTTTGTCAAGCGATTGACGATCTCGATTGTCGTTATGTTTGGTCGATAGCTATATATTTTAAGCCTTGGGGGCAAACTAGCGTTTCACACAATAGCAAATTCTAATTAAATGACTAGCAACTATTAAGGCATCTTTAATACAGTACGGACGGCGGATCTTGGCTTACGTTAAGTTAGACCTTAAGCAGTTACACAAAAGTGACTATTATTGCGGTCACGTCTAACTTCACGTAAGCCAAGATCCGCTGACTTTACTGTAGTTTTACACAATATAATACAATCTTAATTGTAGGTATATATTTCTTGATACTTCTTTGTTGTACTCGTAATTTGAAATAAAACATTAAACAAATTAACATTGTGAATTTTCTCTATGATTGACAAGGTTTTCAATTATCTAAGCATCAAATATACAATCCATTTAAATTGTGCCAACCAATTGAACGATGCTAAAGCTTGTTCTACAAAAAAGTTGTCCTAGAACTATGCAGAGCAATATAAAACAAAAAATATATATTTTTAAAATTGTAACAAGCATGATTTATTTACTTTAAAGAACGATAAAAAAAATCGGAACGATCACAATACGCCAAAACTGGTTAAATCAAATATTCGAGCACCAAAAATAAGCTAACACGTATAAAATACTAATAATCTACAAAAATAATACTTTTACCTCGTTCTATTAATATTACTTACATAATTATTTTATTTATATAAAAATGACTGACTAAGAAAGTTAAGCCGCATTTGCACTAGGGGACATATCGCTCGAAATGTCGTTGTCCCGCGCGACGTCGCCCGACACGTAGTTGTCGCCTGCGATGTCTGGCGATGTCGCGCGACGCCACACTTCACGTAGAATTCGTGTTGGGCGACAATGTCGCAGGACAAATGTCTCCTAGTGCAATCGCGGCTTTAATTTCATGATTTATTAATATTTGATCGAGACTAACTAGTTGGAGTTACGTCTCAATTAAGTCAAATAACAAACTTCGGTCACAAAGAAAATCCAGAATAATTTTGACTTAATCGAAGACTAGCGTCTTATATCGTATCAAAAGAGACGCAATAGACGGGAATAATGTTTGCATAATCTGCAAATATTTATTTTGTCAGCCCTGATAATCGTAATCGGCTTCGAATGACAAATTACCATTGTTTTTGACAGTGACACAATGGGAATTTGACAGTTGAAACTGATCTAGATTATCAGGAAGCTTACGCAAGAGGCCATAACAATACCCTCTGTATTGTTATGGTACTCATAATCTATTCAAAGTGACTATGTTTATGAATGTTGGATGTTAAAAAATAAATAGGATCACGACTGTAATCCCCAAGTACGGTAAACATCCTCTCAGATCTCCAGGCGCTTAGATCCTTTGAAGATGTCTAGTGGGGGTAGTCAGAGGGACGTCCAAACATTATACTTGGCACATATAATATTATATTTGGTTGTTATTTATTCATTTATTTATCTTGTCGCTAAACGAAATGAAATAGAATCACGACTGTAATCACCAAGTATGGTAACCCCATATCTCCAGGCGTTCCATATCTTTGAATATGTCTAAAGGGTAGTCAGTCCCATTATTGGAAGCAAATTGGACATTGACAAGAATAATAACACCTAAAAATACTATCCTTTAAATTCAGCTGCGTGAATTCAAAACACATTGTCACATCATTAGTAAATTTGATTTCATTGATACAATAGTTTTTGAGATCAATTTTAAGGACTTTTTTTGATATTATCCGGATATATTTAAATGTTTTACAAAAATGTCTTCTATTTATAACGTTTTACACTTTAAATAACTTTTCGAAACCAAACGCACATCAAACTACTAAACATATAAGGTAAACCATTCAGTAAGTGGCTATTTAAAGTCTGCTTGAATTTTTTTGTTTTTTGTATGGGCTGAGTCTACCCGGATAAGACGGAAAAAATGATAAAACCGCATTATCTCGAAAACCATCAACCACTTTGTTGATGGTGTTGATGAAACTGTCTTTAATTTATGTAGCTAGTATGATTGTCTAATGAATAATATATTAAAACCGGAAAACTGCGAGTCAGACTCGTGCACGAAGGGTTCCGTACCATTATTTATAAAAACGACAAAAAAATCATGTTTGTTGTATGGGAACCCCCCTTGAATATTTATTTTATTCCTTTTTTAGTATTTGTTGTTAGAGCAGCAACAGAAATACATAATCTGTGAAAATTCCAACTGTCTACCTATCATGGTTCATGAGATACAGCCCTGTGACAGACAGACGGACAGAAGACGGACAGCGAAGTCTTAGTAAAAGGGTCCCGTTTTTACCCTTTGGGTACGGAACCCTAAAAATGAACTGTGTTTTGGAAGAGCCAACTTTGGAAATATATCTATCGAGAAAAGCTTCACCATTTATGTTTCTATATCTATCTAAAGTCTTGTCAGACAGTGTTTGCATGAGCTATATATTCATATCAGAACTCCTTTTACAAGTCTCTCTCATTTTGAAAATTTTCATGAGACATAATCAAGGTGGCCAGTTACTGCAAGGTTTACCCTACATCGTTTATAATCAAATAAAAATATGTCCCCACTCGACTCAAGTGACTGTGTTAAACATAAATACATTCTACCTTCTCCCTTCTCTCAAGTATTGGTGAGCGAAGGGAACCACGCAGATATGCCCGTTCGCGGTGGTAATGCGGCTCTTAATAACGCCTCCTCGTGTGCGGACAGCCTTAGCAGAACTGATAGTGCGCGGGTTAATTGTCTCGCTTCTAGTTCACGCGCGGTCAGAAATCTGAGCACCACGTGTTTAAGGTACCTTAAATAAGAAAAAACTTTGTTTAGTGCCTCATTATATTTCGTTAAATTATGAAGATATCGGCGGACATTATACAAAGCTATTTTTTTTTTCAAACTATCGTGATTAGTAGACGTAACCATAGATTTTAATGCGGGTGTTTATCACGTGTTAAAATGGTCATGGTCAAGCACAACATAGCCGAATCGTCGTTAAAAAATCGGGTTTTTTTTATTAAGATAATTACGTGATAAACACCCGTGTTAAAACCTATAGTTATTTTACAAAGCGCCATCTAGCCAAACAACAAGCAAAGATATGGAAGCCTTCTTCTTCTTGCCTTATTCCACTTCATGTGGGGTTGGCACAACATTTAGAAAAAACCGGCCAAGTGCGAGTCGGACTCGCGCACGAAGGGTTCCGTACCATAATCTATAAAAAACGGCAAAAAAACACGTTTGTTGTATGGGAGCCCCGCTTAAATATTTATTTTATTCTGTTTTTAGTATTTGTTGTTATAGCGGCAACAGTTCATTTTTTTTCATTACAACTTCCAGCACTGAGGTGTGGAGTTTTATTAACCAAAATGAAATTTTACAATCTATTTCAAGATAATGTACTCACCTTCTACTAATATCCTGTTCTTCTGCTGTTGATAGATCCGATTTACTGCTTTGTAGTTCTCTTTGTAATGTTTTCTTCATGTCCGATATCCGATTGTCTAATGATTTTATTTTCTGAAAATAAAATATACATTATTATACACAAATTCATATACAGTAAATTCAAATTCAATATTTCAATAAAATCACAAGGATCACTTTGAAACGTATTAGGAACTAGGTGAAGCTACGACGATTCCACGCGACCAAGCCTAGAAGAATCAGGCAACAAACACGGCTTGGGGTCTACCTTTTTTATAATGATCCTTTCCTTAATGCTATGTAGAGCTCCAGTGTGATGCTAATCGACGTATAGTACACATGTCATGTTGTGCCGGCCCCACTTAAGTGGGGTAATGGCAGAAAGATGATGAAGAAAAAGATACTAAATAATATACACATTCTCTCAGACCTTCTTACTTGATACTTGCAACCGAAACAAAAGCTGTGTTCCGTAAGGTTCCGTACCCAAAGAGTAAAAATGGGACTTAAGACGTAAGACTTCGCTGTCCGTCTGTCTGTCTGTCACAGGGCTGTATCTCATGTACCGTGATAGCTAGACAGTTGAAATCACAGATGATGTATTTCTGTTGCCGCTATTACAACGAATACTAAAAACAATAAATAAATATTTAAGTGGGACTCCCATACAACAAACGTGTTTTTATGGATAATGGTACGGAACCCTTCGTGCGCGAGTCCGACTCGCACTTGGCCGGTTTTATTTTAGTATAGTTCTGAGTTTTTAGATACCGTTTGTTTTCCTGAGAAAATAAAATAATATAAATAATATATTAACTTTTAAGTACCTTATTTTTATCACATATTTCAGTTTCTAAGTCTTGTATACTCTTTTTGAGATTGCTTTCACTCTCTGTCAGTTGCTCGATTTTCTCTCTTAGCTCTGCTATTTCAGCCTTCCTTGTCTCTTCCGTCTCTTTTATTAACATGCAAGCTGCTTGGTTCTGAAAAAAAAAACAATTGACGGTCAAGAAAAATCAATCTTAATATATTATAAATTACGCGTCACGTTGTTTGTTCGCGATGGACGCCTAAACTACCTTGAAAATAAAAAATGATTTATTACAAAATCCATTATTAAAATTATCTATTTTTAAACACCAGTCACGTGACACAAAACGTTCAAATTGATCTAATCAACGATGACGTAACATGCTTGTCAATATGTCATCGCCTGCCTTGAAAAACTTGACGAATTTGTTGATAAGCATGTCACAGAAACTAGTGCGACGCAATTTGCTAAAGAAGCGTTTTTACGGGTTATTTAAATTGTCAATATTTAATGTACATTTTTAGATTCTAACAGATAGCGATAGTTACACAAAAACGCGTGGCCGGGTCTGCTAGATGCCTATATAATCTTCTTCAGCCAAATATTATGATGCGCAAGGACAGAGAGATAAGGTTGTAACTATATATTCGTTCAGCGTGAAGGAATATCTTATCTGCGGTAATCTTTAATGATACAAAAACTTGATATATTCATAAGAGGATATTTTGTGAAACATACTTATTTATTTTATTAATCGAATGCACAGGCTGTATGTTGTTATCTGTTAAATAATGTATTTAATTTATAAGCCACTAGCGACCCGCCCCGGCTTCGCACGGGTAGCATGTTCTTCCTCCTGAATCACTCTATCTATTAAAAAAAACCGCATCAAAATCCGTTGTGTAGTTTTAAAGATATAAGCAAACATACATACATACAGACGCGGGAAGCGGAAAGCGACTTTGCTTTATACTATGTAGTTATTAAATGATAATAAGTTACAAATTGTTTATGATCCCGGTTTGAAATCAAATTATGAAATTGATAAATTCATATCAGTGTTGCATGATTATACATTTAATTACCCTAAAACACGGAACAAATGATTATCTAGCAATATTCTACTGTACTACTATCTAGCATTGTCTGTTTCACACAAAAAAAAAATCATCCCTATTTATTTGTACTTAAAAGGCAAATCACAATAAATGAAATAAACTTTAGTAACAAATTTTCAGTCCAAATGGCATTCGAGTGAACTCGAAATTACCATTTGGTGTTACAAACTGTGTAAATAAACAGTCATTAAAAGTCCTAACCCACAATTCGTCCCCACGGCAAAATATCCAGGTATTCGAAGCTACCAGTCAATGACGAAAGTCAAAAGATAATTAATTTCAATAAAATTGAAAGAATCACTATGAAAGTCTTACCCCCGTATTCAGGAACGACACTGTGAGAACACGCACCCACAGTGGACGAAATCTTTTTTCATAAACATCACTTTATGTGTTGTGCGAGAAATATGTTAGTATATGTTATATGATAGAGAATTATGTTCTTATTCACCTCTTTATGCTGTGCAATAAGGCTCTGCAGCTCTGCTACTTTGGCTTTGAGCTCGCCAATCTCAGTCTCCTGGTACCTCACGTCGCATTGTGACATCTCTATCGTTTGTGACATGTGCGCGTTTCGGAGTAGCGCCTCGTCTTTTGCTCTCTTTTCCCTGTAAGACATAAAAGCATAAACAAAAAAGTTTAATTACACTATAGGTTTTTGTAAAATTATACTGTGATTCCCAGGTAATTATACCGTACTTGGGGATTACAGTCATGTTTCTATTTCATGTCATAAATACAATTTAAATGGGACCAACTTGGGACTATTTTATACACAATAGAAATCATCAAACTAAGATACCTAATAATAATAATAAATAAATAAATATTGGTGGACATTTTACACATCGCAATCTAGCCCCAAACTAAGCAAAGCTTGTACTATGGGAACTAGATAACTGAATACTTAAATACTTAATACCCAGACACAGAGCAAACATCTATGTTCATCACACAAATATTTGCTCTGGGTGGGGATCGAACCCACAACTTACAGCGCTTAAGGCAGAGTTACTACCAACTGAGCTGTGAGGCCGTCATCGGGCATAAAAAATATAAGGAGAAATATATAAAAAAAAAAACAAAAAAAATTGAGAGCCATTAAATGTAACAACTCACTTTTCAATCTTCCTCTCCATATCAACATAATCGTGCTGCATTTCATTGACTACCGAGTTCAGATGGTTCACTTCTGCCTTCTGCTCATCATACAGCCTATTCGACTTTTCTACCTTCTCCCGCAGTATCTTGACTAATGTCCTTTCATTCTCTAACGTCTCCACCAATTGTCTATTCTCTTCTGTTAGTTCTTCAATGCGTTTCTCGAGGTCCATTGTCTTGCCCTGAAACAGGAAAGATATTATCATTGAAATACGTTGATAAAACTATTTAGAATTTACTATCTTTATCTTTTGTCAAGTGTAAAGCAATTTGTGTATGGCGTGTAACCCAAAGAAACTGCGTAGCAATAAGCGTGTAGGCAAAAGTAAATTTTAATAGTCTTTTCCTGTTTGAGTTATTATAATATAGAGTGAGAAGTATTTCATCATACACATAAATATATTTTATAATAAATACAAACATGAATGATAAAAAATATAATTTAAAAAACACGCTACTATAGTACCTACTGCACTAAAAACAATAGAATTTTAATAGTCTGGTTTCCGTGCTATTAGTCGTTGAGGAGTTCCCTCGTGAAGAGCTGATCCTGGTTGCATCATCATGTTGATATCATTATAACATTGTATTGCATCAGAACTACACACTTTAGTAATGATCCAACAATGAGAAGTTGTTTAAATTCGATTTTGAGGCTAATAAAGGCGTGTTAAAATATGAAACAAATATCTAAAACCAACTAAATCTTCTAGCGTAATAATTTGAAACTGATCTAATCTAATACGTAAAATATATTATGTGTACAAAATATCAATATGAACAAGCCTAGGAAGTAAGCGATTCATTTTACCCACAAAACACTAAAAAACAACAGTAAATTCCATTCACCGTGCACAGATTCACTTTTACTTTCAAACCTCTAGCACTTTCGGATCTCTTTTCACCGGAACCTTGTCACAGTTTGTCACTTTTAGAACGTAACATCGTAACATAATTCAACTTTATAACGTTATGTGGCTATTGGAAGTTACGAAATGATAATATGCGTGAACATTGTACAATTATGCCGGTTATTCTGAAGCGGTTTCAATGTGCGATGCGCACTGTGATCTCGATAAATTCACAGTGAAAACTACAACTTTTACCGCTTGGTTTCGTTAGACAACTCAATTCATTATGATAGAAATCTACACTCAACTTGGTACAACTATTGGTTGTGTCCCGCGGTTTTTATAAATAAATAAATAAATAAATAGGATCACGACTGTAATCCCCAAGTACGGTAGACATTTACTTACTTAAAACTAATACTTTCAAATACTTTATTGTACACAGAAAACATTAACAATTATGACATTACAAAGAACATGTACAAAGGCGAGCTTAACCCTAAAAGAGTTTTCTACCAGCATACCTTTTTTTTTAGGAAAAATAGCTTCTAGCACTTCTAGAATATGTTGTTTGGCATTAGATAAATTATTTATTTATTACTTAATATTCATTGTAATAAACAACTTTTGGAATCTAATAATACCATAAATTATCCGATAAATATTTCGACAGATTGTAAAATTAACTGAAGATGTAGTTTATGAAGCTGATAAAAGAGTTACCTTTGTTTATATCTTGATATTACGTAAAAACTTTATTAGTTTTATTATTATGTACGAGCAAAACTGCAAAAAGGCATGTGCTTAATGTAATGTTTGAACTTGCCCATGACTACCTCATTAGATATCTGTTAGTGCCTAAAAATCTGAAAGCATGTCTACCTATGTTCTATTCAACTTGTGAATAAATATACCTATGTATACACTAATAGTGAATCCATTGTCTCAATGCAATGTGAATCTCCGATAAGCAAACCCATTGTCATCATGCAATACCAATACCAAGCAATGGATGTATAGAATTAGTAAATAAAAATAGTATATCATGCAAATTTAACACATACCTTTAGCGAAGCGGTTAGTTCCTAACTATCATGCAAGATAAGGCACCAAATAAAAAAAAAACACTTTATTATAAATTTATTCCGAAAAACGTGCGCAAAAAACTAAATTGTAAATAAAAAATCACATTTATAAAAATAAAATTTGTATTAATCGTGTGCTTTATACTACAAAATGTACTCTAAACATATTATTGCACAATTTTACAGTTAAAAATAAAACTTACTCGGAATGTAAAGTTACATATAATCACACTATATTTTATCACGGTGTCTTTAGTTATTATGACACACCTGTATCAATACAATGACGAACGATCTGTGCGCGGACACACAAGATCACGTGCTATGCCGTGTTACAGAATAATGTACAGTAGGTAGTACAAACTACCTATTTATCATAATCTGTACGATAAAAAATGAAAACACAAGACAAGGAAATGATGCCTATGTTTAAGTTCAAGCCTACTTTCCTTCTAGAAATTGTCACCGTGTGTGCTGTGGCAACATTATTTGGATTCAGCGATTGTTTATACTTTCCGTCTTTGTCTAACGTGACGAAACATATGGCCACACCTCTCACACAACGCGAATTTGTCTCGATAGGCCAATTTATGTGGTCCCAGTATTAGAGAGAAAAGCATGAACTTAATTCAAACAAACCCTTGGAAAAATAGTGTGGATAATATTTGTACCGAATCCAATAAGGCCTAGTCAAGCCAAATTGATTCGTCGAGCCGGGACGACTTGACTTGGCACAGTTGCACAATAAAATCAACCCTAAACGTTTACAATTAGAGTACAATTTCGACTGCAATCGGGAAAAGCGTGAATGGACCCAATGCTTAGCTCAAAGCTTAGTGCACACACACGAACACGTGAATATAGAAACCACAACTAATTCAATATTAACTTAATCGGATGGCTTTAGTCATCAAATACTAATTAGACTGCTTTATAAGCATTTATAATACAATTTCGAAATCATCAATTATTAATAAAAATTTCCATAGTTTTGGCTATTCAAATCACCGCGGCAAGGATATCAACATAATAGAAAAATATATCTCAACAAAATCTAGTACACAAATACACAAAAAAATCTCATAAAAATAAGCGGCCTATTTTAATCAACCATATTTACAACGCATAGAAGCAAAAAATAGTGTACCTATGTCAAAAGTTTTAATAAAATCTATATAATTTAATTACCAATAAAACTTGATGGTTATGTAAGGGACTTTAAAAATAAAATTGCACTCATCAGGATAACCACCCGCGGGAATTGAACACGCATTTCCTGTATCTAAATCGACCACTCGCCTACAGCGCATCTTTACGGACACTATAAATGTAGCTGCCAAAATGAATATTTTTAAATTCAAACCTTGGTACCGGGCATAACTTTTTACAGTGGTCAAATGGCTAATAAAGCTTTAATCGCATAAACCCACATTTTGAGTCAGCGTGCAAATATCGCAAGTGAGGAAACAGCTTTTAAAAATACATACAACGTATATTCTTTAACGAGTATAGTAACCCTAAAGGGGCTTATTCTGAACGCAAAAAAGAAAAAAAATATTAACAAAATATTTAAAAAAAAAAAAATGTTTTTTTTAGAAAAGTCTTTGGTCTTGATTCAAACCCTATATCTAATAAAAAAAAAATACAAAAATGTTGACAAGGGATTCTGTTTACGTACTTTTGTTTTAAATTCACACCGAATGATTTTACTGGCCCCTTTTTTGGATACTATACATATTAAGAAACACCGTGTATAACTAAAATAAAGTTAAGTACTTCAGTATGTAGTAAGTACATTAAAATAGGATCTACTAAGAAAAATAACAAGAATATAAGGATTCTCAATGGAAATGCAAATAAATTTAAAATCTACCTACGATTTATATCTGTATAAAAATGTCATGACGCAAAATTTCATAAATATAATCAAACTAGCATAATTACGTTAAAAAAACTATTAGAATTCGAGACTATAGAAGAGAGAATTCAAGTAAGACTGCATTATTCAATTTTTATTCATAATTTGCGTCAAGACCTTTCTAAGGATGTATACTAGTCAGTTTAAATGGATATTTTCATCAGTCGATTCTCGAGAAAAAATAATTATACAGAGTGAATACAACAGTCTGCGTTAATTATTGAATTCATTTTAATGGTTACAGGTTTTGAGTTACATTATAAATGTTACTCAAAACCTGTAATTATGAATCCATTATTATGTTAAGTATTGTTAGTCATTGTTAGTTATGAATCCATTCGACAATTTTTATTACATATTTTTGCTATCATTAAAACATTATTATTTTACTTAATTAATTTTATAACTGTTAATTGTAATATTACTTGTCCTTTTGGAGAAGTAATATTAACTTTATCATAATGACTTAAATGTTTTAATACCTTCATTTTGTGATGTAATTATGCACAATCCAAGACTTCTAAAAATTAAATTCTAAAAATTAATTCTAATATAAATTTTCGAATAAAAAATATAGGAAATAGTTTTGTACAGAAAGTATCCAAGTAAACCAACTATGTTTTTACTACAGCTAAAATACTAATGTATGCTAATGCTAAATGCTGTAGAGGCTGGGACTCACGCCGTCGTGCGCGACCGAGCTGCGCAGTGACTTCACCTCCATCGCCAGGGTATGAACCTCCGAGTTTAGACGCACCACCTACACACGAGATGATCGACATATTGAGCTGGCAAATTGAACATGCAACTAGACATTATCACTACATAGTATAAAGCAAAGTCGCTTCCCGCTTCCCGCGTCTGTATGTATGTCTGTATGTATGCTTATATCTTTAAAACTACACAATGGATTTAGATGCGGTTTTTTTAATAGATAGAGTGATTCAGGAGGAAGGTTTATATATAATAACATGCTTAATATATTAGAGAACCACTGATAATTTTAAGATTTCTAATATGAAGTCGTAAATAAACACATTTTTTTGCGCTTACATTGCAAACGTTGGCTGAACTCTACGAGATAGATCAAAATAATGTACTAAATATTGTATACCTTAAAAAGGTCTACAAAAAAGTCCGCGATGGTATATGTTTATCTCTTAGGGATAACCCACAATAATCAATTTCTATCCTTTACTTTTTACCGCGACTTTTTTTTAAATTTTAAATGCTGTTAACGAGTATACAAAGACATTCTGTAATATATTTTGGTATCAGCATTGCACCCGTGCGAAGCCGGGGCGGGTCGCTAGTTTACAATAGTTTATTGATTCAGGCGTGTGGAAACCCATTACAAAATATGTACTATAAACGGACAAAGATATTAGCAACAAGTTGAGTTCTTGTCGAGTAATTGGGTGTGTGTGTATGTGTTTCATTATTTTAGCTGCAAGAAGTAGGGAGGTACAGTTGTTCTATTTCACGTGGCCTTAAGAGGCTGCCAGTCGCTGATTGCTCTTTTTCGAAACGAAAAAAGAAATACTTCTGAACAAGCCACATCTCCTATTTTTATAAGTATATTACTTCAGGTTCCTACCTAGATTTATATTAAGCTGAAAACATAATAGCAGAAACTTTTCACGATAAAAATATTATTTCAAAATGATACGTTTTAGAATTTATGATCGAAATATTTTATATACCTACTATTAAAATCAACTTGTGATTTATTGTTAAAGATAGGTAATATGTAGATCTAGATTTCTATTAGGATAGATTTTTGATAAGTAATTATACATAATTTATATCATTAATTTATTCGAAAAGCAAAGACGGACCACGCGTTTGTCATCATTGCAGCGGTCGGTTGGATTATTTATCGAAGTGATTAAAGATGGGTACATCTTTATTCACATATACTATACATTATAAAATAGGAGATGTGGCTTGTTCACAAGTATTTCTTTTTTCGTTTCGAACAAAAATAATCGTTGACTGGCAGCGTCTTAATAGTGTGTGTAGCGCTCAGCTTCCGAGTCGCATTCACGCACACAAAAGTGCGTGTCTACACACAACACAACTACAAATACAACTAATTTATTGTACTTGGTCCAGATTTATGTGTAGTTTTATGTTTGAAGGTGTGAGTATTTTGCCTAGAGTTGGACTCTTTGGGAGCAGGCGCCGTACTCTTAAAGTAACATTTAACAGCATTACTCGCTTGTGCTAAGCGTAAGGAGAAAGGCTAGCGGAATTCGTCGCTTTATATCTTTGTTCATTTAGTATTTTGAATTTACAATACTAAATTTAAATTTAAATTATGAACATGCATGAATATAGTTGAGTCTAATACCAGGAAGTATAGAAACTGATTTAATGATGTACTAACTACATCCCACGGCTTCGTTTGGGGGTGCCAGGATAAATAGTATCATATTTATTCAAGGATTCATATGATTTCAATATTCGCTATATTAGCAATTATTCCAAGTTTCATTAAAATCCGTTTGGTCGTGATTGAGTCACAAACATCCTCGCTAACTTTCGGATTTATAATATTAGTAAGATTTGCAATAATATAATGTAATTTTAATTAATCAATGCGGTGACCCCGATAGTATTGCGTAAGAATAGCAATGAATTTTGAATTATTTAAAAAACCTTAGCAATATACAAATCTTACAAACCTCTGAATATTTATATACCTTTTCTATTCTATTCTACCTCAACCTCTCCTTTTTATGTTAGAAAGTTCTAGAAGTGGCTGAGATTATAAATGATTCTCTGAGTTACATTCTTCATTAGATTTTAATTTATGCAGTAATCTTATTTGTAGGCCATCTCGTCGTCGTCAAACTATCTCGGATATAACTTTCATCCAAATCACCTTAGCATTTAGCACAAACGTACAAACATCCTCACAAACTTTCGCATAAGGAAGTAGAATAGGATGAATAGACTGCATCAGAGTTGGCAGAGCAAGACATTATTGTATAGCTGTCTCGTTCTCACCAACTACTATTATCTAGACATACATTATATAGCCGTCTCGTTCTCACCAACTAGTTATGCTATCTGAGTTCTATTTTTTTAATAGCTAGGCGTCACAATAGAGACAAAATCATAAACAGAAGCTTACTTTTTACAACCCGTGGACGTGTTGTACTACTGCTGATGTTTGACACTACGCAAATCGTAGGTTATAAACATAGTTAAACAAGGACAACCACATCCCATGCATGCGACGAAAGTCCTAATATATCCATTAGAGGCGTATTTACACGTATTTTATGATGGACAAACATCCATATCAAAACTAATTTTTTGTTTCATTTTGAAATTAATTCATTTTATTTTCATTATAATTTTTAAATTGTTCAAATTGAAAATGAAAAATGGTTATTTGCTTAAAATATTGAAACATCGGTATTCGAGCTGTTTTCCTACTACACCTGAGCATGCCCAGCTGTGACTGTAGTACCAATCAATAGAAAAAAAAACATTTTTTTAGCATTTTGATACCTAAAGGGTTTTTGTTTCACACTGTAGATAATGATGACAATTCTGCTGTCGCCAAAACGAACTAAAATTGAGTAGAATCAATCTTATTCTGTTCAAGTTAAAGTCGAAATTGCCACGATGACAATAATCAAGTTATAATATTTCACGGTATTCAATTATATAATCTAGTTATGCCGATATAAATTGGCACATCATTGTCTTCGTCTGTGAGCAAGATTATGGACAGGACAGCGTTATACCTGAACTATTTTCCCGATGACTTATAGAGATCTGGCAACTTTTGAACTATACATAGTACTTTATAAACATCTACGCGGGCAAAGCGAATTAAAGAAAATAAAGTTGCATAAGTACCTTAGCCTCGCTGTTCATCAAGTTCTGCTTAGTTTTCTCCAGTTCAGCCGCCATGTTGACTAGTTTATCTTCTCTCTCTCTCTTCTCTGTCTCCACTCTTCTCCTCTCCGAGCCCTCTTCGCCCGCCTGCCGCGATAGCCGTGATACCTATTCGATACACACTTTATTTAACGCAACGAAAGTATTTTTATACTTTCTATATATGTATATAAATATTAGTATAATATTAACGACGTTGCAGAGTAGATTAAATACAATACCATTGCTTAAAAAAATGTATGTCTTAGTATAAATAAATAATACTATTAAATGCGCCAATTACATGTATATTTTAAGTTAAATTTGTTGTATTTTTATCACATGTATACATCAACTCACTTTCATCAACTCACTTTCATACCTGACATCCTTCATCTTTATACTCACTCCCTAAGGTTGAGTGGAAGAAATCGCTTTTTATCGATATGACCGCCCATTGTAGTGTTTGCTCTAGTTTAAGTTTCTGTATTTTTTTTATTATTAATTTATCCTTATCGTCACATGTCTCTCATACCCCCATGTCCCCTCTCATACCACTATATCTCGTAGTTTTTCGGGTATAATAAAATACCTGCGTTTCTAAAGAAGCGATTTGTCCGCTCCACGACGTCTTGACGTCAGCAAGCGCCATCTTAGCCTCCTGTAGCTGCCGCGTCAGCACCGTGTGCTCGCGACACACACGATCATATTCCACACACCCTGTAGGCGTTAGCTGTCGCTTGTCTGAACATACAAACAAAACTCAGATAAGATAATATAGGATATTTATAAAATAAATAGGTTAACATCACAACTGTAATCTTCAAGTACGGTAGCACGCATTAAAGCTCAATGTTTGTTTGTAATGGATAAACTTAAAAGCTTCTAGACCTAGTTTTTTATAGATAATGGTACGGAAACCTTCGTGCGCGCGTCCGACTCGCACTTGGCCGGTTTTTATTTTGTTTATAAATACTTATTATACAATAATTATTAACTGGAAGAATACTTACCCTCGTTTTCAGGAACGACACTGTGAGAACACGCACCCACAGTGGACGAAATCTTTTTTCATAAACATCACTTTATGTGTCGAGCGACACTATGGCGCACACTACCGTGTGTCTCTAGAGCTCAACTTTGGTTAAAGGCACACGACAGTGTGCCTCTAGTCACACTATGCAGTGTCGCACATAAAGCATTGTTTATGAAAAAAGATTTCGTCCACTGTGGGTGCGTGTTCTCACAGTGTCGTTCCTGAATACGGGGGTTAGCACTAAGCAGCCGGACACTTACCATCATCATGCATATGATGGTGTTCATTTTCAGGGGGTAAAGCCGCCTTCACAAGCGCAAGTTGGTCCGCCAAGTCCCTGGCACGAGCGTCAGCTTCGCCGAGCGCAGCCGTAAGTTCCGCGCGAGAACGCGCCCATTCTCGACTAGATTGTTCCAATTCCTCCTGCAATATACAAATATATACAATCAGAACAATCTATTGTAAGAAAAACAAATACAAACTTCATCATAATTTTCTTCTTCTTTTCTAACTTAATGAAGGGTCGGCACAACATGTTGCGAAGAAGATTTGGCTTATGTTTTACAATCAGCCGCCAGACTGATGTCAACCTTCCTTGAGAACGCCGGGATTCGAACCCACGACCTTCAGATTGAAAGTCGAGGTACCTCCCACTCGGCTAACCCGGCTTCAGCAATCAGTTTATCCGATGGTATTATTCAAATCACATTTGGGGGCACGGTAATGATAGCTATTACGTAATGGTTAGCTAATTACGTAATAACATAATACAGAAGGACCCTTAAAGTAGGGACTGAATAAATTAACCGACTTGGTATTACATGGATCTCACAACTTTATACGGTTGAAGAACTTAACTCACTTGGCTTTTTATACAAGTTATGTTTTTGATGGCATATTTATTATCTAAGTATGTGTCTTCTGTCCTGTGTAATTTTATAAAAGTATCTTACAGTTAGTGTGTCAAGTTTGTCCTGTGCTCGTTCAGCGGCTGACAGCCTTGCTTTCAACTCGTTAAGCTGTCTGACCGCTGCATCGCGTTCGGATATAGCTCTAGCTGCTTCCGCTTGCGCTGCTCTTGCTACTGCTTGGGCGGCTGCTGCTTCTTCACCTGTAATTAAACGTCAGTTGTCAAATTATATTGTAGACTAGCGACCCGCCCCGGCTTCGCACGGGTTTAATACATATAAACCTTCCTCCTGAATCACTCTATCTATTAAAAAACCGCATCAAAATCCGTTGTGTAGTTTTAAAGATATAAGCATACATACAGACGCGGGAAGCGGGAAGCGACTTTGCTTTATACTATGTAGTGATACATGGAAATGTTAGCATGGAAACTTTTTTTTTTAATCTTCGCACACTGTAAATTTGCCATATTTTTGTAGATAAAAATTTGAAACAGAAAGCCAACAAAAATACGCATAAGTCTATGGCGGTGCATGCAAACTTAATATTTAAAAAAGTTGATGGATGGATACTACTTAATGGATTTTTTACAATATAGATGCTTGGAGCTTCTATAATAATACGCTCAAATCCTTGAAAGGCCTAAGGGGATAGTCAGAGGCACGTCCAAACATTACATTCGGCACATGACCAGTTTTGTCGGTAGTTAGCATTCAATACTGTTAATTAAACCCAACGCCGTTTATAAGATTACTAATTACTAACTAGTTTTTAGGGTTCCGTACCCAAAGAATAAAAATAATAAGAAAAATAAATATTTAAGTGGGGCTCCCATACAACAAACGTGTTTTTTTTTGCCGTTTTTTATATAGATAATAGTACGGAGCCATTCGTGCGCGAGTCCAACTCGCACTTGGCCAGTTTTTTTTATGATGTTTTCCTTCACCATTTTTACTCGAGAAAAACTTGCACATAATTACGAGACATACATTATCTAGTATTCTATCAGTTATTTAATTCCATTCCCAGAGTACAAGCTTTGCTTAGTTTGGGGCAAGACGGCGCTGTGTGGCGCACTTTTTAAATGAAACAACCTTCAAATTTACAGTCGAGGCATAACCACGAGAAACAAGAGACGATTGATGAAAACTTGGCTATTGATAACACAAAAACAACAATGCAATGCATCAAACCTTGGACCGATGCAAGCGAAAGTTTGACCTCCTCTATTTTTCGCTCCCAATAAACATCTCGCTCTTGTATCTTGGCCTCGAGCTGTGTGGAGTACTGCTGTTGCAACGCTGGCTGGTCGATCTGACCTCCTGTGCGGTCAGTTAGGTATGCTTCGAGTTGTGGGGATATTGACTGGAATTATAAATTCAAATGGCATTATTTCAATAAAATCACAGGATTACTTAAGTGAAGCTACGCCTGTTCCTTGCGACCAAGCCTAGAAGAATCAGGCAACAAACAGGGCTTGGGGCCTAACATTTTAGACGTCGATATTTTAGAGGTTGAAGAAAGCGATAGAGAACACTAACTGTATTCCACAATCAGAATAAAATGAGTGCTTCCCTGATCCACCCAAAACATAATATAAATTATACCCTAGCACCTAAAGATAGTGTAGATTGAATTAAGATAAAAGATGCAAAAACAAACTTTACCTCTTTATAGTATTACCACAGGAATCAAAGATAGGAATAACACATGCAAAATAGTTTTTAACTGACTTTAAAAGTAGGAGGACCTGTTTTAAGTTTTTACTAGTAAGAATATACTAAGGGCGCCTTCAGATTAGACGCTCGAGGAAGCATACGTAAAAAAAACAGTTGCTAAAATTATTAATTCATTCATGAGGTATGAAGATTTTGTTGTAGCAGCTCTGTGGCGCTACCAGAAGCATCTAATCTGAAGGAGCCCTAAGGTTCGGTCTCCACTCATCATGTCTTTCCATCATAAACATAATCAAAGTGCTTAGTTTTGCTGCATTATGTGACAAAACTCCTATGATTTAAGTTATTTATGATCATCAATAAAGCTCAGATTAAGACATAATCCTACTTAATACTACTTCATAAAAGCAGTTCTTACATCAGATGTGTCTCCAGGTCCACCAGAGCTGGAGGGGCTTGCCGTTGACTGCAAAAAAATTACATCAAATATTATATTAAACTTTTAATTCCAAGATAAAGTATTGGATTGATTTAATGTTCTATAAACAGCCTTATTGCATAATACAATTAGCTTCCATCTACAGCATGTGTCAAATGTATGGTTGGACATGCCTCTGACAATCCTCTTTACACATCTACATCTGAGAAATGTAGCTGATGTAAAGCATTATTCTATTCTACTAAAACTTAGTAACTAAATTAATAGCACCAAATTAATTTTCGCATGAAAATTCATGAATAAAATTATACTTTTTAAAGAGAAATACGGCTAATTACCACGTTTTTTCTTGTATTGCTAACATTTCGCCGATCTGCCGTTGATCGCGGTCGCGGGTGATGCTCATGATGAAGAGCATCTGAATTGTCTAGAAACGTCAGCAATACAAGAAAAAACATGTTAATTAGCCGTATTTCTATTTAAAATGATTAACAACCACGATAGTTCTCATTCTAAAATTATACTTACTCGCATTTTCTTATTTTGTTTAATTTCAAACTGAAATTATAAATACCTAGCATTTATTAATACTTTAATACTAATCTTTGTAAAAATTGTGGTTACTATTAACCGGTACTAGGGTCTAGGCTGGCTAATTCTTCCGACACAATGATACAATCCCGACTTAAATGATTGTATCACTGACACGCAAGAAGACTATTAACCGGTCCCGGCAGACCTTCTGTTCCTTACCTGCAGTATTGTGGTTACTAACTAGACGGAGTAAAACTCAGAATAGCACAAAATAGCGGCAATGGGCTTGCATGACATCTTCAAAAGATCTAAGCGTCTGGAGATCTGAGAGGATGTCTACCGTACTTGGGGATTAGTCATGGTCCAATTTATTTTAATTTTTTTAGAATAAAATGTGTAGGGTGTAGACAACATTTTATCCCGGTAACACACAAGCAAGGCATGTGAAGTAAGAATGAAATAGATAATACAAATCAATACAAGAAAAAACATGGTAATTACTAATTAGCCATATTTATAGTTAAAATGATATAGAATTAAAACAACAACAATAGTTTTAATTTTGTGTTTTAAATAATTACCGAGTCATCCCTGAGCGAGATTCTGCCTAAAAAGGCTCCACTTCTCCAGCTGCTGGTTATCTTACTAATATCGCTTCCAGTTTCCTCTTTAATTTTACTTTTGAGGCTAGCGAACATCGTAACAAGGGTATATGTTGCTGAAAACAGAAATATAGGTAGTTAGGACTCACGAACCGCTAAGTTTTTGCCAGCTACTAAGATAACACTTGATAACATTACCTGTGTGGGCAACGCCACAAAACTGATGAAATAATACGTTTAGATCTACGCAACTTTGTTCAAACGTTTACCACTCGCGTAAAACATCATTATTTATTATTCTCAGTCTGAAAAATTGTTAATGAATGCCAGCAAAACATTTTATCAAGTAAAAACCGGATTCGGAAAGAAGGCACGAACTGACCGACGAATTTCCTTTCCTTTGCACTCTGACATCTGTCTGTTAGACATGTGTCGGCTATAGCCAAACGTAACTGATATCCGTTGGCATGCTCGTAGCGTAGCGTACCGGTGGAATCAAGTCCAACCACCGTTGTCGAATATCTGTAGAAAACGCGCGAGCGAACTGCGCAAGTCACGAAAGTTGGGTGAAATATCTGTCACCCAACACTAGCTGACATGGCTGTTGGTTGTTTCAGTTGATCAGTTGGCACCCAAAATAATTATGGTATCCCTCTCTACCGCGCTAACTTTCAAGCGCGTAAGCGAGATGCAGATAAGATTCATAGCGAGATGATCATATCTTCATCTCGCTTACGCGCTTGAAAGTTAGCGCGATAGAGAGGGATACCATAATTATTTTGGGTGCCAACTAATCAACTGAAACAACCAACAGCCATGTCAGCTAGTCAGACCATTAAGTTGGTAAGTTGTAAGGTTGTTTCAGTTGGCACCCAAAATAATTATGGTATCCCTCTCTATCGCGCTAACTTTCAAGCGCGTAAGCGAGATGAAGATATGACTAGCGAATAGCTGAAATATTGTTCATTATACTTTGACCTATGAAAGCAAGTTTCGAACACCTTAATGTTAGAGAAATAAGGTTGAGTTTCGCCTGCACAATTTAAGAAATGTATTAAGTTACACTGGTTGTTGGTGTGATTGATTGAGAGCCAAAATCATACATTTTGGCTATCGCTACCAAGAGTTTCAAATAAACCTTATTCGTAGGCTAATGAGGTCGAGTTTTGATGAGAAGCTTTATGAGATATTAAACTGACGCGCCGGCGCCCGGCCGGCTCATGGTGGCGTGTGCAACTATGCAAACCTACTTGTTATTGTTTGTATTTTTAAATTCGAATTGTACCTACTTGTAGTGGTTGAGTGATTGCGCGCAATGTAGGTAGGTTCCTAATTTGAATATTAAATTTAAGACGTTTGTAGGTAAATTTTTTAGTTAGCTATGTGGTGATTTTTTAATGCGCCACTTTTTATTTAAGCAAATCGAAATATTTACCTACCACTTGCGAATATAAAATGTGCTAGTCCTAAACTCCTAAGCCTTGTAAAGCATGAAGGAAAATCAAATACTTATAAATAGAAAAAAAATAGGATTACGACTGTATTCCCCAAGTACCTACGTAAGACATCCTCTCAGATCTCCAGACGCTTAGATCCTTTGAAAATAACTAGTGGGGGTGGTCAGAGGCACGTCCAAACATTATATTTTGTAGTAGTTAGCATTCCATACGTGCTAGGTTGCAAGCTCATCGCCGCTTATAAGAATACTAACTGGTTTCCTCACGATGTTTTCCTTCACCGTTTTGAGCACGTGTTTTTGATGCGCATATAAATTATTCGAACCGAAAAATCCATTGATGCACGCCCGGATTCGAACCCACGACCTTCAGATTGAAAGTCAAGTTTTTTTTTTTTTTTTTTTTTTTTTTTTTGTAATTAAGTACCGATATTGAGTAATGGTTGACGATACCGGTAAAGAAACTAAATATCGGATACCCAACCGTTAGCCAAAATAGTCAATATCACCCATGCCTACTGTCTGTACTGTAGTGTCTGTAGTCTGTTTGTCATGTCAACACAAATAGTAATGACGTTTGTGTTGTTGTGATGTATGAATGTCAGAGCGTTGACATTTGACAGCTGTAGTGTAGCTAATATTGCCATACAGAATTACAGACTCACGGCAGAAATCCCGAGCGAGAAGCGTGACTTTCTGATCTAATTTCTATTGTATTGCTTCGAATAAGCGTTACGCTACGGACAGTAGAGATGAGCACTGAGCAGAGTAGGTACTTTGTTTATTACGGCATTTCCGTAGCGAGCAAGCGTATTTCTTTAGTAGCAAGTCCAGCCGTTTCGTAGTCGCGTATTAAAAATTGTTACCGGGGCAACAATATTGTGTACTTATTTATGTTCGTCGTAACGAAAATACACAATTTGCTTTACATACTATGAAAAACTCGCATCTTGATCTCGCTTCATATTGCATAGACCGATTTCGATGAAAACCTACTTTCTACCTACTGTACACTCTATATAGGTAGGTACCTAGTTTAGGTAGGTCCTAATAGTCCTATCATCTCAATTTATTTGATGACGAAAAAGCTTTCTTGATTAGATACATAGTTACATATACCTAGGTAAGTAGTTATTATGTTTTTGAGAAAGCAGAAATGTGTCCTGCGAAAAGGAATTGTATGAATTTCAAGTAGGAATCTAGGTACCTAAAAGCTCCGTAGACAGAAAGTCATAATAGTAGTTACCTACCTACACTACCTAAAATAAGTAGGTATATAACTACAAACTAGGTAGGTAATAAAAGGAAAAAAAATACATCCTTTGCTATTCCGAAATTAACCTCGTAACTAGTTAGTTACCTAGATCAAAATAATAAGTACCTACCTACCTATCTAACGACATAATAGGATCCTAAGCCTAACTAACCTCCACATGGACTTTTTGGTGTGTAGTTAGGTATAGGTAGGCATATTTGTTTCCTTTGTTTAGCATCGCCATAAAGAAGCCTCGATGGCGCCATTTGAGCATAGAATTAGGTCAATGTCGTTACCATGTCAAGGTATCTCTAAGGCATAAGCAAACAAATTGATTGGAGCTGAATAGATTTAATTTCGTAGGTAGGTCCACCATCCTTAGCTACTTAGTTGGTTTATATTTTCTGGCGGCAAACGGGATCGACGACATGATTGTTTTAGCATGGAGCATGAGTGACATACAATAGGCTACATTTTGTCCGCGTGCTACGCGTGCAAAGTCGCGGACAGAAGCTAGTAGAATATAAGTGGGTGAGTAGGTAGGTAGGTACTTACTTAAGCACCTATTATGATATCTATTTTATTTTTATGACCTGTAGCCTGTAGGTAACTACTCGGGACTCGGATAACAAGCTGTAGGTAAACAAATTTGAACACCCTAGTTAGGTACCTACTTACGTGACGTCATTTATTTGTTGAATATGGACTTGATTAGGTACAGGACGAGCGTAGCATAGACTGTGGATGACGTTCCCGGCTGACTTATTCCGTAAAAATAATAATTTTCATAGCCATAGATAAGATATTGATTTTAAGTAGTTATATTTTATAATCTAATTTATGTACTGTATATGGAAGCTCTTATAACTTGATCTCATGTTTCTCTCACTCATTTTTTGATCTCATATTTCTCTTTCTCTTTTTATTTTATTTTTTAAGTTGCTCATAATGGTAAACCTAGTTGTTAAGTTGAGTCATCTAAGTGCATGCTGTGGCATCCTGTAACTGGGAAAACACATAGATTTAAGTATAATTGTTTTTAATTAGATGTAGTAAGTGATTTTTCTGTAGGACGCCCTAAATAAATAAATAAATAAAAATAAATAAATAAATAAATAAGATAATAGATTCTATAATACCTAGTTAGGTACTATGGTATTCTCTAATATATCTGACTAGCTGACCCGTGCCCGCTTCGCTGTGCGTAAGACATTTCTAATACCATCGTTGACTTTTTTGTAGACGTTTTTAAGGTGTACAATACTATAGTACATTATTTTGATATATCTCGTGGGGTTCAGCCAGCATTTGCAATGTAAGCGCAAAAAAATGTGTTTATTTACGACATCACATTAGAAACCTCTAAAATTATCAGTGTTTCTCTACTATATTATGCATGTATTATACATATAAACCTTCCTCTTGAATCACTCTATTTATTAAAAACCGCATCAAAATCCGTTGTGTAGTTTTAAAGATATAAGCATACATACATACAGACGCGGGAAGCGGGAAGCGACTTTGCTTTATACTATGTAGTGATATATATAGCTGCGAGGTCCGACGGTCATGTCTGCAAACTTGCCCGCGGGCAAGACTGTTTAGTGAATTCCCGGCTTTAGTCTACAGCTCCTTTTGTCTATTTCCTCTTTAGTCCCAATTACTCTGTCTACTAGACCGAAGTGCGGTAACTGGACGTGACGGACTAATACCTACTTGTTTAATTATATATCTATACTACTACTTAAGAGTAGGCTGGTCTGGTCTGACCACCTTTATTTTTTATGACCTATCTCCAAGCTTGAACATCGTTTGGTACGGTCTTTAGATAGCTCAACTGTTTCTTGTATATGCACTATGGGTGCTCTATATCTGAACCTTCGCTCACTCCACACTATTTTTTAAGACATGAATAATGTTTAAATATACATATAGGTACTATATGTGCCTAGTATTCTGTTGGGAGATTCATTGCATTATCTTAACTACCTAACAACTTAGCTCCATTACTACGAAAGATAAAGGAATCTAGTCACTAGCTATAATTATTATGTTACCATATATTTAGTACCTACCTAGTAGTTGGGTAATTGTTTATTTTAATCACCAGTATTAGATAAATCTAAGTAGGAACTGGGTTCTAAAAAGGCTTTTTGCACGAATCATATTTAGCAATAGTTGCTATTATCGCATATTAATATTTGTGATTACTAAGAAAATCGTAAGGAAAAATATGATTTATGCAAAGTTGCCTGTTTAGATACCCAGGTAAGAATGGGGGTTAATTAAAAAGTCATATTACATATTCAGTTGTTTATTATCTATACTGTACTCAAAATTGATCCGAAGATCACATCACATAGTAATTTCATAAATAATAATTACAATGTCATGTACTTTTCTGTGATTGTTCATGAATAAAAAAATGTTCACAATATTATCAATAATTTGTTCACTGGACCGGTTTACCTTTATTAAGTAACTGTAGGTACATACTACATTAAGATACCATTTACTTTAGGTACTCAAACAACTTACAGTGTATTTGATGAAGAGATATTATAATAATAATAATTAATCAATTATTGTGTTGCAGTTCATTTTTTTGTCAATATATTTACAGTTTTACATTTTTTTTCGTGATTTACAAATAAATTCTTGATTATTAATTAGGTCATTATTATTCCATTCGGATTTATAATAACAGTACTTTATAGTTAAAAATATCACAAAAATGAAATATATTATGTGTAAGACACACGCAACATTAAAAATACAACAAAAGAAAAATATAAAAATCCACTAGTAACCTTGGGCCAGAAGAGTCCCTTCTATCAGGAAGGATACTTTCGATGTTCATCTTTCACAACGGCAATTTGATACCATCATTATTATTATCACACTAATTACACAATTATAAAAGTAATAGATTGTCTTACAATAAATGCGTCAGATCATAAAATTTTGATTATAAAAATTAAAAGGCAACAAATAATCATGAAACGATAAATTTTAACAAAAAATATAAATGACAACTTATATATTTAGGAGTAATAGTGCCGTATTGATAAAAGTGAAGTGTTCACCACAGCACTTGCCTCTGGGGCCGACCTCATGACTGTACCACCGTACCAAACCGTACCAAACCGTACCAAACTGTACCACGCACAACGCACCGCGCACACAACAACAACCAACCAACCAACCAACCAACCAACATAAATACAAACGCAACGCAATCAGATCCTAACGAGTTTGACTCCTCTCCGATATTCACCTTTTATCGATATGGCATTCCACTTACGTTACGACAATAAATATAACACGCTTACACATTAATCACTTCATTAATTCCGACGCTAGGAATTATTTCATAATATATACCTAAAAATATAATCACGGCACAAGTATCCCTCCGACTAAATTACTAACTTAGTGTCACTTTATCAGGATTTAGAATCAAATATGTATTATGTATCTTAAATATTTCATTATTAATATATCATTATCAAAATATCCACTAAATGGGAGGAATAAATCAAATTATTAATATTTACTCTAACATTAAATCGCATGACTGATCAACAAAAAGGATATGGACTAGGAATAATATTAGGCATTAGGCTTCCATGCCTTCGGAAGAGGTGCGCGGGCGCACGGTCGCGTCGCGGCCTGGCGTCTGCCATAGCGGCGACTGCGGAGGCAAGCGAACAGCACGACTGAAGGATCTCGACCGTCCTGAAGCCAGCCGCGCAGGGCAAAGCAACAAACTTTTCAGGAACGAAATCGTCTGTTGCAACTTCAGGTCGGCCAATACCAACATCGTGCGTAGGTAACGAACGGTGCGCCCGCGCACACTCCCGCCTCTCTCTCTAACCGCATATCACCTCTACATACATACGACGAGATAAATTTGATCAAAACGTTAATACTGTTTGGGTCGAAAACAATACAAGTAGTAGCTATATCATGCTGCACTCACCGAGAGGAAATCGGACGCGATCATCGGTAACGTTTTGTGCATCGATAGACTGGGATCGAACGGTAAAAGAATGACAGGTATTCTAGCAAAATCTAACCGGAATAAAAGCCGACGTTCTATCCTATAATTTAGGTAAATAGCTTGGAAGTATGCCTTCTTCGTTTTAATATTGTCCGATAACGTTCATTGTAATTGGAATCTCTGTCCTCTATCACTCTACGAGTGTGGCGACCTATGCTAATGAGTGGGAGCGCGACGCCACACGCAACACGCGACACGCGACATGCAACGGGTGACGGGCGACGAGCGACGGGCGCCGCGCTCAGTGATTGTGCTCCGGCGTCAAAACATTTCAGTGCCGAAGGAGAGAAGCGGCTACTCTATTGGTGTCTCATTACTGATTCACTTAACCCTAATCTAGTGTAAAACTTGTCATCTAGAAAATCATAATTTTACATCGTACGTAAAAAAGTAACATAATTCTCACAAAATGCTCACAATAGGAGTGGGGCGATGGCGCTCAGACGCCGGCCGAGGCCGGTGTCGTTCGCGCCACCCGCTCAATACATTGCTTATATACAACAAAGTTTCCGCGCGACGCCATACAGCGGCCGCACCGATCTTTACAGGAACTCATATCGTATCTTAAAAAAAATTATACAATAGTAATAAAACATTTGAAACCTCACTAACTACTAGTCGACGATCTCGGTACGATCTCGATAAAATTACTCGGAACGGCTCCGGCGGCGTCTCGAAATCTATTCATATCACAATCGCATGACCGTGCCTGAGAATCGTATCCCGCTACTATGTACACACTCGCTCGGCGGCGACGGCGGATTCAGCCGGGGCTGCCGACCGCCGTCACCGTCACTAACCGACATACCAGACACCTCAGAGCGGTGCGCGATCCGAGCCTGCCTCTCGTGTGATCGATACGGACGCGGGTTACAGGACTAGATTGGACGATGGGAGATGGGAGATGGGAAAGTGAGGTGGGATGGTGGATGGGGTTCAGGGTGCGGGGATTGGGGTGAGGTTAGGGGGGGCGGATAGCCGGCGGCAGTTGAACGGGGATGTGGTAGTAGCGGCAGGCAGCGCGGCGACACGCGCCAGCGGCGGCGTCACGGCACACCACCACGCGACACCCCACCACCTGCAGCCCGCACCCTGGAAACGCCATAGAACACAATGTATTAGTGGATAGTCATAGCGCTAGTTCATACAATACGATATAACTTTTTTTAGCTTTTCCCTAGCAGAGTTACAATACAAAGACATTGATATATCTATTCGAGATAAGTCACAGAAAGATGGTGTTTTATTAAAATCGTTTTTTTTTTAACCTATTAAACAGACATTGATTTCCAGGACGCAAGAATTAACATGCTAGGTCTTGAAACAGGCTGCAACACAAGAGCTATTCGAAAACGCCTTGTAAAAAGCCAATGTTGAATGTTGAAAAAGCCATTACCATTACGCTTAGCGTTTTTGTATAACACCTGCACTGCAGCTTGTCGAAAGCTCAGCCCAATTACCTTGGATAAATCGACCGATATATTTGACGTAAATGTCCCATGAGAAAAATTGAATCGAAAACGTCAAAAACGTCTTTCCGATGCATCAATCCATAATCAAAAGGTTCAATGGTGATGTGACAAAGTGGACTTCGGGGACAGTACGAGTATGAAATAGTATGATAGATTAAACAAGATCAAAAATTACACGATTACATTAAGAGAAGAATACTAATGAACGCTAGGTTCACTAATAATGAAAAATGACAACAAAAACTACAAAATAGACAAACTAGGTACAAAGAAATAATGAAATAATCAGATGTGTGAAACGCTACAAGATTATGTATACTACAAGACTTCTACATGAGTACGGGTTACATATCTAATGTTCTAAAAGTGTTCATGCATAAATGTTAGGGAGCGGGATTTATCTGGGGAAAAAATCATGTTAAAATGTTTTAGACTGTTCAAGTGAATTCAAACTCTCGTCATTCATGGGGCCAATATAGATGATATAATAATGCTTGATTTCAAAAATCTTTGTAACTAACGCATCAGTTATTAAATGCGCAAGCCCTTTATGCTAGATAACTGTTTGCAATTGGCTTTAATACTTTTATTTCTCTCAAATCGTGCTAATTTTAAATGACATATGAAAGATTTTATAACTAGAATGTAAAAATGAAAATGTATATTATTACCTTCACGAATATGAACGAATCTGCAGGTAGGTCTTGTACATCCTTGGCGATTAAAATCTTGGCACACCGGGAGGGTGTCCAGTAACTGAAAACACAATAAAGGAATTATAAGTACAATGTTCCAACCTTAATTCGATTAAAATGCAATCGAATCATTCCACAATGAAGTTAGATAGTCATACAATTATTCGCTTTTAGCTCTGTTAAAAACAATTGATTGCAGGAAATCACATTAATATAATACCCATCTTGCTTCATCTGCTTTTATTTCTGTGTGTTGAATCATCAACTTCTAAAGCTTGTGGCACAGAATAAGTACAATTACCTGATTTAAAAGGTTTTAAGAAAAACAGTAATAAAAAACGAGCTCAAATAAAAAATAAACAATGACTTGTTTCAAACATCACACATTGTGGAACATCCGATTGCACACTTACAAACTAAAATACTACTTTCATAAACAGTCGATGGCAAATATCACATGAAAAATCTAAGACTAAATTCTGAATATCAATGAAGTGTTCAACTGTTTACAGTGCACGACGGTTTATGAATTCGAATAAGTTAATTTGTGTTAATACTAGTCTATCTCATCACTTGAGGACATTCATACATCTGACACAGAACATTATCCTCATTGCACAGCCTGTCTGAAAAATAACGCCAAAATAGTTTTTGTAATATTAAAGAGCAAGAGTGAAGAGATGGTGAGATCGACCTAAACAGAAAGGGCACAGGGAGCCCATTGAGTTTGTTGTGATACCGACATTGTAATCCATTCAATGCGTGTGTAGTTTCTCTGCTACGAACCAGCACATAGCGGGACACACGGAAGGCAGAAATGGCATGAAATCAAATCTTGTTGCTGCTTCAATATTACAAGAACTTTACAAGATTCGTTGCACAATATGATTGGACCTTCCAAGCATTCTTTCATTGAAGTGCGCGCTGTGTGTCACCTTTATATTGAAATATTGTTATTGGGACAAATAGTAAAAAGTACACAAAAATTAATCGGTACACAAAGTTGAATGCTAGTTATTCTCGTGATCGAGCTTCCATAACCGTCAGAGAGTTGTGTTAAGTACGCCGCACTATGCACAAAGTAGGAATGAATATATAATAATCTAAATGGCATGCAGAACGCTTGAAGTAATCATTATTGCGCAGCCAATCTTATTTTAAGCGTGACTATTTTGTACAAAAAAGCTTAAGCATGATGCTAGACAACTTTTACCAGGGCAAGGGCAATCTAGAGGTCTGCGCGTCCAAAGTGTACCCATAATACCAACTCTTGCTATAAGCTTAAAAAGAGGCTGTGTAGGGAAGTTACGTCATGTGTCTGCGTCGGCTGTGATGCTTTAGTCTCCGGTGTTCTCAGCAGAGGAACAGAGGACGGTCATGCTTGTCGGCAGGTTGCCATGGTTACGATGTAAATAGACAAATTAAATGTATACCTTTAGCTTACATGACAGTTCTGGACGTGACATGTTAGTGGTAGTACAAACTGCAACATAATGACCATTAGAGGAGTGCGGTTACTGTACGACAAACAAAAGAAAACCAAGTAATTATATTACGTCTACGTGTACATTGTAAATAAGCATCAGAGGGGCCTCAACAAGTCTTAAGCGAGGAATCGAAGCCGCAATGGCGAAGCATTTTAAGCATTATTCTAGAAAATTCGAAGTGAACATTTCGTGATATATTACATCTAATTCGATGTAAGTTTTTTTTTAATAATTATCCAAATACAATGTTTAAATCAGTAAGTGATTTAATTTTTTTTTTAAACCATGAACAAAACACTTCGATCTTTCCATGTACACCGGTCGTCATCTCAACTACCAACTACTTATGCATAGTAAAACATAATTTAATACAAAAAGCGTAAAAATGAGTGAAACTGAAACCCCCATAGCAGTTGATAGTTGACATAGGCTAAGGTGAAAATATTGCGCTAAAAAGTTGACCTAAAAATTTTACGTTATAAGAATTTATTTAAATTTGTTCCTTTTACGGATATTTTAGCTTGATTTTTCCACCACAAAACAAAATTAAAGCGGCCAACTTTTCAACGTTCCATAAAATGGCTTCGTTAAGTTTCAATTAATAAAAGTAACCTTTACTGAAACAGCCGTGAGTTTGTCTTAACAGTGAAAGCATAAGAGATTGTGTTTTACGAGCAAGTTGACTTGCACATTCATGCAAATGCAAGCGGCGCGTTTCAGTAGAGGTATCAAACAGGAAATCACTTATACTGAGGATATTATATTAAGCTGATTGTTTCTTACCGGGTGTAAGCAAGGCAATACTGTAGAGTGACTTCTTCCACATTTGAAAGCGAGTATGTATCACTATACAAAACTAAAATCATCAACAAGTTGTAGCATAAACTGTTCAGTACAATAAATTTGATACAAATACAGCACAATGACTAAAATGATGTGATTAATGACATTAATACATATGAATGCCCAAACTTGAGCTCAAACGTAGGACGGTCTGGTGTCCGATTCCGACATATTCTTGCAAAATCATGGCTGTAGTATTTATATTATTGTATAGCGTAACGTTAGAAAGTATAGGCACCTGGTTCAGCAGTAAAGGAAGGTTCGGTTTTAGCGGTAGTTCTTGTATCCTAAACTTCTTCCTTCTATGCGTGCTATCAGGTCGTTAAAAAGCTCTTTCACCAAGCGTACGTTGGACCCGCTTTTGTGTACAGCCGGCTGGAGTGGAGAGTGTCTGTCTGTTCATAACTCGTCAACGACAAGCAGTCTACCAAGCCCGCTCGAAGCATAACAAACTAAACCAAACTAAAGTTCGTAACTACGAAGCGGGATAAAGAAGCAAGCTCAAATAATACTGTTACTGCTTTACTTTTGCGAGAGCATTACTTATGTAATTTTAGCTCTGCAGATTGAATACCAACACTAACCTATCATTCGTTCTCGACATTCAATCTCATCTCATACTTTTGCACGTCAAAGTGATGTTGTTATTCGAGCAGATCAACAAAAACATTTGTAAGCGGCTGCGTCGCGTGTAGAAGTGATTGCGTTGTTGCAGCGTACGGTTAGAGCGAGGCGTGGTACTCATGAGTCTGGAGGACGAGGATAGGAAGCCTACAACGGCAAAACCATTGACACTAATGGGGATGACTGGGACTTTAGCGTTAAAAAGCTTCATGCGCATCGCTCAGTGTTTAAAAGTGTAAGCGTGTACGTCGCAGAAGTATGCGCAGTGCGCGAAGTATGGCACGTGAGAGGGATGCGGAGGCGGTGCGAGTGGCAGGAGGGGGTAGCGTCACGCGGCACACGTTACCTGTCCGCGTTCGTCCGTGTACACCACATAGGGCGCGTTTGGAGGCGCACAGCCTGGCCGCCCGACACAAAAAGCGACAAAAGATTTGCAATGCGGACGACAGCCGAAGCGGTCATTCGGAAGGCATGTAACAGAAAGCGAGTCAAATAAATAGAAAGAAGTGCGGCTGAAAGAAAAAGACGAGGACGACGCTCGTCGCCCTCGCTACTCTACCGATGAACACGCCGGCACACATAGCACACACGAGGAGCACTAGAAAAATGATAATAATACCTGATGAGTCAAACATAGGGGTGGTGGATTCTATTCCATGCGAAAATTAGAAGGCGGCTGTGTTAGGTGCGGGCCTGCTGCTGCAAGCCGGTAACCACTAGTAGTACGGGGTCGAGACATCGCCAAAGCGCACCCGTGCGACCGAGCTCCTCCGAGAACAAGCGTGTACGTAGCGGGATCGACGGACCAAGCGCTCAACTCTCAGTACGACGATAGAACTCACGATAAACGACGATTCGACAGAGGTAATAAAAAACGTACAGTCATGCATCTCAAGCGTTATTATTACCGGGATCGTAGATAAGAGAAATATACACGCATAGGAATATTACGACGAGTAAAATACACAATAGGATAGATATATAGCGTAAAACTACCGAGACATCGGCGAGGGCGAGTCCGCTCGCTTCGTCCTTACAATACAAATGTGACACTAGCGCTAACCGCCCCGACAGGTGGGGCGCACTCATCGCACACATACGAGTCTCTACGCGGAGACCCCGCGCCCCGCACCCCGCCGGCCGCGACCTGACCGCGTGTCTATGTCGTCTTCATCTTCTTGTAGGGGTTATGGGCCGCATGCGCCGCCGCCACCGCCGCGGCGCTCGGCTGCGTCGGCGGCGGCATAGCGTACATGTACGGCTGCTGATAGTACGGCATATGCATTGGTTGCGGGGGCCAGCTGGGTCGCATCATATATTGCGGCGCGCGCATGAGGCCGGCTGCGCCCGCTGCCGCGCGCGCCTTTAATGCCTGCTGCGTGTACGCATGTGCCATGGCCGACTGTTGTGCCGCGAAGGCGAGTGCCGCCACGTAGTTCTTTTGCGCCACCTCTTTGGCAACCTGCGCCGGATCAGGGCCAGCGCCCTCGAGCAGAGGCTGTTGCGGCGGTAGGCCTGGCGAAGGTGGCGACGCGGGCGCGGGCGGCTGCGGCGGCGGCTGCTGCGCGGGCAGAGGCGCCGACACACTGCCAGACACCGCGGCCGATGTCGCGATCGGCGGGGCAGACGAGGGGGGTGCGGGGTACTCACATGACACGGGCACGAACGGCTGCTGGAGCTGCATCAGCTGCTGGTAGGTGGTTGCCGGCTGGTACACCGGCACTCCAGCTTTATCGGCGGCGGGTCGTTTGTACGGCACCACGCCGGGGAAGGCCTGAGGATACGACAAATACTAGTGAGTGATAAGACAGATTGAACGGTCCCTATAGTAAGAGCATCGCGAACGTTCCTCGGTATACTTACGAAGTTATCGTAATAGAAGGATCCGACGCTCTTCATGTCCATCTGAAACGAGAAAGAGTCGGTTGAACGGAGGTTTCTGGGCGACGAGGTGATCAGCGGCGCGGCTCGCGGGGCGGGGCGGGGCGGGGGGACCCGGCCCTGCCGCGCTGCCGTATCGCGTTGGGAGCGGGGTGTGGGGGGCGGGGAATCGTGCGGGGTCGGGGGGCGGGGGCGGGGAGCGGAGTGAAGCGTGCAAAGCTGGCGTCTGTACCGGTGGCGGCTCGAGCTCGGCGGGCGCCGGCCGTTTCTTGCCCTGCTCCGAAGTCGCGCTCGCTGCCGGCTGCTGGGCTGCGGCGGCCGTCTACGTGAAGCCAAGCGTCGCAGGACGGGACGGAAACAATAACGATGTAGTAGATGCACAGAATACACCTAAAGCTCGGCGTAAGGTGATATTATATGCGAAGAATAAAAAATAAATAAAAAGTTAAGCGTGAGTGCGACGGAAGCGTGGCGAACGAGCCTGCGCGAACTGAACAGAACAAAGCTCTGCGAACGAAAGCGGCGTCGCGGCGAGCTAGACCAAGCGGAAGAACGCAAGCGCGAACGAGCGAGCGAGGCGAGAGCGTGCAGCCTGGTGGCGTACCGCGCCGCGCGCCTGCGCCTTAAGGTGCGCCTGCAGGTGCAGGGGAGGGTGGAAATAGCGGCAGGGGTCGCGCACGCAGCGCCCCTTGACGGCGTCCATGCACACCGTGACACAGCCGTCGTCGTGCGCGCTCACCGGCGGCGGCGGATGCGCGAACCGACACTCCGACTCGGCGCGCTTGCACGCACCTCGCTGGAACTCCCGGCACACCTGCACCACCACACACCAGCCATGTCCGCCGCTCTCGCGCCCACACTCGCACCCGCACCCGCGCGCCTACTGCCCTCTGCGCCATCTCTACCCAAACCCAACCCCATCCTACCCTACGCGACTCTACCGAACAATCTGACTCTACGGTACTCTGCCCAACAGCTAATTACCCGGCCGAGCCTGAAGTAAGTAGGTGTCGTTCCAAGTTTCAACGCGGTAAACGATTTTAATTGCGCGTCAATTTGATATCTTTGCATTTTCGATATCTTGAAATCTGCTGTCAGGTATTTGTGATTTTTTTTATTTTAACCTCAACCGGACGCCGCTTCTGATTATGTATTGGAAACAAATCAAGAAAAAGCAGAGTTCTCACGCTTTGTTTGGATTAACAATGAATTTACGCATCCGTCGCATCAATCAGAATTTAGATTAACACCCTACTAAAACAATTTTTGAGATTTTCCACCCGTAAATATGATCGATTTTAAGCGTCAGGTACTTACACTGTAAGCGCAGCTCTGCAGCTGTTGACCTCTCGATGTTGTTGAAAGATTGAGAAAGCTTTGCAGAGTGAAATAGCTGCTGCGCCGACAGTGCAAGCCCTTTACCAGAGGGAGTAAGCGAGTGCTGCTCGCAAAGCGCACACGCAGACGCACCGGGGTGCGCCTGCGCGCCACGGACACACGGGACGGGTATGGCGCTGAACGGCCTTATTTGCATCGGGGACCGACATTAAAGTAGTACTGATCCATTAAGAAATCGTATCATCAAATAAAGAAGTCGGTCCCCGGCGTAAGTGGCAACATCGGGAAGCACTACTCGGGTGTAAATGGAGGAGAGTCGTGAATCAAGAATAATATGGAAGGGGTTTTACCTCGAGTCTGTCAGAGCGTGGCATTTTCTGTTGCAGCACGGGTTGCTGCATGACGCCCAGCGGCGAGGCAGCAGCGGCGGACGGGTCGTGGCCGAGCACGGCAGGTACTAGCTGCGGTGCGTAGTACTGCGCGTACGTCGACCCTACGCCCGGCACGCCCGACAAGTACGGCGACGTCGCCTGCACATACACAACTCACCTTCAAACGCCTATCCTTTCAATATTACAAACATAATGCCATTGAAATTATATCATAACAAAATTGAGCATCTGATTCTGAAAGCAAGCAATTACGTTATGTCAGACGAAACAAGAAATTACAGTAACGTTATGAAGATTATTATTACAAACTAGACAAGCATGCGATTCAAAAACAATCTATGTATACAATATTAAATAAGCATACGGTTTCTCCAATCAAGGTCCACCGGCCACCAGTGCATTAGGAAAACTAGGAAGTTAATAAAAGGAAAACGATGCATGGTAAGTGTTGTGCGGGAGTGTAGGGATTGTTGGGAGTCGAGGGCCGGTGGTGGTGCGACGTTCCGTGGAGGCAGTGGTTACCTGCGGGGCGAGCAGGGCGAGAGTGATCGGATCCATTGCGGTGAGATGACCGGCGGCCGCGCCTGCGCCGCTCATGCCGCCCACCTCGACACAAAACCACACAAACACTACTCAAAGTGCGAGGGGCGGCTTGTTGCCCCGACCGCCAGGACACCTCTTCGCACACCACCTCACCTCACCATAACCACAATCTACTAGCCAGTAAGTACACGAAGCTTTCTATGTTAGATAGGTATCAACTACTGGAACCACCTAGGGCTGTGCGAAGAGACGTCGAGGAGAGCCGAGACGCAATATTAGCAAAAGAGTGGACAGTTGGGGATGCTGAATTTTAAGTGCATTTTTGTGCAAACCACTTAATCCCTCTTAAAGACACATGTGTACTTTGAGGAGTAAGTATCATGCTTTTCAAATCAAATCGTAAAAACATGCTCAAGCATTGAGGAGCGATCGGCCATATGAGCAGCAAAGTTTAAGTCATGCCTGAAAACTCACGTGTACTCTATAATATACGGAGTAAACAAAGACGACTCTTCAGAAAATCCACACACGTGAAAACTTTAAATTATAGCGCGGAACTCGATGCAAGAGTCTTCAAGAAAGTAAATGACTAATAACTTTCATCGTGCACCCGATTAAGTTTCCAAGATAACTTTACGAGGGATCTGAGCTAATTTTCTTGGTTATTAAAACATTTTACTGCTAAATACTTGCTTTCTAAACTTAAGTCTATTTTATGCGAACTGCTTAGGCGAGGCACAACTTAAACTGGACGGTTTGTAACTACGAGAGGTAAGAACGCTTCTATAAAAGAATAATACAGAAGTAGCTAATACGTACACCGAAAGCTGCGAGTTGCGTGCAAAGTTTTGTGTATGTTTGGACCGATCGCTCAAAGCATTATGAAAGGACGTAAACAAAGTACAAAGAGTGCGGACTTACCACAGCAGGGACCTGGCCAGGCAGCACCTGGCCCGGTGTCAAGCCCATCTGTTGCATAAGTGCGTTCTTCAGTGCTAGGTGATTCCTTCCGTTGATCAGCAACTGATCCTTCAGATGCTGAGGCGGGTGGAAGTACTTGCACGGAGGCTTTTCGCGGTTACACCGACCCTGAAATTTCCAAGAAAAAATTGGATTAAATTCAAAGTACATTGGTATCACAAAGCAACAACCAAATCCATCCTGATGTGTCAATTTAAGGTCGTATGTGGATAATGAAATAGATAAGAGGCGGGTGGCCGCGCCCCAGGTAAACGACACTTTTGGGGTTTAAGAATAGACGAAAATGGCGGACCTCATTCGATATCATTCCGATAAGCAATATGTGTAACGGAGCGAGTGCCGGCCGCGGCTCCGGGCTCAATATCGGGCGAATGTGCGGAAATCCCTCCATGCATCACAATTGCCTTGAGCCGGGCACGTAGTCACCAGATATCCTCCACTCGATTTTTCCTTATAAGCGCGTCTTAGGCGGTGTCAAATATTTCTGAGGCGTAACGAGGGACTACGCGGTTCTCCGCTTTTGCTCATTTTCGCCGTCAATGAGGCGCGAGATAATTGCCATTCGGAATCGAACCCCCGCTTACCCGTCTATGATGATTTATTTACATCCGCGTAATTAACTGTCGCACTACGTGACGGGAAGGGCTTCGTGGACTTTTTATCGTCGCACGTCGAGCCTCCCGCGCTATATTTTATTCAATGAAAAAACGGAAAAGCGCTTATCGCAGTTCCAAAGAAAATGCGTATACAAACAAACGCCATCTGAATATTCAGCGCCTCGACAAGGGGACTCGTTTTCTGATAATGTCGACGGCATAAGCTTTCGCGTGATTTACAGACTAACTTTTCTAAGGCACGTCCGATGGTATCTGAGTAGTTCGTGTCTGCGCTCCATAGTTGAATGTAGCATTAAAGCAGTGGAATCTAAATTAAAAAGCAAACACGGTAAAGTGTGAATCTTGAACTGAAGCCGATTCAGATGCAGACATGCTCCAAATTTTCCGTTAGTAAACTTCGCCGATGCATGGTACAACTAGCTGGTGGAGGCAGTCAGTTGCATTTAGATTAACTTGTTACTGGCAGGCATAATGTTAGTTGGACGGTCCTCTACAGTTTAAGCTCGGGATAAAGTTATTATTTCCTGTTACTCGGCGTCGTCTACTTTAGCCGAGTTTCGTTTCGAAGCAACCCGTTTGTGAAACTTGAATGGGTGATCACGTTTCGCCATAATTTACTATGGTAACTCCGTCCATTGGGAGTATTAAACTAGCATTTACTGAAACCGTTTTGAAAACAAGGGTTGAAGATCGAAGCAAATTAGCTTTTGACATGCTGGATTTTACTTAAGTTTCGCAAGACATACCAACCTATTTTTGTTACAAACTGTTTTTACGCTTTATTCGGGTTTAGGCATAACATATGGGCATGCTTTGAGTTCGGTCCGAGGGGAAGGGTAGGCAGTAGCAGCGCTATGCACAGTGCAGGTGCATAGCGGGGGGCGATTAGTGGTGAGTGATGCCCGCGCACCGATACAAATGGCCCCGTCGGATGAGACGAATGGCCAACGCCGTCCTACGTCGCCATGCGCATTACGACGCATTAATTGCACTTCGAACATCCGCAGGGGGCTGATAAACTAGTTTAGTTGCATCGTGCGGGGAATAACAAAAAAAAGTAAAACTATCAGAGATGACTTTACAAATAAAGTCATAATAAACTTTGACATTCAAGAATTAAACAAAAACCTTTCAATATACCCCATTTGTTCGGGATGGGCATCGGGAGGTACCGCGCCGGGCGCAGGGTGGGCAATAACCGCCCAAAACTAATAACATTTTTGTGTGATAGTGGAGGAGCAAACCGAGCGCGCAACCCTCGCCGTGTCCTTTATAACACAACAATGCGCACTTGCAATAAGGGGTTAGCCGAGTCTCAGTTTCCTCACTGTTTTCCTTCCTGGAAGATAAGGCTCAGAATAATATACAGCGGTATGAAGGGGACTATTAGTGCGTCACCCAGAATGCGGTTTAAATTTCGAGGTGAATAACTTCCGATTTGACTTGGCACTGGTGGCAGATTAGAGCAAAAACGACATCAATGAACAGAGGCGCCCGTGTCTCGTTAGGAAGAGAGCGGCACGGGAGAGTGCACTCTCAAACTATGACGTGTATAACGAACAGCCCTTGAGTGCAGCGCCTTCAGCAGGCGGCGAGAGGCACGCGCCAACAACCTCCTTACATCATCCTAAACTTACCGCAGGAACTTGCAAACACAATCAATAAATTACAAGTTAACTACCACTAACATACGAGTATTTAAAGGCAAATTAATATTAAATCAGAAATAATTAAAAACACGTAGCTGTACCGGTTAAAAAAACATAATAGTTAAAGTTTTACCTAAATGCGTAATGAAATGTTAAAAATTACAGCAAATTGCAGCAATTTACGCGCTGGACGAGTGCGTTGATTGGCATCTAAAACCCCCGTACTCATTATCAAATAGGAATTTATCGGTACAAAGCGACGAGCCAAATAGGATGTCAAGAATGCGGTGTCAGTCGGGGCGGGTGATCGTTAATCGATTAGAACGTTCGATCACGACTGATTGATGGCGACACGCCGTCGACGGTGCGCGCCCGAACGTACGCACTGCCAATCTATGATCACACATTGTACTATTGGCCGGCCGACACGCGACTCGACAAATCGACACACGAGGAAAACAATGGGCTAATGAGCAGATGAATGACACGCTCCCACCGCGCGTTCACGTTCGGTGGCCTGAAGTCCACTTGTAGGTACGCACGAAAGTGGGCGCCAAAAATATTTGGGGACAGACGGAAATAGATGCGGCCGGTGATACGTGCCAACTCCAGCATCGTGTAGGCAGCGGACGGCGGTGGCACGTGGCCACACATGCTCAGCTGGAGGTTTATATCGCTAACGTTATTGTGTGTTGGCTATTTACATTCTGGACATCGCTTTGATTCCAGTTTTAGAGCGGGAACGAAATGTGAGCTGAATTTCACGAAGCTGCCCGAAGGTGAAATCAACATGGAATGTTAGTGCAGTTTATATAAAGGAATCCATTTTATACAGCTTAAAAAATACAAGTAGCCATTTTCGTTACCTAAATGTTTTTTTTGGGCGAGACTGTAAATCATGGATTCCGGGGTGGCTTGAGAGCTAAATCATGATCAAGTAACACGATCACCGACCAAGATCCGGACCGGATACGGCCAATAATTTTTCCGACAAGCGCGAGCGAAGGAAAGGTGAAATCTAATTTGCAAAATTTTGCTGCGGGGAAGGGAATTAGGTAAGCAAAGTCAATTCTGATATTAAGTAGAATTTGAATTTAAAATTATTTATAGAGGGAGGGAGTGGCTAATGAGGCGTCATGCGAGAGGGGCGCGTGTTTACGCCTAGCGCTCGCCGCGATATTTTTTCAACATCAACCTCTGGGCGGGTCATCCGCTACATAACAGTGCGTATTGCTAACGCAATTTCGAACACGCCTACCGAACAAATATAATTAACACCTAATTTATATCATAGACAAAGTCCATCATCAATAGATCAACATTTATAGAATGCAAATACTACATAATTCCCATTTTGCGAAGTGCCCTACTCTGTTATTGACACACCAAACTTCAATCATAATTTATTTCTATTTCACCAACAACTTCAAACTTTCTCACATTCAATAGGTTAGTTTTCTATTGTGCTCTACCGACAAATAGAAAAGGTATTCGTTGAGTTGGTGAAATGAAAACGATCATCAGTCTAATAACTTCAAGCTTCAGCCAAGTCTACACTCGTGCGGGTCATTAAACCAAACCCTCGCGCTCGTAAAAATATAAAAGTAAGAATTATTCACTCCCGGAAAGTTTTCAGCAAGTTTGCATCACGGCTTAACGTTAAAATATGCATTCGTTACCTCTGCCACTTTTGCTGCCCATTGGCTGGCCAACGGCCGCCGGCGACTGTTTACCAGATTTAATATAACTTGGTAAAACCGCTAAAAGATTTTTGTAAATATTTGACCATAGGATGATTCTCGCTTCGCTTCTTATTAAATCCATATTAGGTTTTAAGTGTGGACAAACTTGGAAGTAGTTTATATAGGTGTCGGGAGCGGGTGGTGGAGTGGAGTGGCGGAGTGGGCTTCGGCCGCGGGACCGCGGGGTGCGAGATTAATGCAACGGAAGCGGGCACGACCTCTCCAGGTGTTTCATTAAATTGCGCGCGGCGCCTCGGCCGGCTCGTTGGCTCGTACGGCCATTATGAACGCTGCAAGCTCGAGAGCCATTCGCTTTAAGAACGCCCGCGCCACTTTGTAACAGCCTTAATGAATCTTGTTACTTATAGGCTCGCGTAAATTGCCTGTTTTACTAACGTGCCGTGGGGTGGAAAAGGAAAACATAAGGTCAGTGAACGCTTTCATAACGAATGCGGTTTGTGAGAGTTGTGAAGTGGTTTGCTTGCAGACACGTAATATAATTAGAAAAATATTTTGTTGATATAAGGCGATAATTGTGTAATTGCTCATTTAGTAATGGTTATCCAGGGTTTAATTGGATAAACAGCATTTATATTATACTAAGTAATGTTTTGCAATAATGTAGATAGAGAAACGAAGATACTTTTATTTGCAGCCAAGATGGTCTCAAAGCGCATTAGTCAGTCTCAGAAATGCACTAGGAAAACATTGTATGTTCAGTAAATACATTCACGACGGGCACATGTCTCAAGTGCAATCTAGTGAAATAAGCGAGAGACGGCAGTGTAACGTGAAGCGATATGAAGCGACATCAGACGCCGACTAACCAGTTTAGTCCCGATGCAGTAATTAGTCTAAGCAGCTAGACGGGAGCAACGGGGCTTGATTCAACGTGCGCTAGGAATTTCTTGCTTACTTTGTGCAGGCTTTCACGTGTCCTCCGAACATGCTAAGGTGACCTAATTATAATAATCTGATAAATCAGCAACATTTACTTACGATACATGTAATAAGGTAAAATAAGGTCGGATGTTTATTACACATTTTGGATGTACGAAAAGGCAAGAGTTTAGAGTTTTCCAGTTTTTAATTAACTTCCATAGTTACACGTTCTTCATTGCCATTGGCTTCCGAGCTTAGACTGTGCAGTAGTGTACGACACAACTTGTTTAGATAGTAGGTAAATGTTATCAGAGATGAACGTGAAATCACAAGAAGACGGTTAGAGTTTCAAATGAATCTGTCTTCTCCATTATTGCTCATCCGCAAATACGAGGGCGTTGTTTTAAGAAACATTTTGGACTTTCTCCTTATCTGCTAAAGATACAGTGCCGAAGAACACAATACTTGTATCACAACAAAGGTTTCTGGGACGTTTCCGTAACGGTGTTTTCTCTGCCTTTGTGCTGAAGTTAATAGAAAACCGTTGAGCGATATCGGCTTCTTTCACGGGATACGTCGCGAGTGGCGTAGTTAGCCCCTAACTTCTTGAAAGAACTGTAGTTTTAGTACTTCAGCGGCAGTTTATTTCACCAGCGCTAAAGTTAGACATTCAATTTCAATTTTTGCTTCAGTGTTCTGTTCTGGCGAACAATGTCGCGGAGATAAGACGCGATAAGTGAGAAACAGGCTAACTACGAAATAAAGAGCCTTCAGTAGGTACGATAAGGGAAGTTTAAGAGGAGTTTACGGGCGCGTCGGGTCGCACCGATAAATTGGGCGGCACTTAATTATGATCTGGAGCGGCATCTTGCACGCGGCTAATGTCCCGGACTCGTTTAATGCGCGAACTTGTAGCCTCGCCCCTCGGCTCGGGCTCGGGCTCCGGCGGCCGTGATAAATCTCCATCTGCGCCTCGCGACCCGCTGGCATTGTCTTCACGTGAGCCCTTTTGCGCATACAAGCCGATATTATTCATTATCATCATCGGCTCATAATGTTCCAACAGCTGGGACTACGACGTACTCTAAAATACCGACAGTGCTCATGTGTCATACATCATTTCACATTTGGGACCGCGGGTTGACCATGAGTCGGCGCCATAAATGCTTATTCTTAAATTTTTTCTTAGGCATTATTTTTAAGCAATTGAAATGTTTATAAAGGAAATTGCTTTTTCAGTCATAAAATTCAAACGGCTGCATGCTATTAATTTCGTTCAGAGAGAAACCGATGCCCCGTTAAGTGTAACCTGTTAAATCATTTGTGTCATTCAGATATTCGATTAAAACATAACCATGATTATTGGCTCACCTGTGCCAGTGATGGATGGCTGTATTTGTTCAACATTAATTTAGTCTCATTACAGCAACCAGGCCCAAATGACTGTCACGCAAAGCATAATATATTTGAGCAATGTGAGCATGTGAATTTCTTATTTCGCTTATTAAACCCGCGAAGCTAGTAAAAACGTCGTCGTAAATCAATTTCCAAAATACACCCGAAGTTATTTACCGCAATGATTTACGAGGGAAAAGGAAAGTTTGTTTGCTTTGTAAATAATAGTATGGTGCTTTTTAGGGTTCCGTACCCAAAGGGTAAAAACGGGACTCTATTACTAAGACTTCGCTGTCCGTCTGTCTGTCTGTCTGTCCGTCTGTCTGTCACAGGGCTGTATCTCATGAACCGTGATAGCTAGACAGTTGAAATTTTCACTGATTATGTATTTCTGTTGCTGCTATTACAACAAATACTAAAAACAGAATAAATTGAGGGGCTCTCATACAACAAACGTGATTATTTTTTGCTGTTTTTATTGATAATGAGCGCGAGTCCGACTCGCACTTGGCCGGTTTTTTCACAGAGCGAGCTTAGATTATTGTAGGTAGGCACATTAGCAGAGTAGCAGTGTTATTGCATCGAGCTGCGTTAATGTCGTAGAGCCGAGACGTGGGGTTCAGGGCGCAGACTGAACATTATCTAGGTATAATTAAAGCGGGCAAGAACGTCTCGGCGAAGACGTTACGCCCGTCCTAACGACTTTTATGGCGTATGTAACATTGCCGGTACATAAAATTAATGTGCCGCCTCCAGCGAACGCCCCGATATAGCACAGTATTCCTAGATTAATCGCCAAAATGTTTGTTCTCACGCTATACGACTGCCGTTATTCAGTCCATAACACACTACGAGTACATAATGACGTTAATATTGGCGCCAGTTTCTTTTCGCGGGCTCAGCACAAAGCTACTTATGGCGTCTGCCAGAACGCTCGGTTTAACGAATATGTTGCTTTGCTTTTTGATGTACTGTTATGGGTTCCGTCGGTTAATGTTGCGCGAGTGTCAAAGCACTTTACCGTGAGTAATTGTCACATCCAAGGTGGCACTCGTTGACACTGCGATGAGAGCATAACACATATCATAACCGGGGCGACATAACATCTGAATTAACGAACAAAATGTTCCATTGTGAACGCACAAATCGCTAAACGTGAGCGATAAGCGAGAGACGTGTGAAGTGTCTCGCCGCGGTCGCACTACGCGCTGAAAGGGTTGATCGCAATCAACAACAGTCACAGCGCTGCTTTATGACTAGGGAATACAATCCCGAGCATGTTTTTCAATCTCGGGATTACGGGATTTTTTAAGCGTAATCCCGGGATCCCGGGACTATCCCGGGATTAAACTAGGTTTCTAATTAGACCAAAATTAAAACAAAAACTTGAGTAATTTGTTTAAAAAAATGTTTTGTATATAATTCAACAATGCAGAATGCAAACTACACCTGTTTGTGTCAATCCTAAAAATCCCGGGATTTTCGGGTAAGAAAACGGCCGGGATCCCGAAGCCCGGGTATTGTATTCCCTATTTATGACTCACATTCTGGCTGATATCAGGCCTGTGCCACACTGAATCTACTCTCAATCTAACATGAACCTTATCGTGTTGACTTTAGATTGAGCATGTTAGGGCTGCGAGCACCTCTTACTCTTTATGTTGCTTGCTAATGCTGCTCGAATCATTCTGGTTTATAAAAGTTTGCTTTAATTTGAGATCCATGAAAATCACCAAAACTTTACTGTCTGTAGATGGCGCTGTTTTTCTTTGACACGTTATTGGCTTTTGAATGTTGAACAACGTTGAATATTAAGAAAATATGCCGTCTAGCGTTTTCTAGTAAGTTTGATGACTCTAGCGTTGCACCGTTAGTTTCAATATCGCACGTGCGATGCCAGAGATTCATACTAGTGTTTGTTTTAATGTCGCAGTGAAACTTGTATATGACAGTACTATTTCTTTGTGGCGGCATGGGCCGGTGACCGCCGGGCTGGCGTTCCGGACACGTCCCGACCCGTCATTTAAATCTTTATATGTACACATTAGCTTTATAGTCTACTGGGTGCTTTTCTCCGCGCTGGAGGCGCCTGAGTGCACTTTTATTGGGGATGATATAGCGAAATTGCCACTCGGCGCCGACCCGTGATGGACGAGTTTTGTACGTGCTAATTGTTCCGACTCAATCAGATGCACTGCAACTTTGCTTTGCTATTCTTTTGCTAGAGGTTGTTGCTTTTCTTATTTTTTAACTTTATATCTTGATAGAGTTTCCAGCCCTATTATACTACAATAATAAATTTCTTGCCCGTGTATTTTTAAGAGCGCTAGCTTTGTCTCGTTTTATATTTTCTTATAAGTTGATGTCAGGGTTTATTTTAGAAATGCTGAGCTGTTTTCCGACTTGCTTGACCAACTACTTTGACCTGCTATATCTACTTATTTATAGATGCCATTTGATATTGCAATAACCTTAGTTATATGGATCGTAGTATATATTTTTTATAACGTTGTAGTCACGTTCATCTTCTTCCATAAGTAATATATGTATGGTTATTTGCGATATTCCAACCCCGGTTTATTACACTTATTCATCAAAAAGCCTTGCCCTGAATATAGAGGCACGCATAAAAAGGGAAATATTCAAAACAATAACCGCTTTTCATATCTCAATCCCCAAACAGCTATAATCTTGACAAATGACGGTCTTTGGAATGTAGGCTGTGGGAGGTACGGGCGCATTGACAAAACCCCAAATAAACTAACGCGGACACATAAATAAACATATTCGATGTTTTATTGAGTGTCGGAAATACGAAGGAAATAGTTTCCTGGGTCATTACGCGAGACATCAATCAAAGGACGGTGGTGAATGCGGATTTGGTGGAGTGGGTCGATTTGTGTGGAGGTCTATTTCCGTCATCAATGTTGGTTGTATGCAGAATAGAGTCGGTACGTAAACTTCGTAGCTAGGAGCTACGGCGCCGTAGCGATGGACGATAACCGTAGACGCCACGGAGTATGAAACTAACTGTATAATGGAGTATGCTTACAATTTAAAATAACTACAAAAATCGAAATTATTTTTTTACGCGACTATAGGTAAAAGGCAATTTGAAGGGATATGTATTATGTACCTATGCAATGCCCCAGGAGGGTTATGTTATGAGTGAAGCATGTATCATCGTATCTCCTAAACTACTGACCATACTTCGACGAAAAAGGTGTTATACGATGCGACTTTTCGAATTTTAAGCATTATGTTTGATGAATCACCAACCAAACATGTCATTTTGTATCGCCTTATTTAGCGTCTTCGATTTTTTAGTCATCACCACAGCTAATCTCCAAATTTATTCCATGAACAAAAGCACCTGAGTAAAGAAATCGGGGCTCTCCTTGTTTTCAATACTCCATGGGATTAAGTTAGTGAGGGTCTGAAGCTCACGAAACGGAGTCGACTGCACGATATCTGCATTGTAGGCGGCGTCTAGGCGCCGGCGGGTCTGGCCGCGGCGGCGGCGCATACATCAGGCACGCGAGCGAGGCCCCCCAACTCCACCCAACCAATTATAATGGCTTCATTTTCGAACGCAATAATGCTTGTGATTATACTGCAGTCGAAATATCTTGCAGTACAATAAACGGCAATTTGTAATACGGCCTACGGAATAATGAGTCGAAATATACTAGGAAAGGTTGACGCGTTCTCAGTTTTCTCGTTTTTGAATACATTCGCAATACTGTGTAGCAAAAATAAACAACAATTTTCTGTATTAGTCTAATCACGTCGCAGCTTGAAGCCAAAGGACGTTATATAAACTCAGTCAGAAAGGTAAACGTACCTTCGGACTTTATTCAGTGACTGTGAAAGGTTTGAAAATCTATGATCCCGTTTTCACACGTCCCGAATACAAAAGGAAACAAAAGCACGACCTTACATCAGGAAACAGAACGGTCGCCTAATCGTTTGCGGTTCAGTAATAAGGAAAAATACCAAAACATTTGAAAAAATAAAGTACGACATTACTCCAATAATTATCTGGGGTTTTTCCGAACACGTTTGATGATAATGCAATTATGAATGTAATATAAAAATATATTTTCCATTTTGTAAGTACATACAAATGTAGAAGCCGTTTACGCTATTTCCACTAATTCAATTAGTCAGTATTCGATATATACGAACAACTATTATGTATGGCCCATACCGGTGTAATTCAATGTTATATTGAGCCGTATGGCTGGTTCAAAGTAGGCTCTGAAAATTATAATTACCACAGCTCTTCGCTTCGCACTTCTGTAACAGCCAAGACAAAGATAGGAAAACTTACGCGGATGGGCGCAAACAATGGACCACCACTCCAGCAAGTCAGTCACCACGAGATAACTCCTCTCGTCTACGCCAATAAAGTTTAAATAGCGATGATATAATTACGACCAGTTCAGTTTACGAGTAAACAACAGATTCGACGCCAGTTTGCATTCATGATTCACGGATATTTTGAGACATTGTGGTGAGTAGTGGGTTGTTTTGGATGCTTAGCAAACTCGAGCGAGTCGAGTCCTTAGATCAAACTAAGTTACTGCAGCATTAAATATTTGAACCGAACGAACGTCATATCTCTTCCATAATATTGCATCTATTTTCATTTTGAACAAGCTTTTATTGTCTTGGTTTGTTTGTCTGTAAGATGGGAAATAGCGAGCTGATTTAATGATATAATGGAAAGAAATCTTACCGAAGGAGATTTGAGTTTGTTTCGAAATAGATAATATAAAAAATAATATTTAACAAAATAACTTATTTTTCAATACCTTTCAATGGTTTCTACAAACACAATAAATACAAAAAATACAACTTCTAGAAAAATAAATAGGATCACGACTGTAGTCTCCAGGTACGGTAGACATTCTCTCAGATCATTCATTCATTCATTTCATCTCCAGGTGTTCGGAGCCTTGAAAATGTCTGAATGAGGTAGTCAGAGGCACGACCAAACAATAGATTTGGCACATATTTTGCAGTAGTTGGCATTCCATTAGTGACGGTTTGTAAGCCCATGGCCGCTTATTAGAATACTAACTGGTTTTCTCACGATGTTTTTCTTCGCCATATGCGTAAATATTATATTAGCCGAATACTATTATAGCTTTTATGTAAATTTTCTAATCTAATTTTACGAATCTAATCTTCTCCTAAACTAATGTGATAATAGGAAATTCACATAAACATATTTAACTAAACGACGATTAATTAACGAGAATTACATTTCCAAATCTTGTAACATTTATATCAAGCTTGTAACATTTATATGATAGGTGCGATATATTTAATTCTAAACACACACACACACACACACACATTACCAATTCCCTGAAACTAACGTGTTACGTGTTTATTAATTCAATAACAATCGGAATATTGGCAGGTAAATAAACTAGCTTAAGTATTTAGCAAACAACACGATATTATATTCATAAACCTTCAAAGACTTAAATAAAACCCGACCGTAATTTCGTGCCATAAGTAAGCAGAATCTACAAAATACCCACAAAGAACTTGCCAAGCTCGTTTCGCAAAATCCTAGCCGGTAAAGTACTCCCCGTGTGGCTACAGGCGTTTTTTAGCCGAGCACCTCTTTTTTCGGTAATTCAGATTTGATAGGTCATGTATGATTTGTCATTGTAGGCAGGGGCTCAAGGATCCAGCGTAGTGTGAGCTTCGTGGCTCGTTACGTATGCAGCGAGTCAGACGGCGCCGCGGCAGGTAGAGTGGAGCGCAAGAGGCGGCCTCGTCCACATTGCCCGCTGCACCGATGCGGCGCGCGTTCCCATTATCCTATGCAAATCCGGATTTCCCAAATATCGTGCATCGCCGCGGGCCACGGCGCTATCGCGGCTATTAATAACCCGCCGTGTTACAAATGCGAGCCTCCGAGCTGAGCCGTTTAGTCCGCCGACGAAATACACTAGGCGTATGTTGCTTTATGCCCTCGTGCCTCCACGGTTCGCTGGCAATATTAAGTACGCTGTGTGCGGGATGCATAATACTCGTATTTTCCAATTTGATTAAATCCTCTTTAGGGATACGGTCGGATTTTGCGGGAAACTTTTTATCACATTACATTTTAGTGTCGTTTAACATTCGCAAAAGTAATGTTTATGTTGGGAATATTTTTGCGATATTCTGCTTACGTTACAAGATCAACAAAATACGAAAACCATTCCGACTCTACAATTATTTACTTAGCTGTAGGGCGTGTAGTACTTTACTTAGGAGTTAATTTCGGAACGGGGAAACTGTCTTGCAGTTGCGAGAGAAGTACGTGTTCTCGCTCTGTTATGCCTCTTACTTCGTAATGAGGGTGCCGCTACTACCAGTATAATAATTTCGCAAAATAACTGAGTATACTTCAGGGATGTTGTTTAATATTCGAGTAGGTAAAGTGTTTATCGCGTTTATCTCGTAAAACAGGTTAGTCGGATGAAGGGTGGTGGCAGATGATCGCGCCGAGGTCAGAGAGGCAGGGGTCAGGACGGCGCGGGTCCCACACTGGAAGTAATCCCCTTACCGTCCCGGACTAAGAATTTCCACTACTTAACATGTGGGGTCATTTGTGATAATTCAATTAAGAGAATCGATTATCTCGAAGGTGACAATTAACAGCCAAGAGTACGGAAGAGAACGCCCGATAAGATAACGATTCGGTTGGTGCACTAAGGCGATATAAACATTGGAAAATAATATTAAGCTCTTATTTTCGCCCGTTAGACAATCGGAAATGGAGAAGAGTTCATGCGAAAGAATGTTGAGTATGTACATGCAGTTTTCATCCGTACAAAAGCCGAAAAAAGTAATTTAAAACAAACACAATTTAAATTAAGCTTTTGTGCCAGATTTACCAACAGCATGTAATTTTATAGAATAGAACGCCATTATTCGGGAGTTCCGAGAATTAAAATGGAAAGAATGGAGAAACTAGCTTGCACTCGCTCTCGGCAAGTTTTTTGAAGAGCGCAAGATAATTAGATTAGAAGCCGCTGTAGACGCAAACCAACGGAGCAAAGGGACTTTTTTGTGCAGATGTACGTAACAAGTCGCCGCGCCGTTGGACTTTATAATGAGTTGAAAATTACAAGGATTTGACAACGGAGTTTTTTTTTCCTAAGAACTACGTATCAAGTTGAAGTTCGTTTAAATGCAATTAATATCAGTCTGTCGATTTGTGAATGTTGCGTGATATGATTGTGAACTGCGCACGTTAATAAATAAAGATTTTTCCTCACCTCATGCAGTAATAAATCCAAGAGTATAATTAGCCGCGACACAAAACGTCTGCGCAAGGCGACACTAGACCGTAGAATGGCAAGCGGCGACGTCCACCGGTACAATTTAATTAAATATGGCTTCAGATTAACTCGATAAGGTTTCGCTCAAACTATACTGTTTCATATTTTCCACCCCTAAGTTCAGAAGCGACAATACAAACAAATCCATACCTTGCGGGCCGGGAATAACGTTTACATTTCCGCGTCGAAATTTATCGCAGTCTCAATGAAATTACCTGAAACAAAAAGATTACACAATTAGTCGATTCTCTCGATTTGTTTACGTCAAAGTCTATTAGGCTAAACAATGTCGCTAATAATAACAATGGCAGCAGGAGTGACGAACCAAAGTTACTCCAGTGTAAGTCTTGACTTTGATAATAATGGGTTTCATTGGAGCGTGGCGGGCCGGTAAGGGGCCGGCCGCGGGGCGAGGGGCAAGGTGGGGTGTGATTGTATCCGATGATAAACATCGGCCGCCCGCCGCGCCATCCAAGAGTCGGCGCTAATTAAACAACAACGGAGAAAATTAATTTGATTGTTTCGGAACTGCGCCTCTTTGTTTCGGCCTGCGAACCCGTTACCTCGAAAAATAGGCGAAGGCGTGCTGAGCTTTTCCCCGTCGCGGCGGAGATTTTACAAAGTGTCGCGGTATATTTAATGTAAAAGGTTTCTTGGATACAAGAGAGCGGCGAGCTCCGATCGCAGTCGCGATAGACTGAAGTAACGCTTGACACCAGACGGGAAAGCCTGCAAGTGCAATGGATCGATGTTCGGTAAACAGATGGGTTTACTGACTGTCTAGCTAGAGTATCTGTTGTATATTACCTATGCATAGACTATAGGTGTAGACTTTAAAACTAATTGCTTATTTAAACGAGTCTGCGTGGCGGTATTTTGCAATTTGGGAGAATTAATAAATCAAACAGCATGAATGATTAGGATCTGCATATTGGGCACTTTGATTGTATGGTATAGATTTATGAGTCAATTAGTTCTATAGTTACGGTCTAATTATTAGCTTACGGATCGATAGTCATAAGTTTGAGCAATGATGTGGTAGCTCTTATGACAAATGATAGGCGGATGACTGTGTATCACGAACACACGCGTGTCGGCTCGGCGACGGATCAGATTCCGCGGTGTTGCCTTACGCTACACACACCACCACTTCGCATAATCTGCTCCCTTGTCATTATTAGCAGCATACCGTAATTAATTAAAGCTACGTGTTCTGATATTCCAGTCAGTAACACATGTTAACAAGATCTGATACCTCCGCGCCGATGCCGAGCGTAACGAGACCATGATATTAAACCGAGACCGATACCTACGAGTCGCGTCTACAGTCTACACTACTGGAAATGAATAATTTATATCGGCGCGACGTAAACTTTCGAGGTTCGGGTGTCAATTAAGCGAAATAATTCGACAAAACGCGCGCCCCTTCAATAAATTAGTTGTGGAATAGAATTCGCAAAATTAACCGTGAATGTGCCGGGATCGAGCAAAAACTTAAATGTGTGTAGGGAAACGTTTCGGTGCGAAAATGTGGAATTACTAGCAGTATCTGAGTCGGCAACTCGATCCAAAGTGTGAATTATTTACGCGCGTGACTAATGCGGGCGGCGATCCCGCCCGCCCTCACTATGCTTTTGTGACTACCAGCTTTGTGTTTAACGACAAATAACTTAACACGATTACGTTTCATCTGCGAATGAAGTAGTTTTACATAAACTTATCAAAAAAACAGTACATTTTTAAGTAATTGCGTTGAAATCCCAAATATAAATTAACTTTACTAGGTAGGAGTACTAAAGGCATTCGACGTATTCATCCCAGAATCTCCTCAAAAGCCATTAAGACATAATTGAATAAGAAGAATACCAACATTTTCCACGAGAAAACACAGTGAATTTCTCCTTAACAAAAAAGGTTCTATAAACGTATAGAGGGGAAGCTTTTAAATATCCCATTTGGGTAGGCATGTGCCGCTCGGCTTTGCGGCACAAACGTGACAAATCAGCTTTTAAATACGGAAAGTTCAAGAGTCCATGAAACGTAGATGTCCAAAGGGATGCTGGAAAGCGACTCATTAAAGGATGCGCGGTTCATCTCATTCGGGATAGAACAAAAACGGGCCCCTGTCCGTTACGGTGTGGTTCGCAATTAAACACGAGAAACGAAAGACCGTTCATTAGAAAAGCGCTGAACAAGTGAACAATACAACAGCTATCTAATTACTTTGTGCCCCTGCGCCTGTTGTCCCTACAATGTAACGTTACCGTGTAAAGTTAGTTGTTTTGTGGGTTTTGCCAAACGGACTCGCGCCACGTGAAATTTGCCGATTCGAATGTTTCACGACCGAATGGACATTAATTAGGTAAACATCCACGAGCAAATAGTTTGCACACGTAAGTTCGAATAACATAGTGTAAGAAATGGTGCCGACTGATATAACAACGTGAAATTCAATGGGAAATGGAAGGTGCTCTTTGGGGGACTATTAATTGGAGACAGAGTGGGGTTTAATACAATCGAAATCGAATTAAGTACATTCAGTTGTGGTTTGGGGCGGATCGGGTTGAGTTGATTCAGCGCGATGAGGCGTACGAACCAACCGGCACACTCAGCCGAATAGGAACAACCAATTTTATATTCCATCCAAAAAACCGCAAATAAATCAAATAGTGACGTAAAACCCAAAGCTATTATCCGGTTCAGTGAATCGCAATTCAAGTAAACTTTAATACGGAAAAGCAAACTTTAAATACATCTAAACAACTCTTTAATATACAAAACAAGACTCTTAATCTAAAGTAACGGTAGCTTAAGAGCTAAATTTTCGTTAAAACTAAAGCTCTCGTAAATCAAGCTTAGTAGTTGAGTGTATCATACCATATCAGACTAAATTGTAGAAACGGAATTAGCTAACGACATTAATTATACCAACATAACCGGTAGTTTCGATAAGCGGGCAATAGAACTTGCTAGATGGAATAAGAAAATGAGTAATCATATAGCAAAATAATAAAAAAATCTCGAGATATTTTCTTTCAACATTTTAAGCATGTGTTTATGCGCATATACATTTTTTTCTAATAGTAGAACCCATTGATGGACGGCCAGTTTTCTAACCCACGACCTTCGGATTAAAAGTCGAGGCAACACGGCGTAAAGAGAGGATGCGCAAAATAAAACCCTTTCACTGTTAGGCGGTTTTACAGCTCAATACAGTATTTTTAGCTCATATTTGATAGACTGTGGCCTTTAGTGTCGCCGTCCTGGCGGGGTCATGAGCTAGACGGCGTCGCGGTGCGGAGTTTTGCCCGGAATGGATGGTCGAATTAATTGAAATATAGCGTCGCGCCGCTGTGCGGTCGTGCGGCGGCGGATTGGGGGATTAAAGTTGCAGCAGTTGAGTATGGGAGCAGGTGTGGCCAGAGGACACAGACTGCAGTACGCTGTCTGTGTCGACAAAATTCTTGCACACATAGAACAGACAGTAAAATTGATATCTCTAAAAATGATTGCCTTGTCTATAATTTGATTGATCGTCTCTTTTATTCTATACGAAACAGAACGAGATGAATGCCGTTGAAGTTTGGTTTAAGTTTAGTCTGGAATCAACAGAATCGGCATCAGTGTTTCTGATCAAAACCAATACCTACATAAAACTACACTTTTGTTTTACTGTTGTATTACATAAAATTCTTATTTTCAAGAGTTTCTGTTTTATACGAGTCACGGAAAAATAACCAATAAAAGTCTGGAGCTAGATTGACAAGTTAATTTTACGTTATAGGTATGTATATGAGTTATAGTCACAATAACTACTTTTCAAGAAGTAAACAAAAACCGACGTCTATATGTTCATATAATTAACAACTTTATAATCAAAATTATAAAAACAAAGAAATAATTAAGAAAATTGAAGAGTCAGTGTAGGTATTTGTCGAGTTTCAAGAATGAAACAGCAGCATTCATGTGGTAATCGTTGTACATACGAGTAGATTCGCTGACTAAAACGGGATAGTCTACAATGGTAACAAAGCATTTGATTATTTGCTCAAAAGAACATTCGTCCAACTAAGAAAGAAGACAGAAAAATAAAGACATCAATTCTTTGGTTCCGTAGCTCGCGTATGATTATTGGAATCGGCAACTCTGCAGTGCGGTGCCATCGGCTTGCGGAACACGGAGCCGAAGCGTTGAAAAATTGCGCTGAACGTCTTGAAGCCGCCCCTCGCATTGCCGCGGACCCGAGCCACATACTAATGCGCTGATGTTCGAAGCGCTGACGTCGCGACTGCCGTAGCATCCCGAATTGCATGGTTACCAGATGTAGTTAAGGTTCTTTGGGGTGGAAACTATCTATCGGTAACGTGGAAACTGTAAATCAGTGATTTCAATAGCGCGTCAACATTTTTATCACGCTCTCTGCGTAATTCTGTATTCATATTCCGTTTATTTCAGTACGCCTTATATGTAAAAATACAGTTCAATGTTACGAAATTACTAAATTATGAGTTATGCTCGAGGAAGCGCTGTAGATAATTATTCTGACCGTGTTTTTTCATCTTTGAAGGAGGATTTTGAAACAATTCTTTATAGTCGTGACTTCATTATTTAGCCGTGCCACCTACAAGAAGATAATTAACATGGTTAGCAATATGATATCAATGAGCCCTTGACCAACATGAGAACAAGTACAGGCTCGACCGCACAAACCTTATTGAACTTATTTTATCGGTAGAAACATAAAATATTTGTTTGAAACTTCAATAAATACTCTATCTTGAATCTGTATTCCGATAAGGTCACAGTGGAAAATATTGCTCCGGAGCTAAGCGCAACTTTTGCAATGACTCGACGTTTTCACCCATCGCATCGGTTGTATATCGAAATATCAAAATATGATTATTTTATTTTGTGTCTGCTCTTTTCGAGCAGCTAAGAGGAACAGTTTATCTGAAGCGATTGATACGACTTAGTTCAGGCTTACGATTTAATCGGAGGAAAATAATATTAGGAATCACTGCGCCAATGACCGCAGTCCGTGACTGAGCCCGTGAGGGTATCAAACGAAAGCTAAACTTTATTAAAGGTCCGAGCGCTTCAAGGGCCGGATTGGGGCCGACCTTCATAAAACAAATTTTATGACAAATAATAACATTTATTACATAGTTCTGTATTAATGCGCACTCCATTTACAGCTGAACAGGCGCCGCTGGCGACCACCATGCACCGTCGCCGAAACCGCGAACATTATGCAGTTAATATAATACAGCTGTGGCGTTTGTACCTACGTCTTTGCTCTGAGCATTACGAAACTGCATTTGCATCTGTCTGACTATCCAGATACAGAAACGGAAACGCTTGCTGCAACGAACGTAATACGTTGTGCAATTTCATATTGAACGGTATCAATAACAAAATGCGCGACTAACTTTGTACAGAAACAATGTAAGGCGAAGCAAAATAAAAACAAACCGTCCTGAAGCTTAGGGCCGGACAGTAACGCACGTCTGGGTCGGGTCCTTGTTCTAAGCCGAAATAAATTTTTATGTGGACATTATACGTGACAAACGACGTAAACGACACGAATATCCTCTTTGCATTTATTCTTATGTAGTTTTATTTTAAAGAGAAATGTTTAGAGTGCGGATATGCCAATACAAATAATTTGATAGATGCAAATTAAATCCGAGAACACCGTTTCGCTATAATCTGCGATAAATGTCAAGAACTCTTTGTTCATTAAAATTAACGTGTTTACTTGTTATATTGTCGGCGCAGAACTCCGGCTGGAATATACTACTGATTGTGAGCGGAAAGACTACAATAGCTGTAGGATTTATACTTTTTAGCAGCGGGCGAGCGATGTAGATAATAATTTAATGCGTCACTGACGTAGTTGACAGTGTCACAGACACGAAGCCGGGGGTTTAAAAAGGAATATTTATTTACTCGCTATTATATCCTCTGTTAATTAAAAACATTTTACCACAAGAGAAAAACACCTGCATATTGCCTAGTGCATGCAGGTAACTAGTGGTTGTAAAGGGTGATCGCACTCGGGGGTATACTTACCCCATCCTCTCGCACTCCCCACCAATTTTAACGTTCGCCGCTCCGGTTACCTTGTTAAATCGCGACCTTTAAGTTCCTCCACGGATGCTGCAAGCTATTCAGACCAGAATGTGCTGAAATTGGAGCATACCTACATTAGGTACACATCTAACGCTTTTATGCGGGGTATGTTTTAATTGTATAATGCTTTAAGGCGCTCCCAGTCGACGATTGTTTTTGTTCGAAACGAAAAAATAAATACTTGTGAACAAGCCACATCTCCTATTTTATAATGTATAGTATATGTGAATAAAGATGTACCCATCTTTAATCACTTCGATAAATAATCCTACCGACCGCTGCAATGACGACAAACACACGTCGGCGCGTGGTCCGCCTTAGCTTTTCGAATAAATTAATGATATAAATTATGTATAATTACTAATCAAAAATCTATTCTAATAGAAATCTAGATCTACATATTACCTATCTTTAACAATAAATCACAAGTTGATTTTAATAGTAGGTATATAAAATATTTCGATCATAAATTCTAAAACGTATTTTGAAATAATATCTTTATCGTGAAAAGTTTCTGCTATTATGTTTTCAGCTTAATAGAAATCTAGGTAGGTACCTGAAGTAATTATACTTATAAAAATAGGAGATGTGGCTTGTTCAGAAGTATTTCTTTTTTCGTTTCGAAAAAGAGCAATCAGCGACTGGGAGCCCTTAAGTTTATTCAATGAAAAGCGAATAAACTTAAGACAAGTTGTCTAATACCAAAACATATAGGTTTTATGACTGTATACTACATAAATATATAGGTACACTAATAAACACAGCAAGGGCTGCAAACTCGTACAAATTTTAAGATAAGAAGAGGTTTTCCGCATAACTTGTAATTCTCATAAAGGAATCAACGAGAATCTCACCCACTACCTACCCCAAAAAGGGCCGACACCGGCGTGATGATAAGACAATTTGCTAGCTCGTGAGTGCATCACACAATCGTCATCCAAATGTAATGTGTACGCGTATCTTGGTACGGCGTTCGATGCTCATTTGCGTATCTAAGTGGCCCGCGGAGGCCATTAACCGACGATCGAAGGCGTCATTACTCGCGTAGTGGCGCGCGATAAGGACCAGACCGGCACTACAACCCTTAACGACATACCAGCGGTGCAAGTGGACAGCTACGTGCCATCTCCCCGAAGATTGCCATTTGCAAGAAACGTATTTCACGACGGAATGGGGTCAAAGAATGGCGTAGGTTAAGTTGGAAGAGAAATAGGATACAATAAAATAATTCACAATTTAGAGAGAGAAACCTGCGCGACAAAGACCAAATACACAGCTAGCGTTAGAATCATAATAAGAAGACAGTACAGTTCACAAATAAAACCCTATCCACGTTCGTTGAAAGCTTGTTCGACAACAGAACGGCCAAATTTATGCGATAAATAACGTGTTATTGCCGAAAATTAATTCTGAAGCTTATAAAGCTTCTCGTAAGACGCGAGTGTAAACACTACACTAATGGCATATTAGCCTTAGCATGTGATTTCACAAATGGTCGTCGTGCGGCCTTTGCCGAGTTTTCTCGTAGATTTTAACGAGATTGCCCATCGCCGGTAGCAGCGGCATCGAACTCACGGCGAAAACGCTCCAACACAAGTTTACAACTTATTAAAATCCTGCCAATTTCATATTAAAACCAGGGAAAATACTTCCCATTTCCTGCTTAAACGAATCTTCGGCCGAAACTTTTATTCAACTTCAGTTTTGATGTGGAGCCTGCGCTTCCCGTCTGTTTTTCGGCTAAGTAGGTACATACTTATACTTAGTTACTTTCTAAATCAATCTTAAGAGTTCAATTAAAGACTTTCCTCGTAGGGATATTATATAGTCATCTTGTGATTAAGTGTAAGAGTTCATGCTATATAATAAAAATACGAATATGATATGATATTAAATAGGATCACGACTGTAATCTCCAAGTAAGGTAGACGTCTTATTAGATCTCAGATCTTTGGATTTGACTAAAAGGGACTAGTCAGAGGCCCATTCAAATAATACATTTGACACATGAATACATTTTGCAGTAGTTAGCATTCCACACGTGACAGGTATGAATAATTATGCTTCGAACTAAGTGACAACCAAAATCATTACATTAAATTCGTGAAACTTCCAAGTTCCGCGTAACAAGAAAACTCGACCACTGACCGCTTTGAAGAATTTGATTATACAAATTCACCCCTTTACCATAATTGTCTTAGAACTAAGCAAGTCACGTTTCAGAGACAGGTCCCCCTCGTTCATAATCAATGTCAAAATGATATTATCGAGAGATTGGGTAGAAAAATTGTGTAATATTTTTCAAAGATATCGGAAAATAAGAAGCCGCGTCTTATGAAGTATTCATGATAGGCTCATCTCTGACTTACCAAAATAAAATACAAGGTGGAGTCGTATCGTCCGTAATGGAGATCGACTTGGTTAGAAGCTTCAGAGTCTCGGGACCAAAAGGCTAAAACCCTTCTAATACAAAATTCTATTAGATCGCGAGTGTATTATATTTATATTATACGAGTACTTGAAGAACCGCAGTACCGCACCTTAACTAGCTGTACTGTTTTTAAAGGCTTTTAACCCCTGGTTATGTGCTATTCGATTGGGAGAGGCGAGGTCATCCAGCGTGCAGTGGGGTCCAAGTGCCTCGGGATACGCCAATACAATGTATTATTCAGCCGAAGAGATCCGCGCCGGCTGGGACGCTCATTACAATACGAGTGATACCGTCCGTCCGGCGCCGGCCAGGCGACCAACTTCAGCGATGGCAGACAACGCGTCCGATTAAAATTTCATCTCTCTTTGTTCGGGAACAGTCGAACAGAGATAACCGATCGATGTGCTCCGCTAATGCCCAGCACGGTGCCGCCGATCTAAATTGAATTCATCGATTCATTGCCTAGCTTAGCATAGTGAAATATCGGATGAGGATAACAAAACAAGGAAAAAATGTATATGTATTTCGTTATCAGCTGCGTAAAAATAGCCCGCTACGAATACCGCTCTCGGACTTGTATAATGAAACGGTTTGTAGCGATCAAGGAACTGGTGAATGGTATTCATAAGCCTGATCTATCAGCCGTGCTGCTTAAAAGCTCCGCTTTTCAATTCGGATTCCCGTTAGACTAAAGGCTTTAGAGCGTGTTTGTACAAAGTTTGAAAGCTCGACCAGCTCTCATCTACCAGCTTTCAGAGATCATGCCATCAAAGAACTCCAACCAGTTTCAATGGTATTTGTGGAGGAAATAGATTTTTTAGAGTGGCGGCTCAGTCAAAAACTAGCAGCGGCCGGTTTGATTGTGGTGTGTTTCGTTTACCGAGAGCTCGATCCCACCAATTATTCCAACGGCTATTGGAAGCGATCCGGCGCCGTTCGATCTCGAGACAATAAAAAAATAATAGCAAAAAAAGCCACCCCCGCGAATGTCTGTGAAGCTTTTAGTCACTGCTGCTCGTAAATAAGGTCAGTGGACAGGGTCTTTACAGAACAATCTTGAACTATTCGAATAATGCACGTAGCGAAGCTTCTTTGTAACATAAATCTGGTATAAGAAGTAATAAGGCGACATAGGATGCTATTTGCTTTAGGTATTTATACGTCGGGCATCGGGACACTGCGAAAACAGCGACTGCGGCGCAGGTGGCACAGATATAGATGTGTTTAAACTGTTGAAATTGAAAGATACTTACAGCTTAGCTATTTGTTTCGGATATGGAACCATAACTGACGTCACTAAAATTCACAGCCATAGTAAGATAATTGAAACTGTCCTAGACACGACGTGGTTAATTTGAAGTAATAAATCTGGTTTCGCTTTATATTCCCGTCGCAAACGACAGCGGAGTCTTTGCAAGCTATTACAGCACCGTAATGAGATTTAGAGAGCTCATAATAATGTTATTTATGCACGGAATGTAGAAATAATATGCAAAAGTACCACTGTCTGTAAATTATATAATTCTTCAATAGAATGTTTGTAAGTCCAACATAAAAAGAGGTAGGTTACCTCATAATTGGAGTGGACGATGATTTTACAGCAACGATCGATTTTATATAACGATCAGAGGTGCCTTGTCAGCTGATCATTACGACCCCTTTTATGTCACATCACTACATAGTATAAAGCAGTCGCTTTCCGCTTCCCGCGTCTGTATGTATGTATGTATGTTTGCTTATATCTTTAAAACTACACAACGGATTTTGATGCGGTTTTTTTTAATAGATAGAGTGATTCAGGAGGAAGGTTTATAAATATTAAACCTGTGCGAAGCCGGGGGCGGGTCGCTAGTGTTAACATAAATGTAAATGCAAACAATATGTAAGCAGATTGTGTATTTTATCGGCGGAAATTAATTATTCACACGACCTAGAAACGAAAGAATAAACGTTTGCATAACACATGGTCTTCGTCCAGTTTTTAGAGCTATGCTTTTTTATTTCTGGTAAGATAAATATAGCTTGATTGTTACCACAATATCCACGATGTGGAACTTGTGTGCGCAATTGCAATTTATTCATTAGATCGAGAGCGGAAGATAAATGATAGGCTAAAAAAACATGGGAATGTTTATCCACTGAAAGCCGCACACGACCTTGGGTCTCACGCGCTAGACAAAGAAAACAGTTTGTAGGTAAATAGCGAAGGAATAACTCCCACCGTATTGTTAACCCAGTCGATAAAAATGTGTTATCGTATGGCTAAAACTATAATAATTGGCACGCACGCCTCGTTTGGGCAGAGGCGTCGACCTTTCCATTATTTATTAGTATTTTTATTCGCGGAGGTAAATGATCGATGGGACTGGAGGGCACGCGGAAACCAACTTCGTTGTTCGGGGCCTTCCGGAGAGATTAATCACACAACACTTCATATGATGGAGCCTATTCATTAGAAAGATCGCTGGCAGAATTTTCTGATGGCACTTTAACTAAAAACATGAGACAACCCCGACGTCAAATAATTTCAGCGTGAAAATATTCATCCCAATTTGTTGCTCCATAACGAGTAATCGAAATGGACACGTATAGGAAACTATTCACTTCATTTATTCTGAATATTACCGGAAAAGTGCCAACAATTCAAAATAGTGGAATTGCGAATATAAAGAAAGAACCATTACTACACGGTTCACGTACGAACTACAATTTATTCCACAGGCCATTTAAGGAATATAAATTTCGTGGCAGTTTTACCTTTTTACATGAGAGGCGGAAGCCAAATCCGAATGTATTGTAGACGCCGTATGACGCCATGCTGACTCGGCGTATCCAATAGAGCCTACGTCGACGCCGACGTGGTGAAGCCGATGTACGAATTTATTAAATAAATTGGATATCGGTTCTGCACAGTTAGAGTTTTGTTTTTATTTAATAGGAACTTTAAAGCAATTTCAGGTAAATGAATCATGGTAATATTCTCAGGGTTCGTCGACAATGGCGGCAGGGTGACGCGACGGCCAGGATGGCGGGCGGCGCGGTAATGCGATATTGCAAACAAACGCTCGGACACCGCGCCTCGCGATGTCAATTAAGCTAATTAAACACACAGCGGGGTAGATTGGCCACCGCCGCCGTACCCCTGCGAGCCACCCTCCTTCGCCCCCATCCCTCAACTGACGCATGATTTTAACAACAAAAGCTATACCTCACAGATACAGAAAACAATGCTCTTACGGCTCACGTTGAGCGCAAAGCGAACCGCTTCGCGGTGCGGTAGCATCACTCGTCCACCGCTGAATACGATCACGGTAATAGCCCCTCTAACTGAACATCTATTATTCTCGAGCGTAAAAATCGTAAGGTCGCAATATGAATTTAATTTTATTTAGAACAACTTTACAATGCAAACGACGACAAAATATGCAAACACGATGAGAAACATTGCTCCGCTTTGGTGGTTAGTAATTACTCGCCGATGAAATTATGGAAATGAGCGGTGAAAAGACAAATAATAGAATGAGTGCTAACAAGAGATAAGACACGGCTTAATTAATAAAGTTGGCGCTTGTCTTGGGGAAACGCGGCAGAGACGGCCGCGATTCTGGATTCGATTCAGATAATCGCATTCGGCTAATTGAGCGTTGGATTGACGCTATCGGGCCAGAGAGCGACCGAAACAGGGAGTCGCTCCGCACTTCAGCACCCGGCTCGGCTAGCTCATTCTCCCGCTAATGCGACCAAATCACTGAATGAACCTACAAAAGGATTTACTCGAGGGATATAAAAACCCTGCGAGATAAAAAGTGAAATGGGATCAACTCAAAGACAGCGGGCAACCGAGTAATGGATGTCGTAGGAAAAATAACACACAAAGGGTTGCGGTGTGTGTCATATTTCGGAAAGTTTTAACGAGAGGGGCCACCGCCGCCAAGGGGGACATGTCACGCGAGCTTTCATCAATGTACTCTCGACTGTCACTGCTTTTAATTTAGAGTCGTTTGTACGGTAACACAGAAGGAAGAGATATATTGGTTTTGAATTTTGTAACTTTTGTGAAAAAAAAAATTGAATTTTTGGTTAGAGTTGGTGGACCCCGCCTAAACTTCGCGTCGTCTGTTTCTTCTTACTATCTGAATCTTTTTGTATCTATTACCTAATTTATGTCTTAGTTTTACAATATTTCATAATTTATTCTATCGAATAAAATTCTACATGATGAATTAACTATTTGTTTCCAAACTTTATCCCGCCATATTTCTTTCACTTTTAACACAATAACCGTTACTGTAGCTGAAATATTAAACTAATTTTTTTGTGGTAGAGGTCAATAGTTTTGCTATACATTTTATTGATTTTTCCGGTTTTAATTATAGAAAAGTATGGTGTTTACTGGCTGAAGAACCAACATTTATCTATCATCAAAATATGAAATAGCTGAAAGCACTTTATTAAGTAGCTTCATATTAGTAAAAGAATTTTCAAAATCTAATCAGTGGTCCCGGAGATCTTCCTACATCCAAGCACACAAAGTCACAAACTAATATATTATAAAGAGGTAAAGTTTGGTAAAGTTTATCTTATAATAATAACATAAACTTGTGGAAACCCCGACGACATATTTCGCGTAAAGTTATTTGCTTAGATACATCAACCACCGTTGCACGGTTGATTTTTGGAAATTCCTTTCTAAATAAACTCATAAGTACTAAGAAGAAAACTTGTACGTCTCAACGCACCAAATTTCAAGTCTTTACGACCAGCTGTTTAAGCTGCAGGACTTTAATTCTAATAATAGTAGATTTTTTAAACAGACCGCGCAGCCATTTTACCACCCATTCATGAAGTACCTACGGTAGACTAAACATCCATTCAATCGCCAAATGCTTAGATCCTTGAGGATGACTAAAAGGGTTGAACAGAGGTACGTATAAACATGACATTTGGAACATGCCCACGTTTTAAAAATGATTTTTAATAATACTGCGATAAAAAATGTATATATAAACAATGCACAGTGCCTATACGCACTATGCATGTATTATTGAATGGTTCAAGTCAAGGTCGAGTTCGATTGCTTACACAGGTGGGCTAAGAAATATTGTACAAACTGTTCACGTTCAGACGAAGAGCAAACATGAACACTGATAGTCCTTATTACGTGCCATTTGTTCGCCGTACTACGACTTGCTGACACAATAATGTGAAATGCAATTTTATATTATAATACGCAAATTGCACAACCACGCATTAATGTGATAATTTAGGGTTCCGAACCAAAATTGTGAAACGCAACCCCTGCGGTGCGACTTCGTCCGTTGTCAGTCCGTGCATCTGACAGGGCTGATTATATCAGCAACTAATTAAAGTGAATCCACTTGAAATTTAGGATAATACATAGTTATAATAAAAAATACATTATAAATACATTATAATACTCATTATTGTAGTAACGAAAACTCTAAATACTAAATAAATGGAGCACGTTGAAGTTTTAAAGCGGGTACCCCTTTAGGTCAAATGGTTTGTCATTTGAAAGGACATGATTTGTAAATTGTAGAATAGGGTTTCATTTATATTTATGTAGGTTGCGAACTCTCGGTCAATAGGTATTAATAAATATTCAAATATTAGTTTCAGTACACAACCCTAGGTGCGAGAGTCGACTCGCAATTGATGCAGAAATTATATTGTAGCTAAGTGTGGTGCGAATGTAAAACAATACTATAATTACTGGTGAAGGAAATTAAGTAGGTGTAATATAGAGTTTATATTTGGTTTAAAATAGACAAACCTGAAAATCATTATTGGAACCGAAAGTGCCATTATTAAAATTACTTTTCTACTTTTTTCATGAGGGCGTCACAGAGTGACAAAGTACATTATAAAAAGTGTATTTACACTCGACCTCACGCGGCGGACGGGAAACTTTCGTTTCGGGCGCTTTATGGGCGGAAAAATTGAGAAAAGTTGGAGCGTAACGGCCGGTGGCGACGGGAAATAGGGACTCCAGCAACGGCGAGTTTAATATAATATGCAAATCGAACGGCAACACCGAGACCTTACGGTCTTGAGTACTAGACATAGGTACACCGAACTCATATCGGCCGGCTGGACGTATTACATGGGGAGTCGTAAATTATCGTGCAAAAGGCGAGGCAGCAAGTTTTACGCAGCGCCGGCGGACGAGGCTGCATAAGCGAAGGAAGACCGAGCAAGGGTTACGAGCCTATGAATGCAAATGAGCGTAGCCGCGCGGGTGGAGGTCGGTTTATCGGCGGACATTTACATAAAACCGTAGAGCCGACTGGCGGCGCACTTACACGCCTATTGCCATCATCATATTATGTTCATTATAAGTACCTGAAATAAAATTAAACGTAAACTTAAGCGTTAAACACTTATTATATAGGTGCTTATACCTATCGCCACACAGAAAGACGGTCTCTAATCGATTGTTAAAGGCAGAGGTCAATGTTGGTTTGGCTACTGATGAAACTCAATGCTCATTTGGATTGGGGTTAATTTAGCGGAGAAGAACCGGAGACGAGGGTAATGCCGTGGCTTCTGGTTTTTGTTTGCGGTAGCAGATGAACTTCCTAATTGCTTGCAAATGCTAAACTTTAATTTCTTGACTGTATTAAGTAGTTTTAAGCGGGTCAACACGTTTCGAAAGGAAACAATAAAAACTTGACAAACAATAACTAGAAACTAAAATTGGAACGAATAGTTCGATAACTTCTAAAGATTGGTCATAAATCTAGCTTTCGAAATTTCGTATTACAGCGCTGTCATAGTTGCGATGCCATGGATGGTCATTTTATTCAAAAATAATATAGTTAAACACTACTTATGTATGTTAATGTACTCGTAACTAAGAGTATTTGTAATGATTAAAATAGTGTTACAAACGTGACTATGGCACGATCGTTAAACACAAGTCGTACACACGCACGCACGTGGTCGTTCACGTCTGCGTGGTTTGTTGCAAATATTTTTTAGATATATGTATACGTATATAAATATTCAAAATATTATCCATTAGTTCATATGAACAGAAATCCATTAGTGTTCCTTTATATAGTGGCTCGGATAACAATAAAATGGTAGGGTAGTATAGCGGAACGTCAGAGTTTGAACACAGACGACTTTACGCGCTGTTTATTCCCTGTCGGGCGGCGCTATCTGCGCGAAGATCAGCCCATAAAATGCCGGACTCAAGGCATTGTTTTACTATTGAACCCCACCCGTGTAGCCCTGAACAATGATACTGACTACAATATGTCGCTGTTCATTAACATCTGAAAGTTATTAATGAACCGACTCAGCGTTTTATGACTCTTATCGTCATAATAAAAAAAACCAATAGCATCGATACTTTTATTAAATACTCCTCAATCGAACAAGTACCTATCTAAAATTTGGGACGTTCTACCCTAAACTTTCGAGTCGCGATGTTTACAAGGCATCCAACTCACAAAAACACCGATACATCAAAAGTGAGTTACAAGTTAACTGGCGCTATCCACAGACTCCCAGTAAAATTTCGCTATAAGCTGACACGGGTAGAGACGGCCCGAGCTCGAGCTCTCCTTGTTGACTTTACTGCGACACTTCAACTTGCCCACTGAATAAAGTGGCCTCCTTAGATCAAGGTGAGTGAGAAGGTTCTTTTATAAATAATAGCAGTCTCACGGCACGGCGCGGTGACTGTTTACAAAAAGTTTTTTTGGTCTTTAGAAGTGAACAGCGAATCACACGAGTCGTAATTCATGGGCATTCATCGCGCCAGTTCAACAAGTAGGGCCCGTGAAAGAAGCGCAGGGAGGAGCGACACAAGAGGACATATGAAGGGCGGAGCTTTCTCAAAAACCAGTAGCGTGTCCTCAACACATAAGAGACAAGACGTAACGGTCGTATTCTTGTTGCTAAGAGATCGCGAACAGATGTTTGATCGTTACTACATCGCATCGGGAAACCGCTTTACATACTTCTTTTACTTGGAAACTTCATAGCTTCTTAACTGCCATTCCTAATATTCCTAATACTTAAGACCTAAAAACGGTAAGCGTAACATCATTATCATATTTTTGTATGGGAAAATAACAGCGTTTCATGTTCATTAATCTTAATTTGCAGCTTGAGTACACTAAAGTACATTTGTTCTTAAAGTAGCTAGATGTTTAAATTTCACGCGGATAGAAGAGCCCGCGAAGACAATAAAGAACGTAAAGTGTACAGTTTAAAACTTCTTACGAAGCGAAACACTTCCGTTGCGACGCTCGAAAAGTTGCAAGACGCAGCCGGCGGCGGCGGAGGCGCGAGCTCGCCACCACGCGATCCCGCTGTCAAACTAAGAAATATTGCCATTCTGTAAGATGCGCGCCGAGTTTTGTCCACTGAACTTGTGGAAACCATTTAAACTCTACCCATCTTTCTGATCATGTCTGTTTGTAGATTTATCTACAAGCAAACACATTAACTATGTTCTGGAGTTGCAACACAACACCTTGCCTAAAGTAAGCCTCTTAGATAAACCCATGTTTCATTTAACCAGTATGTGCTAATTACATTTACCTTGAGGCAATTGAAAGAGTAACGCAGCAGCGCGTTTATACTAGCATAGCATTGTAATCCTGTGATGCGATCACGCACGCCAACCCCGCGCTCCTCTTCCGCTAATCCTATTCCCGCGACAAATTAATATGCTCATCGGCAGCCGCGTCACTAGATTACAGCGCATTCATAGCGCGATTGTATTTTAAGTGTATTATCCAATTTGGCGGTTATTGTGCGTGCGGTAATCTGCGGCCGACGTCGTACACATCCCGATATTTAGTCGCGATCCGCGGATAAGCGCTACATTGCTTGCATTATCGCACGCTATGATGGAGCAAGCTGGCGAACTTAATAGATTTTGTTAGTACGGCATGCAGTATCGGACGCGGTCGCTCTATAGCGAACTAACGGGATTAACGCTCGAATTTGAGTTTAGTACGATAACCAGAATGAGCACAGCCATCTGTGAGTAATTCGGTTCGCACACACACACGCACGATCCGCACGGTGATGTTGAATCCTTTGAACTTCTTCGCGTCCTCGTGACGTCATCCTCTCCCATTGAAGAGTTCTTCTTACGAGATATTGTCTGAGTATCATCTCATTATCTTGCTTAAGGCTCCGTAAGTAGTACAAAAAGATGCAAGTAGCGTACATTGTGAACGACATAGTTTAAGTAGGCAGAGGTTGGCACTACGAGCTATACAAAATAATTGCTACCGACTTGTTAGTGGAAATCTAAAAACGAAGTCACGCAAAAACGACGCAAATAATTAAAATCGGCGCAAACCATTAAAAGCGCAGTTTATAATAGGAGAGTGCACCGTGAAGTGCCCTTCATGTAGGCAGTTAAAGAGTTGGAGGAGCGCACTCGAGCCCGAGTACGTACTGTAGCGGCGCCACCTCGTGTCGACTAACGAACCTACCGACAAAAACTCTACTGAGCTCTAGTCTGCTCGGTTGAGCTCTACGCGCGTCCGTAATAATGCTCTTTCATTCTTTATTTCATTTGTACATAAAAGAGCAGCTTTGTAGTGCAATGCCGATTGATGATTTTTGAGGCAGTAAATAATAAATACCTAAACCAACACAACTTTTTTTCACGCAATCATCATACCAGAAATGAACACGAAAAAGCTGAGCATATTGAATAATAATATATACGAACTTCGGGGTAGATTACTGGAAATGGAAATTTTATTGGAATGAGACAAGAGCTACTATAAAATGAATGATCACTCGATAAAGTCCGATTTTACTATTGATAGTAACTGCATACTCAGCAAGTTAATGTCATTCGACGAAACTACAAAACAGAAAGAAGGAAGTAAACGGATCGGAAGAGCTATTAATTTTACGTTGTTTCACAAGAACCGTAAAAGACAAATGATCAATAGCACGCTACCCGGCCGGTTCCAGATTTTAATATTGAGATTGCGGAACGACCGCGATGTCATTAAACAGACTCAACTAAAGCCAGGTTAATCGCTTTTAAGCTTGCTCCATATTATTTGAGATTAATATCTTATTTTCGAGTAGGTTAAGGTAAATAGAAGCACTGAAACAGATTGCGTTTCGCTTCTACGAAATGTGCAGAATGTTCTCGAAGCAATGGCGATTGGGAATAGAGATTACGCTAATCAAAGTCTTCTTTCGGAAGCAAACGTAACAGATAAATCCGTTCTGTTTACTGAAATTTGACAAGTTGGCAATCTTCGAAACACCAGTAATTGCTACTATTTAGTTGATTATTGTGACTATACGTTGCCGTCGTAATCCAGTTCATGAGATATTCATTCGGTAAGTAATTAAGTCACGTGTAATTGGTGTTTACTGCTAAGCACGCAGTGTGAGTACCAAGTAATCTCTGGATGCCACTAAATAATGAATGCTCGAGAGTTGCCGGTTAACAAGATCCGTAGAGCATCAGGCGACTGTCACTTGCCACTCATCTTCACGCCTCGCACTAATTGAGTGGGGCACATAGCGTCGCCGCCGCCGGCAAGCGACAACAACACAAAGACGAGGAAATGTAAACACGCTCGTAAAAACGAATGTTCGAATATTTTTTGACGTAACAACCGAGATGAAAATAGTTCAAGAGATGCAGTTTAACCAGGGCTCTTCGTAAACAAGCTAAAACGGAGTTCGTTTTAGACATTTATTGAAGCTATAAAAAAAAACTAAAGAAATAATGTATCTAGCTAAATTTTCATTGTGCGAGCACGTCAATAAGTACGAGGAAGTAATGGCAATCTCGGCTATGAAAGTTAGTCATTCTGTCGCCGTATATCTCTGTCGATATTAAACCCCATCCTGTTCCCTGGAGCGGTACATAAGCACATGACATTTATTATGGATAATGTTCGTGCACAGTGGCGTGGATAGTTTGTAGTGAGGTTTGATCGACAGTAATATATCTTGTGCAGGGTTGTGACAACTCTGATACCGACCAGATTCTCATACAAAAGCTGATAGGTATTGGTTCTTTTGATTTCAGATGATTGAATAAAGACCTCTTACTATTGACTCCAGCGATTGGCGAAAAAAAAACGATTTCCGAATATTTTTTTAGATAAAAACTGGTTGCAAGTTCCCGCAGGCCGTGAGGGAAAATAGTGATGTGAATAAGCGTTGCCGCGGTGGCGGCGCGTTCGTGAGATATATGGCCGCTGTCGTCGATCAGGCATCGCTCGTTGCGAACGTAACAACATTGTCCATCTAACTTCGGGCTTTAGCCGAGCTTTTTGTACTGAACTAATGACAACAGTTAGCGCAAAATACCCCACTTAGTAACAAATACTGCAATGCGTAGAATGCATGTTGCAGCTTACTAATGCACGTGGCAAGTAAAATAGCATAATATGCTAATTCTGATAGGCTTAGGTCAAGGCAGTGCAGTAACAACTTTGAGTAGTTGTAATATTTAACAATTTATGCAGGGCCTTATCATTTCCAAGTCGTCAAAATCAGAGCACTTCACTATCATGAATTTTATAAATTTATTAACAAAGAAAAAACTGTGTTCAAACATGTTGTGTCAAAAGTTTTTTTCCTAGCTTGTTAGATTGTATCTGACCCAAATCAAACACTTCAAAGTGGGGGCTTGCTTGAAAAGTATTTGAGCCAAATAAGGAAGTTACGTTACAGCACACATTTACAAATTCTCAGAAGTGGATCATAAGGAGACGCATCCAGCGATAAAAGTAATCCGACTTATCTCAGACGGTTGGCAATCGAATCTGCGATTTAATATGTTGAATATACAAGAAAAATATGGTTGGGTAAAAGGCTGCGTCTGGCTTTCGAGTCTGCGCAAAGTACACGATGCGAAACCAAACCAGTTAGACTTGTTTATTTTGCACGCATTCCTGTAGGCCGGACGGGAGCGAGCGAGAGGCATTTCTGGACGGATCAGGAACACGATTTCTTCACGGCACCGCCACAACTGGCCTTGAACAACACAGCGCGCTGCTCGAAAATATTTTGAAATCGTATCGTTTATGTGCCAAGAAAATGTAAACTAGCAACCATTACAATCTGCGTCATCCCGCAAGAGCAAGTGAACAAGTGTCTAAGTATAATTCATTTTTTAAATATTCGCGAAAGCAACGTTTTAGTAGACACTGTAGAAAATGTGAGTTGCTGCCAAAATTAACGTCACGAATAAAATATCAGCAGCGTATTAAAATTCCAGGGATATTTAAAAAAAAAACGACAGTTATATTTATGTGCCTTCACCAAAATAACTAAAGTAGTTATATTGGGAGTAATATGTAAGGGTTCAGTCGAGGAAATAAAGAATATTTTAGGAATCTAGCAGACTTTGCTTTCTTTTGTTTTGTGTATGTAAATAGTAAATACATTACTCGAGGCTACGTCACTACTGCAAACAATCCAGCCGGCTACGAAGCGGCTAACAAAGAGCTGAGTTTATATCATACTTATTGGAAGTGAGTGACACACTAATATATCATTAGAGGCGGTTGTTTGCTCACAAATAATATAAGGGAGTCCCAGAGCAATCTCTTACAAATCCATATAGGTTTCGTGTCACGTCCGCGATGAGAATTCACTTTAATTGGCAAATAATACGTAGGCCAATTAAGGATGCTAAGTCGGGAGGAGGCGCGCGTGACGCGACTAGTGAGCGAGCGTATTCAATTATGCAAACGTAGTCAGTCGCGAAAGAAGAGCCGAATTTCCCGGCACAGTTAGTGACCGTTCTCTATCTTCCAATAAGCATTCCTTTCAGGCTTTCAACAATAACTATTTTAAAGGTTAGAGAGTTACGCGCGGGTATGACTTTCACGCCTTTCACTTGCTTTGATGCAATTATATTAACCAAACACATCTTTTACTTTCACGTAATACAACCTTCAGTTTAACAGCTGTGTATGAAAATTATACTGTATTAAACACAAATAGAGGAATCAAGTACATCAGTTTTTGAGACGTTTCGATGTATATACGAGTAACATGGTAAAGAGACGTCGAGATGGCGACGCCCCAGCAAGCAGCTGCGAGTCACGACGAGGGCCCGCCCCGGGGACATCGCAATTGTCATGTAAAGCGTCGTCGGGCTGCAGCAGTGCCTCGTCGATTCGGAGATTTGCCTCCGGCTGAAAATGCACTTTACGAAGTGATTGCCTGTCGAACCGTGTTATCCAGCCGAGCGGCCTAAGTGCGGATAAAGATCTGCTTGGGAAACGGTGTGACGGGCCACTGCCGCCGTCGATACGATCGTGGTAAAAGCGAGAGCCGAGGAAAGTACCGCTTCACACTATACATTGTTCTCTTCGCCGTGCGCAGTATTCGTCAGAATCTGAGATGCATAACATTCATGACTCATCCATCACTCAACTCGACGGCGAGCGTACACTCACATGCTTCATTTTAAAACGGATACAGCAGCAATATTCAATTGAATTGCCCGACTAGACGTTTAACTTTTCTGAGCGTCCACGATTTATGTATACTCGTATTTTACTACCGGTTCGTGAAGAAGTGTATGATTTCCTATAATAAGACTGAGTCTGGTTTACTACTGGATTTTTTGTTATATTTTTTTAATATCATTTTAGGTAGAACACGAAGATGACCATTCTGTAAGTGCGTTTTAACTTATAGATCACGAATACTCAAATCGCACCTTACGATGCACTGCTTTGTTTTAGACAACTTGAGTATTTAACTTATTTAATTTATCACATAGTTTGAAACATTGTTTAATTATAAATCCGGTATTTGCAAAATATAAATAATATGCGCATTAACACGTGCTTAAAATGGTTAAGAAAAACATATCGTGAGGAAACCAGTTAGTATTTTTATAACCTTTTTTTAAAAGGCTTGCATTCTGTCACGTTAGCATTCCATAACTATCACAAAATGTGGTCATATGCCAAATGTAATGTTTGGATGTGACCACTCTTTAGTCATCTTCAAGGATCTGAGCGCCTGGAGATCTGTGTGGATGTCTACCGCACTTGGGAGGTACAGTTGCGATCCTATACTATACTTTCAAACAGTTGTAAATACTATTGTAATCAGACAAAATAAATGGTCTACGTGTTAATTTTAACAAACAATAAAACATTAAAGTTTTCTCTTTAGCGAATAGCTGCGATTCATTATAACATTGAGAGGAAATTCAAAGTGGGTAGAATTCGGTACCTAGCTAAACTTTTAATGACGTCACATCTTGAAACTATTATAAAATACGTTTATACTCGCGAACGTAACTTCCTCATGCTGAGGATTTGAGACGGTTCTAAGTTTTTTAAACGCAAATTGGCATTTGCAGTAAAACCGGTTTCGACCGATTACCGTGAAAGGTTAAGTGGAGGTTAGGAGTACCATAAACGGGTGTTCAGTAATTCGGCATGTGTCGGTGCAAGCGAAGTGCCAAGGTCGAGGCGTTTCGCATGCAAATGAGAACAGATAAGTCGCGCTCATTACACTTCCACACCCGAAGCACCCCGAAGCGTCCCCCACTGGCGACATTATGAGCCTTGTCAGGGCTCAGGGCTGCCTTCATTTTATTACGCGGATGTGTCGAGAAAGGAGGTTAATGTCGTCGAATTACACGCATTGTTTCACCTAGCCATTGCCATGGAAACGACTTTGCAAAGCTATTTCTTTCCAGAAGGGAAAAATATACTGTGTATTCGCCTTTAGTATTGAGTATTTTTGTCTAAACGAAAAGTACAACCGACTTTCATCAGTACAATGCCGAATCAAAATGACAATACAGGTCAGAATCAAAGGATTGTAGCGTTTGTTATGAAATGCGAGTCTTCTGTTACAGCCAAAGTGGATTAATATTGTGAAATGGGAAAACCGAACGCGGATGCGAAGTTAGTTATCAATGGAGTGAACCATAGCGCTCAGAGTAACTTTAGAGCTATTTACGTGATTTTCCACGTTGGCGGTGGAGACGTGTCTCTCGGGCCTCACCGTTTAATTAAAGGGCGGCGGGGTGAAGTCCACGGGGGCGGGGGTTGAGGAAGCAGGGCATAATGGCGGCGCAATATCGGATGGAAATGCGCGGCATGTAGGAATGCGCCGCGCGTCGCCCCTCCTCATTCGCGAACGATTCGTGGTATTTTTTATTGACGACTCCAGAAATGCTAGTGGAAATAGTATAACAAATTAATCTCCCAGTAATTAACATCGCCGGCGCCACGTAAATATTTCAGACGATACGGAACAGGCTGACAAGCGCAATGAAAGTTTATGAAAAGAAGAGAGTTTATTTTAGTTCCGCCTTATAAATATGTTTAAAAAATAAACGCCTGCTTATACTAGACTAGCTGACCCGTGCCCGCTTCGCTGTGCGTAAGACATTTCTAATACCATCGTTGACTTTTTTGTAGACGTTTTTAAGGTGTACAATACTGTAGTACATTATTTTGATATATCTCGTGGGGTTCAGCCAGCATTTGCAATGTAAGCGCAATAAAATGTGTTTATTTACGACATCACATTAGAAACCTCTAAAATTATCAGTGTTTCTCTACTATATTATGCATGTATTATACATATAAACCTTCCTCTTGAATCACTCTATTTATTTAAAAAAACCGCATCAAAATCCGTTGTGTAGTTTTAAAGATATAAGCAAACATACATACAGACATACAGACGCGGGAAGCGGAAAGCGACTTTGCTTTATACTATGTAGTGATTTACACTCGCGTACGAGTCGCGAGACGAGGTGCGAGACGAACCACGAGACGAGAGTGTAAATAGACGCTCGTGGCTCGCCTCGCGCCTCTCCTTTACTATCGATCACGCATGCACTATCGAGGTACGAGGTGAGAGTGTAAATCTAGCATTAAAGTTTGTAGAAGTTTGTTGGGCGTGAAATGTTGACGTATCTTGTCATAATTGATTGATACATTAATTTACAAACAATCAACTGTCTGATTTCCTGCGATGATTTGGTTTTTAAGATACGAGTACACAAGAATAATAGCACCTCAGGAATAAAATTAATATGTTAGTTATGAGTCATTTTCTAAATACCTACCAGCGAAATGAACAATTGGCAGATAATTTATTTATTGAGTAAATTATAATAAAGATAATGAAAAATCCGCCGTCTTGAGAATCTCCCCCTTTTTTAAAGTCAGTAATCTAGACTACGTAATGGACACGCTACGTCAGTATTTTTAATTCGCACCCAGTGCTCGGTATTAGAAGATTTTTAGAGTATTTTGGAAAACACGAAATTCAGCGAGCGTTCGAGTCCGAATGTCCGTTACGTTTTTCATCTTTGGCATGTAATGGAATTTTGGTTAATGTTGCTGGTTCACTTTGATGAGTGTTTGAAAAGTTCATACTCTTTTCATGTTTTCTTAAGGTTTAATGTAAGTAGTAGATCGGGTTCATGCAGCGCTCACGAACACCAGCCGGAGTGCAATTTGAACGGAGAGTGGCGAAATCCGAGAGCGAACGGAACGTGACACCCCACTTATCACACAACGCGAAAGTTGGACATCTTATTAAATTCTGTTATTTATAACTGCGTAACGATTCCGCATCCGAGTTCGGAGCTTAGTATACCCTCGCGATACGAACGTATTACGAACTTAATTTGCAATCTCAAATTAGAATTTCGGGAATTAATGTTTGGTTAAGATTCGCGCCGAACGTTTAACTTGCTGATTTACAAAATATGTTGTGGGCGTTTTATCGGTTCAAAATACAGTGTCTGCCGAAAATTGATGCAATAAAAATAGGTGGCACAATTAAAATGGAGACCAACAATTTATGCAGCAATTACTTGGAGCAGGCTGCCGTTCGATCCAGGTCAGATTAAGTGATTTCAAAACTAATGCAACCGATAGCGCGCCACGAGTGCGCCCACAACGTAAGCTGCAGCTGAAAGTTAATGAACGTTCGGAAGCAAAACAGCCGTCTCTCGATTTTGTACACGGTCGATTGAAAATAAGAGAGGCGGAAATAATAAAAATAAACTACCCCTTTATACACCAGTCTGCGGTCCGTATCGACATTAACTAATGGCTTTTGGATTAAGTTAAATTTCCCGACGCAAATCCTTGCCTAATTTTATAAGGCAAGCTACAATGGCAAACTCGAGTGTATTTTAAACTCATTAGAGCAAAGATTCTGCAAGCGCCTAAGATGAATACATGCGACTCTGAGGCATTGGCACAAATGGAATGTACAGTTACGTTTTACCTACATTAGATCACATTACGGTGGATTTGAAATAGCTCACGTCGCGGCACAGTCTCGTTCGCGTCTAAGGATCACATTGCCCGGAGGTATTTAACGTACTAACTGTGACCGTGCGACTACGTTCGCAACCCAATATTAGATAGGCGATCCGTGAAAGGAGATACTAGCAGACCCGCGACAGAAGTGCTGTTCAAATTTCAATAATCACTTAAGAGTAACGCACTGATGTTAGATTTTTGCACAACAGCGCCATCTATACAAAAATCATCCCTTTTGCATTTTGCGGATGTTTTTCGTAATTTCAAGTAGTCTATTTTTTATTCGGGAATTATATATACATCTACAGCAAATTTCAACTTAATCCGTTTTGTAGTTTGGGCCAGATTGAGGCGCAAACATACAAACAAACTCCCAAACTTTCGCATTTATTAGGGTCCGGTCATACATATTTGTTTGATTTTAAAACATGGATTGATAAAGTATTTCTAAGCACCTCAAAATAGTCACACAATAAAAAATAAGCAATACGAAGGTAAATTGATCAAACACGGTCTTAAATTTCTACCGAATTTAAAATCACATAAAGGAACTATGCTTTCGAACCAGATTTTATTGGTGCAGCTTCACTAATTTAAGTTTGAAGTGAGTCTGGTTGACCAAAGTTAGTCAAAGCCGCTTTCGTTGATTTTAAAGCGGACTTTCCTTTTAGTAAAGTCCAAAGTTTTAAGAGTATGATTTTAGTTAAATGATACAAATTCAAAAGTTTTTTTCAATACTGCGTGCATTTGCCAAAGTCCTTATTACTGGAAGAGATTTATTCATTCCATGAGCTCGTGGCGCTGTGCCACTACGCTAATTTTGGATTCTGTCTGCAGCAAACATTGTTGTTAGATAAATGTATCTTGCAAATAACAAATCAGTTAGGTATGAACCATTATGTATGCATGTAAAGTTAGTTCGTGAATATGACAAATAGTGCTAGGTTACAGCGCACTACGGCAATATCTACCATCTGTTGGATACTAAATTTAATACCAGATTCTAGAGTCAACAGTTGGTATAGCTTGAAATATAATCATAGTTACTGAATCAAGGATATCTTGTCTTCTTCTTATAAAAATGAATTGCTGTTCTTTAGTCTCGATAAAACCTAAAAACGACTTGACCGATTGGAATATTTATTTTAACTAAATGTGTTTTTTTTTCTATGGGATTATATAAATTTGACAGGACGTCTGTCGGGACAGCTTGTATTATATAATATTCACAGGGTTTGGCACTGTGGCTGTGTTCTTCACGATTTCCACAAAAGTATTTTTGTAATAACGTAGGTGGACATGTTATCTTCACTCTTTGACGTTGGCGCCGCGTTGCAGATTACATGATAGGACCGAGGTTCTGTGAATCACTGCCCACGTTGCGAACTCCGGAAACAAGTTTATATACATACACCCACGTACACTTTCGCTGCAACACCTTTGGTTTTTATAAATTTGTGCAATAATTGGGGGCTAGCAAATGGCAGCAGTGGTTTTAAATGGTATAGCGAATACTGTTGTTATACGAGTTTTATACAAATGAATTGAACAACGCAAACGCGAATGTGCCTTTGTAATAAGTGTAAGTAATTAAGTTATATTTCAGGCGTTCAATTAAAATATGGTCTAATCCGATGTGAACACACGCAAACTTTTCATCACGCAGCAATACAATAGCCTAGTTACTCGTAACTTTTAGCAAATCGATAGCTCAGAATGTAACCAAAACATTCCGAAATAAAAGTCACTGTCTGGTTGATTTCACAAGTGGTTGAGTCAAGACCGTATCAAATAGATGACATAATCGAAACGCTAGAGTTCGGCAACTCTATTGAGAAAATTGATGCAACTATTTACCTTACTGCGCTGACGTTTAAGTGACTATTTATGATAGTGCGTGGGTTCTGTACTTCTGAGTAACGTGCGGTCAGTGTTTCAAGGCTATTTTAATGTCAGAAATTATAGTGTAAAGATGACGCGATTTTATCGAAATCCGGTTTTGAGGATGCGTCTCATCGCCAGATAGCTCAGGTAGACATCGTGTGTGGGAGGTAAGGTAACTGAATAAGGCAATAAGCTCGGTTTAATCAACACAACACGTAACCTAATCAAATATGACCCCCTCGTCATATCGCTTAATGAAGGCTTAATCATGGGAGACGTTGCGCGAGCTGAAGCGCTAGACGGGACGCGCCGTGAGCTTGTTTGATCAGCTTCCGATTACGTTTGCCGGTGGAACGGTGACATCTTTCGCGGCGATTACCAGACTACATAGATGGTAGAATATCGCGATCTCCTCCCCAAATGCTATTTCCTTAAATTCTTTCTTTAATTTTGTTAGAGTTGTATAACCCCCCTGCTAGTTTTACCAATTGGCAATACAAATAGTACAAAAATTACAATGTATTGTGGAGAGAGCACAAAAGATAAGGATTCAAGTTCCAATACACAGTAAAGGAACGAAGTTTTTCGCTTTACCCGATTAAGAGGGCGGGTGGCGCCCGTCGGCCGGCGGATCGAGCGCAGTCCCTCAAAGAGAGAGTACTAGTGCGCCCCCCACAAAGACCTTGTTTACTTTTTCGTCCTCTCAGTTAAATATCAGGACGCTCCATCGCCGGTCAACAGAATAAGCGGAATCCTCCGCCGCGAGATGGTTTTTATCGTGCAGATTAGCGCCGGAGCGACGTGCGCTGCACTATGCATTCTCGAGGGGATTATTTAAAGTTTCTATTGCACTCAAGTGCGGTTTTACTGGCGTACATTGTAGTAAAAGAGAAAATAGCGAACAATGCAATTAGTAACATGTTTGGTGCAACTGCATTAGCACTGGTCTGGAGAATTTTCAGACTTTTGTGTTCGATTAATGTGTTGAGTGTGGTGTTGATTCACTGATTTAGATAAGGTATCACAGCGTGGCTTGCGGACAGGGCTGCAGCACCGGCATTGTAGGATGGCGCGATATTCCGATGCACAAAGCCCGCACAATGTACGCTTTCCCATTGTTTAGCGTCTCGGCTAAACATGATGCCAGACTACCAAATTACCGCACCGATCTTCATACTGGTAATAGTGTATTTACTTTTACAATTTACACCGACTGATCTCTAATTGGACGGTACGGAAACAGTTGCGAAATATTGGAGTTGTCGTGGAATAATGCCAGATCCGAGAAATACTAGTGATTAAACGCAAAACTGTTGGAAGATGTAAGAATATACATTATTTTTAAAATCGCTACTCTCGACAGGCGGGCATGTCAGTCGCCGCCTACGAGTATTGAAAAGCGGAGACGTCATTGTAACGTTACAAACACGGGCTGAGGCATAGAGAATGGCGTAGTCGCGAAAATCCCAAGTGCGTTTTATCTCTTGATCGCGTTATTCAACCAAGCATCAAAGGAAAATACAAAGGGAAATATTAAGAAGTGAAAAGTGCCTCTCATTTATCAGAAATTCTTTGTTTAGAATACGACAATAACATTTTAAACATTTGGCAATACAATACTAGTTTACGATTACGTAAATATTGAACTGAATTTTTGTAGCCAGTTTAATTTTTTGTAGCACAACAATCAGTTTTGTATCGCGCCAGTGTTAAATGTACCAGAGGCACGAAATCGCGATAAGCCTCTTCGCCAGTGGCGAGCGATGCAGCGGGAGGCATAGGTGTGTGTGTTTACATTCCGGTTTTAATTTTTATCGTCCTCCATTTGCCCGAAGTACCTATGCGTTATCACGTCACTCCGAGTTGATAACGCTGTATAACGTAATAGGCGAGCAAACTTACCTATAAACCGTTTTAATTCTGGCACATTTTTCGTGATCGCTAACGGAAATGCAATTTTTTGAAGAGAATATTTTTAAATCATTTTCCTGGGCACCTAACATCCGCGAGGTGTGAAATACCTAGAAATCGAAGAGGATGCCTTCCATGTATGGAATGGAGATTACATACATAAATCGTTAGATCTTAATTACATTTATTTTTGAAAGCTGATTCTGAATAGACACGTCTAGGAGAAAATATGTTTTATCCCTGAGCTGCCGAGTCATCGTCTTGCTCATTGTAAGCGCGATGCCAATTCCTATACAATGGTAGACAAACAGCGGCGGTGGCGGCGACGGTGACGTCACTCCAAGCTAGCCTTGGGATTGAGGTCGGCGAGCGGAATGGCGGCACGGCGGCGAAATGTCGCCTTGAGGGGTTGTTCTTGCTCAACCGGAAAATCGCAGCTTGGTACATACGTTTTTGCGTCTTAAAAAGTATCGAACTTCATAGATCTTGTCTGAGAAATAGACAAACAAAGGCTGAAAAAAATGTGTTTATCAGATCCACTCACCTTAATACTGTCGTAACAAGCGGTGACTCTTCCATTCTGCACCTCAACAGTTGCCGGGGGATGGGCGAACTTGCATTCAGTGTCCGGTCGTGAGCACTTATTCCGTTGGAACTCCCTGCACACTTCGAGTTGCAGCCAGCGAGAGTCTTTTCCGTTCAGGAGGCTATTCATATTCACCATGGTGGCCATTGTTGGCTCAAAAGTCAATGGAGGGAAGACGTTCGCGCAGTTACGCGGTGTTCCGGCGCATAGGCCGGCGGGAACGAGCGCGCCCGCGCCCGAGCATGCACTGCTGCAGGCGGCTGGACGAGCGGCTGCGTCACGCACCTCGCACCCTTGACGCACTACCACACACTACCCAGCGCCTAGTAACCGTAAGACGGATACGTGGCTACGCGACTCTTCACGCGCTCACTACTTACTAATCGATTAAACTTACAAATACGTTAGAATTAAAGACACCGACGTTGCAAGCTTATTTAGGCGAGTATTAAATTATTATTATCACACGCGTTCCTATCGATGTCGACGGAATCGGTTTAGTAGAGGGCGAGCGGTGATTGGTGCGCGAGCATGGCGGCAGCCTGTGCGGATCTGGGCGGGCGACGGTGGGGCGCGAAAAAAGCTAGATTAGCGGCTCGGCGGTCAGCGAGCAAGCCGGTGCGGTGCGGGGCTCAACTCTGCGAACAACAAAACACACTGGTTACTCTCCGGGCATCACGCCCCGGAGCCAAGCTCAAGCGGCTACCGGGTTAGCTAGCGAGGCAGCGCGGAGGCCGCTCTCAGGCTCGCGCCTAGTTCACTCCCCCGCTTCGTTGAGGCAGCAGGTTTATGGCAATGTCATTCAGGTCCCGTTCTGTATTGTTTCAATGTTATTAATAGCCAGCGACGTTATGCATTGTGAACTAAGTGAGGTGCGAAGAGGAATTAGATGTTATCGAGATTTTAAACTGGATGCTGGCCAGATCTTTAAGTACCTTTCTACTGACGGACGTCGTCTCGAACCTGCTGCCCCGACTTCTTAATTGGAGGAGGATCTAATAAATGTTTATGAGTGTGTTAGTGACACAAACAGTATATAAATAATCTGTTTATTTATTTTTCAATATTTGATGAAGACATTTAATTATTTACCCCCTTATATTTTTTGATTTTAATTATAAATAACATACGACATACAAGAAAAACCCAAGTTATACAACTCAACATAGTAAACTTATCTAAATAGAATATGGCACTACTACACTAATTACGGATATCTTACTTATTAGCACAATTGTAATCAGCTAATGAATAGGTATGTACTCAGCAATATAAATACACTGAAGTCGGGTTTACTTTTAGAAATGGGTTGCCTAATCGTGGATATGAGCAATGAGCAGGTGTGTCGCACCGATAATAACACGCGCTTCCACAGAAACATATAAATAGCGTGTTACTTTAATCAAAGCTTCTCACAATATGAATATGTTACTGCAGATAATAAGGACAAGATCATCAAAAATAAGTGCTCCTGATCTTGAAATCACTATGAGACTGAGAAAGGGTTCAACCGTTCCAAGAAGATAACAACAATAAGTGTCAGGAGAATTATCTCGCGCAAAAATTCTTTGTGTGGGCGCCGCCAGTAGAAACGTAACGACCCGAGGCCGGGAACAGGGAAAACCTCGTGAAACTGAATCCTACCGTAATGCGCTATTTAAAGCATAACCCGGTTGAAAATAGCTCGATGTGCGGCAACGCAGCGTCGCGCTGTATGCATAAATCTTTCCAATTTTTATTTTCAACTTACTCGTAGATGCATCCGACTATTTATTAAAGTCTGAACGTTTGGCAGATTAAAATATTGGTATTGCGATCAGATTATTTTATTTATTATCGGGTCGTTTTTGTTTAGCTGCAGAAGTTATAAAAAGCAAATTGGGCTTTTAAAAATAAGCTCGCAATAGCTGGAAGCAAGTTATTTAGATTATTGCTCGATCAACTCAAACAACACCACAAAACGATTCTCTAAGGTTTTCGACGGCGATAGTAGAGTTCCTTCAGAGCTCGACACGCACTGGGAAGACATTCAATAACCCAGTGAAAAGATTACCAAGAGCAATCAGACGGAAGCGAATCTAAATAAGAATCTCGTGAGGGAGGTCTGGGAAGAGGGTGGAGGACAAGGGAGGGAGAAAAAACAGTCGAGAGCGCTCCTTTGTGAGATCGCCGATTCGATCAAGTTACCATTAAAGTATTTATCATTTTCAATTTAGAAGATATCACGAAAAGTGCGGTGAAGAATTTTTTTTGATTATTGTCGAGAAGGTGACCAAACCGCTTGCCCGCATCCTCGGTCTTGACCGGGATTCGAACCAGGGTCTCCCACGGGGCGAGGGCGCTCTTGCCACTGAGCTATCAAGACAAATTAGAATGCGACAAGCTCGCCTGGATACCCAAGAGAAATTTGAAAGAAGTTTGACGTTTCCCCCCTCTCCCCTCTCTTCACCGCTGAAAGCTCTAACGAATATATTGTGTGGGGTAACTCTTCAATAGTTGAGTGCTGGATTATTAGAATGATTCATTGTGCTAAAACTTGAAAGTGAACGTGCTCATTTTAGTATTAACTCGAAGGATTTGTAATACGCGATTATATTCATATAGCCAGAAATCGGGGTAAGGTCATGCAAGTTGATCGCCGTTTGATACGAGTCGTTTATATTTTTTACATTCACCTATAATGTCTGTCACTTTGTTATTTGACATTTGTCGATTAACATAAAACTGTTAAAATTATGTCAACTAAATGGCAAACCTGTTATTCATTACTATTTTATGTAAATTGTTGATTAACTTATTATAATAATTAAATCGATCTACCGTGCCAAAATTCGGATACTGTGAACGTTTTGTTTTAAACAGTTGTCTGTACCGGACTTATCTGTACCGGATGTGATGGTAATCTGGTGGCTAGAGCGTCAACTAGAGCAGTGGACGATAAAAACTGTCCAGGCGTCAAGGCCGTTGTACAATTAGCAAGACAGGCGGAAAGCGAGCATGATCGCGAAGTGACCTTGCTCTGGTAAGTCGTGGTCTACCGCAGACACGGCCAAAAAAAACTACTACCCCATTAGTGTTGTCTTGCTTCACGCTTCAATGAACCCAATAAGGCGGAGAACACGCCACGCTGACAGCATCAGGCAGTTACGCAAAGTGTAAGTAAGTGCATAATTGTAGCCATTCTTGCATCAAGCGGTTCGGTTTTTTAGCCAATAAAATACGTTTTAATATTAACAAGACTCCGAGAAAATTGTACGGTAATTTTAATGAGACCCTCACCAAAATTATATAGAACCCTGGAGGTATATTATTTCTAACTAGCTTTTGCGGCCTCGTACGCGTGGGGACTCGGATAAAATGTGGCCTAATGTCACTCTCCAGCTCATAAACTATAACAAACAAAGAAAGACAAACCAACAAACACACTTTTGTATTTATAATAGTGAGGTTAGTACGGCGTTGAGTGGCATAGAATTGTCTTTAAAACTCTAATGCAGTGATTTACATGCGTGTCATGATTTTTATCGCAATGGTGTTATTGATGTTCCAAGGACGTATCAAATATGATTCCAAAGAGAATTGGCTTTTAAGGTGATGCTAGGATAAGACAGAAAACGTGATAAAACCGCATTATCTTGAAAACCATCAAACTTAAAAAGAAACTGTCTTTCATGTATGTAGGCTAGGTATGATTATCTAACGAATTATTTAAAAATTAACTGTTTAGCTATTCATAGTTTTGAGTAAAAACTAAAAATTATTGTTATGGAACTTTGAAAAATAAATTTATTGAGAAAAAGTTTCACCTATCGTGTTTCTGTCTATTATTTATCTAGATTAAATTCTCAAGTTATCTTTGTCATAAAAAAACTGTGTATGTTCTGTGGTTATTGAGAAAAAACGATTCTGCAATTATCAAAAAATGTAATACTCGTCTTAATGTTGTACAATGTGTTTATAGCCATGTCCACACGTGGGTTCGTTTAAGTTAGTAGCTGTGCAGTGATGTCACCAGTTCTTATTCTTCGCACGGCCTGAGTAAGAATATGTATTGTGGGTCATCATGCATTGTGTTGATTCACTTTAATAAGGAAAAATACAATTATTATTTATAATTATCTCATGAAAAATATTATGAATTAAATTTTGTCCGAGGATTAGCATTGTAATTTTTATTCAACCTACCATTGGTCTTTGTTCTGTGCAAATTTTGATAAACGTAGTAATTTTATTTGACGATAATCGTCAAATAAAATTATTACGTGATTAGAAACATCTGCAACATTTCGTCGACAATACAAAACCGAACAGATATTTATACGGAAACCATGGCAGCCAAAACAAAGGCTATTGTTTTAATGCGAGCTGTGAAGCAAAGCCGATCGGTTAGAACCTAGAACCACTTTCGTATTCGGGACGTATACGTTGCACATTTAGCAGACTCAGGGGGCGACTCGGGACTGGTAATTAGCGAGAAAGGCAAAAAAATTGCGACGGTTTAAATTTACGAGGCGCAAATTACACGATTCCTGACACTATCGCTGCAACGCGGCCGTTAATGTACACACCTTATCGAACGTAATACCGAGAGCTCGGGGCCCGACGCCGACGAGTCGCCCGCGGTGGAAAAAACGCGATATTACACTGATCCCATAGTCAAAATATAAAACATTACTATGTAACGAATTATAGCGAACATAGCGCTTTACATTGTAATGCTCCCTATGGCTTTTGTTTTGCGCCGGTTCTTTTGTGCATATTTAGAGGAACACTGGCAGACTGGAATTTACTTAGTTTAGACTGCGAGTTTAGAAGACAAAGAGTTCGTTGCGCTGTGATTCTATTTTATATTTCACCGTATGTTACTACTCGGGAGGTGAAACTTATTCACATATTCAAATACATTATTTTTTATCCGCGTCCATTTTCACTACATATTTTTTGGTATCTATATTTTTGAGATTATTTATGTGTTCGTTGTGTTATATTTTTTAAGTCTTCGTTCGAACGGGATTCTTTTATTTTTTAATGTTCTTCGATTATAATACATATTTAAATAAAAATTAGTATGTCTACTAATCACGATAGTTTGAAAAATAAAATTTTTTAGATGTTTCTGATCACATTAAAATTTTGAATTGAGTGTAGGGTTTGTTTAGTTAACCTGACTGAGTGGAATAATCTTTTTCGATAAACATGCGATATTTCAAACATAAAATTATATCAGTGATTAATGAGATCCTTAATCTTTGCATCGACGTTGTCAGATTAGTTGAATTTCACTGAGGTAATTTTAGATAAGATAAAGATACCAAGAAGCTTATCTAAGGTACACTCATAATACAATGGTGATCTTGTTTTTTATTTTTTTACTACGCTTATATGCTATTTTCGAATTATATTGGAACCGGTTAGATATATACTCGAACCTGATCTTTTATGATATGCAATAATTACGAGAGTTGATTTTGACGAGGAATTTTGTTCTTTAACTGAAAATCTTAACCCGATCTTTACCACAATTGATTGGATACAACCCTGCAGGTATATTCGTTCTAATAATCATCTTTTCGTATAAAATTATGTTTCGACAGATTGTAAATTGCAATGACGATGCAGTTTTTCAAGTTTTATGACAAAACTACAAATTCTTCATTGGTTAAATTTATGGGAACACATTTTTGGTAAAGCATACTAATAAAAAAAGCTACTAAAGCTACTAATATGGCATACCAAATATAAAAATACAGTAAATTTGGGAACCCTTTTTGAGTCGGTTAAAAAAAGCCGCTCACGTTTGGCTACGATATTTTTAAATTGTTTGCTTGGTATTTACGTAGTTCATCTGTTTCATGTTTTAAATATTTTCATGTACATTTTCCTGTGTAAGTTGTAATTTTATTTACGCGTACGGTATTATTATTATCAGTTAGTGTTCTTATAAGCGGCGATGGACTAGCAACCTGTCACGTATGGAATGCTAACTACTGCAAAATGTGGGCATGTGCCAAATATAATGTTTGGACGTGCCTCTGACTAGCCCCACTAGACATCTTCAAAGGATCTAAGCGTCTGGAGGTATGAGAGGATGTCTACCGTACTTGGGGATTACAGTAGTTATCCTATTTTTTTTTTTTTATTAAAAAGGATGTAAAATAGTAATTTCTGACTATTAAAATTAGCGGTAAGCTGACCCTCTATTGACAAACGTTTTTTATTGTTAGTAGCAGGTAGAAGACCCTTACCCACCCTTAGTTGAAATGTGGTGCAAACACGCCCAGAGTTTACATTGAGTGTACAGACTAGATTTTAAAACGATCTTAAACATATTTTATAACAAAATATGTAAAAATAATAAAGAGTTGTACAAAAACCGTTTTTATTTTAGGCTTTTTAGTACAATGACATCATTCGAATGAATTTGCAGTAAAATTGCGTCACTTAGTCGCTAATTTAACTGAATGAGCTCTACAATTCGAAATGAATGCGTGTTTTAAGAATTGTGTTATTTAAGAGGAGTTAGTTTACGTATAAATTACAGCAACATTGTAAGAATATTGAACATGTAATAACGTGTTAATTATTTTATAAATTTATGTCATTTTCTTATTACTAAAATACAAAAGACCTATGTTATCTGTAATTTACAAAAAATTATAAGTAGTTGTCGTCGATTTTTGTTGCATGAAAAAAATACGAATAAAGAGATTAAATTTTACTTTGATTCTAAACATTTTTGTTAATATAATTTGTTTATATTTAAGCTTATTTTAAAACTTCTTACAGATTTCATCACATGAAACTAAATTATAAAATAATATGTGATAGGATTAAAATAAATGACAGTTTTTGTTGAAAATGCGAAATTTTACTTAAAATTAAAGACACTTATAATAAAAAAGTAGGAAGATGTATTGAAAGAAAAACCACATGGCTCGGTAATGCAAAAAAAGAAAGAGCAGGGAGACTTGTAATGAAAACACGGGACTTGTATAAAATCTGAGAGAGGACTTACCAAAAGAAGAAAAACACAATTCTTTAAAATGTATAACTTGAAACCACGTAAAACATTATCAAAGATGATGTTGCAAAACATAAAATTTCACGGCACCCTTTTTTTAGGCAAACATTAGTTTAGAACTTGAAGATAGCGAATAACATTACTGGCGCAAGAAGAACTTTTGCCAACGAAATATTGACAGCCATAAGTAATGAAAGAAAGTTTGTCGAAGGATTAGAGAAGTGCTTTACTAGGAGTAACTTTTACATTATAGACGATATCGATGAAAGCTTCAATTAAGGGCTTTGTTGGTGAAGCACGCACGGCCAGTTAAGTACCGAGGGTAATTTTAAGCAAAAGCTCCCATGCGGCATAGCATCACCACCGGAGCGAGCAGGATGAACCAGAACATACTGTGATAACATACCACTCGCTCCAAGTATTGAAAACTTTTTTGTCGAATTTCGGAAATAGCCGTTTTCGACTCCGCACACAAAAAGAACACTGAAAAAACTACGACGATGACGCACGACCGCTAAATGCACTGACTTCATTTCACAAACTTCCACGAGGTATCACTTCAATGCGAGTTCCGAATTTCGACGAGACTATGCCGCATTTTAATAAAAATGAGCGAAACACTTACATGATGAGGGGTAAACAAGCCAGGTAAGGGAGTAGTGATTGTCCAAAAGTTAAAACATAGCAAGTTGCACGTAAGTTAGGAAAACGATTCGCCGGTAGCGTAGAGGTCGCGTTCGCGGCCACAGCGGGGCGGCACGCGTCGTGTTCGGATCACGAGTGCGGTGCACGGAGCGGAGCGAGTCACACAAGCACAAGCAGAGTCGGCGGGCGACTGACGGGAGGCGAGCGGTGCGGCGCGGGGGCTGGCGGCTATGCGCGCGCACCCCTCGCGCCGCGCCTCACCCCCCGCGACGCTCCCCCTCACCCCGCGACTGACGCCAGCCGGCCGCCTGCCGCCTTATCACACCGCGCGACGCACCGCTTCCTTTCTCCTCATGCAGTTGCGAGCTTTTCGCCATCAACCATACTTCCGCCCGCCCGACGGACAATCTGGACAATTCTTGACCAGCAGAAACTTTCTTGAGCAAGATTAAGATTCTATAGACAAATTGATGTCCTGGGAAATGCAACTTTCAAACTTTTATAATCAACTAGCGACCCGCCCCGGCTTCGCACGGGTAGCATGTTATTATACATATAAACCTTCCTCCTGAATCTCTCTATCTATTAAAAAAAACTGCATCAAAATCCGTTGTGTAGTTTTAAAGATATAAGCAAACATACATACATACGCGGGAAGCGGAAAGCGACTTTGCTTTATACTATGTAGTGATAGTGATTTGCGTGATATTGATTTTTTTATAAAATATCTCGATTCAAGTAAAGTTAAATTACAAATCATTATAATAATGGTTAAACTGGACTTTTTCAGGGCCATATCCTTATAAGTAAAATAACCAAGGAAGAGCAAGGGTGAATAGTGAATATACTATACCCACATCTTCTGTCGTACTACAGCAGCCACCACGTGTGCAAAATACAAAAGGGTTAGATGTTAGAAACAATCGATGAGGACGAACACAACAAAGGAATTTCGGAAGGTCGTAATGGACAAGTCGGGAGCATGGCTGGCAAATCTGGCAAACTCGAGGAAGGGTTCCGCAGTGTGCAAGCGAGTGGGCGCTATAAACTCGGGCGCAGGCGAAGTGCGGCGAAAGTGCGCTGCAAAACGGGTTTGCGTTCAGCGCGTGACCCACCCGAGGACACGCTTACTGACACAGACCACAGAGCAATATGAACTCTAATTTTATACCTTCAATGATATTATTCCAAGAGGAACTAACTTTACTTTCGATAAAAATTTGAGACAAAGCTTTTTGCTTTTAATAGCTACCTTTTAGGTTATAACAAAGAGCCATGTGGAACAAGATGACAGTAGATAATATATAAGGCATAAGGCAAATGGAGATAATGTGTTTGAAAATAGCGTTCATAAGGAACATTCGACACCTTCGATTGAACCATAGATTTATAAAGACAGACACACTATACTAGGTAGAGCTCTTTAGAATTAGTATGATTCATTCCTAGCTTTCGACGCTGATATAGGACGCTGTAGATAGGTGTACCAGACAGTAACTGGCTTAAAAATAAATATAAAATACTGCATTAGCAACGGCTATGTCTCAATAATAATGGTGAATAATGCGGCTGACGCGACTGGGCAGTGAGCATGCAGCGCCAACCGGCCGAAGGAGTCACGAATACGACGTGTGCTAGTTTTTGCTGCCATCGCCATCGAGCGTGACGTCTAAAAGCTCGTTTATCGCTTTTTATGGCCATTTTGGAATAAGTATTTAGTTTTTTCTTCGTCTATCATCTAAATAATGCTCAGCTGCAAAGTAATCTGTTGTAATTGTGGTCAATGTCCGAAACAAGGTCAGATCTATTGTTGCCTGGATTTTACTCTATTTTTCGAAGGTTAGACAAGATGGTGACTGGGAGATATTAAAGTGGCTTTCTGTTTTCTCATTTGTTGTGTATAAATTAAACTCATCCAAACACATAAATGTCTCATGCTATACAAATGTGTTGGCGACAAATCACAAAGCTTTCGAGCCCTCAAATTACCAAGGCAGTATTATCATTATTGCTATCTAGCCCGCATACATTGCTTTTGTATTGCTTTTAAAGAAGCATACCGTTCTGAATTTATATTACACATTATCTTGGTAGCCGGGCCAGTTCTTCATACTAAATGTCAGTTAATGTGTCTTGTAGAGCCGCGTACGGAGCGATCGAAACTCTCATTGCGGATAAAAGACGAGGAGTAAACACGGACGGAAGTAGCTCTAATTAGTTTGTTTCTGAATGTTTTTTAACGAGTGGACTACATACTGCAGTAACCAACAGCTGGTTCAACCGAGCCGATGGCTGCTCACAATGCGTACCGGCGGCAGCGCAACGACGACTTGTCCAATATCAGCACGCGAGCAAGTATCACCGTCGGTTTATTGACACTTCAACTTCCATACTTTTAATACAAACTCGTGACGTTCGTGTAAGTAAACTAAGCAATAGCACAATATGTTATAATATAGTCGGATTAAAATGCACCTCCACAAAACGACTGGAAGATGCGCTTCGTTGGCGAAATTCGTTGCCGAGACAGGCGATTGGGTTCAACGACCCGCCGTTCATCTTATGCCCGCAAAAAATGCAATGCCCCGTCCCACGCCGAACGCAATTCTCATACACGTGTATGCGGCACACAAAACACTCGAACACGTCGATACACGTAAGTACTCCGAGATACCAATCGCCACACGTGTAGTCTTACATCGTTGTGGTACTTCACCCTGTTCAGGACTGGAAAACAATCTGAACGCTGAACGTTTATTGCTCGTATAATCTTAGCACTACTCTTGGCGAGACTTATGTATGTGTGTAGCTATTAATTTTACCTTCTGATTGAGCAATCCAGAGACTTACTGCCCTACTTATCATTTTCTAGTTGCCCTATAAAAAAAAATGATAGTCGTAGTCATCAATGACACAAGGACGGAACAAAACGATGCAAAGTTATGTGTACTCGTATGTAGACATATGGCCTTAAAAGTTATAATGTGCAAACATGGGGGCAAAAGTCTTTTTTGTGAGTATTTATCCTCTTTCGTTCATGTCAGTGACCGTTTATAAGTGTCGTTTGCAATCTTGCCTTACTGGAGTCAATTGTTCGGTAAATAAGCCAGCGGGGGTGCGCCCACGCTGCTCATCTCTACATCAGTTAACTGCGCACGCGCCAAGTTTCCTGTACCATTCACATCATCACTATTTGAGCACCCACAAACACTTTGTCCTTTCCTTTTGTGTGTACATTATTTATCATAATCAAAGTCGCTGCTGACATCATCAATTGAGCGGTCAATTAGGTCATGTTTATGCCATATTTGTAAAATAAGGTTCGGCTAAGAGATTATTATTTAGTTGATTTCTAATCAAATATTATTATTATGAGTACTTGGTTTCCGAAATCTGTCCAGCGCTAGAAATTCGTACCGAACAAAGATGCACTTTTCATCTGAACATCCGCATTGCACAAGTCGAAAAACCCAATGTTCGGAAATGTTCGGCAATGGCAAATGAGAAGAGCAACGCTAAGTAAGCGTTATAAAATAAGGATAGTTTCGCGAGGGTACCGTTTTCAGGCCGATTTCGCCAGTAAAGGTGTTCCGATTCTCGGTCGGCTGCCTGCCGCGGCGCATCCACACACCAATTACCTTAAATATACGAAGAATTTAGAAACTGGTTAGCTTCCTTGAAGCGCATCGCGGTAATTGGCTAACCCCGCTAGGAGTACGGGCATCACTTCTGTTTTATTATTTGCTTTTTCTCATCATAATAATGGGACTGGCAGTTATACGAGTGCTCCGATATGAATTATTGGTTTGCGTTGCGTCTAGTCTAGCCACTTCCTAGGGTTCCGTACCCAAAAGGTAAAAACGGGACCCTATCACTAAGACTTCGCTGTCTGTCTGTTTGTCACAAGGCATGTATCTCATGAATTGTGATAGCTAGACAGTTGAGATTCACAGATTATGTATTTTTATTGCTGCTATAACAACAAATACTAAAAAAAAGAATAAAATAAATATTTAAGGGGGCTCCTATAGAACAAACGTGATTTTATTGCCGTTTTTAAGATAATGGTACGGAAACCTTCGTGCGCGAGTCCGTCTTGCACTTGGCCGGTTTTATTCTAAGATATTTTCTCTAACAAAGTGAATTAGGATTCGATTGCAAAATGCAACGCCAACATTTCTAAATAAATATTTATTAAGTATGTAATTACGGTAAAAGAGAAATGGGAAAGCTACAACAATAAACGTTAAACGTACTATTAAACTAAGGAATGTTATGAAAAACGGTTTTGAAACTTAATATAATATTCAGACAATATGCAACACTAAAATACTGACGCAAAGTCATAGTTAAGGTGATAAATGATTACATATATATGATAAATTTTTGACTTTTTGTTTGGGCTGAGTCTTCCCAGATAAGACGGAAAAAGTGATAAAACTGCATTATCTTAAAAACTATCAAATTAAAAGAGAAACTGTCTGTAATTTACTTAGCTAGTATGATTATCTAACGAATTATATAAAAATGAACTGTTTAGCTATTCATAGTTTTGATTAAAAACGAAACTAGTGTTTTTGAAGAGCCAACTTTAGAAAATAAATCTGTCGAGAAAAGTTTCACCAATCGTGTTTCTATCTGTAATGTATCTAGATTATATCCTTAAGTTATCTTTGTCATAAAAAATAAAACTGTATGTTTTGCGGTTATTGAGAAAAAACGATTCTGCATTCATCAAAAACATTATTACTCGTCTTAATGATCAATGGAGAACTTTAACGGCGTAGCCAAGCTTTATCAGGCTTGTTTCGTACAAATTAAAAATCCCAACAGCATTGGAGAAATGTAATTTTTTTTTGCAGAGCATTGTGTTTTTATGAAAACTCGACTTTAGTAAGAGATTTAAGCTACGTTTAAACATTGTTGTCTACTATCTAGCCTTACTGAGTTTCTAGGTATGAAAAGAATCTATAAATTTATGATGATTTTCAATAAATTGAAGAATTAAATAAAATAAATAATAAATAGTATCACAACTGTAATCCCCAAGTACGGCAGACATTCTCTCAGATCTCCTTTCGCTTATGTCTAGAGGGGGTAGTCAGAGGCACGTTCAAACATTACATTTGGCACATGCCCACATTTTGCAGTAGTTAGCATTCCATACGTGACATGTTGCAAGCCCATCGCCGCTTATAAGAATACCAACTGGTTTCCTCACGATGTTTTCCTTCACCGTTTTACGCACGTGCACGTGCTTTGAAACGCGCATATAAATTTTTCGAGCAGAAAAATCCATTGATGCACGCCAGGATTCAACCTTCGTATTGAAAATCGGGGTGGCTCCCACACGGCCAACACGGCTCTATTACAAAAAATAATTAATTTATTAAACAATTCATCTATGATTGTCACAGGTAACTAAGGTAGTTGTTAGGTTAGTTAGGTATTCAATATAAGGATAATTTAAACATATTTTCAATTCATATTTAAATTTAAATAACTTATCTATAGAAGTCATTAAAAACATCAAAATAAATTATATTAAAATCAAATTTATGGTTTTGCCTGACTGGCATTATTTTCTGTGATTTTTACACTATCCATCTGATTTGACACCGTGTTACTGACTTAATCTGTTTCAATATAGGTACGTATTACACGGCTCAAAGAAAATTAAATTAACTACGTGCTCCCTTGAAGCAGCTTTGATATATTTTTTACTTATAATACTGAGAATTACTCTTATAAAAACAGTCCAAGGTATAGTAAAATTTTATTTTGACACCTGTCTCACAAATCTGAGTCAAGCAGTTTCTATAAACGTAGGTGGCTCATAAAATCGTATAGAAAATGGTGTTGTTACATTTGTATTAAAATATAAAACGGATAATGCTCCTGGCAACATGTCTTCGATTTCCGACTTTTCGTATTTTCGCTCGCTACATTGCCCATCTTCGGGTGATCCACGTGCCGGAATGGGTTCCGTATCTGTGACGTAGGCGCGGAAATGAAAAACTTATATTGGCGTTTCTACGCTGCTGAAGCCTGCATCTATATCGACAAAGATTGCCTAAGGTCTTGATGAAAAAGTGAGTAAAAATGTTGTAAATAAAACTTGGGTCGTATTTCAGTCCAACATCTCTGTGTTTTTGTTTGATAACTTCTCTTGAGGCAAGGTAAGTATTAGAGCTGAGATAGCTGGAAGCTGTTACCTAGTTATTACCCAAATTGTGCGCTAAGTAATGTGAAAAGCAGTGTACGCGCGAGAGAGTACTGCTAAGTGGCTTTAAGGTCGCTAACCTTATCACCTATTCTCCATTAAGACTGCTCATGCACGAGTTTGAGAGCAGAGGTTTTTTGTTTAATAAATCATTAGCCAATTTTACTAGTACTCTTGCGTTTTATTGTCTGAGCGATATTTCAGTGTTGAATATAATATTGCTGCTTCAACTAACAAGAGTTAGTTCTGAGCTCGATCATCAAGTTTATCGTCATTATACGAAAGTTTGTTGGTTTGTCTTTTCACGCAGCAATTGAGCAACGGACATATCTTTTTTTTTTGCATAAAAATACGAGCACAATGCACGAGCAGAAGAGTGACATAGGCTCATGTGTCGCTTTTTAAAAAGGATTACTTATCAGACTACGGAACGCCATAAATCGTGACTAATACATAACTGTTTTAATTCTCAAGGTATATTGCATTTCTAACAATGGCAAACGTTGCGGTACCTAGACCTATTTTTACTAGATGAAAGTAGTGTTCAGATTATTGCAGCACTATTTTATTTAAATACTAACTTCTGCTCGCGGTTTTGCACGCGTAGTATCCAGATAATATATGTATCCTTCGTCATTCGGACTGGCTTCACAGCTCAGTTGGTAGTAACTCTACCTTTTGCGCTGTAGGTTGTGGGTTCGATGCCCACCCAGGGTAAACATTTATGTGATGGACATAGATGTTTGTTCTGTATCTGGGTGTTACTATGTATAATGTATATGTATTTACAAAAAAAAGTATATAAGTATTCTATCTGGTTCCCATAGTACAAGCTTGAGCTTGAGTTGTGTGAGAAGTCCGCCAATATTTATTTATTTATTTGCCGGGATCCTCCGAAAAGGCTTGACCGATTTTTATATATTTTTTTGTGTATATTCAGTAGGTCGTAGGCGTAGGTAATGTTTTATATCCCTAAGTAATAAAGGAGGTGTAAAGTTATGGTAAAACTGAAAACGCTTTTTTCTGTGGGATTATTGAAATTTGTCAGGACAAAGTCCGTCGGGACAAATAGTATTAATTATATACTGTAGCAAGAAGTGTAAACTTGATTTCGTCATGTCACTTTTGTTATATTGGAACCGTGACTATATAAATCAGTTCGTTCGAATCATCTGACCGTGCTTATTGCACAAGAAGTTTTTAGGGTTCCGTCCCAAAGGATAAAAACAGGACCCTATGACCTAAGACTTCGCTGTCCGTCTGTCTGTCACAGGGCTGTATCTCATGAACTGTGATAGCAGAGACAGTTTAAATTAACACAGATGATGTAATTCTGTTGCCGATATAACAAAAAATACTAAAAACAGGATAAAATAAATATTTATGTGAGACTCCCATACAACAAACGTGTTTTTTTGGCGTTTTTTTTATAGATAACTAGCGACCCGCCCCGGCTTCGCACGGGTAGCATGTTATTATATATATAAACCTTCCTCCTGAATCACTGTATCTATTAAAAAAAAACCGCATCAAAATCCGTTGTGTAGTTTTAAAGATATAAGCAAACATACATACATACACACAGACGCGGGAAGCGGAAAGCGACTTTGCTTTATACTATGTAGTGATTAGTACGGAACCCTTCGTGCGCGAGTCCGACTTGCACTTCGCCGGTTTTTTGTCAAGTGTGAGCCGCACGATTACCGAGCAAGTGACAATAGACGAAATACTAATGATGTGGAACAGCCGCATCAAAAACATGGTTGACCTTACAAGGCTCCCTCCGAAACATGAACGAAATCAAGTCAATTACGCGTTCAATTGTTGTGAATTAAGCTGATTGGTTCTCGTCCAAATGCGGTTTAACAAATAACACAATCGTCCAGATTATTCGGAGTAAGCCTTTAGCCTTTACATTATGAATGCTAACTAGCTCGTTATGCATGATTTTCTGGGGTTCAGTTGATACGTTGTTGCTGCTAGGATTCCGTGGTGGAGCGTCGTTGTGCGATGCGGTTCGACTCCGTTGCCGCAGCTCGTAAATAAAGGCATCTCATTGTGGGCCATTATTAATGAATCTGCCACCCCTCGCCCCCCGCCCCGTGCCAGCGCCGCACCCACTCGCAAGCTAAATAACAGGTGCGTCTAACCCCGTTCGCACAATCTATTTTCGATGTCTTATAGCCGTGCAGAGAAACGCTCGATGCGTTCTCCTGCTCTAAATATTCATACCATATGTCTGATATTCAGATTTGTTTGGGCGGCATCTGTTCGACATCGCCTCTAAATAAGCGCGGTCTCATGTTTGCTTTGCGAAGTTTCATTAGCCGTCTGGAAACACTTACTTATGATATCATATTGCATGAATTGCCGGCAATGTTTCCTTTCCCTTGAGCAAGAACTAAAATAAAATATCTTATTACAAGATTGTATAACTGGGTAATGAAATTGCGAGTATACAATATAATCAGATTTGATCACAGAGTAATCGGTGTTGTTCGTACTAAACAAATACATACTCGTATAATTAGCATAAAATCTGCGATAGACATGAAAGCCTAGATAAGCGAACCGCCGAATCCGCCGAAAGGAGGTCGTGGGTTCGAATCCCGGCGTGCATCAATGGATATTTCTGTTCGAAAAATTTATAATGCTCATCAAAACAAGTGCTCAAAACGGTGAAGGAAAACATTGTGAGGAAACCAGTAAGTATTATTGTCACGCATGGAATGCTAACTACTGCAAAATGTGGGCATGTGCCAAATATATTGTTTGGACGTGCCTCTAACTACCTCCACTAGGACATCTTCAAAGGATCTAAGCGCCTGGAGATCTGAGAGGATTTTTTCCGTACTTGGGGATTACAGTCGTGATCCTATTTATTTTTTTATGTCTTTACTATACCTACAAACATAAACCTAATTGATACACAGACGTTGCGTATTGCGAAAGATTGAGAGCATTGTGTTATTTCTCCAAAACTTTCGGTACAGGGCCATTTTCTGTGATACTCAGTTCTGCACAAGCGTTTGGAGCAGCTGCTCTATTATTTACTCCATAGGAAACTGCTTTTCATATCAGCAACAGAGGCTCGTAGTAGTACAAAGATGGCGTTCCTGCTCCCTACATAAATGCACTTTATGAATGACGCAATCGTAATATTGTTCCAAGCTCGGATTTGTATTTCATGTTTCCTCGCAATCGGCTTTGTGTCGCGGTTGCAGAACTTGATACCACTTAACATTAGAATAATGTGACATTAATAATAATAACACTTCAAATGCATAACGTGTGTTAATTAAAGCAGTCTGTCTGTTTATGTATTCCTCTTTGCAGACAAGGACGCAGTGCAGCGAGGCCACAGCCAAAACAACACTTAAATTTGAAATTGTGTGAATCACTGGAGTGACGTAATGGAGGAAGTTACCACTTCAGGAGACGGCCTACGCACCTCCCGGCAGGTCGACCGCATCGTCGTAATGTTGTAAAAATATGGCTTTGAACCGGCACAAGTATTAGTTAAACTGGTTAGATCCCCGCAATGGAGATTGAAGATTAACTTAATAATTCCGGTCAGTAAATTTTCATAATAATTTTCTAAAGGATCAAAAGAAAAACCTTTTTATTAAGAAATATATTTCGAGAGGAAAATAAGTTCTTATTCATGACTTTCATGAAACAAGGATGACAATCGGTTATTTTATTATATCAATGAATTTATTTAGAGTTTATTAGCCAGATGATCCGATGACATATTATATTGCAAAATGCAATGGGAGCAGTCGGCACACACCTTGTTCCTGCAGCGAGAGGACACGAGCTGCTAATGAATAATAATAATGAACTGGCCAGCTTAACTAATAACGCCACAGGAATATCAGTATCATCATCGATCGATGCATGCATAGATCGGCATTAATTAGCATAACGGTGTCGGGAGTTAATGACGTCACACCTATAATTTGATTACTACGGAACAAGGCTACAGTGGTTAGCACCAAAAGCACTTACCTATATCACCGCAGCCAATATTCTCTAAGATAGAAAGTTACGTCGGTAAATCTTCACTCTATCATCGCGGTAATCGTGTTGTAACAAGCTAACTACTTATTTTACAGTCTTTCTGATGCTGCATTTCAAGGTACTCCAAACGTCAAAACTTCAACAAAGGGCCTCCTTAAAAACAATAATGAAGGCAGTAGGTATTTAGTTTCAGTATCGAACACTAGCCACTTGACTTGGCCTTAAAATCTATCAGAGTTGCTGTCAATTAGACGAACATTAAGCTGTCGTACCGTGAAATCGGATGTTTTCTCGCAGGAAATTATTGATGGTGGGAGGATAATCTACTGATTGAATGCCGAACACCTAAAATAATATGATTTTATTTTTTATGTTTATTTTATGTAGGTACTGTTCGAGAGCTCGTTGCCATGGGCGGGCAATTTGCTTCATAGTATTTTTTTTCTGTTTTTGTGTAAATATAGGGAGGAATGAGAAAACACAGAGATAAAAAAAATGCCTAATGTCCGTTACATTTTCACACATTTCCCTGTCAACTGAGTGTCCGTGGATAATTTGAATCATAAAGTGCAGAGAGTGCATTCAGTGCATAAGATACTCTGCCAATGTTAATGAAGCGCGTGGAAATAAGGGTGAGTTTACACCTGCTCGTGCCAACAGACCCAGACAGGGTCTTATGACCGATGCTTGAGGGGTGCTATACGGACACCGGTCATAGTTCAATCGCAGGGGCATGTCTTTGACCTATTTAATGGTATTCAAACGTGTGAGAAAATCTGATATTTCAACGACGAAGTATAAGTTTAGAAATTATTACTGACAAAACGAAACTATTTAGAAGCAACCAAGGCAAACCAACAAAATCAGTATTGACCTTTCGCAATTTCACATCAAAGACATAACTCAATATAAAGCAGATCCCGTTGATAGAGTCGAGTGATTATAACACAGACCGGATCACAAGTTTGTTAGTTAAACAACAAGACAGATTCCAATGGTACTACTCCAACAGATAGAGATTTAACTCTTCCAACGATCCTGTGACCGTTACTCAAAACTTTGGACCGGCTTTGTTCCCAAACACGAAACTAATTTATTCGTATCTCGGAGCCATACCGCCGTACTAAATAATCGAAGAGCAAATTATAAATGCGTATTAACGGTCAAGTCATAGTTCAAAGATTAGGGCAAGGGGTAACCCTTTAGTAGAAACACCGGCGAAGAAGTTTCAAATTAAGTCGGATCACCCCGACCTGACCCGATGCACGCTCGAGTACCTACTGTTTTATATGTTTGGTAAAAACCGTTGATCCCTTTGTGTTTTTTTCGTTATTCATCATAATATCAACAATACCAGTTTTAACACGATACGTTTATTTTATAAACGAACTTAATATACTCGCAATAACTAATAGACAAAATGTGTCACATCGCCTATTCAATTCATGCTGAGTATGATAATCGCATAAATATCAATAACAAAGCGATAAAACCTTGCAAATAGTAAGATTGTGGACAAATTTCACAACGTTCGACATCACTAAAATGTTCAATAAAATAGCAATTTATTACCTGCATTGTTGTTTAATAGAAACGGGTTAATATAGTTGCAAGCGTTTATTTTGATAAGAATAGCGTGTTCGTTCCACTTTCGTTAGGTCAAACCCTATGGTCAGCTGCGGAAGTGCAAACCCTTATCTAGATTGAGTGGAAGCTATCAGTAATCGGCACACAAGGCTAGCGTCGGTCGGCAGTGGCGTCAGTGGCGTCGGCGGCACGGCGGCGCTGTTCATACGCTGAGCGTCGCGTGCGGCGCCGTTAATGGATATTGATGGCGATGGCGCGACTAATTAGCCTCCTACCACCACCTTTCCCCCTACCCAGGGCGGGCGCGTTTTTCCCCGGTGACGACGACCGATACAACGCGGTTTGACGGACACTCATCAATCTCGCTCCGCGGCCGTATCTCGTCCGACCACTCGAAACGAATCGAGCGATCATCGTCTCGGGATGACATCATCCGTGTGCGTACAGTACAGATTAGATTCTGGCGTGCGGGAGTGACGTCGATGAGCGTCCAAACAATATCGCAATCGAATTAGAAGCCGGCTTGGTCTGGGCGGTATCAATCACCGTGGGCGGGCTGCGCGACATTGGACTTCAATTAGGCGGGCGGGCGCGTGTGATTGCTCTCACTCCTCTACAAACCAAGGGTTACTTGACCCACTTATTAGTCTCGTCGCGCGCTAACTCTTTGCAAGCTTGGAAATACAGTACTGATTAAATGTCACATCTTATTTGTGCAAAACTCTGTATGAGGTCGCACAAGGTAAACGTCACAAAGGAACTAGTGTTTTAACTGGGAGAGTATTTATTTATCTTTGTGAGAATAAATTGTGAATAGCTAAGCTACTTTATAATTTTTACAACTTTATTCGGCTACGCCTGGGTATTTTTTATTGAAGTTGCGAACAATTATCACTATCACTACATAGTATAAAGCAAAGTCGCTTTCCGCTTCCCGCGTCTGTATGTAATATGTATGTATGTATGTATGTATGTTTGCTTATATCTTTAAAACTACACAACGGATTTTGATGCGGTTTTTTTGAATAAATAGAGTGATTCAAGAGGAAGGTTTATATGTATAATACATGCATAATATAGTAGAGAAACACTGATAATTTTAGAGGTTTCTAATGTGATGTCGTAAATAAACACATTTTTTTGCGCTTACATTGCAAATGCTGGCTGAACCCCACGAGATATATCAAAATAATGTACTACAGTATTGTACACCTTAAAAACGACTACAAAAAAGTCAACGATGGTATTAGAAATGTCTTACGCACAGCGAAGCGGGCACGGGTCAGCTAGTGTTTTATATTATTAACTTTCAGCCTTGTCAAACACCTTCATGTGTTTGAATGGGCTGAATTCGGAAAGTTAATCACGCGGTCGCTAATTTACGCCAGTATTTACAATACCTATTAAGTTTTAATAAAAGAAAAATACTATACTTGACTCGTACTTTTAACTCTACTAGGAATAGAAAGAAATAGAAAGCTTTTGGTTCTGTTATACCAGGGATTTCTTGATAAGCGAATGTGTAACTACTCCTCTATTTACATAGATGTCGGTATAACATCCTTGGAAAACGGCGAACCTTATGAATAAGAAAATTAATGTTACCGTATCATATTCACTTGCTAGACGCTTCCATTATGGAACTATGTACAAATTAACCGGCAACCGTGACGGGAGAGGCGATTAAAATAATGATCGCTAATTAAAATTGTTAATTAAGTTGGACTACTTAGGCGAAGGTGGGTTTGGAATTATTAACACTTTGGTTAAACTGCCGGCGTCGCTGAGCAATATTGTCGTTAAGTTTGTCTGTGTAACTGCAGTTTTGATATTAAGGTGATGCTTGAAATTTTAGTTTTTTGAAATAGGCTGAGTCTACCCGGATAAGACGGAAAAACTGATAAAAAAGCATTATCTTAAAAACCATCAAACTTAAAAAGAAACTCTCTTAGCTAGTTTAATCATACTAGCTACATTAATGTAGCTAGTATGATTATCTAACGAATTGTATAAAAAAAACTGTTTAGCTATTCATAGTTTTGAGTAAAAACTAAATTAGTGTTTTGGAAGAGCCAACTTTGGAAAATAAATCTATCGAGAAAAGTTTCACTAATCGTGTTTCTGTTTTTCTCATAAAAAACAAAACTGTATGTTTTGCGATTATGGAGAAAAAAAAATATTCTGCATTCATCAAAAAAAATATTACTCGTCACGTTTACTAAGAAACATAGGTAACAAGATGGCACGACACTTGAGTGGAATATGATTAAGTCTAGGTGACCGCAAATAGGTCGTGGATTGAATAACACTGCACTGAATAACTGTGCGGTGCAGGTTTCTAAATATGTACAAAGTGATATTATTGTGGCCGCAGAGGGCATTTCGCAACTTCAAGTTTCAACGTCGTGCAAATGAAAGTGAGACATGGAAGGTGCAACTGGCTCCAGTTTTGGCGTCGATTACGTATTGACATTATCACATTTATAATCTCGTGAAATAAGAGTTCGCTATTACGCAAATGGGAACAGCAGTTCGAGCGATAACGATCTTATTTTATCGCAAATCGTTTAACAGATTTTACAAATTGTATAATAAGGTAACTTTGCCAGTAAACATTATAACTTCGTCTTGCACAAATAAGCAAGTTAGTTGTAAGTTGTTTCAAGACGTACCAAGAAGGTTTACGTGTCGGACGATTACGATGACCTTTCATAAACTAATCAAAATACAATCAATAAAGGCCAAGCTGAAGCACATTAACCTATTGATTTTCATAAGTTTCTATGTTATTTTCAAACTTGTATAATGTACAGCTACAAAATTTATATTGCATCAATGTTACAAGATGTTTCAAGAAACATTTGTTAATACTAAATGTGTTTGTATTATGATTTATGTCTCATGCAATATGTCAAATACGTGTCCAAAAGGTACATGTGTACAAATATCGAAATAGCACACACAGGCACGTCTGATTTATTAACACTTTGATAACAAGCTGAAGTCATTCACCATCAATCAATCAAGGTGTCGATGTGTCTATGTAAATGACGGGAGCAATACCCAAGCTGTTGTGTACGTGTGTGTAATACGTAGTGGGTGCATGTGCACAACACACATCTACACAATAGAGTTCCTATAGCACATGCATTGAAATGTATTGATCCCCTAGTGTGCAGATAGCCGCAAGTGTGAATGCTTGGCATACCTGTGATATCCATTACTTTTATACATATCAAAACAGTACAGTTTCCTTCAGACAACATAATTTATTTATTTTGATTATTGATAGCCATCGGGGCTATCGAACAGTTCACTAAGATATTCAAGACACCGCCGGCAATGTACAGACAATAATTGACATTCACCTGAAAGTGGATGGATTTTGCGTGTTAATTGATAGATCTTACAGATGAATATTGAACGAGGTATTTCAAAATGATACACTATTAATATTAGGATATTGGTTTTGGATAAGAAGCTGTTGGGTATATGTAATAGTGCAAAAATATATATTATGCCAACTGTCTCTATTATGACTGACTTTTGACGATAGATAAGAAGCGGAGGTCGTTCGCGATAAACGAATTTGATAATATTAAACGTGCTCTAAGACTGTGCAGACTTTTTAATAAGTTTGAGAACACGACTTCATTTTTACGAGCTCTCCGTCTTAACAGTTCTTTTTTAATTGCCTCTCGACGGACCCGTGTAATGCGCAATTTAATGATGCTTAAAAAATGTAAAATGCATTACTGCACCATCTTTGTTTTACTACTCGCTGAAATGAAATCACATTAAAGTAAGTGGTGTGCATTGTACGGTATCATTTAAGATCCCGTGACACCAATGAGCAAGAAAAAGGAAGACATTTAGGAGATAACATTTGCTAATAAATATTTAAAACCAGAATGAGCATGGTCACCTTTACTTTTTTCGTAACTTTGGGTAATACTAGTTAATACGGCATTCGTGCAGCATGACCCGTACCATACTAAAACAGTCGTAAACGGAACATCCTTCGGGGTGTTTTAACTTAGTAGGTACTTAGACATAGCAGCGTCTTAAGGCGCTCTCGTCAGAATCGTCTCATAAAATAAGACTATTATTACAAGCAATTGTGGCAGTGCAGCAGACTGACACGTTTGAATTATGTAACCATTCGATTCAGCTCAATACATTTAGTTCCGGCTCCGATTCGTTTCGGCATTGAACAAATCAGACACGCGCAAAATAGATATTTTTATCAAAACCAATTGATCTCAATCTACAACCAAATTTTATTTCATGCAATATATTTATCATCCAGATATTTTAGGTATGATGTGGATGGTGAAACAAAGGACGCGATCCATCACCTGCAACCCCCCCTTCATAAGGAATAATGACGTTGAATAAATCCCTTGGTCGGCATAATGTTTCTTTCTTGTCGCCTACGCGATATCCGTCCTGTTTAATTATTAAAATGTCATAATAATCCATGCGAAGAAAAACGTATTTTCGAATTACGCATGCACCCTCACGGTGGCTGTCGCTGGCATCTAATTAGAATATAAATATCTGGCGGTGTTTAACTGACCCTGCCTTTGTAATCTTAATAACTCGACTCCGCAATAAAAGGCAATGCGATGTGAATTCGAGAATACTTGTTTGCGACGAAAACATCACAAAAGTGAGGGTAAATAAAAGGTATGGTATATCATTATGTTTATTCATTTATAGGGTCGTTATAATTTACAGTATTTTTGTTGTTGCTTCCTTTCTCTTCTGTCCCCCCTCCCCCGCCTTTTATTTTATGTTGTGTAGCTGTAAGTAGTTGGAATGCTCTTGCGCATCAAAGCAGTCGTTAAATGTAACGATGATTACCCAAGATTAACTTGCAGACTTTAGTTATACAGCGAATATCTACTTTCTAGAATAAGTTTGTACCTAACGTAACCTTAACTTATTTAATTCCTAATATGTTCTCTTACGTTGCGCGTTGTTAAAAGTGAAGGTTAGTATACTAGAATCGCCGAAATAGAACCGGTTGCATTCAATTGACAGATTGGTTGAGAGCGAGAGCGTTGCAGTCTTCGGCAGCGCCGGGCGACCCGCGGCCGCCATGTGGCCACTTGCAACAATAGCCCACAACCGGTCGCGAGACCGTTACAGACCCGCAGATGAGTTGCCGACGGCCGCGGCTGACCCGTGAATATGCATGAGCCTAGATTTAACCTCGTGTTATAAGATCGCGCTCGCAGAGCGTGGGACCGCGCCAGGTACAACAATCACCTTTTGACATATATGTGAGATCATTTCCTGAACTTAAAGCAAGGCGTCTTTTAAATCGACCTAAAAAAATATATGTATACAGGATGTCTGGACAATAGTGAGACTTCGATCAGAAATAAAAGAAGGTAATAAGGCAGTTAGTTTAGTGGTGCAAAACAGCGAGAAGCCAGTTAATAAAATCACCAATAATCGTAATAAGAGCTTCAACATTATATGATTCATTGAGTTGATACACAATGTAAATTTGAAGCCGATTACGATTAGACAATAGCTCCTCTGGTTCCCCCGTTTGTAAATCTCTTTACTTAATCTATATTTAATTATTGAAAGTTCCTTCTGTTTTTAATTCTATTTTTCGGATAAACGATTCAACGCTACGAAGAAAACAAGATTTTCTCAAACACTAGTTAAAATCTAGGTTACATACAATTTAGCTAACTAGATTATTTCCCTAGTTTCGCCCACAAATGAGCATCTTGCCAGAGCGGGTTGAGTGGCATTGTGAGTGAAATAAACGTACACAAGGAAGTGCTGACATAGAAGCCGAGTCAGACAGAGCGGGGCAGAGCCAGCAAGTCATCAATCAGCTGGGGCCGGGTGCCGCGGGTCAGGCTGGCTGTTCCCTAGGCGCCCGCGCCCCGACCACCTGTCGCGCCCGCCAGCTAGCAGCTATTGCTAATCAGTCACTAAGTTGCGCCAAATCTCTGCTTGACAAGGGACCCCGCGCCGTGCGGGTAATGCTATTTTGACGAAGACGGGTATTAGCTACCGCGATAACCGCGTTTTCCGCAACATACCAATAGCGTGTTTTCGAAACCATATTATTATGCTACTGAGAAACACGCATGCTGTATCATTATTAGTTGTGTCATGTAAGTCCATCGCTTGCCTTAGCTTACCTGCTTCATTAAAGGTCCTTAATCCTATATCACAAGCCCGAAGCCACAAGGAATTTATTGGGGCATCATCACGACGTAATAAAAGTAATTCCAAGGAACTTTTATCGGTTGAACAAAAGAATTATTGCTCATCGACCGTGCGGGAATTCTCGCGTAAAATAGCAGACATTTTTTTTTTAAATAGCGGTAGCTTGTCATTTGAAGCGTTGGTATCGGAGTCCGGGAGGGCGGAGAGCCGCGGCGATCGCTGTAAATTTCATCGCAATAGTGAATGTACACGCGAGACTAAAAATAAACATGGCGGCTACAACGGGTGTAGTCAGGCGATACTGAGATAACTGCTCCAGCATGTATTGCCAACAGCAGATCCGCCACTGATTGTTGTGACAACCGAATGCGCGTCAGACATGCTGTATTTAATTACTCGGGTTAAAATTATCTGGCATTGATCTTATGAGTGGGCGTTGGAAGTATTTTAAATTAATAAACAGAGAAAGTGGGAAATTCGTCTGAGTATGCCACGTGCAATCAAAGTAAATTAATAACCAATATATTTTAATCAAACCTTGCATTTTTACTACAAATACAATGATACCCTCGCTCAGTGTTTACGAAACGAAAGGTTGATTTTTATCAGAATTGTTAAAAACAACAAAACAATTTATGTATAAAAGACAGAGCTGAGTTATATCAGCTTCAAAGTTTTTAGGGTAATAATTTATAGTATGGAACTCTGGCTTGAAATCAGACACGTAAAAACAATTCTAAGCCCTCGAAAACTTTTCAATCTCTTTCATGCGAGGGAAATGTGAGTTCACAGAGATCTTTGTGTAAGTAGGGTCGTTTTGCCTTTAGCTATTTTTTATACTCACTCGTACCTAACCTAGGTGTATTATTTTCATTCTATGTATATATTTTAGAGCCGAACGCTCGATTGGGAGATACTAGATTTTTGTTTCGTAGTTCATAGGTTTAAACAGTCGTGTAACAATCTTTCTATATGTAAATTAATTTAATCGGAAAAGTCACCTTAGTAAGTTGTTAACGTGTGGATAAGGCTGAGAGGATGTTATAGGTGGTCTACTCCATATAAACATGTTCTAGGCTCTACCAGCGCTTCGTAACAGTTTGTTATAACCAAGTTCTAACTAATTATTTACATATCATCTAGTTAGAAAAAAATTAAACAAATCACGCAGAGTGACGCCATATCAGTCAGTACGGCATAGTTATATAAGGTAGTTAACTAAAAAGTGGCTACTAGGGAGAATTTAGTATAGCTCTTTTATGTAATGTATATAATATATAACAAGTAATGGTTACTCGTAGATGTGTTGTGTGGTTTCTTTGTTATATTTATGCTACTAATAGGTTAACCCAAAAGCGGTTTATCCGGTAAATCCATTTCTGCATGATAGTACTAATAATCTGCTAATAAAATTACTGACTACGGACATACATGGTGCATTATCGTATTTGAAAAAAAAGGCTTCGTGACTTATATTTAATATGTATATTTTATTTTCGGTTTTAACGGTAATAATATCAAGAGTTTAATACTCTAACAATACCAAAATATAAAATTCACTTTAAAATTTGTATCAAATATTTGAGTCACATTTGACTGCAAGCCGTTTGTCATCTCCCGACGACGTTATATTGGAAGCGAAGTCTTATGGAACTGTGAGATATGGCCGTGGAGCGAATGCTACAAAAATGTAATGCGCTTACGTCTAACACGTCACGAAAACAAATGGGCAGGGAAATTTCCTCCGTAGCGGGAAATATTGTCTGCATTGAGGCGAGAAAATCATTTTAGCTATGATAATGCGCGGGGCAGCAAAAGTGTGACGAGCAGAAACAAACTCGATTGAAGAGAGGAACGGAGCAATAACGTTGGTCGGCTTCATCTCGGTCAGATCACGTTCGTGGAACAAAAGGAGCGCGCGGCGAGCCGACAGAGGCAAAACGTGCTAAAAAACTTACGTTCAAATGGAGCCTTTTCATACTTAACAAACTCTGTGCGCTTATAGAGCGGCGGCGAACGATGACGCGCCGGTGTCACTATAATATCCATTATGTTTTGCACTGTGTATATTTAACATATCAATGCATTTATGCTATAACGGTAGACATATTTCATGACGATTTTCGGAGGCGACTAAGATGAAAACATTACAAAACGTAAAGGACCAAATGCCTGTTGCGAATGTTCAATGTGACAACTCTATGCTGCATCAAGAAGACATTAGGGGTGGGGTTAGAGAAACGCCAGAGGGCGCATTATTTCGTAATTTATCACGTATCCGATAGCAAAAAGAATATAAATAGACTCTGGTCGACGTTTTTGTCGGATCAAATTGATTTTACTTAAAAAATAAACAAATTATAGAGCAAAGAGTGCTTTAAAAGTAAAATATTATGGCAGCCAATTTTGTTTCTCGACTATTCTCGAGCCGCCATGACTCGTTCGAAATCACCGCATGAACCTTTCATCGCGCGTCGCTACGAGCTTTCAAAAAGCTTTCAGTGGTCGATCGCGTTCGCTATGATTATGAGTGTTGCCGATACACGTTCTGCGATTGGAGTTATGAAGCAAATGCGAATGAATGTAAACCGTTGAATTTTGCGGGCGATGGCTTGAAGCAGCGCGCGTAAACCTTCAATTTGTATGGGTGATTGTGGTGCAACACAAAGTGCGGTTGCCAAGCGCCCGCAGCGGATAATTTGTCGGAAACCGATCGACACCGCGGCCGAAAACTATGCATTTTAAGTCAAATCAATCGATATGCGGTCGGTCGCACACGTGTGCTGGTTGTTTATGTACCGCAGAAACCGCCTTTTTGCGTGAATGCCAAAATGTGGAAGCAACGCATAAAGTGGTATGAAGTTGCTTTTAGGGCATCCCACGAGAGGAGTTAGCTTACGTTAGTAGACGAATGAGGCACAGCTCACGCGGCTTCATTATCGTTACAGTTCAGTGGTCGGCGCCAATTTGAGCGGGTGTGTAACGAGCACTGTGCCCGTCGCGCTCCCTGGACTACGTTAATTGACCTCTCCACCACTCAATATCTTTGTATCAAAACTTAACATTTCTAAATTGTATTCTAAGCGAGTAGAAATACACAAATGTGAACAAAATAATAAGCCTATTATAACTTAGGTATACTTAAGTTTCTTATAGCCGTAAGTAGGCCTCTCTTTGAAATTATTTTACCAAGAAATCCATCTTGTGACGAAAGATGTTACAGCTAAATGCGCGCTTAGGACACAAAATATATATGCTTGGTGACTTAGCCTTAGAATTTTCTTAAGAATTCGGTTCCATTGTTCTGTTGACTACAGTTGTACCTACCTTCCGTGGCCCGTGGCTGCGGGTACCGAGGCGTGCCTGCTCCCGTAACCATAAATATTTTACGGTGCACTCCTTTATGGTATTGTGATTAGATTGTCGCGGCACTGGAGCCACGCGAATCGAAGCTAAAACGTCAAATTTTAAATAATAATAAGGTGAACGCATGTTCTCCGAGTGTTTTGCGTACCGACAATGTAACCACGACCCTTTATATTTGCAAAGCACGAATAAGCTAAACTTAAGAAGAACAAAATGCTATCCTGTGCTTTTTTAATTTTATTCAAAACTCAATTTTAGAAATCGGTTTAATTAAGAATTTTTTACATAACTAAAGTTTGGAACCTTCATTTAAACCTAATTGAAACATTAACAGCCTTCATCGTGAAAATCTATAATGAGAAAGGCTTTGTTTTCTTTGCCAAGTTTTCCTTCATGTTATTTTATCTTCTGCGTAAGTAAATCGGTACATGTAAGGATGTGCGGGTGTTCGATCTAGTCTAACCGTGTGGAGGGAACATGACGTCTACACGATGTCGTAGAAGGGGAAGTGGTAAGGTCGCGTTACGCCGTTTGAAAGTGAGATGCGAGGCGCCAGGAGAGCAACAAATTAAGCCCCCGTGGGGAGTGCGGACGCCCGCCCACATCCCGCGTTGAGAACCACCCGCGATAACGTCTCGCCGAAGGGAAAACTTGAATATTTCCAAGAATTACGTAACCAAATTCGCCGAATAAAAGTTCGAGTACGTGCCCCGACAACTGGCAAAGTATTAGTGAAGTTCACTTTACATTATAATTAGGAGTTTAGAAGCGTTTAATCGACGAATATGTCGCCTACGAGAATACAGTCGATGTTGAAACTTTAGGTAGGTAGGTACATTGAATTCATATTAATGAAATATTAACTTTTTGGAAATCATAATTTGTTTCGTTTAAATATGAGAGAAGATCTTTTTATAAGATCTGAATTGATGGTTTACTGCATTCATTATTATGTAAATACTCGTATGTAGGTACTACAGTATTTTTTTTTCTAAACATTTGTCGAATTCATGCGAATATACGAGTACATTCCCTTTTATTGGCCAATATTTTCCTGTATTACTCTTATATGTATAAAATAAGATGGGAGTCGTCGTTTCACAAGAAAATAAAACTCTTACCGCAGCATTAACTTTATCACATAAAGTCATAAATATTTTCTTCCAATATCACTTCCCCCGCTAGAGGTGCGCCGTTTGTGTGGTGTGTTTTAACATGTCAACTTTAAACTTTATTGCTGCTATTCCATCTTTCTATATTCATTTTAAAACGATCGATTCATTCAATCTTCAGAGAATGATCCTATTGAGAAGAGAACAGTAATTTTCCGATGTTTTGAAATTCCGATCCTGTAAAACAAAGTTGTTTTATAATTGCTATCCACCGTCTGTGTTTGAAACGACATTGCTTTAACGATCAGATTAAACAGGCGCAAAATAATAGAGGCGCGATACAGTTAATGACGGGACTATAAAAAGAAGGAAGAAATCTGCCAATAGCAAAGCGAGTCTATAAAATTAAATGGGTAGAAGGCGTTTTTACAAGTTTATCGAGCGTTCCACATCGGGTAGACGTCTAATGGGCTCACAGGCGCCGCGCACGCTGCCCGTCTGTCTCGGCCGGCTGTGACGTCTGTGCCTGCGCCAAACGCTATTACAACCATTTCAATCGATAAAAGCCTAAAATAAAAATGATACACGTGGCGTCTCACACCTATACTCGAACACTGATTAAAGATCACAATATAAACCGAGCCAGAACAAAAAGTCCGGAATGGCGGCTACTTACAGAAAGCGCCGCGGTTGGCTGCCCCCTATCTCCGCTTTTAATGCGGATTTATTGACTCAAATTAATCGTGTAAGTAGAGAGCCGACCAAGGAAACTTGCGTGAAATGCGATAATGGACTGCAATTTGTTAAAAATCCTGTCAATCGGGGAAAATGTACAATTGTTTTTGTTATTTATTTTTTATTAGTAGAGCTATAGAGTACTAGAATCTTTTTAGTGCTCGCATATTGGCAGTGGGTACAATTTAGATTGAAACAATATAGTAGTGGCTATGCAGGTACTCATCACGACAAATTGAATGAGGCCAAACAAGACAGGGTTATGTTGTGTTTAGGTTTAGTTTAGGAGTTCCTATGACTTTCGAGCTCCATTATCAGACCAGCTCGCTGTTGCCATAATATACATTGTCATCGGAACTTGGAAGGTATGCAAAGTTTCAACTAATCAGACTTTTTACTTAGGAGTTCCGCTGAACTGCTAATGACTCCAATATCAGATCAGCTCACTGTCACCATATTAAGGCATTGTCACTAAAGGGTAGGTATGCCAAGTTTCATCTTAATCGGTTAAAGCAAAGCTGAAATTGGTTTCAAGCACATTTGCAAGATTCGGCCCAAACATACATAGTAGGTATGTATGTAAAAAAGCTTGTAAAATTACCATCTCTCATAAATTATTATCCTCAGATGAAGCTTTTCGGAAGTTATTAACTTACACCTCTAGAGCTTTTTATTCCCTTTTTGCTCACTAAAACAAGAAAAGGTAACAAAAAAATCTTCACCATTAGAAATTTCAGCACAAGTTTCTACGTCAAAGACGGCCGATAAATAACCCTGTACGCTGTCGGCTCGCAACATGTTTTGTGTCAGTGGTGTGCGGTTTCGGGTGCGATGTCGAATGCGACCCGGTCTCCGGAACGACACGTCAGCCCACAATCTCATTTGTGCTTCCCACTACAGAGACACGTAGGAAATGAGATGCGATTAGCTCACCCAGTTCGTTCATCGATTCCTGGGCTTCAATTCTCGTCGCGTACACGACTATCGATCATTATAATGCGCAATGACAAGTGACTGAGACTAGCCACTTGGTACACAAAGTGTCCCAGATGAAATATTTTTTATTCAACGTAATTGGAAACGCGATAAAAAAGCGTACTATAATGGCAGTTGGTAGTAGGTCAGACGTGAAAAGGCTTGATCTCTTAAAAAAATTAGTTTTCACGTGGATAATTAAAAACATTTTAATTGAAACGGCTTAACAAGATACATAACGCCGGCAACCTACATTTTACGAGCATGACTCAATTACAAGGCTTTCACAAACAGAATTATTTGCAACAATATTTTCATTAAACTAATTAGCAAAACGAGTTTACTATAACTGCAGAGTTGTTGCTGGTCACATACCATAAGCAAACACGAAAGGTCGTTATAACAGTAGCGTACAATCATCGGATCTATCGCTAGTAATTTGAGAAAGATATATCACTGTGAAATGGCTTCGCGAACTTTTGGAATAGAAAATTGTGGGGAATAGCAGTGAGTTCTTCGACGGGAGTGATTCCGAGCCGCTTACACTGGCGCCCGCCCCGGGACTGCATAATACATTGCGGCGCATGCACCAGTTTGATCCCTTTCTAGACAAGGTAAGTACGACTGTACCCCGAGTGTAAAGTTCTCTTGATGTTCTCTGCACTTTTCTTAGAAATAAGGACATGAACTAGTAAGGCGCTTTACGGTTTCAAAGTAAATTGACAAAGTTTTCGAGTATGACAACTCTCGTTGTCTTCTTACAATGGAATATCGAGCGTGTTCAATTATTTATGACTAATTGTTCTTGCAGTTCGAACGGGAGTGCGAAGTTTGTGTGCTCTCGGGGTACGAGTATTTCACGGTTGAGTTCATACTTTGTGTCGAAATTATTGAGTTCAAGGTGTCTAATATTTAATGTTGGCAAAGTTTCCAAGTGCCTATAGGAATCGTTATCGTTACACCCCTTGCACAACTACGCAAATCGGGCAGAACAATAACGCATAAAAGTAAGATAGACTAGAAATTGGCCAAACATAGTGTAATTCCCTCTAGTTCATTAAATTGCCTAGAACTCTAACGAAGTTATGTTATAATTATAACACTTATAAATTTTATCAACATTTGCAGACGCCTCCTCATTAGGATTACAAATTACAAATATCAGACAGTGTTTTAACGACTAAACTAAACAATAAGAAACATATTTATGATATTTTGGCTCGATATTTAAAGAACCAAATGTTTTCATAGACTGTTACTAAGGAGACACATTTCAATGTTGTACACCTAATTAATAAGCCTAACGTTCTGCCCGCGGCTTCTTACGCCTGATTCCCGGATAAAATCTCCATTTCACTCTCAGGCTTAAATTTGAGCAAAAAATTATTAATAATATTTATATATTAGGTTTAAAGAAATTCATTCTCAAAAAAGACATTACAGTCACTTACATGAGAAACATAATATTAGGGTAAATAATTAACAAACGTCGCTCAAAACTACATTCAGTGTTCTAAACTAGATAGCTAAACATTGCTTCACTTTTGCACTCATACAATGCATTTAAAGTTATTGTTTTAAGTACATGATTGAGTTGATATATTAATACTTACAAACACACTTTTGCGCATTTATAGTAACACCTAAGGCTATTCAATAACCTTTCTATTTCGTGACAAACCATAAACATTGGTATTATTTTATTCGAAGATCAGAAATTGAAAGATCATCGAAGCCTAAGCAAATAATCTTATTTCAATATTTATGACGAAAGAAAATATGATATCGGAGTTCAGTCAAATTGTATTTTTTTTCTTTACATCTAAAATGGCTATTACATAAAGAACGCAATGATTTAAGTAACTGCTTGTATTGACTTGAAGCTGCATCGAGAGATGACTTCAGGTTTTCGTGAATTTAATGGATTAGTAGTAGAAAATAAATATGTATAATAAGTATGTATTTACAAAGTATTCTATCAGTTATAACTATTTGATTTTGACACGGGTCTTTATCACGTAATTACCTTTAATTTACTTTCCCGACGTCAGTCAGTCTGCCCGCGACCATGGCTATTGTAACATAGTCGAAACGTCGGGAAAGTAAATTAAACGTAATTACGTGATAAAGACCCGTGTCAAAATGAAATAGTTATAACTGATAGAATACTTTGTAAATACATATATCAGTTATCTAGTTCCCATAGTACAAGCTTTACTTATTATGAGGCTAGATGGAACTGTGTAAAAAAAATATCCACCAATATTTATTTATTTATTTAAATAACACCTAACGTTGCAAAAATAAATACATTGGTAACTGCAATATTTTGCAGTTCGTTTTAACACGGTAACTATCCAAACAAAATGTTTTCCGCAAGATAATTCCACGTATAAAATGACCCGTTAATTATGTAAAATACGTTGCTGGTTATAGCACAACAAAACAGCTTTAAAGTGTAGCCCTTTTCACACAATTTGTGAAGATTTAAGTAGGTTTTCATTCCGTTAAGTAAACTTCCAAACCAGCAAGTAATAAAATGTACCTAGGTATACAAATGAGATATCTAAATTGCCATACCTTTCAACACATTTTTAGGGTTCCGTACCCAAAGGGTAAAAACGAGACCCTAATACTAAGATGCTGTCTGTCTGTAACTAGGCAGTATCTCATGAACCGTGATAGCTAGACAGTTGAAATTTTCACAGATTATTTACGTCTGTTGCCGCTATAACAACAAATAATAAAAACAGAAAAAAAAAACATATTTAAGTGGGGCTCCCTTACAACCAGCGTGATTTTTTATATTTAATGGTACGGAACCTTAGTGCGCGAGTCCGACTCGCACTTGGCCGGTTTTTATGTGAAAATGTCTGAAGCTTACTAAAGCTTGAATTTTAATAAGCCAAGTATAAGAAAAACGTCTTACATTTATTTGGCTCTACCTCACGCTAATTTTAATATAATATTTCCAATTAACAATGTAATTTTGCACACTCAGTAATAAGAAAAGAGGTTCGATTAAAAATAATGTTAGTACAAAATATAAAAGTATCGATAATTAATCTTTTATCAATCAATTCGTACTTTAATGCAAAATAAGACTAAATATAATTTTCAACCATAAATATTATTTACAAGACCCTATTAAAACGATAACTTATTATTGACTAATTATATTGAAAATACAGAGTTTACAATCAAAAATAACAGTATTTATGTATGATTTATTTCTACGTTTCTTTATGTAAATTCAGAGAATAGAGAATATTCACTGTTCATGCGCTCACTTTAAATATTTTTTTGACTTTATTGCAATAAAAAGGGTCAAAAAGCAAGTTCGGGTCACAAACTTTCTCATTTGTAACATTTGTAGGTAGTATTAACAAAATGAAAAATAAAAGCTTTCAAACTCATTCCTCACCTAAAGATTCGTTAGACATAAATTATAAAATACTTCCGCAGATGAAACTTACGAATTCTTTTTTTTTTTACATTTTCAGTTTTTCAGCACTGAGCAAAACTTACGAAAGATAAGCGAGATCTTGGTATTTTGCCAGGGAGAGTAATCATGAAAAATATGACAAGGAGACGGCGTAATATTAAAATACGAAATAAATTTTCAGTTAGACAAAATATCACCGAGCGCAAGTAAGATATCCGTAGTTATTGTATTATTAGTGACCCATTGTAGGAGATGATGGTACTGTGGCCTTAGTGATATTTACTTACTTGTATGACAGCTCCAACAATGATATATGACTCCGGGACAAAATCTGCAACAATAAGAAAAATAAACGTGAATGATACGCTCGTAATAATGCTTCCTTATATTGTTATCATTATAGGACTAAGGGATTCGATGCCAGATAATGTTGAGGACAATTTGCTACAGTTGGCGATCAATTTCTAAAGTGATATCATTTAAGTTTACTCGCACACATCGCCGCCTGAATATAAAACTAAACCAATTACAAGTTTTCCAATATGCCCGGCAAATTATACCAATGTTAAACTCGCAATAGCCTCTCAACTCGGCTTCTTGTTGGGAGTTCTACTTAAATTGAAGTTTCGAAAGCTTATACTCGTACGACAACGCACCGTAACTGATTTACAATCGGATACGGTATGATCCATTGTTGTGAGCTGATCTGAAGCAACTCTGTTTTTATTCATGCCTATTTTCAACGGCAGAACTTAAATTGCAAGTGTTTTCATTTTATCTATACGTGTGTATCCATATTTGTTGCACACACGGGCAAGTGGAGGGCTGATATAATAAATCTACAGGCTTTAGTGTTTGCTGTGCAATCACAACGCAATTTTAGCCACATAATTCCTTTTTGCAGCAACGGCGGCGGAACGAAAAAGCTGCGCTTAAAAACTCCATTACAGGCCGGCATTCGTTTCACCGTGATACAATACGCGTTAACCGACAAAATGAGAGCGTGTCGCAGCTAGTTACGGAAATAAAAGCCGTTATTATGAATCGCGAGATGATGCGGTCGGAGTCAGGCAAACACAGTTATTTGCATTGCACTCCGGCCCTTGGCTAGGATTTGTGACATCACAACAGACGCAGTAAGGTCTCGTTCTTTTTAAAATCTTGTCCTCCAGCAATTATTATTTCTAGATTTCGATGTAAATACAGCCAACAACGGAGAGGTGGTTTTTAACAGTGAAACTCCTATAGGGAAATGCTGTGAATTACGACGAGTAATATTTTTATTTTATATCGCTTTTTTCTAAATAACCGCAAATAATAATAAATTGTTTATTTCAGACTTAGTCCATATTATTGTTAGTAACATTGTGACTTATAAACTAATGTTAGTGACATTACAAGATATTATTTTAATCGCTTTGTGTATTGGGTATGCAGTAGCATCCAAAAATTAAACAATATTTAAAATACAAAACATAGTTTTGTTTTGTATGTCAAAGATAACTTAAGGATTTAATCTAGAGATAAATTATAGACAGAAACATGAATGGTGAAACTTTACTCGATAGATTTTTTGTCCAAAGTTGGCTCTTCCAAAACACTAATTTAGTTTTTACTCAAAACTATGAATAGCTAAAGAGATTTATCACTTTTTTCCGTATTATCCGGGTAGACTCAGCCCATAAAAAAAAAACAGTATTTTAAGCATCACCTTAACGTTAAAGTGATGCTTGAAATTCTTCTAAAACTGGACTATTGTGAGTATGCCTAAGTACAGAGGAAGCAGACAAAACCCCGGTGCCAGTTGTCAAACGAGCTGACACGCAATGCTGTGCGTGATGCAGGGTTGAAATGGCGAGGGTGTAGCTAACAGTTACCGATACCAAACGGTACGATGTAAAATTAAAATAATTACTGATTAATGGCACTGCAGCTTTTGCTGTTTCGCAGTTAATTGTGGGATCGGTTTACGAGCTTTTACGGAACTGACGTAACCGTTGCCGATTAAATAAATACATGATTTATATTTGGCAAGCTTATGAATAGTGTTATTAATATAATTGATATTCGTTACATCGTCAGCACCTGCAAAGTTACAACCTTTATTGATAGTCGGGGCGTGTTTTTTTTGTACTACTTCTAGTTTTTTTTATCATACACTGAATGGAAATTTGAGTGCCAAATTAGTTTTATTACTATTTATATTCTAGATAGAAAAAAAAAGGTTGACACGAACAGTCCCGTTGATGAAGATTATTTGTATGAATCGAAACATCGACAATAAATTTTTTGCAATCATAATACCTACTCGTAAATACGCTATAGTTGTCATCATGACGTACTATTAACAAATGGTGACATAGTGACATCATCATCTGCATTATGTGCAGATAAATACAAAAAAATGTATTTTCTCTCTCAAGGTAGCACCTGTTTAGCGAGAGACTGGTCTATCTCGGAATAAGATAGTGTAGATAAGAATCTATAATAAAAATAATAATAAATAATGTTTATTGTCATTAAAAAGAGGTAACAAAGTTCCTATGAAGTCCCTGACTCCTGAGCTAGGTACGTAGACCTGTGTTACAGAAGTCAGTGTCTTCTCCCATATATGGTTGCAATAAATGTTTATGACAAGTACATAGTGTTTAAGTAAGTATGTACTGTAGTTAATAATAATTAAAAAAGAGGTAAGTATAAGAATATTGTGTTTGAATATGAGTACCTATGGTTTTGAATGTTTTATGTGTGTGTGTTTGTGTGTGTGTGTGTGTGTGTGTGTATGTGTGTGGGTGAGTGAGTGTTTGTTTGAATGAATGTAATGTGTAATGTGATCGAGATACTTTCATTTTAGAGATTCTAGCAATAATTCAGATCAATTCAAATCTATGGCACATGGTTATAGTTTTCATCTGTATCAATGTGTGTAAAAATCCAAAGCATTCTAATTGGAAAACTCAGAGTCACTAATCTTCGTATTCAAGAACGACACTATGAGAACACGCACCCACAGGGCGTCTTTTTGAATGGCTTACCCTCGTATTCAAGAACGACACTATGAGAACACGCACCCACAGTGGACGAAATATTTTTTCATAAACATCACTTTATGTGTTGAGCGACACTATGGTGCACAGTGCACACTACTGTGTGCCTCTAGAGCTCAACTTTGGCTAGAGGCACACGACAATGTGCCTGTCACACTATGCAGTGGCGCACAACACATAGTGATTTTTATGAAAAAAAATTTCGTCCACTGTGGGTGCGTGTTCTCATAGTGTCGTTCTTGAATACGAGGGTAAGCCATTCAAAAAGACGCCAGAAAGTGAAAAGAAAACTCAATTGGCACAAAACGCTCACGTGTCGGCCTTTGTCTCCCGCCTGCCACGGAACTAGCTCAAGCCTTTGAATTCCGTCACCGCTCTCCATTTCAAGCTTCTAAAAAGACGCGTGAAACTTGCACACTTGGAGTTACTTAGGGAGCAACTTTGGAGTCTGCGTTGTCTAATCAGATGTAAGTGTTCTGGATAGGCATAGTTCTAATGAATAGTTTACCTAACTTATAATAAAGGAAAGTTGTATTATTAGTGGTAATAATAGCCTTGCAACCTGTCACGTATGCCAAATGTTGTATTTAGACGTGCCTTTTAGACATCTTAAAGGATTTGAGCGCTTGAAGTTCTAAGAGGATGTCTTATTAATACAGTTGTGATCCTATTTCTTTTCTATTTATATTGTTAATAATAACTTTTTTTCATTGTTCATGTGTTAGTTCATTTTAATTTTGTTACTCACTAAAAGTATAATTTGTGGCAGGTATACTCTAGTTTGTTTGTATTGTTTCTAGGTGTATTATATACGATCGCAAAATCACGCCTATTTGAATAAGGGTCATTAATGTCAATGGCATTGGAGCTAAATATATGACATCCAAGAATTTGCATTGAATTGAATAAGTTGCCGAAGAGGATGCATGAATCGCATTTGAACGTTAATAAAAGTCAAGGTTAGTACATGCCATTCAGAAGTTGATAAAAATAAATAAATCTACACAAGTATTCTCCATTTGACGCTTGTGGCTTTAGAATTATAAAGTTATTAATTTTTTTTGATGAATGCATATAATAGTTTTTTCTCAATAACCGCAAAACATACAGTTTTGTTTTTTTATGACTAGGATAACTTAAGGTTTTAATCTAGATAAATTATAGAAAGAAACACGATTGGTGAAACTTATCTCGATATATTTATTTTCCAAAGTTGGCTCTTCCAAAACTCTAATTTCGTTTTTACTTAAAACTATGAATAGCTAAAGAGTTCAGTTTTATATAATTCGTTAGATAATCATACTAGCTACATAAATAAAAGACAGTTTCTTCTTAAGTTTGATGGTTTTAAAGAGAATGCGGTTTTTATCACTTTTTCCGTGTCAAGTGTCACTTTTTCACTTTTTCAAGCATCACCTAACAGACTAGACAGACAGACTGACTTTTCATCTTATGTATATATTTTATTTTGGTAAACATTATTTTTAAATACGATATGACGCTATTTGTAAATCAGGTAAATGCTGATAATTTACCTGGCACAACCATTTTGTTCAAAATTGTTTATTTTTGGAACGAAGTTCCTTATCGCGCGTTGTGAAAGGGGGCTAGACGGAAAAAATTCTTACGAAAAGTTGTCACGAAAAGTTGTCACGACACTTTTTTGCTATAGTATATCTATTAATATATATTAGTGATGTAACGAATGTCATTTCTTGAGCATTCGCGAATGCGAATGCGAATGCGAATATTTGCTACTGACATTCGCGAATGCGAATGCGAATGCGAATAATCCGTTTACTTGACTTGAAGGAGAAAAGCTTTTATTTTTAAAGTTTAATATTTCGCTACTGAAGTTTAATTATTAAAATAGACAAATAGGTAAACAAAAGTCGGAAAAAGTGATAAAACTGCATAATCATGAAAACCATCAAAAAAAATTGTCTTTAATTTAGATCTAACGAATTATGTAAAAATGAACTATTTAGCTATTCATAGTTTTGATTAAAAACTAAACTAGTGTTTTTGAAGAGCTAACTTTGGAAAATAAATCTATCGAGAAAAGTTTCACCAATCGTATTTCTGTCTTTAATTTATCTAGATTAAATCTAGTTATTTTTCAAACTATCGTGATTAGTAGACATAACTATTGATTTTAACACGGCTATAGACTCTCTAATTCTTGGAATCCTGTGGTCACTATGTGTGGGCGTCGTGACAGACCATCTAAGTGCGTAGATACGGTTAGTGTGGTGTGTCGTAACACGAACATGGACATTTCTATTTCTGAAGACCAAGTGAGGGTAGTTTCGTCAACTGCCTCCGCTTCTCGACGGTAGCATCGTGTTCTCCAGTCTGCCCGCGACCATGGCTATTGTAACATAGCCGAAACGTCGGGAAAATAAATTAAAGGTAAAAACGTGATAAACACCCGTGTTAAAATCAATAGTTAAATCTAGTTATCTTTGTCATAAAAAACAAAACTGTATGTTTTGCGGTTATTGAGAAAAAACGATTCTGCATTCATCCAAAACATTTATTACTCGTCTTAATGTTTTTAGTTTCGTTCATGAAGATGATTATCTAACATTCAAAACTTATGTAAAAACTAATAAAAGTTTCAGAGAAGAATTGGTTTTAGTTTGTTTACATTGCATTATATTTTTTTTGTTTTCTAAGTTCTAATGAGAAGTTAATTGTTAATTAGTATAAATCTGAATCGTAAGCTTAATTACTGAAAGTAGATGGTAAATAAATAATACCAAATGATAAAGTAAAGTCTGATTAATGTGATTACGAGGTTAACTTATTTTTTCTAATAATACAAAAATAAGAAATGAATGGATTTTGATTTTATTAACCTAGTATTATCTCCAAATTATATTTTTTTTCCAATATACATATTCGCAAAACATTCGCTCGAAATTTGCGAATGCGAATGCGAATGCGAATATGCAAAAATATGCGAATATTCGCGAATGCGAATGCGAATATTCGTTACATCACTAATATATATATCTATTAATTGTGTCGAGGTCGAGGTCGAGGTGGAGGTCGAGATGGAGGTGGAGGTCGAGGTCGAGGTGGAGGTCGAGGTCGAGGTCGAGGTCGAGGTCGAGGTCGAGGTCGAGGTCGAAGTCGAAGTCGAAGTCGAAGTCGAAGTCAAAGTTGATTCCCCTTCCCATGTCCCACGTTATTTTGTGAGAACTTCGTTCCATCCGGGTGTCCCTTGACACCTCTCAAGTTTTTTTTGTGTTTATTAACCTGTGGCCAGCGGACCCCTGGGGGTATGTCTTATCTATGAGGTGTGAACTGTGTAAACTTAACTGTGAAAAGGCATTATCTGCTCTTGTATTATCAAAAACAGATTACAATTGGAATTCGATTTGAAATTACAACTAAGTAGGTAATGACATCAACAAAAATATTTGGTTGCAAAATAGCAGCACTAACCTTTACATTAATTTATGAAAAAAAAAAATATTTTGCAGTACTAAAAAAAATTGTCCTAAACTTATTCCTGTGTTAACCTTACCAAAAAAATTACATACACGTAGCAGTTCTCTTAAAAAATTTCTCTTAAAAATTGTAAGAAAAAACTAAAATTTTAAGAAATAACATAACGTGTGCGCCCATACTTTTTTTTTGTTAGACCATAGTCTGGGGGCACGGCAGTGCCCCCGCCAAGTCTAGCAAAAAGCGGCACGGCCGTACCATCCTTTTCTCGAAGCAGTTCAGGCCATTTTCGACCCCCTATAACTTCGTTGTGGATAAAACTAGAAGCCTGAATTTTCAGTAACCAAGCAGGCATAGTATAAACTCGGTATATTTCAAATTTCATTCAATTTGAACCAGTAGTTTAAGAATTATAACTAGTCAAAGTTTCCTATTTTGTCACTCACTCACTCACTCACTCACTCACTGACTGACCGATCATCAAAAGTTTAAGGCACTTCTAGCAGACATAGAAGCTTCAAATTTTGAATACAATTAGTGGTTTGTGTATAAATCAAGTCATTTCGATCCAGTTTTCTAGATATACCGACTGCATAAATAACTTTGTAACCCCATATAAATATATAGGATTACAAAGTTACATTTGCAGTTAGGCACCTAGTTATGATTATGTCCAAAGGTAACTTGTAAAATGGTCAACGGAATGATAGTAGAAGGTACCGGAAAGGAAAAAAAACCGGCCAAGTGCGAGTCGGACTCGCGCACGAAGGGTTCCGTACTATTATTTATAAAAAACGGCAAATAAATCACGTTTGTTGTATGAGAGCCCCACTTAAATATTTATTTTATTCTGTTTTTAGTATTTGTTGTTATAGCAACAACAGAAATACATCATCTGTAAAAAAAATTACTGTCTAACTATCATGGTTCATTCAGACCTGTGACAGATAGACGGACAGACAGATGGACAGCGGAGTCTTAGTAACAGGGTCCCGTTTTTAACCTTTGGGTACGGAACTCTAAAAACTAGGACTATCTTCAAAAATAAATGAGATGCTATCAAAAACATAACTTGTAAAAAAAGCCAAGTCTCGCAACGCAACTCAGTTCTTCTACCGTAAAAAGTTGTGAGATCCATGTAATACCAAGTCGGTTAATTTAATCAGTTCCTACTTTAAGGGTCCTTCTGCCTTATGTTATTACGTAATTAGCTAACCTTTACGTAATAACTTAAGACAGAAGGACCCTTATAGTAGGAACTGATTAAATTAACCGACTTGGTATTACATGGATCTCACAACTTTTTACGGTAGAAGAACTGAGTTGCGTTGCGAGACTTGGCTTTTTTTACAAGTTATGTTTTTGATAGCATTTATCTTTATCCAAATAAAATAAACATTCTTCATTGTCAAGTAAATAACATGTAGATACTATTTGCATTTCAAAGCATGCAATTTGACCGTATGCTTAGAGCTAGCATGAAATTTAAAAATACGCTGTGGTTTAGGTAGCGCGAATGCAAGGGTGCGCAAAGGGGTGATAAAGTTATTATCGGAAATTCTCAACGCATGTTGCTGCGAATAAAAACATAGGTAATATTTTTTAAAGTCTTTATACTCGCGAAATAGTCTATCAACCGTCTAAAGGTGTGACCAGACATTGCGCGGCAATCGAGCGCGGCATACCTGCCGCAATTGCCATTTTCTAAAAACTTGAACAAACGCCCCACAGGCGCGGCAGGTCGCTCGCGGCTGTCGCCCAAACATAGCGCGGCTGCTGCGCTCGATTGCCGCGTAATGTCTGGTCACACCTTAACATGCTTATCTGCAATATATTACCAATTCATGTCCCAAGTATTCCATAGTATTCTGAAAAGCGGCGATGAGCATGCAACATGTCACGTAAGGAATGCTAACTTCTACAAAATGTGGGCATGAGCCAAATATAATCTTCAAAGGATTTAAGCGCCTGGAGATCTGAGAGGATGTCTACCTTACTTGGGGATTACAGTCCTGATCCTATTTTTTTTTAATGTTTCAATTCGTTATTTCATTATTTTGTTAAGTGAAACCTGTGACCGATAGCACATCCCTGTATTTAGGGGGAGATAGTGGGTTCAGGTCCCATGTACACTCGATCGATAACGTTTTCGGATCTTATACTTAAATCTCTCTACTAACTTTTTCAGTAAAATTATCTAAAATTATCCTTTATTTCAGTTGCGTTCTCACTAAGCTGAGAGTGAAGGAATAAAACTAAACTTCGCGACTCTAGCCAGACAACAATAGACAAAACTTATTTAAAGGGAAGAATCTGTCCTATCTATGCAAGTTTCAAGACATTTCAAGACATACGCGTAAGATATGGTTAGGATCAAACTTCTTATCTCAAGAGCCAGAATACCCTGAAAAGCTCCTGAGTTTTCCCAAACATTTTCACTCAACGTATATTGCTGAAATGTTATCATGTGAAAGGATATAAAGTGATATTATCATTAAATATAAAATATTGATTAAGTATCAAAAATATTATTATCATCATGCTAATTTGCCAGAATATGAACCATAACGGAACTAATAGTGAGCGATTTTCATATTAATCTACACAAAAATTATCTTTGTCCGTGTCGCTGGTAAGATTACTACGATCATGTTATAGCCATGGTGTGTACGTCGGTAGAGAGCTTTAAAGTTCAATCGAAGTGCGCGACACGTCTTCGTACGTAAAAGTCGTCGAAAAGTACTAGTACGACTATCACAAAAGCACGTGCGGCCTGAACCTTCCCACTTCCCGGAGGACACCGCGACGTTATTTAGGGGTGTTTCTAAAAGGTAAGGTGTGTCGTCTCAGACCCAGGGGAATTCACTACGCTTTAAAGCTGGTAATTTGATGTGAGTCTTTCGAGATTTTTCCATCTTCTCGGGTCGTTCGGGGAGCTGGCGGATTAGGCCACGCACGGGCACGAGGGCGGCGACGCGCCAGATTAATGTCGCGAGCTTTGCGCCAAATTTAAAATGTCACGTTCCATTTTTCCAACCAACATGGCCCGTCACCGACTTGAGCATTAAATACCGCCGATTGTACGCATTCCCGACTCCAGGAAGGTTGACAACAGTGAATGTTTTGTGGGTATTTTAAGGGGCTACAAATTTTCTTTTGTGTTAAAAAAAAGAGCAAAATAAATGATAATAGATGCAGAACAAACAGTTTTTCATCTAGTGCAGACAATTTACAAACAAAGCACAAATATGTAATAAATTATGATGACGTAATATGACTGAAGATTAATTTGGAAATTCTAACCAAGAATTTATCCCATCGAGACAAAATTAAATGGAACAGAAAAAAACATCAAGGGTCAATGCTTCGTTTGTATCTACAGCTACAGCACACATGAACACGTACTATCCCAAGTGTAGTCAACATGGAAACAGGGCGTAGAAAAAAGGCAAAGTCGTAAAACTGGCGCCCACCAAATAAGGCCGGCGTGGCACCGAGCGGGCCGCTCGGAGTCGTCCTTGACTCCCGGCCAAATGACATAAGTTGGCCCATGGGCGCGGATTGTTGACTAATCGATAAACAAGACGGAATGGATGAAGACTCGGCATCGTCGAATCGCCGCACCCACGCAAACCTATCAACTTGTCGACTAGTTTGGTCATGATTCCATAAAAACTTAAAAATATTAGTAAAACCAAACCTCAAGGTCTTCAACAAAGCTTTATATTTGTCCCAATTTCAACTGCAGAGGAAACCAGTGTAAAACTTGTTATAATTAATGCGACTCACAAATCAGGCATTATATTATTAAACCAGATATAAATGTTAACATCTTAAAGGCGGACAACATTATTAATTTAATATCCGCTCATATCACTGGAATCAACCGGCATTTCGTAACTTACAGGGAAAACTCTCATAACATCTACCTTAATCCCCAGCAGGCATCACATAAGTCTAAAACTTTTCCAATTTTCATATTTCCCCAGAAGTCAACATTTATAAAGAGCCCTAATTTTAATAATTTCACATTTATAGTACCTACATGGAGTGCGTGTCCGTAACAGCCATAAAATGTGCGTGCGGGTGGAAATTGATGCGATGGGATATAGTGTAAATTTTCGCCTTATTATCGTTGCCTTGAATTTTGATAGACGTAAATGGGCTTAACTTGACACACTTTTCACATGGAAAAGTTGGAGTGTCTTTATTGCAGAGAAGTGAGATATTTGTTTGAGTTTTGACTTTTAACTTTTTGCAGGTAGAAAATAAACACAGTACCCTAAACACCAAATTAGGCGTATAATCCGTGTCCTCGCTCATAATCTCTGTCGCGTGAGGATTATGCGTTGATGCGTTAATTTGTCCCTAAAGGTATGATCTTTCTTGCTCCTTGTATGTATATACAAACTGTTATTGTAGAAGGGTTTGATAATATTCGGTTGAAACGTGCAACGCGTCTAGTGAAGACTAAAGACCTAGTCGCCTTCGAAAGGATTAGCATGCGTGGCTGGTGTCAAGTTCATTGGCAAAATCCCACGCTCGCCCTCATGGCTGCAACAAGGTGACTGACTTCGGTATAACATACGGCTTTGAGACGACCTGTATAGCTGTGGCTAATTAGACGTCTAGGTATGAAATTTATTTGCCGAAGATCGTTGACATTTTGTTATCAAGTTCAATTAAATTTCAATACGAATTAGAAATATACTCAATATTAAGGTTATAAGGCAGACTGAAATATTAATGTTTTTTTTTAGTTCTTTCAAATTTCAAATTTATTTATTTGGAACAAAATAACATTGGTATACAAAAAACAAGTGAAAAACGATGACAACTGCAAAAGTAAAAACTGAGTAGCAGAGTCAACGCCCTCCTCCAGAGCATAACGAAAACAATGTTCCACGAAAATACGGGTTTAACTTAAAAATAAAATACTAAAAATGACTATAAAGTTCTTTGATTGATATCAGTAGCTACTTAAAGCTCTTTATAATCTTATACTATAGTAGTATAAGATTATGGAACGCTAACTACTTCAAAATGTGGGCATGTGCCATATAAATATGATGTTTAGACATGCCTCTGACTAACCCCCTCTAGACATCTTCAAAGGATCTAAGCTCCTGGAGATCTGAGAGGAGGTCTACCGTACTTGGGGATAACAGTCGTAATCCTATTTATTTTAGTAGTAGTAGTAGTAATGTTGTCATCATAATTATTTCATAGACGAAATTCACAGTGTAATAGAGCTTATTAGCGACTTTAGTTAAGCTGGTCTTAGCTTTCTGAAATATTAAGTTCTGATTTCCTTTGTATATTTGGTGTTTAGTTACAAATAGTTCGAATCGATGGAGTATCAACCCCGCCAGTGCGTTGACACTCCACCCATGTGGGTAGTCCAGTATCGCGTCGCGCGTCACAGCGAACGAATCAATGATTCATCGATAGATCGATCCGACAAAGCGCATTAGCGAGGCGTTCGCTAAATGTTCGGTCCACTTCAGTACGTAAACCAAGGCGTAATCCGTAGGGCGGCACTTAGCAAGCACCACAAGCTCCGCTCTCTAATTGCAGGCTAGCTAATCTGTTTGTGTTTGTGAACGCATCGCATTACTGGCACTGGCATAAATTTTGACTGATCGACTGGCCAATGAAGTGAACCGGTTAAGCAATGAGATTCTATTAGCAATTTAGCGTTACTTTTCTTACTTTAACGTGGCCCAAGCAGCATTGGTCAGATCAGCGGCGATCTCGCCTTGTGAGAGAGATACGAGTATTGATGAGCTATGATTGTGATGATGTTCAAAATACTAAATGCCAAGCATCACATCGTCACAGAATCTAAATCAGTTCAAGTCAACTTAATAAAGGTAAAAAAACTTTAGACCGTAACAAAGTGTTAATTAGTCTACAAGGAGAAGAACTCCTATGCTATACTAGCGCATACACCGAGCAAACAGAAAAATAATATAACGCTTCATAAAATTACTACGATGAAAAAAACAGGATAGAGTTTTTAAATCCAAACACGCTTGAACCCGTGCAACTGCGGCTTTGGTGGCCAATGAATTTCTGACATCATTTTATAATTAATTAATTACCTACATATTATGATAAATCAGTAACTCAAATAAAACCTGTACCGCCACATTTTGCAAAAACGTGTTACGACACCGCAATCCAGATGAAGAAACATTATTTTTTCGATTTAAAGACTGTCAGATATTCATTTGTTTGTATGAAGATATTTTACTCGAGGAGTATTAAAAAGATTTTGATAGAAACTGTAACATCTAATAGCTGTATAACTGGAGGTATAATTTATTTTTCTACGTTATCTAGAAATCAAATTATGAAAGAAAACGTATTAGTTCCACAAGAACGAAGTCGTTAAAGCGAACAGTTAAAGCTAGTAAAAATAATAAAATCACTGATTTTTGAGTGAAATACATAAGAAGAGAGCAACCGAGCTTTGGTTTGGTTTAACGATGCTATTATTTCATACAACCGGTGTTCAGCGATAACATTATACAAAACAAAACAAACAAGTTTTATAAAACGAATGCACTCACCAGCTAAGAGCAGTAAATGGAAGAAGCACCAGAAAAGTTTAGAAATTACCATCATTGTGTACAATTGCTTCTTCGTTCAAAAGAGTAAGCAAGTGGCACTTTACAAATACAATGGGTACGCACTCGACTTGAGATTTTATAAGTATACGCGTATCAGAACAATTCTTTTTTGGGGTATTGCGATTAAAATAGCTTACTGGGAATTGTAACAAAAGCTAGTTCAAGAAAAACACGGAAAAATTACATATTTCGTAACATCAGCATGAGCATGCAAATTTATGATTGCGTTAGGTATAAAAACTAAATCGACAAGTGTTAATCGGACTAGTAAAATCGGGGTCTGCACGGCACCATAACTAAGTAAATACCCATTTTATTTTATAATTATAGATACTCACGTAAAGTCTCGATAATATCAAAATTTAAGTTTTGCATAATCTATAAAGTATCGAATGGCGGTTTTTTTTGCAATTTTTATTAAACTAATCTTTTTAGGGTACCCAAAGGGTAAAAACGGGTCCCTATTACTAAGGCTGCGCTGTCCGTCTGTACGTATGTCTGGCTGTCATAAGGCTGTATCTCATGAACCGTGATAGCTAGACAGTTTGAAATTTTCACAGATAATGTATTTCTGTTGCCGCTATAACAACAAATACTAAAAACAGAATAAAATAAATATTTAAGTAGGGCTCCCATACAACAAACGATATTTTTTGCCGTTTTTTTATAGATGACGATACGGAACACTTCGTGCGCGAGTCCGACTCGCACTTAACCGGTTCCTTTTTTATTTACAGAACGTATATTTTTGGCCATTTTTTTAATTATGATACATTACATTAAATTGCAAAAAATATATATTTTTGGGATTTTACTGACCTTACTAAAGGTGGTTACTAGGGCTAGGTCTAGAAATAAACAATTAATGAAATTTATGCAATGAGTAGCAGATAGCACAGTGATAAGTACCTTAGAGTAAGATAACCTTGAAGTGCTTGTGAGCTGATAATAACAATATTGCGCTTTCATAAACGTAGAAGTGCTCAGGTCAAAGAACGATGTGATTGACGGATGAAAATAAAAGTTATTTACAAGACTTATCTCCATATTCTTAGTTGTAACATCGAAATATCTCCACGTCACCTCGACCTCGAAATCGTGTTTTAATAGTTGATAAAATTACCTCGAGTTTGCCTCTAGTCGAGGATTCCTCAGTCAACAGAACTGTCAACTAAAGGTACCTCGATATATATCTTGACATTCCTCGACAGCTTCTGAGCGACGCATGCGTGTGACAGAATGTTTGATGAAAATCTCCTCGAACTGATGACGTTATGACGTAATTGAGGAACCTCCAAAATATTGTTTTACGATACCAAACAAGAGTAACTTTTTGAAGGGAAAGTTCGAGGGGCATCGAAAGAGTTTGAGTCAAGGTAGAGTCGAGGTTACAACTAAGAATATGGGTTTTTTTTTATTATTTTAATATAATCACAACGATCACTTTGAAACGTCTTAGGAACTAGGTGAAGCTACGCCGATTTCACGCGACCAAGCCTAGAAGAATCAGGCAACAAACACGGCTTGGGGTCTACCTTTTTTTAATGAATTAGACATGAAACTCTTTAGTAATAAAACATGACGTAGAATTACAAGCTGTTGTTGCTGATATTTAGTGAACGTAAGCGAATCGGAAACAACAGTTCGTTATAATAATGTAAATATTGCCATAAGTACTCAATGCAATGATCTATTGGGTAAATTATCCTCGGTATCTGTGCCTTTTTATCTTGGCTCTAGACAAAAACAGATTGGACTTGAGTCATTCCATTACTCATATTGAAGTCGGGGCTAGTCAACCTATTTAGTTATTGTATTGTTTCGATATGGCCCCTTGAAAGTTATTCGTGCATTAAAATTGCGGATGTAATAAGTGCGTATACAAATGTGAAGATGGGCATTCTATTGTGATGCCAACGTATCCTCAGCGCAATATTTTACCATCACCATTGTGTTCAGTGGTGCATATTGTCTGAGAGGTAAACATTTATTGATAGATTTATTCATCAAGTTGCTTAGTCCCGGGTAGGCGACGACAAAATTACACGCTGAGTAATCGGGTGAGTCTGCTGCTCGTTTCGCTCGATGATTTAGTTTTATGGGCGCTATTTTTTGTTCATACCCGAATGACTGATTCCCTAGTTAGGTTCTGTTCTTATATTATTTCCTTTCACCGAAGCACATCGCTATATATATGCCTCAATATTTGTGTGATAAACATAGATATTTGTTCTGTGATAATATGTGATAATAAGTATGTATTTACAAAAAAAAAGTATGTAAATATTCTATCAGTTATCTCGTTTCCATAATACAAGCATTGCTAAGTTTAGGGCTAGTTTGCACTGTGTGTAAAGCCCGCCAATATTTATTTATTTATTTATTATCTTTCGTCTCGCTCGTATTTTTAAGGTACGAGTATACTTCTAGGGTACAGTTAGTAATGAAAACGTCGCATTAAAGTCGCCCACTGAATAATCAGATTGGCCTAATGGAGCAAAGTGATTGTAGTGGAAATGGTGGACTGGACCAATATTGCAGTAGCCTCGGGCCTCACTTGGCCTTCAGTTTTCTAATAGCCGAAAGTATGAGTCAGCACTGTTGCCACAATGCTATGTTGTAACATAACGTACTGCAACGGTCTGTTTTTTTCTATGGAACGAACGTGTCTCAAAACAAAATATTCAGCTCCTTGTATTAAGTAGATCTTTTACTTATTTAGTATTCTGAAAGTTCTAAGCGAGCATTCGCCCGTCCACGTAGTAAAATGCAAATGCATCAACAAGCGAACATATTTGTTCTGTGGATGATTGGTAGAATTTGCCGAACGAACGCTCGCCCGCTCTTTCATTGAGTGAAAACGGCGTCACAAGGCTAACATGTATTGTACCCCACGAAAAAACTCTACAGCTAATCCAATTTTCATAAATTTAGAGTTTTCCGCGCTCAACAAAATAAAATATTTGTTTTGAGCGAGCGCGGCAACGCGTTCAAACATTCGCTCAGCAGGTAAGTGAAAACGCGGCTTTAGGTTTGTCAAGTTCCTAGCATAAATGTTTTTATTAAAAAAGCCAGACAGCATAAAAAGACTTGATAATGTTTTAGACCCGGAATGACTTGACATTAGATAAATTATAGGCAACAATGGCGCTCGCTAACTAGAAAGTGAATCGAACCGGTGTCGAGAATGGTCTTTCCGATCGTATCGATCTCAGGTTCGTTACCCCCTTCATTATTCTCCCTATCACAATAAGGCCATTTTACTACATTAACGCACGCCTTTTGCAGTAAATCTCAAAGCCAATCAACGAGATCATCTATTCGCTCACAAAAAGGTTTTTTTTTTGCTTCGAAGGTTATTCAAATAAAGTTGATCTTTTCTTTTTTCGATTCTGGATGAAAAGAGGTCAATGCTCACGTTCCGGACACTGTCTTTTAATTCGGCGACTTTTATGGCCTCCGCCGCAACTTGCAATAAATTAGCCCTTTACGGAAAAATGGACATCTGCTCCTCTGGAGGAAAAAATCCCTCCTTGGAAGTAAAAGGATAGAATTTACGATCAGTATAGTCGTGGGTAGACGGAGGTCGCCCACGAGTCGCATGCAAATTGCTCCATTGGAGCGGAGTGGCGTGCTGGTAGGCAGCAGGCGAGATTAAAATCGAACTACCTCGCGACCCCTGGCCGGCCGGTTTCGCCCCGCGATGCCAAAATGCCGCGGTTGCCGCGTCGATCGCACTCGTTCCGTTTTTACAAGCTTTTTGTTCCATTGGTTGTTTAGAAAAAGTTAACGGCGAAAATATTCGTTCGCTCAAAAACTATCGGAATAATCAACAATCAATTCCTGAAATAGCTCGACTAAACTAAAGCGAGAGCTATTTCAAATATGTTAAAAGAAAAGCACATCTAAAAGCATGTCTGTAGGTATTTAAACTGAACACGACTTAGTGAAATTACAAATATAGAGTTTCTCATTTAGAGAGTTCGTTCTGATTCAACGCGACGAGCTCTATCCAAATATAGAATTATTCAGTGCACCTCGTATTAACGTCTGCTAGTCGGATTAGTTAGGTATATCGAAGCTAGAATTGGGTCTGATATTTAGAGCAAACCTTAACGTATTACTTGTCAAACGATGGTAAAGATGGTCTGATCAAATATTATGGCTGTTCTAGGTAAATCTGACTCTTGCACTAGTCATAAAATTTACTTAGTTTGCTAACATCGGGATAAGCAAGTGATAAATAACATCTATCGACATTTTACAAACATATTAGGTAATCATTTAATCTAACATTAAGGCGGTGTCTGCCCACAAGAAGGCGCTTGCAAAGTTGAAACGTTGGGCAACAGTTCAATGGGCTTATTGCAATAGATCACGCGAGTAATGCCACATACTTGCAAGCGTGAATGAATTCTTCTTTACACAAAGATATTATAATAAGTTCAACTTATCACTCTTGCCTCGGAAAGATTGGCATTAAAAATTTCCAGAGAAAATAGACTAAAGCAAAATATTTTATAAAGTTGTTGGGAAAAGGTCCATCTTGCCACTTCTTACAAATATAAATTAATTCCCGCTGCGCCCCGGCAAGGACACAAGGAACACTACAAAGTAATATAAACTGCACAAGCAACAGACAATTATTGCAAAACGATAAACGAAACAAAATAATAATAGGTACTAAGTGAACCAGATACCTACTGATAGTTCTTCGGGGTGCGATATAGAACTGATATTCGTACGAATTTATGACTTAACATACCAAAAGGAATTGCATGGAAGCAATAAAACCAGCAAATTCAGTTGTCGTCTCGCCCACGCGGCAGACTTTAGGCGCCGCGCATATAGGTTTTATTTGTGCCTAGGTTCCGTAGGTTATGAATAGAACGGGGGATGTTCTGTAATAACATAAAAAGCTAGATCATGATTAAGTATGATTACGTATCAAATCGCGACGTTATTGGCACAGGCTTTTATCATCCGAGTATAATTTGTAGACTATGGATTTGACGAGGCCAAAAACAAGCATTTGAAAGTTTGCATATGACTTACATACTTTGATATGATATAGTCAGAAGTATACAATCTTACAAGTTAATAGCTTTATCGTAAAATGTAATATTTATTAGACCATAACCAAGGAATTCAGCTTCACCTTGTAACTGGACACCGTTTCTTGGACGTATCGAATTACCAAACGTGAGTTCTGGAAACAGCAATCAATCAAAACAAAGTGAATGAGCTGTTTCAAGTTACGAGTAATTTTAAATGAATTAATATAACGTAATTTATGTAAATTGTCATGTATCAATCGAGCCCTAGACGAGTGAAAATGCATGCATAATAATGTTTTTATCTCATCAAAAGTATTCAAGCATTCTGGCTCATTAGCATCAGAGTTATTACGTCGACACCCCATACTGCCATGACGTTTCGTATGCATTGATGATTTTTAGGGTTCCGTATCCAAAGGGTAAAAACGGAACCCTATTACTAAGACTTCGCTGTCCTTCTGTCTGTCACAGGGCTGTATCTCATAAACAGTGATAGCTAGACAGTTGAAATTTTCACAGATTATGTATTTCTGTTGCTGCTATTACAACGAATACTAAAAACAGAATAAAATAAATATCTAAGGGGCCCCATACAAAAAACGTTTTTTTTTTTGCAGTTTTTTTTTATATATACGGAACCAACCAAGCCAAAGCAGGCCTTTTACATCTTTTCTAGATGATTTATGTAAAACGTCAAATGTAACTCGTAACTCACGGGCACCAGTAGTGTCTTGGATATGTTTTTGATACAGTAGTTCCAGCATCTATACCATCCTCACAGCTTATTCAGCCTAACTGTGAGTGTAAGTGCTGACTAAGCCACGGGTTTCCACGTTTCACGGAAGTTTTACTTCACCGTTTTGAGCACGTGTTAAAGCGCACATAAATTCTTAATAGAAAAATTCATTGGTGCACGACTCACGACAATAAGATCGAAAAGCGAGATAACTGCCACTACCACAATACGACTTTTTTGTGCTTCACTGTTACGCTATATAATAGTTAGTTGGCGGATTTTCATATAGGTACTGAAACGCCGCCGTTTTACTAATATCCCAGAACTAGAAAGGAAAGTCAAAGACAACCCACGGGCAAATGTATATATACAAACATGTTTAGTTTAGTGGAAAGTAGATCACAAGCTGCACTTTCTCCGGGAGGCTGCGTCTGCGCATAGTCCGTGCAAATCTCATTGTATTCGCACTAAAACTACAAAGCGCGACCACATAACTCTTCATCCATTTAAAAGACGCGGAGTTACCAAAATAGAAAACTGCTATTCATTTGGGAAATTATCTATGCAATTTAAGTGTCAATTTGACTGAAACAGTCACTAATGAAGAGAACTGGGACGGTAATGATGAGAAACGATTATTGAAAGAAATAAATGCTAATTAAGGTGGGTAGAGTTTGTAAAGCGAGAATTGTGAGTTCATTGGCTGGCAATGCAAAGGTGAGGTAACAAGTTGTGGTATTGCGCTGCAAGTTAATATGCATAAGCGCTATACTTAGCTGATTAGCCAGTAAATCATGGAAGAGGTGAGTATAAGGCATGTGACAGACGATAATTCCGACTACGTAAGCAAGGGCATTTGATTTTAAAATGCAGCAATCTCAATCCATATCATGTCGATAAAACGTTGCAAATCTGATCAGTGACCACATTTGAGTTCAGAGACGCGGGTCGCGGGGGCGGCAAAAACGGCGCGGTCTCTCAAACCAGTTTGCGAGAGAGCCCTTCTTTCGAAGTCGGTCGCCAAGCCAAGCCGGCTAGGCTTAACTTGCAATGCACAGAAATGCAGTAATTCATCTTTTTATAGGGGATGTCCCGGAATCGAATCGCACACGAAGTGAGCATTTCTCAGAAGTCTGCTCTTGCCATTGTTACGCGAGTGTAGGCCGCGTATTTCTGATGCCGTTGCATCTATGATGTGATAAGGATATATTATTTACATAATATAAGTAAGTACAGCAGGTCTCGAGCCAAGTGAAAGTTACGGCTATGCCAGTTTTGCGGTACTGGACTACATACACTACGCTTTGCTGGTGCATTAGCCATATAGCCAGGTAATCTCGGGCATTATTTCATTTAAAGCCCGAAGACGAAACGCCTACATCATAATGACGCCATAGCTAAAATTACGGAGTTAAACTATGTTCGTGGTTTAGCTTGCTAGTCTTTCTTAATAGATCTTCTAAGTTAAGCAACCTTCAGCGCGGTTAGAAAATTGATAGGTGACCACTAGTAGCATTAACAGCTGAGCTCTTCTGTGCTTCGGAGAGTACATAAAGATGTTAGACCGGCCTTGACAGCAGCGGCCCAAAAAAACTGTCACCAAAGTTAAAATAAACTTAAATATTGGTGTAGGTACTATTTACAAAGCGCCATCTATCCCACCTTAACTAAGCAAAGTTTGTATTATGGGAACCTATAACCAATAGAAGTAGGATATTAAGTTACTTAATATATTTTTTTGTAAAAATACATGCTTACATGCATGTATTAAAATATATTACAACACTCAGGCCCAGAACAAACACCTATGTTCGTCACACAATTTCCTGCGTCATACAATCCGGCGTGGGAATAATTAATACTAAACACTTTGTTATTTACAGAGTTCCTTACCTCAAAAGGTAAAAACGGAACTTTCGAAGCCTTTTTCATCAGATAAATTAGTTACATAAAATAGGATCTTCTGCAGTAAATTGTATACGAAACCCTGATTGCACGAACCCGAATCGAATATGAAAGATTAATTTAAATTAAATTTATTAATGTTGTCGTTCCTCCAGCCTAGTTTCTCTCAGTACAATTACTACAGTAGATGTCCAGCAGCGTACTTGCGAGAAAGAATTTGCCAAAACAATTAAACACGGCGAAGGCACTACAGGATTGTTTTACAGGGGAACCGGTTCTTGCATACGAGGTGGCTCTCAGTAAAACATCCTTATTGCTCTATTTGTTATGATGCTCGTGTTTTATGTTGCAGGAAATGATCTCATACTGTCTGTGACGTTTCTCCAGTTTAATCCGGTTTGAGAGTGTTAAAATGAAAATATTCGATGTATTTTTTTTCCTATTGCACCAGGCTCCGTGTCCTTGATATGAATGATGATTCATTTTGCTAATAATATATTGAATAGGTTTTGATTTGTTTCTCGTAATGATTTATGTAAATTTTACGACTTCTAATAATCGTAAAAACTGACACATCTCAAAATAACAATGCATTATGATTGCTTCAGATATTTTTTAAATTGTGTCTAAGCCTCAGTTAAAACTTGAAATCTGGGGGTCCTTCTGACTTATGTTATTACGTAATTAGCTAACCTTTACGTAATAACTTAAGACAGAAGGACCCTTAAAGTAGGGACTGAATAAATTAACCGACTTGGTATTACATGGATCTCACTACTTTTTACGGTAGAAGAACTTAGTTGCGTTGCGAGACTTGGCTTTTTTTACAAGTTATGTTTTTGATGGCATAATATTACAAAGTAACAGAAAATAATATTATGATTTGACAGACCATCAGCGAAATCTCTTTTGAATTTCCATTCGTAGACAACGTCATGACGTCTCGTGTCTTTCAAATTATTAATTAATCGCATTTAGGATTTGCCTTGACTTGACAGAGTAGACTAAATAAATGGAACGGCTGAACCGCTTTCGAATACGTCATTGGACACAGCTATAATGCCACTGAATCACCTTGCGTGGGCCAAGGTGCCAGCCAAGTGAATGTAAAATGCCGATTGTTATCAAATATATTGCAACTTATTGAAATGCGTATTTTTTGTTTATTTACTAATGGAACATTAAGTTTCTCTAAATAAACGCCAAAAAAACACGTTTGTTGTATGGGAGCGCCACTTAAATTATTATTTTATTCTGTTCTGTTTTTAGTATTTGTTGTTGTAGCGTCAACAGAAATACATAATCTGTGAAAATTTCTGTCTAGCTATCGCGGTTCATGAGATACAGCCCTGTGACAGACAGACGGACAGCGAAGTCTTATGCCGGGGTCCCACGGCCCGCGTTTTCACGCGCCAGGCCGCGCCAAGGCGCGGCGGTCGGACGCGCCGTGGGAACGATGCATCCGTGGTGGCCCGTGCTTAGAACGCTCTGTACGTGACGCGCCGGACGCACACAGGCGGAGCGTCCTCCGGCGCGGCCCGTCGTTTTACGCGCCGTGGGACCCCGGCTTTAGTAATAGGATCCCGTTTTTACCCTTTGGGTACGGAACCCTAAAATCCTTTATTTGTGGGTAACTAGTGGAAACCCTCGCGGTTTCGTTCACGTGAAGCTATTTTCAAATAGACTTCAACTCCCAACTGCACCCCCTTAGGGTTTACATTTCGGGAATTCCTATTTTAGTGCACCTCTATACACCAAAAGGAATACATCCTCCAAATTTCAAGTTTCCAGGACCAGTGGTTTAGGCTGTGCATTGATAGATCCGTCTGTCAATAAGAGTTTCATGTATGTACGAGTTTATTTATTCGAATCAAAATACCACATAAAAAGAGCAACTACACCAGACCCAAAGATTTTAATCAATGCGAATCTCTATTGAAAGCAAAGCAAAGTCGAACGCTGCAGTACAAAATCTCATTACTTGTTTACACAGGTAGGGCACTCCACAATCTAGATAAGCCAAGCCTCAGATTCAAGAGAGCAACGTTGCTTACTCGTATATAGTGACAGACACACGCTATGAACTTATGCACAAAGCAACCAGCAATCGGAACCGAAGTGATCCTGATACACACGCAAACGAACCCTGCCGAACAAAACGTTATCTTCAAGATCAAATTATCTGAGAGGAAGAAGTACAAGTATTTCCAACCTATGTATAGCATGTGTGTGAAATTTTTGACGTTTTGTATTGGCCGAGTCTACCCGGATAAGACAGAAAAAGTGATAAAACTGCATTATCTTGAAAACCATCAAATTTAAAAACAAACTGTCTGTAATTTACTTAGCTAGTATGATTATCTAAAACGAATTATATAAAAATGAACTATTTAGCTATTCATAGTTTTGATTCAAAACGAAACTAGTGTTTTTGAAGAGCCAACTTTGGAAAATAAATCTATCGAGAAAAGTTTCACGTTTCTGCATTGATGAATGCAGAATCGTTATAAATGCAAACATTTATTACTCGTCTTAATTCAGGCTACTTAGACAAGCAAATTAAATTGCTTACCTACCATTACCACAACGCATAATGACCTTACTCAATGCAATTATAATCAGTAGTATATTCACCCTCTGCAGTTTTCCAAATATACCACAAGCAAAGTCCCTGCCTTTTTGGTTCACTAGAATAGCCAACAAAAAAACCTCAAAATGTTACTCGTATAAGAAAAATCTATGAAAAAGACATTTAGTGTTTGAAAGGGAAACAACGACAAAACAAATTCTAATTTCGTATTCCTATTAATTGTTTATGAAACTAGTAATGTAAATGTTTAATAAAACAACTACTGTTTAATGAAAGGGTCACTAACCCACCCTTATTTTATTCATTTGCAAATTATAGAGTCGGCAACGCAACCCTTTTCAGAGAAAGATAGGAAATTGACGATTTTGCTTTGCGATACTGTGTTAAAATTAACCCTTCGACGGATATGACTCATTACGCGACTACCAGGAAATGTCATTAAATTTTCACGATGGCGCTTTACGTTACCCGCGCCGCTGGTCTCGACTTCATGCATATTTATGAAAATAACGTTGCCGATTGAAAAGCTGCATATAAACACGCACTGAATTGCAGAACGATACGGAAATATTCGCCGAATTGGAGTTTACTGTTGTGGTCGAGAGGGTTGCGATTTGCGCGCGGTGCAGCTTGCAATTCGGAGGGCGGTCGTTGTCCGGCAGTCATTAGCGAAGCAACCCCTGCAGAGGGTTGAGCGGGTTCCGCGAAACTGACGTGACTCAGACCACTGGCGCTGTGGCGACGGGAAAACACCGAGCGTTCACTCGATAGCCGCTTTCGTATGATAATTATGATTGCATTACTTGCGCAGTATTGATCGACCTGGCGAAATAACTTATACAACCATTAAGTATCCATGGATAAAATCTGCGACCAATAAAGTTGTAGCGTGTTCTGAATAAAGCGAATTCGTTATGTGTACTCCATTTTTAATCAGCTCGGCAACCTTTTTCTTGGAAAATTTACTTTAGGAGAAAATAGCATCATTACATTTTATGTCGCAGTGTTATTATACCCAACTACAAATAATGTAGTATAATTATGAGACCATAATTAAGCATTATAATTATAACCCTTGACATTATAGGACTCATCTTCCATTTTGAGTATTATGCACACATTACGTTAGCCTGTCAACATGAAAAGGCCATAGCAAAAGTGAAATTAGAACTTTCTCTAGGCCCTGTAACAGGAACAAAGTGACGGCTCGGCCTCGAGAGAGTACCTAGTGGGCAACGGCCACGCCAGGTGGTGTGCGAACTGCCCGCGAATTTCCATAATTGGCAAAAAAAGCGTCATACCATACAACATTTTTTGTCATTGTGTCAGAGCTCCCTGGGGTCTGAATAAAACAGAGGCACGGTGCGAGTCGAGTTGGCGTTAATTTTTCCGGAAAACGAATTGTCCGACCACTGATGACAAAGTTGTGAACAACCTTACATGTTTTCGTATTTGCGCTTAATTTTTTCCTGTAACTTGACTATACGGGAGCTGTGTTGGCTAAAGCCGATGGCGGTATTAGACAGCTGACTATAAGCACATGTGCCAGGCACATGTCGAATTCAGGATGACTTTGAGACCATCGAAGCGATTCAAGAGCGCCAGCCAGAGGCCAGACGATTTCAATCAACTAATTAAAGCGAATATCGTAATTGACATTATGACGAATACAATTGAAAAAACTTTTATATTTTTGCAATAAATCGCGCAGATTGAAGTTGGATATAAATAGAAAATCGAACGTGAACACCAGACAAAGTGAACCATTGTTTTGCGATCTGAACATCAAGCTTGTTTGACTCGAATGAGAATCTGTCTGTTCGGGTTGTATTTTCCAGTCACCTGGCATCGGCTTTACGAATGATCAATTTGATGCTTGATTTGCTCCATTCTATTCTCTGCAATACTGAAGTTTTTAAAGGTTTATTTAAAAAATATTCTGTTAATTTATTTTAAAACTAACAGGATCCGTCTCGTTATTTTTATATCTAATAAACTGGATACATAGTACAATACAACAATAGCTGATTTAAGAACTCCAGTTAGCTGCGAAATAAATAGGTGCTCAAGAAGCGAATAGCAAAGTTTTCTCATCCAATTTGTCGCACCTCATACTTTTATTCTCTTGAAGCACCTCTCAGCCTTATTGCTCTGCAATATAAACCGAAAAGTAAGAAAATTGCTTGATCCGTAGCATTGTAAAAGTCGTCCAGCACTCGTAAAACTCCCACATATTTCACGACAAATAAACTTCTCATCCTATGAAATTCCTTGGGAAGCAGTTCACTGCAGGTAATATCTCAAAACATGTGTCATTCATAACTTTCGCTTTCGCAATGTCTGTCGATGGAGCTCGGGCGGAAAGGTCTCAATAATAAATTTTTCGTGAGCCCGCTCCGTTATCCCCGAGCGAGCCCAGGTACGTTTTACGGCCGCACAAGGGAAAATAAACGAAAAATAAAATAAAAGTCAAAATGGTCGACATAAAACTATTTGCCAAAATAAACCGCGCACAAACTTTTGAAAGCATAAGGAGAATAGATATATAATATATCTTTCTCGTCTATAGCTATTGGATGCTGTTATTGGCAAATTGAAATTCAATTCGGGAATATTTCTCCGTTACAGCTTTTGAAATATTGAAATATATATTTATTTGGAACAAGAACGGTTATAAAAACAGTCAAAAAACGATGATGCCTGCAGAAGTGCTAGACTGTGTTGGAGACAACAACGCCCTCCTCTCGATACAGAGAATAAAGGTTTCAAATAAATCGAAAAATTAAAAAAATGTTTCAAGGGTAATCATGGTACAATTACAACGATTTTTTTTGCTATCTTGTAGAAGATTATTTTTTTAGTTCAAATACCATTGAAAATTACTTATATTATAACGTTGTTAGCTGTGTAAACCACGAGAGATATTGCGCGTGACCCGACACGCACTTGACCGGTTTTTGTTTATGACAAGCAAAACATTGTATTTTAGACACGACTGAGAATATCAAATCATACGTTAAGATTTCATTGCCTGAAGCATAGTTCATTGTTATTACACTTTCAAAACTTTCGTGAGTTGTATGTACATTATGACAATACGGGAATTGTCGGTGTCTTCACGACTTTATTTTTACGTGAGTAATTCCCGTTTTGTCATTGTTGTCTAGTTAATGTACTCACTAATAATATGCAGTTTCAGGCTTATGTACCTGTAATAAAACAAAACAGTTAATACACTTCCATTAAATTACAACGTCGTCTTACTAAATATGTAATTATTTTGCAGTTAGTATTTCTTTTAGTTAATGTCTCGTGATTCAGGGCTGTTAGGTTTTAGCTTGTTTCATGTTGTTCAAGACATTTCAGTATTATAAAGCTCCAAGCTAAACTTGTTTTTGGGATTCCGTACCCAAAGGCTAAAAACGTGACCCTATTACTAAGACACCGCTGTCCGTCTGTCTGTCACCAGGCTGTATCTCATGAACCGTGATAGCTAGATAGTTGAAATTTTCACAGATGATGTATTTCTGTTGCCGCTATAACAACAAATACTTAAAACAGAATAAAAATAATATTTAAGTGGGGCTCCCCTACAACAAACGTGTTTTTTTTTGCGGTGTTTTATAGATTATGGTATGGAATCATTCGTTCGCGAGTCCGACTTGCACTTGGCCTGTTTTTTATATAATAAGACATCACTATCTCCAGGTTGATATTACGGAGTTTACAGTGCATGACTGCAACTACAATAGGGAGCAATTTGCCATAAAATAGTTAACAACTTATTTCAACACACGAGTTCGCCACCCTTTTCAATTTCAACGTCCGGATCTAGCAAATAATTATCAGGTTACTACCGAATTATCAGAGAACATACACGTAATGACGTTTTAATAACTCAATACGGAAGGAACCCTAGTAAAATCATGCCTTAAAATTTCAGCATTTATTTTTTGTATAATTTTATAAATCTAGACATAGAGATAGCATAGACAATTATTTATTTACTACTTTAGCACACAACACACAACATAACATAAAAAGGAAAATAATAAATAAATTTGAAACAATTTCGACTTTGATCTAACATAGGTACACTTAGAAAAACATCTTCTTTAAATTCTTTACCAAAAATACGAGTAAATGGAAGTAACTGTCAAACTACTATTATCTATACATATAATAAAACTGTAGAAGAGTTCAATTCTGTACATTGATTAAAAACTAAAAAAAATACTCCTATGGGTCTTCATAAACAATATTTTTAAGTTTAGTATTAAATAAGGTATTTAGAGTTATATGCAAAAACTACTGAAGCTATATTATTGGAAACTTTATTTGGAAGATTTGACTTAAGAGTAGTTCACCTGTCCCAATAACTTATCTAGTCTCTTCTCTAAACTAGACCCGAAACTTTATCTAGAATAAACTCACTTACGCTTACAAGCTACACAAAATTACACGGTAATTGAGTGTAACGCCAAAGATTGTAGGTAGCCTACTCTATCATCAGATTTCATCATTAAGGTGATTATGTGAAATGTTTGGTTACCCGGATAAGACGGAAGAAGTGATAAAACTGCATTATCTTCAAAACCATCATAATAGTTATTTTATCTTTAAGTTTTATTTCTAAATCAAGTGTTAGCGTGTGCTGCTTTTTGAATTTGTGCTGAGGCTCTTTAGTTATTACTAGCGACCCGCCCCGGCTTCGCACGGGTAGCATGTTATTATACATATAAACCTTCCTCCTGAATCACTCTATCTATTAAAAAAAACCGCATCAAAATCCGTTGTGTAGTTTTAAAGATATAAGCAAACATACATACGCGGGAAGCGGAAAGCGACTTTGCTTTATACTATGTAGTGATTATTATTATTTTTTATTGTTTACGTACTTGAGTAGTACTTTTAATAAAAACTTGAGAGGTGTCAAGGGACACCCGGATGGAACGAAGTTCTTTTCGATTAATTAGTGAAGGAATTGTAATAAAATTTTATTTCTTTTAAGTTAAAATAATATGTTTTTTATTATTATCAAATATAATGTAATATAAACTTAATCAGTAGGCTCAATTTTTGTCAATCTAGCTAGTTAGATGAGAAACAAACGCAAAGCAAATAAATAGGTAAGTACCTACCTTCCTAAGTAGATACCACCTACCAACTAATGATGTTTTGGTAATCTCCTACTTGCACAATAAGTCGTTTATTAGTTTACAGTTATGTTGTACTGAACACAAAATAACGTGGGACAAGGGAAGGGGAATCAACTTTGACCTCGACCTCGACCGACCTCGACCCGACCTCGACCCCACCTCGAACCCACCTCGACCCCACCTCGACCCCACCTCGATCCCACCTCGACCCCACCTCGACCCCACCTCGACCCCACCTCGACCCCACCTCGACCCTTTCACAACGCGCGATAAGGAACTTCGTTCCAAAAAGTATTTAAGTATTCTATCAGTTATCTAGTTCCCATAGTACAAGCTTTGCTTAGTTTGGGGCTAGATGGCGATGTGTAAAATGTCCACCAATATTTATTATTTATTATTATTATTTATATATTAATAGATATACTATAGCAAAAAAGTGTAGTGACAACTTTTCGTGACAACTTTTTGTGACAACTTTTCGTGACAACTTTTCTTAAAAAAAATTTCCGTCTAGCCCCCTTTCACAACGCGCGATAAGGAACTTCGTTCCAATTATTCTTGTTTGAGCCTTCACCTTGTTCGATTGGCATCACACTGGAGCTCTACATAGCTTTAAGAAAAGGATCATTAAAAAAAAGGTAGACCCCAAGCCGTGTTTGTTGCCTGATTCTTCTAGGCTTGGTCGCGTGGAATCGGCGTAGCTTCACCTAGTTCCTAAGACGTTTCAAAGTGATCCTTGTGATTTTATTAAAAAAAAAGATTTTTGAATTTGAATCAAACTTAAAAAGAAACTGTCTATAATTTACTTAGCTAATATGAAAATGAACTGTTTAGTTATTCATAGTTTTGATTAAAAACGAAACTAGTGTTTTTAAACAGCCAACTTTGAAAAATAAATCTATCGAGAAAAGTTTCACCAATCTTTTTCTGTCTATAATTTATCTAGATTGTATCCTTAAGTTATCTTTGTCATAAAAAACAAAACTGTCTGTTTTGCGGTTATTGAGAAAAAAAGATTCCGCATTCATCAAAAACATGTATTACTCGTCTTCACTACATAGTATAAAGCAAAGTCGCTTTCCGCTTCCCGCGTCTGTATGTATGTATGTATGTATGTTTGCTTATATCTTTAAAACTACACAACGGATTTTGATGCGGTTTTTTTTAATAGATAGAGTGATTCAGGAGGAAGGTTTATATGTATAATAACATGCTACCCGTGTGAAGCCGGGGCGGGTCGCTAGTAATCTATAACCGATTTTCTGGCAGACGTCTTCAGCTCAACTGGTGCAGATCAGTGTCAACGTGTTTATTCAAACAATCTAATGCTATTCATGTGGCACAGGCAGATAATACTTGTCTGTATGATATCCCATTGGTATATGAATGTACCTACCTACTAACTAATACTAAGGCAATCTAAAATTTAGAATTCCTAAAACACGATCCTCTCATTCCTATTACGTTAAAGTCTAAATTCGCGTAACCTCATGATGACAGTTTTTAACGTAGGCCAGATTTAAGTAATTTTACAGATTTTTTACGTAAATTTAGTTAGCATGTGAAAAGATGCCGACTAAATTGAATTATTGACTCCCTTATTTTTGTTTGCACATCTATATTTAAGAATTCTTCCATTTTGAGGTAACTCTAATTTAGACTTTAACGTAATGGAATATGAGCGAAAATTATTTATTTTTTTAGGAAATCATAGGATGAGCACGGTACCAACAGAATCGACACTACTGATGCGTTAACTAAACATTGTCTTTGAACAGATTTTTAAAGTCCACGTTACGCCTTGTGATCTTGTTTGTAACTTGTCACGTATACTACAAAGTATGGGCATGTGCCATATGTAATATTTGGACGCGCCTCTGACTAACCACAATGATATCATTAAAGATTTGAGTACGGATTACAGTAGTGATATTATTTATTTATTTTATTTCCGCCAATATTTATAATTATTTGTTAGTCTCTTTTTGACAATGTTCTTTTAAATTCCGGAATTATTATGGTTTACGTGAATGTTCACATCTTTCGATGTAACCCTACAACATAACAATATAGAACAAAAGTTTTCTGCAATGTCTATAGAAACAAACGATTTCCACGACTGTTGTGCAGTGTCGCGTGATGAAGCACATTATAGCCGCGGGCACGTCACCCAGCTCCGGCCGACCCGTTTCGCACTTGATAAACAACCTAATATTTTCACCTCGTTTTACAGATATACAACGGACTTCCAAATGTTTATCAGTTCTATGCATAAATAAGCTAAGAAGGTAAACTCTAGTTTAGTGTAAAAGGTTTAAAAATAAGTTTTTACTCAATCGAAGTATTTACTAAGGAGTTCCATTGTCTGTTGAACAGCTCCTGACTCCATCAGCAGATTAGCTCATTGTCACCGAAGTTACGTAAGTATGCGAAATTTCAGGACAATCGGTTGGAGATAACTGCTTCAAAATTGAGTTGCAAGATTCCACCTTAACAAACATAGTTATATTCATGTCAGTTCAGTTTCATTAATACATACATTGCAAGTTAAATAAAAGCTTGTAACTAAAGTAGGTACTTATTTATGACACGTACCTACACTTGGATCTATTTTACAACGAATTGTATGTGTTAGGTCTAAACCGTTATCACAGAATTTGTACAGAAACTGATGAGAGTGTGGTTTATTCTCCTTTTAATTAGAAATTCAGAAAAAAACTATATGTATTTGGAAACCAAATACTTAAGACTTAAACACACAATGCTTCATTGTATGGCCAGATGAAAAAACTTTTATATATCTAGATCATAGACCTTAATAAAATGCATCCACAACACTTATGTAGTTCATACAACTTTACATTGTTATGCGGTATGTACTGGGAACCGAATTGTTTTTAGAAAATTTGTGGACAACCACATAATTGAAGAATTTTAAATACAGCTTCATTCACTGGTGTTTCGCAAATGCCAGCAAAATTCCAGAGGTTTAATTTCAACTAGGTTCCCAGAATTCGTAAATTACGTTTACCGTTCGGGGAATATTAATTTATATTCTTATCTACGGGTAAAATTAAGAAGGTAAATGCGATATTTGAAATGTCTGAGACATGAGACAAAGATTTTGAAAACGGTCGGTTGGTAAAGTTGGGCTTTTTTAGGTTGGAGACTGATTTGTAAGAGGTTGTAATGGGCATTTATTGAGGAACATGGCCGTCCTAAAACACCGGATTAGTTTCCTAACAAAAACATCAAACTAACCTGCTTACATTTGCTTAATCCCCACCGACCGACCTAAATGCGAACAAAAAAGTGGATCAAATCAAACTTGTATCAGAGCTGACATTTTGTTGGTAACACTTTCGGTATTAATGTGTCAGCTTCCGGATAATAAGCTAAAGTATTGGGTCTCGGAGACCGACTTTCTAGTTTAATGGAACAGCGGCTGGTCCTTCCGCGTTAACCGCAATCTCTAGAGAGAGAAATTGAACAAATTGAGTTCAGTTGGGAAAATTTTAATGGGATATAACGCGTTATTATGCCGTCTAATCTTGCTTAATTTGGGGAGTTCTTGCAGTAACTAAGTACTGTAGGTATTGATAATTGAAAATTCATCAGCGTTGTAGAGTCATGCGATCGGAGTGAAAACCCTACCTCTGTCAACTTCTAGGGAAGCAGGCTTAGTTCATAACCGTCTCCAAAAAAGGTTGAGGTTATAAATTCGGCGGCTGTGTACATACAAAAGTTTGTTTATGTAAGAATTTACACATTAGGCACTATTTTATCATTGCAAGTCAACTATTTGACGAAAATTAAACAGTTTGTTCCAATTAAACAAATTATGAACACAGCACAGAGTGTAACAAACATAATAAATTGAGCAACGAAGATTTCATTGATTCATTCACAGGTCATTTCACAATCTGGAACGTAAACACCCTAAATGTGTTAAATGGTTTAAATGTGGCAACATTATTATGTTTTGACATTTTGTTAGCTGTCACTGTCACATCGTGAATAATTGACTATATCGTTGGAAGATTTTCGGAGAAATGGAAATTCGACAAATTTGAAATCTGTTTTTTTTTTCTAGTTTTTAAAACTTTGGGTGTGTAGATAATCTAGGTTTCTTACAAAGCTAGGGTATGTCACACCTGAAGGGAATAACTTACATTGTATTGCTATCCGCTCTTTGACCCCGAACATATATACTCGTAGTTGAAGTCTTTTGTGTCATGGTACAAACGTAAATTAAGTATACTACTTCCACTACTATAGTAAGTACTTTTGTGTTGTGTAGAATACAATAGATTCTACATATATGGATTTTACGATACAAATTTAAGTATTATTTATTTTTAGCATATACACCACTAGTTTTTAATTACCTAAAAAAAATAACGTATTGTCAGTGTCTGTTACTAATTAAATTTAGGTAGTTAAAACTTAAATTAAATAATTAAAAAGAATATCCTTAAAAAAACACAATATTTAGTTAACCATTTATGCATACGCGCCTACCACATAGCTACTCATATTTTCACGATAATATCCATTCATAAATAGCTCGCCGTCTCACTCGCGCGCACCGTATGCGCTGCGAACAGCCTTTCATGTTGCCCACCCGCCCGATTTGATCGGGCGGGAGGGCAACATGACGACGAGAGAGTATGCGCTCATGTTACGCGCGTACTTTTAAAAATGTGTGTGTGAAAATGTGAGTGCAGCATTACGAATGTATCGCTATTTGTACCCAAACAATCGACAACCGAATCATTCCAAGATATCCAGCATTTACAAACGATTATTAGACCACGGCTCATTTTACGTGCCGTCGCATGCGCAACTTCTACGATGACATCCTCGAGTACATCGCAGAAGATCCTCGGAGGAGCACGCATGACGCGGCACGTCGCTTCGGTGTAAGTTAATCATGCACTTGGAAGATTAGGCGCTCTGCTGATTGCACCCGTACCACTACAGAAAAACCAAGGAGCTAAGGTGTTGGAAAACCCTGATGCGAACATTTTGTTCTCGGACCTAAGTTGTCCTAAATAAAATTCACAAATAAAATTATTTTTAAAACAAATGTCTTTTTTTTACTTTACGGTAGGTAGGTAATTACTAGGTACCTACCTACTACCTCTTGAATCCGTTACACGAGTGAGACAGGGAGATGCCGTAGTTGGAAGGAAGGAGATGGAATGAGATAAGAGCGTCTTTGAATGGAGTACGTACGAGATACGAGTATACGAGTATACGAGTATTTGTGTAGTATTTTCTAGTACTGTGACCATAAATTAGTGCCAATTTTCGGTTTAAAAGAAACCTCGATAACTTTGTGATAGTGCAATAATAAATTATGCTGACAGTGCTCAGATAATAAGTAGCTTCTGCTGCAACAGTCATTTTATTTTTTTCGGTAGTTTAAAAATATTAGTGTATATGTATGTAACATAGAAACGGTTTCATAAATCTAAGCGAGTCGCGGGCACGGCATGACTGTTATACAGACCGTAACACAAAACAAATAACGTTATTTTATGTTTTATGAGTAAATATTTGATGTTTCCATTAGGAAAAACAATTACCATTATACGAGTAGGTGCTTACAGATATTTTCTTTGTTTAATTGATAAAATATTTGAACAATTGGCAAATACCGTTAATTCTTGATGTGTTATCCCAACGGACGTTTCTAAGAACATTATTTTCATCTTAATAAGCTTATTCATATGTTTGCATAAATTGATATTATCCTAATTATAAATGTGAAAGTTTGTGAGTTTGTATGTATGATTGTGCCTCAATTCCAAAACAACATCTACAAAACGATAAAAAAAATACATAAGGGATGTTTTTGGTGTAGATAGTGCTGGTGTGCAAAAAATACGTGCGTTACTCTATGCAATTATTTAAATTTGAACAGGACAACTTCTGTCGCGGGTCTGCTAGTTAATTATATGTACAGATACAAATTTAATGAAGGTTTGTCTAACTTGATTCTAAATTGGACAGCTCGCCCAATGATTACTGGAAACCCTGCTCCCTAAAGGTGACACAGGACACCATTATTGTCTCGTTTCTATAAAGTACCTACTAACTCTGGGTGATTTGCCGCAAACCACTACCTATCTATATATAAAAAGCTGTCTATTTTATCTGTGTGTGTACAGTTATAAATCGTGTCCTGTGGACCGATTTGAAAATTATTAGTCGGTTTTTTTTTTACCTGACCGCCCAAAAGGTTTATATATTTCTCGAATGAACCTCATTTTGTAGCCCCAACGAACCGCTTGATGGGTTATGTTATGATAAATGAGGTGTCATTGGATTCTTTATCATGAGTATGACATAAGATATGAAGTGTACGTTATAACAAGAATAGCCAAACTACAGTCAGATAAGTTTAACTAAGAGTACTAGTTGTAGTTTACATATCTACAGTGTTATTAGGACTTACAGTTTAGATCGATGCATTGTTGATAGTGAAGTTTGTTGCTAACTAGTTCTAACGTAGATAGATGTTTGGGAACCCACTTCGTTCGTTTTGTCAGAAGATACATGTACCTACACATTGTCTCGTATGTAGTTGTATGCATATTTGGCACATTTTCCAAGATAGCCTATCTAGCCCTGATATGATTAACAAACAATACAAGTCCGGCTAAATGAAATGAAATAGGATCACGAATGTAATTCCCCATTAGGTAAAATGGTAGTACTTGTAGTATAGCATTATAGTGTGACGTACTCGTAGTAGTGGATGTGTTGAACAGTGGCCATGTCGGAGGGCAGGTCGGAAGCGCAGCAAGCTCTGAAAGCAGGCAGGCGTCAGCGCTGCGTGAGTGACACGTCCTTCCGCCACCGAGCTTTCTATACGTAGCACTATCCAGTTACGATGTTGGCACTACGACAGAAAGCCCGCAAAAAATAAACTAAGAACATGATTCACAGACTGCAACTTCAAACGAAGGTGTTTACGGTTATTGTTCTCGTGAGACCATGGAATCCCTGAAGAGGAACAAATCAAATATTTTATAAGCTAATGTGTGCTATATCCGTATAAAATGAAAGTCGTGTCGCGAGTACCACGCTCTAGTAAATATGGTTTTCAAATGCGACCCTAATCGGGAAGGCAAAACGGCAACAATGCAAACAGGCGCGGTATCAAATTGTGGAGCAAGCAAACACATTAAAGGGCGGCGTGTAAACGATGCCTAATGATTATCCATACATAAGAGCGCGGAAAAAGAGAAATGAGGTGAACGCAAATAAATTAAAATATTCCGGTGTTCTTTGTTTTAAGGGGGGTCAATCGGCAGCTGGACGACGGGAAATGTCGCTTATATGACGCCGCACCTTTTGTCAGTAGTAGGCGTTGGCCCAATTCGAATGTCGCTCGGCCGCCGCGGATCCGGTGTCAACATCATCTTCATTCAGACAATTTGGATTTGAATGTCAACCATCTGTCTTTCATAACACTATTCCGCGCGAAAACAAAAAGCATACAGCGAGGACAAAGAGCTACGATGCAAGCACTGACCTCCTTACAAAGCCAGGGAAATCTTTAAACTAACAGTTTTTCCAGTTTCAAATGAAAGCTTACCCTATTTAATTGCAACGGAGGAGCGCACAAACGCGACGCTAATTTGCGGCGGAACACGAAAGGTTCGTTTTGTGCGCATTTGCAAATGGTGCGGCACATTCACGCGATTAAAACGGCAAGTTTCTGGCGTGGCTGATCAACGGGGCGATAGGTAGCGGGGTCAAAAATAGCGCGGGCCGTACCTGGCGCCACCGGGGCGGTTCAATGTCAACTTTCAATCACAGGGCGGGCGGAAGGAAACCGCCGCTCGTGCGCTGTTGCGGCGTCGTGCCGCGGAGCCCTGAGCCACCGCAATTATTGCTTTGCCCTTTTTTACGACGACTGACGACGCGCCTCCCTTGTCTCCTCGCCCGTTTACATTCTGTCAAGTTAAGCCTCTCGGCCCCGAGTGCTTGACGGGACCGCCTCTCCCTCTCCTAGCTTGACATTAATACACTAACTCTACGGAACTAAGTTGTGGTCGATTCGCGTTTCAATTTAAGTGATTTTACGTCTATTATGAATAAATATTCCTGAATGTGGCTTGTTTATTCGCATTAGCTAATTGGTGTTTGATAATGACAACATAGGTAGGTGGGTAATTTGAAACAGACAATAATGGGCAATTAATACTCGTACCACTGTTGGATAGCCTACCAATTATCAACTATTGTTTGTCATCATAACCGATGAGTACAGTTGACAGCCCGCTGATGTGTTGGTTATCTAATATTTAATACTAAACGGGTTGAGCTTAAAAAGTTCACAGCCAAAGTCAAAAAGTAAATACTCTATGATTTTCTTGGACTGGCACGAGTTGTCACCTATTAAAGTTATAATCCCTATAAAAACATAAATAAACCATGTTAAAAAAAACATATTTTATTACTTTTCGCTGGAACCTTTTTGCCCTCTTTGTTTACATAGCTGTAAATACTCTATGATTTTCTTGGACTGGCACGAGTTGTCACCTATTAAAGTTATAATCCCTATAAAAACATAAATAAACCATGTTAAAAAAAACATATTTTATTACTTTTCGCTGGAACCTTTTTGCCCTCTTTGTTTACATAGCTGTAAGCAAAGCCTCCGTGCCTACAGTCGCTTTGTCAACCGTCGAGTGACATTAGCTCGACCCGCTGTCAGATAATTTGGAAACCAAATAAAATAATTCCTGACTCTATTTCAGCTAAATGCTGAGTTTGAAGTTCCATTCCGAAAAATTCAATTCGCCATTCCTCTTAGAGCATGAAATGGGTTAAAAATAGCAGATTTGTACTGAAATGTCTGACGTGATTAAAAACTATTGTTTTGAAATGCGGAAGTTACAGTTTCAGTTACAGTTTCGTTTACCTTTAGAAATTTTAGCTTCATAATTTATAACACAGACAAAGCTGGAATCACCACTTGTGTTTTAATTTGGGTTTAGTTTTGACTAAGATAAATAACACAAATAATGTTATCTTTATTAAACCATCTAGCCGGCATTGTGATGTGAAGAAGCAATCGTGTGCCAGAATAAGGCCATTCAGTAGTGTATTCAGAGTGCCCGTATTTGTGCGACCCAAAATCTGAAGAGAGCTTTCACCTTTGAACATCTCCATCAATATGTCAATTAGGGTTCACAATGCTTGGGCCCAGACCTCGCCTTCACAGGTGTCTCGTGCCCGGGCCGTTTGCCAGCCCATTAACCAAATAACGAGTCCACAGGATAAACTTGCAGGCAGTAAAGTTTATTAATGGCTCGATTACAAGCTCGACCCGAGGTGGAAAGAAGTGCTATCAATCAGTCAGGTGCGCGACGGTAGAGGCATCTACCCCCTCAGTAACGATAATAACAAAATTCCGACGCCCCCTGTTTGTTTTCTCCAGAAAGGGGTGAAGATGAATATCCTAGCGCGTAGGCATCAGTTATTCGGTTTCATTGTAAAAATGGAAATGTTTTCTCTGAAAAGAATTCAACAATGAAATGAACTTTTTGCGTTCATCCGTCAAACAAAAGAGAACAACACAGCGATAGTGAGTGAGTGAAGCGAGTGTAATGTGAAAATCTGCGCAACAGATAAACGTCGAGTTTAATATTGTTTTTGATGGAAGACGTAAACGAAAAGTGATGTTGCAGCCAAACTACGGAGGCAGTGAAGCGCGGCTCACCGCTATCCGAATGGCTCAATTACAGTTAATTCGCAGCGCACACACATTCTGAGTGAGGCTAGCGAGCGAAGTACATGCAGCCAGCCAGCATCCGCTTTAATGTATGTAAATGCACGCGACCGGCCGCGGCCGTCCGATGCTCACAATATTGCGACATTAAACGGAATATGGCCGATGAGACGGACACATTTTCGACAAAAGTCGACATTTGCAAATGTATAGTAATGCGCATTTTAAAAGCGTTTCCGTTACCATTACCATTAGCTTCGTTTATGGTCAGTCGGAGAAAACATAATTGCTTTAACAATGGTCGATTTAAAACTGACTCACAAGATTATCAAGAAAGTTGTGCTCTATGATGTAGTAAAGCTAAAGACGTTATGAGTTAACACAAAGAACCTCAAATATTTACAGGTAAGAAATCCATCTATCCTGTTTTGTCCTGAGGGCGCACTCCAGCGCAGAACAGTGGGGTGATTTTGTAAGAAATGATTATCATGTTATGGTGTTGAATGCAATATACCTAATGTTACAGAATACCTAATCTGTACACTTTTCATAGTAACTATTAAAAATCATTCACTCTATGGTGAACAATTGAACGTCTATACGTCAAACGAATGCAATACCTCTCAAGTTAACATTTTCGATGTGTGTGTGTGTCGATGTGTAAAATTTGTTTAAAATTAAAAAATAACTGTAACACATATAAACCATTCGTTCTTACGTTCCGTTATTAATTTTGAAAGATAGATAATTTAAACCACGACGAAAAATATTAAAGGAAAACATGGAAATATTAATCAATATCTATTGCAGTATAAATAATATATTTTTTTAAGAATATCACTAGTATCGTTTTTAACATATTTCACTCTATTTATCATAATCAATTCTACTGACAGTAATAGAACTTCTGGATGAACGAATCGTAAATAGATTTCGATGGCCTTCAGTGGGCGGAGCCTAGGTGATTTATTGCCAATAATTATTGGACAGACGACCAATCTAGATGATAATCATTTCTTACAAAATCACCCTGCAGGACGGCAGTAGACAATACCATATTAGGTAGGTCGAACACAATTCTTATTGGAAACGGATGGATCGTAGAGGATTCCACTGTCATAAACTGTCCGATTTATAGGACATATCGTACTGTGTTATGGCGAAATTATTGTTCAATTTACATTCTATGGATGTAAATTGCGTTTTATCGATAGAATGACGTTCGTGGCTATTGCCCTGAAGGCTGAAGGTAATCCTACAATTCTGCATGTTAATTTGTATAATTACCTACCTACCAGTTTAATACCCACATAGATACCTAGACCATCTAATTTAAGTGCTAAATGGTGCAGCTCTCTCCACCTAATCATCTCCTTGACTTCCTCTAGGACCTCTGATATTTAGTTGATTTACCTAGTCTAAACGAAAAAAATTACCTCTATATTCACTCCATCCCAAGGCTGTTTGGAAGAGATCGCTTTTTTGCGATAAGACTGCCCATTGTACAGTTTGTTACAGTTTCATTAATTTAGAATTACCTAACAACATTCGTAGATCGAAGAGCGAAGATCTTAGTGTAAACTATTTATCGAACGAGAAATTTTTCAGTGTCGACTCAAAATAAAAATCAAAATCAAAATATCGTTTATTCATTGAAATCACTTGGATCATTTAGAATCGTCAAATTTAGTTAAGTTTAATTTAATTAGTTTAATTTGTTCATTGTTTGTGTTTTTTTTTAAGTCTTTGTACTTATTTTTATTACATAATGAATCTTAATTATTATTGATAGTGCGAGTTGGAGCAGTCCCAGGCTTTTTTGTCGTCTAAATAATCAGATATTTTATAGTAAGCCTTTTTGCATAGTTTACGTTTAATTGAGTTTTTAAATTTGCTAATAGATAGCTTTTGCATGTCATTTGGGATTTTGTTATAGAAGCGTACACATTGCCCTTGAAATGATTTCTTAGTTTTAGTGAGCCTAGTCGTGGGAACAGCGAGTTTATCTTTATTTCTAGTATTTACATCATGATTATCGCTATTTTTCTTAAACAAACTAATATTTTTCGAACATACATTAGATTTTCATGTATAGCTAGCCAGTACAGTCATTATATTTATTTTTTTAAACTTATTTTGCAGTGATACTAGGTAGGTACCTACTGGACGAAACGACTGATGTGATTTTACACTAAAATGATTGGCTTTTGAAATCGTTTGAACCGCTGTCTGCTTCGATTTGCATGGAACTTAGTAAGTAGGTAATTTCTACAATTTTCTCTGCCCTATTGCACCCACTGGTAATTTTGCTGCGAGTCTTCTCTACCTACTGATTCCGACGTTGACAATGTCGTTAGACTATCAGGGTGACTGCCCTTTCGTTGTCGAGCATCCCCTACCCACCATTTAGGGTTGCCAGATGGCTGGAATTCGTCGGGATTGTCCCGACATTTCATATGAGTCCCGACAAATAACAAAACACAAATTTAAAATTACGCTGTTTATAAAATCAATTCACTTATTGAATTGAAACGCGCTTGGTGTATGCCGGGTGTATTTTTTTGTAGGTAATATAATAACTTTAAAAAGCTTAATTTTATAATAAAAATTAACTTTTTAATTTGTAATGTTTCTTTGTTCTCTTTTTGAAATTTTGCCCAGATATTCCGGTCTTCCCATCTGGTAACCCTACCACCATTAAGTGATCGCCTTCGATCTGCTGTTGTCCCTTGATACCTACCTACCAAATCCACCTCCACCTCAGCCTCGAGATCCAAAACCCTTGTGCGACGTCGAATTTTGACATTTGGTTCAGTTTTCAAATTTAGAGAATACTATTAGGTAGGTTGGTACTAACTAGTATACAATCATGGCACTAAAATACATAATAACCCCCAACCCCTATTTTTAATAGCGATTTTAGTATCTTTACTTTCATCCACAAATGTGCTTTAGGGTTACAAGATGGCAGAGGAATATATAGGTAGGTATCTATCATTAATATATATAGAATATATATATTAATGATTGTCGTACGATAAATCCAGCGTAAAGTTCGGGAAAAACTGAGTTTTTTTTTGGGATTATTAAAATTTGACAGGACGTCTGGCGGGAGTTCGGGACAGCTACACCTTTATGATTCTAAGGTTACGTAGGTACCTACCTACCTAGGTACTATGAAATCGATTCCAGTGTTCGAAGTGACGATCGATTTTTACGCATTAAGCCTGCAGTATTAATATTTCAATCTTAAATCAAGTTAAATAAAAATATAACCTACCTACCTAACTAAGTACCTACCTACCTATGAAAAGTTTAAATTTGTTAGTTAATGAATAATGTATTAGACAGACACCTAGGTAAGTAGGTAGGTATAGGTACCTATATGAATAGAAAATAGGCTCAAACATAAAAAAAAACAGTAGGTAGGTACCTACGTTACCTACGTAGGTAGGTACTGTTTTTATTTACCTACCTATTTGAAATTATACTAATAAAATTGTAAAATTATTTTGAAGAAAGAAAATGCGCAAGAGTAACTTAACTCTACCTAGTTCGATAGCCACTTACGGAGCACAAAATATGCTTTAGGTAACTAAGTAAGTACTAAAGTAGGTACCTACCTACTTACTTACCTAAACTTGTGTAACTACTTATAGGTACATAACTTAGTACCTACATAGGTAGGTATGAAATCCAAGTGAAGTCAGCTGACAAAACTAGCAATAACCGAACAATGGATGCATCTTTCCAGCGACTAACGCCCCCTATGGGCTTGGAACGAAATGTCCGTCATTGTTTCATCAAACGCACATTGAAGGTACCTACCTATTGTCATGGTGATACACAATTTCATTTCAAAACACTTGTTATTATTCTATTTTACTATTTCTACGATTAAAATACTAATAAATAATAAAGTAAGTACTCTAGACAAACTCTACAGTACTTTGGGGTTTAGTCCTTTGTTTGGTAGGCCCAATTTCTCCCAAAAACATGTTTGTCAGGAAAGAAAGTGTGCCCAATTGGGACGAAATTGTATCAAATGTTCAAATTTCTTGCAGTATTCTTATAGAATATCGTCAAATTAACTCACTCAGCCCTGTTTCTTGAATCTCACAGTCCAAAATAACACTAAAACACACCAAAACACCGAAATGAACATCGTACGTGATGTCAAAGAGGTTATGTTCACGACGAACCAAAATAAAGGCGTTTACCTTGTTTTGATCTGCTTTCCAGAGGCCGATATCACTTTATTATAGCACAGTTTCATTCACAATAATGCAGTATGTTGTAAAGTATGTAAAAATCAGTTTGTATCACAGAAATAACATAATAAAACCGAAAACATTGAAAGCGGACAAGAAGCGCGACACAGAACGGCAAGCTAAGCTAGGCAGCAGCTGACTACGGGCAGCCGATCGATGTGACGTTGTACGAGCGTGCGCTCTCAGCGGATACACGCGAGACGTTTTTTGAAGGTAGACGTAGTTATGTATGTAATTTTAATTGCATGCCTACTGTTATTTTTATTTGGAATTAGTATTATTTTTTTAGAAACTATCTTTGACAGTGAGAATTACCTAAGTATACAAAAATAATTATTACTCTTAAAAGTTAGTTTTCAACTTTTATTCAATGCATAGGAATCATTGATATACTACAATTTATAACACCTAATGAATACAAGCTCATTAAAAAGTATCAACCTAAATTTATGTACAAAAAATATTTTTTTTACTTTTTAACGTCATTACAATGTTATCACAGATGCGCAACGTGGAGGAGCTGTGAGGGCGCGCAACGGGGCGCCGACGGTGTTTCCCTCTAGCGGGCATATTGTGAATTATCGATTCTTAGCGTACTATGCTATCACTCGCTAGCGCCATTGGCTCTGTCTGGTAAAATTTGGTCGATTTATGCGCGCTGAGTATACAATAGACCTACCTATATAATATCTACTTATGTTTTTATTGAATCAACGACTGGCCTCACAGCTCTACCTTCTGCGCTGTAGGTTGTGGGCTCGATTCCCACCCGGAACAAACATTTGTGTGATGAACATGGATGTTTGTGCTGTGTCTGCGTGTTATTTATGTACCTACCATAATTCATTATGTAGGTATGTATTTACAAAAAAAGGTATATAAAAGTATTCTATCAGTCATCTAGTTCCCATGGTGCAAGCTTTGCTTAGTTTGGAGCTAGATGGCGAAGGTTGAAAAGTAATAAAAAAAAAAAAAACTAAGTAGGTAGTTCGTAGGTAGTTCGTAGGTACCTACTTACTGGCGCGCTAACGGTTCACACCCACGCGCTCTATAGTCTGCTTGAAAAACAGCTTTCTAAGCTTAACTGAAATAGCGTTCATGAAAATATCTGAAATGGTGGTCGGCGTTAGTTAGGCATGGAAAAGGCATGAATATTTTAAAATTCTGTTTTTAATTTAGTCTTAGCAGGAAGGTAGGTACCTACCTGAATAGGTGGAGATAGGTACCCAGGTCCCTAAGAACCTATGCAATCATGATCATGAAAAAGGAATTACGTAGTTATTTACGCAAGTGCCTACCTACCTATTATTATGTAGGTAGTATACATATATATAGGTACCTACCTACTTAGTCTAGCTCTACGTTTATCTACTGTATAGCCAAGGTCGATTTGTTTCTGAACTCCCACGAAATAGGGTAGGTGGGGGTGATATTTATGCACGTTAATAAGAAGCTGAGCCAGACAAAGCCTAGTGAAATGCTTTTGTTTATCTGGTCCACTCTGGTTGTACTTAAGTAAATATTTTTATTTACCGTTTATTGTGGGAGAGCTTGGAATTTGTATTCGGATTTATTATTTTACAGTACAGTTTTAACAGGTTCTTAGGTTGTAGGCAAGTAGGTTTGTTTGTAAATATTTGAATACCTCAAATTAAAAAATCATTTATTTAAATAAAATCACAAGGATCACTTTGAAACGTCTTAGGAGCTAGGTGAACCTACGCCTGTTCCTCGCGACCAAGCCTTGAAGAATCAGGCAACAAACACTGCTTGGGGTCTATAATTCTAAAAAATCACAAATTCTAAAAAAACCTTACAAATTCAGAACCCTTTTGTGAAGTCTAAATAGGCATTAGGCACTGGTCACGGTGGATGGTGTGAGCCATGATTTTTGTAAGAAGAATTATTAGGATCTTGATAAGTGATCGCTAGAGGCTCTTTAACGTAAAACTTCATATAAAAATCCAACGTGACTGGTTACAATCTATGCTATCATCTCCCAATCGAGCAGGTCACGAACTTTATCTATTCCAGCCAGATTGAACCACAAACATCCAAATATCCACCTTTCACCATCGATCACTAAATGCAGAAAATTCTAGAACAAACCGTTGACACGACGAGAAATTTCGGTATGAAATTAAAATCCTCTGAACTACGTTTTCCACGTTTGCAATACAATAACACACTGATGCGCGCACGGATTCGTTGGACGCCATCTTGCGAAAAAAGCCTGCCTCACTCCTTAATAGGGTGCGTGGGAGCAGCAACAGCATCCTGAAAGAGTTAGTTGCCAATTTTGAATGTCCTCTGATGTGGAAGCTCATCCAGAGAACTATTAAATCTTTATTTATTATTAAGTATTAACTAACCCTTTATATTTAAGCTCTTTCTAACACTATGGAGGAGTTGTCTGAATAAATAAACTTTAATATCCGATACCCATATGAACTTGAAATAAAATATACAGTTAATTTATTAGGTTCTTCTGAATGAAAAACTTCAAGTTCGCAAAGGGATCGCTTAGCTCGAATTCACGGCATCGTGTGTTCCACACTGCGCGAACAAAACTTTACCCCTCTGCAAAATGCAGAAGAACTTCGAAAACTGGAAACTGCATATTTTTTTGTTATGGAAAAATTCTAAATCTAACGCAACCTACTCAACACAACTGTAGCTGATTCAGCTATAGCAGTGTCGCACGATCATTACGCGAACAACGCAGTTTCGAGTTGCAGTTTTCAGGAATTAAAACAAATAAGATAGAAGCAGTAACTTCATTTTGCCGGAGCTGTACGTAGTTGTGAATTTAGCACGAAACGGTGCATTATGCAGAGCACGTAGACGCTGTCTGCACGCGGGAGCTAGGCGGTAGCGGCAGCGGGCGCGGACGCGGGAGCGATTCACTTTATTCCGTTTGGTAGAGAGTAGTAGAGAGGGCGTTCTCTGCACTTCATTTATTATTTAAATGCTCACTGTGCTAGACCTGCACGTGAAATGGCTTCTGCGAGTGTACTCCAACGTTTTATAACTAATCGATACACTCAGACCGAACGCAAACCCAAAGTTTTGAACTTTAAAAACTCCAACTGAAATATATAATCCTGAAAAGCAATCTCCAGAGGGGCAATAGGAAGAGGATTCCGTGCATATTTATTGCCGGTCTCTAAACCGTTTCTCGGGTAATTCGGTACAAGCAAAGCGACATTATTTTTGTAGTAATTTCACCGAATGTCCTTTAAAATATTCAGAGTGGTGTAGCTGAGCCCATTAACGTGCCCGGGCGCAATTCAGAGCTGGGCCGCGTCCGCAAATGGCGGTGATATCATTAACTTAACCCCACAACTATCCGCCGCCCGCAAGTTTTTCCCAATATTACACAGGAGAGGTATTTCTGGCGACACAACCATCACACATAGAGGTAGGTACTGTACCTACGGTACATACTTCCATTTGAAATTTGTGTACCGTACCGTTATTGTACTATCCTTGGTTCAGTTGGTAGCTCTGCCTTCTGCGCTGTAGTTTCTGTGTTTGATTCCCACTAAAGACAACATTTGTGTGATAAACATAGATGTTTGTTCTGTATCTGGTTAAAAAATTATCATTTCCATAGATACATACTTTCTACACTTTGCTTAGTTTGGGGCTAGATGTCGCTGTGTGAAATGTCCTCCAGTATCTATTTATCCTTCTAGCTTGGGGCATATTTATTAGGTAGAGTACTTGGGGTAGATAAATGTAATGTAAGTAATATCTCAAACACCGAAATAACTAACGGAATAAGGACTCGTGTGTGTGTATGTACATAAATATTATGTAAGTTTATTTTTAGTTGCTTGTTATGAAGCTCTCGCTCGAGGCAAAACAAGGCGAATGACCTCGGGGCATGTTAACATAAAAAGGCCATCAAGCAATAAATAATCCTAAAGAGGTGAGGATGATCATCAGCAGCCATAGAAAGTTCACTGCTGGAAATAGGCCGCCCCAATAAATTTTCAAAACAAACGAGCTTGAGCCGCCTCCAGCCACCGACTTCTCGCGACCTTCAATGTTATCGGTCCATCGGTTGCGGGGCCGTCCCAAGCTTTGTCTTTGCCTAAAAGAAATGGCTAAAAGAACTAACAATTAAACTCCTAAGTATGCTCTCTAAAAACTACAGATCAAACATAACAGTGGTATAGGTTGCCTTCGAACAATCCACTCAGCTATCAATTTTCATGGCTAATTCCCAAAGCTTTCCTTTAGGAAGTATTACGAAAGATTTCACGAGGAAAAAGGAAGTTCGCCCCCCTACACAAAATATGTGGCACGATACGAAGATAGGTGTACGGAATTCCTAACTAAACTCGAGGGAGGGGATTTCTCAGCTAAAGAAATAGCGGTGAAAACTCCCGACCTCTGATCTAGGAAAATCAAAGAAAAATAGTGTGGATGTGGCACTTGCCCCGCCACTTACTTTCAAAGCATTGCAGTGAGTTGGATCGAACCAATTTTGCAGGACTATGTGATTTATGAAGACAAATTTTCACCCGTGGCTTTTGATTTCTGTATTATTATTTAATGAATGAGCATTGATCCAGCTCATTCATGCCATTCTCAGCTGCCCATTAAAAAGAATCCCTTTCTGTTTTCTATCCATCAATCTGGCAATTATCAGAATGCGTTTACAATTCTTCCGGCGTACGAGTCCAACTTAGTCCTATTTCAATTTAGCAGCTTATTTACGGCCGATCTTCGTCTTGCATAGTAAAGCATAGGTATTATTATGGTGTTACTTACTCGATCTGAGCTGTAACCACCAAGATACTGTGCTCCATAAAACAACGAGTTCATTTCGAATCTTAAATCTAAAATATCAAATCTTATTCATCTTACAAAAAAAGGGAAATTAATTATTTCGGGACTTGTTCGTTCAGAGATAGGACCCCGTCTGGTTTTCTCTTAAATCTCTACATTTTCCAAGTCTTGCGAGTTCGGGAAAAACAAATGCCGAAACAGCAGGATAGGTAGGTAGTTCTTTCAAATATACAGTTTAGCTATCTAGATTGTAAGGCGGTACGCCTTGAAACCACTGAAATTTGAATTTTCTACTTTAAAATAAATGCTCTATTAGAGATAGAGAATAGAAAAATTACGACTGGCCCAGGGAATTTAAAGCGGTTCGCTTGAGATTTATATTGGGTTGGTTAATTCCGTTTCGCGGAAGCAGAAGCTATGTGGTTAGATGAAGTTACCTATTCCTAGAATGCTGTAATTACTAACATAAACGAAACTACCTAGCTATAATCTGATAGTATTTTGGTATAATTTAATTATTTAAATTGAAAAATTATATCTTTGTTTTTGTCTATTTTGACGCAAAAAGAAATAATATATTCTCGAACTAAAAAAAACATTATTTATTCCAAGACATATTTTACTGGAAACAATATAGCCAAAGGACCAACGACAGTTTAGTTTGGTAAGAAGCAGCGACAATAATAAGACGGCCGTAGCATACTAGTGGAGACGTGACTGACATTTGTTATTTAGTTGATAACTTATGGTAATACCTACGTCACGGTCAAAGACGTAAAACGGCCGTGCATCTTCCTAAATCATAACTCTATAATGATTTGCCAATAAATAACTAAAGCACGCAAAAAAAATTATAAACAATAAATAATTTTCACTCACAATAATAAAGACTGTTTGCAGCGGTCTTTGGATCGTTCGGATTTTTCTTGTGTTATTTTGTGAGGATTCTTTAATATTTTTATACCAACAATATAGACAGACAAACAAATAAACCGTGTCTGCAAAAAAATCTGGGTGTAGACCAAGGCTGTGTGTTATATAACCCTCTGGCTAACGAATACTGACGTCTTACTCCGTCACGTTTAATTTTCTTCGGTCCCGGAATCCTAAGTTATTTATTAGTACTTCCTGCTAGAATTGGGTTGAATACAATTTAGGTGAAATTATCTATGAAAATATATACAAAAGGTACTACTACTACAGCTCACAATGATATGTACCTACCTAAACATTCACTGAGTAGACAGATCTCCAGATGCTCAGTTAATTCAAGATATCTAAGTATCTAATGGTAGAATACATGTTCCTAAATATTGCAACGTCTTGTCCGATCTTGAATACAAAGTAAAAACAAACAGTGACCACTAATTTAAAAATACACCCTTCTTTACTAAGAAGAAATTGTGTTTGCCAGCGGGGGCTCGCTTTCTAATATGAAAATATGACTCACTACAGAGAATCGCCCATTTAATTTGCATTAAGTTGCGCCAGACTTCGCTGTAATGAACTAAGTGCCGCGATATAGCACGAAATGCAGTTGCACGAAGTTATTTATGACAATAGAAACTATTCGGAAAATAACTTAATAATCGTTATTTATCGGCAGCAGCGTAAACTTAGTTAAAATAAATGTTCGCAACTGCAAGTTTGATATCAAATACTTTTACAAGACTGCAATATGTTTCGAAATTGATAAATCTCCTCTATAACCGTTTAACCACACACGTTCCAATATTTCATAGTTTAAGTCGAAGTCAGACATTTGTCTGAAGATATAGCCTCGATGCGTCCTCAAGGATACAGCTAGGTGAATCGATGGGACGCTCGTAAGCTTAGAACTCTAAAGCGCGTTATATATTAGTTTCAGCAGTTTAAAGTTACTGTACGCCCGCAAATATGGGAGGGGTCTTGTCCGCAAGTTGGTTTGCCGGCGCCAAATTACAGACTGTCAACTTGACTCAAGTAACCTGTTGACACTGTGTTAAGTCACGATTTGAGAGGCTTGTTTGCTGTGGACACAACTTGTATCCACCCTCATAACAACAAGACATCCGAAGTCATATTTAAACAACTTTTGCCACTGTCGCTCAAGCTCGATGAGGGTAAGCCCCTTATAAAATCATTAACTAGGAAGCGAAGCATACGGATCTGATCCTTATCAATTTAGTTCTGTATTTGAAATGAGATTGCAGTCACTGAATATTTTCTCAAGAACTCAATTTTGCTATAGTGAACTCGTGTGATACATGCAAAGAACCTCGAAGACGCCTGCATCCTGAAGCCGTTTTGTCGCCTGAGACTATTGCAGCCAGTTCAGTTTGAAATTTCATTCTTTTCGAACACATATCTCGACTTCGTCCGGGAATCTACTTTACATTTTTCATCCTAATAGCCATTGAGAGAAAATTGGAAAAGAAGTTTCGTTTTCGCGTAGATTCAGATCCAGGTCCAATGGAAACATTACGGAGCTATCGGTCCAACTTCGAGATAAGTAAACAACAATGTGCATCCATTGTATACGACTGAAAAGAATGCAATCGAAGAGGATTAGAAATGCGATAGCGAAGTATTGTGTGTCATTGTGAAAACCCAGCTTAAGTTCCGAGAATTTGACACACTCGTACTTGGGGTAAACATTTAACCTGAGCCTCCCTTGGATTTCCCAGGCAAATAGAGTAAAAGGCGATGTAATGTTTTCGTGGAATGCTTAGTGCAGGGCAGATTGTGGGGGCCATTATTGTATGGCAAACACCCTAGTAAGGGCTCCACCTCATAGATGATGCCTATGGTGCCGATGACCCCTATCGATTTGTACATTTCGACGACCGTAATTGCAAATTGTGGGATATACACGAAGGTATAATAGTAGGTATCAACAGGCTCAAGTATGGCTAGGGAGGGAGTACTATGCTCTTCAATATTCAATATCCATTGTCATTCTCGTGGTGCATTTATTAGAACTTTTAGAAACCTTTTTAATAATCATCGACTTTCTAACCAATAATCATGTATCTGAGTCTGTTCAAATGGCTTTGATTTTGAACACACTCCAGGAGTAGGTTAGCAATTTGCTTGCTCCATAAAAGCTAGTCCAATTCCAGTGCATTTTCCCTATCTTGTAAAGACTCCGAGGTCTCTTATAAAATTCATAAGTAAGATGAATTAGAATAATTGCTCCTTCACTTCAGTTTAAGAATTTAACAAAACATTTTACAGATAAAATTATTAGTGTTTATTTTATTAGAAAGTTAAAAATCTTTTTTTAAAAGATTTTGTTTATTGTATTTTATTTTTCTGATGGAATAAAATTTTGAAGCTCCGAAGTCGAAGTATAGGTATTGAAGTTAATTACGATGTTGCCTGTGCTTTTACTCTAGTAGAATGAAAAATACTTACAAAGTAGAGGTAGGAAGGTGTGTAACCGACTTGAAACCGGACGTTCTTGCGTTAAAATAGAACAGCGCGAACAATTTCCGTCTAGCTCCTTAGCAATCAGTGGTTTTAAAGAACGATTCCCAGGAGATCTCGCGTTGCATCCTCTCCACGGTGGTTTCCAATTCGCGAGCGCTACACCAACCTTAATTTACAGTAACCACGAGCCTCGCAGTTTGTGTTCATTACTTACAGGGATACTATCATACCGCAGGTTGAGAAATGCCGGTATCCACCTTAGTTTCTACCTAGCTAGTTACATGATTTTCTTTTTTTTAAGTGGAGGCACTTATTTTACGTACCTACCTAAATATGTTTCATATAAAATTTTGTGTAGATGTTCGTGGCTCAATCACGCCCAAACACATTTGGAATATACATTCTCGTAGCTTATATCTAGGAATAAAAAATATGATACTTTTTATCCAGGTAGTTTTATTTAATTTATTCGTGAAACGCATAATTTTACAGAATATTTTTAGCAACGCGTAACTACTTTTAAGATTTATTGCTATTGTGCTTTTGAATACCAATGTGTGTGATTGCTGCTTCTACCGTAGATTTCCTAGAAGACAGAGCTATAAAAACTACTAGGATTACAGTAATCTGCCCACGAACACAACTTTTTCAATCAGAAAAGTCAAGATATGTAGCGATATAAACTGATTGTGTTTCCGAGTGCAACACGGCAACACAAATACACTATAGATTTCAACACGGGTGTTTATCACGTAATTACCTTTAATTTATTTTCCCGACGTTTCGGCTGTGTTACAATAGCCATGGTCGCGGGCAGACTGGAGAACACGGTGCTACCGTCGAGAAGCGGAGGCAGTTGCCGAAACTACCCTCACTTGGTCTTCAGAAATAGAAATGTCCATGTTCGTATTACGACACACCAGACTAACTGTATCTACGAACTGAGATGGTCTGTCACGACGCCCACACATGACCACAGGATTCCATGAATTAGATAGTCTATAGCCGTCTTCACGATTGAAATTTGAGTACTTCTTGATTTAAATAGCTTCCCGAACTATTCTCTACAAATACACTACCATAAAAGTGGGGAGTTTCGCAAGCAAACTAGTCCCAGCATCTAATAAATTCAAATCACGAAATCGAAACATTACAAACATAAAATATAATTTGTTCAGGCAAATGATGAGCTCCGCAAACATTGTTAGACGGAAACTAGAACATTACGCGACTCCGTAAACAGTATGAAGATGCCATAAATTACACTGACAAGTTGACTGTACGTACTCGGCAAGTAAATTAGCTGGACCAGAGTAAACGAGTTATGGCAAAGTTGTGGCAACGCGGGCCGCATTGGGACCGGACCCGGCCAAAGTGTTTGACTGAATACGCCTGTTGGTCTAGTATCATAGTAACATTTGACAACGTTCAAGTAAATATTTACATTTTCCAATCACTATAATAGGTACTTTGTTGCAAAATCTACCATTATTCGACAGATTCACCTTCCACTCAGGCCGCTCGAGATCAAAAAGCAATAAGTTGCAAAAATAAAAATATTTGCTACAAACATCCTCACAAATACTTTCCAGATTTATAATATAAATAGCAAACCCGTGACAAACGTTGTCCTGTCCATGTTTCAATAATCGCATAGAGTAACGCACGTTGCTATAACGACTGATGACAACGCTAATGTCAGATTTTTCGCACACCAGCGTCATCTATGCCAAAATCATCCTTTTAAATCATCATTTTCAATCATAAAAAAATCATCATTTTTATCATTTTGGAGATGTTTTTATTATTTTAAAGTAGTCTATGTTTTATATCTACGTCTACAGCAAATTTCATCTGAATCGGTTAAGTCGTTTAGGCATATAGGCACAAACATACAAACAAACTCACAAACTTTCGCATTTATAATATTATTTAGGATATCCTTTATTCTTAAAGCGATGTTACTGGCTTTGTAATTTTTTTTTATCTTATTACGAGCACAGAGTTCATGCATTACAGTAAACCTAAGTGAGCAATTATAAAGTTTTCTTTAGAAGTTCACAAGCTTTATGAAATTGTAAAAGCTGGTAAAGTAATTAAAAATTTATTATATTTTCATATTGAATGGATGAATGTTAAACAGACTGAAAATAGCTATTATCCGTAATATAATTTTCCTTATCTGTATCAACCTTTCCTGTATCATTGTTCAATATTATGGGAAGAGATGGTCCATTTCCTCGACAAGGCGGCCGCAGGCAAAAAAGCTCTAGGATCCGCCCTGTGGCGTGCCGCTAACACTCCTTATAAATACTGGTAATCCCTTGGCTTTTGTGGCTAATCTTTCGCGTGAAGATCGCCATTATACCGCTATTTATTATTTTACCCGTACTTTTTCTTATTTCTAAAGTCAAGTCGAAGCTTGCTTGATATGCTTAAAGGTTTTTCGCGAGCCTTTATCTAAATGCCGCTGAAATTTAAATATGCCCCTTTTCAGTGGCTCTCTACTGTGAAGCATTTCACATGGTTTGCATTTTAAATTATGCTAATTTAGATGCGGTGTTTCTTGCCCGCTTCTTTTATTTGGTTATTTTAAAATTACAGGTACCTACACCACTAGGTAAGTAATGTATGGTAAATGTTAGCTACACATGTGAATTTTATTACGTTCTAACAATATTATCGTATATCTAGTTTGGTTTATAGAATAAAGTAGTCATTTTTCTTAGTGTTTATTATCCTATTCCACACAAACACTCCAATCCATAACACAAAAATCATCAAAATTGGTCCAGCCGTTCTTGAGCTATAAATGGTGACACTAATTAAACTAACACGACTTTGTTATATATAGATAGATGCTCGCTTTTAAACTACGATATTTTAGTTAACATTCGTAGCAAAAACAGATAGTTTTTAGGGTTCCGTACCCAAGTAAAAACGGATAAGTTACTAAGACTTCGCTGTCCGTCTGTCCGTTTGTCTCTCTGTCCGTCACAGAGCTGTATCTCTTGAACCGCGATTACTAGACAATTGAAATTTTCACAGATGATGTATTTCTGTTGCCGCTATAACAACAAATACTAAAAACAGAATGAAATAAATATTTAAGTGATTCCAACTCGCACTTGGTTGGTTTTATTTGAATTGAAGAACCGAGCATTAGTCGTGATTAGTTTCGCGCGAACAAAGCTGCCCTAAATGAAGTGCCGTGTGTCTGGACAGGCACCCGACTACGACTAAGTTATGACAAACTGTGGCAGCCTTCCAGGCGCCTGCTCCGAACTCTTAAATTAGCGCTAACTTAGACCACTTAGCTTCTTCAAGTTTTGTTTGTAAGTAGACGCAATAAATAATTGTAGCGATACAATACAGCTGTGTTGTGAATCAAAGCCCTATGTTGCTTGCAGATGGATGGGTTCTTTTAAGGTTTTTTGACGGAGACTTACCCCCGAACGGTCTCGTGGGTTTGTTTGCATAATGTTTTTTGAACGATTGACTATTTGATAAGGCTATCTATCTTCTTCTTAATATATATAAATTACGCGTCACGTTGCTTGTCCGCGATGGACGTATACCTCTTTTTGTTCAGCTCTGTTCTATCTCATACTAATTATAATTATATTATGGCTTCCGCCTCCTTTAATTGCAATTTATAAAAATTCTACATTCAAATCATGGTTTCCTAAAAACAACCTACTAAAGCCGCCAGAAAGCCGCCGAACGTCAAATAAAATGACAAGCTTGCTACACCTCCGCTATATAACGGCAATGCCTGGGTTACGATCACTTTATTACGGTTACCGGTTCTTAGAAAAGCATAGCTTCATAATATGCTAAACTGTAGAGCATTGTATTGTCCGATTCGATCATTACAGCCAGGACGCACCTGAGCCTGAACACTACACAGACAGTGCTAAAATAACCGCAAAATCGAATTATTGGCGAAGGTTTCTGTTCAATACGGTTCCCACCCGAATTTTGCCACGGCTGGTTGACATGAGTGACAATTATTGTGATTGATAAAGCTAATTCGAGGTTAGGTTGACCTACATGAACATTTATATTTTCTTTGAATACTTTCTGGCGAAGCGGCGATGGGCTTGCGACCTGTCACGTATGGAATGCTAACTATTGCAAAATGTGGGCATGATCCAAATATAATGTTTGGACGTGCCTCTGACTACTCCCACTAGACATCTTCATAGGATCTAAGCGATCTGAGAGTCTGTCTACCGTACTTGGGGATTAAAGTAGGCATGAATGAATGTAACGCGTCTTACCATGCGGTGAAAGAGTTAAAGATGTGTCTCGCACTCTTATTTTTAGTCTCTACTCAAAAAGATTTCAAGCTAGAGTTAAATACTTGTATCAGTTGAATACTTTCTAGGAGCAGACTTGTATGTAAGTGTACATATAATGATATTCCAGCACGTTCGTAGGATGTATTGTTCAATTCGATCATTACAACCGCACCTGAGCCAGCAACTACGCAGAATACAGTGCCCGTAGCATCGTATCGTCATCAAATCGCTTTACTCTCGTATTCAAGAACGACACTATGAGAACACGCACCCACAGTGGACGAAATCATTTTTTATAAAAATCACTTTATGTGTTGTACGACACTGCATAGTGTGACTAGAGGCAGACTCGTGTACCTCTTGCCAATGTTGAGCTCTAAAGGCACACGGTAGCGTGCGCCATAGTGCCGCTCAACACATAAAGTGATGTTTATGAAAAAAGATTTCATCCACTGTGGGTGCGTGTTCTCATATTGTCGTTCTTGAATACGAGGGTTAGAGTCCGTCAAACCAAGCATGAATAGAGTGCAGGCGATTTACTTTTGTAGGCTAGTCTATAAGTCTATAATAGTCAAATGCTTCTGCAAAATCATTTTAAACAGAAATACGGCTAAATACCACATTTTTTATTGTATTGTATTTCTTATATTGTATTTTTTTGTCACAATATGATTTTAAACATTTTGGCTCCTGCACACACAAAATAAATATAAGCTACCCAACCTACTAGTTTTTGGCTACATCCATTATGTAACGTTACCGCAGCAAAATGTGTATTTATTTAATATCTTTTTTGCCTTTGGACACTCGAATTATAAAATTCGGTCACAATCGCACGAAATCATGGTCTACATTACTGCATACTTCAAATTCTGATTAAAGCCAACATTTTGCCCTAGTAATGCTCATGTGACCCCCCCTGGCGCCAACGTTGGATCCGCTCTTGCTTCGGCGCCACTCCGTCCATCTGCTTCTAATTAGGTGCATGCTCATGTGGCACGTGTTGGTCAGTCACCATCACACGTAACAACTGTAAACTTCTATCACGTGACGATAATCATAGTAAAAATTGGTATAAACAACATTTGATAACGCTAGGAACCAGTGTTAGGTTTTGTGATAAAATAACCGCGAAATCGAATTATTGGCAGACAGTTTGCGTTCAATGCGATTCTCACTTGGATATATTACTACGACTAGTTGACCTCTTTCTAAACTTACAAGTTTAGAAAGACCTACAAGACCTACATCCAAGCAACAGCGTAAATAATTTAAGGGATTTTTACTACCTATATAAATTTTTTGCAACAATAACAAGAAATAACTATAGATTTTGACACGTCGGGAAAGTAAATTAAGGTGATAAGTAAAATTTTTGACATTTTGTATGGGCTGAGTCTACCCGGATAAGACGGAAAAAGTGATAAAACTGCATTATCTCGAAAACCATCAAATTTAAAAAGAAACTGTCTGTAATTTATTTAGCTAGTATGATTATCTAACGAATTATATAAAAATTAACTGTTTAGCTATGCATAGTTTTGGTTAAAAACGAAACTAGTGTTTTTGAAGAGCCAACTTTGGAAAATAAATCTATCGAGAAAAGTTTCCCAATCGTGATTCTGTCTGTAATTTATCTAGATTATATCCTTAAGTTATCTTTGTCATAAAAAACAAAACTGTATGTTTTACGGTTATGGAGAAAAAACGATTCTGCATTCATCAAACACATTAATTACTCGCCTTAAAGGTAATTACGTGATAAAGACCCGTGTCAAAATCTATAGTTATGTCTACTAATCACGATAGTTTGAAAAATAATAACAAGAAATATTTATTTCACACATTTTACTGCAAAATGTGGGCATGTGCCAAATATAATGTTTGGACGTGCCTCTGACTACCCCCACTAGACATCTTAGGATCTAAGCGTCTGGAATTTGGGGAATACAGTCGTGAACCTATTTTTTTTTTCACTTACGTTCATAACAAATTTAGTATCAAAGTTTTTTTTTTACCTTTAAATTGCTTATAAACTTACACAAAGCAATCATAATTTTCAACCAAAGATTTGTGATTATTTGAAAATTATGTTTTTGTGAAAGAAAATTTGTCTGTGATAATTATTGCAAACTTTCCGTAAGTTTGTAGATTCAATGGCTTCACGAAAGATGCTGATTATGGCCGCATTTTGACGATACGAGTGCGCTCACTTATTTTTTCAATATCATTTGAGAAAACTCGAAAATTCTCCGATCCACTCGCATGCCATCTTCAGAATGCGCTCTCAGATCACCTGATATCAGCGCAACGTCCTAATAATCATCAGAGTGTACTACGTCTAAGTGCATTCTTATCGTGAAAACTTCTATCTGACCAAGCCCTGGACAGAACCACGGAAGTACGAAAGTTACTATTCCTGTATGTGTGATCAGTATTTATCAGGAATGTTATCGAATACTTATCAACCTTTCATTTTGATTCTGGCACGTTCTTTGGTAGTCCCTACTTTATATTTAAGTCAGCCGAATATCCGATCCTCGGCTAAAAAATTAGACCGATCATTGTGATGCAAATTCGTACTTACGTATTCTTCTTTTTAAATTAGGTTTTATTTTGTTTAGAATTGGAAATTAATGTAGAAACCTATTATTCCAGGAAGAGAGTGATTGTATTGTTCAACTTCTGTAATGAGACGAAGTTGTCTAATTTGTGAATCGAATGGTGAAAAAATAGGTTTGCTAAGGGATTCAGGGTAAACCATTGGCCAGGTTTTCTATAAAAGAAAATCCTGTGATTTATGACGGTAGCAACTAATAAAACCAAAGCTTTCTGGAAAATGTAAGTCATTCCCAGAATCTCTACTATGTTATTGCGTTAGTAAAATTATATGGCAAACGATAAGACAAGACGATGCATAACTACGGGTATGATACGGTCATCAAACGCAGCGCCTCGTATGATAACGTCAACCACACAGCCTAATAGACGCCACATTAAGGCGAACACTTTCAAACAACACATTAGGCTTATACTGCTGATAAAAGACACCGAGAGTGATTCAAGACGCGCCCCGCGGCGGGCTGTGACATTGAACTGGCCAATCAGAATGCATTTTTTACCGCTCCCCTTGACCCGCACACCTCAACGATTTGACTGAATTGTTTGTTTGAAGAAATGAATGCATTAGGCGTCTATTGGGCTATGTGGTCTTTGTATGATACAGCCATCAATGTGGTGCATATATAGGTATGATTATGATCATCATACGCAGTGCATAGTTGTTCGAAGCTGTCATATCATAGGCAGTCTTTTGTAGTGTGTATGGTCCTTCATTCTCTTTAATGCATGAAACGTTTATAGCAAGTGCATATAAGTATGATAATGGTCATCATACGCAGTGCATTGTTGTACGAAGCACGGTCATATGGTAGTCGGCAGTCTTTTGTGGTGTGTAGTGTCCGTCATTCTTTTTTATGCATGAAACATGCATATTTTTTATGTCATGGTATGCTACAAGCACTGGCCATGCAATTAAAATTAGATAGACTCCTCCAGACATTAAATCCTTTATTATTTTCTTAACATATTGAACTTTTCGTGCGAATTATTTTGATATTGTGACTTTATTCCGTCAGTTCTTTTGGTAGATTTATCAGTGCGCCGATGTGCATATTTCAGACTGCAGGTGCATCCGTAGCTTCGATTAATTCGCATAACGAGCCGGGTCCATCACGCCCGCGCTCGTTTGTCTCCAGGCCGGCTATAAATACATCAGCGTACTTGCAATTTAATCCGTTCTGTTCCGCTCCCGTGGAAGTGGGATGCTCAAGTTTGCCGAAAAGCCGGAGCCGAAAAGCTGTCACTTGGTAAAGAGTACTATGCTGTAACCTGTCTGATCGTTTGGATATTATTATGACAACGAAATATGATATTCAATTAATAGATAAACAAATTATACGATTATTTTTATTATTTTATGTTTGGGTGTGACCCCCTCTGGACATCTTCAAATAATCTAAGCGCCTGGAGATCTGAGAGGAATGTCTACCGAACTTGGAGATTAGAGTCTTGACTCTATTTTTTTTATTAACTTTTCATAAAAATATAAACGTATGTTGAAGTCAACCGCACGTTTTTCATTGATTGCTGTGAATTTTAAGATTGTTAACTCTGCTGTCATAATTTTTGACATTGGGACTGTTTGGATAATCCGCCTTTTCGGAATCTGCCGACTTTTGTCACAGTCCTAGTGAAAACCATGTTTTCTCCCTCTCACTAACACCGGCACGGCACACATTTCGGTCAGCGAAAGTTGCTGCAATTAATCTCGTTGCTAGTGCTCACCTACAATTGTTTGAATTAGAAAGATTTATCCTGCAAAGTGGCCAGTTATTTAAGAGCTAAAGGTAGTTTTGATGCCTTTTTTAGAACCAGCTTCAATTCCGAATCGGAACAATTTAAAGCTCCACCTGATTAAGCACTGAATTCGTGAGTAGGTGAGCTATTCTAGTCCTTTTGCAGATTCGCTTTGCAAGGGCGGATCCAGCTTTGGCGCCATGGTGAACACGTGAACATTACTATGGCAAAATGTTGGCTTTAATCAGGATTTGAAGTATGTAGACCATGGTTTCGTGTGATTGTGACCGAATTTTAACATTCAAATATCCAAAGACAAATAAGATACATTATTAAATACCTACACATTTTGCTGCGTAAGGTTATTCTGGCAAAATATTATCGAAATTATGGAAGTAACCAAAAACTAACTAGTAGGTTAGGTAGTTTATATCTGTGTGCTTATGAGCCAAATATTTAAATCTGTGTGTCCAAAGACTCCAGAGATTTTCTAAATTTTGTTAACTATGGCAATACTTCAAAGTCATTTTACAAGAGTTTACATGGACCTGGACCCAGCCCAGGAGGGGCTGGGCCCTGAGCCCAGGGGGCTATGACCCCCATGACCCCTCCCCCCTGGATCCGTGTCCTTTGTGAGCTATGAATAGCTGTTTGGATTTCCATTCCAAGTTCATAGATTGATTGAAACGTCGATATGAAGATATTTACTAGGTAATGTACCGGTTAATCGGCGGAGTGAACCAATTAGGAAACAATATTACTGTTGATAGTCCAGCGAGCAATAACTCAATCGAATTGCAGAATTGAACAATTCATAGGCAAATCTGCTCTAAGCGTGTTAACATGGCTTGGGGGGTATTGCGGTGTACCAGGCCGTGTGTCTATATATTGAACATAGTATTGTACTTACATATTACGAGTATATCTGCTTTATGCATTGCGTCACTATCAAGTTACATGATAGGTAGCTATATAGCAGTTACAAAATTAGGCTACTTCTTGTAATTGATTACTAATAATTAAGTGTGTAGGTATTTTAGTCGAGTGGAAGTTACGAATCCAAACCGTAGGTACATCAATGAATTTTTATATTCGAAAAATGTAATGCGCATTACACGTGCAGAAAATGAAAAGGAGAATATCGTGAAGAACCCAATTAGTATTTATATGCGTCGTCGGCGGGCTTGCAACCTATTACGTAAATTACCCATTAAATAAAAAAATAAAAAAATAAAAAAGCCTTTATTTGACCCTGCTACAATAAATCTTAGTTACTAGTACGTTTATTTGCTAAATTATAGGTATATACGTATATACTTCTTCTAATTAATATTCCTAAGTAACTTATATCAAGTTTTAATAATAAAAAAATATGTGCTAAAAAGCGAGGTCCCCAGGTTGGGTAAAGGCCTCCTACAAGGATGCCCACTTCTCTCTATCCTGTGCTATCTTCCACCAATTTGAGCCAGCAACTTTTTTGATCTCATCGTCCCAACGAGTGGGGGGTCTTCCCTTCTTTCTTTTTCCTTGAGGCCCTTTCCATATGGTGGCATTGTAGGTCCATCTTTTGTCACTAAATCTAGCTATTACCCATTAACTACTGCAAAATGTGAGCATTTGGACGTGCCTCTGAATACCTTCTTTAGGATTTCTTCAAGGATCTGAGCGCCTAGGGATCTGATAGGATATCTACCGTACTTAGAGATTACAGTCGTAATCTTATTTCATTTAATTTCAACATATATACTGACCAATTGTACTTCAGTCATAATTCAATGTGCCGGCGTTGTCATAAATCTATGATGTAATGAAGACACAATAGTCTTGCAGGCCTATTTTCCATGCAGGGCGGTAGTCGTTGATGTGATGCATTAGTGAATTACGCATGCAATTAGAGGCGGCAATGTCTGGCGAGTGATTCAGGGCACAGGTCGACGAAAGCACGCCACTGACGCGACTTCCCAGCTATGAAACTGACTGCGCTCAATCACACCGAGGCACGCGCGTGACTCGCGTCACGCCTCCTACCGCTTCCCGATACTAGAACTAGACTGCTCGCATTAAAATACATTATAAAAAAACCACAGCGACAGCGCCACGGTTGCAGTTTCTTCTTTGTATTCAAGTCGCTCCATTCAAAGAGATAACAGCGCTCCGAGGCGACAACGGGAAACAATTACGCTGTTACAAAAGGCCTTAAGGATTCTAATTACGAGTGGATCCTTTCATCTGTGAACCCGGATCGGATACGAAGCCTTCCCATTATCGCGTACCATAAACATTTCTGGATTTCATATCCGCGGCACGGCTGGGACCGCCTCGCTTATTACCTCCGCGCGGAAAAGAATAACATCGTTTTGGCACTTTTGACGCGGATTCCGGATGCCTACGTTCATATTGTGCGCCGTTAATATTCTGCGCGGTGCGTCCGACCTTTTTTATTTGTATCTAAAATTGAACATTTTGTCGCGACAACGAGCGCACGCGACTCTCCCCCTCCGTCAAAGAAGCGATAAAAATACGAGACGACGCGTTCGAGTGACAATTGACGCACTAACGACCTACAAAACTGTTAATTCATACATTACTGTGCGGAATTAGCACAAGCAGTCATCGCACCTGCACAAACGAGAAACGAAAATAGACATCCACCTCCACAAAGTTATCAGTCCGATTAAAATGTTGCAACGAGTTTCCGCTCTACCGCTAAACAAACGGAACAAAACACAATCAATGACAAAAACTGTAACTACTTATATTGCTGGAAAAGTTTTTTCCGTTTCCTTATGGCTGATTGAAAGAACTTCCTGGTTCAGTTGAAACTGATCTAGGGCGGATTATAAAAAGTGTACTTGGTTGAAATGGCCCTATCAACGAAGAACCGCCGGTCGGCCGACCAAGCGATGAAAAACTGAAGTTAACAAAACAACAAACAGCGCGGAATCGGCGGCGTTTCGTGACTACTTCTGCGATTTACGGCTCCGTCATTATTCAAAGTTTCCAACAAAAATTCAACCAGAAAAATTAGTTAAAAAGGATGCCTCGGTATGATCTTGCGAATCTGCTGAAGTCGGTCGCCTTTATGCTGAAGTAGCGAAGTCGCTAAGATAAGGGGAGGAGCCGACAAATTGTAATAATTGCGAGACGAGATAAGAAGTGACACCAGAAAACAAATGAAGGCGGGCAGCGATGGCGCTCGTAGGGCGGCGGGGGATGCGTGACGTCATTGTGCCTTGAGTTGCCTCTCCCTATCGGAAAACTAAAGCTTACTTAGCTAAGCATATCTACATATTAGTCATGAGCATGACGTGACTTTGCTTTGCAATTCAATCAAGTTTTTCTTTGAGACATTAGAAGATTACTAGGAAGCGAAATATAGAAAAACTTAGTTTTATGTATTGTTATTTGTGTTTGTAATATCTCTCGCTACATTTTGTGAAAAAAATATACAAAACGTTGATAGCGTTCAGAAGTTTATCCTCATTTTCGTTCAAAAAACTCACTATTGATAGATAATCCCGGAAATTTAAAAGTAGTTTGTTTTGTAGTACCATCAACGGTCGCACTTTTATTTGTCGTTTAACTAACCTAATCTATTGCGAATGAATTTAATCCATTATTTCCAACCGTCCTATTTATATGTATTATTTATTTATATTTTGACAGCAATTAATGCAAATATGTATGTTCCAAAATACTTAAATAAATGATCGACTGCATTGCATCCGGCCATAATCTCAGCGAACGCACAATAAATGAATTTCACAAACCAACAAAATAATTATTTAATACAGCGGATTACATTTAAAGCCGAGGGCAGGCTTGTATCACTTCAAATTAGCTTTGGAGTGTAATATTATTATTTTTAGGGTTCCTTACCCAAAGGGTAAAAACGGGACCTAAGACTTCGCTGTCCGTCTGTCTATCACAGGGCTGTATCTCATGAACCGTGATAGCTAGACAGTTGAAATTTTCACAGATGTGTTGTGCATATTTCTGTTGACGTTATAACAAAAAATACTAAAAACAGAATAAAATAAATATTTAAGTGATGCTCCCATACAACAATAATGTTTTACTGGCGTTTTTTTAGATAATGGTACGGATCCCTTCGTGCGCGAGTCCGCCTCTCACTTGACCGGTTTTTGAATTAAATTCTGGCTCTAATTTACAATTGTGATAACACCATCATGCAATCGTATGACCGAAGATACTTCCTTTAAATATGGTCGGCTTAGCAACTTAGCACCTCTAAAGTCTTAGTTGGGCACTCGTCGTAACCTACATTTTGATTCGTAGGACAAGGTTGTCTATATAAGTCTCGGTGAGAGTTGTTAATGTCGGATGTCGTTTTCATAACAACATATCGTATAGGCTATTACAGTCTAGTTTAGGCACCTGAGGCTTTAATACATTAATTTTATGAATTATTTACATTTAAAATCAGTGCATAATTATTAGTTTGAATAATGTATAAATGCAGTGTTTTTAATTATTCATGCTCAAATAAATAAATAATTATATTTAATATTTATTTACATTATATTTATATCGACTGATTTGTATTTAGCATAACATTTAATTAAAAGCTATAATAGTTACATAAATAGAATTGATACAAAATGGTTGTTATACAAAAATGAAAAGTATCTGAATTGTCTCGAAACGTCAGCAATACAAGTAAGAACGTGGTAACTAGCCGTATTTATAGTTAAAATGAGATAAATGTTGTAACATTATTATCCTCATAACAACATCAAATCTTAGTAACTTTGTTTTAGATATTAGGCTGTTGGTCTTTACAATGAAAATAAAATAATATTCTCAGTGAGATTTCTGTACCGTACTCTTGCATTATCCGTGCCAAGGGTCCCGGCTCCCGGGGGCACACCTCGTCGTCACCGCTCGCCAAATTAAAATGATAAATCAAAATCCGTCAGCCAGCCGCTTACAGTGATATAAACGAACCTAAATCATGATCAACTTTAATCCACGAAATTACTTTCTAATTGAAAATAAATCCTGATAATTTTAAACTAAGCAAAAATATATAATTTTATTTATACGGTGTTTTTTGATCTCTAGGTTCGTTGTTGCAAAATAAAACTAAATTACCAGTTATTTTATGACGGTCACTATTTTTAAGAAACGCTATATGTAAGAAGAAGGAAGGGTTGTTACTGTAAAAAAATTACCAAACATTTTGAGAATGCTCACCAACGTTCATTTTCCATTTTTCCTGCTTGGAAGAAAGGGCTAAATATTCTAGCATTTAATCATTTTATTCACAAACCTGCCGGGAGATATAATGATGAAATTATACCGAAACAATTGCGAAGAATAAAAATGAATACCACACTTGCAGTAGCTTTGTAATGAAATTAAATTTATGAAACTTCAACATAAAACGTCTAATTTTTGTTTTTATTTTTGAATTTTTCATAGTAAGTAGATACTTTTTGGCTTGGCCACAGTACTACAAATGTCAAATGTTTCCGTGAAATGGTATGGCACCGCGTGGTAAAGTGGCTTGGCTCGGAAGCTCAATCGAAAAAACTAAAACGTAACAACTTTTATACAGAATTGACCAACATATTCCTAGCACTTCTGTGTCAGCCATAAATCTCTGAGTTACTAGTATTTAGTTCTATTGTTACACTATTGCAATGCAATGAAAAACTCTAATTACATCCATTGTATTCATTTAGTACTGACATAGCTAAGTTACCCAACAATAATGTACCTATTGAATAAGTATTCAAATAATCGCAATTGACAACACTTAAATCCCAAGGCACAAAATGTTTTGTTCAATCATGGGTTCATTGTTCTACACAACCGAATCGGTAGCTACGTACAGTTGTGACGTCTGGCCACTAGTATAACTGGCGCACATTCATTGATCGCTTAATTAACACAGAATGACAAATAGTAACTATAAATTATGTAATAGCAGTGTAGAAGCGCAATTCTTTTATAAAATTACCAAACAGAGAACCGCTACGCAGCCTCTACGCCTCGCGGCTACGAGTCATGCATCACGCATGTTGCAAGTACTGACAAGTCACGTGATTCGCTTTAACGAATGCAGGAATTTCAGATCTACAGAAAGCGTTTTGTTTTATTAGTTAGGCAAGTATGTTGATTATGTAAACATTATTGTCAAAATTTAATGATTGTTTCATACAAACACGGTAAACAGACTAAATGTAACTAATTGAGCGGTAATTCCAAATGAGCTGCAATTTGTGGGTTGATTCGTTCGACTAAACAAAATGTACTACAAACTGTACAAAGCTAGAATCATCAGTTTTGCAAGAATAACTCTGCAGTATTATATTGTCTGCGAAAAGGAAACAAAATTTAGAGATTCAGTTTTCCGGAAAATTGGTGCTTCCGTGTAATGAATCTATAGACTATACAAAATTTTACGGAAGATTAGGCATTCTAAAGTATCTGTTCTAAAGTATAGAGAAGTTTCTTTACACATGTGCGCTCCGTTCGTTTAAAATATAAAACAAAATTGATCTCAAGGGAATCCTTTTGATACATTTGCGGTGTAGTGTAGTGCAACGGTTATCGAAAAACGTTTCGAGATACCCATAAGGTTTTATTAAATGTCATCCGCCATATAATGAGGTGAGAGGGATCTGCGAGAGAGGCGCTGCTACAGAAATATGTGCGAAGTGTTATGAAGTGCCGTTGTAAGTCAATGAAGCGGCAAATGGGGTGTTCCCGACGCTCCACCGAGGACATACTCTAATAAATAAAATTATGCCTCAGAAATTACAAGAATACGCGTGCCGGCAGCAATCCCGCGAGATTGGATGCTTGAGATTTTCATCGATATCCTCCAATAATGAATCTAATAATATGTAGCTTTGAGGACTGTGTCGCGGCGAAAAATGAGATTGCTTCCAGAAGATATTGGTCGTGTCATACTGAGCTTTACAGCCGCCGGCGTTTATAACACGTTTTTATTATCGTCTATGGTTTGTGAACTCGACTTTTAAGTGTCCAATAAATTAATCAGCATGTTAAAACTTCAACATAAAACTAAAATGTAATTGCAAGTTGTATTGATTGCTTTAGACAGTCGTAAATACCTGAACATTTGTTTCAGCAAAGGTCGGAGACATTGGTCTGGGGCCAACAACTTCAACATCAAATACTTAGTTCATTCGCCGCACGTGCACAGCGCGAACTCTTACTGAATTGAATTTCGATTTTCTTACATTTTTTTGCTGGCGTTCGTGTCTTTCAAATAATTTACGACAATTCAATATTTATATATTGATCTATATGTTATTTGTATATTGCGGAAAATAAAATTTATGCATTACGATATATAAACCATTCCTAAGTATTCAAAACGATATTACAGTGTACCCACCAAAATATACAAAAATACCACATTGTCCTCTAATTTATCGTAGAATTTCTGAGCAATTTAGTGCATCGATAGACTAAAACCTGTATTTTAATTTATGTGACTTTTTATCCCGGCACTACGCGTGAAAAGCTACGGGCGGATGCTTAAACATATTTGTATCATTCACAAGATGAATGAAGCAAGCCAACGTCTTCATAATACCCCAAATATCAATGATGACAACAATGAAATGAAGATACATTGTAATGCGAATGTAAAACGATTTGTCATGTTGTATTGTAAGCTTGAGGCTTTGGCAATCAGGCATTAATGACTCGTCTTATATCTCGCTTGTAAATCAAGTTGTTGAACATTGCTGCTGTCCGTAGAAATGGCGAACACCATTATACGTATACGGCCGTTATGTGGCAGAGAACGCCTAAAAAGTTATAGAATACTAACAGACCCGCTACATACGTTATCCTGTCCAAATTTCAAGAATTGCATAGAGTAACGCACGTTGAAATTACGACTGATGTCAAAACTGATGTCAGATTTATTGCACACCAGCGCCATTTATACCAAAATCATCCCTTATGCGTGTTTTGATCATTTTGTTCCGTTTAATCGTCGTTTAGGCCTGATTGAGGCACAAACATACGTACAAACTCACAAACATTCACAGGATACATTATTAGGATTACATTTAAATGCAAAATATAATTCGCATCTACAGTTGTTTGAGAACTTTTTCTAAAAACATTACTTGTTCTGAAATTTAAAATTTAAATGCGGTCTGTTATTCGAAATACACGTCATGAAAGGAACAGCTGAACCTGTCAAAACCATTGACTGTCTTCACTTTACGGTCGCCATTACATCGGTACGGATGCCGTTTTTTAGGGAACCATAACTTACTACCTGACCATCCTGAACTCGAGTTATTAGTTAATTAGAATACGGAACTAGTAAAATCAATCTAAATTCTAGTGCACATTCTATTGAGTACTAAACAGTTTAATCTGTAAAAAAATCATATCACGTATATCATATTTGACTGGCCTCACAGCTCAGTTGGTAGTAGCTCTGCCATCTGCGCTGGAGGTTGTGGGTTTGATTCCCACCCAAGATAAACATTTGTGTGATGAACACAGATGTTTGTTCTGTGTCTGGGTGTTAATATGTATAATATTTATGCATTTACACAAAAAAAAAGTATATAAGTATTCTATCAGTCATCTGGTTCCCATAGTACAAGTTTTTCATGGCATTAGATATTGGCCATTTCATGGATATAGACATAGCATTAAGGAAAGGATTATTAAAAAAACTTGAGAGGTGTCAAGGGACACCCGGATGGAACGAAGTTCTTTTCGATTAATTAGTGAAGGAATTGTAATAAAATTTTATTTCTTTTAAGTTAAAATAATATGTTTTTTATTATTATCAAATATAATGTAATATAAACTAAAATGTAATATAACTTATGTTGTACTGAACACAAAATAACGTGGGACAAGGGAAGGGGAATCAACTTTGACCTCGACCTCGACCTCGACCTCGACCTCGACCTCGACCCGACCTCGACCCGACCTCGACCCGACCTCGACCCGACCTCGACCCGACCTTGACCCGACCTCGACCCCACCTCGACCCCACCTCGACCCCACCTCGACCCCACCTCGACCCCACCTCGACCCCACCTCGACCCAACCTCGACCCCACCTCGACCCCACACCCCACCTCGACCCCACCTCGACCCCACCTCGACCCCACCTCGACCCCACACCCCAACCCCACCTCGACCCCACCTCGACCCCACCTAGACCCCACCTCGACCCCACCTCGACCCCACCTCGACCCCACACTCCACCTCGACCCCACCTCGACCCCACCTCGACCCTACCTCGACCCCACACCCCACCTCGACCCCACCTCGACCCCACCTCGACCCCACCTCGACCCCACCTCGACCCCACCTCGACACCACCTCGACCCCACCTAGACCCCACCTCGACCCCACCTCGACCCCACCTCGACCCCACCTCGACCCCACCTCGACCCTTTCACAACGCGCGATAAGGAACTTCGTTCCAAAAAGTATTTAAGTATTCTATCAGTTATCTAGTTCCCATAGTACAAGCTTTGCTTAGTTTGGGGCTAGATGGCGATGTGTAAAATGTCCACCAATATTTATTATTTATTATTTATTATTATTATTTATACATTAATACTATAGCAAAAAAGTGTCGTGACAACTTTTCGTGACAACTTTTTGTGACAACTTTTCGTGACAACTTTTCGTAAGATTTTTTTCCGTCTAGCCCCCTTTCACAACGCGCGATAAGGAACTTCGTTCCAAAAAAGGTAGAAGCCAAGCCGTGTTTGTTGCCTGATTCTTCTAGGCTTGGTCGTTTGAAATCGGCGTAGTTTCACCTAGTTCCTAAGACGTTTCAAAATAATCCTTGTGATTTTATTGAAATAAATGAGTTTTGAATTTGAATATATTAAATACAAACAAAATAAAAGAAACTCATATAAAATGTAAGTAATATTGTGAGCATGCTAAAACGTAAAAGCTTGTAAAAGAGGATCATCTTCTTATTATAATAATAACATTGAACGTGCTATTTCGTTCACCCCGTCCCGTTTGGATTCCGCGTCTATTTCACGTATCACAGGGGATTGTCGCCGAGACTATAATAAATAATATTATATGCTTGAAATTATTATGTTGGATGTACCCTTGCGAAACGTTCCGCAACGTCCCTAAACCACAGCATAAACGGACATAGCTGCTTAACTTGTAATCTTACTGAAACATCGACATCACATAAACATACCTCAAACACTCACCAAGTTAATTAGTTGTACCTTTCTAAGCAATATATTTCTCTATCAAATCAATTCAGTACGCAGAAACGCAATGGACTCCATAATTAATTACGATTTATACAAAACCATAAGCGTTATAAAGAATGTATCATGACCAATGTCTTCGAGTAATTATTCTTATATATTATGTACTTTTCTTATAGAAACTTTTACAATCCTCGCTTGTTTTACTAGCATTATTGCGCGGAGCGGAACTAAACGAGTTATCGGAATGCTATTTTCTCACAGTTTGGTCAGTATTGAGCTGTATATCGGCATGTTTTCGTGAAATAGCTTTGGTTAAATTCGTGTAGACACTTTTTGAATAGATCGTTTATATTTTATACATTTTACTGCATTAAATCAACTGTTATGCTTATAAGCTGCGGCCAGACACTGAATTAAAGTGATATTGCTTATATGCTTACCATTAAGGCTATACGTTACGAGTGAATTAAGACCAATTTGCAGAGGTTTTGCCGGAATATGGAATTTCATTTTAGGAAGGCGTGACGAAGTAATGAGTGAATGTAATCAACGACTCTTTTGAATGAATTTGATTTTATACGAAAATGATTCGGCGGTTTGATGGGTCTTGGTTATTTTTGCGTTAGAAAATTGAATTATGTTAATGTGTTTTGCATCCTATCTTTCCTAATAATATTATAAATGTGAAAGTTTGTGAGTTTGTATGTATGTTTGTGCCTGAATCAGGCCTCAACGATAAAATGGAATTAGTTGAAATTTGCTGTAGATGTAGATATAATTCCAGAGTAAAACATATACTACTTTAAAATATGAAAAACATCACCAAAAATATAAAAAAACGCAAAAGGGATGATTTTGGTACAGATGGCGCTGGTGTGCAACAAATCTGACATTACAGACTAAAAACATTCAGTCTTTTCTATTAGATTATTGACATACGAATATGACAGGCGACAACGTCTGTCACGGGTCGGCTAGTGTAATCTCACTTTTTAGGGAGAATTAATCAGGTGCCATGAAGACATTCAGTTTTTTAGAAATATAATATGTTTTGCTAACCGTATAAGTAACGCAAAAACTCCGACTACCCTTAGATCTGTATGATCTGAGCTCCTGGAGAATGTGCTTAAGAATTCCTGTCGTGATCCTATTTCGTTTTATCCCGCAAACGTACAAGCGTGGCTTGTTTGTTTTTGTCCAGTCAAACGTACCGTCGACAGTGTCGACTGTTCACTCGCTGATCGGGCCCCCACCTAGCCCCGCATCATTCACCATAATAACGGCCTATGTCTCGACCGTAAATGTAAATCGCTCTAATTTATACGCGCGATAACGTCACCGCACTGCTGTTAACTGTAATTATATTACCGAGCGAGGACGTGTTGATCAAAACCAAAGATTGCGAGCGCTGCGAAAACGCGAAAAATTCACACTCCCCAAAATGCGCGCAAGATTTTACTGAACATCAATGAGAAGAATGAGCAGAAACGTCAAGAAACACAGGTCAAATAGTTCTCCAGTAGTTTGATATTCTTCATTTATCACATTTTTTGTAACAAATGAATTCAATAAATGGCGGATCATTTTGTAAATGTGGATTTTGCTGTAAATCAATTATTGAAATTTGACAGGACAACGTCTGTCACGGGTCGGCTAGTGTAAATAATAAAATAATATATTATACTAGCGACCCGCCCCGGCTTCGCACGGGTTTAATACATATAAACCTTCCTCCTGAATCACTCTATCTATAAAAAAAACCGCATCAAAATCCGTTGTGTAGTTTTAAAGATATAAGCATACATACAGACGCGAAAAGCGGGAAGCGACTTTGCTTTATACTATGTAGTGATATAATATATTGATATATAAATATATTCATACTAATTATATTTTTTTATTAAGATAATAATAATTTTAATTTTTTATCTTTATTTTTCTATTTCCTAACAGGACCCATGCACTTATACTAATACTACTAACTTTATTCATAAGACCTATACCTACTATGGACATGATGCAAATAAATAAATGCCTAGTTGTATTTTAGAAAAGTTCTAAGAAACGGATTGCTTTGGAATTATATTATACGTTTATTAATATTACTAGGTAGTCCTAAACAAAACAACTTTGAAAGATACCCAAAGGTGTTAAGAAAAGTGAAAAATTCAAAAGTTTCCGCTAAAAAGCTACCATACGGTTTCTATAACGTTCTCAGAAGAACAATAAAAAAAAGTTTTGCAGTTCGCTCGTTCGATCGACTCAACAACGTCCGGTTCCCACTATTGCTTCTATTGCCGTAATAAAAACTTTTAAATACTCACTAATCGAAACTTTGCGATAAATTTTCATTGGATTTTTATTACGACTTATTGTTTAATATTTATTTGCTTTTAATGTCGTTGTCGTAACAACGAAATCAAATAAGTAACTGAGCATATCAGTTATTGGAATTTTATATTTAGACGTGCATCTGATACCCTCTTATACATCTTTAGAGACTACATTCGTGAGACTATTTCCTTTTTTAGGGTTCCGTATCCAAAGAGTAAAAACGGGATCCTATTACTAAGACTTCGCTGTCCGTCTGTATCTCATGAACCGTGATAGCTAGACAGTTGAAATTTTCACAGATGATGTATTTCTGTTACTGCTATAACAATAAATACTAAAACAAAATAAAATAAATATTTAAGTCCCATACTAAAACGTGTTTTTTTTTGCCGTTTTTTTATCGATAATGGTACGGAACCCTTCTCACTTGGCTGGTTTTTTTATTATGTACATTCTTCAACATTCTTAGCCGAATCAATAAGAAACTTTTTTCTTTTCTATGGATGGTAGAAACCTATGTCACCGTGACATTTATACTCATTATATTATGAAAAGCGTACACAAAACCTACACAAAGCCTAAGCATAAAGGACAAACATAATGTATTTTTAGTACAATCTACACCGGTATAAAAAAATGTGTTGAAGTATAAAAACTTGTTGATTATGATTAGGCATACAATGACTCATCAAGACATATCTATTCTCTAATTATCATAATTTATTACATACCAAACATCTATATCTAGGTACTCGTAGGTACTTACTTAAGGAGACCTCATGTAGACCGCAAAGATTGTACTGTCGTTCTCATATATAGGTATCTACCTACTCCTCTGGTAGCCTATCCAAAGGTTAATTTGGGAGTTTTAATATGGTATGCTAGTCAGTAACCAACCCAATATCACGTTAGCTCAGAGACAATGCCCCAATGGGCAATCTATTTGAGTAATTATCCTCTAAGGGCCATTGTCCGGCGTCTTGCACGCGTGGAATGAGCCTTGTTCGCTCAACGCTGGCCTGTTATGTACATATGCTTTTGGTGATCGGGGAGACAGCGCCCCTGAGTGCCTTCAATGACTATACAAACACTTTATTGTTCTCTCAACTCGGATAATTCATGACCTATGTTTGCCACCGCTATTTGGAATCGCAAAATGGTACACGATTGTATAAATGACAGACCAGTTGTGGTCTGCGGAAATGCAATGCAAATTCTATCGCATTACCTACAAGTATGTCTAAAGGAATTTACTATGCAGGCACAGAACACGTAAATGGTACCTACTTGTTAGCCACGGCATTCGTGTTCAGTCGTACCTACCTACCTAACTTATTTGCACAATTCAGTTAAATGTGGATAGGTAGGTCTTGTTTGTTTGTGGATTAATCCAACTTAATACTGTTCAAACTTCAAACTTGAACGAACATATTGACGAAGACGAAGAAACACAGAAACGACGTTTAATTATAACACTAGGGAAGTTAACAATCTCGGAACGAAAGTCAGACTGCGGCTTATCTGACGCCAAATGTTTCAAAGGAACTTTTAACGAGTTTAAAGTTGGGCCAAGTGTAGTGCACCCACAGCGTTTCCGTTGCTTAAGATTAATTAAACAATTGCACGATGGCTCCTTGAAAACACTCCGACATGTCTCGGCCTGTCGTCGCCAACCTTGCTAAATTAATGACATAAATCAAAATCCGACAACCGGAAACAGAAAAGCAATAATGAAGCAGGACAATTCATTCATTTCCTTCAGACTATGAAAGAGAATGAACTCCGCTCACCAGACGCTAATCCCATTCAAAAGAAACTACAGAGAGCTAATAAAACATTTTACAGTCGAAATAACTCGGATAAAAATAATCTTTCGCGTCGCAAATTGCAAGTGTCATCGCAGTGCGATCGAACGAAATAATTTTCAGTTTGCCGTGAAAGTAATAAAGCGGAATATTCGATTGGATGACGCGTGCAATTTGATTATTTTGTTCTGAACAACTCTCGTATGGGTGAAGTTGAAATTTACAAGCGGGAAGGTGAGTTCGCCATCGGTCTCGTTCGGCGGGCTCGTATTTCAGGGTCGATTTATGTGCGTGCGCTGGTGACGCGCTAAAAGATTAGCAATGGCGCCGAGTGGATGGCACTGAAGTAGTAAACATGACAATGTGAGTCTTTGTATGACACTTTATTTGTTCGTTCATTTCTCGTTTCCGTTCGCTGTTGTTTACAAAGTTCTCCGAACTGGATCAGTTTCAATTTGCTTAAGCGTAGTGCTCCAAGCATACTTAGCCAATTTGATATTAAAATAGCGAATTGGAATGAAAAGTGGAGTTAGGACTATAATACATCAAACGCGAATTTAGAATCTATCTAAAATTTTGTTATTATACACATCGAATTCGTTCGACCTATCTACAGGTAGAAAATCGCTATGTCGCTAGAATATTCATGTAGATAAGAGTTGATATGTATTACGTTTACATACATGACAACATAATATTCTCTATTAGCTCGATTGGTCAAGCAAGGCGTACAAAACCCATTAGTTACCTGTTTTATGGGTCGTTTATCGTTGTTTTTCGTTAAATTTTCGAGACAGCGTAGGTGTTTAACAAATTACCTACTTAAGAATTTTCCATTTCGAGGTTAAAAGCACCTGTTTTCAGTGTTCAAAACACGGAAATCTTTCTAGCTTGTATTTTACAGTCGCACATGATTTTCAAACCCCAGAGTGAACTACGGCTTTTTTATTGTTGGTTAAAAATGAACGCCAATAACGGAGTTCGGAAGTCTTGTCCGAAGTTTACGGCTATGAAGCGAACAGCTTTCAATTTGTTTCAAACTGATTCTACACTAACTGTTTGGTAATCTATGCCGGCACAACTATTACCGCTGAATCGAAATAGTAGTAGTACAAGTAGCTGGAACCCGGAATACAGAATCAAGTGGCGCCTGCCACATTGAAAACCGTAACAAATTACTTTCTGTATACTGTTTGCAGCAAACGGGTTGCCTACGGCACATTACAATAACAGCCACAATGAACCAAAAGATTGATTAAGGTGATAAGTGAAATTTTTGACGTTTTGTATGGGCTGAGTCTACCCGGATAAGACGGAAAAAGTGATGAAACTGCATTATCTTAAAAACCATCAAATTAAAAAAAAAAGTTGTCCTTAATTTAGTTAGCTAGTATGATTATCTAACGAATTAATAAAAATGAACTATTTAGCTATTCATAGCTTTGATTAAAAACGAAACTAGTGTTTTTGAAGAGCCAACTTTGGAAAATAAATCTATCGAGAAAAGTTTCACCAATCGTGTTTCTGTCTTTAATTTATCTAGATTAAATCCTTTGGTTATCTTTGTCATAAAAAACAAAACTGTATGTTTTGCGGTTATTGAGAAAAAACGAATCTGCATTCATCAAAAACATTTATTACTCGTCTTACAATATTAAAACAAGTTACATCATTATTTAGCTATGTTTCCTCATTATAAGCAATAAAGAAAATAAATGAGTGTTGACGTCATTCATGATCAAACTAGCTTTATAAAACCGTGTCTATACTTCTTACTAAAACAATACTATAAATAAAGTTTGTGAGGTTATTTGAATGTTTATGTTTCAATCTCACGCTGTAACGGCTGTACCAATGATGAAACTTTATTTCGTGGCCTCACTAATTCTATTTTTTATTTGAGGATCCAGCGCGTGAATTCACTGCCGGTAGCGATTAAAGTGATGCTTAAATTTTAGACGCTTTTTTGTATGGGCTGAGTCTACCCGAATATGACGGAAAAAGTGATAAAACCGCATTATCTTAAAAACCATCAAAAAAGAAACTGTCTTTTATGTATGCAGGTAGTATGATTATCTAACGAATTATATAAAAATAAACTGTTTTGTTAATAATCATTTTGAGTAAAAACTAAATTATTGTTTTGGAAGAACAAACTTTTGATAAATCTAACTTTCACCAATCGTGTTTCTATCTATTATTTATCTAGATTAAATCCTTGCGTTATCTTTGCCATAAAAAACAAAACTGTATGTTTTGCTGTTTTTGAGAAAAAACGATTCTGCATTCATCAAACGAATTAATTACTCGTCTTAAATAGTTTTTGAAATCCCTACCAAGTCCATCAGAATCTGGTTAGGATTTTTTGAAATCTTGACCGATGACAATAGCTACGACGTAGCAGTGACGTAGCTTTAGGCACCGGCATGCGACAATGTATCTATACCTGTTACCTGATAACTGAGTAAGTTACCTAGTAACATTGTGAATGTGGCCTTACCGAGCGCTTTCATAATCTCGTCGCGGTTACGAGACGGTGCTGAAATATTAGCCTGTTTACAAATTGATACCTCCACTTTATTTTGGTAACCGGATTAATTTTTAAACTGATTTTGCAGATTGCTTATCCCAGATTGAACGGGTGTTGTTAAAACTCTGGCATGACAATATTTTACAAAAACTCATAAGTATCTAGTGGAAACTTCCGCGATTTTGTTCACGTGTTTCCAAGCCCTGAAGCTTAAACGCCAAGTTTTATTTTGTTTTGTTTTATTTGAACCAAAATTATTATATACACACGAGTAGGTCTTAGGCTGTGGCCCCATGTCTGTGGTGCGGCGCCATTCAACATGAAAAGTTGTGTCGTTGTGATATGAAAATACGCGTCGCCGCAACTTGAAAAGTCATGGCGGCCTGCCACGGAGAGATGCCATGCGAGGCGTAAATGTCGACATTTCATGTCGTAAATCATGACACGATGGCGCGCCATGAAAATGCTAGGTTTAACTATAAGGTAAGAAACAAAAGAATTTTATGTTGACATTTTCGCACGCTTATAAATAAAGTGAAGTAATCCAAAATTTCAACTTTTTGGTAATTCAAGTTTAATGTTTTGCGAATTCGCCGTACACTATATTATAGGATAAATACAAAAATATACATTTGTTTGGGCAATTTTAATGTTATAAAGGTATAGTCAATGAAATTTCCGTTAATATCATTTCATAAAATAATTATTATTGTGAATAGATTTTTTAATACAAGACTTAAAAAAATATTAGTGACATATTTGTTCAATTGACTTGCTTTGAAGCGCCTGTTGAACGCAACTTATTATTTGCATCTAAATAATGCGTTTTATTAAAAAAACTCGAAAAATCAATTTTTTGAGTTACTCCGCTTTACATTAAGCGAGCGATTTTTTTATTCAAATCAATGAAAAACAACGAAAAACCGGCCAAGTGCGTGTCGGGCCACGTGCAATGTAGGGTTTCGTAGTTTACAAGAAACCCTTATAGTTTCACCATGTCCGTCTGTCCGCAGCTTAGCCCAGAGGCTATCAGTGCCAATAGTAGCCATATAGTTTAACTTTTCGAGGGGGGGGGGGAGGACACTCGACTCCAACAAAAATTTGCATTTTAAAGCTTAATATTTAACAAACGGCTCCCTTGATCGAAAAGATGTTTTCACAAACTCACAATATTTTTTAAAGACCTATCAAACGACACCCATGGAGTACACGAGAAATAAAAAAAACATTTACCCACTTTACATGTACCCACCCTTACAAAATGATTTTTAAGATTTTATTCTATCACTTTGTCGGCGTGACTAATACGAGTATGTATATTCATGCGAAATTACAGCTTTTAAGCTGCGGACAGACGGTTGGATGGACGGACATGGCAAAACTATAAGGGTTTTTTGTAGACTACGAAACCCTAAAAAAATTTGCTGCGGTACGCCGTGCCAGTGATTTTCCGCGGCGCAGCATCGCGCTTTCTCATGGTCGCCGTGACTTGAAATGGTGCCTTTTACGCGATCAAAAGGTGACTTACGATTTGCATGGCAACTTTCCGTCGCACGCCGCCGTGTCTTTTCATGTCACGACGACACAACATTTCATGTTGAAAGACGCCGCACCACATACATGGGGACACGGCCTTAGTGAAATGTCCGCAACTTCTGAATGCAACTTATACTTTAACACTCTTTGCACTCTCCTTCGTTGCAAAAGAAAGATATCTGCATATTTAATACTGGCTGGACCCGCGACAGTCGTTGTCCTGTCCAAATTTCAATAATCGCATAGAAAGAAAAACACTTGCAATTTTTCCAATTTCTGATAAATAAATGACAGAGTTTCATACAAACTTTGCCCCCGTTTTTCACCTCCTTAGGGGTAGAATTTCGGAAAATCCGTTCTTATCGGATGCCTACGTCATACAAAGAACATACCCTCCAAGTTTTAAGTCTCTACGATCAGCGGTTTAGGCTGTGCGTTAATTACCAGTCTGTTAAAGACGCATATAAGTGAAAATGTATGACATATTATTTTATATTAAAGATAAGACAAAAACGATTTCTGATTACCTACTACTACATAATTCGAATCGTCTTGCTAGGAATGAGTCTACTAGGTTATCAGTAGGGAGCAGATAATAGATAGTTTTATTAGACAGTTTAGTGTGCATATAGGAAAGCAGTGAGGGTGATAAAAACAGCAATGGTTTCCATTTCACGACATGTTTATGCACCGTTTGATAAATAGCCTGTAAAATCTCAAAGATAAGACGTTCCATTGAGGTCTATCCACAACACGTTTAAAAAGCTTACCTTTCACCGATGTTCATTTGTTTCCCTACCTATTCCTATAAATAAAAATGTTTGCTGCTACAGGTTACCATACCCCAAAATTATATTAGCTTAAGCGCTAATAATTTTCTAACTTAGTTGTGATATAAATATTGAAATACGCAACAAACCGTAATGAAACAAGCCAGATGTACAAAACATAGAATGTTCTTTATAGTACACGCTTTCGCTATTACTATACGTCCAATTTCAAAGGACCTGTCATAGTGTGGGGAGTATCAGCTTTTTGGGGAACTGTGGGAACGGTAAGGGAGCCATGGTGGGTCAAATGGAGCTGGTTGTGCGATTTTCGCAGGCTGTAGGCGCTAGCGGGTGTTCAGGCTCAGTGTACGCCTATTGTGTACGATCGTGACACATCGAGCTTGATAAAATATAAACAAAACAAAATATTTGCATCCCGCTATTGGTTTCGCAAAAACGCAAAGATACTTGTGGATTTTCGTGGACAGCAATGCAAATCATTATAGGAGCAAAGTAATGGGGTTGAAGTAACGAGAAACAGATCTTGATCGGGCAAGATCAAATGGTTCGTTTTTTGCAACCGTACCTGCTTCAAGCTTAAAGAAAAAAATACTGAACCCGAGTGGATTTTTATTTGAATAGATAACATTTTCAGCTCATGGAATGATTATATCTCTGTGACAATTTTTATTCTGACCGTATTGTCATTTCTCACTATTAATATCTACTATTAACCTATTAGTAAGAGTTCAGTGTTTAGTATCGGATTTAGTAAGAAGGTGATCATCGCTAAACGTGTCCACCATAATGATATCCTCCAATTCATGAAGTGATTAAGGCAATGGCGTCCTAAATTTTTATAGGTCATACCGATGGAATGGCTGTGGTCGAATTCATTATCCTATGGGGTTGGCATGGGGTGTGGGTGGAGGGGGAAGGGACGGGACTTCATGGCGTCGGCGAGGGGTGATGTAATATCAGTAGAGTAGTGATATTGCGGTTTCTAACACGTGCTTGCGATGTAAAGCCGTTGGATGAAATAATTAATGAGTAATAATACGTTCGTATAAGCTCACTATTGATTTACTTTCATATAGTTTTTCTAGTTTAAAGAAAAATCTATTTGGATGATTTCAGGAGTAAATAGGGTACTTAAAAGAAACTGATCCGATCAGATCCAGCATTTAATAGGAGTTATAGTATTTCTAAAATTTGCGGCGATGAGCTTACATTCGTCACATTTAGGTTGCTATATTTTGTAAAATATGGACATGTGCCAAATGTAATGTTTTGGTATGCCTATGACTACGTCCTTAGACATCTTCAAGGATATGAACGCCTAGAGTCTAGAGCATTGATGACGTTAAAATAAAATAGACTTAATGGATGGGATGCTCTCATCCCTCTGAAGACTACAGAGATGCGTCGTATTCCAGTAAGGTGCTGCTAATAGGTAATAACAGAGCTGTATATAGCCTTACACTACAGTTTGTAAAATGGAGTATTAATTACAAAATAACCCAATACATTCTGCATTCCAGCGACAGGACAGCTTAATAATTGCTCGATTTCAATAAATTGATTTATAGCTGATATAATTGTCATTGTTGTGGTAAAGAAGATTAAGGCGTCTTCAGTTTGACGCGGACAAAAAGATTTTGCGGAATTCGTTTCGTTTCAAATACAGGGTTGGAAAAAGGGTCAGAAATTATTCAAGGAAAGTCGGAGTCCGTTGAATTTTTAATAACGCTAAATTGTCATAAATTCCTAAGAGTTCTAAAGTATTATGGGCATTATCACTAAAAATGCTGAGAACTTTGGATATCATTGCACTGACAACCCTTTTCTACATGTGAAATGGCTATGAAAGTATTCCTTTTTCTAACAAGGCCCAGTGGGAAATGACGGCATAGAGATGTCACCCAGTCACGCTAAATATAAAAAATTTACAGTCGGAGGCGCTTAGTCGTGACTTCATGCAAAAAACCCAACGTGACTGGTGACGATCTATGCTGTCATCTCCCACTCGTGGCCTAGGTACTTTTCTACCTAAAGGATTTATATGCCTGTTACATTGGCTGGAAAATCGACGAACAGAAAAAGGGTCAAACCGAAAACTGACAGCCTGTAACATGCAGTTCCCCGACGGGCGCTGGATATTGTTTTGCCCAGCCAAGCATCATATTGTTCGTTTCGATGACACATCTATATCGAGCTCTCTTAAATGTTTCTAGTGAACCATTTTATGTAAACGATAGTTAAATAACGTGCGAAGTGTAAGTAGTGCGACATGGCCCGCCCCGCCCGCAAGATCATTGTTATTTATCTCATTGCCTCCCGCTTTTATTTCATCCCTGTCCGACTGAGTTTATTTGTCTTCGGGATCTGAGGGTACATTAACGTATTTTTCTTCTCTATTAGGGAGTACCTTCGAACTTTGCTCCAGGATCCGCGGAATCCGAAACCAGTTTTGTTTGCTTGTTTTTTATTTCCAGATAAGTCAAATAAAAGTTGACGATTGATTGTATTTTCGGGGAGCTCGTAATCACAAGGAACGGGGAGAAAGTTTCGATGCGTTAAACCGAGAGTTAGTCTACTTTACGGCGCGCCCATCAATGCGACTGAAGCGCGCTAAAGTGCCCAACTTTGATACAAAAGTTACGACACAACGAATAATATTTTTATGCGTTCGTGTTGAACTGTAAATGTGGGCTATTTCGCTTTATTGATATATTTGGTACACGCCGCATAACAGTTTCTTTACAGCACTCTGAATCATACCGTGATAAATAGTTGCACTTATTTTAAGACGTCCTTCGCACGATTTCAGCGCGTTAACACGCTGGAAATCACCCGTGCCGAAATTAACCTAAATTTTGTTGTTTATACAATACGCAAGTTTTTTGGTGTCTTGACGGGACGGTGTTTGTGGAGGCTACAAAAGACGCAATCGTGGAGTGAATAAATCGAGCGTAAAGGCTCCATTAGCAGCGTACGTAGCCGTTTCGAAATTAAATTATCTCGAGCAATCTCGGGTAGGGAGTTACGAGCAAATTGCCAGAAAGAATAAATCCATTCTCGCGAATCGGTTGCATGAAAATTGCAACAGCAGGCAATAGCGGCGCGCCAGCGAAGCGCACAATTATAACGAGACCGTATAAATCAGAATGAGTTGTGGCATGTTATTAGGGCTATTCCACCACGAAATAGGAAGACGAAACCGAGCTCGATGAAACCCGTAAACTCCGCAGCCGAAACGAACGCCTGCCTAATTGTTTTTTTTTGTCGCATGGAAATCGTTGACTCGTTGTCACCTTTCTCTGTTTTTATTATCCTCAATGGCATTGACGACTTAGAAAGTTGTGGGTGGAATGCCTGACTAACGTAAGAGGCGTAAGTTCGATCTTCGTGAACATTTAAAAATATTTGCATCATGTGAATATTTGATCCAAGCCTAGCAGTTGTGGTATATGGCACTCGTAGTTTTCGATACCCAGAGTGATTGTTGGGTGTGTTATTATTATTATTATTCGAATTATAAAATGAAAAAAAAAGACATTATGCAAACAAGTTTGATATACTCGAAAAAAATTATACTCGAAAGATATTTCCCGTGTTGACAAACGTTTTGTAAAATCACCGTAATATTATAATAACATTAATCCTAGCCATAACCAAACGCTAACTTAGGCTACCTATTTACAATTTTCGTTCGATGAGCTAGCAACATTTATTTTATTACAACAAACCTAATTGCTTACTGAGAATTTATTATTAGATAAAATACATTGTATGTTATTTGTAAAAAAGTAAGATAGTTTCAAGAGCCGCTGAGTTTGGAGCTGGCACGTGCCACTTCAAGTCAGCTCGCAGACTAAAATGAGTTCTATTGCGGTCAGTTAAGCTATAATATTGCTCGGTTGCGAGAAAAAAATTAGCTATCGTAAAAAAACGTTTGGTAATTCAATATCTTATGTGCTGTGTCTCAGGTCATGTACCATGTATACAGTGCTGTATTAAAGTTTGGTGTGCTTCAAGTGATACTTCAGTACATTCAGGGAACGCACTATTATACCTTCTGTGCCAGGAGCTGAAAACGGTCTCCATGTTCGTGAATACAAATAGATGCTTAGCTACGAGAACTAACCTTTTTGCAAATTATCTCCTTACAAGCCAGCAACGTAACCTGAAAGGAAAATTTTATAGTTAGCTTTTATAGATAGCTTATTTAGTTCATGCCATTCTTTTGAATCGAGGACAATATTACTGAATTGTTATCTGAGAGGCAAGAAAATGAACGTTTAGTAAATTGGTTATCAGATGGGAATTTTCTATGTTGGGACAATTTCGTAGGGAATTTGTTTGATCAGACAGAACTAATTCTGAAAATTGCTTCATAAAAACCTCATGGGTAAACTCAAGATATTATTAAAACCTTTATGTAGTGGTTTCGAGGCTTGTTCGCGAATATACCACCAGCAGCCTTATAAAAGAAGTAAAAAAGTTTGTAATCGACCACTCAATGGTTTACCAACTTTAGTTTTTTAGTAGTTTAGTATTTTTGTATTAAAATTGTTGTTCATATAATGTTCATAAAAACATAAATCAAACACAAATTAAATTACCTACGATTAACTTGATCACGAAATTTATGTTGAAATGTATAAAGTGTCAACAAATCCATTAAATCGGCTCATGGTCAAATGCAAAATGGAGTCGGGTATATATTTCGATTTTACATTTAATGTCTTATTTCAGAATGTTCCTAATCACTGAGCATCTGGATAAATTTATTATTATGAATAAACTTGTTTATGATTTAAATATGTTAATAGCCGTATTTGGTAGTATAGTGCTTAATATTATTATGCAAAAAATTACACATAAATGTTGTTGTGTTAAAAAAAGGTGGACTTATATAACTGTATGTTTTGCGGTTATTGAGAAAAAACGATTCTGCATTCACCAAAAACATTTATTACTCGTCATAAGTATTTTGGACGCAAAAGTGTAGGGGCGGAACTGAGGGCGGAAAGACACGACAACTAGCAAATGGAGACATTCCATCAAGTATTTTTCGTTCATTTTTTTTATTGTGTTAGATGAACCTGGCCATATCTTCGGGGGCGCTAACCTCGAATCTCGGTGTTTGTATCTACGTCATGTTAAAAATGCATTTGCCTTACCGTACCAACCATCCTAAATAATACATTAACTTAAATTGAAAACTCCTAGCAAAAACCCTTAGCCTAAAACGACTGAAATAGGCACTAAAATAAACCTTACAAAAGTACAAGGTAGAAAATAAACTAAAAGCGAAGAGACAGCTATACGATTAGTATTTTTATAAAAATTATTACAACGACTAACGTTTATTTATTGCAATGAGCGGGCATCAATAAAACAATACCCTTCTTATTGCAACATTTGTACGCTCGTTTACGGAATCATAAAATATGATAAGTATCAGCCAATGAGATTCAGACGGTGTCCTATTTATTTGTATTTACGAGCCAATCGGGCCTTGACCCGTAAAGCCTCCGTCTCCACTGTCGGAAAAACAACTCTCGTCAGATAAAATCGGCTGACTTCTGTCATGATTTACTGTAAAATGAGATTCGGTACGAGCTTTTCTCGGTCAATTAGGCGCGGACCATGTGAAACCGGACACAATATTAGCTTAACAGTATCAAAATATTTGCTGGAAATTCGACAGTTTACGCAGTTGTGTACCATGCGCTTAAAAATTGTGATATGAAAGCAATTTATATTGTTTTAACTAGATATTTTCAGGCAGTTCGTTGCTAGAACAGCTCAAGCGGTAATTCTGCGGTCTGAATACGCCGTATCAGCTCCACGAGCTCAAATTGGGAGACACTAAATCCGGATACAAATTCGGAATTGCGTTCCGGACGCTTTGCACCGGCAATGTACCATCAAGGTATTGGATCGTGGATCCTTTTAACTACGAGTACATGCCAAACTTTTCAGTAATAAAACGGTAGTTAATATGTGCTTGTTCGTATTAACAGTTACTACCATACTGCACTTAAGAGGACACACAAATTGATTTTTTCGAAGTACATCCGTGTTTAATAAGAGCTGGTGTCATTGCAAGTGTGAGTAGGATGCGAGAGTATAGCCGGTTGCCGCCACGCGCACTACGCCTGTAAACAAGACTCTTCGGCAGCTGGTCTGCACCCGACGCGCAATATCCCCCTTACAAAATAAAGGAATCTGCCGCGACAATCGTTCCTTCCTTACCCTCGCCCGAGAAATACAAACGCACGCCCTCGAATGACTTTACAAAAATTTGCATCGCTTTTTTCCTGTGTATTTCTGGTAGAAAAGCAATTTTTGTACGTCGGTCACGGCACGGAAGGCGGGAAATTGCTGCCGTTCCTAGGCGTGCGGAGAACAGTGGGAATGGAGTGGAGGTGTATTGTCCCGCCGACTGATTGCATTCTGATCGGTTTATTGCCTGTACACTTATCTTGTGAATGTCTGCATAGCTATTAGGCTGAAAATGCCTATCTATACAGCATGGAATAATAACTATGCATAGACGAAACTAACTCAAACTAATAAAATTGTTTATCCATATTTTTTTACGAAACAATGTTATGGTGAAAATTATAAAAATTACCCATTTTTTTCTAGGTGAATATTTTGTCTGGCTGTTTGTATAAAACCTTAATTTTCTGGAAAGCTACTAAACATATGATTAACGGGAACTGTAACATCTAATAGCTTTAAAGCCAAGAACGACCGGAGGTATAATTTGTTTGCATACGTTGGCCAAAAATCAAATAAGGAAGAAAACGTAGTTATTTGGTACACGAACAAAGGCAGCTGTACCCAGCTAGTTAGTTTATGAAAAAACTATTTCGAGTATTTTCGAGTTTATAAATACCTACCGAACACGTAAAAGGAGGTTTAAATTTATGTTCATGTTTTGGACTCTGACAAATATTGCAAACTGTTAAGAGCATTCCTGGTCAGGCGTTTTTCTATACAAACGTATTCAGCTGTTTCCTCATGATGACACTAGAGCAAATATTTTTCTACCATACAATCTATGAAAACCACTGCATGCCCCTATGTCTTATTTTTCTCCTCTAATAAGAAATAGGAACCGTTTAATACCACAAAAATTGGCCAGTTTAAACCGCCCACTTTAGTAATATAATCAATGAAAAAAAGACATACCATATTATTATTATTTTTGAAGAAAATATTAAGGCGCTCCCAGTCGACGATTGTTTTTGTTCGAAACGAAAAAATAAATACTTGTGAACAAGCCACATCTCCTATTTTATAATGTATAGTATATGTGAATAAAGATGTACCCATCTTTAATCACTTCGATAAATAATCCTACCGACCGCTGCAATGACGACAAACACACGTCGGCGCGTGGTCCGCCTTAGCTTTTCGAATAAATTAATGATATAAATTATGTATAATTACTTATCAAAAATCTATTCTAATAGAAATCTAGATCTACATATTACCTATCTTTAACAATAAATCACAAGTTGATTTTAATAGTAGGTATATAAAATATTTCGATCATAAATTCTAAAACGTATAATTTTGAAATAATATCTTTGTCGTGAAAAGTTTCTGCTATTATGTTTTCAGCTTAATAGAAATCTAGGTAGGAACCTGAAGTAATATACTTATAAAAATAGGAGATGCGTGGCTTGTTCAGAAGTATTTCTTTTTTCGTTTCGAAAAAGGCCAATCAGCGACTGGGAGCCCCTTAAAATCGATTAAGTTTTGAAGAAAGAAACAGGTGAATACAAAATAGCGATTTCGTCTATTTTAAATAGGGATATTGGGTCCGCGCTGTTGTTGTCTCATACGTTTATATCTTGGGCACAGCGCGACAACAATAGATTTTTTAAATACCTATTTTTCAAATTTGTCGCTCTGTCAATTACCTCTTAAAGAAACTTACAGCGGAAAATAGTTTGCTGATAGTTTAACTAAACTACGAAGTCTAGTCTAGTATAGTTAATTTCTCACGTGTAAAATACGCTTGATAATATTCTGAATACCACATTTAGGTAGTATCTACGTGGATAATTTTGCATGAATTTTAACGTTTTGTATGATAAAGCCTATCGTGACTTAGTTTTCATCGGGTCACGCGATCTCTTGCTTATCGCGCTACAGAGTTTTCGAGCAACATATCTACTGAAATAATTTTATAGACGTGGTCTGAAGGTCGTGGGCGAGTTTGAATACCTATATGATCTGATGGGGTACTCGTTTTCAAACTGCGATAGCGAAGCGTTATGCGATTTTTTCCTAAAAATACACGGCTCTGTCCTGACACTATGCTCTATTTTTAAAAGCTTTTATTTAAATTGCGATGTATGTATGTAACTATGTAACTATGTTTGTTAAGGTGGAATCTTGCAACTCAATTTTGAAGCAGTTATCTTCAACCGATTGAGCTGAAATTTGGCATACTTATGTAACTTTGGTGACAATGCAATAATATGGTAACAGCGAGCTGATCTGGTAATGCAGTCAGGAGCTGTTCAATAGTCACTCACAACGGAACTTCTTAGTAAATACTTCGATTGAGTATAAACTTTGCATTATTGTCAAGTTTGATGACAAATGTTATATGATGTGACAGGTGATAGCGCGCTGGTGCTTGATGGTTGATTTTATAAAAGCTTGTCATTGAAAAATATTTTTCAACAGAAAACTTATCATTACTAACCCTCGTATTCAAGAACTACACTATGAGAACACGCACCCACAGTGGACGAAATCTTTTTTCATAAAAATCACTTTATGTGTTGTGCGACACTTCATAGTGTGACTAGAGGCACATTGTCGTGTGCCTCTAGCCAAAGTTGAGCTCTAAAGGCACACGGTAGTGTGCGCAATAGTGCCGCTCAACACATAAAGTGATTTTTATGAAAAAAGATTTCGTCCACTGTGGTTGCGTGTTCTCATAGTGTCGTTCTTGAATACGAGGGTTATTTTCATTCATTGGTTATTAAAGCACAAGGCTTAAGAGGTAACCCTAGCAGCGACAAATTTGAAAAATAGATATTTAAACATCTATTCCTGTCGAATGATAAAAAAAAAAACTCGATTTTGGTATATTTTTATTCATTCGGTATTAATGTTTTAGGACATGATGCTCTGCTGATACTTTTTTAAGAGTTCTGGTTCTAAAATGAGTGTTAGGTTGAAGTTCTGTTATGTATCTAATAGAAACAAAAAAGTCATGGCCTTTAGACATATTTTAAAGTGGTAAAAAATGTTTTTTTAGACTTTAAATATTTTAGGACATGATGATGTGCTGGCACTCAAACGTGATTTTTAGACTCGAATCGTATAGAACTATTCCTGAAAAGTTTTAGGAACTCTAGAACTAAGCTATGGGCTTAAGAAAATACAATTTTTTTTTGATTTGCTACAAAATGATCTGCCAGTACCGGAAGTTAGCAGATCATTTTGAAAAAAAAAAAAGACGTGTGGCACTCGGAGACTGCCGCGGTAAAGCTATTGCATAACATTTTTTATCAACTATGTATTTATAATTATTTATTTATTTATTTTATTTATCCTTTTTTCCTTTGTTTTTCTTTGATATTCAACTTTTTGAGCGTGGTGACCGATAAGAAAAGAAAAAGAAAAAAAAAAAAATTTTTTTTTTTTTTACATCCCTAGATTGCGGGGGAAGAGGGGGATTAGGCATGCGCAGTAACGCCGATACAACCAATGCCACCTATTGGCGAGTTGCTAAACTAAAGAGACAAGCGTGATATTTCAAAAAGTCATTAAAAGTTCTGCTATTCATCGATAGATGTCAAAATCTTTAACCTACCTATTTACCTAACTACGTAGTTAGCATTCCACACGTTACAGGTTGCAAGCCCGTCGTCGCTTTCAAGAATACTAACAGGTTTCCTCACGATGTTTTCCTTCACCGCTATAAGCACGTGTAACGCGCATATACATTTTTCGAACAGAAATATCCATTGATGCACGGCCAGGATTCGATATTTACCTAACTACATGAATTCAATAATTCAATTTCAAACTTTTTAGTCGATCATGTCTGTGAAGTACCACCTATTTACCGATAGTGGTAAAATAGCGCCACCTGCCAGCGGAATTGCGAACCTCTCAAACCCCGAGCTTTCGCATGAGACCGCGAAAAGCACCTATAATAACGTAGTATCATCAAATGAAACTAGATGGCGCTGGAATGCGAAAATCACTCTAGAGTCCGCGCCACCACTCAAGTCCGCTAGACGCGGCGTCGCAATCGCCTATTATAATGATGCCAGTAAGATAGCCATAATTTACCCCTTACACTAAAAGGGAGAGCGAACTAATGTTTACATTTTAAAACTATTTACTACTAGCAGTTCACTTCGACTTCGCACAGTTGTAATAATGAAGAATATAGGCAATTTTTTTAATTTTTTGGTTACATTATTGCTATTTTCGTGGGATCTCTATTTATTTTTATTTATTGTACTTACATTAATTTTAGACAGACAACGGAAGAGACTTTGTTTTATACTATGTAGTGATGTTATTCGCTCCTAATAAAGCTTTTGATAGATTAAATATTTTTTTAAATTGGTCCTATATTTTTTCAGTTTATCCGGTACAAACAAAAATATAAAACTAGAAATTTTATCTCTTTGTAATAGTAGTGTAGTTATGTAGGAAAACAATGAAATCAACCTAGTTTCACGATATAGGTAAATTTTATTAAATTATTTTTATACAATAATTATGGTTTTCATCATTTATTACTTGCATTCCAGACATATCGCTGTCACTTGTCTCTTGAAATTCACTGCCATGATCAGAATCAGTGTCGCTATCACTGGCTGTTGATATTATGAATTATGAATCTTTCTATTTCTTCATCTACCAGTCCATCATTTTTGAAATATTACAATTCTTTTTGAAGTGCTTGCTGCCACTCTTCCTTCTTTCGTAATTCGAGATACCATTTTCTCTGAAACACCTAAAATACAAAATAATTTAATTAGTGTTTTATTTTAGTCATATTTTACCTATTGTCAGACAAAAACTTATACTCTGGTATCCCTAAAATTTACCTGTCATGGCAGCGACTCTTTTTTGTATATTATTTAAAGGGAAAGGGATCAAAACGTCTTTATTCCTCTGCTCTAACTCACAAAACTCTTTTACTTTATGAATCATTTCACGAGCTGCACTTTTCACCAGTTTACGCGACATATTCACGCACATTTCAAGAAAATATTGGGAAAAACCATGGACGCTAATTTCATCGAGCACTCTGACATGAGATAAAATGGCGTTGCTGTCAAATTTAGTTTTGGTTTTCGTCGCAGGACATGAGTGGTGGCGAGGACTCTAAGCAGGCATGACATGAGTCATAGGGATGTAATATTGATTGAAAAAAATCTATTAATTAATAATCGATTTTTTGTCCCTACAAATAAATCGATTTTCCAAAAAATCGAATTATATGGTTCGGATCGCTTTCGGAGAGACGATCGATGGGTCGGTTCCCGTTTGTGAAGCGACTATTGGTCGGATCACGTTCGGAAAAACGATCAATGGTTCGGTTTGCGTTCGGAGACAAGACCGATGAGTCGGTTTCCGTTTGGGAGGCGACTATATGTAGGTTCACGTCCGGGAAAATGGCCAACGAACGATTCGGTTCGCGTTCGGAAAACTTAGTTTACAAAAATCGATTTATATGTGCAATTTACAAAATCGATTTTTTAAAAATAGATTTTTTGAAATCCAAAAAGAGAAATCTCTAACACTCACACTCACGCATATTGCGTGAGTGTGAGTGTCTCGTAAAATTTTGTGTAAATTTTCGTTACGAAATTTCTGGATTCGGTCTCCACGCTCAAGGCCCGCGATAGAAGCTATGCAATAGCTTAAAAATCTCCGGAAATAGGCCAGAACTATTTCCAAAAAGTATCAGGAACTATAGAACTATGCTGCATGCGAATAGAACTCCCATTTTTTTGTGATCTGCTGGACAATGATCTGCTAAGTTCACACACACAAGACATGAACGCATGAGTTGCGATAGAGACAATAACAGCGCGGACCCAATATTCCTATTTAAAAATGACGAAATCGCTATTTCGTATTCACCTGTTTCCACCTTCAAAATTGGATCGATTTAAATATTTTTTTCAAAAATAATAATAAGAAAGATGAGGACATATGCCTGTATGTTTTTTTTATTGATTATATACGTCAAATTTGTTCACTGGAAGTCTAAAGTGGGCGGTAAAAACTGGCCAGTTTTAGTCATTTTAAACAGTTCCTAATTCTTATAGTAACTAATTTATGGAAAAAATAAGACATAGGGACATGCAGTGGTTTTCATAGATTGCATGGTATAAAAATATTTGCTCTAGTGTTATCATCTAGGAAAGAAACAGCTGAATACGTTTGTATAGAAAAACGCCTGACCAGGAATGATTTTAAACTAAATTATCATATTAATAAAATATGATGCTCTTTATCAATACAAAACTAATCAACTTTACTTATTACTTAACTCTTACAAATAAAATAATTTTATTCTCAAATCAATCTTTCAACTATAATTTTCTATATTCCATTAGTTACTTAATAGGTTTAATAAGTACTAATTTCTTAGGAGTTCTAAAATGTATAAAAGAAACACAAAGATATATTCCAAGAACTTTTCCACATCAATTCATTTCAATGAGCCATCATTAATATTACTTCCATGGATTATGTACTAGTAAGTTTTTATAATGAATCTTAAGTTAAATGAATCTTAGGTACTTAAGTTAAAACGTCTGGGTTTTAAATAGCTTGGGATAACTTAAACTTATGACCATACTGGCTGGCCCACCCCGACTACACGGACAATTTATATTCAAACCACGTGGCCCTTCCATTTAGGGGTGATTTTGAGAAATAACAATTCAAGTGTTCTAACAGTTTTTTTTAAGTACAACTTAAACTTTCAAGACCTACAAACTAGTCGTTCGCACCGAACAAAATCTCCAGGATAAATATTTTTCAGTAACACCGTCCTTTATAGTCAAATATAAATATTAAACTGTGACTCTGACTACCCCGTTAGACATTTTCAAGGGTTTGAGTACCCGGATATTTACATCTAGCCCCATCTAGCCCCAAACTAAGCAAAATTTGTAAGGACGTCTACCGCACGTAGGTACTTAAGTATTACAGTCGCGATCCTATTTTGAGTTTGTAATTCTTTTGGCACCCAATATCAAACATGTGGCTCAGAAAATAACATTAGAAAATGATTATTTTTGAAATTGACCTAGATAGATTTCAATGTCAACACGTAATTTAATTCACAAATCTAAAACATTATATTCAGCACCTGAGCAAGATATAATTATGTAGTTCTCAGAAATACCTCGTGACTAATGACAATTAATTTAAAGTGACAGTGGTAAATTGTTTATGATATTTTATTTACTTTAGTTAATTATAACTAAAAGATCGTGATTCTCTGTGGCCCCAATATACTACGTTTCATAGATGTTATAGAGTTAGAGATTCTAGATGTGATTTTTCAAACTATCGTGATTAGTAGACATAACTATAGATTTTGACACGGGTCGGTCTGCCCGCGACCATGGCTATTGTAACATAGCCGAAACGTCGGGAAAGTAAATTAAAGGTAATTACGTGATAAAGACCCGTGTCAAAATCTATAGCTATTTATATAGCTTGATGAAAGTGGTCATCGCGCCAGCGCTTCTTTAGCCTGCCTTGGCGTCGTTTTCTATCCTCAGGAGTCCAACCTGTTACAACATTGGCCCACCTATCCGGGTGCATACGAAAAACATCCCACTTTAGCTTGGCGGCTTTGGTACCCACATCAGCATTATATAATATATATTTATATATAATTATAGTAAAACCGTGTTGGCCGAGTGGAAGGTACCTCGACTTTCAATCTGAAGGTCGTGGTTTCGAATCCCGGCGTGCATCAATGGATTTTTCTGTTCGAAAAATTTATATGCGCATCAAAAACACGTGCTTACAACGGTGAAGGAAAACATCGTGAGGAAACCAGTTAGTGTTCTTAGCGGCAATGGGCTTGCAACCTGTCACGTATGGAATGCTAACTACTGCAAAATGTGGGCATGTGCCAAATATAATGTTTGGACGTACGTGCCTCTCCCCACTAGACATCTTCAAAGGATTTAAGCGTCTGGAGATCTTAGAGGATGTCTACCGTACTTGGGGATTACAGTATTTTTTTTTTTTTTTATATATATTATTATACTTAAAAAAACACTCAATCCGGCAGTGCGATGATATGTCAGAATAAGTTGTGGAAAAGGTGTGTAACGATTTGGAATAAGTGTGGTTTTAACCTAAGAGTTTTTAAAAGTGGTCTTAACAAAATCGTCCCATAAAAACCATAATTCTTACTAATGTATAAATGCGACACTAATTTTGTTTGTTACGCCTAAACTGCTGCACAGGTTTCGACAAAATTGGGAAGGAAGGCTGCCTTTAACACTGCGTGGACGATGTCGCGGGCAACATCTAGTTTAACATAAAGTTACTACGATAAGAAACAAACAATGATTTAAAGTTTATTGTTTTTGTTTATTGACAACTCCTCTTGGTTCCGTATAAGATTTCAATATTGTAATAAATTTATCAAGAGCAATATTGCAATACCTATATAATTTATAGTTCAGTTCATTTTAGGAAGATGAAAACTCTACGATCTTCAACGTTATTTATTTTGAATTCTGAGTAAATTCCATTTGATTGCTGACACTTTAAACTGACAAACCTGTTAACTTGAGTTTACTCTTGTTGTATCATTTTCTGACATTTAGAACGAATAGTTTATATTGCAAAATAATATAAAAAGTACACAACAACAAGCTTTTAAAAAACCATTGGAAGCAGAAAAGTTTTTATCCAGTAAATCCGGTTAACTACTTTGTGCCGTTCTCATGCAAAGAAACATTAATTCTAAAGTAATTTCGTGGCTAAATTATTAGTGGTTCTAACATATTCTAATAATATTAAAAATGCGAAAGTTTGTGAGGATGTTTGTATGTTTGAAAATTAAACGGACGGAAATAACATGATATTTGCTGTAGATGTAGATACAAAATTAGATTGCAAAATAGGGGTACTTATAATCCGAAAAGCAATTCTTAAATAATAGAAAAAAAAGGAAAATAATCATTTTGGTATAGATGGCGCTGATGTGCAACAAATCTGATATCACAGACTAAAAACATTTAGTCGTCATAGCAACGCAGTTTGACTGAATGATGCGCATTCTAAATGCAATCTTTATTTATTTTATCAGTTCAGGTTTATAGGGAAAATATTGGAAGTTGCCTGAAATTGCTTTTTTCAATGCTGTTATTGAAATTTGATAAACCCAGGCCGCTTCCAACAGACCCTCGCTCTACAGCAAACATCAGCGATGATTTACGATCATGTCTCTTCCAATATTTCGACAGACACCAGTTAATGACGTCCCACCGCCGTAGTGCACTCAATTTTATTTATTGACTTTCCTAAAAGTCACTCTAAGCTGCTACATAAAATATGTCCCTAGCGAGTCTAGCGGGTTCAGGACAAACAACTATCGGCATTACGTCGCAACGAGTTCTTTGTGAAACTTTACACAAATCGTTAAAAAATGTATCAGTTTTAAAAATCTTGCAGGTGAATTCTTTAGCCGCTTACAAAATGGTTATCTTTTATATGATTTACCGTTTCATTAGACACTCAAAAGCCCTCGTCTATCTTCAGCTACTCGGCTTCATGTCATAGTCAAGCCGATTGTATTTTGTAAATTTTATATCGAAAAGCGTAGGGGATCAATGGGAATTTCTGGACAAATGTTCAGAAATGTAATATAGTGAGTCTATACTAGCCGACCCGTAAAAGACGTTGCCCTGTCAAATTTAAATAATCGAATAGAAAAGACTGAATGTTTTAGTCTGTGATGTCAGATTTGTTGCACACCAGCGCCATCTATACAGAAATCATCCCTTTTGATTTTTTTATCATTTTGGGGATGCTTTGCATATTATAAAGTAGTCTATATTTTTTATTCGGGCATTATATCTACATCTACAGCAAATTTCAACTTAATCCGCTTTGTCTTTTAGGCCTGATTGAGGAACAAACATACATACAAACTCACAAACTTTCACATTTATAATATTATTAGGATGCGCTGCTAATGGGGATAGTCAATGGGCATTTCTGGACTAGCTCTATTGGTTACCCATGTCTAATTATAGCGCTGTAAGAGTAGGCGTTGTTATATTATAATGTTGTTCTTGTGAGAATATTACAAAGACGTGAATTTATAACTCAACAAAACCGAAAAAATCTTAACATTAATAGGCCATCTTGATTGATTTACTACACAAGCTGAGGGCACGCTTGACATCCATTACCAAAATTAATGGAAGATCAGAAAGCCACGAGGAGGCTTCACAAAAATTACGTGCCTTATAAATATCCATTTGATAATAATGCAATATCCAGACGGTTTTCAACTGATATCAAATTGAAAAGTTATGGTGAACTCAATATTGGAAATCACAGTACATTTAGAATTTATTGCCAACTTGCCGTGTCCAGCGGTTTCACTCACGAAAACTACTTATTAGAGTTCCGTACTCAAAGGGTAAAAAACGGGATTACTAAGACATTGCTGTCCGTCTGTCTATCTGTCTGTCTGTCTGTCTGTCTGTCTGTCTGTCCGTCCGTCTGTCTGTCACAGGGCTGTATCTCATGAACCGTGATAGCTAGATAGTTGAAATTTTTACAGATTATGTATTTCTGTTGCTGCTATAACAACATAAAAAACAGCATAAAATCAATATATAAGGGGGCTCCTGTACAACAAACGTGATTTTTATGCCGTTTTGATAAGAGTACGGAACCCTTCGTGCGCGAGTCCGACTCGTACTTGGCCGGTTTTTATCAGTAGTCAGCCTACAGCACTCGGCGATAATGGAGCTTTCTATTAGCGAAATAATTTACTGATTCGGTTCAAATAGTTCCGGACTACCTTCAAACTCACAAACTAGCTTTACGTCTTTAAAATAGTACCTACTTGTAGTACCTACATAATAACTATAAGTAATTATACGACTTAATACTAATGCGCAGATCTAGCATTGCAATTACGAGCCGTAGTTCTGCGGTTGCGAGCAAAAATAACTTTGCGTTAGAGCATAGTGTCCAAACTCGTATAGAGTTCTTCAAATTTACCAAAAGTTGATGGTGAATGTATTTTTAATAATACTATGGACCATCGTATATTTTAGCAGCTGCAGTAAACTTGTGCTGTGTTTTTCTCAACTTTTATTCAGGTGGTGCGTTCGAATTCGGACCGTGATCAATGGATTTTTTTGTATACGAAAAAATTGAATTAATATGCGCATTAACACGTGCTCAATACGGTAAAGAAAAATATCGTGAGGGAACCGGTAAGTATTCTAATGAGCGGCTATGACTCAAGCAAAAAAAAAAAAAAGTAGTTACGTGCCAAATTTAATGTTGGGACGTACGAGTACCTCTGACTAATCAGACGTCTTCAAAGGTTAGGGCCTGAGTGTACAGTATGTGAGGTAGAGTCGTCTATAAACATGTACAAAATAATACGTCGCTATTCTACCGATACCGGTCGGCATAATTAAATCCCCCTGTTTATCTCTAGTAAGGTATATTTTTCTTTGAAACAAATATCATGTAGGAGCCTAAACTACTTACTTACTCAAAGTCGTAGACCCTTCATAAGATTGCTACGAAAACTCGTGTTATGGAACAAAGATTACAAAAATAAAATAAGACGCATACTTTGTATTTTCCCCAACAACATCCCGGCGATACGGTCTGTAATTTCGTTTCCTATTCTTAACTGAAAAACATAAACCTTTGTTACGAACCTATTTTCTATTTCATGCCGGCATAAAAAATAACTTTCGTCTAGTTTTTGTTACCGGCACTCAAGGAGGGAAAGTGGGAAGTAGCATCTTTTTGAGAATCCTGTAAAAATACAAATTGGCGGTACAAATACTTTCGTTATATGTGTGTGGTTAAAAGCTCCGTAATAAGACGACGAGGGATCCTACAAATCATAATAAATTCGGAGAACTTATTAAGTCAGCCGCCGACAAACAATGGAACGTTATTGGCGATCTACCCTCGTATTATCCAACCTCCCCGAAATCCCCCCAAAGGCCCAACAAGTGGAGTCATCTTCATTTTATCGGAAAAAGCTTGCAGAGGTAGATGCTTGAAGAGTTGATACACCAATTAACAGGCAAGGAGTTAACAATGCCAGTGTTTATAGGTGTCGTTCAATAATATTTGAGTGCGTTGAGGCTTTATTTTGATACAACGAAAACTAGTGCTTCTCTTCTCAGTCGTCAAACAAGTGATTTTGAGGAAACACAAATAAAAATATCATTGCGTTGAATTTTATTTCAGTTTGATGTGAGTAAGGCGAGTAAGAAGTATTCTCGACTGAAGATACCAGGATAAATGCCGTAACAGGAATGTAAATAATTTTCCTTTGCAAGAGCGTATTAGAAGTTTTTGAATATGAGGTGGCAGAACGCTTAATTTCTTGTAATTTAATTATTCTTGATTATGTACTGCTTGTGTAAAACACTGTATATATATTGATCGCTTTATAAGGCTTACCTTTAGGTATGGTAACTGTGAAATGTATAAAATAACCGGCCAAGTGCGAGTCGGACTCTCGCGCTAATTAATAATTAAATATATAATATTTAATTATTAAATATTTATTCTATTTTTAGTATTTGTTGTTATAGCGGCAACAGAAATAATACATAATCTGTGAAAATGTCAACTGTCCAGCTATCACGGTTCATGAGATACAGCCTGGTGACAGACAGACGGACAGACAGACGGACAGAGAAGTCTTAGTAATAGGGTCCCGTTTGTACTCTTTAGGTAGAACGGTACTGTACGGAACCCTAAAAATGGGTTGCTGTGTAATGATTTTATAGCCTATTTATTAATTTACTAGCGACCCGCCCGGGCTTCGCACGGGTGCAATGCTGATACTAAATATACTACAGAATGTCTTTATATAAAACGTACAATTGCTGATTTTTGGAGTACAATTCGTACAATTCCATAGATTTGTAACTGCATTAAAATTAACCCTTATCCACGGTGGGTCCGGCTGCGTAGTATCACACGATTTGTATGATTCTTTTTTTATGGAATAGTTAATAATGTTAACTTTTTTAATGAGGGATGACTGAGAGTGTTATAAAAGTAAGAGTAGACACATATAATCAGAAAGCTTCGAACTGCTAAGCTATCGGGAGTAACACGTGTTATTGTAAGTCAACCATAAAAGATAGACATATGCTGTCGTGGGATATTTTTTATATAATTTTAAGGAGAACATTTCCGTTATACATGATTTTTGTGTAGCTTTAACCATTAAAGTTGCACACGCGACGGAAGCTTAAAAAATGGAGTAACTTCTCCCGTTTTCCCAACATTTCCCTTCACTGCTCTGCTCCTTTTGATTGTAGCGTGATGAAAAGTATACTATAACCAGCTCAGGAGTATGAAAAATAATTGTACCAAGTTTCGTTAAAATCCGTCGAGTAGTTTTTGTTTCTATAACGGTTATACAGACAGACAGACAGACAGACAGACAGACAGACAGACAGACAGATAGACAGACAAAAAATTTACTGATTGCATTTTTGGCATCAGTATCGATCCCTAATCATCCCCTGATAGTTATTTTGGAAATATATTTCATGTACAGAATTGACCTCTCTACAGATTTATTATAAGTATAGATTAATATCTTATATAAATATTACACTTGGCCGAGATAGAGATACCATTAATTAAAATTAAAACCAAGATGTCGCATCATAACACTCATAACGTTAAAATATGAATGCAGTCTGCCAGCTCTTTGCCAACACATAATTACATTGTATGTATATTAATATATAATATATAATGTAATATATATAATATATATATATATAATGTATATAATATATAATGTATGTATACATGTTTAAAATAATTAATTTGAAAGGGTTTAGGGTACCTACGCACCTTGTTCCAATGTTTACTTTTGTGACACATTCATCTATCTATCTTCCATAGGAATATCTAACTACAGGACACAACATAGGTATCTACATACTATAATTGGTCGCTAGTGTAGAAATTATTTCATCTTTTACAATGAATACCAACGAAGAAGTCTAAAAATATAATAAGAATATCGAGCAAGTGTTGGCTTCTTCGATAATGACTCTAATGTAAAGACAGTGGATACAGATTATCATTTAGATATATTAAAGTCAGGAACATTTACGATCGACTTACTATCAGCACTATTTACGATATATTTTTGATGACACTGAATTTCATTAGAATTTATTAAATACTTGAAGAGTTCTTGGCGTAGTTAAGATTGTTTTAGGGAGGTCACCAAAATGGATAATGACTGCTGCATCACTGTGCTTTATCGTTAAGCCATGACGGAGGCCTTCCGGTTACCTAAAAACACCATCACCAGAGACCAACTAGCTCATACTCGTATGAAATTACTAAAATACAGCAAAAATACAGAAAACAGTAATAAATAGCCGTGGCTTCTCCATGAGCCAAAATGTTCCTCGCAACAAATTCTTGACAGTAACGATCGTAGCAAATGCTATAAAGTATAAAGCAAACGAAACTGAATCAAATACTATCCAACAGCAGCAATTACAATTCTGAAATATATGCGGCATTGGGTTAATATCGCATAAATAAAAGAGATCAATAATAGTCCGAATATCGAACAATAATGGGACAGAAGCTGAAAGTGTACGGTAAACAATAAAGGCCAAGTCCTTGGGCACGTACGCAGTCTCTGGATTAATCAGTTAGTCACACTTGCGCCGAACTGGCCGAACTGGGCGAACTCAGGATGAGTCGATTAGGAGGGTACCTTCAGGATTATTGAGACATCGGTGGCATGCCAGCTGCGGCCGGCCAACTTGCCGATATTGCTGTGCCCAGGGCTGCCCCAACTTGTTTCCAACTGCCCAAGAATTTCTGTGAAACTCCGACGTTTCATCATACTTATTGAAAAAGGGTATCCTCCGTGTTATCCTATAGCTTGTATTAAGATATTTCGGTAAATGCTTTTTGGAATGATGCCATATGTTTGTTTTATTGCTTAGAATTATTTATATGCTTTTTCATAGTTCCATTTGTTTATCATACGAATGTGCGCTTCTGTATGGCTACGACCTACGAGTATTGGAATGAATAGCGTTTATGAATATAATGGCTAAGTCATTGCTATTGTTCCTATTCTTATGATAATAAATATAGTAGGTAGGTAATGATCTGAATAATGTATTTTTATGCTGCTGACTGGTCGAAATTAAAGAGTATTTTAAAACTCTTAATTTTTAGGGTTCAGAAAAAAAAACGGAACTATTACAACTACACTCTAGCATCTGCCTGCCTATTTTAAAAATGAACATACGTAAATTTAGCATTCTTCACAATGCGAATTTGTAGTTTATATGTATCGTTTGGTGTATATTTGAGAGAGTTGCTTTATGAATTCCAAAAGTCTACCAATTTTTTAATTAGAGATTGATTTGATTTGATTGATCGGAACCCTAATCGGCACAACTCCCTCTTGAATTACTTACTTTGAAATCTGTTATAGTCACTTATTTACTTCATTCGATCTTTAATTATCATCCCATATACTTGTTTTTGGTTCGATAAATAAACATGATTTTTAATAGTAGAGATTTGCAAAAGTTCAAATATTATCTAAAAAAAATGTAATCGTTCGACTTTGTAACCAATTATGACTATGGAAGAGCGGAACTCTCTGGCTCACGTACTCTGTGGCCTGAGTACGAACTACTATCGTATCGACAACGTATCGTCCAAATGTCAAAACTGTAAATTTTTGTATATTAAGTGTCAGTGTGTATTCATGCTAACTCCACTGTACTTAAAAGAAGGTTCCAAACTTGTTTATAAATTTGTAATATTTGGCTACTGCAATAAACTTTTATTTTTATGTTTTATTACTTTTTTTAATTACAAAACTAGAAACCAAATTCCTTTTTAATGCAGCTTATTTTCGATATATGCAAAAAGATGAGCAAATACACCCCAGTGTACCGTTGATGATGCTAAGTGGTCTGACGGACTAATGCACAAAGCGGGTTCGTCCATAGATTTATTACCTATTAAGGGTATGCTGATTGGCATGGGTTACAATATGTCGTCTGCGGAATAACAATCGCCTGACAATAAACTGTAAATTGTCGTAAAAGTCTTTTGAATCAGAATGGATTGAGTTTATTTATGACTATGCTTTTGCACGGTTGTACTGATCAAACTTTTAATACCTTTGGTTATATTATTGCAATTTTTGAGGGGATCTCTAAATTATCTCAAAATATGGCCGATGTATAATGATAATGTAGTTTTTGAAAAGAGAACGAACTTTCAAAATTTATGTAGTAGTTTTTACGTACAACGTACGTTGTTCGTACCCAAAGGGTAAAAAGGGACCCTATTACTAAGGCTTCGCTGTCCGTCTGTCTGTCTGTCCGTCCGTCTATCTGTCACAGGACTGTATCTTGTGAAGCGTGATAGCTATAGCTATAATTATTGCCGTTATAACAACAGATAATATGCACAGAATACAATAAGTATCTAAGTGGGGGTCCCATACAACAAACATGTTTTATTACCGTTTTGGTACGGAACCCTTCGTATGCGAGTCCAACTCGCACTTGGCCGTTTTTTTAGTTTATCCATTACATAAATAAAATAAAAATAAAATAAAATGAGCCTTTATTTCTACTAATTACTAGTTTAACTTAGGTATAATTACTTATTTATTGTGTATCACTTTTATCAGTAGTCGCCTCCATGGCGTAGGCCTCCCCCAATTTCTTCCACATATTTCTATTTCTGGCCTTTGTCATCCAGTTTGATCCAGCTTTCTCTATGAAAATGTCTTCCCATCTTTTTTCTGGTCGACCTCTGTCTCTTGTTAGATTTCTTGGTATCCACTCTGTTATTTTTGGAAAGATATGTTATATTGAAGATGGAAAGGAGCATGCTGGGAATAAGACAAAAAGATATGGTCAGGAATAAAATAATAAGGAAAAGAACAAAGTTAACAGATGTTGTTAAAAGGATAAGATCCCTCAAATGGAAATGGGCAGGACACATGTCTAGGATGGAAGACAGTCGATGGGCCAAAAAAAAAATATCCATTACATACTAAAATACAAATTTTAACTCATTATTAACAGTAGTGCGATTTATTCACTTGAAAGTACATTTTATGACAATTCGTAAGTAACTACTCGTACCTATTAGAAAATGGGCCTACATGAAAACTAGGGCGCGAAAGTTTAAATTAGCTGCGTTAAAAATACAAACATTGCTTTTTCCCAATTACACTTCTACTCGCTGGATAAATAATGAGTCGTAAACTGCCGTAAACATTTGCGGTTTATTTATTCGAATGTGACAAGTGAATATCGAAACATATCCTGCAGGCTTTAAGGCCCTGTATGTCGACGATTGCTCTTTTTCAAAACGAAAAAAGAAATAGCCACATCTCTGAATAAGCCACATCTCCTATTTTTATAAATATATTACTTCAGGTTCCTACCTAGATTTCTATTAAGCTGAAAACATAATAGCAGAAACTTTTCACGATAAAGATATTATTTCAAAATGATACGTTTTAGAATTTATGATCGAAATACTTTGATACCTACTATTAAGATCAACTTGTGATTTATTGTTAAAGATAGGTAATATGTAGATCTAGATTTCTACTAGAATAGGTTTTTGATAAGTAATTATACATAATTTATATCATTAATTTATTTGAAAAGCAAAGGCGGACCACGCGCCGCCCATGGATCAGTACCAAGTGCAGTGGTCGGTAGGATTATTTATCGAAGTGATTAAAGATGGGTACATCTTTATTCACATATAGTATATACATTATAAAATAGGAGATGTGGCTTGTTCAGAAGTATTTCTTTATTCGTTTCGAAAAAGAGCAATCGTCGACATACAGGGCCTTAACTGTCAATCACAGAATGTTGATTGGATTTCGACTAGCAGTGTGGCATCGGCATAACTTTGCGTAGGTACACTGTTGACCAACACAAAATTGATATTGATATTTGATTGGCCTCACAAATCAGTTTTTTTATGCTTTCTACGCTGTAAATTGAGGGTTCGATTCCCATCCAATACAAACATTTTAACATGGTTTCCTTAGAACAAGCTTAAGTTTGAGACTAGTTGATAGTGCTGCGTGAAATGCCCGTCAATATTAATTTATAAGTTTAGTACGAGTATGTACCTACGTGTATGTAAATGTCATTTTAAATCAAAATAAATAGAGGTATATGTCATTAAATTGAATAATCAATTGTTTTTTTTTTAAAACACTATCTACAGTAGGTAACGATTTAAATTTGTTCTGTTCAGTATACGTTAGACACCATTTTCTTCACCTATCCACAATTAATCGACACAATATACCATTGGTCTAGCTTTTACAATCGTTATAGTATCATACTGCTTTAAATTACTTAGTGCTGCATGTAACCATCCTTAAGTTGCTAGGCGTTTACAGTCTAGGCGAATGAGTAAAAATTACTACGTCCTTTACGGCTTTTGTAAGCGCCAACTTAATTTTGCATAGCGCTTCGCCGCTTCGATCGTGGCATGTCTAACGTTAGAGTTTAACTTGTTAATATATTGAACAGCATGTAATAGATAATGTTGGCAGCTCAGTAATTTCGGCATCAGCTGCGTATATGCTCATTTTGGCGGTTGCATATTTGGAGGGAAAATGTTTGATGAAAGTTGCATATCCAAAGTGAAAAAAATTAATAAAGTCATAATATCCAGAGAAAGCGGTGGCCGTTTATGTAATGGGTGTACAAATGAAGATTATCGGCAATTTATTTCAAACCTTAGGTTATATTTTATATTATTGCAATTTTCGTGGAAATCTCTTTTTTTTTTTAATTCAAATAATTATGGCCTATGTTGATAAAGTGTCTCTGATAATATAGATTTTGATAGATGAAAGCGTTTTCAAAATTTGTTTTGTAGTTTTTTAGGGTTCCGTACCCAATGGGTAAAAACGGGACCCTATTACTAAGACTTCGCTGTCCGCCTGTCTGTCACAGGGCTGTATCTCATGAACCGTGATAGCTAGACAGTTGAAATTTTCACAGATGATGTATTTCTGTCGCCGGTACAACAACAAATACTAAAAATAGAATAAAATAAATATTTAAGTGGGGCTCCCAAAAAAACGTTTGTTGCATACAAACGTTTTTTTTTGCCGTTTTTCATAGATAGAGTACGGAACCTTTCGTGCGCGAGTCCGACTCCCACTTGGCTGGTTTTTATTTTTAATCCATTACAAACAAAAAATCATATTTTACCTCTTTATGTTGCGTAAATTAGTATAGTAGATATTTAACCTTCCTCAAGTCTTCAACATAAACATTAAAGTTTATTTAGGTAGATATCTACATACTACTATCTAATATATGCTTAGACATACTTACTACCTAATAAAACTGAGTTGTAAAAACTCATTTTTTACGATGTTTTTTTCAGGGAGGCATACGAGCAGAGGTATCCGGCCATAACTGAAAACAAGTCCGAGATGGTTACAATTACAGATATATTATTTAGCAGGCGCCGGAGCGGGAGCCTCGTCCGTAAAGGAATTGATTTCTGCATAATTTAACAGCGAAAATACTCGAGACCTCTCTCTACTACTAAAAACAAAGCATTTGTTTGTATTTTACTACATTCGTTGGAGCAATGCATTTTTTATGTTAATGCCTGTGCTCGCTGAATGAAGGTGAGACTGCCTAACACCAGCCTGGCCGCACATCCTGAGTTTTTAATAAAAGATAAAAATAGCATCACATCTGTAATCCCCAAATACGGTAGACATACTCTCAGATCTCAAGACGCTTAGATCCTTTGAAGATATCTAGAGGGGGTAGTTAGAGGTACGTCCAAGCATTATATTTGGTACATGCCCACATTTTGCAGTAGTTAGTGACAGGGTTGCAAGCCCATAGCCGAGTTTTAACTGACTTCATAAAAAAGCAGAGCACGTCAATTTAGCAGTAATGTATGTCGGCCTCACAGCTCAGTTGGTAGTAACTCTGTCTTCAGCGCTGTAGGTTGTGGGTTCGATCCCCACCCAGAGCAAATATTTGTGTGATGAACATAGATCTTTGTTCTGTGTCTGGGTGTGTAGTATGTATCATAAGTATGTATTTACAAAAAAAAAACGTATATAAGTATTCTATCAGTTATCTAGTTCCCATAGTACAAGCTTTGCTTAGTTTGGGGCTGGATGGCGATGTGTAAAATGTCCACCAGTATTTATTTATTTATTTTATTTATTTTTAATGTATGTATTTGTATATCCTACTAGGAATATACACAGCTTAGCTTTTGGAATAGCAAATATAATACAATTTTATCCAGTAAAGCCACGAGCACATACTAGTAGTCCAATAAATATTTAATCTATAAGGGATTTCTAGTTTTTCCATAAAACTAACAATAAACTACACTATCTTCACATAAACTGCCGAAATATTTCATCATTTTCGGTATTTGTTTCATTCAAAAAGTTATTTATTACGATAAATATATCTGCCATCCAACAATTTCGGTAAAAAACTTATTAAGATTTTCGAAGATTTAAACAAAATCCCGTCGATGTCGCTGTTTTTTTTAGTTTTTGCTCGTAATCACTGCTTTCTTTCATTAACCAAATAAGTTGTTTTATTTTGACCGAAGCTGAATTATTATCAAGCTGAATATTCCTTTTGACAGAGTGCGTCTGATATTTTATTCAGAAGAAGGTTTCGTTTACATAATAATTAAATGTGCTTTATGAATATAAATTATTAATCAAAGTCGCGTAAATAGCGAAAGTTTTCCTAGTGTTCAGCTCGATACATTTTATGCATATTAATTAGCTGTTTCTAAGAGACGGCCAAGACAAATAAGAGGATTTATTAAAATTATGATTAATATTCGTTGGAAATGTTAAATTTTCTTTAGGGAGACGAACATTTGCAATATTGCAACATTCTCTAGTTTCTGGAAGTACCATGCTTGAAACTCAGGTTTAACATTATGAATAAGTTAGTTTTAGTAGCTGTTATGATTTAAGTTGAACTCGATGGCTTATTAGCTGCTTTTGTTTGCGTATTGAATTGTTAAAAGGTTGAAAGCATAAATAAAACTTACACGACTGTTTTTTAAACATGGTAGTATATTTATAGCGCATACATTGTTGTAATTCAAACTAAATACCATCTCACAAGTCGTGCCGTGAAAATGTGAAAAACGTGGTCCGGCGACAGTAGGTACTCGTAGTTTTAACAGCATCAGTTTGATTGGCGCAAACATGAGTCCATTGCTTTGTCGAGTCAGATTCTTGTAGGTAATTAACCGTTGCTATAAATTAGAGTGGTGGTCGTGTCCAACTCATTGCGGATGCTTGGCACGTCGGCGTCGCTTGCCCCCGGATAGGGTTGCTAGGAAAAAATGGGGAAAAGTCGGATGACACTATGATAACAAAAAACCGGACAGGAAAGTGGCGTTTTCAAAGTTATGCTTTAGATGTTAGGTCTTTTTTAATCATCCTTACTTCTAAATAATCGGATAAATACGAACCGGGCACGGAAGGATAGGTTTTTGCAACAGAACAAAATCTCAAACCATAATAAAGGTGATCCTAAAAAAGCTGTGAGTATGCTTACGTAAAGTGGCAAAAGTACACATCAGTGGTTTTGTGGGAATTTAGTCATAGCAGGTAAGAACGTATTTCTTGCCACTATGGTTTATTGTAATCTTTGATTATTTTTTATATAGCGTGTTGATCCTAATTTTAATGGTTTCTAAACCTCAAATAAAATGTTTAACTAAGTTATAACACCGTTTTGATAATTACTTAGTGATAATATGGAAATAAACACAGTAATCCTAAAACTTTAAAAAGTAAGAACAAAGCGAATTTGAATACGTTAAATTATTTTTTTAATCTCATTCTTGATTAGACAAACATTGCGAAAACGGTGAAGGAAAACGTCGTGAGGAAACCAGTTAGTATTCTTATAAGGGGCGATGGGCCTGCATATCTAAGCGTTTGAAGATCTGAGAAGATGTCTAGCGTACCTATGGATTACAGTTGTGATCCTAATTATTTATTTATTTGACAAATATTGTGTCCGACCAAAGCTACCTCTGAATTATCCGGCCAGTACTACCCATGTCCCTAGGGATACGATGCGGCGTCCAAACATTGTCACCGCACCACAACTCCAGCTGTGCTCACTAGTTAGTGCCCACACGAAACACTACGTTGAAATATGACCATTGCTGGTCGACTAAGGAGCCTAGGACTTCATCGATAAACTCTAAGGAGAGTTACGGCTATCCAAGATGGTTGGTTATAACAGGAATATGCGATGTTTGATAATAAGTTTGTGAGTAATTTGGTGAATATTTTTTTGACATTTCACATTAAGACGAGTATTTAATGTTTTTGATGAATGCAGAATCGTTTTTTCTCAATAACCGCAAAACATACAGTTTTGTTTTATATGACAAAGATAACTTAAGGATATAATCTAGATAAATTACAGACAGAATAACGATTGGTGAAACTTTTCTCGATAGATTTATTTTCCAAAGTTGGCTCTTCAAAAACACTAGTTTCGTTTTTAATCAAAACTATGAATAACTAAACGGTTCATTTTTATATAATTCGTTAGATAATCATACTAGCTAAGTAATTTACAGACTGTTTGTTTTTAAATTTGATGGTTTTCAAGATAATGCAGTTTTATCACTTTTTCCGTCTTATCCGGGTAGACTCAGCCCATACAAAAAGTCAAAAATTTCACTTATCACCTTAAGCCTATTAACCCAAAGCTAAGCTTTTACTATGGGAAACACGGAAAACACAGCAAATATGCTTTCAGGTATGGTGGTAGTACTGTCTCGGATAAGCATTTTCACATTAAACTTTACATTTGATGTTAGAACAAACATACTCATTGATGTTTGTTCTGTGTCTGCAAATTATGTATAATAAGTATTTATTTACATAGAAAAAAATACATAAGTATTCTATCAGTTATCTGGCTCCCATAGTACAAGCTTTGCTTAGTTTAGAGCTAGATAGCGCTGTATGAAATATCCACCAATATTTAAAAATATCATCATTTGTTAATGAAGATACTAAACTAAACTAGATACTCTTAAAAATATCAGTTTTTAATTTTGATTGTATTTGGATTTGGATTTGGAATTTGATTGGCCTCACAGCTCAGTTGGTAGTAGCTCTGCCTTCTGCGCTGTAAGTTGTAGGTTCGATCCCCACCCAGGGCAAACATTTGTGTGATAAACATAGATGTTTGTTCTGTGCCTGGGTGTTAATATGTATATAAATTTACAAAAAAAAAAGTATTTAAGTATTCTATCAGTTATCTGGTTCCTGTAGTACAAACTTTGCTTAGTTTGGGCCTAGATGGCGCTGTGTGTAAAGTCTGCCCATATTTATTATTATCATTTATTTATTGATTGCTGCTTCTTAGAAAAAGTGGTTAGTACGAATGTGTAATATTTTTATTATGGTTCGAATATCACTACTTCGTTGATATGGCCCATTTAGAAAAACAAATAACTCTTGTTTACGAGCTTCGGAAGGTAATAAATAAATGTATTATCAAGAAAAAACCGGCCAAGTGCGAGTCGGACTCGCGCACGAAGTGTTCCGTATCATTATCTATAAAACGGCAAAAAAAAACACGTTTGTTGTATGGGAGCCCCACTTAAATATTTATTTTATTTTATTTTTAGTATTTATTGTTATAGCGGCAACAGCTCACATAAACTGTGAAAATTTCAAATGTCTAGCTATCACGGTTCATAAGATACAGCACTGTAACAGACAGACGGACAGACGGATAGACGGACAGACAGACGGACAGCGAAGTCTTATTAATAGGGTCCCGTTTTTACCCTTTGGATATGGAACCCTAAAAAATAACCTATTCATTTTATCACTTGTCTAGACTAGACACCCTCTAAATAAAGTTTTGTACGTGTCTGCATTGATGGCGGTACTTTTATACATAAAACTTGTTCTAAAGATAATAATACTTTTTGACGTATTTCTTCTTAAGGGGTTCTTTAACGATCCTCCAATCTCGATGTGTGTATTTTTAAATTATTACCTTAAGACGAGTAATAAATGTTTTTGATGAATGCAGAATCGTTTTTCTCAATAACCGCAAAACATACAGTTTTGCTTTTTATGACAAAGATAACTTTAGGATTTAATCTAGATAAATTAAAGACATAAACACCATTGGTGAAACTTTTCTCGATAGATTTATTTTCCAAAGTTGGCTCTTCAGAAACACTAGTTTCGTTTTTAATCAAAACTATGAATAGCTAAATAGTTCATTTTTATATAATTCGTTAGATAATCATACTAGCTACCTTAATTAAAGACAATTTTTTTTTTAAATATGATTGTTTTCAAGATAATGCAGTTTTACCACTTTTTCCATCTTATCCGGGTAGACTCAGCCCATACAAAACGTCAAAAAAATCACTTATCACCTTAACTTCTTCGTAATGTAACTACTATATTAATATTTCAAATCTACATGAGACCAGAGAAGTACGCTAGTTTTAAATCATGAAATGGGATCTGTAATGTCTCAGAATCTCTAAGCCGATCCTTAAATATGTCTAAAAGGGGTAGCCATAGTCACGTCCAAACAATTCATGCCCATATTTTAGTTAGCACACATATTTTTTTAAATAAATAACCCTATGTATGTGGTTTTAATTATTTCTGCTACAAATAGATCTAAAATTGTAAGAGATATTATCCGAAACCCTCCTATTGTTATAAAATATTTGATCAAATTTAGTGATGGGATTTCTTGCCAGCAACGAAAGGATTAGGATCGATTTAGGTTAACATCCTTTTTTCTAGGGAGTGAATTGGTAATCACGATTTCGAGTTTCCGAATATATAATTTATTAATATGTGTTCGTAGTAGTTAGTATATTATTATGTTAGTAGTTGGTAGGTACCTTTAGATACAAAGATCCAAAAACTATTAGATGTTAGATAAAACAATTGGATTATACAATTTATTCAAAAAATCCTTTAGGTACTTATCTGAAAAACTATAACTAAAGGAAGATTATTCAGTTACTAGCCGACCCGTGACAGGCGTTGTCCTGTCAAATTTCAATAATCGAATAGAAAAGACTGAATGTTTTTAGTCTGTGATGTCAGATTTGTTGCACACCAGCGCCATCTATACAGAAATCATCCCTTTTGTGTTTTTTTATTGTTTTTGGATGTTTTTAAAATTTTAAAGTAGTCTATTATTTATTCAGGCATTATATCTATATCTTCAGCAAATTTCAACTTAATCCGTTATTTCGTTTAGGCCTGATTGAGGAACAAACATACATACAAACTCACAAACTTTCGCATTTATAATATTATTTGGATAGGATAGGATTACCTGCAACAATATCTTGTCAGCTTATACAAATACGTTCCGGTTAAACTTTAGAATTGAGAAAAGCAACATATTGTTAATGCACGTCGCATCTACACTGGCTTTAGGTAATCGCCGGCTCTCACGTATCTGATGGAGTTTCCAAGCTTCCAAACTAGTTGGTCTGCTACAAACTTGTGCCAATGCACCGCCGCCGCTAGGTGCACTGTCCGATAGGAACAGGATTCCCTAAATCCTAACACGCGTCCATTCCTCGCAGGATGCTCACGCTCGTACCAATTAAAAGTTTCTCTACGTTTCTTCCGACGTGGAATGTACTCAAAAATGTTCTTCGCTACAATAAAATCCACATTAGCAATTAAAACGTGTGTAGATTTCGTGATTTTTCTACCAAGTCAAAACAACAACCGGAACCCTCTTCAAACCTAAATAAATAGTGGGAAACACACGGAAAAGTTATGTTTCATTAGGTGGAAAAATTGTAAGGAAACTTTCGTGATGTTATGGGCCTGTGAGATAACGAATATGACAGATCTAATTGAAGAGTGGCTTGCCGGCTCCCGTCACATTGCGATGCCGGTCACGGCGCGGCGTGAACTTGTCGCGCGCGGGGCGGGGCTCGGCTGGCTCCCCGCGACGAGGCCGTGAGACTTATGAGGATTACGGGAAAATGTGTATTCGATGACATTTTTCGGGGCCGTAGAAAAAGATGAAATATAAGGAATTCTAAACGTGACCAGAATATCGTAGACGGCGTCACCTATTACCGGTCTATGCGTTCCTTTCGCGGTCGGGCGGACGAGCGCCGATGAAACCGAGCGTGACGTTCCATTCCTGATATAAAAATGTATAAAAAAGCTTTGTTACACGCGACTTGGCTTCGGCGAAGTGGCAAAGTTTGAAGTGGAAAACTTTTCATGGAAAAATCTTGCAGAAAACGATTTAATTTTAAAGCTATTTGTACTGTTTTAAGGGCCACCTTTGTAAGGGTATCTCGCTCAATTTATCTAACTTAATATTGTAATCAAATCTAATAACGTTTTAATTAAGAAAGACGATGGTTTTGTACTACAAAGTTAAGTAGAGTTTGACTAGTTGCATTAGTTTACTTATGCCCACCTAACTTATTTAACAGTCTTGATACCATTAGCCAATGTCGTGCAGACTGCAAACCACATTCGCAACAGAAGATTATTTCAAGGAAATAATTAAATTAGCGAGAGTGCGGTGGACTGTGGACCGAGTGAGTAGAATCTAGAGTGGGATCCGACCAACTTGATTTCATTAAGAACTTCTTGCCTCTAAAACGTGTAAAATGCCCGCCTTAATTAAACGAAACACAACGGTGCGACTCATCAAAATACAAAATCGGCAAATTGAGAATCAATACGCAATACTCTCAAGAAAAAAGCGCTTGTCTGTCGAAATACGCAGCGAGAAGATTCCCACCCAGAGATAAGGAAAACAAGCCTTGTTTGTCGACCACAAGGTTCCCAGGGAACATTTAGTGCGGACTCGGACCCTCGTTACAATCAGTGCTGAATTATTTACCAGCGCCCAGCTTACTGGCCTGAATTGATTTCTGCATAATTTAGACAAAAGGAAATGTTGCAGAAAAACATAAAAACTGCAATAAAACTGCGGCGGTGTACGCGGAGCATTCCGATCAGGTCCAAGTTAAATTTTTGATGTAGGTGGAGGAAAAGTTTTAGGTGAACGGCGGCGGAATGATCGGACGTCTGCAAGATAACTATTAGATAGTTGAATCAAGAATGAGCGAGGGGAAAATAAAATCAGTACAGGTGGTATTAGGATTCGGCTCACGTTCCGTATCGGAGGTTTCTGTGGAGGAAGTGAGCTGCCGCGTCGGCTACCGCAGTGCGCCCGCTGCCGGCGCCTCGCAGATACCGCGCCTTCCAAGACAATTACCGCTACGTAAACGGAAAACCGTTCGAGACCTCTCAAACGTGTTTTCTAATCTTCCAAAAGGATAAAGGGGAAAGAGATGCCAGTTTTACATTTTTACCTCTCTAGCGGAATCATTCCGTTTTACGTCGGAACTCTTTGTTTCCCAAACGACGAGCGTAACCCTCACGGTGGAGTTAATATTACAGTAATGACGTTTTTGGAGTTCCGATGCTATGTGGCGAAAGTAAAAACCTTATAATTTCTATAATTCTCCATACATTGACATATAAAAACCTCAATTTTCCTAATACATTGTATGCCTATTGAGATATAAGTCTGATTCAAAACTTGATTTTCAAACAAACAAAAAATTCAAACTCTGTAATTTTACAACCTTGAGTTCTAAATTATCCAAATTGTTGCAATAACATTATTTTAAAATTATTTTCATGTTTATTATTTTTTGAGATGATGATTTTAAGGCTTAAAAGTTCGGGAACCTAACATACTCGTAGCGTGCACACATCTTGGGCGGTTTTATTGTTCTGTGTGAGCGTTAAGCGTGTTTTTATATGAGGCCGTTGTACGAAATGTTCTGAATAATATATGTTAAATTACAAGCTTTGTTAATGCCCGTATTCACAGTGCTAGTATCACAAAATGCATGCAAACACTGGAAACACGAGCTCCGCGAACAATTAATATCCAACACAATATTTTCGCAAAGTTTCGCTTCCGAAACTACATCCTATGCTGTTTGGAACAAAGTGAGTCTCCACCCGACTATTTTACGGGCAATAAAGTTTTAGAGAACGGAGAGAAACTCGACCTTACGCGTTCAAAAAATATATGAATACTCGCATGAAACTGTTCGCTGAATCGCACAAGCGTATTAGTGGGTATTGTTGTATGTTGACTTTTCGTCTAAAGTTAAGACGGCGACACACTCGAGTACACGCTGTAAAGTCTTGTTACCGCGTGAAATCCACTTGCTTTGTTACGGCTTAATTTAAGTAAACCTGCGAAGAAAAGATAAGCTCCGTAACTTGTGTAGACTTAATTGGTTCAATGGGTGGTTTTATCAGAATTCATGCAAGTAAATATATATAAAGAGTTTCGCAATGTAATAAGTAAAGGTTAGAACGTAGCCTTGGGTTTACTTAATATGGTAGAATGTTCTTAAACACGGCTTTGCTTTACCATACAACCAGCTAGAATCAATTGTATGTTTGTAGTTTATTAGAAACTAGCGACCCGCCCCGGCTTCGCACAGGTTTAATACATATAAACCTTCCTCCTGAATCACTCTATCTAATAAAAAAAACCGCATCAAAATCCGTTGTGTAGTTTTAAAGATATAAGCAAACATACATACATACATACAGACGCGGGAAGCGGAAAGCGACTTTGCTTTATACTATGTAGTGATTATAACAATAACATACGGTATGTCAGAAAACCTAAAGGTAGATCTCCAGGCGCTTGGATCTTGAGACGTGTAAAAAGGATAGTGATGTCTAAAGGGGTTCGTCAGAGGCACGTCCAAACATAAAATTTGGCATTAGTTAGCATCCCTTACGTGACAAGTAGCAAGTCGACCGTCGCTTATAAGAATACAAACTGGTTTCCGAACAATATTTTCCTTCGAAGATTTTAGCAAATTTTTTATTTTTTGATAATTTTTTTGAAGGAACCCTTACAGCCAATCTAATCTAACAACTAAGTATATTATGAATAAATATATAAATAAGTCTTCGCTGTACCACCAGCAAATAACGGGTGCCGCATTATGAGGTTTCCTAAGGAAAACATTTACATAAACACTTTGTACTCTAGCATACTGTTTTTTCGCGTAAGGTGTTCAAATAAGAACCATTAACAATAAATCTACCAGTTTGTTGCTCTCTTATCCGGCCTGGCGTTAATCACGTCACTTCTACTTAGATATCTAGATTTATATAAATACATAAGACTAGACGGTTGTAATACACAATTCCCCTTTTATTTCTCCAACGAGGTCAACGTGGGCACTTCTCCCTCAACTTGTTATTAGATTTGCCATGGAACTATTTTTAAAACGTTTCTTGTTGGAGTTTACTAGAAAAGAGTATACAATTTTGTTCGATCAGCTTTAGCTGTTTTCGCCTTTTTAGCCTTTCAATTGTTTTTCCGCGATAAGCCGCTCTTATCTCTTTGTTTATTTGAAAATAGATTCTTTGATAGATTCATGAAAAAATAATAGCTCCCTAACAAGTTCATTTTCTAGTAGATGCGAGTGAAGCTTCACTACATAGTATAAAGCAAAGTCGCTTTCCGCTTCCCGCGTCTGTATGTAATATGTATGTATGCATGTAGGTATGTTTGCTTATATCTTTAAAACTACACAACGGATTTTGATGCGGTTTTTTTTAATAAACAGAGTGATTCAAGAGGAAGGTTTATATGTATAATACATGCATAATATAGTAGAGAAACACTGATAATTTTAGAGGTTTCTAATGTGATGTCGTAAATAAACACATTTTTTTGCGCTTACATTGCAAATGCTGGCTGAACCCCACGAGATATATCAAAATAATTTACTACATTATTGTACACCTTAAAAACGTCTACAAAAAAGTCAACGATGGTATTAGAAATGTCTTACGCACAGCGAAGCGGGCACGGGTCAGCTAGTTTTCTATAAAAAGTAAAAAAGTACCTGTATAAAAAGTTGCCTATATGCTATTCCAAAATCTGTTTGGTTTTTTGGGCATAGTTGAGCTACAAACATACAAACTTTCGGATTGACGAGTATAATATAGAGTAGCAGGAAGATTATTTGTTTCATTTCAGTTTACCAACTTGTCTGTTCGGTGTGCGTGTGTATGGGACATAGAATTTAACATGCTGCGATATGTTAAGAAGCGAAAACACGGAATTTCTATGTTAAAAACTGTGAAGATGAAACACGATAAGACGAAAGAGGTATTAAATGATTCTAAAGCGGAAAGACCACCACTTGAAAAAAATATTCCTATCAACATAAAATCCTATCAACATATTAATTAAAAATGTAATAATAAAAACTCTTAAAACAGGAACCGCAACTAAATTCATCCCAAAAAAGCGAAACGGTACGCTCGCTCGCGGAAATCTCCGGAGAGCTGTTTTTAAGCTGCACAAAACATAAATTTTGCAGCTCGTTTAAGTTTAGCTCATTATTTCATTACTCGCACTATCTGTTTCCGAAGCTCTGAGAACGCGATGGCATTTACTTTTATAGCTGTGATTTCTTTATTTTTCTTGTAATTTACTTTAAAAATACCAGCTAATGAACATAATTTTTTTTTTTCTTTCTCTCCTTGTTTTTCTAAGTGTTAGATCTAAGTTTAAATTGTTTTTTTTTCCTTTTTATGTTATGTTATGTGTTATGTGCTAAAGTAGTAAATAAATAATTGTCTATGTCTATATCTATAAAGTAGTAAGGCTGAAATTTAAAATAAACTACTTTTGTAATTATACGAGTAGAGTGAAAACTAACTTGGTTGTTGACCGTTGAGCACGGTCACGGACTAGGCTTATGATGAAGAGCATATGAATTGTCTCGAAACGTCGGATAAAAAGTAATTAGTTGTATTTCTATTTAAAAAAAATAGGTTCACGACTGTAATCCCCAAGTAAGGTAGACATCCTCTCAGATCTTAAGGCGCTTAGATCCTTTGAAGATGTCCAGCGGGGGTAGCCAGAGGCACGTCCAAACATTATATTTGGCACATGCCCACATTTTGCAGTAGTTAGCACTCCATACGTGACAGGTTGCAAGTCCATCGCCGCTTATAAGAACACTAACTGGTTTCCTCACGATGTTTTCCTTCACCGATGTAAGCACGTGTTTTTGATGCGCATATAAATTTTTCGAACAGAAAAATCCATTGATGCACGCCGGGATTCGAACCCACGACCTTTAGATTAAAAGTCGAGGTACATCCCACTCGGCCAACACGGCAATATTATTAAATATTATACTGTACATAATATATATTTTTTATAATTAGAATCACAAAACATTTTTTTTTACATCATGATGATCAAATAACCATATAAAAGTAGATTGGACGAATGATTTATCTAACTTGACTCAAAGACTTTTCATTCACCTGATCAGTAATATTAACTTCATATATTATAATAAGCAAAGCTTTTTTCCCGTATAATGGATCTCAATATCTCAAGGAAATGTTGCTTCCGTAATATCGTTAGCCATAAAAAGTACGGCGTGCATCGTGCAAACACACGTATAGAAACGTATGGAAAACGTCTTGACGTTCCAGTCACGTTTAATATTTTCTTATTTCCTTTGTCTCATTTGTCCTCGAGTCAAAATGGCATCATCTGAGTGTTTTTTGTCGAGGTTTCTTTACTTATAACCGAAGTTAGGCGCAACCTTATGAGGGATGCGTTCATTTTCGAGATATTTCTTTTTGATGTTTTCGGAAGAATGGCGTGGAGCTCGTTGCGAGATCTTTGGGTAATGCCTCTTCTTGAAAATTATGACGGTGAAAGATTTAGAGCCTTTTTTACGATCATTTTTTATGTCTCAAGTTGGCTAATTGCCGGCATGAAACTAAATTCACAAGTATGTGTTGTGCATACATTTGGTTTTTAATTTGTGCGCTTCTTCTATGTTGCTGTTGTTGTTGAAAGTGTTGATTACAAAGATTTTTATACTAAAACGTCATTACTCAAATAGGATTTGAACCTACATCATACTTACATCATCATCTCCAAAGCAGTAGTTGGAGCCTACGGCCGTCATAATGAGACTCAAATGTATTTGTTTATTTCTAATTTTAGGGTTCCGTACCCAAAGGGTAAAAGGGGTCCCGCCCTCTTAAGACTTTGCTGTCCGTCTGTCTGTCTGTGCTGTATCTCATGAACCGTGATAGCTAGACAGTTGAAATTTTCACAGATGATGTATTTCTGTTGCCGCTATAACAACAAATACTAAAAACAGAATATAATAAATATTTAAGTGGGGCGTTTTTTATAGACAGTGGTATGGAACTCTTCGTGCGCGAGTCAGACTCGCACTTGGCCGGTCTTTAAGTTATTTTTGATTTTTGGTGGTACTAAAATAAATGTTTATGTATTTATCTTTATCTTTATTTCGTCGAGTGGAGATTGAATGGCAAAGCTGGTTAACGCATTACCGTACTAGAAGGTATGAGTTCAAATCTCACTAGAGTAAGTACGTTTTGTGTTTCTTTTAAAAGTCTTCTTAAACATTATTACTAAAGATCGTAAAAGAAGCCTATAAAATCAAAACCAATTGGAACAGAATCACTTGAAATTGCCTTCTAATTACCTCAATGTGCGCTGTCTGAAACTGATAGTAGGTACCTACGAGTAACTGTTAGTAAGATAAGGTTCGGGTATTAGGTACATCCAAAGGTTCGACCCGGAACTAATCGCTATTCAATATCGACCCAGACGTCAAATATTCAAAGGCAAACCGCTACCCCAATACAGTATCAACGTTATGTTCTTACTCGCGTAAAATTTTGTATATAAAAATTATATTTATTTTTGTCTCCACTTAAGTGGATTCAGTTGAGGCATAGTGTAATAAGAGTAAACGCTATGTACTTCACCGTTATTGGTTTCATTTCATATTGGATAGCAATTTATTTATCATACATATTGGGATGGGAACGAACAACGATACCGAACGCTTTCTTTCTAAAGGAAATCAGGAAACGGAACGTGTTGAGAATTCAACGTGAGTTTGTACTATTGATGACATTTAATTTTCGAAGATGGAATGGTATTCCTTTGCCCAGTGCCTCGCTTACTGATTTTGTTGTAGATAATTTATAAGCGGCGATGAGCTTGCAACCATCGACCACAGAGCCCAATAGACGCCTAATGGCTTCATTTTCTTAAACAAATAATTCAGTCAAATCGTTGAGGTGTGCGGTAAAAAATGCATTCTGATTGGCCGGTTCAATGTCACAGCCCGCCGCGGGGCGCGTCGTGAATCGCGCTCGGTGTTTTATATCAGCAGTATAAGCCTAATGTGTTGTTTGAAAATGTTCACCTTGCAGGAAGAGCCTATACTGTGTGGTCGATGCTTGCAACCTGTCACGTACGGATGCTAAATACTTCAAATTAAACTTTTCATGTGCCACGATTTCTTCACAAGGCTTGACCTATTAGTGTGAAGACCACTGGTTTAACTGTACCTAGTTTATAAGCAAACTAAACATTTTGTGTGGCTTTATAAAAAAAAACATTAAACTTAATGTTTGGACGTGTCTCTGACTACCCTCATTATATAGCGTTGCTTGATATGTCCACCGTGTCTTCATAAGTATTACGTAGCTTTTTCAAAACGTTAATTAATATGAACACTGATTGTGCATTTCTCGTTATATGAGTAATAATGCTTTAATTATTCAAAATCAGGAATTACTATTAAAAACACATTCAATAAGTTTTAAATGTGCAAATTATTGTGCATTAATTGACGTAAATAATGACGAATGATAAAATTAAATTCGCGACACGGTCAGTTATGGCGGCTGATTCACTTTGTTTCACAATAAATGTGCGCACTATGTAATTAATGTAATTTTAATTTTGTTTTATGGATCCTGTCGTAACGAGGTTACACACACGTAACCACAACCGATGGTATATACGCTTCGGTAGATATTTTTAATATAAATATGCAATTCTTGTTGAATATGCAATTTTTTGTAGAATTCTGCATCATAGAAACAAATAATAAGTAAATAAACTACTGTGGATTATTCACAAATATGACAGATATGTCTCTATAGAAAATTCAACGGTTTTTTAATTTTAGGTAAATAGTAGTAAAACTTCAGTGCATGACTCCTGACATACAGGTAGAGCCCTAGTTTAGGGGTTTTTTTACACATTGGTTTTTTCAATTTATTTTTTATTTTTTATTATTATTATAGGTTGAAGTTTTTGGTTTTGGTATCTTTTCATATATGACGAGACTTGGATTCTTTGTATCTATCTTTAAAATGTCTTTCTTAATCATAATAAAAAAAAAATCTACCTTGCATATTTTGACGATAACAAAATATAAAATTTGCATACTAACCAATGTAAAACATGTCATGACCATAATTATAAATAATGTACCATCTCACACAAAAATGTAAACACATGTTTAAGCAAATAAATATCTTTATCTTTATCTTTATCTTTACTATAAAATAAGGTATATTTTATTAGTATCCTTAGTAACTGGCCACGTTATTATGGATACTCAATGGATGCTACGTGATATATCTAATGCATTATAATAATTCGTCTGTAGAATCTCTAGATTTTTGGTCAAAATTTGTAAGGAAATAACGCCAGTATGCTGAGATACGACTTAAAATACCAGAGTTAGACTGAGTTGTTTTGATATTACCAATAAAAGCAACCAAGCCAGTAATAATACGGTTTCATTTAAGACGATGCAAATGTCGCTGCTGGCCGCGCTTCACTGAACTCAATATTGCTTCGTTTCGTAGAGCCCCTGAGAAATATATCAAGATCGAGATAGAGGAAGGCCAAACTGCTTTGCCAAAAAAAATCCTTAGATTATAGATAGGTACCTCAGGTTTAAGCTACATTTTCATACAAAATTTCGGGAGGTATTTTTGCTAATTTTGTAAGTACTAACACGTTGATGGCACCGTGTTTAAAATACAAAAAATTACTTATTAGATTTATTGAAAAAAAATCTACTGATTATTGATTAGTGTGGAGATGTAGCTTTTTAAGTACCTACCTACTTATTATGAAAAAACGATTTATCCCATAAAGATGTAGATTTTTAAAGAACCACCCGGAGTCGCCTTTTACAAGATAACGATAAAATCATTGAAATCGGTCCAGTAATTATAGAGTAGGTTATTGATGTAAATATACAAAAAACGTGTAATTTTTGAGAAACTTCCTTTTCTAAAGACTTTTAAAAATAGTTTTTTTTTCTACGGCTTAAACAATATTACATGGAAAACAGTGAATGTTTTTTTGTTCAAAAAAATAATGTTTGCTCAAACTTGTTTTAAATCTTAACAAAGTCGAAAGAAATTGGCAGTGTTACATAAATCCCTGTTACGTCTACGCGAGCCGAAATGTAATAATTTAAGAAGTTAACGCTGAAAACGATTCTAAAAACTTCACTCAGGGTATTCCACACATTTCTAGACCGAAGTTGTGGGTTTAAGTTGAAATTTATGCCGTGCGAGTGTTCACGGTGTTAAGCAAGCAGGAGTAGCATTTAAGTTAGCGTCTCATACATCAGGGGAACGTGGCATATCGCGACACTGCATATGCCAGAGTATGCGGGCATCCCTAAGACGTTTAGCGTTTGGATGCGAAATGAACAACAACCAGCAAAGTGATAGGCGAAATAAATCGTTCATTGTAATACTAGCTGACCCGTGCCCGCTTCGCTGGGGGACAGATAGTTTCACATCTGGTATTCCAATCTTTAAAATAAATTATAGCCTATATGTTGCCGAGGACTAAAAGCTACATAACAAAAAAAGTTTCATCAAAATCCGTCCCGTAGTTTTTTCGTGAAAGCCGGACAACAGACAGACAGACAGACAGACAAAATTTTTTGGTGTTACTTGTATGCCCCTAGGAGTATTTTTTTTTTAGTTTTTATTCAATGTACAGAATTGAACTCTTCTAAATTTTTATTATATGTATAGATAGATATGTATAGATTAGAGAAAACTTCTCGGTTTATTCTTTGATGTTTCTTGATAATTTTCTTATTTTATTTATTTATTCTTATTTTTTTCATTAAAAGGAATAAATACATCATGTTTCTTGAACAGTTTCGGTCTGATAAAACTGACCAATGGTTATGCTGCGCGTTGATTAGTCAGTCGGTCAGTCAAGAGTTCTATACACTCAGAAGATAACATTGAAACCGGCTCAGACGTAAATGAGTATCAAGCAGACATCTAAATATTCGCATTTATAATATTAGGAGACAAAAGAAGTTTCGATCGATCGGCGGCGCCGGCGGAACAAATGTTTGCATGGTCTTCAAATATGTATTCTCCCCAGCTCTGGGTGTTATGGTGCTAAGGTAATCGTAGTTTTATTATCACGTAATATTCTAGTGTGGGGTCAGAACGATTGTATGACTGTTGGGTGCTTTTGTTATGAAGGAACAATCTAGAAAAAAGCTACTAATCTATACTCCGAAGAGTTTTCCTATTTTTTTTTCTTGACATTATTTTTTACACTCTAGAATGCGTTTATAGATAAGTTTGTAGGAAATTTCACGGAGAATCCAAATATATGTAGATGTTTATACCTATTCATACAAAATAAACGAGAAATAGGCAAAAGAGTGCATGTACGGCGCGACGGTGACGTGTCGCGGCGTGGTTTTAAATGGTGCTCTGCCACTCATGCGTTTTCAATGTATACAAGCTCCGCCACTCGTTAATATTAAAAGTCAACTTTTATTGTATATATTGTATACAGACGTTGTCCTATCAAATTCACTTTTTTCCATAAGAAACTTCTCCTGATAATAACGAATACAACAAAAAAAGAATTAGCGAAACCGGTTCAGCTGCTCTCGAGATTTGTACTTAGCAACACATTCAGCTATTCATTTATAAGATTGTAGACGTGCCTCTAGAATGTAATAGAGGCACGTCTACAATGCATAGCTTATAGATTATTAGTTACTTAGTTATGTACCTACAAATCTAGAATAGAACGGATTTAATTTAATTACAGAAATAATATTATCATTAAAAAAAAAATTATGCCTATGTAAAGCTACTAAAGTAAAGTAGACAACTTTTATTACTTGACTGTACTGTAGTAACCTTAAAAACACTGAAAGTTTATATCGGATCGAAGGAGCATAAAAATAATAAACCATTCAATTTTAATCCGATATTATTGGATCATCAAACAAGTTACAACGGATTAGACAGGCTTATTGATACCGGTAAAATGAACCAAACAGATACCACTTAAATTCAGGGTTTTAATATCTGACATTCAAGATGAACATGCTAGTTTTACATCCTAAGTTGGTGGTTGAAAGAACTTGATAACCTCTGCCATTTAACAGCTTGCCTTCGTTCTGGGGCCGTACCACACGCTCAAAGTAATATTAAAACAATATTTGTCATGTTGCGAAAGTGACAGCGAAATACGAACTCTTATAGCGTTGTCACTATCACATCTCCAGATCTCCAGTATACTGTTTCGAAATTACTTTTGGACCTTGTGGTACGGGCCCTGGTCTGCCTTTTACCAATCAATCTTTATACCTAATATTATTCTTCTACTTTTATACTTCATAGGTACCTTTTTATTTGTAAACTTAGAGATTGGCGAGAAAAAAATACTTAAAGCATTACGCCCACCATACATATATTAAATAAATAAATCTTTATTGTCCGAGGTAGACCGATTCCGATTCCGATTTCCTCATTTGCGTCCGTAAGCTGAACCCTTCCCGACTATGGTGTCCCATCTCGAATACCTACAAAGCTTGTTACAGAATAGTGCATCACGCTCATAAATAAGGCACTAACGTGAAAATAGACGTAGTAAATAATAGCGGCACTATAATCCTGTCAGTGTGGAAATAGATTTAGGATTGCTATTAAGGTTGGTCAATGCATGTAGTAGGTAGAAGTGTAGGTACATACGTTTTATAAATGATGTTATGAAAGCACAAACAGATTATTCCCAGCCATCAACTAAATTCTGATTTATACGCTGCAGGTTGCACGTATCCTAGGTATCTATATTATGTTCTGTACTTGTATAGTAAAAACGAAAAACACAATTTTTTGATATTGGCAAATAGGTAATTGGTTTTTTTGTAACTTTCAACGGCCACTTCGTCCGCATAGATTCAGAAAATCGATTTTTGACGTCTTTATCACAAAGTATGAAAATTCCTGAATATCAAAAGATATTTTTGGGGAAAAAAGTAGCCTTTGATCTATCTCTATGTGAAATTTCATCACAATTAGTTCAGTGTTTTGGTCGTGATAACGTCACAGACAGACAGACAGACAGACAGTTATTTTTGTTTAAAAAAAAAGTATATAAGTATTCTACCAGTTATCTAGTTTGGGGCTAGGTGGCGTTGTGTGTAAAGTCCGCCAATATTTATTTATTTTTATTTTTTATTTATTTATAAGAATAATATAGATAAGTGTAGGTAGTCTTGGTTTCTTATGCAAACGGCGCCGCTAGTGCCAACGGACAGCTGTCAGCGAATGGCCGACAGGTTAAACATAGAAATGGTGCCGTGCCCCAGCCGCTTAGAAACCTATTGGTTTCTTTGAAGTTTGTTTAGTAAATGTGCACAAAATTCAGTGTTCCCTGCAGCAATTTCAAATAGTCCCAGCCTTAAAAACGACATTAAAAGCCATTTACATTCCAAGATGCAGAGTCATGCTCGGGCACGTACCTACCTTGGGATTTCTTTCTGCTATTTCCTGGTTCGTACTTCCCCTGTGACGTCACAGGTATTGTGAACTACGCTTCTGTACCGTCCTCTTGAGACGGTGTTATAGACGCATAAAAAGTTCAAGATTTATAAAAAACATGTAAGTTGTGAATTGATATTTGCAACAGCTTGAAGTATCATCAGTCTTATAAAATATATTTTGATGGAAATTTGATTTTGTCTTAGCAGTTTTCGGCTTTTGTATGCGCAGAGTATCCGGATAAGACGTAGTTTTCGAGTGAATCACGGTCATACGTTATACGGTCAACACAACGTCAGAGATGAGAGAAAGTATAAATAGATCTCCTAATAATATTTTCGGAATGAGATGCTATTTTAGTAAATGTATTTCTTATCTATAACTAGCGACCCGCCCCGGCTTCGCACGGGTAGTATGTTATTATACATATAAACCTTCCTCCTGAATCACTCTATCTATTAAAAAAAACCGCATCAAAATCCGTTGTGTAGTTTTAAAGATATAAGCAAACATACATACATACGCGGGAAGCGGAAAGCGACTTTGCTTTATACTATGTAGTGATAGTGATGTATTTCCTTCGACACTAAAAACTTACTGTCAATCAAACGACCAATAAAGAAGAAAATGTTTTTCCATTCGTCTTCATCTAACACTAGGTCATTACGATATAAATAAAACAGTGCCTATTAAATATAAAGTGTAGTCGAGCCGAGTACAATACTATTATATTTTATTGAAACTGAAGGAGTAAAACAATTGCATAGTCGCCTATTTCCTTCAACCCCTCAATCAAATGTTATGGGGTTTAAGCAAGGCAGCCTCGCCGTCGCCAACTGATATTTAAAACGATCGCAGAAGGCGCTTTGGCGCGGGTATGCAATAAAAACTTTTGTAATTACACTCATTTAGGACAAGGAACCCATCGTTGACGCGGTGTCGTGCCAAAAACGCCAATTATTTTTATAATACGAGCGTTTTACGACCTTCCCAACTTCCACGGTCTTTCGTGACCGCAGACTCGTGCTACCGCCGTATCGTGTGACCCTGGTAATCGGAATCATCTTCAACTGACTACAATACCGACTACTGACTACTGCCCACTGCCCACTGACTACTGACTACTGTCTACTGACTACTGACTACTGACTACTGACTACTGACTACTGACTACTGACTACTGACTACTGACTACTGACTACTGACTACTGACTACTGACTACTGACTACTGACTACTGACTACTGACTACTGACTACTGACTACTGACTACTGACTACTGACTACTGACTACTGACTACTGACTACTGACTACTGACTACTAACTGACTGACTGCAACTATATTTTATTCAGGTTCACCAAAACCGATTGTATTGTTTTAAAAATATTTTTTTCAAAAGAAAGTCTGCATAAGCGAGCGTCTGCAAAAGATCAAAATAGAATGACAATAATTTGTTAATAATTTGCCCAACACCCGGATATGGGGAGTCGTGTCAGGCTGTGACAACCGTCGACTTGCCAACACTCCTCGTAAAAAACTTTTCTAATTATGAGGTACATTTCGCCGGCGAGACGCGAGTCTCACACCGCATTATATTTTCTAGTTAATTTCTCGGATTTGGTGTGAACACAGGGCTGTTACGGTCGAGGGGCGCGACATAACACCGAGTGATCTCTGCCGTTACTTACACAACTCAACAAACTTAAATGGAAACCCTGATTCGCGGGAAGATAAACGAGAGGCATTGAGCCAGTAGCACGAGCTCCAACCGGTATCGGTTTGACTGCGAATACGTCGTACAGTACAGATTTATAATACTCAAAACTGTCAAAAAGATTTCTGGAGATAAATTCTGACGAAAATAATTTATTCTATAACCTGTTGTATCCAGGTGTTGTTGCAAAATAAAGAACAAACAGGTAAAAATAACTGAATATAAAAATACTTGTCTCTTTCGTTGAAAATCGTTTTCTCGGAGTTGTGTTTATGAAACTGCTACTATGATATACATACATACATGCATAGGATCACAACTGTAATCCCCAAGTACGGTAGACATCCTCTCAGATCTCCAGACGCTTAGATCCTTGAAGATGTCTAGTGGGGGTAGAGGCACGTACAAACATTATATTTGGCAAATGCCTACATTTTAATGTTAGCATTCCATACGTGACAGGTTGCAAGCCCATCATGCCGCTATGTTTTGTACCGTAACTTTCTATCAAGTCTTAGAGACAATGCTGGTAATCCACGTGGCTTTAGTGACTTGTGCTAAGTGTACTAAGGAAACGGCGAGTCATCTCACCCACGTGTATCGAACGGTATTTAGATTAGACAATTTGCCGCTCCGGATTTAATATTGGTGAAAAGTCTCGCTCTACGTGTCTCCTATCTGATTATTCAATCATGAGCATATTTTCAAAAGGCGGGCTGTTGTTGTTTGTACAATGTTTATTCAGTAGTTTATTATGTAAGAATATATTTAACGTACAATGTATGTATGTAACTATGTTTGTTAAGGTGAAATCTTGCAACTCAATTTTGAAGCAGTTATCTTCAACCGATTGAGCTGAAATTTGCATATGTAACTTCGGTGACAATACAATAATATGGTGACAGTGAGCTGATCGACAGACACTCACAACGGAACTCTTTAGTAAATACTTCAGTTGAGTAAAAACTTTGCATACTTGTCAAGTTCCGATGACAATGTTATTATGATGTATGTGACAGATGATAGCGCGCGGGTGCTCTATGGTTTAAATGATTTTACAAAAGCTTGTTTTTGAAAAATATTTTTCAACTGTAAACTTATCTAAACTACTATCACCTGAATATCACTGCAGATACGCAACTTTAAGTCTTGTTATCTAGTTCCCATAGTACAAGCTTTGCTTAGTTTAGCTATATGGCGCTGTGTGATAATGTCCACCAATATTTAGTTGATTTATTTATTTATATTAGTATTATCTATGTTTCAACATCAAAGTATATAAATGTTTTCGACGTTTTCGAGCTCCACCAGCCGAGGGGTTAAATAAAGTACCAAAAATTCTATACAATGATTGGCATTGCCAAAATAATCATCCACTTTTGTTGTTAACTGTACCTGCCTATATTTAGTAGTCTGGCATGCCTTTTATGCAAATAAAATAGAGTACAGGCGGATTAGAATAGAAGTGTCAATGTTTTTTTACAGCTGCAACAGTTCTAAAAATAGAAGCGAAAATTGCACGTTTCAAAACTATTCAGCAAGCTGAGCCCAATACCTCATCTCCCAGGGGTCCAAATATGAACAGCGGGGTCCATAACGCGTCCGCTGTAAACGAGAGTGGTCTGTAATCTGTTACATTTTACGTAACACTTGTTTGTTCCAGGAGTATGTATTTTTACAACGCTCACCGGACGACCCATCCGGCCGAACGACGCTACGTCTGCATAAAATGCCAGGAAATTTTACGTGTTTCGACACAAGGATTATGAAGCACTCGTAAACTTCAACTAGGATTTTCTCGGAGAATTCAAGGATGTTTTCGAGTTTTCTCGACGACTGCTCTTTACAAAGGAAAATAAAAAAATTAAACGCCATTAAGAGCTGTTTACGCGGCGTGCATAAATACAAATGAATGGCTATGAAGCATTGCGGTTAAGTCTGTAGTGGGAAACTTTTGCAATTATTCTAATTATGCGCCGACCAAGAACCATCCAGTCTCGACACGACGTCATATTTCCTACTTAATCGCAGCGAGTTGCGAACATTATTATAAATATAAATCAATTCATTATTATTCCCGCAAGTTATGATATTCACTCATGTTATATTACCTTTTGAATAGTAAGTATTAAGTAAGTGTAAGTGTCAATTTTAAACATTAACATAGTTTTGTCAATGTCACCATAAAAGCTATTTTAAATGCTTTATCCGTTATTGGATATTGACTAGCTTCACAGCTGAGTTGGTATTTTGAATTTTACCTTATACAGCGTAGAAGGTAAAATTACTACTATAGTACTACGGGTTCGATTCCCACCAAGCATTTGTGTGATGAACATAGATGTTTGTTTTATGCCTATGTTAAATATTCTATCAAAAATCCGGTTCTCAAGTAGCTTTGTGTAGTTTGTAGCCATTGGTGGAATCCACCAATATGTATTTATTGATTCAAAGTTACGTTACTATCAATTCAATAGTAAACTTCTTTTAAACAAAATCGGTTCAGCAATTACGAACGACAATATTCCGCAAAAATCATATCAACACCCTAACAGTTCAGTTGGTAGTAACTTTGCCTTCTGCGCTGTAGGTTGTGGGTTCGATTCCCACCCAGGGTAAAAAATTGTGTGATGAACAAAGATGTTTGTGCATGGGTGTATAAAAAAATGTATTTTATGCATTCTATCAGTTATCTGGTTCCCAAAGTACAAGCTTAGCTTAGTTTGGGACTAGATGGCGCTGTGTGTAAAGTCCGGCAATATTTATTTATTGCATTAAAATAATAGGAGCATATTAATATGCACGCATCTATCACTTACCCGATGACACATCGTCCACAGAACTAAAAGCATTACACAAGTTAGTCATCCAATCCGCGCGATCAATCTCGCGCGCATTTAAAACTTCCTTATTGCACTTATGGTATTAAATTCGCTGCCAATGAACGTTTATAAAACATTCATTTTTAGGGTGCCGTATCCGTATTCCGTTCCGTACTTCGCTATCCGTATGTCTGTCACACGGCTGTCTCTCATGAACCGTGATAGCTAGACAGTTGAAATTTTCACAGATTAGCTATTTAGATTAGATTATTTTATATTATTGTAGTGGTTTGAATAAACGTTTTTCTAACTTTCTTTCTTAGATTATGTATTTATGATGCCGCTTTAACAAAAAATACAAAACAGAATAAAATAATTTTTTACTCTCATAGAACAAACGTGATTTTTTTTGCCGTTATTTTATAGATAACTATTTAGTTGTCCCGATAGACGTAGTCCTGTCTAATATCAATTCTTCAAATATTTATATTTTATGAACCTTCTCCTAATAATAACGAATACAACAAAAAAAGAATTCGCCGTTCACGCGTAATGCCCTAACCAATTCAATTCATTTTTTTTTTTCAATTCAATTATTTATTCAAAAAAGGAAGGAAATAGGGATTCCATTTTATATATATAGATGGTACAGAACCTTTCGTGCACGAGTCCAACTCGCGCTTGGCCGGTTTTTTAAAGAGCGGCATTTCGCGTGTATATCTCCCCCTTTAATATGAGTTACGGTATTTTTTGGCATGAATTGCCACCGCCACGTCAACCGACTTCGATGAACGACGCAATCAGTTAGAGTATGCTTCCCACTTAGCTCTAACTGTGTTTACAAACGAATGATGTTCATAAATATCGCCTTGAGCATCGCTATGACGACTATGTACATACTCGCGAGATTAGTGCCTGTAATACACGTATTAATATCGCTAGAGACAATAGTAATCGGCTATCGTGAGTTTGAGGCCTATGTCAAGAGACAACCTGACCAACAAACTGGCTGCTGATAAACTAACCTATCTAAAAATTAGGTTAGAATTGCTTAGCAGTTATTATTATTATTATTATTTTTTTTATTTTGTTATGTAGATTGTAAGTTAAAATTGGTTAGAGAATAAAGGCTTTTATTATTATTATTATTATATCGTGAGTTTATTCTATTTTTATAAGCGGCGATGGGCTTGCAACTTGTCACGTATGGAATGCTAACTACTGCAAAATGTGGGCATGTGCCAGATATAATGTTTGGACGTGTCTCTGACAACCCCCACTAGACATCTTCAAAGGATCTTAGTGCCTGGAGATCTGAGAGGATGTCTACCGTGCTTGGGGATTACTACAGTCGTGACCCTAATTTTTATTCTCCTTCTTGAAGGGTCTCACAGCTCAGTTGGTAGTAACTCTGCCTTCAGTGTTTTAGGTTGTTGGTTCGATCATCACCCAAGGCAAATATTTTTGTGATTAATATAGAAGTTTGTTCTGTATCTGGGTGTTAGTAAGTATCATTATGTACTTATTTATACAAAAATGTTATAAGTATCAGTTATTTAGTTCTTTGCTTAGTTGTGCTAGATGTGTAAGATGTTCACCAATATTTATTTATTTACTAGCTGACCCGTGCCCGCTTCTCTAGACGACAGATTCACATCTGGTATTGTAATCTTCAAAATAAATTAGAGCCTATATGTTGCCGAGGACTAATAGCTATATAACAAAAAATGTTTCATCAAAATCCGTCCAGTTTTTGCGTGAAAGCCGGACAACAGACAGATAGACAAAAATTTAAAAATGTTTTTTTTTGGCTTGTGTAAATTGTATAAAGGCCTCTAGCCGTCTCATTAATAAACGTAGACTAGCGCAGGATTAAATTTAGTCCAACGCTTACGTTTGGACTAGTCGAATTCAATATTAATAAACAAGGATTAGAAATGGAGTTGCTTACATTAAGTTGGTATTAACAAGTCTTGGTGTAACCTCAGATGATCTTTGGATAAGTAAATTTTTATTAATAGCACCGTAGGAGTTTATTTTTAGTTTTTATTCAATGTGCAGAATTGAACTCTTCTACAGTTTTATTAAATGTATAGATTTATTATTTTTGGTTGGTTCATCGAGATAAAGGCCAAAGCGAAATGTATACCTACCTATCTACTAAGAAAAAACAAAACGAAATTTTGAACTAAACTAATTTCACTAAGAAACATTGGGTAAGTAATAAAAACGTAATCTGAGTTGAGTAAGAACAAGACGAAACGAATAATTCAGTAAATAGAATTTTCTCTCTCCACCTTTCCTGGCTAGAAAGACTATCATTAGTCACACTCGGATGCTGAAAGAAAACGAAGAGGTCAGTCTTGCTGCTGATAATATCTGATGTTTTTAGGGTTCCGTACCCAAAGGGTAAAAACGGGATCCTATTACTAAGACTTCGCTGTCCATCTTTACGTTTGCTGTCACTGGGCTGTGTCTGTTTACTGTGGTTCATGAGATACAGCCCTGTGACAGCTAGACAGTTGAAATTTTCACAGATGATGTATTTCTGTTGCCGTTATAACAACAAATACTAAATACAGAATAAAATAAACGTGTTTTTAACCGTTTTCTATAGATAATGGTAAAGGAACCCTACAAGCGCGAGCCCGACTCGCACTTGGCCGGTTTTATTTTTATTTTTAATCTTCCGTAAAGCTGTGAACACACTTCGCGTTACGGAAAAACAAACATGCTACATTAAAAGAATTGAATATAATGTTCGTGTAAGTAATTAAGACTATCTCTACTTGTATTACTGCTTATTATTATTATTATTATTATTATTATTATTATTACTTATAGCTAGACCTGCGCTCAATACGTAAACGTATTCAAATTTAAAACTTAAAAAATTAAATGTGTGCTGGAGCCACGAGGTCCTAAAGTAATATCAAAACCATATTACTCGTGGTGTGAAAGTGACATACCTATACGTGTTTGTATTGCGTTGTCACTTTCGCACCGTATGTAATATTGTTTTGATATTACTTTTAAGCTTGTGATACGGCCGCTGGTCATGAATTTAATAAGAGCAGAGAACATTCGATAGGACTTTGACTTCTAAATTTAAACAAAAATTTCAATGATATTGAGTTCTAAATTCAAACAAGTGAAGTTTTGAATAAATACTTTCACGTGCTCTTGTGAGCTGGCCCTAAGGGTGGTTACAGACCGGCGACTAGAGAGGGATCGATGCGCTTTTCATCGGCTTTTTCACCACTAATTAATCCCGGGGAGATGATTAATCAGCGCAGCCGCGGGCACATTTTAAAACAGACTTTAATGATCCGTTTGTCGGACACTAGTATTTCTTCCGTTCCGTCCCCCGGCGCGTGCCGTGGACGGGTTTATGCCACCTGTTTCACGATAATTTACAGGTACGAGTACCTACTAATGAATTTTTAAGGAGGTGCTAAGTGACGCGAAATGTTCGTGAGATTGCGGATCACAGCGGTACTTTTATGTACTTAGTTTTAACTTGATTACGCGCGGGAGACTTTAAAAGTTTGAGATTTAAATTATTTAAAAGAGTAAAGTTAAGTAAAGTTCATTCATTTTGCATATTAAAGTTTTTTAATATGAAAATGTAATTAGTCTTGTTAACGAAATATAGTAAAAATCTTGGCAACGACGAACTCTAGACAATATTAATGATAAAATTAGCAAATAAACCTACTTACACATCAGTTGGATATTGGTCGTCTTCGATCGTCGTATTGTGAAAATTACCTGCAACAAATTACATAAAATAAGTAATTATAAAAAAATGTTTCACTACTGCGTACCGCCATTCAAAGTTGAGTGATGAAAGAAAAACATGGGGGAGGGTTTGTGCTTTTATTGAAACCAATCTCACCACTTGCCTCGGCTGACTGCGCTGGGAGCTGAATGCACGTAATTGCTCCGTCATTCAGATGATCGCGACTGTACCTTGTCTTGTCGGCTGCTTTGTGCACGCAGCCTTAGCTATGACATGTCACTTTTCCTTTGCATTTGTGATGGCAACAAGTGCGCATGTTTCGAGTTTTACAAATTAGTAAATAGAATGCGAGCCGCGATCGGATTTCTCACGTTATAAGTTCGGATGCCTTGTTCTCTTCGGAAGTGAATCAGAATTCAAGAATAGATATTTTAGTTTTTAATATGTAGTGTATCTACACACAAATTGGACACCTCGAGACACTAAGCGCAAAAGAGGGAGACCGTCAAGAAGGTGGTGTGACGATATTGTAAAAACGGCTAGGAAGCATTGGCTTAGAGCAGCGAGAGACAGGGATACCTGGAATAGATTGGAGGAGGCTTTCACCGCGATAAGCGGTCCATGCACTACATAGATTATTAGTATTATTATTATTAGCAATAAGTTTTATTTAAATCTTTTTTTGTATCTTTTGTAAGACACTTGAGTTAGTATTATATGTTAGGTTATAGTGCATAGGAAAAATAAAGCTCTTTTTATTTTATTTTATTTTATTTATTTTATAGTGTATCTACACCTACCTAAACTATTGTTGGTTTACTTATTAGTAGCTATACAATATAGTTTTTCTCTAGCTATTTTAATAATAAGCCGATGTGTAAAAGGTCTAATATTAAACTAAAAATATAAATTTCTTCAAAACTTTACGCGAATAGATTGTTTGAAATATTTTAATGAATTCTGAAAAAGTAGCTCGTAACTGTTAATAAAGAACCAACATAAAAATAAACAACATCAATAAAAAACAAACTTGCTTAATTTAGAAAAAAATATTATTAATAAACTCATGTCACTGTCTGAAAAATAAGATTTCTGTTGAAAAATATTTTTTCAAGTCAAACATTAGTAAAACTTTAGTAAAATTCTCCGTCAAGCTACAAATCAGAGCAGCGCGCTGTCACTTAATATTACATTGTCATTGGAATTTGACAGTTATGAAAAGTTTTTAATCAATCGAAATATTTACTAAGGAGTTCCGTTGTGAGTTTCCGTTGAACAGCTCCTGACTCCATCATCAAATATGAACAGTACAAACATACGAACAGTACAAGTTAAGGCGAGTAATAAATGTTTTTGATGAATGCAGAATCGTTTTTTCTCAATAACCGCAAAACATAAAGTTTTGTTTTTCACGACAAAGATAACTTAAGGATATAATATAGATAAATTACAGACAAAAACACGATTGGTGAAACTTTTCTCGATAGATTTATTTTCCAAAGTTGGCACTTCAAAAACACGAGTTTCTTTTTTAATCAAAGCTGTGAATAGCTAAACAGTTTATTTTTATATAATTCGTAAGATAATCATACTAGCTAAATAAATTACAGACAGTTTCTTTTTAAATTTGATGGTTTTCGAGATAATGCAGTTTTATCACTTTTTTCGTCTTATCCGGGTAGACTCAGCCTCAAAACATCAAAAATTTCACTTATCACCTTAAATGAAAGCTTGTAAAAAGAAACGCAAGTGCGTATCGGATCTATGATGACAGTAGAACGTAAGTAGTCTAGAGTTGGGAACGCAATTGTGTAGGATATTTATATAGGTAGGTATATAAATAAATAAACAAGTGCTTCGATAATAAGCGAAGGGAACCGCCTCTCTTTCTTACGTAAAGACGTAGGTACTTGTATTAGAAAGACTCAGGCCAGTTACATTATTAAACTTCTTAGCTTTCGAAACAGCGAAATATTATCTAGGCCGAAGTAACTCGGAAGGTTAAGTATCCACTCTCTTTTTTTTTTCATTTTCTATTCAAAAATTGTAAGAAAGTGAACGCTCAGGAGGATTCACGATAATTTACAGGTACGAGTACCTACTAATGAATTTTTAAGGAGGTGCTAAGTGACGCGAAATGTTTGTGAGATTGCGGATCACAGCGGTACTTTTATGTACTTAGTTTTAACTTGATTACGCGCGGGAGACTTTAAAAGTTTGAGATTTAAATTATTTAAAAGAGTAAAGTTAAGTAAAGTTCATTCATTTTGCATATTAAAGTTTTATAATATGAAAATGTAATTAGTCTTGTTAACGAAATATAGTAAAAATCTTGACAACGACGAACTCTAGACAATATTAATGATAAAATTAGCAAATAAACCTACTTACACATCAGTTGGATATTGGTCGTCTTCGATCGTCGTATTGTGAAAATTACCTGCAACAAATTACATAAAATAAGTTATTATAAAAAAATGTTTCACTACTGCGTACCGCCATTCAAAGTTGAGTGATGAAAGAAAAACATGGGGGAGGGTTTGTGCTTTTATTGAAACCAATCTCACCACTTGCCTCGGCTGACTGCGCTGGGAGCTGAATGCACGTAATTGCTCCGTCATTCAGATGATCGCGACTGTACCTTGTCTTGTCGGCTGCTTTGTGCACGCAGCCTTAGCTATGACATGTCACTTTTCCTTTGCATTTGTGATGGCAACAAGTGCGCATGTTTAGAGTTTTACTAATTAGTTGATAGAATGAGAGCCGCGATCGGATTTCTCACGTTATAAGTTTGGGCTGCCTATATGCCTTGTTCTCATCGGAAGTGAATCAGAATTCAAGAATAGATATTTTAGTTTTTAATATGTAGTGTATCTACACCTACCTAAACTATTGTTGGTTTACTTATTAGTAGCTATACAATATAGTTTTTCTCTAGCTATTTTAATAATAAGCCGATGTGTAAAAGGTCTAATATTAAACTAAAAATATAAATTTCTTCAAAACTTTACGCGAATAGATTGTTTGAAATATTTTAATGAATTCTGAAAAAGTAGCTCGTAACTGTTAATAAAGAACCAACATAAAAATAAACAACATCAATAAAAAACAAACTTGCTTAATTTAGAAAAAAATATTATTAATAAACTCATGTCACTGTCTGAAAAATAAGATTTCTGTTGAAAAATATTTTTTCAAGTCAAACATTAGTAAAACTTTAGTAAAATTCTCCGTCAAGCTACAAATCAGAGCAGCGCGCTGTCACTTAATATTACATTGTCATTGGAATTTGACAGTTATGAAAAGTTTTTAATCAATCGAAATATTTACTAAGGAGTTCCGTTGTGAGTTTCCGTTGAACAGCTCCTGACTCCATCATCAAATATGAACAGTACAAACATACGAACAGTACAAGTTAAGGCGAGTAATAAATGTTTTTGATGAATGCAGAATCGTTTTTTCTCAATAACCGCAAAACATAAAGTTTTGTTTTTCACGACAAAGATAACTTAAGGATATAATATAGATAAATTACAGACAAAAACACGATTGGTGAAACTTTTCTCGATAGATTTATTTTCCAAAGTTGGCACTTCAAAAACACGAGTTTCTTTTTTAATCAAAGCTGTGAATAGCTAAACAGTTTATTTTTATATAATTCGTAAGATAATCATACTAGCTAAATAAATTACAGACAGTTTCTTTTTAAATTTGATGGTTTTCGAGATAATGCAGTTTTATCACTTTTTTCGTCTTATCCGGGTAGACTCAGCCTCAAAACATCAAAAATTTCACTTATCACCTTAAATGAAAGCTTGTAAAAAGAAACGCAAGTGCGTATCGGATCTATGATGACAGTAGAACGTAAGTAGTCTAGAGTTGGGAACGCAATTGTGTAGGATATTTATATAGGTAGGTATATAAATAAATAAACAAGTGCTTCGATAATAAGCGAAGGGAACCGCCTCTCTTTCTTACGTAAAGACGTAGGTACTTGTATTAGAAAGACTCAGGCCAGTTACATTATTAAACTTCTTAGCTTTCGAAACAGCGAAATATTATCTAGGCCGAAGTAACTCGGAAGGTTAAGTATCCACTCTCTTTTTTTTTTCATTTTCTATTCAAAAATTGTAAGAAAGTGAACGCTCAGGAGGAAAAAGACAAAATGAACGTAGAGTCTGTTTTAATGGGTTAATTAGCCGGCGATCCTCGGCTGAAGCTTTAATTAAAATGAAAAATTTTCGTGACTAGACTGTGAGAATTAATTGCTCCCTTCCTTGAAACTATTCAGGTGAGAGCTGGTAAATAAAAGAGGCTGCTGGCTCCCGACCCAGTGGAATGATTACAACCATTTTGACTGTACAAGAACTTTTTAAAATCTTGTACATTTATGGACGGTTTATTTTATTTTGTTGATTTAGAATTCTCTTTACATTAGTAGTAATTTACACGTAAGCATTTTTTTAAGACATTATCTCTCGTCAGATGAGAGCGTTAGATGTGTTTTAAATCCAGGTTAAAAATCTATTTAAAGAGTGAGCTTAAAATAACAACGCCTAAAGCGTTATATATATAGCCGTGTTGGCCGACCGGTAGGTCGACTTTAAATCTGAAGGTCGTGTACGAAAAAATTATATGCGCATCAAAAACACGTGCTCAAAACGGCGAAGGAAAACATCGTGAGGAAACCAGTCAGTATTCTTATAAGCGGCGATGGGCTTGCAACCTGTCACGTATGGAATGCTAACTACTGCAATGTAGTGTGGACATTAATTTATTATTTATTTATGTGCCAAATGTAATGTTTGGACGTGCCTCTGACTACCCCGACTAGACATCTTCAAGGGATCTAAGCGACTGGAAATCTGAGAGGATGTCTACCATACTTAGGGATTACAGTCGTGATCCTATTTTTTTTAAATTTATTTATTAACAAAACACGACCGTGAAACCATGATCCTAAATTACGACGCTCAGATCCTTGAAGATGACTAAGGTTAGTCAGAGACATGTCCAAATAATCGTACATTTGGCACATGCACACATTTTTCAGTAGTGACATAATCGAAAGGCTGCAAGGCCATCGCCGCTGAAGCTTAAAAGGATAATGAACCTAATACCAAAGTTATGTTTACTCCAAAGTTTTTAAACCGTGTAATGGGCGTAACACGATGACAATAAGGCGGGCGGCGGCTTGGCGTCGGCAAACGTTAAAATGTTTCCGTTTTTGGCGTACTCTCAAGTTAGTTAATGTGGATTGCTAACTACCGCAAAATGCGGGCATGTGCCAACATTTTCTCTGACGTGCCTCTGCCTACACTTCAATATTTTTATTAAATTATTTAAATAAAATCAAATTATTCTATAATCACTACATAGTATAAAGCAAAGTCGCTTTCCGCTTCCCGCGTCTGTATGTAATATGTATGTATGTATGTATGTATGTTTGCTTATATCTTTAAAACTACACAACGGATTTTGATGCGGTTTTTTAATAGATAGAGTGATTCAGGAGGAATTCAGGTTTATATGTATTAAACCCGTGCGAAGCCGGGGCGGGTCGCTAGTCAATTTTTAAAACTAAAATATTTAAAGGTCATCATTGGACCTTTAAAAATCTGAGAGAATATCTACCGTACTTGGGGATTATAATCCTCCTACTTGTCTAAAGTTAGTTACAATGTGAACACAGAGATACCTATTTGCGGTTTAAAGTTTGGATGTGACTTGTTCTGCGTTTGCCTCGACTCAATGATAATGTTAGCTGCTCTCAACTGCATTCCCATTACGAGTTTACACACTATTGTAGTTTTTGAACCACGCGGCGGCAGTGAAGTCATTGTTGTTTTAGAGGGGATTCTAATTTTGTTTTGTCGTTTTGATAGTGTTTTGTTTTAGCTTTGATTGTACGGCAAAGCTTCTATTTCTTTAGATCACTACATAGTATAAAGCAAAGTCGCTTTCCGCTTCCCGCGTCTGTATGTCTGTATGTATGTTTGCTTATATCTTTAAAACTACACAACGGATTTTGATGCGGTTTTTTTTAATAAATAGAGTGATTCAAGAGGAAGGTTTATATGTATAATACATGCATAATATAGTAGAGAAACACTGATAATTTTAGAGGTTTCTAATGTGATGTCGTAAATAAACACATTTTATTGCGCTTACATTGCAAATGCTGGCTGAACCCCACGAGATATATCAAAATAATGTACACCTTAAAAACGTCTACAAAAAATTCAACGATGGTATTAGAAATGTCTTACGCACAGCGAAGCGGGCACGGGTCAGCTAGTTTTATATATCTTTAATTTCGACTTTTTGTATGGGCTGAGTCTACCCGGATAAAATGGAAAAAGTGCTAAAACTGCATTATCTCAAAAACCATCAAATTTAAAAAGAAACTGTAATTTACTTAGCTAGTATGATTATCTAACGAATTATATAATAAAAAAACCGGCCAAGTGCGAGTCGGACTCGCGCACGAAGGGTTCCGTACCATTATCTATAAAAAACGGGGAAAAAATCACGTTTTTTGTATGGGAGCCATCCTTATGTATTTATTTTATTCTGTTTTTAGTATTTGTTGTTAGAGCAGCCACATAAATACATAATCTGTGAAAATTTCAACTGTCTAGCCATCACGGTTCATGAGATACAGCCCTGTGACAGACAGACAGACGGACAGACAGACGGACAGCGAAGTCTTAGTAATAGGGTTCCGATTTTACCCTACGGGTACGGAACCCTAAAAATGAACTGTTTAGCTATTCATAGTTTTTGTCTAAGATTTTTGTCACATTTTACGTCTTATCCGAATAGACTTTATTTATACAACAACTGTAAATTTTGAACTCGTAAGAGTATCCCAATAAATAAGTACCTACACTACAGATTGTTTTATTTAAATAAAGTTCGGCATATAAAGTAAATCACAAACGTTTCTATAGAGGTTTAGCATAATCAGCACAAGTTTTAAAAAATTAACAAAAGCTTTGATAAATTTCCAAAGGAAACCGTGTTAAAGTACCTATTAGTCAAATAACAGTTGAGAATTGTACGGTACAGCGGGCACAGGTTGTCGCAACTTGAGCGCAAATGAAAGCAATTTGTTTCCCTGGACGGCATTGCGAACGCGGAACCTCTTTAAACCGTCACAATTTTAGTGAACACAGCTAAAATATTATCCAACTAAATAAAAACCGATTCGGTGTAAAACTGTCCTGAAATTCCGGGGACGTTCTGTTCTAAAACACAAAACATTTTTTGACGACTCCTCTTGGCGTGGTGCCTGGCGCTTCGTTGTGTCGACTACGGGATTCGGTCAGATCTGTTTTAGTGCGACGGCACCAATCTTGTTTATAAACATGATTGAGAACCACCTTTACGAACTTGTGTTTGTAAACCCTTTTTGAACACAACATTTGCATGGCTTGCGTGAAGTCGGTGAGAGCTTTTGCTCGGAAATAAACAAAAATCGTAGAAAACGAACGAAATGCTGTAGTTCTTTTTAGATTTATTTTAGAGACTCACTTTTAGAGTTAGAGGCTAGACGAAGGGAATTACTGGTTTAGTAGTCTTTCTAAATAAGAAATCTAATCTATACCAAAGTTTGAGTGGACTTTGAAATACATTCAATCCGGTGGGGCTCGTTTGTTTTTATGACCAAGTAACATTTTACGATATTTTCAAAACATTATTAGAAAGTAAATAAATATAAAAAGGATCACGACTGTTATCCCCAAGTACGGTAGACATCATCCTCTCAGATCTCCAGGCGCTTAGACCTTTAAGATGTCTGGAGGGGGGGTAGTCAGAGGCACGCTCAAACATTACATTTGGTACATGCCCAAATTTTGAAGTAGTTAGCATTCCATACGTGACAGATTCCAAGCCCATCGCCGCTTATAAGAATACTAACTGGTTTCCTCACGATTTTCTCCTTCGCGTTTTGTGCGCATATAATTTTTTGAACAGAAAAACCCATTGATGCACGCCGGGACTCGAACCCATGACCTTCAGATTGAAAGTCGAGGTACCTCCCACTCGGCCAACACGAATTAGAAAATACACGAAAAGTAATCTCACAGTATAAGCAGTCTTACCTACGTCTGATAGAACAAGCCGTTTTATCAAATCTACCGTCAGCTTTCATCATCATGTTTATGAGACAGTAATATTAGAATACTAGCCGACCCGTGACAGACGTTGTCCTGTCAAATTTCAATAATCGAATAGAAAAGACTGAATGTTTTTAGTCAGTGATGTCAGATTTATTGCACAGCAGCGCCATCTATACAAAAATCATCACTTTTGCGTTTTTTTATCGTTTTGGGGATGTTTTTCAAATATTAAAGTAGTATATTATTGATTCGGGCATTATAATCTACATCTACAGCAAATTTCAACTGAATCCGTTTTGTCGTTTAGGCCTGATTGAGGAACAAACATACATACAAACTCACAAACTTTCACATTTATAATATTATTAGGATTATTTTTGTCTCTCCGAACAGTTCAAAGTACAGTGGGTATTTGGGTAAGCTTATCTAGTCAGCGACAATTAACACAGCGCGCGGGCTATAATTCACTGCCGACGTATATTATTCCACACACGCACGCGGCCAAACAGTTGGAAGCAATACAAAATGCCACTTTTTATGCTCTTTATAGTTGGACGGCGCCGACGGGACGACACGGGAGAGAATTTGGTGTTTACAGTACATGGGTTTATTAAAAAACACTTAATAAGTATATTAAGTATGTATTTACAAAAAAAGAAAGTATATAAGTATTCTATCAGTTGTAACCAGAGCTTTGCTTAGTTTGGGGCTAGATGCTGCTGTGTGTAAAGTCTGCCAATATTGATTTATTTATTTATTATTTATTAACGAAAATTATTACTTAAAGTGATGCTTCAAAATTTTGTTTTTTTGTATGGGCTGAGTCTACCCGGATAAGACGGAAAAAGTGATAAAACCGCATTATCTTGAAAACAATCAAACTTAAAAAGAAACTGTCTTTTATTTATGTAGCTAGTGTGATTATCTAACAATAAATAAAAAAAACTGTTTAGCTATTCATTGTTGAGAGTAAAAACGAAATAAGTGTTTTTGAAAATAAGTATATGAAAATAAAGTTTCAGCAATCGTGTTTCTGTCTGTGTAAATCCTTAAGTTATTAAAAAACAAAACTGTATGTTTTGCGGTATTGAGAAAAAACGATTCTGCATTCATCAAATGTTTAATATCTCGTCTTAAATTACTCTATCAAAAAATCTTGCGTTGTCTAGCTTCCATTGCTACTACCAATACCGTCATAGAAACCTACCGTAAATTAGCTTAATGTGTTTATTCGCTATCGTATTTGTATCCCTATCGTTCCCGTCCCGTTATAGCGAGACAAAGTCCTATAACCACCTACGGTCGCCATTCCTGTCGCTCCACTGTTTGTAATTTAAATTTTGTATTTACATAGTTTATTGCGGTTTAAGAACGCAATTTGTTAATACGCAGGTAGGAACGCTCAGATTTACGACTTCTTGGAACTTTTGTGCATTTGCATTATGTAAGGAGATAAAGCGTTATGCATTTCACCTAATTATCACATTTTAATAATATGGAAAACAGGTTTATTTATCGTTCACGATGTAACTTTAGTCACTGGAAAAGCTTGGTATTTTGTTATCAAAATTGCCTGAGCGTTTTCACCGGGTCATTGAAAAATATCTGTATAATTAACAATTTTTATACGCGTTTTAATATTTTACTTTAAAAAGAGTTGTGTAATACATACTAGTTTCTAAGTTAGGTTGGGTTCTTGCAGCATACCTAAATATCCCTACATTTTATGAGAATCAAACATTTTACAGTTCAGTTGAAAAAATATCATTTTTGTTAGTCAATGATCAACCCTTCTAACTGACAACCCATTTTAGAACTCGTTGACAAACCGCTCCGATCAACACGAAAACAATTTGATGGAACGTTATAACAAATATTTGCTCTGAAAACCTCAATGGTTGTAAAATTTCAGCTTCATCGGCCAGAACTTGACACGAGCAAATAAAAATGTTTTATAGCTTTTAAACTCCCATTTGTCCGTCTGTTTTAGAATATTAGAGTCGTTTGGTACGGTAAGTATATTGATAAAACATAATTGTTATAGTTAGAACGTTTACATATATAAATAAATATTTGTGGACATTATCACACAGCGTACCAGATAACTGATAGAATATACTTTTTTTTTCTAAATACATATTAACTCCCAGACACAGAACAAACATCTATGTTTATCACACAAATATTTGACCTGAGTGGGGATCGAACCCTCAACCTACAGCGCAGAAGGCAGAGTTACTACCAACTGAGCTGTGAGGCCAGTCGATATATGTCTGATGTAGACTCTGAATTTTAAAATTATTTTGGTTCTTTTCTCTTTCGTACCTAACGAGAAATTCATCTTACTGAATTAGTTAGCACGTTGATTTGGTTTTATTCGGTTCAAGTAATTTAAGTAAGTATATCGGTTTGGCTAAAATAATCCCTAAATAGTTTTACAACGAGGTGTCAAAGCTTGTATTACAAATCCTACTAATATCATAAATGCGAAAGTCAAAGCTTGTATTACAAATCCTACTAATATCATAAATGCGAAAGTTTGTGAGTGGGTGTGTGTGTGTTTGTTGCTCTTTCACACAAAATCTACTGAAAGGATTTAGATGAAACTTTACAGTAATATATATACAGTAATATATATAGATTACGTGGGCATAATCTATATATATAAAAGAAAGTCGTGTTAGTTATACTATTTTCAACTCAAGAACGGCTGAACCGATTTGGCTGAAAAATGGCGGGGAAGTAGCTTAGAACCAGGAGACAGACATAGAAACTTTTTAACGGAATCGGGCATTTAACACAACATTTGTTAATTCTAAAGCGACACAAAGTTCGCCGGATTAGCTTGTGATATTATATTTTTGGATAACAAACAATGTTTTTAATCCTATTACCATAACGCAGCATAGTTCCAAACGTATAAAAGCCTGTCTCTCATCTAATCTTATTTGATGCTCCTCTCGTGCATCCTCCTTCAAACTCATAACATTAATTCCGATGGCTATCCTGTTTGCTTTTATCCTTATAGAAAATTTCGTGCATCCCAGTGAATGCATCGACGAGCCTTCCAATATCAGGCGGATTATCCACTGTAAAATGTTGTAAAACTTAGAGCTTACAATGTGAATACCAACTTTATTATCCCCCGATAAGGGTGAAATTCGTTTGAGCGTAAAAAGAATTTGTAGTTCGCCTAAATATCGGTAACGGATTGCCGTGGCTATACGTGGTAAGATAAGGGGACGGGTCGCGTTGTGATACATTGAATGGATTACTGCAATGTGGTCTGTTTTGTGAAACATATAATGTCATAGGTATCATAGTTCGTCTGAAGTTGTATGTGTAGGTATTTTGTATAGCCAGTGAAAGTCAGCTTGATTTTAGAGAAATATAACTCGCTTCCATCATTATTGTACCTACTTCAAATGGTGCGACTGCCGACTGAGGCGTAAGAAATGTAATGGTACCATAGTACCCGTAGTTTTTTATTCCCATGATGTAGAGATCTCAGGGAGGGGAGAAGGTGGGGGGTTAGGTAGGACCATGTATGTGACTATTGATTATTATTTATTATTTATTTATGTAAACAGTTCTGCATTTTAAAAGACAGTTACTTAGAAAACGTTTATTTAAAAGATGTTTCTTATAATTTTATCAAGTAGCAAACAAGTATGGGATAATCTTCTCCGACTTTTACTAAGTTAATTCGCCTAATCCACATTTAGCTGTATTTATTAGTAATTAATTAGGTCGCCTCGTGATCGACGGACGTCCGCGCGGTGAACATAAATTACCAGTCTGTCAGACACGCCGTATGCAACGGATCACATAGTATTTATTACCGTAAACTAGAGTCATGGACCCGGTTGTGATGCCTACCCCAGTTTTAGTCATTTTCAATTTTGGCAGTCAAACACTAAGCATAGCAAACGAACTTGTTTAAAGTCTATAGTTAATACAATTCTTTGTCTATAGTCCTCCTAGTATCTCTAGATTGTTTTGATCACAACCAAATATTTCTCGTTTTGACTATTTAAATATGAACAATTATAATTAATAAATAAATATTGTTACAAAACATATATGCATAACCATTATATACTCTATTGTAGTTAAAAATCGTCGTTATAATATTTTTTTCAATATAAACCGTTTATTTGTAAATTTTAATTTTGTTAAAATGCCCGCAACCCTCACCCTACATACACATATATATATAGATAGATATAGACACAAATATTTGCTGTTTGCATCAGAGTTTATAATCTACAAACGAATCTGCTTTTGTATTATCAGTATCACGCACTATCGAATAGCATCGATAATACGTTTGTCATATTTAAATTAATGATCGAAGAGCTGACTCGCAGTTTGTAATGAGATACTCATGCTTATGAAGGTAAATATATTATATCGGCTGTAATAAGAATGGCCCTAGTGAAAACTAAAGTGCTTTTTTTTGAAGGACGTTTGACGTGACAAGTAATATTCTTGCAGAAATCCTATGAAAAAACGATGCTACAAGAAAATTAAGGAGTGGTCGCTAACGAACTGAATCTAAGTTGTATCATTTTTTAGGGTTCCGTACCCAAAGGGTAAAAACGGGACCCTATTACTAAAACTTCGCTGTCCGTCTGTCTGTCACAGGGCTGTATCTCATGAACCATGATAGCTAGACAGTTGAAATTTTCACAGAATATGTATTTCTGTTGCTGCTATAACAACAAATACTAAAAACAGAATAAAATAAATATTTAAGTGGGACTCTCATACAACAAACGTGTTTTTTTGTCGTTTTTTTATAGATAATGGTACGGAACCTTTCGTGCACGAGTCCGACTCGCACTTGGCCGTTTTTTTTTCTTCATTTAGGCTTTGGAATTTTGGAAAAGGGCCAAAATATGAAGTTGAAAATTTTATAAGAAATTAATCACTCAAGCGGGATTTTACACCCCGCTCCGAAGGAGAGTGGTGAGTTTAAATCCCGCTTGAGTAATAACATTTTAGGTTTCTTTCTGCTTTCCTCTCCATCTTTGTGCTTTCCCTTAAGTACATACACATATGGAAAATCACATAAACTGTACAATATTAACAATTCATTGTGATTGCCATGCTCGTAATTAATTACTATTCCTTAGTACATTTTCCTTTGGGATTGTAAATTTGTGATTGGTTATTTTTAAAGACTGTGTTGGAAATTATGTTGCCTTGACAAACTGACTAACATTTAAAAAACATAAACGTTCTTATTCTGTTCACGTTAAAGTTTAAATTAGCGTAACTTCCATTTCAGTGATTTTTGTTGGCTTTACAATTTATTTGTTTGTGTGAGGGGTAATAACAATTAGGTTAATGATTCGGAATGTCATAGTACTGTTAAGGCCCTGTATGTCGACGATTTCTCTTTTTCGAAACGAAAAAAGAAATACTTCTGAACAAGCCACATCTCCTATTTTTATAAATATATTACTTCAGGTTCCTACCTAGATTTCTATTAAGCTGAAAACATAATAGCAGAAACTTTTCACCATAAAGATATTATTTCAAAATGATACGTTTTAGAATTTATGATCGAAATACTTTGATACCTACTATTAAGATCAACTTGTGATTTATTGTTAAAGATAGGTAATATGTAGATCTATATTTCTACTAGAATAGATTTTTGATAAGTAATTATACATAATTTATATCATTAATTTATTCGAAAAGCAAAGGCGGACCACGGAAAATGGTTATGAGGGGTGGGTAAAGCTACCCCCCTATTACTTGCCTGTGTGTGCCAGCAACGCGATCTCATAAAAACTGTCGATAATATTTACGATACGCATACGCCATCTAGAGCTTGCCGTTGTTAACTGTCTTAGTCGTTTCTGCCGCGGTTTTAGGAACTGGCGCCTTAACATTATTGAGGTTGCATCAACCCAAGCTCGGTTAAAAGCCTCTATTCTTAAAACCTTATTTCGATTTGTAGGTAGTTTTTAAACAATAACGTTTTTAAAATTATAATCCTATAATATTATAAATGCGAAAGTTTGTGAGTTTTTATGTATGTTTGTTCCTCAATCAGGCCTAAACGACAAAACAGATTAAGTTGAAATTTGCTGTAGATGTAGATATAATGCCCGAATAAATAATAGACTACTTTAAAATATGAAAGATATCCCAAAAACTATAAAAAAACGCAAAAAGGATGAATTCTGTATAGATGGCGCTGGTGTGCAACAAATCTGACATCACAGACTAAAAACATTCAGTCTTTTCTATTCGATTATTGAAATTTGACAGACTAGTTATTCATAAGTTTTATCGAACTAAGTCTCTATTATGTAACTTAACTTGTTGTAAGTAAAACTCAGTAGAAAGTTACTAAAAATATTGTATGATTAAGTTTTCGTTTCTGTATTTTGATTTATTCAATGCGAAAAGATAGTTTTAGGCGTTCTAAAAATAGGTAAAAAATAAATAACTAACAAGATAGTTTTATGCTTTGGTTATAGTTAAATAGGTAGGTAGGTAGGTATACTATGTTGTATGGAAAGTAATGTCGTTCCATTTTTAATAAAACTAATTCGAGTTCGAGCTTTCGTTGCTGACTGTAGGTACACACTGCAAAGTAGAAAACAGTGGTTAACGCAACAACTTTTCCAATAACCACACAATTCATTTTCCAACTTTTATTTGATTTACTAATCTAATAGTCTGTAAAGTTTGTCTGAGTGACGTCATACTAAAAATACAGCATGATTTATTTTTAATGGAGGTATTACGAATATTGCTAACTAACAACAAAGTTTCACGGTTTCACGACAAAGGAAAGCGCGGGAGACATAAAAAACCAGCCAAGTGCGAGTCGAACTCGCGCACGAAGGGTTCCGTACCATCTATAAAAACGGCAAAAAATCATGTTTGTTGTATGGGAGCCCCCCTTAAATATTTATTTTATTCTGTTTTTAGTATTTGTTGTTAGAGCAGCAACAGAAATACATAATCTGTGAAAATTTCAACTGTCTAGCTATCACGGTTCATGAGATACAGCCCTGTGACAGACAGACGGATAGACGGACAGACGGACAACGAAGTCTTAGTAATAGGGTCCCGTTTTTACCCTTTGGGTACGGAACCCTAAAAAAGTTTTCTAATCGTCAACCACGTAACAATAGGGTGCGGGAGTTCCACTTATGCTTATTACATTTTTCCTCTATAGACAAGGAACGTAGCTTCGCTCAGATGTCGTGTCGGTACCCGCGAAGCGTTCCCGACACAAAATACCGTGTTGAACGGCTAAACGCGTCGCTCTAACTTCCAATACAATATAAATTGCACTTTGAAAATGCCTTACATGATTCCTTCACGCGATATGCGACTCTAAGGTCGGATGTTAGGGGCGAGTTCGGCGCGACTGTCCGATAGTGGTATAATACCGGTAATGTGGTGTCGCCTTCTGCGGCGAGATAAGGGTACGCGACATTGACTATTCAAAGGGTTGCGGTCCTCAAAATTTGCGCTCAATAAGTCCGAAATACCTGCTCACCTTTTAAGTTAACGCGCAATTTGCGATGAGTGTAGCTGATGTCGAGTGGACGTTAGCTTTTAGCTCACAATGATTATAATCGTGGATCGATCGCCTGTGGCGTTGCGGTTGCAAACGATGCTCGTTATCGCCTCATTGTTTGTCAAGCTTAAAATGTATTTTCACATTATTTACAAAACTATTTTGGGTAGGTACATTACTATTTACTAGTATATAAGGCTATTTACATTATGTACAGCGCTACAGTGCACAGTGCACAGTGTGCCTGCGGCTAGCAGAGAAACTGAGCAATGTTGTACTGGGGCCGTATCACAAGCTTTTAAAGTAATATTAAAATAGCACTACTCGCGATGCGAAAATGACAACGCCATACGAGTTCATACAGCGTTGTCAATATCGCACTGCGAGTAATAATATTTTCCAAATCGTGATTAGTAGACATATCTATAGAATTTTACAATTACATTTTTATCGCGTAATCTGGGAGCACGGCAGTGCTTACCTAATTAGCTTACCTTTACGTAATAACTTAAGATAAAAGGACCCTTAAAGTAGGGAATAAATTAACCGACTTGGTATTACATGGATCTCACTACACAACTAACTCTAAATTCCAAACAAAACATTTCTCGATTATTACAAATTACACTTATAAGTAATTAAGTAAATTAAAAAAATACCTTATCAACTTTACCTGGCTTCTTATAAAGTTGAGTGCTTTTGAAAAGTCAACATCAATTACTCAATCTTTCAAAAATTTGGTTCAGCTTTATAATAATTTTGTAAATATAGGTGACAAATAAAAAAGTTGTATGTACCTTATTAAAAAAATGTTGTATGTACGTACATACCTGCCTAAAAGTGAAAGATGAGTGATATTATCCAACTTTGTGGTGTCAATATTAGAATTAAAAACCAATAAAAAACTCACGACTGTTATTCCCAAGTACGGTAGACATCCTCTCAGATCTCCAGACGCTTAGGTCCTTGAAGATGTCAAGAGGGGATAGTCAGAGGCACGTCCAAACATTACAAATGCCTACATTTTGCAGCAATTGGCATTCCATACGTGACAGGTTGCAAGCCCATCGCCAACAATCACATTATAAAGTTCCACATAAGCGCGGGGTGAGAGTTTCAACCAATTAATTCTATTCCATCTTTATACATACCTAATCTTACTAAAATTATTAGGTAATAGCCAGCTTATATTTTACTTATTCCGCACGTGCGTAGTAAGCTTATTTATTCGCAATTTGTTGGATATCGTTCGGTAGGTACGCACCTTAATGAGGTAATAACAATAAATAAAGACCCGAAAGTTTCCTTAGAAGTTCACCCTCGCATTGCTTTGGACCCTCGCAAGAAACCACCTTAACCCATACGTTACGAAAAAGCGTTATAATTATTTATTAGACTCTTCGCGTGCTTTTTTGATGTGAAGTCATGTTTGTGAAGTTTCCTGCCGTGAATTTGACTAAAATATGCAGCTCGAAGTTTATCCGGCTGTGTGTTTTATTGGTTTCGGGATAAAAGTTTACATTAAAAATGTTTAGGTAAAGAAATGTTTTAGGTTGGCTTCGTGGAAAGCAAAATATAGATATTGACCGGCCTCACAGCTCAGTTGGTAGTAACTCTGCCTTCTGCGCTGTAGGTTGTGGGTTCGATCCCCACCCAGGGCAAATATTTGTGTGATGAACATAGATGTTTGTTCTGTGTCTGGGTGTTTATATGCATAATAAGTATAACAGTTATCTAGTTCTCATAGTAGAAGCTTTGCTTAGTTTGGGGCTAGATGGCGCTGTGTGTAAAGTCCGCCAATATTTATTTATTTTATTTATTTACCTTCCTCCGCTTATTTGTAGTAAAAGCTTAAGTATTTTTATGCACAATTAAGTTACTTTGTAAATAAGGCGACCAATTTGACCAAAAAATTAACAATGACGGTCAACAAATATTGCAACTTTTGATGTGGTAGCAATTGACTTCATTAGTCATCGCTATGACTAACGGAGACGACTATCCCTCGTATTCAAGAACGACACTATGAGAACACGCACCCACAGTGGACGAAATCTTTTTTCATAAACATCACTTTATGTGTTACTAAATTTTTTGTTAAGTAACTCCTCACAGAATTTTATTTTTTGTTATATTTCTAGTTCTTAAGCTCATTGTAAGTGAACCATGTTCTTTATGAGTAATAAAGTTCTTTAACCTGTACTTGTTCTATTTAAATTGCAAAATCACCGCTTCAGCCATTGGACATCCACTGAACATATTGGCAAAACATAAAATAGTAACAAGGAACTGCAATTTCCCCGATGACAATGAGATGTTATTAGAATTTCATTGAAATTTCCAATTCAGTACATTTCCAGCAGTACTGGTAAAATCAATGTGCTCAGTTCAGGTGTTCGTCGGTTCCCGGGGGTGCAGTAAAGCCTTCCTTGCGGTGCTCCTCGGTCCTGTTCGGTTAGTTATGTATGCAGCTGCAGAGAACCGTGGGATTATGTAATCGACGCATATGTGCGTAGACTGTAAAGTGTAAACTGTTTCGTAATTTCCGTAACCCGATAGACAGCTAAATAAGTTAGAGAAAGGATCTTTTATTCGGGGTAACTTTGAGTTTTGTGAATGGAACGGGAATACCTAACTCAGGGTTTCTATAAAATATTAAGTAGAAGTATTACGGAGCATTCGAAATAGGTCAGTAAAATTACCTGCTTAATTTACAGATTGGCGCATAGACTTTGCACTTTAATCGTGGGGCTAATGCGGCGACTGACGAGTACATACGTGTAGACCTTTATGACGTCACGATAAAACCGTGATAGGGCTCTATGTAGGCCACGTTATGCGAGACATTATGCAAATAAACTGAACATTATTTCACATTTCGTTTGTCGGTGGCGTCGCGTTGCAGACCGCAGTAAACCTTCACTGCAAAACTCGTTACAATTTATACCTTATCCCGTCGGGCTAAAAGCTATATACGTGGATTAAAAAGCCATTTCATTAAGCGCATTGACATGCAACACATTACCGATTAACAATGCTTCAGGAAAAACAAAGGTTTTCGGTACGATCCACGCGATTGTTGGCTTCATGTTAATTGAATTATTGTCCGCACTAAGTACTGTAATACCTGCCTGCTCTTTAAAAAGGGATTTAAATACGTGTCGGCGTTGGTGAAAATAAAAAAATCGAGAGCACTGTTTTCGCGAAAAATGTATAACTCCACTGCACTCCAGATGCAATAGATTCAAGATACTGGTACCAAAAATTCTCGTGTGAGTGACCATACTATGTGACTGATGAATTTATGTATTAAAAGTTAGAAATAGCAGTTACGGCTTTTATAAAATGTCTTTAAAACACTAAAAACTACACATTTTTCTGTAATTTTTAAAAGTGAATAAGGAAGGGACCGTGATAGAGTATTATTTTCTAAGACGATGGTGGTGGTTGGAGGTAAGATCGTCTTTCATTACGTTTCAGCGCAAATTAAAGGTTTCCAATACGACCATAACAAATAATACCTTAGCACTTACAACACAATTAAAACCAAACCGAACCTTATTTACACTAATGAACCAAGATTCGATCCACAAAATACGTTGCGTTTAAACTATGTTTTCACAAAGTTTTATGCTTAGCGGAGTACAAAGACTATGTAGCAGTGTATGAGTTTAGTGCATGGGTCTATAATAATAATAATAATAATAATAATAATAATAATAATCTTTATTTGGAACATTAAACAAAAGTGTACAGTACAAAAATGGAAACGATGATACCTGCATGAGTTAAAAACTGTGTCGCAGATAGCAACGCCCTCCTCCGCGTCAAAGAGACAGAGTTCCAGTGGAGGTGGTTTGACAAAAGGTAAAAAGGAATAGGAAATACATTAGAAAAAACAAAACAAAAGAAAAAACTTACTAAACAAAAATTAGGTAAATAAAAACTGGAAAGTTTGAATTAAACTTATGGTTATTTTAGTAAAAATTGTGAAACAGTAATGTAATGTGTGCGAGTGTATGAGTTGTGTATTATTAAGTGTGGTGTGTGTGTGTGTGTGAGTGTGTGTGTGTGTGTGTGTGTGTGTGTGTGTGTGTGTGTCTATGTCACTTCTTATAGGATTAAATGTAAAATGAGTCTTATTTACTCCGAATTTCAATACGATACAGATATACGAGTATGTTATTAGATTTGACAGTCATTTCTTGAATGTTGTTTTGAAAAAAATGCCTAAAAACTGAGTATCTAAATGTGCAATGTGCATATAATAGTTTTATTAAATATTGTTTATACGGAGTGAAGCTTTTGTATCCTAGTATTATTTTGTCTTCTGTGTGTAGAGATAGAGGTGGCAATGATATAGTGCGGGGCTCACAGCGCTCCCTCAGGAACGATAAACCCTTCCTGCCGCTTCCCGTGTACTCTTCTTTATGGGAAGGCGGGAAGGCCCGAATGGCCAGCCCAGGTGAACAGGTAGCTAGATTGCGAAACTATTTTTAGAACATCTTGTCGGTCGTACGGTGTTTTTCCTTTGTTATCAAATGGGAGACATTGGAAGTGAATTTTCGGTTATAGCCGAACCTAATGTATCCGTAAGCCTCGGGTGCCAAAACTAGTTCCTTTATGGAGTGCGGTACAAAATGAAATTCCATAAAACTTAGTAATTTTACTGAATTTAGTTGTTGTTTTAGTTTGTTTTGGTACGTTTGAATTCAGTTGGAAATTAATTATTGGGTATGTACATAAAAACTTAGGGTTATCACTTTTATGTGTTTTATATATATCAAATTTTCGTGACAGTGTTTGTGACCAAACTCCTCAGAAACGGCTTGACCGATTTTTATGAAATTTTTTGTATGAGAATAGGACGTAGGGTATTTTAAAACCCTTAAGTGATAAGGGTGGCATAACGTTCTGGAAAAACTAAGTGTTTTTTCTGTGGGATTATTAAAATTTGACAAGACAACATTTGTCGGGACAGCTAGTGTGTATATATAAAACTGATAACCCGAGTATAATAAATAAATAATAAATAAATATTGGTGGACATTATCACACAGCGCCATCTAGCCCCAAACTAAGAAAAGCTTGTACTATTAGAACTAGATAACTGATAGAATACTTATATACTTTTTTTTGTAAATAAATACATATGATACATAATAACACCCAGACACAAAAGAAACATCTATGTTCATCACACAAATATTTGTCCTGGGTTGGGATCGAACCCACAATATAATATACGAGTATAATATGTATAAGTGATACTCTACTTCCCAAACAACTAACAACGAATACATATTAATTAGAATTTACAAAACACATCCGCATTAATTCGTTTTCCCTGAGTATACTCTAAACATAAACGCGCACTGAAAGAGCTTAGCATTCGAACTAAATGTTTCATTGTCATCTCCCGTCTCTCTAACTGACATTATAATACACGTCACAATGGAAAATGGTATGCACACATTTTATACACTATACTGTTGGAAGGGGCGCGTCACTGAGGGGCGAAATCAGGACAGCAAACATTGACTTAACTATTTTTCTCTTTCACTCTTTCACTCACTCAGCTAACTCCGCGTGCAAATCACTCGACGTTTTCAATTCAAATTCTTTGAATGATTTGATGTGGGTGAGAATGGAATTATTGAAGTTATGGAATTGTTTTAGTCGTACGAGTATGATGAATACTTATGAGGCGAAGCTGTAGATTTAACTAAAGTACGAACTAAAGATGTGGTTATGAATCATACAGTTCAAGGCACTATATTATCCTACTATCCTAATCCTAATAATATTATAAATGCGAAAGTTTGTGAGTTTGTATGTTGAAATTTGCTGTAGATGAAGATATAACGCCCGAATAAATCATAGAGTACTCTAAAATATGAAAAACATCCCCGAAACGATAAAAAACGCAACAAGGATGATTTTGGCATAGATTGCGCTGGTGTGCAACAAATCTGACATCACAGACTAAACAATTCAGTCTTTTTTGAAATTTGACAGGACAATGAAAACGTCTGTCACGGGTCGGCTAGTTTGTGAGTGTGTGTTTGTTACACTTTCACGCAAAAACTACTGAATGGATTTAAATGAAACTTTACAGTTATATAGCTTAAACATCAGAATAACACATAGGCTACTTTTTATCCAGGTACCACCCGTTCGAAGCTGGGACGAATAGCTAGTTAATCATAATACAGTGTGATAAAACTTAAGTTAGTTGTGGTCGGGTGACAAAAGTAACTCTATAGCGATATACATATATATCTATTAAAACTGTTTTCCGAGTTAGTTAGTTAGAGTTAGAGTGTAAGTTAGAAAAAAGGTTTGAAAAAAAAAATGAAATATATGAATTGCAAAAACGTAACATATAAGTACCTTTAGGACAGAATTATCTACCAAAGCTTTTTACCTTAAGTACACAAGGAAAGAGTATACACAAACAACTCAGAATAATTTATATTACTTTCTAGTTTCTAGCTCCAAGGCTAAATGCAAACAATAGCAGTTTCGTCTAACAGTTTGTCACGAGTTCGTATACTTTTAGTACTTATTAGTCTGGTTTAGAATTTACAGACACATCCAACGCTAGCGTTTTGTGCAACGTCGTAAAACGCAAACAATCTCTTGAAGAGTTCCACTAGTTCACCACTAGTTTCTGACACAATCACTTTTAGAAAATATTTGCTATAGGGACCTACGTTTTTCATGGGTTAGTCCAGGAATCCCCATTGACTATAGTCTATGTAGGTTATAGTAAATATCTTTAAATGGAGGATTATTCATTTATAATTTGCTTATAAATATGTATAATCAATGCTCATTTAATTGCATAATTATATATTTCTTTGTTCTGTTTATGATGTGCCACCGGTCTCTCCTTGGACCCTAACCTATTAAACGTTACAGATTTCATTAAAATCTGTCAAACAATTTCAGAGTTATCGCGATTATACAAACAGAAAGGAGACAAAGTCGAAGTAATTAAAAAAAAAACAATTTCATTGATTCAAGTGATGAGTGGGTGTGTGTGTGTGTTTCTTACTTTTTTACGCAAAAATTATTGAACGGATTAAAATGAAACTTTGCAGTAATATAGTTTATATATCGGAACTAGCTGACCCGTGCCCGCTTCGCTGTGCGTAAGACATTTCTAATACCATCGCGGACTTTATTGTAGAAAAAAAAATGTGTTTATTTACGACATCACATTAGAAACCTCTAAAATTATCAGTGTTTCTCTACTATATTATGCATGTATTATACATATAAACCTTCCTCTTGAATCACTCTGTTTATTAAAAAAAACCGCATCAAAATCCGTTGTGTAGTTTTAAAGATATAAGCAAACATACATACATACATACATATTACATACAGACGCGGGAAGCGGAAAGCGACTTTGCTTTATACTATGTAGTGATAATACATAGGCTACTTTTAATCCAGGTACCACACCGCCGGGCGAGCAGCTAGTGCAAATCCTAATAATATTATAAATGCGAAAGTTTGTGAGTTTGTATGTATGTTTGTTCCTCAATCAGGCCTAAACAACAAAACCGATTAAGTTGAAAATTTGCTGTAGATGTAGATATAATGCCAGAATAAATCTTAGAGTACTTTAAAATATGAAAAAATCCCAAAAACGATAAAAAACGCAAAAGGGATGATTTCTGTATAGATGGCGCTGGTGTGCAACAAATCTGACATCACAGACTAAAAACATTCAGTCTTTTCTATTCGATTATTGAAATTTGACAGGACAACGTCTGTCACTGGTCGGCTAATATTAGTATAAAGGCCAAAAATATTGATGAAAATTTCAAACTAGTGTCTAACTGAATAATTTTCTAGCCAGCAGCTCTCCAGTTGCAATATAAACCAACTAATAAAGCGTTCGCATCACTCAATGCAAACACTGAGTCGGCGATCCCAACTGTAGATAGCGAAGCCACCTCGCATTCACTTACCTGGCATTTGAGTAACGACCTGCATTTAATCTTTTCAGGGATTGCCCTGATACCCGCTCATTAACTTGTGTACCCATTCCAGATGATATTTCCCAGTAGTTCCTTTCGACAGTTCCTTTGGAGATAATACTGAGACTTTTTTCGAGTACTTTACTAACATTTTTAGTTCGTAGACAATAGGGGTTAGCATGAACCACTATCGTATCGACAACGTATCGTCCAAATGCTAAAAATAACACTTCTACTAAACAAAAAGTGTCAGTTTTGACATTTAGACGATACGTTTTCGATACGATAGTGGTTCGTGCTCAGGCCAAATGATTTAATCATTACGTATACGTACGTTACGTACTTGAGTAGTACTATTAATTATTATTCTTGTTTGAGCCTTCACCTTGTTCGATCGGCACCAGACTGGAGCTCTACATAACATTAAGGAAATAATCATTTAAAAAAAAGGTAGATCCCAAGCCGTGTTTGTTGCCTGATTCTTCTAGGCTTGGTCGCGTGGAATCGGCTTAGCTTCACCTAGTTCCTAAGACGTTTCAATAGGATCCTTGTGATTTTATTGAAATAAATGACTTTGGAATTTGAATTTGAATTAAATCATAATAGGTAATTGCTTGCATAATTTTGCACTAAATTTTAATGTATTTAATTAAACGTATTAAATACACGGTAATCTACGAGTAGGTATATCTAATCTAATATTAGAATATTAAAGTTAGGCTACAATATAAGAGAAAATAGTTTGACTAAAATTCTACTGAATTATTTAATTATTTCACCTATCAAAAGCTATCAATGAGTTATCACGAGTAAAATATTTTATGAAAAAAAAATAAGATCCGCTCGCGAATTGCAATAATCTACCGTAAGATATCAGAAATCTTCATTATTACAACCGTGCAATAACTACTTCAACTTTTTTTTTTGTAAAAAAATACATACCAACACCCAGACACAGAGCAAATATCTATGTTCATCACACAAATATTTGCACTGGGAATCGAACCCACAACCTACAGCGCTGAAAGCAGAGTTACTACTGAGCTGTGAGGCCATCAAATAAATAAATACATAGTTTCTTTGAAAAATGTACAATAGGAACGTACATAAAATCACTACATAGTATAAAGCAAAGTCGCTTTCCGCTTCCCGCGTCTGTATGTATGTATGTATGTTTGCTTATATCTTTAAAACTACACAACGGATTTTGATGCGGTTTTTTTTAATAGATAGAGTGATTCAGGAGGAAGGTTTATATGTATAATAACATGCTACCCGTGCGAAGCCGGGGCGGGTCGCTAGTGTATAATAAATGAACAATAGAGAAAAAAGTTTCAGATTCCATTCGAGGTACTGTCAAAAGGAGCTATTGGAAAAAACCAGCCCCAGACCGGCGATTTGTTACTTCCAATCTCGCCGATAGATTGATTGAAAGCCGAGATTTGAGGGTGTTTACCTGAATCATGATGAAAGTGAAATTTAAAATGATTAATGGAATTTATTCAAACAATTAACGTTATTGTTTTCTGGTAAACCCGTTTATTAAGATCAATCTTATTTTGTTCATCACAAAGACTCATTATCTTGTTTTGGAAATATAGAGGAGGTTGACCAAATACTTACTTAATACTAAATATAAAGTAGGACATGTAGGTACTAAATTTATAAAATAACTAGCTGCGTCCCGACAGACGTTGTCCTGTCAAATTTCAATAATAAATAATCCCACAGAAAAAGCACTTTCAGTTTTTTCCGAACTTTATGCCACCCTTACTTAGGGGTATAAAAAAGACTCTACGACCTATTCTCATACGAACCAAATATACACAAAAAAATAATGACCCCAAATTAAAGCTTTTTATTTTCAGCGGTTTTATAAATAGAAGAGGTTGACTAACAGACTAATTAACAGTACCTATGTTGTATAAAAAGGTCGAACAATTCGTGTTGGTTGTTTCAAAACATTTTAAAAAGAAATAAGAAATCAAAATCCCTTTGTTTTCCTTCTTTGTTTCAATCCCTTAATAAAAGTGAAGATCCCGAAAACTCCTAAAAAGGCTGTAACTTTTCAATTAAAATTTTGAGTTTACAAGAATGTAAACAAGATCACAAACTTCCAATCGGTTTACGACTATTAAACAGAGTCAAAGTTGCTTACCGACTTTAATACCGATAACATAGAATAGGCGTGAACTAGAAGCGATACTTTTTGTAGTATGATCCGTTGAAACGTCAGACTTTTTCACAAATTGTATCTTTTGATATCTTCCGCACTCGCTCATTATCTGAGTGTAGATCACACCAAAAGTGACATGATTATAAATAAAGACTAGTCTCAACAGACGTTGCCCTGTCAAATCTCAATAATCCCACAGAAAAAAGCACTTTCAGTTTTTCCCGCTCTTTACGCTACCCTTATCACTTAGGGGTATAAAAATACCCTACGACCTATTCTAAGACCTACTGAATATAAACATTTTTTTTTATTTAAAAAACGTTTAGTTTTATATATTAGAATTTGTATTAAATAAAGATCTTAAAAAATTCTATGAAATCATAGCAAGGCAGCTAAAAATATTTCCTAACTGAAAAAGTTGTCTGTCTTGGAAACGTTCATTAAACATAAGTAGCCACGGAACATTGAGTTTCACCTCTATTGATATTTAGTGGTTACACAGTTACTTAGTACATGCAAACAAAGTTGATTAATTAGCAGTCGTGTTGCGTCAATTTTGACGGACGTTTTAGGAGAAATTATCTCGAGACTTCAGGCTTTAAGATATAAAACGTTATTGGAGCTTGTAGGCACATTATGGCCTTAAATAAACTTAGTTGGGATGAGAGAGCTGATTTATTTTGAGATTCGGAAGATAACAATAAATAAACTGGGGGGTTAGCATGAACCACTGTCGTATCGACAAATTATCGTTAAAATGTCAAAACTGATACTTTTTGTATAGTAAAAGTGACCGTTTTGACATTTAGACGGAACGTTGTCGATACGATGGTTCATGCTCAGGCCTCAGATCGAGAAGGTGTTCTTCGTCTATTTCATCGTCTTTGAGAGTGACGACAGTAGAAACTAGATGTTAGATGTCTACTATTTCTAAACAGCGTAGTGTAGACATCCTACAAACGTAATAATGACTTGTGTCAAATTTATAAATACCCTACAACGTTCGTTAATGCCGTGCGGAGTGCGTACTGTGTACATGACATCAACGTCTTCGAACGTCGCCGCGTCGTAACGTCGCAACGTCGTATAACACTCAACGCAATGCTAAGCGCCAAGTGTGTAAAAATTTTACGATATTATCGCCATTTCGTTGTATGTTAAGTGTTTTTAGATTTTTTTAGTATTCAAATTCATATTCGAAAATCCTTTATTTCATTAAAATCACAAAGATCACTTTGAAACGTCTTAGGAAATAGGTGAAGCTAACCAAGCCTAGAAGAATCAGGCAACAAACACGGCTTGGGGTCTATCTTTTTTTTAATGATCCTTTCCTTAATGCTATGTAGAGCTCCAGTGTGGTGCCGATCGAACAAGGTGAAGGCAAGACAAGAATAAACATTAAAAGTACCTACTACTACTATTACCAGTAAGTATAGACTTTTTGAAATGTGATCCTGGTTTACCATGTTTTTATGAAGCACTGGAATTATATAGGTACATTTGTAACATGAACATGAATTCAATGAAAATGCTTCTTAGAACTGTACTAACTGAGATGGCATGGAAAAGGTGCATATTTTACTAAAAAAATAGTGTCAAAAATAGGACTGTAATCCCCAAGTACGGTAGACATCCTCTCGGATCTTCAGATGATCAGATATTTGAAGATATCTAGAGGTTAGTTTGAGGCATTACATTAAATTTTGCGTATGTCCACATTTTGCTCATTTTTAACTACAATAAAAAATACGTACAATATAATCTAGCCTACATTTGAAACGTAAAAGCAAATAAATACTTCTGCGTATTTACCGTGGTTCTATTCAATATTTCCCTTGGATTGCATCAGGCTGGGAGCGGAATGTCATTTGCCGGCTGGCATCGCTTCGGCAATGCTTCGGGCGAAATCGCTTAAGTCAATGTTGACATTTGACTTCGTTCGGATCACTGTCCGAGTACCAATGGAAACGAACAATGGTTATTAGCCAGATTAGCAACTGTGATAATACAAGATAGTATTTCAGTTTTATCAACAGTTTTAGTTGGTGCCACCTCCGTGGCTCGACTTTTGATTAGAAGGTCGTAGGTCCGCATCCCGGACGTGTAGGCACACATAGATTTTTTGTAAACGAAAAAAATGTCGACGCTTATATATACCAAGCGCTCAAAACGATTAAGAAATATTACGTTAATTCTAAAAAGCTGCATGAGCTTGCAATCTCAGTCCTCACCACATAAGACATCATCGAAAAAGTAAAAAAACTTTGTAAATGCTCGATTAATGAAGAAACGACGCAGTAGGGATGGTTGGAGTATCATCAATAACCGTTTTGAACATCCTCCACGATCATCTTGGTATGTCTAAGGTCAGCGCAAGATGGATGCCGAGAATGCTCTAAGCGGCTTAAACGTTAGCACGTCAAGTGTAAACGCGAATACTTGAAACTCTGTAGCGAGAACATTGAATTTATGAACCGGATAGTTATGGGTTCAAAATTTGGGTTCATCACTATCCACCTAAATCAAAGTAAGGGTCCATGCAGTGGCAGAAAAAATGCAGAACCCTAAAAGATATATCAAACTACATAAATATATTTATTTGTATGAGATCCATGGTAAACAGTGTTGGATCCACACTTATTTGGTATTTGCCTTTGTTAACATAATTACTCTAGTGTGTGTATGAAATATTGTACGAGTATGTATGTATATCATTTTATTTTATTTTATTTATCTGAGTAAAAAAAACAGTAAAAGTATGACCAGACATTACGCGGCAATCGAGCGCGGCAGCCTCGCACGGCTAGCCGTGTTATATTTGGACGACAGCCGCGAACTACCCGCTACAGTCTAAGTTAACCACGCGGAAAACTTGTGTCCTGCGATTGCCGCGCTCGAATGCCGCGCAATGTCTGGTCACACCTTTACTGTTTTTTACATACACAGAATAATATATAGACATACATAGAATAATTTATAGTTGTTATCCTACAAAAATATTTTGTTCCCTCCCTACGATGATAGTGATTTTGCGAATACAGTGACGTCGATGATCAATTTGCATGGTAATTAGAAGTTTACTCTGTTTTAACACAAATTAACTTTAACCCAATGCTGTTTATTTTCTGAAAGCAAACACGTTCAGTTTATAGTCTATGGAGGTAATATTGTTATAGTTTGGTAGCGAAAATATATTTACGGTCGTTTGGGATAATGACTCCAATTAAAAGAATTATGGCATGTATTATGCTGGGCACATAAGCTATCTATAATCCAATATGAGCCTATGTGAAGGCACCAATCCCTGTCTGGCAATAAGGTGCTGCTTCAAAATTTTGTTTATTTGTATGGGCTTAGTCTCCACGGAAGACTGAAAAAGTGATAAAATCGCATTATCTTGAAAACCATCAAACTTCAAAAGAAACTGTCTATTATTTATGTAGCTATTATGATTATCTAACGAATTATATGAAAATATCTCTTTGGTCGTATTTATCGATGATATATTAAAATAACTTGTCGCATCACTAAGTGCTTCTTAGTGGATTAAGCCCTAACTAAGGAGTTCAAGGTTTAGTGCAGAAGGACATAAGGCTAATAGTACATACTAGTGTATGCTTGTTTTAATGTAGGAAAGCAATGTTCATCTGGACGGAGGGATCAACTCTTAAACCCTTGTAAATCAAGTCCATATACTTAAGAATTTACACATTTAAAAATTACTGGATCTCTTAGTTCAAATTAGGTTAATTATATTTTTATTTATTATTCGAGGTGAGCCATGCTATCAAATTGATTGTAACTTGTATGTAATCATTTTTAGTTACAGACTGTGAAAAAATATTAACCTACCCTTAAAAGCGCCTACTGAAATCAATTCTACTCTCGACTCTAATAAAAATACTCAGAATTTGCATTATTTTGAAAATACGTGTAACTAATACTAATAATATAATTACGTTTAGAAAACTAAAACGAAAACCGACGAAAATATTCCGACCAATCAAAAAAATGGGACCAACCTCGGAGAACCTCGGAAAGAAGAATTAGAAAAAGAAAAAAATATCGAAATTGAGAACCTCTTCCGTTTTTTCGTTGTTTAAAAACAAGTGCGAGTCGGACTCGAGCACGAAGGGTTCCGTACCATTATCTCTAAAAAACGGCCAAAAACGCGTTTGTTGTATAGGAGCCACCCTTATATATTTATTTTATTCTGTTTTTAGTATTTGTTGATATAGCAGCAACAGAAAAACATATTTTGCTAAAATTTCAACTGTCTAGCTATCACGGTTCATGAGATACAGCCCTGTGACAGACAGACAGACGGATGGACAGCGAAGTCTTAGTAATAGGGTCCCATTTTTACCCTTTGGGTACGGAACCCTAAAAATAACTGTTATACGAGTACAATCTATAAGAATGCGCTATAAAATAATACTCAAAGCTACACAAAATAAGACTTTATGAGCTGATTAGACTACATACGTGCTGGTACATCCGTTAGACATGAATTAGTAATGAGACTGTGGCGGTGCATACGACGGCAATGAGCCCGCCGACTCTCCTTTTACGTTTCTGTCCAATAACTTATGTTCACTAAGACAGTATCTTGGTCTGCATAATAGAGTAGATTACATATAATTTACTTTAGACGATAATGCGATTTCTAGTTTTGTTTAGTTTTTGTCACATAGAATTAAAACTATCGTGGTTGTTAATCTATTGTCACATTTTATTTAAAAAAAACCGGCCATGTGTGAGTCGGACTCGTGCACAAAGGGTTCCGTACCATTATCTATAAAAAAACGTCAAAAAAACACATTTGTTGTATGGGAGCCTCACTTAAATATTTATTCTGTTTTTAGTATTTCTTGTTATAGCGGCAACAGAAATACATAATTTGTGAAAATTTCAACTGTCTAGCTATCACGGTTCATGAGATACAGCCCTGTGACAGACAGATAGACAGACGGACAGCGAAGTCTTAGTAATAGGGTCTCGTTTTTACCCTTTGGATACGGATCCCTAAAAAATAATGAATACTTTCAAAAACTAAGTAAATTTCTTTTTAAATACTCGTATACCTTTGTAAAAACTTAAATATTCAAACGAAAATTCTAAAACAATGGTAATTCAACAAGTACCTATTAAAACGCTGACGTGTTCTAGTACACGCGATTTGCAAATAAAGCTTTGAAGACATCAAACAGTTGGGGCTACATGCGATGAAAACCATGCTGATTTTAAATGGAAATAGCAAATAGACTAAATAGTTTACTTTTTGTTATACGACCAATACATATTACATGAGTTTTAAAATATCTAACAAAGAGATATAAAATCATGGAAGTCGGCAGCGCGAGCGCTGAAATATGTTCACGTAAATATAAGTAAGTGCCGATGACGACTGTTTTACGGATAATATTTAGCGGCGATGATCTTGCAACTTGTCGCGTATAGAATGTTAGACGTTTTAGACGTGCCTCTGACTACCCCCTTTAGAAAATTCAAAGTCCAGCACTTGGAAATCTGAATTCAGGCGTGACTTTGCTGATATTGTCCCAGCAGAGAAGTTTTTTACTTAAAGATGTGTGTTTACCTTAGATTGGACCGGAATTTGCACTACATAATATATTTGTCCGTTTATTATCGGAAAGTATATGAAATATGTAAAAAATTATTTATAAAATAAACTAAAGCTACTTTTTATGAAGACTAGTTCGATAAATAATAAATACAATCTACCGCAACAGCTGGTCGTACGAGTTAGACATAGCTGTTAGTAATATAACCTCTTTTGATCATACAAAGCACGGATAGAATCGAATTCCACAATCGTTTGACACGGACCCGGACAAAACAATAAATATCTGAATATTTGAAGGGCCTTTCCCGATGAAGGGATCTAAATGAATACCTAGTTCAATTTGCATTGAACAGATTAACGTCATAATCGGTGCGATTCAATCAGACTTTCCGAGAACTCTGGAAGGGCAGGGGGGTGTTTAAACGGAGGAGGGGGGTGCTAATAACGTCAGATAAAATGCTAATTTTGTGTTCATTCGATTTAGGCGAGAAGATAGGCCGCCATCAATAAGGATGGCCAGGGCTTAAAACATTTTAATTTATTCTTCAGGAAATGCATGAGAATGTTCATTAAGGAAACTTCGTCGCTAGGCTGCGACGATATCAGGAATTAATTAAAAGGAACACTTTTTGGGTCACGGTTATGAATTTCGACTGTATAAAATAAAACTGGACAAGTGCGAGTTGATTTCGCGTGGAATGGTAAATTTTACTTTAAAACAATTTATTTTAAAATTGTTAAAAAAACTTTAACAGTCTGTGACAGTCGGACAGACAGATACACGAACAATCCTTTAAGGGTTCCGTTTTTTTCATTCGAAAGTGCGAAACCCTAAAAAGAAACCAGTAAGTTACCTACTTCATTTATGTAACGGAAAAACTTCAAGGTATAAAAAAGTAAGATACGATACTATGTGATTTCTGACTCCCCAATACTTGTCCATATCATTTTGTGAAATCTGAATCGGATTCCCACAAATCCAACGCTCCACGTTCTAAGATACACGTCCCTCGCGACATATAAAATAACCTCCTCCAAAAGATCCACAATGTATGACAATCGTTCTTGCGTACAAAAATTCTCTCTTGCTTCGATCGCTCTCAATTTTGAGCTTAGGCAATCCGACCTAAGTGAACGCTTGTCGTATTGATTCAGGTTTGAGTGTTTTCAGAAGACGAGATAGGATGGAATGTGACGCCCGGTGCTGTTTTGGACCATGTAGACTTTTGTGCTTACATACTTACCTGTAGTAAGGTACTCACCCTCGTATTCAAGAACGACACTATGAGAACACGCACCCACAGTGGACGAAATCTTTTTTCATAAACATCACTTTATGTGTTGTGCGGCACTATGGCGCACGCTACCGTGTGCCTTTAGAGCTCAACTTTGGCTAGAGGCACACGACAATGTGCCTCTAGTCACACTATGCCGTGTCGCACAACACATAAAGTGATTTTTATGAAAAAAGATTTCGTCCACTGTGGGTGCGTGTTCTCATAGTGTCGTTCTTGAATACGAGCGTTAGGTCATTAGACCAGACTAGGTAGTCAGTATAGCAATTCGCAATGTATTTTAAAGTTTAGCCCAACGGAAGATCGACTTAATGAAAAACCGGATAAGTGCGAGTCGCACGAAGGATTCCGTAACTATAAAAAACGGAAAAAAACACGTTTGCTGTATGGAAGCCCGACTTCAATATTTACTTTATTCTGTTTATAGTATTTTTTTTTATATCACGGTTCATGAGATACAGCCTTGTGACAAAGAAATTACGACTGTAATTCACAAGTATGGTAGACATCCTCTCAGATCTCCATGCGCTCAGATCCTTGAAGATGTCGAACGATAGATGTCTTAGTCAGACGCACGTCCAAACTTTAAATTTGGCACATGTCCACATTTTTCAGTAACTATAACCACAACTAAACTTTCAAACATTCCATTTTAAACAATGGCAGTTTTAATATTTCTTCATGTTCCTTTTCTTTCCAAAATCGAATGTCAAATGCAGTTTTCCATTGCATTTGAAATTCAAAATGCACCCTAAAATAACATTACGAGCTGTTATTACAAGAAAGCTTGTTCGATCGAAACTTGTTTATGTGTCGCAATAACGTACGGCTACAAAAAAACATTCACAGATTTGCGGTTTTTCCACGTCCGCTACAACCTTAGTATTCGCAGAAATAATGTCGTAAAGACATCCTCTCAGATTGAAGCGCTTAGATTTTTGAAGATATCTAAATGGAGTAGTCAGAGGTACGTCCAAAAATTACGATTGAGACATGCCCATAGCGGTAGTGAGCATTACGTGACAGGTTGCAAGTCGATTCGAAAATTCATTGATGCACGGCTAATATTCGTAGAAGTTAAGACGGCTCTTTATGTTAGGAAAACATAAACGCCTACACAAAGTTGAAAAGAGAAATCCACGATAAATAAGCGTACATAACAAACTGACAGTTAAAAGGTACACTTTGGGAAGTTTCGATGTAAAAAGCGAGCTTTCGAGAATTATAACTAGATTAATGTTCGGTGACTGGAACTACTTTAGCGAAACTTTGAAACTAAGTGAATAGTTTTGTATTATTTTTAACGAACCGTAGCGCCTTCGGAATTCATTAGCTACGAAAGTAGAGAGGCAAACTCTAGGTTCAATATGTGCACTACCGCCGGGACTAGGCAATGTCTGCTCGCCAACGTTGACTGCTAAATTATTTTCGCTACTTTACTCCACATTTTTTTATGAATATTGGAAGAAATGAGCAGCCCTGTGTTGGTATGAGAGGAAAGTTGTGATTAGTTTTTTCTAGCATGATTGCACTGCACAGGCGTTCCTGAAGTTATAGGAAAAAATATAGGAAGAGAAATAATACAGGAACTACATAGGATATAGGGCCATCATCCACTAAAGCGGAACGTAGCCGAGACGTGTAATAACAGCCAATAGAATCGTGTCAAGGATAGGTAAGATGATAGGTAACGTGGCGCGATTTCAACGGTTTATATTACAGACTAGCTGACGCTTCGGCTTCACACGGGTTTAATATTTTTTAATGTTTAAAATGATTTAATAGTTTTTCTGCTATTCGGGATGGAGTCAAATCCAACGAATTAAAAATCATGTAAATTGGTCTAGCTGTTCTTGAGATATGAATGATGTAACTAAGACGACTCTGTTTTATATATAAGACTAGCTGACCCGGCGAACTTTATACCACGTATATATTAAGAGTACAGCAAATCAAATTTGGTGACAGCAGCGCCATCTACCGGGTCCAATTGTGTTTTCACATCATCCAGAAACCCATTAAAATATACATACGAATTTTCAAACAAATCGGTCCAGCCCGAGGAGTTAGGTGGCAAACACACGTACAGAAGAATTATAATTAAAACTAGCACTAGAAAAAGCACTTTTAGTTTTTTCCGAACTTTACGCCACCCTTATCACAATACTCTACGACCAATTCTCAGATCGACTGAATACACAAAAAAAAACCGTTCTACCCGTTTCTGAGGACTCTACGCTTTGGTGGACCATGGCCTCACCTTGATGGATAGTTTTCAGCACACAGGCTAAATGTTATGAATTTGGGTTAAATATAACTCAAACACAACTTGCATAATACGAAGCTGAGCGAATCAGTACTCATTATGTAAATCCGTGAGGCTCACCCAATTAGGCAAAGTCAATGTTTGGACATATAATCGGCTGAGACTCGCGATAAGGGATCTCTATCTTTTATACTGTGATTGAATTTGAGCGATTGATGGGATTGGGTCTTAGTTTCTAATAAACTATGCAAAAAGGCTTAATATAAAATATCTGATTAATATAATTAATCTTTTATTATATTACAAACATAATTATAATAAATTACATATTAAATTTTATAATAAATATACAAAAAAAACTAACTTTTTTTTAAATATAATTCATAAATTTGACGACTAAAAAGCCTGGGACTGAATATGTTCCAACTCGCTCTATCAATAATAATTATGATTAATTTTGTATTAAAAATTAAGTATGAATAAGCAAACAATTAATGAAATTAAGCTAAACTTAATTAAATTAAACTTGACTAAATTTGACGATTCTAAATGATCCAAGTGATTTCAATGAATAAACGCTTTTTTGATTTTGTTTTTTTTTTGAGTGGTTGCTGGCATCAAACTAATTTATATTATTAATTTAAGCCATGGTTGAAGGAACAATACAAAATTTATCAATGAATTACTGGTTGTACGGTATGGTATGAGAACCTTTAAAGTAGGTGTTTAAAAAAGACCATACTAGAATTATTTTTTTAATTATTAAATTTTAAATTACTAAATTAAACTTTATATATTATTTTATGATAAAAATAATCACTAAGCCACTAAAGTTAGTATGAGCTGCTCCGTCATGGCATCAAGCCGGAAGTGACATCCGAAACTGCTTCGTAGCATAAATCGCTCAGCTTATAATGCCACTGCTGTGAGCTGTCACCCTGCCATTTTTTGATCACACTGAAGGTAGCTTAGGCGATCTGAAGAACGACTAGATAAACTATGCCACGAGTAATTAATCGTCCTGAAAAATTACACATTTAAATGCAAAATTGATGTTTTTGTTTTATTTTTAGATCAAAATATTATTATAGACATTATTAGATTACTGATAAGTACCTCAATATATTGTATTTGATGTTATGTAGTACAATATAATCCTAACCCATAATAATAGCCAGCTTTGAAGTTTTATCGAACGAATACTAATTCGTAAAAAGCCGTGTTGGCCGAGTGGGAGGTACCTCGACTTTCAATCTGAAGGTCTTGCGTCAATGGATTTTTCTGTTCGAAAAATTTATATGCGCATCAAAAACACGTGCTCAAAACGATGAAGGAAAACATCGTGAGGAAACCAGTTAGTATTCTTATAAGCGGCGATGGGCTTGCAAGCTGTCACGTATGGAATGCTTACTACTGCAAAATGTGGGAAAAACGTGGGCATGTGCCAAATATAATGTTAGGACGTGTCTCTGACTACCTCCACTAGACATCTCCAAAGGATCTAAGCGTCTGGAGATCTGAGAGGATGTCTACCGTACTTGGGGATTACAGTTGTGATCCTATTTATTTATTTTATTTTTATTTTTACTAATTCGTTCGATAAAACTTAAAAGCAAATAAACAAAATACCAAACACGGATATAGCAAACACAAACATAAAAAAATGACCATAAATTCCGAAGTGCTAACTTAAATTAACCGCGAATACGAACAGGCCGAAAAAAGGAACTTTAAAATAACGATCAAAAGCGCACATTTTTTTCCTCAACTTTATGAAAACGTTCCAGTAGATTTATGAATAAAACCTTTCAGGGCGGATGCGAGACCGCAATGTAATTTAGGCCGTATAAGGCATAGAGGCTCCAAAATTAGACCATTATCATTCCACCGATGTCGTCCTCGAGATCACCAGTTAGTTATATGAGCCAATACACTGAACAGAATAAATTTACTTTACGTCAGCCAGTTGGCCTTCATAACCGATATTGTTGCTTAAAAAAAGGAAATGTTCGAAATTCCCGGCGTCCACCCGGACGCGCGTCAGTATGCGCAGTTTTGCATTTTTACTCATTTATTTTTCAACTGAGACGGCACAGAATATTGTCGATGGAAGCTACTAAATTATCAGACATATAACACCAAAATGAATAAATAAATGGGCTCGCTACTGTAATCCCCAAGTGCGGTAGACATCCTAATAATTTAAATAATATAAGATCACGACTGTAACCCCAAGTATGAAACATCTACTCAGATCTCCAGGTGCTCAGACCCTTTGAAGATGAATAAACGAGGTAGTTAGAGGCACGCCCAAAAAATATATTTAATAAGTTACACACAATATAATTATCCCCATTTTTAAAGTAAATTTTATACAAAAAAAAAGTTACACACAATTTGTTCCCAATTTTTTAGGTCTATATTTTTAGGATAGAAATTCTTTGTAAGAGGTCCCCCACCAATGTGGATTAGTGTGGGTATGTGTAAAATGTTGATGAGGCGATGTCATTTGTGCACATCATCTATTATATAACAATGAATCACTATTACCATTGGTCACAGCATCACGCGTAAATGGTTGGACCGATTTTGCTAATTCTTTTTTTTGTTAGATATGTTATTGTCTGGAGAAGCTCTTATAAAATAAAAACAGGACGTCTGTCGGGACAGCTAGTCTTCTATAAGTAGCTGCTTTGGTGGCTGATTGTCCTAAGACAGGCATACTAGAGCATGTCAGAGGCAGAATCCTGGGCAACAATAAAGCAGTGAATGTAATTCTTTTCCCGGCGATGATACCACACGTCACCGGCCGACATGACGCTGGCTGTACGCCGTAGGAGGCCCCTTTGTCCGCCTCTACCCTTTTGTGGGATATTTCAATTAATACGTCATAGTTTTGCTAGTGTAAAAACTGCGCAAACTATTGGTATTCGTTTGAAAATTGAAACAATACATCAATTGTAGGCCTTTGTCAGAAGTTTTGTACGCCGTTTTTTGAATTGGCTCCAATGGGACTAAAACTCCTTCGATGCTTTTACGTCATACGAGTACACCCATCTTTATGCTTGTTTTTAAGGTGTGACCAGACATTACGCGGCAATCGAGCGCGGCAGCCGCGCTATGGTTGAACGACAGCCTCGCGCGGCAGCCGCGAGCTACCTGCCGTGCTCAAACGGTGTTATTGTTCGATCGCACGGCATACTTGCTGCTCGATTGCCGCGCAATGTCTGGTCATACTTTTGCTCTCTAAGTACAGAAGGCAAGTTGTGCTTCTTATATGGAAGCCTTTCTGCCATGCATACATTAGGAGACATTTGTCCCGCAACACGACATGCAACACTCAAACTACATGACTCTACAACGTTGTACAGTGTCTCGCAACATTTTATGTGACGCGGATCACCTCGGGCAACATTTCTATAAACAATGAGTAGCGTGGCCTGTAAAAAGTTCCACAACATTGTCCCTGAAATATTCACGTAATTGTTGAGCAGCATGTTGCTCTATTTGTACTACTTCAGTCTGTGTTTGCCAAAATAAACCTATTTCATTTGATATTCTGACATTATGATTGCATACATGAAATTGCACACGCCAAATATAATTCGAAGGCACTAAATGGTATTTCAATGGAGTCTGATACAACAACACCTTTGTACAATAAAGTGATTCTGGTTATTCGGCCGAGTTGTTGGGATTACAGTATATTGTGCTCATAGCGCTTTCATGTGTAATTCATGTCGGACTGTGCGACGCATTCCAAATGTAATTTACCACGCGCGCTGTCCACTAAGTAACGGACACACGATGCGTAGTTTTTGCAGTGAAGTGTCACACTTGGAACTGGTAAGGGAACACACGATTTATGTTGCAATCATTTCATGGTGAGAGCTCGGTTTAAACTAACTGTTTTGGATGAAGATCATGGATTTACATCAGTGGTTTTTTTTTCATAAAAAATTGTTAAAAACGTAGAACTAGTAGCGATGGGTATACAACCTATCACGTATCTATGCTGGAAATGATGGTTATGTGCTAAATTTAAAGTTTAGATAAGCCTCTGACTACCTCCTTTAGGTATCTTTATAGATTTGAGTGATTTGAGAGATGTCTCCCATACTGGTAGATTATATTAAAAAGCCTATATTTTTAATTTGTTGTTTGGATATATGTCGTTAAATCATGCCGTAAAAGCACATGTGATCATAGCTATTACTTTTTATATAGATATAATGCAAGTGAAATTATAGGAAATAGCTAGAATTTATATAAATAACTTTAAAAAGTATCATGGGTTCATAAGCCAAAGTGCTACGTAACGCTACGGCGTAGCACATAGCTACGCCGCACCGCATCATATTTCATAGCCGTAACGGGCTCCACTAATAAGTGACTTCGTTAAAAACAACGATAAAACTTAATGAAAAGTCCAATTACTAGTTTTCATTTCCCCATTGTCTCCTAAAGAGCTCAGACAGAGAAGGATGTTAAATATGAAATCAATTGGAACAGACTTTTCCATTAATAAAGGGAACTTGGGAGTAAGGACGTGTCTCCTCTAATTAGAAGTGGTGAGTCGAATTTTCAATGCATTTCCCCTTTGGATGTTGAACTGGAATAAAAGTTTATATTTACGCGTGGGCTCTTCCTCCGGATGAATATTTATACTCTCACTCCACGTTATTCACCTCAAAGCCAAAGTTTTTACGAGTAAACTTTTTATGGAAGCATTCTCTTTGAAGTTTCTTGAGGTCTAGAAATTGAATGCATACTGGCACATTACTTTCAGGTAAGAATGGTATTCGATGCACATACCGAGTGCTTGGTAAAAGCAATGGACGATTAACGGTGAGCAGATTTTGTATTGTTTGAGCGTTACTAACTGACTGATCCATCAACGTATAGACTAAACATGTAATTTGGAAGGTGTATTTTTTTTGGTGGATAAGGCTGCACTAAAAAGAGAATTCCCGAAATTTAACCTCTAGGGGGAAGGAAGCGGGAGTTTGAAATATGTTTGAAAATAATTAACCTGAAGAGTTCCACTAGACGAGGATAAAATTTTAAACCTTTGGACATTGTCTCCACAAAATATAATTATAGATTGGTTACCATTTTGTTTGCTCTTCATTAATATGCAACGACTCTCTTTTAAGCCCCATTAAAAGTATTTTGCATTACCGTCATTGACGCGAGCTGCTAACTTTATGGTAACCGGTAATTTATGAATACAATCGAATCAAACAGGCAATGTGTATAAAAATTAGCTTCCTTAAAAGTTTTTGTTAAAATTCTGCTCTTAGATTTAAACGTATTCATATTGTAAGACCTAGGGCCGTACCACAAGCACAAACGTAATATTAAAAAAATATTACTCATAATACTTTAATATTACTTTACCTTGTGGTATGGCCCCTTATTTATTATTTGTTGGTTGGTGGGTTACCGAAGGACGTTTTCATTATAAACAACATATTCCCATATTAGCATGTGTCGCCGGGCGTTACGCTGGCGTCACGTCTCGCCGACGCAGAATCATTTGTTACAGCGGCAATAAAGCGGAGGATTAGGTGCCGGCAGAGGGCGCTGCTTGCTGACAAAGTTCCCAATAAGCCAGCTTCCTCCACCGACACTCAGGGCCGTCTCTACCCGGGGGTGCAAGGGGTGCGGGGGAAACCTAGGTCCTAGGGGCGCCACAGACCGTCTGATGCGGGGCGTCTTGAAATTTGGGGAGCTCCGAGGTTTTTACTATGTGGGCGCCTAGGTCCGGGAGATTATTCTTCAGCTACTCATCTCAAACTTACTAAACATCCACTTAACGCTCCGATGTCGCTCTGCCACTCAACAGCTAAATATTAATTATTTTACTAATTATGCACTATTTTATTTTGTGTAACATTTGTCTACTTTAATTATTTTTAAGCAAATAGTTATTTTATCTTTAAGTTTTATTTCTAAATCAAGTGTAGCGTGTGCTGCTTTTTGAATTTGTGCTGAGACTCTTTAGTTATTTTTTTTTATTGTTTACGTACTTGAGTAGTACTTTTAATTATTATTCTTGTTTGAGCCTTCACCTTGTTCGATTGGCATCACACTGGAGCTCTACATAGCATTAAGGAAAGGATCATTAAAAAAAGGTAGACCCCAAGCCGTGTTTGTTGCCTGATTCTTCTAGGATTGGTCGCGTGGAATCGGCGTAGCTTCACCTAGTTCCTAAGACGTTTCAAAGTGATCCTTGTGATTTTATTGAAATAAATGATTTTTGAATTTAACGAATCTACAAAACACATAATTCACTCATGTGAATTTGTGATGACAGAATTTGGTTTGATTTGTCGCTCGGCGGTGATTTGGGGGTACCTTAGTGCAAGATAGACTAGAGACGGCCCTGCCATTCCCGCGACACCGCGACTCGACTCGCCTTACAAGAGTAATGATGGTTAATTTTAATGACGCGTCGCCACAGTCGCGTCGCCTCCGCCCACGCGCGTGACCGGACTCCCAACCACCGATATTGGAAGACTCCACGAAACTCTGACGATAAATTTAGTTATTACTTGTGAAAATAGACGGAAGATCGCTAACTTGTCCTTAGATAATGGATCATTGCAGGGGACGTTTTAGTTACTTTCAAAAAAGGTCTCGTTAAAAGCCCCCATTATGTGAGGAGTTTTCCAATTGCGTTTCGGAGTTTTCAGCGTTTATACCGGAATTGGTGGTACAAATTTTACTTTAGTGGCAAAAGTTTAGATTATATCTAGAACCAGCTTTACTAATCAGCCCTTTATAAGTAATACGCTTTGCTTTTAGATAAGGATCGCTCGTTAGAGATTATGCTTAAAAAGATAATAAAGATGACTTTGTATTAGCGGAGACAGCATTTAATTAAATATTTAATAACTACTGCAAAATGTGGGCATGTGCCAAATATAATGTTTCTACGTACCTCTGACTACCTCCAGTAGACATCTTCAAATGATCTAAGCGTCTGGAGATCTGATAGGATGTCTACCGTACTTGTGGATTACAGTCGTGATCCTATTTATTTTTATTTTTTATTTTATTTTAAACTAGCGACCCGCCCCGGTTTTGCACGGGTTTAATACATATAAACCTTCCTCCTGAATCACTCTATCTATTAAAAAAAAACCGCATCAAAATCCGTTGTGTAGTTTTAAAGATATAAGCAAATATACATACATACATACATACAGACGCGGGAAGCGGAAAGCGACTTTGCTTTATACTATGTAGTGATAGATAAAATAATACTTTTCGACATCAGGCATATGAAGACCACAGCTGAACCTCCTAGACCTCCCCACCCCAATAACTTTTCTAGAACGAACAATCTTAAGTTTACCTTCTGTAAACGACGTACCTCGCGAACCTGAAACCAGAAAACCCATAGATTAAGTTTAAATATAGAAATAGTAAGAAAGTGTAGGTAGAAAAATAAAGTTGTCTGTACTCACCTTCACAGTACCTAATAAAATACAAAATACCCTCTGTTTGGGCATGAACGACACAAAAACAGTTGGTTATGTTCACCCGATACAATCACACTGTCGTGCGTGCTCAAATACTGGATTCTCTTTAAAACCTCCAAAATTCTTATCATTTTCTACGAATACTCACCACTCCACGCACCCTATCCTCTACAAAGTGGTCCTTCGAGCCGGATTCTACGTGGAACACTGTGCTGTATTCACCTAAATGTTTAAAACGCCACCGCGACGCAGCCGCCATTACGAAACTACGGTGCAAACGCGTAGCGCTTGGAAAAGGGAAGAACTCATGCAAAATATGATGAAAGAAGATCCACCACGCGATGTACAGTCGGAAATACTGAAGAAAGGAAAACTTGAAACTGCGTTTAGTGTCTTGTCAAGACCTAAAACTGAAGGCGATTGTTTGAAAAAAGACGCCCACAGTTTGAAGCCCGTTTCCTCCAAAAAATATTCCAACTCATCTAAGTCATTCGAAGCAAAAAAGAAACAATTACAGTTTGAAGCCGCTCAAAAGAAGGCTGAAATCGAAAAGGAAGCTATCGAAAAGAATGTCCAGCTAGAAAAGTCGTTAGTGGAACAAAAGTTAGCCGCGGAAATTGCAGCCTTAGAAAGCGCGTCATCTCAAAGCCGACGAAGCTCCCAATACCAACCCACGGAAGTAAATTCAGCTGAAAGAGTGCAACAGTGGCTCGAAGAAAGTCGTATTGCTGAAAATACAAAAAGCTATGCGGCGGATGCTAACCGCGATGACGGCGGGCGACGAAGCGTCCCACGTGGCAGCGATGGCGGCCGCGCGAACGACGACGATATGCAAAATCTAGTTAGTGCTATTTACCAATCTAACGTGCAAAATAAACAGTTAATGACAAGATTTGCTTCGTCAAAAGACTTACCTCAGTTCTACGGAGATTCTCTCGAGTGGCTGGCCTACAAACAAGCTTACGATGAATCTACAAAAATATGCAAGTACAGTGATGCAGAAAATATGTGGAGATTACGCAAATCCTTAAAGGGAGAAGCAAAAGAAACTGTTTCTTCACTTCTTATCGGGACCACGGCTCCGCAAACTATCATTGAAGCACTCGAACTCCGCTACGGCAGACCTGAAACAATAATACACAAAATTACATATCAACTCAAGAAAATACCACCACTATCGCAAAACTACCACCACGAAATTGTGTCGTTTTCAATCAAAATCAAGAATTTCGTGGCAGCAGCAAAGTCAATAAAACAAACTGATTATCTAAGAAGTCCTGAATTGGTGTCCTCCGTGCTCTCGAAGTGTCCAAGTGCACTCATCAATAAGTGGGCTGACTACTACAGTATGAACTGCAACATACAAAAGGCAAAATTAGAAGTACTGGCTGAATTTCTTTACAACGAAGCTACCAAAATATCAGCCGCAGGTTTGACTCACCTACATAGTCAATCTGACTACCGTAAAAAACCCGAAGAACGAAAATCGCACTCAGTTCTAATTAGTACAAAGCGTGACGTCACAAACAGCTGTAGATTCTGCAAGGTCGGTGACCACAAGCTACCTGACTGCGCACGATTCAAACGCGCGTTGACAAAAGACCGATGGCGCTTCGTACGAGTAAACAACCTGTGTCATAAATGCCTACTAGCTTCTCATAGCCGCGACACCTGCTCTGCAGCTTCCTGCCCCGTCGATGAGTGTAGCCTACCTCATCACCGTTTCCTGCACTGGAAACTCAAAACCAATGTAAATGGTACGAAGAGTGAAAACGAACCTACCAGCAGTGACAATAATAATATGTTAACCAGTGATAAAACAGTGGACGATAACTGCTCTGAAAATAAAGAAACTGTAGCTCATGCGGCGACCAGCACGAGCTCGTGTGTCTTTCTGAAAGTGGTGCCCGTGAACATCCACGGACCGAAGGGTGTATTCCTTACTCATGCACTCTTGGACGACGGCGCAACGGTATCGCTTATATCAGCTGATATCGCTAACCGGGTCGACTTACATGGACAAAAACAAACCCTCTGTGTTCGTGGCGCGTGGAATTCTGAACTTATGTGTAACAGTGAAAAAATAAAGTGTAAAATTACAAACATAAACAATGAACCTTTCGAATTAAGTGCAAGAAAAATAACTGAACTTAATTTACCGTTACAAAAGTTATCTAATATAAAAATAAATGACTATGAACACCTAAACCGCTTAGGCAAGTACATTTCGTGTAGTGAAAATGTGAGACCTACGATATTAATTGGTCAGGACAATTACCATCTTATCGCACCCATCAAAACAATTATTCGTAGCAAAAATGAACCTTGTGCCACACTCACACCGCTAGGTTGGTGTGTACACGGTGTATGTGATTTGAAGCTACAACATTCAAGTGCAAGATCGGAGTGTGCTATGATAACAGGGGAACAGCTGATGCCTCCCCCTGCCCACGCTTCCAGTTACAAGTCCCGCCACGCCTGCGCCCGCGCCGCTGCCAACTACTCCCCACTGGCGGTCACGCACACAGACGCCTGCGAGATTACAGCTGATGAGGCGCTACACCACACACTCACAAACATAAGCACAAAAGCTACGGAATGCAAGTCTTGTTATTGCAAAAATGATGCGATACACACGGACCTAGAGAGTGACGAACAATTACACGAACTTGTGCGAAAATCTTTTACGTTTGAAAGCATCGGTGTTCATCACAAGCCAAGACAAAACAAAGATGAATTAAAAGCTACACAAATAGTGGAAAACTCTGCAAAGTTAATAAACGGAAAATGGGAAATTGGACTACCGTGGAAAAATGAAAATGCCAATATGACGAGTTCATTCTGCAATGCTTATCGTCGATTGAAAACAATAGAAAGGAAGATGTCTGCCGACCCAGGTTTTGCCTCGAGATACAAAGAAAGAATTAATCATTTGTTCGTCAATGATTACGCCTGTAAAATCGATCCTAATGAAAATGACCATGGAGCTACGAAGATATGGTACCTACCGCACTTTGGAGTGGATAATCCGAATAAGAAAAAACTGCGTCTCGTTTTTGATGCCGCTGCTACTTCTGGTGGTAATTCCCTAAATGACTACTTACTTCAAGGTCCAGATTTACTTCAATCCCTACTTGGCATTATGCTACGATTTCGAGAACGACCAATTGGACTTACGGGAGATATAAAAGACATGTTTCTTAGAACGAAAATAAAAGAAGACGATCAAAATGCCCTGCGATTTCTATGGCGAGATAATCCAAACGAAAACGAACCCATACAAAAGTATAAAATGACGTCATTAATTTTTGGCGCCAATTGCTCTCCTTTCATAGCTCAACATGTAAAGAATTTGAATGCACAGCGATTTGCTAATGAGATGCCAGAAGCTGTGACAGCGATAATAAAAAGCCACTATATGGACGATTATATCGATTGTTTTTATAGTGCAGACACAGCCCTAAAAACAATGAGAGATGTCACCTACATACATAAACAAGGCGACTTTGAGATAAGAAACTGGACGTCCAACGAGCCTCAAGTATGCCAAAATATACCTAAAGAAGCCCTGAGTGAAGCTGTAGTAAACTTCAAAACAGAAGAGGACAATCTAAGCGAACGTATCCTTGGATTATTATGGTACCCGAAAACTGACAGCTTTGGCTTCAATCTATCACTACAAAAAATTCCAAAGAAAATATTAAACTGCACACAAGAACCTACGAAACGGGAACTTCTACGCATTGTTATGTCTATATTCGACATTTACGGTCTATTGTCACCGTTTACGATAAAGGCGAAGATAATAATACAAGATACCTGGAAGTCTACAATTAAATGGGACGAAAAAATATCTACTAAACAGTTCAAATTATTTCAAGATTGGATAACGGAACTTCACGAACTAAAAGATATTCGTATACCAAGATGGTATTTTCGTTCAAAATATTACTCGATAAACGAAAAAAGCTCATCTGATAAGCGAATTAGTTCGAGTGCGAGCGAGACAACAGAGTTGCACATATTCTGTGACGCATCGCCAGCCGCCTATGCTGCCGTAGCTTACTGGCGCGTACACACAGATAATTCTAAAGTACGCGTGTCATTCATCGCTAGTAAAAGTCGTGTTGCACCTATAAAACCTACCTCGATACCGCGGCTTGAACTACAGGGTGCTGTACTCGCATGCCGCCTCGCCGATATAATACAAAAAGAGCACAGACTGAAAGCAAGCAAAAGGCATTTCTGGACTGATTCAATGACTGTATTGCACTGGATAAAAAATGATACAAGAAATTACAAAACATTCGTCGCGAATCGACTTGGTGAAATCGATGAATTGAGCAAAATAAATGAATGGCATTACATACCATCAGACAGAAATATAGCCGACGTGGCTTCAAAAAATATAAATTATAAATTACACAAAGATTGTGAATGGTTTCAAGGGCCTAATTTCCTGTATGAGAAGGAATGCTCCTGGACGACTTCTGCACATGAAAAAGAAAAAATAAAAATTAATGAAGATATACTAGAAATGGTACATCATGTATACGCAACTGAGCGCGATAGCTTACCTGTTCCGGATCCAGAGAAGTTTTCTTCGTGGCTTCGCCTCCTGAGATGTACTGCTACCGTTTTTTTGTTCGTAGAAAAATGCAAGAAAACCTGTAAAGAAGAAATAGATACAGAATTATTACAGCGCGCAGAAATGTTATTAATTCGCTACGCACAGATGCAATCTTTTTCTACGGAAATACATTTATTAAAAAATAATAATAAAATACAACCTGATAGCCGATTGCGCACGTTGACGCCATACCTAGATGAGTGGGATATTCTACGAGTTGGTGGACGAATCGAAGCTGCTACTGACGTATGCTCGGACATGAAACGACCCATAATATTAGATGGACATCATCAGATTGCAAGGCTTATAACAAAGAGCTACCATGAAAAATCGGCGCATGGAAATAATGAAATGGTGGTAAACGAACTGCGACAGCGGTACTGGCTGCTAAACATAAGACCCACAGTACGTACTGTCGCATCTCAATGTTTGTTATGCCGCATTAAACGGGCTACACCATCTGTACCGCGCATGGCGGACTTACCTGAAGCGCGACTTGCTCATCATCAGCGCGCCTTCACTCACTGCGGAGTAGACTTATTCGGCCCGATGGAGATCACAGTTGGCCGACGTCGAGAGCGACGCTATGGAGTGCTTTTCACCTGTATGACTGTGCGGGCCGTGCATATAGAAGTGGTGCCATCATTGACAACGGACTCCTTCATAATGTCTCTAAGACGAATGGCATCAAGACGAGGATGGCCACAGCAAATGTACTCAGATAACGGCACCAACCTACGCGGCGCCGATACTGAGCTGAAAAAATCCTTTCAAGAACTGGATCAAAGCCTCATCAAGGAAGAGACAGCGAACCGTGGAGTGGCCTGGTATTTTTCATCACCAATCAGCCCACACAAAGGAGGTGCATGGGAACGACTGATTCGAAGTGTCAAGACAGCGCTCAAAACCATCCTGAAAGAAAGAGCACCGCGGGAGGAGACATTGGTAACCCTTCTAGCAGAGGTCGAAAACATGGTAAACAGCAGACCATTGACACACGTGAGCGTCGACCCTAACCACATGGAAGCTCTGACCCCGAATCATTTTTTAATTGGCTCTTCTTCGGGCTTACCAACACCAGGAGTATTTGATGACGGAGACCTGTATCTTAAAAAGATGTGGCGAACAGCACAGAGGCTCGCAGACTTATTTTGGCAACGCTGGGTCAAAGAAGTGTTGCCTGACCTTTTGCCTAGGCAAAAATGGTACGAAGAAGGAGGCAACCTTAAACCTGGGGACTTAGTCGTAATGATAGACCCAAATTTACCCAGAAACACCTGGCCGAAAGGTATCGTGGAGAGAGTCTTTCCCGGAGCTGACGGGCGCATCCGCACTGTGGAAATTAAAACCAAGCATGGAGTATTATTAACCCGGCCTGTGGCTCGCTTGGCACTACTTCCTGTGGAGAAAAGTGTCCCTGAAGTGACACTGGGTGGAGAATGTAAACGACGTACCTCGCGAACCTGAAACCAGAAAACCCATAGATTAAGTTTAAATATAGAAATAGTAAGAAAGTGTAGGTAGAAAAATAAAGTTGTCTGTACTCACCTTCACAGTACCTAATAAAATACAAAATACCCTCTGTTTGGGCATGAACGACACAAAAACAGTTGGTTATGTTCACCCGATACAATCACACTGTCGTGCGTGCTCAAATACTGGATTCTCTTTAAAACCTCCAAAATTCTTATCATTTTCTACGAATACTCACCACTCCACGCACCCTATCCTCTACACCTTCTTCACGATCTTATTACAAGTAGTAGTCGTCTTTAGTAAGTATAACATCGTTTCATAGCAAGTTTTGTTAGTAAAGAAGCTTAAAATTATACAATATCATGCTCGTAGATTACAACGATATTGAATTGGTTATGCTTATTCTATACACGATGTTTGCTATTGATATTACTACCTATTTTCCGATGATCTACACAATAATCTGGTAAATAGTGCCTTTAGTTTCGCTGATCAAATTAAATTCAAACTTCTAATTGAAACGTCACTACATAGTATAAAGCAAAGTCGCTTTCCGCTTCCCGCGTCTGTATGTAATATGTATGTATGTATGTATGTTTGCTTATATCTTTAAAACTACACAACGTATTTTGATGCGGTTTTTTTTAATAGATAGAGTGATTCAGGAGGAAGGTTCATATGTATAATAACATGCTACCCGTGCGAAGCCGGGGCGGGTCGCTAGTAAAGAATATTATGAACGTCAAATATTTACCAAATCAGTCGACTGGAAAATTGGCAGGTATAATAAATATTGAGTATGCAAACAGAGATCTATATAAAATTAAAGAAGGCCTCGGGCGACTGACCATTCGTCCATTCATCCGTTTGCGGGAACCAGCCGTGAATGTTATTTACAAATGCACCGCATCCATTACGTCGCTGTTGATAGAGAGAATGAAAATAAAAGGTATTTTCAACAGAAATTGCCGTTATATGGCCATATAATAAAATGAATAAATATTGGTGGTCGTTTCACACAGCGCGATCAAACCCTAAATTAAGCAAAGCTATGAGAACTAAATAATTGATAGATCTACTTACACCCAGACATAACAAACATCTATGTTCATCACACAAATATTTGTCCTGGGTGGGAATCGAATACCTTACAGCGCAGAAGGCAGAGCAACTACCAACTGAGCTGTGAGGCCAGTCGGTATTATAAGAACTACTAGTGGAAACCTCTCGCGACTTCGGTCAAGTGAAGCTATTTTCAAACAAACTTCAACAGCTGCTTCACCTCTTTAGGGGTTGAATTTCGGAAATTTATCTAAAATGGAATACACACTCTAAATTTCAAGTATCTAGGACTAGTAGTTTAGGTTGTGTGTTGATAGATCAGTCATGAATTTCCTATTGTTTGCCAATTCCAGTTTTAAAATTATAAGATTTTTTGAAGACCTTGTTATCTTCACAAAAATTAAATAGAAGTAAGTACCTTAGGCATACTCTCCATTAGAAAGATGTTTCGTTTAAAAACATAAATGTTCATAAAAAAAACATAGATCTTCTTGTTTCTTTAGAATATACAATAGCAATATCCCTGTAACAAAGAAGGTTTACCTATTATGCTGGCAGTAAACGGCGACACGGTGGTAAGTAACAGTATTTTCTAGTAGCAAATTGAATAAACACATCACCGCTTCCCTTAAACGACGAAAAGACAAGTCCAATAACGGCCCAGCCCCGCAGCCGATAAATATTCCGCTACGTGCCTCCAACTCCGCCGGTTTATGTGAGCCTGGTAGTCTAGTCATTTTCCATATCGTTTAGGTTGTTTCATTTTAACTGCGTTCTGGGCGGCTTATGAAATTGTGTTGCGTTTTAAATGGAATTTTTTGAACGTAATTTAAAAATTATATAGAATCACAACTTTAATCCTTGAAGAAGAGTGTGGGCAGAGGCACGTCCGAACATGCTTACATTTTTCAGTAGTTTCAAACACATCGTCGCTTATAAGAAAACTAACTGGTTTCTTGTGGTTTAAAGTACATTCGCTGATGTTGAATTGGCTCGTATTCGAACCCACGACAATCAATGAAAGTCGTTGTACGAGAATCTACGTGCTAATAAAAACTAGTATAGAAAAATATTTTTTGTAAACAACGTTTGTTAAGAAAGATAAAAAAAATAGATGATTCGTTATTTATTCTGCGCTTCTTCTTTTTATTCTGTTATTTATAACATATGTTGCTTTTGATGAAAGATAAGCAAAAGAGAAAAAGAGATAGATAAAAAGTATAGAATATCCAGAATGAATCTAAAACGAAAAAGCGCAGCTCATGAAATGTCTATTTTCTTTGTTTCACATTCTCCTCTAACCATTGTTAGACTGCTTGACTTCTAAGAACCATTAACTAATATGAATAATAAAATAAACATGTTTTGTTCTGCTAAACTCCAAGCTGCACTGGATGATCCTCATGGAAAGTCTTTGCTTGCACGTTTAGTTATTCTACAATTAGCAATTAGCTGTAGCAGTACGTGTACTATCCAGTTCAAATTTAATCTATGAACTAAGGTAACAACGTTACTTGGAAGTTTGTTGCGTCTAATGAAGCACAATATGTGTCGTCACTAAACGCGAGGATAAACTATAGTGTGCTATAATTGTTAATTTATTAGTGAAGGCAAATATTGCTTTATGCAGCTATGATATAAAACTTGCAAAATAGGTGTTATCCTAATAATATTATAAATGTGATAGAAAAGACTGAATGTTTTTAGTCTGTGATGTCAGATTGGTTGCACACCAGCGCCATCTATACCAAAAACATCCCTTTTGCGTTTTTTTATCGATTATCGGGCTGTTTTTCATATTTTAAAGTAGTCTATGTTTTATTCGGGCATTATATCTACATCTACATAAAATTTCACCTTAATCCGTTTTGTCCTTTAGGCCTGATTGAGCCACAAACATACATACAAACTCACAAACTTTTATAATATTATTAGGATTCCGCACACAAAAGAAAAAGGATTACTTAAATCAAAGTAAGTAAGTATGCCTAAAGGCTACATGTATCACATTTCCATTAACTGGGGCTAATAAATTTATTGTGAGGGAAGATTTTCCCCCCGACAAATTGCGTGGTAAAATTGACAAAGAGGCACACGCCTAATTTTCATATTGAAAAATCCAAAATGGCGTCGCGCCTACTTATACATATTCTGTTGTGCGAATTTTCGTTAGGGTCACGTATTGGCAGGGTATAACACGATTTATTTAAGACACTTGTAACGCATGTGGAATAAGGCTGAAATTATAATAAATAATAATGTACCTACTTTTAGCTAGGAATACATACGTATTATATCGTATGATAAGAAAATTTTAGGTATAGATTTTAATGCATCAGGACTACAATCTTTATAATATAAGACAAAGTCGTGTTAGTTTATTACTTACTAGCCGACCCGTGACAGACGTTGTCCTATCAAATTTCAATAATCGAATTAGTCTGTGATGTCAGATTTGTTGCACACCAGCGCCATCTATACCAAAATCATCCCTTTTGCGTTTTTTATAGTTTCGGGGATGTTTTTTATATTTTAATGTAGTCTACGTTTTATTCAGGCATTATATCTACATTTACAGTAAATTTCAACTTAATCCGTTTTGTTGTTTAGGCCGGATTGAGGAACAAACATACATATAAACTCACAAACTTTCACATTTATAATATTATTAGGATATTAGGATTAGAATTTTTATGATTTTTGTGTTTTTGGAATTGTCTTCGTCCGGAATAGGATAATAGGTATTAAAAAGTCAAAAAATTAAGGAAAAAAAATTAAAAATCTTGAAGTGAGTTCAGTTTGATATCATGGTAACGGGAACGGAATGGGATAGGGAACACCATCGGGAACTTCGCTGGATTAGCTTGTTTAAAATAAAATATGATCACGACTGTAATCCCCAAGTACGGATATACTCTCAGATCTCCCGACACTCAGTTCTTTGAAGATTTCTAATGGGAATAGTCAGAGACACGCCCGAACATACAATTGGTAGAACGGATTCGAAACTACGATATAAAATCGAGACGCCTTTCAATAGGTAAACACAGCTAACCTAGATTTTTTTGAGACGGACTCGTTAGAGATTCACATTCGTAATGCTATACCCCTGATGCATTGTCGTGTCACATGTGGAGTGATTATCAGAATTTATGAGGCACGGGTGGCACTGTGTGACGCACGTACCGCTTGTTCGAAGAAAAATACTCCGCTCTAAGAGCTTAACTATTGATGGATTTATGTATCTTCCTATGGTGCTTATAGACGAGCGAAGAAAATAATCGCTGGAATTTTATCTCAGAGAGCAACAGATATAAGCGAGAAATGCGAAAATCGCTAAAATATATTGAAATTCTTAAACGGCAAAACTAATTTATTACTTTTACCTTTGAAAAACAATCTAATTAAGAGAAATTTCGTCCTGTCTTTAAAGATTATGGGAGAATCTTAACGGGTAATGCGATTAGTACAAACTTGGAGTAAGCACTTTTCTAAGAAATGAACTATTTTCAGGGTGCATTAATTAAGACTTCTGCGGAAATCTGAAGACACAATTACACGTCTACTCCTACGAATGCTCTAGTAGAAACCAAATTGCTTAATGTTGAAGGATGTGCAACTTATGACTGTTTTTAGGGTTCCGTACCGAAAGGGTAAAAACGGGACCTTATTACTAAGACTCCGCTGTCCGTCTGTCTGTCTGTATGTCTGTCTATCACAAGGCTTATGAACCGTGATAGCTAGACAGTTGAAATTTTTACAGATGATGTATTTCTGTTGCCGCAAACGTAAAATATCACGTACAGCAAACGTGATATTTTTGCCGTTATTTTTATAGATTATGGTAAGGAACCCTTCGTGCGCGAGTCCGATTCGCACTTGGCCGGTTTTTTTTGTTGTATTCCTTAGTGTCAGGTGAAATTTAAAAAAAATCGAATAATTTGACAGGACAACGTCTGTCGCTGAGAGCTAGTCTATACTAATCTATACTTCTATACTAATATTATAAAGAGGAAAGATTTTATTGTTTGTTTGTTTGCATCGAATAGGCTCCGAAACTACCGGACCGATTTTAAAAATTCTTTTACCATTAGAATCCTACGTTATCCCTGATGAACATAGGCTATAGATTATTTTCAAAAACGTTAGGGATCCGTATGAAAACTTCGATAATGTAACCCAACGTGTGAAAAAAACCCCAAAAAAATCCTTATATTGCGTTTGCTGCAGAAATTATTGACAATAGAGCAAAGTGATGTACTACAGTGTTATAAAGGACATCAATACCTACAAAAAAAATTGTAATATCATATGTTTAACTATTAGGGATCCTTAATAAAACTTCGATAATGTAACCCAAGGTGTAAAAAAATTGCCATAAAATCATTATTAACCCCGTGCGACGCCGCGGCGGACTGCTAGTTACTTATAAAAGTGAGTTAATAATAAATTACTGTACAAGGCCATTAGACCTTCTAACTGGACATTGATATTCGAGATATTCTGTTTTATTTTTGTATTCCAGAGAGAATTGCAGAGATTATTACTGCTCAATAATTGCCCGTGTATTATAAGCATCTCAGAAAATATGACATCCGCTACCGGCAACTTTTATTGAGTCTCATCTTGCCGGTCAGATTTATTGTTCGTATGAAATTTAGGGGAGTCGTTTATTTTCACTTCCAGGTATTCGGGAGTTATTCAAATATACTGAGTCTAATATCTTATACCGGGGCACTGTGCCATTTCAATCTAATTTATTTCTTGATGATCGTTTGTTTTTTTTTGTTGATACATCTGTGTTTGACTGGCCTTACAGCTCAGTTGGTAGTGACTCTGCCTTCTGTGATGGATGTGGGTTCAATTTCCACTCGGGACTAACATTTGTGTGATAAACATAGAGGTTTGTTATGTGTCTGGGTGTTATAATGACATAATAAGTATGTATTTATGAAAAAAAAGTATATAAGTATTCTATCATAGTACAAGATTTGCTTAGTTTGGGGCTGGATGGCTATGTGTGACATGTCTACCAATATTATTGTTATTATTATTAATAACATTTTAGAAATTTAAATAGGATCACGACTGTAATCCCCAAGTACGGTAGACATCCTCTCAGATCTCCAGACGTTTAGATCCTTTGAAGATATCTAGTGAGGGTATTTAGAAGCAGGCCCAAATATTATATTTGGCACATGCCCACATTTTGCAGTAGTTAGGATTCCATACGTGACAGGTTGCAAGCCCATCGAAAGAATTAATATTGCGACATTTGTAAGATTTTAGTTAAAAATTCTTATCCAATTGACAGAAAGTTTTGATAAAACACGGAATCCAAAACAAATTCGACACAAAAGGCAAAAAAATATAAAACGTTTGAGCAACCCACCCCAATAGCGGCGAACTTATTGTCAGTTGAAAAGGTACCGCCGACTCAAGCCAGCCATTGTATATTCACACTGACAAATGCAACAAAAGAATTATTTTTGAAAGACTACTTTCCAAACTAGATCATTTGAAGAATATAAGTTGGTATGAAGAATACAGATGGCGAGGTGCGAATATTCGAAAAGTTTGAGTGGAAAAAGTTTCGCGAACCCAGATTTGAGAGTTCAAAACTCTATGCCCTCGGGACACCTGAACAATTGTAAGTTATTTATTGCTCAGAAATATCATTAACCCTTTTAAATATAACAGCTTTATAGAGTTTTGTTTGTCTGAGGTTCAAAGTTTTCTCGCGAAATTGATTAGGTTACACTATTTTTTCTAAAGAATTTTATTAGAGCTATTATAATTTTAAGGATTATTTAGAGACGGAGAGGTATAAAAGCAGTTTTTTAAAGCGATATTAATCGCTGCTAATATAAAACGTCAACTTTATCAAAGATAAAGTCTAGACTTTATCTTTGTAGTAGATAATTTTTTTTGTTGAAAAGTACCTGTTATCCCGTGTGTTGTACCCATTTTCTGTATCAAATCTGTATAAAAATCAATTGCTGTTCGTTAGTCTCGCTAAAACTCGAGAACGACTGAACGGATTTATCTTATCTTGGTCTTGAAATGTTTGTGGAGGTCTAGGGAAGGTTTAAAAGGTGTGAAAAATTCAAATAATTGCCGGGAAAACCCTTAAAACAGCACTTTTCTTTTTTCCATACAAAACTAACTAAAACGTAGAGTCAATTTGAACGGGAACGGGAACGGGAACGGAACTTAAGACAACATTTGTTAATTCTAAAGCGATACGAAGTTCGCCGGGTCAGCTTGTTTTCTTATAAATAAATATGTACAGTTTTGTTAAAGTAAACAAGAAAATGTTATCAATCCACACTCCATGGCTGAGTTCGCGCAAAATGCCAATCCTCAAGTTTGCTCTCTCAGAACTTTGCCAGCTTATTTCCACCAACTATTACTTATGAAAACTGAGTTAACATGTAAATCTAAGCCATTCCAAGGAGATCCCGCATATCTAAGCACTGTTTAATACTTCACGAATACTTTCTCTCTACATTCTTTTAGCATAATAATTTAGACTTACCCCGATTTGCCTTGAATAATAAAGAACCTGTTTAAATTATTGTATTCTGTGTAAAGTTAAGTGTTAGTTATGAAGATTGGATTGGATAGGAAGATTATATCTTATTTTATTAAATTGGGAATACATGTCAATAATTTACATGGTTTAATAAAGCTTTTAATTAAATAAATACCAGCAGGGTCTCGAGTTGAAATGACATAAATTGTCACCTATCACGGTGAGCCACAATTTTTGTATACATAATGATGATTCTCAAGAAGACCGCAATAGGATCTTATCGTGATTTGATACGATTAATCGGTCTGACCATCAACCGTCACTGGTGACAAGTTATACTGCCACCTTCCGAGGCTCGAGCGTTTAATTTTTTTTTCGTTCACTGGATAATATGTAAAATATATAATATTTCAGCGAGAGACTTTCCGAAGTTTTCTTTTTCATAGCTTCTCCAAAAATCTGAATAAATTGTAGCCAAATATATGCAAATACAAAAAGATAGCTTTTCTTCGGGAAAGTAGTGTTTAAAAGTAAGTTGGTTAACGGTTGTGAAGTATCCCAAAATTGGTTTAGTCGAGACCACGGCCAATTGGATTACTTAAGTTGAAACTTTTTAGCGGTGCTCATTCGGAAAATTGTAGATTTTAATTCTTCAGACATGATTTCGTTAACGCGTCCACTGATGTGACAGCTCGAGATAATTTTATCAAATAGTTATGTCTGAAAGACTATTTTGAATAGCAGTTTTCTAATAAATGTAGGTAAGGCTGCTTTGTCACTTTTACACATCAATACAACGTAAAAACGGAAAGGTGTAAAAGCCCTTACTCATTTTCCCATAGCAAGGCAACCCTAAAAATAATCACTGAACTTTGGGTAACTTTCGTACTAACTTACCTTAAATCGAAGGCCCCTTACGTACGAGTATTCTTGACTAGAAATCGTTACCTGAAACAGAAAAAGAAATCGTAAACAATACGTCAAAGGTTGGAGCCCGCATGACAGATGAATGAGATCACGACTTCTAGGCGCATGATGGATGGGGACGGATTGAATACTTGTTGGCTTATTATGTACGGAACCCCCGTGACGTTACATTATTTTGTGATATTAATGTTGCTACTCTGTATGGAGCACGCATGAGAATGATTGAAGAAGTAGTAAACAATTATTCATTCCTTTACCCTAATAGCAAAACAGACCGTGAACAAAACTGATCAACATATTATTTAGATTCGTTCAATAATGGAACAAACCAACTAAGCGAGTGTCGTAACTTTGATATTTTTAAGCTATTGCATAGCTTCTATCGCGGGCCTTGAGCGTGGAGACCGAATCCAGAAATTTCGTAACGAAAATTTACACAAAATTTTACGAGACACTCACACTCACGCAATATGCGTGAGTGTGAGTGTTAGAGATTTCTCTTTTTGGATTTCAAAAAATCGATTTTTAAAAAATCGATTATGTAAATTACACATATAAATCGATTTTTGTAAACTAAGTTTTCCGAACGCGAACCGAATCGTTCGTTGGCCATTTTCCCGGACGTGAACCTACATATAGTCGCCTCCCAAACGGAAACCGACTCATCGGTCTTGTCTCCGAACGCAAACCGAACCATTGATCGTTTTTCCGAACGTGATCCGACCAATAGTCGCTTCACAAACGGGAACCGACCCATCGATCGTCTCTCCGAAAGCGATCCGAACCATATAATTCGATTTTTTGGAAAATCGATTTATTTGTAGGGACAAAAAATCGATTATTAATTAATAGATTTTTTTCAATCAATATTACATCCCTATGACTCATGTCATGCCTGCTTAGAGTGATTTTCGCATTCCAGCGCCATCTAGTTTCATTTGATGATACTACGTTATTATAGGTGCTTTTCGCGGTCTCATGCGAAAGCTCGGGGTTTGAGAGGTTCGCAATTCCGCTGGCAGGTGGCGCTATTTTACCACTATCGGTAAATAGGTGGTACTTCACAGACATGATCGACTAAAAAGTTTGAAATTGAATTATTGAATTCATGTAGTTAGGTAAATATCGAATCCTGGCCGTGCATCAATGGATATTTCTGTTCGAAAAATGTATATGCGCGTTACACGTGCTTATAACGGTGAAGGAAAACATCGTGAGGAAACCTGTTAGTATTCTTGAAAGCGACGACGGGCTTGCAACCTGTTACGTGTGGAATGCTAACTACGTAGTTAGGTAAATAGGTAGGTTTGACATCTATCGATGAATAGCAGAACTTTTAATGACTTTTTGAAATATCACGCTTGTCTCTTTAGTTTAGCAACTCGCCAATAGGTGGCATTGGTTGTATCGGCGTTACTGCGCATGCCTAATCCCCCTCTTCCCCCGCAATCTAGGGATGTAAAAAAAAAAAAAAAAATTTTTTTTTTCTTTTTCTTTTCTTATCGGTCACCACGCTCAAAAAGTTGAATATCAAAGAAAAACAAAGGAAAAAAGGATAAATAAAATAAATAAATAAATAATTATAAATACATAAGTTGATAAAAAATGTTATGCAATAGCTTTACCGCGGCAGTCTCCGAGTGCCACACGTCTTTTTTATTATTATAACGATATGTTTTCATCTCTATTTCACAGATATACTAATGTTTTTGTTACACAGCTTGCAAATAGGGCTTTAACAGAATCGTGATAGCGTAGAACGTTCCACTGCAGCAATAAATATAAATATTCGAAAATACAGCGAAAACAAAACGTAAACTGCGACAGATAAAAGGATTGTCGGAGTATAAAACTTCGGTTGGAAAGTTTAGGCCGCGACCTCACTGCCGGTTGCTACGCGATAATGGCATGTCACTCATCCGACGTTGGATGCTACAGATTTACATTCAAGTGATTTATGACTTCTTCATAGAGAGGGGAAAAAATATACAACAAAATAAGGGAGCCGCCCACCGTTTCACTAACTTTCCGGCTGAATTGAAAATGTTCAGGAATTTAGTGATTGAAATTTATTTTTGAAGGTTTTTAGGGATTCTATTACTAAGACTTCACTGTCCGTCTGTCTGTCACATGGCTGTATCTCATGAACCGTGATAGCTAGACAGTTGAAATTTTCACTTATGATGCATTTCTATTGCCGCTATAACAAAAAATACTAAAAGCAATAAAATAAATATTTAAGCGGAGCTCCCATAAAACAAACTTTTTTGCCGTTTTAATAGATAATAATACGGAAACTAACGTGCGCGAGTCCGACTCGCACTTGGACGTTTTTTTATTATTTGGGTTGATGTCTGCGATAAACAACAGCAAAATCAAGCTGTATATATTTTCTGGAATACACTCTTAGTAATAAATGCGTCGAGTCAGCTTAAAGAACATTCGAAAGCTCATATCAATACGGTATATAAAATGAACTCTGCATTGGATAAACTTCAAAGAGTCAAAGCTGCTCCATTTGTTTGATTTTCAGTAAACTAGCTTAGAATAAAGAACTACTCGTAAGAAGCAAGTATTACTCAGAATGCAGTTATTATTTACTCACGAGTTTCCATTTTACTAAGGAAAAGAGTAAAAGCAGGAACTTGAATAATATATACCTTCATACGTAGCTGTTACCTAATCAAGTAATACTTTTAGTCTGGAGATATCTACTCGTATCTAGGTACGTATTGTGAAAATGTAGACATGAATAACGAGATCAGATCGAGCGATGCCCCAGACGTAGCAAATAGAAAAAGAATATCGAGTCTGTAAAAGAAATCTAAAGTATAACACCTCGAAGTTTATACGTGAGTTTCTTTGTGTATACGGAGTTTCTATGAAATTTTAAGGCTTATGTTGTTTACTTACTGTTAAGTTAGCAACTGTGTTTATTTGAACAAAACATATTAGTACTTTGCGCCGATCGACGACGAATAAACTATTTTTTATTTATTTTCAGGGGGGTTCAGCATGAACCACTATCGTATCGACAACGTATCGTCCAAATGCCAAAACGGACATTTTTAGTAAGTATACAAAATGTGTCAGATTTGACATTTGGACGATACGTTTTCGATACGCTATTAAGACTAGTAATAAATGTTTTTGATGAATGCAGAATCGTTTTTTCTCAATAACGGCAAAACATTCAGTTTTGTTTTTATGACAAAGATAACAATCTAGATAAATTACAGACAGAAACACGATTGGTGAAACTTTTCTTGATAGATTTATTTTCCAAAGTTGGCTCTTCAAAAATCTCTTCGTTTTAAATCAAAACTATGAAAAGCTAAACAGTTCATTTCTATATAATTAGTTAGATAATCATACTAGCTACATAAATTGTAGACAGTTTCTTTTTAAGATTGATGGTTTTCAAGATAATGCAGTTTTATCACTTTTTCTGTCCGGGTAGACTCGGCCCATACAAAAAACCACCAAATATCACCTTAAAAGGTTAGTGACCTAAGTAAATTACTTCGTTGTATAAAACTTCCAAGAAAAGCGACTTAGAGTTCGCTGAGTCTAGTCGACCATGAAATACCTATCATAAATCAGAGATTTCGAAGTAAACGGTGCACAGTCGTACATAGAAAAAATACATAGCTTCCAAATTGAAAAACCTCCACCTATTTTGGATGTCCATTATAAAAGAGCGAGAGTTCCTGGATTTTGTCTCCAAACTCGCATTTGTAAAGGTCATCCTTTTATCTCACAATTTGCAATTTGAATGCTCAGACAAATTAATCCAGCAAAAAATTAACCAAAAGAATATACAAAGCTTAGAACAACGGTCGGCCGAAATATGCGACTCGGGATAACATTACATTCTGCGGGTTCCGTACAAAAGGTGTTACGCTACATTATAACGGTTTTAGTAGACAAAAGTCAGGAAAAAAAACGGGAAGTTGTTCGAGAGTAGTGCTTATTTTAGCTGTGTCTGTTTCAAAATGAATACGGTTAATGCTTTTAACATTTTGCGCGTGCTTTCGGCGCATGTAACTCGTAGCTAGGTTTACAATTCAGTTACTATCTGATTTTATGTTTAACTTTATGTAACTATTTTTATAATTTGAAAAATTGTTGAATGGTAATTAAAAAATATTAATTTGACAGCAATTTTAATAAAAAATTTCATGTCGTCAGTAATGGTAAACAGAGAGCGCCTTTTATCCATTCCGCACACGGACTTCAATTCCAGCCGTGGTGCCTGTTATATCTTAACACTGAAAATCAGGCAACGCATTCAACGAAAAGCTAATTTTCGCCTTCGGGTCTCCAGCGGATACCCGCGGACGCGTGGAAAATAAGCGAGGATTTCCTGACGTGTTTCGGCTTGGGAGATAATAACCTGTCTCGCTTCCCGTCATGCTACTACTAAGACAGGCGAGCATTCGCGTCATTTTGTCACTAACGCATCATTTGTACTGTTTACCAGACCGTTATTGGTCTTGTTTTCGGCAAACGGCTGGCGTAGTACGCCGCCCTACGCCTTTAAGGCGAAATGAAAGAGCGTTTCGGTTCAGACCCGGGAATTGGCTGCCTTCATTAAGGATCTCTGTTTGCGCGTCTGGCGAAACAGTGTTATTTGGACTAATTAACTGGGCATTGTGATGTGATAGAGCGAAAATAACAAAAACATTAATCTCGCTAGAACCCTTTTATTAACAGGCAAAGGCTTTTTGTATTAAAATTGGGTAGTGGCAGTTAATTAAATATTACCTTCGTTAATAGTAAAATTAATCGTCAGACAATTTACCTGTTATATTTGGAGTGTTTTAGTGGTATTAGTAAAACAAACAAGTGGGACTAATTTTATTTTGTGGCTCAATTTGTGATGAAAATGCGAGCGCTGCAAACCAGCGAGTCAGCCAAATGTATATTAATGTGCGTCCCGAAACACAACAGTAATATTGTATTCTTTTTAAGCCCTCGACCTCGGTGTATTTTTCTACTAGTGTCAACATCACGCTTGTTTTGCAGTTCTAGTAATCTGATTTTACGAGTATAGAATGAAAAAAGACGCTGCATGAATATGAGTTTTCTCAAAGATTCCGTTAGGTACTCTTTCTTCATGATATAATATTGTGAAAGAAATCGCGATATCTAGGTATTGAGTTTGATGCACTTGTTTCAGTCATTAATAATTAAATATAATCACGACTGCAATCCCTAAGTATGGTAGATCTCCAAGTGCTCAGATCATCAAAGAATATAGATCATAATGATGTAACTAAATACAATGGTCTTAAAACACCTAGAACATGGTGACAAAAATTTACATTTGTGACCTTCATCTACAATAATTACAACACAAGTGCTACGAGCTACGTTACTGCTACGCCAGCGATTGCTACGCATCGATTGGTGCTACGCGTCGCATTAGTAATTATGGAACATTGTGTCTGTCAATTATTAGTAGGAAATAAATCACTACATAGCTTATAGGGTGGCAGGGATTTTTTTATCCAAAAACCGTGATTGGCACGAGACCGTATGGATCCACGCCCCGTCACGCCGCCGTCACGCGCCGTCACGCCCTACATGCACTATTTCACCTATATCTCGTGCCACAGTAAGAGTTATTATAAAGCAAAGTCGCTTTCCGCTTCCCGCGTCTGTATGTATGTATGTTTGCTTATATCTTTAAAACTACACAACGGATTTTGATGCGGTTTTTTTTAATAGATAGAGTGATTCAGGAGGAAGGTTTATATGTATAATAACATGCTACCCGTGCGAAGCCGGGGCGGGTCGCTAGTAAAAGATAAATGCATAAATACTAGGTATACTAAAAACTAATATATTTGAGAAAATAAGCATTATCAGGTTTCCATAATGACCTTTACGATAACACCATACCTACATTGTCTACTTATGATGTCGCTTACTAAGTTTTTTTTTAATATTATAAATGCGAAAGTCTGTGAGTGTGTGTGTGTGTGTGTGTGTGTGTGTGTGTGTGTTTGTTACTCTTTCACGTAAAAACTACTGAACGGATTAAAATGAAACTTTACAGTTATATAGCTTATACATCAGTATAACATATAGGCTAATTTTTATCCATGGGTACCACTCGCTGGGGCGAGCAGCTAGTATAATTATAAAATAAAATCCGCTCGGTGACCCGCAGAAATCAAAATTCAGTGTCATTTTATAAAAATAATCCGGGAATGTTGAAAAAGGCAGTACAGATGAGGCGGTAATTCTTTAAACCCTGGTCCGGGTCCAGTGATGACGTAAGAATTTTATTACCTTTCAGACTAGGGGGCTCCGTATCAAGAGGATTAACTTGTAATCCCATAGGAGGACCATATAGAACATAGACTAGTTCATAGAAACTCCATACCTATTGTTATTTTTTTGTTCCGAACTGAGATCTTATCTCATAAAACATTATTCTGGCGTATTGGTCGTCTATAATTTTATTTAATACTAGCTCATAATAATATAAACTTAATAATTTATTTTTTAATGTGACTTATGTCAAATTATTCTAAATTTCGCGGAAATTTCGAATCACTACATAGTATAAAGCAAAGTCGCTTTCCGCTTCCCGCGTCTGTATGTATGTTTGCTTATATCTTTAAAACTACACAACGGATTTTGATGCGGTTTTTTTTAATAGATAGAGTGATTCAGGAGGAAGGTTTATATGTATAATAACATGCTTAATATATTAGAAAAACACTGATAATTTTAAAATTTCAAATCAGCGCGACTTTTTTTTTAATTTTAAATGCTGTTAACGAGTATACAAAGACATTCTGTAATATATTTTGGTATCAGCTTTGCACCCCTGCGAAGCCGGGGCGGGTCGCTAGTTTATATTAAAATAAAGATAATAAAGCTACTGATCTATCAGAAGCTTTATTATGCTTTAAATATTTCGAAATGTTTTTAATAAGGCGAAATATTTTTTTAAAATTGGTCAGTCTTTAGGGATCCATACCCAAAGGGTAAAAACGGAATCCTATTACTAAGACTTCGCTGTCGGTCTGTCTGTCACAGGGCTGTATCTCATGAACCGTGATAGCTAGACAGTTGAAATTTTCACAGATTATGTATTTCTGTTGCTGCTATAACAATAAATAAAACAGAATTAAATCAATATTTAAGGGGTGCTCCCATACAACAAACGTGATTCTTTTGCCGTTTTTATAGATAATGGTACGGAACCCTTCGTGCGCGAGTCCTACTCGCACTTGGCCGGTTTTGTTTAGTTTTTTATTCAAACACAAAGAAAAATAAAAATATTACCTCTTTATAACACTAAGTAGTGAAATTAAGCGATACGTGATTATTTCAAGTTATTGTGAGGAGTTTCACTTCTATGTGGAATCGTTCATAAGTGTCAATACCATTCATTAAAATGCTCTTCCCAGCTTTATTATGTCAGACACAATGTTTTCGGTGGCTTGGCGTCAGAAAATGGTTTTAAATTGCTTTTAAGGTTGATTCATTTGGATACCGAGCGGTATTTAAATTATGATTCAGAAGGGGAGTTCAATATCTTAATTTTTTTGTTTTTTAAACCATATTGAATATATTGTTTGGACGTGCTTCTGACTACCCCTACACATCTTCAAAGGATCTAAGTGTCTGGAGATCTGAGAGGATGTCTACCGTACTTGGTGATTACAGTCGTGATCCTATTTATTTTTTATTATTTTATTTTTAAATCTACAAAATAAGTCCGTGACTTGTATTATATGGTAGTCTCGGATAATTTTGTCGCAACATTGTTGGTTTGTTGGTAGATGTAGGTTTTATATTTACGTATACAGCAGTTTTTATGTCAAAAGTTGTAAGAAAAATTCAAAACTTTACGTGCTTTTATTAGACACACCGTATCAACCTTTATCCAAATAAACAACCTCATTGTGAAGTAAATTTCATGTAGACACTATTTTGCATTTTAAATCATGCAATGTGACAGTATGGCTAAGGAGCTAACATGTAATTAAAAAATACAGTGTTAATGTAGATAGCGAGAAGGCAAGAGATGAGAGCGAGGGGAGTACGTCTACTAGATAAATAAATAAATATTGGTAGGCATTTCACACAGCGCCATCTAGCCCCAAACTAAGCAAAGCTTGTACTATTGGAACCAGATAAATGATAAAATACTTGTATACTTTTTTTTGTGGTAAATACATTCTTATTATAAAATTATATATTACTAGCCGACCCGTGACAGACGTTGTCCTGTCAAATTTCAATAATCGAATAGAAAAGACTGAATGTTTTTAGTCTGTGATGTCAGATTTGTTGCACACCAGCGCCATCTATACAGAATTCATCGTTTTTGCGTTTTTTTATAGTTTTTGGGATGTTTTTCATATTTTAATTTTCTATTATTTATTCGGGCATTAAATCTACATCTACAGCAAATTTCAACTTAATCCGTTTTGTCGTTTAGGCCTGATTGAGGAACAAACATACATACACACTCACAAACTTTCACATTTATAATATTATTAGGATATTAGGATTAGGATGCTCACACAATAACATGACTCTACTCTACTCTACTCTACTATAAATCTACAAAAAAACAACTCAAGGTAAATATTTTAGTTGGCGTAATTTAAATCCTTATAAAAGTCAGTTGAACTACCATTCGGTTTGAATTTGAATTGTTTTAGGAGCGGTTATTCAGAAACTTTTAAGTCTATTAACCGCATAATTCTCGTACTTTGAGCAATAAAGATTCAAATTATTGCGCTAATTTTGCGGCAACCTAAACTATTGTCACGCGTTTACTTTGAAAATGTTTTGCATTCAATAAAAGATTGTTTGAAATGATACAAGTATTTTTATTGATGTTGCACGTTTTGTTCGATGTTAATGGGTTTGAATCTCGGCCGAGCAATGCTTCTGACTACCCCCGTTATATATCTTTAAAGCTTAGAGATCAAAGCTCAGTACTTATAGATTTTAGTCGTGATCCTTTTTTAACCGACTTCAAAAAAGGAGGAGGTTCTCAATTTGCCTGTATGTTTTTTTTATATTTATGTTCCTCGATTTCTCCGGCGTTTGTGGAGGGATGGAGGGATTTCCATTTTTTTTTATTTAAAAGCCTATACTTCCGAGTTGGTCCCATTACCACCAAGTCAGTATCTTATGATGGGGTCCCAGGGAAATAGAGAGAAACCTTCAAAATTTATGGGCATGGGCATGTTCAACTATAGACCTTGCCCTTCTTTCATTGGCATACATGAGGAGTACAATTTTTATTTATAAACATGAAGTTAAACGTAATTATTAAACCTATGCAACTATCCACTCTGATATACCACCACGTTTGGAATCATGTTTACATGACACAGCAAAGTGCAGTCTTAAATCTGGATTGTGAACGCTTCCGGCTGGGATAATCAACTGTACTGTATTAAAGCTATCAGTCACGTGACGGATGACGTGAGCGTGACGTCACAGCTCATTACTATTCCGGTTCATAGAACTGTAGTTAGCCAGGTTTAGAATTCGCTGTTTCATCTATCTATAGCTATTTCGAGTAACATTTAAATCAATATTTGATGTCTAGTGAATGTAAATGCTAAGTGTGTGTGAATGTCACTGTCTAGTGTCAAGTGACACGTTGGGGCTGTCAGACTTATCCCACGTTTTTTACCGAGTAGTTTTTAGAACTTAATTTTGTGTCAAGACTGCGTCTAATGAAATATTATAAAACTGATAAATAATGTAGCATTAATTAAGGTGAAAGTTTTGACTTTTTGATGGGCTGAGTCTACCCGGATAAGACAGAAAAAGTGATAAAACTGCATTATCTTGAAAATCATCAGATTTAAAAAGAAACTGTCTGTAATTTACTTAGCTAGTATGATTATCTAACGAATCTTATAAAAATTAACTGTTTAACTATTCATAGTTATGATTAAAAACGAAACTAGTGTTTATGACGAGCCAACTTTGGAAAATAAATCTATCGAGAACAGTTTCACTAGACTGTAATTTATCTAGATTATATTTTTAAGTTATCTGTGTCATAAAAAACAAAACTGTATGTTTCGCGGTTGTTGAGAAAAAACCATTTTGCATTCATCAAAAACATTGATTACTCGTATTGATTGTTACGTACAGTGAGCGAATGTTTTCAATACACAATTCTTGTGTTGGGAAACTTTAATAGAAGTGACATCACAATGACGTCACAAAAGCTCCGAATGCATCTACGCTGCTCCTATAGTTTTGATTCCCCATCAGATGACGTCAACCAAACCAATATTATAAAACATCGCATCATACCAATAAATATATATGTACTATACGTAATATTCAGCTAGGAGTAGAGATGATGTCATCATTGCGTTGTTTCAATCTTCAAATAATGCAACCCCCTGCGGCTAAGCCCAGCACATTAATGCCTATATTCCAAACAAACATAACCAATTTAAGTGTTAATGCGCATTTTTCCCTGCGCTGTTTAATCCAAATCGAATATTTGAGTAAAACGAGTACCATAAAACATGATTAGTGGTTATGAGGGGGCGACCGACGACACCGCCTAGAGCAAATATTGTGAGCCTACCCAAACAAGTCTGGGCCGCAGTAAAAATATACATCGAAGCAGTTATTCTAGGAAAATAGCCGATTAGTTTTCTTTTATATCACTTTGAGGCCGAAAAAGCCATGTTACTACGCATCAACTATAGCTACGAACACCCTGCCTTACGTCTGGAAACTTGGGCAAACAGGTGTTCACCAGTAACACAGCAATGCTTGGCGGCAAAAATAGGTATGGTGGTAGTATCGAATGCATGCGTACATAGATTATTTATGTCGAATGTTGTACCAGGCGACGAAACAAGGCTATCAACGCCTGGATAGATCCTTATTACGTATAAACGTATGCCATCAAAAACAAAACTTATAAAAAAGGCCAAGTCTCGCAACGCAACAGTTCTTCTACCGTAAAAAGTTGTGAAATCCATGTAATACCAAGTCGGTTAATTTATTCAGTCTCTACTTTAAGGATCCTTCTGTCTCATGTTATTACGTAATTAGTTAGTTAACCTTTACGAAAATGCAAACAAGCATCACAATTCCACAACCCCAATGGCGGATCATATCTTTCTGAATGCAACACTATCCGACTTTATGTCATAATTATGTCGGGTTTGCCCTCCGGCTATTGGAATCGCCCAACAGCATCAGCCAGACAATATGTTTTCAACCATATAAAAACATAGGCGATTTTTACAAATGAGATTTGAGTATTCCAAGGCAGGATCAGAGTCGGAACGACAAAGTGTCTAGCTAGCCAATCTGATAAAGATTGGTAAGAATCCCTCGTACAAAATATTTTTTTATTTTAAACACTGCATCACTCGACGTGTATCTGGTTGGAGAGATCCTCTCTTGGATTCAAGTCTAACAAAGTCGTAAGTTTAGTTGCTAATAATTAGATGTCGTCATCCAAAAATTGTAGCGCGTTAATTAAGATATGAAGAAGCTATGTAGGATAAACAGGAGCTCTCCGACCAGGCGTCTGTCAAAAATTATCTTCTGAAATGTTATATTTAAGTGCATATTTTCTCGACCGTGCGCTACAGCTGTGTTAAGCTACCTTATATTAAATAAGGATCATCGCATTAAATATTATACTGAGATAAAATTCGCAGTCCGTATTGATATACTCGTAAAATATACCAAAAATTGACACCATATGACACGTCAAAGTCAATTGTACGGATCGCCTAAGCATACATCACTAAAATAAAACCTATACGGTGCAGATGCACTTCAATGCGCTTAAAGATAAAACATTGTTCGTTTTTATCGGTTATCTAATTGATGAATATTTTTGTATGTTCTGAATTGTTCTGTGAATTGATGCTGAAGTTAAAATCGCGTCCCGTGGTTCAATTCTCCCAGCTTGAAGGCACGCCTGCGTTAATTGGATGCACTGACCGCGGGATGGGAATATTTATCAAGCCATGTATAGCCGGTATTTTCAGGAAGTCAATTGTCCAAAAACCATCGATGAAAAATACTTCAATAGACCCCACAATAGGCTAGTTTAAAGTCTGACCAGTCTATGAATAAATATCATACAACTTTTGTGCAGATTTATATAAAAATGTGATTTTTACACTGTTTTTAATTTTAAAATAAGCTTGTTGAGTCTATGATATATTTCATTCATAATGTGCTTATATTTGTGGTGGTAAGGTGTCATATGAAAGGGATTTGCTTTGATTTCAAAACGATTATTATTGAAGTTTTAGAGAAATAAGACAAAAAAGAATGTACATAAACTAATTGAAGATGAACTCCCATTTGTTAGACTTTCAATGACTTTGTAGTTCAGTTAGGATTGGAATTACTACATAACAAAGCTTCGCGAGATCTCATTTTGGGGAAACTACTAAGTATTATTAGTTTGAGGTAGGTATACATAAGTTGTTTGAAGCCTAAGTTCCTTGAGCGACTGCGTACTGCGTACTTGAGTGTACTGCGGCGTCCTCCTTCGCCGTTACCGTCAAATGGTTATGGTTAAGACGAGTAATAAAAGTTTTTTATTAATGCAGAATCGTTTTTTCTCATTAACCGCAAAACATACAGTTTTGTTTTGTTTTTATGACAACTAGATAACTTAGGGATATATATAATCTAGATAAATTATAGACAGAAACTCGATTGGTGAAACTTTTGTCGATAGATTTATTTTACAAAGTTGGCTCTTCAAAAACACCAGTTTCGTTTGAAATCAAAACTATGAATAGCTAAACAGTTATTTTTATATAATTCAAAGTAAATTAAAGACAGTTTTTTTTAAGCTTGATGGTTTTCAAAATAATGCAGTTTTATAAATTTTTCCGTCATGTCCGGGTAGACTCAGCCCATAAAAAAAACCAAACATTTCACATATCACCTTATTATTATTAAATGACAGTATCACTACAATTATTTGGTAGACAACTACTGTCATTTGACAACGTTCGCTTAATAAATCGAGGCTAATGATCCAGGTATTATTCTTTGAAGAATCATTCAAGCGTCTCAAATTCCCCTGAATGCGGTGGAGCAAATGGTAACTGTTAATTGATAATATCTATCAATAGCATACCAAACACGCCAAATTAACTATGATCGATGCGTGTATATGCATACCTATCTATAAGCACACTTAGGTTATAGAAATCGGTTTCAACTATCATATTTTATAGATTTTTTATAAGTATAAATGTCAAGTTATCACTGTGAACGACTCTCAGTGAACATACACAATAGGACTAGTTTGATTTAGTTATTAAACTATATAGACTAACGGTCCTACGGCCTATGACTCAAAAGAGATAGGCATCTCTTACCAGATGAAAGTGGTATAAAGACGATAGTTGTATTGTCATTCCCAGTACTTCATGCAAACTAATAAATATATATTATATTATAATAAATATATGTTTACGAGTATGTAGGTATTTAAGACTAAGCTATATAAAAATGCGCGGAAAAGAACACACTAATAAATAAAGTCATCCAATGAATGTATTTTAAACCCAATTCTCTTTTGTTTACAGTCACATTTCCCACAAACATCAAGCTAACACATTATTACAACAACGGGAAATTACTCACGTAAATGATAAATTGTCAATGAGTAGCGCGCGCGTTGAATGGTCCACTCACCCTGAAGAAGATTCTCTAGATGAATCGAAATATTGTCGGTGTCAATATTGACAATTTATCATTTACGTGAGTAATTTCCCGTTGTTGTAATAATGTGTAGTACAACTCACAAAAGTTTTGAAAGTGAAATAACATCAAGCTAATCTTCACGGCAAATGAAAATCGTAATCAAGGAACACAAAAGTTTGCCATTCTCATTTTGTACAATTGCCCAGTCCCGTTTTAAAAGTCCCGATCGGCCCCGGCTCCCTTAGGAGGCTTTTTCAATTTCGCTGCTTAATAGTCTGTCAAACAGTGTCTATTCAAAGTCAACTATGACGCGGCGCAGACTGAAAATCTCCTTAATTTTAGGGCTCAGCTTCCGGCTTGCAATAATAATTAATCTCCTTGTTAATTAGTGCTGAACAGTTGCCGTAAATCAAGCTGGCGTCATTCCACTATTGTTTTATTGTTTTTGTTTAAACGCCGTCGATCACAAGATAACAAGGTTCGCAAACAAGCAATTAGTACTGTTTATGAAGATTTTACTGCGCGGCTGTCCTAGTTTCACGACTTTGAACGCGTGGTGGGCGTGTAAAACTGAGACGTTCATGGTGCGACTTTTAAACCCACAACTGGACAAAACAACATGATCTGTAAATATTTTTCCTTTTCTAGCTCAACGTATGCTATATTATGTTTGGGTTTGGTTTAAGGTTTGGGGTATGGCTTCAAGCTTTACTTAGTTTGGGGCTAGATGGCGTTGTGTGATAAAGTCCACCAATATTTATATTATTTTGTTGTTTTTCAAAACATATAAATCTGCCTTGTCTTTATTATATTTGCAATATTATTTAAAAGCAAACACAAATCGCTTCTTAAAAAAAGTTTTTCAACAAAAACTATTACTTTGTACTATCGTACAAACAGGAAATAGAAAAGCGCATTCACGCAAATCAGAATCAGCAAAAGGCAATATGCTCTGTTGTCTTACAAAAGGCAAATGTTGTGAATAACTCGAAGCTGTGTATGGAATCTGCTGCGAAATATCTATGAGATTCCACGTCCACGATGCCAGGAAGACTGACACACGGGTATAGTAAATAAATAATGTAGTTACAATCGAGTTTTGAAGACATAAAGAAATCGATATTACTCCTAGCTGAAGTTAGTCGATTATTCGATCATTAAGTCTCGGCATTAAGTCCGCCTTTTTGTATTTATTTTATACTAGCGACCCGCCCCGGCTTCGCACGGGTAGCATGTTATTACACATACAAACCTTCCTCCTGAATCACTCTATCTATTAAAAAAAACCGCATCAAAATCTGTTGTGTAGTTTTAAAGATATAAGCAAACATGCATACATACATACAGACGCGGGAAGCGGAAAGCGACTTTGCTTTATACTATGTAGTGAAGTGCAATTAAAGTATAAATAAATAAATAAAATTGTTACTGATTACGATCCGATGACGCGGTCATCCAATCCAAATGTGTCATAAATAATTACGGCGTATGACTATCAATCCTCCTTTTTTAAATAAAAATAAATAAAATAAATATTGGTGGACATTTTACACAGCGCCATATAGCCCCGAACTAAGCAAAGCTTGTACTAGGAGACCAAGATCTATACATCTTTTTTGTAAATACATATTTAAGATAAACTATGTTTGTTAAGGTAGAATCTTGCAACTCAATTTTGAAGCAGTTATCTTCGACCCATCGAGCTGAAATTTGGCATACTTAAATATGTAACTTCGGTGATTATGCAATAATATGATGACAACGAGCTGATCTGATGATGGAGTCAGGAGCTGTTCAACGGAACTCCTCAGAAAATAGTCTGATTGAGATAAAACTTTGCATACCTATCAATCTCCAATTATAATGTAAAATTATGATACCAGCGAGCTGGTCTGGTGATGAAGCTCGAATGTAGTTATAGGAACTGCCTAACTAAACAACTAAATAACCTTAACCTAAATAACCACGTCATGTTTGGGCTCGTTGGATTTGTCTTGACGAGTACTAGAGCCCTAGAATTTATAAAAGCTTGATTATAATAATATATTTAAAAAAAAACTTATTTTGTATTGGTTTCGATTCAAAATAATCCACAAGCGTCAAACCGCAAGTTATGATTCACGGACTAAAGCTAGAAGTGACTAACATAAATCTCAAACAAAACAAATTACACGAACTTGCATCCAACCGCACGGGCCGTGTGTACAAATGTTACCTGAACTGAAACAATGTTTATTACGGCCGTGTAACCACTGACTTGTGTAGCAATGAGAATTCAACCAAATACTAGCTTGAAATGCCTTTGTTTTTGAATGTACGAGTAGTAAATAATTTGTATTAAGGTAATATGTGAAATGTTTGGTTTTTTGTATGGGCTGAGTCTACCCGGATAAGACGGAAAAAGTGATGAAATTGCATTATCTTGAAAACCAGCAAACTTAAAAAGAAACTGTCTATAAATTACTTAGCTAGTATGATTACCTAACGAATTATATAAAAATTAACTGTTAGCTATTCATAGTTTTGATTAAAAACGAAACTTGTGTTTTTGAAGAGCCAACTTTGGAAAATAAATCTATCGAGAAAAGTTTCACCCATTGTGTTTCTGTCTATAATTTATCTAGATTATATCCTTAAGTTATCTTTGTCATAAAAACAAAACTGTATGTTTTGCGGTTATTGAGAAAAAACGAATCTGCATTCATCAAAAATATTTATTACTCGTCTTAACTTTAAAATACGGTGCCGCCGTGTTAGGTGTAGGCGAGCCTTAGTGGAAGGTTCCTTAACTTTTAATCCAAAGTACGTGGTCATTCGATTCCAAGTAGTGCACCAATGGATTTTTCTGTTCGAAAAATATCCGTGCCTCGACACGTGCTCAAGACACTCAATGAAGGAGGAGGTCGTGAGAAAACTAGTTCATTCTTATAAGCTATTTTCATAGTTAACATTCCAGCTAACTACTTCAAAAAGTAGGCTAGGCATGTTTGGAAATATTTCTAACTAATTTCCTTAGACAACTTCAATAATTAATTGTCTGAGAGCTTAGAGTTCTGAGATGATATCTAATATGATTAGGGATTTAAAGTCATAAACCTGTCTTCTATTATTTTGTACATTTCCCACTTCTTGCGCCGAAATTAAGCAAATCTTGTGTATACGTTACTTATAGTGACGAGGATGGATAATATAAGGAATGAGTATATCAGAGGAAGTTCGAAAGTGGCGCCTGTGATGGAAAAGATGAGGAGCAATGGCTTAGCGTGGTATGGGCATAGGCATGTTATGAGGAGGGAAGAAAGTCATGTAACGGAAATAATGTTAGGAATGAATGTGGATGTAGACGTAAAGGTAGGCCAAAGAAAAGATGGATGGACTGTGTGAAAGATGATATGGGTAAGAAAGGAGTGAGTGATGAGATGACGATGATAGAGGGAAATGGAAGAAGTACACGTGTTGTTCCGACCAAACTTAAGGCGCTCCCAGTCGACGATTGTGTTTGTTCGAAACGAAAAAAGAAATACTTCTGAACAAGCCACATCTCCTATTTTATAATGTATAGTATATGTGAATAAAGATGTACCCATCTTTAATCACTTCGATAAATAATCCTACCGACCGCTACAATGACGACAAACACACGTCGGCGCGTGGTCCGCCTTAGCTTTTCGAATAAATTAATGATATAAATTATTTATAATTACTTATCAAAAATCTATTCTAATAGAAATCTAGATCTACATATTACCTATCTTTAACAATAAATCACAAGTTGATTTTAATAGTAGGTATATAAAATATTTCGTTCATAAATTCTAAAACGTATCATTTTGAAATAATATCTTTATCGTGAAAAGTTTCTGCTATTATGTTTTCAGCTTAATAGAAATCTAGGTAGGAACTTGAAGTAATATACTTATAAAAATAGGAGATGTGGCTTGTTCAGAAGTATTTCTTTTTTCGTTTCGAAAAAGAGCAATCAGCGACTGGGAGCCCCTTAAGTGGGATAAGGAGGAAGATGATGATGACGATGACGAGTACAATGAGAACCAGACAACTAACAAAATTTATATATTTCATCGTAAATTCATAGGTAACAAACAGAGATGTGAGGCCAGTCAATTCACTCCTACTTACAATATCTTTAAAATTAGAATATTCAGATTAGACACAACTGTATTTCTTCTTGTCCGGTAAAAGAAAAAATAAATGTTAAAAATAGCAGAACATTTAATAATTTTAGAAGTCAAATAGACTTCTAAAATGATTACAAGTATATTTCAAAGGTGGCATTTTTATAGACTTTTTTTATTATGACGGAATTCCCCTCAAACGTTTCACTTAAAAAGTCGAAATTAAATTATCTAATTAACATGACTCGGGGACATCGAGTGAATGAAGTCATTTGGGGTGAGTTACGGCGAGGCTCTTATAAAAAGTCTCTTTAAGGATCACAATAAAAAGTACTTTGATTATTCCCACCTTTCCGACGCTCTCTGTCCGAAATGCGGTCGTAAAACAAATTGCGGGAAAATAAACAGAGACATACTTTTACCTAAATTACATTACTTTAATTACGTCTCATAGCATAGCTATAGTTTAAACTTCAGATAAAACTCGCTTCTGGTCGCTTTGCTCGCGCGATGTCCAGTTAAAAAGACTAGAAATTGTCACCAATCACAATGACTCTGGTGTCTATGGTATCATTTTCCACTAGACTAGAGGCTTTGGATTAATTTTGTGTTTATAAAAAAGTGACCGGTGTCAATCTATGCTAATCTTCCACTAGACTAGATGGTCCGGATTTTAAAGTGAACATATTCAATTTTATGTTTATAAAAAATCCTAAAATAAATAACCTAGGCATTTGTGGTATTTTATTACACTTTGATCTCTTGTTGAAACTTTAAAGGCGAATGCGGACAATCAAAAACATAAATAGTTAGACAACTTTTTATTTCAATCAGACAATAACTACCTATTTTTAAAAACCTAGTACACCAGCATTACCTTTCTTCACTCTAGACTTGTTGTATCACTTTATATTTACCTATTGATATGTGAGTAGATATGTATACTCTATGTTATTTATGTTCTAATATATTATTTATGTTATTTATGTATTTTATTTGTTTGTATATATATATTATATATTATATTTAAGTAGATATCTTCCTTTTGTATTTATTTTAGTTTTTGCTTTTTAACCACCGTCTTTTTTATGTTAAGTTCTATCCTATCCATCCAAAGAGAAGAGAATGGAAGAGATCGCTATACAGACGCGGGAAGCGGAAAGCGACTTTGCTTTATACTATGTAGTGTTTTCAACGGTTTATGTAAGTTTTAACGGATTAAACAAGCCACGTGACCATTCAGTCCTCTCACTGACAAATAAGTTAATTTCCGGAAGCGCGCGGCAATGGCTCGGCATTGTTTGTCTGTTTGTCCCGGCTTGATTACAGTCGGCCATCGGGCTCCATTCATAAACAGTGTAATCAGCAGCCAATCGATGGTAAACAATGTTCACAAAAACCATTAGCCGATAAGCGTTTTCGAATTGGTCTGTCATCGATTTCTGATTCTGTACTGAAGCTATTTTGATATTGGTTATTCAAGCACCTTTGTACATGAAAGGTACTGCAACAATATTGATGGCAAATTTGAATACAAGTATTAAATTACAATTTCTTATGGTTAGGTTTTCTTGCAACCTATCACGTATGGAATGCTAACTACTGCAAAATGTGGGCATGTGCCAAATAGACATCCTCAAAGGATCTAAGCGTCTGGAGATCTGAGAGGATGTCTACCGAACTTGGGGATTACAGTCGTGATCCTATTTCTTTCTTTCTAGGCGGTTGTAGCCAGCGATGGATTGTCAGCTTAGATAATCAAACTTCTATGACACCACCATCTCCATTTCGCAACCAGCACAACCCTACTAGCATCAAAGACGAGAAAACAAGTTCAAATTGTCACGAAAACATTTTATTCCAAATCCGTTAAATAAAAACGTTTAAAATAAGTGGCCGTGCAAAAATAGCTCAACTTAACGAGTTAAAATAATTTTCCCTTTTCTGGTACGAAAAGTGGCAAAGGCGACTCCACATTGAAGGCTTGAGCGAAAGCGAGCTAAATCAAAAGAGCCCGTATTCAGGCAAACTAGCTATCTTACTGTGAATGAAGCTTATTACAGCGTTTGACGCATTTTAAAAAGGCGTTTTGCAGCAAAATACGCTGAACGAAGGACAAGTGCTACGTTTACGAGATGTTTGCGTTTATATTGAAATAAAATAATAATAATAATAAATATTGATGGTCATTTCACACAGCGCCATCTAGCCCCAAACAAAGCAAAGCTTGTAACATGGGAACCAGATAACTGATAGAATACTTATATACTTTTTTTGTTCTAAATACATACTTATTATACATATTAACACCCAGACAAACCTCTATGTTCCTCACAAAAATGTTTATTCCGGGTGGGGATCGAACCCACAACCTACTACCAACTGAGCTGTGAGGCCAGTCATCTGTTTGTATTTATTATACTAGGTGGGCAGTACATACCTACACAGAAAAAAATGCCCATACAAGATCTATAATACTAGCAGACGCGCGACAGACGTTGTCCAGACCAACATTGAATAATCGCATAGTTACTATGACGACTGATGTCAATACTGATGTCAGATTATTTGCACACCAGCGTCGTATGTACCAAGATCATCCCTTTTGCATTTTTTAATCATTTTGGGGATGTTTTTCGTATTTTAAAGTAGTCTATGTTTTTTCGGGCATAATATCTATATCTACAGCAAACTTCATCATCATCCGTTCTGTCGTTTATGCCTGATTGAGGCACAAATATACATACAAACTCACAAACTTTCATATATATATAATATTATAAGGATTAGGATTTAAATCGAAACAGCCGTTACGGCGTGCGACGTGATTAATCCATAAATGTAGGTACAATTATTTTTTGCATTTGTAATATATATGGCAACTTGCTAATGTTAGTAGCTCGATACCTACTAAAGTTTATAAATGTCTATACATAGAACATTTTTGAAGTGTGTAGTGTATACGAAAACAATAAAGTTATCAACGTGTGCGTTAGCGAGTGAATACGAGGATATCCGAACGATCACCGGATCACTCAAAGCGAGGCCTCAAGGCGGAGCGGTCACGTCTGATGGATATATATCATTCGAGATGTTTTATTTGATACCCAAGCAACCTGTACAAGTGGCGACCTTGCCAGTGGTTACAACTATTTACGTAAGTAAACAAAAAATAAAACACAAAAAAAAAAGGTAGATCAACGAGTCGAAACTGTTTTGTCTTACAAATAAAAGATGGGAAACTTACTAGATTGTTATTACAAATAAAATACGAACAAAAATCAAAGTTAATGTACCTAAAACGAAAATCTAAGATAATGTACCTAATTATTATCTTTCTAAGGTGCATTTTATAATGATTCTACTAGCTTATCGGACTAGTAGGTAAGAGGAGCGCATTTATCGCCTCCATACTACCTTCTGGTCGACTTGTTATCATACATTTTGCATTAGAATTTCATATCGTTTATTCACACCTACCTTCTTTGATAGGCAGTAAACTTAGTAAGTATGTATCCTAGTCTGATATTGTAAGAAGGCAATTACTGTTTTCGCGTTGGTTGGTACCTACGAGTGGGCATTTTATTATGCCTGCATAGAAAAACGAGATGTGTACAATGTACATAGATACAGTGGTACCTCAGGTTTGAGTCTCCGACAAAATATATTAAACGATTTGTAACCATAACTTTTAAGTTATATAACAAAACTATTTATAGTTTTGTCACGTTTAATTTTATTTCATTTGGAAATACTCAACCCAATATTAAGAAAATATTGAAACGTTTATATAATATAATTACTATTATCATTGTCTTTAAATAGACCATCCATCCATCCAAAGTGAAATAATACATTATGCATTTGTTTTGGTTACAATCATTTAACGAACACCTGTATTTGTCGGTTTCCAAAAAACTAATTGGGGTATCACTGGATAAAAGAGGTAGTTTGGATTACCAAACGGTACCTGTAAAATCGAAAATAAGAAATGATAGTTTGACATAATTGACAAACGGTATCTAAATACATTTATGGTATGGTTTAAATAAATCTGAATGGAAATGATAGTTTGCCAAATTGACAAACGGTATCTAATGGTATGGTTTAGAGAAATCTAAACAGAAGGTAATATTAAAGTTTGACAAATTGACAAAGAAATGATAGTTTGACATAATTGACAAACGGTATCTAAATACATTTATGGTATGGTTTAAATAAATCTGAATGGAAATGATAGTTTGCCAAATTGACAAACGGTATCTAATGGTATGGTTTAGAGAAATCTAAACAGAAGGTAATATTAAAGTTTGACAAATTGACAAACGGTATGGTTTAGAGAAATCTAAGCGAAAGGTAAAATTATAATTTGACAAAATTGTCAAACGATATGTAAATATGGTATAGTTTAAGAAATCTGAACGAAAGGTAAAATTATAGTTTGATAAAATTGTCAAACGGTATCTAAATATGGTATAGTTTAGAGAAATCTGAACGAAAGGTAAAATTATAGTTTGATAAAATTGTCAAACGGTATCTAAATATGGTATAGTTTAGAGAAATCTGAACGAAAGGTAAAATTATAGTTTGATAAAATTGTCAAACGGTACCTATCTAAATATGAAATAGTTTAGAGAAATCTGAACAAGGGGATTTACTATCATTATAGTTTTCCCCATCAAAATGTCGACTTTGATGTGCTCAAATGTAGCTCAAACAGTTATTGACTTAATAACGTTTAAAAATCCGTATTTTTACAACTGACTCGCACACTCACTGACTTTTATAGATCAAAAACCTAACTTACTTCCAGATGACCTAGAAACCTGATATTTGGCATCAAGGTAGGTTATTGGGAGTATACAAAAGAAAAAGTTCAAAAAGTTAACTTAATAAGTTAAGGACCAACGTTATTTGACCCGCGTCGAGTACGAGCGGTGTAATAAACAGTGGTTCTGATAGTTATTGATGAGACCTGCAATTATTCATTAGCTGGCATCATTTAAAGATTTGAAACGTTGCCAAAGTGTAGGTACGCGTCTATGTTAGACTGTCGAGATCAAAATAAACTAATAAGGCTTACTATCCAACGGGTCGGATTAACGACAAAGTCGTTTCATTACACATATATTATGTATCTGTGAAGGTACCTAACTTGTATTTAAATAAAATATTTTATTTGGTGTTTTTAACCATTTACGTCGTGTTATGTAAGTTTATGTACATATTGCGACCATAAAGGTATTTGATAAAGATAAAAAGCTGTAAGTATGTACCTGAAAAACAAAAATAAACTAAAAAATAAAATATACAGATATTCCATCAAAAAATATAAATCTGAAATGATAGCCACGTTAATTATAACTTATGTATGTTCTTATGTCAACGAAATCGGCAAAAGAAATGAGATCTATGAGTACCAAGTTCTGAGTAGAAAATCCTAAAAAAAAATAGTTACAAGAACATGTAACATGTTCAAAAAATCTTGAGCTTGAAGCTCAAGATTTGATTTGTTGGTGAAAAAATTAGCCAAGGAAAAAATGCATTTCATCGTTAGTGAGGGTAGACATTATAATCACCTTTATTTGTAGTAAAGGCTTGACAGTGTTCGGTGTTTATTAGTTGACTCGAGAATACTATTAAAAAATAATAATAATAATAATAATAATAATATTGGAATTAATTTTGTTGCCATGCGAAAACATGGTAAATTTTATTGACGACATCGTTGTTTATGTAAGCGACGACGCCCAACATGATGTGAGAATCAAAAAAGTATTAGTAGTTATTACCCGTTCTTTCGAATAAGAGCAAATGCTTACATAGTAGGGTCAAACAAATAAACTTATTTGGTCATCGTGAGAGCTTCACGTAAAGGTATACATATAGAAAAAATAGAAATAGAAAAAAAAAAGGTACTTAGGTATTTAAAAAATCTATTGCTGTTGCGCTGTGCCCGATATGACATGTATAAACGTATGAATGGTGATAGAGACAACGGCACCTCGGACCCAATTAAATTCTTAATGATGAAATCGCTATTTCGTATTCTCCTGTTTTCTCCTTCAAAACTAAATCGATTTTAATATTTTTTCAAGAATAATAAAGAGAAAGATTTTGCTTTGCCTGTATGTTTTTCTTTTATTATTTTACATTCGTCAAATTGGTTTTATGGACGTCTGAAGAGGGCGAAAAAACTGGTAAAATTTTGTGATTTTAGAAGGCTCTAATTCATAAACTAATTAGTTTTTGGAGAAAAACATAACATAGAGGCATACAATGGTCCGCATAGATTGTATGGTCGAAATATTAAAAACATCATTATCCAGGGAGGAGACAGGGAAAAACGAGGAACGTCGAGGAAAATGCCTGCCCAGCAATGCTCTTAAGACATTAGGATACTATGATTCTAATGATAAGACACAAGTTTACGCTGATGCTAGTCCTGTTGGGTTAGGGGCTGTTCTTGTCAAGAATGGGTAGCCCCGTGGGCCAAGAATTATTGTATAATGGTAATAAAAGTCTTCTGATCGCGAAAATTGGTATTGCTAAACAGAAAAAGAAATTGGTTTTGACTGCAAAGTCAAAGTCAAAGTCAAGGTCAAAGTCGAAGTCGAAGTCGAAGTCGAAGTCGAAGTCGAAGCCGAAGCCGAAGCAGAAGCCGAAGCCGAAGCCGAAGCCGAAGCCGAAGCCGAAGCCAGAGCCAGAGCCAGAGCCAGAGCCAGAGCCAGAGCCAGAGCCAGAGCCAGAGCCAGAGCCAGAGCCAGAGCCAGAGCCAGAGCCAGAGCCAGAGCCAGAGCCAGAGCCAAAGCCAAAGCCAAAGCCAAAGCCAAAGCCAAAGCCAAAGCCAAAGCCAAAGCCAAAGTCAAAGTCAAAGTCAAAGTCAAAGTCAAAGTCAAGATCAAAGTCAAAGTCAAAGTCAAAGCTTGAATTCATTGCTTGAAACACAGGTGTAGAAGATGTTAATTAATTACATCTACCTGGATGACTAGGACAATATTTCATTGCCCGGAAACACGGACGTTTTCTAAAAATGAAACCTAGCTAGATCGATGTATCGCCCGCATACTAAATTTCACGAACATCGTTGGAGCCGTAACCGAGATTCAGATTAGAATTGCCCGTTTAAAGGTATTCGATAATTATGAAACCAATGTACTCTGCCTATGTGAAGTCATGCAATATGAAATGTAATTAAATGATATACCTAATAAAAATTACAAAAAATAATAATAATATTTTTAAAAAGACAACAGTCATACACGGAAATAATTAGGCACATTTAAAATAATAAAACATAACTAATTACAATTAGAATTTAGAAGATTTCTATCATTCATGTTATCGTCTATGGCATAATAATATTTGCTACTAATAATTTGGTAAGTAATCATAAACCTTTCGAGGTAATATTTGGGCCTAATTCAAAACCGCGTGCAAGAATTATCATGGAGTCTGTACAGTACAGTCATGATGAGGTACATAATTGCAATTAATGAAGAACTATGATATAGATGCATGTTATGAAATCACTTTAGAAAATGATAATGGTATGCTTGCTTGCCTTTGAAATAAACAAAGAAATAATATTATTGTATTAATACATAAAAGTAATATTATTATTAATACATAGTAATAATATTATTATAATATTATGCATACTTTCATAAAATCACGCCTGTTTACTAAAGAGGTAGGCAGAGACTACGGCTTTCCACTTGCTACAATCCTGACACTTCTTTTGCTTCATTCACTCTGATCAATTGAACGTTGCGAGTACGCCTACAGTGACACACATGCAAATCTTGAAACGAAGGATATGGATGCAGAGATGAAGATTTAAAAGAAAGAAGAAGGATAGGCGACGACGGAAAAGTCATCAAAGATGCAATCGAAGAAAATAAATTAGACATGCAATGATGCGATGAAGGAAGTGATGTTGTATCAGAAAATGAAGCTAATGGAAAAACACTATGTAGAAATATAGTTAAGTAAAAAAGGGTTGAAGGCAAGTGGAAAGTCTGATAAAGATAAAGATAGTTTATTTGCTTGAACACAATGTAGGTTACACAGATATTAATAAATACTATTTTTGAAATGTTTATGTAACTACTAAATAAATCATATGTTAAAGTTAATTTAATTAAAATTAAATAATTAATATTATAAATTAGTCTTACCTAACGATTGAAATATTGTACTTAATGATCTGATGTAACTAGAATTAATTATTATTGTTACCAGGTTGTTACTAGAATTATTATTTCATTTTCTTTTTGTAAAAGGTAGATGTAGTGTATACGAAAACAATAAAGTTATCAACGTGTGCGTTAGCGAGTGAATACGAGGATATCCGAACGATCACCGGATCACTCAAAGCGAGGCCTCAAGGCGGAGCGGTCACGTCTGATGGATATATATCATTCGAGATGTTTTATTTGATACCCAAGCAACCTGTACAAAGTGTATGGATAAGTTATTTTCCGGGTTCGACAAAAATCATTATTCACAAAGGTAAAAACAGGTTTTAAACATCGTTTTTATTGAGTAATAAGCTGCGATGTTTTAAACCTCACAAAAAGAGAAATCATGGCTAGTGAAAAAAGTTTCACAAAGATTTATTTTTAAACAAGGAACATTTTATTTCGCACGTTTTAGAGTTTCGCAACCTTAACCTTTTAACAGAAATCTTTATAGCAATGTTTTATTGGTTTCAATGTGTAGGTATCCGTTTGATGTACTTACAAACAAATAAAAGTTACTAAAACAAAACGTTGTCATGAAATATTTTTCCAAGTTCAGAAATAGCAACAGATTTTTTAAACAAATACTTTAAAGAGAGAAATATGTTTTTGTTTTTTGTATATTTGTTTTTAATGAATAAATTCAAAAACTACTATACCAATTTAAAAAAAAAACTCTTATCTAAATACAGCTACATCGATATACTAGAAAGTCGTGCTAGTTACACTATTTATAACTCAAGAACGGCTGAACCGATTTGGCTGAAAATTGGTGGGGAGGTAGCTTAGAACCAGGAGATGGACATAGGACACTTTTTATAACGGGAACGGGAACTTAACACATTGCTAATTCTAAAGCGATACGAAGTTCGCCGGGTTAGCTTGTTATCATTATTTGTCAAAAAATTAGGGATCCTCACAAATATTGCAACAATGTAACCTAAGTAAAAATTGCCTATAATCTTCATTAGTACGTGAATTCCAGAGCGCTAGTTCTGTATAGTACGAGTATATACGCGAAACTTCGGGATAATATATTAAAAGACCCGTATCAAAATCTATAATTCTATGTAAATAAGAAAAATATCAATATTCCGGTAGCGTTTCCGAATTAAAGCCGGGACTAGAATTTTTATTATGAAGACTTACTGCATAATGCACTTCATAAACTAAAGATGCCTCGTTTGATTCAAAGGGCTTCCATCTAATCAACATTCAAGAAGCGGCCGTGGTGTGCTGTCTCCATAAATTACATATCAAGTATCTGCGGAGTGGATATCGTACTCAGGACGATCAAGGGGCGTGGGTATATAAACCTAATAGTTAAATTTTAATGAAACAAAGAACTAAGCACGATACGAAAAGGATCCGGAAGCAGTGTTGATTGCCTAATTCTTTCAGACGTGGTCGCGAAGCACAAGCTTAGCTTCACCTAACTTCTAAGACGTTTCAATGTAATTAATGAATGAAATTAATGAAAATGCTTTATTGTACAGAAACTACAACTAGTCATGACAGAAACTTTAACTAGAGGAAACACTTTTCAATGGGTGGTCTTATCTAAAAGCTGATCTCTTCCACACAACCTTAGGATGGAATGAATTTAAAGATGAATGGAAGATTGAATTAAAGTGGTACTTGTTATTTTATTTAAATAAATGTCTTTTGACTTTTTGAATTGTGAATGTTTGAATGTAGCCAATAAAATTTTATTTCAGGCCCCAATTGATTATCATTTTTAGAAGCAATTTAAGTGAATAAAAATTTAAACTACGGCAACAATTGCCTCTACGCAATATAGGCATCAATCACCTAAACGTTGGCGTGCGATAAATTACCTTTGGGGCATTGAAAAATGGCGCTATGAAGCTATTACTATGCCCATAGGTAATTTATGAAATAATCTAAAGTGATCCATAAGTTAGCTAATATGCCAATCTGTCACTAGATAAGTAATGACGAGCTTAAGGTGACTGTTAAATTTATGACAGCTCGCATTTTTTGTACTCGGTCGTATTCTGTGGCCGCACACTAAGAATAGTGCAAACGCACACATTGAAGCTACTTCACACTTCATTTACCAAGACTAAATAACTAGTCTTGATACTTGAAAATATTTGGTGCAATAGGTATGTCATATTTGTATAGGTAGGTATGTACTTAATAATTTTATAGGTTGCACTTGACAAAAAGAAAATAAATATAGAAAAAATTAATATATATTATAAGACAGGTTACAAATCGTAAAGTGCTACTACACAGTTACTAATATTTGACTGTGCAAAAAATATTTGTTAGGTACCTACTAATAAAATACATTATGACAAAACGGTAAGTATCGTTTTTTTACAAGCTCTTATTTAACTTGCAGTTTATGTACATATTTATGTATGTATGTTTGATAAGGTGGAATCTTGCAACTTAATTTTAAGCAGTTATCCCCAATCGATTGAGCTGAAATTTTGCATACATAATATGGTGACAGCGAGCTGATCTGATGATGGAGTCAGGAGCTGTTCAATCGAATTGAGGCAAAACTTTGCATACCTATCAATCTCAATGACAATGTAAAATTATGGTACTAGCGAGCTGGTCTGATAATGGAGGTCGGATGTAGCCATCGGAACTCCTCAACTACACAACATAACCACGTCGCGTTTGGGCTCGTTATTTTTATCTTGACGAGAACTAGAGCACTAGACATTACAAAAGCTTGATTTAAAAAATATATTTTTAATAAAAAAACTTATTGTCATCTAAAATCGATGACGGCACCGTCAACGTTTCGAGTACCACTCACAGAAAGTTTTGAAAGTGAAAAACTGATAAAATATGTAGGTATGCTTTTGAATATTGTGTGCGAGCTATGATCTCGAAGATCCATAGACCGCGCGTAGCGAGGGTCAACAAGTTCTGGAATTAAACAGTTATTGTAAAATTTTACTAAATAACCCTCCATAATATTTTCTTTCCAGAAAAAGATATGACCAGCACTTTTTACAAATTCATATTTTCCATTGTATTTGTACTAAATGACATCACAAACCCGCAATACTTTTTAAGACCTATCCAAAGACTGAAAATATATATTTATTTCTACCACATTGTCGACGTATTATAAATAAAATATTGGTGGACATTTCACACAGCGCCATCTAGCCCCAAACTAAGCAAAGCTTGTACTATGGGAACCAGATAACTGATAGAATACTTATACCTATACTTTTTTTTTGTAAATACATACTTATTTGTTATACATAACACCCAGACACAGAACAAACATCTATGTTTATCACACAAATATTTGCCCTGGGTGGGGATCGAACCCACAACCTACAGCGCAGAAGGCAGAGTTCCTACCAACTGAGCTGTGCGGCCAGTCGTGACTAGTATATTCATGCCAAATTACAGCTTTCTAGTATTAAGAGTATCTGAGCAAAGCTGCGGACGAATGGACGGAAATGGCAAAACTATAAGGGTTTTTTGTAAACTACGAAACACTAAAGAGCACTTTCAGTATTTCGAATTAACAAATTTTTCAGGACACTTTATTATTTTTTTAAATATTGAATTATTTGCATCATGTACAACTTAAGTATATGCCATCAAAAACAACTTGTAAAAATTAAAATAAAAAGCCAATTCTCGCAACGCAACTCAGTTCTTCTATCGTAAAAAGTTGTGAGATTTCAATGTCTGTCTGTCTGTCCAAAAAATGACCTGAACTGTTTCGAGAAAAGAATGGTACGACTGTGCCGCTTTTTTGCTTGACTTGGCGGGGGCACTACCGTGCCCCCAGATAAACCTTGCCTTGATAATAACAAATACCGAAAAAGGTCGGTTCAACATTTTTGGTTCAATGCGTATCGTATCATTCGTCAGTCATTCATCAGTCGTCAAAATTGATTAATGCTAGATTTGTTGCACACCAGCACTCGGAGTCTTTTTATAGTTTTGGGGATGTTTTTAAATTAAAAATAGCATATTTATAAGCTAGGGGTATATTTACATCGACAGCAAATTTCAATTTCATCCGTTTAGTCGTTTAAGTCTGATTGAGGTACAAACATCCAAACATACCTAACATCCGCACAAACAAATCAGATTTATAATATTAAATGTAGATAGATAATAATTATAAATTATATTCGTAATCGAAAATTCAGGTAATTTTTCTAAATCCAATGATGATAATAAGTATGGAGATACTTTCTCGCATTTTGTTCAGATAAAGTATCAATTTTTTCCATCCATGTATAAAAAAACACGCTTGGTAATATAGGGGAGGCCGGGTTAAAACCGTACTAAGGGTCATGGTACCTTTTTAGAACTTTCATTTCAAAACAGAAATGTATCAAATCATTATTTATATTTATTTAGTAGGACTAATTAGGGACACAAACAGGTTCACATTTTTCTGAAATTTAATATTTTTATTAAAATAACAATCAAATACGAAACATCTGCATATTTCGATTTTGCTCCAACGCGACGTATGCAAAAAGGTAAAACCGTAAACTATTATCATATTGTTTCGAAACGTAACTCGATGTAACGCATCTTCTACAAAAAAATCATCCAACTCTTTCATAGTCTGTACAGTGTACATGAGCCCAGCCCTTACAACTCATGCATTGTACCTAACCTTCATCTGTGTGGCTTGCACCAAATTCGTCAAGGCAATATATTATACAAATGTTATCATTAGTTTTGCATGTCCAGTATTTTACCCTGGTATACCTTATGTAAGACCTCCCCTAAATTCGAAGAAAAATGTGACGTGGACGTGCTTCCCCGAGCGCGTCTGAGCGCTAACTGACGTGCCGACTTGAGGTGAATGTGAGTTTTGTATGGAAAAAATGTATGGAGAAGTTTTATTGTATTTTATATTGTTCATAAATGAAAAAGTAAATTATTTGAAAACAAGATAATGCCACGCGGTATAGAGGAATATAAAATCTACAATTTCGTATTATTTTCAAATAAAAATATGCTGTGGATTTAAAGATATTGGTACCTAACCAGACCCCATTTTTCGACATTTTCAGCGGTTCTTGCGACGGTAAAAACGTATTTTTTTGAAAATATTGTATAGAACTGGCCAGTTTTTATTATCTACTATTAAAGATGAATATATTATCAGTAATTTTGTATCATTATATCCTCACAATTGTGATTCCTGGTTTTTAAATCGGTACCTGAAAATCATTGAAATACGTGTGTAAGTGTGAGCCGGGCCTTAATGTACGAAATTCTTCCTACTCCGCGAGCGGACTTTACCTAAAATCTAGGTCGTTCCTAACTAAAAACTCTGAAGCTTACAAGATAATTCCTATCTGGCTTGATGTCCCCCCCAAAAAAACTCCTGGATACGTCCATATGAAGGCTTATGAAAAATATTTTAGTTGAGGCGGTTGGCGGTTACCCGGTACTTGGGGATACCAGCGGGTACTCGCTTAAACTCCAACGGTCTGCATACGCCTTTATGCTAACAAAATACTGGGCCTTTGATACGCCAGCTCGTTTACTTTACTATTAGTTTCTGAGTTATTAAATTGGTTCAAGTAACAGTTTGTGTGGATAAGCTGGAACTCCGTTGCGATACCTGGAAGTTTTAGTTTCCTAGCAGAGTTGTCTAGGTATTATATCGATTAAGAAGTAGTTTATCCATATATTAGAACTGAATAAGGATGATTTTACAAGGATCGCGATGGTCATTTGAACAACTTTGTAATTTACAGTAGGTACTATAAAAATTTTAACACATAAAAATTACATATCTAAGTAGGTTTTCTAAGTTTTAGACGTTTTTCTTTTTCTTTTTTTTTTAGCTTTTAAGATTCTTAGTATTACTGACACAGTGTATATGGATTTTGTTATCTGAAATATTTTTTTTTTTAGGCTTTGAAATAAACTTGTTTTTATTCATATTATTTCAATTAATGCACTTAGTTTAGTCAGTAAGGAACTTTAAGCTCCAATCATTTGACAGCCCGGAGTCAAAGGAAAACTGAGAGTGGAACAGCAAGCTTTATTTTGGACAATGCGCTTATGCTCTTTGACTCTTAAAGAAAATGGAAAATGATACCTTTATTTATATATCACAGGTAAGTAAGGCTTTTTACGAGTACATATTTTCTTGATGATTTATACAGCATCATTCTACTCGCTAACGGATGGTGTGTGAAAAAAACCATGTCTATTCATGTTTATAATGATGGAAAATAGTATGTAATTGGCTGCTTAAATATAATGAATTTGAGACTTGAAAGATAAATGTTGGTTACAAGCATTGGAATTCCCTACACCTGGAAAGGAATAAAAAAATACATGTGGGGTAAGTACTTGCCTTACATAGGTAACCCATGAAATTTTACATTTTGTTCATAAACAGAACTTTTATGACGTTTTGTTTATGACCTTTTTATTTTTGAAAACTTTTGTTTGGGAAAAAGAAAAAAAACTGTTTTTGGGTTTTTCCGGCAATTATTCGAATTTTTCTCACCTTTTAAACCTTTCCTAGACCTCCACAAACATTTCAAGACCAAGATAAGATAAATCCGTTCAACCATTCTCGAGTTTTAGCGAGACTTACGAACAGCAATTGATTTTTATATTTATAGATAGTGTTGAAAATTTGATAAAGATCAGTATGCAGTAGGTTTATAAATTTATGATCGCGGTCTTCGAATTACGCAGTAGTTATCCGTCAGTTAACAGTGTAGCCGAAGCTTAATCCTTATAAACTACCGTCAGATATCGAAACCACGATATCGATATAGATGTACCTACGTCAAACGTGCCAGCTCCTACGCTTCTCCACATGCTAGGGAGAAAAGCTGGTTCACTTTACAGCAAAACAAAATGCTGGCGTTCGACTGACGTCTGAAAAAGACTTTTTTTAGCTGAGTTTTTTTTAGGAATGTGATTATTTTATAGTTATACTAGCGACCCGCCCCGGCTTTGCACGGGTTTAATACATATAAACCTTCCTCCTGAATTACTCTATCTATTAAAAAAAACCGCATCAAAATCCGTTGTGTAGTTTTAAAGATATAAGCAAACATACATACAGATTACAGACGCGGGAAGCGGAAAGTGACTTTGCTTTATACTATGTAGTGACTAGCAGACCCGGCTACGCGTTGCTGTGGCTAAGACTATTTACTATAAATTGAGATGTAAGCTATCCTATCTTTCAAGTTGGATCAAACTGCACACGGTGTGAAAATAACTCACACAAATGTATTTTCACTCATCCGCATATAAGATAACTCGGATTTTATTCTTCTTCCATTACGTGTATCTAAAACTGACGTACCCACTAGATACAATGTTTACCAGCTTTTCTAACATGGCCTGTACAAACGAGATTCACTTACGGATTGATGGCAAAGCAGCGCGATATATGGCCGACTCCAAGCAACAAATCACAATGACGTCTCGTTGCTGTTCCAAATCACAAAGGGATATTGAATAACACATCAGCTTCTATTGAAAAGTTAGTAACAATGTTACAGAAAACAATACTACGGCTTCCAAATTCTGCCCCAGGTGAGCAGTTCTCCTATTATTTTACCGGAAGTTTCTATGATTTCATACATGAGCTGGGGGGCGAAGTACGAATCACTATCGTATCGTCATCGTGTCGTTAAAACTGATATTTACTGTCAAAATGACAAAACTGACATTTATAGGTGCAATATGTGTCAGTTTTGACGTTTTTACGATACGATAGTGATTAGTACAAAACCTGTTTGTAAATAAGGCTTCTCACTGAAATAAAAATAAAATTATAATACTCTCAAAATAGATTTATGATTTTTAGACTGACTTTCTCGCAGGAACTAATTAGTTGGCGACTTTTTTTATTCGTACTTGGTGTGGATTCTATGGACTTAAATAGCATCAGTAACAAAAAACTAGAGAAAAGGTATTATTAGCCAGTTCTTTACGATACTTTCAAGTCATACTGAGTCACTGCCTGCCGGCAGTTACTCACCGTCTACTGAACGGGTCTAAAGATACCGCCAATTAATTGCAGAGTATGGGGTAAAGCTTAGTGGAAGGCTAAAGGTATCAAGAGGTATGCTGCCCTACTTTTTAGGGTTCCGTACCCAAAAAGTAAAAACGGGACCCTGTTACTACGACTCCACTGTCCGTCCGTCCGTCTGTCCGCCTATCTGTCTGTCTGTGCTGTACTTTTAGTTTGATTGCACCAGTAAAATGATAGTACAACTTTAATTACACATCTCATTATGAACGCGCATGCATTCGTAGCTCATTTTGTGTGTAAGCATGTCGACCGGCCATAAAGACAGGCTGGGTGGACAAAGCCAGAACCATTCAGAGCCTGGACGCGAGCTGACAAACATTGTGAGCTTCAAAACATTTGAGTAGTTAAGCCGCTGTGACAACGAACCTCTTATTGAAAATCGAAGAAAAAATACTTGTAATATATCCTCTGATATACCTTATTAAGATAGATACTTACTTAAAGAGTTGGTTTTTATGAGAATTGACAAAATGATATAATTTTTATATGTATAGATATTGGAATATATTGTGTTGGAGAAAACATAAAAAAACTGCAATTTACTTATATTGTGCAATTGTGCCGTCTTAAGAGCCATTCTTAAGTTTCCGCATCAGATTTTAAATCAACGACCAGTAATTTACTACGGCTTGTTTCGATTTTTAGGGTTCTGCACCCAAAGGGTAAAACGGGACCCTATTACTGAGTTTATAACCGACGTCTACCACAAAAATATATATATTTAAGTTAGGTATTTTTTTCCTGTTTCTTTTTCTTTTTCTTTATTGTATGAACACTGAAATAATAATATATCTCAGTGTGTACAAGCACCTAGAACTGAATTTACTGAACACCAGTATTAAAGTAATAAATAACAGTTAAGAGGCCCTTTTGATAAATACTTATAAAAACATGGAAACATTGGATAGAAAACAGCTGATAACTATTGAAAATAAGAAAAATAGTAGGCAATTGCTGAAATAGGTACATACCTACTTATGGAATGGATTCACTGGACAATTTTTAATTATAAAAATGCATAATCGGATTTTGATCTCGAAGAGTTTTGACAGTGATGATGTCTGCATGTCTGATGCATAATAATCAAATTATCATACATACTTTCCAAAAAAAATGTAAATAAACGCTTATTCAATGAATATATCGAGACCCGCGACAGACGTTGTCCTGTCCAAATTTCGATATTCGCATTCACGTTGCAATGACGACTGATGTCAGATTTTTTGCACACCAGCGCCATCTATACCGAAATCATCCCTTATGTGTTTATTATCATTTTAGGGATGTTTTTCGTATTTTAAAGTAGTATATGTTTTATTCGGGCATTATATCAACATCTACAGCAAATTTCATTTTAATCTGTTTGTTCGTTTAGGCCTGATTGAGGAACAAACATACATACAAACTCACAAACTTTCGCATTTATATTATTAGGATAGGATACACCTATCTTGAGTTTAAAGAATACCACCAATTACTTTTAAGCTGCGTGAAAGTTGAAATCGTAATTTATTACAGCGTCCCGTAGGTAAATTACCACCGACGCAGTGCGATGGCGGCTACTCATCAGGCCCTCGATATTTCACCGTACACTACAAGCCATGCAGACAACTGAAGTTAATTGGATGCGCCGACAACGCACATACAACATAAAACAAGCTCTATACTCGTATGCAGGTGAAGGTAGTCTATTATCCAGTAACGTGCTCGTCTCGTTATCGTGACGCTGACGTGAACGTCGGAGTTACCCAGCGGCGGGGAAATCTGTTGAAGTTATGGTTGATAAGCCGAAAATGTCAGACGTCTAGCTTGCGCGCCAAGGATGGCAGCAGCGCTTGGCGTTTCTTGCTAATTTGAGAACGATTTTTATTAACAGATTTTGAATTGATAATATAAAAGGGAAAATTATACGTAAGCCGTGTTGTCCGAGTGGGATGTACCTCGACTTTCAACCTGAAGGTCGCGGGTTTGAATAATGGCGTGCATCAATAGATTTATCTGTTCGAAAATGTATATGCGTTTCAAAAACACGTGCATAGAACGGCGAAGGAAAACATTGTGAGGAAACCAGTTAGTGTTCTTATAAGCGGCAATGGGGTTGTAACCTGTCACGTAAGGAATGCTAACTACTGCAAAATGTGGGCATGTGCCAAATATAATGTTTGGACGTGCCTCTGACTACTCCCACTAGACATCTTATCGATCTATGAGGATGTCTACCGTACTTGGGGATTACAGTCGTGATCTTATTTATTTTTATTTATTCTATTATATTATACGTACAATATGCCTTTGCTTCGTTTGCTTTACTGCACATAGCATTGCATACCTTTTAAATCAGCGCATAATCAACGCGTTCTGAATAGAACCACACGTAGGAAAATGGACATAGACACGAGGCGTACAATACAAAATATTACTATTTTTGTAGGCTGTGAACGCACACAATAAGCTTGAAACGAACTGTGTAATAAAAGCCCATCAAAATTTCCACGGTACAGTTGCCGGAACGATCGATTTTCGGCTTTTTAACCGACGAAAAACGGAGGTTCTCATGTCGACGCGTATGAGAGCGGTGCTGTGGCCATTTTAACAACATTTTAATTTTTAAATAAACGGTTTATGTTGAAAAATATATTAAAACTACGATTTAAACAACATAAATAACAACCTATCTCTCTAGGTTAAGCAAAGGTTTTTTAACATGCGATATATTTTATTAATTATTCATATTTATATAGACAAAACGGGAAATCATTACAGTAGTCGTCAATCAAATCTAGAAGTATCAGGTATAACGCATCATAACTGTCACTAATCAAAACGGACCATAGACAAAGAATTGTATTAACTATATATTTGAACAAGTTTGTTTGCTATGCTAATTATTGACTGCCAAAATTGAAAATGACCAATACCGGGGTAGGCACCACAACCGGGTCTTTGTCCCTATATGTTTTTTTTGTATGACCACGCATAATTTTTTACAGAGTAGTCCGATTTGGATATTTTTTTTATATTAAAATTGGTCCAATAAAAAATTTGAAAAAAAAAATCTATTGGGTAATTTATGACCACGCATAACTTTTTAAAAGCTTTTATTTAACTTGCAATGTATGTAACTATGTAACAATGTAATTATGTAACTATGTTTGTTAAGGTGGAATTTTGCAACTCAATTTTGAAGCAGTTATCACCAACCGATTGAGCTGAAATTTTGCATACTTATGTAACTTCGGTGACAATAATATGGTGACCGTGAGCTGATCTGATGCTGGAGTCAGGAGCTGTTCAACAGACACTCACAACGGAACTCCTTAGTAAATACTTTGATTGAGTGATACTTTGCATAATACTCGTCAAGTTCCATGATGTGACAGATAGCGCGCTGGTGCACGATGGTTTAAAAGATTTTACAAAAGCTTGTCGTTGAAAACATATTTTTGAAAATAAAACTTATTATTCAGTCAACTCGCACGATACCGGTGCCATAATCCGTCGAGCTGCTGTGTGTGAAATTGAAATTAAAATTCTAATAAACCACAATGATCCGATTAAAGCTACCATGGACTGAACCTACTGTTTTTATACAGAGCTAATCTAATTATTAAGCTTATTGAATGAAAGCGTAATCGGGTGGACGGTAAGCTCAGTCATTCAGGACGTCGATTAGCTTCGATCAATGAGTAGCGATGACTATAGTAGCAGATGAATATAGCGTTAAAAAATCGGCCAAGTGCGAGTCGGACTTGCGCATGAAGGGTTCCGTACCATTATCTATAAAAACGCCAAAAAATAACATGTTTGTTGTATGAGAGCCCCCCCTTAAATATTTAATTTATTCAGTTGTTAGTATTTGTTGTTAGAGCAGCAACAGACAGACAGACAGACGGACAGACAGACAGACAGACGGACAGTGAAGTCTTAGTAATAGGGTAACGTTTTTACCCTTTGGGTACGGAACCCTAAAAAAGGTTGCATTTTATTTGATTCCTCTGGTTCTTCACGATACATAAAATCACGCCTGCTTCCCAGAGGGATAGGCAGATATCACGGCTTTCTACTTGCTACGATCCTGACATTTTTTGCTTTATTTCACATTCCTCGTGCATACTCGGTTTGGAATATTCTTGACGACTTTAATGCTAGGGCCACATCGGGCTATGAAGAATTAACAGGTGTAGTCTTATGATTCATCACAGGATAAATCAAAATGCGTAAACATTCAGTTATCTTCAACCGACTGAGCTGAAATTTGGCACACTTAGGTAACAGCCTAACTTCAGCTAACACAGAAAAAAAGCACTCTCAGTTTTCATTAATTGGATTTTCGAAAAAATGGTATGAAATATATTTCATTACCTATTCTCATACCTACCAAATGTACAAAAAGAATTCCATAAAAATCGGTCAAGCCATTTCGGAGGGGTTTGGTTGCAAACACTGTGACATGATAAACATGACATGATACAAAAAAATATTTGTCATTCATTATTAACCATGCTTAATTTAATAAATTCAAGGGTAGTAGTGAATTTAAATAGGGCCTCCATGAGGTTTTGATTAACTTAACAAAGTGATTTATTTCTGCTCAACAAGTTACGTACTTAATGAATCTGACAAAAACCTTGATTAATTATATCATAAGCCTAGTTTATCATCATCAAAAATAACATAACAAGTATATAAATATATAACCCAAATATATAAATAAAATTAAAAAGTATGTTATAAATACTGTTTAAAAAATTTACCGCAAAACTGTTAAATGTGGGAATACTGAGACTGTTTTTTCTTAGACATTTGGACAGTATTTACGTACTGATTGACAGTTCCTTCAATAACATAAAAAACTAATATCTTCCTTTGACTTTGCGATTGGTCGATACATTTTCGTCGGTTTTTTTTATTTTTTTATACGAAATATAAACTTTTGTCAACTTTACAAATCGGTAAGTTAACATTTTCTTTTTTACTTTTTATAATATAATCATACAATAATTATAAGGATTCAGTAGTAGCATTTGAACGCTCAATTAGACCGACAGATCTAACAGCGAGTAAGAACAGTTTGACTGCGTCCGATTTATAGGGCTTGCGATAAACCCGTCTGCTGGGCACCATTTGTCGATCAGCTGACACGTTAGAGTACCATCCTGCCTAAGCGCGCTTGCAGGCCAGAGATTATGAATCCTAATCCATACTTAAATATGTTAAAGTGTGTTTGTGTGTTTGTTTGTCCGTCTTTCACGTCAAAATGAAGCAACGGATTGGTGTGATTTTTTATGTGGAGATAGTTGAAGGACTGGAGAGGGACATAGGCTACTTTTTATCCATGAGCAGATAGTCCTAATAATATTATAAATGTGAAAGTTTGTGAGTTTGTGTGTATGTTTGTTCCTCAATCAGGCCTAAACGACAAAATGGATTAAGTTGAAATTTGCTGTAGATGTAGATATAATACCCGAATAAATAATAGACTACTTTAATATATAAAAAACATCCCAAAAACGATAAAAAAACGCAAAAGAGATGATTTCTGTATAGATGGCGCTGATGTGCAACAAATCTGACATAGCAGACTAAAAACATTAGTCTTTTCTATTTGATTATTGAAATTTGACAGGACAACGTCTGTCACGGGTCGGCTAGTAATATTATAAACGTGAAAGTTTTTGAGTTTGTATGTATGTTTATGTTTATGCCTCAATCAGGCCTCAACGATAAAACGGATTAAGTTGAAATTTGCTGTAGATGTCGATATAATGCCCGAATAACAAATGAATCCCTATTTTCTTTGGTCATAGCATTCACGCTTAAATGGTTGGACCGATTTTGTTAATTCATTTTTGTTGTATTCGTTAGAGACAGAGAAGGTTTTTAGGGAAAAAAATGAATTTGACGGGGCAATGTCTGTCGGGACAGCTAGTTACATTTATTTATAAAATATATCAATGAATCAATGAGATGGGACATATGGTTAATTCTTCAACAACTTAAAATACCAATGTTATATAAGGCACAAATCTTTATAACAAAAACATTTTATACAAAGCGGTTTATATAAAGCTCACGTCAATTATGCCTAATACAATATGTTATGTACATTTTTGGAACTGCCAATATCAACAAAGGGAATCTGTTGAAAAATACGGAAACAAGTCAACTTCTAAATTATATTAAGCCTTTATCAAGTCAAACCAGCAAAATATAAGCCCACTCTATAGCTGTTGGGTTTAACCGAGCTTATGTTTGTTTAGGATAGGTTGAGCCAAAGCGATTGACGGATCAAAGGTATCAAATTACACTGGATTGATTTTCTTAAACACTAATGAATAACAGTTATTTCACGAAATTATTTTCCTTTGTGATCTTTTCTTTTATTTGTTTTCTCGTAAGTTGAACGACGGTTTGTTTGGGTATTTCTGATTCTCAAAAGCTGTCTACGTTGTACTTCTTCTAAACCCAAACTCAATATTAATACATTTATTTATAAAATATATCATCATTATTATATTCAATTCTCGTGTCACCGTGTTTGTAACTAGACTCCTCCGAAGCGGCTTGACCGCTTTTTATGAAGTTTATTATGTATATTTGGGAAGTATGAGAATAGGTCATAAGGTGTTTTATATATCCCTAAGTGATAGGGGTTGCATAAAGTTCGGCAAAAACTGAAAGTGCTATTTGCAGTGGGATTATTGAAATTTGACAGGACAACGTCTGTCAGGGCAGTTAGTTACCATATAAAATGATACTGGTAATATATTTTTTTTATAATGTAAAACCACTATAACCAAAAAATTCTATGCCATTCCCATACTGAACCGACCAACCAACCGCGCACGCTGGCCAAAAAAGTTGAAAAACGGGATCAAATGTTGTACTGCTGTGTATTTTATCCTAACACAAGCCAACCGCCTGAAAACAGCTTCAATCCAAGCGTAGGCGATCAATGCATGAATCGCCTAACGGAAATATTTGGTATTATCACTACATAGTATAAAACAAAGTCGCTTTCTCTGTCCCTATATCCCTATGTATGCTTAAATCTTTAAAACTACGCAACGGATTTTGATGCGGTTTTTTTTGATAGATAGAGTAATTCAAGAGGAAGGTGATGATACATGCATAAAGTAGTAGAGAAACACTGATAATTTTAGAGGTTTCTAATGTGATGTCGTAAATAAACACATTTTTTTGCGCTTACATTGCAAACGCTGGTTCAACCCCACGAGATATATCAAAATAATGTACTACAGTATTGTACACCTTAAAAACGTCTACAAAAAAGTCCGCGATGGTATTAGAAATGTCTTACGCACAGCGAAACGGGCACGGGTCAGCTAGTAATTACTAAAGAAAGTTCCACATTATCCTTATTTTTCATCACATAGATTGCCAGTTGCCAATAATTATTGCGCCCATTTAATCAACGAAGCCATTTATGGAGGCTACAGTCTCTAGCTATTTCACAGAAATTCGCTTATTTACTCCATTATGTATATGAGTTATGTATATGAGACAGACAAACTGGCGCCATGTTCTTTCGGTTGGATTATCCGGTATTACATGGGATTGTGCCGGATGCCTACCTGCTAATCTACGCGTCGCATTGATGTGTCAATTGGAATGACAGTTGACATGGTCTATCAAGTCTTTACGCTATTAATTAATAGCTGATGGAAAGTCCTTGAAGTTTATTAACCGAAAATGAGGTTCTCAATTCAACATGTATAGAATTAAAACTATCGTGGTTGTTAATCATTTTATATAGATATACGGCTAATTATCACGTTATTTTCTTGTATTGCGTTTTGGTGTTACCGTACAATGTTTTTTTTTAATGGATGACAGCGCATATCTTTTTGTCTGGTGATCCGATTTAGATGTTTTTTTATTGTGTAGAAAACAGTTAAATTAGTCCTATTTAAATAGTATTTATGTAGGATTAGTGATTATTCCATGAAACTTAGAGAGAAAATAAAATATAATAAAAATAGGATGACGACTGTAATCCCCAAGTACGGTAGACATCCTCTCAGATCTCCAGACGCTTAGATGCTTTGACGATGTTTAGTGGGGGTAGTCAGAGGCACGTCCAAACATTATATTTGCCCACATTTTGCAGTAGTAGCTAACAATTTATTTAGACTTTTTATTGTGCAGAAAATAGTCCAAAGTTTGTTCCGTTTAAATTAATTTTTGTAGGATTAGTAATTATCCTATGAAACTTAAAAAGCGAATATCGTCCTTTGACAATTTGATTGGTGGGAACATTTTTGACGGTCGTCTTATTAGTATTTAAAACGTAATTAAAATGTGTTTCGTTACTGTAATATTTCTGACTTTAAGGGGATGTATGTCGACGATTGCTCTTTTTCGAAACGAAAAAAGAAATACTTCTGAACAAGCCACATCTCCTATTTTTATAAATATATTACTTCAGGTTCCTAGATTTCTATTAAGCTGATAAAAATATTATTTCAAAATGATACGTTTTAGAATTTATGATCTAAATATTTTGATACCTACTATTAAGATCAACTTGTGATTTATTGTTAAAGATAGGTAATATGTAGATCTAGATTTCTATTAGAATAGGTTTTTGATAAGTATATACATAATTTATATCATTAATTTATTCGAAAAGCAAAGGCAGAAAAAGAGAAAATGGTTATTGAGGGGTGGGTAAAGCTACCCCTATTACTTGCCTACGTAGGTACCAGCAACGCGATCTCATAAAAACTGTCGATAATATTTACGATACGCATACGCCATCTAGAGCTTGCCGTTGTTAACTGTTTTAGTCGTTTCTGCCGCGGTTTTAGGAACTACAAACTACTGATTAATATACAAACATACGAGTATGTTTTGTTTATGTAGCTTTGCATATGTTTCGTGTTGGTGCTCACGTCATGACATTAAAGGTACGCGTCCACAGGTCGGTATCGTACGCATCGGACGTACCGTAGGACGGATCGTAGTATTCTTTGTATATAAAGTAACACAATTGCGTCCGCTGATCCGCGTTGTACGCAGTAGACGCACTTGTGAGACTTTCTATGCAAAGAATACTACGATCCGCTAAATGTACTTAACATCATGTTAAGTATCCGATGCGTACGATACCGACCTGTGGACGCGTACCTTAAACAAAACATTCTCGTATGTTTGTATATTAATCAGTACTTTGTTAGTTAATTAATGTCGGAAATATTCCAGCTACGAAACACTTTATTATAACGTTTTAAATACTAAAATACAACCGACGAAATTGCTACGACCAATCGTAAAGTCAAAAGACGATATTAGCTTTTTATGTTTCATGGAATATTTTATTAATCCTACATAAATACTATTTTAAATATTCTCTACTCAATAGGAAAAAATCATCTAAATCACCGGATAAAAAGATTGTACACAGTGTACGCACTTGTGTGACTTTCTATACAAAGAATACTACGATCTGTTAAATGCGTACTAGATGCGTACGATACCGACCAGCGGACGCATACCTTTATATAGCTTTGTGTACTTATGTATCGTTTTGGTGCCCACGTCATGACATTTATAGGCCTTCCGGCGGCCTGAGAATTGCGATACCAGGGCTAGTCACTAGCTGATACGAACTTAGTTACTAATAGCCTTACTGATCACGATTACTTTTATAAAGAAAAGTTTTTAATGTCGCTATTGCTCGAAACGAAGGTATACAAACAATTCTGAAAAATAAAAAACTGCCCAAAGGTGAGTCATACTCGCGTACGAAGGGTTCTGTGCCATTATCGATAAAAATGGCAAAAAAATCACGCTTGTTGTATGGAAGCCAGGTTATTATTTTATTCTGTTTTTAGTTTTTATTGATAAGCGGTATCAGAAATACATCATCTGTGATTGTGTAATTTTCAACTGTCTAGCTATCACGGTTCATGAGATACAGCCATGTGGCAGACAGACGAACAGTGGAGTCTTAGTAATAGGGTCCCGTTTTTACCCTTTTCGTACGGAATCCTAAAAAACAAATGTCTTTAAGGATTATACTTTATTAAATGTTATTCACCAAGAAATCGTAATTTTCTTGACTTCTGAAGGAATTAAAATCACCAGGAAAGTGTCACAAACTTATTATTTCAAGAAATATTATTTTATTCTTTTAAACTTGACATAATTCCAACTCAAGACTCAATTGCCAAAATAAGTTTACCATTTCGTGTTGGTACAAGTAGGTACGTAAGTACCTAAGAAAGTTAATCTCTGCAATTAAATCATAAGGGGATTTTACTGTAATTTATCCAAATGTTTAGGAAATTTAGAAGTTATTTTCGAATACTTTTCATTTTCATAGAAATACATTTTTATAGAGAAAGCTGGATCAAACTGGATGACAAAGGCCAGAAATATAAATTTGTGGAAGAAATTAGGGGAGGCCTACGCCATGGATGCAACTACTAATATACGAGTAAGTGATCACAATAAATAAGTAATTATACCTAAGTTAAACTAGTAAGTTAGTAGAAATAAAGGCTTATTTTAATTTATTTAAAATACAACCTATCATGCCATTTGCGAGTTAGACTTGCGTAACTATAGTTTAGTTTGTCTGGTGTATATTTGGATAATTCGAAATTTCGTTTCGGAGATAAGAGAATTAAAATAGATATAAATAAGTGAAAATAGACAGTGACAATGTACGGAACCCTAAAAATAATTAGATTTGATTGCACACTGATAAAAATAATATTAGCGTAAAATAACATTTATACTTGACAGGGTAAACACGGCTTCTTCGCTAATACGAGTTCATCAAACACCTACTATGTGGGATAATTGGGAACTACAACTACTACTATGTTCATTAGTTTGTTGCATTTATTATAATTATATATATTTATAAATATATGTATATATATATTTTTTATATATTTAGGTATATTATACATTTCTGATCATATTATATGTTTGTATGTTTTTTTTAGTATTTATTTAAAGTATTTATTCTTCGGTTATTATTAAATACTGTTTTTAGTGCACCCCGACCAATCTTCCATTCATCTTTATATTCACTCCATCCCAAGGTTGTCTGGAAGAGATCGCTTTTTAGCGATAAGACCGCCCATTGTACAGTTTGTTCTAGTTTAAGTTTCTTTCGTTGTTATTTATTTGTTTTATGGTGTACAATAAAGCATTTTCATTCATTCATTCATTCATTCATTCATTCATTCATTCATACAAGTAGATATCACCGTAAAGATAGCAAATACCAAAAGTTTGTAAGTCGCTGCCGTCATGTCAAAGCTGGCTCAAAGCCAGCTCTGAAGTTTGTTCTGTGTTGCTGACTCACGGATTAGACACTACTTGAAGCAAGTTCATATGTTTTAAATTAAAACATTGAATGAAGTATCAAAAAGTTTAAGTATCAACAGTACAATCACGGTAAAAAGTAACTAAGATACGCGCAATTTTAGGAAACTATAATTACGTTTTAGAAAACTAAAAAGAAAACCGACGAAAGTGTTTCGACCAATCGAAAAGTCAAGGGACAATATTCGTTTTTAAGTTTTATGAAGCAACTATTTATATATATATACTATTACTATTTATTTATATATACCAAAATTAATATAATTTCAATAGGACCAATTAGGGACTATTTTCTACAAAATAGAAAAAAAACATACAATCGGATCCACAGATAAAAAGATATGCATTTTTTTATGTATTTTTAATTATTTATTTATTTATTTCAGTGAACATAAGTACATAAGCTTAAAAACTATGAATACTGGAAAATGCATTAGTGTAAAAACTGTGTCGCGCTTTCCAGTGCCCGTCCTTAGGACTAGTGGAAGAACTATACATAAAATGAGCATACATTAAAAAAATATATAATATGCCTCGACTTGAGAATCTCCGTTTTTGGTCAGTTAAAAAATACCATAGATCAAAAAAGCTTTTATTTAGAAACGTCAAATTTAATTTAGTTTCATTCAATGTTTGTGTTTTTTTTTAACTTTTTGTACTTCATTTTTATTACAAAATTAATCAAGGCTGTTTTTTTCGTCTAAATAATCAGATATTTTATAATAAGCCTTTTGCATATTTTACGTTTTTTTGCATATTTAGCTAAAAGATGGCTTTAGCAGGTCATTTGGGACTTTGTTATAAAAGCGTACACATTATAGTTACTATAAATTATTTATAGTAACTATAATTGAACCATTGAATCAGAATTAAATAACTTGAATGCCTGCGTCATCTGTATTATAATGGCCAATATAACTACAGCGTTCAACAAATATGCAGGCAATATTAAATTTTATGATCCCTAACTGCATAAATAAAATTTATATAAAGTACGCAGCAATACATTTACCGACGTAAAGCTAGATAAAAATTATTTTATGAATATAGTGAGCATTTATCGAAATATTTGTGGTTGTTTTAAAATAACAAAGAAACAAAGCGAGTGCGCGTTGCAACCGTCCACGCCGCCGTAGCATAGAGTAAGGATATAATTTTGTTAGCTATCAATAGAGACAACGAATCAAGCCAGGTAATAATGGCGTAACGTTCTTTGCTCGTACGATAGAGATAGAACGTTTATTGTCATCATGCTAAGTACAAAAAAAAATTAAGCTTGTATATAAATTGTTCGAAAAGATAAGTAATTAGCACGCAATGTAACAGTGACAATTAACGTATACTCGGTGCTTTGTTTATCCCGAGACAATACTATAGTCAAAAAAGCCTGACGGCTTTTAAAAAAGGACTATGACATCTCTATCGGGGCACGTACCATCCTTACTCCGCGGGCTATTGAGTGTCCGCCCGGCTTCATATTATGTTATTTACGCGTCCGCCGAGGACAACTTTTTAATGGTGCGATAACAGACCACCCGAGACCGGCCCATGCCGTTAAATCTCATGCTCATAAATACGTTATGTAAACCCACCCTAATAATTAGTCGCGGTTACAGCCCGTAGTTAAGTTTTATGGAAGTAGAGAGGCACTAAGTGGGAGCGAGAACTCGCAAAGAAAAATATTCTTTAATTTGTCTGGTGTTCGGAGGCGATGAAACGGAAATTGTTATGTTTATTCGGGGAATCTTGTATTTCTAAGCTACCCTTTTATTTTTTTCCGCCCGTTTTAATGCGATTGGATTTTTCGTAGCCGCGGCGTAGCACCGTAGCATCTCCGGCGTAGCTCCATTGAATATGTATACTTGAGTCTGATATCCAACCTTCGCTTTCGACCTCACCTCTGAATACTGAGGAGATCAATTCGAGGAAACAAACACACCTACTTAACATACGTATACCGATTACCTTTTTATCACGCTGCGTAGTAGCTACTTACAATTTATTGGATTCCAACGTGCGTAGCTCGCATACGTGCTACGAACGATATTGGTGTCTACGATAAAACATTCATTTTTGTTCTCGTAACTTTAAAACTGATGAAGATAAATGATGTGAAATTCTGTATAAATTAATTTCTTAATAGCTTGGTTTGGGTGGTAAGAGTTGACGGCGAGAAAAGTAAATAATTGTTTTACTTCTTAGGTCAAGTATTCTTTGTTGCTAAGCTATTATGTACCTTATTTCGACCGTATACATTCCAGATTACTTTGATATGAAATAAGTTTCTCGTGATTTTGCCGGTCATATTTGGCAAGTTAGGTACTTACTTGTCTTAATATCGTGAAAGTTAGTGAACTTTATTACATCTAAAATATTACTTTGCTAACTGAGAAAACTACTCACGAGAAGTTTATTTCCAATGGAATGTGGCGTTAGTTTTATATTTTACCATTTCAGTCGTATCAGAATAGAAACAAAATTACTTGGAAAGTATGCCAAGTGATTTTGAGCTCTATAACGATGAGATAAAGACCATAATGGAATACATTTACAGCAGCGTTTGCCGGTGAGTGTACGATATTGTCAACAGTCCCGCGTGGCGGCCTTCGCCTGAGGTCGCCAGGGGGGGCCGAGAGACGCACGGGGGACGGTACCTGGCTGTGCGCCGCGCTGCAAACCTGCACTCCTCACTTCCCCACTTTTACAAAAGTTATTTCACAGAGGCAAGAATGTCAGTTCAGTGGGCGAGTATCAGCTCGGCTCGCGGAAGCTAGCGTCGGGGAGGAGAAGCGCGTGATGCACGTACAAAGATTACAACGAGAACAGCGTCGAAGCGAGATACGGAGTCATGCGGTCAGCCAAAAGGACACAAACCTACTGGCTCGCCTGGTGGAGAGGCAGAGCGTCCGGGGGCGGCGGGGGCCGGGGCACGCCATTGGCCCGCCGCCGGGGCACGCCTCCGACGACGCCGGTGCCGCCGTCGCCTCAACTCTCGACACGAGTACTTCAACACTACAACTATGCGAACTTACACTTCCAACTTTCGATGCTATTTGCACTTTTTCAACTATTTTAAACAGCGTCACTCACGCCCTCAATTATCTATTCAATGCCACTGCTTCGCGGTGGACGATGGAGTTGGAACCATCTAAATCTGTGCTGTGGTATACTTACATCTATGAACTCTTGTCTCTCAATATCAATGTTTCCTTATCCAAGTGTGACAGTCAAGAGTTGTCGTCATACACGCACACAAACATACCTATACCTACGGGTGTATACAAACTGAATAAACTCAAATTAACAAATATCACAAGCTTAACAACACTCCACTTAATTAGTCTGCAGCAATATATGGCCACTTTCACAATCAAAACTTGTTATTTAACTGTTTATACAATTATTTTGTTAACTAAGTGCTATCTGAGTACCGCGTTTCGTTACACTGATGAACTATATAGGTCAAATGTAATTTCATTTGAAACTACCTCATTTATTTGCATTAACAACATTCTGCAAAATAAACGAAAAACGTTTCGTTTTACGCGTTGCAACTGCTTTCTGACGACGAGATCATTGTTTTTTTTTTGTCGTAAGTATACTTTGCATTAAGTATTTTAGAATGTTTAGGTGAGCAGCACCTACCTATTTATTAAAAAAAAACAATAGAAAAATAAGTAATTGGTTTAGCATGCGTAATAGAAAAGAATGTAGTAAATAGGAAAATGGAATGAAATAAGTAGTATCACGACTGTAATCCCCAAATACTTACAGAGTAGACATACTCTCAGATCTTCAGGTGCTCAGATCCGTAAAGATGCGGTAACCAGAGGCACATCCAAACAATGGAATTGGCACATATCCAAATTTTGCAATTAGCAGTTAGCATTCCATTCCATTGCAAAATTGCACTATATAGGCAAAGTAAGCCTTACATTAAATGTGAAAATTAATGTAGTATAATATCATGTGTGCTCTAATCATAATTGAAGGCGAAAATAATTACACCTCTACGGGTGCGAAGCAGAGATGGTGAGATATATAATAGACTAGCCGATCCGTGACAGACGTTGTCCTGTCAAATTTCAATAATCGAATAGAAAAGACTGAATGTTTTTAGTCTGTGATGTAAGATTTATTGCACAGCAGCGCCATCTATACAGAAATCATCCCTTTTGCATTATTTTATCGTTTTGGGGATGTTTTCATATTTTAAAGTAGTCTATTATTTATTCGTACAGTGTATCTACATCTACAGCAAATTTCAACTTAATCCGTTTTGTCGTTTAGGACTGATTGAGAAACAAACATACGTACAAACTCACAAACTTTCACATTTATAATATTACTTTCGCATTTATAATATTATTAGGATTATTAGGATATTAGGATAGGATTAGGATATAAATTTTTGAAGCATTTCCAAATCTCTAACATCTCTCAAAAATATAGCTTATATCAAGTGTGAATCTGCCGACTTTACTAATAGTGCACACGTTTGCACAATCCTACGCGACATCCGTTGCACACGCTTATATTATCAACCTTAGCCGCATGCAAATAGGGTTGAATGTTGCGATGCAATGATGCCTGTCGCACACTATCTGGCAATCACGTCCGGAATTCTGGACCGGTTTATATCCAGCTTATTACGTGTGACGTTGTCGGGATACATGTGCAGTGGATGGATCGGTCTTGCATGTCTGAGGATCTTAAGCTTTCGAGTTTTGTGATCTTTTTCACAACAAGTGAAGTGATAATTCGTACAATACGGGCATTATATTAACATGATAAACATTATACGACACTTTAAAAATAAACTACAAAACTGATTAAGATGACATTTGCTGTAGTATAAGATAAAAAATCAGAATAAATAAAGGGGGAACTTGTAATAAATAATAAAAAAACGCAAAAATTATGATTTTGGTATAGATGGCGTTGGTGTGCACTAAATCTGACATCACAATCTAAAAACATTTAGTCGTCATGGCAACGCAGTTTTGACTAATGAATGATACGCATTCTACCAAAATTCGTAACTTTTTTAAAGTACAAGGTTAGTAGGGAAAAAATTTGAAGTTGCCTGAAATTGCTTTTTTCTATGCGATTATTAAAAGTTGACAGGACAACGTCTGTCACGGGTCGGCTAGTCTTTTTGAAAGGTATCTTTTACATCAAACAAATAAATAAATTTAGGTAACCGTGTCAACCAATAGTAATAGTTTACCATGTTGACTGGCCTCATAGCTAAGTTGGTAGTAGCTCTGCGTTTTGTGTTGTAGGTTGTGGATTCGATACCCACCCAGGACAAAATTAAATATTTGTATGATGAACATAAACTAGGTGTTGTACACATACAAAAGTTAAACATAATGTACATATTGACAAAAGTAAGTCTATATGTATTATTTCTGTTAACAAGTTTCCATATTACTAGCTTTGCTAAGTTTGGAGCTAGATGGCACTGTGAAATGTTTACCAATATTTATGTATTTATTTTATGAAACCGCATTTCCAGTAAGCATAGCTTATGGCACCAAGCCTTGGCCTAAATGAACCAAGTTTACGTCAAAGTTTCCGTGAGATTCGAGATTAAAGACTTAATTTCCGCTAGTTGTTGCAATTGACGTCTTCGGCTATGATGTGAGTGCCCGTTTAAAAAATAAGAGTTGCTGGTTTATTTTTTTATTCTACTTGGAGGTAGAACTAACTGGACCATACTGCTAAATATCAACCATCTTTAACAAAGCACTATTTTGCACTAAACCGCACTCTATGATGAACTGCCTAGCGTCCGCAAACTTGAGGCATACAGTTATACTTCCATGTACCTGTAATAACTGCAACTAGGTATACCTCTGAAACCCGAACACAGCAAAGCTGCTTAGCGGTAGAAATAGGTAAAGGTTGTACTGTTGTGTTTGTTGTACCCCTTCACATGAAGTTCTACCACTGGTCCGAGTGCCGGGAGCAATGTTTGCAAGCCTCTTTCTATTTTCATATGATAATAAACTAAATTCGTGCAAGTATGAGCCAGTGGCCACTGCTGTTTAGTCTGCCCAAAGACCTCCGACAAATAAGATATCTTAACTTTATTTTCGAAGAATCTGTCACCCATCTATTTGATGATCGCGCTAAAGATTGTTTATCCAAAACGATAGGCAAGTAATAAACAACTGTTATATATTTTTTTTAATAGAAATACGGCTAATTACCACGTTTTTTATTGTATTGCTGACGTTTCGAGACAATTCAGATGCTCTGCATCATGAGCATCGCCCGCGACCGCGATCAACGGCAGATCGGCGAATACAGTATTCGCCGATCTGCCGTTAATTAGCCGTATTTCTATTTAAAATGATCAACAACCACGACAGTTTTAATTCTATAACTGTTATATTATTACCAGTAATCACCTAAAAATGCAACGAAAACATCCAAAATGCACTAATTTAAGTTTTATTACGGTGTCACGTAATAAAACGAGGCTGCTATCGCGTACGAAAGATTGTTTTACTTGGAAATATGCCATAACGACTTAAGGAAGTACTAAGCATAAATATATTTTGCATGCCACTTAATAGTCTGTGTAATATATCATAGACGCAGACATTTTGAATTTACACCGCGTAAAAATTGAGTATACCTACCCTTCTATGTGATAATAGTGTGTATATACGCAACACAAATGCTTTATAATGTCTGTGTCTGGAAGAACCCTAACAATATCATAACGCATCAAAAATCATTTTTGGAAGTCAAATTCAAATTCAAATTCAAAAATTATTTATTTCAATAAAATCATAAGGATCACTTTGAAACGTCTTAGGATCTAGGTGAAGCTACGCCGATTCCACGCAAATAAGTCTAGAAGACTCAGGCAACAAACACGGCTTGGGGTCTACCTTTTATATATATATATTTTTTGTAAATTATCGGCACTGATATTTTGTCTTATAATGAAAAGTTTTGAACAGTCTAGTTATAAAAAAAAACAATTTAAAGCAAAGTATTTTTTTTAATGGTTTTATGTACACCGATTACTCCAATATGGCCGGTCTGATTTAAATTAGGTATTTAATCGATATTTTGTAAGTATACCTGAAATGTATAAAACTTAAAAATAATTAGCGTCATACCGTACAAAAAATACTTATATCAACTTAGGTAATTCATGAAAGAATCCAACTTACAATTAAATTATTTAAATTCCTCTATATTTTTTCTATCTGATTGCCTTACCTACTCACTTCTCTTGTCTCGGCTTACTTTCAATGAAATTGAACCGAGATGTTTATGTGTGCGTTTACCACACACACAAGTTTCAAGATGCAAGCTTCCGATACTATTTACAATCGTCTCTCGCTCGGTTTACGCAGAACATTATAAGCAAACAAACAATAGAACTAAGTGAATACATACATACCCACACAAGTGTATCTGCACATACACAAGAGTAGATTTGTAGCTATACAAGGTGTCCCAACATTGGTATGATTTTCCGAGCGAGGTTGATGACCCATAAACCCGATGACGACCTCGGTGGAGGCTTGGCGGGCAATTGTCTGTCTGAAACGCAAGGGATGCTGGTTTGATGGCCAAATGTTTGTATGATTTGCCAATTGTTTTGAGCCTGGGTGCTTTAGTACCGTGGCAGTTTTTGATACCCATAAAAAATGACAGGGAATTTTAATGTGAAGTCAGGACTTTGTATGTGACTGCTAGGGTTTTTTATTTATGGTTTATTTCAATGATATTTATAGCAAGCGTAAGTACTTCACAAAGCTCCTCTTAAAACATCAAATTAATTACTTGGGTACAAAGAACTTCAGAAATTGAGCAAGTTTCAAAGAAAAGTCGATTTTACGATTGTTACTAATGCTCTTCAGTAGAATTTAGAGGTGGGTAAGAAAATTATTCTGTAAGTGATTTATAGATCAATATTGTCGTAGAACATAAGTGGCTTTCAACGTTTTGACTGTCTTCTTAGAAAACATACTAGTAGCAGGAATAAGCATAGTTGATAATAAGTTTTCTGTTGATAAATATTTTTCAATGACAAGCTTATGTCAAATCATTCAAAGCATTGAGCACCTGTCAGCAAGTTATAAGGTACAAATTAATCGAAAGAACGATGATAACTACAGTAGTTATTAAAACTGTGTCGCAGCTACCAACGCCCACCTCCTGGACAAGTGCAGTTTGTTCCTAACTGTATACAAAACAATTTAAAATAATTTAAAAAAAATAAAATAAAAAGTATAGATCCTAAAATAAAGCTCTTTAGGTAAACAAGTGTTTTAAAGTAACTGTGTAGGTGTGTATAAGTGAGAGCGAGTTAGATTCTGTGAATGTGTGTGTGTGTGTGTGTGTGTGTGTGTGAGTGCATGTATGTACACTACAAAAATAAATAGTTTTTAAATTTTCAAAATCCAGTACATGACGGAGGTTTTTAAAGATGAAAATTAGTTTCGTAATGCGAATCACGGTACAATCAATCTGCTGTTTCCAAGATAACGAGTTGTCAAGGGTGACCCCCCGGTTATTTAATAGTACTAATTCGTTCTAGAGGAAGGCATATATAATATAACATTGTAGAACTTGACAAGAATGCAAAGTTTTTACTCAATCAAAGTATTCATTAAGGCGCTCCCAGTCGACGATTGTTTTTGTTCGAAACGAAAAAAGAAATACTTCTGAACAAGCCACATCTCCTATTTTATAATGTATAGTATATGTAAATTAAGATGTCCCCATCTTTAATCACTTCGATAAAACATCCTACCGACCGCTGCAATGACGACAAACACACGTCGGCGCGTGGTCCGCCTTAGCTTTTCGAATAAATTAATGATATAAATTATGTATAATTACTTATCAAAAATCTATTCTAATAGAAATCTAGATCTACATATTACCTATCTTTAACAATAAATCACAAGTTGATTTTAATAGTAGGTATATAAAATATTTCGATCATAAATTTTAAAACGTATCATTTTGAAATAATATCTTTATCGTGAAAAGTTTCTGCTATTATGTTTTCAGCTTAATATAAATCTAGGTAGGAACCTGAAGTAATATACTTATAAAAATAGGAGATGTGGCTTGTTCAGAAGTATTTCTTTTTTCGTTTCGAAAATGAGCAATCGTCGACTGGGAGCCCCTTAAGGAGTTCTGTTGTGAGTGTTTGTTGAACAGCTCCTGACTCCATCATTGGATCATCTCGCTGTCAACATATTAGTGCATTGTCACCGAAATTACATAAGTTTGCAAAAGCTCAATCGGGTGGGGATAACTGCTTCAAAATTGTGTTGCAAGATTCCACCTTAACAAACATAGTTACATAGTTACATAGCTACATACATACATACATTGCAAGTTAAATAAAAGCTTATACAAACATATTGACGGCCTCACAGCTCAGTTGGTAGTAACTCTGCCTTCAGCGCTGTAGGTTGTGGATTCAATCTCCACCCAGAGCAAATATTTGTGTGATGAACACAGATGTTTGCTCTGTGTCTGGGTGTTAGTATGTATTTTTACAAGATGGCGATGCGTAAACTGTCCACTATTTATTATTATTATTTATTTATTTTTCATTTAGTTATATTCATTCTTCATTATTTATATTCTATCAACAGGAGATAGAAAAGGTAAATAAACGATATCAATCCATTGCACCCGTTAGATCTCCGATATCACTTCGCTTCTTGACAGCTTCAAAAGCCTAAAGATTCATATAAATTGCTTCGCTTTTGATACTGGGGGGTCAATGAGGCGTGACTTTGATGAGGGTCCAACTACCAATATGCATGGAGTGGGATCCGTGTTTGACACGGACCGGCCAGGTGAGAAGAACACAGGTTCTGGGTGTAGTTTAGCAAATTGCATGTGATAGATTGTATTTTGTTTACAAATTAGGTTAAGTGATTTTGTACAACAAACTTTCAGTTTTTAGTACACATTTCCAGTCTCAGTATTTGATATTTTTTTTTTTTATTAAAATGGACTGCCAATAATCTTTATATCTGTTACTGTTTAAGGGTATGTGGTATGTAAACAATTCACACCGTTGAAGTAATAAATATATATTATAATTATAATTTTAATTATATTCTGTACGAACTTACATAAACCAGTAGAAAAAACATATTACGAGTTTTTAGAAGAATTTAATTTACCTAAACATATTTTTTGACATTTTAAATGATGATTATCTATGGGGGTTAACCACAAGCTCTTAAATTAATATTACTACCCTTGGCCCCTGTACCTACTTATCTTAAGTTATATTGATTTATTTAAAATAAATTTCCCTATAATGTTTGTGCGCCTGTAAACACAGAGATTCATGCTTAGGTACCTGTTTACCATTTAATATATTGTGTTTACAAATTATGAAATTAATCTTTGACTACGGCGTGGGTTGAAATCTTTATAATTTAATAAGACTAATATTTTATCAAGTCGTAGTGCCTAAAAGAATCAAGTAACCTAAAGTTTGTTCGATAATTTTTCTTGGCTTAGTTGCGATGAACAGGTGTCAGGTCAGCTTCATATAGTTTTAAAATATTTCTTCTGAATGGAAACCTTTTTATTTTGCAAAAAAAAAATCATAAAATATAAAATAAATATAAATAGGATCACGACTGTAATCCCCAAGTACGGTAGACATCCTCTCAAATCTCCAGACACTTGGATCCTTAGAAGATGTCTAGTGGGGGTAGTTATAGGCACGTCCAAACATTGTATTTGGCACATGCCCACATTTTGCAGTGGTTCCATTCCATACGTGACAGGTTGCAAGCCCATCGCCGCTTATAAGAATACTAACTGGTTTCCTCACGATGTTTTTCTTCACTGTTTTTAGAACGTGTTTTTGAACAGAAAAACCCATTGATGCAAGCTGGGATTCGAACCTACGACCTTCAGATTGAAAGACGTGGTACCTCCCACTCGGAAAAAACAATACAATTTATTGTATTGTTACTCAAATCAAGCACCACTATCTTTAATGTAACAATGTGGTTGAAACAAAGGCATTTAATCACAAGCTATGGAAAATTAGGTCACTTGGGGTAAACAATTAAATGAAATATTATCACGACCGTACTCCCCAAGTACGGTAAACATCCTCTCAAGGGCTTAGATCATTGAAGATATCTAAATAATAAATATTTAAAAAGAAAATGACAAAATTAATTATTGAAAGTAGTAAACAATTTATTCGTTTTAAGTTTGAGAGCATCTTAATACTTGAACAATACATTCGTACTTCGTAGGCATTTTACGTACGTATTTAAAAAAAACTGTTTAAAAATCTTCAATGATTTAGGCCCTGGAGATATAAAAGGATGTTTACCGTACTTAAGTAGATACCTGTACTGGTTTACCGTGATTTTATGACAGACTAGCTGACCCGTGCCCGCTTCGCTGTGCGTAAGACATTTCTAATAACATCGCGGACTTTATTGTAGAAAAAAAATGTGTTTATTTACGACATCACATTAGAAACCTCTAAAATTATCAGTGTTTCTCTACTATATTATGCATGTATTATACATATAAACCTTCCTCTTGAATCACTCTATCTATTAAAAAAAACCGCATCAAAATCCGTTGTGTAGTTTTAAAGATATAAGCAAACATACATACATACATACATACATATTACATACAGATTGTGTGAATACAACGAGTAGACATGTATTCGCACATCCGTCAAACTTATGTATCTAAAAAACCAATAGGTTATCATAAAACCAGTTATTAGCTAACCGGTAACGGTAACCGGCTAACCCATAAGAAACGATACAATTGACAACCAAACTTATTGAAAAGAACAATGTTGGTAGTTTTGGGCCAGCCATCAAATTGTCGTTATATTTTTCCGTAGTTACCATCAGCAGTCACCGGTCTCTTTAAAATAACTACATAGTATAAAGCAAAGTCGCTTTCCGCTTCCCGCGTCTGTATGTAATAGGTATGTATGTATGTATGTATGTTTGCTTATATCTTTAAAACTACACAACGGATTTTGATGCGGTTTTTTTTAATAAATAGAGTGATTCAAGAGGATGGTTTATATGTATAATACATGCATAATATAGTAGAGAAACACTGATAATTTTAGAGGTTTCTAATGTGATGTCGTAAATAAACACATTTTTTTGCGCTTACATTGCAAATGCTGGCTGAACCCCACGAGATATATCAAAATAATGTACTACAGTATTGTACACCTTAAAAACGTCTACAAAAAAGTCAACGATGGTATTAGAAATGTCTTACGCACAGCGAAGCGGGCACGGGTCAGCTAGTAACTGATAAACTAAGTTGCAGCGGGATATTTATATGGGTGAGCGAACAGTCGACCCTTGTCAATGTCAGTGCGCATTATCCATATTATCTGAAATTTTCATATTGAACTGCATCGCAATCTCTCATTTTACGAGAGATATATCTTTTTGCGTTTATTAAATCATACTGTTAACCAACTTCAAAAAAGAAAGCTATTCAATTCGGCGACTATGTTTGGCTGGTCCGATATAAATATTTTTTTAGCTTTTTTGTAGAAAATAATTTAATTTAATACACGACAACTCTGATATAAAATTTTATCAATGTCAGATTGGAAGATCCTACTTATATTATAAATGTGAAAGTTTGTGAGTATATGTGTGTGTGTGTGTGTTTGTTACTCTGTCACTCAAAAAACTACTGAACGGACTAAAATGAAACTTTACAGAAATATAGCTTATACAACAAAATAACACATAGGCTACTTTTTATCCAGATATATATTACATATATATCACTACATAGTATAAAGCAAAGTCGCTTCCCGCTTCCCGCGTCTGTATGTATGCTTATATCTTTAAAACAACACAACGGATTTTGATGCGGTTTTTTTTAATAGATAGAGTGATTCAGGAGGAAGGTTTATATGTATTAAACCCGTGCGAAGCCGGGGCGGGTCGCTAGTTACATATAAATCGTAAGAAATGTAAACTTTGATTTTGCTTATTTTGAAAACGTCTAGCTGTCAAAGTTTTGAAGAGGAAATTTAAAAGTACATAAAAGCCTCATATTATAACATACCACAAAAGCACTAAAGTCATGAAGGTACATGATAAGAAGTTGAACGCTTTTATAATGAAATTGTAACAATTTGCACGCATTGTGAAACGGCGACACAGCTTACTTTGTGAGTAGCTTTTGTCTATCCTGAACGGCAGAATTTTCATTAAAGCCTTCTTTACTGCGCCCTTACATAAAAGAGCAATTTTTCCCAGTGGAAAGTCTCGATGCAGCCGCATAAACGCTTTTATTTGCTCTCTTTACTACTAAAAAACTTATTATTCCTCTTCCTTGAGCTAGGAAATTATATTAATTTCTTGCGCTTTTATTTGAACAAAATTATTTAGCTGTTTGTAAAGTTGAACAATGTTGAATAAAAATATTGTCGCATTCTACTTCGTATTTAAAATGTTCACACCTGGACGGTTTGTTTTATCTTGTGATAGTGACTTATAATGAATTACCCTTCAGGATTTACAGTACTCGTTTGATAACAATTGTTTTATTATTTTACAAACTATCGTGATTAGACATAACTATAGATTCTTTACGTGATAAAGACACGGGTCTTTATCACGTAATTACCTGCCCGCGACCATGGCTATTGTAACACAGTCGATACGTCGGGAAAGTAAATTAAAAGTAATTTCGTGATAAAGACCCGTGTCAAAATCTAGAACAATTGTTTTTATTTATTTATGCATGTTTTAATAATTATTTCAGGTTGTTCCTTGAAAAATGTGTTATTTTAGTAGATACGAGTATATTCCTCTGCTTTTACTTCGTATTCTTAGTAACCTCCACAAGAATTGAGATCGTCTCTCTAAGATAATTTTGCCTCTTTTGTTTCTATCATCTCTAGGGCACCAAGTTTGTCCTGCTTAATTCTGTTTTCTATTTTTTTATGTTTTCCTATCAATTTTACTCAGGTATGATAACATCATCTTACTATATAAACATGCTTACATATAGTGTTGCTAACCAGCCTCTTGTTAAACACAAAAGATGGCTAGTGACAAATAGCGACATCAAATTCTTCTGAAGTGAGGTCGCCAAGCAACAAAGTCCTTTTCAATGTTAAGTTCAGTAAATAAACAAAATAAAAACAAAATCTTCAGGAACGCTAAATGTATTTTACTAGAATAAGAACCGGAGAATTTTCTAGGAAATCACTGTATACAAGCAGAAAGAAAACATGTAAACAGATAAGGTCCCTAAGATGACCTTGTAGGGTAGCGATTAAGATCGGAGATTGCGAAAACGTTTCGAATACCTGCGGGGACAAAAAGGTAAATTAGTTCTTCTAATTAGGTCACAGTCGTTCCATTGCGTAAATTGTTGTAGAAGCCTTGTAATCTGAGAACAATCTTTGTAACAAAGTTAAGCTCACCTACAACCGTTTTCATGAAAAAATGTAAGGTAACTTACGGAGTTTTCCAGGAAAATTTACTTTTATTACGCGGATTCGACGTTGTAGTCGGTATTGTTTTTGTGGACGATGAGATAAGATAAATTGAATGGAAATCGGAATACAAAGCTCGCTCTATTTTTCAGTGTCTGTATTCTAATAACCATTGGAGTATTTTCACGTTGGCCGAAGCGATGTGTTATCGGTGACATTACCACACATTTTACTGGTACTCAAGAGGAAAATAATGTGAATCCCTTTCGGTTCTGGAATGTTATACTTTACTCGAAGATATTTTCACAGGAGCTAAAACGCTTCTTCTTCAACTCAAACACATTCGTCATTGTTTCTCATATTACAAACAATAAAAGGCAACTTTTATTAACAAATATAACCAGTTATTGATTAGGCTTTAATGGTACCAGTTATCCAGATTTATTACCAAAACAAAAAGAATAAGCGAAAATGGTCTAAATTAAAAAGCAATGCTCTGCCGGGACAGAGCGAGCGGAAACAAAGAACTGGGAATTCATCAAGCTCTTTTGAACCCGCAACAAGCTTATTGTCATTTCGGATTGGCTTGCACTGCAAAATGAGCTTTATCACGCTACAATTAAAACATAAAAAAGCACACCTGCTATGTATAAAATCTTGAAAAACTCGGTTGGTCGCTGTTGTTTTCTGATAATTTGTCAAATGAATTTGAGCCGTCGCACGCCGATTTTACGCTTTATTATAACTTGAAAACTCGCCGCAGATTCATACATTGTCTGATTTTCTGTTGCTGAAGTAAGATTTCCATTTGTAAAGTAGGTATCTATGATTCTGTGCCCGAGTATTGTGGTATTCAGAGACCATTGGCGGAAAGAAAATCTCGGCTAGATCGCCACTCTTTGACGCCCCAATGCAAAAAGTAATCTATTTTCTGTGAAAGCCTTATTTCATTACTTTGAGTCCCACAGTATTGAGGATTCAGAAACTGAAGGAGACTTGTTGAGCATTGGATGCTTTTTAATAGACTATGCGCACTTAATTAAAAGGCGTTTTTCAATGTGACTTTTTAAAGCTTTTATCATCATGATCATGATTTTCCAGACAAACAAAGCGTAATAAAACCCATGAAACAAAATTAATTTGGGAGGAGTCAATAAAGCTTTATGCTAGACAGGATATTTTATTAACTAATAATATTGAAAATACAGATTATAATTGCAAACAAAAATAACAATATTTTAGCTATAAGTTTATTTTTCACGTTTTATTATGAAAATTCAGATGATTCGCAATGATACAATTAAATTAACTTAGCATTTTTATGAGGTAAATATTACAAAATGATAATTACCCAACTTAAATTGACATAACTAACTCAACCCCTATCAGTTTGTGTAATTAAGTAATTATGAAAAACCATATACTTACTCGTACTTACGAGTACATCTTATTTTCATGTTGAATTGAAACGACTGTAATTTATCTATTAAAAGTTTCAAAAAAATTCTTACTGGTCAATAATACTAGTTAAATTAAAAAATAATCGCCAGCCAGAATACTATTCAAATCGAGGGTCACGTGTAGGTATTTCTATCGTTGTCCATTACAGAATTTGCATAGGAATTCCATCGCACATTGCGTCTCGTTCTACATTGCACGAGGCTCCCCGGCGGCCGTTGATCAAGATCGATGCATTTATCGGATAGGGTCGTTTGTCCGGTTGTACCTATCTCCTGGGAACAAGGATGTTCTAAGTTCACCATTTGTTTTTCGTCCTAAAACTCACGTAATTTTAGTGCAGTGTATTTTTGACACCCCTACACTGACATTAGTTTCTTTCGTCGCCATTACATTTTATCTTTCCTCCTACTACCTAGAAATGGTTTAGCGTAAACACATTATAATAAAAACACAAAAAAATATTTTTAAGTAGTGTCAGTTGAAAAGTAGGCAGTAAAAGTGTTTTAAAAACGGTTGGTAGTCCGTAAATAAGATGGTAACTGGGGTTAGCATGAGCCACTATTGTATCGACAACGAATCAACCAAATGCCAAAGCTGACACTTAAAAGTACACGCTGTAAAAATTACAGTTTTTAAATTTGGACGATACGATAGTGGTTCGTGCTCAGATCATTGTTGGTAAATAAAACCAAAGAGTAGTAAACAAAGAGAGTATTTTAGACAAATAATCAAACTGCTTTAAACTACTTGAAACCGGAATAATATACGTCAAAACAAACACTGATGAATTCGGCAAAACACGACGAAAACAGAACATCCCTACTAGGTAGGTACCTCGTAAAATACGTATTCCTTTTTGTTTCTATGGATAATCCCGGTACATGCAATATAGGACACTGGCAGAATCCCAAATAACGAACAAAAATAAAACTGTTTATGTACCTAGTAGCTCAGGAATTAAATGCACTGAGGAGATCTGGACTGCCTAGCTTTGTTTTTCTGCTACTGTTTTAGGAATAGTTTTTTCTTAGTGGACGAAGTAGATGTAGAGCGGCGATGGTCTTGCAACCTGTCACGTATGGAATGCTTACTGAAAATGTGGGCATGTGCCAAATAGAATGTTTGGATGTGCCTCTGACTACCCCCACTAGACATCTTCAAAGGATCTAAGCGTCTGGAGATCTGAGAGGATGTCTACCGTACTTAGGATTACAGTCGTAATACTATTTTTTGTTGATGTATATATATAATTTCTTTATCAATCTTTCACATAAATTGAAAAAGAAACAGCTTAGCTTCTCGTATCTAAAGATAGTAAACATAAAAAAACATGTATGAAACGCTGTATGGAATCGATAAAAATACATCCATCCAAATTGGATCACAAGCTAAAACACATAACGCGTCGAACTGAGAACCTCCGTTTTCCTCAGTTGAAAAGTATAAGCTAGGTAAATAAATTTAAGATGACAAATCGCACAGCTGAACCCAACTTCAAGTTTTTGGTTTAACAAGTCAGGATACGATAGCTGTAACTCTTTAACAGGCACTGACAGGTAAATCCTGTGTCGATCTCATTTTTACACAGTCGTAAACAAAGATAAAATAGGTGAACGACATAGGAAAGTAATAAGGTTCCAGAGGCTGGAGAGCATTACGCAAAGACAAATGTCTTTGAGGCAGCATTAACATAATCCAAGTGGGTAACAAAGGAAGTGACGTGACGGGGGGCGACTTCCGGCCGATTACGTGTAATGCGGTTTATGTTTTGATATTAATTCGGAGTTAAAAAAGCTTACGCATTTTTCAAATGACCCTATTAGTATTAATTGAAGACCTATTTTAATACCTTCAATCTTCCTTATTAGAAAAGAAAAAAATATATATACGAGTACACAGTGACGACTTTAATCCCCAAGTACGTTTTGGTTTCCTCACGATGTTTTCCTTCACTGTTTTGAGCACGTGTTTTGATATGCATATAAATCCTTATACTATTATCTTCAAGTTGTTATAACAAGATTGTTGTGCACCACCCAGTCAATGCACACAACGTTGGTAATACACATTTAATTCCAACACAATAACTTCATATCGATGGCCAGTAAAAGTTCAATAACAATTACTTATATGGGTAAGTACATTTTAAATTTCCACACAAACGACCGACAACAAAACCAAACAGTATAATGCGAAATCATTTTACCCTGAGTTAATAAATCCATGATTTATAAACCAATTCAAATTCTCGCAATCCTGGAAGAAAATGCAATTTTAGTGTGAACGAATCGGTGTGTTTTGTTTGGACCATACGTTGTCAATACGATAGTGGCTCGTGCTCAGGCCACTGTAACGTGCATTCATACGCTTGCCCAAAAATAATACAAGTTCACTCGGCATTTTAAGTCTTAGGACAAACATAATAAAGTTCACGTTCTCTTGAGAATCAATTTGGAGAGACACGCCTAGCGTTAGGTCGTCGACACACTCGATTCCGAGAACCGCGCCTGCATGGCGTGCAGTGTCCGCTAAGTGTGCCCCAGCGTGGCACCTACTTGGGCTTCGACCGCATATGGCCGTAGGCATGTGCATGATGCATAGTAGAACAGACGGCTGTTGGGGTCGTAAGGCTCTCGAGTGGCGACCACGTACCGGAAAGCGCAGTATGGGAAGACCCTCCGCGATGCGGGTATCGCAGGACCGGTCGTTGTGGCGATTTTTGGGGGAGGCCTTACCCAAGCAGTTGACGTCAATCCGCTGAGATAATGATTATGTGTGTGATGAAATGTCCAATAGCCGTTTTGGGGTGGGTAATATAAACACTTATAATAAATCAATATATTTTGTAAATACATAGGATTACACTCGCAATACCCAGATAAAGAACAAACATCCGTCCATCATCACACAAATGTTTTTTCCTGGATGGAACCCATAACCTACAGTGCAGAAGGCAGAAGTACTACCAACTGAGCTGTGAAGCTAGTCAACACATGCCATAATTACATACTTATTGAACAAACTAACATAAATATAGTAGTCGCAACCTCTGAACATGCTAGCTTTGTTTTGTAGTAATGCGTGTGTATGTCATCCAATACTAATAAATATGTTTCCAATGAATACAATGACCATCACAAAAGGCGGATGCCTACGGCAATATGAGGCCGAGGCATTACACTGTTATGAGGTGTATATACGAGCAGCTTATAAAATATTATCGGGTAGGTATGTTTGATTGGGCCTGCATTGTGTATGTTTACGACTTTACCGACGCTTGCTATTAGGGCCAACCCACTCTATTAGCTAGCATGAGTTTAAACGTTTTGCAATCGCTAGCGAGTTTTATAGACGCCTATGGGGAAAATGTTTTTATTTCTGTTGGATTTTTATAAAGAACTAGTGCTAAATTCTCATTAATTTTTCAGTCATGCTAGTACTCGGCGCTCGTTCGGACATTGACGTGTTTGGCGTATAGTGCGCAATGCGCGTTGGTAGATACTCCATGCGTTTGACGCTGTTCAACGATGCGAATGTGGATAGGTGACCGCTTGTGGCTCTAACAATCCGGCTATAACAATTTTGCTCAAGGACATTAGTCGCGTCACGTAAAATGTTGCGGGGGATGTTGCGGTACACAGTGCATTGTTGCAGGGTCATGTAGAGTGTTGCGCTTCATGTTGCAGGACACAATTTCACTTAGTGTATCCGTGGATTACTACATGATAAAGTTGACCACTAGATGATCCTAATTCTAATAATATTATAAATGTGAAAGTTTGTGAGTTTGTGCCTCAATCAGGCCTCAACGACAAAACGGATTAAGTTGACATTTGCTGTAGATGTAAATATAATGCCCGATTAAAACACGAGACTACTTTAAAATATGAAAAACATCCAATTTCAATTCAATTCAATTCATTTATTCATCCATAGACATATTTTATGCACTTAGATAGGTCATTATGGCACACACAACAAAATAACTTTATCTTATGAACTAAATAAAATAATACAATTATTTTGATAAATCAGAAATGGGTAACAGCAAAAGCATTGTCATAATGTAAAAATAAAAAATTATAAAATAAAATAAGATAGGATGTCAGTTATTCAATAAAGTCAGAGATAATCATTTCATTATCCGCAAACGCTTCGTCAATTTTGTAATAGCTTTTTTTTATTAACTGTTTCCTTATACACAATTTGAAGGTACAGTCTGTCATGTTCTTAATATCTACAGGTATTTTGTTATATAATTTAATTGCAGTGCAGTAATAACTTTTAGAAATTTTACTAAGTCGTGTCATAGGGACAATTAGATGATCCTTGTTTCTAGTGTTAACATTGTGTATTTCTCCTTTTGTCTTAAAACTACCTAAATTCTCCCGAACATAAACTAAATTTTGAAAAATAAATTCACCTATCATCGTCATTATACCTAGTTCTTTAAATTGCTGTCTACAAGAGTCCATCTGTTTTAAACCTAATATATATCTTACTGCTCGCTTTTGCAGAATAAAAACTCGATTTGCATCAGCCGCAGTGCCCCAAAATAATACACCATAACTCATTATAGAGTGAAAATACGCAAAGTATACAATTCTGGCTGCTTTTTCCCCTCCTAGCTCTTTAATTTTTTTAATTGCATACGTAGCTGAAGCCAATTTTTTTGATACTTCATCTAAGTGGTTAGCCCATGTCAACTTACTATCTAATCTTATGCCTAAAAATTTCATATTGTTTGTCAGAGAAATGTTAAATTCAGTCAAAAAGTCTTGAACACATTCTGGTGTAATATTTTCTGCTCTAGAGCCTAATGCAAACTTTATTACACTGGTTTTGTCAACATTGAGAAGCATATTATTGACTGAGAACCACTCTTTAATACCAAGTATGGATTCTTTAAGTTTCCTGCTAATTAAATTATTATTATCCTTTTTAATAATTAGAGAGGTGTCATCTGCAAATAATGTTATGTCAATATCCTTAAAAATTACTGATAAGTCATTGATATATATTATAAATAATAGAGGGCCTAAAATTGACCCTTGGGGGACACCCAAATTAATTTCACATTTATTAGATCTAGTGCCATTTACTTCGGTCACTTGCAGTCTATTACTAAGGTATGATCGAAATATATTTAGTTCGTTATCTTTAATCCCATAATGATGCAGTTTTCCCAGGAGAATTTCGTGGGAAACACAGTCAAATGCCTTGGAGAGATCACAGAAAACTCCATATGTTTTCTGTTTACTCTCCAGACCTAAAAAAATATCCTCGATTAGCCTCGTAATCGCGTGTTTTGTGGATTTAGCTTTTTGAAAGCCAAATTGCCGCTTACTAAGAAGTTGATGTTCAGTCATGAAATCCATCAATTCTTCTGCTATATATTTCTCGAAAATTTTACTAAAACTGGGTAAGATTGATACTGGACGATAATTGTTGCAAATGTTGGTACTACCTTTTTTGTGAATAGGAACCACTTTGGCAGTTTTCATTTCGCTTGGGAAATATGCCTGCTTAATACACTTATTAATAACATTCACTAACGGCGCCGCTAATTCACATTCTAATTTTTTTATAATCCCCAAAATTATAAAAAATACATAAGGGATAATAATTTTGGTATAGATGACGCTGGTGTGCAACAAATCTGACATCACAGACTAAAAAAATTGAGTCTTTTCTAGTCGATTATATAAATTTGACAGGACAACATCAGTCACGGGTCGGTTAGTACAAACATATTTTTTTACAAAACGACAATGGCAGTAAACGCGCGTTAGTACTCCATGCGTTGAGCGGCGCTGACGCTGTTCAACGATGCGACTGTCCATAGGTGACCGCTGGAGGCTCTCAAGTTTGGATATCAGTCCAGTCAGCGGCCTAAAGCCACGGGGAAACTGGAGCGACATGTTCCGTAACATGTCGCTCAATATTGTGTAACTTTACATAGGCCTCACTCTCAGTATTCATAGAAATTACGCCCGAGGACGAGTCCTGCGTCACATAAAATGTTGCGGCGATGTTGCGGGGGATGTTGCGGGACACTGTGCAATGTTGCAGGGTCACGTAGATTTAGCGCTTCATGTTGCGGAGCAAAATGTCCCCTTGTTCGTTGATAAAGCTGACCATCACTAGCTCATACAAATATCCTTTTTAAATTCACTGTAAAATAACAAGAGTATATTTTTCTGGTTTATTTTTACACCGACGCAAAACACTTCAACAGCAGGAAAAACAAAACAATACCATACTGCAATAAGATTTTAATAGATACTTGTTCGAAACATTTAAGTACAAGCACAATTGCAATGCAATTTCCGTAACAACACACAATCGCACAAACATTACAGTTGTGATATCAGACCGAATTTATTTCGGGAACGTGAGCCTATATTGTCATATGGAATTGGGAAAATCGAATTGTGTCAACACGATTCGCAGTAAGGCTATAGTCACACTGTTACATCACAAGGCGCCGTAATAAGTCACTAATATGATTAATTTGAGTATTATACGAGGACGGATACCTTGGAAGTAGGTACATATCAAATAAAGGAGCTTCCTATGTGGTGACAGCCTTATTGTCTCAGTATTGATTGGCCTCACACTTACGTGTATCTGTGTAGTGATTCATTATGACTATCACAGCTCAGTTGGTAGTAGCTCTGCCTTCTGCGCTATAGGTTGTGGGTTATATTCCCGCCCGGGACAAACATTTGTGTGATGAACATGGATGTTTGTTCTGTGTAGTACAAGATCCCATAGAACAAGATTTGCTTAGTTTTGGGCCAGATGGCAATGTGTGAAATTTAAAGCTGAAATTTATGACTGATGAATAGAGTAGAGTACTAATATACTTTTTTTTTGCAAATACATACTTATTATACATATTACCACCCAGACACAGAACAAACATCTATGTTCATCACACAAATGTTTATGCTGTTTGGGAACTACTTTTTTAGGCTTATCATAGGTATTAAGGCGCTCCCAGTCGACGATTGTTTTTGTTCGAAACGAAAAAATAAATCCCACCAAAAACATTCTGTAAAAAACTAGCCAAGTCTCGATGGAGCTGCTTGTTTATCTCTAAAAAGTAAGGAAATCTAGACAAAGTCGTGCCAATTCTGAGGTTCCTTACTGCGATTTCTTTATTATCGCAAAATCGCAGTAAGGAACCTCAGAATTGGCACGACTTTGTCTAGATTTCCTTACTTTTTAGAGATAAACAAGCAGCTCCATCGAGACTTGGCTAGTTTTTTACAGAATGTTTTTGGTGGGATTTCACTTCTTTTTGTAGAAACGTGGGCCTATTGATTAATTTTATTAGATTTTCTTATTTGACACAGTTTTTTTATTTTTAGGAGTAGTTTCTTTATTTTAAAAACAAATAGTAAGCGCGTTTAAAAATACAGTCAGCGCCATCTAGCGACGTGTGCGGGTATCACCGCCACTCTTAGTTCAATGCATTATATTTTGACCAAATCTTGAGCGAAATTAATATTTTGGTGTAATTTGTTTATTTAATTTGTGTAATGTTCGAGTAGAATAAAGTTAATCGTTCAACTATTTCTTCTTGTAAACTTGTAAGTATAAGTATAAAAGCCAGTCTAGTCTTATCCAGAGTTTTCCTTTAATTTTATTTATATACGTATTAAAAGCAGAAGGGGAGGCATTCGTCCAGCAGTTGGACGCTATAGGCTATATTAAATTAGAATTAAATTAAAAGATGTTTCCCACTACGCTGGATTTTTGCAATGACAGTCGATTTTTTTATGTACCAATATTATAAGGGGGCATTACCATATCTCTAATACAGCTGAGAACAGCTGAGGGTTCTTCATCAGATACTTCAGACCTTCGATTTTTGTCATCAAATGAAGCGGCCCACCAAGTTGAATATTTTTTGTAAAGGCGGTATGTCAATCTCTAATAGTTTGGTTAGGCTCTTGTGTTTTCTAATCAGGGTCACCAGGTACTCCAGGTCTTCGATTATCCTAGTTTTTATGGTTTTCCCTTTATGTGGCCATTAAACCCTAACTCTGTACCAAATTTCAGCTCTCTGAGTTTATGGGAAGTACTAGTTCTATTCTGATGATCATGAGTGAGTGAGTGAGTGAGTGTCTAAAATGCGAAATTTTACTTTCGCTTAACTTCGAAACTAAATGACCTACAGACTTGAAATTTTGGATTTTAAGTATGTGATTATAGCTTACTAGATGACGAAAATTTCTGCGTTCTGGTCTTATCCAGAGGTTCTCAAATAGGGTCCTGAAAATGCGGCGAAATGGTTCCAGTAAAGGATGGTACGGCAGTGTTTGCTTCGCGCTCGACTTGGCGGGGGCACTGCCGTGCCCCCAAATACTTGTGAACAAGCCTCATCTCCTATTTTATAATGTATAGTTATGTGAATAAAGATGTACCCATCTTTAATCACTTCGATAAATAATCCTACCGACCGCTGCAATGACGACAAACACACGTCGGAGCGTGGTCCGCCTTAGCTTTTCGAATAAATTAATGATATAAATTATGTATAATTACTTATCAAAAATCTATCCTAATAGAAATCTAGATCTACATATTACCTATCTTTAACAATAAAGCACAAGTTGATTTTAATAGTAGGTATATAAAATATTTCGATCATAAATTCTAAAACGTATCATTTTGAAATAATATCTTTATCGTGAAAAGTTTCTGCTATTATGTTTTCAGCTTAATAGAAATCTAGGTAGGAACCTGAAGTAATATACTTTTAAAAATAGGAGATGTGGCTTGTTCAGAAGTATTTCTTTTTTCGTTTCGAAAAAGAGCAATCAGCGACTGGGAGCCTCTTAAGTCATAAAGTTATTTTTGTTGCTTGTACACTGCCTTCCACTGTTACTTTGCTCACTACTTTCTATCCTCAGGTTGCCTGGAAGAAATCGCTTTTTAGTGATAAGGCCGCCCATTGTACGTAATTCGAAAATTATTTGTTTAATGTTTTGCTTGTTTATTTCTGGTGTACAATAAAATATTATCTGTCCAACTATCTATCTACTACCAACTGAGCTGTGATGTCAGTCATAATGAAGCACTACACAGACATACGTAAGCTTCCTACATATTATCTTTTATAAAAACAATCGATCTCGCCCTTACTCTAATAACTACATTTACCCCAAGCTAAAATCAGTATGGCCGTGCCCTCCACACAGAATAAATAATAATAGGTATCTACTACTAACTTTCGTACCCGAAGTTTTATTCCGGTTGAACAATAAAACGACACGATACAAAATCCAAACACATTTTGTTCAGAATCGAGTATGATAAGATAGGTAATTAAGAAAAACCGTCTAAGTGCGAGTCGGACTCGCGCACGTTGAGTTCCGTGTCGTTATCTGTAGGAAACGGCAAAAAAACACGTTTGTTGTATGGGAGCCCCACTTAAATATTTATTTATTCTGTTATTAGTATAATATGTTGTTATAGCGGCAACAGAAATACATAATCTGTAAAAATTTCAACTGTCTAGCTATCACGATTCATGAGATACAGCCTGGTGGCAGATAGATAGACAGACGGACAGCGGAGTTTTAGTAATAGGTTCCCCTTTTTACCCTTTGGGTATAGAACCCTAAAAAAAAACAATTATTATGCTTAATCGAATTATAAAATAAATAGGATCACGACTGTAATTCCCAAGTACGGTAGACATCCTCTCAGATCTTCAGGCGCTCGGATCTTTAAACATGTCTAACCAGAGTCAGAGGCACGTCCAAACATTACTATATTTGGCACATGCCCTCATATTTCGAGTTTAGCACTGTAAATAAATCGGCGTGTCTATATTTTAGCGGTTTTTACTAAGATCTTGTGGAATCTAACTAAAAGTTAACTTATTTTGTATAATGGTAACGATTCGGTTGTGTAAATAGTGAAATTATACGCGAATTTAGACTTTAAATACAAAAGGAATAAGAGCGATCGTATTTTAGGAATCCTAAATTTTAGAGTGAATCGCTACCAATGCAATGTATTTTTTTTTAACTTCTTGTTCGCGAAGTTCTTTTGATATTAAAACCCAATTCAGAGTGACACAGGTCGTTCCATGTTGGAATTGAATCGGTTGCAGGTAAACGTTTATCGTGTAATAGTGGGAAACCCCACGACTTCGTTCGCATAAGTTATTTTTAAACTAATTTTAACCCCTTATATATAGTTCTGTGGATCCCTAGTGCACCCCTAAACATGAAAAGGCCAACCTCTTCCAAATGTTAAGTTGTAATTCAGTAATTGACTGAATTACAACTTAACATTTGGAAGAGGTTGGCCTTTTATCATCTCTTTTCTTCGTATAAACTACCTAATATTATAATGATATTGTTTTTTATTGTATGTATGTTTGTAATGTTTAAACGAAATAAATACTTTTTCACTTTCAAAACTTTCGTGAGTTGTACTACACATTATTACAACAACCCACTCACCCAATGGTCCACTTACCCTGAAGAAGATTCTCTAGATGAATTGAAACATTGTCGGTGTCCTCATTGACAATTTATCATTTACGTGAGTAATTTCCCGTTGTTGTAATAATGTGAAATAAATACTAAAAGAATTTCAAAACGTCTTACACTATCCTTTCACCACCTACATCATCAGCGATTAACATGAGCTATATTTTAGTATGAAAAAAATGAGATTTTTACGAAAATTTCAATAATGTAACCTAAGGTTTTAAAAAATTGTCTATACTCTATATAAACGAAACCGGGCGGGCAGCTAGTCCTACTAATATTATAATTAATGCGAAAGTTTGTGTGTGTTTGTTACTCTTGTAAGCAAAAACTACTGAACGGATTAAAATGAAACTTTACAGTAATATGGATTATATATCCGAATAACATATAGGCTACTTTTTATTCAGGTACCATCCGTGCAATGCCGGGGCGAGCAGCTAGTATAATATAATCTAACCTCGACACAACTTTGTTTGCGTGTTCATTGAATATGAATTCGCAAAGTTAATATCCCGCTGCACCCCTTTGTAGAAATTAATTTGGAAAATCCTAAACGTTATTCTTTATTTAACCCATTTGGAGTTCAACGCAAAAAGCGTGAATTTCTCTTCGTTGCACTCTTTTTTACAAGATTTTATTTACGTTGTAAAAGTAGTGTTAAAAACTCTAAAATACTTGTAGGTGACAAATTATTCCAAGTTTAAAATACCCACTGTATTTAGGCTATAGGGATAATACCCATAGGATAATTAGGATAATAATACCCCGAAAAATTCATAGGAATAATTAGGATAATACCCTAAAGCCTTTAGGTTATTAGAAAAATCCCTAAAAAACGTGGTTTTTGTGTTTGTTGGATCTTTTTAGATCCATCGGGACCCTATTACTAAGACTCCGATGTCCGTCCGTCTGTCTGTCTGTCTGTCTGTCTGTCTGTCTGTCTGTCTGTCTGTCTGTCTGTCCGTCTGTCTGTCACAGGGCTGTATCTCATGAACCGTAATAGCTAGACAGTTGAAATTTTCACAGATTATGTATTTCTGTTGCCGCTATAACAACACTAAAGACAGAATAAAATAGATATTTTAGTGGAGCTCCCATACAACAAACGTGTTTTTTTTTGCCGTTTTTTTATACATAATGGTATGGAACCCTTCGTGCGCGAGTCCGACTCGCACTTGGCTGGTTTTTTAGGTATTAATTCCAAGTAATCTTAGTATGCGCCTAAGTATTACAAGGAACACATCTTCTAAATTTCAAGTTTGCTGATCAGTTGTTTAGACTGTTTGTCTAACAGTCAGTCAGTCAGTCATGACTTTGATTATGTAGTAGAGATATGGATGTAGTGGTAATAACATAGATAGTACAGTTTGTATGTAACAAAGGCAACACTGCAATTAGGTAGTAAAACGCAGGGGTGGAGGCGCCAGCCGGCCTGCGCCCTAAACAGTCGCAATAGATGTCTAGATACAATTGCTAGCTATTTGAATAAGAACGACTGGCCTCACAGCTCAGTTGGTAGTAACTACTGCAAAATGCGGGCATGTGCCAAATATAATATTTTGACGTGCCTCTAACTGCCACTAGACATCTTCAAAGAATCTAAGCGTCTGGAGATCTGAGAGGACGCTACCGTACTTGGGGATTACAGTCGTGATCTATTTATTTATATAATTTTTATAGCCGTGTTGGCCGAGTGGGATATACCTCGACTTTCAATCTGAAGGTCGTGGGTTCGAATCCCGGCGTGCGTCAATGGATTTTTCTGTTCGAAAATTTATATGCGCATCAAAAACAAGTGCTTACAACGGTGAAGGAAAACATCGTGAGGAAACCAGTTAGTGTTCTTATAAGCGGCGATGGGCTTGCAACCTGTCACGTATGGAATGCTAACTACTGCAAAATGTGGGCATGTGCCAAATATAATGTTTGGACGTGCCTCTGACTACCCCCCTAGACATCTTCAAAGGATCTAAGCGTCCGAAGATCTGAGAGGATGTCTACCGTACTTGGGGATTACAGTCGTGATCCTATATTTTTTATATTATATATGTATATACATATATAATATTATATATATATATATATATATATATATTTTATTCCGAATTTTTCATATTATTAGTTAAACAGGGGTGGTTATAAAATTTTATATGAAAGAATATATTTATAAAATACTATACAAAGTAATTACGGCGATAGCAGTTGCAAACTGCTGTTTATTTTGAAAATATAATAAAAACACATTACAATTTAATGTAGAATGTTGTCCTAAAATGTTCTTCCTAAATTTATTTACCAGCCGAGAGAAATGTATTCTGTTGAACGGCATTTTTATTGACTAGGTACAGTCAGCGCCAGAATTGATAATTTATTAGGAACAAGCTAACCCGGCGAATTTCGTATCGCATTAGAATGTTAATTTCCCGTTCCTGTTACCATTCCCGTTAAAAAGTATCCTATGTCCGTCTCCTGGTTCTAAGCTCCCATTAATTTCCAGCCAAACCGGTTAATCCGTTCTTGAGTTATAAATAGTGTGACTAACACGACTTTTTTATATATATAGATTTACATATCAAATTCATTAATTCTATTACTACTAAAATATTTTATAACAACACTCATAATTAATTAAAGTGACACAAATTTACTTGAATTGTCAGACCCAAAATACAATTTAAACTCTTTTAACTATTATTTATTCACGTTGACTGTCCTACGCTTAATGTTCTACAGCATTCAGAATACTTAAACTTAAAAATGCAGTTCAAAGTTTTCATGCTATTCTAGCCTATACACCTAGGTTAGTAGGTACATGACCTAAATTGTATGCCCGGACTCGCACTGGTTCAACTTTCAAGAAAATATGAGTTTCATCCCCTTGAGATATGAGTTTCTAAAAAATATTTTCAGTTTGCGTCTACATCCTAAAAGAAGTGCTAGATAACTATAAGGCCTAAACTTTTTACCTATGGTTTAGGAAATTAGGTTATGAAAGTCCTTTCTCATTTATATAAATAGACTGTCTATTTCTATGTTTAGTCGCGCCTCTAACTACCCCCTCTAAATATCTTCAAAGGATCTAAGCGCCTGGAGATCTGAGAGGATGTCTACCGTACTTGTCTACTTTTTAGTCTGCGACTTCGTCCATTTAGTACAAGAATAAATGTAACTATGTCTTTGCCCAGGGTTCATACCATATACATACAAATTTAGTTAAAATTGACTAAACGCAAATAATCAAATAGGTTTTTCCACTTTTTTTAACCCTTTTTGGCCCCTTAAATTACTTTAAACAATCTTGAGCGCCTAGAGAACTAACATGAATGCTTGGAGTCGAGATCCTGCATCATCACTACATAGTATAAAGCAAAGTCGCTTTCCGCTTCCCGCGTCTGTATGTAATATGTATGTATGTATGTTTGCTTATATCTTTAAAACTACACAACGGATTTTGATGCGGTTTTTTTTAATAGATAGATTGATTCAGGAGGAAGGTTTATATGTATAATAACATGCTACCCGTGCGAAGCCGGGGCGGGTCGCTAGTTTAAATATATATTAAACTCATACGTTACTGATTGACTGACAGATCTATTAATCTCTTATACAAACGTCAAACCACAGTTGATTATAGATTGTCAACAAAAAAAATACGAGTTAAGTTTAAATCGAATCGAGTTACGCATTTTACACTTATTTTTAAATTATAAAATTATTTATAAATTTTTGGTAGAATGCGTATCATGCTGTTGCCAAAACTGATGTCAGATTTTGCACACCAGCGCCGTCTATACCCAAATCATTCCTTTTGCGTTTTTTTTTACATTTTCAAGAGTAACAAACACACAACCACTCACAAACTTTCGTATTTGTAATATTATTAGAATTTTACATTTCTAAGCACACATTTTAAAATAACAAAGCTTGCCTGAAGGCGACTAAGTAATTTATTTTAATAGTCACACTATAAAATGCACTAGTTAAATCACCATCAATGTTCCTGATAATATGTAACCTATTATATAAGCCTATAAGAAAATAAAACTAACGGCTATAAAATTGTTGATCGTAAAACTCACAGCACTTACTTAGTGGTTCTATAAATTTATTTGAAAGCTTTAAAACAAGATTGAGGAAGGTGTGTTTGTTAATGAGTTTTTTTTAACCTATATTTTCCCACTGCTGGGCAAAGGTCTCCTCCATTCTCTTCCAAGCTTTGCGATCTACAGCTTCGTCCCACCAGCCAGTCTGGAATGTGTTGAGGTCGTCACGAGAATAAATACGTTTCATAAATTAAAACAAAACCGAACTAGGAAGTCTTTATTATTACTAGCTGCCGACAGACGTTGCCCTATCAAATTTCAATAATCCCACAGAAAAAAGCACTTTCAGTTATTCCCGATCTTTACCACTTAGGCCCTAAGTGATAAGGGGCCTAAATCTTAGGGGTATAAAAAATACCCTACGACCTATTCGCAGACCTACTGATATACACAAAAAAATCTATAAAAATTGGTCAAGCCGTTTCGGAGGAGTTTGGATACAAACACTATGATACGAGAATTGTCTTAGAAAGAAGATGTGATATACATTACTCAATTGCAAGTCCAATACAAAATTAATTACATATTTTTTCCCTTTGGAGGTGGAATTTTGCTTTAAATTTATATGGGACCAAACGAGAAGAATATCCTCCCAACCAAAAAAATAATTTTTCAAAACGGTAATGTAATAAATGACAGAGTTCTGTGGTAACAAACATTAAAAATCGGCCATGTGCAAGTCGGACTCGCGCACGAAGGGTTCCGTACCATTATCTATAAAAAACGGCAAAAAAATCACGTTTGTTGTATGGGAGCCCCACTGAAATATTGATTTTATTCTGTTTTTAGTTTCTGTTGTCGGTATAACAAAATTCAACTGTCTAGCTATCAAGGTTCATGAGATAGAGCCTTGTGACAGACAGACAGACAGACGGACAGCGAAGTCTTAGTAATAGTGTCCCGTTTTTACCCTTTGAGTACGGAACCCTAAAAACACAACCGAATTTAAAACCTCCCTTTCTAAAGTTGGTTAAAATAGTATCTAATTTTGATTATCTACAATGGCTTCAAGCCTAGAGCTATCTAAAGCCGTTGCAACCAGTCTACAGATAGCTCAACTGATCCAGATTACTACCAGCCGAAAGCGTTTATTTATACTGAAAACGGCGCAAATAAATCCTATATTTTCAATTGATGTCCTCATATAAACTTCCAGGTAAAGGTATTTTAGCTCATAAATCGTTTACTGGACTTCAGGGAATAAATACATACAGTGCAGTGGCAATCGCTATACCCACTTTGGTATAAATAAATAAATAAATACAAATAAAATAAAAATAAAAAGCCTTTTATTTCTTGCTACAAATATAGGTTAAATATAGGTTTACAATTAAAAAGAAAAAAACAAAAATAAATGAAAAAAAAACATCAAAACAGTTTGCATGCATTAATTAATTAGGTGCTTTAATCTTTTTGGTGCTATTATTTATGGGTACAAGAACCCCTCTCACTTTGGTATACGAGTACGTAATAGCTTCCACGAAAAAATGAGGGTTTTATGTTGTTATATGAATGTGAATACTTTATAAAACATAATGATCACAATATGATAGAAAAAAAACATAGGTCTACTCCGTGTTAGAATATTTTTATCTATCTATCTAATAACACCTTTAAACAAGCAATATTATAAAGAAATATATAATCTGAATCTCGAAAACGGCTCCAACGATTTTCATGAAATTTAGTACGCAGGGGGTTTCGGGGGCTAGCTAGGTTTCATTTTTAGAAACGTCGTTTTTTCAGGCAATGAAATACTGAGCAAAGCTCGGTCATCCGGGTATTAATACTAAAATATACATATTTTTTATTTGAGAACATTGGCTAATTAATATTCGTATTTTAATTAGTAACTCAAGAACTTGCTTGCAAGACATAGTCCAAGACAGGAATTTTGCGATAAAAATGTGTGTGATGTCAGTTTAATAATAATATTAGTTTTGCTAATTTATTTTAATAAATAATCCGCAAACAGACCGCTTACCGTCGAGTCTTATCAAATGTTCATTTTAAAGTTACTCGATGAAGATTAGATATTATATTTAGACATACGTTATATTTTAGTCTCGCGATGTAGAAAAACTTAGAAAACAGGCACAAAGAGATGGCCATCAACAGTCTAAAACCTGCAGCAATTTTTCCGGTACCAACTCGGCCCAAGAGCTTGAATCGGCGTTAATAGTGCTCACCGATTTGGCACTCTTCACCGTATTTATGAGTGCCGAAGTTTGGTACCGAACTTTGCGTTAATGAAAGCATGAAGTGCTGCACTCGAGTGGGGAATGACAGCATAGATTGTCACCAGTTACGGTGGAAGAGACACGATTTGATGAAGAATTAAGGCTCTTGGTGTGACCGCCAGAGGCGTTTCATACTCAAATCTAATGTGACCGGTATACTGTCGTTACCAGGCCCAGATTAGAAGCGATTGTTTGCTCTTAAAATATTTGTGTTATCAGACCTTTAAGTAACAGGTTGAAAATATATTAATACGTAGTTTAAGTTGATAAGAACACGGCAATAATCAATCTAATATCATGTCAACTTAACATAAAATGGCAATCACACAATTTTTTATAATACAGTTATGAAACTCTTGGCATTACGACAAAGCCTATAAATAATAAATAAATATTGGCGGACTTTACACACAACACTATCTAGCCCCAAACTAAGCGAAGCTTGTACTATGGGAACCAGATAACTGAAAGAATACATATATACTTTTTTTTTGTAAATACATACATAATATGCATAGACACCCAGACACAGATCAAACATCTATGTTCATCACACAAATGTTTGAACCCACAACCTACAGCGTAGAAGGCAGAGTTACTACCAACTAAGCTGTGAGGTTTTCAACAGTTCCTTCAAATTACAATCTGAATTCGGGTTCCTTGCTTAAGATGCATTGGCTTATTCCAAACACGGGATTTAAGGTTTTCCAAGAGTACGAGAAAATTTGGCAATTCGTAAGCAACTCGTCCTACTACAGGCATTAAGGCGATACTTGATTGACTTTTTGTATGGGCTGAATTTACCCAGATAAGACGGAAAAAGTGCTAAAACTGCAATATCTAGAAAACCATCAAATTTAAAAAGAAACCGTCTGTAATTTATTTAGCTAGTGTGATTATCTAACGAATTATATAAAAATGAACTGTTTAGCTATTCATAGTTTTGATTAAAAACGAAACTAGGGTTTTTGACGAGCCAACTTTGGAAAATAAATCTATCTAGAAAAGTTTGACCAATCGTGATTCTGTCTGTAATTTATCTAGATTATATCCATAAGTTATCTTTGTCATAAAAAACAAAACTGTATGTTTTGCGGTTATTGAGAAAAAACGATTCTGCATTCATCAAACACACCTTAACTCGCCTTAACACTAAATGACACCTACGAAAAATCTTCGTAAAATGTCCGTGATGAGGTATAGGGGAATAAAGATTTTATCTATATTACTCTGCATGGGTAATGAAGATTATAGGGAAATATTTAATACCTTATATTATTGCAATTTAGAGGAAAATTATATATTTCCTTATGAATTTGATACGTAAAATAATTTATTAAATTATTCCAGAAGTTTTTAGTTTATAAATAACAAACAAAATACATAATGTTACCTTTAGATTATAACTAGCTGACCCGTGCCCGCTTCGCTGGGGGACAGATAGTTGTTGCCGAGGACTAAAAGCTACATAACAAAAAAAAACAACAAAATCCGTCCATTAGTTTTTACGTGAAAGCCGGACAACAGACAGACAGACAGACAGACAGACAAAAATTTCAAAATGCTTTTTATTGGCTTGTGTTACTTGTATAAAGACCCGTAGGAGTATTTTTTTTAGTTTTTATTCAATGTACAGAATTGAACTCTTCTACAGTTTTATTATATGTATAGATAATGTAGATTTTGAAAGTGACAGAAGTACGATTTCATCTTGAGCAAAAACCGAATGAACGACTCCAGTGTAAAGACTTATAAAACTTCAAAGTTTGTAAAAAACTTCAAACGCATACAACTCGGTCACTTTTCATATCGATAATCTTTGTCAACTTAGCAAAAACATTTTAGAAACTTAATTTTTTATTAAATAGTAACAGAAGCTCGATTTCACAAAGTCCGATTAGTAAAAGAGCCAGGGGCTTGACGCTTTAAAGTTTTGTACATAAAATCTGCAACCTGTCTTGAGTGCTTTTCAACCGATGAAAAACGTATATATATTTTATTTTTTGCTCTTTCTTGGTGGTCCGATTTGAATGTTTTTCTATTCTTTTGTTTTTCTATTGTATATTGTGATTTTTTCCAAAGTTGGATCCATTTAAATTGTATTTTATGTAGGACTTATATTTCCTTCATAAAACTTAAAAATAAACCGGCAAAGTTCGAGTCGGACTCGCGCACGAAGTGTTCCGTATTATCTAGGTATACAACATGGCAAAAAAATCACGTTTGTTGTATGGGAGCCTCCCTTAAATATTTATTTTATTCTGTTTTTAGTATTTGTTATTATAGCGGCAACAGAAATACACAATCTGTGAAAATTTCAACTGTCTAGCTATCATGATTCATGAGATAGAGCCCTGTGACAGACATACGGACAGACGGGCAGACGGACAGCAAAGTCTTAGTAATAGGGTCCCGTTACCCTTTGGGTACGGAACCCTAAAAACGAATATCGCTTCTTGACTTTTCGATGAATATAAAACATTTTCGCTATTTGGCGAGTGTCAATTTTGTTTTCAGTGTCTAGTAGTCTAAACAAAATAAAATAAATAAATATTTGTGGACACTTTTACACAGTGCCATCTAGCTCCAAACTAAGCAAAGCTTGTACTTTAATACCCACATAACTGATATAATACCTAAATACTTTTTTTTTGTAAATACCTACTTAGACACAAAACAATAATCATATTATTATGTTCATCACACAAGTATTTGTACTGGGTGAGAATCGAACCCACAACCTACAGCGCAGACGGCAGAGTTACTACCAACTAAACTGCGAGTATGCAAAAACATTGTGAGCCTATTTAAAATGTGTTAGTCATAGTATAGCTCCTAAACTATATGAGTCAATGTCTGGCGCCGGCGTCGGTCGGCCCCATACAGACAATATTCTCGGAAAAAGCGTTTTAAGTCCGCGCTAGTGGAAATAATAGACAATTATTGTGCAATGACTTTTGGAATTGTGAATCAGAATCTTTTTATGCACACGAACGTTTTATACGGTTCATTCATTCAAGATAAATTTGTAAAGCTTTTTAAGTTTTAAAAAGGCTGATTTAATGGTATTTCGATGTCTTAGCTGTTTCTTGTGTTTTTTGTAAATGCTTAAAAAAATTGATTCTGTAAAAACTCATCACAAAACATTATCTACATCTACACTAATATTATAAAAAGAAAAACAAATATTTTTGTATGTTCGTTTGTAATGGATAAACTAAAAAACTAAAGGACCAATTTAAAAAAATTCTTTCACTTATCTAAAGCAAGTTAAGAAGGCTATACTTAATGTAACCTAAGGTATCAAACATGGCAGCTAAAAAACAATTATCAGTTTTATCCGTAGTTAATTATAACACATTCAAATATGGTTCTCAAAACAATTACATAACACACTGTTCAATTACACTCTCTAGTCACATAAAGTGCTACGACTGCTACGAGCGAGCTACGGTCACAGAATAAACATTAGTAACAAGCTACGGCTACGAGCACGTGGGAGTTAATTGCTTCGTAATTCTATTTATTGAAACGATCGCTACGCATAAACGTGAAATTTATTTTGCAAATAAATTTTGTTATACCCACGAGATGTAGCGCCAAACAGGCTGTCTTGTAATACCAGATTTCTTTCTTCGCTGCCGTCAATCGTGTATGTAGGTATACCACGTAGAATGTGGTAAATGACACTTTTTAAGATAATTTGTATCTATATTTATATAAAAGAAAGTCGTGTTAGTTATATTACATACTATTTATAACTCGAAAACGGCTAAACCGATTTGGCTGAAAAGTGGCTGATGGGGAGGTAGCTAAGCCAGGAGAAGGACATAGGATACTTTTTATTACGAGAACGGGAACGGGAACACAACATTTTTTAATTCTAAAGCGACACGAAGTTCGCCAGGTTAGCTTGAAATTCAAATTTAAATTCAAAAATCATTTATTTCAATGAAATCACAAGGATCACTTTGAAACGTCTTAGGAACTAGGTGAACTATTCCACGCGAACAAGCCTAGAAGAATCAGGCAACAAACACGGCTTGGGGTCTACCTTTTTTTAATGATCCTTTCCTTAATGCTTGTTTTTGTTTATTATTATAAAATACAGAACACACACACGCACACATTTTAGTATAGCAAAGCTATATATTTAGTAGAAAATAATAAAAACTAAATAGCTTCATCAAAAAATTGTAAAATGTGAATTTAAGAACTGACACTGACTTGGATTTTTTAGTTTATGTACGTCAGCGTAAAAGAGACCAGTTATGTCGTCTGAAATGGTAATTATGAAACCACCCCAATTCATATAATTTGTTTTTATCTAACTCGTGCAGTCTTTAGTTTGAAGAATAAATCATTTAATTAAAACTGAATTGAAGTAATTATAACTTTGCGTTCTAAAATTTCCAATCATCATCAACATCATTACAATCCGATCGACGACCACTGCTAGACATAGGCCTCCCCCAAATATCGCCACATCACTACATAGTATAAAGCAAAGTCGCTTTCCGCTTCCCGCGTCTGTATGTAATATGTAATATGTATGTATGTATGTTTGCTTATATCTTTAAAACTTCACAACGGATTTTGATGCGGTTTTTTTTAATAGATAGAGTGATTCAGGAGGAAGGTTTATATGTATAATAACATGCTACCCGTGCGAAGCCGGGGCGGGTCGCTAGTTGAGAATACATTTGAAATACATTTATTGCAAGTTATTATTACTATGAGGAACAAGTATATCATAAATAATCCAGTAGATCCCTGTCACCACCAGAACGATCGCTGACCGAAATAATTAAAAAAAAACCCGCCAAGTGCGAGTCGGACTCACGCACGAAGGGTTTCGCATCCATTATCCTAAAAAAACGCCAAATAAACACGTTTGTTGTATGGGATCCCCACTTAAATATTTATTTTATTCTGTATTTGTTGTTATAGGCGCGACAGAAATACATAATCTGTGAAAATTTCAACTGTCTAGCTATTACGGTTTATGAGATACAGCCCTGTGACAGACGACGAACAGACGGACAACGAAGTCTTAGTAATAGGATCCCGTTTTTAGTTTTAGTCCCGTTTACGGAACCCTAAAAATTATGCAACAATTCATAAGTATTGCATGAAGGTTTTTATGAGTCACAGGCCCCGTACTATATAAATAAAAAACACTGAAGTAAAACAATGTTTTTAATTTTAAAATACTCATGATCTGTTATTTCAAAAGCCGGTTTACTGTACGCCATAGTTGATCCTCAGCTTAAAGATTTTTTCCCTTTTTTGTTTAAGGATAGAAAGATAAAACCTAATGTTTGGTTTTGACTCTTTGCGACTGTGTGTTCTGTGAATATTGTGTTATAATATTATTTTCATCCCACCATCTCGGAAAGAGTATTTTTGCTCTTCAATATCTGAGTGCAAAAGCCGTTTTTATTCTCTAGAGGATAAAGTAAATTGAATTTAGAACATCGTGTGCACTAAGATTGTGAATTAAAAAAATCATTAAACCTATCTACTGCTACCTCTATGGTGCCGAATATATCATACAACTTTTTTTTAATTTGTTAAAAACTCAGACTCGGAACATTCTTGGTGTTCTTTTTTCAATTTGCTTTGTACGCGGTTCTTTACGCGGCATTTTTTCACGTCATTAAGATTATTCTGTAATACTTACCTGTCATAATTTCTACTACATTAATACCTAAACTGAAATAAAAGTACCTATCTTGTGATTGTAAACGTTTTTTTTTTGCATTTAGTCATTTCCTCGCTGAGGTGGAATGAAAAGTTACGTGTTGCACTCGAGTGCAAAGATTTTTCACCTCGTGCTCTTTTGATTCCCTCGCTAACGCTCAGGATTCTTATTTTAGAATCCTTCGCTTGCTCGGTCATCAAAATTGAACACGCGGTTAAAAAGCAACTTTGCACTCTTGTATAACAAATAACTATTCTGTAAATAATGAATACAATATTTATTTAGGCTCACGACTGTTACCCACAACATCCTGTCAGATCTTCAGGCGCTCAAATAATTGAAGATTTCAAACATTACTTTTGGCACATGCCAACAATTCGCAGTGGTTTAACATTCCATACGTGACAGGTCGCAAGCCCACTGTAACTATGAATGTATATTTGTATAACCATTGTTGTGCATCTGAGACAGCCTCCTGTGATATTTAACTACCTCGAACAAGTCCGAGGTAATTGTCGTATACCTACGCAATTAGGTAAAACCATTACCGAAATGAATTTTCTTGCCTTTTTGAGACTAGGTAGTAGGTAGTAGAATAATATTAGAATAGTCGAGACAAACGTTGTATATTGTTTTTATTGTAGTTGGATCGTTTTAATAATAGAAACTATTTTATTTAATGTGCCTGTAATTGTTTTTGTTGTTGTTTTTTAGGGCTCCGTACCCAAAGGGTAAAAACGGGACCCTATTACTAAGACTCCACTGTCCATTTGTCTGTCTGTCCGTGATAGTTATGAATAGATATGAACCGTGATAGCTGGACAGTTGAAATTTTCAAAGATGATGTATTTCTGTTGCCGCTTTAACAATAAATACAAAAATAAAAATTAAATGTATTATGTGTCTCTTATACAACAAACGCGATTTTTTGACCGTTTTTTTTAGGGAATGGTACGGAACCCTTCGGACTTGGCCAGTTTATTTTTAAATGTTTGCAAAGAGACAAAGAAACTGCATTTTTATTCTAAGTTTTTGTATCAGTTTTGTATGCCAACGTACTGTATTCGCTGTAAAATTTAAAAAAAAAACAGTATATACTTGTTCAACAACCTCGATGGAGTAGCGGACGATTGCGCGCGTAAGACGCAATAAGTCTAGGTTCGATTCTTGCAGCCTGAAAAATGTTTGCATGATTTGTAAATATTTATACATGTTGATCACATTTCGATAGATACCTAATAATATCCGCAAGCTTTTGACAGAGTTTTTGTTACATCCTGTAGGTATAACACGACACACAGCAAATTAGAGCCCCGTTGATTAATTAAAGCAACAATATATCAATAAACCCAGGACTGAATCATTCGCAGTTGGTTGATGACCAATTTATGATCGGCTCGTTTCGAATGCGAAATTGCTAAATGATACGGAAAACTCACAAAATAGAACGTTTAGGACCGTGGTCGCGGCGAGTCAAAACATATCGTTACGCTCCAAATTGAAGCTCAAATTATACGGTACAAATTACACAATCATGCCTTGGTAGGCTATGAGAACAGTACCGTCCGGCCGTCAACTTTTACGTCACATTTAGGTTGGATTGATATTAGCGACGGGTAATAGCCAACGCGACGTACCCTTAGTAATTTTTATATTAGAGGTTTTGATTTCATTCAGTCTATATGGAGATATTGTTTGTGTTTTCGGTTTAAAAGGTCGCGGCACGAAAGTTCGTATCGGCGAAGTTGAGCCCGATCGATCGCTCCGACAATAGGATTCGCGATATCAAATTTTATGAACCTTGTCGTTTATCCGCCACTATTTTGAATTTTGATGAAGGCTCTGCGAACAGACGATTCGTCCATGACCGATAACAATTAGGAAACCTCCGCCGGTGCAAGTCGCGGATATAAAACTTTATGTACCTACGCATATAAATTTGGATGTCGAGACATGTTTTATTGGGGCGTCGTAAAATTTGGGGTCGGAAAAGACCGACATATTTAATAAATACGAACAAGGTCGTAAACTCAAATGCAAACCTCTTCGTGTCATCGATAATATCATTGAACTATTTCTGTTGTACATCAGTGCTTGTCACCAGATCGATCGCACAAGAACGACCTACCGGCTACAGTAAGCGGAACACACTAAGTACACTAAGCGGCTACCTGTAACATAAGATATGAGTATACGTATATTCAACTATTTTAAGACGATTAAAAATGATCCTTGTTATCTCAACGATTAAAACAGATGTGATTAATCAATTGAAATACAAATACAAATACTAACTCCTTACGCATAAATTCACAAAATGGCTCCAACAATAACACGAATCAGCTTAACATTCAGTCGCCCGAGGGAGCGGGATTCCCGGTGAGGCGACGCGCGGCCGGGAACCCCGTGTTACCTAATATCGCTTCACTTATTTACCGAATACTACTCTAATAAATTTAATAAAGGGGAAACGTGCGACAGAAGGCGCTACATATGGGAGGAAAGTTTACCTACCGCGTGTCATCCGGCTAAACGTATTCGAATAAATTTTTGTTGTTTTATCGTTTCCAATAACGCATAAACGGCAATAAAAAATTGCCACCTCACCCGACGGTAAATTTCCCAAAGAGCACAATATCTACAGGTAGTTGGCAGCTTTCCAGTCTTTACCTAAACAGATATGTTGCACATTAAGCGCTCACAACAAACGACTAGTAGTACAAAGAGTTAAACGAGGCATTAGCCTTAACAGGACAGCAGTTACGAGAAATCTAGAAAAGAAATGTCAAATAAATAGAGTATTTTTTCAGCGAGTCAGCGGGCAGTGAGACAGCACTGTAATCCGCCTGTCGCCGGTAGGTATCGATGGACGGATTAAAACATCATTTTTACTGCCGGTTAAACCCTTTCAGGCTCGTATTTTAAATAGTCGCGAGGGGAATTTCGAGAATACATTTCAAAACAAGAATCAAATTCAAAAGCATTCGAGATAAAAATACGAGTAATATCAGTCTGCTGTCACTGTGAGGTAAGTGAAAAATACAATCGACTGATAAAAACACGCGAATCAGTATAATTCTTGCGTTTTCAATTATACTAACGCTTTTGTAGTGATGATTCAGTATTTTTTCGAATTGCACAACCGTGTATCGAATTGAAATATTATGTATTCGGTTTTTGAACCAATATGTCGTTCAGCTGGGATATCAATGGTTGGCAACTCTATATAAAACTATAAATAATAAATATTCGCGGTCGTAAAATTTTATGTTGTTAGGGTGGCTGTGGCTTCATGGTGTGGGTCGACTGCGCCAGGGCACGCGGCCGGTTGTCATGTCACATAAATTTATACTGTAGTAAGAAGATATCAGTATTCTATCAATATTTTTAATGAGTCTTTCTAAACAATCGTAAACTATATAGCTTTACGGTTATCGGTATACGGAGAAGACGCCCTGAAAGCACCTTTATTTAAGTTTGTATTCAATAATTTATAAACAAGCACATGACGGTATACTTTGACATTTAGTGTTCAAACAATAATAGTTTACGAGCGAATCGGGCATTCCACTTCCAAGATTAGAAACTGTACTGAAACATACAACTTTTACTGATTCACTAAAATAATTTAAACTTTAATCGAACAGAAATGCGGCTGTTTAAAAATGCATCCTTTGTTGCATTCAATATTGAAGTAGACACACATAGTCGGCGATTGAACGAATTATATAGAACTGTCCATTGTTATGAAGATTATAGGGATGTTTTTGATACCTTAGGATACATTATTGCAATTCTCGTAAGGATCTCTACTTTTTTTAAATAATATATATGTTACTCGTTGATAATTATAGGATTTTTTTGTATGGGTCTAGTATTTGTATAGTTTTTAGTGCAAATGAAACAACGAAAAATAATATTATACATCCAATATATTAAGACTATCCACTTTATAAGCGAAAATTCCAAGATAAAATGAAAAAAAAAACGCAACAAAAACTGTCACATTCAACCCAAAAGGAAATTCCTTTACGACTTTGTGATGATGTAAATCAATGGATTTTTTAACACAAGTCTCTGCCCCACTGAATTTCAACGGAACTTTAGGTCCCCCATGGGAACCCTACAACTTACAGGATAAAAAATATCCTATTATGTTAATCTGGGTAAGGAAGTACCGTCTCAGAGAAAAGGTTCTACGTATCTACGCACCTCTAAAGGGGACAGTAAAACTGTTATTCAAAGAACAGATAAGAGATACCTCGCACACTCAACTGAAATAAATACATAGCAAGCATGTATTGCGTACATAGTACCTACTCGTAGGTAGGTATGAGAATTATGTGACCGCTAGTCACTTACTGCTGATTTAATTTATGAAAATCACCTTGAACACAAACATTTAATCACGATTCAAATAATAAAACATTGCCAATCGACTTATTTTATTTTTTTAGAGTTCCGTACCCAAAGGGTAAAAACGGGACCCAATTAATAAGACTTCGCTGTCCGTCTGTCTGTCACAGGGCTGTATCTCATGAACCGTGATAGCTAGACAGTTGAAATTTTCACAGATTATGTATTTCTGTTGCCGCTATAACAACAAATACTAAAAACAGAATAAAATAAATATTAAAGTAGGGCTCCTAATACAACAAAATAATGGTACGGGACCCTTCGTGGTCGAGTCCAACTCGCACTTGTCTGGTTTTTTTTATATAAAATACGTTGGTACACATAAATGCAGTAAAATCAACAGGATTGAATAAGGTAAATAATTTATATTCTGACGGTACAATCATCTTTTTAGGCATTGAGAAGAGGCAAGCAACCTTGGGTAGAAATACGAACAGACAGGTTGCTTTATCCAAATAACATTCAGTTTTTATATTAATAAAAAAAAACCGGCCAAGTGCGAGTCGGACTCGTGCACGAAGGGTTCCGTACCATTTGTTGTTGTATGCACGTTTCTTGTATGGGAGCCCCCCTCCTTAAATATTGATTTTATTCTGTTTTTAGTATTTGTTGTTATAGCAGCAACAAAAATACATAATCTGTGAAAATTTCAATAGCTATTACGGTTCATGAGATACAGCCCTGTGAGAGACAGACGGACAGACGGACAGCGAAGTCTTAGTAATAGGGTCCCGTTTTTACCCTTTGGGTACGGAACCATAAAAAACGAAACCACTTTCCTTCTCGCTCCACGTCGCTTGAAAGAAAACACCTTTCCCAGGATTATTCTCCTAAATGAAATTGGCCTTTCATATATCAAAGTTTCGGCGAGAATCTTACGTCATCTGCTCTAGAATTCACCACAGTTTCCTACCCGCATATGAATGTTTTTGCAAGATATTTTTCCCAAGTTAATTCTGGTTCCTATGAAAAAATAAGTAGAACAGACGCTAGCTCTAATTGAAGATGAATTGGTTTACGCCGTGATATTGACGAATTACATTGCATTATTCCTAGATTTTTTATAATTATTAGTATTAAAATAAAACACGGAACTAACTTCTTAATTTTGTTTTGGCTATGAGTGCTGTGCATGTGCAACCATAAAAAACTCTAAGAAATAGGAAGACTATGAACAAAATTAGCTTAGCCTGAATCTTATCTCAATGATCTAGATCAGTTGCATTTCTTTATCAGATTCTTTAGATATATCAAACTATTTCTTGTATATTTTGTATTTTGTGTAACGTACTCGACTTGTAATAGATTAAAGAAATTTACTTTTTTGTATTGGATGATATATTAATCAATATTGACAGACTTTACACACAGCGCAATCTAGCCCCAAACTAAGCAAAGCTTGTACTACTATGGGAACCAGTTTTTTATTTTATATATCTACTTATTATACATGTACAACATCCAGACATAGAAAAAATATTTGCCCTGGGTGGGAATCGAACCCACAACCATATATTGTTATGTAAATATATGTATATGGCACTGGCAAAATGTCTATACGTATTATTGGTAGTAGTAGCTCTCTGTACGCATTAAGCTAAAAATTAAATTACCCTGAACGCAAACGAATTGCGTAAGTTACAAGCCAAGTTGTAAGCATGGGGAAATTTAATTAAAAATACTCGGAACAGTGGCGCGTTACGGACGAAAAATGGAATAACTAGGTGAAAACTCTCTCACATTTGAACCCATGTGGGATTCGAGTCATAAATTTGGAAAAGTGGCTAACAAAAGTAACTTCTTTGCATCAACTGGCATTTTCCAAACTACACTCTAGTTAAAAAACAGAGAAGACTAACTTATAATTACTTTAGGGTTTGTTTTTTTGGAATTGGTGCATTTATGCTTTGTGCATTTCAAACACCATGGGCGAACTATCGTTTCAAATAAATAACAAGAGAAACACTGAAAAATGTTAAGCTATCGGCCGTTAAAGCTAACAGTGCAGTAAAACAAAATGCTTATAGGTACGTCCTATTTTTTACAATACAAAAATAAAGCAAATTGTCTAAATGGATGGGCGATTACCCCCAGCGAGCGACATGGAGGCGCCTCGCTTAAAACTCCGACTAATTAAATGAATGAAAACGAAACTCAAATGTTTTCATTCCATTTAAAGTTTCTATGCTCGCTCGTGTCGGATGGTTATATGCAAAGTGTATTACGATATTCCGAAAATGACATTCATTCGGACCCAGCGTTTTTTTATTGCAATTGCTACAATTGAATATTCTATTCCAATTTCCACGGGCCAACCATAGAGTAATCAAGCTCGGAGTCATTTATGTAGGTTGCATTAAATTGTAAATAATGTAATTCGCTGTTTTGCATGAATATTGTGAGTCTTTAGCACTAGTTTGGACGTTATTGAAACGCTAGAGAGTGCCACAATATCATGAAATATCGAATGATCTTAATCTCGAAGGGAAACGACACCATCGATTGTGACAATACGATTTATCTATGAAGAATTATGGTTCTCGAAGTGAACACCAGAGGCGCTTTATCGTGACTTGCATTTTTTAAATTTATTTTTATGATTAACAAGTTATTTTTGACAATATCATAGACAACAAAAAAAGAATAAGCAAAATCGGTCCAGCTGTTTACTCTTGATGCTATGACCAAGGGAAATAGGGATTCATTTTTATAAATGAGATTACTAATACACTACATTATAAACAGATATTGGTAGCGATTCTGTTGTGTCCAAGCAAAACCTAAAATTTCGTAAAAAAACGATCGATCTTATTCCTTTTTCATTAAAGTCTAAATTAGAGTCACATCAAAATGACAGTCCTAAAACTTGGGATATTTTAGCCGTTTCTCTATTTTATTTCGCATATTTGACAAAATCAAGTGTCATCTTAGTCAACACCAATTTACATGTTGAATAAATTTAGCTTGACGTTCCTAAATCGATTACGGAAATCGTAAATTTATTCTAAACTATTCTAAGTTTTAGAACTGTCACTTTAAGGTTACTCTATTTTAAACTTTATCATAAAAGAAATAAGATCGATAGTTTTTAGGAATTTTAACTTAAGCGTGGACACATCAGAATCGCCACCAATGTACCTTAATACCGAAGAAGATTTGTTTAGGTACTCATTCGTCGTAAAACGATGAGTAATTGATAATCGTTTACATCGCATTTAAATCAGTGCATACGATAACAAATGCCGTAATCGCATAGTTTGAAATGTTTTTGTTATGAAAACGTAAACAGTATAAACATTTTCAATATTTTTAAATAATCACAGAATTAAGTAAATGCTTCCATCGGGAATAACACCATCCAACCAGTCAGTGTCGCGTTCGAAAAGTCATTTGTGTGATTATCTGCTGAGTGCATGCATTATATCAATGTGAATTGAATTCATGATTTAACCCTTCTTTTTGTAGCTACTATAAAAACGTACACAATACATCTACCGTTATCGGGTTTCAATAAACATTGGTTGACATTTCATACAGAGTCATATAGTTCCACACAAAGTAAAGAAGTTCTAATGGAATACCTGCATACTTTATTTTTGTAAAAATATAGTCTTATTAGGGTTCTAAAAAATTATTTAAATTTTTAGGAGCCTTAGAATTTTTATATTTTTTTTATTAGGGTTCTGTATATTCTCATGAACCATGATAGCTAGACAGTTAAATTTTTCACAGATGATGTATTTCTGTTGCCGCAGCAAATACTAAAAACAGAAAAAAATAAATATTTAAGAGGGGCAAACAGCAAAAGTGATTTTTGATAGATTATAATAGATAATGGTACGAAACCCTTCGTGCGCGAGTCCGACTCGCACTTGGCAGGTTTTTAAGTAACATATATCAGACGTTTGTCTTATGTGGGAATCCAACCCACAAACTACTGAGCTGCGAGGCCAGTCAGATTTAGTACAAAAATACCCGTACCTGAACTAAAATATAAAACCTAAATTTAAAAAAATACTGAAAAATTTCGACAACAATATAATAGGACATGTAGATTTTCCATGAATTTTTAAACATGCAATCGCTCTAGCGACTTTATTAAAAAAAATACACATCTAAGCATTTTAGTACCCTACGTATCCGCTAGAGCCGATATACAAGTGTTCATACCTATTTTACTACAGTCGCTAGCGAGTGTAGACTGAGTAAACCCATGGTAGACCTAACTCGGGTTGTAGTTCGCTAGCTAGAAAATAGCCCTAGGCGACGGTGTTTATAAGCCCCTCGAAAGCATCCTTCATGGCTTAGCAACTTTAGCCCCTACTCTTTTGCATCTAATCTGGATCATATTATGTTAAGTTTAGGTGATATGTGTAATGTTTGGTTTTTTGTATGGGTTGAGTCTACCCGGATAAGACGGAAAAAGTAATAAAACTGCATTAACTTGAAAACCATCAAACTTAAAAAGAAACTGTCTATAATTTACTTAGCTAGTATGATTATCTAACTAATTATATAAAAATAAACTGTTTAGATATTCATAGTTTTGATTAAAAACGAAACTAGTGTTTTTAAAGAGCCAACTTTGGAAAATAAATTTATTGAAAAAAGTTATCTTTGTAATAAAAAAACAAAACTGTATGTTTTACGTTTATTGTGATAAAACGATTCTGCATTCATCAAAAACGTTTATTACTCGTCTTAATTTAGGACACGCAATACACAAATGAGACGTAGGTGCGCGTATACGTAAAAGAGACGTTTCTTTTATTATTTTCCCCTTGGCTTTATTTTGACTGTAAAAAGGATGCTATAATAAACCGGGTTTTGTAATGACCGAGAAGTACCACTTTATATAATAATATTATGTTTTATTGTAATGTCTATGTTTGAGTAAGTACAAATTATTCGCTTTTTGCGGAATTTCCCTGCCTTAAACAGTAATATTACGAAACTTTTCAAATGTGGGCGTGTACTAAATGTAACTTTTGGACGCGCCTCTGACTATCCCCTTTAGACATCTTCAAGGATCTGAGCGCCTGGAAATCTGAGACCTTGTCTATCCTATTTGGGAATTACAGTCGTGTTCCTATCTTAGATCATAACATTATTTTTTTAAATTTTGTTTTGCTAAGCAGTCACTGCTGGCTTATCCTCACTCTACCTTATTATTGAGTAAAGTACGTTCAAGGTCAAGGTACTCGTAGGTACTCTCAACTAATCCATTACTGTAAGAAGCGAACAAGACGATCAAAAACCCTCTATTATCCCGGTTTTATTACTCAGATATAAGATATGGTCAGCAAAGTGTTTGGCCTCGGGGGAGAGAACCTCACTAAATCCTGCCACTTTACGTGGCAATGTGGCCATTAAGATTATGAAATTATGAAGCAGACCACTAACCGAGATTCGTGTTTTAGTAACTGTTTACAAGAGTGATTTAATCAAGAGTTTCTAAGATAGAGTACCTACTATTTATCTGAGGTGACATAATCATTTAATTTCTTCAAGAATGCGGTAATATGCATTTTATTATTTTTTGTCAAATGAGTTATAGTAGTTGGATATCACCATTTACTTTTATATACGAATACATAATAATATATTTATTTAAATCATTATTTTTATCAGTTTGTATTTAGTCTGAACTTACCGTCGTCGGTCGTTTTCTTTGCACAATAGTTACCCATTCAATTTTCAAATTTAAAAAAGAAAAAAAAAGAAAAAATTAGTGATGTGGAAAATAAAAAAAAAAGTATATTCTATCAAGTAAACAAGCTCAAGTTAAGTCTTACAAAATAAAGAATAAAATCCAATGTAAACAAACACACATTACGGAGTATTTGTTGTTCATTCTCGTACATAAATAAAATAATAATATAGACGACGAATTGATAGCCTCTACCTTTTTATTCGCAAGCAACCTAGTTTTCAATATCAAGCAAAAAGCTTATAAACAAGTAGCATTGAATACCGATCCCTTTACTTTGTATCGAAAATATAACCCTTGAACAAAACTAACGCAAAACTGATTCTTCCAATCACAAATTGTAATTTTCTCTCTCGCCCTTATAACATCAATTTACTTCATGATAAGAATCTTTTTATACTGAGCAAAAAAGGTATCTTTGTGGAATCGAACATTTTCGGGTTGATTACTAAACACCCAAGAGGCCAGATTTCATGTAGTCAATTGCCGTTCACGCGTTCAAGAAACTGATCGCTGGGGTGATATTATTTAAATGTAATCTTTTTTCAATACTTTTGAACCTTCTATCTTGCAGCAAACTTCGGTAGTGTGCTACGTGCGATTGCTGTGATACTGGAAATCAAGAAATAACATAAATATTCTAAGAAATGCTAAGGGTTTATGCCACTTACGTCTTTTCTGTGTAGGTAATCTCTCAGCGCTTTCCTCTTCAAAGGGGCTAATTGGAGCTAGTTCTGATATTTTTTCATATGAACATAAATCTACACTAACTGGTGAGTCCCGACTTCGCAAGAGTATATACTAATGAAGATAATCTTCATTAGTATACTCTTGCGAAGTCGGTACACAAATTTGAAACAAGGGTAAACTGAGATACATGCCTGCAATTTTGCAGTAGGAATTACATAATAATGGCGGCAAAACCAATGCCGCTTAAAAATACTATCTTTCGCGCTGTTTGTTCTTCATAGTTTTAAGAACGTAACGAAAAATGCATGGCCGGGATTTGAACTTTAGCAATCGTAGGCGTACAGGCGTAGGTATACCTAGCGTTTAAGGCGCTCCCAGTCGACGATTGTTTTTGTTCGAAACGAAAAAATAAATACTTGTGAACAAGCCACATCTCCTATTTTATAATGTATAGTATATGTGAATAAAGATGTACCCATCTTTAATCACTCCGATAAATAATCCTATCGACCGCTGCAATGACGACAAACACACGTCGGCGCGTGGTCCGCCTTAGCTTTTCGAATAAATTAATGATATAAATTATTTATAATTACTTATCAAAAAACTATTCTAATAGAAATATAGATCTACATATTACCTATCTTTAACAATAAATCAATAAATCACAAGTTGATTTTAATAGTAGGTATATAAAATATTTCGATTATAAATTCTAAAACGTATCATTTTGAAATAATATCTTTATCGTGAAAAGTTTCTGCTATTATGTTTTCAGCTTAATAGAAATCTAGGTAGGAACCTGAAGTAATATACTTATAAAAATAGGAGATGTGGCTTGTTCAGAAGTATTTCTTTTTTCGTTTCGAAAAAGAGCAATCAGTGACTGGGAGCCCCTTAAGACGTTTCAAAGTGATCCTTGAAATAAATACCTTATGATTTTGATATGTCATTGACATAAAGAGTACCATCACCATCCCACTCGAGCTTCCTACTAGGTAAACACGGCTCAAATCTCGGCGTCTACAAGAAATTCATGCTAGCCGCTTGTACCTACAATTTGGCGTTTTCGTGAACATTCGAAATGTGTAAAATTACCCTCTAACGTTCATCGTGTCGCTTATGGTGAGTTGTAGTATTTAAATTATGGGTCGCGTGCGGCCCCGCGGCGCCGATGTCAACGGGCCGCATGCCGGTGCCGGTGCAAAGCGCACTGCGGCATATAACTACTTGAAGAGCTACTGAGAAATGCTTACACCCTTCAGTTTACACAAGTTCAAATCTGCAGTCGCTTTTCGATGGATATGCAACGATCGCCGCATCGCTTTTTCCGTCGCTTTCCTGCGCGGATTAGAAAGTATTTACACTGACAGCAAAAGCTCGGTAAACAATCGGTAATAATGCCGATTCGTAATACAAAAGTGGCGTTTGATAACAATGTAAAAGCGTGCTATACGTTTGTTAGTTTGTTCTTCTATCACGCAGCAATAGAACAACGGATCCACATAAATTTTGGCATAGAGATAATCCAATTAGTTTTTTCGGGTAACACACGCGTGCAAAGCTAGTAAATAATTATGATTACTCTAACTTGCCACTGTGTCAACATTTTTGTTTTACTAATGTGGAAACAGGGCTTTGAGTGACAGATGAATAGTCAGACTGCATAGTCTTGATAGATTATACATTAATAGTTATGGTTTTCACAGTGACTTCATACTAAAAATCGTGTCTCACTATCCTCCGAAATTAATGAATTCAATAATTCTTTAAAAAATAATAAAGATATTTAAAATACTAAATAAATTATTTGTGTAGAGGCGAAATTTGAAACTATTGAACAGTTCTATTTTCTTTTCTATTCTTTTCTTCGTTCTATTTTGTTCCACTTCTTGTAGTCTCCGTTAATTTTATAGGACAGATAGGATAAAAAATACTTAAGGCTCATATTACTTTAAAGGGCTGCCATGTTTATATGTATGATTTTTTTATCCTACTCTGATGATAACAAAGACATGAATTTCTCGTTTTAGAGTAGCACCATACAGCTTGCCATTCGTTACTTTCTTATTGCCGTATTGTTAATTAATAAGTTTTATGTGTCTTACTTTATAATCATTTTGTGCTCATCACTTTCATTTTAATAGTATAACGGTAAAGTTTATAAATATTAATAAAAATATATGTAGATTTATATTGATTTTTTTTCCCAGATTTGCATAAAATGTTTGATCAATGCAGAGCGGTGATTTGAGACGAGTATTAATGAGACGAGTTTTTGATGAATGCAGAATCGTTTTTTCTCAATAACCGCAAAACATACAGTTTTGTTTTTTATGACAAAGATAACTTAAGAGGAGTAACAAATGTTTTTGAAGAATGCAGAATCGTTTATTCTCAATAACCGCAAAACATACAGTTTTGTTTATTACGACAAAGATAACTTAAGGATTTAATCTAGATAAATTACAGACAGAAACACGATTGGTGAAACTTTTCTTGATAGATTTATTTTCCAAAGTTGGCTCTTCAAAAACACTAGTTTCGTTTTTAATCAAAACGATGAATAGCTAAATAGTTAATTTTTATATAATTCGTTAGATAATCATACTAGCTACCTAAATTATAGACATTTTTTTTTAAATTAGATATCTTTCAAGATAATGCAGTTTTATCACTTTTTCCGTCTTATCCGGGTAGACATAGCCTATACAAAACGTCAAAAATTTCACTTATCACCTTAATCGCCTTATTATCAGAAAATGTTCGTATAAACTGAATTAAAATCAGGAAAGTTTTTCAATAAAATCTAGCAAATCTCAGTTCAACTGGCCATATGTCGAAGTTCTCAGAGTCGCTCATTATAAATTGAAAGAAAAGAGTTTCAAATAAAAAGATTAGCGATAAAGTAGAGTTAGTAAAGCGTTCCTTGAAAAGCACTTCCTATTAGGTAAGTACCTACTATGATGAAAGTAGATTTATAAAAAATACATACTTAGTTTTAGTACACTAGTGGACAACCTCGAGACTTTGATCACGTGAATTTATTTTCCTTTCTTATCAGCGTGATAAAGTAAAATAGACAAAAAGTACGTTAATTTTTTAGAGTTCCGTACCCAAAAGGTAAAACCGGGACCCTATTACTAAGACTTCGCTGTCCGTCTGTCTGTCACAGGGCTGTATCTCATGAACTGTGATAGCAAGAAAGTTGAAATATTCACAGACGTTGTATTTTTGTTGCCGCTATAACAACAAACACAGACTAAAATAAATATTTAAATGGGGCTCCCATACAACAAACGTGTTTTTTTTCTGTTTTTTATAGATAATGGTGCGAAACCCTTCGTGCGCGAGTCCGACTCGCACGGCCGGTTTTTATATTTTAAAACTAACATATTTACACTTAGAATGTTACAAAGTATCTTATACCTACGAGTCTTGATCTAAAAACCGTTGCAAACTATATAGTAGGTTGAGATTTTTGTTTTTTTATAGTTCTTGGATACCGGAACCTAAATATCTCCACATTAACTTACATGGTAAAGTAATAAATAATATCCACCTAATATAATAAACGAGAGTCATCCCACGTGCGTGCGAGACATAAAACCAACAAAATCTCACCCAAGTGAAGGATCAGAGGATGTTGACATGCGCCTATCAATTTGGGCGCCCACAAAACTCGTCGCGTCTCTGTTGACGTATTTTATTATTATAATGGAGCATGTTATGTCCTTATTCATTATATTCTTTGCACGTAAAAAATAAAATCTCACAAGTCTGACAGGTTTGTGCGAGAAAATAACATACCTAACTTATACGTAATTTCGAGACTCGCAACGTGTTGCGACCCGAAGAAATTATGAATGTATAAAAAAGATACAAATATTGTATCCTAAGCCAAGTAACTTCGCTGCGGTACGTGATTTTACTTCAAAGTATTTTTTTTATTATGTTTTCAAAATGAAAATTCAAACAGAAAACAATTATTTTTTCATAACGGGTTTATGTTGTTCAGAATAACTCCAAACATTGCTCATAGCCCCAGCAATTGTTTAAATTAGATAATAAAGCACCAATTGTGTTTTAATAAAACTCTTGAAAACAAAAGGATTTGTTAAGAATTACGAGATGGAATTACGTTGACTTGAATGAGTCAATTCTGTTTTATTTTGTGGTGTTGAAATTTACATCTACGTCAAATGGTTTTATCTTTTGTATACTTAAATCTTTTCTTATTTTTTTGCAGATGGGTAATTTGTGCTTATATGTATTATATTTCAATCTTTTAAGCACGTATTCAGCCAAACCAGAATACATTCTTATACTAGATTAAACCACTAAATACTTGTACTACTCATATAAGTAAAATGACATAACTTTAACTGTAGATTTTTACAAGGGTATTTATCATGTAATTACCTTTAATTTATGTTCGTTTCGATCATGACATGACAATAGTGTCTGCCCGCGATCATGGCTATTGTAACATAGCCGAAACGTCGATAAAATATATTAAAGGTAATTACGTGATAAAGACCCGTGGTGTCAAAATCTATAGTTAGTAAAATGACTTGAAATGGGTAAGTTTTTATACGACTGATTTAGTGGAGTATATTCTGGTTTTATTCTATTGGTAACCGTCAAACGTTAGACTTTACAAATTAGCACTATGACAGTCATGATTGTCATCTTTTCATTACCCCGTCGTAACTTATTTGTTGTTCGATTCGGACCTAAGTCGTTATAAAGTCAGAAGAGAACATTTACACAAGAAGATGGCGACCCAAAGCACTGCGCAGCTACCGCACCCCAAAATGATATTGTAGGTACTTAGCAAAACCATCAGGTATCTGTTTCTCATAAAGCCAACTCTCATTTTCGTTACGATGTTAATAAAAAGAAATGGAAAAGTTCCCCGTACGCGTCAAATGAAAAAGTTATGAAACGTGATGATACTGCAAAGACAGTCACACCTGCCTAACGGTACAAACTAATTACAAACTTCCCTAACTTCCTGAAACACTAAAATATTCCCCGAAAAACGTCACCTCGCAACTGTACTCGAAGAGAATAATAAATCTTACTTTCGTGTGTTTGTGAGGATTAATATCAAACAAACTCAGGCGAAGTAGATAAATGTCGTTACTGTAGTTTCTTTGACGATTTACGATTTACGATCTTTCCATTTACGTTGTACCCAAAGGTTTTAATGCCTTACCTACTTATAGGTACTACCTACTTACTTACTTACTTACATAACTTACAATACTTTCTCTTACATGAATTTTTATAATTCGTCGCCAGGATTAGTCGCTAAATCGTACAAACATACTTTTTATTATTTCAGATCATTTAGCAATATTATTTAATAATATTAATTAATTATTTAATCATTATATTTATATTTTAATAGTTACCACCTGTTTTAAAAACAAACAGTTTAGGGTGAGAGCGCTGGTTGTGGGTTTTTGTACAACATTTTAATTTTCAAATAAACGGTTTTAATTGAAATAAATATTAAAACGACGATTTTTAAACAACATAGAATACAGTATTTATCTATCTCGTAGGGTAACAGGCGATATTTATTTATTAATTATTCATATTTAAATAGACAAAACGGGAATTACTTAGTTGTGGTCAATCAAGTCTAGAGGTATAACGTATCACAACAGTCACGAATCAAAACGGACCATAAACAAAGAATTGTATTAACTATAGATTTTAAACAACTTTTTTTGCTATGCTAAGTTATTGACTGCCAAAATTTAAAATGACCAAAACCGGGGTAGGCACCACAAACGGGTCTTTGACATGTTTTTATAATTATTTGAAAGGGCCTCTTAGCTGTTGTTTACGGCCACACTAATGGCCTGTTAAGGTCCTAGCGTGGCCTAAGCCTCAGGTTTAAGAATAATTGAATTAATTATTATAATTGTTTTTACCTGTAATAAAATTATATAATTGTTTTTACCTGTAATAAAATTAGCACGTATAATTATTTAGTAAGAAGCTACTCTACATTTTATTTTAAAACATCAGTATTTATGCTTTTCGAGATCACATTAATATTAGCTCAAAAAATCGTAACTACAGAACCGATTATGATGAAATTTAGTTTATAGATTCTGACTTGGATTTAAGGTATACAATGCCATCAAAAGATGCCGCCAGAGGATTAGGTAAATTAGGGAACCTTTGGCGCATACGCGCTTAGCGATATCATTATAACAAACATAAATCTACGTATCTATTGTATCATATGAAACAAACATCTACGCGAGGAGGACGACTGTCGGAATCGAATGTGCGTGACATGCCTGGCCACCATCACCATGGAATCACCATATCCAGCGCCCGCCGCCGACAACGATGAAGTGCACCAGCAAGTATTTCCAAAGAGGGTTGACGTCAGACAGGGGACCGGTTGTATCTTCGCAACATGTGTGTTTAAATGGAAAAAGGAGAAGAAAATGATGGTTTTGACATATTGTACCCTAAGACTTAAAATGCATGTAAAATCATAATGCAGCAAAGCAAAAACATCCCCATTTACCCACTTGTGGATAACATGTACGGCGTACATGGATTCCACAAGTGCATAGTGATAACATTTCAATATCGGTATGTTGAGCACTACTTTAGTATCTTCCCCGGCCACTTCACAACGTTGTGAACATTATTACCCGTCGGAGAGGTAGACTGAGCACGTCGTAAAATGAAACAACTTTTAAATTGATAATATTTATACGCAAGCAATGGACGCTTCGCTTTTAAACTTTGTAAAAATAAACTCATATGAACAAAACGTAGACTTCGTTCGTAGACCTTTTTTTCACGTGCTTTGGTGATACTTTAAATTTTAGACTTTTTGTATGGGCTGAATCTACCAGGATAAGACGGAAAATGTGATAAAACTGCATTATCTTGAAACCCATCAAATTTAAAAAGAAACCGTCTGTAGTTTACTTAGCTAGTATGATTATCTAACAAATTATATAATAATGAACTGTTTAGCTATTCATAGTTTTGATTAAAAACGAAACTAAGGTTTTTGAAGAGCTAACTTTGGAAAACAAATCTATGGTGAAAAGTTTCACCAATCGTGTTTCCGTCTGTAATTTATCTAGATTAAATCCTGAAGTTATCTTTGTCGTAAAAATCAAAACTGTATGTTTTGCGGTTATTGAGAAAAAACGATTCTGCATTCTTCAAAAACATTTATTACTCCTCTTAAGTAGTGTTGATTAGTTAGGGCCCTCCCCTCGCGCGCTAGGCAGCCTGGCTGCGCAGCCAGTTATAGCAGCCAATTGCGCAGCCAGGCTGCGGCAGACAAAATAGCAGGGAATTCGTGGCTACCTAGTGCGCGGGCTCTCATATAACGTCATATGTTTTTACTGGCTGCCGCAGCGTGGCTGCGCTGCCTAGTGCTGCCTAGTGCTCGTAGGCCCTTACCTACTTCCAAAGTGACTTTAATCGGCAAGTCATATTTTAACCATATTTTATCAGTTTCATAAACCAAGTTAAGACGAGTAATAAATATTTTTGATGAATGCTGAATCGTGTTTTCTCAATAACCGCAAAACATATAGTTGTGTTTTTTTAATAAAAAGATAACTTAAGGATACTATCTATATAAATTATAGACACGATTGGTGAAACTTTTCTCAATAGATTTATTTTCCAAAGTTATTAACATATAGATATATAGATATTTAATTTACATTTTTATGGGTTCCACAATCACTACTGATTAATCTAGAATGGTTTTTAAAATCTTGTCAAATTGAGAGTGTAGGTACCTACTTGATGATCATACAAAAAATTACAATAGGCATACCTACGGGTTAATTCTTCCTACGACTACGATTACTTATAAATAAATGACGGTTTGTTTCATTTTGTTTACGATATCAAAACTTAAAGCATAATAATTTCAAAACCCCGTATCTTCTGTATTTTATCAAACCTCAAATTAATATATCTAAGTAAGTAGGCACTTGCAGGCTCTTGTTGCTGGAACGCGTAATTTATTTGGCGAACCGTCTTATTTATCCATAAAAGTATCGACCGAGAAGAACCGGGAAATTTCCTAATAGTCATGAACCTTGAAAGTATGAGAGGAGCTGCCCCAGAGAGCCATGACTCACAGCCAAGATCCCGTTGCGCGAGATAATCTGAGGCTGGTGAAAGACGTATATTTATTTAGATAAGGTTTAACACTACTTTGGTGGGATTCGTCGAGGATGCTAAAGCTGCGAAATATCTAGAGAATACTTACGGCAGGAAGTGTTTTCGCTCACCTCCGAGAACTACTTGCTATGCCACTTTTCAAATCGCATTATATCTTAATCCTACTAAGTAATATTATAAATGCGAAAGTTTGTGAGTGAGTGTGTGTGTGTGTGTTTGTTATTATTTCACGCAAAAACTACTGAACGGATTAAAATGAAACTTTACAGTAAAATAGCTTATACATCAGAATATAGGCTATTTTTTATCCAGTGCCACACGTGCGAGGCCGGGGCGAGTAGCTAGTAACATTATAAATGCGAAAGTATGTGAGTTTATTTGTATATTTGTGTCTCAATCAGGCCTAAACGACAAATTAAGATGAAATTTGCTGAATATAGACTACTGAAATACGAAAAACATCCCCAAAATGATAAAAAACGCAAAATGGATGATTTTGGTATAGATGGCGCTGGTGTGCATTAAATCTGACATTAGTTGTCATAGCAACGTACGTTACTCTATCCGATTACTGAAATTTGGACAGGACAACGTCTGTCACGGGTCTGCTAGTATTGCCATAAAGCTGAGCTCTCTTATTAGTGTTTTAAGATCAGATTTGTGATGGTTGCCTTGGCGCCACAAACTGATTGAAATTACGCAAAAAATGATCACACTTATAATGACGATTTAATGACCAGTGACATTATTACAGTCCAATAATCCAGTGAAACAACCCATTGTGGACTAAAATGGATGATATCATCTGCATTATTCCAATCCATTCCAGTCATTCCATCTAAAAGCTTTGGAATTATAATAAATCAAAAGCTTTGAAATAGAATCTCCTATCGCCACTTAAAACATACTAACTGCTTTTCTCACGATGTTTGCCTTCACCGTTTAAAGCGCGTTTTAATCGTACAGAAAAATCCATTGAAAAGTCGTAGAGATAATGATCGCCTTGTATCGGAAGCTGTTTTCAAGGAACTAAGGCTTTAGTAACGGCAGAGCGATATGAAACCACCCTAGCTGGTTTCCAGTTATTGACCACTTGTCTGGTCAATCGACGCTAAAAAGCAATATCCCGCTCGAGTGTTTGAATTCTTTTGAACATTTTTATTACAATAGATACATGGTTACTGTGTGAATGAATGAATGAATGAATGAATAAAAATACTCTATTGTACGCCAAACAAAATGACAGAAATCTGTACATTAGTCTGTCTTATCGCTAAAAAGTGGTCCCTTCCAGGTAACATTAGGATGAATAGTGAATATACCTAAATGGAAGGTTGGTTGGGGTGCATCAGAATTTAACAAAACAAAACGACTATAATTTTTATATGAAATGCGCGCGCGGATTTTTTTACTAAATATTGGTGGACATTATCACACAGCCCCAAACTAATCAAAGCTTGTACTATGGGAACTAGATAACTAATAGAATACTTATATACTTTTTTTTGTAAATACATACTTAAGATACATAATAACACCCAGACACAGAACAAACATATATATATTCATCACACAAATATTTGCCCTGGGTGGGGACCGAACCCACAACCGACAGCGCAGAAGGCAGAGCTACTACCAACTGAGCTGTGAGGCCAGTCTTAACTTTAGTATGAAAAGGTCCCAAAAACACTCTTGTCTCATTTTAATATGATGCAAAACGCACAAAAAACGTCCAATCTATAATCTATCAGTGATGCATCATCCATTTAATTTATGTAAGACAGCAAATACCTAATATTCTGCGGTTTATCCATCAAGACAGACTAGTTAAGTAATAACGCATTTAAGAGGCAATCCACAAGCACATTCTGCGCTGACTGCCCATCAAACTGCAATGCTCGTTTACGAGCTCCGTTATACCGCAAATGAATCTTACGACTATCACTTGATGACTAAGATGAATTTAAATGTATTCAGCTTGTAGGTTAAATTAGTTAATTAAATTCGTTATTATTATAATGGCAAAGGTTGTGAGAATCCATTTGAATGCCACTTAGAATAGATATAGTTCGTGACCTGGAATAGCAATCAAGTGATGCTGTGAATAGCTAGATATAAATATATTTGGGTTGGCTTTTGATGCTTTTGGGATTTTTAGAAATATAAAACCGGTAAGTGTCTATGACGTTCCAGAGTTTATTTATAGAAATTTAATTGAATGTGGACATGTTCCAAATGTAACGCTCGGACGTGTCACTGACTACCCTTTAGGCATTTTCAAAGATCTGAGCGCCTGGAGATCTGAAAGCAAATATGTCTATCATACTTGGAGATAACAGTCGCGATCCTATTTCATTTTGTATTTGATTTAATCAAACTCAATTATCTAATGATAACTTGAATGTAATCGCAAAAGTGAATTATAATCATGTTTGTTTGTTCATTAAAATCTGATTGAAGTCAATTTTGCGATTACTTCGCTACATAATTTGCTTCGTTGATTTTGCTAACGAGAAAAAAACAATGAAAGGAAATGGGCATCATTATTAGAAAGCTATCTCGATAAGTACTTTTACCTCCTCAGATACCCTTAGACAAATAAACAACATACAAATGCGATAAGGAACTTTTACAAAAAACCTCTTTTATTAAAAGTAAATGAGATTTTGGTTTGGAGAAGAAAGAAAGTTTGAAACCGAAGCCTTCATTTACATTTCAATCGGCATTCACCTATATTTTGGTTGGGGCACAGGAATTGCTAGAACAGCCTGCTCATTTAGTTACTTATTAGTACCTACTTATTAGAAAAACAAAGTTTACCTACCCAACATTCTCTCACACCTCCTGGACAGAGGTCCAGGATTGTTTCAATCTATGTTATCATCTCCCACTAGAGAGTGGGAGATGATAACATAGATTGAAACAATCCACCATACAAAGATAGTGTCACACCATCCACCGTGACTGGTGACCATTGATGTCTCGATTATCGTAAACTAATAAACCAAACTGTTTTATTCTCTCTATATCATGTACAAATAGACAAATTTTAGCTATCTAACACATGTTAATAAAGTAAAGTGAAAGTTTATATGAAACTATGCCCATTTTCTGACACTTATACATTCATTTTGCAACACTCTAGCTGGACTTATCCAAGTTTCAAGTTAATACGACCATACATTATGTTTTTATGTAAACTTTTATAAACCTATTTTTCATCCTTTTATGATATGAGAAAAAATATTTTATTGAAAAATAATTTCTTAGCAAGCAGTTACGGGCTAAATAGAGCTTTGCCTACGCCTTTATTGAATATTGTTATGGATTGAGGCAGCTGTTCATTTTGTACTTGTCGTTAGGGTACCGCAGTTCTACGCGGAACTCGCGCTATGTCCTAAACATTTTATTACATTCCTTGCACGTAAAATATAATATCCCTACCCACACTCAGACGTACGCGTCGTGAGCAAATATCTAAATGTAATTTCCATGCGTTGTCCCCACAATGTTTTCCCAGAAAATATTAACATGAAGGCAAGGGGCTGAATCTCTCTAAGTAAGTTGCAAAAAATGTACGTGATTTTACTTCAAAGTCCCTTTTGTCTTTATGGAGGGAAGGCATAAAAGTACAGACATGAGAATGGCACATACAAAAAAAATTACGTAAGGTAATGATGATGTGCCCGCACTTCTTGAGAACAAAATATTTTCTTTTTACAGTGACAGAAAGTGTATTCAACCCCGCCGCCAACATCTGAAGCTGCTAACTTAGACACTTTGGAGCTTACTACCGAGTAGATAAGTTGGGCCTTAATGTAACATGCTTACTTGAGTACTGTTTAAGTCAAGGAGTTTGCTTTCGAAGATTCTATTCTGTTGACTACCTACCTACATAGTAAATCTTATTTACTTTGTCATGTCTGCTGTTTAGAAACTGAAATAGATGATTATATATAGTTCTCATTTGTTTTTAAAAATGGTGCTGAAATCATCAGAAGTTGAAAGCAGGTTTTCTATAGCTGATTATAGTTTATCGTCATCGTATAGTATCATAATTAGATACAAAAAATATACGTTAGTTTTTATTATATATAATTTATAGATTAGAGTAGATACAAAAAAATAGCGCCACATACTACGTTGATTTATATACAAAGTCGTAACTTCACATAGGAATGTAATAAGTAGGTCTACTAGATTTTCCTTTTTATAGTTCAGTGTTGTTTCTGTGACAACTAACGCCATCTCTTAGCACCGGAGCGTAATTCGCAAGAATAGCCACAAAAGTAAACAAAAGTTGATTTCTATAATAAAGGGGCATTTTCAGAAAAAAATGCGACCATATTACACTTCTGCCGATTCTATTTACTGATAATATCGGCAATAAAAGTAAAGTGTGATTACCAGGACCGCAGGAGGTCATCTAGAAGCCGCAGGAGACCGGCGCAGGAAATTGTCTAATGCTGTTACTCAAATATTCCACTAATGCACGTTACTCAATTATTGTAGGAATTTGGATGTTTTATTGCTAAGGTCTTGATAAACATTAATGAGTGTTTTTGTTGCTGGGAGAGAAACTATTGTGTTTAATTGTTGTCCTGCTCTTGCGTAAATATTATTCTCTATAGACCGAAACCGGTGGCGTAGAGAGCAAATGAGAGGCTAGATAGTAGCTTCTCGTTAGGGCGAGACAAATATTTCAATGACCTGCAAATATTTGTTCTAGGTCTGTGTTGTGGTGTTCTATATACTCAAATGAACAATATATTTTAGGTAGGTAGGTCTGGTAAAACATTAGGTACTTTTATAATGAGGGTGTCTACCGTACTTGGGGATTACAGTCGTGATCCTATTTTTTAGGAAGAGCTACCAACGGAGCTGTGAGACCTGTCAAAGTATAACCATTACAACGTATAAAGCAAACTCACCCAAACAGAAATTAAATTCAAAATAACTTCTACATAAGTAATTCTAATTAAAATTCATAGAACCCTTTAGGTACATTACCATTATGTAGATTAACAAGTTTTATTTTTATTGCACTGTAATGTTTGACTTTAAAACTAATTACCCATGTGAAAGTCTAAAGTCTAAAGTCCACCAATCAACTAACCAGCCGTTAATGTCAAACACGATTTACTCTATCTTCAGGTAGGTTAATACTTTTTTAATAACTTATACTGGCATTAAACTGTCTAACTCCATTATGCAATTGACTTCTCTTTTGGCTATTAGTTAGCTTAGTTCTGAATGTGGAACCGACGAAAAGAGAGGAGGTTCTCAAATCGACATGTATATATATTTTTTGTAGCTTTTTTAGGGATTCGTAGTCTACAAGAAACCCTTGTAGTTTCGCCTTGTCCGTCTGTCCGCAGCTTAAAGGTCGATTCACACATATCAGTGAGCCCACAGTTCCGGCATAGTACCGCATCAGTGATAATTATTCTTTCAAACATTCTCTATGGATGTATTCACACTTGTCAGTGTCAGTGTCGTCGCAGTACCGTCAGTGTCAGTGCCGGCACCGGCCATCACGGACGTGATCGGCGACGACGATATTTTATCACGGATCACTGACGCCGCACTGTGGATCGAAAATCGACTTTCAAAGACATAGGCGAAAAAAAAAATTTTGGTCGGTTTTTTGCTTGAAACGGCTTCCATTAATCATTAATATGCCTAAATATATCATGATATACAATTTGGTGGGAAAATTGTCGAGTTATCATTTTTTTTACGAAAAAAATGTATGAAAAGCATATAAAAAATCCAGATATCTCCGGAAGTGCAAAGATAACCGTTATATCCTTGCATACAGTTATAGTACCAACTATTATTGATTTTTTGGCATACAACATATAACACGAACTGCTGCACATTTTGAAAAAAAAATTATCAAAATTTTTTATTTATTTTTGATCTCTCTCAAGTGAAGACTTAAGGAAATCGGTTAAAAAAAGGTCCCCATCGGCAAATTGTATGCTATAAATAATAACAGACACGTGTTTTCTTGTTTGGCTGACGTTGAAATACCAAAAAACAAAGCTCAATAGCAAATTTAATTTAGGAACTATTTTTAATGTTATTTAACTACCTAATTAGGCAAGATTAGGTTTTGTCAGGTCTTTTAGTCATCGTTCCAACTGATGATGACGATGAAGGTTCCGCGGTGGTAAAGTCTTCGGTAATCGATCTTTCTTCACTTGGTCCCTGGGTGAGAAGACTAGTTTAACTAAAAAAAATTTAGGTCGGTTTTTTGCTTGAAACGGCTTCCATTAATCATTAATATGCCTAAATATATCATGATATACAATTTGGTGGGAAAATTGTCGAGTTATAATTTTTTTTACGAAAAAAATGTATGAAAAGCATATAAAAAATCCAGATATCTCCGGAAGTGCAAAGATAACCGTTATATCCTTGCATACAGTTATAGTACCAACTATTATTGATTTTTTGGCATACAACATATAACTCGAACTGCTGCACATTTTGAAAAAAAAATTATCAAAAATTTTTATTTATTTTTGATCTCTCTCAAGTGAAGACTTAAGGAAATCGGTTAAAAAAAGGTCCCCATTGGCAAATTGTATGCTATAAATAATAACAGACACGTGTTTTCTTGTTTGGCTGACGTTGAAATACCAAAAAACAAAGCTCAATAGCAAATTTAATTTAGGAACTATTTTTAATGTTATTTAACTACCTAATTAGGCAAGATTAGGTTTTGTCAGACCGCTTATTGTTCAAATTTCAAGGAATGTATTAACAATGATCGGTAGTTAGCAAAAGACAGGTAGCTTATGTACAAAGTTAAAAACATACCTTACTTAGATTATTTATTACCTACCTAAATGCATAAACCTGCACCGGAAATATTTAACAATGAGCGGTAGTTAACAAAAGACAGGTAGCTTAGGTACAAAAATACCTTACTTAGGTTATTTATTACCTAATTAAGTGCATAAAACTGCACCGGAAATATTTTTTACTTCAGTTTATTCTGAACTATTTACTAGTGAACATCTCTCAGTTTTTTAATCATTAAAATGGAAAGTTTAAGCACTAACTTAGATTTGGTTGTTGTTCTTCAAGGTGCAGGTTCGCTACAAAATCATGAAGTTCTGTACGAGGCAGTATTATCTCGTCTAGGTGATCACCTTTCTAATGATGATAGATAGATAGATAGATAGAAAATTCTTTATTGCACAATACAAGAACATGTACATAGGCGAACTTAATGCTAGTTAGCATTTTCTTCCAGCTAACCTTTGTGTAATTTGGAAAGGGAAATGGTAGTGCTTTGTAAGAGAGAAATCATTATAAATACTGGTGGACATTTTACACATTTTTTACACATCGCCATCCAGCCCCAAACTAAGCAAAGCTTGTACTATGGGAACTAGATAACTGATAGAATACTTATATACGTTTTTTTTGTAAATACATACTTATGATACATACTACACACCCAGACACAGAACAAAGATCTATGTTCATCACACAAATATTTGCTCTGGATGGGGATCGAACCCACAACCTACAGCGCTGAAGGCAGAGTTACTACCAACTGAACTGTGAGGCCGTCAATTTGAATTTATTATATTTATACACATACTTACTAAAAAATACATAAACTTACATATATACCATACCATAATACCTAGTATCTACAAAAAAATATATATAGGTGCTCAAATTGGATGAGTATTTTGCAGAGAGAGATAATGTTGGTATAATTTGGACTTGAAGATTCCCATGGATGAGGCTTTGCGTATGTCTACAGGGAGAGAGTTCCATAGGCGGATCGCAGTAACCGTGAAAGAGTCGGTGTAAAAGTTTGTGTTATGTTGAGGCGTCTCGCTCCTCTCAACACCTTCTTCTCATGGAAGAAGGTGTTGAGAGGAGCGAGAAGGACGGTCTGGAGGGATGAGGGGAGTGAAACGTTCTTTAAGATAGTGAGGTGAGAGGGGATGATGGAGGATGTTGTAAAGGAGGCAGAGAATATGGGTGTTCCGACGATGGCGGATGTTAAGCCACTTCAGTTGTGTCCGATAGTGTGAGATGTGGTCGTACTTACGCAGACCGTACATGTACCTAATACAGAGATTCAACAGCCGTTCCAGCTTGTTAAGTTGCTCTTCAGTGGCGTCGGGATAACACACATCAGCGTAATCTAGAATGGGGAGTAGAATGGAGTTGACAAGGATGGATTTAGCGGAAAAAGGCAGAAAGTTTTGCATACACTTTAAGGCATGCATAGCACCATACATTTTCCTACTGACTTCAGTTATGTGATGTTGCAAAGATAGATTTTCACGAGCTGCTTCACAGAGATGGAAAAATTGCGGCAGAAACACAAGAGCATTCAGAAAAGATTATGAAGATTGGCTTCAAGCAAATGTTGATTGGCCAAGCTGCGTTCAAACTAGTCTTCTCACCCAGGGACCAAGTGAAGAAAGATCGATTACCGAAGACTTTACCACCGCGGAACCTTCATCGTCATCATCAGTTGGAACGATGACTAAAAGACCTGACAAAACCTAATCTTGCCTAATTAGGTAGGTAAATAACATTAAAAATAGTTCCTAAATTGAATTTGCTATTGAGCTTTGTTTTTTGGTATTTCAACGTCAGCCAAACAAGAAAACACGTGTCTGTTATTATTTATAGCATACAATTTGCCGATGGGGACCTTTTTTAACCGATTTCCTTAAGTCTTCACTTGAGAGAGATCAAAAATAAATTAAATTTTTTGATATTTTTTTTTTTCAAAATGTGCAGTAGTTCGAGATATATGTTGTATGCCAAAAAATCAATAATAGTTGGTACTATAACTGTATGCAAGGATATAACGGTTATCTTTGCACTTCCGGAGATATCTGGATTTTTTATATGCTTTTCATACATTTTTTTCGTAAAAATAATTATAACTCGACAATTTTCCCACCAAATTGTATATCATGATATATTTAGGCATATTAATGATTAATGGAAGCCGTTTCAAGCAAAAAACCGACCAAAATTTTTTTTTTCGCCTATGTCTTTGAAAGTCGATTTTCGATCCACAGTGCGCCGCTGCATCGAAAACGCTAGTCTGAAGGGAACGTCGTGCACGAAGACCCGCAGAGAACTGTACTGTGCCTGATATGTGTGAATTGAAGCACTGACGCACCACTGTAGCACGGATACGGAACTGTAACGGTACTGTGCCGGAACTGTGGGTTCACTGATATGTGTGAATCGACCTTAACACAGAGACTATCAGTGCTAGAAAGCTGTAATTTGGCATGTATATATATACTAGCTGTCCCGACCGACGTTGTCCTGTCAAAAGTCAATAATCCCACAGAAAAAAGCACTTTCCGTTTTTCCCGCTCTTTACGCCATCCTTATCACTTAGGCGTATGAAAAATAGATAGTAGCCGATTCTCAGACCTACTGAATACGCATATAAAATTTGGTAAAAATCGGTAAAGCCGTTTCGGAGGAGTAAGGTACATTTTACACGAGAATTTTATATACATATAAGATTAGTAATGTCAACAAAGTCGTAGAATAAAATATTGAAAAACTATTTTTTAGGGTACCTCCCCTACACCTAAAGTGGGAATGATTTTTTGTATTTGCTAACCCATGGTGTGTTGTTTCTTGATAGGTCTTTTAAAACTATTGCTGGTTTATAATAACAACTTTTCGATTGAGGGATTCGTTTGTGAAATATTAAGCTTTAAAGTGCCAATTTTAGTTTGAATAGCGTGCCTCCCTAAAAGCTAAACTATTGAGTTTGGAGGCGAGAAAAAATTCACGGTAGTAGTACATACTAACTATCACGCCTAAGTAGGCTTTACAAGTTTACGAGTAATCGTCGACCAACTAAGAAAATAAAAATTTCATGCAGCATAGTTCTATAGTTCCTGATACTTTTTGGAAATAGTTCTGGCGTATTTCAAAGTTTATTTTTTTTTCAAAAAGGTACTAACTGCCGGTACTAGCAAATAATTTTGTAGCAAATCAAAAAAACCGGCCAAGTGCGAGTCGGACTCGCGCACGAAGGGTTCCGTACTATTATCAAAACGGCAAAAAATCACGTATGTTGTACAGGAGTCCCACTTAAATATTTATTTTATGCTGTTTTTAGATAAATACATCATCTGTGAAAATTTCAACTGTCTAGCTATCACGGTTCACGAGATACAGCCTGGTGACAGACAGACGGACAGCGTCTTATATGTATCTTATTAATGTATAGAGAATAGTCCCGAATAGGACCACCATTTCAAAATTAGTAATGTAGGACTAATATGTAGTTCCTTCATAAAACTTAAAACGATTATTATAGTCCCTTGACTTTTCTATTGACCGGAACATTTTCGTCGGTTATCTTTTTAGTTTTTTAAAAGTAATAAATAAATAGGATCACGGCTGTAATCCCCAAGTACGGTAGACATCCTCTCAGATCCTTATACACAGTTTTATACTAGTTCGGGAGCCTATCGATTCAAAATAAATTGTGTAACATTTATTTATGTCAAATAAATAAATAGATCTTCAGACGCTTAGGTCCTTTGAAGGTGTCTAGTGGGAGTAGAGGCACGTCCAAACATTATATTTGGCACATACCCACATTTTGCAGTAGTTAGCATTCCATACGAGACATATTGCAAGCCCATCGCCGCCAAAAGTAATTATTATATTCATTTTCTCTTGTTTTGGGGTTTCAACGTGTAATCTCGGTAGCATTTTTACCAGTAAAGCCAACAGTATTAAATATTAGTGTAGGAAATTAAAATGAGAGTTTCATATGCGACTTTCTGTCGTAACTAAAAATTTAGTATGTCAAACCATTTTTAATAACAACATTTTAAGGCCCTGTATGTCGACGATTGCTCTTTTTCGCAACGAAAAAAGAAATACTACTGAACAAGCCACATCTCCTATTTTATAATGTATAGTATTATGTGAATAAAGATGTACCCATATTTAATCACTTCAATAAATAATCCTACCGACCGCTGCAATGACACACGGGGCATCATGGGTGGCGCGTGGTCCGCCTTTGCTTTTCGAATAAATTAATTATATAAATTATGTATAATTACTTATCAAAAACCTATTCTAGTAGAAATCTAGATCTACATATTACCTATCTTTAACAATAAATCACAAGTTGATCTTACTAGTAGGTGTCAAAGTATTTCGATCATAAATTCTAAAACGTATCATTTTGAAATAATATCTTTATCGTGAAAAGTTTCTGCTATTCAGCTGAAAACATAATAGTTTCTATTAAGAAATCTAGGTAGGAACCTGAAGTAATATATTTATAAACATAGGAGATGTGACTTGTTCAGAAGTATTTCTTTTTTCGTTTCGAAAAAGAGCAATCGTTGACATACAGGGCCTTAATATAGAGATACTTAGTTTAAAGTCTTAGGTTGGACATAGGCTACTTTTTTCCACCTCCCATAAGACCACGACGACCTAGATGATATCTACCATACTTAATTGGTTTTTATAGTATTACGAAGTGACTTACTATGTATTTCCCATGGTGGGGTGTTTTCCCATTGATTTACCTCAGTCTCCAACACTATTTCATATTAAGCTGGTATATGCAATATTGTGGCTATTCTAATCCATTGGATCTCTAGGGTCATACGTATGGCAGCAGGCCACATACTGTAAGCCCTGTTTGAGTTTACGATCCACGCGTATCTTGGCTTTATGACGACAGCGACTGCTTTGAACAAAGAATCATACCTTACTGGATAAGCTTCGAGGCTTATTAAAATAAATAAACTTGTCTTGGTCAGGATCATAGTATGTGGGAAGCTATGGTCTTTGCCTGGGGAACAAGAGTGATTTTTTGTATTGGTGGATATTTTACGAAGCTCCATCCAGCTTCAAACTAAGCAAAGCTTGTATTGTGGGGACCAAATAACTAATAGAATTTATAAATAGGTACTTTTTTCATTTTGATATATAAGTACATAATCTAATGAAACACCCAGATAAAATATCTCTATGTTTTATAATAGAATTTCAGGAAAACTAAGGCGCCCCATTTGAGCTAGAGTCGGAATTGCGGCTCGGAGTCGCGGCGAGGGCGAGCAAGGGCGCAGGGGCGCGCCCGCGCCTTGACGCCGTCTCGACTCTAGCTCGTGTGGGCGATGCGCCATACAGCTAGGTTCACAAGATTAAGACTAATTAAATGGAATACATGCAAAGGGCCAATAACAATTTTCCACTGGGTTTTTTTGGTACCCGACCGGTATTCAAACCTACTCTCTGATAGAAGGTCAAGGAACCTCCCACTAAGCAAACAGAGCTCGAATACATATTATATGCACTTGAAAGACATAGTACTTATCCTAAATGCATTTTCTACAACTCTAGAGAATAGAAGGTCATAGAACTTTAATGTGAGCATCTCAGTTTCTAATTATACTTGTGATTATATTATAAGTGTCTTGTCTACCTATCTTGTTTGTAAGTAAAATCAACTGCAGAAGCGATGACTTTTTTCGGAGGTTAGATACTAGATATTCCAGGAGCTGAGCTGTATTAAATTAATTCCTAATCTACAAAGTATTCACAACACTTTGATATACCCTAGTAACAAAAAACAAAAGTTATAAACTTCATTCATAAAAGGCTTTTGTAGCGTTGTCCAGTCATCATCTACTTTTGAACTAATAAAACCGACCAAGTGCGTGTCAATGTCAATGTAGGGTTTCGTAGTTTACACATCTAATGACTTTAAACGAGTATGCAATTTTCAATGGTATTTATACTACCTTTTTATTATTACTTCCCCAAGTCCATTTTATAAGTTGGTCGACTATTACTCGTAAACTTGTAAAGCCTACTTTAGCTGTGATAGTTTTGTTTTTTTTTACCTCCCTCTAAAAGCTAAACTATTAATCCTACATAATTAAATAACGGATCCCTTAATTGAAAAGTTGTTTTCGCAAACCCATAATACTTTTTAAAGACCTATCCAATGACACCCAACACCAAGGGTTAAAAAAAAATAACATCCCCGATTTACATGTATTTGTACATGTGTTTATTACCATTTAATATTTTTTAAGATTTTATTCTACCACTTTGTTGGCGTGATTAATATGTATATTCATGCCAAATTACAGCTTTCTAGCATTAAGGATCTCTGAGCTAAGCTGCGGACAGACGGACGGACGGACATGGTGAAACTGTAAGGGTTTCTTGTCTTGTAGACTACGAAACCCTAAAAACCAATATAGTCCCTTGACTTTTCGATTGGTCGCGGCATTGTATGACTCTTCTAGCAATGACAAAGTTCAACAACCGTAGGGTTGCTTCAAATGCTGACTTAGCTAGCCAGCATTTTCTAATGGCTAAACAACATGTTCGTCTCGTCCCGCAATGTGACTTTTACGACATCCGAAAAATATATATTTTGCTATCGCATTGAAATATTGCCGAGTTGAAATTTGAAAGGGTCTTGCAAATCTTGTAATGCGTCTTTTTATATCTCTTTTGAGGACATGTATTCTAAAGTTAGAGATACTCTAAAATTTTAAGATAATCAAAAAAACCGGCCAAATACGAGTTCCGTACCATTATCTATAAAAAACTAAAAAAAAAACACATTTGTTGTATGAGAGCCTCACTTAAATATTTATTTTGTTGTTTTTACTATATCTTGTCATAGCGGCAACATAAATACATCATCTATGCAAATGTCAACTATTTAGCTATCACGGTTCATGAGATACAGCCCTGTCAGACAGACGGATAGACGGACAGCAGAGTCATAGTAATAGGGTCCCGTTTTACCCTTTGGGTACGGAACCCTAAAAATCATGCGATAAGTTGAATAAAAACCATGAAAGTAAAACATAATCTCCTTGCCCTTATCCCACTTCATGTGGGGTTGGCGCACCAAACAAAAACATGATGTAAAAAGATTTGACTTGAGGTATTTTACAACCGACTGACAGACATCAACCAACAATTTTAGTGTATAAGTATTTTGTCTATATATAAGTGGGAGGTAGCTCGACTTTCAATCTGAAGGTCGTGGATTCGTTATATGTGCATCAAAACACGTGCTCATAATGATAAAGGAAAACATCGTGAGGAAACCAGTTAGTATTTTTATAAGCGGCGATGGGCTTACAACCTGTCATGTATGGAACGCTAATTACTGCAAAATGTGGGCATGTTCCAAACATAATGTTTGGATGTGCCTCTGGCTACCCCGACTAGACATCTTTATAGTATCTATGTGCTTGGAGATCTGAGAGGATGTCTTGCGTACTTTTACAGTTGTGATCCAATTTTTTATCATCGTAAACGCTGCTTCAGTAAACCTATCGCTAAAACTATATTATCAACTAACACGTACGCACCCGGTTATAAAAACGTTCAAGACCTCCGGGAAGCAAGGAATAACTAGATTATCGGAACCGTGCCCGGACAAAAGTGGCCGTATCCTCCCCCGATGGCGGTTTCGTTTAAAGAAGTAATTACACGAGAAGCAAGTTCGGCCTCGGCGATAAGGCTACTTCACACAGAAAATACGGTACGAGATTGTTCCGTGAAACGAAAGAGAAAAAACAAAGAACAAAATATAAACAGGATCACGACCGTAATCCGTAATCGTACTTGCGTACGGTAAACAACCTCTCAGATCTATGAAGAATGGGTAGTCAGAGGTATATCTATTCATTACATATTTACACATTTTGCAAGCAATAAGAATAATAATTGGTTTTCTCAAGTAATGATTTCTATTTTAAGCGTGTGTTAATTAATGCATATATATTTTTTTTTATTGTGGGACGTGGTTGGCCGAGTTGGATGCATCAATGGATTTTTCTGTCCGAAAAATTTATACGCGCAGTGAAGGAAAACATCATGAGGAAACCAGCTAGTATTCTTATAAGCGGCGATGGGCTTGCTTCCTGTCACGTATGGAATGCTAACTACTGCAAAATATGTAAATCAATCCCCGATATTTGTATTGAAAGTCGAGGCACCTTCCACTCAGCCAATATGGTGGAACACACAACGAAAAAGAGTCATAAAACAAAGGAAAAACGAATACCTATCAGTTTGGCTTTTATGAAGCTTCCACACGTACGGACAGCCGGAGCAGTTATATGTCTGACAGTTACTCGTGTGTTATTCATACAATGTTTTGTTTCATGGCTGGCGCAATAGACTGTCAGTACACAATCTGACTGTTACGCACACATAACCACTTTCCGTATCAGGCTCTTTTAATCTCAAATAGGAACAAGGTACCCTTACCTTGCCCAGTCCAGCCCCCATGCAAGACCGTCTTGCAAAGCTTATGTCTACTGTATCTTCATAAATTTTGCCATAATCCGTAGACTGAACGATGCATAAGTTAAACAACTCCACTCGTTCAAACATCTTGCAATATTCAGCTTATTGGGACAACATTATATTAATAACTAGCAGACCCGCGATAGACGTCCTGTTCAAACTTCAATAATCGCATACAGTAACGCACTAAGCACTAGCAAAGTGCGTTACTGTATGTCAGATTTTTTGCACACCAGATGGTGTGCAAAAAATACCAAAATTATTTCTTTTGCGTATTTTTATCATTTTGGGTATGTTTTTCGTATTTTAAAATACTTAGTCTATTTTTTATTCGGGCATTATATCTACATCTACAGCAAGTTTCATCCTTGATTCGTTTGGTCGTTTAGGCCAGATCGAGGCACAAACATACAAACAAACTCGCAAACTTTCGCATTTATAATATTATTAGAATAATCGCCTGACGCATTAAAAACAGCACCTACTCGTTTATATAATATAATTCATTTCTGTGAACGTAATTAACTGTTTTTGTAGTATTTATCTGGGGCTTTACCACAAGCTCTTAAAGTAATGCTTAGTACTTAATAATTAATGTATTATGAATAATTAATGTTATAATATTGCTTTAAGAGTTTGTGGTAAGGATTCTGATCCATATCTTTACTGTGATCTATATCTTCTTATTCTTTAGCCTGTTGCATATAGACTATTAAATTACATCGCATCAATTTCTGATAATAATAATAATAAAGTTTATTTATATAGAGGTTTATTAATACTTAATACTAAATAAAGATTGAGTCCTCTGGATGAGCTTCTACATCAGAGGACATTGAAAATTGGCAGCTACCTCTAAAGGTGATAAGTGAAACTTTTGTCTTTTTGTATGGGCTGAGTCTACCCGAATAAGACGAAAAAAGTGATAAAACTGCATTATCTGGAAAACCATCAAATTAAAAGAGAAACTGTCTGTAATTTACTTAGCTAGTATTATTATCTAACGAATTATTTAAAAATGAACTGTTTAGCTATTCATGGTTTTGATTAAAAACGAAACTAGTGTTTTTGAAGAGCCATCTTTGGAAAATAAATCTATCGAGAAAAGTTTCACTAATCGTGTTTCTGTCTGTAATTAATCTAGATATATCCTTAAGTTATCTTGGACATAAAAAACAAAACTGTATGTTTTGCGGTTAGTGAGAAAAAACTTTTCTGCATTCTTCAAAAACATTTATTACTCGTCTTAAAGGATGCTGTTAAGACTATTCACTATCACACATTTTCTGATAAGATCTGAAACAAGAAACAATAGTTTGCATTACGCTGTTTCTCTACTATCTGTGTGAACGGACCCTTTAGCTAGTTAGTATGCCACGCGTGTCTCGTTCGGCGAAGGCGATAACGCAAATTCGTTTGCCCGAACATCTCGCTAATAGAGTTTCGCTAATTTTTAAGACCGTAAAGCTTCCTAAGCTCGTGTCTTTGGCTATCTATTGTAGAATAGAAACTACGAGTACTAACGTAAAGAAGTCTATGTAGACAGATACACATTTTAGTAAGAAAGCTCAAGCGCACTGACTAAAGCTTTATTGTACTAGCCCGATTCTATTTCCTTAAACCTTGTGTATCGGAGAAAACCTAAGTCATACATCGTTGAAGATGATGAAGCTGCTCGTATTATATGGTTGTGCTAATTTAGGACAAACATGATAAGCCACATGCTTGCCAAGTTGCATTATGGGCATCAGATTATTTGTTGACATTATGACGTCACAGTTACTCAAATACTGACGTCATAGAAGTCGAACGGAATGGTACGTGTGGGTGTCGGTGCTAGAGACTTTGAAATATAAGTTACTTCAAGACTTCCTTTGCCCTGTTAAGCAGGTATACAAAAGCAATTAGTACAAACCTTACCTCTCATCTACATACACGTTGCCTCAATATTGATCAGACAAACAATTTGGTCTAAATCCAATTACACAAATGTAAGTACGAATATTTTACTCGTGTAAAGGATTTGTTTCAGCTGTCGCGACCCACGCGACTTCAAAGCTTAGATAAGCGATAGACGTCACACGCGATTTTATCTGAAAATTCTTTGTTGGGACAGTAGCGCTGTATTGAGTGCAACAATATATACGTACTCGCAGTTTTCCTATGTTCTAAATATATAAACCGGCCAAGTGGGAGTAGGACTCGCGCACTTCTGCGCGAGTCCGGCGGCACTTGGCCGGTTTATATATGTTCCGTACTATTATCTATAGAAAACGTCTACAAAATCACGTTTGTTGTACGGGAGCACCATCTAAATATTTATTTTATGCTGTTTTTAATATTTGTTGTTATAGCGGCAACAAAAAACATCATCGGTGAAAATTTTATTTTCTGTCTAGCTATGAGATACAGCCCTGTGACAGACAGACGGACAGACAGACAGCGAAGTCTTAGTAATAGGGTCCCGTTTTTACCCTTTGGGTACGGAACCCTACTAAAACTCTTGCGTTACTGACTGATTTATCAACGCACAGCCTCAACCACTGGTTTTAGAAACTTGAAAGAGGAGTGTATTTTGTTTTATGTGTAGGGGTGCTGCTGCAGCAGTAAGTAAGTAATTGCCAAAATTCAACCTCCGAGAGTTTCCACACTAGTATATTTTAAATAATATACTTAGTAGTTTTTCTGTTAAACATAATTGCGGGTTGTACCTAATTGTCGCGGTCGCTTGGTCCCGTGGGTTCGAACGCAGTCTAATTCCACAAGAGCTTTTCATAATTAAGCGTGCTTACCTCCACGCCCCAAAAGATTGCGGCCCATCTAATATTTAGTGGGTCTACTGCAAATCCTTTTTGCGGGCGGACAGTTTCACTTCAAGGGGCTATGCATACATATTGCTTTCAAAATATAAGGGTTTAGTTTAAAGTGAACTTTAAAATGTAAAGAACAACTTTACATTTGTAGACTGTTAGAGTTTTAGTGGTGGTTGTCTATTGTGAAGTACTTATGTTCTATTGCTTTAAATAAGTGTTTCTTAGAAATTTAAATAAAAAATAAATAAATTGGATCACGACCGTAATCCTCAAGTAAGGTAGACATCCTCTAAGATATCCAGACGCTTAGATCCTTTGAAGATGTCTATTGGGGGTAGTCGGAGGCACGTCCACACACATTTTGCAGTAGTTAGCATTCCATACGTGACAGGTTGCAAGCCCATCGCCGCTTATAAGAATACTAACTGCTTTCCTCACGATGTTTTCCATCACCGTTTTGATATACGTATATATATTTATTCTTGTGTTACTGACTGACTGACTGACTGAACAATGAAGCAAAGAAACTATTAGGCCAACGTTTAATTAAGTGCCTCGCCGTAAATAGTTTAATGTTCAAGAGTTTACACCAATCCAAATTTTAAACAACAATATCTAGGCATAGACGCGGTCTATGGCCAATAATTTTTGCACCAAACTTCGCAGACATAAATCTTTCAAGATACTCTTGAGACCAATCCCACAGCAGCGCGAAACTTACAAAAGAAATTCAGATATTAGCCCCGACTCGTGTAGATCAGACATTATTAATTAAAACTTGTAGGTACAGGCGAGACAAATGAATAGAACCTTTCTAGGCTCTTATGCGTCAAAATTTTAATTATAATACTTTCACTCTAAGATTTGCAATAAAATAAACTGGAACTAATTATTTTTTTAATATAAAAGCCAGCTTTCTACTAGTTCAATGCCTTGCAAGTCTGGATCAACCAATTAAATTCCACGTCTTTATAAGCCGTGGGATGAAAAATCTTCATCATAAACATATTGTTATTATGTTCGTTGGAGATAACAAGGGCCAATTCTTTAGCATCAATTTCACGAAATTGCCTTCTTGGAGTCAGATTAAAATAATTATGTCTCAGTAAATCGTAACATGACGGTAAATATTCATAATGTACTAAGAAACATGAGGGCAGTAGGGTTGCTTAGTAGCAGTTTCGTAGTCGAGGCTTGCGTAGAGATGATTGTTGTATTTATGTTTTGAAGTGCTACGGCGTAGTGCTTTTCGTAGTACTACGAGTATAGCTTTGTCGCTACGTCAAGGGACTGCGCAGCTGTATAGAACCTACCTACTGCATTTATTATGAGATGACTAAAACTTAGACTGTACCAAAAGATAACAGACTAACCCTCGTATTCAAGAACGACGCTATGAGAACACGCAACCAAAGGGGACGAATTTTTTTTTCATAAAAATCACTTTATGTGTTGTGCGACACTGCATAGTGTGACTCGAGGCACATTGTCGTGTGCCTCTAGCCAAAGTTGAGCTCTAAAGGCAAACGGTAGCGTGCGCCATAGTGCCGCTCAACACATAAAGTGATGTTTATGAAAAAAGATTTCGTCCACTGTGTTTCGTCCCAGTTAAATTTATCTACTGTGACTAAATATGATCATTATTAAATTTTGTTGCTAAAAATATTAGTCAGTCTCTTATAAGTTTACTAGCGACCCGCCCCGGCTTCGCACGGGTAGCATGTTATTATACATATAAACCTTCCTCCTAAATCACTCTATCTATTAAAAAAAACCGCATCAAAATCCGTTGTGTAGTTTTAAAGATATAAGCAAACATACATACATACAGACGCGGGAGCGGAAAGCGACTTTGCTTTATACTATGTAGTGATATAACTCCTTTTTAACAAAATAAAAGTAATAATATCATAAGCGAAATGAACAAGATGTTCTTTTGGTTACCTGTGTCGAATGTCTCCACCGCTTTATGTGAAGAAATGTTTACTTTATAGTAATCTCTGTTCCCCAAGTAAAAAATTAGGGTAAAAGAATTTGAAATTTAACCTGGTATAAACAACCACAATAAATATCGCTAAAACTGTAAAAATGTCTATTGAATTGAAGTTTCCTTATTTTTAAGTTATTGTAGATCGTTAGATATGCGTTAGATATGATATAAGAAGTGATCTGATAATATTATCTTATCGCATAAAAACGGCATAAACCGAGAATCGACTCTCAGGGTTTGAATATCAACTAGATATACGAGTACCATGAGATATTTCTCTTTTAATATATAACAAACTAGCGACCCGCCCCGGCTTCGCACGGGTAGCATATTATTATACATATAAACCTTCCTCCTGAATCACTCTATCTATTAAAAAAAACCGCATCAAAATCCGTTGTGTAGTTTTAAAGATATAAGCAAACATACATACAGACATACATACAGACGCGGGAAGCGGAAAGCGACTTTGCTTTATACTATGTAATGATACCATAGCGTGTGGTTATATACCACAGAATAACTACCTATGAAATAAAGTGTTTTTTCAACCGACTAAAAGAGGTGGTTATCAACTCGACGCATATACATATACCTATATTTTTTTAGAATTTTTATGTAAATCTAGCTGACCCAGTAAACTTTGTACCAAGACAAATCCAACAATTCAAAAATTTTGAAAATCGGTCCAGCGGTTCTCGAATTATAAGTGTTGTAACAAACCCGACTTTGTTATAATCAAAGTTAGTTCCATTTTAATTTTTCTAATGTAATGGTATCTTCAGAAAACTTAGTTGACTCTTGAATCAATTGATATAAAAATTTTAATTTCAAAGAAAACCGATTTCTTTTTAGTTTTTACAACGTAATTATTAAGGTGATAAGTGAAATTTTTGACGTTTTGTATGGGCTGAGTCTACCCGGATAAGACGGAAAAAGTGATAAAACTGCATTATCTCGAAAACCATCAAATTAAAAAAAAAATGTCCTTAATTTAGGTAGCTAGTTTGATTATCTAACGAATTATACAAAAATGAACTATTTAGCTATTCATAGTTTTAATTAAAAACGAAACTAGTGTTTTTGAAGAGCCAGCTTTGGAAAATAAATCTATCGAGAAAAGTTTCATCAATCGTGTTTTTATCTTTAATTTATCTAGATTATCCTTAAGTTATCTTTGTCATAAAAAACAAAACTGTATGTTTTGCGGTTATTGAGAAAATACGATTCTGCATTCATCAAAAACATTTATTACTCGTCTTAAGAGTAACAGCTACTAACTAAAAGTATCTTACATAGCTATAATTGTGAAATAACGACTCAATTTGTATCTAAGAAACCATATCCGCACATCAGACTCCGCAAAGCTCTAACTTGAATTTATATCTTACCGGAAGCACCGTTAAAAGTGGGCCGGAAATCGCATCAAGGCGCCTTTGCGGCCACTCGATGCCCGCCCCGCTATGAAAATTTATTTCCCAATACAACATGCCTGCAGTGTGCCCGGGTTTGTTATTACTAGGAAAATAACATTTAATTTGTTTTTGAATGGGTTAGGATATGCTACCGGATATTTGTCCCATACAAACGGTGGTACCTGGTACTATAAGAAATCTCTGGGAATACTATGTAATGCCGATAGTGTAACTATCAATGTATTATAATAAAAATAAGATCACAACTGTAATACCCAGTACAATGTCCGGTAGACATCCTCTCGGATCTCCAGGCATTCAGATTAAATAAAATTAAATGAATGAAAGATCTTTTGAAGATGTCCAAAGAGGTTAGTCAGAGGTACGTCCAAACATTACATTTGGCACATGCCCATATTTTGAGTTTGAATTCCACACGATGCAAGCTCGTCGCATAAGTTAGAAGAAGATACAAATACTAGCCGACCCGTGACAGACGTTGTCCTGTTAAATTGTAATAATCTCATAGGAAAAAGCAATTTCAGGCAATTTTTCCCCTACAAACCTTGTATTGATAAAATAAATTACGAATTTTGGTAGAATGCGTATCATTCATTAATAAAAACTGCGTTGCTATGACGACTAAATGTTTTTAGTCTGTGATGTCAGATTTGTTTCACATTAGCGCCATCTATACCAAAATCATGCTTTTTGCGTTTTTTATCATTAAGGGGTTGTTTTTCGGATTATAAGTTCCCCCTTTATTTATTCTGATTTTTTATCTACATGTTACAGCAAATTTTATCTTAATCCGTTTTGTCGTTTATTTATGATTAGGGAAAAAACATAGCAGCCTTATCACCAACTATTTATAATATTATTAGGATTTAATATAAGCAGTGATTACACAATACCTGTTTGTAGCAGATCTGGCGATAGACAGACGTTATAAGCTTGGTTAGAGCTGTTGCAAACCAAGCATGAAAATTATAGCTTACTAGCGTACGCCCGCAATTTTGGTCGCATGTAACCAAATAAAAAGTAGCTATTACAGGGTATATGCTATTTACGAGTATGTTCCAAGTTTCATTTAAGGTGATATGTGAAATGTTTGGTTTTTTTGTATGGGCTGAGTCTACTCGGATCCAAAGTTGGCTCTTCAAAAACACTAGTTTCGTTTTTAATCAAAACCTATCGAGAAAAGTTTCACCAATCGTGTTTCTGTCTGTAATTTATCTAGATTACTAGCGACCCGCCCCGGCTTCGCACGGGTAGCATGTTATTATACATATAAACCTTCCTCCTGAATCACTCTATCTATTAAAAAAAACCGCATCAAAATCCGTTGTGTAGTTTTAAAGATATAAGCAAACATACATACAGACGCGGGAAGCGGAAAGCGACTTTGCTTTATACTATGTAGTGATATCCCTAAGTTATCTATGTCATAAATAAACAAAACTGTATTTTTTGCGGTTATTGAGAAAAAACGATTCTGCATTCATCAAAAACATTTATTACTCGTCTTAAATTTGTTTGGTGGTTTTAGCGTGATTGAGCCACAAACATCCTAACATCCTCACAAACTTTCAGATTTATAATATAAATAACATTTATTATAGATACCAGGAGATAAGGTTTACCAGGCAACAAGAAATATGTAAAAGTTTCCTTCTGGACATTTACCCTAATACTATTATGATACCTACTGAACGATACCTACTACCTAAAGCCGCGTTGGCCGAGTGGGTAACTCGACTTTCAATCTGAAGGTCGTGGGTTCGAAACCCAGCGTGCATCAATGAATTTTTCTGTTCGAAAAATTTATATGCTCATCAATAACACGTGCTCAAAACGGTGAAGGAAAACATCGTGAGGAAACCAGTTAGTATTCTTATAAGCGGCGATTTGCATGCAAAATGTGGGCATGTACCAAATATAATGTTTGAACGTGCCTCTGACTACTCCCACTAGCATCTTCAAAATATCAGAGCATCTGGTACGTACTTGGGGATTACAGTCGTGATCTTATTTTTTTTATTTACCTACTGGATCTAACTCGATTATGATCCAAGATATTTTTAAATTCCCGTAAGCGTCGAGACACGTGGTGCGCCGCGTGCGTAAGCCACAATTGGAGCGCTGTAGCCTTTATTTCAATAGTTCGATTTACCTGTCTCCCAATAGTTTTACTTCCCTCTAATACAGCGGCCGATCTAAATTCATATGAGCGGGAAAACATTTGTGTCCGGAATACTTTCGCTTAGGTACGACCGCCTTCCTTCGTTTGAGACACAATTGCGCATGTTTGCATTTTTATCTACTTGTTTTCGTGGGGTGAATATGAATGCAGTCTTTGTTTGGACTATGCAAAGGTAAATATTAATATTGCATTGGGATTGCCTTCGACCGGCAATATTTTTGTGTTTTGACGTTCCGTTAGACGCTTCTTATATTACAACGCGCTCTGCGTCGGTAGGCGGAGAAAATCGACCACACAGCCTCCTCACACACTTTCTCACAACACATTAGTCTTATACTGCTGATATAAGATACCGAGTGCGATTCACAACGCGCCCCGCAGCGGTCTGTGACATTGAACTGGCCAATCAGAATGAATTTTTTACCGCTCCCCCCGACCCGCACACTCAATGGTTTGACAGAATATTAGTTATAAGAAATTAAAAGACTGTATGTCGACGATTGCTCTTTTTCGAAACGAAAAAAGAAATACTTCTGAACAAGCCACATCTCCTATTTTTATAAGTATATTACTTCAGGTTCCTACCTAGATTTCTATTAAGATGAAAACATAATAGCAGAAACTTTTCATGATAAAGATATTATTTCAAAATGATACGTTTTAGAATTTATGATTGAAATATTTTGATACCTACTATTAAAATCAACTTGTGATTTATTGTTAAAGATAGGTAATATGCAGATCTAGATTTCTATTAGAATAGATTTTTGATAAGTAATTATACATAATTTATATCATTAATTTATTCGAAAAGCAAAGGCGGACCACACGCCGACGTGTGTTTGTCGTCATTGCAGCGGTCGGTAGGATTATTTATCGAAGTGATTAAAGATGGGTACATCTTTATTCACATTACTATACATTATAAAATAGGAGATGTGGCTTGTTCAGAAGTATTTCTTTTTTCGTTTCGAACAAAAACAATTGTCGACAGGGAGCGCCTTAAGCCATTAGGCGTTTATTAGGGCTATGTGGTCGATAGTATAGACGCGGATCTAATTTTGCATTATTTTGTTTGTAACCTGCATGATTTGAGACATAGAGACTACATAACCGTGAAACAGAGAGATGGCTACATCTTGCGATTCGTTTAAGGGGGCGATCCGCACGGTCAAACGAAGCTTAAAGCTCTATGAAATCCACTTCGTCGCCTTATACTGATGATCAGGCGGTGCAATGTAAGAATGTCCTAAACAGACAATAAAAGCTTATCGATTTTATTGTTTGTTAGATTTGAACAATCTTGATAAATTAAGATTGCATCTGGTCACGTTATCGTTTTATGTAAGTTAATTTCTACCTACATTTCCCTTTACCCTTATTTTGCTGCTAGTCCGCCGTCACTTAGAGATAAGAATACTAGAGATAAGAATACTAACAGATTTTCTTACGATTCTCTTCCGCTGTCTTTGATTTCAACACGAGATTCAAAAACGTTTATAAATCGAAAGGCCTCTTAACTTAAACTACTATAATTGTCAAAACCCGGGCTTATTTCAACAGTAAAACAAGTAACTGATACTTAAAACTTCGTACTCCTACCATGAAACGAATAAGTTGCAATGTGTAAAAGTCAGTACTCATAAACGGCGAGGTGCCGAACAATTAACACGTCCTGCTAGAAAGAGTGTAGCACTTCGTCATGGTTGGTATACTCTCAGTATTGTCAAAGATCATTGAAGTTCAGAAGTGATGTTGCCGATGTTAGGATAATAATTACCTACGTTTTAAAAACTAAAACAAAACTCACGTAAAAATGTAAGAGTTTTTGTTCCTTAAATGTATATTTTAATATAAATATTAAAAGAAGCTATAAACTCTCACCAAAAATACTACTATATTTTTTTAATAAATACTTTTATTAAAAAAATCACCTGGAATAAAATATGCATCAAAATCAATTTTGTAAAGAAAAACAATTAGTATATAAGTCGTAACCATTATTTACGCAATAGAAAACACCCATAGAAATCGAACCAGCCGTCACAGAGTAATCGATGTATTATTATTAACACATTGCATCGGCATTCTATAGTATTCCAAAGATTTCATAGAATGCCGAGTCCTACAAATATCCGATGGCATTGATGACAAACAAATTAAAATTCTATGCTATAAAACAAGGCATTATATAACTAGCTGATACGGTAGTATAGGTGACTGATCTCTTGCTTATTCTTCGTTCAGGACCAGGCACGTCCGCGTCTCATGCTAGTAATCATAATATCACAAAACTTTTGCACTTCCCCAGCTACCAAATCCATGACGTCTGAGTCTCCGTGGGTAATCAGAACTTAATGAAGAGTGCGCCGCCCTGCCTTAAGACTACAGCGTGCCTTACACTATGAGCGGAGCGGACAAGATGTCTACCCATTTAATGAGCGATAAATTGACCATACCAACAGTGCAGTCTATACTGCTATTAGAACGTTTGATGAAGCTCATTTTTTAACCGACGAAAAACGAAGGAGGCTCTCAAGTCGACGCGTATATTTAATATTTTTTTAGGGTTCCGTACCCAAAAGTTAAAAACGGGACCCTATTACTAAGACTTCCCTGTCCGTCTGTCCGTCTGTCCGTCTGTCCGTCTGTCCGTCTGTCCGTCTGTCCGTCTGTCCGTCTGTCCGTCTGTCCGTCTGTCCGTCTGTCCGTCTGTCCGTCTGTCCGTCTGTCCGTCTGTCCGTCTGTCCGTCTGTCCGTCTGTCCGTCTGTCCGTCTGTCCGTCTGTCCGTCTGTCCGTCTGTCCGTCTGTCCGTCTGTCCGTCTGTCCGTCTGTCCGTCTGTCCGTCTGTCCGTCTGTCCGTCTGTCCGTCTGTCCGTCTGTCCGTCTGTCCGTCTGTCCGTCTGTCCGTCTGTCCGTCTGTCCGTCTGTCCGTCTGTCCGTCTGTCCGTCTGTCCGTCTGTCCGTCTGTCCGTCTGTCCGTCTGTCCGTCTGTCCGTCTGTCCGTCTGTCCGTCTGTCCGTCTGTCCGTCTGTCCGTCTGTCCGTCTGTCCGTCTGTCCGTCTGTCCGTCTGTCCGTCTGTCCGTCTGTCCGTCTGTCCGTCTGTCCGTCTGTCCGTCTGTCCGTCTGTCCGTCTGTCCGTCTGTCCGTCTGTCCGTCTGTCCGTCTGTCCGTCTGTCCGTCTGTCCGTCTGTCCGTCTGTCCGTCTGTCCGTCTGTCCGTCTGTCCGTCTGTCCGTCTGTCCGTCTGTCCGTCTGTCCGTCTGTCCGTCTGTCCGTCTGTCCGTCTGTCCGTCTGTCCGTTTGTCCGTCTGTCCGTCTGTCCGTCTGTCCGTCTGTCTGTCACAGGGCTGTATCTCATGAACCATGATAGCTAGACTGTTGAAATTTTCACAGATGATGTATTTCTGTTGCCGCTATAACAACAAATACTAAAAACAGAATAAAATAAACATTCCAGTGGGACTCCCATACAATAAACGTGTTTTTTTTGCCGTTTTTTATAGTTAATGGTACGGAACCCTTAGTGCGCGAATCCGACTCGCACTTGGCCAGTTTACATGTATGTATGACTACGCATATCTTTTTACCTGGTGACCCAATTTGAATGTTTTTTTTTCTATAGTCTTTATTTATATATAGTCCTAAGTTGGAGCCATTTAAATTATATTAATGTAGGACTAATAGTTACTTCATAAAACTTAGACTAATGTTGTCTCTTGACTTTTCGATTGGTCGAAACATTTTCGTTGGTTTTCTTTTTAGTTATTTTCAAACGTAATTATTTTTATGTCATATTTTACCTTTTCATTACCTTATTATATCATTTGTTGACCAACTAAAGGCTGCAAATATTCATATATTATTATATTCTTAGCGTATGAGTGCTTTACTTGTAAACAGAAACAATTTCGCGTGTTGTGATCACTACATAGTATAAAGCAAAGTTGCTTCCCGCTTCCCGCGTCTGTATGTATGCTTATATCTTTAAAACTACACAACGGATTTTGATGCGGTTTTTTTTAATAGATAGAGTGATTCAGGAGGAAGGTTTATATGTATTAAACCCGTGCAAAGCCGGGGCGTGTCGCTAGTATTACATAAAAATCAATTGACGTGCATTTGTCTCGCAAAAAAGCACGACCGATTAGTCTTATTTTTGTTTATTTTCGCTATTATTAGGACAAGGCAAATATTAAAAAAAAGTCTTGATAGTTGCCCGAAAAATAGTGAATTTCATGAAAAAACAACTAAGTTAATATAAATACCTATATATTTTTACTTTTAGCAGTAGTTGGCATTTTATACATGTCGCAAGTTAAGAATGTGATGAAGAATAACCAGTTTCCTCATCATGGTTTCCTTCACCGTTTTGAAAGCGCTCGTGACTGTAACTTGTCTAGACTCTTGGCAGATTGTCTAAGTTTAGCAAGTTTCAGCTGACTAGTGGCATTAACATCTAAGCGCTTCTGTGCTTCGAAAAACAATGTAAAAGTCGGTACCAGCTTTAAAAAAAAACATTGAGTCAATTCGAAGGCGGCCTAAAAACTACGTTTGAACTTCCAAACCATTTTAAGCGCTATTAATGTGAACATTCTTTTTTTAGGGTTCCGTACCCAAAGGGTAAGAACGGGACCTACTACTAAGATTTCGCTGTTCGTCTGTCCGTCTGTCTGTTACAGGGCTGTATCTCATGAACCGTGATAGCTAGACGGTTGAAATTTTCGCAGATGATGTATTTCAGTTGCCGCTATAACAACAAACATTAAAAACAAAATAAAATAAATATAATAGTGGGGCTTCCATACAACAAATGTGTCTTTTTGCCGTTTTTTTTATAGATAATGGTACGGAACCCTTCGTGCGCAAGTTCGACACGCACTTAGCCGGTTTTTTTCGATTATAGAAATACATTAATGCACAAGTGGAATTCAAACACGACCATCGAATCAAGTTAGTGATTAAGTTAGAGATTTAAGTTATATATCAATATATACTAAATTTCTAGTGATAAATGAGTTTCCGCTCCGCTCGACTTCTCCGCTTGTACAGTAAAGCAGGCTTACCAACCTCCAAAAATTTAGGGGTCACGTAAAATATTAAAACTGCCGAGATGAAGTGGCCAGAGATTCATTACTTTCCTTGTTTTTATTATTCGTAAATACTTCGAACACGTTTGTTCATAACATAAAATGAAACGGTAGTAAAATTTTCACCCGAATGAGTTTGGGGAGCTGGCAAATGTTACTTAGCCGGATAAATAATACCCGCATACGGATGTTTAAGGGGCTGCCAGTTGACGATTGCTCTTTTTCGGAACGAAAAAAGTAATACTTCTGAACAAGCCACATCTCCTATTTTTATAAGTATATTACTTCAGGTTCCTACCTAGATTTCTATTAAGCTGAAAACATAATAGCAGAAACTTTTCACGATAAAAATATTATTTCAAAATGATACGTTTTAGAATTTATGATCGAAATATTTTATATACCTACTATTAAAATCAACTTGTGATTTATTGTTAAGGATAGGTAATATGTAGATCTAGATTTCTACGGACTTTTCGGACGTGTGTTTGTCATCATTGCAGCGGTCGGTAGGATTATTTATCGAAGTGATTAAAGATGGGTACATCTTTATTCACATATACTATACATTATAAAATAGGAGATGTGGCTTGTTCACAAGTATTTCTTTTTTCGTTTCGAACAAAAATAATCGTCGACTGGCAGCGTCTTAAATTACTTGTGTTTCACTTAGAAATGCTTGTTTCTACTTTAAGCACTTGGCGAAAGTAAAATTGTATACTAAAATATGTTTAAGCCGTGTCAGCCGAGTGGGATGTACCTCGACATTCAATCTGAAGGTCGTGGGTTCGAATCCCGGCGTGCATCAATGGATTTTACAGTTCGGAAATTTATATGCGCATCAAAAACACGTGCTTACAACGGTGAAGGAAAACATCGTGAGGAAACCAGTTAGTGTTCTTATAAGCGGCGATGGACTTGCAACCTGTCACGTATGGAATGCTAACCACTGCAAAATGTGGGCATGTGCCAAATATAATGTTTGGACGTGGCTATGACTACCCCCACTAGACATCTTCAAAGGATCTAAGCGTCTGGAGATCTGAGAGGATGTCTACCGTACTATTTGTGACAGACAGCCGGACAGACAGAAGGACAGCGAAGTCCTAGTAATAGGGTCCAGTATTTATCCTTTGAGTACGGAACCCTAAAAAAGTATTATTTTGATATATTTAAAGATAGCCGTTTCAAATGATTTTCCACAGAATGAATTCTTCACAATATTTGGCTATTGGCGTGCATAATGCACATAATATTCCAATATAATTTTATGATGTATTTTTTCGTACATTAAAAATACTGCACATTTAGGTATGAAACTTAAAAAGTCCGCTTAATCAACATTAAAATGATACACAAACAAATAATTTTAAACCGAAGCACGTATAATCATAACATGCCTACAAAATTACATTTGGAGTTTATTTTTGTCTACATTGAGGTGAAGATTGACTTAAATTCATTCAACATAATAAAATAAGCCAAATTAAACTTTATCACTGTTTGAATAAGGTTGAGACTTGATGTATGCTTTCAATATATGAATTTTACATTCATATCAAAATGGAAGCCGTGAAATATTAAACATACAACGAAGTATGATTGTAATTGAATATGATGTGTAGCATGAGCAGCCGAAAAATATTTTTTTCTACAAAATAGTAAACAAAAAAGATTGTTTATATAGAAAACGTTAATATTTCTACCGTTTGGGCGTGACAATCACAAAAACTAATAAAAATAAAAATTTCTACACTTTCCTCCACCTAAAGTTCACATCCACGTGGTTCATCTCAATGTAACTTGTCTACTCTTCTATAGACAAATCGTTTACTCGAGTGCTCATGCTAAGTCTCCAGATAAACAATATGTGCAATGAAAAGTTATAAACTTTTGATAGATCGTCCGTAATCGCGACTAAATAATCTCTACATCTCTCACGCTAAATTACGGTCGTCGAAATGACGGACGGCATAGCTGTTTATGATTCAAAAACACTTATATTTACAGAATAAATAAAATTCCGTGTCAAGCTTGAAGAAGCTAAACTTAATTAGTCCTACGAAAAGTCGTAGAGTGAATTTGCTACAAATATTAAGGTGATAAAATGTGAAATGTTTGGTTTTTTGTATGGTCTGAGACTACCCGGATAAGACGGGAAGAAGAATACTGCATTATCTTGAAAACCATCAAATTTAAAAAGAAACTGTCTGTAATTTACTTAGCTTGTATGATTTCCTAACAAATTATATAAAAATGAACTGTTTACTATTCATAGTTTTGATCAAAAACGAAACTAGTGTTTTTGGAAAACCCAACTTTGGAAAATAAATCTATCGAGAAAAGTTTTACCAATCGTGTTTCTGTCTATGATTTATCTAGATTATATCCAGTTATCTTTGTCATGAAAAACAAAACTGTATGTTTTGCGGTTGTTGAGAAAAAACGATTCTGCATTCATCAAAAACATTTATTACTCGTCTTAATTAAAACATTTTATATTACAGAGTAGTTTAAAACAAACAAACACATTTTAAGTTGAATTAGTGCAAATAAACGAGCAACATTTTTATGTGCGAGCAAATTGCTAATAAAACTACAAATAGTTTCATAAAATGCAAATTTAAACACTAAAATAACTTGATGATCGGGAAAATATTACAACTCACGTACTCAATTACTTGGCAACGTGATGGAATAAAAACCGGTCAAGTGCGACTCGGACTCGCGCACGAAGAGTTCCGTACCTATAAAAAACGGCAAAAAAACACGTTTGTTGTATGAGAGCCCCACTTAAATATTTATTTTATTCTGTTTTTAGTATTTGTTTTTATAGCAGCAACAGAAAAACATCATTGTGAAAATTTCAAATGTCTAGCTATCACGGTTCATGAGATATAGCCCTGTGACAGACAGACGGACAGACGGACAGACGGACAGCTTAATAATAGGGTACTGTTTTTAACCTTTGGGTACGGAACCCTAAAAATTACCTACGAACCTCTCGTAAAATATTTCAATAGGTTTCATTTCTGAAGCTTTCAGTCTATAAATCATAAACCCAGACGAGAACATATAAAGGTCAAACATAAATACTACTTAATTGCATTTTATAGTACGAATCATCTTTAGAACAGCCTAGAGGCCATTAAGATAAAAGTGTAGACCCATTGACGTGGAATTTATGGATAACGTGGGTAATTTGGATCTACACAAACAAATTTAAGGGGCGTTTGTTTGTTACTGGATTCTGGGAAGAAGTATTTTTCTTTCAACGCAAGCGGTTCATAAGGTAATGAGATGACTAAGCCTCGTATGACTAAGCTTCGCAGCTCAGTTGGTACCTACTATTTAGGGTTCCGTACCCAAAGGGTACAAACGGGACCCTATTACTAAGACTTCTCTGTCCGTCTGTCCGTTTGTCTGTCACAGGGATGTATCTCATGAACCGTGATAGCTAGACAGTTGAAATTTTCACAGATTATGTATTTATATCTGAAGGACGTGGGTTCGAATCCCGGCGTGCATCAATGGATTTTTCTGTTCGAAAAAATTATATGCGCATCAAAAACACGTGCTCAAAACGGTGAAGGAAAACATCGTGAGGAAACCAGTTAGTATTCTTATAAGCGGCGATGGGCTTGCAACCTGTCACGTATGGAATGCTGAATGCTGCTAACTACTGCAAAATGTGGGCATGTGCCAAATATAAGGTTTGGACGTGCCTCTGACTACCCCCGCTAGACATCTCCAAATGATCTAAGCGCCTGGAGACCTGAGAGGTGTCTACCGTACTTAGGGATTACTTACAGTCTTGACCCTATTTATATTTTTTATTATTTCATTTCAATTTCATAGTAACTGTTATATAATCTATGTACTTACCCAATCTTAATTTTTAACCATGGCTATGGCAAGCATATATTTTAGAGAATACCAATTTCATAGTAACTATTATAGAATCTATGTACCTGAACTGCATTCAAAGTCATAACATGTTAAACATATTTTTTACGAAATAAGCCAGCAGAACAAACATTCGTGTGATGCTAGATATCATTGTGTAAAAATGTTGATCAATAAATATGTTTTTATCACAAAGTAACTCCACAAATACTACATCATGAGTGAATTGAATTCAATCAAAAATAGTTACATTTTCATGTAACTGATGTATTTGATAGCTGTGTTTGCCAAGTGAATATTCAATAACACCTGAACTACATTACTTTGCATATATAAATGACCAAAGTAACTAACTTTTGTAATTTTAATACGTTAAAGGTGTGACCAGACATAGCGCCGCAATTGAGCGCGGCATTCGCAGGACATAAGTTTGCCGCGTGACTAGTTTAAACATAAAAGTAAATTTGCGCGCGGTAGTCGTCCAAACATAGAGCGGCTAGCTACCATGGTACCTCAACATCCAGATTCGAGATTATATTTATTTATTTATATATTCGCAGATAATGCAAACATTTGTCTAATATAGTTCGTTAATCAAATTATTAAAAAAAACCGGCCAAGTACGAGTTGAACTCGGACGGTTCATGTGTTACAGCCTGGTGACAGACAGACTCGAAGTCAGACAGCGAAGTCTTAATTATAGGTTTTAGGTCCGTTTTTAACCTTTGGGTACAGAACCCTAAAAACGAACATCGTCTGTTGACTTTTCAATTGGTCGAAACATTTTCATCGATTTTCTTTAGAATTTTTAAAACGTAATTACGAACGTTATTTTTTGTTCACTTAAAACGAAGCAACATGCCAAACTAGAGCATAGTTCTAGAATGAGAGTATTTCAATGTAATGCAATAAAGCGGCTCATTCTCCAAAAACAATTTAAACTGAGTTATTCCTCTGTGCTGGCAATAAGTCCAGGCCTTACATGGCGTATAATGGTATGACACGACAAACAGCTTTAAGTGTGTAAAATATGGTCGTGACGTCAGCCAAGCGCAGCAAGACTAGGGTTTATTGTAGAGCTAAGATACTCCGGATGCAAGGATGTAGGCAACGCAACGCCGCACGACTCGAATATTCTAATGGAAATTTTACGCAATAAGCTTTTTGCTCTTGCCAGCAACCAAGACTTGATTAATACTCGAGAGCTTAATTAAAACGGATAGTAAATACCATTAACAAATAACTTCCTTCTGAATGACATTATTAGGGTTTCTAATTCTTGTTTATCTATATATAAAGCCGTGTTGGCCGAGTGGGATGTACCTCGACTTTCAATCTGAAGGTCGTGGGTTCGAATCCCGGCGTGCATCAATGGATTTTTCTGTTCGAAAATGTATATGCGCATTAAAGACACGTGCTTATAATGGTGAAGGAAAACATCGTGAGGAAACCAGTTAGTGATTTTATAAGCGGCGATGGGCTTGCATCCTGTCACGTATGGAATGCTAGCTACTGCAAAATGTGGGCATGTGCCAAATATAATGTTAGGACGTGCCTCTGACTACCCCCACTAGACATCTTCAAAGGATCTAAGCGTCTGGAGATCTGAGAGGATGTCTACCGTACTAGGGGATTACAGTTGTGATCCTATTTTTTATTTTTTTTATTAATATACTTGTAAAACGACGTAAGAAAATCCAAAAAAACATAATCAACTGCAATGGAGAATTTTGTTCTATATCTCCGAAATTATTAAAATGATTTATACTATTTATTGAAGCCACCCTGCAAGTAAAACTCTCTAATAAACAACTTTTAACAAAATAAACGCCTGTTTTTTCTTATGGTTAACTATCTGATCCAAGTTTCATTCAAATTGCTTCAGCCATTGTGTTATGACTTAAACAAAAACTTTCACATTTATAATTAGTATCCTAGGAAAACATGATTCAAAGACTTTCGAAAACACAAAGTAAAAACATACTTGCAAAATATAATACTTTTGATATATTCTAGACCTAGATTCCAAATACCCAATCTAGCTTTTGCCTAAAAAAGCTGAATAAACTGCGCGTTATTCCCGAGTAGGGAAGTCAATGTTCCCGAAGGCCAGACACGGCGGCGCTTCCCGGCGACGACGCGACCGTCCGAGATTACACAATAATTTGTCGAACTTACTCAATGTTCTCGATTACATCGATAACTAACTCCAACTAGAACTAATAACGTACACCGTAATATTGGCCATAATTCATAAATTTATCAATTCTGAGGCGAGACTCAATCCACGTCTCCCTCTTAAACGCTCATACACGAATGATGCAATTCGAAACACGAATTCGATTTATGGATACTTCACTCGTACGTCGTACACCTAAACATTATGTGCACATATCTACACAGGATGTGCGTGTAAAAAGATACGACTATCGTAAAAACCTCGCTGAAAATAATTTGAGCGATGTTAGTCGTTTTTCGCGAGACATTCAGTGGTAGGACCCGCATAAAAGTTGAACATCAGACAGCCTAATGGATTAGAAGAATTGCCTCCAATCGTAAACCCCGCCTTAAGCATTGGTAGAAGCCTACAGAAACAATATAGGCTGTAATCTGTTGTTGTCTCGTCGGTGGCGAGTTGGTGTAATAGTGTCTTTGGTTGGCCTATTCGGAACTAAATAATTTAGTGTTATTATGCCAATACTGCTAGCTTCCAAGCCATATATACAAACGGATGTAGCTCAATAGCGAGAACTAGTTTAACCAAATCGAATTCTCTATTACAAGAGTATTATGAACATCCTATAGGTTGTTTCTCTAAAGTCGGTTTACGCAATTGTTGATTTTTGGCGTTAGGCTTTTCTCTCTTTTTTTCTTCAAAGGACAAAAAGAGAGAAAAACGTAATACCAAAGATACACCTTTGCGCATGGTAAACTAGCTTATACGAGTAGAATAACAGTATCTAATGGATCGCGCTACAAACCCAAATACGATAAAAAATAGTTTTCTTATTTTCATGTTTATCAAAATATCATCTATATCAGGAGTGGGAAATAAAAACATATTTAAATACTCATGTTTTTTATTCCTCGTTTTCATAAAATATATACTGCTTGTAACACCGAAAAATTGCTCTCTTTTCACCCAGAAGTCAGTATTCGTTTGAGAAACACTCAATTATTTGTTGTAGTATTGATTAGTTGAAATTTACTTAGATATCCCGGTAAAACTCTTGCATCTAAGCAGTACTAAAATGTTTGTATGGGCAATAAAAAATATGTTCACTTATTTTCTACAACAAAAAGAAAAAAAACCGGCCATGTGCGACATTACTTATAATGTTGTAAATGCAAAATTAAATTACACCTTTCTAGCACTGATAGTCTCTGAGCTGAGCTGCGGACAGACGGACGGACGGACATGGCGAAACTATAAGGGTTTCTTGTAGACTACAAAACCCTAAAAACAAGATATGTATAATAATTTCAGATCATAGAAATTACACGTCTATCAATCTTCGCTCCCGGGGCAAAATATCGAAAGTTCAAATAATTCGGCGAATCTCTTAACTTTTCCAATCGTTAGAGAATGAACAAGCTAGTTTTTTAGGGTTCCGTACCCAAAGGGTAAAACGGGACCCTATTACTAAGACTTCTCATGAAGCATGATAGCTAGACAGTTGAAATTTTCACAGATTATGTATTTCTGTTGCTGCTCTACCAACAAATACTATAAGCAAATTAAAAGAAATATTTAAAGGGGGCTCCCATACAGCAAACATGTTTTTTTGCCGTTTTTATAGATAATGGTACGGAACCCTTCGTGCGCGAGTCCGAGTCGCACTTGGCCAGTTTTTATTTTATTTGGTTGATTCGCTGAAAAAGTATTTCCACTTTTACTGCAATGGCAGCGGTCCAATTTCACAATCTACCACCATACTCTACAAACGAAATATATTCTCAAAAGCACTATCTCGTTTTTTTAGACACAAGAGTGGTACGACTAAGTAGCTTTATAACTTAATTTCAAGATAAAGTACATGCACTCGTTTTTTTATCTTAAAAGTGTTGTAAATCACGGGTAAAAAAAATTACACACAAGAATAGTCTAAAGTTGGTTGGTTTGTTTTGGTTCTTTGTTAGGAAACTTGTTATTCAAAAAAAAAACTATATATAATCACGACTGTAATCCCCAAGTACGGTAGACATTCTCTCAGATCTCCAGACGCTTAGATCCTTTGAAGATGTCTAGTGGGGGTAGTCAGAGGCACGTCCAAACATTATATTTAGCACATGCCCACATTTTGCAGTAGTTATCATTCCATACGTGACAGGTTGCAAGCCCATCGCCGCTTATAAGAACACTAACTGGTTTCCTCACGATGTTTTCCTTCACCGTTGTGAGCACGTGTTTCTGATGCGCATATAAATTTTTCCTTGAAGATGTCTTAAGAGGGTAGTCAAGAGGCAAATCAGCGTTACATTTGACACATGCCTAACATTCCAAGAAGATTTTCTCTAATGCAAGTAGGTACAATGCTAAAATATTCTAAAATAGGTACGTTCTATAACTTTGGTATAGCTCGCAGTAAACAACAAAGCTAAGATAATATCAAAGACTCCTTACTTCCGTCCGACATCCATTAACCAGGACCATCTGTCTCAGACTGAATTATCTCCCTAATCATCTTCCGCATTGGCTCATACATAGCGATCATATTTTCATAAAAGAAGGGCAGACCCGTACTTACAGTTCTTGGCACGTCTGCTCGGAAATAAGAAAATGTTCACGCAATGTACAAGCCTTAGCGCGATTTATGCTCGGGACACAAAATAGGATTTAGATAAAATAAGACGTTACAGGGCCTCACAATAACCCCCTAGTCGTGTTCTGGCTCGAACCCGTAATTTACATGGCACACTTTAATACGATATTATCCCTGTAACTCAGTTGTTGTGCTCTGTGAGCCTTGGCTATTGCCTAGTTTAGTCTGACCGTCATTATTTGTAAGTGTCTGTAATGGAGAAAAAATACTAGGACGTGGTTTATTTGTAAACTTCTGATAACCTTCGAATGGGTATAGGTATTCGGTATTTCTATTCGTATAATTTCGTTCCAATTGATCCTGTTTCGATATGATTTTTTTTTTGTTTAATACTTATAAATCGCACATAACGGCTATATAAAAACAAATTGTCTATTTGATCTACTAAATGATTATGATAAATTGATATAATCACTACATAGTATAAAGCAAAGTCGCTTTCCGCTTCCCTGCGTATGTATGTATGTTTGCTTATATCTTTAAAACTACACAACGGATTTTGATGCGGTTTTTTTAATAGATAGAGTGATTCAGGAGGAAGGTTTATATGTATAATACATGCATAATATAGTAGAGAAACACTGATAATTTTAGAGGTTTCTAATGTGATGTCGTAAATAAACACATTTTTTTGCGCTTACATTGCAAATGCTGGCTGAACCCCACGAGATATATCAAAATAATGTACTACAGTATTGTACACCTTAAAAACGTCTACAAAAAAGTCAACGATGGTATTAGAAATGTCTTACGCACAGCGAAGCGGGCACGGGTCAGCTAGTAGGTTATAAAGTGTAAGAAACATTCGCAAAAATAAATGAATAGGATCACGTCGTAATCCCCAAGTACGGAAGACATCTTTTTAGATCTCCAGACAATCTGATCTTTAAATATGACCATAGGTGGCAGTCAGAGGCATGTCCAAACATTACATTTAGCACATAGCCGTATTTTGTAGTAATAACTTTAAATTACTTATTATTATTTCAAAATTTAACCCACAACATTTTTCCACGCAAAAAATAAAATATTTAAAAATGACTGATGCTAAGTTAATCTACGTTACGTGACGCTGCCTTGAGAGAGAGTAAACGCAGTAAAGCAGTAGGTGCTATACGCCGTTCCGGGCGGTCAGCATGTTTAAGTTTTGATAAACTCGTAGAGTAGAGAAAAGTAGACATTCCAGTAATAATATATATGTAATGAAATTAAAAACTATGTTTATTTAGGTTCAACCTAGACGATTTTTGATTTTTCAACTAACCCCGTAAACTAGTCTTGCAATATACTCGACTCGTATATTATAATGTCTCATTTTAACACTAATTCGCACCGAGCTGAACGTAAGCGACCGAGCATGTCAATTCAATGCGACACGCGGAACACCGATGCGATTCTTGCCATCGCGCAATTCGCTTAATGGCGTTCTACCAGGACGAGGCCGTGAGTTGCGAGGCGGACCAAACACAGCGCTCGACATTTTCAAACTCGAATATTTGAGCGCTGTCATTGGTCCACTCCGCACAGCTTTGCACAGCTCCGCGAAGGTGGAACTCACCGTAACGATCCTTAATTCGCAAAACAGTATCCAAAAGTCACATTTAACAAGAACATAGCAATAAAGCCACCCGGATATATTACCTCAATAGAAACTACCGTAGAACAACTAAGCAAGACAATAAACTACATCTTCAAGAAGGTTCGAGCGAGCTCATCGGGCGAAACTAATGACATTTTATTTCTCGAGAGAGATGCATTAACTTCATTTGTTCGCCCATCGACGCTCTTACAAGTGAATTCACTTACATGGGAAAAGCAATTAGTTTGAGTATTGAGTTATTGCAACCCTTTTGATGCATTATTGCTGTTATTTTTCGCATAAAATAATAAATCAGAGTGCGCCGTGTGTTTTGGATTTGTATTAACGTCTCGTGTTTGAATACGATTTAAAAATGATCGACTTTACCTAAAAATATAAATAATAAATGGCCAAGCGCGTCTCGAATCACGCATATTAAAGTTTTCAGCAGGTAAGGCTATTATCTCCAATAATTATGAAGAGTATATTTTTTTTTGCGTCCCTCATCTTAAAAGGAATCTCCGTCTCCGAATTCTGGTTTTCATGACTAATGGTTTGTGACGTACACTAATTGCCAGTAAGTTAGTCGCATTACCAATATTTAAAACAATTTTCGTCGTGTATCCTTTACCACCAATTTTACCCACTTGGTACTGGTGGTTGGTACATGTACAGCAGCATAAAGCTGAGAAAAGAAGTTATATAGTATGTTTTTTATGTATCTTCCCTCTTCTTGTTGTTGTACCTATTAATCTGTGAGCGTGTCAAATAAATATATATCATTTCATTTTATATTGGTAGTAATTTGGGTAGAAGCTAGACAGAGCAAAGGAAGTCACTGTTCGAAGACGCACGTCTCCGAGCAAGGATTCTGAATTATAAAGGAGCCACGCGTCACTTGCCGAAGCCAACGATGCCAACCCGCTCGGTTTGCGGTCTCGACACTCTTGAATAAGTAATCTATACCGTCTGCGCAGTTTTACAAACAAATTAACGGCATAATGTTGTTATTTTAATAAAAGTTCCCTGTTCCCTACAGGAGTTTCATTTTTATGATCCCCGCCATTGCCGCCGCTGGCTTGTTTATGTTTCCTAGTAGGTATGAGTTTGCAACTGTCTTGGGACGAAATGAGTGTTCACTATGAACATTGTATGGATACTTAATTTAGAGAGATCAAAGGGAAACCAGGGGCAGTTTCATCCGAGGTTATTTCACTAAGCCCTTTTATTAGGGTTCCGTAACCAAAGGGTAAAAACGGGACCCTATTTACTAAGACTTCGCAGTCCGTCTGTCTGTCACAGGGCTGTATCGCATGAACCGCGATAGCTAGACAGTTGAAATTTTCACAGATGACGTATTTCTGTTGCTGCTATAACAACAAAATACTAAAAACAAATAAAATAAATATTTAAGTGGGGCTCCCATACAACAAACGTATTTTTTGCCGCTTTTTGTAGATAATGGTATGGAACCCTTCGTGCGCGAGTCCGACTAGCACTTTGCTAGTTTTTTTTAAATTAAAAAGTCATAACCGTTATGTAAGACGACGGTTATTAAAACAGTCATCTCAACGTTATGTCAAAGCAGTCCACTACGTCTGTCACATACATTTGTCATACTTGTGACAGTAACAAGCTAGGTAGAAAATATAAAATATAATACTTTCCAATCCTAGATAAAAAAGAGATTGTGCGTTTTTTGGTTTGTTGATTGGTTCTTCTTTTAAGCAACGAGTGACAGATCGACGGATTAACATGTTTTTTTTGCATAGAGATAGTTCAGGCCCGAAGAGTGACATAGGCCGGGTTGGTACTTTGCGTTCGAAGCCGCGGGCAGAAGCTAATAGTTTATAAAAATATCTGCAATATTTAAATAACAAACTCTATATTATCAAGTAACAAAACAGAAAAAAGATCCAGCTAACAAAAAGGAAAAGAAGAGTCGTAATCCTTTGTATTTGCGTCTGGCGTTCCCCGGATATTTTCCAGTGTTTGAACTTTTTCTCCACATCGTAGTGCCTACTGTTAAAAAATGTGGTTTGCTACTCTCTGTTCATTGTCACATCCTACTTTATCCTTTCTATTATACCGGGTGTATTAGGACCACTCCTGAAAACTGTGGCCTGAGCACGAACCACTATCGTATCGACAACGTATCGTCCAAATGTCAAAACTAACACTTTTTGTACAAAAAGTGATCCTAATACACCCGGTATAATAGAAATGATAAAGTAGGATGTCAAAACAAACTGACACTTTTCGTATAGTAAAAGTGTCAGTTTTGGCATTTGGACGATACGTTGTCGATACGATAGTGGTTCATGCTACTGGAACTGGATGTTCCGACCGTGCATTTTGATTTTTGCTGAAGAAAACAAAATCAAGCAAATTTTTCAACTTCATAGTTTGGCACTTTTCCAAAATCAGGTGGCCTGAATTAAAATAGTAATTTGCATTTCGGATTCAGTTCATTAGCGGCGATTATTGCCTCCTCTATTGCCTGTAGTATTGCCATTATCAGGATTCTATTTTTCTTTTTTTGAACTGAACATCCATCTGGATTAAGCAATTTGGGTATCACTAGGGACATTAGGTACCCCTAAGGTATGCTTGTGCCTTCAGTTTTCGGGAGTCGTCTTAGTGCAGCCTGTTGCGAAAGTGTTTTTTTTGGTTTTAGGTTTATCCTTCTTTCAATGATAAACATTTGTGTGATGAACATAGATGTTTGTTCTGTATCTCGGTGTTATTAAGTATAATAAGTATCTATTTACAAACAAAAAAAACGTATATAAGTTATCTATTAGTTATCTGGTTCCCATAGTACAAGCTTTGCTTAGTTTGGGTCTAGTCGGCGCTGTGTGAAATGTCCACCAATATTTATTTATTTATTTAATGCAATAGAACACCGGATCGACACGATTTTCTACATATAGATAGCTAATGGGCAGGAGAGTGACAATAGGCAAATTTTATCCAGTTTACCACGCTATAATTTCTATGGGTTTATTTTATACAAAGAGTTGTGGTATCAAATAAATTTCATTACCATAAAAATGATAAACACTACATTTATTTTTGCAGCTTTTGCCTAATAGTGTTTATTTATTAAAAAAAAGTTCTATATAATTTCGGTAAAGATCTGATAAAGATTTTCGGTGATATAAGAAACGAAACCCCGCGTTTTTGTAACGTTATTAAAGTTCAATGATTCTGAATTTAATTCTGAATCATTGAACTTGAACTCAGAGAAGCCAGTCTATTTTGTTTGTGTATTTAATATCAGCGTGGGAAAATACTGGCGGTAAAGTCAAAATCCCAATCAAAATTCAAATACAGTGGCGTATGCATAAATACTGATATTTACCAGCAGTCACAAGGCAATTTTTAGTGTACTTCGTCGCGTACGCGTAACCAACAAAAAAATAGCAGTATTGCTTCACTAATTCGGTTCTACTCGTTAATGAAAGTCGATAAATACAATACAAATAATTACGTATTAAAAACTAATAAGAAAACCGACGAAACTGTTTCTACCAATCGAAAAGTCAAGTGACGATTTTTGTATTTTAAGATTATAAAGGAATTTTTTGTCTTACATAAACACGATTCAAATGGGACCAACTTTGGCCTATTCGATCTAGACAATAGAAAAAAAAACAAAAAATATATTGTCATGTTTAAGGTTATATATAAAAAACAACAATAAATACTTAAGACGAGTAATAAATGCTTTTGATGAATGCAGAATCGTTTTTTCTCAATAACAGCAAAACATACAGTTATGTTTTTTATGACAAAGATAACTTATGGATATAATCTTGATAAATTACAGACAGAAACACGATTGGTGAAACTTCTCTCGATAGATTTATTTTCCAAAGTTGGATCTTCAAAAACACTAGTTCCGTTTTTAATCAAAACTATGAATTAAACTAAAAAGTTCGTTTTCATATAATTCGTAAATTACAAGCTAAGTAAATTCCAGACAGTTTCTTTTTAAATTTGATGGTTTTCAAGATAATGCAGTTTTAGCCAGCCAGCCAGCCCATACAAAAAGTCAAAAATTTCACTTCTCATCTTAATACTTGTCGAATTGTGAACCTCCTTTCATCGGTTGAAAATAATTGTTCCGTAACTAGTCAGAACACAATGCTTGCACAACTGCCTGCGTGCTTAAAATTAATCAGAATCGAATTTTAATTGAAGAAGTAACGTTTCGCCCGAAGGAGGCTGCGCGCCCTCACTTAAAACTGCTTATTGTAATTTATGGGCGTCGACTATTGCACTGCTTATTACTTCCGGTGCAGTTTCGGGAACCGGAAGTACATTTTATGGCGTTGTAAACCATGAGCGCCCTAGCATAATTGCTGTGTTACATTAAATTAGTTTAGCCATCAATTATGTCTTTATGCTAATATTGCGGGTGGAAAATCTGCGATAAAGTATGGAGGTGTGTTGGGGTGTAAATCTTCATTCACATATGTTTATTATGACTTATGTATTGCGTTATATTTGGTTACAAACAGCTACAAACTACACTTTTGTAACATCGAAATAATTCATTAACTATATGTACTTACTTATTCTTGTTTAACAGTAGATATAGATGGTTACCAACAATCGAAGATGGTTCGCAAATTCTGGGTAGTTTTTATAGTGATTATCTTACGTTTCAAGATTATAAATTGATAGAATATGGTTTTTCATGCTAAACTTTAACACCTAGTATACTAGCACTTAAAGGTACTCGTAATTGAATATGGTTAATAAGGTGTGTACAGAGACAAAGATTTTTCATACAAATGTAATTTTTTATACGTCTCCTAAGGATGATCATTTTCAATCATAGGTAATTCTTTTACAAATTTCAATCAACGATTTTGTGTGTGCGTTGTCTTTGTCGTTGACTTTAGTTCTTATATTAATAGATATATAGATTAATGTAACAATTGAATGTACGCACAACTTTACCTATGTTTAGGCAGACTGATATGAATACCAAAACAAGGTACACAAAGCCTGCAAAGTTCGGCGCAGGCTGCCTAATGCGAATGTTAATTGCTACCGCAACAGATGGGTGCGACGCTACGACCGTCGGCCAATCGTCGCGGCAAACATTTGTAATTTTAAAAGCAAAACGAAATAGCCCCGTTTGGTCGCAGTACATAAATTTCATGTTTGCCTCCGCCGTACTGGCAGCGGATATTAATCAGAGAATATTGAAATATGTTGTTTTTTCGACCGATTGATAAACGGCGCTCCTGCCGGATTAAACATTGACGCCGCCGCTCGCTCAATTATTACGTTTGCAGCTTTTGCCTGCGGATTTGGATTCGTTTGTTTGTGCCTTTATCTAGCGAGTCAACACTAACAGCTTATATCATAGTCTATTTAAATAAAAATCTATTGACGTTAGTCCCGCAAAATTCTGAAATGGTGTCGATTCTGTTGTGTCCAAGCTAAACCTAAAATTTCGTAAAAAAACTATCGATCTAACGATAAAACTTTCGACTATCGAAAAGGAATAAGTCCTTTTACATAAAAGTCTAAATTAGAGTCACATCAAAATGACCGTCCTAAAACTTGGGATATTTTAGCCGTTTCTCTAATTTATTTCGCGTATTTGACACAATCAAGTGTCATCTTAGTCAACACCAATTTACATGTCGATTAAATTTAACTTGACGTTTCTAAATCGATTACGAAAATTAAAAATTTATTTAAAACTGTTCTAAGTTTCAGAACTATCACTTTAAGGTTACGCTATTTTAAACATTAACTTAAAAGAAATAAGATCGATAGTTTTTAGGAATTCTAACTTAAGCGTGAACACAACAGAATCGCCACCAATAGCTCGACCAATTTGGCAATTTTAACACATTTTTTTTGTTATGCTTGTATTTATGAATCAGAACAAGGTTTGTAGGTTAAAAAATTGGAAAAGTGATATTCACCAATCTTGTTTCTGTCTTTAATTTGGATAAATAAAATCATAAAGCTATCTTTGCCATAAAATTAAAGCTTGTTACGAAAATTGAGAAAAACACAATCAAAAGAACAAAAAAATTAAACCCTCGCCTTAAGAGCACTCGAGTACAATACGGCTTCTTTTAATTTTAATTTGGGTATCGCTTGATAGACCTCTAGTTTACGGAATTGAGAGGTTTACCCAATATCCAATTAGACAGTCTCGAACTCAAAGGCTTTTCAATTTGTTTAATTAGTGCCTTGTCAGTACCGTTTAAAGACTCAATCAGTTTATATGTTAATAAGGAACAATACTTTTTGGGATTAAACACTTAGGAATATATAATTACGTTTTAAAAAGTAAAAACATTGATGAAAGTTGAGGTGAACATTGAGTAAATACGATAAATGTTTTGACAGATTTTTGATATGAGTGAAGCCGTATTAGGGTTCCGTATCCAAAGAGTAAAAACGGGACCCTATTATTAAGACTTCGCTGTCCGTCTGTCTGTCCGTCTGTCAATCACAAGGCTGTATCTCATGAACCGTGATAGCTATACGGTTGAAATTTTCACAGATTATGTATTTCTGTTGCCGCTATAACAACATATACTAAAAACAGAATAAAATAAATATTTAAGTGGGGCTCCCATACAACAAACGTGATTTTTTTGCTGTTTTTTGTTAGATAATGGTACGGAACCCTGCGTGCGCGAGTCCGAATCGCACTTGGCCGGTATTTTTGAAGTTATATAGAATAACAAGTAAACCTTTAATTATGAAACTTACCGATCAACATTCTTAAGGCGCTCCCAGTCGACGATTGTTTATGTTCGAAACGAAAAAATAAATACTTGTGAACAAGCCACATCTCCTATTTTATAATGTATAGTATATGTGAATAAAGATGTACCCATCTTTAATCACTTCGATAAATAATCCTACCGACCGCTGCAATGACGACAAACACACGTCAGCGCGTGGTCCACCTTAGCTTTTTTAATAAATTAATGATATAAATTATGTACAATTACTTATCAAAAATCTGTTCTAATAGAAATCTAGATCTACATATTACCTATCTTTAACAATAAATCACAAGTTGATTTTAATAGTAGGTATATAAAATATTTCGATCATAAATTCTAAAACGTATCATTTTGAAATAATATCTTTATCGTGAAAAGTTTCTGCTATTATGTTTTCAGCTTAATAGAAATCTATGTAGGAACCTGAAGTAATATACTTATAAAAATAGGAGATGTGGCTTGTTCAGAAGTATTTCTTTTTTCGTTTCGAAAAAGTGCAATCGTCGAATGGGAGCCTCTTAACAAGATAGCGAAAATACAATTGAAACAGGACCGGCTGTTCCGGATTTTTACATGCAAAAATACCTCCCTCCTGTTCAGAAGTCGGTTAAAACTAACAAGACTCTCGTTTATAAACCTAATAACACCACTACTAAAAAATATGTCAGCAAGCTGCAGATTTTAATATCCCAGTAAAAAAACAACTTCCACACGATCATAGCTGTGCCGCTGGAGGAAATGAAGTTAAACCAACAATTTTCATTAAATATTTAGGCGGGTCGGGAATGCAGGTTGTCGTGGCGGCGTCTGCCCTCAAGATTTATGATACGACCAACAAGCGAGTATTGAAAATCTAGAGCACTCACAAAACCGCTGGATGCATTATAAATGAAGTCTCACTATAAACAATATTGCGATACTTTTTGTTTGGAAGTTCGGGCGGTATTGGATCGCTATCCACACATGTGACGCAAATTGCGGATGCGAGAACCTGGCTTGGCGTTTATATATGAAACTATACAAACAAAACATTTTATTTACAGAAACAAATAACATCTAATACTAATATATTACAGAATATTTAGTACTAGCTGCTCTTACCGGCTTCGCACGGGTACCTGGATAAAGTAGCCTAATGTGTTATTCTGTTACATTAATCTGATATGTTAGCTATATTACTGTAAAGTTTTATTTTAATCCGTTCAGAAATTTTCACATGAAAGAGACGTCAAACACACACACACACACACCCACTCACTAGCATAAAAATCCAATGCGGTACATACAAAAATTACTCAAAATTAATTTTAAATCAGCTTTCCATAACAGGCAATATTTAAAGGCACATTTATCCACCTTCCCGTGTACTTTGTCATCATTAGCGAGGACAATTTCAGTAGAAGTAGGGTGAGAGCGCTTGTTGTGGACATTTTAAAAACATATTTAAGTATTTTAATATAAGCGGTTTATATTGAAAAAAAAAATCAAACTACGATTTTTAAACAACATAGAATAGATTTGTCTATCTCTTAAGTTAAGCAAAGGTTTTATTACAGCGATATTTTTTTTTAATTATTATTCATATTTTAATAGACAAAACGGGAAATTTTTGGTTGTGATTAAAACAAACAAGAGGTACATACAACGCACCAAAAATGACACTAATCAAAACGGACTATAGACAAATAATTGTATTAACTATAGACTTTAAACAAGTTTGTTTGCTATGATACGTTATTGACTGCCAAAATTGAAAATTCCCAAAGCCGGGGTATGCACCACAACCGAGTTTATGACCCTACTAGTAAGGGCGGCATGGAACAATGTTCATTTACTAATTTCGATTTATTCTCCAATACAGTTTGCCGTTTTCCCCTCTTTTAGCAGGCTTGTATGTATTTGTGTATATGGTATGAGTAGTTCCTATTTTTTGATTTTTCATAACACCTTAAAAAGAACTACACATTTTTTTAGTTTTAACTTCTATATAAAATACTTTTGTGGACGAGTTTTTGTGTTAAATTAATTCATAGATATTTATAAGAACTTATTATCATTATACCTGTAGGGTATTTAATTTCGTTTCAGTACGGATTTTATTAAGATTTTTACATCTTTATCGAAATTCTAATAATAATAAATAAGCTGAATTCCTCATGTACGGTAGACATCCTCTCCGATCTCAAGGCGCTTAGATCCTTTAAAGATGTCTAGTGGGGGCAGTCAGAGGCACATCCAAAAATTATATATGGCACATGCCCACATTTTGCAGTAGCTAGCATTTCATAAGATAGGTTGCAAGCCCGTCGCCGCAACTATCTACAATGAAAATCAGTTTTTATAGTTTTAAAGACATAATAGTAACAAACTTTAAGTACCTACTTCGTGTATCATCGTCAATATTTTTGTTAAAATAACATGAAATATCCTCAAATAAAAAATACACTAAAACCTTTACCTTTAAAAATCCTGGCTTATCACGGTACATTTTCTAAAAACACATTACATAAAATCTTTAAGTTACTTGTTTTACCTTCAGCATAAAAGTTTCCTTCAATAAATATTAACCGGAAAAATACAAAGGTGAAGACACGGAACTTCGTAAAAACATTTTAACCGGTTTTTACCCCTGTTTTCGTGAGACTTTCCAGTAGGCATCAAAGAGTAAGTAAGAGCCTCTTTTGTCGAGTACCTCCAAGTATAGTGCGCTCGGTGCCGCATCATTAATCTTTCGGCAAACACTTTTCTACCCGGCTCCCCGGCTGCAGTCGCAATGGATATTATAGAAAAAGCTACTCGATAAATTCATATGATTTTTACCGATTTATATCACAGGCAAGCCATTTTGTTTTAATTTTGTGGAGGATTTTGATGCGCTTTTGAGAAAATGTTACTTTCGATTACAAGGTATTTAACAAAGATAAATAAGTAGCTAGTGATAAAGATATGATTGATTGGCGTTGTAGGTTGGGGTTCGATACTCATCCAGGACAAACATTTGTGTGATGAATATAGGTTTTTATTATGGGTGTTATAAAGTATTTACGAAAAAAACTATATTAGTATTTTATCAGTTATCTATGTAGTTCCCATAGTACAAGCTTTGCTTAGTTTGAGGCTAGATGGCGTTGTGTGAAAGGTCCGTCATTTTTTATTATAATAAAGCTAGCTTGGATGTAATGATATGACGGTAAAACCTAAGTTCTTCAATTGTGGAAGTATAAGGAGATATTATAACCGAAAACGAACAATAATACCGCTAAAGAACCCTTAAATTCAGTTGCAGTTCTTATCCTCCAAACACAAAGCACCTTTGCAAACCTAATATTTCAGTCTTCTATTTATTCTCAACCGCATTTCAGCATAAAGTATTCAAACAATCCTGTGAATATTTCTGTTTTTCTAGAACATTTTCCGAGAAATTCGCCTCACACTTCTAGGATTTACAAAGCGTTGCAAAAGCTTTGAATGGCATCATGGAGCTCTAATACCCTGGGTAACAGATACTGCAGGTGTCGCTTGAGATATTTTCGTATTGATAAATACGGTTCCGTTTTATAACTTGAAATGTTACATAAAAGGATCGATTTAAGACCCAAAAGAAAAAAACCCATAAACACTCTTGAGTTTTCATAAATATGTAAAAACAATGTGAAAATGAAAACCAATGTATGGAAAATCAAATTTTTTCAACATACAAACTTATGTTTCTCATATTTTTTATCTAAACTACCATTTAAAATGTCAAAGTTTATATAGAAACTTTTCAAATTATATATTAAACTAGCTGACCCATGCCCGCTTCGCTGTGCCTAAGACATTTCTAATACCATCGTGGACTTTTTTGTAGACGTTTTTAAGGTATACAATACTGTAGTACATTATTTTGATATATCTCGTGGGGTTCAGCCAGCATTTGCAATGTAAGCGCAAAAAAATGTGTGTTATTTACGACATCACATTAGAAACCTCTAAAATTATCAGTGTTTCTCTACTATATTATGCATTTATTATACATATAAACCTTCCTCTTGAATCACTCTATTTATAAAAAAAAACCGCATCAAAATCCGTTGTGTAGTTTTAAAGATATAAGCAAACATACATACATACATATTACATATTACATACAGACGCGGGAAGCGGAAAAGCGACTTTGCTTTATACTATGTAGTGATATAAAATGATTAGATATAGGACGCATGTGTAATATTTACGTGTTTTTTATATTCAAACGTGGTGCCTTTCTTCCAGTGGATTATGAGAAAATAGGCTGTGACAGACGAACAGACAGGCACGAGAGTAATCCTTTAAGGGTTACATTTTTTGATCGTTTATACAGAACTTTAAAAACAAAACAAATTGTGTACCGTCAACGTGAGATGTTACAAATTACGTCTACGTTTGCGTTTTATAGAGAAAATAGATAAATAGATACTCAAGTCATACGAGGGAAACAACAGAGAGAAAACTGCAACAGCAGTTACCACTTTACCAATACCAGTTTCTACAATACTGTTACGTACTTATTTGTACTTCGCAACAACATACGAGTAGTTAAGTTTCAATTTTTCGCTTCGGCGTCACGTACGTGACAAACGGTCCGTCTTAGGGATCGCCAAATATCGTTTAGTACGTGAGAGAAGCAAACCAACTACCTAGCTGGGTAAATAAAATAAATCAAATATAAAAATAGCAGCCGTTCCCCATGTAATTCCCAACAGACTCTTTTATTTTTATGTGCATTCTTATAATCCCTGTGAAACATTTCATCGTCATTTGTGTCGTATTTGCCTACTTGCTCAATGAACTTTCCAATCACTGGAGTTAACACCTCGCCAAATAGACGCGAAAAAACAATATACTCGTACTAATAACACTTTCTCGAGGACGTAATAGACTATGTTATTACCAACGTAAGGCTCCATTATTCTCAGAAAGTCATGAAAATAAAGTCTTGTCACAGCGACAGTGCCTAATACCTCCCAATTTCCTCCTAATATCACGCCGTACGTATCTTTTCACCACTAAGGCCCGTAATTTTTATCACATTGTACCCACATTTTAGGCATAACAAGGGAGTTATTCTCGACTGGTAAATAACATAATGTACATCACATTAGCGGCTCCCGACTAACTGTAATATCGTCATGTTCTTTTGTGTCGCGCACTACGCTCCCCCCATATAAATAAGGTCCTTATCCAGTTTTCAAAGACGAGTCATGTTAACACATGTTCACGAGTTGGGAAGTACACGGCGGGCCCTCGGACTACAACTCCAAATGAAATTTGCCCTACTGACGCAGGCAGGATGTGCGAAACTAGCAAGTCCAGGTGTGCATCATTTTATTGTCAACTAGCTTAGGCCCGAAATACCATTCGCGTTATAATGTACCCTACAAAAAACAGTCTACGAATTCCAGATCACTATTTTTATATAACGGTGCACAAAATACATTTGACAACCATACAGTTCCCATTTGACTCCTTCTAACTCAATCATCACATCATACTCTACATAAAGATAGTCCTACCATCACAACAATATTAAACTAGTGGAAACCCGAACTGAGATCTCGCGCGTCTTCAGATAAGAACCTCGAAGGTCAACAACCTTCGTATTTATATGAAAAACTAAATTTTTCCAACCGCTTCCAGCGCTTTGCTGTACGAATGATTTGTCCCAGCCATAGAACGACTGCCTTTCGTGGCAGCTTCCGGTATGCTGCTACGAAATGCTGGAATAATTTACCCCCTCCTATAATAAATTGCAACAATATTTTCTCTTTTAAAAAAACCCTTAAGAATTACCTTTTAAACTCACAAGTCCATCCATAGGTAGTCGTTCTAGGCCTCATATTTTATTATATTATTCATAAGTAGGTATATTATTTTGTTTTTGCTATTTAGTTTATATATTTTTATAGAATGTTAAATAGTAGGTTTCTTTAGAATTTAAGTAATGTAAATATATGCACTGTGTGATATTCATGCTGCCCCACACGCACTATGGCTCCACTGAAAATCAGCGCTGCATCAACTCTCGCTGTTGCAGCATATAGCTGAGTGGTGACCAATTTTGTAGTCAATGTTACCAATATGTGTTTCTTGTTTAGTTTTAAGAGATTATGTTGACACAAAATAAATTTATTCTTTCTTTCTTTCTTTCTTTCTTATAACAACATAGATTGTCACCAGCCACGGTGGTTAGTGAGAAATGATTTTTGTATGAAGTATTATAGTTCTCGAACTGACTCGATAGACTATAATCATAGACTTTGAATACGAAAACTAGTCGACTAAAAAGTGCATGTGTGGCAACAGTTTTTGTTTTGTGTTTGTATTGTTTTGAGTATTTGATTGTGGTAATATGTCGGCAGAACCTTATTAGTGCCACACGCTATACTTCCGATTACTTACTGCACTAATTGGAGAACGTGTTTCGGAACGTGTTTGATCGGAAATTCAATGTCAACAGGCCTTGAACTATGTACTTAGTTATAAATAATGGGATATAAATAGAAAACAATTTAGGTCGAAGCAGATAATCAATCATAGTATATTTTTAAAACTATCGTGCTTGTTAACCGTTTAAATACTATACGGCAAAGTAAAACATCGTGAGGAAACCAATTAGTATTTTAAATCATGTAAGATACGCCAAATAATGTTTGGACATGCTTCTGATTACCCCACATTATCATCTTGAAGGTTCTGAGCGCCAGGCATCTCCTGGGATGAGATGTCTACCGTAAGTATTTACTTGGAGATTACAGTCGTTATTTATAATATCTATTTCATGACGTCTCTTTCAAGAATATCAAACAATTTATTTCTAACCTACATGCCGTTCGACTTTTTATCCAAAAAAGATAAGTCGGCCATTTTTATATTGGTTATTATGTTAAGCTTCTTTTCTGGACAAGAAATAAACAAGAAATGGTCAAGAGTAAACTATAGAATGCTTGCTCTATTATTTATGCCACATCCAATTTATTTTTTGTGCTCGTAGCGCATTGTAAATACGCGTTTGCCTAACACCCGCGCGTGGCCGCCTGTAGCGAGAATTCACTCAAGGCGCCTCCGTCAGACTCACATGTTTTTATTGTTTTAAATGCGTACGCTATTTTTCGCAGCAAAACCGTGTCTTGAGAGAATTTTGTACGAAGTTATGTTGCTGTACGTGGTTCAATTAAGGCCGGAAACTCAAGTATTTGATGCTACGTGTTTACTTTCCTGCTTTGTTTTATGAAGACTGATAAAATTGGCAAATGTAGAAAAGTAACTTTTACGTCACTAGCTGAATATTGATTCAGCGATTTGTAAGCAAAGATCATTCATCATAACATATACTATTAACATGTGTGGGCGGACGGATCTTTTGATATGCCAGCAAGATCCACTCTTCTACAGACAAAAAATCATTTGTATTCAGCCTTCACGCGTGTTCTTTCGAAAGAATTTAATAGCTCATATTTACAAATAACTGCTCTGAGCGTCGTAGGTGTCAATACATATTAAAACGACAAGCAGGGTAAAATGAGGCAGAGCACGTCGTTGGCAAACTTTCGATTCAAATTCGGTGTCAGTCTATATTAAATTAAAAGCACCCACGCATTCCTCCCGCGTCTTTTTCCTGTCCATTTGCAAGGACCGTGTAGAACCCGAGGTCACATCTCGCTCCCAGCAGACTTTGCAACTGATAGAGTTGTATGGACAAGACTTTAAAAAATAATGCCATTGAATAAACTGTTCCGATATAGTTATATTACAAAATCCTTAAAGAATTTTATTTTTTTTTGAGCTGGCACTAAAGACAAATGAATGAAAAGACTAAGGTAATATACGAAAATTGAAGAGCGTCCATACTAAGTTAATGGATACAGGGAGCAAATTTCTAGGCAAGCGAGAGAATGGCGACGCATAGTTGAGTGATGGCGGACTTTTTTATTTGAATCGTGTGCGAATGCGAACGTCCATCGGCCAGACTTGAGAAACATTACTTACATCGACGTATTCGGCTTGGGACCCGATAAATGTTAGTCCGGTAAATCGCAAACCCGAATTTAATGAACATTTTGTTAGTATATAAAGTGACTAAGTTGCCTATTAATCTTTTACAAGCTACATAAAATAACTACGCTCTAACTTGGAAGAAATACATGATGAAAAACATGGCATGCTTAACTTTTTACCTTGCTTTATGACCGTCGACGTAGTTTGTCAAGAAACTTTTGCAGCGGTGTTTTAGATTGTAAGCTGATAGAGCTGCTGGTTGTATAAATAATATGTAGATGTAAGCAATCTTCTTAGGTCGTTCGGAGAAACTTCGTGTAAGCTCCCCTGTTGCGTGTTTTTATGCCTCCATGCATGTTTTATTTAAAAACTCGTTCAAACCCTAGTATTGAGGGGGCTGGAACATGACAGTACCTACAAGGTCGCGTGACCGTCTCCTGAATTTTAATGTAAGTATTCCTTTGATACTCGTAAAAATTATTCCTGAAGATTGCTACCTTTTGCACATTGAGATAAATGTGTTTACTTGTACAACTCTAAATGTGCGTGTATCATTTATTCTTGATGAATTATTTAACCTCTAAAAGACCAGAAAACCAAATCATTTTAATATGAAAGTTGGTATACCTACCATGCTTAAAGCAAAGTAGAATAATTTGCTAAAAATAGTTTTTTTTTTAAATAGACCACTAAAAAAAAACAAATGGTGGAAATTATTATACTATAAATCGTATTTTTTATATTCTTCAATGCGTTTGATAGAATAACGATATATTGTTGTAAAAAACTACCCCTGAAATAAAGTGCAATGGTGCAAAGTGCTAAAGTTTGTATAAGAACTTTTTTAGGCGAAGTGCGATTTGGTTTCGATACTTTTAGTAAGCACTTACTAAATGATTGATAACGTCTTTCAGGGAGGGAAAATGTTGGAGTAAAATATATTAATTATTGTCTACAAAACAAATAATGAAACACGTGTTTAGGGTTTTCTCAAACAAAATATAAAAGAGTGCGGAAAAGGGGTGGCAAAAAGATATTATCGGAAATAATTAACGCTTAAGGCGCTCCCAGTCGACGATTATTTTTGTTCGAAACGAAAAAAGAAATACTTGTGAACAAGCCACATCTCCTATTTTATCTATTTTATAATGTATAGTATATGTGAATAAAGATGTACCCATCTTTAATAACTTCGATAAATAATCCTACCGACCGCTGCAATGACGACAAACACACGTCGGCACGTGGTCCGCCTTAGCTTTTCGAATAAATTAATGATATAAATTATGTATAATTACTTATCAAAAATCTATTCTAATAGAAATCTAGATCTACATATTACCTATCTTTAACAATAAATCACAAGTTGATTTTAATAGTAGATATATAAAATATTTCGATCATAAATTCTAAAACGTATCATTTTGAAATAATATCTTTATCGTGAAAAGTTTCTGCTATTATGTTTTCAGCTTAATAGAAATCTAGGTAGGAACCTGAAGTAATATACTTATAAAAATAGGAGATGTGGCTTGTTCAGAAGTATTTCTTTTTTCGTTTCGAAAAAGAGCAATCGTCGACTGGGAGCCCCTTAAGTTAATTATTGGCACAATTGGCAGAAATCTCAACGTGACAAAAGATGATACCTATCAGTTATACTCCTTCGCAAAACCAGATCTGATTTTCTGGTTGTTTCTTCACGTTCGATTAATAGATGTGTCACAAAATTTGCGTTTCCAATTCGGTGTCTGAGGGCGGTTTCAATCAAAGCTGGCACGCACTCGCTCCACATCCTCACCAACGTCGCCTTTTAGAATAAGAATTGTCTTTTTCACAGCACTCTGCGGTTAGGCTACAGCGGTATGGAGTAGGATTTATTGAAATATATTTAATTATATACATTATTTATTTTTTTATAAACTGTTATTTTATGTGTTGACTGGTAGAGATCGTGAGAGGTAATATGAGTAAAAATCATAAAAAAAAATCTGAACGATGTTTTGTCTTTGCTACTTGGGTTTGAGTATAATAATAGAGTCGTTGTTCTAGTAACAACTGAAAAATAATGTTAGATGTTGAAATTTCTGGCATTAAATGATTTATTTTTGTCAGCAGTTATGGATACGCTGCAATGTACGATTCTAGTATTGCTGTTTGAGTACTTCCCAAAAAAAAACAAATAAAGGTTAGCAAAACAAAAGCATTTTTCCCACGTTATATAAACTTGTCCAAAAATATGTATAATCTGTTCTGTTATTCTAATAACCTTGGACTTTCGAAACTCCAGTAAATTCTGAACTAAACACATAAAAGTACCTTCAAAATTAGTATTATCAAGTAAAAGCAACTTTCAGAGCTATTCAGTGGCAGCCCTGTAAATTTGTACAATCTGTCGCGATGTTGTAATTAATAATTGGTACAATAGGCCCTACCACGATGACTATTATTTTCTATATGAATCAAAAACTATGCAACAAAAGATGCCGATTTATGTACAATTGTACATGGTTCCACATCTTTTACGAGACTTGATGCTAAAGTCACGATCCTTCGTAGACGTTATACGCAACCACCTATTTTATTTTTATTTTTTGTTTCCAACCTGCGTTCTAGGTCGTACATATTTTTATATATTTATATTTTCGTAATGATGCCTATGCAACTGTTTATGTGATGCTATCATTTTAGTATACCCATTGTTTTAGTAATCTAGTTGATTTAGAACAATCAAACATTAAAAAACGATTACCTTTTTTCTGATATATAATTATTTGCACACCTTTTAAATCAGAATCGACAACATAATTAGTTAAAATACAGCGAAAAAAAAACATCAAATTAAAATAGACCATCTAGTATGATTTGCATGTACAGTTACACCATGGTGGAACCTCTCCATGCTAAGGTGCCCGGCAGTCGCCCGGGGCCTGTGCCCACCCGCCATGAAATTAAAGCCGACTCGCGCCGAACGAATGATTGAATAATAAACGAAAGAATTCGCGTCCTGTTCTTGTATTACGTATTCATGATGGCTGGACGCTGCGGAGCGTATGTGAGACCGCAACCGCTGCCCATACCGTATGAACCGCTACCTTTTGACGCCAATTAAATTATCTGTTGAAAACGGTGAACGTGACTGTGTCTTGGAGAACTGTGTCTACCATTCTTGGAGAGTACAGCTGTGAACCTATTTTTTGTACTGCTTCTTTTCAAACCTCGAATTTACTATTTACTTTCTTGTACACAGTGGCGGAATTACCACCAGGCTGAGTACTGAGTAGGCTGGAGCCTAGGGCGGCAGATTTTTCGGGCGGCAAATTTAGGTTATTTTTTTCAAACATCTTATTTATTTTAGCCTTTATCGTCCCACTGCAGGACACTCGATATCTAGCTAAATTTGCCCAATTACTTGATTTTGCCAAATGTTAGGGTGTTAATAGCCTACTGGCGGCAAATGTGTAAATCCGCCACTGTATGTACACGTTGTACACCTACAGGTCTAGTGTGACTATAAAATTATGGCTTGAGCGTGGCAATCGCAAAAATAAATTATTGTTAGTGTATTCCACACTTCCCTCGACCTTAAATTATCTTACCAACACGTAGGTAGACGTCGCCACATATGCAACACCCATTTTCATTTACCCGTGCGAAGCCGGGGCGAGTAGCTAGTAATTCATAGCTTCAATTGCGTTGACGTCAAGTATAAATATAAATAGGACCACATCCTTCCGCCCAAAATATTAATCTTCCTGTCTCCCAACCTTCCGTCTATCCATTTATCACAGCAATGTATTTTTGTGAACTAATTAAACTCACAAACGTGGTTGAAATATTGTGGTCGTTTAAAACCCATGGTCTACTAAATCGTTGCTGTCTACGTCACTTTACACATGCCCCTACTTATGATATAACTAGCGACCCGCCCCGGCTTCGCACGGGTAGCATGTTATTATACATATAAACCTTCCTCCTGAATCACTCTATCTATTAAAAAAAAACCGCATCAAAATCCGTTGTGTAGTTTTAAAGATATAAGCAAACATACATACATACATACATATTACATACAGACGCGGGAAGCGGAAAGCGACTTTGCTTTATACTATGTAGTGATGTAGGCATCACAAAACTTTCACTTTTAAGGTGACAACTTTTAAGCTACTTTCAAGTAAAACCAGCTCTTTGTATGTATGTCTACTTTAATGGATATCGTGCCTAAGCAAAGGTCGAGTTAGATATTTTGTATGTGTTATTCCTGACTAAGAAAATCGTTAGTAACGCTGTACGAAATCCTATCCACTAAGTCATCTTACTCAACTGCTTATAATTATGAGAAAGAAGACGTTTTTCTCTATTTTACTGTTTTTTTAGTTGTTTGCTGCCAACAGTATAGTGACAACTCAAAAATACTAGACATAGGATGTTTAGCTTTAAAAAAAAAGATACCTGTATCTAAATTCTTACACACACATGAATCAATGATGTTAGGTGTAGAATAATTATTTACAGAAAGAAATAACTTCTAAGACCTACTTAATATAATATAGAAACGGGTATTTACAAAATATATAAGAAACAGTTGAGAAACAGTCTTTAGATAGCTGCTCAACTGATCCAATATAATGTATTTATAGGAAAATATGAAAAATACCTATAGGCTTACGACTGTAACCCTCGAGCATGAAACATCTTCCCAGATCTTCAGGCACTCAAATCCTTAAAGATATTTAAGAGGGATTCGTCCATACATTGCATTTAGATTGGTACATGCAGACATGTATATCACTACATAGTATAAAGCAAAGTCGTTTTCCGCTTCCCGCGTCTGTATGTCTGTATGTATGTTTGCTTATATCTTTAAAACTACACAACGGATTTTGATGCGGTTTTTTTTAATAGATAGAGTGATTCAGGAGGAAGGTTTATATGTATAATAACATGCTACCCGTGCGAAGCCGGGGCGGGTCGCTAGTTAATATTAATTAGTATTCTTGCTTACCCATCATCGCTTACAATAGTATACAAAACTGGTTTCATCATGATGTAAGTTTATATGAGCTAGTGGTCAAATCTGGTGACGGAGTGTTTAGGCCTCATGGCTGTTTTTAAAGCTGGGACCAACCACCTAAACGTGGTGAGCACATGTAAATCTTACGGTTTAGGACGAGTAATAAATGTTTTTGATGAATGCAGAATCGTTTTTTCTCAATAACCGCAAAACATACAGTTTTGTTTTTTATGACAAAGATAACTTAAGGATTTAATCTAGATAAATTGAAAACAGAAACACGATTGGTGAAACTTTTCTCGATAGATTTATTTTCCAAAGTTGGCTCTTCAAAAACACTAGTTTCGTTTTAAATCAAAACTATGAATAGCTTAATAGTTCATTTTTATATAATTCGTTAGATAGTCTACATAGTATAAGCATAGTCGCTTTCCGCTTCCCGCGTCTGTATCTATGTATGTTTGCTTATATCTTTAAAACTACACAACGGATTTTGATGCGGTTTTTTTTAATAGATAGAGTGATTCAGGAGGAAGGTTTATATGTATAATAACATGCTACCCGTGCGAAGCCGGGGCGGGTCGCTAGTACTACCTAAATTAATGACAATTTTTTTTTATTGATGATTTTCAAGATAATGCGGTTTTATCACTTTTTCCTTCCTTTTAATGCGTAATATTTTTCAAATAAAGATATCCATTTGTGTACGACCGGGACTCGTACCTACGAACTTCAGTTCCAAAGTAGTGTTGCTTATTATTTACCACAACTTTATCATGTACTTTCAAATCAAATTATTTCAATGAAAAGTAAAACTCCCGTAAGCTCCCCCCACGTCAAATTATTACACTACCCTGGTAAAACAACGTCGGTTTCCAAAACAGCCTCTCGGCCCTAAACCCGTAACACTAACGTATCAGCTACAAATATCTGAACGTATCCAAATCCCACAGGGTCCGACCACAGAGCAACTTAACCCGAAATTAAATCAAAGAGGGCTTAACCAATCAGGCCGAGTGCTATCATTGAATCGGCAAAGGAACACTAAAATTACTTCTTGATGCGGAGAAACGAAGATTCATCGTAAAAGTGGTGGGTGTGGGCGGCCGGGCTACCCCGAAGGGGGTGTCTGAACGGTTTTCCGTGTTACGCAGACGTCGCGCTGGCGATTACGCCGCACGTACTCGTAGCTGCCGGACCGGCCCGCACCTAATGCTGTGTTTTAAACATGAAAAACCGTTCCAGTAATGCTGTAAATGTTAACTCCGAGATTTATCCCCTTTGTGTTTCAACGGCTTCTTGTCTCAACGGCGATTGTTTACAGTGTCGCGGAACTCGCGGACTCGAGCTCGAGATAATTAAGTGCATTTGTACGTGAGCCCATGACGAAAAATGCCGATGCTTAGAAGCTTAGATCTTTAAAAATTACTTTAGGAGATTCAATTTGTACAGTACAATGTCAAATGGTTCCCAAAATATTATATTCATAATTAGCCTTGTCGTAATGTTTGAAAATACCCTGAATTATTTATAATATAGCTAAGCTAGCCACAAAAATGAGAGCAGCTGCATTTAAAATTAATCTATTGTTGAAATTAGTCCCAATTTAATAATTACCAAGATCCCTCGTAGCCAGGGTAGGATACGTACTATAAAAAGACAGAGGGTCCTACAATTTACGCGTGGTGGCAAGTGCCACCTGGGTCATGTCTCCTTTTACTTTATCCCGTAAAGATTAAGTTCCCAGAATTTCCCCTTAGTTATACGTGGTCCCCGCAGCGAAGTGAGTCATTTAGCCCCTGTTTACTAGATTAGGGGATTTTTTACACCGCACAGCTTTACCCCAGACTGAGCGGATGTGTCATAGGCATGAGGGGTTTATAGCCCTTTGTTTATTGATAGGCTCGGATTTGCGGATTGGTGATATGAGGTTTTGATGCTGATTTTTATGTTTCCAGTATAATTTTGAAACCATTACGCTTTTGGGCTATCGTTTAGAATATGTTATCCACCTATTTGTTGTACAAACTCGAAAAATAATTAGTTAAATAATAAATGTTTCTGATGAATGTCGAAATCGTTTTTTCTCAACCGCAAAACATACAATTTTTTATTTTATGACAAAGATAACTTAAGGATTTAATCTAGATAAATTAAAGACAGAAACACGATTGATGAAACTTTTCTCGATAGATTTATTTTCCAAAGTTGGCTCTTCAAAAACACTAGTTTCGTTTTTAATCAAAACTATGAATAGCTAAATAGTTAATTTTTATATAATTCGTTAGATAATCATATTTTTAATTTGATGGTTTTCAGGATAATGCATTTTTATCACTTTTTCCGTCTTTTTCAGCCCATAGGCTGAGTCTAAGATAAGACGGAATAAAGATAAGTGACCCTAAGTCGATTTTTTTCATAAGATTCAAATTCATAGATATACTAGCTTCTGCCCACGGCTTCATATGCGTAGTACCCGGATCTGAAGGTCGTGGGTTCAATCAAATTGGATTTTTCTGTTCGAAAAATTTATATGCTTATCAAAAACACGTGCTTAAAACGGTGAAGGAAAACATCGTGAGGAAACCAGTTAGTATTCTTATAAGCGGCGATGGGCTTGCAACCTGTCACGTATGGAATGCTAACTACTGCAAAATGTGGGTATGTGCCATATATAATGTTTGGACGTACCTCTGACAACCCCCACTAGACATTCAAAGGATCTAAGTGCCTGGAGATCTGAGAGGATGTCTACCGTACTTGGTGATTACAGTCGTGATCCTATTTATTTATTTTATTTTCTTATATGATATTCCAGGTCACAACCCATATTCACTTTTAAGTTTAATTCACGCCATAATAGAAACACAAATAATCCTAACATCCTCACAAACTTCCACATTTAGTGGAAACACTCGCAGCTTCGTTCACGTGAAGTTATTTTCAAAGACTTCAACCCCACTGCACCCCCTTAAGGGTTGAATTTCTGGAATTCTTTTTTTAGTGCACCCCTACACATCAAAAGGAATCCACCCTCTAAATTACAAGTTTTTATGAACAGTGGTTTAAGCTTAGTAAGAAATAGGTGTAACATAAAAGATGTTTTTAGGGTTCCGTACCTAAAGGGTAAAAACGGGACCCTATTACTAAGACTTTGCTCTCCGTCTGTCCGTCTGTCTGTCACAAGGCTGTAACTCAAGAACCGTGATAGCTAGACAGTTGAAATTTTCAAAGATTATGTATTTCTGTTGCCGCTATAACAACAAATACTATAAACAGAATAAAATAAATATTTAAGTGGGGTAATAAATATTAAAGTTTTTTTGCCGTTTTTATAGATACTAGAACTTTTTATAGATAGAAACCTTCGTGCGCGAGTCCGACTCGCACTTGGTCGGTTTTTCCATTTTTTTTTATTTTTTAAACTACAAGTCATTTCAACATCTTTATACATATCGATAGTAGCCAGGTCCACATCAAATATTTACGAATAGACAGGAATATCTCTTCAATGATGCAATAAGTCAAAACGTCCAGGTACCTTAACATTTACCTTTCTCGCAAGCGAAGAGGTCGTAAAACCTCCTTGCCCAAGGTCACTCACGAATGTGTCTGATGGAATTGAAAAACTGTACCTTCTTTGTTTTTGTTTTGTAAGAAATTGGATCTTGAAAAAATACGCAATGACTCAACAATGGTGGCGATTCTGTTGTGTCCAAGCTAAACCTATAAATTTCGTAAATAACGATCGATCTTATTCATTTCACATTATAGTCTAAATTAGCGTGACATCAAAATGACAGTCCTAAAATATAGGTTATTTTAGCCGTTTCTCTATTTTATTTCGCACATCTGACACAATCAAGTGTCATCAAAGTCAACACTAATTTACATGTTGATTAAATTTAGCTTGACGTTTCTAAATCTATTACAAAAATCGTAAATTTATTAATGTTTTAGAACTGTCACTTTGAGGTTACGCTATTTTAAACTTTAAGGTGGCTGTTTCAAATATGACAGCTCGCATTTTTTGTACTTTTCCGTATTCTGTGGCCGCACACTACGAATAGTGCAAACGCACACATTGAAGAACTTCACACTTCATTTACCAAGACTAAATAACTAGTCTTGATACTTGAAAATATTTGGTGCAATAGGTATGTCATATTTGTATAGGTAGGTATGTACTTAATAATTTTATAGGTTGCACTTGACAAAAAGAAAATAAATATAAAAAATTAATATATATTATAAGACAGGTTACAAATCGTAAAGTGCTACTACACAGTTACTAATATTTGACTGTGCAAAAAATATTTGTTAGGTACCTACTAATAAAATACATTATGACAAAACGGTAAGTATCGTTTTTAGGGTTCCGTACCCAAAGGGTAAAAACGGAACCCTATTACTAAGACTTCGCTGTCCGTCTGTCCGTCTGTCCGTCTGTCCGTCTGTCCGTCTGTCCGTCTGCCCGTCTGTCCGTCTGTCCGTCTGTCCGTCTGTCCGTCTGTCCGTCTGTCCGTCTGTCCGTCTGTCCGTCTGTCTGTCTGTCACAGGGCTGTATCTCATGAACCATGATAGCTGGACAGTTGATATTTTCACAGATTATGTATTTCTATTGCTGCTCGAACAACAAATACTAAAAACAGAATAAAATAAATATTACCATACAACAAACTTGATTTTTGCATTCCAGCGCCATCTAGTTTCATTTGATGTTACTACGTATTATAGGTACTTTTCGCGGTCTCATGCGACCGCTCGGGGTTTGAGAGGTAAGATGAAAGAGGTTTGCGATTCCGCTGGCAGGTGGCGCTATTTTACCACTATCGGTAAAGTTAGTCGGTAAATAGATGGTACTTCACATGATCGACTAAAAAGTTTGAAATTGAATTATTGAATTATTGAATTCATGTAGTTAGGTAAATAGGTACCTAGGTAGATATTATTAATTTCAAATTAATTTCGAGTTTGAATACTGGCCGTGCATCAATGGATTTTCTGTTCGAAAAATGTACATGCGTGTTACACGTGTTTATAACGGTGAAGGAAAACATCGTGAGGAAACCTGTTAGTATTCTTGAAAGCGGCGACGGCTTTGCAACCTGTCACGTGTGGAATGCTAACTACGTAGTTAGGTAAATAGGTAGGTTATGAGATATTATGAATTATTTTTTATGTTTCTAGGGTTCCGTACCTAAAGGGTAAAAAACGGGACTACTAAGACACCGCTGTCCGTCTGTCTGTTACCAGGCTGTATCTCGTGAACCGTGATAGCTAGACAGTTGAAATTTTCACATATGATGTATTTCTCTAAAAAGAGCATAAAATAAATATTTAAGTGGGACTCCCGTACAACAAACGTGATTTTTTTGCCGTTTTGATAATAGTACGGAACCCTTCGTGCGCGAGTCCGACTCGCACTTGGCCGGTTTTTTTATAAGCTCTTATTTAACTTGCAGTTTATGTACATATTTATGTATCTATGTTTGATAAGGTGTAATCTTGCAACTTAATTTTAAGCAGTTATCCCCAATCGATTGAGCTGAAATTTTGCATACATAATATGGTGACAGCTGGTTTATATGCAGGATTTATACGGAGTAAAATAAAAGATTGCGGATCGTGACAATGAACTGATTTATTTCCAAGGTGCGGTACCCACCCGTTTTGTTCGGACCTACCCACATATACTACAATCCTCCCCTGTTAATTATAACTAGAGGATTAACATAAACAAACAGTCTAACACTAAGTAGGTAGTAATACTCGTAAAACACATATTGCTAGGATACGATATTACATGATGTAACGAACTTAATATTACTTAATTTAAGGGACATAAAGATATAACTTAATACTTAGTTCTTATTATTAAGGCGAGTAATAAATGTTTATGAAGAATGCAGAATCGTTTTTTCTCCATAACCGCAAAACATACAGTTTTGTTTTTAATCAAAGCTATGAATAGCTAAACAGTTAATTTTTATATAATTCGTAAGATAATCATACTAGCTAAATAAATTACAGACAGTTTCTTTTTAAATTTGATGGTTTTCGAGATGATGCAGTTTTATCACTTTTTCCGTCTTATCCGGGTAGACTCAGCCCATACAAAACGTCAAAAATTTTACTTATCACCTTAATGTACATGAGTAGGTAGCTAGATGGTGTAGATACCTATGTAAATTAAACTAACTTAAATTAATCTATTTCTAATCCAAATCTAACTACGGGCTTACGCAGCCTTTTCTGAGGCGGTTTATCACTATTGGGCAAGTTAGCTTCGGTACCAGGAGGTGTTTTGGGTGTGAGCACTTCCGAGAAGTCCTCTCCGACTGAACTAAGCTGATCAGGCCTTGCGTGAATCTCTTGAGCCTTCGCCTCCACCGAAACTAAAGGTTTAGTGACTGGTGATGCCCTTTGTGGCTCGACTGACGCTCGCGACACGTACCCGGTCTCGCCACCAGTGCTGATAGCTGTGTCAGTGGGAAACACGCATGAGCTCCTCCGTTTTAATTGGTCGATATGCCTATGTTGCGCTGCCGACCCGTCACCTACTCTGACGGAGTAATTGTTCCTACCTAATCTCTCAACGACTTGTCCGTCTGACCATTTAGTGTTGCCGCTAAAATTCCTATACCACACTGGATCTCCTGGATTTAAATTACGGGAACTTTTTGCATTTTCGAACGCTATACCTTCTTTATTTCGTAATTTACGTCCATGATCCGGTTTGATGACGTCCAAGCGAGTCCTCAACCGCCTACCCTGTAGTAATCGCGCAGGACTCTCACCCGTCGTGCAATGCGGAGTATTATGATAAACTAATAAGTACCTCTGAATCGCTAGCTCGGGGTCTATCCTCTCGCGGCGCGCCTTCTTTATAACGGTCTTAATTATCTTCACTGCATTCTCCGCCGCCCCATTGGATGCAGGATGATAGGGGGCAGAAAACATCTGGAATACTCCATTACTGTTTAAAAAATCTTTAAATAGTTTACTAGTAAAAGGAGGCCCATTGTCTGACACTACTTGTTTCGGTATACCCCATCGAGACCATGACTCACGAAGCTTAGCTATGGTAATTTCTGCTGTAGTTTTACTCATTTTAAACGCCTCGATCCATTTTGATCTCGCATCGATTGACACTAAATACGTTTGACCATCGATGGGCCCAAGGAAGTCTAGATGGACCCTCTCGTAGGGCGAGTGTGGCCACCGCCAAGGTGCGGGGGGCGCCGACGGCGGCGCGGGCGCCACTTCTGCACACGTAACACACGCGCGACACCTAGCCTCCACCGCTTCGTCCAACCCGGGCCACCACACATAGCTACGAGCGTACGCCTTTGTTTTTACGATGCCCATATGGGGTTCGTGTAATTCTCGCAACACCGCTTGCCTACATGACTCAGGGACTACTAGTCTGTGTCCCCACATGATGCATCCGATTTCGATGTACAATTCATCCTTCCTAGTTAAGTACGGCTCTAGTTGCTTATTATCAACAGTCCTAGGCCACCCATTCTCGATATAACCGTAAACACGACTTAGTAGAAGGTCTCGCGTCGTCTCCCGCCTAATTGAATCCCCGTCGAGAAGCATCGCGTTAGTTGCAAAATGTAGATACGTCTGTTCTGGCGGCTCCTCCGCACACTTTTCGATAACTGGCAATCGTGACAAAATGTCCGCGCCATTGCTGTACGTACCTACATATTCTATGTCAAAAGCGTACGCCGAGAGTATTAACGCCCAACGTTGCATCCGACTCGCGGCCATGGTGGGTATGCCTTTGTTAGGACCAAAAATGCTAACGAGCGGTTTATGATCCGTTTTTAGTCGAAAACGCCTACCTAACAGATATTGATGGAATTTTTTTACGCAGTAAACGATGGCTAGCGCCTCACGATGTATCTGCGCATAGCCTTGTTCCGCCTTTGTCAGTTTTCTAGATACGTATGCGACGGCTCGCTCTTCCCCACCGCGGCCTACTTGCGACAATACGCCACCGATGCCTACCGCGCTCGCGTCGCACGTCAGTATTAACTGACACCCCGGGTCGTAGTGCGCCAGCACCCGGCTACTCATAAGAAGCTGCTTCACTCGTTCAAATACACGTTGATGCTGGCCGCCCCAATGCCACCCCTCCCCTTTACGGAGTAATTCGTGTAACGGGTGCAACATACCACTGAGATTTTGAACAAATCTAGCATAGAAATTAACCATTCCTAAAAACGACCTAAGTTCAGAAATTCCCTGCGGGCTCGGCATATCTTTTATGGCGCGAAGTTTCTCGGGATCAGGCCTTATGCCATTTTTGTCTACGATATATCCCAGATACCTTACTTCTTTGGCCAGAAATGAGCACTTTTCGAGTTTTATCTTAAGACCAACTGAACCTAGTTTATTCATTAATGTTTCTATTGACTTTAGATGCGTAGAACGATCGGGAGCGGTTATAATTAAATCATCTGCGAAGCATTGAACGTTAGGTATGCTATCCACGATATTACTCACGATTCGTTGGAATATTCCACTGCTAGATGATAATCCATAAACAAGACGGTTATACCTAAATAATCCTCTGTGTGTGCTAATGACGCAGTACTGTTTAGAGTCCTCCGAGAGACAAATCTGATTATAAGCTTGAGACAAATCGATTTTTGTAAATTCTTCCCCCCCAGCTAAATTAGATAATAAATCATCTATTTTCGGCAGCGGATACCTATCGACCATTAATACGGGATTGAGCGTTACCTTGAAGTCGGCACATATGCGTAACCCACCATCACTCTTGCTCACCAACACCAACGGCGTAGCCCAGTCTGAGCAGTCGACGGGTTCAATGACCCCATCGCGTAGCATCGCATCGAGTTCCGTGTCGACGCGCTCGCGCAGCGCGTAGGGCACCGGTCGCGCGCGGTAGTACACCGGCGCTGCGCCCTCGCGCACCCTCAGCGTGGCACACCCTCCCGTGTACCGACCCAGACCGCCGCTACACACCTCCTTATATCTGTCGAGCATTTTGTCGAGCACATTTTTAACAGGTTCTATTTTAAAATTACTTGTTACATTTGGATACTTCAATATCGGAATCTGAATACCTAACTCTGCAAGCCATTGCCTTCCTATCAATGATGTAACTCCAGTATCTATAACAAAAAGATCGAGCTCTTTTTTACATCCGTTGTATGTCACACAGGTAGTCATGCAACCTAACGGTCTCACTTTAGATTTACCATCATAGAAGAGAAATACGTATTTGGAGTTTTTAAGTTTTATATCACTAAACAATGTTTCATATGTCTCCTTACTAATACATGAACCCGACGTACCAGTATCTACTTCCATGTTTAATTTACGCCCATTTACTATCAAGTCGAGACTCACCGGTGTGTAATGGCCTAATGCCATTTGAAACATCGATTCCTCAATCTCTCGCTCCGAGTCTGACCCCTCGCTGCTGTGATCAGCTGGCTGCACGAAGTGCGTTCCTTGGTTCCATCTGCCGCCGCCACCATCTCGCCTGGTCCCGAGCCTTTTGTCCGCATGCGCTTTGTCGCCGTTCGGTTTAGAAGCGTCCTTATAGGGACACACCCGCTTCAAATGGCCTTTGTTTCTACAACTGCTGCATACGTAGTTCTGAAACCTACAACCATCTGTCTGATGTTGCCCGCCACACGCCTTACATCCAGCTAGTCCTGCCGTTGAACCCGCACCGGTGTTCCTCGCTGAGCTGTTGAACCGCACGCCACCCGCCGCGCGCGTCGACGTGGCCCGAAGCGCGTGCACCGCACTCGTGACGCCACCCGCCGCCGCCGCGCTGTTTGATGCCGCCGATGAGTCTACGGCTGCCGCATCTCTTTCCGCTGCTTCCAACGACGTTGCCAGTGATAATGCCTTGGCATAAGTTAGATCCGGTTCCGAAAATAACCTCTGTCGTATCAAGTCACTGCTAATTCCGCATACGAACTGGTCGCGAAGATTTTCTGTCAAGATATCCTTGAATTCACAGTCTTTTGCTAACTTCTTCAATGCAGCCAAATACTGAACTATGCTCTCTCCGATCGCCTGCCGCCTTTGTCGAAATCTGTATCGTTCCGCCATAATGGACGGTTTGGGTTGCAAATGTTCTTGTACAAGCGTAACCAGTTGATCATAACTGAGCTCCGTAGGTTTTTTTGGGTTAGTCAAGTTCACCATTAACTCGAACACTTCCTCACCAACCAATGAGATTAAGGTCGGCAACTTGAGATCTTCTTTGATACCATTCGCACGAAAGTACATGTCGACGCGTCCACAGTACAAAGTCCAGTTCCCTGAATTCATGTCAAATTCTTTTATTTTGCCGATACCCATTATTTCCAATTACTGTATGTTTCTTGTTGAGTATTTGCACGCACAATTGGTAATTTACCGTCGTCGCCAATGGTTTATATGCAGGATTTATACGGAGTAAAATAAAAGATTGCGGATCGTGACAATGAACTGATTTATTTCCAAGGTGCGGTACCCACCCGTTTTGTTCGGACCTACCCACATATACTACAACAGCGAGCTGATCTGATGATGGAGTCAGGAGCTGTTCAACGGAACTCTTCACTAAATAGTCGAATTGAGGCAAAACTTTGCATACCTATCAATCTCAATGACAATGTAAAATTATGGTACTAGCGAGCTGGTCTGATGATGGAGGTCGGATGTAGCCATCGGAACTCCTCAACTACACAACATAACCAAGTCGCGTTTGGGCTCGTTATTTTTATCTTGACGAGAACTAGAGCACTAGAATTTACAAAAGCTTGATTTAAAAAATATATTTTTAATAAAAAAACTTATTGTCATCTAAAATCGATGACGGCACCGTCAACGTTTCGAGTACCACTCACAGAAAGTTTTGAAAGTGAAATACTGATAAAATATGTAGGTATGCTTTTGAATATTGTGTGCGAGCTATGATCTCGAAGATCCATAGACCGCGCGTAGCGAGGGTCAACAAGTTCTGGAATTAAACAGTTATTGTAAAATTTTACTAAATAATCTTCCATAATATTTTCTTTCCAGAAAAAGAGATGACCAGCTCTTTTTACAAATTCATATTTTCCATTGTATTTATACTAAATGACATCACAAACCCGCAATACTTTTTAAGACCTATCCAAAGACATGGAGAGTATGCGAGAAAAAAAAAACATCTGAAAATATATATTTATTTCTACCACATTGTCGGCGTGACTAGTATTATTCATGCCAAATTACAGCTTTCTAGTATTAAGAGTATCTGAGCTAAGCTGCGGACGAATGGACGGAAATGGCAAAACTATAAGGGTTTTTTGTAAACTACGAAACACTAAAGAGCACTTTCAGTATTTCGAATTAAACAATTTTTCAGGACACTTTATTATTTTTTTAATATTTAATTATTTGCATCATGTACAACTTAAGTATATGCCATCAAAAACAACTTGTAAAAATTAAAATAAAAAGCCAATTCTCGTAACGCAACTCAGTTCTTCTATCGTAAAAAGTTGTGAGATTTCAATGTCTGTCTGTCTGTCAAAAAAATGACCTGAACTGTTTCGAGAAAAGGATGGTACGACTGTGCCGCTTTTTTGCTTAACTTGGCGGGGGCACTACCGTGCCCCCAGATAAACCTTGCCTTGATAATAACAAATACCGACCTTTTTAGAAGGTTCAACATTTTTGGTTCAATGCGTATCGTATCATTCGTCAGTCATTCATCAGTCGTCAAAATTGATTAATGCTAGATTTGTTGCACACCAGCACTCGGAGTCTTTTTATAGTTTTGGGGAGGTTTTTAAATTAAAAATAGCATATTTATAAGCTAGGGGTATATTTACATCGACAGCAAATTTCAATTTCATCCGTTTAGTCGTTTAAGTCTGATTGAGGTACAAACATCCAAACATACCTAACATCCGCACAAACAAATCAGATTTATAATATTAAATGTAGATAGATAATAAATATAAATTATATTCGTAATCGAAAATTCAGGTAATTTTTCTAAATCCAATGATGATAATAAGTATGGAGATACTTTCTCGCATTTTGTTCAGATAAAGTATCAATTTTTTCCATCCATGTATAAAAAAACACGCTTGGTAATATAGGGGAGGCCGGGTTAAAACCGTACTAAGGGTCATGGTACCTTTTTAGAACTTTCATTTCAAAACAGAAATGTATCAAATCATTATTTATATTTATTTAGTAGGACTAATTAGGGACACAAACAGGTTCACATTTTTCTGAAATTTAATATTTTTATTAAAATAACAATCAAATACGAAACATCTGCTTATTTCGATTTTGCTCCAACGCGACGTATGCAAAAAGGTAAAACCGCAAACTATTATCATACTGTTTCGAAACGTAACTCGATGTAACGCATCTTCTACAAAAAAATCATCCAACTCTTTCATAGTCTGTACAGTGTACATGAGCCCAGCCCTTACAACTCATGCATTGTACCTAACCTTCATCTGTGTGGCTTGCACCAAATTCGTCAAGGCAATATATTATACAAATGTTATCATTAGTTTTGCATGTCCACTATTTTACCCCAGTATCCGGTTATGTCAGACTTCCCCTAAATTCGAAGAAAAATGTGACGTGGACGTGCTTCCCCGAGCGCGTCTGAGCGCTGACTGACGTGCCGACTTGAGGTGAATGTGAGTTTTGTATGGAAAAAATGTATGGATAAGTTTTATTGCATTTTATATTGTTCATAAATGAAAAAGTAAATTATTTGAAAACAAGATAATGCCACGCGGTATAGAGAAATATAAAATCTACAATTTCGTATTATTTTCAAATAAAAATATGCTGTGGGTCTAAAGATATTGGTACCTAACCAGACCCCATTTTTCGACATTTTCAGCGGTTCTTGCGACGGTAAAAACGTATTTTTTTGAAAATGTTGTATAGAACTGGCCAGTTTTTATTATCTACTATTAAAGATGAATATATTATCAGTAATTTTGTATTATTATATTCTCACAATTGTGATTCCTGGTTTTTAAATCGGTACCTGAAAATCATTGAAATACGTGTGTGAGTGTGAGCCGGGCCTTAACTTGAAGAAATAGCGTGGACACAACAGAATCGCCTCCAATGCAGCATTATTAACAAAATTATAATCACCATTAAATTTTCCCTCATATTCTTACTACACTCGTGAAAGGAAAAGATGAGTAGCATTTCAGAATACCATCGCTCTATACCAAAGTTACTTTACATACTTACCTACATCTAACTCACGTTGTTTTATTTCGATTTAGTAACTTTTATATTTATATTTTACTAGCCGACCCGTGACAGTCGTTTCAATAATTTTAATAATCGAATAGAAAAGACTGGTCTGTAATGTCAGATTTGTTGCACACCAGCGCCATCTATACCAAAATCATCTCTTTTGCGTTTATATCATTTTGGGGATGTTTTTCATATTTTAAAGTATGTATTATATCTATCTACATCTACAGCAAAGTTCTACTTAATCAGTTTTGTCGTTTAGGCCTGATTGAGGCACAAACATTCACAAACTTTCACATTTATAATATTATTAGAATGACTTACATTAATATTAGTTTCAAGACATATTGTGCTTTTAACGGCTTTCAAAGTACGTTTTTGAAAGCGCACAATTTATAAATCACCATTAACATCTCAATATTCTGTTTCCAGACGCAATTGGCATATAAATAATAATAATGACTCCTAACCAAATTCTTCCCAGACGAACTATAAATTCACTAACTACGCAGATACTTAAACCTAATGAAATCCCCATGCGTATACTTCCTTATTATCCAGCCAGCCAGACGCAAGTTTATGCTTTGTTTACTGTACTAGCACGTGAGGCCTAACCAGTACAATGCTGTTGTCTTTGTGTAGATTAAGGCACAGATACACACACATTTTATCCCGGAACATGCTCAACACTCAATCTACGTAGCACTGCAACGTTCCACAGTGCTCAGCAACATTTGACATGACTAGTGTGACATGTTAAAAGTTCTACAACATTGTCTCCGAAATATTCACGTGGTTTTTGAGCGTCATGTTGCTGAACATGTTATCCTCTAGTCAGTAGGCCCTAGTGTATCCGTGGCTTCAACATATTGAAATACCCAGAGTAACAGAAAGAGAGGAACACTGCAAGTTGCTAAGATAGAACTTTTGTACCTACAAGTCTGTTTTGAACTTCACATTAAATACTGCGAGCATTCTTCAAGTTACTGAACTTTACTGCCGCGCCGAAAAGACACTGTTTCCTACCTGACGAGTCGCTCGCGCCGTGTTAACGCTCCTCCAGTCTAGAAACTTATTCGAAAACGTACACAGTTCAACAGTCACGCATACCAGTCTCAATTACTACAGAACCCTGCGACGTATCGGAGGCGTCGCGGTGCAAACAAATCCCCTATATAAATAGGGTTCCGCAGAACAATGCATTGTCAACACAAGATGGAATATAAAAGCGCGGCGAAATGACGGCCGGTGCTTAAGATCTATTTAGACGATACGATTTTATGATTCAGCACAAGTAGGCTCAAACTTCTGAATTCTTTCTAATAGGCTATACAGTTTATGAGCTAAAATTGCTAGTAACATGAACATATGATATCAGTAAAGTAATTCTATAGCATCAGTAGAAGTACTTTACGAACTTTTACATCATTTCTGTTTGTATTATATGAAGTTATGAATTATTTTTCTGAATAGACAATAATTTCCGTTAGACATTGATTTTCACGACATTCTCGAAATATAATTCGGTTTTATTATAACTCAAGGACGTGTTTCAACACGGAGTCCTGTTTTCCGACCTGTAGCAAAACATTAATTCAAATGAATGTATTAAAAGATTTCGCAACCATACGTCCGAAATAAGCCTATCTATGTATTAAGTGACCCAGCAAATTCCTCAACATGTCTCGTGTAACCCAGGTGTTATAGGAGCAAATGAATCACGGCTTAACTTACCTTGGCCTGCTTGGCTCACAACCAAAAACCAAAAGCGAAACTGCAAACTCAACTCGATCAAAACTACGAAGATCGTAACATGTAAAGTACTCGATAGATCAGCGTGCCCCAAATCCAATCAGCTATTGAATTAACCCGGCCCGTGTGACTGGAATACGGATCCTCACGTCAAATGTTTATCTTTCATCGCGCGGCGTTAATGTAAGTGCGAGTTTGTAAGACTGTAAAGGGACGCTGGCTATCACAAGTAAATGAGCACCTTAGGTGTCCAATCTTTCTGTGCACAAGACTGCGTTAGCAAAATTCACCGAGCAGTTTCCATGTTCAAATATACCTGCACACTTAAAATTACAGCCGAGAGCTAGGTTTGAAAACGCAAACACATTAAATATATTGCAATTTCATTCAATTATGACCAACATACATGTTAGTCATTCGTGTTTTGGTTAGCGGTAGATATTTTAGCCAATAACAAATCACAAATACTAGCACTTTTTTAGATTGTAGCATAATCAACTTATGTTTAAATACGAGAGGTATGTTTGAAAACGCAAACACATTAAATACATTGCAATTTCATTAAATTATGACTAACATTTATGTAAGTCATTCGTGTTTTTGGTTAGCGGTATCTTAGATAACCAATCAAAAAATATTAGCACTTTTTAAGACCGTAGAGCATACTCAACTTATGTTTAATACGATAGGTGAACGTGCTTCAAATCCAATCAGATATTGAATTAACTCGGCCCATGTGACCGGAATAGGGATTTCCTCACCTCACATCAAATGTTTATCTTTCATCTGGCGCAACGCGAATCTAAGTACCAGGTATAATACTAGCGCATTACCTTAACAACTGTGCAAGGTGTTCAAGTACACAAGCAGTTCTCAAAACTTTAGCAACTAACGTATCCGTATCAAACTATTAACTTAGTAGATAGCTTACATTTTTAAGTGAGTTGTTGAATTATACAAATACTAGACACCTAAATACCCGTGACAAACGTTGTTCTGTAATAATCACATAGGAAAACTTTATCATCAATTTTTTCCCTACAAACATTGTTGTAGGGAAAAAATATATAGGGATACAAGCAGACCCGGCCACGCGTTGCTGTGTCAACAATTTGCAATAAAATAATAATGCGACTATAAATTGTGATGTAAGCTATCCTATCTTTCAAGTTGGATCAAACTGCACACGGTGTGCAAAGTTTGATTAAAATAGGTTAAGTAGTTTAGGAGTCCATCGCGGACAAACAACGTGACGCGTAATTTATATATATTATGATAATGATATAAAGCCGTGTTGGCCGAGTGGGAGATACACAGACTTTCATTTCTAAGATCGTGGGTTCGAATCCCGAAGTGCATCAATGGATTTTTCTGTTCGAAATAATTATATGCACATCCAAACACGTGCTCTAAACGGTGAAAACATCGTGAGAAAACCAGTTAGTATTCTTATAAGCGGCGATGGGATTGCAACCTGTCACGTATGGAATGCTAACTACTGCAAAATGTGGGCATGTGCCAAATATAATGTTTGGACGTGCCTCTGACTCCTTGACCCCCTCTAAACATCTTCAAAGTATCTAAGCGCCTGGAGATCTGAGAAGATGTCTAACGTACTTGGGGATTACAGTCGTGATCCTATTTTTTTTTTCTGTTGAATGAATGGAAGCCAACCTAATAATTAAATACTCATAATGCCTATGAGTACTTATTTTTATTGTTTAGCTATATTTGTTTATTTAAGTTGTAAAGCTACTTCTCCCCACCTGTTCATGTAATAGTGGGTGGCATCAGGCCATAGATCTGCTGAGTGCGGATCATCCTATCGGAACGATCCAAATGAGGTAGCGTGATAATTTACAGAGGAAAACGTTCATTCCGTCAAGATAAGTGCTTATTAGCAATGCGGTCCTCGGCGGACGGATCGACGCTTAGGGCGGGTATCCTGTACGACAACACTGTGTACCATGTACCAAATAAATATTGTATACTACCTGTTTATGTTTGTTACCAACCCATGTTTCAACTAAGTACGAGTATATTGGGTTTATTTGGGTCATTCTTGTTTGAGCCTTTACCTTGTTCGATTGGCATCACACTGGAGCTCTACATAGCTTAAAGGAAAGGATCATTAAAAAAAGGTAGACCCCAAGCCATGTTTGTTGCCTGATTCTTCTAGGCTTGGTCGCGTGGAATCGGCGTAGCTTCACCTAGTTCCTAAGACGTTTCAAAGTGATCCTTGTGATTTTATTGAAATAAATGATTTTTGAATTTGAATTTGTTATTTTTCTTTGTCATTATTAGGTCGATAAAATATTGTAGGATGATGTCCGTGAAAAGAGCTAATGACCTTTTACTCAGCATCAGTGCAGTGAACGGAAGAAACCAATATAGATATCCTACGTATTAAGATAAGAATATATGTAAAATACATTCAAAACATAACTAGTCAATATCATTGAATAGCAATGATGCGCTCAATTATTTATCTACAATTCCGAGATAGGATTTTTATGGGCACAGATTTTGCTACGTCCCGAATCTAATATCGTGGCCTCCGTGAGCAAAACGATATATTTTCCGGGGCACGGCTAACCAGCGACCTCTAGCGAACAATATTTTGCTCGGCTCTCGCTATCGGTTTATTCAAATACGCTGTGTCCGACCCATGCTCAAAGAATCAACCTGCATAATATTATACATATTGAAATTCTTCCGCCCTCGAACATGTATGGTATATTATTCTATGAATAAGTTTATGGTAACGCGGATGTGTGAAGTAGCTACTTGTTTTGTCGATAAGTGAAAACTTGCCAAGTGTTTGTGTGTTTCAGTTAAACTAGGCGTGTATCTTTTTGTTTGCCTGTACTTTTTCTTTGCATTTTATTTACCTGTGTACCTGCTGACCTCACATTGTGCAGGAAAGGAATAAATAAATAAATATTCGCACTGCTGCTTATACGTACCTAAATTAAAAGGCGAGTTACTGGCATGCAAGATTTTTATTATCAAGAAAAAAAATTGTAAGTGAAATAAAAACACTAGAACGATATTCAAAAAAGTTTTAAAGTTAGATATAATAGATGGAATTTGTTCTTAAACATTGAAATGCAAGTATTTATTTTATTACCTACTCTTCGTAGTTCATCAAACAATTTTACAAGTAAACATAGTGGAAACAGCCTGTAGCTAGCAGGCAATCATTCAATGATCCCTATCAGATATCGCTCTCTCCTGTGGGAAATACTGTTTGTTTAATATGATTTGGCCGATGCCTACGACACGAGTTTCTGATCACGAAGAATAGCTAGCTCATTATAATACAAACACAACCAAAACATCAACAATATCTGGCGAAGTTTTGAATTAATTTAAATTTTACCAACACGCAAAAATATACAAAAATATTGATATATTATTTCGCTGCAACATTTAAGAATAGTTATAAATAGATTTACATGAAGAAGGCTAAATCAAATAGAATAGTGATAGGCACCTAAGTCAGTAATTGCGAATCAATGCAGTAGCTAGTTTTTCTTCCTCAGTTTGACTGGAAGAAATCGCTTTTAGCGAGAAGGCCGCCCATTGTACGTAATTCTAAAAATATTTAGTTAAATGTATTACTTGTTTATTTCTGTTGTACAATAAATTATTATCTATCTATCTATCTACCCAGTTGAAAATGAATATGAAGTATTAATAACATTGATTTTCACACACGTAACGTTGCGGGTTAAAAGTGAACTAGCTGTTTTGTAAGCTGTAACCCGAGTTTCGGACCGCAACAATCCTGATTAGGTACAGCACACATCAAAGGTTATATTTCTTCAAAATATTTTTATTTGTGACATTTCCATTTTTATTGGCATGCTAGGACACAGCCTGCTTCGATCGCAGACGTAAGTGATTTTGAATTTTCTGATGTATATTTTATTATCTGATTTTATGTGTGCTCAATATGACTACGGATTACCATAGAAAATACATTACGGTCACGTATCCTAAGGCTTTCTCTATGGAAATGTGTTACTTAGGTATACGTGGATATAATCTACTATTTTCTTGTATGATCTCATCGAGGGCAATGTTAAAGATAAACACAAAAAAAACATGATCACGACTGTCAGACCAGACGCTCAGATCCTTTGAAGATGTCTAGTGGGGTAGTGAGAGGCACGTCCAAACATTATATTTGGCACATGCCCACATTTTGCAGTAGTTAGCATACCATACGTGACAGGATGCAAGCCCATCGCTGCCTATAAGAATACTGATTTCCTCACGATATTTTCCGTAAACAAAACCTAATTATAAAAAAAATTGATAAGTAAATAGAAATATGTGTACATTTCACACAACGCCATGTAGACTCAAAATAAGCAAATTTTGTACTATGAGAATCTGATCTGAAAAATATATTTCTGCAATTTACTCTTATGACACCATGGAATACTGGTCGTAAGTTTGTATCATAAAAGCTATTGATTTTGTTATTTTGCCACTCGTATCTGACTTGGTTACTTACCATCGTAGGTGACTTGGATTAAAAGATTGGAACCAATCTTTAAATCCAAGTCACCTACGATCTCACAACTTAGGTACCCCTATACTTAGGTACTTCATTGCGATTGTGTTAATCAAATCCTTAATAGACCGACTATGCGCTTGCCGAAATGTTAGTAAACAAACGTAAATTAAAATATCCAGTTTAATTCTACGATTTGCTGTTACTTAGAAATTCACTACTATACCAAGATAATATCTTGTTGGTATATGAAAAATAGAACATGAAAACAAAAACCCCAATAGAAAACTCTTATACAAAAGATAATAAAAAATATGAATCTTTATGGAAAGCCATTATACAAGAGGAGGCATTGTTTGCTCAGGGCATGTTTTGGGTGGTCGTGGCGTGATTGATTCCACTGTAATTTCCATACGCGTGATCTGCTCATATTAGCCACTTTATACATCCACCAATGTAACAAGAACTACCTCAGCCCCCTCGCAACTTTCTACTAAGGACTATGAAGGGTGAAACTGCTTACGTCTAAAGGTCTAGATACGCCGGACATTTTCTAGGACTATACAATTGTACGACGGGGGCGACCTCGTGGCGCCTGCCGAGACACGAATATATATTTCGAAGCCTAAAAAATATCGCTATTTACTGGTACTTTGCCTACCTAATGGCATTGGAGATCAATTAAGATACCTACCTACTGTATCTGATGCTAAATTCAGCGTGTAAGTACCTTTTAAATCACGTAGTTGTTTTATGTCTTAGTCATTTTTAAACATCGTGTGGAAACTATAAGGTATACTTGCCAAATCCAATGTTTGCTCGTGTCTCTGACTACTCTCTTTAGACATTTTCAAGGATATAATCAAGGATTGCAGTTGTGATCCTATTTAATTTATTTATTATTTGATTGTACGAATCGCTATCTCATTTTATCGGACTAATCGGTATTTTATTGATTAAGACTTTCGCTGACTATCAGATCAGATCTGTTTGAATATTTTTCACTATATTTTGAGGACGAAACTAAATAAATTTTCTTTTAATAGTAACCCTACTCTCGGATATCAGGGGTAGTCAATCAATTCAGGTCGCAATCTACCAGCCAATGCAGCAGTTCTGTAACGCCAAAACAACATTATCAATTCTACAGCCGCACTCAATGGAGCTGCATAACTCTTTGAGCAATCAATATGTACGTGATCGTACAATACACGGGCGAAAAGCTGGTGACCAATTAAAACGAAAATGGACACAGGAACGCGCGAAATGGATTCGAGATAGAGTAATAAGCAATGGACATGACATGAATATATTGAGATTTCACGTTCTGTCAGATCTGGCCACTTTTAGGGGTTTCCACATATTTTTTATAAGTCTGTGAAATGTGCTTATTAACTTATACATAATAGACATCGTCTACTACGTATAAGTTAATAACAATAGTCAAACACTTAAGTAGGTTTAAAAATATAATTTGTAGGTATTATAATATATTATAATACCTACAAATATTGAACAATAATTTATACAGAATAGAATTATAATATTTTGTAAGCGTTAATTACAATAAAATAAATTATAGGTATTAAAACATGTACATTATTGTATTGTTGTGTGGGGTAAATGGGTCCTCGTATTATTAATTAATATTAGCTTATTGTTCCTGAATATTTTGCCCAACTATGTAATTTTTCAGAGCTTTTTACTTAAAAATCCAATAACAGACAGAATCTAACCAAAAAGACTTTCCAAATCTATCTGCGCATTTATCAAAGTTCATAAATTCCATGTCCAATTTGGTCCGGCCTTAGAAACTCAGCAGCTGGCAACACAACTTTTGGCCGCTCGTTTGCAGCTTGCCTGCATAAAAGGCTTTTAGGATTAGGTAGTGTATTGTGAACTTGTGAAACATTTTTATGAAACTGCAGCGAGTTAAAAACATCCCTTGTTTTGATTTGTTACCGTTGTAATTTACAGTTGTTATTGCATTGTGCGAGAACCTTGTTAAAAAATTAAAACTTTTGTAGCTTTTGTAGCGTTTTATTTATTGTATTAGAAACTAATGATTGACTTGCAACAACACCATAAATTAGTTTTTACACCATAATTTCATTTGATGGGCTAACCAGTTTTGTGGCGAAATAAACGTAAATAACAAGAAGAAAGTTTACCGTTATTTACGAAAACAGTCCCGTAAGTTACAATAATTTTCAGTTTACAAAACAAAACTTTATTTATCCTGCCTGAGGTATCTCCTAACATAGTTTCCGAAAAAGTTGTGTAAGTCGTTAGGGGTAAGCGTTCCAGCCGGCCACACTAATAACCTCCCGGGTTGACAGGCAACTGCCAGCAAATATTGTCGTCAATTTGTTAGAACGTAACTCGCAAGTCGCACGCTACTTAGGATTCGGGAAGCGCCCGGCCGGCCGGCTTATGGACACACGACCAATAAGAACAACTAAGTTGAGATGTCAGCCGATTAGCCCTAAGTTATCATGCTCTTTTTCTCTACCAATTTTTTTTTCATATCTGATATTATTTTAACGAATTAAGAGTTAAAATATTAATAAGGCAGTCCAACCAATTATTGATGAACTCAAAAACAGGGTCGGCTTCGAAAAGTTCCGATACTTTCAAAGTTTAGTAATCAACATGTAAATTCATTTTTAGCGGTTGGTAAGAAAATGTATAGACACATTAGGTATTCCACAGTCTACTTTATGCTAGGGCGACAGACGAGGCGGTAGGGGGTAGTGAGCCTTATTTGAGCCAGGCGCGCGTGACGAGAAAGTGGAAACTCGACTTATACCTATGTCGCGTCGCGTCTTCGCCTGAATTTCTCATCAAATGATCCCGCGACAATGTCGTTGCAAATCCCAACACGGGATCAAAAGATATTAGAGCCAAATTGAAGTCAAGAACGGTGATACCTAATTGCAATATTGTATCTACTGGTATAGACGCACGCAGCGCGCGTAGCAATACGTCGGGGGAAATACCCTAACATAACCTTTGTATTTGATTAAATAGAAACCATTAATTTTTCAGGAAATTTGTGCTTGATATATTTTACATTTTACGTGACTTTTATTTTACACTTCTCATAAAAAACTTCGAAAAGAAAGTAGAAAAAAAAGAAACAAAAGACAAAAGTTAGGGTACCTAGCCGAGTTCATAACAGAGTTGTTTTTCAGATGTCTTTCGGGCGGGTGGGTAACTTTGAAAGTGACTGTGCCACCTGTGAGCCAGCACGTTCAAATTATCCCTAAGCATAAAAAGTGACTGGATAACACAATGAGATCCTTCGGAGGCGGCCGCTATCCACGCGAATCATTAATTTTAATTCGTACCCCGTGACGACGCCCGTTCTAATGAATTATTGGGAATCGCTGGAGTGCCCCCTCCGCCCTCGGACTTCCTACAGTTTTTCTTTGGGACTTAGCATAATGTAAAAAAATGTAAGGCGACCTCGCTGCATACTAATTGCTTGTTGTGTCGCGTATAATTCAGAATTTACCGAGCGTAACTTCGGCAGCGCGAGACAAGATTAACAACTTTTACCCCTGATCGATCACTTAGCATCGGCGTTTTTATGAGCTCCAATTTCAAACCGCTTTTATTCCGAACTTCGAAATATGAAGTGAATTCTTGGAGAGAATACTCGGTAAGTAGCCGCTCGCTATGCGCTGAATCTTTGGATGTTTTAATGGGTTTTCTCATTCTTATTCTGAGATTACGGGTAGACATCGAGCGGCATACAAATGATCATTCAATCTTTAGGGTTTGAATTTCTGAATTTGGTCAAAATAATAGAGTTACAGGAGTTCGGAGTAGGCGCAGAGCATACAGAGTCGCGAATGGTCCCAACGGGTCGCGAGTACGTGCGAGCGTTGTCATGCGTTCCCGCGAGCCGGGGGCAAGGAAACTTGTATTTTTTAAACTTTTGCCTTCCCGTAAAGCCGGAGTAGGAAAGTTACAATTGTATTCTCCCACCTCCCTCCTTCAATATGTGACCTGTTTATTTATTGGAGAGGCGTCGGCGGAGTTCGCAGACAATATGTCGCGAGGAACCCGACCAAACGCACGCCCAGCAACGACTTAAACAAAACACTGTTTAAGCGGGCTGAGAAAGTAAAACTATTTGATTTATTAACTTTTAGTGCGCACTTTCTAACTTTTGTTTATCGTCGCTTCTTTTTGGGCAATATTGTCTATGGATTTATAGAGGTATCGGTTTAGACGGAAGGCTCTCCGTTCAGTATTCAGAGCGCAGCCGTCATTAGCCGGGCCAGACGTTGGATTCCGCAGAAGCTGTACGATTGTACCACGAGTGCTGCTGAATAATGATGACATTGGAAACTCAATTCCAACTTAATTTTATAGATAGGTACCCTTTTTACCCTCGAGACGATCAATGGAAATTTGACACTGGTTATGGATTGATGTTAATTGACGCTACCGTTTGGTCGTTCACAGAAGTAATTGAAACAGTTATCAATTTCAACTACGTGATTGAACAATTTATTTGATGACAACTTACTGGCGAAAAAATAATGGCGGATACTCACTAAACTGAAATTGAACATTCGATATCACGACTATCAATCGCAGTTCAATGTCTAGCAATCAATCACGTTGACATTGTCAGTGGCAATGGATAGTCTTGGAGGTACTTTAGGACTAGCTACTTAATATTGAACTGGAATAGTTTTCTGGGGGATCGGGTCTGCGTAAATTGTTGTGTTTTGAAGAAGATTATCATTGATTTTATGAATAACCTAGCCTGCCTATATGCTATTCCAGATCAAAAACTATACCTATTAAATTTAATAAAAATCGATTTAACTGTTACTGACTGCGTAAATAAAAATCAAACATCCAAACTTCCGTACTTATTTTTACATATCAGTGGAGTTTGATGTTAGCTATATTATTTGAAAACGAAGGTTTACACTGAGAAATACTTGCACGATTTAGCAGGTTTTTTTCGGACGTAGGTATTTATATGCTGGTGATCTGTGAAAACTATGTCAGCGATACCGAAATTCAGATCTACCAGACTACTTTATTTTTAGAAGAAAATAATTTTGCTTGTGAAGTCCAGTAATTTCTGAAGTGTAGTACCTGCTGAAAGCACGACAAAACATTTTCGAGTCATTAAAAACGGCGACCACTTGCGAATTCTTGCAAATCGAGTTCGTGAGTCGAGGCTTTATTTTTCTTTTGGCGTAGTTTCGTAATTAGTGACAGCGTTGTACAACGTGATCGTATTCCTATTAGGATTAACCAAATGGTTAGTAAATCCACGGCAACCGAAATGCCTTATGCATTTAACTTTCGTTGTTTTACGGAATGTTGAAATTTAAATACAGAATCCATTTTGTGTTCAAACGAGTTTTCGGAATAGCCAATTAGTTGTTAGCGCCGAGCCTCCCTCGTTCGCTTTCATTAGGCTATATAGTTTCCCAAATATCTGAGCCCCTCAGAGATATATCTTTTCGGTTGCTTTTCCATTTTCTTTTAACAGTCAGCTTATGCGAAGGGCGGAAGTAGCACAGTTGTAAAATTTAAGCGGTGTAGCGCGATTTGTCCAGCGGTTCGGGGTAGTGGCGTACTTTCAAAACGTTTTCTCGTTTATAACCATTTTCAAGATGGCTTGTTTCCTTTATTTAAAAATATTATCCGTCATATTTTCATGATATATACAAAACAACTTTCAATTAATTCATCATACTTTTTTAAATCAATAGAACCATTATTTTAAATGGTCCAACGTAAACGCAACTTTTATTAATCAAATCAGCATCTTAATAAATCAAACATCCTGAAAGAAACACCAGAAAATTCAATCTTAAAACAACTCCATCAACCTAATTAACCAACAAGAACCGCTTACAAAATTAATCGCAATCAAAGCCGTAACCTCGCCTCGCGGCTATTTATCCGAAAACAACTCTTTCGTTCGCCTTCTTATTTCATAACGCAATCTTCTCCGCTTCTTATCTAACAGCGAACATATCTCGCCCCCGAGAGGAAAATCGTCCAATATAAAATCGGTTTAATTTGCGCTTTTCGCACTCAATGGGATGGAATAATATCGGGCAATTTGGTTACCGCCGGCATAAATATGGCCGCGCTGTAATTGTAACGCGGGTAATTCGCGCCTCGTAACGACCGGGAGGAGAAAACTTCGCCAGTTAGGAGCTTCATGACTCGCGGTGAACGCGCAACATGATGTCCCGCCAGTCCGGGGTCCGGAACAGAGGCGCACGCGCCACGAACCTTGCCATTTATAAACTTTGACGCTAACCTTTTGTTTTAAATCTGAAAACCTAACGTGGTTTTATTTTAAACGCTGAAGGATATGCGCGTGATATTTTTGAGAGAAGAGATTTTGTACAAAATCTACCAATATTTTGCTAGGATACACCTTCTTCAATTTATTTTATACATAGACGCAAGCGCCTGCGCCGTAAATTTTTTGACACATACGAGTAATAATGGGCTATTTGACAAGATTTTGAAAACCATTCTAGATTATTCAGTAGTGACTGTGGAACCCAAACAAAAATATTATTTTCAATTCTGTTAAGTATTTGCCCTAAAAATGAAAATGAAATATTGTTAATTTAAATAACCCGCAAAAACGCTTCTATAAGCAAATGGTGACGCACTAGTTTCTGTGACGTTACATGCTTGTCAACAAATAAATAAACGTCAAGTTTTTCAAGGCACGCCTGCCTTGAAAAACTTGACGTATTGACAAGCATCATACGTCATCGTCGATTCGACCAATCCTGAACGTTTTGTGTCACGTGACTTGAGTTTAAAAATAGATCATTTTAATTATGGGTTTTTTTTTAATAATTATTGTTTATTTTCAAGTTCATTTACTCCATAACGCTTTATGAAGGCATAATTTACATAGAATACTATCAACAACACTTTATTTTTCATACTGTCAAATAGCCTATTGTACGTAAAACTGAATGTAATACTGTTTACTTTGTACACCAAGTTGTACCACGCGAGTTTAGCTGTGGGCTAAGGTTGTAGGAAGAAGATAGTAGGTACCCAATATTTTATTACAAAAGTTGAATAATGTTGATTTTTACAGCATACCAAAAGTTATCAAGCGGGATTTGAACCTCGGTCGTGACTTTTGAAATGTTTTAATAATCATAATCTTTTTAATTCCCAGATTTTTATAGCTTTAAAATATAATTACTTTAAAAAAACTAAAATATAAAAACGACGAAAATGTTTCGTTCAATCGAAAAGTCAAGGAAAAATATTCGAGTTTTTTAGTTTTATGAAGGAACTATTTATTAATTTAACTTAAACTATTCTCCACTCAATAAAAAAAATGACGTCAAAATTAGATCACCAGGTAAAAAAAAAAAAAAAAGGTAGACCCCAAGCCGTGTTTGTTGCCTGATTCTTCTAGGCTTGGTCGCGTGGAATCGGCGTAGCTTCACCTAGTTCCTAAGACGTTTCAAAGTGATCCTTGTGATTTTATTGAAATAAATGATTTTTGAATTTTGAATTTGAATTTGAAAAGATTATATGCTCGTATATAAAAACCGGCCGTGCGAGTCTGACTCGCGCACGATAGGTTCCATACCTTTAACCCACGCAGCTAAGATGCGTTGCGTGCCATGCACAGCATGCTCTGCAGCGGGTTTACTCCTTAATGGGTAAGTCATAAGTACTGATATAAAAGTTGCGGGATACTAAAATCGTGGCTACCAATGACTATACTCACGGGGCCGGCAGCGGGACCACTTGCGTATATCCGCGGATACCTATCGCCATTTAAGCCGTACCATTGCCATACCTATTCAAAATAATCACATTTAGAAATGTCTGTCGCCTAGCGAAGCGGGCACGGGTCAGCTACCAGTCAGTACCTAATAAAAAACGGCAAAAAAACATGTTTGTTGTATTGGAGCCTCACTTAAATATATATTTTGTTCTGTTTTTAATATTCGTTGTTATAGCGGCAACAGAAAAACATCATGTGTGAAAATTTCAACTGTCTAACTATCACGGTTCATGAGATTACAGCCTTTTGTCACAAGGACAGACGGACGGACAGACAGACAGCGGAGTCTTAGTAATAGGGTCCAGTAATAGGGCTTTTGGGTACAGAACCCTAAAAACGCAAAAAAATATACCATGTCGAATTGAGGACCTCCTTTTTCGTCGTTTAAAAATGAAAGCTGAATAGTTTCAAATATTCCAGTAACTACAACATAAAGACACGTAGACACACAATTGTAAAACGGCGGAGCCCCTCATGCGATTGCGGGAGCATGAATAACGACGCAAACGAAGCAATCTTGTGCTCACGCAGGCGGGGCTGGGCCGCCAGCGGTACAATAGCAGACAGCGAACTCTGCCACTTGTTTTATAGATTACTTCGGTTGCTTTATGTCCTACTAAGTATGTGTGCTGTTTGTGCTGCATTGTTTTTTTCTTCTAATATATAAATATTGGAAATTTTATACAGCGTCATCTAGGCCCAAGCTAAACGAAGCTTGTACTATAGATATAGATAGATAGATATTGGTGGACATTATCACACAGCGCCATCTATTTATTTATTTATTTATTATGGGTATCCAACAGTGATAACACAGTACAAGGTAAAATAAAATATAGGGTAACTTAAATCTATGCGTATCACTAATTACAGAATACCACAGCATGCGTTAAAATAATTAAGTCTAAAAATGCAGAATTGAAGTACAAGGTGAGCATGGTAGATTCGATTGTAAACAAGAAGAAATAGTTAAATTAAATTGAAAAAAAAAGAGTAGTTATAGTAGAGAAAAAAATTGAAGAACAAAATAATAAATAATTTTAAAGAATATGTGTAAAATACTTAATTTTATGTTGGCTTTATAATTTCCAACAAACACTTTTTGAATTTAGTGAGAGGATCAGAAACGTCAAGATCTTCACATTTGGATAACTCATTGTAACGTGTGCAGAGTCTTGGTAATGAAGAGTGTGAGCCCCAAACTAAGCATAGCTTGTACTATGGGAACCAGATAACTGATAGAATACTTATATACTTTTTTTTTTGTAAATACATACATATGATATAATAACACCCAGACACAGAACAAATATCTATGTTCATCACACAAATATTTGTCCTGGGTGGGGATCGAACCCACAACCTACAGCGCAGTAGGCAGAGCTACTACCAACTGAGCTGTGAGGCCAGTCAAACTATATGTATATATAGCAAATATGTAACCAATACTTTCTTTATTTTATTTTTTTGTATCCAATTAGATATAATTTTATTTTGTAATACATAAACGTGTATACATAATTATAAAAATTATAAACATACGTCTATACATAATTCGAACTCACAATCTTCGGGTTGGAATTCGCGGCATCCACGACCCCAATATGGCCAAAACTTAGACATTTTTAGGCTCATTTTTAGGCTTGATTTACTATTGCGGATAGCCGACAGTTAGTGATCTAGGATCTAAGTAAACCTTTGTTTTTTTACAAACCTTAGTGGTATATTATTTCATTTATTCTTGTAAAACTTTTACATGAAAAATGAATTGAAAAAAAAACAGTCAACCCCTTCCTCCTGGGAAAGTAAGGATTTCTCTCAGATGAACCATCGGCCTCTGCAGCGCTACTGTATATGTCCACTAGTGTAATAATCGGTGACCAAAACCACATTGTGTGTTGACAGAGACAGTTATCATCAGCGGATTTACGCAAGAAGATTTCTACGAAGATGTACCGTCAGCACAACAAATCGTGCAAGCACAAAACTAATTACAAGCAGAGGGCTCTTCTTTCTTCCACTTTGCTTAACGTAATAGAATAACGAATGTCATTTTCTTTTGCTCTGACCCTTCCGCGGTTCACGCCGGGAATGCAAAATTCCCGAAATTAGAGTGAATAAACCTGCGTTTGTAATTAAAGTCGGGAGATTCGGGAGTGTCGGGAGCTAGGGAGCAATGCCCGCCCATCTTTCTTGGTTGGCCTACGAATTAAGCACCGAATTGCTTTAGTAAAGCTACGGTTTCTCAAACACCTGGGGTCGGTATATTACAACCATAATTTTGAGCGGAGTCGTCATTATCATCTTTATTGGCAGCTCAAATAAAAGCCTACTGTTGGGTGATACACTTCCTTTCTCAGACTATTTTGTCATTATAATTTTGGTAATGGAGTCACGGCAGAAACCACAAAATATTTTCTTTAAATAAGGTTCAACCTTCAAAAATTTTTTTTTTCCATTGAAAAAACTATATTGAAACCAGTTAAGTAGTTTGGGTAACGGGTTGCGACGATGGGCTTGCAACCTGTCACATGAATTACTAACTACTACAATATGTGAGCATGTGCCATTTATTTGTACTTGTCACTGACTACCTCTTAGTCATCTTCCGAATCTGACCGCCTGGAGATCTGAGAGGATGTCTACCGTATTTGGGATTACAGTCATGATCCTACTTCACTATATTGAAATATCACCGCTAATTAACGGTGGCCTCTTCTTTAGAAGAACACAGCTTTATTCCAAGCATATTCCTCGCTCTCAGTTAAATGTAAATCACTTTTACTGTTCCGATTTTCGCCACTTAGCTCCCTAATCTTCTAATATCGCTTTTTTCTAATGTAAATTCGATTTGTTAGCATTCGTTATGAAATGCCGCCTTCTATGAAATTTAATTTGAGAAATAAAAGCCTAGGGTACCTATTAAAAGCTAGAGCCGAAATCAGAGTTAAACTAAGTATTATAACCAATAAAAATAGGAGGTTATCAATTCGATAGGATTTTTTTGTAATAATTATTATTATACTAGCTGTCTCGACAGACGTTTTCCTGTCAAATTATTTTTTTTTCCTCAAGAACCTTCTGACACTAACGATTACAACGAAAAAAGAATTAGCAAAATCGGTCTAGCCGTTTACGCGTGATGCTATGACCAAGGGAAATAGGTATTAATTTTTTTACAAGCTTTTATTTAACTTGCAATGTATGTATGTATGTATGTATGTAACGATGTATCTATGTTTGTTAAGATGGAATCTTGCAACTCAATTTTGAAGCAGTTATCCCCAACCGATTGAGCTTAAATTTCGCGTACTTATGTAACTTCAGTGACGACGCAATAATATGGTGACAATGAGCTGATCTGATGATGGAGTCAGGAGTTGTTAAACAGATACTCATAATGGAACTCCTTAGTAAATACTTCGATTGGGTAAAAACTTTGCATTCTTGTCAAGTTCCGATGACAATGCTATATGATGTGACAGCTTATAGCGCGCTGGTGCCCGATGGTTTGAATGATTTTACAAAAGCTTGTCATTGAAAAATATTTTTCAACAGAAAACTTATATATATTTTAAAATGAAACCGTTATTAAAACAGGCGTTATTCTGTTTATTAGAGCTTTGCCAACAATCAAGCGACGCAACAGTTAAACTAGGAACAGCCCTCGACCACTTCCGCCCGCCCAACGCCGCAGCCGCCCAAAGTCGTGCAAACACTCTTCAATTGCCATAGAGATGGGTTGTTGTCGATAGGCTGAATTTATCGATGTTTTTTTTCTAATAGTTTTGTGATATCAAACTCAAAGAGATGATTAACAAAATAATAATAAGTGTTTTTATAGAACTTATAAAGAACTATAAAATTAAAAATAGGATCAGGACTGTAATACTCAAGCACAGTATAAATCCTCTTAGATCACCAGGCGTTCGGATCATCGAAGATGTCTAAAAAGGATTGTCAGGATGCACGATGATGCACGAGCAAACTCTGGTTTGTGGTATCAACGACAGTAACCGCTATGACTCCAGTTAAATTTCACAGTAATCTCGCGTTAAAAAGCGTAAGAGGCGTATAAATAATTCAAATAAACAATTAATTCTTAATGTCTTGTTCGTTTTACTTTGCTGCGTCAAAGCGATTTGAAATGAAATGTTTTGGTTTTTGAAAAGAAAACTGTGAAATCCCCATTTCGACTCGACCTCGAAACCGTGTTTTGGTAGTTTTCGTTGAAAAAATAGCATTTAAGTTCGCCTATGTACGTGTTCTTGTATTATGCAATTCATATTTTTTTATCTATCAATAAAATTTCCTCGAGTTTACCTCTAGTCGAAGATTCCTCAGTCATCAGAACTGTCAACTCAAGGTTCCTCGAGATGACTTTGACATTTCTCGACAGCTTCTGAACGACGGTGACGGTTTGTTCGATGAAAATCTTCTCGGACTGATGACGTAATGATGTAATTAAGGAAAAATATCGATTTAAGATACCAAACATGAGATACATTCCAGGAAAATTCGAGGGGCTTCAAAAGAGTTTGAGTCAAGGTAGAGTTTAAGTCGAAGTTACAATGTGTATAGGGATTAATGTCTCGTTATTTTACTTTACTGCGTCAAAGAGATTTGAAGTAAAACGTTTTGGTTTTTGAAAAGAAAACTGTCAAGGTATCGAACATTTCACCACGCAGCCCTCAGTAACAGTTTGCAGAACGTCTGATTGCTTTGATAATCGCCGGCTGCGACGTTACAAATGACGCAAGAACATTGTCTCAGAACTGTTTCCAACAAGACACATTATTAGGGCGTTCCACTTTGTTATTTGCTTATTTTATGCGGACAAAGGATACGGGGCACTGCAGGCCTATTAATAAAACAGGGATATGTGCACCATTTGAGTACTAATGTTCATAATATTATTTCTAAGCCGACGAGTATGCATGAGGAATGTGATGAGAGTGAATGAAGCAAAATAAGTATGTTAGTATCGTAGTAAGTAGAAAGCCGTGATCTCTGCCTGAAACAAGCGTGATTTTATGTATACATGTATTATTATAACATTTAATTGATTCACAAGAATTATTATTTACTCTCATCTTTCCATTTTCTCATAGCTCCAGAGCAAAATCACTGACATATACATTTTTTTCAATCACATGCAATAAGTCTGTAGAAACGACCATGAGTCCATTTTCGCCCAACCTCCTCAGATGAGAGAATAATTCGCAAAATTCGCCGCGCGAAGTTTGTTCATGATTTTTCAACTCAGTGTTTTATGTTATTTAGGCGATGCTTCAAGACACGTTATTCTCTTTGAATAAATTGCGTTTATCTTTAGTTAGATAAATAAGTAGGTACTTTCAATTTATTAGCCTGTTGGTAGTAAAAAATACTCAAAGTGCAGAAACATACTAAACATAGCTAAGTATTATATTGGTACAAGCCAACAGGGAGTTAGCATGAACCACTATCGAATCGACAACGTATCGTCCAAAAGTCAGAACTGACACTTTTTGTATAGTAAAAGTGACAGAATTGGCATTTGGACGATACGTTGTCGATACGATAGTGGTTCGTGATCAGGCCACTTAGAAAGTGTAGGTTCACAAACCTAATTAGAATAACTTGAGACTAGTGGATTTATCAATAGTAGGTAGACCTAGCAATCTAGCTCGAATATAAATAGAAGTAGTAGTTAATTCCTAAAGTGTTATTTGGCAACAAAGTCACAGAACTCACGGCAGTAAGCAAAAGCAACCTCCACTATACGAGGTACAAATGAAACTCAGTTCCGAGCGGGCGACAGTGTAAAGTATTCGCCAAACTACGTTTGCGAACTTAGTAACACGGCCAATCGAAAATAGAAAGTTCCTCTAGCATCGAGGCTAACTGAGTAACTGGCATTCTTCACGAACTTTAGGTAAGAGTTGCTTCTTCTGGAAATTTATTCGGCTCCGTTTGTTTACTCAATCCTGTTGTTGCTTGGTTATTTTATCCTAATAATATTATAAATGCGAAAGTTTGTGAGTTTGTATGTATGTTTGTTTCTCAATCAGGCCTAAACGAAATAACGGATTAAGTTGAAATTTACTGTAGATGTAGATATAATGCTTGAATAAATAATAGACTACTTTAATATATGAAAAACATCCCAAAAACGATTAAAAAACGCAAAAGGGATGATTTCTGTACAGATGCCATCTGCCACTGGTGTGCAACAAATCTGACATCACAGACTAAAAACATTCAGTCTTTTCTATTCGATTGTTGAAATTTGACAAGACAACGTCTGTCACGGGTCGGCTAGTATTTCATAGCGTATGGCCGTGTATAAGCGTGTGGCGGAGCGGTGAACGGGGCGGGCAAACGACCGACGCCCGTCTGCTGGCACTCGGGACACTCGTTCACATATAATTATACTCGCATATATTATTTAACCCCGAACGACGGACTCCCCACCCCGATGGAAGTTCGAACAGGCACTCAGACGTACACATAAACGAATGGACTATGGGTTTTTTTACGTATTTTCTAAAAGCATTTGGCAAAACGTGACAGTACTTACGGGTGTATTCCCGTAACAGCATGGGTGGAAAATTGTCATCTGTCGATTTATAAATCGTTTAAAATAATTGGTAGGTACTTTTATGTGTTCCAGTTTGAAGGGTATGGTTTCCGGTACCATTACAGGCGTATGAGGCTTAAAACTGTTGAACCAAGTTCTGGATGTCCAAGTCCAGCGAGGTAGTTTTTTCAGATGCTCTTCATCATGAGCATTGCCCGCGACCGCGATCAACGGCAGATCGGTATTCGCCGATCTGCAACAAGAAACGTGGTAATTAGCCGTATTCGTAGTTAAAATGAATAACAACCACGATAGTTTTAATTCTAGTTTTTTTTTTTGTTTAGTATTTTGGCCACGATTAATACTTTGCAGCATTTATTTATTTATACTTACTTAATTATTTATTAAAATTGACTTCCAACAGCCTATAAACATGTTTAAGGTTATGTAGTGTGTGAACAATTCCGATACAAAAGCCAATTACAGGCGATCACAGCATGAACACCAAATGGTATAAAAAATTTCATATGTCTTTGGAAAGAATGGAGATGTTCCTACATTTGCTTCATTCTGGGCATTCTAATAAGTAGCTTTTAGTACTTCATCAATTAAAATAAAGTTATGCGACTGATATATAATATAAAATAGGTACCTAATACATACGGTAGACATCCTCTCAGATCTCCAGGCGCTTAGGTCCTTGAAGATGACTAGAGGGGATAGTCAGAGGCACGTCCTAATATTATATATTTTTATTATTTTTATTTGGTTGCTAAAACTCATCGATATGTGAATGAACAGATGACATGAACTGCATTGCATACCGTTATTTGCCAGCCCTAGTGGAGCAATTCTACGTGCATGTGTGCGTTAAGTTTAGTTTAGTTTGCATAAAGATGAACTACTGTTAGTTACTTTCTTCCGTATATATTTAGATTTTAAAACTACGAGCTAAGCACATTTCCTTACTTGCGCTTCCGGAACTTAAATAGAGAGAGTTCTAAGCAATAGTAGTTAGCTATTTAAAATAACGTTTTTATATTTAAAAGTCCCAAATAGTATCCTCTGTATCTTTGAGTCACTATTCATAACAGGTTAGGACATTAACATTGTTAAAAAACTCATTTAGTATAAACAAATAAATAAACACCCAACACAGGCTAACTTCCACACTCCATTTTCCACTCTTTCAATAGTTGTGTTCTAGGTATCAAAATCGGAACAAATATTATCAAGTTATGTCTTAGCGCAAGAATCGCACCAGTAAATTACAAGGCACCGACTCATTTGAAAACAATAATCTATATTAATAAAAGGCAAGACTGATATATCAGCGCCCAGCCTAAACCAATAATGTTAAAAGTTTGAAATGCTCTTCAACACAATAATTAAAGAAACCTGTGTTTAAGGGTTTTTTTAATTTCATCCCATAACGGGTAAAAACGGGTGTTACATTTTGTATGAATGTGCGTTTTTCTATGCAATAATTGAAGTTTGGACAGGACAACGTCGGTCGCTCGTCGAACTAGTAATATATAAAATACCCAATAATCTAGGGTAATGATAATGAATAATGTGAAAACAACTAGCCAATATTGTTACTATGAGTGGAGAAAACGATAAGGAATTACTACGAATATGAGGGGTAAACCTTTTCATTACCTCTGTGGAAGATATAACAGGCTCAAGGCTTTAGTGCTAGTCAAAAACAGATACGTACGAAATGTTGTCTAGAAGCACTTGCAGAATAAACGGAGATTTAAACAGGGATATTCCGCCCCGTAGACTGTTTACAAGCGCGGGTCATTCATGTTTCATTACCAATAGCTCTGAGCTCATAACTTATTCAGTTAGGGGCAACGCGTTTTAACATTCAATTTGCTACCTGAAGAAACGTTATGCTGCTGTAAAACAATTCAGTACTAAAGTATCCTAGCCACTGAAGCGTACGCTAGCTCCTAAACTTCTATAAATTGCTTTTGGCTGGATCAAACATAAAATAGAGCGGGCTACAAAGACTTACTTGTGTTATATACCTGAGTTTATAGACCACATAAGCAAGGATGATGTAAATGGCAATAATAACCCATTTCTTTATTATATTTTGTAAATGTTACAATAGCAATGAAAAAATAAATTCGAAGAGTCCGGAAATGAATCAGTCGACAAAGGCCTTTAGGTTGCTGTAAAACACTGTACTAAACATGCCATTCGATCGTCATTCTAATTTACATGAAGGACAGTTCTTAAACTTTATTAAAACACAAAATACATAGTAAAACAGTAGGTACATATAAAATAACTGACAGAAAGGGGAGGCTTTTAAACCATTGGCTCTTTTATTACATGTTTTGGTAAAATGTAAATAATGTAAATGGTTAAAAATGTACCTACCTAATGCAGAATTACTTTACAGTCTTGTAATACACATTCATTGAAAATAATACATGTGGATGTTATAAAATTACTTTCTAACTAGAACTTATGAGTTGTACTAGAACTTAATACTGGTATAAAATGAAATACGAGTAATCAACCACTCGTTTACAACTGGTTTATTTACATTCAATTTTAAGGCAGTCATAGTGCCGTTACAGAATAAGTTATTTTTACACAATTCTGTGGTGTCCAAGCTATACCTATAATTTCCTAAAAAACGATCGATCTTATTCCTTTTAAGTTAAAGTCTAAATTAGTCCTCCTTACTCCTAAAACTTCGGATATTTTAGTTATTTCTCTATTTTATTTCGCATATTTGACACAACAAAGTCTCATCTTAAACAACACCAATTTACATGTTGATTAAATTTAGCTTGACGTTTCTAACCTGTTACTTTGAGGTTACGCTAAATTAAACTTTAACTTGAAAGAAATAAGATCGATAGTTTTTTAGTAATTTTAACTTTAGCGTGGACACAACATAATCGCCACCAATATCGACTTTGTAGCCACAAGGACAGATTATTTATATTGACGTGCGATGAAGAGTTTACATAAACTAACTAAAATATCAAATACGTGCCGTGTATTTTTATGTATGTCAAACACATTGTACATTATTGGTTTAGTTAGTTAGTCGTAAAGTTGTTAGGTAGTAAAGGCAAGAAAGTAGTTTTAAGGAAGCTTGCGACAGGTATTGCGGCCCACACTACAGCCCTCCTTATTACGAGAAACAAACAAGTTATACGTTTCAAATTGAAAACTTTCCACCCCACTAGCCATTCTGCGGCTGTGGCCCATAAATTCCCGACAATTTTGTTTTATTTCGCGATGCAGGCACGGTAATAAAAGTAAGCTGGACGTGAGATAAAGCCTCTAGCCGGGATTACGCGGCCATCGCAATGGATCACTGCAGCCTGTGATATGGAGTCTAAACAACGGCACCTGACTAACTCGCCCCAATGTAATAACACTATTCGACCGCAATTCAGAAAAAAGGCCTACAAAACTTTATGGCATCGGCCTCTGCCTTCGACAAATAACGTTCTGCAGACACCTTGTTCCATGAAAGAGATAAATCCCTCTTAAACTCGACGCACTTTCAAAATCATGCCTATAAAACTATACTTCAGGTTTACGATCGAATATATACATAAAAAATATATGTACCTACCTCACCTCGGCTCACGAAATTTACTTAAAGCTCTTTCTAGGCGTATAAAATCCGATAACACTATTGCGACGGTACTTGAGAGACAACTACATTATATTTACACCGTTTCTACGAACACATCTGGATATCTTAGTACAGAAGGTAAATGTTTTGTATTTTTAATAAAAGCACAATATTAAATCTTTGTTTATTTTTGCTGCAAACCATTTGTGAATGCAAATTGTTAGAGCAGGTGCATTCTTTGAAAATCCCGATCTCATCAGAACGTGAAGTTGTTGGCAATTGCAGTGGGCGCATATGTGTGATCGTTGTTCTACGCTCATTGTACGTAGTCCCATTCGAAACGTGTTGTGTAAGCGGAAATGTAGCCAAATCCGAACAAAATGCTCTCGGTAGATCAAAGATGGTTTTACCCTCGAAGAAATAGTTGTACTTTAAGCACGAATGCAGTGCAAATGTTTTTCGGCCCTCAAGCAGGTTTCCATATCAAGACCACTTAGAGATGCTCTAGATGGTCTATTTGGAATGATAATACAAATTTAAATAGAAATTCGTCAAATGCGCAATAGCTCATCATCAACACGTTATTAGAAATTGAAATGCAAAGTTCTATGTGACCTAATGAAGTGTGTCCATTCGTACCCATAAGTTGCGCTTTAAGAAGTGCCAGGTGAGAGGTGAGAGCGAATTCTTTTTATGGCGACCAAAATAAAATTGCTTCTCCTGAGACATGGCTGACGATGGATGCAACCACAACATAATAAATAAATAACCAAGCAAAAATGCACCTTATCACCACCCAAAAACGTCCAACTTCAACTAACCACTACCTCAGAGCAAAACAATGCTGGATTACGGATAGGATTGTAAACAGTTGCTCTGTCCAACGGTTATGATCCGTCGTTTCAGCAACACGCCAAATTTGGTCCCTTCATAAAAATAAAAAGTAGTCTAGTACACAAGCTCGAGCATATTTATGTATCTTGGGTCTAGAATGTCGTCTTGCTGCTTTAAGTTAAAATTTTACTCAAGTTTTCTGAGAAATATAAAGCATAAAGTGCATACTAAGAAACTTTAATATCTGCTTTATTTATCACTCTATAAACTACGCTATTGTCGAAGCTCAAACTTAAAACATCGACGTTATTTTTTCCACTTGAACAAGAAGGAAACTGTCACGAGCTTTTATTATTAATGTGAATCAAAATAACGATCAATTTCTACCCACAATATTTTTCACCAAATCCGAAGCAGAGCGACGCAAATTTTTATTGGTGTGGACCCAGCTTAAACCTAATCTTTCAGTTTTGCAGTAAAATATCAAATAACGGTCAAAATATTTTCCTCTCTGCGCGCTCAATGGCGTAATATCCACAAAGCGAGCACCTAAACAATAAACCCTCCAATACTTAATGTGCGACAAGAAAGACCGTGGGAGCCAATTAATTTTTGCTGAGACCACGGTTTATGTTTCCCGGATAAATAAGGAGATTTACCGGCGACGCCGCGAGCCGCCTCATAAAATGGCTAGCTCGTAACCCGCCGTGACCAGCCAGCAGCCAAGCCCCAACTAAACAACCTCGATCACAAATACTACATTTTTAGTCAGTTATGATTTTTTTTTAAAAGTGAACCAATGGTATATCTATATTGTCACCGCACTTTGTCTAGACTAGACCAACAAGCTTCTTCAAATAAATAATAAAATATGTTTCGTTCCACGTTCCTTTAATTTAAAACAAGCCAACAAAAACTTCAGTATCCGACGCTCATGAAAAGAAGTAGGTATCCTCAAGAATATTACCTTTCTTAGCACTTTTCCGGTTGAATATATTCAGAGAACAGCACAACTTTTTATTTTTCTATTTAGAGGTGAGTTTGCTTTACTTACTCCCATAAAAGTAAGAAACTTTTCAATAGAAATATCATAAAGAAAGTTACTGCTCTGATATTATGTGGAGTGCATAAAATGGCAATGCGCGGGAGTATTTCGGGTGCATTTTATTAGAGTAGGCAGAGGTCGGAGCGTGAGGGATGAGATGACTACGCGGGTGGCGATGACTAAATAATGACCGGGATAACGCAGTTTTACTGCCGCCTCCGTGTTGCGAATATATAAATGAACTCTCAAGGGAGTGTTAAAGACGCCACCAAAGAACTCGCGTCGAAACAAGTCGGGCTCAGAGAAATGGCGCAGTAAACCTCCCCATCCGCTGAGACGTCATTTTGCTCCTTGTACACAACTATTTTGCTACAGAAAAAATAATAAATATTTGTCGTACGTACGAGTATGTATGAATAATCCAATAAAATGAGAATTTTAGGGTGTAACAAAAATAAATAAGGGATCAAACACACGGTATAAAATCCGAATTTTCTTCGTCGATGGCACCATTACTTCACCTGCAATATTATTTTACTTGGCATAGGCAATTCAGGTTTAGGTACCTACTTGTTCAACTTCGAATTAAAGTTATTGAAGGCAATCCTTCTTTTCTCTACAATTCTCGATCCCATCACAGAAGTTCTGAGAAAGTCGAAATAAAGTTCGCGTGCTCAACTCCGTTACCTGCATAGGTACCTAATTGTGTCTAGCTCACGTCGGCGTTCAAATATTAAAAGTTTAATTGCATTCCGAGGCCCGTTCCATAGCTATAAAGAAACTGGTGAGGCGCTACGTTGATACACTATTAATGCAATTGTTTGAAAACAGCGCGAGGCAATAAAATTTTAGCTTTCAGCGCGTTCACTTATAATGCAGGTTGAAGCCGAGAGCGGCGTTACATATTAGGCTAAGGTGAGTCTCCATCGACATTTTCAAACTCGAATATTTGAGCGCTGTCATTGGTCCGCTCCGCTCCATAGCTTTCGCACAGCTCCTCGTAAGTGAAAACTCACCCTTTCTCCAAGTCATTGTAAGCACTTCACCTCTCACTCGGCTAAGGTTCCGCTAGTTTTATTGTCAAAGTGACAGATGTCGCCATGGCATTCGTTGGCAATCTTCAAAATAAAATGCAATGGTACCGAGACCAGTGACTTTATGATCTAATTATATGGAGGCATGAATTGTTCAATTAGCAGCTAGTAGTATTATATCGAATTAATATTTCAAATCATGCCTTGCACCGATCCAGACTCGTGAAACCAGTTGAAACCAGCTGATCAATATTCGTTACACGTATTCAAATTAGTAAAATAGCTAGTGTGCATAGTATATTCTTCTAGCTGATATGAATGCTTTTTTCACCGCACTTCATGTTTTAACGAGTTTTACCAGTACCGACCTGCTTTCTATATAAATTTGGTTTTCAGGTATAGCGCCCCACTTCGTAGTCGCAGTCATAATTTTTCGCATTGCGGATTTCAAGTAAACGTAAATTTGTTTATTTTACGACTGAGGATTTTTGAGGAAGACGAGATTGTCCGTTCGAATTACCTCAGTGGCCAACAAATCCCACCTAGAGAGATAGGTACTAACTCCAACTTGGTAATCAAATATTCATAGGATGCGTTCTCTTCTCGAGAGAAAGCCGACAAAAGTACCTACCTGACAATTGGCTTGGTGGTTAGCTTCGTTGGCGTATGATTGAGCACGATTTCTAATCATATCTAGACGACAATGACGATGTTGTCGATGTTTTCTAACCCCTATACAAATTAATCTTAATTAAAAAAATAAATAGGATCACGACTATAATCCCCAAGTTCGGTTGACATTCTCAGATCTCCAGACGCTTAGCTCCCTTGAAGAGATCTAGTGGGGGTAGTCAGAGTTACGTCCAAATATTATAAAGATATGCCTACATTTTGCAGTAGTTATCATTCCAAACGTGACAGGTTGCAAGCCCATCGCCGCTTAGAATACTAACTGGTTTCTTAATTCGTAATGGCATTAAATTTTACTTACCCCGTTACTTGTTTCGTTATTGTTTTTGCATATTTTCATACTGTGAGAGCACAACCTACCTTGTAGGAATTAATGATATACCCAGTGTAAACTTCGCTTAGTTTCATCACGCAAAACATGGGATCCTATCATTAAAAAGACCCTTCATAAAAGTAGACATAGGCTCGAAAGATATCTCGAAAATAAAAACAAAAAGAGCTAAAATACGACACGGCGATTCATTTGAAGGTGCACTGCATTTAAACCGCAATACGAGGAGACGAAGAGACAAAAAGGACGGTCGTGGAGTGCCAGTGACAGCTTGAACGCGTGATCCGCCGTCTGAGGTATTACACAGGGACGTGCTAAGAGTATTTTTAGAAACACGAAATTAAATGTTTCAGTGCGAGTCAGTCATATGCAAGCTTGTAGGTAAATAAAACGGGAGTATAATAAGTAATTTTCCGTTTTGAAGTATTATTATATTATATTACCCACGCCATTTTCTTTAGAACAATCTGCAATACGTAGCTTGTAAACAATAGATTTTTCAAATGATAGAAGATAGAAGGTTTTTGCCATTTTATGCACTTCACTTAATATCAAACCAGTAACTTTCTATAAGATATTTCTATTGAAAAATTGTATACTTTTATGGAAGAAAATCAAAACAAATCACTAAATAGACTTGGGTATCTTCTAGTTTATTACAAAATAACAGAACGCGAAAGTTATTTTATTCAAAGAGCCGTGTTAGCCTAGCGGGGTGCTTTTTGATCTGTAGGTCGTGGGTCGAATTCTTTGATTTTTTATGATCTGAGAGCATGGAGATATTTGAGGATGTCTATCGATGTTACTTGGAGATTACAGTCGTGTCGTATGTATTCTCTAAAACTCCCTCTTTAGGGTTTCGTAGTTTATTTAGAGATATAGGTATGATAAACCTATGTCTCTATCGATATCCTATGGTAACTTTTAGCCAAAACTTTATTACTCACTTATAAAATACAAATGTTCAGGTGGTATGTTTCAGTTCGCCTCTGCATAGATACAAATGGCAAATGCACTCAGCATTATCGTTTGCTTCGCGTACGACCCAACTTTCTGGATTGTCTTCGCTGAAATCTTTCACACAAACGCATCACAAATTCCGTCCTTCTGTTCCACGACTCTCTTCCTATTGATTCAACTCAAATAAAGCTTAGGGCGTATTTTATATTTTGATAAATAAAAATAAAAAATAAATAGGATCACGACTGTAATCCCTAAGTACGGTAGACATCCTCTCAGATCTCCAGCCACTTAGATCCTTTGAAGATGTCTAGTGGGGGTAATCAGAGGCACGTTCAAACATTATATTTGGTACATACCCTCATTTTGCAGTAGTTAGCATTCCATACGTGACAGGTTGCAAGCCCATCACCGCTTGTAAGAATACTAACTGGTTTCCTCACGATGTTTTTCCTGCACCGTTTTATGCACGTGTTTTTAATGCGCATATAAATTGTTCAAACAGAACGCACGCTTGGATTCGAACCCACGACCTTCAGATTGAAAGTCGAGATACTTCCCACCCGGCCAACACGGCACAAATATGATATATAACTATTGTAAAATGTAATGTTTACTGCCTCTGACATGCCATTAGAAATCTTCTTTATTGTTAAGGGTTTTTTGAAAATAATAAAAATTTTGTTTTATATAGTGATTTAATAATTTATTTAAAATTATTGGCTAGGCTCAGCTTTATATAAGTAGAATAGTCAATCACTTAGTACTAGTAAGTTTTAATACTTATTTACATAAACTCAAACACTAAATAACATGTTACTTACGTAATACAATAATGACTGAATTTAACATAAACATAAAATATAGCTTTCTAATTTATTTTATCACATTTAAGTAAAGGATAGATATATCCTAATTTTTGTAAGTAATTTATTACATTGAAAATTTTACATTTTGCAATTTTTTACAATTGTCATTTATTGTAAAAAAGGTCGTTTGTATACAAAATAAGTTCTTTGATAAATTTACAATAAAAATATGAAGGTAGTAACTTAGCTTTTGATTTAATATTGCTGCTTTATTCCATGTTACAGACAAACAAAACTATAGTAAGTATTATAATGATCCGTAAAATATCTTTGGATAAGCATACTTAGAATACTTACAAGCGTTTATGAAATACCTATAATTACAGATACATTAAGATTACTATTGAGCCTTCTACAGACTACAGTTTATAAGGTACTTAGCTGAGCGAGTAACATGCTTAGACCGGCTTGCACAACAATCACTAAAAGTGGTAAGCAGCAAATTTTATTTAAATTTGACGTATTTGTATGATTTGACAACTTCCTAAATGTATTTAGCGTGCTAAACACATTTAAGAATGTGGTTGTGCAAGCCGTCCTTAGTGTTTTTCGTGACCTTTCTTTTTTGTGAGTGAGTGTGTACGTACAAACCAACGCCGATAAAGAAATCATGTAGCAACATCGGGTTAGTACCAGGAAGTCATAAACGCAAATGATCTTAGCATGAACTTGTCTAAAATTCATCCAGATTTTGAATAGCATTTCTATACAAGAGGTTTGTAATATAGAATAGTCAGGCTATTTCTGTTAAATGACAATATACCTTGGTAACTAATCATTATATTATTATTATAATAATACCGTCAGACAAAGTGTATTTATATTTTAGCAGTTATGAAGACTTGATAATACTCGTACAACACTAGTCAAAATTATTTTCAGACGAGTTGGTTCATAGTTTCATTACTTTATTTGATTTTTAGACAAGTTGATGGAGTGACCATTTGATTTTTAGACTACCTGACGGGTTAGTACCCTGTGAAATCCTGTCATATGGCTATTTCAATCTGCATAACTGACGTATACTCGTTCCATAGTACCTACTACTCATCTACTTACTCATACTAAATTACATCATTTTAGCTACATATACAAGAGACGTACACGAGAGAATATTTTTCATTCCTTCTCTTATACAAACAACTAAAAATTCATTAGAATATCGAACAAAAGGATAAAAAAAAATTCATCATATTTAATGTTTTCAAGTAGTTATAGCGTCAAAATCTGACCAGACTTTGCTTGAATATCTTAGCAACAGCTGATGGAATGTCTAAGCTTCCTTCATTCATAAAACGACGTAGAAATCGGTTCAGTCGTTTTGAAGCTACGATGCTACAGACATCTAACATACTAAGACCTCAAATCCCTCATTTTAGGTTTTAGTATAACTGAGTGTGCACAGCAGACACTTGCCTACCTAAGTACCTAGGTATAGCCCTGTTGTCACCCTTATCCAATAATTCAATAATCTCATAATCTCAATAGCTCATTTTACAAATGTCTATGTAAGTCCCTTTGTGAATATTATTCCAATAAAGGAATGTCAATTAACAAGGTCATGGTCTGCTATTTACCATGTCAGAGCAGTACCAAGTCGTTCTTCGGAACTCCTTTTCGCTGGGCCTTCGGACCTCGCCGGGGACGCCGCGAAGAGAGTTATCTGAAATTAAATCAAAATAATAAATACATGCAGGTACGTCTTTAGGAGCACCATATTAATAAGTAGGAAAAAAAACAAACAAATTGTGAGGACAAATTTTAGACAGGTAATAGTTATACCTATAAATCTTCAAGAACAAAAACATGTCTAAAGAGCCTGTATGTTAGTGCCATGACATATTGGTTGTTTTTTACGCTGGGTCCAGTTCGTTTTTGCGAAATCATCAACGCGCGTGGTGGCACCAGCTGACGCTGTGATTATATAATGGGCTTACATGCGCCGAAAATACGCCCAATCTGTAATAGCACTAAAAAAATCGCAAGTGATATCAAGTAATAGAAAGAAGACCATGCACCAAGATACTAACTAAATAAAAAAGAAACCGGTCAAACGAGTTAGGCTCGCGTGAAGAGGGTTCCGTAGGTACAGGTATTTTATCATCTCACGAATATTTTAATTAAGTGGGTTTTTTTTAATGTTATTTGTATTTGCCCTTTCATTTGATAAGTCACATGATGTCCTTTAACATTGTATAGTAATTTGCCAAATTCATCTATTTCTTCCAGTAGATTAAGAGAAAGCGGGCTGTGACAGATAGACAAGATAGTGATCCTATAAGAGTTTCCCATCTTCATCGGATGTACGGAATCTTAGATAGTAGGAAATGGCTTAAATCTTGATCCCTTTGGCTAACAAGGAAACTTAGGAAAATAAACTCAAGAAGTGCTTATAAGAACTGTCACCCAAGCTTTCCCTCACCAAGGCCGCCACGGAATAAAAATAAAAGCATATGCTTGAAAACAGTGCTGGGATTACTAACCTACAAAGCAATTCATTGGTGCTCTTTCACGATTACGAAACCCTCTAACAGACCTGAGGAGAGATGGTTTGCCAAGTTTAAAGTATATAAAAAAATACATTTACTCGTAATTCACCCGAAAATAGATCCCGCCATATTTGTCTATTGATATCTTTTGAATCACTGCTCAAATCTGTATAAAACTTAGTAGGTGGCTTAGACTTTCAAATTATGCTGCACCCTAACTAAGCAAAGCAATTTTTACGGTAGAATAGACAAAAATAGTTGTATCTATAAAATAAATGTAATCATGGATATATACAAATGTGCATTATCAAATGAATCAAGTCAAGATTTTGCCTGGGATACCTACTTATTTTAGACCTGCAGCAGCGATAAGTTTCGTTCCATAAACGAACGGTATTTTAAATATAAAAATAATAATTATCAACAAAATGATAAGGTAGGTATTTAAGTAAATACTGACATTTGTCGTCGTTTCTGGTCGATTCAGCTGAATCCTGGCTATTCATGGAGCCCACTGATATCCTCTTATTCCGTTGCTGAAGGAGAAGTTCTGAAAATAAATAAAATAAAAGTTAAAGGCATTCACTCTGATCATTTTTGGAAGCTGGTATTCAAAAGTACGGTCGGCGGATCTATGCTTATGTGAAGTTCAATGAAAACGGGTTAAATTTCTAATAGATTTTCAACCAACATTGTTTTTCAAAGTAAGCTAAATCATCCATCAAAGGACAGGCAGGAGGCAGTAATCCACACGGGAGCACTGTGGATTAGCGAAGTCGAAATGTCACTGAGTTATGAACCTATGAGTTTGAATATCGAAGTGTTTATTTTTGTTTTGTGTAGTGTCAAATTGTTGTACACATAAATTGACGAATAAATAAATGCTATCAAAAACATAACTTGTAAAAAAAGCCAAGTCTCGCAACGCAACTCAGTTCTTCTACCGTAAAAAGTTGTGAGATCCATGTAATACCAAGTCGGTTAATTTAGTCAGTCCCTACTTTAAGGGTCCTTCTGTCTTAAGTTATTACGTAAAGGTTAGCTAATTACGTAATAACATAAGGCAGAAGGACCCTTAAAGTAGGGACTGATTAAATTAACCGACTTGGTAATGAATGTAACTTTGTAATCCTATATATTTATATAGGGTTACAAAGTTATTTATGCAGTCGGTATATCTAGAAAACTGGATTGAAATTGCAAAATATTTAGGTTTTTCCTTGATTTATACACAAACCACTAATTGTATTCAAAATTTGAAGCTTCTATGTCTGCTAGAAGTGCCTTAAACTTTTGATGATCGGTCAGTGAGTGAGTGAGTGACAAAATAGGAAACTTTGACTAGTTATAATTCTTAAACTACTGGTTCAAATTGAATGAAATTTGAAATATACCGAGTTTATACTATGTCTACTTGGTTACTGAAAATTCAGGCTTCTAGTTTTATCCACAACGAAGTTATAGGGGGTCGAAAATGGCCTGAACTGCTTCGAGAAAAGGATGGTACGGCCGTGCCGCTTTTTGCTAGACTTGGCGGAGGCACTGCCGTGCCCCCAGATATGTGAATCGTAAACAAATTACATCATAGGACAATCATTACTCAAAGCGGAACAATATTATCTATGAGAAAACAAAGTTTTTACGTGTCGAACAAAAATGTTCAACCATTTACCCAAAAATTACCAATACCTACTCGTACCATGGCCAAATGGACTGGACAGAAATATAAATGCTTCTCGCTGAATAAATCAAGCCCCAAAAGGACATTTCCAATAAATAAAACAAACGCGATGAATGTTTTGCAAGAGACATTGAATATTGAGAAGTAGCGGCAGAAGAGGGTTCCGACGATGCGACGGCGACGGTTTTGTTGATAAACCGACTTACAATAGCGGACATCGGCTGCCGCTCGCCACGCCGGACAGCTCAACTACAGAATTATTGCTATAAACCCGACGATCGACCCGCACAAACAATAATAGTCGCTGGAACTTGCTCTAACTCCCACCGCAGAACGTCGTTTAGATATAGCTTAATGGACTCCAAATCAACAAAGCTAATGTCTCGGTCACACGCGTGACTCACATGTAGTAAGAAGATACCTAGGCATTTTGCATTAGACAAAAGACCATTGTGTTAGAAAACAGGAATAGCTAAACATAAACGCGACAAAGACGCTTTACGACAAGATTTAAACACCATTTAGCTCTTATCGCGCAATCAAAGTGCGGAATGTGGCGTAACAGAGAGTGCTCAAAACGATCATACTCCCCCCGCGATCTAATTATCCAAAAGGCCGTTCGAACGTATATGTTAAGAATAACAGAGCGTGTGAAGTGTGAAATTTACTTTAGACAATTTACAAAGCGTTGCATATGCGATTCCGTTTACAAAACAACATCGGGACGTTGTAAAAGAAATATGTGGAGTTCCTGGCGTTCCCACAGTGCAGCACATGCAAGTTGCCAACGAGTGTCCAATAAAAACTTGAGTCGACGACCCCGCGTGCGTCAGCCATGATAAAGGGCCGACTTCTTCCGTCACAATCTAAGAGTAGATACGAGTAGTACCTAAACAATTATAATATTTGGATGGCAACTTTCCTTAAAAAAATATTTTTTATGAAGAAACATGGTTAAGTAATCGCTAGATGCGTATCGTTTAATCATTCTAAGCTTTCATCTCTCGAGGTCCAGTTCATACTTTCGCATGCTTTTTCAATAGCTTGTTTTACTGCTCCATTACCACGTCCATATAGGGGCGCAGATGATGATCAATTATAAAGTTTGTCCGTATTAACTATGCGGGAATTAGTTCGGTTGCGTGCCAGATGGACTTTTATCAGTCAGTCAATTTTGTTAAAATACTTGTAGGGTTCTAGGTACTTGTAGCAGTCTTGTCGTATAAGGAAGTTAAGGAGGCGGCGCTGGAGATAAACAGATGGAGAGAGCTGCATCAATTACACCGACAAGTGCACAGCTCTTAAGTTAGAAGAAGAAGACTTGTAGGGTTGTTCAACGAAAATTCTTTTATATTGTAAGTAAAAGTAGAGCCTTTTTCTGAAGCGTCAGATGAAACATTCTACTCGCTTACTGGACGATATAGACATGTTTTAAATTATGAATTAGGCTTGCCCAGCACATGCCATTCTCTCAAATTATTCGAATAAAAAAACATTTTTTGATTTTTCGTGACCGGGTTTTGAATTTATGAGAATCGGAATCGAAAGGCGAGATACCTGTCACTAAACCACGGCTCAACAGACAAACAATATTATTAATTCCACTAATACAAAGTCGCACGATAACAAGATCATAAACAAATACGAGTAAGTCAACAAACCGACCGTATCATTTAGTATTGTGCGTGCTTGTTTAGTGCATAACCCTACGCGTGATTGCGTAACACCGGAAGCAGACTAGTACATACTCTGCAATACCCAGTAGTACCAACTTGATAACACTATTCATCATAGCGTTTACTATGAAAGCGTTAATCATACACGTGCAACCACCTTTTTTACTGATACTTTGTAAATTGTGGTTCGTTAGGCTTTTACGAACACAGAAAAAAAATGGGTTGCTGACGATTCGGACACAATCGGACAAAATGTCCGAATTTACACTTTTCAATTTTAATATTTTCTTCACTGACGATTCGGACACCACCAAAATATTGAAGCTGTTTTGTAAATAGAAAAATTGATGATACATTAAATTACTCTTAAGAAAAAGAGCGTTACCAAAACTGAGTATTTTAGGTTTTAATTAGAATTAGATGAACATGTTTCCCCATCTCCTGAGAATTATAATGTCAAAGATGTCATGTGATATTGATATTTCAGGTCAGTGTATAAAGAAGACCAAAGTAGAAGACCTCTGACGAAAAATTGAATGCTGATGCCAAAAATGTTTTGACGTGCCTCTGACTAACCCCTTTAGACATCGTCAAGGATCTAAGTGCCTGGGATCTGAGAGGAAATCTACCGTACTTGGGAATATAGTGATGATACTATTGAGATCTAGTTTATGCATTAGCTCTCTCTCGCTAGTTGCTGTACCTGGGCAAATATTTCATCTTATTTTTATTACCATACTGCCTAGATGCATATTTATGTATGTATGTGGGTTTGTAATATACTTTAATATCTCGTATCATCCAAACGGCTATGCTGATTTATATTCCTCTTATCAGTTTAAGTTTTTATATCCGACTGTACAAAACATTGGTGTCCGAATCGTCAGTAAAAAAAATATCAAAATTGAAAAGTGACAATTCGGACACAGTGTCCGAATGTAATGTGTCCGAATCGTCAGCAACCCAAAAAAAGGTAACTGATTTATTTTTTACAGAGATGAATAATAGATTTCTATGCTAATTACAATGCAAGCCCATAGCTATAATGGCCGCTAATTAATTAAAACTAGGTCTAAAATTATTATTTTTAAATTACATTTTGGAAAAGACCAAATTATGAACTGAAAATAAACTACTTTTGTTTTAGTTTTTTTCGGTTTTAATCGATACAGATTTATGGTCAGCAGATTCAGTTTCAGTTTTCTCTTTTACTCACTTTATTCATAAGCTTCTTAAGGAGGACACACATAAAAATCGTGTTCGTTACAAAACAACGAACCAAGATTGTAAACTCACCTTTCTTCTGCATAGCTTGCTCCCAAAGCAGAGAAGTGATCTCCTCCACCCAAGCGTTCCGGACGACCGAATCTGCTGTCTCCAACTTGTAGGACTTGAGGTTCCTTTTCTTGTACCATATCGTAAACTTGTGCGCGTCTTGCTCCTTCGCCGTGATGCCCAGATCGTCAACGGGGATGTGGTCTTTATAAATGAAATATTCTACGCGTAGTTGCTGAAAAACAAAGAAATATGTTTAAAGCTTCATACATATCTGAGTATGTTAAGCATGAAACTTGGAAAGTATCTTCATTTTATGTTGTATAGGAGACCTAGGAAAGGAATCTCAACAAAAAAATCAGAGGGGGAGGATAGTAGTTATTTTTTCAACATCCTATCCTAATAATATTATAAATGTGAAAGTTTGTGAGTTTGTATGTATGTTTGTGGCTCAATCAGGCCTAAACGACAAAACGGATTAAGTTGAAATTTGTTGTAGATGTATTTTATAACGCCTGAATAAAACATAGACTACTTTAAAATATGAAAAACATCCCCAAAATGATAAAAAAACGCAGAAGGGATGATTATGGTATAGATGGCGCTGGTGTGCAACAAATCTGACATCACGGACTAAAAACATCCATCTATTTGATTATTGAAATTTCGTCTGCCACGGGTCGGTTAGTTATCTAAAAATGAAATGATGAACATAATCGAATTCCTTCCACGCGTAACAAGTCACAATATCACACGTGATCACATACTTTAAATGATTTTTTTGATTTAGTGCAAAATTATTTAGTTTTATTCTGGGTTTTCAAACATCCATCTATCCACTTCCTGTCGCCAAGTAGCTGAAGCCGGCGAAGCGTGATAATCATCTGTTCCGTCATCGGCAAGGTCATTTAACTCTCATTTATTAACCGACTATTGTTACTTATTTTGAAACTACAGCATAACTTTCTGCAGATTTCATGATCATATTATCTTCGGAACATATCTTCTGGCCATTGTCGTGACGCTAAAATGGCATTAATCAGAACGGAACAATTTGTGTGTAAAAGCGTTTTAATTGCACCTACCGATTGCTTTGAAACGCTATCTACAAAAATATTATAAGATTTTTTTTGTAATGGATAAACTACTCGTACAAATCTAGTTGACAATTTAAAAAAAAATTGACTTATCGAAAAAAAATTAATAATAAAAAATAGAGATCCCGAGAAAATTGCAAGAATATAACTTAAGGTATCAAAAACTTGCCTATAATCTTCATTAGTAATGTAATTAGTAGTACCTAGTACACCCGTGCAAAGTCGGGGCGGGTGGCTAGTCTAGGATAGAAGAAACTTACGTATGGAAAATGCTCTCGAACTTATTAAAAATATATCAACTAGACAGAAATACATAATTCTTTATAACTGACGAAATTCTTATAACAATGATAGTTTCTGTCCGTGTTCACCAGCGCGTATTTACCAAGATGAATAACACGTGTTTGTATCATTAAAAATTTTTATGTAAATCCATTCAGTTATTACAATGTTTAGATTTAAATCATGAACCCATAGTAGTTGAGATCGAGACCAAAGATTTCCTTTAAGACGAGTAATAAATGTTAGTGAAACTTTTCACGATAGATTTATATTCCAAAGTTGGCTCTTCAAAAACACTAGTATCGTTTTTAATCAAAACTATGAATAGCTAAACAGTTTATTTTTATATAATTTGTTAGATAATCATAATATCTAAGTAAATTACAGACAGTTTCTTTTTAAATTAGATGGTTTTCAAGATAATGCAGTTTTATCACTTTTTCCGTCTTATCCGGGTAGACTCGGCCCATACAAAACGTCAAAAATTTCACTTATCACCTTAAATAGGTATAAATATATCTCACTGCCTATGACACTAAAATATAAATCAACAACATCCAACTTTCGCAATCTATCTTTAATTGCCCAAGTTGCAAGCACTCAAGTCAAGTTTTTTTAATGATCTTACATCGAACGAGCAGCGTTGTAGGCACTTTGTTTCCTAGTGGTTCTATTTTAACTTAATGGTACATGTAAAATGGGGGTAGCTAGAGCTGGCGACGAGACGCCGCGGTGTCGCGTCGTATCGCCCCGCAATAAACCACTTGCGTAATAACATAGGGCACACTGAAAAGCCAACTCATGCCAGTATTTATTCTTAACTTTAACTTGCTAGTATTATTTCTAAGTAATACCACAGAATAAATAGTACATATTACTAACAAATCTATTTCTTTCTCTGTGTTCATAGCCTTAAGGCCCTGTATGTCAACGATTGCTCTTATTCGAAACGAAAAAAGAAATACTTCTGAACAAGCCACATCTCCTATTTCTATAAATATATTACTTCAGGTTCCTACCTAGATTTCTATTAAGCTGAAAACATAATAGCAGAAACTTTTCACGATAAAGATATTATTTCAAAATGATACGTTTTAGATCGAAAATTTATGATCGAAATATACTTTGATACCTACTATTAAGATCAACTTGTGATTTATTGTTAAAGATAGGTAATATGTAGATCTAGATTTCTACTAGAATAGGTTTTTGATAAGTAATTATACATAATTTATATCATTAATTTATTCGAAAAGCAAAGGCGGACCACGCGCCGCCCATGGTGCCCCGTGTGTTTGTCGTCATTGCAGCGGTCGGTTGGATTATTTATCGAAGTGATTAAAGATGGCTACATCTTTATTCACATATACTATACATTATAAAATAGGAGATGTGGCTTGTTCAGAAGTATTTCTTTTTTCGTTTCGAAAAAGAGCAATCGTCGATATACAGGGCCTTAATACTGTTGTTAATAGAAAATTGCAGCTGATTCTGTATAAACAACATCTCGAAGAAATGTAAAAAGGCCTTACTGTTATTACTACTACGCAGTTCAGTCCCTTTAAAACATTAACTGTGTATGGATAACCTTAAACCACTCGTCTTGGGGTTTTTGTATGGCACCAGTCGGCGATGGGCTTGCAACCTGTCACGTATGGAATGCTAACTACTGCAAAATGTGGGCATGTGCCAAATATAATGTTTGGACGTGCCTCTGACTACCCCCACTAGACATCTTCAATGGCTCTTTTAAGCGTCTGGAGATCTGAGAGAATGTCTACCGAACTTGGGGATTAAAGTCGTGATCCTATTTATTTTATTTATGTTATTTTATTTTACAAGTCACGATTTTCGACAATTCTCATTGAAAAAATAACCATCAACGGAAATGCAGTATCTGATCGTTCTATAGCTCTGTATTTAGACTGTGATAAGGGTATTATATACACGATATCTCATTATGTGTAAACTGCAAGTTCACTTGGGACATTGCTGCTTAATTAGAATCGTTGATTTATTACATCCCCGTTTATAATTGATTTTATGATGATTGATACTGTCTTAAATTAGTACGAAGTACCTAGGCCTAGTGCATAATTTCTGTGTATGGGTAAATATTCGTCGTTGTAAGTTTATATTTCTTGTAGCATGGAGTAATTTTTAGGGTTCCGTACCCAAAGGGTAAAAACGGGACCCTATTACTAAGACTTCGCTGTCCGTCTGTCTGTCTGTCCGTCCGACTGTCTGTCACAGGGCTGTATCTCATAAACCGTAATAGCTATACAGTTGAATTTTTTACAGAATATGTATTTCTGTTGCTGCTATAACAACAAATACTAAAAATAGAATAAAATAAATATACATATAAGGGTGGCTCCCATACAACAAACGTGATCTTTTGGCCGTTTTTTTATAGATAATGTACGGAACCCTTCGTGTGCGAGTCCGACTCGTACTTGGCCGGTTTTTTATTTTTTACTAGCTGTGCTCAGCATGCGTTGCGATACTTCTTTCCAACCATCGTGGTCGCTCACACGACAACTTACCAAAGTGTTCTATAAATGGTATTATGTATATGTATGTACCTAGTATGAACCCATAGACAAAGTGTCTAATCATTTTTATTATATTGTATCATAAATTTAAAATTTCCTAGATAGTCCACTAAACCGTGTCTAACTATATAGGTATATTTACTTTATCTACAAGCAAAACCTAGCATAGCTACCCTTATCGTAACAGACGGCCATTGCGGTCGGTACAAAAAATGATTGATACATTTATAAACTTAGTTGGCGCTCTGATAGTAATGATTCATAGTAATTATGATTCATTTTCGCAAAGCGATTGTCAATGTGTTTTAATAAGATACACAGAAATTAAATACGAACCAATCAATTTGAACATTGAAAATAATAAAACAATCGTTTCTGTAAACTTTTAAGGTATTCATTACGTTTTAAAAACTGAAAAAAAGCGTATAAAGAAACTTTGGTTTATTTTTAATATACAAATAAAAATATAACGGAACGATTTTGTGACAATCAAGATTGAAAAGTATTTGAAAAGAAGAAAGGTTCGGTCTAATGGAACCATACAGACATACGACAAATTATACAACACTAGTTTTTAATTACCAAAAACACTAGTTTTTAATTACGTATTGTCAGTGTCTGTTACTAATTCAATTTAAGTTTTTTTTCGGTATTTTAAAACTATTATTGTATATCTAATTGATTAAACTTACTTTTCTATAAACAGCTGTAATGAGTACGAGCTTGTCAAACAGGAATATCCTCATGAGTTGCTTTCTTCTCCTTGCTGTATCCATCGCATAGAACTCGTTCTGTTTTAGCAGTCTGCCTTGGTTCAGTAGATTTAGGTAATGCTGAAAGACAAAAAAATACATCAATAATTTTATTTATATCTCAACAACAAAACATCACTTATAATGTACATGTTCATCAGAGAGTAAAGTGCTGTTGATTTAGAAAGTAGCCATTAGGAGACATTGTGGCTAAGAAACCAGTGTCTAAAGAGGCCACTTTGAAAGAGGCATATCTGTGATTATTCATAGGAATCGTAAAAAATCATACATATAGGTAGAACCGTAAATATAGGCCACGCGTCATCTTAAATCTACGCGATTTGACAAGTAGTTTTACTCAGATGTGAGACAATATTGAAAAAAAAGTGCGAGTCGGACTCGCGCACGAAAGGTTCCGTACCATTATCTATAAAAAAACGGCAAAAAAATCATGTTTGTTGTATGGGAGCCCCCTTAAATATTTATTTTATTCTATTTTTATTATTTGGTGTTATAGTAGCAACAGAAATACATCGTCTGTGAAAATTTCAACTGTCTAGCTATCGCGGTTCATGAGATACAGCCCTGTGACAGACAGACGGACGGACGGACAGACAGACAGACGGACAGCGAAGTCTTAGTAGGTAATAGGGTCCCGTGTTTACCCTTTGGGTACGGAACCCTAAAAACATCAAAACAAACACCGTTATCAATACAGGAACAGAATTACGATAAATTCGAATGATAAGACAGGTTGAGCCAATGTCCACATAAACGTGAAAGTTTCTGCTATAGCCGCACAACTAGTACAGTACAACAGTTTTTTTCTTTAGGTGTTTGTATTTGTAATTACCCCACTCTTCTTACGTGAAGATATCATTTTGGATACAACCCAAATATGTATACCTATATTCAAAATGCCTAAACGGTACATACCATCATGCCAACTATTTTATTAATACTAACATTTGAAAAAGCCGTACTACGAGCGTACCATAATTCGAAGCAGAGACAAATATGTCCGAAAACATTTCCACCGCATTATGTTATGTAAACCTTACTCACCGGACAGTCGGTAATGTTTTCCAACGCCATAATTTCATCGACAGCCGTTAGTACGCACTCGATCATAGTTTTTGCTAACTTCAAACTTTCCAGTGGCGTTTCCTCGTTGTCTGAAGACTCCCCATTACTGCCTCCAGTCTCATCGCTATCCACACTGAGCGTGGATATTCTGGAATCGGTCTCGCATTTCTCGTTCTCGTAGTTGCTGTAAGTCTTCACTAGATCTGCCAAGAAGAGTTTGTACCTGGGTATCCTTTGAACTGGTTCTAATAAGTAGCTGGATAAATCTAATCTGTCTCCTAATTCTAGTTGTATTTCCTGAAAACAAAGAACAAAGAAAGTTTGTTACTACTAACATTATAAATCCGCAAAGTTTATGAGGATGTTTGAATGTTTGTGTCTCAATCACGACCAAATGGTTTTGGATTAATCTTGGAATAAACATAGCCCTGGAATAACAAATAGGCTACTTTTTATAGCGGTACCGTGCGAGAGAAACAGCAGGCGGAAGCTAGTGTTTCATAATGCAACCCAAAGTTCGCTGAATTGTTCCTTTGATGAAAGTTGAAAATGTGGTACATTCTTGCCCTTTACCTTGCAGGATGGTTTAATATATCCAAAACTTTAACCACATGAAACAATTCCCGCCTTCCTGCATTTCATTTAATAATGTTAAATCTATGGAAACTAATCTATCAGCAATATATCCAATAGGTTCAAGTGTGTATGTAATATAATTTTATAGCCTTTCACCGGCTTTCATGTGTAAATTGGGTCGAATGATATGTGATCGCAATCGAGCGTGGGATAACTGGAGCAGAATTTGTGCGAGCAAGTAGACTGAGAAGGCTTGATGAAATAAATAGCGCGAGACTATTAAAATATAAAGACAAAAGTACACACTCGTAGCCTAATTTTACCTTTATCACTATCGAAATATTAGATGAATATTAATTTTGCAAACTTTCCTAATAACACCTAAATATACCTAGATATCGGCTTATTTCTGTTTCTTAACGTAGTATAAGTATGAGAATGCTTCTTTTCTTGCTAGAATAACGGTTAATACAGTTAGGTGGTTTTACACCTCGCGATTGCACGCCGTATGATCATAATAAGGAAACGATATCTTTATGACTTTAATGACCATACATTGATAATAATGCCCTACAATTTGCTGCGTGTGGCGGTATTCCGTATACCGTATTGTTTGATGTGAACATTCGAGTAAAAGTTTTAATCGTTTAGTTGAAGAAATCATTACTCTAACTTAAAAATCCCTAAGCGTCACTTACCTACACTACTGTTATAAAGAGGTAACATTTGTTTGTACCGGAAAAAACAAAAAACTACTGAACCAATTTTTCAAATTCTTAAAAATTAACAAGCTATATTATCAGCGAGTTGCTATCTCCGTGAATATTGCAATAATGTAACCTAAGGAAGGAATTCAAAAACAGCCTATACTATTCATTAGTACAATCATGCGAGACAGCTAGTAGTTGTAATAAAGACGGTGACAACGACAGTCAATAAAACAGACGCAATGACAAGATCTATGCATAATCTGCACATGAATCAATGAACAAAGTAACTAGGTATCTAATAAATTCCCACGACGTTTCATGCTTTGACAGTGGTTTATTTTGCCCAGAAAAGGAAAATGTAACTTATGGGAAAATAACAATCGATCGAATAACGCCGGTACCTGACTGCATTTAAAAGACTTCAACTCGTATTTATCAGCAATATTAGCTCAATAATTTTGCGTTCACACCGACCAATGTTTGGAAACACAGAGTGTGTTTATTGACAATAGCCTTCTAGCTGTAGTTTATTGATTAGTCATAGTACTAGTGTGTAGTGACATAGTATGATCGTATGTTGTTTTTGATAAGGGTTTCATAGGGAATCACCTTGATAGTGAAACGGAAGCCGGCCAGCGATAGTTTTACTGAAAATGTAATTTTTTGTTCATCCTACTTTCCGGCAAGGCGTGTGCGGTTGCAATATTCAAAATGAATCTCATTACATTTTTAATAAAAAGGGACTCACCTGAAAGAACATTTTGTGCTCGAATACAAGTCTCGTGGCTCTCCTATTATTTCTAGAGTACATAACGTACATATTGAACCTTTTTTCCTGCAACAAAAACGTGCTCATTTCAATAAACGAATATTCTATTATGTAGTTGTTGTTGTTCTGAGTAAATGCTTCACTCAATCAGACATCACGTTCAATAACCGCGAGCAGAGCACATATTTGATTTGGACGCCATTATTTGTTAAGAGCCATTACTTCAGTGAAATTCTCGGACTTTCACCGAGAATCGATATAAAACTACATTTCATGAGCAAGGGGTAATCTGGCGTTAACTGGTAGCTCTGGAAAGAATCGTGCATTACTAATAAGTTTACCATAACTCGTCCATTTTATATGGAGCTTCACTCAATTGAAGCGAGTACGATCGTGGCATATCAATGAATTGTAACTGAAGGGGAAATACAATCTAATAATAGTGGTTTGTGCCGATAAAGTGTAGAATCACGCGCTCCGTAGTCCGTGACACCAATGGTTTTTATGGAGATCTCGTTTGTAATCATTCATTACATTTAGGTACTTATCTGCACTAGAAGATGCAATTTCCCCATAAAAGCCTTGGCTCCGAGATGTTCTGAGAATTGTCTAGTTCTTTGACTAGATTTATAAAATTGAAAAGTTGTAGAAAGTTTGTATTGGCGCCATTCGTATTCGAAACCTCAGTTGTCAACAATTTCCCTCCATGTTTCCTCAAACGGAAAAATAAATAATTTATTTATAGTTTTACAAGTGTATTTTAATTTAGTCACGTATATTTTCTGTTCAATCAGAATTCTCTTGGTTTATAATTTGGTTGACAAAATTGGTATTTTCTATGAGTTTGTTTAAAGAACGACAATTTTCAATACAATAAGTTTTGAAAGTGAAACAATAGTACCAACCTCGACTTTCAATCTGAAGGTCGTGGGTTCGAATACCGGCGTGCATCAATGGATTTTTCTGTTCGAAAATTTATATGCGCATCAAAAACACTGCTTACAACGGTGAAGGAAAATATCGTGAGGAAACCAGTTAGTGTTCTTATAAGCGGCGATGGATTTGCAACCTGTCACGTATGGAATGCTAACTACTACAAAATGTGGGCATGTGCCAAATATAATGTTTGGACGTGCCTCTGACTACCTCCACTAGACATCTTCAAAGGATCTAAGCGTCTGGAGATCTGAGAGGATGTCTACCGTACTTGGGGATTACAGTCGTGATCCTATGACGATAGTACCAACTGACGTAAAAAAAGTTACTTACAAATAGTCTAAAACACTGTCCCAGTTTTCTGAGATCGTTTTCGCAGTCCCTCAAAGCAGGCAGGAATTCTTCGGAATGAAAGCGGAATATCCTCTCGATGTTGCCGAAGATGTCCGACTTCAGAGCCCGGAAGGACGGAGCCAGGTCTGACTTTGACATTTCGGGAATATAGTCTTCGACAACGTGTCTGAGCCGTTCCACATACACATTTTCTGTATGAAGTAGCTCGTTTACTCGTTCTGTTAATCGCCTGAAAGAACACAGTCTGTGAGTAAGACTGATGATGATTTAGATGACTAAAATCTATGAATATATTTAGAATACATTATAGTATTTTTCAAACTGATTTCGCGATGTTCATCAACATCTTCCTGCTCTTATCCCATTTAAGTGGAGAGTCTATCAGTCGTCATCTCATCACTTACTTCTTACTTACCCATACCATCTTTCACACAGTCCATCCATATTTTCATTGGCCTACCTTTACGCCTACCTATTCTTCTCGTTACATGTATTTCTTCCTTTCTCATGATTTCACAATAACATACTTCAATTGGGTGCTTTATTGTCTATCTCTTTCCGTCTTCTGGTTGTTGTATGTACCTACGAGTAACACACTAGAAACGTCGCGTCGGGACAAACAAAAGAGGTATGACGTAATAAATACCTGTTTTGAAATATTAAAATGATTTTCAATACGAATGAATAAACGGTCATTGACTGCTTGTCAGCTGTTTTGGTAGGATAAAGTTCTTCTTTAGCGTTGGTAAACAGTAACATAAACAGCTGTTACTAACTGACGGTTACTGTACCACCCAGACATCTAACCTTGGAACAGAAATATCGATATAGATATGGTATAAAAATAAAATAATCTTTATTCCTCTATCTTTATTATCAACTAGGACGAACTGTAACCATCAAAATATTCTAAAAAATATTACAAATGATAACGATTTTTTCACTTTTTTTATTAAATTATACCTACTAAAGTCAAATTTACATGCGGTCGGATAAGTAGAACAAGCGCAGCTAAGCCGTATTATAACAATATTGTTTTTGGCGAATTGTTTTAAGGTGATCGCAATTATCTTTCTAATAAATATCTAGGTATATCACTGGAAAACTGAGAAAAATAGAATTTTAAATATATTTTATTGAAATTTGGATAAGTGCGTAGAACGTCTGGCGTGTCATTTAGTAAATAAATAAATAATTGCGAAAGTTTGGCTTGTCGTTCGCATGTCTGGTACTATTCAGATAGATTATGACTTGAATATAAACATATGACACTTTTTAATAGAAAAAACGCTTCTATATGCAAATGGCGTCGCACTAGTTTCTGTGACGTCACAATATTTTTCAACAAGTAAATAAACGTCTAGTTTTTTAAGGCAGGCGAAGACATATTGACAAGCATGCTACGTCATCGTCGATTCGACCACTGTTTGCCACCATCCTGACCGTTTTGTGTCACGTGACTGGCGTTGAAAAATTGATAATTTTAATTATGGGTTTTTTAATAAATTATTGCTTATTTTCAAGTTATTTTACTCCATAGCGCTTTTCGAAGGCATAATTTACATAGATTACACACTTTATTTTTCATACTGTCAGATAGCCTATTGAGATGGGACGTCAATAATTGTATGAAATAACACGCAAACAAAGTCGCAGAGCATCTCACTGGTTAATAATTACATTTAAAAAACTAAAAACAAAACTGACTTCATGTTTATAAATAAAAATTGTAGTGCTATATTAACATACATAATGAAAAACCCAGGGCCCTGTTATCTGTGCCTTATAGGTGGTTTAAATTCGTGACGTCAACTCAAGTTGTTCATGATTTCTATTTGGAACGTATCTCGAGGGGGGGGGGGGCTCCGCAAGATCTAGGGATCAAGGTAGTACTTGGTGGTAATGGGACCACCTCGGAAGTATAACAAATATAAAAAATAATTTTTTGAAGTCGGTTAAAAATAAAAGTTTCTACACTACTCTTGACCAATCGTTCACTCGGGTGTTCATGCTAGGCTAACTAAATATAGCACGAATTGCAAGTAAAATTGTTTCTAGAGTCACTAATAACTGAGTTTCTAGACCCGAAGAACTTCATCATGGCTTAAATACTTCCAGAATTGATAGCTTTACGAGTACATTAACTTCGAAGCACGACACAGATCTCAGTCATAAATCACTAGATGTGAATCCCTTAGGATGTGAATTTTCAAATATCTATCTATTCCTCTCATTCTATAAAGACTAGTGGAAACCCGTCTTCGTTCACGTGAAGTTATATTCGAACGGACTTCAACCCCCGTTATACCCCCTAGGGGTTGAAATGCCGCAATTTCTTTTTAGTGCAATAATACATCCCACAAATTTCAAGCTTCTATGAACAGTGGTTTGGGCTGTGCGTTGATAGATCAGTCGATCAGTAAGTAACGTTGTTTTATATATTTAGATTCCAGCAAAAAACGATACGATAAGTCGTATAAAAACATCACTCAATAATTTACAGCCGACTAGGGGCTTAGAAATGGATTACACGAAAGTTAATTCTTGGTAACACCGACGCGATGTTCCTTGCCCCAGACTCGACAAATTGTTTACCTACACAAAAACTCCAACAAGCTCCCAAATCTTGTCAGACATTTCTCTCCATTTTCAACCGACTAAAATGAGCAGTCCCTTTGACTCTGAAGATTGGTTTTCCATTTTTTCTGGTTGTTTCTTGTTTTGTGATGATAGAGTTGAATGGCCCAGGCAAATAATACAGGGATTGTTTTGTTTTTAGGGTTCCGTATCCAAAGGGTAAAAACGGGACCCTATTACTAAGACTTCGCTGTCCGTCTGTCTGTCACAGAGCTGTATCTCATGAACCGTGATAGCTAGACAGTGAAATTTCACAGATGATGTATTTCTGTAGCCGCTATAACAACAAATACTAAAAACTTAATAAAATAAACGTTTAAGTGGGGCTCCCATACAACAAACGTATTTTTTGCAGTTTTTTTACATATAATGGTACGGAACCCTTCGTGCGCGAGTCCGACTCGCACTTGGCCGGTTTTTTCTAAATGTTATGTTACAGCTTCACACTATTGTTTTTGCTTCATAAGCTTATTCTGGCAATCGCCAAAATAAGAACCTTGAAGCGTTTTCCGCTATTTACGTAGATTTCGTAACGCTGTTGTTAACGTTGCACATACGTCGGAATGTTCACTTATTCTCAAAGAAATCATGTCTTACTAAATGAAATTCACACGACAATTTTGATACAAATCAAATGTTATACCATTTATTTATTTATTCTGCTGTTCTGTCACTTCACACCTTGCAAAAGAAGAATAAAAATATAATAAAAATAGAAATACTTCTGAACAAGCCATATCTCCTATTTTTATAAGTATATTACTTCAGGTTCCTACCTAGATTTCTATTAAGCTGAAAACATAATAGCAGAAACTTTTCACGATAAAGATATTATTTCAAAATGATACGTTTTAGAATTTATGATCGAAATGTTTTATATACCAACTATTAAAATCAACTTATGATTTATTGTTAAAGATAGGTAATATGTAGATCTAGATTTCTATTAGAATAGATTTTTGATAAGTAATTATACATAATATAAATCATTAATTTATTCGAAATGCTAAGGCGGACCACGCTCCGACGTGTGGTTGTCGTCATTGCAGCGGTCGGTAGGATTATTTATCGAAGTGATTAAAGATGGGTACATCTTTATTCACATATACTATACATTATAAAATAGGAGATGAGCCTTGTTCACAAGTATTTATTTTTTCGTTTCGAACAAAAACAATCGTCGACTGGGAGCGCCTTAATATCAATGCATACTCTAACTTATCCAGCCAAAGTTTGTGATCACCATGTTGGATCAAAAAATTATAATATCTAAATACATATAAGGACCTAGCTAGGTACCTACAAACAAACACACACAACTTTAGGTTAGGTTAAAATAGCCGGAGAGGCTATGCCACACTTTTTCAAAGTGATTTTCATGAAGTAAACTACAGAAAACTGTGCATTTGCAACTACAATCAAATTGGCGAAAACCCTACAAGCCCATCTCTGTTCTATTTGTTTGATTTAATTTGGTATACCTAGAAATTAGTCATAAGTTTTTAATACGTTAAACAATAGAGTATTTTCACAATACTGCCATCATTATTGTTATATCACGTCGAAACGTAAATACAAGGTAACCTTGGCATCCGCGCCGGCCGCGCACATACAAATACTCGTGTGACGTCACATCAACACCGGCTAAACTTAGAGATGAACTTGGTATCTACAGGTGTGTGTGTGAGTGATAAAAAAAGTATTTAGCATCTGTTTAAAAATCGATCGTTTAAGATTATACTCGTAAATAGAACATAGAGTAACTAAGGACAGCATATCTTTTCAGCGCGCATCGTTCTCTAAATCTGGTTCCTTTGTATCATTCAAAAACTGAAACTTTTCCGTTACAGTAGCAGTCATTATAACATTATCAGGCAGTACCTAATGTTGAATCTAATGCAATCTAAAACAGTTTGCTTTTATCCTTTCTTGTGTTGTTTTAAAATAATTATTAATTTAATTATTATAAAATTTTTAATTATTAATTTTCATCTTTACCGTAATTATTATGCTACAATCATCTCACAAGTGTTTGTTCATCGTCGTTTATCCATTTCATGTTCGATCTTCTTTTCATATTTACTAAATGCATAATTTTTATTTTAGGTGAATATTTTGACGTCATTTTATCATTTCGGGCTATGACGATGACTACTCAAGGTAATGCTTCAGTTGTAATTAGCCTTACAATATCGGTCGTTTAATACTAATTTGGTCAGTTATTTGACACGACAATGTTACTCATTAATGTAGGTACTAAGCTTACATTTACATCTGCATTTTAACTATTTTCATTAGGAGAAATATCATTAAAAACTCAGATTACCTAATAGTTGCGATAGTAGGTAGTGATGTGTTAATACACGTTCTAATTAGGTACTTACTTATTGAAGTAAATTTTTAATTCGATACAGATGTTTGGTATCTAATAAATTATGATAATTAGAGAATAGATATGTCTTGATGAGTCATTGTATGCCTAATCATAATCAACAACTTATTATACTTCAACACATTTTTTTATATCCGTGTAGTTTGTACTAAAAATACTTTTTTATTTTTATGTTAGCTTCCATATGTTTGTTTTTATAAGTAGAAAGATAAAACCTAAATCAAGCTGTATGTTTCATATTATTGTAAATATAAATACTTACAATGTGTTTTGAATCAAATTAGATTAAAATATTTAAGGAGTAAAGTTACTTTGGAATTCTACTAAAAAACTAAACGGACAAAGAAAGATATAAAGCAACAAATTCCGCCAATCTGCTCCCAAAGAGTCCAACCCAATGTAAAATACTCCAGTAGAAAACTGTCCTGGAAAGAACCTGGAAAAGTACAGTAAATTGGTACAATAAAATAAGAATACAATAGATAAGAAATGAAAATAAAATTAAATAAAAACTGTAAATAAGACAATAAAAATAAAATAATACAATAAACAAGATAATAAATACACTAATACCCAAGTAAACAAAATTAAATAAATAAATTTAGAGAACCTGAAAAAAGTACCACAAATTAACCGCACCTGAAAACTGAAACTATGAAGTAGATACTCTTAGGAAACTACTCAACAATTTGTTGCTTTATATCTTTGTCCGTTTAGTTTTTTAAAATGGATTTCCGCAAAGTCACGCCTGAATCAATCAATTAATTCTACTAATTAAGAATTTCATAGGTTTGAAACCTTTGAATCGAGTAAGTACCAATACATCTTATAACTACCTACTACTACTTGTAGGCACCATGTGTTCGCTTTATATAAATAGACGACAAGCTAACCGACCTTGCCACCCACATGTAGGTCCTTTAGTTTTAATCTAGGCAAAGTTATTTGTTTACAAAAACAATATTTGTTACACCAATCCAACTTATAATTCTTTACTTCGAGTATTAAGACGAGTATTAAATGTTTTTGGTGAATACAGAATCGTTTTTTATCAATAACCGCAAAACATACAGTTTTGTTTATTATGACAAAGATAACTAAGGATAATTTAGATAAATTACAGACAGAAACACGATTGAAGAAACTTTTCTCGATAGATTTATTTTCCAATGTTGGCTCTTCATAAACACTAGTTTCGTTTTTAATCAAAACTATGAATAGCTAAACAGTTCACTTTTTTATAATTCGTTAGATAATCATACTAGCTAAGTAAATTACAGACAGTTTCTTTTTATATTTGATGGTTTTCAAGATAATGCAGTTTTATCACTTTTTCCGTCTTATTCGGGTAGACTCAGCCCATACAAAAAGTCAAAAATTTCACTTATCACCAGTGTGTTTGTTGGTTTGACGTTTGACCTTTTTTCACGCAGCAACGATGCAACGATCGGATCGACATGATTTTGTGTAGAAAATTAGAGATATTCATGGAAGTGTGAAGCTGCTAGCAGAAGCTATGATACAGGAAAGCCGTTCATTCCTATTATTACGTTTTTAATGAATTTAAGTTTTTATGCTTGTGTAACTATCACTCTATACCTAACAGCCGTAACGACTAAACCGGTTTGGATGGAAAATTAAATAGTATCTTAATAGATCATAACCCATGCTCTAAATCCAAGTATATACCTACCACGTAAGCGAAGCTTATTATAATCGTATAATCACTACATAGTATAAAACAAAGTCGCTTTCTCTGTCCCTATGTATGCTTAAATCTTTAAAACTACGCAACGGATTTTGATTTTGATGCGGTTTTTTTTAATAGATAGAGTGATTGAAGAGAAAGGTTAATATGTATAATAACATCCATTAAATAGTGGAGAAATACTGTTATTTTTGAGGTTTCTAATATGATGTCGTAAGTAATTTCATTTTTTCCGCTTACATTGCAAACGCAGGCTGAACGCTACGAGATTTATCAAAATAATGTACTAAGTATTGTACACATTGAAAAGGTCTACAGAAAACTCCGCGATGGTATATGTCTATCTCTTATGGATATCCTACAATAAAAAAAAATTGTCATTTACTTTTTACGACAAATAATGGTTGCACCCGTGCGAAGCCGGGGCGGGTCGCTAGTATGTTATAAATACAGCGACAAGTACAAATAGGCAAAAGTATATGTTAGTGAAAAAGCTTGAATCTATCCAACCAGCTGTCTCTGGTAATGTATCGTGAAACCAGTTCGTCATATGTAACTATTACAGCTGGTACAAAGCCACCTTGCCATGCACCTTATGAATAAATATCAAGGTAAACCTTTGCGCGATGACTACTTTATATATTATGCACTAACTATATTGATATAACACTATATTGATTGATATTTATATAATGATTGATCTGTAAATGATCGTCCTGATCACAAGCATAACACGCTGAAGTTTGGATTGTACTCGTAGCTTCATTACCATGACAAATCCACCCACTACGAAGGTATTATTAGAAATTGGTACATTTGTAACCTCGGCGTAGTTGAGAAGCGTGGCAATGACATCCAAGATATCAAAAATATGCCGAGGTAATTATCAGTTACTTACGTTTAGTTGATATATAAAGATAGAAGAAAGAAGAGGTATAACGTAAATTCACATTTAGTTTTATCCTAACAAGCTATTTTCATAAGTTCTAGCGAGGAACCCATCTTATATTATTATCACCAGTAATATACGGACAAAGGTGGCTAATCATATTATCTACACGCAAACGCAAGGTAAAACAGATAGCGGTATCGATAAGTCCTGATATCGCAAATATTTTTCCTGCGTATCTAGAAAAAAATGAATGACCTCACCTGCGATATTTCTCCTTTTTCGATTCCACCGGGATTAATACTGGTTCTGCGGACTTGGAGACGCACCACTCGTTCACTGCACTCACTGTGAGGAACTCGCTATCCGGCGCGTGGCACACTTCCGAACCGAACTCATCTGATGACACTGTAATACTGTCGTACTTTTGGTACGGGATCATGTCAAACGAGGATATGGACTTAATGCTAACATTGTCATAGTTGCTAGGAGCACCAGATTCACCGGAAGCGAGGGACATATCATCATCTCCATCGTTGTTCTCGCCTTCTTCGTTTATCAAGGTGTCTGTTGAATGGTCCGTGGATACTGCGTCTGTTCGACCGTCGTCTGCGCCAAAAGTGTATTCTCTGCCGTTACTCGAACTGTCGTCACTACTGTCAAAATCTTCGCTACTGCTATCTTTTTCGGATGGCTCTGCGACAATAGTCTCATCTTCATTGTCAGATGCTTCAGAAGTCTTCAGTCTGAGTAGCTTTTCTAAATCGCTTTGTTTGACGCCGTACGACCAAAGTGTGTCGGCTTTCTGGTTTTGATGTGCAAGGTTCTCAGCTGTAGATTTTCTTCTCATAACGGGTGGCTGTCGGTTTCGTCGAATAAGTACTGGAGATGTGTTTGGCGTTGTACAGAAGAACCGATTCTGCACCGCTGTCGTGAGCGTCGTTGAATGCTCTGCAGATGGGGATGGAGATGACCTAATTTCAGGAACATTGTCATCGATTAAAGGCGTTGGAGGTGGGGGAGCAGGTCTGTGTGGCACTAATATATCAACTCCCGACTTTCTATCAGACACAAAACCTGAGGAACTAGATTCACTACTGATTTCGGAAGCGTTCGATAGTATAGAGTTCACTGAAACGTTGGAATTCCTATCATTTGATCTGGGCACTGGGTACAAATGCTGGAAGTGGACCTGAATCGGATTCACTACACTTGTTAAACTTCCCAAAAGTGGGTCCTTTGATTTCGCTAACGATTCACTCGAGCCGCTGTTGCTGCGAAAACTGTTGTTGATGGTAGTCCGTTCAAAGCGCATTATCATATCGCGAACACTGGCCGAGCTCCTTTTGATGACGACGTTCTCGTCATCGGTAGCCTCTTCAGAAGACAACGGTAGTTCGTCGTCATGTAGGCTGAAGTCGACCTCCTGCGTCATATTTCCCTTTTCTTGTATAAGCAGTGAAGAAGGCGCCTGCGAAGTGGGCAGGCGAGCTCATAATATTAACGCGCACATCGATAACACAAGACACGCGCACGACTGCGATATCTCAACGCGACTGACGGGGCGGCGCACGCGCCTTCCACTACCGCCGCTACCCACTGCATAATGGAATGCTACGGAACGCACATATAGTTCCTATATAACACCGCAAAACATAACATTTCACTAATTATGGTCTAAATTGCTACCTATATCCGCAAATGGACTACTGGGTGTTTATCTACTTTAAAAATGATAAATGGGATTTACCTCACTTTTACATCTATCTATAGAGTAGCATACCTATTCACTATAGTAATCTGGATATAGATAGGTACCTATAACCTATACCTACACGTAAAATGTACATAATTATTATATGTACCTAATGAGAGTGATTTCATTATTATCAAAATGCTTATCGCTATAATATTTATTTAAGTACCGCCATTACGTAGGTAGGTATTCGTTTTCACTGTCGTCACATCCACATGTATTATAAATATCATATTTACTCAGAAATTAACTAAAGCAAATGATTCTTTGACGAGTAGGTACCTAATTGCATTCATACTCTTTGATTTTGAATTGATTGTTGTAAATGTGGTCAAGCCAGATTGTGTGGCAGGTATAACCCTAGGTACCTAACCCTAAGTGATACATCGAATTTTTCGGATTTTCATATTAATCATATTTATTTATTTTAGCCTTTAACGTCCCGCTGCAGGACAGATGCCTCCCTCCCTTCCTTACGATTTTAAAAATAATCTAGGGGGGGGTAATAGCCTACTGGCGGCAAATGCAAATGCAAATGTGTAAATCCGCCACTGTATATGTGTATATATGTATTAATATATGGTGTAGGTAGGTACTTATGAGTATACGTATGTGTAATAATAGGTACGCTTAGTAATGAAATTGTTATTAGGTATATTAATATGATACATAAGGTTAACAAAAATATTATGAAATTAATCAAATTCCATCTTCCTAAAGGAGCCTTCGACTCCGAAGACGATGGCCGAGTTCTTCGGGATATTGTCTGTTCTCATAGATTCATCAGTCTTCGTTATTTCCTGTTGCACAAACCAGTCGCGGTAGCTCTCTACCTTGGCTTTCCAGTGATCTGCAAATTTTGTTACGTTTATTTCTTAGACAATGATTGTTATTATAGTTAGACTTTCTACTATTTAGTCTAGTATAGTTACAGTTATAATGTAAAGATGTATTTTATAGCACGATATTAAATACATCTCAATACATATTTCTATAGAAATCACCCCAAACCAAATGCATTTGCAACATCTAGGTACATGATATGGCGACCCCACGAGGACGTGAGATAAGGTGAAGAAGAAGAAATTGTCTGGAGACACGTACATTCCGGGATGTAATGTACTTATAGGTGCATTAGATCTGCGCTTTCTTCGATGTTAATAGACTAAATAGTAGAAAATCTAACTATAATAATAACAATTATCATTATTAAATCTATATAATCTAACTAATAATATAGAGAGAGTGCTACTTTAGTGAGTTTGTATGTATCTCCGGAACCATGACACCAATTTGAAAAATTATTTCATCATTTAGAAGGTTGTTACATTATTCCGGATGGATAGACTACTTTTTATCAGCGCACAGAAGCCAGTTACAAGTCTTAAAGAGTTTTGTGACCATGGATATTATTGCATAGGTATGTTGGACTATCAAAGAAATATATTTTTATATATATATATTTTTATATTTTTACGGACTTTACACACAGCGCCATCTAGTCCCAAACTAAGCAAAGCTTGTACTATGGGAACCAGACAACTGATAGAATACTTATATACTTTTTTTTTTTGTAAATACATACTTATTATACATATTAACATCCAGACACAGAACAAACATCTATGTTTATAACACAAATATTTGCCCTGGGTGGGGATCGAACCCACAACCTACCTTATATGACTGACCAAGACTGCTACATTATCCATTATAATCACAAAACCAGGGACCGAATAACCGAAAAATTAAGATACCTCTATTTATCGATATGACGTCATACCGATAAATTCCGGTATTCCATATATTTCAATACCTAAAAATATAACGGTACCGAAAAGCTTCTACCGAAATTCATAGTGGTATACTAAAGGTTGAATAACGATACCGCAATTTCTACCCAAATATTATAGGTTTTCTCACTCCCCCGCGCGGCGGGGAGCGGCGGCGGCGGCGGTCGGTGCATCAAACGACTTACTACGTTTGTTTTGTTGTGTTGTGTCAGTTTCAGTTGTGTGTGATGCGACATACGAACTATACCTATAGCGAACTGCAAATTCAAAATCGAACTCAAAATTTCATTACTTAGATGATAGGTCTGTTCCCTACCTACGTAGTAGGTACTGTATCTACCTCTACCTAGTAGGTATTGTCGGCGGATCTTAGTTTAGTTAGGTAAGTATCTACCTACCTACGTAAAGATAGCTGTTTGGTTGCGCGGCAGACAATTTTTGACCTTATCCAGTGACACATAACCATTCTTGCTGTGACACGGCACGTAGGTAGGTAGGTACCTACTGACCTTACCTGCCTCACTATGTTTTGTACCTATTGAATGTAGGTACCTGCCTACCTCGGTACCTACCCACCTAGGTAGGTAGGTACCTACCTACAGTTCTGCCAGCGGGTCTAGGCATTCGTGTAGTTAGCTGTGTGTACGCAGAAATGGTTTTGTGTCAGTGACACAAAACCATGATAAGGTCGAAAATTGTCTGCCGCGCAACCAAACAGCTCACTTCACAGATGCCAAGATCCACCAACCCGGGTCAGCCGGCTTATTTCGTAAAAACTATGTTTATCATGTTATGGCTTTCAATGAAGTTTAGGTGGGACATATAAATTGGAATTCTCATAAATTTTAGAGAATACCTACCTACCTATTTCACCTAAACTGCATTGAAAGCCGTATAGAGTAGGTAGTACCTATGTACTTTACTTACTATTAAAGTATAAATATTATGTGGTATGTGGTAGGTAAGTATAGGTTACCTAATATACCTACCTATAATTAAAAATTTATAATAGGTAGATATTTGTTTGACCCACCCACCTATGCACTGTTGCGTAGTGAAGGGTAAGACTAGGAATAGATGCCTCACTGTTGTGCGTGTGTAGTGAAGGGTAAGACTGGGAATAGATGCCTCACTTTTCGAAGTTTATATCGTATTTACTTACCTATCTACATATATAAAAATTTTGCTTTACCTACTGACTGACTGATCTATCAACACACAGCCTAAACCGAAACTTAAAATTTCTTCAGCGCTGTAGGTTGTGCGTTCAATCCCAACCCGGGGCAAATATTTGTGTGATGAACATAGATATTTGTTCTGTGTCTGGGTGTTAGTACCTAACTATATCTATCATAATTATTTATGTACCTACTTAAGTATAAAATTATTTACCTAAGTATTCTATCAGTTAACTAGTTCCCATAGTACAAGCTTTGCTTAGTTTAGGGCTAGATGGCGATGTGTAAAATGTCCAACAATATATATCTATTTATTTATTTATTTATTAGTTTAACATAAATCTATTTGTTATTATAATAACTGCCACAGATGACTAACTCCATCAAAATAAGTATAAATAAATATATGGACGGGCAGAAAACTGTATTAATTTGTGGGAAATGGTATGTGGGTTTTATTTATTTCTTCTCAATGTGTATAACCTTTTTTTAGGTAGAAAAAGACGTCTGTCATCAGATGTTTTTTGCGGCTTGGATGTTGGAATGTCGCAGAGTATTTTGCCGACAGTTAGCAAACGCAAAAAAGCAGATCATAGACGAGTTTCTAATTCATCTGATGAAGGATCGCCATCAGCCCCAGTGTCCCCTGTATATGAATCTGATTTACATTTGAAGAACTGTATGCCGTCGCCGAAAAAAGAAAAAGAGAAACCAGGAACTGAATGTGTTTTCGAATGCGATGATTGTGTCAGAGAAAATAAAATTGATAAGGGAAGTTATCATTTCTGTCACATGCTCTTGGATGAGCTACAATTTGTACGTCCATGTATGCGAAACATGGCGTATAGGCATATCTTAAAGATTGTTGACGCAGTAAAAGGGCAACATAAAATGGGCGAAGAAATCCAAGTAACTTATCCACCTTTTAAACACTAGATGTACAACAAAATTGATTAAAAATAAAAAAACTATGCAAATTTTAAACATGTATTAATGTTATCTTTATTACTTATTTTATATTTCCTACTAATATTATAAATGCGAAAGTTTGTGTAGATGGATGGATGTTTGTTACTGTGCAGTCGGCGGATCTAGGCACTCGTGAAGTTAGCCGTAGAAACGCACAAATGGTTATTATGTCACTGTATAAAGTCGAAAATTGTCTGCCGCGCATCCAAACGGCTAACATCACCAGTGCCTAGATCCGCCGACTGCACAGTAACAAACATCCATCCTACAACTACTTCAACTACTAAACAGACAGATTTGGTTGAAATTTGGTTTATAGATAGACTATGACCGGGTATAGATAAAAATTGTCCTATATTTAAATACAGGTCATAATCTAATACGCTAATCAGTAATTAATTGTTCTGTTGGCAACGTTCTACAATTAGAATTTCCAAAAAAATAAACAATTAAAACAATTTCGCTCTTATTCCTTTACAATAAAGTCTAAATTTGAGTAATCTCAAAATTTTAAATTTGGAATTATTTTTTTTCGTTTATTTCTGATGAACGAAATAAATAAGAAAATCAAAATTTCACTTTACTTTTATTGACTAGATTTACGTAAAAAAATAGTTAAATTACTTAAAACTAGCCTACGTTTTAAAACTGTCATCCTGAGGTTACGCAAATTTAGACTTTAACGTAAAGGAATAAGAGCGATGGTGTTTTAGGATTCCGAAATTTTTTTATGGGCACAATAGAATCGCCACCTACTTTAATTTAAATTTTATCATAAAGAAATAAAAGAGAAGTTATGTGTATTTATTAGGTAAATACCTACCTGCCGGTAATTTATTTTCCCGACATTTCGATTATGTTACTTACCTACAAATAATTACAATAGCCATGGTCGCGAGCAGACGTCATAGTCGGGAAAATAAATTAAAGGTAGGTACTTAATTACGTGATAAAGACCCGTGTCAAAATCTATAGTTAAAGGTAGGTAGGTACCTACCTACTGTGCGTGAACGCGTGCGCAACAGAACAGAACAAACAAAGTTTTATTAACCTGTGTGTCGCTCGATTGACAAAGACGTGTGTGTGCGTTCACAACAAACGAACTCGCTCTGAGTTTTGCCCCTCACGCGCCCTCCCCCCCCCTCCTCCCTTCTCTCATAGCCGACGAACGACACTCAAGATTTTTTCGATACCGTTATTCCATACCGGTATAATTTCGGTATGGCCCAACCGCTATCGAATAACGGTACCGTTATATTTTTGCGGTACCAATACCGTTAACCTCTACCGCTTATTTGAATCAGCAGTTTTGTGACAAAACTGCTGATTCAAATTCATTCATTGTCGTCGTCCCTAAGGCTCGTATTCAAGAACGACTATGAGAACACGCACCCACAGTAGACGAAATCTTTTTTCATAAAAATCGCTTTATGTGTTGTGCGACACTGCATAATAGTGTGACTAGAGGCACATTGTCGTGTGCCTCTAGCCAAAGTTGAGCTTTAAAGGCACACGGTAGTGTGCGCCATAGTGCCGCTCAACACATAAAGTGATGTTTATGAAAAAAGATTTCGTCCACTGTGGGTGCGTGTTCTCATAGTGTCGTTCTTAAATACGAGGGTTAGTCTCAGTACGAGTAAATAGTTTTTAACTAAACGAATTGATGGCTAATGATCCACTTCGTAACTAGTTATGTCTAGTTATCAAATAGAGACACTGTTCCATAGCTTACCTATCAAGTCTTGTATTGAACCATCCTCTCCACCATATTCAACGGGTAATATTGTCTTTGGTACAGTTTTGTAGAGCCCCTTATAATTCGTGTTATGTACATGTAGCTGTAATCGACAAGATAACAATGATTATTCAAGATAATAAGATTTGAAGGCATTGCGACATATGGGCAGTATTTTATGACTCAAGGTGTTCTTTCATCAGGCTTTTTAAGTTCCCGCCTTCGGTAATAAAAAACTGAAGTATGGCAATATCCTCGAAAAAATTAAAATGAAGTTGGAATCAAAGACTTAAAATGTATTTCAATTGTTGCTCAATTTCAAGGCAGGTAGCGCCAGATGGTTTTTGTTTTCTTTATTAATGAAATCCTAATAATATTATAAATGCGAAAGTTTGTGAGTTTGTATGTGCTTCAATCAGGCCGAACCGACTAAACGGATTAAATTGAAATTTGCTGTAGATGTAGATATAATGCCCGAATAAATAATAGACTACTTTAATATATGAAAAACATCCCCAAAACGATAAGAAAACGCAAAAGAGATGATTTCTGTTCTGTTTCCCTTATAGTTTTCCAGATTCCAAATTAAAAAAATCTACTTGACTCAACTTACCCTTTTCTTCATTTTGTTTCCTAAAAACATTTTGAACACCGAAAACACAGTTTCGAAGCCGGGCGGTGTGTTCAGAAAATGGTTCCCTCTGACACGAATAGGCATTGCCTTTTCGAAGCAAGTGATGGTCTTCTTCGCTAATGCTGGTGTCCACTGGCTTATCATACTTACTCCGACGTCTTTTAAGTCAACCACCACTTCCTGAAACGTAGGACAATTCTAATTAGCATTTTTTTACTAGAACGAACAAAAGTTAGTCGATTAAAGGCGAAAGATATTATGTTGTATGTCTCTAAAAAGGTCAAAAATTAAAACTATCGTGGTTGTTAATCATTTTAAATAGAAATACGGCTAATTACCACGTTTTTACTTGTATTGCTGACGTTTCGAGACATCTGAATTGTCTCGAAACGTCAGCAATACAAGTAAAAACGTGGTAATTAGCCGTAGATGTCTCGAAACGTCAGCAATACAAGTAAAAACGTGGTAATTAGCCGTATTTCTATTTAAAAAGGTCAAAAATTTTCTTCATTTCTCTTTTTTTATCTTTATTTCTTTCTAGCGCCTCCATGTTGGCGGAGTGGATGGTACATTTATAGATACTATATCCATGCTGACACTAAATAGATCCATTTTAAATTTTTTTGGGCTCGTGCACTAGATAATCTATACTTTTATACTAATATTATAAAGAGGTAAGATTTGATTTTTTGCTTATTTGTTTGCATCGAATAAGCTCCGAAACTACTGCACCGATTTCAAAAATTCTTTTACCATTAGAATCCTACATTATCCCTGATTAACATAGGCTATAAAATATTTTCAAAAACGTTAGGAATCCGAATGAAAATATCGATAATGTAACCTAAAGTGTAAAAAAATTACCCATAAAATCAGCATTACACCCATGCGACGCCGGGACGGACTGCTAGTCTATCTAATAATATAAAAAGAAAATATATAATTGCTTGTTACTTAATAAAAGCTCCCCACCTCACCAGCTACCGTGAAGTTGTCGTCCTCCATCATAAGGATCTCTGTCGTCATCAAAGCCACCTTGATTAAATCTGTGAGGTGATATTTGGCGGGATTAAATATTCCCAACCTCATAAAACAAGCTCGCGAAGAGTCTTCTTTGCCACACTTTCTTAGAGGAAGAAAAACCCTGAAAACTTAAAAATATCTAAATTTGATCTTACCTATCATTTGAACCCTCTCTCTATAACACTCTATAACCGAAATACCCATTAGGGTATTGTCAATATTGTAAAAAAAAATACTAAAACCATGTTGGCCGAGTTGGGGGTACACCGACTTTCAAAATGTATATGCGCATCAAACAACGTGCTTATTATGATTAAGTAAAACTTCATGAGGAAACCAGTTAGTAGGTATTCTTGTAAACGGCGACGGGCTTGCAACCAGTCACGTGTGGTGTGGAACACTAACTAGGTACTGCAAAATGTGGGCATGTGCCATACTCTGCATTTCTTAGATCTGAGCGCCTGGAAACTTGGGGATAATAAGTCGTGGGGGCTAATTTTGTTATTTTTATTTTATGAAAATCTTACCCCAGTTTGAGTATTTCTTGAATGTTAGGATTCATGGGATCTCTATTTGCGAAGAATTCCGGAACTATGCCCTTCATTGTGTAATACATGTCGAACTTCTCTTTGCTTCTTTCTAAACTAAATTTGCCCCCTCTTAGAAATGCTAAGAGCCATTGATCCGCTAAAAAATATTAACATAATAAACATTATATTCTTCAAAATGTCTAAAATCACTACATAGTATAAAGCAAAGTCGCTTTCTGCTTCCCGCGACTGTATGTATGTATGTATGTTTGCTTATATCTTTAAAACTACACAACGGATTTTGATGCGGTTTTTTTTAATAGATAGAGTGATTCAGGTAGAAGGTTTATATGTATAATAATAACATGCTACCCGTGCGAAGCCGGGGCGGGTCGCTAGTAATATATAAAATGTATACGATAAATTTTAACAGCGACATCTGTAAGAAAAGCTTACAACTATGTGGTAATGAACAGTCATGCGCGTGGGGGTTACGCGGGCATGAAGGCATTTTAAATGTGATACAAGTCTAATAGATGTCTCTGTCGCTCTTTTAATAATTTGTTTGTTTTGTTCTGTAAAATATTCACATGCCTATGATAATTTTATCTTAGAAGGAAACTATAAAAGAACAACACCATTAACGTCTTTGAAAAATAAATAAAATGTTATTGTATAGTCTAGAACTCTAGACATACATAGGTGCATCTAGGTAGATACTCGTTGCTATAATTAGGTAACTATAACATTATTTTGTAGCTAATCTACCCTATCTATACCTATTGATAAATTACTTAGGAACACTTACAATCATAATTATTATCGTATAAATCCTCTAGCATACCTTATTTTATCGAAAACAAATACTTATACTTAGGTGCGTTTTCATTTTGTGTTAGTAGGTACTAATGAATGACATGTGTCTATTGAAGTGAACTGTTACTTAATTCGCTTAGCTATTAGGTCAGGTGCCTACTACCAGTAATTTGGTCACTATTTTCCTTAATAGGTAGGTACAAACACGAAATAGTTTGAAAACTGGATAACTTGACAACTAAATCTTTTTGCACTACTTACTAGGCTGAACTAAATGGAGATGTGGCTGTTTTCTCAGCCATTCTTTGAAGGATCTAAGGTCTTCAGCTTGTCTCTTAGGGCTTTCATTCACTTCTTTCTCGGCCTTTTTCTTAAGCGCGGGACACAGCTGTCTTACAGTCATTTTCAATAATCTGAAAACGTAAAAATCTTTTTTTATACCTGGTGTTACTGAAAACTGATTTTGGGGTTTATACAAAACTGATTTAGACTTGCTTATAACTTCACCTCTAGACATCTTCGGATTCTGAGCGTTAGAGATCGTTATATTATGAGAATATGGCATGTTTAAGCGTCTAAACTCTAAAGTAGATCAAAAACTTGCACGATTTAAACCATCCGTTTTTAATAATTCAGAACAAAAAGTTTGTTTCGATATCTACATTGTGACCATTTATGCAACATTGGCGTTTTCCTGCTTTGCTTATTCCAAAAGTGCATAGAGTTCGGTATCTAGGTACTTAAATAATTTGGTATCATCGAGCAGGCAAACACTTAGGCAGTGTTGTCGATGTTTAGTACTAAAAACAAATACGGCGTGTGTAAAAACCATCCGATACTGTTCTAAATAAATCATGGAAAAATCAGAGGACTAAAATAGAGTTCCATTATATTAATAAACCCATAAAACGTGCACAAAATATTTATCCTTACCTAAGTTGATAGGTAAATATTTGCTTACATTTAGGTTGAGTTCCACGGATTGAGTTGAATCAAAAACTATTAGTTAGTAGACCTGACTGTTTCTATGATAAATTTAAAAACAAACGATACATTTTCAATAATGTAATCGTGTATGTCTACACTCACGCTGCTGAATGCAAACTAACCAGGGAAAACTAGTATCTACCATACCTACCAGAACACAGATAAACTATTGGACTGTAATTAGCGTCCAAAAAATGCTCGGTCGCATCTAGATCTGATTGAAAGATTTTATATAGCTACCTATAGATATCTAGGTAAGTAGGTACGTAGGAAATTTTCTTAAGATCGTATCTCTCTTGATACTTTGGTAATTATTCTTTATAAACATTGTAGGCACCTAGGTTGGCACCTGGTAGGTTCGTCGGTATATATCCGAAAATGTAGGTTAGCGACATATCGTGGTACCTATCTAGGTAAAAATATTCATTGTTTTGAGAATTAAAAGCGCCTACACGAAATAAAAAGCAATACCTAGCTACCCAAACAGATAATTAGTATCCAGGAGATTTATGGTAAAGGAGATATTAGTACCTATCTAGGTATAATATAACTGTATAGAAATTATACTAAGTAGGTAGGTATATAGGTAGGTACAATGAACATGTCAGTTATCCGAGACAATATTGTAAAAACTTATGTTTTTATTATCATTTAAAATAAAAAAAAATACAAACTAAATATAATACTAGTGTGTAATAATTATATTTTTTTTATCACATTAGAATATGCATAGGTATACTAGATGACTGTTTATCTCACGGCCATTAAATATTACCTACCTACCTTACGTCTAAAAGAAAAAGTCCTAGTAGGAATGTCCTATCAAAATACATCTTTGTTGACTAGTCAAAGTCACAAAAATATTTACAAAACGTTATAGTGTAGGTAAGTATTAGGACAATGCGTTTAATACCATCCGAAAAATCCACTACGCGGGCTAACAGGTCGTTTTGATTCATCTGAGTAAGCAGTTTCATCCAAAAACCAGTCACGATAACTCTCCACCTTAGCTTTCCAGTAATCTGAAAGAAAAAATGTTGAGAAAATTATGCTTAAAATTGTGATTTCGACAGGTATCGCCTGCTTACTGGTAAAAGCGAATAAATGCAGTTTGTGTCAATTCGAGTAAATTACATTTGAAGTTTTAAGTTTTTATTTTAACTAGTTCAAACTCAATAATTAAAAAAGATTTAAGTAAATTGTTGCATTGAAACTTTTTAGCTTTCATTTTATTTTCATAGTAAAAACTTAATTATTTAAATTAGTATACCTACAGAGAGGTAAACATTTTTTACGTTTTACCTGTAATTAGCAAATTTATTTTATCTTCTTAATTAAACGTTACAAAAGTACTAATCTGGGTTTCCTGTATTTTAAACGAAATACAAAATTATGTATAAGTTTTTATTTTTGGGGATATACAATAAAATATTCTACCACTAATTTTATTTTGTTTGATTTTAAACTTGCCTGTTAATTCCTGAACAGTCCCATCAGTCCCTCCATACTCGTTTGGTAATACAGATTTGTCTATTCTTTCATGTAATGTGTCATTATTACTATGCCATAAAATCTGAAAAAAAAGGTTGTAATCACTACATAGTATAAAGCAAAGTCGCTTTCCGCTTCCCGCGTCTGTATGTATGTATGTATGTTTGCTTATATCTTTAAAACTACACAACGGATTTTGATGCGGTTTTTTTTAATAGATAGAGTGATTCAGGAGGAAGGTTTATATGTATTAAACCTGTGCGAAGCCGGGGCGCTAGTATTTAAATAAACAAAGATTACAGTACTAAAGCAAATGTAGTCTTTTTGGTAAAATCCTGCCTATGCTATGTATAACTACAAAATCCACAGTTGGTATGAACTTACTCTATTCTTTATCTTGGCTCCCATAAACATTTTGAAAATAGCTACCGCACCACCAACACCGAAAGGTGTATTTATTAAATGTAAGCTTTTCATTCGCACGGATAGAGCACTATGCATGCACGTTGTGACCTTTTTCGCCAAGGCTGGAGTCCATTGCCACAGTAGCCTCAACCCGAGTCCTTTCGTATCAGCTATCACATCCTGCAAACCAAATTTTATTTTTGTTATTACTACCGCTGCCCCTTCTAAGGTGTAAGTACGTCAGTATTTTATAAATTAAAATATACTAGCCGACCCGTGACAGACGTTGTTATGTCAAATTTCAATAATCGAATAGAAAATACTGAATGTTTTTAGTCTGTGATGTCAGATTTGTTGCACACCAGCGCCATCTATACAGAAATCATCCCTTTTGCGTTTTTTAATCGTTTTGGGGATGTTTTTCATATTTTAAAGTAGTATATTAATTATTCGGGCAGTATATCTACATCTACAGTAAATTTCAAATTAATCAGTTTTGTCGTTTAGGCCTGATTGAGGAACAAACATACATACAAACTTTCACATTTATAATATTATTAGGATTTAGTTACTTTGGGCAATATAGAATAAAACAGGTGAATAAAATCAAGAAAATAAAATTGATTTTAAAACGACCGAAAAAAAGTACCCAAGTCGCGCATAAATTTTTGTATTGCAGTTGTATTGGATAGAGAGTAATTACCTCACCACAAACTGTGAAATTGTCGTCTTCAATCATCAAAATTTCAACGATCATAAGGCAGACTTTGATGTAATCAGCTAACGATTGTTGGGATGCGTTGAAGGGTCCCACTCTTGATAAGCAGATTCTCGGTGAATCTTCTTGCGAACATTTCTTTAGAGGGAGGAAAACTCTGAAAATGAGTTTTTAAGTTTTTACTACGACATTAGAAATTAACTCATCGATCTACAATATTTTTTGCAATTCTAGTTTTAAAATCAACACTAAAGTTTTACTATTTGCATTCTAATTACGATTGCAATACATCACAAAAGTCGATTTTTTAATGACACATAGGTAGGTACTTAGTAACTATTTATTTTGACAGGCCTCACAGCTCAGTTGGTAGTAACTCTGCCTTCTGCGCTGTGGGTTCGATGCCCTGGGTGGGGGCAAATATTTGTGTGATGAACATAGATGTTTGTTCTGTGTCTGGGTGTTGCTATGTATAATAAGTATGTATTTACAAAAAAAAAGTAAAGTCCGCCAATATTTATTATTTATTTATTTGTTTCATTTAGGAACCGAATTAGAAGATTAGCCACTTACCCTAATTTTAACATTTCCTGAATATTTTCATCGAATGGGTCTCTGGGGCCATAGAATTCGGTAACAGTTACTTTGTATTTGTAGTACATGTCAATCTTTCCTTTGCATTTATTTAAATCATGCTTACATCCTCTGAGAAAAGCGATGAGCCATTGATCAGCTGGAATTAAAAAAGGTTCGTTTGTTTCTAGAACTAAACTTAAACTAAATTAATAACTTAATAACTCCTGAGTTTTCGCAATGTTGTATCAAAATGTTTGAGATCGCGTTGCTTTAATTTTCGCTTCAAGTTTGTAATAGCGCCATCTGTAGGCTAACTCAATAAGAAGAAAGGTAAACAAAAGGTATGTTTGTAAGTCTTGTAAACTGCTTGTCGAATCGAGAACCTCCTGTTTTATTAGTTGAAAATGTGACGCGCCGAATTTGACATACATGGTTTGACAGAATGTAAATGTGATTGCTCTTTCAGCCAGTCTCTTATTATTGTGATATTAGAAGTTATCGTCGATGGAGTTTCATGAAGTTCTTCCTCTGCCTTTTTGCGAAGAGCAGTTGAAAGTGGTCTGATCTGCATTTCGTGTCTCTTATTTCAGCTTCATCTGAAAATATTACAATCCACCGGAACTTTAGACCACAATCCGAAATTCCTGATCTGTCAAATGTATAGGTAGATAAATACGTAGTAAATACCTATTGGATCTTCATTAATAACAAAGCACCAACGAGTAGGTACCTACCTACCTACCTAGATATTTAGTAACCTGTCTGATGGTAAAACACAAATACCTTAATTTTCATTTTCTAAATAATAATTTGACGATTAATATCTAATTCTACACTAAATAAATTTAGTCAGTGTTTAAAAAATACTCACATGCCTAAGCAGAAGCGTTCACCGAATAGGTAGGTACACTGATATTCAAATGAGCACAGCAAAACAATAAACACCACTACGGTAACAAAACTGACTGACGATTATATTCTAGCACGTGTATGATAATCGACTTTTGTTACAATGTTTTTAACCAGGTTATTATTACTATTTATTCAGTAATTAAAATAATTTTATCAATTAATATTGTGATAGCACAATACCGTAAATCTGAACTATACCAGCTGACTCTAAATACTATACTAACTAAAGTAAGCGATGTAAAATATTGTAGGTACGTCTGTGTGCTAACCTTGGATAGGGCAATGTAGTCAGATTACGCAGAGCGTGAATACAGCTTGATAATGAATACCGGTATATCTACAGCTATATTTTTAGACTCCGGATAAGATGAATAACAACAACCCAATTTAGGTACCTACATGAACTCGAAGCGAGCTCGAACCCAAAAAATCCAAGTATTACTTGGATTTTACTTCTGTTCTTATATGTTTTAATATATAATTTTAATTATTATCTAGCATAGTAAACATTATTATTAAAAGCAAGCTAAGAATCCATTTTGTATCTACAAGTTTAGGTTGTTATTCCGTTAGATGTCACTATAATAAATAAGTTTTGTGTATTGTGATTGTTCGCAGTTGCAGTTTCCGGTAATGTTGATGGAAAGTTCAAGTTCAAATTATTTATGTGTTGGTTTTTTTAAGTATTTTTTTTAGTTTGTTTGTAAAGGATAAACTAAAAAACTACTGGACCAAATTTTATCATTCGTTTACCTATCAAAAGCGGAAACATTATCAGCGATTAACATGGTCATATTTTATATACATAAAAATTGGAGATCCTCATAGAAATTGCAATAATGTAACCTAAGGTATCAATAATTTGCCTATAACCAACCATCATTAGTACCTACAGTTCACTTCATTTCTCACAGGTAGGTTCCTCGTTCATATCTAATTTTGATAGAAAAAAAATAACTTAAGTCGATAAACTTTTTTATTCATTAAAAACTTAGGAGGATTAGGTACTTACTTACCTACTTACATATTAGTTTTTTTTTATAATTAGGTACACAATTATCCGTAATCCGTAATTATAGTTTACAATTTCCCAAAGTGTATATAATGCAATTTCAAAACATATTTTTACTTTTTAGCATATCTATATCAATCTATATCCAGTTTTCTAAAAGAGCCATCTAATCCCATGTCCTTGTTGATCGGAGGTCCAATTCGCTTGCTCTCATCTGTTCCAAGATTTTCCTCTTCTTTCATCCAGGTGTTGTACTCTTTGAACTTGGAGATCCAGTGTTCTGAAAATTGAGAGTGAAAATGAGTCAGGATACATAAGACCTTGGTATTTACCGTAGGTAGAACCTGAAAACTCAAACACGACTGACTCAATATCTTAGCGAAAATATTATATCAACACCACAGATGACCAATTTATTTATAAAAATAAAGTAAATGAAATACTAAAGCACGTTCTAACAGCCAACATAACTGATAGTATGATGCTGGTTGCGTGCAACAAAGAGAAACATAAAAATTTGAAACAAACTAAAAACATTAATAAAATTTACAGTAAACAGCAGAAATTATTATTAAGATTGCTTTCAAAAACTGAAAACAATTGCACTTCATGGCTAAAAACTAATGCTTTGTTTCGATCGTGAAAGAAAAAATATTCGAAAGTGAACTTAAATAAATAAATAAATAAATACTGGTGGACATTTTACACATCGCCATCCAGCCCCACACTAAGCAAAGCTTGTACTATGGGACCTAGATAACTGATAGAAAGAATACTTATATACGTTTTATTTTTGTAAATACATACTTATGATACATACTACACACCCAGAAAAACCAAAAAATAAGGAACTTCGTTCCAAAAAAAAAAAAAAACTTACCAATTGAATTAGAAATAGTATCTCCGGAGCCTCCGTATTCTTGTGGGATAATTTCGTTAGGAATATATTCGGGCAGTTCATCGAAGCTTTTGTGAATTTTCAGCTAAAAATCAAATAAAATTGTTATTCAAGTTATTGAAGTTATAAATAACTACTAGATGGATGACCGGTATTTAATGGCCTGCAAACACGGAAAAAACGAAGTTTTCTAAAAATTAAACCTACCTAGATCGACTTATTGCCCTCTGACTAACCCCTTGAGACATATTCAATGATCTGAGCGCCTTCAGATCTGAGAGGATGTCTATCGTACTTATGGATTACAGTCGTGATCAGACTTCATTTCATTTCCAATAATAAAAGTAGATATAAGTCAAACAGTTTTACCCTTTCTTTGCCCTTTTCGTTCAGGAATCCAGATATGAGTGAGAATATTTTGTCTATTCCTAATGGGAGGTTCACGTGATGGCTGCCTTTTAACCGCAATGGCATGGAGTCCTGGAATCAATATTATCCATATTATCCTGCCATTATAGTAGTAACAATTTAATTTAATATATATAGCTATAACTAACTTAGCTTAGCTTAACACTTATCATAGGATAGGTATTTATATATAAATAACATCCTTACTATTATCATTGAAAAGTTTTTGACAGGTAAAAGAACCTTAAAAATTTGACCAGTTTTTTAGTTTATTACTAGCTCACCCGGCGAACTTCGTTTCGCTTTAGAATGTTAATTTCCCGTTCCCGTTCCCGTTCCTGTTCCCGTTCCCGTTCCCGTCCCCGTTCCCGTTAAAAAGTATCCTATGTCCGTCTCCTGGTTCTAAGCTACCTCTCCACCAATTTTCAGCCAAATCGGTTCAGCCGTTCTTGAGTTATAAATAGTGTAACTAACACGACTTTCTTTTATATATATAGATTTACAAAAAATATGAGGTTCTTTTTTGTCTAGAATGAATTATCAATTATTTTCAAATTGGTCAAATAGGGTTGAAAACAATTGTTCTTTAATTAAAAAAAAAACAATATAACATTAGAGTTTCAACAATTTACCTAGTGTTGGAAAAGGCTGGATCGCAGGTGTGATAAAGATTTTACCTGACTAACCGCCATCATTTTCCGGATCATCGACGGGCTAGCTTGTACCAAGTGGTTCATTGTACATCCTGTGTAATCCACCATTACTTTTGTTCCCATAACAGAAGCTACATCATCTTCCACTATTAAAATCTGAAAAATTATATATGTTGGTAGATATATGTATATTTACTTATTTATGTTAGATGTAGACTTGCTTTTAGCCATCGCTCGCACGATCTTTATCGAACAGTTTTTTTATTAGTTTAGAAAAAACAATGTATCGATCGCACGTTCACACGAACAATGCAATAATCGCATCGCAATATCGCGCGAGTGATTGTCAATTAGGGCAGTGGCCCATGTAAACGGTGGATGAACAAGTACGATAAAAGCATTAGGTATACTAAGCAGAGACTTCTATTGGTTTTAAAATATACCGATGTGTTCATTGATGTTTATATAACTTGTAATAATTTATTACTCGTCTCTACCAATAACCGACTTTCTCATACCAGTAAGACAAACCTGAACTAAGTAATACAACACGCACAACAGATCCGCCACACTGTTTGTTGAAGGATCATACACTCCTGGCCTGATCAGAATCACTCGAGGGAACAGCCTGCCCTTGGGTTTCGGAAGCACTACAACTGTCCTGTAAAAATGATTCATGCAATGGAAAACCCGCAATCAATTATTGTTATAGTGTTTATCAAGTTCTAATTGATGTAAAATGTAACGAAAGGTTGTTTTGATCGAATTATAGGTACAAATGCGGCAGGCAGGATATAGGATGTCTAAATCGTCAAAATTATTGTTACTTTATCGCTTTCATATTATTAAAAAAGTGTATGGTTATCAAAACAATTACTTCACGTTGCATAGATAAATAACAGATGTTACATATAACTAGTACAATAGGTAAAATTCTCGCCAATATTTGCCATGTTTCAAGGCTTTTTCAATGTTCTATAACAACCTACAGCGCTCAAGAACCAACCCGACTCTGAAGAAGTCTAAAAATTCCGATGAACTTGGCTTGATCCTCAACGTTACGTCTGGGATTGTGGTTCTCAATGTGTAGTACATGTCAAGTTTGTGTTTGACTCTCTCTAGACTGAACTTGCATCCTCTCAGCATAGCTACCAGCCATTGGTCTTCTGGAATTATTTAAAACACAACTAAGTTTATCAAACAAAAGAAACGATCTAGCTATAGGTACAGCTAATCAAAGACTTGTTATATAATAACAAACCGGTTAAAGTAACCAGCTAAGTAGGAAAATTTATATTTTATTAGATAGCGTTCGGTCAAGTGTGAACGACTATCTACAATCAATAATCAAATATAGTTTAGTATCATATACTTACCTAGTTAGGTACCTATACCTTGCTGGAAGGCATACACGGCCAAAGTAGATAGGACTTACTTTCGAATCAAATATAATTGAATGTACAAACTATCCTTACCTGTCCTTGCTTTCAAATGAGGTTGTTTCGCGATCCATTCCTTCAAATTCTGCAAATCGTTCTCAATCTGACTTGCATTCTCATTCAGTTCTTCTGCAGCTATCTTAGCAAGATCCGGTGGTAGTTCACGATACATTATATTGTAAAAGAATAAAAGTAAACGCGTCGATTGTGAAGTAGAGTGAATTGTTTAGTACAATTACCTATCGACTGTTTGCGCCGCCGACCGACGTCGCTGTATCGACTAAGAGATAGCGCTTCGTTGTTATCATTATCAGGTAGGTAGTTTCATACGTACCTGTACCTTTGTAACACACTCAATAAATAAACCATTATACTGAACAATAGTAAATTGCATGAATCACGACTACAGGTGAAGACTTTTCAAACTGTTTATGTCTGTGGTCCAAAAAAAAACTATCATTATAATAGTCCAAATGATTTTGATGCTACGCTAATTTTGACTTTATCTTAAAAGAAATAAGAGCGATCGTATTTTACAATTTTTTTATCAGTTAGTGGAAACAACAGAATTGTCACCATTATCATGTTCTGTATCCGGGACACAGAACATACATATACCTAAAAGTAGACCAGTATCCATCAAACAAATGTTTATCCTGGGTCGCAAATGAACCCTCAACCTACGGCACAAGGTAACTGCAGAAAAAAGGTAACTGCAGAAAACAGTCGACTGCAATCAACTGCACGTAGGTAACATTACCCTAACAAGGAAAATACAGCACAATCTCGAACATGTTTTTTTACCTGATGAATACAAGGACATCTGATACAAGCAAAAAACTAGCATTGTCCTTTCAAAAATCGTTGTCATCAAGTAAGGTCTTATAAAGCTAGGTACTTACTAAAAATGGTGATCCAACAAAAAAAAACTATTTAAATGTAGTTTAAATTTTTTTTTTTTATTTTAACTTGTGAAACGAAATATTATAAAAGTTGTAAGTTGAGTTTGTTCTTTTTAATGTATTTTTTTCTTATTTTCAATTATTCGGGCTTCAGTCGACTTGCAGCTGTCTAAAAGATCCTTCTACTCCGAATTGAGTTCCCTCAGAGGGTCTATCGAGCCTTTTAGATTCATCAGTGCCGTACTGGGCATCTTCTTCGTACCATCCGCGGTACTCTTCGAACTTAATTAGCCAGTCATCTGGAAATTCATCAATCCTTTATTTCAATGCGAAAGTAAATTTGTTTTTGCACACAGTTTTTTTTTTCACACTGCATCAGCGTAACGGATCAGCACTCTGCCGGCCTATGAAATATCTCTATGTAAAAAAGTTCATATCGATGAATATCAAAAGTAATTACGGTCGTTCCATCGTTCAAACTATAGTCAAAATGATGTAACTTTAAAAATAATATTGTATAGAGAAACCTGGGGTCTACTCGCGAACCGAAAACTATATTTTGTAATATAGTTTTCGGTTCGCGAGGAGAGATCCTAGTAGAGTAGAGTCCCCAGGTTTCTCTAGACCCAAAGAATTATCCGAATAAAATGTAGCCTGTAAGTAACTCTGTCTCACTAGGGGGTTTACTATTATTATCACTACTCATAAATAGTATCAAACATTATCAAGCGATACTACGGATGAGTACTTATTGATACAGACAGGGCTATTAATAAATTAAATCTGTCAGATACCGATTATTTCCTGTATAGTGCCTCCGTTTCCACCATACTCTTCTGGTAGAATGTCCTTTGAAATATATTCGTGTAATTCGTCGAAATCACCACTGTGGACGTGTATCTAAAACATTAAAAAAACACCATAAAACCTACTGCCTCTTTACTGCCTTAGCCAATATTTTTACTCTACAGAAACACGATGACAATTTGTCTCACGATTGTAATCCCCAAGTACGGTAGACATCCTTGAATATGTCCAAACATTACATTAGTTGATGTTTTCCTCCATCGTTTTAAGCAAGTGTCAATACACACTTAATACTTACCTAGGTACCTACCCAATTAAATGTATTCAACTTACTCTGTTCCTGTTTTTTTCATTCAAAAATCTCTTTCCTATGTTGAACATAGTCTGGAAATACGACGGCATACCCAAGAAGTGCGCAGATTTTAGTCTGATGGGTGATGCATCCTGAAATTTTAAAAAAGTAGGTATTGTGAGTTACTATAAATATAAGAGTGGTTACTATAATACAACTTGATGCTGTAAATATAAAGGCCTATATACAAACATTCTTACTGATTTTGTATGCCTATGTAATATGCTTTTAATACTGGACAACATATTAGCGTCATAAAGACGTCGGCGTCGGCCCACTCAAAAAAAACTCATTACTCATGCCATTTGATAAGACAGACATATATTTTTTTGATTAACCTAAATCTCGCATCCGTAGTTATTACAATAAAAGCATGTGAAAATATGTATTAGGTTATTACTAAATTCTTACCTGACCAGCGACCACTAACTTTTTCATCTGTGCTGGTGTAATCTGAAGGAAATGCCCTTTGTTCAACCCTCGGAGATCAAAAATGCATGTCGTTCCCGATACTACAAAGGTATCGTCTTCCATGTAAACAATCTGAAATTAAGTCGAAAATCATAGAGCGACAGAATTTTCTATGAGTATGTCTCATAAAAACCAGAGAAGATTAAGGTTCATAATCGTAATACATCTTTTTTATTCAATATCAACTTTATTTCGTCAAAGTTATAAAATAGGTAACTATCTAACCTGTTGCACAAACCAAGCGACCGAGAGGAACTCGGATGGAACAAATTTACTGGGATCATACTGAGACGCTCTGACTAAAACAACTCTTGGGTCTGTTGGTTTCGCTTTTTTGGGTAGAATAACGCCAATTCTGTAAAAAAATAATGATCGATAAAACAAGGGCGCCAGGAGCACTCCAGTCTGCCCGCGACCATGGCTATAGAAATAAAGCTGAAACGTCGGGACAATAAATTAAAGGTAAGTGAAAAAGCCCTTTTTTTGCAAAAAGGCATTCTCGAAGTAGCCCTAAAAGCATTAGTACTTAATTAAATTCATGAAAATTATCTTCATTGTGTGGAGGTTTTCTACTAAGTAATAAAGGCAAAGTTTCGGGTGCTCTCTACTAAACTAGTAAATATAATTACATTCTTACCCCAGCTTAGCAAGCTCGATGAACTTGGGGTCTGTATACTTTAGCGCGGTTATTTCGGGAGCGATGACTTTTAGAGAATAATATAGATCTATCTTCTCTTTCACTCTCTCAAGACTGTGTTTACAGCCTCTTAAAAATGCAGCTAGCCATTGGTCATCTGAAATGATTCCTATCATTTATCTATATTCTAGATCTAATAAAAACAAATAAAAAACGCAAATAGATTAGGGGTTTGTGGTTTATGGGCAATATGTGTAGGTAAGTTCTAATAAAAAATATAAAAATGTTTGTCTATCTAATATCGTAGAATAGAATTTTACGAATTAGTCACGTTAATAGATACGCTATAAATAGATTTTGTATTCATAATTCTAAGCATTGACATTTCACACAGCGTCACCAGCCCCAAACTAAGCAAAGCTTGGACCTACTATGAGGACCAAATAACTGATAGAATAATACTTAGGTAGATACATACTTTTATTTTTAAATTAAGGCGCTCCCAGTCGACGATTGTTTTTGTTCGAAACGAAAAAATAAATACTTGTGAACAAGCCACATCTCCTATTTTATAATATATAGTATATGTGAATAAAGATGTAAGTACCCATCTTTAATCACTTCGATAAATAATCCTACCGACCGCTGCAATGACGACAAACACACGTCGGAGCGTGGTCCGCCTTAGCTTTTCGATTAAATTAATGATATAAATTATGTATAATTACTTATCAAAAATCTATTCTAATAGAAATCTAGATCTACATATTACCTATCTTTAACAATAAATCACAAGTTGATTTTAATAGTAGGTATATAAAATATTTCGATCATAAATTCTAAAACGTATCATTTTGAAATAATATCTTTATCGTGAAAAGTTTCTGCTATTATGTTTTCAGCTTAATAGAAATCTAGGTAGGAACCTTGAAGTAATATACTTATAAAAATAGGAGATGTGGCTTGTTCAGAAGTATTTCTTTTTTCGTTTCGAAAAAGAGCAATCAGCGACTGGGAGCCTCTTAAGTACTAATGCAATTCATATTGCACGTCAAATATTTACTCAATTCCCAAACCACCAATTTTTTTTTATCATTAAAAATAGTGAAACTTACCTGTCCTAGCTCGCAAGTGAGGCTGCTTAGCGATCCACTCCTTCAAATGCAGTATACCCTCTTCCAGCTTCTTCGGGGTCTCGTTTAACTCTATTTTAGCTTTCAGTTCTAACTCGGGGCATAGTGGTCGAACTGATACTGTTAATTCTGACATCGTGCTCTACAAATTTTTAATACTTCAAATAACGTTAAAATGTTTAGGACGTAGAAAAAATATTACTCATATTTACCCATAAATACTATTGAAAATGAAAATAAAATAGGACCAGGACTGTTAAAATTACGGTAGACTCAGATCCGCAGATACTCAGGTTCGTGAAGGGGGATTCAAAGATCTTAGATAATTTCTACCATAGCTATTTAGCTATTTGGGAAGTAATAGAAGTGCGGAAATTTTGACTTACCGATAAATTCACAGTCAAACTTCAACTCCGTATCTTCACAACAACAAATCACTTTCTTTATTCCAATGTTAATGTGGTAAAGTATGGTTGTTTTCTGTACCTATTTATGTATGGTACGAGTATGTACCAATGTTATTATAATTTATTATCATATATTTCAAAAGTGAACTTTGACGACACTTTATAAAGAACATTTTACAAGCAGCCGATTCTCGCAAAGCCTTATGCAAGTTTACGTCATTATATTCTGTTGTTGTTGTCTATATAACCGCTCAGGTTCAGGGTTTAAAACGGATTAAGTTTTTCTACATAACCGACTTGTATGTTCTTTGATGTTGAATCTGCACACTTACGCGTACACTTAATGTGACATTGAGGCTTTTTCCTCTTTGGGCTTTGGCCCTTCTCTCTTGGCTTTCGAGGACCTATAAACTTTGAAACTGCATTCACGTAGATTTTAATAACGTCTTGCAGCTGAGTCTGTTCTGCACGTACTAAGCCTACTAAGCTGAGAGAATGGTACAGGACTAATAGGTTCTGGGCAAGATTACTCCACATGACCCAAGCACTACAGCGTCCCATAAGTGAGTAGAAAGTTCCACCTGACGCTAAATAAATCATCTAGAAAAGATACTTCTTAATTAAAAAGTATGTACAATTTACCTACTTACATATAAAATGACAGGCATTACTATAAAATAAAACCACATTAAATATTTAAAATATTATTTTGATCACCTTTATGTAAGAAAATCGATATAAAATACTCAAATAGCTACTTTAAAATACAATTGTATCTTATTCACGTTTAGAGATATATATATATATATATTAAATGTTTTATTTATATATTGTCCGTTTTGATTAGTGACATTTGTGTGCGTTGTACCTCTAGATTGTTTTGCCCACAACCAATGATTTCCCGTTTTGTCTATTTAAATATGAATAATAATTAATAAATAAATAAGGCGATATTACAAGACCTTTGCTTAACCTAAGAGATAGATAAATACTCTATTCTATGTTGTTTAAAAATCGTCGTTTTAAGCATTTTTATCAATATAAACCGTTAATTTGATAATTAAAATGTTATTAAATAGCCCACAACCAGCGCTCTTGCCCTATCTTGCTATTTTAACGCGATCTTTTGCGGAACAAACTACTAGCACTACTATTATAGTGTATCATCTTATGTTATTGTTAGTCAACATCAAGTTTTCTGAAGGATCCAGCCGCTCCAAAAATAGATAGCGCTGTCTTTGGTTTGCCGGGTCGCTTTGTTTCGTCTGTTCCATACTGGTAGTCTTCTTCTAAGAACGCATTGTATTCCACCAACTTATTCCTCCAGTAATCTGGTAAATAAAATAATATTGTATAAGTATATCTCTTGATATTCTATATTTTTTAAAGTTTTATGGTTTTAGCGGGTCAAACTTTAATAAATAATTAATAAATAGGGTCACGACTGTAATCCCCAAGTTCGGTAGACATCCTCTCAGATCTCCAGACGCTTAGATCCTTTGAAGATGTCTAGTGGGGGTAGTCAGAGGCACGTCCAAACATTATATTTGGCACATGCCCACATTTTGCAGTAGTTAGCATTCCATACGTGACAGGTTGCAAGCCCATCGGCGCTTATAAGAATTCTAACTGGTTTCCTCACGATGTTTTCCTTCACCGTTTTGTGCACGTGTTTTTGATGCGAATATAATTTTTTTTTTGAAAATTGCCTTGTTGGTCGTGTGTGAGGTACCACGACTTTCAATCTGAAGGACATGGGTTCGAATCCCGGCGTGCATCAATGGTATCATGGTAATTTGCTTGTATATTAGGTAAACTCAAACAACCTCGTTAACTAATTCATATAAGTTCATAATATTGCTACGATACTCAATTATGATCAAGGTCCACCACTCATTTTCTTAATCAAATGTAGATACAATAATGTAACAACACAATGGAAGAAAACATCGTGAGGTTACCTACTATTTGTTTGAGTGAGTACGCGGTGGATTAAAGCTGGTACATTTACAACCTAGGCCTAATCCCAGCCTTAAATAATGATAAATGTAGGTAATGCTTTCAACCAGCGAGCAACTCGAATGCGTTTAGATCAAACGATCGCTATCAGACCAAATACGGGTAAAATAATAAAATGGTGTGATAATAAAGCACGTGTATATTTCATGTACCAATAAAAGAATATAAAATAATATAATAATCGATTAGCGCATTCTCGAGAAGCGTTGTGACTAATATCAATCCCTTTTTAAATACCAGGTAACTAACCTAGAATATCCTCTGTAGTACCACCGTTTCCACCGTACTCAGCTGGTAAAATCTCTTTAGGAATATGATTAAAAAGTTGCTCATATTTTTTGTTGTGAACGTACAACTGAAAAAAAGTAATAAAATTATTGTAACCATCAAGCTTACGCCATTAATTACACGTGAAGACTCACTCTATTGCGGTTTTTCTCGTTTAACAAATTCTTCATAGCATTGAATATGGTATCTATGCCTAGAGGCGCGTTTATATAATGGAATCCTTTCATCCTCAGTGGTGTAGCATCCTGAAATATATTTTTTTTATAGCTGAATATAGCTAATATAATATAACTTTTTAGGCTGAATAACTTGTTGGCCATGCTGCTAAGCGTCAACCACCAATTGCCTATAATGAAACACTACCATCACATCACAAACGTCCAGAATACATTCTAAGATTTTTGTTCGAAACGAAAAAAGAAATAATTGTGAACAAGTCACATCTCCTATTTATTGAATTATATGTGAATAAAGATGTACCCATCTTTAATCACTTCGATAAATAATCCTACCGACCGCTGCAATGACGACAAACACACGTCGGCGTGTGGTCCGCCTTAGCTTTTCGAATAAATTAATGATATAAATTATGTATAATTACTTATCAAAAATATATTCTAATAGAAATCTAGATCTACATATTACCTATCTTTAACCATAAATCACAAGTTGATTTTAATAGTAGGTATATAAAATATTTCGATCATAAATTCTAAAACGTATCATTTTTAAATAATATATTTATCGTGAAAAGTTTCTGCTATTATGTTTTCAGCTTAATAGAAATCTAGGTAGGAACCTGAAGTAATATATTATAAAAATAGGAGATGTGGCTTGTTCAGAAGTATTTCTTTTTTCGTTTCGAAAAAGAGCAATCGTCGACTGGGAGCCCCTTAATATGAAAGAGACCTGAATTAAATCAGAAACTTCGAAGTTTAATTACAATAAATATTTACCTGTGCAGCAACAATCATTTTTTTCATAGTAAGAGGCGTCATTTGCAAAAAGTGGCCCAACGTTACTCCTTGTAGATCGAGGATGGATATGTTACCTGCCACTGTGCCATTGTCGTCATCCATCAACACCACCTTTAAACGATATTAGAATCATCTTTAAAAATTATGAAAATAAATATAACCGAAATATTATAACTGAAAGAATATACCTAAAGGGTGATTTTTGGACTACTACTTTTTGAAAATGCAAAATGTGGGCATGTGCCAAATATAATGTTTGGACGTGCCTCTGACTACCCCCACTAGGATTTAATCGTCTGGAAATCTGGGAGGATGTCTACCGTACTTGGGGATTACAGTCGAGATCCTATTTTTTTTTTAACTTTTCGATTTTAAATAAATATGGTGTAACACAAGTGTGTACAAGAAAATAACGTGGTAATTAGCCATATTTCTATTTTTAAATGATTTCTTTTTAAAGTTTTAATTGACTAGGTACTTCCTAATGTTCAGAACAAATATGTTGGTCGAATATCAAAGAAAGAAATGATTGCAAATAGTTTGTTTTGATATTTTCCATATATTCGTTATAGGTATTTTTGATTATGCTCGTTTTATTAAAACTTCATTGTTAATCTAAGAGCAATGTTATTAAAAGCCCTATTAAAAAACGAAAACTAAAAAAATAATATCTCCGTATACGATACGAACGGTATTAATTTTACGGTAGAGCCTGTTGTAATGCATAGTAGATTATTATTAAGGCGGAAGATTATACAAGGTGTCCCTGAATGTTTCCAGTAAAGGTGATAGTGTAAACGTACCTTTTAAAATAAAAGTTATGAGTCAAGGTTACAGAGTTTGTTGATATTTATTATTACCTTTTGTAGAATATTAACAACGGACAATATGTCAAGAATGTCATATTTGCTTGCGTCGTATCTGCCTGGTCTTATTAGCGCCACTCTTGGGGCATCAGGGCCTGCTATCTTGGGTAGAAATAGTATGGTTCTAAAAATATTCACACTAAAGAATAAAAGAAAGAAGAAGTAACAAAATCGGGAATCATCCACAATTCAATCATTTGAAGCGCGTCGTCGTCGCAAATTCAATCTTAAACTCAATTTGAAATTGTGCGTAAGTAAAGAAAATATATTTTTACAAGAAGATATAATAATTAGTGATCAAATCCGTACCCTAAATTGAAAATTTCAATGAAATCTTTATCAGTGTGCTTGAATTTGTAAATTTCAGGTGCGGTGTATCGCAATGAGTAGTATAAATCCAGTTTTTCCTTTGCCTTCTCCATGCTGAATTTGCATCCTCTCAGAAATGCAAGTAACCATTGATCATCTGGAAATAACTTTAATTTTTTGGTCTAGATATATAAAACTAGAGATAAAATAAAAATAGTTTTGAATATTATCAAAATAAATTCATATAAAAAAAAAACAATGACAAATAAATTCAGGAATGGTTATCAAAATGACATACCTAACTAAATAACAATTGGTGTTGTGACCAACCTGTTCTAGCACGAATATGTGGCTGCTTAGCTATCCAATCCTTCATGAGTTGCAGGGCATCCCTCACTCTGGCTGGATCTTCGTTCAACTCTACCTTGGCCTTCTCAGCCAAGGCAGAACAGAGAGTTCTCACAGACATAACTTACACACGTGTGCAATGCACTACACAGAATACCTAGTCACATTCACAAGTGACTAAATGTATTGTTAGATTATTATAGATTATACAAAGGGTTATCAGTGTGTTTTGTTATCTTCTTTTAACCCGCTATAGGCAGTTGATAAAGCCACCATAAAATTTAACACCATTCAATCTAACACGATATTTTTTTTAATGTATTTTCATAATGCCAAACAGGAAATCTACTGTTGTTACCCAACTAATGAGCGTCGAGTCAAGTGACTGTCTTTTATAACAACTTTAATATTCAGTCATAAGTATCACTAGACGTACAATAAAACAAGTTTTAATAGATTAAAAATGTTATTTGTCATGAATAAACGCATAAAATTAAATAATAGCTGCACAAGGAAGCTAATAATAATAAAGTATGAAAGATAAAAGAAACAAAACATGTTTGCATGTCAATTCTACTATAATATTACAAAATATGCGAAAGTTCGTGAGTGTGTGTGTTTGTTACTCTCAGTACTCTCTACTCTCACGCAAAAACTACTGACCGGATTAAAATGAAACTTTACAGTAATATAGCTTAGCTTATACATCAGAATAACACATAGGCTATTTTTATCCAGGTACCACCCGTGCGAAGCCGGGGCGAGCAGCTAGGCACTACATAGTATAAAGCAAAGTCGCTTTCCGCTTCCCGCGTCTGTATGTAATATGTATGTATGTATGTTTGCTTATATCTTTAAAACTACACAACGGATTTTGATGCGGTTTTTTTTAATAGATAGAGTGATTCAGGAGGAAGGTTTATATGTATAATAACATGCTACCCGTGCGAAGCCGGGGCGGGTCGCTAGTTATAATATAAATTCATGTAGACAATTTATTCTAGGTTTCTAGCTTTATAGCAAGCTTAGTCGACCTCCAGTTTTCTGAAGGATCCATCCGCTCCGAACATGTCCTCAGCAGTCCTGGGTTTCCCAAGGCGCTTGTGCTCATCGGTGCCGAAATTTTTGTCCTCTTCCAGAAAAGCGCTGTATTCCTGGACCTTCTTCTCCCAATAGTCTGTTAAAAGAACCATTTTTGTGAAACTGCTTCGCTATGCGTTAAAGATCTCAAACTTTATTATAATTATATTATCTATAACGATCAAGCGGTTTTAGATGAAACTAGGAATAAATATGCAAAGCCTATACCCTGGAATAGCAGTTGGCTACTTTTTAGGGTTCCGTACACAAAGGGTAAAAATGGGACCCTATTACTAAGACTTCGCTGTCCGTGATAGCCAGACAGTTGAAATTTTCACAGATTATGTATTTCTGTTGCTGCTATAACAACAAATACTAAAAACAAAATAAAATAAATATTTAAGTGGGGCTCCCATACAACAAACGTGTTTTTTTGTCGTTTTTAATAGATAGGTACGGAAACCTTCGTGCGCAAGTCCTACTCGCACTTGGCCGCGAGCGAAGCTGCGGGTGGAAGTAAATGTTCAATATGTCTTCATCAAAATTAACATCTAAAGGCCTCAGTTCAAAAAAGCAATTAAACGGTTATCATTATTGGTGGTAAATAAACAGAGCCGTAGAATCTATATATATAAAAATCAATGCAACTTTTCGTTGTAATATTATTACTCAAGAACGGGCTCACCTATCCAAACCAAATTTTTAGGCTTTCTTCGGACTATTTAGTAGATAGTGTATGTGAAGTTTGCACAAAATCGGTAGGCTTTTTATCCAGGTAACACCTGTGCGAAGCCGGGGCGAGCAGCTAGTCTTGTATGAAATAAACTTGTATCCTCACATTATTATAACAACAAAATGTTATAGTACCTAGTAGTTATAGTACCTTATCGTTATAGGTACGAAACTTATTACCTAGTGTTTGCGAATATTCTAAAGAAAGTACGGTTATCCCAATTCTAAGCAATAATATTAATAGTAATAATATTAATTATACATACCCAAAATATCTTCCGTAGAACCGGCAGTGCCACCATATTCAGTTGGCAGAATGTCCTTCGGAATGTGCTTGTATAATTCCTCGTAGTTCGTGTTGTGCACATAAAGCTGTGGAAGAAATTACAATTCAACCATGATTTAGCGTAAATAGGCTATAGAAATGGGAAACCAGATCCTATTTATTTATTTAATCAATTTAATATACACAAAAAAGTGGGCTTAATGCTATAAGCATTTTCAACCTGCTAATCTCAAAGGTGCAAATATTGTGTAGTCCTCCCACTTATTAATTTTGATGACCGCGGAATAGCCAATATTTATCTAAAATTTTATAAGCCCCTTCATTATGTTTTCGTTGTCCTTATTTATCAAGGAGAAATATTTAATAGTATGTAAGTTTTCTTTTACTTACTCTAGATCTGTTTTTCTCATTGAGCAAACCCTTCATAGTGTTAAATATGGTCTCGAATCCTGACGGAGTGTTGATGTAGTGTACACCCTTCATTCTGAGAGGAACGGCATCCTAGAATAAAAAAATATATTTTTTTAGACCAAAGATAACTTTTTAGACAAAGAATGGAATGTCATGATACAGGCTAAAATCAAGATAACATTGTCAGTAGGCTCTTAAAAAAATATGCAGATTCATTGTGTCTTTATTGGACTGGCTTCACAGCTCAGTTGGTAGTAGCTCTGCCTTCTGCGCTGTAGGTTGTGGCTTCGATTCCCACCCAGGATAAACATTTGTGTGATAAACATAGATGTTTGTTCTGTCTCTGGGTGCTAATATGTATAATAAGTATGTATTTACAAAAAAAAGTATATAAGTATTCTATCAGTTATTTGGTTCCCATAGTACAAGCTTTGCTTAGTTTGGGCCTAGATGGCGATGTGTAACAATGTCCACTAATATTTATTTATTTGTTTTGTGTCTATATCAACCTTCTGAACGAGCAGCAATCAAGTCATGAGTCTTCCTATGCAAAAGCCTCTCAATTTAGTTTCAGAGCTTTTTACATCTCACCCCGGTTGGTTATCCTACTTTGAAAATATCATTTTCTACAAACCTGACCAGACACAATCATTTTTTTCATCGTTAACGGAGTCATTTGCAGAAAATGCTTCATAGTCACACCTTGCAAATCCAATATGGACAAGCTGCCTGCTACAGTAGCGTTGTCATCATCCATCAAAATTATCTGAAAATCACATTACGAAAATCAATAACAAAATTATTTAACCTCTCGTCTAAAACTGCCTACTCTTACAACGTAAAAATGAGCTTGTTAAACAGTTATAAGTAAATAGTACCTAGCCAGTATTGCCAAATATAGTAGGTATCTAAGTAATTATACAGAGTAGGTACGAAGTCTGGTAAACTCAAAAGAACGCATAGTTATCCACAAAAAGATAAAAAACTGGTCAAGTGCGAGTCGAGCCACGCGCAATGTAGGGTTTCGTAGTTTACACAGCTAACAATGTTAATAATTTTCAACAATATTTGTACCAAAAAGTTTACTTCTAGTTAAAAAATTACACTTTAGAGGTGTAGTCAAAAAATAAAAAAATGGTTTTTAGAAATTTTATTGTACCACTTTGTTGACGTGACCATTATGTATTTTCATGACAAATTACAGCTTTCTAGCACTTAAACTGAGCTAAGCTGCGGACGGACAGACATGGCGAAACTATAAGGGTTTCTTGTAGACTACGAAACCCTAAAAAAGATCAATAAGTAATAGGTATGGTCATCAAATGGGTGCACTGCACAATCCGTTTTCTTGATAATACAGTTAAACTTACAAACTGCCAAAACTATCCACTTTAAGCAACGAAAGCCGCTGAACTGCTCCGTAGACTGCTCAGTAGGTACTTTCGCAAAAAAATATGAACTAACCTTTTGTATAGCATTCGAGACTGCAATAATATCAAGGATGTTGTATTTGTCCGGGTCATATCTGCCAGGTCTGACCAAAGTTACCCTCGGAGAATCAGGACTTATCAGCTTAGGCAATGTAAGCACTGTTCTAAAAACATTAAAAAAACATGATTTAGCAGATTTCGTAGAGCCGCATCTAGTACTTAGTACCTAGAAACTCATCTCTACTAGTGAATTTAATCCGGACAACGCAGCTCTATCATTCTGACGAAATAAAAATCATTGACGTACCCAAGTCCTAATATTTCGTGGAACTTCGGGTCGGTGTGTTTAAACTTATACATTTCTGGTGCAGTTGACTGCAGTGAATAATACAAATCCAGCTTTTCTTTTGTCCTCTCCAAACTGAATTTCGTCCCGCGCAGAAATGCAAGTAGCCATTGGTCGTCTGAAATCATCAATCATACCTATAGTTAGGTTCAAACGGGCAATTGTTTTCGTAAAATTGTCCATTCGGTCAATTGCGTTTTAGAAATTGTCCGTTCAATTAATTGTGTCCGGAAAATTGTCATTCAGGTAATTGTTTTTCGAGAATATTTCCACAAAGTCAGTCAATAATTTGGGGGCACGGTAGTGCCCCCGCCAAGTCGAGCGCGAAGCAAACACTGCCGTACCATCCTTTACTGGAACCATTTCGCCGCATTTTCAGGCCCCTATTTGAGAACCTCTGGATAAGACCATAACGCAAAAAAATTTTCGTCATCTAGTAAGTTATAATCACATACTTAAAATCCAAAATTTCAAGTCAGTAAGTCATTTAGTTCCGAAGTTAAGCGAAAGCAAAGTTTCGCATTATAGACACTCACTCACTCATGATCATCAGAATAGAACTAGTACTTCCCATAAACTTAGAGAGCTGAAATTTGGTACAGAGTTAGGGTTTAATGGCCACATAAAGGGAAAACTATAAAAACTAGGATAATCGAAGATCTGGAGTACCTGGTGGCCCTGATTAGAAAACACAAGAGCCTAACCAAACTATTAGAGATCGACATATACCGCCTTTACAAAAAATATTCAACTTGGTGGGCCGCTTCATTTGATGTCAAAAATCGAAGGTCTGAAGTATCTGATAAAGAACCCTCAGCTGGTTTCAGCTGTATTAGAGATATAGAGATGCCCACGTGTACTATTGGTTCATAAAAAAATCGACTGTCATTGCAAAAAACTGTGTTAAAAAAAACTGACAAATAAGAAAATCTAATAAAATAAATCAATAAGCCCCCCCCCCACATTTCTACAAAAAGAAGTGAAATCCCACCAAAAACATTCTGTAAAAAACTAGCCAAGTCTCGATGGAGCTGCTTGTTTATCTCTAAAAAATAATGAAATCTAGACAAAGTCGTGCCAAGTCTAAGGTTCCTTACTGCGATTTCTTTATTGTTATAGATAATCTGTGTGACTATAATAATAATGAAATCGCAGTAAGGAATCTCAGACTTGGCACGACTTTGTCTAGATTTCATTATTTTTTAGAGATAAACAAGCAGCTCCATCGAGACTTGGCTAGTTTTTTACAGAATGTTTTTGGTGGGATCTGTATTACCTGCCAGTAAACATTGAAGAAACACAGATATCGACGTGATAGTAGTAAGTAGTTATTATTATTTTTAATTTAATAGAAAGATAAGAAGTTATAACCAATGCAATGAAAAAGTGTCCAATCATTTAGGTTTATAAAAATGTAGATGGCACTGTAATCAAAAAAATGTGCCACCGGCACCGTGGCACTTTTTCCTTCTTAGATTTGTCAGTAACAGTAACTTTAGACAGACTTTATCATTGATAGTTGGTAGGTAGGTATACATCTTTGATAGAATAGGGCTTATCCTAAGGTATGATTTATTGACGCCTTTCTTACAAGCATATTATGGAGATGCTTAAAGGGTATCGAGGATAAAACGATATTCTGAGTCGTCAAGCGACGTTTTAGAAATATTTGTCTATTTGTTGATGATCCTACAATTATGTTATCTTAAGCTCCAACCAACCTGTTCTAGCGCGCAAGTGTGGCTGCTTGGCGATCCAATCCTTCATATGCTGCAGGTCATCGTTCAGCCGTTTCGGATCTTCATTGAGCTCAACCTTCGCCTTCTCAGCCAACGCCGGTGGTAGAGCCCTCACAGACATTATCACACGTCCAGCTAATTACTAGATTCCTATAAAACTGGATGATAAACAAATGATATCAACGATTAGCTATCGTGAGTGGATAATCTTTGCCGTTTTCAATGGCCATGCAGAGTTCATGGTAGATAAGTACTCGATACAAAGCTTTCCCAACAGTATTTAAAAGATTAAAACTGTGATAAATCAAAAAATATATATAATAATTTATATAAGTCACAGGCGTCTTTGAAATATCAAGTTGATAGTACCTATCTAATGTTATAGTTCTAATGCGAGTCAGAAAAGGGCCGAAATTAATCGCTAGTGGAAAAAATCAATAAAGCCTGAAATAAATGAATGTTCGTAGGTTACTCTTAAGATTGACATAAGTGATTTAAATCAGTTAAACCGATGGTTTGCAAATGCATAACTCAACAAAATCGCTTACTTCATAATATACAATTGCGATTACTTTTCTAAAACTTCAATCTGTTGATGACATATCGCTTGCTGTTTAAACGTAGCTTTATTCTTCGAAGATGCAGAGTTGAATAATTTCTTATCTCTCTTAGCAGGCAATCAAGTGTACACTTGAGTAACTGCAATTTTTCTATTCTTATTTCTTATCACAGCAGCAGCAGTCAAGTTGTTGTTTTGCAATAATCGAATACTATCGAATGAACGAAAAATTTATCGAATGCTATCAATCTGAACAGAATCGATTTCTTAAATCCACTAGAAGCGTTATTCTCCTGATGTCTGATTACATTATATAATTATAATTTTTTTAATATATTGACCTGAAAAAACCTGACTATTGATATTGATTTACCTACAGAAAGTTATTGAAAATCAAAGACATTGCGAATTGTTTTAAAACATTTATTTAAGTGTGTTTAAGATATTTTTTTCTTCAACTCGCATACCTACAACCCTGTTATAATATAATAGGCAGAGTATACAAAGACACATTAATATAGGCATTAGAAATCCTTATGTATAAGTAAATAGTTATAGTTAAGTACATAAATACTAAATCTCCCAGAAATCTGTGTAATTTGAACAAGATCTGATGACCCATTCGAATCACCCCTCGATTCTTGTTCCCGGAACACTCTGTATAATAATAACAAGCTTATTATAGTATTCATTACAATTGTTCTATTAAAATAACAAATCAAGGATTTTGTAAGGAATTGATGAGATCGCAACACAACAGCTATGTACAACTTCGATCAAACAATTAAATCTTGAAAAATGAGTTTGTAAAAATAACTTGAGAAAAATAGTCACGACTGTATTCCCCAAGTACGGTAGACATCCTCACAAATCTCCAAGATCCTTAAAGATTACTAAAGGGGGAGTCAGAGACACACTATTCATAATTAAATAGTTTTGAAATGTTTGTTTATGTATTTGAAAATGCATACCGCAATTACTTACCGCATAGAAAATAGTAGTAAAAGCGGCGATGGGCTTGCAACCTGTGACGTATGGAATGCAAACTACTGCAAAATGTGGGCATGTGCCATATATAATGTTTGGACGTGCCCCTGACTACCCCCACTAGACATCTTCAAAGGATCTAAGCGTCTAGAGATCTGAGAGGATGTGTACCGTACTTGGGGATTACAGTCGTGATCCTACTGAAAATAGTTGCCATAATACTTTTATGTATAGACTGATTTATGGGAATCATCACGATGAACTTTAAACAAAAATTGTATCTAAGTGTAGGTACCTATGGAGGTAGGTACACAAAGTTGATAGACGTTACCAATTTTGATTTGAGCCAGTTTACAGTTAGGTTGGTTTGATGAACTTCAAACGCAGTGCAATTATATTTAAATGTCTTATTTCTATAAATTTATATAATAAACCCTCTCAACTCGTGACTTAAATTTAAATCTCCGTGTTAATCTACTCATCTTAAACTATGACAATATATTATTCTAAATTAAACAGAATACCTAGTAGGATACAATTAAAGTTATATTAAAAATCACAAATAATTTAAAATTCCGACTAAAGTACATAACTAACTTATATTTGCACTAGAAAGCATTGGAATTATGCGTGATTTTATCAATTATCTATTACATATATATCTATATAATATCATACACATCTATCTATTCACAATGAATGCCTGAAAGCGATCGAAAAAAGTTTAAACAATTTGAAAACCATGTTTTTGATATTTAAATTACAGTATGTGATGTGGGATGTGTCCCTATGGACAAATTGCTACTACTGATCTAAAATAAGGAACCGAAAGTTCAAACAAAGGAAGGTGATTAGCGTATTTGCCAATTACCTACAAGAGTAAAAAAATGCCTGGCGAAATGATGAAGCACTCATAGATGCAATTATAAACGACCTAATATTTTTTTGATAAATACTAATTCCATAATCACTCCTATTCAAAACTATTAAACTATTCTACGAGTCAAGTTGGCTTCCCATTACCTCGCAATTTTTTTCATGTAGCTGAAACACCATTTCATAATCTAGTAACTAGTTGATCAAAAGTTGGAGAAGAGTTTCAGCTCATCAGGGTCTAAGGCTCGCACGGCCTTCCAGTCAGTTTCGGGGTACTCATCGAAATTGGAAGTATCACCTTCATACGATACCGAGGGCACAATTGGCGGCTGGAAGGAAAAACACAATTAGTAGGCATTTCAAAAAAATATAATAATAAAAAATAGGATCACGACTGTTGGTAGTCCCCAAGTACGGTAGACATCCTCTCAGATCTCCAGACGCTTAGATCCTTTGAAGATGTCTAGTGGGGGTAGTCAGAGGCACGTCCAAACATTATATTTGGCACATGCCCACATTTTGCAGTAGTTAGCATTCCATAAGCATTCCATACGTGACAGATTGCAAGTCCATCGCCGCGTATAAGAACACTTACTGGTTTGCTCACGATGTTTTCCTTCACCGTTGTAAGCATGTATTTTTGTTGCGCATATAAATTTTCAAACAGTAAAATCCATTGATGCACGCCGGGATTCGAGCCCAGGACCTTCAGATTGAAAGTCGAGGTAAATACCACTTGGCCAACACAGCTTTTAAAAAATGATAAAAAAACTAATAATAAATCAGTGTGACAATGGGCAGCCTTATTGCTAAGAGCGTTCTTTTCCAGGCAAACTTTCGGATGAACAGGATAGATCTTAAGAAAAGAGGACGTTAAATGTGCCATTTTCTAAAATTAAACACAGCAGTATAATAATCGTGTCACCTTATTCTTATAAGTATACAGAAACTAGCGACCCGCCCCGGCTTCGCACGGGTAGCATGTTATTATACATATAAACCTTCCTCCTGAATCACTCTATCTATTAAAAAAAACCGCATCAAAATCCGTTGTGTAGTTTTAAAGATATAAGCAAACATACATACGCGGGAAGCGGAAAGCGACTTTGCTTTATACTATGTAGTGATAAAGGACCGCGGTCTCTGAGAAAAATATTTTTCGACATAAATTCTGTCGGAAAATTTATTTGACAAGCACTACCTTGTTACAGAAAAAGAAATTAGTTATATTATAACAATCTGTCTACGTCCAAACAATGATCGAGAATCCTGCCAAATAATTGTGCTGATTTCCTAAAAAAAAAACTGGCACTGCGTCAGGGAAAATCGGGATAAAGATATGAGTATCTACCTGAAGTTTCTTCATGAAGACATCGGCCCAGTCCAAATGTTTGAACCATCTGTGCCGCTTCACGTCTTCGGAACCGCACTGAAACATAAACAACACAAATAAACATAAATCCTACACGTTATTACCGATACCGAATTGATCTGGGACATTGAAGGCACTAATTTTAAAACCGGATACTGCTAAAAAGATACAAGTCAAAGTATATCTTGCAGTTCGTATGATCCATCATCTATTGACCTGTTTACGATGCATCATTCGTAAAGATTACCTATAAAGCGATTCGCATTTGCCGCAAACAGAATTAGAACAACGTTATTATTATTGGCTGCGACGTTATTCTCTAGTAGACGTCGTAAAATGCTAGGTTTAGAGTTAGAAGGTAAATGAGAGCTCAATTTATTGTTTTTCGCCGCGAAATGTGCCAGCAGAGTTTTGGAAACCGCGAGAAACTGTTCCACAAACAATTTTTACTTCTTATTAGTGTGAAGAAATGGCCAACCGCGTGTCGGACCACGTGCAGTTCCGAAGTTAGTAGGTAGGTACGGCTTAGTTAGCTGCGCCCCCCCAACCCTACCAGCTAAGCAATACAAAAATGCAATTTCTCGAACTCGAACTTCTGAATACTAAAAATAAAAACGGGGTAAGTGCGAGTCGGACTCGCGCACAAGGGTTAGGTACCATTATCTATAAAACAACGGCAAAAAAATCACGTTTGTTGTATTCCCATATTTAAATATTTATTTTATTTTGTTTTTAGTATTTGTTATTAGAGCGGCAAAAGAAATACATACAGTAGCTATCACTGGGTCCTGTTTTTACCCTTTGGGTACGGAACCCTAAAAATGCACATTATACTCGTAGCTACAAACTTTAACAATGAACAAGTTCGAGTTCGTTCAAGGTTTTTTTCCATAATACATATACATAATCAATATTAGGCTGTAAAAATAACAAATTAAGCAAACGTTTATTGTTGTTCATCCCACGTGTTAGATGATATTTCACGGAATCTTTAATGAGTTTTCAAATAGAAAGTAACATTCAAATTGAATTTGTTTGCATTGAAATGACCTCTTCTCACTTCTCAAACTAAATTGATGAGTATACCTACTGGCCGATAAATTGAATATTTTTGCTACAATTAATCAAGGTCGATGTAGAGGTGAAAATAAAGAAAGCAGTTCTCAAAAATCATCCTAAAAGTAGCAGTGTAGCTGAAATTGAACCTAACTAACCTACGTAACTTAAAGAAAACAAAGTCGCGGAGGTTTCCACTAGTCTTATACTAAAACTTCTGATCCGGTTAAGCTTTACAATTTTGGTAGTTTCCATTGCCGATATATGCATATTTTAACATTAAATGCATATTTCCTATACAAGATTTGGTTGAATGTAGTTTGGTTTGGTTGAAGTTGGTAGTAGCTCTGCCTTCTGCGCTGTAGGTTGTGGATTCGATCCCCTCCCGGGATAAACATTTGTGTGATGAACATAGATGTTTGTTCTGTGTCTTGGTGTTAATAAATATAATAAGTATGTATTTAAAACAAAAATAACGTATAAAAGTATTATATCAGTTATCTGGTTCCTATAGTACAAGCTTTGCTTAGTTTGGGGCTAGATGGCGTTGTGTGAAATGTCCACCAATATTTATTATTATTATAAACACATTAAAAGCGTAGCTACTATGTAAAACGACCTACTAAGCATGTAACGTTATATACTTGTAGGTTACAACCGCAAGTGATGTTTTGATGATCGTTTATGCCCAACTACGAGTATTACAGAAAATGATATTGCACTTATTGCAATAGTAAAACGGCATATTGCAAGTCACCTCCTCTGACTATCCGCTTCTCGATCGCTCGATGTGTGTTGTATTGGCGTATTTACGTCGCCCCATAAGTCTACCTTTGGACCTTGTTCATAAAGAAAGCAGGCTTTCGACGTCACGACAACTTTGGTACGAACAAGCATAACCAACACTCAAACCGCTGACTCAACGACAGACTTGCAGTTTCCGGTCATTATTCTATTGGTAAGTAAGAAATAAAGAATGCAGTTATTACGACTGAGCAAAATCGCCTTGAATGTATAGGATGAAAATCAAAAAGTGAGTGCGTACTCGTATGTAGCCGGCAGCCCGCTTTCCGCGTGAACTAGGTCTTTGAAGTCGCCGGCAGACACTTGACGGATAGCTTTCTAACCATCTCTGCGACGTCGTGGCAAAAAGCTCGGTGAAAACAAACCGCTAAATGCAGTTTAAAAATAAATTTCCCCGTGGTGACTCTCTACTCTTTAACGGGCTTGTTATATACCGATTTCTCGTGTGGACATACAAGACAGGTTCAATATGAAAACATAGGTGGGTATAAACTGAGTGATATCAGCACATGAATAAAGCATTGCATTTGCTGTGAAACTTTCTTGCTATTTTACCTCTAGCTCGGTATAAATAGCGGCAATATTATCCAAGCTTTTAAAAGGTCCAACCTTACGTTCTAATCAGTCCATGACCTAAATTACCTAGGCAGGTATTAGGTATATGAAAATTATCAAATATTGAATTTGCTGAACGCCACCGCAATTTGATACTTATTGCATTTGCTCGACCGCAGTTCAAATAGGTTTTGCAAAATAAACATTAGTAAACCAGTTTAATCGTATTTCGATCGAATTTCATTGTCCGGATATAACACGAAACTGGATCAAATAATTTACGTCTGAGCAATAAAATCAAAGAGAACGATGATGGATGTAAGATTTACGTTAAGTTTTAGTTTAAATTTAGGTGCCTACTCGCAGTACGCACCTAACACGGAGAACCTACTTTACTGGTACCTACATACTCTTAACGTGGTTATGCTGGAGGATGAAATTTTCATATAACAAAGTATTATAGACAATTAATTGTATCTGGGCTAAAGTGATTTTGTTGCATAATAATATAGCTCTGCCCGAAATAACATTACAAATTACAAAATAAGATGTATTTACGATTAAATTATTGGGTTAAAAAGAAACGATATGGAAAGACGCCAACATCGTGTTGAATGAGAAAAATAAACACTAGACTTATTATTCTAGCGTATCAGACAAAAATTACAAATCCGATGTTATTTCATCTAATAAACAACACATTTTATTAACCAAAAAAATATATTAGAGATCAGAAAGAGCTATAAAATATGAATGAATGAAAATAATTAGTTATATGTATATTTAAGTAGCCAAATCTACTTCGCTTAGATACCTTTGAAACTGCTAGTATCTGGATAAGCCTGTATGAAAACAAGCTCAGACATTATCTACATACAAAGATGCCCTCGATTCAAGAAGGTATTCATTAATTTCTACAAAAGCTTATTTATTATATTACGATAAAGGTCACTATTTAAATCGAATATTAATAGAGGTTTATTTCTACGATCTTAAATACGAAAGCATCCTTTCTTCCACTGATACCAACATAACCCGTAAGTATACATAATTTTGTACTCGTACAACCTAAATACAATGTATGGATACAGTAACCGCTCGTTTATTTGATGGCTCAACAGTGGCCTCATCTTTTCGATCATAATCGATCATAATATTAATATCAACCAGTAAATCAAAATAAATAAAGTTGACTAAGAACTTCAAGGTAAATGTAATTTCGAGTAGGAAATAAACTAAAACGCGCGTTGCTTCGAGGATTAGTAGCGATCACCCATTTATAAAGGCGTGATATACGAGTACATGCCTTGACACTGACAATCCAGCATGCCAGATAACTACTAGTATTCTCCGTCACAAAGTAGCTGGCATGCTAGTTTCTAAAACACTTTGTCTTCTTTCCCACTTCACGCAAGTGGAAAACATTAGTCGGCTTGCAAAGTCTTAGCATCCTAATCTCGTTACACATTACGAGTATGTTCGTAATTCGCACTTGCCAGTGTCTGGCATGCTTCTGTGCAAGCTACAGGCATGTGTATCACGGGTTTAACAGAAGTCATGTAAAATATTGGCCGCTCAACGTGATGCGAAAAAACATGCGGACGGATTACGTGAATCCAACATTAGATGCAATTTATTGGCAACGAAATGTAAATTATCGCAAGCTATTAGAGCATTATTGCAACTTTAATTTTCTGTGAGTCTCACAATAGCACACGGAAACAATGGTTTCATTGCGACAGTACCTAAAGTAGGTACCAAAAATGTTACAATATCTAAAAGCTGGTTATAGGAACATCGGGAAATATCTACTATTTAATTATCGGAACTTTTCTTACGCAGAAATTGCAAACCCATCCTGACGACAATGACGCATGAAAACCCACTAGTGTTTTATTTACCAGGTGAACGATTTGTTTAACTACTTGGAATGTTCATTTTGCGAGATTCATCTGGTGTAAATTATCAACAGGATACACTCAATATTCTACCATTATTTTGCAATTAAGTTGTAGGAGAGTCGGTTGATTTTACGACGTTCATCAATCAGGTACCTACTTCGCTCGTTTGATTTGTCACCAGGTAGGTAGTTATTTATTGTTTGCGATTATAATTTGACTAATAATACGTGATAACCATTAAAATCCACAGTCGCCTTGTAACAAAGTAAAAAAGTCACATTAGCACAAAACCATTTTAAAAGGTGTTTAATGTTTATCTCTTTAATTAATTCTCATTTCCAAGCCAAATTGCTAATTAAATGGAAGTTATAATTAGACTAATTACGTATTTTAGAAGTGCCGAAACGACAGCAGAAGAACATAAATAAAATACGCAGTCGTAGGTAAGGTAATATACTCGTAATTCCTGTAGTTTTGTTCCCCGAGGTCCAATGTTTGCAAAATCTCGTAGTTTCTGGTACACACGATTGTCCATAAGGGAGCACAACTTGTGCTTTTTCGGACAATTTTTTTGCTGTTAGTCTCTGAAGTCCGATGCCAGCTTCACTGTCAATGTCATTGGTAATTAGGGTCCAGGTGACCAAACCAGCATGTTACTCGGCGATTGGTCACATGGTTTCCACCCACAACCGTTAATTTAGTACCTAAACGACTGCTTGCTAAACTATATTTATTGAGATTGGTTATAGCATTCAGATGCTGTGGCTGTGGTGTTATTCCTCGAGTACGAATAATCTGACATTCTAATTGCAATAGTCACGTGTTTACGGTTGCGGATACGAGCCGCTTCTACCACTTATGTAAGCACGATACGTGAGCTTTATCCGAATTAGTTGACAGATTGACTATCTTATGACAAAACAAGGTAAGTATCGTTCATAAAATTAGTTTCATAACTGTATTTAGAGAGCGCTGTTACAAAAACTCATAAAAACTCCATAACGGATATTTACGTAATTATACCAGTAAAGCAATGGTTGATGTCCGAGTTACTGAACTAAAATTGAATCGGGATATGTTTTCACATTCAATAAACCGCCAAAACATCTCAGTTCATAGATATGCTTTAGTTTAGTAATAAAATGCAGATCTTAGTACCAATTCAGACAGTGTGGCTTACCTTCATGTTCCCAAGGCGTTTTGTTCGGTCTTGAACTAGTAGCTTCTTGATAATGTCTTTGGCAAGGGGGTCCAGGTGTCGCGGCCACTCCACGCGGCCGTTGAGGATCTTTTCGTAGATTCCAAATGGGTTGTCGTCATAAAATGGCGGATAGCCAACCAGCATTTCGTAGATGAGCACTCCTGGAAGGAAAATAGATCTTGTTTTCATCGACATTCGTTAGTGTCAGTGAATAACAATTCAAGAACGGGTGGACAAGTAACACAACTTGTATTTTTTGTTGGCAAATCATTCCTAAATATATGTAGCGTTGGTGTAAGTTTAATGTTATTTCTTTCTGATGAGAATGTGTAATTCAGAAAAACCTACACCCAGCAGTTAGATATTTGAGAGTCGAATCTATGACCGGAAAATCGGAAGCCAGAGTCACTAATTATAACATCACTATACCACCTGCCACACTGAAGGTTGCCTCGTCTAGAGAAACAAGCGTATGGAAATTCAAGGGACTGGCCTCCCTAGTCGATGAGTGTGTAGCAAAGCGAGCGAACTGCTATTTATTTTCTTTTTTTTCTCTCGGTAGGCGATAAGCATATCGACGTTCGAAGCGAATACCTTACCTTAGTGATAGATAGAGTCCTAGCGAAGACCACTGCATGCGGCCATGTATCGAAGCTAGCCACTAAGCGTAAGGTGTCTAGACTAGACCATACACTACGAGTAGACGCTTAGTTAGGCGCCTGTAGTGCGGTTGCGGCCCTAAACAATGCTGAGCACGCTCGTTGACAAAACAGGTCAACCCGCATACTGCATCACTACGAGTATTTACTTAGGCATGTGTGATATGACTTGCGTATTATTTACTCGCTCTATCACGAGACACATTTCTATCAACCACACAAAAATAACAAAATATATAGCGACAATAACAAATCACCAATGTATCTAATCTATTAAATTTGACGATAATCGTTAAAATAGGCACCATTCCTAAATGTCTACAGTAGAAATTTATAGCGTACTGTTCAATTTTACTTCATTAAGAAAACAGGTATATAGGTGCTTAGGCACAGAATAATAATTATTATGTTCTGCGTAGGTAGATATAATAATACAAATGTGCCAAAGTCTTTGGATGGCACTTTTGTAATTCTTTGCATTAATTGTCTGTAAGAGCCAAGTCAAATAAATAAGAATATAAATAAGTTTCTAATGCTGTTTTACTTTCATTGTCGTTTGTCGTTGACAGTAATGTTTTTCAGGAGTTTTACAAGATTTTCTTTTCATCAGCTAGTAGGTCATCTACATACCTTAAACTAGTTTAATATGTAATATTCGTCAAAATAAAAATTAAACTAGGAAATATCTACTAGCATGACGATAAAAGACAATATAAAACTAGAGAAATTATATTATTCAAATAAAAACTGTACGACTAGTGAAATATATAAGGAAGAAAGAAACAATATAAGGTGCCCATCAAGTTTTCAATTAAGTAGACAATATCTTGACTCGCATTAATTGATTTAGTAGTTTATACATTTTGATTGTCATACTCTACACAACACACGTTACTAGCGGTCGAATGCCAAGCGTAGACACAAAAACAGTGTGACGATTATATACAAGAGCATAAATTCAAAAATTGGCACGGAACCGGTCCTTTCACGAGACGCGAATAAATCATGGAACACGAAATAATTGTAATGTAAACACAGGAGAATGAAACGACGACACGGGATGTATTTGGACTTGTAAACAGATAATTAAGATGGCGACTGACGAGACGAAAAGTAACGAGAAGAACCAGAATATCTGAGGCTGAAAAAGCACATCTTCTGTGGAATGAAACAACAAATCAGACATTGCTCTCGGTTATAAATCTCGTAAATTTAATACTCGTAGCGTATAAGACTCAATCTGATCTCGTTAGGTTTGTTTGATTGGCATGTTTATCTTATGACTCTACCAAAGAATATGATAGAATCTACATTAATACGTACAATTTACGAGTACAACGCTGACGTTCTTTTTTATTTTACTTTTATTTTAATTGGTTTCTGCTATATAATTTGACAGAAATGTAGAACGAAAATATTAGGAATATTTAGGGTACGTTTGGCACAAAATATGAAATTACGAAATAAAGATTTATATCAGCACGAACCCTTACTTAAAAAGAAATATCGTTCCTTTGACCCGATTGAAGGTAACAGCAGTTTGAACAATGAACCAATAACATTACGACGAAGTTCCGGTAGCGTGTACAAAGTTCATCCATCGCCGATTTTATCATCGCGACATTTTTAAAAGAATTATTAGCCTTTATACAATACTTTATTATATACAAACCTCATAAGACGCTTAGAAGATAGATACTCGATCGTAATAGAAAGTAGGTATGTTACCTACTAAAGTGATTTGCTACTATTAGAAACGATAAGATCGGTAAGGTTATGTGGATTATGAGCAATGAACTGAGAAACGGTATTGATAAAACAGTGAAAGCTTATAAAGTGCGTCAATCCATAAAATATGAAAGTGACGTGGATGCCCGACGCCGACGGCTTCATCGTGCGTGACCCTTGCACTGAATAATCTCCGTGCGGTACCTACTCCGAAACGCGGTGGTAATGTCCATTTGGCAAGAAAAAGATTAGAAATTAGATCTCATTGACTGTTTGATTTATTGCTCAGAATAATCCCAGACTTAAACTCATCGACATATAAACTAATGATATTGAGAGAGTGCGAATTATGAGTTTGTATTTATGCGGAAGGTAATCTTTGAAAAATTACTTCACCATTTGAAAGGTACATTATTCGGATGGACTTAGGCTACTTTTAATCTGGGTACCACACGGGCTTCGAAAAGAAGCTAGTTAGAGAGTTAAGAGACTTTAAATATTAATATGTTTTTTTTTTACTTAAAAGCTGTTTAAAAAACTCAGGTATAAAATATATTACCATCTTTTTAGCAATCCGTATTTGGCTTCTTTCACGTCACCCACAACTTGACTTTACCTAGCTATAGAATTCTCGTTGTCTGCGATCCTGTCCAAACCTCAACCAATAAACTGAAATCGAGACGACTGAGAATACAATGAAGTAGAGACATACATACCTAATGCCCACCAGTCGACAGCTTTGTTATGTCCCTTGCTCTGGATGATTTCTGGCGCGAGGTATTCCGGCGTCCCGCAGAGCGTCCAGGTGCGATCTGTTAGCTTCTTTGCGAAGCCGAAGTCTGTTATTTTCATGTGGCCGTCCTTTGCTAAGAGAAGGTTCTCCGGTTTCAAGTCCCGGTACACAATGTTCCTGGCGTGGAGGTACTCTAGAGCAGATACAATTTCCGCAGCGTAGAAGTTTCCTGTAAGACAAGAAAACAAATAAGCAACATTGTGGTTTGTCCTTTTATTACTAAGCAAATACAACCTTTTTTATTCCATATTTCTTATCTTTAATTATATAAATCCGGATATTTGTGAGGATATTTTAATGTTTGTGTATCAATCTACAAGTACATAGCTAAGGTCCTAGAATAGCATAATAGAATACTTTTTATCTAGGTATCATGTGAGCGAACCGGCAGGCGGCAACTAGTATTATATAAAATACAACCTTACTTATAAACATATTTAACACCTTTATAAATACTCTGATCTCGCAGTTAAAATTAATTGTGGAAAATAAACATAAAACTACTTTCTATTTTTATTTGTCTAGGCATTGTGAATTAGGCTTTATTACATTGAATAAATTACGATTGAATGATTTATTGCCACTGTCTCAATTCTTATAAAACCTATTAATATACTAATGAAAGTTTATCATTATAATATTGATAAGTGCGAGATATATATGCGAATGCGACGGAATTTTTTTGGTATCGTCACCTTTTTAATTATTCTTTGGTATCGTAGAAACTTTAGAATAATTTGTCAAATTGTAGCATTTTAGAAATTCATCTTTTCGCTATTCAAATTTCAGACATGGTACATGAGCATTTTAAAAACGAATGAAGGTAAACCGGAGTAGGTACAAGTCGTAAAACACTTTTATTACAACCACAACACTATAAACTTTTAGATCTAGATTTAAAACGTTAATAAACCTACTGATGTGTGAACTACATATTATTGTTGGTGGTTCACCGAGTAAGAACCTACATCAAAAATGTAGTTAAATAAAAGAGATCAAATAACCCCTTAACTACGGTAGTCAGTGAGGTAGCATTGGATTCAACTCGATTCGATTCGATTACGATTAAGTACGATTGGGTATGGTAAATATTCTCTCAGATCCAGGGGCTTAGATCCTTGAAGAGGTCAGAGGTCCAAACATTGAATTTGTAAAATGCCCACATTTTGCAGTATACATGATAGGTTGAAGCCCATCGCTACTTACAAAATTACCAACTGGATTCCTCGCGATGTATTCCTTCGCCGTTTTGAGAACGTGTTTTGCCACGGCCAGAATCCACTTAGAATTGAAAATCAAAGTAAAGGTACTTTGATTTTCATTTGTCCGGCACGGCGTACCTAATCCTAAGTCCGTTCATAATTACCTACACATTCAACAATTTATAAGCTAGGTTCTTAAGATGTAGGTACGTAAGTTAAATAGCGAGAACATTACGTAATAAAAACTTTTCTTTTACTATTCAGTTTTATAATCATGACTTCATCTTAATAGTTTCTAGACTCAATGCTCTTGTCTTGTTATTTTCATCAGTTGCTTTATTATCATTTTCATATTATACTCGTAGTTTGCACTACAGTTATGCAGAAATATTACGATGTGACTATGTTGTCAAGTCAATATTTAAAACAGTAATTTGAAACTTTTAGCTATTTACTTTTTTGGTAACACAATGGGTCTGTAACATACTTGATATACACACATAAATTGTTTGCGTTTAATAAAAGACGCACAAAATTTCATCTCAAACTTTAACTCACGCAAGTCATACTCGTACCTACACTGAATTCCATAGCTACATGAACTACATAAATCTATTTGCCCGTAATACATCAACACTATCAGCAGCTGACGTCATTATCTACCAAAAAATACAAGCACTTGGTACAGGATTAGAGAAATCACGTTTATTTTTGTATTCGAAAAGTCAATGCCAGCTGGATAGGCCGGGGCGACTATTGCCGTTGTATTATTAGGCGGGATCGTGCGCAATCTACGACTATGTCGTCTGGTCCTAACGTGTGTTAGCATATCTAGACGCACATGCTTATCCGTTATTTAGTATTTCAACTTGTGATATTCGAACTTTTGATTATGCTACACTCGCACCAAGCCGACTTCATGCCTAACACTCTACGGTGCACTTTGCGATGTCATGTATGGAAAATCAATAGCTCCATATCTATTCTACTGTACTATGGCTTCACATTGTCACTATTTCTGCGAACGAGTCAAATAGGATTTGTATGTTTTGCGCTAGTCCGTCATATAATAAATCCTTCTAACTGATATAACTATATTTGGTCTTCAAAGCCGGTTTAAGGTCGACGGCTGGAGTGGGCGGCTTGAGCCGCCACGCGGAACCTTCGGCAGTGTGGCATCATGGCATGACATCACACCATGACTGAAGATGGAGACGCGTTTGTATGTCTAAACTAGAATGAATATATAACAAATACTAAAACGGGAGCTCTAAAACGAGTTGAATTCGGCACACTTTAAGATCTAAAAGTCTGAATCATCCGTGCCTCGGAAATACAATAAAAAAAAAGGGAACTTTCTTTTTAGCACAAGTCGTAAATGTAGCAATGAAAGTCACCAAAATTATTTTCAGGAAATTCAAGTTGTTTTTCCGCCTCTTGGAAGCTTAAGGTTGCCTTCCATCACGGCTCACAATTAAACAATACTAAACCAAGAAACTAAATTTGTTAGTCAATCCTATTAATTCTTGACGACTACAAAATTAACCTCAATTAAATAGTCGTCCGAAAAACTTGGATTGGGGTTGATTTCATTTTGGATAAAATGTTAACATACATAATATAACTTATAAGTATTTAGCTAACTAGAACGCACTTAGAATTCATAAATACATACTCATTTTCATAAACACGTACCCGTAGGTACTTTAAAGTCCTTTTCGTGCGGAAACCTTGATATACATGTCAACATGACAGTGTGTTTGTTTGCAGTGTTTATAACATTTTAATTGTTTAAATCGTGAATATTTAAACAATTAAAATGTTATAAACATTCATTTGTTTAAATATTCACGATTTAAACACTCATACATTATCATCATGCATGTGATCCGTGACTGCTGCTATTATTTAGCCAGTTATTGGTTTATTTAATTATATATCGGCTCTGAATTTTATTATTACAAGCTTGAGCCTTCAAACAGCATACAAATGGAAAGTTTACTGTTCATAAACCTAGTAGCCGTAAAAGACCATCTCGTGTTAAACTTTTTAACTTATGACTCATAAGAAATAGCATTTTTTGAACAGTGTTGATATTATTTATAGCTCATGCCAAGGTATTTTAAATAAATCCTGTTCTAAATTCCGAAGTGACCCAACAAACTTCGAGGCAGTACTCGTTCTATTAACAACGAACCAATAAGTCTTATCAGCAATATCAATAGTTCTCTGCAATGCCACGATTGTTTTGCAATCGGTTTGCATAATGGTAATGCACGTGTACAATATAGGTAGGTAAGGTGCAGAGCGCGAGGCGTCACAGCGTCTGCCGAGCGCGCCGGCGTGCGGGCAGACATTTTTATAGTCGGTAACCGACGAACCGACTCCAATGGGAGCTAGGAGCTCAGCCCACACAGAACCCGTAGCTACCTCGAAACAGCAGGGCTATTTTGTAAAAAACATGAATATCATATTATGATGTTGAATGCAATACCTAATGTTAGAGAATACCTAATCTGTACACTTTTCATAGTAACTATTCACAATTTATGCACCTATACCTACGCTTCAGCGTAGGTATTGTATTGGAAGCGTAGGTATGGGTGCCTAAACAGCATAAAAAGCGTAGGTATTATGGCATTCAGTAGCATAACATGATAATCATGTTTTTACAAAATAGCCCTGCTGGACTGGACACCTACGTCACCTGTCATCCTATTTCCGTCGCGTAGTTTCTCAAGAAATAATAAGTCTTTCACTCTTTAAATTTTCGCATGGCTGTAAGCTTAAGTTTTTCTAGAAATTCTAAACTCTTAGACAGATTTTTTCCTAAATATTAGTTCCGATTTTATAATAGCTTTGTGACAAAAAAAGCACATGTGCATCAATTTAACATTTTTACGGAAATAGACGCAAAGATAATAGATTTAATGGAATCTACCATATTCTATTATTAACCACCTACGTGTTACTTTTCGCACTATTCTATTATAGGATACAAGTTATTTTGGATCATGTTTTTTAGATACTAAATAGAAGACCAGTTTAGCTTATGACTATGAGCCAAGTTTGTGAATTGTAAGGTGTGATGTTATTAAATAATCGTGATAAAATTGGCACAATATTACCGAGGCGCCCGTGCAATCATAACGGAGATATTAATGATTTCCACCTTTGCAAAACGTACATTCATACACTTTATTCAGTACAATGTTTCAATTGATTTATGTACTCGTTGGTACAGCCTTACAGCGTCATCACATCAGCCCTATCTACCCACATTGTGATATGTGATCACAATGTGGGTAGATCAAAAGTGGGTTGCAAAGGTTACCGCTTGTCAGCAAGTGTGCATCGTCATTCGCAAGTTGCATCAGTTCAAATAAGTTCAACAAAATAAATATTATCCATCTAACGGTTCTTGTTCTACATTTATATACCTTTAGTTGCTGATGATCACAACAAGTATGGATAAACTAAATTAGGTTAGCATCGGTCGAGTGTGCGTCACAGTATGGTTTAAAAAAGAAATTAACCATATGTCTAAGCGTGATAAAAACCAGAAATAGTGGACATATCGTAGATTGCGAGCATCACATCGTGAGCGTGAGCGCAAATCGCGTGCGAGCTGCGCCTGCGCTGAGTTGGCGGATTTCCAGATGCTTATTTATTTATTCCAGATTATTTATTTACGCCGATTTATTTGCAACATACACGAGGTTAATGCAATTTTGATCTTATTTAGTCATGCTGTGAGGTTATTGTAGATTGATTAAATTTGAAAAGTTACAATTTTGTTGATTGCCGCCAGTAAATGTATTGTTTGTTGTATTATAACATTGAGGTCAATGGTTTGACTTATACATAATGAAGCCTGATTCCTTTACTGCATTACATTTTAAACGGGTTACCGAATTAGTTCACTTACCTATACTGTTGCTGAATCTGCCAGCGTTCCTTAGGTACGAGAACAGTTCTCCCCCGCAGACATAGTCGAACAGCATGTAGATGCAGGTGTCGTCATGTGTCCACCATCGCCTGCAACCAATCACATAACAACGCAAATTAGTTGCACATAAACGCGGAAACAACTCTGACATATTTATGAGATGTCTTTCCGTTTGAAAGCGAACTGCTGGCATGAAACTATAAAAGACTGACGACCTAATTTTGTAACAAAATGTTTATATTTTCGTCGTTTAATTTTATAACTTCAATTAACTAATGATAAACATGATATTGTTGTTTATATAATTTTCTCTTTGATGTAGACGATCGTCAACATGCTTTCACATTAGGTATACCAGCACAGTATTATTAGCAGCAGTAAATACGAACTAGTAATGCTGGTCGTACGTTCAAAGTAGTCAATTACGAAGGCCAAGTTCAAGAACTGCACGTACTCGTACGTAATGACATCGTGTAGTTAATAGCTCCAGCCGAGCTTGCCAACTCGTAAATTCACAAAGTGGTAAATGTGAAACGCACTTTTTCAAAACATCATCAGTTTCATAACGAAGGTTTTCTACCCATCGAAAAGTACAGACGTGCAAATATATAGTTTCAGAATGCAATAACATGCGGACCATGTGATCTTCGCTCGATAGATCAAGGCGATATCGGGATAAGTGACAGCCGCTCCGAACTGCTCTCATCGACTTGTCATCAGCAGCACGATAAAGGGTGATTTACTGATCCAAGTTGGCGTCCAATTGTAGATTATAAGTCAGTCAACAAGTGCATGTCCGTAGACTGATGCTTAATATACTAGTTATGTCTTCTAATTAAATTAGATACAAAAAAAACCGGCCAAGTGCGAGTCGACTCGAGCACGAAGGGTTCTGTACTATTAAAAATACAAAACGGCAACAAAATCACGTTCGTTGTACGGGAGCCCCACTTAAATATTTATTAAGTGGGGGTATTTATAAAATAGAATATTTTTATAGTATTTGTTGTTATAGCGTCAACAGAAATACATTATCTGGGAAAATTTCAACTGTCTAGCTATCACGGTTCATTAGATACAGCCCTGTGACAGACAGGCGGACAGACAGACAGACAGACAGACAGACAGACGGACAGTGAAGTCTTAGTAATAGGGTTACGTTTTCACCCTTTGGTGACGGAACCCTAAAAAAATATCAAGAGTTTTCAGTGTTCAGTTGAAGTTAACATCCTTAGAGTTTTTTTTGTAATTATGATGAGCATCCGTGTTTTTGCTTTATTTATTAGTTGTGATCGAAAACCGTAAACCTAGCGGTGTATAAATATTTGTTTCCATTGCGTTTAACAAAAATATTGATTTGTTATAAAGTTTAAATTCTGAATGTTTCGTAAATCTTTGAGGGTGATTTAAAAATAATTACTCTTAATCTTAACCCACTTAATCTTATTATAATTGAGGTGATTCGTATTTTTAATACAAGGAGGCTCTACCGCTGGACTTCCGCTTGACCCATTTTGACACACATTTCGGACACTCTGTACATAAGACAACCCTATATTTCTTTAAATTTTCTTGTCTGTTTTGATATCTAAGGCGGTACCCGACCCCGTGGGCTGTTGTTTGCACACGGTCTCCTTTCAATCACTTATTTTATCCAAACATCGGTCTATAGGGTGCAAGAGTTATTTTTACATGGTGATTGACCTTGCCGCCATGCCACTTCCAGTTTGCTGCTTCAGTGACCGTCATAACATAATTATTTGTTCGATAGCCATCTAAAAAATAACCAAACGCGATTTACGAGTACACCGCAGAACTCCATTACAACTTTCCTGAATGAAAAAATTAAATACAACCTATTTAGAGAGGTCACGAGGCCAGGAAATAACAAGGAAGAAGTGCTATCGCGTACTAGAAAGCAATCAAAGTACTTCAGGTCAAGTGGCCTTGGATAAGCCTTGTTCATACGAATAATGAGAGTGTCGGTGTTGGTACAAGTTTAAATAACATCATAGGATTGTTTTAAACTGTAACGAATACCGAGGGAAATGGTCTTTATTTAGAGCACGCCTATGCAAGTATGCGTTATTCATACTTTTGTAGAGATTCTTGAACAAATACAAAATGAGATGAGCTAAGATACTACAGATGTTTAGTTGCCAAGCGCCCATTATTGAGTAGTCTGAAGAAAGTAGGTATTGAATATGGTAATTAGCTGTCATGCATGATCTACTGTATTATTTACGCACTCATTGCGTATTTCAAGTGGAATACCTAGTAGTAATAAAGTTGGCTTATTGCCGAAGTTTGTTCAAGTGACGTGCGTCACATGCACCCAAGCGCGTTTAATTAACTATAAGTCTAACCGTAAATACTGTTTTACTGGTCTCGCAGCTCAGTCGTTAGTAGCTCTGCTTTATGCGCTTTAGGTTGTGTTCAAACATTTGTGTGATTGAAATTTACTAACGTAAAAATGTGAGTTTTCTTCAGTATTAGCGAAATAGATGTGTAATGCAATCCTGTAAGATTTAACTAGCCGGTTGAAAATGTATGCTAATACAAACAACATGAATACTTACAAGTTGACGATAAAAGGGTGATTTATTTCAGCTAGGATATTCTTCTCATTCATAACGTGATCGACCTGCTTTAAGCGGATCACGTCGGCCATGGAAAGGATCTTCATTGCCAAGTACTCGTCTGCCGCTTTGTCTCGACACAGGCATACTCTGCCAAATGTGCCAGTGCCTGAAACAAACAAGCATTTAACATCAAAATACATATAATTATATAAAATGTTCTTTGACTGGCAATCAAAATTCAAATTCAAATTCAAAAATCATTTATTTCAATAAAATCACAAGGATCACTTTGAAACGTCTTAGGAACTAGGTGAAGCTACGCCGATTCCACGCGACCAAGCCTAGAAGAATCAGGCAACAAACACGGCTTGGGGTCTACCTTTTTTTTAATGATCCTTTTCTTAAAGCTATGTAGAGCTCCAGTGTGATGCCAATCGAACAAGGTGAAGGCTCAAACAAGAAAAAAATTAAAATCTAAAACGAAAATGAAATAGAATCACGACTGTAATCCCCAAGTACGGTAGACATCTACTTAGATCTCCAGGCGCGCAGGCCGTTGAAGGTAACTGGGGTAGTCAGAAGCACATCCAAACATTACATTTGGCAAATGCCTACATTTTGCAGTAGATAGTATTCCATACGTGACAGGTGGTCCAAGGGTTCTTAAAGAAAGGAATTTGCAAAACAAACAAAACTCCCAGTGGTGGTTGGAGCAAAGCTTCCATTGCTTAATAATGTAAGTTTTTTTCTAACAATCTGTTCTAAGACTGTTTTAAACAAATTTATTTTAGTGATGCCTACACGTTTTTTATGTTCAAAAATGCCCAGCCCTTGAGGCGTTATCAGTCTCTGGCAATAAAAATAAAGACTTTCTTATTTTTATAAGATCAGTTAATAGTTACATCTAAAATAAATTGGCTACACTATAAACCAGTATTAAAAAAAGGATCAATGTATCATTTTTTTTAGTTTATTAAACACACCGACTATTACCACCCGAATATTAAAAACATTTCCAAGAATATGATGCTAGTGATTCAATAAAAATTCCCAATTCCATTCCTAAATTGAAGTGTGATCTTAGTTTCCGTAAACAAAATAAAAATAAAACAGTAAATGTAACACGCTCACTTGTCACAAATAATTATCAGAAATAAAAGCTCTAATCTATAATAATATTATAAATGCGAAAGTAACTCTGTCTGTCTGTGACGTTATCTCGCCCAAACCGCTGGGCCGATTCTGATGAAAATTTGTATAGGTAGAGATTGTTTGGAGTATTGTGATGCACATTAACTACTTCTTTCCTAATTTTTTTTTTGACTTTCAGGAATTTCACTTTTCTACTCTAAAGTCGGTAAAATCTATTTTATAAATCTACGCGAACGAAGTCGCGGGTAAAAACTAGTAGTATAAATATAAAATTCAAATACTTAGTAAAAAATTGCATGACTCGAAACCTTATTAAGTCACTTTAATAAATATGGCAAGATTATAGTGAGATAAATCAAAAAAATATTTGAAATTAAACCACTTTAGTAGAAGCACTGGCAGAAAATTGTTTTTTTGCAGACCTTGAAAAGGTTAAGTGGTTGAACTTGTGTTGAACTACGGTGCTGAATATCAATGATCTGTATAAACAAAAGGGTAATATTCTATTATATAAATGACTTTCAAGTTGGCTGAATCGCTATCATCTTAGAAATGTATCTCTTTGTTACCTAGCTGCAGGTTAAATGGCTTAGATGCCAAATACTTAACTGCTGGTTGACTTTATCACTTATTCTAAGGTACATGCAAAAGCTACTACAACTACTTGTAGGTACCTACATAATGGCCTTCGTCAAACTTTCGTCACATTTGTCCGTCTAGACGGAGCTTTTGCTAGTCGTCTTGAGGTGAACACGTAAGTACTAACGTCAGAAAACTAGAGAGTCGGCCAACACCAACAATCGATCATCATTATTGCACCAAGAGTACCGTGACGAGAGTCGTGAACAGCGCTCAAAACCTATGACCCACTTCCTTTATATCCATGAATCATAGTCGCGTCGCGTATTAAAAATGTATTTTATCTCAGGTGCTCTTGAAGAAGGTAATTTATAAACGTGACATTTATGATTGAAATTCTGGAAAATCCCGCTCTTAAATTTTTGTAGGCGAGAATCATAAATTCGTCTCAATGAAAGCTAAATGTCTGCAATTACTAATGATATAGACAGACACCGAGTCTAGCTCAGACATTACTATACAGCAGACAGACCAGACAGACTATATTAGTATTGCTAGCTTGTGTCACACCATAAATTCACTATTTAGGTAAGGAGGTCATCTAACTGACCTATAAAACAAAGTTTATGATAATTTACGTAAGAAGAGTGAACAGACATATCCCATGGTAAGCACGCTTGTATTTCCACACACTTTATTTCTGCTTGCTCTTGCGCAAGGAACTGGCCACTAAGAATCGGGAACAGAAGCCATAAACTCGTCGTCGGTTTTAAGGACAGTAACTACTAACTTTGGTGGCCTAATTCTGTTTCACGTTTATACAATTAGGGCTATTACACAACGCTTAAACTCTATCATGACGTGTCCTACTTATTTGTAGGTGTGCTTCTCAAACTCACCAATCACTATCTCCCCGCTAACTAATTCATGAACTGTGTAATCGGTTCAAGATCCTATCAGGTGGTTAATGGATCCTACTGTCGAAAGCTCTTCTTCTTCTTTCTATATGCTATCAAATATGGTCAGTTCGAAAAACAACCGTAATTCATGGTTCATTAGAAGTAAAGGTCAAGGAACGAGTGGAATTAATAGTTATATTAAACTAATTATTAAAATCGCTGCGATACGACTTGCGGTTGCCGCACGCAGAAAACAAAAGTTAATTTCTATACATTTATTATCGCGAAAAACACTACTTTTTCAACTTATTAATACTTGAATGTTTTAAATACCTGTTTTAATCCCTGTTACTCTTTTTAACAATCGACAACCCATCTCTATATTTGATGATCGAAGGAGTTTTCGCAACAGGTATCTTAGTAATTGCAATGTCAGAACTTAACCGAGCGAAAACTGAAGGCTAGCTTGTTTAATTATCCATCACAAAAGTTTTGTTAGAGGTTTATCAAATTACATATAATAAATATCGTATGCTTTTACATATCTACATATCAGCTGCGTCTAAAGTACGGCACTCGTACAATGTTTACCTTTACCAAGATGATAAAAAAGAAAGTCTGCGTTCAAACAACTTACGAAACTCTGACCTTCCGATTGCATAATGAATTCCGTTTATTAAATTACGTCGTCGGCGACTTCGGTTCAAAAACCAGTGAAGGGCATTGAGAACCAAATCGCGAAGAACCAGACAGAGCACTTTCACTGCGACAGACGACTCGCCCGACGCGATGCATATACGTCTACCGCAAGAAATTATAAACATGTCATGAAGTTATCCATCACCATTAATTAATCAGTAAAACCATAAAATAGAAAATAAGGCTCGTAATTATGTATGCAAAACAAAAGATTTACAATTGATTTTTATATGTAGAAATCTGTTGTGAATATAAATTTTGACGTCGTCTATTTGAAGTAGACTGTTAATAAATTGCAAGTTTTAAATTTTTTTAAATTATTTAAAAGCTCTCACGTGGTTCTCCACGACCTCAAAAGTATTCAATTACGTCACAACCATCCTTCATCTTCCATCAATCTTCACTCGTCGGGAGTGAATAAAGAATACGAAGATATAAATTAAGCACGTGCCAACAAAATACGAGGTCAAAAATCATTGAAGACTTAATCTTTTTGTCATTCGAATTATGAACTGCAGATTTCGATAAACTTTGGCAAGGAGCACTAGATCCTAATTAATTACTACATAGTATAAAGCAAAGTCGCTTTCCGCTTCCCGCGTATGTATGTATGTTTGCTTATATCTTTAAAACTACACAACGGATTTTGATGCGGTTTTTTTTAATAGATAGAGTGATTCGGGAGGAAGGTTTATATGTATAATAACATGCTACCCGTGCGAAGCCGGGGCGGGTCGCTAGTAATATTATAAATGCGAAAGTTTGTGAGTTTGTATGTATGTTTGTTCCTATGTTTGTTCAATCAGGCCTAAACGACAAAACGGATTAAGTTGAAATTTGCTGTAGATGTAGATATAATGCCCGAATAAATAATAGACTACTTTAAAAAATGTAAAACATCCTCAAAACGATAAAAAACGCATTAGGGATGATTTCTGTGTAGATGGTGCTGGTGTGCAACAAATCTGACATCACAGACTAAAAACATTCGGTCTTTTTTATTCGATTATTGAAATTTGACAGGACAAAGTCTGTCACGGGTCGGCTAGTAATATTATAAATGTGGAAGATTGTGACTTTGTATATATGTTTGTGCCTCAATCAGGCCTAAACGAAAAAACGGATAAGGATGAAATTTACTGGTAGATGTAGATATAATGCCAGTAAAACATAGACTACTTTGAAATACGCAAAACATCCCCAAAATGATAAAAAACGCATAAGGGATGATTTTAGTATATATGGCGCTGGTGTGCAAAAAAATCTGACATCAGTCGTCATAGCAACGCACGTTACTCTATGCGATTATTGACATTTGAACTGGACAACGTCTGTCGCGGGTCTGCAAGTTGACCATAATTATTACTTTACGAATAAATAAAGAACAGATCAAGTACAAGTAACAAAAAGCATTAAAACTAAATATGGATCAATGACTAATAGGTATATACTTAGCAACGTAATGAATGACATAAAAACATTTGATCGACAGAGCACAAAATGTAAGATTTGGCCTTGGCCCGGCGCATGGCCACGATAACTTCACCTTATCAATATCACGGTCGAATTCACTGCAGGTACAGTCAGTGACAATAGTCAATACTTACAAAAACAACAAAGGATCAATTGCCGAATTAAATAAAAATAAATAAATAAATATTGGTCTAAATCATCACACAGTGGCATCGAACCCACAACCTACGGCGCAGAAGGCAGAGTTATTACCAACTAAGCTGTGAGACCAGTCAATTGAATTATTGGTGATCTTTATCAGCTTCCATTATCACATTTTCATTGTGTAAATGTTAAAACAATGGTATTTAATTTAGACAGTTGAAGTCGATAATATCTATAAACAAAAGGCTGCCTAAGTTAAAAATATGTAAATTATTAAGCACGTACAAAAGTCAAATTCAACTTGTCACTGATCGTACGTGTATCTAAAAGTCACGCTGTCTTCGAGTGTCATACGAAATCCAATTATAATAATCACGTAGTAAGTTCTAATATACAGCAGCATAAAAAGAGCAAGCTTGTATAATGAAGTGGAAACAAATGAACGTGGGACAGTAAATTATTTTCATGTTTTGGCAGACAAGGTAGTGTCAAAAAGACAAACATATCGTTTATCGTTTCAACGAAATAAATAAGGACTCAATCTTGCTCGTGAAAAAGTTTGTAAAATTTAAAAATAATAAGTTTTCTTGCAAATTTGCTTGTTATAGACGATGGTTGATGCTTCAAGGCCGCCATTAATTAATTTGACCAAAAAACCCTTAGCGAGTAAAGTTACTGAAAAAAAATCTCCGCATTATGAATATGAACCAACTACATTATTTAAATGACTCACCAAACATACTTGTGATTATTTATTCGTATGTTACTTCTGTCAGTTGTTGAGAACCTGCGTCATGACGTCGGTGACCTATTTATTAAAACATACTAACAAACCAGCTTTTACTAATTATATAAACAAGTATCACGATATTACCAAAGGCTCATAAAATTACTCGATAATATTAATTAGAACGATGAGTTTTCTTTACGGCCACTAAACCCAAATAATAAAGTTAAAACGATTATTTTGGTTGAGTCGGTGAACATATTTTGGTACATTTTAGTAGCAATATTTTGAGGATTATTGCTGCAAGAGCCTTAGCCTAATTTCATCATACATGTCCTAAACGATATTTTTGTAACCTTAGGAGATACACAAAGTCCCTGGCAATCGTCCTTTTCATTGTCGTGCTTTGTTTGCATTATTTTATTTATACATTTAGATATATTTAAACTCAACGCTAAATGAAGAGTATTATTATGTTCAAAGAGAAATTATGTCAACGAGGAAACAAGAACATTTTAGTAACCGGACGTCAACTTGAAGTATCTACTTAGTACAAGTAGGAACTTATTGGTTACCCAAGCAATTAGCACTAACTTATGAATAGAATATACTTTCATACTTTCAAACGTTTTGCCGTTGTATGGTAGAGCTCACTTAGTTATTCAGTTTTAACATTTTGGTTCGAGACTTCATCTTTTGACTACCGTCATTTGGTACCTATCTATTAATAATGCTGTACTTAATACCTTAAAATAGGCGCCTTGTAACCTTATCGTTATGAGTGTCATATCTGATGCTGAAGTCAAAAAGTTAGCTCTTCAATTATGTTTGGCCGTATTCGGGCTCTACTGAATCGTTTTTTGTAACCAGCCAGCGAGGTTTAATAGAGAATTAGAGATAAATATTATGCTCTTTTTTATCGAGTACTACCCTCGCGAGCAAAGCTACGAGCTACAGCTAGTAAAAAGTAATGTTCAACAAAAAATGTTGAACATTAAAAGAGTTTTTCAACAGCGTTAAAAGAGTTTTGCTAGGAACAACTCTTACTAAAATTACAAAAATTACAAAAAAAAAAAAAATTACACTGTTCACTGTTTGTCTGTTATTTCAATACCTACATAAAAGCCTCAAGTATAAATTTCCATAAAGATAGAGCTGTAACTTTTGTCATTCTCTATAAACAATGGCATAACATGTGCCTACCAAATTTTGATTAACCGTTTTTTGTCTGTAGTAAACTTTGAAGACTGATGAGTAGTAGCGTCTGGTTTATATCTGCCAAAAATTTAATTGGCAATGTGACGTAGTCGACATGCAGGCAGACACATCATAAATGTGTCTTCTTAGTATTGTAGCAGAGATCACTAAAATATAATTCCGTTCTATGAAATGATGTTGAAATAAAATATAAATGAAACATATTTTGAGATCTCCAGGTGCTCCTAGATGTATTAAAGGGTCATAAGGCGAAGTCTTAGACACGTCCAAACATTATATTCGTCACATCAAACAATATGAGTCGTTTGTTTAATATTATTGTAGTGCTTATGTAATGGCAAATCCGACAACCTAGCAATAGAAATAAAGCTGTCTCATGTATATTTCAAGACCACAAATCTGCGCTAAATCACAGAAGAATTGTTTAAAAACTTCTATCTCCCAAGATTTATACACCAAAAGTCATGGAGTAGACTGCACATATATTTAAGTCTGACTTGTCTTTCGGTTTTAAATTTACATCCTTTTCCAAATCTGAATAAATCAACATTTCAGAAAACAATGTGGGCGAGTAGACTTGTGTCCAGACCGTGACGTCACCGCACAGCTGTTCCACCCGTCACCAGCGACAGGAACCTAACAAGTTTTAAAACTTTTTTATCAACATTAATCTTCACTAATCTTCACTTCAAAACCAACCATTCATTTGGTTGACACCCTGTATAGTATATCGAATCCAGACTGGCCTCCACGCGAAGGCAAAATAAAATATAGCATTGAAAATAAAAACCAAGTTCAAGATTGCTACCGCAAGGCGATCTATAATAAGGATGTTTAATAAGTATAACAATCTTTTCTCACGCAGTTTTGTTATATCTAGATAGGTACAGTATATTTTGAAAGTAACTTTCTTAGTAACTCTCGTTGCTACTGTGTATGTAATGTAGTGTTTTGACGCGCCTCTGACTACCCATTTTAGACAGGAGATTACTTAACAAATTACAGTCGTTTCATTTTTTTTTTCTACTAGTCTCTCACATCCTTAAATTATTACACATCTCTTAAAAGTTATTGAAAGGTTGACAGCCAGTATGCATGCAATAGTAGGTAGGTATAGGTATAGTATATATTAGGTACCATAGGAACAATGTAGTACTTTCTGGGTACCAAGTATTTTAGTAGCTGCTTGGTGGACAACGGAACAATGTTTACCTACAATTTGGCTCAGAAACTGAAGTTAACGCTGCCGTTGGCAACGGCAGCATTATTGTAAGTAATGGTCTGCAAACAACTCGTTATCCTTGTTCCTAGCAATTTCAAAACTATAATAAAGCAGAAAGCGATACCTATTCAAATTACCTACACATGACTAGGTTAGTCTGACCTGAGAACGTAAATAATTTTATGTAGGTAAGACATAGAAATATAATGGCTTCTGGGAACCACAGCCATTAGATGTTGATAAATGAGGCTAAGTACCAACAAGGAAGATATTGAGCTTGTGACATAGGTAGTTTAAGAGTTTTGTCGGCTTTAAAAGTTCTGTTCGACTTATTGCAAAAAAATAATAGGTAATTATAATTTATAATGGTTATTTTAGATGGTTAGCTACCACGTGTCAAGGATGAAAGTAGTTGCAGTGAATTTTGGATGGACTCCAAAGTGTCGCCAGCTCAATTTGTTTATTTCATAAATGAACATTGTTGATGAACCTTATTTTATATTAGAAGCTACGAGTACTTGTAGTCGCAAAGGTTTCGGACGTCATCTTTTTCACAATAGCCTTTGTTTACGCTTCCAGAAGCTCATCATAAAGCTTTTTCTCACATCTTTATCTTACCTACATAATACAAGGCAAATTACACAATGCAACATTAGTAATTTTAATGAATTCACATTTTTTTTTAATTTCCTTTACAAACTTTTAATAAGACTTCACCGTTAAGAGTTTTCTCATAAACGGCACTTGAAATACCCAGCAAACTAAAGCCATTCTTGCTGACAAGTACCTACTGACCAGCAATTATCACCGCTGACAATTAGGTACTGGAACATTAATCAAGTGCCCGAGAATAGATCATGGCCGAAGGTTAGTTGGAGAGCAGACCGTTCCAACCGCCCGCCACTCTAAAACGAATGCAAATGTCCTGCTAGAACTAAATGTAGACCTTTCGATTTTACGAAACTGGTGGATCGAATTTACCTGCGATTAGCAACTGGCAGTAAAGGGCACTAAATCAGCAACTTATTTATGTCGGCAAAATATATCGAAAAACAAATCGGGCATGAGTACGAGCATGACTTATTATCTAATACCAACGATATAATAACTATTTACGAATCGATTACGAAAGGCCGTGCCTACAGACAAAAATTAATTGCCTAAATGTTCTACATACACGTTTAAAACCTGTTATGACATAACAAAACATTACCTACTTACCTCATGAGTTGAGATGAACAAACTTTTTATCGCGACTCTACATCGATCGAATGATGTTCTAATAATAAAGTCGCAAAATACGAGAAAAAATTTAAAAGAAGACGTTTTGCTTCTAAAGCATGTAGCTTATCTAGATTTTATCTTATATTTAAGCCCGATATTTGAGCTGATATTTAATACCGTAACTAAGTAATACAATAAAATTATAGTCTTCGTTATTGTATTACCAAACCATTGTATTCACACAAAGAAACCGGAAACTCATAACGTTACAACAGGTGACGAGAGACGGCAAAAAGCAGAACGAGACTATGACATGTGTCATATAAATTAATTGTATCAGTACAAAACATAGAAACAACAAAGTCAAAAGGTATCTATTTCAATAAAATTTTAAAGATCACTTTAAAATGTCTTCGGTACCGATTTTTTCAATAATGCTATGTAGGTACAGCTCCAATGTGATGCGAAGTTTTAACCTTATCAGACTGTTCCATTGAACAGCTATTGACTCTATCATCAGATCAGCTCGCTGACAGAATTATGCATTGTCAACGAAGTTACATAGGTATGCCTAAGTTAAGCTTAATCGGTTTAAAATTCAGTTGCTAGATTTGAACATGCCTACGAACAAATGCTTGTAAAAAGATGCAAAAGCTATGCAGCTGTCGAGCTTCGTCAACCTACGCCAGGAAAGTATTTCCAAGTCGGGTTTAGTATTCTGATCACCACAATAATACATAAATCCCTAGGCTCTAATCGTGTGATATTTATTTCATAATTTGCCGTGAGCAATCGATAATGTTAGTCAGAACCTGAATGACTTTGCGGAAGTAGTGTTCGTGACAAAGTTTAAAGTTAATTTCTGCACGAATAGCATGGATCGCGTGACATCATTATCACGACAAACATTGAACGTAGGGTCCTAGGTCCCTATCGATCATAAATAGTTGTTCCGAATGGTCATAATAGTCATAGGCACTAGCCGTTTAATGATCTTTGGAAGCCGTTTAACATCGGCTTCCAAGAGTTCATAAAAACTAACGGAAATCACGCCAGTGATAAGATGATCACAGAAATCCACTTATGGTAGGAAATAAATAAACTCTTGTTCTTATTTCTATTATTCTATCTTGAACTTGTGTTTTAATGTAATCATTAAAACAAAAGTTCAAGATAGAATGATTCACTGAAAAATGCTATGAGATTTTTTTTGTTACATTGTAAGTCGTGTAAGGTCTCGCCACGTGGGACAAACACTGCATCAACTATGATCTGAGAACACGTACGTTTTGTACATGTAAAGAGACCTTAAAAAAAGCATTTTGTCAACTTTCGCCCAACTAAGACAGAGCTCACAATAATATAAAGGGACTGTTAAAAGACTTTGCTTATACATCTGTATCACAACCAATGGCTACAAATGCTAGGCTATAAGTGACAGTCCGTTTATGTTGGTGCTGGAACTCCAGCCGTGTCAAAATGATAATTTCTTGCAGGTAAGCAATGAATATTGAATTAAGTCAACATAAAAGGTGTTTTATATTCATGAGGACCGAGTTCAGATGGTTCAAGGGTATTTGATCGAGTTAAGTTAGTAGCAATTAGTTGGTAGCGATTATAACTGTAACAGTAGGTACCTATTTTAGCTGTTTATCTCCATAACTATTTTACTGCGTATTAAATGGCAACAAAGAAGATTAATTTTCAATGTCACCACCGGCGTCATTGTATAAAAACAAAAAAAAATTGAATTCACACTTGACGCATCGCTTAGATTTAATTTTCAATGTCACCACCGGCGTCATTGTATAAAAACAAAAAAAATGGAATTCACACTTGACGCATCGCTTAGATAGGTACTTTTGTTGTTCTGATTACAGCTGTAGATTAGTATTTGTGGGCATCGCAACAGGAGAGTGCTGGGCGAAACGTTTAATAACGCGAAGTACTCAAAACTAATGAGTTGCTTTATTTGTTTATGCTTTTGTAATCTGAACGGTAATGACCATGGGAAAACAGAAATGCTTCCTATATTTTCACAAGTGCATTTCACGTATTCTAAACATTAATAATTTCCGCTTTCCAGCTGGAACACCCACCAAATATTTGGATTTATTTATTATTATGTTGCTTCAGTTTGCTGTTTCGCTCTCGTAGATACAAAAAAGATTAGCTATTTTTAAAAACATACATACATTACATAATGATAGTTGGATTATTTTTATTGTTTTTTTAATATAACAGAATAAATGATGTTGCATACGAGTACCTAAGACATCTCGTGTGTGACTCATTATCGTGTAGAGTTCATCACTGAACCGATATAGATGAAATTTGGCACTTCAAAGAAAGCCCATGATCTAATTCTCTTCTTACTTTTAGCTTGAACAATACGATCGTGATCTCCTCATTTATTTAAATGTTTATGTACCTACGATAATATCTATACTATACATTATAAAACCCACACTAGAAATTACCAGTATACTGTTTTTAAACAGTAGTTCGCAGAATAGCAGGGTTGAGTTTCGTGTCGTTTTAAAATAAATTATCTAGCAAGGATTTTATTTAAATATTTTTTAAAGTAATGATACTGGTTTGAGGGGATTCTTGCCCTGGAAATATAATGATTTATGAGTAGCACAGTCGACTCAAGTAAGGCAGGGAGTCAATTGAAGAAGATCACAGCTCGCGCCGGTCGACTGAGGCTACCTCTTCAGACAAATTTAAAGATGCCATCAAGGAAAAAAAGAGGAGAAAGTGGATTTCAAGAGTGCTGCTTTTGCACCACATATCTCCATATACAAGAGCCATGTTGCAATGGCTGCCTTAAAAAATGTGGTTACGGAACACTAAACCATACTTCTTATTAACATAGCTCCGATTCATTATTAGTTTCCCAAAACTGAAGAAAAATATGGGAAAAACAATCCGTAAACTTTTTGAACTCCTTGTATGAGAATCTACTCGTATTTTTTTGTTCTTATCTGTTTCTCGTGTCATGTGTTGCTAGATGTTGTTGTATCATGTTATAAAGATACAAGTTAATTGCCGGAATCGGATGTTCGTAGCGCTCACAAAGAACGCTTGCGCTTTAACCTTTTTACACTGTTGTCGGTTACATAAGCTACATTTTAATTAAATGTTTAGGTACTCACGGTAGAGTAAATTTGTTTGCTGCCTACGAAATGCATTTGTAATCAAAATCCCCTCTGCATCTTTTTAAGGCACATTTTATACAGTTTTTAGACCTGCAAATATTATTATATTTGGCCGTCTAAATAATGGCGAATGAAAATGATTAAATGTTCATATCAAAGATACAGGGAATGGCTGGCTTTCCCGAGACATCACTCAATCAATAACTTCCATCAGTTGGAATAAACACGCATTGGCAAGGATACTGGATCAACAAAGTATGCGAAACACGCATATTAACCGGTTGTTATGATCTGCATGACGTAAACATGGGGTGCATATGCATAATCCACCATATATCTATTTACTGGTAGTTATTATTTTCTCTTCCGCTGGAGGGCACGTTTTGGCAGCATCAGAAACAATAATCTTTCAAAACAATTCTACTAATATTATAAATCCGAAAGTTTGTGAGGATGTTTGTGGTTCAATCCCGCCCAAACGACTTAACGGGTTTAGATGAAACTTGGAATTTGCATAGCCTAGGTATGCTCTGGAATAACATAGGTATATGCTTTTTATCGAGGTGATATGCAAGCGAAGCTGCTGGCAAAAGCCAACTCTTTGGCATATTCATCAGATAATTTTGATTTTGTCATGAGATGTTGTTAAAAGTTGGAGCTCAATGCCGTTAATCCCGATCGTGGTTTGGGATATTCCACTACAACGAATATTTTGATAAAAATCAATAACATCCCGATTAGGACATGCAATCTCGCGAGATTGGAGCTCTGGCGAGATTGGCAGTTTTGTGTGTTTATTCTTGCAAATAATCACAATATTTTAATGAAATAGGAAAAAAATATATAAGAATTAGAGATATTATGAAATAAACATTTATTTTACGAATTTTTTCAATAAACTTTTTATGTATTTATCATCTAATAATCTATTTTATGTATTTGTCATCTATCTATCATTTATTTTAATAAACTTTGACGTATCTAATCAAATAAGAAACGAAATAATTAACCAGTCTTCTTGTTTAAAATCAAACAAAAGTCTTCAGTTCTTTTATAACAAAACAAAACAACAACAAGTCAAAAACTAAAATAAATCACACTAAGTAAGTTGAGTTGACTATTAATCTGAGATATTATACCTATATAGACTACTAGCGACCAGCCCCGGCTTCGCACGGGTTTAATACATATAAACCTTCCTCCTGAATCACTCTATCTATTAAAAAAAACCGCATCAAAATCCGTTGTGTAGTTTTAAAGATATAAGCAAACATACATACAGACGCGGGAAGCGGAAAGCGACTTTGCTTTATACTATGTAGTGATATATAAATATATATACCTAATCAGAGATCAAGTAGAAATTAGGGATAAATTAACAAAATATACAAATCATATGAAAAACTTGTTCAGTTCACTTCGAATAAGACGTTTCTATGATAAAGTGCAATCTCGTTAATCTCGCGAGATCTCGCTCATTTTTCGGCCGAGATCAATCTCGCAAAAAAAGGCCGAGATCGAGATTGCATTCCCTAATCCCGATGTGCTATTTATACTATACAAGCTGACCCGGCGAACTTCGTATCGCTTTAGAATTAACAAATACTGTGTTAAGTTCCCGTTCCCGTTCCCGTTCCTGTTTTCCTGCTTTTCTCTTGAAATTTTTCTTCCCGTTCCCGTTACCGTTCCTGTTTTCCTGCTTTTCTCTTGAAATTTTTCCTGAATTTTCTTTGCTATAAACCTCACGGCTATAACCTCACCTTACCAACGAATGCGAAACCGTGGAAATCGGTTCGTGCGTTCTGGAGTTATAGCGTCAGGAAGGAAAACCCGACTTATTTTTGTATTATAGATTTTATCTATTCGGTTTATCCTCCTACGGCTCAATGTTCCTTTCAATTAACAAATCGTCATGGTGTTTTGTCTTTTGCATTTACAGTCATTATCAAATTCGATCGAAAGAGAGAAAACACTAACTATTCCAGGGTTACGTCTTGTTTATAAAGCCTTCGCATTGATTTATTGACGTATGTTACGTACTACAAAAGTATAGATCAAATACGTTTATACAATAGTTAAACGATCCAAGAATAACAACGCAGTTTTATCTCGAAGGAACTGATGGAACGCACTAATTTTAAAAATGTACATACACTAGCTTATGTTTGCGGCTTCTCACTCGTGGTACCCGGATAAAATGTAGCCTTGTCACCTTCCGATCCATGAACTACTTTTATCTCTATACAAGAAATCATACAGATCCACTGCTCCGTTACTGCGTAAAAGAAGATCAAATAAAAACACCAACAAACACACTTTTGCATTTATAATATTACTAGCTGACCCGTGCCCGCTTCGCTTCACTTCTAATACCATCGTGAACTTTTTTGTAGACGTTTTTAAGGTATACAATACTGTAGTTCATTATTTTGATATATCTCGTGGGGTTCAGAGCCAGCATTTGCAATGTAAGCGCAAAAAAATGTGTTTATTTACGACATCACATTAGAAACCTCTAAAATTATCAGTGTTTCTCTACTATATTATGCATGTATTATACATATAAACCTTCCTCCTGAATCACTCTATCTATTAAAAAAACCGCATCAAAATCCGTTGTGTAGTTTTAAAGATATAAGCAAACATACATACATACATATTACATACAGACGCGGGAAGCGGAAAGCGACTTTGCTTTATACTATGTAGTGATGAAGATATTCATATTTTGTAGAGAACTATCAAAACATTTAAAAACCAATTAAAGGTAAGTAGGTACCTAACTGAACACTATGAATTGTATTTCACAAATTGCAAGGGTTATTTTGTTGTGATAACAACAGAAAAACACAGATGCTGCGAACAAATGTTCTGTTCATTTAAAATGCTATATTTTTGTCATATCCAAAAGATTAATAAATCATCACTTATTAATCTTGACTACTAAAAATGTAGTCCATTCCTCAAGATGCGCATGAAGAGATTGACGTTTATTAAAATTATCAAAAAAACAAAATGAGCGTTTCCCAGAAGCGTGGGAAGAGAGGTACGACGACGTGGGACCCAAATGTGGGTCGCCTTCACTTCAAAGAGGAAACAACTGCGATAAAATATCAATAGCTTTGATTTACTATGGAAATAGACAAAGTTTGCAATCTTAAACCCAGTACTTTTTCCCAGGTGCACTAATCTAATTTTTTTTTTAATTTAAGCAAATTTAAATTGAGTGATGCCTTATAGTGCCTTTTAAGTTACAAAATAGGTAAATATTCATTTAATGTGGATATATCCCATTCGAGCTACAACAGATTGATTATTTAAAATTAGAAAAAGGGAAAATCTCTGTGTTCAATCATTTTTGTTTATTTTACTACTAAGCTTTTAGAGGTTCTTAGACAGCATAATCAAGAGGAAGATTAATTTCTATTAATACCAAGCCGCATGTAAATGATGAAGTGTTTTTTAACATATATATACTATTCAATTATTATGTGCCCTGTCTGTGTCTGTCTGTAGGTATTTGTGTCTGTATCTACCTAAGTACCTATGTAATATACAAAAGAGCGCTGTTGGGTTTTTAGCTGAAAGAGAAATATCCTATAGTAGAACAGCAGGCAAATATGGCGTTGGTAAATATGGGTATGTTTTGTCCAGAACTAAACAGTTTAAGTGGAAGGAGAACAAAGGGTAGAGCAAGACAATAGAATCAGACCATGCGTTCCGGATTGCGCTACCTTTTCAAGAGCCCACCGGAACCAAAATCTGGATACGAGTACGTGCACTCGGCTACCATTATTTAGACCAATTAGATGCCTTTTAGTATTAAGTACATACCTTCCGGGCCCAGGTACCCGCATGAATATTAATAACAATGACAGGCTAATATCGCGAGTATGGAAAACGGCCAAGGGCGTTCATTTTATTCTGCCTGACATCGCTTCATAGCAGAATTATGAAGGTGGACAGTAAATTATTTACGATGTTTAAGCAGTAAGTCAGAAGAGAAGACTATGTTATGTAGGTAAGTAGCGTAAATACAAGTATACCTAATGAATGCGTACGATACGAAAATAGTATTTTGGTATTGGTCACGATTGCTAATACAGAGATAGGTATATCATTTATAGCGAGACCATTTCTATTTAGCTCTGTGCGGACAATGAAACTCACATTTCTGATTATTGTACAACAGCTTTCCTTTCTTTTTTGTATTCAATTGTAAAGTTAAAAATGTGCATGTGAACTTCAAATAATAGCGATAAAGTAGATAAAGAAACAAAATTTACATTGCACCTTCACTTTTTCTTTTCCCTCCATTTCTAAATATATAGGACTTAACTACATAGATTTTAGTTTGGAACTCCTAAAATACAACCATGAACGATCCTCACTCATGAAGAAATCTGTTGTTGCCAGCCAGTAGACAAAAAACAATGTCATTATTAACATCTAAGTTGTTCCACCCAAAACAATATTATTTTACCAAATGGGTTATCCAAGCGGAGCACTCGCCTAGCACGATAATGCCTATTGGCATGTCTATTCTGAGAAATAAAAGCGTAGGTCTATCTACTCTTCCAAAATCATCGTCCGCCAAGGCTTTTACCGAAGTTAGCCCATCAAAATAGACAAAAACCTTTTATAGTACCTAACACAAAATACGAGCGGCCATTTTTTTTGCATCTCAACCTTACGATTAACCCTCGTAACACATAAAGTGATTTTTATAAAAAAAGATTTCGTCCACTGTGGGTGCGTGTTCTCATAGTGTCGTTCTTGAATACGAGGGTTAGCGTAGGTATTGTACGAACGTTGAATAATACTCATACATGGCTATCTATATACTTATAATAAATCTGTAGAGGTCAATTCTGTACATGAAATATATTTCCAAAATAACTATTAGGGGGTGATTAGGGATCGATACTGATGCCAAAAATGCAATCAGTAAAATTTTTGTCTGTCTGTCTGTCTGCCTGTCTGTCTGTCTGTCTGTATAACCGTTATAGAAACAAAAACTACTCGACGGATTTTAACGAAACTTGGTACAATTAATTTTCATACTCCTGAGCTGGTTATAGTATACTTTTTATCACGCTGCAATCAATAGGAGCAGAGCAGTGAAGGAAAATGTTGGGAAAACGGGAGAAGTTACTCCATTTTTTGAGCTTCCGTCGCGTGTGCAACCTTAATGGTTAAAGCTACACAGAAATCATGTATGAGGGAAATGTTCTCCTTAAAATTATATAAAAAATATCCTACGACAGCATATGTCTATCTTTTATGGTTGACTCACAATAACACGTGTAACTCCCGATAGCTTAGCAGTTCGAAGCTTTCTGATTATATTTGTCTACTCTTACGTTTATAACACTCTCAGTCATCCCTAATTAAAAACGCGAACGCACAGGCAGGCGTCTTGCTTGGTACCTAGAGGCTAGCGAGTCACCTAGCGAGTAGCTTCGTAAAACGAACATTCTCGAACGTTCGCGACCGGCCTAGCAGCTAGGCGTCAAACGCGCAGTTCGGCCGATCGCGAACGTTCGAGAAAAAAAGAAATCATCAATAATTGTCTAATGACAAAAAAGCTGTGAAAAAAAAACGTTTTTTAAAAAGACATTCTGTAGTATATTTAGTATCAGCATTGCACCCGTGCGAAGCCCGGGCGGGTCGCTAGTATTATAATATGTGTGCACTGAGAACTTAAAAACCATGTCAATTTAAACTTTCGTATTACTTACGCTACGTTTCATTGTTACGCTTTTGCATCCTAAATATAGGCTTAGATACTTCTCTGATTTTTCATATGCTTCTGAAACCAGTTTTAACTTTTGTCTAGTTCTTTCAAAGAAGACTTAGGTACAGGTAGGTATAGGTGTTATAGAAATAGCGATTTCAAAAACCCGTATAGGTAACATAACTATCAAATATTAACTCTACCTGTCAGAACTCTTTCTTCGATACCGATATTACTTTTCTGTAAGTAGTACATTAGATTCTATTTACACTAGCAACGACACACTAACCCAAATAGTGCAGCGGCAATCACGCGTGACAAAACATTATCGTGGAGCGTGCGTAAACATTACCACGGGCCATTAAATAAAATGATACTTTTATTATCTTCTGATATATAAAACTCTTACTTTACTGACTGACCGACTGGCAGGCAACGCACCGCCTAAACCTAACCGTGCAGTAGGGGTTAAAGTCTGTCGTGTTCTACTAGTTTATATATTTCTCATACTTTTTAGGTTAATTAAAATGATGGACATACTTCACTCACTCAAAATAACCAGAGAGCCTTGATGCTGGAAAATGTTTATATGAAATTTACTGTAGAAAACAGAAAAAACCAAACCTCTTGACTTTCGCGAGTCACTATGTTTTAGTGGATAGTTATGTTACTAGTAGGAGTACCTACCAAGGCCGTAACTAGTAAGTTACGGCCTAGCTTTGCTATAAGATTGTAATCAGTGAAATAGCTCTCTTCTCAGCAATAACAATTTGGGACAAGTGACAGTCGTCTCGGGTCGTGCGCGATGTTGTCGTTAGATGCGCAACTAGAGCAACGAGGATAATACACAAACTAGATCTGGGCAGACAGTTTGTGCTCTGTTTGTCCCTTACAATAGCAGTCTTTACTTTAAACGATGGTATCATATTTTACATGATGTGCCTAAGAATAGAAAATAGGGGAAAGTGGAAAACTAAATAGTAGAAACTTTTATCTACCAATTCGTTTTCTGATACACAAGAAAGTGTTATTAAAATATAAAGTTGTTATTAATTTTAACTATAAATACGGCTAATTACCACGTTTCTTGTTGTATTGCTGACGTTTCGAGACAATTCAGATGCTCTTCATCATGAGCATTGCCCGCGACCGCGATCAACGAGTATTCGCCAATCTAAACGTCAGCAATACAACAAGAAACGTGGTAATTAGCCGTATTTATAGTTAAAATCATTGTTTAAATTATATTTAAATTATATTAAAAAAACATACAACCAGCTAACATATAAAGCATCGAGCAGTGAATCAACTCAATAAAATCTCGGTACGCGGCAGTGTTAGCAAATTTTGTGAAACTCACTGCTAGTAGCTTAGCTAGTGTTTGTTGCAGATAGACTTTCAAAACAAACAACTCCAGATTTTTGCGCTCATACAGAATACTAATTCGAGTGAGATGTCTGACACTCCACTATCACTTTTCTAACTTTCGCCGATATTTGTAGTATTATCACTGCATTCCGGAAACTGAATAAAATCATGTTACGTAGCTTATTAGAAGTCAGGTAGCATCATTTAAATTCAAAGTGCGTTACCTAGTGCCATTATGTCATGAAAAACTATTGTCATTGTTTACTACAATCTATATCTATCTTATTTGATTATTAATTTGATTCCTTCCTTCAATGTTCCAATAAAATGTTTAGTATTTTAGAAGATAGCATACCTATACTCGTAAGTATTTACGAGTTCTGGAATATACAACCTAGTAAGTGTACGTTCTTTGTACGAAAATCTGGTGCGTTTTTAATACTTGCAGATCTAAGATACATGTCGGCTCCGCAACCCGAACGTTCTGCGGTATATGTAATGTAGTCACTCGCCATTATTTTGTTTTTCGGAGCTGCCATGTAAGAGATGATATATGTTATAGAACTCTAGACTCAAAATTTCAAGTGGTTCAAGGTGGGTCAACCTATATAAATTACTCACACAAATGTTACCTAATCCAGGCAGGCTACCAAAATCCTGCAATTACAAATTCAGGAACAAAGAGCTAGATGATCTCATAGATAAACAACATAAGGCTCGTTTATGATATCTAATGTAATCAAACCGATTGTTTGATTCAGGATTAGGTAGGTAGGTACCCCTGTATTTCATTACGTAACTTATCTCAGGTAACAAAGCCGTTACGCAGTAACACGCTGATGATGATTAAAAATAACAAGTGTTAATTAAAATTTGATTTCGGATTTTTTGTAACAGATGACAAAGCTGAATATCAGTAGAAAAAAAAAATACTGAATGTTGCAAAAATACGAAAGCCCAGAAAGTTTAGAGCACCCACAATTTTTTTTAATTATCTGAATAGTGATAAACACGTAAAACATTAGTTACTATAGTAGTAGTTTGTTATTTATTACAAAAAAAAATTAAATAAAAAAAAAAGATAATTCTAATGCTATAGATAAGTCACTTGACGGTTTTTTTATCCATGGTTAACCGCCCGGTTCGGATACCTCTAAGAGCTAGACTTCAGCTAGTTATTTTTTTGGAACATTTTGTATAAAAGAATCTCGAAGTCATATTACTCGTCTAATAATTTCACGGTTCAAGCTTGTAATTGATTCAGTCTCCAATCTCCATAACTCTGTAGAAACGTCTTGGCTTTTACTTCGCCAAGTAGTTCAACATTATACTCGTAAGTAATATAAAATAAAAAATAAATAGGATCACGACTGTAATCCCCAAGTACGGTAGACATCCCTCTAAGATCTCCAGGCGCTTAGATCCTTTGAAGATGTCTAGTGGGGGTAGTCAGAGGCACGTCCAAATATTATAATTGGCACATGCCCACATTTTGCAGTAGTTAGCATTCCATACGTGACAGGTTGCAAGCTCATCGCCGCTTATAAGAATACTAACTGGTTTCCTCACGATGTTTTCCTTCACCGTTTTGAGCACGTGTTTTTGATGCGTGTAATATGTGATAGTAAAACAGCTTGTCAATACATTGGTGTTTGTAATAACTAGAGTTGAGGAAAATGTCAATGCTACATGCTACTGTTGCGCCGACCTACCGTTACCGGCGACCTACCGGGTCAGGTGGCTCGATCAGCCTTGGCCCATATTCAGCCTCTCCCAGAATTAGGTCAGCCGTAATCACCTCATGCACTCTACATCGATGATAATAATACTATCAATAATTAGTACACTACACGATTACTAGGTAAAACCTTGATCCATTTCTAAACCATACACTCGATAACAGACAGCTAAAACGAGATCTGTATTAGGTGCCTAATAGATAAGTTGGCACATAGTAAATTTATTTATTAATTTAAAACCTAGCCTTAAATCCTGCTTTTAGTTAAGATTAAGGCGCCTATATAATGCCTAAAATATGTAATTTTTATTTTTAAATCAATGAAGGTTTAGAACAAAATTACAGAGGACCTATTTTCTAGCACTATCGCTGCATTTTATAGGATCTACACACGCTCAACTCAATGCCGTGTTGGTTGAGCAGTAAGTACCTCGACTTTCAATCCATAGCTCGTGGGTTCAAATCCCAGTTGTGCATCAATGGATTTTTCTATTTAAACCATTTACTCGTACATTTACCATTAAGCACGTACTCAAAACAGTGAAGGAAAACATTGCGACCTGTCGCGTATGAAATGATTACTACTGCAAAATGTAATGTTAGGACACGCCTCTCTCTCAAGGAAGTACCTTTGATATCTTCAAGGATCAGAGCGCCTGTAGGTACGAGTACCTGGGAATCACAGTCGTGATCTACACACGCCCGGAAAATAGCTACGATCAGATGCTGATGATGTAAATAAATTAATCAGAAACTCTGGCAATAATAATAGTCGTATCTATATTAAAATTACTTATGATGATATAAAATCTATGAAACCACTACCAGAAGTAAGGACCATTTAACTAATTGATTTTGTTCGAGCCTAAAAGGATGTTATACAGTTTTAGCTGTCGCGACAGACGATGGCCTGTCAAGTTTTAATAATCTCACAGAAAAAAGCGCATTCAGTTTTTCCCGAACTTTATGCCACCATTATCACTTAGGGGTTTGAAAAATACCTTACAACCTAGTCTCATACCCACCAATTATACGCAAAAAAATCATAAAAATTCTGTGACACGAGAATTTTATAAGATTACTAGCGACCCGCCCCGGCTTCGCACGGGTGCAAAGCTGATTCCTATAAACCTTCCTCCTGAATCACTCTATCTATTAAAAAAAACTGCATCAAAATCGGTTGTGTAGTTTTAAAGATATAAGCATGCATACAGACGCGGGAAGCGGGAAGCGACTTTGCTTTATACTATGTAGTGATAAGATTTTAGTAGGATATCCTGACAAAACTTTGTCAAAAACTATATTTTAAGCCATTTCCCATACAATTAAGCCGTAAACTGCAAAACAGACGGTAACTACGCGATGAGTATTACATTGTATTTGTAACTGGTAAAAAACCTCGGAAGCGTCGTAAAAGCTTTACAATTGCCAACCATAAATCATAGCAACATTTATAGCGTACAGTCAAATATTCTAATAATTATGATATCATTTAGATTGTTTCTGCCAAGATATTACCTACATAACGCTAGATAAACCAACTGCAGACCAAGTACATCGCAAAATAAATGAACCAGTTACGAAATAAAACGTAATACTGTTACCCAACTCTGTTATTTATGAAGTAAATTTCGAGTTTTCGACAATTAGTGTTGCTCGTAAAATGTTCTCGCATCCACTCGGCACAGCAGGTGACAAACACATTTGCGTTGTTTGTAAGCAAACGTTACCATACACAATTTCCTCTCGCTTTTATTATCGATGCAAGTACCTGTGTATTCCAAAGTGTATTTTCTAATAAACAATAGACGTGTTTATTTCCACAGTTATGGATCTTACTAACAAAATACAACATACTTGTACTTCGTAAAAATTCTAGATAAATAGGTACGAGCGAAGCGAACTCGATCGCTGAAACCAGCGGCACTACACTATTCGCCTTTTTTTAGTGCTATGTTAAAAAAATCTTAATTCATATTTTTTTAGAAAGTAAGAGAATATATTTTTGACCAATATTCTAAATTACAATTTTCTCGTCTGAGTGATGACCCCGGTCGACCCCGAAAATATAATTTGGCACCTGAAGAATCGTCACAAAATTTTATCGCTGTAATTTTTCCACTTGTTACTTATTTTATACTTTATTATTTGAAGAACGAGATCCTATTTTTATTACCTAATACTAATTTTATTATTTTTTTGCTCGAATATTCGATTTACCATATAGGATCATCGAAATCAATATAGGCCCCAAGCCGAGTTTGTTACCCGTTTCTTATGAGAAACAGGCATAGAACCTAGCTCCTAAGACATTTCGAAATTATTCTTGTCATTACTTTGAAATAAATACCTTTTGTTATTGACTTTGTTTAAGTTTAAAAGAATGCAATTGCATAATCTCATTTATTGATAAAGTTATCACACACAGATATCTACTTCTAAAATCTTTGGGCTATCGAATCACAATGATTTTGCATGTGATGGTGATGTTGCAAATCCACATTACATTCTGAGAAAAAATAAATAAAATATGTTTAACGAATGGAAAAATAATATTCTCCAGTGAAAATTCGTTAGCTTATTTACTGTCAAAGTGTGGGCAGAGGTGGCAAATGATTCATATCACTTTTACTATATCGGTAACATGTTCACAACGATGAATACGTATTTCTTTAGATTAGTAAATTATGAATCCTGTCTATTTCGGTAGTTGTCTCATTTCTCCAGTGATGAATTTGATATTTAGAAAATGAAGAAAATTGCTACTCTGATGTCTTTGAACGCTAAAAGTAAACACGAAAAATGTAAAATCGTTCAAACGAAGGTCAGGGTACTTACCGATAGTTTTCAACATCTGAAGATCGTCCAGTTCATATTCCTTCTCCTCTTCTGTGTATTCAGAATCAGTAGTGGTAGAGTCCTGCTCCTCGATGGAGGACGCCACCGACAGCGACCGGACATCGGAACTCAGGTCGGAACTGCAGTCCCGCGCCAACTTTGCACTAGCCATCATCATTTTAACGTCTAGTCTTTTTTCAGTCTAAGAACAGCTTCAGCTTTGTCTTTTAGTTCATAATTTAATTTATTAACGAAGACTGCAGTCTAAAAAAGCTCTACGAAAAATGTAATCTAAATCGATTAATATTTGTTATTGTTTTGAGTTACCAATATTTATTATTTGTAGGCAATGTTATCGTAAGACGCGCGAGAGCGGTACGCAGAGAAGCGACAATGCGTCCGGCACACAGCGCGGTTAGAACCTTACTGAAGCGCTAGCTCGCTTTTCGCAAAAGAGGCGCAGCGGTCGAGACGCTACTCGAGACGACAAAATAAACGCTGACGACAAAACTCACTTTTTTCACTCGGAAAATGTATTAGCTTTAGGTATTGAAGAACCCTGAAAATACACGTGCATTTATACTTCTGTCCTTTTCTCAATTAAATAAATGAAATATCATATTTTCATTAATCGTTTATTTGATTCGAACATCGCGCATACAACAATTATACGAAGATATACAATGAAAAGAAGGAAGTATAATATTATCACACTGGAATCCGATATATCCATATAATTCTAAAAATAAATACATTATGGTGACCTTAAAGAAACCTTATTAAAAGGAATAAGTTACGTTACTGACAACTACTGTTAGCTAAAAAAGTGATAAAAGAAGATATAGGTAAATGAACTACACATCTAGGTATGGCTTAAAATCATTGGTTATTTTACTTACGTATTTAAAAAATATTTCCTTTAGAGCTTCATACTATCCAGATCAAAGTAGCGAGTGTAAAAACCGATTTCGTTCGGAAGTATCAATATATCTAGATATTGCACACATATGACGCACCTTCAACACTTCGCAGATGTCGTTTAATCACGGTGGGATGGGGTATCGCGCGCCATCACCGAATAATACTCATAGGCGTGATGGAGAAGGACGCTGAACTATAAAAGTGTTTCTGCTTAAATTAATTATTTTGTTTTTATCTGTTTTTTTTTTTTTGCATTTATAAATATGAGAAAGTATGAACTTGATGAATTGGCACTGAACTCGCTTCAAACCTAATTTAATATGCCAAAAACAAAGCTTTAGGCCTAATCCGTAACAGAGTAGTTAGAACGGATCGGTTTGCTAGTAAAATTTAGAATATAATTATGGCACGAAATTGAATGTCATATTTGTGTGGATTCTGCAGTTTTAACACTATCTTTTTCCTATAACGAGCGGCAAAGTGTTTCAAAAGTATTGCGTACGAATAAGCAACAATAACCTATTTCTACTGTACACTACATTAGAACAATAACCTGTTATACAGAAATAACTTTACTGATATACATTTAAAATATTTACAAGCCTGTTCAGTATTAAATCAACGTATATAACGAAAAAACCTCTATAGAAAATAACTGTACAATAACGAATACCCATATTACAATGTACATAATATACAGACATGAAAATTAATTACTTATTTACACTAAGCAGCTTCTTTTCCTTGGGCATATCCCTCTCTTAATAAAATATAACCGATTCAAAAGCTATATCCACACATGTTCTTTTTCATTATCAAGTAATGAAGAGATAAATTTGGAAGATTATCTCGAATATCGAGTACAATCGTTCCGACCTATAGAGTAAGATAATTTTATATCTACCACAATTTCATATCAGTGTAAAAGTGCATAGGTGCGGATAGGAAGATAAAATTTCCATAAATATAGAGAAAAACTATTTACCGTCGGGGAAATTGATTTTGCAACCCTTTGGCTAACGACAAAATATGTCGTATGCGCATTCTTCTGCACTACTCGCAACATACAAATAAACTGCGTTGACACTTAAAAGGTACAAAATACCAGTGTACTTTGAGGATGAAAGCGCACAAGTGTGGATAAATATTGCAAATTTTTCTGTCTTCAATATTTTTAGTGTACAAAATAAATAGGTATTGAGAGGATGTTTGCACAAGGTTTGCACTGGTTTTCCTAACCTACCTATAACAAAACTTAAGTAAATATAGCTGGGAAGCTACGATATAAAATAAACATTTTTTTTTTATATTACATACTAATGAAATAATTTTACACAATTTATGTTATATAAACAATTCACAAGCGGTGTTATTACTTCATTACATTATGCATAATAAGTTTTACTTTTGTACAGATTATATCTAATTTGAGTACAATACTTTATATATATCTTGCTAATTATTTGTTCAAAGAGATCAGATAATTAGATTTATTTACATATTTATTACCTACGTTTAAGAGCTTCGGTCTATTGAATCCAAATTCCTACTTAAATTATAAATGTTATGAACTTATAAAAGTTTGTGGGGATATTTGTATCTTTGTGATTCAGTTATTGTAATAGACATGCTCTTAGTTTATGACTTGGTATACTTCTAACCAGCGAGCCAACCCGTGCGCGAAAGCTGGTTATATAGCAAGCTACATATATATATTTAACAAAGTTTAATGGCAAGTATGTATTTACATTACATAAGAAAATTAATAACATCTTGTGACATCAATCACAAATAAGTGTACTGGGCTCTACCTATTTGCAGTATGTTTTTACATCTTAAATTACGATCTAATTATTGTGTATTTGCTACACAGTAATATATAATGTTTATATCAAGACCTAAGTATTTCCACGTAAACATATAATAATAGACTTTACATAATAATAGACTAAAAGTACGCTCGCTGAATGTAGCTATGAAAATGTACTCAAAAATTTGTTTAAACTCTGTTGCTAGCAAATTCCTAAATTTATACTGCTGATTATTTTCTTAAAATAACTTAATGATCATATCGGGTGTGTTTAGGCTACTCCCGAAAACTGATGACACAAGTTGAACTATAATGCCCATGGTTAAAGCAAAATAACTTCGCTCTGAAGGATATACAACATTATCAGTCTGTTTATCAGTGGTAAATAATTAGTTTATAATGAAAATTAGTTTTTCAGAAATCATATGGATAATGGAAACTGTATCCAAAGTACAAATATTATCTTCGTTCAAGAATCGGGATTTTGATTTAAAAAAAAAATATATTATGAAGTCGAAAAATTGGTGATAATCGAAATCGAGGTAGAGGTTTAAACATCCACATTCTGGTTTAGTTTTCGGTAGTAAGTAGTCTTAATACACCCAGTATGTACGTCAAACAATGCTACGAGTGTCGGGTGCTTATGATATTCAAAGAATTGGTTGGAAATTAAAATCCCAACTTAAAACATGTACATAGCTGCATGCTAATAAATAAATTATGTAGTTATTTGTTGTAAAATTTCATAATTTATGGCAAATATATTTATATCTTGAACAAAATAACACTTATTTTGTTCAAGATATAAATATATTATGTCAAGTGTCATTATATTTGTCAAGTGGGTGGTGTGTCCTTCGTATCTTTCTTTCGCCACTTTCACACTATACTTAATTGTTATCGTGCAATATGACGTAGGTTATGTGTGACGACATAAAGTAATGATCGATAGGTAGACATTGACAGCAGACGCAATAACATGGATATCGAAACGATCACAGTATTTACTATAAATCACTACATAGTATAAAGCAAAGTCGCTTTCCGCTTCCCGCGTCTGTATGTCTGTATGTATGTTTGCTTATATCTTTAAAACTACACAACGGATTTTGATGCGGTTTTTTTTAATAGATAGAGTGATTCAGGAGGAAGGTTTATATGTATAATAACATGCTACCCGTGCGAAGCCGGGGCGGGTCGCTAGTATTTAATAAGCTTATCCTCTTTAAAAAAAAAATTTAGGCAAAAATTTTCTCTACGATATACAAGTCCGACCGATAAGATACCGACAGAAGGATTATTTTAATTTAATATTTTGGTTTTTTTGGTTGGCACTATTAACATATATTTTTTTGTCATTTTGATTGTGTTGTTCTCTGATAAATAACTTATCAACAAGCTATGAGGCCATGGTCATCATCTCGGAAATGATGCGTAACACATCGGTCCACAACGGTTCCGAGTCCGGATTTTCGACTTTCACGTTAGAAAAAAATAGTTTTTTTTTTTATTTAAAATGTAATGCATTAAGTACCTTCAGGTAGATATAATGAATACGAATCTCGCTAGCCATCGCCAGCCGGCTGTCGGATAGCGGTAAACGTAGCTTACAACTAATTAGTCCCGCCTATAATAAACCCAAGCCTCCAGATAACCTAAGAACACAATCAGGTCTACCAATACCTAGATCAAATTGATCATCGACTTGAAGTAACTGTGATTGGCCGATTGTAAAGTATCTTCAGGTAGATAATAAACCCAAATCCCGCGAGTAAGGCCAATTTGAAGGCGATTTGATAATGCGCGTCAAAATATTCCTATCTAAACATGGCCTTACTATCCGCGTGTCATTTTAAGCTGCGTTTTCACATATCGTTCTGAACGGCTGGCTTATTTCGTAAAAATCTATGATTTTCATAACCATATAGCTATGAAAATAGTTTACACAGATTCTATAATAGTTACTATGAAATTGGTATTGTCTAAAGTCGATTGATGTTATTCATAGTTATGAGAATAGATTACATAGATTCTATAATAGTTAATATGAAATTGGTATTGTCTAAATTCGACTAATGTACATAGCTATGAAAATCATAGATTTTACGACATAAGCCAGCAGCTTGCTTTGTCAGAATTTTTTAGGACTTAACGTGAAAACCGCACCATTACCGCGCAGTATATTAGAAGATTGTACGCACGTTTATATGACTACATATTGTTGTTACTACTATTACTACGTAAGTAAATAGGTTGTATAAATAGTACCTTCAGGTAGAGATAATGAATATGAGTCCCGCGTGCGAGGCGATTGCCAGACGGCTGTGGTGTTCGGCTGAAGGGCAGAACGCCGCTGCCGGCAAATCGGAGAGCGGAAAACGTTCCGCGCACTGCTCTGCGTTGTCGCATAGTTTAGACGCCACATTCTGTTAAATAAATATAATAAATAAATATTGGTGGACATTATCACACAGCGCCAACTAGCCCCAAACTAAGCAAAGCTTGTACTATAAGAACTAGATAACTGATAGAATAATTTTTTTTTTTTTTTGTAAATACATACATATGATACATAATAACACCCAGACACAGAACAAACATCTATGTTCATCACACAAATATTTGTCCTGGGTGGGGATCAACCACAACCTACAGCGCAGAAGGCAGAGCAGTTATTATAAATCCAAAAGTTTATGAGGATGTTTGTGCCTCAATCGCGACCAAAAGGAATTCGAATAAATCAAATCAAATCATTTATTCAGAACAAATACACGGGTGTACTTTTTAAAATGTACGATGAAACCACAAAAGTTAAAAACTGTGTAGCAGCTTCAACGCTCGCCTCCTTAACACGAAAATAGTTCTGTTTGTAAAATAAGAACTAACTAATTTATATAATAAAAGTTGTAAGAAAGTATAAAAACATAAAACTGTGAGATAATAAGTGAGTATACAGAGGTATAATGTATGAGTTGTAATGTAATGGTTTGAGTGTATGTGTGTGTGCGTGTGTGTGTGTGTGTGTGTGTGTGTGTGTGTGTGTGTGCGTGTGTGTGTGTGTGTGTGTGTGTGTGTGTGTGTGTGTGTGTGTGTGTGTGTGTGTGTGTGTGTGTGTGTGTGTGTGTGTGTGTGTGTGTGAATAAAACTTGTAAGTACATAGATTATGTCCTAGAATAGCATGTAGGATAATTTTATCCGGTACCACATAAGCGAAGCCAGTAATGATACAATAATAAACACCCAACAGTCATATACATAGTGGGTAAAAAAACAACGATTACCATGGTACGTACACCAACATCCAGACATGGAACAAATATCTGCAGATCATGCAGACTTTTATTTGCGGCGGGATTACTCTAAAATGTATCAGTAAAATAAAAGCTCTACCTGGTCTTTTTTGGGCAATAATTTGAACTCGAGTCCGTATTTCTTGATAGCTTCATCGTACGTCAGAGGCTCCACAATCATTCCCAGATCGTCATTGACCACCTTGAACTTCCTTTTGCGCGCGATTGGAACCATTTTCAGCGTAGCTACGATCTGTAAAGAAATCATGAATTACTTGACTGCTATTTATGAAAGTTCTCGAAGCGCTTAATTACTAAAGATCATTGTAGAATAAACCAGGCTATCTGTGAGGACGTGGATCGTACTTGAGAAATAAGTAAATAAATATTGGCGGACATTACCACACAGCGCCATCAAGCCCCAAACTAAGCAAAGCGTGTACTATGGGAGCTAGATAACTGAATAGGTACTTTTTTTGTAAATACATACATAAACCCTGTTTTTACATGCATGAGCCTATTTTATTTTATTAATATTAGTCGTTCCTGTTTAGATGAGGACTAATAGAGGTAAATTGGAGAAGAATACTGTTGAGTTGTAACCACTTGGACACTTGTCGATGGCAGGAAGATGATGTTGGTACCTGTTTCTTGAGTTCAGGGTAGACGGGATGCGCGCGCAGCACGCGCACGAAAGGCGGCGCGGTGAGACAAACGCGGCCGCAACGTGCGCATGCGCCAGCCGCGCACGCGCCTCCCAGTCGCCGCCCGCCGCCCCACCACTCCATCTCGTTCGTCGACTTCATAGCTGTACAAAATAACATTTTGTTGAGTGTGCGATGAACTCGAAGGATAAAATCGTTATACTTTATCTCTTTGACGAAATTCACGGAAACATAAGTTATAAAAATAATATGCAGTTTCATTTTCGTTCAAACAGAATTTCCCAGATGCCTACGTCAAACCGGAAACGGGTGATACTCGTAGTTCAAGTCATTACAGTTATCAGACATATATTTGAAAAAAAAACTAAGTTACTGTTTGCAGAAACTTCAAATATTTAAAAGGAGACTTTTTTAGATATCTTCTAGGATCAGGTCGCCTAGAGATCTGAGAAAATGTCGACCGTACTTGGAGATTGCAGTCGTGGTCCCATTTTATTTTATTTGTAGATTCTCTGCTTAATGTGCGTCAATCGTTTATACAGATTTCAAATGCAAATGCTTTTTATCCGGTGCAAGAGACGCATCTATGCAACCAGAAACTAACAAGATCTAAAACAAGTTGACACATAGTGGGCGAGGTAATGCAAACTGCCAACAGCTTTCAGCGTGCGTTCTAAAATCATTCTTACTGAGTACGTCGTCGCTGCACAACAATGCTGCGGGCCAATTGGGTGTGTAGGATACACTGCTGGCTGCGAGGTGGGATCGAACTACAGGACCACGTGGCCAGCCAGACATGGTTGCGCCAGTGATAGATGCACTCGCCACGCCACCGACTGCGCGGCGGAAGTCCTCCGATGCACAAAGCGCTACACCTGGAACACAAATGTTATTATAGAAATGGCAATTTCACGTTCATTGACATTGTGGTATTTCGGGAGTCTAAAGATGTGAGGAATGCTTTTAGTTTAGTACTTTGGATTCACGATCCTAGTTCTTCAATGGTAAAGTCTCTATCTATCTATCTATCTAAGTACTTTTATATCATTTTTTTGGGTTCCGTGCCCAAAGGGAAAAAACGGGACCCTATTACTAAGATTTCGCTGTCCGTCTGTCTGTCTGTCTGTCTGTCTGTCTGTCTGTCTGTCTGTCTGTCTGTCTGTCTGTCTGTCCGCCTGTCTGTCACAGGGCTGTATCTCATGAACCGTAATAGCTAGACACTTGAAATTTTCACAGAAAGATGTATTTCTGCTGCTGCTATAACAACAAATACTAAAAACAGAATAAAATAAATATTTAAGGGTGGCTCCCATAAAACAAACGTGACCGTTTGGCTGTTTTTTGTAGATAATGTACGGAACCCTTCATGCGCGAGTCCGACTCGCACTTGGCCGGTTTTATATTTATTATTATTAAGTAATTAATACATAATAACACCCAGGCACATAACAAATATCTACATTGCACAAAGGTTTGTCCTTGGTAGGAATCGAAGCCCTATATATAGCGCAGAAGGCAGCTTTACTACCGACTGAGCTGTAGGGCAAGTCGAACACATTGTTCTTCCGTCATCTGACTGTTCTCGAAAAATAAGAAAGGCTAGTCTAGGCTTGATCGCGAGGAACAGGCGTAGCTTCACCTAGCTCCTAAGACCTTTTAAAATGCTCCTTGAGATTTTATTGATATACATACCTTTTGACTTTGACTTTGACAAAGATATTTTAAATTCGAAACTACATATTCATAATAAATAAATACCTGTTATCGTTGAGTTTTCAGCAAGTGCATCATGAAACGGATAAAATATGTCAACGCCGTCTTCGGTTGCTTTCAAAAATGGCGACTCGGTATTCAAATCATACATCGCTGTTGTGCCATCTGCGTAACCAACTATCACAATATCATGACCTTTTTGCTGTAACAGAAAATACATTTATTAAATATTTAATTGGTTATTTGAAATTTACAAAAAGTATAATAAATAAATATAGGTGGACATTTGGCTCCAAACTAAGCAAAGCTTGTACTTGAGGAACTTTTATGTTTTAGTGAATACTACTTGTTATAAATTATAACAATCAGACACAGAACAAAAATCTGTGTTTATAAAAAAAAAATGTCTGATTGAGGATTGAACCCACAATCTACAGCGCAGAAAGCAAAGCTACTACCAACTGAGCTGTCAGGCCAGATAATAAAATAAGTTTTAGCTTGTAACATATGAGAATGTTTAACATATAATATTAGATACTCACCGGAGACCAAGAGATAGAAGTGGCTTGATAACCCATCCTAAACGGAGGCTGTTTAGGGTTTACAGAAAGCCTCAACTCTGCAGCCGGTTTCAGATTGCAAATTATTGGTTTACTGAAAAAATACAAGATTATAATAAACAATCTATATATTATCATTTTTATCAAATACATATATTAATTTAAACTTTAACGAAAAGGGAATAAAGACGTATTGTACTAAATCAGTCTGCCCGCGACCATGTCTACTGTAACATAGTCGAAACGTCGGGAAAAAAAATGAAAGGTAGGTAATACGTGATACATATAAAAATCAAGTTTCTGGAATACGGTCATAATGTTAGTTCATTATAGTCAATTTGTCGAGAAAACAGAATCATGAATAAACATTTTTATTTATTACTAGCTGTCCCGACAGACGTTGTCCTGTCAAATTTCAATAATCCCACAGAAAAAATAACTTTCCGTTTTTTCCAAACTGTATGCCACCCTTGTCACTTAGGGGTATAAAAAAACCCTACGACCATCATACCTACCAAATATACACAAAAAAAATCGGTCAAGCAGCTTCGGAGGAGTTTGATAACAAACACTGAGACACGAGAATGTTATATATAAAATTTATTATCATTATTACTATTGTTAACTTACTCTTGTGCTTCAGTATTAAATAGCGGCACAGAAAGTATATAAGCGCATCCGTTGGAACACGCGATGGCGAGCAGGCCCAGTCTACAGCCTTCCTTGCATTCCAAAGGGTTATCTCTAGCACCAGAAGGACACCAGTCCATGGCCCATATCGTGCCGTAGTCGAAAGCCAATCCCATCTCGAACTTTGGCAGAGATCTGAGAAGTAGACAAGATTCTTTATACTAGAAATATACTGATGATTGACCGAGGTAAATATAAGAATACTTGTGTAACTTCATCATAATCGTAACTCGTGATAGCACTAGTTTTAAACCTCTGTGGTTTTTTAGAACAATTTTTAAGTTTGGTTTTATATATTTTTTGTGTAAATGGTAAATGAAAAAAAATATATGGCGCAATGACCGAGTGCCCGTCTGACAGCTGGTGCAAGACGGTTCAATCCCCGCGGTTTTCCAGATTATATTCAGTTTTTTTTTTTAGAACAATGCAAACATTACTCCCAATTTGTTCAGTATTCTGGTACCTCTTAGTTACTCGTAGTTTATGATTTATTTATTTTAGCCTGTATCGTCCCACTGCAAGGCAAAGGCCTCCTTTATGATATTTGGCCTCACAGCTCAGTTGGTGTTAACTCTCTCTCTACGCTGTAGGTTGTGGGTTCGATCCCCACCCGGGATAAACATTTGTGTGATGAACATAGATGTTTGTTCTGTGTCTGGGTGTTAAGTATAATAAGTATGTATTTAAAAAAAAAGTATTTAAGTATTCTATCAGTTCTCTGGTTCCCAAAGTACAAGCTTTGCTTAGTTTGGAGCGCTATCTACGCTGTGTGTAAAGTCCGCCAATATTTATTTATTTATATTTATTTACTTCAAAATCTTAAAATCTAGATCATACTTACGAGTAGTATGTCCGGATCTACTAACTACTAATAATACTAATATAATAAATCTGAAAGTTTGGATGTTTTTTTTTTATAAAACTTGGGCTTATGTCTTTTAATAACTATATAGGATACTTTATATCCAGGTACTACGGGCATAAACTGTATGCAATGTATACTGAATGACTCACATGAATCGTTCGAAATTCCAAATCTGCAGCATTCCCGGGTGCTCGGGCAGTTGCTCCTTTCCGTAGCGAGGGCAATCGGCGTCTGGGAAACACGCGATCGACAGATATTGATCCTGCACTTCTTGTGTGAAACTCTGCGGCACCCATTTCATACAACGGATCGCTGCGCCGGTAAACATGGTTATGTCTGAAATAACAACACGAATACTATACCTAAATGGTAATGTATGAAACTATTATGATATTTTTTTCGACTTATCTTTTGTGATGTCCGTCTGTCTGTGTATTTTACCATTTATGCCTGTGGGAATTTATGTGTAATTTTTTTTTTGACTTATTTGTTTTTGTGATCTTTTCCTCTAGGCTATACTATATCTAGCTAGGTCAATAATATACCTAATAATATTAATACATCTAATAATAATATTTGACAACTTTTTTTCCTAATTTTAATAATAAATATAATGTAGCTTAGAAATAGATCACCACATGGAATTAATTTTTTTAATAACATGGCAAACAAATAACATAGATCTAAAATTAGTAAGATAATAGCATAATACTTGAGTAGTAGGTACTTTTAATTATTATTCTTGTTTGAGCCTTCACCTTGTTCGATTGGCACCACACTGGAGCTCTACATAGCATTAAGGAAAGGATCATAATAAAAAAGGTAGACCCCAAGCCGTGTTTGTTGCCTGATTCTTCTAGGCTTGGTCGCGTGGAATCGGTGTAGCTTCACCTAGTTCCTAAGACGTTTCAAAGTGATCCTTGTGATTTTATTGAAATAAATGATTTTTGAATTTGAATTTGAATAAAACGCATTGTATTTTTACAAAACTAGCAAGGTATTAATTTTGTTAATATAATATACCTTGCTCAAAATATTTCGTATTGCTTAGTGATGGTTTATTGTATAGGTACCTTTTTTCTTCCGAGCTTCAAACCGCTTGAAAGTCTCCCATTGGTCATCAACGATTCGTAGTTTGCAGGACTCCGACAGCGATGGTAAATATGTGACACTTTCGTCTTCCGATAGAATCTTATAGTCGTTACTTTGCCATTGGTTGAATAGACGATCACTGGTATAATGTAATTCACAACTGAAAATAATTTACTGTGTTAAAAATTTATCTATAAGAGAAAAAAAATATTTTTGATTTTTTATGTTTGTTTGAAATGGATAAACTAAAAAAATAATAAACCAATTTTTAAAAGTCTTTCACCAATCAAAAGCTACATTATTAGCGAAGAAACATAGGTTAAATTTTAATTTAAAAAATTAAAGATCCCCATGAAAAAAAAAATGTATACCAAGTATAAAAAAATTGCCTATAATCTTTATTAGAGCGAAGCGAGGGCGGGACAGCTAGTCAAAAATAAATTACAACTTTACGAATCAGAGAGTTACTAAACTACTCACAAGTTGTCGAAGCTCTTTGCTAAATAGTAGTTGAAGTCCTTTACTTTGAACGGCAGAATTATCTTTGGTATAGCTGCAAAGAAAACAAATCTCAATGTTATATGAAATTAAATTAAATAGGATCACGACTGTAATCCTCAAGTACGGTAGACATCTTCTCTGATCTCAGGCACTCGGGTCCATGAAGATGTCTAAAGGGGTTAGGCAGAGGCACGTCAAAATATTATATTTGACACATTTTACAGTAGTTATCATTCTACACGTGACAGGTTGCAAGCCCGTCGCCGCTATTATTCGTCGGACAATATTATGATTTCATACTCACTTTCGTGCTGTCGTTTCCTCTTCGACGGGTCCTGCTCCTCTTCATCAGAAATGCTGGAATCGACGATCTCCATATCATCTTCAGATTCCTCGTGATCTTCCAACTTCACCGAGACATCGGAATCACTGGCGTCGTCCAACTTTGTGCCCAGACACTCGTGAACCATTAACTGGCTCTCCTTTTCGAATTCAATATGACAGGACAGACACACATGACTTCCCTGTAAGATAACAAGATAAAACAAATTAGAATAAAAACATGAAAAACAACTTCTAAAAAATAATTAATTAAAATCTCATTGCTACTGATATAACAAAGCAAAATCAGTTAAATCTATTGGTGGACTTACATCTTGAATATTTGACGTATATTTTTCCATCACTTTCTTCGCCCTAGAACAATAAAACAATGATATTAATTGTAATACTCATAGCAAATAATACAAACACGATAATAGAGAAAATGTATCTACAAACTGAATAATTCAAAATAATTGTATTCAGAAGTAAAAGTAGACTTGCAAATTAACTATACTTTGAAAGTAACTAATCAACACTTCACTTGTATCGTAATAGATTTTGGCAGCTGCTTCGCTCGTGAGGTACCTGAGTAAAAAGTAGCCTATATATCCAAAACATAGACTAAGTATGTACATTCAAAGTTTCAACCAAGTCCATTGGTTGTTTAGGCATGATTAAGTAAAAAAAAACCCCAAGTACGGTAGACATCTTCTCAGATCTCCAGGTGCTCAGATCCTTGAAGGTGTCTAAAGAGGTTAGTTAGATTAAATTTGGCACATGCCCACATTTTGCAATAGTTAGCATTCCACACGTGACAGGCTGCAAGCCCGTTTAAATTACTAATAGGATAAGATAAATTCATACTTTTCCGCAGCTCTTCTCTTCCCCATCGGTTCCCCATCCTCGGCCGATGCCTTTGCCTTTGCTATAATTTCTTCTTCCGCTTTGATGGCATCTCTTTCCTTCTTTTCCTTCTTAATCATTTGTTCTTTGTGCATAGCCTTGTGTTGATTTCGGTATATGCATAGAAATTTGTTGTTGCAAATATCGCACATCTCCATTAGATATTCTAACTCCTGTAATAAATGTGGATTAATTAGATAATTTAGAAATATAATACGACTTTTTTATAGCAAATGTTTCATTCTATACTGTATGATAAACATGTATGACGATTATTCACAAAGTCATCGATGTCTGTATATTCTACAGCAGGCCTAGAATGATTATGTTAGACAGTATTTTAACTCCGAAAAACGAGATACAAATAACATTTGGGTGTAGAATGTGGAAAGTATAAAAACATTTTATTTATATTAATTCTTGCGATACTTCTTGCCATACAAGCATTGAAATATCGCATCAAAATTTAATTCTTGTAAACTTTTTTTAGATAAATTAATGTTATATAGAGTGCTCATAATAGTATTTGCCAGTCATATCGAGCGCTCATGCTTTGTTTATGAAATAATGAAAATCATTAACTAAACTTTAAGAAACACCTAAACGAATAGTTTGAAAAATGAATGAACCTTATGATGATAAAGAGTGAACATACCTCTTCGGTTTTCCCACAGGTCAATATGTGCGCGTAGAACCCATAGCACGACGCTCTGGACGCACCGCAAACTTTACAGACCAAGTTGTGCTTCGTTCGATACTCTTTTATGTATTTCTCAACAGCGTATGGGTTTTTCAGATTCTAAAAGATAAAAAGATATATATAATACGAGACAGACTGTTCGAAATGAAATATAGCTATCAGATAAAGACTTTCTTTAAAATGCACTAACAATATGCAACGGACAGCATAGCGCTACTGACTGTGGGCCGCTATTACTTTCTGGGAATTCATGTATACATAAATATAAAAGTTGTAGTTTCCCCAGACTGGTGTTTTTATTAAAAGAATGAAGAACATTAAGTTGGGAATCTTTGAATAACTGGTCCGATCACCAATTATTAGTCTCTTATTATCTGATATGAACTGATCTCGCATCTTCGAGTCATATTCGACAGTCTTGTCACCAATAGCAGGATTGTCCAGACTTAGTACAACTTAGTTTAAAAAATGGCGCTAGTAAGTCCAAGAAAATAACTTACAATTGGAATGTCACCAGCCATCCAAGCGACATTATAATGATTTGTCATTGCATGTTTTTTCCAATCCTTTCGAGGGCCAGTCTCGTGACAAACGGCGCATTCGTATTCACCTGAAATTATTAACAAAAAATGAAATTAAATATACTTTATTTCAATTAAACCACAACTGTTATGCTCTCCGATTTCCAGGCACTCGTGCAGATGTATGGAGGTCGGGGTTCGAACCCACAACCTTCAGATTGAAAGTCGAGATACCGCTCACTTGACCAACACGGTATGTTAGTAGAAGCCGCGTTGTTCCTAATTCATTATTAATCATTATAAATGTATATTACCTGGTTTTGCTTGTGCGGAAACTTCGACGAAAAAATCTTCGCGTTTGAAACCGGAAATTTCACACGCGCTTATATGAGTCAAGAACGCTTTAGGGTACTTCCGTGTAACGCCGCATTTAGCGCAATACAACACTCCGCGCTTCTTTACCAATGCATGCAAATATGCACTCACTGCCTCTGGGTTATTCTCTTCCTGAAATTATGTACACTACACTTTATCAACTATCATATTTGAATGAAATAGTAGCAATATATTGGAGGAAACTTGGGCTCCACTAATTAAAAGCCAATCACGAATACGATTCATCAATAAGGCGCTTTTATTAGCCAATCGGAATCGAATACCTGCAAAAATATAACGATTGTTTGAATGATAAATTTGTATAACTTACTAGAGGCGGTTGACCTTCTATCCAGGCGAAATAGTTATGTTTTTTCTCTATATGATCAATCCACGTTTTACTAGGCATTTCTTCACCGCATTTAGCGCATTTTACATTTTCCGCTGAAATCTCAATTTCAATTAATTTAGCCGTTTCCTTTGATGTTGATTCATTTAAGGTGCTTTCCAATAATGATGATGAAGATAAATTTGCCTGAAACATAAAGTAAACTTATATTAGCAATGGCTTTTATTATGTACCTCCTTGTGGAAAACTTATTTGTTTTAAACTTACATTATTCTCTTTGCACACTGCCACATGTTCCAAATATTTCTTGACATACGAACGAACAGTACCGCATTTGCTGCAAACTAATCCACCATTGTAATTGGAAATATTTTGCAGAAAAATCTTCACTGCAACCCTATCCTCCAAATCCTGAAAAAGATAAGAATAAACATTTAAAGTTTTTTCAATTGTATTTTTTTACACACTTTTATTAGCTTCAAACTACTATGAAAAATCGGATTTAATCAACTTTTAATTTTTGGATCATTGTCAAATTTGGCAGTTGTGTGTAGTTTTAATGACATTACAATGTTATGAGATCAACTTGATGATGCAGACAGGATCAGCTCCTCACGAGGGAACTCCTCAATAGCTAATATAATAGACACAAGACTTTGTATACATATTCAACTGTGTCAACTAAACATTATTCCCATCATGACCTGATGATGCTGCCAATATGAGCTCCTCATGAGAGAACTCTTCAACGGCTCGAAACCTAGTATACGCAATTGCTTTTTAGCGCAGTACCATAAAAGCGTGTTTTCTATTTTTTTAATTATTTACAACTGTCTTTTCTCAGTATATTCTTACAAGAGCCGGTTCTCCTTTCTTCCACGCCAAGTACTTGTGTTCCATCCTGATGTGGTCAATCCACTTGTTCCCTAGTATTGTTTCGTCACAAACTCCGCATATAACTGAGCGCTGAAGAAGAGGCATTTTTCTGGGGTATGATTTAAGAGGAACATCATCAAGATCTAGTGTGGTATCCATGTCCACACTAGTAGTTGAAGCATCCATTTGACTCTGCAAAAGTAATACCAAAATAGCATCAATAAAATGAAATTAGACATCCTCTTACATCTGCAGGCGCTCAGATCATCGAAGATGTAGTAGTCAGAGACACATTCAAACATAAAATTTGGCACATGTCCACATTTTGCAGCACCTAGCATTCCATACGTGACAAATTGCACAATCAATAAAAGATAAAAAGTTTATTTTATCATCCTTTGAAAACAATCAGATTCGAAAGCATCCTAAATCTTTAATGAGCTTACTAGCAGCAATTCTGTTGATAAAATTTATCTAAAACTATAATATTCTATAAAATGTACCTGGTCATCATCAGTTCCATAACAAGCCCGAATATGTGTAAGGAACGATTTGGCATACTTGCGCGAGGAGTGACACTTGGAACACTTCAACGGTCCGTTTGCTTTTACGATAGTGTAAAGGTGGTTTCTAATTTCCTCATCATCTTGTAAATTCTGCGAAACAATGCAATATAACAATTAAGTGTTTTTCCAAACAACACGAAAATTATCCACATTAGGTTCCATAATAAATCAAAAATGTCTTACCAAAGGAGTTTCGTCCTCACGCCATGCGAGATAATCATGCTCCTTAGCAATATGCTCCATCCATAGCGACTCATCCACTGGCTGTTTGCAAACGCCACATTTAGGAAAGATTTCCTCTTTGATTGTGATATCTAAATTCTTTTCAACTGGCTGTGGGTTATTCAAGTCTTTAGAAGTCGTATTAGAGTTTATTTTTATATGTTCACTATTAGAATCTGAAGAAGCAGCAACTTGTTCAGTGTTACTTGCAGACGTAGTAGTATTATCTGTAGCCATTATGTCAGTTTGGGCAGGAATTTCGATTTCCATACTAACAGACTTCTGCGATGAATCTACCGGTGGCACTTGAACGCTCGCAGTATGCGACTTTTTTGAAGATTTTGGATTGATAACATTTTCAGTGCCAGTACACTTTATCGTGTCTGAAGACCTCTTTTTTGACTTCGAATACTGTTCAGATTTTGTTATTGTTTTTGAAGGAGTGTTATTTTTTTTAGCCTCCTTTGATGGCGACGTGGTTGTGACTTCTTTAGTTTCTTTTGTGTCTTTATCTCTGCTATATTGTCTTAGTATTTTTGAAGAAACGGAAGCATCAAATGAATTTCTTTTAGATGTTGCGTCGGTTTGAACAGCAGACACATCAACCTCTTTACTCTTTAGCTTAGTATCAATACTTTTTCTGTTGCCTTTTGTCGACGCTTCAGTGTCAATCGACTTCCTCTTAAGTTTATTCGAATCCTCGACTTCTAAGGATTTTCTTATTTGCTTTGAAGAGACATCAGTGGAACTCGTAGATTTTGGCTTTGAAGTGTCTGTAACATTTTTTGACTGTTTGGTTGATCTGAGTTGGCTTTCGATGTTAACAGTTCTTCTTGGTGTTGGTGATGAAAAAAGGTCAACTTCTTGTAACCTCCTTTTCGATGTTGGAGAAACCTCCACACATGTTGGTTTTTGGTTAGATTTAGAAGATACTTCGACAGCTTCTACGGATTTTCTTGTAGATTTATTAGAAGCATCAATGCTCTTTGATTTAGTATTGGTATTGGCTACATTCGATTTTGAGAAGACATCAACATCTTTATCTTTCGGAGTTGGTTTTGGATGACCAGCATCATCTATCGAGTTTCTAGTAGTTTTAGAAGTAGCCTCACCTTCTTGGGACAAACTTGATACAGTCGTAACTTCAATATCAATCGTTCTAGAAATCCTTCTAGATTTTGGAATTTCTACTGTTTTAGTCGTTTTTGAAATATCTATAGACTTCTGGATCACTTTCGGAGTGTCTTCAATTTCTGCTTTTTGCGTATTCTTAATGTCAGTAGCAGTAGAATCATTGACTAATGTTTTCATTGATTTCGTAGAGACCTTGGTTTTTGAGTTTTGAGTGACCTTGTGTTGTGTCGCTTTTAAAGAGCCATCGCTTTTCCTTCTCGTCAATTTTTCAGTATCCTTCAATTCCGCTTGTAATGTGTCCTTTATTTCGGAAGTCGATAAGACATCGAGAGAAATCCTCTTTGGTTTTAAAGTTGTCACTGCTTCTGTAGATTTCGTAGTACCTTCAAAAAGTTTTGACTTTCTTGTGCATCTTGCAGGTTCCTCGGTAGCTAAAGTCTTTACTATTGGTTTTGAACAGGAAGCGACACTGATCGACATATTCTTTGATTTCGGAGAATTTTCTAAGCTTGATAATTTCTTGGTGGGTTTCGGCGAAACTACATCCACAGATTTTTTAATAGATTTAGAAGTGACGCCGTCCTTTTCGGCTAATTTTGAGGAGGTTTCAATCAACTTTCTTTTTGATATTGAAGACGTTTCTATTTGTTTACAAGTTACGGATTTATTTGATTTACATTCGATAGCAGATTCTTTACTGGCTGATCGAATTATTTTAGAATCTGAGTCAACATGGTCATGATGTATTTTAGGTTTTAGGTCATGATGTATTTTAGGTTTTCGAGTATTATCAATAGATATCTCAGAGACATCAATTCCTAAATTTAGATTTCGTGAAGACCTTCTTGTTGTCTGTGTTACTTTAGGAGTTATATCATTCTTTTCAAGAGCTTTCACAGACAGAGTTTCACAGTGAATTGCAGTAGAAATATTTTCAACCTGGAAATTAATAAATCTTTCACATTATAAGTTACGATAGCTGGTAGTTATTTGATTGTGCTAAGTAACAATTAGCAAGGTGGCAAGTTTGTTGTTCTGGCAAACTTACTAAAATAAGACAATACCGCGAACAGAATAAGAACATTCGTATTTTACTCAAACTTAGTTAGATTGTGGTGACAGCAGAATTGCCACCATAATAACATTAAATCATGCATAATTTTGTTCTATCTATAATGGGGAGTAAATAGCCTATATAAACATTTCTACATAAAAAAGATAGTAACACATGAAGCTAGGCGATAAACATCTGCCCACAAGTTCAATAAAACGGACAATGAATGTTATTGTTGAATAATTTCCAATGAACTGGATCAAAGTAAAATAACTGCATGGTTGAATAATTTGTTAAGATAATTAATTATATATTTTTTAAGATATAACTTCCATGCATATTAGATTCCTAGTTTTAAGTAGTACCTAGTTTAAGTACACCTCAAGTTTCAAATGATAGACATGCAAATATACAATTATGTAGGCGCATGTGTAGCTCTCAAGTCGTTAACTAATAAACAAAAGTCAACTAATAAATAGCATAACTATCAACTATTTTCACATGACAAAACACAGAGGAAGCTGCAGGCAAAAGCTATCTCTATAGCTAAGTTTCTTCAAACCTTTCGTTTTATACATCTTTTGACATGTTGGACAAACTTCGATAAATATTTTATGTCTGTCTTGCAAAATGTACATTTCAGAACTCCATACTTTTTCAACTTCAATCCTAACTTTTTTAACAAACCTTTGTTTTTCAGGTCCTGGGAAATATTCAAAGCATATGTAGGTATTCAGACGAAAATTTTAAAAGTGAATCGACCATACATTATTCAGTCGTAAAGGAACGCACTACGAGTATCAATCTAAAAGTTTTCAAATGTTTTTAATGGAATTTTATAAATAAGTTTTTTATTCTCTTATCAAAGGTTTTTAGTACTTACAATAGATTGTCCATCTTTCCATGCAATCAAGTTATGCTCAGAATCTTTATGTTTGTCCCATTCTGCTTCTGATAACATAAGACCACATGCACCACAATTAACAGTCTTTTTAGACTTGTGCCCAACGCTCTCGGTAACATGTTCCGTTGCTGTTGACTTTCGCTTACGATTCTGTCGAAAACACAATCAGTTATTTGCCAACTAGTTAAAATCCTACGAAACTGTTCAATAATAAAATACACCTACACTTCTACGAAGTTGACATGGATTTGTATCGAGTTCTTCAGTTTCATCGTTGTTTTCGTGTATAAAAGACAGCCAACAAATGTTATGTGGTGTAGCTTCTTCAACTTCATTCACCGCATCTATCTCATCCGTTATATTTAATTCACGTAAAACAAATGTTTCGTCGTATATACTAAAAAGTGTTTCTAAGTTGCAACCAACACTATTGTTATCGCCATAATGGATGTGTTCATAAACAATATCGCTATCGTAGTTTGCCAGTAATCCAAAGTCACTACATATACAGAATTTATCTGCATTTTTGTAGCCATTAATGAAAATATGATCCAGATCGGTTGCAACATCTTCTAACATTAAATTAGAGTCCAGAACATTAATGGTCTCAAAATGTGGGAGCTCCGGAATCGTTTTTCGTATATTAGTTCGTTGGTAAGTTTTGAGCACGGTATTGGATTCATTCTCATTCATTCCACCAGGTTTTTCAACTCCTTGAATACAAAGTTTAGACTGGAATGAGCTTTTTTCAGTATTTGAGACTATTTCCTTAACAGTATCATTCATTTTGTTTACTTTGAGCTTTTTATCTTCACTATCATCTCTAAAATAATTGTTTTTGTTCTTTTCATCATTTGAATGTATATCAATATTAAGGATAACTTCACTTTTATTGTTACCATCGTCAAATTCGTCTTTGTGACTAGTCTCTTCTTTTAAAACACCTAGTACTGTGGCATCTGGCACAGAATGTGTTTCGCTTGGTGAATTTTCAACCATTGTGTCCTTATTTATAACAATTTCCAAATGATTTGTAATATCCTCTTCTCCAATTTTATTATCCACTTTAGTAATTATATCTGTAGTGCTACATATTTCTTCTTGATCATTATTCTGTTGCAGCTGGTTGTTAGAATGGTATTTAGTTGTTTTTCCTGTTACTATAGTATTAACAGGTATAATGAAACAAGAATTGCTTCTTTTTTGAATTCGTGAACTTTGAATGGTGTTCAAATCTAAATTGTTTATAATTTGTTCTGATAGAATTTTGATTTTATTACTTGGTTTCTGCGTTTTTAAAGTAGCTTCCAAATTATTACTTGTAATTTCTGAACATGTTCCAGAATTACTATTGCTACCATCTGATGAATAGGCTTCATCTGCATGGTCATCAACACAACTAATTTCATTTGAACTCTGCTTAATATTGATGTTATCGCGAGTTTCATAAGACACATTCGTTAGAACCAAATCACCATTTTCAACTTCATATTCTTTGATTGATTGATATTTTTCTAAATCTTCAGATTGCAGTGTTACATTGTATGTAGGATTAATATCTTCATTGAATACTAATGTATCTTCATTGTTAACACCAATTTGTATATTATCATCCTGGATTGATTCTTTAGTTTCAGTTACTATGTTGTGTAAATTTAGTTCATTTGTAGTTTCATTGGCAGGAGTAGAGACAAAAGTAGGACTCATAAAAACAGATTGTTTCATCAGATTTGCTGTTTCTAAAATTGATGACTCATATCCACTACTTATTATGTCTTCTGTGTTATTTATAGTGGCTGAAAATATACCAAATAGTTAATTAAACATTTTTTCTATTTATTAGAGTTAAAATTGAATGCTTTATATATTTTTGTCAAAATTACAGTTTTGCGTTGGTTTAAGTTGATTATTGATTACTTCTGGCATATGATTTTAGAATTTATATCCTCTATTTTAACAGTTAGTAAATTGCCCTTGGTATAAATTGGTAAAAAATGAGGAAGAGTAACATAAAACCCATATGTACCCTAAATGCAGGTGAAATAAAGAATTTTATAAAAAATAAAGGAAAACGAATGATGATTAATTTAAATACATTTTTGATAGTTTTGGTATGATATTTTGGTTAGCAGTTGCATGCGGGCTGTACCTATATTTTGTCATAGCATGTTTGTTTTTACTTCACTTCACAGCAGCTAAGGTAGATAGAAATACCTAATTATTTTTCAATAATTGAATAATTAACTTTAGTAAAATGTACAAAGTCGCTAATAGTTAGGGATGTATGCAAAGCCACCCGAATGAAAATCTAAATAAATTCAAAGTCAAAAGGTATTTATATCAATAGATCACAAGGATCACTTTGAAACCTCTTAGGAGCTAGGTGACTACACCTGTTCCTCGCAACCAAGCCTAATAGTTAAAGTTCTTCAAAAAAATTAGGTGCCTTTGGAAAAACCACCATGCTAATTCATTTTAAGATAAACATGAGTAGTAATTCATTAAATAAAAAAAACAACTACTATGTACTTACATTGACCAACTGATGAATTTTTGGAACTCCCAGAGGGAGATGAGATGTTAGACAGTTGAATTCCCAACTTTTCCAGTAGATCTGGTGGTAAAACAAAAACTTGTGTTTCACCAGTCTTGGCAGGAGGACTTACAGGGTCTTTATGCCTTTTCATGGCTTCATTTATGTTGAAAAATAAAATTCAAACTGTAAAAGTTAAAAATAAAAATTGCCTAAGTTACATTCTTGAATATAATAGGTACCTATTCAAGCAGACTTACTGTAAAATTATTAACGTAAAATAACTAAAATTAAAGGAAAAAAATAGAAAAATGCAAAAACAAAACTTGCCCTGCAGTGACTTGAACCACCAACTTAAAAGTTCAGAAGCACCTAATTTATAACTAAGCCAAAACTTCAACTCAAAATTGGACGAAAATAAGCATCAGATTCAGATAAAGACTTCATTTTAAAAAAAATAAAAATTTATTGTATACTCTGCAGGATTCATAAATTATAAGGACTTGAAAAAAAAACGCAATATTTATTTGGTTATATAAACATGATTTCCAATTTGCTGTATTTATGCTGAAGAGTTTGATTGAGTAAGTACAGTTAATAAAAAAATATAAAAAATAATAGATCGTCAAAAAATAATGGACCTAGGAGGAATTGAACCATCACCTCTAGGTCCAGAGCACACGTGTTCACAACTTAGCCAAAACGCCTGGCTCTGCCGAACAACAAAATCATAACAACAAATTAAAAGCCGGCGATAAAACTAGAGTCGACTATATTATAAAATAGCATGTTTTATATGCGAATTTGATTGCGACATATAATTATGGACTTACGCGTAGGTAGTTAACAAACTAAAAATCCCAGAAAGAACACTATTTCACAAGCACAAAAGTAAAAACATAAAAAGCACGTTGATGACAACATTAATGTTCTCACAAATTCACAAAGTTTTTCACATCGCTGTGAGAGGAAAGCAAAAAGCGCAACGCTGTAAAAATCTGAGTCAAACTCCTCTTGATAAAATTTTCATTCTCTACGTTTTTACAGGTTAGAAAAAGAAAAGAGAGGAAACTTGTCACTTGTCAGGTTGCAGTTTTTGGTTTTGTACTCTATTTCAATACATTAAAGTGCATTTTTAAAAATACCTGTTTGAATACATTGACAAGATTGCTACTTCAGCAAGCCCTAGCATGAATTAAATTATCCGAAAACACAAATGATAATTTAAATCAAATCATTTATTTTCTCCTAACAAGAAAAAGAATTAGAAGAAATAAATGAATCAGCGTTAAAATTAATAGATTTAAATTATTTAAGGCACTAAATTAATTTTATGTTATGTTATGTTATGTGAAACTATTGCCCTATAAAAAAAAGTTTCTAGCATGCTGACTGAAATGACATTGACAATGACAAAAAAATATATCAGCTAGTCAAATCAATCAAAAGATTAGACTAGACAGATAGACCAGAGACCGACTTGGTACGGTACGGTACCGATTAATTTATTTGTTTTGATAACTAAAATAATAACATAATCTACAAAAAAGCCAAACCTACCAATGTCTAGACCGAAGGCTCTCACGTTTTATTTGCAATCAGAATGCAATACCAGCAGAGCCCGCACAGGCCTTATGAAACTACCTCACTATGAAGTCCGAACACCTGTTTTCATGCCCGTCGGCACACAGGTTAGGTTTCATCTGTTATTTTTACCTGCTTCCGCCCGTGGCTGTGCTCACGTGTCCTGAATATTATCTATATATTCAAGATCATGAATTATGTCTATTCCAAGTTTCATCTAAATCGGTATAGCCGTTACGGCTCGATCGGAAAACAAACATTTAGTAGTAGGTTAGTTAAAAAAATAGGATTTTAACTGTCATCCCCAAGCACGATAGACACCCTCTCTGATCCTTGAAGACATATAAGAGGGGTTTTGAGAGAACCGTCCAAGAAATCGTTTTTATCATGTTTTCCATTACCGTTTTGAGCTTTATGCTTGCATACTTATACATTTTTAGAATAGAAAGAAAAATTAATTGATTCAAGATTCAATCATATGAGCTTGAGATTGAATGTCAAGGTACCTCTTGAAAAGCCATGATGACTTTATGTAGACTATTGTATAATGTAGTAATAATTACCTCTTTACTTTTAGGGTACTATGAAAGGTATATTGCCAGATCAACTTGAAAGTTTGGATTGTGAGATTATACTTGGCAACACATATCATCTGGGCAACCGACCTGGCACAGAAGTATTGGAAAAAGCTGGTGGTCTACATAAATTCATGGGATGGAATAGAGCACTACTGACTGACTCAGGCGGTTTCCAAATGGTTTCTTTGTTGAAATTAGCTGAAATTACAGAGGAGGGTGTCAAATTCAAATCCCCTTATGATGATTCTGAAATCATGCTTACTCCAGAGAAATCCATAGAAATTCAAAATTGTATAGGTAAAATAAACAAACATGCTCTTTTCTACTTTATTCAACTTTAAGAGGCCTGTGTCTCTGGAGTACAAATTGTACTTTACTTTTGACTGGCCTCACAGCTTGGTTGGTAGAACTCTGCCTTCTGCGCTGTAGGTTGCTGGTTCAATCCTCACCCAGGACAAATATTTGTGAAATAAACATAAATGTTTGTTCTGTGTCTGGGTGTTATAAAGTATTGTTTGTATGTATTTAAAAATAAAGCTTTGGGGCTAGAAGGTGCTGTGTAAAAAGTCAACCAATATTTATTTTCTTTTAGGAGCTGACATCATCATGCAGCTTGATGATGTTGTACAAACCACATTCCAAGACTATGATCGGATCAAAGAAGCAACTGAACGAACCAGTAGGTGGCTGGACCGGTGCCTACTAGCACACCAAAGGCCAACTGAACAGAGTATCTTTCCTATTGTACAGGGATTGCTTAATGCTGATTTGAGAGAGCAGAGTGCTAGGGAGCACATGGCTAAGGATGTTAATGGATTTGCCGTTGGAGGCTTGAGGTAGATGATACTTTTTTTACAATGGTTGGTTTTTATTCTGGGCCAATACTAACTGGAATTGAACTATACAGTTCTATAAATTATTAAAATAAATAATAAACATATTCTATAAATTTAAATTAAATTATGATTTGAGTCTTGATGGTAGAATATTTTTATTACTAAAATTAAATAAATCACAGTGTTAGATTTTATACTAGCGGGTGGTGTACCTACTTAGTACTTGCCTATATAAAAAAATCAACCTTTGTAGTTTTAATAATTATAGTATTTTCTCAGTGGTGGTGAAGCAAAGGATGATTTCTGGCCTATGGTGAAGCTTAGCACTGGCATACTGGACAAAAACAGGCCCCGTTACCTAATGGGCGTAGGATTGGCTATTGATCTGGTAGTCTGTGTGGCCTTAGGAGTGGATATGTTTGATTGTGTATTTCCTACACGAACTGCTGTGAGTGACAAGTTATATTTACCCGATGACCTTTCAATTTGGATTAAATACACAGTAGTATTATAAGATTCATATATTTTTCCTTAATTTACAGAGATTTGGATGTGCGCTTGTAACTCAAGGGCAGTTGAACTTAAAACAGAAACAGTATGAGTCTGACCTCAGTCCAATTGATAAAGACTGTACTTGCTCAACATGTAAAACCTACACCAGAGCGTACTTGCATGCCATCGTCACAGTGGAAACTGTTGCTTGCCATCTCATCTCTGTACACAATATTGCCTATCAGGTAACCAGTATTCTACTTACAAATCTCCATTGGTCTGAACAACCTCAATACATGAAATATGGTAAAAATTAATTTGTCCATATAAGTATTGCCTTTCATAAAGGTAAATTACTTACTACTCACCAATAGAAATAGAATACAAAAATTATACATTGTTTTGTATATTTTGCTTTCAGATGCATCTGATGAAGACTATGAGAAAAAACATTGAAAACGGCACATTCCCGCAATTTGTTCAGAATTTTGTAGAAAACATGTATGTTGACAAAAAATATCCTAATTGGGTTGTTAATTCTCTAAGCTCAGTTGGAATAAATATAACTTAAAAATCAAATTCATAGAAAAGAAACTAGACAGTACTTTTTTTTATTACATAAAGTCATCAGAATCATTGCCATCTAAGTTAGTGGACATATTTTCTGGTTTCATCAGAGTTGAGTAACTTCTGAGTTGAGCTTCATCATTCTTCCGTTTCTCTTCTTCTTTCTCTCTATCTTTCTTTTCTCGAAGGAGTTTCTTTTTATCTTCACGCTCCTCCCTATCTCTGCTTTCTCTCTCTTGCCTCAAGTCGGGAAAAGCTTCCTTTTTTGTTTTATTCAATCTATTGACAATATCATTATTTTTCTTGGCTACCCTTACTTTTCTGACTTCTTTGTCTTTGTGAAATGCTACCTGACCCACCTGTAATAATTCTTACATTAGTTTCAGCATTACATACTAATCCTCACTAATATTATATCTTAATACAAAAATAACTCTGTCTCTATAAAAGGTTTTTTTAAGGAATATTATGTTTATTGCCATACTACTTTAAAAAATTATTCAATCAAGATAAAGCTGGGACTGCACCACAGATTTTATAAAAATAAAAATAATTTATCTTACCTCCATTCCTGGAGTCTTTTTAAGGTTTGCCCACATTGTATAAACTATATCAATATCACTCATTTTGTTTCCCATTATTGAATTTGCTTTAACTAATTGACATGCATCATCAAGCACAAGATTTGGAATATCATCAATAGTTTGGCCCTGGAAGTTTAAAGTTTAGAAGATAAGTTTCATAAGGTGAAAAATAATGATATGCCACTAAATTAAACATTAGTGCATGTACAGATACTTACAGGACCTAATCTTAGGTAAACATGAGCAGAAGAAACTTTATCAACATGGAACCACACATCTTCTGGCCATCCCCATTTTATGAGGTCTTCATCTGAAAAGCAGAATTAGAAGACATAAATTACGTACTATTATTTAATATAATAAGTAAAGTATTGCATCAAATTAGGAAAGGTTCTTCAATTTTATGGTTATTCCTTAGACACTGGAAGTAAAAAGTAAGTAGACGAAGTTTTTTATTGGTTATAAACTTACTTTCGTGTTTATCAGCTCCCATGAATAGGGTAACCGATGGGGCCACCACATTACTAGTAAAATAGAAAACCATATCAGTAAAACCAGCTTGGTTGTCTTGGAAAAACTACGAAAACTTTATGTAAGAAAATTTAAAAACAACCCAGCTCCGCACAGTTTTATTTGTCACAGTCTGTCTGGTGTCTGCCTGACTGAGCTGAGTAACTGAGTAAGTCAATTTAATTTTGACATTTGGAAAAGAAAACGTCATGGCTCCACATGAAATTACCAATTGGATCAGACAGATCTTTACAAACCATCCAATCAATTGGGTCGAGTTAAAAAAATCGAACACAATTTCCGTTGTAAGATGGACGATTGGCCTAAGCTTAAAATAGTTGTTGTAAATTAGTGACTACTCTACTGTCAGTGTCACGTCAATTCACGTCACTTCAGTGTCTGGTTGGATGAAGTACTTTACGAAGATAGAAAAATTATAGTGAAAACTTACATGTTTTCAGTTTTTGACTTGTAAAATTTTTGAAATTTGCATTTAAATAAAAACTTTACGTTGCTGCTTACATTTCGTATTGTATAATAAAAGTGCTACGTAACTGAACATGGGAAGTCCAGAGCGAGAGTTATGTCCTCCCCCATCAGAGGAAGATGACTTGACTTTACCCAGAGCAAGCATCAACAAAATGATCAAGGAATTGGTACCTTCAGTTCGCGTTGCCTTCGAATCAAGAGAACTTATACTAAGCTGCTGCACAGAGTTCATACATTTGATCAGTTCTGAGGCAAATGAAGTGTGTAATCAAAGCAACAAGAAGACTATAAATGCTGAACATGTTATTGCAGGTGAATTCAACTATTTTTTAAGTTTGTAGCAGTAAACGTCGCTTTATTTGTGTACCCCTAATTTTAGTACACCTAATAATTATGGTTATTTCATCCAGTTTAATATATTCATATTCATATTCATTTATTGCTCCAGTTGGTACAATGGTCTTAACATATTTGTACAGTTTCTTTTTCATTTTTTTTCTTTTATTTTATATTTCATTTGCAACCTTTAGCTACTTCATTTGCAAGATTAACCATGTAATTTTTTAATGTTTATCCTAAAGCTCTGGAAAGACTTGGATTCAGTGACTACACAGTGGAAGCAGAGGCAGTTGTGAAGGATTGTAAAGCAGTGGCTGCCAAACGGAGAAGACAAAGCACTAGACTTGAAAACTTGGGGATACCTGAGGAGGAATTACTGAGACAACAGCAGGAGCTCTTTGCTAAGGTAAGCTTTCTACCTGGCTTCTAATAAAACTGATTGAAAATTTATTGGATCAATATAATTTATAATGTAATTTTTTTAATTAATAATTTGATTTACAAAAATAAATAAACTTCTAATTTACAGAAATAAATAACATCAAACACTCACTTATTTATTATTTACATCATATTTTCAAAAACACAAGAACCAGTTGAGCTATCTAAAAACCATTGCAAACAGTCTATAGGTAGCTCAATTGATCCAGGTCACTAGTTGATTATAGTTTTAAAAAAATCACTTAGATGTCAAATGTAGAAAAGGGTTAGAAAATATTCTGCAAGAGTACCAACAATTTATTTCTTTGTCATATAACATCTTTTGTATTGGTTTTCCAGGCAAGAGAGGAACAGGCCAAGCAGGAGCAGCATCAATGGCTTCTTTTGCAACAACAAGGTCTCGGGGGAGTAGAGGGAGCCCCACAGCCCTATGTGCCACCACCAACAACACCCAAGACAGAAGATGACATAGATGATGATTACTCATAAACACTACCATATTTTAATCAATTAATTTTCCTGGAAATAGTTAAAAAAAAATATTTTTGTAAAGAGTTATTTTTGCAATAGAGATTTGTTTTGTATTTTACCAATTTTTTGCTGCTACAACTAGACAAATCTCTGCTAAGAATATACCTAGAAATAGTAACAATTAGCTTTTAATGATTGCTAAAAAAAATATTTCTCAGTACTTCTTTAAGCTAATATCAATTTTTTTTTGTATGGAAACCATACTAATAAGATGCATTCAATATTATATTTAAGAGCTATTTTTGTGTATTCTTAGATAAAAAAATTAGTAAGTTTTATACTTTGAGTTTTATTTTAAAATAATGTTTCTATGATTTTTATAAGAATCTCCTTTCTGTAGACACGAATCAATAGATTAGATTTATTGTGTCAATAGATTTTGGCATTTTTCGTTGATATTTTGGAAAACTGATCATTAGAATTTTTTGTTTACAAAATACTGCTTTTAAAGCAGTTCATCAATTAAAAAAATGTCTACAAAATGAGCAGTGATCTCAATAAGAAATACAAAAGGCCTAAAAATAAAAACCTTTCTCCACCATCAGTGTAATATCTAAAGTTATTAAAAACCACATGTAGCTCTTCATTCATACTTCCTCCAGACTTCCAGGATATTTGTATATTATACCGTTAGTTTTAACGGGCTGGCTGCATGCATGATGCATGACATTTCATCATAATATTCACATTTATATCCAACCCAATAATTATATCACTGCCACTACCTAGTAAAAATTTCATTTCAATTTCATGAAACCATTTACCAACTTCCAGACATCACGCAATGTAAGCTACAATGAGACCAAAGCACCAGATAAAGTCTGTCCCTTATTAGCTAAAGACTCCGAATGGGTGGACATCTTGCAGTCAAATGAGGCGGATCAGAGAAAACCAGTCGACTTTTGTGATGGAGAAGAAGTATTACAACTTGTAATGTTTTATCATACCTACCATTTACTTTCTACAATGTTTATTTAACCCTCCAAAATCAAAGTAGGTCCCTAATTATTGAAATGAAACAGACCCATGAGCTAGAAAGCTGGTTTCTTACATCATAGTATCTCTTAACAGCGCCTGATGTTTTTATGGTGACAATAATTTAGTTTAGCTCTTTAAAAGAAGACAGGAAGATTTTTCCAGGTGGAATGCGAAGATGGACCAGAAATGAAACCCCTTGCAATTATGTTCCCTGGTTTGATAGACAAAGATCCTCAAACCTTGCAAGGCGTGCTAAGTAAAGCGATGTCTACCACAGAAGTAACGAGACACTTGGTAGACCTTGGTCAGAAGGCAAACTTCACATTTATGAAAAAGGCCGATCGCCTTATTCCTCCTGATAAGGTACCTAACCTACCTATTGATCGATATACCTATTTCCTGATCTTCTCAATACTATAATAATTAACATATAAAACAACTTATTTACTCATTTTTATTCACAGAAATGGTTGGATAGCTTGACTGAGAATAGTAATTCATTTTCATCCATGTTTTCTGGACATTATAGTGGTGAGTTTCATACCTAAATTATTATACAAACATTGCCGAATCTATTTTGTGGACGACCCTACCAATTAGCTACCTACCTATACGATTGTAATTCCCTAGTGTTGTATCCGCAGGGCTTTCTAGCTATCAGGCCAGCGGCGAAACATCTGAACTAGATCTTAAAACACGGCTAAAGAAAAGGAAACCAGATGCAACTATACAGCCGAATAATCAAGAACAAGTGAACCACATTCTCCAGGAAATAGTAATGAATTTGAAATTCATGTTGTAAATTGTTATCCAAAATATCCTTACCTCAAGATCTAAATACTTGATTTTTATTGCAGAACCATTCAAGTAACGAAGAAAACTTGGACAAAATATGACAAAGAAACAAATTACTTACTATAAGCAAACCTAGAACACAACATGGAAAAATAATCAATTTCTCTCTGTCAGATATGTATTGGAAATAAAAGATTTGTATATTTTTAAATAAAAACATAAAAATAATTGTCGTAATAAATACATTTATTATGCTTGTAAAACAAAAGAACTTTAAAATTTAGGAAGTAATATTAATATATTATGATTAGGCAAATTTATTACCTGCAATACAACCCAAACATTATGAATTACTGAATTACATAAACAATTTCTATGTAATGAATTGTTAAATGGGTAGGTACGAGTGCTGAGAGAAATGGGCCTATTATAGGTATATATTTCTCATTGGATGGAATTTATTAAGTAATATATAATGCGCAGTAGGAGAGACGTGTTGCACTAAAATAGACTAAATAGTAAATACTTACCTGTTGTAAAACGAGATCGATCTAAAATCAAAATAATAATTCTTATTTTAAATTATTAAAAAAAACCTTAAGTAACAAGCAAGACAAAAAAAATATCATCATGAGCAAAATTAAATACATAGGGTACACCTACAACAGTCACACCATATTATAACCAAACCAATATTATAAATCCGAAAGTTTGTGTTATCACGCCGTAACTACATTTTACAATATACGTAACAAATAAATTGACGAAATGTGTAAACGCATAGATCAAAAACTATAACAGAACAATATTCTTACTAAAAGTATAATAACCACTTTTGATAAATATCTAAAAGCGATAAATAAATTTCTTTTATGACAGCACATTACACTAATAACAGTAAAAATTGTTTAGTTTTAAAATAAAAAATATACAAATATCTAACGCACTTTCTCGTAGGTACGAAATATTATAGTCTAACAACGTAATTTCTCGTGTCAATTTAGAACTGCCATATGATTTTCACAAAATAATAACAGAATTAGGTGAATGACGAAAACGCGGCCTTTCTACGCGTTTGTATTTTGGTTTATACCTACCATCCGAGTCAGGGGAATCAGCTTTGCCCAGTAAGTAAAATATTTGTGAAAATTTATGAACTAAACAATAGTATGAAGTATATGTATGTACCTATAATTAAAATATACAACGGAGGGTCATCACCTGACATAGGTACCTATTTTGTCTCATTCACTCCCATCACATTCTTCATATGATAAATGCTGGCATCAAACAACAAAATATACGGTTCTACGGAGTGAGTTTAGAAAAAAAACATTTTATACACTGCTTTTAAGTTCTCAACTCCCATTTCATTCACTCTTCGACATTACAGTATCTTACGCTTAACCATAATAGTTCATTTCCTAATAATTCCTACTTCTAGATCGAATAATCTATTAAATAATAATAACTAACCTAACTAATATTATTTTTGTTACAAAAATACAATATTTAATTATGTTTCATAAGCGTACTTTTCGCAACACAAAACCACGTTTCTTCATACCTTCCGGCAAACTTATTGCCTAAAAATCGATCTAATCGATCTCGCTGATTTTTATTGCCAGAGCTCTGAACATCGATTGTATTTAGACAATAATAATATAAACAAATCAATTATTTTAATTATTATGACATTAGTTTTGTCTAAATTTGAAATCTGTGGCAATGAAAATCTGATGATGAAGATCGATTTTTACACAATACACCTGCAGATCAAACTTCACAAATGGTTTTTTTTTTATTTTTGTTGTTTTTTTTATAAAACTATCAGTAGGTACTATCGCGATCAGAACACATTTTAAGTGATATTTTAAACAGGTATTTAATTATCACGTTATTATATTTACTCTTGTAATATCTCTAGACATTTCGAATTTGTTACAAAAATCGCGGATATACTAAAAACAAAATAAAAACATGAAAAACCCCACGTTTAAAATATCAATCAATAAATTGTGAGTTTGTTTAGAAATCTTCCACCTGTAGGTTCAACTAAAAGTGAGTTGTAGGTAGGTATTAGTAAAGTTACATTGAGGTTCTGCATTTTAAGGCTGCGCTTTCGGCGCTTTATTTTCAGGCAGTGTTAAAACACAAATCACTATATACTTATGTGTTTTATATACTATCATAACATATTGAAGTAATTATATTGTAAAATGACAAAATATAACTACTTAATTACTTATGTATGATAATTTTATTATTTGGTCTTACTAAATACAAATGTAATCTAGGTAAATGTATATTGTATAAGCAATCGCGTCAATTATATACTATCTTCTGGTAGGTAAATAAATTCAAAACATGATTAATATCGCGTATTTTGTAAAACTTATTTACACTATAAAATTGCTCTATATATCTTATTGCACGCTTTTAATCACTAAATTTCTATAAACATTTGAATTTTAAACATTTGCGCTAATATTCTATTTTTATTTTATGCTTTTACACAAACGTGATTATAAGTTATACTAGGACACAACCGCAAGAACCGTGATTGTTTCATTAAAATTATTTCTTATCACTGCCAGGTACTAACCACGTACATACACATTGTTGTAATTTATGCATTTAAGTAGTCTCTTGATTATTTTCAATCATAAAAGATATACAATATTTAGGGCCGCATGGGAAATGTCAATTTTAATCCACAGTTAACACTTACCTTATTGAAAAATCGGGCCTTAGTATAATATCTAGCAATTAACTTTATAAAGTCAAATACACATATCTCAAAAACAACAACTATTAATTCAAACCGCGCCGAATATTTGCACTTATTTATATAAATTATTGCGATAAGGGATTACGACAGAATACACCACAATGCTATGTTTAAAGTCCACTTCATTCCAGCGCCAGATGCGAATAATTGGTATCATAATAGGTAGATACCAGGTAGGTATCAGAAACTATTTACTCGTTGATTACTCGTGATTTCTGATACCCACGACACTGGGATTCCTAGTGTGGGGTCAGAACTATACAGGGTTTCCCAAAACTCAACGATAACCTGGTACCGGACTAGAGGCCAAGTTATACTAGTTCTGGAAAAAATAAGAAGTAATGCAAGGAGATGCAAATGCACGACTGGTTAAAACCTCCTTACATATATTTTTTTAGCCTGTATTCGTTCCGGCAAGTGACATGGATTTTTTTTTATTTTTCTTAACAGGTTATTGTTGAGTAGCGTCATTTGAGAGATGCTGTTAAGTTTTGTCTGGCGCCAACAGATTCGGTAACACTGTAAAACAGCTAGTGCTTAAAGTTTTTCTATTTGCAACTATATCTGTAACCCTCTAATTATTGGAATGGGGCTTAAGTAACAGTTTTTACAGCAAACTGTGCTTAATCTTACAGAACAGAATTTGACAGCACTTTTTACAAATCCCATGCAGACTGCATAGTTTCAATATAAGCAATTATTTTAGTGCTGTCAAATTTAGTTCACTTTATTTTAACCAATAGCCCATCATAAGATTTCCAAACTAAAGTCGCTATCGAGTATCGTTAGCTAGTTTGGAATCCAGCTCAGCGCCTCTAGCGGTAACTACACTGAACTAAAATCTTTCATACAAATTCCTAACTATAGTCGATAGACTATAGTTTGGAAATCTCATAATAGGCCGAAAGCCTAGCTTGATGACTTGAGAAAAGTTTATTTTGCGAAAGTATAAACAAAAACATTTTTTTTTGTGATAAAGCATCGATTTTTCTACTTTTTGAGCATAGCAATCACAAGAATGAACTCAAAAAGTTATTTCTAAACTTGCCTCGACCAAAGATTCACATCTACGCGTGTGATCACACTGCGAGCCTGTCGCGACTGCGACGACGACAACGGTCGCGAAGTGTCTAACAAATGAAACGCGCGATCACTACACTATGGACGCAAACGCGCGTTTCATATGTCTAATAAATCGCGCGCGTCGTTGCAACCGCGCTAGGCTCGGCAGTGTGGACGAACACTACGGCGCTATGTTCTACGTAAAAATGTAATTCTTGTCTTCTTCGTAGATCAATTTCTCAGGTCAATAAGCTAGGCTGGAAACAAAGTTTAATCATTTAGAAAGAACGTCATACTCATACGTGATGAAGTTCCGAGGCTCGTATTTAGTGAGCACAATGCCGCCGACCAGCGCAACCGCTGCAGCGGCGAGAAAACGTCACGCGCGCTGCCTGGGCTTACTGCGCGTGCGCGGGTAGGCGCACCGTCATTGCGTCGGCTTCAGTGCTGCCATCTTGCGGCCTCGAGCGCGCGCCTCTTGCCTTGATGTGGTGTACTCGAACCATAGCACGTTCGGGATCAGGGTAGTGTCTCGTATCATTAGCATTTCACATAGTTTTCTGCAAATTAAATATAGTAGTTTTATTTTTTTGTTAAAATTAATAGTATCATGAATGTCTGTATTCCCAAGATAGACCTCCTCTCAGATCTTCAGGCACTTAGATCTTACTTTCTTCACTTAGGGTTAGTCAGAGTCACGTCCAAGAATTTGGAATATGCCTATATTTTGCAGTAGTTAGCATTTCACACGAGAATATTATTATTTTGTGATTTATTCAATCATTAAATAAAGGGATAGGGGCAAGAAGATGATGATGATGATGCAATCATTATGTTTTTTAGTTTCTTAATATTTTTTCACCTTTCTCTTAGCTACTTTTAGCTTACAAAACAGTTACAAAAAAGTTTTTTTTTATGAGTTGCATAACAAATCATATTTTATGGTTATATCTAATCAAAAATAACTGATAAAATAGAGATGCGATTACCAATGCAATTATGTTACTCGCTCCAATAAAATTAAAAAAAAAAACATACTCACAAAGATACTAATTGCGGGAACAGTGGTGTGAATAATTTATGCACCATAGTAAACCAAATTGTTGCAAATAGGAATCCTACTATGCTTCCCACAACCACTTGCGATGTTGTGTGGTAACTGAGATACACTCGGGCTATGCTGACTAGAATTGATAGTGACAAGCAGCCACCTACAATTATCACTCGCCATAGTGCTGATATAATACTGTTATTGTTTATGTGATGTAATCTGGAAAAACACATAACAAATTGGTTATTAAAATCTACACTACTATAAATAAAACTGGCCAAGTGTGAGTCGGTCACGCGCACGAAGGGTTCCGTACTATTATCTATAAAAAAACGGCAAAAAACACGTTTGTTGTATCGGAGCCCAACTTAAATATTTATTTTATTTTGTTTTTAGTATTTGTTGTTATAGCAGCAACAGAAATACATCATCTGTGAAAATTTCAACTGTCTAGCTATCACGGTTCTTGAGATACAACCCTGTGACGGACAGACGGACAGACAGGTAACTGACTAATTAACTGGTAATTTGAAAAGGCAATACATTGTAATCGCTCATCGATTGCGCTCTGGGCACATGCCATTAAAAGCGTTCAAGTTCCTTATGAAATTAGTTGAAAACCCAAACTGTGAAACATGTTATATTAGGGAGGATGTCTACCATCTGCTTATGGAGTGCGCCCGGAGCGCAATGATGAGGGAAAACTTAAAACAGTTTGTGGAGGTTAATTGGCTTGATTTGGGCCTGTTTCAGGGCGTGTTGGCGGCTCCGACATCGGATGCGGCTAACATGCTCTACAGGTCCATATTAGGGCTGGTTAGTCAAGATATGGTGTAGAGTCCGTTAGTCGGGAGGACATTATGGAACCGACATGGTCGGATACCAACAAAGGTTCCTTAAAAAATAGATTTAAAAAAAAATAAAAAAAATAAAACCTTTGGGTGTTCCGTACCTAAAGAGGTAAAATTTGTATTTTTGTATTTGTTATTGGATAAAGTAAATACTGTTGGACCAATTTAAAAAAGTCTCTTATTTATCTAAAGCTAGAGATCCTCATGAAAATAGCAATAATGTTATGGTTATTGTATGTATATGCTTATGGTATCAAAATTTGCCTATAATCTTTACTAGAACACCAGTGTATAGCCAGGGTGGACTGCTAGTAGATCATAGATTGGAAAAAATCCAATATTAATTTAAATAAGCAAACATTTACAAAGAGGTAGATAGTAAAGTCTTCTTATATTTATATAAAACTAGCGACCCACCCCGGCTTCGCACGGGTAGCATGTTATTATACATATAAACCTTCCTTCTGAATCACTCTATCTATTAAAAAAACCGCATCAAAATCCGTTGTGTAGTTTTAAAGATATAAGCAAACATACATAGATACAGACGCGGGAAACGGAAAGCGACTTTGCTTTATACTATGTAGTGACTAGACGACCCGTGACAGACATTTTTCTCTCAAATTTCAAAAAAATCCAGACATGCATGCCAGGATTACCTCCCAGGAGATATCCCACTCAGCCAACACGGCTTATATTATTAGGATTAGGATATTAGGATAGTTATTTTACTTACCTGATTACAACAAAATAGAGGACATAGATACTAAAGAACCATATAAATTGAGCGTGTGATGATGGCATTCCATATTCATTGTACAAGTGCCCTCTAGCTATGGGCCTTGCTTCGCAGATTGTATGCTTCAGGATTATATTTAGTAGTTCATTCACTAAAGTTCCAATGAAAAAGGCTATCTGAAATCAGAGAGATAAATCTAAAGAAATGGGCAAACTAGTTTAGCAAATCTTACAAAGATTCTTCAGAGCTATGCACAGGTTGAGAAGACAATTTTTGCTATTGTTTTCACTCTCAAAATGATAAAACTTCATGTGTAATAAAACTTTTTGCAACCTACTTGAATATGAAAAGATAATAATTATGTAAAGCTGAATGAACTTAGATAGTATGTACAAATAAGACTTTACGTACAATAAAATAATTAGTAGTATAATTGTGGGTCGTTTTGATAATAAAACAGTAATAAAACTAGGGTCAATGTACTTACAGTATGTAAATCTCTCCTAAATAAAATTAGTGTGACAAACCCCGCGCCTATTCCAAATGGAGACAGACTAAGAAATGCGAAGAATTTCCCAATTAAATCACCTAAAACATAAAAGTTCCTTCAGTTATTGGTTCACATAAAAATCTAATCAGTTTCTTCAAAAAATAAACAGCAAATTACCTTTTGGATATTCAACGAGAGTGAGCGACAGAGGTTGCCATTCAACATCACCGTTATGCATACCATTACTAGTAGCTACCACTTCATCTTCCATTTTAGCAGCATTCAACTAAATAGAATAAAATAAACTAAACATTAGAAAACAATTTAGAACATTAATTTTCGAAAACGCGATAAATACCTACGCAACAACATACCCCACTCCACAACTCCACGTTCCAATCCAACCAAACCAAATCTTTTCTGGACTACGACTATACTATGGTAAATGGTTCCATTTTGTCATTTTGAGTTTGATAAGTGACATTTTGACAACTCGCTACGAGTACGACTTTTGTTTTTTTTAATTAGTTTAGCCCAGAGAGAGCAGGCTGTAGTCTTAAAGGCCCTACTCACGGTTCAACACAACCCACAATCTGCTGACACAATTTGTTGAAGTCGCGATTGAGCGTTCTCTACTCACGATTCATCCAACCCACAATCTGCTGACACAATTTCATTCCGCGATTGCTTGCCACAACGTGTGCACGTCACGTTCGTATAGACATGGGTCCGCCGAAACTAACAAAATTTCAAAAAGCAGGTGTTGCACTTACTGTAGCATCGTTATGTGTATCCAGAGAGCGACGTAAAAAACATTGAGTTAATAATTAAATTAAGTTAAATTAAATAAAAATATGTATTTAATATATTTAATAATAAATAATTATTTATTAAATAATATTTATTAATAATATTATTATTTATATATTTATTATTATTTAAATAATTAATATTTATATTATTTAAATAATTTAATATTTATTTATTAATTCAATAATAATTCTAATAAACTTATTGAGCCGAGATTGGAGCAATCGCAATACTCACGTTTCAACACGCACACAATCTGCTGAGACAATTTGTCTGGTTTCTTCCGCGCCGATACAACACGCAACATGTTGGGTTACGCCCCCAACGTGCCCTCAACATTACTATTGATGACACAATCTGTCGGCTCACTGCAGATTGTGTCAACAGATTGTTGCTGAAATTGAATCGTGAGTAGGGCCCTTTAGACAGACCAGAGACACCTCTAACCTGCAGATATAGACCGTTTTCTGTTTCTGTGACTGTGATGCCACAGAATAAACCACAGACAAACTGAAGTGTCAAAAGTGAAGGCAATGGAGTTTTGATTTTGATTGATTGTGGATAATTCTTTCTTTTGTGAATTCGTCTTCGACTCAAAAAGGGCTGAAAAAATTTGGTTGGATACGAATAAAAACAATAAAATATTAAAATGGCAGATTCAGACGTGGTTGATTTGGATTTAACGATCGATGATCTTGTTCCAAAAAGTCCCGAAAGGTATGTTGTGATTATTACTGATTTCATAAAATTTTATGTCCAAACAGTCATCAGTCATATTGCGTCTAAAATAACATTGTTAGGGTTTCTGAACTAGGAGCTGATTGATAAGTTTCCTTTATCCTACTATTACGAATAGCACGGTATTTTTCGTACCTTGACATTTGACCTATATTCAATACAGTACAATGGACGGTACTTCCTACTCATAAAAACTTAGTGGGTAAACTATGTAGGTAGTAGCCTGACTAGGTGTTTTCATTGAATGAAAAGACACCAAAAGAAAATTTGTTTCAAAATTTGTATCGTTAAAACTTATTTCCTTTTGGTTCTACGACTAAGAGCTATGGGACTAAAGTTGTAGAAAATTAAATTTACAACAAAAAGTGTTTTATAAAATTTTCTGTGCAACCAATAATTTGCCAGATAAACCATAAAAACTAACTGCACCCCTTTTTCCAAGATGGCGGCCGCAGTACAAGGGGTTGTGACTTGTGAACATACAAATTTGGATTTAACTTAACACTAAGCCCCCCCAGACATCAAAAAAATTAAATCGCGTCAATTAACAAATGTAACAAAAAAAACCGGCCAAGTGCGAGTCGGACTCGCGCACGAAGGGTTCCATCTATGAAGAGGCAAAAAAAACATGTTTGTTGTATGAGAGCCCCTCTTAAATATTTATTCTGTTCTTAGTATTTGTTGTTAGAGCAGCAACAGAAATACATAATCTGTGAAAATTTCAACTGTCTAGCTATCACGGTTCATAAGATACAGCCCTGTGACAGACAGACGGACAGCGAAGTCTTAGTAATAGGGTCCCGTTTTTCCCCTTTGGGTACGGAACCCTAAAAGTAACATTTTAATCAACTAAAGACTTATTATGAATATCTTTCATAGCTCGCTAACTATTGTTGTGTTTTTGTATCAACCTTTCAGAGGTTCATTGATGCACATCCATAAATATTTGTTTTTATCATGTAGATTGGCCGAAGAAAAAAAAGACAGTGGTAACCATTTGTATAAATTCAAAAACTACAAAGGAGCCCTCACTATGTATGACGAAGCAGTAAAACTATGCCCAGAGAATCCATCCTACCTTGGCAACAGAGCAGCTGCCTACATGATGTTGGGAATGTACAAGAAAGCATTAGATGATGCACAGAAAGCTGTTGCTTTGGATTCAACATTTACGAAAGGATATATCCGTATAGCCAAGTGTTGCCTTGCTTTAGGTAAACAAAATTATTTTCCTTTAGTACAATCTAACAACAAGTAGGGGCTTCGCGCACGGCAGCTATAATGTATCACACACACAACTAATGTAATGTAATGTATTTTTCCCTTCATTCCATTATATGGAAATGTAATGAGATATATCAAAAAAAAAATTATATAGTTGTTGTGTGTGGTCTCCTGATGACTTCTATGGTAAGATGTAATGAGACGTCTCATGCTATAATGTACATCTTTACGTTATAACTGCTGTGTGTGTGTGTGAAGCCCTTTAGTCATACTTATAACTGCATCAATAATGATGAGTACTTTATTATATTGTCATTATCCTTTTAAAAAAATAATTATAAGCTGCAGGTAACTAAGAAGCTGATTACAAATAAAAATATATTGGTGAACATTTTTAACCCAGACACAGAACAAACATGTTCATCACACAAATGTTTGTTCCAATCCACAACCTACAGCACTGAAGGCCTCTGCCTTACTACCAACTGAGGCCTACTAAAAACAAACATAAATTATAAGTTGTACCTAATAAAGAGGCTCATTACAGTTCAAAATATTTTGTAGGTGACATAGCAGCAGGCGAGCAGGCAGTGCGAAGCGCCACGGAACTCGGCGGAGTGGACATCGCGAGCGGCGAGCGACGCGCTTTCGAGGGCCTCCGCAGACTGCATGAGGACGCTCAGAAGGCCATGGACGCCAAAGACTACCGCCGTGTTGTCTACTGCATGGACCGCTGTTTGGATTACAGCCCTTCTTGTGCCAAGTGAGTAGAATAATTAATGGGCTCTCAAGAACTGTAATAAGTTTAGTAGAAAATGTTAGAATTGTCAACATCTTCCTGGCCTCATACCACATAAGTTAGGTCGGCACAACTTAAGTTCTACTTCCATTTCCCTCTATCAGCAGTCATCTCATCTCCTTTCTTACCCATATCATCATTCACAGAGTCCATTCATCTTTTCTTTGGTCTAGTCTAGACAATATTAGATACATACAAGTACATATAGCTGCCCAAATACACGAAGATGCTCAATGCCAACCATTATTCACGGTACCAATTTTCAAGGTCGCAATGCCTCTGTCTGATCATTAACTAAAATTTAAAGAGACCAAGAACCGTTTACACCTTAAAATATAAGGTTGGTTGAAAATTGTATATTGAAAGCACAGGTATTTTTTTTCCAGTCTGAATGCAATGCTCTATGAGCAATTAACCACTTATCGCAAAATGATGTAAGATGGATGCAACATGTCAATAGCCTTAAAGAATTAATCATCAGGTGATTAATTCTTTAAGGCTATTCATCTTGTATCTCATTAAAAGTGCAGGAAACTCCATTACAAAATGTTGTTCATTGCCGGAAGCTAATAAGCTTTTTTTAAACAGCACAGTTATCTTTGACCCAAATGACTCAGTTTAAAAACCCACATCAAAAGTTGGAACTTGTTTCTCTGTAATGAGTCATTTTATTATTGTAAACATTTGGCCAGACCAGTATTGTAGGTCGTATTTAATTATGTTCAACTTTTTATGAATGTCTATTTCCTTTTCAGGACGAAGCTCATTAAAGCCGAATGCTTGGCGATGATTGGGAGATGCCAGGAAGCCCAAGACATCGCCAACGATTCATTACGTTTCAACAGTTTTGATACTGACGCTATTTACGTTAGAGGACTTTGCTTATACTTTGAGGTAACATTTTGATTCAAAATTTTTATACTTTATGTTAAATTTTATTCCAATTTGCGTGAAGATCTCAATTATTTTGAAAATAAGATATAGTTTGTTTTACTCGCTATTCATGTAGCTCCAGATGAAATAATTTTTAAAATTATTTGGATTAAGTAGTTATTTAGTTTATCCAATAAAAACAAAAATCCTACCTCTTTAATATAATAGTGTAGATGAGAATGTTTGCATGTTTGGTATTCAACCATATAATGGTTGAACCGATTTGGTAAAAATTTGTTTTAAAATAGATTACAATCTGGATTGCGCGTGGGAGCTTGCAATTTTATATTTTATCACAACACAATGTGGTTTTAGACACCACTTCCACCACATTTCGATTGCATGTTTGTTGATTTTCACATATTTAGCTAGGCTTTGAAATTATTAACTACCAATCTTATTTATTTTGTCATAGGACAAAGATGAGCAGGCCTTCAAGCATTTCCAGCAAGTTCTTCGGCTTGCCCCTGATCACAAGAAAGCTATGGAAATATACAAAAAGGCTAAACAATTGAAACAGAAAAAAGAAGAAGGTAAAATCAATATAACTCAGCTACCCAATGCACACATCTATGTATACCTCATTTCTCCCTTTTTAATCAAAATAATGTTACCTTTAATTAGATATTAATTCGTAATAACATAACATTACTGATCAGATATTAGATAAAGATTGCTTATTTCATTATTGAATTAGATTTTTCATAATATCTGGCATGGCAAATCTGACACAAGCCCGCCGCCGACAACGACAAAGTGCATAGCCAACAAGTATTTCCAAAGGAGCAGGCGGCCGGCTATAAAACACTAAGTAAAATCCTTGTGCAACCATATTTTTCTGCATTGTGTCGACCCCACATGAAGTTGGATAACTACTAGAAGATAAATAAAATAAAAATAAATAGGATCACAACTGTAATCCCCTAGTACGGTAGACATCCTCTCAGATCTCCAGACGCTTAGATCCTTTGAAGATGTCTAGTGGGGGTAGTCAGAGGCACGTCCAAACATTATATTTGGCACATGCCCACATTTTGCAGTAGTTAGCATTCCATAGAAGATGATGATTATAATATCTGATCTCTAATGTTTTCAGGAAACGAAGCGTTCAAAATGGGCAGATGGCAACAGGCCCTGACCCTCTACAATGAAGCATTGGACATTGACAAGAACAACAAAGCTGTGAACGCAAAGCTTTACTTCAACAAAGCCACAGTGTGCGCTAAACTGAACCAAACAAAGGAGGCCGCACAGGCTTGTACAGCGGCTTTAGAACTCGACGAGAACTACGTCAAAGCTTTACTGCGACGTGCTTGGTGCTACACCGAACTTGGAGAGTTCGAAGATGCCGTGAAGGACTATGAGAAACTGTACAAGATTGACAAGAGCAAAGAAAACAAGCACCTACTGCACGAGGCCAAGCTGGCGCTGAAGAAATCCAAGCGCAAGGACTATTATAAGATACTTGGGGTCGAGAAGAATGCATCTGAAGATGACATCAAGAAAGCTTACAAGTAATAAACATAATAGAATACAAAAGTACATGGCTGTTTAAATAAAGTCAGGGAGTCATAGCATGGGAGTGTTCGCCAATTCTTCACTCATTCTTGCAAACCATTCAAAACCCATAAAGGGATATTTGCTTTATTTAAAAAAAAAGATTCTTAATTCGGCGCGTATATATATATTTTGTTGCTTTATTTTATGTATGAATCGTGCATATTATTTTACTTGGTGATACGATTTGGATGATTTTTGTATCTATTGTGTAGAGAATAATTCAAAGTCCCATTAAATTGTGTTTATGTAGGACTAATAGTTCCTTCATAAAATTTGAAAAACTAATATCGTCTCTTGATTTTTCTAATGGTCAAAATGTTAAAGACCATTGGATGTTCATGTTATTGACTGTCGGTTTCAGAAAGCGCGCTCTCGTGCATCATCCTGATCGCCACGCTGGTGCACCCAACAGCGAGCGTCGCGAGCAGGAACACAAGTTCAAGGAAATAGGCGAAGCCTACGGCATCCTCAGCGACCCCAAGAAGCGCGCCAGATACGACCACGGACAGGACATCGATGATGACAGCGCGGGCATGTCTGGTTAGTCTACATACACTAATATTATAAAGAGAAAAAATATATATTATTGCATGCTTGCCTAAATGGCAAAATAATGGATAAACAAAAAAACTATAGGACAATTTTCAAAAACTTATCAAATGCAACATTTTAAGCGAGTAACATCAGCAACAACGTAAGTTGTTAACAAAATAATGTAACCTAAGGTATTAAAAATTTGCCTATAATCTTGATCAGTAAACTCGTGCGTAACCGGGACGGGCAGAATAATTCAATAATTCCATAGAATGAATAAAAGTCAATTTGGTTTTGTAATATTGTATTTATTTCCTTCGTCAAATTTTGAAAGTAATATTTTTGGCTGATATTTTATGCTCAAGTTTAATTGTACTCAAACTAATAAATGGCTTCAGTTCAGATAAATATTGTGAGGAAACCAGTTAGTATGTATAAGCGGTTATGGGATGGATCCTGTCACGTTTGGAGTGCATACTGCGAAATGTGGACATGTGCCAAATGTAATATTTGACGTGCCCCTGACTACCCCCTTAGTCATCTCAGGATCTGAGATGATGTTTTCCATCCTTGGGGATTACAGTTAAGAGCCAGGGTGTTGTAATAGTCAAGGTGTGACCAGACATTGCGCGGCATTCGAGCGCGGCAGCCGCGCGCACATTTACCTTTATGTTTTAAACGCGGCAAACTTGTGTCCTGAGAATGCTGCTGTCGATTGCCGCGCTATGTCTGGCCACACCTTCAGAGTGTACTTACGAGTATTTATTCTTTCAGATATCGACCCCAACGTAGTATTCCAGTCGTTCTTCAACCGCAGCACGAATCACTTCGATTTCAACGGACATAACGGAGGCGGCGGCGCTTTCCCCGGAACCGCTTTCAGTTTCCAGTTCGGCTAATCTTCCATAATAATACCACAAAGCAAACAATAATAATCGGAACTTCATATATTATTAATACAGACAGACGATACCTTATTTGTATTTTTTTAAATAGTTCTCAAATTATCATTCCACGCCAAAAAAAAATACACTTTGCGAAACTAAGTAAACTTGTTTTTGGTTTTATTATGAGGCAATCAAATTATTTCTCAATATTCACCCCATGTGCTGGTAATGTTTTAATCGGCATTCTTAATTTAGACTGATTTGGTTAAGTAATTTTAATTTGATATTTGTATAATATTAACTATTTTCTTCATATATTATTTGAAATGAATATTATTTAGAACAGTACAATATTATTAAAATGTTAAAAAAAATTGCCTGTTATAGACGATTAATATGATGTAAACCGTAGAAAATGCTTCTCCAGGTAGTAATCATGTTATGCTACATTGTTCACGAATCCTTAATTTCGCGTGTTGTTGTAACGCGTAATGATATATTTCTGAATTATTCTAGATATTTTAGGATCCATAGGATTATTATGCTAGCTATGTCTAAATTCAATGTTTAATTAAGTTTTCGTTCAACAAACTTGCCGGGTTCGGCAGTCGCAAATTGTTGATGTTATTTCTGGCCTAAATAATGTACATTTTGAGTAAAAAGGATCCGGTGGAGCAAGTATGCGGTTCGGGCAAACGACCTCGAAACATCATTTAATTATGAATGTTAAACATATTACATTATAATATGTTTAGCACGAAAGTTGAACCCCCCGCCCTGACAGACGCTCGACTCGAGCGGCCACTTGGCTATAAGTAAATTTTATTGTGTAAAAGTAGTTGCGTCGTATAAAATTTATGATATAAAGTTAATATTCAAGTTATAGACCTTTTTAACCATATACCATATTGATAGATCATAAAGAACTTAAGACATGTGTGGAACGATGACTTTAGGTAACTGATAAAAAAATAATCGCGTTGGGTTTTGGATCCATTTTTCTATAGCTTTCCAATAACGTTAAGCATTATTGTATTTGCCTAGATGCCAAGTTACTGAAGAGCAAGGCTCAATAAATTGTAACTAAAAACCGTGGTCAAGGAATACCGAAGATAAGAGAAGACGCGGCAAATGAATAAGCAAGTTGATAAGTGTAACAATAATATCGCCAAGCCAATGATACCACCAGTTTCAAACTTAAACTTTGTTCTTGTGTGAATTTTGAGTATCTTTTTCATTAGACAGATAAGTGTGTATGGGAAACAATTTCATAGAATTTAAATTGTTGGGAAAGTACTACTTCTGGAAACTTCATTTTATTGTATCTGATTGATGATTAGACCTAGAATTAGTTGTATGTACCTATCCTTAAAAATAAAGTACAAAAAGCAAGTCTTTCGTTTAGTAAAATATCGACCTACCTTATCTTATCCAGAGGATTCCAGTCCTAAATGGATCTTCTTATCCTAACTACCTGAATAACAACATACGAGGGGCGGCTGAAAAGTTCTGAGCCTAAGGTACTTCCCATTATTTTATGAGCTTGTCCGATAGGTTACTAGTTGAGTGATCTCTAATTAGCATATATAAAAAGTTTAAAGTCATTCGCTTCGTTACATTTCGAGTAATTGATCCGTAAACATCAACATGTCTGAGACTTCACTGCATTTAGTCAAACTTGAGCATCGCGCTGTCATTAAATACCTCGTAAAAAAAGGGAAAACGCAGAAAGAAGTTTTCGAAGAAATGTCTACAGTTTATGGGGAGTCTGTACCATCTTCTGCCACAGTAAAACGTTGGGTCCGACTATTCCAACTCGGTCGAGAATCCCTAGAAGATGACCCCCGCCCAGGCCGCCCAAACACAGCCGTAACGGACGAAAACGTCGCCAAAATAAAAAAACTTGAGAGGTGTCAAGGGACACCCGGATGGAACGAAGTTCTCACAAAATAACGTGGGACAAGGGAAGGGCAATCAACTTTGACTTCGACCTCGACCTCGATCCACCTCGACCTCCACCTCGACCTCCACCTCCACCTCGACCTCCACCTCCACCTCGACCTCCACCTCCACCTCGACCTCCACCTCCATCTCGACCTCCACTTCCACCTCGACCTCGACACAATTAATAGATATATATATTAATAGATATACTATAGCAAAAAAGTGTCGTGACAACTTTTCGTAAGAATTTTTTCCGTCTAGCCCCCTTTCACAACGCGCGATAAGGAACTTCGTTCCAAAAAATTGTATCGGAGGACCGCCGAATAAAAATGTGGCAGATAGCAGAAGAATTGAGCATCAGTAAGGAACTAATTGGAGACATTTTGCACAATTATTTGCACATGAGCAACGTCAGCGCGCGTTGGGTACCGAAAATGCTTACGTCGTTCGACAAACAGCGTCGAGTTGAAACTTCGCAAGAGTTTTTGGACCTGTGTAAGGACAACTTGACCGAAATTTGTACCCGCATTGTCACTGTTGATGAAACATGGATCCGACAGTATGATCCAGAGACAAAACAAGAATCGATGCAGTGGGTAGAAAAGGCACCGAAGAAGTTTAAGGTGGAAAAGTCCGCCTCAAAACTCATGGCTACCATTTTTTGGGATTCTGAAGGAGTTTTATTAATTGATTACCTTCCAAAAAAAACTACAATGAATGCAGAGTATTATGCTGCACTTTTGAAAAAAGTACGAGAAGTCATCATTGAGAAAAGAAGAGGCAAAGTCAGCAGAGGAATCTTGTTTTTGCAAGACAATGCGCCAGTCCACACGGCGCGCATTGCGAAGCATGCCCTTAGAGAAACTGGCTTCGACGAAATTAATCACCCACCCTACAGTCCAGACCTAGCACCTAGCGACTTTTTCCTTTTTAAAAATTTGAAATTGGACTTGTGGGGACGAAGATTTGAGGATGATGAGCACATGAAGGCTGCAGTAGAGGAGCATTTTGAGGGCAAAGACAAAGATTATTTTTTTAGTGGGATACAAGCGCTTTATAAGCGATGTGAGAAGTGTATTGAAGTCGAAGGAGACTATATTGAAAAATAAATTTTATTTGGATTTTTATCGCGACTTTTAATACCCTAGGCTCAAAACTTTTCAGCCGCCCCTCGTAGGTAAGTAGGATCCTTATGACAGAATAACTCGTACTTTGTTATATTATCATCAGTAAACTTTATTCAAAAATATATGTATGTATAATAATATAAAATAACATTATTCCTAAACTCCGACTTAAACATTGCTTACGAGAATTGCATTCACTTTGCTTCTTGTTTTTTTAGATCTTTCTCGTAACTCATGGCCTTGTCGCCAGGAGCTCGCTTGTTTGCAGTTTTACTCCCAACTCCTTGGAATCTACAAGTAGGTACATGTACATAGTTACTACACATAACTACAAAAATCAACGCACCTACTTTTACTTCAAGCCTATTTTGAAATAGCATCTCTGCTATGAAGAAAAGCATTTTCTACAGATATTCTTCAGAACAAACCAGTCAGTAGTGTAGTGGGTGGCAGGGTTGGTGGTTTTTTTTGGGGGGGGGGGGGGGGGTGATTTGTAAATCATTATTGGTATTGACTGATGGAGACGTTGCAAGAAATAGCTACAAGTATCTTACTTCTTCATTTTGAAAGGCTTCTTCTTATCTGGCTTTGGCGCCGAATTGTTGGTCTTGAAAGTAAGAACGTAACGTTTCACGATGTCAACATTGACTGTGGTGTTTTCTGGGTACATGCGTTTCTTCCAAGCCTCGCGTTCCACCAACCACATTCTTTGATATTCGTATGACAGTAACCATTCAACGCGTGACTTGCCCTCCTGAAATATTCAAAGGCAAAAACCTAGTCCTAGTCTTTTCTGACACAGATGGTTAAATATATTTTAGTGGGAGGTAGGGAAAATACCTAGTTGCTTCTGTCTCTACCTATTAAAGTTGAGCATCGATATACCTACCTGCTACCGCACTATACTAAAACTTACCATGAATTTCCATGGTTGAGGATTATATTTGGGGAAGTCTGATGAAATTATGTTATGAACTGGAGCACATCTAGCAGATTTTTCCCATTTAATTCCTGCCATTCTGCCCATTTCAGTCTAATAAAATTACAATAAATTGCTTGGAGGTCAAAATGTCTGCCGGAGTTTTCAGAATTAATTTGTCAAATTTTGGCAAGTGGACAACCAAAAATCAACCGGCCAGTAACAATAAGTAACCCTTATTAAATAAAATCTTTTATTAGTGAAGTATAGGTACCTACATAGGGTTATAGACTCGTGTGTATGTCGCAGATTATGTATGTATACGTAATGGGGTAATCAGAGGTTAGGCCAAACAATGCAGACAACCTGAGATCTCAGTTCGGACTTCGGGGTGAACCACGTGCGGTTGTAGTAGTTGGAGCCACTTTGATGTTTACGTTTTAAAAACTAGACTGCAAGATAAACCTATCAAACAAATCGCATCAATACATAGCAAGATTTAAATAAATTAAATTTTACCTTGGTAAGTACGAAATTAATGTACCTACCTACCTAAGTAGTGGAAACTGTTTTATCGAACCCTTACCTTTCTCCACTGGTACCTGAATATTATACTTACGCCTTCGAATAATTGTAGTCTATCTATCCTACTCCAGCACTCCGCAGTTCAGGATGTGGGCATAGTGGGTGCTCCCAGCAAAAGAGTATGGTGAAGCCCCAACTGCCTTTGTGGCCTTACAGCCAGATTGCCACAAGTCAGAGGAGCTGGTGCTCTTTCTGGAATCCAGGGTTTTATTTATCTACTAGTAGCGCAGCGGTCTCTACACGTTTCTTTTGGACCCGGCAGCGAAGTCGAGCGGGTCAGCTGGCTACTCGCTTCACGGTCCCGCGTCCAATCCCAATTAGCGCTATCCAGCTTTATAGGCAAATAATATACCTACATCGATCTACTACCATTACATCTATAGTAGGTCATTCACCCTATTAGGTCAATGAACTCTGATGTCTGTGGGGCTATTTTGTAAAATCATGTTATGATATTCCTTACCAATACTTATTGGTACAGAATGCCATAATACCTAGGCTTTTTAATCACCTATACTTACGATTCCAATACGACACCTACGCATAATAGGTGCTACAACAGTGAATAGTTACTATGAAAAGTGTACAGGTTAGGTACCTACCTATTGCATTCGACATCATAACATGATAATCATGTTTTAACAAAATAGCCCCATTATTCATTGAGTTCACATGCTATTGATTGACCATTTACTGGAAGATCAAAAAGTTCTACAAAACTAAATTGATAAAGAAACCAATCTCCTAATTTGACAGCAGTTCGTTATGGTATTAAAAGTATTTATTATGCCTGAATAATAGAATGAAATGAATTTAATTACCATTACTTAATTATTGTATAGACTTAACTAACAATCATTTCCTTAGTGCTAGCCTACTGAAGGAGGAAATTTAACTACAAAAAGGAATAACCAAACATGGATTTTTAAATTTTTATTTTGGTTACATAAGCAGTATTAATTTATAGTAAATAACTCCACTTGTGTACCTGAAACAATATGAAAAAATAACAATTAGAACATTGATTATTATGCACTCATTGATCAGTTACAAAACAATAAGATTTGTTTGACAAGTGTTAGCCTTGTATAGTCCCCGTTATACATTTTCTACATAAAAGGGGTGGAGAAGGCTCAATAATATACCCTCCGATTCTTTGCATTATTCCCAAAGTGGGAAAATGACTGCCTAGGAGGGAGCTACTCGAGTAACATATCCTACAGACTGGACTTACATTGGCTGCTGAAGTAGGTAATACAGATTTTACATATTCAGGTATTGCTAAATTTTATCTAGTAGTTTAATACAAGTAGGTGCTTAGTGGTGATAACAGCAGAATAAAACTGCACATGGTCCAGAATGGTTATAAATGCACATGGTGATAGGTATAATGTTGAGAAACAAACTTTTGTAGGTTAAGTTAACATGAAATCCGGTTTCTGGGTGCACACATCAGTGAATCAAGGCATTTACAAACACAAACTAAGCAGTTTTACTTCATTAGGATAAATAATGTATTAGCACTGCTTACACATCACAATGTCTAGAATAAACATCGACACAACAAGAGAAACAAGAGTTTATGCAACACAACAAATGTTTGATAATTAAATTTCGTGAAAACACTGGTCAGTAGTATGTATGAAAATTTATATGGACATTGCCATGCAGTTGCTAGCTGCCAAATCAAGTAGATAGAAGTAGAGTATAGACGTAGACGCCCGTCTAATTAAACGGAACAGGCACATGTACCTTGCAAGTTGCAAGGTTATGACCACATGCTCAGGTACGAATAGAATACTACATGAGTTGCAAGTATCACATTCAATTACTTTCATTTATCTAGGGGTCTACGAATTAGGACGAGATCGGACGATGCCTATTGTTACAAGTTTTGTCGGAAATCAGAAGAGTTGTTAGGTTCTCGAAAAACTTACCATTCTATTTGGACCTCGCACGCATCTTCCTCCTTTTACGCTTTAGCCTACGCATACGCTTCTTACGCCACTGAAACAAACATGATTTTGTAAAAAACTAAGAACAAACAAACATGAAACGCGGCTCACACTTTACTGTTTTTCACTGATAATACACAGGCAGCACAGAAATAAAATTACCTTAGCTCTCATATTCGGGTGGTTAAAACTTAGGACTTTGTAACAGAGCCGAAGCTCCTCTGATTATTCTGGTAATTCACGATAGAGTACCGACCCTCGTGAACAAGGTCTCAAATGAAAAGAGCGTTCGATTTTGATTTGACGGACGGGAAGGCGAGCGAACTCTTTAGCTAGTCTAGTGTTGCCAACTCAGTTAGCTAGACTCATTTCATTCATTGACTCATTCCCTCACTCAGCCAGCCAGCAGTTTCGCATCGCGTAATGTGGCCAGATTTGCGAATTTAGTTAGCCCGATTAGCAGGGTGTCCCAGGAAATTATGTCGAGTCGAGCTGAATTGTCCAAAGGTAGAGAGATCATCATCACCACCAGAAAATTTCATCTGTGTTCTAAGAAATTAAACTTAGAACTTATCAATAATTATTTTCAGCATTATGGCGCCGGCACACTTACGTGTCGTGGCGCGGCGTGTCGCGCCACTAGCCAATCGCAAGACAGCGTTTGCGACACGACACGACACCTAAATGTGTCTCTAACCATACTAAATGTATGAAAGCGATTAGCTAGTGGCGTGTCGCGCCACGACACGACACGTAAGTGTGTCTCTGCCATTAGATTGATGTCAGTCAGAGACTATCATTAGAGCCGAGTCAGCAGAGGTCCTAGATTGCCTACTTGATCAGGGAGCTATTGCCTAATTGCATGTACTATTGATTTATTATTATTAATGAAATCGGCTTCATAAAAGTCAAATTCATGTACCTACCTACGTAACTGTCAAATGGGTTTTTAGGAATTGAATCCGATTCCGATAACCACTAAACTTTTGCAATACGGGTGTGTAGCAAATAGGTGAAATAAATGATTAACTGCTGTAACGCTATAACTACGGAAAAGTTTTTTCATTCTTTGAAGAAAAAAAGAGAAGAATGAAAAAAAGGTCACATTGATGTAAAATCTCGCAATAAATCGTCGCTTCTTGCCATAACAAAAAAGTCGAAACAGTAGGGCCAACAGAATAAAATTAACTATTCTGGCTTTTTGGCATACAGTTGACATGACATTGACTTCTGTCTTCTGTAGTTTTGTTTTTTCATGTATTCTTGACGTTTGTTCGCTCTTGAGCCCGATTCGCGCCAAAATTAATATATTTGTGCTACAAAAAGAGAAAAAAGCTTTAGATAACTTCACATATTGCTTCTGTTACCAGTAAGTATAGCTATTTACTTATATTTTTGTAATTCAAGCCTGTTATGTTATATTTATGAGTAAACAATTTATCAAAACAGAGAATACTCAGGCGTACCAACATTGTCATCTCAAATTATTTAGTGTAATGGCGGAGCTCGTTTGGCGCATGAATATGGCGGAAAATTTTTTAATTCCGAGTTGTTTTATGACTCGTTGATAATAAATATAATCTCTACGACCAGTCGAGTTAAAAGTGCGGGAATTATGTTAATTTAGTTAGATATCGGTTACCTACTAAGACGCCAGTGGATACAACAGCAGCTGCGCGTCGCCAATCCTTGGTAACTTCGCGTATTTACAATGGTTACTTCTAATAAAGTGCCCGACAAGAAAGTGGTTAAAATGGTTGACCATAACAGCAGTGTGGTGGTGCCGCAAAGAACGCTGTTAGGCGAAGTGAATGAACATATCACATGCCCGCTCTGTCGGGGCTACTACATTGATGCAACGACCATTGTCGAATGTTTACACTCCTTCTGTAGGAGCTGCATAATAAAACACTTGAAAGTGAAAAGCTACTGCCCAGTGTGTGAAATGATGATCAACTCTGCTAAACCCAACATAAAACTTGACAAGGCACTCCAAGATATAGTTTACAAGCTAGTGCCAGGCCTTTTCCAAAAGGAAATGGAAAGGCGCCAAATATTTTACTCAACTAGACCAGGACCAGCTGCTTCAGCTACTCCCGAACAAAGGGGCGAAGACACTGAAAGGATTATTTTTAGCCCAGAAGATGTTATATCATTTTCTTTGGAATATGCAGATGGCACTGATTCTGACAGCATATCTAGCAAGTCATCTGATAGCAATGATTCTCCTTCATCATCCGGTGCTAGAAGGTATTTACAATGTCCTGCGGTTGTAAACATATGTCATCTCAAAAAGTTTTTGAGCATGAAATTTGATATTGACAGTACTCAATATGCTATTGATATCCTGTACAAGAGGGTACCTTTGCCGGACTATTATACTCTCATGGATATTGCTTACATATACAACTGGAAGAGGAATGAACCAATGCGCTTCTTCTATCAGATCATTGATTATGTTGCCATCAGAAATAGAATATTTGAAATAAATAGACAGTGCTCAAAGTTTTCTGAAAACAAAGCCAGTCCTGCACCAACTGAAGACACAAACAGAAGCAGCCCAGCACCACAAATAAATGATCAAGCCTCTGAAGCTTCTTCAGGAACTAACAGTCCTATGCCTGATGAAAACAGTGCAAGACTTGCAAAAGAAAACAAAAAATTTGAACAGAGTAAAGAAACATTTGAAAAATTGAATGCTGACAGAAGTAGTTCTTTTCCTAAGAAAAATGAAGAGGATGTTGAAAAGTCACAGTTTTTGAACTCATTTGAACTTACACCAAAAAGCACCTGTTTGACTAAAACATCTCCAACAAAAGCTACTACTAGTACTTGTGAAGCTAGTGAACCTGTGGCTACGAGTTCATCAGCTTCAAGTGAACCCTCAACTTCTTCTGCAACGAAGACGAAGAGCCAAGACATACCGAAACCCGAAAGCAAGCCACCGGAACCTCAAAAGAGAAAGCATCAGATTTCTGCGAGCACATTGGAGATGAAGCGTATGAAGATTGAGTTAGAAAAAACGAAGATAAATGAGATTCTCAATAATTATGCTAATTCTGCTGCTTTGGCAAGTTCTTCATCATCCAACCAAAAAACAAGTGAACCTGCCATGAAACCCAAGGAAATTGAAACACCATCAAAGAATTTGCAGGGAACTTCAGCTACCAATATCATTCCTAAATCACAGCCCAGCAAAGAAGTCAAAGCTCCAATAACTGCAAAAGCTCAACAGCTAGTTGAAAGCCCTGGAATTAAAAGAAATGTAACGGTACCTCATAGTGTGCCAACTTCCATACGGAAACCAACTCAAGAAAATTCCCCCCAGCCTGCTTCATCCTCCTTACCCATGCCACAATCCTCTCAAGCAAAAACTGTATCTCCATTAAAAATACAAGTTACAAAATCTGAACCACAAGCATCAACCATTAAGACCCCCGAGGTCCAAAAACCTACAGTTAAAAAGATGCCAGATCTAAAACCGGGTGTTCCCCCAACAGCTCACTCGCAGCTAAATAAATCAGCATCAATTAACAAAGTAAGAATGGATCTGTTAGCAAATAACAGTGATCCTACTATAGACAGGAGCAAAATTTTGTCACAAGTTAAAACATCATTGACAAGTCCTCAAACCCCGAGTCCAGGACCTGCATCAGGAGATCCTCTTAAGTCTTTATTTGATTCATGTAAAATAAATATCCCTTCTTCTCTATCTATAACTCTTTTTGATCAAAAATTAGATCCTCGTAGTACAAGTGATTCAAGCAACGATCCAAAAAGTAATGGAAATAAAAATCTTCCTGGATCCAGTGGTACCCATAAGATACCTGGTCCTACTGTACCTAACTACATAGAAATAATGAAAATACCTGACACTGACACCAAAAAGCCTTGCAAGGACGGAAATGAAACAAAACTACATCTTCAAAATAAAACAGATGCTACCGAGCAAGTTAAACCACCCACAAAGTCAGACACTCCTTCAGCCAAAGGTCCAGTACCTAACTTAAAACCTATTGCTGAAACAAAGTCAAGCAAACAACCGCCAAGTGCAAATTTTATAGGACCAATCACATTCCAGCAAACTTTTGAACAACAACTTCAAGCTCTGCAAAGCGATAAGAAATCAAAGGTGCTGAAAAATAAATCTCAAATCCCCAATCTTGTGTTAGCAACCCCTAAATTATTAAATGCTGCCAATAAACCTTCCACATTCATAAACAAACCTATTACCCCTGGAGAAAACAAACCTAGTGCTGCTCTAGACTTATCATCTCCTAATAGTCACGCTGCAGGGTCATCTGGAACCCAGCAGACATTTGATAAAACTTTTGAAGCTATGCAATCAATAGCCAATTTGGCTAAGAAACAAAGCTTACCATCCAAAGGAACACCGCCACCAATACCGCAAAATATTCCCTTTCCAGCTGCACCAAAAAGATCCATGCCAGCAAGCGTTACCCCATTGAAAACTCCTGTTAAAACTACAAGTAACAAAACCGGTAACATAAATCAAATTAAGCTTGACAAAGTAATTCCTACCGCTTCCCAAATGGATATCGTAAGGCAGGAAACTATACATAAAGCCAGTCTCATGAAGCAAACAAATAATCCAAGTCCATCTACATCTGCTAGTTATCAGTCTCCATCACATGCTTCCCCAAGCACGCAGCCTTCCCCGAGGCAAGCGCGTTCACCTAGCTCTTCCCCCAAGCTAGTGATAGCAGAGGAAAAACAAGTGAGCAATACTGTCCATGACCCAAGTATGAACCAATCCAATCAAATATCTAGTACTCAGCTATCTAGTATGAATGCTCCGAAATGCGAGGCACCTACGGCAGTGGCGGGACCTTCGAAACCCGGCATGAAAACCATGAAACCTTTTACGCCAACGGGAAGGTTGCCGGGTCGCCAGCCCATAACGCCTAATATGAGACCTAGTCCGCCCAACATGCCGAACGCGGTCGACTATCTTCGTCCTTCACAGTTCATGGCCCAGCAAGCGATGATGAGACATCAAATGGAAATGAGCGCTGCTTGGATGAAAGCGCAAAGACAATACGACTTTGACCTGTTTAAAAATATGACAAACATGGCGCATCAATCGCAGAATGATAGAGATAAACAATAGGATAGTATACATTGCTCATGATCTTTTCTAACATCACTGAGTGGGAATGTAGAACCATTGCGATGATAGGATACGCCGCTTTGAGGCACTTTTTCATGTTGAATTTATTGATCATCATAAACAAATAGTGATTTGACATTTTTTGTAAATATTTACAGCTGGTGAACTTTTTTAACTTTTATATTACAAAAACTCTAATTAATAATTCATCTTAGTTATGATCGATTTCAGTTACTTAATGAACTAAACCCTTTTTCATCAACCATTGTATTTTATAGTGTTTGAAACTTTTTAAATATAGTAAGCTAAGATTTATTGCAAGTTATGCTAAGTAATGTATACCTATAGTACCTATATGTGTTGCTTGCTAATTGTAGGTACATATCTTAACATCTATGTAATCATATTTTTTCATCATGAAATTTGTGTGCTGGTGCATAATTGTATACCTATTGTAACAGATTGTGTATTTGTTTTTAATTTAATGAACTTATTAGAGATGGTCTGGCCATACCTCTGCTTGCATTGATTGTGTCAGTTATGTTTATTTCTTCCAACAACGATTGTTATTATAAATTATAATTTATTATATAGTTCATATATTGATAAAACATTTGTAAGGTAACTTTCGAAATAAAATTTTAAGGTGTTTTTACATTATTAACGCATTTTGATTATCACCTATTCTGCCCTTCTTTCTACGGATATTTACTGCTGAATACAGGTACATACTATTTCTTTGTATACTATGGTTTTGATATTAGGTTTTTATGAAGTGTTTTCTGATGGTGTATGTTTTGTTCACAGATGGCTGCAGTACAGGCGACGATACCTTTTAGATCACGCAAGAGGACTTGTTTGAGCAAAAACTGTAAAACTGACGAAAACAAAGATATTTTGAACCAGCTAGAACCTTCAAAGGGAAAAGTTTTGAAACGACGCATTAAAAGTGATCTGAAGGAAAATCAAGAAAATGGTACGCATTCAATGTTTAATTATATCTTATTAATAATATAAATATGAATGTTTTTGAGGATGTTTGTGTCTCAACCATGCCCATACGACTGAACTTGGCTTTGTATGAAACTTGGAACATACCTACATAGCTTATGTCCTAAAATAGCATAAAAGCTACTTTTTATCCAGGTTACACGCGAGCGAAGCCGCGGGCGGAAACTAGTTTAGGAATTACGGATCGTGCTCTAACAAGGTCAAAACGCGGTCTAAAAATTACTAACGTGTTAGGCCGCGTGTGAGTGTAGTCAGCATAATTGTTAAGTTTTGCTGATTGCTGACTTAGATAAATTAGGTTTTTAACACTAATTGCTATTGGTAAATTTCAGATTCATGCACTGCAGTTAAAATTGCAAGAAGTCAGTCCATTGACGAAGCTGAGGAAAAAAATGAAAATAAAAAGTAAGTGTTTGGAGGATGGTGCCTCTTTTTTTAATTCGAAGTTCGTTGATTCGAACCCAAGCAGTCCATCAATAGATTTTTCAATTAAAAAATAAATTATAATGCGCATTAACTCGTGCTAAAATAGCAAAGGAAAATATCGCGAGGAAACCAGTTAGGATGATTATAAGCGGCAGCGGGCTTGTAACCTGTCACGTATGGCATGCTGCAAAATGAGCATGTGCCAAATGTAATGTTTGTATGTGCTTTTAACTATTTCCTATGCACATTTAATGATCTGGGCGCTTGTAGATTTGAGAGGATGCTGTCGTTATTCTTACATTAACATTTGTCAATAAGTAAAAAAAAAAAAAATTGCATCCGTTAGGGCTTCACACACAGCAGCTATAATGTAAAGATGTACATTTATAGCACGATACATCTTATTACATCTTTCCATAGCAATCTTCAGGAGACCACACACGAGAACTATATTATAGAGAGATGAAAATATATAATTTTTTTCGATACATCCTAATACATCTCAATACATTTCCGTATAATATCACTGAAAAGGATGTCAACAAGTTCAAAATGATACATTACTTTACCTGTTGTGTGTGTGAATGTGTGATACATTAAGATAATTTAAAGCTTTACATCCCAGGATATAATGTACATTAATATACATTGTAGCTGCCGTGTGTGAAGCCCTTCAAGCGTTTACTTTGGGCAGCCGAGATATTCGCTATGTTTTCCTTCACGGTTTGAGATAACTACCAAATAATCTGATTTTATTTTAGCTCGCACAGTTCTAAGCCCCTCACTAGCAGGGAGACGGAAATCGAATGGCTGGAGAAGTTTTTGATGGAGCACATCGAGAGCGAAGAATCGGCGTCATTGTATGTGTCGGGGCAGCCGGGTACCGGGAAAACTGCCAGTCTTTCATACATTCTGCAAATGCCAAAGGTGATCTTCACTAATATTATAGAGATTTTTTTAAAGTAGTTTAGATTATTTTGAATGTTTCAAATTAAAAATTAAAAATAATTTATTTTAATAAAATAGCAAGGATCATTTTAAAACGTCTTAGGAGCTAGGTGAAGCTACGCCTGTTCCTCGTGACCAAGCTTAGAAAAATCAGGCCACAAACACGGCTTGGCGTCTATAATTTTTTTCAATGATCCTTTCCTTAAAGCTGTATAATGTAGAGCTCCGGTAGAGCATCGGCCAAGGTGAAGGCTTAAAAGTACTAACCAAGTTTGTTTGTTTGTAATGGATAAACTAAAAAACAATTGGACCGATTTTAAAAAATATTTTATCTTATAAAATCTACATCATACATCTGTATCGATTTATCAAACGAAAATAAAACGAAAACAAGAGTGGTGAATTTTGCAACATCTTAATTTGGACAAGCATCAATGGAATTTTGTGTTCGAAAATGTATATTAACACTTGCTCAAAATGACGAAGGAAAACATCGTGACTAAACCAGCAAGTATTATTGTTAGCGACGATGGACTTGCAGCTTGTCACGTATGGATTGCTAACAACTGCAAAATTCGAGCTTGCGCTAAATATAATAATTGGACGCGCCTCTGATCCCTTCAAGGATCCGAACGCCTTGAGATCTGAGAGTACATATAACTATGTATGTCTATGTGTAACGTACATGGGGAGTACAGTTTTGTTTTTTTTTTTTCTTACAGGTAAAAGAAGCCTACAAACAAGTTTACGTGAACTGCACAATGATGAAATCAGCAGCTAGTATTTACAGCAGAATATGCAAAGAACTACAATTACAGACATCGGGCAATACAGAGAAGGCTTGCTGTATTGCGATAGAAAAGTATCTGAATAAGAAACATAAAATGATGTGAGTAACTTCTCTAGACCAATCAATATTGGTGGACATTTCAAACAGCGCCATCTAGCCTCTATATAAGCAAAGCTTGTACTATGGGAACCAGATAACATAATAAATATTTTTTTTTTGTAAAACCGGACACAGAACAGACGTCTATGTTCATCACAAAATGTTTGTCTTGGATGGAAATCGAAAGTTTCCTTTTAGTTTCAAAAACGTCTTATAAATTTTATTTATCAATTTTTTTACAGCCTTTTAGTACTAGACGAGATCGATCAACTAGACAGCAAGCGGCAATCAGTCCTCTACACTATATTCGAGTGGCCCTCATTATCCAACTCGCGTATAGTACTCATCGGGATCGCCAATGCACTAGATTTGACTGAACGGACATTACCGAGGCTTCAAGCCAGGTGCTCGCTTCGTCCCAACACGTTACACTTCGCGCCGTACACGAAGGAACAGATTATAAAGATATTCACGACTGTATTGGCGACAGAGGATAGGAGCAATGTGTTTTCGCCTGTTGCGCTTCAAATGTTAGCAGGTACGATTATATTAGTGACTAGCTAACCAGTGCCCGCTCCGCTGGTCGACAGATAGTTTCACATCTGGTATTCCCATCTTCAAAATAAATTATAGCCTATATGTTGCCGAGGACTAATAGCTACATAACAAAAAAAGTTTCATCAAAATCCGTCCAGTAGTTTTTGCGTAAAAGCCAGACACTTTTATGTAAAAAAAAAAATAGGATCACTACTAATCCCCAAGGACGGTAGACATCCTCTCAGATCTCCAGACGCTTAGATCCTTTGAAGATGTCTAGTGGGGGTAGTCAGAGGCACGTCCAAACATTATATTTGGCACATGCCCACATTTTGCAGTAGTTAGCATTTCATACGTGACAGGTTGCAAGCCCATCGCCGCTTATGAGAATACTAACTGGTTTCCTCACGATGTTTTCCTTCACCGTTTTGAGCACGTGTTTTTGATGCGCATATAAATTTTTCGAACAGAAAAATCCATTGATGCATTGATCCTGGATACGAACTCACGACCTTCAGATTGAAAGTCGAGGTACCTCCCACTCGGCATTATTTAATGAAGTATAAGATAAAGTTTAATCAATCCTTATGCCATTTGACAACTCATTATTGATAAAATGCTAATTTGATGAAACTGTTTTAACCAACCTGATGAATCAGATTAATCGAATATGCTATGGCAGCGGTCGGCAACCTTTTGGCAGGCAAGGGCCACAAGGAGGCGAAATAAACTAAAGGCGGACACTTGTGATATTAACACTAGAAGCCCAATGTACCTACGTATAATTGGTCATATCTCATAGAAAACAATCAAAATGCTAATAAAATCGATAAAACATTTGTAATTTATTTCGTCCACATAATATACTGTTCTGTTCTGTAGACGTAATATAATGTTTTATAGCTAGAAAAATAGAAATGAAAACTACAAAGTAACTACTAACAAGTAACTGATTTTATACAAATTTCAGTGTGATGTCTGAGGTTGCATTTGGGTCGCAATTTCTTGTATGTTAGCTGTCATATTTGTAGTTGCAATTCGTACAAACAAAACATTCACGGGCCGCAAGTAAGATGTTCGCAGGCAGCAACTGGCCCGCGGGCCGCGTGTTGCCGACCGCTGTCTATGGCATAAGTCTTTTTCCAATCCAACCTTTTTGGTCTAACTTTACAATTTTGTTTTTAGCTAAAATCGCCGCTGTCTCCGGCGACATGAGACGAGCCCTAGACATAGGCAGACGAGTGATCGAGCTCGCTAAACGCAGCAAATTCTCCGAGCACCAATCCGTAGACGCACTGATGAAACACTCTTCGGTCACAGTCGAACTGAAGCAAGTCTTAGAAGTTCTCAACAACATCTATGGAGGATCTAGGAAAATGGAAACGGATGTTGAAGATGGATTCCCTATGCAGCAGAAGCTGATTCTGTGCAGTTTAATGCTGATGTTGTCGAAGGGAAAGAATAAAGATATTGTTATGGGGAAACTGCACGACGTTTATAAAAAGTAAGTACATAATGATTACTTTCATGTATTATTATAATCAAATAATTTCAAGATTGGTGGACATTTCACACAGCGCCATCTAGCTCTAAACAAGACAAAGCTTGTACTACGGGAAACAGATTACTGATAGAATACTTTATTTTGTTTAGTAAATACATTATTACAACCAAACAAAAAACAAAAATCTTTGCTCATCACAAAAATGTTTATTCTGGGTGGGAATCGAACCCACAGAGAAAACATAGTTTTATTCTAATATCTTATGCGTGACAGAGAACAATAAATTCTTACTTCTTTATTTAGTAGACCTTAGTCTATCTATTCGTGTGAAGCTATTCTATTCTAAGTTTCATAATGTACTTTTACATCGAAAAAGAAGTTTAAATTATTTTAAACTTTGAATTAAGAGGCTGCCAGTCGCTGATTGCTCTTTTTCGAAACGAAAAAAGAAATACTTCTGAACAAGCCACATCTCCTATTTTTATAAGTATATTACTTCAGGTTCCTACCTAGATTTCTATTAAGCTGAAAATATAATAGCAGAAACTTTTCACGATAAAGATATTATTTCAAAATGATACGTTTTAGAATTTATGATCGAAATATTTTATATACCTACTATTCAAATCAACTTGTGATTTATTGTTAAAGATAGGTAATATGTAGATCTAGATTTCTATTAGAATAGATTTTTGATAAGTAATTATACATAATTTATATCATTAATTTATTCGAAAAGCTAAGGCGGACCACGCTCCGACGTGTGTTTGTCGTCATTGCAGCGGTCGGTAGGATTATTTATCGAAGTGATTAAAGATGGGTACATCTTTATTCACATATACTATACATTATAAAATAGGAGATGTGGCTTGTTCACAAGTATTTATTTTTTCGTTTCGAACAAAAACAATCGTCGACTGGGAGCGCCTTAAGAACACGCACCACGTACGAACACATCGATAAAGATAAAAACAAAGTCTAATGAGTTTTTAATAGGTTAGGTAAATTTTTCGCAGCACGGACTTATTTCGAAGTTTAGATAGTGAGCTTCGTAAAATAGACAGTAACCGGTTTGCCATGAAATAATGATAGTAAGGACGCATCGATACTCATTCCACTTAGTTTATATCTGTTTGTATGTAATAAATAAACTAGTGATCGGTTAAATTACATACATACTTCGAGATCGTTTCACGTTTTATGTTATGAGACTGGCATCCTTCTCTCCAATTGCGTCAAAATTTTACTCGGTAAGTAAAATTCGCATAAGCTAATGGCTAACTCTGGCATAGCGGACTTTTTAAGCTGCCAAAGGTCTCCATCATGGCTCTACGACTTCTTAAAGCTGGGACCGACAACTTGCACTCCGAGCCTCGAATGCCTCGAGACGTTATTTTAAGAACGACTAGCTACTCATCATCATGATGACTATGAGTAGCTAATCGTTCTTAAAAGTACTAGGTTAGTCTAGTTCATGTTTTGCTCTAACGAATTAGCTAGTCGCTAGCTCACGAACGCTTAGCTCGGTTTCTCGGTTCAGTAACTTTTATGGAAACATAAATGTTACTTTAACTTTTAGTTAGAATGTTAACCCTGGGTAAACGTTGGTATAAAATTAGAGTTTTATGAGCTTGCGCCATCTGATATTGAAGATGATTGCGTACATAGAGTTGCATACTAAAATCGCTTTGGCATTCATCTCGTAAAAATAACATTTACGGCATCCCGCGGTAATTGACTGTCTGACCTCAGCTTGGTTGGTAGCTATGCTAGCTATGCTTTCTGCGCCGTAGGTTGTGGGTTCTTATAAACAAAGATGTTTGTTTTGTGTCTGGGTGTTAGTTAGTAGAAAAATAGTATTTAGCAGATATCTGTAACCTATCTGGTTACGATAGTACCTACAAGCTTTGCTTAGTTTGGGGCTAGATAGTGTTGTGTGAAACGTTCACAAATGTTTTTTATTTTATTTATTTTTATCGAATTACACAATTTTAAAAGTGTTGTTTCGCATAGTAATTAAATCATCAGTAGGTACTCAGCCACACCACGTAATCTTAGTAATGACTTTGTATGATTATATTGGACTAGAAGAACGCGCGTGGCTTTGTCCGCGATTATTTATCTAATGTTCTCACAGCTCAGTTGGTATTAGTTCTGCCTTCTGCGGTTGTGGGTTCGATCCCCCACCCAGTACAAATATTTGTCTGATGAACATAGATGTTTGTTCTGTGTCTGGGTGTTATAATGTATGTTTATGTTTTTTTATTTACAAAAAAAAGTATAGAAGTATTGTTATCTAGTTTCCAGCTTTGTTTAGTTTGAGGCTGGATGGCGCGGAGTGATAAGGTCTACTAATATTAATTAATTATTATTATTACCTTGATGTCCCTTATTAGTGGTTTAATATTGGTTATTTTTTGGTACATAAAATATGTTATCGTGAATACTTCGTCGGCGTTCTTCTTTACAAACGGAAAACATAAATATTCATACCTACTAACTTTCTCCGTTTTGTTACGTCGTTTATTTGAACGAAAATGACATGACTTGTGCGAAACCAATTGTTTGACGTAGGTACTCGTAGTAAGAAAACATCTTAGTTCTTGTGAAATGTGGTAACCGACCCCGATGTAGGTTTCAAATTCCTTGAATAACCAAACATCCTTTATGACATGATTGAGAACAAAAAGGAAGATGAAACTCAACTGCCAAAGTTAAAACTCCAACATGAGTATAATGTGTTGTAGTTCTGATTATTACAAACAGGATTATTAAAACCAAGTACAAACAGGTTAATTGTTACTTGACTGGGATTTTAACCCACGACCGATCGAAAGTCTGTGTACATGTTCATGTATTGTGCAGTAAAGAATTTTCTATCTATCTATCTAAGGAAAGGCGCGCCTCCCACTAATCCGACATGGCTTTTACTGCACATTTTCACACATTTTCTTCCTAGAGGAAGTTGCGAAATTTTGCCAAACTATCTCACTAGCAGCTCTATTACATAAGTCCACTGGGAATCGTAATCGACTTTAAAAGTCGAGTACGCCAGAAGGCTGTAATTAGTATCACCCAAAATTGATTACAAATTCATTAGGTTTCTTATTTATTTAAATAAGGCCAACCATTGCTAAGTTCATTGACCATTCTATAACTGTAAGCAGGTGTTTATATTCGACTAGTGGAAATCTCCGCGATTTCGTTCATCTGAAGTTATTTTCTAACACTTCTAAAGACTTCAACCCCCACTGCACCCTCTTAGTTGTTGAATTTAGGGAATTCCTTTCTTAGTGCACCCCTACACACCCTCCAAATTTCAAGTTTCTAAGTCCAGTGCTTTAGGCTGTTCGTTGATTAATCAGTCAGTAACGCAAGAGTTTTATATAGTTTTATATTATTACTAGCTGACCAGTGCCCGCTTCGCTGGTCGACAGATAGTTTCACATCTGGTATTCCCATCTTCAAAATAAATTATAGCTTATATGTTGCCGAGGACTAATAGCTACATAACAAAAAAAGTTTCATCAAAATCCGTCCAGTAGTTTTTCCGTGAAAGCCAGACAACAGACAGACAGACAAAAATTTCAAAATGTTTTTTTTTTGCTTGTGTTACTTGTATAAAGGCCTCTAGGAGTATTTTTTTTAGTTTTCATTCAATGTACAGAATTGAACTCTTCTACAGTTTTATTATATGTATGGATTACTGTAAATGTACGTGCATTTTTTGACTGATGAATAGAGGTCGGCTCCAAATTTTAAGCTCATGCTAAGCTTTGTTTCAAAATACCATACCTAAGCTCGTTTTAGAAAGTATAAGACTATCTATCAGAATAAAACTTACAAACTACTTTGCTTATCAACAGGGTGGCAGCAGCGCGCAACATAGCGCCGCTCGATATGTGTGAAATGTCCGGCGCTTGCGCCCTACTGGAGGCCCGCGGAGCCCTACGAGTGACCGGGGCTGCGTCCGCCGGAGGCCGAGGTCGGCGCGTCCGCCTCCAATGGGACGAGTCCGAGCTCGGCGCTGCCTTGAGAGATAAGCCACTCCTTTCTGCTATACTCAATGACGTCAACTGTCTATCCTAACATGATAGTGATATCCTGATCTCGTGGTACGTCACGGGTTTTAAGCGGACCTTAGACGATCATGCGGCATGACATGCCTTTCGTGCTGTCATGCGTGCATGATCGTTTAGTGCATTGATGCGAATGCAAACTACATGCTGGTAGATGATTGACAATTATTTTTATTTTTCATCACAACAATGTCATCAAGTCCAACACATCAAGTCCACTGACATGCAAGCATGATCGTTTTCAAATCAGCATATACCATGCATTATCGTCTAGGGTCCGCATTAGTAAAGTGATAATTTACTGTTGATGCGTCTACAGTAAATAATCAAAATAAAATCCAACAGTTCCTGATTTTTTACTTAGCAATGTTTACTAAATGACCCGCGATGCCGACGAATTCGCATGGGGTGTTCACTAGTGACTAAAACTGGTATGATAAATAAAAATATCCTATGAAACTTTCTACAAGTACCCACGGCAGCTACACCGTAATTAATGGGTTAGTTTTATGTTCGCTGCATTCACGAATATAGTATACGCTCCTTTTGACTGTTTATTTATGTTATGTTTAATGTTTTACGAAAGTGTTACAGCATATACTTTCAAAGTCGCGATAAAATTAAGGACGGCGCTGCATAATCGAACGAGTTTCTAAAAAGTTTTAAATTGATGACACAAAGATTTTTGAATCTCATTGGTCTACGCTTCTCGATATTTTTTTATAATATTGACATTAGTTAAAATAGATTTGTGACCAAAAATGTATTGCTAAATAACACTTAAACCCGGTTACTCATCGTTGTAATGCATTTTAAACCTAATAATGAATGCGTTCCTATTTCTCGTAAAGAAAGCTGAATAGGTTCTTAGTTTTTAGATATCTCCTATGCTATTATTTAATTTCGCATTAGTAATACGTGTTCCTGAATTGATGTGGTAAACCGAAAGGCGCACACAAAAAGTATTTATATGTAAGGATATTTTCGAAAAAAAAAAAAAACTTTCATTAAAATAAATACGAGCGAATTTTGTGCCTCTTTCGGCTTGCTATAGATTATTGCAACACTTTGTTTAAATGCTTATACCAAAGTGTTTTGCAGTTAGTGAAATATACTTCGTCATAATTTGTACGTTTTTATTGATAGAAATGATTTTTAGGATACCGACGTAACGACTCACCGTGAATTGACATTTAATTATTTTTATTTGTATTACCTTGGAGAGTAGTTATTGAATAGATAATTTTAAACAGAATTCAGAAATGGCAGGTTTTTTAACAGATTCTTGATCCCGTAAAATTAATACAGCTGTCAAATAATTGTAGATCCACTAGACATCTTCAAAGGATCTAATCGTTTGGAGATTTGAGAGGGATGTCTACCGTACTAGGGGATTACAGTCGTGATCCTATATATTTTATATATATTTAAATAATTGTTTGATTTTCTGACCAAAAACAAACCCCATGTTAGATTAATCTTGGCACTCGCCTACACTTATCTATATGATCACTGTGACGTTCCATACTACATGGAGCTATTTTTAAGAATTTTCTAAATAGATCATGATGCTAACTTACCTCTTTTTATAAGTATTTCTTTTGCATAAAATATCATCAATACACACACTGTATTAAAATTACGTATACATAGTGTTTTTAGGCTAAATTAAATGGAGTTGAACTGAAAGTGAATGTACGCACTGCACAGCCTCCTTATTTTAGGTTATTTAGTCAATTTAATTTAAATAATGCTTTTGAAAGTAGAGATTTGTTGAACTACTTGTGTATGTTATTTATGATTGTGTTCTGTTATTATTATACTTGTGAGTTTTTTGTATATTTTGCGTTTAAAACTGCCATCATTTGTATTCGACCTTATTATTGTTTTTTTTTTGTTATGTAAATATGGATGGATTTGCATTCTGTAGTTATATTTGTAAACAAGTGTCTTATTGTTACTTACAAAATACTTAAAGCTGGTAATGATTTAAAGATAAATCGTGTTTTGTTAAATCTACTTAAAAATATTTCAGTATTTTGACTTTATGTACTAACGTTTGATGAAATATGTTGTGAGGAAATATTGAAAACAACTTATTATAATAATAACTTTTATTACATCTAATTCTTTTAAGTTATTCCTATGAGTGCAGACAAACTTTTTACAATTTATAATATAAGTGAAGAAAGTACATACTAGGAATGTACTGTACCTCCAAAGGATGACTGACTGTCGATTAGAAACTAAGGTTTTAAATATAAATTACATTAGTAAATAGATTTTTTTGTTCTTTTTAACCTATACTGTAAAGTCAGCGTAATAGTGAAATATTACGGTTATCCCTTCGAAACCCTATGACACTAGTTTGATTCAGGTATACAAGTGAAGTGTTAGATATAAATTACTTAAGCATAAGTAGATAGCCACTGAGTTTTGTACAATGTCAGCCATCTAAAATACTAGAAGGTGTACGTATGACGCCTAGGCAGCCAGAGCAGGAGGAAAACACTATCCGTAATCTAGAACTAGAACATAACCCAAACAATCGAGATTCAAGTCGAGACTCATATTCAATGAAAACTAAAGAATCGACTTTCGAGTCTCAATTCAATTTGAGCTTAGTCCTAAAGTGTCGACTTTGAACCAATACTTAACCCTTACCAGATAGTAAAATAAGCAACAACTTATTTCGCTAAAGTTGACCATTTGCTCATAATGTGATATCTTCTAAGAACTATCATAAAGTTGATGCATACTCTGAAAGTGGATCAGATCGAAGTAAATGGTAAAACTTCTAGAACTTATAAACTCCTGGTAATGGATTTGTACTTATCCAGCAGAACGTGCGACCATGGTCCACAAGTGACCAGGATGACGGTAGAATTAAAAAGAATGTCTCTCTCCGGCTACGGTCCTGTCGACATCATTGAAGGCTCTCAGATACGAAGTGACGGGTTGCGAGAACGCACGAAGTTGAGGAGTTCATCGCTGTCTTCGCATACGAAGGGCTTTACGTGGTGGCAGGCGACGTCGTGCCATTTGATGCCATCGTTGTAGAAGTTGTTCAGGATCGATAGGCATGACTCGTCGTTGCCCTGTTGAAGAAACAAAATTACTTATTTTAGTTTATGTGTCTCCGGGCTTAGATTGCATAAGCATATCTGTCGTAATCTCATAATACTTCTGCAAAAGAGAAATGTATATTCTCTAATAGGAGCTGACCATTTTACTGAAAGATTCACCACAAAAGTAGGTTTCTCTATTTGAATCTAGCTAGCTCCTAGCAAGTTTTAATTTTGATTCGTACATAAACGTTAAGTATCTAAAAGTTTCTCTCCGTTTAACGTAAAATAAAGGTACGTCTTTTAATAGGTCGGTACTTAAAATCATTACACCTACAGAACAAGATTGTTTTTATTAAATGAAGCTCATGCCAGTAGCAGTCGTCACCAAACTTGATTCCCTCGAGATGCGAACTTGAAGCAACAAAATACCACTTCCGTGAATCATGACTAAATTCTGCGAAACTACTTTCACATCACGTTTGCCAGTCGAAGAAATTGAAAATTTTCCGAACCGAAAGTCTAAATAAATAATAATAAATTCGGGTAGGTGCGTATCATAACCGTCCAGTCCACCTGATTCAGCTGTGTATTTATTTAAGTACAACTTTGTGATATGATATCCTATTCTGGTCAAATAGGAAGTACCTTTACTTAAAGATGGCATCGATCAATATCCTTTCCGGGATTTTTTCACACGATGACTCTGTTGGTTGTCTGTAGGTACTCTTAAAGGTACAAGTAGGCACTTACGACATAAAGGCACTTCCTTGCATACGGAATAGTACTTACTTATAGGTCGAGGGTTCAAGTTCCGCATTGCGAATCGGACGTGACTCGGAAGTTTGCCTGAGTAGATTTGTGTTGCGCTATGCAATGGTTCCAATCTTATCGAGTGAGAGAGAACTAACCTTTCCAAAGGGAAGGGCTAACAAATAAGACTGAGCAAGCATCTTTGATATTATCGCCGATAATAATTATCGCCGATAATTTATCGGGATACCTTCATTTAAGTTTTGGTGTAATCCTGTACCGTTATATCAGCATAAATATAAACTAAATTTAAATTGCGTGGTGATTCTGACCCTCACGCCGTAAGAAAACTATAGAGGCAACTGCCATTTTTTCCCTAAATACCTTGTCCTTGCAATTAAGTACGATAATACGAATCAGCCATTCCGGTCTAGCCGTTCTCAAGCAATTGAATATAATATCTGGATAATAAAGGAAGATTCTTACTTGAGCAGCCTCACGGTTGTCGGGCTGTGCCTGTCCATATCCTCCGGTGTAGGACCAGTCGCCGGTGTTACGCTGTGTGGTGGGGCCGATCTTGGCGCCGGAGCCGGACCAGAACCAACCGTTGACATTAGGGGGCTGCAGATCGGCACGGTCGCAGCCGGCAAAGTTGCACTTACGGCCTGATGTCCAAATGTAACGTACGTTGCCGCGCGCGATCCTTTGTTTTATGAACTCGTTCTCCTGCAAGGGAAGAGAAACATTGTTATTCATTTAAGGTTTATAAAATAAGAGGTGCTTAAGTGCATAGCTTTTTCTCTCCGCATCGGTTTCGTGTTTCATTCGATATTTTTCCGGTACACATTGTTATTATCATTAAGGTCCATGCAACAAAACAAACAATACCTATTATGTCACCTACAATACCTACATAGCAATTCATAATGCTCTGTAAAAAGTGTGAAATGCCGAGCATATAACACAGATAGCCCGATTACCAGCTGCCTCAAAAGGAAACAAACCTAAGTGTCACGGTCGTGGGCAACGACTTTTCTCGGAAACGCCTACCATCTAGCTACGAGTAACGACTGTACAATCTTGGCTCAACCACGAGCTCATCTAAAACATGTCTTCACTTCGACTGAAACAAGTTATTGTATATTCCACAGCTTTCCGGAGTGTTGTTTTGTTATCTGTGATGTGCGGTCTCTATTGTGTCGGCACACTCGGCACTTGCAGTTCCTTAATGAGATGTTTGCTGGGGCAGCATGTCATGTCTATTGCGGGAAGTCCATGTCCGTCGCTCGCGTCCGGCACTGCACGAGAAGTGGGCAACGGCCGGCAGGTGGTATTTGTGCCACGTGCTACTTGTCCGGCCTCATCATCGCAGCCATAGCCGCGCAGACGCGCTCGGCCGTTGCACCCCTTTCACGCGACTCAACGCTCTACAAACCGAATCAATCTAATCGAACTATAGATACGAGTACTATACTAATGAATATTGATGTCTACGATAACGAGCAACTCGTTGAATGCTTGAAACAGTCGGCGCGGAATTCCGGATGTGAGAGCCTAAACTCATGCATCAGAACGTGAAATGTTTAGGTCATCAGATAATTTATAGGTAAATCGTAAACAAGTCAATGTATATTCGTTCAACAATGCATAGAATTTGCTTTGCGCTTTCGGCTTTTGACATATAGCAATGTTTGAGAGAAAACCTAGTTGTTTACCCAGTTACATTCTTCTATTGATAGGCAAAAAAGTTATATAATAAGCGGGCACGTAACATAACCGAACAATAGGATGAACTTTCATTACAATGTTCGAGTTTTTGCACACTTTGAATGTTAATAATTAGTGATGTCAAGAGGTGGTCGGGCAGAGGAACAAATGTGTTCCTCATTCTTGAAAAAAAGTGTGAATAGTTTATATCTTGTGTTTGCGGTAGTTATTCAAACCCATTGTATTACTGCGATTGTGTTTTTGTCATGCTGAGTAGGTGATTAGGTGAATACTATACCTACTACAAGTATGTGAACAGAACACACTATATCCGGTTGAGATTTTTCAGCGAATCAAAGTAAGGTCATTTTGCAATGAACCGGTGCTTTAATACGTGATGTGACCATTAGTCTCATCATGCAACGGATACATCACCTAAGGTCCGGTGTTTTGTGTACCACACAATCTCTTGACGACCTCGGCCGTTGAGTTGCGAAAGACATAAGTGCGATCTCGTAGCAATTTATTTGATCCTTACGAAATCCCACCTAATTGAAATTTCAATGGGATTGCTGTCTGAGAAACGTGAATTGGAAGTTGAGATTATAATCGTCATTAAGACTGCATTATCATAAGTGATTTTTAGTCTCCTTCATTCGTTGATGTTTTTTTTCGAGGAATTATATATTTAGACAACTCTTGAAAACTGAAACTGGATGTTCAGATTCAAACCATACAACTTTACTCAAGTTGAAAAACAAAAAACAAAGTGGTAATTTTTTTGACTTAAAATAACATATCTTCATAATTAACTGCTAACTTTAGCTTCAATTCATTAGTGGTCATTATATAATTTCATTAGATAATAACAAATTTGTTTCAGAGATGTGGCTAATGTTAATTTTATGAACCAAATTCAACATACCTGTGGAGTTTCCATTGAAACGGCGTCCATACAATGGCGACGGCAGATGTTCCTGGCGTCGAGCCAGTCTACTTCAAGGCTCCTCGTGGGAGCATGCTCCCAACTGAAGAAGTACGAGTGCAGAATACCACGGGCATCACGGTACGTCGAATGGCGAACCCCTGAGAAACATCAAAACGTAAGTAACTTCTTACCATCAAATCAGGACAAGGTACAGTTAAGTAGATTAACTTTCTGGGAGTGAAACCGAATCGTTCGGGGAGTCTTTGAGCCTAAGGACTAAGGTATGCAGCACCGGATGTAAAGTACTCTTAAGAACTCCACGTCTTAAGTTTCAGAATGTTTCTTTCTTATACGATTGTCTTGTGTTAAAGCATTTAAACCCACTCGTCGTGTTCGCTTTTACAAAAATATTTTTGCCAAACATTACAAAGAAAATAGCATATTATTGAAAACGATGTCGTCAGTACGAACACGCGTTACAGACCTAAATAGCTTAGTGTGTAACTAGTCGCAGATTTCGAAATTACGTCTCTCAACAGCTTGACGTTTAGCTTTGCTCAACATCACGAGTGTGATGTACTGATTCTCACATTACCATTTCAAGTAATATGAACCTTACTGGCGTATTTCTTATCCTGATATTTACGTAAGATATTATTCAAACTCTAGAGCGTTTCAATTGTTATTTTCTATATCAAAGATTTAGTCGTATTTTCACTACTTTGAGACGAAGTCAATGGAGCCGATAGGTTGAGCACGTGTGTTTAATTGGTAGGGCCATTAGGGTAGGAGATTGTTGGCGATAAAACTCTCGCCTTAATGTGAGGCATTACCTTTCGCACCGTGTGCAATCAGAACAAGCCCATCGTCAGGTCGTTAAATGAAGCGATTCTTTCGTAACTAGAAAGTATCCATTTGCAATCTTTAACATATCCATTACCACGACTCTCTGTTCTAAAACTGCCCCTTACAATGTCATAAGTTATGAAATTATGCTAATATTTCTTTCAGAAAAAGACACGCGTATCGCTACTTTCAAACCCATTAGCTATTCACGAAGATTCGGAAGTAGGATATGAAAAATATTCGGTAATAAAGCGTTACTTTTTAAATGTATTTTACGTAACGGCGATAATAGTGAATGGCGTAGCGAGAATGGGAATATTATTTTAATAGAGCCGTTTCTCATCGAATTATGAGTTATTGTTATAACCCCTGGAAATACAAATTATGCAACCAATAAAACTTGTTTCCCGCCGCCACCGGTTTGGCATCTAACCTACCATAAGAAAGTAATCGACTGTTACGTACGTAAAGTGCGTGAAGCAAACATCGTCGTTACTTCTCAATTCTGAAGTGAAAGCTGTCAAACAATATTTCTCTTCAATGTCTCGTTATTGTGTTGTAAAGTTATTTACCTCGGTGAATAAAATATAGAGTCGGTGGAAACTATTTGTATCTAAAGGACATCCACGAAGTTGGTATGTCACAGAGCTATCACACAAAGATTATTTGTTCGCTTTGTGCTGAGTACACGAGTTGAATGTCGGTCAATTGTGATCGCAAGTGCGCTCCCACATCACATCGCATGGGAGGTGCCGCACCTTGCATACGGGCGCTTCATTGCGAAAGCACAAATGACATCCTAAAAGTAATGCGTGGTTTTTCAATAACAATTCCGACGTTGTGCAAACAGGCTAAACTCTCCGCCTTGACTTGACGGCTGACATTGGTAGACCAGTATAAAGAGTTCAGTCATGCCCACTCATCAGAAAATTGCAGAAATCTCACTCGGCTTAGAAACATACTTTGGTACATAATAATTAATTAATCGCGTAATTATGACCCATTAAGAAGTTAATAAAACATATCTAGGTAGCGTAATAAAAATGTGTTACGAAATAATTGAAGAGTACAAGCAATGCTTGGAATAAAGCGTAATATACTTCGACCTACGAGTAGCTTTCTAGGTCTAACACAGTATGGGAGCATCAATACATTTTAGGTCAAGCAATTACTTCGAACAAGGCAAACCACTTGACGTGTTCACATACTCAGGATTGTTGCATATTCTTATCTAACCTCGGATATAAATGAAATACTTTGAGCTGCGATTGCAGGAACATTTGCGGTTTCGCATAAGTTCAGTTACGCTGCAATCAATATTTTATTGACAGCTTAATAGAATGGATAATGGGGGTCATAACACGGCTGCGCCTGCGGTCATGGGTCGCATCGGTTATGCAAGATTGGCTGCAGCTATGATTCTTCATGGCACCATTACATTCACTGTGGTACAGTCAATGACACAACTCGCCAAAAATAATCCTAGGTTCAATTTATGTAACTGTTTTAGGGTTATTTCGTGTGCATCTGGTGGAAGGATTTTTGAAGCTGCTCTGAAGATTACGTTTTTTTTTGAAGATCTGAGGGTCGGACAACCCATCAATATGTGTGTTTTATATATGCCATTTGTTTTGTATCTCGCCGATAATCTTACATCATCGCGACAGTAACTCTAGCTTGACGGGGCGGTCAATCACGAAAACTACAAAGATTTGACCCCTCGACCTTATGATCAAGTAGAGGTCACTAAGTCCCCTGCAGGTATAACTAATATCGAACTTACTGTTTGCACAACTTTTGGGGTCTGGGAGAGCGAGGCGCCTCTGGGCATCAGCTACGCAGAGAACAGCCAGCAAGGCTAGGCCTGCCAGGCAGATATGCCGAGTCATCTGTAACAAAAAATAGCAATTAGTTGAATTGAAAATTTTGCTTTTGATCTGGATCATTGAGCAGAACTGTTTCAACCTCCTATTGAACTCATCACCTCAGTAGGTTATTATTAGTACTTGTGTGCAATGCAATACAATGTGCAAATTAATAACCGTTAAATAAACAACACCTAGGTCTCATACATAGTCCTGATCCTAAACTAGGATATCCTGGGTCGTGTGTATTACCACGGTACCACATACCCGGAACAAATATCCGCAGGTCTTGCAAATAGTAATCTCGCCACGAATTAAAACCCTAACTCGAGCGTCTCAGTCGCCGACGTCGCCACTGAGGTCGTCAGCGTTATTAATTTGTTTTTTTTTCTCAATAGCGCTAAAATGTAATGATGTTCTAATCAAGCAAGCAATCAATTATTCTAATCCGAACATCGCCGCCGTGAATAACTTTATCAACAGCGGGACATTAGTCACGGGAGTACCTAAAGTATTAGAAAACGTCCGATTTCGTTAAGCTCTTCTGATTCTATTTGAATCGCTTTCTCCCAATGCGATAATCTAATGCCACTCGCTGTCTATTTTGCATCTGCTCTTTATTCAACGTTTCCTCGAAAATCCTCATTTCATTCGCGTCATCTCATCATCACGCATGCAAAAATAAAATGGAAACAATAGTGATATTTATAGTTCTCACTCAACGACGACACAGACTACAGTGGGCTGTGAAGTCGTTGTTCTCACTAGTGCTGATCGCAATCCATGGTATTGCTTCATAAGTTCTCATAAAAAGCTCCATAAGATGACGAAGATAAGATAACATTGGAAGTAAGTTTACTCGGCTCGGAATGAAAATTGCGAGATTTTTATCACTCGTTATCAGCATTATTATGAAACAAAAAAACTATGGTTATAGAGACTCTGAAAGGAACAGTTAAAATGGCTGTCGAAATTTGAACTGGTGTTTGATCTTTTAGGCTTTAATTTCGGTCAAAAAGGTCGCTATGCGTGCCTTCTTGAGCTGGTGATATTCAGAATTGCCGATAAATACTCTTCAAACGCAACTTACTTCAGTGAGAGTTTAAAAAGGGTGTGATCGTTTAACATGGTTCGCTTCGAGGTGCCAGCTCGGACACGCCCGATACTGACGAAAGTGGTCACGGGCCAGTCCGTATGTATTCCAAGTTCGCTTTCTTTTATTTATGCAGACCTCGAATGCTCGAGGACAATCGATACGTGAGATGAATTTATTTTGTTGTTTTGTGAAAGCCAACCCGGCTTGCTGGCCTCTTTACTGTCAACTTAGCGCGAGGAGCTACTGGTGTGGACGTTTCAAGACGTGCTTTATGATACTTAGTTATATAAATCCCCAATATAGCCATGTCCGTAACATATGACCATGTCAAAAGACAATTGACTGATAAGCTCCTTAAAAACTTAAGATAAGGCACTGCAGGAAACGCTACCCAAAAATAGATCAATTAATAAATAAATATTTTGTAAGTGGCTTGTAATCAATCGTGTATCCTAAATAAATAAATATTGGTGGACATATGTACATAGGGTTTACATCCTAATATAGCTAAGATGCGAGATTAAAATATTTATGTAACGCACTGATTTTATGCACTTAGAATAAAATCGACCTAGTCTCAATAATCACCAAAACCAAAACAATAAGAATGTAAAATCATGCAGCTTTATTAAACTTTGCAACGGAAAGCACGCACAATTACTGTGTATCCGTCTGTTTCACTAAAGAGGTTTGATCAGCGCGTAAGTACCTCGTTGGTGTTGATGCGCTAGCGATGAGGTGCGGAGAGCTTGGTGTGGCGCGGTTGCACTTGTCTCGTGTTGTAGGTAAACTCGGTACGCGGCTGTGACTAGCGACGGCGCTCGAGGGACTGGCGCAGCCGCAGGTCTCCTCTCTAATTAAGCCTCCGACATTCATTCACTTTCACTTCCAATACGAGAGAAGACCCGCCCGCTTCTCCGCGCCTCTTCAAAACAGAATCTAAAGACCTTCTGGAGGTCGTAGCCGGATACCAGAACGAGTTTACATAATAGTTATTATGGTGTATAAACATCAGCCTACCAATATGACGGACGTGTGTACTTTTGTGTAATGACAGCTGACCTAAAAAGGTCTTAGAAAATTACACCTTAATTAATTTCGTGTTACACTAAACAGCCCAATAAGTCACCCGTTAACAGAATATAATAACAAGAGGAAACAAATAAGATAAGGCTTAAAAAGATATGATATGACACTGATCAAAGTCTTAACGAGATGATTTCCCATTGTACAGCATAATTACAGCAGGTATGTCCTACCTCAGGTTTTGATTGATATTATCAAACTTGAAAATACTCGTAGTCTGGGAGGGTAAAGCCGCGGATAAATGTTAGTCAGCAATTATATTTCTAGAGATTGCCAATTTCTCTGGCATTCTAGTTTACCTATTGCAAAAACTATTTCGTGTCAGACTGTCTTAATGATGAAAAGTACTAGACCGTCAATGGTCCTGCAAATGGCAAAGCTCAAAAGCTTTGCTTGATTTTGTGTGAGCAAGTAACAAGGCAAACTCGTCTCTTACCTTGTCGCAAACATTTAAAAGTGTTTTGCAACTTGAAACTATGTACGTACTTACATATATGTACTCGTATCTACTTGTATCGATGCACGGTTGACTTAGGGCGTAACAAAACCACTCCCCCAAAATAAATAATACGATGGTTATAAAATGACTTGTGATTTCGCGATCGATTACCACGTTGTAAGTAGGTGCCTTGGCTTAGGTACATTAAGTTTACTAGGTATTTCTGCTAAAAAGTTTTGAAATGGTGATTTGACTTGAGGTTCTTTGTATCTATAAGTTAATATGGTGGAGATTACACTCCAAAATAAAAACGTCTTAAAACTTTCAGTCAATTTTTAGGGTTCCGTACCCAAAGGGTAAAATCGGAACCCTATTACTAAGACTTCGCTGTCCGTCTGTCCGTCTGTCCGTCTGTCCGTCTGTCCTGTCTGTCACAGGGCTGTATCTCATGAACCATGATAGCTAGACAGTTGAAATTTTTACAGATTATGTATTTCTATTGCTGCTCGAACAACAAATACTAAAAACAGAATAAAATAAATATTTAAGGGGGGCTCCCATACAACAAACTTGATTTTTGCATTCCAGCGCCATCTAGTTTCATTTGATGTTACTACGTATTATAGGTACTTTTCGCGGTCTCATGCGACCGCTCGGGGTTTGACAAGTAAGATGAAAGAGGTTTGCGATTCCGCTGGCAGGTGGCGCTATTTTACCACTATCGGTAAAGTAAGTCGGTAAATAAGTGGTACTTCACATGATCGAATAAAAAGTTTGAAATTGAATTATTGAATTCATGTAGTTAGGTAAATAGGTACCTAGGTAGATATTATTAATTTCCAATTAATTTCGAATTCGAATCCTGGCCGTGCATCAATGGATATTTCTGTTCGAAAAATGTACCTATAGGCGCGTTACACGTGTTTATAACAGTGAAGGAAAACATCGTGAGGAAACCTGTTAGTATTCTTGAAAGCGGCGACGGGATTGCAACCTGTCACGTGTGGAATGCTAACTACGTAGTTAGGTAAATAGGTAGGTTACGAGATATTATGAATTATTTTTTATGTTTCTAGGGTTCCGTATCTAAAGGGTAAAAAACGGGACTACTAAGACACCGCTGTCCGTCTGTCTGTTACCAGGCTGTATCTCGTGAACCGTGATAGCTAGACAGTTGAAATTTTCACAGATGATGTATTTCTCTAAAATCAGCATAAAATAAATATTTAAGTGAGACTCCCGTACAACAAACGTGATTTTTTTGCCGTTTTGATAATAGTACGGAACCCTTCGTGCGCGAGTCCGACTCGCACTTGGCCGGTTTTTTGATATACTACGGAGTTGCAAGATTGCTTCTACGGAAAGAGGTTCGGAGCGAAGAGCCTGTGAGAAGTGCAGTCACAGGCATCTTCTCCTCACGTACCTTACTTTATTATCTCACGTAAAATCTGTGGGTTTGTACGATGGCTTGGTGCGCGCACGAGCAACGCGACGACGACGCAAGGAGACTTTTATGTCAGCGCGCAACTTTCGCCATGTCTATGTCAATTTAAAGTTGTTATTTTATTATTGCATAAAAAAATTATACAATCAGAGGGCATAAAGTCAACCTAGGTCCGATACACATGCACACACACAGCAGTCGTGGCTTGCCACCGATCAACATTGCAATCTGACTAAACTGTATTCAAAATCTATAAAATCCTACATAATATTAAAAACGCGAAAGTTTGTATGGATGGATGGATGTTTGTTACTCTTTCACGTAAAAACTACTGAATGGATTTTAATGAAACTTTACAATAATATAGCTTATTCATCAGAATAACACATAGGCTACTTTTTAACCGACTACGATAAAAAGAGGGTATGTTTTTACGCGATAAGTATTATAAGTTGGAAAAAAAACTACCTCTGAGAGCTATCTTAGCGTGCTCTGCATAAACTGTTGGAGATACACGAAAATAATGTATCGTATAGGATTGTTCAAATAGTTGTAATAAAAGTCCATGACAGCATACATACAGCATACCTTTTCTGTGAAAGCCGTTATATCCAAAATAGTGAGCTATTAAATACAATAAAAAATTGGATACATTTTTACAATGCACATTTTAGAATATATCTCAAATTCTTATTAGAATTGATACATCTATTGCTTTTAGTATCTAATGTAGATAACTAATAATAACAAACTTTCGCAATTTTTTTGTTATGTTTGTTTGTATGTTTGTGCCTCAACCACGCCCAAACGACATTACGGATTGTCGGAGAGGATCATCGGACGTAATAAAACTGGTTATAATAGGAAGCGTCTTACTTAATCCATTAGTTACCTACTCAGTTTTTAATATTAGTGAAATGTGTTGCATAAAACAACTATTTGTAGTTTACCTAATATACCTACTTACTACAAAAATAAAATTCAATTCAGAAAATGTTTATTGCTGTAAGGTGGTAGTAGTTTTATGTAACACTAGCGACCCGCCCCGGCTTCGCACGGGTAGCATGTTATTATACATATAAACCTTCCTCCTGAATCACTCTATCTATTAAAAAAAACTGCATCAAAATCTGTTGTGTAGTTTTAAAGATATAAGCAAACATACATACATACAGACGCGGGAAGCGGAAAGCTACTTTGCTTTATACTATGTATAGTAGTGAAGCTGACCCGATCCGACAGACGTCTTGTTCAAATTTCAAAATCACTTTCAGATTTTTCCGAATTTTAAAATTTTAAAATTTTCCGGGCTTTTTGATACTATTTATTATTTTACTTTGTTATAAAAAAAAAATATTTTTTAGCAAATTTTTTCCTCCTAGAAAAATTTAACACAACAAAAAAGATCTGCCAAATCGATGGAGTCTTACTTTGAGATTTCATACATGCGGCAATTGATTTCTAGGATTCCGTACCCAAAGGGTAAAAACGGGACCCTACTACTAAGACTTCGCTGTCCATCTGTCTGTCACAGGGCTGTATCTCATGAACCGTGATAGCTAGACAGTTGAAATTTTCACAGATGACGTATTTTTGTTGCCGCTATAACAACAAACACTAATACCACAATACTAAAAACGGAATAAAATAAATATTTAAGTGGGGTTCCCTGACCCATACAGCAAACGTGTTTTTTTTTTGCCGTTTTTCATAGATAATTGTACGGAACCCTTCGCGCGCGAGACCGACTCGCACTTGGCCGGTTTTTATTCTAATAGATTATATAGGCTATACATAGTCTACATATACCCATGACTAGTATGGCCTACCCTGACTAATTAGTCAAGTAGGAGTGAGAAAATAGGTATTTCCTACGGTAAGGTAGTGTTAGCATGACTTTGGTTTTCGGGTAGTATTGTTTTACACCCAGTATGTAAATAGTAAGATATAGATACCTATGACTTGTAATTAAGGAGCATGCAATCTTCTAGGCAGATTAACGAATGCAACGCGAGGTCGTGCAACATGATGCCACTCAAAGATATAAGGAAGGTGAAAGTCAAACACCGCCAAAGATATTAGTCGCCTTGTAGAGGGAACAGCATTATGTAAATGATATCTTTCGATGACGGGAGTAGTAGGACCTGCCATAAAATCTAGAATTACTCTAACCAGTAAAACCAGAGTATTTTTTACCGTACCGTATTATTTCAACCAAAGTTACGACTAGAGTCCGGCCATTCTAACTAAAAGTAGAAAAGAAGAAAAAAAATCGGTCAAGTGCGAGTCGGACTCGTACACGATGAGTTCCGTTCCATTTTCTATAAAAAACGGGCCCCATTTAGATATTTATTTTATTCTGTTGTTATAGCGCCTATAGAAATACATCTGTGAAAATTTCAACTGTCTAGCTATCACGGTTCATGAGATACAGCCTTGTGACAGGCAGACAGACGGACAGCGGAGTCTTAGTGATAGGGTAAAAGTAAAAACGTATTTACCCTTTGGGTACGGAACCCTAAATTTGAAACACCGTCTACACTGCGAAAAAAGAAAAAGTTTTTTATTTTAGGTAATTTTGATGCTTTCCTGGTTTCGAATTGCCGGTAAACTAATATTTTTAGTGCTATCTAGTCTAAAGCTACGACATGCATGCTCCTAAGCTTCGTATAACATGTTTGTTACCTTTGGCATTCACAAAGCAAGACCACATCAGTGACCACGTGTCTCTTTTTCGTAGAAGACGTCGCAGCAGTGTTTAGCGCGTTGATGTCTTTTGTTCCTTAAAATATATAACTCACCGCGGTGTGTGTATGTGTAGCGCTTAGAAGTATTGTATAACTCATTGCAGCCGGGCTGTGTGTAAAAGCAATTCTGAGAAAAACGGTAAAATATCCTGGACATTTTTGCAAAACTCAATGTCCTATGAGAACCAGTAGATACCGTAAAACGACTTGTGTTGAGTTTCTTACTGTTACTACATTATTACGTACGAGTAGTAGGTACCTACCACAAACCTGACCCAAGTATGAGCAACGAAAATATATAAACCGCAAAATGCATGGAATACTTGCCAAACAGCTGTATCTACCTACTAGTAGTCGTAGCTATAGGTAGATAAGTCCCGTTACAAGAGTTTGTTTGAGTTGCAAACTAAAAACTAACTGCTCTTAACCGAGCAGTGAGCAATTAGTTTGTTGTGTAATCTAACGACGAATCTCGCAGACATACTAAAATAAACGTTAGATTTATACGTACAGGGTGTATTAAGACTGTTTCCGAAAACTGAATTGAATGTTCAGAGTCTGAACATCGATGGTCTGACCTTCAGACCATGTAACACGAAAATAAAAATGGTAGTTAAGTACTTAGGCAACTTTTTTAAATTTTATAAAAACCTCTATGCCTGATGATGATAATTTGCACTTTGGATTTACATAATTAGCGGTCATTATGGCCACCTCAAACAAAAATGCAATTTTTTTAAACTTTATAAAAACCTCGATGCTTGAATAAGATAAATTAATATACTTAAAAGATTTTGCACTTGGGATTTACCTACTTGTAGTTAATTAGCGACCATTATGTATGGCCTCCTCTATCCGAAAAAAAAAATCATTTTTTCCCATCGAATACAGTAAAGTTGCAATTAGGTATATTGTTATGTCGGGGCGTGTTGTGTTGATGCAAAGTTGAACATTGAACATCCTTTAGTAGGTATGATACAATTTGGCTTCACCTAGTAGCTGCACCTACCTACGTGTCTTTAGTTTTCAGGAGCAATCATATTACACCCGATTATATACTTAGATAATTGCTAGCAAAACCTTTGCCCCTACGTGCAACAGCTGTAGACTCTTCTTACGAACGAAATCAATTTAATTATTAATGAATATTTCAGTTGACGAGGTCGTTACTTTTGATTTTAAAAGTAATGTGCTAATTTCTGGCTTGCCAAAACTTAGGTAGACTTAACTGGCTACACTTATTTCTATCACTAATTATTACAATAGTGTCAATTGAGTAAGCCTTCTGTTGGCATCAAACTAAACAAAAACGATGTAGTCTCTAAAATAGATGAATAAGATGGGGTGACTGGCAACTGCACGGCTGAGACGCATGAGGTGCGAGTTCGATCAATGTTTGCATGCACTGCAAATATTTGTTCCGGGTCTGGCTGGTGTTGTGTCAGGTAGGTACCTAGTTAGGTAGGTACTTATAGTTTTTGATACCGAATGCACAGAGCAACCTAGTGTGAGGTCAGGACGAAGTAGGTGACTGATGGGTGTTATTTATTATAATAGGTCTAATTATTATCACACTATCGATTTTTTTGAGAAAAATGAAATGTTTTTGTTGCAATAGGTCACGACACTACCATACCAGTGGGTAGGTAGTTGCCTACTTCTTTCTGTGACATTACCATTGAGGTACTTCGTTAGAAGATACCACATGCACCACTTCTGAACTTATGCAATAACGATTATCACATTGTTAGATAACTATAGAAAACACTGCTTGATTACGCTCATAAAACTAACACTTTCCCATCACTTTCGTCGTAAGCAAATATTATGATTCATGCACATGGGTGGCCGACGTTCGACCGGGTACCTATTATTCGTTGATTGATTTAAAACAACTCGATATCGGGCTATAATTGCGGGGATACCTAGTCGGAGTGAGTTGCTGTGCCTGCGTTATGAACACACTGTAATCTGTGGTCAGACAAAACGAACTGCGAGTATGTTAACCATGGTAGGTACTACAGCACCCAGACCCGGAACATTTTCTTGCAGATCATGCAAATATTTGCCTCCCGGGTCAAACAGGCAACCCCGGCACTACTTGCGTGTAAGCAAGCACCCGCCACGCCGTTCACCGAGGTTTTTATTTACCGCCAGTTATTTCGTGGTAGATACACTACACGGCGCAGCGCCCAGTAGGTACTCAGACTTGTGACTCGGTGACAAAGTTTCGCTCGGCCCACTACGAAAAGTGAATACCTACTAATAAAGGCGTCCAGCTAGATATGAACTACATTATGCACACGTGGGCCACATAATAAAGGTACGATCTTGACGTGCCGGACCCCATACATTTTTAACCGACGAAAAAAGGTGGTTTTGCTTGCTTCGTAAGGATTCTGTCCTTAGTAGGCATTTAGTAGAATTAGTAAGAGTTTATTTATTTATTTATTGAAGTATATTTGAGATTCTTTCAGTAGACTGAAATAAATTACGTACAACGGTAACTGATGTAGTTGGTTGGGTTGGGTTGGGTCGGATCAAGTCAGACGGTTCGTATCCACACAATCAAATCATATCATAGACAAAATTTTGAATGAGACAGCTACTTTTGACATTGACTTGTCTTTGCGTGACAGGCATGTAAAGGCAGACATATTTGTTTAAAAAAAAATCATTTAATAACCACTTCCTCGTTCGTTCCTTCTTTCTTTCCTGTAATTTTCTAGAAAAATGGCTGATAATAAATTGTACGATTTGATAGGGGTCCCCAGAAGTGCCAGTGACAATGAAATTAAAAGGGTAAGTGTCGATTACGCTAGTTTTTCACCCTAGCTTACCCACATGTTTGTAGAAATGTAATGTCACATAATCGTTGCATGGTCCAACCCATTGTCCTCAACTTGGTTTCGAGCGAATAAAAAAACATTTTATGTTTTCAGAATTATCATAAACTGGCTAAGGAGTTTCACCCTGATAAAAACCCGGCAGCGGGTGATAAATTCAAAGAAATCAGCTTCGCTTACGAGGTTTTGTCTGATCCTAAAAAAAGGCAAATATATAATAAGTATGGGTTGAAAGGTATTCAAGAGGGAACGCCAGGCAGCAACTTAGCACCGGATGATCTTTTTGGACACATATTCGGTGACTTCTTCGGCATGGGAGGCAGCCGAGAGCGAGGCCCAGCTCGAGGCGAAGATACCGCGCATCCACTAAAAGTCACCCTAGAAGACTTGTACATCGGTAAAACCACAAAACTGCAGTTGAGTAAAAATGTTATTTGTGGTGGTTGCAAAGGGGTTGGAGGCAAACCTGGAGCCGTCATGACCTGCAAGGATTGCCATGGTCAGGGTATTAAGGTGCTATATCAGCAGATAGCACCACACATGACACGGCAGTTGCGGGACCGCTGCCCCACTTGTCGTGGAGAAGGTGAGATCATCAATGAAAAAGATAAATGCCCTAAATGCAAAGGTAAGAAGGTTCTGAATGAATGCAAGATTTTGGAAGTGCATGTTGAAAAGGGAATGAGAGACAATCAGAGAATATGCTTCAGAGGTGAGGGTGACCAACAGCCTGACACACAGCCAGGTGACGTCATCATTGTGGTGCAACAGAAACCGCATGATGTATTCCAAAGGAATGGAGATGATCTGCACATGAAACATGAAATTACTTTGACCGAGGCTTTGTGTGGTTTTGAATTTGTGGTCAAACATTTAGATGGCAGAGACTTGCTTATCAAGCACAATGCGGGCGATGTGATCAAGCCAGGTGACACTAAGGGTATTCAGGGTGAAGGGATGCCTCAGCACAAAAATCCGTTTGAGAAAGGCAACCTCTATATAAAGTTTGATGTAGTTTTCCCTGAGAACAACTTTGCTACTGAGGAGCAGTTGAAGAACCTGGAAAGTGTTCTTCCACCACGGCCAGCTTTTGTAATGCCAACTGGAGAGGATGTGGAAGAGGTGAATCTGATGGACTACACTGCTAGTGCTGGAGGCCGCGGCGGGCGCGAGGAGGCCTATGCCAGTGATGATGAGGAGCACATGCACGCAGGGCCTGGGGTACAATGCGCGCATCAGTAGTTCAATTAGTCCTTTTCAGACTTAACTAAAACCTCACTTTACACATAAACATACCTTAATTTAATCATAGGTAGTTTATAAATATAAACTGTAACGCTATAAAACTGTTTGGTACACTTACGCTATAAATTATTTGACAAAATGTGCTGTATATTTGACCAATTTCTAATGTATCTCATGAACATTAAATTCCTTGTGGGTTTTAACATTGTTTATGATTATTTTACCTATTTAGCATACTGTTATACAGTTATTCATGCATCTTGGGTAAAGCAGTTCATGAGTCTAAAACCATGAATTTGTTGATTAATGTTGTGTTCATTGTAACCATTTTTATCATATCAAATGTTTTTATCTGCATGATAAGCATTTAGTTTTTTTTCAATTTTATTTTTACCCTGTTTTAGTCAGCATGACAAGATACCAGTTATTTTAAAGCCTGAATCTTATAATATAGGGCCTGTTACATAGTAAAGGAAAAGCTGTTTATAGCACTTTGCCATGGCATTAGCATGGATTATACCTATAATTATTTTTAACTCTAATAAGTGCAGGTAAATATTCCACCTAATAAACACAAAATAATTATATAGGTACATGAATACTAAATTATATACCTACACCATTTTTCGAACCAAAAATAAATAGCATTAGAACAGCAATGTAGCAATTCAGTTGGTGTTGCCTATGTAGCATGATTAGATATTTTTTGTGTATGTATTAGCTTCAGCTGATGGTAGTGTCTAATTATGGCTCCCTTAGGCCAGCGTAGAACTTAAGGCGCTCCCAGTCGACGATTGTTTTTGTTCGAAACTAAAAAATAAATACTTGTGAACAAGCCACATCTCCTATTTTATAATGTTTAGTATATGTGAATAAAGATGTACCCATCTTTAATCACTTCAATAAATAATCCTACCGACCGCTGCAATGACGACAAACACACGTCGGCGCGTGGTCCGCCTTAGCTTTTCGAATAAATTAATGATATAAATTATGTATAATTACTTATCAAAAATCTATTCTAATAGAATTCTAGATCTACATATTACCTATCTTTAACAATAAATCACAAGTTGATTTTAATAGTAGGTAGGTATATAAAATATTTCGATCATAAATTCTAAAACGTATCATTTTGAAATAATATTTTTATCGTGAAAAGTTTCTGCTATTATGTTTTCAGCTTAATAGAAATCTAGATAGGAACCCAAAGTAATATACTTATAAAAATAGGAGATGTGGCTTGTTCAGAAGTATTACTTTTTTCGTTCCGAAAAAGAGCAATCGTCGACTGGCAGCCCCTTAACGGAAACTCCACGCGCAAGATCGGTCGCTCCGTCGCGGACCGCGTAGTGTCCCCGCCATCTCTAATAAGCAATAACATGTATGTATTGGCGTTCCGTTGCGGAAGTTCGGCGTCGGCGTCGGGAGTTTCCATCAAGTGTAGCGCTGGCCTTACTCAGTATGAAGGCAATAAGCTCTTTTAGATTTTAGAAGGTGCTGGTTAGATACAGCAAGTGATCACTACTATTTATAAAATATACATAAAATATACACTTCATAAAATGTGTTGCTGTATTTTTATGGTTTTGATGTGTAAGAGTTTTTAATAAATATGTAGATCATTCCATGGGTCATTTTAACAATAGATGAGGTAAACAGTCATTGATAAAAAAAATGTGTTTTATTTTAAAATATTCACTTTAATATTTATTTGTTATTCAATTCACTATTCTTCATCCTTTTTAGAACTAGTATGGCTTATCTGAAAAAAAATTAATTGCATACATTTTTAATTATTTATGTAAATTATAAATAAAGGCATTGAATTCTAAAGGGTTTATGTGAATTAATTATTCTTACTGGAGTTAGTTACTTTTATAATACTCTTAATTATTTTACAACAATAAATGATATGGCACATTATTTTCTTTTTCAATGTTAAAAGAGGTACTATTATTGTTTGTGCTTATGGGCGGGTAGGACTTACATTTGTAGAGTCCTTTAGGACTGCTTCCAAAGATTCATAATACTTTTGAAAATTCTTTCTACTTCTGCAAAGTGAGTTCAGATTGATAACATTAAATCCTAAGTTACGAAGTTTGTACAGTCTATATTTTATAGTTTTTTGTGATGATGCCAAAATTCGAGGTTTTTCAGCAATCTCTTTTTCACTAAAACCTTCATCCATCAAAAAATCTAAGAATTTCTTAATCTGAAACAAATGAGCAAATTGAATTAGTTATTCTATGTTGGGTAATCAGAGGCATGTCTAAGTTACAATTGCTCATAAGACAAGTAACTCTTTTTCTTTACTGTTTTGACTTATGAGCATGTCTTCATACATTTTCTGAATAATTAAATAAGTATTGGTAAACCAACTGGGCCACAAACACCAAACCATATTAAATCCAAGTACTGTCCACACTTAACATTTCTCTAATGAATGTCAATTAAAAAACCAGCGATACACATTAGGCACCTTAGTTACTCGGATTGTTCTGAGAGCAGGCATTTTCTCCCACATGTCCTCAACAGCATCCATAGAAATATTCAAACGATTAGCTAAGTACATTTGAGTAGTTTTACTTTCACCTAAAATACTCTTAGTCTCTTGTGATAGACGAATATATCTGAAATAAATAAACATGTTATGAAAAATAGGAGGTAATCTTAAAAATTAAGTACCTATTATGTAAAAACAATACTTTTCCAGTATTTCTGGTGTGCATCTGACCATCCATGGATATAAAACATCAACACCCTTATCACGAATCTTTTGCAGTCTATCAGTTATTGTTTGGTGATTATATTTGAGCACCCACAAATCTCGCAATATACGGTCTCCTGTAACACCTTTTTCTGGAAATGAAAAAAAAAACTATACCTGATTACCAGCACATACAAGTAGCAATGAAACAGACTCCTCTCAAATAGCATATTCAAGTCTTTTTTTACCTAATAAAGAATCCAATGATTTCTCCAACCACTCAAACGATAAATCATAAACAAAAGTTCTTCTAGATAGTTTTTCACTAAGAAGTGCTGGGGGACACTGAAATAAAAAATAATTATTTATTTATTTTAAGGAAGACCAACAGCTTAATTTAGAAATAAAATATGTTAACATATAGTAGGCATTGGATAAGCAGAGTACTAGTCCTCACGGATAAAAGACAATGTAGGTAATAATATATGATAAATAATGCATTGCAGTAATACTACATTCAAAGTAAATAAGTAGGTAGGTACCTTTATTTTAGACGAAATATAATACAGACGGTTATCACAAAAATGTTCCTTTTTATCTTTTGTAGTAATTTTCTGGATTTCAACAAGTTTTTTGATGGGTAATTTATAGAAAGGAAGACAATCATCAGTCGACTTGAAATTTAGTTTTAAAATGATATTTGCTTTGGATTGGTTGAAACCTGAAAATATAAAACAAAGATCTTAAAAATATGATTGCATAGTCAGATATTAAAAGTTCCACAGGTAATTCTGGGTCACCCTGAAACTTTGAACTTGTAACCATGAAAAAATAATAATAAATTGTAAAACCTTTGCTGTATTGGGAATAGAATCGAATATTAGATAGAAATATTTTTATTTACCACTTGTAATTTCGCGGTCTATTTTTAAAATGATAGGAGTTGTCGATAGATAGTTGTAAACATTGTTTAAATAAGGATACAACTGTACTCCTGATGTCCATAATACGCTATGTGTCCCTTTTGCTGGCTTGACCTTAACGATAACAGAAAATAGAGACCTGAGCACCATGTTACATTTATTTTACAAATTATGGTTTGATTGATTTGATGCAACTTGTTTTGATAGATTTATCTCCAGCCGCTCAACCAGACTCCAGGGGTCTTTCCGCTTTGACATTGACAATTGACAAATCTTAATTATTTGACAGTGATATATATATATTTTTGTCACTGGTCACGCCACCTCAATGGAAGGCTCTCACATATCTTAAATGATAATTTAATTAAAATGGCATTAACTTTGCTCCGGGGAGACTTGCTTTGCATTGCTCAGAAGTCAGAAGCAAGGAATACGAGGGTTTCTTGAACCTACAAAGATTTCCTCTTTCTTTCAAGTTAGAAAGCTTCTGACCGACAGATGTCGCTAGGGTATTATTTACTTTTCTCTTTCTCCGAAGTGCAAGGCTTACTTTCTATTCACACATAGATGGCATTGCAAGCAATTTTCCTGCAGATTTATCCACCGACAAAAAAGGAAGGATCACAATTCGTCGAGAATTAATATTTTTTAGGATAGCGTAAAAAATAGTATATTATGCAACTACATAGTGAATAAAGGACGGATTTAAAGCGAGGGCCGTAGATGAGTCACGAGCAAGTGAAGGATTCAACTGTTAGAATCCTGAACGACGTGAGTGATTCATGGCCCTCGATATAAATTCGTACTTTATTCAGGAGTTGCATACTATACTTTATACCATGACTACGAGAATATTTATTTAATCTAATGCCAAACTCCTTGTCGCAAATATCGACCAATCAAATCTCGAGAATTTATTTGCACCAAAGATTTTTGAATTTCGAATCTCAGCGCAAGGAGTTTGTGTAAGCATTGAAATAGAGACCGGATATATTTTGTGTTCCAAATTCAAACACCAAAACAGTGAATAAAAACAAAACAGTGAATAAAAGGCCTTTTTATTCACTGTTTTGCGTGAATAAAATAAGCTTTTTAAAGTAGGTATGGTATAAATATATATACGCATCGAATTGAGATCCTCCCTTATCTTTTTACCTGGTGATCCGATTTGGATGTTTTTTTTTCTATTTTGTAGACTTGTAGAAAATAGTCCAAAGTTGTTTCCATTTAAATTGTAAGTAAGCTAAAGGGGGAGAAAAGGTAGGTAAGTGTAGTTTCTTTAAACAATTTTAAAAACTAATAATACATATCGCCTCTTGAATTTTCGATTGGTCGGTGAAACTTTTTCGGGTTCATTCTAAAAATAGTGCTATTTATTACTCAATATGTTCTGTACTATTGTTATTGTGATGCAAATTATCAAAAATAAAGGAACCAAAAATATTACTTGATTTTTTATTTCATCTCATTTCAAACATGCTTACGTAATGTAACCAGCTGGCTTATTTCGTAAGAATCTATGATTATCATATTATAGCTTTCTAGGTATAGGTACCTACCTAAACTGGGGGGCTATATAAACACATAATTATAAATACACCTACGCTTTTTATACAGTTTAGGCACCTATACCTACGCTTCCAATGCCAGTAGGTGTCTAAACTGTTTATAAAGCGTAGGTATTATGGCATTAAGTACCTACCAATAATATTGGTATGTAAACATAGTTTTACGAAATAAACCAGCTGGTGTGTCATAATAATGACCTCACTCGTATCCTGACTTATTTGTGTTTGTCAGATTTTCTTTTCTTAGATTTACGTCGTCTACTATTTTCATCGTATTTTCTGTCGACATTTTGATTTCTATCATTATGTTTATCATCCTCATGGCGTTTTCTTCTTTCTTTATCTTTACTTCTTGGACTTTTTGGAATATCGGGTTCTGGTGACTCTGACCATCTCCATGATCTAGAAGGAGACCTGCAAATAAAAAAATTGGCATTAGGTTAGATTGCAATAAATATGTAGGTACCTACCTAAAAAAAATGCGCTACTGACTGACTGACTAATCTATCTATCAACGCACAGCTTAAACCTAAAACTTGTGCACTATGAATTTCCGAAATAAAACGGAATGTTATGAAAAGAGATTGTTGATTATTTCAATAGTTGACTAATTACCTGTCTTTATCACGTTCGCCAGTATCATATCTCACAAACAAATTCTTGGGATTTTTGAAAACATGTAAAAAATTACAAGCACGACCCTTGGGACATTTCTGGAATTGTTGGCCTGAAATTAAAAGTATTCAATTAGTTATATGTTACAAGAACGAAAGAAATTTTTTTTTTTAGAAGCTCAATCAATAAACTAATATTCCGTAGGAACATACCAACAATTATTTTGCGCTGGGGCAAATGGGTCCCCATTTCAGCAATATGCTGCACCAGTCTAAACCCAGGGGGTACCAAGGTGAAGTGTGCGGTTTTTTTTTGTAAATACATACTTATTACTTATTTAAAACACACAGAACAAACATCTATGTTCATCACACATATATTATATGTTTGCCCTAGGTGGCAATCGAACCCACAACTGTGAGGCCAGTCTCAAAGCATAATACAATAGGTACTAACCACATAATGCATTTTTCCACTTCTTCAAACATGTAAACTGCAATGAAAGTTGCCTGCCGCCATACCAACGTGCGTGTAACCCACGGTACGCTGCCACTGCGCAACGCAACTCATCATATTCCACATAGACATTGCCACGTAGATGCTTCTCAAAATTATTGCACACCTGCAAACAGCACATTTCACTAATTAGGTTACTTCTACATTATGTAATATACTAAATACTTCTGTACTAATATTATCAAAAGTAACTCTGTCTGTCTGTGACGTTATCACGGCCAAACCGCTAGGTCGATTGTGATGAAATTTAATATAGAAATAGTTTAAAATCTTAGGAAGGACATAGGCTATTCTTTTTTTTAGATTTATTGGATTTTCAATGTTTAACAATAAAGTCATTAAAAATAAATTTCCTGAAACTATAAGAACAAAGACGCGGGTAAAACGTATTAGTTACATTATAGTTTCATTGCATAAAAGATGAGAAAATTTACAAACCTTCTAGAGATCAGCTACATCTGGAGCAAGTATCATCTGGAGTGTTGTCAAGGCTAACTATTAATTCAAATTGTTTTAAAGGATACAGCCATCCATGACAGTAGGTACAGAGAGCTGGTAGCTGTGTCCTAAATGTGTTGAAATATTAAACGGATGTCAAATTGTCTTACCTTGAACATCACAACTTTACCAAATTTTTCAAACTCTTCCAAAACATCATAAAAAAACTCTTTGAATTGTTTGTATGTTTCAATTTCTTCATACTCTAGCATAATATCAGTGTCGTATTCAGAGGGTGTTGCATTATCCATGCCAAAATGAGTAAAGAAGTTAGTTGCCAGTAAGATCTGAAAACATAATTATTATTAAAATTATTCCAGGTGTAGATATTTATTCAATACCTTAGTAAATTATAGTGTTGGACAAGATAGTGAGTTGATCAAGGAATTATGAAATGCGCAGTGGGTGGTGTGTGTTGATTGAGCAATATACAGACAAGACGGAAAAAGTGATAAAATTGATTATCATAAGGAGTATCCAACTTATGCTTTAAAATCAAAGCTGTACCTTTTGCAAATATTATCAAAATGACCAATAAAATGTAAAACCTCACCTTAACTAAAGCCTACAGACACAAAAACTAGAATAATGATAAAAAATACCTGGCTAATTCCAGGGTGTTGGTGGTTTCTTGAGCACAAGTCTCCAAACCGGCAGCAACCTGTCTTAGAGAAAAATGGGCAAATTGCAGCTTGCGGACGGGTTTCCTTTGAAATTAATAATTCATTTGGTGGATCTCTTGAATCACCTGAGATAAATTCTTCCAAATGTTTCATGAATTCAACTTGCTTCAATCTATTCTGTTCTTCTATAGCTTTTAGAGACTCTTCTTCAGCTTTTTTCTTCTTTTGTTCCATTTCCCATTCCTGTAATTTGAAATAATTCAATAATTTGATAATAATTAAGTCAACAGTACTTGGGGATTACAGTTGTGATCCTATTTCATGTTCAAATGTATAATAATTGATTGAATAAGGTTGGTTTAAATTAAACTTACTAATTGGATTTTTGCTTCTCTTTCTTGATGTTCTTTATGTAATTTTTTCTTCTTTTCTTGCAGCACCTGCCACCGGTCAATAGCTATACGTTCTGCATGTAGCCATTTTTCATTTTCTTCTGCATTAGTCTGTTCTATCATCTCTAACTCAATTGTATGTAGCATTAATTGTTCTTTGATATAATCTTCATCAGTGAGAATCTCATCTGAAAATAATATTTTGTTAGACTGGGCATTCCAACTAAACATCACAGCCTAGCTTAGACACTACAACCCGACACAAACCTCTTTCTTTTGCCATTTGTGTTCGAATCCTGCGTCGCCTTTCACGTTTAGCAATTTTTCTCCATTCTTTATGCCTGGAATAAAGTATACCATCTACCATCAAGATGTTGTTCATAAACCTTGGACAGAATTTACGCTTCAGAGACTTCAGAGTATGTTTTACTTACTTTCCCATTTCGGAAACTATCATTGTTCGTCACACTGCCTAATAAACCACAAGTAGTATTGAAGTATTCTCTTTCACAGTGCACCATAAAATAATAAATAAGTTTCTGTTACATGTAACAGAAACCTTAGAATTCGACTACCATTACCATTTTACCACCATAGCAGAAACATTTCAAAACAAAGCAAGTAAACAAACAAACATACATTGCATGACGTAAGTAACAATGATCTGACTCTGTCAGTGACACTGACAAAAATGTTTCAAGATGACACAAGATGACTTCATAACCGGTTTACTGCGCGAATATTTTAAAAATGTTTTTTTTAAATATTCATTTTTAACCATGAAGCCTACTTCTTCACAATGAATATAAAACCTTATCACAAAATAATTATTTTAATGGATTAACATTTATTTTTATTATATTATTTACATTTATCTTCAATATTTTTTTAAGACTTTTTCCTTATATTTTTTAATAATATTAAAAACTTCAGTTTTCTAAATATTCCAAAACCAATTACATATATATAAATAAAACTAAACCCAAATAGGGAATAAACCCAATTCAAAATTGGCGGAATACACCTACCATGATCTTGCGATAACAAATCTTGAACGTCTCGGTCGGTAATATATGCATTATGTACCTTATTAATGTAGGTTCATGAGAATAACCATGCATCTTGTGGGTAGTTTTTTTTTATTTGAGTTCTCTCGCGTTCTAAATATTTAGGGCTGCTGTAGCACTCCCTTACTAATGTTCCCTGATAGTAACTAGTCACTAGGCACTACTAGTTCCAGAGACTTTTTTGAAGTGTTGCTCGAGAGGCTCTGTTCAAAACAAAGCAATGGAAAGGGAGACTGCTTTGATAAAAAATTTGATCATGTTCAAGAAAGACAAAGATTTGATTGAGGTGTTAAACTCCGGTTGGGATCCAAATTCTGAAGGAGGATGGCCAATCAGGCTTGCAGCTCGTTACGGGTGTGCTTCTGTTGTGGAAACTTTAATCCAACACGGCGCTAATCCACATCTAGTAAGCGAATCCGGTAAGTAGACACCTGTCTACTAATAATACCGTTTTCTATGTAGGGTACCTACTAACTAAGTCTGTAGACAGCAATAGGCATTGAATACTTACTCAAAGCAAGTTAGGTACCCTACCCACCTACCTAACGAATTTTTTATATTACATAAGATTTTTGTTTTCAGGAGCGTCAACATTACAATTAGCTGTGTTTTCTGGCGAGCATTGGGAGAATGGTCGTTGGACGTTTCTGTTATCTTGCTGCGACTCCTCACAATTGGCTGATGGTGCTGCTGTTGCAATCATATTCAATATAACTGTCGCCCTTATAAGGATTCTTGAAACGGGGCGTTGCAATGCACACATACCTACTACACTAACAGGTACCTAACCTACATAGGTACTAGGTACCTATAGTAGTATGGTAGTATAGATATAGTAGACATATTGTAGGTCTACATACCTATGTCTACTATATGTATACCTACGGCCAAAAGCTAATGATGAATTACCTACCTATTCCATTTAAATATTCCCACGAACCTATTAAAATTCTCGAGTACTTACCTAACTTTAGTAATCTATGTAAATAAATTATATCTTTCACTTAGGCAAAACAGTGGAACAATTAGCAAGAGGATACAAACTAATCCATTTGTTGAGTACCCCAACAATACAAACACATTCACCAAATAGACAAACAGATGACGATCAACCTTCATCAAGGACGGCAAGACCAACTAGATCGGTAATTTTATTTTCAAATTTATGAGCATTGAATCCACGTATTGAGACATTTTTGCTAAAACTGACAAAAATAAAATTGTTTTTAGGAAATGAGAAACACGCTAACTCCTCACCCGACCCAGAGAAATCTATCTCCATCGGTAGCAAGATTTTTTCAACAAACGTCTGGCCAGCCCTTCCTTTCATCTCCACAGAGGACATTCATAGATTCTTCTTCACCAACATCTCACACTACCTGAACTAGACCAAATAATTGACTGCGTACTGAACTATTAGTTAGTACCTATTATGGCAATTTAGATCTAACGGAAATGGATCACTGATTAAAGAACTTTTGATTTTGAATTTTTGACACATACAAGTATGACTAATTACTATATGACTAGGTGGATGATTAGTCGCAATATTTTGCAAAATTTTAATTATCTCATTTGCCCTACGACTCACTGGACACCCCTTAATTTTGTTCAGTGTAATTTCATTTTATTTATGTGATTATTACCTTATGTTTTATTTATTGATGTAAGATGTAAAGTATATAAAGGCAATATTTAGTAATAAAATATAATTCAAATTACTGCCTTGTACCTATCTACGTACTCCTAAGAACAATATTTCTAAATCGATGGGTGGCTCATTACGGTTTAATAAACTCCTTTCTTTGTTTTAATACAAAACAATGCTTAAGTTTTTAATGGTTAGGTCATTCAAGAATTAATTCTGTGTTGGCGTGCAAAGACTTATTGCTTGAGTTTCCGAAACACCAGGCTGAGTCTGTAACAATGAGCATATTTTTCCAAATGCAGTTTTTATATCTATCAGTGACTTTACGATTAAGCTAATTCTCATTTCTAACGTCAAGATCAGTGAATGAGCGACTGTATAAAATTTAAAGGTTAAGCTAAATAAATCATGGAATCAGCCAAATCTTTTGTTGTTATTTACTAGGTAAAATATATTTAAAAAAAAAGTTATTTGGGTCACCAAGGTATGACGTATCTTTCTACACGTTGCTTTGATAAAACTTACTTGGTGCCCGTTGTCATCATTGCATTGAATAATCAACGGCATGCCCAGAAAATGGGGAATCCGCGATTTCACACAATGTAAAAAGTTAGACAGCATATTATTCTGTAACAATGAATACGTAATCAAACATAGATATAAAAAATCTATATAGTGTGTCCTACCGTCCTACCTTAAAGTCAGGGCCGTCTCTGGCCTAACATCTTGCGTCGGGATGTGGACCTACCTTAGCCGCTACCTACCCCTCAGAGTCTTAAAACCCCGAAGGTTCCAGAATGCCGAGGTTTGCATCCCCGGGTAGAGACGGCCCTGCTTATGGGAATAGTTAGACCTTTAAAATAACATTTATACCATACCTACTTTAAAAAGCTTATTTTATTCACGCAAAACAGTGAATAAAAAGGCCTTTTATTCACTGTTTTGTTTTTATTCACTATTTTGGTGTTTGAATTTGGAACACAAAATATATCCGGTCTCTATTTCAATGCTTACACAAACTCCTTGCGCTGAGATTCGAAATTCAAAACTCTTTGGTGCAAATAAATTCTCGAGATTTGATTGGTCGATATTTGCGACAAGGAGTTTGGCATTAGATTAAATAAATAATCTCGTAGTCATGGTATAAAGTATAGTATGCAACTCCTGAATAAAGTACGAATTTATATCGAGGGCCATGAATCACTCGCATCGTTCAGGATTCTAACAGTTGAATCACTCGCTGCGCTCGTGATTCAATCATTAGAATCCTTCACTTGCTCGTGACTCATCTACGGCCCTCGCTTTAAATCCGTCCTTTATTCACTAGTTGCATAATATACTATTCTACCTCGATATGTTTAGGCACTGGCGTTACAATCGGAAAGTTTCTGACTACACATATCTTGGGGTAAGTCAGTGGTTCTCCGCGCCAAAACCTCACTGTGAAGTAAGCACATTCTTCTTCAGGTAGGCGATATCCATGCTGTTTGGAAAAATATGATTTAATGAGACATTGCGTAAAGTTTTTGTATTATTTAATACGTAACAAAGACCGGTTTGCACCGCGAGCGGAGGGGACCCATTTAGGACTCGGTTTAACTCGCAAGAGTAAACTGCATACCTACTATACCTACTTGTCGACTATTTGTTGGTGGAAATACAAGCTTACGATATTTTTCCAATGGCGACGCAAATCTTTATAGCACTTAAAGTTTGCAGACTTCGGAAGACATTCGCAGTATTCTTCTATGGTAGCTTTGTTCAAACTGAAAAAATATAGCATAATAACTAGTCTGTGCTGTGCTGTGTTACGTGCAAGTACAAATCTATAAGAAATAGGTACCTAGGCAGAACTCTAACCCACTCTCCAGGCAGGAGATTTTCATCAGGTGCAATGAAATGTATTTTTACAGGTTTCACCTCTATCACAGTTTCATGATCTGTAAAAGTAAATTATGAATGAAAAGGGCACGGTAGAAATTAACAAGGTAGTTAGGTAACTAACTAGGTAGGTACTCATAAGGCCGTGAGTTTTGATTTGAGGTAGGGAATTATTTTATCCAGGTTTATACAAGTGATGGATAGAATTTTTTTTATTGCATAATACAAGAACACGTACATAGGCGAACATAATGCTAGTTAGCAGCTAGTAGTTAGCATTTTCTACCAGCTAACCTTTTCGTTCGTAAAATAAGTCTGAATGTTCTGAGGAAAAGAGAACAAACCATTGCTCCAAATGTGATATTTCATTCCATCTTGAGGCCCTCTGCTGGTCAAGAAATCTCTGTTATTAATCAAATAGTAATTGCCTACGGTGTTCCATAGGGGAGCTAGTTTAGCCGTTAGTGTGTAGCTGAAGCACATTTGGAATACTTCTGGATTGGGCGTCTTGATAGCTCCATCCTATAGGAACAAATGAATTTTAGGAAAGTCAATAATTTGGTACTTAATTATTTAGGTACCTACCTACCAATAAACGGAAAACGACCGCGCGGCAGGCCACGCCAAAGATGGAGAGACGAAATTGACTCCTACCTAAATGATTGGCAGAACAGAGATGATTGGAGAGAAGGAAGGCCTTTGCCCTGCAGTGGGACAGGCTCATAATAATAATAATAATACCTACCAATAACTGGCAATAATTACCTTATCTGCAATCTTCAAAATAAGAAAATCAATCCTTACATCCATCCAACATTTTTGTTGCCGACACGTTAAAAATGTACCTATCTACTACATCGAGGTGCAAGCAAATCTTCTAGCAGTCATTCGTATGATACCTACCAACAGTTCTTTCTAGAATAACCACAGTACTAAAGTAGGTACAACAAAACACAACACTTTTGTACTCACATGAATTAGCGAAAATTTCAAAAACAATGAAACGAGTTTATCGTAATCATCACTCATCTTGTTGAAAACGATGTGAACTTGCGGCAAGTCTTTTTTATCAGGGCAAGCTAGTATTGAGGAGTTGGAAAATATTATCATCCTGAAATCAAGAAAGCATTGTAGGTAAAATTCGATATTTTTGAATAAAACAATGTTTATAAAGTTTATCATCATAGTATTATATTAGTTATCTGGTTCCCAAAGTACAAGCTTTGCTTAGTTTGGGGTTAGATGGCGATGTGTGAAATGTCTACCAATATTTATTTATTTATCAAGAGTAGCAACTTACCTGCACTTTAGTATTTTCCAATGGTAATTCGAAGGTGCTGATCGATCATGTTTATCTTGAATGTTAGCTATTGCTGTTATGTACCCCAAAGAAATTAAATTTGGGATTTTGATGTTGTATCTATAATTATTTTGCATACTTAACTATTTAAAAGGGCAGGCAGCAGGACCTACTTTTTTATGCACGCAACAGTTAGTTTTACAGGAGGAAGTCAGAAACCAAAAACCAAAACCAGTTTCGCGCCATTTGTTGATTGGTTTTTTTTAAATAGCAAAAACATAAGTATTGTCTAACGGTTCGCTAATTACTTTATTATGGCAGAGACACACTTACGTTACGACACGCCACTAGCTAATCGCTTTCATACATTTAGTATGGTTAGACACATTTGGGTGTCGTGTCGTGTCGCAAACGCTGTCTGCGATTGGCTAGTGGCGCGACACGCCGCGCCACTACACGTAAGTGTGCCGGCGCCATTAGTCGGTTCCGTCATAGACTGGACTTTCTGAAGGATTATATGAAACTTGCATCTTGTTCTGATGCATTATGTATGAATTCAAAACTTGATTTAAAATTTTAGATATTTAGAAGAAAAAAAAATATCCGATACCGGATTTTGAAAATATTGCTGGGGTTTTCTACATTTTAATCTAAAATAAAAGACCGTCAATTTTTATTTTGAGATTTATTTAAATTATTTCGGCATAACGCCGTAAATATTTCTTAGAAATAAAATGGTAAAAATATTTTACAAAACTTATAACTGCACCTGTCATACAAACAAGTAAACGTTCTTGTGTTTACAGTCTATAATAGATTGCTACCATCGTCTTGGTGGATTCTGCTCAGCATTTTTCGCTCGCTTATTTATTACTTTAATTAAAAATAACAATAGAAGACACCATTACGAATAATAAAATAATTATACAAAGTTAAATCTAATCACAGAATAATAGCAATAGTTTTGTATAAACCGCTTCCGGCATCTTAAAAAATATCGCTTCCAAAGGAGCCAACATCCTTCTAGTTTACTTCCAATCTTACTTCAGTATTTTTTATAGCAATCGTTATTAGGCGGTAAAGTATGTCCAACGAATAACTTACACTAATTTTGATTTTCAAACTGATCTCGTGCTTTGCGTAGCACGCCTTGCGTCTTATGAATTTCTCTGCAAATAGCCCTCTGAACGCTTTTTTTGCGCAAATTAGCCGCATTCAGCTGAGTGAGGGTTTCAGCAAGCGTCGCCTTCGTTCTAGCCAATTTCTGCTTCAGTGTGATGTTCTCTTCGTACAAGGAACCTAAAAAAAAAACAAAAATAATAGTAAGCCGGCGCGGGACGCCTGGTAGATGTGAAACATCGTGAACTGGATCAGACGCGGTCGGTACTTCCTCGGCAGCAACAACACAGCAACACGTCGCCAAGCGAAGAACCGATCTGACCCACCGCTATAGATGTTTCACATCAATAATTTTGTTATATAGGTACCTACCTATCTACCTAAAAGCATACATTTTCAATCCTGCTTCGTAAAAATATTTTAAAACAATAATATAATTTGCTGTTTAAGTCAAACTATGCGGCTTTTGTAACTTGTGAGGGATAATGCGAAAAAAAGATTGGCAGTAAAATGATATAATGAAAATAAAAAAAAACCAAGGAACCGCGTGCAATATAGTGAAATATTAGAATAAAAAAACTTACGCGGTGATAGAACAACAGCATCGTTTTGTTCTAAGCTGGACAATCTATCGCTGTCAATACCCTGATCGGGTGAAGTGGGGCGTTCTTCTTCCGATAAAAGGCCCTCATGAGCTTGCAACATTTTATCGTCAACTTCCTGAGCTACTCTGCGTGTCACCTCTATTTCGAGCTGCGAATTAAAGTCCATGACTGAGGAGAGTTTATCGCGAGTTTCTTCAAGTTCCTTCTCGATTCGAAGTCTGTCGTGTTGTGCGCGGGCCCGTTCAAGCGCGACTTGCGACGCTTGTAAAGTAGCTTCGTCAGCCGCTCGCCTCAACGAACGTTCCTTCTCTAAGAAAGTTGCTTCCAACTCATGCCTTTCTGTCCTCATCAACTCTACCATTTTCACCGAATCCGCAAACTTCTGTTCAACTTCTTTGAGCCGCGATTCCAGGCTTAAAATGGTGCTTCTCAAAGCTTGTACGTGCTTATCGGCTTCGACAGCGTCCGCGCGTTCCGTATCTAGGCTCTCTTTCAGGTTGCGGTTTGCGGTAGCGAGCTCTTCTATTTCTTTGATAGTGAACTCTAGTTTGGCGTTAAGGTCTAGTTTCTCGCGTTCTAAACTCTCGCAGCGGGTGTTGAGTTCTTCGAAGACGGCGTCAGTTTTGTTGTCTTCAGAGCGGGAGCCGTATGATAGCTTTGCGCGTCGGTTTCGGCTGCACTTGTTCCCGTCGGAGATTGAGTCGCGGACGCTTACTCCAGTGTCGCAGAGACCTACTCGTGCTAATGACACATTCCGATCTGGCTCCGACCAGCATTCGGACTCCGAAATCACGTCGGCCATCGAGAAATGCCTCATAGGCTTGTTCTTCGAGTATCTGCTGATATCATCACATGTGGCGTGATGCCCGAACATCATGGTTAGGTCTTCGATTCGGAGCGACTGCGATATTTCCAAGTTGCTCTCGTCCATGGTTAGCTCTTCTGGCGCCATCGACTCGTCTAATTCCAGTCCGACAGGTAATGCCAAGCTCTGTTCTAGTATACTTTCTGCTAGCCTCTTTTTGTCCTCGCCAAGTACACATCTGTAAAATATTAAGAGATGATTTTCACCACCTTATAGATGATCTGTTCATAAGAAATTCGTTACGAGTATGGTAGTAAGTATAGTAACTGTAACTAAAAACTGAAACTTACTTGTGTGAGAGCAATTTATCCAGAAAATAAGCAAGTCCTTGTAAACGCCGAGTCAGCAATTGTTGTAGGTTACTGAAATTATAAAATATAATTAAGATTTTATTTAAGTAAATGTTTTCCCAAGGAAATCTTGCTTATAAATAATTACCCCGTTTCTTCGGCATCTTTAATACATTCATCATTCTTCTGAAGGTCGCGTACTTTGCTCTCCAAATCCTTGATATGTTCATCTTTGCATTTCAGAATTTCCTGATACTTTTCTAACTGCGAGTCACTTACTTGTGCGTATGTTAGTTCCTTGTCCTGTGGAAAAAAAACAGTTATTCCCATATCACGGTTATTCACCTATTATATCCCCCTAGAATCGGTGCTAATGCTGCATAATGCATATTACATACGGCATTTTACATACGGTCCTACTCGCAATTGGCCGGCTTTTTTATTTACTCAAGTAAAGTACAGTTTGACATGCTAGTGCTTGTAATTGTAACTGAATTATTTGGAGCTTTACTCCAAAACAATAACCCAATCCAGGTAATATCTATTGAGTCAATCTCCCGACTGTCCTGACGTCCTGAGGGAGTAATCTAGTCTGGGTTGATATAATATTTACCAGTTTAATTTTCTTCATCTCTTTATCTTGTTGCTGTATCTTCTTCATGCAGCCCTTTATCATTTGTAATGCTTTACGGTTCTCTCTCCGAAGTCTTGCTAACTCGTCCTAGAAAATACAACATTCACCTACTTAGTAAACGTAGTATAAAATTGACAGAAGTAACTTTTATTTTATCTCGCCAACAATACGACTACATATAGTACCTATACAAGTACAAGAATAAATATTTAATAGTATTTTTTTTATTTTCGGGATCAGTAAAATTACATTATTAGTAGAATTCAAAAGGTTCTACAAAATATAAATATTCCATCTATAAAACAGATCAGTTCTATCTATTATAATCTATAAAAAAAAAAAATTTACCAAATCTTCATTGTTGACTGTGACTGCCAGGTAGTCCCTGTAGAAAAACAAATGAAGTTATAGAATATACGAGGTCTATTGGTTCTCTCCGAACTGAGATCTCGCGATGTTCGCATTGTTTAGACTTGTCTCCGACTATCCCCTAAGGGATTTATAGACATCTTCGCTCGCTCAATCAAGTATAAACCTAAGTATAATATACACGTGGATAGCATAGTAAATATATCCTTTTGGATCAGCTAATATAATATTCAAAATATATAAGTAATACTTTAGTGTAGACATAGATGGCAAATAGCCATACCATAACGTAACATAATGATTTTTACTTACCCTGCCGATTCTGATTCAGCGCAAGTATCGTCTATCACATCCTTAATATCTGGTATCTAAAAGAAAAAATATATATATTCACATGTATTATTTAGTAATCGCAACTGCGAAGCTGCGAACTAATAAATAATTACTATATACAATCATCGGTGTGTAATCCACCTTCGGTCCCAGTCGTCGTTTTCAGTTAGGCAAGTTACAAGTTTAAAGGTATATTATTTATTCGTTCATCAAGCATCTTACCTGGTTCTGAGTCGCTTCTTTCTTTAGGGCAACGCTGTTGTTCATAGAGACATTTTCAACACTGTCCGTTGAAATTGAACCCTGAAATACACGTCATATTTTATAAGTACTTCAAACCAAGAAGTAAGGAAATATATTCAAATGCTCGTAGTAGTCTGCGAGTAGTTTCTTTAGAAGATACCTTGGGACCGAGCAATCATTTATAAACACACTAGCTGACCCGTGCCCGCTTCGCTGTGCGTAAGACATTTCTAATACCATCGTGGACTTTTTTGTAGACGTTTTTTAAGGTGTACAATACTGTAGTACATTATTTTGATATATCTCGTGAGGTTCAGCCAGCATTTGCAATGTAAGCGCAAAAAAATGTGTTTATTTACGACATCACATTATAGAAACCTCTAAAATTATTAGTGTTTCTCTACTATATTATGCATGTCTTATACATATAAACCTTCCTCCTGAATCACTCTATCTATTTAAAAAAACCGCATCAAAATCCGTTGTGTAGTTTTAAAGATATAAGCAAACATACATACATACATACATACATACGCGGGAAGCGGAAAGCGATTTTGCTTTATACTATGTAGTGATAGTGATTTAAGGATCAAGTCAAGTAGTTTCGGCAGAACTGACCTGTTGTTCTAGAACGTCGATAGCCTCCGCAGCTGCGGCGAGGAGCTCTTGTTTGTCAGACAGTTGCCTTCTCAATTCTTCAACTTCTACTTGCAGTCTCACGTTGTGCTCCAACAGTCCCTACAACAGAACAACACATTGGAAGAGCTCGAGACAAGTGAAAGATACCACAAAAAGTCTAATAATCAAACACATAAAATATTACGAAGGAATCAGAAATTGAAAACGAAATGGGAAGTCTACTTCGCAACCGATAAAAACGATATAATTATCGTGACCATATTCGTGCCAAAGTTACATCGTTTCGACTATAGTTTGAACGATTAATCGATGATTGTCAATTCTTATTTAACATCACTAAGAACAATACAAGAATTTGATAAGAAATAAATGTCGTTTATCGGTTGGTGGAGTAGACCCCCAGATATAATTTTAATATATTAGCAGCTCTGGAGTTTTTAGCAGTTTTGTATTTTGTCCATAACTTACTTGGACGGCAGGTGGCGATCCACTGCCTAGTTTTTCTTCCAGAAAATATATTCTTAGTTTCAAATGAAAGTTTTCTTTACGAAGCCCATTCAGCTGCTCCTCATATTGCTTCATGCTGATGCCGCTTGCACTCGTCACATCTAAAACCGTTATACCTAATTATTTTTCATTGAATGGCTATAAGTACCAATTATATTTCAAATGTTACCCAAACTTGTTACTAGCGCGATTCGACCCTGCATGGTGTTACCTAGTCAATAAAATATGTAGGTAAATAATATAAGGTATAACTTACCGTGGCCATCGGCTAACGGTAAGGCCATTTCCTGCAGTTTCCGTGGGCTTGTACTGCGAATAATATAATACATTTATTATTCGAATTTTACTTCTGCAAATATTAATAAGAATAAGGAATAAAAAAACCGGCCAAGTGCGAGTCGGACTCGCGCACGAAGGGTTCCGTACCTATAAAAACGGCAAAAAAAACATGTTTGTTGTATGGGAGCCCCCCTTAAATATTTATTTTATTCTGTTGTTAGAGCAGCAACAGAAATACATAATCTGTGAAAATTTTAACTGTCTAGCTATCACGGTTCATGAGATACAGCCCTGTGACAGACAGACAGACGGACGGACGGACGGACAGATAGACGGACAGCGAAGTCTTAGCAATAGGGTTCAGATTTTACCCTTTGGGTACGGAACCCTAAAAACTAAAAGTCTTTGTACCTACACGCAAATGCCAGTACAAAAAATAATATATAAACACCTAACAGCCAGCCACATAGGTACATAGGCCTGACCTCACTAGGATTACCTGTGCCGTGAATATCAAAAACTACCGACCCGAAACAAATATTTGCAGACCATGCAAACATTTTTGTCCCGCTGCGGGAATCGAACCCGCACCTCGTTACGTCTCTGCGAACCATTACGTATTAAGATTTTTCAGTACCAAAATGTGATCAAGTGGAATAAATTCTGAAAAATCTCAATTGAACAGTTCCATATTCCATTGTAACTAACTAATAGTAAAAACAACACAAAGGAACAGTAACAGATTTAAGTTTTGGCTGTTTTTATTTTAACTATTTAGGTCCCTATTTATTACGAAATCTGTGCTACTGAGTAGGTAGGTAGGTAAAATCTATCCCTTAAAAATTGTTGTCCTTAAAGTTTAGACTGATAGACAATATTAAACACAGCAACTTGTTGTTACCTACATTTTGTTTTTTATTTACATCATTAGGTCTGGTAGTAGGTGTAGGTATATTGTTAATGACACTAATAATAAACTCACCTAAACGGTGAAGATATAGCACTTGCACCGTGTTTAGAATTGTGTGCTCTCGGTAAAGTTGCCATTATTGTGTTCAATAGAGTTCAATTTGATTCACAATTGCATTATCATCATAACAACAAAACAACTGATAAGGGATCACGTCTTTATAAGAAGGAAAATACCATTGCTTGAACTATAAACGATCTAATAATATCCACTGGAACTAAATCACTTTTCCGTTATCATTATGCACAATAGGTTTGGGTTTTGATGCCTATATTATTTGGACACTTTAAAGTATTAAAAACACTTTTAAACAATCTAATAAGGTAAGGCAAAGCGCAATGTTGTTATTCAGTCACAAAATACAACTGCGATTGAATTAATTAGGACGGGACGTAAAACTTCGTCATAATGTTCGGGAACGCTCGCTGGCAGTCGGTTACTAGCGGGGGAGACAAGCCTCTTATTTAGGTGAAATCTATTTCACGGGAATAGCGTGCAGTCGGAGAGAATCACTGAGTTACGAGAGAGAGATAAAATGCGCTACACAACATAGGGCAGCGGCGACGAGGGGCACAGGATGAGACGGATGCTGTTTTAATGCCATACAGAAATAGAAAATGAACCGCGCGTGTCGCCTTGTAGTGGCTGTTCTACATTTTCGATTTATGTGTTACTTCCTGCTACTTAGAACGAAAGCGGTAGATTATAGTAAAGTACCTACTTATTTTCTTGTTAATAAGTTATCGCAGCTATATAGGTAGGTATGTTGTACCTACCTATTAAGGCGCTCCCAGTCGACGATTGTTTTTGTTCGAAACGAAAAAATAAATACTTGTGAACAAGCCACATCTCCTATTTTATAATGTATAGTATATGTGAATAAAGATGTACCCATCTTTAATCACTTCGATAAATAATCCTACCGACCGCTGCAATGACGACAAACACATGTCGGAGCGTGGTCCGCCTTAGCTTTTCGAATAATTTAATGATATAAATTATGTATAATTACTTATCAAAAATCTATTCTAATAGAAATTTAGATCTACATATTACCTATCTTTAACAATAAATCACAAGTTGATTTTAATAGTAGGTATATAAAATATTTCGATCATAAATTCTAAAACGTATCATTTTGAAATCATATCTTTATTGTGAAAAGTTTATGCTATTATGTTTTCAGCTTAATAGAAATCTAGGTAGGAACCTGAAGTAATATACTTATAAAAATAGGAGATGTGGCTTGTTCAGAAGTATTTCTTTTTTCGTTTCGAAAAAGAGCAATCAGCGACTGGGAGCCTCTTAATAATAATAATATAAAGCTCCAGTGTGGTGCAGAGCAAACAAGGTTATACAACATCTTATTTTAAAATGATAAAAGAGGTTTGTGGAAACCTTAAGATTGATCATAAACAGAAAGAGCCCTAATTATACATAATTTATATCATTAATTTATTTGAAAAGCTAAGGCGGACGTGTGTTTGTCATCATTGCAGCGGTCGGTAGGATTATTTATCGAAGTGATTAAAGATGGGTACATCTTTATTCACATATACTATACATTATAAAATAGGAGATGTGGCATGTTCACAAGTATTTCTTTTTTCGTTTCGAACAAAAATAATCGTCGACTGGGAGCGCCTTAAGTAGCATTCACAAAATAATCATCAAAAAAAAAAAACGATTCTTGGATTCTTCTAGGCTTGGTTACAAAGAACAGGTTAGTTTCACATAGCTCCTATTACGTTTCAAATGATCCTTGTGATTTTATTAAAATAAAACCTTTAGACTTTAATTTTTAGCATTTTATTGTATTTGGACGCTACTATTTTACAGTTAATTAGCAATTATGTTTGTGCATTCAGGTTATATCATTTATTAGGATTCTATCAAATAGTAATTGTCAATGTGTGAAGTGTGAACCAAGCTCACATAATCAGGGTAGGTACCACACCTGCATTAAAATCTAAGTATTCTTTTTTTCCAGTAGTTATGATACTGACAATAAATGCTACAGTATACACAAAAATTGTTTTTTCTAAGTGTTTTTCCTTTTTTTTTAAATTCCATTTCTGTGCAGAAGCTTCCTTTTTGTCTGTCATTCTCAAATTATCCATATAATTAAGAGGTACTTACATCATGATGTTAGTGTTGTCAGCAACATATTCCATCATATTTGCGTTTTAGAAGCAATCCGACTTACTCTTTGGATGACAATAAAAACTGAAAAAATATTCAAATCTAGAAAAAAGGCTAGGTACACAAATTGATAGCTTCCAGTAGGTTCTGAACTAGATGCTATTGGACGTTTAAACTTAACTGACTGAATACCAAAAACCACTCCATGGAATGTATACGTAATAATTGAATAAATGGTTTTGAGAACCTTAAAAAATATAGTAGTTACCTAATTATTTCATATTAAGAATATCCCAGCGCTTCAGAACCTAAGTAAACAATAAACAAACATAAAGGTAAGTTGGTATCTACACTGGCTGTTGAAGATAGAAAAAAGCTTTTGTAAATCTGGATTTTACGTAAGGTGCAAGCATGCACGGCCCGACCACCGTTTCGTAATTTTATTCATAACTTATTTGTAATAAGAACATGTTGAAAATAAATAAACGAAAAAGATTTATTTTGTAACTAACATTCATACCTTATTTTTTTTATTTTGTAGATTACGATGTTTTTTTTAGAGCCTCTGAATCAAATGGTTTATTTCCTGCTGCACACAGCACTGTAGCTCAGTTTAGTTTAGATAAAACACTAGTTATATAGCAAATGACTGCAATCAAAGCAAATGCAATGCAATGGAATGCACTTATATGCTCTTTGATGGAATGGTTGGTTTACTTGGTTTTCTATCCTTTTTTCTGTTTGCTTGGATGGGATTGTAATTCAAACTGCAACGGAACGGCAAGTTTTTTATGCAATCGACATTATTCCATGTTTTTTTACATTTGACTTTGACAGTGACAAATACAAAAAAGTGGCAGAAAAAGAAATAACAGTGACAGAATAGCTAATTCTAACCTAAATTTAAAAAAAAACTAAAATTTTGAGCCTGAGAAATAATTTATTTGTGATTGTGAAAATTAAATATAATTTGGAACAAATCAGATCAGTTTGTTGAATGGTTTAATTCAGTAAACGTCATATTTACCTATTAACCATGGTACTTACTATAAACATCCGGTCATTGATAAGAAAAATAGTTCTCGCAGACGTGAGACCTAGCGTGCGTTTCTATTCAGATTCTACTGAAGAAGCTTCAAATGAAGAAGAAAAGACCATTGATCCGGCTAAGGATAGAACTAAAGTTATACCTCTGGAGACCAGTATGAAATATTTACAAAGTAAGGCCTACCAGCAAACATACGGAGACGATCCAGTATGGGTTATGTATCGGCGTAATCACAAAGGTGGTTTCGCACCACGAAAAACAAGAAGATCGTGTGTAAGGAATGGTGTCATATCAACTGGGAATCCATGCCCTATCTGCCGCGACGAATATTTGGTGTTGGATCACAAAAACACCAAGCTACTTGAACAGTTTATATCCCAGTATACAGGACAGGTATGTATCTTGGTAGGTTTATTTATAATTTACTTATGTGGCTATTATCATTATGTAGACCTGCCTGTACCTCCTCATAAGCTATATTCTTTATCCTACTAGTATTTTAGATGTAAAAGTGTGTTTGTTAGTTTGTCATGCAGCAACAAATCATAGGTGTCATAAGCTTGATGATATGTAGGATGCCGTGGGCAGAAGCTAGTTTCTATATAAATGGGTGTTGACACAGATACTTATGCTATAAGGAGCCATTACTAAGAGTGATGTCAAAAGCTTGTTTTATGTTGTAATTTGAGCAACAATATGATTCGTGATCAGTAGACTGACCTCATTCACAGCTCAGTTGGTAGTAACTCTTTGCTTTATTGTGGTTTTAATTTCCACCTGATAGAAACATTTGTGTGATGGACATGGCTGTTTGTTCTGAGTCTGGGTGATATGTATTATAGATGTGTATTTACAAAAAAAAATGTATCTAAGTATATCAGTAATCTAGTTCCCATAGTACAAACTTTGCTTAATTTAAGGCTAGATGGCGATGTGTAAAATGTCCACCAATATTTATATAATAATACTAGCTGCTTGCCCCAGCTTCGCACGGGTGGTACCTGGATAAAAAGTAGCCTATGTGTTATTCTGATATATTCATTTTAATCCGTTTAGTAGTTTTTGCGTGAAAGAGTAACAAACATACACAACCACTCACAAACTTTCGCATTTATAATATTAGTAGGATAATAAATGCATTACTAAGAAATATTTTGTTACAGATACTGGACCCTTTCAAAACTGGCCTCTGTCAAAAGAAGAACAAAGAACTTCTGGTTGCAATTGAAAGGGCTTGGGATCAGGGCTTGCTAAAATATGATGTGCCCTTCAGGGAATATGACTATACATTGTATAACAAGTCTGTATAATTTAATGTAATAATATTAAGTAGTAGGCACCATTAATGAATAAATACCGTTAGTAACAATTTGAAACTACAGCTAAACCTTAAAACAAGTTATCCCGAAAAAAAACATAGCCAGATCTATTGCACAATATCATTTAATTTATAATTCAAATACAATAAGTATATATGGCACATTATATGCTACATAAATTTCATTCTAAATACAGTCAATAAAATATCTTTTATAGCTAGTCCCCCACCATGCAACAATGCACCCATCAATATAAAAAACCGGCCAAGTGCGAGTCGGACTCGCGCACGAAGGGTTCCGTACTATTATCTATAAAAACGGCAAAAAAATCATGTTTGTTGTATGGGAGCCCCCCTTAAATATTTATTTTATTCTGTTTTTAGTACTGTCTGTCTGTACTAACTGTCTAGCTATCATGGTTCATGAGATACCGCCCTGTGACAGACAGACGTACAGCAAAGTCTTAGTAATAGGGTCCCGTTTTTACCCTTTGGGTACGGAACCCTAAAAAGGCTATTAGTACCTACTGCAAAGTAAAATGGCATTTATATGGCAACAAGGAAGCACCAGTTATTTGCTTATGTAAAATTATCCATTATTTTTGTTCTGTTTCTTTGCAGAAGCAACTCCCCTATGAGTGAGGATTTTTCTCTCTCCAAAATGGTTATCCTCTCGTTTTTTCGATTCACCTCCTGAAAAGCGTAAAATGTACATAAAAATAAAATCAGTATAATCAAAGGTACCAAATCCTAAATATTTATGAAATCAAATGAAATAGGATCACAACTATAATATCCAAATATGGTGAACATAAACATCTATTCAGATGTTCAGATACTTGAAGATGACTAAAGGGGGTAGTCAGGGGCACGTCCAAACACTAGCATTCCACTGTGACAGGATGCAAGCCCGTCGCTGCTTACAAGAATACTAACTGGTTTCCCTAAGATGTCTTCCCTCACAGTTGTAAGCACATGTTGATGCACATATAATTTATTTGAACAGAAGATTCCATTGATGCTTACTTCCCACTCGGTCAACACTATTTTCGAGTAGTGACGGAGTATTTAGGCTGCTCAAAGCCCTCCGTTATGCCTTGACTACTTTTAAAGCCGGTATCTTCACATTAGCGTGCCCTCGATCAAGCGCCTATCAGTCGATACGACACACAAAACTACTTAGGTAGTAGAATGCGTCTAATCTTAAAATGAACGCCCCTCCAATGTTTACGCTCTCATACAAAGTAGGTGTAGACGCAACACATACGAATTGGATGTTCTCATTGGTTGTTCAATTTACATTATAATCGACACACGCAAACAAGTAAAGGTTGTCACTTGTCATAAGTATTTTCTTTCTTACATTGAAACATTACGTTTTGTGGAGGGGCGTTTATTTTAAGATTAGACACTACCTCAGTCAGCATCCGGTTCTGCGATCGTAGCCCTGAGGCATTGGGCGCGTTGGCGTGATTTCCTGAGAGCGTTGAGGAGGGCAGCGCCAGATTCATGTGTAGAGACAGTGGGCCGTGCCGCCAACCAGCAGCTAATGCACCCAGTTGCCGGTTTAATTCGCACACTCGCGCCCTTAGCAGTTCCAGGCGTTCTTGGTGTGCTTCGCTCCACGGCTCCTGGAACAAAACAAATGTGTTTTTTTTTCGGATGTGCTTTATGGGTTATAGATAGGTAGCAGGTAGGTACTTACTATTTAGGTTTGAGGTTTGTTTAGAACTAACCCTGAATAATTGGGTACGTACTTTTTAAAAATTAAAATTGTTTCGACCAATCGAAATGTCAAGAACCGATAATATTAGTTTTTTTAGTTTTATGACGCAACTATTAGTTTTACATAAAAAACCTTGGACTATTCGCTAGGTACACAATAGATAAAAATCATTGGTCAACCTACATTAAAAAAAAATATATATAAAGGTATACGTGTCGAATTGAGACCTGACCTTTTTTTGCCGGTTTATTAGCCCTACTGGCGCCAAATGTGTAAATCCGGCTCTGCTCTAAAACTCACCACATATGCTCCCATTCTACCGGCATAACGCATTTTGTCCTGAACTTCTGCTAATTGCTTTAGGTACCACTCTCGTGCCTCTTCTACTGCTGATAGCCCTTGCAACAGCACATCCTTCTCTTGTTCAATCTGTTTCATTCGTTTTAGAAGATTGTAGTCTACTCCATTATGTAAAGTGTGGCGCCGTGGTTCTCGTCTCCGAGATGTACGACGATATTGAGATTGTGTGTCGTTAGAAGATCTTCCATCCCCAAGACCCCTACTCTGTTCTTCCATGGCGTGTGATAGATCTTCATAATTCATTTTAATTCCTACCTCCATTGTAGAATCAAATACGATTTCCTCTACTGATTTGTAACTTTGCCTGGTTGGCTCCTTTCTTTCAATAGATTGCTTTTCCAGTCGGGGAGGTTTTGGAGGTCCATAAATCCTATGAGCGTTTTCTTGCTTCAGTGCAACGATTGCACTATGCTGTGGTGGTTCTTGGACGATCGTTTCCTTTCGCCCTATTAACTGTGGCATACTAATTGTGCGATGCTGCGACGAGTTTTCTGAATTGTTCAAATTATTCCAATTTCTATTATGGTTCTGTGTGTCATTTGAATCTAATAAAGGAGCTGATGGGGGGCGATGAACTTGTGCGCTGGTCATATTTTGCGGATGTAATTCTGTATCGTCGCTTAGTCTATCTGCTTTACATGAAGCATGCTCTGCTTGATTGCGCAAGAGGCATATTCGGAGCCCTGAACAGAACCGTTCAAACGTTAACAAACCGTCGTGGGAGGCGACTTTTTGTAAGCTCTCAATCACACCGCGAGGTAAACCTTTGGTGCGGTCATCTCGCCATCGGTTTTCGATGTCTGTTACTTTAACGTATCCAGTACGTTTGTCGTCCATGATATCGAATAGTGTTCTCATCGCAGATACAAACTGCTTTGGCAAAGAGTCCATATTGAATATTGTAACTTGGCTCATGATCATGATATTTTTTAACGTTCCTAGTTAACGACCAGACGCCTATAATATTCATGCACATCCACTGTTCATTTACCGGAGTTTAAAATGCAATAGGACAATATGAATTCACAATTAAAACAAACTTTAATCAATAGGTGCTCTCCGATAACACAAAAACCACTAGATGCTTTACGGAATTAGTGGGCCCGCGGCGGCGTCCACATTATGTGGACACAAATCTGGCTGTTAAACGGTAGATGTGTGCTCTGCTGGGTCGTGGGCACACCTATCGACTAGCGGGAGGGAATTCGCGAACGTGTGCGAGAGGGGGAACCGGTCAGACCACATTTCGGCCACTTCAGCGCGGTTAGCGGGCGGGGTCGGCGAGGTTTTGAGCAGGTAGGCGAAGGATAATGTGCTGACTACATTACTTACTTCTATACGTGGAAACAAATTGCGGGCAGGAGCGTTTTGTAATGAATGATCCCACGACAAAAGGTAATTACTTGCTAAATTAATTAATTAATCGGGTTTCTGCATCATTATACACCTTTATCACCTCACCTGGTTCTTGGCCAAGGATAATGCATCTAAAGTGCCATAATATGCCCACCTGTTTTATGAGTATGTATTAGATATTATAATACTAGCTGCTCGCCTCGGCTTCGCACGAGTGGTACCTGGGTAAAAAGTAGCTTACTTAAGTGTTATTCTGTTGTATAAGCTATAATACTGTAAAGTTTAATTTTAATCCGTTCAGTAGTTTTTGCGTGAAAGAGTATCAAACACTCACAAACTTTCGCATTTTTATTATTAGTAGGATATGAACCTACCTATATCATAAAAATAAACCTATCTAATAAATGGGTTTAGCTACCCTATAAGACCCTAATGTACACATGAAAGCAATAAAAACTTTGCACTTGAACTAAGTTTCTCTCGTTTCGAGAGAAACCTAGCACATAATTATTTTAAATCAAAATAATTGGTGTTATTCTCAATTAGGTATGTAGAGGTAGGTACCTACCTACCTATTCGATGTTTAATTTGAATTCAAATAGTTAATTCAAGGGAGAATATGAGTAAACGTAGGTGATTAGGTATCAATTATTTTGCTATGGACCTCGGGCCCTAGAGAAATACCTTTATTATCATAACAGGGTCATATTTTTTATACCTACCTAGGTATCTACCAAGTATCTTCGTTAGATTAATAATTCTTTGTAGTTATCCTCGGTGACGTGGTGCTCCAATTGCAAGAAGAGCGGGTTCAATTTATGCAAGCAACGTCTGCAAAAAGTAGACATACTTATTTGTTACCTTCATAAATTCCGTTTCGGCTGTTATACAGCCAGCGACAAAAACCGTTTACAAATTGCCAAACCCTACACTAGCAAGCTACAACTAGCAAGAAAAGTAGCTGATTTGCTCTGGAAACTTATTTAGGCGAACATGGTAGGTAGGTAAAGGAGAATCTATCTGTGTCCCAGTAGACTACGTATAAAAACTAAAGGTGTTAAAAAGATTTTTTTGTGTAGGACAAAAAACGCAAAATTATTGAAGAAATACTATTTTTCAACAGATTACATAACTATATATATTTTTTAAATCGATAAAAATCTGAATACCTACTCATTAAACAGGTGTCAGGCAGTTGTCAAACATACTTGTCAAAATTGTCACAACTTGAATGTGAAAATTGATGGTTTGGATTTATTTGGTTTGTGTCTCTGTGCTAGTCGTGCTGTTTGCACTGTGCAGTGAAATGAAAAGTTTTATTTTCTATTTTTTGATTATTTTTACGTAGATATCAGATGCTTTTTGCATAAATATGAGCAATACGGAAAACAAGACTGAACTACATGAAGTGGGCGATGCAAATGGAAATTTAAATGCCGACAAAACGCGACCAGGGTGGGTAAAGTTTGACGATGAAACTCCTCGTGATTTTCCTCTGCCATCAATTGAACCACCGCAAGAAACAGCTACCGCTGGCGTTGTGGCGGGTACGTCCGCTCAGTCGTCACCAAGATTACCTGCGGTAATAAATACAGAAACAATCCAAGTTAATTTCGATCGAGGGGATCGAAACGTTGATGTGTCACAAAATACCTTGTCGAAAAATGTCGAGTTCGTCAGCATACGTCAAGGATTTTGTAAGTGTGCTAATTAATTTATAATACAATGTCGTTAAAAAATCCATGTCACTTGAAATTATGTATTTACAGGCAATGGTGATATTATTGTGACTGTGCTACCAGTAAATACGAGATGGCCTTGGGTTACTGCTGCACATTTTCGACCAGAACTTGTGCCGGAGGAGTTGATGGCTCAAGGTTTAACTGTGAGTAGATAAGAAAAAGTACTTACTTACAAAACTGAAGCTTTCGTCTACCATGTTTGACTGACAAAATAGTATTTCAAATAATTATTATCACATCCCAAATGTTACAAACCAATGGGGATTCAAACCTGTGGGTTTGACCTTTCTCAAAAACCTAAAAATAAATAAGCAAAATCATTTTTTATAATTGTTTTCCATTACATAATAATAGTTATTACAAAAGTATTAGTATTTACAAAGTGTGTTTTGTACTTAATTAGCAACTGCTTACTTTTTTTCAGCTTACTGTTGAAGAATATGTTCATGCTTTGGAACTGCTTGTGAACGATGCTAGGTTCAGACTATACAACATTTGTTACAAGAGAGTTCTTGTCTGCTGGATAACACTTGCATTCCTTGTACTCTTGGCTCTCCTATTCTCTGGACTTACTGGACTCACTCTATTCTCGCTTGGAGTTCTATGGCTGGTCCTAAATGCAGCAGCTATATTTCTCTGTATGTGGATTAAGCTGAGACTCTCAAAAGGGTTAGAGCAGTGCTTGGCTCGTGTAAATAAACTACTGAATAAACACAAATTAATTCTGGCCCTCGATGATAGAGGAAAAATATCATGTCACAAAGTTAATCTATGCTTTATTTATTTTGATTCGGAGCCATGTATCGCTCACCTGCAGCAATTCATAGATAGCGAAGAAGGAAAAACTATAATGAAAGGCTGGGAACAGAGACTTGATGTGGTTGCAACTGACATTGTGATCCAAGGAAGTCAGTCAACCAGATTATCTCGAAAGCAGGTATGATGTCATTCTCATTAACATTAACTATGTACTTATCAATTCTTATTTTGCTTATGTATGCTTGATAGTGCTGTGGTAAACATCATAAAACCCCAAGTCTATAGATCATGTGATTTTATTAAACCTTTTTGTATGCTTTTCATGAGATACATTAATAGAACTAGTAATATGTTTTGGTTATAAAATATCATACTTATGATGACCGTTGTTGGTATGTTATCCTCCATGAAGTCTAGATTGTCCATGTTCAAATTGCATTGTCTAGTTTTACATGTTGTGCCATACCTTACAAATTCTGATAAAATAACACAATATTTGTTACCATGTACATAATATTATATATTTTTAAATTTATTATCTTGTTTAAACATGAATTTATTATTGATAAAATTATTGAACTGATTAATAATAACTAACAAATATTGTGCATTATTATACTTATTAATATTATTGTGCATGATGCATGCAAGTGGTTACGTTTTGTAAATTTTTGTCAGCAAGGGTTGTTCTGATAGGTTTTCTGGGATTTTAAGATAGACATGATTGTAGTAAATAAAAAAAAAATAGATAACAACATCACCAAATAACATGATTATTTATTAAAAAGATTAGCTGTTCTGACAGATGTTTTCTTGTCAAATTAATAGACTTCAAAATTTTCTTTTCCAAGAATCTTCTGACAATAACAAATACAACAAAAAAAGAATTAGCAAAATCATTCCAGCCGTTCACAGGTGATACTATGATGACCAAGGGAAATAGGAATTCGTTTTTATATAATAGAAGATTATACTAATGATATATTGAGATAAGAGATAATTATACAGCTGCAATCATTGAAGGAAAAAACTTGAAAACTTTTAGTATATTTTTAACATTAATAAATTTACAGAATTTATTCCTTAGAGGTTGAGGTTGAGGGGGATAAAAAGTGATGTATATGTTTGTATAAAACTAAGGATTAATACTTTTTACATAAAAAAAGAAACTACCTTAAAAAAAAAAAAAAAAAAATTTGGTTTTAAGTAGGTACTTTTTTAGATACATTTACATCACTATCAGTCAACTAACTCTTACTCATACTTTAAGGTACATAATATTGTAAATTAGTGTGAGTAAGTAGACTCATGCATCCTGATTCATTGGAAAGTTTAGTTTGTGTGACTGTCATACTAATGAGTGATGTAGGTATTGTATAATATTTATCTTGGCTAGCTATTAGTTAACCCAGTTTTTTCTCTCTAATAATATTATTTCCTATTAAGATGCTAAACATTTGATAGTTTTGTAGTTTGTCTTACTTTGTGAGCACTGTAGTTTCTATAACATAGTAAAATAGACTAGCGTTAACAGTGTTTGTGGGTAATGGTGGTACGAATGTGCAGGGTATGGCCGAGCAGGTGTACCTCCGGTACCTGCAGCGGTGGGGCAAGGACTACTTGCGTCGCCGACTGGACTGGACACTAGACGAGGAGGGTGGCAACCCAGCTTCACCCAGACATCTGACGCATGCCTTCTGCCCGTGTCAGTACGCTGAGGAGATATTGCGGAACAAAGAGCCCAAAGATATGCGAGCCTGTTGCCCACTCTGCAACAACTGGCTCAGGCGACGCGGTCTCGACTGACCAAATCGCTTTCCGCTTGGCAAGTCATCTACACACAATTTTTTTATAACTTTTGCTTTTTATCCGGCACTTGTAACGGAAGCAATTTTGAGGTCATTATTAAGTACATAAATCAAGATTACGTTTATCAAGTACAACCAAACAACAAACCATCCAGCAATTTTTATTATAATAATAATCATTGGTTGTTTCGTTTTTTTTTAAAAGCTACTAAAACTGCAGAAACTATAACCCTATTTCTGACTGCAGCGGTATGATATGAACAATTTGTTGCAGGAAAGAGGGGTGCTTCTATATCTGCGCTACGTCGGGCGCTGGGGAGCGCATGCTGTTAAAAACAGACTGAATCTCTGCAGCTCAGTACCAGGCCGGCATGGTGAGAAATATGTTTGTCCCTGTCAGTACATAGAAGAGCACCTCCAAATAAAACCTCCGGCAGGTATTGCCAAGTTTTTCATATTACCTAATCAAAGCAGCAGTATACAGCTATATTAATGGATATTTAATATGTATGTTAATATATAGTATGTTATAGTTATGTATTTACCACTATATACATATGCAGAGGGCCAATAGTTTGGTTTACCACTCGGAGTGTTTAATTTACATGTCATTAATTTATTATTGGTGTTATTTTTTAAAGATTGTAATTCAAATGTGGTAAACCAATTTTATGGGCATTCTAAATGAGTAAGTACTTATGCAAAACTAAGTACCCAAGTACGTTTACCTATTTAAACCCAAACATGTAGGAATTGTCTATTTATTTAAAGTACTTTAAAATATAGTTACTTAGGTTTTTAAACTTAAGTATACCGAATCCGTCCCGAAATTGTATTTTTATATTAGGCTAAAATTAAACAGTTAAAATTAGGTATCTAATTTTATAAGAACTTAAAAAAAATATATTAGCTCCACTAAATAATATCAGAATGAATTTACGTGCCTTATGTTATTACTGTGTACATTTTATTGCTATTTAATTTACTACGCTTTTGAGGTGATCAACCAACAAATGTAAATATTATATATTTCCTACAAAATATGTACAATAAAAAATCAAGCAAAATTTTGGCTGGAGTTAAGTAAATTATTTTCGAGAGATTTACAAAATGAAGTCGTTTTATGACTGCGTCCTGGTTGCTTGACAAATTAGACTTTTAAATTTTATTGTTAAATAGCTCAAGAAATTCAAAAATTCCATGGTATTTATCTTCGTGATTGAATTAGAATTTAGGATAATCTAAAGTCACCGACATAGCCCAGACGATTCGCAATAGAGGTTGCTTAGAGTGCAGGTTGCATTCTACGGCCGATAGGTATAATGATGATGTTGATGTATTGTTATTTATTTACATAGGTACTATACTTTAGTGGCCATAAATATCAAAGTATTATTTTTCGATCTTACATTTCCTATTTGAATGTAGGTATGTACATTTTTATTAGATAGCCATTGCTTTATCTATCATTTTCAAAAGTAGATAGGATTATTATAACGATAATTATTAGGTAGCAACGTCGATCAGCATTATAATATATTTTCAGCAAAATTATAAAATAACTAGCTGACCCGTGCCCGCTTCGCTGTGCGTAAGACATTTCTAATACCATCGTTGACTTTTTTGTAGACGTTTTTAAGGTGTACAATACTGTAGTACATTATTTTGATATATCTCGTGGGGTTCAGCCAGCATTTGCAATGTAAGCGCAAAAAAATGTGTTTATTTACGACATCACATTAGAAACCTCTAAAATTATCAGTGTTTCTCTACTATATTATGCATGTATTATACATATAAACCTTCCTCTTGAATCACTCTGTTTATTAAAAAAACCGCATCAAAATCCGTTGTGTAGTTTTAAAGATATAAGCAAACATACATACAGACATACATACATATTACATACAGACGCGGGAAGCGGAAAGCGACTTTGCTTTATACTATGTAGTGATAATTTCCGCAGCATACGCGATATAAAGATTTTCTTGGATTTTTTTATCACACGTTGGGTTACATTATCGAAGTTTTCATACGGATCCCTAATAGTTAGACATATGGTATTGTTGACTTATTTGTAGATATTGATGTCTTCTTTAAAACTGTAGCACATTATTTTGCTCTATTGTCAATAATTTCCGCAGCATACGCGATATAAAGATTTTTTTGGATTTTTTATCACACGTTGGGTTACATTATCGAAGTTTTCATACGGATCCCTAATAGTTAGACATATGGTATTGTTAATTTATTTGTAGATATTGATGTCAATAATTCCCGCAGCATACGCGATATAAAGATATTTTTGGATTTTTTATCACACGTTGGGTTACATTATCGAAGTTTTCATACGGATCCCTAATAGTTAGACTTATAGTATTATATTTTTTTTGTAGATTTAGATGTTTTCTATAAAACTATAGTACATTACTTTGCTCTATTGTCAATAATTTTCGCAGCATTCTAATGGTAAAAGAATTTTTTGAATCGGTTCAGTAGTTTCGGAGCCTATTCGATACAAACAAACAAACAAACAATCAAATCTTTCCTCTTTATAATATTATATAGTATAGACATAATATTTACTTAACGTTTATTGTGCTAATTAAGCATGACAGCTTGCAATACAGAATATAATAATACAAAATGTAATTATTTACAGAAACGATTTTAGTTTACAGCCAAAGCATTATTCGATATTGGATCATTATGGATCGATTCGGTAGCAGAAATGGTAGTTAGTTATTTTCAGGTGCTGCTCCAGTATGCGAAAAGTGAGTCGTGTAGGTACGACAGACGCACCTCATTTTGAGGTATATGTGGTTAAAAATACTGTCCGGTGCCACAATACATATTTACCTTTAGAATGAGTTTCCACATACGCGGTGCTGCGCTGAGCTGTCAGAGCGGAGCGGTCCAACCACAGCGCTCGACATTTTTAAACTCGAATATTTGAGCACTGTCATTGGTTCGCTCCGCACAGCTTAGCACAGTTTCGCGAAGGTAGAAGCTCACCCTAATAAATATATATGTAGTGAGCTAGTTAGCACTAAAGTTCGTACGCTACACTGCGCACACCTTGCCGCATGAAAGTAGTATAGTACGCACTTTACGAGGACTGCATGTACCTAGTGCTTGCCTAGTAATGTGTGTGTGTGCCACCTTTGTGTGAGTACTTAACTTAAGTTAAACATACTTTCACTATTATATTATCTAGCATAATGTTAATAAAGTATTCAAGTATATAAAACCGTATTTAATCTTAAAAAGTATTACAATTCGATTTATTTTATGCGGTTAATATTTTCATCTACTTGTAGCTTGCTGAAGTATTGTCCGCATACTACATATTTAAATTTTTTGAACGTTTTAATTGTATATTTACATTATTTTAACGTTTTAATTGTGTATTTGAAGAGTACCTATCTACCTATTTATTAATTGTTTTCTAAGCACTTAAAATGCATTAAGATTGTATGCAGCTCAGCTATATACCTTTTATGTTCAAAAAATTTAATTATATTTCACTTTTTAAAACAAATTGTTAGTCATAAAAACATAATGAATATATTAGTACTTATTGTAGGTATCTAGGTACGAAGCTATAAAGATACATTCTGAACATATCTTTCGACTTATTTAGCAACAGTTTTATGAAAATTTTGTAAAACCGCAACTGTAACTATATCTACTAATTTTACGTAGTTTAAAAGTGTTACATACCCAATGTACATAACTATGGCTTTATCTTAAGATTTAACGTTGTGATTGAAAATAAAACATTCCGTCCGGATAGTGAACCCCATATTTGATTAGTACCTATCTCGCATGTACTTATTTGTATTAAGTATAAGATTTTATTATATATAAAACTACACTTATTTACCAACACATTTTGTGTAATTTTTGTTGAATTGTACATTATAATCTTATTAACGATGTATGGACTTTTTATTTATTGACCCACCAATCGTCAATCAATAATTGATTCTGCTCCCCTGGTACACTTTTGTTTTGTGTCGTTTTTTTTTCACTAAAATCACTTGAAATTAAAACGGTTTTAATTGGTTTTAATAAAACCAGTCTAGGGGTGAACTGTCGCAAATTCCCATGAAAACAAGCATATTGGCAATTTCTTATTTTAAATACGAATATCTCCTACCATGCTGTCTGTGGAATAGGGCTAGCAAAAGGAAATCAATCTACAAAAACGAGTTGAATTGTATCACAGAAAATTTAATTACAAAATTCAAAATTTAATGGCTAATTTACATACCTGCTATTTTAAACTTAAGTTATAATACCTATATTGGTTTAAAAGTTTAAATCTAACATTTTCTCTACGACATAGAGCCAATCATGCCTGAGGTCAATAATTTTATCACAGAAAATAAAATATAAATGTAATAAAATAAACAATAAATCCTAAAATCAATACTAGTAAAATAGACACCACACTCAAAATATTCCTTTGTAAATTACAAAATATTTTTATTTCGTAAAATATTAGTACCTATAGCCTAACATAGCCATTTGCATCAATTATTTTCAAAATTGTTTTTTTTTTAAACCTATATGTGCCATTTGTTTTGCAAAATAGGAGCGAATTGAATATTTACTGCAATAGATTACGCACAGTTTAGAAATCAGTAATTTTATTATTTTTATACTTACATATACAAAAAGACCATTAGGAACCTAGCCTCAAGGGCCTCAACAATGTTAGGTGCTAAATAAAATTACAAGGTTATGCAAAGACCCAAACAATATCCAGGGTGTTATAGGGATAGCATAAAAAAATGTGTGGATAATGTCGTCTTTTTCAATATAAAAAAATACAAAATAAAATTATGGTAATTCATTTTAAGGCCCTGTATGTTTTCAAAAGGAAATGGGTATCAAGCTTAACGCACATTACATATTAAGATTGGATTAATCACATTAGAAACACGATCCGAGGACTATACAGATATACTACCACAAATACCCTTTTTAAGTTTGACTGGACTATCATGTCAGCTGATTGTAACTCTGCCTTCTGCGTCGTGTATTGTGTAGGTACGACTCCCACCAAAAGACATAATAAATAAATAAATATTGGCGGACTTTACACACAGCGCCATCAAGACAAACATATAAATGTTTGATTTGTGTCTGGGTGTTAATTTAATGTAGAATAAATTTCATATATAATTAATTCTATCAGATACCTTACTCCTATAGAACAAACGGACTTTGCTTGGTTTGCAGATATATGGCGCTGTGTAAAATGTCCTTTTAGAAACGTATACCTATTTAAAAATAGGGTATGAGTAATTCCCTCGGATCGTGGTTATATTTTCTAACTAACGTAACATAGCACAAAGTTTTGATACATTTTGAAACAATAAAAAAGTAACTAAAAAAATAATACATTGTTTTTTATAAATTCGTTGATGTCATCTACTAAGCATCATCTCGGCGAGTTTTTTTCGAGCTCCCCTTAGAATCACCCGCCGGGAATAGTCCGCGAAAGGAATGCCTTTGTTCTTTAACTTGTGATTCTTTATCAAAAGAAGCGATGAGGTTTCGCTTAAGTTTTTTGTCGGCGGCTTCGTCTCTAAGATCTATAGAGGAAGCCAGGGATTCAAGGGATGTGACGGTGGATCGCCCTTGCATCTTGCTACGGAGGGTTAGGTTAAGGTAAGGTTTGTTGGCTGTCTCGTCTGCGCCGGCGGCTGTGCGGGTTGACGAGGAACTCTCGGTATGGGGCAATTCGTCCAATGCAGCTTCACGTATGAAGTCGCGTTGCGACTCACGCGCCTCCATCAGGAATATGCTCTCCTGTTTACGAAAAATTAAGTTATTAAACTTACAATTCAAAAGGTAATTTACTATTACAGTTATAGTGAAGGAAAAAAGTAAAAAGTATTTTCAGACAGCATAATTTTAGAACAAACTTAGGTACCAGTTATCTACCAAAGCTCTAAACATTGTTCAAAATAATATTTGCAAATTATTATGCATATTTCCTGAGCGTGTATGTATATTATCAGAGTTTGCCTGTAGCTTGCACAAAAGTATGCGAGTACCTACTAGTGAAGTGAACCAGGGTGACAGAAAACAATTTTATTGGTGAAATGATTAAAGTGTAAATGTACTGAATATTAGAAGTATAATAGGATTTTTTGCTAAAAAATAGATTATTGCATTACTAGTATTGTGATTAGTACGACATAACTATTGATTTTGAGACGAGGACGTCGCGAGTCGCGACGTTTTGACGAAACGTCGAGAAAATATATTAAAGCTAATGCCGGAAACACACTTACGTGTCGTGGCGTGGCGCGACACGCCACTAGCTAATCGCTTTCATACATTTAGTATGGTTAGAGACATATTTGCGTGTCGTGTCGTGTCGCAACGCATCTGTCGTGGCGCCGACTGCTCGCCACCGATTGCGCCAGAGCGGTGGTGGGGGTTATGACGCGACACGACACAACAGGCAAATGTGTTTCTATACTGGCGCGTGCCTCGTGGCGCGAACACCTAGCAGACATATTTAATCCCACCAAAAACATTCTGTAAAAAACTAGCCAAGTCTCGATGGAGCTGCTTGTTTATCTCTAAAAAGTAATGAAATCTAGACAAAGTCGTGTCAAGTCTGAGGTTCTTTACTGCGATTTCTTTATTATTATAGAATGTTGTGTGACTTGGCCGTTGAAGAGTACACAAGGGTATAAAACCAGGTGCTCCATGACACCATTGCACCAATCTGTCGCCAGAACCGCTACCCATTAACGATGGAAAATTGCCACCAGGTACTCCAGATCTTCGATTATCCTAGCTTTTATGGTTTTCCCTTTATGTGGCCATTAAACCCTAACTCTGTACTAAATTTCAGCTCTCTGAGTTTATGGGAAGTACTAGTTCTATTCTGATGATCATGAGTGAGTGAGTGAGTGTCTGTCTAAAATGCGAAACTTTGCTTTCGCTTAACTTCGTAACTAAATGACCTACAGACTTGAAATTTTGGATTTTAAGTATGTGATTATGGCTTACTGGATGACGAAAATTTCAGCGTTCTGGTCTTATCCAGAGGTTCTCAAATAGGGGCCTGAAAATGCGGCGAAATGGTTCCAGTAAAGGATGGTACGGCAGTGTTTGCTTCGCGCTCGACTTGGCACTGCCGTGCCCCCAAATTTAATTTGCAGCATAATGATTGACGACCTTATTGAACTTGTACGTCAACGAACATTTTTTTTTACCCTCTAGGAGTTTCATTGCTAAGAGAAATTGAAGGTTTTCATCAAAATTACTATCCAAATCAGAAGAAAACATTATGTATGTTTGAACCCTGCAAAGGTTCGTTATGTTCTGTTCAGAAAAAACGCCAGAGCGCGACACGACACGACACGTTAGCGTGCACACTCACCGTCACGACAGCAAGCATCACGACACGTAAATGTGTTTCCGCCTTAATACGTGATAAAGACCCGTGTCAAAATCAATAGTTATTGCATTGTCACGAAAAGGTATACTATGCCGTAATTAACTAATCAGTACCATGGAATATTATATTTATAAAATTTCGCTCCAAAATTCTACGAAAACATACTTACTAGCAGGTGAAGTCAAATAGAAGCTTTAATTGGTTTAAAGCTTCTAAATAGAATGTCATGCAAATAGTTATGGTTTTTATTTACCCTTTTAATACAATTACCAGCTCATTTCCAGTTAAATGGCGCCTGGCATTTTTAAAACAAGGAATTTCATTCAATTAGTTAATTAGAAGTTAATGAATCGAGTTATAAAAATAACTTGTGTGATGAAATATACAAGTACAGTCGGCTGCAGAAGTTGTTTACTATTTCGGAATATATAATCTATTTATTTTTAAAGCTGATGACAGTTTTAAATTAATTGATTAAACATATTTATTGCTAATCTATAAAGTACTAGCTCCCGCCCGGGATTTCGCTCGCGTGGTAATTTGAATTTAGCCTATTTGCCATTCCCGGGCATAGACAATGTATATTCCAAGTTACATCCAAATCAATTTGGTTGTTTGAGTGTGATTGAAGCATAAACATCAATACTGTTACCTTGATTTCCTTAGTGGTGTACTGGTCAAGTTTGTCGTATATCACAGCATGCAAACCCATCTCCTTCAGTTTCTTGATAGTATTTTTATCATTGTTGTCATCACCCCAACAGAATATTACTAGACCGGCGTCCGTAGCGTGTTTTACCTGAAAACATTATAAAACATTTTGTGAAACAAACGCATTATATTATGTTCAAAAGCATAAAGTTCAAAGTTTTTTATTGTGGTCTTTAAGTAGGTATTTAAATAAATTTGGTATCAACATGAGCCCGGTTAGGGCATTGCAAAACATCACTTAGCCAATAAAACTGTAATATGAAATTATTTAACTAAAAAATATTACTACGTCGGCGGCGTAGGTACCTATCTACTTAACTACCTATAATAATACTAGTAACACGACTGTAATTCCCAAGTACGGTAGACCTCCTCCTCTCCAGCTTAGATATTTTGATGATATCTAATGGGGGTAGTCAGAGGCATGTTCAAACAACAGTTAGAATTACATACGTAACAGGTTGCAGGTCCATCGCGCCTTTATTCATGATAACTTATGTCATGTTATGTCGCCCTTTTATGAAATACTCGTACCTGCGTCGGATCTCGTAGCAAATCTTCAGTGTGGACAACAATGCCGAGGATATCGGAACTGACCGCGTTTTGTATAGCGGCCGGGATGGAGAGGCATCTAGGATCGCGGTACGGCTGATACCTATCGGTAGCACCCTGGAAAATGTAAAACAAACATGCATTATTATTGTTTTAGTAAAAAAAAACTGTGGTAACATCTGGAATGCAAACGCTTTCGATCATTTAAAATTCGAGTTGATGTGATGGTCAGTGACAAAAATACACAAGTTATAAATTTTTCATTCATTAAAAAAAAAAAAACTTTGTTCATTAACGATCTACCAACTTTTAATGTTGACTGTACCTACATACAAAAAAATGTTCTAGCAAAAGAAGCTCTGATAGGTGGATACTTACAACTGTCAGGAACATGACTGGGTATTTGTTCTGCTTGTATCGGACCATAGTGCAGATGTCGGGGTTGAAACACGAGAACACTATGCGTCGCTCTGCAGCGTGCAGTAGCACCACTTCGAGGATCTGAAACGATTTTCAAAAACTTTTATTTAACTTCTATGGGGTCATCGAAAATATCTAGGGTGAAAAAAAACTAGGTTACCATTGTTATTGTTACCATACTCTTGTTTGGTTTCAGTATGATACCTACCTAGATAAAAAGTAGTCTTTAGGCTATCCCAAAACATAGGCTATGTATATTCCAAGTTTCATATATTTCACACTTCCGGAATTGTAATAAAAGTAGGAATATGATTTGGATATTTAAGGGTACAAAGTTATAGTATGCAAATGCCCTAACAAAGACACTGTGTGAATATAAATATATACTTTTCACTTTGAGCCTGTAGGCAGCATGACAAGTTATTTGGTAGGTATAATACCTTATCCACGTATGTATTCATATCGAATGGATTATTGAGCTCGAAAGTGCCGTCACTCAATTCCATAGTCCATTTCAACTCCACATTGAATCCGACATGGATATCGATGGTCTTCAATGTCTCTTCCAAAGTAGGAAATGGTTGGTGCTCCTCTAAATCATCGTCGTTAAATAGTATTTCGTGACTACGACCTTCAACTAAATGATACACCTAAAATAATAGGAAAGGATGGTTGATTAGTAAACATACGCTTAGCAACATTGTCTGGCTTGAGTAAAAATTCAACTACCTATGTGTGAGAAACATTTTTAAACCTATGTTCTAATAAAACATTTTTTTTTTACATGATCAAGAAGGGATAAAAATTTAAAAATATTGGTCGACATTATCACATATCGCCATCTAGTCCCAAACTGAGCAAAGCAAAGCTTGTACTATGGGAACTAGATAACTGATAGAATACTTATAAATATACCTAGGTACTGTTTTTTTGTAAATACATTCATATAACACCCAGACACAGAACAAACATCTATGTTTAACACACAAAGGCAGAGCTACTACCAACTGATCTGTGAGGCCAGTCAATATATAAAAATAATGGGGCCCATGTTGAGAAACTCTGTACAAATATGTTAAGACCATTGTACCAACTGGAGCAATAAATGAATATGAATATAATATGAATATTAGTGCATCTATCAAATCAGTTTAGGTCTGACTTTGAATTCATTGTTTTACATTCATAAGTATACCTTTAGTTTCTGTAGGTGTTCCAATGTCAAGTCCTTCACAGGTAACTCTAGCATTTCTGTAAACTCAATTTCCTTTTTTCTTTTCATTGATATACATACATAAAAATCATGATATATAACGGGTATCATATCTTTGCTTAGCTGAACGTCAAATTCAAGCAAGTCTGCTCCACTAGCAGCTGCTTTTTTAAGGGAAGCTATTGTATTTTCACGAATAGCATTTCCTCTGAAAATTATCACATGTTATCCAAAGAAATTTAGTTATTTTTTAAAGATATACCATAATTAGAAAAATACATTTAATTCAAGATATACCTACAATGTTTAAGAGCTGACCAGTTTGAGGTATCTCAACTTTCAATCCGAAGATGTGGGTTTAAATCCCAGAAGGGCATCAATGGATTTTTCTGTTCAAAAACAATAACATGTGCTCAAAATGGTGAAGGAAATCATGAGGAAACCACTTTGTATTCTTTTAAGCTGTGGTGGCTGAATGTGCCCTGCAGAATGTAGACTAGTTACATATTAAAGAAGAATTTAGGGAAATAGGACTCACTCTTTGGTTTTAAAGCTAGCACCAAGACCGCGATGTCCAACTTCCAGTCCAGTCCACGAAGGATCCCAGTGTTTAGCGTACGACACCTGCATATTGCATAGCTTGTTTTTCATTGGGGATATTATCAAGTATTCAATATTCACAGTCCCCAGCGGACGATGTTTTACATTGCAAGTTACAGGTAACTCAAGAATACCCTCTGATGGTTTGAACATATTTGGCAACACATAAGTATAACCCACATGGCAAGGTGGGTCCTCAGAGGATGCCCGGCTACTATACGAATAGAAATCTATCAAGTATGCAAGCCCCTTTGGAACCGGCGCTGAGATGTTAACAAGTAACACATCATTTGGTTTATACTCTCTACCAAATTGCTCTTGAGGTTTCAATTTGCAAATGGACGGATCATTATCAAGAGTAGCCACCTCAACGTAAACACCGTAAGGTGCTTCCATTTCCATTGTATCCATATTGTGTGAATCTTCCACAACTGTCTCAGACCCAAAAGATAGTTTTAACGGTGTTACCTTTATGTTCATAAGTCTACCAGCTAAACGACTCTTTAGCTTCAGTGGGTTATTGCAAAATTTCATCTGCACTGTGGTTTGTGTTGTAATCCAGCCAGTGCCAGCAAATTGTTTACCTTCATAGTCACCAAAAATATCTGTGATTGGGTGCCTCATATTTTCCTTTATAACCCGAGGGTGAATATTGGTTTCCCAACGCCGAACTATGATATCTTCGGTTTCTTCAGCTATCATGCATATGACATAGCGGTAGAATACTTCACATGTGTTGGGTATGATCACAGTTTTTGTCCACATGTCTGTGCCTTCTACATTATCTAACGAAACCATCTTGGTGTAGTCCCATTCACCAAGCTCTGAAGTATTTCCGGTTATAAATATTTTCTCCCGAGGTTCCGTATCCGGGGCAGACACCGTGAACAACCATTCTTGCGTAAGAACTTCGGGTTTTTCTTCGGGTTCCTTCACAGACATTTTCTTGGGGGGTTTAAATTTATGTCTTTTCTTGTCTTCTAAAAAAAACCAACGTTGCATTGTGTGTTTAAATGTTAGAAATAACAAAATAATAAATTCAGCCAGGTGTCAGAAATTCAGGATTAATTTTTGTATCTAATTGGATTATCAACATTACACAACACTCTGGATAGGTACCTACCTCCTTGAATGATCTGCCAAAAATGCTGATGCGTCAAACAGCCGTTCTCTGCAACTCTGCAATGCGTAGCAGTTTGTGTTGTGGTGATGCGATGCGATGCAATGCAAAGAGCATAATGCAATGAGCATTTAATCACTACGTTTGTGTGATGCTGAGGTTTATTCTATTTGTTTGCCTAAGTTGCCTACCTATTTGTACCTACATATATACATATTTATATTGTTTAAAATAAACGACACCTACCGAAATAAACACATTACCTAACTTAATTTCATTTCACTTGGCATCGATTTGATTTCAAAACCGAAATCGAATGCCAAAACGAAAACTATACCACGTAGTTAGTAATAATTATCTTTGATGATACAGTTACATTACAGTACGTCTACCTACTTATAAAATGATTTGATAATGCGTGTACTGATAGGATAACTGAACATAAATGCTCTTTGAACTGAACAGCTGTTCTGTCCACAGAACACTAGTATGTTATGTACCTGAATAGGACAACATTGACAACAACACTCTACCACTGAGTTACATCCCCGGTGTAGGACAACACTGGGAGGTTAGCTAGCAGACTGGGAGGCAAGGAACATAATACTCCAGGGAGCTGGGAGGTTAGCTAGCAGTTGAATGAACCACTATCTCGAAACTTCGGTTTTCATCGTTGGGCAAAGTTTTAAACAAAGAGGCATAACAGAGCAAACATTTTAGTAGGTACCTACTTACCTTTTTTGAGGTGTAGATAAAAAAATATTTGTTATGTAATGAATATGATTTTTTTATCATGGTTTTTATTATATAATCATTGCATTGCTCTCAAACAATACCAAAAAAAATAAAATTAAAATACTGCCATCTATTAGTGAGTAGCAAACACATCTCAATCGGTTAGATACTGCTGCCTATTACAGAGATGACACTACTGCTACATATTTTACATGAACATTGATTGGTTGGCTTGACCTTGATGTTTCTGTAAGTAGTACCTAAGTCATCGACTACATAGAGTCGATCGATGTAGTAAGTCCTGGTAAGTCCATCCAGTCGGTCGCCTCGACTCCGAGGTCACCTTAGAGGTGCCTTCGAGTCGTCGAGACTCGTCGCTACGGTATCGGAGCACTATTTAGGTATAGGTACCTACTACCGTATGGTCGCCGCCCTCTTGTTATGATAATGTTTAGAATCTAAGTAGGTAGGTATTTAGCTTACAAAGATTATTTTACCCTAAAATCCTAGTTAGTTCATATGGTAGGTACATCTACTCAGACTTACTTTTTATGGTCACATAATACCATAACCCTCTTAAAAATTTTGGTTGCATCCATTTGAATACTCGAAGCTTAGTGCGGGTGATTTTGCGAACTTTTTTCTCACTTGGTTGGTTAATGCAGAAGACTGATAAAGATCAGCCCCGAATCTAGGGGGGAGGAAGCCAGGGTCCATGCCCCGGGCGTCCAAATTCACACTTTACAGAATAATGGACAACTCACCGGGTGGTGGTTACTTATATTTATTTTTACCTTTATTATCTTTTTAGTTTCAGCTATGAGATAGGCGATAGGCTTAGCACAGAAAGAACAGCGATGCATGCATTATTTCCGGAAGGCCTTTGTCAAAATTTCAATCAATTAGTGGACATCTGATAGTTGAAATTATAAAGATGATAAAAGTAAAAATAAATAAGTGGGCGGGGGCAGCAATTTTCAGTTTTTGCCCCCCCCCAAAAAAAAATTGAAGATCCGGTGCTGACAAAGATGCTTACCTATCCTACCTGTCTATTAAAATCAATTAATACGTAAGTACATAAAAGTATATGAATTTTAAAAATACGTCTCTTTGGTAAACTTTGTATTCGTAAAACCCAGAAAAATGACATAAGAATTTTCATACTTAACTTTTTTTTATTAAATTTCGTATAAACTAGTTATGTATTTATGATAGATTATTTACATTATGTACATTTGTTATACTTTCTAAGTTTATTTACATAACGCAGTCTTTTTAGAGTAATCTATGTAACTCTTTGTAATTAATTAAATACTAATAGCAAACAACAATTTTAACGTTATCTTACTCAATATTACAATACCTTATGAACTACTTGCTTTTCACAATTTAATAGGGACCATTTACACCAGGATGCAAAAATGAACAATTATCACCCTGCCTACAGGAACCTTTCCTCTGGAAGTAAATACAGGCGGTTTTGCGTGCCCCTCCTCTCTGTCCACCTCGGCCTCTCTGGTTGTTATCCCAGTTACCTGCTTGCTTGCCGCGCCAGTGTCCAACCGCGCCACGACCTCGCATAGCGCCGCGGAAGTTACCCGGCCCGCCAAATCCTTCCGGAGGGGGTGGCCCGTGCGGTCCTACAGGCCCCGCCATATTAAAGTCCATCGGGAACATATTCTGTTGCATGTTGAAGCCCTCGGGAGGTACCCCCACCTGATACATAGGATTAACACCCACGAACATTTCAGGCATCATCATACCTTCTGTCTGCATCATCATTCCAGGCGGCATGCTGCCTGGAGCCATAGCCCCTGGAGGCATTGCTCCAGTAGGGAGCCCACCGGATGCCATAGACGCTAGCATAGCGGGAGGCATCCCCGCAGGCCATTCAGCTGGCACCATATTGGTTCCTGGGAATCCAGGTACACCAGCGAATTGTGGGTTAGGGAATCCGTTCGGGTATTGCGTCATATTTGTAGGGAACATAGTGGGTATGGTCACGGTCCCTGCAGGAGGCGCATTGCCTTTAGGCTCAGGCCAAGGCATGGTGCGGAAATCGCTGACATTGTCCTGGTTTCCGGTAACGTCTTCTAATGGTATAATTTGTGGTTCGGAATACGTATGTGTTTCAGGTTCTGGCTCAAATGCAGAGTCAGGAATCATAGACTTGTGGAAGTAAATGGGCTGCAAGGTTCCCTTCTGCCGTATTGCTTGAATGTCTTTTTCCTTGCTGTTCTTACCATAATCCACTTGGATTTGTCCATCCAAATCAATTGGAATCAGAGCTTTCCAGCTAGTCTTTTCTTCCATGATATCATCGGTACTGATATTTCTAGCTTTTTGGAATGCATCTCTTTCATTTATTCTTTCCAAGTGCTTCATGTCAGTAAATGTTTTGGTAACATTAACCCTTTCAGTCTCATCAAGTTCGAAATATTGAATTTCTTCGAGTTCAGAATCTGGTTTCCACTTAATGCTCTTCTTGGGTCCCTTTTTCTTATGGTAACATAAGACTCCCTTTAACCCGTTAATGGTCACCGTATGTGGTGGTATTGGTATATCAATATGTTCCACATTTTCAATAGTAATATCAGCATCACCTTCAGAAGTTTCATTTTTATCGGAATTACTTTCAGACTTTTCCTTATTTTCATCTGACTCAAGAGTATCTTGGTAAAACCTAGGTGGTACAGATTTGCTGTCACTACTCGGACTGTTCAATGCGTTTGGTGTGTGCGGTGGTGACCCGTCACTGGAAGGATTCCCATCTTTGGAGCCGCTTGTTCTTCGTTTCCTTTTCTTTGGCTCCTTCTTATTTGTGGCCGACGCAGTGAGAGCATCCATGAACATGTCACTCTCGAGTAACAGCATAGCTGTAACAACGAGATGTTTATTGTTAAAATCAGAATCGATGCTTGGAACAATTGATGTAAATATATTTGAAAATGATATAAATCGTAGAAAAAAATCAAAGTCAAAAATGTGTAACTTTGGGTTCCATTTCTTATACCTTATTTTTATTTACATAGCAGAATAACAATGTCCTTTACTAAATGTATGCGTTAGCCGCTATAACTATAAGATCTATTCCAAAACATAGTATAATTAGAGCGAGTATTTCCAATTATCTAAATTTGTAAAAAATTAGTATCTATGTATATTCAAGCTTTTTGAGTGGTGTGTAGCTAGTGAACCGAGACCCTGCTTTTGCCGGTGCGAAATTACATAAGCACAGAGACAGTTTCGTAGCTTTCATTCACATATCACTCATGACAGCTCCTGGCACATTGGTAGGTGTTACCTGGACCTACTATCTATACCTACACACCGATCCAAACTCAAACAAGTCAAGCGGTCACGACAACAATTCAATATTTTCATGAAAATTAAACAACACAATAAAATTGTTGATAATTCGGTTCAGTGTATAGGTAAGTAATCCTCTTTCCAAAAGCATTTATAATCAAGAATCCACTGAGAGCGAATATTGATTTTGTTTTTAATTATTGTGTTCGATGATAGCACAGGTGTATTAGTGCTACCATTGTTTATCCATGCTTCTCCGTCGCCTCACTCGTTTATTTTGGTCACCCTTCAAGTCAAGCAGCAGAAAAAAACTCTGTGATCTATGTTGGAAGAGATAGCGTGGCGATTGATTTAGAACGCTGTCTACGATAATTTTATTCATGATGCTCATTAGCTATTCCTCTGATATAGTTAGACTAGCTAACGACCACACTCAAAGGTGTCACTTTGTTTGATAATAACAGCACCGCATGGACTTTGAATTTAAAATAATTTATAAAATGTCGTAAGTGTTTAGTAATTGGAGGCTCTGAGTGCGGCAGTTGAGCGTCATCTGTTTGGTTTAGAGTGCCCGTTCTCACAGGGTTATACCCGTTATACAGGGTGTAAATAGACAGTTCACCATAATAATAGCACTAATCATAGCAATTCTATAGATACAGAAAGTGAAGACCGTTAAACAACTCGTACCTACCTGATTAAAATAACAACTAAAGCTTTACAAATTACCTATTTTAAAATATAGGTTTATAATGTCAACTTTTAAGATGTTGATATTGAGAAGCTCTAAACCCGAAGTTTTCGCAAGTTGTCTTTTTACACCCTTTACGCGTAAGACAATCTTCAAGACGATCACCCCTACGAATGCAAATTGAAGCGTTCAAGGCCAACCAGCATTATTACTGGTCCATTGTCAACCGACCGCGACGCAAGTAGATAAACAACAACGTTCAGATTAGACAAACAACGCTAAAATGTAGGTAAAATGAAAACGTTTCGTCGGCTCTTGGACTATATCTTTAAGTTAGTATTAGTAGGTACCAGGTTATACATAAAACAAAGTCGTGCTAAGTAGATACCCATTTGTAACTAAAAATAACGACTTGACCGATTTTTAGGGTTCCGTACCCAAAGGGTAAAAACGGGACCCTATTACTAAGACTTCGCTGTCCGTCTGTCTGTCACAGGGCTGTATCTCATGAACCATGATAGCTAGACAGTTGAAATTTTCACAGATTATGTATTTCTGTTGCTGCTCTAACAAACAATACTAATAAGCGTGTTAAAAACAGAATAAAATACATATTTAAGGGGGGCTCCCATACAACAAACATGTTTTTTTGCCGTTTTTATAGATAATGGTACGGAACCCTTCGTGCGCGAGTCCGACTCGCACTTAGCAAGTTTTTATGATTTTTGTCTCCCCGAATAGCGGAATAACTATTATAACATTTGAACAATTTGCCTACAATCTTAATTAGAACACCCGTGCGAAGCCGGGTGGACAGCTAGTAAAATCTAAAAAATGCTAACGATGTAAGATTCAAAACAATACCTGCGCCCCGTTTACATTCTAGTTGCTTTAGCTCATTTCTATCGAACGATCTTGTGCACCGGTCACTGACCTCAAATGGGAACGCGTTGCGTTACCAAATGCTGTCAAAGTATGTATGTGTATTATGTTGATTGAACTTTATTGGCGCCAAGCAGTCGTCAGTCAAGTAAGTGCAATGAAAATGTACAGACTTTCTGAACTTACTTTCTTTGCGCTTTTGTTTTATGAAGTACCAAGGTACGTACACGTACCTATGACTTCGTACCTTTAATTTATTTTTAATTATATATTCGTGTGTAGGTGGATAAGTACATATTATTTATTTATTATTACTTAAATTAAAATCATACTTAAAGATCAAAATATTATATTAGGTAAGTATCAATTAGATGAGGATTAAGACAAATTAAGTTAAGTAAAACTAGTAGGTTGTAAGCCGGATATGTACGGTACCTATTTAATTTAAGCCGAAACATAGGTTGTAAAGTTACGTTTGAAACATTTGAAGACGCTATACAAGATGATTAGCTTTTCGCGTCAATTAAGCGAGCGTATCAGCTGTGGTTTAGAGGGGTTATGCGCATTTTGTACACTCGACCTTTTAAAACGTCATAAAAAATAATTTTGAAATCCCATACAACGATTCTCACTTCGTACACTCTTTCTATAAGGTTGAAATTAGCATAGAAAAATTGAGAGTTAAGTACAGTGAATGATAAAAGTTTTAGCAGTTTTTATAAATACTATACTACGAATCAAGAACGTATCGCAAAATGTGGGTGTAGTACCAAACATAATGTTAGGACTTGCCTCTGACTACCCTCTTTAGAAACTCTTCAAGGATGTACACGCCTTGAGATCTGAGAGTATGTCTACCGTACTTGGGAATTACAGTCGTGATCCTAGTTATTCTTGGGTGGTGGGCAGCGATGGGCTTGCAACCTACTGTCCCGTATGGAATGCTAACTACTGAAAATAGTGGGCATGCGCTAAATATAATGTTTGGACGTGCCTCTGACTACCCCCTTTAGACATCTTTAAGGATCTAAGCGCCTGGAGATCTGAGAGGATGTGTAAATGTATTAAACTCGTGATCCTATTTTTTTTTATTATAAATATATTCTTCATTAATTTTATCAAAAATTATGTACCTACGAGTTATGCAACACATAGAGTGACGACGGAAGAGACAATAATTTCATTTTTATTTTGGGTATCTTTCCTACTTTGTCATACAAGTACTTAGTTGATTATACTATTTTATCAATCATGTGTTAATGCACTTTTTACCTTGACTGTATTGAAAGCCGGTGTACTTTCTGCGGTAAAATTGCAAAAATTTGCATAACAATAGAATGTACGAAGTGCGAATAACCCGTTTAGAGCGTTTCCCTGCCGTATAAAGTTTCTCAATATACCTACAACTAAGTACGTTTATGTAAAGAATTTTTCGTTATTTAATTGGAAATAATACTGTGCAACAGCTGATTTTTTTTGGAAATAAGAGTAGAATTGCTACGTAGTTTGCATCAATTTAATTGCAGTTAGATCTGCACATAGCCTTTTAAACGTGATAATAGTAAATTTACATTGTATTATCATTTTATCATACAAAATACAACCAAATAAATAACCTCGACTTTTAAGTCGGTTAAAATTTACGAGCGGTTGTGTGTGTAGGTATGTACTGTAAAGATTATACGCAGAAGAAATTACAACTAATATTTAGAAAAGCAGAACCAGAAACCACAAGTCCTTATGTATAGCACACGATGTAGTACACATAGTTGATTTAAGCTATTGACTATGTAGGTACATAACTGCATTGAATCGATGACCGTCACGCACTTTATCGATTATGTATCTCTATTAGAGATCGCTAGCTTGTAATTGTAACTTATGTTACTAGTGTGAAACATGATAATAAGCAGGTAGTTATTTAGTATACATAGGTACCTACACATCCGATTGGAAATGGACTCGTTTATGTAAATCTACTATCGTAGTCGAGTTTACCCGATGTATATTATAAAGAGGAAAGTTTTGATTTTATAGTTTATGTTTGTCGGTAATGGATAAAGGCAAAAACTACTGAACCGATTTAAAAAAATCTTTCACCTTTACTTATGCTACATTATCCCTGAGCCTATGTTATAGGCTATCTTTTAGTTATAATTTTAAGAAATAAAAATTCACGCATATGCGCACAAGAAAGTCCGCGAGGAAGTACCTACGATCTAATTTTTTTATAGTTTAGTTATAATGACCGTTTTTTGTTGAAATTAGTCAATTAAAACATGGATCGCAAAAAAAAATTATTCTATCCGTATCATGATATAAATCCTTATCGAAATAAACTAATAAGTAATGTAGGCTATATCTATAATAATATTTATAAGCAAATCACTTTTTGAATTGTTCAAATCGGTCGATTTGTTTTGAAGTTTAAAACAAAATGAAAATTGTCGCGATATTCCCAACATGAGCCCTCCCAACATTGTGTAAATGTAGGTAATGGCTCAAGACTACTGATAAAAGAGTTGCCCGTCTAAATTGATCACAATTAGAATTGTCCGACGCCCAGCGAAGTGGGCACGGGTCAGCTAGTAGGGTTGTAAAGCTTAAGTCCATTCAAGCACGTCTCTTTATTTCTATAGTCTTGCAAATCCGTGTTAGGACTGAAATGGTATGAGATATCATGAAAAGTTTCAGACTCAAGTGGAGGTAAGGTAATGTTTCGAAGGAGCGTTGTACCTCGGGAGTTGAAAATGCGTCATAAAGTTCATGGATGTGGAAGCGCTCAAGGGTAATTGAATAACCGGAAGTGACGAATAGTACGTACAGTAGAAACTGTAAAAATATCTCGCCAATGAGAGAAGCAATATTATATGAGTATCTTTTAGAAACAGTGCATAAGCAATGTTTTTAAGATATATGACGAATTGATAGCTTTTACCTACCTATTTCAGTGAAAGTGCTGTGCATGCGGTATGAGCATGTTCATGCAATGAAAGAGGGATGTAAAAAAAAAGGGTCACGACTGTAATCCCCAAGTCCTCTTAGATCTCTATGCGCTCAGATCCGTGAACATGTCTAAAGGGGTTAGTCAGATGCACGTCCAAACATTACATTTAGCACATCCACATTTTGCGGTAGTTAGCATTCGACACGTGACAGGTTGCAAGCCCGTCGGCGCTAACAAGAATACTAACTGAGATTAACTAACTGTTAATTATTTTGTCCAAACTATAGGTACAGATGAGTGATGAATTAGAGATCGACAGTATCTAAGCTATAATTGCGAATAAACTATTATGAATCACTAGCTTCCGCCCGCGGCTTTGCTCGCGCGTCATCTACCTGCATAAGAAGCATTATATATTATCTATCTATATTCCAAATTTCATTGAAATCGGTTCAGCCATTAGGATTGTGGTTGAGCAGCAAACAAACATCCAAACACTCGCATTATAAATAAAATCGTGTAATTCAATGGGCCACGCTGCAACCTGAAGTCTTATTTCTTAAAAATCTATTTTCACCTGCTGATTTTAATTGCCACAGCTTTTGAATTTATAATACCATTTTTATAGAACTATTGAAGAATCTTAAAATAAAGTGAATCTTTACTAATGTAATAAATACGAAAGTATCATGACTTTAAGGAGTTTCGATGTTTTACGATAAATTAAGTCGTTAAAAATCAATTTCCTGAATCTAAGCAGACAAAGTCCTCGCGACTTTAAGAAAAGTGGTGTTTTCTAAATTCGTTGCTGTGGTAATGAAAATCCACGTGTGAAGATCGATTTTTTACAGAATAAGCCAGCTGATCCCATAATTATACGTTATACCGCATCATTTCATTAGTAAAACATCAGCTGGTGGCTTCCCATCAGCTGGGAACGTTTGTACCAGTACTTTTGTTGATTTGTTTAGTTTGCCTACTCATTTCAGTCAAGGAATCGCCAAGTTTTATGTACTGTTTTATGTCCAGAGATTAAAACAATCACTAATTCATCACTTTGGTTACAACTGGTTTATATAAGTACAGGTGTAAAAACTCGAACGGAACCTTTAACCACGCTTCTAAAAACTTTTATATAGGTAAGTAACTACAGTAGGTACAGGAAAATAGTAATTTTTAAAAGATTTTTGCTGTATCCATAATAGACATGTGTAAGTTTTAATTTTTCAATTGATTAATACTTGTACTTTGTAAAAAAAGGATATAATACGGTAGGAACGTAAGTACATAGGATTACAACAGGTATACTATAGAACCATACAATGAACTATCTTTAGCGGATGTATTAGAAGCCGATTTGTTTCATGTTTGATCAAATTCCTTCAGCAATAAGCTTAAAAGTTCATGCCTCAATGCATAAGCTAAGATTGTTCAATCAATATACTATTTATCCTTACATCTTGTAGGTTACTTACCTTGAAGTTTTTTATATTCCGATTTTATATTTCATTATCTTAGTGTATCGTAATATTTCTTGATATTTTTGAGAGTTTCAATGTTTTACAGGTAATTGCTCTTTCCATTATTAGGATAATACTTACTTACCTGCCGGTCTTTAGCATCTCATAATTCATCCTTTCAATAATCCATGAGAACTGTAGTGTTGTTTCGTTTCAAGGCACTAATAAAATAATGTTGGAACGCGATGGATGTAATAAGTAGATTGTCAAAGACGCAACAATGAATAAAAATGAAATAAGTACATACTTGACCCCATTTATTTTAATGGGTAGGTATAGGTAGACTGATTTTAATTAAGATGACATGACTAAGGTCAAGTCAAGGTTAACTAGCCAATAACTACAAATTTTTACGTTGACGATTTTTTTTAAGCGTTTACCATTTTCAAGCGAATATTATTAGGTACGTTGTGTATGTTTTGCACGAGATTTAAGATGAGGATAATAATCAAATATATTTAGGTATCTAAATAAAAAACCCTATAAAATAATAGATAAATAATTCCGTTCATGAATGCCGCCCACTCAAGTAAAGTTAGTACTATTGGCATTTAATCATCTTGCAAATTATTCGGGATTGTAGAAAATCCAAGTTTGCCTCAATGTCCAGCTCAGAAGCCAAAAACAACACTAACTTTAAACTATGGTACCTGTACCTACCTAATACCTATTTACTGTACAAGCAAAGTTACTGGCCTACACCGACGGCTCTATAAACTTTAGTTTATATGTGGCCAATAGGCTCACGACCGATGATAAGCAATGTATTGTCTAGGTCTCCAAAATAAGTGCCTTTGTTTACCTACTAAAGGACTTGTAAATTCATGTTTTTTTGTACCTATTTAAAGAGGTATTTAAAACGAAATTATACAGCGAGTTCGATTGTGTACTATCGGCTTGCTTCTACACAGTATTTTACAAGACTATATGTGTGACCTAGACACGTGTTTATAATATTTCGAATTCGAAAATAGTTACCTATGTTTTATCGCAAGCATTCAAATAAAAATGTACGAGAACGATAACATTCATAACTTAAATTATTGTATTAGAAGTGAAATGCGAAAAAAACCATAATGACCTTATACCTACTAATGATTTAACAAAATCGTCTGACACCTTCAATAGTAGCTGAACAATACGAATAACACCTTCCTGCAAATTACTTGAAAACCACCTGAGCTGACGTGGAAGCACCTAGTTTGCTTATGTGGATGTGATGTAGATAAACGCGTAGGTGTATCTGTTCAGATCGATGTCTTTCTATGATTTGACTTTTATATATAACATGCAGGTCTAAATAATTATGCTGGTGATAATGATGACATCACTCTACCACAGTGAACTTTCTTGTTTTAGAATATCATAAATGATGTCTCATTGGTTAACCGCTGTGAGTTTAGGATAAATTTCACAGTGGGTCGTCTGCTGTTTAGTGCTACACAGAAGTTTTTTTTTTTTTTTTTTTTTTTTTTTTTTTTTTTTTCGTTTTATGAACTCTGCGCGCAATACTCATGCGTCATCATCACGTTGTTGCAAGCGTTTAATTGGATACGACAGGCTTTGAAATGTCTTGAATAGTACTATAAAAACGAGTAAAACTTAGGTATGACGCATGTTATAGCATTGTTACGTAGGTTTCCAAGTGTCAATTGATCATCACTTTGAAATAATGTATGCCAGTTTTGATTTTAACATTACAATACCGATTAAATTGATATAATATTACGGCATCTCTCACTATAACACTCGACAATCGTTTTATAGCTTTTACCTTAGGTTTTAAAAGTAACTAAATAAAGTTGATTCATTACAGCTCTTACAATCACGACTAGAACAGACAGGCTGGACCCTTTGTATTATTGTGAAGTGAACTCGCTTCTGGAGTTGCCGACTCCTTCGTAGCCCACAATCCCGCAGCGAAGTCGTCAGGGAGGTCCAATTAGCTGGTAGGTCACTTCAAGCTATTTTGTTCGACTTGTTGAGGAGATAATTATAGTATACGACAGAAATACTGATTAAAATATGAGAATTTATTAGTGATAAATACTTAACTAGAGAAAATATCACTTTGGAACCCATAATGTTACACATTATTGACTTACCACTGAAGTAAAAACGACCTATACTATTGTGTACACTTGAAGAATCAAACGGTAGTGGACACGAATCTGAAAAAATAGAATATGTTAGATAAACATCAAACATAAAATAAAAAGAAATATACTCACGCTTCGGTTTGGGAGGGATCAATTTAATGGCTCCAGGTTTTTCTAAGCTTTCTAAAATTTTTGCTTTCTTCTCAGGCGGAGTTTCGTTATGCACAGGAGATGGCCGTTTAGGTATTGGTACTGAAGGGGGCAAAGCAGGAAGAGGTTTTTTATTCAGCACTGCAGCGCGAGAAGGAGGTGGTTTAACTTCTTCTTCTAATCCATGTTTCCTAAATTTAGAATTAAATGTTTTGACTGTTTTGGGCTTAGGTTCATCTGATTTTCTAACTTCTATAGAAAGAGAAGGCTTTTCTTTTTTAAGATCACTCAACTTCGGAATCTTTCCCAATTTATGAATTGAAGGGGATTGAGATTTATCATCAGAAGATTTTTCATTAGATTTTTGAGAATCTTTATGTTTATCATCCCTTTCCTTTTCTTTGATTTTATCTTTATCTGATGACGACTTGCTGCGCTCATCCTTAGACTTATTACTAGACGAACTTGTTCTGTCAGAAGATTTTTTATATTTGCTGTCACTTTTTGATCTGGAGCTGTGCTTATCTTTTTCTCTTGTTCCATCTTTACTACTGCGACGACTAGAACTACTGCTACTACTACTTTTATGACTACTTCTATGTTTGTCACTGGAGGACGAATGAGATTTGCTTGAATGTTTAGATGAGCTGCTAGATTTCGAACTACTGCTTCTTTCTCTTGATTTGTCTTTGCTTCTACTTTTGTGATGTTCTTTGCTATCTCCCTCAGAGCCATCATGACTTTTGCTGTCACAGTCGTCAACTTGAGAAACTACTTTTTTGCCATCTTTCAGGCTTATTTTTAAAACAGGTAAAGAATCTTTTTTATCAGTATCTTCATCTATATTACGGGGGGATGAGTTTTCTACTTTCATATCAGACTCATTCTTGACATCGATAATTTTAATTTGCTTTTCGATATCAATTTTGTTTTCTAAGATATTTTCCTCTGCATTTTCAGTTTTGATAACTTCTTTTATCAAATTGTGAGCGTCAGATACAATTTTTGGAATGTCAGATGCGTGAATTGGCACGACTTGTTCACCTTTAACAGTCTTCAGCCACTGCTCCACTAATTTGGAAGCTAATGCCCTGATATCTAAAAATAAAGCAAATGCTTAAATGAATAAAATATATTTTAAACTAAATAGTTAGTTAAATATTCATTAGAATGAGAATGTAGTAACATTAATAGTATAGAATAAACTTACCAAATTGATTTCCATCCTTGGATAGTTCTTTGACTAACTTGGGACAGTTATTAGTTTTTAATCGTTCTATGTCAACTGGACATAGCAGGAGCAGTTGCAATAGTTCTCTGACCAAAGGCCAATTTTTAGCCACTATACTTTCTGTTAGCCACATGTGTACTAAGACCCAGCCACCGGCTCCCATGAATTGTCCTAGTAACTCTGTTTCGGTACATTTTAGTATCTGTATGTATATACATTTTGATACCAATTTTTTAGAAAATTTTGTCATTAAACTGAAACAAAAGACACGAATATTAATTATAAAATGTAAGGTCTCGTTATTGGCAGCTCACGTTATAGTCGATAGCCAAGGCAACCACATAATAAGACACATCACACACAAAACAGTAAAAAAGGTTTATAAAAACAAAAATCGTTTATTATGCTATTCAATTACTTGAGTTCGATCATTTCAAGCATACCTATTTACGTTGAGAAAATCATTTGTCTAATCAATGCATACAGTAGGTACTGCAAAAACCACAATTATAAACCCTAATTTTAAAAGGCTTACTAATTGTTATTCAAAATACAAAGAGTTAATTTCTAACGCATCAGTATTGTCTTGTGGCGTGGTGTCGACGTAATGCGTGGAATAAGTAAATACTTGTATGTATAAATTGAAAAAAATATGAATTGGTCCACAATATAAAAAAAACTATGGATATGAAAACATTAAATGTATTTATCAATTTAGTGTGGAATCATCTATCAACAAACAATTTATTTATTATTATTTTTGCATAACATTGTGTAAATAACCTATTCTAGATAGGCATCTTTATATTTTTTTTACCAATAGAATAATCATCTGGTTACACAATACCGACGCAAGACAAAATCTAAATTTTTCGAAAAAAAATAATCTTACCTGGCAAGCCTCTGAACTTCGTCTCTGCTTTTAATCCCACCGTTCGACGACAAAAGAACGCTGAGGCAGTTCAGCAGCTGTACAGGATCTATGCGGGGCTGTAACAAAGAAAGTTACCGTTTATCATTTGTCTAATGAATATACATAAATTACTAAGTACTAGCGGAATCTTAGAGGACCTAGTTAGCGTTTTTATTCGTAAAAAATGTAATGTCTCATTCTCTAAGAGTTGTTTTACGACACAAAAAGTAAAATTTATGAAAACCAGTTCGTGATCAAGTAACAAATATCCAAAATCAAGCATTTATAATATTATTAGTGTGAAAAGAAAGTAGAGACAGGCAATAACGAATTAGGTAAGTAGGCACTGTAGTTTGCAGATAGTTCTACACCAAACGCCTTATTTGGACCGACACAATAACAATTCGTGAGCCAACATTCCATATCAAGCCATCAGGCAACCAGGTAAAACTGTAATCAATCATGGATAAACTAACAATAGAATAAATATTATTAGGTAAAAACCACATAAGGATAAGCAGATTGCGAGATTTCTGCTCGCGGGCATAAAACGAGTCAAGAATTTTAACAGTTGATTGATGCATTGCGCCACGACTTCTTGGAACATTTGTCGTAATTTTGAAGGTGAAGCTACTTTACACTATTTTTCGTTCTCGCTGCAAATATTGAATCTATTTTAGTTCGATTGTAAAAAAAAAATCACTACTTAATGTATTTAAGTATATTTCTTCCACATTTTATTGGTATTTATTTTATCCTTAACTAGCGACCCGCCCCGGCTTCGCACGGGTAGCATGTTATTATTATACATATAAACCTTCCTCCTGAATCACTCTATCTATTAAAAAAACCGCATCAAAATCCGTTGTGTAGTTTTAAAAATATAAGCAAACATACATAAATACATATTACATACAGACGCGGGAAGCGGAAAGCGACTTTGCTTTATACTATGTAGTGACTAGCTAACCCGGCGAGCTTCGTATCGCTTTAGAATTTATTAAACAAGTTCCCGTTCCAAGTATCCTATGTCCGTCTCCTGGTCTAAGCGACCTGAATTGGCTGAAAATTGGTGGGGAGGTAGCTAGGTACCCCACCAATTTTCAGCCAAATCGGTTCAGCCGTTCTTGAGTTATAAATAGTGTAACTAACACGACTTTCTTTCTCTTCTTCTATTCATATAGATTCATTAGCCTGTTCTTTATAAGGCATTAGTGAGTAGACCAACAAGAGCACCTAAATTTTTTTTTTAATTTGTATATTTAAAAAAATAGGTAATAAGGGTAATAGGTATAGAAAATAGGGGATAACTGTTGAAATTATGTGAATTACTGTTTAGCTCAAACTGTTAATGGTATGGGAATAGGGTAAAACCCTTCTTCGTTGTCGGAAGGCGGAAGCTGGACATAAAACCGACATGTCTGACCACAAGCATCAGATAGCGGTGGTCGTTGTCGTTATTTATTATAAGGCAACATCAAAAAATTAAATTACTTCCAAATAGTTTATAATTATTTACCTACTAGCAAAACCGCGATAAACATGATAGAATCACGTATTTGCCAATACCTGGCATGCATTTGTGCTACAAACACAAGTAGCGCGGGCGTTGGCAGAGACACGACGATTTCACTACACAATATTAATAAGCAGTGACCTAGATTCGCAGTATTGCGTCTTGCGACTGGACAGTAGCTCTTGGTGGGTAGGCCAAGGGAAATATTATAAGACTAGCTTGGGTTTTTTATTTGGAAGCTAGAAAGAGAAATACATTCATAGCAATAAGTGCAAGGGGTTAAGACATGCTCCAAAAATAGCATCTCGCCCGCTGCGTTCGATTGGTATTGTTCCCCCACCAATGGGGTATGACAGCGCGAAAATAAATACTTTCTCAGCAAAGCATCAGCTGTTGCGCAACTTTCTGTTTCGTAATTTTTTTTATGACACGTTTACTGATTAGATTAGGTAGGTAACAACTTATCTATACTGAATGGCATGCGTTTGTTTAAGAATTTAATTGTAACGCATTAGGTATGTAACTATACTTAATTTGAAAAATAATTGATTAGTAACCAGATAAATAACATCTAGCAAGGAAGTATAATTTATTTACTAAACATCTTGCAATAGATACCTATGCTTTGCATCCAATGCATTTGCCTAGTCATTTGCAAGTCTGTTATGAACATTAATCATGAATATTTACACCAAGATTTTTTTTTTACTGTAATTCCCCAGGCTTGGTATCTCCCTAGATCTCTAGGTATTCAGGTCTATCTTTGCAGGTCAATGTATAAGTAAGTTGATCAAGGGCACCTTCAAGTGTTAAGTCCATATTTTGCACTGTTAGCAATCTCAATAAAATATATCTTACAATAAAATTATAAGTAACTGTTTTTAAGACAGGCTCAGGCTCAGGCTCGGACAAAGAAAAAATCCACTCGTATAAAAATGGTTTATTTTTCTAGAATAAAAACTTTTTAAATCTGCGTGAAAGGTTGATTTAATGCCAAGAATGTCCATGTAAGTATGCATTGCAATGCATACTCACAGTAGGAGTATGTTTAAAAATGTTCTATCTTCGTAACAATAAATTCAAACACAAACTCGAGCCTTTCAAAGTCATATTCTCAACAATCATCATTAGTCATCATTAATTCTCAAAGAAAATCAAATATAAGTAGATGACAGAACTTTACCTGGCCAATAGACATGCTTTAAACTCTAACATTCAAACCTAATTTTAGCAATGATAAAAATATTTTGAAATGAGTTCACATCATGGTAGATCCAGTGATTGACACAACATTGTACTAACATCTGCCTGAATTATTCACAGGTCACAAGTTTTACAGCTGCTTTAAAAATTTGACAAAAAACACACAAAACTTAGGTAATATTTCACACAAATAATATTTATCTTGAATCTGAAGGTAAGTTTGTAGAGCAGTTTAGGTAGGGTACAAAGTCCATGTAGCTAAAGAACAAAATGGCTGACGGTTGAAGATAAGTACTACATACACAATAACCTTTCTGATGAAATATTTTAACTTTTTCCAGCTATAAATATTAGGGTAGGCAGGTATACTAGCTAGGGCAAGGCTACAATAGGTAAGTACATAAGTAGATTGTGAAAATCTGGGAAAAATCACTAATACGTACCTAGGGGCCACAAATTAGATTCTACATTTAGTTTAGGTTTATAGTACAAAGCTATCAATGCGTAACAAAATCAACTTACCATGTTTAGTTAGAAATCCAAAATAAAGGTAACTCGATACGGGCGGCGCAGAATGACCACGCCTTACGACGCAATTGGTACAACATGGCGCCTCATGTCGTGTGGCATATAATTTATCAGTTGTTTCACGATAGACGAACACTATTACTATTGAAATATAGTTCCTAAACTTATAAATCACCTCTATAGTCTCTAATAGTTTTAGGAAATCACAAATTGTGACCGATCTACGCCTCCAACCAACCTAGACAGCTAACCTAAACATGACGATTGACAAACAAGACTCATCGAAATTCATAGTCCATCTAATGGTCTTGCTTGATGTAGGTACTCGATACACTTAGAAAAGGAAATGGTCAGCTTTTGAGATTATTTTCAGATATATCCAGGCAAAGGTCAGCAAAGTAACGCTCTGGTTTGGAACCTTGCGAATACGCGGCTGCGGCTGGTAGAAGCAGAAATGAGAATGACAAATTGACAAAAAAATTCCACCGGATTTCTGGTTGGTTCAGTTCAGTTGGTTTGGTTGGTGAAACGAAGAAACGTCAGGCGGGTATCGGTGCTGCCAACATTTTACCGAAGTTACCCGATCATGGGCCGGCCTGACCATATAAATTCATGCTATATTTCAGTATTTTGTATAAAATATTTTCCATAGTAGAATTAAAATCTAAAATTTGAGACGAAAATATAAATATACATAGACATTTACATATAAAATAATTATTGCACTGCACATTACATATTAATAATATCTGATTTTCCTGATAGAATAAGTACCTACTGTCATTATTCAAAAAGCAGTTAAAGAGGAATGCGCGTGCTAACAAAACATCACACTAATAGTTTATAAGGAGCGAGAATACAATTTCTTAATTTCTCATTCACACAAGGCTATTTATCAGTAAAACAAATTGGTTGCCTGTAAAGTCGGTTTTACGGGCGAAGATTTTACGTGACAAAATGTAAATGGTCCGGCGGGCCTCTCTCTCGTTCGGTGACTCATCGTAACAGACGTGAGCGGGCGTTACACTTTTTCATGAGTGACTCCGAGCCGCAACCTAATTTAAGACGTTGTCACGTCAAAACGCGATTACGAGACCCTTAATATAACAAAAACCAAACATTATGACATACATAATTATAATTTAACTATAACGAGTCACGACGGTTAATGACACGCACACAGCGGGATGTAAGGTGATGAGGGTTTGACACAGATATTGTATGCATGCAAAATAAGAGATTTGCTTTTGATCTGCGACTGCGTGTTTATTTATTTACAAATACAAACAAAACCTATATTAACTTAAAACAAGGTTTTTTTACCCATAAATTAGGGATTAGTTCATTTAGTGGAAAGCACTGATAAGTAAAAATGTAGTAGAGATGTGAATGCTTCCGGTTCCCATTCAAGTATCGATAGCTTCATACTCGATTAAATCGGGGCACTGTTTGTATCGCGTTTATTTATATTTAAAATCTCTAAAATCACTCTTCTATCTCTATGTATAATATAACGAAGTACAATCACCTAGAGTTCACTGATGTGATGACCTTGTAGTTTTTGCTACAGCTTAGAATGATTAAAAAAAAGGTTTAGCATCCTAGACATCAAGTACCAGAATGTACAAGTTAGAAAATTAAATGAGATATTGAAAATGGTTAACACAATGGTTAATGGTTAAAGCATTCTATGACTTTTGTTTTGTTAAAATCGATTTATAAACGATTTTTGTACATAGCTATTATAAATGATATTTCTATGCATAAAAACTTGTTGTTAATTATTCTTCGATTCTCTACTCAAAGCATGGAATTTTTACAACTCTTGGACATTGCAGCTTTGATTTTATCTGTCTCAGACATCGACTATGTAGTCGATGGTCTCAGAGTACCTATGTCTAGCTACGCTGTTACAAAATCATTTTGATTGGAGCCGCTCGATTCGGGTCAGTCGGACAACAACATGACATAATGTAAACCAAGGCTAATATTTAAGTACAACACTACGACAGTAATTATGTTATGTTGGCACTACGTCATCTGACACTGACTGACGACTCTGACACAACAGCAAGACCTTGTGGTTATGTATTTCATGGAGACCCCATATATTGGTCTACGAAAACAACGGCAAGGCAATTGACAACGTAGATGTAACTGAAAGACATTCGCACAATACACACATTTTTCTATTGATAATCGTTCTGTCATTGCCATGCCATCTTTTATTTATGACATTCCTATTGACATGTAAAAATGTATAATTATTTATGTAGGTATCTAATACGAGTAATATTATTTTTAATTTAGTATTAAATGCTGGATGTGATATAATGTGTAAATAGTTAGTGTAATTGGTCTTGTACCGTGCTAATTATGTATAAATAAATAAATAAATAAATAAATAAATAAATAAATAAATCTCATATTCGCTCGCTTACAAAACAAACCAGAAATGGTGGAATGGAATGGAAAAAAAATCCGACCTAACTACATTGAGTTGACGTTGACGTTGACATGACACTTTTTTTTTCTTCACTTTTCATTCAACAGCAGAACCATTTTTTTAGCACTTAGGCTGGGAATAGACGTCCGATTTTTTCATCCGACAGTCCGATCCGATAGTCTGATCAGACTATCGGAAGGCGCTCGTGCCATACATTTTGTTTGAACAGCAATACACGTCCGATCCGATAGTCTGAAGGTGCGGTCTGCATACATTTGTACATAGACCAAATAGACGTCCGATTCCTCCTTCCGAGTTGCTACCTGTCTCGCTCTTTTGTACTAAAATAATTTTCTGTTTCACTTACTCAAACTTTATCTCACGCGTCATACATTGCTCGTTATAGAAAGAAAGCTAATTTCGATCCGCCAAGTAAAATGGCAATGTATAATTATTTTTTGTAAATACATACTAACATCCAGACACTCTGTCTCTACTCTCTAATACTAACTGCCGGGATTCGAACCCACGAACGGCTTATTATGGCCGTAGAAAAACGGACATGCCTAAAATGCCTATGGGATACGGGCATTGAAGCTTATCACAATCGGCAAATGAAAGATTTGGCTTGGGAGGACGTGTGTGCATCACAGCGCAGCTCGAGAACGACTGAGTTCAAAAAATGTCTGACGCAAAAATCGGACGTGTATTGAGCAGAGATGGGCACTTACCCGGTAAAAATAATTTTTACCCATTCATTCCTATTTATACCCATTTATACCGGGTAAAAATGATTACATCTTTTTTTTTTACTTTTTTGATACTTATCTAATTATGGATCACGATTTTCATATTTTCATTAGTTTAGATCTTTCGAAGATGTCTAGTGGGGGTAGTCAGAGGCACGTCCAAACATTATATTTGGTACATGCCCACATTTTGCAGTAGTTAGCATTCCAAACGTGACAGGTTGCAAGCCCATCGCCGCTTATAAGAATACTAACTGGTTAATACTAATTAATTATGGTGTTTTCTTGTAATTTTTTAATTTGGATTATAATTATTCAGACTTTAGTAAAGAAATAAGAGCGGTCGTTTTTAGGAATTTTAAGTTTAGCGTGGAGACAACAGAATCTCCACCAACAATGTAACAAAATCAAACTTAATACAAATTCCATAAAATATTACCGAAATTCTATCTATTTTGATTATTCATAATATGCATGGTTGTGTAGATTGTTTGTCCTGCCTCTATGACGTGTAATCTATAAAAAACCGGCCAAGTGCGAGTTGTACTCACGCACGAAGGGTTCCGTACTATTATCAAAACGGCAAAAAATCACGTTTGTTGAACGGAAGTCCCACTTAAATATTTATTTTATGCTGTTTTTAGAGAAATACATCATCTGTGAAAATTTCAACAGTCTAGCTATCACGGTTCATGAGATACAGCCCTGTGACAGACAGACGGACAGACAGACGGACAGACAGACAGACGGACAGAGAGACGGACAGACAGACGGACAGACAGACAGACGGACAGAGAGACAGACGGACAGAGAGACGGACAGACAGACGGACAGACAGACAGACGGACAGACAGACGGATAGACAGTCGGACAGACAGTCGGACAGACAGACGGACAGGCAGACGGACAGACAGACGGACAGACAGACGGACAGACAGACGGACGGACAGATGGGCGATGGGCTTGCAACCTGTCACGTTTGGAATGCTAACTACTGCAAAATGTGGGCATGTACCAAATATAATGTTTGGCCCTATAAATGTGCCTCTGACTACCCCCACTAGACATTTTCGAAAGATCTAAACTAATGAAAATATGAAAATCGTGATCCATAATTAGTAAGGTGTCAAAAAAGTAAAAAAAAAGATGCAATCATTTTTACCCGATATAAATTGGGTAGAAATAGGAATGAATGGGTAAGAATGACGTAATTTTTACCCGAAATAAATTGGGTATAAATAGGAATGAATGGGTAAGAATGACGTCATTTTTACCCGATATAAAATGGAATGAATGGGTAAGAATGAGAATGGGTCTTGCATCTTTTTTTTAACTTTTTTGACACTTTCAAGAATACTAACAGGTTTCCTCACGATGTTTTCCTTCACAGTTATAAACACGTGTAACGCGCATATATACATTTTTCAAACAGAAATATCCATTGATGCATGGCCAGGATTCGAACTCGAAATTAATTTGAAATTAATAATATCTACCTAGGTACCTATTTCTAACTACATGAATTCAATAATTCAATTTCAAACTTTTTAGTCGATCATGTAAAGTACCACTTACTTTACCGATAGTGGTAAAATAGCGCCACCTGCCAGCGGAATTGCGAATCATTGTTTTACCTCTCATACCCCGAGCGATCGCATGAGACCGCGAAAAGTACCTAATAATAACGTAGTTACATCAAATGAAACTAGATGGCGCTAGAATGCGAAAATCACGTTTGTTGTCTTAAATATTTATTTTATTCTGATTTTAGTATTTGTTGTTAGAGCAGCAATAGAAATACATAATCTGTGAAAATTTCTACTGTCTAGCTATCATGGTTCATGAGATACAGCCCTGTGACAGACAGACAGACAGACGGACAGACGGACAGCGAAGTCTTAGTAATAGGGTTCCGATTTTACCCTTTAGGTACGGAACCCTAAAAAATGAACAAAGATCCATATCTCCAAATATAAGTAACAAACACTGATTGTTGCCGGTGTCTGCGAAACCAATGGCAAACATCGACCTACCTACACTTTTAAGTAGTTAAGCACGGTACATTTGGCCGATCAAAGGTGCGGTCACATACGTGTCCATTCACTAGCGCGTTCAACGAGCACGGGCATGTGAACCGGTTGCTTTTTGAATTTGAACGTGAATTGCATTGAACCGATACGCTCTCCATTCAACGACCAATTCAACAATCAATTCAAACCACCGAGCTTGTGAACACGTTGATTTTGAATGAGCTCGTGAATCCGTCCGATCCATCGATTGTCGGTATTTCGACAAAACATCAAAGTGGAATTGCTTGGCGCTCGATGACAAATTAGGTAGGTACTGACCTCGGTTTTCAATCCGATGGTTATGGGTTCGAATCTCGACAGGTCAAGCGATGGCGTACTATTTTATACCTACCTTTATCTATGTAGGTACATGTAGGAATACCTACAAGCAAAACACCTCCCTTCCTACTTACTAGCCATTATTATTATAATGCTGTAGCCAAATGTAATGTTTGGACGTGCCTCTGACTGACTCCTTTAGTATTTTTTTTGTGGATCTGAGATCTACCGTACTTAGTAACCCACCTACTTGGATTAAAGTCGTGATCCTAAGTATTTAATTTCATTTTTTAATAATTATTACCTACCTACTTCCTACCTACTTAGTACTTGGTATTAGCTAAAAATAAATGAAATAAAATATATAGTTAGGATCATGACTGCAATCCCTAAGAAGAAATCCTCTCAGATGTCCAGGCGCTTAGGGGGTAGCCAGAGGCATGTCCAAACATTGTATTAGGCATATGCCCTCATTTTGAAGTAGGTAGGTACCTACCTACTTATTTAGCATTCCATATGTGATACATATAGTTAGTTAGTTATAACTAATAATACGCGATGTACCTACCTACCTACTTATAAGTACTTAGGTAGGTAGGTGTATAATAATATATAAAATAATAACATGGGACTATGGGACTCTCATTAGAATCTATACTAATACTAGCTGACCCGGCCACGCGTTGCTGTGGCTAAAGTTTTTGTTATATTACATTATAGTAAACAATCTAAGAGGAACAATAAGAGAACATCAGTCACGGAGTCCACTATGCTTTTTCACATAGATGGTATTATTTGTAAAAAAATATGGTGATCTCCTTATTTGACTTTCTACTACTATAACCCTTTAGTACAATGAAATTATTTACGAACAAAGACGAAAATGTTGATGTTGGTATACAAATTCACTGGATTGAGATTTGAAGGGGAAGTACGTTGAACACAATTAATTAAAATGTTCTTACACTTGATATTAAGCAGAAATCAATAGGTACAAAATAAAAATTTATCAGATTTATTATTTCCATTTAATTTTATAACAAATATAAGTATATTACAGTATAATACAGTAAATAACATGTGACGCTTAAACTCATGAATGAGGTAGGCTAGGCAGACAGTCTTAAACTTTTAAACATTAATATCTATTTTTTTGAATTATAAATACTTTCAATTTCAATTTAATTTAACACCAATCGGTGCACAATGTTTTTGGTTAACCTGTCTTTAGCTAACACAAATAGATTCGACGGTTTCCCAACACGTGAACACGCAACATATAGTTGCCCATGAGAAAAACATGGATTTTCCAAATCTAAACCACAAATGGACATTGTTTGACCTTGAGATTTATTTATAGACATGGCGAAAGCTAAACGAATTGGAAACTGTAGCCTTTTGAAGGGTATGGTAGAATCTGATGGTATCATCGGAATACGTGGCAGCAGGACCACTTTTCCTTTAAACTTCCCAGCCAAAATGGTTGCTTCAAGAATGTTTCCGGTGATCTTTTTGATGACCAAACGCGTACCGTTACATAATTGAGGTGGATTCAAATTACGGAGGAGAATAATAGGGGAACCAATCTTTAATCGAAGATTATGTGGTGGCATTCCAGGGATATCTAATGAATTTAAAAATTCAATCGGAAAATTTACACTTTCATTTTCATCAACAACAGTATCGATTGATTTAAAAGACATCAGATCGCCTGGTAACAACTGTTGTATCTGGAAGTTAATTTCGTCAACATCAACGTTTTTGGCTGCCAAAATCGCCCGTTGACTAAGCCATTCATGATTCAAATAATTATTCTGTATATCCGGGAAAATACTCTGAATCAATTCATTTTTATCCTGAACAACAGTGCAAAAATTGTCTGGTAGTTTAATGCATTGCGTATTTGGTTGCAGTTCTATTTTACCGTTCCCAATATCTAGTAGTTGTTCGGAAAATATTTGTGCTGATGGATCATTTTGCAATTGTACTCGCATATTTATGGTCAATCGAAGTGTTTCAACACTTCGCCATAAGAATGATTGTTTCAAACATGCATTAATCTCATCCGCGAAAGTAGAGCGAGGTATAACCGGTAAGGTCTGCCGGAAGTCACCAGACAAAAGTAAGATAGCACCACCGAAAAGTTTATTATTGCTGTTTAAATCTTGCATAGTTCTGTTTAATGCTTCAAGTGAATATTTGTGTGCCATTGTGCACTCATCCCAAATTATTATAGAACTTTTCCGCAACACTGCAGCTATTCCACTATTCTTTTTGATGTTACACATTGCATCTGGTTTATTATGAACGTCCAATGGCAGCTTGAATGTTGAATGTGCTGTTCGCCCACCATCCAGTAAAGTAGCCGCAATGCCTGACGATGCTACTGCTAATGCGATTTTTTGTTGCGACCGTATTTTGGCAAGAATCAACGATATTAAAAATGTCTTACCGGTTCCACCGGGTGCATCCAAGAAAAAAAAACCGCCTTGTTCAGCAGCAACAGCCAGCATAATCCGATCATAAATAATTTTTTGTTCTGCTGTCAGTAATGGTTCACTGTTCATGATAATTGTTGCTAAACTTCCATGGTCATATTGATTTTCTCGTTGTAAATCGGTATTGACTAAGTCGGTGGCTGGACGATTAGGTGATGGCATACCATAATGATTAAGTGGTAAATTTGAAATAAGAACACATAAATCCTCGATCAAGACCAATGCTTCATTGTACATCTCTGGTGTATAATCTATGTTTTGGCATTGATTTGTTTGTCTAATTCGGTGCAAGATGTCTTCTGTCATACAATTTTTATATTTTTCCCACAAAGTTTGTGCTTGCGAGGGATAACATGTCGTCAAAATAATTGCAAACAACTGACGAATGTTATTCGGTGTTGATGTCAACGCAGCATCAGCAAGCGTTAAGTCCCAATGGTTATCGTCTTCTAGCAATTGCAGTTCACGACATGCATCCTGGTATGTATTGAATACTCGACCATTAACTGTTCGTAAAAATTCAAAAGACGTTGGTCCGGGAACATTCACCAATAACAAACGTAAATAGAAGCACTCACGTTGCTTTGGATGTACCGTGTAAAGTCTCCCCAATGTCTTAGCTTTGAATATGCCTGTAATGGAAGGATGTGGTTTTCCTTGTTTCCGTGGCTCCCATTTTTTACTGGATTTGTTCCATGTGAAATAACGTGGAACATCACCATACACCAATGTCTTCGCGAATTGGCCAAAAACATCAGGTTTTTGACACAATGTAAAAAATTCAGTTAGAGTCGTTTTCGGAGCTTCGAACGCTCTTTGGAGAACATTTTCTTCAGTGAAGTATACACGTTGACCGTTTTCAAGATGTATTGCCAGATGTTGGACAGCAGGATCTCTTTCGTGGATGGGAAAGCTGAGAATATGCCAAATAGCTTCATTGCTGCTAATGTATCTGCCCATTTGGTATCGTGCTATTTCGTCATTTTTATTTATGTTTTGTACTTCAAATATGGCCAAATCACTGCCTTTGTTTACATATTTACAAATATACTTAATTGATTTAACAGAACTGCAAAGCTCAACATTGATATGAGCTTTGTAAGTTTTTGAAAGTAGTGGTGAGTATGGTACCACCCACTGATTATCAAACTCAACTTGATTTGGAAAGTTCGGCAGTCGCATTGTAAATGTGTGGCCACCATTCTCAGTACTTCTGCGGCGATACATTGGATAACCATCAATATCCGTGATCGTGTCATTCGTATGCGGCTTTGGGAAGTTTTTTTTACATTTTCCATTTTCCATGCACGGTGACGTCATGTTGAAAGCACCGCATGGCCCATGGATCATGTGTTTGGTGACAATATCAAATAATTCTTGATCAATTAATGGGTCTGGAATTTCGGCTGAAATTATTTGATCGATTTCTTCAGAACGGATTCTATCTTTAAGCCAAACCAAAATGTGGGCATGAGGCAAACCTCGCTTTTGCCACTCTATCGTATACAGCCAACAACGTGTGATACCAAAAATTGAATATTTAACAATAAAATCAATTAAGGATTTCAATTTTTGTTTAAACACACGTGCAGTTAAATCATGACGATGAATGGCTTGTTGTCCTGGCAATAGTAAAGTTTGTATCTCTTCCCAATTCGGATTACATGTGAATGTAATAAATAAATCCGGTCGGCCGTAATGACGTACGTAAGTCATCGCATCTTGTATGTATTCCTGCATGTTCCGTGGACTGCCGATGTAGCTTGAAGGTAAAATGAAAGCATTACCGATGTCATTGGGATTTAAATTTCCATCGATGTTTCCAGCAACAGCATCTCGTAAGTGAATATATTCTTCCGATCGTAGTTTTGCCTGGTTGAATCGAAGGAATCGCAAGCGTTCGCTTTCGACCTTAGCATACATATCAACAATGTATTGATGGAACAGCTGACGATATCGAAGGATATAATTGTCTTGATGTTGTCTAACCATTATTCGGTGTGCGTAGTAGTTCATTGAGCTAACTTTATTATTTCTGTAACCACCTAAAAAAATAAAAAATAAAATGCAATACGAAATTAAAATCTATACATACAGTAAGAAAGTAAATAGATAATTGTCAAATTTACCGGTATTTGGATCATACTGTTTGATATTAAGGTGATATTCATCTTGTCCTTGCCAAAATATCAATGGATATTGTAGTGCGTCATATGAACGGTGTAGATCCGAAATCGTACTGACAGTGTTGTCTCGCCGTGTAATTTTTATAGATCTTTTGTCAACTGGATCACCAACCATGATAACAGCAACCTCATCAACAGTTGGAGCGTTGAATCTACCAGCATGTTCACCTAATGGTACTTTGTCGGCTTTTATGACGATTTGATAATTGTCATTTTGCAGTCGTGGCGAAACTCTTTTGATCAATTGAATTAGTTGATTGTGATCTTCTAAAAAATTTTCCAATAATATCACAATTGCTCTTTCCTCTGCTTGTTCAATAAAATTATACAGGCACCGAGTCGTCACGCGCTCTTCACAATCGCCCATAAAATAAATTTGAAGAAATTTCGGATTGTTATCAGGCATTGGCATCAGTGATCCGATTTTATGGTACACCTGGCCTTGAATTTTGAATGTAGTTTCAAAATTACGTCCATCGGATGCACGATCGCAAATTTTAGTTGCCCCAAATGACGTCATTTGGAAGCAAGAATTAAATTTGCGTATCTTACGCAAAAATAATTTGGAATCATCTGAATTGCCAGTAAGAAGGGATAATAAAGGCTCCGGCGGAGCGGGTAGAGGTGACAGCACAACTTTTCCTGATGCGCAGCACATGCCGGCTGCTTCATTCCGAAATTTCAATGCCTGACAATATTGACATACTTTATCCATTCCACCGATAGCAATTTTTGAATGCGCTGAGTAGTTAATATCTGGTGCATATTCAAAGGCAAGCCGAACGAATGATGCACGTGTTAATGAGCGGCTGATCCGTTGCCTTTGTCGATCTAGTACTCGTACTGTAGCTATGTTTCGTTCTCGTGCCGCTCTTGTTCTCGTAATATTCTGTTGCAGACGTTCGTCACGCTGTTCTTGAGATTCTTGTGCACGACTTTCTGCAGTCCTGATGCTTTGAGCTGCATTTCTTGTTTCGATTTGTTCTGGTAATTGCTGAGCTCTTTCAACACGTTTGCGTCGTGACCCTTTGCTGCTCGCGTTGTTGAGGTTAGATTTTTTCGGTGGCATTTGACTGAAAATAATAATTTAATCGTTTAAATATTAGAAAGAGGAACTGAAAAACATGTTATCATAGCACATTGAAATAATAAGTGCAAAATAATTTTCAATGGAGGTTAAATAAAAATAATATAAAAATTTTTGTACAATTATTGAAAAAGTGTGGGGAGCTTTGTGCCATTTTCTCATTGATATATTAATTAACTTTTATAAAACTATGTGATATTACTTACATGTATAAATTGAAATTATTGTTCCTGTGCTCCTACTGTGGCTATGTCTCGTTCTCCTGCTGCTCTTGTTCTTATGATATTCTCTTGAAGACGTTCGTTACACTGTTCTTGAGATTCTTGTGCATGACCTTCTGCTGTCCTGATTCTTTGAGCTGGATTTCTTGATTCAATTTGTTCTGCCAACTGATGGGCTCTTTTAATACGTTTGCGTCGTGCCTCTCTGGTGCTCGCGTTGTTGAGGTTAGATTTTTTCCGTGGCATTTGACTGAAAATAATAAATTAATCGTTTAAATATTAGAAAAAAAAAATTGAAAATCATTCTAATTAACTTTTGTAATTATGTGATAATACTGACATGTACATATTTAAATTATAGAGTTTAAATAATAATTTCAATAAGAATTGAAATACTAATTTAATGGTTTAAATATAAGAAAAAAAATCTGAAAAACTTGTTATCATAGCACATTGAAATAATAAGTGCTAAATATTTTTTAATAGAGGTTAAATAAAAACAATAAAAAAAAATATTTGTACGACTATTGAAAAAGTGTAGGAAATTGTGTATCATTTTAGCATTGACATTTTAATTAAATTTTATAATTATGTGATAATACTTACATACATATATTCAAATTAAATTATAAAGTTTTGATCAATGAAGCACAAATAAGTAAAAAACAGGATTAATTTCACTGTATTATCTTCATTATAATATGAATTCAATTTACACTTCAGTCTAAGTAACACGTGGCCGGCTATGCTAACACCAAAAATTTAAAAAGTGGAAATAATTGAATTATACGGTATTTCGTTCACTACAAAATAAATTTAATTAATTGTATAGCGTCAACAACACGTGGTAATTATGCTGTTAAAATGTAGCTTATATGACACGTTCGTAGATTTACCATAGCAGCGCCATCTATTGATGACTTACTCAACCCAGTCGAAAGGTATCGACATCTCTTAGAATCATTTGGAGTTAACAGATAATTGTGACTGTCAAATAATAACAGACAAATAATTAGCAATAAATTAAAATTGCGACTATAATTTGAGATTTAAACTATCCTATCTCTCAAGTTGGATCGAACTGCACATGGTGTGCGAATTTTATTATAATCGGTTAAGTGGTTTAGGAGTCCATTGAGGACAAACATTGTGACACGAGATTTATATATATTAAGATTATAAATACTAACGTAGGTAACTGTCTGTCTGTAGGTACCAGCGTTGCCAGACTTCCCTATATATATATATTATATTATACTCATAATTTTATTACATTACTCAACACATAAGTAAAAAAACAAAACACCTCCTCCTTTTTTGAAGTCGGTTAAAAAAATTGCTTTGATCGGCGCTCGGCACTCGGCACTCGTTTACACGCTTCGATTTGAACGCCGCGTTGAATGTTGAATTGCTTGGTGCTTTGAATGGCGATCGCCTGTTCACACGCGGCTTGCTGCACGCCTAGATGAATGGACGTTTAAACGCGCGTGTGTGAACGTGCGCGGGAGCGCGCACGTACGTCTAGTAGAGGTGGTGCGTATTTACTCGACCAGGTTTGCAAACCTGGTATAGGCAATAGGCATAAAAAAATACGTACCAGGTATTACGACACAGTTTGAACGCGTATTTTGTACTTGAAAGTATTTTTGAAAAATACTCAAGTATTTCTGTACTTCAAAAGTAATTTTGTACGTACTTCAGTGTTTTTCAACAAATTACCAATCCTAGGTGGGGGGGATGCTGGGTGGAGAGTTGGTTCGCCTGAAACTAAATACTTTAAAGTATTTTAAACCTGGTATTTCAACCTGGTATTTGATGGAGGTGGTATTAATTAGACCTGGTACGTCAAAACACAAGTACCCACCTCTAACGTCTAGGTACTAAACAAAATGGCCGCAGTACCAAGTACAACGCAATGCATCCCCCACCCACCCCATCTTCCCGTTAAACTTGTCTCTAGCCACTCAAACCCCGGCCGCAACGTCGGAATGTATGGCGCAGTGACGTCACAGCGCGAACGCCGGCATTCGCTTGGGGATTGACGGGCTAGTCTACTTTTTTCCAAAGTACCTACTCGTACCTACGCTCGACACAAAACAATATATTTAAATATGTTACCTAAACACTAAGTGCTTATATGAAATACTACTTGTTTAAGTTATTTTTAGATTACTTATTATAGATTAAACCTCAAAGTACCGATATAAATAGGTAATATTCCGATATAAATTGGGTATAAATAGGAATGAATGGGTAAGAATGATTGGGTAAGAATGACGCCATTCTTACCCGATATAAATTAGGTATAAATAGGAATGAATGGGTAAGAATGATTGGGTATAAATAGGAATGAATGGGTAAGAATGACGTCACAAATCGGGTAAAAATGATTGCATCTTTTTTTTACTTTTTTGACACTTAACTAATTATGGATCACGATTTTAATCTTTTCATTAGTTTAGATCTTTCGAAAATGTCTAGTGGGGGTAGTCAGAGGCACGTCCAAACATTATATTTGGTACATGCCCACATTTTGCAGTAGTTAGCATTCCAAACGTGACAGGTTGCAAGCCCATCGCCCATATGTCCGTCCGTCTGTCTGTCTGTCTGTCTGTCCGTCTGTCTGTCTGTCCGTCTGTCTGTCTGCAGGTCTGTCTGTCCGTCTGCCTGTCCGTCTGTCTGTCCGACTGTCTATCCGTCTGTCTGTCCGTCTGTCTGTTTGTCTGTCCGTCTGTCTGTCTGTCCGTCTGTCTGTCTGTCCGTCTGTCTGTCCGTCTCTCTCTCCGTCTGTCTGTCACAGGGCTGTATCTCATGAACCGTGATAGCTAGACTGTTGAAATTTTCACAGATGATGTATTTCTCTAAAAACAGCATAAAATAAATATTTAAGTGGGACTTCCGTACAACAAACGTGATTTTTTGCCGTTTTGATAATAGTACGGAACCCTTCGTGCGTGAGTCCGACTCGCACTTGGCCGGTTTTTATAGATTACACGTCAAAGAGGCAGGACAAACAATCTACACAACCATGCATAATATGAATAATCAAAATAGATATAATTTCGGTAATATTTTATGGAATTTGTATTAAGTTTAATTTTATTACATTGGTGGAGATTCTGTTGTCTCCACGCTAAACTTGAAATTCCTAAAAACGACCGCTCTTATTTCTTTACTAAAGTCTGAATAATTATAATCCAAATTAAAAAATTACAAGAAAACACCATAATTAATTAGTATTAACCAGTTAGTATTCTTATAAGCGGCGATGGGCTTGCAACCTGTCACGTTTGGAATGCTAACTACTGCAAAATGTGGGCATGTACCAAATATAATGTTTGGACGTGCCTCTGACTACCCCCACTAGACATCTTCGAAAGATCTAAACTAATGAAAATATGAAAATCGTGATCCATAATTAGATAAGTGTCAAAAAAGTAAAAAAAAAAGATGTAATCATTTTTACCCGGTATAAATAGGAATGAATGGGTAAAAATTATTTTTACCGGGTAAGTGCCCATCTCTGGTATTGAGTGAATCCGATCCGATAGTCTGATCAGACAATCGGAAGCAAAATCGGACGTCTATTCCCAGCCTTACCAATTTACCAAACCCAAACCGGAACCAGGTCAAGTCAAAGTCACCATGCAAGCTAATTCCATCAGGAATATTTGATTTTGTTCATCGAACGCCCAGAATTAGTTATTATCCTAATCATCTCATCCATTGCAAAGAGCATATAAGTCATCCATTGCATACGTGCTTATTGCATAGTGTGTAAGACAGATCTACCTGGGGTTACATTACAATTTACATACAGCGGTTATCCAGTGACTATCCAGTGATACATTGGTCTCCTCGTACTACAAAACTGTGCAATGTGGAGCGATTCCTTATTGATAGTGTTCATATCCATTTGTACCGCTTTCCTCGGTGAAGGTTAGAAAGAAGCAGTACCTAACACTTTCTGTATTCACACAATCTTTAATATCAAAAACAAGGGTTTGTGAACCCTTGTTTATCAAAAACAAGGGTTCACCTCAAACCCTTGTTTTTGATAATTTATATTTTTTTTAAGGTTTGACATGGATTTTAGTCTACAGAACAGAAAAATATCAGAAACTGAAAGTAGAAGTGGAAAGACAAAGCAAAAAACGTGAGTGTATTTCCTTGTACCTACTTGTTACTATAACTCTATCTGGGTGGCTAAGAAGCAAAAATTAAATGTTCATTTGAAATAGGAATGTTATATTTTATTAATTTATTGTAATTGCAGTGGAAAAACGTAAAGAAGCCCATGGCGATTCATTGGACAAACAGCACAAAAAGAAAATTGAAAGGGAAGAAGAGCGTCTCAAGAACAACAACAGAGACCTCTCTTTGGTCAAGATGAAATCGATGTTTGCAATTGGTTTTGCTTTCACAGCATTGCTAAGCATGTTCAATAGTATGTAAGTTTATTGTCCAAACAAACTTTTGTTGATCAAGTTTCTTTATGACTTATGAAATGCTAGCTTTTGCCATTGGCTCGCTCGCATAGTATCTGGGTAAAAAGCAGCCTATGCTATTCCAAGTTTCATCCAAATGAGTTTGGTGATTTGGGAGTGATTGAGGCACAAACATCCTCACAAACTTTCAGATTGATGAGTAGTATTGGTAATATTAATAACATATTTGTCATTGTTTTAGATTTGATGGCAGGGTAGTAGCGAAGTTACCATTTTACCCTATGTCTTGGATTCAAGGGCTTAGTCATAGAAACTTGCCTGGAGATAATTACACTGACTGCTCATTTATATTTTTGTACATACTGTGTACAATGAGCATTAGGTATGTATTTAAATATAATAATGATTTATTTTATTAAATTTTTAAAGCTTCTATCTGTAATCATAACTAGCTATCCTAACAGACATTGTCCTGTCAAGCTTCAATAATCCTTAATCCTACAAAAAAATCATATTCGGTTTTGCCCCAACTTTACACTGGATTTACCAAAAAGCAGTATGAAATATACTTGACAACCTATTCTCGTACCTACCAATTATGCATAAAAATTGGTTGAGCTGTTTCAGAGGAGTGCAACTACAAACACTGTGACACAAGATTATTATATTATTTGATAAATCTGTTTCTAGGCAGAACATTCAAAAACTGCTGGGATTTGCCCCATCACGTGCTGCTTCCAAGCAGGGTGGAGCCTTATTTGCTGCCCCTCAACCACAATTCAAGTAAGAAATTGAGTAATTTTTTTATGGTAATTCTTTATAACTGTTGGAATATTTCTTTTTAAAATGTTAACTTTTTTGTGAGCAAAGATAAACTATTTTTTTTTTTTATAGCTAACATCTGTCAAGATTTAAAGAATGTGGCAAAAGGCGCAAGTCAAGTTATGGTTGTATGTTGGACAAAGATTACTTAAGTATGCATGTTAGTCATATTAACTTATATGTTTTTATTAATTTAATAGATCTATGTAGTAAGAGTGTCTTGTTAATAAATGGTTTGATTGCACCTTTCGTTTCATTTTCTTAAGTCTATAGCACTCGAGGGTAATTTGGTTTCCTATCAGTGAAATAAATTTTAGAACTGTAGTTTCAGGTATCATCTGCGACTTTGTTCGCATAGTATCTGGATATAAAGTAGCCTATTTGCTATTTTAAGACAAAGGCTATGTACCTATGTTCCATATTAAAGTTTGGTTGTTCAGTCACCCACACATCCTCACATCATTGGATGTAAGAAGCCTAGGTAGGCATTAAATCACAAACAACTTTAACTCTTTTAATACTATAATAAATTAAGATTCCCTTTAAATTAATAAATATTAAATTCTACAAGTGGTTGAGTTGTTAGGAATCTGTCAAATCCAGCTCTCGTAAAATCTATTGTAGTGTAGCGACCATCAATAATCAGTTCTGCTAGTGCTCTTCCTATTCCTGGAGAATGCTGAACACCTAAGAGAAAAATGAACACATCATTAATTAGATACACATTAGGTTTTGTATTACTTAACCAAGGTGCATGTTAAACTGGCATATTTTGTAGTTTTGTGTAATACAACAAAATTGATGAAATGACAAATTAATGTGCATTAATAAACTCCATACATTGTACAAATAATTATCATGAGCTCTCATTTGTATGTATTTGAGTAACTTTACATTTTTTTACCAATCATATAGATATTTTTTTTGTATGGAACATTTAAATGTCAACCTACCTAGCCTGCCAAATCCTGTGGCTATATATAAATTGTTATGGTATGGATGTGGCCCCAATATTCCAGTATCATCATATGTGTTGCAATCTTGCATTTCTGAACTGACACATTTTATCTGCAAAGAAATAGTTTTTTGTGTAGGTAATAGGTAATCTACATCGTTTGGTTATTGTTTTTAACAAGATTGATAATACTCTTACACTTGCAGTGTTACAGCTTGGTAATCGGTTCTTAATAGATGGTAAAATGAATTCATTATAAAATTCTTCTTCTGACAAATCCTTAGAATCATCTGAAAGGGGGACCATTCCAAATAATAAATCATTTTCTAAGCCATTTCTTCTAAGCCAAAGGCCACTGGTGTCCATGACGAGAGGTATGCCGAGTCCTAGCTCAGTTGCTTTATCTTGAATGGAGTATACTTTGTATTCTCTGCAAAAAAAGATGGATTGAATGTAAATAGTTTAGTTAAGATTCATACCTGTCACATTAAGGAATGATTACTACTATGGAAAAAGGATAATTTAATTATGCCTTGTGGACATACCCCTCAGAATTAACAATATCTGTAGACTAGTATGGTGAAGTGGCCTGATAGTAAAAGGTTGGTGGGTAAAACTCTCATTTGATAAAAACCATATACCTGGAGGTCATCATCATCATCATCTTCTTGCTGGAGGTCTTGGTGATTAAAGCTGTTGTGATGGTAAATCTATTTATATTGAAGGGTAGGTAAATATATTACCTTTTAGTTATAGGCAGGGATAATTTTAACATTCCATCTCCAGTACCGACCCTGGCAAGTGTAGCTACATCAACTGATCGATCACCAGCTGCTAAAATGCATGCTGCAAATTTTAATGTACGCTCTTCACCATCAGGAGTTTTATAAATGACTTTGTTTAATTTTTCAAATGTCCCTGGCGCAACTCCTTCCATTAGCAGGTCTCGTAAATGTTGGAATTCAAACCCAGTCACCTCAGCATTTATATAATTAGTTCCGAGCTCTATTGATTTTTGCAAATATCCTTTTAGTAGTGCCCATGCATTAAACGTGCCTTCTGATTCATAACCAACGCATCCTGAAAATAAATAGAATATAATCTAAATGGTGATCTGATCCAGCCAAAATCATGAGATATTGGTAATTTTGACTCTTGACTTTTGTGTAAGTTTAATATATTTTGTGGTCAGTGCTTACCAAGTTTGACATCATTAGTATTTAGCCAAGGATATTTTTGCTTAATTTCATCAGCTTGTAATAAATCAACTCTGGAACCCTGTTCCTTTAGCAATGTTACATTATGTTCTAACTTATGTGCATATTTATCACTGGCCAGCACTATGGATCCTGTTGGAATATATTGTAGGTCCACATCACTTGTAAGGTGTGCTTTAGCGTTGCGAAAGTACTCTGCACTGTATTGTGAAAGTTGAATATTTTCAGGTAATGAATAATGTTGTGTGAGTGTACCCAGTGATAGATTTGTTTGCACATCTTTATACTGAAAAATAAAGATAATATTTTAAAACAATAGAAATAGGTAACGCTTTCAGTTTACTGGGAAGTACAAGAAAAGGTAGGTAGAACTAAGAAAAAAATGTATAATCTCGTGGGCTCGAATCAAAAGTAGAAGACGTAAGTAATGTACTACCAGGTAGGTACTACTTAAAATAACTTTTTTTTAAATCTTACCATGGTATCTTTATCAATGACAACAACTTCAAGACCATGAACAGCTCTTGTTTTTAGCCAGCACGCCGCTGAAGCCCCTATAAAGCCACCGCCAATGATGACAATATCAGCATGTTCGGGATAAACAAAATCACTTTTACTTATACCGAGAGCTACAGGAACTTGTTTTGTAAGTAAGTTCCATGTTTTGGTAGCCGGGTTGATTTGATTCGATGAACTGTAAGGTGAAGACAATATTTTTTTTGAACCTCTAAAACTTGTGTATATTGTCCTATGAAACGCCATGATCAATTTATTTTATTTATTTATGTAATTGAACTGCAGGTGCCTGTTTCCTGGACTGGATGACACTAGACAGTCAAGCAAGAAAGATGAGATTAAATCGAATCCTGAAAGCCTGAAACTGGATCCATCCACAGTCCACACCACACCAAAACATAAAACAACTGGTTCGGTGGTTCACCCACTGTGCTGTGGGTGACAATGACAATGACATGACTAGACAGACACATGAACTTGACTTGACTGGTGGGTGACACATGACTTAACAGACTCATGAACTTGACTTGACTGTCTTGTGTCTAGGCTAGGAAAGGAAGTAAAGTAGGTAGCGCACGTGTTTGTTGTGTCTGTCTTGTAGATATTTAACATTTTTTTCTGGTTCAATTTAATTACGTGAATCACAAGGATTGTGAAACCCAAAGAGTTTAAAGTAATAAACATGAATGAGGTGCGTGGATTACTTTCTAACTAAAGTGTTTTGTAGTGTTATTTATACTTACCAACTAACCAGCCAGTGATGGTGTTTACCTCGATCTGAACTATGTACCCGCTGTAAAGCTGAGTAACTTCAGCGTTTATTTAAATAACAATGGATTCGAAATATACTGCTGTTGGTGTAACAAATGGATTAAAAAAAAATTACAACTTGAAGAGGAAGAAAAACGGTTTTGACCATGGAAGTGTAAAAAAGTTGAAACTAACCGACAATCGACATAAAGTACTGCAGGCTGGAACAAACGGATCCGCTAAAGTTGGACAAAATGTAAAAGAATCCAGTGAAAGCTTGCTGGAGACTAGAAAACAGTTGCCTGTGTATATGGTCCGAGGACGGTATGTATATACAACTTTTTGGTAAATACTGCTAAGAACACATTTGTTTAGCAACAAGCATTAAACTGTGGTACAAGGATACATTTTTCTGCTAAATCAAATTGGCATATTTATACAAACTATTAATGCAAAATGTTTGGTTTTTTGTTACTCCATCATGTCAGGAATTCTGAACCAATTTCACCAACATTTAGATCCTTTGAAGGTAGATCTGGATAGAGAATAAGATATATTTTATACTGGTACTCACAGGAGGCAAAACCATGGGCTTAAGCTACTGGAAAATATTTGTAGCATTTAATATCCTTTTATTTATTGTGTAATAAGGTTAAATACTATGTTATAAATTCAAATCAGACAGCCAATATTATTAGGACCTTAATAACATTTACAGACTTTTGGAAGAAATAAAGAAAAATGCCACAATGATATTGATTGGTGAGACCGGTAGTGGCAAGACTACACAGATCCCGCAGCTGATTCATGAGCAGCGATTGGAAGGTGTAGGCACCATAGCAGTGACGCAGCCACGCAGGGTTGCAGCCATCACCATTGCACTCAGGGTAGCTAAAGAAATGAACTGTGAAATTGGAACTATTGTTGGGTAAATTCATCAGTTATTTAATTCACTATATTTTGTATCTAATTCATCATTATCTGCCTGCCCTAATCCCACTCTAGTGGGGTCGGCCCAAAATGTTTATTTCTTCCTTACTCCCCTATCGCTCATCATTGCAGTATTCACACCTTTCTTACTCATGTCCTCTTTCACATAGTCCATCCATCTCTTCTTAGGCCTTTTTTTTTTTTTTTTTTTTTTTTTTTTTTTTTTTTTTACGCTGGGAAAAATGCATTACGCATTCCCACCCATTGGGGGATGGGTGGGATATGTGGGACTCCCCGGTCTGAGACCGGTATACCCACTAAACGACCCAGCGGCTGTCCTGCATCGTCTGTGTGGAGGAGGACTGGGAAACCGGCAGAGCCTTTACGTCCAGTCCTCCGCCGACGAGCCCCCGCTTTTACAGCGGGGCCAGCACGCCCCTCCATGAAGGGAGGGGCCCGGGAACGACCGTGTGGCCGTTCCCGCCCGACGGAGGTGGTGAATTTGTGCAATGCGGGAGAGTTTGGGGCGCCCCCGCGCCTCTCTCCCGCTATTCACCACCCCGTGAGGCGAGAGAAGACGATTACGATCGCCTTCTCCCACCTCTTCTCACCCTTCCTCTCCTCCGCCTCCGCCGTGGCGCCGCGAGAGGGTCCTCCTCCCGCGCGCGCTCTGCCGTCTCCTTCTGTGACATCACTTCCTCACAGAAGGAGGCGACAGCTGCCCAGGCCACCTCACTTCCCAGCATGGAGTTGACCACACCGGGAAGCGAGAGGTCCGGCCCGACAGTCGCTGTCAGGCCGCGGCGCGATCTCTTCTTAGGCCTGCCTCAACCCCTGTATCCATCCATATTCATACCCTATCCTTTGATAAATGTGAAAGTTTGTGAGGATGTTTTGTATGTTTGGATGTTTGTGCCTCAATCAAAAGCAAATGGTTTTGGATGATACTTTTAATATACATAACCTATGCCCTTGAATAGCAAATAGGCTACTTTTCACCTAGATACCACACAAGTGAAGTCCCAAGCAGAAGAATAATGTTTACTAGCTTCAACATTGCATGCTCATTTATCTTTTTCAGGTATTCAGTAAGGTTTGAAGATGTGACTAGTCAGAGAACCAAAGTCAAGTATTTGACAGATGGTATGTTGTTAAGAGAAGCCATAGTTGACCCACTATTGAAGAAGTATTCCATTATCATATTGGATGAGGCCCATGAGCGCACTGTCAGTACTGATGTGCTCTTTGGAATTGTGAAGTTGGCACAAAAAGAGAGGAATGATAAGAAAATTAACCCTTTAAAGGTATGTGTTCTAATGATTTTGTCAGTTAGGTATCCTCTTGGAGCTGAACGGCCTGTGAATTGACCAATCACAGAGCTCGAAATGGTTCATCCAAAAACTTTGCCTTCGAAAATCGCCCAAAAACTCTGCTCCACTCCGCCCAGCTACACGGCAATAGAAACACACTCTTATGTTATGTCTAAATACTTAAAATAATTTTATTCTTGTTTATAACCTAGCCCAAATGGTAAGTGGATAAAGAGTTCTCACACTTCAGTTGGAAAAAACAGTCATTCAAATGAAAACCAGGTGCAATTATGTTTATTGAGTGCAATTAAATTATACCAATTTCAGATAATCATAATGTCGGCAACAATGGATGTAGATTCCTTTAGGAACTACTTTGAGAACTGCCCTGTGATATATCTGGAAGGACGAGCTCATCCCGTGACCATATATCACTCTAAGATAAAGCAGGATGACTATCAGTATGCAGCTGTTTGCACCATCTTCCAGCTTCATGCGACTACACCTGCTGAGTATGTACTAGCTTCTCTATATGGCTTTGCCTAGTTTGGGGCTAGATGGCGCGGTGGAAATGTTCACCAACATTTATTTATGATTTATTACTTTGTTTTGTTGGTACACTCATTATTATATTCTCGCGCCATGACTTAACTTCGAAACACGGTGATGCAAACGATTTTTATAAAACCTGGCATCATCTGATGTCCAACAGCTAACCTATGTCGTTGCTATTTATTTTCATTGATAAATGCTTTATTTTTTCTAGTCATGATTTCCTGGTCTTTCTTACGGGACAAGAAGAAATTGAAACCGTGATGTACAACATAAAACAGATTGCGAAAGTGAGTAACATCATCATCTCTTGCCCTTATCCCACGTCATTCCACTCGGTTCAAACCACTCAAAAAAGTGTCGGAGCCGTATTTATAACCTGATTCTCATATATACCAAAGCCTAGCTTTGTCGCCACACAGGCGTTGCTTCACTTGGTTTCTAAGACCTTTTAAAGTGATATTGATACCAATTCAAATTAACATAAGCAGATAATACAAGTAAAAATACTTCTTTTCTTTCAGGAAGCCCCTGGACCTCAGATCCGAGTATGTCCATTATACGCGGGCTTGCCTCCCGCCAAGCAGCTGCAAGTGTGGAAGGACACCCCGCCAGGAACCAGGAAGATCATACTATCTACGAACATCGCCGAAGCGTCCGTCACTATACCAAGTATAAAATATGTGATTGACTCTGGTGTTGTAAAGGAAAGGTGTGTTCATTTATCAGGTAAAAAATATATAGAAACTTGTATTTTTAAACATGTAATAATTTTTACATCATAAAATTTAAGATATTTATTTAGATGTAAAATATTTATATAAGGTTTTGTATGTAAAATGGCCATATTCATTAGTAATTAATATTACAGAAAAAAATTACCAAGATACCTTAATTACAGTCAGAATACATCCTTATAATTAAAATAATAAATTTAACATGCAATAAAATAACATTATGTGAATTGTAATAAAAAATGACAATGACATAGTTGTCAAAAGTCAAAAAGGAAAAAATAATACTAAATTAAAGTGCCTACCATGTTGTTTTTGAAGAACAGAGATAAAAACATTCCGTCGACGACTATAGCACTGTGTCTAAGGGAATTATTTTGTGAAAAGCACTCTACCTATGTAATGAGTGTGTTCCTATTTTCGTTTCTTTTTTAGGACATGGTGCACATCAACGGGTGCCGAGCGGTTGCGTGTAGTGGAATGCGCTCAGGCGGCGGGTTGGCAACGTGCAGGCCGCGCGGGCAGAACCCAATCCGGCGCTGCCTACCGACTTTACACCGCGCGCGAGTTCACACGCCGACCAGCCCACAATACGCCCGAGATAGTGAGGTATATTACTCTCATTTGTCTTACAGTAGCTGCTTGCCGCGTGGTAACTGGATAAAAAGTAGCCTGTATATACTATTCCACAAAATTGGCTAAGTATATTCTTTGTCTCGGTGTTCAATTGTATATTATAATGATTATTATATTCACGTATTACATATGAAATGCTAGCTACTGCAAAAGGGGTGGTGCTTCTGACCAACCCCTTTAGATATCTTCAAGGATCCAAGAGCCGCGAGATCTGAGAGTATGTCTACTGTATTTGGGGATTACAATTGTGATACTATTTAATTTAATTTATTAGATTCATTTCATATTAGGTTTTCCTGATATCCGTTATGATTGTATCCCTTTTTTTATCAATTTTCTAATTTAAAAAGTTCAGTTTACTTGTAAATACATCTAACAAAATCTTTTTTTACAGATGTCCACTTGCGCCGACAATACTCCTGCTTATCGCAGCGGGAATCGAACCAAGCACCTTTCCGTTAATCGACGCACCGCCAGCAGACTCCATTAAGTCCTCCTTGATTTTGCTCAAAGAGTTAGGTAAGAATCTTACAATAGATATATTTATTTAGCATGCTAATTACTGCAAAATGTGGGTATTGTGCCAAACGTAATATTTGGACGTCCATCTTCAGGCATCTTGAAGGATCTGAGCCCCTGGAAATCTGAGAGTATATCGAACGTATTTCGTTTATGTATAATTGATTATTAAGTGGTTTGTTTTTATTTATAGGTGCAATCGAAAGCGACACAAATCCTCAGCTAACAGTTCTCGGCAAGAAGATGTCCGCGTTCCCGATTGATCCCAAATATTCCAAAGTATTGCTGAGTGCTCCTGAATACAACTGCTTGGATGAGGTATTAAGCATTAAATTTACCTATTCTTACTATCGTAAGTAACCGCGCTACCAAAACTCTTGTTGTTTAGAAATTAGTCGTTTCGGATCTAATTTGTTACATCTGACAGGCCATACAGCTCAGTTGGTAGTAGCTCTGCCTTCTGTGCTGTAGATTGTAAGTTCGATTCCCGCACAGGACAAATATTTGTGTGATGATCATAGATTGTTCTTTGCCTGGGTGTTATAATGTATTTAAAAAAAAGTCTATAAATATTCTATTACTTATCTTGTTCGCATAGTACAAGCTTTGCATAGTTAGTTACTTTTGGATCGATTTGAATGAATTTAATTTAATTTTGGCCATGATTTTGAACGCAGTGTCATCACTACATAGTATAAAGCAAAGTCGCTTTCCGCTTCCCGCGTATGTATGTATGTATGTTTGCTTATATCTTTAAAACTACACAACGGATTTTGATGCGGTTTTTTTAATAGATAGAGTGATTCAGGAGGAAGGTTTATATGTATAATAACATGCTACCCGTGCGAAGCCGGGGCGGGTCGCTAGTTTAAACTATAGTGAAGCTGATATCGCATTGTTGATTATGAGTGTTAGAATCTCGTTAGTTCTTTGTGTAGCCTTACCTTGTTTATTCAGAACTAGCAGTCCACCCCGGCGTCGCACGGGTGTAATAATGATTATATGGCAATTTTTTTTACACCTTGGGTTACATTATCGAAGTTTTAATAGAGATCCCTAATAGTTAGACATATGGTATCACAGACTTTTTTGTAGATATTGATGTCCTCTATAAAACTGTAGTACAGTACTTTGCTCTATTGTCAATAATTTCTGCAGCAAACGCAATATAAGGATTATTTTTGGATTTTTTTTCACACGTTGGGTTTTATTATCGAAGTTTTCATACGGATCCCTAACGTTTTTGAACATAATCTATAGCCTATGTTCATCAGGGATAATGTAGGATTCTAATCACTACATAGTATAAAGCAAAGTCGCTTTCCGCTTCCCGCGTATGTATGTTTGCTTATATCTTTAAAACTACACAACGGATTTTGATGCGGTTTTTTTTTATAAATAGAGTGATTCAAGAGGAAGGTTTATATGTATAATACATGCATAATATAGTAGAGAAACACTGATAATTTTAGAGGTTTCTAATGTGATGTCGTAAATAAACACATTTTTTTGCGCTTACATTGCAAATGCTGGCTGAACCCCACGAGATATAATATCAAAATAATGTACTACAGTATTGTACACCTTAAAAACGTCTACAAAAAAGTCAACGATGGTATTAGAAATGTCTTACGCACAGCGAAGCGGTCACGGGTCAGCTAGTGGTAAAATAATTTTTGAAATCCGTCCAGTAGTTTCGGAGCCTATTCGATGCAAACAAACAATCAAATCTTTCCTCTTTATAATATTAGTATAGACCAGTTCGGCCATTTCTAGAGGTCATACTTAAACAATTTTTTGTTTATTTTCAGGCGCTAAGTCTAGTAGCAGTGTTATCAAGCGAGAATATATTCCACACTCCGATGCACAAGCGAGAGGAAGCTATAAAAGTGAAACAGAAGTTCATTTCGCCTGTGGGAGACCATTTAACTTTACTGAACGTTTTTAGGGCGTATTGTAAAGCAACGTTGAAAAAGGTTTGTACTTTGCTTACTTATTAGTAGAGTAGCATAGTTATTAGTTAATTATATTTTACGGGTATTTATAACACATAAAAAAAGAATAGATAGATAGGTCAGATAAGAAAAGCTGTGTAGCGCGATTAGTGTAGAAATGTTGTGAGTGATTTCAAGAGTCTCTATACATTTATAACTAGTGAGAATAACGCCATAAGTGTAGAAATGTTGTAAGTGATTTCAAGAGCCTCAATACATTTATAACTAGTCTGTTTGAAAATAACTCGCGAGCTTCTTTCTCGCGAGTTGTTTTCAAACGGACTTCAACAATCTGCATCCTCCACACCAAAAGAAACACTAATAGGCTGTGCGTTGATAGCTCAGTCAACAGTTTTATATATTCAGTTCATAGAATTAAAATTGAAAATGATAAAAACTATTTGATGTTGATAATTGTTTTACTCCACAGCAATGGTGTAAAGAAAACTATTTGAATCACAAGAACCTGTCATACGCGTCAGACATTCGACAACAGCTGCTATCAATATGCCAGAGACTAAACCTGAGTGTCACCAGTTGCGGGGCCGCTACGGATCAGGTACTTATTTATCTAAATTATTAATAAGTACGACACATGGTAATGTGCTTCATAACTGTTCGAATATAAAATTAGATGTACAAAAAAGAAAAAATAATCTCATGTGACTTAACAGCTCAGTTGGTAGTACCTCTGCCTTCTGCGCTTTAGATTATGGCTCGATTTCAACCCAGGACAAACATATGTGTGATTATAGGTAAAATAAAAACGATGATACCTGCAGTTGTATTAAAATTGTGTAGCAACGCCCTCCTGATGAGTGATCTGTGTCTGTCTGAGTGTTAGAATTTAATTAATGTAGGTATGCAGTATGTCTACATAATCAATATTTATTTAATGAATAATCTCATTCACAAATCCTTGTACAACGTGTTTTATCTTGTGCCATTGTGTGTTATATCTTCTTGACCTGATACCACATAAAGTGGGCTAAGGTCAAGAAGATAATAAATAATCATGACTCTTATTCACCACTTATATTTTCCTTTTAGCTGCTAAATGGTTATGACTATCATTCACCTCTGCTATTTTCCTTACAGCTGCTAAAATGCCTTCTAAGCGGCTTATTCACGAACAGTGCGTGGTCACGCGGCGTCGAGGGCTCGGGACGTTACGTAACCGGAGCGGGAAGTGCGGCCACTTTACACCCAGCCGGGGTTTTACACTCTATTCGACCATCTCCACCCGCAGTTTTGTATACAGAATTACTACACACACGTCGCGCGTACATGGTGACAGTATCGGCGATACAACCTCAGTGGCTGCACCAAGTAGCTCCGGATTACGCGAGACGATGCCGCGCAAATCGGTGACGGTTGATGATATACCTAGTTAAATGTAGGTATAACTTGAAGAAGATAAGTTGGTAGTTGTGGAGTTTGTTTTATGATTTTTTATGAGTATTGGTGGCGTTTTTGTTGTTAATAAAAACTGACTAAAAGTGAGTGAAATATGAACGTTCTTATTCTGTATGCTAAAGTTTGGTACCATGCCCACTTATTGCAACAAATGTTATGTAAAAGTAAAATGAAAAGAGTTAAAATTTCCATAAAAATATAATATCTAGGAATTAATTGTGTAAAGTCGTAAAATTACCTCATTCAGCTGTAACTTACCGCTAACTACCTACAATGTTAGATCTAGATTAGTTTTCTATCCGTGCATCCACCAAGTGGATACTAAGTTTCGGTTTAGTCAACTCTTAAGGTCCAATTATATGAGGTTACAACAGTGAATAGAAAGCGAAAAAAGAAATAAAAAAAAATACAGTGACTATCTTGTTTTAGGTCTAAACTAGAAATATTTTAGCGTTGAGTCCAATTCAGAGACTCAAGCGTTTGTTTGGTAGCAAGCAACTGAATTGAGGCATTCAAGACATATTTTGAACCTGTCTTTGACCTTTGCAAGACTTTAAGTCTTTATTATTATTGGTGTATAATTAGTGAGCCATATTATTATAATATAACGTAGGAAAATGTAACCTTAATTTTAACTACATATTGTTAAGTGTTTTGTAATTATGTATTAAAAAATAATAATTAGGATCATTAGTGTAATCCCCCAAGTACGGTAGACATCCTCTTAGATCTTCAGGTGCTCAGATCATTCAGAATCCTAATCCTACTAATCCTAATAATATTATAAATGTGAAAGTTTGTGAGTTTGTATGTATGTTTGTTCCTCAATCAGGCCTAAACGACAAAACGGTTTAAGATGAAATTTGCTGTAAATGTAGATATAATGCCCGAATAAATAATAGTCTACTTTAAAATATGAAAAACATCCCCAAAATGACAAAAAAACGCAAAAGGGATGATTTCTGTATAGATGGCGCTGCTGTGCAACAAATCTGACATCACAGACTAAAAACATTCAGTCTTTTCTATTCGATTATTGAAATTTGACAGGACAACGTCTGTCACGGGTCGGCTAGTGTCTAATAAGCGTAAAAAAAGGCATGTTCAAACATTTTATTTGGAGAATGCCCACATTTTTCAATAGTTCGCAATCCATACGTGACAAACCCGTCGCTGCTTATAATAACATTAACTGGTTTTTCACCGTTTTGAGCACGAGTTAATGCTCATTATACATTTTCCGAATAGAAAAATCCATTAATGTACGGCCGGGATTCCAACCCACGACCTTGGAATTGAAAGTCGGCAAACACGGTGATTTTGTAATTATAGCAACTTAAGTAAACATTATTTTTTTATTTCATTGATCAAAGGTCAATGTTTTTATATGTATAAGATTGTAAGAATTTTATAAATATAAACAAAATGTTAATTTTATGTATTTACTTACCATTTAAAATTTAAGAAAAATTGGATGTATAAACTAGTATATTCTAAGATTGTAGTGAGGAGCTCTTAGATATTTTAAAATGAAAGCTCGATACCTCAATAAAATCCCTGAAATCTCAGGTTGAAACTTATAGCACCCTAAATAAAAGCGAAAATTGTACTTGTTTTATAAAAAGATTCAAAAGTAAATATGTACTTAACTACTTGTAAGTATACTGCCCAAAACTCTCATAAGAATCTTCTTATCGATTTTGAGAATTTTACCTTTGTATCCACGAAAATTGAAAATGTATTGATCATGTGGTGCTACATTTATTTTAATGTTAGGAAGGTAGGTGAATCGAATTAACATTTGCCTAAATTGAATAAAGTTATTGGTTTAAATAAAAAAAAAATCATTGACTTTTTTTATAAGTTCAAACAAATACGTACCGATTAACAGTTTATGACTCTTGTATGCGATGTTAGGGTGAGTTTCCACTGACGCGTAGCTGGTTAATCACAGTGCTTGAAATAGTTGACCCAAAAATTCCGCTTCAGATAAAACCCACCCTTATCGTCTTTTTAATTATTTTAATATGATTCAGCATTAGTGCCCACTAATGACTCTTCTATCACTTGAAGAACTTCCGAAAAAAAAATGTTTTATTGTCTCTTATTATCGATACCAAAACTGTCATGCTGAACATCTTTCAGGATGAAGCAATTCGGTGATGTACTTGTTCTCCGTACTCCGCAGTTTTCGGGAGTAATCTTCTAAATTCATCATACACACGTCGTGTCTATCTTTCATATCCGTAGTTTTTGCTAACTACGATACAGGGAAGTATGGGTTCAGAACCATGTAATGTGACTGAAAGATGTTCTCTTAATATTATTTGAAAAGCAGCCAAAAATTTATTGGTAAGTAAGTGCACTTCAAAACACAAAATCAAGGATTCGTAGTCGCTATTAAACGCTTCCAGTACCTATCAATTACGAAGCACAATTAAAAATCTCTGCGCCGAATTTAATTTCGTAGCCCACTTCTTTAAAATTTATTCTGTAATAAGGAGCCAAGGCAGTCGTAAAAAAAGGATCCAAGAGAAAAGCGGGGACACTTCCCTCATTAAAATGATTCCAGCTGGAAGCGGAACAATGTTAATTCGATATTTATGCAAATTCAACGAAATAATTCATTGGAATTTAAGACACCTACACGAAGGAGCCGGTGACGTGGTGAGCAATTCTCATTATTTCGACAAATACCCACTTTCCGTTCGCTCGCCAATTAGTCTGAAAACTTAATTTGAATATTCAGTAAGAATAATTAAATTAACTAAAGTTGTCATTGGCGGTGTCTTTATCCCAATTAAGCAAGAAAATGCTGTTTGATACTTTCTTTAATTTGTTGCCTTATTATGTACTGACTGACTGACTGACTGGCAATCAAGGCACAAAGTCTTAGAAACATATTTGGATTGCATCCTGGTGTGCACTCAACCGAGCTACCTACTATTAGTCGGGTACAGAAACCGAACATTCCGAGCCTCGGATATCAGCGTAGCTTGTATTTTTTAGGAAACAATGTAAGTACTTACCTACCTACTTGTATATATTGATACGTGTGACTGGCGTCAGAAAAGGAGGAGAGTCGGCTAAGGAGGTTGGTACCTACTCTTATGTAGGATGTATGTATATTATGTACGCATATATTTCCTTTTTCGCATTTAAAAACAAAATCACAGAAATTTCCTGAAATATTGGAAGGCTTTGAAGACTGAGCCTGGATTGCCGAGAATGTGTTTCCGTTGGGTTGCTACGCCGCGCATCACGGCTACGTGTACAGCTGATTCTTGGTCAACATTTGCGTTAGCGAGCTGTCTGTAGAAATGCTTGGTCAGGGGATAGTGCCCTGTCTGGGTCTCCACCCCACAATACTTCTAAATCGGACTTTTGAACGTAAAGCGAGAGTTGAAGTTTGTATGAACAGAACTTACATTAACGCCTTGGATTAATTAGGTATTCTGCGAGTATAAAGTTACCTATTTCTATTTGAATTAATGATTTCGCGAACAGAGCCGCGGGTTTAAGTACCTAGTTGAATATTGCGGTTCTGGGAAGGCAAGTGGTTCGCACATCGCCGCCGCCGCGTCGTCGGCTAATGGGACTTCAGAATGGATGATGTAATCGATAACGTTCTCTTCGCGTCTGCTTTTTGTGTTTTCAACGCTAATTGCCCAACTTTCTTCCTAATAAATCGCTTGCCTTTGATACGCCATCATTTATCACGGCTCTCAAAATGAAATTCCTCTCGGTTTTTATATGAATAAATAATGAATGAATCTCCTATATTTTACGTCGGCCGCTGTTTTTGTTTAGTGACAATATAGTATAAATAACCTATCTTACATCACACATCGTTTTTGTATGTTATCTACAGTTCATGCTTTCAATATAGGTTTGATTAGGTGACTGCTAGTGGCATTCAGTTCAGGTTTCTATGTGCGAGCGTTTCCATGCTTCTCCAGGTTATAACAGCGGCCTAAGAACTCTGCTTATTATTTAGTTGTCAAAAATGCCATGACTGAATAAATATGCTCCAACTCACCATATCAATAATAAGTACCTATACGCTATACCTATTATATACAAAATACGCAACAAACATTGAACTAAATGAGTTGGTAGTAACTCTGCCTTCTGCGCTGTAGGTTGTGGGTTCGATCCCCACCTAGGGCAAACATTTGTGTGATGAACATAGATGTTTGTTCTGTGTCTGGGTGTTAATATGTATAATAAGTAAGTATTTACAAAAAAAAAAAAAAGTATATAAGTATTCTATCAGTTATCTGGTTCCCATAGTACAAGCTTTGCTTAATTTGGGGCTAGATGGCGCTGTGTGTAAAAGTCCGCCAATATTTATTTATTTATTTTATTTATTAATAATTTAATTTAAATTTGCTAAAATGATTGGCACTACGAAAATTCTTAAATAAACTTCACCTGCAATAATTACCGACAAAGATATTACCATACAAAGCTTCGTAGTTGCAACTTCATATGAATAAATAAGGCAGTTTGTTAGATACCGTCGAAAGCGGCTTTATTCGCGTTTAATTAAAATTTACCGGCAGTAAATCACTACCTTCCGGACAAGTTGCGGTTCGGCTGCAAACACATGCCGTCATTTGCACTGTGCTGCAAAACGAAATACCTCTTGCGGGCTCCATGTTGGTTAACTCTTCAGCAACGAAATGTTAATATTAAAATTAGTATTTAAAAGCTTTATTTTATTAAATTAGAACCACAATGAAACACATTCTTTTAAGAAATTCTGATAAACGGTAATATTCAGCCCAGAAAATCACAGGTAAAGGATGATTGATTATTGCTATGTACGTATAGTAGGTATTACTTGTATTTTCGAGAATAAAGCGAGAACTACATTAGGCCGACGCACACTTCTGAGACATCTCACACGTGTAAGGTTGATGTGCACACTAAATCGACACATTTGTCGCGCATTTTACGCTGTGAAGACTCTGTTGTCAGACATAAAAAAGTACGAATCGAGTATTCTTCAAAATTACTGTTGAAGAATTTTTATTTTTATTGATGGCTTTCAATCACTTCAGAGTAGAAAGGAGATCATTTTCACCCACGGTAAGGCGGAAATACTTATTTTTTATGGTGGTATCATAATTTACCTACTTAAAAAATTATAGGATACTGTTGAACCCTTTTTATTAATTCTCTCTCATCTTCGCGCTGCCGACCGAAACTCGTCAGTCGGCTTCGCGGAATGGCGCGTCCAATGTCTAAGAACTCAGACATAGAGCTAGACATATAGCTACAAAATGAGCTACACTATGCATACGCGGTCTGCGTAGGATTCTGACTACACTGTTGAGACATGACAGGTCGTCAGACGCATGGATTACCCCCATCCGACGAAAACTTCGGATTATAGGATCGGCGACGCGCACGAAGCATGGCATGGCGTGGATCTAAGGAAGTAGTTGACAGGTAGACAGAGGCACTTGGCATTTGGTTCATGACCAGCATTTTGCAGTAGCTAGTATTTCATACGTAACAGGTTGCTAGCCAATCGCCCAGCTTATAGGAATACTAACTGGTTTCCTCTTTCCTTTACCGTTTTGAGTAAATTAATTTTGTGAATTCCTTTCCAGGCCAACACGGCTCCGATTCTCACAATTAAATTAATCCATTATAAAAGGCAAAGTACACTAAACATTTCCCGTCGCATCTCGCGTAGAGCCCGCTACGCTTCACTACGACGTCGTAGAGGGTCTACGCCTCCGCTCGTCGGCTTGGAATAGTATAGAAATTCGTTTACTAGCTAAAAGCTTTCCATTTGCGGGGAAAGCGGTAAGTTCGAGGACAGATCTGTTGCCTAAACGTTTTAGTTGACACATGTACAAACCATTACTGCATGCATTACTGAATTACAGAATACATTCCGTGCTACTAGATATTTCTAACTTGTAATGTTATTTTTCTATTATTTAATTTGTTTTCCTATACAGATTCACGGTTTATTGTTTATACTCAGTACCTATTTAATTTAAATTTGTTCGGGTTTATACAATTAGTTGCGCGTCCTTGCTTAATTTGTACCTCCTGAAACATCATCCTTATCTACCGGCATTTATTCAATACTCCTCCTCTGAAAGGTAGTCTTTTGTATTAATTCAATCTCGGTACAATTTGTAGGCGTGGGTCCTCCTCTGGCTAGATAGACATTGAATTCTCATCTATCTAATCAAGTTGATGGAAGTTTTAAAATGTATTTTCTAGACAATAATTCAAACGATCGATGTCGAGATAGAGCGCAATGACGCGGGTTCTGTTATGTAGGTAGGACTATTTGGTTTGTGGGTTCATTCGATTGGGAAAGGCTATTCGATTTTTATGCTTGCGGAATACACAATTTAAATATTTATGAATATCATGGGTTCTATCTATTCGTAGATGAACTTTACCTGCGTTACGTATAACAATGTGAGCTTATGTCGGAAAGGAAATATAAAATGGGTAGGGACCGTACGAGTAGGTATACCTATTCAGTACGTGGCGAGCTTGCCTAGTAAGTTACGCGACCTTTACCGCGATCATCAAATCGATGTCTGACTGCTAGTGGCGTTGAAAGAATATAACTATGGTGTCCAATAAAGATATATTTTATTCTATTCTCAATGGTTTTCTTAATCTTAAATGGTAATAAAGATCCGCCTATAGATGAAAGCAAAGGATGATGTAAGTAGATACATGGTGTTCCCGACGGTAAATCAGGATGTCTTCCTCCGGCGGCACAAACCGACTTCTTGATTGGGCGCTTCCTTCCCTACCTCGCATCACGCTAAAACTATTCATGTTTACCCAATTAGAACCAAGACATTTCGATTGCAAGAAAATTGTTGTCGAATATTATATTTTGCAGAAAACACAACATTCCACCTGCGACTTAAGTAACGTGTTAGGTACTCGTATAAAAAACTCACCTGTAATATGCTATTCCCGGTTACAAGTTATATATTTTTATCCAATTTAGTTTAAGGGTTATGGAGTGATTGAAACACAAATATGCAAACAAAATGTCCCGTTTATGACTTCTAAAAAAAAGTAAAAGAAGGACTAATTCAAGTAGATAATTACAAATAATCAAAACGAAAGTTGTTGTACAATCAGCGACTCTTATGCACGTCTGCACCAAACTAAAAGTTCATGTACGGTTAGTACAGTTTAAAAACACATCAAGCAATCAATATATACACAAATTGACGTAGAGAGAGAAACACACTAGAGAGATAAGCGTGAACTTAAAGTTTTGTGCAGACAGACAATAGTTTTGCCTATTAAAGGAGTTAGGTACGAAGATACTTATCTACCTACGTGTATGTTAGCCGTCTTGCCAAATATAGATTTTCCCCAATGAACATTCAAGCTTTGGTTTCTTAAGCGAACGCCACCGTTCATCGTCAGCCGTCGGCATTTGACAGTCAATGGATTACGTATTAACGATACCGATACCGCCGGCATCTAAAGGTACTGTTCCATATACTGAGATACACTGCAGCACAACAGCCTTATAAAACTATGTTTATTTATTAGTACTTTATGGCACAAAGCACCAAAGGAATTTACTACCAGCCAATCTAAGAGGTGGTATAATGGCGGTTGGTGTGCGACGTGAGAAACTCTTAATTAACTCCTTTTACATTGGTATCTGGTATTGAAGTAAGTGCGGTCAGGCGTGTGGCTAATTTTAAATTGCAAAATGAGTGTTATCGAGATTTAATTACATTCATAGACAGAGCGGTTTTCAGTCTGCAGACGTGTCTAAAAAACAGGCCAAGTGCGAGTCGGACTCGCGCACGAAGGGTTCCGTACCATTATCTATAAAAAACGGCAAAAAAACACGTTTGTTCTATGGGAGCCTCGCTTAAATATATTTGTAGCGGCAACAGAAATACATAATCTGTGATAATTTCAACTGTCTAGCTATCATGGTTCATGAGATACAGACAGACGGACAGACGGACAAATAGACAGACGGACATACGGACAGCGAAGTCTTAGTAATAGGGTCCCGTTTTTACCCTTTTAGTACGAAACCCTAAAAAGCAACTTAAATGTGACATACGTAAAAAACGACGGCGAACGACACCGTTCGCGTAGGAAGCCAAGGCTAAAGTTTGTTATTAGCAGAGCACCTGCCTTAAACTCTACGTTGACTACAGCATAGGTATCTACTAGCGTTTAATTTCTAAGTTAGTTACTAGCGTTCAGATTTCCGTATATAAATCAAGTACTAAGTTCCAAGCTACAATGTTGTAGGTATATTGCCTTCAATACTGTCTTCCTTGTTGCAGAGCAGACTTGCGGCATGGATAAACTAACTTATGGACTTACGCTGTACGGTGCATTTAACATTTACAAACATACAAAATGTGAAAGACAAGTTTCTGTAAGACGGACAGAAATATATAAACCTACTTATTATAAATAAATAAATCCAACAGTCTCATAGTCCCAAACCCACACTAGAATTCCCTGTGTCGTGGTTATCAGAAAGTAGCATAGTAATAGTACCAAAACATTTAATAAATATTTGCAGATCATACAAACATTTGTCCCGCCATGGGGATTGAACCCGCGCCTCTTGCATATCAATCGGGCACTCGAGGTCGTCGAGGTTGTGTATGTAGTTACTTACTTTTTATCAACCAGGTATAACGAATTTTAACGACTTTTGTAAAGTTTGTCTAAAATTCATTACCTTTTAATGAGACCCTTGTAATTTGATTAAACTATCTTACATATAAACTTAAAATCACCCGTATGGCCCGTAGAAACATACTTTTGGTCTCACTAGTCCCTAACCAGTAACTAATCGGTTCTACCGACTTTCAGGAGACTCTGAGCTACAACCATTAAAAATATTAATCGGTGATAAAGAACCCTAAAATATCTTCTATAAGTAGATAATTTTTTTTCAAACGCAATCATGTTTTGCTGTTTGTTGGTTTGAATTTAGCTAAAGAGGGCTGTTGGACATCGGTTACGACTAGTCCAGGGATCATACCTCCATCGTCGTTAGGTCACTAGCAGTCACGTTCGACACAGCTGCATGGCCAGCAGATGCTCCGCTAACAATCTACCTCAGAAAGTTGGACATGATTACGTTGAGTACAATCATCAGTATTGGTTGTAGCGAATGAAATAGAATCAAGTTACTTTGAAGTTCGACAAGTAAGATACCTACACCTATGATATGCTCGTACATACCCGTACATAACTTTTGCGTCACTCCGATCTCCGATAAATAAATGGGATTGTTTCCGAGGGAAAATCATATTCCGAAAGTGGCCTTACAGTGGTAGTGGTAGTCTATAGTCGCTAAAAATAAACAAGTGAACTGAAGTCTCTAGAGTTACTCTGTATTAGTAGTTGCTGAGTCAGTGCCAAGACATTGAATGACTAGCACCTTCGTCATCCTCTGCTCATTACCTTCGTACCTGTCTCGTACATGCTTGGTTGCCCCCGCCTCATTTGATGGCTCATCCAATAGGTAAGGTACAAATTAATATTTGATTTTGTAGTAGATACGATTTCAGCACCGTCTAGTGTCTTCTAGTACTAGCTTTTGTTTTTTAAAGACTTCAGTTAGAACCTGTTATGTTATATTTCAAGTAACGACATAAACGATTAAAAGCTCACCAAAAAAATATAGTCTTAATCTGAATGCATTGGCAAGAGAAATCGAGAACAATTTGTTCATTGATTGGCGAGGTATCGTGGCTCTGCCGTGAGTGGTTCAGTTTATATTCGGCGTTGGTACTCGCATGGCACATTTACCTCCAATTCAATTCCGCGCTCGGCTCGTTGCAATGCCGAATGAGCCATCGAAGAGATTGTCTCGAGTCGAGCCCATGACCACAGCGCTAACATGTAAAGTAAGGAATCTTCGCAGACGTGCAGTTTTTTGTCACCCTAAATCGCTTCCACGCATACCAAGTCTGTTTGAATAGCATAAGTAACTAAAGCATAGGGGACTTTCCGAATACAATAAAAGTTGGTTCTCAATGCATAATATATTTTTAAATGTCTGTATGTACTAACACTTATTGTGCTTTAAAAGTAAATAAGGAAGTTTAAGCAGCTGTAATACAGGTTATATTTAGAACTGTTGCTAAAATACAAGTTGATTAGTTACTAACCACTACTTTTAAGGGGCTCCCAGTCGCTTATTGCTCTTTTTCGAAACGAAAAAAGAAATACTTCTGAACAAGCCACATCTCCTATTTTTATAAGTTTATTACTTCAGGTTCCTACCTAGATTTCTATTAAGCTGAAAACATAATAGCAGAAATTTTTCACGATAAAGATATTATTTCAAAATGATACGTTTTAGAATTTATGATCGAAATATTTTATATACCTACTATTAAAATCAACTTGTGATTTATTGTTAAAGATAGGTAATATGTATGTAGGTCTAGATTTCTATTAGTATAGATTTTTGATAAGTAATACTATACGTTATAAAATAGGAGATGTGGCTTGTTCACAAGTATTTATTTTTTCGTTTCGAACAAAAACAATCGTCGACTGGGAGCGCCTTAAATAGATCATCGTCATTTTTGGAATATTTATGATGGGTTCTTTATACCTATATAAAGTGTTTTTTTTTAAAATTAAATTTCCATTTATTAGTTTATTTAGGTTAAAAGAAGGGAATTTCAACTTAAAAGTCGTTTTTTATAGTCCTAATTTTCTTATTAAAATGCTTACCCTACATAAAAGTTCAATAGTGCCCTCATAACTATTTTTCTAACATGGTGGACTTACTGCTGCGTATTTATTACCCTGTGTCTGAGGTGCGAGCATCACAAATACCTGCGAGTCTTCACTACGGTTATTCAGGTGCTAAATACCACTTTCATAGTTATCCGCCGAAGCCAGGTATTTCTACGATAATACCGTGCAAGTTACGGCTATATTAAATTAACGTGTACCTACCGTGAAATCTTTAGTGGATATTTGATGTTGTACGATTACGAATACACTAATGAAAATTATTCTACCATCAATACGCGTCGTTTATTACCTATGGTATTGACGTAAAGTTGAGTAAAGTACACAGAAGTAGAGTGACATATATTGATCGGTTGAGGTAGGAAAGTCTACTGAAAATCAGAGGTTAAAGAGAGGATATACAAGCACCGGTTGTACGCGGTGTGAGCACGCTGTCGTGCCAAGAAAATTAATCTCATAGCGTCGTTAAAGATTGGTAGGTATTTTCTACGCGTAGTAGCTCGTGTTTTCAAACAAGTTAATTTTAACAAGCGTCTGGCTCAATCAGCATAGCAATATGTATGAGTTTTGATCGTGACAGGTGTAGTCATATCACGCGTTGATGAGTTTGCCAAAAGAAGATTATGCGCGGCAAAAAGCGCCCATGCAATGGCACATACAACACATCGAAAACCGGGAACAGCTCACACAGCTACCAAAAGCTTCCGTATTCAGCGCGAACTACTCTGGAGGTCTGGTTACTTTGTAATCTTTTTGCGCTTGGGGAAATGTGCGCTTTGGATGGAGCTTTTGTAATCAGTGACATATCTACTAACGGTACAAAATATACGTGTACTATTATACTACGTGTAATGAATAAGGTACTGCTTAAGGTATACTTAAACTCTTTTTTTTATATTTCTTACGATACTGTATCATAAATATACTGTAGTACCTTACTTTACTTACCTGATCTTACTATGCAATATAATGTATAATATGTCTTGCGTCAGCAAGTAGTACTGCTTCTATAGCTATTGATATTTTACACTAACTCCAATCTTAACTTGTAGCTTGAGTGGAATACGTTCATTAAGTACATCTCCCAACTTAAGCGTAAAGCTTCGTTTTTCTTTTATCTACCCCGAAACTTTCTCTCACGGCCCCTATATAAAAATTTCAAAAGTTTTCGTATCGCGGAAACTTTTAAGTTGCTTTAAAACAATATAAGCCTCACTTAAAACAATACATAGAACTTTTTGAAAGTTTTAGATTTTATCTAAGAAAAGTGAAATTTCGAATAAAAAAGTGTCAAAAGAGTCGGAAAAAATGCTAGCTCTTATAATATATTTAAGCGCAGTGGATGTAAAGATGGCATCAAATATGGACAGGATTCGACTATGATACAGATTTTTTTGCGGCCTGACTACGCTTATCAGCCTTGGGACTAGTGGGAAACAAATTTCCTCTGTTCTACGGTGGAACTGATAAGTTGGAACAAACGATAACCAGACTCACTTATTAGTTTATTAAATGTAAAAGGATTGTCTTATAAGCTTCTGTCTAAGAACTCGAAGAGATGTACGGTGTACAGTACGAGTAAAGTGGTCTATCAGCGGGCGGAAAAGGATAGCGCGGCACGCACGGAAATGAACCCGCCCATGGACCACGCGCAGTTTCCTGTGATGCACACAGCCACGGCCGTATTCAGGGTGTTATAGATATTTTGTCATGATTATTTAAAAGTAATAAAATATTGGTCTTTCTGTAATACTGGTGTGGTGAAAATAAAGAAATACATTTATATAACAATCGAGGTTTATAGGTCTCATTTTCATTTTGGTGGTCATTAATATTTAACAATTGCCCGCAACAAATACCGTAAACGACCGACGTTAAACAATGTGCATCAATCTCGTAAATATTGAAAAATTATAATTGACGACTCGGGAGTACTTAATGATCGTGAAATGCACATTTAATTCAATAAATTCTGTACAAATTCCTCCCCTGCCTACGTCCACGCCTGTAGCCGCAGCGTAGCGGCTTGCGCTGGCCATGTGCTGCCCACAATTTATAAATTATACCACGGTCTGAATTTTATGCCATTACTTTTATTATTAAAAAGTTTAGAGAAATATTATTTTTTGTAGCGAAAATCTCTATAGAAGTCTTAGCTTATCTCTGGAAAGTATTTAACCTACTTACTATCGAAAAAATATTCAAATTAAGTTGTTGAACTAAAATTGTAATAATAAAATACCTGAGAATCATAAAATATTTTTAAATAAAATGCTATATTAATTATCTTATCAATATTTTATCTCCAAATTACGTCTAGAATATGGTTATTTAAAATTCAGATGGGCGAAGTCTGATAAAAGTTCTGCCCTAAAACTTGCGTAAATTGCTAATAAAACGTTCAAACGGAGCCCCGGGACCTGAGGTGTACACCGAACTGAAATATCAAGAGAACTTTAGTCACCTTCAGTCTTGAATAGGTACAAAGTCAAACATTTACATAGTTACACCGCTGTACCTCGGCGTCTCGAAGCTTTAATTGCTTCGGCAGATAGTTATAGGAGAGTTTAGCTGGCTAATGCGGAACCAAAGGAAATATGGCTGAGATAAGGAAGTGTAACTAACTAAGACTTTTAGTACAGGGTGTAAAAAAGCACTATCGGGTGCCATAAAGGAATTGGATTCAAGTGTCCTTTGGTATACATTAACTAACCTAAACGCAGTACATACAATATTAATCGTACTAACCTCACTGCATAAAAATTTAAAGAATTACATAAAATTCACCCAGAAAAAAAAACTCAAAAAGAACTCGACGCATGTTTCGCTTTTTTACGAAGCATCATCAGGAAAATTGACTCGCTGCGCGCTAGATTTAAAAATGAAAACTACAACATCCCAAGGACTCTGTAGAGGTGTTGCTACGCCGAACGCCGAACAGAAACTTTATATTCGGTGCAAGTATTTTAGAGTCTTTTTAGAGTTCGTATTTTGTGATTCACTAACTATTATAAGTCAAATACTACGTTACTAGTGTTGCTTGTGTCTTGGGAAAACATATTATTTAGTTAATTATTGTGAGGAGTAAGAGTTGTTTGCGTTTGCATTGATGAATCTATGTTTGAGATAGCATCAAGTGAATCATGTCACTAGATCACTATACAAACCTACAATGTACTATGAGTACGTACATAAGTAAAGGCAAAACAATTGGATCAACATATTCAAACATACTTACGAACTTAGAAGTTTAGGTAATATTTATTGTAAAAAAATCTTTCAGACTTTTCAAAGACTAGAAGGTATGTGCATGTGCAATCCCGAGAAGTAATGTTTAAACAGTACAATATTCTAAATATATTAGCATCTCATGACTCAAAACATTACTATAAGACAACATTCTGTTCTCGCCAGGTTCTTGTACGTTTTTTGTAATTCTGATGCTGACGGGCATATCATACCTCGTACGGCTCAAGTATTTAAACCAGATCGGAATATCGTTTGTACCGTTTGAGGGACTCCGCCGGGACCGAAGAAGTCGGCTCACACTGATGTGGTGGGAAGATAAGACTGGGCTAGAATATCGATGTTACCTCAAGTAACTCTGAGGATGTCCAGAGAATTAGTATCAAGTTAATCATCGCCATACGTTTTCACACAACTAATGCGCGTGTGGTGAAGCATATTCAAACTTTAATATTCTAAATCCTTTGAGAGAATAATGGCGCTGGTGAGCTTAGGTTGTTGAACACTATTTAAAATGAGTAGGATTTTATTCAAAAAATATTCCGTGCTCTTTTTATTATTAGACGCAAAGTTTTGTATTTTTAGTAAAAATATTTTATTTATTGTAGACAAATAAAAAATATATCTTTTTGGGTTTAAAAACATTTAAAATATAAAGTTTACTTACTGTTTTGAGTAGAATTAGAAATAGAATTAGGGTACTTTTAAGATCTGAATAATAAATAAAGAACAAAACAAATTAATAAACCCTATTACAAAAAGTTAATTTCGAGATCGTTTTCATGAACGGATGGATTCAATTGAATAAACATCGTTAGGTAATTTAACTTCAAAGAGAGTTCAATTTATTTACGTCGATAAAGCTTGTTTTGATTTGAGATTGTCAGTAGCCTCTGGGCTCCAATACATAACTGTCGAGGAGAAATGCGGACTACGCTTTGTTGGAGCTGCCTTCCCTTTTGTAGCGAGTTTTCTTTAAATCGTTCAATACTGCGATGTTCGTTTGGGGAATACCATTACGTTCAATAGAATGTGAAGCTTACGATTAATGAATCCACTTGTCTCTTCGCTTTCACATCGAAGAGAGCCGATAGTTAAGAAATTGCATTACTCAGATGCTACAATATGTCCATAAGTCCAGACTGCAGTTGCAGATTCAAAATTGAACGTATGTATAAAAAAACAAGATTGTCATGCGGTAAACTAGCACTTTTTTGCAAATACTTCGTAAACCTCACCTCGCCAACAGGAATTCGCGGGGTGTAAATATTATCACCACTCTCGCCGAAACCCGAACATTCTGATCGAAGTTTTGTACACCAAGAATAAAAAGGAGATTGTATTAGCCCGCAGTATTCACTTGTTTTTTTCCCGTTTTGCATGCGATCTCCGAGTGCGCGCCAAACAATGAACTTCGTCGTGTGCCGGTCGGAAACTCAGCCGCTTACGAGTCGAGCATGCTCATGTCAGAAAACACCTGATCTTTTGGAAATAAAAAACATACTTTTTTAAAATTCGCGGCTTTGTACTAATGCTGGGTGCTTTCCGATGTCTGCGAACTTTGGCATGGGGGTGTCTTTTACGAGGGCTTGAACCGGTAGTTTATTTGTTTAACTTTGTCGAGTTTAGTATTCCCACGGTGATGCTTTGTATCTTGTTTGTTGTTTTTAGTCAATAGCGGTCTATTTCTTGAGAGTTTGGGCAGCATAACACACGATTCGTACAATTGGCCTAAAAATTCAGCGTGTGGGATCGTATATATGCAAAAAAAATTACATCAGCTATTGTAAGCTGCGCTGATCCAGTGAAATATGAAACATGTAGAGGAGTTGGCAGCGTGCCAGCTGCTTGCATCACACTATAACAAAGAGTTTAAAATCAGGAAATTGTTCCTAGAACAATAGAAGAAAATAAGCCTGCTTGTAATAGCGAGAGTAGGTACCGTGGGTGCCACAGTTTAAGTGTTCTGATGAATATTTACAGGTGGTTCGGCGGTTGTGGAGGTTTTACTATGTTAAACATACATTAAAAATATATTGAAAGAAGACGTATTTATGAGTATTGAGAAAGGTATGCTTAGATTGTTTAGGCATGTAGAGAGAATGAACGAAGGAAGATTGCCAAAAAGGTATATATACAGACAAGTGTGAATGGACCGTAGGTAAAGGAGGACGTAGTGGTTTGAAGAGTACTCTAAACCGACGAGTATGGTTGAGGAATGTGATGAGAGTGAATGAAGCAAAAGACGTATGACAGAATCGCAGCAAGTGGAAAGCCGTGGTACCTGCCTACCCATTAGAAAAATAGGCGTAATATTATGTATAACAAACTTCTATATTTATATGAGATCTGCGTTGTAGACATATCCTATCGCTTCCATATTATGTCAGATGTAAAACATTTGTGATTTTAGGACGTGACGATAAGAGAGCTAATTTCATATTCATTACTAGCGACCCGCCCCGGCTTCGCACGGGTGCAAAGCTGATACCAAAATATATTACAGAATGTCTATTTAAAAAAAAGTCGCGCTGATTTGAAATCTTAAAATTATCAGTGGTTCTCTAATATATTAAGCATGTTATTATACATATAAACCTTCCTCCTGAATCACTCTATCTATTAAAAAAAACCGCATCAAAATCCTTTGTGTAGTTTTAAAGATATAAGCAAACATACATACAGACATACAGACGCGGGAAGCGGAAAGCGACTTTGCTTTATACTATGTAGTGATGTTCAAAATTCGCGAGTAGAGCCAGAAGTGATGTGCCGCTGGTTGTATTGAGTTAGAGTAATAATAAATAAATAAAAAAAAGCAAAGCATGTACTATGGGAACCAGTGATAGAATACTTATATACTTTTTTTTTGTAAATACATACTTTCTTGTATACATAGTAACACCCAGACACAGCACAAACATCTTTGTTCATCACACAAATTTTTGCCCTGGGTGGTGATCGAACCCATAACCTACTGTAGAAGGCAGAGTTACTACCAACTGAGCTGGAACCAGTCAGAATAGTTGCAATCCGGCTAAGCCAGTTGGCCACTAGCCATCGTGCGGACTGTACTAGTTTTTATTGTTAAAAATATGTATTTATGTTTACATCGAGACAGTTATACTGCTTAATATAAAAAAAAAAACAGGCAACTTCTAAAAGCCGAGTTGGCCGAATGAAAATGCGTCTCGACTTCCAACTGAAGGTTGTGGTTTCGAATCCGGGCCGTGAATCAATGATTTTTTCTGTTTAAAAAATGCATACGCACATTAACACATGCTTAAAACGGTGAAGGTAAACATCTTTAAGAAACCAGTTAGCATTCTTATAAGAGGCGGGGGGCATGCAACCTGTCACGTGTAGAATAATATTTACTGCTAAATGTATACCTCTGACTATCCTCTTTGGGCATGTTCAAGGATCTAAGCGTCTGGAGATCTGAGAGGAAGTCTACTGTATTTGAGAGTTACAGTTATGATCCTCTTTAATTTATTTTATGAATAATATAAACTTGATATAAAATTTGATATTATTAGATTATAATTTGTGTCAGAGGAATAAACTAAATGAAAAGTCCAATGCTTCAATAGGCGAAATTAATATTCAATGCGTAATTAAGTTTCCTATTTACATGATAATCTTGTTACTTCATAAAATTATACGTCCATTTCAGAAACTAGAAACGAATTAAAAACTCGTACCGTTCACGTGAAAAAGCCCGACGATTCTAAAAGGGGAATGACATCAAAATGGCTTTCACACCCCGACAATACAGTTTATAAGATTTTTTGTTTACCTTTATCCTTGTACCCTTCGTAATGGCTTCATGGAACTCAGAGTTAACGAAGTGAGACGGCGAAGTAATTTTGGTGTATTTTGCATACCTTACGGAGGGCTATGATGCCTACAAAATGAATAACGACATTTCACTTTACGATACTTATCGTGTATATTGAAAATTTACTCAGCCGGTTTTGTGGTGCGTTCGATAAAAACCCATTAGGCTCTTGTGATTTATCATGAAGAAAGGTGTAATATTTTATGGACACTTCAAATCGTTTTAGAGAATATCAATGGCCATCCAAATACTCAACAACATGTTACATACATATTTGGAACATGCTTGTTGAGAGAAAGGTATCGTAGAGTCGAGCTAGTGCTACGCCGTAGCGATGTCTACGAGGCTACGAAATGATGTGACAATAATCCCAGTCTTGCGAGAAAAAAACTTATAGCATATATAAGTCCGAAAAAACAATATACGCCGGGATAATAATAATACTCATAATTGCATACGATTATGATTACGATTACGATTACGATGCATTTGACTGTCTTCCAAATTTGTATTTAGTGAAAAGTTAATATAACTTTTAAAACCTACTACTTTTAGAAACTAAACTGTTATTATAAAGAGTAAACACATTATTGCTCTATACATCTTGCACAAAAAAAATACAATCAAGTCGTACAAAACAAGATAATATTTAAACATAATATTCTGGTGTTAACCTATAATTAAGTATAATATTTTATTTAGTTTGGAGTGACTTTCTAACTTTTGGCAAATATCTAGTTTATCAAGCCGAACTGTGAGAGTAACATATGAAATGCTCAAAACCATTTTAAATTTGATTCAAGTTAAGTGCTGCAAATACGCACTTATAAAAATAAATGTTTAAATGCAATAACTTTATTTTCAAACATTTATCTGCTCAAGTAGTAATCTTTAAGATTTGAAATTTTTTATTCTGCGATCATAATTTTACAATTTTATTTTAATTTTACCCGTTTTTACTACAGAAAATAATATGATCTAAAAAACATGTTTGTAGAGTCGTGATCATGTTTGATTTGATTTTGCCACCTCAAACACAACATCAACGTTTTTCACAGTATTATTATTCACTTTATTGTTTACGAGAGGTTTTATGACAAAGTTTGATGACGTACTCGTACCTTCCAGTTTTATGTTATTAGTATTTTTAAATCGATACAAACATTTATGCCCCACTTGGAATATACGAAGCCATTATGGTATAATGATGACATCAAATACGTTATTATATTTCCTTTTATGATATTGAGGGATTTGCCTCACCCATTTTTTCTTTTATTACCTTGAAGTAGGTCTGGCTGGGCTCTTGAAATCTTGATTGTTATATCAAATAAACCTTCTTAATTATAAAACTCCCTTAGTCGCCAATAAATAAACAGGGTGTACAAAAAATAGTATCAAGCGAGAACCCTTATTAATACTCGAATCGCCTCTCGTTTGTTCCGCGATTTTTTGTAGTATTCGAGAAAAAAATAAGTTAAAATCTGGAATGTTTTTTAAATCTAAGAGAGAGGGTTAAAAAATAAAAGTTACTTGACTTTTTATACATGATTCGGAGTCATCTCGGCTCTACCTCTAGATTTAAAATTGACACATTTTTTTTTAATTTTCTGCTTAAACTATAAACACATAACACACTCAGTACGTATCGGTATGTACATAAAAATATACTTTTTAATACCAAAGCAAGTAAGTTGATGAGAATCCCTTAAATATATTTTATAAAACCCTGGCGCGAGGTCATTCACAATTATTGGGAAAACAACCGAATAAGTTAATTATAACTTTTCTAGTTAGTGGTTTAATTGCTTTTGATTTATTAAAACGAATTTTATGACAACCTTTTTCGGTTTTATATTTGTAATTTTTTTTGCGAAAATATCAAAGGGTCTTTTAAAAAAATATGTGTTTATCTGCTGTCGATAATTTCCATCTCGTAATATCATAAAACATAAGAGCTTTACAAAATGAGTAAGTATACTTACCAATAATATGTATAAATACAATGATGTCACGATATCCATAGTTTAGTAAAACAAATGCTGCACAGAAGAAATAAAAGTAGGGGACAAAAAGGACTTTGCAGAGTAACCCGATCCACTTGTTTGAGATTAAACTAACCCGAAACTGGATGCGCGTAAATGCCTCAAGGAAAAGTGTGCGTTGTCCTACATAAAGAGAGTGTTCTATCTCTACTGCCACAAAACTGTGCTAGTTTCATATTTATCATTTATTATTTAAAATGAATGAATGTGTTAATAGAGAAGATGAATAATGAATATGGTTGTATCCAACGATAATTTTTGGAACTTCTCCAACTTTGTCATGTCAACGAAAAGAGATGGCAATAGATTCATCAGCTATTTTCTCAGAGAATCATTCTCTAAAGACATTTTAGCTATCGTTGGTTTATACGTATATTACGAATAAGGCGGTTGGAATCTCCCTTCATAAGTGGGTAGGTTAGTCATGTGTGTGACATTGAGTTTGCGGAAGTCGATCCACAGTAATCTCCATTCCCCTTGCATAAAAAAAGGCAGAAAACATATATTATTAGACTGATAATGTGGCTGATACGTTTTTTTGATATGGATTTTGTGATTGCTGATGTTATGAATGCTTGGATTAATAGTAATACTTGCTTGCTGCTACCTTTGTTTACCATACTTATATAAACAAAACCATATTGTGTTGTGACAAATATCAAGTACGTATAAGCAAAAGCATTTTTAAACATTAGAAAATTGGCACATGCTTGCGTTTTTGAGTACCTACCAAGTTAACATTCCATACGTGACAAGTTGCAAGACCACCGTTGTTAATTATATCATTCATATTCGAGTAGAAAAATCCATTGATACACAGCCTGAATTTGAAACCATCTTCGAAATAAAAGTCATGGTACTAGGATTCAGGCTAACACGACGCCAGTTGAATAAAATCTTGTATACTGGTCAATGTATTCTGGACATTTACGGACGCTGGCGACCAAATTCGACGTCTGAATTCAGTTTTCCAATACCAGTTATAGGGTACTCGTACGTTTGGTTATAATAAAATGAAATGGAAATCAGAAACATACTAACCTTTTGACCTTTGATATAGATGGGGACCAATTTTGCATAGCGAAAAAATTGGATATTTAAGATTAGTTTTAGTGGTGACCTAAGTTACGAGTAGGCAGCATAAGTATATTTTATTTTATTGGAAAAATATATTAAATTCAGACCTATTAATTTACTTTTGGGCAATATTTATTCTGTTTTATCGGATATTAATACCTATTTGGCCTGATGTGGCCCCTTAGCTTAGCTCTTAAACGAAATGTCCAAACATAATTTATATTCACAATTATAGTCCGATTGTTTGTAGCATCGTACTACTGAGACGAAAGAGCTCATCAGTCCGATCATTGGACCAAAATTAAGACTACTGAGACAAGGCCTTCCTAACATTGAACTACCGGTGAAGTTTAGATTTTCCCTGACTTAGCTAGCGTTAGTTGAAAGGAAAGGCGACGGCAAGATTTAGCTCAGTCGCGATACTCTTTTATGTAGTGGAAAGATATTGGAAACTAACGCCGTATTAAACCTTGTGTTCCGCGCAACTCAATCGGAATGTACCTACCAATTGTATTGAGGATTGTGGATCGTCGTGACAAAATTTTTTTTTTCTACTTGCAAAATTGTAATCTTTTCAAGATCGTTGGTGATTAACTCTTATTAACGAGGGAATGTAAATGTGTTGAGGTGATTGTTATTAGAAAAACTCATTTACTGTTTACTTTTGATGGGCAGTACAACGTCATCTTGCGGCCAGCGCTGTCCCTCGCGCCTACTTTTACAGCTAACATAAAAGTTTATAGGTGCTTACTCCGGGTTTATTATGTGTTAAATATATACACTCAATTTCGCTATCTATTCCATTTGCAGATAAGAAAGAAAGAAACAATTCACCACAAAAAAAAAGGAAGTTGGGAAAGTAAAATGAAGTGCATATAATTCTCAGAATTAGATACTCGTACTTCGCAAAGAAATGACAGAAAAAGAAAATAAACAAATAACTAGCTGAATAATGACAGAACAAACTATTGTTAGCTCTGTGTGTGAAAGAGTTTTCGGCTCAGCATACTCGGATGCTGAGCGTAACATGTTACTATGCCGCAGCGTTGGTATTTTGCTGAGTTTTGACTTCACGGGCATCATAAAAAAGTGGTATAAATCTCCATACCATGAGTACATATCTGGAAATACTCTGATTCCGATTGAGTACTAGTAGTATTTAAAATCTGTTTTTCGCTGTGTGGGGAAAATGAGTCCCCATTTTTTACACAGCGCTATATTTTATGTACCTACGTAGACATCAGAACTGACCGTAATAGTAAGCTCTGATTTTTTTAACAAAAAATCTACAATACCAGATATTACTTACTCCGGAAGTAAATTTTTGCCCTGATATTTGGAGGTTATTTAGGTTGACATCAAAGGTATCTACTAATCAAATTCGATCTCTGGAACCTTATAAAATAATTACTTAGCAGGTCCAGGTAAAAGGGAATGTTTCGATATGGAAGTGTCAACATTTATTGCGAGTTATTTCAAGGTGAGCCGGGATCAGCTGGAGGCGAGTGCTTTAACTTAGTTACAACCCGCCGGGGACTCTTGCTCTTTCTGCCTCAGATTTATGCTAACCCATTTAATTATGCCGAATGAAAACAGAAAACCTTTGCAGTATCATGCGATACAAACAAATGAAACGAATAAAAAGTATCTTTAGTAAAGAGTTATTTATAAATTATTTTGATAAAATAACTCTTATGTATTTATTTACGGGAATGTATCGAGATACATTACGAGTTATTGTCTAAAAAGTTACATTTAACGCTGTATCACTACATAGTATAAAGCAAAGTCGCTTTCCGCTTCCCGCGTCTGTATGTCTGTATGTATGTTTGCTTATATCTTTAAAACTACACAACGGATTTTGATGCGGTTTTTTTTTTAAAATAGAGTGATTCAAGAGGAAGGTTTATATGTATAGTACATGCATAATATAGTAGAGAAACACTGATAATTTTAGAGGTTTCTAATGTGATGTCGTAAATAAACACATTTTATTGCGCTTACATTGCAAATGCTGGCTGAACCCCACGAGATATATCAAAATAATGTACTACAGTATTGTACACCTTAAAAACGTCTACAAAAAAGTCAACGATGGTATTAGAAATGTCTTACGCACAGCGAAGCGGGCACGGGTCAGCTAGTAATTTATATAGAACGAATTTTTATAGATTTAAAAAGTACTACTACCTACTACTTCTATTACTACTTCTCCTGCTACTACTACTGCTACTATTACTACTACTACGATATGCATAAGATTGGTTGTTAGTTAATTATCTGTAATATATATGCTATAATATCTAAACTAATATTATACAGAGGTAAAGATGTAATCTCCGGAACTACGTTCCAATTCTGAAAATGTTTTCACTAATAGGAAGTTACGAGTGTTTATCCCTGAGTGCTATAGGCTATGTTTTTTAACCGCGAGACGTACGGGACTCTAGTATGCAATAAAACTTATTGGAGTTCCACCGTGAAAGATCGGCGACGGAACATCCGCGCAAAATGGAATGACTCACTCGTCATAGTTTGTCACGAACCTTCATCTTGCCCGACCTAACAATTACATAACAGGCAAATTTGCAACCTAACTTTATTATCGGTCTTGCGGCAACTGCTAAATTGATTTACGTGCTCAACTAGTTAACTCGAAATACGAAATGCTCGTAGATTTAGTGTCTACAAAGTCTAGATGTAGGTATCAATAAATACCTACGCTAGAGCGAGATTTTGTTTTGTTGAGCTTGCGGGCATTAAGTTATCCCCAGAGGTCGCTAGTGTCGCCACTCTAGCTCGAGATTACCCCGGGGCACTGTTCCGACGGTTTATCAGTTAAAACCCGTACATTGAGATACTCTTTGTCCCGAACAAACGCATGGAACACGGTTTTTTTCATTTCTTTATCTAATCTAAGCGGTTACGTATCTCTGAAAGAAAGTTAGTTACAAAAACTCGTGCATTTCACCAGTCTTGTTTGTACAGTGATATTGTGCGGTTTCCTTCTTATCTACAAGATTCGGTAAAATCGCATTTACATCTCTGGATCTGACACAGAGGGGGCAGTAAAAGTTTTTTGCAACAAAGAAAAAAAAATAACCAAAATGGAATCGTTTCTGTTTTCGTAAAGATCATGTGTTCGAATCCCACTGGGTTACTTAAAGCTTTTGTAAGCTTTGGAAAAATAAAAAGGCTAAGTGCGAGTGGCATACCTAATGCACAGAGGGTGCCGTAACAAAAAGTAATTAAAGAAAATGTTGCATAGGTATTTTGTAGATAAAATCGGGAAAATTCATTTTACAAAATCTGTGAATGTAGATAAAAACTAATTCGCAGTTAAGGGTGGTCGTGTAAGAACGTTTTACGGTAGTTGCCTTTACTCGATTTGAGATAGGACAACCTAATATAACTTAACAGTATACTCATGTACTCGCAAAAAGCTATTGTATTGAAATACATCGAGAAAAATGTAAACCCTAATTTAAGTTCATAATAGTTCTACAGGTTTTCCGGTGGGCGAGCAATTCACTTAATTTAAAAAGGTTGATGGGAGTACATTACATATAAATGCCTTTATGTTATAATGGTTATAACAGTTTTACTGCTCATTCGTTGGTATTTTATACGATGTGAAATATAGAGGTTCATGAATAACGAATGAGATGATGAAAACTGGCTGGAATAGTTATTACAGGCAAACAAAAAACCCAAGCCTCACCTCTAAGTCTTCGGTTTTACCCGTAAAATCGAATACGCAATGTGATTCGTGTCAGTCAACTTGATGTTCGACTTAATCTTAGATTATTGACGTCAGAGGACCTCTTTTCCATATGAAAGGGAAGGGGGGTTTCAGTATTCATAACCGAACCACTTTTTTATGGCTCACAAAAATTCAAATTATACGGAAAGTGGGAATGCTATAGTTTCTATGCCTACTTACTTTTTCAGCCGACTTTATAAAAACGAAGATGTTATTTTGGCAGCTCAGTAAATACATGTTTTTTTAACGATTATTCCATAAAGGTTGGTCCGATTTCAATGCTCTAATTAATCAAATTTGAAGTCGGCTATTTTCATACATAATTTTTACCATAAAATCAATATTATTTTGTGCTTGAAATATTACTTTTTGATTAAAAACACTTGGCTTAATTTAACTTTATGGCTTTCTATTATCCATTGTAGGTATGATTATGTTTTAGCGCTGTCATGTTACACCAATAAGTCACAGTTAGTCGTATCTCTGCGTTATACATTAAATCAATTAGAGTCCGTGCAGCATGTAGGTACTGTTGTACGCTGTTTGCAGCGACAGGATTATCTATGGGACATCTTCATGCTGATAGTCATGTAATTAAACTTCTGGCCATCTGTGGCACAAACAGTGTTAGTGACATATACGTATGGTTGTAAATACATTTGATTATATTTACATATATAAAAGCAATGTGTCTACTCGTATGTATCGCAAATATATACAAATACCTACGAGTAAATAATACTTTTAAGGTTAGCTAGAGCTGGTGCGAAGTTTTTTTTTTAACAAGATTTAATAAGGAGGAAGATAATAAGAATTTAATAAGATTTAATAAGGAGGAATTCGTCTTTTTTATAGATATGTATGTTATGCAGTATCTCCGACATTTAATAACCGATTTTAATAATAACGTTTTTAATAAAAAAAAATACTTTTAGATTACAACCATTTTATCTATGTGGAGTTATTCTAATCAATAATCGTATATTTGTTTAGAACTAAGAAAAAACCTGTGTAAGTCTGTTTTTAAAACGTTATAAAAAATTATAAAAATTAAGGTATACCTTTGGGTAAAGTATGAGAAACTATACCCAAGTATATACCTTAATATTTTTTATATATATCTGCTAAAACCATGGGTTGACGGTAGTTACATAATACTGTTTACATAGGTTGTTTGTGTTACGAGGTTTCGGCGTGCGTCCAAATAAATTATCAGAAAAACACAAAATAATGACCAATAACCATTTCTTTGCAGAAGCTTTCAGCTGATGGGGAGGAAGAGTTGATCTGTTGCCAGCTGTGTCCTGATGGCCCTTCCATTTTTCTTCATGTTTCGATTTATAAAGTGTATATGAATAATATAGGTAGGTTTTTCGTCATTATCTCCCAAGAGAAAACTACAAAACCATCCGCGGTCATTTTGCATAATATGCAAAGAGAAATCTAGCATGCTAATATTTTATTCAAAGGAAATGACACAGCCTGTGAAAGTAATGCAAAGGCGCGGAATGATAAAAATATGTTCGCCGCTGTCGGACCTGCGTCACTCAAGATTTTCCCGCCGACCCTTATTGAAGCAAGTTACAGAAAATACGCAAATCATCTAGGAAAACACAACGTTTTAATATATAGCAGAGATTGTTTTTTTTCTTTTTACCGGAAAGGGGTTTTTTGATAAAGGTTTATAGACCGTGGTGAAGGCAAATATTTGTTGCGGTTTTTTGTAGCAGCCTGTTACAGTTATGTAACGAAAGGCAAATGTTAAAACATTCAGAGATGCTCGCCCTCCGTGTAAAATAAGCGGTTTACTAGATCTAAATTCTGTACGTCCCTCGATTCGTCGTCACAATTTCATGGACGTATGAGTTTCTGTAATGTGCTCAATATTGGGAGGAACCGCTGTAATTGTCGGAGGCGACCAATGATACCGGTGCGGCGCGGACCGGCATGCCAGTCACGTGCAAAATATATGAGACACGCCAGCCAGCAACCACAAATGAAGAACCAACTCAACTTGTACTCCACGGAACAATGTTAGATAAGGCATCGTTTCTTCTTTTATATATATAGTTCGTTTAATCTGATATTGTCTTTATTGGCCTTTAAAGTGATGTACTTACATCGTATTTTTAGTCGAATATATTTTTTTATTTAGCGCACACTAACAGACTAACTTTATTTTTATCGCAATTGCTCATCTAATTATTACAAGTGATTAATAAGTTACGCGCACGAGGTTGTTTTAACGTCATGTTTGTTACTAAAACGTCTTTGGCACGAATTAGGTTAGGAAGTAACTACAAACGAGAGCGCGTCCCGATAAGCCTAAGCACTATTTTTTGCTGCGCGATAGTGGTCTGACCCTATGCGAGTAGTTAAGGGTTAAATTCTCAATAATTTTCATGTGCTACATTATTAACTTTAGGTAGAAGTAATCTTACGGAAAATGCAGGAGTATCCTACGCTACATATACAATGTTGGTTGTTGGGGAGCTTTTCGAGTGGAATTGTTTTATGTGCAAGTTAAATGGCCAGTGTTATTGCACACAGTAGGTACACAAGTTACAGCACATTGGTAATGCATTCGAAACATGCAAGCATCCAGCCTAATAAAGTGGCGCTATCAAGTGCGGAGCAACTTCCAAATAATGTTGTGGGTTTTATAAAGTGTTGTTGGGTTTTAGCTATATTAATTTATTTTAAAGAGAGAGAAAATGAAATAGAGTCATTACCAATAGCTGTGTAATACGTGCTAAAAATTATCTCAGATCTCCAAAAGCTATCTCCAGTTACTACTATCCAACAACATTACACAAGTGTAACTACTAAGGTCATATGATAGACATTTTTCTAAACATTAAACAAATATGTATTCACATTTAAAATATTCCAACCCACGTCTATTTGACTATGCGATAGTACGTTGTGCCGACCTATCGGTCAAAAAACGTTCGAATCCCAGCTTGGCCCTCAGAAATTTTAAAGAAAGTGTCAGATGTATACAAAAGCGGGGTATGTTTAGAGACCCACACGCGGGATAATGTGGTCATTGTGAGCGGGGCATAGTTATGAAGCGAGAGATAACCGAGATTCACCGAGATTATCTTCATTATGTAGAAATGGTGACGAGATTGTGTTGCAAATTATATTTAACTAGTGGAAATTCTCGTGACTTCGTTCACGTAAAGTTATTTTCAAACAAGCTTCAACCACTGCACGCTTAATTCCTTAGTGCACCCCTTTATACACACCCTTTAAATTTCATATTTCTATGACTTGTGGTTTAGGCTGTGTGGATCAGCCAGTCTATAACGCAAGCCTTTTATATTTAGATCGTCTCTTACTCGTACATCTGCTACCGACATGTTACATTGTTAGTAAAGTCCATTTGTCTAGTATTTATCTAATTGATTCAATACATTAAGTACGAACTATTTGCTAAACAAACGAATAGCTTCAGTAAACTACTTGTAGTACTTACATCATAGTACTCTAGCTATATTTCTTTACATTGGCTGCTGTACCATCTGTTTATATTTCCAAACATTAATCCAACCTAAACATACAAGTAATCAGCTTATTTCCTACCCAATAGATAGATGATATGGACAAACAATTATCTTTTAATATCGGCCAAATAGACTGAATGCTGTGTACGTACGCATTATGAGTTTTTTTTTTTTTTTTTTTTTTTTTTTTTATTGTCAACAATTCAATTACAGTTCATCATCCCGCTTATACTTACTTTATTTTCTTTTTTATTCAGGGAACAAACAGTATTGAACTCGCAAATTTAGGGTTTCGTACCATGTAAGATCTAGTTTTATTCAGTAGAAAATATGCTGACGAAATATGGTGCTGCTTTCTTCAAGGCCTTGGTTATTTATTTAACCCATATATTATACTCGTATATCTACTTACCCTAATTATTATAATCTAGATATTGCAGCTTTGATAACCGAAAAGATAAAAATAAGTAGATATTTTTTCGCACTTTTAGAGTTTTAAAACGAAAGTGAAAAACAATGAAAATTTGACGAAATACTCGTTTAATAACGTAAAGAACAAATGACGTATCTATGTATTTGTAATGTACTTTTAATCTACATTTTACACTTCATTATAATAGGCGAAAAGTAGCTAAATCAGCAGTAGGTATACATTACTGCTACCTATTTGAGCATATGACAGAAATGTGCTGCAAACATTTTAGCCGTGGATTTAACGAATGCAAATTCGTGAGCGTCCGTCCAAACTAGTTTAAAGCGGAATGATTGCTGCAGTTATTGTTACTTGTTATACGGCAGTGCTCGGGAATCCCGATAAATGGTGATATTAAGTAATGAAATTATCCGGGGCTAACTGTCCGTAAAAATCGATGCATACAACCCATTTAATTTGTGCCCATTTTGAGGTGCGGTGTATTTGAAGTTGATTTTATAAGATCTACTAAGTATTTATTTGACTAGCTTCACAGCTCAGTTGGTAGTAGGTAACTCTCCCTTCTGCGCTGTAGGTTTTAGGTTCGATCCCCACCCAGGGTAAATATTTGTGTGATAAACATAGATGTTTGTTTGTCTGGGTGTTAATATGTATAATAAGTATGTATTTACAAAAAAAAAAGTATATAAGTATTCTATCAGTTAGCTGGTTCCCATAGTACAAGCTTAGTATGGGGCTAGATGACGCTGTATGTAAAGTCCGCCATGATGTATCTGAAACATAAACATATATTGAAATGCACAAATAGGTTCCTTCATAGTGTAAACTATGGCGGTTTAAGCCAGTGACTCCATTTAACCGTGTCCCGTCTATTTAATTCAATGCTATACGATTATCATCATGCACATAGATATATACGTATTCTAACACAGTTTAGTGATACGGAAAATACAACGGAAGTGGACCGGACGTCTTTATTGCTTGAGACCATTGGCCGGTAACGAGGGTAATCAGATACGCACCGGGCGCGACACGTCAAGAGTTTCAGGATAAAAGCCTCTTCACTCACTGGGTTGCTTGTCGCGCCAAGAATTAAGGCGCGGCCATGGAGCCTTTCTTTTTCACGCTTGTTCTAGTAGGTATATCAAGTTTGTTTCCTGCGCAGTAGTCATGTGAAATATGTTTTAGGTCATCGTCTGTCGCTGGCCTTAAAATGAGCTGAAAGCTTGCGCTAAGTTCCGAGTATAGTACGCTTTGCACAGTTATTATCTGTAATCGATAGATATTTTTTTTTTTAGAAAAGATGGAACTTTAGTGGTCGTTTCGTTTTCACTATTTGTCTTCTAACCATATGAAAACTATATAAGGGAAATGATACATTGGTATTAATTATATCTAATGTTTTCCTACCAAAGTTACTAAGAAGTATTTACTTAAGTTTGGTAAAAGTTGTATTAGTGTTCTAGGCAGTTACTTATTTTATTATTATTCATAGTATTTACTTACTAAAATAAGTATTGAAGAGAACTCAATAAAAGTTCTATGAAGTCTATAAGCCAAGTGAAAGGTGCTCGATATTCAGAACACATACAAACACTTCTGTTGTGCAACACTATGATATGTTTACCAAACGACAACCGATCGAGAAACAAGTGCAAGTTATGTGAATAGAAATAAAACTATTGTAATGGTGTATTCGTGCGAATGAAATGCGATGATAGACTCCTTATCGAATTTAGAACATCAAACGAATGGTTGAGTGTCTATAAAAGTTTATATTAAATGTTCTGGCAATGATGCTAAGAGCTTTAAGTAATACTAGTGAGTACGGGTGCGGCATCCCTTGCGTTCAAAACAAGATCAATATAGTTAGAGCGATTCATCGTATTGACTGCAAACAGGTCTTTGGCAAGGTATTATCTTACATAGAAAATCTGCAATCTTTTTAGTCGGGTACAATTGCTTTATTAATCATCTTGTAAACCTTTTCTGCTAAAAAATACTTTTATTATTATTACACATTATTTTACTTAAGCCTGAACCTTAATAGGCCATTTGTGAAGCCGCTGCTTAAATACCCTATTTTATAGACTTATAATTCCATGATAATAGGTATAAATAATATATATATATATGATACTTATCAATGTAATATTGTGTGAGTGATTGTTGAGCTATGTGATAGGAATGCAAGTGTGAATTCTGAATTTTACAGAAAATTTCAAGGCATTATTAATTATTAATGTTTTTGATATGTATCTCGATATATTAAATATTTTTCTAGGAATATTGCAATAGTTACTTTCGACGTTTTGCCCAGATTAGGTGACAAACATACCAACAAATTTTGAATAAAATCATTGTGCAAAGTCACTTTTAACCGCGAACATTGAAAAGCATTTCCCTATTAGGTATTCGGATATTCGTTCGTGCAAATATGCGTGATACCGAATTTCATGGAGGAGCGAATCGAGTGCGTGTCACGCCGCGTTTGTCTGCCGACCGGATATAATCGTGGGAGTATGTTCTGGCACAATCTGAAATTACTTACCTACTTCTTGCCTTTTAGTACCCCCACTTGACCCCGTTACAGTTAATTTCACAGAAAGACTTTCGGTCTGAACGACTTTTGACATTGTATTTGTTGTTTTTTTTGTATTCATTCTACCTTGTTTATTCTATCAAAAACTACTGTTTAAATATTATTAAATAAGAACACTTGTTATCGAATCGTAGAAAAGCTTCTTTACATCTTTTCTTTATAATGAATACAGCAAGTAGAACTTTATACCTAACTAGCGACCCGCCCGGCTTCGCACGGGTAGCATTTTATTATACATATAAACCTTCCTCCTGAATCACTATATCTATTAAAAAAAACCGCATCAAAATCCGTTGTGTAGTTTTAAAGATATAAGCAAACATACATACAGACGCGGGAAGCGGAAAGCGACTTTTCTTTATACTATGTAGTGATTATGGGACGCTGTAATGCCTGGCACATGTTTAAGTACCTACATGTGACATGGGACATGTTTGAGTAGGCTTGCCAAGCACCTATACCATTATCTCAGCTGAGTCGGCCTCATGTACAGAATAGACGTGGTCAATACATAAAGAGCTGACTAAGCTGCGGGTTTTCACGACAACCAGATCGAAAGATAGGTACCTCCCACTAGGCCACCAAGGCTCGTGGTGCCGAAGCGCACAGATTGTTACAAATGGCAAAACTCAACGAAGGCACGAGTACCTACGTTCAAGCGGCGAGCTTTGCATCATTTGCGAGCGCCAACGCTATTTGGCCAGTTTGCCTGCGATTGTCTCTCGCATATTTCATCAAAATATTCCTATACCAAACCGCTCCCAGCTGTTTAGCAAAATAGACCAGCAGTATTAGCTAATATCCTAATTACGTATGGAAAGACAACTACTGCATGTGACAATTATAAAGTTTGGACGCCCAAGTTAATACCCCATTTAGACATCTTCAAAGGATTTGAGTGCTTTGGGATCTGAGAGGATTACGGTCGTGACTGTTTTATCATTCTATTCTTTTTTCAAATAAATATTTTAGATTTACCAATTAAGTCGGTTTTTAGTATGAAATCACGATATTCTTCGCACAAAAATCTTGTCTCACCATCCAACAAGACCGTTAAATGTCAGCAGGTTTTGTTGGTCAATCAAATACTCTACCAACAAGTGCTGTCCGTACAAATCCCAAATTCAATTCCGAACTCTTATACGCACGTTGGAATTGAGGCTATATCGAAACTGCGAAGTTTATCCCATCTTTACCCTTGATAACACTCATATAAAGAGTGTTTCCAATCATTGATCAAATCATTTTCTCGTTTCCACATCTTCCCTCAACTTGGATGGTAATAAATAGAAAAAAAACCGGCATGGATTGATTTCAGACTTCGCAGTTCCCATTGGCGAGTTATTTATGCGTTAAGTCCCTTTCTGGTTTATATTGTGTATTTGTTCGCCGTAGGCCGATTAGAATGGACTTCATTACGAACCTCTGAAATATGTATCAGCAAGAAAAAATATCGTATTATTCGTATATACGAAAGTACCTACATAATATACCAGTAACAAAAAATATGTGAATGCATGGCGTAGCGATTATGATATATATATGTATAAATAGAATAATGTAAGAGTATGATTGGAATACGCTTGAACTTATACTGTATAAAATGTAAATAAGCTCGTTGGTACTCGTCTGAGTAAACATTTGTTCGAGTGTATTTCAATAACGTTCAAATATTCAAATATTACTCATTAGATAAAAGCAAACAGCATTATATTATTTTTAAGAAATTTGTCCGCTAATAATGTTCTTAATATCATTGTTTGAAAAATTATTTAGGTACTTGTTAGACGATCCTAGTACTTTAAAAACATTTTGCGAGTAAAAAATCAGTATATACGAATACCTAGCTATGTTATCAAGTATTATGTTGTACAAAACAATTTGTAGTTTGTTGTTCTATGTTTTAAAAAAAACAAGATGAATTAAAAATTAAATAAGATCACGATTCTAATCCGCGCTGAGATAATTAAATGTCTAATGGGAGTTGTCAGAGGCACGTTCAAACATTATATTTAGCACATGCCCGAATGTTGCAGTAGTTATATACTCTTATTTAAAAACCCGGAATAAGTCTTATTTCTGCTCTACTTTCGTCGATGTGAAATGAATTTGGAAACTCGCAAAACTACGGAAAACACCGCGGGCGAGGAACTTGATTGTCTTGAAAATATAAGAGGGTCCTTGTACTTGCATGTTTACGATATTATCACGTAGTGGGAATATCGTAGGTTGTAGAATCAAAATAATAAGAATGGAAATTTGTAGGCTGCTGGTGTTGGCTCACGCTTTAAAGCCAAGCAAATATACGAGTACATGTATGTACATGTACTTGTTTTGGTTATTTTATGTGGTGACATTATATAATTCATAGTATTAGTATGTAGTTGAACTGACTAAAACAAAATGACTAGCAAACACTTGGAAATTAGTTTCATATTCAACCGACAAAAAGAAGGTGCACTACGCGTATATTAAAAAAAAATGATGTATGAATGATGTATGTCTTTTTACCTAGTCATCAATTTTAGATGTTTTTTTTCTATTATAGAATAGTCAAAAGTTGGTTTCTTTTAAATTATATTCACGTAGGACTAAGTTCCTACATAAAACTTAAAAAAACTTCTCTTGACTTGTCGATTGGACGAAACACTTTCGTCGGTTTTATTTTTAGTTAGAAAATGCGGATAACACATTATATACCGGTCACCGTTTCTTAAAAAAAAACAGGATGTTATTAGTAGAAGTCGACGGCCAAGAATGTTGCGATAAATGTTGCAACGTGAAAAATGTATACCCGTTGTTGTGGGAACCGTTATGTTTATTCCAGAAAGCAATAATGGAGCTGGCATAGTTTCAGCGTCAGAACTGCACCATATATTACATTTTCGTGCATTGAATAATACAATAAGTTGCGCCTTTAACCTGGCAACAGGTACCAGGTAATAATGATAATTACTCGTTCACGTCGGTGCAATAACTCGGCAAGATTCATATCAACGTTTTGTAGCAGTCGCTACCAATAAATTGCTTTGTTTAAAGCTCACGAACTTTTAAACGCTTTTGCGGTGGTTGTTGCGAAACTAGGGCCTTAAAGGTCAAAGGTACACGTAGGGTTTATACGTTGATATTTACTCGTAGCTACCGTGGACGAACTTATTTGATCGAATACAAAAATGACACTATGTGATCCAATATCATTATATTGTTTTTGATGCTTAATAATGAAGTTTAGATATATTGGCCTAGTACGAGATACCTCAACTTTCAATCTGAAGGTCATGGGTTAAAATCCCGGGTTTGCTTTAATGAATATTTCTATTCGAAAAACTTATATGCGCATTAACACGTGCTTAATACGATGAAGAAATTATTGTAAGTAAACCAATTAGTATTCTTATAGACGGCCTTACTTGGAGATTACAGACGTGATTCTATTTAATTTCTGTTTTCAGGTAAGTACAAAGTTTGCATCATTGTCCTCCCGAACATTAACTGATTTTACGAGTATGTGTAAGCTTACTCATATTAGCTAAATAAACATGATCCACTGATTGAGTTAATGAATATCAAACACCGAAATGGTACATTATAAATAATAAGAGATTTTAATGAATACAGATATTTAATTTAGCACAGTGAATCGATTTAGCTGTCACTTGTTTATTCCAAAAGCAGCGTGATTCAATTAAGCGAAGCAGTGGCAAAATTTATGATGTAATAAGAGATGTCTTCTCGTTTTACATTAATTGGACGCTGCTTGGAGGTTTAACGATAACTTGTCGGTGTGAGTTAAAAATAGCTGTTAATTATATTGATGATGGTGTCTATTATTTTTGACACACATTTAGCTCCACAATTTGCAAAATGATGGCTGCTGGTTTAACCTGATAGTTTTAAATAGCAATTAGTTCAGACGCGCTACAAAAACAACCACACCATAGTGGAAAAAATGTTCAAGTGTGTCAAAATGTCAAAGTTCTATTTACAAATACTACATTTTGCAGTCGCGAACATGTGATCAATACCGACAACGTTAAGGCCACAAACGCAACTGCTCGCGGCATTTTACGAAATACTGTGTGGTTTCAGTTTGTAGTTGTGGCGTGTCCAAAGAGATACTCTGATATTCAAAGTCATCATAGTTTTAAGAATAAATCGAAGACAATAATTTTGATGACAGTATGAAATGAGGAAAACATATTAACCACTAAGTACTACAATGTAACATGTGAACGATGTCAATCAAATACAAAATATTTACTGGTTGGGGGTGATCCGAGAGCACTTATATAAGAGTATAGCATAAATTATTAACATTGTGATCTATCGTGGCAATTCTAATAATAGTAACATCAATAAGCATCAACGGGCTTATCAGTGACGGTCATTATTAAAATAAGAGCTTGTAAAAAGCGTTCTCGCAATAATTTTTCATGTTTTAGCATGGGACGCGGCTTTTCCAAACACGGAAATTCAAACCTGTCTCATAATTAAAATTTCATTACACGACTTACTATACCACGGACGAAATGTTTTTCTTCTGAGTATAGAGTACAAGGTAGCGGAGCATGCTCGTTTGAAATTCAAGAAATTATGAGAAACGCCAGGCGTTTTATCGAAAAGTACTCTCCTTTGATCTTTGTCGAGTTTCCGTCTACGACGCCTCAGTCTGGCGCGTTCGTGCCCGAATGAATAGTGTGATGAAATAAGCTGAGTAAAGGAGACCTCTTTCAAAGACTTTCTAGTAATTTCCCTCGCGCAATACAGGATTAGCTTGCGATGGCTAATGAAAATGATACCTTAGAATTGAAAAATACCGGAATCTATTCGGTCCCTCCGGATATCTCCGGCCTCTGAGTGCAGAGTGTCGTTATGGCATAAAATATTGCATTGCATGCTATAACTATCACGTTTCGATACGTTAGGATGAGCCAACAAACAGTCATGAACAGTTTGGCACTATTGCATTGCAAAGTTTGCAATATCGTACAGTTTGTCGATTTTTGTTTATGTTGTACTAGTGAATCTGGAAACCCTCGCGAATTCGCTCATGTGAAGTTATCATCAGTTAAGTAAGCACCAACACACGCAAGCTTTGTCATATTTACTAGCGTTATTTGTTGTATTTATCCCAAGTTTGAGTTTCTGCCAGGCGCTCCGATTCTATAATTTTCAACTTCAGCATGGGGTTGTCTTGCAAAATCTCTTATATGTATTTATTTATTTGTTTTGAAGAATATTTTATGCAATGTTTTAAGACACTCGCTCCACATTTTTTTTATAAACTTTAGCACTTTTTGCTATTTCTTCTAGAGGTTGTTATCAAAAAACCTATAATAGATAATTATTTCATTACGTTTTGATTCAACTACAACTCGTGCTACGATTCTTTCATACAAAACTTTAACATCTCCTTACATTGGGTGTAGTATTCGAATATAAATATGTATAAGTTTTTGTATTATATATAGAGTATTTTAGTACAGTACCTACCTAATCGTTTCCAGTTCTAAGTTTTAAGCCTAGAGAATAAGATTTTCTATATAAAGGTTTTCATCCCTTTTAATTCCCATAAAGGTTAAATTAAACAAATAAACCTTCTAAGTGCGTCTTTACGCATCACGACGATACCCTCTGAATTTCAAGTCTCTACGATCAGCGGTTTAGACTCTATGTCTATATCTATATGTCAGGCAGTCAGTCAATCAGTCAGAACTTGGATTCTTATATTTATGTCATAGTCAAACTCTTCAAAATCATTAGTTTGGTCAAAACCATTCCTAATTGATATGTTTTAGGCACTATTAACCAATATTTATCATGTCTTTTATGTCTTCTTTCACATTAAAAAGTTGTTCTGACCAGTTATGAGTTTTGACTGTAACGTAACATATATGTGGAAGTGGGAGTATCCATATTCCATATTATTATATCCATAGATCAGCCTTTTTATTACGATGTCTCTAAACTCTACTCTCATCATAATTGAACGGACGAAGTTTATTACAACTCACTGCGTAAGTTTGAGTTGTAACGTTCTTAATCTATTATAGACTTTTTCTAATTTTAGTTTGAAATTAATTTATTCAATTGCTATAACTCATATTGAAAAATATTTCATTTATGCTCAAAAAAACTTTTAACTTATCAACGTGCGTTAAATGACATACAAAGGTAGTATGTGTCAGACACATGCAGCACGTAAATCAGTAAGCACAATAAATAAAGTTTTATCTGGATGGTACCTTTGGGAGTGGGGATTTATGAGGTTCTGTGAAGCCCAGCGCCGGCTGAGAGCGAACTCGGTGCGGAATGGCGCTCGTCACGAACGGATACTGGACCGGGTCCATGAGTGCATCTGATGTAACACGTTTCATATACCGTAACTAATAAGTTTTCTGTTGATAAATATTTTTTGAAGACAAGATTTTGTAAAATCCTTCTTTGAGCTAGAAAGCAGCGCGCTATCTCCTGTCACATAATATAACATTGCTATTAAAACTTGACAGGTATGTAAAGTTTTAATTAATCAAACTATTTACTAAGGAATTCCGTTGTGAGTGTTCTTTGAACAGCTTCTGTATTGTCACCAAAACTAAACGTGTATGCAACATTTCAGCTCAATCGGATACCAACAAATGGTCGAAAATTGTTTGCAAATTTTGACTGACAACTTACAAACAAACAGACAAACATACGAAAAGTGCAAGTTAAATAAAAGCTTGTAATAAAGTTGAAGCATACATTTTTCCTTATATTTAGACCTCTAAAGGTTTACTTTTAGTTTATGTGAGCCAGACCAGCAGTCTACAGACGCCTAGAATGTTGAATGCTAAACAACTGCAAAATGTCAGATGTAATGTTAAACTTACCTCTGACTACCCCCGTTATTCATCCAGAATTTGAATGCTTAAAGATCTGAGAGAAAGCCTATCGTACTTGGGGATTACAGTCATGATCCAAAAGTCGCGAACCTTGCTAGAACAACTTTTCTTTACGATAATGTGCGTGCTACTTGTACGAGTATATGAGGAATAGTATATAGGAGGAATTACTCACTCACAACCGAAAGACTCTTTCAACATACGGCAATAATATGATTGTGATGCCGCCAACAACGGCCTCTATCAACGCACGCATCTGCGCGACTATCGCCAAGATTTATAGAGGCGGAGAAATACCATAAAACTTTCTTTATTATTCCATCAAACTGTCCGCTGACTCAGTTGCCTCAATTTAATATTACCAATATAACTCGCAATCTAGCGTGTTGTCTGTCATGGCAATCACAGTTACATACAAAGAAGAGTTAGGCAGAATAATGAAGCACAAAATAGGCACAATTTTAAGTGAACCTATAATAAGTGAGCTTATTCTGAAAAATAATAATTATTATTATCTAAATATATAAAACTCTTGCGTGACTGACTGACTGACTGACTAATCTATCAACGCGCAGCCTAATTTATTTTTTTATTTTATAAAATCTCAAGACAAATTATTCAAAATTGCCTTAGCAGCAAAAACATAGCATATTTTTGTCAACGTAGCAGCGTAGCCTTGTAGCGGCAGCGTAGCACTGTTGACGTAGCAAACATTTAGCCAAGAGCTACAGTTTCGCCGCGCCGACGTTCATTATTATACCGCAGTTAAACAACACTGTTTTATTTTCATCTTACCTATTATTACGGTACTTAATTTTGCCGTGCAATATGTACATAAAACTTACTATTTTTGCACAAAATAAAGTAACGAGTATTTCTATACATACGATATAATATGTAGGTACAAACGTCGGGCCGCACCAGTTATAAAAGTTTTCGTACGTAGCAGTTTTACAGCCAATCAAAAATATTTTGCAATGTTAATTTTATAATACAAAATACATGTTTTTATGACTACGCATTTATTCGTTAATGCGTCTTTTCGTCGATTTTTTGGCGATAGTACGTAGTTGTTTACCCAATAACGTATTATTTAATAATTTCCATGAAGCATAATGTATTAAAGAAAAAATATTTATTTTGATCAACACCTACACATTGTTATTTTTTCAATTAAAGATAATTACGTGGTAAAGATCCGTGTAAAAATCTATACTTATATCTTGTACATTCAAAAAATAATAAATAGGATCACGACTGTAATCTCCAAGTACGGTAGACATCCTTTCAGATCTCCAGGCGCTTAGATTCTTTAAATATATCTAGAGGGGGTAGTCAGAGGTACGTCCAAACATTATATTTGGCATATGCCCACATTTTGCCATACGTACATTGATTGCTGTGTAACTGCATAATATTATTTTGCCCCAATCAATAGTGAGTGCAAACGAATACATAATAATGATAAATCACAGGTCAGGGATCACGAAGCCCCATATTTTGCATCATCCTATCATCATGTTAACGTAAGTCATAAATTAAATAATACCTCAGGTATTACAATAGCAAATGTAATCATATTAACAAGATATTATGAAATAAACATGTAATAAAAGTAGTATATTACTAGGATTTATTGATATCCCGTGATAGAGAAGCATTAAGGCAAGCGGAGAAACGAGTGCTAGTTCATTCATATTCATTGTTAATTTATTCGTGCCATTGTCTTTCAGCGGAAAGAATTGAAATCCTAAAACAAAAAGATAATAAACGTGGCTGTATTAGAATACTGGTAATTGCGAGGTTTATTTTACTTGTCCACCGCGACGGGGTATCTTTAATGCAAGGACTGTTATGGTACTTTTGAGTTCAACAGTACAAGCCTGGTTCAGTTTATTTTAAATTTGGCTAAATTGCTATTTCTTTTGTGATTTATGTTACGGCTTTAGTCGTGAAAGAAATAAATGCGATAAAAATGTGTAATATCACAATCAAATGGTCAATGTGATGAATACCTAGCGCAATCTATACTAATATTCAATAATACAAATATCATTTATTTCAATAAAATCACTAGGATCACTTTGAAACGTCTTAGGAACTAGGTGAAGCTACGCCGATTCTTTGCGATCTAGCCTAGAAGAATCAGGCATCAAACACGGCTTGGGGTTTGTTCTACCTTTGTTTTTCAATTATCCTTTCCCTAATGCTATGTAGAGCTCCAGTGTGGTGCCGATCGAACAAGGTGAAGGCTCAAAAAAGAATAATAATTAAAAGTTAATATTATAAATGCAAAAGTATCTATGTCTGTCTGTCTGTGACGTTATCGAGGCCATACCGCTGCTGGGCCGATTGTGATGAAATTTCATATAAAGATAGTTTAATGTCTGAAACGGACATAGGCTACTTTTTTCCCAAAATAATACTTTTATTTTTAGGAATTTCAATATTTTACGATAAAGTCTTCAAAATTCGATTTCCTGAATCTATGAGGACGAAGTCGCGAGTAAAAGATAGTGCTAAATAAAAATGCTATGGCCTTATTAGATTAAAATATTTATTATCGAATTTGCTGTCAAAATTTATTCCTTTTTGAAAAGTCTTCTCGAATTTCCTCTCTGCAACTAATCATTCAAATCTGTATTTTCAGGTACACAGTGGTTAAAAGTTTCTTGAATTTCGAAAGAAAGAAACGTAATTTATGTTTAGGTAGATGTAGGTGAAGAATTAATGTTCGCAGCGCGGTCTGCGGCGTGTTCCCGAGAAGTAGTTTCCGCTCACGAGAGTTATTCTTGTAAATAAGAGTAAAAAGTTTACAGATAGGTATGGACATAGTGCGCTAGTTGTTTTCTTTCAGTTACCTATCGTCGAAGAAAGGACATACACACTTTAGTAAAATCATTAACAAATGCTAGAGAGTTATGTATATTGATTTAATTATTTTTAATTCAATTCATTTCAATTATGTGAATGGCAAATAACTCCAGAATATATAAATAATAAATAAATATTGGCGGACTTTACACACAGCGCCATCTAGCCCCAAACTAAGCAAAGCTTGTACTATGGGAACCAGATAACTGATAGAATACTTATATACTTTTTTTTTTGTAAATACATACTTATTATACATAGTAACACCCAGACACAGAACAAACATCTATGTTCATCACACAAATATTTGCCCTGGGTGGGGATCGAACCCACAACCTACAGCGCAGAAGGCAGAGTTACTACCAACTGAGCTGTGAGGCCAGTCGAACGAAATTGTTTTTGTTTTCACTTTGTTTCTAGATAATTAATAAATGGTTCGAGTATGTGGTTTTCAAAGCTAACCTTGTGGAAACTTTTGATTGTGTTTACAAAATTGTATTAACCCACGAGTAACCATAAAATAAACCTTTTTGAAATATGTTGTTGTAATTTGTTACTCTTTTTAATACAGCCTATTCATTTAAGAACGACTTAAATAAAAATCAGCGCAACAGAAGAAAAGGTAATAAATAAAATGTTTAAGAAACGGTACTCAGTGGTGTACCTATTATGTAGCGCAATGTAAATTATTTTCATTTAATTTTTTATAACTTAGCGATCAAGTTAAAATTCAGTACAATTTTATCATAACAAACCTCAAAAAAAAACTGAGTGTTGGTAATTTTACGCTCTTATGAAAATATGGTTAAAATAATACTATCTCACTAGTGCAAACGGCATAAATATGCAAATATTAAGAGAAGTGCAAATAGCTGGCCTCACAGCTCAGTTGGTAGTAAATCTGCCTTCTGCGCTATAGGTTGTGGGTTCAATCCCCACCCAGGGCAAATATTTGTGTGATAAACATAGAAGTTTGTTCTGTGTCTGGGTGTTAATATCTATAATAAGTATGTATTGACAACAAAAATAGGTATATAAGTATTCTATCAGTTATCTGGTCCCCATAGAACAAGCTAAATATCGAACAACATTAAATAACTACCTACGTAGAAAACTTTGCCATTTTCACAGAATCATTTACACTTTTCCAGCCGATCTCACATCGGATGTAGATACTAAACGCAAACATGTAAGTCAGAAATGATGCTAGCGCGTTTGTGAAATATCATCTGCATTACATAAATATCCGCTGAATTCTTCCGATGCTTGTAAACAAAAGGAAACACGCATTCGATAGCCAACGCTTATTTATAAACCAGCATTGTTTATGGATGGAAGAATGTGATCAGCATCTTTAAAAAATGTCTATTGTATTTTTAGACTAAGAATTTACACACAAGGCATCTCTTGCTTAGTACTTTTAGTAATATAACATGTATAATGTATGTGGACATACACATGTGGTGTATGTTCCCATTCACTATGTTTTCCGTCACCGTTTTGAGTGCTCATATATTTTTTCCTTTAATAGGAGGGATTCGAACCCACGGATTAAAAGTCAAGATACTATCCAGTCATCCAAAACGGCTTTAACAAATTCTGTAATACCAGAACATAATGGATTAACTCTTAAGCAAAACAAATTATTGAACTCCCCAAACTCATTTACTTAAAGAAACCCCCTATTGTGCTAAAAAAATGGATTTCATTTTTCATTGAGAGCGCAACAGCCAAGTTATTCATTAAATCAATCATTATAATAATGTTCCAGGAATATAATAATGATGAACAGACCGTTATCGTTATACCCTTACCTTCAGCTATTATTGTAAGGATAGCTCCATTAAAAATAATCAACTCTACGTGCTCAAGTACTGTACTATCTATTCAATTTTATTTTAAATCTGTTCTAGCCCAGATTTGATTGATGGCTGCGTGAAAGGAGAAAAAAAAGTCACTCGTGACAAAGGCTTTTGAGTTATTCCGCGAACCATTCACGGGTTATTGGGGTGACAAAGAGAACGAGTTTCAATTTAAATCATATTTTTCTTCAAAGAAACGAAATTAAAGATAAATTATATTAAGTACATACTTTGTTGTCTGGGACTCAAATGTAATTTATTAATAAATAATAATAATTTCGTTTTAAAAGCTTAAATAAAACCGACTTCAAGATTTTACAAGAGAAATTTTGTTTTGATCTCTGAACATTTTATTCAGATCCAGAATTATATGGAACTCCTGTAAATAATAAATAAATAAATAAATAAATATTAGCGGACTTTACACACAGCGCCATCTAGCCCCAAACTAAGCAAAGCTTGTACTATGGAAACCAGATAACTGATAGAATACTTATTATACTTTTTTTCTTGTAAATACATACGTATTATACATATTAACACCCAGACACAGAACAAACATCTATGTTCATCACACAAATATTTCCCCTGGGTGGGGTTCGAACCCACAACCTACAACGCAGAAAGCAGAGTTACTACCAACTGAGCTGTGAGGCCAGTCGATGCACTAACTAATTAAAAATATTTTAAATAAACAGATTCAACAGATTGGAAAATTAGAAATCGTTTTTTTAAGGAAGAACTAATCGGTAATCGGTGTACATTCATAAAAGGTGGTCGATAAAAATTAAATAAAAAATAATAATTCCTTATGAGTGTCTGCGCAATGGTTGTTTTTGTTTCTTTACTCAATTCACTTACAACTCTTTTATTTTCTTTTGTGTTCAATTTCACAAAAGGGAACACTCAAATACTGAGCAAAAAGCCAGATGTCGTTTCAATAATCAATTTAGTACCTCGGTGGCGGCGTTGGAGTGGGGATTTGATTCCCGGGGCGTAACAAATGTTTGCAGGTCAAAGTATTTGATAACATGGTAATCATTGTTTCGTAATCCACAAAATAAAAAAATCCAGTCATACTTTGTAAGAAATCTTAGCACAACTCTTAAAATAACAACTCTTGTACAACTATTCACAGACAAAAAGGTAGGACAAGTAAAACACAAAAAAACTGAATTATGTAAAGTACAAGTTCCAAATAAATACAGTATTTACATAGTTGATCACATAAACATTGCACAATTTGAGTGAGTTTGATGAGCGACAGGTTATAGGTACTATCAGTTCGGTCCGCGGTGCGGGCGTGGAAGCCTCGGGTATGCTGGGCCACAGTGTGTTAGATTTTAGTGAAACAACTTTATACTTGGTTCTTTACCATACAGATTGATGCCAGTCGATCCGTCTTAAACGTACAGTTCGAAAATAATATTATTTTTAAAGACCAAACAATCATTTTCTTTGACTCATTATTTAAGATTATGAGACCGGAAGAGCCTCGTTCACAGATTTATTGTACAGTCACACCAGAAACGGTATTAATATGAAATACGACTACGACTATGTCATCGCCAAGTGCGGTAGACATTTTCTCAGACATCCTGCCGCTCAGATCTTTGAAGATATCTAAAGGAGGTATGCAGAGGCACGCCCAAACATTTCATTTAGCACATTCCCATTTTCTGAAGTAGTTATTATTCCATACGTAATATGTTGCAAGTCTATCGCTGCTTGATAGAAACTGGTTTTCTCGTGATATTTTCCTGAACAGTTTTTTTTTGTTTTTTCACATAGAAAGAAAAAACTATTAATACACTATCGGGATTTGCACCCACGGCCTTCGGATTGAGTATCTCCCACCCGGGCAACGTGGCTTTTAAGGTTTATTCTTTTATTCCAGTTTAATAATGCACTAGTTTCAGCGCAGTACCAGGATTATTAAAAGCCAATGTACTATTCCAGGGCATAGGCTATATATATATCAAGTTTCATCCTAATCCGTTTATTCGCTTGGGCGTGATGGAGACACAAACTTTCTGAATTATAATATTAGTAGGATTGGCGGGCACAAGATACCATTTTATTCTATACCCGGCTTCTATGGCGCAGTGTTTGTCACGCAAACAGCGCCAGCAGCAGCGCGCTCTTGAGGAGGCGGCAAATATCGCTCAAGCACCACTCGGCGCCGGAGCCGCCTCCACCTGTGTTTACACCTCTATGCCAAATGTTTTCCTCATAAAACTACCTTTCAGATTTTATATTGCAATGACAGAAAATGATAGGCACCAAGCTGTGTTTGTTGCCTGATTCTTTTAGGCTTGATCGCGAGGAACAGGTGTAATTTCACCAAGTTTCTTAGACGTTTCAAAGTGATTCTTGTGTTTTATTGAAATAATTACTTTGTGACTTTTGACTTTGAGATTTAGTATGGATAAAAAGAATAAGCGAGCTAGAAAACTAAATTGAAATAAATGACAGTCTGGGCTGTTTACCTACTTTATACGACGATTTAAGACGATCCTTGCGGCTTGATGAGTGGACAGTTTTGGGTTAAAGTTTGAATGGCAGATAAGGGTCTACTGGAATAAAATTACGTGAGACCTACGTGAGAAGGTTGTTAAGAGAAGCGTTGTAAAGTGTGTATACTACGTGTCTTGATAGTAAGAGCAGCCACAAAGAATCCACTTCGTATAAACTTGCGTATATTAGTGTATTGCTTGAGTGAATACCGCACACATACACAGACTCACACCACAACACGCAAATATTACACTCCAGTATTTGAGACAAATCATAAATGACAATTATCGAGCACTCCCAAACCGTGAGTAGCATTTGAGTAAGTGCGGTTTGTTTTGTGTATATCTACTTTTCATTGAAGCTTAAACATTTCTAAACAAAGAGCATTTTAAATCACAATTCAGTTAACTAGAACCAATTACGGCGGTCTGTAGTCTAAAATTTCTGAATGTTTTCTGTCTACCATACAAACATAATTAGTACCGTGATGGCGTCAACCGTAATACCCAAAATACTATTAAAATTGCATCAGCATTTATGCAAGCACATTACCTGAGTGTTTACTGCATAAGCTATGGGAGTGCTCATGAAAGTTATGAGAATAATTATACTACGTAACAATGAATAGCGTATTTAATTAAGTAACATTTAACTAATTTAATAAAACCGGTCATTTGCGAGTCGGACTCGCGCACGAAGGGTTTCGTACCATTATCTACAAAAAACGTAAAAAAAAATTACGTTTGTTGTATGTGAGCCCTACTTAAATATTTATGTTATTCCGTTTTTAGTATTTGTTGTTATAGCGGTAACAGAAATACATAATCTATAAAAATGACAACTTTCAGCTAGACAGTTAAAATTATCACAGATTATAGCTTATCACGGTTTATGAGATACAGCCTTGTGATAGACAGACGGACAGCGAAGTCTTAGTAATAGGGTCCCGTTTTTACCCTTTGGGTACGGAACCTTAAAAACTGTATTTGAGCTTGTTGTTGTCGTTACACATAGATTAAAAGTTATACTCTTGCATACGACTACGGTGGTGGTGGCACATGAGGTGCCAGTTCTATCCTCGTAACTGAACATATATTTCATGATCTAGCGTTTACAACGCAGGTGCCCCACACCTGCGTTGTAAAGGGTACATACAGATCTATAGATAGACTACAATTTATGTTATGTATACCCTACGGAATAATAAAATAAATTTGGGATCCTCAATTTCAAGAATAGGAGAAAGTTAAAACCCGTATATCTCAAGTTGGCCGACGCAAAGCAGTGCATCGTATGGCGAAATTGGTGTATTCGTGATCTCTCTCTCGTGACGAGTTAGTGATATGGTATAAGCGATGATACATGTCACATACGGCAGATTTATGCTTGTTCTGTCTCCAAGTGGAAAAAAAAGTTATCAATTCGGTGGCATTTTTATATGTATATACTAATTAGATACACCATAATACATACCATACCTATCGCGTTTATAGTTTTTTATATAAGTTATCACTGTACAAGAACTAAATATAAACATCTTTCTTTTGAAGTTGGTTAAAACCCAAAAACCTTGATAAAGCATTACGATGTAAATTAGGACAGTCGAAATTTAAATGACGTTGAATGCGAACACGAGATATTATACCAACGAAGAAATGGAATAAGAAAACAGTAAAAAAGAAAAAGCTATAAAAGTTGTTTTATTACCTGCCGGCCGAAACACCTGCTACATAAAGAGTTTTTAGCAAGCCCAACCATAATATTTACAACTGGCATGACAATTTAACACTGGCAAACTGCTAATAAGGCAACGCTGATTTGAGTATTAAACTTTTAATAGCTTCTTTCATTACTTCAACTTTGATTCGCTACGTAATCTCTCGGCTTATGTAACCATAAAATGAGAAATTTACATGGCTAAAGATATTTTGGGAAAGAAGGCAGGTTTTTTTATTTACCTCTTGTGTTTATTTGCCTTTCACCCCATAGCCATTTGCGACCTGCGTCAACCGTGGAGTGTTTGCCTATGGGGTGGGAGTCAGAACGGCTGCGGGTCAGGTCATGGGCCGTTGTGTGTAAAGTACGCAGTTTCATTACAAAACTTTGGGAAAAATATGCCGAAAATTACTAGCCAATGGATAAGCTTTTTATGTAATTAATTTCTGCAAGTGCTGCGAAAAAGATTAAAGAAAACACTTTAGCTTTGAGAGTTTCTGAAGCTCGTTGAAGTATTCATAATGTTTTATTAATTTAAGAATTAAAACTATTTAATCATTTTAACTTAAAACGTGGTAATTAATCGTATTTTTTTTTAATTATTAATTTTATTAATACGTAAGTAATACGGGCATCGTAGTTACGAACTCATTATATTTATTGTATTCGAAACACGATACGATTACTAACAAAAAAGTTATTCATACATATTACCAGTTGGTTATTTCCTTACCATATTTCATTCATAAAAACCTTTTTGAAACTTTGTCCTGACATATACATAACTAGCTGACCCGTGCCCGCTTCGCTGTGCGTAAGACATTTCTAATACCATCGTGGACTTTTTTGTAGACGTTTTTAAGGTGTACAATACTGTAGTACATTATTTTGATATATCTCGTGGGGTTCAGCCAGCATTTGCAATGTAAGCGCAAAAAATGTGTTTATTTACGACATCACATTAGAAACCTCTAAAATTATCAGTGTTTCTCTACTAAATTATGCATGTATTATACATATAAACCTTCCTCCTGAATCACTAAAAAAAAACCGCATCAAAATCCGTTGTGTAGTTTTAAAGATATAAGCAAACAAACATACATACATACGCGGGAAGCGGAAAGCGACTTTGCTTTATACTATATAGTGATGATGTTGACTGTACATTAACGCATTGCCAGTTTTATTCCTCACATCCTTATACTCATTGGAGCGTGAATACCTGCGGGTCACATCACGTCTCTGAATTAAATGACGATATAACCCTCACGTATCTACCTGCTTTGAAAGAAAAAGGTAACAGGTGTTTTGCTAAGCCATATGATAAATTACTCCCGTGATACTCATTTGTCTTGTCCAGTGTATTATTTTTGTAATATGTATGAATAACTTTTTTGTTAGTAATCGTATCGTGTTTCGAATACAATAAATATAATGAGTTCGTAACTACGATGCCCGTATTACAATCCACGAATAAAATTAATAATTTTAAAAAGAAATACGACTAATTACCTCGTTTTAAGTTAAAATGATTAAATAGTTTTAATTCTTAAATTAATAAAACATTATGAATACTTCAACGAGCTTCAGAAACTCTCAAAGCTAAAGTGTTTTCTTTAATCTTTTTCGCAGCACTTGCAGAAATTATTTCATTTGGAACTGGACATGGATATGTCCGGACATGCCAAATTGTGATTCTCGTATGGTTTCTCACTAGTGGACCCACGTGACTTGGTCTGCATGGGTTTTCATGTAAATTTTGACTTCCATTCGAGATAAAAAGTAACCTTGATACAAAATATATACTAAATTTTCTTTGAAATCAACACTACCGCTACAACGTTATTGGGTAACAAACAAACATCAAAACTGTCGTATTTATAATGTTAGTGTGCATTGTAAAGTACGATCGAGGCTTAGAATAAATTCTAAAATAGTTCAGTCTAAATCCGCTTTGAATGCAAAAACAGAAGTGTGAAATCGAGATTTGTAGCAGCTGTTGGGTACAAAGACCTTTTCATATGGAATCTTTAACATACCATTGTCCGCGTCTTTGCATGAATGGTTTCTGGATATATATAAATCTATATGCTATTCAGGCCACGAACTATGTCTAAATAGATTCAGCTGTAAAGGCGTAGTTAAGACAAGGTATTTTTTATTTGATGAATGTAATATAGTTTTTTCTCAATAAACGCAAAACATACAGTTTTGTTTTTTTATGACAAAGATAACGTAAGGATTTAATCTAGATATATGAAGAACAGAAACGCTTTGATGAAACTTTTCTCGAAGGATTTATTTTACATAATTATATTAGCTACATAAATGAAAGACAGTTTATTTTTAAGTTTGATGGTTTACAAGATAATGCGGTTTCATCACTTTTTCCATCTTATCCGGTTAGACTCAGCCCACACAAAAAACTAAAAAATAAGTCCACCAACTAAGCTGTGAGGCCAGTCAAATCAGACTAGCAACTGTTATAGAAATATAAAAATACTAGCTGACCCGTGCCCGCTTCGCTGTGCGTAAGACATTTCTAATACCATCGTGGACTTTTTTGTAGACGTTTTTAAGGTGTACAATACTGTAGTACATTATTTTGAAATATCTCGTGGGGTTCAGCCAGCATTTGCAATGTAAGCGCAAAAAAATGTGTTTATTTACGACATCACATTAGAAACCTCTAAAATTATCAGTGTTTCTCTACTATATTATGCATGTATTATACATATAAACCTTCCTCCTGAATCACTCTATCTATTAAAAAAAACCGCATCAAAATCCGTTATGTAGTTTTAAAGATATAAGCAAACATACATACATACATACGCGGGAAGCGGAAAGCGACTTTGCTTTATACTATGTAGTGATAGTGATACTGATATGATTAGGTCTTAAATATAGTTTGCGATAAAAATACCCTATTCACAACTGTACCCTTTGTCCTCATTTGTTAATAATGAGGATCGACATACGAAGTATTGAATACGACTATAAAAGGATTTACTGAATAGTTGAATAACATGTCCAGATTACTGAGGTGGGGCTGTTTTTTCATCACTTTTATTGCTTTCTTACGTAAGCTGAATGGACATTTTTCGTTTTATTAAAAACTTGCTCGTAATCTAGGTAGTATTTTCTCGAACTACTGACTAGCTTTCAAGTTTCTATGTATTTTCTTTTGATAATCTATGTCAGTTAAGTTTAATGTCTGTCTTATTCTCAACTTTAATAATTAAAATTCCCGAACTAAAAGTTATCCTTAGCTTTGAGTCAGCCGTAATAAGTTTTGTAAGTCAAAACTAGACAACAACAAACATCTTGTGAATGGAATCTTTATGAGTTTAAACAAAGAACAAGTTCAGAACTGAAAAAAACCTTCGTTTAAATTAGATTAGACGGACGTGCTTTTACGTTGTAAGAATCCGGAGCTATGCGAGAACCGGTTAGACTCAGCCCACACAAAAAACTAAAAAATAAGTCCACCAACTAAGCTGTGAGGCCAGTCAAATCAGACTAGCAACTGTTATAGAAATATAAAAATACTAGCTGACCCGTGCCCGCTTCGCTGTGCGTAAGACATTTCTAATACCATCGTGGACTTTTTTGTAGACGTTTTTAAGGTGTACAATACTGTAGTACATTATTTTGAAATATCTCGTGGGGTTCAGCCAGCATTTGCAATGTAAGCGCAAAAAAATGTGTTTATTTACGACATCACATTAGAAACCTCTAAAATTATCAGTGTTTCTCTACTATATTATGCATGTATTATACATATAAACGTTCCTCCTGAATCACTCTATCTATTAAAAAAAACCGCATCAAAATCCGTTATGTAGTTTTAAAGATATAAGCAAACATACATACATACATACGCGGGAAGCGGAAAGCGACTTTGCTTTATACTATGTAGTGATAGTGATACTGATATGATTAGGTCTTAAATATAGTTTGCGATAAAAATACCCTATTCACAACTGTACCCTTTGTCCTCATTTGTTAATAATGAGGATCGACATACGAAGTATTGAATACGACTATAAAAGGATTTACTGAATAGTTGAATAACATGTCCAGATTACTGAGGTGGGGCTGTTTTTTCATCACTTTTATTGCTTTCTTACGTAAGCTGAATGGAAATTTTTCGTTTTATTAAAAACTTGCTCGTAATCTAGGTAGTATTTTCTCGAACTACTGACTAGCTTTCAAGTTTCTATGTATTTTCTTTTGATAATCTATGTCAGTTAAGTTTAATGTCTGTCTTATTCTCAACTTTAATAATTAAAATTCCCGAACTAAAAGTTATCCTTAGCTTTGAGTCAGCCGTAATAAGTTTTGTAAGTCAAAACTAGACAACAACAAACATCTTGTGAATGGAATCTTTATGAGTTTAAACAAAGAACAAGTTCAGAACTGAAAAAAACCTTCGTTTAAATTAGATTAGACGGACGTGCTTTTACGTTGTAAGAATCCGGAGCTATGCGAGAAGAATTTCTTTGCGAGTCGGTACGTTGTATAGGAATAGGAAGAGATGTTATCGGAGACTGATTGAGCGTGCAATAAATTTGGATTGCCTTTACGTTGGAGCGCTCCGTCGACTTCCCTAGAGCACAGGTAAGTCACTAACCCAATTGCTTGTCTACCTCAGAGTGGGTGTCGTATTATTGCCTGTATATCTATCTGGTATAAATCTTGCAAAGCATACTCGTATATTGGAAGATAATAAAAAAACAAAAATAAAACACATTTTTTCGCAGCTGCAGTATAAAACTATGCCCTAGATAGGATGCCGTAATATAATTGTTTTGCAAAACAAGCATGATTTATTTTGCGTTGTTGTGTGTAGAGCTGTTGCTAAATCTAGATTTTGTAGACTAAATAATGTCGGTACTAGTATAAAACAAATGTAATTCCTTAGATGCATAACTAGTACCGTAAGTACTCGTTATTTTGGACCTCTTTCTGGATGTTGCGGTACCTACTAATAGTATTCGTAGTTTCTGACGACCCGGGACACAGGAAATCCTTAAGTGGGGTCAGGACTTTGTATGTGTAGTTGGGATTTTTATATTTATACTAGCAGACCCGGCCACGCGTTGCTGTGTCTAAATAAAATAATATTGCGACTACAAATTGAATGTAATCTATTCTATCTTCCAAGTCGGATCAAACTGCACATGGTATGCAAAATCGGTTAAGTAGTTTAGTAGTCCATCGCGGACAAACAGCGTGACGCGTAATTTATATATATTAAGATATATTATTATTAAGATTGATATAGGTATATTCGTATATAAAATAAAATAAATAAATAGGATCACGACTGTAATCCCCAAGTACGGTAGACATCCTCTCAGACCTCCAGACGCTTAGATCCCTTGAAGATGTCTAGTGGGGGTAGTCAGAGGTACTTCGAAACATTATATTTGGCACATGCCCTCATTTTGCAGTAGTTAGCATTCCATGCGTGACAGGTTGCAAGCCCATCGCCGCTTATAAAAATACTAACTGGTTTCCTCACGATGTTTTTCTTCACCGTTTTGAGCATGTGTTTTTGATGCTCATATACATTTTTCGAACGGAAAAATCCATTGATGTACTCCGGGATTCAAACCCACGATCTTCAGATTGGAAGTCGAGGTACCTTCTCTTTTATCTTCTTATTTTATCATTATAATCAATTTAATATTCCATAAAATTGATTGGATATGGAACCCTGTTATAGTTTGTACTCTGTTCGGTGCGTACAACTATTTATTGTTAATGAATCTGAAGTAACTACTCCGTAACTGAAACTCTGGTATATCGTGGACCATAACACTAAATTGGAAAGCCTTGGAGCTTGATTGGGATTTGCCGTGACGGGCCGTATTATGATTACAGATGTAAATTATTTATGAGATGCCATTATTATTTCCTAATTTCGGTCCAACTTTAAAACTGTGATGCCATATAATTATTTTTTCAATGAAAAACTCCTGTAATAAAAAAAATAGTATTACGACTGTAATCTTCAATTACGCTAGACATCCTTTCGGATCTTTAGGCTCTCAGATATTTGAATATATCTAAAGGGGTTAGTCAAAGGCACACCCAAACATTCCATTTGGCACATGCTCACATTATGTAGTCGTTAGTATTCCACACGTGACAGGTTGCAAGCCCGTCGCCGCTAACTGGTTTCCTTCACCGTTATAAGCACGTGTCAATGCCCATATTATTTTTCGAACAGAAAAGTCCATTGATGCATGCTGGGATTCGAATCCACAACCTTTCAGTTGAAAGTCGAGGTATCTCCCACTCGGCCAACACGGCTATCTCAAATCCAGTAATCAAATGTGTTTTTTACCTTATTTTTCCTAATTAAGTGTCTAACCGTTATCTTTATAAACAAGTAAAGGGTAACCATAACATACGTATAACATTTTCGAGCTAATAAAAATAAAATAACGGTAAAACATTGAAAATTTTGGAGGTAGTCGGTGTGGTGGGCGAGTGCCCGACTGAGACGCAAGAGGTGCGGGTTCGATTCCTGCGAGGAGGAATATTTTTTATCTGCGTGTTGTGAAACTACGATAAACTTAATTTCTGATAATTTACGATGCATATACCATGCACTTTGGGTTCAAGTCTATGTAATGTGTAAGATGTTATTCTTTTTTCTGCCTTCTGCGCTGTAGATTGTGGGTTCGATCCCCACCCAGGGCAAACATTTGTGTGATGAACATATTACGTTTTGTGTCTGGGACACAAAACAAACATAATATGTTCATGTCGTTAATAAGTATGTATTTACAAAAAAAAAGTATATATATCAGTTATCTGATTCCCATATTACAAGCTTTGCTTAGTTTGGGGCTAGATGGTGCTGGGTAAAGTCCGCCAATATTTATTTATTATTATTTATTTATTTTTTAATAACTGAAATACTCCTTGTTCTAAACCAGGGCTTATGTATGAGTATGTCATTATATTATGTACTTACGTACTTTATAGAGCTTATTGTAAATGGTGTGGCCTAAAATAAAATAATATCATCTTTGTAGCGAGAATAAAATTGGACCAAAGTTGGAAAAATATTTATACGAATAAGAATGTACATTATAGATAATTCAAATTTATTATAATTGCGGTTCCGTATGTTACAATTTGTGTTGACACATCAAAAGTTGGAAAGACTCGTATGATAATAAAGTCGGCTTCGAATTGTCACCTTATGGGCTCCTAAGGTAGCTATAAAAGGAAATGATAATCAATTAAGATGTTCCATTTTATGCGACCGAGATAACTTTATTAATAGCCAACGTCGCAGAATGTAAAAGATTTTCAAATGATTAGTAATTTACTAGCAAACGTTTGTCGATTATAAAATAGCTGAAATTTCGTTCATATGAATTAAAATGAAGGTGAGTTTATCTGTATACAACGTGAGATGGAGCACACCTTTGTCTTAAAGTGAATTAATGATTAGGCTGTCTGAACCGTTCAAAATAGCCAATTCTGTTTAATAATAAATTTTGAAGTCGAACCTGTTATTCATTCACACATACACATATACCGCATCACATACATCACATTGTCAACTTTCTAAGTTTTAAATAACAGGAGTACCATCCGTCTCATTCACTTTTACAAAAGTATATTATGCAAAACTATTCAATTTCACAAAGTTTAGATTTGCCGCGAGGGTTCAAAAAATGGCAAGCGATAGCATGTACTCGTCGAGCGCGATTTCGTAGCGCGTAGCTTGTAACGCGTAGCTCGTAGCGCGTAGCACGCAGCGCGTAGCTGGCGTAGCGGTGGGTTGGGGCCCGATGGGCCAGCCGGTGGTAGGGGCAGGGTGTATCGATCGGGGCGCGGGGCGCGTGCGCCCAGCCCGCTTAGGCCTGGCGCTCGCACGCCGGCCCGCCCGCGCAGTCCGCAGCCGGCCGCCAGCCGAGCGACTGCCGACGACGTGCGACTTCGTCGTTCCGACACTCTGTTTGACATTCGCGATAACATTCGAACAACCTCAAACCGCCTCACTCACAGGAATTGCTATAGTGATATCACTGAAACTGTTATTAACTCACGTTTTAATTACATTTATCACGAAGTCTGACTTTGAATTGATAAACTGGTAGAGTGGAAAAATTATTTACGAATACATAATTTTTATTTTAGACTTTATAGTTACAGTAGTTTATTTTGGTATTACTCGGACAATTACAATTAATGTGTAGTGTGAAGCGTATATTATAAAAATAAAGTGCATCAATATTTCCTAAGTGATCGTGTATGTGATTGAGAAAGAGAAAAACTGGAAGCTTGCTCACAAGTTCACGGGTCGTTAATTCGCTGGAGGAAAGAATAAGAAAAGGAGGTCTTCGGTTGCGTCCGCTCATCGGGGTGATAAAATTTATGACAAACGGTAAGGGTGTACTGATAAGGGTTTGGTGCGTTATCTTGCAGGAGGCGGCGTCGTACTTGTGGTATCATGTTCTATCGAATACGTTAATTACAACCAACGGTCTCCTGGGCCCAATCGCGGTGTCCCGACTTATCAGCTGACGGTATATCATGCGTCGAGATAATTTGTCCTTTGATTTAGGTATACAAGTATCATATCTTGCTTAAGAAGATTTCTATCACGCATTTGCTTCATTCATTCTTTAGGTTGGGAAATATGTATGTGTACAGTTAATACGTTTTTAAGTAAGTTATGAAATTTATCAGAAATTAAATCATTTTCAATGCTAAAATTATTCAGAGTTATCGGGTTAAAAATATCAACTACTTTTATGTCACGGAAAAAGAATAAAACACTACTTAGCCTAAAAATGTTTGTACAATCCCAGAATGTCGCGGGTTCAAACTTGCGTGAAAATGTATAGGCATGTCATATGTCTTCGCTGAAATATTTAGGGTTTCGGTGCCAGTCTTAGGGATATGGGAAGCTTGGACAGTTTACTTAGATTACAATATACGTTATTAGGGTAAAAGAATAAAACGAGCGTAACGTTTCAGATGAAGCGATCCGGGTATAGTATAAATATATTTCGTCTTATTTTTTCCCGAGTTCTTTTTGGGTAGAAGATTCCTCTTTTTATCATTATTTTTCAATAAAATATGCAAATGGTTGTCATTGGGTCTAATAATACCTACTTGTACATTTATTAATTTTATTTTCTTATCGTATTTTTATGCTGCTGACATAAGTTAGCTTTTTAAATACAAAATAAAGGAAAATAGATGTAGGTACCTACTTCAATACGGTAAAATAATATCTTTGGGGTGGGTTCATGAAATATCATACAATGTTCGGAACTTTAAGTATCATTGATCAAAAGCGTTCATAGAGAAAATCCATTTCAAAGTCCAGTTTTGGTTGAGGAATTTCAAATAATGAACGGCTCTAGAGACGTGAAATACCTCATTATTTTTTATAGCTTCGGGAAAATAAAAATGAAGATGCTCTGGGGAGTATGAAGTTTATATCAGTCAAGCTGAATATCAGTTTGCGCAAGAGTGAAATTTGAACTACGTCCACCGAATAACTCGTTTGATAAATTAACATTTTCTTTATTTATACATCTATTCTATACATATAATAAATCTGTAGAAGAGTTCAATTCTGTACATTGAATGAAAACTAAAAAAAATACTCCTAGGAGTCATACAACTAACACAAGCAAAAAAAACATTTTGAATTTTTTGTCTGTCTGTCTGTCTGTTGTCTGGCATTCACGCAAAAACTACTGGACGGATTTTGATGAAACTTTTTTTGTTATGTAGCTATTAGTCCTCGGCAACATATTGGCTATCATTTATTTTGAGAATTGGTATACCAAATGTGAAAATATTTGTCGCCCAGCGAAGCGGGCACGGTCCAGCTAGTTTATAAATAAATATCGGTGAACATTTCATACATCGCCATCAGCCTCAAATTAAGCAAAGCTTGTATTATGGGAACTAGATAACTGATAGAATACTTATATACTTTTTGTAAATACATACTTATGATATATTATAACATCCAGACCGAAAAAACATCCATGTTCATCACACAAATGTTTGTCCCGGGTGGCAATCAAATCCACAACCTGCAGGGAAGAGTGCGGAGATATTACCAACTGAGCGGTGAGGCCAGTCGAATCTTTGAAAATTACGGATAAGTATCTCCGCATCGTTCGACGAACAAATAACATATTGGGCGTATGCAGAGATTCCCGTCACGTCTCTTACGACCACGGGTTAGTTTAAAAATTCGTTCGTCGACCTTGGTTGAACGACACTGTATGCTCCGACCTTTCTGAAAAAGTAGCGACCCTAAATATTCTTTACGAGACTTTTCAAATCTAACTTTACTAACGTGTTCACGTGAATATAAATGTTCCTATTTGGATTAAAAATATCTACCTATTACATGGTCTTATTTATGGTTCAAGGGAATATCAATTCAATCATAGACGGATATTATACTCTAAATTTTCAGTTATTTTTGTACAAAACGTACCAACACATGTACACAAAGGCGAACTTAATGCTATTTAGCATTTTTTCCAGCTAACCTTAATCATACTTGACCGCGGGTTCATTTATGTGTTTGCTAAAATATTCGTATTAGCACTCGTGTATAGCTATTGTAGAAATCCCTTTTCTGGTGCTTTTTTACGGCATCTCTCAATAGTAACCTTAATTACTTTCTCACAATAAAGTCAAGTCAGCTTTAAGAATTCATCCGGATTTCCGTCCTGTTTGGGTATTGAATCTACTCCCTTGAGGTTTCAGTCTGTTATTTTATTCAGGTCGTGAAACGAGCCGTAAGAAGGTGTTAAAGAGTGAACCGGCAAAAGGAACGAATGAATGGAATATGCGACGAGCTTAGTGCTCACTAGATCGGAGCTAGAGGTTCAACTTGGATAAAAGATAACAAACATTGCGATACTGCTCTCATGTTGTTCACTGCAGTTTTTCACAAGATTGGAATTTTCTTCATTATAATGCTGAAATCATTTTTATAATATGAGTTTAGTTAACGCTCACCACTCTGTTACGCCTTTCGCGATGTGAACCTTTACCTATGTAATTTATGTATTCACTTTTTAAATTCCCTTTACAAACATGCCTTTCCCAGATTGGCAATAAAAACAAAATTACCTCGAGATTTGCTTTACGTACAAAATTTCCAAGCTATAAATATAAACGTTGAATATACCCATAAACTTTTAACAGAGGTCTGGAAAATAATGCAGGAAAATTTTGTGAGTATACCTTTCGAGGTCGGGTAACAAATTACAGGTAAAAGAATCTCGGACAGGTGTGTGCCCCGGCCGAACCTTTTGTCACTCATCTTGAGAGCCACCCTTCATGGCCTCTTCTCCTGACTAATTACTCCTGAGACACAGAATAATCGAGCGCCTACTTACCATCATACTTTATTACGTGTTTTAGTGACCGAAGATATTTCTTGTTCAAATAAATATACTGGATAATCTTCGTGGCGAGCTGAAAATAAATGAGAACGAGGAATTTAATTTCCACGTTGCATTGAGCAAATTGGTTTGATATAATCGTTTGTGATCGTCTACGAGTATGTCACAGGATCGGAGGTCTCGTTCTTTCTTTCAACAACGTCAAAGATACGAGTAGTAAACTGTGCCTCCGTTTATCTGACATTTCTAGTTTTTTTTTATCATCGGTTAGTTCTATGCAGATTTTTTTAATTTTCGTGAGGAACATAATACTTGTTTATTACATCATAAAAAGAAATACAAAAAATACCTTTTCTTCATTCAATAATTTCGTAGTAAAAACTAATAAAAACCTACTTTAACTATGAGGAATCTTTTGAAGTCTTTTGAACCTGGGGGGTTAGCATGAACCACTATCGTATCGACAACGTATCGTACAAATGTCAAAACGGTCACTTTTTTCTATACAAAAAGTGTCCGTTCTGATATTTGTAGGTCACTGATTTGCACGAATCACAAATGATTAGCCCTGAATCCAGAAATAGCTAATTGACCGCTTGCTTAAAAGGTTTACCTATTTATTTTGCTAAATTATATTAGTTTTGCCAGAAATATAATACAAATTGTGTTTATTTACAAAATGAGTATCCAACGTACCTCTAGTTAGTGACGCAAGGCAGTGCATCGTAATGTAGTCTCATGACCCGTAATTTATTTGGCAACCCTATCCTTAAAACCGGAACACAACAATACTGCTTAGCGGAAGAAATGGTGTTAGTACTTCCTTTACCACTTTTGTAAAACTCTAAAGTAAATACATACAAATCTACCCCTCCAAGAGCGTTGAAATCAAAACATTTTCAACGATCTGAGTGCCTGGAGGATATCTACCATGCTTGGGAAAACAGTCGTGAGTCTGTTGTTCATCATTTTGCTCTTGTCCCATATTATGTGGAGTTGGCACAACATATATTTTTCTTCCATATGAGCCAGACGCCAGACTTAGTTGCCAAAACACTAAGCCCCCTTTTCCAGGTTTGGCCCACAAGCCGACGTGGTTTACCGGGTTGTGGTCGCTGCATGTTACTTAGTGAGGGTTCATAGGCTAGAAACTAGTCAATTTCTCGATTAGCCAAGTTAATTTATTGTTGTACGTATTTGAGTAGTACTTTTAATTAATATTCTTATTTGAGCCTTCACCTTGTTCGATCGGCACCACACTGGAACTCTACATAGCATTAAGGAAAGGATCATTGAAAAAAAAAAACAGTTGACCCCAAGCCGTGTTTATTGCCCGATTCTTCTAGGCTGAGGAATCGGCCTAGCTTCACCTAGTTTCGAAGACGTTTCAAATTGATCCTTGTGATTTTATGGAAATAAATGATTTTTGAATTTGAATTTATTTATTTATAAGTACGGCCGCTAAAAGTTTAAATAACATTCTGCCACCTTACGGCCTACTGGCAGTATAGCTCCACACACCACCCTTTGTTGTTTTCAAACAATGAAAAATTAGCTTTGAAGTTAAAAAAAATACGTAGTTTTATAAAAGAACATAAAAAAAATATCGAGAGTATTAACGCGTGGCACGATAACTTCGATAGATAAATAATTAGATATGTAATTATCTAATTATTTATCCAAAAGTTTCACCTACATTTATATTTATACAATAATTACGTTTAAAAAACTAAAAACAAGACTTCATGTTTATAAGTAAAAATTGTAGTGGGTCCTCCCCCCTCCGCGAGATCTAGGAGCCCTACCCCGGCTAGCCCTCCACTCGGTGTATGCTAATGAAAGAAGGCAAGGTCTATAGTTGAAAACCACTATCAATGCCCATAAATTTTGAAGGTTTCTCTCGATTTACCTGGGATCCCATCATCAGACGCTGACTTGGTGGTAATGAGATCACCTCGGAAGTATAGGTTTTCAAATAAAAAAATAATTTTGTAAATCCGTCCACAAACGCTGGAGTAATCGCGTACATACAGGCGAATTGATAACCTCCTCCTTTTTGAAGTCGGTTAAAAATGATTACTACACCAATGAAAGAGAATAAAGAGTAAAATGAAGAGCCGTCAAAGTATGCTAATGAAAGTAGGGCAACCTTAGCGCGTGGTGCGATCAACTCCAAACTTGGGATAATTACTCTCCTCAATAAATAACGGAACACGTTTTTCAGATTTTTTTGCACTGCCTTTAAAAAGGGTTTAAAAGAACCGATTAAATTTGTATGCTATGATAAATAAGTAAAACGATTTTACTTTTAAGTTACGTAAGTATATTGGCATAAAAATAATGATAGGATATCACCGAGCACGGTAGGCATCCATTCATAGATCTCCAGGCACTTTAAATCTTTGAAGATGTTTGATAGAGGTAGTCAGAGGTGATTTTTTATTGTTTTGTAAATACCTCTTCAAATATAGCTATCCGTCTATCCGTCTGTCCGACAGTTGAAATTTTCATTTCATTTCTGTTGCAGCTATAACAACAAATACTATAAAAAGTTAAGTGGGGCTCCCATACAACAAATGTGTTTCTTTTTGCCTTTTTTATAGACCCTCCGTGCGCGAGTCCGACTCGCACTTGGCTGGTTTTTTTCATATGTCTCTTCGTATATTTGTAGTGAAATCTAGCATTCGATTCTGATATAAATAATTTGAGTTCGCACAAAAACTTGTGGAGTTCGTGCTGCTGAACATCGTGAAGATTATTCAAGTCACGCGCCTCTCCGCTGTTTATTCACATTCGTCTCGGGTCACAAATAATGGGGTAACTTCCTGTGCTCACCTTCTAATGCATATCCTATTAAAGAATGTTATTTTATACTTACCCGAATATACCGTACTCTTAAAATATTCTTATAAGCTGCGATGGGTTTGCAACCTGACACGTATGGGAGAAAAATAAAAATAAATATCTGGTCACGACTGTAATCCCCAAGTACGGTAGACATACTCTCAGATCTCCAGACGCTTAGATCCTTTGAAAATGTCTAGTGGGGGTAGTCAGAAGTACGTCCAAACATTATATTTGGCACATGCCATCTTCAAGGACATAGAGATCTGAGTAGAGTCGACTGTATTTGTACTTGGGGATGACAGTCGTAAGGCTATTTCATTTAATATATTCCCTACATTTTTACACAAGTAAATTCCTACGTAATTTTGTTTGCTTGCTAAGCTGCATTAACGAGCTTCACTATCACATAGTATAAAGCAAAGTCGCTTTCCGCTTCCCGCGTATGTATGTTTGCTTATATCTTTAAAACTACACAACGGATTTTGATGCGGTTTTTTTAAATAGATAGAGTGATTCAGGAGGAAGGTTTATATGTATAATACATGCATAATATAGTAGAGAAACCCTGATAATTTTAGAGGTTTCTAATGTGATGTCGTAAATAAACACATTTTTTGCGCTTACATTGCAAATGCTGGCTGAGCCCCACGAGATATATCAATTAATGTACTACAGTATTGTACACCTTAAAAACGTCTACAAAAAAGTCCACGATGGTATTAGAAATGTCTTACGCACAGCGAAGCGGGCACGGGTCAGCTAGTTTACAATAAAAAGTAAAAAGATGTTACATAGAACGAAGGTAAATAAATGAGTAGGGATTAGTAGCAGCTACTTTATGGTAGGTGCATACATTTGACTATATTTGTCTATTGTGTATAATGAAATATTGTACACTGCACTCGTTTTGAAGTTTTCATTAGGGCCTTTACTACCACTACCAACTAATTGCATTTGCATGGCAATAAGACGTCATGTTTGTCCCTTTTGTAGGAGTGGAGTATAATCTTTAGGGAAATTGAAGTTTACAGTTATATGGTCATATAGCTAAATAATTCATTGAACTAGGTCGCTACGAGGTATTTATACATTCCTACATACATACATACATACATGCACACATACATAAAATATATAAAATCAAGCATATTTCCCTGAGTATATATAAGTAAAACTAATCGGCTAAGAGCGATAACTAACTATTACGATCACCTGTCCAAATAGAAGAAGAAAGAAGAAAGAAAGAAAAAACATTTTTTTTGCTCCAAAGGCACATCACAATCTATACATATACATACATATATACATATACATACATACATACATATAATAAAACTGTAGAAGAGTTCAATTCTGTACATTGAATAAAAAAAATCCTCCTTTATAAAAGTAACACAAACAAAAAAAAAACATTTTGAATTTTTTGTCTGTCTGTCTGTCTGTCTGTCTGTCTGTCTGTCTGTCTGTCTGTTATCCGGCTTTCACGCAAAAACTACTGGACGGATTTTGATGACACTTTTTTTGTTATGTAGCTATTAGTCCTCGGCAACATATAGGCTATAATTTATTCAGAAGATTGGAATACCATATGTGAAGCTATCTGTCCCCCAGCGAAGCGGGCACGGGTCAGCTAGTTATTGAATAAAAGAGAACAAAAAAACAATCAACAGCAGATTGTGCCATGTGGGGGCAAATAGGTCCCCGTCTCAGAATTGAGATAAATATGGCATACATTTTCATCATTTATAGATACAGTTGAGATCTTAGATACCGCTTACCACTAAACCACTTCCAATTTGATAGAAAACATATTATACTTGCTCACACAATAGCCTGGTTTGGGAAAACAATGAATATACCGCAGCAATTGGAAAGCTATACCGGCACTCGTAAGCGCTCGAAATACCTATTAAATAATTTTGACAAAATAATACCGGGTGTATTAAAACTACTCCGAAAACTGAAACTGAATGTTCAGACTATGCACCTTGATCAATAATTATCGAAAAATACTAACTTTTTCAACTTTATATTATTTTTCACTATAGGCATTGTGCCATTAGTATTCGGGGGTCGTCTTAATACACCCTATATAGTATACTAGCCGACCCGTGACTGACTTTGTCCTGCCCAAATTTCAATAGTCACATATAAAAAACACTTTCAGGAAACTACAAATGATTTCCCTATAAACCTTGTCTTGATAAAATAAATTACGCGGTAATCATTCGGTATTCAAATTGATGTCAGATTTTTTTTACAAAATGAATTTCCAATATCGACCTTGGTAGGATTCCATCTTTTTGGTAGAATGCGTTGCTATGACAACTCATTGTTTTCGGTTTGAGATGTCTAATTTTTTGTACATCAGCACCATCTATACCAAAATCATCCTTTTTGCGTTTTTTTTATCTTAAAGTGGTTGTTTTTCGGATTATAAGCTCCCCCTTTATTTATTCTGACTTTTAATCTACACACTACAGCAAATTTCATCTTTATCCGTTTTGTAGTTTATTTTTGATGGAACAAACATAGCAGCCTTATCACAAACTTTCGCATTTATAATAATATTAGGATAGGATACCCAGCTCTTTTTGGTATTGGTCACAAGTCATAGACGTCAGCTGTGTGGCATTGGTGTTAGGATTTCACTCCACAATACAAATTATAAACATCTCCGGTGGCCGCAGTTTCCGCAGGGCTATAGGCGGTACTAAAAGGGACCACCGCTAATTACTTTGAATAATGCACACATGTTTAGGTATTCATTGGCACCTGGAGCGAGATTGTTTCGGTTTAAATTTAATCATATTTTTGTTTCATTTAATGTATTTTTAGGGTTTCGTACCCAAAGGGTAAAAACGGGACCCTATTACTAAGACTCCGCTGTCCGTCTGTCTGTCCGTTTGTCAGTCTGTCTGTCTATCACAAGGCTGTATCTCATGAACCGTGATAGCTAGACAGTTTAAATTTTCACAGATGATGTATTTCTGTTGCTGCTCTAACAAAAAATACTAAAAACAGAATAAAATCAATATTTAAGTAGGTCTATACAATAAACGTGTTTTTTTTTCGCCGTTTTTATAGATAATGGTATGAAACTCTTCGTGCGCGAGTCCGACTCGCCCTTGGCTGGTCTTATTTATTTAGACCGGCGAAAAATAATATTTTCTAGTAAAACAGTTGCAGCTTGTAGCGTTGGCTATGTATGTACATTTATTACTTTACAGCGGTCCGCTGTAATGTCATATATAATCAACGCTCGCAAACAATACTCATCAGTTTTTCAGCTATCAGAATTATATTTATTCTGCGGCGTTTTATATTTATTCAATACTAGCAGTCCGCCCCAGCGTCGCACGGATGTAATAATTATTTGATGGCAATTTTTTTTACACCTTGGGTTATATTATTGAAGTTTGAGTAGGGATCCCTATTTTTTTTCTAGTAATAAAGATAGATAGATAGATAGAGATAGATTCTAATAGTAAAATATTTATTGAAATCGGTCCAGTACTTTTTGAGTTTATTCGTTGCAAACATACAAAAATACAAATGTTTCCTCTTTATAATATTAGTAATATTAGTATAGATCAACCAAATCGAGTTTTTTTTACAAAAAATGCTAATTACGTCCCGTGTTAAGTATCAGTCTCATTTGAGATGCGACGGGCGCATCGCTGTAGGCGCATGAATTATTTAAGGCAGGCAATGTCGCTAATTGATTCCTGAACTTTGCACTTCCCTGACCCCGTCTCTCTCCTGAGCACGATCTAAATACACTCCACTCAGCAGATTAGCGAGCAGTAACTTCGTTAGGGAACCACTTTAATAGTTTGCCTAGGTCTAAATGACGTACGTTCAATCATTGTATCACCCTTTGAGTCAACCTGTTAATGTTTTCCTTTATTTACTCTTAAGGTGATAATTGAAATTTTTGTTATTTGTATTGAGTCTACCCGGATGAGATGGAAAAACTGATAAAGTCGGATTATCTTGAAAACCATAAAACTTACAAAGAAACTGTCTTTTATTTATGAAGCTAGTATGATTATCTAGCGAATTATATAAAAATGAACTGTTTAGCTATTTTATAGTTTTGTGTAAAAACGAAATAAGTGTTTTGGAAGAGCTAACTTTGAAAAATAAATTTATCGAGAAAAGTATTATCAATCGGGTTTTCTTTTCGTGATTCTCCATTCATAAAAAAAAATATTTCTGGTCTTAATATAAACCAAGTTGATCAACAAATTTGAATCAATCGATATCAAACAATCGATATGTCTAGAATAGTTATTTGACAATGATCTTTATAGTATCATCCAGAAACTATCAAACCCATGAATTTATATTTCATTAGGCATGTAGTTTCATGAAATAATGTCACGTGAATTGAATAATAGTAGCGATACTCACGCAGAATACAAATTACTACGATATGCTTTGACAAGACTCACTTTCATCATAGTTCGCTCTAGTTCAATGTTGAAGGCTTTGCGAGTTGGCCATTGATAATTAAGTTTTATTTGTCATTAGACGGAAAACTTTATTAGCATAATTTACAAAGGAACTTTGTCAAATGGAAGCTTATGTGTGGGCTCAGCCTGATTACGTAGGCTCATCTCACGGCTTCTGTTTCTCCTTTTATACGTATGAATAATTAATCTGTTTGTCAAGGAAGTGCAACTAAAGTAATTAACTTGCTCGAATTTACTTATTCAAGTCTCTCAATATAGGCCATTAATTGTTTCGGGGCTTTCGTGAACATTTTATGGACACAATAGAACTAAATGCGCATAATTACGTAGGCTTTTATTTGTTTTTCCTTTACCACAAATAACTTTATTTTCCTTTGTGAAAATTAAAATATGCTAATGTATAAGAGAGAACTGTTTATTGCTCTGTAAACTACAATTATGGTATATAAGGACGCTATATTATATGTCGTAGAAGCCTTGTGCTAATATTTTATAAGTCGTTTAGTTGACATCGCCCATCACCCATGTGGCATTAAGTCATATATCTAGACATTAACAAGACAAATTTTAATACGATAAGCGTATAAAGCGGATGCAGTATGATCATAATGTTTTAAATTAATAAATATGAAATAATATATAATTCTAAGACTAGCTAGACAATATTTAATTTATACTTATCCCACAAATAAACTTTGCCATATTTGAGTGGCTGATCGTGATAAGACGTCGTCGACGTCGTCGGTTCAAAGGTTAAAAACGGGACCCTATTACTAAGACTTCGCTGTCCGTCTGTCTGTCACAGGTTCTTGAGATACACTCATGAACCGCTATATCAATACAGTTGAAATTTTCACAGATAATGTATTTCTGTTGCCACTATAACAACAAATACTAAAAACAGAATAAAATAAATATTTAAGTGGGGTTTCCCATATAGAAATCGTGATTTTTTCGCCGTTCTTTATAGATAATGGTGCGGAAACCTTCGTACGCGAGTCTGACGCATTTGGCCGGTTTTTTGATAAAACTCCATCATAGTTTCGCCAAAAGTCGAGCCGAGCACTAACCTGCTTGTACTCGTAGATAGTTTGTTTTAGCCAAGGCACGTTCACTTGATGTTTAAGTGATGTTTGCGATAAGTGTGTTGCGTACTCGGTGTGCATAAGAAATGGTTTCTTATCACCCTTCCACGTTGCTTATAAATCGTGTATTTCAACCCTTATACATCTAAACCCATTTACAAGTTTGCTGCGTGACTCTACTGGGATATTTCATGATGTGGAAGATGTTTGATACAATATTTATCGATACGGTAGTACCTATAAACGCTTTAATTCAATCAATGCTCTTTACATACTCGTAGAATGTAAAGTACATAACTAGATCCTAGCTATATGATTTCCTACAAGGGTTTTTTCGACCATCCTATCCTAATCCTAATAATATTATAAATGCGAAAGTTTGTGATGTTTGTTTGTGTGTTTGTTATGTTTGTTCCCTAATCAAAAATAAGCGACAAAACGGATTAAAATTAAATTTGCTGTACTATGTAGATAAAAGATCAGAATAAATAAAGGGGGAACTTATAAACCGAAAAACAACCCCTAAATGATAAAAAAACGCAAAAAGGATGATTTTGGTATAGATGGCGTTGGTGTGCCAAAAATTAGACATTTCGAAAAACAAAAACATTGAGTTGTCATAGCAACGCATTCTACCCAAAAGTCTGTCACGGGTCGGCTAGTTTACTATAATACTATGAAATACTCTATTCACGGCAATTCATAGGTATGTGTGTATGTAGCGATTAAATGCGCATTTGTAAGAGGACATTCAAAACTCTTTGTAAAAATATTGTTGCCACTGAAATCAGACATTATTTTCATCGCATCGCAATTGTCAAAGGAGTCTGGGAGAAACGTGCGCTGCAGCGCTTTCTAGAAATAAAGTTTTAACTGACATGTAAAATGTCTTGGTAAAAGTTATGTCAAGTCGAAATCATTCAATATATATACTCTAAGTAGATGAATCAGAATAAAATAAATAAATAAGCACGACTGTAATCCCCAAGTACGGTACACATCCTTTCAGATCTCCAGGCGCTTAGATCCTTTAAATATGTCTAGTGGGAGTAGTCAGAGGCACGTCCAAACATTATATTTGACACAAGCCCACATTTTGCAGTAGTTAGCATTCCATACTTGACAGGTTGCAAGCCAATTGCCGCTTAAAATAATACTAACTGGTTTCCTCACGGTGTTTTCTTTCACTGTTTTAAGCAAATGTTTTGATGCGCATATAATTTTTTCCAACAGAAAAATCCATTAATGCACGCCTGGATTTGAACCCACGACCTTCAGATTGAAAGTCGGGGTACCCCCCGGAGTAATCGGAATAATCTTTTTCTCTCGAACTATAAACTTGAAGCTCAAACAAAATACTACTCTCAATTCAAGAATATTACATTGTATTACAATAACAAAGCCAAGAACGCCTTGAAGAAGTTATTGGGCAAAGCTATTAAGACATATTGGAGCAGACGGCACTCAAAACAAGGTTGGAACGTACAGCGCAGAGTGTCCACTAGTTAAGTAATTTAACTTGGATGTAATTAATGAGTTGACCGTCTGCGCCACAGCACTTCTCTGTCATTAGTCAGCCCGATAGTTTGTAAGATTACTTCCAACCTATTAATATTAGAATACTTAATTAATGGAAGTGCCGGTGTTAAAGTGCACTGTTCAGGTATATCGTAGCATAGAAGCAAGTTCATCATGGATGAAGTCTAATAATACCTACGAGTAGAAGATGTTTTAAGCAATCTTTACTAATAATAATAATAATATTATAAAGAGGAAAGATTTGATTGTTTGTATCGAATATTCTCCGAAACTACTAGACCGATTTGAAAAATTCTTTAACCATCAGAATTCTACATTTTCCCTGATGAACATAGGCTATAGAATATTTTCAAAAACGTTAGGGATCCGTATGAGAACATCGATAATGTAACCCAACGTGTGAAAAAAAATCCTTTTATCGCTTACGCTGCGGAAATTATTGACAATAGAGCAAAGTAATATACTACAGTTTTAGAGATCATCAATATCTACAAAAAAGTTCGTGATATCATATGTCTAACTATTAGGGATCCGTATGAAAACTTCGATAATGTAACCCAAGGTAGAAAAAAATACCCATAAAATCATTATTACACCCGTGCGACGCCGGGCGGACTGCTAGTACATTATAATTTTAAAAGTTTAATGTTTTTTTTGTTCCATATTCGTAGTGTCATAATAAACAGACTGCTTAAAAGCACTTTTATTAAATGATAATAACAAAGTCGCACTAGTTAGAAAAAACTGTTTGAACGACCGTGTAAAATAAAGCTTAAAAAGTAAACATGGTTTAGCTCGCGTTTAGCTAATATTTTGTACTTTTTACCAACAATACTCAAACATATTATTTTAAGTTGCATTAACATTTTTAACGTTTGCATATCCTGTTTTGTTTACAGCTGCTTGACGTAGTGCAGTGTATATGTAAGCTTATGCATGCTCATTTCATACAAATAAAATTATCTTCTACGCCGTAGTCGCGTAGCACTTTTCGTAGCAAATGAAACCTCACGAGGATCATACTAATAGTTAGTTTTGTACGCGTAATATACCACCCTTGGTCATTTAACGTAATACACTCGTGGGTATAATGGTTCATATGTCACACAATAGGCCCTTATGAAGTGGCAGTTAAGTGAAATGGTTCGTTCTGTGAGCTCTCTTTCGGCCGTTTTCATATTACGGTTCGATAACGATACGATACCGATAATATCGTCGACGCACCATAGAGCTATCTTATTGCAAATGTTAAGGGGCTGTATGTCGACGATTGCTCTTTTTCGAAACGAAAAAAGAAATACTTCTGAACAAGCATTATCTCCTATTTCTATAAATATATTACTTCAGGTTCCTACCTAGATTTCTATTAAGCTGAAAACATAATAGCAGAAACTTTTCACGATAAAGATATTATTTCAAAATGATTCGTTTTAGAATTTATGATCGAAATATTTTGATACCTACTATTAAGATCAACTTGTGATTTATTGTTAAAGATAGGTAATATGTAGATCTAGATTTCTATTAGAATAGATTTTTAATAAGTAATTATACATAATTTATGTCATTAATTTATTCGAAAAGCAAAGGCGGACAAAGAGAAAATGGTTATTGAGGGGTGGGTAAAGCTACCCCTATTACTTGCCTACGTAGGTACCAGCAACGCGATCTCATAAAAACTGTCGATAATATTTACGATACGCATACGCCATCTAGAGTTTGCCGTTGTTAACTGTCTTAGTCGTTTCTGCCGCGGTTTTAGGAACTGGTAGCGCCTTAAGGTGACTGTTAAATTTATGACAGCTCGCATTTTTTGTACTCGGTCGTATTCTGTGGCCGCACACTAAGAATAGTGCAAACGCACACATTGAAGCTACTTCACACTTCATTTACCAAGACTAAATAACTAGTCTTGATACTTGAAAATATTTGGTGCAATAGGTATGTCATATTTGTATAGGTAGGTATGTACTTAATAATTTTATAGGTTGCACTTGACAAAAAGAAAATAAATATAGAAAAAATAAATATATATTATAAGACAGGTTACAAATCGTAAAGTGCTACTACACAGTTACTAATATTTGACTGTGCAAAAAATATTTGTTAGGTACCTACTAATAAAATACATTATGACAAAACGGTAAGTATCGTTTTTTTACAAGCTCTTATTTAACTTGCAGTTTATGTACATATTTATGTATGTATGTTTGATAAGGTGGAATCTTGCAACTTAATTTTAAGCAGTTATCCCCAATCGATTGAGCTGAAATTTTGCATACATAATATGGTGACAGCGAGCTGATCTGATGATGGAGACTCATCAGGAGCTGTTCAACGGAACTCTTCACTAAATAGTTGAATTGAGGCAAAACTTTGCATACCTATAAATCTCAATGACAATGTAAAATTATGGTACTAGAGAGCTGGTCTGATGATGGAGGTCGGATGTAGCCATCGGTACTCCTCAACTACACAACATAACCACGTCGCGTTTGGGCTCGTTATTTTTATCTTGACGAGAACTAGAGCACTAGACATTACAAAAGCTTGATTTAAAAAATATATGTTTAATAAAAAAACTTATTGTCATCTAAAATCGATGACGGCACCGTCAACGTTTCGAGTACCACTCACAGAAAGTTTTGAAAGTGAAATACTGATAAAATATGTAGGTATGCTTTTGAATATTGTGTGCGAGCTATGATCTCGAAGATCCATAGACCGCGCGTAGCGAGGGTCAACAAGTTCTGGAATTAAACAGTTATTGTAAAACTTTACTAAATAACCCTCCATAATATTTTCTTTCCAGAAAAATCAAATATGAATTTGTAAAAAGAGATGACCAGCTCTTTTTAAACATTCATATTTTCCATTGTATTTGTACTAAATGACATCACAAACCTGCAATACTTTTTAAGACCTATCCAAAGACATGGAGAGTATGCGAGAAAAAAAAACATCTGAAAATATGTATTTATTTCTACCACATTGTCGGCGTGACTAATGTATATTCATGCCAAATTACAGCTTTCTAGTACTAAGAGTATCTGAGCTAAGCTGCGGACGAATGGACGAAAATGGCAAAACTATAAGGGTTTTTTGTAAACTACGAAACACTAAAGAGCACTTTCAGTATTTCGAATTAAACAATTTTTCAGAACACTTTATTATTTTTTTAAATATTTAATTATTTGCATCATGAACAACTTGTAAAAATAAAAATAAAAGGCCAATTCTCGCAACGCAACTCAGTTTCTTTTTTTGTCTTTTTTTTGTTGGAACTATGCTCGTTTGTGTAAACTTAACTTGTGAGATATTGTATAAGTAGCCTAAGATGACCAGAGATAATCTGTCGATGTCAGTCTCTCTTCCCTGTTCGCTTGTTACGGCTGGTCGTGTTCTATATCTCTACAATAAAGAATCCATATATATCACCCAGATCGTGTATAATTTAACCAAAAACCCATCAGTTCTTCTATCGTAAAAAGTTGTGAGATTTCAATGTCTGTCTGTCTGTCTAAAAAATGGCCTGAACTGCTTCGAGAAAAGGATGGTACGACTGTGCCGCTTTTTTTCTTGACTTGGCGGGGGCACTACCGTGCCCCCAGATAAACCTTGCTTTGATAATAACAAATACCGACCTTTTTAGAAGGTTCAACATTTTTGGTTCAATGCGTATCGTATCATTCGTCAGTCATTCATCAGTCGTCAAAATTGATTAATGCTAGATTTGTTGCACACCAGCACTCGGAGTCTTTTTATAGTTTTGAGGATGTTTTTTAATTAAAAATAGCCTATTTATAAGCTAGAGGTATATTTACATCGACAGCAAATTTCAATTTCATCCGTTTAGTCGTTTAGGTCTGATTGAGGTACAAACATCCAAACATACTTAACATCCGCACAAACTTTTAGATTTATAATATTAAAGGTAGATAAAAAATAATTATAAATTATGTTCATAATCTGAAATTTATGTAATTTTTCTAAATCCAATTATAGATAAAGTATCATTTTTTTCCATCCATGTATAAAAAAACACGCTTGGTAATATAGGGTAGATCGGGTCTAAACGATACAGGTAAGGATCATGGTACCTTAGATCTTTCATTTCAAAACAGAAATGTATCAAATCAACATTTATATTTATTTAATAGGACTAATTAGGGACACTTCAAAAACCACAGCAAAAGACGTTGTCCAGAAAGTATTATCACTAAAATGGAAATAGGCCGGGCTCATCCAAAGATTACAAAATGAGAGGTGATCTAAAACAATTATGAATTGGGACCCAATACATAAAAAACGAAGAAGAGGAAGGCCTGCTATGCGATGGGATGATGACATCGTGAAAGTAGCAGGCAAAACATGGAGCAGAGCCGCTAGAGATCGGGAAAAATGGATAGAGCTGGAGGAGGCTTTTACCGCTGAAAGCGGTCCTTACACATAATTTTATATACCTATGCATAGATACATATTTAAGTTAATTTTATATTGTGCAAGGAAATAAAAGCTTTTATTATTTATTATTAATTAGGGACACAACCAGGTTCACATTTTCCTGAAATTTAATATTTTTATTAAAATAACAATCAAATACGAAACATCGGCTTATTTCGATTTTGCTCCGATGCGACGTATGCAAAAAGGTAAAACCGTATACTATTATCATATTGTTTCGAAACCAAACTCGATGAAACGCATCTTCTACAAAAAAAAACCATCCAGCTCTTTCAACAAATCATGCATTGTACCTAACCTTCATCTGTGTGGCTTGCACTAAATTCTTCAAGGCAATATATTATACAAATGTTATCATTAGTTTTGCATGTCCAGTATTTTACCCCGGTATTCCATTATGTAAGACCTCCTCTAAATTCGAAGAAAAATGTGACGTGGACGTGCTTCCCCGAGCGCGTCTGAGCGCTAACTGACGTGCCGACTTGAGGTGAATGTGAGTTTTGTATGGAAAAAATGTATGGAGAAGTTTTATTGCATTTTATATTGTTCATAAATGAAAAAGTAAATTATTTGAAAACAAGATAATGCCACGCGGTATAGAGAAATATAAAATCTACAATTTCGTATTATTTTCAAATAAAAATATGCTGTGGGTCTAAAGATATTGGTACCTAACCAGACCCCATTTTTCGACATTTTCAGCGGTTCTTGCGACGGTAAAAACGTATTTTTTTGAAAATATTGTATAGAACTGGCCAGTTTTTATTATCTACTATTAAAGATGAATATATTATCAGTAATTTTGTATCATTATATCCTCACAATTGTGATTCCTGGTTTTTAAATCGGTACCTGAAAATCATTGAAATACGTGTGTAAGTGTGAGCCGGGCCTTAAGATACATTTTCATATGACTGACATCGAATCAAATTAATGACTGGCTTCGCAGCTCAGTTGGTAAATCTGCCTTCTGCGCTGTAGGTTGTGGATTCGAATCCCACCCAGGATAAACATTTGTGTGATAAACATACATATAATGTTTGTTCTGTACCTGGGTGGTAATATGTGTAATAAGTATGTATTTAATCTGGTTCCCATATTACAAGCTTTGCTTAGTTAGGGGCTGAGTGAAAATGTCCACCAATATATTTATATTTAAATAGTAAGTGTTATCTCCAGATTTAAAGTAAGTCGATATGTAGGCTCGATATTGCATTTATCCACATAAGTATGTATGTCCTATGGTAGCCCTCATTTAATTCTGCGTATCCTCGGCATATTATGTAAATTAATTTATTGAACTCAAATTATTGTATGCAATTGGATAGGTCGTAGGTACTCTGACTGGGGTTCTTTACAATTATTATGCGGCGCACGAACTTTGACGCATAAACATAAATAAATACGCGGAATAAAAAGGCTTTATTTTCTTTAGTTTTATTTCTATACATGTTCTGGATATAATCAAACTCTCATATTGTGTACACAAAACTTTAGTCTAGCTTATCTGGATGGTTACCTCAAATACCTTGCTCTCTAGTTGTGGTTGTACCAACCATTCTATTATCGCGTATCTACAAGTATCATCTCATAAATTGTAACTCACAGTTCAGTTGGTAGTAACTCTGCATCTGCGCTGTAAGTTGTGGGTTCGATCCCCACCCAAGGCAAATATTTGTGTGATGAACACAGATGTTTGTTCTGTGTCTGGATGTTAATATGTATAATAAGTATGTATTTACAAAAAAATAAGTATTTAATCATTCTATCAGTTATATGGTTCCCATAGTACAATTGCTTAGTTTGGGGTTAGATGGCGCTGTGTGTAATAGTCCGCCAATATTTATTATTATTATTTAACTAGCTGTCCCCACAGACGTCCTGTCAAATTATTTTTTTTTCATAAGAACCTTCTCCTGATAATAACGAATTCAACAAAGAAACAAAAAAGAATTAGCGAAATGGGTTCAGCTGCTCTCGAGATTTGCGCTTAGCAACACATTCAGCGATTCATTTTTATTAGGGTTCCGTACCCAAAGGGTAAATATGGGACCCTATTACTAAGACTTCGCTGTTCGTCTGTCTGTCCGTCTGTCTGTCACAGGACTGTATCTTATGAACCGTGATAGCTAGACAGTTGAATTTTCACAGATGATGTATTTCTGTTGCTGCTATAACAACAAATACTAAAAACAGAATAAAATAAATATTTTAGTGGAGCTAAAATCCAAGTAACGTGATTTTTTTGACGTTTTTATAGCTAATGGTACGGAACCCTTCGTGCGCGAGTCCGAATCGCACTTGGCCGGTTTTTATATTATAGAGATGATTGTTCGTACTCGTATGTCAAGTGTCTAAGTGTATTAGTGTCAAGATACATCAATGTTCAACATTTTTATCACTTTACTTAAAGTCTAGAATAAAACATGTCGTTTATTTCTAACTGAAAGTGCTTTTCAAAAGTACAATTTACATAAAAGCTAATTATGCTTAGTGCCTGGAATATGAGTGGTGTTAGTATAGACTTGTGTCGAGTCGTTACATCACCGCATTTGTGATTATGGAATGCCAACGTGTAATGGAATAGCCTTGTTGGCCGAGCGGGAGGTACTTCAAATTCTAATACGTAGGTCGTGAGTTTGAATCCCGTGCATCAATAAGTATTGCTCGAAAGATTCACGTGCTCAAAATTGTGAAGGAAAACATGGTAATGAAACCCGTTAGTATTCTCATAAGCAGCGATGGGCTTGCTAATTGGGAATGCAATGTGTGCCAAATGTTTGGATGTGCCTCAGACTACCCTTTTCAGACATTTTTAAGGTTTTAAGTGCCTAGAGATCTTGGACGTCTACTATTGCTTGAGAATTACAAGTGCTACTATTTTTATTGATAGGGTTCCGTACCCAAAGGTTAAAAACGGCACCCTATTACTAAGACTTCGCTGTCCGTCTGTCCGTCTATCTGTCACAAGGCTGTATCTCATGAGCCGTGATAGCTAGACAGTTGACATTTTCACAGATTATGTATTTGTGTTGTCGCTATAACAACAAATACTAAAAACAGAAATAATAATGGGAAATAATAAAATATATATAATAATGGGGCTCCCATACATGAAACGTGTTTTTTAAGCTATTGCATAGCTTCTATCGCGGGCCTTGAGCGTGGAGACCGAATCCAGAAATTTCGTAACGAAAATTTACACAAAATTTTACGAGACACTCACACTCACGCAATATGCGTGAGTGTGAGTGTTAGAGATTTCTCTTTTTGGATTTCAAAAAATCGATTTTTAAAAAATCGATTATGTAAATTACACATATAAATCGATTTTTGTAAACTAAGTTTTCCGAACGCGAACCGAATCGTTCGTGGCCATTTTCCCGGACGTGAACCTACATATAGTCGCCTCCCAAACGGAAACCGACTCATCGGTCTTGTCTCCGAACGCAAACCGAACCATTGATCGTTTTTCCGAACGTGATCCGACCAATAGTCGCTTCACAAACGGGAACCGACCCATCGATCGTCTCTCCGAAAGCGATCCGAACCATATAGTTCGATTTTTTGGAAAATCGATTTATTTGTAGGGACAAAAAATCGATTATTAATTAATAGATTTTTTTCAATCAATATTACATCCCTATGACTCATGTCATGCCTGCTTAAAGTCCTCGCCACCACTCATGTCCTGCGACGAAAACCAAAACTAAATTTGACAGCAACGCCATTTTATCTCATGTCAGAGTTCTCGATGAAATTAGCGTCCATGGTTTTTCCCAATATTTTCTTGAAATCTGCGTGAATATGTCGCGTAAAGTGGTGAAAAGTGCAGCTCGTGAAATGATTCATAAAGTAAAAGAGTTTTGTGAGTTAGAGCAGAGGAATAAAGACGTTTTGATCCCTTTAAATAATATACAAAAAAGAGTCGCTGCCATGACAGGTAAATTTTAGGGATATAAGTATAAGTTTTTTTCTAACAATAGGTAAAATATGACTAAATTAAAACACTAATTAAATTATTTTGTATTTTAGGTGTTTCAGAGAAAACGGTATCTCGAATTACGAAAGAAGGAAGAGTGGCAGCAAGCACTTCAAAAAGAATTGTAATATTACAAAAATGATGGACTGGTAGATGAAGAAATAGAAAGATTCATAATTCATAATATCAACAGCCAGTGATAGCGACACTGATTCTGATCATGGCAGTGAATTTCAAGAGACGAGTGACAGCGATATGTCTGGAATGCAAGTTATAAATGATGAGACCATAATTATTGTATAAAAATAATTTAATAAAATTTACCTATATCGTGAAACTAGGTTGATTTCATTGTTTTCCTACATAACTACACTACTATTACAAAGAGATAAAATTTCTAGTTTTATATATTTGTTTGTACCGGATAAACTGAAAAAATATAGGACCAATTTAAAAAAATATTTAATCTATCAAAAGCTTCATTAGGAGCGAATAACATCACTACATAGTATAACACAAAGTCTCTTCCGTTGTCTGTCTAAAATTATAATCGTAAGTAGGTACAATAAATAAAAATAATTAAAGATCCCACGAAAATAGCAATAATGTAACCAAAGAAATAAAAAAATTGCCTATATTCTTCATTATTACAACTGTGCGAAGTCGAAGTGAACTGCTAGTAGTAAATAGTTTTAAAATGTAAACATTAGTTCACTCTCCCTTTTAGTGTAAGGGGTAAATTATGGCTATCTTACTGGCATCATTATAATAGGCGATTGCGACGCCGCGTCTAGCGGACTTGAGTGGTGGCGCGGACTCTAGAGTGATTTTCGCATTCCAGCGCCATCTAGTTTCATTTGATGATACTACGTTATTATAGGTGCTTTTCGCGGTCTCATGCGAAAGCTCGGGGTTTGAGAGGTTCGCAATTCCGCTGGCAGGTGGCGCTATTTTACCACTATCGGTAAATAGGTGGTACTTCACAGACATGATCGACTAAAAAGTTTGAAATTGAATTATTGAATTCATGTAGTTAGGTAAATATCGAATCCTGGCCGTGCATCAATGGATATTTCTGTTCGAAAAATGTATATGCGCGTTACACGTGCTTATAACGGTGAAGGAAAACATCGTGAGGAAACCTGTTAGTATTCTTGAAAGCGACGACGGGCTTGCAACCTGTTACGTGTGGAATGCTAACTACGTAGTTAGGTAAATAGGTAGGTTAAAGATTTTGACATCTATCGATGAATAGCAGAACTTTTAATGACTTTTTGAAATATCACGCTTGTCTCTTTAGTTTAGCAACTCGCCAATAGGTGGCATTGGTTGTATCGGCGTTACTGCGCATGCCTAATCCCCCTCTTCCCCCGCAATCTAGGGATGTAAAAAAAAAAAAAAAAAAAGTTGAATATCAAAGAAAAACAAAGGAAAAAAGGATAAATAAAATAAATAAATAAATAATTATAAATACATAAGTTGATAAAAAATGTTATGCAATAGCTTTACCGCGGCAGTCTCCGAGTGCCACACGTCTTTTTTTTTTGCCCGTTTTTTATAGGCCCCCTTCGTGTGCGAGTCCTACTCGCAATATCTATGTATGTAAAATAAAGTTGTGTTAGTTACACTATTTATAACTCAAGAACGGCTGAACCGATTTGGCTGAAAATTGGTGGAGAGGTAGCTTAGAACCAGAAGACGGACATAGAATACTTGGAGTGGGAACGGGAACGGGAACTTAACACATCATTTGTTAATTCTAAAGCGATACGACGATACGAAGTTTGCCGGGTTAACTAGTAAATGATAAAGCAAGGGGTATAAAACGAGTTCGCATAATACACCCTAGGGCAACGCGTGGCCAAATTGTTTGATCGCCCACAGATCAGATTAACTTCCACCACTACACGGCTATTTGTTGATGTTTGTTTGATAAACTTATTATCGCGCTTATTTGAATAGGGATAATTGGTTATTGTATTGGTTCGTTTGTTGTGGATTCTATTGGGCATACCTTTTGATAAGTAAATATGATGTAGTAAACTATTGCGAAATTATTAATTAAAATATAGAGCAGCGCAAACATAAATAGAATTAAGGTGTGTACACTACTCATGTGGAACACGTCAATGTCATTGTCTTAACTAATATGTCAATTTCATTGTCATAACTAAGAATACTAATACACAATAATGTAATACTCTGACAGAAGGACAAACAAAACACGGAAGCTCTGAATCATATTATTTCTTTTCGAAACAAAGTGCACAAATATATTATTTAAAAAAATAGGATTACGACTGTAATCTCCAAGTACGGTAGACATTCTCTCAGATTTCCGGGCGCTTAGATCCTTTGAAGATGTCTAGTGGGGGCAGTCAGAGGCACGTCCAAAATTATATTTGGCACATGCCCACATTTTGCAGTAGTTGGCATTCCATACGTGACAGGTTGCAAGCCCATCGTTGCTTATAAGAATACTAACTCATATTGTTTTATCATGGTATTTACCTATTACTATTATTTTCTGTTTGCAATAACTAGACTTGAAGTTATCGTTGGCGCATATCGTAAAGTCTTGAATAAAATAAACTCAAACATCTTAGTCGAAATCCCATTTTAAAAATCATGCTTAGTTGGCGAAGATAAAAACAAAAATAGTAGTGGACCTAAAACTTTAATAAAAATTGTAATGTAAATATTTTGTAAATAAATATCATGTGAGCAGATTATATTGGTGACTTTAATTTTGCTAGAATGTGGTAGGTATAAATTTGATAAGTTATTTCAAGTGTCAGCGGTCTTTCATTGTCAAAGCGCTGATAACACTTCAATTATAAATAGACAAAGGGACAAAATCAACGACTTTGTTCAATTATTTGAAAGAGTTGTTTGTAAGCCAGACTAAACTACAGAAAACGGAACTATCGATTCAGATGTATTGTTAAAATAGGATGCAATTAGTGACATCTCGTCTTTACTGAGCAGAACACAATGTTCAATACAACAGGCGAAAAAATATGCCAGGATAAACTATAAAAAACAAAATCACCTATTCAGATATATTGTTAGAATAGGATGCATTTAGTGACATTTCCTCTTTACTGAGCAGAACATTAAACATTGAGTTCAATACAACAGGTGGAGAAATACGCCAGAATAAACTACAGAAAACAAATTCACCTCTTCAGATATATTGTTAGAATAGGATGCATTTAGTGGCATTTGCTCTTTACTGAGCAGAACATTAAACGTTGAGTTCAATACAACAGGCGGTGAAATGAGAAAGTTTCATTGATCAAATACGGTCGAAAAGTTAGGATTTAACCTGTTAGAAACTGCGATGGCAAACCGAATTCTGCTGGATGGGTATTTGAGAATAGCCCGCGGCTAACCAATTAGAGACACCTGCAGTTTCTCTCACTATGGCCAGTACGTGACAGGCCCCACACCCGGCTAAAACGAGTTATGTTTCTGAAAATAACTGGCGACATTCTTGAGTCTAGTTCCACTTTTGAACGGTGCTACAATCTGGTTGTATTTGTTTAAAAATAAAGTAGGTTTTAGACAGTTATTTAATTTTATTTACCGGTTTTGTAATTTTGTTATTGGGTGTCATTTTTTTATCAACATCATCATCATCTGCATTCTCCTATCCCACTCAAGTAGGGTCGGCACAAAATGTTTCTTTCTTCCATACTCCCTTATCGCTCGTCATCGCAGTATTCACACCTTTCTTACTCTCTTTTCATTACAATAAAAAATGCCATCAAAAACATAACTTGTAAAAAAAGCCAAGTCTTGCAACGCAACTCAGTTCTTCTACCGTAAAAAGTTGTGAGATCCATGTGAATACCAAGTCGGTTAATTTATTCAGTCCCTAATTTAAGGGTCCTTCTGTCTTAAGGCGCTCCCAGTCGACGATTGTTTTTGTTCGAAACGAAAAAAAAAATACTTCTGAACAAGCCACATCTCTTATTTTATAATGTATAGTATATGTGAATAAAGATGTACCCATCTTTAATCACTTCGATAAATAATCCTACCGACTGCTGCAATGACGACAAACACACGTCGGCGCGTGGTCCGCCTTAGCTTTTCGAATAAATTAATGATATAAATTATGTATAATTACTTATCAAAAATCTATTCTAATAGAAATCTAGATCTACATATTACCTATCTTTAACAATAAATCACAAGTTGATTTTAATAGTAGGTATAGAAAATATTTCGATCATAAATTCTAAAACGTATCATTTTGATATAATATCTTTATCGTGAAAAGTTTCTGCTATTATGTTTTCAGCTTAATAGAAATCTAGGTAGGAACCTGAAGTAATATACTTATAAAAATAGGAGATGTGGCTTGTTCAGAAGTATTTCTTTTTTCGTTTCGAAAAAGAGCAATCGTCGACTGGGAGGGAGCCCTTTAAGTTATATCGTAAAGGTTAGCTAATTACGTAATAATGCCTGATTGATTACTGAAAATTCAGCCTCCTAGTTTTATCCACAACGAAGTTATAGGAGGTCGAAAATGGCCTGAACGACTTCGAGAAAAGGATGTCGCCAAGTCAAGCAAAAAAGCGGCACGGCCGTATTTGCCGCTTTTTTGCTTTTCTTGGCGAAATAGTATTTTATATATAACAGCTTTTATTTAAATTATTAACACATTTTCAATTATTAGAATTTTTATTTTTATCCTTGTACGACTGTTTGTAAATTGTAAGTAACTCTTATTTGGTAAAACGAATTATTAATTTATACGCAAGCAAAGTAGCGTATTTTCATTTTGAAGTAAACTTTTATAATTGATACAATGGGTTTCAGCCTTTTAACCCAACATTTCACCTGACGGTGAAACAACACCAAGATAAAAATAAATTAATGGTTATTCTATTGGAAAAAGCTTAAAAAGCGTAAATGTGGTTTCCTAAAGTGTCTGGGGCCAACATTGATTCGGAAAATAGGTTAAAGTGAGATTGCAACTAAAATTTCCGGTAATTTAGATGGAATCTCAGTAATTTATAGCTTTGCTTGTATACTTATTAGCGTTAACATTACCGTTCATTAAATATTAATTGGAAAAGCGATCTGCTACATTTAGGGGTTCCGTACCTCAAAATAAAACAAAACGAAACCTTTAAATAAGATCAGGTTTACTGTTACTATAAATCGATCGAATAAAATCGATCGAATAAAACAATATTGGGTTGAAATATCGTATCAAAAATTACAACGAAAAAATGAAATATGATCATTGATAACGACTGTAATCCATCTCCAAGTAACTAGAGAATTGAAAATGATAACGTTTTGGGATTACATAATATTTTTTTATCGTGGAACTTTGAAGAAACTGCGAGAATAAAATAATGTATGTAAAACTACATAAAAAATAACGCGAATATTATATTTAAATAGATCGCATAAAATTCAGTTTTACTAAAATAATTATGTTTTTTTTACATATTTATTTTAGTATAGGTTATGGTCATTTTGGTTATTTAGGTCATTCTCATTTCCGTAATAGTGGAAGGTCATTGAGGGTTTAAGAGATTTTAGACCAAGGAGTATAATTTACCTTATTCTTAGTGTTATTAGACAAAGAAAAAATCTTTGGTCCGGTCCAGCCGGCTTATTCCGCGTAAAAATCGATCTCTACCCGTCGATTTTCATTACCATAGTTCTGAACATTGATCGAATTTAGAGGATACGAAAAACTAATGAACGTCTAGGTACTCTTAATATTTGTCCAGAGGATAGGGACACGTTGTATATCCGAAACTGTTTACCGCTGTTCTAAAGTACGCCTTCAATCCCTTTAAATAGCTAGTACTCTGCATTGACATCCATTTGCCGAGGACATTGTTGTAATGTTCAATAGAGATTCCCAACAGGTGGATTATGTGTTACCCACCCTAATATCGGTTGGAAGCTCTGACTCCATTTTCTTTCATTCCTCTCAATCATACAAGTCTACCGTCGCTATTTATATTTTGGTTAAATTACTTATTTCGGAATGATTCTCTGGGACTAATATTATAAATTGCTCGAATAGCCTTCTTTCAGTCTGAAGAAAATAAATAGTCTCAAGAATGTTTTCTTCAAATAGGCGCCGCAAACAATTTCTCAGATCTTCTAGTGCTCAGAATCTTTAAGATGTCTAAGTCAGTCCCTTCAGTCAGAGGCTCAAATAAAACAATTCATTTTGCGGTAATTATACCGTTCCATACGTGACAGGTTGCAAGCATATCGCCAATTATAATAATATTACCCAGTTTATCGTTTTGAGTAAGTATTGTTTATGCGCATATAAAGTTGAATAGAAAAAAAAACATTTATTTACTGCTGGGATTCGACCCGCGACTTTCGAAATGAAAGTGGTATTTCTCACAAAACTAAACAAGTCTCTCTCATGTTAAACCCAATCAAAACCATCGTTGAGCTCACAAATACTCACAATTCGCATTATCCAGTTGTCAATTACACGTCGAAAAATGATAAGTCATACTGCCATTCGAGCGATTCGAGCATTATCAATTTGTGACGGGACGCGGGTGACAGCTTGGCCGGGACCGGTACATTTGTCACCGTGATTAAACGGTATCACCCGCAATTTCACGTGGACTACTGCTACCCTTTTGGTATTGTGAAATCAGTACTGTGTAACGCAATGGTACACATACATGAACGGTACAAATGTTGAGAAACTCTGTAATACCATAAGACATATTTTGGAACCAACTGGAACAATAAATGAATATGAATACATATTTGAATCTGTCGATCTAGGTAAATTATAAATTACTCGTATGTATTTACCTACCTACTAAATACCTATTAATATAAAACTCAAAAATGGGATAACAGCTAGTTCAGTACAGTGAGTAGTGTTATTATTTAGTTAACTTTAAAAGGTGTTTTTTTTAGAATAATTTGCATTATTTGTGTTTATAAAAAACATCAAAAATATTTACTACTTCTACATTTTTCGATTATCGTACGTAAAATGAAAAAAACGTAATATCACTCGATTCCTCATACCGCGAGCGTTTTTATAAAATTCAGCTTTGATTGATAATGAAGATTTAATCATACTATTAAAGAGGAAACCAAAATACTACACGCTCCATTGTTTGCCATATCTGTATTTAAAATACTTTAGTATTCTTATAAACGGCGATAGGCTTGCAATCTTTCACATATTTATAGAATGCTAACGTGGCAAATGTAATGTTTGAACGTACCAATGACAGAACATAACTATATATATAACCTATGAGATATAACCTATGAGAAAACAGTAGTGATTTTATTTCATTTTTGTTTCCTACTTCTTGACCTCAATTAATTTCAGAATCTCAAGTTGAATATATTTTCTCCCACGATTGAATACAAACAACTTCTCAAATTCACAAATAAATAAGGTAAGTAAGTAATTTCCAAAGAGTGTCTTGAATTTAATTAGAGGAAGTAAGTCATTTTCTTTTGATTTGGCATAATGGAATGTCGGATGTTTCAATTGTGTTAATCCAAAAAACAAGAGGGTTCCGTAAAAATTAGAGATTTATTACAAATATTTATGAAGAATAGTATTTTTTGAAATCATTCATGTCTAATTCAATGCTTTGTCCCCTTAGGGGTATAAACGGGAATAAAAAAACAGTGCTTTTATATCATTATCGACTAATTCGATTGAGATTTTTAGCTTTTATTTCGGAGATATAGGGATATAGCTCTACCCATTTTAGATCCTATGATTTTTATTGGAAAAATAATTAATAAATAAAATATCCATTGATGCACGGCCGACATACGAACTTACGACTTTCCGATTGAAAGTAGAGACTCCCGCTTGACTAACAATTTAAAAACCCCAACTCAAGACTCGTTCTATTATCATCGATAGAAGAACATCTTCGTTTACCATTTCAATTAAGAAATTACCAGACCAATTGAAATTCAAGAGAGCGTTGCGTTGTAAGTGGGCGTAGGAAAACAATTACAGTAAGATTGTTTCAAAATAAAGGTAGTGTTTGCAAATGACGCTGAGTATCTAATTTCAGGTTCGGTACTAAAGTGTCGGGACGGCTCGTTATTCGTATCGGATAATGATTTCGGATAAAACCCGAATTGGACGTTGCAAACCGGGCTTGGTTTCATCTCCAGAGACGCCGTCCCTTTTCAGAGGTCGTTACTTTTAGCTGTGAGAGGATCTCGGTTCTTCGGGGACCGCTACATTTACATTTGTTTAAAATGCTGTCACGTCAGACACATTTAATTTTGTGGTGCAATCTGGAAACGTGATTCTCATACTAATTTGATACACTCGGCAAATTGGTTTCGTTACTAGACGGATCATTATACCCTACCCTACCGTATACTACCCTGCATACCAAATTAATAACAAACCTACGAAATCGATCACCCAACTTATACTACTTAGTATAATTTTATTACATAAGTACTTTTGCTAACCGACTATGCTGTGACTGTGTCTTTTGAGAATACATTTTTAAAATATTTTATATCTTTGGTTTTCAATAGTGGCAGCATTTCCTTGACAATGTTTTCTACTATAACCATCCATCGGTCTGTGGCTATGTACGTACATCGACAATGCTACCTCGACCTCGACCTCGACCTCGACCTCGACCTCGACCTCGACCTCGACCTCGACCTCGACCTCGACATCGACCTCGACCTCGACCTCGACCTCGACCTCGACCTCGACCTCGACCTCGACCTCGACCTCGACCTCGACCTCGACCCCGACCTCCACCTCGACCTCGACCTCGACCTCGACCTCGAGCTCCACCTCGACCTCGACCTCGACCTCGACACAATTAATAGATATATATATTAATAGATATACTATAGCAAAAAAGTGTCGTGACAACTTTTCGTGACAACTTTTCGTAAGAATTTTTTCCGTCTAGCCCCCTTTCACAACGCGCGATAAGGAACTTCGTTCCAAAAATAAAATCATCGCGGGATCAAAAACTGTCGAATAATAAGCAATTATAAGTTTATAACATAGTTTAAGTATAAAAGATTATTTTGGGTACAAAGCTAATAATTCATACTACGTGCAATCAAGATGAAAAGAAATAATTCCTTATACTTGAAGTCGGTAATAAATGACTGCCACTCATTATTCGCTCAGTCGCGACGAAAAATACTTGGTACTTCCTAACCCTTCAAATATATAGTCTCTATGTCCACCGGTTTAGGCTGGGCGTTATCTGTGGGCAAGTCAATCAATGTCCTGCCTGTCAAAACAAAGATTACTATTATATCTACTCTTACTTTGATTGATGAATTATGATTTACTTCGACATTTTCTAACATAAGGCAATTTAAACCTACAGTGTAAAATGTCATCACTTATTTGTTCAAGCCCGGATATAATTTTTTTTGTACAGTCGACTAGGTGGTTTAGGTCGAAAAGGAGTATGAAAAAATTCATTCATTAACAAGACAAACGGCAAAAAGTTATTTAGAGAATTACTTTTCTGTTGAAGAAAATTAAATTTTCTGTTTCATTAGTAAAATTTAATCTTATTATTACGAGAAGGAGGAATGTCATATTTCGAAGGAATACTTGCAGTACATGATGGAGTATTCTTTTTACTCTTTATTTTAAAATGAGAAATTGTTGCAAGTTGTTATGTGGATCACGTTTCACGTATATACCTACTAAAATATTAAAAACTCGTGTGTTTTCGTAACCAGGTTTTTTTACCCTCTCAAATAACGAAATAATTGCTTTCACACAATACATTATCTTGCTCTGTGTTTGCGAATATACAAAGATTCAACTCGTATTTACAATTAACTGAAATTAAAGTGCTTCATGTTCGCTTGGGTTACTTATTACGTGTTTGTTTACTTCATACACTAGTTAAAATAGATTATGTAGAGATATTTGTAGCAGCAGATAGATCAGGTGCGGACCCAGAGGGATAATCGCGAGGGTTGTAATGAAAGCAATCAGTCACTACACCGCTCGTGGTAACACTGCGTACTATGTGTATGTTGTGTAGGTATGGTGGAAAACAGATAATAATTAATAGTACGTGGAATCGATGTTTACACAGATCTTTGAGGTAATTTTGAAGTATCACCCCTATTAGTATTAGTATCGTTCATAGTTTTAAATGTCAAATAACTGCACAGATGATGCATGAACTGCGTCTTAGGTTTGTGATAAAATATGTTGTACCTCTTATTTTAAGACCAAGAGGTCATTCAGTCAGTAAAGTATTACACCTAGAGCAGGAATATATAATTAAATTAAATATTCCAGCCCTAATTTTTGTCACCCGTTCAGGGTTGTTTGGGAGATCAAAATAAATAAATAAAATAAATATTGGTGGACTTTACACACAGCGCCATCTAGTCCCAAACTAAGCAAAGCTTGTACCATGGGAACCAGAGAACTGATAGAATACTTATATACTTCTTTTTTTTGTAAATACATACGTATTATACATATTAACACCCAGACACGGAACAAACATCTATGTTCATCACACAAATGTTTGTCCTGAGTGGAGATCGAACCCACAACTTACAGCGCAGAAAGCAGAGTTACTACCAACTGAGCTGTGAGGCCAGTCAATTAATCTTTTATTTATTTCCAAAGAAGGTGCTATTTTACTCCACTAGTCTTATTCTATTATTATATATTTGAAGGTTTTATTGTGCTGCTCACTACAATCTACAGTGGCTCGCAGTTGAATGCTGAACTTGCTAAAGCATTTTGATTTATGACCCGGAAATATTGATGAAGTCGGAAATCGTGAACTACGACTCTACGAGTACACCAACTACTACCGGGGTTCTGTGTATGATACCTCAGACAGTGATTTAATTTGATCTACTACTATTCTAGGTGACCTACCTATTCTAGATCTACTATACTATTAAGTAGGTGCTAGTCGGATATAGTGGTATTAAAAAAATATTGCAATTTGTACCGTAAAGTTGACTATAAAGTTATTATTAGGTATACATAACTATAACAGACTTCCCGACCCGTGACAAACGTTGTTTTTTTTTGTAATAATCACATAGGAAAAAGGATTTCAGGCAGCTTCCAATTTTTTCCCTACAAACCTTGTACTGATAATTAAATTAAGAATTTTGGTAGAATGCGTATCATTCATTAGTCAAAACTGCGTTGCTATGACGACTAAATGTTTTTAGTCTGTGATGTCAGATTTGTTGCACACTAACGCCATCTATACCAAAATCATCCTTTTTGCGTTTATTTTTATCTTAAAGGGGTTGTTTTTCGGATTATAAGTTCCCCCTTTATTTATTCTGATTTTTTATCTACATACAGCAATCTTCATCTTCCGTTTTGTCGTTTATTTTTGATTAGGGAACAAACATAGCAGCCTTATCACAAACTTTCACATTTATAATAATATTAGGATTATCCGATTGTAATGCTGTAAATATATGAACCACACTGCTAGTAATTGCATACTTATGTGAATGCTTACCTTTTTCTGCTCGTTATCTCGTACGCTTTTTTACCTGCGCCCGCTACTTCCGACGTGATTAACCCATTATTACCTACTTACCTTTTTGGCGAGTATTACTTTCATTCATACCCCTGTAGGTACTTATTTATTTAAATAAAATGTATGAAATCTAGATTTTCGAATATACAAAAATGGAACGGTCGTACAGATTTGGTCTTGTAGTCAAAAATGCCTTTAATGGCTACCACAGCCGGCCACGGCCAGCACTTTGACTTTTGGTATGAAACGTAAATTTAACCTCTTTCAAGATTTTACTACAATCGGTTGGCTGTATGTTGTCTATAAGTAAGTCAGTCAGGACTTTGATTCTTATATTTAAATTTATTTATTGATTCTGACAATGCTTGGCCGCTGCTCTAGCAGTTTTTAGGTTGGATGCTACAACGTAGCAACTTCGGTATAAATTCCAACAACAATTGGGAAATCTTAGTGAGAATTTCGGGAATGGTTCGCAACAACCACAGCATGAATACCCTCTATTAAAGACAAAATTATTTATTCAGCTAAGGTCTGATAGAGCACTTAATGAACGTAATGGGACCCTGCGTGGTGACCATTAGCACCCTCTTGACCTTCCTTACTTAAACGGGAGGAAGAAATACTTCGATACAGATTCATACAGAACCGTACAGCAAGTAAATTACCCTCTAAGCTACGAGCTTTGAAACTTGGTTTTGGTTGAACATTGTCTTTGTAATTTCCGTACTGTATGTTATTGTTAGCGTGTATGTGTATAAATGTGTTTTGGAATCACGACGCTACGGTGAGGGTGTGAACCGGTTGTGTTGTAAACTTGCAAACATGAATTTGAATCATAGATGTGTCATGTGTCACACAATCGTAACCAGCCCGCAATCAGTGATGACGTCTACGTCTCTCTATGAATAACTATGCATCCTCAGATCTCGCCAGTCGGACTGGCCCGTAGGTACGGGCCAGTCCGACTGGCGCATAAAGTGCTAGTGCTTGTTAGGTAACAAGCACTAGCACTTTATGCCCCTTAAAAGCTACCAATTAATATTTTATTAAGCGAATATAAAACCTTTTCGCGTCTTTCTTTTGTAGAAACCCATTTGTACATAATACTGTCCCGACCGCTCGAGTTAATTTTTTTAAATAAGTTTTCAATTATCTTTGATGTCTGCGACCCTTTTTACCTTTGACCCGAGCTTATTCAGAGGCCTAAAACCTCTCTTTGAACTTGTTGTCCAACTATCTATAAGCTAGGTTCTTTGTATTTAAGTAGCTGTAAAGTGCTTGGACATAGTAAACACGTACGAGGGCGCTATAGCGGATGCTACTTTTTTAGGGTTCCGAACCAAAATAGGTAAATGGAACTTATTATCAATTCGTCTGTCACGGCTGTTTATATCAGCAACTACAAAAGTTCATCAGCTCGCACTAGACCAGTCTTGTGTCATGTAGGTTTTCGAATATAATACACGAAAAAAAAAACGAATAAAAGTAAGTATATAATCAATTTTATAACTATAAATGTAATTACTGGTAACAAAATTAGTTTTATTAAAGCTAGTATTTCTCACGAGATACTTTCAAAGACAAAGTCGAGTAATATTCTTGTGCAGATAAAAATAAAAATGTTCGTTTGTTTTAGTTAGCTGACTGTTAGTTGACTTTTCTAATAGTTTTCTTTTCTTAGCGTCTAGATTAACTACATTTCATTCGAAGAAAAACTTTTCGTAATCCGAGAAGCGAATAGCTTCGTTCTAGCGAAAGCTTTGGTTAAATTACCCAATCACCATATAAAGTGGCTGTTGAGTAAATGGTGTTTAAATCCAGTCAGTAGAGACAAATTAATGCCAATGATTAGACACGAGAAGCTAATGGCTCCGTTTGTTTGCTGTGCAAGCTAATTTTTGCGAGTGATGGCCGAAGTAACGCTTCGGTGACCACGGTTGAGAAATTATATAATATATTTCTTGTTCTGCCTAATTCTCATTATTTAGGGACGATTCTCCTCGCTTCATTACGCTACTAATTATGTTGAATCAGTAGGTGAACTGAAACGTGCGGTCTCTTTGCAGCAGATTTATCTAGATGATCTTTTCATAAGTCCATCTGCACAAATTAATACGTATTTTTTTTTGCATTTAGAGCCATGATTACCTATTATTCCATGAGAAATGATAAAAAAACTATATTGTACCTACTTTTACACATTTTTTTTACAAATCCAAATGGGACAACCAACTATTTTTATTATATTACAAGCTGACCCGGCGAACTTCGTATCGCTTTAGAATTAACAAATGCTGTGTTAAGTTCCCGTTCCCGTTCCCGTTCCCGTTCCCGTTCCCGTTCCCGTTCCCGTTCCCGTTCCCGTTCCCGTTCCCGTTCCCGTTCCCGTTCCCGTTCCCGTTCCCGTTCCCGTTCCCGTTCCCGTTCCCGTTCCCGTTCCCGTTCCCGTTCCCGTTCCCGTTCCCGTTTCCGTTCCCGTTCCCGTTCCCGTTCCCGTTCCGGTTCCCGTTTACCTGCTTTTCTCTTGAAATTTTTCCTGAATTTTCTTTGCTATAAACCTCACGGAGCCCGAGACCTTTCCAACGAATGCAAAACCGTGGAAATCGGTTCGTGCGTTCTGGAGTATTGCGTCAGGAAGGAAAACCCGACTTATTTTTATATTATAGATTGACAAAAAGACCATAGACTACAAAATACCGGAATTTCAATAAGCCGGTCCGTTGTTGCGCTGCAGTGTGCTGCTGTAATAAAAATATATTAAAATTAAAAAAATATATAAAATCTGCAACTGAACCAAAACAAATGACTCGGCTTTTAAAATGCGAACAATATAAAGGTGTAGTAAGAATTACGATAACTGCATAAAAATAGTTCCCTACTATAACGTTTTTCAGGGCAATGACTATAAACAAAGTTGCGGTGGACTCGGTTTTTTCTGGTTGTGTATATTGTGCGGTCAGCTGTGAGTTTACATATCCGATTATTTTATAAGCCAGTTTCCCACATGAATTGATTTTATCAAACTACTCTTTGAAACGGTGGGTTCTGACCATTATTATACAAATATTAAGGCAAATGACCATAAATATCAAAATTATATTATTGTTTTAATAAGTAGAAACAAAACGTAATACGTAGCGTATGATTATTCTATTCGAGATGGCAACGATGTGTAACTTGAAGTGCGGCTTACTGTGTTAACCCAGTTTCAGCAAAAAGTTATTTTATATAAAGCTATATTTTATTGAACTCAACTTGTACTCTCAGCATGATCCCGTGCTTTCTATATCAAATTCCTACCTACATCGACCTACTAATGCGCCACTTTGTCTGTTTAGTCAGGTGCATTTGATTGTAGTCACCGTCAAAGCAATTACTAACTTAGTTAAACCCGACTCGCCGTGTTATTCTTTTGAATACGAGTACCACATAAAGTGCACAAATGCTTTGTAAATAAAAGTCCAGGTTTTCATCAGAGCTTTACATACTAATAGTAGTACCATACTTATTTCAGGCCTCAAGTAATATTACTGTATTTCGGTTTGAATGTGTTTTTTTGCATGATAAATTAAAGACACTTTAGGCGTAATGCCTGTGAAGATCTTAGGCCGCATTTTATGTATACGTAATTTAGTATTTTGTTATACTCGTAGCATCACTACTTTACCGAAGTTGTCATACATCACAAACTATTTGCATTATAGAATTAGTAGAATTCGTAACTATCAACGAGATATGAAAGTATCTATCTATTCGGGTTCATAATATCTTTATTATTTATCAAACTATCGTGATTAGTAGACTTAACTACGAGCATAGATTTTAACACGGAAAATAAATTAAAGGTAATTACGTGATTATAAATACCCGTCTAAAAGTGTAAAGTTACAAAATATCTTTAATTTGTAAGATATAAAACACAAAAAAGCATCTAAGCACATACGACTTACGGATATAATGCAAATCGATAAGAAATTAAACGGCGATATTTCCTGTGCCGCTATTTAGAACAAATTGACCTGGTGTCGCCGATTTTGCAAAATGGCAACCCCGCAGGCCACTGTATTGTGGGAAACGGACCAGTAATTACCTTTTAGATTTAATTCAAGAGCCATTGAGTAGATATCGTTGCTGGCCACACGGACCTTGGAAAGATAAGACTAACTAAAATATATGGCAGCTCACCCAGTCTTCTTTGAAACTGCTTTTATTTTGTCAACCTTTTCTGCAAAAAACAAAAGAACTGTTACAAAATTTAGGACATGCGTCTTTTTAGGGATTCCTACGAAGTTCGACAAAGAGCACTTATGATTTTGCTTGTTCGTCTATCCGTCCGTTGTCAGATCCGTTTTATTTGCAGATGATTAGTGTTGCATGTTGTTATCATGTTGCACGTTAATACAACACAGATTGGTAACGCCTACAAACTCATGAATCGCCACACAGCAATGCTGCCATTATGTGTTCCGGTTTGAAGGATATGGTTGCCGGTGAAATTACAGGTAAATTATGGCTCAAGTTGACGGAAGCAAGGCAGTGTATTGTAGATTCGTAGTGCGCGATTTGTACAACTATTAGTGTACTATGTACTATTAGTATAATAAGAATATTTTAAAAGTTAACTACAACTGAGTTACCTATGCTGGACTGTTGTTAAAAAAGCACTTTTAATTTACGTAGGTACATGAATAAGAAAATAACTTAGCAAAAAATACTTGTTTTTTTATGATAAGGCTTTTTTACGAGTATATTATCGTCTTGCTCATTACTCAAGTAAACTTAGTAGATTTATGACAAAAAGCTGCAATTCAAAGGGCCGTAAAACAAAGTTGTTCCTCTACGTGTGCAGAATAATTCAATTTCGGGATAACATACTGTTTCTTGTCTGTTACTTGGTGACTAACCAAGTTATAATTCTGTTTATAATTTTGTTGTTGAAGTATTTTCAAAATAAAATTAATATTGATTGGTGACAAGCGCCGGTGTTAATGCCGTTGACTGTGGGTCACTGATGCGTCGATCAGTAGGTATTTAATGTTACGATAAGCGTGTGGCCATTATAATACATTGACAGTAAAATAGGCAGATAATATAAATCAGTGTGAAATCGCTCTGATGGAATGTCAGCGACAATTTTGGGCTTCAGCGTTTTTGTAAACTGACAACCCTAGCATATCTCGTGAGAAGCGGACCTTCATTTTTAGGGTTTCGTAGTCTACAAGAAACCCTTATAGTTTCGCCATGCCCGTCCGTCCGTCCGTCCGCTGCTTAGCTCAGAGAGTTTAAGTGCTAGAAAGCTGTAATTTGGCATGTATATACACATTAGTAATGTTAACAAATTCGTAAAATAAAATGAAGAAAAACAATTTTAGGGTACCTCCCCTACACCTGGTAGGGATGTTATTATATACATACCCTATTGTGTGGGGTATCGTTGGATAGGTCTTTAAAAAACATTATGGGTTTGTGAAGACAATATTCGATTAAGGTATCCGTTTGAGAAATATTTAGCTTTAAAGTGCTAAATTTTGTTGAGTCTAGTGTCCCTCTCCCCCCCCCCTACCAGCTAAACGATTGGTTTTGGGGGTGGGAAAAAATACACGGCAGTACATAATTATAATGAAAGTTGCTCGACGATAACTCGTAAACTAGAAGTAATTTTTTTAGTCACATATCGTTGAAAATTACTTTTAGCTGTGTAAACTACGAAACCCTACATTGCGCGTGGCTCGACACGCACATGGCCAGTTTTATTAATTTTCCATACTAGTATGGTAACAATCTGTCGCGGCGCTAAGGTAACAATGGCGCTTTCCGATTCATCGAATTAAACGATTAAAACGCGCTCCCGGCTCCGTTTTCTTTTTGTTCCATTGATGGTCAATACGGCTTCATTAACTTTCTATTTAGCCCTTTGTAAGTCATTTAGAAGTTGGGCTCCGTTGTTTGTTATAGCGATTGTTTATCTTGAAACACTCTTTTCCGGATTTGGGTTACGAAGGAACATACAATTGGTAGATTAATCTGCTGTTCTTTATTATCTGGGCTACGCAGGAGGAAAACAACAAAAATAAATAATTAAGTTTTAAATTAGTTAGTTCGTAACTTCAGATTTCACCGACGTAGTTTTGATGCGGCTAAAATAATTAAAAATCAAATTGGATTACGACTGTAATCCCCAAGAAGACAAGTTCTCTCAGATCTCCAGACAGTCAGATCCTTGAAGATGTCTAAGGGGGTGGTCTAAGGCATTCATAAATTACATGTGGTACAAGCCTACATTGCAATAATTAGCATTCCATACGTGACAAACGCATCCACACATATGCACACACACACACACACATAATGACTCACATAGTTTAGGAGTGAGAGGAGAAAATTTTATTTTCATAGATTCTTAGTCTGGTATAGGGTGTTTCATGGAATTGCTAGTTTGATATAAGTAGATACTATATATTATTCGTATCATACAAAATTGTTATACGTAGAACGTAGACGTGTTCGTTTCATCAAACCTCCAAACTTGGTTTGGCTGGGATTACTGTCTATTTCCCTACTCGATATTGGGTAGCAATCAATATTAGATTTGAACTACAAATTACAATTCTCCTTATTCATATACGTGCTCTGTGTTTAACAGTCAAGGAGGTGTACAGTCAGCATTATATCAAATTACTTGGAATCTTACTTACATAGTTTCGAATTATTTAAAAAATACCCAGTTAACGTAATTTCAATAGAATCAAAGGTATATACGCGAATACCCGATAGAATATCAGTACATATACTTCGACAGCAATAATTAAAATTTCCCTAAACTTTTGCGGATGAGTGTACCTAACAAATTTTACGAGTGAGCTTGCCATTAATCTACCTAAAAGGGTTTTTATCTGGATTTTCGATCAGCGTGGCTTTGGATTCCGGTTGGATGACATTAATTCGGTTACAACAAATAAAACTAACTCTACCTATTATAGTTCAAGAAATATCTCATTTTTTCAATGAGTGGTTCATCAGTCATCAATTTGAATAACCTGTTACATTTTTTCCATCACTTATTTTAATGTTATTTTTAAACATATATATATAATTAAAACTATCGTGGTTGTTACTCATTTTAACTTCAGAATTTGTTCGTATAATGATAGTTCCTTAAATATAATATATAATTCGTCATTCCGGCTTATATATATTGTAGGCAAGTAATTTTTCGAAGAGCGTACCTACACGAGGACTGTTTTAAAAAATGTGTCGATAAAGGAAAAATAAAGATCAGCTCTGAATTATATTCAAATCCTTACAGCCGTTACAGCGCGACTGTACTTACTTATGCATTCGTAACGTTTAGTAAAGAATGCATAAGTATGTTGCTTTGCTGTTACTTTTGAGTTCAACCTCACCTCATGGACAGTAAAGAAATGCTTGTAACAAATGTTCCTTCTATGAGTACTTACTATAAAAATAAAAGTTGTTCTTGTGACATGACCTTAATTGCCTTTAGAGGGCGAGTCAGAGTTGAACAAAATATCTCTTACTGTTTAAATGCGTGAATTTCTTGCCGCAACAGATGCTTCACTTGTTTGTTCACTGGTTGACAAGACATTTAATTTAAACAAGCTAATTTTTAACAGTGGACTTGAGAAGTCGTTGGACAGTGCAAGTTTCTGTTTATTATATGTCACTACTAGCTGACCCGTGCCCGCTTCGCTGTGCGTAAGACATTTCTAATACCATCGTTGACTTTTTTGTAGACGTTTTTAAGGTGTACAATACTGTAGTACATTATTCTGATATATCTCGTGGGGTTAAGCCAGCATTTGCAATGTAAGCGCAAAAAAATGTGTTTATTTACGACATCACATTAGAAACCTCTAAAATTATCAGTGTTTCTCTACAATATTATGCATGTATTATACATATAAACCTTCCCCTTGAATCACTCTATTTATTAAAAAAAACCGCATCAAAATCCGTTCTGTAGTTTTAAAGATATAAGCAAACATACATACATACATACATACATATGTATTTCATACAGACGCGGGAAGCGGAAAGCGACTTTGCTTTATACTATGTAGTGATTTGTTTCTTTTATAATCTTTTTTCTGTCAGTTCCTATTTTCAATAGACTTAAAAATGGAGGAGGTTCTCAATTCGATTGTATTTTTTTATATTTAGGTTATTTACCTCAGAACTCCGTTACTTATTAACCGATTTGGAAAATTCTTTTTTTTTGTTATACTTTCCGTTAGTTCCGAAATATGAGCACCTGTTTCAATATGAGGAAAATATAAAAGATTATTTTTTGTATTGTTCATATAATTATGTAAAGTATTTATGAAGTACATAATAATACCTTTATATAAACTAACAAACATGAAGTCTTTTTTATTATTGAGTGTAATGGATGTGAGTGAAAGGTTTTTGTGCTATTTGATGCACATCCTAAAAAAAATATTTAATAAAAAAATATAAAAAACGGACCAAGTGCGTGTCAAGAGTCACGCGCAATGTAGGCTTTTGTAGTTTAAACAGCTAACCACCTATTTTATGAGTGTTTTTCAATGATGTCTATTGCGGTGTAGGGGAGGTACCCTAGAAAAAATGTTTAACAAGATTTTTTCTACCACTTTTGACAATGCTATGTATTATAAGATTATACATTCCAAATTACAGCTTTCTAGCACTGATAGTCTCTGAGCAAAGCTGCGTACAAGATGGACGGATGGACGGACGGACATGGCGTAACTATAAGGGTTTCTTGTAGACTTCATAACCCTAGAAAACTAATAACGTCTAACGAGTAATGTCTCTTGACTATTCGATTAACTTTTCGATTTTGGAACACACTTTCGTCGTGTTTCTTTTTAAAACATTTTGCAATTAATTTTGTTCTTTCAGTCATGGATTATGAGTTTATAAATTTCCGTTTCCATACTCCTTTCATCCATCATCATTTCCATTCTCGGTAGGATTATTTGCATGAATATTATAAAGAGCGTGGATAAATAAAGTATTTTGGCAAACAGTTGGCTTTTTGGCTGACGGTTTTGTAGGAACAGAATTTTAGCGGCCGACTTTTCTTGTAGTCTCTTCTTTGAACCCCTATTGAATATGATAAAGCCCATGAGATAAGTATTGCTTTCTCTTAATTTTTAATGATGTTTATCTTCACGATGGGAAAGCATAATAGAGCCATTAATATTATAAATCCGAAATTTTGTCAGAATGTTTGGTTGATTGTTCCTCAATCACGCAGAATGAATTTGAATGAAACTTTGATACATACATAGATACATAACATAGCCTATCCCCTAAAATACCAAATAGGCTACTTTTTATTCAGGTATCACACTATCAAAGCCGCAGGTGGAAGCAAGTAATATATATATATAAATAAATATAAAAAAAAATCGGGAAAAGTTTTTCTCTATGATATTATTGAAATTTGAATATGATGTCTGTCGGGTCAGCTAAATGTAATAAAATCAAGACTATTATTCCCAAGCCTTAGCTGATTATAATATTTAAAATTCCTCAACGAGTAGATTAGTAAATTACATAAAAAAACTCTGAAGTAAAAAAACAACATGCTGTTTTTTTGCTTTCCGATTTACAAGCTCCAGCTGCTTTGTCTATAGCGTTACAAATGTCCATAGGTATGAAAATACCTACGGTTATTGAATTCACGTGGAACAAAACTCTACTTCAGTTTGCTGCAGGATAGTTTTAAAATAAAATCTGTCCAGGAAACTAAAGCTACAAGGAATAAGCTCGTGGCTAAATCCTGTTGACATTATCTCCTGAGATACATATCAATCCCGCCTCGCTTTTCTTTTACTTGTATTGCAAACACACTGAGTAAATATTATTCATTTTTGAAATACGTAGGTTGAAATGTATTCGTAGATACAATCGCTTTCGACATTATTCGTGTGGGGTGAAATATGAATACGTGAGTATTCCATCAGTTATTGAGTTCCCATAGTACAAGTATAACTTTGCCTAGATAGTATGATAGTATATACTGTGTGAAATATCTACCAAAATTTACTAATTTTGTTCGGGTGATAGACACATGTTATTTTAAACGTAATGTTTATGTGTGCGCCGCTGACTCCTGTGTGTGTAGTTAAGCTCATTTTCTCTGCGTGATATCCGTAAGATATGGGGTTAACGCGTAGCGGTTAGTAAGATAAATTCAAGAGATAGTAAGTATTTATATTAAAAAGGGCTTGAGGTATATATGTTGATAATAGTTTGTGTACGCGCACAAAGGTCCTTTGTTACAGGCCTTGATAAAGGTAGTCCACAGATATTTCAGGCCCGGATTAAATTAACATATTAATAGCTAGGTTTAAGCTTGAATATATATGATGATAGGTAACAATAAGTTTAGTTACGTACAATTAATTTAGTTATACAAAATGGATGCTCTACATTTCTTACTATACTGGTTTTTAAATGTGCTCAAATATTTTGTCTGGTATACATAGACTATTTGTGACTATATTTGATTTTTTCCTAACACTCGTTAGCAAAAATAAATGTTTGAAATAGGGTTTGTATCATGAAAAAATTGTCATGACAAGTGTACGCAGGAATGATTAGATGGAGGCGACACTGACAAATGACGTTGTGAGGCCGAACATCTGTTATTCACAAGAATAAGATAAATAAGGGGTGTTTTTGTTCCCGAACCCTGTCACACTTTAGGGACTAATTGGAAAGACAAAGGTTTCCTTTGTTTTTTATACGGCAGAATTAAACTTGTCCAAACAATGTAATCGGAATCATGAACAGAACAAACTAATGATTTAATAAATAATTATTCTCTAGCAAGGTAATTTTGTGAAAAGTTCCGAGAAAATATGAATATTCTCTTCACGTATGAAGTAAACATTGAAAACTGCATAATTTGTACAAGTAAAAGAGAGCCAGCATTTTTTGATCAGCAAGATATCTTAATGATGCAATAAATTTAGTTGCACTGTTTTACTTGAATCGTGCGACTCTTTTTTGGCTCTGACTCAAAATGTTACTTTAGGAAAGAAATTTAAATTAACTTTTTCTAAGAATGTGAATTTGTATATAAAAATACTTGCCAAAACGGTATAGTTGATATTATTTATGTATTTGTTTGAATAATATATTATAATTGAGTTTAGTCTCTTTCTATAGTAATATACACCACTGGTTTCTGCGTGTTGTAATTGTAATTTATTTTATGTAGGTGTTTATATAAAAAGTGAAATATTCATCAATAAGGCGTTAATACACCTATATTTTTTAAACTGTTATTTTTATTTACAGAAAGAAGTTATATCTATTAAATATTACAGAATATTTACCAAATACACATTATTTTTATTTTTTTTAAAGTTTTGTATAAATTAAAATTAGCAGGTGTAGTTTTTCATCACAAATCCCAGATTCATAGCATAAGTACGTACCAACTTTGCGATAGCCAGAAAGAGTTTTTTTTCAACAGCTTCTATTTTGTTGTGTTTTCATATTACCTGTAAATATACATTTATTTGTACAATAAGGTGAGAGCGCTGGTTGTGGGCATGGAATCTATCTCTTAGGTTAAGCTAAGGTTTTGTAACAGGCAGAATGATTATTAAATAATTCATATTTAAATAGACAAAACGGGTAATATTTAGTTGTGGCCAATCAAGTCTAGAATTATAACGCATCACAACTGAACTGAATTGTATTAACTATAGTTTTTCAACAAGTTTGTTTACTATGCTTAGTTATTGACTGCAAAAATTTTAAATAACCAAAAGCGGGGTAGGCACCACAACCGGGTCTTTGACTCTATATACATTGATTTATCGAATGTAACGTAAAATCAGCGAAGGGGGATAAACAAAAGCATTTTTTCCCTATAAACCTAGCATGTCTGAAAATGACAATAGATAATAAACCAAAGAAAATGTCTTAAGTATAGAAATAATCATCGTGCTCCACATCAGGTCGATTGCTGGCCATAATGTGAACAATTTGTGGAACAAATCGTACGACCTGCTTAAACATCGATTTCCGCAGTCATATTGTGCGGAGGACCTGCGGGATATTTTTTACTCTATTGTTCCCTACAGGTAGGAAGTAATAGTTTTCCCATTAGAAGGAACGATTGGGTCGAATCGATAGGACTGTTACTAACGCTCTGCTTGGTTGGCAGTAATTGCCAATGATGCGTTCATTAGACCACGAGGTCTGCCTGTGATATACCTACAACAACCACTAAAAAAGTAGGTAAATGAGCACTATCAATGATTATAACTTGATGGACTTAGGTGAAAAATTCTATATGATTGACTTGTTAACTCAATGTTTACGACCCATAAATAAACCCCTATCAATTTATGCAATAGCCTCTATTGAGTAGTAAGGTTTGAGGACGGGATGATAAAAAGCTTGACAAGTTTAAAATATACAATAGGTACGTAAATATTGCCCGACTTGAAAATTACAAGCGATGATTTTGCAAACTGTTTACTTTAAAGTGGAGAACACAGTCAATAAACCTGTAGGGTCAGCGCGGCTCAGAGTGGCTTTGCTAAATTGATTTTACGTGTACTTTGGACTTTGTCGTCCAACGATTCTCCGCTTGGTGTAGCAACTACTTGGAATTCGCTAAACATTATTTCTATATAATACTAACTGTCCCGTCCGCGACTTTGTCTATATAAGAGGTTTATTTTACAACTTACATCCTTGTCAATATTTCTACTAAACCTTGTGTATAATTTTTTTTTGACATTAGGTTATTGTACAGGGAGCCACGCTATCGATATAAGTATGAACATTTCATGTTTAAAGTATAATTTCATTATTTATCCCAAAGCAGTTCTTCTAGTTTCATCTCTAAAGGGCTTTACACACGGCAGCTATAATGTATATTAATGTACATTACATCCTGGGAAGTATAGCTTTAAATTATCTTAATGTATCTCAATGTACACACAACAGGTAATGTAATGTATCTCTCCCTTCATTCCATTATACGGAAATGTATTGAGATGTATTAAGATGTATTGTGGTCTCCTGACGAATCCTATGGAAAGATGTAATGAGATGTATCGTGCTATAATGTACATCTTTACATTATAGCTGCTGTGTGTGAAGCTCTTAATTACTATGAGTAGTTTACTATAGTGATAGAGTAATAAGTTTTGGTTGTTTAGTATTGTAAACTCCAAATATATATAGTCTTAAAGGTTTACCTATTATAAGCAACCCTTCCTCAATTTATAGAGGTGAAGCCTTATGACGTTGATGGTGCCAACTTTTAGGTTGTTTACATACTTATGAGTACCTAAAAGTAGGATACGAATAACATTCGAATTAAAATTCTACTAATAATTGATGGAAACTCACGTTTCCTTTGAAATAATGCAAACTATCATATACATACATACCTAAATTAATAATTCATGCGTATTGTAAATTTTTATGAACATAGATTTGCCGTAGTATTATTATTCTGAGAAAGTACGAACAAAGCATTTATTGAATTTAAACTCAACCAAATTCTTAGTACTCGTCGTAACATGGTTAACATTTTTACGAATTTAAAAGTACGAAAACATTGTTTTATATTGAAATTCGAAATTATTTTTATATTTTGTTTGCTGGATTTTTATTTGGATGAGTTCATGATGGATTATGTCTCAATTTAGAAAATCTACTTCTCTTTTTTATAACGTCGTGATGTAATAGATTGATGGTTATTTTTTGTTCACTATACGAGTAGATAAGACTATAATAATTATAATTTTCATATTCATGATATTCATAATTTAACGTCGTTTTATAGTGTAATGTAATATGCAACATGCTTAGGCATCCACGCGATACTTGTAGGCAAGTCGCAAGTACCAATAAATCTAAAGCCCGTACGATAAGGCCCATTTTAGACTAAAAGTTGATTGGAAGTGACACATGCTGACGTCGACATAAGGTCGGAGAGTTAATCTGGTTTGTGCGCGGGGTCGCTGGAGGGTGCTCGAAGGCTAGAGCAAATAGCCTCACATTTCTTCTCACAGGCACTCGACTCTACAGTCGATATCGACCGACGCCCTACCTTTATGGGGCAACCACTGAAAAAGCCAATGTTAACATCCCGCCATGTAAATGTTATAGGCGTATGAGGATTTGCCCTTTTTAATGGGTCAGACGGCATGCCCACTTATATAAGCCATAATAGTTACGTATAGCCTATTCATGGTGCTTTAGAAGCATCGGAAATTCGATCTACTCTAAGAAAAGGTTTCGTGTGCGGCAAGTAATGATAATAATAGATGAGAACGTAAGAGGGTTAAAATTTTAGGTGTATATTTGCTACAGATTTCACCGAAATAAATCAGACTGAAAACTGTTGCCTTTATAAGTAAGTTGTTTTAGTAAGTACACATAAAAGGATGTGGTAATGGCGTCTTCAAATATAAACGGTCCTGACTTTGTGAGATTAGATTCATGGTGATTCACTCCAAAATGTACGTGGAGAATTGAAAATCATCTTGTACTCATAATATTTTAGGTAGGTACTACTAGGTAGATAAATGAAATCAAAGAGTTAAAAAACAGTCATATTTTGTGAATCACGAAATTGTGTTTGAGTTCGCTGCAGCGGGCCATTGAAAACAGACAGAAAGTAATAACAAATCGTTACTGCTTTTGTTTGTTTTAATTACTTTACCAGGCCAGTGTGAAAGCGGATAATTCAGGGTAATAAAAGCTTATTTTTTTGGTCTAATTGCATATTATTAAGGTACAGTATAGATTGAATAAATCGTTGTACTTATAAAAGTTCACACTGCTACGGATACTAAACTTTATTCATTAGCATAATGTGCAGTTTTATGTGCTTTAGTTGGGGGCTTGTGAACCAACCAATTAAAAACGCAAATCGATTTGGTAGCCAACGTCAGAAACATTAGAATCTATTAAGCTCCTTTAGATTTTAATCATCTATGGATGGTATCTACACATCATTTATAACCAAGCCCGTCTCAAATAGGGCGTGGTATGTACATCCGTAAGATAAGCTAACGACAAGGAGTAACCAATTTGGATGTTGCGGGAAAGCTTAAAGCCGCCGAGATTTAGCAAGTTGGTGTCCATTAAGAGGCGGCGACAGTTAAACTTAAACCGAGAGGAGCTTTGAATTTTCATCAGTATTTGCTATGCAAATGATCCATAAAAAGCTCGTAGATTTTTTGAAGATTCGCTTTACTTCGTTCTCTTCCGGCCTAATAACAATGATATGACAATGTATGCAATCACATAAAGTTAAACAATGATGAGTATGGAAATATATACAACAATTTACATATTGACTAATTTAGATGTCAGAAGTGCTGTTTCGATCCCCGCGACGGGACAAATGTTTGCATGATCTGGAGATTTGTTCTGGGTCTGTACGTCAGGTACGTATATTGCGGTAGAATGTATCACAGTATCTAATACCCGCACGACACAGGGAATCTTAGTCAGGATCAGGACTATATATATGTATTCGTAACACGTCGGGTGTTTAATGTTTATTATCATTATTTGAATGTAGATAACTATCTGCCCTATCTGATCGAATGCAGTGCTCTAGAGTCAATAAGATTAGTCGAAATCTAGGAGCGTTTAATCGTAGTCTATCGAGTAGCATTTCGACTGACTGGAGACGGCCTGGCGCCATTACCTAGATCTAAAGACGATGGTCGTGATTGATGATGCCTATTCGCCACATATCTGGGAATGGGCGAAGTCAAACCACAAAACATCTTATCAGCATGCCAAATTCTATAATCGTAACCTAGGTAATACATTTTACTTTTTTTGAAAGGTGAGAAAACCAGCTACCATTCCTTTAAATGACTATGGCCTTGCAATCAGTCAATTGTAATATTTGGATGTGCCTCTGCCTAACCCATTGAGACATATTTTATGATCTGAGCGCCTGGAGATGTGAGAGGGTCTTGAATGTACTTACTTAGGGATTACAGTAGTGATTTTCGGGAATTTAAATTAATTAATGGGTATATTGCTTTAGCTTGGAAAACCTGGCCCGGTTGGAAAAAGCTTTATAGGATAGAATAGTTTATTTTGTGTCACGAAAAACAACATTACAAGAGAATTATTACAGCACACAAATAGTAACAGCAAAAATGCTCGTCGTTCAGTATTGGGGCTTTAGTAAATAGCAAGTCTACGGCTCTGGTTTTCCGTTTGTTTTCCATGACGCCACTAGGCGTTACGACACAGCAACTGCGACAAGCACACACACATTTACAAAGGTTAGTAGTTAAAGTATTTTGATAAGTCTTAGAACTTTAAAATTTAAATGTATTAGGTACATTTAAATAAAAAAATATATCAAAATAAACTATGTAGGCAAATATTGGCAAAAATAACCTCTATTTTACAATCATCATCATCACTACATAGTATAAAGCAAAGTCGCTTCCCGCGTCTGTATGTATGTATGTCTGTATGTATGTTTGCTTATATCTTTAAAACTACACAACGGATTTTGATGCGGTTTTTTTTAATAGATAGAGTGATTCAGGAGGAAGGTTTATATGTATAATAACATGCTTAATATATTAGAAAACCACTGATAATTTTAAGATTTCAAATCAGCGCGACTTTTTGAACAAAATTTAAATGCTGTTAAAGAGTATACAAAGACATTCTGTAATATATTTTGGTATCAGCTTTGCACCCTTGCGAAGCCGGGGCGGGTCGCTAGTAATCTATATAGCAACAAATAATTATCTAAACCGAAGCCCAGAACGACTACCGCTGCTAGATTTATTTTGAGCAACAAGAGTAACGTAAAAAAGACTAAATAAATAAACCCTAGTGTTAGCCTTGCACCCTTTAATCGACGCAGAGTCAACGGAGAGCATGTCGAGCGGCAGACGACTAGTGCGCGCCTTCAAAGCTCTGCGGCGGACGCTGCCCGTGATTGATGATGGTAATTCGCCACTTGTCCGGCACTGGGTGGCACCGGGCGGCACTGGCTGAAGTCAGCCCTGCGCTGGCCATCCCAGCCTCGTTACAAGACTTGGCACGCTCCGCTCCATTTAATTGGACGTTTTTCCCTCAAAAATTGCATTTCAAATTTCACTGAGTAACTGATATTAAAAGGAGGGCGTCATGACTGCTCAGTGAATTTTAATTCAGACGACCTTTTCGTGCTAATGTTTCCTCCATTAATTTAGTTGATTAGGTACATAGCGTTGCTTGTTTCTAATGAAACGGAGACTTTATCGATGGGCGTGAAATCTGGTATATGTCTATTAAGTGCTACTAGAAATAAATTTTGTTGAGCATTAATTAATTAACACTTTCTAAGCACCTGTGCGAGTTACAAGAGTTAAATAATCCAAGTTTGCACGTTCGGGAGGCATTGAAACTTTCCTAAATAAATTGGGACACCAATTAGATGTGTGTAGAACACCCGCGTCGGCCCATTACGGTACTGAATAATGACAATGAGCTTCTAATGTTTGTTATCAGCAAAATATGACTCTGTTTACGGTACGTGTCCTTAATTGAAGGCTTGTTTGAGAAAACTTTTGGATTCTTAATGGATCAACATAAATTATGCATTCTAATTTTCTTCCGTCTCGCTAATTTCATGTTACTCGTATGTATCTTAAACGAGACTCTCGTTATTATATATCCGTATAAGTAAGTACGTATATTATAAAAATAATTCATAAATGTGAAACATGATTGATTTGTTTAAATGAAGTGTGATATCAAAGTCTCGATAACAAGAATTGGAAGCTCGTGAACTACACTTGCGATTATTCGATGTCGGTATTTAAGAAAATTCAGAGTAGATTTTGAGCTTTGGTCGTATCCAATTAACAACAGTATATCAGATTTCCAATAAATGCTCCAGCTCGTTATACCTATCACTGAAATTGCCTATTACAGTAATGGAGTTGTCTCCAAACTTGATAGGCTGTAAAAATGCCAATAAAATTCAATGCAGAATCTTATTTCTCATGTTTTGTGATAAAACTTTCTCATTGCTAATGTTTTATTGGTAATAAAACAAAACATTTCTCTATTTATTTTTAAAGCGCGCGCGGATAAAAAATGAATCGGGTGTTGGATTATCGTAATCATTTATCTTGATCATAGCCCTTAGCCTTTGCCAGGAAACTTACTTCGCAATTAATTTGTATTATTTTGATGAATAAATAATTAAACTTGGCATTATTAAAAGGAATATCATCTGGACCGCAACTGGCGCACTTTGAAATGGTGTAGCACAATTTATTAATTCGTTTTGTGTTTTCGTTAAGGTGAGCAAGGACTTGGTGGCTCCGGATTTCCTACTTATTATAGTTGCGGCTTTATCTACCATTAATTCATAAAGCAGCGTCGCAAAGTGCTTCCTTTGAGGGGGTTTCCAGGTGGCTGGGTCAGCTGCACAATTTTTTAATTTTTAATTTGTTGTGTTTTGGATCCTTTGAAGTTTTGGATTTTTGTTAGCAGATAACTTTTATTAAAATAACTACCTAGTTTGAAAAAGCAAATAAGAGAGATGCACTCCTGTAATATGTATGTCTTTTGCTATCTTTGTAATAATACAAAATCATCTATTAGTTAGACTATATTTCTTTTATATAAAATTCTCTCTAGTGTTTGTAACCAAACTCCTCCGAAACGGTTTGACCGATTTTTATGTTTTTTTGTGTATATTTGGGAGCTATGAGAATAAATCGTAGGTTTTATACCCCTAAGTAATAAGGGTGGCAAAAAGTTCGGGAAAAACTAAAAGTGCTTTTTCCGTGGGATTATTGAAATTTGACAGGACAACTTCTGTCAGGACAGCTAGTTATATTATGTAATTTGCTGGGCTAAGGTCGTATTTCTCGGTTCCTTGTTGAACCACGATATGACCGATCACACATTTAATTTGTTTTCTCTTCTTTCTTCTATCATTTGTTTTTATGATTTGAAGACTTGGGCACATCTGTTGCTAATAACAAGATTTTTATTGCTTTGACCCTGTCGCGTCTGCGGTCCAATTTGCAAGATAGACAGCTACGTTTTCGTCTAGTCATGTATCGTTTTTCTGAGAAATGGTATTTTATTAATATTATTTTTGGAGGTATCACTGATTATGCAGCATTTCGGGAAGATCACAAAGCTTCTGCATGTCACGCGGGTGATTGATGGTCAATCTGGCTCGCTGCCGTTGCTCCCTTTGTGGCCGCTTGCGCAACCAGCCTCGTAGCTCGTTATTGCCTTTGCTGTATCCCCTTCCGTTATACGAGTATCCCTGTGTCGTCTGTCAAACACGAACTTTGGTGCATTTGTAAGTGATTTGTCCGGTGATGTACCCAAACTCTAAAGCGACGCTCTTTTGTTTGTTTTGTCGAGCTCCGTTTTCCATTGATTCTGTAAATCGGATAAAGGCGAACGAGCGAATCTAATTGAATAAAATACATTTAGATAATTGCTAGGAAAGCTTTTAGTTAGGTACATAGGTATGAGAACTGGCTATCAATGAAGCGGAAGGGAAATGCACTAAATTAGCTTGCGTTTCGCTTTATAGAGCTCCGGATGAAATAGCCGTTTAGAAATACGAGGTTGTTGTCGTGTTTGTGTTAGGTACATGAAATTACGAACGACAAGTTAGGTCTGTTAAGCAAACATTTTCCGCTACGTACTCCATTGTTCGCGACCACAGCCTGGCTCAATCCTGCACATATTGGATTGTTACAGCTATTGTACTAAAACATGTTTCACTTTTTATGATGCAGTGCTTTTATTCGACACTAGAGGCTTTGGAAGTTTTCACAAGAAAATCTGTTCATTGTTGCAGGTACGAGTATATCAAATGTTTGACTCTGCGAGGAAGCTTGGCTACAAGTCAAAATCATGATTCTGGTAAGTGTTTTCTATAAGTGTACATTGTTCTTTTAACTTTTCTTTTATAAGCGCGTTCTGTGTCTCACTCATATTTATATGATTATATAAAGTGGTAATAAAATCAGTTTTATATTACGAATAGATTGCTAGGTGTGGATAGCAAATGTGTTGTATTTTGAAGCAGTGGGCGCGCGTACGTGAAAAGGGCGTATCAGGATGAGCAGGATGGGGCGGGTGACGGTGCGGTCGTGATGCGCGAGGCGCGCGGTGCCGGCGCGACGCATGCGCCCGCGAGTGCCGCGTGCGCGTGATGCGCGCGGACCGCGCCGCGCTGTACGCGTGGCTCGTGTGCTGCGCGGCCGCGCTCTCCTCGCATAAGTACAGCACCCGCATCGTGAGGACCAAGTACGGACCCCTGCGCGGGATCGTCGTCCACTCGCATCCGCAGGTTGAGGCGTACCTTGGCGTGCCGTATGCCACACCCCCTTTAGGTAGTCTAAGGTGAGTTATCCGAACCTTTCCAATCGAAGATATATTAATTGATCTGACAAACATGATTTATGAATTTATGTAACTACTATAACTGAAAAAGATTTCGTGTGGGATTTTTCGTTAAATGCATGTAGGTACCTAAATGATTCAGAAAACAAAATTAAAAATATTTTAACAAATTCTTGATTTTGTACAAGTTTGACAAATACGGTTAGCGCTGCTGTCTTTACAGGTGATTTGAACGTGGTGTATTTTTTATGATTAATTACTAGATATATGCCGCCGGTGACACCATCCCAGTGGCGCACGACGCGGCTGGCGGACGCGGTGGGACCGGCATGCCCGCAGGCGCCGCCTGCCGCATCACCTCGTGATGACGCGCTGCTGGTCCATCCACGCGCTAGAATTCGTCAGCTCGAGCGACTACTGCCGGTACTTGCAAACCAGAGCGAGGACTGCCTCTATGTCAACCTTTACGTGCCTATGACTGGTAAGGAAATTACTACCTACTTACTCTTTTGTTTATAAATTAGTAAGATGCGTCAGTTAGGGTGGGTTAGGACGCGGAGCGGATCGAGAAATGATGGCTAAGAACCAAACAATTTTTATTACAAACCTTCTCTCTGTCAAAAATAAGTATCATAGCTAGTGTTAAAAAAATAGGTGAATGTAAAATGTGTAGGTTAGCCCCTATGACAATCTTTGCGTGCATTGTGTGTGATAGCACAAGGTACCTAATGGTAAGAATTATTATTCGTGTTTGCACATAATTATTTTCGCCAGCACATTCTTTCTCAGGAGCTATTCGTGCTATATTATAAGAAAGTATGCTTTAGGTAATTGTTCTCTTCGCAATGCCATTATGATTGTGGAGGTACACTTAAATGTTACTTACTTTTTCAATTACCAACGTGAATCAGCGGTATATTATGACGAGCGTGAGTGTTTTCATTTGAATGCGTTCTGGGATAGAACAATGATTTCAACATAATGGGCGCCTGTTGCGGCGCTGATTCGCGGTAGCCCCCCTCGGCGGTCGTTAATCCTCGCCGGTGGTTTATTCATAATTTATGCAGGTTATTTTGCTGTTAATTTACTGTCTGTTGTTTAAACAGCTCTTGAAATATGCACTTCTTTGCCCACAAAAATACCTATATCTCAATGTACCTAAGTTGTAAGGTAAGCTTAGGAATATTTTTAAATGTTTGGATACAAACTTTAATGTGTTTATAGGTGTGTGAACCTAGTGGATCAGATCCTTTATAGGAAATGAAAATGCAATTCTGTCAGAAACTTTTACTGATATTGCGCCGTAAATCCGAGCAAGTATATATATTTTTTTCTATAAAATCACGTTAAATGCCACGTTGCTAACATATCAGTTTCCACCGCACAACTTTCAAAGGGAGGAAAAAGTTTTTACGGATATTCTCTGATAGGCACCGAAAATATTTTTATTCGATAATGTTTTCATATCCATTACCACAAAATGTTTTATACTTCCGCAAAACATTTTGTAAAGGTAAGTATAAAATATTTTGCTGTTAAACGTTGAGATTCGAAATTGGTTTATTACTTCTGCGCAAAGAGTACCTAATATCTTGATTATGAATTATACTTACTTATTGGTTACACAATCATTAGGGAGCCCAAAATCAAAGGTAGTCAAATAAGCTTAGGTACCCAATATTCTTTAGTACCTACACATATTTCTTAGACGTGATTTATTACAATACTTATCACAAAACTTTTTGATGTGAATGTCAAGTATTGGTAAAACTTGTGTATGTGTAGGCTTAGTAACGAGATTCAGCTGTTTACCTAATTTTGTGGTGGATTGTGTACAAGGTGCCTGGCATTTACTTGTAGGTAATTTATTTGTGTTGAATGGCAACATACGGGGCCGTATACTTAGTTCTCCTGGGGTAATTCGACCGTTTGCATAGATATAGATACACTACTTAGTATGGTCAAGATATCCGTGAAGTCAACATTGGCCACAGGGGAAGACCAGCGCTGCAGCATGGCAATATAACCTAATAATTAAATATTATTCTTTACACTTATTTTTGCTTTTTAGGGTTCCGTACCCAAAGGGTAAAAACGGGAACCTATTACTAAGACTTCGCTGTTTGTCTGTCTGTCCGTCCGTCTGTCTGTTACAGGGCTTGAAGGCAGTTGAAATTTTCACAGATTATGTATTTCTGTTGCCGCTATAACAACAAATACAGAATAAAATGAATATTTAAGGGGGGCTCCCATACAACAAACGTGTTTTTTTTTTTGCGTTTTTATAGATAATGGTACGGAACCCTTCGTGCGCGAGTCCGAGTCGCACTTGGCCGGTTTTTATTAATATTGTGGTGGCTGAATAAATGGTTTTTCTTTCTTAGTATACTTGATTCACTCGCTCCGGGTTCATATACAGTTAAATTTATTTTGTGGCAATATTCACTGTACCACTTGAAGAGGTTGTCTGATCTCTCAAACTAGTCAATAGATAGGTGTCTAAGCATGAAGTTTTGTAACAATACCTAACTATGTTAGTCTGGATGTTCTGATATTATGGTACTCATTAACAGTAAGGTCGGTGGATCTTGGCTTATGTGAAGTTAACGGTTTGACCGCAAAAATGGTTTTGTGTCACTGCATAAGGTCGAAAATTGTCTGCCGCGCATTCAAACAGCTAACTTCGCTTAAGCCGAAATAACCTATACGTATGTATACATAATTTTGTGACTCATAGCTTCGTTCATTTCGGAGCGATGGAAGAAAAACATGGATTTGCAAGATCAAGGAAGCCAGCGAAGGGTGTCGAAGTCTCAATTCCGTAGTGCATTGCAGTGCATCCTGCCTCCTGCAAGCAGTGCGGAAGTGAGGCGGAGGCACCCGCAGTCCACAATTCAAGAGTCAACATGGCCGACCTATCACCAATTCAATAGAGCAGCTTTTGGAGAATATTTTTAAAATATTTCGTTATTGGAATATAAAGTTATTTACCCAATCTTGGTATATTTCTCGCGAGAATTCAGAGTGATTTTGAATGAATTTTTTTTTTGAAGTAGGATTGTAAATTTGATGTATTTCAATTATGAAAGTTCAAGTAAAACCAGATTTATACAAATAGTTATGTATACCTAGTATACCTATGTATACCTATGTATACCTATAAATGTATAATGTGTTAATAAATATACAATGTCATCATGACATCACAACAGATTTTTATCATAAGAAATTTATCTATCAAATAATCAGGTTGCTTTATAAACTCTAGATAGATTTTCAGTTGTATTGTTATTTAAAAAAAAGACATGGTACCTATATGATTACATTGCTAGCTTATCGTATCGCTGTTTTTTTCAGGGTCAATTTGAAAAATTAGCATTTTTAGTCTAGCAAAGTAGAAGAAAAAAAATTATGCAACTTAATTTACCAGGTGCCGAAGAAGGTAGCTCGGGGCTACCTTGCCTCGTTCTAGTCCACGGCGAGTCTTACGAGTGGAGCTCAGGCAACACGTATGACGGTACCACGCTAGCGGCCCATGGGAACATCATCGTAGTTACTATCAACTTTAGGCTAGGTATATTGGGTGAGTATTTTAATCCATGGATAAGGTACTTTTGGATACTGCATTACAGTTTTACTCAGCCTGAGGTATCCGTTGGTTGTTATTTTTTAGACAATATAAAAATTATCATTGTTAGTAAAACCTGTATAATTGAAAATTCCAGTGAAGTTGTAAGCAAAAACGATTATTTAGTAAAAGAATAAGTTATCAAAAAACAATTAGGTAATTGTCTACCAAAAATGAAAAGAAAACAGATAAGAAACACTAATGCCGTAACACGCGTAAGGAAAATAAACATTCTAAAAATAATACACTTAATTACGTGTACGTATATATCCATTTATATTAAACTTTGCTTCTGTGATAAGCGGTGGCCGTCATATGGTGGGGTTAATTATATAGATCAAACAAAAGACCCGTGTTCAAACGTCCACAGGCGCGGTTCAATTGTTTGATTTTACACTACGTTCAACCAACTTAGAAATGCGGTATAGAAGTTACCTATCTACGTCAATAAGATGAATCTTTTTAAAATGTGTTGTTTGCCATAATGCGGTATTCCGGCGGCCGTAGTTTCTTTGGAGGTCTTAATTTTAAAAGCTATATTTTCTCCAACTGCCAAAGTTACGTGACACAAGCAAACTTTTATTAGGTGACTTTCAAGCAACGCGACAGATATAGACAGACAGTGATACGAATAGTACCACACGTGCTGTTGAATTATTCAATCGAAAACTATTGCAATAAAGTTCGTTTTACATAGCTAGCAGAGATTCAGTGTATGCCAAAAATGTTGCTAGCACGTAAAGCCGCGGATAAATTAGAGGACTAGTGTATCCTGTAAAATGTTTCCCAACATGTTCTAAACACATTCACGTAGTTGTTGGCATGTTGCAAAACATTCTTAACATAAACATGTTGCCCACCCAGGGCAAATATATATGTTTGTTCTGTGTCTGGATGTTAATACTCGTAATAAGTATTTATTTACAAAAAAAAAGAAAAAAAAAGGATAAATTAGAGGACTAGTGTATCCTGTAAAATGTTTCCCAACATGTTCTAAACACATTCACGTAGTTGTTGGCATGTTGCAAAACATTCTTAACATAAACATGTTGCCCACCCAGGGCAAATATATATGTTTGTTCTGTGTCTGGATGTTAATACTCGTAATAAGTATTTATTTACAAAAAAAAAGAAAAAAAAAGCAAGCAAGTGTATGCTATCAGTTATCTGGTTCCCATAGTACAAGCTAGATGGCGTAGTGAGTAAAATCATTCAATAAAAAATAAATAGCTCCATTTGACTCCTGGTGTCGTAGGTATCTGTGTCTTAAATGTAACGGGAAGCATCCAACTAACTATTTGGCCCAGTAAGTGTCCGCCCCAAAAGTCAAATATTGAGCTAATCAATCTTATAAGAATCTGCGTTGAATCTCACTAATCGACATTCTAACAGATAGATCCCACCAAAAACATTCTGTAAAAAACTAGCCAAGTCTCGATGGAGCTGCTTGTTTATCTCTAAAAAGTAATGAAATCTAGACAAAGTCGTGTCAAGTCTGAGGTTCTTTACTGCGATTTCTTTATTATTATAGAATGTTGTGTGCCTTGGCCGTTGAACATTCTTTATACGTTAGTGGGTACAAGTCAATTTTGTTTAGACGTAATGTTATATCTGTTGTAACTACCTATGTTTGTTAAGCGAGATAATAGCCAATACAGGTATTGGTAATTGGACGCTAGTGTCTTAGTTTAGGCTGTTGTTGATTGTGCAACACATGCATTCAGCATTGACAATGCTGACTTCTGCTGTCTTCTTTTTGGAGCGTCAAATCGACCACCGATCTAACATAAAATAGACGTATTTTGACGGCCAAGTCACATAACATTCTATAATAATAAAGAAATCGCAGTAAAGAACCTCAGACTTGACACGACTTTGTCTAGATTTCATTACTTTTTAGAGATAAACAAGCAGCTCCATCGAGACTTGGCTAGTTTTTTACAGAATGTTTTTGGTGGGATTTCACTTCTTTTTGTAGAAACGTGGGCTTATTGATTTATTTTATTAGATTTTTTTATTTGATACAGTTTTTTTTTTCTTTTTATGAGTTGTTTTTTTATTATAAAAACAAATCGTAAGCGCGTTTAAAATACAGTCAGCGCCATCTAGCGACGTGTGCGCTGGTATCACCGCCACTCTTAGTCCAATGCATTATATTTTTATCAAATTTTGAGCGAAATTAATATTTTAGTTTATCTAATTTGTTAATTTGTGTAATGTTCGATTAGAATAAAGTTAATCGTTCAACTATTTCTTCTTGTAAACTTGTAAGTATAAAAGCCAGTCTAGTCTTATCCAGAGTTTTCCTTTAATTTTATTGCGTACTAGCAGTCCGCCCCGGCGTCGCACGGATATAATAATGATAAAGGTAATTTTTTTACACCTTGGGTAACATTATCGAATTTTTCATAAGGATCCCTAATAGTGAGATGTATGGTATTACATACTTTTTTGTAGATATTGATGTTCTCTTTAAAACTGTAGTACATCACTTTGCTCTATTGTCAACAATTACAGCAGCGTACGCGATATAAGGATTTTTTTGGTTTTTTTTTTACACGTTGGGTTACATTATCGAAGTTTTCATACGGATCCCTAATAGTTAGACATATGGTATTGTTGATTTATTTGTAGATATTGATGTCTTCTTTAAAACTGTAGTACATTACTTTGCTCTATTGTCAATAATTTCCGCAGCAAACGCAATATAAGGATTTTTTTTTAATTTTTTCACACTTTGGATTACATTATCGATGTTTTCTTACGGATCCCTAATATTTTTGAAAATATACTATAGCCTATGTTCATCAGGGATAATGTAGGATTCTAATGGTGAAAGAATTTTTCAAATCGGTCCAGTAGTTGAATATTTTTTGTAAAGGCGGTATGTCGATCTCTAATAGTTTGGTTAGGCTCTTGTGTTTTCTTATCAGGGTCACCAGGTACTCCAGATCTTCGATTATCCTAGTTTTTATGGTTTTCCCTTTATGTGGCCATTAAACCCTAACTTTGTACCAAATTTCAGCTCTCTGAGTTTATGGGAAGTACTAGTTCTATTCTGATGATCATGAGTGAGTGAGTGAGTGTCTGTCTAAAATGCGAAACTTTGCTTTCGCTTAACTTCGTAACTAAATGACCTACAGACTTGAAATTTTGGATTTTAAGTACGTGATTATGGCTTACTGGATGACGAAAATTTCAGCGTTCTGGTCTTATCCAGAGGTTCTCAAATAGGGGCCTGAAAATGCGGCGAAATGGTTCCAGTAAAGGATGGTACGGCAGTGTTTGCTTCGCGCTCGACTTGGCGGGGGCACTGCCGTGCCCCCAAATACTAGCCGTTTTGGTACTAAGGGTTTCTCTGTTTTTCCGTGACAGTCCTTAGAGAGTTTCGTTCATTGTTCGTCGTAAAATAAAAGGAAAATTACTCAAACCGTAAAAATAAATGAATCTTGCAATTCAAATAGAAAATCTAGCGAGCGTTTTCCTCAATAAAATTTAATTTTGAGAGTTGTGTTCATTTTTTTTTGTACAACATGTTTTTGGAAAATGAATGCACAACGTAAATGATGGATTACAACTATGAATTGTGTAGTATATAGATTACAACTTTGAATTGTATAGTATAGATTACAACTTTGAATAGTATAGTAATCTCTTTTGACAACATCGGTGGCATGCGATGTTACAAATGTTTGCATCTGCAAATATTAGATCCGAGTAGGTAGTGTAGTGGTATTCTAAGCTTCTAATATCCACGTCATAGGGAATCAAGTTTTGGGTCAGAATGTGACTGGGGTGTTATTTATTTATTACTTTTAGGCTTTTGTTAGACCTGAAGAATGAATAACCTTTTTAAATATTTTTAGTCAAATCAAGACAATTTGTCTGAGCTTGATACCTGCACTAGTCTATCTTATATTCCACAGATTATAATCTTTTATGCAATCGACTATAAGGAATTCCATCGGTAGGTAAAATATATAACGAGTATGTGCTCAGAACAATACCCACTGCCGTATTGGATGGTTTCGACGGCGACTCATTTCAATCTTCGATCTGTCAGATTCAGGCTTTTATTATGTGCACAAGTACCACGCCCGCATTGTCTTTGTGAATACGGATCGTATTAACATTTGAATCAAATTAATTTATAATAAAAAATCAAATTAAATATGAGCACGCGTCGAATTGAGAACGGTTGTAAATATTCCAGGAAAATGGGGTAGCTATAAATCGGTTGTCTTGTAGTGTCTTTAGTAGATTATCAGTAATAACGTATGCATTTATGTAAGATTTGAATAAGGAAAACGCAAAAAATAATTTAACTGCTGAATGCCGCTACTCTGTATCTTTCCGAAATCATCTGGTGCTTGGAAACAATATATTTGTATAGGCCCTCACATCCAGAATATATTTCACGAGTCGTTAAGCCTATTACTTAACATCTGCAAAGCTAATACCCCGCAGTGTGGGTAGACTAAGTCCGGCTTAAAACGAGTTTTCTTTTCCACCCGGACAGCGGAGCGTTGAGCACGTTCCCGGAAAACTTGAGCTTGCTCTGTCATATAATGTTTGTTCGCTGGAAGTTTTCTAAGCTCTAACTTATAATAACTTGTTACCGTGTACGCCAAGACTCTGTGTCTTGGCGTTTAAGAAAAGTACCGCGGGCGTTCATTTACTTACAACCTATTTATATTATGAGGACAGTTTAAGAATGAATAAGCTTGTGATTGTATGTTTTTGTCGGTAGGTTTTTTAAAGACTGGTGCTAAGGGGTCAGCGCAGGGTAACTTCGGTCTAATGGATCTGGTAGCGGGTCTACATTGGCTGCGGGAAAACCTACCTGCGTTTGGAGGAGACCCTGAAAGAGTAACAATCATGGGCCACGGGACGGGGGCTGCGTTAGCCAATTTTTTAGCAGTCTCTCCCGTCGCTCGAGGTTAGTATGAAAATAATTTGACGATTTGAATAAATTTAACAAAAGCTTGTCGCTCGTTGAAGCGAGCGCGAGTCCATTGTTTGCGTTAGATTGTTTATCGTCGTGTAATCGAGAAAAATATGATTTAATAAAAATATGAAAGGAAATTCTGCAAGCAGTGAAATTAATTAAAGTATATTTAAATAAATGCCCAAGTACGTTTTGTACGTGTGTATCACGCAAAGTAAAAAACGGGTTTCGAAGTTAGTCGGCAAGTACCCTGACTACAAACTCGAATATTACCTACTTGTATAGACTACTTCGCTTTTAAAAATGATATTTATAATTGAATTATTTAATAATAATGCTATTATTAGGCTTTAATTTTACTAAATGGATCTCTGTATCGAAAAAGTTTTAATGAACCCTATTGAAACCTATATACCATATTGAAAGCAGCAACGAAATACCCACAAGATGGGGTGAGATGAGGCATAAAAATAAATACTCACCTCATCTCCGAGTAACTACTCCGGAATAACGTTTATTTAAATTTTTTTTCATAACTTTCTATGTATATTATGCAATATTTCTGCAAGATAGTACTGATAGTCTGCGAGTAAAGATAGTCTGCCTTTGATTTTGGACGGACAGACGGACTTGGCGAACTATGAGTATAAGGATTACTTGTCAGACCCTAAAACCTGACAGCGCAAACACGGACAAGACCGCTTACTAGCCGGGTGTGAAGGACGGGTCTGGCATTGTCCGCAATTATACCACTCTAACGGCAAATTTCATTACTTCTTGTCACAATGCTACTTGATCCTCACTCTTCTGTCACTTAATACAAGATAGGAGGTCACAAATACGTACAAGCAAAGCTCCTAAAGCCTAATTTGAAATTAGAACTACCTAGCTAGATCCAAACTCCATTTTTAGCCAAGATGTGCAAATAAATGTTTTATTAAGTTCAGATTTCATTCATTCACTCCGTGATCCTTGTTCGAAATAGCAAAATTAAATTAGGTTATCTGTTTCAGAACTACTGAAGCGTGTCATCTTATTAAGCGGGTCTGGTCTCAGTTCATGGGCGCTCCAGAGGGAGCCACTGACGATAAAAAGAAAGGTGACTACACATTTGTAAATATTGTGTGTAGCTTGAATGAAGGGGTTTACCCGTAGTACGAGTACTATGAAATATTTGCGAGATAAAACCATTATATTTTGTGTATGAAATTCGGGTTGCCACTTATCTATTTAATCTAAATGGGATACAGTTGAAGCCTTTATGTAAAAGTACCTACACAAGCTCTTTGAGAATTTACTTCCTGGATCGACAAAGAAAGAGCAATATTGGATTCATAGATCTCAACAAAGCTTTATGCGGCAGCTTGCAATCTGGTAAGAAATAGCGGTAATTACCTTCGAGCACAATAAGAGCACTTATCTCGTTCAGTCCACTTCAGGGACTGAGTGGCTACAGATGCATTTCATGTTTTCCTCTTATTCTGAGATTGCAATCCTCCATTTATCTAGTTTGTCTGGTTTTAGGATTTAGATAAAAATTGGCTCATAAATAAGTCGAGTCTTTTATACTGACCGCTGTTTACTTTGCTGAAAACTTAGATAAGTATTTATGACGTTTAGTTAATATAGCAAATTTTTTATCTTTTCAAATCAAATCACATTACTAAAGCCGGGGTCCCACGGCGTGTAAAACGACAGGCCGCGCCGGATGACGCTCCGCCTGTGTGCGTCCGGCGCGCCGCGTACAGAGCGTTTCGAGCACGGGCCACCACGGATGCATCGTTCCCACGGCGCGTTCGTCCTCCTTGGCGCGGTCTGGCGCGTGAAAACGCGGGCCGTGGGACCCCGGCATAATACGATTCGATTTGTATCCAGCTATTAAAGTCATTACGATTTGTTAAAAGGTGGCTGAGCAGACAGGATGTCACGGAGACTTGCTCGAGGAAGATATAGCACCGTGCTTGCGAAACAAGCCGCTCGCTGAGCTGCTCTCTGTTCGGCTCGACCCGCCAAGGTTTCTACCTGGATTCGCGCCGTTCGTCGATGGAACTGTCCTTGTCAACCCGTCTTCTGTGAGTGTGAAATGAAATGTTAGACCAAAATCGTGGAGAGATGTTTCGGTTTTGTATAGTTTTAAGTATGATAGATAACATTCATTTATCGTGATAAGACGTAAAGCTCTAGCACATCGAATTACTATTTGATCATACGATAAGACAGTTACTCATAGTTGTAAGGCTCTAGCACATTTAATGTGGGCAAGGGGAAGTGTTGCAAATTTTGTTGTGTGATGACACCATAATGAAGCTGCCCTCAACCCTTTTGAGTGAAATCGATCCTCTTTCATTTCGATGTACTCATAACATCGCAACCGCAGCCTCATTCAATCTAGTCCAGTAATATGAAAACTGTAATAAAAATCACCATAACAAAGCTTCCACCCTCGGGTGTAATCGATCCTCTTTTGTTTCGCAAACGCAGCCACATTCAATTCAGCCGTCAGTATTAGGACATGAATTCTTTTTTTTATTTTATTTTCACAACAACTCTGATACATTAAAGATAAATCAACTCTCTACTTGCTATAATTAAATTACAATTATTAACAGATTGGTATTATCGGGAAAGGTTTAATTAACGAAACGTGTCTTCTAGGTATTAATTCGATCAGTACTTTGTAAGGTATAATGGAGTACCCTACCTTACCTGACCATTGTATCCGACCTTCAATTAAATATTCGTACTGTTCGTACACTTCGTACCTCTAGTAGATATTTATAGTGATCTATACACTGAGCGTTAGTCATACCGAACAGCCTAAATAAAAAATATTAATTGAATCATCTTCATAAATATAAAATCCGAGGATTTCACAGGATCACAGTGTTTGTAACCAAACTCCTCCGAAACGGCTTGACCGATTTTTATGATATTTTTTGTGTATATTTGGGAGGTATGAGAATAGGTGGTAGGGTATATTTTATACCCTTAAGTTTGTGGTGGCATAAACTTCGGGAAAAATGAAAAGTGCTTTTTTTCTGTGGGATTATTTAGTTAGTTAATAAATAAAATTAGCAAATAAGAGTTGACATTACATTAAAAAAAAAACAGAGGCTAACTAGTATAACTTCTGCCTAGTATGGTGTTAAGCCTCGCAAATTTAAGTTAAACTCATTTAAAACTTACCGAAAAACGAGTTGATTTTGCATTTTAATAACAAAAATTATTGAAACAACTTGACACAAACATTACAATTATTTATTATACCGAATAACGTTGTTTGTTAATTTGGGGCGTAAGCTGCGAAGCTTTATACACTGTACCGTACGTTTTTGGAACAGAATTATCAGCTTAATTGAATTGGTGGTTTTATTATTCATGTTGGTAAATTGACATTTATTATAATTATTATGTTGGTGCAATATTTTCTTTATTGTTTGTTGAATTTTACGAAACTTTACGATTGAATTCTTCATTTACCTACCTACTAAATTTGCATTATTTTTTATGCAAAATGGCACCTCATCAGTTTTCGCAGACAACAATACACATAGTTTTTTTTGGTAGTTTTCGCGATACAATCATGATGCAGAGAAACTAATTTGGGGAGTACAGACCGTCTATGTATACTGTGGATCACCTTTTAAGAGTGCTTTAAATCAATGCATTCAGACAATCAACGCCTAAGAAAAACCAGGCAAAAGGCCAAGAGAAGACGACGAAGTAGTAAGATTATTGACGAAGTTAATAGACGCGTGACTGCACGCATTTATTGGATTCAAACACAGACATAGATCTAAAGTTTCCAGATCTAGAACTTTATATATCGATGAATTTAGAATTGAAATGACTTTCTCATTATGTACGTTTAAAAAAGTTTTTCTAACTAATTAAAATTTGATTTATTTTCCTCTTTTTTAGGCGCAAGACGAATCGGTTTAGATCGCTTTTCTTTAACCATATTTTTTTAAAGATCAGTGGCCTGAGCACGAACCTCTATCTTATCGACAACGTATTGTCCAAATGCTGACATTTTTACTGTACAAAAAATGTTCTTTTTGTCATTTGGACGATACGTTGTCGATACGATAGTGGTTCATGCTAACCCCCACAGATGATGGAATTGGAAAGATAACTCTTTTCTAACTAGTAATATAATGTAGGTATTGAACTCTTTTAAGTTGTTTTTATGAAGATGTTTAAAATGTAAAATAAAATAAAATCCTGTAAAATATTACGGGAAATAATGCTATAGTCAGTTAATGAACTGGGAAAAATGGTACTCTTCAATAGTTTAAAATATTATTTACGGGCAATAGTTATAAAAATACTATACTAACGAACTTTATAATTAGCGCAGGACCGCAAAATCATCAACCCATTTTACAAGAGCGTCGCTTATCAAACCAATTTATAAAATAAATTGCCATTCGGTGCTTGCTATCTTTATCAACTCAGATAGCTTCACGCTGCAATGCACAAAGAAATTGGCCGCTGCTGTAAAGCTTGGGTGGCGGGCGATTCAATTTCAACATAGTTTAAGTTGATAACTTTCGTCCGCCACATCGTCTGCTTGAACGCTCCAGTTTTGTTCTTACATTTATAAATGTCTCCACTGACGAACTAGACGGTTTCTCAAGATACGAACGTGAAACTTGCGTTGCGAAATTAGCATATCTATAAAGTTTTTAGCATGCAACATGCAAACTGCACAACTGGCGCCAAATACAAATGCATAATATTAATAATCACTGCATAGTATAAAGCAAAGTCGCTTCCCGCTTCCCGCGTCTGTATGTATGTCTGTATGTATGCTTATATCTTTAAAACTACACAACGGATTTTGATGCGGTTTTTTTTTAATAGATAGAGTGATTCAGGAGGAAGGTTTATATGTATAATAACATGCTTAATATATTAGAGAACCACTGATAATTTTAAGATTTCTAATATGAAGTCGTAAATAAAGTATATATAAAGTATATAGAGGTAAGTATTTTAGTACCAATTAAATATTTTGACTGCAACGCATATACTAAATTAATTATATGTCGCTCTTTCAAGAGTAACATCTAAAGAAAACATGTTTGTATTGTCTAATGACAAGAAAGCTGTGAACGTTGTATATAGAGATTCTGTGTTAATTGTAAAAGTAAAATAATTAAGTAAAAATGTAAAAAATAAATGCTGTTAACGAGTATACAAAGACATTCTGTAATATATTTTGGTATCAGCTTTGCACCCGGTGCGAAGCCGGGGCGGGTCGCTAGTAATTATTATAAATGAGAAAGTTTGTGGGGATGTTTGTGCCTCAATCACGCAAACTACCAAACGAATTTGAACGAAACGAACAAATATGGACACATACACAACAAATATAATACTTTTATTCAATTAGGTACCACGCAAGCGTAGCCGCGGACGGAAGCTAGTATATACACAAGTGCGGTTTGGAGAAAACTTATTGTATCTACTTAGTCATGGTGTCGGTAACTATTCTAATTATACAGTTTCCGCAAAGTTTTACACGACAACGTATAACAATATTGTGAAAGTTCTAATTCATTTAACCACTGTATATTACTTGTTTCAAGTAAATAGACGTATACTATACTTATATATATATATGCTAATGCAATGTTTTTATATGAAGTTTGTAAAACTTCATATGAAAACATTGCATTAGCATATAACTTTATGTATGATAGTGAATGAACCTAAAATAGTATGGGTCACTCAATAAGCATATTCCTGTGCATTTTATTTTAAAACTCATGTGCCTATGTAAATGTTCACTTGCGATATAAAGATCAGACACATACATTCTTCTGTTTTTAAAAATAAAAAATAGAAACCGGCCATGTGCGAGTCGGACTCGTGCAAGAAGGGTCCTATACCATTATCTATAAAAAACGGCAAAAAAACTCGTTTGTTGTATGGTAACCCCACTAAAATGTTTATTTTATTCTGTTTTTAGTATTTGTTGTTATAGCGGCAACAGAAATACATCATCTGTGAAAATTTCAACTGTGTAGCTATCACGGTTCATGAGATACAGCCGTGTGACAGACAGACGGACAGCGAAGTCTTAGTAATTGGGTCCCGTTTTTACCCTTTGGGTACGGAACCCTAAAAATGTTACAAGAAACAGAGTATAAATCCTATTCAGAACTGATTGACGTCAAAATCGTTTACCCAAATCAACACGAATCCCGTTAAATTTTATTGAGGCTTGAAGGATTATTGGAAAGGATTAAAAGAAAATAATGTACAAGTTTTCCTGTTTACCCATCCAGATGACGCCCTTATATAAGGGATGATATAATAGGCGGCCCACTCGTCCTTGTTTTAAGGTAACATACAAAATGTGTAAATTGGTACTTTTGTTATAAAACTACGTCTGTTTCGGTAGAAGCGAACTTTCAAAAAGACGTAATAAACAATCTTAATAACAAAAGACTCGGACGACCATGACTCGGCGAGCTTTCGTCCTTATTTGTTAGTAAAATTATTGCATAGATTTCAAAAGTCAACTTTTCATATTGTTGTAAGTGAGATCTTGTACCACAATGAAATATTTAACAAGTTAGCTATTCATATTTTCTGTACCAAGTTTGGTTGACTTTTGTCAATTTATTGAAAGACTAGCGACCCGCCCCGGCTTCGCACGAGTAGCATGTTATTATACATATAAACCTTCCTCCTGAATCACTCTATCTATTTAAAAAAAACCGCAACAAAATCCGTTGTGTAGTTTTAAAGATATAAGCAAACATACATACATACATACAGACGCGGGAAGCGGAAAGCGACTTTGCTTTATACTATGTAGTGAAGAACATCACTAGTATTATTTTTATAACATCCAAAAACGTTATTGCTCGAGTGAGATTTAAATCCGCACCTTCCCTAGGTATGACTTCGCTTCATCTCCACTCGGCGCAATAGTAATTTGGGTCCTGAAAATGGTTCTGTATTTTATTTTTTGATCTTATAAAAACCTTTGTATGTATTATTTATGTTTTCACCCAGGCTCCACCACCAACGGACAGTTCGAGGTTAGGAGCGGGTGCTGCCGCGGTGGCCAACGCAGCGGGACATGAACTCGCAGACTTTGCGCATAGAGAATTACTATTTGGGCTTACTACTACCGGTAAGTGATTCAATATGAATGGTTCATTTTACAGAGGTGACAATTTAAGTTGACCTAAAAAGAACCAGTGATATCACAATTAAATGAACGTTGAATAAGGGATTAGTAACAAGATTTAGTAATTAACAAACGACCAATTATATACCGTAGTCGGAAGCCGAAAATGTTTCCACTATAAAATTCAAGACAATGACAGCTAGGGTAAAACCCGTGTAATTGGCTCATAAAGCGTAAATATATTTCATAGATATTACGAGTAGCTGAAACTTCCAGAGTCACGACTGGTATAATGCTTGCCTAAATAACGGAGACGTAAAGTACGCAATAAATCATGTAAGCTCGAGAAGGTTAGATTAAAGCTTTCAAATAAAAATTCCCATCTACGAGTAGGTTACCATCGTCCTTCTAGAATAGGTATAAAAACTGTAGGTATTTGGCATTGTTATACGACCGACTGATTATCATAACGCTCTACGTCGGGGTCTGTCCTATCCAATTACGCGTGGATTTACGGCCTCCGTGAATTGTGCTATTAATTTTCTTTATTTTTATATTTTCTCGACTATCTAGTTTTCCTTGTAAGTTTGTTTGCAAAACAACAGGGCTCGTTACCGTTCTTAATTATATGAAAATGTAAATTATGGAAATTCGTTGTAGAATCGTACCTGGAATTCAACGCGCAAGATTTGGAGTTCGGGTTCAACGAGAGTCGCCGAGATCGGATTCTTAGAACGTTCGTCCGTAACGCGTATTACTACCATCTGAATGAAATCTATTCCACATTGAAGAACGAGTACACGGACTGGGATAAACCTGTGCAGAACCCGCTTAGTGTCCGCGATGCAACGCTCGAGGTAAAACATCTACTCTACTATTATAAATAGGTAAACTTTGTATTTTTGTGTTTTAGTTTGTAACGGATAAACTAAAAAAAACCGGCTAAGTGAGAGTCGGACTCGCGCAGGAAGGGTTCCTTATCTATAAAAAACCGGCCAAGTGCTAGTCGGACTCGCGCTTGAAGGGTTCCGAACCATTATCTATAAAAACAGCAAAAGAATCACGTTTGTTGTATGTGAGCCCCCATAAATATTTATTTTATTTTGTTTTTAGTATTTGCTGTTATAGCAGCAACAGAAATACATTATCTGTTAAAATATTAACTGTCTAACTATCACAGTTCATGAGATACAACCTTGTGACAGACAGACGGACAGACAGACAGACAGACGGACAGACGGACAGACAGATAGACAGACGGATAGACAGACAGCGAAGGACAGCGAAGTCTTAGTAATAGGGTCCCGTTTTCACCCCTTGGGTACGGAACCCTACAAATTACTAAACCAATTTTGAAAAATCTTTCACCTATCGAAAGCTACATTATCAGCGAGTAACATAAGTATGAGTGTATATTATTTTCTGAAAAATTAGAAATCCCTAGGAAATTGCTATGGTATAACCTAAGGTATTAAAAACTTGCCTTCGTTACATCCGTGCGAAGCCGGGACGGACAATATAATAAATAAAATTGTAATTACTTACATATTATTGAAAAAGTTAGCTGTATCAAGCTGCGCGTCAGAATTACATTATTTGATATGCAAATGTGTTCCTAGTTACTACGGGTTGTGTGACTTTGTTTTATGTTTGTTTTATATATTACGTAGTTTTACAATACGTGGCTATATAATTGTGGATTCAATATTGACATGATATAAATTAGTCTCATTTTAGTTAATTAAAATAACTGTACGATTGGTTGCAGCATTTGGTTGATATTGTTTTTAGAAACTGAAAACCCATACCCGATAGTCCTGTTATAAAATTAATCTAGCGCTCCACCCTTGCTAATTTGGCTAAAGCGACGCGGCCAAAGCCACTTCGGGGCGAGCAAGGCATTCACAAACACTTTCTGTATGCTGAAATTTACATTTATTTTCTGTTGTCGCTTAATAGTTTATTAGTAGGGGCAAAACTATTTAGTAAGTAGCATAAATGAACGCATTTATCAACTTACAAATTCATCTACCTAATTAGAGCGCTGTCGTACTGTTTGTTTGTCACTCAAGTCAGAGTTTGGTTAAAAAATATAAAAGAGACATAGGTACATACTATCGATGTTTTCCATCTGGACTTCCGCTTGCAACAATTTTGTGAGACATCCTGTATAGTTGATAAGTCAGCTGTTTATAACGACGTATCAGAAGATCTCAATTGAACCTTCGAGTGCTCGCCCCTCGACGCTCGCTCATAGAGCGGCACAAAGGAACTTAATGACGCTGAATACACGCCTACCCCGAAAGGCTTTATCAAAAAACACTTGAATCATTGTATTAAAACTCCCTCCATAATTTTGTGGTCGGTTTCGTTTAGGAAATTAGCGATTTGGGCAGATTTTGGAAATCAATTTGTACATTAAATAGCAACAGCTATATTATTCTGCTTTACAAAGTAAAACATTCGTTATAAAAGTTATACAAAAGGAATACCTACGTACTTTTCATTAGCATCGGCAAAAAGGCCTTGAAATATATTTTGTTTTTAGTTCAAAGTTTCCAAGTTCAAAAAACTGATCATTGATTCATGAGTATTTTTATTCATAAAACATTGGACATAATGATAATCTACTAGAAAGTTCACTTTGTGATTTTAAGAGATAGATTGCGATGCATTTTAATTTTATCTAGCACTAAAATTATTTATGATTTATTCCTGATGTCATTGGTCAGGCAGAAAAAGTAAGGTAATTGTGAAACAAAAATGTTGCGGATTTTAGTATTGAACTGAAAGCTTAAGCTTTTGTCCTCTAAAAGCGATGGAAAGCAACAAGTCGAGATGGTGAAGCCAATAATTTTATATTTTGCACTGTGTCGCAATTTGTGGCATCGCATTGTTGATGCAAGACAATGGGTAAACCCACAATATATACGAGTAGAGTAGTACAGACTAGACGTTGCGTGACTGATGGCATGCGATCGACGTAATCGAGTCAAAGCAAGGTCGGAATTATGTTAAATTCTAATTTAAAGAATATTGTTTTTAAATAAATTATATTTGTGCAGATACTAAGCGACGGCCGGACAGCAGCTCCGTTAATACGACTGGGGTACCTACACGCATTGCGCGGCGGCAAAACATACTTCACGCACTTCCACCATCTCTCGCAAGACAAGGATTATCCACAGGTAAAGGTAAATTCACAGGTTTACAGACAACATACATATTTTATATAAAAAAATTTGAATGAAAACAATATTGAATAGGAACTTCGCAATTACTTTCTTAAATTGTCACGTATTGGCTCGGTTCAGTTTGATGTTCATTGTTATTCCACACAGACTATTTAATTAACTCGGTAATTATTGGTCACATACTTATACCCTTATCAAACTGGCAGTGAAGAATTTCAATTACCGTTTGATTGTGATAGTAAGTAAGTCAATTATCTTATGGTAAAGAAACTTATGGCAGCGTCAGATGTTAACTAAAATAAGTAAAATGTTGCAAGGGTCAACTTGCACTATTTTGAAATAAAACTTTCAACGAAGTATTCGTACTGAAGGTCGAATTGGAAGCCGTTAGAAATTTCCACCAGCTCTATGAGTTATAGCCACATTCATTTCTTGCTCCAAATCGATAACATCGTGTAACATCGTGAGGCGGCAAAAGCTAGCATGGAACCTGAACATCCTGAACACCTGAAAACTGAACCCTGCTTTATTCATTGGAATTATATTGATAGATCGAAAGGTTGCAGTTCAGAATTTTTCAGTTCGAGATTTTATTATATCGGTCTAGTGGCCGGTGCTAGAGATGTCCTATATTTGGGCTCAGGGTTAAGGTAAGTTGGGCCCATTGGGTTTGGTAGGTAAAGAATTTTTGCGCATCTAAACCTAAGAAAAGATTTTGATGCCGTTATTTTTATGAAAATGGGTTGATTTGTCAAAGAATTCATGCGGAAAAATGTGGGAAATACATATCAGTACTTTTATGTACTACTGTAAATCTGGCAGCCTATTTACTGATTTCGCGGCTTGGACTGCATATTTCTATAGTTAGGTTATTCGCTTTGAAAAATAGGTATATTTTGTTACAAAATGCGGTATTCTTTTACTAGGTTGCATTTTATACGAATAACTGAAAAATGTTGTGATAACATGAATCACGCACGCGAAAATATGTTAAAGTACTTTTTATCGGTCTTTATAGCTCTCTGCAGTCACAATAGTCAACATTCGTGTATACTCTGTACTAATCTACAATGTGATTAAAATTCCATGTCAGATACTGGCGACAATTCCGTTGTCTCGACAAAGTGACTATTTTTTTTGTAAAATACGGGGTCGTGAGACCTTCCTCGGGGAAGTATGTACTACATAGTTTTATTCAAGTAGTACCTACAACATATTTATTTCTACCGCCGAAAAGCATTGTGGTGTTAGTTTTAAAGGGTTTACTGTGAAATTAAGGGCACATAAAGCTTAACGTATGTCATAAGTTAGCGCACGTTCATATAATGCGATATTTGTATTCGTGATCGACGAATTAGTGTTTTGTTATTGTTCTACCTTCAAGTTGTCTTCTACAAAACTTTCGTAAAGGAAGATCGATCTTATTCTGTTCATGCTACAGCCTACTATAAGGTTTCAGCGTAAACCTTAAGGTTTAGAGTGACAGTCTTAAAATTGGGAAAGTTTTAATGAAATTTTTGATTACGTAATGTGATTTAGCTTAGTCAAATATTGCAAATTAAAATAGAAAATGACTAAACCATCATAATTTAGATATTTAAAGTTACCTAGCTAAACTAATTTCAACTTGAGCATGAAAAGAATGAGGATGTTCGTATTTTACGCAATATTAGTTAGTTTGTGGTGACAAGAGAATTTCAACCAATGTCGATTGCTTTATCAACTACATCTACCTAATTTGAGTTTGCTTGTTAATTTAAGATTATACGAGTATTAAGATACTCCTAACAACTATAATGTTGGCCCTCCCGGACCGTTGGTAAGGTTGAGGTTCTTGAAACACATAATTAAAACAATACAACACCTAATAATACCCAACAGTCAATTAGATCCCTCCTTAGGATTTCTTGTGTTTGAAGGTATCAAAAACTGAGAGTACTGTAATACCACAACACTCAGACCAGAAACAAATATCTATAGATGCAAACATTTGCCTCGTCGTAGGAATCGAACTTCCTCTTGCGTTTAAGTCGGGCACTCGCCCACCACGCCAAACATCAAGTGATAGATAAGTTCATTAAGTATAGATGTGTGAGTTTAAACTGCGAAATCGGTTACCAATACCACGAAGGGAAACTGGCAACTAATAAAGAAAAGGAAATAGGCTCACGACCGTAATCCCCAAACATAGTAGACATCCTCTCAGATCTAATATTAATCATCTAATACGATTGAGACCTTCGGGACGTCTATAAACTTCGTGACAAGAGCTAGTCAGTTGCTCACACGAACTAGCTTACTTACGAGTAACATGATGATCCTTTTGTTTCTTGAAATTTCAAAGGTATTACGTAGATAGATAGATTATAACTTTATTGTTCACCATAACAAAAATGCACAGGACATCCTTTGGACGGACAGGATAGAAAGTAACAAAAAAAGACGGTGGTTAAAAAGCAAAAACTAAGGTAATAAATATATACACACCTATAAAATATGTAAATAACATAAAATATACATATCTACTTACTATCAATAGGTAAATATAAAGTGAATACAACAAGTCTAGAGTGAAGAAAGGTAATGCTGGTGTACTAGGTTCTTAAAAATAGGTAGTGCATGCCAAATGGCATGCAGAACAGACAATACGTAATTATGAAAAAAACAAAAATTGGATCACGACTCTAATCCCCAAGTACGGTAGATATCCTCTCAGATCTCCAAACTCTTAGATCCTTTGAAGATGTCTAGTGGGGGTAGTCAGAGACACGTCCAAACTTTATTTTTGGCACATGTCCTTATTTTGCAGTAGTTAGCATTCCATACGTGACAGGTTGCAAGCCCATCGCCGCTTATAAGAATACTAACTAGTTTCCTCACGATGTTTTCCTTCACCGTTTTAAGTAAGTGTTTATGATGCGCATATAAATTTTTCAAGCAGAAAAATCTATTGATGCACGCCGGGATTCGAACCCACGACCTTCAGGTTTGAAGTCGAAGTACCCCTACTCGGCCAACAAGGCTCTTACTAACGTAAATATGTTTGTGTATTAATATTTAATAGTATAATATTTATTTAGCGACCAGGCTCAGTACATGGAGAAGACTTGCCGTATTACCTTGGAATGCCGATTTCTCTGACGCACCATCCTCAGAACTACTCGCTTCAAGAGCAACGGGTTTCGAAGTTTTGCATTCATTACATCGCCAATTTTGTAAAAAATGGGTAAGTTTTTTTTTATAAATTTTGTGTGTAGAGTTTTTTGTTTATTTTTCTGGGTGTTACTATGTATGTAAGTATGCATTTAAAAAAAGTTATAAGTATTCTAACAGTTATCTGGTTATAGTACAAGCTTTACTTTGTTTGGGGCTAGATGGCGATGTGTGAAATATCCACCTAAAATTTAAATATTTATTTATATATATTTATTCAACAAACAACTACATTATTATGCAAGTTACATCCATAAATACTTACATGACTTACAATGGGCTATTTAACAAGATTTTGAAAACCATTCTAGATTATTCAGTAGTGACTGTGGAACCCATAAAGAAATATAATTTTCATCCCACCATCTCGGAAAGAGTATTTTTGCTCTTCAATATCTGAGTGCAAAAGCCGTTGAGTGCAAAAGCCGTTTTTATTCTCTAGAGGATAAAGTAAATTGAATTTAGAACATCGTGTGCACTAAGTTTGTGAATTAAAAAAATCATTAAACCTATTTACTGCTACCTCTATGGTGCCGAATATATCATACAACTTTTTTTTAATTTGTTAAAAACTCAGACTCGGAACCTTCTTGGTGTTCTTTTTTCAATTTGCATTGTACGCGGTTCTTTACGCGGCATTTTTTCACGTCATTATTAAGATTATTCTGTAATACTTACCTGTCATAATGTAGTAGTTAATACCTAAACTGAAATAAAAGTACCTATCTTGTGATTGTAAACGTTTTTTTTTGCATTTAGTCATTTCCTCGCTGAGGTGGAATGAAAAGTTACGTGTTGCACTCGAGTGCAAAGATTTTTCACCTCGTGCTCTTTTGATTCCCTCGCTAACGCTCAGGATTCTAATTTTGAATTTTGAATTAATAATAATTTTGAATTAATCCTTCGCTTGCTCGGTCATCAAAATTGAACACGCGGTTTTAAAGCAACTTTGCACTCTTGTATAACAAATAACTATTTCAATTCTGTTTAGTATTGGCCCTAAAAATGTAAATTGAATATTGACAATGGCGTCGCACTACCGCACGTTTCTGTGTAGTTACATGCTTGTCAACAAATACACAAACGTCAAGTTTTTCAAGGCAGGCGATGACATATTGACAAACAAGTTACGTCATCGTCGATTCGACCAATCCTGACCGTTTTGTGTCACGTGACTGGTGTTTAAAAATAGATAATTTTAATTATGGGTTTTTTAATAAATCATTGTTTATTTTCAAGTTATTTTACTTCATAACACTATATGAAGGCATCATTTACATAGATTACTATCAACAACACTTTATTTTTCATACAGTCAAATAGCCTATTGAGTGAGGATTATTGAAAATGCAGTCCACGACGTCTACGTACCTACTAGTTTTAAAAAAGGTGCCGAACAGAGGGTTTGTCAGATCCAAATACACAAAGAGCAGTAAGGCCCACATGACAAAAAGGAAAATATAAAGGAATTGTTTTCGAAGCTTTGGACAGGCAAGGGACTACCAGTGCTTTATCATTTCTTATTTATAAAATGTTACCCAGTGTGAAAACGTCCATCACTATACTTGGAAGGTACGAAATTTTGCATAAACAATGAAAGGGAAATTCGGTTAGTACTCTCTGTACAAATTATACTCTTACCTACATTACTATGCCGCATTGGTCCGTCTATCCCTTAACCTCTCACATTGTTTGAGATATTCATCACTAAAGCTAGCTATTGATGAATTATATCATAATCGAAATAAAACAATATTTGTTGTAAGTATGAAACTATGAGTATGACATACATATTGATGATAAAACAATGATTTTGCGTAAGACTCATAAGTGCTAAGTCTATTTAGAAGTAGGTATACTCGTACCAACTGATTATTGATAAAACTTCGCTATGGAAGCGATTTAAATAAATGGTTCGTGGGGCCTAAAACAAAGGGAGATTCAAGGTAAATTAGGCACAAAAAGTACTTTAGTTGGATTTCTAACTTTGTTTGTGGTTCTCTCGGATTCACCTTTTGTTCACTTTCGACAGAGAAATCAGCTCTTGTAAAAAAGTGTATATTTTAAGCATAAAATAACCTAAATAATGAAGAGCTCCAGAGCTATATAGTGCTAAGTGCTTGAAATACGTCGGTATTAGAAATTAGAAGAGTTTCAGTTCCTTGCTGGCAATAAGACACGATACCAAAGTGACATCAGCGTAACAGCCTATAAAGTCTTATGGAACAAGGACCCAGGTGAGGTCAAGGGAAATAATCCATTACCACTATAACAGCCTGAAGACTATCGTTGTTCGAAGTTGTTCCTTAAATGTTTTATAGAATCTGTTTTTCCACATTTCGCCCAAAATAACTTTTTGAGAAGGATCCTATAATGCAGAAGTTTGTCTGTTTCTCCCTATCAAAGTAACTGTTATTCTCTTTTGCTTTTCGTTTAGTTGATAATAAAAGGTATGTAACTTCCCAAATAGGTTTTCAATGTTTTGCTGAATGATTTCAGATACGTGTTTATGGGTAAAATGGTGTCGTTGTGGTGATTAAGTAAAGCTCCAAGCATTTGTTTTACTTTCCGATATATAATTCAAGGATTTGTTACTGACTACTACTTTGTGGTTCTTACTGTATTGAAAAAACTTTTTTATTTAAAAAGTAGGAGGTTATCAATTCGCCTGTATGTTTTTTTTTATGTGTATGTTATCGATTACTCCGGCGTATGTGGACGGATTTACATTTTTTTTTTATTGAAAGCCTATACGTCCGAGGTGTTCCCATTACAACCAAGTCAGCATCTGATGATGGGATCGGAATGGGATGGGAAATCGAGAAAAGCCTTCAACATTTAAGGGCATTGATAGTGGTTTTCATCTATAGACCTTGCCCTTCTTTCATTGGCACACACCGAGTGATGGCTAGCCGGGGTAGGGCTCCTAAATCTCGCGGAGGGGGAAGCCCCCCCCCCACTACAATTTTTAGGGTTCCGTACCCAAAGGGTAAAATCGGAACCCTATTACTAAGACTTCGCTGTCCGTCTGTCTGTCCGTCTGTCCGTCTGTCCGTCTGTCCGTCTGTCCGTCTGTCCGTCTGTCCGTCTGTCCGTCTGTCCGTCTGTCCGTCTGTCCGTCTGTCCGTCTGTCCGTCTGTCCGTCTGTCCGTCTGTCTGTCTGTCACAGGGCTGTATCTCATGAACCATGATAGCTAGATAGTTGAAATTTTCACAGATTATGTATTTCCATTGCTGCTCGAACAACAAATACTAAAAACAGAATAAAATAAATATTTAAGGGGGGCTCCCATACAACAAACTTGATTTTTGCATTCCAGCGCCATCTAGTTTCATTTGATGTTACTACGTATTATAGGTACTTTTCGCGGTCTCATGCGACCGCTCGGGGTTTGAGAGGTAAGATGAAAGAGGTTTGCGATTCCGCTGGCAGGTGGCGCTATTTTACCACTATCGGTAAAGTAAGTCGGCAAATAGGTGGTACTTCACATGATCGAATAAAAAGTTTGAAATTGAATTATTGAATTCATGTAGTTAGGTAAATAGGTACCTAGGTAGATATTATTAATTTCCAATTAATTTCGAGTTCGAATCCTGGCCGTGCGTCAATGGATATTTCTGTTCGAAAAATGTACCTATATGCGCGTTACACTTACACGTGTTTATAACAGTGAAGGAAAACATCGTGAGGAAACCTGTTAGTATTCTTGAAAGCGGCGACGGGATTGCAACCTGTCACGTGTGGAATGCTAACTACGTAGTTAGGTAAATAGGTAGGTTACGAGATATTATGAATTATTTTTTATGTTTCTAGGGTTCCGTATCTAAAGGGTAAAAAACGGGACTAATAAGACACCGCTGTCCGTCTGTCTGTTACCAGGCTGTATCTCGTGAACCGTGATAGCTAGACAGTTGAAATTTTCACAGATGATGTATTTCTCTAAAATCAGCATAAAATAAATATTTAAGTGAGACTCCCGTACAACAAACGTGATTTTTTTGCCGTTTTGATAATAGTACGGAACCCTTCGTGCGCGAGTCCGACTCGCACTTGGCCGGTTTTTTTATTTATAAACATGAAGTCGGTTTTGTTTTTAGTTTTTTAAACGTAATTATTTTTGTATAGAAATCCCAACGATCCATCAGCCACGCCACCTCCTAGTCCAATGCTGGGCGACGCACCACGTCTCGGTCCTGATCAAACCCCCTACTGGGACACGTACGACACAATCAACCAGCTTTATATGGAAATCAGTGCGTATCTATATTTTATATTCATGTATTTTTCTACTATAGCACTCTCGTGAACACCTCAGCGAGGTGTAACGATCTAGTGACTAGATTTTACACATCTATCTACTAATGCATGTATATTGTATACCATATCTGGTATGCTCTACAGCTACACTCAATTACTTCAAATTGGTATTGTAAAGTAATTCATTTAAACTTTTGGGTCGGTCAGCGTATTTAATAGGGATTAATTAGGGTCATCTGTTTCAATTTTGCTGGTTGGTCACAGGCAGTAAGCCGGAGATGCGGAGCCACTACCGCGGTCACAAAATGTCTTTGTGGCTGTCACTTATACCGCAACTACACCGGCCTGGTTCAGACATGCCCGACGCGGCTATGAGGCATCATCACTTCCAAGATGACAACGCTAATTATTACGAGGGTATGTTTTCTTAATAAGTTTTTCTGCCAAATCGCTGGTTCTTGTCTGACTTAGGAGACCTATTCGTATCCTCCGATTGTAAAATAAACCCCTATACTAACATCATATTAACAGAGTTAGTTTAAAGAACATTCAGCTTACTCATAATGTTTCCCTTTGCCTCTTATTGATTATTGATTACCGTTAAAGAACAAGTAATACTCTCATTGTTGTCTCAAATGCAGATACTTTTTAAAGTGTAAAAGTTGGGCATCCACAACTTTAGAACTTGCGTTCACTAAGAAAATATATATTTATAATAACGTTTTTATAGTTTTTTTTATTCACTGTTTTATAACAGGTGCGGTGCGGCCCCAGTCCATGTCACGAGGCCATGTGCCTCACCTAGTGAACACCGACTCAGGCGACTCTCGCAGTACCCCTCCTCCCCGCACTGCACCTCCCCGCCCGGCACCCGTCCCCGCCGCGCCTTCAACAGAATGCCCTCCGAATACCACTGCCACACCAGCGCACAACGATGACGCTCTTCTCCGGCGACTTGCCTCATCGCACTACCAATCCTACACCGCCGCCCTTACAGTCACGATAGCCGTCGGCTGCTTTCTCCTCCTTTTAAACGTGCTGATATTTGCCGGTATCTACCACCAGCGCGGCTCCCGGCCTCGTCGTTCGAAGGACGACCTAGCCGAGGCCGGGAGCTCTTCCTCATCGGACGCTTACGAAGGAAAATTGGACTACGAAATCCGCGCGTTTGACGGTAAAGGTTTCGGATTTGAGTGTAAATCGGCTCACGTTCCGCGTGGTGGTTCAAAGTTCGATTTGAGGACGTTATCCGATTGCGGGGAACCGACATTCGGAGAATACAGTTGTTACGATGAGAAGCACCGTGCGGCGCGGAGTTCTATGCCGGACGTGAGCGTAGGGAGTGCGATAGAGGCGGGGAGCGTGGTGTGTATTGACACACAGAAGCCAGACATACAGAAAGTGGACGGGCGGCCGCAGGATCCCGTTGCGGGACGAACGAGTACATTCGAGCCCCGCGTGATGGACAGCTCGACCCAGGTGAAGTTCGGACCAGACGGCGCGAACGAAGGCGAGTCCGAGTCAAACGGCGACTCGGATCCGGGCGGCGCGAGTGGCTCCGGGATCCTGCGAGTGCCTCCCGCGCCCACTACCCCCGCGCCGCCCGGCATCATGAAGAAGAGAGTTCAAATACAGGAGATATCTGTATGAGGGTTAATGGACGACGCCCATGAGATTGTTGTTAACAAACGGACTAAATTATGATTATTAAATGTGTGAATAATATCGGTGTTTAAGTAATAAGTGTAAATAATAATATTAAATAAACAAACTGTGTGTGATGCAAAGTGGACTGTTTAATGTTTGTGACTTGTAAGTCGGATGAAAACCCCGTCTTTATATTTCTGCTATTTTTATTGCAAGATTGTGTGTGAGAAATAGTGCGGCCGACGTGAACTGTGAACGTTGAATCGTGATTAAGTGTCGCTTTTACATTTTAAAACACTTTTGTGCAGTACGTTCAGGCAAATAAATTATTTATACACTTTTCTCGGACGATTTGATTCTGTAACCAAATTGTGACGATCGTTATTGGTTACTAACTCTTTGATTTTTCAATTGCAAATTATAAGAAAAGGTAATTGGGAAAACTCTAACGAACAAAAAAATTATGGTATACTGTGAAGATATTAACGTATTTGTGAATATAACAATAAAATAGTGACAAAAGACTAAGGAAAGCCCACGTAATTTGTAATGTACATAATAATATCAAGTGTTTCAGACCTACGAGTATCTTAGGTTATACATGTAAACTACATAATATTCTGATAATTGTTTAAAACATCATGTATGTACGTTGTAATTTTTTGTAAAGTTACTTTTAAGTGAGGTGTATTGATTTTGAGTAGTTTTTGATAAGTAAATATTGAAATCTAATTAACAAACGGACGAGTACTCGTTATAATTGGAATCTTTATTTTGAGGCAGAAAACTATCAACATGGTAATCAGGGTAATGAACCACAATTTACTTACGAGTATGTCCAACCTGCACAATTTTATTTAATACCTGTTAAGACCGCTTGCATTTTATGAACGACTCTGCTTATTCGGTATGTACCCCACCACCCTGTGAGTTTGTTATTATTTGTCCTGGAAAATGTGAACTGTAAACCTTGTTCAAACAGTGTTGTGACGTGAAGTCTGTCATCTATCAAAAAATATTTACGATACAAAATAGTAAAGACTGTAGCAGAATTGGTCATTGAATCAGGCGGCCCATGTACTTAGATATCTTATAATACTCGTACTATACACAGTGAATATTGTTATTATATGCTCCCACTATATTATAAAATAAAAAAAATATTTACTACCTATAATATAACATACATATTTTGACAAAACAGTACTCGTCCATTTTTATCTTCACAGGAATTGATGGTGAATAAACGAGTGATTAAATACGTCTTATATATGCGACCCTCCACATTGTGACAAAATGTGAATATATTAACAAAAATGTATATCGGCGTAAAAATAATTTGCTTCCTTTTATATAAGTACCTAATAAGGTTCAGTATTTATTGATACTAAATCAATAATAACGTGCCAAGCAGAAATTGTTTTGTATCGTGACGCAAATGTGGCAAATATGCTTAGAAATATTACTCCTTATCTGAATACGGTATGATAAATATCCATTCCCAGTTTTCAATACTTACATTAAGCTGTTGTACTACCTAAGAGGTATATTTACATGAATATAATTTATGAAGCTTATTTGCGAATTTGTTGGAATTGCCGTGTACTAGTTCTGTATGAAATATACTATTATATTATTTTATAAAAACCTTTCAAAGGGTAGAACCTGACCGAAAATGTTTCAATATAAGTAGTGTAAACTTTACCGTACCTGTACACTTAGCGGAGACGAAGTTGATTGTTCAACATAACGAGTATGTACAACACAACTTTTCTGTTACTACCTTTAACAATCACTTTGACAGTGGTTTCGACCTCAGTGGCATGGCGGTTAGTTTCCCGGCTGAAATCTCCGGTCCAATTTAATTTAAATGGTTGGAATGGAAAAAATGCATGATCTTTAAATATTTGTTTGGGTTCTGGGTTTTATGGTACTATGGTAAACTTAGTTTCTGAAGATGCCACAGGGGATCTTAATTTGGGGTCTGATTAAAGTATAGTTATTTATTCTGTCTCTTGCGTCACAATTAAACGTTTTGTCGATGTTTTCACTGTTCTTAGATTCATTTATTTTATTTTTGAGAACAAAATAAAGTAAAAGATTGTTTTTCTAATGCAATTAATTTATTATGTCCTTTATGTACTTTCTATAATTATTTAATGAATACGAGTCGTGATTTTTGCTTGCAAAGAGTATATAATGCAATATTTACTCCGACGCCGCGATCGAAAGCGCACCTCTAGCGCTTCAGCCAGGCAATCACCCACTATGCCACCGAGGTCGTTAAATGTACTTACAAAATGTAAATGTTATCACTGTACGCAACCCATTAAAATATATATAGTATTGCATACACTTATCGGTGTATCGCCAATGTATTTATTATTATGATTCGTGTACAATTAATATTTAGCAATCATTGCTTTATGTGAATCCAATTTTCATATTAGTAATCACAAAATGGTAACTTATTTGGAATGTATAATGCAACTTAAGAATTAATATGCAATTATAGCTAAATATGAATCGTACGTGATTCTAAATATAGTGTAACTATGATGTTTCTATGAAAAAGAGGTCTAAAAATAATGAACCTCTATCTTTTTGTTGTTTAATTTAAATAATTAATAAAAACTACAATTTATTGATCAAGCTTTTGTGGCACAGCCCTAGAGTGAACTATCGTATGTTACTAATTAAAATTATATAATTTATCGAGTTATTAGCATAATTTGTTATTGAGTTAGCATTTGTTGTCTGTTTCAATTTGTTTAAGCTAACAATCAGAGGCATATAATTAATCTGAAAATCAGCATTTTGTTACAATTGGATGTTTAAATGGAATGCATAATATGGTGTCGAATAAAGAATTGAAATAAGTATCAACCACTTTTATTATTCAAAAAGACCCTATTTAAAGAAATTATATAATGGTGGACATTTCACACATCGCTATCTAACCCCAAACTTAGCAAAGCTTGTACTATGTGAACCAGATTACTAATAGAATACAAAAACACATACTCATTATACATTTAACACCCAGACACAGAACATACATCCATGTTCACCTCACAAATGTTTGTCCCGGGTAGGAATCGAACCCACAACCTACAGTGCAGAGGGTAGAGTTACTACTAACTGAGCTGTGAGGCCAGTCAAGCTTAGGCGTGACTTTGCGGAAATCCATTTCAAAAAAAGTGTGTTAAATACTAAACAAAAATATTTAGCAACAAATACTGCTAATCTTTCAAAATTTGTTGCTATATATTTTTGTCCGTTTAGTATTTCCAATGGACTCATTTAATTTCATCATGAAAATTTGTTTTACAAAACGTGGATCAAAAATAATGAAGTAATAATTAGCTAAGTGATGAAGTAAACAGCTAATTTTATCCCCTCTTTCGGCCAATATAAATCTTAAGTATTTCAGAGAAGCTTTAGGCACGCAAGGCTTGCTTCTACCGAAATTCGTGGGGATTATCAATAAATTGAACTAAGGAAAAAAATACTTGGAGAATATTCCACAGAAGTTAAATTAGGATTAATTATAGAGTTGATTAGGTATCAGAGTGGCGATTAGTGATCATTCATTTGGATTAAAACGGTGAAAGAAAACATCTTGAGAAATCCAGTTGGTATTTTTATAAGCAGTGATGGGCTTGCCACGAGAGCTAGTTACTGAATAATGTGGACATGTGCTACATGTCATGTTTGGGGTAGTCTAAAGCAAGTTCAGACATTACATACGTACTTATTCTTAGACATGCCAAGAACATTAGGTCGTCTCGAGATCTAAAATGTCTACCGTACTGGGGATTACAGTCGTGATCTTATTTTATTTGATTTTTTCATTTAGGTCAATCTGTTGCTTTACGAGTATATTATGTTAACGGTAATAGTAAACCGTCAAAGACTTACCCTCGTATTCAAGAAAGACACTATGAGAAGACGCACCCACAGTGGACGAAATCTTTTTTCATAAACATCACTTTATGTGTTGAGCGACACTATTGCGCACACTACCGTGTGCCTCCAGAGCCCAACTTTGGCTAGAGGCACATGACAATGTGCCTCTAGTCACACTATGCAGTGTCACACAATACATAAAGTGATTTTTATGAAAAAAGATTTCGTCCACTGTGGGTTCGTGTTCTCATAGTGTCGTTCTTGAATACGAGGGTAAGACTAAGACTATTCCGGTAGATTCATTTGAACTGTGACTTGTTGTAGGTTGTAGAATAAGTTATAGATAATCATAAAATCTTCCATCATTAAAATTACAAACATGATTTTAACTATAAATACGGCTAATTAGCACGTTTCTTGTTGTATTGCTGACGTTTCGAGGCAATTCAGATGCTCTTCATCATGAGCATCGCCCGCGACCTCGATCAACGGCAGATCGGCGAATTACGAGCATCTGAATTGTCTCGAAACGTCAGCAATACAAGAAGAAACGAGGCAATTAGCCGTATTTATAGTTAAAATGAATAACAACCACGATAGTTTTAATTCAATAATTACAAACATGATGCCTACAGCATTTGACCAAATTTACCTACTGCGTGCGTAGCCGGTGCTACGCTCGTAGCAGTTGCTACGCACATCTACGAGTAAACTTTGCAGCCAGCCAGCGCCAGCGGTCCTACAGAACCGTCAACCAAATCTGATTATAAAGGGTTAACATAAGGCGCACAATAAGTGTGGGTCAATTTTGAAATCGAATTAAACAAGCTGGCTGTGAGGTATTATGTAATATAGTGGTTTAACTTCGTGTATCAATAAAAACTGGTACACATTGCATCATACCTAAACATTGGAATAGTGAATGAATTAGTTAATCTTGTAAGAAGTTGCTGCAGCCCGGGATATTGTCGGATTAAGCGCGCATGTTAGCTTGTTATGTTCGCTATATTGGAAAACTTTGCCAAAGAATACAGGATTAGAAAAGTTCTAGAAATGGAGGGAAGCGACTTTTACTTTTCGTCTAGATTACTTGAAGAAATACTTCATTATTACTCACTAGTTTGACTCAATGTTTTAAACAACTCTTGGACATGTACTTTCTTAAATCGTCATCTAATCTAAATATATAAAACTCTTGCGGTACAGACTGACTGATCTACAGTCTATACTTTTCTATCTTTGACGGCCTCACAGCTTAGTTGGTAGTAACTCTGCCTACAGTGCTGTAGGTTGTGGGTTCGATCCCCACCCAGAGCAAATATATATGTGTCGTAATATATTTGTATATAATATGTATCGTGTGTATGTATTTACAAAAAAAAAGTATATAAGTATTCTATCAGTTATCTAGTTCCCATAGTACAAGCTTTACTTAGTTTGGGGCTAGATGGCGATGTGTAAAATGTCCACCAATATTTATATTTATATTTATTTATATTTATACTATTAGTCCTAGAAACTTTGATTACAAACAAACAAATTGAAAGGTCCGTAGACGTGCACTAAGAAAAGACTTCCCGAAATTCAACCCCTAAGAGGGTGCAGCGAAAGTAGAACTCTATTTGAAAAAAACTTTACGTGAACGAAGTCGCGAGGGTTTACACTAGTAGATCCATAAAAAAGCCAACGGTATTGCCTCTACCAGATAGGGGTCAAGTTTAACTACATGTATGTTCGTGTCATATAAGGAATATGATGATAACTCAGAGAACTTACATCCGGTGAGGAAGAAGGTCCTAAAATTAAAACGCGCCGGAAAACGATGTGTAATGCCGGGGTCCCACGCCCCGCGTTTTCACGCGCCAGACCGCGCCAAGGCGGACGGACGCGCTGTGGGAACGATGCATCCGTGGTGGCCCGTGCTCGGAACGCTCTATACGCGACGCGCCGGACACACACGGGCGGAGCGTCATCCCGCGCGGCCCGTCGTTTTACGCGCCGTGGGACCCCGGCTTAAGACGTCCCCCACGCCATAGAAAGACGATCTATTTAAGGTTTGATCTATGACCTTTAATAGGTGTAGGCCGCACAAGATTGTTCTAATAATCTATGAGAAGTGGATAGACTGAAATGACGATGACCATGATGATTTGTCCAACTGTATTTTTGAAGTTAGTTACAGTGATAGAGTATTTTTGCAATGAGCATGGTTGAATTGAAATTGAACAAGCATGGCAACAATCTAAGAAGTCCTAGATTGTTTATGAACTTTTAGATAGGAAAACTTAAATTTATTTCTATAAGTTGTGAGTCTGAACTGATGAAACTTTCACTAGCTAGTTATTTAAATATTTTTTCTCAGCAGTACCTACAACCACAATTTCCGCCTTATTTCAAGAGCTCGCTTTAGTTTGTTGTGCAACTTTCTTCAAGAATAATGGAAAATTAACTGCCAGACGAATACTTCTACTGTAATAGCTACTTGAGTACCAACTTTCAATTAGCCGTTCCTAAGTAATTTTGCGTTCGGTAGCTAACCTTCTAGAAAGGTTTTTTTAAACTAAATAATAGTTCGTTGCTGGAATACTTAAGTACCAACCTAATTAAGTAACATTCGCAGACACTTTATTAAGCGTAAATTGTGTTCATCCACTTACAATAATCCAATTTATTTAAGTATTAGCTTACATCATTCAAATTTTCAAAACAAAAAAAATATTTGGTGTAAATTTGTATTTATTTTTTATATAATATATGTATTGTTAGTTTATTTCAAATGTCAACATATAAAAAGTTCAAGCAACGACTTGCTTGGTTTAATAACGCCTGAACTATCTTCCTGGTTTATAACTACATAGCGAGCCTGGTGCAGGTTTTCGGATTAACCGTCTTCATTTAATTTTAATTAAATGTCAAGCCTCGCAAACGAATGCGGGAGGCTGACTCTATTAGATTATATCAAGTTTTTAATTTTCCCTTCCACCGATATGCAAATAAAGCAACTTCCATAAACAAGCAATGCTGGCAGCGATAAACATTTAAACGTACCCGAGTTACGGTGGAATAATTGCGTTTTCAGTCGAATGTGCGAGTCCAGCTCGTAACGGACGGGGCGAGCGAATCAAGCAGACCGCGAAACCTTCAAATTGAATTTTAAGCATCCAATTTGTTTGTACGATGCCGCCCGTGTGAGGCGTGCATCAGTACGTATCATCATACATCGTGCCACTCACATGCCCGCGGTTTTATTAATACGGTGGCATAGTAGAAAGAAATAAAGATAAAATAAAATAAAAGGTCTCCAATTAGATTTTTTTACGAATTTGTAATGCCTAAAACCGCTTTTATGCATACAAATTCGACATTAGTATTTTTTACGGACGATGGAAAAAAACCCAGCAACAGTTAAAAGTGTTCATATAAAACTTGAAAAAATATTGATCGCTAGATCTTTATGAATGTTTAAGGTACTTGCTTGTGTAATATAACTTCGTTATCCTAACTATACCAGTCGGTGAATTAAGTATGTATATTATACCTATGTGTAATAAAATATGTACTATCATGAGACGTATATTTTGCTAGCTGACAGTTTGCTGACACTGCTCAATCAACCACTCCCAGGTGTTAAAAAGCGTTTGTTCAAAGGTTGAATTAAGGTAAATATTAACCAGCACTTGAGATAAAGTTAAAAGGAAGGAGGAAGATCTTGAAAGTTACCGACTAAGTGGGATTTGAACCCATAATCCTCTCCTATATTCGGAGATAACCTGGTAGCGCAGTTGGCTACCAGCCGCTAATTCCACCCGCCAAAATAAAGATATTAAGATTAAGATATAAATGGTTGTATACCGACTAGTCGTAGAGATATAATTGGTAAGCGCATCCCCGGGGAAGGGTCGTGGTTCAAATAGACACGATACTCGGTCGTTAGCTTTTGGATCCCATAAAAAAATTGTTATAGCCGCAGGTAGATATCATAGAGAATGTAAAAGTTGCGTACGATATCTTTGAACCTTATCACAGCACCGTTTAAATGCGTACGTGCTGGGTAGAGTCAAGGGCGTTTCCGAATAAAGTTTAGTTACTTAATAGTACATGCACAGTGTGCCCGCATAGCCCGCTCATGCCCTCCAGCCCGAAAGTTCCCACACTCGTAAAGCGATTTTAGCCAACCCGGGCTCCCAGTTTCAACCGGATTTCAATGAATTATTTATTTATGCAACCGTGTACTGACGTTACACAATTTTTTTTAAGGATTCGTACTCAACTTTTTCCAGTGAAAAACAGTGTTATAATTACCATGAGTTTATGATTCTTTGTTCCCTGTGAGTCGAATTGAATTGCAATACCCATCCTATATTTTATCCACATAATTCTGGTTTCGAAGATCAATTTCACACTTTACTGGAATCTTGCCCCAACGCTGCGTATTTCCAATTCTACTCAGTTAGCTGCAAACATGATTACCTACGGGAGCATGAAGCAAGGATCGGGATCTTAACACCTACAAATATTTACTTAGAGAAACGTTACTTTCCCAGTTTCTTACTTATTTTTTCTTTGCTTAGTAAAACATATCTAGTGAAATAATTTGTGCAAATAAGAACTGACAAAAACAGGGCTTTAAAAAGGGTTGACTTGGAATTTGATTAAACGTGTGCATCCAAGCAAATGGTTGAGCTAATTAGTTTTAATTCCGTTCTAATGAACAGTCGTATAAGGAAAGCGTCCATAAAAAGCAATTTCAAAGCGTAAATGGGCCCGTGTATAACTAAGAAGGGCTAGGCGGCAGCGAGCGTGCTCTCGCATTATATAATTTACGCCTCCTCAAACACTCACTTTTATTTCGCAGCTTACATGCGAAGCTTTGATGTGCCTATAATTTTCCCTCTCAATCTGTTTGAGAGAAGCAAAACTACTGCGTGATTTTTGTGCATAAACCACAAAGTATTTTTAAGCAATTAACAACCTTGGTTTGCGATACCTACTGATAGACGATACGGTAACAGAAAAGATGACGGATGAATTACATTGATCCTTGTGACTTACGAATACATCCTGAGATGAGAATCTTTTATTTTTATTAGGTACGTCATTGATGCCGCGTGTTAGTGTAATTTATACCCTAGTTCGTTATCCGGATAAAAATGATTTGCTTTTAACTTCTTTCAGCGCCACTAAACTACAAACTCGCATGTATACTTGTATAGGGATTTTCACCTACATCGGTTACGGCGATCGATTGAACCACAAACTTGCGAACTTGCGAACTTTTGCAGCTATTAAGCGTAGGATTATGGAAAGCTTAAGATTTGCATTTATAGGCCTAACAATAGAATATTATTCAACTGACTACTTTACAAAACTTTATAAGAGACCTCGCTCATTTATGAAACAAAAAGAATAATTTTGAGCACTTAAGTTATTATATTGTTCGTAGAATTAACTTAAAGCCGCAAAAAACTGACTAAAACCTGAACTGAACCAAAAAGTAAACCAAAGAACCTGATTGAGAGAAATGTTTTATTAAAATGATAAAAAAGTTGTACGTAGTCTAAATGTTCCCAGGCTCCGACGAAGATGAACTAAGGGACTTTACCTAACATAATTTATCCAGTTTCTACTAACGAAATATATTATCTTGTTCTTGTTCATTGCGAAAGCACAACACACAGTAAAAGTGATGTAAAATTATAACAAAGTCCTTCATAAAATTAACTTCATCGATAAACATTTATGAGCTGCCTCGACTCCATTTAATCCTTTTGATCTGATTATTTTGATTGTTAAAATAAAGAGATAAATTAATAAGCTAATTTTGATAAATAAATTCTCAGCCATTCTTCACGGCGACACGGTAGATATAAATCATTCTTTAAGATTTTCCATTCTTTGCAAACTACTATGGACAGTAAAATGATAATTTTATCACGTAGGTTATATTAATATTTCCTCGGATTAATATGCAAGGGATGCAAGTCCTGCCTTGCTGCCTTTGTGCATGCACATGGCTGCCGTTATCTATGCATCACTATACTAAAAATAGTTGGTTAGCTGATAAATACCATTGTTAAAATTAACAAATAAATATTTTGAGTAAAAAAATAAATAAACGTTATTAGCACTTTTTCAACCGTATGCATATGAAAAGGCAAATACGTGATTTTCTTAAGTGCTCAAGTAGGTAACTTTGCAAATCAAATATTGAGATTCCAAATCCAAATCGCCAAATTTACCTAATCTATATAAAATCACCGTTTTTATTCGTATTTATAAAAGGTATTTATTTTATTAAAACCACAAAAATCACTTTGAAACGTCTTAGGAGATCGGTGAAAAATGAGGCAACATACACAGTTTGGTGCAAATTGCCAAGAAAAATAATAGCTGTAGACAATAAAAAAAAACAAAAGTTCCAAAGACAGCACTCGCTGTACTTGATTCAGAAATGCTACCTAATGTTTAAATAACCACTTTTTCACTACATAGTATAAAGCAAAGACGCTTTCCGCTTCCCGCGTCTGTATGTAATATATATGTATGTATGTATGTATGTATGTTTGCTTATATCTTTAAAACTACACAACGGATTTTGATGCGGTTTTTTTTAATAAATAGAATGATTCAAGAGAAAGGTTTATATGTATAATACATGCATAATATAGTAGAGAAACACTGATAATTTTCGAGGTTTCTAATGTGATGTCGTAAATAAACACATTTTTTTGCGCTTACATTGCAAACGCTGGCTGAACCCCACGAGATATATCAAAATAATGTACTACAGTATTGTACACCTTAAAAACGTCTACAAAAAAGTCCACAATGGTATTATAAATGTCTTACGCACAGCGAAGCGGGCACGGGTCAGCTAGTTTAAAATAATTAAAGCAAGCAAAAAAGAGTGTAGACATTGTAAATTAAAAAGCTATCTGTCAGGGGCAGAGCGACATCAGACCACGCGGATAAGTAGTACGCAACGCATTCTTTTTAAAATTATACTTTATATAGGGTTTAAATCTTCTAACGGGAAGTTTCCAGAAGTTTATTATATAAGCGTACAATATTCCCCATACCTCACTAGACAGTTAAAATTTTCACAGATTATGTATTTCTATTGATGCTCTAACAACAAATACAAAAAACAGAATAAAAAAAATATTTAAGGGGGGCTCAAATACAAAAAACATGTTTTTTTTTTGCCGTTTTTATAGATACGTACGGAACCCTTCGTGCGCGAGTCCGACTCACACTTGGCCGGTTTTTTTATACCACTATAGTTACCACAAACTGATGGCCATGCTGCTAAGTATAACTACATATTGTATGCAGACGACAAAAATCTCGCAGGCCGAACACACAGAATGCGCTCTACGACATACTGCCTTGCATCTACCAACGTGAGGCATGTCAATGTTAAGCCTGCGATTTAACCTGAAATCATACGCTTTAAATTAGAACACAGTAATTCTGCTTGGTGGTAGAAATGGGAATGGTGGAGTCTCTTCACAAGAAGCTTCACTACTTTGTGACTACAAAATATGCTTTTATTTTATTGCTCTTGCCAGAAGGTATTATATTCATATTCGATAAGACTTTAGAAATAAATATGGAGAGGAAATATACTTAACTATAAATTTTAACACAGGTGTTTATCACGTAATTACCTTTAATTCAACGTCGGGAAAATAAATTAAAGGTAATTACGTGATAAACACCCGTGTTAAAATCTATAGTTATGTCTACTAATCACGATAGTTTGAAAAATAGGAAATATACTGTACTGATGATGTATAGTTTCTTTCAAACAACTATTAAGAATTACGAATATACCTAGGTCATATATCTATTTGTTAATATATGCAAACTAGCTGTCCCGACAGACGTTGTCCTTCCTATCAAATTTTTTTTTTTTCATAAGAACCTTTTGATAATAACGAATACAACAAAAACATATATCATAGAGATATTGCATTGCAGTTGTAGACTCATATATAAAGGAGTATTCTCGTACGTAACAAACTTTAGTTGATGATACAATGTGTCTTCGTAATGTAATAAGGCTCGCCTTGACCTTCATCGCAGACTTGCCACCTCGGAGTGAGTGTGACGTAAACAAGGATAAGGCTTGCTAGCACTTGTGAAAGATTCTACAAACAAAAGGTTTTTAGAGAAAATATTTTCCTTTTATGTGTAACGTTACATATGCAGATCAATATTATGAATTAAGTGAACCGGATAAGTTGTAACTTTTTTTACTGTTGTCGATTTCACTTGTCAATTGTGTAATAAACTTCCGACGGGTGTCTTCTATCGCATTTGATATAAGCTCTCTCCTAACGAAATTGTCTCTTTTCGTTTTATTACTTTTAACGGTACGTAACGTGTAGGTAGGTATCGGTTTATAAGGCATCTAAAATTATACGAGTTTATTTGCTTTAACAATTTATAGGCGCCGTAGCTGTAACTCTGTAAATATATTGCGTGCTAGCGTTCAGTCGCGGCTTCGCTACTTCAAATTCTTTATCACTTTTGCCCAAACGTTGCGTCGAAGAAAAACATTGCGAAGCAGTCGGGCGTGACGGCTTGGCATGGGACTGCTGAATATACGCAAATTATTTCTACACTTACTCGTAAAGTAGCCAAATCGCTAAAGTTATCCATAAGGACGTTATTATTGGCGAAGATTAATAAAAAAATGCGAAAAGTTGCTATCGTGTTCGTAAAGTTTTATGGAGGGTCTAAATAAGGAACCGCCTTAAGTTCCTTTTTAGAATCTATTAAGAAAGGAAAGTTATAATATCCGATCCCAAAGCATCTTCCTCGTTTACTATCACTTAACTCATTTTTATATTCGCCATTTCGGCTTGCTTGCTCTCCCAGATTCAATATGCATGCCCAGAGGAGGTCCCATAATAGTACCTGCACATGGCCTACATTGAAATCTAAGTGGATTGAATGTTGTATTTTTTGTTTATCTGTTATATTATTTAAAGTGTGAGTCTATTATTTAACGCACCGAGAAAAGATGTAAAAAGTTTATACTATCAACAGATTTTTCCTTAGCCAAGTATGTAAAAAAACAAGATGTTGTTTGTTGTGTTATTGCTTTTGTGCAGATACCGATTGACAATTTTGAATAAACCGACTTCAAAAATGGATGTTCTCCAACCCGTTGTTTTTTTTCTTCGTCAATTGTTAAATGATTTGGATGATGATGATAAAAAAATCTACGACAAGACTATAAATTCAAAAGAAATGACATCACGTAAGACATAAACTTTCCTAAAAAGATAAGGAAAAGAAAGACAAGGCGGTGTGGTCTAACGACTTTAGCCTGGCCCAAAGGACGAAAAATGTTTTTGTGGAAGTATAAACACAGCACAATAAAACAATGTATTGTATTTTATGGTTAAATATTAAACAGAAAGTAGATCAATAGTGGTTTCTGGGTACCTACAGGCCTAATCATTCGTGCTTTGAGCAATAGGATCAAAAGATTACCTTATTCTGGACAGATTTCTATCCAGATGGAGTGGCGTGTGATGGAGCCGGCCTGTTTGGTAAGTAGTACTAACTACCTACCCAAAGGAGGTACTTTTCAGAGCAGTGTAGAAACCAGACCAGTTTCTACGCTAGTCATGATGGCTAGATAAAAGTTAATGTTCATCTTAAAAGATTCACGATTGCACTGAATGGTTGAACTTAGATTAATTCAGTTCCGCAATAATTTTCGTATAATTAATTTCGATAAAAAGATTATTCAATCCCATTCATGTTTATTGTTTCCAAATTCACAATAAATGGAGATAGATATCTTCTGATTCTATAAACAAACAGACTAAAACTTTGAGTCGGTTTTTGTTATACCTATATATTCTATACATCTATCTATCTATATCTATTTCTATTCTATACATATAATAAAACTGTAGAAAAGTTCAATTCTGTACATTTAATAATAAGTAAAAAAAATACTCTTAGGGATCTTCATACAAGTAACACAAGCCAAAAAAAACATTTTGAAATTTTTGTCTGTCTGTCTGTCTGTCTGTTGTCCGGCTTTCACGCAAAAACTACTGGACGGATTTTAATGAAACTTTTTTGTTATATAGTTATTAGTCCTCGGCAACATATAGGCTATAATTTATTTTGAAGATTAGAATACCAGATGTGAAACTATCTGTCACCCAGCGAAGCGGGCACGGGTCAGCTAGTACTATATATATACATACCTTCATACCGTTATGTTAAAACCGAGGTTGTTGAAGGGATTGGCTGCAGTTGGCTAGAGTGTGGGCAGAGCGATTGGTAATCCACTCTAAATTTACCCATGCGGTGTAGTTTATTGAATAGCGGGTATGGTAGCCGGTAAGGGCAAGCCTACTTTGCGGCGGCCCGCAAGCGACCAATAAGGCGCGTGAAGCGGTCGAGGCTCGTCTTAATTGTCAATAACCGTGAGTCCCGGAGCGCCCGAGCTGCTCCCGACGAATAATTAACGAACTTCCGCGATTTTCGAGTTTGTAAATTGCCTCATGGTCTCGTCGACCCGCGCTCTGGTTTGCTGCCGAAATAAATTATGTGCGCACAAAATTAATCTTAGTGATTTAAGAACTGCTTTGCTTTTTGGGTTTTCTATTTAATCATACTCCTGGGAAGTAATGCTATTTGTACATGCTATGATTTGCAGTTTAAAACAACTGAGCATGCGCAACTTGTTATGTAAATATTCATATATTTATTGTTGGTTGTTCCAGTTGGTAAATAGCTTTAGACACAAGGAAAAAAAACTTTTTACGTTGTTTAAACAAAAATATATCAATAACATACATCAAGGTATTAGGAAAATTTACGAGCGGAATTTTCGCGTCTACAATCAACATTTGCTCTTCAGACAAATTGTTTCTGTGTCAAGTGTTACCATCAACGTTCATTCGAGGGATTTGATGACAGCCGACTGTAACTGCCATGAAAGAGTTTATCGTATTTAATTAAGGCGACACACGCGGGTGACATTACTTGAGTAAATGCTTTGCTCAGTGAAGAGAACTGCGGCGGGTTTCGATGTGAATGCGAGCTTATTTATAAACCCACGTGTTTCATTAAAATGTAAACAAGTTCCCATATAATTCGCGGTGCGTAAATACATCAGTGGGATCACAGGGGCGGGTGGCGCGGAGCTGACTTCGGGATGTTTATGGTCAAAGTAAACCACAAAATAATTGTACCTGGGAGAAACGTGCTTGAACTTGGAGCACGTTGCCGTTTAATTTGAATAATTTATCAGGCGCCGAAAGCTTGAACACAGTAAATTACTTACTCAATACAGTGTTGGAAATCATCGAGACAAACTTATTTACGTCAATTAAGTCTAATTTGTAAGAGGTAAAGTGTGTTAGTAGCATTCTCTCTATTATCAAGCCGATAACTGTGTAAAGGTACTATGCCAAAACGGGACATTAATTAATAATTACTAGTGTAGTGTACATTAAACACAGCGCTGTCCAGTTCCTAACTAAAAGTATCGCTAGTACCTACCTACCTACTTGTACTACTAGAATGGAAACAGGATTTGACCAGTTGCCATTAGAAAACCAAGTTTGTTATCTGGTCATCTAGTAGGAAGAAAAATGAACTGATAGAACACAATATTTTTATTTTTTGTAAAAACTTGTATTTTGTACTTACTGCTTTTAATATTATTACATCCTGACACAGAATAAACATCTATATTCATCATATAAGGTATGTATGTTACAACATTCTTGTTCATAAATACCTAAAATAGGAATAATAAGTTATCGTAATAATATTATAAATGCGAAAGTTTGTGATAAGGCTGCTATGTTTGTTCCCTTGGAGCACATCAACAATTTAATACATTGATACTACCTGCCAATGAAAGGATTGATGGTAAAGGGTAGGTAAAGTAGGTATATTTACCCTCCTAATCCCGCTTCTACGCTTCTTATAAGTACCTACCTAACTAACCTACATTTTAAGTCCTTACTTAAACTCCAAACTTTAATATTATAGTGCCCCAGCGGGGTCCATGTTGGGGAAAATTATTACTATAACACCTTTATACATACCAAATGGAACAATACATTATATGAATATGAATATAATGTAAATAAGTAGGTAGGTACATACAAAAAGACTGAAGCACCTGCCAGGATTACTATTATGAGCTGCGATTACCTATTAGATAATTATATCAAGCAGTATTACCTCACAAAGCGGATGTGTGTTTAATGCTTAGATACAGTAAGAGGTTATTTGTTTTAATAATTAAAATCTTATAAATAATGTATTGTAAATAATGTATGTATTGTATGTATACATTCTATACAAAATACACAAAGAAACAGTTGAGCTATCTAAAGACCAAACAGCCTATAATTAACTTTAATATTTCATTATTGTTTCCATTACAGGAACTCCACTGTCTGCTATTGGTATACACTGTTTATTTTATCAAAATAATATTAGGTTTACTCATTGAAGAAATGAATAAGCTAGCGGATATCCAGCCAAGAAACTGCTTTACAATATGACATGTGTGCTTGTCTTTGTCGTCTAATAAAGTTGCATAATGTTACAGTTACGAGAAAGTTTGGAGCAGAACGAACAACGGGAACGAACAACTTTGATTTATAGGACTGCAAATTTGAACTAAATGTGCACCACAGCTAAAGGTACCTAGTATCCACATTTGTATCGTTTACGCATTTATAAAATATTTTTAAAAGTTCTTACCTGACATTTGAAAACGACAAAGGAGAGAGAAAAGATATTGCTTCTAGTTAGTAGCGAGTAAAGATATTGCTAAGATAGGTGGAGATTTTTTGTATAGAAGGTAAAGTACCTACCTATTGTGAGATAAGGTGAAGTACTCTTAGCACACACTTCAATCAAAACCAGTTTCGTACTACTCGCAACTGTGCCCGTATGACATCTTCAGCGTAACTACCTACTACAAAGAGCTAGCAGTATGAACAGCGGTTAACATTGTGACGACACGACCCCTAGAGCAAAGTTCAACTTGGAAGCGGCAGAAATTTGGAAATCAAAACATAGAACTCCCATTTTACAAGCTTTTATTTAACTTGCAATGTATGTATGTAACTATGTTTGTTAAGGTGGAATCTTGCAACTCAACTTTGAAGTAGTTATCCCCAACCGATTGAGCTGAAATTTTGCATAATTATGTAACTCCGGTGACAATGTAATAATATGGTAACAGTGAGCTGATCTGTTGATGGAGTCTGGAGTTGTTCAACAGACACTTACAATGGAACTCCTTAATAAATACTTCTATTGAGTAAAAGCTTTGAATAATTGTCAAGTTTCGATGACTATATTATATGTTCTGACAAGTGATAGCGCGCTGGTGCTCGATGATTTAAATGAATTATCAAAAGCTTGTTATTAAAAAATATTTTTCAACAGAAACCTTATCCTAAAAATATTATAAATGTGAAAGTTTGTGATAAGATTGCTATGTTTATTCCCTAATCAAAAATAAACGACAAAACGGATTTTGATGAAATTTGCTGTAGTATGTAGATAAAAAATCAAAATAAATAAAGGGGAACTTATAACCGAAAAACAACCCCTAAATTATCAACGCAACAGAGAAGTAGAATAGACAGAGTTATCATAGCAACGCATTCTACCAAAAAGGTTGAATCCTACCAAGGTCGGTATTGGAAATTCATTCTGTAAAAAAAAATCTGACATCGATTTGATTACCGAATGATTAACGCGTTCTACTACCAAAATTCGTAATAAAATGTATTTTATCAAAAAAATCTGTCATTAGTTTTGACTACTGAATGATACGCATTCTACCTAAATTCGTAATTTATTTTATCAGGACAAGGTTTATAGGAAAACATTTGTAGTTTCCTGAGAGTGTTTTTTTATGCGACTATTGAAATTTGGGCAGGACAAAGTCTGTCACGGTTCGGCTAGTTCTCTATGTATTCCAATAATTGCTTTTGACGTCATCATGTCATAGGATATTATGGTTCAATCGTCCATGGGCACATTTTTTTTTATCTTTTGGAACGAAGTTCCTTATCGCGCGTTGTGAAAGGGGGCTAGACGGAAAAAATTCTTACGAAAAGTTGTCACGAAAAGTTGTCACGAAAAGTTGTCACGACACTTTTTTGCTATAGTATATCTATTAATATATATATCTATTAATTGTGTCGAGGTCGAGGTCGAGGTCGAGGTCGAGGTCGAGGTCGAGGTCGAGGTCGAGGTCGAGGTCGAAGTCGAAGTCGAAGTCAAAGTTGATTCCCCTTCCCTTGTCCCACGTTATTTTGTGAGAACTTCGTTCCATCCGGGTGTCCCTTGACACCTCTCAAGTTTTTTTTTTTTTATCACGGATTTATTGTTATTAACTTTTGGGCCTTTATAGGGCATTAGTGGGGTCGCAATCAAGAGCGAGCCCTTTTACTTAAATAATTATAATGAAAAACAGATGACAACTTTTGAAAATTTGTATTACAATTTTGGGTTATCGCTGGAGAATTGTTTGAAGTGATTATGAAGAAGTGATGAAAATTGAACAATAAAATATTACGGCATATAATGTGTAGTTACGGGTTTGGTTCAAAAATTGTTGTATCCTATGTTATTTATTTCGATTAAGCGTCTTCCTCGACCCGTCAAAATGTGAAACGACCTCGAGTCCGTTGGCTCGACTGCTGACTTGACATGGCTGATAACGCAGTAATGTGGGTATTCACTCACTTGACTGAGTTTATGTGAAGTGACTTGTACAAAAAGATCTAAAGATAAATAAGGACACCTCAAAGTGCAAGGTAGTACGACGGGTGATTTTTGATTCTCATACAAAGACAGAAAACCGGCCAAGTGCGAGTCGGACTCGCGAACGAAGGGTTCCGTACCATTATCTATAAAAACGGCCAAAAATCACGTTTGTTGTATGGGAGCCACCCTTATATATTAATTTTATTCTGTTTTTAGTATTTGTTGTTAAAGCAGCATCAGAAATACATATTCTATGAAAATTTTAACTGTCTATCTATTACGGTTTATGAGATACAGCCCTGTGACAGACAGACGGACAGACAGACAGACGGACAGACAGACAGACGGACAGCGAAGCCTTAGTAATAGGGTCCCGTTTTTACCCTTTGGGTACGGAACCCTAAAAAGAGCTAGTAGGTCAGCTACAACAAAAGTATACCTACTTATAAAGTACTAGCTTTTTGCGTAGATGAGGAAATAGATTTTTGGCGACTTTATCGTAAACCATTGAAATTCGTGAAAATCAAAGGAATTTTTTTAATAAAAAAGGTGCCTATGTCCGTCCTAAAGCTTTAAAATATCGCTTATATTAAACTAGCGACCCGCCCCGGCTTCGCACGGGTAGCATGTTATTATACATATAAACCTTCCTCCTGAATCACTCTATCTATTAAAAAAAACCGCATCAAAATCCGTTGTGTAGTTTTAAAGATATAAGAAAACATACATACATACGCGGAAAGCGACTTTGCTTTATACTATGTAGTGATTACATCACATTGGGTTTGGACGTGATAACTTCACAAACTGACAGACAGACAGTTACTTTCGCATTTATATTTTTGGTATAGATTTACTACAACAAGTAGGTAGGTACTATTTCAGAATTGATTAATATATATCGCAATCGATTAATATATGTATCAAGAACACAATTTACATTAAGTTATTCAAATTCTCAGTAGTTTTGGGAAGCTGCTTTCAACCAAGTAGGTAAGTAGCTTCATCATTCTACTAATAAAATTAAATGTGACAATCGGTTTGAAATTGGGTTGCTGACGATTCGGTTAGTTAGATGAATAAAACCAGTTTTTTTCTATTTTTTTAGATAAAATTCATGATCGTTCTATTTAATATTGGTAAAGGTCTGATAAATATTTTCAAGATTATACGCGAATAAAGTTATAGAAGTAAAACGATCGTGGTTTTTAATCATTTTATATAGTAACTAGCGACCCACCCCGGCTTCGCACGGGTAGCATGTTATTATACATATAAACCTTCCTCCTGAATCACTCTATCTATTAAAAAAAACCGCATCAAAATCCGTTGTGTAGTTTTAAAGATATAAGCAAACATACATACAGACATACAGACGCGGGAAGCGGAAAGCGACTTTGCTTTATACTATGTAGTGATACGGCTAATTACCACGTTTTATCTTGTATTGATGACGTTTCGAGACAATTCAGATGCTCATTATGAGCATCGAATAAAGTTGTTTCTAAAAATGTTTTTGAAGTTAATGCGTTGAATCCGGTTACCATTTATTGTGTGGTCACTAAAGCCAACGGTTAATATATTAATAGACTATTTACATTTATTGAGCTACTGAATATAAAGTATAGTTTCCCCCAATACTCATTATTGTCGGCTCAGTTGGTAGTAACTCTGCCTTCTGCGCTGTAGGTTGTGGGTTCGATCCCCACCCAGGGCAAATATTTGTGTGATAAACATAGATGTTTGTTCTGTGTCTGGGTGTTAGTATGTATAATAAGTATGTATTTACAAGAAAAACAGTATATAAGTATTCTATCAGTTATCTGGTTCCCATAGTACAAGCTTTGCTTAGTTTGGGGCTAGATGGCGCTGTGTGAAATGTCCACCAATATTTATTTATTATTTATTTATTTTAATCTAATTAAATGGTATTTCAATTTGGTATCACGTGTGATTAATAATAATAATAATAATAATTTATTTATTAGAGCACAAATAATTAAAAACACTGAATTGATACATTATTAAAACTAATAATCATGCACTGATTTTAAAATGTAAATAATTATTACAATTAATGTATTACAGCCTCAGGTGTCTAAACTAGACTTAGATAGCCTGTACGATAGGCACCTGCGCTCCCCCTATTTGAATTCACAAGAAAATTACATTTATTTTAATTCATGATTATTGAATATTATATCTGAATGGCGTATGTAAATCTATAAGAGCATTGAGACACCATACCCTATTGGGGAAAGGATTATAGAGGTCGAACAGTGTTGTGGTGTTGTATACTTAAACTTTGTAGTTAATTAGAACGGGAGTACATCTCTATTATTTTATGGAAAAGAATATTAAGCTAGTAGGGTCAAAGACCCGGTTGTTATGCCTACCCAGTTTTGGTCATTTTCAATTTTAGCTGTCACTAACTAAGCATAGCTAACAAACTTGTTTAAAATCTATAGTGAATACAATTATTTATTTATGGTCCGTTTTGATTAGTGAATAGTGACATAACTCTATACTTGATTGACCACAAATAAAAAATTTCCCGCTTTGTCTATTTAAATATGAATAATAAATAAATAAATATCGCCTCTTACAAAACCTTTGCTTAACCAAAGAGATAGACAAATAGGTACTCTATTCTATGTTGTATAAAAATTGTGTCGTTTGAATCATTTTTTTATATAAACTTTTTGAAAATTAAATCGTTATTAAAATGCCCACAACCAGCGATCTAAATCTACCTATTGTTCAAGTATAAGTACATACAAGATGTCCTCAATAGTAGTGTCTAAATAAACCGAATCAACACCATGTGTAAATTTAAAGTTATGCGGCTTTTATTTTTCAAAGATTTAAAAACATTTTGGATTCAATCTTATATTTTTCTTTTTACATCTTTGGTATTTAATGTTTATGGATCCATATATTGAGAATTCAGAAAAAAACCTCAATTGAAAACTAAAATAAGTCGCGGAACTCTTACTTACCTAAATCGCACATAATTAAAATAAAGTAAGAGTGAGTGCTTTGCCTCTGGACTTCCGCTTGACACAATTTTATGGGACAACCTGTAATATTCTTAAGTGGGTGTTTTGGAAATATGACGATGATATTCATGAATGTTATTATGAATAAACCGTAAATAAAGATTTATTTTCTTAGTAGAGTGTACAAGTTGTAAGGATCCTTTGCAGTGCTCAATACTATAAATACGGAACTCTAGATCTTTGTTACTCAATCACGTTGTACCCGCGAACTGATTATGATGATTTTTGGTATAGGTACTGGTATATGACTTATGACTTGGGTTGAAACAGGATATTTGTATATTGCAAGTCACGTCGCGGATCAAAGCTAGTATAGTATCAACTTAATTGTAAATGAAGCAATCGATGCTTTTTTCCCGAATCTTAGATCAATTATAGCACGCTCATTCCTTTGTTAGGAAACTCTCCCTTTCTTGACGATTAAACAACCCCAATACTAGCGGTGTTTAAATGTTGTAAAAGTTGGACGTCTCGACAAAGAGGCTCTCAGGATCGTTACGGCAAGAAATTAACTCACTTGGCAAATTGTTTTACACACTTGTCGACCCTCGTCAGCCGACAGCAAAATTGTATCAGAAATAAGTTCCATCTTCCTTCGTTCAGCCAAAATCAGCATCTTGATACCGACGTATCACGTAGAATTGATTTTCCGACGATTACCTGCCTAAATGGCATTGATACCCTAATTCGTATTACAAGGTAACTCCATTGTCGTCGATTTACGTGGATGATAATAATACATACAGAGTATATTGTACCCGAAAGGATGGGTATTTAGATACCAATTCCGTGAGTATATTTCCGTTCTGTTTTGACAATAACAAATCACTTTAAATCCAATTTCTTACGTGACATCTTTGGGGCACAATTCGTATTGATGTAACGGAAGTGAGCTTCTGTGGGAGGTGACTCCGAAGTCGTCATGAGGGTGCTATAGGTTCTTTTGGAGTTTTTCTTTGTTTTCTGTGCTTGGTGGCTTTATTGGATCACTCTGTGGAGCAAATATTAGATTTTAAAGGCATGGTTGTTTATACATATGCAATATCTCACTGAACGATATTATTATGTTCACATGCATCATTTTAAAAGCGCATAATAGATTCTGTACTATTTTTAGGATTCTAAAACCAAACCGGGAATAATTCTCATGCATTTTTACTTGGGTTCCTAGAAAAAATAAATAAAAAAATAGGATCACGACTGTAATCCCCAAGTACGGTAGACATCCTCTCAGATCTCCAGACGCTTTGATCCTTTGAAGATGTCTAGTGGAGGTTGTCACAGGCACGTCCAAACATTATATTTGGCACAAGCCCACATTTTGAAATAGTTAGCATTCCATACGTGACAGGTTGCAAGCCCATCGCCGCTTATAAGAATACTGGTTTTCTTACGATATTTTTCTTCACCGTTTTGAGCACGTGTTTTTGATGCGCATATAATTTTTTCGAACAGAAAAATACATCGATGCACACCGAGATTCGAACCCACGACCTTCAGATTGAAAGTCGGCCAACACGGGCTAGAAGCCTACACTAAAGGTAACCTCTGAGGTCAGACACCTACTCGGGTATTATTGAGTCTCCTACTTAAAGCACCATAGACAATGAAAAAGAGCGCTACTATGCAGGGGATATACCAGTTCCCTAATCTTTTGGTGCACCTAACACACCTAAGTCGCGTTATGCTTGTTGTATAAATAAATAATGTTTAAATAAACAATAAATTTAAGTTAACACTTTAAAAATATGATAAACACAATTTCAGCACCGCACAAACAGAGCTCCTGTACCTAAAATCACATGCGGTTTGTTCTGAGTCACTTAATCTGGGCGAGGCTTAGTGGCTGGTTTATAGTGACTCGCATTAATTTATTGTCTTTGTGTTTTATTTATATATGTGGAGAAACTTATAAAAGCTTTTGCCGTTTGGGAACACTGCAGACTAAGAGGCGACGCGGATCCTGCCTGCCACGTTAGTTGTAGTTAGGCCCTTTGTTTGTTTATTTTTAAAAGCAATAGATTGATCTATCTTTCCTGTTGTATATTTGTGATGGAAATAAACCTGCAATAAAACAATGATAATATGTTGACTGCTTTTTCATGGTGACATTCTTCACGTTTGTAATTATTGTTATTTATTATTTTGCAAATAAATCTCTATTTATTTATTACTTCATCCCGAAAAATAAACACTTAAAAAATAAAAGAAAGAAAAGTCGATTTAGTTAGTGCTATTCAGTTTGGAGAAGGGTTTGCATAAACAACGACATAATATGTGTCGGAATTTCGTGGGGCGCGTAGGCGTTCCGTTCGTTAGTGAGATCGCTCGAAGCTACCTAAATAGTAAACGCTCCGATGAAGGTTCCAAATTCGTCAAGGTTGAAGTACAGGATACTTAGGAGATATGAGAAGGCCATATACGAGTAACTACGGTAAATGAAGGACGAGCCGAACGACCGCCCGCTTTGGCAAACGTAATGGAAGTGACAAGGGTATCTTGAAATGATGGAAGGAATTCAGAGGGTTTGTGAGAGAGGTGCGTTTTATGAGTCCCAACTGAAGATATGTATCAGTCACCCGTTCAATTCGATATCCGGAATGTTTGAGACCGTCCATTCCGATTGCGGCGGAGATCGGGAATTCCGTTATTGTTGAAAGTAGACTCCGCAACTTCATTGTTCAGGGAATAATTTCGGTAAAACTTCATGAATCATATTAGGACTAGCCCCAAATCTTATTAAGTACCTAAGTACTTAATTATACTTTATAATTTTATTCTTTTTTAATATGCTCTAATACTTTATTGGTCACTTTGTTTTAGCTTTAAGACTAGTTTGTCGTAAAAGGGCCAGCATACATCAAGCATTCGTGTCAGCCAAAAATAAGAATGAACAGTATTGTACACTATCCCGCAGCCTCGTTCACTTGGTACCTGAATATAATAAGTAATATATCTATATACAACCGTAAAGTGAACTTACATATTCTATACACCACATTTAATTGAAATCGGTTCAGCTGTTACGACGTGATTGAATGACAAACATCGAAATTATCCCATTTTAAATATTAGTGTATTTTCAATAATAATAATAATAATTCCCGTTTATGTAATACTGGTATGGTTCTCATCTCTTTACATAACCTTTGATTTGATTTTCAATTCAACGACGCAACCCGTTGAACTTTTTCGCGCAATTTGATCTCGCTCCCTTAATACAAATACTTATTACAGGGCCAAAAAGCCGTAGTTTGTGTCTACGCCTAAGGCAAGGAATAAATGAGCCCATTGTCCCAGTCTCGAGCCCAACCCATTTAAAGATAGACAATACCCATTGTCGTACAGTCAAATAATCCTAAATTTGTTGGGATGTCTTTCTCCGCTTCAAAGTTTTTAGACTAATCAAAAATTATCTCAATAATAATTTACTGTGGTTACTGTAAGAAGCGGTTTGATTTTGATTTATATTGCCTACGTGCTTGGAAAAACTTCATTCTTTTCCTCGAAACAAAGAAAAAGTGCACATCAAAATGCCATATAAATGTGCGAAATTGTCGTAGATAGTTGGGTCGCCATAACTAACACATAAAGCAGGTTTTTATAGCAACACACGAACTGCGCTCGTAAACTTGAAAAGATGCGCAAGTACAAGTAGGTACAAGCGTAGAGAGTTGAGACTGAATGAATCGTTGAGGGTAAATCGTCGTTCATGTGTTAGCAAAGCCTCCGATTTAAAAAAGCCGCTGCCGTCATATGACGTGACGGCAGGAAAAAGAGACGTCATCAATGTCGCACTGTAACTCGCTCTGAGTATTATTACATGAAGATATATTTTATAATTATAATTGTATCTATCGATAGGTGCCATAAAAATAATTTCCAAATAGGCAAAGATGCCCCACAATAATAAAAAAATAAGCCATTATATTACGGCATCCAAACAGAGTCTAACGCTTCTTGGAATTCAGACAAACTTAAAGGTAAATGACAAAACATTCTCCAGCTGTTACAAAACCCTTGGTGTTCAAAATAAGTTTCGAGCAAAATGAAAACCTTGGTACCTACATAGTCGGAAACTTTTACGTGCGTCTTTAGGCCGACTACGTTCTCATTTCTGAAAGTAGGCAGCAGATTGGACGTCAACTTTTCCTCTTTTTTATCTAGCGACAGACAGTAGGTAGGTAGCACAAAGAACTCGCATATTTGAAGAGAACTTTATTCATCCACCTTTGAGCTTTAATATTAAAACTTTACTTTCGCCACACAATGTAATTAAAACTCAAGGGGCTGAAAGATGACATTTCGGCGTCATGTTCTTGTTTTGAATTCTCATTTATTCACATGTAAACGGTTTTAATGTAATTGGATGTTGTAGTGGATTTAAAAGAGACTGCCACCGTATTTGTGCGCTGCAATGTGAGTTAATTATCTCATTGCACTAGAACCCAAAATAAACAGAGTTTAAATGTTGAACCAGCGCTCGAGGCTGGATGCAAGTAACTGAACCGTATGAGATAATAAGATAAAATTACCAGCCTCTGTCAGGCTGTCAATAAATGGGGATGAGGGTTCATGACCTGGTGGTGATAAAATGATCGAGGTCGGTCATTTGATGTGGCCAATTTATAATCGTATTGACACGCAAGTGTACCGATAGCTATTAGAGTCACTTTACAATTTATCGGTCCTTGATTTAATGCTAATGATTCATTTAGGAAAAAAGGAATGCTGGGTTGAAGATTGTAAAATCAATATAATTAGTTTCTTAATTTTGATCGTGTTTTTCTCAATATTTAACTTTAGCACAATTTTTAATAAATAACTAGAAAGATTTATCATTAAAAAATGGCTCGACGGTCGATTTTTCGTCCCAAATCCAAATATTTTACATTAATTCGTAAATATTCATAGTATCTACCTAAAATAAAGACAGTTTATTTTGATGATTGTAGTTTTTAGGTAATGCGTTTTTATCACATTTTCCGTCACCCGGTAAATTACAAAAAAAAGAACCGAAAATAATATAAAAATGTAAAATGTACCTACAAACATTCTATGAGAACAAAACTCCTATTCCAGTTTATAAGATAGTGACTTTATCGACGAGTGAATATCGCTCGGAAGTGGCAGCGACGCGTCGCGGTGGCGACGCGTGCACTTGCATAACCCGGAGAGCCTGAAGCACAACCATGCACAGACATGTACTAAGATTAGATTACAAAGGAAAAACACCATCATACTATTCATTAAAAACTTATTCCGTTATCTCAATTTATCTTCTTCTAAACATTAGTAGTTATCCATAAACAGCCATATAATACTCGTCTTACGATCTAGTAATTGATTTAGTTAGGAAAGTACTACTGAAACTAATATTGATGTTTCGAAAAGACGTACACACGAAGTGTAAGCAATAATCCCGCTTAGATCTTAACTATGTGCTTGTATGCTAGACTTGGTCCTATCTCTACATTTAATATCGGTGTATACTGTATACTGTATACATATATATAAGGTTGTAGGTACAGCGTTGCGTTGTGGGGGTCTAGTGCGAATGTCGTTTTGCTTAAGTTCACACCCGCGAGTGTGTAAAGCCGGGGTCCCACGGCGCGTAAAACGACGGGCCGCGCTGGATGACGCTCCGCCTGTGTGCGTCCGGCGCGTCGCGTACAGAGCGTTCCGAGCACGGGCCACCTCGGATGCATCGTTCCCACGGCGCGTCCGTCCGCCTTGGCGCGGTCTGGCGCGTGAAAACGCGGGCCGTGGGACCCCGGCATAACACGAATACCTTATCTTAACCAATACGTAAGGATACGATGTATGCTTTATAAACCACAAAAGATATTCTAGGCGAGTCTTAGTAGCTCATCCAAACACACATTACATAGATCTAGACGAACACTAGGATTGTATGTGCCGTGGCTACGAGAAACTAAGAATATTGTGAATAATCATAGATCAAAATCATATTGTGACTACTAAAGAGATTAGCAATTAAATTGATTCAAATCTGCCATCAGCTCCTGCAATGAACACATTCTAAGTTCCGAAAAAATCATTATCCTTTGCAGCTACAACCATGTAACAAACACACCCAAAAACATTGTCTCATACTTAGAATCGAACTAAGCCACCGAGGTCGACAAGATTTCGCGACTCTACTTGCTCGATCCTTGCACTCGCCCTTCTTAGGTTACGTTAGGTTAGCAGACTTGATTTGGCCCTGTCTACATACGCGACTTGCCACTCGCTGACACTCGACACGACGTCTACGTGACCGCGCAGACGGCTGCACTAATCTCGTAGTGAGTCGAAAAAGCGCTAAATATAAAGATGAACCTTGTCATATGCACATTTAATAATATATTCTATTATATAATTTTACTCTGGAATGAACGTATCTTCACTTAATTTATATACGTATAAAATGTTACAGTGTGAGAAATAGTAGGTATAGAATGAATAATAGGTTCTGGTAGACAATTCACATACCTAATTGTTTCCTCACGATATTTTTCTACACCGTTTGAGCAGATGTTATGCATTATTTACATACATTTTTCTAAGATAAAAATCCTTGTCGAGATTCAAACACAGGACCTTCGAATTGAAAGCCGAACACAACCCACTTTTGCAAGTAGATACTTTTATCCAAATCCTTTGTACACAGAATATAACGAACACCGCCTATAGCGTAGAAACCGCACAGTTCAGATAGGTACCTACTAAATAAAAAGGTTCACTTGAAAAAACAAGTGACATAACTCACTGGTAAAAAATAACATATCCTTATCAGGTTGGCTAAAAGTATTTTGGGCTTAGTCCCCTAGTCACGTTCGAAAACACGCTAATGCACGACTTTAACTTTTTTTTGTGCCCTTTTATCGATAGCTAAAAGACCAGGCGGAAAAGTGAGAAATAAATGGTGTCGAAACATCGAATCGTGCTGTTTTTGTATTCCAACTTTGCTACTAAATCACAAACTACTTCCCAAGCTCAGTACCACCAGATACTTTAATATTTATTAGTACACTTTACTGATAATATGATTTGTTAATCATATTATCAGCAATGGTATACTCATACATCACGAGCACTTAAAATAATAATCATTTTTCCAACATAATATCTACTTGTACTTTAATGGGCAATATCAACGTATATATTTTATAAGACTATGCTACTCGTAATGCTGCTGAACCATAAATAATTCAGCACCGTGTGAGTAGAGTTGATAAGTAAAATAGTGTTGAATTTTCATAAATTCAAAGGCTAAGAACTTGAACGGGGAAATATCTTCGTGAAATCAATTGGCAATAAATCTTTATTATACGGTTCTTTGGCATCGTCTCCTGCACTATCGAACTAACCCTACGCGCAGACTCTAATAAGACGCTGTGGTTTTATGGAACGGGTTTTGTTCTCTCTATATTATTGAATAAATAATGAACAGCTTACAGCAAATCTCTGGATGTAGAATTTATAATAGTTATACTATTTCATAGTTATCCGGTGTTTGAATACATTAGGAAAAATATGGGACGGTTTAGAGTATTCTATTATTGTAAGCCTATTATCACAATTGAAACAGATTCAAATACTTATGTTGGAACGAATGTTAAAGTAATAGCTTACCTAGTAAAACCCCCTCGGCTTTGTTCTGATCAGTAGCGTAAGAGTTTTATATATTTACTAGCCGACCCGTGACAGACGTTGTCCTGTCAAATTTCAATAATCGAATAGAAAAGACTGAATGTTAGTCCGTGATGTCAGATTTGTTGCGGATCTATATAGAAATCATCCCTTTTGCGTTTTTCTATCGTTTTGGGGATGTTTTTCATATTTTAAAGTAGTCTATTATTTATTCGGACATTATATCTACATTTACAGCAAATTTCAACTTAATCCGTCTTGTCGTTTAGGCCTGATCGATGAACAAACATACATACAAACTCACAAACTTTCACATTTATAATATTATTAGGACTAGCTTCTGCCCGCGGCATTCTCGCGTGGTAAATAGATAAAAAGTATCCTATATTATATATTTCAGGACATACAGTTTCATCCAAATCCGATTGGTCGTTTGTACTTGATTGAGGTACAAACTCTTCAATATACAAACATCCTCACAAACTCTTGGCTTTATAATATAAGTAAGATAGATGAAAATTTACTTACACGAACATTTCCTTACAGATAACAACTATATATTCTCGTCTCAAATAATTTCAAATGAAATTTTATGTCTCCATACATCATGCCTGCGGTTCGGTCATGCAATAAGACAACGGACGTGAGGTATAAAAGAGATTTCAGTTATATCAATATTCAGCTACCGAGACTCTACTTGATCGAAAAAAGTCCAAAGGCTTCCACCGATAAAAAGGCTTTGAACAATCACCTCAAATGATTTCCAAAGGAAGAATTTTTATCATCGACCGAGAAAAAGTGTTTGAATATTAATATGCCCGCAAGGGAATTTAATATTTGACGTAGGACAAGAAAACCGTCGAAATTCCACACCTGAATTTTGTGCGGTATGGTCTGAGTGGTGCGGGCCGAATAGCTGGATAAGCACCGTGCAATTTTTTATGAGTTCCCCGAGAGATTGTAGGCTCACGGCGTTACCAAAATAATATTACATGTTACTATTTACACACGGAAAATTCCCTAGTTATTTGGATATAGAATTTTACACAAAGAATAGTTACTTTTAATGAGTTAGTTGTAGTTATGACTCGGAATCAACTTTATTTTGGGAATGTATTGTTTGCCGATAGTTGAATAAAATAAAGTTTTATTGGTAAAATACACAACTGTAGGTGTGCCGAAAGTAAGTCGTACTAGGACAAAGAGAGGAAAAAATATAATAAAAGTTGTCAACCATTGTTGAAGTTCTCAGTACAACAGGTGAGGCTATTCTTTACTCAAGTATCCACTTACACTAAAGTAACCTCTTACGCGGGGCCATTCGTTCTTATTACACTTTGCCACATGTTTGCACCTTCTATCTGAAAGAACTTTAAATGTATTTTGTTTTAGTTTTTTTACCATTTGCAAAACCACAACATGACGGACATGTCTATTTGATTAGTTTTTCGGTTTGATCTCCATTTCAGCACGAATTCGCTAGCTGTTTTATTTTTCAGGAGAGCCGTCGGCTCTGTTCTCCTATTCATGTTTGCAGGTGACTAACTGCTGTTTTTGACCTAGCTTTATCGGATCATATTTCACGTAACTGCAGTTCTCGTATTGGTTATTTCAAATGCCTACCATTCAGGCTTGTAGCACCATGCATGATATTAATAAAGTAACAGAGATTTGAAATAGCGTGTTCAATATCTAAATGAACACGTTTCATTCTATCAATAGAAATTCACTTTAAAATCAGGAATTAATATAAATTACATATTCAAAACTTTATGAAACAAACAATACATAATGGTAAGTATTCTTAGATACTCACATTCAAGACTCCTTCCATGAACAAGACTGTGACCAAGACTGTTTAAGGAATAAAAGCGATTGTTAATAATATAAAGTGTTTACCTGCACTTAAGGAAAATCACAAAGATATTTATAAGAAACACAAAATGTTATCACTCAAGCGGGACTTGAACCCACACCTTCCTCTCAGTACAGGGACGCGTGAACCACTTTAGCCATTGAGTTCAATCTTCCCTCGACGAAATAGCGATTTAGGTCACATGAAAAAGAGCGTATCTACAGTTTTGATAAGATACGATTAAATTATAGGAACATAATATATTGTTTCTTAAAATATTGAAACACGTGATAATGATTTTGCTCTCTACAATAATATTAAACAATACTGGATGAACGCTAGCCATTTTGAAATCACAGTCCGCTAGTATAGTAAATTTTCCATTGAACGCTAATGTTTGAGGGTCACAGGCTTGCCCGTATCTCGGCGCAAAGTGGCTAGGACATTAACTAGACAAGAGTGGTAAGACTAAGCCAAATCGCTCGCTCTCTAGTTTATGCAGGAACTTTAGCGGCGCTTGTGTTCCATTCATTTGGTCTATTGACTTAAGAAATTACTAAGAACAATCTGTCTTCACACAATCACCATTGTTTTCAGTACCTAACCTAAATCGGTTTTACATGATTTCTCATTTTTCACACGGTTACATATTTTTAGAGGATCTCGCCGCGGCGATAAAACTTGCACCTTTATCATCTCTGTTACACACTCACCCACCAAGACACAGAGGTCATCAAATAGTAATATAAAAAGCATCAAAAAATCACTTCCCATAAAACAAAAACTATAAAATTATTTAAGTCATAATACTTCGCAATTCGGTTTAAAAATTTGTCATTTTGAACTTTATGCCCAACGTAACTGACGTTCAGCATGGTCGTCCCAAGATTTTAGCCGAACTCGATAATCCTATTATAATCAATCTAAGAAAAAACTTGGGTTAATTCCATTAGCTGTAACCGCAGTAACTGATTGGGGTGTTTGACCTTTTCGCGCTAAGTAAGTTACATGTCGCGTAGGCATTGAATTACCTCTGGGAGCTAAAAAGGTAGCGATAAAATCCAATCAAGTGAAAAGTAATAAGTGGAAATGTAGTGAAAGCTTCGGTGACATTTCGTTTGGTAAGCTGATGGTATTGACTCGGCAGGTAGCTTTTGTTATGTTTGTGAGCTCAGTAGCTATTATTTGCCCAATCTTTTTTATTTCCTCGGTTTATTTTCTTAACTTAGGGAGGTGCCTCGACTTGATGTGGCGGGTTTGAATCCCGAACGTGCATTCATTAATTTTTCTTTCCCAACGTACAGTGTAGAAAACGTGAGGAAACCAGCTAATATTCTTTTAAGCAGCGATGTGCTTGTAAACAGTAACTATTGCAAAATGTGGGCATGTGCGAAATGTTATTTGGACGTGCCTCTGGTTACTCCAGTTATAAATCCGTATGGATTTGAGCGAAAGAAAGTATAAAAAAAATAAAAAATAAATAAAAATAGGATCACGACTGTAATCCCCAAGTACGGTAGACATCCTCTCAGATCTTCAGACGTTTAGATCCTTTGAAGATGTCTAGTGGGGGTAGTCAGAGGCTTGTCCAAACATTATATTTGGCACATGCCCACATTTTTGCAGTAGTTAGCATTCCATACGTGACAGGTTGCAAGCCCATCGCCGCTTATAAGAACACTAACTGGTTTCCTCACGATGTTTTCCTTCACCGTTGTAAGCACGTGTTTTTGATGCGCATATAAATTTTCGAACAGAAAAAACCATTGATGCACGCCGGGATTCGAACATATGACCTTCAGATTGAAAGTCGAGGTACATCCCACTCGGCCAACACGGCTCTTTCGAAAGAAAGTTCTGAAAGAATTTCAATGAACGCACGGACTCACGAGCGTGTGATAAACGCTCCAGGCGCTTTATTCGCGCCATCTTGAATTGTGTCGGCGTTATGTTTATACATAATATGTATTTATTTCAAAATGACTTGAAAACAAGGTTTCAAAGTGCCAAATCTTAAAACTATACACACAACAACTATTTTTTACCTAGGTTACCTACCTAGGTAAAAAATAGTTTAAGGTGTTGCTATTGTATTACCCTAATAATTATTGCACATTGTATTGTTGATGATATTTTTGTAGAACCTACCTTACCTAGTATTTAAGCCATTCATTAAGTGTAAACCTTCTGTGAAAGCCTTTTGAAAAATAAATATTTTTATTATTATTATTATTATTTAAAACTGATGAGTCACTGACAATTAACAATAGGTAGGTACTTACGCAAAGGTAACTGTAGGACTCGTGTTGGTCAGTTTAGTAGACAAAGTTGGTAGGTACGTTCGCGCAGATAAAAATTCACTTGTCAGACTTTTGTGTGGACGAGCATAAATCCTCTTGATGTAGGATACTAACCAATAAATATTTTAAAACGTATCAGCACGAAAATGCCTCCGAGTATAAAAATATAAATTTTAATACTTGGGGTGTAATATTTCGGCGAGCGGTTAGGCTACGGATTTTTAAGACGTGGCGGCGTCCATATAACGGCCATAATATAGAAGAGAGACTATCAGTTATACAATCAACAATAATTTATTAAGCGCAGTTCTGCATTGTTTATTTGACATAGGTAAGTACCTAAGTTTAATACCAGGTGTTCCTCATAGACCTAGCGGTGTTGATATAATTTGCAGTTGTGTCTTGAGAAATATAACTACTCGTATGTAAGGAACAGTTATAGTACAAGTTGTGCCAAGTTGTGTCATATGAAACTTATATTTGGAATAGCACAACTAATACTGCATGCTGTTTGAAAGATGAGGAAGTCGTGGTTTGAAACGATCTTTCAGAGTAAACTACGGCAGTGGAATAGCGGTTGTTGCTGCTTGGGCAAGCAAGACTATGCTCACTGCGGCATGGAGAGTACGTGCAAATATGTTTGCATTTTATTCGTAGAAAATTAAGATTCGTCGAGCGAGGCGTCCTCCTACAACCTCTCGTACCTAAAATGCTGTGCAATTTCCATCCGTTCTAGATAAGTAAAGCAATATTTCACATCGCATATGTCGCCGTTTTCAGAGTGGCTTTATGCACATTGAGCGGACAAAATGCAGTTATAAGCTGTAAAATAACGGGGATGTTTTTTATAAGAACCGTCGACGCTTTTTTCATTACCAAACAAATGACGAGTGCCTGCAGGCGTTCATTTGTAAGCAAAAGTTTTTCTTCGAAAACGAAAAAAGAAAGACGACGTATTGCAAATTGGGTAGCTGTAGGTACGACTCTTCGCAAGCTTTATCTTCATAGCAGTAAAAGTTTGCAATGATTTCTATGTGCTTTTGAAGAATTTACTTCGAGTTGGTAGTTGTCGCAGGTACAAGTCCGCTGTATGTACAAGCACCAAGCTGCAGTTAGTGCCTGTAATTAACAAGCTTATTTACAACTCTGAGTTTAGCAATTTACTCGTAAGACAGAGCAAAAGAGAGCTATCCATCGGCTAAAAACAGCAATCTCTATATGAATTTTAGAGCTATTTTTAAAGGTCGCATATAAAATTACGCTCAAATAGATTTTTTCCATCCTAGTTATCAGAAGTGATTATCTGAAAGATACATTATTTGTTAAGGATATCGTTAATTCCTCTCAAATAAAAGTATTTTATTTTCTAATATGTTTTTAAGGCTTAGAAAATAAACATTGAAAAATATTTCACACATCCATCGCTCAAACTAAGCAAAGCTATGAAAACTGATAGTTTGTTCAAATCTTAGTTTTATTTTGTGTGATCTTAATACTAATTTTATAAATGCGAAAGTTTGTGACTGAGTGGGTGTGTGTGTGTTTTTGTTACTCTTTCACGCAAAAACTACTTAACGGATTAAATTGAAACTTTGCAGTAATATAGCTTATACATCGGAATAACACATAGGCTACTTTTTGTCCAAACCCCGTGTGAAGCCGGGGCTAGCAGCTTTATGAGATATTATAAATGCGAATGTTTGTGAGAGAATGAAAAAATCTATTGAATCTATTTATTTCAGGTCTAGAAAATTTATTATTGTACGCGTTAATGTGCTAATTTTACGCAGGTTTACATCTAAATATTTAATTTGAAACCTTTGTACAAAACTAAAGACCTTAGTTTGTGTACGGTTTTGAAGTAGAAAATGTAAAGAGGCGTACACAATATGAATTAATGCTGTGTCAATTACATGCCTGACGGCGGGGTATGACGTTTGTGTTACGAAATGTGAAAAAATTGCTTAATGGAGCTCAGCAACAGATTCAATTATATTTTAAACGTTCTGTTATGCAAAAAGTAAAACTGAACTGTTTAAATAAAACGAAATAAATGCAATATCTTTAATTTAATGATATGTTTCATACTAAAATATATCATGCAAGATTCTTAGCTTCATGTTTAGTCAAAGTCAAAAGGTATCTATCTAATTGAATACTTTTAAAACGAGCAATTCTTGTATAAATAATCAAAATCTCGGAAACGGCTCCAACGATTTTCATGAAATTTAGCATGGTTTCATTATGGTTTTAATTTGGGGTTTCGGGGGCGATAAATCGATCTAGCTAGGTTTCATTTTAAGAAAACGTCGTTTCATCCGTGTTTTCAGGCCATGAAATACCGAGCAAAGGTCGGTCATCCAGGTATTTATTGTATTGAATTAACGTCGGATCATTAAGAAACGTCATCAGAGCTGGGCTAGCTACACCTAGGTATTTCTTGCGAACAAGCCTAGAAGAATCAGGCAAATAGAGGCAATTATTTTTCAGGAATTTGAACTGTATTGAAAAATGACAAACACAATATGAGGCAAATAACTCGCAAAGGGATACCTAGTGCCAAATATAAATAATTCGCCTCAAAACTACAGAGCGTTTAAAATTTATCTTTAACATTAGTTGCCAAAAATGTTCTGAACTTGGAAAAGAAAATCTAAAAAATGTTAATTGATTAAAAACTTCGGCTCAAGTATTTCTTTAAAGATACATAAGAAAACTAGCTACCCTACTCTTTTTTTTCGGAAGTTTTGCTTTATTTTATTGATTCTTGTGATGTTGTTGAATACAATGAGTAGTAGGTACTTGAGTTTACCAAAAAATATTGCCGTTACAATTAATGAATACCCGGGAAACTGAGTAACTGTGTCAGACCTAGTAGAATCCGAGTGCCCCATTTCGGTACTTTTTGCAAGCTGCGCGGCAGCTACACGCGGCATTCGCTGGACACAAGTTTACCACGTGACTAGTAAGTAAATGTGCACGAGGCCGTCGTCCAATCAGAGCTAGCCGCACGCGGCTGCCGCGCTCAAATGGCGCGCTATGTTTGGACACACCTTTAGGCAAAAATAGTCTTTACTGATATTTAAGTCAAAGTACATTAGAAGTTTCATAATCATTACCTAATAATAATAGGTATTAAAAATAACCAATTAATAAAATATAAAAAAATTGCACGTCGCAAAAGGCACTCCACTTCACAGATTGTTCAAAAACATGATCTCTTAGCACCTCATTACTTTCAAGAAGCTTCGAGCTCCATTCTCTACCACGTCTCTGTGAATGAACTGAATTAAGCCATTAGAAATTCTATCATCGAATGTAGGGCGGTCATTACTCCCCATTTTCAAAGACTATTTCGGCTGCATTTACTTAGTGAGCAGACTAGTGATGCTATTGTACTTGTTATAAAAGACCGAGAGAACTTACTACCTGCGAGATAAACCTCCTGTAATGGACTTATTATACCGTAACACTCACCGCAAACCTGCACTACACTTGAATCCAGTATAGTTACCGACGTTTACACAAGGTGATTGATAAAGATAAATATTCAGCCTAGTCGACAACGCGGCTGTTTTGTTAGTATCGGATCTACCCCAACCTTCAGGAATTGCAACATAAATCTACGTCGGAAATGGATACTTTATTTTGCATCACTGGTTTCCATATACTGCGATATAAGCAAGGATATTATTTTTCATGTTCGTTCCAGAAAACGTTTGTAACCACATCTGTTTTTATTTTAGTAAAATATAATAGCAACATGTAATTTTAAACATTTTCTAATTCTATGTAGTAGGAGTTCAAACTTTAGGTTGAGGTAATTAGAATTTATGTGCAGAATGTTTGCCGTTTCCACGGCGCGTAGTACAAATACTTTAACAATGAATTCGAGGATCAATGAAAGAATTTGCGGATTTAAGCACATTGCGCAGCTCCTTGAATGCTTAGTTCCATGTCTTCGTGAGCCCATAAATTGGACTAGAAGAACGTTGGCAGAGACGTCGCTTGGAATTCAACCAAATTTAAATATCCTTTCTGAAATCATAAAGATCACATTACGTGTGACAAAGCACACTGCATCGACTGTTCCCTTGCTTCAACAACTTGCAACAATTAAAGTTACGGGCGCATGTTATTGTGTCACGTCTTGAGTTTGAAATTACACGTAGAAAATACATGTAGAAAACTAAAATCTTCACTGAGAAGCGTCGGTTGTCGCATTATGAACATTGCCCAGGGGCAAACGAGATTTCGGACCTTACTTTACAAGTAACATCATAATTAAATTTCGAAAACGAAACAATCATTTTTGTACAACCCAAATATCAACAAACTAAAAAAAACACCAATTCAATATGCGGCAGTCAAAAGGATTGTTTTATTCAAATTCGAAATCAGCGAATCAAAGTTCAGGGCCAGAGTAAATGGATTAGAGATTTCACAATGGAAATAACGCTTAAAATAGATATTGCTAGGCATTTATAGCTTTTTATTTACTTCTACATTTTATTCTACTTGTGATATGAACAAAAAATCACTAAGTAACTAAGAAGGTAGAGTCCATTTCCGCTCCAATCGTAATTGTTTCAATGTGTGAGAGGAAATACATATGACAATTATTACTTATGTGCATGTGTCGATTTTATTGTAAACTTGAACGACTAATGACAATGATTACCTTGTATGTGAGCGTAAACACATAGGAGGATTTTACGAACTCTACGATATATACATCTCATGATGATTTGCACACAATATTCTAATTATAATTTATACTTCAAATAAATATGCCCACATTTTCCTCAAGCAACGTAGACATTTTCTCAAATCCCCAGAGCTTAGATGTGACTTCGATTGGAAATTTATAAATACTTGATAACTACGGTCTTTAGTTTTATTAATTTCGCTTTTATAAATTTAGCGCTGCCACCACTGCAAGTAAAGGAATTGTTTTGATTGACTTTGTAAAGTAATTAACTACGGACAGAGTTGGGTAATGAGCCACTGTTTCAAAGACGGAATACTTCAAGTTCTTCCTAAGTATCATAAATATGTTTAAAGAAGATTTCGCTTAGCAACGGATGGGTGAAGCCGGCTCTCCATTTATTGCCATAAAATGCAGATTTAATATTAATTTAGCTAATCTTAAATACACAAAATATCCCTAATGGTTTGATAAAGTATTCCTTCGCAACTTTTTTGTACTAACTTTGTTTGCTATTATCTAAATAGAAAAGTTATTTTATATACATTTTAATTAAAGATCTCAATATGTAGGTATTGCAATGTTTAGATTTTATGTTATTAGAAAGTCTAGTTTTTATTTACTTGCTCTTATATTTATTTAAACGTTCAAACATATTTTTAAAAAACATCAATAAATTTTGATAAAACTAAGTTATGTTAGTAACGATATTATGTCGTACCTAATCATTGTTAAGCATATTATCTTCTATCAATTTTATATTCTAATTTTATTGACATTTTTGTAGGTAGACATACTCAACTTAAAAGTCCCACTAATATATACCAACTCAACAACAGTCTAACTGTATAGCGGATATAACATATACCATAAAAAAGGGGGTCGTTTTTTGGCAGTAAAAGCTGAATACAGTGAGTTTATTTGCTTGTTTATGTAGTAACTTTTTCAAGACCTTAACAAAAGTTGCAAATAGCATTTGCATAAAATATGAATGGAAAATCGCGTATTGAGAAGAACTTATCTGAGTTTGGCCCTTATTTTGTATATATACAACTTCATTCATCACAAACAAAGAACTTGAACTTTCAGGAATATATCATATTCCATTCTAACTGGTTAAAATTTCCCTAATTAATTTTCGAGTTCAGTTTTCAGAGTGAAAACGTTGAAGATAATAATGTTTTGACCAAACCATCATCCTAAATAAGGGTTATACTTTCCTTTGACGTACCTATATTCATTAATGTTTTGAATTTGAGTTTGATGTTTGTTTGTTTGCGTCGTAACGGCCAAACCGACCTGGATTAAAACAGTGTATTTTTTATTCGTATATCGAGCGAGTAAGCTTGGGTTGCATATATGTTTGAATGTTTATTATTTATTATGAAATATTAATATTTAAAATATGCTCTTATGTTTACAAATTAAAAATAGTAGAAGTATAATTTCTAATAAAATAAACCTATTGTGTAATAGCTTATTTAAATTTACATACAAAATATATAAAGCCATATAAATTGCATAATATTTCAAGCTTCTTAAAGTAATTATTATTAGGTTTCCATCTTGCTATGGAAATTGCATTTAATTAGGATCCGATTGACAGCTATCGAATCCGCTCCGAGATGCCTATGATAATGTTACTCGAGATATTAATTTAGAATGCAATATACAATAATATGCAAGCGTGTCTGATATTTGAACAAGCACGAAAGTCGACTAATAATTTGCAGTTAGCATTATTTATAAGTATACTAGCTTTTACTAAGATTCAGGAAATTTATTTTGCAACTTTATCTTAAACCACAGAAATTCCTAAAAACCAAAAGAAAATTTAGGGAAAAAAAGTAGCCGTTCCAAGATTTCAAACTATCCCTATATGAAATTTCAGCCCAGTGGTTTGGCCGTGATAACTTCACAGACAGAGTTACTTTCGCATTTATAATATTAGTATATATTGTCAAGGAAGTAATCCTATAAGGATTCCGTTTTTCGTTTAGAGTTACGGAACCCTCAAAACAAATAAATATAGACAACTCAAAGAAATGAGATTAATATAATGCAAGATTCTGAATATTTTCCCAAAGCTTACATAAACTTCTGAAAACCTGTTTTATTCATGTTTTGTGTAAATTTTCTTCTAACTCCTTAGTCAAAGTTGATTTGATGTTTACTTTCAGTAATTGCTGTTAGTTTCAAGTAATTTTATGTAACAATTAATTAATTTTACAAAACAAACCGATAAAGCCTAGATGCGGTATTAATTAAATTTTTAGAATAAAGTGAAAGTTTATGAACGTAATGCTATTTACTTAGGACCGGAAGAGCAAAATTGCGGTATTACGGGTATGGTGCTGGAAGTTCGTAGCCATGTTTATGTAGTCATAACGGATTTATTACCATAATTTTAATTGAAATCGTGAAAATCATCTAATTACGGTCAACGTTAGTTCAGAAGTCATCTGCGTATATTTTTTTATGTATGACCGCGCATATCATTTTACCTGGTGATTCTACTGTGTAAAGAATAGTCCTAAGTTTTATTTGTGTAGAACTAAAAGTTCCTTTATAAAACTTAAAAAAAAAGAATATCGTCTCTTGACTTTTCGATTGATCGTAACATTTCCGTCAGTTACCTTTTAAGTTTTTAAATGTAATTATTATAACTATTATCCTCACAAAGATGATTTTGAACAGCAAAGAGTTGGTAGCCCAGATTTAAATGAAAACAGACGAAGAGGTCCGTATTAGTCTACATAATATCAGAAGCCGTGTTGGCCGAGAGGGAGTTACCTCGACTTTCAATCTGAAGTTTTGAATCCCGGCGTGCATCAATGGATTTTTCTGTTCGAAAAAATTATATGAGCATGAAAAACACGTGCTCAAAACGGTGAAGGAAATAATCTGAGGAAACCAGTTAGTATTCATATAAGCGGCGATGGGCTTGCAACCTGTCACGTATGGAATGCTAACTACTGCAAAATGTGGGCATGTGCCAAATATAATGTTTGGACGTGCCTGTGACAACCTTCACTAGACATCTTCAAAGGATCTAAGCGTCTGGAGATCTGAGAGGATGTCTACCTTACTTGGGGATTACAGTCGTGATCCTATTTTTTATTTATTTTTTATACCTAGGTAGTCAGTAAGAGTAACAGCGCTTAAATATTCGAGTTAGAAAATGTCGAGCTCTGTGTCTCTTGATTTCTATTGGACAATTGGACATATTTACGCATAGACCTTTCATAATTCGGTAATTTAGCACAACAACCTTCCCAATATTACCTTTGCAAATCAAGCGGAGTCTGCAAAAGCTCTGTGATTGTGTCTTATTGGTCCCTAATTACAATGGCGCGATAGACCATATTGTGTTGTTTATGAGTTCAGGGGTGAAGCTATAACTCCTCATTAATGTCGCTAAGGCTTTGGTCAGAGAGGTTTCTTTATGACGTCATAAAAGTAACCGTTTCTGACAAAAAGAAAATAAAACGCCAAGTATGAGTCGGACGGTAGGTGACGATGGTGACTGAAATTATAATAAGATGGGTCGTTGAGACGTTACTCGTATAATGAATTGAATTGAGATCACAAGTCCAAATATAGTAGACATCTCGCGTCTCTGGCGCACAGATCCTTGAATATGTTTAAAGGGGGTAGTCAGACCTAAATAGTGTATGTAGACTACTCTCGAAAACTGAAGACAAGTACAGCTACACCTACCAATGCCCTAAATAAAAACTAGTAAAAGTGTTTCAACCTGAAGAATGTTCAACTTATGACTGTTTTTTTATCGACTTTTTATCGATAAAGGGATATCGTTATTATATCATATGTATGTATTTACAAAAAAAAAAAAAAGTATATAAGTATTCTATCAGTTATCTGGTTCCCATAGTACAAGCTATGCTTAGTTTGGGGCTAGATGGCGCTGTGTGATAATGTCCACCAATATCTATCTATCTATCTATCTATCATTTTTCGGAATGAGAAGAGCATTGCCAAAAATGTATCACTCTTGTTTAGTTTTTTTTGGTGTGTTCGATCGATGGTACATAGTCTGAACATTCATTTTCAACTTTCAAGAGAAGTCTAAAAACACCCTGTTTTTATCAATTCTACTATTATGGTAAATCCTAAAGTTTGCGAGGGTGTATGGATATTTGTGCATCATTAACGCCTAAACGAATTTGGATGAAACTTCGAAATATACATAGCTTATGCCCTGGAATAGCAAACTGCTACTTTTATCCACGTAACACGCGAGCAAAAACCGCTGGCGGAATCTAGTAAATTATAAGTTAGTTAATTTATGAATAACCTATAAAACAATGATGCTGTTATTTTACTAGTAAGATTTCCACGCGTGATGTTCTGGTGCTATATCAAATAAAACCGGCCAATTGCGAGTTGGACTCGTGCACAAAGGGTTCCGTACCATTATCTATAAAAAACAGCATAAAACACGTTTGTTGTATGAGAGCCCCACTAAGATATTTATTTTATTCTGTTTTTAGTATTGTTTTTAGTTATGTTGTTGAACCGGCAACAGAAATATATAATCTGTGAAAATGTCAACTGTTTAGTTCATGAGATTCAGCATGTAGGAGAAGTAACTTAATTTCATGCTTGTAGCACATCCTCAAAGTACTTCAGCGCGTCTAGTTTTTTTCCCTACGCTAAAAACAACGTTGTTTTTCTAAATCTCAATAGACTACTGTACGTGAATCCAATAATCTTCAGGAAGTGCTCTCAAAAGTGGAGTCGACAAAAGCAATAACATTAAGACGAGTAATACATTTTTTTGATGAATGCAGAATCGTTTTTTTTTCAAATACCGCAAAACATACAGTATTGTTTTTATGACAAAGAAAACTTAAGGATTCAATGTAGATAACTTATAGATAGAAACACGATTGGTGAAACTTTTATCGATAGATTTATTTTCTTGGCTCTTCTAAAACACTAATTTCATTTTACTCAAAGCTATGAATAGCTAAACAGTTCATTTTTATATAATTCGTTAGATAATAATCATAAAAAGAAGACAGTTTCTTTGATTTTCAAGATAATGCGGTTTTATCACTTTATTTTGTCTAATCAGGGAAGACTCAGCCCATACAAAGAAACAAAAAAATCAAGTATATCATTAAATTCGTAATCTTAAAAACCCCTGACGCTGAAGTCACGGGATGTCAAAATCTTGAATCGATCAGACCAGGGCCAAATGTGGCTAAGACGGCCCAATGTGGCTATACTTACGCATCCAATGCCAGCAGGTGCCTAAACTGTATTAAAAGCGTAGGTATTATGCCGTATTATTTAGTACCAATAACATTGGTACCAATATTATGGGTTCTAAATAATATTCAATACTACGTTCAATACTAGGTACTAAATGATATTCATATTATACCACGATAATTTACAAAATAGCCCCACAGAATTTGTAACGATCAGAGAAGTTGCTCAAATCGCTGCAACAACTAAAAAAGAGTTGATTATCTTCAAATTGAATTTTGAATTCAATTGAATTGACCAGATTTTCTTTAACTATAATTACTCGTATAAACATTTTCGATCAAGTCACCCTCTAAACAAAAAAAAACTTAATCAAAATCAGTTCATACGTTTATGAACTTTGATACTACAGACAGACACACAGATACGACTACAAGCCCCTCTTTATGGGCCCGACCCATATACAAATAGCTACACAAAAATAGCCCCTAGCTACAAATAGCTTAATATAATAAATTTGCAATAAAGTAACGACTTTCTAACTAATTATGTACCCCTATCTTAATAGAGATAACTTAGAAATGCTAATTAGTGCAAACGGTTATACGCCAAATGTAATGTTTGGACTTGCCTCTGACTACTCCATTTAGACATCTTCGATGATCTGAGCGGCTCACTGATGATCAGATACAAAATATCTACCGTACTTGGGAATCACAGTCGTGATCCTATTTAAATACATACATATTGGCGGACTTTACACACAACACTATCTAGCCCCAAACTAAGCAAAGCTTGTACTATGGGAATCAGATAACTGATAGAATACTTATATAATTTTTTTTTTGTAAATACATACTTATTATACATAGTAACACCCAGACACAGAACAAACATCTATGTTCATCACACAAATGTTTGCCCTGGGTGGGGATCGAACCCACAACCTACAGCGTAGAAGGCAGAGTTACTACCAACTAAGCTGTGATTCATTTTTAATTTTATCTTATCTCTATAACTTCTATCTACGAGTATAAACGGAGATGAGTAACGGTAAGCCTTGGTTAGTTTAGTAACCAACTGGCTGCTAAACTAGGCTCAAGGGATTAATGCACACTTGCTACCACGATTTTAGCACAGTTAGTATAATTACTTTTTAGTTCGTGTAAAATTCAGAAATATGCTTTCTGTTTACACTTTTTAATCAATTATTCACGGCAAGGGACTAATTCTGTTGCTAGCGAGTCTTGACTTTTTACAACAAGTGTATCAGAACTTGTATTTGCCTTATGGACCTAAAGCGCGAATCAGATATCGAATGCGAAATTAATGGTATTTTGGCCAGATGTAGGAACTCCCAACTTATAATTGTTTTCCAACTAGCTATTTATTACAAATAAACTAAAGCTAAAAGCTAATTACGCATATAGACGAAACTATCACACCTTAGGAACCTATACAATGTTTTTCCGATAATCTAAGCGATTCCAATCAATTGTTTTGCGAGCTGTTCTCAGTATCATTACAATTTATGTACAATAAGAATTCTCTGAAAACGTATCCAGGATATCGTTTTTACGAGTATATTGAGCTCACTAAGCCAAAGCTAATATTGGAACAGCGTAATGTAATAGAATGTAAAAACATGGTTCTATTTGAACATGTTCGCAGAAGCGTGACACGTTTTACAAATAAAACCGTTGTAGCGGCCACTGTTCTGTCACTGCAAATTGGATTGACTCCACCAGATAGAAGTATACGAACCTCCCTGCGGTGCATTTAGGGCCGCAAGACGGAAACATTTCACTAGCTCTCTGATAACGCGGTTAATCTACTTTTATCCGCAAATATATTCCGCATGCTATTAAAGTTGCAATGTATGTATTTAACTACGTATCTATTTTTGAAACAGTTATCTTCAACCGATTGAGCTGAAATTAAGCATAGTTATGTAACTTCGGTGACAATGTAATAACAAGGTAACCAGCGAGCTGACCTGATGATGGAGTCGGGAACTGATCACTCACAACGGAACTTCTTAGTAAATACTTCGATTGAGTAAAACCTTTGCATTCTTGTCAAGTTCCGATGACAAATGTTATATGATGTGACGCGCGACGCGACGCGATGCGCGCTGATGCTCGATCGTTGATTTAAGAAAAGCTTTTCACTGTAATAAAATTTCAACAGAAAACTTATTTTTAACTAGCACTTCGTGTGACGTGCACCATTTGAATTCAAACTTGATAAAGCTAAGAGTATGAGTGGTATTTTTATGTAGAAAGATATTATAGCGGGTTTTATAGACCATGAAATTGCAAGCAAAGTTTGCTAAAAGAATCGTTCCAGTCAAGTGAGTTCGACTTGCTTTACTCGCCACAGATCTCTTCACTCAGCCGCACTCATAAGGTCGTTTTGTTTTAGGATCTGTAGCTTAGAAAGCCACGAGATAACATTCTGTTATCATTAGTTTATCACTTTAGCAGTAATATTTACATAAATAAACAATATGAAGCCTATTTGAGAAAGAGCATGTGCCTCTGAATAAGCAAAACAGTTAGGTCTGTTAAGTGCGCTCACTTATTTGCAATGCGCAGGACGGTGTAGTTCAAACAAATCGTTGTGCAGATCCCTCCAGCTAAAGCTGAGTAAATTGTCGACATAAAACGTTATGAGAAAACGTTTTCACCGCACGAGGCTGCCTTCAATCTCTTGTTGCCGTATTTTGCATTTGGAGTGTACGCTACTAACTGGAGTTCTCCGCCTCTCGGGCTGAATGACCAAACTGAATTTGACGTCTTCAAAAAAAAAAAAATGATAAGAAAATAACAGAAAAAGAAAAGAAAAAGATATTTTATTCTTATTCGTGTACTTATCCAGTCACAACACACTACACAACATACACATAAATAAAAAACAGATACACATAATGTATTTAAACTTGACAGATGTTTTATAACTCTTGTTGACTAAAATACATAAAGCAAACTGACTTGGTTCGAAATGTAAGCTAAATAACGACTCTGACTCTTTATGTGTCAGAGGAAATTTGCATACAAACAATAAAAAAAAAAAAAAAAAAAAAAAGTATATTCCTAAAGTTTCCCTTAAATTAAATTTGCTTGGACGCATAGTAATAGTAATGGGATCACGACTGTAATTCCCAAGTACGGTAGACATCCGCTCAGATCTCTTGAAGAACCTTGAAGATAGATCCTAGTCAGAAGCACGTCCAAACATTACATTTGGAACATGCCCACATTTTGCAGTAGTCAGCATTACACACGTGACTGGTTGCAAGCCCGTCGCCGCTTACAAGAATACTAACTGGTAGCCTCACGATGTTTTCCTTCACCGTTATAAGCACGTGTTAATGCGCATATAATTTTTTCGAACAGAAAAATCCGATGATGCACGGTAGTGATTCAAAGTTTCAATCTCGCGACCTTCGGATTGAAAGTCAAGGTATCTCCCACTCGTATATAGATTGTTTAGAATTATCTAAGTTAGTAGAGTTATAATCTATCGACAACCAATGCGCAATAAGTTATCTTCGTGGCTATAAAACTTAATGGGTAATAAATGCTGTATGTTTTAGTTTGTTTCATAATACTTTACATTATATTCCACTGGGTGTTCCGTGTGCAACATTGTTTGCGTGAAACGAATACATTTTATTTCATATTTTTATTTATACAGTAGATACAATATAGAAAAATAAGTTGTAACTTCCGTCACTCTGTTGACTCGTCGTCACTCGTTCAAATGTCAAAGATGACACTTATTTTATTGTATAAGAGTTAGTTTTTAATCAATGGTCAATTTGAATGATACGATACGATATAATGATTCGTGCTAGCCCCCCAGATAGGAAAGGAAAGACTTCATTTACAGGTTCTATTTACCTAGCTGTATAAAGCTCTGGCTCGAAGATAAAACCAAAGTTGTGGAAATCCATTGTCACGCAATAATCAATGAATGAAGTTTCGGTGTAGGAGTTAAAACTTAACTATCGTTTTCATATCAGATTCTGATTGTCTGTCGCATGTCGAATAACTTTCAAAGAAAAACAAAACAAGGATTAAACTTCGGCAACAATTCTCAATTTACATTGGTTAGGGGATCCATGCCTACCCTTTACAATATATCTATGTATATTGTAAAGGTAGGCATCTAACTACATACAATACTTATAATATTTTACCTTCTATTGCTTATTATTCCTTGGTTTCATTCGTATTATATACGATTACATATTTATGACGTATTAATAGGATTTGAATAATAATATCCTATGATATAACTGAATTCTATAATACTGATTTTTCATAAGCAAAATCGTAATGACCTACGTACTTACATCATATTTACGAAAGCTACTTGTGATTGCATATCGTTGATTTTGACAGAAATTAAGTAAAACTTAGCGTTGGTTGCAAAATTATTTCTTGTAACATCAAAAATGTTTAACGAATTCTGTAGAGCACCGTCACAATTTATTTATGATAATTTTACACTTGATATAAATGAGCATTCTTAAGGTTTCTGTAAAACTAGTAAAACTCTGCTGAATGTCATTCACAGAAGTTGCAACGTTAATCAAATAAATTTTCTAGTTTTGCATTAAGAGATCAGCATAAATTAAAATAACTCTACTGAAATTTCATTAAATTCTTGTATTATTCAATGTTATTCATTCTAATTTGTCACTTAAGTTCTTAGATTTACTGAACCAAATCCTATCATCGTTTTTACATTATGTCACAATTGAACGCAAAAGAAAACTAAAAATAAGCAGACTGAGATACGACTGAAGATTTAATTAAACTAATAAATTACCTCGGACGTGGTGGAAGCACTTATCTGTTCCCACTTGCCCCACACACACCGCAAAGTGAATCCTCTTAATTGCACAAAAGTAATTGGAAATTTTCGCCACATAATGTAAGGAAGGGAAGGACCGAGTGGATTGCACTTTTAAAGAAGCAGCCGTGAACCGTTCATTAAGATTTGAAGTTTCGATTAAAATAAAAACTTTTTGCCCCGTTCCTTAGTCTGTGGTCGCATTGTGCTCGTAAAGTTGGAGCGTCGACATCTTGCGGTTTTATTATATTGAATTCATAAAATGTTGTATCTTGAAACGTGGAGCTATGCAAAAGTTTATTGCATTATTTATAGAAAAAAGTGATTTCATAAGCCTTCGTCTAAAAAGAAAAAAAAACATAGCTTTACAAAATACAGTTTGAGGTTGTTATGCTGTAAAAATAAAACATGTTTTTTTTAATTATAGGAAAACTTACAGCAAACACAGGAATATAACACAGAAATAAAATGTACCCATCATGATGTAGTTGCAAAGTATATCAACGAAATGTTGTCAGTGACTGTTTATATAGAGTCACAGCGTTTTCTATTCAAACTCCTAACGGCACATGAGTACATAAAGACAACAGAGAAATGTAGCGCATCTGCAACATCAGAACATTTATTCCACCCGCCCATTAGCGACTCGACCACGCGAGAACAAATGTGCCCCAGTTCACTTGGCGAGTCGAATCCGAATATTTATTTCAGGAGTTTCTAGAGATGGTGTAAATGGAGCTATCCGGAAATCGGATTATAAATCAGGCGTTACGCATCCGGGGTCCGGACTCGCAGTTGGGTGCAAGTTGGCAGTTGGCAGGACACGGCAGGGTGCGGTGCCCGTGTCGCAGAGATGCATCGTGGCCGTGGGCGCCACGCCAGATACGTGTACACTACTATTGCCTGCAAAGGTAACTTGCCATTTCTAAACAAGTATTGCATGCACGCGATATTTCATTGTGGGCGGCCAACAAAAGCCGTGTTGATAAAGAACCAGTCGAGGGTTAGCAAAACAAACTTCTCAATGATCTTCCAGTAAGTAATAAATACGACTTACCAATCTTTTGCAGTGACTCAATTTGATGATACTCATAGGACTGAACGAACCGTCTCTTGTGTCTTGTCTAGGCAACATAGTATTCTTATGTCGTAGATCTACCTTTATCTTGAGATCTAATAAACAATGCTCCAACTTCTATCCCGTCGAAATCATGTGTTGAACTTCAATTATTGGATAATAATAAAAATAGCAAATTATAGTGTGTGCAATACGGTTCGGAAGAGGGAAATGTTGAATAAGATAACAAAGAAAACGCAAGCACTATGAAATATGCAGGCGTGCGCAACACAAATTGCGCTAACTTGAGAACGAAATGCAAAACTTGAACGTCTCGCGGAGTCCAAACGCAAGTCAAGTGTGGCGCGCCTGTTCTGTAAATAGAACGGACTTGGGTGACTTGCTAACTCGAAACTCACAACGCTGTTACTCGGGAGCTCACACACGAGCAATGGAAGTGTAGCAAAATGCAAATACAAACGTTTTTTTGACGATGGTGTGGAGGTAATTTTATTTCTGATAAGTTTATTTCCAGGAAGATTACCTTATTTGTCCTGAAATACACGTTCTTTATTTGCAGAAAGAAATAAAATCGAATATCAATAAATATTATAAAACCTTACCAAATCGATGGTCCTAGAAACTTATGGAAAGTAAGAAAGCAGTTTCGATGACTTTCATCCCAACGGGGTGAACACATTTTGTATGACAAATCTTTAAACTTGGCTTAAATATTCTTCAATACAAATAATAACAGACCAATCAATGGGATTTTCTTCCCCTAACTACCCATAAAACTGAAAGGTGTCAGAATTGAAAGTTAGAGAATTGTAGTGTCATTTCTTTTTAGTAGTTATATGTAGGGATGCATTGAGTAAAGAATCCCTAAAAAATCGATCTCTAAGGATGTATGAGTGGGAATTGATCCTGTTTCAAATAAGTTACAGCGAACAAAGTCACGAGGATTTCAACTAGTGCGTTTATTTTTTGATATAATACTAATATTAGAAAAAGGTGAAGTTTGCTTCTGACTTTGTTTGGATGTAGGAGGTAATCTCCGGAAGTACTGATCTGATTCTGAAAATTCTTTCACTGATCGAAAGTTAAACAATATCCCTGAGTGCTGAATGCTGAATGATCAAATGTTCGTTATTTTTATTGATCTTTAGAGCGACAACGTACAAGCGTAAGCTACCGATCACCTTTCTCGGATACTTTTCTTAGTATTACTGTGAAGCAATTTTCGAATCTTTATATAGAAATGTGTTGAAAAGATTTGAGTTTTCACGACAGAAAAACTTTATGCACTAGAAAATTGTTGGTGCAAAATATTTGGTTACACGCTACACTAGACAGCATGTACCAACCACGTTTTACATATAAAACTCTTGTATTACTTACAGACTGATCTATCAACGCGCAGTCAAATCACAGGACCTTTAGAATTTTTATCAAATAAAAATATTTTTTTGGAAAAATAAATGTATTTATTTTTTCTAATAAATAAATTAATTAATTTTCTGTATTTCTTCTGTAGGGTTGCACTAAGTAAGGAATTCCTGAGGGGTGCAAATCTATTTGAAATAATTCCACGTGAACGAAATCGCAAGAGTTTTCTCTAGTTATGTATTAATTGAAACAATAACAAATGAAGAAATAGTAGTACCTTGTGCAGGCAACAATGCGATACCTAGCCCGCATGTGTACGCGCTTTAGATAGATAACTAAACTGTCATTGCGGATGCAAAATGACTACAGTGCGCTGGGTCCCTAGAGGGCTTATTCGGCTTTATGTTTGACCTGCTTCTACCCGCGGCTTCATACGCGTGGTACAGTCAGCAAAGAAAGTTGGTCTCGATAACATCTGAACAACATTTTTTTCCATATATACTCGTAACTAACCAAAGTAACTAACTTTTGTAAATATTTTAAGATTGTTTTGTACTTTACTTTAGTCAGTTATTCTAATCTATACCTACTAATATTATAAATGCGAAAGTAACTCTGTCTGTCTGTCTATCTGTGATGTTATCACGGCCAAACTGCTGGATTATGCCGATTATGATGAAATTTCATTAGACATAGTTTAAAGTCTTAGAACGGGCATAGGCTACAACGGACATAGGCTATAACGGCCATAGGCTACTTTTTCCCGAAAATTTTCTCTTGGTTTTCAAGAATTGCAATATTTTACGATAAAGTCGTCAAAAATCGATTTGCTGACTCTACGCGGACGAAGTCGCAGGTAAAAGCTAGTAATATTATAAATGCAAAAGTTTGTGATGCTGTTTGTATGTATGTGCCTCAATCAGGTTTAAACGACAGAACGTATTAAGATGAAATTTGCTGTAGATGTAAACTATAACCTCAAATAAAAAATAGACTACTTTTAATATACAGAAAACATCCCCAAAATGAGCAAAAAACGTGCAAAGTGCAAAAAAAAACTTACATCAGTTTTGACGACTGAATGATACACATTCTACGAAAATATTGAACCTGGTTACTATTATGGTAATTCGTAATTTATTTTATCAGAACAAGGTTTTGTACAAGTAAATTTAGACAAGACAACGTCTGTCGCGAGCCAGCTAGAATATTATAATGGAAAGTAATGTCGTTGGTGTTATTAAAATGAATTATAGTTCACCCAGTTGCTGTCTGTACACGGTACGTATAAAAAGTAGCTTATGCTATTCCAGATCACTATGTATATTATGTTCCGATTTTCATCGAAACTCAACGGATTGAACAATAACATAAAAACCCACAAACTTTCGTGTATGTGTAGGTTTGTACCGATAGTGTGTTTTACTACAACGCGACTGCCATGTAACGCCTGTACCCTATAGAAGTTTTGAAATATTATAAATATATATAATCTTAACTATAAGTAGGGGGATATTGTGGAACCAAGTTAAACACAGATTTGAGTAAAAATACCTACTAATATGATAAGGAAAAACGTGCCTACGACAAAGCTACGCTTCGTAGGCCTTTCTACGACATAGGTCTACGTATACAGCTTCTACGAATAGGAACTTCTAGTGCAAGAATTTGAATAATTTCTATAATATAGCAAATAGCTATGATTTTTCTGGCATGAAACCATTTTTGATGCCACAAAAGGCACGTTCAGTTGTTTTCAACAAATGTTTTTAGTTCTAGGCTACCATTAAAACCAAAAATGAAAGTCTTACTTTTTTTCATTTTCACTACAGCGCTCAACGTGTCCCAGTTCTTTGAAGCTATAGGTACCTACCTAGCGTATACAAGCGACGTCAATTACAATGAAATATTTTATTAGAGTCCATTTAGTCTGTTTTAAAGGCTGTCAGCATCACATAACTGCCATTTTAAGGGGCTCCCAGTCGACGATTGCTCTTTTTCCAAACGAAAAATAAAATACTTCTGAACAAGCCACATCTCCTATTTTTATAAGTATATTACTTCAGGTTCCTACCTACATTTCTATTAAGCTGAAAACATAATAGCAGAAACTTTTCACGATAAAGATATTATTTCAAAATGATACGTTTTAGAATTTATGATCGAAATATTTTATATACCTACTATTAAAATCAACTTGTGATTTATTGTTAAAGATAGGTAATATGTAGATCTACAATTCTATTAGAATAGATTTTTGATAAGTAATTATACATAATTTATATCATTAATTTATTCGAAAAGCTAAGGCGGAGCACGCATCGCCCATGGCTCAGTCAGTAGTCAGTACCCCTGTGACTACTGTCAGAGACAGACGTGTGTTTGACGTCATTGCAGCGGTCGGAAAGATTATTTACGAATTGAAAAAAGATGGGTAATATTTCAAAAAAAACTACTAACTATTTTAACAATTTTACCTATCTACGTTATCTTTGATAATCTTGTGAAAAATATTAGGCAAAGAAAACAGTAAGTACTTACATAACTACATACTTTATCATACATACATACATTTATACATAAAATCACGCCTGTTTCCCAAAGGGGTAGGCAGAGATCACGGCTTTTCACTTGCTACGATCCAGACATACCTACTTCTTTAGCATTCACTCTCATCATATTCCTCATGCATGCTCGTCGGTTTAGAGTACTCTTGACCCGGCTTTTTTTCAAAACGTTTCCAATATGGTCCAGGAAAATACGCCGAGGTCTTCCTCTTCCAACGCTCCCTTTCACACTCGCCTTATATACCTGTTTTGTCAATATCTTTCTTCATTCATTCTCTCCACATGCCCAAACCATCTAATCATCCCTTTCTCAATCCTCTTTCACTTCACAACGTTTTCTTGGATAAATTGTAGGGAAAAATTCTGGAAAAAATCTGGAACGACCAGTCGGATTTGCGTATAACTTTCTCGAAGGATGATAGTTCAGCATCATCACTAACACTTCTAACCATAGCAAAACCCGCAGTTGAACAAAATAGGTACGTATGAATAATAATAATATATTCAGCGGGTTATATAAATCCCAAGATTTTAGTAAGAATCGGTTCAATGATCCTGTCATTTTTGTTACATAATGTTCAAAGAACATGGCGCATACATAACAGACTACGTTTTGGTGGCTGATTGTGTTCTAATAGGTATATTACCTATTACCCGCCACTCTGTGACACAGAGCAGAGTCCCGCCAACCGCCGAACACGCAAGTTTTTTAAAAAAATTACTTTGACAGACAAAGAGTTTTTACTTCCTATTCTACCAAGGAGTATTAATGCCACCTGCTTTATTACGTAGGGATAGTTCATCACTACATAGTACCTATAAAACAAAGTCGCTTTCTCTGTCCCTATATCCCTATGTATGCTTATATCTTTAAAACTACGCAAAGGATTTTGATGCGGTTTTTTTTATTGATAGAGTGATTCATGAGGAAGGTTTTTATGTATAATACATGCTTAATATAGTAGAGAAATACTGATAATTTTAGAGGTTTCTAATGTGATGTCGTAAATAAACACATTTTTTGCGCTTACATTGCAAACGCTGGCTGAACCCCGCGAGATATATCAAAATAATGTACCTACACCTGTACTACAGTAATTGTAAACGTCTACAAAAAAGTCCGCGATGGTATTTTACGCACAGCGAAGCGGGCACGGGTCAGCTAGTTGATTTATAGTTTTTATTTATTTCGAGTTTTACTTAGAGATACTGTCAGATAATTTATGATCACGCGACTATTATTGTAGGTATACCTACTATCACAAATAAGAAATGCTTAGGTACTTCTGCTCCTCGTTGGCCTTGCGTCAAACAAGGTGGAATATAAATAATGACATTAGCCTACAATCATACCTTTGTGAAAAAATATCGATAAATCTACGATCGTACAATAATTATAAAAAAATATGGCATAGCACAGAAAATATTTATTTTTAGGGTTCCGTACCCAAAGGGTAAAATCGGAACCCTATTACTAAGACTTCGCTGTCCGTCTGTCTGTCACAGGGCTGTATCTCATGAACCATGATAGCTAGACAGTTGAAATTTTCACAGATTATGTATTTCTGCTGCTAATATAACAACAAATACTAAAAACAGAATAAAATAAATATTTAAGGGGGGCTCCCATACAACAAACTTGATTTTTGCATTCCAGCGCCATCTAGTTTCATGTGATGTTACTACGTTAATATAAGTACTTTTCGCGATCTCATGCGACCGCTCGGGGTTTGAGAGGTAAGATGAAAGAGGTTTGTAATTCCGCTGGCAGGTGGCGCTATTTTACCACTATCGGTAAAGTTAGTCGGTAAATAGATGGTACTTCACATGATCGACTAAAAAGTTTGAAATTGAATTATTGAATTCATGTAGTTAGGTAAATAGGTACCTAGGTAGATATTATTAATTTCAAATTAATTTCGAGTTAGTAGACGGGTAGTAGTAATTTTATTAGTAGTTTTTCATTGACAAGAGATACATTGTACTGTAGTAGACATAGCAAATCAGTTATTTTATTGCTAAATTGTTAGCAGTTAATATTTTTGATCCTATTATAGCAATTATCATCATTTAACATTGTCATCGGAACTTGACAAGAATGCAAAGTTTTTACTTATACGATTTTTTTACAAAGGAGTTCCGTTGTGAGTGTCTGTGAACAGATTCTGACTTCATCATCAGAACAGCTCGCTGTCACCATATTATTGTATTGTGACCAGAACTAAAAGATGCAAAATCTCAGCTCAATCGGAAATGGTCGAAAAATAACTTGCAATTATTGAAAGTTACAAAAAAACAAACAAACATTATACTAACAGTGCTAGTCAATAATAAAACTTGTACAAAAGGACAGTTTTTATTCTGGGAAAAATAAGTTGTGGATTTTTACCATCATATTAAAAATTATTCAAACGCTAGAGCTTGGGCTGCGACACAGATTGGAAAATAGTTATTACGAGCGGTGGACTACATGTTTCAAAGCGGCGTTGCCGCTCTGTGCTTTTGCGTCACGCGGCTACAGGCGACGTTGCCAGCTCTCCAAGCGGGAGAGAGCTTATGACAGTTATTGGGATTTCTGGATATATGCAATTTTCGTAAAATTGACTTCCCTTGACTTTTCGATTGGTCGATACATTTTTGTCGGTTTTTTTTTTAGTTTTTAACGTAGGGTGAGAGCGATGGTTGTGGGCACTATAACAACATTTTGAATTTCAAATAAACGGTTTATATTGAAAAACTGATTATAACGACGATTTTTAAACAACATAGAATAGCAAGGGTTTTTTAACAGCGATATTTATTTATTAATTATTCATATTTAAGTAAATAGACAAAACGGGAAATATTTAGTTGTGATCAATCAAATCTAGAGGTATAACGCATCACAACTGTCACTAATCAAAACAGGCCATATACAAAGAATTGTATTAACTATAGATTTACTATATATATATATATATATATATATACTACTATATACTATAGAGCCTACCCGGGCTGCGAGCGCCCGCACTGCGCCTGCGACAGTTACAGCCGCACCTTCAGCACCTGCATCTTTTCGCATGGACATTGGCCAAGAATACGATAACGTCACGCAACGCGCGAAGCCCCGAAGCCAATGCCACTGCCTCTCTGCTGACATTATCCGTGAAATTATAAGGGAGGAACTAGACAGGAAATTCACTTCACAAGTCAAAGACATTCAATCTAAATTGTCTATAATAGAAGTTTCTCTTCGATCTTACCCGTCGCGTACACCAGATGGAGCAGCTATCCCGTGCTGAAAATTTGGAGATACAGTGCATCGCACTTTGATCGTAAATAAAAGTGCGTATTTCCGACCGAAGGTTTTTAAAAACGCGGGCGGGCAGTCTCTAGCCGATGACGTCACACCCCGTCACGACCGCGATCGCGACGCTCAGTTTTGTTTCGATCGTAATATCTTCTGAATGGAATGTCCGATTAATAAAAAAGCTGACCAATATCAGACATGATAACCATACCTTCGTATAAATCCTTATCCAAATAAATCATTTCATATTGAAAACTGTTTCAATACCAATATACCTATAACTTTTTGAATTACTCAAATCGGACATTCCATTCAGAAGATATTACGATCGACACAAAACTAAGCGCCGAGACCCGCGTCGCGGTCGCGGTCGTGACGATGTGACGTCATAGTGTAAGCGCTAATCTTAGAAATTCAAAAACCGGCCAAGTGCGAATCGGACTCGCGCACGAAGGGTTCCGTACCATTATCTATAAAAAACAGCAAATAAACACGTTTGTTGTATGGGAGCCCCATTTAGATATTTATTTTATTCTGTTTTTAGTATTTGTTGTTATAGCGGCAACCGAAATACATAATCTGTGAAAATTTCAACTGTCTAGCTATCACGGTTCATGAGATACAGCCCTGTGACAGACAGACAGACGGACAGCGAAGTCTTAGTAATAGGTTCCGTTTTTACCCTTTGGGTACGGAACCCTAAAAAAGGGCTTCAACTTCTCGTCGTTATAAGTATAGGTACCGCCTATCATGTTTTACAATTCATTTTTGTTTGAGTTCCGGTGTAAAAACATGAAGATATGGTTTTGTTTAGGAAACAATCTAAAATAAATTTAAAACCAATATAGCATTGAATACTGACCATTAATTAAAAATTTTTAGGAGTGACTACAATATTCACTTCATTCTGGGATGTTCCCAAAGATTCTCCGGAGAAAGCTGTGTTACTTATAAGGAAAACTGAAACTATTCAATGAAAACAAGCCTGGTGGAACAGCTGGATAATAGAAATTAGTTTGTAAACATGAAAATAAACCAGAATATTGATTATTAACACTTTATTACTTCATTTCCTTTCTAATCACATAAAGTTATCATCGCTTCTCATGGTTTTTTACAGCCAGCTAAGTAGGTAGGTATACCGGATTGAGACAATGTAGGTTGTAGGGTTTTTGTTATCCAATCTAAGTTATGTTTCAGAGTATAATAGAAGCACAATAATATAACAATATCATACATATTATAAAAACACAAAAAGTCAGAGCTCTTTCTTCTTGGTGCTTCCCTATGTAGACTATTTTTGTTCAAAAGCCCGATGAATACATCCATAAACTTTCTATAGAACCGGAGCACATAATATGACTTGAAGTTTGTATGATTATGTTGCTATTTGATGATGCTTCTCCCGGTAGTGTTTGGGTCCAGGCGCGACAAGTATATCGCAATAAAGTAAATTCCACTGCCTGCAAAGTGAACCCAGAAGACAGTGGAGCAGTACCACGCTGATTACGAGTTTCTTCTCCGCGACAGTGAATCCTTCGTCGACCTTCTGCGAGCCACGGGCTGCCCTCGACCGGCAGACAGTTGAGGCTGGCGGGACACCCAGCGCGTAACTCTTCTTCTGCTCGCTTGGCTTGTGAAACGGACTCAATATTCGCGTCATTTATTTATGCTGACCGGTGTTGTATGTATGGCATTGGTTGACTCCGCCGCGCCAAGGATTTGCGTTTTGCACTGACTTTGACATAGGTACATATAAAATGCCGGCTCTGTTTACATAAACATTTGTTCTACTTTTTTTTTATGGAGTCTGTAGTCAGTGTTACCATATTTACCGTTCCGACTTGGCAAATAGAAAATAGAGTTGGACGAGATGCCCAGACAACATTTATTTGCTGTATTTATTTGGTTATTTCATTGATTGCATGTACACAAAGTTTTTGTCTTTGAAAACCCATAAAAAAACATCCTGATTTGCCGCAGCGCGCACCTGATTAACTGACATTGACATAACACATTCCAAGTTTTTATAGTTCATCTGTCAAATCGGCATGTACCTAGCGCACTGACCTCTATTGTATAATAGAGGTCAGTGACCTAGCGAGTTGAGTAGTCACGTATGGAATGCGTAACTACTGCAAAATGTGGGCATGTGCCAAATATAATGTTTGGCCGTGCCTCTAACTACCCCCACCAGATAGTAAAGCCTATTACCAGCCTACGTAGGTACCAGAAACGCGATCTCATAAAAACTGTCGATAATATTTACGATAAGCATACGCCATCTAGAGCTTGCCGTTGTCAACTGTCAGTGTCGTTTCGGCCGCGGTTTTCAGACCTTACCGCGCCTTAACCACTTCTCACGCGACCGACGCCAACGCAATGTTTTTAAATATAGTCGGAATATAAAAAAGTGTATAAAACTGTCCGTCTGACTGAAAATAAAAGCCGTAGATTCATATATTGGAGTGTGAAATAACATATTTTACGATTGAGGAGTACACGAAAAATGAATTTCAGAAATTCAATTTCTAGGAGTTTGCCACAGGAGATGAAGTATATAATCAAGTATCAAGAATCAAGTCACATGCGTTCGCTAGTTAAAATTACGATATTTCACGCGTTACGAGTTTCGTATGTACGCTTTAATGCAGGGAAATGGCTTGAGTGTCGTTTTATTGGTTTTTAATTCCGTTTCACTGTACTAATAAAACTGCTTCAGTAATTTAATTATACCCATGTCTAATATAAACCTCAAAACAATTAACCAACGAAAATTTTAACTTCATTTAGGCTGGTGGAATTCAATTAATTTATTTTGAAAATATTCAGCCTTTTGCTTTTATTAGTAAAAACCTTATTTTGTCAAGCGGCTATTTTAAAAGTGATGCTCATCAACTTGCTCCTCGCCGAGTTGTCTTCACCCGTAAAGACTCCGCGAGACATTAACCAAGCGTCATATTCGCATTGTGACGTCATCCACCACCCCTCGTGAATTCCCGGCGTTGCCGTGCCTCTCATTGTGCCCGCCCCAGTTTTTAATCTGGAGACGTCGAATAAAAGCACAATACTCGGATACATCTTGCTCCGCATTTGTTCCTCTTTTAATCAGCGAATAGTAAGACACGAAGGTCGTAAATGCCCGTCATCTATTTCATCCATCGATATTCCATTACTGTTATCTATTTGGCTGGAAGTTACAAATGATGCAGCGAAAAAAGAGAAAGCACACGTCCAATATTAGCAGCGCAAAATTAATCTAAAGGATCTCGCTCGTCGCGCGCCGGCAACACGTCTTCTGGTGTAGGATTGTCTGCGACGGGAGGATAAATCATAGTTATATTACGGAGTCGTTGTGTGGTGGCCCGTAATATATCAAAGGGGCAGGTTCGCAGCCGTCGCAGTGCTGAAGTTTCCACCTTGCTGAGTCGGCCGCGTGATGGGAATGCGCGCAGTAGAGAATTGAGATGAATGTTGTAGCTCGCCTCCTGTGCCGAGATCGAAGCGCTCCTAGCCTTATGTTGTCGAAACTCAGCTTCGTATTATTATAGACTATTCAGCGCTGACATAGGAGTCACTACTGTGAATAATATGCCAGAGGAACTCCGATGAGACAAAGTTTTTGTAAAACCGTCTGATGTGAGCGAGCGCTTTGTATTAGCAACAAAGCACTACGGGGCCTCGACGCTAGAGCTTTTAGGCGGTGGTTATCGTACCAACCACAAATGCGAATTTACGCTTTGCATTTTGAAAAATTAAAAGCGACATTTTCAATGCAATTGCGAACGTTCTTTCCACAGTCGGCGCGGGTAATGGCCACTCCAATCCCAAATTGCGCGGTCTTTTTGTTGCCGACGCTTTTGTAAACACTTATTCGTACTACTTGTTTACATTATTCGTCCGTTCCATTATTACTTATTGAAGATACGATAGATAGACAATAATACATCTATAACAAAATCACTCAAGTTTACTGATGAAGTAACTGAGTTTCAGGTACAAAGTAGACTGTGAGTTTGTTACTCCCAGTTTATCTACCAGAGAGTTTCCAGCTTAGTGAAAGCTTAGTTTTAAGTTGAAAGCCACATAAGGGTCTTGTAACACAATTATTAGATGGTTAAGATAGTGATTGGGTTTAAGCGATACGTGTCAGAAAGTATTTCGAAAATCACTTAAGTTATATCGCCACAATATAAATACACAATAAAATCGGAACATAACCAATAAAATTTACTTCGGCTTAACTCTTATTTCGGGCATCAAATTAAAGTACAATTCATTTGGAGCCACTCTTTCAAAAGCGGCGCGTCGTAATGATGCCAATTAGTTTAAATACGCAATTTGAATAACCAGATGTTGGGGAGGGCCTGCAGAACCGCCACTCTCTCCGAAATCGCTTTCAGCCACGTGCGACAGGCGAGAGCTATGACCTCTTTAATGGCCACTAATAATAAAAGCAAACGAGCAAACGACTTGTAACAAACTGTATTATCTGCTGAAATGACCCTTAAAACGTTGGGAGGTATTGCTCTTCTATGTCATCGTCGCAATTCAAAATGCCGTAGTTAGCTTTCCAACTCATTCAGCTAGATTTGCGCTGCGTTTATTGAGTCCCCGATAGAGCCAACCAACCAAACTCAATAACCTACTTATTTATTAAAAAAGTAAATACTAATGTAAATGTATTTTAAGGTAAAGCTTGAAATTTTTGTTTTTTTTATAGGGGCTGAGTCTACCCGGAAAAAGTGATAACCGCTCTTGAAAACCATGAAACTTAAAATCGGAGACTGCCGCGGTAAAGCTATTGCATAACATTTTTTATCAACTTATGTAATTATAATTATTTATTTTAGCATTCCACACGTAACAGGTTGCAAGCCCGTTGCCGCTTTCAAGAATACTAACAGGTTTCCTCACGATGTTTTCCTTCACCGTTATAAACACGTGTAACGCGCATATACATTTTTCGAACAGAAATATCCATTGATGCACGGCCAGGATTCGATATTTACCTAACTACATGAATTCAATAATTCAATTTCAAACTTTTTAGTCGATCATGTCTGTGAAGTACCACCTATTTACCGATAGTGGTAAAATAGCGCCACCTGCCAGCGGAATTGCGAACCTCTCAAACCCCGTCATCTTACCTCTCAAACCCCGAGCGTTCGCATGAGACCGCGAAAAGCACCTATAATAACGTATTATCATCAAATGAAACTAGATGGCGCTAAAATGCGAAAATCACGTTTGTTGTATGACTTAAAAATGCGCAAATCATCGTAAAATTTCGTTACGAAATTTCTGGATTCGGTCTTCACGCTCAAGGCCCGCGATAGAAGCTATGCAATAGCTTAAAAAAACTGTATTTTATTTATGTGTACTAGCTACATAAATAAAAGACAGTTTATCTAACAAATTGTATAAAAAATAACTGTTTAGCTATTCATAGTTTTATGTAAAAACGAAATAAGATAATCGCGTAAGATAATGCAAGCAAGAACTGTCTGTGATGACTGAAGATTAAAATTTCTTCCTATTTTTTCACTCAGTAGAGTGCTGTGGAGAAATTAAATTATAAACTGCGAAATGCAGCGGAATTAATTTCAAATGTCGCCATACAGAGGTGATTGTTATGCTGAGTGCTTTGTATGCCCACACTAACTGTGTTTTTATAGAAAACTAGCGACCCGCCCCGGCTTCGCACGGGTAGCATGTTATTATACATATAAACCTTCCTCCTGAATCACTCTATCTATTAAAAAAAAACCGCATCAAAATCCGTTGTGTAGTTTTAAAGATATAAGCAAACATACATACATACATACATACAGACGCGGGAAGCGGAAAGCGACTTTGCTTTATACTATGTAGTGACGTAGAAATGTCATAAATATTCCAAGTAATTAGACTTCTCAAAAGGATCAAGGAAAAAGTGTAGTACATAAAGTCTCATGTGAAGGGTCTTGTCCGGAGAAGTATGAGCAATGAGCATGTATATTTTTGCGGCCAAGCAGTATTGTTGTGTTTCGAGTTGATTGAGGTATAGTAGCCGCTTAAATTACAGAGACGGACGCAAAGTGGATTTATAATAAACTTCCGGAAAACGCTACTAAACCTCCTGAGTACAATCGTATAAAGAAAGCGTACTATACTATAGATGCCTATATTAATGACAAATCCGCGTGGCTTAATATCGCTCTACCCCTTCACAGCTAACTTTTAACTAACATTGTTAATGCACTGTGTTTTACTTAGAGTCTTCGTATTTTAACGAAGTTTTCAAGCATTAAAATGCAGTAGCTATATTTCTAAAAGTGTAGCTTGTGCCATTTTTAGATATTTTGCTTATTTGTCTTGTCTGAGCCTTAACCTTGTTGGATCGGCAACTCATAAATTCTAAAAACCAATTACAAAAAGAATCATAATAAAATTGTGGGCACCAAAATTGACCCTTATGATTTTATTGCAATAAATAAATATTTGCGGACTTTACACATAGCTCCTTCTAGCCCCAAACTTGTGCCATCTAGCAAAGCTTGTACTATGAATAAATAATAGACTACTTTAAAATATGAAAAACACCCCAAAAGCGATAAGGAACGCAAAAGGGATGATTTCTGTATAGATGGCGCTGGTGAGCAACAAATCTGACATCACAGACTAAAAACAAACACACAACACACAGAGAAAAAAGGCTTATATCGGTAATTGGTGAAAATCACTTCACAGAAAATCGTTTGAATTCCTAACGGCTGCACATTTGTACGGGTTTTTAGCAATCCGAAGTCCGACAAGGAACCCTTATAATTATGCATATCCAGCTCCGACTACGGACCGTTTTACTCGCAGACTATATTAGAACTATCGTGTGGAAATGCTCGGTAATATCGTTTAATTTTTTTATACTTCATTTTGTAGGTTTTGTTAGATAGGTCTTTAAAATATGTCATACTAGCTGACCCGTGACACGTTGTCCTGTCGAATTTCAATAATCGAATAGAAAAGACTGAATGTTTTTAGTCTGTGATGTCAGATTTGTTGCTCACCAGCGCCATCTATACAGAAATCATCCCTTTTGCGTCCCTTATCGCTATTGGGGTGTTTTTCATATTTTAAAGTAGTCTATTATTTATACGGGCATTATAAATATACATCTACAGCAAATTTCATCTTAATCCGTTTTGTCGTTTAGGCCTGATTGAGGAACAAACATACATACAAACTCACAAACTTTCGCATTTATAATATTATTAGGATTAGGATAGGCACAGAAAATAGTTTGACATTTTTATTTTCGTCGTCGGGTCACGTGGCTTTAAATTCTACCGATTTTACCACTGCTAAGGAATATACTATACTATAGGAATATATTACACTATAGGGAAAAGAGATTATTATTTTTTATATTCAACAGCTATATATACTTCTACATATACTAGTCCTGCCTGTCCTCACAATAGGATTGGTCTGTCGTAGGTATTAGGAACTAAGAGTACAAATGGTACCACAACACCCAGACCCGGAACAAATATTTGCATGATCTGCATAAAACCATCCTTGTTCAATGTATTATATGTCGACCTATTCATAAAATAAGGTAAATGCACAGGAAATAGAGAAACGGAACTTATTCGGAAGGTCAATATATATTTTTGGTAAGTTTTTTCAAAATTTCTATAACAGAGCCTTGTCCAATTAAAAGTATTGTTCATTAGAATGTCCAGCTTTACCATTTGGAAGTTGGCATCTAAAGGTATGTGGCACAGTGCCGAGGGCTGCGGGTTCCGGTCGTCTATTTTGGAATTCATTCATTACTGTTTAGAATAAATGAGTTCAGGTTTACAGTAACTATCATTAGGATTTCACTTCAGTCTGAATTTGAAAATAAAAAGATGCAAAAAAATGTTCTTTATAGAAATTCTATAAAGAATAATAATAATATAGGTATCATTATATTATAATAAACAAGTGAAGTGCTATTTAGACTCGCGTACGAAGGGTTTCGTACCATTATCTATAAAAAACGGCAAAAAAACACGTTTGTTGTATGGGGCCCCACATAAATATTTATTTTATTCTATTTTTAGTTATATTTGTTGTTATAATAGCGGCAACAGAGATACATCATCTCTAAAAATTTCAACTGTCTAGCTATCACGGTTCATGACATACAGACAGACAGACAGACGGACAGCGGAGTCTTAGTAATAATAATAACCGTTTTTACCCTTTGGGTACGGAACCCTAAAACAAGATGGCGGGGAAGCCAGAGGAATATACTATCAGGGTAAGTACCTCCTTAAAAATAAAACATTAGATATTGGGGCGATAGACTAAGCCAACCTATTTAGACAAGTTTGTGTTGTGCCAAAAAGGATTAGACTACGTAGAAAGGCCTACTCAGTAGCTTTTATAAAAAAGTAAGCAGCCTTTCATAAAATTCTAAATTATTATATCCGATGAAAAGTTTTCAAAATTGTGAACCTTATTTCCTATTGAATTCATTACCTACATAATTATTATATCAATATATTATGTACATCAAGACTTAAACAAGCTTCGATTTGATTAATTAAAGTATATATAATGTTTGGACGTGCCTCTGACTACCCCCGACATTTTCAAAGGATCTAAGCGTCTGAAGATCTGAGAGAATGTCTACCATACATGGGGATTACAATCGAGATCCTATTTTTTTTTTTAAGTATAATTATTCGAAATATGCGTTACATGTTTTTTTATAATCACCAATTTATGGAGGTTAACAACTTGGTACGTAGTTTCGTACGTACCGGTGAAGAAAAACATTGCGAAGAAATCGGCTAGTATTCTAACAAGCGGCGATGGGCTTCTTCTTCTTCTTCTATTGGCACGTATATTCTATACGTGATACGTGATGCTATGTGCTACCCCCTTTAAACACCTTCAAGATGTGCCTGAAAATCAGAATATGTCTACCATACTTGGGGATTACATTCGTGATCCATTATATATTATGTATTTTTCATTTTCTGGCTCGGAGTATAACTTACTACATGAGCTGGCATGCCTGACAGACCCTAATTCCTGCTGACGTGTTAGATTACTGCGCAACATCATCAAAATGCTTGCACATTTTTTTTCGCGAGCTTTGGCAGAGATTTATTACCCATACATTATAATTAATGTAAATTGGTATATCCCGTACGGATTCTCGTTGTTTATTACTCTAATACAAGTAGGTGATATATCTCTTGACTCGTATTTGGATAGGTATCAGTGACTTGTAATTAATTTGGGATTGAGCCAATATCGATAGTGGTAGATCTTCCGGTACAAAGGATTTAGTTTAATATATTTAATATATATATATATATATATATATATGCCTTATTAGGCATATAAATGAATAATTAGTGAGGAGTCAATGCATCGATAGCTTACTATTGAATTAAATTATCGAAATTAAAATCGTTTGACTAATTAAACACTAGTTTTCACCCGTAGCTTTACTTGGTAACCAGAAATATATTCCACGAATATAATGCCTTTCAGATCTCATAATATACTCTAGGTTGGTCTTAAACATACCTAGGTTTTATCCAAATTGGTGTAGCATTTGACCATAAACACAAAAAAAAAAGTATAAATAGATATGAGTTTATCACTACATAGTATAAAGCAAAGTAGCTTTCCGCTTCCCGCGTCTGTATGTCTGTATGTATGTTTGCTTATATCTTTAAAACTACACAACGGATTTTGATGCGGTTTTTTTAATAGATAGAGTGATTCAGGAGGAAGGTTTATATGTATAATAACATGCTACCCGTGCGAAGCCGGGGCGGGTCGCTAGTAGGACATAAGTGGAAATTACGACATCATTCACGTGAAGTTGTTGTCAAACATGGTTTAGGCTGTGCGTTTATTTTTAGTCAGTCAGTCAGTCAGTGACGTATTAAAGTATTATATTCAGATAGTGAGATAGATCGTGAGGAAACCAGTTAGTATTCTTATAAGCAGCGATGGGCTTGCGACCTGTCACGTATGGAATGCTAACTACTGCAAAATGTAGGCATGTGCCAAATATAATGTTTGGACGTGCCTCTGACTACCCCCACTAGACATCTTCAAAGGATCTAAGCGTTTGGAGATCTGACAGGATATCTACCGTACTTGGGGATTACATACGTAATCCCATTTTTTTTAGATTGATAGAATATTTTTCTCCTTCCTAGTGATAAAGTTATTCTTCTCGTAATTGGCCCCCTTCATCACAACAATCCTCCATCATCATCGGTCAGAAGGCCCTGCTCATCGCCTGATTCAGTTAGTAACTAAAATATAAAATAAGACGTTTTTCCGAGTAGGTATTGGCGTAACCTCCAGCGCATTATGCCAAGCCATTGATGCTCAGTCGTAAAGGTTTTTGTGTTTCGGTTCGAAGGTTATGATACTTCTCAACATTGTGCCAAGAGACGGGCGCAGTTCAACAATATAAAGGGCACATGATCGCGACTTTTGAAGTATTTTGAAGTTGTACAGTGATAAATTTACAAGTGATACCTACTAACTACAATCTGCAAACCGAGCAGAAGATAGCTTACAGCAAAATGAAATGCCTAAGGCACTTGTCGCTGGCATCCAAATGCACAGTCTGAGTCCAATTTCAGCGCGCATAAATCTCATAAATCTTCTATAATAAAAACATTCCCATTCCATTTCGCATATTGTAAGATATATGTATATGAAGGTATTAGCAATATGAGGGCAATATGACTTCAGATATTGCTGGTAAGAATAATTCCATAGTATAATTATTTTTCAATTCAATATCAACAGTATAAAATATTGCATAGAAAAAGATTAAAATTGCTTTTACCTACCTAATACCTACGTCTTATAAATTCTCCGGAGAATTGTGTGGAAAAACTTCTGCTGCAACTTCTTGCCTCTAAATGGTTTGACGCGCATTTTAGAAACTTTCTCAATTTTATTCAAATCAAATTGACCAAAACCGCGAATGAGGTTAATAATTTGCAACAATAAAGTATTATTGATGTCCAGTTTAGTCAAGCGGACCACATTATTATACATTTTACAGCGTAAAACCCGCGTTTTAGGTACTTTTAGTACTAAATTAGAATAATTAACCCCGTCGAGAGTAATAACTGTTTACCAACTGCAATTACAATTTTGGGCGCAAATTATTGAATCGGTGAAGTGTAAAATTGTATTGTTCGATTACAGCCGATCTACCGTACCTATATATACATAGGCTTATACTACTTGAAGTTGTGTACTTTTTCTTGGCATTGATTGAGGAAAAGTAGAATATTTTGAAATATTTATGTAGATTTGTACTTTTAATATTCCTAGCCTAATCCAATTTCTAAGTTCCTGCTGCCAGTTCCTCTTGTATTAAGTAACTTTAGCACCATTTTATGTTAACATCGAATAGCTAGGAAGTCTCTGCCTACCTTTTATTTCAGTATTTGTGTGAAATATTAACAAGAAATTGTCAAAAAAAAAAATCAAACCCGACGAATACATAGGATTGGTGTTAACCTTTTAGCTTTTGTAAGCTATTTTAAACACAAACTAATCTTCTAAGTAGCCATCCATTCAGAGAATTAGAAGGAACATTCTAATAATAGGTAGGTTGTACCTACATTTTGTCAAGTTTTGAAAACCTTTCAAATGAATTTCTTTCTTTGAATGTATTTTACTCGGCCACAAAGTTATTCATTAAATAAAATCTTCCCAACAGCTAAAGTATAATTGCTAAAGTTTGCCAAGCAAAAAGGCTTTTAGTGGCTTCAGAAAACAGGTAAAAACTACTTTTCGAAGTCTACGTAGGTCGACAACAACTGTCCACTACTTTGCGCGGATTTCGCTGTAAGAACCCACTAATATTCTGAATATTTAAAGAACCATGTTGTTGTTTCTGAAATAAGCTGAGCCGGCAAGTGAAAGTTCGCTCATGTTTAGTTATAAACTGACCACTTAAATACTTACGACTTTGTATGGTTTACTACGTGTATTCAGTTTGTAAATGATTGATGAAATTTTTGATAGAAATGGTTTTTTTTATTGTTTCTTTTCTATCGTAGACCAGTTTATTCGTGGTCTCTTATCTTAAAAGGATGTTTATTTATTGACTATTATGACGGATAGACCGCGGGGACGAAGCCCTAAGCGATGGACCGACCAGGTATCAGAACAACTGGAGATACCAATAAGCGCGGTTCTTCATCAGGCAGCGGACAGAACCCGATGGAGACAAATAGTTAACAAGTTGCACCAAAGGGGTCACGATCTTCAGCAATTAAGGAACGACTGGAAATAAAGAAGATGACGGAAATAAGCATTATATCGTGAGAAGAATTACCAAAATTCGCATTTAAATCTATCAACTTCTCCCTCTGTCCGTCCAACAATAGGAAATATTTTAGACATTTCCATTCCTTAGTATGCTCAGCTAAAAAGCGGTATTACGCCCATAATTCATTTTTGCGGAAACATCTATAGGTTTTGAAACCATAAACCCCGGTTCAAGTTTTTGGAAGCCACATTTCTCCGAACGTAAATTTAAATTTGACATGCCTTGCTAAGTACAAAGTTTAATTCCTCGTACCAAAACCTTATTTGTCAAACCACCAGTTAATTTGAATGGAAATTGCAGTTTCCAGTTACATCATTCGACAAATCAATTTGTAAGCCACTGTAACCAAATCTACGTGAATATAGTCGTGAAGTGGTTTACTTCTCAAGTCCATTCAGAGGATTCAGAGGCACCTTTACAAATCGCACCATGTCGCCTGGGGACCAGCCGCGCGGCCGGTAGTCACCTATACATACATCACAACTTGCATTTACGCAGAAAACAGATTGTCAGCATCTGTTTTCGATCACCAAAGATAAGGTCTTCGGAAGACTATATCTAGATGTTTTTATGTTTATGTTTCACGCCGCGTAATCTTGAAAAGGATAACTCGGACTTCGTGACCAGGATATCAGGCACCAGTCTCTCGCTAAACAGGTGAACCTAAGATCATCCTTAAAAATAAATTATTTTTATTATTTTATTTTTAGAGACTACCCACGAGAAAACCGCAGTGAAATAAATCAACCCTTCTATACCTGACGACAGAAAAGCACCAAGGGTTTGTAGATAGCGTCCCGGCTTCCGTCGATGTACATGTAAATGCGCCTAACATCGTTCGAATTCAGCTATGCGACTTTCAAGTGAATGGGATTCAGTTTGCTAACGTAAGATATACTCCAATAGGTACTGTAGTTGTGGTATGATCGTACACACAAGTTATTGAAAATGATGGATCAAGTTTATCTAAAAAATCGTAGATATCAGAAATGGTTGCCATGTCATACCGAATTTTGCATGCCCTGCCCTGACACATTTTTTGAAACATCTATAGCAGCGGATCAGACCGGCTGTTGGCCTGGCGACGCATGCCATGGCGACGCTCTGCCACACCAGCTGGTCTAGTATCAGCTGTATGATAGTAATTAAGCAAAGTTTAATAAAAAATTGAATAATTCGTTTTAACAAATGTTTAATAAATAAACAGTCATCTCTTTCTTCTTCTTAATATTTTTATACTTTGCTATATTTATTTGCTTTCGTAAACTATCATTTTATGCATATGTACAAAATAATTATGATGATTTACATCTGCCAGGCGACCCGCGAAGGTTCACATTTTTAACACGCTTATTTTTATTAAATATAATTTCGATAACTTGAAGTCACAAAAACCAAGCAGCAGTGAGGATTAACTTATTAGAATTTAAACAATCATCTAATGATCGTATCGCTTTGTTTTTTCCCTAGATATGATATACTAAATAATACACACACCACAATAAATAAGCTTATATTTTTCACAATAGTATCTCGATCGGTCATGAGAGATTTCGATGAATAGATATTTACATAAATACGTAACGAAAACTCTTCGGATGATTCAGAAATATTTACACAAGGATAAGATTTCAGGCGAGAAGGTTCTATTTATAAACATTTTACGTAGCTAACACCCACTGGTTCTGGTTTTTATTAAAATAAAAAATATTTCTATGTGAGCAAATCAAAATGTATAATGCTAATAAAAATTAAGTCAGACTTATTATTTATTCAAGCAATGGTTCTGCTTAGTCGAATTATGTTGTAGTCGTTATTTTACGTCAGGTTTTACGATTCGCTTTGCACCATAAACTAGCTAAAGTATACCTAGTAGGTAGGTTACTTAAATATGAATGTTCATACAATTAAAAATTAAAACATAATAAGCGTTAAATCTTAAAACCTACCTACTTTAAAACTCTTTTTTCCCAAATACTTTGGGAACAACGTTTGTTAATAAAGTGTAATAATGTGATTCTCAATGATATCAATAATATCTATTAAGCATTTTTTTTACACATCTTTTGAAACTCTAAGTATTAATTTTCCTATTCAATTTTCTAAGGCATAATATCAAATTAAAAAGCACCGATTGACATAAAACCAATTTTAAGCTGCTAATAATTCTAAATTGTGTGCAAAAACCAGTACCTATATACAGAAGTAGATAACTTAAATTACTTTCATTCCATTACTTATTTGTTTCCTGTAACTACGAGTAGCTCAGCTTATTTTTATTACAGTTAACATTTATTATTGTGGTTCTAAACATTTCTTCCAATTTTAAAATTGTCACTCTAAGGTCCCGCTAGAGCGTTGACAGTATAAGTACGTTCATAACATTTCAGTCTGTTTGTGGTGCCAAGTAAATTGCCTCTAATGTGTCAAAGAAAAATGTTACACTGTCCGTTCCAGATTCCTACAGAGCCCTGTTATTAAAAAAATATTTTACCTAAAAAATATGACTGCGACATATATTTTCATTAATATTCATCGCAAAAACAGCGCAAATTCATTTTTTTGACGTTGATTTATACTCGGTCCTCACGGCTCGTATGCATGATGGTGCCAGCCAATTTAAATAGCACTAGTGATATAAATTATATATTTTAATCTTAGTGAAAGCTTTTAGCGACTAAACCTTCCATACGTTACGAAATACATAGCAATTGCATGATAGTGGAATGTTAAATGTGATACGGGCTGAACTGAAAAATAATCTGATATTTTTTTTTATATATTGACTCTGCTACTCAATTTTAACTGTTGAAGCTGTCAACATTTTCAGTTTTTTTTGTACTTATACATATAACAAGCTAACCCGGCGAACTTCGTATCGCTTTAGAATTAATAAATGTTGTGTTAAGTTCCCGTTCCCGTTAAAAAGTATCCTATGTATTTTTCCTGGCTCTAAGCTATCTCCCCACCAATTTTCGGCCAAATCGGTTTAGCCGTTCTTGAGTTATAAATAGTGTAACTAACACGACTTTCTTTTATTTATATAAGACAAGCTAACCCGGCGAACTTCGTATCGCTTTAGAATTATGTCCCGTTCCCGTTCCCGTTCCCGTTAAAAAACAAAAAATACAGACAATATAATAGTTTATTCACCCTTTTTAAATAGTTTACACAAAATACATTTCTGAACGCATGCATAAATGTTAATTAATCATTACTTACAGTATTTGACAGGATGGACAACAAATGTTTCACATGAACTAAACCAATGAACATTTATTGAAAATGATTCATCTTTCATAATTATGTATTCGTCGAGTTTTCATTGTTTTTATGAGATGTATTCTGCTATTCGGGGCGGAGACAAATCCAACGAATCAAAAAAAAAGACGTGTGGCACTCGGAGACTGCCGCGGTAAAGCTATTGCATAACATTTTTTATCAACTTATGTATTTATAATTATTTATTTATTTATTTTATTTATCCTTTTTTCCTTTGTTTTTCTTTGATATTCAACTTTTTGAGCGTGGTGACCGATAAGAAAAGAAAAAGAAAAAAAAAAAAAATATTTTTTTTTTACATCCCTAGATTGCGGGGGAAGAGGGGGATTAGGCATGCGCAGTAACGCCGATACAACCAATGCCACCTATTGGCGAGTTGCTAAACTAAAGAGACAAGCGTGATATTTCAAAAAGTCATTAAAAGTTCTGCTATTCATCGATAGATGTCAAAATCTTTAACCTACCTATTTACCTAACTACGTAGTTAGCATTCCACACGTAACAGGTTGCAAGCCCGTCGTCGCTTTCAAGAATACTAACAGGTTTCCTCACGATGTTTTCCTTCACCGTTATAAGCACGTGTAACGCGCATATACATTTTTCGAACAGAAATATCCATTGATGCACGGCCAGGATTCGATATTTACCTAACTACATGAATTCAATAATTCAATTTCAAACTTTTTAGTCGATCATGTCTGTGAAGTACCACCTATTTACCGATAGTGGTAAAATAGCGCCACCTGCCAGCGGAATTGCGAACCTCTCAAACCCCGAGCTTTCGCATGAGACCGCGAAAAGCACCTATAATAACGTAGTATCATCAAATGAAACTAGATGGCGCTGGAATGCGAAAATCACTCTAAGCAGGCATGACATGACGCTGCTTAAATACTAAAGGGCCATATTTCAAAATTTCTGTTTTTTCAGGAGAGCCAATCAAAGTTTAAAAAAAATATTATTTTAATTTTTGAGAAAGTCTTATTTTTAATAGTTATGAGTTTTGGATCACTAGAAGCGTAATTTTAAGCTGTATCTATGTATATTTTTCGTTTTGCTGTAACTTTAACCTATTGGCGTAAAATACCACATGTGTCCCTTTTGCATATAAAAAAATATTTAAACGTACATAAATTAAAGTTATCGATAAAAGGCCACATATTATACAAAAATAAGAGTTTTCTTCGGATTTTTCCTTCACTTCTTCGTCTGATGTAAAAAAAACCTATTAATAAAACAAATATTATAAAATAACGAAAGCATACGAATATTTTTTTTGAATAAAACTAAAAATAATTCACTATTTTTTATTTAAAAAACCAAAAACTATTTTTATACAAAGTTATTGGGTCAAAATAAGAGGTATTTTAATGTTGATCTCTAAACTGAGTTCAACATTATTACTAGCTACACAAAAATAATAATAAAATCACTATGAAGGCTTCATAAATCTTTTTAACTACATGTATATAAGTATTAAAACTATCGTGGTTGTTAATCATTTTAAATAGAAATACGGCTAATTACCACGTTTTTCCTTGTATTGCTGACGTTTAGAGACAATTCAGATGCTCTTCATCATGAGCATCGCCCGCGACCGCGATCAACGGCAGATCGGCGAATACTGCGGTTCATAGCCCGCTCCGTCCGAGCCGAAAGCAGCGCCGGTGATCGAGTCGTATCCTGTGCGTCATCGGAATCACTCGAAACTTCTGACACGCTACCCGCATTTCTGCTCGAGTCGTGAACATAAGGCCGCATACACACTGCACTCACAGTATCACTCTCCGGACAAGACACAAAACTTTCAGAAGGGGTGGTGGAATTCAGTAAGGGTTTCCATGATGGTGAAATGCCCCATCCGCGGTCTCGGTTAAAATTAGGATGCTTATTGATCTCAATCGCTTCTCGTATTTTTCGTGGGACGAAGAACTTCTCTCTCGCTAGGACCAAAGTCTTATCAAAACGTAGATAATGCGACGAGTTAGTAGTTATTAACTCAAACATATTAATCACTTCGTCATCTTTATAATTTCAGCCATAGAACATTCCATTGCTAAACATTAGCCTTCTTCCTAAAATCAATTCCATAACGATCGATCTCGTGCAGTGTGCATCCAATGCCTTCCAGCAACCTTTATCTGGTCATCTTTCCATTCATTCTACCCAACGACCATCAGTTCTCCAAGCCATGTACCTACCCCGCTCACAGCCGCTTCAACTTGCTACTCCTCTTGGCTATGTCGGTGACTTTAGTTCGTATACGGATATAATAACATCTCCCTGTCTTACGATTCTCTTCAAAGAAATCGCTTTCGTACACTGCTCCTGCAACCGGACTGCCACGGTGGCGTTGTTGTACAAGCATTTCAACACTACAATTTATCGGTAGTTAATTACGGCACCACTGGAATAACCATAGCTTTACACAGGTTTCCACTGAATTAAATAATTTTTCGTAGTCTACAATCGCTAAACATAACGACCGATTATTAGATAGATTATTATCTCTATTAATAAGATTAAGCATATTACATCGCTATCAATTATGTTAATATTTTCTTAATAAGTTCTTTGATTATTTCAAATTTGTTTTATCTTGAATAGTAGGTACAGTAATTTCCAACAGTAAGAGATTCCAAGTGAAAAATGTAGCCATAATTATTTTTTTTGACATAATAACCAAGAAATGGCATTTATGTCTTAAAAATTATATTAGAATTAACGTAAAAATAATATTCTACGCAAACGCATTTCGAAATGTGGTACTTACGTATAAAAAGCAATATTATAACGAACTAAAATTAATATTCAAAACAAACGCATTTTAAATGTGTATAGAAAACAATATTGTACTAATATACATTTTATATTCAAAGCCGACGCATTCTAAAATATGGCACCTTTGTTTAATAAATAATATTATACATACGTTTATTTTATACTCGATACGGACACATTCTGAAAAATGCCACTTTTGAATATAAATTTTAATTAAAAAACCGGTAGTTTTTTGAAATGTGGCCCTTTTGCATATAAGCTATGCGCGCTTCTGTCAAAAATCAAGTCGCAATTGATAAAATGGCAGTTTAGCTCTGAAGTTTGCCTGCAAAGTGCAAAAATACTAAACAGACACTTGTATGTTTTAGTTATTTAAAGTGCTATAATGAAAAGGATCAAATTTTTATTAAAATGACCATTTTAGATCACGTTTTTGCAATAAAAACGATTTTCACATTTTTTGATTTGTGACACTTTAGTATTTAAGCAGCGATGAGTCATAGGGATGTAATATTGATTGAAAAAAATCTATTAATTAATAATCGATTTTTTGTCCCTACAAATAAATCGATTTTCCAAAAAATCGAATTATATGGTTCGGATCGCTTTCGGAGAGACGATCGATGGGTCGGTTCCCGTTTGTGAAGCGACTATTGGTCGGATCACGTTCGGAAAAACGATCAATGGTTCGGTTTGCGTTCGGAGACAAGACCGATGAGTCGGTTTCCGTTTGGGAGGCGACTATATGTAGGTTCACGTCCGGGAAAATGGCCAACGAACGATTCGGTTCGCGTTCGGAAAACTTAGTTTACAAAAATCGATTTATATGTGTAATTTACATAAACGATTTTTTAAAAATCGATTTTTTGAAATCCAAAAAGAGAAATCTCTAACACTCACACTCAGGCATATTGCGTGAGTGTGAGTGTCTCGTAAAATTTTCGTTACGAAATTTCTGGATTCGGTCTCCACGCTCAAGGCCCGCGATAGAAGCTATGCAATAGCTTAAAACCATGAAAATTGGTCCAGCTGATCTCGAGTTATAAGTGTTGCAACAAACCCGTCTTCACTACATAGTATAAAGCAAAGTCGCTTTCCGCTTCCCGCGTCTGTATGTAATATGTATGTATGTATGTATGTATGTATGTATGTATGTATGTATGTATGTTTGCTTATATCTTTAAAACTACACAACGGATTTTGATGCGGTTTTTTTTAATAAATAGAATGATTCAAGAGGAAGGTTTATATGTATAATACATGCATAATATAGTAGAGAAACACTGATAATTTTAGAGGTTTCTAATGTGATGTCGTAAATAAACACATTTTTTTGCGCTTACATTGCAAATGCTGGCTGAACCCTACGAGATATATCAAAATAATGTACTACAGTATTGTACACCTTAAAAACGTCTACAAAAAAGTCAACGATGGTATTAGGAATGTCTTACGCACAGCGAAGCGGGCACGGGTCAGCTAGTTCTTTTATATACATATATAAGATTTATTATTATTATTATACACTCCAATTGTATAGTTTTACTCCTTACGAATTTCTTACTTTATTTAAACTAAAGTACTAAAGCTGTTTATAGTTAGATAAATGGTCAATGCTTTAGTGCACAAGACAACAAAGGTAGGTAGGTAGGTACATACGTGTACCTAATGCTAGTTAGCATTTTCTTCTACCAAACCTTTGTGTAATTTAGAAAAGGAAGTTTAACTTAAATGTATCAAAAGTTCGTACCTGCTGTATCTTTAATCCGAATTACCTGACGCAAATAACTTGTAGTAGGTTGGGTACATTGTTCAAATTTACGTTCGACGAGGCGGTAATTACGTAAGACTTAAACTATTAACTGTAAGCAAGCAGGTATGTGTGTATGTAGACACTACGCGACACTACCATGTAGCTATTACAAACGATTACATGTTATATTACTCTGTGTACATAATGAAACATTGCTCATTTGTTGGTTTATAGTTAAACAACGGTTTGATTTGGGCTGAAGTTATATCACGAAATATGATATTACTGTTCTAAAAAATTCTAAATTTAAAACAGAGTCTTGAATAACAGTGATTATTTTTTCTCTGTCTACCGTTCTGTGGCCTGACTGGCATTTGGCTATTTTACAGCCTCATTCAACGGCCAGCAGATTTTTAATAAAACAGACAGTACCTATACCTGTACCTAAAATATTTACAGCGATATTTTTATGAAAACGTGTTCAGAAGACAGCAAATGAGATGGTCCATAATGGCTTGTACGTTTTCGATTTGAAGACAAATTCAAACTTTGAATACGAATATAAGGTTGTGATAATCAAATATTTCTTACATACGTTTAGCAAATGTATGTTGATTTAGTACCAAGTAGCCATCAAGTTGATAAGGTAAGAAAGATAAGATTAGCTAGAGTAGCAAAGTAAAATAAATACTAAATTTAAAACAATAATACGACTTAAAAAAAAATACGATCACGACTGTAATCCCCAAGTAATCCTCACAGATCTCCAGGAGCTTAGATCCTTTTAAGATGTCTAGAGGGGGTAGTCAGAGGCACGTCCAACTATAATATTTGGCACTTATGCCCATATTTTTCAGTAGTTAGCATTCCATACGTTTCAGGTTGCAAGCCCATCGCCGCTTATAAGAATACCAACTGGTTTCATCACGTTTTCCTTCACCGTTTTGAGCACGTGTTTTGATGAGCATATAAAATTTACGAACAGAAAAATCCATTGATGCACGCCGGGATTCGAACCTACGACCATCGAAATAAAAGTCGAGGTACCTTCCACTGCCAACTCTGTCAATGTCATGTAAATAATTTATCAAATTAACTTAACAAATATCTGCTTATTATTATACTTATGGCCTGCCACCCGTTTGCGAAGCATTTTACATTCAGCTGGCCGGCTGCTTACTTTATAGACTAATATTTTTACATAACATAGGATCACGGCAAATAAAGTGAGCCATTTATCTTCGCATTTATATTTTTTTTTCTCCCTTTGAAGTTGGCGTTTAATTTAATACCGAGTAAGTTTCTCATATTACGTTACGTTATTTTTGCGATTTGTCTAAGTGCCGTGCATAAACATTACTAAGTTGGATTTGAATAATCTTTTCACAAGAGAGCAGACGAAAGCTACGAGCGCGGTAGAATTTATATTACATAAAATAGTAGAAGACTATGAGGTGTGATCTAATCACTACATAGTATAAAGCAAAGTCGCTTTCCGCTTCCCGCGTCTGTATGTCTGTATGTATGTTTGCTTATATCTTTAAAACTTAAACTTTTTAATAAATAGAGTGATTCAAGAGGAAGGTTTATATGTATAATACATGCATAATATAGTAGAGAAACACTGATAATTTTAGAGGTTTCTAATGTGATGTCGTAAATAAACACATTTTATTGCGCTTACATTGCAAATGCTGGCTGAACCCCACGAGATATATCAAAATAATGTACTACAGTATTGTACACCTTAAAAACGTCTACAAAAAAGTCAACGATGGTATTAGAAATGTCTTACGCACAGCGAAGCGGGCACGGGTCAGCTAGTAAATAAATAAAAATATAGTTGAATCGTAGGTAGAGTGAGAGCGCTGGTTTACAACATTTTAATTTTCAAATAAATGGTTTATATTGATAAAATGGTTAAAATGACGGATTTTAAACAACATTTAATAGAGATAACTATCTTTTAGGTTAAAGGTTTTGTATCAGGCGATATTTATTAATTATTAATATAATTAGTTGTGGTCAGTCATATCTAGAGGGATAACGCATCACAACTGTCACTAATCAAAACGGACCATAGACAAAGTATTATATTAACTATAGATTTCGAACAATTTTGTATGATATGCTTAGTAATAGACTGCCAAAATTGAAAATGACCAAAACCGGGGTAAGCACCACAACCTGGTCTTAGACCCTAGTACTTTTTATGTAACTATTTAAAAAAATAATCATAACAGAGACAATAATAAGAAATACAAAATGTGGTTCAATGTAAAAATCGCCTTAAGAAGTAGGTCATCACTTTCCTGGTCACATTGTGTAGTATCCATAACCCTCTATCAACAGTAATCTCATCACTTTCTCCTTTATCCATATAATTTTTCACACATCCATCTTTTCTAGTCCTATATCCATCCATTCTCATAATATCTCTTCTCGATACATGACTTTTATCCCTTCGCAAGATATGCCCATACTACACTAACCTTTGCTCTTATTATACTCATCTTTTTCAAACTTTCTCTGATGTGCTCATTTCTAATCTTATCCATCCTCGTCGCGCCACACATCCATCTCAACATTCACACTATTTAATCCGTATATTTTGTAGCCATACAATACGACTAGTCTTACGATCGTTTCGTTCTGTAAATTTTCCTCATAAGATTATGGTGTAGGTAGGTATGTATGTCCATTTACATTTTCTCTGTTTGTACCTACTGCTCATTTCGGATTATATCGTTTTATTTCTTTTCTAAACAATAACTAGTCTTGGTTTAATTTTATTGAATAGGTCAAAAAATAACGAGTATCGCGCACTGAGGATACGAAGTAGTAGGACCATTGTTATAGAGGTTATTTATTTAGGAATATCATAATAACAATATTGTTGTTTATGGGTCTATGAAACTGTTTTCTTGATGATTTCATTTCTTTTAGATTTTAAAAGTATGCGACAGACGGCAGGACGGACGGATGGACTGCGTTACTTCAACAAAGTAGACCTGCTGGGCACTCTTCGAAATTAGTTTAGTATTCTTCTAATACTCTAAAATATAAGGTATTTTCAGGGAATCTATATTCTCTGTTTTATAAGGAGACTTTACCCTACATTTATACAAGCAATTATACATTCAATGTTGTTTACAAGGAGTTTTCACAGCTGGATTTTACTTTACAAATCCAGTCTAATAGTGAGAAAAAACAAGAATACAAAAATAATTAGTGTCTGTATTTTTAGTCGACGTAAAGGGAATTTTTAGTTAAACTAAAAGAATGAATTACAAAACTCTATAAAAATAATGTCAGTCTGATGTCAGTGTGAGGAGAGTTAAAAAATACATCCCACAAAAAATACGAGGAAAGAGTTTTATCTTATTTTATTATGTCTGCAGTCTGCGGTCTGCAGTGAAAATCACTTATACCCAAAAGGGGAAAGCATCCTCCGGTATGTGGATGAAAGTGGCCGATGCCGGATTGAGGAGCCTTCCGTAGTCGATATTCATGCATGGCTTGAAGCGTTTGGAATCGAGTAGGAGACTAACTTTAAGTAATTACGTGTTCTGAGTGTCTTTCAAGTAAGGAAGTATGCTTATGCCTCGCTCTGGACCAGACAAAAAATATACTAACAAAGTAAAAAAGGAGATATGAGCATCAGAAAAAGCCCTAAACGCGGTTATGAAATTGCAACCTAAATGCTCAAATAACTACTTAAAAAACTTAAACCAAGAAATTGTAAATGTCGAGGGGTAGAGCGACATCGGGCCAAGCGGATCTGTCATTAATATGTCATTAGTATAGAGTGGTATAGATGTTCAAAGCACTTGTCTCCCAACCACTTAATGCTTTACAAAATGGCATAAGCGTTGCTCGGTTTCCGGCCAAATTGAAACGGATTTTGCATATATGAATAAGATTTAATTTGCTTAAAATCGAATATGTTTTTATATTTCTGAATTCAGGATAGGTTTAAAAAAATACTTGCGATGTGTTTTTATGATGTTATTAAAACCTTTCATCCTAAACAAATATCGTTCTTTTTAAGTACCTACCTATCTACTACTTGCTACTAAAAGCGCCGGCTGAACTTTTTACTTTTTAGTCTGCGTATTAACTGAATACCTTATTTAGTGGTAGTCTTCATAACAAAGTTTATGCCTCAAGACGCTTTGACTTATTAATAAAAAAATTAAATAAGGCTTGTGTATGTTTAGATGCTGCTCCACAATTTAAATCTAAAGATATCTACAAAAAGTCAAGTAGAAGATGTTACCCGTACCATATTAATATTTTACATTGTGTAGAATATTAATTATATTCGATGAAATCATGTGTAGATTGAAATAAATAAATTTAATTTAATTAGTATAAAAATTCGCACGAGAACTCAGTTTGGGTGAGAGTTTCTTACCTGTATGGGTAGTTGGCAGTTCTAGCAGCAGTCCTAGTTTAGCTTATATTATTTATTATCTTTTGGTTAATTTCCAAATTACCTACGCCACTTTTTTATTATGTAACTATCACAAAACCTTCACGCATCCACTACCACTCCATGTTGATCTTGTAAAACAAGGGTATACAGGGAGGTACTTGTACAGATTTGGGTTTAATTAATTATTGTTGTTTACCTTTTTGACAGACGGTATACGAGTAAGTATAGGTCTGTACTACCTACCTACAGGAAAGGGTCATGTCGTGGTCGTTCATAAAGTAAAAGACAGACCTGCGCGCTTACCCTTAGCATTTCGTTACTAAACGAACAACTAAATTATATTTTATGAAAATGTGAAATCTTTTCGACAAAATGTACCTAATAATTCGTGTCGATTCTTACAACAAAACTATTTTGACATCTCCATATATTACTATCTCTTTTACTCTACATGAATCAGAACGAGATGGATGATTATAATTAAATGACAAAACGAGAAATTACTCACGTATGTATTTTTACTACATGTTTTTACATTGTTTGTCGACAATGTATTTTTATTACAACTCTCGAAAGTTTTGTGAGATGGATGGCTGTTATTTGGGGGCACGGCAGTGCCCCCGCCAAGTCGAGCGCGAAGCAAACACTGCCGTACCATCCTTTACTGGAACCATTTCGCCGAATTTTCAGGCCCCTATTTGAGAACCTCTGGATAAGACCAGAACGCTGAAATTTTCGTCATCCAGTAAGCCATAATCACATACTTAAAATCCAAAATTTCAAGTCTGTAGGTCATTTAGTTACGAAGTTAAGCGAAAGCAAAGTTTCGCATTTTAGACAGACACTCACTCACTCACTCACTCACTCACTCACTCACTCACTCACTCACTCATGATCATCAGAATAGAATTAGTACTTCCCATAAACTCAGAGAGCTGAAATTTGGTACAGAGTTAGGGTTTAATGGCCACATAAAGGGAAAACCTTAAAAACTAGAATAATCGAAGATCTGGAGTACCTGGTGACCATGATAAGAAAACACAAGAGCCTAACCAAACTATTAGAAAACGACATACCGCCTTTACAAAAAATATTTTACTACTGGACCGATTTGAAAAATTCTTTCACCATTAGAATCCGACATTATCCCTGATGAACATAAGCTATAGTATATTTTCAAAAATATTAGGGATCCGTATGAAAACATCGATAAAGTAATCCAAAGTGTGAAAAAATTAAAAAAAAATCCTTACATTGCGTTTGCTGCGGAAATTATTGACAATAGAGCAAAGTAATGTACTACAGTTTTAAAGAAGACATCAATATCTACAAAAAAGTATGGAATACTATATGTCTAACTATTAGGGATCCGTATGAAAACTTCGATAATGTAACCCAACGTGTAAAAAAAACCAAAAAAATCCTTATATCGCGTACGCTGCTGAAATTGTTGATACCTAATAGAGCAAAGTGATGTACTAAAGTTTTAAAGAGGACATCAATATCTACAAAAAAAGTCTGCGATACTAAATGTTTTATTAGGGATCCTTATGAAAAATTCGATAATGTAACCCAAGGTGTAAAAAAATTACCGGGGCGGACTGCTAGTACGCAATAAAATTAAAGGAAAACTCTGGATAAGACTAGACTGGCTTTTATACTTACTTATTCTTACAAGTTTACATGAAGAAATAGTCGAACAATTAACTTTATTCTACTCGAACATTACACAAATTGAATAAACAAATTAACAAATTAAATAAACTAAAATATTAATAATTTCGCTCAAAATTTGATCAAAATATAATGCATTGGACTAAGAGTGGCGGTGATACCCGCATACGTCGCTAGATGGTGCTGACTGTAAACTACTCATAAAAAGAAAAAAACTGTGTCAAATAAGAAAATCTAATAAAATAAATCAATAAGCCCACGTTTCTACAAAAAGATGTGAAATCCCACCAAAAACATTCTGTAAAAAACTAGCCAAGTCTCGATGGAGCTGCTTGTTTATCTCTAAAAAGTAATGAAATCTAGACAAAGTCGTGTCAAGTCTGAGGTTCTTTACTGCGATTTCTTTATTATTATAGAATGTTATGTGACTTGGCCGTTGAAGAGTACACAAGGGTACAAAACCAGGTGCTCCATGACACCATTGCACCAATCTGTCGCCAGAACCGCTCCCATTAACGATGGATAATTGCCACTTAGAAAACGTTGATTCAATAACCAGTCAATTGTAGGCTTGATAAAGCTGCGTATTTCAATAATACTTATGTAAAGGCGAGCCTGAAACAAACAGTATAAAAAATACGTCTATTTTATTTTAGATCGATGGTCGATTTGACGCTCCAAAAAGAAGACAGCAGAAGTCAGCATTGTCAATGCTGAATGCATGTGTTGCACGATCAACAACAGCCTAAAATAAGACACTAGCGTCCAATTACCAATACCTGTATTGGCTATTATCTTGCTTAACAAACATAGGTAGTTACAACAGATTAACATTACGTGTAAACAAAATTGACTTGTACCCACTAACGGATAAAGAATGTTCAACGGCCAAGTCACACAACATTCTATAATAATAAAGAAATTGCAGTAAAGAACCTCAGACTTGACACGACTTTGTCTAGATTTCATTACTTTTTAGAGATAAACAAGCAGCTCCATCGAGACTTGGCTAGTTTTTTACAGAATGTTTTTGGTGGGATAGTACTTACATAATAAGTATAAATTAAAATTTTCTTTGTGCAATAAGTGTAATTTTTGGTATTGTTCCTAGTACCTTTTATAATTCTAAAATAACTCTCAAAAAAAATTATTGAACAAACTTAGCAACCTCTAAGGCAATTAGTGTAAAAGCCTATCCGTTTTTTGCGAGATCATCAGCCACTTGTGTTTTAAAAGAAAACCGTCTTTTTATCCGAAGTTTTATCTTTAGAATTTAGTTGACAGTGGTTGAGCTCAATAACCATCACATTTGCATAACCTAATTTCTCTGGCTGCGTCAAATTGCTGACAGATCTTCGTGCCCACGCCCGACGTAATGGATGGGACGTTGGTTCCGATAAGACTGTAATTCATATTGATCAGCATATTACTATAGAGATTGCCTTCAATAGGAATGTATGTTCCTAGAATCTGATAAATAAGTAAGGCAATATTAGTTTTAGTTAATAGCGTGGTAAGAAATCGCTAGGAGAAGTGAAATTATATTAAATGTTTGAATAAAAAAATAATACACATGTAACACTTTATATTTGTAAGGGTTTCTGACGCAACCCGTAAATTCCTTTAATTTAAAATAAGTTTTTTTTATTTTTGCGATTGATTTTAGATATATTATAATTTAACTAAATAGGTTCAATACAAGCCAATGTTATATCCACTGAATAGAAGTAAAATTTACGAGCTGTCCCACCCGTGACTAAGACTCCGTAGAGCCTGCTACCTTCAGCTCTGCCAACAGTATTATATATCGATTATATATTTCTTCCATAGGTAGGTACGGGAACCTAGTCAATCAAAAATGTTAGGGTGTACCTACATCTTAAGTAATCTGGACAAGGTCATGTCTTAAATGTTTATACATGAAGGCTATATTAGTAAAAAAATTAAAAACTAGATGAGCTTATTCAAACATTTGTAAAACGCGTGTTTAAAATGTAATGGCCAGATAAATGGATCCTTCAGTTCTGACGCTTGAAAAAATAATCTTGAAACATTTTATATTAAAATAATAATTTTCTTATTACTATGTAATATGTAAACGCTTTTTGCAAATTTTCAGGCTACTAGAGCGCAGCATCACTAATTCCTTAAGTCGACTAAGGGACCTACTTTTTAAACATGGCTTAGAGTAAATAAATTCATGACAAGCATTTCGTAACTTCTAGGTTAATTTGTAAAAAAACGTGTACTAAAAGTTACGTAAGTAGGTAAATTTAAAATTCAACATTTTTAAATGTCTGAACCGAGGTATCAATATTTAAAACAATAATAGTCTTTATCCGTCTCATTAATAAACGTAGACTAGCGCAGGATTAAATTTAGTCCAACGCTTACGTTTGGACTAGTCGAATTCAATATTAATAAACAAGGATTAGAAATGGAGTTGCTTACATTAAGCTGGTATTAACAAGTCTTGGTGTAACCTTAGATGATCTTTGGATAAGTAAATTTTTATTAATAGCACCGTATCTGTTTAGCCTAACCTCATAGACGAACATAACCTGCACCAAGATTTAGTAATTTTATAAATGTTATCTTATATTTTACCAAGAGCTTTTTGCTTTACCTTTAGCTTGAGATCGAGAAGTGTGGAAAGAAAGGAGGGATACCTTTGCCCTGCAGTGGGACGATAGGCAAAAATAAATAAAATATTTTTTTTTTTACCACAGTGAAAAATTACAGTAGGGTGACCATAAAAGGTTGGGTGTTGACCCGCGCTTACCTGTTCAAGAGGAAAATCCAATCCGCTCCGAACCTGTTCCCAGCATTGTTCTGCCGGTTTCTCGGAATGACTGATGTGACGGCGAGGAGTGCACCAAGGTGGAACGGAAGAAGAGGAATTACTTGTGCCGTAATCGATTTAGGTGGCATTGTTATTGAACAAAACAAAGGAAGGTTCAACCTTTTTTGTATTTTGATCGTGTTTTTCTCAATATTTGCAAAATTTTAAGGTTTATTTCAACCAAATTAAATACAGATACGCGATTCGAAAAGGAATAAGTTAAATTATTATATGGTAATTTAACGATAATTATCAATAGAAAGTAAATTATGATGTATGCAACTTGTTAGACAGCTCGTCTGTCCGTCTATTGAAAATCTCCTGAAATGTTACACTGTAACACTAGTTTACGAGTAGTAGGTTTGTTATCGGGCGAGAACCTACGCTACGAAATTCACCGAAAAAGAAGTATTTTACATACCTCAAAAATAGGCACTCAAATTGAATTTTGTGACTCACGATTCACATGAATGCAGAAAAAGTTCGTGGTATTCTCGATATTAATAGACAGAATCAGAATCAGTATTCAGCGGTCAGCATTGGATTGAATGCTTCGTGACTCAACAAATGCTTGTCCCACGAAGAAGGGGAAAATTAAATTCCTTTATACGCCAGATTATAAATAGTCGCTCTTGCTTATTCGCAACGAACAACAAGTCCAGTAATGTAAGCAATTATGAAAAATATTACTGTTTGAAAGAGTTGCTTTATTGATATTTTCATAAGGTTATTTCGTAAATGCAACATATTATAAATAACACAGATTATAAATAAATAAATAAATATTGATGGACATTTCACACAGCGCCATCTAGCCCCAAACTAAGCAAAGCTTGTAATATGGGAATCAGATAACTGATAGAATACTTATATACTTTTTTTTGTTCTAAATACATATATTGTTTAATATTTGGAGGCTGCTTTTTATTTATTATCTTAATTAGTAATTTCGGTTTAAGAACCTATTTATTTTGGTGAGTTTTTGGTTATGTGCGTCATCTATAGGTATTATTAGAGGTACCTGCAATTGAAATTAAACACTAAAAACCTGTTTTTTTACTCGTAGTAATATTATAGTATAAATTATAAAACTTCAGGAGAAGAAGTACTTTGAGGGCTAAAACCAAAATCGCAGTAATAAATGATTGATTTTAAATTAATAATTTATTGCTGCAATTTTGGTCTCAATATAATAACATAAACACTTTTTTCTGTTATTAAATAATGATGTTATTCAATCTGACAATAATTATCTAATCTATAACTACCAACATTGATTGAAGTGTACTCTCTACAAGTATACCTATTCGTTCTCATAAACAAAATTTGGAATAATGTAGACAAAAAACCGTTTTATTGAAAAACTATGAATTCTTTCTAACGATGTCTATCGATTTATAGTTGGTATAAATTATCATGGTACCATAACAAAAAATACAGCCCAATTGCCACCAAGCCTCGTACCGACTTCCTAGACCAGACTCAAATTGAATTGCGTGGAACCATAATCCTCTTTACTTTCGAAGACCGGTAATTAACCAACGTCGACCATCATCTCATTGTAATCTAGACTGCGCTCCTTATACTTTTTGCAGGCAAAGTAAAGCAGCTTAACGTCTGTAAGTTGTAAAGCGCTGAACAAAATTAATGGCTTTCCCTGGAACCTCACGACGCGCGCCTGCAGGCTTAATCTTACCGGTGGCGCGTGATGCAGTTGACGGCCGTTGCTATGATACAAATGATGTGTTTGTTAAGACTATGTTCTTTTGTACAGCAGAAAATGCTGATAAATTATAGATACCTATAATTTAAGTTACCTGGCCCCGCTATTCGCAAAAAACCTTGCATAAAAACCTAAATTAGGTAACCCTGGTAATCAGTTTCTATTTATAGTCGCTGTGAGCTGTGAGTGGAATTTTACTGGAGGATACCCAATTGATAGCAATTGTGATGAAAATAATGTAACAAATGTTTTCTTTTGAAAAATATTTTTTCTAGACAAGCTTTTGTAAAATCCTCCTTCGTGAGAGAAATCAGAGCAGCGCGCTGTCACATAATCTATCCTAAATATTATATATTGTCATTGGAACTTGACATGTATGAAAAGTTTTTACTCAATATACTAAGTAGTTCCTTTGTGAGTGTCAGTTATATCATATAACATCTTCTGACTCCATCATCAAATCAGCTCGCTATCATCATATTATTACTTAACTAAAACTAAGTGTATGCAAGATTTCAGCTCCATCGGATACCAATAAATAATCAAAAACGGTTTGAACATTTTGACGGACAACTTACAAACAAACAAAAATACAAACAGTGCAAGTTAAATAAAAGCATATAAAAACGAACGAATTTGAAATACCAGGCAAGGGTATCTATCTACATTCATAAATCCGAGTTTGTAGTGCCATATGTTGACAAATTATGAACTAGCGTTGTGGTTAACGTAGCGAGGCGTTATCTGCAGTATATCCTACCTTCTATATTAAAATCATAGCGCAAAAGTTAATCCGTCGTGCAACGTTGTGCTGTGCTACGGTTTTTACCCATTCTTTAAAGTTACTGATGTTGTTTTTCAAGTCATAATTGCATAATATGGTAATGTAACACGAACTTTTATATAATAATTATAGGGCTTTCTTGCGTAATGGCATCCTTTGGGTGTTAGATTGTAGTGACTAACACGGTTTATTATTATGAGCCGTGTTGTCTAGTGGGAGGTAGGTATAAACTTCTACTTTCGTTCCGAAAGTCGTAACTTCGAATCCCTGCGTTCACAAGTGGGCTTTCCAATTCTAAAATTTATGTGTACCACGTGCCTGACGGTGAGAAAGAATCTAAAGAGTAAAACATTTTCCGAGACTAAATAAAGGAACGTTAGGAATAACTTAAAAATATCTGATGGATTCAATTTCGATGCACTTCGTCTATGTCTGATCTATTTTCAATGATTTATTCTGTCTGGCTGCAGAAGTTTATTTTTGTTACATTCTATATTTCTAGATCTATCAGATTCTTCTATACTCAGAGTACTCAGTGATTTCCACAAAGTTAAGAGATTCGTTGTAGCTACTATTATTTTCTGTTTACAAGTAATTGTCTAACTCCTCTCAGTATATTTTTCCAAGGTTGGTCGTGCACGAAATGTTTTTGTTAGAACGAAGATTTGTGTTTTGGTTCTGGTCTCTATCAAACAATACCACCTACATCCACCCTCTTACATTAGTCTCCTCATTCAAAAACGTTTTGGAATCAATTGTATGAACCATCTTTTACCATACACTATTTTTCTAAATTTGGTAACACTGTCATTTCTGAATAAGGGAAATTGGAGCTCACATGGGTTTACGATCCTACCGCCTGTCAGTTTAGACTGATCGTAAATTGTGCTGTTTGAGAGAGATACGTGATCACTGCGTCACTGTAATTTTATTTTACTTTAGGTCTTGCCCAAAAACGCTGATGCTGAAAGAATAAAAGCATGTTGCATCATATTGTAGCTTATTTATTCAAAACTATTTAAAGAGTTACCTATCTCTTGCTTGTTTGCAACATATTTTTAACTACTTCACTAACAAGACTGTCAGTAAAATGTTCTAACGTAATTGCGGTAGACTACCGCTTCTAAGAGTACCACCGATTACGATTTATTTTTAAATGATTGATATCATTGTCATTCCAAAAAAATAGGCTTGTATTCGTAATGATTGATGGACAAACCTTACAGTAGCCTAAAAGCTTTTTATAAAAAATCATCTGAAGTATTATTGAACTCAACTTTATGGCTTTGGTAACGTGGTATCGGAATAAAAAAGTATTCATTAGTATTCCAGGTAACGGATCACATAATTATATTATAGCTCTTATAGGTCTAGCAAAATCTAATATTGTACGCCTTTATTCTTCATTATCTCACCTGATTTTCATAAAAGTCTCATTTTTCATGAAAAACCAGTAACACATTTATGATTATGTCTTATAACTAAGACATCACAATAAAGTGTTTCCTTTTAGTAGTCTTCTTTTGATGACCTAAATAATGTGTTTTTTTAATGACATTTCGTCGTTAAAATCCGTAGGAACTGTTAATTTTATCTAAAGAATCTACATGTAATATTTCAAGAGTGAATTCCATAAAATTAAGTTTCCGAAATGCAGAGCATTTTTGTTTTCCACGAAGGTTTTATTTTGAATTCTGAATTCTGAATATCGTTACTCATTTCATCCAAATCAGTTGAGTGGTTACGGTGCAATCGCAAAAGATACATGCAAACATCCCCACAAACGTTCGCATTTATCAAATTAGTAGGATATGTTGATGATGTTCAAATTTCTCGATAACCAGTAGAATTTAATCATCTGGTATTTTCCGGTGGGTGCACGAGCACAGATGTATTGAATATCGTACATTTGTAGATTATGCAAAAGACCTTCGTACGATGTACCTATACGTATCCTGATATGACTAGGGACGCTTGGTAAGATTGTCATGTCCGGCTTTCTAACTAAACCTATGGGGTTTTGGCTTATAACATAAATTGATGCATAACTGAATAAAGTGATTTATCAATAATTAGTACTTCTCTACAAGCTATAAATTCTTTGGCTAGCCAGTTTTCTTTTCTATATCTATAATCAGTATATGATAGTAGAGACGACAGTGGATTGACTTTGGTCCACAGCAACGAAGAATTCATAGTTCCTAGAATTTTTTTATATGAAATACCAGGGTTACGTATTTTACACGAAATGTATTTTCTCTCTCCCAAAGGAATATTTTTAGACTAAAATTAAGTTTATAAAGACAAGTTTTTCAATAAACTACGTTAGCAATCAAAACACCATCTAATTTATTCAAACTGTGACGGTCTTTTATCGCATGTGTCCCATTTTAATTCAAAAGTTAAAGTCAAAGTTTAAATATATTCTCGATCTTTCTCGTTATTTAAGCAAATAACAGGCATCTGGCACCGATTCCTACAAAACCAATAAACTATATTGATCTAGGTATGTACCTCCGGTTTTCTGATAAATTTTATCCGACTTTTCCGATTTGTCTCGTATCCTGCCTGCACATACCTCCGATTCAATCGTAACTCGATTGTAGCTATTGTTTGCGGCTCCCGGCTGAGTTTCCACAATAAACGACTAGTGTTCATTGGGAATCTTAGGATCAGATCGTACATAGTAACACACTATTTTACAACAGAGATAAGTATAGAGCTCGGCTCGTAAATTGATCGCATACACTTTGTTTGACACACATTGATACACTATTGCGAGTTTTATAACTTAGAAGGAAATTTATTTTTCACATTGTACTATGTACCAACGTTTTTCTGGTTGGCTGTCAATAATTTCATTTTTTCTTTCTTCCAAAACGACTCGGACATAGTAATATTAATTATAAGTTTGCTTTTATAAAAGTTCACGAGGATGATAGGATTATTTCGGAATATTAAAATAAGTTTACTTCGTTAAAGTATCCAACTAAAGGTTTAATTATATTTGTCAGTCCGTAACTACAGGCTGTTTAAAAATTCAAACGGCAATTTATTTTACAAATTTCTATTTATAATATAAATAGAATAGTGTAGTAATAGTTAATAGTGTTGTAAATAGTTAGTTTTAGTTTAGAGGATATAAAATTTGGTACTTGTCCAAAATGTGGACATGTACCAAATGTAATGTTTGGACCTGCCACTGACTAATTCCTTTAGATATCTTCAATAAACTGAGCAACCAGTTTTGCCTAGGCTAATTCGATATATCTTACGCATACCTACTCCAGAAGGCTGGTATGATACTAGTCTTACTAGCCAATATCAATTCAGCGAGTTTATTAGGACTTTTGTTTTCATTTAACGTTTACACAGCGCCGTCTAGCCCCAAACTAAAACTATATGCTATACTGGTACCCATAGGCGATACCTTTTATGATAGCGTTGAAGCCAGACTAGGCTCCAAGGTAGATAAAAGATGATTTCATTTGATTTTGATTTAGTTCAAATGAGTTCAGCTTCTTGTAGAGGGCCTTATGCCCTCAGTTTTGCAATAACTTTCGTGTATAATAAGTAATATCTATTAAATTATTATTTTTTGTACGGTCATGTATTACTAATTTTTAGGGTTCCGTACCCAAAGGATGAAAACGGGACCCTATTACTAAGACGCTGTCCATCAGTATTTCCGTTTGTTTGTCTGTCACAAGGCTGTATCTCTTGAACCGTGAAAGCTATCACAGTTAAAATTCACAGATGATGTATTTCTGTAGCCGCTATAACAACAAATACAAAAAACAGACGGCACGGAACCCTTCGTGCGCGAGTGGGAATCGCACTTGGTCGGTTTTAATTTTTAATATACTTGCATTGTTCCATATTCGGTAAGTCGCGAGAGTACAAGAGCTGTATATTGTCGGTCGAAATTTTGACAGGGTACTAATTGTTTTTTGCTATTTTATTTAATGCTATTTTTGGGTTTAATTTGAATAAAAATACCTCGAAACGTATACATATACAACCTGGATAAATTGCCTCATCTCTTACGATATTCATTGCAAAAGTTTTGTTTTGCTTTTCTTTACACTACATTCATCGAGTTTCACTATTGTTGCTAATAACTGTCAGATAATCCGTAGCAATACTTCCCAAAAAATTACAGTAGACCTCAGAACTATTATTATTATTGCAAATGTGACACGAAACACGAACGAACACCGAAGTAATTATAAGAACAATTTTTAATTAAGTTACTACTGTAATTTTAAGATGGCGACTAACGTTAAAAAACGTTATCTTTACTTGATCAAACTGGCAATATAAGGGTTAAAAAATAATGAAAACCCCTATTTATTTTGTTTATTACTAAATTACACATATTTCGTTATTATTATTAACCTAATTTGGAAAGAATAACGTATTTGTTTGGGGAAAAAAAGGTCTCATAAAGCGAGGAGTGCGAGAGAACCACGTGTCAATTAGTAGATAGTGTGTAGACACAAGCTGTAGCATTAAAAATAGAAGCTATTTATTAATGTATTTATTAAGGGTATCTAACAGTGGTAACACAGTGCAATGTTAATATAATAGTACTTGAGGGTTACAGTCGTGATACTTTTTTACTTCATGATAAAGATTCTATGTATAGTTTACTACGCAGTTTGTTTATCGTTGCGATTCTATACGTTTGATAGTTTAAAACTTGTGCTCTGATCTGCGTACCGCCTTGTGCTCTAACTGTTGTAGTAGTTAATTTAAGTTAGTAAGAGCAGTCTTGGATTCACGCAAGAGATTTGTTCCAGAGTGGAAACTTATTGTAACTTCGGTTGTTGCTAGGCAGTTGACTTGAAGGCCTAAGTTGAACGTTTCGGTAAGCTTGGAAGTCAATTGGATGGAGCTTACTGCCTATAATATAAGCGTAATATTTTCTTGTGAATACTGTGACTACCAGGACTTTTTTAAGTAAGTACGAATATGTTATAAAGTTGTTATTGTGAAGTTGGAAGTTAGTGACGTTATTTTCATAAAAGCGTAGGCAGGTATTTTGTTTTTATTTGTAGAAGGCTCTTCTTACCAGCAAACAGTATATATTCAAACTATACACAAGCACACCTACCAAGATGTTAAAGATCTAACAATGCCCCTAGTGAACACCAATTTGCTTAATCTTAAGGGATGTTGACTCAAAAATAGCAATTTATCAAAAAAAAAAAACTATTTTTAGTTACAGACATAATGCTATTCTGCGAAGTACACACCGGGCATAATTTTTTTTCTTTTTTTCAACGGTGACATAGACCGGGGACAACGGGACGTATTTTTAATTGTAAAAATTCATTCCCGCTGTCCCCGTTACCGGGGATACGGTCAACGGAGACAACGAAACTACACCGCGCCGATTCCAATTTTTGATTTAAAAGTATGAATTCTTAAAAACCATCACGTTCTTTATTTAAAATCGACAATTCGAAATCCTTCCCAACAAAACCTGAGCTAATTCTTGGGTTAAAACTTTATTAGGATGTAACATAGTGCTCAGTATACTTGTCCGACTATAAACTTGTAGTTTCATGGACATAAAATATACACTAAATGCAGGCCATTGCCCAGTTTCAGTAGAAAACAGTGGCTTTTAATTTATTACCGCCATTAGCTTCTGTATTTCTGCTTAACTTTGTGAAAATTACTAACGGTAGGTTAACATACCGACCATTTTGAGACCGTTAACAAGTTTTGTAACCGTCAACGGCTGCCTTATGGAAAAAGTTTTTAGAAAAGGACAAATACAATGAATTTTAAATTACAGCAATCTAATAAATGTACCTAATTAATGTTTTTAATTCGGTACATTTTATAAACTAAAATAAGAACAATTCGCCCCGAAATCTGTATGTTTCGGTGTCTAGTAGTATCTCCAACTTTAACTGAACTACGAAGTCATTGAAACGCATCAAGTTGGAAGCTTGGTTTCTTTTAGGTATAAATATAATATAAAGCAAGTTTTCGAATAAAGTTAACGGAAAAATCCGTTTTTTTATAGCTTATAAAAATGTGTAATTATTATTTATGGTAAAATTTAAAAGGTTTATAAAGGCCTCAAAGATTACGTTTTTGTACATACATAAAAATATGTTTAACCGAATTGAAAACTATTTTTTTAAAAGTTCTAAAGATCTTACCAGGTTCTCAGTTACGACACGAATTTCATTGCAGTGATAAAAAAGTTTGAACGCGTTTCAAGCCGGGATCGGCTTCCGGCATTCGTTTTATATTCTACCGTCCGGATGTAACTTGAAATTTTTAATAAAACGAGCTCAATTAAAATATTTGCTCTACTGTGATAGGCACACAGACCGTGGCCGCTGCTTCCCGCCCGGCGTCAGGTGGGTCTAAGCAAAATGTAAATAGGCCTGATTATTCCCTCTCGACATTTTGTATTCGCCGAAGTCAGCGGGATAAAAGGGAGACCTCATTTTATGCTTAATTTCACTTCTTTCATAACAGCCGGCGAACACTTAAATGTAACAATCCAAAGCTTGAATAAAGAAATAGTAGGCGTCAATAATAATTTAACAAATCTATCAACGTTGGAGAAATTTATTGTTTTGTTTGTTTCGAAAAGAATAAAATCGATGAGTTTTGAAGTCGTGAACCTAACTACTGTTCCGATCAAAAATATTTTAACAAATGGTGAAGTTTTATAAAAAAAAACACTAAACCAAAAAAACAATTATGATGCAATTCCCTACCCAATGGTGAAAAATCATTGTTATCGGACCAGCCATCAAAGAGTCTACTTACTGTATATACTCGTCAAATTTATAACCCCCTTCTTATTTGAAATCGGTTAAAAAGGCTCAAGAAGAGTGTACTCTGATGTATTCCAATATCATTTCGTATTTCGTTCGGAGGGCTGGTTTTATTTTCGCTTTACTTTGCCGGCGCGCTCGTGCAACGTATACTCTGAGCGGAGGGCACGACGCAACATCTACAAAAACCACGGATGCACCTGTAATTGGCGGCTTCCACCGCGCGCCGTCGACGCCCGTATTACCTTGACTTTTATAGAAAACAACTTGCTTTTATCCGTAAATTGTACAAAAAACCGGGCGACGTCAAACGCAACGAGTTTTATGACGCGGGTTATGTAGGGAAAGAGATTTGAAATTCGGCACAGTGTTAGGTGTTTGTAACGCGTATATACTCGTAAGACTGTTTGATATAACTTATGTGGATTGAATAATACATTTTAGCCAAATGTTTTAGTTAGTTAGTTATAAATAACTCAAAAGTGGAAACAAAGTAAAAACATAGTGGCATTGAGGAACAATGCAGAATTATTCGTCAGTGTCATAGTTACCAACTAACTAGGGTAGCTTCTAGCTCTTAAGACATTTCAATTCAATGCGAACCTTGTGACTTTATTAAAATAAATTCTATTTGCCTTTGACTTTGACATGAAGACGAGAATTGCCAGTTGAAATTTTAGAGCTTCTTGGTTCTTACGAGAAAAAAAAATCTCTTGTCTGTTACTGGTTGACTGCGCAATTTCTTTGGACGTTCAAATTGACTATGTATATCATTTAACGGCTATCCGTTTACTTATTAAATCAATCAGTTCAAAATCAATAAAGCTTTTTCTCGTGACTAGTTTTCAGTAAATCTAAGAATGGATGACGAAGTCTGATAAATCAGAATATTCTTCGAGACGACAGCGTGCCATCTCCGGTCGGAACTTTTACCGTTACAAAATCCCCGAGAACAAATCGCCGCGCCGACCAGCTTTTCTATTTAATACAGGCCTTGAAGAGCTTATTCAATAAATCTTACAGGACTTCTTTATGTTTTCTACTCCAGTGTTTAAAATTATTAATTATTTAATACGCCCTTTTCTTATCTCCCTCAGTCTCGATGCGCGTAATTTTAATTTGCGTTTTTTTAAATAATAAACAAGCATAAAAAATCACAAATTGTAAGACCGAATAGTCGAATCCAACAAATTATTTTCTGAGAAGTTTGTAAGAATTTACAATAATAAAACTGTTTGCTATTTTCCTATTTCTACAAGGCAGTTCCCACTCAAACCTTTTCATACCTTTAAAAAGGTCGCGGTTATGAAAGAGGGGGACCCGTGGGTTGTCTTTTAAAAGTTGCCCCTTTCATATCTCCGTTTCAATTTTACAGCGCAATTTATATGCACTTTGTAGCGGTGGCTGTTCAAAAGCACCTCGCCACAACGTTTATTCGAGGCAAGTGCTACTGTTAAACGCTGTTTTTTTCATCTGAAGAAGAGTCTTGATGACGGCGTTCATAGTTAATGAGCAGCCAGTATCCGGCTGGTGTTACTGCACAAATTGCCCGCTCTTTAGAGGCTCGCCGTTTGCCAACTCGGCTGGAGCCGGTCTACTGTGAAAGACGTTTCCGAGCGTGCATTATTGTTTACCGCCGGAATGACTTCCTTTTACCGGCGCAATAACGAACGTTTGCATGCTGTTGCACTCTGCAAAGATATCTCTTTTCTACAGAGGCGAACATAATGTGGCCATCAATGTGAAGAGCTCTACATCAATATAGACAGGGAGGACGTTTTGTGTAGCCGTATGGTTTCAGAATCTGAATAGAACAGTGGGTACTGTATTTATATTTATGAAAGCTTTTAGATTCTATGTTTGACTGGAAACTATTTTGTTACCTGGTGTGGTGTTTATAAGACGGAATATTTTTATATCATCATCATCATCATCTCCTAGTCCTTATCCCACTTTGTGTGGGATCTTCACAAATTGTTGTAGAAGCATTTGGCTTGGGGTGTTTTACAACTGGCCGCCTGTCTGACGTCAACCTTCTTTGGGGATACTCTCTGGTATTATATAAAGTGTAGGTATTTTGTAATAAAATTATGAGATATTTTTATATAGGTACCTATTACCTATTATTGAGAAAGGCTTTAGTTAGGTCCATACCAATATTGCAATTTTCAATTCTTAATTAAGATATATTTACATAATAGATATCTACAATTTATGTCAAAATCTATTATTATAAGAAATAAAGTCCTGACTAATATATAGATAACGCACAGCGTAAACTTGCTTGTCGTTGGTCGTAGTATATATTTGTCCCGCTGCGGGAATCAATACCGCACCTCTTACATCTCAGTCGGCTACTTGCCCACTACGCCACCGACGTCCTCATTTAACATATCGTAAGTAGCTTTTCCCATCATGTCAATGCCAATCTAAAAATGGACATAGAGATAGTAACTACGAGTAGGTATATATAAAATTACTATTGAATTCGTGCCAAGTATTTATTTTAAACTGACATGCTATTTCGTTATGTTAATTTTTAGTTTACATTATTAAAACTGGACTGCGCATAGTGAAGGCTTCCTCAGTCTGTATGCTTTTAACATGGAAATGATATTAAAAATACCTAATTACATAGCCATTGAAAACCTCCTTATTTGTATGAAGTCGAATATTATAAATTCGAAAGTTAGTATGTTTGTTGGTTTATTAGTCAATCATGTCGTAACGGTGGAACCTATTTTGATGAAATTTGATATTAGATTATACCTGTATTTAAAGATAGGATACTTTTTATCCTGAAAAATCACCATTAAAAGGCTGAAATAGGGCGACAAAGTTTACAAGAAAAACCACGCAAACCTAGCCACTGGAGCCAATAGTCTATACTAATTATATAAAGAGGAAAAATTTAATTGTTTGTTTGTTTGTTTGCATCGAATAGGCTCCGAAACTACTGGACCGATTTAAAAAATTCTTTCACCATTAGAATCCTACATTATCCCTGATGATAATGTAGGATTAGTGATGAACATAGGCTATAGGATATTTTCAAAAATGTTAGGGATCCGTATGAAAACTTCGATAATGTAACCCAACGTGTGAAATAAAATCCCAAAAAAACCTTATATCGCGTTTGCTGCGGAAATTATTGACAATAGAGCAAAGTGATGTACTAAAGTTTTATAAAAAACATCAATATCTACAAAAAAGTCTATAATATCATATGTCTAACTATTAGGGATCCCTATTAAAACTTCGATAATGTAACCCAAGGTGTAAAAAAAATTGCCATAAAATCATTATTACACCCGTGCGACGCCGGGGCGGACTGCTAGTTTTCAATATAAAGCATTTAAACATCCCATGCTCAATGCTGGTCGCGTACGGTGGGGGGGATTTAGGGAAACGTGAAGTTGGCCGTATGACCGTAAAAATGGTTTGTGTCACTGCATAAGACTGAAAGTTCTTTCTACACGTTTGCCTGGTTCCGCCGACCTTACTGTAATTAAGGCGCTCCCAGTCGACGATTATTTTTGTTCGAAACGTAAAAAGAAATACTTGTGAACAAGCCACATCTCCTATTTTATAATGTAAAGTATATGTGAATAAAGATGTACCCATCTTTAATCACTTCGATAAATAATCCTACCGACCGCTGCAATGACGACAACATACACGTCGGAGCGTGGTCCGCCTTAGCTTTTCGAATAAATTAATGATATAAATTATGTATAATTACTTATCAAAAATCTATTCTAATAGAAATCTAGATCTACATATTACCTATCTTTAACAATAAATCACAAGTTGATTTTAATAGTAGGTATATAAAATATTTCTATCATAAATTCTAAAACGTATCATTTTGAAATAATATCTTTATCGTGAAAAGTTTCTGCTATTATGTTTTCAGCTTAATAGAAATCTAGGTAGGAACCTGAAGTAATATACTTATAAAAATAGGAGATGTGGCTTGTTCATAAGTATTTCTTTTTTCGTTTCGAAAAAGAGCAATCAGCGACTGGGAGCCCCTTAAGTATGTTTCAAAAAGTCTGTTAAGGTGATAAGTGAAATTTTTGACGTTTTGTATGGGCTGAGTCTACCCGGATAAGACGGATAAAGTGTTAAAACTGCATTATAATGGAAATCAACAAATTAAAAAAAAAACTTGAGAGGTGTCAAGGGACACCCGGATGGAACGAAGTTCTTTTCGATTAATTAGTGAAGGAATTGTAATAAAATTTTATTTCTTTTAAGTTAAAATAATATGTTTTTTATTATTATCAAATATAATGTAATATAAACTAAAATGTAATATAACTTATGTTGTACTGAACACAAAATAACGTGGGACAAGGGAAGGGGAATCAACTTTGACCTCGACCTCGTCCTCAACCCGACCTCGACCCGACCTCGACCCGACTTCGACCCGACCTCGACCCGACCTCGACCCGACCTCGACCCGACCTCGACCCAACCTCGACCCGACCTCGACCCGACCTCGACCCCACCTCGACCCGACCTCGACCCCACCTCGACCCCACCTCGACCCCACCTCGACCCCACCTCGACCCCACCTCGACCCCACCTCGACCCCACCTCGACCCCACCTCGACCCTTTCACAACGCGCGATAAGGAACTTCGTTCCAAAAAGTATTTAAGTATTCTATCAGTTATCTAGTTCCCATAGTACAAGCTTTGCTTAGTTTGGGGCTAGATGGCGATGTGTAAAATGTCCACCAATATTTATTATTTATTATTATTATTTATATATTAATAGATATACTATAGCAAAAAAGTGTCGTGACAACTTTTCGTGACAACTTTTCGTGACAACTTTTTGTGACAACTTTTCGTGACAACTTTTTACTCAAAAACATTTATTACTCGTCCTAATACTCTTTAACAGTTCATTTCTATCGATAAGATGAATCCAATCGCTTATCATTCAAAAATAACGCTTTCATATTGGATTCTGGATTCAAAAATCTTTACTTATACTTATATAAAGTCGAATTTGTTGCAACACTTTTAACTCGAGAACCGCTAGACCGTTTTTCATAATTTTTAGTTTGTTGGATTTGTCTCCGTTCCGAATAGCAGAATAAATAGTAATCCCGTAAGAAGCCGGGGCGGACAGCAAGTATAATACCTTTTAAGGTGTTTTGTCTGATTTAAAGCACAAAAAGTGCGAAAAAAAATACTGATTAGATTGTTGTTTTAGTCTCTTCATGGCCGCACGATCGAGCGGTTGGCGTCTCTTAGGAGTCGGCGGAATACACAATACAACATTAAATCTACATACTCACGTTTATATCAATATCATATCATCTCTGACTGTTACTGCTTTTCGCTATTATAAGTGAAATTCTTATTGCACCCTGTACATCAACTTCAGCAAAACTGATATAAATAATTTGACTAATATGTGCCAGTAGGTCGAATTAATTAAACAAAAATACTGCTCCTAATTGAAAACCTGAATGGAAGTTTATCAATTCATTTAAATAATGTATACAAAAATGTCGTCGGTTTAGAGGTAAAATTCATTAAATGCGAAAAACTAGTATGGAGTTATAAGCGATAATAATTATTTTTTGCAAAAGATTGCATTTTGCTCATAGTTTTAAATGCAATCCTATTGAGTTTGATTTTGTTTTTAGATTATTAGGTTGCTTTTGTAACTGCTTTGTTTTGTAGATATTGCCCTGGTGAGACCGTTTCATGAATTTAATGAATTTGATCAATTATGTCACTTAATGAATTTTACCTTTAAACCGACGATGTTTTGTTATCATATAGTACTTCTTTATAACTGTAAACACTTGATAGAGTTGGTTGGCACTGACGCAAAATCGCAACTCAAAAGCACCATCCATAATTGTAAGGCAAAATCCATTAGGTGCTGTATTTGAGAGGGCTCTTTCAAAACGTTTGCGAGCGTATAATTAATAATAATAATAATATAGGATCACGACTGTAATCCCCTAGTACGGTAGACATCCTCTCAGATCTCCAGACGCTTAGATCCTTTGAAAATGTCTAGTGGGGGTAGTCAGAGGCACGTCCAAACATTATATTTGGCACATGCCCACATTTTGCAGTAGTTAGCATTCCATACGTGACAGGTTGCAAGCCCATTGCCGCTTATAAGAACACTAACTGGTTTCCTCACGATGTTTTCCTTCACCGTTGTAAGCACGTGTTTTTAATGCGCATATAAATTTTTCGAACAGAAAAATCCATTGATGCACGCCGGGTTTCGAACCCACGACCTTCAGATTGAAAGTCGAGGTACATCCCTCTCGGCCAACACGGCGTATAATTAGTTATAGTAAAAACTACTTTTGCTGTGACGTGGACGAAGTAGGGTGAGCGTGTGCCGCCGCCGCGTCCGGCGCATTCGTTCCGTGTTGAATAATTCTCGCTCCCATATTTTCAAACTGCCTCAATTATATGCCCATACATAAGTATTCCTTCCATCGTCATATTTCGACGTACGGTGATTAATGTATTTTCTATTATGGCAATTGAACGCAGTGCGCATGCGACGAATTGTATTATTAGACGGACGCTTATCGAGATCACACGGACTCATGTGCGTCTTTCAGTCGGACTATCCTAAGTGTTCGCTGCAATATCTATGCAAAGTATGCGGTAACCTTGACGAAAACTTTTACTTTAATTGGCGTAATCTTGTCGCTTGTCGGTCAGGTTTCGGTGAATAAATTAGAGTGGGTTGTAACGTGAGATATGACTAACTACGATTGTGAAACAGGTGAGTCTAGTGCTTAATAATGAAGGGAACATTTAAAATTAATTATATTATACGTGCTAAAATAAACAATATAAAGGGTCAAAGACCCGGTTTGGGGCATTTTCAATTTTGGCAGTCAATAACAAAGCAAACAAACTTGTTCTAAAAATCTATAGTTAATACAATTCCTTGTCTATGGTCCGTTTTGATTAGTGACAGATGTGATGCGTTATACCTCTAGATTTGATTGACCACAACTTTTCCGTTTTGTCTATTTAAATAAAAATATCGACTAATACAAAACCTTTGCTTATCCTAATAGATAAATACTTTATTCTATGTTGTTTAAAAATAGTCATATTATTATTAATATTTTTTTAATATAAACCGTTTATTTTAAATTTAAAATGTTGTTAAAATGCCCACAACCAGCGCTCTCACCCTAGCTATAACTTAATATCTTGTAATTTTAATTTAGAAATAACGTTAATATCGATCGATCTACTATCTAGATTCTAAAGGATTGTTATTACATTCATAGCGTGGGGAATCCTGAGGTACAGCAAAAAAATCTATGACAGCAACTGATGAGAATAAATAATGTCAGTGCTATAATTTTTTCATGATATTTTTGCCATGGCTCTTGCCAACAGGCAAAAGTCGCAATCCATTAAAAACGCGTCATGTCGGCCATAAATTTGTTATAAGGTATCACAGAAATCAATTGTGGGAATATAAACTAACTATACTACGCTTGACTTTGGGCCTCTTTCACGATCTTCAATGAAATCCTCAAACTAACGTTATATTAACGTTCATACGAGTTTTATCATGGATGAGTAGCACTAAACAGAATATGAAGTAGGGCTTCATACACGGCAGCTATAATGTATGAAAAAATATTTATTTCAACTATAAGAACAAGGAACTTAATATATTATGTATATATATTATGTATATTAATGTACATCCCGGAAAATATAGCTTTAAATTATCTTCATGTATCACACACACAACAGGTAATGTAATGTATCTTTCCATTCCATTATACGGAAATGTATTGAGATGAATATTTTCATATCTCTTTGTATCTTAATATACGAAGATGTTAAAATGAATATTATAGCTGTCGTGTGTCTCCTGACGATTTCTATGTAAAGATGTAATGAGATGTATCATGCTATAATGTCATAGTCGATGTATAATGTACATCTTTATGTTACATTATAGCTGCTGTGTGTGAAGCCCTTACTTACATTTCGCTTTATCTACCAAAGAGATCGTGTACTTGACAATCATACTCATATAAAAAGTTAATGACAGATAAATTAGAACAAACGTAAAGGTATTGAACTACTTTAAAAAATCATTCAACTCATCATCGAGAGTTACAAAACTGATAAAATGTAACCATTATTTTTACTTACTATAATTTATTTAACGTTCTGTGCATCAAACAGATGTAGTAGGTACCTACTACACCACTGAATTTGATATAACAATATTAAATTCATATTTATGTATACTTAGTAGGTACCTACATAATTCATTTTGTCCGTCAAGGTTAATTTTTCTTACACTTAGATTATGAACCCAAGTCTTGATAATAATTACCTACCCATTTTTTTTAATAAAAATTATACGGTCGAGTGAGATCATTATTTTATTTTGATGTACCCAGTATGTAGGTAGAGTACCTAATTGAAGTGGTTTGTGTACATACCTAGTTGCAATACGTGGTAATACTTAGTTCTTAGTAAAAATGTTATCTGGAAAAGATGAGTATAAATAATCGTAAGTACTTACTAGTCAAGAAATCTTATTTATTGTTAGTAAATTGAAATAATCCATTACGCTAGAGTTCTGTATCGAGCCCTGCTCACACTAACCCTCGTATTCAAGAACGACACTATGAGAACACGCACCCACAGTGGACGAAATCTTTTTTCATAAACATCACTTTATGTGTTGAGCGGCACTATGGCGCACGCTACCGTGTGCCTTTAGTGCTCAACTTTGGCTAGAGGCACACGACAATGTGCCTCTAGTCACACTATGCATTGTCGCATAACACAAAGTGATTTTATGAAAAAAGATTTCGTCCACTGTGGGTGCGTGTTCTCATAGTGTCGTTCTTGAATACGAGGGGTAGTTATTTGCCTAATAGTAAATGCTATGAAAATTATTTACGGGGCTCATAAATGGCCATAACAGTAGGTAATACCGGCCATAAACGACTTTTGGTTAAAGTTGCGAATGTTACGGAAAAAAAGGATTCGAACTGTCTCTTTTCTTTTTCCTGTTTATGTGAATTGGAATTATATTAGGTAATAACACATTTTGTAACCATTTTTAAATGGCTTGTTCAATTAAGTAAGTATTTAGACAATCAGTGCTAAAAGAAAGTAAACGCTCGTAAGTATTTTCGGTCCTCATGAGGAAAAACATAGAAATTAAAAAAAACCGGCCAAGTACGAGTCGGACAAAGGGTTCTGTACCTATAAAAAACTAAAAAAAAACACGTTTTTTGTATGGGACTTCAATATTTATTTTATTCTGTTTTTAGTATTTGTTGTTATAGCAGCAACAGAAATACATTATCTGTGAAAATTTCAACTGTCTAGCCTATCCACGGTTCATGAGATACAGCCCTGTGACAGGCATACGGACAGACGAACAGACGGCCAGCGAAGTCTTAGTAATAGGGTCTCGTTTTTACCCTTTACGGGTACGGAACCCTAAAATGAATCAAGTTGATAGCATATTTGGTAAAATAATGTTAGTCAGAGTGAGAGGAGTGAAAAAATACACTATGAAAAATTGTGGTTTGAGACAAAATACACGTCAACTTGGCGACCGCGACCATCAACGTGTGGTAGATGCGGTTGGTCGCGGTTACCTAAATATCGGATTGTGTATTAGGTATACTGTTAGGTATAGTATTTAATATACTGATCACAGCGACCATTATGGTTGAGGTCGTTCTTGCCAAGTGTAAGCGAGCGCTTAACACAATGTTTCGTTTCTGTTACAGATATTAACTTTAGAAAAAATAACCTAACTAAACTAGATATCAGTCCCCCAAAAACGTGAGTAAGTATAAACTTTGCAGCGACATAAACAAAGAAGGGAGAAAGTAAAAATAGCTTATTGCTATGTGTTTATTTCCACAGACAGCAACATGAGAAACAGGAAAGAAATATATTCCTCGGGAAGTTGTTGCTTGCAATACCCTCTGTTTCCGAATTGAGACAATACATTGGCGTCTTGCTATGTGGTGAGTGTACAATGCTTTGATAACAAACGATACAATGGCACGCAAGGCACTTACTCGGTAAATATGCATGATGATTTTCATTAAATGTTGTGATAATAATTACAAGTAAGCTTTTCATAAGAGCCTCGCTTCGATACAATGTTATATCATTTCGTTGTCGAATACCTAGTACTATAACGATAACAATATAAATCTATTCAGATTAATCTACTAGTTTATAGTAAGCTAACTTTCGGTCGCGGCTCGCTCGCGTGGCAACTGGAATATGAAAAGTAGAATATTTGCTATTCCTAAGCATAGGCTACGTATATTCCAATTTTCATCCAAATCCATTTAGTCGTTGGCGTTGAGGTACAAAAATCTAATAATCCTCACAAACTTTCGAATTCGTAATATAAATAGGATATTCAATAATAATTACATTCAAATCCTGCAAGTTATTACTTCAGATCTAATTCGTTATTATGATTGTATACTATATACTGATATTATACTGTTTTTTTTTAGGATTAACCCTATGGTGCACGTCATGGTTTGTTTTTAAAGACACCGTACTTCCTGGAGGGTTTCTCTTCAACATGAGTGGGGTGGTACTCGCCGGGTACACTGTCGGCCACACGCTGGAGAGATATACAACAATCAACCCCGTGGTTGGGATGACGTTAATAGGGGCGCTGTATAGAAATTTCGGTCCACCGAATTTCTTAGAAAACCCTGTTGCGGACGTAATAGATTTTCATTTGAGGTAGGATATCCCTATTTATTTACACGAAAATCAGGTAGAAATATTTTTAAATTATTCAATTTTATCCATAGCCAGAGATTCGTACCGTAAGATTGGGCGATTCATTCATACGATGCGCATTAAAAAAAAGTACGCGTCGATATACACCCAATCTCTAATGGCGTTTATACATATATGTTATGAGCCTATGCTCATAAAATATATTGTACCTATGTACAAAACCGTCTCTTAGTTTGTATATTCAACGAATATGAAGATGAAACGAATCTATTAGAAATCGGAAATGCAAGCTGGACACACGAGATAATATGAATTGAGTTGTTATGTTTTACCCAATATTCCGTACAGCGCATGTTTAGTTTCCTAGTATCGCTAAACGATAATAGTTTTTGTACGCAAGGTAAAGTACCTAATATGTAGGTAGGAATAGTTTAGTGCGTGTCTTGTAATTTCGTTAATAGGAAAAGGTAAGCCCATAGCTTTTACATAAAAGCTATTGTAATAATTACTTTATACTTACCCTCATGACGATATTTCCCGGTAGATAGCTGTTATTAATTTTATCATGGCATTTTTACTTAACAATAAATGATCTCTTCCAGCATAATAATGATTTCAGACAAAATGGATGGCTGAGAGTAATTTTGAAACTTGCTAAATCGTTCGGTCTCCAATTGACTGGAATCGTTTTACGCATTCTTTTTTCAGACGAATTTACCCGGTTATTATCTTGACGAAGGGCCCACTTGGATGGAACTGGGATTATATAAAAAATAATTCAGTAAAAGTTTTCTCGTTGGCCACACTGCCGTGGATCGTAGAGTGTTTATCCATGGCCTTCTTCGCCCACATACTACTTGATTATCCGTGGTATTGGGGTAAGATTTTTTTCAGATATTCCCCGGTTGTTCTAAAAAAGAATAAGCTAATTTGACAAATTCAAATTCAAAAATCATTTATTTCAATAAAATCACAAGGATCACTTTGAACTTAGGAACGTCTTAGGAACTAGGTGAAGCTACGCCGATTCCACGCGACCAAGCGTAGAAGAATCAGGCAACAAACACGGCTTGGGGTCTACCTTTTTTTTTAATGATCCTTTTCTTAATGCTATGTAGAGCTCCAGTGTGGTGCCAATCGAACAAGGTCTATATCACCTTGATTTCACAGGTCTTCACTTGGGGTCAATTTTGGCATCGGTGTCACCAGCCATAATTGTGCCTACTGCGATGGCGCTGCACGCTCGTGGCCTTGGAGTCAAGAAGCAAATTTCACTCCTAGTCGCCAATGCTGGAGGCTTGGACACTGCGTTTACTGAAGGAATGTTCGGAGTGATCAATAGTGCAATGTTCTACCCTGCAGCATTACCTTATAAAATTATAAAGGTAACATTTTTGATATAGAAATTATAATTTTTATTCGACGACAAAATAAATAATGATTGTATTGTACAAGCAAGCTGAAGTTATGCGTTTAAAGGATAATAATGAATGATAATCCACTGCCATCAAAAATACTATTTCATTTTCTGTTTGAGTATTATTCAGTGATATGTGACTTAAAATGTTCTTTAGGTAATGGGAAGCTTTAGAGAGCTTTTGAGAAGTAAAATATCTACTGAAATATAAATTCCAAGATTTAACTTAAAATACGACAGCAGCAGAAATCGTTCTTGAACAAAATTCAAACTGCGTTTACCTAGCGAGAGCTCTGTCAAACACTTATCCATGCAAAGTTTGTCTGCACTTCACGTAGGATTATCTGTATACATACGAGTTTTGGTCTAGTAGAAAATACTTCGATACTAATCCGAAAGACGTGGATACAAATCCTGCACGTGCATCAATGGATTTTTCAGTTCGAAAAATGTACGATATGCGATTTTAGTGAACTAGTAGTGGGTAGTTGTATAATTTACGTTGTTTAAAATTTATATTGTGAAAGAATAAGTTTTCTGTTAAATATTTTTGTAAAATCATTCAAACCATCGAGCACCTGTCACATAATATAACATTGTCATTGGAACTTGACAAGGATGCAAAGTTTTTACTCAATCAGAGTATTTACTAAGGAGTTCCGTTGTGAGTGTCTGTTATACAGCTCCTGATTTCATCATCAGATCAGCTCACTGTTACCTTATTGCATTTTTACCGAAGTTACATAAGTATGCAAAATTTCAGCTCAATCGGTTGGGGATAACTGCTTCAAAATCGAGTTGCAAGATTCCACTTCAACAAACATAGTTACATACATACATTGCAAGTTAAATAAAAGCTTCTAAAAATAGGTGTCCCTGTTTGACGAAGTATAAACCGTTTAACTTTCATATTTTCAGGGCGTACTTGCAATCTTTTTAGGAATTGCCCTTGGAATACTATGGGGTGTGATGTGCGACTACATTCCGGAGCATAATGACTTCTATGCTCCTACTTTAAGGAGTTTACTCATTTTTGGAGGCGGTTCTCTGCTTACCTATGCTGGTGGATATGTCGGCTGGGGCGGAGTATGTAAGTATTAACATGTTAGAAGCAACAAATAAGCATTAAAAAGAGTTTAAATTACTGATATTTATAAAAAAGGCAAGTAGGAATCATGATGCTTGTTTAAACCGACGCCGACGTGATAAAAGTTTTTTCGATGAATATTCCGATTTGGGCATCATGCATAATAGAATAGATTGAGTTATGTATTGAAAACAGTGGAACTGCATAAAGATATATTTTAAATTTTGATAGGATCAAGTGTACCTGCAAGGTCACAAAGCAATTTATAGGTATATTAATCGCCTCTCAGCGCGGATTACCGCGTGGTTGGTTCATACACAGACTTACAAAAACATTATTTTTAGAGGTTAGTTTAATTAATTTTCAAATCTGCATAACTCGTATCGTATCGTATACATATCAAATACAAGTGACGACGCTTACAATATTTTTCACAGCTTAGGTTTATCTATTCATAATAAATAAATATTGGCGGACTTTACACACAGCGCCATCTAGCCCCAAACTAAACAAAGCTTGTAATATGGGAACCAGATATCTGATAGAATACTTATAAACTTTTTTTTATACATAAATACATACATATAATACATATTAACACAGGCACAGAAAAAACATCTATATTTCATCAAACAGATGTTTGTGGGTGGAAATCGAACCCTACAGTGCAGAAGGCAGAGTTACTACGAACCTGCGAGTCTAGTGTAACAACAGGTTGTTTGGAAATAGAAACTAAAGCAATCCTAAAAGCATGTTTGTGCCACCTGGTCGTAATGCTTCGGGGATTTAAAACGTGCCGGTAACAAGACCCTTGCGGTCTAGCCTTGCATTTGTAAAATCCTTGAGCTGCAGGTATTTCTCTAGCTGGATTCTGTTGAAATACAATGTAATTCGAAGCTGAGAACTAAGCATATTTTTGTCATGCGAAACACGAAACGAAAGATTGTGAGTTTGTATATTTGTGTTATACCTAATCACACTGCAATATCTGAACCGATTTGGATGATAATTTGAAGAAGTAATGTACATAGTGAGGAAACCAGTTAGTGTTCTTATAAGCGGCGATGGACTTGCAGCCTGTCACGTATGGAATGCTAAATACTGCAAAATGTGGGCATGTGCCAAATATAATGTTTGGACGTGCCTCTGACTACCCCCACTAGACATCTTTAAAGGATCTAACCGTCTGGAGATCTGAGAGGATGTCTACCGTTCTTGGGGATTACAGTTGTGAACCATTTTTTTTTATTTATGTATGTATAATAAGCTACATTTTATCAGGGAAGGTACTAAACGAGCGAAACCGTAGGTAAGCTAGTAAGTTTTATGAAATTTGTAATTTGAACCGTAATTAATAAAAATTAACATAAGCAGTTTTGGGTCAGCCTCACGAGTCTGCCGTCTAAAAGATAGTAACGCTAGACCTTTTCAAATCTGCGATGGAAATCTGAAGTGAAACAGATTAAATATTTTTCGAAACCCTTGCTTAAAATAAGCGTCATAACTATATGATAAATCTACAAGGCTTATAAGACTACTTCTGAAAACTGGAATTAGGCAGACCATTCATCTTGATCAATTATCACCAACAAAATACAAGAGATATTTAACAACAGAAATTTTTTTTTTTTTCTAAATCCCGGTCCAAAATTGAAATAATAATTTTACTTTTATCTTTGTGCTTATTTTTGCCTGTTCTATGGCCTGGCATTGTCATAGACAAAGGATTTCTGAAAAAAAACTAATTGTTTATCGTAGAGCATCTTTTAGGATGCAGCAATTTGATTTTCACTTAAGATAGCTTACTTAAGATAGTAGGGATAACTGTATTTGTGTTTTCTGTTTTCGAGAGTAATCCAAATACGCTTATGAACGCATAATCCAATAAGAACAAGGGCATTCAAGAAAGCCATTAACCACTTCTCTAACTTGTCTTGTTATTTACGAGTACTTGGCCCTCCAATCAGTTTTAAATTAGTCAGTAGTTACCAAGTTTTTTCTTTGATTAGATCGCATTTCGAATTGAATTAGACGAAGGCAATCGTTACAGTCTGTACAACATTTGTTTTGTTGTCTTAGCGTGTAGGCGTGTACAAAATACGCGTGTAACCTTGTCTTCCCATCAAGGTCTTAAGACGAGTAATATTTTTTTTCATGAATGCAGAATCGTTTTTTCCAATAACCGCAAAACATACAGTTTTGTTTTTTTATGACAAAGATAACATAAGGATTCAGTTTTGTATTTTATGACATAGATAACATAACATAATCTAAATAAATTATTTACAGAAACACGATCGGTGCAACTTTTCTCGTTAGATTTATTTTCCAAAGTTCGCTCGCCAAAACATTAATTTCGTTTTTGACCAATACTATAAATAACCAAACAGTTTATTTTTATATTATTCGTTAGATAAACATACTAGCTACATAAATAAAAGACAGTTTCTTTTTAAGTTTGATAGTTTTCAAGATAATGCTGGTTTTATCACTTTTTCCGTCTAGACTCTCTCCGGATAGACTCACCCCATACAAAAAAAAATACAAAAATATCAAACATCACCTTAACTCAAACATTTGTGAAATTTATTTAACACGACGCAAATACAATTAAACCTGTCAACCGTATCCAGGTCCCCACGATATTACAAGCTCTGCCAAGTGTGGGGATTGTTAGATACATCAAACTGTTTCAAACCATCTCTGCACAAACTCTCGACTTGTAAACTTATCATTTCAGTGTACCTATTAAGGAGCAATAAATAAATTATAATTTTCATATTATGGGCAAGGTAGGTATTATTTGAGTTGATACTTTTAATTACAATTTCATAGAAATAATAATCAGAAAATTTCAAGACGTCGCATGAATTTCTAACAGTAACTAAACTTTGATTAAGTGAGGCAGGTCGCGTAAACATTTCGATCTTTAAATCCTTTGATGTGCGTTCAAAACATAACACGGTACGGCAAAGTTCAAAAATGTGTTCAAACTTTGCACGAATGCTCAAAAATTGTATTCAAAGTTAAGGCCTGTATCAACCATTACATTTGGCACATGCCCACATTTTTCAGTAGCATTCCATACGGGACTGTGTATTTCGTATTTTTACTTTACGTACGAGTTGGTATTTTTCTATACAGAAATACTAACTACTTCAGAGATATGTAAATCGATATCATGTACCTATTATTATATATATTTTTCAATGTTTTAAGATTAAACGCAAAAATAAGTACCTAATTTATCATATACTAGCGACCCGCCCCGGCTTCGCACGGGTAGCATGTTATTATACATATAAACCTTCCTCCTGAATCACTCTATCTATTTAAAAAAACCGCATCAAAATCCGTTGTGTAGTTTTAAAGATATAAGCAAACATACATACATACGCGGGAAGCGGAAAGCGACTTTGCTTTATACTATGTAGTGATAAATTAGGTGTATATATTTTATTCATAACATTTAGTATTTGTCATTGTACTTGTTGCCTGATTGTTTCGCCGTTTAGTCGTTTATTTTACGGGTACTTTTGTGTTTCTGTTATTGTTTTTTTTTGGGTATTTTGTAGTTGATCTTTGACTAATCGTGAATTCGTGATATTAAGACTTAATATTACATTTTGATTGAGCGATATTGACTCCTGTAAGTTTATAATGGAAGTTCCATAAAGAAAAATAATAGGTTATTGTTTCAATAAAACTCCACAATAACATCACTTTTACGTGAAGTAGACGTTAAACTGCATTCAATTCTCTTGTAAAATATACCTAACAGTAATAGGTAAGGTAAGCCACACAAGTTTATCTTTACTCGAATTCTAGAGCAAGAATTCATGACCAAATTACCGCAAAGTGCGGAGAATTATCTCGGAATGGGCTATCATATTTTAAAGGCCTAATATCAAACTTTAAATTATGCCATTTTCATTATGACACATTAAATGATACCGTTATTAAACCCCATAGTCACTTGAGCATTGTTACTTGACAGCAATTGCGATAAAAATAATGTCAGTCTGTTAAAACAAAACTACGAAGGGTTTAGAAAACCAATACTTTAGCGAAATTTCCGATAGATAGGACTAAGATTATAAAATGACTTGCTGACGCGTACCCGCTTCGCTGGGGGACAGTTTCTCATCTGGTATTCCAATCTTCAAAATAAATTATAGCCTATATGTTGCCGAGGACTAATAGCTATAAAACAAAAAAGTTTCATCAAAATCCGATCAGTAGTTTTTGCGTGAAAGCCAGACAACAGACAGACAGACAAAAATTTCAAAATGTTTTTTTTTTTGGCTTGTGCTACTTGTATGAAGACCCTTAAGAGTATTTTTTTTAGTTTTTATTCAATGTACAGAATTGAACTCTTCTACAGTTTTATTATATGTATAGATGTATAGATTACGTAATAAATAAAACTGTAGAAATTGACAAGTCAGTTTATTAGAAACTAGCTGACCCGTGCCCGCTTTGCTGTGCGTAAGACATTTCTAATACCATCGTTGACTTTTTGTAGACGTTTTTAAGGTGTACAATACTGTAGTACATTATTTTGATATATCTCGTGGGGTTCAGCCAGCATTTGCAATGTAAGCGCAAAAAAATGTGTTTATTTACGACATCACATTAGAAACCTCTAAAATTATCAGTGTTTCTCTACTATATTATGCATGTATTATACATATAAACCTTCCTCTTGAATCACTCTATTTATTTAAAAAAACCGCATCAAAATCCGTTGTGTAGTTTTAAAGATATAAGCAAACATACATACATATTACATACAGACGCGGGAAGCGGAAAGCGACTTTGCTTTATACTATGTAGTGATATTTTTATGAAAGACAGTTCAGTAAGTACTAATAAAAATACATATTCTAATGTTTTTTTGAATGACATTTTCCACATGAAACGGTTTAACTATTACATGAGCTTTGCAGCCTTTATGCAATAAGTAGTCATATTAATGCAGCAAGCCATTATTTTATACAACCAGTAATTTATCCAGCATTATTTATATACTTAGTATATATATATGTATAAACTGCGCACAACTGCGCAAAAGTAGCCCAAAGTTAGGATCAAAACCTAATGTCCGCAAAGAATCGTTACAGAGCGTTCTTTTGTTGTCCACATCAACCCCTTTTCCTTCAAAAGTTGTAACTTTGTTTCCGAGGAGTTGCGGCGATGATAAGAAAATTCATCTGTTTCGCCGTAGTTTTGTTCAATAACAAAATTAAGTTTATTGTTTTAAGATCAAATGATTTCAAGTTTCAACCTAATTGATTGAATACTTCAATTTCTTCCAGACTGAGGACGATGTCTTTATTTAATACAAAACATTGTCTATAACTACACTACTCTTATAAAGAGGAAAAATTGCTATTAAAGTTTGTAATGAATAAAATAAAGAACTACTAAACCAATTTAACCAAATATTTTTCTTATCGAAAGCTGCATTATCAGCCGTAAAAAAGGTTATAAAGGTTAAGTAAATTGTAATAGTGTAACCTAAGGCATCAAACATTTGACTATAATCTTCATTAGTACACCCAGGAACGAAGCCAGGGCGGACTGGTAGTATGTATATTAACAATATAATATTATAACTGTCAGTTTGATGTAAGTGTGAGTTGAGGAAAAATTATTAACTACATAAGTTGATGTACAAGTAATAGATGACTGATCGATATCTAACTACTGCGAAAGTATGTTTCTACGCTTGTTGGTTTATCCTTCTTCAAGTCACATAAAATAATTACTGATTTGCAGGCACCTAATATCCACAATAAAGACAAGTACACTCAATCGTCATTAATTTGCTGGGTCTTTTTATTAGCCTTCGTCTCAATTAGTTTCAATCAACATCATTAGTTATTATGAGTTTCTCAAAGTCTGATTGAAATTCCACAAAACAGTAGATTCATTTTGTTCTTATCAGATTCTTTCAAAGCCAATGATAGAGCAATTAATCCTGAACTTTGAACATTGACCGAAATCAACCAAATGTCCTAAAGCGTATGAACACAATTTTTTTTACTATAAATAAATAAATGACATATTGTAAATATTGGCGGACTTTACACACAGCGCCATCTAGCCCCAAATTAAGCAAAGCTTGTACTATGGAAACCAGATAACTGATAGAATACATTATATACTTTTTTTTGTAAATACATACTTTTTATACATATATTAACACCCAGACACAGAACAAACATCTATGTTCATCACACAAATCTTTGCCCTGGGTGGGGATCGAACCCTCTACCTACAGCGCGGAAGGTACTACCAACTGAGCAGTGAGGCTAGTCATAAGTGTAAGAATAGCTATTCGATAACCTTCAATTATTGTAAGTGATAATCAGTTTAGGTACATATCATTAAAAAGCGTTCGATCTGATAAGCATAAAAAATAACTTTTTACAGTCGAATGGAGCTGCCAATAATCAAACTAATCTAATGAATAAAAACACCAATTTAATAAATTGAAAGAAATCTACTAATAGCCTATTTAGACATGACCTTGCTTGATATTGATGTGCATGCCTTTCAAGTTCATGGAATAAAAAGTAACCGTTGTTTTTATCTTTTGAATTTACATGAGCACACCATTTGGTTTATTCTCTTTGTACTTTCAACATGAATGTTTTAGCTATTTAAATCCTACTAAAATCTGTCTGGTGTCTTGCCCCTGCATTCATTCCCTTTGTAGGTACGGGCATAGCATTATGGTTAAACCAAGCATTTAAAGAATGAACCTTTTTAAGGATGGGTAATAATGTCCTACAGCTAACATAATCAGTATTTTTCGGAGTACATATATGTTGGTTTATTATTATGACTAGCATTATATAGTAGGTACTTACTTAGTATAGGTACTTTATTTAATTATATTTTATATTTATAAGTGATATTTTCAGCTGGAGTAGCCATTATGATTTGCGCCGGCACAGCGGCCACGCGGTGGGCACGCCACGATTGGCCGATCAACAAGAACCCCGTCTCGGAGGTTTACAAGCTTCTTTGGAGGATATTGGAACCTATGCTTTTCACGCTTAGTGGATACTTCTTGGAGGTAGAGTTGTTTTTATTTTAAAATAATTACTATACACTATTAGAATTTTCTTAACTTTTAATATTACCTACTAAGATATACAGTACACGGTTAAATTATAATATTATTGAAGGTTTTTTGATGTCATGATAGCCTTATTACGAGTAGGTAGGTAGATGATTGAGTCGGAAGACATTTTATCTAAATGGGTCTTTACCAACTTTACCCAAGTTGGTATGCAATTTTAAGTGAGCAATCGTGCTGTCGTAAAAGATCCAGTCAAACAAGGCACTATCGAAAAGAAATGTACTTCCATAAAAGTGCGATCAAGCGAAATTTTCATTAGCACATTAATTTCTTTTTTAACGATCTGCTCAACTTTGCGAAAGTTTTGAATAAAAGATGCATAAAAGTATTAATAATCTTTCTTCTCATTTTCAGCAATTCAAACGATAAAATACAACTTGTAATTTCGAAAAAGATACCGTGGGAAACCAAGTAGTTTAGATTAATTGGTAAACGGTAGAATCTACATTTACATCAGATGGTTTTTATTGTTATAGAATTAGGTAGATTAGGTATATCTATTTAGACAGTAAATCAATCAAAGTCAATATACCATATACCTACTTAAGTACCTAAAGAATAATAATAGTATTTGTGTCAGGTTTCGCAAATAACGCTGACGGAGCTCGGTCTCATTGTTGGGTGCATAATGTCTGCGCTGATTCTTCGATTGCTGGCAGCGTTCCTAGTGGCCCTGGCTAGCGACCTATCAGTCAAGGAGAGTCTGTTCATTGCCATTACCTGGATACCTAAAGCTATAGTTGAGGTATGTATTATTTCATTTGAATGCCGGTTAATACTCTCACTCTGAAACAAAAAAAAACTACATTCCTTAATAGGTACTGTAACATTAAGACAGTTTTAATTCGTACCTGATCGTAAACGTAAACGCGTACTAACTCCTTCAAAGTCGAACTTCGCAGTGTAAAACAGCCTTTACTTAGATAGATGCAGTCTAAAACAGCCGTTACCTAGGTAACTACCTACTTACTGTGTGAAGTTAAGTCCTTATTCTAACCCCACTTGTATTGTACGTACCTACCATCCCAAAAGTTATCGACCGCTTAGTATTGACTTTTCACAATTTTAATCCGCATGGTTGATTTTCTATTATAATCATGAATGAATAAGGTTTTCCTTTCGATACCTATTCGATCTAGCCATCCTGTCTACTTCAGTTCACATTCAAATACCTACCTCGACGCGACGTCTGAAAAATATCTCAGAAAATATCGGATAACGTTGATCCAAAAGTTATTTAGTGAGGAATCCGTAATGTGAACGTCCACCTAGGTACATAGGACCGTAGATACCTACGTATATGTAATAGACTAGAATCCAGTCGCCCTTTGTCCGACACGTGCGCGGGTCAAATTTCATTTCAACTTTTATTATCGCATATTTACAAAATTCCTACTGTACAGTCGCTTACCTACAGCATTCCCAGTTTCCCAAAAAATATTTGTTTAAAGAAATTCCTAGCATGCCGTGGTAGCATTATTCACGAACGTAGATCAAAATAGTGAGCTAATAAGTATAATTTGCGAGTTAATGATGATCCTACTGATCATAGAGCCTCTTCTCTTAAATGTCTAAAGAACGTGTTTAACTTTTCCCTCAAACATCTCATAATCAGAATAAAGAAACCCACATAAATGTAACTACCAATTACTATCCTAAAAGCCCGCAACCGGATGTTTTAGTTGACCTCGTGCAACCAAACACAATTTCATTGCAAATCATTCAGCTTCCGAACTGTGGTCCTTTCAACTTAAACGCAACTATTTCAGAGCCTTTAGCACCAGGTACGATCACTCCAGTTAAGACGAGTAATAAATGTTTTTGATGAATACAGAATCGTTTTTTTCTCAATAACCGCAAAACATACAGTTTTGTTTTTTTATGACAAAGATAACTTAAGGATTTAATCTAGATAAATTAAAGACAGAAACACGATTGGTGAAACTTTTCTCGATAGATTTATTTTCCAAAGTTGGCTCTTCAAAAACACTAGTTTCGTTTTTAATCAAAACTATGAATAGCTAAATAGTTTATTTTTATATAATTTGTTAGATAATCTTAATAGCCTAAATTAAAGACATTTTTTTTTAATTTGATGCTTTTCAAGATATTGCAGTTTTATCACTTTTTCCGTCTTATCCGGGTAGACACGTCAAAAATTTCACTTAACACCTAATCCGTCGTAAATGTCATGGCAAGCTAAATTGGCAGGTCAATGTTTTTGATCCTCTCCACACAAACTGGAGCAGTTCTGTTATTTTAAGTTGAATATGGTTTGAATAAAGAAATAAACGGCTCTAGCATCTACATCCAATCTACAATCTAGCACGAGGAGTCCGTATCCAGATGCGAACTGAATTCGATTATGAATAAATACGCAAGCATCGATTTTTATATAATACCTCGTGCTCGGGGTACAGCAACCTGGGACTGTCAAAGTTAATTTATTACTTCTCGGGCTACCTAGTTATTGTTTAACAATCTGTTTCCACGATATAATTCTCCATCGGAAAAGTTTTACATGCCTTGTTATGTTTTACATGGTTTTACCCACGTTTGTTTATGTCGCCTAACATATGGCTAAGAGCGAAGATGAGATTATTTAAATAACTGAGAAAAAATAAAATATGATCACTGCAGTAATCCCCAAGTACCTACGGTAGACCTCCATTGGCACATGTCCACATTTGCAGCAGTTAGCATTCCATACGTGACAAGTTACAAGCCTATCGCCGCTTAAGCTTCCGCCAACTGGATTCCTCACGATATTTTCCTTATTTTTCGTATAATATAATAAATATTGTAAATAAATATTGGCGGACTTTGCACACAGCGCCATCTAGCCCCAAACTAAGCAAAGCTTGTACTATGGGAACCAGATAACTGATAGAATACTTATATACTTTTTTTTTGTAAATACATACATATTATACATATTAACACCCAGACACAGAACAAACATCTATGTTCATCACACAAATGTTTGCCCTGGGTGGGGATCGAACCCACAACCTACAGCGCAGAAGGCAGAGTTACTACCAACTGAGCTGATTGATGCGACCGATATTCGAACCAACGACCTTTGGATTGATAGTCGAGGTACTAGGCCAACACGGCAGTTAACTTAAACATTTTAAATGTACCTGTTTATTTAAATACTTGTGTGTAGATGTAGAGACCTTTAACGATTGATCCGGGTCTTAAACCTTCGACATATAAATACAACTTTCCTGATACCTAAAGCCATTTTATGCTTAAGTACCGGGGCCATACCACAAGATCCTAAAGTAATATCAACACAATATTACTCGTAGTTCAAAAGTGACAACGCTACACGAGTTCGTATACCGTGAGTAATATTGTTTTGATATTACTTTTAATCTTGTGGCACGGCCGCAGATAACTCAAACAATAACTTTATTAGTCCTCTATTATAAGTCCTTGTGATTTTTTTAATTACGTAGGCACCTTAAGGCCCTGTATATCGACGATTGCTCTTTTTCGAAACGAAAAAAGAAATACTTCTGAACAAGCCCCATTCTTATTTTTATAAATATATTACTTCAGGTTCCTACCTAGATTTCTATTAAGCTGAAAACATAATAGCAGAAACTTTTCACGGTAAAGATATTATTTAAAAACCGGCCAAGTGCGAGTCGGACTCGCGCACGAAGGGTTCCGTACCGTTATCTATAAAAGCGGCAAAAAAATCACGTTTGTTGTATGGGAGCCTCCCTTATATATTTATTTTATTCTGTTTTTAGTATTTGTTGTTATAGCAGCAACCAAAATACATAATCTGTGAAAATTTCAACTGTCTAGCTATCATGGTTCATGAGATACAGCCCTGTGACAGACAGACGGACAGACAGACAGACAGACGGACAGCGAAGTCTTAGTAATAGGGTTCCGATTTTACCCTTTGGGTACGGAACCCTAAAAATGATACGTTTTAGAATTTATGATCGAAATACTTTGATACCTACTATTAAGATCAACTTGTGATTTATTGTTAATGATAGGTAGGTAATATGTAGATCTAGATTTTTACTAGAATAGGTTTTTTATAAGTAATTATACATAATTTATATCATTAATTTATTCGAAAAGCAAAGGCCGACCACGCGCCGCCCATGGTGCCCCGTGTGTTTGTCGTCATTGCAGCGGTCGGTAGGATTATTTATCGAAGTGATTAAAGATGGGTACATCTTTATTCACATATACTATACATTATAAAATAGGAGATGTGGCTTGTTCAGAGAGTATTTCTTTTTTCGTTTCGAAAAAGAGCAATCGTCGACATACAGGGCCTTAATGCATTATTACCTTGTTTATACAAACTCATCAACATGCGTCATAGTGAAAACTGTTACTGTGTCTGTTGAACAACACTGTAGGTAGTCTATGTTTTTTATGTATATTTCTTCTTCTCGTATAAAATATACCTAATATGTAAAATTATTTCATTTTATATTTTAACGTGCCGAAATGCCCAATCTGTAGCTTACTGTTAATAATATATTATGATGTATAAAGACTACATCTGAAAACTATATTTCATCATATAATCGAAAAAAAATCCGAACGAAATTGGTGGATTTATCATCTTCATAATATGGCACTTTTCCAAAATCCAGATGCTTGAATGATAATAGCATTTTTTTCACTTTGGTTTATTTTAATTAATGACCAGTGTTGCCTTCTCTATTGCCTGTAGCATTACCATCATCATGGGATTTCCGAAAAAACTCCATTCCGTCCTTTTTCGTCTCAAACATTCTTCGGGATGAAGCAATTTGGTTTACACCAGGGGCATTCGTAGGGGTGGATTTAATGTATATAAATAAAATAAAAAACTAAAATATTTTGCTACTTTGGTCCAGTTTTCTAGATAACTACTGCTTATATAACTTTGTAATCCCATGTAAATATATAGGATTACAAAGTTAAATTATTTTGCAGATACCTAGATATTTATATGATTATGTTCAAAGGTAACTTGTAAAATGGTCAACGGAAATGATAGTAGAAGGTACCGAAAAGGAAAAAAAGTAGATAGTACTATCTACAAAAATAAATGAGATGCCGCAAATAGCTCGCAAATAGTTCTTCTACCGTAAAAAGTTGTGAGAACCATGTAATACCAAGTCTTTGTACTTGTGCCATTACTATTCGGAAGTATTCTAAATATACCCAAATATACCAGTACGTGCGTGACTTATCGTACGTAACTTTTGTAACAATTCAAATAAAGGTATTTAAAGTAATTGCTAAGCAAATATTTCAAACTACAGGTTCGTTACACGCGAAGGCAATTAATCATAGTAGAGTAGCAATGTAAAATGCAGTGACGTTGGCGTCGGCGGCGGCCTGCCTTTTACTACCGTCTCGCCACAGCCAAAATAACTCTGCTAAACCAATAAACCATACGTAAATTAGCTTAAAACCGCAGCGAGAACATTAATAGAAGATATAAGCGAGTATCAGTACCTACGACTAAAACATACTATTAAGGGCTTCACACACAGCAGCTATAATGTAAAGATGATATAGCATTATAGCACGATACATCTCATTACATCTTTACATAGAAATCTTCAGGAGACACGACAGCTTTAATATACATTTTTACATCTTCGGATCATAAGATACAGAGCGATATGAAAATATAATGGAATGAAGGGAACGCTAAATTACATTACCTGTTGTGTGTGTAATACATTAAGATAATTTAAAGCTATACATCCCGGGATGTAATGTACATTAATATACATTATAGCTGCTGTGTGTGAAGCCCGTAAAACACTAAATACAAAGTGTGATATCAAGTACCTACCTATTTGTATACATAGACTGCAGCGCCTAATCCCTATATTCTTAGTAGTAACCTCGACTCGACCTTGACTCAAACTCTTTTGATGCCCCTTTGAACATTCCCTTGAATTGTACCTTGTGTTTGGTATCTTAAATCGATATTTTGGAGATTCCTCAATTACGTCATAACGTCATCAGCCCGAGGAGATTTTCATCAAAAAACCCGTCAAACGCATGCGTCGTTCAAGAGCTGTCTACGAATGTCAAGGTACATCTCTAGTTGAGTTGAAGTTCTGTTGACTGAGGAATCCTCGACTAGAGGCAAGCTTGAGGTAATTTTATAAACTAAAACTACCAAAATACGGTTTCGAGGTGGAGATATTTCGAGGTTACAACTATGAATATGGGGATAAGACTAGGACTCTAGTCGATTACTAACATCATTGTCATAATTTAATGGCGACCGTTATGATCGAGGATCATGAAGCTTGGAAGGTCTACTCTCGGAAGTCGGAAGTCTATCGAACCTACAGACTACAAACTGAATTGTTTTGTATTGTGGTGGTCGGTTGTTGCAAATATTTATAGCTTTACAGTTGAGTTGGTACTAACTCTGCCATCCGCGATATAGATTGTGACAGATTCCCACCCAGGACAAAGATTTGTGTGATAAACATAAATGTTTGTAGAAAATAGAAAAACATTTATTACACACCTCATTAAAGTTTTACAGAGGAAAATTGTAGCTACCTAATTAGTAAGTTATTGTTTCACATGGAATATCAATATTAAACAATATATTGACTGTGATACCCACACTAAAATGAATCTGGGTATTAGATAAGTACCTACGAATTAACAAAAAAAAGTTCATAAAGGTATTTTATCAGTTATCTGGTTCCCATAGTACAGTTAGGGCCCTAGGTGACTCTGTTTGCAATGTTCACAAATGTTTTTTTATGTATTTATTACGGCCTCGAGATCCAAGGCCAGGATAAAAAGAGAGTGTTTGTTTTGTGCCAAGGCTGCGTGGGGTAGTTGTTCTGTTTGGGCTGTGTCACTCCATTACGAAGATAACTTTAAAGTGATCTTTTCATTAACGAGCGAAAACTAGACCAACGGTCCTCTAACCAACGCCAGTTTCATTTACTTTGAGTTACTTAAACTGTTTTGCGATTCTGATTCAGGCTAGTTTACACTATTATTTTAAATCCGCATTACTAATGAGTTTGAAGTTTGAAACGTACCTATGACATAATATTTATCATATTTATGTTGATCATAGACCATTCGTCTGCCTTTTTATAATCAAATGCAAAATATTAATTTCAGGGGGGCTAACTGAATTATAAATAATATATTATGTTCTAACATAAAATGGCTATTTGCATAAAATCAATCACATAATTTATAAGCTTGTATAATGTATACAAATTTGTTATTATAAGATAATTGTAATATACCATTATTATAGCAGTCAAGGAGAATATACGACTAGCTTCCTATTACGCCGCAATTATACTGTTATGTCGGGGCGTGTCGTGACGCGCCATAAGAATATCGTATCGATACATTCGACAGAACGCGTCCCGACACGCTGCGCTCTAGTAATATAATTCTAATCATACTAAATGTATGGACACGATATACTTATGGCGCGTCACAACACGCCCCGACATAACAATATAATTGCGGCGTTAGCCCAAAGTATCGTACATCATATTTTATGTAGGTATAAACTAATGATACCAAAGAGTCTAAAAAGGTCACACAAAAGGGTTAACCTTTTTTGCATACAGGCTAAAATAATGAGTCGAACATAAAATAATTGATGTTTTACCTAGAGGGGTTGAGCCAAGCCAAGCACATTGTAGGTACCTACCATTAAATAGATGGAACATAATTTAGTAGGAAACAACAAAATTTATGTAGGTACCTGAAGGGCCAAACCGCTGAACAACAAATGGCCTTGGTAAAAGCCACTTACCTACTAACTGACTGACTTATGACCTCTTCTCTGAACCCTGAATCTCAAATAGAACTAAAATTTTACTACATATGGCGAAGCTATACTGTATTTTAGTTAGATTAAAACTTGATGGTCTACAAAGTACGGTCTCTCCCTCATACATTATGTATATATGTACATACATAACATACCTATATCGGTTGTATTTAGGCTACTCCTGAAAAATAAAGACATAAATAACATCTATCCTTACCAATGCCCCTACCCCTAGGGGCATTGCATGATAAACTTATGACTGTTACCTATTGTATGGGTCAAGATGCATGGTGGAACGAATATGCGGTTTTAATACCTACAACCATTAGTAAAAAAAAATTGTTTGTTTAATTCGTTTATTGTTAGTCGAATAATTAAATATCAACTACAAAAGGCCATTTTAAAGTTCCATACTCAAATAATGCTATTGATAGAGTTAACCGATATCAAAATAATGATTCTTCAAGATACTAGTACCAACCTAAAAATCCAATACCGAGGTCCAATAATCCGATACATAAACAACAAAACAGCTTCTACAAGTATGTTTCATGAAAATCCTTTCACAGCTAGAACCAGATTCCAAGCTGATATGCTGTGGAATTTGTAATCACAGATGTTCCTTTTCTGAGTTGGCATAACAAATTAATTAGTGTTTTGGTCGCCAAAGTTCTAATAGTTACAGGACTTAATTTTCTCGCGATGTTGAGTATTCTTACTCATCAACTAACCCAATTCTCATCAGTGTTGGCCTATTTTGTATTGTAAAAGTTTTAACATTTAGACGATACGATGTCGATACGATAAGTGATTCGTGCTAGTCCTCCAATCCAAGTTACGTGTATGGAGCGTCAATGCAGCTTTTTTCAACGGACATAGTCAATGTTCTTCACAAAGCAATACCATTAATATATAACAATTTTTCATGATCGCAGCTTTGTAGCGTAAAAATTGTATGCTACCCGCATTTTTAAACTAAAAATAAATTTGAAAATTTCGTCGCAACAAAATTTGCCGGAGCAGCATTGGTAAATCTAATCTAGATGCCTCTACCTTATGTACACAGTATATGATCAGTAGAGTTTTTCCCTGGTAAAATCATATTATACTCGTAGAGGCGTTTTATGTATTACACGGTTGAGTGTCATCACATTTAATTTTAAGTAGGTATAGGTATATAGAGACTAAAGTAAAAGGCGGAAAGTATGCAATAAATATTCCTTTATTTATAGACCATACTTATAGAGCCATGCCTTGTGCGTACCCCTTGTATGATCAGTATCATAAGCGTTCATAAGCAGTTGATATACTACATCTCAAAGTAGGTACACAGTCCTTGATGTGGGCGAAGGACATGAACCGATATGTTCGATAATCGGATCGGGGTCAAACGGATTACAAAGCATGGCGTTTCAAACGGTCGTCGTTAATTATTTGACTATGTTTTGCCTTTGATAACTATTATGGCATGTCGATGCTTTTGGTTTAATCTTTGTTTGTGCTTCAACGTTTAAGAATAACGTTATCTGTCATATACATAAGCGCGCATAGGTAATAGGTACCTAACAAACCAACATAATTATTTTGCATGTTTTTTTTGTGTTTGTAATTTTCAGAACTAGGTTTATATAGTAGGAAAAACAAGAATTAAATTTGGAAGATACAACGGCTGTCGGGTCAGCTATTTTTTAATAAATATGTTATTATCTAGTTACCTAAAACGGTCAATGCAATTAATTAATTTAATATATTTAACATTCCAGGCGGTGCTGGTTCGAGTAGCAACGGACTCGTTATGGGTGGACTCAAGCAACCAAGACAAACGGATAGCAACACAGCATGCAAATATAATTGTTATCGCTATACTAATAACGACCACATTAGGCTCAGCACTCACGACAGCCCTCGGCCCTATTCTTCTTTCACAGGAATCTAGAGTAGGGCCAGAAGGTAAAATCTGATTCAAATATTTTTAATTGGTTTCAATGCCCTGTCATAAGCGCCAAGGCCGCACTAATCCAACAGAGTTACATCATACATTAAGAAGATCTGAGAGGATGTCTACTGTACTAGGGGATTACAGTCGTGATCCTATTTTATTTGATCTTTTTATCGACTGATTTTACCCTGTTGTGCCCTGATCCATAACTAAAAGCGTGTTTTGTATAAAATTATACCAAGCGTGATCGCATCCAGAACGAATCACTCGGAAAAACACACCTCATTAGGAGCCCATACATTTCTGTAATGCCACCAATGCTGAAGTAAATGTATGCTCGCAGGTTCACATATTTTTTTATACACAACAATTTATCAGTTTGATCTGGTAATATCCCACTAACTAATAAAATATTGTAGAGAATTATATTTAATCATAAATTTAGAACCGATAGATCCGTTTTTCCCCCGTTTCATTAATCATTAAGGATTACAAAATAAACCGACTTTAATGTTATTGTCTTAGGATAACTCGGTAAATTATATTAGTATACAATTATATAAGTTAGCCCTTATTCTTCAAACACAAGTCAGCAAGTTCTTTATACTTGCAACTCAGCAACTTGCAAGAGCAGAAGACTAATATTTATTACATAAAAGTTAAAAGTAAAAAAATGGTAAAAAAATGTCTCTCAATGCTAAACATCATTCAGCACAACGGATACAATGGAAATATTATGTCGTATCGATGATTTACGATCCAGTTCTAGTGAGAAACAAGCCATTAATTATTATGAGATCTTCTTAGTGTGATTTGTTGCATGAGTGCTTAATGCAGTGAAGGGACTGTTTAGGGAAGTTTTACTGTCGTATTAGTCGTGACCCTGTTTTTGCACAGGACTAAAAGTACGGGGTCTTTATAGTAACTTTATAATTAAGATCATTTTATCTCTCGTAAACTTGACTGGCTTGCTTGGTTGGTAGTAACTCTGCCTTCTGTGCTGTGGGTTGGTTCGATCCCCACCCAGGGCAAATATTCGTGTGATGAACATAAGCAATTATTTGTAGTGTATCTGTAGTTGGTAGTGTATTTTGTTATAATCTGTTCAATCAAACAAAGCAAACATGTTTGTTCGCGGTTAAAATTGTTACGGGTCCACGCGTATACCTATATATTTTTTGTGCATGACCTGATTTTTTTTACCTGGTCTAAAGTTGATCCTATTTTCATTGTAATTTTATAGGACGTATATATGTATATAATTCCTTCATAAAACTAATTATAGAAAATTCGATCGGTCGAAACAATTCGTCGGTTTCTTTTTAGTTTGTAAACGTAGTTTATAAACGATGTCAATTTATTGCACATTTTAACCGTGTGGGTTTATAGTGGCGTCGAAGTTCAGTCTTTTCCAAATTCAGTCCTGTTTTTTAAAGTTGCATCATTCAAACTACAATCTTGCACTAATTTCACTTACTTTTGTTTCAGATATTTATAGAACTCAAACGCTATCGTCACAATCCACTGCAAATACAAGAAATAATACTCGTACTCCTACTTCAATACAAAACATTGGTATTTAGTAATAAAATATATGTATTATTTATTTACTTATAGTTTTATTTCCACTAAATTTTAAAAGTTTCTTCTAATGTTGTTGTGGGCTTCATCACTACGCTCAATAAACAAAAAGTAAACAGTACTAGTGGAAACCCTCGCGAATTTGTTCATGTATTTATTTTCACACAGGCTTTAACACCCGCTGCACCCCCTAAGGGGTTGAGTTAGGGAATTCCTTATTGCACCACTACACACCAATAGTAATATATCCTCTAAATATCATGTGATATAGGCTATGCGTTAATAGATCAGTAAATCAGTCAGTCAGTAACGCAAGTGTTTTATATTTGGATAATACACAGTTCTGAGCTCCATGCTAGGTTCAGTATCAATGTTGATACAGATTCGTAATGCCTTAGTGATATTTTTGGCAGTCTGTACTATGATCGGCTACTTTTTCGATGACACCACAACACTTAGGCCTGAAATAAAATAAGTCCGTCAAGCACTTTCCAACCAGAGGTCATATTGAATCTGTCTGTAGTGTAGTGTAGACCTGTAGACTACTGTTGACAACATTGTAGGCTGATTATGCAGGAAAGTGGCAAGCTGTTACCTTCCAAGTATGTAAGCTATAAATACCTAGGAAGATATTATTATTGTGTCCCGTCACATCACATGCCACACTTTAAAGGAAAACATCATGAAGACCATGGCCGAGGCCAACAATGAGACATTATGATCAGGTGTTTGTGTTTGATTTACACGCATGATGATGGATTGGTGTAATGTGGTCTGCTATCTCTTTGATAAAACTCAAATGAGTAAAGTAAAATTAAAAAAAAATATTGGAACATGACTGTAATCCCCAAGTACGGTAGATCTCCAGACGCTTAGATCCTTTGAAGATGTCTAGTGGGGATTAGTCAGAGGCACGTCCAAACATTATATTTGGCACATGCCCACATTTCGCAGTATTAGCATTCCATACATGACAGGTTGCAAGCCCATCGCCGCTTATAAGAATACTAACTGGTTTCCTCACGACGTTTTCCTTCACCGTTTTGAGCACGTGTTATTTGATGCGCTTATAAATTTTTCGTACAGAAAAATCCATTGATGCACGCCAGAATTCGTGCCCACAACCTTCAGATTGAAAGTCGAGGTACCTCCCACTCGGCCAACACGGCTTGTAAGTAAAATAAGAATATTTAAAATACCTTGTTTGTAGACGGCTCTACCAGTAGAACCGCAGATTTTAATTTAATCGCTATCTCAAGAGAGTAGATGGGCTGTCATGCGTTCTTTTCGCACACCACTGATTATCCTTTATTAACAAGGGACCACGGCGTCAACGAATAATTATTAAGTTTATAGCTTTGGTCATAGCGTGATCACTGCTGGAGGTTCAGTCAGTCGTGCACAAATCTGACCATTCTGTAAATATCTAACGGGTTCTTGTTCTTGAATACTCGTGTTGCCAATTCCAACTACACAGTCATATATATGTTTTTTAATTGAATCAAATTGGAGCCATGACCAGAATGAAAACAAGTAAGTTTTTTTTTATTATTACATTCTGTGTATATTTATGAGATAAATTAATATTTTGATGTAGTGCCTATTCGAAGGCATATTTAGTAAAGATAGAGCTAATAATTTTTTAATAGTTTTGGTAGTTAAATAGAACTGAAACTTGACAAAGGTGATGTATTAGAAGAGGGTTTCAATTACATTAGGTACTTAATTATTTCACTAACTAGGAGACTGAGATCTCGCGATATTCCGTTTAGTGATAGTTTTTTTTAATTGTATTTATTTATTAATTTATCAAGCACATAATACTAAATATATCTAACCTTTAATTTGGAATAAAATTAAAGGACATTGAAGTCGAAAGTATGTACATCTTTTCCATCTCAAAATATACATAAAGCCTAGAACAAATATCTCAAAATTATTTTAATATATTAGAGTTTATACAAAGCCTTTTTACACTAAGGTATACTGTTTCACAAATTAGTTAAAACGTTTATTTATTTTTAGCCCCTTTTCCCCCCTATTCACCTATTTAAAACAAAAAAAAATACATTTTACGCTGCGAATTTTAAATTACAAGTATAATAAATGACTTTCTAAGACACCATTATGATCCCAATCAATGTGCCTCTATAAATATAAACAATTGAGCATTGTTTATCACGTTGCGTGATTCTAACAATTGGCATATGCTACCAGATACCAATACTTGCCATGACCTGACTTGAGCCCAATGACTGACCTCCTTGGTTGTTCAAGATTTTTTACAGTTTATATTTTTGCTTAGCAAGTTATCATCGTCTTATCTTAAATATAAAATTCTCGTGTCACAGTGTTTGTAACCAAACTCCTTCGACCGATTTTTATGATTTTTCTGTGTAGGTATATTTAGTAGGTAGAATAGGTCGTAGGGAATTTTTATACACCTAGGAGAAAAGGGTGGCATAAAGTTCGGGAAAAACTGAAAGTGCTTTTTTCTGTGGGATTATTTAAATTTGACACGACAACGTATGTCGGGAGCTGTCCTGACATACGTTGTTATCTTATAATATTATAAAAAAACAGTCGTGTTAGTTATGTGATGAAATTAAACCAGCTCAAGTAGAAATAACACTTTATTCGATCACCGTTCTTCCACTAGGTATACTTCAATCAATACACCATTATAAACTTATAGTAAGATTTATTACAAGACAAGTTGCTTCGACCGAGTCACATTTCAGAATGCCACTCTTTTGGTTTAACCCTCCCATATCAGAACAATTTCTCGGCAACCCTCGACAATTCTCGACAAACTACGGCCTTACAACGTGAACCAATCAGAAGCCAACAAGTACTTGCCGGTCAACTGAATAGCTAAACAGAGAATACAATTATAATAATTACTTATTAATCATAAATTAGATCAAGAAATTCATAAAATCATTACACATTACCCAATAATCATAAATTAAATTAAGAAAATACATGAAATCATTACATTCGGCCATCCGTCGTCATGCGATCTCCTGACGCATGATTTATTAATAAAAAGAAACGTACAATTTGGTATAAGAAGTAGATACATAAAAATATTCATTATAAATACTTAAATAAAAACTTAAATTAAATACTTTACAAACAAAATCTTTCAATTACGAAATTCATTTTATATAATAATCAGTATTAGAGTTTTCTCAAACTTTTAATGTACCAACAAATCATTACATTTGGCTATTTACAATATTTTCGTCCGTCAAAATATTTTCATCATCATCAATATCCTCACTTTCGGACGAAGAGCTACTTTTATTAGTTGAGAGAGTCTCATCATTAACATAGGGAGAGTTTATATTAATCCATGGTCGCATACGGTCAAAAGCAACCACGCTTTCGAATTTATTTTTACGGGAACTAAACCCTGAGATTTCAGCAATTTTGTATCTATCATTACCTAACACTTCTTCGATTCTAAATGGACCTATAAATTTTGACAAGAGTTTAGTACTGTTACCCTTATTGTTAAAGTTGGTTCTTGTTATTTTAACTAAATCACCTTTATTATAAGTGGGAGCCGGGGCTCTCCCAATATCATAATAGACTTTTTGTTTTGCTTGGCTAGTTTGAATATTAGTGCTCACTTTTTCCCTTATATTTTGAAGTATTTGAGGTGAGGCGTCAGCACTAATATCCATTTTATTAGCCAAGCTATCTCGCAATCTGAAACCAAACAATACTTCCGTGGCAGTCTTTTGAGTAGAAGAATTGACAGCATTGTTAATACCCCACTGGATTTTACCCAGGCACATGTCCCAGTTGCGTTCGTCATTGCCGTCGTTATGCTTGGCAAGAGCTTTTAAAATTGTTTGGTTATACCTTTCAGCTTGACCATTCGCTCTGGGACATGCGACTGCATTTAGTACATGTTTTATACCATGACTATTACAAAAGCGCTTAAAAGCAAAAGAGGTGAAAGAAGTACCTCTATCGGATATTATTCGAGATGGTAGACCAAAATCATAAAAAATACTTGCAAGCACTTTTATCGTAGTCTTTGTTTTTGTGTCCCTTACTGCCCTTACAAATAAATACTTTGTAAAACCGTCGACAATCGTTAATATATAAGAATTTCCAAATTTACTCTTTACAAATGGACCAAGGTGGTCAATGTGGATTGTGTGGAAAGGAATGCTTATCTTTTCTAGGGGATACAGTTGGCCAGTCTTATGTCTAGAGGTGCTATCCTTATTGTAAGCGCATTGAATACAGGCATTAACATATTTTTTTACAAATCTGCGTAATTTTGGGAACCAGAAAAGTTTTTGAATTCTCTCAGTCGTCTTGAAAATACCTAGGTGTCCTACGTCATCATGGTTTGACCGACATATTTGCCAACGAGCATCTCGAGGAACAACCATGCAATGATCTTCGCCAACTCTCCTGTATAACCTATGATTTTTAATGATATAGTTTTTCCTAATATCTTTAGCTTCTTCGTCAGTCTCTGGTTTAAGAATTTTTACAATTCGGGCTATATTTGGGTCTGAAATTTGCAATGTCAATAACCAATTATCAGTCTCTATATTGTATACTACTACAGTCGATTCGTTGTCGGCCTCTGAACTTAACGTAGTATTGCGACTTAACGCGTCTACGTGTGCCATACGTGTACCAGGACGGTATTCAATATCAAAAGTGAACTCGCTGATTTGCAACCACCATCGTGCTATGCGAGGTATCAAATCTCGCTTAGTAAGAGTAGTTCGGATCGCATGACAGTCTGTTACTACCTTAAATTGTAACCCTAACAAATAGATCCTAAATTTCTTTAATGAACACACGATCGCAAGTGTCTCGAGCTCATAAGAATGTAAATGGCGCTCTTCAGGAGAAGTCTGTCTGCTAAAGTAAGCTACTGGTTTGAGAACCCGTGGGCTATTTTGCCATTGCAATAATATTCCACCTACACCTAAGGCACTGGCGTCCGTATGCAGCTCGGTTTCTAGTTTAGGATTATAAAGAGCAAGTATTGGCCTGCCTACCAGATTCTCTTTTAGCATTGAAAATGCGTGTAGTTCATTTTCTGCCCAATTGAAAGCAACACCCTTTTTTAATAAATTTGTTAGGGGTCTTGCAATCTCGCCAAAACCTTTTATAAATTTCCTAAAATAGCCTGCCAATCCTAAAAATTGGCGTACCTCGTGTACGTTTGTTGGAACTGGAAATTCTTTTACAGCTAGGACTTTGTTTTCGTTAGGACGAACGCCATCTGCCGATATTTCATAACCTAAGTAAGTAATGGAACTGTCGAAAAAGCGACACTTGGACAATTTAAGTGTGAGACAGTGTTCTCTCAAGAGCTTCAAAATATCCTCAAGCCTATTAAAACCTTCTGTAAGGTTAAGCGATGGCACAAGTATGTCGTCTAAATAGGCTAGAGCCGACTCGAATCTTTTTGAACCTAACATGTTATTTATGACTCTTTGAAAAACGGCGGGCGCATTAGAGAGACCGAAAGGCATCCTCTTGAATTCATAGTGCCCATCAGGGGTCACAAATGCGGTAAGGGGTTGGCTGTTTTCTGCCATAGGAACCTGATAGTAACCTGAAGCCAAGTCTAATGAGGTGAAATATTTATTGCCGCTAAGGTTTGTTAGCTGATCATCAATCAAAGGCAAAGGAAAACAGTCCTTCCTAGTGTTATTATTTAAGGCTCTATAATCGACACATAATCGTTGTTCTCCCGACTTTTTCCTTACCATTAGAATAGGACTAGCATAATCTGACTTAGATTCTTTTATAATATCATTTTGTAACAAGTCATCAATTATCTCCCGAACCTGCCCTCTCTCAGAATGTGATAAGCGATAAGGTCGATACACAACGGGTTTTTCATCTAACAGATCTATCTTCATTTCTACAGATTGCGTGCAGCCAATTTCACTCAGATTTAGTGCGAAGCAGTCGCGGTAAGAAAGCAAGAGCTCATAGAGTTTATCTAAAGTTTTATCGTCAATATCAGACCCAACCTGTATACTAGATTTTTCTAAAGATTCTAAAGCGGACACATCTTTCGTGATTCTATTGACGTGCAAAATGTCTCTTTCAACAAAAGGTATAGCCCTGGCAATCAATGTGTTTGCTGGTAAAGTAAGAGCTTTACCAGACAAATTTGTCAAGACAAGATGACATTTCCCTTTACTAACATGATAAGCACCTTGGTGCAATTGATATTCTTTACCCGGTTCAATACTACTGTACCCTTCTACATATACATCCCCTGAAAAGTTAGAACCCTGCGCTATAACTTCGACTAGCCCTGACACAGGAACTTTAATAGAGCTCGATGTAGTAAACTTCAAGATGTTTTCACTATCGACGGTGCTGAGACTAGGGCTTTTGTAGAAAAATAGTTTGCAATCGTCTTTGAAAACTGTTACAGAAGGTAACTCTGTAAAGTTTTGTCCTATAAGCAGCGCTTGAGGCATAAACTCATCACTAACTACGAGCACTTCGATAGTTGCCTCAACCTCATCGATTTTAATATTTATAAAGCTTCTATAGACGGGTGTTACTGCAGAGTTACCGAAACCTTTGATAATAGGCAATTGTGTATAGACTTTTGACAAATTAAGGTTCCTAGTGTCGGATTCTCGCATCAAACTACATTGGCTACCAAAATCTATGAATGCAGTGAAATTTTGATTGTTTATTTCGATATGTTTGAAGAACTTACTGTTACTGTCATTAGTAGTAAAAATGGTAAAAGTCTTTCGTTCTTCACCATCAGTAGATTTTGACACCAAACGCGATAAAAGTGGTACAAGCTTACAATTGTCATTATCGTGGCCTACCCTTAGACACTTTTGGCACTTAATCAATGGTTTGGGACACTTGGAATAAGAGTGACCTTTTGCACGACAATTGAAACAAGTTAGCGAACTATTGTTTGAATTTAGCGTCGATGCCATCTCTCCTGAACGGGGAGGCACGAAGAAGTCATTACGTTTTCTAACATAAGGTAAACTTTCTGGCACAAGGCGTTGAGAGCTGAGGAAATTCAATAAATCTTCCGGCTCTTTACATTGGAGGGCTTGTGCACCATTTCTTACAGACTTATCAACTATACCATGAATGATGCAGTCTACAGCTTTCTTTCCGCTAATTTCACATCGGTTTAAAAGTGTGAGTTTGTCATAAAAATATTCACGCAAGTTTTCATTATTGCGTGAAGTACGAGATAACATTTCTTCTAGAAGCCGACCATAATTTTGCTCATTTGGAAACGCCTTCTTTAGCTTCGCTTGCCACTCGGCCCAACTAAATACTACGCTGGGAAGGGCTTCGAACCATTTCTTTGCAAGTCCTGTAAGTTTCTGTAGAGCAAAATGTATGGTCTGCTTCTGGTCCCATTCGTAAATGGTAGCACATTCATTCACTTTCCTAACCCAACTGTCAATACTCTGCGATTTACTAGACGGATCAAACTCTGGTACAACATTACTAAGATTATTGTTACTTAACCTATGAGATTTAATTTTAGAGTCTTTTTGAACAGAGTTCAATAGTTTTAAAACATCCTTAGTGGACCAACCTGCATTTTTCTTGCGCTTCTTACGACGCCTCGATGCACCCGAAGAATTCGACGATGAGGCCGAACTTGAAGCGACTGAGTTAGACCTTCGTTTCCTCTTTGAACGCTTCTTTGACTTGCTTGCTCCTTTCGTCGAAGACTTGCGTTTCCACTTGGAAGACTTGCGTGTAGTTGGAGGTTCCTCTTCAGGGGTCATTGCTCCATCGGATTCCATGGCCTCGAAATAAATAATTATACTCTGGTTAGCACATTTTGGTAATATATAAAAAAAAAAATATATATATATTAAATATGGCACACTTGGCATAGCACTACCTTGCGCTCATTTTAATTTTGTCACATACTTAGCCACGTCTTGCGCATAGTGCTACTTAATCGAGTAAATTTTAGAAAAGTTTAAAATTAGCACACATGGCTTAAAAGGGGCATACTTAGCCTATATTGTTATAAATAAGCACACATAGCTTAATGGAGGCATACATAGCCCATACTATTTCAAATTAGCACACATGGCTTAATGGAGGCATACATAGCCCATAATATTTCAAATTAGCACACATGGCTTATCAGGGGCATACCTAGCCTATATTGTCAGAGGTTAGCACACATGGCTTAATGGAGGCATACATAGCCCATAATATTTCAAATTAGCACACATGGCTTAAAATACCACTTCAAGGTAGTAGCTATGATCGAATGGTATTCAATTACCATTATTAGAAATATTGCTAGCATGACCAGACACTACAAGCCGACACAAGATAAATTTAGTTTCCTGCTAAATGTTCAATAAGTCCACCCACAAATAATTCTTTCTCAAATTAAAAAGTGTTAACACTACCGGATAGTCTCGGTGTAATACCGACCGGTCATGTGAACAGCAATTCGGATTTGATTAGTAATATGACCTGCTTGTAGGTGGACACATAGGTACATAAAATATAAAGTGACCTACCTACAAATAAGTCTTTCTCAAATTGAAAAGTGTTAACACTTCCGGATAGTCTCGGTGTAATACCGACCGGTTCGTGTGAACAGCAATTCAGATTTAATAATATGACCTAATAGCAGGTGGGTACACAACACACATGCTTCAGATTAAATTGGTGCTAGTACGATAAAATATTAAGTGACCTACCCACAAAATAAGTCTTTCTTAAATTGTAAAGTGCTAGCACTACCGGATAGTTCTTGGCTAGTAGGTAGTTATGTAATAACTTGTTACTCGAAAGCTAAATTTATCGAAACATAATTTAAATTCTAAAGATCTAAAATAGCAGAAACCATTTAAGTAGGGTACATACCTTTGTTCAATCCCACTTCTGAGATGTGATGAAATTAAACCAGCTCAAGTAGAAATAACACTTTATTCGATCACCGTTCTTCCACTAGGTATACTTCAATCAATACACCATTATAAACTTATAGTAAGATTTATTACAAGACAAGTTGCTTCGACCGAGTCACATTTCAGAATGCCACTCTTTTGGTTTAACCCTCCCATATCAGAACAATTTCTCGGCAACCCTCGACAATTCTCGACAAACTACGGCCTTACAACGTGATCCAATCAGAAGCCAACAAGTACTTGCCGGTCAACTGAATAGCTAAACAGAGAATACAATTATAATAATTACTTATTAATCATAAATTAGATCAAGAAATTCATAAAATCATTACACATTACCCAATAATCATAAATTAAATTAAGAAAATACATGAAATCATTACAGTTACATCATTTTTAACTCAAAGAACAGATTTTGATGATTTTTGATTTGTCTCCATCCCGAATAACAGAATAACAACTAAAATAAAAAATAACATAACTAACTAGGTTATCCACTATTTACCGGACTCCTTTATAAATTATATTTATTTTTATTTTGGTAAGTTTTAACCAAGAAGTTTGGACGTAATCTTAAATACAATGAGGTTTTACGACGGCCTACCGCATAATCTTAGGACCATAATTACACTATAACAATATTATACTAGCTTCCGGCCGCGGCTTCGCTCCCGTGATAACTAAGTAAAAAGTATTATATAAATATTTTATCCACACTCACGGCGGGAACCCCCGAGAATACTCGAGAAGAGTGAGCGTGGATAGTGGCTCGTCTTCTCGTTCTCATAGTTTTCTTGTGAGAAATAGTCTCGGCGTGTGTGTGGCGCACTTGTGTGACTTTATAAACAAAGAATACTACGATCCGTTTAATGCGATGCATCCGATGCGTACGATACCAACCTGTAGACGCGTACATTTATGCTAGATTTACACACTCGCCTCGTACCTTGCCTCGTGCTTCGTCTCGTGTCTCGGCTCGCACCTCGCATGATCGATAGTAAAGGAAAGAGGCGCGAGGCGAGGCGCGGGCGTCTACTCACACTCTCGCCTCGTGGTTCGCCTCGCAACTCGTCTCGCGACTCGTACGCGAGTGTAAATCTAGTACTAGAGAGTTATTTGACAATCTTCCGTCATTCTTGCCATATTTTGACGCATCAGAAATTTTACACATTTAAATAAAGAATGCAAATTTTTGATTTGCAATTTTGAGTAAAATTTTAAGCAAAATGAATATAATACGTTCATTTGACGAATGTGGTAGTGCCTGATGCGGGCATTTTTCAAAATCTGTAAATGCTGTGGAGTATCCTTTCCTGAAGAACTAAATGATGAATGCGAATCGCCGTCTTTTCGCCGAGAAAGAGTCTTCAGGAAGGAGAAAGGCATGGTTCGTTGATTTATATTCAGTAGAAGGCATTTGAAAAGTAGTGTTGAAAGACCGAGAGGCACAAAAAAGGTAACTAAAGGTTCTTCATATCCACTCAAATCTCCAGGAGCTTAGATCCTTGAAGATATTGGTTAGTAGTAATTGCAATTTCGAGTACTAGGTCTTTAGAATCCACACCACATCATGCAAGTCATCATTATTATTTTAGCCGTAGAACATACATTGCTGAACATAGATTGATCCACATCCACATAGATTGCCAGAGCGACCGATCTTGTGCGGCCTACACCCAACAGCTTCCAACAACCTTTATCAGGTCGTCTTTTCATCTAGTGGCCGGCTTACGCTATGCTATCTTGTGTGTGGTTTCCACTCGAGAGCCTTTCTGCTTCAATGGTCATCCGTTTTTCGAGCTATGTGCCCCACCAATTTGCTTTAGTAACTTTAGCAAATTTCTTCAACGGATTTCCTTATTTCTGATCTCGATCTCGCGGAGAAACGCCTAAATCATGTTACAAGTAGGTACTACGCTACTTTGTTTTAGGAAACTATAATTTGTTGTTAACTTCTCCGTTATCAAGAAAGTAAGTAGATAAGACTGAAGATAGAGATAAGATAAATGCATACGAAATCATACATTGCGTGCTCTGGCACCCACGTTTTCCAATTTACCAATCATAAGACATCTGTTAGGATAATTAGTTAGGCTGATCAAATTTCAAAAAAACAACCTGGGTGTTAGTACGTATAGGTACGTTTTAGGGTTTTATTTATTTTCTCGGAGACCAGACATCATTAATTCTGCCTCTTACATTACAGCGTCAATTGAAAGTAATTAATGTTCTTGAATTTAGTAGTAGGTACTGAGTCACGATCACTTCGTTCATTACACATGTCAAGTCGTTCCAGCTCATGAACAATACTGAAACTATTTTTAAGAGAAATATAATCATTTTCACAATCTCTTAACAGCTCCCGTTGTGTTACAAACCGAGTCAAATACCAAACTAATACTGATATCAGTGGCACGTTGTTCCGCCATGAATAAATTCACTGTCGGCTTAATATGCACTCCGTGTCGAACCAAACTCGAATAGATCTCGTTGCGAGATACCCACAGATTTATCACCCTTCAAATTATTCCAAAATAATTTACCAACTCGTTTACCCAGAGCGGTATATTTAATTAATATTACAAACATTATGTAGTGATATATAAATGCGAAAACTTGTGGGTTTGTATGTTGTTTCGATCATGCGGTAACGGCTGAACCGATTTTAATGAAAATGGGAATATACATATATTGATGTATGTGTAGAATATATATATTTATTTCTTATCCGGGCCAACTTGAGCAAAGTCGCGCATGGAACCGGTTCAATTCATATTATTAATAAGTCTCTAAAATAATACGGGGTTGATTTTTAAATGTTGTTGCGGGTTTGACCGTTTTCATTATAGTCACATGACACATCGTTATGGAAAAGGGATTTGCCGGCTTAACTGATAGACCCAGATATTTAGGGGGTGACCGTTCTTTCAGACGATTTCAATACTGTTTTGGTCGTTAATCATAATTATATTCTGTAGAAGAATGTCATAATTTTACTCAGTAATATGATGAACATGACTTTTGGCCAAGTTATATTTAATCGCTTGCTAAAACATCAAAATATGTTCACATCTTAAGAAAATTAAAATGAAATCTTGACGGTGTTAAATTGCAGAGTTGAATTAATAGACTGAATATTTAAATCTGATAAAAACTTTATAGCGTTTATCCTATTTCAAGCAAGAGAAGTTTAAATTTTACTGCCTTATTTCGATTATAAACGAATAAACTCAACTCAGAATTATGTATTTCAGATAAGGAAACGGCGACTGCGACTGCCATTGATAAAGGCGTCTACATAATACGCGGCGAAGAAGAACCTAAAACGTGAGTAAGTACTCCTCCAGTTTACGCAGTGTTTGCATACTCGCCGTTCAATTATCTTATTAAGATTCAACATTTTGTAGCAGTCATGAATGAAGACGACAGTTTGATAGTCAAATTACCGTGTAAAATAATTGAGATGAGAAATAACGTGTAATGTTTTTGCAAGTGATCTGTTAATATATTTTTCGAATGTTGTCATAATATAAGTATTTTTTTTTTAGTTCAGTAGATGGTTCTACAAATTTTGATTACAAAAAAACGAAACAAGATGATGACGACGATGATATAAAGAAAGCCGAAACTTGGTACAACGAAGCAGCGCCGTCAATTGTTCATTTCGCCTTATTAGCTATTCAAGGTGAGTATTCAGTGCTTTATTAGAATGAAATAGTGCTTTGGTTCATGGAAAATTACTCAAGTGTTCAAGGTTTTTTTAACTTTATCACATACAACTGAAATAGTAGATGCCTGCATAATCTGGATTTTTTTAACACATCCAACTGAAATAGTAGATGCCTGCATAATTTGGTATTACATTCTTATTATAATCCAAACTAGAAATGTCGAAGTAAAATTATTTTACTCTCTTTTTTAAGCAACGAAAATTTATTTAGTCATCATTCACAACTCATAATATGATAATGTTTTCAACAATATCCAAGTGTAGGTATCACGCCTGGATCGCGATTAATTGAAATGAAACATTTCAAAGAAGAAAATTACGACCCGGTTATGAAAAGTGGGACAAGCCTGGACAATCCTGATAGTTTCGAGAGCCCCTCGCGATTGTTGCTGATATTTCCTCTTGACACATTTGTAGGGATGTTGACTATTCTTACAAAGTTTTTCCGTGAAAACTGACAAAACGTTAACATTAACGTTATAATAATTTTGACGCACTTAGATGTAGTTTATATTTATAAAAATAAATATAAACAAAAAAGACAGGTCTGAAAAAATAAATTGAAGGTAATAAAGACCTTAGTAATAATCGATAGTTAAATGAAATAGGATCGCGACTGTAATTCCCGAGTACAGTAGTTATTGTTTCAGTTCTCCAGGCATTCAGATCTTTATTGATGGCTAAAGGGGTACGTAGGCATGTACGTCAATACATTTGGCACATGCTCATATTTTGTAGTAGTTAGCATTCCGTATATAACATGTTTGCAAGACCATCTCTGGTAATATGAGTACTAGCTGATTTTCCCACAATGTTTTCCTTTTTGAACATGTGCACATATGATTTTTTAAATACCATTGAGCCAGGATTACGACCTTTGGATTGAATGTGGGATATCTTTCACATAGTTGTATGTAGTTTATATTCTCTCGTAGTATTGTCATCTGTGATTCTACTGAAAATAATGTAACGCGTACACAATAACGAAGAAATGTACAATTAATTGAGGAAGTTGCTGAAGTTCTTTATTTTTTTAGGGTTACTAATATGGGGGCTGATGTTCTTTGCGTGGGGCGACAACTGGAGCTGGAACGGGCCATGGTTCCGGCTAGCAGTCGTGGCGGCCACAGCGTGGGCCGGCGGACAGGTGCTGCATGGAGTCACTGGGTTTCCACCACTCCTGGCTGCGCTGCTGACCGGCATAATTGCTAGGAACCTGGGCTATTTAAATATGCGGCAGTTCACGTCTATTGATATGTTTCTCAGGTAATATGTTTTATACCATTATTGGATTTCTCCCGCCGCTCGTTCTCGCTTCATCTAAAATTTCACATTTATATTGGTGGTCATTTCGCATGGCACCATCTAAGCTAAGTAGTAATTAATACTTGTACTATGGAAACCAGATTACTGATCGAATACTTTTGCTATAGCTTTCTCATTTAGATTCTTTATTTTTGGTATATGGTATAAGTACAAACATCTGGTTTTTCAGGAAAATTTATCCAGTGATTGTGCTGGGAAAAGGTTCATTAGCATGGGATACAAACTTTATGAAAGCTAACTGGAGGAATATAGTCCCGCTGGGCGTAGTTCCTTGGACATTAGAAGTAGCCACACTAGCGACTTGCATGCACTTCTTTTTCGGGCACCCATGGGTTTGGGGTAAGTGAAGCTTAATTCACTGACTTATAATCGTCATCTTTATCATCATCGTCAACTTATACAGTCACCAGTATATTTTTGTATACAGTTAGGAACAAACTGCACTTGTCCAGGAGGTGGGCGTTGGTAGCTGCGACACAGTTTTTATAACTACTGTAGTTATCATCGTTCTCTATTAATATTGTACTATATAACTTGTTCCGAAATAAACGATTATTATTATTATTACCTGCTGGACATAAGCCTCTCTCAAGAAGTACCACTGAGCCAGGTATTCGGCTCTTCTCATTCATTATTATTCGCATTGACTTATTATAACTTGAACATGGTGGATGTTTTATTACAAACAAACAAAGGGTGAGTGAATACAATCACTTTGTACAGTTTGTGTAAATGAATAAAACATTCGTAGCATTTCCTTCGTTGATTTTCATTTACACGTAATGCAATCATCATGGACAATCGCAAGCATACCAAATACACCCAAGTTAAAACCAAACAAAACGAAAAAAACAAGTTTAAAAACGCGCCCAAAATAATGCTATTCATTAGAGTGGAAATCGCCTCAAAACTCCTGTAATAAAATTTGTCACGAACGAAGCACAATGGACCGCGGTGTATTCGCGGTACAAAGCCAATTCAATAAATTCTGCCGCGGAACTCGTATTGCAAAAGGTTTGAATGCTTTTTCGTTGCATGATGTGTGGAGGCGAGCGACTCATTCAGGTGCTTCAACCAAGCGTAGCCTACGTTATACTCGTATACGCTACTAGTTCGAACTACAGCTCGAGTGCATCAAATAAAACTCGATAAAAATGTATTTTTAAATTCTACTAATACTATAAATCCGCATGTTTGTGAGGATGTTTGGATGAAACTTGGAATATACCCACATATATGACCTATGTTCAGGAATAATAAATTGGGTAGGTAGGTACGACGCGAGCGAATCCGCGAGCGGAAGCTAGTGACTAACATTTTAAAACTCATAATATTGATCAAACACAAACTCGAATCATCCAATCCGCAGAGTGACCAATCATGGTTCAGTATACAAAAGGTAAATTCTCATATTATTAACTAGCGACCCGCCCCGGCTTCGCACGGGTAGCATGTTATTATACATATAAAAGTTCCTCCTGAATCACTCTATCTATTAAAAAAAACCGCATCAAAATCCGTTGTGTAGTTTTAAAGATATAAGCAAACATACATACATACAGACGCGGGAAGCTGAAAGCGACTTTGCTTTATACTATGTAGTGATGTGGTAATATGGTATTTACAATCTCTCAAGCTACATAAAATGGACTAAGTGACACTTGTATTCTTTTAGTGCAACATTGATCCCTTTATTTTATTGATCCCCTCGAATAAATATTAACGGCCTTTACACACAGCGCCATCTAGCCCCGAACTAAGCAAAGCAAGTACTGTGGGAACCAGATAACTGATAGAATATTTATATACTTTTTTTGTATTACATACTTTTACTAATACGTATTAGTTATATTTAGAAACATTATGAATAAACCGCTATATTTTTAAGATATCTAACACAATTAATAAGCAAGGCTACATGTAACTATTAGTTACTTTTGTGGTGTAAACCAGAACTTTTGGCTGAAATACTTGTACCTATACATATGAACATTGTTAATGAATTTAATACAATATCACGCAAGATGGTAAATAAAACTTTTCTGCGTGCACATCTTTATAAACAACTCGATATAATTTTTTAAGCAATTCGATTTCTGGATTTTTATAACTTGAGTAGGTATCAAAGCAAAAAAGGTTATTACAACCATGATTGTAACATAGTCCATACGTCGGAAATTTTAATTAAAGTTAAAAATCAATAGTTAGGTTATTACTATTGGTTGAGTTTTGTTCTCGATCAAAATACCTATGTTGTTGTAACTATAAATTACTTTGATAATAAAGTCCCACGTTGTTTAGTTTAAATTGAAGTACTTCATAAATTCAAAAGTTTCTGCCTTTTTGTTATCTACGCTTGAAGTTATTCAACTCTTTGAAATAACCCAAAACTCAAAATAGGTAAATCTGATCAAAATAGTTTTGATTTTTAGTCCGTACCCAAAGGGTATGGGGTTTTTGCCGTTCTTTATAGATAATGGTACGGAACCCTTCATGCGCGTCCAACTCGCACTTGGCCGGTTTTTTCATTAGTTTTGTTTAAACAGAATCGAGAGTAGAATCAATCTAAGTACGTTTCTTCTTATAATTCCTTTTCTAAAAGTTAACACACAATTGATTAATTTGCTTACTGGCTAACATGATACGCACGTAATTCACTTCCGACAAGGCTTCCGTCACAATAAAATTAGATTTGTAGCGATTTGTAACTTGATTATGACATAAAAATAGACAGAACATAATCAATTCTTTCACCTATCCAAGCTACATTATCTATACATATAATAAAACTGTAGAAGAGTTCAATTCTGTACATTGAATAAAAACTAAAAAAAAATACTCCTAGGGGTCTTCATACAAGTAACACAAGCCAACAAATTACATTTTGAAATTTTTGTCTGTCTGTCTGTCTGTCTGTCTGTTGTCTGGCTTTCACGCAAAAACTATTGGACGGATTTTGATGAAACTTTTTTTGCTATGTAGCTATTAGTCCTCGGCAACATATAGGCTATAATTTATTTTGAAGATGGGAATACCAGATGTGAAACTATCTGTCGACCAGCGAAGCGGGCACTGGTCAGCTAGTCAGCTATAATTTTATTTTCATAATAATTGGAGATTACCACAAAAATTGCAATAATGTAACCTGAGATAACAAAAATTTTGCCTATAATCTTCAATACTACATTACCACTCATTTGATATTGACGTAAAATAAATGTCTATTAAAGGTATCTTAAAGCAAATAAAACAAAATCTACCGCGTAGGTTTTAAGATTAACGCGTTCAAATATACACAAGATAAAAACTACTACTGTTTTAACTCAATATTGACTAAATGTACGTTTGCTTTGTAAAAGCCTGGTAAGCTGATGGTATTATTCATAATATGCACTTCTACGTCGGAGACAATTATACCGCAATGTAATCAAAATGATAAAAATACTAGTTTTAATATTATAGATTTTATATGGAACGCAAACTCTACGTAAACATCACAAGGTGATTCACAATAATTTTTCAGCGAGCTTGTATGTTTCATACACAAAATTTTGTTTGTTGTATTTTTCCCGTCAGCCCTTATCTACTTGTATACCTACGTAACGCGTTTTGCGAACAAAAATAAACGACACTCACGCCTCAGCGCCATGCTCAAACAAGCATCGGATGCATCATGTATTTATCTCTCTAAATACTCCGGATTTTTTTTGAATGATTTGAATAGAAAGTCAAGGTAGCTCCCTCTCGACCAACACGTCTTATTGATCGATATACAATAATAGTTTTAAAATACCGAAAAAAAAAAATTTACCGTTGCAGCAGAAGCTTCTTATGATCTGAACACTGTCAGCATGATTTATTATTGCACTATCACAAAGTTATCGAGGTTTCTTTTTAACCGAAAATTGGCACTAATTTATGGTCTCAGTACTAGAAAATACTACACAAATTACAACGGAGACGGCGAGCTATTTATGAATGGATAGAATCGTGAAAATATGAGTAAATATGTGGTAGGTGCGTATGAATAAACGGTTAACTAAATTTTTTTTTTTAAGGATATTCTTTTTAATTTTTTAATTTAATTTTTAACTACTTAAATTGAATTAGTAACAGACACTGACAATACGTTATTATTTTTTTTGGTAATTAAAAACTAGTGTTGTATAGATGAAATGCAGTGATCAAACCAGGAAAGTTTACCGAGTCTGAAATATTGTGTGTGCATTATCCACGCTGTATCTAGTTGCCAAGAAAGTATTATCCTATACCAATGCTCGTTTTGTTTTGATAGCTGTTTTGCGATATATCTTGCTCCACAGGGTTGCTGTTCGGTACATTTTACGCATCTCTATCATGTCCTGTGGTGATGCCGACCGTGCTGCAAGTCGGTAACAGTCCAAACCGGACACGGAACTGGCCTCAGTTTTTTTGCACTTCTGGAGGGATAGACACGGCTCTAAGCGTCGGAATGTATGGAGTCGTCTACAGCTACATGTTCTCCGAGGTCTCAGATGTATACCGGTATTTTAAAGTAAGTATATCGAATATTAAACTGAACGCCACTACCTTTAATATGCCTGTAGCTAAACCACATAAATCAAATCAGTCCCTGCGGGTTTAAAGCGCGGGTCGCACGGGAAACATGCACGTTTTTTGTAAAATCTCAGTTTGCTAGTCACGCGGCTAACGGTCACACGTGTTGACAGTTACTCTCGCTGTTGTAGGCATACACGAGATAAAATAATTCTTACTATCGTTGGACACAAATTTAACAGATAAAGCATGTAAATTATGACAAAAAAATATATTATCCATGTTCTGTTTATTTGTAATTTAATATTTAATTAAACCATTATCGCCATTAAACGTCACGGTGTCACATAATAAATTGCAGGATCTGTTTTGAGATATTTCACATTATTGTGTATCACATAATAATAAATGTCTGCTGTAAATATCACAGAAGTTATCGTAGTTGAATGAGTTTTTACTTATCAGGTGCTACGGTTCTACAACCGCAACCGTAGCCGCCTAGATCCCATATTTTAATGGGGCCATTTCAAGAGCAAAGTACCATCGATTTTTTGTGTCTAGGGATCGATTATTTTTAGTCGATGACGAAAAACGTGAAAGTTCTCAACAAGACGCATAGTTACATATTTTTTTAGAACCTCAATTGTTTAAAACTATCTAGCATTGCAAACTGTAAAAAATGGTGTGCAAAATAAACAGATTTCCGTTACAATCAATGCTGTCAGTTACTTTGTGAACATCAAATGAATTGTCCTGCAGTGTTATAACTATGTGGACACTCACTAAATTTTCACTCACGGACATTGACAAAGAGGCACGGATTTCACAATAGCGAGAACTACAATACAAAAATAGCGAAATATCTATTCTTTATACAATCTTTCACTGACAAGTAACAAAAAATTTCCACGATATCAATGATAAAGTCTTAGGAGCGGCAAATTAAAATTCTAGCTAGATAAGAAATTCATCGTCTAGAAAATAAAATGTGTCGCTTCAAAAATAAAGTCACCGTGTTTCGCTGCCGCCTAAAAGCTTAGGTACTTTAATTATGAGCGCTTCTGTCACCTCGTCATGGTATTCCCATTTCCGATATTATACCTGAACACATCAAAGGTTTCATTCTAACAGGAAATTACTACACTTACTCGTACGTACCTATAGGTGTGAGCTTAATGGAATAATTTTAGGAAAGTTTCTTATAATTTCATTTGTATCTACATTTGTTTACTTGGTAGCATGTTTATTTGGGGATCGTAAATATCTACTCGTACCTATCTAAAACGTCGGTAGGTATTTTCTTGGCAGTTTTCTGGCAGGTGAAAGCAACAAAGAAAAGATAAGTCATGTTGACACACAATAGATGTATCAGAATGTTAGGGTAACATGTGAGAAAATCTGTCTTTCAGTGTTTGGGGTTGGAAAATGAGTTCGACACACGATTTGAAGAATGTCACTTGTTTTAAAATAAACGGGGAACACAGGAACTGTTGAACAAAGGTGCAAAAACAGTAAAAATACCTAACAACTACGAATAGCGTCGGTTGATTGGCGACCATAGACTATCTTCGGCAGAGGGATGTTTGTCTATCGCCGCGAATCCGCGAACTTTGAGCACACAAAAAAACTATGAAATTAAATTGGATCACGACTATATTCCCCAAGTACGGTTGACTTAATCTCAGACTTAATCCAGGTGCTCAGATCCTTGAGCATACCTATTGGGGGTAGTTAGAGGCACGTCCGAACATTACATTTGGCACATGCTCACGTTTAACAGTAGTTAGCATTTCATACTTGACAAGGACTAATCAAGTCCCAAATATATTATAAAAAGCAAAGGTGATGAAATAACAATTTTTCGCTAAATAAGTTAGAGCGTAGGCATGTGAAAAACGCGATAAATAGTAACGAAATTCAATAACCTTTTCAAACTAGCGTAAAATCTATCCGTGCGTATTTGCTCGTATGATTTCTGTTCACACTATTTTCCTAACTGGCTCAGGTCGTGCAGAAAATTCAGCTGCTACCAAACACGGTGGATGTACAAACTGTTTCATGCTAAAAAATAGTACCCTAGGTACTTACTGTAATCTCCAAGCACAGTAGTGAGTGTTTCATATACCTATCGTTATATTATTATTATTATTATTACTCTTCATTCATTCTTTTCTCTTCAATCATTTTTGTTATTAAATAACCAAAACGTGTTGTTTTTAAACAGAAAGATATACACCTAATGCATAATAATATATGTACAAAATATATAAGAAATAGTTGAGCTATCTAAAGACCGTTGCACACAGTGTAGCTCAGCTGATCCCGATTATTACCTGTTGGAAGCGTCCCTGGGTGCTGGCGGCTTAAGATTATTAAGAGTTGCTAACGGAACACAGGATCTGCTGTAATAGCTCTCAGTAGCACCTTACTAGTTAAAAATATTTTTCAAAATCGGCTTTCAATTTTATTAGATTGAGATGAGAACACCCTCGAAGTAAGGCGTACCTTGACATATTCTTTGCTCTATTATGACACTGAGAGTAGATCCTAAACTGTCTCTAAGTAAGAATAACTTCACAGATCTCCTGGCCGTCCGATCCTTGAAAATGATTAAGAAGAGAGGAGTATGCGGAGGCATGTTCAAACATTAGATTTGGCTCTTGCCCACGTTTGGCAGTAATTGGCACTTATAAGAATACTAACTAGTTTTCTCACGATATATTCCTTCACCATTTTTAGCTCGAGAGTTTTGACTTTGGGTATGAAAGTTCCAACCGCGACAGCCAACCAACATGGTTGTACAGCATAATGTGTAAATTATGTGATGTGTAACTAATTAAAGCTTTTTTTTCCAGGCCGCGCTGACTCTATTCGTTGGTGCGGGCATGGGCATTGCATGGGGCGCTTTGGCGGGCGTGCTGCCTCACAAACGAGATGCGTACGTCACCGAGCTAAGAGTTCTGTTCGTTGTCATCGGTGGACTCTTTGCAAACTTCTTCACGTTGCACTTGGGTTGGGGTGGAGCTGGTTAGTATAATCAAATATTATTTTCGAATAGATTTCAGGTATTGGTTATAATATTATGAACTTATAAAAGTATTAAAAAAATATATATATATACTTAGCGATATATCTTACTCTTTCTTTCTCTCTAAACCAATTAACGTAATTCACGATTTTTATATTTCTATTTATCCCGAAACTCAACCCCTAAGAGGGTTAAAGACTGTTTCAAAATTACTTCACTTAAACGAAGTCGCGGAGACTTCCACTAGTACAACTTAATGAACATCAAGAGACCGCATAAGGTCTCAGCTGTTTCACAGTCAATGTTTTTAAAATATAGGGAAAACATTTTACGATATTTTGCCAACTGTATAAAACATCCCAAAAAAAAATATTTTTATATTATTTAAGATTCGATAAAAGTAGATTACCACGTTTCCTGTTCAATCAGTTTTTCAAAATTGAAATTTCTAAAATTGAATATTGAAACTCTTTATTAAAAAGTATTTAACTACGTAGCACTTACCCGATAGTAAGAATCCTCCTTTGATATTCATTACACAAAAAGGTCATCGCTAAGACAAGCCAACCAATTTTTTTCTATTTTTTTTTTTTTGTTTGATGCCGAATGTACAAGCGTGAAAGTTGCCATCTGACGCTGAATTTTTCATCTAGAGCAGCATGTCAAGGCTAGTCTAATTCATGCTAGGGTAAAAAATTGACAATGACCGTTTCGCTTTGATTTTAGCTGGAGTAGGGGTTCTGGCATGCAATGCCGTTGCCGCGCGCTTCTGGGCCCGGGACGGCTGGAAGTTGAACAACAATCCGGCCTCCACGGCATACCGCGTGATGTGGGCGGCCTGCGAGCCTACACTCTTCGCTTACACTGGCACCTTTTTCGAAGTAGGTACCTGAACATTATATCGAAATTTTAGAGACATTTAAGATTAGCCTTATTTTTCTCCTAAACGAGTACCACTAGCGTTTCGGCATCCCTCAGTTTTATTGAGATGAAGAATATGTAGTAATTATCTTTAGTTACAAGTTGACAAGGTAATTTGTTAGAAAATGTATTACTATCGCGCGTATCTATAGTGAAACTGAAAAGGGTTCAAAACAATTTAAGAAAATTATGCAAAATTATTTTGGGTAGGTAGTTACTGGAAACAAAGGGAGCTTCAAAGTATATCGATATTTTACCGTAGAATCAGGACAGGACAATGGATAGCATCGTTTTCATAAAAGATTAATCAATATTTATATTTCGTAAAATATTATGATGTATTAGTAGGTATGTGTTTTAGATATTGTCTTTTTTTTCTTATAACAATAGGAAGCTTTATATTTATCTGAAATTACATTGGTAAAATTAATTGAACGAAAGGATTTTTTAAATTACAACAATTCATTATTTTCAAATTACAGGCAATTTATGAAATGGTGGTGATTATGCTTTATTCGCAATTCGCATCCCCTGATCGGAGCTTCCATTTTCTCGCATTTTTATTTTTATCATTATTTTCAATATACAGGCTGGTTTATTTATTGCGATATACCTAAAGTTAAAATATCGATAGAACTACTTTTATGGCCGATTAAACGAGTTTGTGAATTGCCTTCTACTGATATATTTTGGGTCACTATAAAAGTGGCTATATTTCACTATTTTCAGCTACGATATAAAAAAGTAGTTTTCAAGTCGAAGCGTTTAAGTTAATCTGATTTTGATGATTTTTTGACCTTGACATTGTCCTTGCAACATCCCTACAAACATATAAAGTTATTGATTTTTTTATTAGAAAGACAGTAATCTTTTTTTTTCTTTTTTTTTTGAACTGATTAATAGCTTAGGAAAAAAAAACTTTAATATGTAAAGATATCAGCCAAGCTCTATAAAACACAAATAGTTATAAGACGATTATGGAAATAGTGTTTGAAAAACATTCAACTTGTATTTTTGCTTACAGATAAAAGGTTCGATGTCTGACACGTTTCTGTTTGGATTAGCTATTCTAGTGATATGTCTGACTGTCCGTCTGTTAGCTGCTGCTCTGATGTGCTGCGGAATGTCAATAAAAGAACGGCTCTTCATTTGCTGTTGTTGGTCTCCTAAGACCATTGTTGAGGTAAACTAACAAATAAATATTTTCTCCGATCAACGAGTATGACATGAACATTCGTCACAGCTCGCATGGAAAAACAGACGTCGGGTTGCTTGCTTTGAATGTTGTCAACAAATCGGGTAACATTTTTCCAGTAGAGTTGACGATCGACTCTTTTCACTGCATGCTCATAAAAATCAAGTCTTGGCATGAAGCAGTATGCCCGCTATGTGCCAACTTGTACTGAGTTGTCGACAACGCTTTGTAAACTTTGATTTTAATTTAAGTTTTAGTTTTTAATTCTTTGAATCAAAGTACATTTTTATTTTACTTCCAACTAGGTATAATATGTATAATCAGATATGTCTTTGATTTATACATTATTAGTATCAGACTAGTCTATATGAAAAGCACTGGATGAAGTGTTAGACTAACTGTGCAGGCCGTATTCATTTATGAAAGTGATTATTTATGAAGATCTTTACAATGATGCGGCTTCAGTATGGGCAGGTACTTATCTACCAACGCTACAGATCTTCGTATTTTCATAACAGGAAGCAACCGTTAAAAAATAAAAGTAACAAGTTGTCGCTGCTACTTAAGCGAACAAAAGTAAAAGTTAAATATTGTGACGAAAATAAATTAAACTAGAAAGAACCTCCAGTAGACACCTTCACTTACGAAGTTAAACTGCTGACTTATTAATATTGTAAGTTATTAATAACCCCATGTTATCGGAGCAAAGTTGCGGATGGGAATAACCGCAGTTAGAAGTTTGGAAAGACGATGCCAAGTAGTATAATAATGATCGCTGAGTTTTCTGGTTGAAAAAACGATCTCGTAAAATGATAAATTCATAGTTTTTTTTTATTGTTCTGTAAAATGTTGAACATACTGTACATAAAGTACCTACTGTATTATCTTATTTTCAGTTCCTAAGCTCAAAGAGTGAAAACAATGTATAATTACGGTCATTAAAAGTATTATTATTGTTGTAACTAATGTTTATTTATTCTCAGGCAGTACTATGTCCCATTCCAATCAACACACTGATGTTCCGTGGTGGCAGCGATCTCGAGATTAAATACGCGGAAGATATCCTCAGACTCACGATACAAGCCATCCTAGTAACAACACCGATCGTGTTTGTACTCGCCAAACACTTGGGACCGATCCTACTAAAGGACAAAGAGAAAGAATGTGACGGTGAGCCAACTACAACAAACTTAGATTTATGACCCTCGGACCAGGCCTTTGTCATCGCGAGAGAGATACGTGAAAAATATCTACTACTTACATAAATGACAAAAAGGTTCAGGTACTATGGCTTTATGTGCTAAAAAAATCTTTTAAATTAGATTCTGTGTTGGATTGTGTTGTATTTTCTTCCTTAGAAAGAAGTATTTTATTCGTAATCAACATTGTTATGATAATATCTAAACCATTTTATTTTTGCAGATCCCGGCTCGTAAAGAGTATGGAGATTATTCAATGGATCTCAACGGATAATGTGCATAATATGTACTCGTACTGTAGTACATAAAGTATTCCATTATTTATTCTAGACTAGGAGCCCACTGTGGTTCATCTGCTGAATGCTAAGTTCGCAATGTTCTATATCTCATTTTGCTTGATATTATTTTAGAGATTTGCATAGATGCGATGATCTATGCTAGTACAAAAATGTATGCCATAAAGTAATCCTTTTTACGAGGATTTATTTACTCTTACATAGTTGTAAATTACTGTAGGTTTCATGTGTAGTTATTTAGAACGATCATAATTACATACCGCATCATGTCCTATGTGCCAAAGCAATAAAACCAATGATTACAATAGTAACTTTTATTTTATTTATACCTACAAGCCAGTTTAGTTATTATAAAATAGATTATCCCGAGAAATATAGAGGAAAGTTGACATCGTGACTTTTTATATGATCGGTAAGTATACTAAATACCACTCGCGGTTTTGCTCGCGTGATGTAAATCATTATAATCTGTTCCAAGTTTCACCCGAATTGGTCAGTCGTAATTAAAAAAAACCGGCCCAACCCCGAAGGGTTCCGGTACCATTATCTATAAAAAAAGGCAAAAAACACGTTTGTTGTATGGGAGCCCAACTTAAATATTTATTTTATTCTGTTTTTAGTATTTGTTGTTACAGCGGCAACAGAAACACGTCAGCTGTGAAAATGTCAACTGTCTAGTTATCACGGTTCATGAGATACAGCCCTGTGACAGGCAGACGGAGAGACTGACAGCGAAGCCTTAGGTCCCGTTTTTACCCTTTGGGTACGGAACCCTAAAAACAAACATGCAATAAATTTCCAAGTCTTGAAAGAGTAATCTTACGCACCATTAGTTTTTCAAAGCTCAGGAAATAATTTTAGGTATCGATACTTTAGCAGTATCAAGTTCGAAAGAAAAATACTTAATTCGGTGACACACTCAAATGCAGTGTTAAGGTCATGCATAGCAAACAGCTTGTCATTCAAATGAGCTATTTCCGAACCATTTCTGTAGATCTACATAACAATGACAAGACAAAATAAGCCAACGGCTCCCGATAAGCTTGGTTGCCGTTAAGGGGCTGTATGTCGACGATTGCTCTTTTTCGAAACGAAAAAAGAAATACTTCTGAACAAGCCACATCTCCTATTTTTATAAATATATTACTTCAGGTTCCTACCTAGATTTCTATTAAGCTGAAAACATAATAGCAGAAACTTTTCACGATAAAGATGTTATTTCAAAATGATACGTTTTAGAATTTATGATCGAAATATTTTGATACCTTCTATTAAAATCAACTTGTGATTTATTTGTTAAAGATAGGTAATATGTAGATCTAGATTTCTATTAGAATAGATTTTTGATAAGTAATTATACATAATTTATTCGAAAAGCAAAGGCGGACCACGCGCCGACATGTGTTTGTCGTCATTGCAGCGGTCGGTATGATTATTTATCGAAGTGATTAAAGATGGGTACATCTTTATTCACATATACTATACATTATAAAATAGGAGATGTGGCTTGTTCAGAAGTATTTATTTTTTCGTTTCGAACAAAAACAATCGTCGACAGGGAGCGCCTTAAGATCCATACAAATTGCGGCGTTGTCGGAGCGATGCCGTATAAGTATGTTTTATACTATTTAACACTCAGTCAAGTTTAACTGTGTGTGAGCACCTTGAAAAAACTAGAGTACCTATGTACATTGTACATACCTACTGTATAAGTAACACAAGTTTAGTAAGACCATAAAGACACAAAGATTAGAAGAAATACGCTAAACTGGACAAGATAATTTATTTAATTACCAACTTATTCATTAATATTATTATTATTAAGTAGGTGTTAGGAGAGAATCTTGAAAACATTTTTTTTTTTGCTCGTTAGCAGCGCCATCTCTGTAAATTTTCCGGAAATAAGAGGAAAATTACAGAGTGCATGCCGCGCTCTTACATCATCTTTCCCGTCTCGTTCGTACTATACTTACCTACGTATTTTCCTTGAGTGTTGGTTTTCAGCTGAACTACGAGATGGCGTTAGTAAATACATTGTGTAGCGAGCCTAGTCTCTACCCTGTGGTCATGGAGTCCATTCTCACTAATGACACCTATAAACTTAGGTAGATACTTAGTATGAATTCGCGAAAATATTGTTTATTTTTGTAGTGTACTTTTCCAAATTAGTATTTTGTGTTCCTATTATACAAAGATAATGATAAAACTTACTAAACATATAAATATAAGTACCTTTTAAGATATTTTGTAATAAATAGTTACGACTCACACTCGAATTAAATAGTTATATTCTAATAATTTAGGTTACAAAACCAAATTAAATAATCGATAAATAAATGTTACCTACGACCTACTACTTCATTAATTGATCATTACCCATAGGTACTGTATTAATAATTTGATCTTGAGATAGTGTCTCATTAATAGTGTCATGAGATCTCTTCAATTAAGATGCCGGCAGAGGCGAGTGGTGCAGGCGGCCGCGGCGGGAGCGCTACGCCGCCGCCGTTGCCGTCAGTCCGCTCGAGTCCCGCACCAATATACTCGCACACGGTGCTAAATGCAAGTGTAAACCCTCAAGAACTCCGCCAGTGTCACAACAGATCAAGGCCCCTACGTGATCGTGACGAGGTGCTAACAAAGGCCTCCGACTGCACGTATTTCAGACTTTATATTTTTTATCACAGCTCCTTCACCTTCGATCTAAATATCTTATCTTGAGTGATCTACTTCCGATAGAATTTATTTTACTTTTCTGAGTTCGTGTGATATGATGTATCAATTGTAAAGATGAAGAAACGCGATAGGCGAACGAAACAAGAGGTTCGAGGTTCGAAGTCTGATAAGAGAGCGGGGAAGCACGAGAATCGGTCGTCGAAGCAGGACATCAAAGGATCAAAGCGACAGCCGACATCGGGGTCCAGTGGAGCGGCGACTGTACGAGACCGCACAAAGCGGTCTGGTGTTGAAGCTGTCAAATTACATCTGCAAGTCACTGGTTCTACGGGGAGGACATCCAGATCGGCAACATCAGTGAGTTTTTTTAATTAATCTAGACCTTTCTAACTATAGACTTATTCTCCTTTTAAATGCTAAAAAAATACTGAAATACTAGCTTCCACCCGTAGCATCGTTTGCGTAGCATTCGTATAATAAAAAGTAGGTAAGCCTATATACTACCTACCTATTTCAGGTCACAAACAAAGTGTGTCTATTCCAAACTTCATTCAAATCGGCTAAGATATAAATATCTTCACAAACTTTCGCGTCCATTATATCTAATACTCTTAATATTAATAAGATAGCTTAGAAGTTACCCTTGATAAGCCAAATTACACGTAATAGTTCTAGGTATTAGGTATAATGCTTTAGTAATGCTATCTAACAGGTTTAATGGTAACTACTGTTTAATTCAATCACTTGTTTAATATTACCTTTCGTAATGAAACCCTAAAAACATAAAATAATATACATTCAACAGACTTTAGACGAAATAGTGTATTTCCTTTGATTTTAATTTAAATCATAAACCTTTGAATTTGTAAAAGACATACGCCTCCTGGTAATTGACGAATGCTGACGCATTTGATAACTACGCTGTGAATCATGACATTATATTTACGATCAAAAAACTGATCCTTGATTTCCACCATGTATTCATTATCTTTGTTTTATCATTGTGGTTCTCACGATAATCATCTACTTAAGGATAGAAAAAGTAATGTGATAACTACGTTTAGTGTTCAAAAGGAAAACAAGAATTAATCTCAATACTATCACAAGTCCTTTGAACAAGATACGATGGAGGTAATTCCGACTGTCAGTATTTGTTGAGCAACAAACAACTTGACTTTGACGCATAACCATGTGATGCGATTATCACAATTTATCGAGATCGTGACAAAAAGAGATTATCGACCGATGGGTAATTCATAACACTCCCATCACCTTGAAATAGAATACAAAATATTATGTTGAGGAAGATTGTCATTTTAACTCACTATAGTGTTTGTTTCAATTTTAAAACAACTATCTAACTTGTACACCTATTTTCAAAGAAAACCCAGCAACTATATAAATAACTAAGCAATTTCTTAGGATAATGATTATCATCAATATTCTTAGACCGACAATAAATATACTTATACTAATTAGTTTTATTGTTTGGTCGTTCGATTAGAAACATGAATATGGAAGCTACTGTAATAATAAATTAACACACATGTGTCAATTCTATTGTTACTGCAATCTAAATTGAGGAAAATACGATCGACCTTATTCTGTTAACATTAAAGTTCAAATTAGCGTTATCTTTCAGAGCGATAGTTTAAAATTGGGATAGTATTTGTAAAACTTTCGATTTTCCTGTGAATAAGAAAATTTTGTCAACATTTAGATAAATTGGTATTGGTAGTAGGTACATAATAAAAAGACATGTACTTGTATTTCAATTATGATCAATACCTAACCACTGGAAGGTAATTGATCAAAATAAATTGTGAGTTCCAACTGTCCGTTTTGCATTGGAAAAATGAATATAAGCGATTGGTATACGGGTATTATCAAAACACTTACTTCAAACTCAAGTATGTACCTACTTACTTATATACTTAAATGATAACGGTTTTACCAATAGGTTCCTTATAAAATTATCTGTATATTAATAACTAGCAGTCCGCCCCGGCGTCGCACGGGTGTAATAATGATATTATAGGTGATTTTTTTACACCTTGGGTTACGTTATCGAATTTTTCATAAGGATCCCTAATAAAACATTTAGTATCGCAGACTTTTTTTGTAGATATTGATGTCCTCTTTAAAACTGTAGTACATCACTTTGCTCTATTGTCAATAATTTCCGCAGCAAACGCAATATAAGGATTTTTTTTATTTTTTTCACTCTTTGGATTACATTATCGAAGTTTTCATACGGATCCCTAATATTTTTGAAAATATTCTATAGCCTATGTTCATCAGGGATAATGTAGGATTCTAATGGTGAAAGAATTTTTGAAATCGGTTCAGTAGTTTCGGAGCCTATTCGATACAAACAAACAAACAAACAAACAAACAATCAAATCTTTCCTCTTTATAATATTGGTATAGATAATCCCAGAAATCGTATTCGAGCTAAAAGTATGTACTGTACTTATGATTCGTCATTCGACAATTCAATCTAAAAGGTAGCTCTTGATTTGACCTTGTTTATTATTGAATTGTTTTGGCTAAAGGCGGTAGTCAAAAGCACGTCCAAACATTCCATTACGTGACAGCTTGCAAGCCCATCGGCGCTTATAAGAATCTAACCTCGTGATGTTATTATTCACCGTTTTCAATTTTTAAAAACCATAGGTGCACGGCCGGGTTTCGAACCCATGATCTTCAGATTGAAAGTCGAGATATTTTTAACACTTGTTCTTAGAACCCTTATTTTTAAGTTATAACGTATCAAATAAAAAAAAATGTTTTAGGAACCTCTTAAGACTACGTTTTAAATAAATTGTCCTATCCCAATGACATACTAAACAAAGGTACCATCTATTACTTATAATAAATCTGTAGAGAGGTCAATTCTGTACATGAAATATATTTCCAAAATAACTATCAGGGGTCACCCCCCCTTAGGGATCGATACTGATGCCAAAAATGCAATCAGTAAAATTTTTGTCTGTCTGTCTGTCTGTCTGTCTGTATAACCGTTATAGAAACCAAAACTACTCGACGGATTTTAACGAAACTTGGTACAATTATTGTTCATACTCCTGAGCTGGTTATAGTATACTTTTCATCACGCTACAATCAAAAGGAGCAGAGCAGTGAAGGGAAATGTTGGGAAAACGGGAGAAGTTACTCCATTTTTTAAGCTTCCGTCGCGTGTGCAACTTTAATGGTTAAAGCTACACAAAAATCATGTATGACGGAAATGTTCTCCTTAAAATTATATAAAAAATATCCCACGATAGCATATGTCTATCTTTTATGGTTGACTTACAATAACTCCCGATAGCTTAGCAGTTCGAAGCTTTCTGATTATATTGTGTCTACTCTTACGTTTATAACACTCTCAGTCATCCCTCATTAAAAAAGTTAACATTATTAACTATTCCATAAAAAAAGAATCATAGAAATCGTGTGATACTACGCAGCCGGACCCACCGTGGATAAGGGTTAATTTTAATGCAGTTACAAATCTATGGAATTGTACGAATTGTACTCCAAAAATCAGCAATTGTAAAAGACATTCTGTAGTATATTTAGTATCAGCATTGCACCCGTGCGAAGCCCGGGCGGGTCGCTAGTATTATATATAATACTAGCTGACCCGTGCCCGCTTCGCTGTGCGTAAGACATTTCTAATACCATCGTGGTCTTTTTTGTAGACGTTTTTAAGGTGTACAATACTGTAGTACATTATTTTGATATATCTCGTGGGGTTCAGCCAGCATTTGCAATGTAAGCGCAAAAAAATGTGTTTATTTACGACATCACATTAGAAACCTCTAAAATTATCAGTGTTTCTCTACTATATTATGCATGTATTATACATATAAACCTTCCTCCTGAATCACTCTATCTATTAAAAAAAACCGCATTAAAATCCGTTGTGTAGTTTTAAAGATATAAGCAAACATACATACATACATACATACATATTACGTACAGACGCGGGAAGCGGAAAGCGACTTTGCTTTATACTATGTAGTGATTTGTAGAAACAAAACAAAAGTTAACTTAATGGAACAAACCCGCAGGTAAAATTATTAATTTTAACACGGGTCCTTATCACGTATCACCTTTAATTTATTTTCCCGACGTTATTAAAGGTTACATGATAAAGACCCGTGTATAAAAATAATAGTTATCTATACTTATAATAAATCTGTAGAGAGGTCAATTCTGTACATGAAATATATTTCCAAAATAACTATCAGGGGATGATTAGGGATCGATACTGATGCCAAAAATGCAATCAGTAAAATTTTTGTCTGTCTGTCTGTCTGTCTGTCTGTCTGTCTGTCTGTCTGTCTGTATAACCGTTATAGAAACAAAAACTACTGGACGGATTTTAATGAAACTTGGTACAATTATTTTTCATACTCCTGAGCTGGTTATAGTATACTTTTCATCACGCTACAATCAATAGGAGCAGAGCAGTGAAGGGAAATGTTGGGAAAACGGGAGTAGTTACTGCATTTCTTAAGCTTCCGTCGCGTGTGCAACCTTAATGGTTAAAGCTACACAGAAATCATGTATGACGGAAATGTTCTCCTTAAAATTATATAAAAAATATCCCACGACAGCATATGTTTATCTTTTATGGTTGACTCACAATAACACGTGTAACTCCCGATAGCTTAACAGTTCGAAGCTTTCTGATTATATTTGACTACTCTTACGTTTATAACACTCTCAGTCATCCCTAATTAAAAAAGTTTACATTATTAACTATTCCATAAAAAAGAATCATAGAAATCGGTATAGAAACACCAAAGTTATACATGAAATACGCTAATAATAAGCCATCGCGCGTGAATACTGAATCATGCTATAAGGATTATTTTTGTATATAAGGTCGCGAACGCACAGGCAGGCGGCTTGCTTAGCGCCTAGAGGCTAGCGAGTCACCTAGCGAGTAGCTTCGTAAAACGAACATTCTCGAACGTTCGCGACCGGCCTAGCAGCTAGGCGTCAAGCATGCGTCAAGCGCACAGTGCGGCCGGTCGCGAACGTTCGAGAATCGGTCGCCGCGCTCGACGCGTCTCGCGGCCGAAGGTATAAAAAGGCGGGGCGTCCGAGCGCGAGCTTCATACAATTTTTGTGTGATACTGCGCAACCGGACCCACCGTGTTTAAGGGTTAAAATGCATTTACAAATCTATGGAAATGTACAAATTGTACTCCAAAAATCTGGAATTGTACTAGAAGGGGTCCCGAGATAACTTTCTAGATGTCAAACGACGCAAGGAAATATGAGCTTAACTGCTTTGACTCAACGGCACGTTTCAAGTGCACAGCGGGCGATGACGTCTGCCAGTATTAAATTACCTTAGGGTTGACCCAATAAAAATGTTTAATTTTTTTATAAAATGGTCAATTAGTTTTTTTACAAATAGCTAAATAAATAAAAGTGTAGTAAGCGGTGTTGGTCGAGCAGGAGGTACCTCGACTTTTAATTTTAAGGTCGTGGGTTCGAATCCCAGCGTGCATCAATGGATTTTTTGTAAGAAATAAAATCCAGTTAGTCCTACTTCCTACTAATATTATAAATGCGAAAGTTTGTGAGTTTGTTCGTATGTTTATGCCTCAATCAGGCCAAAACAACAAAACGGATTAAAATGAAATTTGCTGTAGATGTAGGTATAATGCTCGAATAAATCATAGACTACTTTAAAATAAGAAAAACATTCCCAAAATGATAAACAAAACGCAAGTTATACGCGGGTGAAACCGCGGGGTACAGCTAGTGTGAACTAATTATTATAGTTTAAAAAACCCGCAGATAAATTCTTTCTTTACAACTTTACAAAGAAAAATGTTTTTCAACAAATATTGATGTCAATAAAAGATGCGAAAGTAGTTTCCTCTTACATAAAAATTTAAAAATTTAAGTACCTCTAGTTACCTACTCTTTGTTATGGTTTTTTTATGGAAAAACCATTGATCTTTACGAACCCAATAACTATTGAAATTGGACCAGCAATAAATACACGTACGAATAATAAACACTTGGTACATATAAGTAATCGCCGAATTAATAAAGTATTTTTTTACAAATATCAATTTTCAAGGTGACGACGTTTTGCACATCACCATCTAGCCCAAACTAAGCAAAGCTTGGACTTGGTATGTATACCAAATTCCTAATAGAGTACATTAATTTTAAAGCCAGGCGTTACTAAAAACCCCAAGTATTACCTGCTTGCCGCTACGCATTATTATAGGGCTACGAACATTCTACGCAATATTAAGACTAATGACCCAGAGCAGACTGATACTATTAGGCAATCACACTCTACATAATTATACAATTAATCTACATTCAAGTCTCATTTGGACAACAGACTTATTTTTAACAAAATTAATATCGATTTCAAGTCAATGGTATCGATTCTGTAAACTCTAAAATACTGCAATAATAATGTACTATTTGACTGGCCTTGCTCAGCTCAGTTCGTAGTAACTCTGCCTTCAGCGCTGTAAGTTGTCAATTCGATTTCCACCCAGAACAAACATTTGTGTGATGAACCTAGATGTTTACTTGTTCTGTGGCTGGGTGTTATTTATTATGTATCATATGTATGTGTGTGTATGTATTCACAAATAAAAGTAGGATATAAGTATTCTATCAGTTATCTAGTACGAGCTTTATTTAATGTGGGGCTAGATGGCGCTGTGTGAAATGTATGTAATATAATATATTTATATTTTGACTCTATACGAAACTGAACGAGATAGACGCCGTTTTGTTAAGTTTTAGTTTAGTCTGGCACCAGCATAATCGATCATTATCCAAAAGAATAGAGATAAGTTAGTACATAAAGGCGCTTGAAAAAAATACGTTTATGTCACTCTGATTTTTAATAAATCCATTACAGATAGAAATTTTATCACAGTTATTTAGAACTGAAGAGCTCAACTGGTATCTAGAATTTTGACGTGATAAGGCAGCACATGATTTCCAATACTTATTTCGTTTAGATTATGCAGTTCAATATTCTGACAATAAAGAAAGTAACTACTTTGCTAAGCTAACATCTGAAGTCTGACAATAAATATATAAAGTACCCAGTTTAGCATTAGTTTAGCTAGAGGCGAGCAAATTTAAATAAATTAAATTCAACTTAAATACCAATAATACAAGGTGTCTCAAAAGAAAGTTCACATTTAAATCTTTTTTTAAAAGAAAAGTCTTAGCTTTATTGAAAAAATGTTTATTATACATATATTGAAGTACACTGTTTGGGAATTTATTTTTTAAAAATAACATCGTCCAAATGTAAACCGTTGCGCTCTCGGCATTCATTTAGTCGGGCACTAAAATTGCCTATGACAGCTCGGCAGGTAGTCTCCGTGATGGCTGCCATTTCATGACGGATATTTTCTTTTAATTGTGCCAGGGAAGTCGGTTTATTAGCGTAAACTTTTGATTTGACATAACCCCACAGGAAAAAATCCATAGGTGTTAAATCGGGACTCCGTGGAGGCCAATTTATGTCACCTCGCCTGGAGATTAATTTGTTCGGAAAAATTTCTCGAACTCGAGGCAGAGATCTGTTGGACGTGTGTGAAGTTGCTCCATCCTGCTGGAACCATGGTCTTTGGTTGTAACCAGGAAAGTTTTGCAGTTGGGGCACGAAAAACTCGTCTAACATCTCCACATAACGCTCTGAATTCACTGTGAGCGTGCGTCCCCTTCCATCTTCAAAAAAGTAAGGGCCGATAATTCCTCGCGCCGACATCGCTGCCCATACGGTGACTTTGGGTGAATGTAGCGGTTTCTGATGTTTTTGTTTTGGATTGGCTGCACTCCAGTAACGACAATTTTGCTTGTTTACATGCCCATTCAGGTGAAAATGGGCTTCATCGGAAAACAAGATGTTGGTGAACGTTGGAAAGCGCTCAATCATCTGATTTACAAAGTCAAGCCTCTGACCAGCATCTTGAGGCTTCAGTTCTTGCACCAACTGAATTATGTACGGGTGCAGCTTTAAATCTTTGTGTAAAATGCGGCATAATGAAGATCTGTGCACATTTAAAGCAACAGCACGCTTCCGAATCGAGAGGTTTGGATCATCTCGAATAGACTGAGTAATACTGTCCACGTTTTCGGCTGTTCTTGATGTTCTTGGCCGCCCAGATTTTGGTTTCTCCAGAGTTGCCCCAGGCTCTTCAAACTTCTCAACCCATTTTGCAATGAGTCGAGTGCTAGGCGCATCATCTAAGTGACGAATATGTCGAATACTGCAGAATTTTCTACGCGCTACAGTCGCCGAATTACCGTTTTTGTAAAACTCACGTACGCACAACGCACGGTCCGCACCAGAGAAACGCTCCATAGCGACTAAATTCCCAAGAGCCAGACTACCGACTGACATACCCCCCGCGCCCCTCAGAATAGTTGCTTTCGCGTAATAAGATAAGCAAATGTGAACTTACTTTTGAGACACCTTGTATTATGTTTTCAATGATATTTCAATATATTTCAATATAAACAAATATTAATTTGCAACTTGTGTGTAACGAATTAACTTGAGTTGTGCATCAAATGTTCCTAATTGATTACAGCTTGAAAAAACATATTAGTGTTTGTGGGATAAATGACAACCGAATAAATAATTATAATATCTTTTTCAACGGCATTGTAGTGCACATTAGTGCACAAGTAACACGTATGATAAGAAGAATTTCATATGCTTCAAAAGCTAAAGTAGTATACTCGTCCGTCATACTAATATCCATTCGACAATCTGAACGCCATAGAGACAGACATTTTAAAACTAATGAGAACAGTGAATTCTTAAGAATTTTTAAAGTTTTATAAACCGAGCGTCGAGAGTCGAGATACCGTCGTGAAATTGTGGTCTGATATAATGACAAAAGTTTCGTGCGATCGTTTCATAATTTTATAAGTTAAAGGTAAAATAAAAATGTCATACCTCTGAAACCCGTATTTAGACAAGAACTCGTATATTTATGTAGGTACTTTTTCTAGTTCTAGTTACTATAGAAACAAAGACTTTCGGCACAATTGTCACTATGAAACTATGATGAATATATAGAACAGAACAAATGTTCAAAGGCAACTACGAGTAACCATCACGAAACTAACAATGGAATTTTAATACTGATTGTTAGTTAAGAGTATAAAGTCAAAACTTTGTCATTTAAGTCTCTGTTTTCAACTTGTGTTAGTGGCATTTAGGCAAGCATGAAGGTAACAGTCGTGTTTATTATAGGCAGGTAGTAGGTTAATCTAGCCCGTGTCAATGTATTCACCTTTTATTATTTTAGAAATATATTTAAAAAATATCAGACTGAAGGATCTCTTGGGTTGTCTACACTCATTTTCTACTCTACGCAAGGTAAAATACAATCTCACGTCAAAACTAACTCTATTGTGATAATAAACGAAACAAAGAAACTTTTCTATGCTTGTGTGAATTACGTCAGCAGTTTATTTTTTACAGTCAGTCTTAATAAGGCGTCGCCGCCTATCAAATACGGGGTGCAGGCCACGTGCTATGTCGTGAAAAAATAAGGTCGTGAATTGTGTGGAACGTGCCCTTTGTAGAGCGATCACGTAGAGTAGTGGCGAGATTCCGCAGACGCGACAGTCTGGCTCCGAGCGCCGGCCACCCGAGCCGAGATCTCCTCCTTATCCCTTATCTTAGGCATCAACTCAGTCTCGTGACTCGAGGACCTCACCTGTCACCGCACCGATATCGCCACTATCGACACACTCGGATCAAACATCATTTATTGTTTCTCCATATCTCGGATGTAATTTACGATGTTTGTTATATCATAGGTATATATCGGAGTGATCGTAAGCAGAACGTATCTCAGAGTCGGAGTGTGTTTTATGGTGGAGTTGTCTGGTACCGGCACTGACTGAGGACGGTACGTAAAGTGTTCCTCTTTCTAACTAATACCTAAAACTACTAAGTTTTCTTATTATTTTACGTAAGATGTTTTTGTGCTGTGACCTTTTAACCTGATATGAGAACTTTGATTTATTATATGAAATATTCTAGTTATAAACCAGAACATTCAAATCATAGTTCCAAATGAATCTGCAGCTGATTTCACTACGAGTTTTTCTGTTATGTAGAAGTGATAAGCCTTCTATTCTCTATCCATTATACTTCAATACTTCAATGTACCTACCTACTTTGCATATCCAATCTTGTAGTTGAATGTACTTCTCTCTTCACCCTGAAAAACTCATGGCTAAGTCTCAAGTGCTTGTGACTTCATTGATGTGACATGAAACACAATGTTTGTGTAAACAAAAAGTAGTAATTTTGCATACGTTTATGGAAGTTATATCCCTTAAAAAGTTCGATAGGTACATTAGGTTAAAATATCATGTCACGGCAAAACTAACTCTATGCCATTCAGACATCGATCTACTAATTCAGATAACATATTTGCTCACTCGCAAGTAACAAACCTACAGAGTGAACCCGGTTAATCTAGAAATATGAAATTTGGCAGAAGCAAGGTTTTAAGTACACGTGATGGACAAACCATCAACAAAAAAGATTGTACGGAAACGTCGCTGCTTGAGTCAGACTTGCACTTGTCTGTTTTTTATGTCACTAAGTTGAGCAAGCAGGCGGCCATGCAAACGAAAAGTATTGAACAAAACGAAGCTGGAATATTAAATAGTGAGGAAAATTGTCACTGAACCACTATTTATTATGCAGAGCTCAACTATTGGCAAAATAGTTTGTATTAGGTACGAAATACGTGCATATTTTTTTTCCATTGAATACAAAAATAAAAACATTACAGTGATAGACTTGAAATTCTTTAACTTCCGGAACAACGGAATGTTTGAACGGATTGTTTTATATTTTACTTCTCTCGGTGGTCCGAATAAAACTTGGACAAAAAACCACCGTTCTTACAGAGCATTGATCGTCGTGATAGCGTTTTTTTTCTGCAAGGGTTTACCCCTTGTAGAAAAATGCATTTAAAAATGAAGTTGAAGAAAATTTGAAAATGGCACCCGCATTTGTATTTCAAATGCGGGTGCCATTTTCAAATTTTCTTCGTAAACCAACAGCAATTTCAAAATGGATATATACTAACATATTTTTTCGTGTTTCATTTACCAACCTAAGCCAGAGTCGATTTGAAAACTCGATTTGCTTTTATATTGTTTTTATTCATAAGTAAGTATACAATAAAAAAATATAGTTATACCCTTTAAAATACTCGTAAATCCACAAACATGAGACATTTCTCAGCAGATTTTGAGTATTTTTCGACAAGTAGTAGGTGCGCAAATCAGCACAATAGCAATGTTAACTTTATTAGATAATAATTCAAGTCCAATTGGCATCGGTGATATTAGGCAAGGCAATGCATTGGTCAAGTGGACGACCGCTGGACCATTAACCAGTATCACGTAGTAGTGTCATCATATACTCAAAGGCAAGACGCCTCTTTCTATCAAATTACGCAGAATTATAATATAAACTACTAACAATTTGTTCGTTAGGAACGTTGGAAGGTTTAATACTTATCTACTTACCATACCAGTGAATTTTTAAGAGAGCAGCAGCTTACGAGCAGCACAATGGTCAGTAATTTTTAGATTATTCCGTCATTTTTTGTTTTTTTCAAATAAATTGTCTTTTTTTGGTGAAAGATATTGTTGTACATTTTCTTATAAAATATAACTAGCTCTTTAGTATAACAAGATAAGAAGATTGAAATTGGAAAGATTCTATTATTTTTTTATTATATATTTACACACAAGTATTCGCTCGCTTGCAGTGCTTCCTCGCTTTATTATTAAGATATTCATAATAAAAAAGTGGTATCCAACTACAATTTTTTTTTTTTTTGAAAAGTGTAAAATGTCTGTCTTGTTCATTCATACCTTGATTGATGTTTTGTGCTGTGATTGGGACGCGGTCGTAGTCGTGACTGAATCTTTTAGCGAGAGATTATTATGGACATCATGGACGTACACGTTTGATGCTAACCAACTATATTAAAGTGCAAATCTAGTACGTTTTACGAACCGAGTATATACAAATATTAAGTAAACAAATGCCAATACGATCCAAACATTGAATTTTTATACTAACATCTGAAATATATTAGCGCCATATGAAAACTATCCGATAATAATTGTATCGTCAATGTTTTACGAGCACGTGATCGCTCGCATGCTGTAGGTACTTATAAAGTTAATTGATACGCTATTGATAATAATATGAAAACACAATTAACGATCTATCTCCTATTAACTAGGAGTTCATCATAATTAAGGAAAATAAAATAATTTTCTATACTAATATTATAAAGGGAAAAGATTTGTATGTTTGTAACGAATTAACTAAAAACTACTAAACCGATTTCAAAAATTCGTTCACCATTAGAGTATTACATTAATATCACGAGTAACATAGGTTATATTTATTACTAGAAAAAAATTGGGGATCCCTACCAAAACTTCAATAATGTAACCCGGTGTGTAAAACCATGCGACGCAAGGGCGGACAGTTAGTATTTTATAAATACTAATAAATATATCCAATTCACAGACGAAAATTAAAAGATTACTCCTATGTTCAAAAGATATGTTCGGACAAACCTATGTTTGTACCTACTTTTGAACCGTTGATTCGATCTGTATGAAAATTTGTAAGTAGACTGGTACTTAGTATCAAAATTTCTAGTATCCCAAGAATGTGAGTTAAATAGGTTAAGGGTTTATTTAGTTATTTGGTGTAGCCCAGGAGGTGAGGAGGTAAAAAATTGATACCAAATGTACTAAACAAAATTATCTCCTTATATATAAAAATGAATCCCTATTACCCTTGGTCATCACGCGTAAACGGCTGGACCGATTTTGCTAATTCTTTTTTTGCTGTATTCGTTAGTTTCATTCACTAGTACATTATAAAATATACTTAACCAGAACTATGTTTGAATTAAAGGAGGTAGGCGCTACTACACAGTCCTTAGCAGGTCCTCTAGGTACGTGGTAAAAACTCTTTTGATGTGCTTTTGTATGTTTATTGAAATTAAATAGAATCAAGATCAAATCAGATTAGTCACGCAGTGTTTTTTTCCATAAAATATATTATCTTTTATTTTATTCTGATACGATGAGCGCATTCATCAAAGGGTTGTCGCAACGAATTCTCGAGACTTAAAGGCCGTTGTCCTTTACCTCTCATAACAAATAGAACGTCACGCCAACGATTGGGTGGGTCAGCGGGCTATTTAATTGTTGTGATGCGATAAGCGCGTCTGTGCGGACGCATACGCTCATAACAATTATTGGGAACTCGTGGTCGGAGCCTCGTGAACAGTCATGTGATTATGATGAGACCACTTAAGCAAATAAATACGACGCGGCTGACCGCATACACAACTACCTTCAATATTTGTTATATACTGTCAATTTTGTATGGTAATTAGGTAATAGTGAAATGAAAGAAACTATTGCTCATTTTAAAAACCTCGTTTATAATCTTTTGTATAGCTCTTTGTTTAATTTATCTTTGCAACTGTTTTTTGTTTTTAAATTAGCTTCTATTGACCATGGAAGGTTCAACGACCATTCTGCATAAAAAGACCGATACTTTTTATTTTAGATAGGTAGGATTATTTACTTTTATGCAAGAATTATCTAGTTTTAGAATTAAGCTAGTTTTTAAAAAACACCATATAATAGTAATAAAATAAACCCTCACCAAGCCGCTATTATATTGCAGAAATACGCTACACACGTGTACTTATCTTGGCTTTCTATTAAAATATAGTGCGAGATTATCCGCTGCGCTACGCACGAATATTATGTGGTTTATGACGTCAATGATGTACGCATGGCCTGCTTGGAGAAATATCGCCCAACACTACGCACGTTCTATACACGAAATACTGATTCAAAGCTTCCTGGTATCAGCTGTTATTGCTTTGCTACAGCTGTTACAATATTCATGCGATGAGTTGCTGTAATAGAAAGGTAAACCTACGAAAACCCACGCAGTTGATATCCGAAACTTTTCCGTGCACATCTTACACTGCAATTGAATTGTACCTATAAAGGTACAATTCAATTGCAGTTCAATTGTTCAGTTATTTTATATTACAGCTCGCACAGTTCGTAAAACGCAATGAAAAATATGATGGTTTAAATACATTTGCTTCAGCGGATTTTGGTTATAACAAATTGAACAAAATAACAAAAATAAATAACTACAATACCAATACGTAAGTTGGAAATTAAATAGAAAAGTAAGTCTAAAATTATTAGAACATGACACAACTTCAATCACTAAGCTCTACCAAAGATTCTGTAGACATCATTTTGTTGTTATGCTACATCACTAGGTTTTCCGCGTCCTCGACTCTCATATTAAGCTAACTTTACATAGAGTATATCTGCTAAGTTGGAGGCTTCATAGTAAACTGGATGCTTATCACAATCAGTATTGGTGTATATCAGTGATGGGGCAGACGTAGGACCTGAATGAAGTGTTAATTTGAGACTTCCTTTGTGATACCGAAAACGTTCGGGGTTTTACGGAGCTTTGTGCAAAGACCAGCTTCGCGTTCATATAATTCTTTTATTTCTAAAGTGCGTGATTTTTTAATACTTGAATCAATTTATTTTTTCAAAAATATAAATTAATATAAAAGTTACTTAATTTTGGAAGTTGCGATTTTTTACAAATATTTAAAAACATATTACATAAAACTAATCAAGTTTTAGCATAAATACTCACGTTTGCTTTTCTTACCTCAAGGTTCGTAAAACGAGCGTCCGAATGACGGCAATAAAGGAGTACCCTTTCGACCTGAGTGACCTTAAGAACCAGCCGATTGGGAGCGCCCCGACTCCGGAGCAGCCTCCTTCGGTCACACAACAGCCTTCCAGAACACCTTCATCCGTCTCGGCCGCTCCAGAGAAGCGAAAGGTTTCTATCATGGCTGACGCTGATAGCAAGGACCGGGAAAACTTACCATCTGAAAGGTACCTATTTTCAAACACAACAGACATAAAAAGGAGGTGATTTGAGGTTGTATTTTTTTCGTAATTTATTAACCATTATTATGACATGATGAGGAAACAAAATACTACCTCTAAGGGAACAAACAGGGGGTGAAATTATGTATTGGACTTATAATTGAGTAATGTATTTATGAGGAATAAAATAATATAGACAAACAAACACGAAAAAAATCATGAAATCGGTTTTTTTAGTTTTTGAAATGTAGGTAATTATACTACCTAACTTGGATTTTTTTATTCCCGTTTGACGGTTTTAAGCCAACTTAACCGTGTAGGTAATTTAAAACTACATTTGGCTACTGGATATAGGTATGGAAAGCTCTAAATCAGTATAATCGCATCTTTATTATTTAAAATATGTTTATATTTTTCTTGGTAATTGGCTGCAGAAATGAACGTAGGAAATAGCAGACCTCAAATTATTATTATGAGGTGTGCTTGGACAATTGAGGAAAAACATCTTTCCACTATTCGACCTTACAACAAGACATTGAAGACATAATCATAATTACTGTAACAAATCATAACAACTAATAATACATGAGTTTACCTACTTATTATTGAGTAAAATCTATAAAAAGTGCCTTTTATGATCTTGTTGTTAAACTTCTAACAAAGACTTTAAAAAAATAAATAGGATCACGACTGTAATCCCCAAGTACGGTAGACATCCTCTCAGATCTCCAGACGCTTAGATCCTTTGAAGATGTCTAGTGAGGGTAGTCAGAGGTACGTCCAAACATTATATTCGGCACATGCGCACATTTTGCAGTAGTTAGCATCCATACGTGACAGGTCTATAGATCTATTTATTTATAAACTTTTACAGTTTTTGCTTTCATATGAGTACCTATCTATAAGTTCTCATGTGACATGTGCGAGATTATAATATAATGTGTTACAGGGTAAGTATATACCTACTAACTAGAATAGAGGATTTTGCCACATAGCCCGTCCAATATAACTGACCCGAAAGATTTCATGTATTTTTATTGTATGTTAACTGCAAAATGTGGGTAAGAGCCAAATGTAAAGTGTGGACGTGCCTCTGACTAACCCCTTTAGACATATTTAAAAATCTAAGCGCCTTGGAGATTACAGGGATTACAGTCCTATGAGTTCTATTGAGTTCCATATTTTTTTTATAACGTAAATCTTAGGTATAACTATCTACAGTGACTTGAGTAATGAATTGAATATTTTTACTAACTACTAGGTTTATTTCATTAGCGCGTAGATAAATGGTTCCATCACAATTCTCGGCTTAAGTACCTACCTACCCCTACCCACTGTAAACGATGATTCAATGTTTATGTCAACTCCTAGAACTTGTTTTTCTATATCTTCTAGTTTAAGATTATCTACGAGTAGGTATCTACCACTGACCCCACTGAATTAAATACGCTGTGCGGAATTCGCAACAAGTGTTGTTCATAAAGGATGTGCTTAAAACATCCAATAGCATTCAAACCTTCTTGGTCTATATTCTGTTAAACAAATTCTTTTTGCAACCAAAACTATTTGAAAAAAAACGAAAATGATTTAAACTCTTTTATGATATTATTTTTGGACGAATATTGGTTGTGTTTGTTTTTATATTGTACCTAAGTACTTTTGAAGAATTCTATTTTTAAGTAAAAGCAGTTTTATTATATATATTTTTTAACCTACATAACCTAACATTATATTTATTCAATCATTATTTTTTATATGTTCTCGAATTATTTTTATGTTTAAATAATATTATATTATACTAGCGACCCGCCCCGGCTTCGCACGGGTAGCATGTTATTATACATATAAACCTTCCTCCTGAATCACTCTATCTATTAAAAAAAACTGCATCAAAATCCGTTGTGTAGTTTTAAAGATATAAGCAAACATACATACAGACATACAGACGCGGGAAGCGGAAAGCGACTTTGCTTTATACTATGTAGTCTCAAGAGAAAATACAAAAGCAGTCTCAGAAACGCCTGATAAATTAGTGAAGGCAACGTACAAGCAGAAATGCAAAGGTATTTAGCTAAGGCTTGACTATAAACTTGACCTGTTCGATTAATTCCGTTATTCTGTGCCTGTTCTCACAAAAGCTTTATCGATTGCAATACAAAAAGCACATCATTAGATAACGGCTGGACGGATTTCGAAGATATTATTTTTTATTTCTGAAATTAAAAATAAATAGGGTCACGACTGTAATCCCCAAGTACGGTAGACATCCTCTCAGATCTCTAGTCGCTTAGATCCTATGAAGGTGTCTAGTGGGGGTAGTCAGAGGCGCGTCCAAACATTATATTTGGCACATGCCCACATTTTGCAGTAGTTAGCATTCCATAAGTGACAGGTTGCAAGCCTATTTTTGAAATTGTATTTATAAAAAAGTTGCCTGGTAAATTATAAAATTGATTAACTAAATTAACAGTCATAACACAGACCCTTGGAATTCTTGTTTGTGTCGTGGGATCACAAAACTAGGAGTAGAATCACAACATCCAGATGCTGAAAAAATATTTTTCAAATCATGTAAAGTTTACATGATTTGAAAAATATTTTACAAAAATGTTTACATTGTAAACATTTGTTTCGCCGCAGTGTTAAGCGTTTTTGCAAATAAGGGGGCGCACGAATGGCGAGAAATTATGCGTCATGCAGTTTTAGACACGATGGAGCGTTTCATGGGACAACAGCATGCTTTTTGTGTTAAACATTTTTATAAAAACAGCGATTTGCCAGCCATGAAATTGTATTGTTTGCGGACAAGGCCCAATTTCACATAACGTTCACGTCAGTTTTGCAGTACGTCAACGCGCAAAATTAACGATATCTCACCTTAAACTCACTGGGGGAAATCATTTCATGCACCTAAACTAATGAGAGTTTTTGACGCACAGGTAATGAATTTAAAAGGTGCAATAGAAGGGCCTCGATGCATCAAGATGCAGCTTTTATAACCATTAGTCAAATACATTTTTCGCAGTAAACCTAAACCTGCCAGTATTTTTATAGGGACACCTGAAGAGTTGAGTATACCTATGAAAATACCCCAAACACGACAAAACATCCACAAAGAGATCCACTACCCTAAAAAATAATGTAATACTTATGAGGCTAAATATAACTCTAAATGCCAACCTACAGAATCACCAAACTATTCTCAAAAACAACTATTTATACCACGTGCCTTTCACTTTGGTTTTTAAAAACGAGTACCCTAGTTACAAATAAGTTGTCGGCATCGGTAGCGAGCGAGTGCTTGGCTGGAATTAAGAAGTAGCGGGTTTAACTCCTACCTACGGCCACGGCGGGGCGTAACAGATGTTTGCATGATCAGCAAATATGGTTTGGGTGTTGTGCAACCATGTTAGATACATGTAGTTTTTGATACCCACGATGCAGGGAATCTCAGTGGGGTCAGAATGTGTATGGAAGTAATAGGTGTTTATCAGAGCATGTTTTACCTACTTAAAAAGTTACTTTAAAAAAAACTACCCATATATAAAACGTTTGACTATGAAATTGAATGCGCGTTACAAAGCTAATTCACCGAGTCAAATATCAAATATCTCTTCGTTTTCAAATAAAATTCCCCCGGTGATTCATACGCGAACTGAAATGGTCACACGAGTACATCACGTGACCGTTAGAAAGGTATGATTGATGGCCATTTATAAATGATAGCCAAAGGCGAGTAAATATTGGCATATGAGAGACCAAGCTATATTGGAACAAGCTGGTGGAAAATTTTCTTGAGGTTGGAACGCATGAAAGACCGATAGGTGGCACAGATGCTATTTGACTGGCAATTTATATAACACAGTACCTGCCTATATTATGGGTTTACTACTATGGATTAGATGTACACGTAGACCATAGATGTAACCATAACTTTACAATTTTTTTTTGTAAAATAGAAGTTAAAGTTGTATTATGATTTTTTTATTCTTGATTATTACTTAAATTCAACTCGTATGAACACGGTGATACTATCGCGGCGAGAGTTGTTATACATAGAATGAATCCATCACCGCGATAAACTCGCTCATGCCTCAGGTACTAACATCAGCTTGGCCGCTACGAATTGTTTTTAAGGTTTATTTTTTCAGGGAGATGAAAACAAATATGGAAGTCAAACCACAACTTTAGGAAAGGTATCTTGAAAAGTCCTATTAAAATAATATCATGCAAAACTATTTACTTAAATAAATCAGTACGGGGATGATTCGGGTACCTCTCAGGATGACCTACCTCTGGCCTTCCACTTGACGTGAATTTTTGAGACACCTGTACCTATGTTTCGGCGTTGATAGTTATATCTGGATGTCTGGGTGCAAGGTAGAGCCCCCGCCAAGATGAGTAAAGCGAAGCGCAAGGGCACTACCTTTCTGTTATATTAACAATCAATGGTCAAGAAAAAAAATTGGTAGGTAAACATAGCAAACAGAGCTTGAACCAGATAACTGATAGACGCCCTTTCATTTCTTTCACTTTTTTTGTTAATAAATTATCTTAATAAATACTTTATTTATAACACCCAGGCACTGAACAAGTATTTATGTTTATCACGTAAATGTTTGTCATGGGTGGGAATCGAACCTACAGCGTGGAAGGCAGAGCTACGCTACTATCAACTGAGCTGTAAAGCACCAATATTATTGACTAGTGAAGTGTAGGCTATTATTTCTGCCGGTGACTGTACTACAAATGTATCAAAATGATCAGAGCGATAGGTGACTGAATCTAAACAACAGTTCATTGTGATTAAAGATTGGAAAGTACTAAGTACCTACCTAATAAAGTATGACTATGACGAGTCACGTGCTTCAATTCATTGTAGTAATACTAACCAATGTTACCGGTAATATTAATGTATGTTTTAATAGGACGTTATTGTTATTTTGAGTAAGTAGGTGTGTATGTTGCCTTACTAGTAATAACAATCCAAAACTTGTGAGGATATTTGGATGTTGATGGCTCAATAAAAAAACGGTCGAACGGATTTGGATAAAACTTAAAATATACATGAAATAAAATAGAATATTCTGGAATTACCGTAAAGGATACTTTTTATCCAGCCAGGTATACCATGCCAGACAAGCCGGAGGCTAGAAAATTATAAGTTTAGGTACGAGCATCACATTTTATAAATATTTCAACTTGCTTATTCAAAGTATACCAGTTGTATTAATTTTTATTTTAAACTGTCCACGTTATGGTGTTCCATAATGTTATATTATCAGTCAGTGGCTTGAAGCTAACCTCCTGACCCTCAATCTCTCGAAGACCACATTCCTCCGATTTTCACTAGCTAAGATGAAACCGGCAGATAATATCAACATTAGGTGTTAATATGTATAATATGTATGTATTTACAAAAAAAAAAAGTAGGTATATAAGTATTCTATCAGTTATCTGGTTCCCATAGTACAAGCTTTGCTTAGTTTGGGGCTAGATGGCGCTGTGTGCAAAGTCCGCCAATATTTATTTATTTATTTATTTATTAGAGTCCACTCTTGCAACTATCCAATGAACATGAACTGCTCATGTCTTGTAATTGCTAGGTCACCCAAAGTTAGGTATCTTGGAGTTACGTTAGACAATAGACTTAGTTGGCAACCACACATAGATCTCACCACTTCACGTGCTAGGAAACTGATATGGGTCTTCAAGAAACTAAGACACGCTGCTGACTTTGAACTAATACGCAAAGTATATTATGCGCTTGCCCAGTCTATCTTGGGGTACCTACTGTGTGGATATCTGGGGTGGTGCTTGTAAAACGTTTATGTTGAAGCTGGAAAAGACACAACGGTCCATACTAAAAGTCATGACATTCAGTCCATACAGATTCTCTACAAAAAATCTTTACGATAAATGTCAGGTATTAAGTGTTCTAATGTAATTAACGTAACTATACGTGTTGCAAATGGTATTAAAACAGTATAAATCTACTCCGTATGATAAAGAGGACTATAATAAAGGTCGTGTCATAAAAAATGTTGCATTTCCTGTCAAATGTCGTACCTACTGTCTCCGCTAGACGTCAGCATGCTTCCATGGCTGTTCACTTATACAATAAAATAAATAAAGCACATAAAATACACCCACTCTCCAATCACGAAACTAAGATAAAGATTAAGAACTCTGAATTATTGCTAGAATCTCTAAAATGAAAGTATCTCGATCACATTACACATACACTCATTCAAACATACACTCACTCACACACACACACACACACACACACACACACACACACACACACACACACACATACACACATACTCGATAATACATTCAAAACCATAGGTACCTACTCATATTCAAACACTATATTCTTATACTTACCTCTAACAGTACCTACTTACTTAAATACTATGTACTTGTCATAAACATTTATTGCAACCATATTATGGGAGAAGACACTGACTTCTGTAACACAGGTCTACGTACCTAGCTCAGGAGTCAGGGACTTCTATTCATAGGAACTTTGTTACCTCTTTTTCATGACAATAAACATTATTATTATTATTATTGCAAAGATATACTTTCTACTTACGTATATAGAGGAGTTAAACATTTTATGAGCCAAAAGTTATTACTCTCTAGCTATTAAAGTACCTACCTATTTGGAGTGTTAAAACAATTGTATTAATTTATTCGTAAACTTATAGGGTATTATCCCATCCCAGATTTTATAAAGATCTTAAATTTATTTTGGTAGGTTTTCAAAAACTCAAAAACAAAATCAGGATTCCGTATAAGAGCTAGTTTCATAATTTATTCCTACTTCTACCCTATCTACCTATCTACAAGATACAGACAAAAAAAACCATTTTTTCCAATCCAACAACGCGTTCCCATGAGTTATGTGCGTAGGAGCAAATTTTTCTTGCGCAAGCTATAATTTCAAATGAACCTTCGTCTGAGCTAGTAAGAGTATCATAATAACTCTAAACTGTTTACGAAGATACTGCTGACCGTGTACAGTTCAATCGCTACAACAAAGGTGGCAATCTAAACAATCAGTTCTCCTTATTGTCACCACAGTGGCTTATCGTTTACAGACGACACATAAAACCACATGGGACGTATCACTCGTTTGTTTTTCATCGCTGTGGCACATATTGTTTCGATGCACGAGGAAGGACAGCGGCGCGGGGCCGGGGGCTGTGCGGTGCAGTTGTTATGCGAGTGCTGTTTGAGTTGCCGGAGCGTAAATTATAAACATGGCCGCAGCCGGTACCGCGATCTCATTCAGTCGACCGTCAGCGAGTGAACCGAACCCCCGGGCTATGATTAAACGTTTCTATGGCACAGAACCTACTCTCGTGCTTTAGGAAGAAAAAAACACACTTCGGCCAATGACCGACCAGCCGGCCGGCGAAACTGAACTCACGGAGGCAGTCACGTGCCCGGGGTGAGGCGCGGCGGGCGACTCACTCGCAGCCGAACCTTCTCCTTTATGATGCACATTCGCCGCGGCATAAGTGTGGAGCGTGCTGAGCAGAGCGGCATGCGGCATGCCCTCACAACGACCACTCCTTATATTCTCCCGTTGATCCATTAGTTAAGTGAACTAGACTCACTGAGTGCCATGTAGGATGTCTCACAGCAGCCTCAATTGCCACTATGACAGCTACTTACCCTCAGACTCCTCTCTTGAAACAGATGCACTCAACCGGCATTGTTGGTAAGTAAATAAAATAATTAATTAACCGTCTATTTGTTTAATATTTTAAATTTGCACAGAGTAATTAAAATTTAAAATTAACGTAATGATATCCTTTGTCATTACTTAATACATAGTTTAATGGATAACGTTATTTGAATTGATCAATTTTGCAAATACATTTTTATACGCACTTTGTTCTCACAAATCTTTACAATATACCTACATAGTACATAATAACCTAAAATAGTACTATGTTTATTACAACACCATAGAAAGTAAAAGGCGCATGTGTCGAAAATAATAATTATTTAACCGTGACATTGGGATAAGAGCATGGCTTCGCATTACCTATTCATTCGCCCGTACGTAGGTACCTATCGACATTATTGGCTTATCGATGTTCAACTAACAAACCATATCAAATTCATTATTCTTCCCGCACGCTAATTTCCCTTTACATTTTTGACAATTTATTACAACAATTGTGCCGTCCCATAGTTCCTAATAACTAAGTGCAACATAAAAAAAATTATATGCTTATAGTTTTTATTCAATATCGAACAAAAGATTATTTAAGGTATTATTTTACTAGCTGAGCCGTGCCCGCTATGCTGGGGGACAGATAGTTTCACATCTGCTGGTATTCCAATCTTCAAAATAAATTATAGCCTATATGTTGCCGAGGACTAATAGCTACATAACAAAAAAAGTTTCATCAAAATCCGTCCAGTAGTTTTTGCGTGAAAGCCGGATAACAGACAGACAGACAGACAGACAAAAATTTCAAAATGTATTTTTTTTCGTTTGTGTTACTTTTATAAAGGCCCCTAGGAGTATTTTTTTTTAGTTTTTATTTAATGTACAGAATTGAACTCTTCTACAGTTTTATTATATGTATAGATTTAAAACAAAATTAAATATTGCGTCCTAAATATGGTTAAGAGCTAAGACCTGCTAATGGGTTATCTCATACCAAAATTTACGTTTCTTCGGTACGTTTTTTGTAATTATCTACGACACCAGTCACTAGTCAATAACTGCAATCAATGGCAATGCAATGAAAATGTTTATTTTAACCTTTGTGTGATAAACGTTCGTTCTGTATCTAGGTATTTATATAAATACTAATATTATTTAACCTGGTTCCCACGGTACACGCTTTACTTAGTTTTAAACTGTGTATCCACTAATAAGTATTAATTATATTAAAACAAATGTACCCATCACGACAGAATGGGTATTTTAGATACTCGTTGCTAATAATATTTCAACGATGCTGTTATTATTTTTACGTACAAAAGACGTCAACGCGCGACCTGCTAAATCAGAAATTTGTTAAACTTCGTCTTTATAATACAGATTTCATATTAAAAAATAATATTATTGGCTAAAGTTTTATCCTCTCTTTTAAAGCTTATTCTCACTTCATTTTTTTATATTTGATCCGAGCTCTTGATCATGTGAAAACAGTTAGGAACTTATTTGTAGATTGCTATAAAAATAATATATTGAACATACAAACATTGTCAATAGATGTCTTTTTGTCACATTTTTTTCCCAAAGAGTACTTAGTAGATTATCAATCATATTACATTTCGAAAAAAATGATATCTTCTTAGGTAATTTACTCTACACGAACAATCTATTGTTTATCGTACTCAACTGCGCTGCACCCAAAATAATAAACGTGGCATTTAGGTAGGTCCTGTAGCAACATTATAGTCGTGATATCACGACTGGAACAACTTTTGTCTTAGATAATTAGGTACCTAGCATTTTGCTTCAACTTTGTTTTACTAATCGTTTTTTTTCGAAGGATCATTTAAAAATAAATAAATAGGATCACGACTGTAATCCCCAAGTACGGTAGACATCCTCTCAGATCTCCAGGCGCTTAGATTCTTTGAAAATATTCAGTGGAAGTTATCAGAGGCACGTCCAAACATTATATTTGGCACATGCCCACATTTTGCAGTAGTTAGCATTCCATACGTGACAGGTTGCAAGCCCATGGCCGCTTATAAGAATACTAACTGGTTTTCTGGCACGTGTTTTTGATGCGCATATAAATTTTTTAAACAGAAAAATCCATTGATGCACACCGGAATTCGAACCCACGACCTTCAGATTGAAAGTCGAGGTATCTCCCACTCGGCCAATACGGCAAAAGTATATATGATAGAATTAATTATGATGATTTATGTCTTAAAAATCCTTATAAGTATTTGAATACTATCTTTGCTCGCGGCACCTGGATAGCCTCAATGTCACACTCCAGCTCATGAACTATCTCTAAGTACGCATAAAATCATGTCGATTTGTTGTACCGTTGCTGCGTAAAGAAGGACAAACCAACAAACCTACAAGCACACTTTTGTATTTATATAGGTAGTAAAGACACATCTTGTACGCTAAAATATCTCCAACAAGAAGCTAACAAGACAATGTGAAACAAAATGGAATGCAATAAAATATTTTAGTGTTGACTAAACACTGGTCTAAACCAATAAAATAAACGAGCCACGCTGTATAGGGTTTCAGGTTAATGTTATCAAAGGAAGTTTGCCTAAATTAAGTTTATTTTATTATCTTAATAAAATTATAAATGTGAAAGTTTATGTGTTTAAAATTTGCTGTAGATGTAGATATAAAGCCCGAAAAAAAACATAGACTACTTTATATATGAAAAACCTTCCCAAAATGATAAAAAAACGCAAAAGGGATGATTTTGCTATAGAAGGCGCTGGTGTGCAACAAATCTGACATCACAGACTAAAAACATACAGTCGTTTCTATTCGATTATTGAAATTTGACAGGACAACGTCTGTCACTGGTCGGCTAGTATTAAATAAACAGTCTTGACACATAGTCTGGCCGCACACCACGATTTCTTGTATCGTGGACATCAAAAGCTACTTGTACCACAACATCCGTTCCCAGAACAAATATTTGTAGATCATGCAAAAATTTGTCCCGATCGAACCCTCTTGTTTCTCAGTCGAGGACTCGCCCACCACGCCACCAAAATTAAAAGTGAATAAAAAATACTAGTTTACATAAACTCCTAGGACCTAGTATGTCGCAAAAAGTGGCCAGGGAAGTATTTTTTTACAAGCCTATCGCATATACATCGCTTAGATGAATCCAATAACCAATTCTAATTCCGTAGAACATTGCATTGGGTGGATGCCATTTACATACAATGTGATTCAGGAACTTGCAGAACTTGTTCAAATAAATAAATATTTATAAAATTCTCGTGTTTGTAACCAAATTCCTCTGAAAATTTTGACGGATTTTTATGATTTTTTTGTTTATATATATGGTAGGTATGAGAAAAGGTCGTAGGGTATTTTTTATACTCCTTAGTGATAAGGGTGGCATAAAGTTCGGGAAAAAACTGAAAGTGCTTTTATTTGTGGGATTATTGAAATTTTGACAAGATAACGTCTGTCGGGACAGCTAGTAAATAAATAATAATCCCTCTAGACAGAGAGGTTTTTATAATAATAACTTCCAAGAATTTACGAATAATGTATTTCGAAATTCAGCCAAATACTCGTACAATTAGTGGGTAGATATCTATATACTCGTATATATATAACATAAAGTCGTGTTAGTTACACCATTTATAACTCAAGAACGGCTGGACCAATTTTTATGATTTTTGTGTTTATGGAAATTGTACTCGTCTGGAATAGGATAATAGTATTAAAAAAATCACAAAAACTCAAGAAAAAAAATGCAAAACCTTGCAATAAGTTAAGTTTGATAAAACGGTAACGGGATCGGAAACGGGAACGGGAACGAAAAGGGAATAAAACCTTGAGCTATTCAAAGTTCGCCGGGTTAGCTTGTTTTATACAAATAAACCTACAGACGGACATCGGGAAAATAATAAACGCTGTCGAACATCAGAACCCTAAAAACATTGACGGTTTGTAACTCCAAACTGAGACCAAAACAAGTGTAAATTATCCGGGTGTAATAAATCGATGATCATCAAACTTATCCTTATATACTTTCCCTATCACTGGCGTATGTGGGTATACCTAAATGAATTAAACCAACCAAACTCCACAACTTTTGTTACTATTAATAGTAGTGAGTAGGCACATAAATAATCTTATAACGTAAACCTATTGATAGACGGATGGAAAGATCCAAGCTAAAGGTTTAATGTGTGCCCATATTTGTAATGCTATGCGTGCCATATTTTATCCAAGATCGAGGCGCTCCAAAATTCGGCAAACATCACGTGACTTTTTTCTACGGTCTGTAACATAAATTAACTATGTAGATACAAAATAGGCAGGACTATGGAAGTCGTGAGAGACATAGATAAGGGATAACTCACATAATTTTTATCATGTTACCACAAGAATATTTTAAAAACACGCAAAAAATTTCATCAAATTGTATTCCTATTCACCGCCATGGTTTGTAACCATGGTCAAATTCGTAAAACCTCTAGTTTTTTGTTCTCTTGGTGTAAAAAATCGCGATTGAAATTACCTAAGTCTCAACGAAAACATTGACCCACTAGCTAGGTTATAGTCGTAGTTTTCCGTCAATAGAGCGTTGGCCAGGCACTTACCTTGCACCGCGCACCGCGCCGCCAAGTTAGTAGATTCAATTTAGCGAAGTAACTAAATTACATCGCTTATTCACTACATAATCTCAGCTATTTCAAACTAAAATGAGAACCTAGCTTGTAAGATATGATGCATATCTAGCTAATTTTGCAATCTTAATAAATTTTCGTAGTAATAACATAATATTATTCCTGATTCGCGTACAAATATTAAGTAAAATAAAAACAAGAACCTAGTTACATGTTTTATAAAAAATAAAAATAGCATTCTTACATTTTTGAAATGTCACTCTATGAATAAATCTTGATTTTCTTTATTATTGTATTGATAAGGATTCCAGTCTAGGCTAAGCACATTTATAAATTTTATATTATACCTCAGTACCTACAGTGATAATCGATAAAACTGGTACTTACAATCATGTCTCATAGAATCTAGTAGGTACCTGCAATGTGTGATACAACGTACCTAACCTTAGACTGTCACATGACCTGGAACTCAATAGAAATCATTCTCAGATCTACCCTTGAAACTGCAATCAGTGGACCTATGAGTATGACTCAGTTGAAAATATTAATTTCTCGGTAGTTCGAACGTTTCACGAACAAGCATTGCATTAAGTAATAATAGGCGTTAAATTGAAAGTTGTGTAGGAAGGTATGTTTTGCACATAACGCGTGAACTTTATTTACGTACGATTGCAGCGTGAGCAAGATAAAAATAAACCACGATCTAAAAATATCAATACGAAAGTTTCAACTGCTACGAATTGCAATAAGACTGGTATTTTTATGTCAAATTCAACGTTTATACATTGCGAAATATTCATAAAAATAATCAGTCAAATGCGAGTCGAAGGTTGTGAAGGTTATTGAATTTTGCGAGCCCGACTTGCGCACTTGCCCTAAGAACATTCCTTGCTGTATTCAAAAAATATCGGCTTTGGGAAGAGCTCTGAAAGACAAAGCGTGCTTGGCGTAGCTGAAGCGTTAGTGACCTTCTTAACTGATCGTCATACTTAAGCAACCTTCGGCGCCGTCATTAAATGGATGGGTGACCGCTACTAAGAATAACAGCTGAGTGATGAGTGTGTTTGTGTCCGACCTGGCTATAAAAATAAAAGTCGTTAAGCCATTATAAAGGCCTTTAGTCATCCTCAAAACTCCGTCAACAGAGTTGGCTTTGGCTTAAACAAACTTACTCGTTTCAGAAAACCCTATAGTACAATTATGTATTTACCTACTAACCAGGAACTTATAGGAAAAAAGTATACTAAAATGAACGTTTTTTTGATTGACAGGAATGGGCGCGTATCTGCACAGGCGGAGGGGCCTTCCCGCCGCAAGAGCAACCTTCACAACGCGATGGCTTCAGAAATGGACTCTTCCTGGGGTAAGTGCCATGTCAATACCCAAAGGAGGTGTTTTTGCGGGCTCGTACACTTGAGACAGCTATAAAACATTATTACTTCTAGAACAATGCATTATTAATATTCTGTAATGAAAACGTACGCTGTTTGGTACGAATAGACATTATGAGCAGTATCGTTTGTCATTAGAGCATGTCATGTGCTATCCGCACACCATTATTTAGGACTTATAGCATCATTATGGACCGATTTACCTACCGACTGATTCTGTATGTTGTTATAAAAAAGCAAACGTGCTTTTTAACATTAGGTATACTCTACCTACATCTCCGGTAACAGTCGGTTCGGTTCCGCTTAAATTTATCAACGGGGAAAACTACTAATGATTCATAATAATTATGTTTAAAAAATACTAGAGACTAACGAAAGTAACACTAATTATCAGCAATATTTTTCATGGAAATGCTTTTACGAATGAAGGTTATTCAAGGTATTTTATACTAATTGGAGTGACTATGCGCTAATATTTTTTTTATTGCCCCTTTTTTTCTCTCTTACTTTTACTAACGAAAGAACAGCAAATTTTATTTCGTTGATATCACCGGAAAACTAATCAGATTTTTACCAAACCTTTCTTAACTAACATAGTTGATTTTAACATTAAAAAACACTCGCTTAAAAGCCAATAAATTTATAACCTAACTTGAAAGTCGGTTAAACTTATAAGATTAATTGTTTCTCAGGTAACTTCTGCGCTTTCTTTATATTACGTTCCTTTATGTAAGCAGTACGCCCCCGCGTAGCATGGGTGTCATAATGATTTTATGGGTAATTTTATTACACCTTGGGTTACATTATGGAAGTTTTCATACGGATCCCTAATAGTTAGACATATAGTATATGGACTTTTTTGTGGATATTGATGATATCTATAAAACTGTAGTACATCACTTTGCTCTATTGTTAATAATTTTTGCAGCGTACGTGATATAAGGATTTTTTAGGGTTTTTTTTTACACATTGGGTTACATGATCGAAGTTATCATACGGATCCCTAACATTTTTGAAAATATACTATAGCCTATACTATAGTTCAACAGGGATAATGCGTAGGATTCTAATGGTGAAAGAATTTTTCAAATCGGTCCAGTAGTTTCGGAGCCTATTCGATGCAAACAAACAAACAAACAATCAAATCTTTCCTCTTTATAATATTAGTATAGATATAGATTTGACTCTAAAAAGTATGACGACATATTTAATATTCCCAACCTACGAGGCTTGTAGGTACCTATTTAAAAAAAATACTACAGTCAACTTTATTTTGCGATAATGTAGAGTGGATTATAATAATGGTCGTGTGTATATCCCTTTATAGATGCAATTATTTAATTATTGATTCAAGGTTAAAATGATATGTTATTCATGGTGCTCTAGGGAGCAAAATAATAGGTACGTTTAAATCATCGTGTTAGCTTATTTGATTGCACAAGCTAGAAAAATAAAATACATTATTATGACGACAAGCGTAGACATACTTTCAGATCTTGACGTTCAGATACTTGAAGATGTTTATGGGTAGTCAAGACGCACGTCCAATCATTACATTTGGCACCTGCCCACTTTTTGCTGTAGCATTTCATACATGATAGGATGCAAGACCATCGCCGCTTTTAAGTATACTAACTAAACTAGTTAGTATACTAGTTTAGTTAGTATACTTATTTTCCTTTAACGTTTCGACTACGTATGTACGTATGTATGTCTACCTGCATAATGATCAAATTATTTTTGTCAATAAAATAATTCGTTGATGCGTTGGTGATCGTGGTGAGCGAATTGACTATATGAGATACTATATATATACTTTTTTTTACCTAGGTTTATAAGAAATACCTACTTATAGCATATCTTTAAAAAAACAAGATAAATGGATGTTATCATTTTCTTTCTCGCATGTGAATAATGAAGAAAAATACAGCTGTTACAAGCAAAACATGTGTTATTTCACACGACATTTCGATCGATTTCTTCACTTTATAAATACATTTGGTTTGATCATTTCATTCTTGGTCTTCAGATCGACAGGCACACATCGAAGGCAGGTTTAAGAAATACTCAACAACATCCTCGGTTTATTCCAAGAAAGCATTATCACAACACAGCGAACACATAGAGAGGTGAGCTTAATATTACGCAACTTTAAAACTTGAACAGGCTACTTTTTCTATGTAGTCTGACACCATTTAATTTTTAAGCAAATAGTTATTTTATCTTTAAGTTTTATTTCTAAATCAAGTGTAGCGTGTGCTGCTTTTTGAATTTGTGCTGAGGCTCTTTAGTTATTATTATTATTATTATTATTTATTATTTACGTACTTGAGTAGTACTTTTAATAATTATTCTTGTTTGAGCCTTCACCTTGTTCGATTGGCATCACACTGGAGCTCTACATAGCTTTAAGAAAAGGACCATCAAAAAAAGGTAGACCCCAAGCCGTGTTTGTTGCCTGATTCTTCTAGGCTTGGTCGCGTGGAATCGGCGTAGCTTCACCTAGTTCCTAAGACGTTTCAAAGTGATCCTTGTGATTTTAATGAAATAAATAATTTTTGAATTTGAATTTGAATTTAACGTAATTAAGTGTACGTGTATTGCAATGTTATTGACAAAATTTAATTTCAGGTCTTGGTGGTATGCTTGTTGCGCAAAGTGTCATCAAGAAGAATCCGGGATTCCATCGTGGGAGCCTCCGAACTGGCAGAAAGTATGCCCATACCCGTTGTGCCCTTCATACCGACACTTTGCACAGACCCTTTCAGTCCTCCTTATTGGTGAGTATATTCAATATTATTTACCAAAAGTTCAATAGTTTCAAAGAGTGAAAATTAGGATTGTAAATAGATTACCATATTTGAATTTGGAGAAAATAGATGAACGTGAGGCGTCAAAAAATTTAGACGAGACGTTATTTTATCTTCAATAAAAAATAATATTTTCAACGCTGTTAGATATTTTGCTTCCATAAAATTCTCCATGAACACCATAATATTTTGAAAATCTTCCATAAAACTTAACCTACCTAGTTGGAAGCATATATATATTTTTTTTTAGTTAATAATTTTGGTAGATACTGTACGATCACGTCACTTGATGCAATTGCGTGTACGTACCTATATTCTCTATGGGAGTAAATTACTCGATGGGAATTAAATTGAATACTACAACAACCAATATCATTGTATGTAGCCCTATAGTATCGCACAATCAATAGTTACTTTGTTCTAAAATTACAATGGTAAGTATCTAGGTCATCTTATAAAGTTAGACTAAATATTTTTGTCGTTGACTAAGGCTAATATAACTTGAATAAAATATATTTGATGAAGAGCCAAGTTTTAAGTCGGTACATAGGTACATACATTAATAAGACTAATAGTTTTTTTTAATGTAATGGTTCTCGTTACTGTTAGCACTTACATTATAATATTTTTTTATATCAGTAAAGTGAACGCATAAATTGCTAAGGAATATAGAATCATATATTTTTCAGGCGTTTTGGTATGGGTGATCATATGGATCGTCATGGGCAACACAGCGGCCCCTGGTGGCCAGCTCTTTACGCTGGCTGCCCTCACGATTGCGGCTTACTTCGGAGGGTGGCTGATGATGAAGATCACCACCCTCCCAGGGCTTATCGGCATGTTAATAGTCGGGATCATACTGAAGAACGTAGGCTTTGTCAATTTTGACGAAGACTACCAAAAAGTCGCCTCATATATCAGGTAAATTGAATTTTAATCAATATTTTAATTTATGAGTCTTTTTATTTTAGAACTTTTGAACATTTTATTTGTTTGTTATAAATCGTCACTCAATGTTCTAATTTAAATTTTCAGAAAAATAGCTTTAACAATAATCCTTACCCGAGCTGGCCTCGACTTAGATCCAGTAGCCTTGAAGAAATATTTTCTCACCGTTATCAAGCTTGCCTTAGTTCCATGGACCTTCGAGTGTGTACTCTGCGCTGTCATGTCTTACTACTTCCTCGGATTACCTTGGGATTGGGGTAAGTTCAAAATAAGATGCACCTAATTTTGTATAGCCCACCTCTTGATATACAAGGTGAGTTTTCTCGAGGGCCCTCTGAAATCTTCAGAGGGCCAGTAAGTTATATGATAAATATATACCTTATATTTCCTAATACCTTAAAATCAAGCCGTAACTCCTAAGAACTTTTATATAGCCTCAGAAGAGCCTTAATAAAACTCCCCTTGTAGTATACAAGCTTCCGTTATTTAAATACTTTTTTTTTTTTTTTTTTTTTATTCATTTATTTATATGGACTTTTAAACAACATGTTTATGTCAGTCCTATAGGTAATTATAAGGAGATACAGCAAATTTAACTTAAAATAAACAATAACTTCTAATTCCTAATATTTAAATACTAACGATAGATACTCGCACCTTCATAATTTTACCTCCTTACATCTGCAACGCGTGCTGAATTATGTAACTATCTGTTTAAAATTTAGAGACAAAGTTTGTTAAATACAAGTTTCTTTATAATATAACCTACAAAATAACGAACTGTAGGTATTCTACAAAACACATTGTCGTTATCATATATTTTTATTGCTTTGCAAGTCAGTTAGATACCTATCTAGGTAACTATGTAGGTAACATTAGACTATTCAAATTTAACGAGTCTCCTTTTAATTTTATTACGCGCTCAGATATTTACAACACGCTGTAAACAAGTCGAAACACTTTCTCTGGTTACATCCGCTGGTAATTGGTTTAACTTAAACATTTAACTATTCGCTGTCTACGTACTGTACGTTCGGCGAATCTTAGCTTGAGCGAAGTTAGCCGTGTGACCGCAAACATGGTTTTGTGTTACTACATAAAGTCGAATTGATCTTACGGCACCACACTGGAGCTCTAAATAGCATTATGGGAAGGATCAAAGAAAAAAATGATAGGCCCCACGTAGCCGTGTTTGTTGCCTGATCCTTCTAGGCTTGGTCGCGAGGAACAGTCGTAGCTTCGTCTAGCTCCTAAGACGTTTCCAAGTGATCCTTGTGATTTTATTGAAATAAATGTCTTTTGACTTTGATTTCTATACCTAACAAAATATTTACAATTACACAAGAACCAGTTATGCTATCTAAAGTAAAGAACGTTGCATACAGTCTATAGGTAGCTCAACTGACCCAGCTACTACCTGTCGGAAGCGTTCCCAAGATATTAGGTAAATCATGCCATTACTTTTGGCTCACTAAAAGATCCCGATATTGTTGCAGCTTTCCTTCTAGGATCAATAATAGCTGCTGTATCTCCTGCCGTGATCGTGCCGTGTCTTTTCCGTCTACGCGGCAAGGGCTATGGCGTATCGAAGGGCATTCCTACGCTAGTGCTTGCTGTGTCAGGCGTGGATGACGCCGCTAGCGTCGCCATATTCGGCATCGTGTCATCTGTTATGTTCTCCGGAGCATCTCTCACTTACAATATAATCCAGGTAGCTTTTTGTCCGTCTTTGATATCTCCTTATTTTTAAGCCGGTTAGAAAAACTAAATAACTAAACTATAGATTTTGACACGGGTCTTTATCACGTAATTACCTTTAATTTACTTTCCCGTCGGAAAAGTAAATTAAAGGTAATTACGTGATAAAGACCCGTGTCAAAATCTATAGTTATGTCTACTAATCACGATAGTTTGAAAAATAATAAATAACTAAAGTTTTATTATATCAACAATCAACAATATCTACGAAAGATGGACTGAAAATACATGAATAAAATAGGAAGCGCTAAAGGTACTTAGACGACGGCTTATATCTACAGAAGCATGAGGTTTCAAGTTCATTTATCATGAGAAATAAGCTTAGATATATTTTCCCTTCTCAATTTTAAAACAACATCTATTAATTTTGTGTAACACATGAAAGGGACTCAATGATTTTAACTAGATGTTAAATTTCAGGGTCCTCTCAGCATCATTGGCGGTATTGCTTTTGGTGTGTTCTGCGGTTACCTTGTGAAGTTTGTTCCCGAAAGAAACGATGCATTCTTGGTGCCCCTGCGAGTTATTCTGTTGTTGGCTGGAGGCTTGATGTCAGTACTGGGCTCGGAGGAGATCGGCTGGGGCGGTGCTGGTAAGAAACTGATTTGGACAATAAATGTGTATTTTTACTGCTGATTTCCGTTCGTGTATGTTAACTTAAACGACCTTAACTTAATTTGTGATAATAATTTTCAAACTTTCGTTATTAGTAGACGTATAGTAACGAAACGTCGGGAAAATAAATTACATGATAAACATTAAACACCCGTAGTTATTTTGTAACTCTTGCGGTCACAAAAAAAATTCCCCAAGTACCTATACTAAACATCCCCTCAGAACTACCCCTAACTGACTAGATGGTCCTTGAAGATTGTAAGTGAAAGTCAGGACATTAAAGCATGTACTTTTTAGAAACTATTAATTATGTGAATATTCCAGGACCTTTGGCAGTGATCGCGTTTGGGTTCATCGCATGTAAAAACTGGGTGGAACTCGGTTGGGAGCTAGATGATAACCCGGTCGCGACTGCTTTCGAGATCTTCTGGATGTTCTTCGAGCCCATGCTATTTGCCGTCACTGGCGCACAAGTAGTGGTCAGTATATTGTTTTAAATTAATACATTATCACACGACTGTATACCCAGTGTTGATACCAGCAACCATTATCATCAAACTTAACTGTAGACATTGGCTGGTTCCAATTGCTGAGTATTGCGTTTTAGGCCAATTACCAATTAAGCTACTACTACTTATAATAAAACTGCTGCCCCTGCTTTTCACTAGTTCTTTCATCAATGGCCACAAGGAATTTTTAAGGGTTACCTACCACACCTTAACCCAGTTTTTGATGTATTCTTGAGTAACTAAAAAAGAACCAATGACACGATATGGTTTATATTTTAAAACACTCGGAGGCAACACAGGCTGTTGTTTATACTGCTAAACATCAACGAACTATCACCTAAGTATAGATAACAAACAAAACAGATCTCGCAGGTCACGAACACACAGAACACGGTCCACGATTAGGTACATCTGCTAACATGAGGTATACCTACAGGGGTTAAGTTTCAAGTGCCTGTAATTTCCGGCAACCATACCTTTCAAACAGGAACATAGTTTTGTTGCAAAAATAGGGGATTATGACATTATGTAAATACACCTTTAAAATTTAAAGGTGAATTACCTACTAAGCATGTTCACTGTTGGGTTTAGTTCATTATTATGGCTTGATTTTGAAAACGAACCAAAATTCCCGCCGCGCTCGAGCAATCATCCGACATGATTGGAAGTTATCGCCCGCCGCCGCAAATGAGACAAGCGGCGCTACTGTCTTCAACAACGAGAAAATGCGCGCACGCGACTCGAGAAAAAATATTAGAAAAACCTGAAAATCCATGTTCCAAGCCGTGAAAAGTAAATATTCCTATACTACAAGTGACTGTGAACCTACAAAACTGTTATTACGTCCCGGGACAAGCTCTGGATCCAGGAATTCAACGGTGAGTTTTCTGCCATATCAAGCCATACATTTTTATTTCCAAATTCAAAATTTAAGTGCTATCGAACCGCACATTTTGGTCATTCGAGCCAGGATTATCCAGTTACGAAATCAATACAGCTAAATACACATATTTACACGTATTTATTGGTATATTCCTCTCTCATACTTTGTCATTTTGCCGGTAAACGTAGGTAGAACGATTGCCGACATTCGTACACTAACTTGCTTATATCTCTGTAAATACGCAAGGTACACGTTTCAAACCTATTTTAAACTCATTTTTGTGCTTTCTTACCCCTAATCCAACGTATATTTCAAGTCTAGACTCAATATTTGCAATTTTCATTCTCAAAATTTCTTTACGTAAAATTATCGACCGACGCCATCCGTCCGCCATTATTTTTACTTGGATGGTAATTTGCCGTGTTACAAAATGCCTCCTAAACATGATGCCAAGGCTTCAAGTTCTGGGTCTTCCGAGGAAGGGTACGATAAGTTGGTACAACCACATATTGCGACTAAGGAAATGTGTTTTATGAGATTGCAAGCTTTGTATCAAGTTTCCAAAAGTGTTCTGGACAAACCCGAGTTGCTAGGTGAATTCAATGCCCGTTTTAGTGAATTGCCGAGTTGGCGTGATAAATTCGAACAGAGTATTCTCAGCATTACGCTTCTAAAGAGACAATTTTTTCCTGACTATGTTCCGTCATACAAAGATATCGAAAGTTTTGATGAATTATACTATTTTATTCGCGGTGTTTCGAGTAGTTTGAACATAGAAGTGAAACAAAATAGAGCCGAGCTGAAATCGGAGGGCAGCTGTGTAAAACCTAGGTTACCTAAGTTGGAACTGTTTCCTTTTGACAGTAAACTCGAAAACTGGCCCACCTTTCGCGATACATTCACTAGCCTGATACACGATAACAAACAGATTGCGAGTATTGAGAAGTTCTACTACCTTTTATCGGCGGTTAGCGGGTCCGCTCTGACGATTGTTAAGTCTATGCCAGTTACATCGGATAACTATCTAATCGTTTGGAGCGCTTTAGTGAAACGGTATGAAAATAAGCGTGCATTAGCGACTACCTATCTCGACAAGTTATTTAACTTCAATCCTTTGGTAAATGAGTCGGTTTCTGGGCTAAATGGGTTCTTACAGACATTTCAAGAAAACATCAAAGCGCTCCAGCTACTAAATATCAAAGATTTATCGGGATTTTTGTTGTTCTATGTTGCATTGCGTAACCTTGACCCCGTAACTAGGCGCGAGTTGGAACGTGGTATGGGACAAGATGAGCTACCTACTTATGACGAATTGATAACTTTTATCGAGAAACATGTGCGCGTTCTCGAGATGTCAGATTGTACGACAAATTCCACTACTACAAAAAGTGTACCGTACATTCGAAGTCAGTCAAAGGTCAACCACCCTTCAGGTTCAAAATCGAATAATTCAAACTCACAGCGGCCAACCTTGTCGTCAGCTGTTAGCAATGCAGGCCAACCTGTAAAGTCAAATAAATCCATGGAGTGTCTGTATTGCAAAAAGATGCATTCTATTTATCGATGCAACGACTACATCGATCTGACGCCGGCGCAGCGTCTCGACAAAATCAAACAATTGAAATTGTGTGAAAATTGTTTACGTGACCATTCTGTCGACGACTGTACGTCCAAGATACTTTGTACGATCTGCAAAAAAAAGCATCACCACACATTGCACATAGATTCTCAGGCAAATTCGAATTCTAGTGCTCTTGCATTGACGTGTTCAGCTAATTTGACAGTCTTGCTCGGCACCGCGGTTATACACGTCGCAGATTGTTGGGGCCAGTACCAAACCGTACGTGCTATAATTGATAGCGGCGCTATGTCGAGCTACATAACTCAAGACTGCGCAAAACGCCTAGGGTTGTCACGACGTAAATGTCAATTTGAACCAATAGGTTTAGGAGGGAATCCAGTGCGGGAATACGGATTAACCACTTGCAATGTTAAACCACGTCACTGTTCCAGTCCCGTCTTATCAACCGATGCGGTCATCGTTTCCAACATTGCGGGGAACTTACCTACAATATCCCTCTCGGACAAGACTGTTGTTGAGTTTCAACATTTGATGCTAGCCGACCCGGCCTACTATAAGCCCGCGCCTGTCGACTTATTGATAGCAGGAGATTTGTTTCCTTACATTTATGACGGTGAAAAAATACTTCCGCGAGAACACGGCTTGCCTGTTGCCATGAGCTCAATATTTGGGTATATTATTTTAGGTCAGACCGACCTCGGTCGTCAGGAGCGCGGAGGTACCTCTCCAGTCACAGGTCGAGATGGTACTTTCTGTAGTTTTTCCATGAACCTTGATGAAGTAATGCACTCATTTTGGGAGGTTGAAAATGTACCGTCAGAGGTACCGTGTCGTAGTCCAGACGATGAGTTAGTAGAGAGCTTATTCGCGAAAGAGCATCGACGTGATGATACGGGTAGGTATGTAGTCAAATATCCATTCCGACCGTCTCTTGAACTCGGCGACTCGAGTCAAATGGCAACTCGTCGATTTCTCAACTTAGAGTCAAAGTTAGAGCGGGAGCCCGAGTTAAAAATTGAATATCATAAATTCATGCGCGAATATGAAGACCTCGGTCATATGACTTGTCTTGGTGATGCCCAGAACGTGGATTCGAAGTACATCATCCCGCATTTCTGCATTATTAAACCAACAAGCACCACAACGTCTCATCGTGTAGTGTTTGATGCTTCTGGCAAGACGTCTAATAATATGTCATTGAACTCATTGGTGTTACCGGGTCCCAAGCTTCAAGCTGATATAAATCAACTTCTAATTAACTTCCGTCTACATGAAATTTGCCTTTCTGCTGACGTTTGCAAGATGTATCGTATGATAATCATAGAAAAAGGTCAACGACCTTATCAACATATTCTCTGGCGCTATTCAGTAGACCAGCCAATTCAAAAGTTCGAGTTGAACACTTTGACGTATGGCGTAGCTAGCTGTCCATATCTGGCAATAAAGGTTTTGCACACTCTAGCAGATGATGAAGCAGACAAATTCCCAAAAGCCGCTCCCATATTAAAAACAGCATTTTTATGGACGACCTTTTGTGGTCCGTTTCCAGCGTTGTAGAAGCACTAGAGCTTCAGAAAGAGCTCATGGAGTTGTTAAAAGCTGGTGGATTCATCCTCCGTAAGTGGTCAAGCAACTGTCCAGAGGTAGTGGATCATCTGGATGCGGCTCATCGCGAAACGCCAATTGCATTCGATGACGAGTCTAATTTGTCCAATATGTCCATCAAAGTGCTTGGACTTCAATGGTTACCGGCGTCCGATGCATTTTCCTTCGCTACTACTCCATCTAATCCAGTAGTATCAAAGAGAACAGTTCTGTCCCAAATAGGCCGACAATTCGATCCACTGGGCTTCGTGGCCCCGTGTGTATTCTATGCCAAATGCTTCATGCAGGAACTTTGGGCTCGTCAGTTAGATTGGGATCAACATTTACCATCGGACCTCGAAGCTCAGTGGCAGACATATGTCAATGAACTCCCATTATTGACCAACCTCAAACATGACCGGCATGTCAAGGTAGTGCGCCATACCTATTGTCAGATTCTAGGTTTCTGTGACGCCTCAACTCTTGGGTATGCAGCGGTTGTATATCTTCGGTCTGCCAACGCGGAAGGTGAGACTAAAGTTAGTCTAGTCATCGCAAAATCTAAGGTCGCTCCCTTAAAGACTATCACCATTCCCCGACTTGAACTCATGGCTGCGCATTTGCTAGCAAAACTGGTTAAATACGTTCAATCTGTATTGCTAAGTCGTCTTGAAATCAATGAAACATTATTGTTCACGGATTCGTCTGTCGTGCTAGCATGGCTCAATACTCCCAGCCACACACTTAAAACATTTGTGTCCACTCGGGTGTCCAAAATTAATGACAGTGTGTCCAGTAAATGCTGGTATCATGTTAGTGGGGTGTCCAATCCCGCCGATATATGTTCTCGCGGCGCCTTACCATCTGTGTTGCTAGCGACACATGAATGGCTCAACGGACCTGATTGGCTCAGCCTAGATCAGTCACACTGGCCGATTAAGACCATGGATGAATTCCGCGACTGCACCCCTCCCGAACTTAAGTGTCCAAAAACAGTACTCGTCACTACCGAAACCGATTCAGCTGAACTAATTTATAATATCACAGAAAAGTACTCTAGTTTCACAAAACTGCTCAATATTATCGCTCGATGCTATCAGTTCATCCGTAACTGCAGATCGGCTGCTCATGAACGAAGATCAATCTCGATCGCTGACATTAGGAAAGCACATGATATCCTAGTAAAATCAGTTCAAAGACATCATTTTTCAAGCGATATAGTCACTTTGTCTAAGGACGGTAATTGCAGTCAATCCGTGAGAAAGCTCCACCCCTTCATTGATTCAAACTGTTTCCTCAGGGTGGGGGGTCGACTTTCCCAATCGGATTTAAGTTTCGAAAAAAAACATCCATTGCTTCTGCCCAAAAAATCTAATTTCACCAATATCTTAATTGATCATTTTCACAAACTCAATTTACATGTGGGTCCGCGTACCCTACAAAGTCTAATTAGTCAAAAATACTGGATCGTGTCAGCGCGTAGCGCTATTCGGTCACGCACTATACGGTGCATATCTTGCTTTAGGGCGTCTCCGTCAAATAGACAACCTATAATGGGCGAGCTGCCTAAGTTCCGATCTCAAGATGTTCACGTTTTTCACACAGTAGGAGTAGACATAGGCGGTCCTTTCTGTACGAAGGAATCAAATCGTAGAAACGCTCACGTATCCAAATCTTATTTGTGCGTGTTTGTGTGTTGTGCCACACGAGCGGTACACTTGGAAGTTCTCTCTTCACTTAGTACCGAGTCCTTTCTCGCATGTTTTGACCGCTTCACTGCACGAAGAGGTCTATGTCATTCCATTGTGTCCGACAATGGCACCAATTTTGTCTCAGCTGGTAAACAGCTGAAGGAAGTAACTGACTTTCTAAACAAAAATTCAGACAATTTATCTAACGGCTTTGTTTTCCGCGGGGTAAAGTGGAGACACAACCCGCCAGCTGGAAGTAATTTCGGTGGACTTTATGAATCTGTCATAAAGTCGGCTAAACTTCATCTGAAACGTACCACCGGTCTAAGAGCCCTATCTTTTGAGGAACTCGGTACACTCTTCTCTCGCGTTGAAGCTGTGCTCAACTCAAGGCCCCTCTGTGCTTTATCCAGCGATCCCAACGAATTCGAGGTTCTGACTCCCTCTCATTTTCTCATAGGTAGGGAACTCTTATCAGTCCCAGAATATAATTTAACAGAATTTTCTAGTTCTAGACTCAATCGCTGGCAATACGTCCAACAAATGTCACAACAATTTTGGAAACTTTGGAAGCAAGATTACTTGCACACTTTGCAACAACGTCAAAAGTGGTTTACCAACTGTCGTAGTCTCAATATCGGTGATCTTGTGCTAATCAATTCTGATGCACCTGCGTTGAAGTGGAGTTTAGCGCGCGTTTCCAAATTGCATAGTGGCCCTGATGGCGTCGTTCGCGTAATTAGCGTACGAAATGCGAGTAATCACGAGTTTACTCGGCCGGTATCAAAAGTAAGTCCTCTTCCGTTGGATCAGGACTCAGAATAGTTATTAATCATTTACAGCATATGTCAAATTTTACCTTCTTATATCAAAATTTCAAACATATCTATTTTTCAAATACATCTATTTTTCAAACACATCTATTTTTCAAACATATCTAGTTTTCAATCTATATACTATATACAGCATACAGTCCACTAAATACATTTATTCACATTTTTCAAGTACCCACAACACAAAGTTCAAAGTTATTCAAGTTCCACTTGTCCTGGTATCGTAACTGGGAAATCCTATCGGATTTCGGTGGGGGGAAATGTTGGGTTTAGTTCATTATTATGGCTTGATTTTGAAAACGAACCAAAATTCCCGCCGCGCTCGAGCAATCATCCGACATGATTGGAAGTTATCGCCCGCCGCCGCAAATGAGACAAGCGGCGCTACTGTCTTCAACAACGAGAAAATGCGCGCACGCGACTCGAGAAAAAATATTAGAAAAACCTGAAAATCCATGTTCCAAGCCGTGAAAAGTAAATATTCCTATACTACAAGTGACTGTGAACCTACAAAACTGTTATTACGTCCCGGGACAAGCTCTGGATCCAGGAATTCAACGGTGAGTTTTCTGCCATATCAAGCCATACATTTTTATTTCCAAATTCAAAATTTAAGTGCTATCGAACCGCACATTCACTTTCACACTCTCTGTACTAAAAGTACCTATGTCGTATACTATATATAACAAAATAACTATGGATCCTGTCTATGAAGGTGAGTAAGTTATGTATGAGACATTATAAAGTATAAGCTATTACTTGAAAGGTCAAGGCTATAGATAGAAACCCACTAAGGTTTGACCTAAAAAACTACAGGGAAGCCCCTCTAATAGTATAATTGAATTAGTTTCATGAAGAAAGATTAAGTCCGATGAATTAATATTTATATTTAATCGATGCTACGCAGTAAATGTAACGTGCTTAAATCAGATTATTTTTATCAACACTATCCTAGTTTTAAGGGTGTGACTATCGAGAACATAATAAGGTCTATGATATTTTACTAAATTTTCGTCAGTTTAAGTATGCCTCTTATAAATTCACCATGCTATAATTAGCAGTTATTTTAATGAACTAGCCTATGTACTTTTTCTGTTAGTAATTTATTCAATCAATTAATTTGCCATTTTAGATATCGGAGCTGGAGCCCCATATGGTGCTGGTCGGTAGCGGCATTCTAATGACTTGCGTGGTTCTACGAGCGATGCTAACGAGTGCTTGCGCAGTTCGGAGCAACCTTAACATGAAGGAAAAGATATTTGTCGGCCTCGCGTGGATGGCTAAAGCCACAGTGCAGGTAAATTACAAAAGTTATGAAGCAGTTTATCGTACAGAATGAACAAATGGAACAGATAATAACACTATTGACCTCCTCCTAAATAGGCAATAGGAAGGACCTTTACAAATAAGAATTTAATCAAGTCACCAATCATGACCGTTTTGTTGCTAATTTATTTTAGAAACAGGCAAGCTCAATTAAAGAGTCCTTACTTATTTTGAAATAAGTATCTCACTTAAAACTTATAGGTAGATCAGATAATCAGCCTCATGAAGAAAAATAATATATGAAAATCCACGTCACTCATATATACCTATGCGTAAATTTTAAAACCAAAACTATTTCTCATTCCAGGCTGCACTGGCACCTGTTGCTTTAGACGAGATTCGCAAGTTGGCTGGCGAAGGCGGCCCTGACCCCGTGCTAGTAGAACACGCAGAGAAAATCATAACAATCTGCATTCTGTCCATCGCCATCACAGCACCACTCGGTGCCATCATCATCACAATTACAGGGCCTAAGCTACTGTCCAGGACTACCAAACCTCCTGTATTAGAAGGTAAGTTTATACTGTCCTACCTAATAGTAATAGGTACTAGTAGGTTCTTTACTCTACGCCTTAGATCTGGGGGCAAGGCAGTGCCCCCGTCAAGTCGAGCACCATACTGATCTGATACAACGCAAATCGCATTGCACACTTGCAGATATTTTGATTATCATAACTAACCTAAGTAGTAATAATAATTTCTTAGAATTTATTAGGTATCAAGAAAGAGTATACTAACTAAAGTATCAAACTACTCAATAGGTACTACTCAATTTTAAAGTAGGGTTTTATTACATTGAATTACGATATTTATTTTCTGTACGTAACTAATATCAACCTTATCTTGAAACAAAATGACCAATGATCTGTAGCATGAGATAAGAAACACGAGTGCCTAATAACAACCGTAAACAAAATTGGACCCATGAAGTAAAACGCTAGTAAACACTTCATAAAACTTTATTGTACTTACAAGTAGTCATTTTATTAATTAGGGTATGAGAAATGCTCAGGAGATACTCTAGTGGGATCGTGAGCAGTGCCGTTGCTGCCCGGCGGGTATTGGTAGTTTCTCTGCCCTGGTACACTACCACCATATTGAGGTTGGGTTGGATATGAGGAACCATATGAGTTACCTGGATAATTCGTTCCAGCATATTGACTGTTAGAGGGATTGTTATAAGGGTTCAGATTTTGTCCATAAGGCCCTGCATTGTTATTGTTGTGAGCAGGATACTGACCTCCATTAGATGGATTGTGATAAGGACCGTTGCTGGGTCCATTGTGAGACAAGGTTGGTTGTCCGTAAGGATTGTTCGGTTGTCCGTAAGTATTGTTCGGTTGTCCGTATGGATTGTTTGGATTAAAGTATTGTGGGTTCTGTCCGTTCTGAGGATTATAAGGCGATCGTGCATTTTGGCCATTATTTCCAGGCCAATTAGATGTGTTTTGGTGATTATAATACGGAGGCCTATTGGAAGGCGTCGTGGAATAATAAGGTGGTCTTTGAGTAGGGTTATATACTGGGGTTTTTTGTGGATAACCAGGGTAAGTGTTATTATTGGACTGCACATATTGATTATAGGGAGGCCTATTTTGTCCTGAGTTATAAACAGTAGAATTCGGTGGTCTATACCCCAGATTCGATGCAGGGGTCGGATAGTTATTGTAGTAAGGACTCTGACCATTGTAGGGATTATGTCCGTAAGTTGAGTTTTGTTGTGTTGACGGGTAAAAATTTGAGACTCCATTTGAAGGGTAACCTTGTTGTGAGTTGTTGTTATGAGGTTGCCATTGCGAGTAACCGTGTTGAGAACCGTTGTTAGGAGGTTGCCATTGCGGGTTTAGATTGTTGTTGTTAGGGTATGGTTGAAGCTGGTAAGGTGAATTAGACGGCAGCTTTGGATACATATTAGCTTGACCGGGGTATGCTTGCCTGACCACACGTCTCTTTACAGCTGCTTGCATGTCCTCCACTTCATCGTTTTTTGATCCAACTTCTATTTTATTATCTTCAATCAAGCCTTGGTATAATTTGCCATCAAATAACAATTCGAAAACTCCATATTTCTGTTGTTTGGGTTTTTCGGTCACGGATTCTTCATAGAATTGTCCACCATACTTTATTGCATCCGAAGAGAACAAATCACCCTCGTCGTCACTCAATTCATTATTCTCTACGTGTTCATAATGAATTTCCAAAGAGTAACACTGTTCACTAAAATATGTCAGCACTAATAAAACGGCACAGACGTTTGCTGCTGCCTTCAGCATTTTTACGACTAATGCGAAATTTACAAGCAAAGTGTGTAATATCAATTTTAAACGATACACTTTGACCTTCTTTATCTATTTGTAGAATTATCGTGCTTATAGCAATGAGCTCATTGTAAATAAGCGAACATGAGACTTAGTTTATGTGCATGTAGGTACTAGTCGTTTTTTATATGATAAATATACAAAGTGTCGGCAGACCCGTATAATTTTCTGAAGGATTTTTGTTGTGTAGATACTATTTTATGTATTATCACAATTCGGTGGTCAGTCTGAACTAACACATACTTACAATATTCTTAGATATAATAACATATTCTTAATCTATCATATTATTGCACAAAAAGAAGCTATGATGAATTATTACTTATCAATACCTACTCTTTTCTTCCAGGCTGGCGACGCTCGCACAGGCCTTCCATCCGTGACATTTCCATCATCGATGAAGAGGAGGTGCCGGAAAGGGACGCCGAAGCTGAAGCTCAGTCACCGCCAGACTCTCCCGTCGCACCGACTGCCTACAGTACACCTACTCCTATCACAGTACAGCCGAACAATCGACAGTAATACATACTGTCGAGTCATACTAATGATAATAATGTGTAAGACACATCTTGCGAAAAATAGGTGTCTACCATCGAGAGCAAAGAAAGAGAAATAGGTACCTATCTACTTACGTAGTAGCTTCAAATGCCACAACTCTGAGGAACAGCCGAGAAAAACACAAAAATACTAGCTTCAATTGTAAAAGTATCAATGAAAAGGTAAAAAATAATTTGATTACGAATAGCTATGTTTCGAACTGTTCCATATTTGCTTGTTAGGTTCACTAATGTACCTACCTTATTTTATCAGGATCTGGACGCTAACATTAGTATTATATTAACCATCGATAAATACAATCATAGTAATTACTTTCACTTAGCTTGATATTCCGTATCTACCTACTGTTGTCGAATTTCTTTTAAAAAATGCTTAGTCCGCAGTGGATAGACCACAAACATTTTTGAATGAAGTAAGTATATCTTGATCTAGTATTCGCTCGACCAAGTTCATAATACGCAAGTTAACATAAAATTCAAAGGCTTTGGAACTTCGATGGCGTGCAAAAGACATAGAAAATGACATAAATGACAATGCGAAAAGTTTATGAGGTTTTGTCGTTCAATAACGGCTTCACCGATTTGTATGACATCTATACTTATAATAAATCTGTAGAGAGGTCAATTCTGTACATGAAATATATTTCCAAAATAACTATCAGGGGGTGATTAGGGATCGATACTGATGCCAAAAATGCAATCAGTAAAATTTTTGTCTGTCTGTCTGTCTGTCTGTCTGTCTGTATAACCGTTATAGAAACAAAAACTACTCGACGGATTTTAACGAAACTTGGTACAATTATTTTTCATACTCCTGAGCTGGTTATAGTATACTTTTCATCACGCTACAATCAAAAGGAGCAGAGCAGTGAAGGGAAATGTTGGGAAAACGGGAGAAGTTACTCCATTTTTTAAGCTTCCGTCGCGTGTGCAACTTTAATGGTTAAAGCTACACATAAATCATGTATGACGGAAATGTTCTCCTTAAAATTATATAAAAAATATCCTACGACAGCATATGTCTATCTTTTATGGTTGACTTACAATAACACGTGTAACTCCCGATAGCTTAGCAGTTCGAAGCTTTCTGATTATATGTGTCTACTCTTACGTTTATAACACTCTCAGTCATCCCTCATTAAAAAAGTTAACATTATTAACTATTACATAAAAAAAGAATCATAGAAATCGTGTGATATACTACGCAGCCGGACCCACCGTGGATAAGGGTTAATTTTAATGCAGTTACAAATCTATGGAATTGTACGAATTGTACTCCAAAAATCAGCAATTGTACTGGAAGGGGTCAAAAAAAGCTGTGAAAAAAAACGTTTTATATAAAGACATTCTGTAGTATATTTAGTATCAGCATTGCACCCGTGCGAAGCCCGGGCGGGTCGCTAGTTTGGAATAAACATGGATAGTAGTCCGGCTGCAGAAGTTAGGTCATCGGTCACAAATTAAATTAAAGCGGTCTGATTTTGTATACCAACATCGGTTTGTCACGTTAATAAAGTTAATTGGCTTAATCAAAACAAAATAAATATCTAAAGTAGAATTGCTTGTCCATCTTGTATAGTAATGGCAAATGTGTGGAAAAAAATAGATTAAACTGGTTCTGTGTAAGACTGTGAAAAACGCAGATACTCTTTGGCTTTTCAACATCTGCGTGTGATGCATGTTATAGCTTGCTACGTCTCAAATTTCTAAAAATCTCCTGGTTGTTCTTCCTATGTTTGAGTTCCTATTTTCATGGTAAAACTTTGAAATCGTTTTCGTACTAATAGACAGAAGAATACCTAGCTTTTTAACCGACGGAAAACGGAGGTGTATAACCACGCATTTCTTTTTACCTGGTGATCCGATTTCGATGATTTTTTTTCTATTGTGTAGGGAATAATCCCAAGTTGGTCCCATTTAAATTATATTTAAGTAGGACTGACAGTTCCTTCAAAAACTTAAAAAACGAATATCGTCCCTTGACTTTGCGATTGGTCGATACATTTTTGTCTGTTTTCGTTTTAATAACTAAATCTTTATTCGTCAATCATAGTCGACGTGTTTTTTTTTTTTTTATAACTTTTTTATCTAGTTAACTCCATGGTATATAGGTCTAAAATTTCTAATTTATGACAAAAAGCACTAACCTACCAAGATCCGTCGTTTTGTCCAGTATGTCATTTTTTTTCCCTTTACATTATCGGTAATTAAATGAAATATAACAATGTAGGAATATGTGATAAAGGATGTTAGGAGTATTTTATTGTTACCAGTGTTAAACTTTTAACAATTTAGAGAATAATTTAAAACTAGGTAGGTACGTATAGCCGTAATATTTATACTACAGTATGAAATATGATCAGTATTGTTATTATTTATAGTTTTTAAGCTTGTATTAGTTTTAAGTTTTAGATATATATAATAAAGTAATATTATTGTTATTTGGTACAAACTATTTATCTATTAATTTTAGTTTATGTGAGAAGAGATTGATTTTTGCTGTTGCTCATTTTAACAATACATTTTAGTCTGTATATCTATGCAGTATTACTTCACTTATAAAGTGTTGTTAGGCTAAGTGCGTGTGTATTCAACTTTGTGTGCACTTTTAGGCTTAAATCATCACTTGTAAATAAAATCACACACACATTCCAGTGATATAAATTATTTAGGGACCAATAAAAAATAGACTTAAAAGTTTATATCCATAGGCATGGTAGACATCTCTCAAACATCCATTTACTCGTATCCCTGAAGATTTTGAAGGGGGCTGGGGGGGCCAGAGACATATTTAAACATTTCATTTTAAAGCTATTTTAATAGCGAGTCCTTCGCCGTTTATAAAAATATCTACCAACTTACATTTTTCCCTTAGACTTTTTTGCTCACCGTAGTTAAGCACATGTTAATGAGCACATAAATTCATCAAATTGAAAAATCCATTTGGTGCACGACCGGGATTCAAAACCACGATCTTCGAAAGTCGAGGCACTTCCCCTATTTTAACTGCATGGGACCTATAAATTCTATTATGATCTATAAAATCATAATTATTTAAACTTTTTGTAGAATAGGGTTTTTTATTCAAACACGTTTCTATAGAACCTTTTGCAAATAAACCTGTTTTTTTATAATAAGTAACTTTCTGTATTACCTACGTAGCAAATTCATAAATGTGCATAGTAAAAGTATTTAAAAATAACTTATTTGTTTATTTTTTTCTTTGTCATTCCTTTAAATTCTTTAAAAGGTATAAAAGGTAGGTAAGTACTTGCATTGTAACTCGGTAGACACCTTCCGGTAACGTAGACTCGGATGAACCGATAAATGAAAATACAACAAAAATATTAAATTGACAGAAAGGGAAACCACAAGCAAACCTGTGACAGCACAGCACCTATATACATTTATCGTATGACTTGAATTATGGACGTAAATAATCATAACTACCAGTAGATTAGGAAAGGGGAAATTAACTCGCAACAATAATTGGAATTAAAATATAGAATCACGACTGCAATCCCCAAGTAGTACGGTAGATATCCTCTCGGATCTCCGGGCGCTTAGATCTTTTTGAAGAAGTCTAAAGGGGGTCAGAGGCACGCACAAACATTACATTTGGCACATGCCTACATTTTGCAGTAGTTAGCATTCCACACGTGACAGCTTGCAAGCCCGTCGCCGCTTACAAGAATACTAACTGATTAGCTAGAATACCTCACGATGTTCTCCTTCACCGCACGATTTTGATGCGCATATAATTTTTTCGTACAGAAAAATCCAATGATGCAAGGCTGGGATTCGAACCACGACCTTCTGATTGAAAGCCGGGGTCCCACTCGGCCAACCCGGCTTTTATCGGGATCACTTTAACCTTAAAAAAGCTGGTAACATATATTACTACGGCTAAACATATTGAATACTAAAAGGTACATGATTACTGCTCGTATGTAAAAAAATAACAGTTAAAAAAAACTTTTTTATTTTAACAGGCGGGTGATTTGAAATCTTTTAATAGCTTCCTTGCTGAACCAATGCAACATGATTCTAAAGTAACCTAGATAGCCTAAAGTAGCTATTACGAAGCCATCGTAAGTTAGTTACACTGCTAATGTTACTAGTGTAAGGGCGTTTCCAAATATGTAGCGATCACACTGTTCATATATAATAGCAAAAAAAAAATGCAATAGGTACTTAGTAGGTAACTTAAAGAGGCTCCCAGTCGACAATTGCTCTTTTTCGAAACGAAAAAAGAAATACTTCTGAACAAGCCACATCTCCTATTTTTATAAGTATATTACTTCAGGTTCCTACCCAGATTTCTATTAAGCTGAAAACATAATAGCAGAAACTTTTCACGATAAAGATATTATTTCAAAATGATACGTTAAAACGTAATTCTAAAGTTAAATCATAAATTAAATCGTTAAATCATAAATTCTAAAGAATTTATGATCGAAATATTTTATATACCTACTATTAAAATCAACTTGTGATTTATTGTTAAAGATAGGTAAATGTAGATCTAGATTTCTATTAGAATAGATTTTTGATAAGTAATTATACATAATTTATATCATTAATTTATTCGAAAAGCTAAGGCGGACCACGCGCCGACGTGTGTTTGTCGTCATTGCAGCGGTCGGTAGGATTATTTATCGAAGTGATTAAAGATGGGTACATTTTTATTCACATATACTATACATTATAAAATAGGAGATGTGGCTTGTTCAGAAGTATTTCTTTTTTCGTTTCGAACAAAAATAATCGTCGACTGAGAGCGCCTTAATTTACTTACACTATAACATCAAAGCTTTTACAAAACTTCAACACATCTGATATCTGTTTACAAAATAGTACTATTAAAGTGCAAAATCGAACACTTAGTGGATAGTATACAAATAGACAGCAACAAAAATAGCTGAACACGAATTTTTAATAACACCTGAACGACATTATGTACTTTTCATAATAAAATTTACAACTGGTCAAAATTATGTCTAAGTAAAATATTTTTAATAATGTTGGGATAAGGGCATGAAGATGATGATGGCCTACTTTATATGTAACTATTGTTACAAATTGATTTAACTACTACAACATAATAGTTATTTGTTATACAAGAGTGCAAAGTTGCTTTTAAACCGCGTGTTCAATTTTGATGACCGAGCAAGCGAAGGATTCTAAAATTGAATCCTGAGCGTTTAAAAAATTATTTTACGTGTTGCACTCGAGTGCAAAGATTTTTCACCTCGTGCTCTTTTGATTCCCTCGCTAACGCTCAGGATTCTAATTTTCTAATTTAGAATCCTTCGCTTGCTCGGTCATCAAAATTGAACACGCGGTTAAAAAGCAACTTTGCACTCTTGTATAACAAATAACTATTATTGTTGTTCAATGTTGAACTCCGCAGCAGTGACGATATCTAGGTGTGAGAGTATGAAAAATGCACAATATCTTCACTGCTAATATGATGAACATCGCTGTATTGTATAGGCTTATATATATATATATTATTAATAACATGTCGTCTATTCCTAAAATCAGAAACAAAATTCTACGCAAATGACTCATAAACTTCTTGTCTTTTTTTCGGTTTCTATACCTTTCATACCGAAAGCTATACGGAGCTACCACATCCATTTTACTTGGATACTAAAAATGCACATCAATGAAAGCATTCAAATTAAGTTATCGCATACAAAATCTCTAATATTAATTTAGCCTCAAGATCATGAATACAAGCCGAAATATATACTTATTCTATGACTAGAGTAGTCGTAAAACATAAACTCATAAATGTTAAATGTTAATTTCATGGCTCCAAGAGAGGAGATTCGCAAATACAAACAACACACGTTATATTCAAGTTATTTAGCAACCCCTGGACCAAAGGCGCTATCATTCTAAAGTGGCTTCGGGGTATAAACGCACAACATTTTTTCAGAGAGTGACAATTTACATTGTAGCTACTTAGATGCAATCATAATACTCGTAAGATTTCCCGACAAAATGAGTATCCAAAACAGTTTGTTACATTGAAGAGAGATATAGAGATATATGTTCCGCAATATGCTTCGCACAACAACTACATGTATTTCTGGGGGACAATATTGTGGAACTTTTATAGGCCACTCTACTCAATTTTTATAGAAATGTCGTAAATTGAGCGTTGCGCGTCATGTTGCGGGACAAAATGCCCCTTAATGTATCCATGGTTTGAAATGCAATCGTTTCCAGAAACATGCTATCGTGTTAGTATAATTATTTTGATGATTAGGATTGCTTCACGTTATTGCCCTGAGAGATGCGTAAACTGGCGCGTTCATCCATACTGAGGTTTCTCGAGAGATAGGTGGAAGAAGTCCTGCCGGACGACGTCCCTTGCTTCTGCGCGTCGTGTTTCTCCAACCCTGTATTAGTATGAGGAATTAGTACCTGGCACTATGAGATATACCAGGTCACGTGCACACTACATACCTAGGTATATTAAACTACAACTACTACTACAAGTACTACTACGATTAATTACTACGGCGCCTTTTAAATTTTTCAATTTTAATAAATTGAGGTTATGGTAAAGCGATATCTATCACCTAGGGCGGCCACGTTGAAAGTAGCTTTCAGGTAGTTAATATAGCTTTGTTACATAAACAACAGCAATGACAGACATTAAATTTAGTAATATGTACTTGTATCTATTGGTATCCTTGAACAACCTGTAAAATAAAAATACTTTGACGTGAATATCACACAATCTCAAAATGGATAACAATTGTTTCTCACCATGTTCTAGACAATTTTATCAATAGTCGATTATTCAAAATCATAATCAATTATAAAAACCGGCCAAATACAATGTAGGGTTCCGTAGTTTACACAGCAAACAACGTAATATAATGTAATTGTCTATGGTATTTGTACTACATTTTTATTATTACTTCTCCAAGACCATTTTATAAGCTGGTCGACTATTACCTACTCGTAAACTTGTAAAGCCTCTTAACTGTGATAGTTTTTCTTTTAATTTCATTAGGTATATGTACTACTATCGTGAATTTTTTCACGCCTCCAAAACCAATAGTTTACCTGTTGGGGGGGCCGACTCTAACAAAAATACCTATTTTTGTAAGAGAGATCTTTAAAACTTAATATTTAACAAACAGATCCCTTAATCGATACGGCGAAACTATAAGGGTTTCTTGTAGACTACGAAACCCTATATTAAGCACTCGTGCACAATGCTACCAAAATGTATATTCACAAATGAACTATTTACATGTTAACTTTAGCCACTGTCTATGAAATTCTAAGATCTTGATACGTTCTCCACTTACCTAGTCTCTTCCTGATGAGATAATACAGCTTAGGTTTAAATATTAAGATGAGGAAGATGAACACTCCTTGCAGCTCGTTGATAAGGTCTACTATGAACCAGAGCCATTCTGGTTGAGTTACCAATGTAGCAAGAAGCTCCGAGATCCAGCCGGCACCCATTACCACCCAAAGTTTGCCACTTAAAACGTATCTGAAAAAGACAAAATCGTTACTATCTTACATCAGCTTAAGTAGTAGCCTAAATAGTAACCAGCTTTATTAAAACACAACATCCAAACAGTAGGTAACTTACAAACATTCGCATTTATAATTATAATATCAATATAGTAAGTAATATTATAGTATTAGTAAGTAAGTAATTCATCTTTTTGCGTGTGAATGGTACAAAGTTAATAATTAAATGATGTCCGCGTAGTTCTTTGCCGCCTTCACTCATCCTCGGTGAAGTCAATAAGGTTGCATAAGGGCACAAGGGATTGTGCAGATGGTAGGGCACAGGGAAAATAAATATATATAATTTTTATGGCGAAACTATAAGGGTTTCTTGATAACTCGAAACCCTAAAAAGAGGAGATGACACTGGCTGACAGATAACGCTGCTTTCGTAATGCTCAGCATTCGTAATGTATGGTAAGCTAACATTACGAATCCAGTCCAGTCCGCCGCCGACAACTACCAAGTGTTTAACCAGCATGTATTTCCAAGGAGGGTTGACGTCAGCCAGGCGGCCGGTTGCAAAACATTTAGAACCAGATGTCCCATGTTTCTCATTTGCCAACCTCACGAGGACGTGAGATAGAGTGAAGAAGAAGAAGAAGGGTGGGTTATTTGTGACACTATTTTTATGGACACCCTGCATATTATTTATTAGAGTTCAATGCAGAGTGTACCTTAATAAGGTCAGATTACTGGAGCTTCAGTTCATTGTGTGAAGTAATTTATTTGGCCTATGAACCTACACACGCTATCAATGCGTCAATTAACAGAATTAGGTGCCTTTCCCATGCGCAAATTTATTACCAAGGAAAGAATAAGTTTTTTTTTACAAAAAAACTTGTATTTCTAGATGATGAACTTAGGAAAATTATTAACACCTCTGGTCACTTTTTGGGCTCTAAGCTTTATGACGTTCAGTTTTCATCGAAATCAGTAGTTTCTTCAAGTAAATCGCAGTCGGAGAACTTATTTGTTTGTACACAGCCTTCAAAAAAATCATAAAATAAGTTGGGCCATTTTATTTCAAATCTCTTTTTTTTTTTCAAGGTTTTTTTTCTTATAGGTACCTATTTTAGATATCTATAAAATAATGGCGTGCAACCTGGTTATATTAGTTATCCCAGGAGCTCGCCAATGCCAGGTCAGTAGACAAGTTTGCGTGAATACAAATTATAAGCTTAGCTTATTAAGACGAGTACCTAATAAATGTTTTTGATGAATGTAGAATCTTTTATCCTCAATAACCGCAAAATATACAGTTTTGTTTTTAATGGCAAAGATAACCTAGATAAATTAAAGACAGAAACACGATTGGTGAAACTTTTCTCGATAGATTTATTTTACAAAGTTGGCTCTTCAAAAACACTAGTTTCGTTTTTAATCTATGAATCTAAAACTAATCTAAAACTATGAATAGCTAAACAGTTATTTTTTATATAATTCGTTAGATAAATCATCATAAGTAAATTACAAACAGATTCTTTTTAAGTTTGATGGTTTTAAAGATAATGCAGTTTTATCACTTTTTCCGTCTTATCCGGGTAGACTCAGCCCATACAAAAAGACAAAAATTTCAAGTATCGCCTTTCGACCCACTGAATATCAATTGAATTCCTATGAAAGTCTAAACTTAGTGCTCTATATTGTAGGCAAAACATGATTGCATGAAGCCCCGCGGTTTCTCTGAAACTTGCACTCAAGGATAATGTATCTTCCTATGAGTAAAATAATTTTCCGAATCAAATTAGTAGTTTCGGAGATTAACTCCTACATTCAAACTTTACTCTTTCATAATACTATTATAGATATTCGTCTATAATAAGCTTGTCTAAGACGCACTTAGACTTAGAGATATATATCCTAGAAAGTCATGCATCGACGTAAAGTTATAGACGTACCCATCGACTAATGGACGTACCCTATCGTTGCGATACATAGGCTTACTGCCAAGTCTACCATCTGCGCAAAATGCCGCGGGAGTTTTTCGATGATGTCAATGTTTTTGCAATCATGAAACAGGAACTACCTACCCAGTTCTAACTATTGTTATAGAGATTATTTACTGTTCACCTTATGCTTGGGCTGAATCATGAGATATTCCATGATTCAGCCCTCACAACACTGTGTAATTTTAGATTACTTGTGTACACTTATTCGACTTACTCGTACACATGTGGTTACGTTAATGGCCAATTATGATTTATTGAGATTAGGTAGATACAATTTACATTACCTACGGAAGATTAACAAACGCGAGCCAAAGCCGTAAGCCGTTTTAACAAAACTCTTTGGAACTTCATTAACATAATTCTGTGGACTTTTATTTCATCCCGAAATAACATGAATGAAAATTATATTTATTTTGAAACGAATACACAGAAAGAGTCTTCGGCAAAATAACTGTTTTTTGGACTTGATATATCACATCACGACTAATCACTACATAGTATAAAGCAAAGTCGCTTCCCGCTTCCCGCGTCTGTATGTATGTATGCTTATATCTTTAAAACTACACAGCGGATTTTGATGCGGTTTTTTTTAATAAATAGAGTGATTCAAGAGGAAGGTTTATATGTATAATACATGCATAATATAGTAGAGACTAATAATTTTAGAGGTTTCTAATGTGATGTCGTAAATAAACACAGTTTTTTGCGCTTACATTGCCAATGCTGGCTGAACCCCACGAGATATATCAAAATAATGTACTACAGTATTGTACACCTTAAAAACGTCTACAAAAAAGTCCACGATGGTATTAGAAATGTCTTACGCACAGCGAAGCGGGCACGGGTCAGCTAGTATAACATAAATGCGATCAGATGAAGTCTATTCAGACTTTGGCTAGTAATAAAACTTACTTGGCTCTGTCAATACGAAAGCGTTTTTGCGCGCGGTCGCCCATAGTGCCTGCCTGCATTCGGTGCACTTCAGACTTAACGCGAGCGCAATGCCGAGCAGTCATTACGAAGAGCACAAAGTTGATACAAGTTCCCAAACCCATAGGAATCACGAAGAATATGTAGTGGGGCCAGTCCCAATTCGAGTTCTGCACTGTAAATGAATAGAGAAATATAAGTAACGGAGTAAGACATAATTTAGCTGAGTTAGCAATCAAATCGAATTCGGGGAGTACCTAATTAACGCAGTTAAAATCCCTAAAATTTAATATTTTTCCTGAAAGAATGGCCCAAATGAAAATAATGATGCAATTACCAGTAATCGTCAAAATTAATGTTACACCGTACTGTGAATATTTTTACAAATGTTTTGAATATGATCAAAGATATCAATCGACGAGTATTAGGTACAGTAAACAATTTATATTGCTTCTTTTATCAGTACTGTAAAGCATAGTGTGGAAATAGGCACACGAAAGCAACTAAAAAAATAAATGGAATTCCTAAAATAGTTTTTAAAGTGTATTTATGAATAACTTACATGTACCAAACCAGCATACTCCATATCCTATGTTGGCGTCGAGAAAGCGATTGACAGGATATCGGTCCAGTAAGAACATTGTGAGCGTCATCAGCACAGAAACAGACCACGCATAAAGAGAGTACCAGAGGAAGCGTCGTCGGTCAGACCCGGCTTTACGCATAGTCTGAACTGATTGCATCGATCTGCAAGATAAGACAATAATTATGTACCTAATGTTGGATTCAAGACCTAAGAGAAAATAATCGTTATCCACACAAGCTCAGCCTTAAAGTCGTAGAGGAAACGTCTATGTGGTCGCATGCGAGGAACAGAAAATTCGAGAAACACTACTGTCAAGCTTAGTACAGGTCTAATAATTATTTTTTCCTAAGCAGCAGACCAAAGAGCATATAACTAACTGCAGCAGACAGCAGCGACCACATGCGGGTAGGCACGTAAATATTTAGACATGTTTCAGTATTTTAACAACTAAATAGGTATAACAAGAAAATAGGTAATTGAAAGTAATGTTATGACCGACGCCAACGCTTTCGCCTTGACGAACGCCCTGCGTCCTGCATCTTATTAAAATCTTGTCGGGGCTAGTCAGCGTCAATCTTTACATTATTTCTTTCATGTATCAAAAAAGCAAAAATCGTAAAAATTGTTTTCTGGTAATGATTATTATGTAACAATTTGTAAAAGGACAGGTGTTCAGAAATATTGGGTAAACTCAAACAAAATGTTGGCTCCATTCCAAACAATAAGACTGAGTGTGTATCGAAGAGTAGCGATACCACTAATTGCGAAAATGGTCTCGGGGCATCGATAATAAAATATATTTTTATTGATATAACAGGTCAGAAGTTCAGATGTAAGGAAATAACGGGCAAGTGCGTGTTGGGCGTGAAAAAAATTACGGCAGTAGTACATAATACTGAAGTTAAAAGGAAAACTATCACAGCTAAGTAGACGTTACAAGTTTACGAGTAATATCGATCTATTAATAGACGTAATAGTCGACCAACTTAAAATGGACTTGGAGAAGTAATAATAAAAATGTAGTACAAATACTATTGAAAACGACTGTTGTTTGCCCTGAAATCTACGAAACCCTACATTGCGCGTGACCCGACACGCACTTGGCCCGATTTATTTCAATCTTTGCACGCTTGTAACAACTCTCCATACTTTAATCGTAATCGGATTATTGCCATAGGAACGCCCATAAAACAAACAAATAAACCAATATTATTTTTTATACCAGGTACCAACATAAGATAAGACTGGGAAAAATTAATAGAAGTAATTTTATTGGTAAATAAATACCTAAAGGGTTCAGTATCTAAGCGTTAATATCTAACATGGATATTCTGAAAAGCTTAATTAGAGTTCAGATACTACGTAGGTACCTAATACATAGTTAGAATGGAAGATACTCGTAGGATATACTGGGAACTATGTAAGTATATCGATAAGGATCATTTTTATCTGGCTGTTAATTTTATGTTATTACCACCATGTTGCCACCGACCGTGACATATCTGGAAAACTGCTAAAATATCCATTTATTATGGCGTCTCTATTAGTTTTACTGCTTCCCATTACTCCTGGACACCATGGATTTATCCACTAATGGAATGGATAAGGTATTATATTATTTATCAGGTAAAGTAAAATTTAGTTATCGCTTATCGCAAATTAAATATTTCATGGTCGAGTGTACAGAAAATTACCATTGAGTACGCAGACGAACTCATGTGTTTCCAAGCGTAGGCTTGAAATTGTGTAGTCATGTACATGTACACCCACCCTTTATCTATGAAATTATAAACATCCCTAATCATAAATTCTCCCTGTTCCCGATAACATCGAAATAAAATGAATGTTTGTCTGTTTGTCCTTTATAGAATCGTAAACTATGCATTTGATCATGTGATGATCTTTAGCAAAGTTGTTGTGCATGAGCCCGCGAAGATTTCTGAGTTGGTGGCGTAGCAACGCGCGCAGGGTACAGCTAGTTACTAATAAAAGTTAACACGGCAATGATGCATATTGATTCATAAACCTACAATGGCATATACCTACTAACTATGAAAGCACTCTAAAAAATAAATACTGACTTTAAAAAATTGATAGCAAAAAGATACTCATAACCTCCACTGAAGCCAAATCTATATTTATATTGTGTTTTGTTTAGTTACGTCTGTGGCTACATATCGTGTAAACTATCCAATATTCCGTTAGATACCTACCTTACGGTATTCCGTAGAGTAGTCTGGCAATGACGCGATCTAATTGGAGCCTCGCCTGTTTTACAGCACCTAAGTGAATTCTTCTGTCTTGTCATTCTAATTACCAACCACCGCAAATGTATACCTATGCTAATTAATGCCAGAGTTTTGACCTTTTCAATCCAAATCAACGCCGTAAATGAGGAGTGATAACGACAATTAGCAGACAGCACTTCGTTTGAAAAATTCAGTTAAAACAAATTCATGTTAATAATTCGGTTTATTTGACACTCCCTAATAAACACATCATTCACTTTATAATATTAATTAAAACTATATATTTTTTAACAACTTTTATATCAAACAAAGAACACATTACTAAAATGTAGGTATTTATAGAAATAAATTACATTTAATACTTAAGGCCCTGTATGTCGACGATTGCTCTTTTTCGAAACGAAAAAAGAAATACTTCTGAACAAGCCACATCTCCTATTTTTATAAATATATTACTTCAGGTTCCTACCTAGATTTCTATTAAGCTGAAAACATAATAGCAGAAACTTTTCACGATAAAGATATTATTTCAAAATGATACGTTTTAGAATTTATGATCGAAATATTTTGATACCTACTACTAAATCAACTTGTGATTTATTGTTAAAGATAGGTAATATGTAGATCTAGATTTCTACTAAGATAGGTTTTTGATAAGTAATTATACATAATTTATATCATTAATTTATTCGAAAAGCAAAGGCGGACCACGCGCCGCCCATGGATCAGTACCACCGTGACTACTGTCAACGTCAGACTTGTGTTTGACGTCATTGCAGCGGTCGGTAGCAGGAGTTATTTATCGACGCACCTAAAGATGGGTAACAACTCTAAAAAAATATTGAAAAAGAGAAAATGGTTATGAGGGGGTGGGTAAAGCTACCCCTATTATTTGCCTACGTACCTACGTAGGCAATCAATAGCAACGTGATCTCATAAAAACTGTCGATAATATTTACGTTACGCATACGCCATCTAGAGCTTGCCGTTGTTAACTGTCTTACCCTCGTATTCAAGAACGACACTATGAGAACACGCACCCACAGTGGACGAAAACTTTTTTCATAAAAATCACTTTATGTGTTGTGCGACACTGCATGATGTGACTAGAGGCACATTGTCGTGTGCCTCTAGCCAAAGTTGAGCTCTAAAGGCACACGGTAGCGTGCGCCATAGTGCCGCTCAACACATAAAGTGATTTTTATGAAAAAAGATTTCGTCCACTGTGGGTGCGTGTTCTCATAGTGTCGTTCTTGAATACGAGGGTTAGTCGTTTCTGCCGCGGTTTTAGGAACTGGCAGCGCCTTAATATAATATTATAACGTGAATTATGTGTTTATAGGTATCACCAGTACCAGTACCAGTACTGTGCAAGGGTGTGCTTTTTACGGTTAGTCTAATTTCATACGGTTTTTATCGGTTAACAAAACTGTTCAATAGAATTACTAAGAATAAACGCTGAAAGCTACACCACGACAGTTCCAAGACTTCAAAAGCAAAGGTTTAAACAAACATGGCATTGTTATTTGTATACTTAAGTAAATATATAAGAGCAAACCTCGGAACAAAGGAATCAGGTTCGGCAAATATATTGGAGTAGGCTGGCGCCTGGTTTCATTGAAGGTCGGCCAACAATGTGTACCTAAATCAAGACAAGATACCTATATGATAGTTTTTATGATAATGAGACACCCTCTACCAAAAATGTTGGTAAAATAATACGAGGTTCGTAATTTTAAGGCATACTTGGCAAACCGAAGGACATGTCCATATCATGATGGATGAGGATGATGTAAAAATCCTACTAATATAATAAATGGGATTGTGAGAATGTTTGGATGTTGCGTTCAATCATGACGTAATCGTTAAACCACTTTGGATAAAATTTGTGTTCTGTGGATGAAACTTAGAATAGACATCGTTCCTGACATTAATTATGTAGCTTAATATATAGGCTGTTTTTCATCCGCGTAGGCACCTACCAACCACACGAGCGAAGCTACGGGCGGAAGCTAGTAATGTAGATAAATAATAGCGTTGGCATTGTGTACTCTCATGCTCAAATTTCGAGGAATAGCTTAAAAAATATGAATCGTATTGTAAGCCAATCGTCATCAGTTGGAATGGAATAATTATCGTTTCACAAAAAACTTTGAAAACTAATAGGTACGCATAAAGTAGCACGTTAGTTAAATTCAACCTATTTCACATTTGTAATTTGACAGCAGATTGATTCTACAAGGTTGTACGTTTTCCTTGTAATGGATAAGTAAATAATTTAACTGGTTATTCTCGGCATTAACAAATATTAGGTAAACACATCAAATACCTAAACATTACAGTCTCAGGTGACAAGAAACTCAAAACATATTCGTAGATGAAGTTTAGTTCTAACGAAGTTGGTATACAAGAATTCAACAAAGGTAATCGAATAATGTTGGTGAATTATAAAGCTACGGAACGATTAAAATGAATAAGCATACAAAGCACAATGATCCCTAATACACCTTTTATAATATTCGTTTAACTACTAACCGAGTTAACTTCAAAACACAAAAGTTCCCAAATGTGTAGGCTGACAGTACAACGTTACTCATACTTACAAATATTTTCTTATTTTCAATACTATTACAAATACAGTACTAAGAAAAAAGATGAATGCTTAAAATATACGCACGATCCTCCGAAACAAAGAGTTATTTCTCAAAAGACCGGAAGAAATCTGCATCTCCATACATTTGCATGAACAAATAGTGTGGAAAACTAAATTTAAATATTTTTTTGGAGCAAAACCGGTTTTCCCAGTTACAACAGTAACATTTTGTTACTTTGCTTTCAATACTCAATAGCTTGATTTAACCTTGAAACATAGAACTTTACCTTTGTTCATTGTGTTCTTAAAATTGTCTTTATAAAAAATGCAAGCCTTTTCGCGATGATACAATCGGTAGGAGTACACCAATCAAAGCTGGTATGATTCACATACTTGCACTAAGTAACCATTATGAATGTTTGTATTGGATGTAGCCGACTCACCCAAATGTCCACCATATGTCGACACATATGACGTTGAGCCAGTTGAACGCCGCCATGAAGCCGAAGTAAATGCCGTACCCTGCGTAAATAATTTAGCGTTAATTGATGAACACCGTTCGTAGGCGTCGTTCAAGCATTTTCTAGCTTCTGATAATCGAGCTACAGCACGTCAAGCACAAGTCAATTCGACTCAATATTAAAAGGGCATCCGCTATAGATTTGATAAACAATGCAGGAATCCTTTGAATATTGGGGTCGGTTCTCAGATAGTATAACCCACGTTAAGTTATATACCTACCTACATTCTTCTGATAATGTTAAAAATTCGATAAAGCTAGATTTTATTGATTTGAATCTCGTTTTTCTGTTGTTGTGTAATGCTATTTCTTAGACGACAGCTGCTGTCTGAATTCTTTTTGAATAAGCAAGTTTACCTTCATAGACGATGATCATAGGGATCTAGAGCGCTTACTAGGTAATTCACTTACTAATAAGAGTATCTAACGCAGGACAGACACCGAACAAAAATCTATGTTCATCACACAAAATGTTTGTCCTTGGTGAGAATGGAACCCACAACATACAGCGTAGAAAGGCAGAGTTACTACCAAACCAACTGAGCTGTGAGGCCAGTCAAACGCCCAAAAGATTTATTTTGAATTACTCCACGAAACGAAGAAACTTCGAATATCTGTGCTGTATGGAAGAGCATATTGTGTAAACGCGAAGACTTAGTATCTACTTACTATGCTGATGGTATGCAAACCATAATGTTTAAGTGGGTTAACGGAAGTGATTCAATTGTTTGTCTATTAAAAGATCATAAAATAATGAATGCAACGCGTACAGTGTTTCATTATAACATTCAATATTCTAAGCATGAATACGTTTAAGATAATCGTTCGTTCATAGCCTAATTTAGTGCCGGTATTGATCTCCGGTTCAATTGTGTGCATTACTGCGTCGAAATAAAATTTAGAAATCGATTATAAATTTATATGTCCGTCTGTCCGTCTATCTGTCACAAGGTTGTATCTTTTAAACCATGATAGCTAGACATTTGAAATTTTCTCAGATTATGTATTTCTGTTGCTGCTATAACAAAAAAGACTAAAATTAATTATTAATTTATTGTTTAACTGCTAAAAATATAATTATTTTAATATCATATCCAAAGGTACTGTCATGATACATAATTATTTACTCATGCTGGTTGAGTTTTGCAGGCCAGGACATTTCGCGGGGGCACGTTTTTATATGGCCAAACTAGACCCACAATGCAAAATTTACTTTTTGAATTGGAATATTATTTATCCAAGTACCACGCGAGTGACGTAGCGGGCGGAAGCTAGTAGGTATACAATAAATTATCAGCGTAGGTACAGAAAAAAGTCCCGTTACAAACACATTAGACACTCCGGACCTTATCACAATTTATAGCACGTCGTCAGTCGGCCCGAAACTTTACATTCATGCTTAACTTTTACAGATGGCCATAATTGGTACTTCACAGATTTACTTAGTTTAAGTTTGGTATAAGAAGTCAAAAGCATCTGCAATCAATTTCCTCGAATGTATATTATAATACTTTACGTAGGTAGGTACCAACGCAACGGATCACGACTTTTCTACTATGGTAAACCTCTACTCAGGACTCCAGACACTCAGATCCTTGAAGATGTCTTATGGTCAGTGGTCAATGACTGGTCAAAGTCACCAACTAATCAAATAGAAATAAAATGATAAGAACTTTTTTAATGTTGATTAAATATAATGTAACTGCATGAAGTTGTATCGTTTGATTGGTTGGTACCTTATCTAGGTGTGGTGATACAAGCGAAGGAAGTGGATAAAGACCGTATGTAGGGAAGGGTCCACAATCCTATTACTTGAAGGTAGGTAAACATTAATATATATGGTTAATGGCAAAGTAATCTTACATACAAAAAATTGCGTTATGTATAGGCACCTATTGTACAAGACAATAATAGAAATTATTCTTCCACATTGTATTGTATTGAGCATATCACATTTTTTTAGAAAACATAGATTTTGAGTTGGTCTATCGAAATGACGGAAACAGTCTCATAAGTTATCCTGACCACACACTAGTAACAGTCAATTAGTAAGAGATAAATGTTTTTATACTGCGCTCGTAATATTTGATTCGTCTTCTGCAAGAAACTGCTCGCCAATTTCGTTAACAGACTATCCTCCCTTTAATCAATTAATAGGGAGGGAATCAGTAATGAGAAAATTGTACACCCTGTAACCATGAAACTGTTTACAGGTTCAATCAAATAATTGGCCCGAAGTCGCACGTCATGTGACATGACATCATTAGGAGACCTCTCTCTTCCAAATTACCGGTGTCAGTAGTAGACTATATTGTGATACATCTATCTCTCTTCACTTTTATCAGTGTGTTTTCTTTTTAACCTTAACTGACATTAAAGACCCTTCGCTCACCTGAAGTATCTTTCCAAGCAGAATTATTAGACACAAGCAGCCCGCTCTAACTTCGCACTTTAGTAAACCACTAATGAAGGTTATAGACATATTTAGTAGGCATGTATGGCAAACAACGCCCCGCTGCGCTGCCAGAGATGGTTATCATTTTGGTACGTACCAAGCAAAGTGCAGATCTTGGGGTTGGTAACTTCAGCGTACTGAACTCTCGCCAGGCAGGAGAAGGCGAACAACATCATACCGACGTGGCAAATCAGCGTGCGGCCGTGAAGGTTGCGCAGCTCCGGCAGACAGCAGTAAACGATCAGCGTCAATGCAAGGCACACGCTTGAAATGGTGATCAGCTATAACACAGAATGTTTTGATTAATAAGCCATACGAAAGATAGCATTTTATTACGGTACGTTTTGAATGAAAATTATAGTTAGACGTGACTCTACCATATTATTTTAAATAATAAAATAATATTTTAAATATACAAAAGTCATAAATTTATCCATTAAAACAACTCTTTCTACAAACCATGCTTAGGTACCTATGCCATCATTTATAATATAATATCGTACCACAACCTCTGCCAACTCTACAAACCATGGCTGTAAAAGTATAGGTAGGTAATCTGAGATATACCTATCTACCTAATAATTTAATTTACTCTTTGTAACTAAGGCACTGATAATAATCTGATTGATTGCGCATTCCACACAACGATGCATTTCATTCATAACTTATTCAGTATATCTACCTAGAAGTAGCTTACCTTTACCTACCCAATTCTTACTCTCTTCTCTACACATAGGTATTGGTCACATAGGTTATGTAGGTACCTACAGATAAAGAGCTGTGCGGTCTTTTTCTCGTCACATAAGAAAATTCAAGAGTGAAAATAAGTTTCATAACTAGGTATTTAATTTAAATAAAATTTTAGCAATTTCACAAAAAATATTCAATAAAATCTATTTACGAGTCTGCGATGAACTCTTTCAGCAGAATCAAATGTGGATATCTAGGTAACATGTCATGTGAAATTATACTACTTTTGTAAACTCATAATCTAGGTACTTTTATTTCCTATCTTTTAGGCCCAGACTACGAGAGACGCAGATCTGTAAATAAGCTTAGAAGCTTACGTAAAAACAGAAAACGAGGGCATGCAAAATATGGTTACTCACCACAAAAGACACGGCGTAGTTCTTATTTTGCGGTGACTTGATGAAACAGATGATAGCGGTGAAATAGATATCGCCGCCGGGACAGTGGGTGTTATCGAAGGATTCAAAGCAGTAATCGTCGTTGGTGATGACAGAGGATTCCAGTAAACCGTCCTTCGTGAGATAGTGGTAGTCTCTCTCTAAAGAGCTGTTCAACAACACCCTCCCACTTGCACAATTCAGTTCTTCTCTGATGCCTAGAACTTCTGGTAGGACAAACAAAATAACGGTATAATTATATCTTCTAACATGGCCCGGTTTTTTTTAGTTTTTGGTCTTTTCATAAAAAATATGTAATAGTACAGAAATAGGTATATTCCCTATGAGTATGTCACAATGGGAACCCGAATTAGATAGTGATTTCCGTAAAAGCAAAGATAAGTACTTGTAGCTTGTATACATTACTAGAAACTACAACACAAACCAGATAAATGAATTTTTAATGATTATTTTTAGTTCAAAAATAAAATATTTTAAATTTGCCCGGAATTTTTTTGGGATCCGGAAGTGAATGGTTGTGCTTCACAGAACGCATGCATTGGGTAATATAATAATACGCAAAAGTCCAACTTGTATACCAGAAAAAGTTCAGTCAGGTGAGTCTCTCTAAAATTTGCATCGGATTTTTAGATTCCCTATGGCATGCGTATATAAACATTAATCCCCCGCACCCCGAATGCGAGCTATCGCAAAATATCGTCGCTTTCCGAGTCGGAGGAGAAAATGGACAAAATTAAGTACTTATTATTTATTAGTCTTAGTAGGTAGCATAGTATCTTAAAACACATTAAAGAAACACTGTCAATTAAACAATTTAAAAAATCTCGAAATTATGCAGTACCTAGTATTATTTGCTTTTAAAAATAAAATATTATGATAATGTAAGCAGTGTCTTACCCTCCGTGACACCTTGTACAGATCAGATACCCACCTCTATAAGACGGGTACAAAGTCTGGGTAGGTATTTTGCTACTATGTTCCTACCTACCTACAAAGCACCTATAAGTGAAAATTCTACTATACTAATATTATAAATGCGAAAGTTTGTGAGTTTGTTTGCCTCACAGCTCAGTTGGTAGTATATCTGCCTTCTGCGCTGTAGGTTGTGGGTTCGATCCCCACCCAGGGCAAATATTTGTGTGATGAACATAGATGTTTGTTCTGTGTCTGGGTGTTACTATGTATAACAAGTAAGTATAAACAAAAAAAAAATATAGTTTTCTACTAGTTATCTGGTTCCCATAGTACAAGCTTTGCTTAGTTTGGGGCTAAATAATAAATAAATAAATAAATATTGGCGGACTTTACACACAGCGCCATCTAGCCCCAAACTAAGCAAAGCTTGTACTATGGGAACCAGATAACTGATAGAATACTTATATACTTTCTTTGTAAATACATACTTATTATACATATTAACACCCAGACACAGAACAAACATCTATGTTCATCACAAAAATATTTGCCCTGGGTGGGGATCGAACCCACAACCTACAGTGCAGAAGGCAGAGTTACTACCAACTGAGCTGTGAGGCCTGCTAGGTGGCGTTGTGTTTAAAGTCCGCCAATATTTATTTATTTATATTTGTGTTAAGATGAAATTTGCTGTAGATGTAGATATAATGCCCGAATAAAACATAGAATACTTTGGAATACGAAAAACATCTCCAAAATGATCAAAAAACGCATAAGGGATGATTTTAGTATAGATGGCGCTGGTGTGCAAAAATCTGATATCCGTGTTGACATTATTCGTCATAGCAACGTGCGTTACTCTATGCAATTATTGAAATTTGGACAGGATAATGTCTGTCGCGGGGCGGGACTGCTAGTAATATTATAAATACGAAAGTTTATGAATATTTTTGGATGTTTGTGCCTCAATCACGCCCAAACGACTGAACGTATTAGGATGAAACTTAGAACATAAATAGATTATTTCCTGGAATAGCATAAAAGCTAATAAATATCCAGGTACCACGCAAACGTAGCCGCGGAGATTCAGTAAGTATTCAGGGTATTATAAAACTGTGTGGTGAAAGACACCTAGCTCATAAAAAAGGTCATACAAAAATGTGCAACTATTTAGCGTGGCATTTCTTCAACGTACGTAATCAAAAACAACAATTGCTTACCTCCAATTCCATATTGCTTCAAAGGGTTCATATAAACGTCAATGTCAAAAGGGATGTTTTTATCACTAGATACACACTTGCTCTTAGGGCTGCTACAGTCACGAGTCTTAAAATGTTGTCCAACAGGACAGCATTTTCTCACGCAGTACGCTCCATAAGAGCCGCAGTCACGGGTACATACGCGGGCCACCAGACCTCGTTTTCCAAACTCCCGGTCTACGCACCACTCTCCTTGTGGGGCTAATTTATTAACTACCCCACTCTTCTTGATAACACTCAAACTACTCCCTTTTAGTTCTAACAAATAGAGATCCTCGCTCAATTCAACCCCGTATTCATCAGCCTTGCAGTACAATCCATTTTCCACTGCATAAATAACATCACTGCTCCCGTTCAAACTCTTCACTAACCAACCCTCGCTGCTCTCCAGATCACTATTTTTGCACAAATGTCCAACAGCGTCGTAGCTCTGTCCTATTGGACAACATTTTCGAATGTATTCTATGGATATATTGGTTTTAGATATTATGACAGCCTTATTTTGATCGCAAGTTAAGGCTACAACTTTAGGAATGTTAGGTTTCACCGATCCATTTATGTATTCTAAGACCAGCTTGTCGTAGCATTGGTCTAACACATCAGATAATTGGCTATTCATCTCCTTTGTGAGATGCACAGCGCGTAGCTTGTCGCAGGATTCGCTTTCAGGCATGCCGCTCTCTACTGATATACCATCGCCGATTACAAGGGGTGTATTTGAGATGTTGTAATTCATTTCAATACTTCTACGATCCAAGCACTCAAAGTGTTTATCTTCACCAAATTCTAACACATTTATCAAACTGTGATCACGGGAACAACACTTGCGGAAGACCGGTGTCTCACCGCAGACACTCGCACACACGTATACACAGATAAAAATTAAGAGCCACATATTTTAAATATCTACGAAAGTCTCTGAGTGTTCGGCTTATTCAGTACAGGTGGTGGGTGTCGAACTTGGCTAGCATTGTTTATTTGAGTCGGTATACGGCGTGCGCTTTAGCCGGCGGCGGCAGGGAAGTGATGCCGATGCCGAATTGCCGGGTCCGCTCTGCTCACGCAGGAGGCTGCTACGCCCTTGACGCCTTGTGAATCCAAACCAGTCTTGACCGACCCACAACAACACGAAGTTCGCGATTTATTTTTATGAACCACAAAATTTATCATTAATTGGTTCAGAAATAAGAGGAAGTCTCCGCACGTGATTAAAAGTGATAGAAAATGAAATAAGGTATTACTATTTCCATTGTTCAAAATAACCATTTATGACGACTGTTCCTCAAGAAATAGATCAGATTATATGCGTGACTTTGTCATAAAAGCGTTGATTCATACTTATCACTGCTGATAAAATTTGAACGAGTGATTGATACCGATTAGGTAGGGAGAGGGGGACATAACTGGGTCTCGGGGCAAAATAGAGTATCCCACAAAGTAAGAAAAAGTTTAGTTAATAATCAATATTTTTTGACCTAGGTGTTCAAATCCGATTGATTCCCGGAAAACAAGTATTTATAAAACATAAAACCCAGAAACCTTGTTTCCGAACAGAACAGAGACGAGAAAACCCTTACCCTTCGCACTTACCCCATACTGCCCTATTTTCAGTACCACATAGGTACTATCTCTACCTCAGGCCACAATAAGAACCATTGTTAACCGCATTATTAACAAATTTTCGCAATTTTTTGCTAACAAAATATATGCCAAATTGTATTTAAATATGTAACAAAAGTGTTGTAATTAGTCATAATAATTATTATTAAATATTCGATACTTTTATTAATGTTTTCCGTTATACCCCCCCTTCCTCTATGAACCTAAGTTGGACTTACGTACCTAGAATTGTATTGCAAATAAACAGTGTGCCCTACGCTACATTTTAAATATTGTATTAATCTTATTATCAATAATTTACGTAGGGCGATATGTGCTCAGATAATGAGAAAAGCGTATAAAAAGTACCTACCTACTTATATTCACGTACGCACTGTGGCAACAGGATCGACACCTAGTTATAAACTAGCTTATCTTGTGCAATGTTTTTGTTTGCAATAAATGTAATTAAATCTCTTTGGCACTAGAAATTACTATCATTCACATGAATTTTCTCTATAGACAATGACATGTTACAATGCACTCAGATAATAATGTTAAAACAATAAAAAAATATAAAAGCTTATAATAGGTAATCTAATCTTAAGTACCAACATTAACTCTCAACTTATGTCTAAAATAATAATGAATTACAGTGTAAATTACTCAAACATTACGACGTTCAAATTCAACAAAAAAAAACAATAGATACCTACTTGAAAAAAATATTAAAGTAGCCGCAACATAATAATAATAATTGTAACGCGGGCTCAAACGGCTTCTTAAATGCTCTAGACATAGACAAACATCCCTCTGCCAAAGAGGTTATGGTCGGCTATTCCCAGGATTCCCAGCGATTGTAAGGAGCGTCTGTAGAAACGACGCAACAACACACAAGTGCGTGTGCGGGACAACGGTCATACCATACGCGCCGAGACGCGCGGTCATTTTAGTTTATTTTATTTTATACTAGCCGACCTGTGAGAAAACTTTGTTCCGCCTATTTTTTTTTGTAATAATTTTAGAGGAAAAAGCAATTTTAGACAGCTTCCAATTTTTTCCCTACAATCCTTGTACTGCTAAAATAAATTACAAATTTTGGTAGAATGCGTATCATTCACTAGACAAAACTGCGTTGCTATGACGACAAAAAGTTTATAGTCTGTGATGTCAGATTTGTTGCACACTAACACCATCTATACCAATCATCCTTTTTGCGTTTTTTAGAATTTAGGCGTTGTTTTTCGGATTACAAGTTCCCCCTTTATTTATTCTGATTTTTTATCTACATAATACAGCAAATTTCATCTTATTCCGTTTTGTCGTTTATTTTTGATTAGAGAACAAACATAGCAGCCTTAAAACTCTAGCATTTATAATATTATTGGACTAGGATTACTACTGTCTGTATTTTACCTGTTTATTTATTTTATTTGATTTCATTATAATAATGTAACTTAATATAATACATATAAGTAATTAAATACATAGTTATAGATAGTGGGCAACTTAAACAAATTAAACGTATTTTAAGCAAATGGTTAGCCACACTTTCATACAATGATACAGAAGATAAATTGCTATAAATATATTTATGTATATCTATGTATATTATATATGTATTATTATTGATATCTTGTATAATTATATGTTATTGACTTATTTTTTATTATTATTATTATTATTTATTTTATATCACAGGCGCCCGGCCTTTATCAGGGCATTAGTGGGGCCGATATCAACTTGCTGTTATTTTATTTTACTATTAGGTATTACTGTTTATGTGTGTAGTGTACCTTACTTTAATTTAACAGAAAAATACTAACTCACAATGTTTCACCGAGGCAACTGTCTTTTTAGATAAATCGTACAACTGGTCTTCACGATACGGGCTTGCCTAGTGTGAAGACCGCCGATATATCCTACCTCACTACATAGTATAAAGCAAAGTCGCTTTCCGCTTCCCGCGTCTGTATGTCTGTATGTATGTTTGCTTATATCTTTAAAACTACACAACGGATTTTGATGCGGTTTTTTTTAATAGATAGAGTGATTCAGGAGGAAGGTTTATATGTATTAAACCCGTGCTAAGCCGGGGCGGGTCGCTAGTTATATCATATTTTAATAGATAAAACGGGAAATATTTTGTTGTGGTCAATCAATTCTAGAGGTAGGTATAACGCATAACAACAGTCACTAATGAAAACGAACCATAGACAAAGAATTGTAATAACTATAGATTTTAAACAATTTTGTTTGCTATGCTTAGTTATTGACTGCTAAAATTAAAAATGACCAAAAGCGACTTAGACACCACAACCGAGTCTTTGACCCTAATTACTCTAAGCCATCTTTGCTATATCATTATCGATATGCCTATTATTGCAATTTGCGACATCTATACGCTGCAAGCTGAACCATAACAATTAATACTCAGAGCGCGACATCTAACAAAAATTTGAGTACCTAAAGTTTTATGCCAAAGATTCAATTCAAATAGATTTTTTACTAACGTAACTACCCTAGTTACCTACTAAAGACCCGGTTGTGGTGCCTCCCCGGTTTTGGACATTTTCAATTTTGGCATTCAATAACTCAGAGAGAGTCTAGAGACTTGAGTTGCAAAGTGGAAACATCGGATTAGAAGTAAACCAAAGTAAGACAAAAGTCATGACAAAGTTAAAATTCCAATCATAGTAGGTGCATAATCATACATATCAGAATATGTTAACGACTATATTTACCTTGGTCATCGTATTTCTCTTACGAGGTCTACCTACTGATAACAAAATCAACAGAAGAATAAAGTGTCAATTTTTTAGTACCTACTTTTTGTTAGAACTTATTTTTAACTTTTGTTACTATTTTCATTTTATGATAAGTGTAATAAATGCATAGGAAAAATAAAGCTCTTTTTATTTTATTTTATTTATTTAGGTACATAAAAATGTAAAATGCAAACTACAGCCTTGTAACTAAATAGAAATAAATAGTTTTATAGCTACTGTTGTAGTACAATCTGTACAATGAAGATTTCCGAATTAGGTATGCAATAAATGACGGGTTAAACATGTATTTTTATTCACAACTAATAACTACCTGTCTTATACAAACTATTTTCCTGGCAGAAGCTTGTTTTAAGCTTGCAAGCAAGCTTGTTTTAAGCTTGGTTCTTGTTGCTACCATATCAAATTACCAAAGTTTCAAACATGTATAAATAACAGCGAAAATTAATAAAACACTAAATAAATGCAATACTTAATGGTTATCTTAATTTACCTACAACATCAAAGCTTTTACAAAACTTCAACAGATTTCATATCTGCTTACAAAATCGTTTATCACAAGTAGGTACTTACGAGTAAAGTGCAAAATCAAATACTTAGAAGATAATATGCAAACAAACAGCAACAAAATTACTTGAATATTAAACGTCAAAGCTTTCAAAATAAATTATCGCATACAAAATCTTAAATATTCGTTTAGTCTCAAGATCATGAATACAAGCCGAAAGATATAGGTACTTATTCTATGACTAGGGTTGTCAATTATTAAAATAGTATTTAAATTCTTATACAAGGTGTCTCAAAAGAAAGTTCACATTTAAATCTTTAAAAAACGCACAACATTTTTTCAGAAAGTGACAATCTACATTGTACTTACTTAGATGCAATCTTACGAATAAGTAAAACTTTCTCGTAAGATTACCCGACTAAATGAGAGTTCTAAAGAGTTTGTTACCATGAAGTCACATGTACACTAGGGAACAAATAGAGAGACCAATTAAAATATTTACTTACCTTATTTTGATTGGATAACTATTAAATTCAAATAATAAATTTTCAATCCGCTACCGCGCAAGTGTTCGCATACCATTAATAGGCCACGCTAAGGAGGTGCCCCGCGTTACCTAAATTAAGCGTTGCGCGTCATGTTACGGGACAAAATGTCCCCTAGTGTATCCATATCCATGGCTAACGTTCATAAAAAAATGCTATTGCGCTAGCATAATTATTTTGATGATTAGATTTTGTTGCTTCACGTTATTGCCCTGCCTGAGAGATGCGTAAAGTGGCACATTCATCCATACTGAGATTTCTCGAGAGGTAGGAAGAAGTCCTGCCGGATGTCGCTTGATTCTGCGCGTCTTGTTTCTTCAACTCTGTATTAGTATCTGTCATTATGAGATACACCAGTTTACATGCACAGTTACACACACGTCGTACGTAGTGTGCATTGCACACTACGTACGACGTACGAGTTAGTTATAATTTAGGTTATGGTAAAGCGACATCTATCACCTAAGGCGGTCACGTTGAAGTAGCTTTCAGGTAGGTCATATAGCTTTGTTACATATACGAAAGCAATGACAAACTGAAAATTTAGGGGGTTAGGTTTGCAGTTGTATTTACTGGAATCCTTGTACAACCTGTAAAATAAAAAATAATTTGACGTGAATATCACACTATCTCAATATGGATAACACATTGTTATTCACCACATTCTAGTAGATTTTATCATAGTCGGTTCGTAGTTCCAAATCTTAATCAATTATAAAAAACCGGCCAAATCACGAAGGGTTCAGACAGACGGACAGACCGACAGACGGACAGAGAAGTCTTAGTAATGGGGTCCCGTTTTTACTCTTTGGGTACGGAACCCTAAAAACCGGTCAGGCTAACAACGTTATTTAATAACATTTTTATTATTACTTCTCCAAATACATTTTTTAAGTTGGTCGACGATTACTCTTAAACTAGTAAAGCTAGCTGTGATAGTTTTCCTTTAAAATTCTTTAAAAAACCAAACCAATAGGTAGGTAGGGGTAGGGGCACACTTGACATTAACAAATATTGCCACTTTATAACTTAAAATTTCATAAACGGATTCGTTAATCTAAAAGTTGTTTTCACAAACCCACAATATGGCATCCCACACCATGGGGAACGCAAGAAATAATCATCCCCACTTTAGGTGTTCGTTAATCTAAAAGTTGTTTTCACAAACCCACAATATGGCATCCCACACCATGGGGAACGCAAGAAATAATCATCCCCACTTTAGGTGTAGGTAGATAAACCAAAAAAAATATTTTTATAGATTTTATTGTACCACTATCGACGAGACTAAAAAGTGTATATATTCAAGCCAAATTACAGCTTTCTAGCACTAAGAGTCTCTGAGCTAAGCTACGGAAGGACATGGCGAAACTTTATGGGTTTCTTGTAGACTACGCAACCCTAAAAAAGGATTTGTGCACAATGCGACTAAGTTTATAAAATGAATTATTCGCATTTGAACTTTAGCCACGAATGACTTACAATGAACTATCACTACATAGTATAAAGCAAAGTCGCTTTCCGCTTCCCGCGTATGTATGTATGTATGTTTGCTTATATCTTTAAAACTACACAACGGATTTTGATACGGTTTTTTTTAATAAATAGAGTGATTCAAGAGGAAGGTTTATATGTATAATACATGCATAATATAGTAGAGAAACACTGATAATTTTAGAGGTTTCTAATGTGATGTCGTAAATAAACACATTTTTTTGCGCTTACATTATTTGGATATATCTCGTGGGGTTCAGCCAGCATTTGCAATGTAAGCGCAAAAAAATGTGTTTATTTACGACATCACATTAGAAACCTCTAAAATTATCAGTGTTTCTCTACTATATTATGCATGTATTATACATATAAACCTTCCTCTTGAATCACTCTATTTATTAAAAAAAACCGCATCAAAATCCGTTGTGTAGTTTTAAAGATATAAGCAAACATACATACATACATACATACATATTACATACAGACGCGGGAAGCGGAAAGCGACTTTGCTTTATACTATGTAGTGATATATTACTATGAAATTCAAAGAACTTGATACGTTCTCTACTTACCCAGACGCTTCTTGATGAGATAATATAGCTTAGGTTTAAATATTAAGACGAGGAAGGTGAATACTCCTTGCAGCTCGGTGGATAGGTCTACTATGGACCAGATCCAATCTGGTGGACCTATCAATGTAATAATAAAGTCCAAGATCCAGCCTACACCCATTACCAACCATAGTTTGCCACTTAAAATGTATCTGAAAAAAAAAACAAATCGTTATAATCTTAGGTATATAAACCAGTAAATAGTAACCTAATCAGCTTGATTAAAAACACACACAACATTCAAAAAGTACTAACGAACTTTCACGAATTATAATTTCAATTATGATAGCGTAGAATTTAGAAAATTACAAGTTGTCCTTTACACAACTTGTAATTTTTTAATTGCTTCCGTGTTTCACAATATCTTTAGGATTTATGTTTATTTTAAATTGCTAATATGAAAAGTAGCATTTCAGACGTGTATGATTGGAACATCATTGAAGAAAATAAAGATTAAACAAATTGTATACAGAGCATGCGAAATATTTCTGGGAAATTAATGTCAGTGAATGTGCAATTTTAAAAATTTCAGTGAAAAACTGCTCTTTTTAAAACTCATAAAAAAGCTTGAGGCGGATTTACAAAAGCATTCAAAGTAAAACAAAAGTGGGATCATAAATATAAAAATATCGAAAAAAAATTATGTTCATCGAGCTTGGTTGGGTTTTCATTGAAGCGGAGCTTTACGGAGGAGACCAATCACAGTGCTCGTAATGGTAGACCCAAAAAAATTTAAAAGCTGTGATCGGTCAGCTTCGCTCAGAGCAGATCAGTACAAATTCATCTTTAGTCACACATCAGTTGATTGAGGTGTTCTTTGGTTCTTGTCTAGAGACCGATGATGACACGTAATTTATTTGACCTATGAACCTACTTACGCTATCAACGCGTCAATTAAGAGCACTTATTAAAAAACGGCAAAGTGCGTGTCGGGCCACGCGCAATGTAGGGTTCCGTTTACACAGCTAACGTTATTATACTAATAGGCAAGTAATTTGGCTAGCAATAAAACTTACTTGGTTCTGTCGATACGAATGCGTTTTTTGGCGCAGTCGCCCATAATGTCTGCTTGCATTCGGTGCACTTCGGACTTGACGCGAGCGCAATGCCGAGCCGTCAGTATGAAGAGCACAAAGTTGATACAAGTTTGAAAACCCATAGGGATCACGAAGAATATGTAGTGAGGCCAGTCCAAACTCGAGTTCTGGGCTATAAATAAACATAGGCAACGGGATAAGACTTAATTTAGCTGAGTTACCGATAAAATCGAATTCAATTAAAAAGCCAGAATAATATAAATAGCATTTTTGGGGTGTTAACTGCGCAAATTACAGACAACTTTCTCTGTAAACACAGAGAAAGTTATTTAAAATCCATAAAATGCTATTTATATTTTTCCTGAAACAATGGCCCTTTTATGTTTTTACATAAGTTTTGATTATAATCAAAAATATCAATCGACGAGTATTAGGTACGGTAAACAATTTATATTGCTTCTTTTATCAGTAGGTACTGTAATGGATAGTGTGGAAATAGGCACACGAAAGCAACTAAAAAGTTTAATGTAATTGCTAAAATATTTTTTTAAATGTATTTATGAATAACTTACATTTACCAAACCAGCATGTTCCATTTCCTATGTTGACGTCGAGGTAGCGATTAACAGGATATATGTCTAGTAGGAACATTGTGAGCGTCATCAGCACAGAAACAGACCACGCATATAGAGAGTACCAGAGGAAGCGTCGTCGGTCGGACTGGGCTTTATGCAAAGTCTGAACTGATTGCATAGATCTGCAAGATAAAACAATAATAAAGTAGGTACCTTATATTGGAATGCCGACCTAAGCGAAAATATTCGTTATCCACGCATAAGGTCGTACGGCAAAATAAATTTTAAAAAATAAATATTGTACCTAGCCAGTACATTTATGAAAATCGAATGTATATTCGTAAAAATATTACTTTGTTGAAAAAAACTAGCATACTAGCTAATAAACTAGCTGTTCCCACGACTAGGCCCCTAAAATTAAGAAATAATTTCAAAAACAATATTTACGCTCTTTAACAAATAGAATAACTATAGAATATCTGATTATATAGACGACAAAAAAGCCTGGGACTGAATATGCTCCAACTCGCTCTATCAATAATAATTATCATTAATATTGTATTAAAAGTTAAGTACAAAGACATGAAAAAAACACAAACAATGAATTAAATTAAACTTAACTAAATTTGACGATTTTAAATGATCCAAGTGATTTCAACTGCATATTACTTATGAAAAGTGAACACGGAAATGCAATATTCATTCTTACGCCTATATGGTAGCAATCACTGTAAAAAATAGATACTGACTAGAAAAAATGAACAACAAAAAGATACTCATGACCTTCCACTCAAGCCAAATCTATAAATAAATTGTGTTTTGTTTAGTTACGTCTGTGGCTAAATATTGTCCAAACTATCCAATATTCCGTAGGTACTTTACGTTATTCCGTAGAGTGGAGTGGTCTGGCAATGACGCGATCTACGGGAATCGAGCATAGCGGAACTAACCCAATTAGAGCCTCGCCTGTTTTACAGCCCTAAGTGAAAATCTTCTATCTTGTCATTCTAATTACCAACTGCCGCAAATGTGTTCCTATGCTAATTAATGCCAGAACTTTGTCCTTTTTAATCCAAATCAACGCCGTAAATGAGGAGTTATAACTAGTTAGAGTTAGCACTTTATATATATATGCTATAGTGCTATAGTTAGCACTTCGTTTGTAAAATTGAGGTATAACAAATTCAATTTAATAATTCGGTTTATTTGACACCCCTTATTTAAAAACGAGCCAAGTGCATGTCGGGTCACGCGCAATGTAGGGTTTCGTAGTTAACTTTGAAAAATTATATGCGCATCAAAAACACGTGCTTTTTAATTACTTATATAATGAACTTAATCGGTACAAACATTTGGAAGGCGGTCAAGTTTATTTAGCTGTTCTTCCGTTAGGTCAAGAAAACAGGGATCAGCATAATCAAGGACAGGGAGAAGAAGAGATTGTGCAAGCGAAATTTTAGTAGCTTTTGGAAGAAAATTCCGCAACCTCCTAAGCGAACCCGCAGACGCAAATAGTTAACGGATTACATATTTAAGCTGTGGACCATGACATACCGCTATCCATCAAGATACCAAAATTTTTAACTGATTTGGAAAAGGGCACTGTAACGTTATAAAATTCTATTTGAGGAAGAGTTGACCAGTTTATTTTGATTAATGTGCGAGAGCTTCCCAAAATAATTACCTGCGTTTTTTTGATTGGTTGGACTTTAAGTCCATAGGCCTTGCTCCAGTCATTTATTTGAACTAAATTGTAATTGACTGACCTCACAGCTCAGTTGGTAGTAACTCTGCCTTCTGCGCTGTAGGTTGTGGGTTCGATCCCCACCCAGAGCAAACATTTGTGTGATGAACATAAATGTTTGTTCTGTGTCTGGGTGTTAATATGTATAATAAGTATGTATTTACAAAAAAACGTATTTAAGTATTCTATCAGTTATCTGGTTCCCATAGTACAAGCTTTGCTTAGTTTGGGGCTAGATGACGCTGTGTGCAAAGTCCCGCCAATATTTATTTATTTTATTTATTTAACTAAATTGTTATTAGTGGACGAAATGGCATTAGCTAGATTATCAAGAGAAGCTTGAGTATAAATTTGGAGATCGTCTTCATAAAGATGGTAGGGAGAAGTTATTTGATGTGATATAGAATTAATAAAATTAAAAAATAAAAGAAGTGATAAAAACGCCACCCTGTGGTACACCGGCTGACGTGCTACACCAAGACTAAAATAGCTCCTCAAGGCGTATACGCTGCTAGCACCCGTGGAAATAGCTGTGAAAATATATATTTTATACAAAAAATTGTTAGAACGGTTAGTGTAGTTTTGTTCGGTTTTTTATCGATTAACAAAACTGTTCAATAGAACTACTCTGGGAATAAACTCTGAAAGCTACACGACAGTTCCAAGACTTAAAAAGCAAACGTTTAAACAAACATGACATTGTTATTTGTATACTAACTTCGGAACAAAGGAATCAGATTCTGAAAATACATTTGAATAGGGTGGCGCCTGGTTTATTAAAGGTCGACCAACGATATGTACCTAAATAAAGACAAGAAACCTTTATGATGATGAGACACCCACTACCAAAAATGTCGGTAATATAATACAAGGTTTGTAATTTTAAGGCATACTTGGCAAACCGAAAGTCATGTCCATATCATATCATGATGGATGATGGTAAAATCCTACTAATATCATGAATGGAATTGTTTCAATCATGACGTTAAACCGCTTTGGATAAAACTTGTGTACTGTGGATAAAACTTAGAACAGACATCGGTCAGGACATTAAATATGTAGCATATTTATATAGGCTGTTTTTCATCCGCGTAGGCTACTTATGTACCACGCGAGCGAAGCTACGGGCGGAAGCTACTAATATAGATAAATAAAAGCTTTAGAGTTGTGTACTCTAATGCTCAAATTTCGTGGAACAATCTATCTATATCTATATTTCGGAGATCGAGTAGTCGTCGTGTGACATTGAAGTAACTTTCCGGTCTCGAACGTCATCTGTTAGCGAGTGTCATCGTTGGAAACGTCAAGTAGACATATTGTCACTGTCACTTGGGTAAGGTCAAGACAGAATGGCTGGATGGGTAGTTTTTTAGTGGAACGGAATGCCTGACGGTTGGGTCAGTCGGAGCTGGATTCATTCTTATTGCGACTGCCGGGCAGAGCACTAGCCCCACTCAGCCACTGTGTTGAACTTGCCACGTTTCCATACTTTTCATAATTATTAATCTTAGAATATCGAAGCAATCCCTTGTTTAAACTTTGTGAAACTGATTGTGTGTGATTGAGTAATAAACTACTACACTGTGAAGTCGTTATTTTACATTTCGAATCATGTCGGACACACCGGACGGCATGCCTCGGGAACCTTCCCCGTCATCAGATGTGGGATGCAACCCAGATCACCCACGTGAAGAAAATTGTAACGGTGAGCGAAATAACCTACAATTACCTAAAAAAAATAGTGACTCGGGTGAAGAACAATGGCGCTATCTTTTTGAGCAACAAAATCAAAATTTTATGGCACTACTGCAAGCTATAAAACAACCCGCATCTTCGAGCTCGATACGCCTGCCTGATTTTGACCCGGAGAAAAGAGAAATTGATGCCCGTGCTTGGATTACAACCGCAGACATGTGTGTAAGCGACCAACACCGTCAAGGACCAACGCTAATGATCGCTTTAAGCCGCGCACTCAAGGGCGAAGCATCATCCTGGCTGTCGTCTGTTTCATTTCGTGGCATGACGTGGGGCGATTTTAAGGACCTGTTTGTGGCAAGGTATGACTGTCCTGAAACTGCTGCTTCTTTTCTTATCAACATACGTGACAAGAAACCGAATGAAAATGAGTGCATAGCTTCTTATGCCGCTACCCTCATGACGTCGTTAATGGCAAGATGGAACGGAATGACTACAGAACAGATAGCGATTGCTACTGTTTTGGCTCATATCTCAAAGCAAGAGCCGCGTGTTCAGAGACTGGCTATAACGACTGACATAAAGACGCGCAACCACCTACAAAAGGAGTTGAAGGCTGTTTCTTTTCTGAAGAGAACTTACCCATCGAGCAACGAGCCAGATGGACCCGACGCAAAAAAGAACCGACCTAGTGGATCTACTGCGTCTATCAAATGCTACAACTGTGGAAAATTAGGCCATAGATCTTTTCAATGCCGCAACAAAGGAGATTTAAAGACGCAAGATGACCGTAAGACATCTACTTCGAGCAGCCAGTTTACAGTGAGATCAGACCGCATAACCTGCTTTCACTGCCGGGAGCAAGGTCACTACGCATCCGACTGCCCGCAGAGGAAGAACAAGGACCAAGGCGCTGGTGGTGCTGGAGCTGGTCCAGCCAAGGAGAAGCGAGTGGACGTGTGCATTGTGAATGCGCCTTCGGGTTCCCTGCGTCACTCTGGTGAGACATTCTCCTTTACGTACGATTCTGGGGCAGAGTGTTCGTTAATAAGAGACTCTGTTGCTTGTAAATTTAGTGGTAAGCGTATTTACGATAATGTAACGATGACTGGTATAGGACAAACATCTGTAGCTTCAACTATGCAAATTCTGACCAATGTAGAAATTGACAATATTAACTTTGAGGTTCTTCTTCATGCACTCCCTGACCATTGTTTACGACACAACATCATGATTGGACGCGAGGTTTTGGCTATTGGTTTGGTTGTGCACATGACAGCAGATAATGTACGTTTTGAAAAAATAAACATCGTCGAATCATGCGATGTACTCTCGAACGTTGGCATAGACCTTGACCTAATAGATACCGATGTTACCTCTGAATACAGACCTAGGTTGTTAGAAATTTTAGAGCGGTTTAAGCTTAGTTTCGTTACCGGTGTGCCCGCTTCACCTGCTTATACGGAACCAATGCAGATACGTCTCAAAGACCCACACAAGACGGTAAGTCGTCGTCCTTACCGGTTGACCCCAGATGAACGACAAGTAGTGAGAAGTAAGATCGACGAGTTACTCAAGGCTAAGGTTATTAGACCTAGTTCTTCTCCTTTTGCGAGCCCAATACTTTTAGTGAAGAAGAAAGATGGATCAGACAGAATGTGTGTTGATTATAGGGAGTTAAACGATAACACTATCGCTGATCGGTTTCCATTGCCACTCATATCGGATCAGATTGCTAGATTACATGGAGGGCACTTTTTCACCATCTTAGATTTAGCATCGGGATTTCATCAGATCCCCATCGAATCGGAGTCTATCGAGCGCACGGCATTCGTAACAACGGAAGGTCAGTTCGAGTACCTTACTTTACCCTTCGGATTGAAAAACTCACCATCAGTGTTTCAGCGAGCTCTGATGCGTGCTCTAGGTGATCTCGTGAACAAGTACGTAGTCGTGTACATGGATGACGTGCTAATTGTGGCTGGTAACATTGAAGAAGCGCTCGACAGACTACAGGTAGTACTCGAAGTTCTTTCTAAAAAGGGATTTTCCCTAAATCCCAAAAAGTGCGCTTTCCTGAAAGAAAAGGTAGAGTACCTGGGCTTTGAAGTCCAACAAGGACAAATTCGTCCAAACCCACGAAAGATAGTGGCACTTACTGCTTTACCGCCACCGAACACAGTTACTCAGTTGCGTCAGTTCATTGGGTTGGCATCGTATTTCCGTCAATTTGTTCCTAAATTCTCACAGCTTTTAGCGCCTTTGTATGCCTTAACGTCTGGTAATGGTAAAATAAACTGGGAGCCAAACCACGAGATAATAAGACAACAAGTCATTTCCATACTAACGAACGAGCCGGTATTGACGATTTACGATCCCAGTCTAGTGACCGAGCTACATACCGATGCAAGCGCAATCGGTTACGGAGCAGTTCTGGTTCAACTCAAAGAAGGTAAGCCTCATGTAGTTGCCTATTACAGCAAGCGTACGACAGCGGCAGAGTCTAAGTACCACTCATACGAGTTGGAAACTCTGGCGGTGGTGAATGCAGTCAAACACTTTCGGCAGTATTTACATGGACGCAAGTTCGATGTGGTGACTGACTGTAGTTCACTTCAATCAACGCGTAAGAAGCTTGACCTGACACCACGCGTACACAGGTGGTGGGCGTTTCTGCAAGGGTTGGAATTTGACATTGTTCATCGTAGTGGTAAACGCATGTCTCACGCCGATTTCTTCTCTAGAAACCCGTTGCCAGCCGAAAGCGAAGATTGTACTCCAAGCGTGGTTACGAAGGTAGACCCTAAACAGGTAAACTTAGCCGAAGTTACCAGCAGCTGGTTGATGGCAGAGCAGCAGAGAGACGTTGAACTTTCTCAATTAATGTTTGATCTAAAGGAAGGGAATGTTCCAGACGAGGTAACAAAGACCTACGAACTCCGTTCTGGTGTACTTCATCGAAAAATTCAAAGACACGGTAAGACCCGTTGTTTACCAATAATACCTAGGTCATTCCGTTGGTCTGTTATAAACAACGTGCACGAAGGTTTGCTGCATTTGGGATGGGAGAAGACACTCGAAAAGGTTTATGACTTGTACTGGTTCGAAAGCATGTCTAAATACGTTAGGAAATTTGTCGAGAACTGTGTTACATGCAACATCTCAAAAACCCACTCTGGTAAGGTACAGGCCGAAATGCACCCGATCCCGAAGATAGCAATCCCGTGGCACACTATCCACATCGATGCAACTGGAAAGCTTAGCGGTAAGAATGACAAGAAGGAATACGTCTTTGTGATTATAGATGCCTTCACTAAGTATGTGCTACTCCATCATACTCTGCACATTGATACAGCTAGCAGCATTAAAGCTCTTAAAGCTACTGTTGCTCTATTTGGAGCGCCGAGCCGCCTGATTGCTGACCAGGGTCGCTGCTTTGCTAGCAAGGAATTTAAGGACTACTGTGAGTCTGTTCACATCAAGCTACATTTAATAGCAACAGGTAGCTCACGAGCTAACGGCCAGGTTGAAAGGGTAATGAGTACTTTGAAGAATATGTTGACAGCCGTTGAAACCAGTTCACGTTCATGGCAAGATGCTCTACCCGATGTTCAGCTTGCTCTAAATTGTACAGCGAGTAGAGTGACTAAAGCCAGCCCACTGGAACTACTTATTGGTAAGGTTGCAAGGCCTCTAGATATTTTACTCGTTGGAGATGAAGAACCCCAGGTTGACATCGAGCAAGTAAGAGCCCAAGCTGTAGAGAATATAGAGAAAAGCGCTTCATATGATAAGGTACGATTTGACAAAACTAAAGCTAAAATAATACCATTTTCCGTTGGTGATTTTGTGCTGCTACAAAATGAAGAACGTAACCAAACCAAACTTGATCCTAAGTTTAGAGGTCCTTTCAAGGTAACAGAGGTACTAGAGGGTAATCGTTATGTTCTAAAAGCCCTAAACTCCAAACGAACTTACAAGTACGCCCACGATAGACTAAGACGAATGCCCACAAACGACGTTATTGGTGAGGATGACACGTCGATTGTAGCGAGTGGTGACCGAGATGTGAATCTGAGAGAAGGTGATGGGGATGGACCATCATGTAGTGTGAGGGAAGTTGATGGGGATGGACCATCATGTAGTGTGAGAATAGGTGATGGGGATGGACCATCATGTAGTGTACGGACACCGGAGAGAGGTGTAGCAGAGTCGCTGGACGGAAGCGACTAGACGATGTGGTATACGTAAGCTGGATGGAAGCTTTGCAGAGTTGCTAGATCGAGGCAACTAGACTGAATTGACATTGACTTTGATTATGACTTAAGATTAATTACAGACTTGTTAAAAATTTAATGAGTGCCTTGTTTAAGACGAGTGTAGAAGTTATTTTAGTACGATTTAGTTTGGAAGTCATAATTTGTTTTAATCGATGTAGATGTATTATGATCTGTTTGATTCGTTTCAATAAAGAAGTCCTTACTGATAAATGAAGTATTTACTGGCCCCCGAGGTCAGGAAAGACCGAGCAATAGACATATTACTTTGCGAACTTCTCTTTATTTCCAGAAACCTCACGCGAGGACGCGTGAGTGGTCATGATGGCCGTTTCGGAGATCGAGTAGTCGTCGTGTGACATTGAAGTAACTTTCCGGTCTCGAACGTCATCTGTTAGCGAGTGTCATCGTTGGAAACGTCAAGTAGACATATTGTCACTGTCACTTGGGTAAGGTCAAGACAGAATGGCTGGATGGGTAGTTTTTTAGTGGAACGGAATGCCTGACGGTTGGGTCAGTCGGAGCTGGATTCATTCTTATTGCGACTGCCGGGCAGAGCACTAGCCCCACTCAGCCACTGTGTTGAACTTGCCACGTTTCCATACTTTTCATAATTATTAATCTTAGAATATCGAAGCAATCCCTTGTTTAAACTTTGTGAAACTGATTGTGTGTGATTGAGTAATAAACTACTACACTGTGAAGTCGTTATTTTACATTTCGAATCATGTCGGACACACCGGACGGCATGCCTCGGGAACCTTCCCCGTCATATACATATAATAAAACTGTAGTGTGTGTTCAATTCTCTACATTGAATAAAAACTAAAAAAAATACTCCTAGGGGTCTTCATACAAGTAAGAAATTTTTGTATGTCTGTCTGTCTGTCTGTCTGTCTGTCCGTTGTCCGGCTTTCACGCAAAAACTACTGGACGGATTTTGATGAAACTTCTTTCGTTATATAGATATTAGTCATCGGCAACTTAAATGCTATAATTTTGGAAGATCGGGATACCAGATGTGGAACATAGCGGTCTGGGTCTGAGTAATCTACAATCATATACACCACTAGTTTTTAATTACCAATAAAAATAATAACCTATTGTCAGTGTCTGTTACTAATTAAATTTCAGTAGTTAAAACTTAAATTAAATAATTTAAAAGAATATTCTTAAAAAAACACAATATTTAGTTAACAATTTATCCATATGCACCTACCACATAGCTACTCATATTTTCACGATTCTATCCATTCATAAATAGCTCGCCGTCTCATTCGCGCGCACCGTATGCGCTGCGAACAGCATTTCATGTTGCCCACCCGCCCGATTTGTTAATTGACAATCGTGAAACAATGAAGTACCCTCAATGTGTAGAACAAGGCAACAATAACTAATCACTTCACTCAGAAAAAAGTAGGTAGATTGAAATACTTTTGCGACACTGAGACCAGTGCACATTGTGAGTTCACTGCGCGCGTCTTATCATATTTTATTTAGTGTTGTCGTTATTAACTTTTCTGCGAAGGAATATCAATACACGACGAGAGAGTATGCGCTCATGTTACGCGCGTACTTTTAAAAATGTGTGTGAAAATGTGAGTGCAGCATTACGAATGTATCGCGATTTGTACCCAAACAATCGACCACCAAATCATTCCAAGATGTCCAGCATTTACCAACGATTATTAGACCACGGCTTATTTACGTGCCGTCGCATGCGCAACTTCTACGATGACATCCACGAGTACATCGCAGAAGATCCTCGAAGGAGCACGCATGACGCGGCACGTCGCTTCGGTGTAAGATTAGGAAGATTAGGAAGATCACTTGGAAGATTAGGCGCTCTGCTGATTGCACCCGTACCACTACAAAAAAAACCAAGGAGCTTCAAGGTGTTGGAAAACCCTGATGCGAACATTTTGTTCTCGGACCTAAGCTGTCCTAAATAAAATTATTTTTAAAACAAATGTATTTTTTTTTTACTTTACGGTAGGTAGGTAATTACTAGGTACCTACCTATACCTACTACCTCTTGAATCCGTTACACGAGTGAGACATGGAGATGCCGTAGTTGGAAGGAAGGAGATGGAATGAGATAAGAGCGTCTTTGAATGGAGTGCGTACGAGATACGAGTATACGAGTATTTGTGTAGTATTTTCTAGTACTGTGACCATAAATTTGTGCCAATTTTCGGTTAAAAAGAAACCTCGATAACTTTGTGATAGTGTAATAATAAATCATGCTGACAATGCTCAGATCATAAGTAGCTTCTGCTGCAACGGTCATTTTATTTTTTTCGGTAGTTTAAAAATATTTGTGTATATGAGATATTAATATACTGCTTTAGGCAAAGTTGGTCAACATGCTGTCGACATTCAAATGAAAAGGAATAAAATAAAACCGGCTTCGTCATGCGTAGCGTGTCCGTGGGTTGCAATGGACACAATTATATACATATTCTTTTAAATCTGTCAACTTCATGCACGCTGTGTACACGGTACACTCAAACGTTTCAAAATGATGAAAAAAAAAACGATTTAAATCTATGCTATGCTACAGTTTAACCTAGTTGTGATTGTGGATTAATATTCGTGTATAGCGTGTGCGGCAGTGGAAATGTTGTCTCACGTTGTCAAACAAATGAAACCACGCAGCTAAAATGCGTTGCGTGCCCGTGTACAGCATGCTCCGCAGCGGGTTGGCGCCTTAATGGTAAAGTCATAGGACTACAATATAAAAGTTGCGGCATATTAAAATCCTGGCTACCAATGACTATCCTCACGGGGCCAGCAGCAGGACAACTTGCGTATATTCCGCGGATACCCATCTTCATTTAAGCCATACTTATTCAAAATCGTGGCTACCAATGACGCGAGCAGCAGGACAACTTGCGTATATTCCGCGGATACCCATCTTCATTTAAGCCATAGTTAAATTTAAAATAATCACATTTAGAAATGACTGTCGCCCAGCGAAGCGGGCACGGGTCAGCTAGTTTTAAGATTATAAATCGAAAAGTAAGCCAATCGTCATCAGTTGAAATGGAATATTTTTTTGTTTTTCCACAAAAAGCTTTGAAGACTCATAAAGTTACACGTTAGTTTAATTCTACCGACTTCACATTTATAATTTGACAGCAGATTGATTCTACAAGGTTGTACGGTTTTCCTTTAAGGGGCTCCCAGTCGACGATTGCTCTTTTTCGAAACGAAAAAAGAAATACTTCTGAACAAGCCGCATCTCCTATTTTTATAAGTATATTACTTCAGGTTCCTACCTAGATTTCTATTAAACTGAAAACATAATAGCAGAAACTTTTCACGATAAAGATATTATTTCAAAATGATACGTCTTAGAATTTATGATCGAAATATTTTATATACCTACTATTAAAATCAACTTGTGATTTATTGTTAAAGATAGGTAATATGTAGATCTAGATTTCTATTAGAATAGATTTTTGATAAGTAATTATACATAATTTATATCATTAATTTATTCGAAAAGCTAAGGCGGACCACGCGCCGACGTGTGTTTGTCGTCATTGCAGCGGTCGGTAGGATTATTTATCGAAGTGATTAAAGATGGGTACATCTTTATTCACATATACTATACATTATAAAATAGGAGATGTGGCTTGTTCACAAGTATTTCTTTTTTCGTTTCGAACAAAAATAATCGTCGACTGGGAGCGCCTTAAATGAATAAGGAAAAAAATAACCTGGTTATTCTCGGCATTAGCAAATATTAACACATCAAATACCTAAACATTACAGTCTCGGGTGACAAGCAACTCAAAACAAATTCCTAGATGAAGTTGAATTAAAACGAAGTTAGAATGCAAGAATTCACAAGGTAATCGGATAATGTTGGTGAATTATAAAACTTAATTATGCATGAAGCTTTTGAAAGAAAGGGAATGAAAATTAATGTAAATAAGACAGAAGTAATGGTTTTTGCAAAGGATGAATGTATAACAGTGTGTAATGTAATGATTGGTGGGGAAAGTGAATCAGTTTGTTTTCTTGGAAACTTTGTTTACGAGAAATGGAAAGCATGAGGATGATATTGAGAGGAGAGTGAATGCTGGAAATAAATGAATGGGGCTCTACCCACCTTTATGAGCAGTCGGGAAGTGTCCGAAAAGGCACGACTGGCAGTGCATAGGGGAGTGTTAGTGCCGACCTATGTATGACAGAAGAAGAATCAGAGTAGAAGAAATGCAGTAGAAATGAGAGCCTTAAAAAGTATGTTTGAGATAACCTTGAAAAAAAGAGTAAAAAATTGCGTGACAAGAGAACGTTGTAGAGTGAAAGAAGACGTAGTGATGAGGTTTGAGAAAGGGATGCTTAGATGATTTGGGCATGTAGAGAGAATGAATGAAGAAAGATGGTCAAATCGGAACGTTGGAAAGGAAAACCTGGGTGTATTTTCCTGGACCAAATTGGTGACGTTTTGAAAAAAGGCGAGGTCAATCATGAGCATCGCCCGCGGCAGCGATCAACGGTGTATTCGCCGATCTGCCGTTGATCGCGGTCGCGGGCGATGCTCATGATGAGGAGCATCTGAATTGTCTCGAAACGTCAGCAATACAAGAAAAAACGTGGTAATTAGCCGTATTTCTATTTAAAAAGCTGGTATGATTCACATATTAGCAATAAGTACCTAATCATTTTGAATGTTTGTATTGGATGTATCCGACTCACCTAAATGTCCACCATATGTCGATGCAAATGATGTTGAGCCAGTTGAACGCCGCCATGAAGCCGAAGTAAATGCAGTACCCTAGGTAAATAATTAAGCGTAAGTAATTGTTGAACACCGTTCGACGTTACTGCACGTTAGTTAGCGTCTAATTCTCGAGCTGTAGACAAGTCTATCCCACCAAAAACATTTTTATGTAGAGCGCTGGTTGTGGGCAATTTAACAACATTTTAATTTTCAAATAAACGGTTTATATTGAAAAAAATATTTAAACGACGATTTTTAAACAACATAGAATAGAGTATTTACCTACCTCTTAGAATAAGCAAAAAATATTGAAAAATATTTTTTTAAGACAAGCTTTTCTAAAATCTTTTTTTGAGCTAGAAATCGTTAAGGGGCTCCAAGTCGACGATTGCTCTTTTTCGAAACGAAAAAAGAAATACTTCTGAACAAGCCACATCTCCTATTTTTAAAAGTATATCATCCTATTTTTAAAGTACTTCAGGTTCCTACCTAGATTTATATTAGGCTGAAAACATAATAGCAGAAACTTTTCACGATAAAGATATTATTTCAAAATGATACGTTTTAGAATTTATGATCGAAATATTTTATATACCTACTATTAAAATCAACTTGTGATTTATTGTTAAAGATAGGTAATATGTAGATCTAGATTTCTATTAGAATAGATTTTTGATAAGTAATTATACATAATTTATATCATTAATTTATTCGAAAAGCAAAGGCGGACCACGCACCAACGTGTGTTTGTCGTCATTGCAGCGGTCGGTAGGATTATTTATCGAAGTGATTAAAGATGGGTACATACTTTATTCACATATACTATACATTATAAAATAGGAGATGTGGCTTGTTCAGAAGTATTTCTTTTTTCGTTTCGAACAAAAACAATCGTCGACTGGGAGCGCCTTAACACGAATCACTATCGTATCGACAACGTAATGTCTAAATGTCAAAGCTGATACTTTTAAAATACAAAAAGTGTAAGTTATTATATTTGGATGTAACGATCGTGCCACAGAGCAGCGCGCTATCTCACCTGTCACATAATATTATTACTTTGTCATTGGAACTTGACAGGTAATCGAACTATTTACAAAGGAGTTCCTTTGAGAGTTTCCGTTGAACAGCTCCTTACTCCTTCATCAGATCAGCTCGCTGTCACCATATTATTATTATTATATCGTCACTAGAACTAAAGTAGTATGCAAAATGTCAGCTCAATCGGACACTAACAAATATGTTCGTAAAACAGTTTGCAATTTGTTTAAGTTACAAACAAACACAGAAACCTTCTTGCGTCCTGTCAGTCACAGGCGTTTTTCTAGAGCCGCAGTTTGAAATTTTTCGATTCAACCACCCCATCTCTAATAGTGAGGATGCGAGGGCCAACTCACTAGTTATGTACTTATACGCCCCGCTGCCAAATATGGTTATCAGTTTGGTACGTACCAAGCAAAGTGCAGATCTCATGGTTGGGAACATGAGAGTGATAAACTCTCGCCAGGCAGCAAAAGGCGAACATCATCATGCTGATGTGGCAGATCAGCGTGCGGCCGTGAAGATTGCGCAGCTCCGGCAGACAGCAGTACACGATTAGCGTCAATGCAAGGCACACGGTTGAAATGGTGGTTCGCTATAACACAGAATGTCTTGGTTAATAAGTCGTACGTAATTTATCATTTTATTTTTGAAAATGTTTTGAATTAAAATTATAGTTAGACGTAGCTCTACCATAGTAGGTATTTTATTTAAACCAAAGTCACAAATTAATTCATCAAAACAACTTTTTCTACAAACCATACTTAGATAGGCACCTATGCCATCATTTATAATATTGTACTACTACCTCTGCCAACTCTACAAACCCCATGGCTGTAAAAATATTATGTTATGGTGATAATGATAATATCCGAAATAATACTTAATCATTTACTCTTTGTAAACAAGGCACTGGTGTAGATTCAGTTGGCACCGAGCTAATCCTAAAATAAAATTAAAACAATTTCGCTCTTATTCCTTTACTTTAAAGTCTAAATTAGAGTAACCTATAAATGGACGAATTCTTAAATTTAGAATATTATTAAAATAAGGTTTTTTTTTATTTTTTTGTCGTATATTTCGGATGTGCTAAAAAAAATAAGAAAGTCAAAATATCACTTTGGTCAGCACCTTTTTATATGCTGACTAAATTTACGTAAAAAACCGTTAAATTACTTAAAACTAGCCTACGTTTTAAAACTGTCATCCTGAGGTTACGCGAATTGAGACTTTAACGTAATAGATATATATAACGATCCTTTTATTCCCAAATTGTAAAATGGACACAACATAATCGCCACCTACTCTAATTTAGACTTTAACGTAAAGGAATAGGAGCGAAATTGTTAAAATTTTATTTTAGGAAATTTTAGGATTAGCTCGTTGGCAACAGAATCGACACCACTGTAAATGATCTGATTGATTACGCATTCCACACAACGATGCATTCTATAATATTCATAGCTTATTTAGTATTTTTAGATGTGCGTCTCGTAGTCTGGGCCTAAAAGGTAGGAAATGAAAGTAGATCATGAATTTACAAAAGTAGTACCTAAAATTTCACAAACAAAAAAAATAGATTACATAAATATCTACATTAGATTCTGTTAAATGAGCTTATCGTATATTCTTTAATATATTTTACAGTGAATCGCTAAGATTTTATTGAAATTAAATAATACACTTTCACCCTTGAATTTTCGTATGTGACGAGAGAATGACCGCACAGCTTTTTACCTGAAAGTATGGGTAGAGAGTATGAAGTGGGTAGTAAGCTACTTCTAGGTACCTACCTAAATTTTAGGTACTACTTTTGCAAATTCATGACCTACTTTAATTTCCTATCTTTTAGGCCCAGACTACGAGACGCAGATCTAAAAATAAACTTAGATAAAAACATAAAACGAGGTAAAATATGGTTACTCACCACAAAAGACAAATTGAAGTTTTTACTTTGCTGTGGCCTGATGAAACAGATGAAAGCGGTGAAATAGATATCGCCGCCGGGACAGTGTCTGCTATCGACGGATTCGAAGCAGTAATCGTCGTTGGTGATGAGAGAGGATTCCATTAAACCGTCCTTCGTGAGATTGTGGTAGTCTGACTCTAGAGAGCGGTTCAACATCGACCTCCCATCTGCACATTTCAGTCCATGTCTGAAGCCTAGAACATCTAGTACTACAAACAAAATAAAACGGTACAGTACATTTTATGGTCATTGCATAAAAAATATGTGAGTTACTAAACATAAAGTAGGCATTTTCCCAATGAGTACGTCACAACGGGAACCCGAACCAGATAGTGATTTCCGTAAAAATATAGATAGGTAAGTACGTAGGTACTTGTAGCTTGTGTACTGCGTATAATATTTATGTTTGGAACTTCTTATTTTTAGGGTTCCGTACCCAAAGGGTAAAAACAGGACCATATTACTAAGACTTCGCTGTCCGTCTGTCACAAGGCTGTATTTCATTATAGCACCAGCTTTCCTGGTGAGTTGTTACCATAACACCTATCTAAGAACATGCACCAATCAAATCAAAACCCATCACTGAAAACCGCATTAAAATTGGACCAGTGGTGTTGGAGATAAATGGTAACATTGGTTTGCCCACACAAACATCCTCTCACCCCAAACGCATATACCGTCTCCACACCTTCGCGGGTGGTGAAAGAAACATAATGCACATCGAAGAGCTCCTTGTACCTACTCGTGAGTAATAAGTATGAAACAGCTAGGTAGGTAGGTACTATTATTAGCATGACTCCCTTTTGCAGAAATTATAATGAAATATGGTCATAAATATTTGTGCAACTAAGTAGGTAGGTACTTACTAGTGTTCCAATTTTTTTAAGGACGTCAAGCAAATGCAACAATTGCTTACCTCCAATTCCATATTGCTTCAAAGGGTCCATGTACAAGCTAACGTCAAAATGTATGTTTTCATCATTAGGTACACAATAGCTCGTAATACTGCCACATTCACGTATCTTGAAATGTTTTCCAAAAGAACAGCATTTTCTTACGCAGTACGCGCCATAAGAGCCACAGTCACGGGTACATACGCGGGCCACCAGCCCTCGTTTTCCAAACTCCCGGTCTACGCACCACTCTCCTTGTGGGGATAATTTACTAACTAAACCACTCTTCTTGATAACACTCAAACTACTCCCTTTTAATTCTAACAAATAGAGATCCTCGCTCAATTCTACCCCGTATTCATTCTTGCAGTGCAATCCATTATCCACTGCATATATAACATCACTGCTTCCGTTCAAACTCTTCACTAACCAATCGTCGCTGCTCTCCAGATCACTATTTTTGCACAAATGTCCAACAGCGTCGTAGCTCTGTCCTACTGGACAACATTTTCGAATGTATTCTATGGATATATTGGTTTTAGATAATATGACAGTCTCAGTTTGATTGCAAGTTAAGGCTACTACTTCAGAAACGTTAGGTTTCACCGATCCATTTCTGTATTCTAAGATCAGTTTGTCGTAGCACTGGTCTAACACATCATATAATTGGCTATTCATCTTCGTTGTGAGATGCACAGCGCGTAGCTTGTCGCAGGATTCGCTTTCAGGCATGCCGCTCTCTACTGATATACCATCGCCAATTACAAGGGGTGCATTTGAGATGTTGTAATACATTTCAATACTTCTACGATCCATGCACTCAAAGTGTTCACCAAATTCTAACACATTAATATGTATCAGACTGTGATCACGGGAACAACACTTGCGGAAGACCGGTGTCTCACCGCAGACACTCGCACACACGTATACACAGACAAAGATTAAAAGCCACATGTTTTAAATATTTACGAAAGTCTCTGAGCGTTCGGTTTATTCAGTACAGGTGGTGGGTGTCGATCTTGGCCAGCATTGTTTATGTGAGTCGGTGTACGCGGCGTGCGCTTTAGCCGGTGGCGGCAACGGAGTGATGCCGAATTGCAGAATCTGCTCCGCTCACACGCTTTGGCCGGCTTGTAAATTTAATTCTATTCAATGTACATGATGCAAATAAATAAATCAATAAATCCAAACCAGTCGTGACCACAACGACACGAATTTTTCAAAAACATTATCAATAATCGGTTTAGAAATAAAGTGCACGTCTACCCGCACGGAACAATGACGTTACGATAAAAAGTGATAGAAAATGAAATTATGACTATTTTCATTGTTCAAATTAACCATATAAGACGACTGTTCTTCAAGAAGTAGATCTAGTCCAGTCATTAAACAGGGTGTATTAAGACTACTCCTAAAAACTGAAAAAGTATTCAGACCATAATTCTAATTACAAAAAAAATACTTGCCAATTTAGGGGCGTTTTTTAAGGTTTGAAATAAAAAATGCCTCTATAAAATGCTTTGATACATTTTTTGTAACAAGACCAGATAAAAGATATAGCGACCAAAAGAAAATTTGTACCAAAATTTTTATCGATTTTTATATGTAAAATCGTTATTTTTCATTCTATGACTAAAATTTATAGAGTTAAAATTGAAGAGAATTTATAGTAAGATTTTTTTTTTTATTAAATTTTCTGTGCGTTCAATGGTTTGCCAGATAAACCATTAAAACCAACAGCACTCTTCTTTACAAGATGGCTGTCTGACAGATCTCTGACAGATGCAACCCCAAATGTAACTTTTCAATGGACTAACTATCTATGATAAATAGATAGCCATAAACTAACTTCCCAATGTTATGTTTTTATTTGCAATGGCTATTTCACAGTATGAAAAATAAAGTGTTGTTGATAATAAATAATCTATGTAAATGATGCCTTATGGACTAATATGCGTTATGGAGTAAAATAACTTGAAAATAAACAATAATTTATTATAAAAACCCATAATTGCGTTAGTCATTAAAAATACCCATAGGCGTTTAAAAATAGTTAATTTTACTATTTATAAACGCCAGTCACGTGACACAAAACGGTGAGGGTGATGGTGAACGGTGGTAGAATCGACAATGACGTAAGATAGTTGTCAATATGTCTTCGCCTGCCTTAAAAAAAATACGTTTGTTTACTTGTTGACAAGCATGTGACATCACAGAAACTAGTGCGACGCCAATTGCATTAAAGTAGCGTTATTGCGAGTTATTTAATTTAAATTTTTAGGGTCAATTCTTAACAGAATTGAAAGTAATATTTGACAGTCACTACTGAATAATTAAAAATTGTTTTTAAGGGGCTCCCAGTCGACAATTGCTCTTTTTCGAAACGAAAAAAGAAATACTTCTGAACAAGCCACATCTCCGATTTTTATAAGTATATTACTTCAGGTTCCTACCTAGATTTCTATTAAGCTGAAAACATAATAGCAGAAACTTTTCACGATAAAGATATTATTTCAAAATGATACGTTTTAGAATTTATGATCGTAATATTTTATATACCTACTATTAAAATCAACTTGTGATTTATTGTTAAAGATAGGAAATATGTAGATCTAGATTTCTATTAGAATAGATTTTTGATAAGTAATTATAAATAATTTATATCATTAATTTATTCAAAAAGCTAAGGCGGAGCACGCGCTGACGTGTGTTTGTCGTCATTGCAGCGGTCGGTAGGATTATTTATCGAAGTGATTAAAGATGGGTACATCTTTATTCACATATACTACACATTATAAAATAGGAGATGTGGCTTGTTCACAAGTATTTATTTTTTCGTTTTGAACAAAAACAATCGTGGACTGGGAGCGCCTTAAAATCTTGTCAAATAGCCTATTAGTTATAATCTCTTTGGCACCGGAAATCATCATACATAATCATAAACATGAATTTCCTCTTTCGACAATGACATGTCACATGCACTCAAATAATAAAGTCAAAAAAATATAAAAGCTTATAATAGGTAATCTAATCTTAAAGTACATACATTATCGCTCTAACAACTTATGTCTAAAATTATGAAGTACATCGTAAATTACTCAAGCATCACGTCATTCAAATTCAACAAAAAAAACCGGCCAAGTACGTGTCGGGCCACGCCCAATGTAGGGTTTCGTAGTTTAGTCACGTGAGCGTAAAGTGAAAAATGTATTTACTGTTCATTAGTTCTTGCAGTAACCAAACGGCCAAGTAACACATTTTGACAGTAGATTTACCCTCGTATTCAAGAACGACACTATGAGAACACGCACCCACAGTGGACGAAATCTTTTTTCGTAAACATCACTTTATGTGTTGAGCGGCACTATGGCGCACGCTACCGTGTGCCTTTAGAGCTCAACTTTGGCTAGAGGCACACGACAATGTGCCTCTAGTCACACTATGCAGTGTCGCACAACACGTAAAGTGATTTTTATGAAAAAAGATATCGTCCACTGTGGGTGCGTGTTCTCATAGTGTTGTTCTTGAATACGAGGGTTAGACACTTGGCTCTACCATAGGGCTGATAACTTTTAGGCAGTGCGAGTTTTTGTTGGTTCTGATTTATGATTAGATAATAAAATCCTCTATAATTAGCCACTGATTTATACGTACCGTACAAAAAGGTTACGATATGGGAAAATAATACATTCAAAGTATTTATATTGGTTTTTATTATACCTAGGTAGTTACTATCTAACTTAGTAAAAGCTCTTACAAAACACTTAAATACCCATCATATCTCCTCGTATCAAAACCCTTACGAATTAAATTTGACTTGCAGAGTTGGCACATAAATTACTTATAATAAAATTATATCTATTAAAAATAGTGGACGTATAAGATATAATAGGTAAAGCTTACAACTGAAAAGATATATATAAATAGGTAAACTGTAATCTGGTACCAAACTTCAGTGTTTTTTAAGTACCTATTATGTGGACTATAAAATAGTTTTTGATTTGATATAAATAATTATATAGAAACTATTTAAATCAAACTGGAGAAACCATTATAATATCAATTGGTAAACATTACATCATATTAATAAGTGGTACATAATGCATGCCTTAAACTTACCTACCTATGCTCTATAAATTATACATGATTAGGTATCTACTCGTATACCAGTTTAAGAGACATCGCACATTGTCGTGTCACTTTATTATAATTTTTCCATTATACGAGTAAGGTTTGCTAAAAACATGCTGTAGATAAGTATAAACTATGATTTTAAAGCGGATCTACGGGGTTAGAAACTTTGGCCTGTTTTAAAAGCCGTTCGATGAGATAACCGAAAGTGTAGATCAGAAATATCTCATGTGATGTGATGAAACGCAGACACTTTTTAAAATGTTAACATATTATTCAATATCTATTTATGTTTACTTCGGGGTCAGAGAGAGTAGATTTGTTACCTCTTTTATTACACAATAACCGTGTTTTTGAACACTTAAAGGCAAAACAAGCAGATGGCCATGCTATAGAAAGAAAGAGAGAAAAAAAAATGTACAAAAATAAAAAAAACCGGCCTAGTGCATATCGAACCACGCGCAATGTAGGGTTTCGTAATTTATACAACAAACAATGTTTTTGAAGTAATTTAAAATGATATTTGTGATAAATTTTTATTAGTACTTGATATTTGTACTAAATTTTTATTTTCTCAGTTGGTCGCTGATTTCTTTCCATGACAGTTTTCCTTTTCAATTAATTATATGTGCTACTACCGTGAATTTTTTTACATTTCAAAACCAATAGATTAGCTGGTTTCCAATATACTCTATTACCAATAGTTTGACTCTAACAAAAATTAAAGCTTAATATTTCACAAATGGATCCCTTAATCAAAAAGTTGTTTTCACAACCCAAAGACCTATCCAATTATACTCCACACCAAGGGGTACTCAACCCAAACACCTATCCAATTATACTCCACACCAAGGGGTACTACGCAAGAAAAAATTAAAAATAATATTTTTTCAAGTTTTTTTGTACCACTATCGGCGTGACTAATATGCCAAGCTAAACTTGAAGCTAGACGGACGGATGGACATGGCGAAACTATAAGGGTTTCTTGTAGACTACGGAACCCTAAAAAAGGACGTGGTTTAAATACACAATCTTACGGTTCCCCCTATTTATATTTTATTGTTCGGATATTAATGTAGGTAATTTTAATTTATAACGAATTTAATGGCACCCGCAGCTTTTGACAACCATGTTTTTGTATTTGCGCAAAATCACGTTGGAATCGTCAGTGTAGTAGAGAACAGATATTGGAGATAGCTTGATGGGTGCGCAAGATGGCTTTGGAACCTGTTGAAAGATTTTTTGATTTAGACACAAGCGTAACGGACCTTTGGAATTTTCATTTTATATTTGTACAATTCAAGTCTGATCCAAATATGTTTATTGTTTCAAATTATCTATACCACGTTCCACAATCAAAGATCTTTTTTGTAAATCAAGGGGATACCAGTGCAAAAAATTTAATATAAAATTGTGCAATCCGTAATCTGATGTTAGATCGTTGTTTTCCTTATTTTAAAGAATAAAATGTCGTGCAATTATTTTTCTACAACTGGAAATAAGTCAATAACTCCAAATATTTTGTGCAAACGGGATTTTTTTCTTAACATTCGTGTTCCACTTCAATTTTTGAATTTGATGTATTTCTCTGAGTAATGGCTAATTACTAGTAATTTTTTTAAGTTTTACGCGAGTGAAACCGTGAGGCACAGTTAAAGACCTACAATGAATGTTGAGAATCAAATGAAATGTTTGAGAATCACTGGAATTACACTTTGAAATTTACTTTTCGTGACATTACTTTGTATACAAAAAAGATATCTGCCTATGGAACGTGGTATAGATACTCTTTCGTCTACTGATATTTTAAGAATCATCTGTAATTATAAAATTAGAAAATCATGTTAAATTATAGTAGGTAGTTACTTACCTTTGTGGGATTAAGAAGATGTACCAAAGTCTGAACTATAGCGTGATTCGTGGCATTTTTATGTGCGTTCAGAGGGAAGTTACACTCGCCACTACAATAGAACGCTCCGTAGCCATCGGGCGCTATGATCCAATCCTGGGACAACAAACACCAAATTAGATATCCGAACTTTATTAGATATCAAAAAAATATACATATTTTTCTAACATACCTGCCACTCTAAATCCTTGAAGCTAACGTACAACGTTTGAATTTCGCAACTTCTCGTAGTCCAATGCGATGTATCTATAATTAGAAACGATCCATAAAAATTATGAAATTAATGTCAAAAATTATATTCATATTCTACTATTACCACTACTATTACTGTGTAGGTAATATATTTTGGAAAATTTTCAAAAAAACATCAAGCACTACTGCGGAAAGACCCCAAGAAAGAAAGTTTTTTCTTAACTTTCCCTAAAGACAGTAAATCTAAACTTTCCCCTAAAGAAAGACCTCAAAAGAACACAAATAAATTCCATGTTCCAACGGTTTATTTGTTTTATTATAAGTTGTTTTGACTAATAATAAATAAAAAATGTTATAATCATATAAAATGTTATCTGAGGATAATTAAATGTTTTTTACTGTTGCACATTGAAACACATTAAAAAGTCATCGTTTATTTTTTTAATTGCTGCAAAAACAAGCACGTGACTGCATAATATTTTCTCATAACTCCAGCCGCTTTGTATATAATGACCCTCTGAAAAAATTTGCTTTGTATATTGATGAAGAGCTTTTAAAGAATAGTATTCACGACTCACCAGTCAAAGGATTTCTCAAGTAGTTCTCAGAGTATCCATGCGCTCGCCACCGCCTCGCCTCCCTCTTACGTCGGGCGCCGGCATCTGAGGTCCCGAGCTTAGGTCCGTTCTTGAAGAAAGCTACGAGGAACGGCTGTTTGCCTTCCGAAACAACACCTCGAGGCTCCTCCAGGCCAATCTCTTCAGGTTTTACGTTGCGCTCTGATAAATTTATTTATTTATGTTAAAACAACTCTTACTTTTATTTTGCTATTATTTTAAACTAGCTGACCCTTGCCCGCTTCGCTGTGCGTAAGACATTTCTAATACCATCGCGGACTTTTTTATAGACGTTTTTAAGGTGTACAATACTGTAGTACATTATCTTGATATATCTCGTGGGGTTCAGCCAAGCGTTTGCAATGTAAGCGCAAAAAAATGTGTTTATTTACGACATCACATTAGAAACCTCTAAAATTATCAGTGTTTCTCTACTATATTATGCATGTATTATACATATAAACCTTCCTCTTGAATCACTCTATCTATTAAAAAAACCGCATCAAAATCCGTTGCGTAGTTTTAAAGATTTAAGCATACATAGGGATATAGGGACAGAGAAAGCGACTTTGTTTTATACTATGTAGTGAAGCGGTCCCCAACTTACCTATTTATTTTTTATTTATAATTAGAACGGATTAACCACATATGTAACAAAATGTAGCATTTTAAGGCCCGGCTCACACTCACACACGTATTTCAATGATTTTCAGGTACCGATTTAAAAACCAGGAATCACAATTGTGAGGATATAATGATAAAAAATTACTGATAATATATTCATCTTTAATAGTAGATAATAAAAACTGGCCAGTTCTATACAATATTTTCAAAAAAATACGTTTTTACCGTCGCAAGAACCGCTGAAAATGTCGAAAAATGGGGTCTGGTTAGGTACCAATATCTTTAGACCCACAGCATATTTTTATTTGAAAATAATACGAAATTGTAGATTTTATATTTCTCTATACCGCGTGGCATTATCTTGTTTTCAAATAATTTACTTTTTCATTTATGAACAATATAAAATGCAATAAAACTTCTCCATACATTTTTTCCATACAAAACTCACATTCACCTCAAGTCGGCACGTCAGTTAGCGCTCAGACGCGCTCGGGGAAGCACGTCCACGTCACATTTTTCTTCGAATTTAGAGGAGGTCTTACATAATGGTATACCAGGGTAAAATACTGGACATGCAAAACTAATGATAACATTTGTATAATATATTGCCTTGAAGAATTTAGTGCAAGCCACACAGATGAAGGTTAGGTACAATGCATGATTTGTTGAAAGAGTTGGATGGTTTTTTTTTGTAGAAGATGCGTTTCATCGAGTTTGGTTTCGAAACAATATGATAATAGTATACGGTTTTACCTTTTTGCATACGTCGCGTCGGAGCAAAATCGAAATAAGCCGATGTTTCGTATTTGATTGTTATTTTACTAAAAATATTAAATTTCAGGAAAATGTGAACCTGGTTGTGTCCCTAATTAATAATAAATAATAAAAGCTTTTATTTCCTTGCACAATATAAAATTAACTTAAATATGTATCTATGCATAGGTATATAAAATTATGTGTAAGGACCGCTTTCAGCGGTAAAAGCCTCCTCCAGCTCTATCCATTTTTCCCGATCTCTAGCGGCTCTGCTCCATGTTTTGCCTGCTACTTTCACGATGTCATCATCCCATCGCATAGCAGGCCTTCCTCTTCTTCGTTTTTTATGTATTGGGTCCCAATTCATAATTATTTTAGATCACCTCTCATTTTGTAATCTTTGTATGTGCCCGGCCTATTTCCATTTTAGTGATAATACTTTCTGGACAACGTCTTTTGCTGTGGTTTTTGAAGTGTCCCTAATTAGTCCTATTAAATAAATATAAATGTTGATTTGATACATTTCTGTTTTGAAATGAAAGTTCTAAGGTACCATGATCCTTACCTGTATCGTTTAGACCCAATCTACCCTATATTACCAAGCGTGTTTTTTTATACATGGATGGAAAAAAATGATACTTTATCTATAATTGGATTTAGAAAAATTACATAAATTTCAGATTATGAATATAATTTATAATTATTATTTATCTACCTTTAATATTATAAATCTAAAAGTTTGTGCGGATGTTAAGTATGTTTGGATGTTTGTACCTCAATCAGACCTAAACGACTAAACGGATGAAATTGAAATTTATAATTTTTCTTTTATACACGATCTGGGTGATATATATGGATTCTTTATTGTAGAGATATAGAACACGACCAGCCGTAACAAGCGAACAGGGAAGAGAGACTGACATCGACAGATTATCTCTGGTCATCTTAGGCTACTTATACAATATCTCACAAGTTAAGTTTACTACACACGAGCAGTTCCAACAAAAAAAAGAAACCGAGTTGCGTTGCGAGAATTGGCTTTTTATTTTCATTTTTACAAGTTGTTTTTGATGGCATATACTAAAGTTTAAGTACATGATGCAAATAATTAAATATTTAAAAAAAAATAAAGTGTCCTGAAAAATTGTTTAATTCTAAATACTGAAAGTGCTCTTTAGTGTTTCGTAGTTTACAAAAAACCCTTATAGTTTTGTCATTTCGTCCATTCGTCCGCAGCTTAGCTTAGATACTCTTAGTACTAGAAAGCTGTAATTTGGCATGAATATACATTAGTCACGCCGACAATGTGGTAGAAATAAATACATATTTTCAGATGTTTTTTTTTCTCGCATACTCTCCATGTCTTTGAATAGGTCTTAAAAAGTATTGCAGGTTTGAGATGTCATTTAGTACAAATACAATGGAAAATATGAATTTTTAAAAAGAGCTGGTCATCTCTTTTTACAAATTCATATTTGATTTTTCTGGAAAGAAAATATTATGGAGGGTTATTTAGTAAAGTTTTACAATAAATGTTTAATTCCAGAACTTGTTGACCCTCGCTACGCGCGGTCTATGGATCTTCGAGATCATAGCTCGCACACAATATTCAAAAGCATACCTACATATTTTATCAGTATTTCACTTTCAAAACTTTCTGTGAGTGGTACTCGAAACGTTGACGGTGCCGTCATCGATTTTAGATGACAATAAGTTTTTTTATTAAAAATATATTTTTTAAATCAAGCTTTTGTAATGTCTAGTGCTCTAGTTCTCGTCAAGATAAAAATAACGAGCCCAAACGCGACGTGGTTATGTTGTGTAGTTGAGGAGTTCCGATGGCTACATCCGACCTCCATCATCAGACCAGCTCGCTAGTACCATAATTTTACATTGTCATTGAGATTGATAGGTATGCAAAGTTTTGCCTCAATTCGACTATTTAGTGAAGGGTTCCGTTGAACAGCTCCTGACTCCATCATCAGATCAGCTCGCTGTCACCATAATTATGTATGAAAAATTTCAGCTCAATCGATTGGGGATAACTGCTTAAAATTAAGTTGCAAGATTCCACCTTATCAAACATACATACATAAATATGTACATAAACTGCAAGTTAAATAAGAGCTTGTAAAAAAACGATACTTACCGTTTTGTCATAATGTATTTTATTAGTAGGTACCTAACAAATATTTTTTGCACAGTCAAATATTAGTAACTGTGTAGTAGCACTTTACGATTTGTAACCTGTCTTATAATATATATTAATTTTTTCTATATTTATTTTCTTTTTGTCAAGTGCAACCTATAAAATTATTAAGTACATACCTACCTATACAAATATGACATACCTATTGCACCAAATATTTTCAAGTATCAAGACTAGTTATTTAGTCTTGGTAAATGAAGTGTGAAGTAGCTTCAATGTGTGCGTTTGCACTATTCTTAGTGTGCGGCCACAGAATACGGCCGAGTACAAAAAATGCGAGCTGTCATAAATTTAACAGCAACCTTAAATAATCATAGAATTAAAACTATCGTGGTTGTTAATCATTTTAAATAGAAATACGGCTAATTACCACGTTTTTACTTGTATTGCTGACGTTTCGAGACAATTCAGATGCTCTTCATCATGAGCAACGCCCGCGACCGCGATCAACGGCAGATCGGCGAATACTACGGTTCATAGCCCGCTCCGCCCGAGCCGAAAGCAGCGCCGGTGATCGAGTCGTATCCTGTGCGTCATCGGAATCACTCGAAACTTCTGACACGCTACCCGCATTTCTACTCGAGTCGTGAACATAAGGCCGCATACACACTGCACTCACAGTATCACTCTCCGGACAAGACACAAAACTTTCAGAAGGGGTGGTGGAATTCAGTAAGGGTTTCCATGATGGTGAAATGCCCCATCCGCGGTCTCGGTTAAAATTAGGATGCTTATTGATCTCAATCGCTTCTCGTATCTTTCGTGGGACGAAGAACTTCTCTCTCGCTAGGACCAAAGTCTTATCAAAACGTAGATAATGCGACGAGTTTGAGATCAAAGCATGTTCCGCAACCGCTGACTTTTCCACATCCAGGTTTCTCACACTCCTGATGTGTTCGGTTAATCTTGCCGAGATATTGCGCTTGGTTTCTCCTATGTAACTTTTGCCACAGTCACATGGTATGCTGTAAACCCCAGGCACATTTAGAGGATCCTTGTCTTTGGGTGAGCGCAACAATTGTCTTAGCTGACTTGGAGGCCGAAAAATCGGTTTGATGCCATATTTTTGCCGTAAGTAATGACCTATCTTGTCTGTTACCCCCTTTATAAAAGGAAGGTAGACCGGAGAACGCTCCACGACAGATGGACGTCTACGCTCATTCGCCTTCATCACTTGAGAATACTCGCGCCACCCATATCCATTTCTCTCTAACACCGTTCTTACGTGCTCCAACTCAGACTCCACATGATGATGATCACACAAAGTGAGGGCCCGATTGATCAGTGTTCTGGGCACGGAGAGGAGATGCATGGGATGGTGATGAGAGTTCGCGTGTAAATATTGATCTGTGTGTGTTGGCTTCCTGTAGACGGAGTGTGATAAACCACCACACTCATCACGCATCACACGCACATCTAAGAAGGGCAAGGTTCCATTTGTTTCCCTTTCCGTAGTGAATTGTATTTTTGGATGGATAGAGTTCAAGTGATCCAAAAACTTCACTAACCCATCCTCAGTAATGATGGCAAACACAAGTAAAAACGTGGTAATTAGCCGTATTTCTATCTTAAATAATCAATTTACAAACTAACAAAGATTGCGAGGTAGATAAAATGTAGAATTTTGACGAAGTGAATAAATATAAAATTAATGCAAAATAAAAAAACTTAAAGAAGGTTTTCTGTCACGGTACCCTTCAGAATGCTTATAGAAAACACACTTTGCTGGTTAAAAACTACTCTTATATTATCACCTTTGCGATTATCTAAGACAAAATTATCAAAAAGGTGGAACCCATCTTTTGTAGAAAAAATCACCAAATTCTCCATACAAAAGACTTCAACGCGCTTCACCTTTTTCAACAATTTCCTAAATCTTACATTTTGAAGCCAAAAATACAGGACATTATTGATATTTTGTCATGATGTTATGGATTATTATGGCTGGTAAAATCTAGCAGTTTTAGTTAGCCAGGTCATGTAAAAACTAGTTATCATAGATATCTATAGGTATCTATAGGTTGTATTGTTTTATTTTTTTGTTGATGGGCTTGACTGATTCTATTGTCTTTTGATAATAGTAGATCGTAAATAAAAATAAAATAAATAAATATTGGTGGACATTTCGCACATTGCCATCTAGCCACAAACTAAGCATAGCTTGTACTATGGGAACCAGATTACTGATAGAATACTTATATACTTTTCTTTTATAAAATTTTTGCTACATTATTAATAAATAAATAATAAATAAATATTGGTGGATATTTTACACATCGCCATCTAGCCCCAAACTAAGCAAAGCTTGTACTATGGGAACCAGATAACTGATAGAATACTTATATACTCATAACATACTCATAATATACTCATAACATACAGCGCTGAAGGCAGAGTTACTACCAACTGAGCTGTGAGGCTGTATTACACCTAGACACAGAACAAACATCTATGTTTATCACACAAATGTTTGTCCCGGGTGGGAATCGAACCCACAACCTACAGCACAGAAAGCAGAGTACTACCAACTGAGCTGTGAGGCCAGTACCTCTCATTACTCACCAGGTTGTGAGTGAGGGTGCATGGTGATGAAAAATCCTCGGTTATCAGCCGGAGACGTCAGCCACATTGACAGCGCCTTCGTTACATTTAGCTCCAGCCATCCCTCCGCCCCTGCACTGGTATTCACTCTTGCTACTTCTTCTAATTGTAAACTCCTGTAAACAAGTATAGATTATATTAATTAGGTATGAAAAAAAATAAAAACTTGAGAGGTGTCAAGGGACACCCGGATGGAACGAAGTTCTTTTCGATTAATTAGTGAAGGAATTGTAATAAAATTTTATTTCTTTTAAGTTAAAATAATATGTTTTTTATTATTATCAAATATAATGTAATATAAACTTAATCAGTAGGCTCAATTTTTGTCAATCTAGCTAGTTAGATGAGAAACAAACGCAAAGCAAATAAATAGGTAAGTACCTACCTTCCTAAGTAGATACCACCTACCAACTAATGATGTTTTGGTAATCTCCTACTTGCACAATAAGTCGTTTATTAGTTTACAGTTATGTTGTACTGAACACAAAATAACGTGGGACAAGGGAAGGGGAATCAACTTTGACCTCGACCTCGACCTCGACCTCGACCTCGACCTCGACCTCGACCCGACCTCGACCCGACCTCGACCCGACCTCGACCCGACCTCGACCCGACCTCGACCCGACCTCGACCCGACCTCGACCCGACCTCGACCCGACATCGACCCCACCTCGACCCCACCTCGACCCCACCTCGACCCCACCTCGACCCCACCTCGACCCCACCTCGACCCCACCTCGACCCCACCTCGAACCCTTTCACAACGCGCGATAAGGAACTTCGTTCCAAAAACAATTATAACGCTTGTAAAAAGTGACAATGTGTGTTGTGGTAGTGTGATTTCGGCAATATTATCAGCTGACCACTTGATCCTTATCAGCACGAGCGTACGCAAAGCTTTAAACGGGAATTAAATTATTATGCCCTTTTAAGTTATGCGATAATTATTATTATACATAAGTGTCCCAAAAGATGTTTCAAGCTGAAGTCCAGAGGTAGAGCACCCTTAGAGGTACCCAACTCATCCCCATGTAAGTTCCTCGATATCTGGTAGTTTTCGAGTTATAGTGTTTTTTTTTATCAAATTTTATCTACCTCAGGACCTCAGGACTTCCGCTTGGCACATTTTTTTTCGAAAACTCTTGTTTATGCTTATAATAAAGTTATGCTAAAGTGATGGATTATTATGCGTGATTCGATTATGCTTAATTTTATTATGCCTCATCTAATCATACATATATTTTTATACGATTAAAGATTTATGCCAAAAGTAAAAATATAAATATACCTATAGGTACTTACCCTAAATTATCCACGCTAAGCACCCGATGAGCGACAACCGTGTACAAACTAGTAGGGTCCTCGCTTTGGGTAGGCGACTGATGCAGCCTTAATTCAGCTGTGAGAAGCGCAGATGCATCACCCGGAGTTCCCGCCACTTCGAACCAAACGTGCCTGCCGTGTCCGTGTCGTAATGCACCGAGGTGGTGTCCTGAAAACAGTTTTAATATATTTTTAGATACTATTTGAAGTAAAATGATTTTTCAAACTATAGTGATTAGTAGACATAACTATTTGATTTTGACACGGGCGCGGCGCGACTATGGCTATTGTAACATAGTCGAAACGTCGGAAAAGTAAATTAAAGGTAATTACGTGATAAAGACCCGTGTCAAAATCAAATAGTTATATCTGAAGTAACCTTTCTAACATACGCAGGTTCGTATTTTTAATTATTCACCAGTCTCCAGTCTCCAAACGAAAAGGTAGATACTTACAGCCTCAAGTCCTATAGGTATTTGGTTAGGTACCTATTCATTATAAGTAAGAAGCAGTTTTAGGTACTACCATATCTACCAATGCCATAATATACATAATATTTAAATAAATAATCAATTGTATTAAATTATGACACGCGTTAAAAATTAAAGGTTGAGTCCACCAGGTGTGTGGTCGTTCGACGAGCTAATCTGACACCGACTGCAGGTGTCTAAGAGAGCAAAAATTAATAATTCATACATATGTAGGTACCTATTTCCATGTATTGTTTTGCATATATTTAATACTAGCGACCCGCCCCGGCTTCGCACGGGTAGCATGTTATTATACATATAAACATTCCTCCTGAATCACTCTATCTATTAAAAAAAACCGCATCAGAATCTGTTGTGTAGTTTTAAAGATATAAGCAAACATACATACATACGCGGGAAGCGGAAAGCGACTTTGCTTTATACTATGTAGTGATAATTTATAGAATACAAGCTTTTACCCGTGATTTCGTCCGCGTATATTCAGGAAATCGATTTTTGACAATTGAAATTCTTGAAAATTAATAGAAAGTTTTGGTAAAAAAGTAGCCTATATGTTCATCCCAAGACTTTCTGGTTTCTAACTGGTTTCCTCACGATGTTTTCCTTCACCATTTTGAGCACGTGTTTTGATGCGCATATAAATTTAGCAATTTATTTTAATATAGCCGAATTGCTATCATTGCTATAAAATTAGAGTCAAATAAGACGCGGTCGCGTAACGGGTCTTTTTATGATTTCATACAAACGTCTTTCTCTATTTCCTCACTGCCACTAGACCATAAGGGTCCAGTCAAAGCAGCAAGTATATGTTTTGCATTGCATCCTAACATCACGGTTACCTAAATAAATGTTTGCATTAGCAGTAGTTTTGTTATGTGTGCACGACTTTTTGAGCGTAAGTATTAGCTATTTATACTGTGGTAGTAAGTTCCTTCCTAAGTAGGCATTATAATTCTGCAAATAAACAAGGAATGCTATTGTTAAGTACCTACTCGTACAACAATGTTAGAAGCGTTTTTCCTCGAATGATTGTTAGTGTGTACCAAACCAAACTAAATACATTACATTACACCATACTATTTTATTAGCATCAGAAGTTTGACGTTCATTTATGAATTTACATGCATTATTAAATCAAGTAGGTACCTACTTACTAGAATTAATAACTAACTTGGTAGGTACCTAGGCAACTATAGTTGCCTAGGTACCATTTTGTCAAATTTGACTATTTATCAATTACCTACTTTTGTTGTAACTGTAACTAGATACTGTAACTGTACCTAGGTAATTAAAGTACCTACTAATCTATAGGATCTTTTCGTTTTGCATTTAACAGAACTAGCTCAACTTCGTCAAAACAATCTTCACCGTAGCTAATACTGAAAAATAATTGTACCTTTGTATTAGGTTGATGTATAAAGTAAGTTAAGTAAGTACCTACAATGGGTGGTCTTATCTCAAAGAGAGACTAAGAAACTGAATAACCGGTAGACTCCAATTATCTATTTTATCTTTATCCGAAGCTGGCGCCGCCGAAGCCAGCTCTCATCCCTCCGGTGGTATGCCGACAATAATTTTATTATTACTAAAGGACCAGTGAGTCATTTTGGACCTCCTACCTACCTGCGATCGGTACTACTAAAGCCGAATTCCAATCTCTTGCTTCGACCATTTAATTGTTAGAAACAAGAGTTTTTTTATCAGTAAACATCTAAAGAATGAAATTTAAATTAAAGCCAGCCATGGCTTCATTTAAATAAAAACTTTGTCAAAATCAAACATGAGAATTAGTAGTAGCTGTAGCTGTAGTAGGTACAAAGTAGGTACCTAAAAATATAAGGCAGGTACTTAAATATTATTTACAAGGTACCTACACTATAAAATATAGTATTGTAGTACTTATGTAGGTACCTATGAATAATAATTTACAACCAATTTATGATTTTTAGGTACCTACCTACCTAAGTTGGATGGCCAGAATAAATGAAACTGCCGTTCCGATGCCGATGCGAACATCTCGTAAGTTACTCGCAGGTCATATACCTAAGCATACAAGTAAACAAATCTATTTGAGACGAAGTGCGCATGAACTGCGAGATAGATTGTTGATATAATACCAACATAGGTACGTTTTTAACTAGGATATTATTACCTAGAATAGAACCGATAATAAAATAGAGAAACTAATATAATCATGTTAGTAGGTACTAACTTTTGCTTTGGAAGGTCATGATGAGGTCGCTTTCATCGATTGCTTGCTGTTCGTCTCCCGTGAGGGCCATCTCGGAGCTGCGCGTCGGGCGCGCCTGTTCGTGCTCCTCAGCCAGCTGCTTGTATACATCCAGAAGAAAACTAGGCGCCGATCGGTCCAGAGGGGGCGCGCGCGCTCGTCGCGGCCGCTCCCCGAGACCAAGCAGCTCTAATATCTCCACCTCAACCACCTTCCGCTCGTCCCGTGTCATCGAGTGATGTATTATAGTCTGATCCACCCCGTTGTCGATGTATAACCCGGATAGGGCCGCTTGAGCCGCGACAGTAAACAATGCTATGCACGCGCATCGCCACGCAGACCGCACGCCTGCCATGTTCGTCGCAAGAATGCGAGCTGGGCGCTGCGCTGGACTCGCGAGTACTGAGGCGCGCGGCGGGATCAGCCGGTGAACCTGCCCACTCAAGGTAGACCGCTAGCTACCGACGACGCACCGCCCGCCGCTTACATACCTACATACTCTCTTCAAACTTCATTCGTTCGCTTCATTAAACACGATACGGCCAGACGGACACGTCAGACCCGCGCTAATAATCATCTCAATTCGCGTGCAGCGGATGCATAATATACTCGTATGATTCTTAGCACATATTATAGTAATGAATGATACACGGTCATTTACTAATCAGCTGTGCTTTTGCTTGGTTTAGGATTCTCAAACTTTTTCTACAAGCCAGCAGATCTTTTGCGTAAGCTGACTAATAATCGTAATCGGCTGCAACTGTATAAATCCGTTGTCTTTTAAGCGTCATTAAAGCGGATTTCGATTACCAGTCAGCTTACGCAATAAGGCTGTTGTAGGTCTCTTGCGACAAAAAAAATGATTTTGTTATAACATGTTTGACGATAAGATTTGAAGAGTGCAACGAAGTCCGTTCAACAAAACTAGACTGCATTGTTTGCCACGGCAAAACATCCCCGAGATCGTTTTTTTCCGTCCATGCATTGTGACACGAATATTTACCTACATATGATATTATTTAATAAGAAAACAGAACTAGCTCTTATTAAATAAGAGCTTTATCTTTAAAAGCTAAATCACTATCTGAACAACGTAAAAAGCTGCCCGCATAATATACCTTTTTTTTTTGACAGAGAAATATGTAATCTTTTACAACAAATGCACCGTCTGCTTTTCTGTATATTTACTTGAAATGAAAATATATAATTTAAAAATCAATTGGGGTGCCACTAAGTCCTCTTAATAATTCATGATATTTCGCAGAAAAGTTGCTCATGAGAAAAATAATCCAAAATATTGGATTTCCTTAAAGGTTTGATGTAGATCTTTTAAGAAACAGAACTAAACTCCTCAAAGTAGAAAAGATACTATAAAGTCCTCAAAAAATCGTTTTAATATTTAAATGAACAAACGTAAACTTACACAAAATTATAGTCTACCTATACTAGTGTCTATTTACGATAAGGTCTTAAAACTATACAGCAGGTAAAACTAATCTATCTATTACCTAAAATCAAATATTTTATTAAAAATAGTAGTAGTATAGTAGCTAGATAGATAGGTATTGCATACTGCTTTTTTTCAAATAATAATCCTTCAACCTACAAAAAAACCAGCAAAGTGCGAGTCGGACTTCACGCACCTTTGCGTGCGGAACCCTAAAAAAAGGATCGAAAGGTTAGTTAGTAGTCACGTATTTTTTGTCTGGTTTTATGAAAGTGTTGTCTAATCTATCATATTATTAAAGGTACCATTATTTCGTCCCACTCATGTTACTATTATTTTTACTATATCCAACTCAAAAATATGTATTATTACTAACGTATTTACTACAATCGTGTACTTACAACTAAGCTATTGTACCATACAATACAATTAACTTAATAATTAAAAGATAACAACTTTCACAAATGTGTTCTGCATGAAAACTAGGATTTTTATATATTTTTTAATAAACTATGATGGAGAACTAAGACTTAAATTATATTATGACAAAAAATTATAATGAATTATAAATTGACTTTATCGTAATACCGAAATAATCATAAAAACTTATGTTGATCAACTGCTAACACAAAGTTAAAGTTTGTTATCTATTCAAAACATAGTTGTACAAGACTACTATTATATATTCTGAGGATGATATCTGACATCTAGTAGCATAAAAATTGCTATGTCAAAAGTTTGTGATGTCATCATGACGCATTTTGTTATGAAAATTTGAATAAGAGATATTGAAAATAACATCTGGCCTATTTTGTAATCAGGGCTGTGTGGCCAGGTGTTTCGTGAAATTTATTTGTAACTAATGCAATTATTTTTATAAGTTTAAGTCCCAGTCTCTTTGTGTTAAATAACATAATTTATTTACGCAATAATGGGCATTACTGTATTACTAAGATATATACGAATTATACAACTAATTCTTAACTACTTCACATACTTTTCCATAAACTTTTTATGGAACTCTGATCTCAGCGAGTCATTAATAAACGAGTTCAATTTTTTCTCTGGTTCAGAGCGGGCACAGTTCTTGAACACAACATCATCATCCCAACGCCTCTTCACCTGTAAAAAAAAAACATTTTTAAAACAAAATTATTATTGTGTTGGATAGTGTCAAAATATAAGTCACTTTCAATTGCAAAATATAATCTATTTATGTCAATTTAATCTTTATTCCATGGACTATGCATTCTGAGGTCTGAGCTTTGATTAGAATACTAGATATGAAACCTCAGACATAGGTGCAATAGCACTATAAGTCACAAATAAAAAAGGCTGCAGGCTATTTTTTAAAGTTACAATAAAATTAGTTAAAAAACAGACCAAGTGCGTGTCAGGCCACGCATAGTGTAGGGTTTCAAAGTGTACACAGCTAACAACGTTAAAGTAATTTTCAATGATATTTTGCACTAAATTGTTATTATTACTTCTCTAAATACATTTTTTTAGTTCTTTTAAAAAGATTTTACTGTACTACTTTGTCGGCGTAACTAATAATGTACATTCATACCAAATTACAACTTTCTAGCACTAAGAGCCTCTGAGCTATTTTGCAGATGGACTGGCGGACAGCAAGGCAAAACAATAAGGATTTCTTATAGACTACGAAACCCTAATAAAAAGCTATGTTTACAAACCTTCAAATCATTTTTCTGTCCTGCAGCTGAATAATTCAACAAAGGATTTCCTGACAATATATTCTCCATTCTTATTCTTTCTTCTTCTTGTTTCCTTTCTGCCTCCTAAAAAAGAAATTGTTAGCAGATGAACAGATAATCAAAATATACATCTTCTTCATTTATTTAGTTTATTACGCTAATATTAAAATAAATAAATATATAAATAAATATTGGTGGACATTTCACACAGGGCCATCTAGCCCCAAACTAAGCAAAGCTTGTACTATGGGAACCAGATAACTGATAGAATACTTTTATACTTTGTTTGCTGTAAATACATTATTATTATACATGTTAACACCCAGACACAGAACAAACATCTATGTTCATCACACAAACGTTTATCCCGGGTGGGGATCGAACCCACAACCTACAGCGCAGAAGGCAGAGCTACTACCAACTGAACTGTGAGACATCAGACTTTATAAGAAATCTCAAAATTAAGCATAACGGTAAAGAACTATGTATTCAAGCTACTGTGTCCCACAGTTTCATCAGTGATAACTATGGTATTATTTTTTAGCTAAGTTTAAACTACTTTTTATTAAAATAAAAACACTATCACTCAGGGATGATGTAAATAATTTTTAGAATCAGATCAAAGTAGTTCCAGATAATTATTAATCCTAAATACATAATGGCAAACAAATTTTACCTATGTTCTATAGTAAATATTAAAATTATGATGGTGTGGTGGCACAACTAGAAACCCACAGTAATATGCCAAATATAGCTCAACTGTATAATGTCCCCATATTTATGGGGACATTAAAGTCAACTTAAAAATTTTTTGTTATAAAAAATAATAATAATAATAATAAATAGGATCATGACTGTAATCCCCAAGTATGGTAGACATCCCTCTCAAATCTTCAGACTCTTAGATCCTTTGAAGATGTCTAGTGGGGGTAGTCAGAGGCACGTCCAAACATTATATTTGGAACATACCCACATTTTGCAGTAGTTAGCATTCCATATGTGACAGGTTGCAAGCCCATCACCGCTTATAAGAACACTAACTGGTTTCCTCACGATGTTTTCCTTCACCGTTGTAAGCACGTGTTTTTGATGCGCATATAAATTTTCGAACAGAAAAATCCATTGATGTACGCCAGTATTCGAACCCACGACTATCAGATTGAAATTCGAGGTACATCCCACTCGACCAACTCTTTTTATTTCTCATTTTATTATTACACCATCAGTTGTTTACAACAGTATCTACCTTTTTGGCTTGCTCAATAGCTCGCTCTTTTTTAATTTTGTTCAGTTCTGCTAATAGAGCTGCAGTGTCATCATCAGAGTCATCTGAATCTGAGGAGTCTCCTTCAAGGGGATCATCTGCATCCAAACTAGCAGCTGGCACTTGATCAATTTTGGCACGTTTAGGAATTGGCTCATTCTGTCTTCTGCTGCCTGTAGATTTAATATCCTTCTCCCTGTCATCTAACTCTTTACGGAAATCACGAGCGCGCAGCTCATCTGTTGTTCCTTGACCTTGTTCTCTGTAAAATCAAGAATTAATTTTAAATATGTCAAACATACCATAAAAACAGGATTTTTGTCAAAAAAAATATTAATGAATAAGGGCCTTGCATCTATTTCAGATATAACTCATTTACACCATGAGAGTTTTATGTTTCAAACATGGTAATAATTGAAAATACAAAGCATGTTACCAAGTCATTGCCATTAAAAAGTCAATTTTAAATTTAACTTCAGAGCTAGAATATTACACATTACAATGTAAGTCAATTTACTATATGTAATAAACATGAAACTTGCATGGTGTAAAACTGCATCAAGTGGAAACTTTAACATAATTATCACAATGCAAGTCTAAGACATGAGAGCTAGCTTGGGGGAGAAACAACAAGAGGTACCTACATAACATCAAAAAAATAGGGTAAGCAGGCAGTAAACAAGGGATCTTCATATTTTATTAGATTATTTTACCTGTATTTCAGTTTAGTGTGACCAGGAAGATCTCTACTGGAATACTGTCGAGATATAGCACTCAAATCTTTCTCGCCCCGTCCTTGGCCACCTCTAGCAGGATCGAATGTGGGCCTTGCTGCTGTAGTCATCTTTCAGCTCTGTTCTCTTGTTAAAAACACTTTAGAAAAGGCTGCAATGTAATGAACACCGAACAAGGAACAAAATTTAAAAGTATTTAGACAGATCTATAAAACTTTAACGTAGTAGCTATGGTACGTTACCTATACTTATATGCTCTTTGGTTACCTAGACGAAAAAACGAAAACAATATTTTTTTTATGCACTGACTTCTGAGTGTGTGCTGGCTGCTGGCTGTGCTTGTGCTTGTGTGTGCGCCTTGTGCTGAAATGTGCTGCTGCTGACAGCTGCTGTTTGACAGATGCTATTTCCAAGATTAAAATGGCAGTCGAGCTGGTCAGAGTACCTACTTATATGCTCTGTGGGAGTCTGGGAGTACCCTTACCTCTAGGTCGGACAGGCTGACAGGCAGGATCGGTTTTTATCGGCTTTTCTATCCTGCCGCAGGATAGAAAAGCCGATACGATACGATCATACGATACGATACGACAAGTCAAAGTCAGCCAAAGTGAGTGAATGATAATAAATTTGAACATAGAATTATGTACTCTTTGGTTGGTTCAACAATTAGAACCACTGGTTCTAAAATAATGTTCTAAATTCTAATTGTTTTTTTTTTTTTTTTAATCTTTATTTATTTAATAGGGCTTTGGTCGACAACGACTATGTCACCCCAGTAAAAAAAAAACTAAACACCACAACTCTATTAGTAACTACGTAGGTAATTGTACATTAATTAAAAAACCTACCTAATAACATAACAAAAATATTTATAAAATCCAAACCTATCTATCCCGTTCCAGCGATGAGATATATAATCTATATAGTATTTTGGCCTCGACAGATAGCGGCGAGGCCAAAATACTATTACATGTGCCTATATTATTTCCAACCAACTGAGAATTTTGTCGTAGAACCGCATTCCGTACACATTCCGTCAGGACGTGATGTACGTCTTCCAAAATACCGCAATCTATACAATTTGGAGTGTTTGATACTTTCATTAAAAATTTGAATTTATTTGACGGAATGTGTCCGGCACGCAGTCGAAGTAATCCAACAATTAATTTCCTTTCTGCGCTTAGCCTCTCGAACCACGGGAGACGAGGAGGTTCGCATTGGATCGTCTTGTACCAGATTCCTTTAATACGTGAGCGTTCATTAAAATATTCGTCCCATATTTGACGGCATATCTTTTTGACTTTATATAATACTTCAGAATGAGATGGTATGTAACTGTAAGGTATGCCGTCGCATATGGCTTGTCGCGCTGCTCGATCTGCCTCCTCGTTGCCTGTGATTCCAATGTGAGACGGTATCCACTGAATCACAATAGATTTATTAGACGCGAGAATTTTGTATATGGTATCTAAAATAGTGTAGGCTATCGGAAGACCCCGACAACTTGAGGTCAACCGAGACACATGTAAGAGTGCACTTTTTGAGTCTGATAAAATAACAAATCTATTGTGATTCACTGACTGAACATATGATAAAGATTCCGAAATGGCTACCAGTTCCGTATGCATCACGGATATACAATCGCTTTTTATTTGGAATTTAGTACTTAATTCTGCCTGAGGGTCATAAAACGCAGCCCCTGATCCAGACTCATCCTTAGAACCATCCGTATAAATTTTATAAAACGTATTATACATTTGATTTAGAAACGAATTGCAATGATTTTTTAAAGCTACCGCATTAAGTAACTTTTTGGCAATATTTACACCTTCGATGTTGGTTTTGATACTTTCCGACAAATCAAAATGAGTGATCCATGTATCCAACGAATGTAAAAGTAGCTTACTCGTTGAATAAATAGAATTATTATTAAGCTCTTTATGAACAATTGACAGCATAGGCAATTTCTTACGACTCCAATAATAATGATCACAAAGGTTAGTTAATTGTTCTATTACCTTGATAGTTATGTTGTTTTCAAAAGATCTAGCCCGCAACCAATATTTGCCTGCAAGGTAGTATCTACGGATGTTTAATGGCGGTAAGCATAACTCACTTTCCATGACGTGTATGGGAGTACTTTTAATAAACCCTCCTATAACACGCATAGCCTGGTTCTGTAGGATGTCTAGTTTCCTTAAATGACTTTTTGCACTATTATCATAGAGAAAGCTACAATAGTCTAATCTACTTCGAATTATTGAAATGTATAATCGTCTGAGGTGTGTTGGATGTATCCCCCAATTTCCCCCCGCCAGAACTTTAATTACATTTATAAATCTACTAACTTTACTACAAATTTCGTTAATATGCCTACCCCACTTCAAACTTCTGTCCAGCCACAAACCGAGGTATCTTACACTATCTACCTCTTCTATTATATTGGTTTCATTTATAGTCAAACTAATGTTATTACTTCGCCTGCCTCTGTTGAACACACACATTTTTGTTTTCCTGTAAGAGATGCTTAATCCAAGTACTTCAATGAGTTTGCAGAACTTATTCAAAGCATTTTGAGTATCGGTTATAGCAACTGCAATGTCTCTGTTTGAGCTATATAGAACAAAGTCATCGGCATATTGAGAAATAAATACTGGAAGATGGATGTTATGGCAGATCTTAATAGTTGCTACATTAAATAACAGAGGGGACAATGGGTCCCCCTGAGCTATGCCCATCCCTGTAGATCGACTAAGTGAATCCCCAAGATTGTGGCAAAAGAACTTAATAGTAAGAATTCTTTCATGTAGAAACTCCCACAAATAATTGCATAAAGAAGCTCCCACCCCAAGGCTGTCTAAAATATGCAAAAGGCTAGAAATATTAACATTATTATAAGCGCCCTCAATGTCCACAAAGCAGCCGACCGTAGGAAGACCATTCGTGAATCCGATCTGAACCCGGGACACTATTCTAGATAGGTTATCTAAACAAGATCGAGCTCTTCTGAACCCAATTGTTTCCATAGAAAAAAGATCATTCTTTTCTAAAAACCAATCGAGTCTACGAGTTATTATGGTATGAAATACCTTACAGGGACACGCAAGTAAAGCTATTGGTCTAATACCTCCTGATAACTGATTTCCTTGCCCTGGCTTTGGTACAGGAATAATATTTGACTGTTTCCATTGTTTAGGAACAAAACTCGCAGACAAAAATCTATTATATAAGTCCACTAGTACTACGATACGACAAGTCAAAGTCAGCCAAAGTGAGTGAATGATAATAAATTTGAACATAGAATTATGTACTCTTTGGTTGGTTCAACAATTAGAACCACTGGTTCTAAAATAATGTTCTAAATTCTAATTGTTCTCAAGTCGTTCTCTATTGTGAGTCAGATTGTTGTTCACAGACTTCACAGTTCATCAGTTCAGTTCAATCCAACAATCCAACCAGCTTGATGATGACGTTCGTCGTAGTTCAGTTCATTGCTTCATTCATATTCATACACAAAGAGCATATACATACTCATACATAGTTCATTTTTCGTTCGTTCGTTTCACGTAAATTTTAGGTGTCAGTGTGGTGTGCTGGTGTGAAGTGAATTTTGATAATTTTTTGCTTGCATTGCAGAGATATTATATTGAAGTACAACAGAAAATAGAAATACTTGAATGTTTTAACAAATCGGCTTTACATCATTGAACTACCAAAAATTATGTAAGTTTGTGCAAATTTACTTTGCATCAACTAGCCACGAACCGACGAACCTCAACTCGAGCTAGCCGCGCTGCGCCCGTCCCGTCCGTCAGTACGAGTCATCCGATCCGTCTCTTTACCCTGTATAACCCCGTACGCCATTTTGTTGCATGCATTAAAATTCGTCATAGTTTTTACAGCAGGCAGCGGAAACCAAAAAAATACTAGATTCTCTTACTTTGTCGTAAGTTAGGTTACCTAAGTTCGTTCTGTCTATGGCATTTATTTTTCAGAATGGCCGAAGATTTTGATGTAGAGGCTATGCTTGAAGCCCCATACGTTAAGTCGGTAAGTTAGATTAATTTATCATTTCGTAAACAAATTTCAGTATGTCTCAGTTAAAATTAGTTGGTTTGTTCATATCTTAGAATTTACTTGTACCTATTACAAAAATAGATTTACTAATGATTCTAAATTTGAAACATTGGACTGTTTGAGAATACATAGGTTTTAGTATCTATTTTATGTGTCATGACCATACACAAAAACCTGATATTACTAACCAACCAAGGTATTATTTATTGCAGATAGGAAGTTCTCCCATCTAAGTAATGGACAGACCAACTAAACTGGCAATATACAACAACCTATGTTTTATTTTACAATTTTGATGCCTTTACTTAGGACTTAGTTAAGATACTAGGCTATGGTTGAAGTGTTTGATCATCACATCCGAGAATTTGTTTGAATAATTTTGATACATAATCAATTTAAGAGCTAGAGTGATAAACACTGTAGCTCTTAAATTAGTACTTTTAAAAATATTATAAAAAAAAATACTGTTTTTAAACAAACTTTTAACAATTACTAGAATCATGTTTTCAACAGTGAGAAAAGACATATTTTCCATAGTAACCTTTTTTTAGTTCTTTATATACATATTAATTAGGGGCCTTTGGAAACTTTTATGTTCGATTATTCTAAGATTGGTATTTTTACATGGGTAAATAAAGCAGAAATTGCTGAAAACTTGACAAAACAGTACTAAAATGTCTTCTTTCAAATTTAAGCCAGATAAAAAGGTATGACAAACATCATGATTGCAGTCCGGCTCCTTCACTAAAATATGTAATATGATCAAAACTTAGGTACAATTAAATTATGAATCTATGCCTATAGGTACTGTGAAATATTTTATCAGCATGTTGGTTATTTTGTTGGCACTACTACAAAGATTTTTTAACAACTTATCTTGTGTTAGTAATATTGTAGATTATTTTAGTAATTAATACAACATCTATTATTTTATTTGGTATAAAATATCATGAGAGTACTTACTTTTATGTAACATAATAGTTATAAAATCTTTGGAAAGTGCATAGAAAAATAAAACAAAACTACATTTGGGAATCATTTCTTGTATTTATAGAACTTTGTGGTAATAGTCCAGCATACATCACCAACCTGAACAAACAGAGAGGTATCAATATAATATAACTTTTTATTACTTTTTTAAATCTAAATATAGATGATATTTGTTTTTATAAAGAGCTAAAGTTATTTTGAATAAGAAAGTATTAAATTTCATTAAATATTTTTGAAAAAGACCATACTCTGATGGGTCATAAATCTTTTACAGAAATATTCCTGTTGATGTTATCCATAGTCAGTGGTGCATCTATAGTCAGAGGTACGATGGGTAAGTTTTAGGTGCTGCAACCACGACTCGGATGAACATTGGTTGCAAAATAGCAACCATCACCTAATTCATTTGTGTTATTTCATAAGTGATGTTTGAAAAATTATCATGGTTGAAATTTCACAAATGTAAGAGAACTGTTATTATAATTAAACTAATGCATTTTTATTTATTCACTCGGCGTGTGTTGCTGTGGCGCTGCTTCTACCTTGTGCTTTGTGTGACAGGAAAACACTACCTCGTCCAAGCATCGCTCCGACAAGTATTCCGATAAGCACAAAGACAGGAATCGTGATGATAGTAGAAGGTAAGATCAATTTCTGTAATATTATTTTCTACAAACTAATAATAACCAGGGAGTTTGTGTGTCGCCTTCTTTTTTAAAATACTTAATAAATCTACGCGAGTAAAGTCTTATAGTTATTTACTTACGAATAGAATCTAAATAACTGTAATTTTTGTTAATAAATTTAATTAAAACCATTTTTTATTTTCAGGCGCAGTCGGTCAAGGGACAAAAGGAGGTCTAGGGACAAGGACTCGCGTCGCTCAAGAGACCGAGATGATAAAAAGGATAGGGAGCGCGATCGGGAGAAAGACCGCAGGGACAGGGGGGATAGAGACAAAGACAAGGGCGAAAAGGACAATAAGGGGCATAAAGACCGTGACCGCGAGCGAGATAGAGAACGGGATAAGGATAAAAGGCGCAGCCGGGACAAAGAGCGTAGCGAACGCAGCAAGGAAAAGGAACATATAGCTCGAGAACGAAGCCGCGATGGTCCACCTCGAAAAGAAAAGAGCATTGAGAGAGACCCCGCAAATGAGTATCGTTCTAAATCACGCGGCTTGGAGCCGAAACTCGAAGAACTACCTCCAGAAGAGAGAGATTTGCGCACAGTTTTTTGCATGCAACTTTCGCAACGCATTCGAGCTAAAGATCTGGAAGAGTTCTTCTCATCTGTTGGCAAAGTTCGGGATGTCAGACTTATCACTTGCAATAAAACTAGAAGGTTTAAGGGTATAGCTTATATCGAATTTAAAGATGCAGAGTCTGTTCCATTGGTAAGTTTTTATTGCCCAAAAAATTGTTTATCTAAAATACCTACTACGTTTTTTCCCTATAGTAACAGTGTTTCTTTTTATACATGTTTGTAATATTTGTATGTCCCTAAATAATAATAATTAGCTTCAATTTAATTTGCAATCAATTATTTTAATTAAGTTTTTTTCACAGGCTCTTGGTCTAACTGGTCAGAAGTTACTAGGTGTGCCAATCATTGTACAGCATACACAGGCAGAAAAGAACAGAGTGGGCAACACTCTACCTAATCTAGCGCCAAAGACCAGCAATGGGCCAACAAGATTGTATGTAGGCTCGCTGCACTTCAACATCACAGAAGACATGCTGCGAGGCATATTTGAACCTTTTGGAAAAATTGATCATATCCAGCTTATGACAGACCCTGACACTGGAAAGAGTAAAGGGTATGGGTTTCTCACGGTAAGAATTCCGCTTCAGAGTTTTTCAACTGCCTGTTACATTAAATATAACATCTAGTTCAACTAAACTAATATTATTTATTGTAGTTCCACCACGCAACAGACGCGAAGAAAGCAATGGAGCAGTTGAATGGTTTTGAACTAGCTGGACGGCCCATGAAAGTTGGTAATGTCACAGAGCGAACAGACGGCGGGTCGAGCTCTAGATTTGATGCAGACGAGCTTGATAGAGCTGGTGTTGACCTTGGCGCTACCGGCAGACTTCAGCTCATGTTCAAATTAGCAGAAGGCACTGGCTTACAAGTATGTTAATAATTTTCGTAACTAACCTATTTCAAGTTGTAAAATTTTTTTTTCATTAATCTTTGTTTAAATGAAACTAGTCTTTGTCACTAGATATAATGTTAGTAGTAGACAAATATGCAATTATGAGTAGATACAATCTATCTATAGTCATTCATAAAAATATACTTCAACATGCTATAATTATTTCAGATTCCTCCTGCAGCCGCATCTGTTTTGATGGGTAATAGCTCAACAATAACAACGCCTCAGCCACAAGTCGCGCCCCCAATTGCCACACAATGCTTTATGCTTAACAATATGTTTGACCCTGCTTCGTAAGTATCAGTCTCACTATCCAATTCACATTCATGTGTTTGTGCACATGTCATACCAGTAACTAATGTGATCTTTATTTCACAGTGAATCAAATCCAAGCTGGGACATCGAAATTAGGGATGATGTCATCAGTGAATGCAATAAACACGGTGGAGTTCTGCATGTATATGTTGATAAAGCATCTCCACAAGGGAATGTTTATTGCAAATGTCCAACGATAGCTACGGCGGTCGCGTCAGTGAACTCGCTACACGGCCGGTGGTTCGCTGGTCGCGTCATCACAGCTGCTTACGTGCCTCTTGTCAATTACCATTCCTTATTCCCAGATGCGATGACTGCACTGTCATTATTGTTGCCTACGAGACAGCGATAAATCTGAGTGACTATAATGCTATGGCTAAGTTCACCAATAAATAACAGGTTGAATGTTTGTTTAGCTTAATTTACAAATGCTTTCAAACGCTAGCTGAGATATGGGTACAGTAAACGTTTGTTTAGGTTGGTGAACATTAACTTTAGTATTTATTGCTAATTTAGATATAATTATCTAGTATCTCTAATTCAAGTAAATAAATTTGTTATAGGAAGACATAGTTTGTACTTATTTTTATTTCGCTGTTAATTTTACTTTGGAAATAAGCCTTTTAGGTATTCCTATACATTACTCATTCGCATTACATCAAAAAATAAGAGAGAAAGGTTGATCTAATTTTTTGGTGGAAATAATACAAAATATGTTTTTGTAAGATAAGTTTAATCCACAGTGTAACCTAATTATACGGCTCTTATCCAATCAATTTCTAAAGTGGCAGGGCCTTTTTGTTTGACAGGCTGATAAACTCCGCCATACATTTGTATACCTAAGCTGGTTATTTGAGATAAGTCCAGTGGTTCACTATTGTTCACTCGTTTGCCGCGATAATATGCTTTGAATTCGGAGAACATGAGGTTTCTGATAGCGAATTCATCTTTTGGAGCCTGAAAAAAGTTGCAAATAAGTAGGAGTAGTAGATATTAAGGTAGGTAGGTACCTACCTATATATGATACAAATTAATTTAGTTTGTCTTTTCTGGTTATAGGTACAGGCTAGTCCTACCTACGTGTTAGGAAGAACAAATCTCACCTGAAAGAATTGCTCAAAAGAATTATTAGGCTCATCATTCAACCCCTTGTGTCTTAGTACGACTTTGAATCCGCTAAACTGCCCTTGACTTCTACATTGTAATTGCAGCGTAGTGCATCCTGTGAGGTTGTAGGTACGTAGCGCTCTTATCCCAGCAAAACCAGCTCCATTTTGTTGAGGGTTAAGTAGTACAAAGAATATAGCTCTTCTGTAGTTTAAATTCTTATGGATAACAAAAACCGCCTTTGACATTCCTACATCGCGCACTGTATCTGACTGCTCAGTCCAAGCTTCCACATCGTCGTTCTTAGTAAAATCGAAAAGGTATTTCTCTCCTGAAGATGTACTGCTGCTGAAATGAGTTATTTTCACTTATTCAATGGGTCACTTTCACTCGACCAATCAAAATGGTATATAGTAGTGAATAATTTTAATGCAACCTACTATGTACATAGTTAGGTAGGTATGTATAACGTACAAGTTGACCCGGCGAACTCAAATTCAAATTCAAATTGTTGTACTATAAGTTGTTACAATGGTGTAGGTAATGTAGGTAGTTTCAAACATAAACCCTGTTGCTACGTTCACATACGCGCGTTTAAACGTCCATTCATCTAGACGTGCAGCAAGCCGCGTGTGAACAGGCGATCGGGCCTCGCCATTCAAAGCACCAAGCAATTCAACATTCAACGCGGCGTTCAAATCGAAGCGTGTAAACGAGTGCCGAGCGCCGATCAAAGCAATTTTTTTAACCGACTTCAAAAAAGGAGGAGGTGTTTTGTTTTTTTACTTATGTGTTGAGTAATGTAATCAAATAATGAGTATAATATAATAATATACACTAAGAAGTCAGAAACATGAAGTCGGTTTTGTTTTAAAGTTTTTGAAACGTAATTAATCGTTTTGGGGGTGGGTGGGACGGTCGGTGATGAGAGTCCCATGTTATTATTTTATATATTACTAGCGACCCGCCCGGGCTTCGCACGGGTGCAATGCTGATACTAAATATACTACAGAATGTCTTTATATAAAACGTTTTTTTTTCACAGCTTTTTTGTCATTAGACAATTATTGATGATTTCTTTTTTTCTCGAACGTTCGCGACCGGCCGAACTGCGCGTTTGACGCCTATCTGTTAGGCCGGTCGCGAACGTTCGAGAAAGTTCGTTTTACGAAGCTACTCGCTAGGTGACTCGCTAGCTTCTAGGTACCAAGCAAGACGCCTGCCTGTGCGTTCGCGTTTTTAATTAGGGATGACTGAGAGTGTTATAAACGTAAGAGTAGACAAATATAATCAGAAAGCTTCGAACTGCTAAGCTATCGGGAGTTACACGTGTTATTGTGAGTCAACCATAAAAGATAGACATATGCTGTCGTGGGATATTTTTTATATAATTTTAAGGAGAACATTTCCGTCATACATGATTTCTGTGTAGCTTTAACCATTAAGGTTGCACACGCGACGGAAGCTCAAAAAATGGAGTAACTTCTCCCGTTTTCCCAACATTTTCCTTCACTGCTCTGCTCCTATTGATTGCAGCGTGATAAAAAGTATACTATAATCAGCTCAGGAGTATGAAAATTAATTGTACCAAGTTTCGTTAAAATCCGTCGAGTAGTTTTTGTTTCTATAACGGTTATACAGACAGACAGACAAAAATTTTACTGATTGCATTTTTGGCATCAGCATCGATCCCTAATCACCCCCTAATAGTTATTTTGGAAATATATTTCATGTACAGAATTGACCTCTCTACAGATTTATTATAAGTATAGATTATATACCTACCTACCTAAGTACTTGTAAGTAGGTACCTACCTAAGTACTTATAAGTAGGTAGGTAGGTACATCGCGTATTATTAGTTATAACTAACTAACTATATATCACGTATGGAATGCTAAATAAGTAGGTAGGTACCTACCTACTTGAAAATGAGGGCATATGCCTAATACAATGTTTGGACATGCCTCTGGCTACCCCCTAAGCGCCTGGACATCTGAGAGGATTTCTTCTTAGGGATTAAAGTCATGATCCTAACTATTTCATTTCATTTATTTTTAGCTAATAGGTAGGTACCTAAGTACTAAGTAGGTAGGAAGTACCTATGTAGGTAATAATTATTTAAAAATGAAATTAAATACTTAGGATCACGACTTTAATCCAAGTAGGTGGGTTACTAGGTACGGTAGATCTCAGATCCACAAAAAACCACTAAAGGAGTCAGTCAGAGGTACGTCCAAACATTACATTTGGCTACAGCATTATAATAATAATAGCTAGTAAGTAGGAAGGGAGGTGTTTTGCTTGTAGGTATTCCTATATCCACCTACATAGATAAAGGTAGGTATTTGGGGGCACGGCAGTGCCCCCGCTAAGTCGAGCGCGAAGCAAACACTGCCGTACCATCCTTTACTGGAACCATTTCGCCGCATTTTCAGGCCCCTATTTGAGAACCTCTGGATAAGACCAGAACGCTGATATTTTCGTCATCCAGTAAGCCATAATCACATACTTAAAATCCAAAATTTCAAGTCTGTAGGTCATTTAGTTACGAAGTTAAGCGAAAGCAAAGTTTCGCATTTTAGACAGACACTCACTCACTCACTCACTCACTCACTCACTCACTCATGATCATCAGAATAGAACTAGTACTTCCCATAAACTCAGAGAGCTGAAATTTGGTACAGAGTTAGGGTTCAATGGCCACATAAAGGGAAAACCATAAAAACTAGGATAATCGAAGATCTGGAGTACCTGGTGACCCTTATAAGAAAACACAAGAGCCTAACCAAACTATTAGAGATCGACATACCGCCTTTACAAAAAATATTCAACTACTGGACCGATTTGAAAAATTCTTTCACCATTAGAATCTTACATTATCCCTGATGAACATAGGCTATAGTATATTTTCAAAAATATTAGGGATCAGTATGAAAACATCGATAATGTAATCCAAAGTGTGAAAAAAATTAAAAAAAAATCCTTATATTGCGTTTGGTGCGGAAATTATTGACAATAGAGCAAAGTAATGTACTACAGTTTTAAAGAGGACATCAATATCTACAAAAAAGTATGCAATACCATATGTCTAACTATTAGGGATCCGTATGAAAACTTCGATAATGTAACCAAACGTGTGAAAAAAATCCAAAAAAATCCTTATATCGCGTACTCTGCGGAAATTGTTGACGATAGAGCAAAGTGATGTACTACAGTTTTAAAGAGGACATAAATATCTACAAAAAAAGTCTGCGATATTAAATGTTTTATTAGGGATCCTTATGAAAAATTCGATAATGTAACCCAAGGTGTAAAAAAATTACCTATAATATAATTATTACATCCGTGCGGACTGCTAGTACGCCGGGGCGGACTGCTAGTACACAATAAAATTAAAGGAAAACTCTGGATAAGACTAGACTGGCTTTTATACCTACTTAACTTATACTTACAAGTTTACAAGAAGAAATAGTCGAACGATTAACTTTATTCTACTCGAACATTACACAAATTGAATAAACAAATTAACAAATTAAATAAACTAAAATATTAATTTCGCTCAAAATTTGATCAAAATATAATGCATTGGACTAAGAGTGGCGGTGATACCCGCACACGTCGCTAGATGGCGATGACTGTATTTTAAACGCGCTTACGATTTGTTTTTATAATAAAAAAACTACTCATAAAAAGAAAAAAAACTGTGTCAAATAAGAAAATCTAATAAAATAAATCAATAAGCCCACGTTTCTACAAAAAGAAGTGAAATCCCACCAAAAACATTCTGTAAAAAACTAGCCAAGTCTCAATGGAGCTGCTTGTTTATCTCTAAAAAGTAATGAAATCTAGACAAAGTCGTGTCAAGTCTGAGGTTCTTTACTGCGATTTCTTTATTATTATAGAATGTTATGTGACTTGGCCGTTGAAGAGTACACAAGGGTATAAAACCAGGTGATCCATGACACCATTGCACCAATCTGTCGCCAGAACCGCTACCCATTAACGATGGAAAATTGCCACTTAGAAAACGTTGATTCAATAACCAGTCAATTGTAGGCTTGATAAAGCTGCGTATTTTAATAACAGGCGAGCCTGAAACAAACAGTATAAAAATACGTCTATTTTATGTTAGATCGGTGGTCGATTTGACGCTCCAAAAAGAAGACAGCAGAAGTCAGCATTGTCAATGCTGAATGCATGTGTTGCACGATCAACAACAGCCTAAAATAAGACACTAGCGTCCAATTACCAATACCAGTATTGGCTATTATCTCGCTTAACAAACATAGGTAGTTACAACAGATATAACATTACGTGTAAACAAAATTGATTTGTACCCACTAACGTATAAAGAATGTTCAACGGCCAAGTCACACAACATTCTATAATAATAAAGAAATCGCAGTAAAGAACCTCAGACTTGACACGACTTTGTCTAGATTTCATTACTTTTTAGAGATAAACAAGCAGCTCCATCGAGACTTGGCTAGTTTTTTACAGAATGTTTTTGGTGGGATAAAATAATACGCGATCGCTTGACCTGTCGAGATTCGAACCCATAACCATCGGATTGAAAACCGAGGTCATAATTTGTCATCGAGCGCCAAGCAATTCCACTTTGATGTTGTGTCGAAATACCGACAATCGATGGATCGGACGGATTCACGAGCTCATTCAAAATCAACGTGTTCACAAGCTCGGTGGTTTGAATTGATTGTTGAATTGGTCGTTGAATGGAGAGCGTATCGGTTCAATGCAATTCACGTTCAAATTCAAAAAGCAACCGGTTCACATGCCCGTGCTCGTTGAACGCGCTAGTGAATGGACGCGTATGTGACCGCACCATGTAATGGCACAAGCACAACAACTTCGTATCGCTTTAGAATAAGTTCCTGTCCCGTTCCCGTTCTACGACTCTACGTTTTAATTAGAAAACTTTTGTACTTATGGGAAAAAGAAAAGGGCTGTTTTTAGGGTTTTTCCGGCAATTATTCGAATTAAACCTTCCCTAGACCTCCACGAACATTTCAAGACCAAGATAAGATAAATCCGTTCAGCCGTTCTCGAGTTTTAGCGAGACTAACGAACAGCAATTGATTGCAAATTCTATAACTATTATAGGTAAGTAGGGTCATTGCGCTGGTTTCGCGACCACCGTCAGTATGCGACCATTTCAAGGACCTGCTGCCGAAATACTAAGAAATTAAGAATTCCATCTCTCTTTTCCAAACGAAATTCTGGTCTATACAGAGCAGGATAGATCTATTGTTCTTACCTATTTGAATTGGCACCATAGTATTACCCGAAATTAAACAAACCCACGCTCATTTCGGCGCCCGCACCGCACTCCTCGCGTGAACGGGTTCACGAAATTACAAAAAAAATAGTGAGCACGTGCTGCTTTCGGAGTTAGTATTTAATGATTTATTTATATAATGACTGATTGATAGTGTTTTTATTGCCTAAGAAAATTATTTTTCTACGCATTTGCGCAATTTTTATAAAGAAAATATACAAAAACATGTAAAATATTGAGTGGTCGCATACCAAAATATAATTTTTCATGTTATTTGACTTAACGACCACATGGTCGCAAATTGACTGTTTGATTGCAAACTTTATTTATCTCCCTTGTTACTTTAATAATAAAGGTTACGGATTTTGTGACTTTTTTAACATATTCTTAATAGCGGTTTTGTTACCATCGGTTTGCGACCGCATAAACATTCGTAAATACTGTACAAATATATAATATTATCGTCTAACATACCCCAACTTTAGTTTGCGACCGCGGCCGACGTCAGTTTACGTCTTAAAATGTATGGGAATTTAACGGTCGCATATTGGATGTAATAATTTGATATATTATTTTACGACCACTATTATGTTAGTATTTATATTACAGTTTTGGTACAGGTGTTACAAAACAGATGATTAGAAATAAAGAAATTATTAATAATAACATGATAATGTAGCATTATTTTTAATCAATTATGTGTAATTTCCCTTTCAGACAGTGGTCGTAAACTAAAGTAGGGGGTGGTCGTATACTAAGAAAATCGGTCGCAAACTAGCATATCACCCTATTTCTCAATAAAAAATTATTTAAAATTAAGTCTAATAATATATATACATATTTAAGGTTTTTAATATATCTTGATCATATATGGAACCATGACAAACCCTTTCAATAAATGTCGAGTAAATATTTCATACTAATAAGCTGACCCAAAGTTGGGTACCCCGCTAATCGGTCGTAATCCAGCGCAATGACCCTACATAACTTACTTTACACTAGGTACAAATACAGTAATAGGTACATACCTGCTAGTAGCTCCAGTCATCATGGTTACAGAAACAAAAATCATAAAACCACAAACTACTCGACCTAACATTGTAAAAAACTTGGTAAAAAATAATAATACCCTACCTAAAACAAACTGTTTTTATTGAATTGAACCAAGTAACTTCTAGGTACCTACGTCAGATTGAAACGAAATTTATTTAAATATAAACAACTGTCCTCTATTTACGCTGTTTTACCTATTACTGCTAAATTAACAAAGAACAATCGATTGAGCGTTTTTACACTAGCCCGCACAGGAGATGCCCCGACACCGGCCCGGCGGCAGCGGCATCGACAATCGGAGAAGCAAACTAAGCAAAGTGCTTAGTAGGCACCTACCTACATAAAATAAATTACGTTATAAATATCACCGTGCTTCCGTGCACCTTGCACCGGCCGACATCGTCAGCTTCAGTAGAGTTAGTAGAAAATCGCGTTAATTTATTTCATACATAAGTAGGTAGGTACATGTTGTTTCCCTGGCTAGTCCGGAGCCGTGCTGGCCAGTAGTAAAACGCACATTCTTATCACTTGAATAATAGATAATTTAGTACCTACACTACTTATGTTATTGACGTCTTTGTATCTCGCACTCGCAAGAGCGTAGCTTGCGAGATACAAAGAGCGTAGCGGCGAATCTACAATAAGGGTGCGTTTCCACTTACGCGGAGCTGACCGAACCGTGAATTGACTAATCAGACTGTGATGTGAAACGCACCCCTAATGTAGATTCGCCGTTACGCTCTTGCGAGATAGGTACATTCACAGTGCATAAAAATTTCGAGCATTGTGATTGGTAATTCAATTCATGTTCAGCAGGGCAATTTTGTAAAACATGATTATCATGTTAAGGTACTGAATGCCATAATACCTACGCTTTTTATGCTGTTTAGGCACCCATACCTACGCTGAAGCGTAGGTATAGATTAGATATTCTCTAACATTAGGTATTACATTCAACATCGTAACATGATATTCATGTTTTTTACAAAATAGCCCTGCTGCTCTGCTCCTCTCATCGACTACATAGCCTAGTCGATGGCTCCTCTCCACTCCGTGTCAACTGCCAGTGGAAACGTACCCTAAGGCTCGTATTCAAGAACGACACCAAAGAAACGACACTATGAGAACACGCACCCACAGTGGACGAAATATTTTTTCATAAAAATCACTTTATGTGTTGTGCGACACTGCATAGTGTGACTAGAGGCACATTGTCGTGTGCCTCTAGCCAAAGTTGAGCTCTAAAGGCACACGGTAGCGTGCGCCATAGTTCCGCTCAACACATAAAGTGATGTTTATGAAAAAAGATTTCGTCCACTGTGGGTGCGTGTTCTCATAGTGTGGTTCTTGAATACGAGGGTTAAGTATCGTTAATTCGTCATTAACTTTAGTTCTCTAGGTTCACAGTTCACTCACAAGGCACGCTTACATTAAACAATAATCATTTACCTACCTACATACCTATCTCGATCGAAGTCCCTATTTTCATGTAGGTAGGTACAACTACTGTAATGCGGAATTTGATAAACAGCAAAAAAAAACAATGCTACGCGGCAGACGTGTTTGGCTAGTTGGCTACAGACGTAGGTATTTTAATATCTTCGGCCTGATCTATCTGTCCAGGCTACCTACACAAGAAATAAATGTGTTCAGTTTTGGACGATTTAAAATATTTATGAATTTCACTACTAATTTGCTGTTAAAATTGTCAGGACAGGATTACTTTATCTATCTACACTCAGCAATGGTTATATAAAAGTACTCTGTGGTATGATGGCAGCCATGTTGATTGAGTTCTTCCGGTATGTATGTACCTATGTTTATCGAGCGTCTATTTACCGCTAGATGGCGTACCTCTTATTATTTGTATTTTTATATAACTTCACATAGAAATTTATCTTATTAGTTTATAGAGGAAAGATTTGTATGTGTGTATGTTTGTAACGAATTGGCTCAAAAACTACTAGACCAATTTAAAAAATTATTTCTCCATTTTAATGCATATAGGCTATAATAATTACAGGAAAAAAAATTGATCCTTAACCTTACTAAAATAAAACTAAAAAAATGTAACCCAAGGTGTAAAAAAAATACCTGTGCATGCGCTGCAAAAACTAATGATGATAGAACAAAAAATGTTCTATACTATAATACTAAAGAACAATAAAAATACTAATAATAATAATATCTACAAAATAATTTTTAGTTTATTCAAATCGGATTCCATTCAAAAGATGTAACGAATTTAAAATGTCAATCGAAACAAAATTAATGCCACCGCCGCCCCTCTGATATAGCACGAATGGAACGCCACCGTAGTGCGGGAGAGGGGCCTGCACATCTATGAAATAGGTAAAAAATATATACTCTATGTTTAAAAAATAAATGTCCACCCGTTTGAAGCAGGGACGGGGACCGCTAGTCTATGTTTAACAAAAAATAAAATAAATAAGATCACGATAGTAATCCCCAAGTACGGTAGTAAAAAGTAAAAAATACATACTTATTTATAATTGTTTATTCATTTATGTAATATATTTATTTCCCACCACCAGCACTGACACCCTGTTTTAAAAATCCAATATTTCTTAAATATCTTACTATAAATGGTGTAGCTGTTAATGTTATGCCTATCCTTACTGGCGCAAACAATTTGTGTACTGCATATGCTATTACAAATGTCCCTGCATTGGAACCAGCTGCTTTCGTTATGACACCTTCACCAACATTTAAGTATTTAAGGATGGCCACCAAGTCTACTCCACTGAAAAAAAAAACAATATTTTGAATTAATGTCCTGCAAAGTAAAATAACAAACAAAAAGTTTTAATTCAAGAATATAGGAACTAGCCATAACTGTAAATTTTTCTTAGAGCCACTAAGGCTTAAATCAAAACAACTAGAGTTGACAATATGTCCTTGGGAGACAAGAGTAAAAACATCACACTCTGTATAGGTACATAATGTAAAATATATAGGATAGAAATTACCTTCATGTAAACCTACAAATTCAGATACAAATTCTACCATGGTTTCACATGTGAGTGAAAGCAAAAAATTTACAAAACTTAGAAGATCTTTTACAAGCTTTATCCAGATCAATTTAGCCATTCAGCCGTAGTGTGTCATTAAAACACAATCAACAACATCCTCACAACCTTTTGCATTTATAATATTAGTACCTAGGATTGTAGGATAATAATAACTCATGAATATTGTATTAAGTGAATGTGTGATTCGATAAATTCAAGACCATTACATCATCACTAATCTGACCATGTGTATTAAAGCTGTTGATTTAAAAAGACACATGCTAATCATACTGGCACATTTGTAAGGTAGTATTATGGATAAAGAGCAGCAGGGTACACATTTATGATAATTAAAGAAATTAACTAAGTATCTACCTAATTAATTCAATTGCAAAAACTATGTACCCACTTGTTCCTACCACATTCTAATAAAGTTGTATTGAAATTGTCCGAAAAGAGCCAAATTTGGCTCAGGGATCACAATCACATTTTATGAGTCACATATGGATATGGAATGTGATAAGCCCTTCACCATTATTTATGAACATAAAAATTATATACACACAAAAATTATATGCCCTTCACCATTATTTATGAACATAAAAATTTGATAAAAAGCTAATTACATACCTAGACATAAGAAGATAGCAACTTCCCAAGGACACCATTGAAATCGAAACATGAAATACTATTACAGTGGACCCATACTCTTTGATGGCCTTTTTAAATTTCTCTTTGGTGCTCAACTCTGGTTTAGCTTCAGTATCAGTACTCATAAGCCTTGTTCCAACAGCTATGCTTTGAAAAAAAAATATATGGAGATGTTAAAACCAATGAGGCACAGCACAGCACAGCAAAGCACACTATCAGTTTAGTAGCTAAATGTCAGTTAATATTTTTGCAATAAACATAAACTCAAGGCACCATTTTCAATGAGTTTAAAAATTAAATAACAAAGTTAGAACATGACTAAAAACCCTTCACTGATAAGATAGCAGATCTATGTGATAAAAAAACTCAACATGTAATCAAACATGCATACTTTTATTTTCATCTCTTTTATTATTACATATGGTTACTTTTTACACACACATAGTGATCCCGATTATGTTAGTATCCATCTCATTCTGTTTCATATGGAGTAAAAGAGATAGCAAGCATTTCATATTAAATCAAAATCATTCTTTACATACAGAATCCACACCAATGTCACATAATAATGAATAGTTAGAGTTTACAGACAATTGGTTACTCTTAATGACTTATAATTTCTTAGCAATGACTATTAATTAACCATTGATGATGACACCTAACTTGATACTTGTGTGAAATAATAAAATACCTGCAGATAATGTAAGAGTATAAGAAATAATTTGAAAAGACTTGATTAAACAAACTTAATGTCATACCTTGGTTCAACATCCTTCCACGATACTCATTTCTCAAGGTCAAGTAATGAGCGCTGTGTAAGTGGTCAGACAGGTATTTGTGACCTTGGCCCCACTGTGAGCCCGGCATGTTGAGATGAGTGTGACTACCAGTAAAAGGGCTAGGCACATTGCTTTGCATAGACGAAGAGAGATTGACAGCACCTCTGCAGTCATACTTGTTCACATGTGGGTCAACTTGTACAGTTATATCAATTTGGGACATATCATCTTGTCTCTGGTAATAAGAGTTTATAACTGGGCCTGATATGTCGCGCGCTCTGAGTGGAGAAAACCTTCCCATTTCTGAAGCGTTTATGTCCACTACATTTGTTGGTAGTTTTAATGCAGCAGCTTGAGGAAATCTCATAACTATTGTGTTATGTAGATCTTGAACAATAGATTGAGGTTTACCTGTTACAAATAACTTAATTATTAGTCATTATTATAATACTAGATAAGATTATATTTATTAGGTAGGTAAAATAAATAAAGGTACCTACTACTAAAATATTAAATTAAAAACAAACTTTTTAAATTGTGTGATTAGACTATTACATTTTTAAATGTAGAGAGAATGGTAAGTTATACAATACATTATGATAATATTATATACCTACTTTCTGTAATGGTGCAATAGCCTTCCTTGATTTACTACAAACTAATGATCAACATTTTATCTATAACTCATTTAGAATGATGCAGAGTTACTTTTATGTACCAACTAATTTTATTAACAAATAGGAGGCTGGAGGCTGTATGTTCATTCAAATTGTGTTATTTCCTATGTCTTCATAGCATTCATGTCTACACATACACAATGTAGATCAATTCAAAAAAAACAAGGTAGGTTGGTACTTACCGAAAAAAACATTTGCTACATGTTTCCGCGCTTGGGAGTAACAGTTCGTTTTAGAATATACTTTATACATGTTGATGGATCAAAAATAAGCTCTAACAAACGAAACCCAACAGTGCTTATTCTATGATCAAACCAAATTATTGTTGTTACTTGTAGAGAGTCGAATCTTTCGTATAGTTTTATCTACACAACACAACAGACAACAAACCAGTCTTGCTTGCTTGTAGTTTGCCGAGGTTATTAATGCAAATGCAATGCGACGTTTAATTATTGATTTGACTTTATTTTGATGTTGTGGCACGGGACGGCAGTATTTATTTATTTTTGTATGTTCAAAAATACCGTGCTGTCTCTGAGTTGCCTTATGTTTACTAAATATAGTATTAAAACAATAATATTGTATATTTGTATCACTGTTCGAGTAGAGTGAGGCGAATTGAGAGGGTGTTGTTATTCAAATGGTGTTATGTTAATGTGATTGTTGATTGATTGATGACGTGACGGCCGGCCATCCATTGACGGTGACAGCCGCGGCCCGGGCCGGCGCTGCTGCAAACAGATCCAATTTCATTCACTCGCTCTAGGGATTTGTAAGTTATGGCAGAGACACACTACCGTGTCGTGTCGTGGCGCGACACGCCACTCGCGTGGGGTGGGTGTGCACACTACTGTGTCGTGTCGTGGCTCCACAGAGTATACGGGCGCGCTCCACAGAGTACTATACGGGCGCGCTCCACAGAGTATACGGGCGCGCTCTTTGCAGGGTATAGTAATTTTGATGAAAACCTTCAATTTCTCTTAGCAATGAAACTCCTAGAGGGCAAAAAAAAATTTTCGTTGACGTTTAAGTTCAATAAGGTCGTCAATCACTATGCTGCAAATTAAATTAAATATGTCTGCTAGGTGTTCGCGCCATAGATATAAGAGCGAACCATCCTAAATCTATGGTTCGCGCCACGAGGCACGCGCCAGTATAGAAACACATTTGCCTGTTGTGTCGTGTCGCGTCATAAAAGCATTTTCATTCATTCATTCATTCATTCAACCCCCACCACCACTCTGGCGCAATCGGTAGCGAGCTGTCGCGCCACGACAGATAGCGCTGCGACACGACACGACACCCAAATGTGTCTCTAACCATACTAAATGTATGAAAGCGATAGGCTCGTGGCGTGTCGCGCCACGACACGACACGGAAGTGTGGCTCTGCCGTTACGGTGTCGAGTCGACTGTCGATAAATTAATTTATCGTATCGATAGAATGGCAGACTTCATTTTGATGTGTTGCGATTGCGACTAGGTGATTATGTCATACAATTAATGGCAGAGACACACTACCGTGTCGTGTCGTGGCGCGACACGCCACTCGCGTGGGGTGGGTGTGCACACTACTGTGTCGTGTCGTGGCTCCACAGAGTATACGGGCGCGCTCCACAGAGTACTATACGGGCGCGCTCCACAGAGTATACGGGCGCGCTCTTTGCAGGGTATAGTAATTTTGATGAAAACCTTCAATTTCTCTTAGCAATGAAACTCCTAGAGGGCAAAAAAAAATTTTCGTTGACGTTTAAGTTCAATAAGGTCGTCAATCACTATGCTGCAAATTAAATTAAATATGTCTGCTAGGTGTTCGCGCCATAGATATAAGAGCGAACCATCCTAAATCTATGGTTCGCGCCACGAGGCACGCCGTGTCGCGTCATAAAAGCATTTTCATTCATTCATTCATTCATTCAACCCCCACCACCGCTCTGGCGCAATCGGTAGCGAGCTGTCGCGCCACGACAGATAGCGCCACGACACCCAAATGTGTCTCTAACCATACTAAATGTATGAAAGCGATAGGCTCGTGGCGTGTCGCGCCACGACACGACACGGAAGTGTGGCTCTGCCGTAATGGCAGAGACACACTACCGTGTCGTGTCGTGGCGCGACACGCCACTCGCGTGGGGTGGGTGTGCACACTACTGTGTCGTGTCGTGGCTCCACAGAGTATACGGGCGCGCTCCACAGAGTACTATACGGGCGCGCTCCACAGAGTATACGGGCGCGCTCTTTGCAGGGTATAGTAATTTTGATGAAAACCTTCAATTTCTCTTAGCAATGAAACTCCTAGAGGGCAAAAAAAAATTTTCGTTGACGTTTAAGTTCAATAAGGTCGTCAATCACTATGCTGCAAATTAAATTAAATATGTCTGCTAGGTGTTCGCGCCATAGATATAAGAGCGAACCATCCTAAATCTATGGTTCGCGCCACGAGGCACGCCGTGTCGCGTCATAAAAGCATTTTCATTCATTCATTCATTCATTCAACCCCCACCACCGCTCTGGCGCAATCGGTAGCGAGCTGTCGCGCCACGACAGATAGCGCCACGACACCCAAATGTGTCTCTAACCATACTAAATGTATGAAAGCGATAGGCTCGTGGCGTGTCGCGCCACGACACGACACGGAAGTGTGGCTCTGCCGTAAGGTGGCTGTTTCAAATATGACAGCTCGCATTTTTTGTACTTTTCCGTATTCTGTGGCCGCACACTACGAATAGTGCAAACGCACACATTGAAGCTACTTCACACTTCATTTACCAAGACTAAATAACTAGTCTTGATACTTGAAAATATTTGGTGCAATAGGTATGTCATATTTGTATAGGTAGGTATGTACTTAATAATTTTATAGGTTGCACTTGACAAAAAGAAAATAAATATAGAAAAAATTAATATATATTATAAGGTTACAAATCGTAAAGTGCTACTACACAGTTACTAATATTTGACTGTGCAAAAAATATTTGTTAGGTACCTACTAATAAAATACATTATGACAAAACGGTAAGTATCGTTTTTTTATAAGCTCTTATTTAACTTGCAGTTTATGTACATATTTATGTATCTATGTTTAATAAGGTGTAATCTTGCAACTTAATTTTAAGCAGTTATCCCCAATCGATTGAGCTGAAATTTTGCATACATAATATGGTGACAGCGAGCTGATCTGATGATGGAGTCAGGAGCTGTTCAACGGAACTCTTCACTAAATAGTCGAATTGAGGCAAAACTTTGCATATCTATATACCTGGTCTGATGATGGAGGTCGGATGTAGCCATCGGAACTCCTCAACTACACAACATAACCACGTCGCGTTTGGGCTCGTTATTTTTATCTTGACGAGAACTAGAGCACAAGAATTTACAAAAGCTTGATTTAAAAATATATTTTTAATAAAAAAACTTATTGTCATCTAAAATCGATGACGGCACCGTCAACGTTTCGAGTACCACTCACAGAAAGTTTTGAAAGTGAAATACTGATAAAATATGTAGGTATGCTTTTGAATATTGTGTGCGAGCTATGATCTCGAAGATCCATAGACAGCGCGTAGCGAGGGTCAACAAGTTCTGGAATTAAACAGTTATTGTAAAATTTTACTAAATAATCTTCCATAATATTTTCTTTCCAGAAAAAGAGATGACCAGCTGCTCTTTTTACAAATTCATATTTTCCATTGTATTTATACTAAATGACATCACAAACCCGCAATACTTTTTAAGACCTATCCAAAGACATGGAGAGTATGCGAGAAAAAAAAACATCTGAAAATATATATTTATTTCTACCACATTGTCGGCGTGACTAGTATATTCATGCCAAATTACAGCTTTCTAGTATTAAGAGTATCTGAGCTAAGCTGCGGACGAATGGACGGAAATGGCAAAACTATAAGGGTTTTTTGTAAACTACGAAACACTAAAGAGCACTTTCAGTATTTCGAATTAAACAATTTTTCAGGACACTTTATTATTTTTTTAATATTTAATTATTTGCATCATGTACAACTTAAATATATGCCATCAAAAACAACTTGTAAAAATTAAAATAAAAAGCCAATTCTCGCAACGCAACTCAGTTCTTCTATCGTAATAAGTTTTGAGATTTCAATGTCTGTCTGTCTGTCCAAAAATGACCTGAACTGTTTCGAGAAAAGGATGGTACGACTGTGCCGCTTTTTTGCTTAACTTGGCGGGGGCACTACCGTGCCCCCAGATAAACCTTGCCTTGATAATAACAAATACCGACCTTTTTAGAAGGTTCAACATTTTTGGTTCAATGCGTATCGTATCATTCGTCAGTCATTCATCAGTCGTCAAAATTGATTAATGCTAGATTTGTTGCACACCAGCACTCGGAGTCTTTTTATAGTTTTGGGGATGTTTTTAAATTAAAAATAGCATATTTATAAGCTAGGGGTATATTTACATCGACAGCAAATTTCAATTTCATCCGTTTAGTCGTTTAAGTCTGATTGAGGTACAAACATCCAAACATACCTAACATCCGCACAAACAAATCAGATTTATAATATTAAATGTAGATAGATAATAAATATAAATTATATTCGTAATCGAAAATTCAGGTAATTTTTCGCATTTTGTTCAGATAAAGTATCAATTTTTTCCATCCATGTATAAAAAAACACGCTTGGTAATATAGGGGAGGCCGGGTTAAAACCGTACTAAGGGTCATGGTACCTTTTTAGAACTTTCATTTCAAAACAGAAATGTATCAAATCATTATTTATATTTATTTAGTAGGACTAATTAGGGACACAAACAGGTTCACATTTTTCTGAAATTTAATATTTTTATTAAAATAACAATCAAATACGAAACACCTGCTTATTTCGATTTTGCTCCAACGCGACGTATGCAAAAAGGTAAAACCGTAAACTATTATCATACTGTTTCGAAACGTAACTCGATGTAACGCATCTTCTACAAAAAAATCATCCAACTCTTTCATAGTCTGTACAGTGTACATGAGCCCAGCCCTTACAACTCATGCATTGTACCTAACCTTCATCTGTGTGGCTTGCACCAAATTCGTCAAGGCAATATATTATACAAATGTTATCATTAGTTTTGCATGTCCACTATTTTACCCCAGTATCCGGTTATGTCAGACTTCCCCTAAATTCGAAGAAAAATGTGACGTGGACGTGCTTCCCCGAGCGCGTCTGAGCGCTGACTGACGTGCCGACTTGAGGTGAATGTGAGTTTTGTATGGAAAAAATGTATGGATAAGTTTTATTGCATTTTATTTTGTTCATAAATGAAAAAGTAAATTATTTGATAACAAGATAATGCCACGCGGTATAGAGAAATATAAAATCTACAATTTCGTATTATTTTCAAATAAAAATATGCTGTGGGTCTAAAGATATTGGTACCTAACCAGACCCCATTTTTCGACATTTTCAGCGGTTCTTGCGACGGTAAAAACGTATTTTTTTGAAAATGTTGTATAGAACTGGCCAGTTTTTATTATCTACTATTAAAGATGAATATATTATCAGTAATTTTGTATCATTATATCCTCACAATTGTGATTCCTGGTTTTTAAATCGGTACCTGAAAATCATTGAAATACGTGTGTGGGTGTGAGCCGGGCCTTAAGCAAGACTGTTGGTAGAATGTTAATTTTATCAGTTGTTAAAAAACCTTGATTTTTTGCTAGTGCCTAAATAAATATTATGCATGTGTTTAATAAAGACATTTTATATTATTTGCTCTTTTTTGGGATACAGCAATATAAACATTTTTTCTAGGTACAAGTAAAATTATAAAAACGTCTCCGTTATGAACAGCTTTAATTATTGTGACAACTGACAAGACTTTGCGACATAAAACTATTTTTAATTGGCAGAGATATAATGACATTTTATGTACCTTACCTACTGCAATTTCATCGTCTTCTTTTCTGCATAGTACCTACCTCTAAGTAAAATGAAAAGATAAATTTAAAAATCAATTGGGGGCGCCACTTTACGCCCGAAGGCCCCCTAACAGTAAGAAAGGGAGGGTGGGTCCCTTCATTAGTGCTTTAATCCTGATCACTATTCAGTGTGCGTATGCGTAATAAAGGTTAATATAACGGATACATCGCGCTCAAGCTAACAAGTTGTCGATATTCCTATTGCCTGCATGTGTATGTGACGCTGCGCGCTGCGCCACTAGTCTGTTTGACATGACAGTGACAGTACTTCGCTTGCCACATTTTTTTTTATTTCACATTGTTTGCACAAAGGGTAGGTTTTAGTCTACATACAACCTGCTCCATGTCTCAGTTCGGCCGGGTGATCTTTTTAGGGTTCCGTACCCAAGGGGTACAAACGAAACCCTATTACTAAGACTTCGCTGTCCGTCTGTCTGTCACAGGGATCTCATGAACCGTGATAGCTAGACAGTTGAAATTTTCACAGATGATGTATTTCTATTGCAGCTACAACAAATACTAAAAACAGAATAGTAGGGCTCTTAAACAACAAACTTGATTTTATTGCCGTTTTTTATAGATATGTATATGGTACGGAACCCTTCGTGCGCGAGTACAACTCGCACTTGATCGCCGTCCGTCTGTCTATCACAAGGCTGTATCTCATGAACCGTGATAGCATAAGGCGAGTAACTATGAATAGCTAAACAGTTAATTTTTATATAATTCGTTAGATAATCTTACTAGCTAAGTAAATTACAGACAGTCTCTTTTTAAATTTGACGGTTTTCAAGATAATGCAGTTTAATCACTTTTTCCGTCTTATCCGGGTAGACTCAGCCCATACAAAATCTCAAAAATGTCACTTATCAACATAACTACATGTACCTACAATTACATTTAATTGTAATTACATTTAATTTTTAAACAAATTTTAAATCTGATATAAGCGCTATGTGGTCTGATGGAAAAACTATGCTGGGTAAAGCAATATGTAGCTTTAATTCTTCTATGCTGGGAAAAGGAACCACCTGCAAAAAATAATTTGTTAAAGTCGGTAAGTAGTAGGCACGTAGGTATATATTATACCTACCCTTGTAACTTGTAGTCAAAACTTTTTGTATAAATAGGAAGATTCCTACCTACTTGCTTATATTCATAATTGTTCCTTCTTTTCTATACCTTGGATGAGTAGGTACCTACTTATGAATGATCCTAAAGCATCTTAAGAGGCTCCCAGTCGCTGATTGCTCTTTTTCGAAACGCTCCCAGTCGACGATTGTTTTTGTTCGAAACGAAAAAAGAAATACTTCTGAACAAGCCACATCTCCTATTTTTATAAGTATATTACTTCAGGTTCCTACCTAATAGACTTCTATTAAGCTGAAAACATAATAGCAAAAACTTTTCACGATAAAGATATTATTTCAAAATGATACGTTTTAGAATTTATGATCGAAATATTTTATATACCTACTATTAAAATCAACTAGTGATTTATTGTTAAAGATAGGTAATATGTAGATCTAGATTTCTATTAGAATAGATTTTTGATAAGTAATTATACATAATTTATATCATTAATTTATTTGAAAAGCTAAGGCGGACCACGCGCCGACGTGTGTTTGTCGTCATTGCAGCGGTCGGTAGGATTATGTATCGAAGTGATTAAAGATGGGTACATCTTTATTCACATATACTATACATTATAAAATAGGAGATGTGGCTTGTTCACAAGTATTTATTTTTTCGTTTCGAACAAAAATAATCGTCGACTGGCAGCGTCTTAAGCTGAAAACATAATAGTAGACTTTTCACGATAAAGATATTATTTCAAAATGATACGTTTTAGAATTTATGATCGAAATACTTTGATACCTAACGTAATGGCACCAATCTTGGTAAGGATCGAAAACTGATCATTTTGGTTTTTTCTCTATAAGTATTGGATATTATTATGAATAGCACGGAATAAGTTTAGGTCCTACATTTTTTTTATATCATTATATTTAAAAAAAATGGGTTAATTAATAAACAAATTAAATATGATCAAAATAAAAAGGTGCTTTTTTGATCCAGTAATGGACGAGCTAAATCCAGTAATGGACACCCAATAATGGACATGATCCAGTTATGGACCTCCAGTTATGGATAACCAATATTTTGATATGAAGCTTGATTCTAAAGTATATCCTACCTAAGGACGACAGATTTACATAATAAATAATCCCCGCAAGTCAAGCAATAAAGCGGCACGGCTGTACTATCCTTTTCTCGAAGCAGTTCAGGCCATTTTCGACCTCCTATAACTTCGTTGTGGATAAAACTAGAAGCCTGAATTTTCAGTAACCAAGCAGGCATTAGGGTTCAGAACCGGGAAATCCCGGTCCCGAAAGTACCGGGAATTCCCGGTTCTTTTGTCAGTAAAAAGGAACCGGGAAATCTAATTTGATTCCCGGTTCTTTCGGTACTTTCGGGAATTTTATTTTTATAACTCGGCGGGCCTCGCAGGCCTCGCCACGTGCGAAAAGTAAGGAAAAAGTGTCGCGCGTTTGACTTCAAGGTAAGTATTACGTTGTTCCTCATACCAAACAATGGTGACAGAATGTAATTTACTTCAAATACGACGTATTATCATACTCCTAATATGATTTTTGTGATATTATAAACAAAACCACAGTAATTTTAGGGGCCGGTATCTTATCTTAGCCTATATCGTCCCACTGCAGGGCAAAGGCCTCCCTCCCTTCTTTTCACACCTTTCGATCTCCAGCTAAGTTGCGCCAGTCATTTAAATGACTGTCCAGATCGTCCTGCCATCTCCAGTCCAGTCTGCCTCGAAGGCGTGTAGTTTGTAGGGAGCAATCGTTTGTTATTTTGGCCCAAAGATCGTCCGGCATGTGAGCGACATGCCCTGCTCAATCCCATTTGAGTTTGGCCACTTTATGGGTGACGTCAACTATTTTTGTTTTGGAGCGTAGTATCGTGTTTCGTATGCGGTCTGTGAGTCTGACTCCTAAGATACTACGCTCCATGGCTCTTTGGCAAACCTCGAGTTGGTATCTCTCATGAGCTGTCGGGAACCAAGTCTGTGCACCGTACGTTAGAATTGGGAGAATGCACATGTCCATAAGTCTGCGCTTATTGCAGAGTGGCAGTTCGCCATTCATAAGATGTTTCATCGACCAGAAGCTTCTCCAGGCGTTTTCGGTGCGTCGAGCAACTTTGTTTTGTTGTGCCTGGAATTAAACTATCTGGCCGAGATACACATACTCATGGACATACTCAATCTCCACATTCTCCACGTACAATCTCCTCTTCGTGCCTTATGAGTTTGGTCTTGCTCATATTCATTCGGAGTCCCACATCTTGGTCGGCTTGCTTGGTTCAGTACTTGAAGCATATCGCCTAGTTCTGCAGCTGTGGGGGAGAAAAGGACAATATCGTCGGCGAAGCGCAGGTTTGTTAGCCTGCTATCTCCGACGACGATGCCCTTCTCAGCCCATTTGGGCTTCAATCGCTTAAACACTTCTTCCAAAGTAGCTGTAAACAATTTAGGAGAAAGCGGGTCTCCCTGTTTCACGCCTTTTACAATTTGGAAAGAGAGCCCCGTGAGTGAGGTTTTTATGGATGCTGTACTATTGCTATAGATATTACGGATAAGTTGGATGTACGTTTAATTTATGTTCTGATTAGAAAGTGCCTCGAATAATGGTTTATGTTTTATGCTATCAAAAGCTTTTGAGTAATCTACAAATGCAAGATAAAGTGGGATATTAAATTCTACATGTTTTTCTAAGAGCTGGTTAAGGGAATGGAAATAATCCGTCGTGGAGAGGCCACGGCGGAAACCCGCTTGTTCTGGTGGTTGATGTAAATCGAGCTCACCGGATATTCGATTTTCAATAATTTTCATGAATAGTTTAAAAAGGTGTGAGATAAGACTGATGGGACGATAATTGCAAATGTCGGACTTTTCACCCTTTTTATGTATGAGTATAATGGTGGAGTGGCAGAAATTATGAGGATAGAAGAACCGGTCTGAAGAATGTAGTTACAAAGGTTTGTAAGGTGTGGGAGTGGTACTGGTTCTCCGATTTTTAAGGCTTCGGTGGTAACACCATCTGCACCTGGGCTCTTGCTATATTTCATGCTGCAAAGCGCGCGTTGAACCTCTGGTCCTGTTATCGGCTCTATATCGTTTTTCTGATATATATTCATTCTTAATGTTATCTATTCTCGTCGATCTTAATTGTAGTTGACTTTTGAACCTTATCACTTGTTTTATAAATCAAAAACTGCCAAGAACCGAAAATACCGAAAGAACCGGGAAATCCCGGTACCGATTTAAAAAAGTATCGAAATTCCCGGTTCTTACAAAGAATACCGGTTCCGGAAACACTAGCAGGCATTATATAAACACGGTATATTTCAAATTTCATTCAATTTGAACCAGTAGTTTAAGAATTATAATTAGTCAAAGTTTCTTATTTTGTCACTCACTCACTCACTGACTGACTGACCGATCATCAAAAGTTTAAGGCACTTCTAGCAGATATAGAAGCTTCAAACTTGGAATATAATTAGTGTTTAGTGTATCCTAAAAAAAATCGGCCAAGTGCGAGTCTGACTCGGGCACGAAGAGTTCCGTACCATTATCTATAAATCACGTTTTTTGTATGGGAGCCATACTCAAATATTTGTTTTATTCTGTTTTTAGTATTTGTTGTTATAGCGGCAACAAAAATACATCATCTGTGAAAATTTCAACTGTCAAGCTGTCATGGTTCATGAGATACAGCTCTGTGATAGACGGACAGACAGACAGACCGACAGACGCGCAGACGGACCGACGGACAGACGGACAGACGGACAGACGGACAGACGGACAGACGGACAGACGGACAGACGGACAGACGACTTCGATTTCGACTTCGACTTCGACTTTCAGGAGACAAATGCAACTAATCAAAAGTGTTAATCGGTTTTGCCATTCTTGAGTTTATAAATCTGATTCTGATTCTCATTCTCATTGAGCTCCAATATGCAGTTCATCCGGATTCGGTCTTACACACGTTATCAGCTTTGCGTTTTTTGTATGTCTGAATCATACGTCAGTTATGTTTCAATAGGATAGTTTTATGTTATTCGGGGAAATTCAAATTTCGTGACAGCAGTTGCCACTTTTACTTAATTATTTCCGGTTTTTACGGCATTTTCCATTTATTCTGGGGTATTGCTACACACAATACAATAGAAAAAAGTAAGTTTCTATATTTTGTCCATTACTGAAAAATGAGAAATTATAAGATCCAGTAATAAAAATCTACTCTCACACATAAAATTTCGAACTTAGAATTTAATGTAACACACTAAACATACCGTAAGTTCACCTACAATACCATGTAATAACGTATTTTTCATATGAGCATATCAATTACGAGCAAATTCAAACATTCGGTACCTACTTTCTTAACGATGAATGCAATAAAAACAGATTTTTAAAGATGGCCCCCGCCCGAGTTTTTTGTTTTCTTCACCATTTGCAAACAAAAAGGCCGAATGAAATGAAAATTCGTATTATGCAAGTCAGATAATTGTAGTTTAGGATCAATTGTTAATAACGCGCGAAAAACTAATTATTAAACTTATTCATGTCATTTGTTTGTCTTTCTTTGCATCATTGGGTCTCAGTCCAACACTCCAAACACTCCAACCTCTACGTTACTATTAAGATCAACTTGTGATTTATTGTTAAAGATTGGTAATAATGTAGATCTAGATTTCTACTAGAATAGGTTTTTGATAAGTAATTATACATAATTTATATCATTAATTTATTCGAAAAGCAAAGGCGGACCACGCGCCGCCCATCAGTACCACGTGAAGCGGTCGGTAGGATTATTTATCGAAGTGATTAAAGATAGGTACATCTTTATTCACATATACTATACATTATAAAAATAGAGATGTGGCTTGTTCAGAAGTATTTCTTTTTTCGTTTCGAAAAAGAGCAATCGTCGACATACAGGGCCTTAAGTATTATTTAAAAAAAAAAAATACTGTAGTGGGAATAAAACCCACACCTCGCATCCAAACTCAAAAGGTAGGTACAAAACTTTTTTATGGATTTAGGTACTTACTTGCTCCACAGCTAAATTAGATTTTTCGTAATAAATGAAATCCAAACAATCTGCAAAACCGTCGGTAAAATTAGTATACTCTGGTGTGCCACAAGCACTTCCCAATGGAATATCCTGTTTAAGATTCAAGTTTTCAACTGCTTGACTCAAATCTGAAAGCAAGGTTAGATCATACATAAAATATATACATAGGTATGTACATATAAAATCACGCCTGTTACCCAAAGGGGTAGACAGAGACCACAGCTTACCACTTGCTACGATCCTGATTCCTGATTTACATTCCTCATGCATGCTCATCGGTTTAGAGTACTCTTGACCTGGCCTATTTTCAAAACATCACCATTTTGGTCCAAGAAAATACATAAAATAATAATGTGCCCCTGACATACCCTTAGACATCTTCAAAGATCTGAGTGCCTGGAGGTCTGAGATGATGGCTACTATGCTTGGGTAATACAGTACAATTTTTATATACTTAGTATAAACTTACTTGATTTCCAGTCTGGTAAAGAACTGGGTGCATATCCAGTAGTGTACAGTTGGAAGATACCACAAGAAGGTACACTATTGAAATCACCACTTAGTATAAGTGAAATCCTTTTATCAGGAAACTGCAAACAAAATAGTAACAAAATTAGTAGGTATGGTAAAGGTATCTAATGTGACTATGGTTACCTCATATAAATATCAATGCTTGTCTGCATCAAACTTAATTCAACATTCCAGGACGAACATAGCGTCTTAGACTGATAAGCGCGAACTTATATCTTGATGCAGAGAGTTGGATAGATAAGTACCTTATTTTGAAGTGACTTTTTCAAGTCCGAAAGCCAGTATATGACTATTCCACCTTGAATTAGTCTAATGTGATCAGCATCCGGGTGGAAATACAAGTGTGTATTACCAACAATGAGTAACTCCTTTGGATTGTCAATAGATTCTAGGTAAGCTGCGCTTGCTACTGTTGACCTGTCAAGTAACCGTTCAGCTAATGGCTCATTTTGTTGAACAACATTCCATATTGACTTCAGGCAATCCTCAGTTTTAATTGCTTCTGATAAGACAATTTTTTCATAACCAATATTTCTGAAACAAAATGTCGACTTTAAAAGATTCATACAGTTGTTTTGAAAAGTAGCATCGACAGAAATTCAGATTAATTTGCAATGTCAATAATACGGCGCTGCTTGAAAGTGTCTAGAGGGGGTAGTCCGAGGCACGTCCAAACATTATATTTGGCACATGTCCACATTTTGCAGTAGTTAGCATTCCATACGTGATAGGTTGCAAGCCCATCGCCGCTTATAAGAATACTAACTTGGTTTTGTAAATACATACATTATTAAACATTGTAACACCCAGACACAGAACAAACATCTAGGTTCATCACACAAATATTTGTCCTGAGTGGGAATCGAACCCATAACCTACAGCGCAGAAGGCACAGTTACTAGTTAACTGAGCTGTGATGCCAGTCAACTTACTTAAACCTGTTGCTTCTATAAAATGTGGCCAACCCTTCGGCACATTCCTTTCCTTTTTTACAAAACAAGCCTTCTAACCCCTGGGATTTAAAGTTTTCATCCAGACAATTGTTAAATATTTTGGTATCTACTTCTTGAAGACAAATAATGTCTGCATTGTACCCTGAAAAAGATAATAGATGAAGTGTCAGGATTATTATATTCTTAATTGTGTGTCTTGTCTTGTTGTCTGACTTGTAGGTCCATCCCTCCAGCTTGTATTTGTCCTGTTTTTTAGGGTTCCGTACCCAAAGGGTAAAAAGGGTAAACCGTCTGTCTATCCATCTGTGTGTCACAAGACTGTAACTCATGAACCATGATAACTAGACAGTTGAAATTCACAAATTATGTATTTCTGTTACTGCTATAACAACAAATACAAAAAAACAGAATTAAATGAATATGTAGGGCTCCCATACAAAAAACGTGATTTTTTTGCAGTTTTTCGAACCCTTCGTGCGCGAATCCCACTCGCGCTTGGCCGGTTTTTTTTAATTGCGTGAAGTAATGTACTACAATACAATATAATAATCGAATTCTGTTTAGATTATTATATAGTACAAGCTGACCCGGCGAACTTCGTATCGCAATTGACAAATATGTTGTTTGAAGTTCCCGTTCCCGTTCCCATTCTTAGGAACACACCTACATTGCTTAGACAACAGTGAAGTTTATACAATAGCAATAAAGCTCAAATTGACTCTACGTTTTAGTTAGAAAACTTTTGTATGGGAAAAAGAAAAGGGCTGTTTTTAGGGTTTTCCCGGCAATTATTCGAATTTTTCTCACCTTTTAAACCTTTCAAGATAAGTTAAATCCGTTCAGCTGTTCTCGAGTTTTAGCGAGACTAACGAACAGCAATTGATTTTTATATATATAGATTGTAAAGACCTTTTCAAAGAAACAAACACACATAAGTACCTTGTAACTCCTTGGTGAATAGTTGTTTCCTGTAGTCAATATGCAATGCATAAGGTGGGCAGTAAGGGTGTAGTACTTCTCTTGTGAAGTCTGAATCGCAGTACAAGTCTGCCAATATATTGTATGAAACACACCTGAAGCTGAAAACAAATGAGTGAAATTTTCTTTATCTATCTACACAGATATCATTATCTATCTTTCTTTAAAACCACTGCAAAATGTTTGTATTATGACAGAGATAAAGTTTGGAAGTGCCACTGACTAACCCCTTTAAACATCTTCAAGGATTTAAGCGCCTTAAGATCTCAGAGTATGTCTACATAAGAACATACATGTGTACATAGGGATTAGTCTTGATCCTATACATATAAATATATATCTTAATATATATAAATCTCCTGTCACGATGTTTGTCCGCGATGGACTCTTAAACTACTTAGCCGATTTTAATCAAACTTTGCACACCGTGTGCAGTTTGATCCAACTTGAAATATAGGATATCTAACATCTCAATTTATAGTCGCGATATCTGTTGACACAGCAACGCGTGGCCTGGTCTGCTAGTTGTTTATAAAAAATCTTACAGATCATAACATGATAGAGTATGATATGAACTTGGTTCAATCCCGACCCGGGATACACATTTGTGTGATGAATATAGATGTTTGTTCTGTGTCTGGGTGTTAATATGTATAATATGAATGTATTTACAACAAAAAAAAGTATTTATCTATTCTATCAGTTATCTGGTTCCCATAGTATAAGCTTTGCTTAGATTGGGGCTAGATGGCGCTGTGTGAAAATCCACCAATATTTATTTATTTAACTAGGTGCTAACAGAATACTTATTGGATTTAGAAAATAAGTTCTTACCTTTCATTTTTAAGTTGTGTTTCAGTAAACCGATGTCTAGTCTCAAATGGACATAAACCAGGGCCAGCTTCAACTGATGTTTTTGAAATGGTTTCAAACATTGCACCCAATCTTGTTCCATCACCTAAAAAAAGTTATTTATACTTATACTCATACAAACACAACTCATAATTGCAACTGTTATAAATAATGTGATGAACATGGGTATTTTAATGTAGCATAAGTATTTACAAATAAAAAGCATACAAGTATTCTAGGAGTAATCTGGTTCTCATAGTACAAGCTTTTTGCTTTGTTTGGTGCTAAATAATGCTGTCTGATAATATAAAAAAAATACTACTTACTCGGTGTACATTCTAATTTTAACTTCATGCCAATATCTTGTGCAGTTGGTGTGTATGTAAACCCATTACCAACAGGCTCCCATTTTATGTGTATATCAGTCACAGTGTTCCCTTTATCACTCACAGCTAATCCTTTGTACCATGTAAAAATGCATTCTTCCTTAATTGCATATAGAGTTTGAAAACGATCAGGTATTGCAGTGAAACCAACCAGTAAGCACTGTGGCAAACTTATGTTTATAACCCATGGAGCATTGAAAACAGCCTCATAAACAGTGTCATAAATCTTTAAATGTAACGGTGCTTCTATATTGAATAACTCCTTACAAGTGTATGAATCAGGCACTGGGCTACCAGCTGTATCATATAACTTCAAATCTATTTCTTCTTCTGTATTTTTCTTCTTATGGGCCTTGCTGATTGCTTTCTTTATATTAGCCCCTATCCTATAAAACAGAGCTTGTACTGCTTCAGACGGATTTCTTCTAAAGTTAAATTGTCTGGCAGAGTCTTTAACTTTAAACATAAAAGTTATATCCACTTTTTCTTCTTGCTTTATGTATCTAAAATAGCACTTGTTCATGTTGGTATTCTTTTTAGATACCTTGAGAGTAGAGTAAAATCTGCGTGACCAGTGATTGTAAAATCCTAAGATCATTATAGGATTAAATACATCTAATATCTTGTACTACACGACGTTGCTGATAAGATTCTACACTCTACGTGGGTTGGACTTTTTGGACGAACAGGTCGAACAGCTGTTTCCAACCAAACCAACAACCAACCACCAACCAAAGCATGGTCACCATGATGACATGACAGATAATACAGCTGTCTTATCAATATAAATATTGACATTGACATCAGTCTTCTTCTTGCGTGTCAATGATACAATCATATAAATGATGTTTGCGTAAAATTTCGCCACCTTCACCCATCGACTACATAGCCTAAAGTCGATGCCTTCACCCCATCCTCGGTGGCGTTGTTAATGAGGTCGTCCCTTATGCAGGTAGTAGGGCATAGGGGACAATTAAGAAGGTGGGGCATCGTTTGGATAGGGGCTCCGCAGTCCAACTTGAGTCCGGTGACGGTTGAAATCAGTTATATAGTATGATAGAAACTCTCAATCATATAAACTGCATTACGATTTTTATTTCTGAAATAAAATAGCAGAGTTTTACCTACCATTAAAACTCTTATTGTGTCCGGAGCCTTATTCGAAGCCTTGTAAACATATTTTGAGATAGTCCTTCCGTTTCCGGCCGTATTTATGGTTTAGTCGTTGTAGTTCCGGTATAAGAATTATAGGGGGCACTACTTCCGTCCGCCATGTTCACCAGTTTGTGCAAGTGCATTTTATCCTCATTGCGGTCTCAAAATTACTAGTAAATACCTATATTAAATAAAAACACCAGGCAGAACTGACTGTAAGGCTTCGAATAAGGCTCCGGACACAATAAGAGTTTTAATGGTAGGTAAAACTCTGCTATTGTGTCCTCCGCCGTTATTCGAAGCCTTGTAAACATATTTTGAGACAGTGTTTGTTCTCGCCTGGTGAACAGGGCGCCAATGTGATTAAATATTAATTATTAACTGATTTACATTATTATTCATACATAATTGCTTACATAATAATTATCTTTACTATACCTACTTATTAATCATTTCCAGTTACAATCAATCTCTATTAATGAAACTAAAGCACATTTATTATTTATAATCTATAATCAACTTTCTATAGGTACTGTACTTAAATACATATAACTCACCATTTTATTATAACTGTTTTACCTATTTATTGTACTGGTTCAAAAAATGCCCCCAAAGAGGTACTTAATGAAGTATTACTAGGCCTAGATCTAACTTCTTTTCTATAAAATTTTATAAAAGTATTTTCTGACCTCCAATTAGCCCTTGCCATGATCTTATCGACTGGTTCTCTGTCGAGCCAACCCCTTGAAGCTACAGCTGACCTGACACTCCCAGGGGTTGCATCGACACCAGCATCTTTCAAAACAGATTTAACCCATCCTGCAATAATAGTTCTCGAAGCAGCTTTAGCTGTACCACGAGCAGTCACAAACAAATTTTTAATATTAGCTTCCTCTCTTCTATTATTTCCTAATGAAAGTAACTTTTTAACCCACAGAACAGGATCTAGATTAGGATTTTCTACATTTGAAAATAATTTCCAACCCTATTGAATGTATGATTCAGAGTCTGTTTTAGAACCATATATGGGCCAAAGTATCACAGAGCCATCTTCAATGTTGATAACAAACAAACTTTCAGAAATGCTTAAAAGTGTTAAGTCATGTACTCTACGCCCTGAGCAGAGTAACAAGAGGATAGCGCAACGTCGTGAAACTTCGTATAAACTTTCAGAATTTACAACATTATTTGATAACCAGGAAATCAAACTACCTGTGTCCCAGACACTCTGATCTGGCCGTACTCGTATTTTGGAATTTGAAATAGACTTTAAGATTTGCTTTACTAACACGTTTGAGCTAAGACGAGAGCTATCCTCTGCTGCACAAAGTGTAGAGACAACGGATTTGTGAACCAAAATCGTTCTATATGCTAAACCTTCTTTCAAATGTAGATCAGCCAAAAACCTTGCTAGTTCAGAGCCGGTAGGATTTGTGGCGAGGACTGCAGACTCTCTGCACCACTTAACCCATCGCTGCCATGCTGGTTTATAAGTGTTTAGAGTGGACTTTCGCCACCCTGCTAGTAATAAAGTTTTTTGTTGTTTTGACCAAGATTCTAGAGCCCGAGACCACCCCCACATTTCCAAACCTCTAGCGTTAGATCCTGCACCTTCGGTGGAGGCCGACCTGTTAGAACGGTCTCTAACTGACGAATTGTGAATGGTGCTGCTTTCGCTCGTGCTTTGAGATCTGCTCTCCAAAACGCCTGAGGCCACCTTGGTGCTATTACTAAATACGTACCTTTTGCCCTTTCGCCGCTAGAGGGCGCAGTAACGTAAACATTGGTTTTAACGGTCTCCGAATATAATTTTCGATTTCTCTAAAAATACAAAGTGATTATACCATTAAACTGTGAAATAACATACTAGAACAAGAGGTGCAAGTGTAATAGCGTTTGCATTGATGGAACAAGCTGTTTAGTGAAGTAACAGAACAGAAAACACTACACGGTATTTGTGCGATTGAGAGACAATTTTGGGATAAAAAGTGACTTGAAAGGAAGACAAGTGATATACACCACCAGTGCAGAACTCTGATTGTGAAAAATAACTTGTCCTATACTTGTGGAACAATTTGATATTGTAAACATAACCTATATTCAATTGTTTCTGAGTCATCGACAAATTATCGATAAATATTCTTGGCAGAAGCGCTATCTATCGTCTAGTAGCTGATACTGTTGCCAAAAATAATCACTAGAGGACGCTGATTAAATATAGATTTCATACAACGCCATCTATCGTTGAGTGGAATAAAGCTGTAGATCCCTCAGAAATCAGTCTGCAGGTAGAGCCCTAGAGAATTGTAGAGCACTCCACTGTTTTTACTGATTACTTCGATAGAGCCATAGAGCAAACATTCTGAAGACCTGATAATACAAAATTGAAATGGCCACGAATTTGGAAAAACTATTACACGAGCTGAGACTACAGATCAGGAGCGACAATAATATTACTGCCGTCGAGCAAGAAGAAAGAATAACTGCAAACATAAATAAAAACATCGATGAGAAATTTCAGCACGTTAAAAAGGAGATCGAAGAACTAAAACAAACAAATGAAGAGCAAGAAAAGAGGCTGGCATTAGTTGAAAAACAAATAAGAGCCAACAATTTAATATTCTTCGGAGTAGATGAGGGCGAGAAGTCATATGAAGACTTGGAAAGAAAACTCGTTACCATTATTAGGAGCATGGGCATAAACTGTGACAAAAGTAACCTAGAGACAGTCAGAAGAATGGGTAAACTAACGCATGGCAAAATAAGACCGATAAATACAACGCTCACAACATATGGAATGAAATTGTCTATTCTTAAAAACAAAAAGAAACTAGATAACACAGATATTTATATTAAAGAAGACTTCCCACCTCAAGTACTAGAAACCAGACGATTACTTCAGGAGCAACTAAAGAAAGTTAGAGATGAAGGACGGATTGCTTATATAAGATACGATAAACTTGTTATAAAAGAACCCAATCTAACAAAAAAAGATGTCAACTCCAAAAAAAGAGAACTGGAAACGTCCCCGCCACATGATCCTATAAACTCACCTGAAAAAAATCTAGAGGCGATGTCAAAATATCAAAAGGCTAAGAAAAATAAAATATCCAAGGTGAACCAGAGCTCTATGAATTTTTTCATTCAAAAATCAGGAGAGCCGACAACATCAAAATCTTCATCCTCAATCCACATGGCAGAAAAAACTAGTCAATAGCAATTAACAAAGCCTACTTACACTGCCGCCACTACCTCTACGAAAACCAACACTAAAAATCACACGAAAAATCCTCCCTCAGAATGGCTGGTCACCACGAGGGCAGTAGACCACAACCCTCCAGTAAAAATAAAAACGGATATAAATAACCAACAAAATAAAATACACATTGCGACATTTAATGTCAGATCATTAGCCAGCGAAACAAGATTAAAAGAACTAGAATACGCCTTAACACCAATAAAGTGGGATATAATCGGTATATGCGAAACCCGAAGGCAAGGCTACATAGTAGAAGATAGAGACAACTACAAACTCTACCTACACGGAGAAACTAAAGGAAGGAATGGAATAGGATTTCTAGTCAAAAAACAAAACAATATCACAGTACTAGACTTCATAGCAATATCGGATAGAGTAGCATGTATAAAGGCCAGCATATATGGGAAACTATTTACAATAGCTCAAACGTACGCCCCCACCACAAGTTCTGACGAAAAAGAAATAGAAGATTTCTACCAGTCATTAAGAAAATTGATAGAAAACAGTGACTCGAGGCTCATATTTCTAGGAGACATGAACGCAAAAATAGGTGAACCTCGGGAAGGAGAAAGCAGAGTTATGGGCAAATACGGCTACGGAAAGCGAAATAAAAGGGGTGACAAATTCCTTAACTTCTGTCATGAAAATAATTTAAAAATAACAAATACTATGTTTAACAAACCATCCGATCTACGGTGGACATGGATGTCACCCGACACCAGCATAAGAAATGAAATAGATTATATAGCAACGAATACTCCCTACATGATTGATAACTGCAGCGTTCTTATTAATTTAAAACACCCAAGTGATCATCGTATGGTCAGAATAACGATGAACATAAGGTGTAGAATCAAACCACGAGCAAAATACACATCAAAACTTCCGAAGCGCATAGACCCTGAAAAATACCTAACAGAACTATCAAAATACGAGTACGCAAATGGAGAAGAAAAATCAACACAAGAACAATACGATGAAATCGAGAAAAGCATTTTACAAAGTTGTAATGGCGCTAGCGCATCACAAAAAACACTGAAAAAACTAGAAATCATTACAGAAGAAATTATTGAACTAAAAAAAGAAAAACACAGACTAAAAAACAAAGCAAATAAAACAAGAGAAGAAAAACATCTACTAAGCAAACTATACAAAAGAATTCATAAAAAAATAAAAATTAATGCTAAAAAACACAGACTGAATGTAATTGAAAGCTACTTAGAAAGTACAGGAGCAGTCAGAAAAGCCTACAGACACCTAAACTCCTCAAAGCAACTAATGAGCAACTTGCAAAACCAGTCAGGCAAAACAGTGACAAATAGAGATGACCTAATTCAAATAGCAACAGATTTTTACAAAACCCTCTACGCTAGGAATGATGGTCAGATACAAGATCAATTGATTATCTCTACTAATAATGACGATCCAGTGCCAGAATTCAACGAGAACGAAATAAATTACTCATTATGCAAGCTAAAATCAGATAAAAGTCCAGGACCAGATGGAATAACAAATGAAATGTTACTTGCCGGCAAAGACATCCTGACGAAACCACTAACAAAACTATTCAATCGTATATTTACAAAGAAAGAATTACCTAAACAATGGACCACTTCGAATATCGTGCTACTATATAAAAAGGGAGACGCCAAACTCATCTCCAACTACAGACCAATCAGTCTTATGTCCTGTCTATACAAACTGTTCTCCACTACTCTACTACGACGCTTGACCAAAATCATAGACGAGAACCAACAAGTAGAACAAGCCGGTTTTGTGAAAGGTTTTTCGACAGTAGATCACATACATACCCTAAAAATTATCATCGAAAAATACAATGAATATGATAAGCCACTCTACCTGTGCTTCATCGATTACAGTAAGGCTTTTGACTCATTATCGCATAACGCTATATGGCAAGCTTTGGCAATACAAGGCATAAACAAGGACTATATAAATATGATAAAAGAAATATACAAGAATAGTACCTCGAGAATTACTCTAGATAAACCAGGACCTAGCTTTCCAATTGAACAAGGTGTAAAACAAGGGGACCCCCTCTCGCCGAAGCTTTTTATCGCTGTGCTGGAGCAAATCTTTAGGAAACTAGACTGGCAAAGCAAAGGTCTAAAACTACATGGAAAATACCTTTCACACTTAAGATTTGCAGATGACATCGTATTACTCTCAGAAGATCCACAAGAACTACAAACTATGATAGAGTCACTTTGTAAGGAAAGCAAGAAGGCTGGACTGAAAGTTAATCAGGATAAGTCAAAGCTAATGACAAACAGGCAAAACATACCCATAAAAACCCCAACTATTAATCTAGAATATGTTGATGACTACATCTATCTAGGACATCTGATCACATTTAATGCATGCACTGAAAAAGAAATTGAACGTAGAACTCAAAACACCTGGAGTAAATATTGGGCAATGAAAGAAATTTTCAAAAGCAAGTTACCCACCAAACTAAAAACAAAAGCAATGGAAATCTGCTTACTCCCATGCCTAACATACGCTTGTCAGACATGGGCTTTAACTAGTAAGACCAAAGACAAAATAAGAGTATGCCAAAGAGGAATTGAAAGAAGCTACATGGGCCATAAACTTAAAGATAAAATTAGACACAGCATCATACGGAATAAAACTAAGGCAAAAGATGCAGTAAAAAGAGTTCTACGTTTGAAATGGAAATGGGCGGGACACGTACAAAGAGTATCAGACGAAAGGTGGTCAAAAACTACAACTGAGTGGTACCCGATCGATAAAAAACGCAGACCAGGCAGACCACACATGAGATGGAGCGACGACATCGCTAAAGTAGCAGGAAAGGCATGGAGCACTGCAGCTAGGGACAGGGAGAGATGGAAGCAAATGGAGGAGGCTTTTATCGCTGATAGCGACCCTTACACTGAAATTTAAAAATATTATTTAAACTAAAGCATACATTATATTTATAGAATAAGAAAATATGTTATTTAAGTTAATAGTGTTAAGGAAATAAAGCTTTATTATTATTATTATTATTATACCTTTTGCTCGATTGAGGTGCATAAGAACTCTCGGTATTAGATTCGGAGGTGGAAACACCCAAGCTAGCTCGAACTCCCACTCCCAAGCGAACGCGTTGTGTCTCCACGCTGCTGGATCTCTCTGATCTAGACTGACATACCTTGGTACCACGTGGGCTCGAGAAGATGCGAACAGATCTACTTCCGGGATACCCCATTTCGAGAACACTACTTTCGTCAACGAGGGAATTAGGTGCCACTCTGGGACTATGGATTTCCGAGAAAGACGATCGGCTACACTGTTGTACCTGAATGGAATGTGATGTGCTACAACATGAATATCGAAGCGATCCAGTATTTCGTAAATCTGATAGGTCAGATTCATCAGTGCGGTCGATCGACTTCCTCCCTCGTTCCTCAGATACGCTACGACGGATTTGTTGTCGCACTGCAACAGCACCGATGAATGACTCAGAAAAGGACCGAATCGGGACAAACATTTCAGAATAGTCAACATCTCTTTGTAATTCGAATGAAACAACCCTTCTTCGTCCGACCAGTCGCCCCCCATTTGTATTCCGTTCAACTCTGCTCCCCAACCGGAGTCGGCCGCATCTGTCGTCAAGAAATGCGTCAAAAGTGGAGGATGAAGCCTGGATGACCTCTGGCAATTTATCATCCACCACTCGAGCTCCTCGATAGTTCGAATCGGAAGAGGATACGGAGTCTCTGGATACTCTTGGAGCAGACTGTTGCAATGAGTCAACAAAAAACGAAATTTTAGACGACCCTGCGGAATGACCAGACGAGCAAAGTTGAGACTCCCTACAATACTCTGCACTTCTTTGAGGGCAGCCTTTTTTCGTTTTAGTAACTTCGCTATAGTCCCCTGCAGACCTAGAATTTTCTTGTCTGGGAGATACTTTTTGTTTCGCCACGTGTCCCACACTAGACCTAAGTACTCTAGCGACTTTTGCGGAGTGAGAACAGATTTTGTGGGGTTCACCTTCCAACCTAACTCTTGCATAGTTTTGAGGACCGTTCTTGTTTGACTTACCAGTTTTGACCTGTCTTGGCAAACAATTAAAAAATCGTCTAGAAAAACAGCTATTCGAATTCCCTGCTCTCGGAGGACTTCTGCCGTCCAGTTCGACAGGGAGGCAAAAATTTTTGGACTTGTTGCAAGACCAAATGGTAAACAAGTCATTTGTAATAACTGACCTTTGTAAATGAGTCTGAGGAAGCAGCGGTGACTCTGAGATACTGGAACGTGATAATAGGCTTGGGTTAAGTCTACTTTTACCATCCAATCGTTCGGCTGTAGGAAGTCCGGAATACGATGGACCAAGATCAATCTGAATTTTGTTACCTTGACAAACTGGTTTAACCTTTTTAGATTGAAAATAGGACGCATGGAACCATCGCTTTTGGGAGTCAGAAATAGGGTTGATAGAAAGCTGGGGGTTTCGGGGGCACACTCTAGGATATTTTCCACTAGCATGCTGTTTACAATCTGGTCCATTTGAGGAGATGGAGCAGTCTGGTAACGTGAGCTTATAAACCGAGGTAAGACCAACGGTGGTTTGCTTTGGAATGGAATTTTGTAACCCGATATTACTTGCAACAGAGGTATGGGTGCACCTCTTATTTTCCAAGAATTTATAAAAAACTTTAGCCTGCCCCCCCGAAACACCCGCATCGAGTCAATATTTCCTATCTCCTTTACCTTTGCCACGCGTGGCACTGTGCTGGCCCTGTCGACCGAAAGGTTTCCTAGCATTTGCCGAGGTTTGCTGACGTGAGGCAAATGATTGTGATCTAAACTGTGGCCGAAAGGGCCGTTCATTATTGCCATAGGCTGGAAAATCGTAATTATAAGCATATGGGTAGAAAGGCCGCATCGTTTGAGGTGGCGGATACCTATTTACGTTAAGCGGTGCCATGAAGCGACCCGCTTGATAATACCCGCTAGGTCCAGGTTGCGCAGCCTGGGACCCAGATGTAACTCTCTTCTCTTGCGCAGAGAAGGAGGTTTTTGGAATAGAAAAGATTTTACTGAATCCCCCGTTATTTTTTAAAAACTCTACAAACGGTTCCCTATCAAACAAATACTCGCATGAAGGGGGTATCTTTTTTAAACTAGCTTTCAAAAACTTATCTTTTATCTGACTTATAAATGCGTCACGTCTCTGTTCAATAATATCGGCCCTGCGGCCACATACTAACTGCAAGCAATCAAGAGAGATTTTTTGAAAATCCCCAGAGAAAATTTCTTTAATTTTAGAAATCATAGATTCGTTATCTATGATTTCTGCGTCTTGTGTCCATTTGAGCAAATCAGACACGCCTTTCTTCAACGCATCGCTTTGCATAATGACCGCCCGAGTGATAGCACCCAAAGATTTATCAGTTGCAGATAAGCTGCTAGATTTTTCAATTTGTTTAATTTCGTCATTTGCCTCTAGGTCAACAAACCCCGGTCGTGCATTGTAAGATTTTTGGATTTCAGAATATCGGACATTCGTCCAATTTTCCGATTTAAAATGCTGCAATGAACTCAACAATTTTAAATGCTCAGGAGAGGCATTTGCAACAGTTGGTTCTTTTAAATTCGTGGCTAATTCAAAGTCAAATTTGAGGGTAGACTCGGCAGACTCCTCATTTAGGGCCGACTCGGCGGGCTCCTCAACATGCACAACATTATGGTCGGTAGGATGCCAATAACTCGAATGAGGGTAGGCACTCCAAGATAGAAAATTTTGAATCTCACTTACTTGTTTGGTAAGGCGTTCCAACACCTTACCTTCCCTGCGTGATTTTTTGGGCTCGTGTCCAGGTACAGAAACGTTGCACTTACGTTTGCGCCTTCGTTTATCCACACCATTACCGCCATCACCGCTATCACTTGATTGCGACGATGAGGCGTAAACCCGATCACGCTCATCACTACTATTGTTCGACATTATAAATAACTCAGAACTACTCTTTATATTTTTAACGAACGCTAACAGCGTTTAACTATTTTTTATTTTAACGACTAAGTATATTTTTAAATAATCGCGTACAGCGTCACGTCTTTACGGCACGAAAATCAGGACGCCAATGAGGATAAAATGCACTTGCACAAACTGGTGAACATGGCGGACGGAAGTAGTGCCCCCTATAATTCTTATACCGGAACTACAACGACTAAACCATAAATACGGCCGGAAACGGAAGGACTATCTCAAAATATGTTTACAAGGCTTCGAATAACGGCGGAGGACACAATACTCTAATTTTCTGAAAAACACTTATTTTACTGAATCTTGACTAAAATGTGTGTACCTACGAACACGAACAGTAAAATATGAAATGTCGGCGTGTCCAAAATTTATTATTTTATCTGACTGGCAACACTCTAATGCTACGTGTCATAACGTTGGATGCGTTGTAGGTTGTAGGCCAATCCATTGACTGATTTTCATAAAGTTTTGCTCAGTTGGAATTTTGGAAGGAATTGGGCTATCTGTATTTTGTTTGTAATAGTTTTACAAGTTGGATAAATAAATACATAAAACATGGTAAGTGCCTGTGATCTAGCAATTTAACTGTGTTCTCAGAAATAGATTTTGTAATAAAAATCTTGTTGCAGCCTGCTTCACCAGCTTCCACCTCTGTGGGTTCAGGAAGTCGGTCACCAAGCAAGGGGACTTCTGCTCCTCGCTCTGCCAGCGGTGGGACCGTTCGTCAAAGAAAATCCACTACTACTACTACTACTGCTGCTAGAAATCGCACCACTGGAGCTGGATCTGGTGGCATGTGGCGATTCTACACCGACGACTCACCCGGAGTGAAAGTGTAAGTACCTGTACTAATGAGATTCCAGAGTTTAAAATAATGTTTAGTATTTTGTAACTAAAATATTCCTGTTCTTTTGTATCTGTAAACTGGTGTTCAATAGAATTTTTTTATTTTCAGTGGCCCTGTCCCAGTGCTGGTGATGTCTCTTTTATTCATTGCATCAGTTTTCATGCTGCACATCTGGGGAAAGTACACCCGAGCTTGAACTAAAATAAATTATGTTTATTTTATTGTTGTGTAAGAGTGAAAGGTATGATGGATTTATACCTAGATATTTAATTTTCTAATAAGTAATTTAAGGTTATGCAGAATTAAATTAAGTTATTACTTATATTGCATTATTGATTTGGTCCTCAATTTATATTTGTTAGAATTGAGATAAATTACCTAAGAAAGCAATCAATTATCCAGGTGACAATAGTAAGTTAGACTCATCATCACCAAGTTATTATCAATTTAATTTCAAAATATTTAAATTTAATAATCAATTTAACATATCCATTTAATGATGTATGTACATTGCCTACATAATTAGAGTTTTAAGCATCATAGGCATTGCTCCAGTTAAAAAAAACCTAGTAGGTATGTACCTAAAACATCCCCCTTTTTACACATTTAATGTTACTTGTTATATTTGTTAATCCATTGTTACATTTAGCTCTGCCATATTACTAACATAGTTGGGAAAACCAGGCAGCTCTATAAGAAACAATTAAATTCAGTAAAAAATACAGATTTTATTTATATCCTTATTTTTACCTTAACATTAGAAGAGTAAAATAATAAAACAATTAGTGTATTGTAAAAAAAAGTAAAAAGAACAATAAATGTAAAGTAAAATATTTACAAGTATCAGCCTTATGTTGAATTTTATCATTGATAGAGATAATACAAAAAGGACGAGCATTGAGTCACTTAAAAAATAATACTAGGTTAGTTGCCCTAAAAATCAATCTTAACTTAATATTGAGGCCATTCAATTAAATAGCCTCAGGTTCATAGCTGCTGCTTCTTTGTGTTTGAAACTTTGTGTCAAGTTATTTTTTAATAAAGTGAAAAATACACCTCACAGAGGTGCTCCTTATATACATGAATACATCATTGAATTTAGTATAAAAGTCTAAAATGCCCTTGAGATGATCCAACACAACTGACAAATAATTTCGATGGCATGGTGGGTTAGTGCCTCATTAAGACACAGGAGCTGCAGGATCAATTTGGTCAAATGTTTGTTCCAGATCTAGGTGTTGTGGTAACATGGTGTTTGTAATTTCTGATACCTAATGTCAGTAGGTAAGACCATCAGACCAGAACTATACAATTAGTTGATTGCAACTACGACATGTAAACATTACCGAGTGTGTACCGACATGTAAACATTACTCCTCATCAAAAGCAAATCAATCAAATTAAAATATTTGAAATCATAAACAATAGGGTTTTTGCAGATCAAGGTGATTTTCCAAAGTATACTTTTAGCATGGAGATTAAAAAGTATACATTATAACTTGACAATTGACAGGTCACCTTTTTGAAGTGGTTATTTATCAGTTCATAAACCACAAAATCAAAAGCTTAAGCATGTTTGGACTTTCATACAAAGTTTATAACTGTATACAGTTATGAAAAACACAAACCTTTTATGGCCTATAAAAATATTTTTTTTACTAATCATAGGTTCAAGACTTATGTAGTACTTATTTAACTTTTTACTTAGCATATTCCACATCACAACAAATAACAAGTATTTTTCAAATTAATATTGAATTCTGGCACTGAATATCTAGGACTTGTAAAGCAAAATTAATTAGATTTTTTTACAGTAGGTACCTAGTTACCTACTACTTTTGGAAAAATACTTATAGAAATACAGGTCAATGTGATTCTCAGCGCGCTTATTAGCTCCTCTAGCGTTCACATTTTACATCTAGACATCAGAGTAGAGTCATTCCTATGTGTCTTATAATGCAAAATTGTAAATTATAAATGTTATATTTTCAATACATTTCAAAAAAGTAGTTGTATCATTTGTCAAGATATAATGCGCGCTGTACGGAAATGCTTTCTTATCATACATATGCTTCGACTCTTCTTCCTTTTATTCTATCAAAGAACTGACGCCAAGAAACTAAAGTTTTTCCAGACCATATCCAAAAACTAGAAGTTATACCAACAATCATTGTCATCAGATACTTAATCATAAACATTTCAAATTTTGGTCTGTCGGTTTCTTTGAAATTGAAAGGGCATGGTATAGAATACTGACGGGTAGAACACATATCTCTGTGCCATGTTACCATCCAAGCATCATAGTTTGCTTGTTCATAGAAAAGACATGCAATAACAATCAGTGCAGGCACTGTGTACAATACTCCAAATACTCCAATCCGAATCATAAGTTTTTCTAGTTTATCTGTTTTTGTACCATCATGCTTCATCACAGTCCTTATACGAAATAGAGACACAAAGCCAGCAAATAGGAATATAGTTCCTAAAACTAAATACACACATAGTGGAGCAAGTACAAATCCTCTGAGTGCTTCTGCATCCCATAGTCCCACATAGCACACACCTGATAGTATGTCACCTGTAATAATAAAAAAAATATTATATTAATATACATACTATTTGTTCTGCAGTCTTACAGAATACCATAAATTGTTATTGAAACTGATCTGACTCAAAGATTCCAAGTATGCATGAATTACTTATATTATATATATATACATAAATACATAATTTTATATACATAAATTTGATTATCTTACCATCAACTTTTCCCATGGCTAATATAGAAATGGTCTTTATAGCAGGCACAGCCCACGCTGCCAAATGAAAATACTGAGAATTAGCCTCAATAGCTTCATGTCCCCACTTCAAACCAGCTGCCAAAAACCATGTGAGGGTTAATACCACCCACCAAATACTGGAAGCCATACTGAAGAAATACACCACCATAAATAGAATTGTGCATGGTTCATGCTTAGTGCCTTGCGTTATAACAGATATATTGGGCAATCTTGCTCCACTCACAGTGGATGGAAAAGGCCCTTGGCAGCTGATACTGTCTCCCGCACTCCAACCCATAGTATATGCTGCAGCTACCATCAGGTAGCATACAGACAAAAAAATTATTGGTCTCTCAGGATATCTGAACCTATCTGTATCTATCAGGAAGGTCAGGACAGTAAATAGACAGCTTACAGTACATAGTGTTGCCCAAACTCCAATCCATAATCTAGAAAAATTCTTCTCATCTTGACTGAAAAACATACCATTGCATGGTGCTCCACAATCATATTCTATTTTATCACCCACTTTCAATGAGTATTCCAGATCTAAGCTTTTAGGAACTTTAAACTGTACAGGGCATACAAATCCATAATCTTTAGCACCATGAAGTTTTGTTGGATCTCGTTCAATATTTGATTTGAAATCTACCTTTGGTAGGTTAGTACCAATATGCTTTGGAGATTCATGGGTTGCATTATTATCACCAACACAAATTACATTGTCTCCCGTTACTATAGGAAACTTAGAGCAATCTAATTGTTCAGGCCATTGATAACCAAAATGTATCATCAGCTCATCACAGTTCTGCCTTGCAGATTCGCATAGATGCCGGCATGGGGGTATAGCAGTATCGAGAATGGTGCAAACCGGTGCATAAACTGAACATAGGAAGAATTTTAGATCTGGAGAGCAATTCACCTTGATCAAGGGTGTAAATTGATGAATTTCAGGCCCAGCATCTTCTTGTTTGGCGTGGTTGAGTATGTTGGGAAATATTGTTTGATTATACCTTATTCCTTGGCAAAACTCAATTGTTATGGGTTCACAACGACCATGGTGGGGTAAAGTGTCTCCTTGAGACACAGTAACACGAGAGGTCTCGGTGATAATCACGAAACAATAAAAAACTGAAGCGAATGTGATCCACGCTCTACCCATTTCGTATGGTGTTTTAAAACTTTGTTCCGAGCATATATAGAAACAGATAATATTTGTTTCATTTACAATAGCAGAGGATCATCCATCACATCACAAATACCACATTTTTACAAAAAAAATAAACTAAACTCCCTTGTGCAGCAGTGAATGATTGTTAGTGTTGGTTTTGGTTTGGTTGTGTTGATTGAATGAATGGTGATTGAGAATAAACCAAAAACCATAGAGTATAATCATCAGTACCTCAATCGTTTACAAAACCTTATTACAAGGTAAGTCATTGTCATACTATTTGCTACTTTCATTGTCACTGTCAGTCAATCAATCAATCAATGCTAGTCTTGTTTGTCCTTCGTTTCCTTTTCCTTTCCTTTCCGTTTACATTTACAAGTTTGTTTTAAAATAAATGGTTTTAATTGTTAAATTGAATAGTATCTTTTCTATGAAAGATGGATAATAATATGATAGGCAGTGAAAATTCAGATTTTATAAAACTAGTGAACATCAAAGGCAATGTTGAAAATATTACTCCTCATAAAATAGCTGTTGTCGCTTTTATTAGAGAATACGGTCTACTGAAAGTGGAAGGTACACCTACTAATTTATTTACTTGTCTTGTTTTAATTACAACAATCTCATAGGAACAGATAAGAAACCATGGTTCAGAATAAACTGGAATAATAAAAAAAAAAAATATTATCCAATGAAAATCAAAAACTACACTGTTCCTGGAACCCAAATTTTACACTACAAAGAACCCATCGCTGGGTATATGCAACATATAACAACCCTGCATTATTTCTATCCATCCATTACACATACATTGATTTCTTAGTTATTACCTGTTCATAATAATGTATTATTGCAAAAACCATAAAGTTACAATACATTATGTACCATAGTGGGTTAAATAAGTACAAAATTATATTTCAGCCAAGAAAATGATAGATTGCAGTGTGGCTCCTAAATACCGGAAAGATTTTTGTATGCTAGCACTCAAACTTATACAGGTAAGCACAACCTAGGTTTACAGAGGAATAAAGAATGATAATTACAAAGTTGATGTATATTATATACCCAACGTTGGGTACAGTTGAGCTGAATTAAGTTGGCATACAACTGCTCTTTGGATAGTAGAAGTAGATAAAAAGTAGAAGACCCAACAGATGTTGTCTTGTTCAAATTTAAAATAAGGTACCAAACCAAACCAGTTAGTATTCTTGTTAGCGGCGACGGGCTTGCAACCTGTCACATGTGGAATGCTAACTACTGCAAAAATGGTGGGCATGTGTCAAATGTTATGTTTGGTTGTGCCCCTGTCTAACCCATTTAGACACCTTCAACAATTGAAGTGCCTGGCGATCTGAGAGGATGTCTACCGTACTTGGGGATTGTTGTAGTTGTGATACTATTTTTTTAATTGTATTAATATTCCATTGATTGTAGTGTCCAGACATGGAGTTCAAGGAACTAGAAAATCTTCTCACAGATGGCCGATATAACTTGTTAAGTGTGCATCTTCAGAACTTTTGTGTGAGACTCCAAAACATTTATGTGAACGGAATAAGTGCTCTTATGGATTGTGTTACTTCTACTGTTGACAAGCTGATGATTGAGCAGAGTGAAACAAATCCATGTGTTATAGCCAGATACAGTGTTTTAGGTAAGATCACAAAGGAAGTAGGGTACAAGAAGTTAAGAAGGGTGTTACCGTAACTATGTTTTCAAATTCCTGTTTCCTCTTTACCTTTTCTACAATTGTAACTTTTTTAACTGCACAAATGAAATAGGATTTCTACTATACTTGTAGATTACAGTTGTGATCCAATTTATTTTTAACCAACGAAAAAAACGGAAGAGGTTCTCAATTTGACACCTTAAATGTATATTTTTTTATATTAGACCATGCATAAGTTTTTACAGAGTAGACCAATATTGATAATAATTTTTTTTAATAGTTATGGTATACTCGTAAGTTGGTCCCATAACATTTTTTTGATTGGTTGGATCATTTTCGACTGTTTTTGTAATTACTTAATAAAGTTTATTATAATTTTGAATAATTTAAATTAATTTGGTTCCAGGATTGTATTTGAGAAGAATACTTCTACATTTGGATAAATTGACATTTGTACAAGTGGTTTCACTATACAAATCATTCTGCCTTTACTATCAAAGGGGTAGACCTGGTTTGATGATTAGATCACTCAGTAAAGAGGTAAACATGCATCTATGGTGGCAAACCGCTTTTATAAACATTGTGATATTGCTACTTCACAATATTTGAATTTAGCAAAAGTTGTGAGACTAGTATCTGTATGCATAACTTCTTTATTTATTATTACTTATTAGGCAGAGGGTCTGTGACAAATTGTATAATATCACGGTTCAGAGCATGAACTCTTATTTCTATGCAATAAATCAAGTTGATCTGTTGCTGCTTGTAAGAAGAACAAGCCAAAAGCATAAAAGATAAAAAAATATTATTTATAACTTTTCTTGAATAGCTAAATAATATCAATTAATTATTCGTTCCAGAAATTAAACAATATGGAGTCTCAAGCAGCATCAACCTCAGCCACTCCAACTACTGATGAGACCAAACCATTAGAGCTATCAATGAGAATGAATATCATAGATAGAGACAAGTAAGTTATATAAACCCTATAAAAAAGTTAAAACATTAATAAAAGTTGAAGAAAAATATTAAAGTTTTATGTCATGAAAATTAACTTTTATACTTTGATTTGATAATATTACTTTCTGAAAGGTACATAGTGATAAAAAAAATTGTTCACAATTTTCCAGCAGTTTTGAAGAGTGCCAATGGTCCCGAAAACAAGCAGAACTATTCACAGCGCAACAAGCTAACTTACTACAAATTAATGAGAAGAAAGCACTTCCCCCTAAGCAGTTACAGAAAACTATAACACAGATTATAAAGGATATACCGGAATATCCAGATGTAGTAAGTTAATTTTTTTAAATAATATTACACACACACACACACATACACACTGACACTCAGAGAGAGTCCTAAGAGAAAAATTTGTAGTTACAGATCCGGTCAGCCAAGCATTGTATTTTAAAATGCAGATATCACTCCTTTCCAGCATTTCCTGAGTTTCCTAAACTGTATCCGCATGAAGGAGTTCTGCGGCGCCCAAGACTCGTTGTACAACTGTTTCGACCGCACCGTGTTTAATATCGGCACCAACGGCAATGGATCTGAGAAAAATAAGACTTTCAGATATGCTGCTCTAAATAGAGCAGCTATGCACACTCAGTTTGGTCATAAGTAAGTGTAAATAACAGATGGACGTGCGTCTGACTACCCCTTTTGGAAATGTCCCAGGGTCTAAGGGCCTCTGAAAGGCCTGCCTCTCTGTCTAGCGTACAGGGGGATTACAGTCGAAATCCTATTTCTCACCTACTTGATTTATTTGTGCAGGCATGGGTATTTTTAACACACTGTTTAGTTTCACCTGTACGGTTGTTCTACCTCACAAAGGCGGGTGAGCAGTACTTATTAGTAGACGCACTTTGTGCGCGTTACTGATAATAAGCGCTCTCCAGCTTACGCACCTAAAAATAATGTGAGCACGTGCATCTATCAGATAGAACAACTGTAACTAACCAACTCTGTATTACCTAAGGCACATTGCCCACACGAGCTAGAGTCGAGGCGCGGGCACACAATTTCTATGGAATCATCGCGATCGAATCGTCGCGATACAATCGAGGTGAAGGCGAAAAAGTGCCGCGCCTCGACTCTTGCTCGTGTGGGCAATGCGCCTAATATAATCTTGGAATTCGCTGGCTATGGAGGCGGTGCGGGAAGTGAGATAGAACAACTGTAACAAACTATGTAGGAAAATTTTAAAATTGGTATTTAATCCGGTAGCTCGCTGGCTATGGAGGCGGTGCGGTAAATGAGATAGAACAACAGTAACAAACTATGTAAGATTTTTTTAAATTTGGAATTTAATTCGGTAGCTCGCTAGCTATGGAGGTTGTGCGGGAAGTTATATCCTAATCCTAATAATATCATAAATGTGATGAAAGTTTGTGAGTTTGTATGTATGTTTGTGCCTCAATCAGGCCTAAACGACAAAACGGGTTAAACTGAAATTTGCTGTAGATGTAGATATAAAGCCCGAATAAAACATAGACTACTTTAAAATACGAAAAACATACCCAAAAATTATAAAAAACGGAAAAGGAATGATTTTGGTATAGATGTCGCTGGTGTGCATCAAATCTGACATCACAGACTAAAAACATTCAGTCTTTTCTATTCCATTAGTGAAATTTGACAGGACTACGTCTGTCACGGGTCGGCTAGTAGAACAAAAGTAACAAACTATGTAAGATTTTTTTTTAATTTGGAATTTAATTCGGTAGCTCGCTGGCTATGGAGGCGGTGCGGGAAGCGATCTCGCGCGGTCAGGAGGCGATGGATGGCGCATGCGTGGCGGCTGCGGCAGCGTGGGGAGCTCGCGCTGGGAGATCGCTACGCGCAGTACTAGTGGCGCAGACGCCGCGTGCTCCGCGACACGCCGCCGTTGCGGCGCAACTTGTCGCGCAGCATGTTGCTGTTATGGGCGCTAAACCGGCTGAGGTTTTCCAGGTAATGCCATTCTCGTGATCAGGAGCTATGTAGTCACATAGAAATTTCCAGAAGGTAATGATTGAACATCAAAAGAAAGGATCACAAGTACTACTTGGGAATTACAGTCGTGATGAGAGACATCCTCTCAGATCCTTGAAGGTATCTAATGGGGTTAGTCAGAGGCACGTCCAAACATTACATTTGGCCATTCCCACATTTTTTTCAGTAGTAAGCGTTCCACACGTGACAGGTTGCAAGCCCGTTGCCGCTTACAAGAATGTTAGCTGGTTTCCTCAAGATGTTTTCCTTTACCGTTGTAAGCATGTGTTAATGCGCATATATCAGTATATATAATGAGAATAATTGCATTTCAGATAATACTAAAAGGTGATTCGTTGAACTACCTGCATTCAATGACGGATCTGACTATAGCGGGACTTGCAAACACAGCGGCTCTTTGGTCCCTTTACGGCAAGACGGAGATGGCGTCTGTTACTTGCCAACTACTTCTCAATCTCAACACAAGTAAGGATCCAACTATCTGTACTTCTATACTAATATTATAAATGCGAAAGGAACTCTGTCAGTCTATCTGTCTGTGACGTTATAACAGCCAAACTGCTGTGCCGAGTTGCGAGAAAGTTTTGAGACGAACCTAGGCCACTTTTTTCACAGAATTTTATTTAAATTTTCAGGAATTTTCATATTTTACGATATAGACGATAGAAATCTATTTCCTATCTATCTATCTACGCGGGTCAAAGCTAGTTTTTAGGGTTCCGTACCCAAAGGGTAAAAACGGGACCCTATTACTAAGACTTCGCTGTCCGTCTGTCTGTCACAGGGCTGTATCTCATGAACCGTGATAGCTAGACAGTTGAAATTTTCACAGATTATGTATTGATTCTATTTACGCTAATATAACAACAAATACTAAACATAGAATAAAATAAATATTTGGGGCTCCCATACCACAAACGTGTTTCTTTTGCCGTTTTTTATATAATCGTACAGAACTCTTCGTGCGCGAGTCCGACCCGCACTTGGCCGGTTGTTTTATATAAAGCTAATTTAAGCTACGCTCACTATATAGTCCTTATAAACTTGTTAATTTCAGAGTGCAACGTTGGTAGTGGCACTGTGTGGTATTGGACGGAGGCTTGCGCAACGGGCGGCGCAGGCGCAGCCGCGGTGGCTGCGTGGCGCGGGGACGCCGCTGCAGCTTCAGCGCTTGCGTCGCAGCTTAGCGCGCGCGTTATTGCTGAGCGGTGTCACGCGGAACAGGCGTTACGTGCTGGTGAGTATGCGCCGTTATTACTCGTATGTAAATTTTTGACCATTTTTTAGCAGAAATGGTTTTGTGTCACTGCATAAGGTTGAAGACGGTGAAACAAGACATCGTGAGGAAACCAGTTAGTATTCTTGTAAGCGGCGATGAGCTTGCAACCTTTCACGCGTGGAATGCAAAATATAATGTTTGGATGTGCTACACATCTTCAAAGATCTTAGCGCTTGGGGATTACATTACAGTCGTGATCCATTATTTTATTTATTTTTTAGAAGTTTCTCCTCATTGCAGGTAAATGGGAAGAAGCAGAGCAGAGTATCAGACAACTAGCATCCTCGGACAGATGGGAGAGTCAACTTCTAAAAGCTGAAATGTATTTCCTGAAAGAGGACGCGACCGAGGCGCAGGAATCTCTCCAAGACATCTTAGATTACTGCAAGAGTGAAGACGACAGTTTACATTTCATGACTTTGAGATTAAAAGCCATGATACTACTATCCCAAGTGCAACATTCATTCAGCAGTATACAGTCCACAAACATTATGTTGCTCAACGAAGCGTTGTCGTTGGCTAGGAAATACCATTTGCATTATTTGGCTGCTACTGTGGAAATGCACATTGCCAATGTCCAATTGAGTATGGGCTGTGCAAAGAACGCTTTGATTCTAGTCAGGAAAGCATTGCCTACAATAATGGCACATGGAAGCGCTTATGATATGGCAAGAGGTGAGTTCCTTCACTTTTACGAACTATTTACATTTAAAAAACAGAAATGTAAACCGATGATAACGTTTCGACCAATCAAAAGTCAAGAGATGATTTGACAGGATTTACGTTGTGAGTGACTGTTGAACAGCCCCTCACTCCATCATCAGATCAACTCGCTGTCACCATATTATTGTATTGTCACCAGGACTAAAGGTGTATGCAAAAATTCAGCTCAATTGGTTGGGGATAACTGCTTCAAAATTGAGTTGCAAGATTCCACCCGAACAAATATAGTTACTTAAATACATGCATTGTAAATTAAATAAAAGCTTGTAAAAAAATCATCAAAATCGAATCATCAGGTAAAAAGATGGTCATACATAAAAAAGCGCTAAGCATCCGTGGCGTAATATTGGCAACAAATAATTATAATTAATGTTGGACTTTCACACAACGCCATCTAGCCTTCTTCCTTCAGTGCTTCAGTTGGCACTATAAGATGTGGGTCCCGGCTTTAAAAAGTAGTAAAGAAATGATAGAGGTATTTAAAAAAAATCCCGTCTAAAGTTGGCCACTAACTCAGAAGAACTTACATATATTTTAGAAAAAAAAATTGGTTTGTTACCCTTATTCCAAAGCTTGGTCCCCTCTAAGATATAGATACTATTGTGAGTGGGATACAATAAATAAAATTTGTTCTGTTTTAGCGTTGCTGCTGTATACAAAATGCAGAGTAGCGACGGCGCCGACTAGCGGAGAAGCGCGGGCGCAAGTCATAAACTCTTGCTGTGAAACCTTGCAAACTGTCAAAACCAACTTCTCAAAAGTTGGCTCACATGTCAGATTATTACAGACATGGTACCTACAGGTAAAACTGATTACATATTTGATCCTTTTTAAATGTTATGTAAGGTTATTGTTATCTTGGTCACTTTAGTTAGTGGCCATAAAATAGCCAACCTGGTGATTTGGTTTTAGTCATTCTGGTTCACAATCACTACATAGTATAAAGCAAAGTCGCTTTCCGCTTCCCGCGTCTGTATGTAATATGTATGTATGTCTGTATGTTTGCTTATATCTTTAAAACTACACAACGGATTTTGATGCGGTTTTTTTTAATAAACAGAGTGATTCAAGAGGAAGGTTTATATGTATAATACATGCATAATATAGTAGAGAAACACTGATAATTTTTTTTTTGTAACATGTAATTTTCTTTGTTTATCTATTAAAAATATTATTTCAGGCGCAACTATACAATGATATCGGAAACCAAGCAGCCAGAAATCAATGCGCATGGATGTACCGGCAGTTAGAAACACAGAATCCAATTGAGCCTTCTAATATGTTGTTGGTAGTGTACTAAGGTATTGAAAACAATAAATCCATGAATATACTAAGTAGATTTGTTTATTCACAAGTTTATAACACATGCTATATAATTTATTTACATCACTAAAATTAGTATAATTTATCATTAAGAAGAGCTTTCTCAATTATTTCAGACATAGTTGTTTTTATATCTCGACATAGTACTTCTGCAACTAAAACTTTAGTATTGGGCTGGACGTCTGACTGAACATACGCGCCTTCGCCTAGAATATTAGTATCATTCCAGCAATGACCAAGAGAAGCTTGCGATTCGCAGATCCTTCCTAGTTGTAAGAGTAGAGACGTTATGTCTTCTAGTAGAGACGGAAAGGCGGTACAGATTCTTACAAGTGATTTCAGCACTGGCTGGAATAATTCTAAGCGCAGATCGCTTGGTAACACAGACAGTAGTGTAGAGAGAGTATTCACACACAGCCTCGCTATAGACATAGCCTTCGGAAGCGCGTATTGTATCGATAGGTGCGACACTAGATCTACAGCAAATATTTGTTTCTCCAATGAGGCTTGACTCAAAAGTTCAGGTATGAAGTCCAAACAGATATGCATTGAAGGTATACCCTGTACCGTTACTGGTAACAATTCTCGCGGGTAGCCTTGGAAATGTACCAGTTTTGCTAATGATGGCTCTGATATGAAGATTTGATGAAGGAAAGAACAGATTATGCTCCTCACTTCGCGAAGTGACCACATCAACTCCGGTTTCGATTCATCTTCTGAAGTTTCCAAACAGGCTTCTAATAAGATCTGTAAAGCGGCACTTTCTTGTGCTGCAACTAAAGCATTTTTTAGTTCTTCTCTTTCAGAATCAGATGTTAGCTGACCACTTTTTTCAAGTAATGGTTTGTCTAATAGATGTCGGCTAAGCTGACTTCTGGATGCCGCCAAACTGGCTTCCAGAATTCTAAGAATGATTTTCAAGATTGGTCCACATCTGAATACTCTTATATCGCAACGTAATACTTGTAGAGGGTCTACTAAAACATTTTCTTGTGTTATTGTAACATTCTTATTGTTTCCATTGATGTCCAACAATGCATTTATCGTCATTATCCAAAGACATCTAGGCAGGATAGTGTTCAGTCGCAACCAAACTTCTCTATATAATTCTTGAATATGGCGTGGAACTTGGTCTCCTAGTACATTCTTAAAATGCTTCACAAATATTTCAGCAAAGGGCCAAATATCAGTCGGATTTTTGCTCAGCATGGCTTTTAATATTTTTCCGGTCTTGTAAGGGTTTTCTTCAATACTTTGGAAAGCTTCAATAATAGACGCTTCTGAAAGGCTAATGCCACTAACGTGACGAGTCGAGTCTCCGAAAGCTTGGTCGTCCATCCAGTCATCGACGAGAGACAACTGAGGGAAATGAGTGGCGAGCAATTTAAGCAGAGGACTGAACAGCCCTCCATAACTCATTTGGTCCTTTTGCGCTTGGTGGAGCAAAAACTTGATGGGTAATTCAGACAGAAACGCAGCTGAATAACTCTTTACCTTTCTCCCATTCGCCAGGAGCGTGGCGGTGTTAGCTAACCTGACATCCTCATACAGAAGTAGGTAATAAATAAGCAGTAATTGCGATGCTAAAGTTGGTTTCTCAATGTCAATTTCGATGGCTGATTCGTTATCTATTTCCATGGGACTGAATTTGGGTTTTTTCTGCATGTCGAAATTAGCGCCAAATATGGAGTTCCTGAACACCCGCCTGATTTCCTCCTCCAAAATCGGTTTATTAACGTAATCATTGGTCCCTTTATTGTTCACAACAAGTATAGAGTTCACATAGACTTCCACTAAGGCTGGCATAACTGAATGCAGTGGAGCGGTGCAGTTGCATATTTGTCGGTAAATCCAATTTTTGATGGGAACTTTATGTTTTGAAAACGCCCGAGATTTTAAGAGCTGATGAATGCAATGAACCGGTAAGTATCCTAGGATGTTGCTGTTTAGATTTGCAGTAACTGGAACCTTTACTGCATGAGATGTCACAACCTGGAAGAAAACATGTTTCATATTTGAGGTAGAAATATTAGACAAATACATGTTATTAAAAAAAGTGTAGCATAAGTACTCCTTTATTTGAACTAGTAAGTAGTATAGCTCCTAATAATTCAGGAGTAAAAAGCAATGAAGTACCTGTTCCGTGAAGATTTCTTGAGTGAACGCTTGTTTGATGCGCGCGAGCCCATTAGGCCTGACTGGCACGCGCATTCCTAAAGTCGCGCAAACGAGCTCGCCGACCGCCGCTAGTTGACCAGAGTGGAAATGGATTGCTATGAGTAACAGCATTTCACCAAAAGACGCTGTAACGCCGGAATTGCTGAAACAAATAAAATTGTCCTGAATTTCAAATAATTTAAATCAGGCAAATAATGTTTATATTATAACACTAGCTGACCCGTGCCCGCTTCGCTGTGCGTAAGACATTTCTAATACCATCGTGGACTTTTTTGTAGACGTTTTTAAGGTGTACAATACTGTAGTACATTATTTTGATATATCTCGTGGGGTTCAGCCAGCATTTGCAATGTAAGCGCAAAAAAATGTGTTTATTTACGACATCACATTAGAAACCTCTAAAATTATCAGTGTTTCTCTACTATATTATGCATGTATTATACATATAAACCTTCCTCCTGAATCACTCTATCTATTAAAAAAAACCGCATCAAAATCCGTTGTGTAGTTTTAAAGATATAAGCAAACATACATACATACATACATATTACATACAGACGCGGGAAGCGGAAAGCGACTTTGCTTTATACTATGTAGTGATAAATAGGTAAAGCTACCTTTCAAAGTAAGCTTCTTCTTTGACAAGCCATTGAACCCACTCTATCGCCTTCTTTTCATGTTCTGGAGCAGCTGCAAAATAGTGTAATGAATTAGGATAAAACAACTTATAATTTTGACAAATAAAAAAATGTTTTATTTAAAGTTATGATAAATACTATACTAACCCATAAGTGATGGGCATGCCAGTATCATGCAAAGGCTCAAGGAGACAAATCTGACTCCAGCGGGCGTAGGTGGCGGTTTCTGAGTCACCAGCCTTAGCAGACCTGCCACTTCATCATCATGGAACTTTATCCCTGCTATGCCTCTCAACGCACAGTATAGTCTTAGTAAAGCTGAGGCTTCAACACCTGCTTTAGACTCGGTGAGTCTTTTAAGCAGCTCTTGACGTAGCATGGTGAGTGCTGTGTGCCCATCACCTTTGGCCCTCTTGTGGGAGTTGCGCAGGTATGTGGCAAACCAGCCTCTTGTGTTTTGGTCTGATCCAAGCAGCAGACCAGACATGAATGAAACCTGAAATGATAAAATGTTGGTATAATATAAGATTTAAGGTGGATTGAATCCAGAACTATTATTCAGAAAACGGTTAAGCTAGGTTAGATTGGTGTAAGTTTAGCAATGGCTTATATTTGAGAAAAAACAGAAAAGTAAATCTATTAAGATTACTAAATGACACCTACTGCTTATAAAAATATCAGTATAAATAAAGATTTAACCAGTGAATAAGGTTAGAAAAATTATTGTTTCTTACCAAATCATCTTGATGGTGTGTTAAAGTGAGATTTATAACTAATGCTGGAAGCCTGGATGCTGAAGCTGCTTTAGCTCTTACAGATGCTGCTAGATAGGGACAAACAGCACACAGTGTAGCCAGAGTTTTAGCTCTTATTCCTCCCTCTTCACTTCTCTCTGCATTAAGTACTAGAGATTCTGCCACTAAAACATAAATATAAGTAAGTTAATTTCTTCTTGATGTTTGAAAAAGAGAGAACAAAAGACACAGAAAACTATTGTTTTTGATTTAGTAAATAATAATGAAAACTGAATTTGTATAGCTTACACTTACCCTCTTGCAATGTATCTGGCATGTTAGCCACTACCCAAGATATTATTATAGGCCCTCTGTTCACATACAGCAGTACTTCTATTATATCGCAAATATTTAAACAAGGCAACTCTGCAAGGCATATGCATATAACATCACTAATTTCTTCCAAATACACATCATTGTCGAACAGTTCTGAAGGTTTAATTGTCATTTCCATGTTTGAATGCTTGTTTTGGTTATACTCAGTTAGTTGTGATTGCATTTGTAAAATTTCTGAAAGAACCAGTCTGACTCTGCGTGTTGAGTCGGACTGCTCAAAGTCGGTGGCTATTCCATTGATGATAAGTGGAATTAAACAGGACTCAGTGCTTTGAGGACCATTTTTCAACCTGAAAATAACATAATATTTTGTTATTATTATTTCAATCTAAATCTAGACATAAAACGCAATACCTAAAATAAATATACAGGCGACCAGACCTAAATGCATTACCTCAATTGTTGTTCCTTCTTCAGGTCAACTTCCAATGCATGAAACTCTATAGAAAGAAGTGATACTATGAAGTTAACTAAATCAATGCCGGCGATTAAGGTAAGCACATCTTTTTTGGACTCCGCGCAATAGTTTGTGATATCCAATGGGGATATTAGAGCCATTCTTACAAGGCATGGAACGATCGGCCTTATTTCCTCGGATGTACACTGCATAAGACCGTTTACATCCAAGTCTTTTAAGGCTTTAAAGACTTTGGGCTGCACCCGCTTCATAAACCCGGTTTCCGGGTTCATGTTGAAAGACTGCGTCCTAAAGTGAAGGTTAAGGTTATTTTACAAATAACCCTTCAAATTGTTGGTTGAGTTTAGTGCGCTGAAAGACTTTCATACCAATTTAATTATTACAATTAACAATAAAAACTCATTTTTATTTATCACAAAGTTCCCAATAAACAAAATAAATAGAATGAAACTCGAAAAGAAATTCTTTAATGATGCTCACACCACAGCACCACACATCAGCCACAGAACACCTATACCCTACGCCAAAGAGCATATAAGTGCCCTACGCTACGGATTAGGATTACTTTACTAGCTATCCCAGTAGCCCGACAGAGACATTGGTCTGTCAAATTCCAATACCCACCCCATAGAAAAAACATTTCCCGTTTTTCAAGAATATTACAATTTTACGCTAGATTTTTTAAAATATTCATATGAACCATTTCCTGAAAATAACAAACAAAATATTTCAAAATCGATTTAGCTGTCTCACGCGACGCGTCGCGCGATTTTTGGAATAAATCGTATTCGTGCTAGATGATCTGATAATTTTTAGGGTTCCGTACCCAAAGGGTAAAATCGGAACCCTATTACTAAGACTTCGCTGTCCGTCTGTCTGTCCGTCTGTCCGTCTGTCCGTCTGTCCGTCTGTCCGTCTGTCCGTCTGTCCGTCTGTCCGTCTGTCCGTCTGTCCGTCTGTCCGTCTGTCCGTCTGTCCGTCTGTCCGTCTGTCCGTCTGTCCGTCTGTCCGTCTGTCCGTCTGTCCGTCTGTCCGTCTGTCCGTCTGTCCGTCTGTCCGTCTGTCCGTCTGTCCGTCTGTCCGTCTGTCCGTCTGTCCGTCTGTCCGTCTGTCCGTCTGTCCGTCTGTCCGTCTGTCCGTCTGTCCGTCTGTCCGTCTGTCCGTCTGTCCGTCTGTCCGTCTGTCCGTCTGTCCGTCTGTCCGTCTGTCCGTCTGTCCGTCTGTCCGTCTGTCCGTCTGTCCGTCTGTCCGTCTGTCCGTCTGTCCGTCTGTCCGTCTGTCCGTCTGTCCGTCTGTCCGTCTGTCCGTCTGTCCGTCTGTCCGTCTGTCCGTCTGTCCGTCTGTCCGTCTGTCTGTCTGTCACAGGGCTGTATCTCATGAACCATGATAGCTAGACAGTTGAAATTTTCACAGATTATGTATTTCTATTGCTGCTCGAACAACAAATACTAAAAACAGAATGGGGGGCTCCCATACAACAAACTTGATTTTTGCATTTCAGCGCCATCTAGTTTCATTTGATGTTACTACGTATTATAGGTACTTTTCGCGGTCTCATGCGACCGCTCGGAGTTTAAGATGAAAGAGGTTTGCGATTCCGCTGGCAGGTGGCGCTATTTTACCACTATCGGTAAAGTAAGTCGGTAAATAGGTGGTACTTCACATGATCGAATAAAAAGTTTGAAATTGAATTATTGAATTCATGTAGTTAGGTAAATAGGTACCTAGGTAGATATTATTAATTTCCAATTAATTTCGAGTTCGAATCCTGGCCGTGCATCAATGGATATTTCTGTTCGAAAAATGTACCTATATGCGCGTTACACGTGTTTATAACAGTGAAGGAAAACATCGTGAGGAAACCTGTTAGTATTCTTGAAAGCGGCGACGGGATTGCAACCTGTCCGTATGGTTAGATGGGATTACCATTCCCATTCCATCCTACCTTCCTAGGTAGGCTTGGGTAAAAAAAATCGATATATCATAATATCAATACTTTTTCAGAAAAAAATCGATATACATCAGCGATATTTTTTCCCGCGATATATTATATATATATATATATATTCAGATATCAAAATCGATATATTTTTTAAAGCTCTGCTGTCTGCTCATGCGTCTCATCATATGTATTTGACCAATCCTTGATCCATTCGGCACAGCCAAATTCAATAATTTGGCTGTGCCGAATGATAGGAGCAGATTAACAGGGGAGCACATCAAACAAAGAGTGCTCCTGATGTCAGACAAATACTGGTTAGAATAATGTAATTTTTTGTTGTGTTGATGATGTTGATTTTTCTTTGCTATAGGTACCTGTTTTTTGAATAATAAAACTGATGTCAAAACAGCCAGATGTGTATTTGCTTTAAAATTTCAAATATTTTGTAATTTTTTATAGATATCGCTTATTGCGCAGAAAATATCGATATATCAACATATCGATATATTTTAGTTAATATTTATCGATATATTTGAAAAATATCGATTTTTTTCCTCATTTGCCCATCCCTATGGGAAGGGAACGAAGTGAATTCATGAATTGTACATTTGTACTTGTATGTACCAAACGGTGAGCGAAAGAGATTTGACAGTTGATGAAAAAGAACGAACGAATTTTCTAATCCCTGCCGATGGACTGACACTGACACTATAGAGCTGAACAAAATTTTTTCAACAAAGTAAATGAAATTGTTTGGTCGATGCAAAAAAGTATCTTTAGCTACTCTCTCATAGATGGCGTTAAAATTATAGTAGATTTAGTCAAAACAAATAAATTAAATTAAAATAATATTAAATATAATTGAATAGAATATAGAATTTAATAGGTACAATAGAATAAAAACTATAAAATCAAGTTGAACGAAGGTCGTCCGAAATGGTTTAGAAATCTGAAATACCTAAAACGTAGTTGGTCAAAGTAGTTGCAGTTTATATCACTACGTTTGACTGGCAATGGCCTGTCCTGCCTCTAAATATAAAATAAGCCATGTAAGTAGGTAGGTAGGTACCTACTTATGTAAAATAGAGTAATATATTTTAGTTGTAAAATGCTTTTTACAATCAAACCACAACCGTCTACCCCTACCTCTCACTACCTCTTTCTAAAATGAAAACAGGATTTAAAAATATAAGTATAGGTACCTACCTCCTATGTATGTAAATATTTTGATATCATTTGGTAGGAAGGTATCTATAGTAAATACCTAATTACGTTTCAAAAAAGTTTCGAGCAATCGAAAAGTCAAAGGACAATATTAGTTTTTTAACTATTCTCTACACAAAAAAAACATTGATATCGGATCACTTTTTCGGAGTTTTCTTTTTGCTTCACCATTTGCAAACAAAAACGGCGAATGAAATGGAAAATTCGTATTATGAAAGTCAGATAATTATTGTAGACTAACGAGCCTTTAAGATCAATGGTTAAGAGGCTGCCAGTCGCTGATTGCTCTTTTTCGAAACGAAAAAAGAAATAATTCTGAACAAGCCACATCTCCTATTTTTATAAGTATATTACTTCAGGTTCCTACCTAGATTTCTATTAAGCTGAAAACATAATAGCAGAAACATTCCACGATAAAGATATTATTTCAAAATGATACGTTTTAGAATTTATGATCGAAATATGTTGATACCTACTATTAAAATCAACTTGTGATTTATTGTTAAAGATAGGTAATATGTAGATCTAGATTTCTATTAGAATAGATTTTTGATAAGTAATTATACATAATTTATATCATTAATTTATTGAAAAGCAAAGGCGGACCACGCGCCGACATGTGTTTGTCGTCATTGCAGCGGTCGGAAGGATTATTTATCGAAGTGATTAAAGATGGGTACATCTTTATTCACATATACTATACTAGCTGACCCGTGCCCGCTTCGCTGGGCGACAGACATTTCTAAATGTGATTATTTTGAATAGGTATATATAGGCTATGGTATGGCTTAAATGGCGATAGGTATCCGCGGATATACGCAAGTGGTCCCGCTGCCGGCCCCGTGAGTATAGTCATTGGTAGCCACGATTTTAGTATCCCGCAACTTTTATATCAGTACTTATGACTTACCCATTAAGGAGTAAACCCGCTGCAGAGCATGCTGTGCATGGCACGCAACGCATCTTAGCTGCGTGGGTTAATTTGTTTGACAACGTGAGTCTACATTTCCACAGCTGCACACGCTATACACGAATATGAATCCACAATCACAACTATGTAAAACTGTAGCGCAGCATAGATTTGAATTTTGATTTTGAGCTACCTGAGCATTATATTCGAGCAAGACATGCGTGCCCCAATGACGACAAATAATGCGAAGCGTGTCCGTGGGTTGCAATGGATACAATTACATACATATTCTTTTAAATCTGCCAACGCCATGCTCGCTGTGTACGCGATACACGCAGACGTGATCAACGTATGATTCAAAACTGTGCTGCGCTATTAGTCGTACATAGTTGTGAGTTATTATTCCTGTATAGCGTGTGCAGCAGTGGAAATGTAGACTCACGTTATCCAAACAAATGAACCCACGCAGCTAAAATGCGTCGCGTGCCGGTGTACAGCATGCTCAGTGGTGGGTTTACGGCTTAAAGCGAAACTTGTCGCACGTGCGTCGCCTGTCTATGCACCGTGGTGGGTTTGCGCCTTTACACTAAACACATGTTGAAAGGGCTCGAGTTTCCTAACATGACGATAGGAATATCGCGACAGCTTTCATTTTGTTTTACTCATCATAACTTCAAAACGAATCGACCGATTTGAACAACTCAAAAAGTGGTTTACTCCTAAATTTATAGCCTTAATTGCTAATTAGTTAAGTTGGATAAGTAATATCATGATATGGATAGAAACAAAAACGGTTATTATATCTAACTATCGTAATATCACTACATAGTATAAAGCAAAGTCGCTTTCCGCTTCCCGCGTCTGTATGTATGTTATAATATAATATACCTCCTCGCAGACTTTTTTATGCGCAATAATGAGGACATTCAATAATGTATCAGTATTTGTTTACGTACTATCAATAGTTTTTGCAGCACACGCGAAAAATGCAAAAAAAAATGAGTTTATCCATTACAAACATAAAACAAACAATACAGACAACAAAAAATCAAATCTTTCCTCTATATAATATTAGTATACCAACTAAAATAACCCATAATGGTGTAGCAAGCCTACACTATTATATAGAATGTTTGCGCCTATTATTATATAGGTAGGTTAGTTATAGTAGTTAGGTAGGTACACATGTGCTGCTATCTGTTGAGTTTTTTATGAATTAATGTATAATTCGTAATTATTTTTTAGGGTTCCGTATCCAAAGGGTAAAAACGGGACCCTATTACTAAGACTTCGCTGTCCGTCTGTCTGTCACAGAGCTGTATCTCATGAACCGTGATAGCTAGACAGCTGAAATTTATTTTATGAATTTTAATAAATGATGTATTTCTGTTGCCGCTATAACAACAAATACTAAAAACAGAATAAAATAAATATTGAAATGGGGCTCCCATACAACAAACGTGTTTTTTTGCCGTTTTTTATAGGTTCGTGCGCGAGTCCGACTCGCACTTGGCCGGTTTTATTTTATTCCTTTTCTTTCTATTGTCGACAGCATGTTGACCAACTTTGCCTAAAGCAGTATATTAATATCTCTTAAAGATTACCCAAACCCAGACCGCTATAGTTCCACATCTGGTATTCTGATCTTCCAAAATTATAGTCTATAAGTTGCCTAGGACTAATAGCTATATAACAAAAAAAGTTTCATCAAAATCTGTTCAGTAGTTTTTGCGTGAAAGCCTGACAACAGACAGACAGACAGACAGACAATAATTTCAAAATGTTTTTTTTGGCTTGTGTTACTTGTATGAAGACCCCTAGGAGTATTTTTTTTCGTTTTTATTCAATGTACAGAATTGAACTCTTCTACAACTTTATTATATGTATAGATATTATAAAATAGGAGATGTGGCTTGTTCAGAAGTATTTGTTTTTTCGTTTCAAACAAAAACAATCGTCGATAGAGAACGCCTTAAGGCGCTCCCAGTCGACGATTGTTTTTGTTCGAAACGAAAAAATAAATACTTGTGAACAAGCCACATCTCCTATTTTATAATGTATAGTATATGTGAATAAAGATGTACCCATCTTTAATCACTTCAATAAATAATCCTACCGACCGCTGCAATGACGACAAACACACGTCGGCGCGTAGTCCGCCTTAGCCTTTCGAATAAATTAATGATATAAATTTTGTATAATTACTTATCAAAAATCTATTCTAATAGAATTGTAGATCTACATATTACCTATCTTTAACAATAAATCACAAGTTGATTTTAATAGTAGGTATATAAAATATTTCGATCATAAATTCTAAAACGTATCATTTTGAAATAATATCTTTATCGTGAAAAGTTTCTGCTATTATGTTTTCAGCTTAATAGAAATCTAGGTAGGAACCTGAAGTAATATACTTATAAAAATAGGAGATGTGGCTTGTTCAGAAGTATTTCTTTTTTCGTTTCGAAAAAGAGCAATCAGCGACTGGGAGCCTCTTAACCAATAATTTTTAAAAATAATAGGTGTATTAGTCATGGTTCGTGTCTTTAACTGATTCCTTATTAGGTTACATAAAATCAAGGCTTGCTGTGTTTATGTTGAGTTCTGAAGTGTTCCGGGTAAAGAGAACAATATCATCAGTGTAGTTGTTATGTATTTTGGAAACTTCTTGTCATCGATGATTATTCTATATTGCCTGAGATACCTACTTCAGGGTAGGTATAGGTACTCGTAAACAGCTTGGGAGGAAGTGGGTCCCCCTTAGGTGGGCCTGATGTTGTGAGTTTGATAGGCTGCGATAAATAAATAATTTGAATGAGGTCGATTTAGGTAGGTCATTGTTTTATTTATAACTAGCTGACCCGTGCCCGCTTCGCTGTGCGTAAGACATTTCTAATACCATCGCGGACTTTATTGTAGAAAAAAAAAATGTGTTTAATTACGACATCACATTAGAAACCTCTAAAATTATCAGTGTTTCTCTACTATATTATGCATGTATTATACATATAAACCTTCCTCTTGAATCACTCTATCTATTAAAAAAAACCGCATCAAAATCCGTTGTGTAGTTTTAAAGATATAAGCAAACATACATATATACATACATATTACATACAGACGCGGGAAGCGGAAAGCGACTTTGCTTTATACTATGTAGTGATTAATTATTGCGGAATGGTGTTAAAAGCCTTTGTGCAGAATAATCTTCGACTTCGTTGTATTTTTCTATTATTTGGTTAGGATACCTCAAATATTATTTGGTTAATGGTGAAGGATGTTTATTCGTTTAGACTTACTTCAGTCTTTCATAACTGCGAACAATAGGTATTGTTGTCTAAAGGACTATGTCGTATCTACCTACCTACTAATATATCTAAAAATATTGTTTCTGCCAAAAAAATTATGGAATGGTATATAAATTATGTTAATTTTAAAAACTAAAGAACTTTCTAATAAACAATTTGAATCATTTAAAATTCAAAGATAATAATTTCGATAATTTCGAAAGTAGGTATGATCGTTGACGGATAGTTAAGGGGCTGTATGTCGACGATTGCTCTTTTTCGAAACGAAAAAAGAAATACTTCTGAACAAGCCACATCTCCTATTTTTATAAATATATTACTTCAGGTTCCTACCTAGATTTCTATTAAGCTGAAAACATAATAGCAGAAACTTTTCACGATAAAGATATTATTTAAAAATGCTACGTTTTAGAATTTATGGTCGAAATATTTTGATGATCAACTTGTGATTTATTGATAAAGATAGGTAATATGTAGATCTAGATTTCTATTAAAATAGATTTTTGATTTTTAATTATACATAATTTATATCATTAATTTATTCGAAAAGCAAAGGCGGACCACGCGCCGACTTGTGTTTGTCGTCATTGCAGCGGTCGGTAGGATTATTTATCGAAGTGATTAAAGATGGGTACATCTTTATTTACATATACTATCTATACATATAATAAAGCTGTAGAAGAGTTCAATTCTGTACATTGAATAAAAACGAAAAAAAATACTCCTAGGGGACTTCATACAAGTAACACAAGCCAAAAAAAAACATTTTGAAATTTTTGTCTGTCTGTCTGTCTGTCTGTCTGTCTGTTGTCAGGCTTTCACGCAAAAACTACTGAACGGATTTTGATGAAACTTTTTTTGTTATGTAGCTATTAGTCCTAGGCAACTTATAGGCTATAATTTTGAAAGATCGGAATACCAATTGTGGAACTATAGAGTTCTGGGTTTGGGTAATCTATAAGAGATATTAATATACTGCTTTAGGCAAAGTTGGTCAACATGCTGTCGATAATCGAAAGAAAAGGAATAAAATAAAACCGGCCAAGTGCGAGTCGGACTCGCGCACGAAGGGTTCCGTACCATTATCTATAAAAAACACGTTTGTTGTATGGGAGCCCCACTTAAATATTTATTTTATTCTGTTTTTGGTATTTGTTGTTATAGCGGCAACATAAATTACAATAATCTGTGAAAATTTTAACTATATAGCTATCACGGTTCATGAACATTATTTATATTTATGTTCGCTTGCTGAACCATTATGGGTTATTTTAGTTGGTTTACTAATATTATAAAGAGGAAAGCCGTGTTGGCCGAGTGGGAGGTACCTCGACGGGTTTGAATCCTGGCGTGCATCAATGGATTGTTCTGTTCGAAAAATTTATATGCCCATCAAAAACACGTGCTTAAAACGGTGAAGGAAAACATCGTGAGGAAACCAGTTAGTATTCTTATAAGCGGCGATGGGCTTGCAACCTGTCACACGTGGAATGTCTAACTACTGCAAAATGTGGGCATGTGCCAAATATAATGTTTGGACGTTCCTCTGACTACCCCCACTGGACATCTTCGAAGGATCTAAGCGTCTGGAGATCTGGGAGGATCGTACTTGGGGATGAAAGTCGTGATCCTATTTATATTTTTAAAGATTTGATTTTTTGTTGTGTGTATTGTTTGTTTGTATGTTTTATGTTTGTAATGGATAAACTCAAAAGCTATTAAACCGATTTTAATTTCATTGTTACCAAGCTACAGTATCTCTGAGTAACATAGGCTATCTTTAAAATTAATTGATTCCATAGAAAAAATGCGATAGTTTGATGTAAAGGTGTAAAAAAACTACCAAAATGTTTCATATATTTCATATATTTCATTTCATTTCTTTTTTCGCGAGCGCTGCAAAAACTATTGAGAGTACATAAACAAATAATGATACTTTATTGAATGTCCTCATAAATGCGCATATGAAAGTCTGCGAGGCGGTATATATCTAAATATTAAAGTTTGGGTATAATTACCGTTTTTGTATCTATCCATATCATAATTTTACTTATCTAATTAGCAATTAAGGCTAATAAGGAGTGAACCACTTTTTGAATTTTTCAAATCGGTCGTTCATAAGACTACAATATAAAAGTTGCGGGATATTAAAATCGTATCTACCAATGACTATCCTCACGGGGCCAGCAGCAGGAAACCTTGCGTATATTCCGCGGATACCCATCTTCATTTAAGCCATACTTATTCAAAATAATCACATTTAGAAATCACTGTCGCCCAGCGAAGCGGGCACGGGTCAGCTAGTACATTATAAAATAGGAGATGTGGCTTGTTCAGAAGTATTTCTTTTTTCGTTTCGAAAGAGAGCAATCGTCGACATACAGGGCCTTAAGTGGAAAACTCGCTCAGACAGACGTTGACGCCGATGTTGCACGCCGACCGAAGTTAGATAGGTACTTGTACCTACCTACCAGAAAAGAAAATCAATTAGTTGACACCACAGAACACAGAATAGAAACTAATAAGGTATATACTAGGCCTATACTACATGGCTAAGTATCTGTGGTTAACATTCTCTACCACCATCAATAAAAAAAGGATTACCCAATATGAAAGGGCGCCTCTCAGTGCCCTGAGATACATAAATTATTGATTTAAAATGCACACTTTTCATTGTAATATTTAGTTGCTATTAACTTACGAAAAAATACGTTTTCTGGAATGAGGCTGGTATGATGTAAGAAAGAAGGATGAAAGCCGTATCGAATTCCTTTTGCCAATAATGTGCTTATATCGTTGCTTATGCGCTACGCGGAAATACTCCTAATGGCGAGAATACGGTTTATTATAAGGAAATAAGACAAAGTTGAAGGAAATCATGCAATTCTATGTCCTATATTTCGGCAACGGACTAGCAATGGTAACGTTAATATTATATTACACGAGTACTTAAATATTAAATCTTATAAACATAAATTCAGTTATTCGTAGCAGGTGCTACGCGTACTCTACGAATTTTCTCACATGGCCCTTGGATAGGTACTTAGGTGTGATTAGGTAGGTTCATTTCTACATCATACGATGCTTGACATGCTCGTTATATATTTTCACGCCTCAAATCCCAATAGCTTTGCTTTTAGGGGACGCGACTCTAACAAAAATTTACATTTTAAAGCTTAATCACTACATAGTATAAAGCAAAGTCGCTTTCCGCTTCCCGCGTCTGTATGTCTGTATGTATGTTTGCTTATATCTTTAAAACTACACAACGGATTTTGATGCGGTTTTTTTTAATAGATAGAGTGATTCAGGAGGAAGGTTTATATGTATAATAACATGCTACCCGTGCGAAGCCGGGGCGGGTCGCTAGTATCATATAAAAATAATTCAATGAAGGTTACGAGACTGCAAAATAAGTTGGCACTATTAGTAAAAATAGCTTTATTCATAGGAAGCATTAAGATTTACGGAGCGAATACAGATATAGCCGGATTCAATTTTGCCGACATCAGCCGGAGGCACCGGAGCTTAGGGGATCAGCCTACGCTTGCTACGAGACCCGCTCAGTAAACTGAAATTGCGATGCCTTATCTTCATTTGATCATGTTAGAGGGATAAATTAATTTTATAGGGCTGTTTCTGGACATCTTCAGATACATAGCAGGTACTTATTTTAGGCTTCTCTTTAATTTACAAAATATTATATGGGCAATGTGGTGAACATATTGAAATCTTTCTTAAAATTTAAAATACATAATCTTAAAATCTTATTTATTTGTAAACCATGTCAAAGTAACTGCAGTGTAAAATTTAAATCGATATTGGCCGTCCGTTTCAATCGCGGAGCGTCGAATGTATGCGTAAATCACGCCTGATAGTTTTCACGGAAGCTTAATAGTGCTCTCAAAATATGATGGGAATCAATGTGTAGATTCGGGAGCCGAGGGCCGGTGCGGAAGCGGGGCGTACGCCGTTGTGCGCAGACCCGCGGGCTGCGGGCTTGCGCGAGGGAGCGCCGGGCGGCAGTCGCACGCGGGCACGCGCGCCTTCTAGCGCTCCAACCGCCTAGAGCCCTCGCGCCCCCTCAGTGCCACCGCATCCCTAATACACTTACACTACCTACCTGGGTTAAAACTCAAACGCATTATCGTCTCACCTCATCTCGATCGTTTCATTCATCACCAAAACAGACGGTTCTTTGTGTATCACAATTTATAGGTCAATATTACATTTAGTGAGACTTTCAGAGAGATTGCTTACATCATCGTTACCATTTTCGGCGGGAAATGAAATTATTTGCACGTAAGACTAATTTAACCAGCGTTTTATTCTGCTTTATGAGGTTCATTGCTTGTAGATTTAGAAAATTTTAGCGTTTTTCTTAGCACTTCTAGTACGGACAAAATCCAAAATAATTTTATTCTGCAGTGTTGCTTTCTACCTATTTAATTAATACTAATAGCTAAGTATAAATGGTTTGATTCGGTTGTTACCTACTTAGTTTTTCAATGGTAACTTAAATTTCCACCAAACGAAATACCCTACCCCTCCCCCATTGACCTTTACAGAAACTAGGTCATTGACCTTTGATAAATCCTTATAAAATTGCATACATAAACTATTTCCGAATCAGTTAAAGCTACAAAATAAGTCAAATTGATATAAAATTCTGGTATACCTATATTGACACCGTAAATAAGTCTTTACTGGTACGCAGCAGGAATCAATTTTCTTTACATGTTGAATCCGGCGGGTGGGTGGATCTGACCCCTGCTTTTGCCCTAGGTCAGAACAAAAACACTTCGTCCCGTAGGATATTCAATTATAATTACTTTTGTACGAACATACATTTGCGAGCTAAATATAGATTTAGTCTTGACAATGGTATTGAATTACTATTTTAATTCTGAAACGTAAAGATAACACTCATTAGGACTGGCCTCACTGCTCAGTCAGTCGTAGCTCTGCCTACAGCGTGTAGATTTTGGGTTCGATTTTTACCTAAGCTAAACATTTTCGTGATGAATAGGGCCTACTTTTCTAGAACGCACGTGTTTAGCAATGTAGCTTCTGTAAATAAAATTACATCGTTATGTTCGTTCTAGGGAGAAAAAACCCTTTGGGTCTTCAGATAAGGATAACCTACCTAATCACTACATAGTATAAAGCAAAGTCGCTTTCCGCTTCCCGCGTCTGTATGTATGTATGTATGTTTGCTTATATCTTTAAAACTACACAACGGATTTTGATGCGGTTTTTTTTAATAGATAGAGTGATTCAGGAGGAAGGTTTATATGTATAATAACATGCTACCCGTGCGAAGCCGGGGCGGGTCGCTAGTCAAAATATAAAGTAGTTAATCAACCAATCAACAGTAGGTATTTCGGAATGTAGGGCAGCAAACAAATGGCTCTCTCCCTGTGCAAATGGAGTTCTAATGAAAATGCACTGCAAGCTCATTGAGAGCTGTTAGATGGCCTCGATAACGAGAGAGGAAATTATGCGAACTAGCAATCTTGTCAGCGCCGTGTGTTCTTACACTCGTCAGCAAAAGTGTTTAATTCATAGTCTTACCAAACACAACTTTACACTCAAACTTACCATAAGCTCCCTATTAACCAAAGTGCTTTTTGCATTTAGTACGAGTTCGTAAGAAAGACGTTTATGGGTACGGTATAGGGCTTTATACAAAACAGAGTACAAGGTCAATTTCCTTCCTATGGCATACAATATATTGCATTCAGTGTATATTGCATTGAGGTAAAATATATTTTCACCAGACAAGTCTCCCATCTGACTGTTTCATACCAGGTTGTAGAATAGAATATTTTCAGTAGAATATTTTGTATATGAAATGGTAAACAAATTACTTAATTGCTTGACTTGATATTCGGCCTGGTAGGTAGGTACGGTTAGAGCTTGATTATCTGGGTTTATTATCTAATATATAAAATTTCCATGTCACAATGTTAGTTACCGTACTCCTCCGAAACGGCTTGACCGATTCTCATGAAATTTTGTGAGCATATTGAGTAGGTCTGAGAATCGACCAACAACTATTTTTCATACCCCTAAGTGATAAGGGTGGCGTAAAGATCGGGAAAAACGGGAAGTGCTTTTTTCTGTGGGATTATTGACATTTGACAGGACAACGTCGGTCGGGACAGCCAGTTTCTTATATAAACACACTGATTGCACAAGACGCGCTCTGTAAATTCACTTCTGTTTGTGACTATACCTACACGTGTACGCGAACATAATCGATATTGAAGAGCAATGACGGCTTTACAAACTATTAGTGAGGGATTTTCAGAGCGAACTGTTTTCATAGCTTCACTTTAGATAAATAAACGTAGTATCATTTTAGAAGCAGATGTTTTAGAGCATCCTAAGCGTTGATGGGCTTGCAACCTGTCACGTATGAAATGCTTACTACTGCAAAACGTGGGCATGATCCAAATGCAATTTTTGGACGTGTGAAAATTTCCTTTAGACATCTTCATTTGACTTAAGAATTAAGAGGATACCTGCCATATCTTCTAGGAGATTACAGTCGTGATCCTATTTTTTTTTCTTAGAATGATCCTAGGTATTCCTAAGTAAATATTTGAAAAATCTGAAGAAAACCTTTTAATTTTAGTTCCGCAAACGAAAACGAAGTTAAAGTCTATTTACCTGCGGACGCGCAAACTTCATTTGCCTTGCGATTATCCAGTCTGTGACATATTTTCAAGTAGCACACTTCTAAAAACACTTTTCCAATTATTTCATGGCTTTTTCACGGTCACAAGTCAGTCGCGCGTCGGCGTTACGATTGTCAATACCTATTATTATTAGATTGTAGGTAGATAGAGACAAAACCGTGACTTACCTACGTATGTCTTCAGACTGCCCGGTAAATGAATGGATAATGGAACAATGTTTCAGCGTGTAATTTATTCATTACACAGGCCAGGCGTCCTCGATCAGGCCGTCTCGTTACGGAAAGTCTCCGCTTGATGTTATCCTTTGACGTGTGTATGACTAGGTCTCGAACTGTCCGATAACTATGTAAGTCATCGACTACATTTTGGGCTGTGTAGTCGATGATGTAAGTACATCTATTCATTATTGAATGATTAGTCTTCCTTGCTACGTTGTCGTAATAAAATCTAATTATATATATATGGATATTTCAAATAATTTTAATGCAAACCTTTTTGGTCGACTGACTGCATTTCATTGTATGGAGAATGGAGTAGATATTTTTTAGGGTTCCGTACCCAAAAGGTAAAAACAGGACCATTTTACTAAGACTTCGCTGTCCGTCTGTCTGTCTGTCTGTTCGTTTGTCCGTCTGTCACAAAGCGGTATCTCATGAACCGTGATAGCTGGACAGTTGAAATTTTCACAGATGATGTATTTCTGTTTGTAAGTTGATAATGTAAGTTTTTATAGATAATGGTACGGAACCCTTCGTGCGTGAGTCGACTCGCAATTGGCTGTTTTTTTTAATTATATTTGATTACTAGCTGTCCCGACCGACGTTGTCTTGTCAAATTTCAATATTCCCACGAAAAAAAGCACTTTCACTTTTTCCCTGACTTTACGAAATGTACGAAAATGATTATATTCAATTGCTATCTTGCAATCCTACACATATGGGTATAAAAATAGTTTAGGACCTATTCTCAGACCTACCAGATATACACAGACAATTTCATAAAGATCGGTCAAGCCGTTTCGGAGGAGTTTTGTTACAAAAACTGTGACAAGAAAATGTTATATGTTAGAGACATAACTATAGATTTTGACGGGAAAGTAAATTAAAGGTAATTACGTGTTAAAGACCCGTGTCAAAATCTATAGTCATGTCTACTAATCACGATAGTTTGAAAAATAATATGTTAGAGACAGTATAATAACTAGATTTGAGAGAAAAAACCGGCCAAGTGCGAGTCGGACTCGCGCAAGAAGGGTTCCGTACCATTATCTTTAATCTCTAGCTATCACGGTTCATGAGATACAGCCCTGTGACAGATAGACGGACGGACGGACAGATGGACAGCAAAGTCTTAGTAATGGGGTCAGTGGCGGATTTGAAGTCCTAGCCGCTCTAGGCCCCAGGTCATTTGCCGCCCCTTTCTCAGCACCCATCAATATAGACTAGATACGTAATTAATGAGTTTACTTTATTGCCCACTTCTTTTAATTGATTTAGAAAAAACTTTTAAACAATAAATTAAACCGCCGAAAAAAACAGAAGCCTGTCTGCCCTCATGTGCCTCAGTCTGCCCGCGACCATGGCTATTGCGAAACGTCGGAAAAATAAATTAAATGTGATAAATACCCGTGTTAAAATCTATAGTTATGTTCATCCTTTTGTTTGCCTAAACTAGGCCATATTATTCGTACCTAGGTATTAATCCTTATTCCAAGTTCCATACCATTCAAATTTATTTTAGGTGTAATAATCTATAGGTACTAATATTATTACGAAGATTTTTTTTTTAATTGTAACGAATAAAATCAAAAACTACACGACCGATTTCAAAAAATCATTCACCATTAGAATGCTACATTATCTCTGAGTAACATAGGCTATATTTATTACTAGAAAAAATCAGGGATCGCTATTAAAATTTCGATAATGTAACCCAAAGTGTAAAAAAAATTGCCATACAAACATTATTAGGTACACCGTGGGACGCGCCGGGGCGGGCTACTAGTTACTTAAACTTTGATACACCAAAATAGTGATATAAGAATATTATAATCATAAGGTACGCGAGTAATCATAAGGTAGCGCAATACTTTGTATTTGAATAATTTCTTGGAAATCACAAGATCTCTTGAAATCAAGTCTTCTAAGATCTTGTGAATCAGTGATTTTTTGGCACGATTTGCCGCCCCTCATATCTGGCCGCCCTAGGCCCGGGCCTACTGGGCCTTAGGGTAAATCCGCCACTGAATGGGTCCCCTCTGGGTACGGAACCCTAAAAATCGGAAACACGGAAAGCATTGCACTGTAGTAGGTAGGTACTTCATTTATAGCCCAGTAAACTCACCTTGTAAATTGGTAACGCGTTAATCGATACACAACCGACCTACGACTTCAACGAATCATCCATACCAACCATAGGACATAACCATTATCTCATTTAATTTAAAAGATTTAACCATACCCTTTACCGCATCGCGGTCACTAAGCCAACAATAAGCCACGGCACAAATTATCAGATAACTTTTGTCTTTTTAAAATCGGTATTTTCTGCGTCCTGTAGGTAGCACGTTAACTTAAGTGTAAAAATAAAATTAAATCTATCTCTGGATAATAACTTTAAACTCCAAATTAGATGAACAAGATTTGTCTGCGCAACCCGTTATACATATACTTAATAGTGAAGTTTAAAAACTGAGAAAAACAATTATTTATTCGCTGTTATGTCGAATCAAAATACAAAACATATGGAAAACTAGCAGACCCGCGACAGACGTCCTGTCTAAACTTCAATAATCGCATAGAGTAACGCACGTCGCTATGACAACTGATGTCAGATTTTTCGGCAAAATCATCCCTTATGCGTTTTTTTATCATTTTGGGGAGGTTTTTCGCTTTAAAGTATTCTATGTTTTATTTGGGCATTATATCTACATCTACAGCAAATTTAATCTTAATCCGTTATGTCGTTTAAGCCTGATTAAGGCACAAACATACAAACAAACTCACAGACTTTCGCATTTATAATATTATATTAGGATACATCATGTATGATGTATGGTATTTTATTTTTTATTTTTATTTATGTGAAAAAGATAGGTAGGTACATAAAGTTTTCATTTCCGAGGCAAAATCTGAACTGACATGCAGAATAATGGGACGATAAAGGCTAAAATAAATAGTGATGTTTGAAAAAATAAACCCAAATTTGCCGCCCAGCCTCCAGCCTCCAGCCTACTCAGCCTAGTGGTAAATCCGCCACTGACCACATTTCATTAATTTCAAATTAAAAATGACAAAGTTTCATCATCCCATAGTTCACTCCTTAAATTTAATTTGAATGAATGATTTCCCTCCATGAATTTAGAAAAATATGACGCCTACAGTATAAAACCAATATCCTCTCCAAATTTCAAACTTCTATCATTAGTGGTTTAGGCTAGACGTTTATATGTCAGTCGGGACATTGCCTTATATGCTAGATTTACACTCTCGCCTCGTACCTCGCCTCGTGCTTCGTCTCGTGTCTCGGCCCGCACCTCGCGTGATCGATAGTAAAGGAGAGAGGCTCTCGTCTCGTGGTTTGCCTCGCACCTCGTCTCGCGACTCGTACGCGAGTGTAAATCTAGTAATAGATAACTAGATTCGTTTTTTTTTTTTTTAAATAAAAATATATGCGGTAAGGGGTAAAATAAAAAGCATGTAATGTTTTAACCATACAAATTAAATTAACGTTAAGTTTCATAAGTTTTTGAAAAAAGAACTTCGTGCGCCATGTGAACGTTAAATTAAGTCCAGTGCAATAAAAATATAAGGATGGAGAACAAAAAAGAAGCATACGTTCAGCCGCAACCGCTACCAAAAATGCATTTTTGCGGTGTTTTTAAACCTGGATTCCACACAACTCGCCGTGATGAGAAACTATATCTGGAGTACACGCAAAGCCAGAAGCAGAATGCCATTCCCAGATTTTTATGTACAGGCCTGATTATGCAGGTGTATACATTGTTAATACCCGGAGAACTTGATTATGAAGCCGCCTATTCATTGATGGCGTTAGCAACTATTGCCGACGTGTTGTTGCTTATACTGTATTATTGCCTGCCTGGGAACAGAGTCCTTATCAGCCATGTCAGTTGGTTCGTTGTTTGGGCACAGCTACTGCTCAGTGCATACCGTAGAGCGGGAGACTCTTACAACGAGTTGCTCGGATTTGCAGCTTTACTGCAACACTTGACATATGCTACTCTGCCATTCAATCTATCCACGTCAGTTTTCTACGGTGCACTCTCCATTTGTTCTTACATCGTCGTACAATTTTTAAATGCTTGTGTTCGGAGCAACCCACTACCGGATGATTTCATCAATCAGGTAAGAGTAAAAATATTTTTTTTGACCATTACTAAAATACATATACTTAACACATACGTTACGTTTACGTAGGTACCTACATATATTTTTATTTTCTTTCAGGAAATCTGTAACATTAGCGTGTTGGTTTGCACCAGTCTTCTGGGCATAACAGGCTATACGATTTACGAAAATCAACATCGTCGCTCTTTTATGGAGACTAAACGAAGCTTGCGAGACAAACTTACTATTGATCAACAAAGTAAAGAACAGGTACAATATGTATTGTACTATGCAATATATACCTATTAGTATAAAATAATAGAAATGGTTCTTATTATACAGTAACTGTATTTTTAGGAACGGTTACTTCTATCTGTGTTACCTGAACACGTGGCTGTGCAGATGCGTAAAGACCTGGGTCTTATTGACACCCAATTTAAGAAAATTTATATGTCTCGACATGAAAATGTAAGGTGAGTTAAACAGATTTTAACGTAAACCCCGAATTTTAATAAGTTCCCAAGTGCTTATAATCTTTAGAATTTTTACTATGGCAAGTGCGGACAAACGATTACTCAAAACTATAATATGTAATCATTGTGCCCTTACAGATTTCAACACATAAGCACTCGCAGGTGTTGTAGTTGTAGGTCGATGTTAGTTGCAGTGTTGTAGCGTGTGCTGCTTTTAGAACTTGTGCTGAAGATCTTTAATTCATTTTTAGGGTTCCGTACCCTAAGGGTAAAAACGGGACATTAAGGGACGCACTTGGCCGGTTTTTAATATTGTTGTTTTTAATACTTGGTTAGTACTTTTAATTATTATTATTGTTTGAGCCTGCACCTTGTTCGATCGGCACCACACTCGAACTCTACATAGCATTAATGCAAGGATCATTCAAAAAAATTATAGGTCCCAAGCCGTGTTTGTTGCCTGATTTTTTTAGGCTTGTTCGCGAGAAACAGGCGTTGCTTCACCTAGCTCCTAAGACGTTTCAAAGTGATCCTTGTGATTTTATTAATATAAATGATTTTTAAATTTATTTGAGTTGTATTGTAGTAGATGTAAATGTTGAAATGATATAGGTATCTATGTAATGGCCAGGGGTGAGGACACAAGTACGTTACATAGTATAATGTCAATTTGAGTTATCGTATCCGACGTCGCGATATTTAAAATTATAAAGCTTTACCTTTTTTGGTTTACTTCTATAAGAGTCAAATGTTTTTTTTTTAGTTCTGTGAAGTCAAATCGAATTTTGTGCTTTAAGGCGCTCCCAGTCGACGATTGTTTTTGTTCGAAACGAAAAAAGAAATACTTCTGAACAAGCCACATCTCCTATTTTATAATGTACTAGCGACCCGCCCCGGCTTCGCACGGGTAGCATGTTATTATACATATAAACCTTCCTCCTGAATCACTCTATCTATTAAAAAAAACCGCATCAAAATCCGTTGTGTAGTTTTAAAGATATAAGCAAACATACATACAGACATACAGACGCGGGAAGCGGAAAGCGACTTTGTTTTATACTATGTAGTGATAGTATATGTGAATAAAGATGTACCCATCTTTAATCACTTCGATAAATAATCCTACCGACCGCTGCAATGACGACAAACACACGTCGGCGCGTGGTCCGCCTTAGCTTTTCGAATAAATTAATGATATAAATTATGTATAATTACTTATCAAAAATCTATTCTAATAGAAATCTAGATCTACATATTACCTATCTTTAACAATAAATCACAAGTTGATTTTAATAGTAGGTATATAAAATATTTCGATCATAAATTCTAAAACGTATCATTTTGAAATAATATCTTTATCGTGAAAAGTTTCTGCTATTATGTTTTCAGCTTATAAAAATAGGAGATGTGGCTTGTTCAGAAGTATTTCTTTTTTCGTTTCGAAAAAGAGCAATCGTCGTCTGGGAGCCCCTTAATGTAAACATTTACTGTAACTTTTTATAAACAGCATCCTGTACGCGGACATCGTTGGTTTCACGGCAATTTCATCCACTTATTCGGCGCAAGATCTCGTCGCTATACTTAACGAGCTATTTGCTCGTTTCGACCGCCTGGCCGAGGTAAGCATCGTTTATTTTTTACTGAGCCCACAGCTCAGTCGGTAGTAACTCTGCATTTTGCGCTGTAGACTGTAGGTTCGATCCCCACCCAAGACATGTATTTTGTGTGATGAACATAGATGTTTGTTCTGTGTCTGGGTGTTATTATGTAGGTAAGTATATTATGTTGGAATTAATAAGAAACAAGTAAATAAGTATTATATCAGTAATCTGGTTCACAAGCTTTGCTTAGTTTGGGTCATAATTAGATCTAAGTACTAAATATTTTATTGTATTTTTTGTCTGTGTATTAAGGTGTGTGATATCCGAAATAATTGTAATATATTGCAGAAATATCAACAGCTTCGTATTAAAATTCTGGGTGACTGTTACTACTGCATCAGCGGAGCGCCTGTCGAACGGCCTGACCATGCCGTCCTTTGTGTACATATGGGCCTATCTATGGTCAAAGCTATCAAGTTAGTAATTACCTAATCACATTGCCCCATTAACTTGGTTTCCAGCATTCGTTTTCCTTGCAATATTATCCTCATAAGTATATCCCGTCTAGTAGATATTATTCTCTATACCTAATAATAATTTCTTTTTCACTCATTCCTCTCTTTCAGCAATCTTAACGTTTGGTTAATTCAGCTGTTATGATTGTAGTCAGATATTAGACGAAGGTAGCCTACATTTAGTTGATTTAATTTCTTTCAGATACGTGCAGCAAACAACCAACTCGCCGGTAGATATGCGCGTGGGTATCCACACAGGTGCGGTGTTGGCCGGCGTTTTAGGCCAGCGTCAGTGGCAATTTGATGTGTATTCACGAGATGTAGAGCTTGCTAACAAAATGGAGAGCAGTGGAATGGCTGGGTAAGACACTAAATTTAAAAAAAAAAAATGTGTCTTTTTATAAGGTCACACGGCTACCTACAGAACTACTACTGCCCCGTAGACATGTTTTGTATGGGTTGAGTCTACCCAGTTAAGACGGAAAAAGTGATAGGTAAAAATAAAAACGCATTATCTTGGAAACTATCAAACTTAAAAAGAAAACTGTCTTTCTTTTGTAACTACAAACCATGGGGTACGCGAGAAAAAAAAATCATCAATGTGGGGACATTGGTGGTACCTTAAAAAAATAGTTTTTTAAGAGTTATTTTTACCACTTTGTTGACATTACTAATATGTATATCTATATGAGCTAAGCTGCGGACAGGCGGACGGACGAACGTGCCGAAACTAAGTATAAGGATTTCTTCTAGTACGAAACCCTAAAAATGAACTGCTCGGCTATTCATAGTATTGAGTAAGAACGTACCTACATAGTGTTAGTGTTTTGGAAGAGCCTACTTTCATAATAAATTTATCGAGAAAAGTTTCACCAATTGTGTTTCTATGTTACGTTTATCTTAAAATTATCTTTGTCATAAAAAACAAAACTGCATGTTTTGCGGTTATTGAGAAAATACTATACATGATCATTATTCATCAAAACAAATTATACCTGGTATCGACTTGACTAACGTAGACACACAACGTAAAATAATCCATCTATTCTCGCACCGACCTAAAAAATATCCCTATTAACACTATTCGAATTCCCACAATAGGTTAGTTGAATAGGTGAAAAAAACAAGAAAGATTTCATGTCTTATCTACATTTCAGGCGAGTGCACGTATCTGAAGTGACCCTTGGCTTTCTGAAGGATGAGTTCGAGGTAGAACCGGCTTACGGTGAAAAACGAGAAGAGATGTTACGACAAGCTGGCATCAAAACGTATTTCATTGTTAAAGTACTGAAGCCGGTAAGAACAAACTTTATTGTTGGGTATATTTATTTTGGTAACAGTGATGTAAGGTAGTTTTGTGCCACAAATTATAGTTTTACTTGAAATTATTTACTTTTATATTTGTTTCATACTTATATCGATATCCCTTATCTTTTAAAAAATATTTACTTAAAGTAATTTTTATATGAAGAGGTACCTAATCGAAATAAACCATACATACTACATTATAGGGTCTACATTATTACACTTTTTACTGGCCATAATTATTGAAAATCGAATTTATGCCTTGATATTAATTAAACCACATTATTTAAAAGCTCTATGTTTGCCATAACGTTTTAGTAAGGCACTAGATAAGTTTACTTAACGTCAGTACAATATTTTCGCATACAGTACCACGGAGATGAGAAAAGCGGTGAGAGTGCGGAAGAGGAGAAGGGTGATACGCTCTCTGACCTCCGGGACGATGACGAGGACTCGGTGAGTGCACCACTGCATCCCTCCGCCCCCTCAGACCCTCCCCAATATCCGCCCGCACACAGCCCACTCTGCCATGCCCGGCCAAAATAAATAGGACACTAGGCCACTAGGCTAGCGGCTACCTAGATTTAGCTTAGCTCCAGGCCACGACAAAAAAATCATCTCAGTTTGATCCCCATCTAGACTATAATGATGCATTCGATTTCTAAAAGGTACCTTAACCACTTTTACTAGTTTTATACTGCGTAACATCAATCGCACCTATCCAAAATAAGTATTGATTTTTCAGGCGCCCCTCATACACGGGGAGTTGGGTTGCTCTAGCGGTCTAGGTTATACGGAAAACGAGGGTCTAAATGAAATTTGACGAACTTTGATTTAAAAGTGGTTGAGCTACTTTTTTTTTCTTGGAAACTGCTGTAGGTATTTGCTAACGTGCAGGCATCATGAGCTCATCAGATTGTTTGCTTCTCAGTTACATAGACAGCTTCATAAATATCCATAGGTACTGTCGGCTGCGGGCGAGATGAAAGACTCTGAGGACATGCTCATCCATGACATGCTAGAACAGGAACTAAGGAACCGGGACGACGGAGAGTAAGACACATTCAATTACCATAACTTATATTTTGTTTGCTTTCCGGTCTGACGTCATATCACTGAGTAGAGACAGTAATATAATTATTTTTTTGGTAGAATAGACGAGGGCACACACCAGAAGTACGTTAGTAGGTACCTTAGAACATTCATAGACGTATCTAAGATGTATTAATAACAATATTTGAATCAAAGTAAGATGGATGCTCTTCAATCGAAAAAAAAATGGGTAATAAAGTGTAAGCCAGACTATACTGTGCTTTGCACTAAGGTATGTGTACCGACTTTTAAAAACATCGTCTAAGTACTTATTAATAGGAGCCTTATTCATTAATCCTGAATAGTTAAATGCGTCCTTTGGTATCATTTTAAGACTCTTTCTATAATTTGAGTCAAAATCTCATCTTCTTATACTAAATTTGCGTAAAATGCGCGAAATTGTGCAATTATTCTGCCTTTTTCGGACCCGTGCCCAACCATTTTAAGCGCAAGTGAGCCTTAGAATTGGTAATTATGGATATTGACGAAGTAGATCAACGGCTCGCCCGAAATGAAACGAGTTTCCTCATTAAGACGCTGCCAGTCGACGATTATTTTTGTTCGAAACGAAAAAAGAAATACTTGTGAACAAGCCACATCTCCTATTTTATAATGTATAGTATATGTGAATAAAGATGTACCCATCTTTAATCACTTCGATAAATAATCCTACCGACCGCTGCAATGATGGCAAACACAAATCCGCGCGTGGTCCGCCTTAGCTTTTCGAATAAATTAATGATATAAATTATGTATAATTACTTATCAAAAATCTATTCTAACATAAATCTAGATCTACATATTACCTATCTTTAACAATAAATCACAAGTTGATTTTAATAGTAGGTATATAAAATATTTCGATCATAAATTCTAAAACGTATCATTTTGAAATAATATTTTTATCGTGAAAAGTTTCTGCTATTATGTTTTCAGCTTATAAAAATAGGAGATGTGGCTTGTTCAGAAGTATTTCTTTTTTCGTTTCGAAAAAGAGCAATCAGCGACTGGCAGCCTCTTAACATAGATAGGTACTACGGCTAATTTCTATTTATGAGGGAAGTCTTAATAGATGCAAATTTATGAAGGTATACATTTTTGTGGTAGGTTTGTTTAAACTTTCGGTGATTCTGGAATGAGTTTTTTGGGTTCCGTAACTTCACAAGGAAATGAAACAGGAATGAACTCTGGTCATTCGGTAACGAAGCGTAATACAGAAAACCATAGATGTATTGAAATTTGTATTGGCTCTTATTTTTAAGGAATACGAGTAAGTAGGTGGAAACGTTTGAAGTAAAAAAGTTTCAAGGTTTTCTCAAGAAACAATATAAAATCAAAACTCTTCGTCTGGTTGGGTTAAATGCAAGGCGTTGTTTAGGCGAAAGTTTGCATTGTAAAGCCCTATTTTGTTCAGTGAACTTTAAAAACACATTTAAACTTTAATGTCTTGCTACTAAAGAGAGTTATTTTATTATCTTGTTATGAAATATTTAAGATAGCGAATTATCAGAGGAATTGCTTACAATTTAATTTCGTGTTTAATTTAAAACGTCACCATAGTTGGCCTCTTTTACGAACTTACCTACCTACTTATTTTTGACTTGCTCTGCCTTCACCGCTGTAGGTTATGGGTTCGATTAACTACCAACCCGGCTTCAAATAGCTTATTTATGCACAAAAAAATCGGCCCACTACCAATTGGTTATCAATTCCTAAATTCGTACATTTTTTAATTAAGCCCGAGTGAAGGAACATTTGGTCTCCACTATTACTCTTCTACGTTTTGTAGTATTTTAAAATAATTAAATAGCTTCTTTTCAAACAGGTTGTTGTCAGATACTACTGGCATATGCTTAAGATTCGAGGCCGAGGCAGAAGAGTGGTACATACGACGCGGAGACAAAAAACAGATGCTCCTACTTATCCCTCCTCTCTACATGCTCATCCCTATCGTGGTGGTCGCTTGGCTCGCGGTGCAATCCCAAAACATACTGGAAACTTACGCGTGCTACGCCATCATAGCTCCTATTAACACCTTCTGTTACTTCGTCAGCTTTAAATGGAACCATCCGAAGGTTGGTTAATTTGGTTATCAATACTATTTTTTTAATGATTGACCTTACAGCTGTTTGTAAGGCTGTGGGTTATGGGTCGACTCCCACCCAAGACAAATATTTGTATGATGAACATATTACGGTTGTTGTATTCCTGGGTGTTATTATGTATAGTAAATATAAATAAAATATAAAAAAGAGTACCTATGTAGGTAAGTAATCAGTAATCTTCCTATAGTACAAGATTTGTTTAGTTTGGAAGTAGATGGCACTGTGTGAAATGTCTACAACGTTTTTTAGGGTTCCGTACACAAAGGGTAAAAACGGGACCCTATTACTAAGACTGCCGCTGTCCGTCTGTCTGTCACAAGGCTGTATCTCATGAACCGCGATAGCTAGTAGAAATTTTCACAGATCTTCTTCGTGCGCGAGGCCGACTCGCACTTGGCCGGTCTTTTTATATTTTTTGCTAAAACAAGATGCTTACCAAGATCTGTATGGTCGTATGTATCGCTCGCGGCATAAAGCCAATATGTACGCTCTATGTGAGCTATTTACGAATTACCTTTATGTTTGTTTCAGGGAAGTGCTATCGACCCCGACTTTCGCGTGATCTACTCTCTCGTGCACATGTCCGTGTTTACAATTACAAGTCTCATACATTTGGTAAGATTTTTTAACTTACAATTTCGATTTTATTTATGTTTTCACTTACTTTATTGCACAACATAATATACAAAATTGTTGCACGAAATGGTGGGAAATATAATTTAAATATATTTTGTCCGTTTAGTATTTTGAAATGTATATCCGCTAAGTCACGCCTGAATTATAAACCTACATAGATTCAGATACCTTTATAAATATAATAAATAAGCGAAAAATGTCTAATATAATGTTACTTAGCAGCAAACTGTTTAATATATTTCCTAATATCTAGGTACTTATTTTGTTAACAGGTAAATTGCGGAAAACTGGAAACCTATTTGCAAGATGGATTGAGAAAGGACGCCATACAACACAGCGGCGCTCTTCGTTGCGCCCATCCTTCCTACTACTACCATGTAAACTTTCACATTTTACCATTTATAAACTCCAAGCTAATATATCTAAGATGCATCGTCACGCTCGATGTACGCTGTGCATGGCTAGGTTCATAGTAAATTAGCAGAAACATGCGAACACAAGCACTAAAGATTTGACTAGACGCGACTGTTACATCATTAGGTATTATTTAATTTATTCTGTTGCAACAGTTCAGAGGAGAGATCGAGGACAATACAATTTATCAGACCTGAGTCAGAACCAGAATCTGAATTCACTGAATATACCAAACTGGTCATTGTTTTTTTTCCCTGTATTAATAAACCTTGTAACTGATTCAACGAAGGAATCTGTAACTCGATTTGACTAATGAGAAATTTCTGAGAAAAGATCGAAAATTTATTGTTACTTGTTTACAATGACTTTGATGTTTTATTTGCTGTCGTTTCCGTCCTTAACCTAGGTTTACCAACTTGCAATCTTAACATACCAAATAGTCATCGAATTGTATGAGTTCGATAATACTTTGATTGTCATCGAAATATTCGGTATGTGACAAACATCTGTAATAGTTTTGCGCACAAATTCCTTTCTAATAAAATTGCAATATTTGATAACATTTTGAAAGACTTTGCAAACAGAAATAATGCTAGGTACTAGATACAGCTTGGTGTCTCAATCAGTTTTTTCAATAAGATAAGTACATATTACAAGATCACACTGCGCTTGCACACGTGATTTTTTTTAGAGATAAATTGCTACAAAATATCGAATCGATACGATTAGTGCGAGTTTGAATCCCGGCACTGCATCAAAGTATTTAAATTAGTATTCGAAAAATACAAAAAAATATGTATACATTAGGTTAATGCGCATATTTATTTTATTTAAGAGCCGCGTAAGCCGATTGCGGTACGAAGGTCGCAGGCTCGCAATAACGCGAGTGCATCGCTGAATTTGTGCATCGCCGTCTCGCTTGCTTGCTTGTTTGCTTGTGTGTCGCTTGTTCTCACTTTGTTCTTCTAAACAGGTCAATGCCTAAATAAAGAAGAACTAAAATGGACAATGACCATTGTGTAAGGAACCAGATTGCTGGTTTTATTCTTAATACCAGATTCCTCTTGGTGTTTCCTATCACCGTTTGAAAACATTAATATTTCTTACTTAAATTTGCCGAATGCAATTCAATTGTTGCAACGTTGGTATTCGAACCCACGATCTTTAGATTGAAAGGTCAAGGTCATAGGAAATGTAATATCACTATTTTTTATTCTTAATCTATTACTATTTTAAAAGGTGCTGCTTAGGATTTTATTATCATTTATTCTTTCATGGCAAGTTTCACAGCCCTTTTCATATTTCTAGACCAAATATTTGAAATAGCATCTAAATTATAAAACTTGACTTTTATACTGATTCGACCTTTCGATCCAAAGATGATGTAGGTACCTACATTGCTTTAGCCGTGTACTATAATTTACTTCTCCTTTTCCCATTTAATGTGGGATCGGTGAGGAGGATTTGGCTTATGTTTTAAAACCGACCCCTTTCAACTCTCGTTGGGAATACCCTGTGTACTGAAGACAAAATTATAAGCAGGCATTTGTTGGCAGATGTCAACGTGCGTGCTGATTGGCGGGATTCTGACAACGCCGCATTCCTGCATCTGCCGCTTCACGATCCTCAGCTTTATTGCCATTTTATACTTGGTGCCGACCTTTTACATGCCGATACTGCACGTTCCAAGACACTCCATGGACTATTACCCTTACTTCTACATGCGAAATGGAACCCTGGCCTTTGAAATCGAACAAATATTCAATCTGTAAGTTTATTGTATCTAGACACTTTTTTACTTACGATTACTTTCAGGGAATTGGATTGATGTTATCGCAATTTAGGTATAGTTATTATATCTTTTTGTAAATGCTTTATAAAGGTTAGGTTTATTTACGAGTGCAAATGTTCATAAAGAACAAGTACTTTTTAGTTTAATTAACAAATCATAAAATATCATTGCATCATATTTTTTTTCGAGACAGAACCTTAGTAGTTAAGTTACTTTATACCTACATATTTGGGGTCAATATCGCTAGTTAGGGTATCGATTTTTTTATGTAGGTAGCATGTTCCAAAAAAATGTAAAAAAAAAAAAAAAAAATTAATTTTATATTTTTTTATTCATATTTATACATTATTTTATTACTGAACCTCACGCTTCGCATTTGGTCAAGTGCAAGTCGTCTTTTTTATCATGATCCAACTAAACACACTCTTTATTAGGGTTCCGTACCCAAAGGGTAAAAGCGGGTCTCTATTACTAAGACTCTGCTGTCCGTTTGTCTGTCTGTCTGTCTGTCACAAGGCTGTATCTCATGAACCGTGATAGCTAGACAGATGAAATTTTCACAGATGATGTATTTCTGTTGCTGCTATAACAACAAATACTAAAAACAGAATAAAATAACAATTTTTTTGCAGTTTTTTATCGATGTACGGAATGATAAGGAACCCTTCGTGCGCGAGTCCGACTCGCACATGGCCGGATTTTTTTTACATTGCTTTGAACGACAGCTAAATGAAGAATGTCCTCGGAACTCCTAAGAATTCAAAAACGGACAGAAGACCATGATCTTTATAATAGTTGCACATGAGCTCATGACCTATCGACACACCAGACATGACCTTTTAAAAACGTCACGTCACGTTTGACGATCCCCGAAATGCATTATTATAAAGATTCATTAAAAATAATTTAGTTTTAAACATAAAAATACAAAAAAAAACCTCTATGTGCTAGCAGAAAATAAGTTGAATTCGGAATAACCGGAGCAACCCTTGTATATAAGTATACATAACAAATACATAGCCTTTTAATTGAAAAACTCCTTTATTTGAAGTCGGTTACATTATATTTGCACAAATACGAGTCAGACTCACATTTCCAGGTTTTAGTTGCCATTTAAGTGAACCTAACTTTTGTAAATTATGAGACGATTTCCTTATAACTATAAAATACATTTTCGTGTGTAAATTATAAAAAATTGATTTGGACAGCATAGTTAGCTAAGGTAATCATTGTATTTACATTCTAAAGACTATTTCTAATTTTTTAGGGTTAAAAATAGGGTAAAAACGTACCCAAAGGGTAAAAACGGGACTCTATTACTAAGACTTTGCTGTCCGTCTGTCTGGCACGAGGCTGTATCTCATGAACCGTAACGGACGAACATGGCGAAACTATAAGGGTTATTTGTAGACTACCCTAAAAACGAGAAATAACTCACGTAAAAAAAAAATTGTCGATAAGACACCCACAATGTTTCTATTCATCTAGCTAGATAATCTTTATCAGGGTGAGTTTGATCCAAACTCACGCTCGCGTCTCAGATTCCTTTTACGTGACAACTTTTTACGTGAGTAATTTCCCGTTCTTGACATTATGTGTACCACTCACGAAAGTTTTGAAAGTGAAATTTAAATCGATTCTTTAAATGTTTAATTTTTTATTTTTCAGATCGTACTTCTACTCCTACCGCCACCTTCTGATGATATATCTTGTCTTCTGTTCCATTATCATTTTCGACAAATATGTAAGTAAAGTTTTCAACTGAATAACATTAGTTTTTTTTTAGGGGATTTTACCCCCTTTAGATATTCGAGGATCTGGTCGTCTGGAGATCTTAGAGGATGTCTTCTGTACTTGGGGATTAAAGTCGTGAATCTATGTCTTAGTTAAATCACATCCTACTAATATTATAAACGCGAAAGTTTGTGAGTAAGTGAGTGAGTGGGTGTTTGTGTGCTTGTTACTCTTTCACTCAAAAACTACTGAACGGATTAAAATGAAACTTTACAGTAATATAGCATAGACATCAGAATAACACATAGACTACTTTATCTAGGTACCACCCGTACAAAGCCGGTGCGAGCAGCTTGTATTTTCATAAAAAAATCTATACGTAATATCAAAGTGCAGTGTCAAAAATCAAAACAAAATATTTATAAATATTAGCTTATAAATATTATTTGCACTCGTGTAAGGAGCGAAGCATGCGATGTTATGTAGCTGGGCCCCAAGCATTGGTTTCGATGAAGAGCGAGTGCGGTAATCTAATCGCGTGCGATGCTATTTTAGGAGAACTCTTGTTTACGTGCTGAGTTTACGTGTTTACTTTGTGGTAATAAATTGTATTGAGTAGTGAAGTGATACACCAATTTTTGCTTAATATAATAATAATAATAATAAATAATAAATATAAATATTGGTGGACATTTTACACATCGCCATCTAGCTCCAAACTAAGCAAAGCTTGTACTATTTGAACTAGATAACTGATAGAATACTTATATACTTTTTTTTTTGTAAATACATACATATGATACATACTAAAACCCAGACACAGAGCAAACATATATGTTCATCACACAAATATTTGCTCTGGGTGGAGATCGAACCCACAACCTACAGCGCTGAAGGCAGAGTTACTACCAACTGAGCTGTGAGGCTGTCAATATGTCCAATATGCCATCATCCACTAAAGCGCAGCGAGGTGGAGATATACAGGGTGTATTATAACGACTCCCGGAAAACTGAATGCACAATCACACCAATCAATGCCCCTATTAAAAACCAAATTGCTTAATCCTGAAGGATGTTCAACTTGTGACTGTTTTTGTATAGATGCGAATAGACATTATTTTTTTTCTTAAACTCTACAATGCTAAAAGTAATAGAGGAGGCAATACTGGTCGCCAGTGAGCTGAATTCAAAATGAAAAATGCAACCTGAATTTGGAAAACTGCCAAATTTCAAGATGATAAATTGCTCACTTTTGTTTTTTGTATGAATCGGCGAAAATTGATCAAAATGCATGAACATCCTTTTTCAGTTTTCGAGAGTGGTCTAAAACATCCTATTATATTATAAATGGGAAAGTTTGTGAGTTTGTATAAATGTTCGTGCCTCAATCAGGCCTAAACGACAAAACGGATCAAAATGAAATTTGCTGTAGATGTAGGTAGATTAAATGCCTGAATAAAACATAGATTACTTTAAAATATGAAAAACAACCCCAAAAAGAAAGAAAAAACGCGAAAGGAATGATTTTGGTGTAGATGGCGCTGGTGTGCAACCATTCTGACATCACAGACTAAAAATATTCAGTTTTTTCTATTCGATTATTGAAATTTGACAGGACATGGGTCGGCTAGTGCTGTATATACAATGTATAATAATACAATCAACCAATAGAAACATGGTAAAATCACATTACGTAAGTACCTACTTGGCTACCTACTTCGTCTCGTCCATTACCTGACTGGGGTCATCGCAAAACAAGTAGTATCGAAAAATAACATTATTTCATAACTAGTTATTGATTTTCACACGGATCACCGCCATACTCGTATTACCTTTAATTTATTATTATTTCGCTAGATGTCGCTAGTTGGGTTAACTGAGTTAGATAATATTAAAATTAATTTTGACGACTAGGTACATAATACTTATTATGTAATACAATAAACGTGTAAAAATAAACTAGTTCGTTCTCGTATTGTTAATTTAAATTAAACATCAGCCCCCGCACTGGGCTGATTTAACATAGGTTTCAGGTCAAAAACGGACCTTTATGTAATTTTTATACATATGTAAGCATACGTTACTTGTTACCTTACAGCATTATACCTACGTGATGTGTATTTATTTCTAGAAAACAAAGCCACAGCTATTTTAAACTTTTCTTCTTATAAGGAATATACGGAACATATAAGACGGCCTCACAGGTCAGTTGGTAGTAACTCTGCCTTCTGCACTGTAAGTTGTGGGTTCGATCCCCACCCAGGGCAAATATTTGTGTGATGAACATAGATGTTTGTTCTGTGTCTGGGTGTTAATATGTATAATAAGTATGTATTTACAAAGAAAGTATATAAGTATTCTATCAGTTATCTGGTTCCCATAGTACAAGCTTTGCTTAGTTTGGGGCTAGATGGCGCTGTGTGTAAAGTCCGCCAATATTTATTATTTATTTATTTATACTCTCAAAATCCCAAGATTCTGCGACCAACAGCTGTTCTGGCTCGCTGTGTTCTTGTCTGTTCATCAGTGTGTAATTTTCTCTTTTTAGGGTTCCGTACCCAAAGAATAAAAACGGGACCCTATTACTAAGACTTCGTTTTTTATAGATAACTATCTTCCGCCAGCGGCTTCGCCCATGTGGTACCTGGATAAAAAGTAGACTATGTGTTATTCTGATGTATAAGCTATATTACTGTAAAGTTTCATCTAAATACATTCAGTAGTATTTCCGTGAAAGAATAACAAACACACACAACCCCTCACAAACTTTCGCATTTATAATATTAGTAGATTGGTATGGAACCCTTCGTGCGCGTTGCGTTGCGCGTGCGAGTCTAACTCGCACTTAACCGGTTTTTTATTAGAATACTGATCAGCGATAGACATTGTCAATAATCGCAGGAATTTCAGTTTTCCGGTTTTTTTTTCAGGCAATTTCCATTTTTTCCCCTATACTGTAGGTACTTTATCCTGAAAATTGGTACCGAATACCCGACCCTCTTAGTAGGTAAAATATTTTTGGTAGAATGATACGACTGTAGGAGTCGTCAAACCCGATAAATGTCAGATTTTTTATAATATAAATTCCTATGTAATAAGATAATAAAATATTGAAAAGAAATATTAAAATTGCAAAATTAAAGAAACAAGAATAAATTATATGGAATGATTAAAACAATCAACTAATACCTAAGATTATGAAACATTCTCGATATTGAATCGACGAGGCTATTTCCGATGAAGTCATACATACATCTTTTATTACTCGTGTTATTACATATTTAACAAGCGTACAATAAGCGATCGTAAAGTGAAACATAATGTTATTGTAAACAAATACTGTTAGATCTTTGACCTATAAGATGTACTAACAAGATACTCACCTACTTATTTAGATGTTGGTTCCTAGTTATTTATTAATTAATACATTTAAAAAAGGGGAGGGAAGAGGGAGTTTTCCGTACCGTATTTTCACCTTGGCAAAATCATGGTTCTGTCATCACTAAAACTATGAGTAAAATATTATTTTATTCTGTAGGTAACTAGTATCATAGTTAATAAAATATTGTATTCGCATTTAAATAATTATAATCATCACCTTTATGAAATTCAATTTAATAATTATTATCTATTTTAATTAAATACAATTATCTAACTAAGGTTGGTCTTGTTTAGGTATAGATAAATCTTTGTCTTCGATTATCATACTATACCTACCTACTACGAGAGCTTATTTATTAGTTGTTTTTCGTTTTTCCAAACTTAAACTACAAAGAAGAGCTGCATAGTTGCATTAAAATAAAATGCATTTTTCTGGAACAGTCTCGTGCTGGTTTTCTTTGATTTGGGATAATTTGAGAATGCATTTTAAAATCAAAACTCATCTCTTTCAGCTGGAGGCAATGGAGCGGGCGCGTCACTTGCGCGGAGTGCGCATGCGCGAGCAAGCAGAGCAGGCAGGAGATCTTCGTCGCCGGAATCAGGTCAGCACCCGGCATTGAACCTTAATCTATAACCTAGCTAGTCCTTATGACAATTGGATTTAAAATAAACATTTGTAACTTAGTGTTCATTATTTTATTTTTAATATTTGCAGTCGTCTTCACATTTTCTCACTTACTTTACTTATTCACTCTTCAAACTTAGGTAAATCTAAAATAAAAAATGTGTATAAATTGCATTTGAACACATCATTTTAGATTTACCTAAGTTTAGCCTACCAAGACCGTGGGACATGGGACATGGGATTCTAGAATAACATTTGTATTGTGATTAAAAAAAAATATATATATATATTTTGTAACTTTGCAAAAGTGATGTTCTAAGTTGTATGTAGCGATGAACACCATGAGTCAAATCAATATTTGGGTTAAGTGAGATACCTACGCCTCTGCTAAGTGTATTAGCAAAGACAATATTATTATTGCCTACCTAAGTACTTAACTACCTACTTCTAGGATATGATGACAACAAATTCTACTTAGGAAAAAAAAGCTCTTTTACCAAATACAAGCATATATTTGCCTTATATATCTTCAAGAATAAGATGATATTTTTCTGAGATACAGACTTTCACGCAAGCCTTTGAGCATCTCTGATAACTCATACCGGAACTATAAAACCTTTGTGTTCGAATAATTTTTACTTTAAAGCTGACTGTAGACTTTATTCTGGTAATAAAAATATTTTTTATGAGAGGATGTCTACTACTCTCGGGGATTTACAGTCGTGAACCTATTTATTCGTCCATCATAAGATTGGATCCAACCTTACATTCCCTTTCTCTCTTTTATGTCAGGCTCTTGTATACAACGTCCTACCGCCACATGTCGCTCGTCACTTCATGGGCGCGCAACGCAACCACCGAGATCTCTACAGCCAGAGCTACGCTGAGGTTGGCGTGCTTTTCGCATCCATGCCGAACTTCACAGGTGATAAGTGAAATTTTTGACGTTTTGTATTGGCTGTGTCTATCCGGATAAGATGGAAAAAGTGATAAAACTGCATTATCTCGAAAATCATCAAATTTGAAAAGAAACTGTCTGTAATTTACTTAACTAGTAAGATTATCTAACGAATTATATAAAAATGAACTGTTTAGCTATTCATAGCTTTGATTAAAAAATAAAACTAGTGTTTTTGAAGAGCTAACTTTGGAAAATAAATTTATCGAGAAAAGTTTCACCAAACGTGTTTCTGTCTGTCATTTATCTAGATTATATCCTTAAGTTATCTTTGTCATGAAAAACAAAACTGTATGTTTTACTCGCCTTAATCAAACTACTTCCATGATCAGAACACATTAATTGATACATCAAAAGGTTATTTATCGCGTTATTACTTTGTAACATCGATAAGTCGGGAACATAAGTTTCACAGTATATTTTTTTTATCACTCGCAAGCAGAACTAGCACATGTTTTGCATCAATATTAATAACTTGAGGCATGTCTTTAGCAACCATACCCTTCAAACCGGAACATAACAATACTGCTTGGCGGTAGAAAGGAGCTTGTATACCTACAATGTGCAACGACCTATCATCGACAATCGCGGCGGAGAGACGCAGTAAAATTGCTAAAGACGTAGAGCAGAAAATGTTTGTTTAATTGAGTTTCTTTGTTCTGCGGATTGCATTTCACACAGCAATGTTTTGGCTAAACGTGCCTCTGACTACCTCCTCTATACATTTTCAAGGATATAAGCGCCTATAGAAAACGGAGGTGTCTAAGTCTACCGCACTTGGGAATTACAGTCGTGATCCTATTTCGTTATTAAATACTTCTAATACACTATAACACCCAGAACAAACGTTTATGTTAATTACACATATGTTTGTCCTGTGGCCTTCAACTCTAGAATAACCGGGATAACATATACGAAGAACACCCAGACAACACTATAAAATAAATTTCGACAGATTTAGATAGTTTTTAGCGGTTGCGCGTTCTTTATCAATCAACGCTACTCGTACGTAGGTACTTTACACACATACTCGTAACTATTTCAGTAGCAACTGCTACCGGATCTAGCTAAAATACAACTTTCGCTCCAATAGTGTTAGTTTCTACTTATTTACTGGAAACATCCAGTAATAATTATATTATTTTGCTATTTCAGAATTCTACTCGGAAGAAACTGTCAACAACCAAGGCCTAGAATGTCTCCGTTTCCTGAATGAAGTTATATCAGACTTTGACATGGTATGTTCTATTAAAATAAATAAATAAAATAAAATGAGCCTTTATTTCTACTACTTACAAATTTTTACCTATAAGTAAGTATCTATTATGGAACGCCTTTATTAGTAACTAGCGACCCGCCCCGGCTTCGCACGGGTAGCATGTTATTATACATATAAACCTTCCTCCTGAATCACTCTATCTATTAAAAAAAAACGCATCAAAATCTGTTGTGTAGTTTTAAAGATATAAGCAAACATACATACATACATATTACATACAGCGGAAGCGGAAAGCGACTTTGCTTTATACTATGTAGTGACTAGTCACCTTCTTGGCCTAGACCTCCTCCAATTCTTTCCATAAATGCTCACTTCTGTGTTTTGGCATCCAGTTTGATCTTAGCTTTTTGTATAAAAATGTTTTTCTGATCTAACTCCATCACTTATTTCAATTCTTGGTACCTACTCTGTTATTTTTAAGTCCCTCGACTGTTTTCCATTTTAGGCATATGCCCTGCCCATTTATATTAATACTCTATCTATACATTAGTTTAAATAATGATATCATTCTAAATTTGTTGTTTAACTTTTTCAGTTATTGGAAAAAAAGAAATTCAGAGATATTATCAAGATTAAAACCATCAGTTCCACCTACATGGCTGCGTCCGGCTTGAACCCTGATCGAGAAGTTAAGGTAACTTTTTTTAATACACTCTTTCTTATTAGTCTTTTAAACCTTTCATAGCTGAAGTGGCCGATAAATCTGTTGCCATCTCTTTTCGTTGACATGAAAGCGACAATGACAAAACATTTTATAAAAAACTAGCTGATGAACGCGACAGACTTTGTCCTGTCCTTTCAATAAACCTATAGAAAAAAGCATTCTCAAGCAACTTCCAAATTTTCCCCTATAAACCTTGTCCTGATAATATACATTACTAATTTTGATAGAATGCGTATCATTCATTAGTCAAAACTGCGTTGCTATGACGACTGAATGTTTTTAGTCTGTGATGTCAGATTTCTTGCATTCCGGCGTCATCTATATCAAAATCATCGTTTTTTTTTATCCTTTAGGGGTTGTTTTTCGGATTATAAGTACCCCTTATCAGCATTCTGATTTTTTGTCTACATACATACCTACTACAGCAAATTTTATTTTAATCCAGGCCTGATTGAGGCATAAACATACAAACATCATCACAAACTTTCGCATTTATATTAGGATGACAGAAGATTATACATACATAGTTTATGTGTTTTAATAACTGAAATATTTTTTTTAGAATGCACCAGACGCAAAGCAAAGATGGAGGCATCTTATGCACCTGGTAGAGTTTGCGCTAGAATTGCAAAAAGTTCTAGCCGCCATCAACGAACAGTCATTCAACCACTTTGTGCTGCGCATGGGCGTGAACCACGGACCTATCACCGCTGGAGTCATCGGAGCTAAGAAACCGCATTATGATATCTGGGGGAACACTGTAAATGTCGCTTCTAGAATGGAAAGTACTGGCAAAGCTGGATGCATACAGGTCAGCAAATTATATGAATAATATTTCGTTTTATGAACAAAAAAATCGACGAAAATGTTTCGAACAATCATAATGTCAAAAAACGATATATATTTTTTTAGTTTTATGAAGTAAAAATAAATCCTCCATGAATACAATTCTTTAAACAATAGTAAAATAATTATTAAATAGGTACCTACATATATGTTTGTTATAACAAACAACTAAAAAAAATACGCGTCGAATTGAGAACCTACATTTTTCGTCGTTTAAAAATCCAGGATTTGTCAATGTCGTTTTTGTGGTCACCTCTTTAAAAAATCATCTATGCTAAACAAAACTTTATCCATGACTTTTCGAATCTCTAATCTACAGGTAGGTATAGATAATCTTTGCGATATATGAATAGGAAATCAATTAGTGCAATAATAAAATCCGCTTACCATGATAAAACTAGCAATATTATTCGAATAAAATAAATTGATCCATCTCAATCATAGCTTATGCGACCTTACGTAAACATTCTTGACAACTAATAGCTCAAAATAAATGCTTGCCATATAAAGACAGAACTGCAATGTTGTATTTTCGAACAGGTAACGGAAGAAACGTGCCAGATTCTGAAGGACTTCGGCTACTATTTCGAGCAGCGCGGCCTAGTCGCGGTCAAGGGCAAGGGCCAACTAATGACGTATTACCTCCAAGGAAGACAAGAAGGACGCAATTCTGGGGTTAGTTCCTGAATACTACTATTAAGATAAATGTCACAGTTTGTTACTCAATCACGCCAAAACGGCTGGACTGTCCTAATCTAGAGTAATACTAGGTACCTCTGTAAACTATGCAATTTTTATACTCACTTTTATGGTCACTCTTACTCCACTAGCTCCGATTGACTTGTACCTACAGTCAGCCACGCTAGTCGCTGAGCATTAGTTTTAATAATAAACGACATTACTTTCCATATATTCCATACTAGTTTCTGCACGCGGTTTCGCGCGGTCCATGAATCTGAATAACTCTGTGCAAAAATTATGTCGTTCCGTTGCTTAATCAAAAAAGGACAAACGTATCAACACTTTCGTATTTATAATGTAGGTAATAAGATCGAAAATTTACGCTCGAAATTCAATCGGTTATAGCGGCTATGTTGCTAAAGCAACATAATGTCAAATTTGCTGTCAATTGTTCAATAGTGTATGGTAAATCAGCATGGTAGGTTATAGCGTTGAACAACGTGTACAAATCATTAGATTTTATTTTCATAATCAGTGTTTTATCTTAGAAACTATTCGCGCATTATGTGATTTTCGATGATTCGCTGATTTGGTGATGACTTGTGCACCGAGATCCTGCCAATTTAATGCTTTTGGACTTCTTCTTTTAAATCCCAAGTTTTAAATATTCTTTGAATGCAAATCAATTGATGCCCTTAAAGTAAACATATTGAATGCCATCCAGCAAATTAGCAAGTTATATTTATCGAATTGACGATTTTCTGCGACGATGTTATCGAAAATTAGAACTCCAGAATAGGTGCCCCAAGCAAAACCGCAGCGGTCATTTTTAATAAGATAAAAAAAAACCTTCAAGTAAAAATAAAAACTGGCCAAGAGCGAGTCGGGTCGCGCACTAAGGGTTCCGTACCATTATCTATAAAAAATGGCAAAAAAATCACGTTTGTTGTATGGGAGCCCCACTTAAATATTTATTTTAGTCTGTTTTTAGTATTTGTTGTTATAGCAGCAACAGAAATACATCATCTGTGTACATTTCAACTGTCTAACTATCACGGTTCATGAGATACAGCCCTGTGACAGACAGACAGACAGACAGACAGACGGACGGACAGCAAAGTATTAGTAATATGGTTTCATTTTTACCCTTTGAGTACAGAACCCTAAAAATGAGTGGATATCGCGCACACAACTTGTTTTATTTACATTTAAAAATCGAGCGACCTTATTGAATGTCCCTTTATAAGGATAAGAGTATACAGCAAAGATCTAAAGCAAGTTAAATATAGTTAACAAAAATAATTGATTGGGCTAAACAACTGCTGAACGGTTAATGACAATCTCAGTGACGTGTTAGACTGAAATAATAGAGATGCGGGTTCGATCCCCTCGGCATTTTCAATGTTGACCAATGACCTGCCGATATTTGTTCCGGGTCTGGGTGTTATGCTACCAGGGAATCCTAGTTAAGCGTCAGAACTATGTTAAGTGATTGTTGGGTATTTTTGTATGTGTTGGTAACCAGTAATATTTTTATGATTCATCCCTTTTTCGAACGATCGACTATTGATACAATTTCTCGAATAACTATCTGTATGAATTACTTCTTCTATAAATAAATCGACCAAATCTCAATGGTAATCGAACTAAGTTGGCCATAACCAACTTACGGTTAACTAAACAACCTTTCAAAAGGTTATGACCATTTTTTGTGCAAAGCATGTTCTGTTTTTGCAAATCAACTATGAATACGTTTATCTAACAGATTAACGATACTCATTAAAACTGATAAATCTATCTCTCTAAATTTTAGCTTTCAAAATTCCATCGTGACCTAACTTTCACTTACATAGGCATACTTAGGAACTCTACCGATCGCTGTAGAATTATTTGGCATAATAATAATAACTGCAGTGATTGCTTCTGGATATTAAATTACAAGTAATATCACGCTGTAGTAATTAATTATATTATTTTATTTCTACAGCGCGATGCTATAGTCTAACTTAGGCTTTATTTTGAAATGTTGTCGAGTATAGTACCTACCTCTACCTCCTACCTCTATATTCTGTAAATTATTATACAGTGTTGGTAAATATGGTAGGTACCATAAGTTCCAAAATATGTAAATATGGTCTCCTTATGTACAGTCAACTCCAATCAGAATCTAGCCTACTAGATTTTTCTAGCCTATTATTGAAGAGTAAATAATCTCTATTGACTTCACGAAATTAAAGTGTTTTTGTTACAAAATAATGTTAATCAGACAGAAAATATATTGATCGATCGTTTTCAGTGTGGCATTCAAAATAAACCAAAAGAATGATAAACCAAGTTATATAAATTGGTATTGCAAACGGGTATTTATCGAGTTTTTTAACTTTATTATTCGCGCCGACGTTTCGACTGTGTTACAAGATCGACTAACAAGGTAAGAACGCGATAAATGTCCATTTAAAATATTAATTATTAAGTTTTACGATCAAGAAAGTAGTTTGAAAAAAAATTATATTCGTGTTTTTTATGTTCATAAATTATCTCGAACTTAATTGGAGTTGTTCTGTGGTATAACTTTATTTGAGTTATCGTTGAGTTATATACAATTAGATTTATCTGACCTCACAGCTCCGTTGGTAAAGTCTGACTGACGAAAGTAGACACTCAAATTATTTGAAAACTTAAATGGCAATGCTAATAGGAATGTTGGTTATGAATGTTATTTCAGGTATTTCATACAAATTTTGGTTACCATGCTGATTTTTTTATAGCTGCACTTTTTTGTCTCTATTTTTACTAACCAGACTCTACTCGTATAGCTCTACTTTCTGCACTGTTAGATTTTGGTTTCGATTCCCACAAATAATTGGGTAAGGTTTGTTCTGTGACAGGGTGCTACGATGTATTCTATTAGTTATCTGATTCCTATAGAAGTTTTGGTTAGTTTAAAGCTAGGCTACGCCGTGTGAAACGTTTACCAATATTTTAGTTAAAACTATCGAGAAAATAACAGCGCGGGACCATGGATAAGAAGAGGTGTCCGAACAGTCTACCAGGACAAACCCACGTTTACCCGGGGTTTGCCCTCGCAGGCAGCTCGGAGGCCTCTCGCCCTTCTGCCGACATTCAACGAACCAGGAGCAGACTACCGTTGGACACAAAAACTCTTCGTAAAAGATAGTCATAGTTGGCGTAAACCGCACAAAAATAACCATAGTTCATAATCGTATCAAATACAAAATATTCATCTTTCCAAATTATTAAAATATATTACTATCTGACTGGTATTGGACTAGATAGCTTAACTATTTCTTGTGTATTTTAGAAATATTCTGTAATAAAGATTATGTATTAGTTAATATGTATTTCCATTAAATATACAGCTCCGTTACGATATTTATTTAAACTATGGTTGCTAAATTAAATGTGAAACAATCTTAGGTTCATCTACTTAGATGAGTCATAATAAGTATAGTTGCAATTGGATGGATGAAGAGCTTAATCAATTATTTAGCAATACAGAGTGATTTGACCCCTCAATTAGGTACTTTTCAACACAATAAATAAAGTGGGCCTTATTATCCATACTCAAATCATCTTTCAATGGATCCATAACATAGCCCGTATTTCCTGTCTACGGCGTAGATGCTCTACGCTGTTGATTTGTCTCTATCGCACCTTCAGTGTTGGTGTTGTTCAATGCATAAAGGTTATGTTCATACAAATGAATGTTCCCATGAGGTCTCTATACAATTACTTCATATCTTCTGAGAGTTGTAAAAGCCCGCGTGCCGTTAATGATTACGCAAGATTTCATTTACCTAAGCTATTCTTAGGTTCCAGTTTATGTCGTTGTCTAATTGGAATTCGCCTGGAAATGCAATAAGTTAATTAATGACTTTAATGCTTTTGTTGTTTATGATACTTAAATATTTTAAAAATTGTATTAAGGACTCATAGTTTTTGAATGTAGGTATGCAATATGATATGTATGATAGGTAATCATTGTTGATACCTTGTATAAGTAAGATATGCATAATTCAAAATCCCACAAAAAATAATTTGAAGAATTGGGACATAGACATAGTAAGTAGATGCCAATTTAAAATCTTATTAATAATATAAATTCGAAAGTATATGCAAATGTTTATGGCTCTCAGCCCAAATGACTAAACGGACTTGGATGAAACTTGGAATGTATACAGCTTATGTCCTAGAATAGTATATAGAATACTTTGAACGAGGTACCTACCACGCGAACGAAATCGCAGAAGCTAGTATGTTTTATGTAATAATGTTTTGTTTACTTTAAAACCAAACTAGCATTAAGATCTGATTTATTTGCAGGAGTGGCCGGCTGAAGAGGACGGAGAAAAGGATCCGTGCGAATGTCACGGCGCGGAAAACGGCGGAGTCAAGGTACTCATGACACAACCGGACGCGGAGCAGGAGGATACAGTCGTCGATATACCGTTGCTGCCCAAACAGATGTAGCCTCTTGTCCAGCCACCTATGCCAACCATGAGTGCAGATAATGCTGATCTTTACGGCAACAACTTTTTCAACTGTTTTTTCCTATAAAATAAGGTAGCGAATTCCATAGAGATTAAAGATAGTGTTTTATTCAAAGCCTATATCGTATTCGCTGCAGAACTTCTGCAATTTTATAGTCTATTCGTAATGTTATTCAAAAACCAAGAAGGTATTTTGATGGATATGGACTGTATGTTGTTTGGTCTAACTTCGTATTTTATGCAGCCTACAAGGTTGACGCAAGGCGTGGGCCACATGATCTGCCGTCACGAATCCCATCAGCAATGCTCGCACGATAGGCAGTCTAATGTCTGATGCGGTCGACTGGCCTTATTTCACTTATTTCATCAACCGAATTATTTCTAAAAAGCGCAAAACGTAAAAGCTTCGTGCATGTACTGTGTCGTTTTGAGAATAATGTTAGTTCGAATTTCATTTCGCCGAACAACATTCGCAGAAATCCTATTTAAGTTAATGACGATGATGTTCATTCAATTAACTAAATGCTATTTTAATCGAATGGTCGATACTCTTATCCACGAATTTTATTTTTAAGCCGAATATTTATTTAGTAGATTTATTTTTTGTCTAAATCTCACTTATCCAAATCCTATTACTTCGCTGATAATTCTATGGTTAAATCTTACTTGGTCGCGTGACCTAACGAACTTTCAGATCTATGCGACATTATTCAGGTATATTATTATTCAGGTATATTATTATTTAACAAAATGTAAATCGGCCTCAAGGATTTATGGGCCAATATGAGTTCTACTATTTTAATATTCGTCAAAACGTGAAACAGTGAATAAAATGCGGCCAAAAAGTAATTCTGCCAATTGAACATATTTGGACGTATGCAATTCGGCGAAAGGTTGTCAGTGAAATGTAAATCGGGTTAAAATAATTCGGTGTATCTTTTTAGAGAACCACTCGGTACACCTACTTTGAATAAAGGGTACTTGTGCATAGAGTAGTTGATGTAACATCACATTATTTTTGGAAATTGTTGAATAGGTATTGGAAGAGTTAGTGATAATATTAATATGTGAAGATGAAGAAGATTATGTGATGTTGTTTGTAGGTTCGATATAATCTTAATGTGTGCTAAGTGTTTAATTTAAACGAAAGCTCGTGGAGGCAGAGTAACTCTTGTGTCCTTGTATGTAGGTACTCGTAGCTCGGAACAATAAAATATTAAATTCAACGACACCGAACGTGTCTCGTACGTTAAAATATATGTTGTGTGCTATGATGCATTTTCAGAAAAAAATATAAATAAAAGGCGTTCCGTACTACGATTCATGCAATGCGCCTCAATTGCTTTTAACGTTTCAAAATAATCCTTCTGATTAATAAGGACAAATTGGGAAATATCCCTTTTCATTAGTGAGCAGACTCATGAGTGGACTTGTTGGTACACTTATAATAATGTTTTATTACCACTCAAATGCAAGACCTATGAGACTATAATTATTATCATTGTGACTGATAACTTATACCACCGTCTCGTATATAAAAAAACATAATATTTGATTGAACAGCCTCTAATTATTGCTACGAGAAAGCTGCTTACTAATGTATGATATAAATAAATAAATTGCTTCGAAAACATTTCTCTTCTTCGGTTATAAAGATCAGCCTGCTCTGGTCTTAGATGTGAAATAGTATGTACCTTTAAGAATATTATCTGTATTGATGTGAAATTTTGAAAACATAACTATGTACTCATATTGTAAGTAGATGAATACACTCTACCAAACACTTTTTAAAATTTGTACTTTATATCTAAAAGAGCTTCATTCTTTGATCCTTCTACTTTCTAAACAATGACTTCGTACAAGATCCATATACCTACTTGATAAATGTTAATCTGATAAGAATAAATTAATGTTGCTTTCGTGGAATTTTAATAGTATCTCTATGTCTATTTATGCTATTGATGGTAATGAGAAATGAGATTTATTGTAATTGCATAAAAAAATCATGTGAATGTCCTAATTTGTCATTACGACATGACCTATGTAGTTTATTGAGAATATTCCGAACAATAATCGATAAAATTCTGGAAAATAATGCGTCTTATGTTTTGTAAATGTCAGCTTACATCAGATGACTGAGCCAGTGTTATTTTATGCCAAGGGCATGATTTGTTTATGTAGTAATTAATTTAGTTAACTGCAATACTAAGGTTGATATAACAATTAGGTACATATTTAAAGAAAAACAAGTGACAAGTATAGAAAATGATTTTTAAGTAATAAATCAAACGAGTTACAGATTTTATCATTCCACTGCAGTGATCTAGATGACAGAAATTATAAGCACCTGCAGTTATGACACATCTTGGAATCATTCTCACATAGCAGGCGTGTTTTATGCCGTTTTGATTTAGGTCACTCTTGTTTATGTTCTGACATGATGCACAGTCGTACTTTCGTGCTGTAGGAGGTTTGTAGATACCAGTTTTGTAGTTACACAATAATTTGCGGTTGCCTCATCTTAGAATCTCTTTGTATTTAAGTGACTATATTGTGATATTGATTATTAGGCGAGTAGGTATAGAATCGATGTCGCTTAAACTTAAAGCTACCTACTACTTTGGCTAGCTACATTACAGACTGTAGGTATTTTCAGTGTTTAAAAACTGTTTTTGTTTAATTTGCGGGTATTCGGTTATATTATTTATTATACCTTAGTACCATAATAGGTAAATATTTGTAGATATAAATATTGATAAATGTATACATCAAAAGTATGAGTAGAACTCATCCGCAGCAAATGAGAAGTGTCTGAACAAAACTCTCTTTACGAATTTACAAATCAAAAATAAGATTTCCTCGGCACATTAAAATTTGCGTACCACCGGCTGATCCTTGATTCTAACCAAATGCATACGTAAAGGTAAGGAATTTCTAGATGTCCTTACTCCCTGATGATACGATCCAGTTGATAAAATCGTTATAATATTTATATATAAACCACTTCACCAGCATGCAATTATCTACTAAATATCATTTGATAGATGTTTTGTTTCGACACTTCTCAACTATGCTTCTTTTTAGCCTAAGTATTTTACTTGTACTTAGATATTTGTTAGGAAATGTATATTTCATAGGACAATATGTAATTTTGTAGACGTCATCTAAATTCGATGTATGTAAGAAAGTAGGCACCTAGTTGCATTTGATTAGATTTTAAATCTAAATTTACTACTTAGTTAGATACTATGTCTGTTCTATAGGTTATATCATTAAAATGTATGGAAAACGTTTATTTTTCTCCTTCTAGATTATTACTACTTTTCTGTGATTTGTAACTATTGATAATTTTATACAATGTTTTAGCTCAATCTATGTTTATAAGGCTATAATTTGACTCATTAAAGCAATATAATGTGTCTATTTCTTGCGTTTGGCCATTTCATTGAACTTTGAGAACAACCGAAAAGCTATTATGTAATATGGCATCGAGTGACAATACATTGCGAAGACATCTTACCACGACAGACCAACAACGAAAGAGGTAGATGATGAGTTAGGCTCTAAGTGCCGAGCAGATGGCCTTTTATTACGAATGTAAAGTGTGCGATGAAGCCTATGCCAGCCAAGAAGCATAGAAATGTTTCATAAATGATAGCAATATTGAAGTATTGGTTCTCTTATTCAATGTTAAAAACAACAACCATACAAAACATGAAATGATAAACGTGTTTTAGTGACTGCACCAATATTGTTTTCCTTATCAGAAGGAAATAGCTCGAGTCCCTTACTGCATCACTTCTCAAATTAAATATATTGGTCCATTGTGAACTTTTTTATTGTTTTCAGCAGTATTTATAATTATTTATTTTATTTTCTTCTACTGTTATCGGAACCTCTTGAGCTGGTTATAGGCAAATTATGGATGAACAATTTCACCTTCAATTATACATATAAGACTCCTCTTCAAATATATTCTCCATAAAGTTTAGTAGATGGGTATGTAAATTACCTATCTGTATCTTTAAATATTTTACATGTTTGTAAATGATGTTGACCTTCTGCATTCTGATAGTATTTAGGTAACTAAAAATATATTACCCGTTTATTTTATTAAATAATGGCGTTCTCGACAACGAAGCTTTTATGTAACAAAGCTTTTATTTTTTTGTTCCATATTTGAATAAGTGACATAAAGGATTGCGCATATTGATGATGTTGACGTAGGGAGGGGATGGCAGAAAATAAGAGAAGAGTATAGCAGAAGATGAAGATGCAGGTGAATCACAGCTGATGAGTGCGAAGGGTGTTGGCAGAGGTGCAAGCACAGTGGGCGAGCGGGGCGGGCGGGGCGCAGATTGAGGCCACTATTTAACCGCACGACGGCCGCGCAACGACCTGTTGTGATCCCGTCATGGCGCGCTACGCCCGTGTCGCTCTTCTGGCCGCGTGCCTCTTATTCGCCTGCGGTGAGTCCTAACCTTTATCTTTCGTCTCCAGACGCCGTCTATCTCGCGACGTCACGGGCGACGCGACGTCACTTCCGCTCGTCCGCTAATTATTCAGTGATTGCGTCAATGCAATGCAGAGTGTTGCATACAGTGAACAGTGAAGTTGGCCCGTGCTCGACCGTCGCGAGATAGACCGTGTCTCCGAGAGTTTACAAATGAATGCAGCCGAGCGAGATCGCCTTGCAACCAGAGACCAAAGGACGTCTACCTACTCAAACTCAAACCTTTCAAGGATAGTTACTCCTCACATGACACTGCGCATCGAGTCCAGCATATTGTATCGTGTGCCAGTGTTGTGAAACATTTTTAAACTTAAAGCTTTTCATTTTTATAATGCTCGGTTGTTTTTAGTTTAGTGTTATAAGAACGTTTAATCGGTTTAGTGCTTCTCGCTACGATATGGAAGCACCTAGCATACCTGACATTTAGAAACAATTTGAAGCAGTTGGTATTCATTAACATTCCAATGCAATACTAACTTGAAGAGAGACCTTGAAAATAGTTTTCAGTATTTAATTTTAGCGGTAGGCATTCAGTGAAACTACTGGTAGGCACCTGCTGCGGCTGCGGACTGAGCTCGGCTCACGGAGAACTTTCACATTCGTTCCGTGTTGCGCTGCCTGCTGTGACGTCATACGACGTAGAGGGCGCGCGCTCACTACTAACATAACGACACATTCTTGGCCCAGAACATTCTTCTTCTTTCCATATACGTAGTTCTCATAAAGACGTCTTGTTACCAAACATCATAATATTCCACCTCAACGATGTAGGTAATTGACTGAAACAGTACCCCTAGATCCTGTTCCGGAGGTTCCAACATAGATAAGAAACACCGAGAGTATAAAATGTTTTATACTCTACATTAAAAAAGGCATTATAAATTCGCTTACCACAACAAAAAGCTCGAAGAAGCTATTTTTTTTTATTTAACCTCTGGTAAACATACGTCACCGACTGGATGACCTTGAAATTTTTTCTAACTCTTGTTTTCAACAAGTAATGATCAAAACTGTCACCGTAGTAATTAATGTAATTATGTACCTACGGAAAATACGAGTAACAACATTGCTGTTATCAAACTCAAAACTTTATTCTATTACGAAATAGTAAGGATCACTTTGATCCTGAATGACGGATCAACTTATTACTAGTGGCAAATAAACAACCGGTTAATTGTGGATTGACACTAGTCGATCAATGGATAGATGTCACCGTCATATTTTGGTAAGCTTAAAGCTTTACGCATCACGTTAACTTTCGTAGGCGATTTATCTGAACGGACTGGTCAATGTCGAGGCAAATACATTTTAGAGTATACCGGAAGTAAGAAAACTACCGATGCAAATTTAATTAGAGTAAAAATCATAATGAAAATATATCAATTAAAAAATAATTTACACGATGAAAATGTGCAAAAGCAAAAAAATCTTGAAACCAATGTTCATCAGTCATACCTAGGCTTAGGACTTCTTTAATTTCCTTCAAAATTGTAGACCTTCACTTAAAATTTCGTGTCACGGTAAATATAATAATGTTATGCTCAACTTTAACTGTATAACAAATAACTAAATTAAAATGAGTATACAACCTTTTCGGCAATTTAACTTGTTAATTTGTAACAGTTTTAACATTACCTACTGTTTTATGCATACCTAATTGATTACTCGACTGCAATTTAACAGTATAATTTTGAAATTTATTATGATTTTGCAACGATCATTATTCAAAAAATATATAAACTACATTTTAGTAAAATTCGTACACTTAAGAACTAGTTTATAGAAACATTAGCCATAAACTCTACTTAAACAACTCTACATACATAAACTCTAGATACGAGTTCATACGCGTAATGAAAACGATATTTTCTTAAGACTAAAATTAGTAGATAAAGAGTAGGTATGTCACCGAAAATGTTGTTGACGGTCAAGTGTGAGTTGCTCCTTGCGTGACCGTGTGCCGCACGCAATATTGCTAATAGTTTTGCAATGTTGCAACGATTGCATGTATTTTCAATCTTGTTTTCTTTTATTTATGTAATAAGGGTAAGTATGTCAAAACATTTGTAACTGTTTAGTTGTGATGAGAGTCAGTTTATCAACGTACAGCGGCCGATCACTTAAAATTTTACTTATTACATAATATCGTAGATATTATCACATTCTCATCCAGTTATATTAAGCGATTGGATATGATAGTTTTTAATCTAGCACACGATACATCACAATAAGTAGTTTAAGCGTTAAATAAACAAATATTTAGTAGATATGTTTAAGATTTTCATTTGACACAAGCAATCTAGCAATTTGTATAGAACAATTGATTAGGCAGCAATAACAGTTGAGCATTTTCGATGACTAATTGCTAACAATTATTATTTATTTTCGTCGAACAATAATTACTACAATGTTTTCCGGAGTTCGGATAATAGGTATATAATTTATGTACGTAATTGTAAGTTAGACTTGATAAAAGGTCATATGCAATGTTCGATCTAGTTGAATAACAGAATAGCATGGCCAAATTTAGTGGTACTTCCGTGTTGGTAGAGTCACTCGCTGCCGTTATCAGAAATGATACTTTAGATGGAAAGTCGAACTGCTGTGCTTAATATTCATAAGGTCGATCATCGTCGGTATTCGATCAACGTGCCCGGTCGACGCCCGCACTGTCGCGCTTTATATACATACTACCTAGTCAAACCTACTGTTATACAGTTCCACAAGACCAAAACAATTTTATTATAGTTGGTGGCGTGCTGACTTGAAGCGTTCGTTTATTATCTAATGCACTGAGCATTTTACGGAAAAATACATGATATTCGTAATTCAATAATGGCAGATGAGGTTTACTGAAAAGGTTTCTTAAAGCTAAAATTATACTGGAGTAGATGCACAATCGTTTTTGTTTAATCTAGACTAAAAAAGTCAACTGAACCAGTATTTGCCAAGTGCCAGCAAATACCTACTAGGCTGTTATTTACTAGTGACAACTCAGTTCCTGTCAATTGATATTACTAGATAACTAGACTAGATTTAAATACAACAGATAATGGATGAGTGTAACTATAACTAAGTACCAAGTGATATTATGTAAACATCTATGTATTAAACTTTGGCATATTACCAAGCCGTGTAATTTCACATTACAATCACGTAAGCCAATTCCAATTAAAAATTGTCTATGGACTGCGCAATGCGAAGCTACTTTTTACCTTTCTTTCCCACGACCGCAATCAAATGTTTTATGCGTAAGGCAAATCAGATAAATCACTTTCTAGAAAAGTCGTAGCTTCTATAAGGTCAAAGTCGAGAAGTTTGTAAAGGTTTACTTTAAGTTTGCAAATACTGTAGGTACATATTGCACATGCAGAATCTTGTACAGAAATATTCCATTGGTACATAATAACAATCTAAAAATAAAAACAGACTGTTATATACGATGTTATTTCGTTTTAATTTGCGATTAAAGTTTAAATAAAAATAAACGTCAACAACAACAACATTTTATAGGTAGACACAAGTAGACACAAGTACATGATTACGGATGCACAAATTAAATGCTTTGATACAGATTAGGTAGCTACTCAACAAATAAGTGTAATAAAATAAACGATGATTTTTCAGGTTGCCACAGACCTTGTGAATGTGACACATTTAATGTTGAACGTTACTCTGACTACCGTTAAACGTTGATGGCAGGGTGTAGGTGTATGTATGCTATGCCAATAAAATAACTTCATGATAATACTCACAAAATTAAGGGGCTCCCAGTCGACGATTGCTCTTTTTCGAAACGAAAAAAGAAATACTTCTGAACAAGCCACATCTCCTAGTTTTATAAGTATACTAGCGACCCGCCCCGGCTTCGCACGGGTAGTATGTTATTATACATATAAACCTTCCTCCTAAATCACTCTATCTATTAAAAAAAACCGCATCAAAATCCGTTGTGTAGTTTTAAAGATATAAGCAAACATACATACAGACATACAGACGCGGGAAGCGGAAAGCGACTTTGCTTTATACTATGTAGTGATTACTTCAGGTTCCTACCTAGATTTCTATTAAGCTGAAAACATAATAGCAGAAACTTTTTACGATAAAGATATTATTTCAAAATGATACGTTTTAGAATTTATGATCGAAATATTTTATATACCTACTATTAAAATCAACTTGTGATTTATAATTATATATAGATCTAGATTTCTATTAGAATAGATTTTTGATAAGTAATTATACATAATTTATATCATTAATTTATTCGAAAAGCTAAGGCGGACCACGCGCCGACGTGTGTTTGTCGTCATTGCAGCGGTCGGTAGGATTATTTATCGAAGTGATTAAAGATGGGTACATCTTTATTCACATATACTATACATTATAAAATAGGAGATGTGGCTTGTTCACAAGTATTTCTTTTTTCGTTTCGAACAAAAATAATTGTCGACTGGGAGCGCCTTAAACGCAACTTAAACCAAACGCTAGCGCGCATAAAGTAGGTGTAATCTAATAAAAATTCTGAAAGTTCAAACACAAGTCGAGTTACGAGTACCAGGAGCAAAGCTTTGTAAAACTATACCTACAGGTAATAACAACAATATTGCTTAACTAAAAACCAAGGATTACAAAATTGCCATCACCTCACCACAATCCACTTTCACTTCACTATTTTCACTTCATCTTTGACAAATTACCTAAATAGGTACCTTTAACTAGCTACATTCTTCACGGTTCAATCAACCACTCGCCTGAAAATGTAAGGTGTATTTATGATGTATAAAAACCGGCCAAGTGCGTGTTGGACCACACGTAATGTAGTGTAGGGTTCCGTAGTTTACAAAGTTAACAACATTAAATAAGTAATTTTCAATGGTATTTGTTCTTCATTTTTAGGGTTCCGTACCCAAAGGGTAAAATCGGAACCCTATTACTAAGACTTCGCTGTCCGTCTGTCTGTCTGTCTGTCCGTCTGTCTGTCACAGGGCTGTATCTCATGAACCATGATAGCTAGACAGTTGAAATTTTCACAGATTATGTATTTCGGTTGCTGCTATAACAACAAATACTAAAAACAGAATAAAATAAATATTTAAGGGGGGCTCCCATACAACAAACGTGATTTTTTTGCCGCTTTTATAGATAATGGTACGGAACCCTTCGTGCGCGAGTCCGACTCGCACTTGGCCGGTTTTTTATTATTACTTCTCCAAGTACATTTTATAAGTTGTTCGACTATTAGTAATGTTATTCGTAAACTTGTAAAGCCTACTTAGCCGTGATAGTTTTCCTTTAACGTCGTTATATGTAGGTACTACCATGTTTTTTTTCACACCTCTAAAACCAATAGTTTAGCTAGCACCGCTAGCTAAAGCTATTGGTGGCCTTAGAATTCTTAAATGGTAGATTTGTTAGGTTTATTTACAAACCAGAATTGCAATTAAAACGGTAATTGTCGTGTTTTTATATACAAAAACTATGATTTCCTTGTATTGTCGAGATTGTTGTTGTATAGGTCAAATGTAACTATGTCAAAGGTCAACTACTCAACCAATCTTTATTTCAAATTTATTTTAAATCAAACTAATTTATAATGTCATAGATCAGTCCAATCTTGATTTTCCATTTATTTAAATTAGACAACATCATGTAGATCTTTATTGACGTCGTTTTTAAATGCTCTCGGACAAACCAACAAACTTACGAATTTATAATATTATCAGTAGAATTCACATCGCAGATGAGCTGAAAATATTTAACAAGCTTTTCCTATTTCATGTTGGGCAATTGAAATATTATACATCATTTTCATTATGAGCGTAAGTATTGTTTTAACAATCATCCATACAAAAGATTTCAACGCGCTCCGAGCCGACTCGTGTTACTAACTAGGTACCTACTACATCCTGCGTCATTGACTCGGTGACAAAATATTCCACTTGGTATGGCAAGTTATAGAGAGGTGAACGCTTGTTTTCATAGAAATAGTAACACTACCTATAGGGAAAGCTACGAAACCACAAGGGTCCTTTATTATGCAAAGTGATACTGCTCATATTCAAACACGTGCCATATCCGGGTCAATAAGAACAAGTTATTTTTATGGATACGGCTGGTGACAAAATATAAATTTTGTATAGGTATCACGCTAAATAAAACTATACATTATTCATGTTCAAAATAAAATAATTTGTGGAATTTGGTTAGGTAGTTTATTTCGTTGGAATTGAGTCAATCGATTTATATAAATTATAAATGTCTTATTCAAAATAATATTCTGTCTTGTTCGTTACCTAAGTATTTATAGTCATATTTTACAAATAGTTTACTGTCTTTATTTACTTATAACAATTTTCAGCAATGTGTTCCAAGCAGTGATTTTGGGACATTTCATAACTGCCATAACTGAATCTTTATAATGTAGTAACACAAAATGCTGGGTATAGTTGTGAAAACAATGAATATTAGTGCTCCACGCAGTATACGAGCGCTCTGCATGAATCGAGTTCACGATTGCAATATTTGTTAATGCCTAACCTAGTTCGATTGTTTGAAAGATTTCTAACGCTGACTAACCCTGTCGAAACTGGTTGACAACATTTCACGCTATTCACGCACTATCCTTTAATTCATTACTTTACCTCTATAGGTTATCATGTCACGGCATTTATTAACTGCACATTATATACCTTACTTTTGCTACTATACTTGACTTTTTTAGCAGCTGAAAGGAATTCGTTTACTTTTGTGTCTTGTTTGTTATATAAAAGCTTTATTCAAAGTAAGAACGGTAAGCCGATGTCATTATAACTACTCGTAGGTACATACTACAACCTCAATCACAGGCCGTGGCCACAAGCGCACCGCAATCAGTTAGATAATATTGACGAGATCGGTTTCTCTGTAAGATACGACATGTATTACTTCGCACGTACATCCACAGCCCCACCGATCTAAATCCAGATTGTTTCTTATTAGCAAGCATTGCCTAAGCCAGGAATGTTAATTAACAAAACATATACCTACATGATTTTTTAGTGCTCGGTGTGAACCACATTGTGAGAACCATTTTACTTATTTCTTTAGTTAAACTTAATCACGATTACGATATTACGATTGTTTTCTAAATATTATTAGCAAATAACTTCGAACTGTTACAAACTGGCTTCTTAATAGGCGTGTCGTTTAGTTTCCTGAAACATGTAATGACGATTCAAGGAAAACAACTATTCCGTAACCTTTTTGAATTTATAATAATTTCGTCAGACCGATCGGGGCACAAATCAAATGCCATGCATAATGTTCAATATAACTAGTATAGATAGAAGACATAGAAAGAGTCGTCCTTGTCGCTTGCCCAAGCGCTGACATTTCGAACAGAGTCAAATGTCACGAGCGATCCGACCTTTGCCATTTACAGTTATATAGACTCGGTAGCGTTTCGTACTCTCAAGTGACATTTCAATTCTAATGTAAAAGAAAACCATTAAATTATAAATGGTTTATACATACAGTGGCAGGTGGACTTTTTTATTCACTTGCCTACATTATTTTAAGCTTATGTAAAAACGAGATATCAACTTCTTACTATGCCAATACGGCTTTAAAAAACGAATACCTATATTTTATTTTAGCATCAGTCTCGTGCAATGCCGTTATAAGCTACAAGTCTTTAATAACGGTCGTAAGGAAGTAGCAAATTCTCTCAGACTAGACGTAATACGACTTTCATGTTTCAAGTCATTGGCTGACTTGAAACATGCGTATTAGGCCCGATTCGAGGGCTTCGTCATCTTAAGGAATTGACAAATTATATAACACTAGCGACTCGCCCCGGCTTCGCACGGGTAGCATGTTATTATACATATAAACCTTCCTCCTGAATCACTCTATCTATTAAAAAAAACCGCATCAAAATCCGTTGTGTAGTTTTAAAGATATAAGCAAACATACATACAGACATACAGACGCGGGAAGCGGAAAGCGACTTTGCTTTATACTATGTAGTGATTTTCATAATTATTTAAGAAAATCGTAAGCCTGTTAATGAAAATCTAAATGTTCACACAAAGAAGAAAAACGAATATGAATTTAAATATCCTTTATCACTACATAATATAAAGCAAAGTCGCTTTCCGCTTCACGCGTCTGTATGTATGTTTGCTTATATCTTTAAAACTACACAACGGATTTTGATGCGGTTTTTTTTAATAGATAGAGTGATTCAGGAGGAAGGTTTATATGTATTAAACCCGTGCGAAGCCGGGGCGGGTCGCTAGTACTATTATATATTAGCTCTGTACACGGTTTCCTAGGTAAAAAGTATCCTATATCCATCTGGAATAATATACCTTTCAAATAGGTGATGTCGTTCCGGAGATTACCCTCCGCAACAAAGTCACAAAATTTGCTCTCTCTCTTTAAATTATTAGTTAGAGTTATCAATAAAACAGATGATAATGTGCCATTAAATTTTGTAGCAGTTGCCAATGGGCACCGATATAGGCGACAAGCGGAAGACTCCGCAAAGAAAGACGACAGCTTGGAACTGGAGCTATGCAAGGACAAGGACGCCGGCGAGTGGTTCCGCCTGGTGGCCGGCGAGGGCGACAACTGTCGCGACGTCATCCAGTGCACCGCCTCGGTAAGTCTACCTAGTAGGTACAGGCTGTGGTGCAGGCATGCTGCTGCCTGCCTTGCGAGCACTCTCTCCGTAAACATGACCATATCCGGACCAATGATACGTGCGTGGAGGCGATCTAGTTGACTCCAATTGAGTACTCATTGTATTTCCTGTTCCCAGCCTGTTTCTTAACTAGTTTACTTATCACATTCTTGTAATATTGATTCATGTAGCAAATATTCGCACTGATCTATGTAGTATTAGGTGCTTTTGAATTCCGTGCTTTGAACTTTTCGATTCTACGAGAAGTACGAGTAGAAGTAAATTACACAAAATCCAACAAAAAAAACATAGTTCAATCAATATTAATGTCCATGACATTAAAGTGATTATTACAAAAGAGATGGACAATCAACAAGATCTCGTGAGTATAATAAACTATGAACTATGATACCTACTCGTCCATGTCCTTGAAGAACCGTTTCGAGTGATTGTGATTTTTTGCGCCTTAACTTTTTATACTTAATTGGTTTCATAGAATTAATAATGTATGCCTACTCATATATTCTTAGGTAGATATGTTAATCTAGTTTAATCATTTACATAAGTTCAATGTCTATAGAATGTCTATAACAGGAATCTTATTAATGTACCTACACATAAGCAGTAGACTTCTCAGAAATACAATTTCAAAAGCCCTAGTCTGCATACATAAAACTTTTAACGGTTATAATGTTATTGTACCTACTATTAGTCAATAACAATGTATTATAAAGATTAGGTACCTACTGTAGGTAATCGAAAAACAAACAGACAAAAAAACGAATGTTCGTCGACGCACCTATAAATTAAATGCATACAACTTTGACTTATGGTCATTTTTATCGGCGAAGATTACAATGTTAATAACATGAACTCTGTAACAGCTACGCATAATATATTTCTCAACACAACACATACAATCGACAGCTTCATAATTTAACTCGTTTCATAACAGGGTATCCAAGCCATCCGTTGCCCAGCTGGTTTGTTCTTTGACATCGAAAAACAGACTTGTGATTGGAAGGACGCTGTGAAAAACTGCAAATTGAAGAACAAGGAGCGTAAAGTAAAGCCTCTTTTGTACACTGAGGAGCCTCTCTGCCAAGATGGCTACCTGGCCTGCGGAGACGCCACCTGTATCGAGAGAGGTCTCTTCTGTAATGGAGAAAGAGACTGCGCTGACGGCTCCGATGAAAACTCTTGCGGTCAGTATCTTTGTACTTTCAATCTTTGTGTTAGTATAAACTTCTATAAGTATCGATTTGATAGCCTTTTTATTATTCGTCGGTTAATTAAAAAATAAAACCAGACTGAACTTGAACGCTGACTGCTACAAGCTCATGAGGCGTGTCGAACGGCCGGTCTGCCAATCACTTAGCCCAAAAACAACTTATATAATTTCGCAACACATCAATCGGGCGCCATAATAAGTAGGTAATGTATTAATGTTACACGTAACATTATTAGCCATAAAAAAAGTCTTAGCACACAATCCAATACGATTTTCTTACTTCGCATACGAGTTATATAGTCATACATATACTTTATAGATATTACCTATAAAGTATATTCGTACGATTTGAAAACTCTAGATTGAAAATGGCAAACGATCGCCTCGTCATCAATGGCTATGTAAGTCACTATGTGCATCGAATAACTTCACATTCGTTACAAACAATCCGATTCCCGGCATCGTTGTTAGACTTAAAATCACTTTGAATTGTAATGATGTACATGACAAGGATACAAAATGCCATTCACGATTACAGAGGACCCTGAACTAGGTATTGGATGGGTGATGCGAATCTTGTAGCGCTCTTTGTTAAATAAAGCTAGTAGTAATTTTCATATGAAATCCGATTGGTTTAAAAACTACAAACATTCCATTGCAACTTAGTTCAGTAATGTAGAAATAATAATATTACGTATTGAGAATTCATAAATAAAGTGAAATCCAATGGGTGTCAGCTGCGCCAATGATTTGACCAAGCGAAAGTACCCACACTGGTTCCGAGTCACGCCCCGATCGAGAAACATACTCTACACTTCTATAGCTACACATGCTAATACCGCTTATCGTCGAATTCAAATTATATTTTGTAAGATTATAAAGTAAAAGGTAATTTTGTTCGTGACAGATATTGACAACGACCCTAATAGAGCCCCGCAATGCGACTCGTCGCAGTGCGTACTGCCCGATTGCTTCTGCTCTGAAGACGGCACCGTCATCCCCGGCGATCTGCCCTCGAAGGATGTGCCCCAGATGATCACCATTACCTTCGACGATGCCATCAACAACAACAACATCGAACTCTACAAAGAAATCTTCAACGGAAAGCGCAAGAACCCTAACGGTTGCGATATCAAGGCTACATACTTCGTGTCTCACAAATACTCCAACTACTCTGCCGTTGCCGAGACACACAGAAAAGGTCACGAGATCGCTGTGCATTCGATTACGTAAGTCTATTGCATAAACTAAAACAGCTAGTTATTAATGTATTTTTGATATAATATATGTACCTAGGTATATACTACTTATTTTACTAAATAAACACTTTTCTCTTAGACACAACGATGACGAGCGGTTCTGGAGCAACGCTTCAGTTGACGACTGGGGTAAGGAAATGGCTGGTATGAGGACTATCGTCGAGAAGTTCGCCAACATCTCAGACAACAGCGTCGTCGGCGTCCGCGCCCCTTACCTGCGTGTCGGTGGAAACAACCAGTTCACCATGATGGAAGAGCAAGCGTTCTTGTACGACAGCACCATTACGGCGCCTCTATCAAACCCACCTCTATGGCCTTACACCATGTACTTCAAAATGCCTCACCGCTGTCACGGTAACCTGCAGAGCTGCCCAACTAGGAGTCACGCCGTTTGGGAAATGGTTATGAACGAACTCGATCGTCGCGAAGACCCCACTAACGATGAATACCTCCCAGGGTGTGCTATGGTCGACTCCTGCTCTAACATCCTCACCGGGGACCAGTTCTACAACTTCCTGAACCACAACTTCGACCGGCACTACGAGCAGAACCGCGCTCCCCTCGGTCTCTACTTCCACGCAGCTTGGCTGAGGAACAACCCCGAGTTCTTGGAAGCATTCCTGTACTGGATCGACGAAATCCTTCAGAGCCATAATGACGTATACTTCGTAACGATGACTCAGGTGATCCAATGGATCCAGAACCCACGTACTATCACCGAGGCTAAGAACTTTGAGCCATGGAGGGAGCGTTGCAGCGTAGAGGGCACACAGGCATGCTGGGTGCCACACTCCTGCAAGCTTACTTCCAAGGAGGTGCCCGGCGAGACCATCAACCTGCAAACGTGCGTGCGCTGCCCCGTCACATACCCTTGGCTCAACGACCCCAATGGTGACGGCCACTTTTAACAGAGCCATGATCTCGCGCCTAAAGCGCTGTAGTTAGTTGATGACCAAATTATTATCCTACCTTATAATAATATCGGTAGAATGATTGCACGGACAACATATTCGTAGCTAAATGAAATCACCTATTTCATAAATACGAAAAACAAACAGTCATTTTAATTTATAATTTGTCTTCTTCAGTTTGCTCCGTCGAATTATAACGTCGGCTAAGAATATGTTTTCGTGTAATATCGAAGTGTACCGGGTCACAATCCCGCCCGTAGTCTAAGTACCTACCCTACTATGTATAATATAGACTCACATAAATATTTAATAGGCCTGTTTTATACATTATGTGATTTTCTAATGTAAGTCTGTTTAAAAATTTTAAAATAAAAATTTACAAAAATTAAAGTGGTTGCACTTATTTTCCTCATAGAAAAACTTCCTAAAAATTTGCTAAACTATTACTACATTAGGTACTATCAAAAGCAAAGACTACGTGATTATACGAGTAAAAGTTAAACAAACGTTGACCAAAACAGTATGAAAATTTCAAGTTGAACAAAGAAAATGGTAAACCATTTTTAGAAACATCAACAAAACCTATTTACATTATAAATCCTTTATTTTGACTCGTAGAGTTGTAAAAATATTAGCCTTTTCAAACATAGTAAAATGAATGCGATAGTGCATGCATGATAGACTGTAAATTTGCTGTCTAATCGTCCAATAAGGAAGCCCATACAAGATAGAAATACACTATCATTTAGAGCACAGTCGTTTTCAGAATCACAACTGACTCTCTGAACTGAATGAATCTGAACTGAACTCCAGTTACTGACATACCTACGATGTTGATTTATTTGTTACGCTCTACTTTTGCATTTGCCAAATACGTTGTTTTTTTTCTGTAGTGGTTGTTAATTATGAAAACATTAGGTAAAAACAAAATACTTGATCCCTACCTGTTGACCAAAGTAATAATATCAAAAGAGACTACAAACACGACAAACGAACAGAGAAGGTAATGTAGCAGCGGAATTTGAATTTACATCATCAAAACAAACCATAAAATTAATCTTACTAATAAATCAAGCTCGCCTTGCCAAAATGTTTACCCTACGTCTGCTTCAAAGTCATCAGCCTTTTGAGGAAAGTTTCTCAACCGACGAAAAAACAGGAGGTTCTCAATTCGACGCGTGTATTTTATCATGCGTCAAGCTCAAATACAATAATTGAAATAATAAATAAATGGAGAGTCGTGAAAGGTAGCGTTAGCCATAATCGTACATAAGAAAAGGTTCATTCGTGGAAGTAAAAAGCCAAAGCCACATGAAATTACAACAAGCATTGTCGCACTGTTTATTACAGATTTTGCGATTGTCTTGAAGTAACTTGCTTATAAGCACTTAGTATTCAAGACATTCATAATGGTCAAAAACAGAATACCGACTCAGTAGTCGGTAGGTACTCGTAAAAAACATAAATAAGAAGATGGAAACTTACAACAAAGTTATATATTAATAGGTAGAAATGTTTGGTTTAGTTAGATCCTTGAATTATGAATAAACTAAGACTAAACAACAAAGCTCAAGTCGTGAAACTCAGTTTGTATAGAGATGGCTGCGTTTGTGAAGTGGGACCTTATGTAGTGACACATGACATTGGTATGCATGTACGAGTAGGATGACAAGCAAGCCGGCAAACAATAGAGGCGCGGGCGCAGCGCGGGGCGCCAGCAACACTTTTAATCTCACTGACATGTGGGCGGCTGCATTGCACATCATCACCTCCAACCATGTACGTATCCTCAAAGCTATAACAAACTTTCCATTTTGTTTTGCAACACAAGGCGTTTATCAACGTAAAGAATAAGGACAATGCCAAACAATTGTATTGTTAGCGACATCTAAATAAATAGAGAGTTGGAAGCGGCAATAAACTAAACTAAGCGATTTTGTATGAAGAAGCACGGTGCAGCTCACTTTGGTGAAAGCAGTGAAAGTCTTCCTCCAATATGCCGTGCACCGCACTCAGCACTCTTTGTTAACACTTATAGTAGACAGACATTTGTAAACACTAGACAGACTTTACAGAATATGTATAGCTAGAACACAAAAAAAGTTCGTAAGTTCACTATAAAAAAGTTGTACGACTCAACACTAATTATTTAGAGATAATTGCCACCATTGTCTGACTTCTTTTTGTAATATCATGCAAAATGTTTGTGGAAGGCCGAATATTTATAAATAAATTTAACCGTTTTCATATGCGTCAAGGAGCATGGTCAGAGAACACATTAGATGCATGGTAAATAAAGGTGTTATTTGTTTTATTTATCGGATTCAGTAAAAATGAGACAAAAAGGTAGAGGGTATGGTATGGGTGACGTGATGATGATGCATCACCTTTTTTAAAACCCCCTTAGTTTGACAGGTAATTAATGCAGACATGTAATGGAAGTCAGACAGGATTTAATCTTGAATATAACATGTATATTTTAGAAATCAATTCGGCGTTAAAAATTTTGGTTGCTTCTCCCTCAGAATACCGACCATATTCTAATAATTACGCACCCTGAATCTATCTTGAAAGGGAACACTGGCAGAGTTGTGACAACAAAAGTCATAGAAGCCATAAACAAGTACATATTAAATAGAAATAACATGTATATTTATTGGTGAATTAAATTTTACGCATATACCGAGGAATTAATTTTACAAAAAAGTTAATTGATAACCTCCTCCTTTTTATAAGACGGTTAAAAGTGTAAAATTATCTACTAGATTTTTTATGTCCCAATACAGTGTGTGTGTGTGTAGATACAGCGGACAGACCGTGAAAACGCGGTTGCTTAATCCTGAAAGATGGTTATTTTATATTAATGTTTTTGTCAGTCCAAAATGTTATTTGTAAACTCGTTAGAAGTTGATAAGTTTAGTAATTTTGCTGTGGTATTTTCCTTGATAATCCATCAAGATGTCTTTTACAATCGCTTTTCGGAAGTAACCTAAATACACCCTGTACCTTTACTTAGGTAATAAATATTAATAAATGGGGTAATTATACCTAATTTGTAACAAGCAACTCAATGACCTCACTACATAAACTAGATTAACGTTTTACTTCCGTGTTTTGACATTTACGAATCTTAAATAGGGTAGAAAAATTAGTTATCTAATTTCAAAACTCAAGTTAACCTATACCTATACCAATCAATATGAAATTACTACTTTTAAAAATACTTTGGAATTTTAAAGAACCTTCAAGCTGGATTGCACCTACTAAATAAATAAAACTGTTTTTCTAACTTGTGGTCATTTCTATTCATAGAAAAAGCTTAAACACACCAGTGACCTTGACTGAGCCTCTAGCAGAACAAACAAGAGATACCAATTCAAATGTCAAACAAGTAAAATAATACTAGTTAGGTACTATACCGTCTAACCTACCGACTCCTAATGTACCTACAAACTTAGGAAGAGGTAACATACTCGTAGAGAGAGATAGACCTATGTACGAGTATGTACTTACATAAAACATGTAGGCATATAATTTACCTACAACTAAGTATCAATAAAATTATAATATTGCTGGACGTATGTAGGTAACTGCATACTAGTGCATGCATACCCATCTAAAATTTTTATAAATGATTTAATAACGTTAGTACCTACATATATTACTTCAAAAGAAGAGTTTTGAAGTAATATACGTATTACTTCAAAACTCTTCTTACACCCAGTATAATAAGACTTTATTTTAGATACGTTTACTAAATACAAATAAGCTTTATTGATTCGTTTCCAAGAACACCGTTTACCTACAGTTATTGTAGTTAAATGTGTTTTTGTACATACACCTATAGTAGTATGCCTAGGTATGCATTGTCGCAAGTGAAAGGAAATATCTTGAAGAATCCTTGACTCGTGTGCCTAGTGTGCCTACCTGCCACAGCACCGCGCGCCAACGCGGCGCGTCGCGCGTCCGTGTACGACCCCGGCACGGTACGCTACGCGTTGGATGTACCTACCTACTAGTAAGTATTCCCACTGTATCTTACGCAAGTCCAAGTTTCTTAATCACTCATCATCGCACGAATTAAAAGCGTGAAATTTACGGGTGAGAAAAATAATGTGAGTCACCAATAACGTTAACAATGTAGCTGTGTTGCAACTCATGGGCGGCAGTGATGGCTGCGATAAATAAAGTTCTATGTTGACGTATTACATTAATAAATTATACCTACTCATTAGTTGTAAAGACTGTTCGGTATGACAAAAATTCTTGTAATAATATTGTAGGTATTAGGAACGACCATTTGGGTCAAATGTTAGGTACAACGTAACAATGTGGCACGTAACAACCGCATCTCGTCAAGCGGATCACCATCTTCAAACCTGATGCAACAGATCGCATTCTATTGAAAGTGCAAACATTTCGACGCATCACTAGACATGTTTTGTAACTGCTAAATTATATTTTTTTGAATAAATAATATGAATTTGAATGCTTATCACTCTAACCATTATAGACGAAAACAAAAATGGCAAAATTTTCAATTTATTTTGTCACTTTTCCAAAATCAGTTTACCAAATTAAAATAATATTTTTTTACTTTGTAGCATTACTTTTATCATAGGATTTATAAAAAACAAATTTTCGTTTTTTCAAATCGATACAAAAACAGCTAAGAAGTTGATCCTTCAGGATTAAGCAATTTGGTTTTCACTAAAGGTATTAGTGGGGTTAGGTGTTCAGTTCATGTGCCTTTAGTTTTTAGGATTAAGCCCTGTGTATAAGTGAAACCAACACATATATTTTTTAATGAGCATATTCGGTTACAAAAAACATGAAAGTTGACTTGACTATAGAAATTTCAGTCGCCTTATGCTATTGATTTGAAATTTGGAATACTTGGCATATTGCAAGTAAAAAAAAAACAAAGATTATAATATACTTATTATATTATCATTGATCAAAAAAAGAGGGATCATTAAGTAAAGTAGGTGTAATATTCTTATTATGAATAGGCTTGATTAGTTAATTCTAATATAGATTTTGTATTCTCTTATTTTGTGTAGATTTTGACGTAGAATAAAAATCCTACCATATCCCACTTTACTTTAGTATTTCTGAAGTTTGCATAATAAAAAACTGACATAATTATACTTACCTAAGTAGTCAATAAAAGACATGTAGTTACATTTCCATTGAAGGGCTAAACAAAGTTAAGTTAAAGTTTAGAATGTGGAAGTTACACAGTAGACAAAAACTAACAAGTCGGGTGGAGAGTACCTTCATGAAATACTTATTGGAAAGAAATCACTACATAGTATAAAGCAAAGTCGCTTTCCGCTTCCCGCGTCTGTATGTATGTATGTATGTTTGCTTATATCTTTAAAAATACACAACGGATTTTGATGCGGTTTTTTTTAATAGATAGAGTGATTCAGGAGGAAGGTTTATATGTATAATACATGCATAATATAGTAGAGAAACACTGATAATTTTAGAGGTTTCTAATGTGATGTCGTAAATAAACACATTTTTTTGCGCTTACATTGCAAATGCTGGCTGAACCCCACGAGATATATCAAAATAATGTACTACAGTATTGTACACCTTAAAAAAGTCTACAAAAAAGTCAACAATGGTATTAGAAATGTCTTACGCACAGCGAAGCGGGCACGGGTCAGCTAGTACATACATATTTGCTAAAATTAATGATGAGTGCAATACGCTGATATTAACCTATGTGGCCTTGCGACCACATCCGGGTCTAGCATTATATAATATAATGATTGAACATGGAGCTGGGTCGCAGCGGGCGGCGCGGTAGGTAAGGCGGGCGCCTCGTACCGACTCGCACGGTGACCGCAGTAAACACGTCTCAAACAACATTTTACTAAAAGTAAATTTGTGTACCTATGCCCTGTTGACCAGCTATCAACAAACATCCTACTGTACCTATATATCCACGAATTACTTTAGAGATAATTTTAGTTAAGGTCTCGTCCCGTCTCTATAATTTAGAGCACTTATAGGACAATGTATGCAGGGGAAACATTTATACTTTAATGAATTGTAGGTACCTCTATGACAGTAAATATCCATGAAAATGATAAATAAAATAAATGCTACTTATCTTTTTTTTTGAGTAAATAAATCAAATACTCATGGACATTTCACACCGCAACGTCTCCCCAAACTAAGCGAATAATAGGTTAGATAGGTACTATGGACATTACAAAACTAATAGTAAACTTATAGCCTAATACTTTTTTTGTTGAAATACAAATAACACTAAGACAGAACAAATATCTACTCAGTACTTAAGTTCATCATTCAAATTAATGTCCTGGGTGGTAATCAAACCTATTTCTATTTCTTTTTCTATTTCTATAATTTAAACTAAGTATTAACCGAGCTAGGCGAGGTTTCAGTAATAACTTTCGGTTTATGTATGTGGTTATGTAGGTATGTTTGTTCGACGATAACTTTCGAACCGCTAATCCAATCGTCATGAAATCACCCAGTGATTCTGCTTACTTTGAATTAAAAATAAAAATATTTTGGATTTTTAAACTTGCGATTTAAGTAGGCAAGTCTCATAAAACCATTCCCAATTTAAAGTCAAAAAGTTATTTTTATTTGTTTTTTTTTTTTAGTAGTTTCTGAAATAATCAGTTGACGTGACACACTTAAAAAGGTAGGTTCTCGTATGTTATGTTAATTATAACTAAAAATATATAATAAAAAAAACAGTATCTATCATACATTATATGGTATGATTTTTTTCGCATTTAATAATGAAAATTCAAAGAAAATTTACATTTCATACGATTTTTTTTTATTTTTTCATTAGTATAAATATAAAATATATTCTACTAATATTATAAATGCGAAAGTTTGTGTGTGGTTGTTAGTGTTTGTTACTCTTTCACGCAAAAACTACTGAACAGTTTAAAATAAAACTTTACAGTAATATAGCTTATAGCATATAGCAGTAAACTAGCAGTCCCGACAGACATAGTCCTGTCAAAATACAATTTTCCTAAATTTTTTTTTAAGAACCTTCTCCCGATAATATCGAATACAACAAAAAAAGGAATTAGCAAAATCGGTCCAGCCGTTCACGCGATATGCCACGACCAAGGGAAATAGGGATTCATTTATATATATATATATATAGATTATGTATCTGGGTGTAATTCATATTATAAGTTATTTTTGTTTTCTATTAATTTCTAACTAGATATTTAAGTATTTTCATATTCTCCTAAACAAGTTTTTCTTTTTTATTTCCTATAGGCGGAAACATACTATATTGGTTATTAGTTTTATTAAATTGGTTTATTTAGATTGTAAAACTGTTTCTTTTCCGAATAAAATAAGTAATAGGTACCTAAATAAAAATCAATTGCTGCATGTAACAAACATAATCACTTAAAAACGGCTCGTTTAATTTGGCTTTTTTATTTATGTTCGTAATTTTCAGGACAAAGTTAAAATTTATTAAATTCGGGTAAAACTGAAAGTGCTTTTTTCTATAGGATTATTTAAATTTGGACAGGACAACGTATGTCGATATTCAAATGTACTTATCCTATATTTACTGCAATTAGTATTTACGAGAGGTACGCATGTTAATGAGAATATTGAGGATTTTTTACATATTTAATTTGTTTTATTTTTTTCTTTAGTCGTAGGTATAACTCATACCTACCTGAGTAGGTAAAACCACGTAAGTATGACGCTAATTTATTAGTTACTTCTCCAAATAGCCTTGACTTTTGATAATATAAGACGTGCCTACATACAGATATTACATACAGATGAGTTTAGTTTATACAGGGTGTATTATGACTTCTCCCGATAACGGAAACTTGATGATCAGACATCTTGATAGATTTTTGCCGAAAAAAGTGAAAACAAATGTATTAGCAAATTATTCAATTTCACAATTTGTAATTTTTCCAAAGGTTGCCAATTTACACATGGATTCAATCAATTACCGGCTATTGTTGCCTCTTTCCCTCTAGCATTGCCATTTTCATAGGTTATCAAAAACTCGATTTTTCGCCTTCTCGAATAGATACAAAAACAGACGCAAGAGAAGATTAAGCAATTTCGTTTTCACAGGAAATTGTTATAATACACCCTGTATAGTTAGACATAGCATAATATTATTTGACCTCTGAATATATTGACATTTTGTCAGAAGCTCTCGTTTAGATATTTTGAAACCAGTTTGTAGACAGTTTCTTAATTATTTCCACGGATCTTTTTTAGGTAATTTGAATAATCATAATTATTCTTTCGATACCGGTGCCAGCAGATATACCTACCGGTGTGAGCGCCGTGTAGATAGGTATATATGCCACGTGGTTATTTATAGGAATTATTCCATAACACGTAGTAGATTTTATGTAAATTTAAAACGATTTAATCACATAATTAGGATGCTCTTTCCACTTTAATTTGGCATTGACATAAATTTATTCCAAAACAGGTTCGGTTGTTAGTCGAAAGTGAGTCTCACTCGACAAGCACGAGTAGGCACCTACCTACCTATACTATCAAAAGGTGCAGCTCTCATTCAGATTTACAAACTGCCTAAATTGTCACCTATTTCAGAATTCTAGACTTAGGGGTGGGTACTTATATGTTTGGACTAGTGTAAGCCCTTGTTTTTTTTAAATAGATTTTAACTCCCTATTTATCGGGAATTTATTTCTTAGTGCCCCTCGTGAAAAGGAATACATCCTCTAAATTTCAAGTTTTTAGTACCAGTTTAGGCTATATATGTTGGTAGACCACTCAGACAGTCAGCCTTCTTTTTATCAAGATTTTTTATCACTATATGAAAATCTGACATTTGCACAAAGTTTATACGGATTCGGTAATCGACAAAATAGTCATACCGCGCATCTTATGATCAAATTTCGCCCAAAAAGCTCACTTTCAATTCATCACGGAATCCTGTACTGATCTCTTGGCAAGATAAGTAGAGCTCTTGTAAAGGGGCTCGTCCGAGGCAGAACTACCACCAAACCCACCAATTTCTACCACCAAGCAGCATTGCTGTGTTCCGGGTTGAAGGTTATCTATGGTTGCCAGTGAAATTAAAGACGCATAGATAAGACATAACACTGTAGGTATATCTCAAACCGCTTGGGTATTCGTGTCCTGCGAGGTAGTGTTTTATTCTAGATGATAGTTGATGCTCAGCAGCTATCTGCTTGTTCTGCCACTTAGTGGTGTGAAAAAGTATGCAAAATTTTAACTTAACTTAGGCACAGCGGATACTGTCAAAATTATTGACAAATATTATAATACTAGCTCTCCCGGCAGACCTTGTCCTGTCCAATTTCAAAAATCCCATAGAAAAAGGACTTTTAGTATTTCCCGAATTTTACAGTGTTAAGGTTAATTTTCATAGATGTTCTTTCATACAAACCTTATCCTGACAATAAGGTACTGAGGTATCTATACTAGTCTACAGTATATAATATATTACTATATCTAAATATTGTAAATGCGAAAGTTCGTGAAGATGTTAGTTTGTTACATCACGCGCCGTAACGAATTGGGATGAAACTTGGCATGACAATGTCAAATCTTTTAACTAAAGTTTATGAGGATGGTTATAGGTCCGATTTTAATCACGACGTAACCTGGCCATTCAGTTTATAAAACGTAATTACATATTAGCTATTTTACACCTACTGTGCGGTATTTTTTATTTTTATTGTAATTTGGATATGGGAAAGTCTCTACAAAATGTTTAAAAGACAAGATAACGAAAGCTCAGGATGAGAATTGAGCGATAACATATATTTATTTAAATTTTATTTTATTTATATAATAAAGGTATCTGATAACACAGTGCAATGATATCAAATAGGGTATTACGGTAATAAGTACCTACCCCGGTACTAAACTTTCCTACCTCCCATAGTATTATTATCTTAATAATATCGTCATTAAATAACTTGTCAAATGCCTTATTACAGTGGTGTATTGTAAAAAAAGTTAATATTCATCGGTGATTTGTTGTATCATTTGTTTAATTAGGAGCATTGTTTCTAATAATGACCTTATTAAAATCGCTATTAAAAGCTGTGCTGATGGAGCGATGGCTTATATTGAAAAGCGGTGGTGCTGCCGTAGGCTGAGATAAGTGTTACTCTGCGCGGGCTGACTGCCTGGCTCACACTGCCTACTTATATAAATACAAATAGGTGAAGAGGGGCAGTGGATACCTCCTGCACTTTGTTGAGGGCGCGCGTCGAAGCCGCCAGTGTTCTCCGAGCGTCATGGCTCGACACGCGTGTCTGTGTATCGGTGTGTTGGTGCTTGCCTGTCTCGGTGAGTACATATTATATTATACAAGAGTACGATAACAATCACGCATAAATGTTGTAATAATTATTAGGGGTTATATTAAAATTGTATTCTACATTAAAGATTATTATAAAATAAAAGCTCTACTAAGCTCACCTGCTCTAAGTATAGAAAATAAATAATAATGAGTACAAATCGAATAACGTGGAGCTTTTTAGTAAAGTCGAGAAAAGTTTAAGCAAACTTTTTTTATCGGACAAGATATATCATCAGCTTTCTGTTTACGAAGTTTTAGTTATATGACAGGTTCTACCTGGTGTGAGGATTTAGCTCAAAATCGGAATCAAACTCAAAATCGTTAAAGTAAGTTAACAGCGACAAAGAACGCTTATTTTTACTGTCGACGATGACGACGTGGCTCGCTTGCTCGGCTTGACCTCGATTTCTTTCCAGTAACTTTCAATGCCGACTAGGCTAGCCTCACATATAAATGCAATCGCATTTATTTTAATGAGGCAGATTCATACTCGTAATATTATTTTATGATTTTTTTTAATTATTTGTGCTTTCGCGGGCAAAGGTCGAATGCGAAACAGGTACTCAATTCAAATATATTAATCCGTAGCGAACAGGTTCCTGCTTAGGCAATTTCCGGATAGAAAACATTTGGTTTTGAAGAGACATTAAAATTGTCAGAAAAAAATATTGCATCTATCTTGTACTTGTACTTGAGTTCTTATACCCCTACATGTTCACTAGCAATTAAAAACCGACACGGATTGCATTTGGCTCTGCTCCGAAGCGAAACGCTCGGTACCCTGCTACCTACAACTGCTTGCATTCCTTGTACCGCAGTGTTGCAATCACTGCTTACGCTCAGCCGTGTTACCTAAGCACGTTCAATCCCTACCTCGGCTCTTGCAGCCGAAATGGCCAGGTGACTGACTCCTCGTTGCATGTTATTAACGTTTAAAACACCCGTATCGGGGTTAAACTGTTATGTAACAGTAAATAAATATAAAATCTTTGTCCAACAGCGAGCGGTGATCGCGTCAAAAGACAGGACGAAGATGGGCCCACCGACGATGTAACCGCTGAGCAACTTTGCGATGGCCGCCCTGCTGATGAATACTTCCGGCTCACCACTGAAGGTGACTGTCGGGATGTAGTCAGGTTAGTGCAAGTTATCACCATTGGTGTTATCTATCTATTCTCTGATAACATCAATACTCAAATATCATCTAACTGAAAATATTATTGTATTAATTAAATTCCCCAGCTGAGATTTAAAGTTACAAATCTTACACTACCTACTGTTATCACAATGATGTCACGCTTTCATCAGTGGTTTAGAGAAAACTGGTTGGCAGCCAAACAAGTTTCCCGGATTGTCGTAACTGAAAGTTTACAAGGCCGGTTCCACGGCGATTGCTTGTGTATAATACGAAACAAGTTTATGGCTATTTTCGATTTTAGTAATAGCCTATTCTACAATGCCTTTGTGTGCCTGAATAGGTGGTTTTTTACCAACTTCACCAAGGTTACCTTTCCTAACATCATTCACAGTAGGTAGAGCACATTTATAATGTCCGATTTATATCTTATCTAAGTTACTCTACCAAATGGACGGGTATAAATGTTTATTATGCATGCAATGCGTACAACTTGATATTCCAGTCTGAGAACAGAACGGTCACTAGCGTGCCTTGAATATTAGACCGTCATGTTTCTGTGGTTAGCTAGCTGCCCACTGGCTCTACGAATACATAATAATGTATTCGTGGGTATTAACCCACCACATTTTTCGTGTCAACTTTTCACGAATGCCTAAGTAGCATAGTTATTATTGTGTCAATTAATTATTTTAAATTTTTAATAAAATATTTTTTACACATCGCTTTAGTAAATAATCTCTGTACCTTGTGAGCACATTCATTTTCTTTAAGCATTTACCCATTACCTGAACGAGAGATTTGCTACTAATAATAATAAGATACTCTGATCATTGCAATCGTATTTAAAATCGTATCTGTTGTATTGAAATGTCACTTTTTTCAATAATTTTTAGTTAGTCAATTTAAAAAAATCTAGATATACCTAAATGTAGAATTGTAGAGACATGTGCAATTGTTGAATGTCACAATCATCTTTCTTCATCTTTGCATGTGCATGCAATTGACATCAATTCACAATATCTAATGATCATATACCATTTTGTAAGGTATTGTTATTGATCACTTAGGTATTAATATGACTTCAATTAATGAGTTGTTTAGTTATGAGATTCGCTGTGTACAGGTGCGACAAAGGCGGTGAGAGCGTCACCAGGCTCGCCTCAGTGCGCTGCCCCGGCGGTCTCGCATTCGATATTGATCGTCAAACTTGTGACTGGAAAACAAATGTTAAGAATTGCGATCAAATAGAAAGTAAGTTCCTTCGAATGGAGGAAGTGGTCATGCGGAGGGCTAAGCTTCCGTCACGGAGCCGGTCGAATCTCGGAAAACGAGGTACCTGTTAGCCTTCCGAGTGCCCACTTCCTGCTTACAAATGTTTTATTTTAATTCCACATTTCTTGTCAACGCAGGTGCACTAGATCAGGTCTTAAACAGATCACTTGCCCATCTGGCCTGGCTTTCGATCTCGATAAACAAACCTGCGACTGGAAGGGTAAAGTGAACAACTGTGACAAACTCGAGAGTAAGTGTCGAAGCAAAAGCTATTGGCGCGTAGAAAGCAATGAATGGAGCTTGGGTGAAGGGGCCGCGTCGCACTGTAGAGTACTTAGGTGTCGAGTATTGCATGAGGCCCCGGACGGACACAGCAGGGCCGCGGTGGCGGCGGTGCCCGGCCTGCCATCGCCACGGACAGACCGCTCGCAATGCAATTTAACATCCGAACACCAAACAAATACAGCTACCTACAACCGCTCTTTTACACTATCATTAAAAGTAAAATAAAAATATTTACGTTGGGCGTTATAAAAAAACTAGCCTTTTGCCCTAAACTCCTAAAACGAAATGGGTGTGCGTGAGCCTGAAAACAAAAGATTATGAAAGGTGCGCTTTTATTAAAATTGTTTGTCTCGTTTAATATCTATCTGGTAGATGATAAAGCAAACTTGTGCTAAATAATTGCCCATTATAAATCTACGTTCGAAAATCTTTTAGCCAAAAAAAATTGATGGCGCTAAACAAATCAATCAACACAAACGGAACTATAAAATGAAAGTTGCTTATTAGAAGGTCAATTCTCAATTTTCACTTACCTTCAATCAAACAAATATACTAAATAACAATTTGTCTGCAATAAACCGAACCTGTTAGTCTCTACGATTTAATCGAGCCTTACATTAGAAAGTTAACCTGGGTAGGTAAATGGAGACATTCAGTTACGTCAAAAAAATACCTACTGGGTGTAACTTGTAACGAAATAAAATGGCAGTAGGAGCACTGCCATACTAATATGTTTTGAGGCGGCAACAAAACAACAATACAATTCAGACACAACAAAACACACACTTTTCCTCACGCAATCTTCTGGATACCTACTAAAATCACGCTTTAGCTTCATTATCGTTACACTCACCTATTATTAACATTATCTTTATATTTAGAGCTGTAGGTACCTACTAATAACTTAACATAGATAACCACTTGTAATTATTTACTAATCGGTCTATACTTATTTAATTCTAATTATACGTTTTTTTTATAATTATTGTACCTATTAATTGTATCTTCCTTTCACTTAACATGGGATATAATTTGAAAATTATGTATTATACACCCTGGCTTTCATCGAGTCTATTTTTCTTATTTTTCGCGACCTGACTGGAATGGCATAATTAATATGTTCGAGTACCTTGTTATGTTTAAGCAAGTTAAGTATTATTAGCTTAATATTTACAGTGTCCCAACTACTTAAGTCAAATTATTATGTTGTACCAGACAGTTCCATATCTACAAACCTATTATAAGTACCTAGCCACCTACTTATGTCATAAATCAAAAATTCTAAACATCTAATTAAACCCTTCTCCATGTTCATTTAAATATGATTTCATTTAAAATGTTGCCTACATAATTATTATTCTTAACGTGTTATTTTTCTCTCTTCTTATTTATTGATTACCTACATACCATCTCCATTTGTGTTATGTTACCTTGTGAATTTTCCTTATCAGTCATCAAAATAATGTTACGACTACCACCACTTCTCTCTTTCTAAACCTCTTTTCATGCTTTACGGCAGTCTTTCTTCTTTCATATTCTTGTGAGTCCTTAACTTCAACACTACAAACAACAAAATGAAATCACACCAAAAAAATATCGTTATCGAGTTCAAAAAATAGTACCTAATTCTAGTCACCTGCAGTCTCTAATAAACAGCGTACCTACCTACCCACCTAATGTACTTAATTAACTAAGTACATATGCATATCCGTGTGAAACTAAATACTCATTCAAATTTTCAGAACCAAGAAAAATTTTGCCTCTCTTAAAGACAGATGAGCCTATCTGTCCTGAAGGAAAATTAGCCTGCGGAAGCGGGGACTGCATTGAGAAAGAGTTATTCTGTAATGGAAAACCCGACTGCAAAGATGAATCCGACGAAAATGCTTGCAGTACGTATCGATTCAAACTTCTATCTTAATACACCTACCAGGTGTTTATAAAATAACTGTATAATTACAACTCTCAATTATGTTACAGCTGTCGATGTCGACCCCAACAGAGCTCCGGACTGCGACACAAACCAGTGCATCCTCCCTGATTGCTTCTGCTCCGCCGACGGAACCCGTATCCCTGGAGGCATTGAGCCTAACCAGGTTCCTCAGATGATCACAATCACCTTTAACGGAGCCGTTAACGTCGACAATATGGACTTGTACGATCAAATCTTCAATGGAAATCGCCACAATCCTAACGGTTGCCAAATTCGTGGAACATTCTTCGTCTCACACAAGTATTCAAATTATGCCGGTATTCAAGAACTTCACCGCAAAGGTCACGAGATCGCTGTATTCTCTCTTACCCATAAGGATGACCCTACATACTGGAGCAGCGGAAGCTACGATGACTGGTTGGCTGAGATGGCCGGTGCCCGTCTGATCTCCGAGCGTTTCGCTAACATCACAGATTCATCTATCATCGGATTACGTGCTCCTTACTTGCGCGTTGGTGGCAACAGGCAGTTTGAAATGATGGCTGATCAATACTTTGTATACGACGCATCTATTACCGCTCCTTTGGGTCGCGTTCCTATCTGGCCTTACACCTTATACTTCAGAATGCCCCACAAATGCAACGGAAACGCGCACAACTGCCCATCCCGAAGCCACCCAATCTGGGAAATGGTAATGAACGAATTGGACAGGAGAGACGACCCCACTTTCGACGAATCTCTGCCAGGTTGCCATGTCGTCGACTCTTGCTCAAACATTCAGACCGGTGATCAATTCGCGCGCCTGCTTCGCCACAACTTCAACCGCCACTACAGTACCAACCGCGCTCCTCTAGGTTTCCATTTCCACGCCTCATGGCTTAAATCCAAGAAGGAGTTCAGAGATGAGTTAATCAAGTTCATCGAAGAAATGTTGGAAAAGAATGACGTTTATTTCACCTCAATGATCCAAGTTATTCAATGGATGCAAAACCCAACAGAGCTGACATCGCTCAGAGATTTCGCTGAATGGAAACAAGACAAATGTGACGTGAAAGGCCAGCCTTTCTGTTCCCTGCCAAATGCCTGCCCCTTGAACACCAGGGAGCTGCCGGGAGAAACCCTACGTCTCTTCACTTGCATGGAATGCCCATCCTACTACCCTTGGATATTAGATCCTAACGGAGAAGGTTTCAATGCTAAGAAGTGATCTCTACTAAGTTAAATTAAAAGACTGTACACGTGTAAATAATACTCAGTAATGTATAATAATTACCTACTTAATTCCAATTATTATGAGTATGAGGCAGGGAGTGAGTCATAAAAATAATGAATAGTCACAGAGTTGCCTTATCATTTCGTTTTCGACATTCACCAAAAGTGTAAACATTAAAAATGGGACTCTTCAAGTGAATCGAGATTTATAAAATAGGTACCAATCTAAGTATAAGTAGATATATCTACTTAGTAGGTAGATAGGTACGTAACGAAAGAAATATATTTTTATTATTTTGTGAATCACAAATTTAAAACATTCACTTCACGTGTCTTCCAAGTCAGGTAGGCTTCAATGTTCCCTACATTACCTACCTACCTACATACCTACATAGTAAATATGAGTAGTTAAGTTTGATACGACAATAAATATTTTAAATTGGAGTTTGGCTGTTATTTTTTTAGGTTTTCGTACCATAAAATCAAACGAAACCTTCATAAAAATCACTCTTGCGTCTTTATCGCAGAAACCTGTCCGCCTCCTCCATTCGTCCTTTTATCTTCTTGTTTTCCAAAGCTAAAATGTTTATTATAATAAAAATACCTGTTAGGATTAGTCGATGAATGGTCAAGCATTACAGGAAAACCCGCAGTTACAGCTTTATTCCCACAAATAGTCACAACTGGCTAGTGATAGTTATTGCCACTGAAAGATATTATAAAATACCTAAATAAAACATTATTGTTGTTTGTTGATTTGGTTACTATATGAACCTGGCCACATCAGCACGGCCCTTCTTGTCTCCGCCGGCACCGACACCGCGCCGTAAAACGGCACAATGTTTCGGCGCCGGCGGGACGGCACCGCACTGTGTAATGACTAATGACAAGTTTCGGCTTCCTTTCCACATACGCGGAATTGTGCGAAGCGGCCTATGACAGCACTTAAATATTGGCTGAGTGGGAGGTACCTACCCCTCGACTTTCAATCTGAAGGTCGTGGGTTCGAATCCCGGCGTGCATCAATGATTTTTCTGTTCGAAAATTTTTTATGCGCATCAAAAACACGTGCTTAAAACAGTGAAGGAAAACATCGTGAGGAAACCAGTTAGTATTCTTATAAGTGGCAATGGGCTTGCAATCTGTCACATATGGAATGCTAACTACTGCAAAATGTGGGCATGTGCCAAATATAATCTTTGGACATGCCTCTGATTACCCCCACTAGACATCTTCAAAGGATCTAAGCGTCTGGAGATCTGAGAGGATGTCTACCGTTAAGGGGCTCCCAGTCGACGATTGCTCTTTTTCGAAACGAAAAAAGAAATACTTCTGAACAAGCCATCACATCTCCTATTTTTATAAGTATATTACTTCAGGTTCCTACCTAGATTTCTATTAAGCTGAAAACATAATAGCAGAAACTTTTCACGATAAAGATATTATTTCAAAATGATACGTTTTAGAATTTATGATCGAAATATTTTATATACCTACTATTAAAATCAACTTGTGATTTTTATTGTTAAAGATAGGTAATATGTAGATCTAGATTTCTATTAGAATAGATATTTGATAAGTAATTATAATTATACATAATTTATATCATTAATTTATTCGAAAAGCTAAGGCGGACCACGCGCCGACGTGTGTTTGTCGTCATTGCAGCGGTCGGTAGGATTATTTATCGAAGTGATTAAAGATGGGTACATCTTTATTCACATATACTATAAATTAGTACACATATTAGTCACATATACTATAAATTATACATTATAAATTAGGAGATGTGGCTTGTTCAGAAGTATTTCTTTTTTCGTTTCGGACAAAAACAATCGTCGACTGGGAGCATCGACTACATTAGCCCTGTAGTCGATGACTGGGGAGCGCCTGCATGTCCTACACACAGTAGGTACCTACCGCACCACAGTATAGTACCACGCGTACCGTACCTAATCAGTAAATTTTCTATGACACGCGCTATGCTGATGTGGCCGAGCTCGAAAAAGAAGGTATCAAAATACACCTAAATCGACTTTTAGCAATAACGCTACATTACGTTAGTTTAAATCGAACAACGCCATCTATGGATGAGTAGCGGAGTTAGTGTTTTCATATATCTGCTTTTGGGGTTTTGTTTGAAAGTGATTTAATTTTAAAATATGTGTGTAAAAATTTTAAATGCTCGTATTTCTAGCATTGGTTACTCAATAAATAAACAGGTACAGAGAGAACCGGTAGGTAGTACCTTCATCAATAACCATTAGAAGATTCCTTTAATATGGTCATATGGTGGTAAGAGAGATAAAAATTAGATTTCGCTAGCGTCTCGTTTCGTTGTCATACGGCTGGCTGTGGGCTGTGGAGCATCCTCAGCTCAGACTAACTATAACTAAATAATTTACTTTGGAGGAAAAAGAAAAGGTTGAATGAATGAATGATTGAATGAATTTGACGTACTTGACCCAAGAGAATATAACCACTGTACCATCTTTGCACTGTACTTGACTTGACTGACGTGGACAAGCGAGTGGTTCTACCGGTGTTTTCCTATTTTCCTTCCTATTCATAATTTATGTTCACGTATTTATGATATTCAACTGTTCTTTATTTTTGTAAAAAGATTAACACATAATTACGCCTAGTCTACTCTACAATATGAACCTATCATAGTTATGTATGCCTGTGTCATAAAATAACACAAGGACTAAGGATTTGTCATAACTCATAATAAACAACTACCTACCTACCTATATACACCATGTCTTCCCAATTTATTGACAAATTTAAACAGTTTGATGCATATGCTAAACCATTAGAAGATTTTAGAATAAAAACTACAACAGGAGCAGCAAGTAAGATTTTTTAAATTGTTTGTAATGGTTTTTTTGTATTTTCATATATTTCAATTAAAATGATTTTATGTTTTCAGTTAGTGTTGTTAGTGGCATAGTAGCTTTACTTCTATTCTTTTCTGAAATCGAGACCTACATGTCTCCTAATATATCGGAAGAGCTCTTTGTGGACACATCAAGAGGGCATAAGTTGCGAATCAATATAGACATAATTGTCCCAACAATCTCATGTGACTGTAAGTATCAAAATTGAATATATTTCTCTATCAATACTAGATTTTATTTGTAACAGAAATAGATTTACACATTTTGATACAAAACCACACATTTCATTTTACAGATCTAGTATTAGATGCTATGGATTCTTCAGGTGAACAACATCTATCAATGGACCAAAATATACACAAGCGAAGACTGGATTTGAGTGGAAATCCCATTGAGGAAGCAAAGAAGCAAGAAATCGCCACTTCAACTTCAACCGTAATATCCCTAACTAGCTTGAACTATATATTTTTTTAAACATTAATACTCTATTACTGATACTAATATATTACAGAACCAATTAAGCCATCTAAAGACTGTTGTAAACAGTCTATAGGTAGCTCTGTATGAATATCTTTTTATGAATATTTACCTAATGATACTGTGTTTTTTTGTTTTTAGTTGAAAGATAATAATACTGCTGTATCTACAATAACATGTGGAAGCTGCTATGGTGCTTCATTAAATGTATCTCAGTAAGACATAAAAGAATAATGATAACTCCTTAGACGTTTCAAAGTGATCCTTGTGATTTTATTAAAATAAATGACATTTGAATAATAATTTATTGTTTAGCTACCAGACCCTAGTTGGGACTAACTTTCTGGGTTTGGTAGCCAATAATTGAAATAAAAAGTTTATTTTCTTTTCAGATGTTGTAACACTTGCGAAGATGTAAAAGAAGCATATAGAATAAGAAGATGGGCTTTGCCTGATCTAGCCACTATTGAACAATGTAAAAATGATGAATCTATTGAAAGAACCAACTTAGCTTTGAAAGAAGGTTGCCAAATTTATGGCTACATGGAGGTGAATCGTGTAAGTACTGACTTAGTAATTTGCAAACGTGTTAGTAATAAAAATATACATGAGAAAGATTGTTTTTTTATAAATACCTATTGTCCAACTTTTTATGAATAGTTTCTCTTTATGAATGGCCTCTTGTGGCTTTATTTAAAAGTAGTGTATATTAAATAGTTGGTACCTACATAAATTAAAGACAATTACTTTTTGTTTCATAGTTGTTTAGATAATGCGTTTTCATCACATTTTCTTATTTGGATAGACAACCCATTCAGAAACAAAGCATCACCTTAAAATCACCCTTCTAGAATACATGTATGCATACATAATGTTATTTTTTAGGTTGGAGGAAGTTTCCACATAGCACCAGGAAAAAGTTTCACAATAAACCATGTCCATGTACATGATGTCCAACCATACTCATCATCTGTGTTTAACACCACTCACATCATTAAACACTTATCCTTTGGTTCTGAAATTGGAAGTGTCAATACTGCACCTCTCGATGGAATTACTGGGGTAGCTAAAGAAGGTAAGATAATGTATTAAATCTTATGTTGTCTTAAGAGTTGGCATAACAGCATGAAGGAATAATTTGTCATTCAATTACATTGAGTACTTGTTAATTTAAAAAATTGTGAACCTTTCGTTCACATTTATTTATGAATTATTTAAAAAAAAAATTGTTTTTAATTTATTAAATTCACCATTATAGAATTAAAAATACTGTAGTTGTTATACATTTTAACTATAAATATGGCTAATTACGTTGATTGCGATTGCGGGTAATGCTCATGATGAAGAGTATCTGAATTGTCTCGAAACGGCAGCAATACAAGAAATAACATGGTATATAGCTGTATTTATAGTTAAATTTCACCATTCTTTTCTATAATTTTCAATTTCAATAGCTAGTCAAAAAACTCATATCAAATTAGGTCTTCTGCAAGCACCTTACATGTTGTAGGTAAAGGCTTGTTCTATTCACTATGACTTCCAACTCCACAAATTCTAGATTGCAATATGACACTTATGAGACTAGTCTATTTTGTTTTACTTTAATTGGTTCTATACCATATTTATATAGTTTAGGCCAAAATCATATTTACTGATTGATACTACTTACGTAAATAGTGGTGAACCTATTAATATAAAGATATCCTAAGTAACTAATAATATACTCATGGGTTTGCAATAATAGTTTATTGTAATAAATGCTAATTATTTTTAAATTATAAACTATTACTTGGAACTAAATAGATGTGTTAACTAAAAGTTCAACATAATATGTAATTATGTACAATAGTCTGGTGAGTTGTAACATCTTAACTTAACACCGAACTCCTGTACCTATAGCCATGAAAGTACCAAAAGTTCCACCTCCTTGTAGCATTACTTTTCCAACTGAGTGCACCAGTTCTCTTCCCCTAGCTCCATATCTGAAACCAACGATAGAATAGCTCAGTTGCTAGTAGGTTATTGCATACCTAGAAAGTAAACAACTTTTTTGTGACTAATCTATTACTACTAATCTACTAACCTTAAAGCTGTAAATCCTCCAAAGAGACCACCGCTAGCCATCCCAACGCAGAAACCAATCATAAATCCCATTTTCATTTTATCAAAACAAGAGGGCCCCTGGCTCTGGTACATGCCACCGGGAATAGGCATTTTGGATTATAACACAATGTTAATCACAGCGATACGTCTTTAGATAGCAATTTGAGTTCGGCTTTTTCCTTCTATTTTTTTATTTGTGATTTACTATTCTCGTCGGTTTTTTCATGGTATGATGAAAGAATGAAAGAACACATTGACAATATTGACATTGACATGAGTAAAGACGCAAGCCAGTGTCTGTCACTTTTAGGCAACCTGTCAAAAATTACAACAGAAATAATGTGCGTTTAGATTTTTTTTTTTTTGTGTTACTCGACATCTACTATTCCACCCGCATATAACTAAATGCGTTGTGGTCCTGTATTTTTTTTGTTTAATGCAGTATTTATTTACAGGTGCTGTAATGTTCCAGTATTATTTGAAGATCATTCCAACACTTTATGTAAATCTTAAGAAAAATGTTGTTCATACAAACCAGTTCTCTGTGACCAGACATCAAAAATCTGTTTCAAACATAAATTCCGAGACAGGAATGCCCGGAGTATTCTTCAGTTATGAATTATCACCACTTATGGTAAAATACACAGAAAAGGACCGGTAAGTTTAAAATGTCTATCAGGATTATCATTTGATTACAAACACAATAGGGAAGATTGGGTCTAGTGAATGCAATCTTACAAAATTTAGTCTCTTAGCAATAGAAAAATTATCCCTTTTGAGGAAATAATAAGAAAATGTAATACATTACTTGTATTAAAAGAAACTTTAATACAATACATGTGCTATATAAACTCTTGACTATTTTAGAGATAACTACAATTGACAATAATTGTGCAGGTATGAAATATGCTGAAGCATCCATCAGGTAATGTTACTAAATTGAATTTTGAGATTAATTTCATAAAATATGAATGAGTTAATGAGATTGCATTCCCTAGTTGAGCCTAGCAGTTTATTTAAAGATGAAATTTGAATTTATTTTTTACACAAGTTGGTGTATGTATAAGCATCAATCCATCAATGGATTTTTCTGTTTGAAAAATGTATACACATGCTCAAAATGGTGAAGGTAAACATAGTGAGGAAACCAGTTTGTATTCATAAGCGGTGATGAGCTTGTATGTTGTCACATATGGAATGCTAACTACTGCAAAATGTGGGCACGAGCCAAATATAATGTTTGGACGTGCCTCTGACTACCCCCTCTAGACATCTCCAAAGGATCTAAGCAGCTGGAGGTCTAAGAGGATGTCTACCGTACTTGGGGATTACAGTCATGTATTTTTTATGGGTGTATGTACACTTATGTAATATATATTTTTTTGTTTTAGGTCAATTGGACATCTTGCAACTAATATTTGTGCTATTTTCGGTGGAGTGTGTGCTGTAGCAGGAATACTTGATGCATTTTTATATCATTCCCTAAATGCATTGAAAAATAAGATCTTACTTGGCAAAACTGGTTAGTTTTAATGTATTACATAGTTTTCAAAAAAATATTAAAATCACTGACATTACATTTAGCATAAACATTACAAAACTCTGAATCTGTGTCTTTAATTAAAGCTGTTATTGGTACATAGTTTTCTTTTTTTGGATTATATTGTGCTCTACCCATCTTTTCCAAGAATAGATGTCTCTGTTTTAATCTAAATACTCTGCAAAGCAACACTTCTGGATTATTTGCAATTGATGTATGATCTACTTTCATAACATTGTGGATATAATTGAACCTTTCCAGCAATGCTCTTTGATCTGAAACAATTTAAACAATATTATCATTAGTCTTTTTTAATATCACAACTAGATATTATATTATTCATAAAAGAACATTTTTATTAAACTATGGTTAACATTCGAATTTCACAGAAAACATTCAAATTAGGTAGATACTTACTTAGCATCCAAATTTTTGGTTTCTGTAAAAGTATACTCTTGATTTCTTGATCATTAAAACCAATTTCTTCTTTGATAGCAAATGAGTTGGATTTAATGTGATGCAAGTTGTATGTAATTATAGTTGGTTGTGTGGTAGCCAAATGTCTTATTTCTTTTCCGCTTAGCTCAAAACATTCTTGGAAGTATCCAAATCTTCGATCTATTCTGACTGTGCTGTTAATAAAAATTAAAAATATGGATTAAAATATTAGATTACATTTAGAAAAAAATTAAGTATCTAATAAAAGTTACCTGAATGATAACCAAAATGGATTTTTGCTAATTATTCTCTTTATCTGGCTGTCTATGAAGTGCTTTGAGCTCAGATAATTCACTCTTGTATGTAAATCATTCAAATCTTCAAAAAATATCATTGGATTTTTTGTGATAAACTCCCCAACACCCTCCATGCCAACAAAATCTTGGATAAACATAACATGTTTTTTCATATCTTTCTCAAAGTCCAGCTTTAAGAATTTTTCAGTGATATATGGTTTCTTTTCTATTTTACTCAAATTCACATTTAAATGGACCAGATTTTGAAGTGTTTCAGACCTATTGACATATGCTGCTATGTTAAATGTATTCTGGAAATTTGGTGTAACAACAGACATATCATCTTTTACAGTTTCTAATGCTTTTGGTAATACTAGATTGTCATTTGTCGCTATGAGGCTGTAGCATTTAGAGTGGACCTTGAATTGGTTAACAATTTGAGGTTTTGAAGGCAGCTTCAAGAACATCATGTAGATGTTTCTCAATGAAGATACTGAAGACATGGTGCACAATTACTTCTTCTCTTATTAGCTTGTGAGCTCTGCTTCTGCTGGAAAACATAGAAACATTGAGACCACACAAACAACCTCTAAAATATTTCGGTGTATACCTAGGTTGATTGTGTGTGCTCTACCTCTACCTCAAAACAGTTTCGTGCTGAGAGAAAAACACTGAGGCAGCTCTAAAAGTAGGTTTAATTATTAAAGTTATTCAGCTATACGTACAAAATGTAATAGAAATACCACAACTTATACACTGAAGACAACTTTTTGGACAACTTGACAACTTCAGTCACTGAAGTGAAGACATCCAAAAACTGATATTTAGTTATGACTTATGACGTCTATCATAAATGACAATATTGTCAATGTCAAATCGTAGTCAATCATCAACGATCATGGGCTAAAAACAGATGAATAAAATGACCTCTGTGCGTTCGTGCGATTGTCAAAACTAAACAACGACATGTACGGAGGACGTCATATTTGTTCAATAAAATACTGAAGACGTGATATACAACGAAAGACATAATATTTTATTACAAAATAAAACGCCGGACTAGGCGGTCCAAGTCTTTGACCAAACAAATATATTGAAATTATATTATGTGTAATATATTGAAATTATATATGAATAGAGTTGAAATTTTCCTAGATTTTGTATTTCTGTTGCCGCTATAACAACAAGTACTAAAAAACAGAATAAAATATAACACCAACAAACAAACACCAAACAACCCATATAACAAACGTATTTATGTATATTTTGTCGGTTTTTTATAGAGAATGGTACGGACCCTTCGTGCGCGAGTCCGACTCGCTCTTGGCCGGTTTTTTATAATTTGTCACTGTCACTGACAGAAGGAAGTGATGTGGTTGTTGTCATCTGTCACTACTCTGCTACTTGCCGATTTTTTTTGTATGCTGTATGCATGTGTCAATGTGTCGTGTCGTGTCGTTCAGTCAGTCAGCATAAAACTACATACATTTACATTATTACATTTACATATTACATTGATGGTTGACATGGCAAGCATGTGCTGTGTTTAAAAGTTTACTTTACACTTCGTATTTAAAATTACCATCGTCGCAATCGTTTTACCAGTGTTGTCGCCAGTAAGAACCGTAGGTAAGATTATTCTTTGTAGATAAACTAAATGGGCACCTACATCGATTACACAGATTCGTCTATAAAAACTAGTCGGTAACCAATAGGTCGCGGTTGAGTAGAGTAATCTCTTTGTTAACATATGGTAGTTAGATACAGTACATAAGACCTAACCTTGTATGTTTATTCTTGTAAATTCTAACTAAAATAATAAAATCCTATCTTAGGTATACCTACTTCACCATTAAAATACTGCTGGACAGTGATGCAATAGAAGGATTTGTTTCAATAGTTTAGTTGGCAATAAAAGTGAAAGTACCAGATAAAAAGATATTTCAAATTAACTACTTGACTTGGTAGGCTATCCTTAATTCATGGCTAAAGTAGTTGAACAATAACTCATACATTTATTTAGAAAACCACTTACAGTGCATAGTTTTAAAATGGCTAGTGATGTCTAATACATCTATCAATATGTTAATATAGAATATAATGTATGTTTTGTATCTACTAAATAAGTTATGGTAGGTATCTAGGTAGGTACCTACTTAGTTTATAAAATCACTTTCAAATATATCTTGAGAGCCTCTTTCTTGTTTTTTAAGTCAGATAATAACAGATGTGGTCATCAAATTGGTAACTTAATGGACAAGTCATTTAAATTTGTTTGTTTCAGCACTGTAAAAATGAATACCTCAATGACTGCAAAGGAAGTCCGAAATGCATATATTGATTTCTTCAAAAGTAAGGGCCATCAATATGTACACTCTTCATCCACAATACCACAGGATGATCCTACATTACTGTTTGCTAATGCAGGCATGAACCAATTCAAGCCAATATTTCTGGGATCTGTAGATCCTAACTCTGATATGGCCCAATGGGTTAGGGTTGTAAACACACAAAAATGTATTCGAGCAGGAGGTAAACATAATGATTTGGATGATGTTGGGAAAGATGTGTATCACCACACCTTCTTTGAAATGATGGGAAATTGGTCTTTTGGTGATTATTTCAAAAAAGAAATATGTAACTGGGCCTGGGAACTTTTAACTGATGTTTTAAAATTGCCTGCTGATAGATTGTATGTTACTTATTTTGGAGGAGATCCTGCTTCTGGTCTGGAACCTGATACTGAATGCAAGAATTACTGGTTGAACCTAGGGCTTCCAGAGTCGCATGTCTTGCCTGGCAGCATGAAAGATAATTTCTGGGAAATGGGAGAAACAGGACCATGTGGCCCTTGTTCAGAACTTCATTTTGATAGAATTGGAGGGCGCGAGGCTGCGCATCTTGTCAATATGGATGATCCAGATGTATTAGAAATTTGGAATCTAGTGTTCATACAGTTCAATAGAGAAACAGATGGAACATTGAAGTCATTGCCGAAAAAACATATTGATTGTGGACTTGGTCTAGAAAGACTAGTGTCAGTCATTCAAGACAAACGCGCAAATTATGACACAGACTTGTTTGTGCCTTTATTCAAGGCTATTGAAATCGGAAGTGGTGCCAGACCTTATACTGGTAAAGTTGCCGAGGAAGATGTTGATGGAATTGACATGGCTTATCGTGTATTAGCTGATCATGCAAGAACTTTGACAATAGCATTGTCAGATGGTGGTTGTCCTGATAACACAGGCAGGGGCTATGTACTAAGAAGAATTTTGAGACGTGGCGTAAGATATGCAACAGAAAAATTAAATGGAAAGCCAGGTTTCTTTGGATCACTGGTCCATACCGTAGTAGAGATATTGGGCGATGTATTTCCTGAAATAAAAAAAGATCCTGATTCAATTATTCAAACAATCAATGAAGAAGAAACTCAGTTTCTTAAAACACTTTCTCGTGGAAGAGGTCTTTTAAATAGAACAATCGAAAAACTAAATGACTCCAAAGTTATTCCCGGAGATGTGGCATGGCGTCTTTACGACACCTATGGGTTCCCTATTGATTTGACTCAGTTAATGTGTGAAGAAAAGGGGCTTTTCGTTGATATGGACAGTTATGAAAAGGCAAGGAAGGAATCCCAAATAATATCGCAAGGTAAAACTGCAGGACAAGAAGATTTACTGGCTTTAGACATTCATGCCATAAGTCATTTACAAGAAAGTGGCATTACTGTTACCGACGATTCGCTCAAGTATAAGTACACTCCATCATCGGCGGACAAAGATGCAGTCTACAATTTCGATACATGCTCAGGAACCATAGTGGCTATTAGAGCAGACAAACAATTTGTTACTGAAGTATCATCTGGTAAAGAATGTGGAATAATATTAGATCAGACAAGCTTTTATGCTGAACAAGGCGGTCAAATATTTGACGAGGGTTACATGGTAAAGTCTGATGATGAAAGTATGGAGTTTACTGTAAAAAATGTTCAAGTGAAGGGTGGTTATGTCTTGCATACAGGAAAAGTTGAAGGATCCTTCAAAGTAGGAGATAAGGTATTACTTCACATTGATACAGAGAGGCGAAAGCTTATAATGAACAACCATACTGGTACTCACATTCTTAACAATGTTCTGAGAAAAGTTCTCGGAAATGATGCTGACCAACGTGGTTCTCTCGTCATGCCAGACAGGCTCAGGTTTGATTTCACCAATAAAGGTCCAATGACAGTGAATCAAATCAAAAATGCTGAAGATCAAATAAAAGATATCATCAATGAGAATAAAATTGTCTACGCCAAACATACCAGTTTGAGTGCTGCAAAGAAAATCAATGGTTTGAGAGCCATGTTTGATGAACACTACCCAGACCCTGTACGCGTAGTATCTGTTGGCATTTCTGTGGAGGAATTGGAACAAAATCCAGATGGTCCAACTGGGTTTGAAACTTCTGTTGAATTTTGTGGTGGTTCTCATCTGCATCGCACTGGTCATATAGGAGAATATGTCATTGTAGGTGAAGAAGGAATCGCAAAAGGTATAAGAAGAATTGTTGCTCTTACTGGACCAGAAGCAAACAAAGCTATCAACAAACTCAGTATCTTAGAAAATGATGTCAATAACATTGCTAATTTCATCAAAGAGCAGGGTGATGCAATTAATCAAAAAGAAATATCTAAAAAAATTGTGGATCTTACCAACGAAATATCACAAGCTCAGATATCATATTGGAAAAAAGATGAATTGAGGAACATGCTGAAAAATCTAAAGAAACAACTTGACGATAAGGAAAGGGCTGCAAAGGCTGCAACAATCAATTTAGTAACGGAGAAAGCTAAAGAATTGTGTCTTGAGAGTAAAGATGCTAAAGTCGTTGTTTGCGAATTGAAGGCATATGGTAACACTAAAGCTTTGGATGGTGCATTAAAACAAGTTAAGCAGTTATGTCCTACAACAGCTGCTATGTTCTTTACCATAGATGATGATACAAATAAGATCTTTTGTCTAGCAGCAGTGCCTAAAAATGCGATAGACAAAGGATTATTGGCATCTGAATGGGTTCAATCTGTAGTTCAAGTTATAGGAGGAAAGGGTGGCGGTAAAGCAGAGTCTGCTCAAGCATCGGGAAACAAACCAAGCAGTTTGAAAGATGCTTTAAAAATTGCTGAAGAGTTTGCTGTTGCTAAACTTTCTTAATGTATGGCATAGCTATGTTTAAGTATGTAGTTTATGACTGCATTTTTGTTTTTGGCATTTATTCTAAATACCTATGTACATACATGCTTTTATTTAACAACAGTTATGTTAGCTTTTATATTGATTAAATAACACTAATAATATAGATCAATGTTTCATTCATTATTAATATAATCCCTAGTACAACATACAAATCTTGCAGGCCGAGATATGTCACTGATACCACAGCTGATACATCAATTTCTCACTTTGAAGGTTTCGAACTGCACCTTGACCTAAAATTATAATGTAGTAATAGTAAAATTTGTGTTATTTACCTAACGTAAAAGTAGGTATCTGCGCTTTTGTCAACAATATTATATCCAGTATGAACAACTACTCAGGTTAAAGTAACGCGATACCATACACACCACATCGCGATACTCAATCACGCCATAACAGCTAAAACGAATTCAATGCTATTTGGGATTTAGAAAGATTATGGCCGGAATTTAGAGGGACTTTTCATCCGGGGACTACGTGTGCGAAGCAAGTCTAGAAAACGAAAGCTGAAAATAAACTCATTACGTTTCACGTAAACGAAGTCGCGCAAGGGTAGGTACAACTACGCGAAGTATTAAATAGGTCCTTCAGAGTATGGCTCAATTTATTTACATTTCCGCAGAATGGAATGGAAGCTACTTTTGGCAACTAAATTTTACATAGCTTAAAATGGCTTAAATCACATTATGTCCATTGTAGAAAATACAAACTAAATGCGAGCCAAAAATGAGGTCGCGCATCTTCCGGGGAATCCTCGATCATTCTCAGGTTTAATAGGCTAGTTGCAAAGTGTCAAAAAGTCGCTTCCATTCCATTACGCGGCAATGTAAATTGAGCCTATGTAATTAAAATCACCTTGAATTTCTCTTAAATAAAATAAATAGGTAATTTAAAGTGATTTATTTTAACATAGTAGGTACTTTTTAAATATATTTCAAACAAATACATCTTATACAACTGATAGTATAGGTACTAATGATATCTACAAAATAATAAGGTATTTAATATTTATTACATACAAAATAAGATTTATATATTTGGTTGGTCTTTATTTAAATTATGAAAGCACCAATAAGGAAGTTTCCATTTTAAATTTACAGTTTAAAAAAAGTCAAAGGTATGTGATGACTTTTGTGAAACTTATAATTCATTATAAAAAGCTATTTTCAATAGAGTTGTGCCTTTTACTGATATTCAATTGGGCAAGTACATATGTGAAAAAAATACCTTTTATATTTTTTTATTGTGTTTTTAACCGGCGCATGCTCAGGAAGGGACGATTTCCATTATAAATTCAAACTAGGCCTTTCTAGCGGCTGTACACCGAAACTAATTTGTATTTATAGTTTTTGTGTCGCAGCCAAAGGAAACTTCCTTATGTATTCCATTGGTGTTATTAACCCCAGTGTGAGGTGGTGCAATAACATTAAGTGACAGATAGTAAATAATAATTTACAATACTCATCTAAATCTATGTAGAAACATTTTAAATCATTCTTGTCCAAATCCTTCTGTTTCTTCTATAGCATAATTTAATTTTTCGCATAACTGTTCGTAGCTTTTATAAGGTGGTAAATCGAGCCTATTGAAGCAAGTGTGTGATCTGGGTAGCCAAGTGTCTTTACCAACCTGGAAAAGGAAAGAACGAAATCAGAAGCACATAAAACTATAAATCTTCTTAAGGCCCTGTATGTCGACGATTGCTCTTTTTCGAAACGAAAAAAGAAATACTTCTGAACAAGCCACATCTCTATTTTTATAATGTATAGTATATGTGAATAAAGATGTACCCATCTTTAATCACTTCGATAAATAATCCAACCGGGCCTTAAACCTTATTCTCTATGAATTTCATGTTTAGGGGTAGTAATATAATAGGTACAGTATTTAGATACAAATAGTTAGTAAAACGTTGTATTTAATTATAGAGGTTAGATGTTTCTAAATCTCCAATCTTTTAATATTTTGGTAATGTACACCGGCACTACAAGACTTGTACAAAAAGTATTTTTTTACCTTTTCTATGCAGAAACGTTGCGGGCCGTTTGAACCCATTAACTCCGCGAAGCCTCCTACTGGCACCCTACACGTGCCGGTCACAAACTGGAGTAGCCTTGCTCGTTTCTCATTATCCATTTGCCGAACAAACTGAAAATAGTTGACATTAAAATTATATTTACAAGTGATTGTATAATGCTGGGGCCGCACCTGCGATTATCTTCATGAAGCTTCGCACAATAATATACGATACACGCAGATATAACTAACATTATCACCTATCGTCGTGAAAGTTCAAACCAGGCCCCTCTGCAAAACGATTTCGATATTATTGACGACAGTGACAGTGCTCATATAAATATTGGACAAAACCGTACTTTTAGAAATCGTTGTCTGTCGTAGTAGAAATGTATCATGTCAAATTGTCAAAAGTAATGTCGGTCGTTCCATCCTTTAATTAGTCTGAAATGATGTGACGTTTGTCCCGATATATTAGTTTATCGTTTTCAAGAGTAGACCCCCAGAAGCGCGTTAAATATCGTGTTGAGCGAATGGTTGCTTCGACGTCTAAACAATCGGAGTGTAGTGTTGTGTTGGAGATTTTACACAATTTTAATGTTTTGGGTGATCCAAAGAATGTCCATCATCAAATATCAAAAAACATGACTGATGACAGATGATGTAACATATGTTTACGTAATATTACCTGCCAAAACCAGACAACTTGTTTACTGGTGCGTGTGTAATGCCTGTAAATAGTGTTTCGTTGCCAATCGTCGACATCCACCTCTTGCATACCACACAACATCAATTCCAATTCGCGCTCGTCGAAGTATTTCAACCATTCAAGAGGCACCACCTGAAAAAATAATTAAGTTATTATATTATCACTACATAGTATAAAGCAAAGTCGCTTTCCGCTTCCCGCGTCTGTATGTATGTTTGCTTATATCTTTAAAACTACACAACAGATTTTGATGCGTTTTTTTTAATAGATAGAGTGATTCAGGAGGAAGGTTTATATGTATTAAACCCGTGCGAAGCCGGGGCGGGTCGCTAGTATACTAATATTAAAAACAGGAAAGATTTGTATGTTTGTAACGAATAAACTCATAATATATTGGACCGATTTCAAAAATTATTTTACCATTAGATTGCTTCTTTATCTTTTAGTAACATAAGCATATTTTTATTACTAGAAAAAAATAGGGATCTCCACTAAAACGTCAATAATGTAAACCAAGGTTTGAAAAATAGCTATAAAATCATTAGTAGGTTTAGGTACACCCTTGCGACGCCGGCGCCGGGGTGGACTTATATAAAGATTAATATATTCAACTCTTTTTGGATTAAAGGCTATATTGTTCAGCTCGATCATGACCATTTCTTCCCGTTTTACACATAGTCTGTCCCTTACTTAACGGGAATTTACAGCGGAAAATACCGCCCTTTTAAAATGATACAAATAACAACGCGATTGCTTGACCCGCACTGTGAGCTCATAAAAATAATCATTATGTCAGTGAGTCGACACGCCATTGTAGCTTAAAACCACTAACACAAAATATCTGTGCGGCTGTTATACGTGACACCATCAAGACCACAAATAGTGTGTTTTCAGTAAACAACATCTGTAAAAACCCAACATAATGACACGTCGCTATGGTACTAATGTTTTGTTCATACTACTCTCTCAGACCCCAGACTTACCTCATTAAAGCCATCTAAAAATGCAGACGTTTGTTCTTCAATTCCTCTAGTCATACGCCACTGAGTAACCAATTGTAAATATTGCTCTTTGTTTACCTGTAATAAATAAAAATAATTATAAATCTGTTCATGAGACCCCTAATGTGCAGCTGAAGAATTATCGAGTATCTGATTAATAGAGATTAATCAGAGGCAAGTCCATGCAAAAAATAGAAGTTAGAGATGCCGCTTACTTCAGTGACGCGCTCCTTATCACCAGCCGGCTTCAGCTCGTGATGTATAACTTGTCCCAGCACTTCAAAGTCCACACTGAACCACATCTCCAGCCCGCATTCATCTATATTATTATCTTTGATCCACACTAATGAGTTGTAGAACTCGGGGTCTATCGACTCGATGTCTTTCATTGTCAGCTTCTTGTTCAACATTCGTTTGTAGAAGGGCATCGTGAAGCCGGAGTATATGAACCGGCCGTGGTACAGTGCCATGGCGATGAATCTTCCAATAAATTTGAAATACAACAAGTGGTCGGGGTTGACGTAACTGGCCGGATTGATTTGTAAGCTGTAGTTGTTTTTGTTTGCGTACTCAAAGAGGCAGTACATTGGGTTCAGGACCTCGTGTGAGAGTAGAAAGAACCATTCGCGACTGACGCCGCCATAGTCTAGGCCTTCCTCGCCACGGAATATTATGTACAGTCTTCTACGTAGCTCGTAAGCGGGTAGCCTCATTATCTGAAATAGAATTTTACTTTATATTCAACTTATAATTCGAATGGAAATACAATGCCAATTAGGAGCAATGGTCGATCAATCAATAGCTCCCATTTAGATAATAAAATGCTGCCTAAGTATCCGATTACAAATTTATTTAAAATTTTATCCGAATCAGTGAATAGGTAGATAACAAAACAAAATTATTTTAAAAGAGTTTACTAGCATGGTATTTCGAACTAACCTGGTGATAGGAATCTTCAAACAGCGTTTGTCTCGATAGTGTTATTTTGATGTGGCTCGGCAGGGCATTACTCTGACAGAGATACCTAAATTGACTAAGTTTCCACCTAAACGATCTCTCGTACGCCCTCGGCACCCCATAGGCTCCTTGGGGTCCTTTAGGTGCCCCAGGGCGGGGGTCTTGGAATGTAGTAGTTCTCGTGTTATGATCCACGAAGTATCGAGTGCCTTCTTCCGTGAACCGAATCTCCCATCCAGGCGGCAAGGCCTCTTCGAGGGCACTCACTTCCTGACCCTGAAATTTATAAAATTACCGATTTTCAAAACAGTGCAAGATGGTGACTATTGCCATAGATAATAAGTAGAGTGTGAAAAAGATTTGAAAATAGCAGACAACAAAAAGTAGATTTTATTTTATTGCAGATAAGCTGCGCTTCCCGCTAGCAACTTCGTTTACGTATATAATATATTGAATAGATTTTTAAGAGTACTGTTTCTGAAATCGTCAACACAGAGAATTTTATAATGTGTGTCAGACATTTTGCACACTGTCATCTAGCCCCAAACTTAGCAAATCTGTTTTAGGGGAACCACAATCTACAGCGCAGAAGGCAGAGTTAACACCGACTGAGCTGTAAGGCCAATCACACGAGTATCTGTGTTATACCTGTGTGCGCGGGTCTTCCCACTGCGTGGTGCGATTCTTGTGGTTGACGTAATAGACTCGTCCGTCAGGCTGCACACGTCTTTCCCATCCAGCCGGTAAAACGCCCGCCGCATCCTCAGCACCGCTCGCAGGCGCCGGTGTCGCCGCAGCCCCCGCAGCGCTACTGGCACCTAATCAACAACAAGCCAAGCTTAAAACTCTTACAGAGACCGAACGAAGACCAAAATTAATAATCTGTAGTACTGTACTGACAAACTCTCGTCTCGGATGCCGGCTAATGATGATTAAGGCTTGCCAGTTCCTTAATATAGCGTGAACAGTCTCGCCCAGTTAATCAACAAATAAACAAGCTTAGGGCACATAAGTAGGTACTAAGACCTAGCATAAGGCCGAAGACCGTGTAAAAGAATCAATGATAAGATTGCCCGTAATTGGCTTTTGTATCAGAATTATTCCAATACCTCACAACCAAGAACATGTGTCGATATAAAGGCTGTTGGTGGTTCATATTCATAAATAGATAAACAGACTGTGAATTGAATACAGGCATTCGTCAAAACTGGTGATTACCTGCTAAATATGAGTCAGACTATACCAACTTATAACTGAGCCGAGCCTAGTTTCGCCCCGGTGTCATATTACATATTTTATACGAACACATTCACCCTAAACTTAATCGATTGACAATTCAATGTAGGTCGAGCTAAAATTATATAGCGGTTTAAGGCTGCAACATTTCGTAAATAGATAAATATTGTTTCTAGATGGAAGTCAGCCTACGCAATTCACCTTTGACAAGGATAATATATCCTCATATCCTTATTTATTTCACCCGATCGATCAATATAAGTCCCTAAATTATGTTCAGTGTTCTATTATTCCCTCGTACAAATAAGTATATGTACCCACTCTTTTATAATATATTTTATTTATATTATAAAATTAATATGTAAGAACATACCTACTGTTAATTAACTGCTATCATGTTACAGAAGAATGTACCTACCTACCCATTTATAATTACATTTGTTAGTGACGTGCGTCTGCGTGAGAGCATGCAGTGCAGGGGCAACTTCAACATTGTATACAAAATATTATACGCATTCTGACGAATGGAATCTTTGTAATACAATACAAATATCTAGAAATCTTTATTTACAAATATGACAAGTTAGTTTCTCGCCATAATGTAGCAATCGAATAATATTGATCGAATCGAATTGATTTATTGAACCTAATTGCAATTTGTTGACTTCAGTACGAAAATTGATGTGAATTATTGTAAAAAGGTTTACAAATTCTAAATACAAAAACACAATGCTGACGTTAACCTACCAAAAAGGAATTATGATGATAAGATACTTAAGTATATGCATCTAGATAACGTAAAATACTTATATGCGATGTTTTGATAAAAACCCATTTCAATACATAAGAGTAGGCTCAGTATTATATTGATTTATGCCTATGCACATTTGGTCAACACAGAGTATTTAGAACTCTTAATTTCTTAGTTTTTGATGCGTTATTATTACAAAAAGCACATTTGTTACTAATCAAATGCTGTAAGAGTTTTTAATGGTAAAACAGATGTATAAAAGGAAAGAAGCTGTATTTCTTTTTACATAACAGATCAGTTTTACCATTGATCAATTATACACAGCAGCTACGAGTAGGTTAATGTGTCAAGGTTATAAGTAAGAAGTCAAGGCTTGAATACTTTTCATATTAGGCATGACCTTCACCACTCGTCAGCTAGTAAAGTGACGATATTGAAACAGCTTCCATAGAAAAGCTAATTGAGAGCAATTTTATAAGATCCCAAAACATTATTGCTCAAATAGGGACTTGGAACTATGATAAAAAGTTGGATGCTTAACCCACTTTTTTATACCACCGAGGGCAGAACAAGCAAATTATGGCCATGGCCATCAAAACAATAACTTTTAGATCACGAGTACCTACACAAATCGACTGCACGATGCACTGCAATGCGTCCGCAAACTTGAGGTATACAGATATTAAGACCATGTGCCAATAAATTCACCGGCAACCATACCCTTCAAACTCCTGTTTGTTTGTTTTGTTGGAACAAAGCAATGCTGCTTGACGAAAAAAAAAATAGTTATGTACTTCCCCAGTTGAACTTGAAACCCTTCGGAAGAAAACTACTAATATGTAGTTGCTTGGAGGACTGGATTACTGGAGCTTGATACTAAGCCTGGGTTTCTTTGAAAGTACTTGTGTGGATTTAGATAAAATGTATGTTTTTTTGCATGTGTGTATAAATTTTAAAGAAGGTTGGTGTGTGTATGTGTTTGTGTGTGTAAGTATAATAAAAAGTTGTGTGTGTATGACGTTACCTGCAGGTGGGGTAGCGATAGGAGTGGCGGCAGCGGCAGTAGCGGCAGCCACGAGCGCCGCGTCATGCTCGGCGTCAGTATGTTGCGGTGGGGGCTGGTAAAGGAACCGTTGGTTGCCCTGAGCAACCACGTGACGCCTTTCACCACGCCAGTGCTGGAACCGCGCTAGTCTCTCCGTGTCAGGGCGTTGCCAAGTGGTCGTTCTAGAGTTGTGATCGACGTAGTAGACCCGACCACGCGCGTCGCGTCTCACCTCCCAACCGGTGGGAAGCGGCTGCGGACGTTCCCACGACGTCGAACGGGTGTTGTGGTCCACGTAGTAACTGCGGCGAAAGCTTTTATAAGTGCTTGCTTTTGTCAAGTCGCATCAAGGCCGCGGTGCAACACGTGTAAGTTATTGCAGTTGTCAAGTCAATAGACTACTTTACATTGAAATTAAGAGGAAAATTTTTAAATAACAACAGGTTTTGTTACTAAAATGTACTAATGTATTAAAATGTGAGTCATAGGTATTGTACCGTATTGTTAAATGGTTGCTAATCGGCTTTCTAGACAGTTTACTGTAGATTTAGATACACCACAGCTATCCAGCAGGATAGTAGTGTCGATTCTGTTGATGCCTGATCCTCTTTAGATATCTTAGAGCCTGGAGATCTGAGAGAATGTCTGCGTACTTGGGGAATCTTGATCCTGTTTATATTTACTCACCGTCGTCCATATACATCATATCGCATCTCCCAGCCGGACGGCAAGGGTTCCTCTGCAGCGGGCGGGCTAGCTGTGCCGGCGGCCGGGGGCTGCGCGGCGGCCTCGGGCAACGCTGGGGGCTCCTGGTGCGACGGACCGGCCTCCGCCACATTGTGAGCACCGTGGGCTGCGCCGTTGCTCATCGGCGGCGGGCCAGGCGGAGGCTACACAGAAAACACAGAGTCAATGGATCACCAAACGCCAAAGAATAGGGAAATCGTTCCAGCACAAATAAACAATCATAATATCGCTGACGACAAAATGATATAACCAACAAGCAAAGAGGTTTGACGTCAGGCAAGCGGTTGTAAAACACCCCAAACCAAATCCAATTACAATATGTTTATCTACATGTTGTGCTGACCCCACGTGAAGTGGGATAAGGTGAAAGAAGAATATGAGCCACACGAACTTAAATACTTTTAAATAATCCAAAACTCACTCTCAATGACTGTGATCGCAGCATTGATCTCATCATCTCCGGGTTATTGCGCATCCGAATCCTGGCCCGAACCCCCTCATTGAGCGGAGTCTGCGCACTACTAGCTTCCCCCAGGAGTTCGCGGGATTGCAACAAGCTAGCAGGGTCAATCCTGAGTCCATCCAACAATATCACCAATTCTGCTGATTTCACCTCTGTTGTGGATGTGCTCGAATTTTCGTGGGATACCGACTTCATCATGTCTACAAAATTGTATTAAAGTGATATTAAAAATTAATGTAATTATTAATTGCATGTTGCAATGAAATATCAAATGTCCAAGTTCCAATACATGCAGTATCTAACCAAGATGACTCATCATCCTCAACCAGCATCCTAGAGTGAGTCAACGCCTTTGCTCAGTTGATAAAACGAATGACATTAAAAGCTATGAAATGAAATAAACAAATAACAGTCAAATAGTCCTGATCTCACACTAAGATTCACTGTGGGTGAGTATCAGAAACCCGGAATAAATTTAACAGAACAAAAAAATATTTTAAATGAGATTATTATAGCTTGCAGTTCACTTACCAATTGATAATTCCACATTCTCACATTTCCCATTGAAGTAGAGAAGTATTTTTAACAGATTGATCTTTTTCTCCCCAATAATGTTATCTTTTCTAAAGCTGTGGTAGTCAGCCAGGCGGAACAGTAGCTGAGACTGGGGCGTTACAAGCACCGTGAGGTCTTCCTTCCATTTTGGGTGCAATGTACTTTTTATCACTTCTGTTTTTCTCGAAACATTATTATCTATAACCACTTGTAAATAGGGGTTCGGCCTAAACAATCCTGTATTTTTTATTGTAGCTGATTCAACTGCAAAAAAGATTTAGATTAGGAAAGAGTAGAAAAAAAAACTCAACTGTAATCATATGCTTGGTAAAGATTCTTTTACATTAATCAGATGCTTAATATTACATTTAAGGAGGATTTCTTTGGAGGGTGCTAATAGAAATGCCCCAATAATGTTTTAAGCGTGGTGTAGCATTACCTGTAAGACTGAGTTGATGATATGTTGTGAGAGAAATAGGAGCAGTGAGTGTCTGGTTGTCAGTCATAATGATTATTTGACTTAATTCTTAGGAAGGCATAATAGGTTCACAAGTACATCACTGGGGAAACATAACACCTGAAAAGTCAAATTAGTAATTAGTTGTGCAGTCAACTTATTGTCAACACAATCACATTTTTGAACAATATGGTAAAATGCAAAAATGTATTAATTATGTTAACAACAGTGAGTACCAAGGTGCATTACAAAATATTGTATCTCTTATAGTGTTGAATGTTGTATAATAGAGAAAGTAATAAGCATTTATTCACCCCCCATAAAGATCATTGAGATAGGTAGAAGTGTTGAAAAGTATTGCGTGAGCCCAAAAATTCGCAGACTAGTCATAGTCAGTGAAATGATGAAGATCGGTAAATAGATTTATATTGTTAAGTAGAGTTTCAAGTTAATGTAGAGCAATTAGGTACCCAATAAAATTGAACAGGATAACTGATACACAAAATGACCTTCTTTCTTCTAACAAATTGATGCTGGATTATTAGTGATAAGGATATCCAAAAAGTGCCTCATCTATTCCTTATGAATCAAGGGCAGATTTGTCTACATATCTACCTAAATTTTAATAAATCTAGTAATTCTGTTTTTTTATATACCTAATCTTATTACAACAAAAAAATCTAGGTTCTAGATTGTCTACATCAATCATCAAAGTTATCAACGTACCTACCACAAATGTTACTTGTAACTAAATCAATTTTACACAATTTTAAATGTCTCTGAATGTTGAATTTATTTTGTTCTTACGCAGCTAAATAATGTATATTGATCCATGTCTGTTTACGAAGTTTAAAATAAAATTTATCGAAGACTTTGTTTCCAGTGTTTTCTTTTTATACCTACTATGTTTTGTAATTTAGGCAACTTACTTCTGTTGGGATTCGGGTAGTGTTACAAGGTATCCTTCGCAACAATTCTTCAAATTATCTCATTATCTTGCCTCTTATCTAGCTAAAAGGAAGTAGTCAAATAAATAGCACTACACCGTCATAGGTATTCGCGATAATTTACTTTTTCACGAAACACGACGCAAGAGATCCACAATAGCAAAACACAATAGAAAACAAACACCGTACCCAATGAATCCTTGAATTTCAGATCACAGAACTATCTAGTTGAAAAAATAAACGTACTTTTATGTTTCATTTCATTGATTTCGACATTTTCGACTGACTCGGAAAAATTAGTCTTTCTTCTTCTTTCTTTTACAAAAAAAAACTAGACTCGATGACAAAACGTCACATCTAATGTCAGAGAATTCTATTCAGAGTTGCTAACGAAAAAAAGTTGTCGGCCGTGTTACGCTAGTTAAAAAAACCGTGTTTTAATTTTAATGGGGATTAGAAAGGAAAATATGCAGTCGGCCGCGTAGCATCAAGTAAAAATAAGGAAGTAGTGCAATAAATAATAAAATCTATGGCTTTTACGCCATAGATTTTATTATTTATTGCATTATTTACATGGTAATTTAGTAGCGTTGGCAATACTGGTTCCGTTCTACCTATAGACAGCACACACTTACACGGCTAAGGCTGGGAATAGACGTCCGACTTAGTTTCCAATTGTCTGATCAGAATCAGACTATCGGCTCGTATTCACTCGATACACATCCGATTCTTGCGTCAGACTTCTTTCTGAACTAAGAACTCAACTCAGTCGTTCTCGAGCTGCGCTTTCATGCGCATTGCGCAAACGTCCTACCAAGCCAAATCTTTCATTTGCTGATCGTGATATCGATTTTTCTGTTCGAAAAGTTTATATTAAGCGCATCAAAAACACGTGTTCAAAACGGTGAAGGAAAACATCGTGAGGGAGCCTGTTAGTATTCTTATAAGCGGCGACGGGCTTGCAACCTGTCACGTATGGAATGCTAACTCTGCAAAATGTGGGCATGTGCCAAATATAGTGTTTGCCTCTGAATACCTCCACTAGACTTGTTCAAGGATCTAATCGTATGTCTAGCGTACATGGGGATTACAGTCGTGATGCTATTTAAATGTTATTTTTATAACAAGCTGATAGATTTCGATGTCGAAAATTTCCGCCATATCGCCCGAACTGCAACCATGCCATGCATCCATTCAGTGTCACGCTAAAGAATCAACTGACAAATCGGAAGGAGGAATCGGATGTCTATTATATAATCTATGTACAAAAGTATGCAGACCGCACCTTCAGACAACCGGATTGGCAATCAAATCGTAAACAACTTGGCGCTGTTTCCGACTCGGACGTCTGATCCGACTATCGGATCGGGAGTGTATTGGTGTCCTAACAACAAAATGTATGGCACGAGTGCATTCCGATAGTCTGATCAGACAATCGGGTCGGACTCTCGGATGAAAAATCGGACGTCTATTCCCAGCCTAAAAAATACATGACATACAAAATACATACATCAGTTTTGACAGTTTTCAACTATTGCAGCTTGCAGCACAGCACCCACACACACACACTAATAATTTCACCCGACATAACAACACGAAAAATTGATTTTTGGTTCCGTTCCGTCCGTCCGTAGTTTTCATTTAGATTTTTTGTACTGGCTGGACGAATTCACAAAGTACAGTGCCTTGTTTAATACTCTATGTAAGTGTACAAGTGTAGTGTCTAGTGTAGTGGTTGGTGCCGTTGGTGAAGGGAACAGTACAGTCAGTATGGATGGGCCTACATGTTTTATTATTTACAGCAGCAGCAAAGCTTACTTTTATTTTATAAACCAGTCACAATGTAGTAATATCTTACTTGCTAAATAGCAGCTATGCTGTAAAAGTAAACCTGTAGTCAACAAAGTGTTTTTTCAATATACCTAATCAATTTTCTGGTCAAACTGATGGAACACAATGAAATGTATTTAGTCTTTGATTATAAACTCTTATTCAAAGATTACAGAATGTAAACATTGTTTTATCAGCTAACTATCTGCACGAATTTAACTATCTTTACCTACTAGTATCTAGGTAGGTTGGTTTTGTGTAGGCAGGTATTACAAACAAAGTAGCTACAGACCTTGGAAATTAATGATTATGATGTAAAGTTTCACATTCACAAAACATAATTCCAACATCAAGTTGAAATTTGAACACTTTATTTTCTAAAAATCTAGCAGTAAAATTACTTTACTTGTGTTATTGACATGTTTATTTTTAAATTTCCAGGCAATCATCCTTTTGAAATAAATACTAGAGCTAATAATGAGTCCTGTGGAGAGTGCTCCTATGGCCGTATTGAACAGTGTGGATGATTATGTTGAATTGCTGTATGATGACATTCCAGAAAAAATTAAGGGTTCTGCACTAATCCTGCAACTTGCTAGAAATCCTGATAACTTATTGGAATTAGCCAGAAATGGTAATTTTATTTATTTTATTTTTATAATTTTGGGAAAACTTACAGATATTGCATGTAATGTTTACAATAAAACTAATTAAAAGTTACCAAATAATGTATTGTAAATGCTTTAATATTATGTAATGTGTTGTGGTTTCAAAATACTGTGTAACGAAGCAATCATCACTACTGAGTGATGAATGAAATGAATGCAATAAGCTAAAAAATTTAATGTACATTTCAGAAGCGTTACTCAGTGCTCTTTCACGAGTTCTTAGAGAAGAATGGAAAAGAAGTATTGAGTTAAGCACAAACATAGTCTATACATTTTTTTGCTTCTCTACATACAATGAATTCCATCCTGTGATAATCCAATACAAGATTGGGTCTTTGTGTATGGATGTCATAGATTACGAACTGAAGAGATATGATCAATGGAAGGAAAAAGTAGAAGGAAAGAAGCAGCTACTTACACCTGATAAGGTATGTGATAGGAAGAAATAGAAAAAACTTTAATTATGGCAAGCATTTTGCAAATAGAAAGTTGACAGAACTTATCATTATAACTAAAACTTAACTTATCCGCAAGTGAAATGCTACAAATTGGGGACCAACTCAGCATTTGTTGTGTTATGCATAAACATTACACAACACTGATCTTCCGTCGTAACCAAAGTGTGTCCAAATAATATAAAAACAATTAGAAAGGTAACTCGTGTCTTACAGTAAAAAACTACTATTTATGAAATACTATCAATGCTGATCCAATTTTTAATCTAGAGCAGGTTACAAGTTTAAGCTTGTTAGTGATTTGTGGAACCGCCAGACATTAGTCTCATATAAAAATATAGTATTACAAACAATTTATAAGTTATATAAGAGCATTAACTCACACCCACCTTAGGAATATCCTGTGTTAGTAGTTATACCATGCTCCTTCACACTATTTAAAATACTTTCTGTCTATTTTAAACAGGCGAATTCATAGGCTTTTTTTTAATTTCAGAGTGAATTACCAAAGAGTCGCATCCCAGAGCCCAAGCGCCGTCCTAAGTCAGGAACATGGGCAGTGGCCGATGTAACCATGCAGAAGTCTAGATCCCTTGTATCCAGTTACCATGAAGACCTCTGCAGTGCTTCTGATGAGTGCTTGTCTAAAAATGATGAAGAGCAAATGAAAAGAAAACTTAGAACCTTATCTAAGAGACAAGAACAACTGCTCAGAGTAGCTTTCTACATGTTACTGAACATAGCAGATAATGTAAAGGTTGAAGAGAAAATGCATAGAAAAGACATTGTTGGTCTGCTCATTGGAGCTATGGAGAGACATTCCAATATAGACCTACTTATTCTAATAGTTTCATTCTTGCAAAAGCTATCTATTTTTGTTGAGAATAAAAACAGCATGGGATCTAGAGGAGTTATCGAAAAGTTGGCTCCCTTGCTCGACTCTGCCAATGCGGATCTAGTAAATGTTACACTCAAGCTATTGTTTAATCTGACTTTTGACACAAAACTGCGTAACAAAATGATCAAAATTGGTCTTTTGCCTAAATTGATCCAATTTACAAGTAAGTAATTTTGAACTATACCAAATCTTATTTCTAGCTTAGCAAATGACATTTAACTCATTAAAACTTGAACATTAATTCTTCAGGTGATGACAAACACATCAACCTGGCAATGAAAATACTCTACCACTTGAGCATGGACGATAGAGTCAAAGTAATGTTTACACAATCTGACTGTGTCAAACTGGTAAGAGTAGTAGCTTGCAAATTGTTTTTTTGTCTGCATTTGAATGACTTGAAGATCATCTTTTAGTCTATCAAAATCTGTCATGTATAGAATACTACTACAAAATGTGGGCAAGTGCCAAATATAATGTTTGGACGTGCCTTTGACTACCTCCATTAGACATCTTCAAGGACCTGAGCACCTGGAGATCTGAGAGTATGCCTAGTCTACCGTACTTGGGATTATAGTCGTGACCCTATTTACTTCATTTTTCTAAAAAAATAATTCTAAATCTTACGAATATTTTCAGTTAACCGACATGCTTCTTCTAAACGTTAATGCTGAGACCAGCGGTAGCGGTCCAGGTGCCACCGATGTCCTATTAGCTCTTTGCATCAACCTGGCGTGGTGTGAACGTGCAGCTAATCAAATGGCGGGTGAAGGGCGTCTGAGGGAGCTCCTTGGTAGAGCGTTCCGTCACCGCAACACTATGCTTATAAAATTAGTGCGAAACCTATCTCATCATCCACAAAACAAACCACTTTTTGTTGTGAGTTATACCTATACTTTAACTACCCATACATTTGTTTCTATTGGGGCCTATTATTTCAAAACTCAGTATGTACTTATCCTAATGGTTAATATTTACAGGAGTTTGTTGGGGACATTGCTGGAGCTGTGACCACTGGTGAATCATCTGAAGAGTTCCTGGTTGAATGTATGGGAACACTCAGTAATATTTTGGATTCCAACACCAACATTGACATATTTGCTGTTGTGGAGAGATACAGTTTGGTATCATGCATTATGAAGATTTTAGATCCAGGTAAGAAAAAAACAAAAAGGAACCTATATGCTACTCCACACAACATTATTGGGCGTTGGTTAGGTATTTAGACCATTCCTGAAAACTAAAAACATTAGTAAAGCTATCCCTATTAATGGCTTAGATTAGGTGAAAGAAAAATAAGTAAAAAATACTTTCGCATTATTGATACCAGTTGAACAAGTTAGTACCATATCAACAAAGACTATTATAATAGCTTCTGCAAGGATTTTTTCTCATTTTTTTACCCTCCTCTTTTCAAGGGTCATCCATCATGCATAACGGAGCAAAATTTATAAAATGAACCTATCAACATACATCATAATTATTTCTTATTTTTATTAATTTCATCAAAATTACAAAGATTTCTGTGAAACGTCTTAGGAGTTAGGTGAAGCTACACCTGTTTCTCCATATCTCCACAATGCCCCAATAAATGCCCTTAAGGCGCTCCCAGTCGACGATTGTTTTTGTTCGAAACGAAAAAATAAATACTTCTGAACAAGTCACATCTCCTATTTTATAATGTATAGTATATGTGAATAAAGATGTACCCATCTTTAATCACTTCGATAAATAATCCTACCGACCGGTGCAATGACGACAAACACACGTCGGCGCGTGGTCCGCCTTCGCTTTTCGAATAAATTAATGATATAAATTTTGTATAATTACTTATCAAAAATCTATTCTAATAGAAATCTAGATCTACATATTACCTATCTTTAACAATAAATCACGAGTTGATTTTAATAGTAGGTATATAAAATATTTCGATCATAAATTCTAAAACGTATCATTTTGAAATAATATCTTTATCGTGAAAAGTTTCTGCTATTATGTTTTCAGCTTAATAGAAATCTAGGTAGGAACCTGAAGTAATATACTTATAAAAATAGGAGATGTGGCTTGTTCAGAAGTATTTCTTTTTTCGTTTCGAAAAAGAGCAATCGTCGACTGGGAGCCCCTTAAACGATACCATGCTATGAAGTCTCATACATTATTTTAAAATTCCAAAAACGACTATCTTTTAGAACGTAGCCGCGACCCCGAACTATCTCTGGAAGGCGTAGTATTAGCGGGCGCGATTTGCGCTGAGCCACGCTCCGCCACGGCTTTGGCAGCGGCTGGTGGCGGCGCAGCACTAGTGGCGTTACTGCGCTTGCGCCAGGCGGACGACGAACACGTTCTGCAGACGGTGTTCGCATTCCGTCAGATGCTGTCGCATCCCTCCGCGGCGGAATGCCTCGTCTCCAATACAGGTGGGATTATCTTTATATACAGTCGTGGTCAACTAATTAGGGACATGCAAGATAGTGAAGAACAATAACCGGTTATGTACATACAAATATAAAACCCTATTGATTTCTCAGTAACTATTATTTGCATAATTTGGTCCGATTATTATGCTTTAAATGGCTGTAAATAAAAGAATAAATAAATAGAAAAAAATATTTAATATCAAAGGTTGAACATGTATTCAATTTTAAGGTATAATTCTGTAGCTGGACATTTAATTAAGGACAGTAAACTATAATGAAAAATAGAGTTAAACAAAACTAATAATCTGCAGTATTATAATATCTTTAACAGCTCCATTTTATTACGTGTAAAACCAGTACCCAGTAGCAAAACCTTTGTTAGTAATTACCGCTTGACACCGATGTGGCATAGACATTATCAGTTTCTGGCATGTTTCGACAGGAATGTTTGCCCATGCCTCACAAAAAGCTTCATTAAGTTCATCTAAAGTTGTGGTACGATAAGTGGCTACTTTTTTCTTGATTTCGTGCCAAAGGTGCTCGATTGGGTTAAGGTCCGGGCTATTTGCTGGCCAATCTAGCACCGATACTGACTGACTGGTAAGAAACGACTTGACTGAACGGGCGGTATGTTTCGGGTCGTTATCATGCTGAAACGTCCATATAATAGGGAGATGCTCCTCAGCATAGGGAAGCATCGTTTCCTCCAATATTGCCTTGTATTGATGTTGGTCTAAGTTACCCTGAACTTTCCTCACAGGTCCCACTCCACGTCCAGAAAATGAACCCCACATTTTAATGTTTCCACCGCCATGTTTCACCTGCTTTTTTGTGAATCTTGGATTCATTTCCGCTTTTACTGGACGCCGTACGTATTGCCTTCCATCTGAAGAAATCAAATTAACCTTGGTCTCGTCAGAGAATAATACATGTTGCCATTGGGCGTAGGTCCAATGTCCATATTTACGTGCAAACGCCAAACGAGCATTTCTATGTTCTTTCTTCAACAACGGTACTTTGCGAGCCACTCTTCCGAACAACCCTGCTTCTACCAGACGTCGTCGAACGGTCCTCGCTGAGACACCAGCTCTTTCGTCTGTCCCAAACACTTCGTGTTTAATTAAAATAGAGCCTAGAAACGGATCTTTCTTAGCTAACCTGGTTATCATTCTATCTTCTTGCGGAGTTGTTTTTCTCGATCTTTTTGTTCTGGGCACATTTAAATCTGTGTTATTGCGTCTGACATGTTGCACTGCATTGTATACCATAGTTTTTGAACAATTTAAATGTTCTGCTATCCTTCGGTATGGCCAACCATGCTCGACAACAAACTTCATGATAATTTTTCGTAGTGTTGGATCGCAACTTTTATTTTTACCCATTTTTCTTCAAAATATTTTTAATGTTTAAATGACTAATTAAATGGCCAGCCAGCATTATTTAACAGGCCTATTTATATTTGACAGGCCTCACAGCTCAGTTGGTAGTAACTCTGCCTTCTGTGCTGTAGGTTGTGGGTTCGATCCCCACCCAGGACAAATATTTGTGTGATGAACATAGATGTTTGTTCTGTGTCTGGGTGTTAATATGTATAATAAGTATGTATTTACAAAAAAAAAAGTATATATAAGTATTCTATCAGTTATCTGGTTCCCATAATCATCTAGTCCCAAACAAGCTTTGCTTAGTTTGGGACTAGATGGCGCTGTGTGTAAAGTCCGCCAATATTTATTTATTTATTATTTATTTATTTGAACAAATAGCACTACGATAATCTATCAGCTATACTGTAAAGAGGTTTAATGTTTAAGAAGTTGTTATTGTTTGTATAATCGGGCACATAAATGACTAATTATACTTACATGTAAGAGATATGGAATATGGTTTAGACTCGTTGGAAAATAAAAAATAAATTCACAATTCGGTTTAAGGGGCTCTCAGTCGACGATTGCTCTTTTTCCAAACGAAAAATAAAATACTTCTGAACAAGCCACATCTCCTATTTTTATAAGTATATTACTTCAGGTTCCTACCTACATTTCTATTAAGCTGAAAACATAATAGCAGAAACTTTTCACGATAAAAATATTATTTCTAAATGATACGTTTTAGAATTTATGATCGAAATATTTTATATACCTACTATTAAAATCAACTTGTGATTTATTGTTAAAGATAGGTAATATGTAGATCTACAATTCTATTAGAATAGATTTTTGATAAGTAATTATACATAATTTATATCATTAATTTATTCGAAAAGCTAAGGCGGAGCACGCATCGCCCATGGCTTAGTCAGTAGTCAGTACCCCTGTGACTACTGTCAGAGACAGACGTGTGTTTGACGTCATTGCAGCGGTCGGAAAGATTATTTACGAATTGAAAAAAGATGGGTAATATTTCAAAAAAAAAAAAACAAAAAGAGATAATGGTTACGTACCCTAAGAAAACATGCTAAAAATATAAGAGAAATAAAACAGTAAGTAAACCTTCCTATTTTATCAATTTTACCTATCTACGTTATCTTTGATAATCTTGTGAAAAATATTAGGCAAAGAAAACAGTAAGTACTTACATAACTACATACTTTATCATACATACATACATTTATACATAAAATCACGCCTGTTTCCCAAAGGGGTAGGCAGAGATCACGGCTTTTCACTTGCTACGATCCTGACATACTTCTTTAGCATTCACTCTCATCACATTCCTCATGCATGCTCGTCGGTTTAGAGTACTCTTGACCCGGCTTTTTTTCAAAACGTTTCCAATATGGTCCAGGAAAATACGCCGAGGTCTTCCTCTTCCAACGCTCCCTTTCACACTCGCCTTATATACCTGTTTTGTCAATATCTTTCTTCATTCATTCTCTCCACATGCCCAAACCATCTAATCATCCCTTTCTCAATCCTCTTTCACTTCACAACGTTTTCTTGGATAAATTGTAGGGAAAAATTCTGGAAAAAATCTGGAACGACCAGTCGGATTTGCGTATAACTTTCTCGAAGGATGATAGTTCAGCATCATCACTAACACTTCTAACCATAGCAAAACCCGCAGTTGAACAAAATAGGTACGTATGAATAATAATATATTCAGCGGGTTATATAAATCCCAAGATTTTAGTAAGAATCGGTTCAATGATCCTGTCATTTTTGTTACATAATGTTCAAAGAACATGGCGCATACATAACAGACTACGTTTTGGTGGCTGATTGTGTTCTAATATTACCTATTACCCGCCACTCTGTGACACAGAGCAGAGTCCCGCCAACCGCCGAACACGCAAGTTTTTTAAAAAAATTACTTTGACAGACAAAGAGTTTTTACTTCCTATTCTACCAAGGAGTATTAATGCCACCTGCTTTATTACGTAGGGATAGTTCATCACTACATAGTACCTATAAAACAAAGTCGCTTTCTCTGTCCCTATATCCCTATGTATGCTTAAATCTTTAAAACTACGCAAAGGATTTTGATGCGGTTTTTTTTTATTGATAGAGTGATTCATGAGGAAGGTTTTTATGTATAATACATGCTTAATATAGTAGAGAAATACTGATAATTTTAGAGGTTTCTAATGTGATGTCGTAAATAAACACATTTTTTGCGCTTACATTGCAAACGCTGGCTGAACCCCGCGAGATATATCAAAATAATGTACCTACACAGTCGCTGCTTAAATACTAAACGGTCATATTTCAAAATTTCTGTTTTTTCAGGAGAGCCAATCAAAGTTTTAAAAAAATATTTTTTTAATTTCTGAGAAATTTTTGGATCACTAGAAGCGTAATTTTAAGCTGTATCTATCTATATTTTTCGTTTTGCTGTAACTTTAACCTATTGGCGTAAAATACCACATGTGTCCCTTTTGCATATAAAAAAATATTTAAACGTAAATTAAAGTTATCGATAAAAGGCCACATATTATACAAAAATAAGAGTTTTCTTTAGATTTTTCCTTCACTTCTTCGTCTGATGTAAAAAACCTATTAATAAAACAAATATTATACAATATCGAAAGCATGCTAATATTTTTTTTTGATAATACTAAAAATAATTCGCTATTTATTTAAAAAACCAAAAACTATTTTTATACAAAGTTATTGGGGCAAAATAAGAGGTAATTTAATGTTGATCTCTAAACTGAGTTCAACATTATTACTAGCTACACAAAAATAATAATAAAGTCACTATAAAGGCTTCATAAATCTATTTAACTACAAGTATATAAGTGTTTAATAATTAATAAAACTATATATTTTCTGCTAAATCTGTCTTTCTAAAAATCAATGAGTACCTAAATCACAACCCAGTTGTTATTAACTCAAACATATTAATCACTTCGTCATCTTTATAATTTCAGCCATAGAACATTCCATTGCTAAACATTAGCCTTCTTCGTAAAATCAATTCTAATGATCTATTTCGTGCAGTGTGCACCCAATGCCTCCCAGCAACCTTTATCAGGTCATCTTTCCATTCATTCTACCCAACGACCATCAGTTCTTTAAGCCATGTACCTACCCCGCTCACAGCCGCGTCAACTAGCTACTCCTCTTGGGTATGTCGGTGACTTTAGTTCGTATACGGATATAATAACATCTCCGTCTAACGCTTCTCTTCAAAGAAATCGCTTTCGTACACTGCTCCTGCACCCGGACTGACACGGTGGCGTTGTTGTACAAGCATTTCAACACTACAATGTATTGGTAGTCAATACGGCACCGCTGGAATAACCATAGCTTTACACAGGTTTCTACTGAATTAAATTATTTTTCGTAGTCTAGAAACGCTAAACATAACGACCGATTATTAGATAGATTATTATCTCTATTAATAAGCTTATAAATTTAGCGTATTACATCGCTTTAAATTATGTTAATATTTTCTTAATAAGTTCTTTGATTATTTCAAATTTGTTTTATCTTGAATAGTAGGTACAGTAATTTCCAACAGTAAGAGATTCCAAGTCAAAAATGTCGCCATGTTTAATTTTTTTGACATAATAACCAAGAAATGGCATTTATGTCTTATAAATTATATTAGAATTCACGTAAAAATAATATTCTACGCAAACGCATTTCGAAATGTGGTACTTATGTATAAAAAGCAATATTTTAACGAACTAAAATTATTATTCAAAACAAACGCATTTGAAATGTGTATAGAAAACAATATTGTACTAATATACATTTTATATTCAAAGCCGACGCATTCTAAAATGTGGCACCTTTGTTTAATAAATAGTATTATACATACGTTTATTTTATACTCGATACGGACACATTCTAAAAAATGGCACTTTTGAATATAAATTTTAATTAAAAAACCGGTAGTTTTTTGAAATGTGGCCCTTTTGCATATAAGCTATGCGCGCTTCTGTCAAAAATCAAGTCGCAATTGATAAAATGGCAGTTTAGCTCTGAAGTTTGCCTGCAAAGTGCAAAAATGCTAAACAGACACTTGTATGTTTTAGTTATTTATAGTGCTATAATTAAAAGGATCAAATTTTTATTATATAAAATGACCATTTTAGATCACGTTTTTGCACTAAAAACGATTTTCACATTTTTTGATTTGTGACACTTTAGTATTTAAGCAGCGACCTGTACTACAGTAATTGTAAACGTCTACAAAAACGTCTGACTTCATCATCAGAACAGCTCGCTGTCACCATATTATTGTATTGTGACCAGAACTAAAAGATGCAAAATCTCAGCTCAATCGGAAATGGTCGAAAAATAACTTGCAATTATTGAAAGTTACAAAAAAACAAACAAACATTATACTAACAGAGCTAGTCGATAATAAAACTTGTACAAAAGGACAGTTTTTATTCTGGGAAAAATAAGTTGTGGATTTTTACCATCATATTAAAAATTATTCAAACGCTAGAGCTTGGGCTGCGACACAGATTGGAAAATAGTTATTACGAGCGGTGGACTACATGTTTCAAAGCGGCGTTGCCGCTCTGTACTTTTGCGTCACGCGGCTACAGGCGACGTTGCCAGCTCTCCAAGCGGGAGAGAGCTTATGACAGTTATTGGGATTTCTGGATATATGCAATTTTCGTAAAATTGACTTCCCTTGACTTTTCGATTGGTCGATACATTTTTGTCGGTTTTTTTTTTAGTTTTTAACGTAGGGTGAGAGCGATGGTTGTGGGCACTATAACAACATTTTGAATTTCAAATAAACAGTTTATATTGAAAAACTGATTATAACGACGATTTTTAAACAACATAGAATAGCAAGGGTTTTTTAACAGCGATATTTATTTATTAATTATTCATATTTAAGTAAATAGACAAAACGGGAAATATTTAGTTGTGATCAATCAAATCTAGAGGTATAACGCATCACAACTATCACTAATCAAAACAAGCCATATACAAAGAATTGTATTAACTATAGATTTACTATATATATATATATATATACTACTATATACTATAGAGCCTACCCGGGCTGCGAGCGCCCGCACTGCGCCTGCGACAGTTACAGCCGCACCTTCAGCACCTGCATCTTTTCGCATGGACATTGGCCAAGAATACGATAACGTCACGCAACGCGCGAAGCCCCGAAGCCAATGCCACTGCCTCTCTGCTGACATTATCCGTGAAATTATAAGGGAGGAACTAGACAGGAAATTCACTTCACAAGTCAAAGACATTCAATCTAAATTGTCTATAATAGAAGTTTCTCTTCGATCTTACCCGTCGCGTACACCAGATGGAGCAGCTATCCCGTGCTGAAAATTTGGAGATACAGTGCATCCCAGATACAGTGCATCGCACTTTGATCGTAAATAAAAGTGCGTATTTCCGACCGAAGGTTTTTAAAAACGCGGGCGGGCGGTCTCTAGCCGATGACGTCACACCCCGTCACGACCGCGATCGCGACGCTCAGTTTTGTTTCGATCGTAATATCTTCTGAATGGAATGTCCGATTAATAAAAAAGCTGACCAATATCAGACATGATAACCATACCTTCGTATAAATCCTTATCCAAATAAATCATTTCATATTGAAAACTGTTTCAATACCAATATACCTATAACTTTTTGAATTACTCAAATCGGACATTCCATTCAGAAGATATTACGATCGACACAAAACTAAGCGCCGAGACCCGCGTCGCGGTCGCGGTCGTGACGATGTGACGTCATAGTGTAAGCGCTAATCTTAGAAATTCAAAAACCGGCCAAGTGCGAATCGGACTCGCGCACGAAGGGTTCCGTACCATTATCTATAAAAAACAGCAAATAAACACGTTTGTTGTATGGGAGCCCCATTTAGATATTTATTTTATTCTGTTTTTAGTATTTGTTGTTATAGCGGCAACCGAAATACATAATCTGTGAAAATTTCAACTGTCTAGCTATCACGGTTCATGAGATACAGCCCTGTGACAGACAGACAGACGGACAGACGGACAGCGAAGTCTTAGTAATAGGGTCCCGTTTTTACCCTTTGGGTACGGAACCCTAAAAAAGGGCTTCAACTTCTCGTCGTTATAAGTATAGGTACCGCCTATCATGTTTTACAATTCTTTTTTGTTTGAGTTCCGGTGTAAAAACATGAAGATATGGTTTTGTTTAGGAAACAATCTAAAATAAATTTAAAACCAATATAGCATTGAATACTGACCATTAATTAAAAATTTTTAGGAGTGACTACAATATTCACTTCATTCTGGGATGTTCCCAAAGATTCTCCGGAGAAAGCTGTGTTACTTATAAGGAAAACTGAAACTATTCAATGAAAACAAGCCTGGTGGAACAGCTGGATAATAGAAATTAGTTTGTAAACATGAAAATAAACCAGAATATTGATTATTAACACTTTATTACTTCATTTCCTTTCTAATCACATAAAGTTATCATCGCTTCTCATGGTTTTTTACAGCCAGCTAAGTAGGTAGGTATACCGGATTGAGACAATGTAGGTTGTAGGGTTTTTTTTATCCAATCTAAGTTATGTTTCAGAGTATAATAGAAGCACAATAATATAACAATATCATACATATTATAAAAACACAAAAAGTCAGAGCTCTTTTTTCATGGTGCTTCCCTATGTAGACTATTTTTGTTCAAAAGCCCGATGAATACATCCATAAACTTTCTATAGACCCGGAGCACATAATATGACTTGAAGTTTGTATGATTATAAATCGCAATAAAGTAAATTCCACTGCCTGCAAAGTGAACCCAGAAGACAGTGGAGCAGTACCACGCTGATTACGAGTTTCTTCTCCGCGACAGTGAATCCTTCGTCGACCTTCTGCGAGCCACGGGCTGCCTTCGACCGGCAGACAGTTGAGGCTGGCGGGACACCCAGCGCGTAACTCTTCTTCTGCTCGCTTGGCTTGTGAAACGGTCTCAATATTCGCGTCATTTATTTATGCTGACCGGTGTTGTATGTATGGCATTGGTTGACTCCGCCGCGCCAAGGATTTGCGTTTTGCACTGACTTGACTTTGACATAGGTACATATAAAATGCCGGCTCTGTTTACATAAACATTTGTTCTACTTTTTTTTTATGGAGTCTGTAGTCAGTGTTACCATATTTACCGTTCCGACTTGGCAAATAGAAAATAGAGTTGGACGAGATGCCCAGACAACATTTATTTGCTGTATTTATTTGGTTATTTCATTGATTGCATGTACACAAAGTTTTTGTCTTTGAAAACCCATAAAAAAACATCCTGATTTGCCGCGGCGCGCACCTGATTAACTGACATTGACATAACACATTCCAAGTTTTTATAGTTCATCTGTCAAATCGGCATGTACCTAGCGTACTGACCTCTATTGTATAATAGAGGTCAGTGACCTAGCGAGTTGAGTAGTCACGTATGGAATGCGTAACTACTGCAAAATGTGGGCATGTGCCAAATATAATGTTTGGCCGTGCCTCTAACTACCCCCACCAGATAGTAAAGCCTATTACCAGCCTACGTAGGTACCAGAAACGCGATCTCATAAAAACTGTCGATAATATTTACGATAAGCATACGCCATCTAGAGCTTGCCGTTGTCAACTGTCAGTGTCGTTTCGGCCGCGGTTTTCAGAGCTTACCGCGCCTTAACCAAAGAGTGTCCCTAATTAGTTGACCACGACTGTATATATTATGATTAAAACTTAGAGGACAAAGATTATACATATTATATATCTGCCATCATGCCTAAAGATGTTTCTAAAATTAAAGACAATATAAAATAAGCCTGGTTTGAATCAATAATATCAGCGATAATATATTTCTTACTGCCTGTAGCACTCAGGGATAATTACAGGGATTAGGAATATCCAAACTCTCAACATATACTGTATACTATTACTCTAGTTAATATTAATGGTATAAATTTGCAGTGTGATATTTCAAACTTTCATCGTATTGCAGAAGCACCGGCTTACCTCATAGACTTGATGCAAGATAAAAATGTAGAAATCCGCAAAATGTGCGACACATGCCTGGACGTTATCTCTCAGATGAGGAATGAATGGGCGGTACGAATCAAGGTAAGTTTATATATTTAGATTTTTTTTAATTTTTGTACACTATGACTCCAAGGGGTCCCCAATTGATTTGATCCAATCAAAAATCCGTCTAAACATTTTTCGGATAACTTTAGGTGTAATACTGCTTTCCTGCAACACAGTGAAAACTAAATCAGGAATCAGTGCATCATATTATGTTATCCTATATTTGAATGCAATAAAAACATTTGTTTTTGTATGTTTTATTCTGACATTATTAGTAAGGATAAACTACAGGATTTATTAATTTTGGTGAGGTTTCGATTAGGTAAGAGCCGATGTATCAAACTAAACTCACTACAAAATCTTGAATTTTTTGAATTTTTCAATAGTTTTTCTGTTATTCGGGATGAAGACAAATACAACAAATCAAAAACCATGAAAATCGGTCTAGCAGTTCTCGGGTTATAAGTGTTATAACAAACCCGACTTTGTTTTATATAGTAGAATATATAAGATTGTTTTGTTTATGTTATTTCAGGTGGAGCGTTTCCGCTGCCACAACGGCCAGTGGCTGTCTGTGGTCGAAACGCTTGGCGAAGGTGGTGCGGGGGACTCCACAGACGACCTGCCGCCTTATCTGTCCGCGGAGTACCTTACCACACATCGCCTCGCTACCTCGGGTACACTTACATTAAACCATCTAAATATATTAAAACTCTTGCGTTACTGATTGACTGACAGATCTATTAATGCACAGCCGAACCATTGGTCCACCCATTGAAATTTGTATTATTCCTTGCTGGTATCCTTATTGGTGGTGATTCTGTTGTGTCCAATCTAAACCTAAAATTTCATAAGAAAACGATCGATCTTATTCCTTTTACATTAAAGTCTAAATTACAGTCACAATAAAATGACAGTCCTAAAACTTGGGATATTTTCTTTTCCGTTCTTTATTTTATTTCGCATATTTGACACAATCAAGTGTCATCTTAGTCAACACCAATTTACTAGTCGATTAAATTTAGCTTGACGTTTCTAAATCGATTACGAAAATCTTAAATTTATATAAAACTATTCTAAGTTTTAGAACTGTCACTTTAAGGTTACGCTATTTTAAACTTTAACATAAAAGAAATAAGATTGATAGTTTTTAGGAATTTTAACTTAAGCGTGGCCACAACAGAATAGCCACCATTACCTGAAGTTTATTTTGGTGTGAAGGGGTGCACTAAGAAAGGATTCCCGAAAGTCAACCCTTAAGGATGCAGCGAAAGTTAAAGTCTGTTTGTAAATAACTTTACGTGTCGCGAGGGTCTCTACTAGTCTTACATAATTATATTATCTGACTCTAACTCTATTCTCATCCAACGGTGTTGGTACATGGAGTAAAATCACAATCTCTTAAACTTCTACATGTATGTAGTACCTAATATTATTATTTGTGTTGGCATACTTTAGCTAGTTTATTCGTGACGAAGGTAGATAGGTACACGACACGAGCCGACAACAATACAGCTAGGTTGAATGACAAACTTACTTGTGTACGGCGTACGATTCTATTTATAACAAGTTTTTCAAAAATATTATAATCTTATATAATTTTCAGATTCCCAGACGTCCCTAAACGATGATTCCGATAGCTTTTCCGGTGATGGCGATATTAATAACGGCACAAAAAGGTATATAAATTAATGAAGATAGGGTTATTGGTAGAAAATTATAGTACACGAATCTTTTTACCAGGTCAAGAAAAAAACCAGGTTAGTAGGTTCCGATATCGGTGGCAAGGCCCCAGGGCCATTGCACGTCCACCTGGTTAATGACCTAACACCGGTCCAATTAGGGACTAGTAATCGTGACTACCCTTACAGCTCAGTTGGTAGTAACTCAGCCTTCTGCGCTGTAGGTTATGGGTTCGATTCCCACCAATGAAAAACATGTGCTGAATAGATGTTTGTTGTGTTTGGGTATCTTATGTACAAGAAGTATGTATTCTATCAGTAACCATACCATATAGTACATCTTTGCTTAATTTGGGGCTAGATGGCGATGTGTGTAATGTCCACCAATAATTTTATTTATTTATTAAGTAATACGACAAGGCTAGCATAACAATATTTTGTAAAATGTATGCACCATATAATTTAAACTTTTTACAGACACAATGGACTCACGCTCGAGTTGTACGGATCCACGGATTCGTCTTCGGGAAAGGCTGCAGAAAACGAATGTTTTGTTAGCGATCTCAGTGTATTTTCGTAAAGCGCAAAGTATACCTACCTAGATTGAGTCATTCATTATGAGTGTTGCATCTCATTTAAATAATTTGTTACCAGAATTCCAGTAGGTACTACAGGTACCTACTGACTTTCCCCTAAATGATATTTAATTTTAGTTGTTCTGAAAAATTTACTAATTATATTGTATTAAACTACGGTCTAATTCTGTTAAGGTGGGTATCCACTATGTTCGCGAACCTTTTGCGCTCCGCGCTCCTGCAACCGCTCACATGGAGACGTAACGCGCATGTGCAATAGAAACAGGCATGCTCCACAGTCCTCTTGCGAACTGTGAGCGAACATGTCGTCACCATTAGTGGCTAGTGCAGCATATATTTTATATCATTATCTTCTCGAAAACTACAGAAACCGTCCTCGCTTTTGGGAATCTGACTTTTACAAGAAAAGACGTTCGAATTCATTGGTGTTAGAACTCAGATCTCAGGAATTAAGTGGCCATTATAAAAACTTTATGCGAATGTCTTCATCTAATTTTGAATATTTGTATAATTTGGTTCTGCCAGCAATACAAAAAAAGGACACAACGTTTCGAAATGCTATATCGGCTCAAGATAAATTAGCATTAACGCTACGATTTTTGGCAACAGGTGATAGTTTCACAAGCCTGCAATACTTATTTAAAATCTCAAAACAGGCAATCAGCAAATTTATCCCCGAAGTCTGTCAAGCTATTACCAATGGACTGAAAGACAATGTGAAGGTAAGAAATGTTTTATTGTTAATTTAATCATTTTTACTAACACTATATGGGCAATGCCCGAAATAAATGCTTTTTATTTTTTTATTGTATTTATTAATAAAAGGTTACATACAAATCAAAGTAAAAATAGAAGTAGGTAGGTACAATTAAACGTAGTCACTGATATCAAAAGAATCCCCGCTGTACTGCGATACGTTACTTGGACTGTTTTGACCAATATCAGCTTGAGATGTACTAGGTGTTGCCGGTGAATGTGCTGATGAATAAATCGTATCTTGTGTAGCTGTTTCTGACCGTGTTGTATAATAATTATGGGGCTGACTTGTGTAGTAACCATATTGTTGATTGTTACTAAAATATCCTGCGTCAGCCTTAAATACAATATCACATAAACGCTGTTGTACCAAATTCTTCGTGCGATGATCGTAACTTCTCAATTTACTCTCTAAAAATTTACAAAACGTGCCAATCTCGTCGTCTTGATTTGACTTGGTCGACGCTGATTTTAAAATACCAAATGCATCCTTCAACATGGCTAGTTTTGGATCATATTTGCGTTTTATCGGAGGCCTTGGGGACGCATTTGTCGGAGAAGGAGGCCCATCGGTAGTTTGTACGGTAGACGGTTGGTCGAAAATGGCAGCATTATTATCTTCCTGAAAACCAAACAAGACAGGCTATAAATGTACCTATGTAAACACTTTATTGTACAGTTAGTGACATAATCAAATCTACATACATATTTGTTTTTTTTTTCAGTTGCCGAACAGCCCTGAAGAGTGGTTAAAGATGTCTGATGCCTTTGACGAGTTATGGAATTTTCCTCATTGCATCGGCGCAGTGGATGGAAAACATGTTATTTTACAGGCGCCATTTAACAGTGGTACTGAATTTTACAACTATAAGGGCAATTTCAGTATTGTGTTATTTATTTTGGCCGATGCTCATTACAAGATTAGATTTGTCAATGTCGGTTGTCAGGGCCGAATATCTGATGGTGGAGTATACAAGAATACTAAACTACACTCTTTGATGGTAAGCGGTGAATTGAATTTGCCCACTCCGACACCTTTGGAAGGACGTAGTAAAGATATACCATATTATTTACTAGGTGACTCTGCATTTGCATTGACCGAAAAAATGATGAAACCGTTTCCTGGCCAAACACATGCGAAAGGTACTCTTGAAAGAGTGTTCAACTATCGTTTAAGCAGAGCACGTCGTGTTGTTGAAAACGTTTTTGGTATAATGGCACAAGTCTTCAGAGTTCTAAGGAAACCACTTATGGTAGAACCAGATAAAGCAGCAGTTATAGTAATGACGATCGCTCACTTGCACAACTATTTAAGAGAAGATTCAGATTCTTACTGCTCTCATGTAAGAGAAAGTGATAGTTTAAGAGATGATTATGAAACTTTACAACCATTAAGAAACTGTGCACGTCGGTCTCCTGACAATGCAAAAGAAATAAGAAAGGAATTAGGGGATTATTTTTTAAAGGATGGAGCTATTTCATTTCAAAACAACTATTGACTGTCTTCAGACAGTTAATGTTTTGAAATGATATAGGTACCCTACATTATTAAGTAATAAATTAACAACTCACTGTATTCAATGATTGTCGCGGTTTATCGCGATCCATCAAAAATGTTAATGCTTCAAACGCGAACCAATTACTTCTATATATTTCACCTGCACCTGAAATGTGAAAAATAAAGTAAACAACTCTCCATAGTGTTTTATGTTTTACACCACTTAATAATGCTCATGTTAATTTACCTTTCCCAGTCCCAGTGCTATTCTTTTGTTTTGATTTTTCTCTTCGAAACCCAGAAAGCAGAATTTTCATTTTGTCTTTGCATATTTGCCCCGATATGCCCATACCTCTTCCAATTTCCACCCAGGCGTCTTCTTTTAAATTTTTATTTTTGAAATTCTTATCCTGGGGATCCCACAGCACAGTATAGTTTCGGTACAACTCGATTAGAGTTAAACATTTGTCTTCCGGCCACTCCATATTTAAAACCAAAGAATAGATAATATTTTAAAACCGAGCGTGGAGCGTCAATACACGACACGTACGCACTAACGAGTTATCTTGCTCGCGTCCACGAACAGACTGCGCTCCCCTTTGTGTTCGCTCAAGTTACCGCCACTGGATGGAACGCAGAGTGCGGAGCGCGCAACGTTGCACGCTCCGGGATCGCGAACGTATCCACTATGTGGAGCGGTTGCAGGAGCGCGGAGCGCAAAAGGTTCGCGAACATAATGGATACCCACCTTTAGACATAAAGTCTAAATAACCGTAGAGTGGCAGTCCTAAAATTATGATATTTCTAACTTATGGCTTACGTAATTTAGAATTCAATGTAAACAGAATAAGATTGATGGTATATTCTTATATTTTAGTCAGTTTGTCTACACAGCCGAATTGCCGCCAATGTTTATTCAAAAATAATTACTAATGTTAATGTATGCAATATGTGGCACTTTTAAAACGAAAGTGATTCAAACCAAAAATTATTGCAAAATGTGTTAAATAATACCTATAGGTGCCTATAGGTGCCTATACCTACCTAAGGGTGACCCAAAACTCAACGATAACCTGATACCGGGCGAGATGCCAAATTATACCAGTTCTAAAAAATAAAACTCCTAATAAACAGGAAATTCGTGAGAGGTCACTTCCGTTCTAAAAGTGCAATGTAAATTTAATTAGAAATCACGATATAATTATTTGTTGTTGTGTTGAGCTTTTTTAGTATCCAAATTAAAACAAGTAGTCTAATAAATTCCGTCATGTTTTATTTAGTAAGGGCGCCTTCTAGCCTTCTTGTTACAAATAGAACTAAGAGCAAGTAATAGAGTCCAATACACGTACGTAATGGTGCTAATAATGCTCCTTAGTATAGTACCTACTACAGAGCATATAAGTAGTACCTACCTAACCTATAGATGTGTGGGTGTGGGAGGACTTGCAATTGGTAGGTACACACCTATTACTTAGTTATTGGGCCTTAATTCAAAATTTCAAAACAAGGCATAATAATGGAGAACACAAATGGATCAAAATATTACTATCAAATACACCTAAAATCGGAGCGTAGATCATGTGCATTACATGAGTGTTTATTTCACTTTAATACATGCAGTATTTCCGAAGTTATAACGACGAGAAGTTGAAGCCCTTTTTTGAATTTCTAAGATTACGCGTGCTCACACTATGACGTCACACCCCGTCACGACCGCGACAGCGACGCGGGTCGCGGCGCTCAGTTTTGTTTCGATCGTAATATCTTCTGAATGGAATGTCCGATTTGAGTAATTCACAAAGTTTTCTATTGGTATTGAAACAGTTTTGAATATGAAATGATTTAATTGGATAAGGATTAATACGAAGGTATAGTTATCATGGTCTGATATTGGTCAGCTTTTTTATTAACTTTTAAAATATAAAAAGTGGTTATAGTGACATAACTACAATAGTTGGACAAATAGTATCGCAATGTTTTTTGTAGATATTGATATGTTCTTTATTATTGTATAACATTTATGACAAAAAAAAAATAACACCTTGGGTTACATTATTGTAGTTTTAGTAAGGATCCTTATTTTTTCCTATAATTAATATATAGCCTACTATATTAATCATTTTCTTTAATATTCTTATATAAAAGAAAATATCACTATTTAGTACTATTTACCTATATTCTTATACCTAAAAATAAAAAATTAATAACAAAATTCTCAGTTGGTTGGAAATAATATAGGCCTCCGCTATCTGTCGAGGAGGTTTGGATTTTATAAATATTTTTTTGTTATGTTATTAGGTAGGTTTTTTAATTAATGTACAATGGAGAACACCAACATTTTTTTTAACATGCCAAATTAATCTACAAAAAATTATGAGAAAAACTGTGTTTTAGTTTTTTCATATCTTAAAAAATGCCTGAGATATTTACGATCAAAGTGCGTATTTCCGGCCGAAGGTTTTTAAAAACGCGGGCGGGCGCTCTCTAGCCGATGACGTCACACCCCGGGACGACCGCGACCGCGACGCGGGTTGCGGCTCTTAGTTTTGTTTCGATCGTAATATCTTCTGAATGGAATGTCCGATTTGAGTAATTCGAAAAGTTTTCTATTGGTATTGAAACAGTTTTGAATATGAAATGATTTATTTGGATAAGGATTAATACGAAGGTATAGTTATCATGGTCTGATATTAGTCAGCTTTTTTATTAACTTTAAATTGTAAAAAGTGGTTATAGTGACATAACTACAATAGTTGGATATATAGTATTGCAATGTTTTTTGTAGTTATTGATATGTTCTCTAATATTGTAGAACATTTTTTTTTCTATCTTCAATAGTTTCCGCAGCGTATGCGATGAAAGACATTTTATGACAAAAAATTAACACCTTGGGTTACATTATTGTAGTTTTAGTAAGGATCCATAATTTTTCCTATAATTAATATAGCCTACTATATTAATCATTTTCTTTAATATTCTTATATTAAAGAAAATTTCTCTATTTAGTACTATTTACCTATATTCTGTATATACCTATATACAGAATACAAGTAAATAGTGACATTTTCTTTAAATTTATACAAATAAAACACATAAAATAATCACCGACAACCTCAGATCTTTATTGCGAGTACATACTTATTAGGTATTTTTTTAAATGAAACAAAAACTATCAGTTATGTTTATGTTGGAACAAATACCTACCCAAGAGTAGGTAATGCTAACTTAGAACATACATACCTTCTCAAAAACCTTCATGAAATATTGTGCTACCATCAAACTATCCACTATTAGCAGATTGTCCGACTGACCTTTTAGAAAACCTTCTTCCATTCTACACACTATACGTTTTACTTTATTGTAATCAATACTTTCATACTATCTATACTTCTATACTATCTATGCTAATATTGTAATGTATGTTTGTAACGAATTGGCTCAAGAACTACAGGACCAATTTCAAAAATTCTTTCACCATTTGAAGGCTACATTATCACTAATTAATATAGGCTATAATTATTACAAAAATATAAAAGAATTCTTACTAAAACTACAATAATGTAACCAAGAGGTGTTAAAAAAAAATGTCATAAAATTCCTTTCATCGTATACGCTGCGGAAACTATTAAAGATAGAACAAAAAAATGTTCTACAATATTAGAGAACATAATCAATATCTACAAAAAACATTGCGATACTATATATCCAACTATTGTAGTTATGTCACTATAACCACTTTTTACATTTTAAAAGTTAATAAAAAAGCTGACCAATATCAGACCATGATAACTATACCTTCGTATTAATCCTTATCCAAATAAATCATTTCATATTCAAAACTGTTTCAATACCAATAGAAAACTTTTTGAATTACTCAAATCGGACATTCCATTCAGAAGATATTACGATCGAAACAAAACTAAGCGCCGCAACCCGCCGCGTCGCGGTCGCGGTCGTCCCGGGGTGTGACGTCATAGTGTGAGCGCGCGTAATCTTAGAAATTCAAAAAAGGGCTTCAACTTCTCGTCGTTATAACTTCGGAAATACTGCATGTATTAAAAACTCTCTCCGATTTTAGGTGTATTTGATAGTAATATTTTGACCCAGTTGTGTTCTCCATTACCTACGTAGTTACTCTTATATGCTCTTTGTAGTTACTAATAGAGTTGTGGTGTTTAGCTTTTTTTACTGGGGTGACATAGTCGTCGACCAAAGCCCCATTAAATAAATAAAAATAAAAAAGTTATAAATAATTAAGGCCCCTCTACACCACTGTGATTGCGGAGCCGTCCACACGATTGTGTGCAGAATAACTATTTATTATGTCTTGTTCTAAACGTCGAATTATTATTTTAGACTAATAAAATACGATTTATTTGAGGCTATTTTTGACGTATGTACGACCGCCGAATAGGCACAATTTATTCTAGAAGCCTAGAAAATAAGTTTAGAATTATATTTTTCTATTAAAATGATTTGTAAGATTAATTTAATACGAGAGATAGGCTTCACACACACTGTCATTTCAGTCACATCAGTCAGAGTAACTTTTATTATCTGTCAGTGTCATAACATGACTGACTGTCATGCAAAGCTAACCGCAACGCAACCAAAACGCAACCATGACTTTGGTACATGTTAAAAAATAACAGCTGATTGAATTTAATTTTCATGATATTTGCTGCGTAAAATAAAACTCTGAACGAAAATCTTTAAAAATGAGTAATTCACTACTAGCACGAGTTTCTCCTGTAACAAAATCATTTGTGCGCAAAACTATGTCCATACAGTTGAGTCGCCCTATTTCTGGTAATGCGGAAGATACAACTATTCATACAGGCCAAGTACGTGCTGATTTGAGTTAAAAATGCATGTATAAACTAGGTATTTTCCTATGCCGTGGTTAGACCGTTTATATGTTAAGATTACTTGAACTACGTCACGAAACTTACGTAATAGTATTCCCATAAAAAAGCAGATACCATTTACCTGCTGGCAACTAGGGTTTTTGTTGATCCTTTTCATATACAAAATATTATTAACTCTATTGACTTCAAACCATACATAAACATAAATGGTGGTTATATTACAAATAAAGTGAAATCATCATCTTGCCCTTATCCCACTTCACCCAGGGTTGGCACATGTACTTAGAAAAACATTAGAATTCCCTATAATTATCTACTATTTTGTTTCAGAAATGGGATGCAGATGACTACAGACTTGTTCGTTTTACAAATGCTCCCAAACAGGTCAATAGGAACTGGGCCATAAACTTGATTGCTGAAATGCCTCCAAAGGAAGCAACTGAGCGGGTTGTGTGGTGTGATGGAGGAAGTGGCCCAGAAGGACATCCTAGAGTTTTTATCAACTTGGTAAAATTTATATTCATGCATTATTTCCTACTAGCTTTCACCCGAGACTTCATCTGCGTAGAATCAAGAGTGTATTTTCTGATTTGATTTTATAGTAAAACATTGAAATTCAAAGTCTGTCCTAAGACTTTATATCGTCGGTTTAGAGGTAAAATTCATTAAATGCGAAAAACTAGTATGGAGTTATAAGCGATAATAATTATTTTTTGCAAAAGATTGCATTTTGCTCATAGTTTTAAATGCAATCCTATTGAGTTTGATTTTGTTTTTAGATTATTAGGTTGCTTTTGTAACTGCTTTGTTTTGTAGATATTGCCCTGGTGAGACCGTTTCACGAATTTAATGAATTTGATCAATTATGTCACTTAATGAATTTTACCTTTAAACCGACGATATTATCTCTATATGAAATTTCACCACAATCAACCCATAATCTGATATGTTATTTGTACCAATCAACAGTTACAAATAGACATCTGTATGTGTTTCTTGCATTCCAGGACAAACCAGGTGATCACTCCTGTGGATATTGTGGTCTTCGCTTCATCAAAAAGGATCATCATTAGCTGGCAATTGAAACTTGTGATTTACTTAGTGCAGTTGTGTGAACTAGATGTTTATTTAAACTAAAATTAAATTAAACTGTTGATTTTTAATACATATTTTATTATGAGTAAACAGGCTAATTAATCATAATAACCCATGGAGTGTTTTGTGCATAACATGTGTATTATGTGCAGAATACTGCATGGAATAATATCTAGTATTATATTGCAATTAAGGAAGATCACTGGACAATGTTTTATGGATGTTTTAGAACATCCTGTAAACATTAAAACTGCCTTCCAAGGGCTCCCACACAAAACCGCGATGCAATGCGATATGACGCCCGCACACAGGAATGTAGCTTTTCTCTCTTAGAAGAATTGGAAGACAGCTCACAGATAATTGCAATCTGATGTGAATTCGCAGTTTTGTGTGGGAGCCCTTAACCTACACTGATTTTAAAAAGGTTATGTTTTTTTGTGAGTTTGGATGTAGGAGGTAATGTCTGGACCTACAGATCTGATTCTGATAATTCTTTCACTAATAGGAACCTACATTATCCCTGTGTGCTACATCTGATATTCTGATAAAAACTAGTTTTTGCAGGAAAACTACAGGATGCTGCTATTGTGCATTAAATTCTGGACAAGTTTAATAGGATAACATATACTTTTGAAAGTATATTATCTACAAAGCACCTAATGAAAACAATAAATTTTTGCCATGAAATTAATTGTTAGTTGGGGTGTCTGTGTTTTTGTTTTGCATTTCTTGTCTAATTTCAATATTGGACTGTAGAAGTTCCTTTAGTTGGTCTTGAATAGTATCATTTTTTTGTTCTAAAAAATCCAAAGCTGTGTTCAATTCATCCAATCTTGAATCCAACATGTCATACTCTGAAAAAATTGGATACAGTAGAGTTTTATTAATGATTTTAATGACAACTCTTTACAAGATCTTTGAAAGGCTCTATACCCACCTTCACTATTATTTTGATCTTCATTTTGGTTTACTGGTTCAATTTCTTTTTTAGTTTCTTCATTGTGCTTTTTCCCAGCCATTATTGATTCGTTTATGATAAACTACTTGACCAGTAAGTACAATGTGTGTAAACACAATTACCTAAGGTAGGTTTGCCAATGTATTCTATTGGAAACAGGCAAACAACTGAATACAAATAGGACTAGGAGTCGCTAGGTCGTTACACAATTCCACCCAAAATGAATGTAAACAGAAAAAGTAACAAACTCAAAGCAAAGCAATGAAAAATGAAGGAAAGTCACAGGATCTCAGTGTTGCTATTCCAAATAAATAAAAATAAGTTTATAAAATATAAAGCCTTTTCACACAAGGCGAACCGATTTTACCGATTTGGCTGGCCTGTGAGTAGCCTGCAGCTGCTTAATAATAATTTAGCTGGTTTGTATTGTATTGTATGGACTGTGGCTGTGGTATTTATGGATTAGATAGAATGAAATGAAATAGACTATGTAGATGAGTAGATGACGTTTCTTCCTCCTCTCGGTCAGAAACAGAACAGAAACAGAAACGCAAAAGTAAAATAGAAAAACCATTGGAAAATTATTGATATTGACCTGATTCGATTATTACATTAATTTGCGTTTGTTCTTCTCATATTATATTGGTAACTTTCACATTAATGTGTATATTTATAAAACTAACTATCAGTGTGTCCCATTAGAATTTACGACGGTGAAAATAAATAGGTGTTTCTAATCAAAAGAACCTCTGTTGGACAACAAAAACACCAGCACTTCTTGAGACCATTGTTGTAACTTCGTGTTCTTTCGTAATTAGCCCGGTACCTCCTACCAAAACATTGCAATCAAATGTATTATTGATTATTATTTTGTGAAAATAACTTCAGTTACTGTGATCGGTGACTCACTACGTCAAGTAGAACTTTTCCCGATTGTGTTAATAATTTTCGGGAACCTATCAGTTTTTTTCTACTAAATCGTCAAAATATCTCTGCAATGAACAACATAAAGCAGTGTAGTACACCTCCATTTGAGATATGAATCTGAGACAAAGCCTTTGTTGTATTTAATGTTTAACTTTATTATTTCAGTAGTAAAGATGTCTTCAGGCCCATACAACTACTCTTATATATTTAAATACATCATTATTGGTGACATGGGTGTTGGTAAATCCTGCTTGTTACATCAGTTCACTGATAAAAAATGTGAGTAAATTACATTATGTATTATTCAAAATTTGGTTGCACTGCTGACATCTTAGTGCTTAGACATCCTTGGTAGGTGCAAATCCTACATTTTTGATTTTGTTTAATCAAATTGAGTTTTCTTTTCAGTCATGGCAGATTGTCCTCACACAATTGGTGTTGAATTTGGAACTCGCATAATTGAAGTTGCTGGCCAAAAGATCAAGCTGCAGATTTGGGACACTGCGGGTCAAGAGCGCTTCCGAGCTGTCACCCGGTCCTACTACCGGGGTGCTGCTGGCGCACTGATGGTCTATGACATTACAAGAAGGTACCTATCTAATTATTGATCCTGCAATCTTTTGAATGCAATTCCTCAAAGTTGCTGGTTACCGATGCAAACTACATTTTTTTTTAAAGGCGGATACCATCTTTTTCAATGTTTGTAAAGGTAATATTTATGATTTGGTATTTTAATTCATAGAACATAGTTGTTATAATGTTTATGTATGTACCTAAACATATGCTATGATACTATCAGTTAGCTGTTGGTGTTTATCAGACTGGGTATGTTTTTTTCAATCATGTAGGTAATTTTACACCAAAAATTAATTTCCTAATATTAGCAAATCTATGTAACTTCTCAATAGATTTTAGTTGTTTAAATATTTCATCTCTATTTCTTTCTCAGTTAAAGTTAAAAAGTAAGTAAGCTTATATTAGCTTGTGGCCAACTCTGGTGATGGAGTATTAGGCCACCCAAAGGACCCCATCATGGCTTTATGACTTGTTTAAAGCAAAAAGTAACATTTTAACATGCTTTCTGAAGCAAGTGTAGTTCAGCTGATAATGCCACTAGCGGTCACCCATCCATTTTGTGACAGTGCTGAAGGCTGCTTTATACTTACTTTAGCTTTAGAAAAATATGTAGATATATTCTAATAGTAATATGTTTTAACTATTTCAGATCTACCTACAATCATTTAAGCAGTTGGCTCACTGATACCCGCAATCTGACAAATCCCAGCACTGTGATATTCTTAATTGGGAACAAGTCAGATTTGGATGGACAGAGAGATGTAACTTACGAGGAAGCCAAACAGTTTGCTGATGAGAATGGATTGATGTTTGTGGAAGCTAGTGCTAAAACGTGAGTTTATCTTTATTTCCCACTAGCATCGCACAGGTGTAATAATGATTTTATGGATATTTTTTTTACACCTTGGGTTACATTATTATAGTTTTAGTAGGGATCCCTAATTTATTCTAGTAATAAATATAACTTCTAATGGTGAAAGAATTTTAGAAATCAGTTCAGTAGTTTTTTTACTTATTTGTTACAAACATACAAAAGTACAAAAATGTTTCCTCTTTATAATATCAGTATAGATAATAAAAAAAAGATAAATCACTTGTGCTTAAAAGAAGTTTTAATCAAGCAAGCAAGCTATCCTAGATTGCAATGTTTTATTAATTAATTTAAAATAACTAAATTGCTAATTGCTTATTAATTGCTTCATAATATTTTCTGTGTTTGTAGTACTTGTAAAGCTAATTAACTTTGTACATCAATTTTATAACATTGTTTTTATCCTCTAGAGGTCAGAATGTAGAAGAAGCTTTCCTAGAAACAGCTAAGAAGATCTACCAGAGTATCCAGGATGGGCGATTGGATCTGAATGCTGCGGAATCTGGCGTGCAGCACAAGCCTGCGTCGCCTGGCCGCCCGCTCGCCGCGCCTCCGACCACACGTGACAACTGCGCTTGCTAGCCTTTCACACAGATCATACATTAAGGTGATATTTCAAATTTTCGTTTTGTATGAGCAGAGTCTACCCGGACAAGATGGAACTATCAAACTTAATAAGAAATTGTCTTTAATTTAGGTTGGTATTATGATTGCCTACCAGATTATGTCAAAGTTATTTGTTGAAACAGTTTTTGTTTTGGAGCTAAAACGAAAAAAAACGGTTATTAAGCGTCATTTTCGGATGATAAATCTATTTAGAAAAGTTTAACCAATCATGTTTTTATCTTTTATTTGTCTAAATAAAACCCTAAAGTTACCTATGCTTTAAAATCAAAGCTGTACCTTTTGCAAGTATTGATAAAAACACGACCAAAATTACCAATAACATTTAAACCCTCACTTCATAGATTAGCGCACCAAGCAGGGCGGACGAGTTTCAACACATGAATGAACGCTAGAGTCCATGCTGCGAAGCCTCCACATGTGTCTTTGTGGGTAACTCACAAAGGCTATAACCCTGCATCTAGAGTCTGGTAACCTACTCTCGTACCGCGGTCTCGAAGTCCCATCTATATGTCAGCTAGAAATGTGACATCTATAATTTAATTGCAACGCTACTGATGTCGAACCGAGTTTGGTGTGGCGAAGCTTTAAGAACTATCTACTATTTAAGTATTAAATCTATCTTAAATTATAATGAGTTTGACCTATGTATCAAATCTATGTATGTATAGTGTACATTCCACGTGAAAGAATCAAATGTATATTAAAGGTTAAGGTACATAATAGAATACATAAAATTGTTTAAGGCAAATGTGTAGAGACAATTTTAAACTAGCGATCTATAGGGATAGGAAGCTAATAACGGTGCATATCATCTGATCTGTTTCCTTGTGAGCGGACTGTTTTAGCTATGACTTTACATCAGATATAATGTAATCAAATGCCTTGACTTAAACTTTGAGGTATTCAATATAACTTTGTAGAAATTTATTTACCATTTGCTTTTCTTGATCCCAGAATTCCAAAAGATGTGGACTTTCGTAATTGGAAGATATTGTGTGTAAGTAAACATTGTTTTTTAGATTTTAAGACAGCTTTTTTTATTATTTTGAAATATAAATACGATTGTAAAAATCCCTGATTCGATGCCCTTCAAATCAATTAGGAATACAGCATTTAATATACCAGAAAGTACCTAAAACAAACTTGCTAATTTTGTATATTTTACTTTGGTTTTGCCTGCCTACCTATACCTACAGTGCATGTGGTTATTACAATTCTGAACCGGGATTTTAATTACCAGTTCAATACTGTAGATAACTACATCGCTACCTATTAAAAAACAATAACTTAAATTGACTTGAATATTGGTTTACCTTCAATCATTTGCTGTTCACCACTTATTAACATATTTGATTATTATTATTACTCTCAATTCTGGAAGGACCTATCTGTTTATTGTTTTATTATGCATAGTTAAATAATGATTATTTCTTATATAATATAAGATTATTTATATTTAAAATAAAGTAATATATTTAGGAAGCTGACTTTTGACTTTATATTTAGGAAGCTGAGTCGGAATGTGTACGAAAAGATCTATAATAGGTAAATCCAGTCCGATCAAGTGCGAGTCGACTTTTGCATCGATGCGATTCCGTAAAAATTACGTAAGTATCATCTTGTACTACCTAACTACCTATGTAGGTAACTTTTCATTTTGGGTTTGGTAGTTAGTAGGTATTTTTAATCAGCCGTGATAGACGGATGGACGAAGTTGTAGCATATTGGTACAGTTTCACCATTCTGGCTCGGAACCTCAAAAAATACGATCATGCATGGTTTTACATTACATCAAAGATCTTGGTTGTTACAGCAAGTACAACAAGTTGCCAAAAGAGCTCGCTAGAGGCGCTTAGTAGTTCATGTATATGGTGTAATATCGAATAGTAGGAGACTCTTTTTCATATTTACATTGGCCTACAAAGGTACTTTTTTGATCAAAATTAAAACGAATGTATGAGTTCATTGATTATTTTATTTAATTGTAGAAAAGGGTTATTTTTTTTTATCTATGTAACTAATGTAGCACCATCACCATGTAGGTAAAAAATATTAAAAGTTGTGAAGTTTTAGAAACTTCTACTAATTAAATACATATCTTACATTAAAATAAAATGTCCTGAAGGAATCAGATTGTGTACCTACCTATTTAGATGTCACTAGATAGAGGCTTAGCGTGACAAGTTTAAAATAAAGTTAATTACATAAATTGATAGATAAAATCGTATAGAATTTAGAAAATCTTATTTTAACTAAATTAAGAATCATAAACGTGAATTAAAATGTTCTACAATCCGTTTCACGTCGGTACATACTTCCTTTATACACTTCGTCATTTTTGTGCTCTCTTGTCTTATTATTTGTTTTTAAAAACCATTTCTTTAAACCTTTCAAAATTAAGTTCTGATTCATCATTATTAGAAATGATTATCACAGGTACAGTCCACATGAAAAGTATTTTGTAGCAATAGGAATTCGTAGCAACATTTTACAACTTGGATTGAACGTTGTGGAGCAATAGATTGTGCATGTCTTGTAGTGATTCTTCTAGAGCCTCTCTGTATTTATTGCAACTCGTGTCAGGGTGCGCGTTGAACGCGGACGTTGCAAAGTTGACGTCATTATCGCGCGGGTTGTAGCACGTCGCGTACCCGTTGGGGACCAGTGGACCGTAGCACATGAAGCCGTCGCATTTACACGCAACCTGAACAAAAATAAGTATAGATGAGCTTCACTTACTAGAATACTTATATTAATATATCTAGACACAACAAACATTTGTTTATCCAAAAAAATATTTGTCGGGTGGGAATCGAACCTGCAGCGCAGAAGTCAAAGATACTATCAACTGAGTCACAGCTCAGTTGATAGTCCAGTAAATAATAAAGCATATGATTTTTTATTATGGCACAATGCGTATAATTGTTGAAAACTATAATACCTACTTATTTATATTAATTATTGTTGTTGCAATTATTTAAGAAGTAAATAGCGGATTTTTTGGAAACAGCTGCCACTCGTATCTTACCTGACTAGTAGATATCCTCATATGTGCGCTTTTAGTGTATCCAGCGTCGGAATACAGTTTCGGTAATTCAATTCCCTTTTCAATGGCCGTGAGCTTCAGTCCAAGAAGGTGCCTGTCCACGCCAAGACCCTGCAGAGCCTGGAACAAAAAAAATAATTGAGTTACCGTTATTCTTGTAAACTTCAAAAATTAACATCTAGAAGGGTTCCCCATATTGATATTTAATTGTCTAAACTTTAGAAATACCTATTTTTTTATAATAAATATTGGTGGAAATTTCTCAAAGCGCCATCTAGTCCCAAACAAGGCAAAGATTGTACTATGGAAAACAGATTTCTGATAAAATACTTACAAAATAATCTTTTTTTGTAAATATACTCATAATACTTTATTTATAACACCCACCCACAGAACAACTGAAATAATAATATTTCAGTGCCAAGGTTACATTGATTGGTTAGGTTAGGCTACCTGCACTGTGTAATCCTTGTGTCCTTTTATGGCTTTCTGCAAAGCCACCAGTCTCTCTTTGTTAGAACTCTGTGCGTTCAGCATAGCTTTTGCAAAATCTATTGATTCAATGGAGCATGATCGAATTGTCTCCGTTCGTCCTCCAATGTACATTCTCGTCGCAGCTGACTCGTAATGAGCTCCCGGTTCCTTGTGAAGTCTGAAATAAATGATTAAATGCATGGCTCATTGTGATAGGTAAGTTTTCATTCACTCAACAATGCTTGGCTTTGCACAAATGTTTGTCCTGAGTGGGAATCGAACCCAGAACCCAGAAGCTGAGGCTAACGCCAGTCAAGTGTGATTGATGATATGTTCAAATGCTTAAAATGCCTGTTACCTTCGTACCTGTAAAAAGCAAACTGCATCGCCATTTGCAAATAGCTGTCAGGGCTCAGCTTTTGGGACTTGATGAAGTTTTTCCCGTACTTGTCATACTTGAAGCAATTTAACTCCAAGTTAGATACCAATCTGAAAAACATCGAAAACTTTATAAAATGAAACCAAACTTCTTTCTGTTTGTTAAATATCTGTTCAAACAGAAAAGGTACTACTACTAAGTACTACTAGTTTCAATGACCTACGCTCGCTCGATCAATTATTTACGTAGAGGACATACTTTTACAACTTTCTACACAAAAGAAACAACCCTTACTTATCCAGATTTCCTGCAGCATTTTTTATCAAACCAGCTACTTCAGAGTTGACGTTGAATTTCAATGGTCTCGGATCTCTGGGCGTTGATGATGGCGTAGAACTTGTTTTGTTCTGTTCACTGAAAGCAATTAAGAGGCTGCCAGTCGCTGATTGCTCTTTTTCGAAACGAAAAAAGAAATACTTCTGAACAAGCCACATCTCCTATTTTTATAAGTATATTACTTCAGGTTCCTACCTAGATTTCTATTAAGCTGAAAACATAATAGCAGAAACTTTTCACGATAAAAATATTATTTCAAAATTATATGTTTTAGAATTTATGATCGAAATATTTTATATACCTACTATTAAAATCAACTTGTGATTTTAATAATAATAAATTTATTGTTAAAGATAGGTAATATGTAGATCTAGATTTCTATTAGGATAGATTTTTGATAAGTAATTATACATAATTTATATCATTAATTTATTCGAAAAGCTAAGGCGGACCACGCGCGGACGTGTGTTTGTCATCATTGCAGCGGTCGGTAGGATTATTTATCGCAGTGATTAAAGATGAGTACATCTTTATTCACATATACTATACATTATAAAATATTAGATGTGGCTTGTTCACAAGTATTTCTTTTTTCGTTTCGAACAAAAATAATCGTCGACTGGCAGCGTCTTAAAGTAAGTAGGTACATTATTTGTCTAACAAAAACAAAATGTAATAGGGTCATGAAATTAAAAGTTTACTATGCACTACCAAGGTTGCACCTCCCGCAAAATTAGTACCTCTGCTTATTGACCACACAGCCTATACAGGGTGTAATCGTTAAGTGTGCACAGGCGATTATTCCATAACTATTGCAGATATCAAAAAACTTGAAACTGATATCGAAAGTACTTTACCTAATGAGTAAAATGACATTAATAACTTTTTAAAAATAATACGAGAAATATCCAAAAAAAATACATTAATCACTCCCATACATTTAGTATGAGATAGTAGAAAGGTTTTAGTTTCCTTATTTTAAGTGGAATAGTACCTACTCATTTTACCCTTGTCATTTTATAATTATGTACGATATGAAGGTATTAATGAATTTCAAGTAGATACACGTGTAGATTAATTATCTTACCACTTCAAATTTATAATAAACCTTGTTTCAATATTGTATTGATTTGAACTAGCTGAAAAGCAACATACTAAATAAAAACAAAAAGAAAGATACTCTTTGGTGTTCGTTCTAAATTCAAATTCTTTATCGCGGGTTCTCGTTCCCGCCAATTTATTGTATTTTTCAATTTGCGTTAATAATCGTGATTGTTGCATTTATTGATTGAAAAATGGCATATTCCAATACAGAAAAGAGGGACATGTTAAAAATGTACTACAAACATGATTGTAACAATAGGGCGGCCATTATCGCCTACAGAAGAGAGTACCCAGATAGAGAAGTTCCTTCTGGTACGTATTTACGTAAGTTGGATAACAATTTGATAAATTATGGATCTTTTAACAGAAAAAAAGGTTCGAGAACAAGAGCTCCGGAATTTGATAATGACTTAGATAACAATATTATTAACTACGTAGTAGATAATCCACAAGAATCAACGCGTTCAGTGGCCCGATCATTTCCAGTGTCCCACAATTATGTACACAAGTTATTAAAAAAACACAACTTCAAAGCATTTAAGATAAAACCTACTCAAACGCTGCACAATGATGATCCTGCTCGTCGGCTGGTCTATTGCAATTGGCTAGTCAATAATTATGTCAATGTAAGGTCAATTTTATGGACCGATGAAAGTAATGTTTCAAACTGCGGCATTTACAATAGAAAAAACTCGCATTATTGGTCAATTGACAATCCTCGCTTAACTACTGAAGTTAGAGCTCAGGTGCGATTCTCAATTAATGTGTGGTGTGGTATTCTTGGAGATCGGATCATTGGGCCATATTTTTACAGTGGAACCTTAAATGGACAGAGATATTTCTCCTTTGTACAAAACGATATGCTAAGTCTCTTAGAACCAATTCCAGACGATGAAAGAAGGTCGATAATTTTTCAACAAGATGGAGCACCTGCACATAATACAAATGTTGTAATGAATTTCTTACGAAACAATTATAATGGCTTAATAGCCAATAATAGTGCAACCCCTTGGCCTGCCAGATCCCCGGATCTCACGCCTTGTGATTTCTTCCTATGGGGATTTGTCAAAGACCACGTGTACGCTGAGAGAGTACACAGCCTAGAAGAGTTACAGAATCGTGTACGTCGTGCAATTGCTTTAATTACTCCGCAAATGTTAAGGAAAGTTCATTTAGAAACTGTAAATAGAGCTCGTCATTGTATTGCACAAGGAGGACGTCACTTCGAACATATGCTTTGAATACAAAATTTTGTACTTACTAAGAAATAAAATGTATGGGAGTGATTAATGTATTTTTTTTGGATATTTCTCGTTTTATTTTTAAAAAGTTATTAATGTCATTTTACTCATTAGGTAAAGTACTTTCGATATCAGTTTAAAGTTTTTTGATATCTGCAATAGTTACGGAATAATCGCCTGTGCACACTTAACGATTACACCCTGTATACTCCTCAGGCAAGGCGAACGCTTTCTTACAACACATTAGGCTTATACTGCTAATATAAGACACTGAGCGCGATTCACGACGCGACGCGCCCCGCGGCGGGCTATGACATTGAACCGGCCAATCAGAATGCATTTTTACCGCTCCACCTGACCCGCACACCTCAACAGTTTGACAGAATTGTTGTTTGAAGAAATTATGTCAATAAGCGTCTATTGGGCTATGTGGTCAATGCCTCGTGCAAAAAATGCTTTTGTAAGTAGATCAATTAATATAAAAATAAAATAAAATAAATAGGATCACGACTGTAATCCCCAAGTACCGTAGACATCCTCTCAGATCTTCAGACGCTTAGATCCTTTGAAGATGTCTAGTGGGGCACGTCCAAACATTATATTTGGCACATGCCCACATTTTGCAGTAGTCAGCATTCCATACGTGACAGGTTGCAAGCCCATCGCCGAACTTTTTTTTCCAAATCTTGGAAAAAAAGTGCGACTGGTATTCGCATTTTTTTTCAAAAGCCCTACAGACCCGCGAACAAATACACATTGAAATGAAATGATATGATATAATTAAGGATGAAAATGGCATACATGTAGTTAATTATGTAATCCGTCATAACGGCGATTGGTTGGCCCTCGGCCGGCGAGTGCTCGTATGTGAGCCCGGTGACGCCGTCCGCGCCAACTATGAACTGAAACATGAGCCTTGTTATTCTTTATACCTACGGTTGGTCGGCAAAAGTCGAGCATCGGTATACCTAACATATTTTCTTCTCACTATTATTTGAGGAGATAAAGTGGAGGCCTAGGCTAGAGCGAGTATTAGCTAAATCGAAAAATATTATAATATTCAGATATTTTGAAAAACATTAGTAGTCTTATTATACCCTGTTGTATATTAATATTTGTAGCATGATTGGATTAACTGACTGAACAAATTTTAACTAAATTTTGTGGTTGTGACCTGGAATGTAGGTAGTGCTACTTATAGCGAAGTATCTAGTGGACCTACTTACCACGGGGGTAGGCGTATCTACTATGTACTTACCTGTATAGTCTTATCAAACCATCGGTTGCCTCCATTGCTGGCCGATCCACAACCGTGGATGGTTTGACCGGCAGCCAAGTTTCGACGAGCGTTGTCGTTAGAACACTGTTTGAGACCAGCCGGGGTATCTAGGCAGAGTATTGCGAGACTCCGCTCTATATCTTCCAATGACTCTTTGTTCAGTTTATCTATAAACAAAAAAAAATAAGATCAGAAGACTATATAATCCCCAAGTACCTACGGTAGACATCATCTCTGTCAATAAAACTAGCAATTAGTAGTAACACCAAAAACAAAAAAAAAACAGTAGAAAAAAATAGTCAGACTTCGTTTAACATAACTATGGCCTAAATGGTTAAGATCACCCTAGGTACCTACTTACCTTTGATTAGGATGTTGTAAGCTGTCGCCCAATTATCGCGATTTTCTGACGTAAGAATGCCAATAGACTCCGCATTGGCTTGTTTAGAACTATCTATCACTTTTCGAAGTTGTTGAACAATTTGGTCTTCGCTAAGCATTATATTGTCCTCACCCCACAGATCCACGTGAAATATCTGAATAAATAAAACATTATGAACATACACAACCAACTCAAGAAGTACCTAGGTACCTATTTACCTAGATCATCTCCTATTCATAAAGAAATAACACATACTATAAATAGGTAGATATATACTAGGTATATATGTATATGTAGGTTTCTGTGAACTGGGATGCATTTTATAGTATTAGCTTCTGCCGGCAACTTCGCTTGTGTAGTAAGTACCTTTGGATAAAAAGTATCATTTTATATACTATTTGAGTACATAAGCTATGTATATTCTAAGTTTCATCCAAATCCGTTTGGTCATTATTGAGCTTATGATACTTTTGGATTTATAATTTAGTAAGATGGTTTATGGTAGGTATAAATAGAAAGACTTACATGATTGTTGTGCATTACAGTGACATGCTTACTGTCACTGTTGTAGGATAAGGAGTCCCTCTTAACACCAGGCAGTCGGCATGTTCCAAATATTTTCTTATATTGCTGCATATCCAAAGGACTTTTTCCCATCATCTCAAGCGGGATTTTATTACTGAAAATGTATAAAGACTTTACATAATGTATTTCTAAGCTTAAAGATTTTGGTATAAGCTAAACAGTTTCTGGAAATTCATACATATTTGACATAATATACAGTGAATAAAGTGTGTTACAATAGTGTTCTAGGAGCTAGAAGGTTGATATATAAGGGAACGTACCCATACTACGTGATCTGTATAAGGGGGGAGGGAGTCTTCAAAAATACCACGCATGATCACAGGGGCGGGAGGGGTGGTATTAGGTTTCGATATGAAACCAATACCTATCCTCTAGAATAAATTCACGCTTTTTCGAGCATTATTAAAATTATGGCAGCATTTAGCTACTAATAGGTTGAACACTTTCTGGGCGGCACGCGGCACGCGCCGTATCAATATAAACAAACGTGAGCCAAAATATTTTTTTTTTACGTTCTCTTTGCAAAAAATAATTTAAACCATATTTCTGAATTACTATGTGAAAACTTGAGGGGGGCGGGGGGGGTTCAATCCAAAATGAAAAAAATGTGTCACTTAGTATGGGCATGTTACCTAAGGCAGTGTTTCGCAGTGTGTAGGTACCGTGGTCATTAGTTGGTGTGCCTTGGAAAAATAAGGATATCTTATAAACATATTTTTAGCAGCCCTGTCAACGATTACTCAAAATTTAGACCATCTATGCTCAATGAAACAGGCTCATGTTTCGCATTAGATACCTATTCTGTAATTTAAAACTGATTTTTAATTTGTGGTGTACATCAAAAAATTTCATTTTCCTAAATGTACCTTGGACACAAAATGTTTGCGGAACACTGACCTAAGGTACTTACTTATCTATTAAATGCTTGTAATCCATCGCTGCCAGCAATGTTTTTGATGCATAAGCCAATTGCTCATTTTGACTTTTAAAATCACGCAACGGAAATACCAAGCCTGGACTAGAATAAACTACAACCGGATCGCGGTATTCTAGATAGGCTGAATTCAACCACCACTCCTCGAGCCAGTTTGAATGCTTATGCGCTCGTGCCTCCAGTAATTCCTGAAACAAAATTATCTACTCAGAAAACTAAATAAATATTGGTGGACATTTCACAGAGCCATCTAGCCCCAAAATAAGCAGAGAAGTACTATGGGAACTGGATAACTGATAGAATACTTAAATACTTTTGTTAATAGATACATATAATATGTTGTAACACCCACTTGAATTTTAAAAAGAGTCCAAAAGGAATCTTGGCTTTTAATTGATTTGCTATTTGTTATGATAGTGACAGAACCAGTGTGGACAGTTCAAACAAAAGAAGCAACCAAACTTGCCATATTATTATTACCTACTTACTTGTAATTTCCTACCAACACTTCCATTTGCTGTAAGTTCATTGACTAATTTCGAAGTGACAGCAAATTCTTTATCACTTAAGTGCGGTTTAACAGTTCTGAGGTATTTTGCCAAGGTTTCTTCGAGTTTAGGCACTGGGAGTCTGGGTAGATTTTGAACATCGATGTTAGGCTTTCCCATGGTATAGTTTTTAATAATTTGATGAGAGTCTACACAAGGCTGAAGGAGTCCTCTTACACCACACTGAAAATAAAACAATAAGTGTGTTAAAAAATGGGTAGGTGTAGTTGTACCTAGGATTGGAGTCTCTTTTGTCTTTAAAAACAGTAGGAAAGTAGGTATATCTACCAAACCAGGACTTTGGATAAAATGGGATATGTGAACACAGAAACTTACTACTTTTTGAATCCCACGTAACATGATCATAAAAGACAATGATATTTTCCTGTAACAAAATTACAATATTACCTACAAATACAACATTATGGGTATTGTAGGTAGTTTATTACAGCAGGAAATTCCTGGCGAGTCAGTGCATCATTGGATTCTGTTTCTGTGTGCTAAAGGTATGTACCTGTATGCTTACTTTATCTTCTGTAAATACTGAATAAGTTTGGGGGATGACCATTGGAGGCCCTACCTATTTAGACTTCTCATGAAGTGAGGACGAAAACCATAAGTGATATAAATACCTAGGTCTACCTATCTTTAGAAAATAATTGTTTGATTGAACTTTGATACAGTATAGATAGGTGAGTAGGTTCTTACTTACGTGTTTAGAAATCCAGAGAACTTACGAGTTTTGAAACACAGACCGGTTTTATGATTTTTGCCACCTAGCTCATTAATCCGCGAGCGCTGATTTATTTTGGTTATTAAATTTACCGACACCAAGGTTTTCTAACAGTATTTCATTTGAAGGAAATCTACTTTCACTTTCTCTTTTGTCGCTAGCCGCTCGCCGTTGCCGTCCGCCTACTCACCTAGCATAAATTCGATTTAGATTTTGCCTTGATGTTGCCACGTAGAAACGATATGTCACTCGCTCGAGCACAGCTCAGAGTCAGAGTACCTACTTCGGTATATTATTATACAAAAAAAGAAAGGGAAGAACTTCATTAGACGTACCTAATAATAGGTAGGTATATTATATTATTTACTGGCTTTTACCCGTGATTTCGTCCGCGTAGATTCAGGTTATCGATTTTAAAGACATTGAAATTCCTGCAAATCTTAAAACATTGGGAAAAAAGTAGACTATATTCGTCCCAAGACTAAAGTATCTCTTTAAAAAATTTCATCATAATCGGCCCAGTCGATCACAGACAGACAGTTACTTTTGGATTTTTGTATAGATGTACCTATCAATGTGTACACACCTTTTACTGGCCCGATTTCAATGATTTGAACTTGACCGAAGTGGTCCCAAATAAACTTCTTCAACATCAGATTTAATCGTTTCAGTACCTAGTCTGTATACGACTTATGGTTGGCGCCCACACATAGGTGTGTAGGATGATACATTTTATCGCCAGGTTTAAATAGGGATTTCTTGTGGTCAAAACTTTGAGGTACCTACCGATGCGGTCTATTCAAAATAATATAGTGGTCTACCGTCTGCAACACTTCAAACAAAAAGTCGTTTTTTTATTCATACAGATTTATTAAATATGCTGTTGGTCTCCAAGACCTATGTCAGCGTGTTTCTTTCCTTCTTAATCATAAACTCACTCGGCTAAGATTATCGGGGATATGAAATCAACGACAATCGAAATGAGACCGAAGTGTGACTGACATACAAATAAATGCAAAATATTCAGTAGTAGGTAGATATTATGTGCTTTATTATAATTGCCTACTTATGCAGGTTAAATTAAAACAGCTTGTAAAATACATAATCAGTTCTATAATATGATTTGTCACATAGTTCCATAAAATACATTTCATTGCTAAAGGACTGCAAAAAATACTTCGTAATAAATAGTTTTATCACATACAAGTGTCAACTTATTTAGAAGAAACGTAAAAAGTAAAAAAAGCTAAGTAGTAACAGGCATCGCTATCAAACTAACAGTTGACAATATGTTTCTAAAAAACCTTAATCTTATTACATTCATTACATACATCATTATCCTTAGGTTCCTATATTAATTATAAAGAGAAGTAAGTTTTTAAAAATAAATCTATAAAAAAAACATAAAACCAATAACGAGATCTATAAAATATTTAATACAAGCCTAATTAATCCTACATAGGTTTAATCAAAACAACCTAATTTAAATATTTCACTTGAAAAACCAATTCGAAATAAAAAATAATTAATTACTTTTATGTAGGTAGGTATAATACCTATTATTTAATTATCTTCTGTCTAACTCTAAGGGATACCTCTTGACATTTGCGAGTGCAAATTTCGTAGTTATGTGTATGTTTTCCAAACGAACTATTTTATTTATGACCGCAAATTATAATTTTCCCCGTGTAACCAGCGCACGTAGACATTTGACCATACGATTACCATTCAGTATACATCATAGGTACCTTGAATGTAATTTTTGAGAAACAGTGTTGTGTTACTAATAATCCTCGGCAAAAGTACCATGAGTTTGCTTATGGAAACCGAAACAAGACACTAACGGGCCACATTTCACTAATAATTTGACACGATACTGTTTCTCAAAACTACTTCAGAGACAGACAGGTTGTGTTGTCTATCGGTCTATTTAGAAATTATTTATTTGAATACAAAATTGTGTATGTTTCTTATATAGTAAGCCAATCTTATCTGCTAAGACTTAAGAGTCGTGAATAGATAAGGTGATTTAGTGATTCAATAATTTTGAAAATAAACAAAAACTCATATATGATTCGTGATTCGCGGCAATTCCAGTGCATTTAAATAAGTGGATTTTTGTTTATTCTGGATTGGGTTGTTGTTGTTTTGCTCTCCGTTTATTTCACTTGGGCCACGATCGCTAAATCACCTTTTTGACAGATAAGACATTAGAAAATTAAATATAGATGTACATGCACAAAGTGTGAAAATACAGCTACCGATAACTGAAGGCAAACAGCTACAGCTACTACGTATATGCACTATAGATGAAATAAAAATAGATAGCTTCATCCCGCGGGTTGTTCAGTTTATATAGCAGTGGATGCGACTGGCACAAGCACAAACCCGCCAACAGTGGCGTGATAGTAAAGAGGCTCATCACTGATTAGATGTATAAATATTTTTAAAAAACATTCACAATCCTATTTGATGTCAATTGACAACACTCAATGTGGCGTAAAAACTATCAATGCTATAATTAAATACCAAAAAAATAAAAATGAAACGAATTTTATAATGTATTGCAAAACCAATGGGCCATTTTACGCTCAAATTAATTATCAGGTATTTTGTGAATCCTGCTAACATACATTGATAGTTTTAACGGCTCCGATAACATCATATGATTAAAAGAATATTATATACATAAGTCAAATTTCATTTTACTATATATTTGATTATAAATAAATGTGATGTTTTAATACATTGTTTATTATATTCCAACAAGTTCAAAATTATAAAATGTGCACGAGTCCGTAATTAGTGATATTCGGACATACTCGCATTGGCTAGATATCTAGAACCTGGTGTTTTTACTAGGTACCCTTAGATATTAGCGCGGCTTAGTTTCCTGTTGTTCTTAATAAGCAAGGTTCAGTGCGGTCACAATTCATGGACGATCGTTAATGGTATTTACAGGTGAGAACATCCAAACATCGAAAGTGTTTTTTATTCCGTCGTCGGTTGCCGGGTAGCCTAATAATGAACTTCGTCTCAGGGACTGTTCAGTAGATCTTACTTACTCACTTTCTTATTTTACTGGCCACTAACGAAAATAATTTTGTTTAAATTCTAGCAACTGATAGTTGTTTAGCGTGTATTCATCAAAACTTCTGAGAATTGTAACTTCTACAGATCAAAATTCAAAATCATATGAACTTAATTTAAATTATTAGTCATCAAAAAATTGGATTCTAAAACGAAATAATGTTCTAGCAGAATTCCCGAAATCAGGGACCATATTTGTGGTAAGTTATTTACTTAAAACTTACTTCAAAGAATTCATGAAACTTACTAATACTTTGGAGATTCATTAGCCATCGGAGAAGTATCGTCGTCTTTCAAGTGTATCATAATTTCATTTTGTTTTGTGACACATAGCACAAGGCGGACATTTTGTCCAACGGCATTGTGAAACAATATCTACGTAACATGAGTAGATCGTAAGATGATAGTATGTATGTTATAAGTCCGTTCTAACTTCAGTATATTTTCAGTTCATAGCATCTGTTGATTGACGTCCAACGCTTGATCTCAACTCCCGCCTAGGACCAGCCGCTGCAGTATCCTCTGATGATTTGCGTGTTTTCTTTCTGTTCCCTCTACGACTACCATCAGTTCCAATATCGGAGATACTACTGTCGTCTACGTTCGCGTCTTTGCTTTCGGAATCAGGTTTATTTGTTAAATCAACAGTTTGCGAGTTTTCATCATTACTTTGAATAATATGCACGTCATTAGCAGAGTCTTCGCGTGACATTCCTATTTGTGTTTTATCTTCACCTATCGCTACAGACGACGAAGCTGAATCGTTCTGGGTGATTTTTGGAATATTAGTATCAAAGTCACTGGCCTTCATTCCCGTTTTTATCACGGTAGAAGGTGCTATTAGATCTTCAAGATCCATTTCTCCTGAATGATCGGCTTGTTTGTTAACGTTCAAAATGTGATCTGAGTTAGAATCTTTTGATTTCTTTGTTGGATTCATATCCGTCGGCTGTAATGCCAAATTCTCAGGCTCACATGTCATTTCATCATGGGATCTTTTATGTGCCAAAGATAAAGGAGAAGCTCCATCGTCTGCCGATAGTGGTCTTGTCATATAGTCAGAGGAATTTTTACTTAATTTATCGTAACAATCTTTTTCGATATCTTTAGCTTTTTTAATCTCATTTGAGCTGACGAGACTGGCACTAAGTGCGCCTGACGCCATTTGCTCTAGTAACATTTTACTAATATCTATGTCTTTCTTGTCACCTTTCAATAATTTTTCTTGCACTGCAGCAAACTCTGGTGGTACATGAGATCGTAATGCATCATAGGGAAGTTTCTTTTTATCGGTTTTTGATAAGTCAGTGGCTGTTGTCTCGTGAACCTCGCTCTCTCGAGATCTTTTATCCATTCTCATGAGTGATTCGTAGTTCATTGCTTGTTTTGAAAGAGATTCTAGTAAATAAGGATCTGGGGGCATATGCATCTGTGACATTTGGCTCGTTTGTTGACGATCTGATACTTTTTGCTGGCGAGATGCGCTTGAACTGCTTACAACAGTTGAAGATCTAGGAGTAGTTGTCTTTGTAGATCCTCGACTAGAACCGTGCGACTGCATGGATGTTGCTCCAGAACTAGCAACTATGTTGCTACCCAAAAGACCGAGTGCGTCATACGTCGACGACACCCCAGAGTGCATGCCAAACGGGTTTAATCCACTCAGTCCTAATTGAGGATACAACATGTTTGGATTCGGAAACGAGAAAGGGAATTGTTGATTAGAAGACTTGGAAGTCGATGGGCTTGGAGTTTCTGCAGGCTTCCTAGATTTTGATTTATCTCCTGACATGGATGCATTGCTCAAATTATTCATATCAAGAGAAGAAAAGCCAGGGAGTCCTAACCCAGCTAAATTGGCAAATATATTACCACCAGCCATATTCCCCAGCAAATTTGGCATACTGAAGGAATTGAGTAGTGGATTGTTTTTTGGATCGAAACTTAAACTTGACAGCAACTTAGGGTCAAAGGTGTTTAGTAGTTTGGGATCAAACCCTGTTAAATTGGTTAATGTAGCAGCAAGGGTTTTTGGATCGAATGCGCTTAGGCTTGACAAACTTGCCAACAATGCAGGATTTAATCCCGATAAGCTTTGGTTTAGATGTGCATTGGAACTTAAAACATTAGCAGACGACGAATCTAGCGTAGGTGGCCGACCTTTTTTACGTTCCCCGACAGAGCTTGCAGGTTGCATGGGAGAGTGCCTCTGACTGCGCACGTCTTGGGGCAGTTTCACATGTTCTTTGATACCTTCAGTCCATTTAGAATCAATGTCATACATAGGGTTCTCTGCAATCCATTGGGCTAGATGTTTCAATTGAGGCGCTTTGTGGCCTGCTAAACGTTTTCCCGTGACACGATGCACGACAGGAACGTGTTCGTCCGGCGACAGACGAGGCGTTAGCCCTCGTCGTCGCGTTTCAACGTTAGCCTGTTCCGCTAACCACTTATTTACCTTAGCCTCGTGCGAATAAGATTTCATAGGTGTCGTAGTTGATGTTTTTTGACCTTTTTGTTCTAAGGACTGTTGGAGGAACGAGGATAACTCCTTGGAGGAAGCTTGCGGTGGAGGCACGTTTGTAACGGTAACGGAGAACGGTTTCTGTGACGGCATCGAAGAAGATGTGGGGGGTGCTGCCGGGGTCACGGTCACGTCCGGCAGGATGGTAGAACTCCTGCTTCGCGAAGGTTCTGGCGATGGAGTCACGGTCAAACTCTTACCTTTAGCTGCAGACAAACCAAGTACAATCTCATCAAGCTTCTTTCTCTTCTTCTCTTTTCCAACAATTTGTTCTTGCGCCGGCTGTAACAAACCAAAACAAAAACCGTATCATAATCCGTGGAAGAACTCAAGTCACTTATTACTAGTAATGTACATTTTTATTTTTATATTAATAGAGAATGAATATGTTGAATCTTACCACATTTTTTCGTTTCATAAGCTTAGAGAGAGTGTCGTCCAATTTACTGGAAGAAGATCCCGCGGGATGTGAATCCACATGAGGCGTCCGGCGGCCGACGGAGAAGTCGCTCGGCTCGCTGAGGTCGAGCGGCGCCGACAGGTCGACCGGCGCCGATGAGCGCGACGACGACGCGCTGGTCGCAGCCTGACGTTGGTGCGCAGGCGGTGGGCCGCCCTCGCCCTCGGCCGTCGCCAATGACGCTCCAGTGCTCGCGCCCGAATGCGCCGCGGCCGGAGATGACAACAGCGCGTGCAGCTTAGCGCGGTCCGTCTCCACGTCGATAGCGATGTGTCGTTTCTGCGCCTGCTTGCGGTCTTCGTGCGGGTCGGTATGCACGGGTGCTGGCGGCGCGGGCGCTGGCCACTCGCGGTTCTGCACGGCGTGCGCGATGTGATGCAGACGAGTCTCGAGCGCGCGTTCCGAGAACCAACGCTCAGGGCCAGGCGCCTCGTCGACGCGGCCGAGTTTAGCGAGCGTCTCGAGCTCGGAGAGCGCGTCCGTGTCGTCGTCGTCGCGATCGCACATGTTGGATGTGCGCTTGCTGCGCCGCAGCGACATTCTCGTCTCGGAAGCGGACTCCTCCTGGTTATCATCCTCGTCAGAGGAACCTTTTTGAGATTCGTTCTTGCTACCGCTCTTGTGGCTGGGATACCATTTTTTGGCGCAGTCGGCGAAAGGAAGTTTGGGATCGCAGAATATTTTGTTGTAAGTGTCGCCTAATCCATGTCTGAAAAAGTGTGAATAGTTATATCAATATGTTTAGTAGCTGTAGACATTAGCGAGCCGAGGGGACTAGTTTGGGTCTTAAGCTATTTTGATTTCATGGCAAATCTGTATAGTAGTTTTCGAGTAAAAATCGATCATACTAATAAATAAAAGGATATTTTTTTGTATACATGGGGCTAATTCCGATGCCTACCCAAGGATAATATCACCATTACTATTCTACTTCAAGGTGAAAACTAAAATAACAACTTACTTGCAAACTCCCAATATCAAAAGCTTGTCATGTCTTGCCGGCTGCCACCAAGGCGGCGTGTCGGGCGACCGCTCGCACAGCGCCAAGCGCGCGTCCAGGGACGGATGCGGAGCAACTTCTTCACGAAGGACGCGCAACAGATCAATTCTGAAAAAAAAATTCGTCAATAAAAATGCATTTTTTTACGATGTTCGAATATTAGCACAAGGCCTATTTAATCTAACTAAGAGAGAGTGCGAATTTTACGAGTTTGTATGTATGCAGAGGGATCTATTTGAAAAATATTTCATCATTTGAAAAGAACATTATTCCGGATAGACATAGGCTACTTTTAATCCGTGTCAAATAGGAACGAAGCCGCAGGTGAAAACTAGCTTTCACCTGCGGCTTCGTTCCTAAAAAAAATATATTTTATTATTTCTCCATAAAAAATATTTAGAGTTTATTCTTACCTTTCCAATGTTGCGATTGCTCTCTCCTCTCCAATTGGTTCCGCTTTTAAATCTGCTCTTGTGGGCAGCTCAGCTTCTCCAACTGAGAGGCCACACTGTCGCTTACACATAGCCATGAATGCTTTGAGGTAATCAGTAAGAGCATCGTCACTTTTAGAATCGAGTCGAGCTAATGTTCTAAAACGGCTCCATCTCAAACTCTTTGTAGCTGGGTCGAACTCAACTCCATAGGACGCTACAGTCCTTCGGAAAGCCTCTTCATCAGCACGAGTCCATCGCCACTGTGATATTTCATCCCTGGCTAGTTGATCCATCCGCTCTCGCCGCTCCATCTTCTGGGTGAAATTTATTTTAACAAGGGAACAATGTTTATATACATTTTCATACGTTTTGTATGAAAATGTATATAAATATATTCCAAATTTCAAGTAAAAGTATAAATAGTTGCTAAAATAATCAACCGTGACAGATGGACTGACGAAGTCACATTATAGAAATCGTACAATAGAGAATGAGATACGTATATACAACACCCACCTTAGCTTTTTGCTGCATTTTAAGTTCTTCTCGTTTATAATTTCTTTGATATGCAGTAATTAGACGACGGAGTCTTGTGTTTAAGTCTTGCATAGAAGGCCAGAGGTGCCCTCCATTACTACTTTGAGTACTATCATCGTCGGGACGAGGTGAAGCCGCCGGCGACGTTGCACCAGCTCCACTAGATACGTCATCAGTACAATCTTCGTCACCAACTGTGCTACCGCGCACTTTTCTTTCTTCGCTCCTTTATCATAAAAAAACAAGTAATTTAGCGTACACATTACTAAAGTCAAGTTAAAGTCTAAAGATAATTTAAATTTCAATAAAATCACAAGGATCAAGGATCACTTTGAAACGTCATAGGAGCTAGGTGAAGCAACGCCTGTTCCTCGCGTAAGAAGTACTACCACTAAGAAGTAAGACATCATTAGGGATCTAATTTTACGTAGGTACTCACTTTATATCAGTGCATTCTGCGTCATCAGGTGGCCCCAATTTGTCGACGAAACAAAGTTGCGGGTCCGAACGCATCGCAAGATAGTTCTCATAGCCGTGTACATACGTGCCTACTAATAACGACACGTCGCATTCGCTATCCCACCATAGTCTCGGTGGTGTGCTATCGACACCTCGTGGAACTCTCATTCCTAATGAGCTAAAATGATACAAACACAATATTTTATGTTATTTTCATTAAGAATATTAACCGCAAAGAAAACATTGGGTACACTGGTAGTCGTAAATTTTGCTGAAACTTACCTAGCGTGTGTTCCACTTTCTATTTGAGTAGTGTAATCTCCGATAACCTCATGTTTTATGTAATACATCATTCTGACTCTCAACAAAACTCTGAAAACAAATAAAGAGGATTGTTATTTATACATTGAGAAACCGATACACCCATCGAGTCAATCCATAAGTGGTTTAAAAATAAACTACTTACTTATTAGCGTGTCTGTATAAATGCTTTTTGTAACTGCTTTCCAAATATGCTTCACAGTCATACTTTTCAATTGAGCTCCAGTGATTAGAATCTTCCCATTTTTGAACATCATTTACTTTAGGTATATCTTTTGGCCTATTTTTCTTTTTAGCGTTTCGGCCACGGGGCACCGGATTATGTAATCCACTATGGTTTCTTGAAATTGTCACTTCGCCATTTTCACATGGTTCAATTAGGTCCCATATAAAGTTTCGAATTTTTTCATCTCCTTTATAATAGCGAAGGCAAAATAAGACCTGTGGAAAAACATATTATTAGTACAAAACAAATGTTACAAAGTGATATCACTTTTCTTCTAGATATTTTAAACTTACAATAATACGAGCACAATCTTCGATCACAGGAATGGTCCAACCTTTTCTCAATTGATTTTTATCAACAGTCTCTTCCCATCGCGCCCATCTGAAATAAGTTTTAAATGTACATATTGATGTGAAATTGATTACGTGTTTTACAAATTATTATGGGGACAATCTGTTCAATAAAGTCATAATAACCACTTGATCATAATTAACACTATAAAAAATATAGTCTGAAATATAAAATAATTGTTAAACAGACATAAGGGCAGAAGAGCTATGATTTTGCTTGTATCACTACTCAATTAATTTGTATTGTTCTGCTTATCTCTAATACTCACCCGAATGTAAGAAGGCCTCTTTCGATTTTGAAACACTCTGAACGAGTCCATGACCCATATACTACTTCTTCATCAATCGGAATTCCTTCATGTCGGGGAATGTAGTCGTCACTGGCGTATTTCCGTCCCTTTTTACCAAATTTATCTTTCTTCTTCTTACTTCTTAGACTTATTCCTAAAATAATAAATGTAGCTCAATAGTAGTCAAAGATTTACCTAATTCAATGCTCTTATAAGTGTTAGTAGTTTTTAGCGTAAAGGAGGATTTGCTTACCTTCTTCATCTTCATCTGAGTCAGGGGTTGCTTCCATGTCAGACATTTCCATTGGACCATCGTCATGACCATACCTTTTTATCATGGTTCTTTTCCTAGGTTCTAGAACTATAAGGTCTTCATCGTCCTTCTTTTCTGTAGTATCAATTTCAGCTTTTTTAGCCCATTTATTCCAAAAATCTGGATCCCTTATATCAATATCAGATCGTTGATTTGCAGCAGCAAAACTAGCTTTCGAAAACGTAGAACCTTTTTCTGATTCCATCTGAATAACTTGAGTTCGTCTGGCTAAAATCATTTCAATGTCTTCTTCGCAAAACTTGTCTCCCGCGTCTTCGTCCATAACGGCGCCGTACGCACCTTTCTTGAGTAAATCTTCGATTTCTTTTTTGGAGAGCTGTTTCAATCCGGTTTCTTTGCCTTGTGTTGTATTCATACTTTGTAAAATGGCTTTATCAAGCCCTAGCTTCAACGAAGCTTTGTCAAACATTTCGCGTTCATAAGTATTGCGACAAATTAATCTGTATATTTTAACCATTTTGAGTTGTCCAATGCGATGACACCGTGCTTGTGCTTGTAAATCATTTTGTGGATTCCAATCACTGTCATAAATGATAACGGTATCAGCCGCTGTTAAATTGATGCCCAATCCTCCAGCTTTGGTGCATAATAAAAATACAAATCTATCAGAGTCTGGTTTAGAGAATCTATCAATTGCTTCTTGTCTCAAGTTACCTCTTATGCGACCGTCGATTCTTTCAAAGGGATATTTTCGGAACAACAAATAATCCTCTAATATGTCCAAGCAACGCACCATCTGACTAAAAATTAAGACACGATGTCCGCCAGATTTTAATTTTGGAAGGAGTTTGTCAACCAGCACCATTTTACCGGAGGATTGTATGAGCGCTTTATAATAAGCCTCTTTGTCTTCGCCATAGCTTTGTTTATAGTCAAACTGTATTTGATCTTCAGCTCCATTTAATAGATACGGATGGATACAGCACTTTCTAAGTTCCATCATAGTGTTCATTAAATTTGGAATATTTGCTGCTGATGCAGTTCCTTTTTGTAAAAAGCTAAAATTTCTTTCAAGGATAGCTCTGTAGTATTTTTTCTGTATATTTGTCAATTCGACTTCTATAATAGTTTCCTCTTTAGGAGCTAATGTCTTTTCAACATCTTCTTTCAATCGTCGAAGCATCATGGGTTTTAGCAGTGCTTGCAACTTAACAACTTCAGATTCTGATTTAAGTTGTCCAAATTCATTTAAAAATGCGTCACTGCTCGAGAACTGTGAAGGCTCCAAAAAGTTGAGAAGCGAAAACAATTCGTTTACATTATTTTGTAATGGTGTTCCAGATAGAAGGACGCGATGTTCTAAATGAAGCTGTCGTAGACCTTCCAATAATTTGCAATTACGATTTTTTAATCTGTGAGCTTCATCGATAACACAGATCCTCCAATTAAACGACTTTAGCTCCTGGAAATCCGTTACTATAATTTCAAATGTAGTTATGAGGACGTTAAATTTAGTAATTTCTTTCATGGGCTCTAAATGCTCGTTTTTGTAGTAAAACTCATACTCTTGGAGCATGCTTTTACTCTGTTGCGATCCATGATAAACCACCACATTCATATCAGTCCATGACTCAAATTCTCTCTGCCAATTAGGAATGGTCGAAAGAGGAGCTATTATTAGGAATGGGCCTCGTATACCCATTTCCCATATTGAATTTACAAAAGTCAAACTCTGAATAGTTTTTCCAAGGCCCATTTCATCTGCTAATATGCAATTCCGATTATTATGCCAAGAGAATAGTAACCAATTAAGTCCTTCAAGTTGGTAGGGTCTTAATGTATTTCCACCTTTGTATAAAGGAGACTCATTTAATTGTACCCACTGATCTGCAGGTGGTCGTTTCTTATACTTCCACTGGTCTTTAGGAGGTATTTCATTAAATATTTTATATTGTTTTATTTTGTCGTCATCTATATCTTCTTGTAATTCCCATGTGCTATCTTCGTATTGAAGGCTTTTCCATTTGACTAGGAAATGTTTAACAACACTGTTATTAGCAGGATCTTCGTTTTCAGACGTATCTAATATCCTCTCAACTTCAATATAATCTGGATTAAATGGCTCGTCATCTAAAAGCTCAAATATATTCATTTGCTGAGCCTGTTTTTGCTTGAAACGTTTTATCTTTGAAAATATTCTTTTGTCACCTTTATAAAGTTCTTCCTCTGTTTTCCATTCGCAATGCAGGTACGAAAAATTTCGGTACTTCACGTAAAATTCCTCTACATCTACAATAACAGGCTTTTTATTTTGTTCTGCGATGACATCTTTAGCATCGGAGACAGGGTTTTCTTCTTTGTCTTTTTCTGGAATGATTTCAACCTTTATTTCCTTAATATTCTCATTGTCAACCACCGGAATCAAATCATTGATCGGCTCTTTTAATTCATCCGTCGCCTGTGGTGAAACAGGAGCTGATTCTGTTTTCTCCATTTTCGGTACAAGTTCAACTATATTTGGTTCAATCATCATTTCTCTTTTGCCCATGCGGGAAGCAAGAACATGATGTACGATCATGGCGTCTTCGTCTGTTGGATTTACATAGATATATTTTGGTTTAGTTGGTGTTCCTTCAGACTTAACGATGTCTTTGGTTTCTAAACTTATATCTTCGAGGTTGTGTTCTTTTTCGACTTTGGGTGTAGATACAGGAAATTCTTCGTCGGATAATCGTATCATTACATCATCTGTATATTTTTTACGTTGTGTATTTCTAGCCGAACGTCGTTTCAAGCTATCGTCACCCTCAGGTGGGGGCGATGGAGGGGGCGTCGACATCATATCGTCCGGTTCGCCATCAGAATCAGGAACTATTCCCCCACGTTTTTTTCTTCTTCCACCCGAACCTCTGGGCTTTAGCATCATTTTCTTACAACTACCACCCGCAGAAGACCGTTTCTTTGTAGACCGTTTCCTCGGGTTTAATGAATCCGTATCGTCATCGTTATCATCAAGATCTCTTTTTGCCTCTGCTTCTTCCAGCAAATCTTTGATGGCAATCTTGGAGACTGGAATGTCATCAAAATCTGTTACATTCGATTCGTCTAATGAGTGTTCAGATATATTTTTAGCTGTTTCTACATTAAAACTCGTATTAGTCAGTGAATCATCAGCTTTCAAATCTTTACTATCGCTTTCAGTAAAATCGTAAGCTGTAGTAGTATCAGCTTGAAATTCTGATCCATCTTTTTTCGAGTTTCTCTTTTTTCTTGGCGTATTAGGATCTCTCGGTTCTCGCTTTTTACGTTCTTTTACTGGCTTTTCTCCGACATTTTTAGGTTCTTTCGGAGTGCGAGGTTTTCTTTCCTTATTTTTTCGGGGTCCTCTTTGTTTTCGTACTTTACCTCCTCCATTCGTATCATCTACAGACATAGCACTACTATCTAAAGTACTCACATCTTCGCCTAATTCTATATCTAGTTCAGAGTTGCTTTGTATACCAGTTCCTGCGGTTACAAAATCTTCTGAAACTGGCAACTGATCCAGGGACTGGACAACATTCTTTTCTTTTTTTGCCCTTGGTTTTCTGGGTTTAGATGGACCTTTACCACGGCCTCTGCCTGTAGTACTAGTGACTTGAGGACTTTCTACCATTTTAGATCCATATACTGGATTTTGGAGCATGCAATTGGAGCCTCCAATACATTTATCATTGGTTTCGTGTTGCTGTAAAACCGCTAGTCGTTCCTGAAGACTTCTTACTTTTTCTTGATTTTCATTAGAAGGCGGTAGACAGTAGATTTCTTGTATTTGTTGTTGTAATGCTATTCTTTCTTGGTGATGCGAGGTTCCATACATGTTTTGTATATTAGGTAGCGGCATCGCTGTTGATCCCATGATCATCATGTTCGGATTTATATTATGAGGCATATTTGGAATCATTGCATTCTGATTATTTTGTACATTCATTGGTACTCCTACAGGAACAGGTACAGTGGGAACATTTGTAACTACATTTGGTTGACCAACTGGCACGTTTGAAGGAGCAGATGTCAAACTCGGCTGAAGATTACTTGTCATAGATGTTATTGAGGTTGGTATCGAGTTTAAGTTACTCTGTGGACTGTGGTTAGCAACACTTGACGTAACTGTACTTGCATTGCCAGCAAGTGGTATTTTGTGTCCAGATTGTACATTTGATACGGATTGCGGCGCAATTGTACTTTGAAAAGGTAAAGGACTGTTGTTAGAAACACGTACAGGTGACGGCACGCTTGGTGGATGATTTGGCGAAATTCCTTGTGGTATTGGCGAAATTACTTGTTGTATTGGCAAAATACCTTGTGGCAATGGAGAAATTCCTCGAGACATTGGAGGAATTCCTTGTGACATTGGAGGAAGTCCTTGAGACATAACACTCGGAATATTTTTATTTTGTATTGTGTTATTTTGGAATGAGTGATTTCTGTTAACGCCTAAAGCAATATTGTCAAATTGATTTGGCGTATTAGATGTCGATGGATGACTCAAAGTACCGCGAGTTTGATCAACCTGGGGAGTATTTACAGCCGAGGTCAATGAGGGCAACGTTTTTACCAGACTTGATTGTTCTTGCGATGTTAAATTCTCAGTTTTATCTTTATCCATCATGGTAGACTTTCCATTTTTATCTATGGAATCAATAATTTTAGTGTTTATTGGCACTGTCAGAGAATCAAAAGACTGATTTTCTGCCGATTTGTTTTCTCTTTCTAATTTATCAATAATCGGCAGTATGTTAGCCTGAGGTATTGTAACAGGATTATTAATGATAGTTTCCTTTGGAGCATCATTTGATATTGTAGGTGACAAAAATTTATTAGAAACAGTAACAATATCACTGGATCTATCTTTCTCGTGTTCAGTTGTGTCAGTTATTTTACAATCTGTGTTTACCATCAAAGGTATTTTTTTATGCAATTCTGGCTTCATTGTTGATGAAGTTGCATTTGTCTCCTTTTGTTTTACATTCTGATCGGTATTTTCTATTGGTGTAATACCAGCATTAACAGGTGCAGAAATCATATTTTGATTCCATTGTGAAGGTGAAGATCCCACGTGTCCTCCTAAAGCAGGAGAGGCTGGATTACGTTGGTAAGAGTATTCTGCTCCCGCGGGGACGACCATTTGCTCTAAAGCTTGGAGTGTGTTCTGCGACGTGAACGATGGCGGAGCAGCACTCGTACCAGATGTCGCCGAAGGTTGTACCAAGTTTCTTGGACCACCATGCGGCGAAGCAATAGGTCCTTTGATGGGTGACATCATTGGTCTTGGAGAAAGTTGAGTTTGTTGTCGAGGGGAAATTTGTGCTCTTGGTGACATTTGAGGTGATAACTGAGGAAAAGGCGGCCGATATTGCGGGCTGCCAGTTTCGAGCCCAGTCGGTTTCACTGCATACTGACTTGAAACGTTTACATCGAGAGGATGCTGTATTTGATGCGGTTGATAATTCATTGGCATAGAGTGATGAGCGGAAGCGTAAGGTAGCTGCACCGAGTGTAACGATGGCGCCACCGAGGCGGGCGGCACAGGAGACTGCCGAGGCACGTGGTGCAGCGGAGGGGCACCCGCATGATGAAGGTGAACATTTGGATGACTTTGAATTCCAGAACTAAGACCACCGGGATGGTTTGCTAGATTTTGATGAGGCTGGTGTTGAGGTATAGCACCATGACTTTGCTGGCCATGTGGCAATCCATATTGATGTGGATCTATTTGCTGATGATATGCAGGGTGTTGATTGATTCTGGATGCACCAGGGGGATGCATTTGTGTATAATTTGGATAGTTCTGAAAAAAGAAACAGCTAATGTTGGCAATGTGTACTGGCGTTCCATAGAATGCCCATCTCTTCATCTTATACCCATGTGTTTTTCAATCGTCTTCTGCCTGAGCCTATTTGCTGATAATAATTTGTAAATAATTGAAAATATATACAGTCGTGGTCAACTAATTAGGGACATGCAAGATAGTGAAGAACAATAACCGGTTATGTACATACAAATATAAAACCCTATTGATTTCTCAGTAACTATTATTTGCATAATTTGGTCCGATTATTATGCTTTAAATGGCTGTAAATAAAAGAATAAATAAATAGAAAAAAGTATTTAATATCAAAGGTTGAACATGTATTCAATTTTAAGGTATAATTCTGTAGCTGGACCTGGACATTTAATTAAGGACAGTAAACTATAATGAAAAATAGAGTTAAACAAAACTAATAATCTGCAGTAGTATAATATCTTTAACAGCTCCATTTTATTACGTGTAAAATCAGTACCCAGTAGCAAAACCTTTGTTAGTAATTACCGCTTGACACCGATGTGGCATAGACATTATCAGTTTCTGGCATGTTTCGACAGGAATGTTTGCCCATGCCTCACAAAAATCTTCATTAAGTTCATCTAAAGTTGTGGTACGATAAGTGGCTACTTTTTTCTTGATTTCGTGCCAAAGGTGCTCGATTGGGTTAAGGTCCGGGCTATTTGCTGGCCAATCTAGCACCGATACTGACTGACTGGTAAGAAACGACTTGACTGAACGGGCGGTATGTTTCGGGTCGTTATCATGCTGAAACGTCCATATAATAGGGAGATGCTCCTCAGCATAGGGAAGCATCGTTTCCTCCAATATTGCCTTGTATTGATGTTGGTCTAAGTTACCCTGAACTTTCCTCACAGGTCCCACTCCACGTCCAGAAAATGAACCCCACATTTTAATGTTTCCACCGCCATGTTTCACCTGCTTTTTTGTGAATCTTGGATTCATTTCCGCTTTTACTGGACGCCGTACGAATTGCCTTCCATCTGAAGAAATCAAATTAACCTTGGTCTCGTCAGAGAATAATACATGTTGCCATTGGGCGTAGGTCCAATGTCCATATTTACGTGCAAACGCCAAACGAGCATTTCTATGTTCTTTCTTCAACAACGGTACTTTGCGAGCCACTCTTCCGAACAACCCTGCTTCTACCAGACGTCGTCGAACGGTCCTCGCTGAGACACCAGCTCTTTCGTCTGTCCCAAACACTTCGTGTTTAATTAAAATAGAGCCTAGAAACGGATCTTTCTTAGCTAACCTGGTTATCATTCTATCTTCTTGCGGAGTTGTTTTTCTCGATCTTTTTGTTCTGGGCACATTTAAATCTGTGTTATTGCGTCTGACATGTTGCACTGCATTGTATACCATAGTTTTTGAACAATTTAAATGTTCTGCTATCCTTCGGTATGGCCAACCATGCTCGACAACAAACTTCATGATAATTTTTCGTAGTGTTGGATCGCAACTTTTATTTTTACCCATTTTTCTTCAAAATATTTTTCAAAACATAAAATAAATATCGGGATTGCCGCCAAAACTACCACGAAACAATAAGAGAAGAAGTAAAAAAGTATTGAGATTCAAATTTTGAAAATAGAACGCAATATCTCAGTGTCCCTAATTAAATGGCCAGCCAGCATTATTTGAACAAATAGCACTACGATAATCTATCAGCTATACTGAAAAGAGGTTTAATGTTTAAGAAGTTGTTATTGTTTGTATAATCGGGCACATAAATGACTAATTATACTTACATGTAAGAGATATGGAATATGGTTTAGACTCGTTGGAAAATAAAAAATAAATTCACAATTCGGTTTAACCAAAGCGTGTCCCTAATTAGTTGACCACGACTGTATGTGTGTCATTCGAAGATATTTTCAGAATTTAAAAAAACTTTATTTTTTATAGTATTATAATTTAGATTTAAAACTATAAAAAAATTCAAGTCTTTTAGTTTTGCATCTTGTCAAATAATTAAAACCTTACCTGTTGCTGTCCATAAAGTTGTTGATTTGTTGGTTGTGGAAAATGTGGTTGTCGTGGTAAATATGGTCCATTTTGTGCTTGCAGACCTAAGCCACCCCCCTAAAATGAAACAATAAATATATATTTTTATTGACCTAAGGGAAATATAATATTAATTTGTCAGGTGTTTATGTACACCAACTGCTTAGTAATGGCTCAGTGTAATTAAAAGAAAATTACCTGCTGTGGAGGATACTGATGGAGTTTCTGCTGGTGCTCATATGAGTGTCTGTAACTGGATGTCACTGGATTATATCTATTAGCTCCAGGAGGGCCTGGCCATCCGCCCATTTCTCCTATACCTGTAATAGTAGTTATGAAATTATGGTGATGAGTAACTACCAAAAATAAAGCAACACAATGACAAAAGTGTGCATAAAATTATCACTTCTCTCATTAAATAAAATTGTAAATTTAAAAACTGACAAAGTTTCGCGCACCCAAACACTAGACTAGTTTTGGTAGGACTTTCACAGAATTTTAGAGTTGTAGTTGAGTTGTAGGTATAAGTAACATTTAAATTTCTCTAAAAAAGTGCTTCAACTCATGTTTCAGGATTTGCTAAAAATTACGACGTAAAATAAACTATATAAAATTACTCCAGTTAAAATTAAATTACTTACCTAATTAAATTATTCTAGTTATAATTAAATAAGTAAAAAAACAAAGTCTTGCCTTGTCGAGCTGGTTGATCGGGCACTGAATACATTGGATCTGGTCCTGGATGGTAGCCGGGGTAATGCGAAGGGTGTACATGATGAGCCGGATGTAGTGGCGCGTGCGTCGGCTGCGGCATTCTCGGACGCGGAGGGTAGCCTCCGTACTCATGGTAATCCGGTGCCGGTGGCCCGCCGGGATTAGGTACAGATTGCGTATTGCTACTTATGCCACCAGATGGACCAAACGGGGCCAATTTTTGGATAGATCCTTCTTGTGACACATTACTCTGACTGTATTGTTGCCTGTAGCTGTAACAAAGTGTTAAATATAAATTCTAGTAAAAACAATGTTATTTGTAATTGCAAAATCTATGCTATATTTTAAGGAGGTTGCTGCCAACACAGTGAAAACTAAAGCAGGAATCAGTGCATCACATTATGTAATCCTATATTTGAATGCAATAAGTGCTTAACAAACCTGTTGTCTGCGCCATCTTTGTTTTCCCCAGCCACTCCAGATGCAGAACTGCCAGCAAAATTATCTGATCCTCCAAGATCAGTGAGTCCTTCCAACATACCGCTGCCATCATCGCCAAATAAATTATATGAGTCCATCACTCAATTAAGAGTGAATTTTCATTAATTTTCTATCAACGAATCTCCAGCGAAAATCTATCAAGCCCATCTTAATCTGTAATTAATAAGTTTATACTTATATTATTTATCAAATAAAAAAGGAAGTACATATTATGTACATTGATTATTTATTATAGCCAAAAAGTCAGTATCATAAATTCTTACAAACTAAGATTCTTCTTATGCCTTCACCATCTCCAAGATTAATATTCCAATGTGTTGCATATGCAACTAAGGGGAAAAGCTATACGCTTATGAAATCTTTGAACATATAGCGCTACAACTTTTCCCGTTCAGTTGCACAGCTAATTCTTCACTTTGTGTCTTCTTTCCTATGCTATTTCATTTATCAATATAAAGTATTATTGTTACCAAATCTATAACAAGCTTTGCAGGATTTAGTCTTTTCAACATAGGATTTGATTTGGAGCAAATAACAGTAATTCAAGCAAATTTACAATATTTGGTTCTATATTTTAACCGCAATTTACATTGATTGCTGTATTTACAAACAACAGCCTTAGAACAGCTCTTAGAAAATTCAAACTTGGGATAGAAAACTTTGTATTATACAAAACAAAATCATTCAAATATTATATCTAAAGTCATAAGGTAAACTTTAAAGCAAAGTCAACTTTAAGATCAAGACTTTAAGTCAACTCTACAAAACTAATAAAGAAACACTTATTATTTCTTAGTTGCAAGATGTGCACTCTTTGTTTGAGAAAAGGTGTTAAGGCCCTGTATGTCGACGATTGCTCTTTTTCGAAACGAAAAAAGAAATACTTCTGAACAAGCCACATCTCCTATTTTATAATGTATAGTATATGTGAATAAAGATGTACCCATCTTTGATCACTTCGATAAATAATCCTACCGACAGCTGCAATGATGACAAACACACGGGGCACCATGGGCGGCACGTGGTCCACCTTTGCTTTTCGAATAAATTAATGATATAAATTATGTATAATTACTTATCAAAAACCTATTCTAGTAGAAATCTAGATCTACATATTACCTATCTTTAACAATAAATCACAAGTTGATCTTAATAGTAGGTATCAAAGTATTTCGATCATAAATTCTAAAACATATCATTTTGAAATAATATCTTTATCGTGAAAAGTTTCTGCTATTATGTTTTCAGCTTAATAGAAATCTAGGTAGGAACCTGAATAATATATTTATAAAAATAGGACATGTGGCTTGTTCAGAAGTATTTCATTTTTCGTTTTGAAAAAGAGCAATCGTCAACATTCAGGGCCTTAATGGTTTTGTATGAAAATTAATTAAAAACATGAAATTATAGTTTCTACACCAAATAACAAATTCTGTGTTTTAGGGGTGTCAAGAGACATTAATCAAAAAACTATGATTTGTTTCTATACAGCAAATGATGCTAAGCTTGTTTATTTGTGTGCATCCATTGTTTATGTTTTTCATGTGTAACTATGATTTGGTGCGGGATTGTGAAACCTAGATCTGGAATATTTCATGTGTAACTATGATTTGGTGCAGGATTGTGAAACTTAAATCTGGAATATTTGCTAGTTTAATAAAATAAGGATTTATTGGATTCAATATGATTTCAATGAGCCCATCAGTAATTTTTGAAGCTGGAGACAATATCACATTGGTTGATTAATTTTTACTTTTGTACGATAAATCTTACAGTTTACATCATTAATATTGAGCCCATCTTTATATTTTGTAGTATTGTATGGATGGTATCAATAGGATCAATAGGAAATAACTATAACGTGTTTAGTGAAGGGGATAATGATGAATTATGCGAGTATTATATTTTTTTGTATACAGAATTACAGGCAGGGAAAAGATTTAATAACATAAACGCATTCTAGGTTGAAACTGATTTTAGTGCAAGGTTTATACATAAGTACTGTACATAATGTATCAAATAGTTTGCATTTATTAGTGATAAAAATAATAAAACAAATGTTATAATAAATACTACTAATAAATACTGACTATTCATCTGATATAAACAGAAAGCACATAAGACTAGACTATATAAAACAAAATGCTTTTTGCTACAGGCAGGTTCAAGGAGTCACACAATAAAACGGCTGGAAGACATATCTTATTTATATCAAAGTATTACACAATCCATCAAGGGCTCTTTTGAGTTCATACAATTATCTTGCTAATATTCTAGGGCAATGTTTTACAATTAACGGTACAGTCTACATGCCTACTTGCTATACTTATTGTATACACTTTGTGGGCACTTAAATACCTACCTACACCAGGGAATTACTGTCCTGTACATTCATAATAATAAGCGATTTACACAGAGTTTAAAGCACAACTATTTATTACATTCAAACCTAGGTATCATGTAAAAAATTTGGGCTACTTACTAATAACGCCACTCACTAAGTAGTTCACAAAATGGATACCATTCTCCACTCCAAATAATAAAATGCCAATCAAAGTTGCCGTGAGATACAATATTTAAACTGTTCACTGTATTCCAACTGTGAAAGCTAGATTTCTTTTACTTTATTGAGATGCAGTATAAAAATTAGCAAACTCATATCACTCGTTTAGAAATTATTACGAGGCAGTCAAACACCATCCATTTTGTTTCACAAATGATTTTTTCTGCGACCGACCGACACACAACACACACACACACAGCACAGCACGGAACAATTTTTTTAGTTCACTCACTTTATTTTACTACGGGCTGAAAAATGTTGCCGACTAATAAATATAAATAAAATTATTGTTTGTAGGTTACCATTACACGGTCAATCGATATAATTTATTTAGCCCCTAGTTATTCAAAAAGGTACTGGTTTTTTTTAAACAAGAAAAGACAATTGAAATTAGTACAGTCATCGACTACATAATATGTCGATGAGTACAGTATTTATTCTCGGAATTTCTATTCACCGATTTTCAGAGGTACTCTTTTTCATTCATATTCATATTCATATTCATTTATGCTCCAGTTGGTTACAATGGTCTTAAGCGGTATCACAGAGATAATAATGTTAATAATTTTATAATTCTCACTAGCGACCCGCCCCGGCTTCGCACGGGTAGCATGTTATTATACATAATAAACCTTCCTCCTGAATCACTCTATCTATTAAAAAAAACCGCATCAAAATCCGTTGTGTAGTTTTAAAGATATAAGCAAACATACATACATACATACAGACGCGGGAAGCGGAAAGCGACTTTGCTTTAGACTATGTAGTGATAAAGAAAGTCACAACCTTGAATTTTATTGAGTAAATCAACCACAATCACTACATAGGTGGTATGGTCTAACTCACATAAATGCTCTTTGGTCTAACTATAGAGAGAAAAATAAATAGCCTGCCCAAAAGGCATTAAAAAATGTGTATGGTTTGGTTGTGTGCTTGTTTTTTCGGTCAGGCTGCAGATCATAATCATTCGCCTTTTTTTCCTGTAGGAAATAGAAATACGCCCGATGATGCACCGGGTGTTCAGAAGTCTGATACCCCATTTACACTCGCGCCTCGTACCTCGTCTCGTGTCTCGTTGCAGAACGCGAGTGTAAACACCGCGCTCGCGTCTGCCGCGAGGTCCTTTGACTCGTGCCCAAAAACCGCTCCGGACGCGAGCGCCTCGAGTGGCGAGCCGCAAGCGTCTGTAGTCTCTCAAGTCTCTGTAGTCTGTTCACAGTACACCAAGGAACATAATACTCCAGGGAGTGGTTCACACTCAGGGCTCGTGGCTCGTCTCGCGCCTCGTCTCGCCACTCGTACGCGAGTGTAAACGGGGTATGAGCGTTCACACCGAATCGTTCGTTAGCAACTGAGGAGCTGAGCATCGTCGAGTGTACGCACCGTTCACACCGTAAATGACTAGACTATGGTAAAAGTCGCATCGCTGTCCGGTTGGACAATCCAGTGGAATATCATACAATTGGATCACCGAGTGTTTTTCGCTCGTGCGTCGTACCGAGTACGTAGTTCCTGAACACACCACTACTTTGCTGTTTTTGACAGCCAAGCCAGCCGCCACCGCCAGCCAGCGCCAGTTTAGCTTACCTACTACTTGTGCTTACAATGCTTTTTAGAAAATGCTCTTGTTTGTGTGTTTTGCATTCAGTAAATTTACTAATTTGCTAGACTTGTAAAACGTGAATGCGAATGTTTTCCATTATCTATCGAATTCCATTGTTTCAAAACAGAAAATTGAATCCTAACTAGGATGAAGTTAATAGATCAGGTTGTCCGAAGCTTTAAAGTAGCGAAGGTGTTTCGTGAAAATACAGACAAAATTAACAGTATAGATTTTTCTCCAAATGGTGAGACATTGATATCTTGCAGTGAAGATGATCAAATTGTTATTTATGATTGCGAAAAAGGCACGCAAATGATCACAGTGAATAGCAAGAAGTATGGTGTTGACCTAATACATTTCACCCATGCGAAGAACACGGCAATACACAGCTCTACTAAAGTTGATGATACAATAAGATATTTATCTCTTCACGATAATAAATACATCAGATACTTTCCAGGACATACAAAGAAAGTCGTAACATTGTGTCTGTCGCCAGTAGAAGACACATTTTTATCAGGATCTCTAGATAAAACTTTACGCTTGTGGGATCTTCGTTCACCAAACTGCCAAGGGCTAATGAACCTTGCTGGCAGACCTGTTGCAGCATATGATCCTGAAGGTCTTATATTTGCTGCTGGAGTCAACTCTGAGAGTATCAAGTTGTATGACTTGCGTTCATTTGATAAAGGTCCTTTTGTAACATTTAAACTGAATCAAGAGAAAGAATGTGATTGGACAGGATTAAAGTTCTCTCGTGATGGCAAAACTATGCTGATAAGTACAAACGGATCAATAATACGATTAGTGGACGCATACCATGGTACTCCACTTCAAACATTCACAGGTCACCTCAACAATAAGGGTATTCCAATTGAAGCATCATTCAGCCCTGATTCCCAGTACATTTTTAGTGGTTCAACAGATGGAAGAGTACATGTTTGGAATGCTGATACAGGATACAAAGTCTGTGTACTGAATGGTGATCATCCAGCTCCTATTCAATGTGTTCAATTCAATCCAAAACTAATGATGTTGGCATCAGCATGTACCAACATGGCATTTTGGTTACCTACTATAGATGATAATTAAGAGTTTATTACTTATTGAAAATCTATTTCTTAAGCTAATGTGAACTTCGTCATCATCCTTGTAGTTATAACCTAGGCGGCTTTGATATAAAAAGCCAGCATATTTAGTACTTTATATACATAGTTATTTTATAGATTCCTTTCTCAATAAATAAATAACTTACACTAACTATGTATTTTTTTATTTCATCCACATAGTGCGCCTAGTCATTTCTGTGCCACTTTGTCTGTCTGTCCTTCTTGCTGTATCTGCTTATTAATACAGCATCTCCTAAAACTAGACTGCCTTCGGTAGATCAGTTAAAAGGATCGAATTTCATAAAGGGTTTAATAAGACGAGAGAGCACATTTTGATAGATTTTTATTTTCATGAATTGTATGGTTTAACACATTCGATTACAAAAATAAAAACAAGTGCGAGTTGAACTCCCGTGAAAAGGGTTCCATAAGAAGACTGTTCCGGTTTACTGTAATAATTATGCAAAAAAGTTTTAGGCTCGGTAGGTGGGAAATTAGATAAAGCATATTGGGGATTACTAAATTTTCATGAGTTTTCTTAAATTTATATAACGTCAGAAATACTACATATTTAATTTGAAATTATTCAAATGTTTTTGACTCAACAAGTCCTTTAATTTTTAAGTATTCCTATAGAGTTATAATTCGTGTATTACGACGACGACGGAAAATAGAAAACAAGCACTACTATTACCCCTAGTGAAAACCAAATTGCTTTATCCTGAAGGATGGTCAACTTGTGATTGTTTTTGTATCGATTTGAATAAATGAATAAAATATTTTTGTAATTATCAGATTAAAATCATGAAATAAAGTTCCTGATGATCCAATTTCCTGATTTGTTCGTTTCGTTTTTTTTTTAAGAGGGCCTTTAGTTGATTTGATTCAAATCGTTTGGTGGTCGCTTTCTTTTTGTATAAAAATAGCGTGTTAACAAGTGTCAAAATAGCTAAACGCTAAAGTCAAACTGACACTGATTTGACGTATGGTCATTGCCATCCAAATCATCTAACCAACCAATTCAATTCAATTTATCTCTAGTCTACTTTTCCCATCTCAAAGGATGCGACAAAGAGCTAAGATAGCAGTTTTTAATTAATAGTGTAAAGTTCATCGAGGTAAAAATGGATGCAAGAGCAGCAAAGCTTGCACTTGCTAGAAAAAAGGTTAGTAAAGCTCAAGAGCATGAAAACATGCTGGAAAAATAAGATGTATGAAATCAAAAAACAGGACACGTCATGTTGTTTTAGTAAATTGAAATTGTGTAGCGATTTCAAGCCTGTAGTCTGAACTAGTCTGAAGCTGTAGCTTACCCTAAATAGGTACAGGCTGGCCTGCACATTGGTATGATGTATGATGTTATTTTCCATTAAATGGCTCTCTTTGAGATTCAGCCTACAAACTTACTACGAGCGGTGGTACCTCGTACCTTTATTTAAGTAGGTTGTAGGTATCTGAATCTGGAATGTTTAGTCCAGAGATGAGAATATCATCTCTGAGAATATTTATGTTTTCTGGCTAACTACTGAATAGATAAAAGTAAGTTTATTTAATATAAATAATTGTTATCTTTCAGTTGAAAGACCATCAAGATAAAAAACATCATGAAAATGTACAAAAATGTGACATTGACTCTAATCATGAGCATAACAATGATAATACTACAACAGAACAAGATTTTGCAGATAATCTTTCTAAAGACATGAATTCCATCAAAATGCATTCCTTAGAATTCAAACAGAATGAGAATATACCATCAAGTAAAACTGAAGTTGATGAATTTCTGATTTCAAGCAAAAGAAATCTCGAAGTGCAAATTATAAATTTACAAAATAAAAATGTGGAGCTTGAAAATAATCTAATTGCAACAACAGATAAAAGTGAGATATTTTATCAAAAAGTTAAAACTTTGGAGAATGAGCTAAAACACCTAAGTTTCAATTATAATGCTGCTGTAGAACAACTGCAGACAAAAGATGTTTTAATAAAAGAACTAAATGGTTTGAAGGCAACTGCTTTAGAAGAGAAAACTGACTTACAAGAGCAATTAGAATTCACCAAAACAATTTTAGCTGCTAAAGAAACTGAGAATGATTCGTTACATAGTCAACTCTTCAATATTCAAAGCCAATTAGATGCAACTCAACTCCAGTTGCAGCAACTCACCACTGGTACCCATGACACCAACAATAAGCCTACTCAAGAGTCTTTAAGGCAAGAAAATGAAGTGCTACTTCACAAAGTGACCAGTTTAGAACAACAATTAAAATCACAATTAAGGGATTATCAGCAGATAAACTCACATTATGAACATTATGTAGGGGAGCTGAATGATCAGTTGAAGTTGGTTACCCGGAAAAATGAGGACCTGAACAGGGATTTGCAAAATTTGTCTAATAGAGAAAATGGTCTAATTGAACAGATAAGTGAAATGGAAATAAGAATACAAAACTATAACAAAACAGTTTTTGAAAAAACTACCAGTAAAGATGACAACAGCTGTGAAATGAAAGACTTCAAAGAATTACAAGAGAAATATGAAAAAAATCAGGTAATTGTCTATACATTTTAGTGTACCTATGTTATTAAGTTTTTTTTTTTATGTTATTTCATCGCTAAATTATGTCAACATTCAGGAACTATTAAAATAACCTTGTGAGTGATCAATGTAGAAGGAATTACTAATCTGAATTTGTGTTGGGTGTGTGCACATTCATTAAGACTCCTTGTTCATTAGGTAAAAATTGTAGTATTTTGAACCTTAATCTTATTTTCAGGAAAACCATCTTCAAATGATTACCAAATATGAGGAATTGCAAAAGTTACTTAGTGAAAGCAATGCTAAAATTGCAGAATTAAGTCAACCCAAGGAATGTGAATGTAAGCAGAGCAATGAAGTAAGTTTGCTGAAGCTCAATGCTGACATAACCAGTGATAAAGTGGCAGCACAACGAGCCACAGAACAAAATAAAAAGTTGAAACAGGACTTGCAAGGCTTAGAAGAGGCTATTGTTAAAATGGTAGGTATGAGTTTGCATTGTGTGCAAACATGTTGGAGTATTATATACATGCTATGTAGAATGTAGAGTCCACGCCATAAGGGTGAGTTTCCAACTATGGGGAGCTGTGCAGAGCGGACCAAACACAGAGCTTAACATTTTGAAACTCGAATATTTATGCACTGTCATTGGGTCACTCCGCACAACACCGCGTACGTAACCCTTTAAGTTACTTCCTTGTAAAAAAAACTATAAAAATAGGGTCACTTTTAGATCTCCACGCATTGTTGTCTGACAAAATTACGATTTTTGAAGTTTTGCTACTTTCACATTTATTTTTTATATTGCAGACTAAAGATAAATTGGAATTAACAGAAAAAATAACAGCTGAAAAATATTTAAACAGGGAACTTACAATCAAGTTGGCAGAAATAGATGAGAAGGCAAATAACCTTTATACTATGTTGAAAGCCAAAGATGAGGAAATGATCAGATTACTAGCTACCTATAGAGATCTTGAAAGAGTTCATGAAGAGTTGAAGCTATCTCTTAACAGCAAGGACAACCAACATTTAAACAACAATGAAGTAGAGGAGATGCAAGAAGCACCTGAAAATAATGAAAATGGTGATTTAAAAAACTGTTGTAACAATGATGTATGTGAAAACAAAACACTAATTGAATGTTCCCATGTTAGTGCATCAATTCCAAAAGGAGATGCCATGCTTAAACTTCAAGAACGATTCCTCAAAATAATGGGGGAGGTTGCAGATTTATCTGATGAAAAACATAGACTTGAACACATTATAATGCAATTACAAAACGAAACTGATACTATCTGTGAATATGTAGCTTTATATCAACAGCAGCGTAGTTTATTGAAGAAGCGTGATGAAGAGAGAAGTGCTCAGATTAAAACATTTAAATCTGAATGTAATAGATTGCAAAGTCAGCTGGACGAATTGACAGACATTCTAAAGAGATTTGCGGATGACAAGGAGCTGTTTTCCTATTTTCAAGTTCAAACAAAACATGAGGATATACAAAAAGTCATGACATTACTCTCAAACTTGAAAACCAGCTCGTTATTGGATCCTCATAAGACTATGGAGTTTAACAACTTTTACCCATGTAGTTGTTGTTCAGGACAACTTATTGATGTGTAACAAAATATCTGAATCATATTTTACCTAACCTGTTATTCACAATATTCTCTAAATATAAATATAACTTATTATAATGAGGTGGTCATTTGATTATATAAAATAAAAAACGTTATGCATAGTTACACCATGTTTATTTAAATTCAGCATTGTAACTTAATTTTATGACTAGTAATGTTATTCACTATTTTATTTTGCATTTATTCAATGTCATACCTTCATCAAATAATGTTTTCTCAGTATGTGAAACAGTTTCAGAAATTATATCACCATAATGTTCAACCTTATATTTTATTTCATTTAATATGAGCACTATTAGTATTCTAATAAAGTAAAGTTGTCACTAGCATTTGAATTAAATCTAATGTAATTCTAAACTGCTAAAGACATGCTAAGCTTAGCAATGTTAGGGTCCTGGTGGTTTTTTATTGTTGCTATCCATTATCTTGTATTTAGATTATAGTTAAAAATATTGCTTCAAAAGGAAGCTCTTTTAGCCTAAAAGCCCCTACTAGAGAAATATAGGGCGTTTACATTTGGTGACAAAAATAATATGGATAAAATAGTTATTAAAACAGTACAATTTTGATTCATGTGAACTTTTCAACTAAAATAGAAGGCATGCAACATCGAGACCCTAAAAATCCAAGGCTCAAGTCAACACGTCTTGTGTAGGCAGTAGTACTTACTACTACTACCTGTTTAACTATATACTTTGGTATTCAAGGAACAGCAGTGAGGTATATATTAGCCACAAGTCGCACAACTAAATGAGGCGACTAGTGGCTGCGTGCGTCTTCACTACATAGTATAAAGCAAAGTCGCTTCCCGCGTCTGTATGTATGTATGTATGTTTGCTTATATCTTTAAAACTACACAACGGATTTTGATGCGGTTTTTTTTAATAGATAGAGTGATTCAGGAGGAAGGTTTATATGTATAATAACATGCTACCCGTGCGAAGCCGGGGCGGGTCGCTAGTATGGGAATAAATAAATGTTGGTGGACATTTCACAATAAAGACATATATTTAATTTTGCTCAGTCAGTTGCCTTCATTTGTGGCGGGCAGCCTTATTGCGTAAGCTAAAACATGTAATTTTGACAGTTTTAGTCTATTACGATTATCAATGAGTTTAAGCAATAGGGCTGCTGGACTACCTGCCAAATGCCTAAAAGGATACACGGTCTGTTTATAAGTGGTTTCATATTTACCAGTAGTCCTTTTAATTTTAATCAGTTCCTTTGAAGGGAGAAAAATTCAAGGAATAAATACTAAAACATGAATAAGGAACGGTTTGAAGATTCAAACTAAGATTTGCCAGATCAAAAATCGCATTTGAATTTTCTCCCGTTTAATTATACTCCCACTATACTAGGCTCGCAGATTCATAATTAACGACTACTGACTCGAGAGCATTAATTGGATATAGCTGAGCATATTCTATATTTATGTAGGTACATACAGTACACGTCACCAGGTAATTGCCTCCTGCGTGTTTAGACAAAAATACAAGATTGATATGCATATTCTCTCTACCACAGGTTGAGTTTGTTTGAATCAATCAAATCTGTATTTACAAGCTTCTATTAACTTTACCTCTAGTCTAGTCTTTATGTTTTTAGGTAAATTCTTGCAACGAAATATTATTAGTTCTATAGGATCTATGCTATGTATTTCATCTTTAAGTACATAGAGAGTAACCAATTGGTGACGTTTACTTTATGTGGAGTATTAGGAGGTAGGTAAATATAAATACATAGCTAACTATTCGAGAGAAAATTTCACCCGCTCGCGCTGGGTCATCTTGGAAATACAGATTTCTTCTACGTTCCTATGAAATTGAAGACCCCAAACCTGAAAATTATAAACAAAACATTTTTAGGTAGGTACCAAAGAGCATAATAATGTACTTTCATTTTTTCTATAGACCACATAAGCAACACTGCCCGGGCTCATATATCTTATATGACCTTTTGTAAGTAAAGTTAGCTAGTAAAGCTAACCCTTTATTAGGTAAAATAAGTTTGGCTTAAGTGAGAATATCGCGCAGGGTTCCGCCGAATTACGGATCGAAGGAAGTATACGCAAAAGCAAAATGGGACAAATTGAGTTTTTGCTGTGACATACATCGTATTGCTCCCAATGTACAAACAAAGAAGACCAACAATTGTTTAATTAACATGCAATATCGTTACTAAGTATCATGAGTTTAATACAAATTAAAGTATTCTCACTGACCTATTTAGCTTAATCTTCCTTTGTAGGAGTCTCTGCTAGCTGTTTCTTGTTTGGCTGAAAAAAATATTGTATAATATTAATTTAATGTTGCAGTTTTTTTTAAACATTAATCAAATCTTGCAAAATAATCTATTACCTTGAAATATTGGTGGTACAGCACAACACCATAAATACATCCAACGGATACCAGTATTTGGATAACAAGCCAGACAATGACATTGCACACTTGGGCCTGACCAAACAGTTCTTTGCCATTTTTAATGCACAACATAGATTCGGTCACCATTATTGCTCCATATACCCAACATTGAGTTCCCACACGCTTGCAATTAGGATCTGTCACATAAGTGTAATACTGCCTGAAATAAATAAATAATATGAATATTGGTGGACATTTTATACAGCGCCATGTGGCCCCATTTAAAGCAAAGCTATGGAACTCACTTACAAAAGCATTTTGTAAGTGAGATAGTAATTAATTACTAAAAATGTATATTTTTTTTAGGAATAAATAGTCCATATTAATACACACATAATAGTAAGAAATATAATAACCCGATACAAAACAAATATCTTTTTCATTACACAATAAATGTTTGTTCTAGGTGGAAATTGAACCTACAGGCTATATAAACTACAGTGTATAAGGTAGAGCTACTACCATTAAATCAGACTTTGTCTTTTTGTTCACCCTATATGAAGTTTGTTTTTGGATCACCTAACTCTGTATATACTAAATTTCAACTCTTTTCATGTGGATTTAGATCAAATACCTAGGCTGTGACAGACACTCAGATTAACAGACTGACATAAGAGCTACCCTATAATCATTCAGTTCTATCATAGAACATGGAAAGCTTTATAAGTATCTACCTTACAGATGGTGCAACTATAACTCCAATCAGGCAGAGACGTGCTATGACTAGAGGATGAGATGGCGGCATTTCATATATGTGTTTTAGGAAAAATGTATTCAGTTCAGACAGTTGCCAGAACACAACCAGTTGGCTCAGTGCGCAGAATCTCATGTATGTGCTTGTAGGGTCCAGCCATCTCACAGGTGTCCATTGTACAGGCGTAAATTGAAGTATGGCCCTTTTAATCTTTCCAGTTGTTGATGAAATATCCCTGGAATATCATTAAATCATAACCATTTATTTTGATTGGAATAATTGCTTGATACCTAAAAACATTTTGGATGCTTTGAAACTCACAAAATTTTGCATTTATAATACAGAAGTACTACTTCCTTGTATAGAAAATGTTTATTAAATACTGTTAATTACAATTGCTTTGTATTTAAATTGTATAATTAACTAAGGTATTTATATTACTGTCAACTGTGTTAAACTAAGTTAAATATGTAATAAATAAAAACTGATATCATTGTGTGATGTAATTTATGTAAATGTAAATTCCTTATATTCTAACAAATTTTAAATATAATAAATTATCAGCATGCAAGTACCCACCTAATACTGACCCATTTGTACTCTCTCATTTCCAGAGCTTTACATATCTTGAGGCCACACCATATACCCAGTCCATTGCAAATTAGAACATCTAAAATAAGTGAATCCCACCAGCATTCCAAGAAGTTGGGCAGTAAGTGTGCAAAAGCTATTTCAGTTATTTCCCACATTATAGATATAGCCCATAAAAGACCGGCGTGTCTAAACAGGATTGCTTTGAACATCCAACCAAAGAAATGGCCCCATGCAAAAACATCAACATGTGACCAAACTTTTGCAAAACTTATGTCGGAACAATTCACGGCATATTCCTGGAAAATATAATAAATATAGTTGGATTAATAACATTAATAACTTGTAATTTTTTTCTACACAAGTGCATTAATTAAAGCTGGTTTTTGTAATTAAACTTACAAAGATATTAAAATGCATTACCAACTGGCTCTACCCGCTTGTTTAAAATCAAAATAAAAACACAAAAAGGTACTTTTACCTTTCCCTGCATTCATAAAAATATACCTTTATGTAGATCAAATCTAAGCAAACAACATGTTGATAAAGTAGAATTGAAATACAGAAAACTGTCTCTACTTTTACTTTGGTCATATTGTGGGTAACCAGTTGGTAATACTGTATGAAAAAAACTATTAATTTGTCAATAATAGTAAGATATAGAAAATAATCAAAGCTAAAAAAATATTTTTGCATATTAGTATAAGCATAAGCAGTGCATATAAAACAAATGAGTGATTTCCAGCTGGGAATGACAAGTGGTAGACTTGAACCTAACCTACATGTACATTTTTGTAGGTAGTATCTAGTAAGGATTTTCAATAAGTTTCTTCACTATGTGTTCTTTCACTGCTTTTACCACAGGTCAAGGTACATATTAATTTTTAAAATTGAAAAATCAAATGATGCACAGATCCAACAACCCACAACCTTCGGAATTAAAGCCTCGAGTTCCATTACAACATTTATAGTTTACCTTATCCATGTCAATGTGGAAATTGCGTAGATTTGGATCAATCCAGTACATTATTTCGTAGACTGTTGAGTAACTTTGAAATAACAAGAAGAGAAGTGCAAGTAGATACAACACTGACATTCCGAATACAATCCTCCACACTGCTGGATGTGGTCGAGTGAATGGTCCATTGGGAAAGGTTAGTACTGATACTATGAGGAAAAAAAATACCACACAGCATATTCCAGACCAAATGTTACCTTGAGTATTTGATTCGTCTCTGCAAAAGGAAAAAAAATATACTAGTTAACAGAAACAGCCCAATTTTAAACTGGCAAAAAAATAAAATAATTTGAACTTATAAAAGTTAAACAAGGCAAGTCTGTTCTAACTGTCAGGGCTAGGAGTCCCGAGATTTTGATATTACTTTAATTAGGTATCCGTATGGACGGTTTTAATATACCACTGTTTGGAGGACTTGTTATTAGCCATGTTTCACAATGTGATGAGTTGATTGCATACTCTAATTACCTTATATTTCTATTACATGTCAATCTTATCTTATCCTAAAAGTTATTGTCTGTATTTTGTGGTCAAAATAAAAAATGTTCTATTCTATTCAATAGAATCTGTACTTATTATAAAATTGGCAAACTTAAAAATAATAATAGGATTAAAACTGATTTGTATTACATTGAGATTGTAAGTAGGTAGGTACTTTTAGACAAATTTATCATAGTTTGCATACTAGATCTGACACTGATGTCCTAAATCACATTATCTGGGTAGATACTTGCAGAACTTTGCTGAAAGTATTGTAGGTAAATTAGATTATAGGATTAGGTTATCGTTGTACAACTGTATAGAAAATTATTGTTACACACAGAATAAAATATTACATCATTAGTAATAACTGCACAAGGGTTGTACATTAATATAAGTACATACCGGACAAATGCTGTATATATCACTGATGCTATGGACACCGCCAGTAAGGTAATGGTGTGGGGTTTATAGAAGAACTCCAATGATATATCATCCACAGGTCTCTCGTTTATTGAACTAAACGCATCTGCGTAATCGGTAGTTAGCATTGTACTACTGCTTCCTGACATTCCGTTTTCACTTTTTTCTTTCATGATATTTTAATTCTTGCTAACAGTTCTAATCATAATTTTACATTAACTTTGAACCATGAGCCGGAGATGGACTGGTTGGAGGAATGTCCCACCACACGTTCCTACCTACACGGTTTATATGCTCTTTGGGTACTAACTTTACAACAGGCAAAGCAGAGCAGCAGAGCACACGTTTAGACACTGACTGTTCTCGAACGAATAATTCAATAGAAAACCTTGCAAGATTGCAAAAATAGCATGAATTAGTTAGACCATTGACCATTGAAAACCAAAAGCATGCCTATGATATGACACTCCGAGACTCAAGTCAAGTCAAGCGACTGACATGCACGACGATAAAAACCGGTCAAGTGCGAGTCGGACTCGCGCACGAAGTGTTGTTATTTTGCAGTTTTTTTTATATAAACGGTAGGGCCGTTTATCTATAAAAAACTGCAAAATAATCACGTTTATTGTATGGGAGCCTCACTTAAATATCTACACTAATATTATAAAGAGGAACGATTTGTTTGTTTGCATCGAATAGGCTCCGTAACTACAGTACCGATATGAAAAAATATTTTACCATTCGAATCCTACATTATCCCTGATGAACATAGAATATTTTCAAAAACGTTAGGGATCCGTATGAAAACTTCGATAAAGTAACCCAACGTGTGAACCAAAAAAATTAAAACAAAAAAAACCTTTTATAGCGTACGCTGCGGAAATTGTTGACAATAGAGCAAAGTGATGTACTACAGTTTTAAAGAAGACATCAATATCAACAATTAAAGCAGCAATACCATTTGTCCAACTATTACAGTTATGTCACAATAACTACTTTTTCATGTTAAATTATGCAATAGTAACGCCGCCGCGCCGGTACAAACTAGGCCACATTATTCGTATCTGGATATTAATCCATATCTACAAAAATCACTTCATTTTCAAGGCCATATCGGTACCTGTAAATTACTTTTTTAATTATACCATTCCCAAGCTCCATACCATTCAAAAGTTATTATAAGTGTAATAATCTATAAGTACTAATATTATTATTATGATAATATCTTACATATTTTTGTATATTTGTAGCGAATAAACTTAAAAACTACTGGACCAATTTCAAAAATTCATTCACCATTAAATTGCTACATTATCTCTGAGTAATATTATGCTATATTTATTACCAGAAAAAATAAGGATCCCTATTAAAACTTTGATTATGTAACCCAAGGTGTAAAAAAAATTACCTATAATATCATTATTACAACCGTGCGACGCCGGGGCGGACTGCTAGTTTATTATATTTAGATTTTAGTATTTGTTATTAAAGCGGCAACAAAAATACATCATCTGTGAAAATATCAACTGTCTAGCTAACTAGCTATGAGACACAGCCCTGTGACAGACAGACGGACAGACGGAGAGACAAACGGACAGACGGAGAGACAAACGGACAGCGAAGTCTTAGTAATAGGGTCCCGTTTTTGCCCTTTGGGTATGAAACCCTAAAAATGATCGTCTCTTTTTATTCTTTTTCCCTGGCTGCTGTGACTGATTATCACAATTCTGCCAATGTCATGATTGAATTCTAAATACAATTGAATTGACTTTGACTTTGACATGACAATACAGTTTTTGGCCTCACAACACGTGAGAAGGCGAGTTTATTTCAATTTATTTTTATTGTTATTAGTTTTTTATAAACATACAGCTACGTTGGCCGCCAACTTTCGAAAACGCCAAAGAGTCGGCATGTTTGTCCTCACACTTTTCCCCTAAAATTATTACAGACGTAGTTGACGTTGTCTTGAGCGGATATTTTAAAAATTTCAAGAAAGAGAAAATTTTAAATGAATATTAGTGATCTTTGTCCGGATCATGATTATGGGCAAGATATTATTTCTGGCGATTTGTCAGGAGCAAAAAATAAATATGGAGCCAGTAGAGTGAGTTTACGAAGTTGTGAAAGTATCGGATCTGACATGGAAGGAATTGAGGAGAGAAAAGCGATTAAGAGGAGTAGAGATGTTGATGATACTTGGACTACAGTAAGTAGATCTGGTAAGCGCACTGCACGAGTGGAGACGTGGGCCCCGGGAGAAAAAATAGAAATTAATATAATTTGTCGTGGCATTTTGCCTAAGCAATTTCGGCTAGCTAAATATCTTAAGGAAGAGAACATTCAGGACGTAATTAAGGTTAAATATATTAACCAAGGAAAAGCTATGATCCAATTCAGTAATGAAAAGAGTGCGGTGAAATTACTTAACAACAGATATTTTAACGAAAATGGACTCAATTGCCAAAAGACCAATGAAGTAAACCAATCTTATGGAGTGATTAAAAACATCGATTTGGACCTAACAGAAGAAGAAATTATTGAAAACCTGAACAGCGACTTGGAAATCCTAGGAGTTAAAAGACTTAGACGGAAAAATAGATATAATGACGAATGGGAAAATAGTGAGGCAATCCGGATTTGCTTTCAGGGTCCATCACTGCCTCCTCACATCAAAATATTTGATATGATTTTTAGCATTAGTCCGTATATCTTCCCGGTGACTCAATGCTCGCAGTGCTGGAGATTTGGTCATAGTATTAAAATGTGTTCATCCAATAGAGTGATTTGTCCCAAATGTAGCCAAAATCACGTAAATTGCGAAACAACTTCTTTCAAATGCAATAACTGCGGAGGCAAACATATGGCTTTGGCTAAAATATGCCCTACCTACACAAAAGAGAAAAAGATTAGAGATCTGATGGCAGAATCGAATTGCTCTTACAAGAGAGCTAGTACTCTATGCTCACCTACTTCACCACCTGCTCCTCCACTAAGCGAACATGATTTCCCGACTTTACCAACAAAAAATGATCAACTCGAGCAGTCCGATTTCAGAGTATCCCCTTCCACCTCTGATACATTCGCACGAATTACACAAGGTAAATTAACGCCTAAAAAGAGACAAATTATAAAAAAGAAGAAGGATTCAAATAAAACAGACTCGGAATATAAAACACACTCAGATGATAGCGAACCTGAGAGTAAAAAACCGACGAGAAGAGCAGGAAATTCAGAACAATCCTCATCATGGTCAATTCTTTTTAAAAAATTAAAAGAAAAGATCTTTGAGAATAATTTATCACTAACAGAGAAGATAAGCGAGTGCCTAAACATTTTAGTAAAAGAAATTATATCCATAGCTGTGCAATATTGTTCTGACTTCCCCGGTTTCAGCTTTTTAACCAAGTATGGATAATAAAAAATCTCACACTACAGTAAACCTACTTCAGTGGAATGCTCAAAGTATTCGACCTAAGCTATCAGAACTTGAATGCCTTTTAAACCAAGAAAAGATCCATATTGCAATAATAAGTGAGACTTGGCTCGACCCGGACAATAGCTTTCATTTAAGTGGATATAACATCTTCCGGAAAGACCGTGATGATGGTCATGGCGGAGTTGCGATTCTGACCCATTGGTCCATAAAAGCACAAAGATGTCATTTTGAAATTTTCAACGATTATATTGAAATAGTCTACATTAAAATTCAAAATTGCAACAACCTGGAAAATATTATTTCTGTTTACTGCCCTCCAAATGGTAACACTTCAATAAGGGACTGGGATTATTTATTTTCTCAGTTCAGTCAGAAATCAGTCATTGCCGGAGACTTCAATGGACATCACACCAACTGGTCTTCTAAATTAGATATGAGAGGTAGACAATTATTTGACTCGGCTCTAGACAGTAGCTTTGTCACTTTAAATGATGGAAGTGCAACTCGGATCAAATTAGTTAATGGATCTATTCAAAAGACAGCACCTGACGTGACTTTCGTTTCTTCAGATATTGCACTTCATTTTAACTGGAGAACCATGAACGAATCTCTCGGTAGCGATCATGTAATGATAAAATTGAATATTGATGTAATCCCATTTAATAATGGTGAATCCCGAAGACAGTACAAGAAAGCTGATTGGTCTAAATACAAACAGAAAATAGAGGAAGATCTAAGGGGCTTTAATTTTTCATCAGACAACCAAACTGCGTATGACAACTTCATAGATATTATGAATCAGGCCGCTGACGAAAATATACCAGTTAGTAAGATAAATTCAAATCCTACAAAGCCATCTAAATTTAATCCGAAGCCGTATTGGTCTCAAGAGTTGTCTAAACATGTTGCTGAGAGAAGATTGGCTTTAGTAAAATTCAGAAGAAACCCTACCCCGGACAATCTTAGTATTTTACAAGAGAAAATAAGTTATGCGCAGTCAGCGATACGACGAGCGAAGAAAAAATCTTGGCAAAATTTTTGTGACAGCATTGACAACACGACTTCTTCAAGTGAGATGTGGTCTCGCATGCGTTGGCTTAAAGGTTATAGATCATACAATTCATATACTTTAGATAAAGGGAAGGCAGAAGATTTACTATGCAGTTTGGCGCCAGACTATGTTCCTCCGGCCAGACCTTCTTTTGTTTCAAATAATTCTCACTTATGCTCCTTAGTTTCGGTAAAAGAACTTGATAACTGCATTAAGCGTTCAGATACTGCGCCTGGAGCTGATAATATTTCATATTCAATGATTCGTAATCTTCCGGTTGTAGGTAAACTAGCACTAGTGGACTTATATAATAGATTTTTGTCTGCGAGTTTTGTTCCTAAACAATGGAAACAGTCAAATATTATTCCTGTACCAAAGCCAGGGCAAGGAAATCAGTTATCAGGAGGTATTAGACCAATAGCTTTACTTGCGTGTCCCTGTAAGGTATTTCATACCATAATAACTCGTAGACTCGATTGGTTTTTAGAAAAGAATGATCTTTTTTCTATGGAAACAATTGGGTTCAGAAGAGCTCGATCTTGTTTAGATAACCTATCTAGAATAGTGTCCCGGGTTCAGATCGGATTCACGAATGGTCTTCCTACGGTCGGCTGCTTTGTGGACATTGAGGGCGCTTATAATAATGTTAATATTTCTAGCCTTTTGCATATTTTAGACAGCCTTGGGGTGGGAGCTTCTTTATGCAATTATTTGTGGGAGTTTCTACATGAAAGAATTCTTACTATTAAGTTCTTCTGCCACAATCTTGGGGATTCACTTAGTCGATCTACAGGGATGGGCATAGCTCAGGGGGACCCATTGTCCCCTCTGTTATTTAATGTAGCAACTATTAAGATCTGCCATAACATCCATCTTCCAGTATTTATTTCTCAATATGCCGATGACTTTGTTCTATATAGCTCAAACAGAGACATTGCAGTTGCTATAACCGATACTCAAATTGCTTTGAATAAGTTCTGCAAACTCATTGAAGTACTTGGATTAAGCATCTCTTACAGGAAAACAAAAATGTGTGTGTTCAACAGAGGCAGGCGAAGTAATAACATTAGTTTGACTATAAATGAAACCAATATAATAGAAGAGGTAGATAGTGTAAGATACCTCGGTTTGTGGCTGGACAGAAGTTTGAAGTGGGGTAGGCATATTAACGAAATTTGTAGTAAAGTTAGTAGATTTATAAATGTAATTAAAGTTCTGGCGGGGGGAAATTGGGGGATTCATCCAACACACCTCAGACGGTTATACATTTCAATAATTCGAAGTAGATTAGACTATTGTAGCTTTCTCTATGATAATAGTGCAAAAAGTCATATAAGGAAACTAGACATCCTACAGAACCAGGCTATGCGTGTTATAGGAGGGTTTATTAAAAGTACTCCCATACACGTCATGGAAAGTGAGTTATGCTTACCGCCATTAAACATCCGTAGATACTACCTTGCAGGCAAATATTGGTTGCGGGCTAGATCTTTTGAAAACAACTTAACTATCAAGGTAATAGAACAATTAACTAACCTTTGTGATCATTATTATTGGAGTCGTAAGAAATTGCCTATGCTGTCAATTGTTCATAAAGAGCTTAATAATAATTCTATTTATTCAACGAGTAAGCTACTTTTACATTCGTTGGATACATGGATCACTCATTTTGATTTGTCGGAAAGTATCAAAACCAACATTGAAGGTGTAAATATTGCCAAAAAGTTACTTAATGCGGTAGCTTTAAAAAATCATTGCATTTCGTTTCTAAATCAAATGTATAATACGTTTTATAAAATTTATACGGATGGTTCTAAGGATGAGTCTGGATCAGGGGCTGCGTTTTATGACCCTCAGGCAGAATTAAGTACTAAATTCCAAATAAAAAGCGATTGTATATCCGTGATGCATACGGAACTGGTAGCCATTTCGGAATCTTTATCATATGTTCTGTCAGTGAATCACAATAGATTTGTTATTTTATCAGACTCAAAAAGTGCACTCTTACATGTGTCTCGGTTGACCTCAAGTTGTCGGGGTCTTCCGATAGCCTACACTATTTTAGATACCATATACAAAATTCTCGCGTCTAATAAATCTATTGTGATTCAGTGGATACCGTCTCACATTGGAATCACAGGCAACGAGGAGGCAGATCGAGCAGCGCGACAAGCCATATGCGACGGCATACCTTACAGTTACATACCATCTCATTCTGAAGTATTATATAAAGTCAAAAAGATATGCCGTCAAATATGGGACGAATATTTTAATGAACGCTCACGTATTAAAGGAATCTGGTACAAGACGATCCAATGCGAACCTCCTCGTCTCCCGTGGTTCGAGAGGCTAAGCGCAGAAAGGAAATTAATTGTTGGATTACTTCGACTGCGTGCCGGACACATTCCGTCAAATAAATTCAAATTTTTAATGAAAGTATCAAACACTCCAAATTGTATAGATTGCGGTATTTTGGAAGACGTACATCACGTCCTGACGGAATGTGTACGGAATGCGGCTCTACGACAAAATTCTCAGTTGGTTGGAAATAATATAGGCACATGTAATAGTATTTTGGCCTCGCCGCTATCTGTCGAGGCCAAAATACTATATAGATTATATATCTCATCGCTGGAACGGGATAGATAGGTTTGGATTTTATAAATATTTTTGTTATGTTATTAGGTAGGTTTTTTAATTAATGTACAATTACCTACGTAGTTAATAATAGAGTTGTGGTGTTTAGTTTGTTTTTACTGGGGTGACATAGTCGTTGTCGACCAAAGCCCCATTAAATAAATAAAGATTTAAAAAAAAAAAAAAAAAAAAAAAAAAAAAATATTACGATTGACATGACAATCGAATTGACCGGTGACAGTCATTAGTGTAGATTGTAGTGTTCTGTGCTTCTGTGTTACCTACTTATTGTGTTAGGTGTATTGTATGTTCATAAAAAGTGTTTAGCACAGAGTACATTATGTGTTTTCTTTGGGTTTTTATGTAATTTTTATTATCATTTAGATTACAATTTTATCGCAGTCTGTCAGACAACGATATGTACAGATACCTAGCTAGCTACTTCCTAGCAGCTATGTAATTTTTGTGGTAAAAGTAGAGTAATTTAATAATTTACTCAATTGTACTATTGTATTGTTAATATTTTGTTATGAAAATATAACTTTTGTTCTACAATTTGCCGTCCAGCTACTTATGCGAAACGTCGTCTCTGGATTATCAAAGAAAATATGGCATTACCGCTTCCGATTCCCCCTTGTTCAAAAAGGGATGGTACTAATGGTATTAGTTGTGAACAGTTTGAATACGCAAGCACTATGGCTACCACATTATTGGCGCCGGTAAAAACCGACCGCCAGATCATGGAGCATTCCATGTCTGAAGATGATCCTAACGCCAACACTCAACTATCTAATGAAGTGGGTAAGCAGCTACGATGGGGGCCTCGACACCGAGGGGCCCAGGAGCTAGCTGAATTGTACAGCCCAGGTTTGCATTACTCATTGATATTGATTTTTACAATAAATTGGTAATCGAGGCCAATGTTATATTTTTAACCTGATAATTGCCTGTGTGAACTAAGTATGTATCTGTATATCATCATTTTATGGTTTATATTCTTATCTATTCATTGTCAGGCAAGAGATCACAAGAGCTGGTATGCGTAATAGCCTGTTGTGCATTGTGTGTCATTGCTGGGATTCTAATGGCTAGACACATCTGTGCCGATGCCTCACTAGTGTTAGCAGCACTGGCAGGTGTTTTGACAGCTGACTTTGCATCAGGAGTTGTGCATTGGGCTGCTGATACCTGGGGAGCAGTTGATCTGCCATTAATTGGCAAGGTGAGTTATATTAGAACCAAAGATATTGAATCATTACTTACATTGCATGGAGGAAAAAGTATAGTACTTCTCACATTAAAAACACTCAATATTTAAAATGTACTTTTTCAGAATTTCCTGCGCCCCTTTCGAGAACATCACATTGACCCTACTTCAATTACACGCCATGACTTTATTGAGACAAATGGAGATAACTTTGCGATCACTGTGCCAGTTTTAGCACGGATTGTGTGGCAATTATCCACTTATGATGATGTACAAATTGCAGAGCAGTTCCACTGGATCGCATATTGGTATCTGTGTTGCATCTTTGTAGCAATGACTAATCAGGTAATATATCTTACTCATAGTGTAAGGGTGCAGTCTTCATACAAGTGTATGAAGTCATACTTAATAATATTTCTATTTCTTTATTCCAGATTCATAAATGGTCACATACATACTTTGGACTACCTCAGTGGGTGGTGTGGCTACAGGATTGGCACATAGTGCTTCCGCGGCGTCACCATCGCATCCATCATGTAGCGCCGCACGAGACTTACTTTTGTATAACTACTGGTTGGCTTAATTGGCCTCTAGAGATATTTCATTTTTGGTCCATATTAGAGACTCTTATCGAAGCCATTACTGGTTGTAAACCAAGAGCTGATGACATGAAATGGGCACAGAAACATTCATAAAGCACAGTTATTAAAAAATCTTTATTACTTAATATTGCCCACTTGTGTGTCTAAGGCTAGTTTTGTTCACCAACATGTTTACTGGTGAGTACTTTGCATCAACGGATATAACAGCCTAATCAATTATTTTAGACAGTAGGTATGGTGGACATGACCGATGGTTGTATTAACCAACTGTTTTGTTGGTGTATTTAAGTACAGTGACCTTAATCAATTACAATTATTAGGTGTAGGCTAAATGTTTTGCTATGAATGTTGAATCAAGCTATTGTGATTTTGTTGCTTATTGCTAGATTAATTAACTTTTAAGAATTTTGTATACTACATTGAATTTGAATATTTTTAATATTTATACACTCATGGCTGATTGTTGGCCAGGTTTTGATGTGACTTCTATGTACTATGTGTAGGAAACAATTACTAGATTTGGGCAAAGGGTATTGAAACTGTTCAAGCAAAGAGAGATCAGTAAGATAATTATGTCTCAAAACAAACTATATCTTTGGTAAATTGTTCCTGTTGCCCACATGACAGCTTGAAAGCGAGTTGGAATTAGTCTTAAGTGTGAAGATAGGTATAGTAAACGATGCAGTTACTGGCTACATAAGTGCCTTGGCCCATTTGAATTTAAGTAGTTTTCAGAAACAGTAAATGAAGCCCAAGCGAGACCTATATTATGTAAACAAATCTCATATCGTCTCTTATCTAACAACACCGCTCATGTCATTTTTGCTTTTTTCAAACGCAGTATGGCGGAATGACGATTTGAGCGTTGTTGGCGGGAAAACAGACTTAAGCGCTGTTACTATTATTTGAATACTGGCTTGTGATTAGTAGATATCCTTGAATCTGAACTGCAGTTTGACGCGTGAATTTAAAATCTATCCAATGGCATCAAAATGTCTGTACCGCCAAAAATCGACTTGAGCGGTGTTGTTAGATAAGAGACGATATGTGAATCACACCAGTTATTAAATTAAAATATATTAAGAAAACAGCCAGCTACTGCATGTTTTACTCTAAGTAGAATGTATTTGATGAGTGTTGCACCAAATCCTGACACAAAAGTTTACATAAACAAATACCTAAAGACAATACCTATATTTGTACATGCATAAAATATATTTATTTTCTTACTTGAATCGAAGTAATAAGATAAAGTGATAATTAATGTTAAGAAGTGAATGGTATTTATTAAATATTACTCTCGTGCATTTTAAATACACAAATTAGTAATAAGTTTTTGAGCTATAAAAGCAATGGATGAAATGTAATGCTTTAATATTTTATTGTTGTATTCTTTACACAAATTATTACGATTAAACTATAATAAAAATGGGGAAAGTTTTTTACTAAGGTATTTTTCAATCATCACATCTCAACTACTGCAAAATGTGGGCATGTACCTACCAAATGTAATATATAAACGTGACTCAGACTAACCCCTTTAGACATCCTCCAAGGATCTGAGCGCCTTATCGGAGGTCTGCCGTATGTACTTGGGGATTACGGTCTCGATCCTATTTCATTTCAGTTTTACTTCAAATGCAAACTTTGAAATAATTGTTGATAGTAATAGATGATAGGTACATAAATTTATTGAACAGTTAGCCTATCTGATAATTAATCAGTCCTTAGATAAAAATAGATAGGTATCCAAGAATTTTATGCAGGAAATAAAAAACCGAACAAGTGCGAGTCTGATGAGGGTTCCGTACAAACTTGTTTGTTGTTTCGACCATTACCGAAATCAAATCTTGAATTTTTTTGTCAGTTTCTTAAGTTTCAGTTAATAATAAACTACTTTTTACGATGACGTTTCACAGATAACTATTTTCGACCTGGACTGGAGCTAGCTGCCGGGAACGTGTAATTTAAAAGCGACCAGCTCGGACAAAGAAAAAAAAACTGAAAGAATTGACCATAATCTACGTCATAGTGTGCATGCGAGTTCCGTCAATGCTGCACTAAATACCTACCTAAAAAAGTTCGCTACCGAATTTTCACACAACACCACATCATTACTGTTCAGTCTAAAATTAAAACGGATAGGTATGTTGTCCGGTAGGTGTTGCGCATGCGCTGGTTTGCGTCACTTTTGCCTATTCTTGTAAAACATTAGACAGTTTTCAGTGAAAAATTATAATATCTAGTGACCAGTATTTATGGTGTTATTAGTTACATCATAATATAAACAGCGTTTTTATTTTATTTAGGTATTATAGGTAAGTACTTCTGTCTGTTATATTTTTACTTTTAAGTGGTTTTCTTGTCCCAGATATATAGTAATTCAAGACTGGGACTAGATCTATTCCTTATACTTGCCTAAATAAATAAGGATAAAAGTAGGATTATGTTAAATAAAAAATAAAATAAATATTGGTGGACATTTCACACAGCGCCATCTAGCCCCAAACTAAGCAAAGCTTATACTATCTGAACCAGATAGATGATAGAATACTTATATACGTTTTTTTGTTGTAAATACATACATATTATACATATAACACCCAGACATAGAACAAACATCTATGTTCATCACACAAATGTTTATTCTGGGTGGGGCTCGAACCCACAACCTACATCGCAGATGAAGTTAGAGCTAGAGCTACTACCGACTGAGCTGTGAGGCCAGTATTGTTATTTTAGCTTAGTAGCTTTGCATACTACGCGCTGTGATTTTTCACAGAGCATAGTATGTAATATTTAAAGGGTTTGATTTCTACAAATACCTACATAATAATATAAGTACCTACCTACCTCCGTAATAGGTATCAGGTTTCTGGTTTTCAGAGTACAAAATATGATAAGAATGGTACCTACCCATATTTTGATCTAAGTATAGGTACTTAGCTGTCAACTGCAACAATAAGACATCGTTTTGTTTCTAGATTATTGAGAAGATGCCAAGATACAAGCAACCAAAACCACTAGAAAAGTTAGCGATAAACCGACTTGGAGATTGGGTAGCCCTACAAGCAGAAAGGGCGATGTCACCAGTTGCAATATTATCGCAGCGAGACATGACAGGAGCATATTCTAAACTTTCCAGTTTAATAGATTATTTGCGTTTATATCTAGAATACAATATACCATGGATGCTTCATGATTCAGTTGTAACTGAATCAATCAGAGCGCTTTCTGAACTTCTAGACAAAACAAAGCGTTCTTTAGGATTTCGAGGTTCCATGGGAAAGTTCGTCAATCAAATGAACGTTATTATTAGAATGTCTGAAATATTGTTTACCAAGAATTTAACATTCGTTTCCATGGATATCATACCCAAAATGCTACGCTCCGCGTTCCATTCGAGACTGTCTATGTTAACTGGAATTGTTCACTTAAACCTCGGATCGCTCTCGGGTGGATGGAAAACGGCTGACATGGAGAGCGCAATAATTTCATCGCTCAAAGAACTGCATTTTCTTAAATATCTGTTCTTAAACTACGACTGTACAGACAACATTTTAAAATGTATTGCTCAAAATTGCACTGTTATTGAAAAACTAGATATATCTTGTTCTAAATGTATAACAAATGATAGTATCGATATATTAACTAAATTAAGCAAGTTAAAAAGTGTTCAGCTTTATAGAACATACGTAAGTCTCGACGGCTATGTCAGGTTACTTTTGTATTGTGAAAATATTGAGGATATAGGTCGATTTGATGATATAGGACGAGTTCTAGAATATATTGACATTTCATATTCTGAAAACATGCAGTTTAAGTTGAAAACATTCGTGAGCCGATACGCAACAGGGAATCAGTTGCAACTCACTGTTCAAATGTGTCCGTTTATTCGCAGTATGACTGTGTTTCATAATCATAACACTCTACAGAGCGATCTGATGGTGCTAATAGGCCTGAAAGATTTGCGTGAGTTAAAGTTGCTTTCTTGTGAGTTTTACGCAGATCAGATAAAACAAGTTTTAGAAGTGAAAGGGTGTAACTTAGCTTATTTGCATTTAGAGCATGTTGACCAGATTGATTTAAATGCCCTTATGTATATCAGTCAAATGTGCCCATGTTTAGAATCTTTGACACTTTATAACTGCACATTAATTCAGCATACTTCATTGTATACAAAGAAATTAGAAATATCTCCATTTAGAAATCTAAAACGCTTAACATTAGTGTCCCAATGTACAAATGATCAGTTGCTTTTCCTTTTGACAAATTGTTTAAATGTTGAATTTATTCATTTTGGGACAGCTGTGCAGCTGACAGATGATGTTATGATTAATGTTTTGGATAAAAATCCCTTGGTTTATTTAAAGGAATTATGCATCATGCAGACTGATACGTTAACGATGGTAACTATAAATGCGCTTATTCAAAATTGTATCAGTTTGGAAATATTAGTAGAGTTAGAAAGTTGGTCTTTATTATCAGAAAGCGATCGTGATTACGTGAAAAATTATATTAAAGTAAATAATTATAACTTAGACACTGCGCCTATTCGAAGATACGTTGCTTGATAAGACTAGACTAGATTATACGTACCATAGATCAATTAGCTAGTCGTTTACTATGGTGTGTCAGGCATTTGTAGTTTAGGTAGGTACCTAGTATTGGTAGTGACTACGAGAATTAGGTAGATAATAATCAATCACGACTGTGGTGAGCTAAGCGAGTCTGATGGTAACAAAAAATCCTATGTGTGTATCTACGTATGAGTACAGTATTTTACACCTAATCACGTAAAATTATTCTCTATTTATTGTACCTTGTAGAACTTAAGTAGCATTTATATTTAAAGATTTGTATAAACAGTTACATTTAAACTAAGTAATATCATAGACAAAACTATTTATTACGGGTCCTATTTACCTATCTACATAGGAACCTGCTAATCAGGTTTGAAAAACTCAGTGTACTCAGACTACTCAGAGTAATCACCCAATCTGCAAACATTTGTCCACATCAAAATCATTATAACAATCATGGAATAAGTACCTACATATACTCAATGTATAATTTAAATAAAAATATTATGTAATATAATTCAGCCTACAATTATTTTACCTACTACAAAAATATTCGCAAGAAATAAAAAAAATCGAGTTAAAACCTTAGAATCTAGAAAAATGTTATCTATAAAGCTGATTTTAAAATAAAAAATGAAATAGAGTATATACCTATATAATAATATATTTTATTTATATGTGTAGGTATCTTAATACATGTTATATAAATACTATTATAAGATTATAGTCGGTCTCTTAAAGTACCTATGAATTACTCATTATATTGTTTTTTTTTATAATTTGTCTGATTCATTGGTCAGAATCTCAGGTGCTAGTGCAAACATATACACTGGATAAATACCATTGGGAAAGTTAGTTTGCTTACGATATTTGATTATTTTCAAGTTGCATTGTTTGAATATTTTAATATATTGTTTAAGAGACCTTGTGACAGATGAATCAGTTTCATCTGTTTCAGTTTTACCTGATGATGTTACATTTTCTTTGATGACAATAACGCCGTTTTCATTGAGAGCCATTCTGAAAAGAAAAAATATAATTATATGTTATGCATATCATAAACAATGTATCATAAGCATTTTGTTCATTATTCAATTCAGTTAGGATTGCTAAGAGCAATGATGCGAAAAGAACACATAGATGTTCAAGTAAACAAAATACTTATACAACTTCAAAAGGAGTTATAAACAATCACTACATAGTACAAAGCAAAGTCGCTTTCCGCTTCCCGCGTCTGTAATCTGTATGTATGTATGTATGTTTGCTTATATCTTTAAAACTACACAACGGATTTTGATGCGGTTTTTTTTAGTAGATAGAGTGATTCAGGAGGAAGGTTTATATGTATAATAACATGCTACCCGTGCGAAGCCGGGGCGGGTCGCTAGCATGCTATAGATGTGTGAGTATTTCTATAAGTCATGTTGGGAGAGTGAGTAAGGTCCTGTGTTTGAATCATGGGTGTGCAGCAATAGATTGTTCTTTTTAAATTAAAAAAAAATATCTAATGGAGCTGTGATAGACAAACAGGCAGACATACAAGTAGGTATAAGGGTTCCATTTTTTCATTTGGATATGTGGAACCCTAAAAAATTTCTAATGAAAATATGTAAAAAAATAAAATAAGTCTAAATAGACTTTGTTCACACTATTTGGGGGCACGGCAGTGCCCCCGCCAAGTCGAGCGCGAAGCAAACACTGCCGTACCATCCTTTACTGGAACCATTTCGCCGCATTTTCAGGCCCCTATTCAGAACCTCTGGATAAGACCAGAACGCTGAAATTTTCGTCATCCAGTAAGCCATAATCACATACTTAAAATCCAAAATTTCAAGTCTGTAGGTCATTTAGTTACGAAGTTAAGCGAAAGCAAAGTTTCGCATTTTAGACAGACACTCACTCACTCACTCACTCACTCACTCACTCACTCACTCACTCACTCATGATCATCAGAATAGAACTAGTACTTCCCATAAACTCAGAGAGCTGAAATTTGGTACAGAGTTAGGGTTTAATGGCCACATAAAGGGAAAACCTTAAAAACTAGGATAATCGAAGATCTGGAGTACCTGGTGACCCTGATAAGAAAACACAAAAGCCTAACCAAACTATTAGAGATCGACATACCGCCTTTACAAAAAATATTCAACTACTGGACCGATTTGAAAAATTCTTTCACCATTAGAATCCTACATTATCCCTGATGAACATAGGCTATAGTATATTTTCAAAAATATTAGGGATCCGTATGAAAACATCGATAATGTAATCCAAAGTGTGAAAAAATTAAAAAAAAAATCCTTATATTGCGTTTGCTGCGGAAATTATTGACAATAGAGCAAAGTAATGTACTACAGTTTTAAAGAAGACATCAATATCTACAAAAAAGTATGCAATACTATATGTCTAACTATTAGGGATCCGTATGAAAACTTCGATAATGTAACCCAACGTGTGAAAAAAACCCAAAAAAATCCTTAAATCGCGTACTCTGCGGAAATTGTTGACAATAGAGCAAAGTGATGTACTACAGTTTTAAAGAGGACATCAATATCTACAAAAAAAGTCTGCGATACTAAAAGTTTTATTAGGGATCCTTATGAAAAATTCGATAATGTAACCCAAGGTGTAAAAAAATTACCTATAAATATCATTATTACATCCGTGCGACGCCGCCCGGGGCGGACTGCTAGTACGCAATAAAATTAAAGGAAAACTCTGGATAAGACTAGACTGGCTTTTATACTTACTTATACTTACAAGTTTACAAGAAGAAATAGTCGAACGATTAACTTTATTCTACTCGAACATTACACAAATTGAATAAACAAATTAACAAATTAAATAAACTAAAATATTAATTTCGCTCAAAATTAAGAGTGGCGGTGATACCCGCACACGTCGCTGGATGGCGCTGACTGTATTTTAAACGCGCTTACGATTTGTTTTTATAATAAAAAAACTACTCATAAAAAGAAAAAAACTGTGTCAAATAAGAAAATCTAATAAAATAAATCAAAAAGCCCACGTTTCTACAAAAAGAAGTGAAATCCCACCAAAAACATTCTGTAAAAAACTAGCCAAGTCTCGATGGAGCTGCTTGTTTATCTCTAAAAAGTAATGAAATCTAGACAAAGTCGTGTCAAGTCTGAGGTTCTTTACTGCGATTTCTTTATTATTATAGAATGTTATGTGACTTGGCCGTTGAAGAGTACACAAGGGTACAAAACCAGGTGTTCCATGACACCATTGCACCAATCTGTCGCCAGAACCGCTACCCATTAACGATGGAAAATTGCCACTTAGAAAACGTTGATTCAATAACCAGTCAATTGTAGGCTTAATAATACTTATGTAAAGGCGAGCCTGAAACAAACAGTATAAAAAATACGTCTATTTTATGTTAGATCGGTGGTCGATTTGACGCTCCAAAAAGAAGACAGCAGAAGTCAGCATTGTCAATGCTGAATGCATGTGTTGCACGATCAACAACAGCCTAAAATAAGACACTAGCGTCCAATTACCAATACCTGTATTGGCTATTATCTCGCTTAACAAAAATAGGTAGTTACAACAGATATAACATTACGTGTAAACAAAATTGACTTGTACCCACTAACGTATAAAGAATGTTCAACGGCCAAGTCGCACAACATTCTATAATAATAAAGAAATCGCAGTAAAGAACCTCAGACTTGACACGACTTTGTCTAGATTTCATTACTTTTTAGAGATAAACAAGCAGCTCCATCGAGACTTGGCTAGTTTTTTACAGAATGTTTTTGGTGGGATTTATTTGACAAATACAAACAATATTAGGGAAATACTAGAAAATTCAAAGTGGCAAAGTTGAGCAAACGCTACTTCCAATTTTATTGCTATGAAACTTGTCCTGATAAAATAAATTAGGAATTTTGGTAGAATGCATATCATTCAGTAGTCAAAACGAATGTCAGATTTTTTTTATAAAATAAATTACGAGTATTGAGTGACTTCAGTAGGTTCAACATTTTTGGTATAACGTTTTGCTATGACAAGTAAATGTTTTCAGTCTGAGTTATTTAAACGTAAGAATGCCATCAGAGGCGGCTCTTTAATTATTGCGAGAAATAACATTAAGTGCAAGGAACGTAAAGATATTGTAAATCTTACGATTGAGAGGTCTATTGAGCTGTCGTGTGTTGAACTGGAGCGGCATATCGTCGTGAGTGTGTACCGTCCCCCCGATTCAGACTTTGCTATATATGAATCCATTATGGAAGAAGTTTTGTTAAAAATGTTTGCATCTAATAAAACGTTAATAGTTTGCGAAGATTTTAATGTAGATATTCCGATCCATCCTTTATCTGAAAGATTGATTAATTTATTTAAGAGTTTTAATTTGTACCATCTATTTATGGAACCGACAAGAGTGACACTTACCACAGCCACCTGTCTAGACAATGTTTATTGTAGTTGTGAACCAATTAATAAATCAGTGATCAAACATTTTAGTTCTGATCATTTCGGGCATAGTGTCTTATTTTCTTGTAATTTATTAAATAAACCTGAGGAGTTCACTTACCGTCCCATCACTGAGTGTCGTATTAGAAAGTTTCAGGGTAATATTGAACTCAAAATGCCTCTTATACCATGCATAGATGACCCAAATGACCACTGACTAAAGATTTTAAGTGTCATTTCTATTTTATTTTGAAGTTCATTAATAGATGAGTCCGGTATTATTGCATTAGTATCATCTGCATATAGAACTACTCTAATATCAGGAATGTAGTTAGAAATGTGGTTTATAAGGTCATTTACGAAAATTACAAAAAAAATGGGTCCTAAAATAGAGCCTTGCGGAACACCACGTCTAATATTTCTGACACTAGATTTTGTCACTACTTCCAGACCTTTCTCAATCTTTCTAACTTCAACAAATTGTTTCCTGTTACTAAGATATGATCTAACCAGACCCAAAGCATCACCTCGCACTCCATAATGTTCTAGCTTGGCAAGCAGAATGTTATGTTCAACCATATCAAACGCAGAGGAAAGGTCGAGGAATAGGCCTGCTACCTTCTTTTTATTATTTAGATTGTATATGACATCATTTAATAATATATCAATTGCGTCAATAGTTCCAACCTTCATTTGATACCCAAATTGTCGTACATTTAAAATATTATTTCCAAATAAGTGTGAAACTAACCTATCTTTAATAATTTTTTCATATATCTTTGATAAAATAGGTAATAATGAAATAGGCCTATAGTTTTTAGGATTATTCTTTTTCTCTTTTTTATAAATAGGCAGAACTCGAGCAATTTTTAATTGTTCTGGAAAAATACCAGAACTAATACAGTTATACTAATACTAATACCTTCCTCCTGAATCACTCTATCTATTAAAAAAAACCGCATCAAAATCCGTTGTGTAGTTTTAAAGATATAAGCAAACATACATACAGACATACAGACGCGGGAAGCGGAAAGCGACTTTGCTTTATACTATGTAGTGATGTTAAGAATTATTTCAAAATTTTCAAAGAAGTGTGTCGTGCGGCTAAATCATTGTATTTAAGATATAAAATTGAAAAGTCCTCTAATAAAATTAAAGCAACTTGGAAGCTAATTAATAATGAAACGGGAAAATCTAAACCCCGTAATAAACAGATAAATTTAAATATTAATGATAAGCTATTAACTAAAAGAAAAGAAGTGGCGGATGCATTTGATAGTTTTTTCTCTAGTATACCTGGAATTGTTACCCAGTCACTAAACTCCTCAGCTTCTGCGGTGTCCGTTCTCTTAGAATCTAGTGTTGCCAAATGTGAAAATGAGTTCAGCTTTAGATACATTAATGCTGATAATATTGTGAAAACTTTTAGATCTCTGAATATCAAAAATACTGAAGTTCTATGGGGTATATCTACAAAGGTATTAGGTACTATTATCATTGATATTGCTCCATGTTTAGCCCACGTTTTTAATAGGTGTGTTGACGAGGAAATTTTTCCTGATCTCATGAAGCATAGTAAACTCATACCTTTGTACAAGTCGGAAACGAGAAAGATCCCTCTAATTATAGACCAATATCAGTATTGCCTGCTCTAAGTAAAATTTTTGAAAAAGTTATTCTTACTCAGTTATTATCTGTCATATCTATCTCTCTATCTATCACTTCAATCTTAATGGGCTACTTCATTGTCATCAATTTGGATTTACAAAGGGTCGATCAACAACCGATGCCGGTACTTTGCTCTTAAAGCACATATATGAGGCCTTTGAGAAATCGCAAGATGCGATCGGTGTGTTTTGCGATTTGTCGAAAGCGTTTGACTGCGTGAGTCACGCAACTCTAATCGCAAAGTTACAACACTATGGCATCCATAACCAGGCAATTCACCTCTTACAATCTTACTTGTCCAATAGAGTCCAGAAAGTTGATATTGGTGGCGAACGATCTTCTGGGTCAATTATTGAAATGGGAGTTCCACAGGGCTCGATTTTAGGTCCATTTTTATTCTTATTTTACATTAATGACCTCCCATTCTATGTAAAAGACATTTGTGACATAGTCCTATTTGCTGATTATACGTCGCTTATTTTTAAAGTCGATAGATCTAAAGTTAACTTCGATGACATAAATGCGTCACTGTCGCTAGTCTTTAATTGGTTCACTGTAAACAACCTATTGCTTAATTCTAAGAAAACAAAATGCATTAAATTCTCTTTGCCTAGTGTACGGCATACTCCGACCAACATTGAAATAAATGAAGAGGCTCTTACGCTTGTTAATTCGACTACTTTTTTAGGTCTCAATATTGATGTAAACTTACAATGGGGACCTCATATTGAAACACTTGCTGGTAAACTTAGTTCCGCTGCTTATGCAGTCCGCACGATTAGGCGGCTGGCCGATGAAGCTAGTTTATTTTAGTTACTTCCATAGTGTAATGTCGTATGGAATTCTTCTCTGGGGTAAGGCAGCAGACATTCAAGTTATTTTTGTTTTACAAAAACGGGCAGTACATGCCATTTATAAAATGAAGTCCCGGGACTCTTTGAGACAAAAATTTAAAGAAATTAACATTCTCACAGTAATCTCACAATATATATATGAAAACTTACTGTATACTCATAAGAATATGGCTTTCTTTAAGAAAAAAAGTGATGAACATAGTATTAACACAAGAAATAAGAACAAATTGTACATACCCAAATTTAGATTAGAAAAAGTGAAGGGGTCGTTTATGGGGAATTGTATACTATTTTATAATAAACTTCCTGAAAACGCAACAAAACTTCCCGTTAGAAGATTTAAAGCCTACATAAAGAATAATCTTATAAACAAAGCGTATTATACTGTAGATGATTATATAAATGATAAATCCTCGTGGCCTGATGTCGCTCTGCCACTCGACAGCTAAATATTAATTTAGGTACCTTACAGGAAAAACAGGAAAAAAGGATCCTATTAACAACGATTGAGAACAGAAGAGGGAAGATGGTTGGCCACCTTATACGGCACGACAGTTTTATAAAGACTATAATGGAAGGGAAGAGAGGAAGAGGAAGGCCACGAATAAGCTACATGAGCCAGATAAAGGAGAAAATAGCTGTCGTGTCGTATAAGGAAGTTAAAGAGACGGCGCTGGAGAGAAATAGATGGAGAGAGCTGCATCAATTACACCGACAAGAGCACAGCTCTTAAGTTAGAAGAAGAAGAAGAAGACTTAATTTTATTTTGTGTAACATTTGTCTACTTTAATTATTTTTAAGCAAATAGTTATTTTATCTGTAAGTTTTAATTCTAAATCAAGTGTAGCGTGTGTTGCTTTTTGAATTTGTGCTGAAGCTCTTTAGTTATTTTTTTTATTGTTGTACGTACTTGAGTAGTAGGTACTTTTAATTATTATTCTTGTTTGAGCCTTCACCTTGTTTGATTGGCACCACACTGGAGCTCTACATAGCATTAAGGAAAGGATCATAAAAAAAAGGTAGACCCCAAGCCGTGTTTGTTGCCTGATTCTTCTAGGCTTGGTCGCGTGGAATCGGCGTAGCTTCACCTAGTTCCTAAGATCCTTGTGATTTTATTGAAATAAATGATTTTTGAATTTGAATTTGAATTTATCAGATTTTTTGCACACCAGCGCCATCTATACCAAAGTCATCCTTTTTGCATTTTTTTATTATGGGTTGTTTTTCGGCTTATAAGTTCCATCTTCTGTGTATCTGATTTTTTATTTACATACTACAGCAAATTTCATCTTAATCATTTTGGTCGTTTAGGCCTGATTATAGCACAAACTTAAAAGTTATTCTAATACTTATTTATAACTAGCTGCTCGCCCCGGCTTTGCACGGGTGGTACCTGGGTAAAAAGTAGCCTATGTGGTATTCTGATGTGTATGCACAAAAAAGTACTGTACAGATTAAAATGAAACTGTAAAGTTTCATTATAGTCTGTTCAGTACTTTTTGCATGAAAGATTAACAAACACTCACAAACTTTCGCATTTATAATATTAGTAGGATATTATTCGGATTACGATCAAGTTTTTAGTAAGATATAGGGTAAAACTAGTGCAGAAAGACTCGGTCTAGAGCTGATTAGATGAATTATTATGGATCACTTACTTGCAACGATTCAGGTATGCTATCAAATCATCATCTGTTAAGTATCCTAAAACCCATTGATTCCATATAACATCATATTTTCTGACTGGTTTAAATTCCTGTAGGCCAACTTTGTACAGGTTGCATAACTTAGAGCTGAGGTCCCCGACGAACTCCTTGATCGAATTTATAAACTTTTCATCTGGTTCCACAATATCAACTTCTTGAAAATGTTGTGTCAACAGAAACTTAGTTATTCTTCCAATGCCCGCTCCACAGTCTATTGCGATGCCAGCTGAAGGAGCGCGTTTAGACGATAATAGAGCGCTTAGGAACTTTTCTGAACCAGCTATATCAACATCAGAGATGAAGCCGAAACCACCAAGAACTCCATCGACTGTCGGCGGAATATCGGCCCAATATTCTAAAGATTTTTCATATGAAATTGAAAAATGTTGGTGAGTGCTACACTTTTTATCCGATTGGGTATTTACGGAAGTCATATCTTTGGTGCTGGTACAGTACATACATTTATTGAATGAATAACGTGTATTTTATAAACGTAAATATTGTAAATCGTATCACCAAAACAAACTAACTGTATGGTTTGAACTTGGTATGAACCTATGAACACAGTGAATCAGTGAAGTGAACATGTCATGAACACACACCCCCCCACCAGAGATGGGCACTTACCCGGTAAAAATAATTTTTACCCATTCATTCCTATTTATACCCATTTATACCGGGTAAAAATGATTACATCTTTTTTTTTACTTTTTTGACACTTATCTAATTATGGATCACGATTTTCATATTTTCATTAGTTTAGATCTTTCGAAGATGTCTAGTGAGGGTAGTCAGAGGCACGTCCAAACATTATATTTGGTACATGCCCACATTTTGCAGTAGTTAGCATTCCAAACGTGACAGGTTGCAAGCCCATCGCCGCTTATAAGAATACTAACTGGTTAATACTAATTAATTATGGTGTTTTCTTGTAATTTTTTAATTTGGATTATAATTATTCAGACTTTAGTAAAGAAATAAGAGCGGTCTTTTTTAGGAATTTCAAGTTTAGCGTGGAGACAACAGAATCTCCACCAATGTAATAAAATTAAACTTAAGAGGCTCCCAGTCGCTGATTGCTCTTTTTCGAAACGAAAAAAGAAATACTTCTGAACAAGCCACATCTCCTATTTTTATAAGTATATTACTTCAGGTTCCTACCTAGATTTATATTAAGCTGAAAACATAATAGCAGAAACTTTTCACGATAAAGATATTATTTCAAAATGATACGTTTTAGAATTTATGATCGAAATATTTTATATACCTACTATTAAAATCAACTTGTGATTTATTGTTAAAGATAGGTAATATGTAGGTCTAGATTTCTATTAGAATAGATTTTTGATAAGTAATTATACATAATTTATATCATTAATTTATTCGAAAAGCTAAGGCGGACCACGCTCCGACGTGTGTTTGTCGTCATTGCAGCGGTCGCTAGGATTATTTATCGAAGTGATTAAAGATGGGTACATCTTTATTCACATATACTATACATTATAAAATAGGAGATGTGGCTTGTTCACAAGTATTTATTTTTTCGTTTCGAACAAAAACAATCGTCGACTGGGAGCGCCTTAATACAAATTCCATAAAATATTACCGAAATTCTATCTATTTTGATTATTCATATTATGCATGGTTGTGTAGATTGTTTGTCCTGCCTCTTTGACGTGTAATCTATAAAAACCGGCCAAGTGCGAGTCGGACTCACGCACGAAGGGTTCCGTACTATTATCAAAACGGCAAAAAATCACGTTTGTTGTACGGAAGTCCCACTTAAATATTTATTTTATGCTGTTTTTAGAGAAATACATCATCTGTGAAAATTTCAACAGTCTAGCTATCACGGTTCATGAGATACAGCCCTGTGACAGACAGCCGGACAGACAGACGGAGAGAGAGACGGACAGACAGACGGACAGACAGACAGACGGACAGACAGACAGACGGACAGACAGACAGACAGACGGACAGACAGACGGATAGACAGTCGGACAGACAGACGGACAGGCAGACGGACAGACAGACCTGCAGACAGACAGACGGACAGACAGACGGACAGACAGACAGACAGACAGACGGACGGACAGATGGGCGATGGGCTTGCAACCTGTCACGTTTGGAATGCTAACTACTGCAAAATGTGGGCATGTACTATAAATATAATGTTTGGACGTGCCTCTGACTACCCCCACTAGACATTTTCGAAAGATCTAAACTAATGAAAATATTAAAATCGTGATCCATAATTAGTTAAGTGTCAAAAAAGTAAAAAAAAAGATGCAATCATTTTTACCCGATATAAATTGGGTATAAATAGGAATGAATGGGTAAGAATGACGTCATTCTTACCCATTCATTCCTATTTATACCTAATTTATATCGGGTAAGAATGACGTCATTCTTACCCATTCATTCCTATTTATACCCAATTTATATCGGAATATTATTTATATCGGTACTTTGAGGTTTAATCTATAATAAGTAATCTAAAAATAACTTAAACAAGTAGTATTTCATATAAGCACTTAGTGTTTAGGTAACATATTTAAATATATTGTTTTGTGTCGAGCGTAGGTACGAGTAGGTACTTTGGAAAAAAGTAGACTAGCCCGTCAATCCCCAAGCGAATGCCGGCGTTCGCGCTGTGACGTCACTGCGCCATACATTCCGACGTTGCGGCCGGGGTTTGAGTGGCTAGAGACAAGTTTAACGGGAAGATGGGGTGGGTGGGGGATGCATTGCGTTGTACTTGGTACTGCGGCCATTTTGTTTAGTACCTAGACGTTAGAGGTGGGTACTTGTGTTTTGACGTACCAGGTCTAATTAATACCACCTCCATCAAATACCAGGTTGAAATACCAGGTTTAAAATACTTCAAAGTATTTAGTTTCAGGCGAACCAACTCTCCACCCAGCATCCCCCCCACCTAGGATTGGTAATTTGTTGAAAAACACTGAAGTACGTACAAAATTACTTTTAAGTACAGAAATACTTGAGTATTTTAGTACAAAATACGCGTTCAAACTGTGTCGTAATACCTGGTACGTATTTTTTTATGCCTTTTGCCTATACCAGGTTTGCAAACCTGGTCGAGTAAATACGCACCACCTCTACTAGACGTACGTGCGCGCTCCCGCGCACGTTCACAGTCACACACGCGCGTTTAAACGTCCATTCATCTAGGCGTGCAGCAAGCCGCGTGTGAACAGGCGATCGGGCCTCGCCATTCAAAGCACCAAGCAATTCAACATTCAACGCGGCGTTCAAATCGAAGCGTGTAAACGAGTGCCGAGTGCCGAGCGCCGATCAAAGCAATTTTTTTAACCGACTTCAAAAAAGGAGGAGGTGTTTTGTTTTTTTACTTATGTGTTGAGTAATGTAATAAAATTATGAGTATAATATATTATATATATATAGGGAAGTCTGGCAACGCTGGTACCTACAGACAGACAGTTACCTACGTTAGTATTTATAATATTAGTATAGATTCTAATGAGAGTCCCATAGTCCCATGTTATTATTTTATATATTATTATACACCTACCTACCTAAGTACTTATAAGTAGGTAGGTAGGTACATCGCGTATTATTAGTTATAACTAACTAACTATATGTATCACGTATGGAATGCTAAATAAGTAGGTAGGTACCTACCTACTTGAAAATGAGGGCATATGCCTAATACAATGTTTGGACATGCCTCTGGCTACCCCCTAAGCGCCTGGACATCTGAGAGGATTTCTTCTTAGGGATTGCAGTCATGATCCTAACTATATATTTTATTTCATTTATTTTTAGCTAATACCAAGTACTAAGTAGGTAGGAAGTAGGTAGGTAATAATTATTAAAAAATGAAATTAAATACTTAGGATCACGACTTTAATCCAAGTAGGTGGGTTACTAAGTACGGTAGATCTCAGATCCACAAAAAAAATACTAAAGGAGTCAGTCAGAGGCACGTCCAAACATTACATTTGGCTACAGCATTATAATAATAATGGCTAGTAAGTAGGAAGGGAGGTGTTTTGCTTGTAGGTATTCCTACATCTACCTACATAGATAAAGGTAGGTATAAAATAGTACGCCATCGCTTGACCTGTCGAGATTCGAACCCATAACCATCGGATTGAAAACCGAGGTCAGTACCTACCTAATTTGTCATCGAGCGCCAAGCAATTCCACTTTGATGTTTTGTCGAAATACCGACAATCGATGGATCGGACGGATTCACGAGCTCATTCAAAATCAACGTGTTCACAAGCTCGGTGGTTTGAATTGATTGTTGAATTGGTCGTTGAATGGAGAGCGTATCGGTTCAATGCAATTCACGTTCAAATTCAAAAAGCAACCGGTTCACATGCCCGTGCTCGTTGAACGCGCTAGTGAATGGACACGTATGTGACCGCACCTTTGATCGGCCAAATGTACCGTGCTTAACTACTTAAAAGTGTAGGTAGGTCGATGTTTGCCATTGGTTTCGCAGACACCGGCAACAATCAGTGTTTGTTACTTATATTTGGAGATATGGATCTTTGTTCATTTTTTAGGGTTCCGTACCCAAAGGGTAAAATCGGAACCCTATTACTAAGACTTCGCTGTCCGTCTGTCCATCTGTCTGTCTGTCTGTCACAGGGCTGTATCTCATGAACCATGATAGCTAGACAGTAGAAATTTTCACAGATTATGTATTTCTATTGCTGCTCTAACAACAAATACTAAAATCAGAATAAAATAAATATTTAAGACAACAAACGTGATTTTCGCATTCTAGCGCCATCTAGTTTCATTTGATGTTACTACGTTATTATTAGGTACTTTTCGCGGTCTCATGCGATCGCTCGGGGTTTGAGAGGTAAAACAATGATTCGCAATTCCGCTGGCAGGTGGCGCTATTTTACCACTATCGGTAAAGTAAGTGGTACTTTACATGATCGACTAAAAAGTTTGAAATTGAATTATTGAATTCATGTAGTTAGAAATAGGTACCTAGGTAGATATTATTAATTTCAAATTAATTTCGAGTTCGAATCCTGGCCATGCATCAATGGATATTTCTGTTTGAAAAATGTATATATGCGCGTTACACGTGTTTATAACTGTGAAGGAAAACATCGTGAGGAAACCTGTTAGTATTCTTGAAAGTGTCAAAAAAGTTAAAAAAAAGATGCAATCATTTTTACCCGATATAAATTGGGTATAAATAGGAATGAATGGGTAAGAATGAAGTCATTCTTACCCATTCTCATTCTTACCCATTCATTCCATTTTATATCGGGTAAAAATGACGTCATTCTTACCCATTCATTCCTATTTATACCCAATTTATTTCGGGTAAAAATTACGTCATTCTTACCCATTCATTCCTATTTATACCCAATTTATATCGGGTAAAAATGATTGCATCTTTTTTTTTACTTTTTTGACACTTAACTAATTATGGATCACGATTTTAATATTTTCATTAGTTTAGATCTTTCGAAAATGTCTAGTGGGGGTAGTCAGAGGCACGTCCAAACATTATATTTATAGTACATGCCCACATTTTGCAGTAGTTAGCATTCCAAACGTGACAGGTTGCAAGCCCATCGCCCATCTGTCCGTCCGTCTGTCTGTCTGTCTGTCTGTCCGTCTGTCTGTCCGTCTGTCTGTCTGCAGGTCTGTCTGTCCGTCTGCCTGTCCGTCTGTCTGTCCGACTGTCTATCCGTCTGTCTGTCCGTCTGTCTGTCTGTCTGTCCGTCTGTCTGTCTGTCCGTCTGTCTGTCTGTCCGTCTGTCTGTCCGTCTCTCTCTCCGTCTGTCTGTCCGGCTGTCTGTCACAGGGCTGTATCTCATGAACCGTGATAGCTAGACTGTTGAAATTTTCACAGATGATGTATTTCTCTAAAAACAGCATAAAATAAATATTTAAGTGGGACTTCCGTACAACAAACGTGATTTTTTGCCGTTTTGATAATAGTACGGAACCCTTCGTGCGTGAGTCCGACTCGCACTTGGCCGGTTTTTATAGATTACACGTCAAAGAGGCAGGACAAACAATCTACACAACCATGCATAATATGAATAATCAAAATAGATAGAATTTCGGTAATATTTTATGGAATTTGTATTAAGGCGCTCCCAGTCGACGATTGTTTTTGTTCGAAACGAAAAAATAAATACTTGTGAACAAGCCACATCTCCTATTTTATAATGTATAGTATATGTGAATAAAGATGTACCCATCTTTAATCACTTCGATAAATAATCCTAGCGACCGCTGCAATGACGACAAACACACGTCGGAGCGTGGTCCGCCTTAGCTTTTCGAATAAATTAATGATATAAATTATGTATAATTACTTATCAAAAATCTATTCTAATAGAAATCTAGACCTACATATTACCTATCTTTAACAATAAATCACAAGTTGATTTTAATAGTAGGTATATAAAATATTTCGATCATAAATTCTAAAACGTATCATTTTGAAATAATATCTTTATCGTGAAAAGTTTCTGCTATTATGTTTTCAGCTTAATATAAATCTAGGTAGGAACCTGAAGTAATATACTTATAAAAATAGGAGATGTGGCTTGTTCAGAAGTATTTCTTTTTTCGTTTCGAAAAAGAGCAATCAGCGACTGGGAGCCTCTTAAGTTTAATTTTATTACATTGGTGGAGATTCTGTTGTCTCCACGCTAAACTTGAAATTCCTAAAAAAGACCGCTCTTATTTCTTTACTAAAGTCTGAATAATTATAATCCAAATTAAAAAATTACAAGAAAACACCATAATTAATTAGTATTAACCAGTTAGTATTCTTATAAGCGGCGATGGGCTTGCAACCTGTCACGTTTGGAATGCTAACTACTGCAAAATGTGGGCATGTACCAAATATAATGTTTGGACGTGCCTCTGACTACCCTCACTAGACATCTTCGAAAGATCTAAACTAATGAAAATATGAAAATCGTGATCCATAATTAGATAAGTGTCAAAAAAGTAAAAAAAAAGATGTAATCATTTTTACCCGGTATAAATGGGTATAAATAGGAATGAATGGGTAAAAATTATTTTTACCGGGTAAGTGCCCATCTCTGCCCCCCACAGCTATTTTAGAGACTTGAAGACCGACCGACCCACAGAGCATAATAACAGGGCTATTTTGTAAAAACATGATTAACATGTTATGATGTTGAATGCAATACCTAATGTTAGAGAATACCTAATCTGTAGACTTTTCATAGTTACACTGTTTATCTATATTAAATCACTACATAGTATAAAGCAAAGTCGCTTTCCGCTTCCCGCGTCTGTATGTATGTATGTTTGCTTATATCTTTAAAACTACACAACGGATTTTGATGCGGTTTTTTTTAATAGATAGAGTGATTCAGGAGGAAGGTTTATATGTATTAAACCCGTGCGAAGCCGGGGCGGGTCGCTAGTATAATAATATTATAAAGAGGAAATATTTGATTGTATGTTTGTTTGCATCGAATAGGCTCCGAATACTCCGAAACTACTGGATCGATTTGAAAAATTCTTTATTAATAGAATTCTACATTATCCCTGATGAACATAGGCTATAGAATATTTTCAAAAATGTTAGGAATCTGTTTGAAAACTTCGATAATGTAACACAACGTGTGAAAAAAAATCCTTTAAAAATCCTAATATCGCGTTTGCTGCGGAAATTATTGACAATAGAGCAAAGTGATGTACTAAAATTCTAATACGTATCATTTTTAAATAATATCTTTATCGTGAAAAGTTTCTGCTATTATGTTTTCAGCTTAATATAAATCTAGGTAGGAACCTGAACATTTATAAAAATAGGAGATGTGGCTTGTTCAGAAGTATTTCTTTTTTCGTTTCGAAAAAGAGCAATCGACATACAGGGCCTTAAACTTTCGTACATTATGCAATAAACAACTTTGACATGACATGACAATAATAATCGCTCCCTCCACTCCTCTTTTCTCTAAGCCAGCCGCTCTGTACTGTCGGTCGATGTTGTTCGTTCGTTTGTTCTCGATTCGATCGATCAAACGTTTTCGTTCGTTCTTTCTAAAACTTCATTCGTAAAGGGCTGAACGTTTTCAAAATGGTATGTGTGAAAATGTCCTAATTTTTCGAATAAATCCGGAGTTATCCATCAAATCCATCAAGTTTTTTCAAAAGTGCAGCTCTTACATCAAATAAGTGTTACATTGCGAATCGTGAAAATACTTATTTCGCTGCTACGCGAGTGTTGTGGTTTCCGATTATAAATAAAAAAAACAAGATTGTTTTAGACTATCGTCGGTTCCTGGTCTTTCATTAGTGAATATCAGGTGGAACCGGTGGAACACAACTCCTGAAGTTCATCCCCGAATCCTATCTACGTTAATCTTCTGAATTGAGTGAGGTTAAGTTTGTACGAAGCGGCAGTGCTAAAAAAAATCTACTATGAGTACCAGGGTAAAGTTACACATCTAACAGTTCATTCCTAAATCCTTCCCAAATCCCATTTCCGATAGTCTTGTAAACTGAGTGAGTTTTTTACGAAGCGGCTGTTTAATTAAATAAAATCCTACCTACTATGAATTTCAGGTTAAAGTTAAGTGCTCCGAGTTGCGCACTAAAGACAAGAAGGAGCTCTTCAAGCAGCTGGAAGAGCTCAAAACTGAGTTGACAAATCTACGGGTTGCAAAAGTAACTGGTGGTGTTGCCTCAAAGTTATCCAAAATGTAAGTATCATCCTACCGCCCTAATTTTAAGTTACAATAATCTTTGTGAGCTAATTGATTAGAGTCCAATACAGTTTCGGGGCTGGAGGCTTATGTACTGTTTTGTTACCGGAAGCTGGAAAAATAACGAAGTACAAGAAAAAAAAATACTTAACAAATTAAGAAGCAAAGTTACTAAATATAAATATTTTTTTAATTTATTAATTAGAACACAGAAGTTTTAAAAACAAAACAGAACTCCTTAAAAAAACAAGCTTTATTTACTTTCCACGATGAATTGGCTCAGAATGGAAATTATCTTTGCATATTACTGAAATGTTATGAAATTTAGTTCTTGTGGTCCCAGAAAGTCCCAGAAGTTTCACTCAGATTTGTGTTACACTGTAATTGTAACACAAACCAACTACCTATGCAAATGTTGATACTACATATATATTTATTTGGTTTCTTTACAGCCGTGTGGTGAGGAAAGCCATTGCCCGTGTCTACATTGTCTACCATCAGAAAATGAAGGTTAACCTCAGAAATCATTACAAGAACAAAAAGTACAAGCCTTTGGACCTGAGGACCAAGAAGACTCGTGCTATGCGTAAGGCTCTGACCAAGCATGAATCAAAAATCAAAACAATGAAAGAGATCAGAAAGAAGTCTCTGTTCCCCCCGCGAGTCTATGCTGTAAAAGCCTAATTAAACTAAATATAAACTAAAAACTATGTTTAATTTGATTTCCAAATAGCTAATATCTTGATTGGGTTGTGCAAGGTGTCTTTTTCCTTGCTGTCAGTACAAAAAGTCGTATGTAAAAACGTTAAGTTTTCAGGAGACAAAAAACTGATTATTATCTTATCTTTGAAGATTTTTTACAATATTTAAATAGCTTTAGTTTTACAGCTTACATATTATGTATATTAGACTCTTGCAAATCGATTTACTACATATACAGCCAATAAAAACAAATATCAAAATTTTGACATACAACTTTTTGCACTGACAGCAACGCTTTATATATATTAGTCCTGATGTTCAGTCACAGCAGCCAGGGAAAAAGAATTGATGTTAAAATTGAAGATTTATGTATTATTACTACAATAGATGTCAATCAGTTGATGCTGCTAGGATCAGCTCCTCAAAGAAACTCCATGGTTAATAAGATGGACAGGACACCAAGCTTTGTTTAGGCATTTAACTATGCTATGACAGCTAATCATGATTTCCATCATGACCTGATGATGCAGCCTGGATCAGCTCCTTGACAAGCTGTTAAGCAATGCTATTGCATTACCATTCCTTTTTAGTGCAGTATGCAGGTAGGTAATGTCTTTTATAGTGTTCTGAACTAAAATTTGATTGGGACAATGCAAGTAGTGTGGGTTCGACCCCTGTGATGGCTGAAGAACAATAATTTATGTACCTAAAATATAGGTTTGTAGGTACTCCCGAATTTCCTATTTGGAAATTAATCAGTGAAAGAAAACATCTGTGAGGAAAGCAGTTAAATGTAACTTCTATCACCTATGAAATGCAAATTACTGCAAAATGTGGGTAGGCACTTAGGTACCTAGGTAGGTATTTGATGTATGGACATCTTCAAGTAGTTCCGAGTGCAGAAGATTTTATGTTACAATCTTTCTTTTGTAAGTAAATATTTTATACCTATTTAAAATATACCTTTTCTCCATCAGTCTTAAAAAAGTACATCACAGTTTAAACACCTTTATTTCATTGTCATATGTATACCTACACATTGTTTTCTGCTGTTGGTAGGTAAGTGAAATATTATTATAGGAAGGTGGTACATAATACTTGGAATAAAAAGAATTCATTTCAAAACAGAATTCAATCAAAAAATTAAAGCCATAATCACAGATCTTCATGTTTAACTTTTTTGCGATGTGGAAATGACCAAAACTCCGATGGCAAACCTTTTACATCTCTTTCTCTTTTTACAAATGCTGTATAAGATGAAACACAGTTACCAATAAAATAGTTAGCCTGTCCTAAAATAGCTAAATCTACATGTACGTTTGAAGTTTGAAATTTCACAATTTTTACTTCTAAATGTTGCAGCCCCGTTTTTAGCTCATCTATCATGTGGTTAGAGTCTGAAGCTACATAAATGTACTTGATGTCATCAAGTTTCTTCAGAGCTCGTTTGATTTGCCTGAAAATAAAAAAAAGTATTTATGTAACTTAATTTCTGATACCCCGTTTACACTCGCGTACGAGTGGCGAGACGAGCCACGAGCCCTGAGTGTGAACAGACGCTAGCGGCTCGCCTCGCGCCTCGTCTCGCCACTCACGGCGCTCGCGTCCAGAGCGGTTTTTGGGCACGAGTCAAAGGACCTCGCGGCAGACGCGAGCGCGGTGTTTACACTCGCGTTCAGCGACGAGACACGAGGCGCGAGTGTAAACGGGGTATCTAAATATTTTTTTACGCCACGAAAGGCTCGCGGCGATTTTCGGAACTAATTACTGTAACTTTTTGCGAGATTACCAGACTTTTCTCTTTTTGCGGTGACGACGTAGGAAGTACCTACTATTCTTTGACTTTCTGCCGCTAAGCAGCATTACCTACTATGTTCCTAATGGATGGTGCCCTTGATATACAGACACACAACACACAAGACTTAAGGCGGAAACACATTTACGTGTCGTGGCGTGTCGTGATGCTTGCTGTCGTGACGGTGAGTGTGCACACTAACGTGTCGTGTCGTGTCGCGCTCTGGCGTTTTTTCTGAACAGAACATAACGAACCTTTGCAGGGTTCAAACATACATAATGTTTTCTTCTGATTTGGATAGTAATTTTGATGAAAACCTTCAATTGCTCTTAGCAATGAAACTCCAAGAGGGCAAAAAAAATGTTCGTTGACGTACAAGTTCATTAAGGTCGTCAATCATTATGCTGCAAATTAAATTTGGGGGCACGGCAGTGCCCCCGCCACGTCGAGCGCGAAGCCAACACTGCCGTACCATCCTTTACTGGAACCATTTCACTGCATTTTCAGGCCCCTATTTGAGAACCTCTGGATAAGACCAGAACGCAGAAATTTTCGTCATCTAGTAGTAAGCTATAATCACATACTTAAAATCCAAAATTTCAAGTCTGTAGGTCATTTAGTTTCGAAGTTAAGCGAAAGCAAAGTTTCGCATTTTAGACAGACACTCACTCACTCACCATCAGAATAGAACTAGTACTTCCCATAAATTCAGAGAGCTGAAATTTGGTACAGTTTTTTTCTTTTTAGGAGTAGTTTCTTTATTATAAAACAAATCGTAAGCGCGTTATAAATACAGTCAGCGCCATCTAGCGACGTGTGCGGGTATCACCGCCACTCTTAGTCCAATGCATTATATTTTGACCAAATTTTGAGCGAAATTAATATTTTAGTGTAATTTGTTTATTTAATTTGTGTAATGTTCGAGTAGAATAAAGTTAATCGTTCGACTATTTCTTCTTGTAAACTTGTACCTAAGTATAAATATAAAAGCCAGTCTAGTCTTATCCAGAGTTTTCCTTTAATTTTATTTATATACCTACGTATTAAAAGCAGAAGGGGAGGCATTCGCCCAGCAGTGGGACGCTATAGGCTAGATTAAATTAGAATTAAATTAGAAGATGTGTCCCACTACGCTGGATTTTTGCAATGACAGTCGATTTTTTTATGTACCAACACCAACAGTAGAAGGGGGCATTACCATATCTCTAATACAGCTGAGAACAGCTGAGGGTTCTTCATCAGATACTTCAGACCTTCGATTTTTGTCATCAAATGAAGCGGCCCACCAAGTTGAATATTTTTTGTAAAGGCGGTATGTCGATCTCTAATAGTTTGGTTAGGCTCTTGTTTTCTAATAAGGGTTACCAGGTACTCCAGATCTTCGATTACCCTAGTTTTTATGGTTTTCCCTTTATGTGGACATTAAACCCTAACTCTGTACCAAATTTCAGCTCTCTGAATTTATGGGAAGTACTAGTTCTATTCTGATGATCATGAGTGAGTGAGTGTCTGTCTAAAATGCGAAACTTTGCTTTCGCTTAACTTCGAAACTAAATGACCTACAGACTTGAAATTTTGGATTTTAAGTATGTGATTATAGCTTACTACAAGATGACGAAAATTTCTGCGTTCTGGTTTTATCCAGATTTTCTCAAATAGGGGCCTGAAAATGCGGCGAAATGGTTCCAGTAAAGGATGGTACGGCAGTGTTTGATTCGCGCTCGACTTGGCGGGGCACTGCCGTGCCCCCAAATAACAAGTAGGTATCTAGACAACCTATATGCCACTTACTTTATTATATCAGCAGACTGTGGCAAACACATTGACATTTTTAGAGGTCCTCTTTCATTTTTATAACCAACACATTGTGGTGCTGCAAAGAGCATGGGGCTGTCTTGTACATGACGACAAGCCTTCAGCCAGTCCTGTCCATTTCGGAGGTGAATGCCAATAAAACCACCTCCACTCATATTTTTCTTAATAAACAATCTTGATGTATTTTTAATAGCATCACTCCAAACCAAATATTTGTGCAAGTAAAGATTTTCTTTTTGGACTGGGAAGCTAGCAGGAGCTCCTGAAAGTAATAGCATAATTGTTTTAATTAAATGAATTAAAAATCTACATACTTTTTTGGTTAGTAAGCAAATAAGACATACCTGTAAATGCTAAAACTGGCCATTGTTCAGGATTATACTTTTGTATCCATCTATTACTCATTATATCATTGTGTGCATCATAGTTGAGGGGTCCATAAAACTCAGAATCCACAAAATCTATTTCAAATGTATTCCAAAATGGACCAAACGGGTTACCAGACTTTGCATTACAGCTTTTTTCTATTTCTCCAGTTCTTTGAGTGTAGCAAAATGAAATTCTTTTATTTTTAGGCCACAGGGATGGTGCAATTTTATACATAAATTGTTCCATTGTCATAACTTTGTGATATTGGCTTAATGCTTCTACTTTAAAGTATGTATCAAAGGGTACTTGAATTGACTTAGGTTCTCCATACCGATACTCCACCCATGGAGGAAGAAGTAAAGTTCTGTTTATACTTTTGCTAAAGGCCAATACACCCAAGAAATGATCAGCTTGATTCCCGAACCTTCCTGGAAAAGTAAGAAATTTATAATATCTGCTCAATGTATAAAGTTATGAGTGTAAATAAATAAAACCAGCCAATTGCGAGTCGGATACGCGCACAAAGGGTTCTGAACATCACTACATAGTATAAAGCAAAGTCGCTTTCCGCTTCCCGCGTATGTATGTATGTTTGCTTATATCTTTAAAACTACACAACGGATTTTGATGCGGTTTTTTTTAATAGATAGAGTGATTCAGGAGGAAGGTTTATATGTATAATAACATGCTACCCGTGCGAAGCCGGGGCGGGTCGCTAGTTATCTATAAAAAACAGCAAAAAATCACATTTGTGGTATGGGACAGATATTTACTTTATTGTTTTTAGTATTTTTTGTTATAGGGGCAACAGAAATACATTATCTGTGAAAATTTCAACTGTCTAGCTATCACGGTTCATGAGATACAGCCCTGTGACAGACAGACGGACAGTGAAGTCTTTCCCGTTTTGAGTCTTTGGATACGAAACCCTAAAAAGAGGCAAAATATGTCTATCAAATTGTCTTCAATCATATTGCTGCAATGACAATTATTGCTTCTATGGCTTCCTTCTATAAACGATCAATTGGATGCATCAGTCACTAAAATGCCATTCATTTTAAAGGGACACTTAGTTCATTTTGGTACCTATATATTTACCTATTATGGATAAACAATAAAAGACTCACCCATACATGGACAGTAGGCAATATAACCTTCTTGGTGACAATAAACGCTAAAAGCGTTTAGGTACACAACAAACAGAAATATTGCATTCATGGTAATAAATATACCCTAAGTTTTTACTTCGGCTGTTTGTGATGGAAGGTATGTATGTATTATATGTTTTGATAAAAATAAGTGCATTTATTTCGCGTTCATTACACTAACACGCCACACGTGAATAGTGCTTTACAATGCAAAAAAACTAATGTAAATAAACAAAACCGATTAGGTCGGGAGAAAGCTCAAAGTATGCTCTTTTTGGCTCAAAGCTCAAAGCAAAGCTTGACATGACATACAATGACATACCTAAGCTCTTTAGCTTGACATTTCAAATTGTTGATTTTATGCAGAGATGCTATTCCCATTGGCTATTCCTACGGTACAGTCGCAATGTGGCGTCATTTGTCGTTGTCTGTCAATGTCAAGTGAGAATAACTTATTTAAATTTTACATTAGGAATCGTTTGTCGTTTGTCATCGAAATAACCTTAGATAAAAAAGGCCCAAAAAAGTTCCAGGAACCCAGCCTACAAAATGGTTTCAAAAGTTTGAAAATGCAAAACAAATATAATATTTGACTGGACACTTTATTTTGATAAATAGATAGATAATAAATCAATTAGTACATTGTTGTTTACAGAATGATAAAATATGCTTTGGTTACAGAGTTATTACATATTTTGTACAACGCAGAATTTTCTAGAATTCTAGTCTAGGGCGGATCGGCTATTATCGGCTTTTTTGACAGTTAATGTTAATTGTCAAGATCGAAGGGTTAAATAAAGCCTAATGTAATGGGCCTGCCCACGCACTCGTCGGAGGCATATTTATTTAGTAATTCAATTATTTATATAATAAAAATTATATTATGTAACTATTTTTCGTTATCCGTATCGTTGCTCGTTACTTCTGATACCTCATCACATGCTAATATGCGAATGCGACTCAAGTCGTATCGTTACTTCTGATACCTCATCACATGCTATTATGCGAATGCGAATCGAGTCGTATCGTTACTTCTGATACCTTATCACATGCTATGCGAATGCGAATCGAGTCGTATCATATTACGTACGCATACAGTATGGCATTGATATAGGGATATAAAAAAAACGATTAAAAATTTCAAATCAGTTATTTTTAATCGATTTGCATCGATTAGGTTATAATCGATTATTGTGTAATCGATTATTATGTAATCGATTATTCTGTAATCGATTATTCTGCAATCGATTATTATGTAATTGATTATTTTGTAATCGATTATTTTGTAACAAATAATTTTGTAATCGATAATTTTGAATTCGACTAATTTGTAATCGATTTATTCGTAGCATCGCGGCGTCTCGTCGCAACATTCGTAATTTCCCCGGTGGTGCCCCCTTCAGAACCCAAAAATGTAGGTAGCAAATGGGCCAGAAAATAGCAAGAAAAATAAGAATAAAGAAGTTTCAATACACGATACGTCGGTCGCACACGCATCAACGGTACTTGCGCGAACTGAAACAGTGAAGTAACCATGATACGAAAAATGCGAGTAACGAAATTCATACGTGAGTAACGTTTCGTTACTTGATGGCGCCGCACCCGTTACTTAGTAACGAATACATGCGGTTTGCTACAGCTCTATTATCTAATACAACAAAAAAAAAAGATTTAGCAAAACGATCCAGCCGTTTACGCGTGATGCTATGTACCTACCTTCTCCTGACAATTATAGCGAATACAATAATAGGAAACTAAGGATTCATTTTAAGCTATTGCATAGCTTCTATCGCGGGCCTTGAGCGTGGAGACCGAATCCAGAAATTTCGTAACGAAAATTTACGAGACACTCACACTCACGCAATATGCGTGAGTTAGAGATTTCTCTTTTTGGATTTCAAAAAATCGATTTTTAAAAAATCGATTATGTAAATTACACATATAAATCGATTTTTGTAAACTAAGTTTTCCGAACGCGAACCGAATCGTTCGTTGGCCATTTTCCCGGACGTGAACCTACATTACAGTCGCCTCCCAAACGGAAACCGACTCATCGGTCTTGGCTCCGAACGCAAACCGAACCATTGATCGTTTTTCCGAACGTGATCCGACCAATAGTCGCTTCACAAACGGGAACCGACCCATCGATCGTCTCTCCGAAAGCGATCCGAACCATATAATTCGATTTTTTGGAAAATCGATTTATTTGTAGGGACAAAAAATCGATTATTAATTAATAGATTTTTTTCAATCAATATTACATCCCTATGACTCATGTCATGCTTAGAGTGATTTTCGCATTCCAGCGCCATCTAGTTTCATTTGATGATACTACGTTATTATAGGTGCTTTTCGCGGTCTCATGCGAAAGCTCGGGGTTTGAGAGGTTCGCAATTCCGCTGGCAGGTGGCGCTATTTTACCACTATCGGTAAATAGGTGGTACTTCACAGACATGATCGACTAAAAAGTTTGAAATTGAATTATTGAATTCATGTAGTTAGGTAAATATCGAATCCTGGCCGTGCATCAATGGATATTTCTGTTTGAAAAATGTATATGCGCGTTACACGTGCTTATAACGGTGAAGGAAAACATCGCGAGGAAACCTGTTAGTATTCTTGAAAGCGGCAACGGGCTTGCAACCTGTTACGTGTGGAATGCTAAAATAAATAATTATAATTAAATAAGTTGATAAAAAATGTTATGCAATAGCTTTACCGCGGCAGTCTCCGAGTGCCACACGTCTTTTTTTTATTTTATAGATAATATGATATATCCGAAAGTTGGAATATACCGATATACTTAGTATATCAGGAAAAACAAACAAGGAGTAGGTTATTTTTTTTTCTTGAAATTCCCTTATTTATTGGCTTTCTAGTCTAGTACTCGAGGAGGAAGGAAATTAAACCCACATTTAGCATTTAATTTGATTAGCATTCCACTTGTGACAGGTTGCAAGCCCATTGGCGCCGGCGCGGCGATATTAACTGGTTTCCTCACGAAAACTTTGTAACAGGGATTGAGAGGTTAAAAATAATATTAGCGTTACTACTGACTGCAAAGTTAGCACGTCAAGATAGCTCATTTCACTATCACTACATAGTCTAAATCTAAAGCAAAGTCGCTTTCCGCTTCCCGCGTCTGTATGTATGTATGTTTGCTTATATCTTTAAAACTACACAACAGATTTTGATGCGGTTTTTTTTAATAGATAGAGTGATTCAGGAGGGAAGGTTTATATATGTATAATAACATGCTACTCGTGCGAAGCCGGGGCCAGTTGTCGAGGTCACCATAATACGAATGCTTTTTGTGATGAAAAAGAGAAAAACTGATTTTCAATATTGTTTATTCAAAATAAAAGAACATTAAAGTACCTAGGTAGGTAGGTAATTTAAAATTACCTACCAAGTACTTTGACTGGTCTCACAGCTCAGTTGGTGGCAACTCTGCTTTCTGCACTGTAAGTTGTGGGTTTGATTCCCACCCAAGACAAACATTTGATATGTAGATGTTTGTTCTGTGTCTTGGATGTTATTATAATGTATCGGATTTATACAAAAAAAGTATCTAAATATTCTATCAGTTATCTAGTTCCCATAATACAAGCTTTGCTTAATTTGGAGCTAGATGGCACTGTGTAAAAATGACCACCAAAATTATTATATTTATTATAAATATTAAGAAGTAACTTGGTAGGTATTTTAATTAACCAATCCAGAAAAGAAATCGGAAGCATTCTTGACACTGCTTGATGGTAGATTGTTACTCATATCTTTCTTTTTGTTTTGTTTTTTATTAACATCCATTAATTCATCTACTGTTTCAAAATACGAAATATTCCAAAATTTGACATCATTATCATGGGAACATGATGCAATATATTGACCATCATGACTGATATCCAAGTTTTCTACAGGTAGTTTATGCTGGCCCACAATGCCAAGCTGGCGTTGTGGAAACATATGTGATGCTCTTAGTATACCATCTTCCCCTGATGTTACAACAATATTTTGTGTAATTGGCACCATACATTGTATGGAATGTTTCTGGCCAATATATTCATCACTATGTAAACCAAATTCCTTCCAATTAAACAAATAGAACTTCCCAGATGATGAACCCACCAATAATTTTGAATCAGTTCGAAAAAGTCCCATGCATGTTAATTCTGTATCATACTCTTCGGAAGTTGTGTAGATTTTGCTGAAATAAAAAAAATATTATATGATTTTAATATACATACAATAAGACAAACAATTATATTAATTGATACCATGACCAGAACCTGTTTTACAGATTTCCTCAGCAAGTAACTAAAAGACCCATATTTAGGCTCATTTAACCCACCATGATTCCTGTCTGTTTGAAATCACCATGTTTTAAACATCAACAACTGGTTTATTATAAATATTGTTTTCATTCTCACCTTCCTTTAAGATCAATTGAAGTTAAAGCCCCATCACCACCTGCACAAACTAAGTACTTTTGAGCATCATTTGTAATCATATCCGTTACATGGTCTTCAGAAACTTTTATCGAAAATACCGGGTCAGGCATTCTTATGTCCCACAACTTGACTGTTCCACCATCATCACCTGGAACCAGTACATACCTATATAATATTGCAGTAAAAAATATCCTCCTATTTATAAATAGGATCACAACAGTAATCCCAAAGTACGGTAGATATCCTCTTAGATCCTTAAAGATGTCTTAAGGATTTAGTCAAAAGCACGTCCAAACATTACATATGGCACATGCCCACATTTTCTTGCTTCTTACCCACTTTTCTTTGATGTAAACTAGATAGACTTACCAGTAACAATTTTGTTATTATTTAGACATAAAAGTCTATAAACTGGTTCTTCATGTGCAGATTCAATACAGTATTTCAGTTTGCCTGTTTCAACATCTGTAGCCATTATTGCTTTATCCTGTAAAAAAGTAGTATTAAGGTCTGGAATAAAATGTTAGCAGCAAGGGCATATTCCAGGTACACAGGATTCTCTATTGGCAGATAAAATCCCAGGCTGTATTGTTTTAATCATGGTTTTTAACATATGATATGAGTATCTCACATTAGTAGTGGAGTCTTAGGGCAGCTGCCTCCCCTTGCCCGTATCTCGCTACGCCCATGTTTTTAGGAGTATGGACACTTATTAGAATAATATTTTTTTATTCATACTCTGCAACTCGGCAACAAAGTGTAGTCCAAGCTTACCTTTGCAGTAGAAAAAATAGTAGCACCTTCATCATCAAACTCAATATCTCTTATAGCACTTAAATGCAACTCTAATGTGTTGACAAGTTTAGTTTCTTCATTGGAGTACTCATATAATAGAACATCTCCACAAATATTTCCTAATGCTATTATGTTTCTTGATGGATGAAATGAGATATCAACAATAAAGTCATCACATATAATAGTCGGTGGATGATCTCGCAATTTGTTTTTTTCAGTTTTTATTGCTTTTACTACTTCATCATCATCATTATCCACATCTTCCTCTGTTATGTTAGTCTCCTGCACTTGTGCTGGCTCATTGTCAACTTCACTTATATTTGCATCATCATCAGCCTGGATTTCTGGAATAGAAAAAAATTGTTTTAGATAATATATTTTAACATCATATAAAATTACTGGCAATATTCTATGTTCCAGCTAGAGCCAAGAATTGTAACCATGAGGAACGTAAAATGATTATATTTATATTAGTCCAGTAACTTGAAAATTAGCAATGGAATATAATTAAAATAACTAAACGTTACCTATTAGATGAAAATTAATTATTTTTAGGTTTGATCAAAACCAAAACATAACCAAACTTACCACTATCCGTAGAAAATTCTGACATTCCAGCCTCATCCTCTGACATTCCGCTTTCTTCATCAGAGGAGTTTTTGTCAAAGCCACGGAAATCGTTGGTCATTCTGTCTACTGAGCACTAAGCACGGATCTTTCTAAGTAATTTGTTTGTCTGGCGTGATGCAGTTACACCAGGCAAGCCACAGCCACCGTAGTACGTACAGCACAAGCAGTGCGGTCTACCTAAAGTTGTTCAATTCCTTCCACAATCAACCCAACCAATTATTTTGATTTCTGATGATAGATGATGATGAATGATCACCAGATGACCTTCACTTCACCACAAAATGTGCTATGGCTATGTAGTACTTATATGCTCTTTGTGTAGTGCTATGGATGGGATGGACCTAGGGATGAAAACGATACATCGATGTTTTAAAAACATCGAGGTATCGTTAATAAACATCGATGTTAACATCGATGTATTCATCAGCGATGTATCGCCGATACATCGTTCATGTTCGGCATAAACATCGACATCGTTAATCGTTGTCTTTTCAGTCGGCTCGCGAACGTAACGCTAATAACACGTCGTTTTATGCGCATACTTCGATTTGCCGACAGAAATTTCAAGATTTTTGAACTCGAAAAAATAAGTAACTTTACTAAATTGGTTTTTGAAAAAAATATTTTTGCATACTAAAATGTTTTGTTCTTGTTTGACAGGGAATAACTTGTAAAAAATTATACATTTTATTATTATTTATTAATTCAATTTTTTTTCACTTTTATTTATATTTTATTAATTTAGATTTATATAACCATATTTCTTGTTACCAATGAATCGTAAGGTAAAAACAAAACATCGATAAAACATCGATGCATCGTTCTTATGACTGATGTTTTTTAAACATCGATGTTTTTGTTTGAACATCGATGTTATTATACATCGATGTTTTTAAGAGCGATGTTGCATCCCTAGATGGACCACAGAGCATCTATGGACAGAGACAGGACAGGACAAGGACAGACAGACTGACGGATGTGTCACTGTCACTGTCAGCTAAGCACGTTTCTCTTCTGTCAAAGTCAATAAAAAAAAACCGGCTAAATGCGAGTCGGAATCGCGCACGAAGGGTTCCGTACTCTTACGGCAAAAAAATTACGTTTGTTGTACGGAACTCCACTTAAATATTTATTTTATGCTGTTTTTAGAGAAATAAATCATCTGTGAAAATTTCAACTGTCTAGCTATCACGGTTCATGAGATACAGCCTGGTGACAGACAGACTTACAGACAGACGGACAGCGAAACCTTAGTAATAGGGTCTCGTTTTTACCCTTTTGGTACGGAACCCTAAAAAGAAAACAATGTAGGTACTAAAAGATAAAACTAAACCTAAATTTGTTCTATAAATAACTGAGAATTTAGACGCAGAGACGCACAGACCGCAGCGCAGACGGACAGACGTACCTATACCTACAGATGGACAGACAGCCGAACGGACAGTGGAGTATTAGTGACAGGGTTCCGTTTTTAGGGTTCCGTACCCAAAGGGTAAAATCGGAACCCTATTACTAAGACTTCGCTGTCCGTCTGTCTGTCTGTCTGTCCGTCTGTCTGTCACAGGGCTGTATCTCATGAACCATGATAGCTAGACAGTTGAAATTTTCACAGATTATGTATTTCGGTTGCTGCTATAACAACAAATACTAAAAACAGAATAAAATAAATATTTAAGGGGGGCTCCCATACAACAAACGTGATTTTTTTGCCGCTTTTATAGATAATGGTACGGAACCCTTCGTGCGCGAGTCCGACTCGCACTTGGCCGGTTTTTACTCTTTAGGAACGGAACCCTAAAAAGTAGGGCTATCTACAAAAAATAAATGAGATGCCATCAAACAAAAACATAACTTGTAAAAAAAGCAGTCTCGCAACGCAACTCAGTTCTTCTACCGTAAAAAGTTGTGAGATCCATGTAATACTAAGTCGGTTAATTAATTCAGTCCTTACTATAAGGGTCCTTCTGACTTATGTTATTACGTAATAAGCCAACCTTTATGTAATAACTGGAGTTTTATAGCAAAGTAGGTACCTATACAAAAATAGTAAAACAATGCACGGAATTTCTATAGCTTGCGGCAGACCTCGTTTTATGATCTTGGAGATATGACCGACACTGTGCCCGCCGCACGAGATCCTTATTCCTGAATTCTGGTTGTAATGATGTCCCTCATTAAATGATTACTTTAGGTAGGTATGTATTTAATAAACCTAATGAATGGACATATTAATAAATTCATTCAAGGCATAGTATTACCAAACCAGGTAAACTCCCTATAAACTCGTGCTGCCCCCTTTCCCTGTTCACTGTCTCATTCCGACCCTCGCGCCGGTCGCGCTCCAGGGCGCCGTCTGTCATGCGTCATGCCAACCAATGATCCACCTTGCTCGTAATCCTTCTTACCTATCTTAAAATACTAAAAAAATAAAAAGAGGATGTTTGTTTCAATGCATGCCGGCTATATACAAACTTCCTAGGAACCTATTGAATTTAATTAATCTAGGAACAAACAATAAATTCTTAAAAATCGATTTAACCAACTTGTAATTGTTGGATTATTATTTATCTAACGATACTGGCCTGAATGATTTCAATAAATACACATTTTTTTAGTTTGAATTTGGTACCTAAGCTACTCTACCACGCGAGAAAATCAACGGGCGTAAGGAAGTGCGGGAGTAATAGTTTATTATGCAGTTATGTGTAGTTTCGAGGTAACAGAGTTCTCTTTACAAACCCGTAATGTTTTTTAAAGACCTATACAACGACACCCCACACCATGGGGTAGGTATGTGCGAAAAAAAATAACATCCCTACTAGGTACTACTGTAGGGGACCTCCCCGTCCCCTACACCTAAAAGAAATGATTTTTAAGATTTTACTGAACTACTTTGTCGGCGTGACCATTGTATATTCATGCAAAATTCATGTAATTTTGGCTATAATAAATTTTAGAGAATACCAATTTCATAGTACCTAACTATTATAGAATCTATGTACCTAAACTGCATTCAAAGCTATAATAATAATATATGATAATCATAGGTTTTTGCGAAATAAGCCAGCAGCTCTTCACGAGGGAACTCCTCAACGCTACGGCTAATAGCATAGACACCAAATTTTGTCGGCACCTAATAAAAAGGCATAATTTTTTTTTAGTGCAGTAGGTAGGTAAGTAAGTACCTAGGTACCTACTTTGTAGCATATTTTTATTTTGTCATAAATTCAAAGAATATAAATCGTCTATCTATGCCTCCGGGGTTGATTTGAATTCAAAGGCAGTCCCTATTTAGGCACAGTTGATCTGTCGAACACTACCCCCAGGCACCTAAATGCGGGCGGAAGCTAGTGCAATAAATTGTATAGATAGGTACCTAGGTACCTATGTGTTCGCCTAGCCTAGCAGAAACCTTCACTAGAATGAATAAAATAGACTTGTAGAATAAAATAGCTGCAATGAAGGTTCCTGCTAGGCTAGGCTTGGTGGAAACGAATACCATGGTAGTCTTCGTCTTCGGCGATGATGATGTCCCGTTCCCGAACGGTAAGATAGGTATTAACAAAATTTATTGTAAACTTTTGTCGCCGCGTTAGGTTCCTAGAGCTTGAGCTCGGTGTCTTAGTCTTGGGTACGACCTATTATTCTGGGTACCTAACTACGTAGCTACCCGATTAAATCAGTACCTATACAAAATAAGAATTTAAAATGAAAACTATCATGTTTGTTATTTATAAAAAATAGGAATAGTAGACCGGTATCTAGATGGGTAGGTAATAGGTATAGGTACCACGTGAGCGTTGGAGCTATTGCTTTCGCTTAACTTCGTAACTAAATGACCTACAGACTTCAAATTTTGGATTTTAAGTATGTGATTATGGCTTACTGGATGACGAAAATTTCAGCGTTCTGGTCTTATCCAGAGGTTCTCAAATAGGGGCCTGAAAATGCGGCGAAATGGTTCCAGTAAAGGATGGTACGGCAGTGTTTGCTTCGCGCTCGACTTGGCGGGGGCACTGCCGTGCCCCCAAATCCATAATTAGATAAGTGTCAAAAAAGTAAAAAAAAAGATGTAATCATTTTTATCCGGTATAAATGGGTATAAATAGGAATGAATGGGTAAAAATAATTTTTACCGGGTAAGTGCCCATCTCTGATCGTGACAGTAACAGAGGTTTCCTTCCCCCCTCGTGCCTCTGTTACGAACGAGAGAAAAGCGCGGAGCCGGGCGAGGACGAGTGGGCGACTGATGACGAGGGAGGGAGAGAACGCGCTCGCTCCGAAGGCACGTGTAGCGTACACGCGACCCGAGTCAGCGCGACCTACTATTGGCTCGTAGGATAAAGTTTGTATAGCCTCACGTGGCGCACAGTAGGTAGCCTTTCGTAAAATAAACGCGCAATTCGCTTCAGTTCAAATTTTGCATTTGTGCTTAGTGGTCGTAAATATTTTTTGTCTTACTTCCAAGCCCATTAGGTGCGGTGAAATGCATTACATGTTGAAATATAATAATAATAATTGTAAACAGTGTTATAAGCCTCAGGCACATAAAAATAATATAGTTAGATCCACCAAGGCAATACCCCTGGTATGTATGTTTTCTTACTTAATCATAATACCTACTTATATCTAGGTAGTCTTAAGCTACCTAGGCAATTAGGTATTAATTAATTGGTAAGAGAATTGTTTCGTTGGTGGTGTTTATAGGTAGGTAGATAGGCACTTATACTTAAGACTCCAACCAGTAGGTACCTACCAACCAGTAGTTACCAAACTGGTGTCTGTTCGGGTTTGGGTCCTTATCACCCACGAGACGTCAGACTGAACGTCCTGAACGTGTCACCGAAACCGACAGAAGCGTCTGGCGATCACACATCTAAAGACTAACTTAGGCCAGGTTGACTGCCGCTTTCGGCAGCTAGTTGACACGGTCGACTTCAATAAGAACAGATTCGTCAGACGCCTTCTTCGGAAGGCAAGCTAAGTAAATCTGTCGAACGACCTCACAGAAATAGTTCCCAAAAACCCCAAGAACAAGAACCAACCCAAAGTTTCAGAGTAGGTACAGGTACTGAGTCTGGGTTTTGCGCGTTGCTCCATGTAGTACACGATTGTGTAGCAATCTATTTGTACTTGTAGACTTGTACCATGTAGATACTACATGGAGCAACGCGCAAAACCCAGACTCAGTACTACTGTTGTCTCAGTCTGTTATTCGTTAAATATACGATTGTATATTTAACGAATAACAGATTCCCTACCTTTAACTAATGAAATATCAATCATCTGCATCGAATGAAGCGATGGACTATCTTTTTTAAAAAAGTTGTAAATTCAATCTTCAGTTCAGATTGTCTAAGTGGATTTTTATTTAATTTATAGTATTGACTAGAATTTTTACCTACGAGTTGGTATAATAAACTAGTATTTTTTTGTTAATACAGAAATAAGATGGATTGGGTTTTGCGGAGTCCTCAGATCCACAGCACTTTCAGCAACCTTGGATATGTTCAAATAGATGGATACCATGTAAATGATAACTGTAATTGTAAGTTATAGTCATGTTTTTTTAATGAAAAGAATATGAAGAAACATCGATTTTATCAACCTTTAACTAACAGAAAACTTGTTGGTTAGTATAATCTCTTTAAATTTATTTTAATTTTTAGCTGCTTTGGAAACGATTCTTCACAATATTTTAGCAGAGGACAAGTATTTACGAAGTTACCGAAGAAGTATTAGTTTTGGCCAGAACATTCAAAAAGACATTATTCCTCTTCTCATACACGCTAAAGATGATAGAACAGTGGAACTTATTATAAGAATCTTAGTAAACTTAACTATTCCGATTGAGTGTTTACTAAACGTTGATCTCATTTCAAAAACCGATTATGGTCGATACACTATATTTGAAATCAATAATTTACTGGCATCGACTAAAAATGCATTTACTAATTTTCGAACTTCAAAAGCTTTGGTCGACTTTCTGAAGAAGAACGTGGATGTGGAACAGAAAACGAAATTGTCCGAAGAGCAACGCACAAATGTTAGCAACTGTCTCCTGCTGCTGAGAAATATATTGCATATACCGGAAGATAACGGCCATATTAATCAGACCTATAATGGATCAGCTCACTCAATACAAAACCAAATTCTTTGGAATATCTTTAGCCAAAGCGTTGACAAGATTATCATTAAATCGATGACGATATTAGACGCGGTAAGATCATTTAGTTAGTTGGCTTTACAATTTTGTTTTTTTATAACTGTTTAAATCTATAATATAAAAATAAGTCGGGTTTTCCTTCCTGACGCTATAACTCCAGAACGCACGAACCTATTTCCACGGTTTTGCATTAGTTGGAAAGGTCTCGGGCTCCGTGAGGTTTATAGCAAATAAAATTCAGGAAAAATTTCAAAAGAAAAGCAGGAAAACAGGTAATATCATTTTTCACATACAGCGCTATCTCTGATACATATCATGTACTACAACGGCGCCAGTACGTGGTGTGTGAGCATCGACTACATAGCCTAATAGACGCCTAATGGCTCAATTACTTCAAACAAACAACTCTGTCAAGTCGGTGAGGTATGCGGAAGGGGGGGAGTGGGAAAAAATGCATTCTGATTGGCCGGTTCAAGATGACGTGATTCACTAGGGATGGGAAGTGTTGTCATGAGTTGTCGATAGCAGTCAGAGGCACGTCCAAATATTATATTTGGTACATAGGAAAGGGATAGGGATAGGGAACGGGAACGGGAACAGGAACGGGAACGGGAACGGGAACTTAACACAGCATTTGTTAATTCTAAAGCGATACGAAGTTCGCCGGGTCAGCTTGTCAATTCTAAATATTTTTAAATTACTCGTACTAATAGGTTAGACTTTTCATTGAAATGTTTTTTTGTACTGTAATTAAGTGGTTTTATGTACTTTTTCCTTGCAGAATTTTTGGGGAGTAACTATGGTTCAGTTAGTTGCTTTACTATACAAAGACCAACATGTCGTTACTCTTCACAAACTTCTTAATAACTGGCTTGAAGCTTCGCTTTCCGAAAGTTCAGAAGACAATGAGAGTAATACCTCCCCCCCTGATAGAGGTAAGCTAAAGCTAAGCGTTTATATTTTACAAGTTTTGATTATCTGCTTTAAACTTCTTTAAAATCAATTGTATATATCTATCCACTATAGCAGGTAGCGAGGATTCGTCTCCAATGTCCGACTCATCGGACAACGGTGGTGGAGACAAATGCGGCGACAGCGCCACCTCAATGCACGCCGCCTGGGAGCCTAATTGCAACGTGCATTCCCCCACACAGCACCAACGCAATCAGACCTTACTAACTGCCGAACAGGACATCATGTATGATAATAAATCAGCTACATCCAATCCTGATGAAGAAGATACGAATACAGGCGATGAAAAATCGTCCGGTTTCGGAACCATCAACGAGGACTCGGCAAAATTATATAATGTAAGAATTCACCTCTTTTATATTATAGGCTCAAAGAAAGGACACATGACCAACAAACACTTATTCTTTCAGGATTCTTCACCATCCGTCATAACAGCACCAACCGATCGCGGTGATCAGAATAAAAACCAAAAGCAAACAATCATAACTGAAACTTCTGACTGTGGGTATGGGACACATATCGAAAATCACGAATCTATTTCAACATCTAGTAATGAAGATGACTTGCCAACAAAAAAACCCGTGCATCAAAAACCACATAACGCCAAACAAAGGCCAAATAATAAGGCTCGCCTTGGAGCAACGATACAGGACCGGAAAAGAAAAAAGATCGTCAAAAGGGGAAAAGCAAATATGTAAGTCTAAAACTGATTATTTCTTAGAATTCAAGAAACTGATGTTATATTATTTTTCATTATTCCAGAATCAATGTTCACGGTCTTTCTCACAAGACGCCGACCAATGACGACATATCAAACGTGATGAAGGAGTTTACTGTGGATTTCCTCTTGAAAGGATATAACTCGTTGGTCCAAACTCTTCACAATGAGATCCTTAAAAATCCACAACTAGAAATCGACACATCCCACTTTTTCTGGCTCGTAACATACTTTCTTAAGTTTGCGACGCAAATTGAGTTAGACTTGGAACATGTGGACTCGGTGCTATCGTTTGAAATAGTATCGTATTTGACATCAGAAGGAGTTAATTTATGTGAGCAGTTTGAGCTTGCCATCAAACTAGACGGCAGTGATTTGATACCTAACATGAGGAGACAGCATTTGGTAAATATTTTATTTAACCGAAATTAAGATTATTTAATGCCGTTTCATTACTCTACAGCTATGTCGTTTACTTTAAGGTTGTCACAGCAATCAGGGAGTTTGTACAAGCCATAGAAGTGTACAAGAAGATCCCACATTTGGATGAGAAAGCTCATGAGAAACTTAAAAAGCTGCAAATAAAAATGTGCGAGACCGAGGATCTCCGTTCTATGTTAGTCCTACTTTTGCGTCACTTCAATCCGAAGTATCATTCCAAACAGTACCTACAGGTATGTATTTTTTATTGTTTTAATACCAGTCACGTTGTTACAAAAAGTAAATAGGTAAGCAGACGAATGCATTAAATGTGCTATTTTTAATGCAAAAATATGTTTTTTGTTTTGACCTTCTTTGATGCAGCAACGATAATATTTTTTTACATAGATTATACATATGTGATACCTACTTATATTTATATTTTAGGACCTCATCGTAACAAATCACATACTTTTGATGTTTTTGGACAATGTAATGCAGCTCCCGGATTACAACTGTTCTACTAAAATGATTGACCATATACGGCAGTAAGTTTTATGTTTTAGGTATGCCTTAGGACTATAAAATTTTATACAACATTTATAAAAGTACCTTCTATGTACCTCGTACTTGGCCAAATCAAACATTATCATACCTCTACGTAGCGGATCAGACGTCACGCACGTTGCATTGATAAATGTATGGTATTTCATACTACTTATGACACGATAATGTTTTTATGCTGAATTAGATGTCCATAATCTTCTTCTTCTTTTTACCCGTATCCCTCTTCATGTCGTTCGGAATAATAGGTAGAAAAAAATAAGGTAAGTACCTACCTTACCGATTACCTACCTATGTTTAAGTTGTTCGTCAAAAAAGACGCTCGAACTTTTTACAAAAAGAAAACCGAGTTGGTTCAAAGTTAATTAAAGTAATTACCTAACTGGTTTCAACTCTCACATTTGATCTTTCGGTACCTTTTACGGTACCAACTTAATTAAAATTGTTCAGGTCACAAGTCTTCTACATAAACAAATCACGTGTTGCGACTCGGGAACAAAGACGAAAGAAAATCATAAGGTTTCATTCGGTGGAATTTGGGAATGGTATGATTAAAAAAGTAATTTACAGGTGATGATGGTAAATTAAGTAATTTTTTTGGATAAGGATTAATACCCAGGTACGAATAATGTGGCCTAGTTTGTACAGGCGGCGTTACTATTGCATATTAGTTATTGTGACATAACTGTAATAGTTGGACATAATTATGGTATTGCTGACTTATTTGTTAATATTGATGTAATCTTTAAAACTGCAGTACATCACTTTGATCTATTGTCAATAATTTTTGCAGCGTACGTGATATAAGGATTTTTTTGCTTTTGATTTGCACGTTGGGTTACGTTATCGAAGTTTTCATACGGATCCCTAATAGTTAGAATTATGGTATTGCTGACTTATTTGTAGATATTGATGTCCTCTTTAAAACTGTAGTACATTACTTTGCTCTATTGTCAATAATTTCCGCAGCATCGCGATATAAAGATTTTATTGGATTTTTTATCACACGTTGGGTTATATTATCGAAGTTTTCATACAGATCCCTAATAGTTAGACAAATGGTAAAGTTGATTTATTTGTAGATATTGATGTCTTCTTTAAAACTGTAGTACATTACTTTGCTCTATTGTCAATAATTTCCGCAGCATACGCGATATAAAGATTTTATTGGATTTTTTTTCACACCTTGGGTTACATTATCGAAGTTTTCATACGGATCCCTAACGTTTTTGAAAATATTCTATAGCCTATATTCATCAGGGATAATGTAGGATTCTAATGGTAAAAGAATTTTTCAAATCGGTCCAGTAGTTTCGGAGCCTATTCGTTACAAACAAACAAACAATCAAATTTAAAAATTAGTATAGACTAGCGACCCGCCCCGGCTTCGCAAAGCTGATACCAAAATATATTACAGAATGTCTTTGTATACTCGTTAACAGCATTTAAAATTAAAAAAAAAAAGTCGCGGTAAAAAGTAAAGGATAGAAATTGATTATTGTGGGTTATCCTTAGGAGATAAACATTATAACATCGCGGACTTTTTTGTAGACCTTTTTAAGGTATACAATATTTAGTACATTATTTTGATCTATCTCGTAGAGTTCAGCCAGCGTTTGCAATGTAAGCGCAAAAAAATGTGTTTATTTACGACTTCATATTAGAAATCTTAATATTATCAGTGGTTCTCTAATATATTAAGCATGTAATTATACATATAAACCTTCCTCCTGAATCACTCTATCTATTAAAAAAAACCGCATCAAAATCCGTTGTGTAGTTTTAAAGATATAAGCATACATACAGACGCGGGAAGCGGGAAGGGACCTTGCTTTATACTATGTAGTGATAAGCAAGAGTTTATCGGATGTTTTTCGGTTATTGGTAGACAAGACACTATTATCTTCCTGATTTCAATCTCACCATAAGTGGGAATCAATTTCAATTTCCCTCTATCAGCCGTCATCTCATCACTCCTCCTTTCTTACCCATATCATCTTTCACACAGTCCATCTATCTTTTCTTTGGTCTATCTATATCTAATCTACGTCTACATTCATCCTAGGAAGTATTATTATTATTTATGGCAAGTTGTCTATGTTCTAAGTTAAGAGACCTCTGTTCTAAACCGTTGATGCTTTTGGCAGATTTGCGACACCTGATATAATGGCTCAGTACGGCCTGCTCCTTGGCGATTATCTTATCAACGGAGAGTTTGTGAACGACTGTATTTTTACACTAATGCACCACATCGGAGGAGAGGTGGGCAGTTTAGTAACACTGTTCCAGCCGAACATATTAAAAACTTTTACCGCATTATGGAAATCAGATTTTGAAATTTGTGACGTAAGTATTTGGTTAACGCATTGTTTTTTTGTTTCTTATAAAATTATGACTAATACCTACCTACATTACATACCTACGTAAGTTGATTGAAAATTTCAAATGGAGTTATGTAACATTCATGAATTCATATTTATTATCGATTTCAGGACTGGTCTGATCTCATAGAGTTCGTTATAAATACATTTGTGAAGAAACCGAGCACGCTAACAACCGCTTACTTGTTCCCGGAAACGAATGGCTTCAATGATAATAAATTGTTCGCAAGACCCATTGAAATGATGTCGACTCATTCTAAGGATATTCACGACGACCCGATGAAGTCAATCAAAAACAACCCGACTGAAAAAACCCTGTATAGGTACGAGTAGAGCTCGCCTGTACTGTCATTTCCTCAGATAATTTACTTTAAGGTTTCTATAATGTAGGCACGTTTCCTTATAGGCAGTATGGAACTAGCTGTAGCTTGCGATTTCGTGCGTTCGGTGTTAAAACAAAAGCGCCTGTCTATTCCCAGAGTCAAACTATATTCGTACCAAATTTTATCAAAATCGTTTTCAACGCTATTTTACAACATTTTTTTCACCTCTTTGACATCTTTAATTAAGTACTCTTACTAAATACGTACTCTTGTTTACTTGGGGACACAGTCTTGTCTTGCATGAGCCCGCATTAATCATAAAAACGTTAGGTACCACTTTTTTAAATTAGAATTTGGGATTTATGTATTTTTTGTATATGATAGTATAGTTATTTAAAGTTTTGTATTTTTATAGATGGACAGAGGACGAGATTTCGGCACTCAGTTGGAACTATTTGCAGAGCAACACACAGGCAGATGTCGTCGGTAAAATCACTAAACAACTCAAAGAGGATGGTATCGATAAGACCAGGGAATCTGTGATCAGGGAGCTGTTCCGACAAAGCTTGATCAGCAGAGACTTCTACGAAAGGGAACTAAAAGGCGAATGTGATAGGAGCGAGAAGACGGTGCAACTGGACAAAGAGACTCGGGAAGATGAAATCGCAAAGCTCTGCGAGCACCTGATACTGGATGGCAAATCGACCTGTCTCGACTGGGTGCAGAAGGTTCTACTTGAGATTTGTTACGCCAAGTTACAAATTCAAAAGAGAGACCTACAGAAGGCCGCGCCCGCTGAGTGCGAATCAAAGCTTTTAAATTTCGAAATATTTAGAATTAAATATGAAGAATTTCCTGTTGTTTCCCCCGTGGTTTACCACGCATTGAGTAAGTTTCTACTATATTTCAAATTACACATTTAGGCTTGAATTGGACTTATAATTACTAAGCAGGTTATGCACCCGCAGCAGGTGCGTAGTTACGTGACGAATCTGTTCTTAAGGGGCTGTATGTCGACGATTGCTCTTTTTCGAAACGAAAAAAGAAATACTTCTGAACAAGCCACATCTCCTATTTTTATAAATATATTACTTCAGGTTCCTACCTAGATTTCTATTAAGCTGAAAACATAATAGCAGAAACTTTTCACGATAAAGATATTATTTCAAAATGATACGTTTTAGAATTTATGATCGAAATATTTTATATACCTACTATTAAAATCAACTTGTGATTTATTGTTAAAGATAGGTAATATGTAGATCTAGATTTCTATTGGAATAGATTTTTGATAAGTAATTATACATAATTTATATCATTAATTTATTCGAAAAGCAAAGGCGGACCACGCGCCGACGTGTGTTTGTCGTCATTGCAGCGGTCGGTAGGATTATTTATCGAAGTGATTAAAGATGGGTACATCTTTATTCACATATACTATACATTAAAAAATAGGAGATGTGGCTTGTTCAGAAGTATTTCTTTTTTCGTTTCGAAAGAGAGCAATCGTCGACATACAGGGCCTTAATTTGTAAATGTTATTGTTTTAGTTATGCGCCAGTCCGTGCCTCTGGTTACGTGGAACTGCCAGCAGGCGGGCTATTGCAGAGACCTCATGTTCTTGCAGTTGCTGCACAGGCTCGGCTTCCATATGCCGGTCGACACTGGCAAAGTTTTTATACGGATACCGCACTTTTGGACGCCGGATTTCTTGTTCAGTGTCGCTAAGAAGTTACTTCCCATGGATTTGTGTAAGTTTTAATCAAATATTACCTTAGCGAATTTATAAAATATATAGGTACCTAATTCTTATTGTGATTCATCCATTACTAAGATAAAACTTTGTGCTTTTTATTTTCAGCAAAACTAAAGTTCTCTGTCAACGAATTGTCAGACAGTGGAAACAAGGAAAAAATAGACAGTCCAATTATGACTCCCGGTCTGATAAAAAACGTCCCTTTGATTGTAACACCTGATAACTTCTATCAAATACATAAGCAAAATCTCGCTACGATGGTCAATTTTACTCCACGGTAAGAACATTTTAATTTTTAACACATTTGTCTAACAATTTTCAAATCTAGCTAAGATTTAAAAATTCCTAATAATGTTGAACTAGGCAATTATTGTACCTAGCTAAAACATACATAGGTATATCAAGTTAGTTTTCTTTTCAGGCCCGGCCCTTCGTTTAAACCTCAAACGGATACAGAACAATTCAACTGGCTGCAAGTTGTTCAGAAATCACAGGAGCGTAAAATTGTTCTTAATTTGGAAAGGTAATTTTTTACATAAGGTACCTTACGTAGGGTATGATAATGTAATGATTGTGACAGTGGACTTTGTGTAATTATTGTGAGGTTGCTGCGAGTGGTTGTACAGTTACATGGAATAATTATTATTAATAAAAAAAAATACCTTTCTAGGTACCCATTTGTAATAGGCCTTTGCATTTAGCCTAGCGGGCTTTTTACAACACAGAACCCGTGTAGAGCTATCTTCTCAAATCTTGCAATAATAAATATCTAGTAGGTACCTAAGTTTTTTATCACTGTCATACCTTTCTTAGGTTACCTACTTAAAATTATTTTAAGTGATAACGATAATTAAATTATCATGACCCTTCCTTAGGTAGATTTAGACTTTTGTGTTTAATTAAAGAAAAAATAAAATAAGTAAGTAATATTTTTCTAGCATTACCGAATCAAACGAGGACATAGTGATGCGGTTGCCTGCCGTAGAGCGTACAGCCGCTATGCCGCTAGAGTTGAAAGAATCGACTAGAAGCGTCGCCAACGTCGCCGTCGTCAGCGCCAAGCAGGAAACTAATAACGCCCCTGCCGTGCCACCAGAGGAGTCGGAGAACTATAACAGGTAAGGAGACTGTGAAATCACCCTCGATCCATTCTTTATAAGATTTTATCTAATAATATTACATAGCTTCACACACTTCTACAGCATAGAACGGGACTCGTTCATAACCTGAGGACCAGGTTTTGCACACCGTGTCGGTCGTTATAATGAACAACTAATGAAAATAACTAAAGCTATCTAAAATCAAAATTTAAAAATTGAATCTACTGTAATTTTCTTTTTCTATAAGTAGGTGGTAGGTTTTCAGGTGGTAGTCGACGATTATTTTTGTTCAAAACGAAAAAAGAAATACTTGTGAACAAGCCACATCTCCTATTTTATAATGTATAGTATATGTGAATAAAGATGTACCCATCTTTAATCACTTCGATAAATAATCCTACCGACCGCTGCAATGACGACAAACACACGTCCGCGCGTGGTCCGCCTTAGCTTTTCGAATAAATTAATGATATAATTATGTAATTACTTATCAAAAATCTATCCTAATAGAAATCTAGATCTACATATTACCTATCTTTAACAATAAATCACAAGTTGATTTTAATAGTAGGTATATAAAATATTTCGATCATAAATTCTAAAACGTATCATTTTGAAATAATATTTTTATCGTGAAAAGTTTCTGCTATTATGTTTTCAGCTTAATAGAAATCTAGGTAGGAACCTGAAGTAATATATTTATAAAAATAGGAGATGTGGCTTGTTCAGAAGTATTTCTTTTTTCGTTTCGAAAAAGAGCAATCAGCGACTGGCAGCCTCTTAAGTAAATCATTGCTGAAATAATCACCCGGTGTCACATCCGTCGATGGACGGACGACGGATGCATTTTAAAGGTTCCGATTCACCATTTTGGCCTGGAACATTCTAATTTTAATGGTTTGGTGGTATAACATGTAGGTATAATTTCATTGTTACAGCGCGTTTGACACAGCATCGGTTGCTTCGGACCTCACGCGTATGTACGTTTCTGATGAAGACGAAAAGCCGGATGTTAAAAGACCCATCAATGGTACTCAAACCTCAACTAATAAGGAACAAACCGCACACACTATAGCAAAAACCTCCGGCAAACGTCGAAGAGAAAACTAATTTTTTTTTATTAAAGATCTTCGTAAGGATGGGTTATATTTAGTTCTAGCTGACCCGTGCCCGCTTCGCTGTGCGTAAGACATTTCTAATACCATCGTGGACTTTTTTGTAGACGTTTTTAAGGTGTACAATACTGTAGTACATTATTTTGATATATCTCGTGGGGTTCAGCCAGCATTTGCAATGTAAGCGCAAAAAAATGTGTTTATTTACGACATCACATTAGAAACCTCTAAAATTATCAGTGTTTATCTACTATATTATGCATGTATTATACATATAAACCTTCCTCCTGAATCACTCTATCTATTAAAAAAACCGCATTAAAATCCGTTGTGTAGTTTTAAAGATATAAGCAAACATACATACATACATACGCGGGAAGCGGAAAGCGACTGCTTTATACTATGTAGTGATTTAATTAGATATCTAAGTATTTTTTAGTAATAAGATAAATATTTTTATTAATTTTATGATACGATCACCTACCTACATACCTATAATAAGTACTTACCGAGACTTTATGAACATATTGATAAAATATTACGTCTATGTCACAAAATGCATTACATATAACTATTAAATAATTCTTCTCTACAGTTTTATACAAACTTGCGAAATATTTTTTTTACAAAATATTATATTTTAGTAAAGTAATATAAATTACCTAATAGTAGATACGTGTTGTTGTTATGTGTTAGATAAGTAAACGTACCTACTTATTTCATGGGTAGGTAGGTACATTAAGTTTAAGTCATTTTCAAAAAAAATGTACATGTTATAAATCGTGAGCAAACTGTTTTGTGACATACCTGTATTTTTATATACATGTGAGTCACATTTATTGTAAAGCCGAGTTTACATGAAACTATGTCCGGCAGGGAGCAAAAATGTAGGTTTAATGAAACATGTTGGAATAAAGAAATTAAACATTTATTCGAGATATATTTTGTTTGTTTGTGTCCAAAACTATATTTATTTTTACTCTTTCTTTAAATTTGTAATCTTTTCTAGCATGAAAACCATTCTTCTGCAGCTCCTCCTCAAAGTACTTCTTCACATTTATCTCCATTTAAACTCTTTATTATCTTCTTCCATCTTAATATCTTTTCCGAAGCGTAGATTCTTTCGGTATTTGTCATTTAAATATAATCTCATTAGCTTTCTTCACTTCTTCTTCCACTTCGTTTAGTATATCGAGTACATTTGCTCTTTTCTTAATATTTAAAAAAAATCTTCCTCTCTTCTTGCAACCCTGGATAATTTATATGTATTATCTTTGCAAAATCAAAAAATCAAAATTAAAATAGCGTTTATTCATTGAAATCACTTGGATCATTTAGAATCGTCAAATTTAGTTAAGTTTAATTTAATTACTTAGTTTAATTTTGTTCATTGTTTGTGTTTTTTTTAAGTCTTTGTACTTATTTTTAATACAAAATGAATCTTAATTATTATTGATAGAGATTTTTGTCGTCTAAATAATCAGATATTTTATAGTAAGCCTTTTTGCATAGTTTACGTTTAATTAAGTTTTTAAATTTGCTAATAGATAGCTTTTGCATGTCATTTGGGATTTTGTTATAGAAGCGTACACATTGCCCTTGAAATGATTTCTTAGTTTTAGTGAGCCTAGTCGTGCGAACAGCGAGTTTATCTTTATTTCTAGTATTTGCATCATGATTATCGCTATTTTTCTTAAACAAACTAATATTTTTACGAACATACATTAGATTTTCATAAATGTACTGGCTAGTACCTAGCCATTATATTTATTTCTTTAAACTTATTTTGCAGTGATTCTCTGGGGCCCATGTTGTAAATTGCTCGAACAGCTCTCTTCTGCAACACAAATATGGTGTTTACGTCTGCAGCACTCCCCCACAACAATATGCCATAAGACATAATGCTATGAAAGTAGCTGAAGTAGTCTAGCTGTATCTACGTCTGTAAAAAGACGTATCTTTTTGACTGCGTATGCTGCAGAGCTAAGTCTCTTCGACAATTTATGTATGTGTGGGCCCCATTGAAGTTTTTTTATCTAAAGTAATTCCCAAAAACATAGTGGTGTCCACGAGATCTACATGTTCGTTTTTGATTTTTATATCAACATTTACTTGTCAACAAAACTAAGTGTATTTGGTTTATACTACCGAATGTTAAATTCGGTAGTATAAACCGAATGCACTTAGTTTTGTTTTAATTTAATAATAGGTTATTGACATTAAACCAATTTACAACTTTAGAGATTGCATTATTAACATCGTCAAAGTAATTCTGTCGTCGCTTCAGTTTAAATAAAAGTTAAGTGTCATCAGCAAACAGTACAATCTCGTGATCATCCCTGATAAGAGAGGGTAGATCATTTATATAAATTAAGAACATGAATGGTCCTAGTATTGATCCTTGTGGCACACCCATTGTTGCTACTGACCCCGGTGAACGCTTTCCATTTACGTCAACTCTTTGTATTCTGCCACTTAAGTAAGAAGTAAGAAGGTCTAGAGCGACACCCTTTATGCCATAGTGGTGTAGTTTCCTGATTAATGTATCATGATGTACACAATAAAATGCCTTGGATAAATCACAAAAAATACCTAAAGCATCGCGAGAGTCTTCCCAGGCATCAAAAATATGGGATATCACTACCGCTAGTTCACTCATTTCTTCGGATTGGATTCTCCTTCACAACTTCTTGGAATTTCAAAGTAATGTTAATGACTTTATTAGGGTTCCTATTCTCTTTTTGGATTACATCATTCATACTTGTATTCTTGTTTATGTTTTTCCTATTACTTTTCCCTATTTATTTACTCGTAACTTTCTTTGTTTTTTTAATTATTTTTTCATCATTATTTTCATAATTGTCTATTTTCACATCACTTATATCGCTATGTGTCTTTAATCTTTAAATTGTCGTAGCCTATATTCTTTAAAAATTGTTTAGTTTTATTATCAGTGGTTGTTTTGTAAACATGTGCTAAGATTTCCGTAAGGTTTCTTCTAAGTAATAAATAAAAAGGATCACGACTGTAATCGCATTTATAATATTATTAGGATAGTAAGGAACCCTTCGTGCACGAGTCTAACTCACACTTGGCCGTTTTTTGTTTTTCTAAAAATAAGACAATAATAATTAGTATTTAAGGGGCTCCCAGTCGCTGATTGCTCTTTTCTGAACAAGCTACATCTCCTATTTTTATAAGTATATTACTTCAGGTTCCTACCTAGATTTCTATTAAGCTGAAAACATAATAGCAGAAACTTTTCACGATAAAGATATTATTTCAAAATGATACGTTTTAGAATTTATGATCGAAATATTTTATATACCTACTATTAAAATCAACTTGTGATTTATTGTTAAAGATAGGTAATATGTAGATCTAGATTTCTATTAGAATAGATTTTTGATAAGTAATTATAAATCATTTATATCATTAATTTATTCAAAAAGCTAAGGCGGACCACGCGCCGACGTGTGTTTGTCGTCATTGCAGCGGTCGGTAGGATTATTTATCGAAGTGATTAAATATGGGTACATCTTTATTCACATAAATACTATACATTATAAAATAGGAGATGTGGCTTGTTCACAAGTATTTATTTTTTCGTTTAGAACAAAAACAATCGTCGACTGGGAGCGCCTTAATACTCTACCGGAACAACACGCTCGGATCATGATTTATGGTGGTTTCATTTAATAAGTAAAACAAAACAACAGTTGGGAGAATCAAAAAGAAAATACTAAGAAATATGACATCGTCAATATTATTATTTCGTTATTCTATGACAACGCGGCGTGGCGACGCTGAAGTGTCGCACGTCTGTAAGAACCCTTACTAATTTAACTGAAATAGTTAAAACTACCTGTGTTTTAACTATTTCAGTTAAATTGGTTATCTTGCTCTATTTAGGAATTCTTAACTGCAATGTGATTGAAGTTATAATAAAGAATCGGTGTAATTTTTATACGATACTTTCAACTTATACACGTTTATATGTATAGGCAATAAGGTATCAAACTGTTTTTAAATAAATATCAGAATGATCTATTTACCGTAAATGTCTGACTTATTTATTAGTGAAATGTCATTTATGAACATAACACCGGACTAAAATATATTTGTTATTAAATTTTCGGACAGTGTAAACGTATCTTAATATTCACTTAGATGTGAGCCACGTCATATAAGTCATGAAATGTGACTCGCATGTTTAGCATTTTTGTGAAAAACATAACCTCGATAAGCAAAAATATCAGAATAACTTGTAGTAGAGATAAATACGATACATACTTAGAACTTGTATTAATAGGATAACGGTATGAAAATAATTGAAAATGAAGTATCATTTTATTTTCTTTGGAAATGCACTGTGATTCACATGTTTTTATTTTATACAAATTGCAATGGCGTTTCGTGACATCAAATAAACTGACACTAAATCAAAATTGCGGAGATTTGGCGGGAACAGCATTGAGCAAAGTGTTGCCAGATATCAAAAATGATCTTCGAGTAGTAGAAATGGTACAAATAGCTACGAAATTGACCGTGACATACTCTGAGTGACTCACATGTTAAGAATCTCGGACAAATTTAAAATATAGTTTTTTATTGCTAAAGCACCGCGTAGAATAATATTATTATGAATAAATAATAAGAAATATATTTATTATATTAGTTAGATAGTTAAAAAGTTAAACAGAGAACACATTAGAACTTTATGATGATTCAAAACTATTAGAGTGTATAAAAGACATTTCTGTTGTAATGGAACGTGAAAGGTGGCAAAACAAAAAAATGTTTATAAAATACTATTCACATGTAATTATGCTCTAATTTCTATAAAATCTTGAAGAGGGAAGTTCATATTTATAGAAAAGATTGCCCGAATTGAAAAATATTCAACACTGATTCCGTAAAAAATATTGATATTAGTCGGACATTTATTTGTTTGAAAAGTACAGTTTTTTTGAAAATGTCTGATATACAATTGGGTAAAACCAATCTTTACACTTTGTCTTACCTAATTTAAACCGTCGAATTTATTTGAACACAGGAACCCCCGTAACACTTAACAAGTATACGAAAAGGCCAATTAATTAACTTTTAAACTTACGAGTAGGTTACTGACAGATCAAATGTTATGAAAAGACCATTCTGCCAGCTTGGTCTATTCCTAATACTAAGACCGGCTTGCACAACAATCCCTAAAAGTGTTTAGTGGCTAATTTGATTTAAATTTGACGTATTTGTATGACTTGACATTTCCTAAATGTGTTTAGCGTTTTAAATAGAAATACGGCTAATTACCACGTTTTTACTTGTATTGCTGACGTTTCGAGACAATTCAGATGCTCTTCATCATGAGCAACGCCCGCGACCGGCGCGAAACGTCGCGGGCGTTGCTCATGATGAAGAGCATCTGAATTGTCTCGAAACGTCAGCAATACAAGTAAAAACGTGGTAATTAGCCGTATTTCTATTTAAAATGATTAACAACCACGATAGTTTTAATTGTTTAGCGTTTGTTTATGTGTTTTAGGAATTGTTGTGCAAGCCACCCTAAGTTACTGATTTTTACCTATAATGGTGTTTAGTAGTATGTTAGTAAAGTGTTAGAAATAAACTATGCTTTTAGATGAAACATTTCATTTTTATTTATTACCTACCTATTTGATTTTATTACATAACTTTATCACAAAATAACAATATTACGTTCTCAACTACACATCTAACAACAACAAACATAAGTTAACACATTCTCTATGCTTACATAACAATTTGTACATGCTGAAACAGCGAATATTGCGGTGTCAGTGATAATAACCACTAATTCCAACCGCCACTGTTGTGGCTTCCACCGTTGGGATTCAACTTGTGGAGATAGTCTTGAATTGCCTGGTCATAACTTTGAGATTCTAATGAATTACTTGCTTCGTGGTTTTGATTATCGGTATTTCCGTAATAACTGTGCGACGGAGTATCGTAAGAGCTGCCTCCGTACGATCCCTCTGACGGATATTCTTCGGCAAGTGATTCGATATTTTGTTTGTGGCCAGAGTTGCCTTCGTTATACGATTCCTCTTGTGCTGGTCCGAAGGAATGCCCATCCGTGGACTCGTGGGGCGATCCCTCTTGAACTTGATAATGGTTGTCTTGGTTTCCTTGTTCGATTGTGTGATCATAGGATCCATGTTTATGAGTGGGAGCCGGCACATGAACGATCTGAGGCACAGGCACGGGGTAAGGCTTAGACACATGAACGGGATAAGGTACCTTCTGTATAATCTTCACTGGGTATGGAACTGGCACCTTAACTGCTATAGTTTTGGTGATTTTTATTATTTTTACTGGCGTCTCCGGTATCTCTACGTGTTGACCGAGGTTTTCCAGTTTGGTTTCATATCCCTCCACTGGTATAGTGTGAGAATGATAATGAGATGCGTAACTGTGGTAGATGCAGCACAGTAATACTATTAATTTCTGAAACAATACACATACCGTTAATGTAAATCGGGCACAATAGGTATTTTAGCGCGACACCATTTATTGTTATGTAGTAGTTACCAGATTGTGTTGCAATATTTTCCGGTTGCGAATAAAAGAGCAAAAACAGGAAGTTAGTAAGGTGTTACGTAAGTCTGGCGAAATGATGTAAGGTAAGTATTTCAATGTTCAATAAAAGACATCGCAACTAGTGCAGCAGTCCGACAAAATATATACAAAAAAAATGTTCTACTAACCGGTAATTCCATTATGCCGTCGAGTGTGCGTCTACCTACGGTGCAGTTAAAAAACTATCGAGAACAAGTGTATCTTGTGGCTTTTATATTACGGTACATTCTCTCTGAAGCGAGAGGCGGGCTGACCGTAGTGATCCGATTACTTTCTTTAGATTCTATTTACGCAGTCGCCAGTGCAGCCAAACACTTCATAGCAGCGACCGCGACCGCTCCGCTTGCCGAAGTTGATCATCGGGACGCGCGGCGCGCTGGGAAGAGAAAGGAGCAAAGCCGTAGGCAGTAGATATACATGACTACTACTTATAAATAATATAACTATATAAAATAATAAAATACACATTAGTATGGTAGATAACTACTAGGTTGTACCTACCTGCGATACAAGTTGATGATGTTTTGGAATGGGTGAAATGTAGGTACCTACCTAATTAAAACCTATAAGTATGTTGGAGAAGAGATACTTTGTACTTAGGTAAGGTACATTACGTAATAGTATATAGGTACTTACTGGCGCACTGTAGAAGTTGTTATATAGGCCTCACGCCACCGGCACCGCCCGTAGCTTATAGGTAACTACTTTTACTACAGCTTACCTACATCGAGAAGAACAAAGCCACACAAACAATTGCCAGTAGGCATATAGGTTCCTTCCTACCATACCAACACGTACTGAGTAAACCTAAGACAATAAAACTTACCATTGTGGGACTCATAAGGCTCAAGATCGCTAACGATCTATGGAGAGGGCTATGCTTGCCGTTTCCCTACTAAATAGAAATGAGGATATCCGTGAAAGAACGAAAATAACAGACATGCCCCGAGGATTAGTAAGTTGAAGTACTTACCTAGCAATGGGCGAGGCGTGAAACTCGGAGAACTGACGGCGTTGGAGCAGAAAGGTTCTCGAGTGGAAACCACGTAGGTACCTTATAGCAGCGTAGGACAGCCCCCTAGACTTGCTAGAAAGACGACCTGATAAAGCTTGATGGAAACCGTTGGATGCCAAGATCGATCAAGTAGCACAAGATCAAGAAGATCGTTTTGAAAATCTGTGGGGAAGCATAAGTACCTACGTTTTAGCAGTAGATGTCTTACAGCTTAAGTGATGATGATTACTTATCAGTCTTTATTTATCGATGGTAGCACAAAGTACTTATCTAAACTGGTTAGTTGTTTCAATTCATTTTAAAAATTAAATATACAAACTCGTATCAGAAAGTTTATAAAGGTCACGTGTCGATAGTCACGTGGCTACAGAGTTTTATAGGTAGGTAAACATGAGACACGAACGGCACTCCCGTTTTATATCCGACCGAGTACACTTACGTGTCGTGGCGCGGCGTGTCGCGCCACTAGCCAATCGCAAGACAGCGTTTGCGACACGACACGACACCCAAATGTGTCTCTAACCATACTAAATGTATGAAAGCGATTAGCTAGTGGCGTGTCGCGCCACGACACGACACGTAAGTGTGTCTCTGCCATTAGTCTCTAACCATACTAAATGTATGAAAGCGATTAGCTAGTGGCGTGTCGCGCCACGACACGACACGTAAGTGTATCTCCGGCATAAACGTGGATTCAGGGATTTTAAGTGCAGGGAATTAGAGCACGTTTTTGTGGCACTAAATTTCAAATTTGGGCGTCCAATGTCCATGTGTGAAAAAAAATACTGGGGTAACGTGGTGTACCTGGTGGGTTTAACCATACCTAACGAATATTAAGTATTTAAATAGATACCTACTGACAATTAGGTACTAATTATGACTATAGAGTACGCGTAATCCTCAAATATATACTTAGACCGTACCAACTATAGATAGACATCCCTCTAAGATAAGTAATTGAAGATGTCTAAGGGGGTAATCATAGGTAGGTCAAAACATTAGGTATAGAATGGTAGCGATTCTGTTGTGTCCAAGCTAAACTTAAAATTTCGTAAAAAAACGATCGATCTTATTCCTTTTATATTAAAGTCTAAATTAGAGTCACATCAAAATGAAAGTCCTAAAAATTGGGATATTTTAGCCGTTTCTCTATTTTATTTCGCATATTTGACACAACCAAGTGTCATCTTAGTCAACACCAATTTACATGTCGCTTAAATTTAGCTTGACGTTTTCTAAATCTATTACAAAATCGTGAATTTATTTAAAACTAGCTGACCCGTGCCCGCTTCGCTGTGCGTAAGACATTTCTATTACCATCGTTGACTTTTTTGTAGACGTTTTTAAGGTGTACAATACTTGTAGTACATTATTTTGATATCTCGTGGGGTTCAGCCAGCATTTGCAATGTAAGCGCATAAAATGTGTTTATTTACGACATCACATTAGAAACCTCTAAAATTATCAGTGTTTCTCTACTATATTATGCATGTATTATACATATAAACGTTCCTCTTGAATCACTCTATTTATTAAAAAAAACCGCATCGAAATCCGTCGTGTAGTTTTAAAGATATAAGCAAACATACATACATACATACGCGGGAAGCGGAAAGCGACTTTGCTTTATACTATGTAGTGACTATTCTGTTTTAGAACTGTCACTTTAAGGTTACGCTATTTTAAACTTTAACTTAAAAGAAATAAGATCGATAGTTTTTAGGAATTTTAACTTAAGCGTGGACACAACAGAATCGCCACCAAAGGCATTTAAACATAAAAAAACCAGTTTCTGATAGAATAGGTATTACATATAATAATAATAATAACGGTAACGGTCGGTAATAATAACGAAATTAATGCGTTAATAATGAATCTTAAACCAGAAATCAATTCATGGAACTGTAAATGTTTTAAGTTATCACAGACACTCGAAAAACTCCTTAGATTTTCGACCTTTTTTTATTTTTCGACGAGCCGTCACACCAACCAGCCTCGTGTAAAACGTGCGAAAAAAAGTGACTGTCAAATTTCTTCCAACATAAAGATATTAGCGACATCTATGATCCCCAGTTCTAACATATGCTCTTTGGTTCTAACTAGCTCCATGACACTGTTTTACCGACCTAGCTATAGGGCTCTAGCTATTCCAAAATGGAAGTTATTGCCGCTAGACGGACTTCCCCACATTGACCTTACCTAACTTGTAGGCCGATTATAATATCATACCTCCGCTCCAGTTATTACCTGTAGTAGGTACATATTTTGTTACGGTTTTCACCAATGGGATGACTGATTATTATGACCTCCCAGGTAGTAAGCATGGGAAGGTAATTTGAAAAAGAACTTTGTATGTTCATAATTTATTGTTTTTTGCGATATTAACGATTATTACCATGTAAGTATGAAAATGTCTAAACCTTCATCCTGTCAGATAGAACTCTGATTATGGATCCCGAGCCACCAATGTTGTAAGCTTTCTCATGCCAGAGCAGCAGGTGGCCGCTGGAACCCTCAGACGGGTATTCAAACCCTCTGTAAATGTACTTCATAAGGATATCTATATCATCCGCCGACAGACTTCCTACAGCTTCTTCAATCTGGGCTGATTTAATTGCGAGTAGTACTTTAAGTGTGAGTGCCAAAGCATTGTCCTGAAAATAATGACAAGGAATTAGTAATAAAATTAGTAACATTTTTTAGACCTAACCTACATTACCATATTTAATTTACCTAATTCTTATTCTACGTAAGTAGGTACCTAATCAAAGTAATCAACAATAAGCTGCGCTTTGTGACAGCACTTGAAAACTTTTTTGTATGTATGTGAATCTTTAATTTTGATTGTGTTTAAGTTATATTCAAACAAATTATGCTCTAACTATAGATTTTAGTTACAATAGCCATGGTGGGGGCAGTCTGCCCGCGACCATGGCTATTGTAACATAGCCGAAACGTCGGGAAAGTAAATTAAAGGTAATCTATACTTCTATACTATAATCTATACTAATATTATAAAGAGGAAATATTTGATTGTTTGTTTGCATCAAATAGGCTCCGAAACCACTAAACCGATTTGAAAAATTCTTTCACCATTAGAATTCTACATTATCCCTGATGAACATAGGCTATAGAATATTTTCAAAAAAGTTAGGGATCCGTATGAAAACTTCGATAATACAACCCGACGTGTGAAAAAAAAAAAAAAAAAAACTTTATTTCGATTACGCTGCGGAAATTATTGACAATAGAGCAAAGTAACGTACTTACTACAGTTTTATAGATATCATCAATATCTACAAAAAAGTCCATAATACCATATGTCTAACTATTAGGGATCCGTATGAAAACTTCGATAATGTAACCCAAGGTGTAAAAAGATTGCCAATAGGGTAATTTTTATTACACCCTATTATTTTCATTATTACATCCGTGCGATGCCGGGGCGGACTGCTAGTTACGTGCTATAGACCTGTGTCAAAAAAATCTATAGCTATGATAAAAAAATCTACTAATCACGATAGTTTGAAAAATAAAATATGCTCTGTAGCTCCGCTTTGCATGTCAGTCAATCTGGTATTGTTTTATATTATATAAATACTAGCGACCCGCCCCGGCTTCGCACGGGTCCAAAGCTGATACCAAAATATATTACAGAATGTCTTTGTATACTCGTTAACAGCATTTAAAATTAAAAAAAAAAGTCGCGCTGATTTGAAATCTTAAAATTATCAGTGGTTCTCTAATATATTAAGCATGTTATTATACATATAAACCTTCCTCCTGAATCACTCTATCTATTAAAAAAAACCGCATCAAAATCCGTTGTGTAGTTTTAAAGATATAAGCAAACATACATACAGACGGAAAGCGAATTTGCTTTATACTATGTAGTGAAGTGATATTGAGATCTATATAATAGATCAGTAAGTCATAGGTAAAACTATAAAGTTTGTCCGTATGATAGTTTCTGAATAAAATAAGATTTTGAACTTTAGTTAGGAACTTGTGCAATTCGCACTTGACCAATTTATTTCAAATTACCTTCACTTGCTGATTGGATGATCCCATAGGAGCATTGTTTAGTACAAGGCGTAGCGCATCAATGAATCGTCCTGTATTTTTTTATTAAGAAAATCTTGTAAATTAACATAATTTAATACCATAAAGAAAAGTTGCATCATGACTATATAAACAATTTTAAAACTTCAGAGGTAAAAATAAAGCACATACCTGAATGATTATCTCTTTTACAGATACATAGCATCATACCAGGGGCCATACCACATGCACATATAGTAATATAAAAACATTACTGGTGGTGCAAAAGTGACAATGTTTTACAATTTATTTGTATTGTGGTGTCACTTTTTTTCTGTGAGCAGTATTGTTTTAATATTACTTTTGAGCTTAGGGTACGCCTCCTGTTTTCCATAAAGCTAGGCAAAGATCATGGCAGCTTCACTAGGATCAAAACCTTTTTAGTCTGGCTACATAAAACTTGCCTTAGCTACACCGCCGCGACGTAGTTTCGTGTAGACGTAATATTATGAGAAGTTTAGTTCGCGGTGTAGTTGCAATATCTGATCTACTGCGAATAAGCTATTGAAGAACGCAGAATATGAAAAGCAATGGGGATATTATTACTTTTTTGAATAGAGTAACTGGCTATATTTGTAAAACTTGCGCATATTTCCTTGTAGTAAGTATCTACTCTAATAGGGCTTTGATAAAAGGATATTGATTCAGCATAGCACAAACTTCACCCTCATCGGGACCAGTGGGCACGGATTGTTCCGCTTCATCTTCTTTAAAATTATCTTCATTGTATTGGTCGATATCTATTTTTCTGAATGCTGAACTTGACGTATTTTTAGCCATAATGCGAAATTTTCAGTTTAATTCTTGAATTGGTTCGAACTTATCGAAAATTCGCAACAAACATGAATCACACGTTATACCTACCTACTTCAAAACTTAATCAAAACAATAATCTTAATCTGACATGACAGTTGCTTGACTAAAGAACTGTCACAAAATAGACGTAAAAAATTTGTGATGAATCCGATGGATCAACACACCTTCAGATAAATTGTTCAAACGAAGAACTATAGTTATTGCTTCTTTTTGTTTAGTTGCAATCTTGCAATCGTTATTTTTTTGCCATACTTTTTGTGTTTCCGATTTAATTTACTAAAATCTTATTACATAAATAATTATACTTTAATTATATTTTACTTTATTTGACATTGACATAGACAGTATTGACAGAGACAGAGAGAGAGACAGACAGCGCCATATAGAAAAAAAAAATACCCAACTATTCGTTCGTGTCCATTTCCTTCCTCTTCCTATTGTTTTGTAATTTGTAATTTAGATTTTTTGTTGAATTTATTTCTCACCAATACTGCAAATTTAATAAACAACTTCAACACAATGACAATGGGTGATGAATTACCTGTTACTTCGTTAGTTTTACCAGTTCTTATAAGGCCCGTTTTGAGTCAGGTATGTGAATTTAGACCTTTTGTGAAATAACTTATTTGTTAGCCATAATGGCCTTATCCTCACCTAGAGATGGATAAATCGCAATATGATTATGAAATAGAAGATAACAATTTTAATGGAACTGGAATCTTATTGCGCCATGGATGGACAATAATGGACATGCAATGAAAGCATTAGCACCTATTGTTACGAGCCATTTGCTAGCATTACTGCTTCCTAGTTATAAATAATTAATACATTGAAACACTCACATTATGATGATACTGAATCAATCACAAATAAAGGTACAGGTCTAATCTTTAATAACAATAATACCTTCGGCCTACATTAGTTGATTGTATTGTGTGATTGTTGCAGCTAGAAAAGTATGATCAGGGAGCATCACAAACTCTCCGTGCTGCTCTTACTAAAGCAGAGGCAGCTGTTCCAGGCCTCAACTATGACTTGGTGGCTGGCATCATGAGAAGAGCTGACATTCCTGTGAACATGAACGAGAGCCTGCTTCGCCTGCAAGGGACACTTACTGAAGCTGAGTGTATGTTACCTATTTTTACATCAATATCTATTGTTTGTAGTTTTTCATCAAGTATTTATTGTAATGCTGATTAAACTAAAAACTACTTGAATATATTTTCCTGATGAATCCACTTTTTTTCAGCCTTCATTATGACCAAGTAATAAACATCCCTCATTTAAGGTATCATTATCACATAAGAGAACAACTTTATGGGTTAATAGCCTAAGTCTACCTGCCATAATGCTATAATATAACATCTACTTTTATACACAGGTGCTGATCTTCGCCTGAACAGGTCTGAAGAAGCTTTCCAGGAGCTCAACAAGAAGTCAGCTGCTTTAAAGAAGATCCTGAGCCGCATTCCTGATGAGATCACTGACAGAAAAACATTCTTGGAAACTATCAAGTATGTGCCTAATGTGCTTTTTATAACAGCAAATTTTACTGACTGATACTGGTCTTGTAAGATGCAATGAGGTTGCTTCAGAGGTGTCTATACTTTGAAGGACCGCTGAGGTAAAATGCAAGTTCAAATTCAAAATCTGTACTGCTGGAGTATAAGTTTGGCTGACATAAGTTTTGGTCATAAATTTTGCAAAAGACTAACTGTAATTTATATAAATATACCATTATTTATTTTTCTTTGAATTTTCTTTTGTTTCTGTGATATTTTTAGCTTTGTGAAACACACAATGGTCTTATGTAGGCACTGGTTATAAACTGACCAAATAAAAATGTGTTACATAATAGTGATTTGTTGTAAGTATATCTTTTTATGATTAATTAAATGTGTATACATACTCAAAACAATACCTATGTTAAGTATATAATGTAAGTTTATTTATTTCAGAGAGATTGCTTCTGCCATCAAGAAGCTTCTAGATGCTGTCAATGAGGTGTCCACATACACCCCGGGGCCGGGCAAGCAGGTTTTAGAACAGAGGAAGCGGGAGTTTGTCAAATATTCTAAGAGATTCTCCAACACTCTGAAGGAATACTTTAAGGAGGGACAGTAAGTTGAATTGATTGTTACACACAAAGGTTCTAAAGAAGGAGATGTCATAAACCTCCGGCTAATTAACCTGCAATGCAGGCCTAGCATGAATACGAAAGAGCATAAAAAAATATATTTTGTGTAGAGTTCCTACATTTCTATAATTAACATTCACACTATGTCCTACATCAAATTGGTACTTTTTGTATTTTATTCTGTAGGAATAATATTTTCTCTGTTGCTTGTGCTACTTTTGATTATACATTTGGTTTGATTAAGTTGTGTAATCAAAAGTTAACAAATTCATTGATCAAGCAGGAACTTTTCTGGGTACTGTCTTATTGCATGTTGCCTAACTTGTAACCAGTTATATTAATAACTAGCTAGACAATTTGTTTATTTGTTAAAAAAATTCTGATAATTCATAATTTTTCATTAAATAAAATTGAAAATTAATTTATAGTTATTTCCCCATTTTCGCGGTTTATGGATTCCCATTGTTGAAAACCTTCTTTTTTTTGTTTCAGGGCTAATGCGGTGTTTGTGAGTGCACTCTACCTCATTCACCAAACAAATCAAATTCTTTACACCGTCAAGAGCAAGTCTGAGTAACATTCCGCGATTTGTCTCGAGTTAAAATATGGTATTTCAAAGATTTATTAAATGTTATTTTCATTAAAATTATTAGTAAGTTTTAAGCTAGCGAAAAAGTATATAGCTAATTTTATCAATCAATTACGAGACAGAAGCCTGCTTGTTGGACGTATGTAAAAATAGTCATAACATTGACATTGCATAAGTATTAATCTTTTATCTTTTTATGATAAAAGATTATTATAACATTAAATATCGATAGCAAACATTTCCACCAACCAGTTTAGGAGACCTACCATATCCGAGACACTGACTGGTGGTAATTCTTCTGTCAGTACAAACTTGCAAATTTTTTTTAAAATACTTACGTTCATAGTCTGTATACTTGATTTGGTAATTACAACCTCCTTGTACCGCACTTAAAATGAAGATAGTTTAGTAGTTTTGACTAATGTAACTTTAACGTTTTTAAATCACATTATGTAATACGTAAAATTTAGCAAAAAATAATAAGACTCGCTATGAGGGCTTATTTAGACTTTTTCGTGAACACAATATTGAATCGTCTTTTGCGATATTTTTTATGATGTCAACAGAATTGCCATCACTTTATTTAAACCAAATTGTATATCCAAGTGGTATGCCAAAATAGAAGTTTCTATGAAAATTGGACTTTCGTCAGTGTTCCAAAAACGTTAGGTATCTCGTAATTGTTTCATGAAAATAGGCATTCGTGTAAATTGATTATAGAAGTTCATGTACGAATTTCAGTAAACCCTAACCTAACCATTTATAGATATTTGAGGTGTAGGTAGTATTGTTTAGTAAGTAGATGTATGTTTATTTTAAATGTTTACGTTTACCTAAATTAATACGCGACTTTATAGCACTCGAACGTTTTTTCTGGTTATTTTTTTGTAGTTTTCTGAACTTTTGCAATAATATGTATGGTAATCATTTTGTCTTTGACGTACACAAGTACCAAGTTGTGAATATTTCTATCGGTAGAAATATCTGAACATGTTCTCAACCTCGAAAAGTATTAGCGTAATCACGTCATACGACTGAGTGCAACAGTCAATGTAGGTAACTATTATTTTATTATTCCTAGTTGTTGTAAATTAGTAAAACTGTTGTAGTATATTATAGAATTACTGTCTAATATCTAAAATAATCAAATTATAATGACATAAAAACTGAAAAAATATCATTTTTCTTTTAGATATAAGGAATAGGTACTTCCCTACCAAGCGACGGGTAGTGTTTGACACCGCTTCGCGAGCGTCAGTGAGTTCAACTTTTTATATCTTTCAATTCCGTGGGAACAAATAAAATATCACGCTTAGGTAGGTATCCGGCTCGAAGCAATTCCACTTTGGCAGCCGGTGCCATCGGTGAAAGAGTGGTAGAATGGTATCGTGACCGCATTAATGGGTCATGAAGCCTGCGTGGATTCGTCTCGTCGTGCTCTCGCACAATGCCGGTCGTGCCTCCTGGCCTGCCCGCGCTACGCCCCGTGACACTTGACACGGGAACCCACGACCTCCGAATATTTCCGCGTACCACCTTTTTATGCACCTATCTTTAAACGTGTTCAAGGTAAAAAACTAAATTGACCTGACTTGAAGATGCTGGACAAAACATCGGATTACATTTTATTGTCGGGACGAGGTTCAGCTTAACCAAAAATGGTTTTAAAACTTCTTTACAATGTGACAGAAAATCATAGAGCATATTATGCTTTCCTAATTACGTGCATATAGGTAACAAAGGACCTGTTTATCTCCTTAATAAGGTAGATATAAATATGTATGTACCTAAACCTATCAATGCCTTTGGCAACTCAACAATAGGTTACTTTCTTTCCGGACCATAAACGAATATATTGTACTCATATGACACCGAATCTCAACAATGAGTCAATCATACAGATCAGTTAAAATATTCATAGCTACAATGCGGAGGCGTAATCGATTTTACGAACTGAACCGAACGCGGACCCTGCGACGGCGCCGCTGCCGATGAAAGTAAGTGATAGGTCTGTGTGAGAAAGATCATGCGTGCCTTAGTAGTGATATTGCTCAGCGAATTTTTGTGATAAGATTGACCTCGAACACTTATGTGCATTGTGTTTATGGTGGCAAACATAGGTACTTATTAATAAGCTTGCTTCACAACTCATATGACTAAATAAAAATTACTTATTAGAATTTGCTAGTTTTGAGTATTGTCTTCAACATACCAAGAAGAATGTGACCAAATATAAATTTAACACATAACTTTAAATAACACCTATGTAAGCACGTACTTGAAATTATCATTGGAAACTTTAAAACACCTTGAGAAAAGACAACGTAGTCGTAATGTAGGTAAAATGAAGTAAATTTATTATAAAATGTAGAAATGTGTTCTTCCAACATGCGTGACGTATCTTTTTTGTGCCTATCCTTTATCTACGAAAACATCTATCAATGACTCAAAAATTCGTGTAGATTCCTAACAGACGAAATATAAAGTAGAACGATGGATGTCTCCAGTAAAATTCCATTTATTTCCAAGTAGGCATTAGCATCTCAGACTTGAAAAAACCTAGTTGTTGATGCAACACATTTTGAATGTATGGCTCGGGAGCATCCTATAATTGTTGCACATCAATCTTCGTTCACGGTTGCAAAAACAATACATTTGTTATTGAAGATATTACCATTTGATGACCGAAACTGTTAGTGATTTATACAGAAGATTCAGTGTTACATTATGCGGAATGAAATGCATGAAAGTTCAACGACGATTTGTGCATTATTCACGACGAAAGGCGAGTGTTGATACGAGTAATATGAGGTGCGTATTTTGTTTTTATTATTACAGCTACCTAAATAGTAAAATATGCTTATTTTGGGATGCGTGGAACATTTATGAAAACCTAAATGGCACCTGGGTGTTTTTTAGCATAGATACCTACCAAAAACAGATGTGCGTGCGTGATGTTTGTTCCTATTTCAATTTCTAATAGAATTTACGAATATATTGATAGACACCATCTATAATAAAATTACCTTAAATGTTTTCAGATTGAGAAATTTCCATTTTCAGGAGACAGATGGCTTGAAAAGTGATGGTAGCAAGCAGACTGCAAATTGTGGTCGAATTATGCGTAATACAATATTAATGGAGCATCTGAACGGCGCGGCGCACCCGAGCTGAGGAGTGCGCGAGGCGCGGGCTGAAGGCATATAGTGGGCAATGTCGTGTCCATCGACAGGCGAGTGATGCTAATCCAACACACGCTGAATAATGCGCTGTTTTGACGGGTCAAGTGTCTGTTGGTGGGTATCATTATTCACAGCACAGGATGAAGGATTTATCAGTCTCTTCTAAAACTTTTAAGTTTAGATATGGATTGTTAATAAAAACGGTATTTAATTATAAGACTTTTAATTCAAAATAATGATTCTGTACCTACCTAAACATTTATAAAAATACTAGCAGTCCGCCCCGGCTCCGCACGGGAGTAACGTATTATAACGATTTTATGGGAATTTTTTTACCCAAGGTGGTTCCATTATCGAAGTTTTAATAGGGATCCCTATTTTTTTTCAAACAATAAATATAGCCTATGTTACTCAGAGATAATGTAGCATTCTAATGGTAAATGATTTTTTGAAATCGATCCAGTTGTTTTTGGATTAATTCCATACAAATATACAACACATCTTTCCTCATAATAACATTAGTATCTATAGATATATATTTTACTATAGACACTCATATTATTTTGCTTTTTATTCACATGTTGGGTTACATTATGGAAGTTTTCATATGGATCCCTAATAGTTAGACATATGGTATTCCTGACTTATTTGTAGATACTGATGTCCTCTTTAAAACTGTAGTACATTACTTTGCTCTATTGTCAATAATTTTTGCAGCGTACGTGATATAAGGATTTTTTTTGCTTTTGATTCACACGTTGGGTTACGTTATCGAAGTTTTCATACGGATCCCTAATAGTTAAGACATATGGTATTGTTGACTTATTTGTAGATATTGATGTCCTCTTTAAAACTGTAGTACATCACTTTGCTCTATTGTCAATAATTTCCGCAGCATACGCGATATAAAGATTTTTTAGGAATTTTTATCACACGTTGGGTTACATTATCGAAGTTTTCATACGGATCCCTAATAGTTAGACATATAGTATTGTTGACTTATTTGTAGATATTGATGTCCTCTTTAAAAATGTAGAACATTATTTTGCTCTATTGTCAACAATTTCCGCAGCGTACGCGATACCTATAAGGATTTTTTTTGGATTCTTTTTCACACCTTGGGTTACATTATCGAAGTTTTCATACGGATCCCTAACGTTTTTGAAAATATTCTATAGCCTATGTTCATCAGGGATAACGTAGGATTCTAATGGTCAAAGAATTTTTCAAATCGGTCCAGTAGTTTCGGAGCCTATTCGATGCAAACAAACAAACAAACAAACAAACAATCAAATCTTTCCTCTTTATAATATTAGTATAGATCTACACGGAGAAACGGAATTTAAATCGACACTTAAAATACAATCTGTTTAATAATTATAAAAAAAATCATGAATGAAAAAGCGTTGATATCTTTTATACTAAGTACTACTATGTACTACTTTTATACTACGAGTATTATTTTGGAAAAAATTGTTTAACTATCTTGTAGAGGATGAAAACTTTGAAATTAAAATTTATTCCCAAAGTAAATTCCTCAAATTTTAAGTCAGTTTTTTTTTGTTTTTTAAACGAAACGTGAAAATCTTTTTTATAATTTAGTTTAGGTATTGTAATGTTATCATCATTAAAATAATATGAATGAACCATCTAATAACTTAAATAACTCAGCTATTCATCGCACCCGTCCCAAGCATAACATTTCATAAAAGTTACAATTACCAGCAACAAAGCATTAATGTAAGTGACGTATTGATTACAAAGAGCATTGTACAATATTTGTAGGAGCGGCTTTATTCCCATGCGGGAGTGTATTCCCACAGGTCCCACGAGGGTCACTGGTGAGACAATATTGTGAATGACAGTGGTTGCGGCGGCACAGGCGCCGGCATCTGCTCCCTGTCGTGGGAGTGCGCGCGGAAACGGATCGCACCACCGCGCCAACAATAACACACAAATCAACAGTTGACGAGCGTGCTAGTCCGCCACTCACCCTTATGGAAGCTGTGGGAACCGACCAATTAATAATATCATTCGCAAATCCCTATCCAAATCTAAATAAACGGTACTCGAGCGAGACGGGGTGGGATAATGGGCAAACTTTCAATAGAAGCACACTGACCGGAAGCAGTGATAAATGCTTTGTTATTATGCATTTTTTGGGTTGTTCTTTTGAAAGTCACGCCACTGAACTCTGTGTATTGAACTTTGGAACGCTTGTCCTGTTTTTATAAGATCTAGGTACCTATAGCCCTAGGTATTAGGTCTATAACAGAGAGATAAAGCAATAGTTTCTTCTGCGTTTGAGTTGCCAGGTGGTGCATCGCCGTGGTCACCTTAAGATAACGATACGTGGAACTTTGCACAGCTGTTGTACCTACAGAGAGCTAAACATAATCGTAATTGCTACTACCATCATTTACAGATTTTAATTTATTAGATGACGTAATTCCCTCGGCATTGTGCGTATACCCCCAGGCGAGGGCGCGCTACCACCTGACGCCGTACTGATGAACTCTGCGTGACTACTAACATACGTATTACGAACGCAACACCGTAACCAAAATATCAATTTGTGAAAATTATAGGTATTGAACCAGGGACTTTAGGTTCCCAATAATTTAAACTACGGTCGGTTCAGGCGACGACAGGTCAAATTTCAAGCGACTTGACTCTGATTATCATTTCAAATTTGTTTTTTACAACAACATTGATGGATGTGGATAGGTACATATGGTGCCTAACTACTTGGGTAGGTTAGACATATCGTACCAAAAAAAGTGCCGGGATAATTTATTACGTGAGATGTTTTACGTAAAACTCAGGTTAAAATGTTCGCATTGTTTCATGGAACCAAATTCATTGGTTTAAGTGGGAATGATCTGCAACAACTCCGATATGAGCTATTTCTAACATTTGTCGTGTACCTCAGGTGGATCTTTACTCATTAGATTACCATTAAGTGAATAAATTCTGTTGGTGTTACGGGTCATAAGTTTTTCGATGGTATCGCAAACGCGTGTCCGATGCAACTGTCGGGTCTGCCGGTCGCGTGCCCGCTTAATAAGCTCTTAATGAAATTAACGACTGCGACGTGCCATATTGATGGGGATGACCAACAAAAACGTAACAATTACAAATTCCGTATGTTGTCTGATACGCTACCCTCGTTTTGTCGAATAAATTAAAGCTAATGTTACCTGCAGGCTGCATGCAATACTTTTTAGAAAATTGATACGTATTGTCGCGTTTAAAATAAATAAATGTTATAAATGATTATGATTATGAGTTGTTTTAGAAACTATAATTTACTTAGTGAATTGTAATTTCATATATCATTTTGTTTCACAAGAGTCAGAGGAGTCAGAGGAGAGTCCCTAAGTTATAGGTACAGGTTGTCCTAATAAATTGTGTCTATCAAAAATGAATAAAGTAAACGTAAGTAAATCTAAATAAATCAAAAAAAATCGATTTAGAGTAACGATCATAGATATAGATAGAGATCATACAAGATTTTTAGGGTTCCATACCCAAAGGGTAAAAACGGTACCCTATTAATAAGACTCCGCTGTTCGTCTGTCTGTCTGTCTGTCCGCACAAGGCTGTATCTCACCGTTATAGCTAGAAAGTTGAAATTTCCACAGATGATGTATTTCTGTTGCCGCTATAACAACTAATATTAAAAACAGAATAAAATAAAAATATTAAGTGGGGCTCCCATACAACAAAGTGTTTTTTTTGCCGGTTTTTATAGATACGGAAACCTTTGCGCGCGAGTCCGACTCGTACTTAGGCGTTTTTTGATAAAAGATAGATACCGTATGTATGGGGGTGATTCGGGTACCTATAAGGGTTCTCTACCTCAGGACTTCAGCTTGACTCTATTTTTGGGACCTGTATGTAGTTATACTACTAAGGTTTTTTTTCCGTGTGTACCTATGTGGATAAATATCAGTAAGTACGTATTTGAAATGAATGAACAAATGCTATAGATATCGCAAATAAATGGGGAAGCATAAGGATTTTCTTTGTCAATATTATCAGCGCCATGACATACATCAGTGACCGACGACGGGTTGGTTAATGGTGCTTCAAGGAGATTCCTTCAAGACGTTTGAATATGGCAGTGAACACGTGCGTCTGCGCAAACACATGTGTTCGTTTCACACCAGCTCCTTTCAAAACCTGATTAGATAAGGAGGGTCGCAAGAATAATTAGATTATTTGATTAAAATGCTGATAAAAGTTTTGAGCTTATTGGATTTAGACTAAAAGATTGAGGTTTCAGCCAAGAAAAGTACGATCAGAGCTATAGCTAAATACTTGATTCCTAGACCTATTCTTTCAACTTTTTATGTAACATTTGCATAGCATTCTATTTTAAAAGGTAAAATCTAGAACAAAAGTCATGTATTTTTACCAAATAAGTGTAGGACAGGTAGCAAGAAATACCTGTAAATTCGTAGATGATGCGTGGTTGAAAGGTTGAAGAACAATCGCCGCTCAGCTTTATGGCGAGTTTCAACCTACGCAGAGCTGTACGGAGCGGTCCAATGACAGCGCTGTGTTGAGTCCGTTCCGCACAGATTAGCGCAGCTCCGTACACCTCGGCGTAGATAGAATTTTACCCTTTAGGTCTGACCATCTGAGACGTGCACTAAATCCTATCATATAATCTAGGTTCTATACCATCAGTTACCTATCACAACATTGGTCATTGACCTAACGTAAGTTGGAAAAATCCAGATTAAAACAAGATTGTCATTTTCTTTTCAAATCACTGGCTCTTAGTGTTCGAGCAAAGTGCTCGAGACAAAAAGATTATACTAGACGCAAGGTTATCTAATGAGGGTTCTTTCTTACCTTCTGAGGTACGGAACTCTAGAAATCACGAACTTATCAAATATGATAATAAGAGCAAAGCCCACTTAGAAAGCTCTACACAACACTGTTTAAAACAGAGGGGAAGCATACCTATATTTAACAAAATCGGGGTCGCTAAATAAACGGCTTGAGTGGTGTAGCGTACACAGCTTACCCATCTACAACTTATATTTATAAAACCAGCAACCTTCAAAATATAAATAGAAAAACTTTTAAAGTATCTTGAAAATTAGCTTTTTATGTTACAGCACAGTTATTTCCGACTACGACACTCTAACTAAACACACAAGTAAAAAAATATCGATTAATCGTGTAACAGTTCTTTAGCTTTGGGAAAGGATTAGATAAATAAATAACACCCAATACTCGTATAAAGTTCTAACCACACTAAGATTTCTTGTAACGAAGGTAACCATTACCATGCTACCATATGTATAACACCCAAACCTAAGCAAATAGCTTCCGATCGAACCCGCACCTTTGCGCCACAGGTTGGCACTCACCTACCGCACCACTAAGGTCATCGTATTATGAAAGCTTAGCGATGGCAACAGCAGCTAGGAGCAAAAACAAAACGTACCTAATTCATTTCAAATTATCACCCATTTCCTTATTTATTTTACTCGATGCGATATCGTTTACCCTTACTTTAACGTACAATGATTTTCTTGTGCATACTTCAAACATGCGTCGATAAAAATATCGTGAGAATTTTTCTATCATAGATACTTATGAATATTCAATGCAGGTGATTTATTGAATATTTTTGGTAATTAATGTAACGTACAAAGTGCTCTACATACATGTGGTACGCTATGGGAAAAGGATCGTGCACACCTGCGCTCAGCTTCCGATTGCTTTGACTTCAAAATAGACCGTTCACAGTGCATAGTAAGTTTATTTTATTAAATACAATTGAATACTGGTTTATAATTAATTCCATGATAAATATGCACTACTTCGTTTATCCGGTTTCTTTTGTCCATTTACCGACACGCAGACTGATCGAATTCTATTAGAAGCATACAATAAATATTCGTTATTGAATTGCATTAGGTATGGTGATACGTTTTGATGCCAGCGGATAGTGTATAATCATTGAGATTCATATTTATCATCTTCAGGAACTGGAGCCAGTTGCATAATAAAATACATACAAGTCAATAAATTGTTTTAACGTTTGAAATAAAATTGGCAATTTAACTTGTTTTTATAATGGTAGGTACGTACGATACTAAACTAAAGACGGGTCGAAGACCATAGAACTTACAATTATTTTTTTATGGTCATGACAGATCGGTAATCGTTTATCAACATCCTTAAATGTTGAACATCAAACACAGACGCAGTATGAAGCAGATCGCATTGCTAAGTCAACAATTAATCGGAGGTCGAAGGCAGGTGTGTTTAGTAAGATACTTCATTGGCCCGGCATATGGCACCAGCTAGCTCTCTATGGTTATCGCTACGATGTCCCTCAAAGTTTACCACACTGAGTCTTGAGTGTAGCGGCCTCGAAACATGTACTTACTCGTACCTATGCACATAAAATCAAGTCATGAGCCATACTCGCCAGCATGGCAACGTTGCCGCTCTGAGTCCGGATGTGAAGACTTCAAACACAAATCTTATTTACCCAAGAAACGAGGGTACAAATAACACGTGCTTTGCACATAGGTGCTCAGGTAAAGGGGAGCGTACAGCTGTTTCTACAAGAGTAGGTACATACCTAACGTTTGACCACGCCTGCTTGAATTCACCATAAGCTTCACATAGTTTTATGTATGATCTCACACATCAATTTATTTATTTTTAAACTCTTAGAAGATAATAATTTTTGGTAATTACCTACTACGAATAATTAGATAGAGGGATATGGATGTGAATCTACGTATTAGCAGTGTGGTCGCATGTAGGTAGAGGGCATACTTCACTTCCCAATAAGCGGCAATTCTATTGTCTGAAACCAGTCGTTTTATTTATGCTGGTAGAGACAAACAATGGAGTCATGCAGTCGTCCGAGGAGTCTGCACCGTACAGATTGAAGGTGAATTTCTCTGAAAGTGAGATCATTTCGCGGCGGCAACAACCTGCAAAGTTCCTATTGTCAAGGATCGGTCGCAGCTGCCGGCGTATCCATGCATGAGTTGCGTAACCTTTTCGTACTTCTTTGTACACAAAGGAGATATTTTAGAATTTCGAAGTTATTTAAAATTCGTAACTGCAAATATTTTATCTGCATTAGGTACACGTTAAACACAGTCAGGGGATTTTGTATGGAGCCCTGATAACATTACAGTTCTGAAAAAAAATGGACGGACAGCGGACGAATCATCATTCTATTTTCCCCTTTTTGGTCGAAATCCGTAAAACGTACGATAGACGACAGAATTATAAGATCCTCCTTTTTTGAAGTACGTTAAAATGCGCGCAAATACGACAAGTCACATAGTGATCCTTTTGTGTCCCCTCAAAGAATTTAATACATAATTTCTTTCACCGACCGTCACCCAAGAATGAATGGATGTCGTGATGCTCGCTGATTTTACGACACTTTTTTGTGTTTTGCTTGAATTTTTGTTTGACGGCTTTTTTTTCCAGAACATTGAAAATTGAATCACATCAATCTACCTGTCCTAGAGCACATGCCTGTTTTTATGCGAATAGTTTTGTAGACTATAAATTTACCGACACTAACGTAGCGATGGTGCTGGTGTGCATAGGTAGTTACCTGATCGTTTTAGGGTTCTGCAGCAATATGTTAAAACGGAACACTTATGGTGCAACTTCGTCTGACACGTCACGATTGATTGTTTCAGCTACAGTTTTTCAAAACCTTATTAAATTAGGAGAATTGGGGGGAGAATCAATGTTCTAATGGGGCTTATAAGGTCAAGTGCGGTCTGTCCGGTAACATTGTAGGATAGGTTTTAACATAAGTATAAGTCGTATAGATTTTTAATTCTGAAGAAAATGTACCTAAAAATACTTTTATTTTATAACCGGTCTTGTTTTTTTATTGCGAAGAACAGCAAGTACGATGTATTTCAAACATTATTTTTCTCTTATTTGCATAAAGTTGCACTAACGTCGCCAATAGCTGGAAGGAGATAGGAGCGCCGTAGCTCAGGCCCTGAACTCTTCTAACCTAATTGGCAAGCGGTGCCTGCGCACGCGCACACATCATCGATCAACTTGACCACCTCACAATCGACTTACGAAATTCACATTCGTCTAGATATTGATCCTGTACAATTACCGTAACAGCTGGAACCAAGCAAGTTCTGTCATTATGCGGAAACATAGAGAACTGAACCTCAATTCAACTTTGTTTTCATCTGACCGAACCTGTCGTACCTTTGCTGCGGTTGTTTCTCTAATAAGCAGATTGTTACAGATTATGTAAATCTATATAGATATTTAAAAGGACCCGATCTCTGATGAATAGACAGTCGTCGGTTAGGGAGGGCAACAAGCGACTCCCAGACGGCTCACTCCACACCTAGAAACAATGAGTGTAATTGGTGTAATTAGTGAATTATTTGTAATGAGCATTTATAAAGATTTCAACATAGACAATTGGACATAACTACACAGGAGTTTTTAGAAAAAAAGTTAACCTGTCGAAAGTATTAACCAATGAAAGCTGAAATTAAAAAGCTTGCAAACTTCTAGAGTCAAGAGTATAACTGGATGCCATACCTACTATGTTGGTATTTCCGCAATTTTGCATGAATTGCAAACAATGGAACAAGTGGCAGGGCGGTACGCGGCGCGGGTGTTTGGTTTGAATTATTATACTAACTGAACTAGTTATTAGTGCGAATGGTTGCGGAGCTGAACTGGTTTGGTTTGTCAATTTTTCATGAGCCACATTAGTGTCTCGCTAGCTCTGTCTTGTTACATTAATAGAATCGCCTGTACATCACGAGTGACTGTAATTGGAAAGTAACTGGATAATCCTATGCTTCATTCTAAAAATTGTATCTTAGCTCATATCAAGGAGTGAATTAAAAAAATATACTAAATCCCGTTCTTTGTCATTTGTTTTGGATAGTATTTACCACAAGTTTAAAGTAGCACAAACACGGGAAGGTGTTCCTTCCTAAACGGTACCTATACTTTAATGTTTTTTTTATTATAGTATCTTCTTAATATATAGATGTACACTTTGTATAAATAATATTTATCCCAAGTTCTAAGTTATTAAGTTGACAAAAAAATATTTTTCATTTCAGGTACCACATACATTTTTACCCTATTCCTAGAGAACGAATTTTGTAAATTAAATGTTTATTTTTTCACAAAACATTTTCCCGTATTGTAACCGTAGTAAACTGCAGTTATATATATGATTACCTACTTATATCCCATTAGTACCAGATTAGTACTGGATGACATACTGAGGCCGCGGCCGGCAGTAGAACAATCGCCGGTCGGCGCCCGCCTCGTCGCCCGCGCATCGCGTCTCGATCAATTCCTATAGATCCCCAAGTTATGAGCTGTTGCAAATGAATATCTTCTTATATATAAAATTCTCGTGTCACAATGTTAGTTACCTTACTCCTCCGAAACGGCTTTACCGATTTTTACCAAATTTTATATGCATATTCAGTAGGTCTGAGAATCGGTTACTATTTATTTTACATACACCAAGTGATAAGGATGGCGTAAAGATCAAGAAAAACGGAAAGTGCTTTTCCTGTGAGATTATTGACATTTGACAGGACAACGTCTGTCGGGACAGCTAGTATATTCTAAAAAACGTGATATAACGATTAATTTGTTTAAAAATAATATAATAATTTGCACCTACGAGTAGTTGTAGTGTAGATAGAGTCGCTGTATGGTAATACCGCGCTGGCATGAGGGGTCCCGAGCTATATAAAAACGATACTTATGTAAGCGATTTTGTCGCTTGATCTTATACCTTACCTCTGTTTCCTGAGCGCTACAGTATTGCATAAAATCGTTTTCTACACGCAATGCCTCTGTATTTATACGTACATCATTATTTCTCGTTACTGACAGCCGCGATAACCGAGTAAAGATGTTAACTGGCGCCTTCTTGTTATAGATATTGTATAAATAAACAAACGTTTACATTTATGAACTTAGCAGCTCTTGGATTATGTTTTTGTGGCATTTTAGTTGGCTCGTGCCTCGCAATTATTGTCCCGTTGCGGCCGAGAAATGTTGCTTAGCTTTCATAAGCCGTTTGAGTTTTCCCGCTAATGAACCGTTTAGGTTGTCGTGTTTAGTCGTATGTATGTTGTGTAATTACTTATAGTTGTAGGTATATTGAGCAGTGTCGGCCGAATGGGGGTGTTGCGACTACTAATCCAAAGGTAGCTGGTTCGAATCCCGACCGTATTATTATTATAGTATGTATGTATAGACAGTGTACCTACCTCCTATATACCTACAGCTTTTTTTTAAATATATAGTTCAGATTTGTTTTGAGTATAAAAATACCTTATTTAATGTCCCTTTACATAGTTGTAGTAAAATGTAGAGTACCATGGTATTGTCGGTATTTTTCGATTGCTTCTTTAATAAATCAGCAGGTGTGACGTTTGATTAATTCACATAATTGTTCGGCAACACAAATCCGCAGTTAATTGCATTGCTGGTGGATATCGGATATCAGGCTATCGACAGATAGTGCCTGTAAACACGTCGTCTGTATCGCAACAATCTATTTATAATCGCGGGCCGGCTGGACCACTACTGTGTTAAATGTCCGATATTTACGATTACGACCACGAGACGCCGACTCTAGTGATGTTGAGGCAGGGAGTCTATCGATATTGTTTACTTAAAACATTTTTGTTATTTCCTATTTGAAAACCTCTTAAACGAATACTGGATTACATTATAATTTCATTTATATCAACCAACAACTCTTGGTTGATTATTAAATCGGCCACATCAACATAATTTTATCGAAAAAGGGGGATTTCCAATGTACATAAAAAGAGTTGTTGCGAAACGACAAATACAAATGCTTAGGTCGACTATGTGAATATTGTGCATCGAACAGCGGCTCGTTGAAGTCTTTTGTATAAAAAATTGGGTTCTACGACTCGTAGTAGGCCGCGTAGCACCACGGAGCAGTCGGTAGTACACGTTAATTCTTAATGTTAATTAGAATTCGCTATTTATATGATTGGTCGGAGTTATCGACATGATTGTAGGTAAGGCACTAATCTCGGAACGATTAGCGCACCCGCGGACCGGAGGCGCACGTGCGCGCTGGTGAGTAAGCTCCTTGCTACCACATTGAACAGGAACCTTCTTATTCATCAAACCGGTTGAACACAAACTATGAACCTTATTCACAACAACATAAAGCAAAGTTTCCTATGATATGGGGCTCAGACACATGCAAACAAGAAATGGTAAAACTTGGTAACTGCCCGAGTGTCACGCAAACAAAGTCTAAGAAAACACCGCTAGCTGTGTAGGTACCTTCTTAGGTAGTTAGTAGTAATAGTAATAAGCACTCGTAGTAGTATTAGTATGCAATCGCATACTATATACCTACTACTTATCGACTTGGACCTAAAGGCATAGGGTGATTATTGATAAAATCATATATCAAAATTTAAAGTTTTCGTATTATTTAACGTAGATCTAAATATTTATTGTAGAATGGGGTTCCATATTGGTTCTGTCATTGTCATAATATTAAACGTACGAGCATGCATTATTTATAGAGGAACTTACCGATCCATTTACGAGATGAACCCTAGAGCCGCCGGGTGTTTGAAACCGTTACAATTTTTAATTTACACAATGTATCAATACTTCGTATAAAAAATTGTAGGTAGGTACAAAGTTTTGAAGGCGCAGTGTATAGATCCTCACCTGCTCGCACGCACGTGCACATCTGGACAGACGGCTGTGATTGTGACGTCACTATTGCAAAGTACACGAATAAGCAGGAGACGTAAATAGAAAAGTTCACAAAAGGCAATAAAATGTGTGGCAATGTGTGCGGTGATCGTATGTGTCGGTGTGGGTAGTGCGATAGGTACCTGCGTCGCCCATGGCTGCGCAGGAGCATTATCTACATTAGCAACGCTCATCACATCACTGTTCCCGACCACCCCTTCGTTGCGCCTCATGATCGCGCCCTTCTCAATTAATTTTCATTAACCGATATCCATTTACATTCAATAATGAGTTTGAGATGATTCTCCGGTATTTGATTACAACTGCTGTAGGTTAATATAGTTACGTAGGAATAAAATGTTAACGTTTTTATCTGCGACTTGAGATCTTACTCTCTCATTGTGAAACGAAGCAATTAACTAGCTCGATACTGCTATTAATCCCTTAGTGTAGAGTTAATGTTGTTCCTTTGCTTTGTATTATTTTGTCGCGAGATTGTATGTTCGCACTTATTATATTGTAACCAAACCGTTTATTTATTTACGAGTAGTTTCTAACTGTTAGTAGCTTTTGAAAGAGCTTACCTAAATTATGGAGTAAGTTACCAAATCACTTAAAGATTGTTGGTTCATAAAACACATTTATAGTTCAACCCGTTATTATGTTTTGATCCCCTTATTAAAGAACAATAATGAATTTGAATAATAATAGAGAAATAAAAGTGTTCTCATGAGCCAACCGCTTCCCTGATTGCATCGGCTGTTCTCAGGGGAGAGTCATTAGGTATCGACAATATATTCGCTCAACTTAGAAAGGAACCAAATCACACCCATTCATTAAAATATTTAAATTCGAATGCAAAATATACTGTGAAATAATAGCTTTAATCTTTGTGTTTCGTAGAAAATGGCTATAGGTACATATAAACGATATAAAATTACCTGCTAGAGCTTTTAAAAAGAGCCGCAGGTCTAAAACAGTTCGTGTGTAAGTTTTATCGAGTTTTAATGAAATTCTCAGCGTAGCACGAATAGCAATTACCCGCCTCTTTGTCAAGTGCGATAAAGCGGGAACCAGTGCCACACTAAATAAAAGATAGAAAGTGGCTTTATTTTAGTACAAGAATAGATTCAAGGAGCTTGCCGATGCATTTCTAATTTACCGCTAAAATGTTTCGTAGGAACCTACAGTGCTTTACTGACTCATACCAATAAATACAATTTATTAGAATCAATACGATTTAGAAAATATATTACGTTTTTGAAACAGTTTTTAAATGGACTAGGTAATGAGATCCTCGTTTTTTTTAATTCGCTAAAATAAAAATGCATGCATTAATCAAATTATTGGATTTCTGATAAGAGTTGGTATATTACAGTATCCGTAAGTTAGCAAAACCAACAATGTAAAGAATTAAAAAGCTTGAAATTTAAAAAAATACTCTCGTATTGGTATTAGGATAGAGATATAAATTCGTTGTATTAGGATAAGTACAATCAACAGCAAATGTTAATCGACTTTTTTTGGGATTTATCAATTGTTTATAGGATGCTGATAAGCAATAACATATTAACCTGCTCAGGGACCATTTTGAGTAAATCGTGTTTGAAAATTTTGGGTCTACTTTAATTAGTTTGTTCCAGAAATGTCATTAAATATAGAAGAAAATCATATAATGTACTTTAATTATAAGCTAAGCTCAACCTGCATTAAAAAAACACCATTAATAGTTTAGTTATTTTAATAAACTCAAAATTTGTTATGACAAAATGCGCTATTAGTCATTTTATTTTAGTAAACATGTTAAGTTCCATAACATATTTATGCAAAACAAAAAATTGCGGATTCACACTCAATGTCATCTATGTCAAGTAACTTTACGCTATATTGATTAATGCGTTATTAACTTAAATATAACAAATATTATGTGTTATCAATAAAATTAACATGACATTTTTTAATGTTAAGTACAGCAGTTTTATTGAAAACTTACAAAATAGAAATCCACAATGTATGCATGTTTTATTTTTAAATTTAACTAATAATATTGTGGATTTCTATTTTGTAAGTTTTCAATAAAATACTGTACTTAACATTAAGGCCCGGCTCACACCCACACACGTATTTCAATGATTTTCAGGTACCGATTTAAAAACCAGGAATCACAATTGTGAGGATATAATGATACAAAATTACTGATAATATATTCATCTTTAATAGTAGATAATAAAAACTGGCCAGTTCTATACAACATTTTCAAAAAAATACGTTTTTACCGTCGCAAGAACCGCTGAAAATGTCGAAAAATGGGGTCTGGTTAGGTACCAATATCTTTAGACCCACAGCATATTTTTATTTGAAAATAATACGAAATTGTAGATTTTATATTTCTCTATACCGCGTGGCATTATCTTGTTTTCAAATAATTTACTTTTTCATTTATGAACAATATAAAATGCAATAAAACTTATCCATACATTTTTTCCATACAAAACTCACATTCACCTCAAGTCGGCACGTCAGTCAGCGCTCAGACGCGCTCGGGGAAGCACGTCCACGTCACATTTTTCTTCGAATTTAGGGGAAGTCTGACATAACCGGATACTGGGGTAAAATAGTGGACATGCAAAACTAATGATAACATTTGTATAATATATTGCCTTGACGAATTTGGTGCAAGCCACACAGATGAAGGTTAGGTACAATGCATGAGTTGTAAGGGCTGGGCTCATGTACACTGTACAGACTATGAAAGAGTTGGATGATTTTTTTGTAGAAGATGCGTTACATCGAGTTACGTTTCGAAACAGTATGATAATAGTTTACGGTTTTACCTTTTTGCATACGTCGCGTTGGAGCAAAATCGAAATAAGCAGATGTTTCGTATTTGATTGTTATTTTAATAAAAATATTAAATTTCAGAAAAATGTGAACCTGTTTGTGTCCCTAATTAGTCCTACTAAATAAATATAAATAATGATTTGATACATTTCTGTTTTGAAATGAAAGTTCTAAAAAGGTACCATGACCCTTAGTACGGTTTTAACCCGGCCTCCCCTATATTACCAAGCGTGTTTTTTTATACATGGATGGAAAAAATTGATACTTTATCTGAACAAAATGCGAAAAATTACCTGAATTTTCGATTACGAATATAATTTATATTTATTATCTATCTACATTTAATATTATAAATCTGATTTGTTTGTGCGGATGTTAGGTATGTTTGGATGTTTGAACCTCAATCAGACTTAAACGACTAAACGGATGAAATTGAAATTTGCTGTCGATGTAAATATACCCCTAGCTTATAAATATGCTATTTTTAATTTAAAAACATCCCCAAAACTATAAAAAGACTCCGAGTGCTGGTGTGCAACAAATCTAGCATTAATCAATTTTGACGACTGATGAATGACTGACGAATGATACGATACGCATTGAACCAAAAATGTTGAACCTTCTAAAAAGGTCGGTATTTGTTATTATCAAGGCAAGGTTTATCTGGGGGCACGGTAGTGCCCCCGCCAAGTTAAGCAAAAAAGCGGCACAGTCGTATCATCCTTTTCTCGAAACAGTTCAGGTCATTTTTTGGACAGACAGACAGACATTGAAATCTCACAACTTTTTACGATAGAAGAACTGAGTTGCGTTGCGAGAATTGGCTTTTTATTTTAATTTTTACAAGTTGTTTTTGATGGCATATACTTAAGTTGTACATGATGCAAATAATTAAATATTAAAAAAATAATAAAGTGTCCTGAAAAATTGTTTAATTCGAAATACTGAAAGTGCTCTTTAGTGTTTCGTAGTTTACAAAAAACCCTTATAGTTTTGCCATTTCCGTCCATTCGTCCGCAGCTTAGCTCAGATACTCTTAATACTAGAAAGCTGTAATTTGGCATGAATATACTAGTCACGCCGACAATGTGGTAGAAATAAATATATATTTTCAGATGTTTTTTTTTTCTCGCATACTCTTCCATGTCTTTGGATAGGTCTTAAAAAGTATTGCGGGTTTGTGATGTCATTTAGTATAAATACAATGGAAAATATTAATTTGTAAAAAGAGCAGCTGGTCATCTCTTTTTCTGGAAAGAAAATATTATGGAAGATTATTTAGTAAAATTTTACAATATCTGTTTAATTCCAGAACTTGTTGACCCTCGCTACGCGCTGTCTATGGATCTTCGAGATCATAGCTCGCACACAATATTCAAAAGCATACCTACATATTTTATCAGTATTTCACTTTCAAAACTTTCTGTGAGTGGTACTCGAAACGTTGACGGTGCCGTCATCGATTTTAGATGACAATAAGTTTTTTTATTAAAAATATATTTTTTAAATCAAGCTTTTGTAAATTCTTGTGCTCTAGTTCTCGTCAAGATAAAAATAACGAGCCCAAACGCGACGTGGTTATGTTGTGTAGTTGAGGAGTTCCGATGGCTACATCCGACCTCCATCATCAGACCAGGTATATAGATATGCAAAGTTTTGCCTCAATTCGACTATTTAGTTTAAGAGTTCCGTTGAACAGCTCCTGACTCCATCATCAGATCAGCTCGCTGTCACCATATTATGTATGCAAAATTTCAGCTCAATCGATTGGGGATAACTGCTTAAAATTAAGTTGCAAGATTACACCTTATCAAACATAGATACATAAATGTGTACATAAACTGCAAGTTAAATAAGAGCTTATAAAAAAACGATACTTACCGTTTTGTCATAATGTATTTTATTAGTAGGTATAGGTACCTAACAAATATTTTTTGCACAGTCAAATATTAGTAACTGTGTAGTAGCACTTTACGATTTGTAACCTGTCTTATAATATATATTAATTTTTTCTATATTTATTTTCTTTTTGTCAAGTGCAACCTATAAAATTATTAAGTACATACCTACCTATACAAATATGACATACCTATTGCACCAAATATTTTCAAGTATCAAGGCTAGTTATTTAGTCTTGGTAAATGAAGTGTGAAGTAGCTTCAATGTGTGCGTTTGCACTATTCGTAGTGTGCGGCCACAGAATACGGAAAAGTACAAAAAATGCGAGCTGTCATATTTGAAACAGCCACCATAACATTAAATTACAACTTGAACGAGTTTAGTTAATTAATATTTTTGTAGTTTTTGATACCAAACGTTGTTGACACACTCGAAAACAAACACAAACTAATTTCGCAATAACCGCTCGAGTCCCTTAACTTGTTATGACTTTAAACAGATGGTGCTGTACTTGTTTGAAAAATCTTCTAAGGAACTAAGTATCATAATGCAAAATGTTGTACCCGAAGTACTGTTTTCGGGATAAGAATTTTAGGCATTTTTTACGTATTTAAATCGTTTAACCAAGTTAAAACCTTATTGCAAAATGTCCTATAACTACTAAAGAAGCGTCCAGCATTAAAATCTTATTTTTCACATTTTTGTGGCTGATAAGCAATAACATGTTATGTTATTGCTTATCAGCATCCTATAGGCTTGTGATTGTTTTGCATTAAGTAAAAAGTTGCCAGTTTTGATTCATGTTTTTCGAATTTATTTGATCATCATTTACTTTTTATGCTGACTTTATCTATATATAGACAAAGGATGTTACTCAGAACTACCAATAATAGTAAATAGACAATGCTTAACTGTATTAAATACGTAGGGATGACCGATTCTGGAAAATTATAACACTGATAAAAAGCTCACCTGAGTAAGCAACACAATCGCAAATGCGACGTGGGATAGTATTTCACACTACCACGGGTAAAACCGCGGGGCGTAGCTAGTTAAGTAGTAATAAAACTTTTATTTAAGGTATCCACCCACAAATTGATTGATTGGTTGATTGGTTGATTCACATCACAAACTGATTAAAAGTCCGAGAGACCTGTTAGGAGGATAGCTTTTTTGTGGTCAAGGAATGTATTTGTATTTTGTGGTGGGTTACTCTAAGAAAAGAATTCTCTATTTAACCGCTGAACAAATTCAATGGGTCGCAAAGAAAATAACGTAGTCGCGCACGTTCCACTAGTAGGTACTATATTATAAAAGAAGATTACTTCGACAAAGCGCGAAAGTGCACACTCGAAGGCTCGGACTGGCAGCGCGGCGTTTGCGATAAACAGCGCCAAGTTAGCACTAAGTGAGCCCCGATAGCGCTGACGAGTCAATCGCGCCCACGCATCCTGTCGCCGTCGCTGTTACAAACCTTTCCTGATACTGCCCATTACAATGACTTATTGTTGAGGAATAAAGAAGCAAGAAAGATGGAATTTTCTTCAAATTCGTAGTTCTTTGGAGGCGTCAAGCGGTAGAGGATACTAGGTAAAAGCTCCAGGTTGAAATCTCACTAATTCTGATAGTTTCGGTGTTATATGTCACTACAAAGATTGTCTCGTAGAGTTGTGGCTCTATTGAAACGTAGGTAGGTCTAAAAGTACTACCTACTGACGGACTTGTTAGTGAACTAACTAACTAAGATAATATTATTTCGTACGTTCAAGGATAACCAAACTGCTAAATCTACGAGTTGTTCCCATGTGAATCCCTCTGTGGCACTAAATTATTGAGTGCCTTTTAAGATATTCTTTAACTCTTAGTTAGCACAAAAGAGAAATGCAATCGCGATTACACGTTGAATGCGCTTATGGTGGCAAAGGAGCCGCCGGGCCGGCGTAGGAGCCCTAATGCAGTGTCTATGTACGCGGATAGCCGCCAGCTATCGCGCCGCCTGCTCCGACCACGCCACTACTCACGCAGAATTACAATCGATAACACACAACAAGATGTTCAAAGGTCTCATTTAAAAGCCTCAATGATCAAAACCGCTTGCGAAAACGTAGGTACCTACCCATTTTTATAAAACCCTTAAAACCTACCTAATAAACTGTTCCTTTTGATCTGACTAAATGCTCTGGCATCGTATCTAATTAAAGCTAAGACAATTACATTATGAAAAGATTTCATCGTCGTTTCACAACAATGATAGGCAAAGTATTGTGCGGTATTGTGTAGAAATGGGTACCTATAGTATTTATTAATTGAAATCCGAGTGCAGCGTGGCGTGTGGCAATATCGCAAGCGAGCCACAATTATCTCGTCACAGTTCCGAGATCAATCAAACCATATCGCGTTATGTGGGTCATTAATTACTGTAAACAGTAATTACTTTAATTATTCCTGACAGTCTTTGTGTGAAGTCGTGAAGTCGCCGCACGCCGCTGAAGGTCGGTGCGGTGTCTATTACAAAGAGGATTTGAGAAAGGCGATCATGCTGCTGCCCTCAAGTTCCGACATAAAGATATCTCAAAAATATTGCAAATTACAATATAGGTAACCTACTGAATAAACTGCAATGAGAACGCTTAAGAACCCTTAGGTACTTATAACATACTTCTCACTTTTCAGTTTTTCTTTCAAAGGCGTAGATAGTTATTCCTATAAATACCTATGTTCAAGAAGTTCTTGAATCTTTTGAATTTTTTTTATATAAAGGCTCATCCTAGCTCATCCTATCCCAGCTGCAGTTTTTTAAACATGTAATGCGTGTTAATTCATTTCAAAATTCGAAGATTATGAATAATTTTTCTTGGGCATCGTTTTTTATTAGGAAAATATTTGCAAAACTCGACTTCTTCATTTTAAAGATTGCATCTGTTATATTATCATATGGTTAGGGTTATTAGATAATGAGTCATAGTTTACAGGAAAACAGTTGGTTTTTTACGTCAATATCATACCTACTGAGTGAAATAAGATGATTTTATGCAGTAAGTTTTCTGGTACGGAATCTTTATTGCGAGAGCGCGACTCGCATAATTGACCTGTGTATTTTTAGTACTTTACGATAGATTTTTTTTATTTAAGCCTTGTTGGCCGAGTGGTATATACCTCGACTTTCAATCTGAAGGTCGTGGGTTCGAATCCCGGCGTGCATCAATGGATTTTTCTGTTCGAAAATTTATATGTGCATCAAAAACACGTGTTTACAACGATGAAGGAAAACATCGTGAGGAAACCAGTTAGTATTCTTGTAAGCGGCGATGGGCTTGCAACCTGTCACGTATGGAATGCTTACTATTGCAAAATGTGGGCACGTGCCAAATATAATGTTTGGACGTGCCTCTGACTACACCCGTACATCACCGTACTCTGACCCCACAAGTCCCCACATCTTCTAAGGATCTAAGCGTCTGAAGATCTGACATGACGTCTACCGTACTTGGGGATTACAGTCGTGATCCTATTTTTTATTTTTTTATTTTTTTATTTTTTTATTTTTTTATTTATTTATTTATTTATTTATTCATTACTAAAAACCACCCAGGGTTTATCGCCGAAAGATCTGTTGTTATTTCAAACATGAGTCTTTATCGACTTTGTGGCTATTGTTGCTATTGTTACAACAATAGTAGGTAACTAATGGATAAACTTTTTATAAAATCTTAAAGTTTCCTAACGGATTTTTATGATATTGGTTTCTAAGACTGATCGATGAAGCGATCAGCCAAATTACCTATCTGAGAGCTGAAAAATAATCCAATATTTATAATAAACTTTTAAAAATATAATACTTACCTGTATAATTTAGGGTTCCAATGAGTTTTTACCGTCTGCGGAAAGAAGCTTTTTTATTCAGCAATATGCTCCTGCGGCAAATTGTTTAAGGCTTTTTATTTTAGCGAGTAAACAATAAATTGCTACCCTTGAGATAATAGAGGTGGTCGAATAACCATAACAAGGTGTTAAGTTTCGTGTTTTATGACTGAAATCAAATTGCCTAACCAAAAAAGATTTTTTTCACGCCATTAAACATCGTTAATCCTTGGTAATGGATGGTTAGAGGAAGTGTTGCGTTTCTAATACTTACCTTATTAAAAACACAATATAGTTAAGTACTGAGAAAAAAAAAACAAATTTTTTGAAAAAATAAAAACATTATTATTTCTCATTGACAATTGTTAATTAGTTATTACTCAGTGGATTACCTACTTAGCTATAGTGTGTGATGGTAATGCGTGCATGTTTCATTGGATGCTGTCAGCATCAGCTCGTCAGGTGATCTCCGTGACTCAACAGTTACACTAACGAACCGGTGTCTGCGCCTGCGCGGTGCGGCGCGTGCTTCATTGTCTCCCATTATCTATCATTATCTCGCTTAGCCTACATATAGACGTATTCAATAATGCATGTACGCAATATCAAATGTAAAACAATAAACTTTTAATAAAGAGAATGCTTACCGCAACTTCTTGTATTGAACCGGATTAATAGGTTGTGCAACTCAATAGCTGTATCATAAAAGGTTGCCGAGCGCTCCTATGGGTCAATGTTACACTGATTTGTCTTTTTGTTTGAAGGAGTTATAATTACGCAAATCATTCTGATTAAGATTGTCACGAATACGAACTTTAATTATAAGCGGAGATAAGTAGCTAAGTGATGGGAACTTACAAGCGACTTTGGACACGCGCCAAAGGATTGGATTGGCTCACTCGTTTAAGACATTAATTTGTGCCCTTAAAATTGTAATCTTATCACATGTTTTCCTTTAAAGTCTTACTTAGCTGTAAATGGCTCGTTTCTGAGATTGTAGAGACGGTTCGCTCTATAGGTATCTCGGTTGGATACAGTGGCTGTACAAGGCCCGCAGCAGGTGGAAATAAATCACAGACAAAGATTACAGATACTCACCTAGCTGGCCGCTAAACGTTTACGGCCCATGATTAATTCCATTATGTTCACTTTACGATACTTATCAACAGTTATTATGTTTCATTAGCGTTGTAAACTATCTGTGTGTCGGAACGATCCATCAAGGTGTTAAATAGAATCGGCGGTTTCGGCTATGAGGCTCATCGAGTCTATTTATTAAACGTCGAACTGTAGCACCTGCCATATCGATCCAATCGTAACGTATGAGGTGTCAGCATATTCACCGCTTCGGTAAATCATCACGATGGCTACAGGATGCTCTGGTTTGGTGATCTACGTATAAAAGATACAGTTGGTAAATAAGTGCACATTTCATTAAAACATACCACCCACACGTTAATAACAAATTAAACGTTGGAAAGTAGGCAACTTTTACTTATAACTGTGAATTATTCCACCAATTAATTAGAAGTAGAAATATAATTTAACTGAAAGAAACAACCTTTAAAACTGAAAATCATTCCTTTATTTGACAAAATCAAAATGAACAAATTAACAACCACGTTAATTTTAATTCAAGCAACGATGACTTCCAAATAAACCACGCTTACTATTCAACAAAATATAAGTTATCGAATTAGTAATGCGACTTACTGCAAATTGCATCGACCATCACCTACACACAACCAGACTCTAATCCGTAAAAGACATGCCATCAAAAAACATAACTTGTAAAAAAAGCTAAGTCTCGCAACGCAACTCACTTCTTCTACCTACCGTAAAAAGTTGTGAGATCCATGTAATACCAAGTCGGTTAATTTATTCAGTCCCTACTTTAAGGGTCCTTCTGACTTATGTTATTACGTAATTAGCTAACCTTTACGTAATAACTTAAGACGCTGCCAGTCGACGATTATTTTTGTTCGAAACGAAAAAAGAAATACTTGTGAACAAGCCACATCTCCTATTTTATAATGTACTAGCTGTACCCTGCGGTTTCACTCGCGTATAACTTGAAGAAATAGGAACTTTTTAGCGTATTGCCTATAGCAGACCCGCGACAGAAAAAAAATAATCCTGTCAAAATTTTAATAATCGCATAGAGTAACGCACGTTGCTATGAAGACTAATGTCAGATTTTGCACACCAGATCCATCTATACCAAAATCATACCTTTTGTGCGTTTTGTTTACCATTTTGGGAATGTTTTTCTTATTTTAAAGTAGTCTATAATTTATTCGAGCATTATACCTACATCTACAGCAAATTTCTTTTTAATCCGTTTTGTTGTTTTGGCCTGATTGAGGCATAAACATACGAACAAACTCACAAACTTTCGCATTTATAATATTAGTAGGAAGAAGGACTAACTGGATTTTATTTCTTACAAAAAATCTCTTGATGCACGCTGGGATTCGAACCCACGACCTTAAAATTAAAAGTCGAGGTACCTCCTACTCGACCAACACCGCTTACTACACTTTTATTTATTTAGCTATTTAAAAAAAAACAAATTGACCATTTTATAAAAAAATTAAACATTTTTATTGGGTCAACCCTAAGGTAATTTAATACTGGCAGACGTCATCGCCCGCTGTGCACTTGAAACGCCGTTGAGTCAAAGCAGTTAAGCTCATATTTCCTTGTGTCGTTTGACATCTAGAAAGTTTAGGTAAATAAAGCGTAGGTATTTGTCGTTCTGCGGTGAAGTGATGTATCTGTTACGTAGTAACATTATTAGTAATCCGCGGCGATGTCAGCACGGCGCGTATCGCGATTTCGCGCCAAAATTTGGGATAGTCACGCCCATTATAGAGTTTATTTTTATTTAAAGAGCGCCTTAAGGGGGGCTCCCATACAACAAACGTGATTTTTGCATTCTAGCGCCATCTAGTTTCATTTGATGTTACTGAGTTATTATAGGTACTTTTCGCGGTCTCATGCGACCGCTCGGGGTTTGAGAGGTAAACCAATGATGAAAGATGTTTGCAATTCCGCTGGCAGGTGGCGCTATTTTACCACTATCGGTAAAGTATGTCGGTAAATAGGTGGTAGGTACTTTACTAAAAACTAAAAAAAAGTTTAAAATTGTATGAAGCTCGCGCTCGGACGCCCCGCCTTTTTATACCTTCGGCCGCGAGACGCGTCGAGCGCGGCGACCGATTCTCGAACGTTCGCGACCGGCCGCACTGCGCGCTTGACGCATGCTTGACGCCTAGCTGCTAGGCCGGTCGCGAACGTTCGAGAATGTTCGTTTTACGAAGCTACTCGCTAGGTGACTCGCTAGCCTCCTAGGCGCTAAGCAAGCCGCCTGCCTGAGCGTCCGCGACCTTAAATACAAAAATAATCCTTATAGCATGATTCAGTATTCACGCGCGATGGCTTATTATTAGCGTATTTCATGTATAACTTTGGTGTTTCTATACCGATTTCTATGATTCTTTTTTATGGAATAGTTAATAATGTAAACTTTTTTAATTAGGGATGACTGAGAGTGTTATAAACGTAAGAGTAGACACATATAATCAGAAAGCTTCGAACTGCTAAGCTATCGGGAGTTACACGTGTTATTGTGAGTCAACCATAAAAGATAGACATATGCTGTCGTGGGATATTTTTTATATAATTTTAAGGAGAACATTTCCGTCATACATGATTTCTGTGTAGCTTTAACCAATAAGGTTGTACACGCGACGGAAGCTTAAGAAATGCAGTAACTACTCCCGTTTTCCCAACATTTCCCTTCACTGCTCTGCTCCTATTGATTGTAGCGTGATGAAAAGTATACTATAACCAGCTCAGGAGTATGAAAAATAATTGTACCAAGTTTCATTAAAATCCGTCCAGTAGTTTTTGTTTCTATAACGGTTATACAGACAGACAGACAGACAGACAGACAGACAGACAGACAGACAAAAAATTTACTGATTGCATTTTTGGCATCAGTATCGATCCCTAATCATCCCCTGATAGTTATTTTGGAAATATATTTCATGTACAGAATTGACCTCTCTACAGATTTATTATAAGTATAGATAGTATATGTGAATAAAGATGTACCCATCTTTAATCACTTCGATAAATAATCCTACCGACCGCTGCAATGATGACAAACACAGGTCCGCGCGTGGTCCGCCTTAGCTTTTCGAATAAATTAATGGTATAAATTATGTATAATTACTTATCAAAAATCTATCCTAATAGAAATCTAGATCTACATATTACCTATCTTTAACAATAAATCACAAGTTGATTTTAATAGTAGGTATATAAAATATTTCGATCATAAATTCTAAAACGTATCATTTTGAAATAATATTTTTATCGTGAAAAGTTTCTGCTATTATGTTTTCAGCTTAATATAAATCTAGGTAGGAACCTGAAGTAATATACTTATAAAAATAGGAGATGTGGCTTGTTCAGAAGTATTTCTTTTTGCGTTTCGAAAAAGAGCAATCAGCGACTGACAGCCTCTTAAGACAGAAGGACCCTTAAAGTAGGGACTGAATAAATTAACCGACTTGGTATTACATGGATCTCACAACTTTTTACGGTAGAAGAACTGAGTTGCGTTGAGAGACTTGGCTTTTTTTACAAGTTATGTTTTTTGATGGCATCTCATTTATTTTTGTAGCCCTACTTTTTAGGGTTCCGTACCTAAAGAGTAAAAACGGAACCCTGTTACTAATACTCCACTGTCCGTTCGTCCGTCTGTCCATCTGTACGTCTGTCCGTCTGTCTGTCTGTCGGTCTGTCGGTCTGTCGGTCTGTCGGTCTGTCGGTCTGTCGGTCTGTCGGTCTGTCGGTCTGTCGGTCTGTCGGTCTGTCGGTCTGTCGGTCTGTCGGTCTATCGGTCTGTCGGTCTGTCGGTCTGTCTGTCCGTCTGTCTATCACAGGGCTGTATCTCATGAACCATGATAGCTAGACAGTTGAAATTTTCACAGATGATGTATTTCTGTTGCCGCTATAACAACAAATACTAAAAACAGAATAAAATAAATATTTAAGTGGGGCTCCCATACAACAAACGTGATTTATAGATAATGGTACGGAACTCGACGTGCGCGAGTCCGACTCGCACTTGGCAGATTTATTTTAGGATTTTTACTTAAACACTAATTGTGTTTCAAATTTGAAGCTTCTATGTCTGCTAGAAGTGCCTTAAACTTTTGATGATCGGTCAGTCAGTCAGTGAGTGAGTGAGTGAGTGAGTGAGTGACAAAATAGGAAACTTTGACTAGTTATAATTCTTAATCTACTGGTTCAAATTTAATGAAATTTGAAATATACCGTGTTTATCTACTGACTGCTTGGTTACTGAAAATTCAGGCTTCTAGTTTTATCCACAACGAAGTTATAGGGGGTCGAAAATGGCCTGAACTGCTTCGAGAAAAGGATGGTACAGCCGTGCAGCTTTATTGCTTGACTTGGCGGGGGCACTGCCGTGCCCCCAGATACCAAGCCAAAATCACCAGAGTGCGCATGTGCCTCGATATATTTTATTGTCAGATCAAATTCAAATTGAAATTCAAAGGGCATTTATTTCAATAATATTATAAGGATCACTTTGAAACGTCTTAGGAGCTAGATGAAGCTACGCCTGCTCCTCGAGACCAAGCCTAGAAGAATCAGGCAACAAACACGGCTTGGGGCCTATCATTTTTTTCAATGATCCTTTCCTTAATGCTATTTAGAGCTCCAATGTGGTGCCGATCGAACAAGGTGAAGGCTCAAACAAGAATAATAATTAAAAGTGCTAACCAATTACTTACAACAATAAAAATTGAACTGATTGAACTAAAGAGCTTCAGCACAAGTTCTTGAGGCATGAAATAACTATTTGATGATGTCACAATTTACAATAAGTTCGCAAGGAGTATTTATGCTCAATAATTCACAAAGAGTATCTATGCTAATAATACTTTCAAGATTTTCACTTATTCCTGTAGGTTTGTAGAAGGGATTAAATGTTTTTGTAGATGTTTCAGACTTATTTAAAACCTCCCTCTGTATAACTTCAACAGCGCTATCATGACGCGATGAAATGTTGATTTAACAGACGTTGATATTCAAATACATAAGTATAAACTATAAAGCACAACCATATAACCGATTTTGTTGTTTTAACTGTTTCTCGAGTGTATTATGCTAGTAAACTATGAACAATTAGGTAGGTATCTATTAGTTAAATCATTGTTGGTGACCTTAATAATTTTGTTTCTCGCGTCTGTTAAAATCATGCTTGCATTACTTTTCAGGGGGATCGTGGACAAAAATTGAGATAAATAAACTATATTATTTATAGATCTGATTAAAGATTAAAGTAGATACGAACCTAAATATTAAATATGTGGTTAATTTAGTGTAAAAACAACCAACTCAAAACATCAGTCAGTGGGTGCAGTTAGATCCGGGAGCTTTTATGGTCCATCAACGACTTCGACATTTGAAAGCCTTCGCAAATAATTGGTCCAGTATTAATCTGCTTTCAACCTCCCGAGTAAACGATGAACCGAAAACGTTAGTCACGATCGAGAGATTAATAATTTGTTTTTATGCGATGTCGCTGTCGTTATCGAGACGAGCGACGTGCCTTTTTCACAACGCGCTATATACCGGTACCGAGGAAGGAGGCTAAGTTCACCATCACGACGTTGCTACTCAACTTTCGACTGCGACTGTCGATTAAAAATCACTTGCGACAATACTGGGTTGATCAATGTAGCCCTTGGCATTTGTGATATATCTATCTATAGTTGTTGCTCTATTACTTATACAAGTATAACAGTTTTTTCGCGACATTTTAATTAAATGCGAAAGCTTGTGAGGATGTTTGTATGTTTGATAGTCAATTAGGCTTAAACGACAAAACGGATTAGGAAGAAAATTGCTGTTGTATGTAGATAAAAATCTGAATAAAAAATAGGGGTACTTATAATCCGCCTAACAACCCCTAAATAATAAAAAAACGCAAAAAGCATAATTTTGGTATTAGATGGCGGCGCTGGTGTGCAAAAAATCTGACATCACAGACTAAAAACATTCAGTCGTTATAGCAACGATGTTTTGACTGATTAATGATATGCATTCTTCCAAAATTCGTAATTTATTTTATCAGTAGGTAAACAAGTTTTATAGGAAAAAAATTGGAAGTTGCCTGAAACTGCTTTTTTATATGCGATTATTGAAATTTGGCAGGACGTATGTCAATGATCAGCTAGTTACATATACAAATATAAAACAGTATTTTACGCGACATTTTAATGATATGAAAATAAATGAAAACAGATTTCCAGAATTTAGAATCCCAGTTGGCATTCCTGTTAAATCTGCAACGTGAAAGTATTTTCTGTCGTAACAACCGTAAAACGAGTAGCATCTTCTTAATAAGCTTAACATGAGAACGGGTTGAGACGACCGCACGTGGATAGCCGTCGCGGTCGGCACATCAAAGCAAACACTCGTTTAAGCCAATTGTGCGTGCCAGCGCGCGCGCAACTACAACGTGTAATTATACGGTTAGAGGGTGCACCCCCGCAATCCCTCAGCGCCCCATCACCGCTGATAAAAAACCACCATCTGTTGAACCACGACCGGGATAACGCCCGCTGGGTCAGTAATTGACCGCCGACACACTGTTTTCTAAATTAACATTTTTTCCTATTCCAAACTGTTACGAAAGAGTAAATAACTAGCTGAATAGGTTAATGGGCAATTTATATATATTTAAATATCAATAACGAAATATTTGATGTCATCATTAAAAGCTAATCTCCACATAAGATTTCTGAATTAGATTAATGAATCCGGATTACATTTTTGGTATTTGGCTCTTTGGTAACTTCTGAAATGAAGTAAAAAGAAAACTCTATTGGTGGCTGAAAAAACAGTATTTACAATAATGGTAGGTATAAAGAAACGTGAAATCTAAAACGTAAGAAAAAAGGAAGGATTCTCTCCGCGACCCTTAAAAATATAGTACAACAAAGGATTCCAAATTCGGTAACTGAAAAAATATCATAAATCAATGCATAAACCTATAATACGAATCCTCTAAATAAATAAATGCAGTGGACGCCTATTATTATTTCTGTTTTAAAATAATAAATAATAATATGATTTGGAAACAAATGTAGTTTTATTCAAACAAAAAATATTGTGGCTCCTTAATATATTAATAGCGTAATTTAAATCAATTTCCGCCTCGGCACGGGTTAACCCTTTAAGAGGGCGTTACAAGCATTTATTATTTCATAATAGTGTGTAATCGAGTTTTGATCTTGTCTAGCACCAGCTGGAACCGAGATGATTTGTATATCTTCCACCTTGATACAGGTTATGAACCGTGTTAATTATGAAATGGTCCTCTTTGATGCGGCTATCACAGTGAATGCATACAAGTAGGTACCCTCAGAATGAGGAGCGCATTTAAGAAAGCATTTATATTTGATACGTGTAACACCGGTGTAGGCGTTCGTCACGATTTATTTATTTATGGTGCATAATTATTATGTTATACTACCGTAATAAAATTAAGTGTTAGATAATAAAACATGTATAAGGTCAACTCACTCACCTCGCAGCTTGTATTGTCAACAAGCTATCGAAATGTTATAAACAATAATTTCATTTTGAAACTGAAGAAAAAATCCACCCCTAGCAGTTTAAGTAGATTAAGAGTTTTGATGACCGTTACCTATTATACCTACTCGAAAGTTATTGCGGAAATAATTTTGGAAAGGCCTAATGGTTGAACTGAATATTTCTTCAGTTAAAAATAAGAAAAGTATAGCAATTGAAACCGACTTCTCCAACAAAACTTTTACACCTTGTTTACTAAAGCATTATCCCGGAAATTAACAAACCACATGGTGACAAACATTTTTTAAACTCATTTAACTTTACAGTTTAACTATAACATCCTTTCTGCTGGTGTCGTGTGAACCGACAGCATCCTGCTCTCCTACAATGACGTTATAGGGTAATTTAAATCAGGTGTGCTTGTGCTAGGCATTGTGGATAGTACGGTGCAGACATTCTCGTAGCTAGTGTTTGTACCACGTGCGAGCAATCAACAATGCTGTTGTTGCCTTTCCATTGTTCCGGTAGGCAGTAAAGCACCGCACCTCCAGACGCGGCTGTGGCGCAGGTGGCGCGCAGATCCTTGCAACAAATGAACTCCCGATTGTTTTCGCTTTACGGTTATTACTCAAGATTTTACAACGTCGTCTGCAAGTAGGCACATGTTTGTGAGAATATTATTGTGGGAATTTCGTTGTTTTCTGCATCTGTCACATGCTAATTATACTTTAAATCGTGCCGAACTTTTATCTTATTTATATCACCAAACGACCTAACAATATTTTGAAGATGACACGTTATGAACCAAAGAGACCAGTCACAACTATGAACCATCTATTACTTATTATCGAACCATCAATCATGGTAAGGTCAAACCTGCGCGCAGAAACAAAGCGGTCAATACTATCAGTTTTTGTGGAATTAATTTTTAATGAAGTTTAGTTTCCGACCTACGTTGGTGGGCGCCGCAGTGCGAGTGACTCGTAGCATCGGATTATTTCGACGGACTATTTATAATGTGTGGCTCAAAGACGCGGATCGCGGACGATGGAATCTGCTCCTTTGTCATTGGAACAACCTGTTCTCTCGGCTCGGAACTCACAGAGAGCACAATGTATTGTAACGGGCCACCTGATTAACCGCCATTCCATCCGGGCTATGCAGATATCGGCCGCCAGCCGCGCAGCGCGCCCCGTCGATCACTGATCATTATTAATTTCAAATGATAGATTGCTTTTATGTCGTTAATGCCTTATTATGATACAGATAAGAGCATCAAGGTTACTGAACTTTCTATAGCTTAGGCGGAGTCATAATAGTAATATTCATAGCCAAAGCCGATGCTGCTTAGATCGATTAAGCAGTGTGGGAACGGAGCTCACAAGTGCGCGAGTCTAAATATTTTTTTTGTTGGATCATACTTACCTACTCGTATAACCATAACCGGTGGGGTTTATATTTATCTTCTTTCGGGTGTTTTTGTCAGGAGTTTTTCTGATTGCCTCTTTAGCAGGTGGAGAGCAAACAAATTTCACAGGAACATACGAACATATTTTAAATAAAAATTGGTGAACAATACCAAATGTGATGTTTGCATTTACCTCTGACTTACCCCTTTAGACATCTTTAAGGATCTAAACGCCTGGAGATCTGAGAGGATGTTTACCGTACATTACCGTTCATTTTTTAGAGTTCCGTACCCAAAGGGTAAAATCGGAACCCTATTACTAAGACTTCGCTGTCCGTCTGTCTGTCTGTCTGTCTGTCACAGGGCTGTATCTCATGAACATGATAGCTAGACAGGTGAAATTTTCACAGATTATGTATTTCTGTTGCTGCTCTAACAACAAATACTAAAAACAGAATAAAATCAATATTTAAGGGGCTCCCATACAACAAACATGATTTTTTTGCCGTTTTTATAGATAATGGTACGGAACCCTTCGTGCGCGAGTCCGACTCGCACTTGGCCGGTTTTTCAATAGCTCTTGAAAACAAGTTCCTAGTTAATCTATTCAGACATTCATACTTTTTAGTAAATCAGAGCTTCACTGAACTAGGACCAGACGGACCTGTCCCCGACGAACAGGAGACGGAATCACGCAGTAGTCCCATTCCATCAGTAAGTGATCTTGTAAAAAACGGGCACCTTTCGCAACATCCGTTGTTAATTCTCACGAGACAGGTAGCTGGCTTCCGTCGAATCTTTTATTTAAATCATAAACTGGGATAATTATTACAATATGCTCCTGTATATTCATTGTTAAAAACTAAGTTACTGTTATAGAGTTTTTTCAACGAGTCTTTTATTTTGATTTAATTTGAAGCAATGAAAGGATTATTAAATAAGGGTTCCGTAACTCAAACGAAAAAATCTAAACCCATTAAGGTTCACTGTATCTCGTTTTCGTGGTGCTTTTATAACATTTTGATCAAATACCTTGAGTTTTTTTACTCCATTTTTTGCAGGGTTAATAAAAAAAGCCCCCTTCAAGATTTTTTGATGTAGGTACTTTGTGGATTTTTTTACGTTAATTTAAAAGCAGAGCTGCTTTAATGGATTTTTGGTGTTGACATTGTGTGTAAAATTTTGATATAATTGTAGTTGTAATAACAAATAACAGAGGACAAAACACTGTAAAAAAGTTATATAAATATTGATAATAATAATAATAATAGTTATTTATTGATAATCATAATTATAGGTCAAACATTATTGTTATACATAAGATATGATACTTAAGTAACATTTTTCATATCACAGATAAATTAAATTACAATCATTATACATTTGCATTAATACTTATTGTCAATGAATTCCTCATAACTGTAGAAGGTTCGCTCGATAAGCCAGCGTTTCAGTTTTCTTTTAAACTCAACCAAGTTGGCTGCCTCTGTGACGCTATCAGGAAGATTGTTGAATACAGATGGACCCATAATATGTGTCAGCTTTGATGATTTCGTAAGTGTTCGCGACAACGACTTGAGTTTATTCCTATTCCGAGTGTGGTGTGCGTGCAAGTCGCCGTGCCTTACATAAACCCCTAGGTTAGTTTTCACGTAGACGGCCACTTGGTAAATGACCATTCCGGGCAGCGTAAGAATACCCAAGCTCTTGAAGTACGGTCTTGCGCTTTCATCGCTCCGGATGCCCACGATTGCTCTTACGGCCCTTTTTTGCATTCTGAACGCGAGCTCCCAGTCTTGATGGACATCATCACATCTAGCTCCAAACTAAGCAAAGCTTGTACTGGTAGAATATATATATATACTTTTTTTTAAATTACAGTAGTTACTGTAGTTAAATTACAGTATATGTAGGTAGTAGTAGGTAGTATATGTACATATCATACATTATAACACCCAGAAACAGAACAAACATCTATGTTCATCACACAAATATTTGTCCTGGGTGGGGATCGAACCCACAACCTACAGCGCAGAAGGAATCAGAACCATCAGAACCTACAGCCCAACTGAGCTGTGAGGCCAGTCAAATGATGAAATTTACGTTCTGGTACGGATCCTTGATTATGCGAGCCTGACTCGCACTTAACCGATTTATTTTATTTTTAACTTATAGTTCTAAACTTAACTTATATCCAACTTCTTAACTTATATCTAGGTCTTTGATCCAACTGGTTCCATACAGTTCGTAGATATAAATATGTATAATTAGTATTTATTTCATTTATTTAATATCGTATACTACAGCTAAAGTTAAAAATAAAGAATTTAAATAAAGGCGTGAGAAAACATTTATAATAAGCATTACTAAAATTACATTGTAACCTAACTGCAACCAACAAAAGTGGTACAAATATTCACATAAAGAATTTTATAATAAATTTAAATATTTAGTGGGTTTTATGCGGATGTAGTGTAAGTTATGTAAAATATTTTGCATGGTTAATTCAAGAGGTAGTTCAACTAGTTATGAAGTTTAAAAGTCAGATTCGCACAAAAATACATAGCTTATACTCGTACATTAACCCTACAAGTTGGAACGCAGCAATGCTGCTTGGCGGCAGAAATAGGTATTACTTCCCTGGAGAACCCCTTCACTAAATAAATAAATATTAATATTGGAATGCTAACTACTGGAAAATAGAGGTGGGTCGTACTTGTGTTTTGACGTACCAGGTCTAATAAATACCACCTCCATCAAATACCAGGTTGATAAACCAGGTTTCAAATACTTTATTGATTACAGCCCAACCAACTCCACCCCTAGGAATCAAAAATACAAAAATACTTTAAAGTACAGAAATACTTTCAAGTACAAAAATACTTTCAAGTACAAAAATACCTAATAAGTACAAAAATATTTTCAAGTACAAAAATACTTTAAAGTACAAAATACGCGTTCAAACTGTGACGTCATACCTGGTACGTATTTTTTTATACCCATACCAGGTTTGCAAACCTGGTCGAGTAAATACGCACCACCTCTACTGGAAAATGTGGGCATGTCCCAAATATAATGTTTGGACGTACCTCTGACTACCCTCTCTAGACATCTTCAAAGGATTTAAGCGCCTTGAGATCTGAGAGGATGTCTCCCATACTTGGGGATTACAGTCGTGATCCTATTTATTTTATTATTTTATTTTATTTTTGCTAAGATCTGGATTCAAAAGGATCTTAACTATAGTCTGCTACAGCATACAAAATTGTAACTACTTAAGACGAGTAATAAATGTTTTAGATGAATGCAGATTCGTTTTTTCTCAATAACCGTAAAACATACAGTTTTGTTTTTTTTATGACAAAGATAACTTAAGGATTTAATCTAGATAAATTAAAGACAGAATCAATTGATGAAACTTTTCTCGATAGATTTATTTTCCAAAGTTGGCTCTTCAAAAACACTAGTTTCGTTAATTAAAACTATGAATAGCTAAATAGTTCATTTTATATAATTTGTTATATAATCATAGCTAAGCTAACCTAAATTAAATACATTTTTTTTTAAATTTGATGTTTTTTAGTATAATGCAGTTTTACACATTATTACAACAACGGGAAATTACTCACGTAAATGATAAATTGTCAATGAGGACACCGACAGTGTTTCGATTCATCTAGAGAATCTTCTTCACTGCGAGACGGCAATGCGAGCAGGGTAGCGCGCGCGTTATGGTCCACTCACCCTGAAGAAGATTCTCTAGATGAATCGAAACATTGTCGGTGTCCTCATTGACAATTTATCATTTACGTGAGTAATTTCCCGTTGTTGTAATAATGTGTAGTACAACTCACGAAAGTTTTGAAAGTGAAATAATGCAGTTTTATCACTTTTTCCGTCTTATCCGGGTAGACCCGTACAAAAAGTCAAAAAATTCACTTATCACCTTAATTTTGTTTCTTCCTAACCTACCTCCTTTTTGGTGGTTTTTTTTATACAATATTTGTATTCCACCAATTGATGATTAAGAATTGGAAGAATAAGGACATAAGATAAGTTGAATGGTTACAGATATAAACTTCTCCAGACGTGCGTGAGAAAAGTTACGAAAAACACAATTTGCTAGTGCATTATGTTAATGCAGTGAAACATTCGCAAGGGTGATTCAGGAAGTAACTCGACAGGTTCGGAACTGGTTCGGCGACAAGTTGCAGACGAAACCGGGAACGCATGGGATCCGTATCCGACCCCGCAGGTATAGCGCATGCGCAAAATGTTGGCCTAGGTATCAAAGTTGCTCGTAGGTACAAACTAATAACATGATAGTACAATTCGCTGTTGTTTTAAGTTTTATTTAAAAATATAATTGTTAATTTCGTTTTTTAATTTATGATAACTATACAACACTATTTTGTAAAAATGAGGGCCTAAAAGACAACATAATCATAACATTATTTCGGAAAAAACAAACGACCAATTGATTTATAAGTCAATTTCTATGATGCTTTTGCTCGAAAATCTAAAGTTTATTTTTGTTGCAGGTCATATGTGGTGTGTAAACTATCATACACCTAGGTTATTTGAGAACTGACTTGAGATCTTTGCAAATAAACTCTTCATCTTCCTCTGAAAAGGTGTCTTATTTTTGTAACAATAACAATGCAAATGCCAATTCAGTCCGGCACGACATGTACATGCGCGCGGTTCAGCACTTCTAACCCTCCATCATCCGCGTGATCTATTGTTTGGAGAGAAATGAAACGAGAAAAAAATGTTCCCAAACTATCGTGAGAATCATAAAATGTGCTCCGAATTCATTAAGCGACGCTCAGTAGCTCCAGAATCGATAAGTATCGTGTTACATTGGTTGGCCGTAAGCTTTGTTGCAGCAAAGCTACAATGTAATAAAGTGATTTTGGTCAGTTTATTTTTAATGCAAAAAGTCCCTCGTCTTGATAAGGGTTTCTTTTGAATTGGACGCCGTCCGTGAGAGCTAAGTTTGTTACAGATTCGCATTCTCTGTGATGTAAAAAATATTTGGTACTTTGAAGCAGCAGCCGTAGGTACCTAATATTTACAAGATAAACTTAGCTATCCGTTGGACCGTCATTTTTCGAACTAGCCGCAGGGCGACCAAAGACTGACAGCGGTTTGACATGGCAGACTTTCCACACTTTCGATCTATTAGGTGATCGTAGGAGAGACAAGGCAAAACGAGAAGACTCATGATTTCCCTTTTCTTAAGATTTTTCTAATGGTTCAGGTATCTAAGTTAGTTTAGCATGAATATGAATGAGGCAGTATGTTGGTAGTGAAGTTGCGACACAGTTCGGCCGTCAAGCGCCGCATGCGACACCACGTCGCCACCAACGGCGCGCGCCGCTCGCCTGACTCACGGCTCAGGACTCCCGCTCCATAACTAACCAGTGTTCCTAGAGTACCACTGATCTTAGAATTCTAAATGGTAGACAGCGCCTGACAAATAAAGCTCAAAAGCTCACAACACTACAACAATATACCATGCTGAATTTATATCTGCGTCTCTTTATTTTCGAGCAAAGTGCCTATGACATGACGGACAGATATTTACCCTATTAATGGGAACATTCCTTTACATGTAAATTATAGAATCCTCGCGGGACTTGTCCTATGCACAGACTGTAAAATCAAATCATAATGAAAATGAAGTTTATTTGTTTAATGAAAAAAAAACTATTTAAATTAAGGGACTACGAGTATCTCTCTCTACACTACACAATAGTGAAAATGAAAAACAGTCGTAATACGAGTATGTGTAAACAGAGTACCTACTACTACTACGTACGAAAATAAAAATAAACATTCATAGTCGCAGAATTGATTGGTCATTGTGTGTTTGTTTTATCATTTTCAAACATTTTGAAAAAACTTACCAATTTTGCGGAACTTCGCGTAACAGTGGCCACGTCTGACACGTATCGTGTCACTTAGGTACCTTTAAATTATGTCCCAAACGATCTGCCAACGCATTGTCTTTGAACTTACTGCTCGGCGATAAATGTCATTGGTGATTTACAGCTGTTAATCCCAGATTACAATACGACTTTATAGAATAAACAGTTATTTAAAATTTACCAATAACTTTTGATATTTCGGTTTTTCGTGTTGTTGCCCTTTTATTATGCGTTTTATCCCAAATGTCAAGGTATTCATGTCGCTGATTCCGTAGCGAAGCGTAGACCGACGTGACGGTCGTAGTCGTAGCTCAAAAGAAGCATGACAATTTATATCTCCGCCTCAAATATCCAATTGGTATTATATCTATAGGTACTAAGCTATAAATCATGTATGTGTAAATAGCCCTCAGTCCAATTCAAACTACTACAATTAATTTTATATATCCAGGTATCAGAGGTCGGGATCGCTAACTGGCAATAGACAACCCACACACGGTTTTGTAAATGTCGAGAGCTTCTGTTTTTCTAGTCAGCTCGGTCATGTTTCTGACTGATCATTTGTAACCATTATAGCATTCGCACCTCCATACTCATTGTATTTGTTATGTCAGCTTCTCATAAAAGTAATTTATGAATGAATGACCGTTTGTGGGTCACTGTCGCGTCATAGTGTTGCAGTGTAGACCGCTGAGTGGTTATGAATCCACGATATACGAGTTTTATTACAATCTTGATTAATATTTATGATCGATTCTTTGTCCGAGTGGTGAATTACATGCTAAAGTATGGCCCGTGCTGGCTGTAACGTGATTAATCGGAATCGCATCTTCGCGGTTGATGTAGGTGTTTGAGAATTATTGTAAAACCAACATGAATCACAATTAAGATCGCAATTTAACAACAATGAAAGTTATTACAAAACTTTTCGAATTTAAGAGATTAGGTATGTGTCTAATTTGTAGTTTATATTACGGTAATTGGAATTTCAATAACAGATGTTGGTATCAAATATCCATCAAGACAATAATGTCTTGTTTACATAGTTCCAAAAAGCAGTTTCATGGACTAGTCTGCTATATATCGTGGTCAAAATTATACCAGACTTAGCTCATTCGAACTTACTTATTGCCTTTAACAGGTTTTTATTAGCTGCTTATCTCTGTAAGATTCTCTATTCTCTATCCACTGACAAGAAAGTGACAATCGAGGAGGCGGCTTTACCCTCGTATTCAAGAACGACACTATGAGAACACGCACCCACAGTGGACGAAATCTTTTTTCATAAACATCACTTTATGTGTTGAGCGACACTATGGCGCACACTACCGTGTGCCTTTAGAGCTCAACTTTGGCTAGAGGCACACGACAATATGCCTCTAGTCACACTATGCAGTGTCGCACAACACATAAAGTGATTTTTATGAAACAAGATTTCGTCCACTGTGGGTGCGTGTTCTCATAGTGTCGTTCTTGAATACGAGGGTTAGCATCATAGTGCCCACCCACTCGGAGCGAACAACTTTCTATGTTTTTTTTGTTCAATTTTTAAAGGGTAATCTGACATGCACGAATGATTTGCGACAATTGTCAATCATGTACATATCTACTTAGAAATGAATCCGAGATGCGAATAATTACCTAAATACTTATGCAAATTCTATCAGAGTTGTTATTAGAAAGCTCGTTGAAAACATTGTGAAGTGTGACGATGGACAGATGATTTGTTGTCATGTCAGTGGGAGGAAACTGGCTGCATTGCGGACGACGGTAGCGAGCTCATGCGTCGCGTCGCGTCGCTCGTCCATCTCGAACACACGCTCCTGTTTGACAGCTCCAAGTTTGACAGATACGATCAGCGCTAGCGCGCCTTCAGCGCACCGCGCGTTGTTCTATTGTGACAGTTTCTAACTGTGCCAAAAAGAAAAGTAAAACCGGTCATATAATTAGCTCACGGATTATTCCAGGTACTTTCATACTGATACAAAGAGACATGTACCTACTTGTAAGATGTCTTTTGTTTTGGTAAACGTACGCAGGTTGATAGCGCTCTATCAAAACTATGAAACTTTGAAGATGGTAAGTTTACTTTTTTTACCTTTTAGGTACTTTTCAACATGCTCTTACTCGTAAGTAATAATATCATTTTAGTTCTGTCGTAGTAAAATGTATTCATAGGCGTATTTGTAATGACTGCTCTTATCAATATCAAACCAAAAACCTTTTCAAGCTGTAAAAAATACTATATACCTAATTAAATAAAGCCATGACATTAACAATGATTTATCTATAGTTTATTGTGTGTAAAGTACTCTAACTGTAGGTAGTTATTTTTAATTAACAATGGCAGCAATTGGGTCCAATGATACATGTAATCGCCACGTGAATTAGAAGGTCCCGTTACTCTGTTATTTATGAATTGATCGACTACTGTCCGCAGTGACGAAAGCAGACCACTTCGTGATCAACGGTGCTCCCAAATCAATGCTAAACACAGTTGTCTCAAGATTATCTTTCCAACTGGATTCTGTACTAGCAACAATGGAATTTTAATTCGGCATAAATTCTTAGCCAACGGTAAATTGCTTCCCCGAAGATATTACTCGTATTTGATCGTGGAAAAATTATAGACAGTTGAACCTAGGTTTAATCTAGCTGTATATACCTGTTTTAGAGTAGGTATGGTTAGAATAATTAGAATTTACCTAGAACAATGAAAAACATCAAGACGTTGAACATTACTTAAGCACATGCACCACATTTTCAGCACGATATGTGCTTATAGTACAGATATATATTACAGGCTCGGTAGACTACATTATTGCTGATCATGAATGATGATATCCCGGCAGAGTCTTATCTTTATTGCCTTTATATCTTTGTTCATGTTTGCTTTCTATCTGTATGTCAATTTGAAATCAAAATATACGCACATTAGATCGAATCAATTGTATGGCAATTGTAACTATTATTACCTTTCTTATCTGGACTTCCGTTTGCCCTAATCTCTAAACTTTGTCATTTAATTAAATAAACTACTTCGATTCAAGGCAGCAAGTACGTAATTTCTAATTATGATTCAGTTAACGAGTTATTAATTAACTATATAATTTTCAATCCGACGTTTATGATGAGCGTTGCATCCACATTCTCATCGGTTACGCACGTATTAGGCTATCAATGCGTACCCAAATAGTTTCTCGTAGGTGATTGTGTGAAAAAAAACGAGTCTTCAATCGAAATGGCATTCGGCTATCGAGGGGGTTGTTCGCGCACGGTCATCGATTTACATTCCTCACGACCCGAGGTCGGTATGTCGTCGGGTCGGGTCGATTTTTATACTTACGTAAGCTCATAAAAGAAACGTGATCGAAGATATCATTAGGAATCCACAAAAACCTGCAAGTTTTTGTAGATAGAGCAATTTTTGTTATAATAGGAGTTTTTGCGAAAGTAGCTCGAGGCATGAGGTGCGGTCCCGTTCTAGTAATCAGATGAGGGCACCAGTTTAACAAATAGCTGGTAGGTACTCAGTAGCGGAGTGCGGTGGGGTAAGGGCTGCCCGGGGCAGGGGAGGGGAGGAGCTCGGGTCAGGATCAGGAGGTCGAGCGGCGTGCAGCGCTAGGCAGATCGTTAGTATTCTAGTGCAATCCTAAGAGCTCTAATGCATGTTATTAGCTACCGGTGGTGTAAGTATGGTTGATATTGAATCTTAGATCTTGAACCTCTCACTTTTTAACTAATCGTTTACGTTAATAGGTAAACCTATTAAGACAATAGTTACTTGCATAAATGTTACAATAATACGATTACCGGAGGTATACATTGAATGAAAAAATGTGTTGTCAATTTTACTCGTTCATTTAGAATAGGTACTGCTCGCCTAAGTTTAATCCTAATGATTGTTTACTAAACTAATTTCTATGGTCAAAAATATGCTCCAGGTGAGGCTCGAACTCACAACCCCGGCATCGCTCACGAACACTGTCTTATAAGTACCGTGCGCTAACCAATTGCGCCACTGGAGCGTCGGGCAGAGCGACAAAATTACGATACCGGTTCAACTACCCTCCCCTCCTCCGCACCGCAGCCCTCGTCCCTTGCCACTCTATACCATAGTGACGTATGGTAACTAATTTAGGATGACATCACCCCATCACTATCATAAGCGATAATTATTATTTCAACCATTGTATATATTATTTTTATTTGTTTACATACCTACATGTCATGTATTGAATAAGTAAAGTTAGATTATTTTGTACTTAACAATAGTTGGAGTTTTGTGCGTGGCGAGTATTCGCTAGATAGCATAATACAATATTACAAAAAAAATACCGGCCAAGTGCGAGTCGGACTCGCGCACGAAGGGTTCGTACGGAACCCATTTGCTATAAAAAACGGCAAAAAACACGTGTATAATAGGCCCACTTTAATATATATTTATTTTATTCTGTTTTTAGTTATAGCGGCAGCATAACTACTAGCTATCACGGTTCATGAGATACAGCCCTGCGACAGACAGACGGACAGCGAAGTCTTAGTAATAGGATCCCGTTTTTACCCTTTGGGTACGGAACCCTAAAAATTAATAATACACTTAATTATTTAATAACGATGCCGTCAATGATATATCTGCATTAGCATAAAAGAAAAAAAAGAAATAGGTACCTAATGTAGGCGGCCTGGTGGTTAAGAGGTGCGGGTTCGCTACTATTCTTATCTGGGTGATGTTATACCATGGTCTTAGTTTCTGACACCCACGAAACAGGGGGGCTCAGAACTGTTGGATGTTATTCTTTTAAAATAATGAAGGGCTTAAACGTTAATTTAAGTTAAAAGTTAATTGTTAAACTTTTGTTGGTGGGCGCACTTTCTGAAAACCTGGGATTGATTTTGTTTTTGACTGTTTTTTATTATTAATTTTTTTGTTGCTTGTTTTTGAACGTCGTTTTTTTATTATTAAAAAAAAAAGTTAAGGATTCTTCGTATATCGTTTGCTACGCAGCAGCTACGGCAGTGCTACGCATCGCTTATGTATTTTCTTCTACATTACTATTTTATTTAGAGATCTTCCTTACCTACTAATCGTGTTGCAAACTCATGTATGTAGCCATATTATGCAGCAAATAATATAATCGGATTGCCTTTTGTTTTATCAAATTGATTGATCTGACTAACTTAAAATGTTGTAGGAAAAAAATAAGTCTAGAACAGTTCGCTACTTCTAAAAATGAAACCAGTTGGTCATGGTTGGTTAAAATATTGATTAAAAACGCGCGAGGCGACTACCATTTTGCTGGGAATGTTAAGTGAAGTGAAGTTATCCATTTACACAAACCAATATACGAAATTAAAATCATAAATTGAAAAAAAAAAACATTTTACCAATAAGTTACGTACGTTATGGATAATTAATAATAATGAAAAAAACTATTAATAATGAAGAAAAACCGGCCACGTGCGAATCGGACTCGCGCAAGAAGGGTTCCGTATCATAATCTATAAAAAATGGCAAAAAAATGTTGTATAGGAGCCCCACTTAAATATTTTTTTTTCTGTTTTTAGTATTTGTTGTTTTAGCGGCAACAGAAATAACATAATCTGTGAAAATTTCAACAGTCTAACTATCACGGTTCATGAGATACAGCCTTGTGACAGACAGACGGACAGCGAAGTCTTAGTAATATGGTCCCGTTTTTACCCTTTGGGTACGAAACCCTAAAAATTAATGATTTTAGTATTTTTAATCTTCATAGATACGTAGGTAGGTACTAGTGCATGCTATGTTAGAGATAATTGTATAGCACGTGATTATTTGCATAATAAATGATTAAGTATAAATCTCTGATTTAATTGGTTCTAGACTAAACCACAAGTCTGCAACTAACTGACTCAGAAACGTGTTAGTATTTTGAAACGAATTCAAGCAGGTGCAAATCTCTCTACAGCAGCACAATACGCTCTTGACCCACATTGTAGCATTAACATTCATTTAATGTTACAAATTATGTCTATTATTTTATTATCAGCTCTCTGATAAGAACCGGGAATGGGCCACGTGGCCGAGGCGCGCCACGGCTGCCCGCGGCCACTGGCTAGCAAATGATATGTTAATGGCCTACTGAGAAATATAGTTTATTGTTCAATGGTCTTTCCACCTAACCTACATTTATTGCCGCTGCGCTGGCTTGAAAAACAAAAATCTATTACAGGATTTGCGGTAAGATTTTTACTCTCTAAAGAGTTGATCCGCTTTATTTAAGCAACTTTATCCTAACGGTCTTGGTTTTGGCTCCGGTAACTATATATTTTTGTTAAGTCAATGTCTACGAGGCTCCTTTTTTAGGGTTTCGTAGTCTACAAGAAATCCTTATAGTTTCGCCATGTCCAGCCGCAGCTTAGCTCAGAAACCCTTAGTGCTAGAAAGCAGTTATTTTGCATCAATATACCGAAATAAAATCATGAAAAAAAATATTATGGGACCTGTCCTACATAAATTAGAAAATGTATTTGGAGAAGTAATAATAAAAAAATTGTACAAATATAATTGAAAATTACTTAAATAACGTTTGTTTTTTAGCTGTGTACTTCCCATCTTGAAAATATTTTAAACTCTTCTAATCTGCATATCCTTCCACTAAGCGCAACCCACCATTTTCCTAACTGCGAGCCTTCGCTTCTCGATCTCATCATTGTATCGTCTCCTAAACTTGTTGTTAAGCACGGTCAGTTCTCCGCCAACTCTTTTTCCTATCATGATCTCATATTTCTTTCATACAAGCTGCGTCCTCCAAAGGCCAAGCCAAAAGTCATTTTACAGCGTAATTTTGGTGGTATTAACAACGAACTTCTCCATAACGATGTGCGTGATATAGATTGGTCACCAGTGGTAAATGCTGATTCTATCGATGACAAAACTGCAATTTTTAACTCCATAATCACTAATCTATATGATAAGCATGCTCCCTTCCGTGCTATAAAGCTTAGACCTCCCGGCACCTTGGCTCACTGATGAAATTAGGTCACTTATGCACAAAAAATCTGTGGCCAAGACCAAGTACAGAATAAACCCTAGTGACACAAATAAAATAAAATATACCAACTCGCGTAATCGATGTAATAGGGCATGTAGAGATGCCCAACGGCGCCATATTCATGAGTCCGTCTCTGAAGAAGATCCAGCTAGGGTCTGGCGATTTCTTAAGTCTTTAGGAGTTGGTAGATCTAAACTAGATGCTACTCCGAATAACCTTGACCTTGACTCTCTTAATATTCATTTCTCCTCTGCTTCTCCAATAAATGATGCCGATAAGGATAGAACCCTTAATCATCTCTCCTCGTTGCAGCCTCCAGATCATTCGCAATTCACCTTCGGCCAAGTCACCGCTTCAGATGTTAAAAAGAGTGTCCTTTCCATTACTTCAAACGCTGTTGGGCTTGATGGTATTAGCCGTAATATGATCGTCCCTATCTTAGATCTCATTCTTCCTGTCCTCTGTCATCTCCTTAATCACTCATTGCTTAACGGTGCTTTTCCATCTATTTGGAAAGAAGCACAAATAGTTCCTTTACCTAAAAAATCTAATCCAAAATCTTTTTCCGAATATCGGCCAATATCTATACTCCCATTCCTCTCAAAAGTCTCTGAACGTCTGGTTCATAATCAATTAAACTCTTTCCTCTCCTCCAATAATCTCCTGAATCCAATGCAGTCTGGGTTTCGTAAGGGTCACAGTACTACTACTGCTCTAGTGAAAATCACCGATGATATTCGTCTGGGCATGGATAATAGACATCTTACAATTCTGACCCTTTTGGATTTCAGTAACGCCTTTAACACAGTTAATTTTGATATTCTCCTTGCTCTTCTCGCCTCTCTTAACTTATCTTCCGAGGTGATTAATTGGTTCTCCAGTTATCTGCACGGGCGCCGGCAACGAGTTCGTTTAGAGGAGTCTTTCTCCTCGTGGTGTGCAACGACGGCTGGTGTACCACAGGGTGGCGTTCTATCTCCTCTACTTTTTGCTATTTTCATTAACTCTATCTCTCACAACCTTACTTCTTCCTTTCACCTCTACGCGGATGACCTTCAGATTTATACTCAGGCTCCCCCCAGTAGTATAGCTGATGCTGTTGAAATAACTAACTCTGATTTACGCTGTATTGCTGAGTGGAGCTTGGCTCATGGATTAAAAATTAACCCAATTAAGACACAGTCTATTATAGTGGGCAGCTCTAGGCTGTTGTGCAACTTGGACTTGGCTACTGTTCCGCCGGTTATATTTGATGGAATACCTATTCCTTTCAGTGAGTCGGTGAGAAGTCTGGGGATCACAATTGACCGTAATCTTTCTTGGGGAGCTCAATTACGGGTCACTTGTCAGAAGCTTTTTGCCTCGGCGGGATCCTTAAGGAGGTTAAGAAATTTTTTGCCAACTGCCACCAAAATTACACTTGCACAGACGCTTCTCCTCCCAGTGTTGGATTATGCTGATACTTGTTACCTTGACCTTACGGAGGAGCAGACCGATAAGCTTGAACGTCTCCAAAATTTCTGCATTAGATTCATTTTTGGATTACGAAAATTTGACCATGTGACGCCTTTTCGCTCTATGCTTAAGTGGCTTCCTATTCGTCTTCGTCGTAACTTGCATACTCTTTCCCTTCTATATACTATTTTGTTCAATTCCTCCTCTCCTAACTATCTCAAAGAAAGGTTTGAGTATCTTCACTCTTCCAACACTCTTTCTTTAAGGTCATCAGAAAACCTGTCTCTTAAAACGCCAGTGCACAGCAGTTCCTTCTATGATAAGTCCTTCACAATCCAAGCTGTGCGTCTATGGAACAGTCTGCCGGTAGACATCAGACTTTCATCCTCGCTGCACACTTTCAAGAAGAAGATAAAACTATTTTATCTCAATGATCCTCCTTTATAACCCTTTTTGTAGTTTTATTATTATTATTATTATATTTCTCTTAACATAATATTGTAACATTGTGTATATTTATATATATATTTCTATTTGTGTATATATTGTAAGTTTTTAAGTAGTCATATTATATCATAGTATTCATAGGTTCTTTTTATGCTTATCATGGGTATTATGATGGTCATAAATTTTGCTGCTTGTACACTGCCTTCCACTGTTTACTTTGCTCACTACTTTCCATCCTTAGGTTGCCTGGAAGAAATCGCTTTTTAGTGATAAGGCCGCCCATTGTACGTAATTCTAAAATTATTTTTTAATGTTTTGCTTGTTTATTTCTGGTGTACAATAAAGTATTATCTATCTATCTATCTATCTACAGACACGCCCTTGGCCGGTTTTTACAAGCTACATCTATGTTACTTAAACTACTGTTGTCGTTCTGTGGTAGGTCCATTGACTTGAAGTAGAAATATGGAGCGGCGGCAAACAGACTGATCAGCTTGACTAGACTGACCAGCAGGACAATTGCCCTAATGAAAGTTATTAACACGACGTGATCAACCGATACTGATGCCGCCGAGCCTGCGATAGCGCAATCAGACACCACAATATGTGCCTAAATCAATCTACACACTCACCTTAATTGGTGCTTAAATCAATTCATTCTCCACTCTGCAAGTAGGTCAAGTAAATACTAGTTCATGCCATGGGAACTTTATGATCATGAAGAAAAAATAAATAAAGGTGTTTTGCCACAATCAGCTGAGAAAAGTTTACGCAACGACAAGGTGACAGGTAAAGGGAATCTCAAGCCTTTATTTTTTGTACATCATCTTTGAAATTAGGTTTCTATAGAAATAGCTAAAATCAGCTGATGCAGGTATGCATCTCAATGTGCATCCGAGCAGATAGTGAGAAAGTCTTTCATGCAATACGTGAGAATTGACCGATGGGAAAAGCAACCATGTGATCCGAGTTAATATCCGCTTTAAGGATGATTACCTATTGTTGCGAATTGATCCTGGCTATGGCATTCTTCAATTAATTCAAAACTCCATTATTTGACAGTAGGGTTTATTTCTTGTTATTATTATAAATTTACAAAGGGAAAAGAGATGTCTCGTGTTACATGTTATGCTAGATCGTCCATCTTGAGGTTTTCTGTCTATTCACTCACACACACACACGCGTACATAAATTTAGCGCCTAAACTATTTGTCACACTGACAGTTCGTTTGACAGATGTCAAGTGACAGTGACGTAGACTATTCGTTGGCGGCCGTTGACGCCGAGGCCCCAACACCTATTGATTTGTAACCCAAATACGATATTCGTGGAATAAGCCTACGGTCGACCCACCTTTATTTGCCTACATTTCCAGTATCAAGATGTGTTTAGATCAAGGTTACGGCTGCATTTATCTTTTATGGGCACTGTAAATCAAGAACAAATTCATCGATAACATTAGCTAACAGTGCGACTTGTTGGTATATTTGTTTATGATATTCTACAGATATCTAGGTAAATGTAAATAACTTAGAATAAACATTTCCTATCTCGTCCGAATTATTCAAGGTTAGTCAAGTCAGTCGTGACTGTGAGATTGATTTACCCTGAGTTACGCTGTAACTATTATTTTGGTACCTACTCGTAATTTGTACCCTGAGTTCCAATTACAGTTGTTACCGTTAACGTCGTTTTTTTAGAAAATGGTTTAATATTTTCAAATCTTAAGGTAAACGAAGAACATCGGTTTAATATTTTAACCACGGCTAACTACCAGGTAGGTACGTGGTGAATGCAAAGCCGGAGCAAGACAATAAAAATGAGATCGAGTTCGATCAACAAACATAAAGGCATTCCATGTCGAACGATGAATGAATCGGGCCATCATTCTGAACGAGCCAGTCGCTTTGTTTGTTCGTATGTCCGTAATGAAAAAGCTTGTCTGCGCTCAGGTGCGCACCTGTTGAGGCGCCGAGGCCGTGGGACCTCATCACGCAGGCACATGCAGGTAAGGAGATGCGCAAAAACCGACATTGTACTTGCTCATGTGAACTTGAATTGACCGAATTGGTAACTTCTTGGAAATTTCTACTATCAAAGGATTTTGAATCCTCGCTTGCTCTACCTGCTAATATGATCACCAATATTATTTGTTATATATGTATTACACGAGTTGCAACAACATTCTAACTTTTGGTTACTTATAAACATTGGATTTAAATAAACCATATTTGTTTATTATGTAAACTTTGCGGATATCGAGATCTGAACGGTCATCATAAATACCTACCGCCTTATTGTTTGTTTGGAAGATTAAAAAGTTGATAACAACATTGAAAGTTTTGATACCTAGTAACCGGTAAGGTATTCAGATCGTGGACACGATTTTATTTCCTTTACCATACAGGGGCAGAACATAAAGAAAGCACAAACGAAACGCTTTATGTGTAGGCAGAGGCCCACTCAGATATGTGCGTTCCGTGTTTCAATTTTTGCCCATATCTGGCCGCGGTGGAGTGCCGCCGCGTGTAGACAGATTCAGATATGCTAAGAACGTGCAGATCCCTGCGCGTGCGCCTGCTCCTGCGACGTACCTGTAGGCGTGAACACACAGCTCCGCCACTTCCTGCGCCTGCGCATACCACCTCAGATTTATGTCCGTGTCATTTTGCCCTAGGTGCCATAAACCCAATGCGATTTGCAAAAATACGCATCTACCTACGTACACACCTTTACTGCTCGTCTAAAATTCTTCCGCAGGAATAAATTTGAGTTATCTTCTACGTAGAAAATATTCCTTTTACACCACTATTGAAAAATCGGGCTTGTGATTTAGTACGTTGTTGATTTTATCCACATTCTTCGCCGTTGTACAATGCACCGACTGGCGCAATGTGAAATTCCATTAAGCTTTTTGAATGCGAATAAAAGAAGACTTTGAAAAAAAAAATGCGTCGCCGCTCTCTCGAACAGGTCATTGTTCAAGCTCTCTGGTATAAAGAGGAACAATCGTAATGTTTTGTTACCTGTTAACCGTGACAAACCACGCTATAAGCTTACTTATTTAATTTATGGAAGTAACCCAAAGGCATAAAACATTTTGTATTTTTGGTTAAAGTTTTCGAAATTACTATTTTGTGATTTCTTTAATCGATATTTGAAGTACGAATGCGACCAATATCTATAATTACCAAGTCATTTTACAATCAAGAAATTATACACTGTGACCAAGATGTGTATTTGTTATGTAAATTTAAGAGCATTTTGTCACGTGTTTATCCATATAAAGCTGATCAAAATCTGGCTACAGGGTGCGTGAGATAATAAATGTGTGTTAGTTGGATAACGCACGTCCTCACCGATGCTACGGAGGACCCGTGAAGACCGCGGATGTCCGCAACACGAGATAAGGCCCAACCAGCCCATTTTATCATGGTCCTTAAGTTCTGTCAACAGTACCAATGCAAATAAAGATCATGATAAACGCACCAAAAACGAACGTTGGAGTTACGTAAGATACACAAATACTGCAAAATTTCGAAAATCAAGGTTACAGAAATTGATACTTAATGATAGCGAGCGAATGAGTCAACAAGTGACATTTATAAGTCGTTTGGGTTGTTAGAAATACAGATTACCTACTAGAGTAGGTTTGGCTGTTTTGAGAGTAGGTGCCCATAATTTACAAAAATTACATTATATACATTAAAAAGAATATGATTATGTAGGTGTTTTAGTTTCTGTGGCAAGTCCTTTGACAATGACTTTGGTAGTTGGTTTGCTGCTATATACCTACTACGACTTGCGTCACTCGGTACGATTTCAAGTTTGCGACGTTATTGGGCAGTAAGTTGTTGTTTTCAGTTTTGTTAGAATTGGGGGAATAAACAGAAATATCGGGAAGGTCGCGATAAGTGGGCCGTTGGCAAAGCACTTCCGGTCGCGTGGATCTGTGGCACGTGCGTCACAGGATGCGCATGTGACTAGGACACCCCTGCTGCTATAATCATTATAAATACTCGTATCTCACAAAAATACTTTTCTTGACACAATTAATGTTGGATTTCCTGTAACAGAATATCTTATTCATTAAAGGCATTAAATATGCACTCTGTAACATCCTGGCATCCTTGCAGGATCGCACTTCCTCGTGCCGGCGAGGTCGCGGATGATGTATTCATAAAGTATTCTATTTTAGGCGCACAAGATAGTCGTAAAACATTACAATTTACAATTGAAAAGTGGTTGCGACAACGCAACATAAGAAGATATAATTCTTTCCCGTTGTGATAAATGATGACATTCATGAACGCGAGGAAAAAACAAAATTAATTCGTGAATTCCTTTAGTTATTGGCACAAAAAGGGAAAATTTAAGACGTGCCAAGACAGACAATGCGGAGTGGTGTTAATCTCGCCGCGATCAATAAACTCTCTGATTACACATTCATGGAATACTTTGTGCCTTGTGCCTCTCGCAGGTATTGTGCGTATGCGCTCACAACTACTTTGTACAATACTGTTGGTTTTTACTTCAAAGGCACGGAGTTTTTCTCATTCCTTACTTTTATCACTTTGTTCAGTAAACGGAATGGAAAAATGAAGTAAGAAAGCTAATTGTATTATTTACTCGACAGGTAATATTGTTGAAACATGATTCTTACAACTCCATTTTGATGAAAAATACAAAGCTAAAGCCAACTTTAGCTTGACCTACTAAAGAAAGAGCTACTTTTGTATAAAATTGTTGATTTTGCGTTAAAGGAACGTTTTGTTTCCTTTATATGCAGCAGCAGGTTTGTTGTGAAAAAATACCGTGCGCCATAAATTTGTTGGGATGCGGAGACATGTGGGTCAGCAGACGAATAAAAGGCCAACAGATCCAGAAAAGTAGAAAAAAATGTGCCAGCTGACCGTTACCTACGCCGTAGTTAATAGTTTGGCTGGTAACACACTGAGCGATATTACACATTTTACCGATACAACTGCAGTTCACAAAAATGTTTGCCAATCAAATAATAAGTTATTTGGCAACCCCAAGCTTTTTGGTCATATTGGAACTCTTTCGCGAGGAACAGGCGTAGTTTTACCTAGCTCCCCAGACATTTCAAAGTGATCCTTATGATTTTATTAAAATACATACCATTTGACTTTACCTAAGAATTGTTTAAAAATCCACTATACGAGTAAGCCCCAATAAATTCTACAATTAAACCGCTTAGCCTGTAAACGCGGCAGGTTTGTTTGAATTTCGCATCGTGTGTATACCGTCAACGGGAAGGCCAGCCGAAGTCGAGGTGACACGAGCTAAATTGGCGCATCTGTCAGACACACCTAGCCGTGGCCGATGGCCTCGCTCGTCATCTGCGCTTTTATTTTTATTACCTTATTAATTATCGGAACAAAACGAAAATAATGATATCATTCAGAATAAATTATTTGCCCTGGTTTCCAATCAATATCAGGCAATAGTAGGTTTGGTAATGCAATGGATTTGGGGACATGTGGAAAACTCTAATCCCACTTTTAAGAGGAAATGTCAAGGGCTATCATTTGAGAAGGTGGTTTCAAACCAAGCCGAGAGACTGATTATCGTAGATAGCTTCTAATCTGTATATTTTCATTTTAATGAAAATTAATGACACTGGCATGCCTATGCGCTCTGCAGTAGGACGAAAACCCAAAAGATAGATATCTATTCTTTTTGTAGTACTTTAATCGGTGAAATATTTCAATAAATACTTTACTTTCAAGTTTCAGGTTTAGTGTAGGTAAGAAGGTACCTTTAAATGTTTCATAGTAATGCGGTTGGAAATATGTCAACTCGAACAAGCGCATGCATAAATAGGTACAATGAATTCCCCTACTGGTATTAAGTAGGAACCTAATCCACAAGGTTAGTAGCGTTAGTAGCTATAATATAAGGTCTTGGCAGACGAAGAATGCGTGTAGTTTTAAAATGGAGCTGAATATACGTCGATTCATACATACACCAAGACACATCTTGGCTGTGGGAAATACTGATTAAGAGCATGGTACCTGTAACATTGTCATGATAATTGAAAGGAGAGATTGAGCAAGATATGTTTGAAAAAATCAATAGAAATAAAGCCTTATTCATAAGTTTGTGACGTGAATGACGTGTAATAAGCCTTTATTCGGATGCGTGTCCACGAAATGCGGCGTCGATCTCTCGGAACAAAGTCGCGCTACACCGCTGCGCATTCGACATGTCTGTAAAGTCCTATGACACGTCTTCCGTCGCTCATTTGAAACGGGTGACCGGACTATAAATGATAATCTTCACTGGCTTTTTATGGTTATATTTCTTCACAATAGCCCACTAACTTCTTTTAACAGTCACCAAAGTGTTTTCTTTCGTACAATGGTGTTAATTCGATCCTGATTTACAAGATTGTTGGGTGATGGAAGATTAAATTAGGCAATTTAGTTTTATCGTGTTTTTTGGAAGGTCTGGAAAATCTACCTATTCTCTAGGAATCATTGAGATAAATACTAGTACATTTATATCGATGATAGGAATAAACATAATTCTAAACAACATTAAATAACTTACTTCAAGCAAATAAACTAGTACTAGTAGAGGTATTCATACTCTTTAATTCTATAAGGGATGATGTCAAATCAGTGCACCAACGTATCGACAAACTGTTCATGTTACATGTTAATGGGGATCTAAGTACCTAAAATGTAAATAATCCTGGCCTCTGAACTAACTCTCACGTAAAACAACGACACCAGGGCTGAGATCAGCGACCGTAAACGTAAAGACACACCTGCTTGCTATTCAGATCTCCAAACAGCGAGCACAATAAGTCCTATTCAAATGTTAAACAAAAATGGCGTTCGATAGACAGCAGCACTACCTATATTGAATTATCTCGAAGACGGAACAATGCTTTACATCGATATCTCTACCCACTTTCTTTTGGAGAAAGACAACAAAGTTCCTTTTTGTGATGAGGCTGACAAGCGAGCCGCGACACAAAGACGATCAACGGTGGTTACCCGGAGCGCACAAAGGTCAACGTGGCTCGGGATCACCTTACATCGCGACGCAGAGCCCGCCGCGCCTCGCTTCATCCACTGTGCATATCGTGAGTCGGTGCCAGTGCCGCGGTGCCTCGGACCACTTTTGTGACTCGACGACGAGCATTATCGCGCGATCTGGGAGCGGAGATGCTCCTCATAATGCGACCAGATAAAACTCGCTTTGTGTCGTGTGCTCTCTATAACAAGAAGAATATTCCTTGAAAGGAGCGAGCAACGCAACAGGTACATGCCCCCGCGATTATCTTCTAGTATAGGTGACGCGTGGTCGTCTCTTTTATTTGCCTTGAATAGAATAGATTTGAAAAATAGACCTAACCTTCCATCGATGCATTCGGTTTAGGCAGAGTTTGCATGTTGTTTGAATAAGAATGATGTAATAAATTGTAAAGCTACATTACATAAATGTGCATGCATAATATGAATCAAAGTTGTTGTGACTGCGGGCATGCGCCACAATCCACGACACGTTTAGGAGCATTGAATTAAACAATCACGGCTGACTCATAATACCAGTTGCCTATATAGACAACTGAAATTATCTTTGTCTAGTTTATTTCGCAGACAAAACGCCATGTTACCAAGATAGTATAATTCACAATTGTTTTATCTTTACTATTTAACTATATTGTTGCTCGCTGATTCATGAATCAAAGTTAGTACCTACCTGCAAGTACCTGAAGGAGTAAACCAACCACTTGGTGTAGTATTATATTATACAATCGTAATCGCTCAGTATGTTACTAAGTATACGAAGAATTCTGTAAAGCCCCATAAAAAGCGAGCGAAAAGGATTCGTGATCATCAGCTTTAACCAAACAGACATAAGAAAGCGTAGCAAATTGCGCAAAATGTATTATGCTCGTGTTTGTGTATTTGTGTGGTAGGTATGTTCGTGGTGTGTGGTGTGTACCTGCAGCGTGCAATGTGGAGCATGCGGCGCGCGACACGCGGCCACCCAGCGCGGCTCCACAATGTCCGCGACCCTGAACCGAATGCATTCACGCAATCTGCGAACCAACCCTATAACTTACCTACCCGCCCTGTCCGCTCCGTTGCTGCCCTGCCGGACTTGTCCGACACCGACATACTGCCTCCGTGCTCATGCTACTTGTTTAATAGTCACACTTTTCACAAAGTACCTACCTGCCGGCGACTTGGATCTACACGTAGGTACCTGAGTATAATGTTACATTATGACTGGATGATGCTGAGATAACAAAATGAACCTCTTATAATCGATACACGCGAGGCAGTATCTCCTGCATGTTCGGAATTTATTTGATAGCTTGCTGCATGGTAGTCATAAACACGAAGTGGAGATTGCAGCAGTGTCTCAATTAGTACTCTAGATATAGATGATTGTTTACACTGCAAGCTTTATCTAGTTCGAAGTCTCAATTGAACAACAAAATTGCTATTTGGACTTAGGTGGAGTTGGTATAGTTCTTCTCACTCTACAACTCTACGATTGGTAAAGTAGAAAAGGTTCTTTTTCAATACCTAGTAACTATCATTATTTACAGAATCTGTATTATTTTTAGTAGGTACTTCTGAAACGTTTTTTTCTTTCAAAATCATTACTCTAGTAAAGTGCTGCTAATATAACATTAATCACCTCAAGATATTGATCCAATTATCTCTAATAGCAGCTCAAGCAAGCGGCTATGTAGGTATAGGTTGTAACTTATTGGTATGATTGAATATGACATGTAGAAAATTGTGTGGGTTTGTGTACACTTTGTAGCCTAGGTAGATATTATGTGGTGAGAAATTGTGAAGTGACTTGAACGTAGAACCATACCAATACGCGCTTTCTGTGGTATTAGGTATAACAAAATAAATCAGCACATATTTATGAAGCCCGTTTGCACGGCTCCTGAGGGTACGATTGACCCCAAGTTTGCGGTACACTTCAAACTTATTTTACTGCCATATTTGTATTCACATTTGCGTACGTCCTCGTCCTCGCATTTACCTTATTTCATGGTCGGAACGTCTTATTAACCCTCATAAAAATGTGCCACTTATTTTTATGTGGTCTTTTCGGCCACTACAGTTGGCTTTGTTTTTGGTAAGGAACATAATTATCGTAAAACAAATATTATCACACGATTACCGATATTAAATTGAGATGTTAAAGAATGCTAATCGCTGATGTCGCTGGCAGGGCATTGATTTCACCGTTCAGCGACGGAGCATCGATTATCGGATTGTGTAAGAGCCTCTCCGGCCGCCTGGGCCCGCGCCCGTTGCGGCCACTGTGCAAATCGGTCCAATTATGCAAGTGGCTCGATTAGAAAATGAGATGGCCTGTGCGATATTTGAACTCGATTGATCCACTTACGTAATAGATGCCGGAAACAATGTCACTGCATTCCGGTAATTGAAACGTAAATAATTGATTTGCTGAAAATTGATTGCATTGACTATCTTATGATTGTTTTTTTAATAGCTTTAATGAACTACCAATGAAATGATAATTCAAGATGATTATTTCGATAAATAAGTGTTAAAGAATGGTGTCATATTTTAACCTAGATAAGAGTATTTACATGGTTTGTCATATGCCTAGTTATTTTTTGTAAAATAACTTTGTTGAGGATACTAGCTAAGACATCATCTCTTCTGGGTTTCTAACATTATTATGAAAAATCTTGTGCCTACATCACATCAACATACCTTTTATACCAGCTAAACGTAATTAAATTAAATGAAAAGCTTATACCGTAGCGTAGTAGGTAGGTAGATGAAGTATATGTTTATAATGTAAGTGCTATTAATTAGAACTGGCACAGTAATTTGTCTACTGTGCAATCGCTAAGCAGCATGCGCTCGCAGTCACGCGTGCTCTTCGGATTATACGAGCTTTCATAATGTTTTTCGTTTAGGCCAATGCATAATTAGTAATTACGTTTTTCAAAACTAGACCGGTCAAGTGCGAGTCGACTAGCGCACGAGGGTTCCGCATCAAAAATATAATGTCAATTAATTAAAATGAATTCTAAAATGTGCAAATAATCCCTTTAAAATAATATAATTTGACCGAGTAGTCTCCTTTAAAACTTCACCACAACACACCGTTTACCAAATTATTAAGTTTGGAAATAATATTCCATTTAAAGATGCAGTTACGGTCAAAAATACTTGACCCATATCATCTAACCCTGGTTTATCCTTTGTATTCTCAAAGAACGAATCTGTAAGTCTCCCCTAATTAGTTGTTGCAAGCATTTGTTTTGTGAATAGAAACAAGTGATATATAAAATAAACGTTAAAAGTTGGTACATAGGTACCAACTATACTCGTGAATAAATACTTAAAAACAAAAATCTAACTTTATCAAGCATAACATATCAAAAGCATAAAAAAAGAAAACACTTTAGTTTTGAAAGAAAATGGCTGGAGTTTTCCATCAAGTACTCGAAAGAGCTTCTTCGTTATTTACATCCATATTGTTTTTTTTAGTATCGGTTGTTAGCCTTTTTATGAACACTATACCTCATCTTGTTCATTGAGATTTGCACGTTTACCAAAATAAACATTAAAACAACAAACGAAGGAAACATAAAGGTAACATTCTGCTAACCTGCGTGGTGACCGACACTGACCGGTTGGTCGGCATAGTCACAATAGACCACTGAATAATAACCGTACAATTACATTTAACCGTGTTTATCCAATAAAAAATAAATAAATCTACCGAAATTAAGATGTATAGTTCTTTTAATTAACAAATTACAGAGTTTCTCACATCTTAATTTGAACAAACTATTTGAAAATTATTGTTTTATTCAGCATGCTATAATTAAGTAATTGGTTGATCGTAATCTACTCGTATAGGAACACCTAAAACCCACATAAAGTGAATACTAAAACCTGAAATCATAAATATTTATATAGGTAGGTACTTACTTATTATTTATTTATAACTTCAGCCGTTATGGTTTTCCACATATGGTGAGCTCTTCTTCACCCTACAATAATTCCTCCCCATCAATCGTGCCATCTGATCGGGATACCTACGTACGTAGGTACCTACCTCAATGGGAAGGAAGAGAATATTACTCTCGGCATGAAAAAAGTATGAGGAAGGTCAAGAACATGTGGTTCCGATATTTTCGAGCTTTATAAGGGGAGCAAGCTGCGGCGGGGTCATTGTCCTATTTGGGACGACGGCGGAGGGAAGTCACCGAAATGTCGCGTCGCGTCGTGAGATGTGGAGAGGAAGGCCGATTTGTGTCTCAATCCGGGAAGCGACTGCGCAGGTGACAGCCAAGCGAGTAGGAACTCCCCTCGCTTTGTCGCGACAATAGCGTAATCTCAACTAATGGGTAAATCGTTTAATTAAATGTGAAAGCATCAACCACAATAACACATAAATGTTGATAGGCACCTGATGTATCTTGGCAGTTAAATACCTACCAAGATTATATTTGTATCTAAACAACTACATAATGTGATTTGAAAAACAGGAACGAACTTACCTACATTTTGTTTGTCAAGGAAACAGCTTGGTTGCGAAACAAAACTAAAATTGTATTTGCGATAACAATGCTTTCGTTTACAACAGCAGTCCAATGCTGTACACAAACAACTAGTCCTGAACAGGTTACAGGCTCGCTCCGATCGAACTAACCTCGGTATTATCTCATCGTGTGTAGTGTTACAATATTATGTTTTATTGCATTTATTGACAGCATTATGATGAAGATTTATCGCATTTTCATATTTAACGATAGTACTAGTACCTATTGATGTCCTGGTCTATTCGAGAGATGGTAATAAAATAAACAATAAACCGAACGGTATGAGTGGCTCTATCCGAGTTGTCTTGATATGTGATATCGTCTCTTGTTAAAGCTGAGCACAAAAGATGATTTATCTTATTTGCTTGTAAACCTTCTAAAGTAGAGTCTAGCAAAATTTCAATAAATGCCTATAGAGGTATATGCCGAGAAGGTATCTCGCGGACTTTTTTGTGCGCATTTATGAGAACATTCAATGTATCATATTTGTTTATGTTCTATCAATAGTCCTAACAGCGCACGCGAAAAAAAAATGTTTGCAATTTTTTTATACCTTACTTCAAACTATCGTATTTTTTTTATGGAATCAATTCATTTTTAAAATGAATGATGTAGCTTATTATAGGTAAAATAATCTTTAAAATTGGTTCAATAGTTTTTGGGTTTATCAATTACAAATAAACTAGCAAACAAATAATCAAATCTTCCTCCTTTTAATATTAGTGGCGATATGGATTCGTATAGACGCAGCAATTACTGAAATTGTTAGGTGTACGAGTATGTTAAACTGGAGGAAATGGATTGTGTAGGTACCTACCTAATTTTAGGTGTCAGCTCAATTTTGTTGTACAATATTATTTTAACTCGAACAAACGCACAGCGAATTCATAATCTGGCATCTGGTATACGGAACAGTTTGACGTGTACCAATAGGTTAAGTAGGTACATCAGTTTACCCGAGTCTAGATGTAGGTTTATTTATTTCAGCTTATTTTGGAATTGTGTTTTGTACCGCACTTTGTCAGATACGAGTAAGGCAGTGTAAGGTATTCTAGTGAGGTGGATGTTGCCGTAAGCAAGTGGCTCCGAACCATTGGCTTCCTCGGTCGGCGACGCCGCGCCCTGCTTGTCTCATACGAACGCCATAACCTGCGCTTCACTGCGCTTTATAATCGCTCAGTATTGTTCCCGACTCCATTATAATGTCAGAAATGCTCCTTCAATAAATTTATTCATCGTGAAGCAATGTCTTGTTTGATTGAGCGGAACTGGCTACCTTCTCAATTTCCTGAGGTTTTGATTAACTTTGAAATTAGCTCGAACTTGATACATTTTTATATAATCATTTACAAAGTCTGACTCATGACGTATCCAAGGCCAAGAATTAGTAACTGGAGAAAGATTACTTTATAAGCGATATCGAGGAAGTACATGCCTTATGGATTGGAAAGTTTCATCACGTACGGACGCGTCCGTATAACAAACATGATCCAATTATGTTCATGAAAGGGCAGTGAGCGAGCATTAGTAAGTAAAAGATGTCGTCGTCGCTGGTATTGTAAAATCACAGCTTGTCAGCGAGGCGAGCTATTCCGCTGTATGGGCGAGATTCAGAATGATGGACTCGGCGAGTTTATCAGCACAGACAGACGGCACAGGCGCGGAGATAGTCGAGGGTGACAGTAATTGACAGGTCGGCGGGCGCAGGCGCAGGACACTTGACGCACGTGCGAGAGCGGACCGCGCGGCCCCCGCACTAAGCAGGATGTCTTTAAATAGACTAAATGCCTTTGTGAAGGCATGCCCTTCGAAGGGTGGCGGCATCCGGCTCCGATCGCGCACACGAATCGCCTCTGTAGAGGAAACTTATAAATAACTTCTTCAATTATTCTGAAGCATTCAACTATAAACATTAAATGGTCGATGGTGTGTGAGTCATTCCGGCCGCGGCTGCGTAGCGGCGGGACGGAGGAGCTGTTTGCACTTCTGTGCCTCCGCTACCGCTACCGGAGTACCGGATCTCTTATCTGCCATCTTGCCGACACACTATTTCGAAGCGTGCCTATTGTTTGATTAATAGCCCCAGAGCAAATACCTACTAACCTGGCCATAGTATGTATAGCTCTACATTTATTTAGGTAAGACTAGACAATTTTCTGTTCGCTGCTGGTAGACCGAATTTCTCCAACTTCTTATTATCCCATAGCTAGTCAAACTGTTTTACGCTTCACTGATCTCATCTTCATCCATTGAAACTTTAAAATGAGGTTAGCATCAAATAAAATGAGGGCTAAACATCAACGACGCAATAGAATCATGTTCTGCCGAAGGGATTAGTACCAAATGCGTAAGTACACAATCTTGCACGTGTTCAAAGGAAGGGTCCCGGACGCGGGGTCCTCTCAGATGTTACTGAAGATTTGTCGCACCAATGGGAACTGCTTACCTGCCAGTACCGCGCACCGCGTTCAAACAAGTGTTTCCGGTCAGGGAACATCCATATCCGGCGTTGGGCAACCTTTCTCAGGATTTCTATACAGATTTATTTGAGCATGTTCAATTTATTAAACTGTGCAGTATGCAAGTTACATAATAGGTACCTAGGTAAGTAGATGATTTTGCGCATTTGTAATCGTTTTGCCTACGGTTGCATTACGTAAACAAAAATGCCAATGATAAACAAATGTTACAGGTGTCAGTTGACAGTAATCGCCTTATTACAAGTGGAAAAGTTTATTTGTCTATAGAAATATAGGTAATTCGATTATTAACGCATAGCATGTCTTTTATTAGTTTACGTTTCAGCATTGACTGAATATGGGTTTTAAAATAAAATGTTTTCGAGTTTGAGAAACGTGGTAACCTGGCAACTCATAACTTTGGCTGTACCTAGGTACAGCTGCGAGAATAGGTAATCGAATCCCGGCGTGCATCAATGGATTTTTCTGTTCGAAAAATTTATATGCGCATCAAAAACACGTGCTCAAAACGGTGAAGGAAAACATCGTGAGGAAACCAGTTAGTACTCTTATAAGCGGCGATGGGCTTGCAACCTGTCAAGTAATGGAATGCTAACTACTGCAAAATGTGGGCATGTGCCAAATATAATGTTTGGACGTGCCTCTGACTACCCCCACTAGACACCTTCAAAGGATCTAAGCGTCTGGAGATCTGAGAGAATGTCTACCGTACTTGGGGATTACAGTCGATATTCTATTTATTTTTATTTTTTTAGAATTTAAAAGTTAATATTTGACATCCTCGACCTGCCCGTAATTTGGGCAAGTGTCCGACTGAGACGCAAGAGGTGTAGATTTGATCCCCACGTCGGGATTTTCTAAGTATTCGAACCAATTATATTCAAAGAAAAACATCGTGAGGAAACCAGTTAGTATTCTTATAAGCGGCGACGGGCTTGCAACCTGCCATGTTTTACATACTAACTACTGGAAAATGTGGAAAATGTGTCTCTGTTTAATTGGAGTCGGCCACTATCTCATACGAGCATAGATAGGTACACTTTTTAAAATAAAATATATTGTTAAGGGGCTGCCAGTCGACGATTGCTCTTTTTCGGAACTAAAAAAGTAATACTTCTGAACAAGCCACATCTCCTATTTTTATAAGTATATTACTTAAGGTTCCTACCTAGATTTCTATTAAGCTGAAAACATAATAGCAGAAACTTTTCACGATAAAAATATTATTTCAAAATGATACGTTTTAGAATGTATGATCGAAATATTTTATATACCTACTATTAAAATCAACTTGTGATTTATTGTTAAAGATAGGTAATATGTAGATCTAGATTTCTATTAGGATAGATTTTTGATAAGTAATTATACATAATTTATATCATTAATTTATTCGAAAAGCTAAGGCGGACCACGCGCGGACGTGTGTTTGTCATCATTGCAGCGGTCGGTAGGATTATTTATCGAAGTGATTAAAGATGGGTACATCTTTATTCACATATACTATACATTATAAAATAGGAGATGTGGCTTGTTCACAAGTATTTCTTTTTTCGTTTCGAACAAAAATAATCGTCGACTGGCAGCGTCTTAAACCAAAGGTGTAAAAAACAGTTGGTATGCTATAATTTGTAACTGGTTACTAAATAGTACTTAGTAGGTATTTAACAAGCTTTCGGTATTCATGCATTGAATGGGTTGGGGCGCAGCAGGCATTAGCGGCTGGCTAGAGCAGTAATAAAAGAAAATCAGACGTTCAGCAACAAAAAGCCGGTTATTAAATTGGTCAGTTAGCTGCTGGTCTTCTTGAAATAACATTTAGGTATGTTATAGCTCCAAAATTATTTTAGTTTTTCAAATAAGGCACAATTACGATTAAAAAGCGACTTTAATGCATCTATTTGACTAGCTTTTACTACTTTAGATTATCTATACTTACAGCGTTAGGTGGCATCTTTTACACGAAATAAATCGTGGGACTTTCCATCAGTCAAATATTAGTATCCAGTTTAAGAAGACAGAGAGAGTATCTAGGCCTATGTCCAGCTGTGAGGCAGACGGGTAATGGTGATTAATTTGCTTAACTCTTACGATATCAAGTATTTTTATCCGGGGAAAAACGATAAGGACGGACATGTCTGGCCACAACCGGAGGTCTAGGCAACTCTACCCGTAGGCCCTGCGGCGTCATTCAATTCACCAAGAATGGCCACAATAACAACAAGTTCTGCAGGTGACGACTCAGCTCAATAGCGCTGATTACACCTCCATTCAACTCGTACCTTACCTGGACAACCTGTTCCTATTTCAATATGAACTCTTACGTGTTATAAATGATCAGATTCAATTTTAATTATAACCTTTAACAGTTTGTTAGAGAGGCAAGTTTCTTTACAAATCCCTCTGCGACAAAACTAGCAATAAAAAAAATAAGATCACTGATCACTGTAATCACCAAGTACGGTAGACATCCTCTCAGATCTCCAAGCGCTCAGATCCTTGAAGATTTTTTTAATTTTTTTTCTAAAGGGGTTAGTCAGAGGCACGTCTAAACATTACATTTGGCACATGCCCACATTTTGCAGTAGTTAGCATTCCAAAACAAGTAATAATTCTAGGTAATTTAATTTCTAATTAAAATGTAGAGAAGATAAAGTCAAATGGTTTTATGTTTTGTGAGTACTAGCTATAAGATAATTTTACTTACTTATTATGTATTTTCAGAATTAACTTGGTTAATTCAAATGATTTACCTATTTATAAGCCCGGTTTAGCGTTTTATTATATATATATATATATATATATATTTATAGCGTAATTTTTCTTCAAAAAAACTACAGTATTTTGTTCGTAAACAAAATCTTTGCATATGGAAAGTGAATACTAATGGTAAATAGATACTTTATTCATGTTGAAATAAAATACAGTAGCAGCTAGTAGTTAATATAATTATAGTGTGAGCAATAAAAGTGCTACTTTGAATATTCAGTTGATGTAAGCATACATTGAATGCAACTGCAGTATCCGCTTCCTACTTTTTGTTGTCTGCACGCGCCGCCCTCCGGTACACGCTCCGGCCTCCTTCCGATCTTGTCACCGTACGTTATTTCAGCTCGATTTAGAACAAAAACTGTGTGATCAAAAGCTCCTTTCCAATTTAAAAAAAAAGGTTCTCAATACGAAGCGAATATTTTTTTTTATTTATAAGAGAGTGCGATATCTTTTTGCCGGGAGATTTGATTTTGATGACTAAGATAATGACTTGTTTGGGATAGTTGTGTTGTAGATACCTACATTATCCTTGCCCGTTTATTTGCAAGTAAAAATATACGAAATATGTTCAGTTTGTATTTATAAGGTTGATTGGCATAATGTAAAACAGATATTAATTGAAACAAGATCAAGCTGGTCTTCATAGGCTCAGATCCATAAAGATGACTAAGTAAATGGGCTAGTCAGATGCACTTCCAAATATTAAATTTAGCATATGCCCCCATTTAGCAGTAATAAGCATCCCAAACGTTACAGGCCGCTTCATAAGGTATAATAAATTTAAAAAATCACGAAATCTAACATTTTCAAGACAGCTTCTAATCCAATCTGTTCGTTTATACTCTATTGATAGGTAAGTAGGTAGTCGATATGCAAATGAAAATTGGAATAAATCACAGATGTCAGTGTAACAAAGATGGTCTATTTGTATGCGCGAGCGTGGAGTCTATCCGAGCGAGTCAAGTTCCAGTCAAGTGGTACGCGTAAGTGCTGGCTGCGCCCGCGTCGCGCCTTCAGGAACCCCATTGTCTTTCATATCATTAAGGCCATTATATTTGCTTGTTCAAGCGTGCTTTTATCGTTTGTTATTATAACTTTGATCAGTAGCTGACATCTTCATAATGATTTTGAATAATCATTGTTTTATGATTCACAAACAATAGCTGCAATCACAATGCCAATAATAATCTTGGATGATTTTAAATGGAATTGATAGCGATGATGTACCTCGTAGGAGGTGAATAGAAAGTATGTTGGTTTGATTTGTTTATACTTTCTATTGTTCTACACATTCTGTAATTAATAAGGAGTCTGCCCACTCCAATGTACCAATAATAACGTTTCCAAATATGTACGCAAGTCGTAAGTACTCTCTATGCACTATACATACGGTGTTCCGGGACATGTGTATTGTACAGTGTCTTTTTGTACGAACGGTTTCTAAAAATTCACCATTAAGGCGCTCCCAGTCGACGATTGTTTTTGTTCGAAACGAAAAAAGAAATACTTCTGAACAAGCCACATCTCCTATTTTATAATGTATAGTATATGTGAATAAAGATGTACCCATCTTTAATCACTTCGATAAATAATCCTACCGACCGCTGCAATGACGACAAACACACGTCGGCGCGTGGTCCGCCTTTGCTTTTCGAATAAATTAATGATATAAATTTTGTATAATTACTTATCAAAAATCTATTCTAATAGAAATCTAGATCTACATATTACCTATCTTTAACAATAAATCACAAGTTGATTTTAATAATAGGTATATACAATATTTCGATCATAAATTCTAAAACGTATCATTTTGAAATAATATCTTTATCGTGAAAAGTTTCTGCTATTATGTTTTCAGCTTAATAGAAATCTAGGTAGGAACCTGAAGTAATATACTTATAAAAATAGGAGATGTGGCTTGTTCAGAAGTATTTCTTTTTTCGTTTCGAAAAAGAGCAATCGTCGACTGGGAGCCCCTTAATAGGTACTTAGGTGGTTATTGTCGAGCTATTCCATCTCAGAAACGTCATTTTCAAAAGTACCTATTTTAGCGGCGATGGACTTGCTATTTGTTACGTATGAAATGTTTGGACTACTTAACTATTTGAATGTTTGGACTTGCCTCTGACTACCCCTTCAGACATCTTCATGGGTTTGAACGCCTGGAGATCTGAAAGGATGTAATGTATAAACAATAAACATGTTTAATGTTCTCCTATTTCATTTGTCCCATTTTCAAAATCTCGATGTTTAATGAGTATATTATTTTAGCACTATGGACTCAGTTCATTAGCGGTTTTATAGGATTTCTCTATTACTCATAGAATTTCTGTGGGTGGGCAGATAGATAGCTTAATAAGTGCTGACTGAAGTTATCCATTGTCCGTGATCGAGACCTCGTCAAATCACGAATTTAAGTTCAAGACACGTCAGAGTGATTTACTTTCTTCTGGCACTTAAAATTCGAAGGCCATTAAACCGAACGAGATTTCGGAGGAGACGATAGCCCGTAAAAGTTTTGCAAGAGTCGGTCGTAAGTCGTAACCCATTTCGGTTATAACTCGCCGTGACGCGAGCTTTTACACGGCGCGGGCGGAGAAAATAGGGAGACGGGCATTGCCGAAAACAACAATGAGGTACTGTTACCATAATGACACTTTATGAGCGCAAACATCGACCGCTAGAGATGGGAAAATGGGTGGGGAAAAAAATCAGGAAAAAATACCTATTTATTCCCGAACTTTGACTTTGACTTACGACTCAGACCCAGAAACAAGATTTTATGACTCTTGAGACAACTTTTAGAATGCTGAAATAAAGATGTGTACGAGTTTTCAGCTTATTATCTTACATTTTGATATATTCTAGTAAAAAATTGGGTTTATTTTACTTAATACTAAATAATTATACCTAACCGATCATAAAAACAACAAGTAAAAACATAGACAGTAAAGCTTCGAAAAAAGATGTGAAAATTTTTACCCGGTATTCATTCAAAATGGGAAAAAAATTGGGAATAAATAGGAAGATATAAAAATGTTTTTTACTGGGTAAGTGCCCATCTCTCGCGACCGAACACGACACGGCCGCGGTCGCGATGCACGAATGTGGTCCGTGCATTGTTTCCGCGTTATGCCGGCAACGAGGACGACAGTGATGCCTCGCGGACAAAGGCACCCATTGCAACACAACAGCGACTCGCCGAAGCCCGCAGCCGACCTCCGCTCACATTCAGTTCATTTCTTTGAAATCGATTCGATTACTGAACTCATAATTTCCTGTTAGAGTAATTTCTGATGTCAGCACAGATGTAAGCAAGCCTTTTGTTAGACAAGTGATGGAGTCGTTTTTCGTGAGGTTCTCATAGAAGGATTTGAGAATAAACTATGTATACCTGGTCTATTTATGGAAATTTCGCTCCTATTTTTGTTTTTATTACGTCGCACATAGACGGATATTTATCATCAATTTAGCTTTTAGAATCAGCTGCGTGTTTGTCTAAATCAAATGTAAATAAAATATGGGTGTTATTTAACAAAGAGTAAAGTTTGAAAAAGCTCAATAATTTTTCATATTTTTTTTAATCGTAACTTTATAACTTGGATCTAAAGCTCTACCACTACTTTCTCGTCTTACACACTTAACCATTATAAAAAAATCGATTAAGTTTATCTGCTTGTCACTCTACCTACACGCTAAATCGGAAAACAGCTCCGAAGAACATTGCAAAAAGTTTCCCTGAAACAATTTTTGCGAACATCAAAACCGCATTTTTGTAAGCAAGAGAGTGCTCTCTACCTTGTACCGCAACCCAGCTCACGTCTGCGTTTCCATGTTCCGTAAGATGAAGATGAAGTTGTAAGATTGTTCATAGCCACAAAAAGTTAGTAATTCAACGTAATAACTAAGAATTAAGATATCAACTTTCTTTCTCCTGCTTCCTGTTTGACTGTTGATGATTTTGCGGTGTTTTTTGTGGGCCATTGTAACCACACGTTGTAAAACTTAAGCTTAAATGATGGTAGCTTTTAATGTGTAAGTATATGTTGTGCAGTTATGGTATTTGTCTTACGTAAAGTATGTTGTCTATACGATATGTTTAGGAGACCACATAGACGGAGCTCGGTGGGCGGTCGATAGCATGACACGTATCAATATAGCACTACACAAGGACCGCAGCGTCGTATACCAAAGTCTAAAGTCCCGAGCACGCGATGCTCGGCGCACAGACGGACGTTGTGTAGTCGCATGCTGAACACTTGGCCACAGCCGTGTGGTCGCAGTACGTCTGACTAAATTGATATAGGCTCTCTAGCGGCTACCGGAGTTTAGTAGAACGAAGAACATAAATCACTTGATGAGCTTCGTTGAATTAACTATACTTTTTCCTATTAGGTAAAACTACACTTACTTACTCTCTAAATATTGAATACCTACTTATATGTTAAAATAATGTAATGAGTTACATTCTAACTATAAAGACATTCCATTATTTCATTTTGCGTAACAAAGTTCAGTGGGTATGTACATAATTTGAAAACTATTATAAATAAAACTATGCACATGAATTATAAAAAATACAATAGATGACAATGTGCGTATCATCACATATGCGAGCAGAGCGTCGCGTCGCGACGCGGGCCGCGGCCAGGTGCTGGCAATCTCGGCAGTTGTCGCTGCGCACGCGCACCCTCACTGCGCTTTTAATAAATTTCAATACCTATAAAAAAGGATCTATCAAAAGATGGCGACGCCAAATAACCGGTGTTCGGGTGCAATGCTGCTCCGGCGCGCTCGCCCTACTCGAACAAAACACCGTTTGTTGGGTGTGCAAACAAGTTTTGATTAAATGAAAAGGTGTCCCGGAACGGGTGTGTCCGACGTTTGCTTTAACTAAGTAATTACATTTTATTTCATAGTTCTACGTAGGCAATAATAATAATATACACCGATAATCAACCAAACCAACTAAACCAGGACAGGTTTGATCGGCGGAGACCTTTAATTAAAGTTTTTTAGGGTGGCATTAGATGTACCTATCAAAATATGCACAAAAGGACATCAGAATACACAAGATGGCTCATTAGATAGCCATTATTGTACAAATTTCGAAGAAATGCACTCCCTTATAAAACGTATGAAAACTGATAACCAATATAATATAGAGAAATGTTTATCAGTTCTCCCTAATATAGAAACCTTCTAGATACCTATGTTATTGTCATTGATTTGGTCTTACTTCTTCGAGTATAATATACATATAACACGAAGATGTAAGACATTGCGGACAAATACTGGGCAAAAACTTGATTGGTGTATTTCCTGTACGTAGACATTATTATGTATTGCCTACTTATTTGTTTACAGTGATACTAGTTTTCTAAATAAATCATGTTTAAAACTTTTAGAGGTAGGTATTTTAAAACCAAACCAGTGTTTGGACACGTCGAAGTTTATCTGTTAACTATTTTTTTTGGAATTCCCAGACAAAAAATACAACCGTTACTCGTCACTTACGGTTCTTTTAATCCCGAAGCCCAACGATCTACTTGTTTGAGCCTGCTCTGCGCTATGGATGCAGCTGCCCTCGAGACGACCCCAGGTCTCTATTCCCCTTCATAACGTAACACTATAAATACCTTTTGGTAGTTAAGAAATGCAAAAAAATCCAATAACGGTGTGATTCTCCAAAAAAACCGAATTTGGGAAACGGACGGTTCTCGTTTCCCTGGATCGCAGTGTTATTGTAACTCTCTCCGTGACCCGAAATGCTCTTATCTATGGCCTAACATCTACTCGAACTGTGAAGTTCCGAGTATATTTCGGCAGTCGCATGCCGCGCATTCCTGTTCCTTTTTCTAGCTAAGAAACCTAATATTACTAAATCAGTCTGGGTCAGAAATGCTTGTTATCTATTGTTTAGAAACTCGAATAGTTTGAAGTTAATAGTCAAAACCGACAGCCGCAAATCCTGTCCGAGGAGGCAGGGTTTACGATAGCTAGCATTTGAAGCTTTTGGAGTCAGGTTACAGTTGTAGAGAAGTGGTCTTGTCCCCATAGATATAGGAGCCGTCACGGGCGATACTAACGAGCCCAGGCATGGTGCACCGCTGTCCTCGCAGATTATACTGAGGTGAATAATTGCGGTAATTAATATACTAGCTTGTTCAACACGATATGTCAAGCAATAGACCCAATATGAATAATTGGAAAGTAAATCTTTAGATACTTGTTAGCGTTTTTAAATGGTTAGGTTAGATCACATAACATAATGTGATTTGGTTGTTTATTCCATGTGGCTGTCCTTCCCAGGGTTCAAACTATTTCATCTAATTTTAACGATTTTTTTTACTTTTTTCACCCTTATACATCTTTAAATAATCTTGAGTGTGAGAAGGTTCTAGAGGACTGACAGGATGTCTACTTCTTGAATATACCTACAGTTGTGAGCCAGTCTCTCAAAAAAACGTTACTACCTAAAAAAGTAAAATGCAGAAGCAAATTGCACCACGCGTTTAAAAGTTCCTGTTTATTTTTAATATCATTTACCTAGGACTTTTTATAATTATTTTCATCTTTAAAATCTTATTTTTCTGTCCAGAGAACAAGATTTTTCATGCAAATATCTTCACTCCCTTATAATGATAATTTTCTAAATTCTTTCTATAAAGATAGCCCTTGAGAGTGACTGTCATAATACGAAAAAGTTACCTCTTAAGGCGCTCCCTGTCGACGAATGATTTTGTTCGAAACGAAAAAAGAAATACTTCTGAACAAGCCACATCTCCTATTTTATAATGTATAGTATATGTGAATAAAGATGTACCCAACTTTAATCACTTCGATAAATAATCCTACCGACCGCTGCAATGACGACAAACACACGTCGGAGCGTGGTCCGCCTTTGCTTTTCGAATAAATTAATGATATAAATTATGTATAATTACTTATCAAAAATCTATTCTAATAGAAATCTAGATCTACATATTACCTATCTTTAACAATAAATCACAAGTTGATTTTAATAGTAGGTATATAAAATATTTCGATCATAAATTCTAAAACGTATCATTTTGAAATAATATCTTTATCGTGAAAAGTTTCTGCTATTATGTTTTCAGCTTAATAGAAATCTAGGTAGGAACCTGAAGTAATATATTTATAAAAATAGGAGATGTGGCTTGTTCAGAAGTATTTCTTTTTTCGTTTCGAAAAAGAGCAATCGTCGACATACAGCCCCTTAACCTACCTCAAAACTATTCATTTCATATAATCAGGGTTACGAAATAGTGGTAAACTGCAGCATTTTAGTCAGTAGGTACCTACCATATAATAAATAAAATAAATGTTCTGTGGTAGGTAAGTTTTGCCAGACATGCTATTGATCGACCTATTGTATTATTTTATCGTAAATTTTTGATTTTGTTTCGTGTCCAACGTTCATTGGCATTTTGGTATAGGAAACGTACACCCGTCACCATAAATAAAATAAAAAAAATCTCAGCCTATTCATAGCAGTGCAGTACAGTCGTGCAGTATAGAAGCAAGGGAATGCTCGAGGGGTGAAAGGTGGCTGGTGGTGGCGCGGTGACGCACCGGCCGTGTAGCGTGTGCCGAAATCTCAGCTGTTGCCGCCTGCTTCGCGTTCCTATACAGGGTGATTTGTTTGAACCTTTTAGCGTGATTTATTGCTTTATATTTGTTTGAAGTTATTGTATTATGTCATTCAACTTATAAGTACTTACCTAGTACATTATTAGTACACCAAGTCTATTTAAGTATTATTATTTTTTATTTAATTAAGTAAATTGGTAGGCTACTACTAATCTATTTAAGTACGTACTTTCCGCGAAGGAAATGTCTATTATAGGTAAACAAAGTAGTTAACAATTATTGACTAATCGAGTTACACTTACAATAGTAATATTTTCTAGGTAAGCAGAATATAACTTAGAATAGGTAGGTACGTGCCAACTTTGTAGGTACCTTTAATTAAAATAATACCTACCATTTTACCAACTCGTTCGTATATTTAAAACATCATGTATAATGCTCAATCCATCTGTATTAAAAGTGTTTATAAAAGCGTTGAATGCCCCTGTGTGCTTTATATAGAAAACTCTACAGCTATGCCATTATTTAAAATTAAACTACTCACCTACCTGCAGGTTTAACCATCAAGTTTCAAAATGGCTTACATCCACTCCATATTTCAATAATAAATTTCAACCTTGTGCAGAGAAACGAATTTGCACAAATATAAAAGTCGACCATATTCGAAGGGTTGCAGGGTTCTATTTTATTCTCAGACGGTTGTGCTAATGTAACCGAAATAAAATCAACGCCTCGATTACAAAACGACTGTGATTCCTTTTTGGAAGCAGTCGGTTATGACATTTCTCCGATAGGTTCATGGAACAATGAATGGGGGAGACCCTAATCGTGTTGCTCGGATTCGAAAGGTAACAAGCTGAAGAGAGCCATGAGCGTTTCGTAGGGGCTGGCTGCGGTGGTTACAGCGTTTGGTCTCGTAAGGGTAGCTCGGTGCAGATGTGCGATTCGGGTACAGACATGTGATTCTGCACGCGCAGCCAGCTGCGAGCATAGCTGTGCACTGATTCAATACAAATGCAGGGTCGGACTCACCTCGTGGGTGCCTGCGCTTTGTGTAACATTTTATGTGTAGGTAAGCTCAGCAAACAATGATACAAATCCACACAGCAACAAAGGCAGTTCAGGTGTGCCATGATCTCTCCGTCGTTTATGTAATAATAATTGATGGTACAGACACTATAACGAAATTCTTTAAAACTAAAGTACGAACTGATCACTAGAATACACTATCCATACGTAAATTTTCGATAAGCATATCTAGACACATTTTGTGTTTTTACTAAATTAGGTAAACCTAATTCAAACCTTTTTTCATTCAACCGTAGAATCTCAAGAATATATATGAATATATTGAGTTGTCTGTATAGCAAAATAGCGAATTAACATCATTATTTTCGTAGTTTGATTTTCTACATTTAAACTAAGTTAAAACTGAGCAAGAGACTATTCTTTGTAGCAAAGATAAAGTATTATGTAAATATATTGTCTTTGCTTGCAGGTAATCATACCTACTCTGAGTTACATATATTCTTAAGGGGCTCCCAGTCGCTGATTGCTCTTTTTCGAAACGAAAAAAGAAATACTTCTGAACAAGCCACATCTCCTATTTTTATAAGTATATTACTTCAGGTTCCTACCTAGATTTCTATTAAGCTGAAAACATAATAGCAGAAACTTTTCATGATAAAAATATTATTTCAAAATGATACGTTTTAGAATTTATAATCGAAATATTTTATATATCTACTATTAAAATCAACTTGTGATTTATTGTTAAAGATAGGTAATATGTAGATCTAGATTTCTATTAGAATAGATTTTTGATAAGTAATTATACATAATTTATATCATTAATTTATTCGAAAAGCTAAGGCGGACCACGCGCCGACGTGTGTTTGTCGTCATTGCAGCGGTCGGTAGCATTATTTATCGAAGTGAGTGAAGATGGGTACATCTGTATTCACATATACTATATATACATTATAAAATAGGAGATGTGGCTTGTTCACAAGTATTTATTTTTTCGTTTCGAACAAAAACAATCGTCGACTGGGAGCGCCTTAAAGCCTTACTCAAGCTCTTGCCTATCTTGCAGTCGCGATTATTTTTCATCACGTTACTTTTACATTATTTTCAGAGCCATTTGCAGTCAAATTTAATTATGTATTTTTGATATTTTACTTTTAAAAATTGTTAATAACGGTGTGAAATTATATAAATATAAAACATTAAAATTTCTGTAAATCAAAAGAAAATTTTGGAAAAAAGCAGACTATGTTCGTGTCTTAGACATTCAACTATCTCTATTATAAGATTTCATCTCAATCGGCCTAGCGGTTTGACTGTGATAACGTCACAGACATACAGTCAGAATAATGCCATCAAAAACATAACTTGTAAAATAAAGCCAAGTCTCGCAACGCAACTCAGTTCTTCTACCGTAAAAAGTTGTGAGATCCATGTAATACCAAGTCGGTTAATTTATTCAGTCCCTACTTTAAGGGTCCTTCTGACTTATGTTATTACGTAATTAGCTAACCTTTACGTAATAACATAAGTCAGAAGGACCCTTAAAGTAGGGACTGAATAAATTAACCGACTTGGTATTACATGGATCTCACAACTTTTTACGGTAGAAGAACTGAGTTGTGTTGCGAGACTTGGCTTTATTTTACAAGTTATGTTTTTGATGGCATCTCATTTATTTTTGTAGATAGCCCTACTTTTTAGGGTTCCGTACCTAAAGAGTAAAAACGGAACCCTGTTACTAATACAATACTCCACTGTCTGTCCGTCCGTCTGTCCATCTGTACGTCTGTCTATCACAGGGCTGTATCTCATGAACCATGATAGCTAGACAGTTGAAATTTTCACAGATGATGTATTTCTGTTGCCGCTATAACAACAAATACTAAAAACAGAATAAAATAAATATTTAAGTGGGTCTCCTATACAACAAACGTGATTTATAGATAATGGTACGGAACTCGACGTGAGCGAGTCCGACTCGCACTTGGCAGGTTTTTTTAGGGTTTTTACACTAAATACTAATTGTGTTTCAAATTTGAAGCTTCTATGTCTGCTAGAAGTGCCTTAAACTTTTGATGATCGGTCAGTCAGTCAGTCAGTGAGTGAGTGACAAAATAGGAAATTTTGACTAGTTATAATTCTTAAACTACTGGTTCAAATTGAATGAAATTTGAAATATACCGTGTTTATATAGTGACTGCTTGGTTACTGAAAATTCAGGCTTCTAGTTTTATCCACAACGAAGTTATAAGGGGTCGAAAATGGCCTGAACTGCTTCGAGAAAAGGATGGTACAGCCGTGCCGCTTTATTGCTTGACTTGGCGGGGGCACTGCCGTGCCCCCAGATAGTCAGCTTTCCACCTAGAAAATTGCGAAAAGTCCCATACAAATTTGACTTTCTATTTTTAGGGGGTAGGGGGAAGATTTCTAAAAAAATCTTGATGCAAGTATTTTTTGTTTATAACAAAGAGTCTGTATACCAATTTTCAGCTTTTTTTACCTTATATTTTATATTTATATTTTATTTTTATACATTTTTTTACTTTTTTACTTTGAAAACTGACGAAAGTCCCGTACAAACTATCACCCTCTCTTTTAGAGGTTTCCAAAAAATAAATTATAATAGTCATTTGTTATACAAGAGTGCAAAGTTGCTTTTAAACCGCGTGTTCAATTTTGATGACCGATGAAAAATCTTTGCACTCGAGTGCAACACGTAACTTTTCATTCCACCTCAGCGAGGAAATTACTAAATGCAAAAAAAAAACGTTTACAATCACAAGATAGGTACTTTAGGTATTAACTACTACATTATGACAGGTAAGTATTACAGAATAATCTTAATAATGACGTGAAAAAATGCCGCGTAACCGCGTACAAAGCAAATTGAAAAAAGAACACCAAGAAGGTTCCGAGTCTGAGTTTTTGAAAAAAGTTGTATGATATATTCGGCACCATAGAGGTAGCAGTAAATAGGTTTAATGATTTTTTTAATTCGCAAACTTAGTGCACACGATGTTCTAAATTCAATATACTTTATCCTCTAGAGAATAAAAACGGCTTTTGCACTCAGATATTGAAGAGCAAAAATACTCTTTCCGAGATGGTGGGATGAAAACGTATTTTTCCTTAGTTACAAATAGTCCGCATACCAATTTTTGGCTATCTACCTTGAATACTACGAAAAGTTCAATACAAAATTTTACTCCCGCTTTTAAGGATATGTGGACAGATTTACAAAAAAATAATTATACTCCTATTGTTCGTTAGCTACAAAGACGGACTCTTTGCGTTTTAACATTCTGCATTGAAAATTGCGGAATGATCCATACAAACTTCCACCCCTTATTTTAGGGGGGTGGGGGAATAGAAAGAGACAAAAAGTAGCCTTTGACACTCTCCAGCTCTTCAACTATTTCCACATAAAAAATCACATCAATCCGTTGCTCCATTTTGACGTGAAAGATGAGCAAACAAACACACAAACACACTTTCATATATATAAGTATACAAGCTGACCCGGCGAACTTCGTTCGAATTAACAAAATGCTGTGTTAAGTTCCCGTTCCCGTTCCCGTTCCCGTTGATGGCGCTGTATGTGAAAAATGATTTTCCCTGTTTTCCTGCTTTTCTCTTGAAATTTTTCCTGAATTTTCTTTGCTATACCTCACGGAGCCCGAGACCTTTCCAACGAATGCAAAACCGTGGAAATTGGTTCGTTCGTGCGTTCTGGAGTTATAGCGTCAGGAAGGAAAACCCGACTTATTTTTATATTATAGACTAGCTGACCCGTGCCCGCTTCGCTGTGCGTAAGACATTTCTAATACCATCGAGGACTTTATTATAGAAAAAAAATGTGTTTATTTACGACATCACATTAGAAACCTCTAAAATTATCAGTGTTTCTCTACTATATTATGCATGTATTATACATATAAACCTTCCTCTTGAAACACTTTATCTATTAAAAAAACCGCATCAACATCCGTTGTGTAGTTTTAAAGATATAAGCAAACATACATACATAGTACATACAGACGCGGGAAGCGGAAAGCGACTTTGCTTTATACTATGTAGTGATGATATGTGAATAGAACAAAAGCAAAGCGGCGTTGGGCTCGCATCCTCCGGTTGTTTGTTGCATGTTTCGAATATTATGTTTGAAAGAGCCTCTAACTCTAAGATGTTAATGGGAGTCCATTAGACATCTTCAAGGATCTTAGTGCCTAGATGTCCAGATGTCCTAATCAGAGAGGATATTATACCGTATTAATTAAACTTGGGGATTACAGTCGTGATTCTATTTAAGTAAATAACTTAATAAAGACAGCGATTGCGAAAAATAATTTCAGTATGATGTGAGTGTGGTTGTGATTAAAATAATACAGGCAACTGAAAATACAGAAATTAAACTGCACATTTAATATTTATAGACTCATTAGTATGAAACTATTATGGCTGACTCACAAAAATCAACACACAGGGTAACACTCAAGTCCTAAAAGCCAGCTATTTAAAATTTCTTACCTTCAATGGTGCTGGGTGCTCTTGCTCACGAATATAGTAACGTAATCAGGAGGTTACAATAATCATTGGACTAAAATAGATTTTTGTCTTATGTCAACCGAAAAATTTAATTAGAGAGAGTGAAGTATTCTGAAAGCCATGGGTATTGTTAGTCGTTCATTTCCCTCACCTCTGTAGTCAAATTTGATATTTTTATGAATGTTTTAAATCATTATAACATAATTCATTCCATTCGAAATATATCAAAGGCACAACATCAAATGGTATCATTTGTAATTCTGAAACGAAATAAATTATAAACTTTAATTTCCATAAAACATCACAATAAAGTTTTACCTATGTCGAATAATGTCGCTTAATGTATGCAGAAAATTAACCGGCAATTGTGTGACATTGAGAGCGGGCTGTAGGCACCACCTGCCCGCGGCGCCCCTGTCCATCGCTATTTCCGCCATAGCGCACGGGGCCGCTCGTGCCGCGACCGTTACGCACGCGCGCAGCCCCCGCGCACTCGCACCTGGCCGACACCCCGCTCTACCCCGCAACACCCCGCCACATCGCACTTGCATGATAACTACACTCTGACGACACCCTATCCATCCCATTAACACCACAAATAGCTCGCACCTTTACTATTTTAACGTGATTTTATTGGGATGCCTTTAATTTGAATAGTTAGAAGCTGTGTAGGTATACGGTTTTATACTACACATAGTATATAGGTACCTACCTACACTAGAAAGTATACAATGAAAGAATACTTATATGAAATCTTCTTTATTAAAACAATGTTTTGCTAAATTATTTTAAAAAACTGATCCAGTGAATATAGATAATAGTTAAGTACTTAAGTAATGACGGTCCCTTGCCTTGTTATCCATTATGAGGTAACAAAACTTATGTAGATACAGGTCATAAAATATTTTGTTTTGAATAATATGTAGGTAAGTACTTATTTACTTACCTAAGTACTCAACTATCCGAATGTCATTCATTCTGATAGGATGATTTGTCTAATGTTGTTTACCATCTTCCACGGTTTGTTTACCTTTCCCAGGCACAAATAGAGATAAGGCATTCATTCATATTCCCAAGGTAATTAAGTAATGACAGTCGCTTTGTTTATTTTAATAAGAACCTCAATAACATCCACTTAATAAGGTGTCGAAAGCCCGATATGACATGATTATCGAATACCATTCGCAGCTTGAGTTATGGTTGACCGATGATCAGAACGATTAGTCACACACATACTAAATATAATCGAGCAGCGGTGTCAATTATGTGTCGAACCCTTGGCACATAGAAGGCTGGCTGACTCATGAGGTGAATTTCACCACGCGCGCGTCGTTCTCGTCATCATGATTAAAGATCACTTTGATGAGCAATTTGACCGTTGAACTTGCTGACTGCCCCAAGAGTACAATTCTATAATATTTAATAGCTAGTTAATTTCCAAGAAAACTTGTCATCGTCATATTGTATAACAAGGTTATTGTTTTCTTATATTCAAAAATGTTGTTCCCAACAATAAAAGAATTTTAAGTTGGACTCGTTCTGTGTGAAACCTAAATAGCCCTGAGAACAGCGTGACCTGTGGGAATTAGCGACGGTCACATAAAAAATATAACAAAGACTGTACGGACGTTATATTTCCGCGTTGGGAAGGGGTTGGCAGTATCTTGTTGGGTTTGATACACACAAGGAAATCTTTTTGTTCACCTTTTGCAACATAGGAAACGGGTTCCTGTCCTTCCGGTTTCAGATTATTATTACCAAACCCGTAATTCCGTTAGAAACGTGAGACTTCGGCTTGGACGTTATTCTTCTGTAGGAAGGTAATAGTTGAATCAATACTTTACCGATATCTCCTTTTCTATTTGATATCTCTGTTAACTTATTGAACGAGTCATAATTATTTAGGTACTGATTCAGCAAGTAAGATAAAGTGCATAAGATAACAAAGAAAGGACAAAGGTGATACTTACTCTAATGACACGTACGATACTTTTGGACGTGTGACATTGCTCAGTTATATTTTGCTGATCGTGCTCCCACTTGTACTGCAGCTACTTGCAGAAATATTTTTACTCAAACTAAGAATAGGTATGTTTGCATTTTTACAAAATACAAACAAGTCTAAACGAGTAATCGACTTTCATTAATATTTTGACGTCATTGGCTTTTATTATTTAAAGCCATATAAGGCTCCTATTTGCCACAACTAATATTGTGTTATTATATTATGTATTAGATGTTATTTCTTTCTGGAAATAAAGAACTCCTGTTAAAAATATATTTACCTGTAATCCCAAGAAAAACCTCATTTGTATAAAACTTATTTGAAAGCAAGTTAGTGTAAAACTAAACAGTTGAGTTGACGAATTGATGAAGTAGCTGAAGAGTTAGAAGCATGTAGAGTTTTATCTTCGAACGTGCAAGTTTTCAATTTCTTTGTTACTTTATCATTCGATGACCTAAATTGAAAAGTTAAACTTTTAATCTTGTCGCATTTCAATAAGTAGGTATATGAAATCGATCCAACCGGAAGGAGAGCAAGGTCAATCAAATGATAACATGACTAAAGTTTTTTATTTATTGCGGTGCCAATGTGTCATCGTGGTTTCAAATATCGAACCATATTTTGTTATGTAGGTCGAATATTAAGAAGACCAATTTAAGGTTGATAATGTACCTACTCTACCTCCTCATTATGGCTCTAGCAAGCACTAGCATAACATTTTGACTAATAGGACCTAGAGTCATTATTTTATTTTTAAGATTTTATTTTGAATGCTGACTGATTTGGAATGCTGAGTAGTAATAATATTTTACATCCGTAAGTCATACAGCTGTTGATCTCGATCCGAATTACAATAAATGGAAACGAACAAAGATGTCGAGACCGTTTCAAAAAGAAGAAAGAAATGGCTTAGTTCAAAGGTGCTTAACCCCAAAAGTTGTGCAAAAAATCGGTTCATTTACAGCGACGAGACGGTTTGAACCGGTGCGATGGTGAAGCTGGGCATATCGCACTGAGAGGCAGCGGTTCCGGCGGGTGCGGAGGCGCAGGTGCCGCCGCCGCCCCGCGCCTCGCCGCGCCGTCATTGGTCGGGGTCCCGCGACCGTCGCCGATTGGGTACGGCGCACGTGCGAGGCCTACCCGCGCCGCCACCTGGCCGCCGTTTGACGGGGAGCCTTATAAAAACCCTGGCCTTCCCTCACCGCACCACTCGAGCTCCGGACGCCGACGAGTGAACGTACACGTCAGTAGCGTCCCGAACACGAACTCCGCTAGTACGACTCCGGCGCATCTTTGTGATTTTATGGACCGATTATACAACTAGTGATCTTGTGATTGAAGATACCTTGGAAAACTCTTTCTTAATTTGTGTGATTGTGAGAATAGTGAATCAAGATGCTCGTGGAGGATTTTCAGACTTCCCGAGCTTTGCTGTCGAAGAAGTATGCGCACTGTCCGCTGAAGAAGCGGCCGGTGCTGGTGCGGGAGGAGCGGCCGGCGACACCGCCCACCACGCCACCGCACCCCGCCCACCTTGCCACAACACTCTATTACGATTATCATTGTAAGTATTATAAACCAAATTAATAACTTTTTTCTAGTCTATCTTGATCCCAGTAACAGCACTTGTAGCAAAAGATAATAAAATAATTGTGATAGCTTCCTTATATCGAAAATTCATTATTAAAACCCTAATTCACTGATCCATTTTTGTATTTAAATAATAAAAAACTAACCATTATTTCCTTTATTCTCAGGTAAAACTGAAAATGACGAACCTGAAAATCTCAGCACTAAACCGGAAGATCTTTCAAAAACTGGCAACTACCCCAGCAAAGCCTCTTCACCAGTGGCATCGTCAGCAGTCAAAATAGAACCCCGTGAATGGCCACAACAGCAGTTCGAGTACTTGGCCGCGTGTCACGCCCGACTCGAGCCCTCGCCCACTGAGCTCGCTCGGCCCACTCCACAATACGCCTATTTACCAACATTGTACGCACCTTACGGACACCTAGAAGAGATGTACCCTGCTGCACCGGCGCTGTCTCCACCGGCTCATCCGTCGATGTACGCTCATTATTCCCCTGCTTCACCGCCGTCCTCTTGCTCACCACCACCCTGTCCTGAAGATTTACGATCACCGGGCTCCGTGTCATCAGATTCTAGTGTATCAGTCTCGGCACCTAGGCGCCCTCGCTATCAATGCCCTGATTGCGCTAAATCTTACTCGACTTACTCGGGTCTCTCCAAACACCAACAATACCACTGCGCAGCGGCAGAGGGCAGCCTCGCTAGGAAATCGTTCAGCTGCAAATATTGCGCGAAGGTCTACACGTCCCTCGGTGCACTGAAAATGCACATTCGAACCCACACGTTGCCATGCAAATGTCACCTTTGTGGCAAGGCATTTTCCAGACCGTGGTTGCTGCAGGGACACATCCGCACTCATACGGGTGAGAAGCCTTTCTCTTGCCACCATTGCCGCAGAGCCTTTGCCGACCGCTCCAATCTGCGAGCTCACCTCCAAACTCATTCTGATGTCAAAAAGTATTCCTGCACTGGTTGTGGCAAGACATTCTCCCGAATGTCTCTCCTCAGTAAGCACTTAGAAGGTGGTTGCGCAGCCCCAGGCATGTCTCCCTACGAATACCGGCCGGAGTCGATCCCGGCGGCGCACGCGCACCAGGGGCTACCTCCGAACGCTACAGTGCATGCTTACTGAAAAGACTGAACTATTGCAGGCTTCGCGATCTCTTACTTAGCGTAGATCGACTAATATTCGATATTATTACACTCTTGTATAAATTGGTCTAAATTATTATTGAAAAAAATTAGTAACTTTGTGTGTGTGTATACTAGAAATCTATGTTCGACTTTTGGTTAGGTAGGTGTAGCTTGTAAGTTCGATTAAGATATTGTTTAAGTTGATGTCATTCGCGATATCCGCGATGTTACTAGTCAAATGGCGTTTGCCAAGTGTTATACACGGTTAAAGTATCATATAAATTCTTATCTTGTACCTAAAGATCACCAAAATTTAACAATGATTTGTATTTATTTACGTCTGTCTAAAATTTTGAGTTAAATTTTGATGAACCTAGGGTAAGCCATGTACAAAGTGCCTTAGTATAATATAAACAACTAATATATTCTTTGAAAATGTAAGCAGTAAAAGACTTGTAATATATTTTAAGATTGTATCTATTCAAGAGGCTATACTTAAGCCAATTCTGAATTGCGTTCCTTTTTGTTACCTCCGTTATGAAAAAAATAAAACAAAACATGATTTGATTTTAAACTGACGTATTATTTAAACATTACCTCTTGCAACAAAGATGCTAGCAAACATATTATACCTAAGTTCAACTTAAAAACAATAATGTATAAGTAAGAAGATTCCTTAGAGTAGGTAAGATCTGATCAATGAATGGAATCGATAAAACACAACCATAAAATATCGAACAAAATAAAGCACCATTGAAGTAAGAGATCACATTTTCAAGGTTTTGGATTTAACTTTCCATAACATATAATACCCTGTGTTATGTTTAATTTTATTAGTTATAAAAGCAGGAGGTTTATCGACATAATAGCGGCGCACGCGCTGCTCAGGTCAGATGTGGGTCGCGTTGTTCCGTGGGTGCCGCGCCGCCGTGCCGCCCGACTACGGTCAGCCGGCCACGGGGTCGTAACCGGGATCTGCACCCGGTGTCTTCCTAGAACATAATTGCTTAAATGGCTATTGTCTTATAATATGCCCTGAGCGAAAACTTATCTAGCCACAGTACCTTTATTCCAATAATCGAAAACAAGTTTTGAACCTGACCAGTTAGAATCTTACTAGCACAGATATAATTTGTAACAAAAAATTAATTAGATTATAACAAAAAGATTGACGCTAAAATATGTATCTATAATAATGAATTGTATGTAAAATTATATAAACGAGATGCGATCCGTGGACAGGACCCCTTTAAAACGCCTTCTACTCTCGCCAAATACTTAGTCTGGACAGTTGCTATTAAAAGGTTAACCAACTTACAAGTCTATTCGAAGAATAAAACAATTTGTGATAAATGAGTTTGAGTATGAGTAGTCATGGAGGGATTTTTGAGGAAATAGAGTAAAAACCGGCAAAAAAACTTTAACACTTAATTTTTTTTTTTCAGAATTACATCATATGTGAAAATTTCAACTGTCTATCTGTCACAGTTTATGAGATACAGCATTGTGACAGACAGACGGACAGATGGACAGACAGACGGACAGTGAAGTCTTAGTAATAGGGGAAGGTACGGTACGGGATACTTTGGATACGGAACCCTAAAAAGTAATAATTTGTCAGCTATTGTGTGTATCTTATACTATTTACTTTAGGTTATAAATTAAAGTAAATTTTCGAGTGACAGTCGTTTAATTAGAATAATAGGTATAGTAAAATTATATTTATATTTTCACAGATCTAAGTATCTTATTAGTCATCATGCTGTCTTAATTTAGGTTGACAATACATTTTAACAAAATTACTTATCCCAAATTAAGATTAAGGTCACTGTCACTCTAAGAATCGATCATATTTTACAGTTTTAGGTGACAACAGAATTACCACCATTAGAACTTGATAAGTATTAAGTGAAAAGTTTTAATTTCGGAACCCCATCGAAATACCGAAACTGTACTAAAATCATCATGAAAGATTTGTACCAAACAAAAAAAAATACAAGGATAAACATGAATAGAACAAAAACTCAATTAATTAAAACATTAAACTAGCATGATTCAAGCCGTATCGCCCCAGTTGGACTTTCCCAATTCCCGTTCGGCTTTTTATACTGTTCTATAATAATAAAATTCTTATCGGCGCAAATGATTCAACGTTACTTTACCAACAGAAATAAAAATTAGCAAATCATTACGTAACATCGCGGACATCGTAAAACATAAACTTCCCCTCGAGTAGCAGTCAATCCTAGAATACACAACAGTGCTTTGTAAGTGCCTGTAAATTCGACGACATAAAGCCGTCTAGGTACATATTGTACAAAATTATCTACGTCCAAGTTTAGGAGTTACGACACTGACTCAGCAAGTGATTAAACATTGGGAATTGCCTGACATTGTAATCCAATAAGGTTTTATTTAGACGTAGTGCTTACAACTATATCATTGGCTGTTAGGTAATTTAGATTGGATAAGGAAGGCACTTTCCCTTAGAAAAGGTACTTTCTTAAAAGTTCTAGACTGTGACCTAACGCACCTCGATGTTCTTGCGTCAAATTGTTTTTAAGACCAAACTGATAAAAGTCTGAAACATTCGTTAGATACTATTTCACATTGAGTATAAAGGGTAGGAACTAGGGCGTGTAAAAACCGGGTTGTTTAGAAAAACCGGGTTTTTCGGTTTTTATTTTCCAATAACCGGTTAAACCGGTTATCCGGTTATTTTCAAGTTTTTTATATAGGTGTCTTAGAACATAATAAAACCAACCATTTAATAAAAAATAAGTTATTATTTAAATAAGCAAGCACCAATTATATTAACTTGTTAAAGTTTAAAACATTTTGATGTATGTACTCAAAACTCACCCTTACTCGAATTCATTTTTCATTTTATTACTTTATAAAATGAAAAAACATGATAAATCAGTCCTAATAGTTACCAATAATACCCCATAATTATTTGTTGTAACCTCGAAACTACCTTGATTCAAATTCTTCTGAGGCCCCTCGAATATCCCTTGAAAAGTACTTCATGTTTGGATCTTGAATCGATTTTTTCGAGGTTTCTCAATTTCTCAATTACCTTTGGTGAATTCTAAATGTCACGAAAGTCAAAGAAACGTTACACAGCCGTTTAGAAGCTGTCGAGGAATGCTTAAGGTAGATCACGAGTTATCTTGAGTTGACAGTTCCTTCACTGAGGAAATATGTTGAGATGTCTTGGACCTGAGGCAGACTCGAAGTCATTTTATTAACTAAAACTACCAAAACACGGTTACGAGGTCGAATCGAAGTTAGGATATTTCGAGGTAACAAAGAATATAGTGATAAGAATAAATAACTTTTTTATTTGGTAGTATTAATATATAATATGGCAATCACAAAACCTAAATAGACTACTTTTTAGTAAAAAGGATACAAATAAGTGCAGTGTTAAAAACTGCAAAGTTATACCGGGAGAAGGGGAAGTCTCCCAGATAGGTTATTACTCTTAGAAATAAAAATAAAGATTTATTAGAAGAATTTAAAAACTAAATCAAAGCCCCCACCCAAAATCAGATGGCATTTAATGTAGAAGAATGAGTATGCAGTAGCATTTCAAAGACAAGTAGTTGATAAAATGATAGAAATGAATGATATGAAAGAGAAATCGGTGAATGAATGTTGGGTTGAAATGGCTACTAGCATAAGAGGTGTAGCGAAGAACGTTTTTCGTGAAACGAAAGGTAAAGGAAAGATAGATAAGGTTACGTGGTGGTGGAATGAGGACGTACAAAAGATTTTGAAAGATAAGAAGAATGCGTTCAAAGAATGGAAAAGTGTTGGAGATCGTGATGATAGTATGAAAGAGAACAAAATAATTGAATACATGGAGTGTAAAAGGAAAGCTAAAAAATCTGTTGCTATTGCAAGGGCTAAAGTACAGGATAAGTTGTACCAATCTTTAGATAGCCCACAAGGACAGAAAAACCTGTACCGAATAGCAAAAGAGAGAAAATAATGCAAGGGATATTATCCATGTGAAATGCATAAATGATGATGGAGGAAAGGTATTAACGAACGACGAAGAAATAAGAGAACGATGGAAGGGATATTTTCAAAATTTGATGAATGAGGAGAACGTTTGGAATGGAGTGTTCGAGAATATACCAGTAAATATTGGTATAGTAAACGAGGTGAGGTTCTGTGGTGGGCTATGAAAGAGAAAGGAGTGCCTGGGAAGTACCTGCAGCTTATACGGGCCCGGGCCATGTACAGCCGAGCCTGTACACATGTCCGGTCCGAAGCTGGCGTTATGGACAAGTTCAATGTGGCTGTAGGCTTGCACCAGGGATCGGCTTTAAGCCCTTATTTGTTTCTCCTGGTAATGGATGCACTGACATCGGACATACAGGAAGAGGCACCCTGGTGTACGCTGTTCGCCGACGACATTGTTCTTGTTGGAGAAGACGCAACTGAGGTCCAGAGCAGGCTGGTAAAATGGTAGGAGAAATTGGAGAGTGTCGGACTGAAGATCAGCAGAACCAAAACAGAACATCTGTTTTGTGACTTCGGTGGTCAGTAGTACAGAATGATGGTGAGATAGATAGGGAATAGGGATGTGAAGAATAGAATAAATGCAGGATGGATGAAATGGCGTCAGGTCACCGGAACAACATGCGATCCGAGAATGCCCCTTAAGCTTAAGGGGAAAATCTACAAAACGATCGTTAGACCTGTCGTATTGTATGGATCTGAGTGTTGGGCGGCAAAAGGGACAGATGAAAGAATGCGACGGAGATGCGAATGTTGAGATGGATATGTGGTGTGACGAGGATGGATAAGATAAGGAATGAGTAGAGTATATCAGAAAAAATTTGAAAGTAGCTCCTGTGACGGAAAAGATGAGGAGCAATAGGTTAGCGTGGTATGGGCATGTTATGAGGAGGGAAGAAAGTCATGTAACGAAAAGAGTGTTAGGCATGAATGTGGATGAATGTAGACGTAGAGGTAGGCCAAAGAAGAGATGGATGGACTGTGTGAAAGATGATATGGGTAAGAAAGGAGTGAGTGATGAGATGACGGCTGATAGAGGAAAGTGTGACGGCCAAGTGCGAGTCGGACTCGCGCACGACGGGTTCCGTACCTATACAAAAAGGAAAAAACACGTTTGTTATATGGGACTGTTGTACTTAAATTTTTATTTAATTCTGTTTTTAGTATTTGTTGTTATAGTGGCAACAGAAATACATCATCTGTGAAAATTTGAACTGTCTAGCTATCACGGTTCATGAGATACAGCCCTGTGACAGACAGACGGACAGACAGACAGACAGACGGACAGCGAAGTCTTAGTAATAGGGTCCCGTTTTTACTCTTTGGGTACGGAACACTAAAAATTAACAAAATCGATAAGTATCTTTAAACATTAAAATAATTCAGACTTATATAAAGTTTAAAACATTTGGTAATATTCAACTCAATCTTACTTAAACAGTTATAATAATCGACAATATTATAGCTACCCTCATATATTATCATAAATCAGTCCAGAGAAGTCCACAGTCCAGAATAAAATGAGTGTATTACACTTAGTAACACTCATTAAAAAAAACCGAAAACCCGGTTATTTTGCCAAAAAAACCGGTGATAAACCGACGTAAAATCAGGGCGGTTAATCGGTTTTTCGGTTAATCGATTAATCGGTTTACATGCCCTAGTAGGAACCTAAATATGTAAGCAAATCAGGCAAATCATCCTTGAATGAGCACCATATTTGGTGTTCGTCCAAAAAAAAACAGAAAAATAAGTTCGGTGATTTGACATTGCGATTTGACTTCACGAAGTTATCATATCACTAGTTAATAGGAAAGTAGTCCAATAAGATAGAGATCTCCGGGGTAACCTCTGACCCTGTCAGGCAAGTGCACGTTTCTAAAACGATACGGGGCGGCTATTGGCACTTTTTAACGAATTGTTTCCAATGGAATTAAGATTATTATCTATAAGTTACGCAAGACATTGAAATTATTTAGGCCAATTTTCTACGAACTATAAACAACGGGCATTTTATCAGAATTGACTTTTGGTGGACATCGTTTTTGGGTATACCTACTCATGAGTTTACTTTTTATTTCACAAAAAATGTCTAATAAGTACCTACTTAATACGTAATCATCGGTTTTAAAATGCGAAAGATGGCAAGCTTGAGTATAGAACAGTTCGATGCTTGCAATGTTTTTACAGAGCAGTCATCATTTGGCCTAAGTGGTTATCGATTTTAAAAGGTCATACTGAGACCTAAAGAGATGCTAATTGCTAATTCAATACCTGTGCGGTGATGCTGGTGCACGGAGCACTGACTGCCTTAGAATAAATAACATTTACTACTTATGGCTCCACATTTAATTACCGGTGATCAAGAGATAACACACAATCAGCCTACACGAATGCCAATTAGTGGCAGAAGGTGAAGATGTGTTTAGTGAAGGTGAGTGCATTCGATTGGCCGGCGAGAGGCGCGTGCGCGCGGACCCGCACCATCGCCAATACAAACGCATTCTCATTAATTAATTCTGTACCTATTTGCATCGTGATTATCTAATCCGATATCAATCGCCGATAATGCGGTACCAATTAGAGTTCACACCTAATAGTGTTATAGAACTTTGAACTTTTCTAATACTTATTATAAGCGATCGCCTTACAGATAACGCAATCTGGTTTCGACACTAATTTGACCTCGTTCGAGAAGAGCTTTTGTTATTGTTATATTTAATTATTTATATCTTTTAAACAAGAAACATTATTAATGTAGTGCGGAGATTTCGGAGATTAACCATAACTGGAACAGACGAGGCTGTTTAGCAGGCGAGCTTATTAGTAAAATTACGTAACGCGTGAACAATGATGGTTTTATGTTAGTGAATTTTTGTGTTGAGAAGAATTTACAAGGCGAGAAGGTAGGTAAATATCTAGATCTGAAGTGATCTAGAGGTGGTGGAGGCAATGGAAGAGCGAGCTGGCGATAAGCATGATTTGTAATGTCGGGCGTCGGCGCATGCTCACAAATAAATGTGATTTCAATGCGCACCTTACAATAAATTATCTAGCCCACTCTTGATATGACATTTTCCAGATTTATGATGTCTTCACTTATTGAGTGCATTTCTATTTGATTCTGGATTTCTCTGATCAGTCTGTTGCATGATATTGTTGTATGAACTTTAATTACCTACCTAGATTAGGTTAGATACCTGTTTGATAGCGAAAAGCCGTTAAAGGTAAGTATAAATCTTGAATTGAAAATGGGAGTGAAATCCACAATTAAGTCTATAGAAAGTTACACTCGTATTACAAAAAAAAGCGTATAAAAATTAAAATGTTATCTTGTTCCCAAAGAAGCCTGAGCTCAATTTGAGGCGAAATGGCAGTGTGTTAGATATCCGTTTATATATATTTTTTTTAATTATTATACCTAATATACCTATCCTAATTTAATTTATGAATAGAGGCTAGACTATAATTAGGACAGTCTAGCTAGTCTATAAATAGGTAGGTGAAGTCACGAATGTAATTTGAAGATGTGGCAACTTATATGCATTGTAATTGAATTCCTAAGCTATTTATATAAACTTAATAACTCCCAAAGCTATTTCCCTACATTCTGTTATGAAATATCAATTAAACGGAGATCTACCTACCTACATACCTGTATGTATGCAGGTATCGAGATGTGTACTGTACAGTCAGGTGCAGCAATTTGTAGACGTCTAAATGTACCTTGAGAAACCAGTTCCGCATGCCAGCAATAAAAAAATTTAATACCAAATATTTATTTATTTATACATATTAATATCAGTCAGTTTTTAGGGTTTCGTAGTCTACAAGACAAGAAACCCTTATTGCGAAAACCACTTTTCGATTAAAATAACGAAATATTATGTGCCAATTTTTGTTAGAGTCGAGTGTACCCCCCCCCCCATTATACCCCCCCCAAATACCATTAAAAATTACTTATAACGTTGTTAGCTGTGTAAACTACGAAACCCTACATTGCGCGTGACCCGACACGCACTTGGCCGGTTTTTTTCAAGTTATTTCAGAGCGTCTGGCGAATTGGCTCATATCTGTCTCTGCGGATCAGCAGGGCTATTTTGTAAAAAAACATGAATATCATGTTATGATGTTGAATGCAATACCTAATGTTAGAGAATACCTAATCTGTACACTTTTTATAGTAACTATTCACAGTTTATGCACGTTTACGCTGAAGCGTAGGTATTGTATTGAAAGCGTAGGTATGGGTGCCTAAACAGCATAAAAAGCGTAGGTATTATGGCATTCAGTACCATAACATGATAATCATGTTTTTACAAAATAGCCCTGCAGCATCCAGCGTGCCAAACGCAGCAACTTTGGAACCCCTCTGAACTTTTAGTTATCTGGATAGCCTGAGCTACCTTAACTGTTCCTTAAATTTTGTGAATACAATAGAAAATAATAAAAACATTTTTGTCATAATTTTAATTTTAAATAAAGTTTTAAATGCTAGATATCTAATGTTCATTCTTCTTACATTCCTCTGACATAGACGAGCTTTCATCCCAAGAGCACAATTATGAGCATATAACTATTTTTGCACAATGATCTAGTGGTAGCTGACTCTGCTTACTCACACCTAACTACAGTTGCACTATAGTATTAATTTTAGTGTGACGCAGTAAAAAAAAAACATTTATTTTGTTCTAAATTTCATCATTGATTAATGAAAGGAAATTGAGAATAGGAAAAAACTCGCTAGCAGAATACATTATTATTAGTTAACAGCATTCATTTAGCATGAACAGTTTTTTTTGTTTTTAATAGCAAATGGTTCAATCTTACTCGTAGTCTGGGTTCATCATTAGTGTATGATAAAAGTTGTCTTATTTTCAAAGATACCTTGACTATATAATATATTAGTGCACATGACTGTACCTCTGTACTAGCGGTTAATAATCGTAAACATGACCAATAAAGTCTGTGACTGTCACACGCGCTAATCACATTTATATAAATTACGCTACATACAGCTCAGATTAATAATAGGTTACTTGTACAGCACAGCGAGCGTGCATGTTAGTACTACGATAAGTACTTTTAGATAAGTAAGTTCTAAGATTTATCATGCTTTAAAGGTTTGGTATCGTTATCAAGCTTTATATGACTGTGATAAAGTATGTACCAAAACGGCTAGATCACACACATACAACATATAAAATCAAGCTTATTTCCCAAAGGGGTAGGCTGAGACCACGGCTTTTCACTTGCTACGATTCTGACATACCTACTTCTTTTGCTTCATTCACTCTCACCACATTCCTCTTGCACACTCATCAATTTAAAATAGGCTTACCTGACCTTTTTCCAAAAACGACAACAATTTGGTTTAAGAAAATACGCCGAGGTCTTCCTTTCCCAAAACGGTCTTATTACACAACACGCGTTATATAGAAACCTGTTTCGTCAATCTTCCTTCGATAGCACATAAACTAAAAATTATTGCTATTTAGATCCCCGTTCTTTTAGATAGAGAAACACTATAGAAATGGAATCATGGCAGAACTATAAATTTTTACACGGATAAATAAAATTAAAGGTAATTACGTGATAAAATATGATAAACACCCGTCTAAAAATCTTTAGTTATGTTTACTAATCACGATAGTTTGAAAAATAAAATCATGGCAGACTTCAAGAAAACTTGTAAATTGTACTGTACGTGTCACTTTTTCCTATAAACGCATTCCGTCAAATATATAATATGTAATATCAGCAGACAGGTCGTCTGACCGTTCCGTATAATATATATACAATAAGTAATAATAAACACCGTCATAATATGGTATTTTATCTATGTTTTATATTTTCTTTTTCTTAGAAAAACATGAGTAGCCTTTGATAGTGATGTAACGAATATTCGCATTCGCATTCGCGAATATTCGCATATTTTTGCATATTCGCATTCGCATTCGCATTCGCAAATTTCGAGCGAATGTTTTGCGAATATGTATATTGGAAAAAAATATATAATTTGGAGATAATACTAGGTTAATAAAATCAAAATCCATTCATTTCTTATTTTTGTATTATTAGAAAAAATAAGTTAACCTCGTAATCACATTAATCAGACTTTACTTTATCATTTGGTATTATTTATTTACGATCTACTTTCAGTAATTAAGACGAGTAATAAATGTTTTGGATGAATGCAGAATCGTTTTTTCTCAATAACCGCAAAACATACAGTTTTGTTTTTTATGACAAAGATAACTAGATTTAATCTAGATAAATTAAAGACATAAACACGATTGGTGAAACTTTTCTCGATAGATTTATTTTCCAAAGTTAGCTCTTCAAAAACACTAGTTTAGTTTTTAATCAAAACTATGAATAGCTAAATAGTTCATTTTTATATAATTCGTTAGATAATCATACTAGGCTACCTAAATTAAAGACAATTTTTTTTGATGGTTTTCATGATAATGCAGTTTTATCACTTTTTCCGACTTTTGTTTACCTATTTGTCTATTTTAATAATTAAACTTCAGTAGCGAAATATTAAACTTTAAAAATAAAAGCTTTTCTCCTTCAAGTCAAGTAAACGGATTATTCGCATTCGCATTCGCATTCGCGAATGTCAGTAGCAAATATTCGCATTCGCATTCGCATTCGCGAATGCTCTAAAAATGACATTCGTTACATCACTAGCCTTTGACGTCTAAATGCTAATAACCTGGTGCATCCTGTCATCCAAACAAAAACATTTAATTTCTATCTGGTGGGGCTCACTTACTAGGTACTTTGATTGAGAAAGTCAACCTATCAAAATTACAAAATGTAAACAGACTGTCCTGTAAACTACATATTACTTCTGAACTAAACTTTTGTAATTGTGTGTAAATGTAGGTAACATTTCTGAAAGGATAATTTTCAGAAGACGCGTCAAAATAATTGATTATCTGCCTACTATACATTTTTGCTTTTGCTTATAGGATTCACAAATAGGTACTACAAAGTTGGTTGAAAATATGACTCCGGAGCTTAACAATTCAACAAGGAAATGGTCTCAACATCACTTCGTAGGTAGGTAGAGTCACAATTTCATATGAATACCTAGAATAACAACAGCCCACAATGGAGATCGTATTGGTAACATCATAGCGCCAAGTCGATGGCGGCGCGAGTGAGGTGATAAATCTCTAGAGCCAGTGCCAATAACCACGACAGCGCCGCGGCCGGCGGTGAGGAACGACTCGCGCGCTGCGTAGGCGCCCGCGCAGCGTCGCGCTTCAACAACTCTGAAAAGATTATTTCACTGGTAGCGCAACCTAGGCTTATAGATCCACGTAAATGGATTCTGATGCTTTATACTCCCAAGCTTTCCGCTGTGATTTTGTAATCTCGCCTGTGTAATGTGATAAGTTAAACAAAGCGAATGTTTATGGCGAGGAAGTTGATCCGTCTAGACTGACTTGTTTTAGCCGTTCTAATGTCGAAGAAAAGTGAAATCGATATTGTTGTCTGCGATTTCGACATTGGGCACACTGGAATAGGCATAATCATAATTCACATAAACACAGGTACATAATATAATTTGTTGATTTTTCAGAAAAAGTCTAGAACAGTATGTATTTGGTTTATATTATTTCATCACTCATTGATCGATGTAGAAAATCAACAAAGTTGCTGATTCTTATTTTGAAGCTTGACAACGGTACCTTGAAATACATGTAGATAAACTACAGATGCACCCCAGTAAAAATTTTGCAAAGCTTTTAATATAGATTCATAGGTGAACAAGTACGAATGCATAGCTTCACTGAGTGCTACGCACCTCGCTCCGTGTGCTACGCAACCGCCGCACCTCCGTACAAAAGACTTCAACGAGAGCAATCCACTCGCAAATACCATCACGGTAGTACATTTGGAAATTATAGAACTTTTTTATTAGTTGATCATCACTACACAGTATAAAGCAAACTCGCTTCCCGCTTCCCGCGTCTGTATGTATGTCTGTAAGTATGTATGCTTATATCTTTAAAACTACACAACGGATTTTGATGCGGTTTTTTTTTAATAGATAGAGTGATTCAGGAGGAAGGTTTATATGTATAATTACATGCTTAATATATTAGAGAACCACTGATAATTTTAAGATTTCTAATATGAAGTCGTAAATAAACATATTTTTTGCGCTTACATTGCAAACGCTGGCTGAACTCTACGAGATAGATCAAAATAATGTACTAAATATTGTATACCTTAAAAAGGTCTACAAAAAAGTCCGCGATGGTATATTTTTATCTCTTAGGGATAACCCACAATAATCAATTTCTATCCTTTACTTTTTACGACTTATTTTTTAAATTTTAAATGCTGTTAACGAGTATACAAAGACATTATGTAATATATTTTGGTATCAGCTTTGCACCCGTGCGAAGCCGGGGCGGGTCGCTAGTTAATAATATTTGCCAAGTATTGGTGGTGTAGAACCCACTGGTAGAGTAAGAAGTACTCGTATATTATAAGTCGTTGTCTGGGAAACTGTGAGATGCATAAAAAGAATTGCGATAAACAGTTCCAGCCAGATGTCTGTGTCAAGGAAGGGAGTGAAAATATACACTTAACTAAAAATAGGGAGATACCCCCTGTCTCTCAAGTCTGTAAGTACTCTGATACAAAAGTCACTTATGTACCTATATACATTTTTGTCCTAATGACAACGATAACTTAATTATGTAGGTAATATATCAGTATTAGATGTTATTTGTTTTTGGTACAAAGTTAACTTAATTATGTAAATGGAGTTATTTATTTACCTACACACTCAAAATAACAAGAGTATCTAATGCTAGCTTTAACAATTACCAAGTTTATGTTTGTAAGTAAATAAAAGACGTGTAGCAAGTGTACGTATATAAAACAATCTGCGTATATAAATACCATATCCGGTAAATATAATTTTATAGTATACTAGCGACCCGCCCCGGCTTCGCACGGGTAGCATGTTATTATACATATAAACCTTCCTCCTGAATCACTCTATCTATTAAAAAAAACCGCATCAAAATCCGTTGTGTAGTTTTAAAGATATAAGCAAACATACATACAGACATACAGACGCGGGAAGCGGAAAGCGACTTTGCTTTATACTATGTAGTGATTAAATTATGAACAATGCCTTTCATAACTCATTTGCAAAAATAAAGTAAACCCCAATATCGCGTAGGCAGTATAATATTGTGAGTCACAAGCGCAGCTTGTATTTCAAACCTTAGTTACAATCAAATCATAAGTACAGTCGCCTGCTTTAAGTTGTAAACATTCCATAATTTTCAAAATTATGCAACGGTCTACATTACATAATAGCAATGTTCGAATTATACGGTGTTTTTTTTTTGTGTGTATCATTACGAAAAGTAGTATTGTGTCATCATTTTAAAAATATTGGAATGTATTTATTTACAGCTTATTGCAGATGACTGTACTGTATTTACTTGAGGTAGATTTAGACGATCGGATGAACGTATTAGCAGACACAAAACAACAAACATCCATGTTCATCACACAAATGTTTACCCTGGGTGGGAATCGAACCCACAACCTACAGCGCAGAAAGCAGAATTACTACCAACTGAGCTATGAGGCCAGTCAATATCAAAGTTGGTGGTTGATCTGACCGTCTGTAAGAGCTTTAATTTGTTCAGCCGCGGTGCGCAGCCGCAGACATTAGCATCAAATGTTAATTACCCACTGTCATCGTGTCACCGCATAAACTGTAGGTACATAAATACAACGAGACAATAAAACCTTCATGATTATACTTGTCATGTTGTCTTTACGAAATAATGACAAGGTGTTGAGTTTTGTTTCAACGAGCAATGAAACATGATTACGTGAAGACAGACAAATAAACAAACTCTGTTATTTATATAATATTCACACAATATATTCCACATTCATCTAATATCGAATCTGAACAAAACGTTTTTTTTTGCATTGATGTTATTCGATTTTTCTATGAATAAAAGCAAATGGAAATATCAGTCAAACAAACATTCAACTTCTACCGCACCTTCTTAGGGTTTAATAGGTGCCCCTACATATCAAAGTTAAGGCGCGGTAAGCTCTGAAAACCGCGGCCGAAACGACACTGACAGTTGACATCGGCAAGCTCTAGATGGCGTATGCTTATCGTAAATATTATCGACAGTTTTTATGAGATCGCGTTTCTGGTACCTACGTAGGCTGGTAATAGGCTTTACTATCTGGTGGGGGTAGTTAGAGGCACGGCCAAACATTATATTTGGCACATGCCCACATTTTGCAGTAGTTACGCATTCCATACGTGACTACTCAACTCGCTAGGTCACTGACCTCTATTATACAATAGAGGTCAGTACGCTAGGTACATGCCGATTTGACAGATGACCTATAAAAACTTGGAATGTGTTATGTCAATGTCAGTTAATCAGGTGCGCGCCGCGGCAAATCAGGATGTTTTTTTATGGGTTTTCAAAGACAAAAACTTTGTGTACATGCAATCAATGAAATAACCAAATAAATACAGCAAATAAATGTTGTCTGGGCATCTCGTCCAACTCTATTTTCTATTTGCCAAGTCGGAACGGTAAATATGGTAACACTGACTACAGACTCCATAAAAAAAAAGTAGAACAAATGTTTATGTAAACAGAGCCGGCATTTTATATGTACCTATGTCAAAGTCAAGTCAGTGCAAAACGCAAATCCTTGGCGCGGCGGAGTCAACCAATGCCATACATACAACACCTGTCAGCATAAATAAATGACGCGAATATTGAGACCGTTTCACAAGCCAAGCGAGCAGAAGAAGAGTTACGCGCTGGGTGTCCCGCCAGCCTCAACTGTCTGCCGGTCGAAGGCAGCCCGTGGCTCGCAGAAGGTCGACGAAGGATTCACTGTCGCGGAGAAGAAACTCGTAATCAGCGTGGTACTGCTCCACTGTCTTCTGGGTTCACTTTGCAGGCAGTGGAATTTACTTTATTGCGATTTATAATCATACAAACTTCAAGTCATATTATGTGCTCCGGGTCTATAGAAAGTTTATGGATGTATTCATCGGGCTTTTGAACAAAAATAGTCTACATAGGGAAGCACCATGAAAAAAGAGCTCTGACTTTTTGTGTTTTTATAATATGTATGATATTGTTATATTATTGTGCTTCTATTATACTCTGAAACATAACTTAGATTGGATAAAAAAAACCCTACAACCTACATTGTCTCAATCCGGTATACCTACCTACTTAGCTGGCTGTAAAAAACCATGAGAAGCGATGATAACTTTATGTGATTAGAAAGGAAATGAAGTAATAAAGTGTTAATAATCAATATTCTGGTTTATTTTCATGTTTACAAACTAATTTCTATTATCCAGCTGTTCCACCAGGCTTGTTTTCATTGAATAGTTTCAGTTTTCCTTATAAGTAACACAGCTTTCTCCGGAGAATCTTTGGGAACATCCCAGAATGAAGTGAATATTGTAGTCACTCCTAAAAATTTTTAATTAATGGTCAGTATTCAATGCTATATTGGTTTTAAATTTATTTTAGATTGTTTCCTAAACAAAACCATATCTTCATGTTTTTACACCGGAACTCAAACAAAAATGAATTGTAAAACATGATAGGCGGTACCTATACTTATAACGACGAGAAGTTGAAGCCCTTTTTTAGGGTTCCGTACCCAAAGGGTAAAAACGGGACCCTATTACTAAGACTTCGCTGTCCGTCTGTCCGTCTGTCTGTCTGTCACAGGGCTGTATCTCATGAACCGTGATAGCTAGACAGTTGAAATTTTCACAGATTATGTATTTCGGTTGCCGCTATAACAACAAATACTAAAAACAGAATAAAATAAATATCTAAATGGGGCTCCCATACAACAAACGTGTTTATTTGCTGTTTTTTATAGATAATGGTACGGAACCCTTCGTGCGCGAGTCCGATTCGCACTTGGCCGGTTTTTGAATTTCTAAGATTAGCGCTTACACTATGACGTCACATCGTCACGACCGCGACCGCGACGCGGGTCTCGGCGCTTAGTTTTGTGTCGATCGTAATATCTTCTGAATGGAATGTCCGATTTGAGTAATTCAAAAAGTCATAGGTATATTGGTATTGAAACAGTTTTCAATATGAAATGATTTATTTGGATAAGGATTTATACGAAGGTATGGTTATCATGTCTGATATTGGTCAGCTTTTTTATTAATCGGACATTCCATTCAGAAGATATTACGATCGAAACAAAACAGAGCGTCGCGATCGCGGTCGTGACGGGGTGTGACGTCATCGGCTAGAGACCGCCCGCCCGCGTTTTTAAAAACCTTCGGTCGGAAATACGCACTTTTATTTACGATCAAAGTGCGATGCACTGTATCTGGGATGCACTGTATCTCCAAATTTTCAGCACGGGATAGCTGCTCCATCTGGTGTACGCGACGGGTAAGATCGAAGAGAAACTTCTATTATAGACAATTTAGATTGAATGTCTTTGACTTGTGAAGTGAATTTCCTGTCTAGTTCCTCCCTTATAATTTCACGGATAATGTCAGCAGAGAGGCAGTGGCATTGGCTTCGGGGCTTCGCGCGTTGCGTGACGTTATCGTATTCTTGGCCAATGTCCATGCGAAAAGATGCAGGTGCTGAAGGTGCGGCTGTAACTGTCGCAGGCGCAGTGCGGGCGCTCGCAGCCCGGGTAGGCTCTATAGTATATAGTAGTATATATATATAGTAAATCTATAGTTAATACAATTCTTTGTATATGGCTTGTTTTGATTAGTGATAGTTGTGATGCGTTATACCTCTAGATTTGATTGATCACAACTAAATATTTCCCGTTTTGTCTATTTACTTAAATATGAATAATTAATAAATAAATATCGCTGTTAAAAAACCCTTGCTATTCTATGTTGTTTAAAAATCGTCGTTATAATCAGTTTTTCAATATAAACCGTTTATTTGAAATTCAAAATGTTGTTATAGTGCCCACAACCATCGCTCTCACCCTACGTTAAAAACTAAAAAAAAAACCGACAAAAATGTATCGACCAATCGAAAAGTCAAGGGAAGTAAATTTTACGAAAATTGCATATATCCAGAAATCCCAATAACTGTCATAAGCTCTCTCCCGCTTGGAGAGCTGGCAACGTCGCCTGTAGCCGCGTGACGCAAAAGCACAGAGCGGCAACGCCGCTTTGAAACATGTAGTCCACCGCTCGTAATAACTATTTTCCAATCTGTGTCGCAGCCCAAGCTCTAGCGTTTGAATAATTTTTAATATGATGGTAAAAATCCACAACTTATTTTTCCCAGAATAAAAACTGTCCTTTTGTACAAGTTTTATTATCGACTAGCACTGTTAGTATAATGTTTGTTTGTTTTTTTGTAACTTTCAATAATTGCAAGTTATTTTTCGACCATTTTCGATTGAGCTGAGATTTTGCATCTTTTAGTTCTGGTCACAATACAATAATATGGTGACAGCGAGCTGTTCTGATGATGAAGTCAGACGTTTTTGTAGACGTTTACAATTACTGTAGTACAGGTCGCTGCTTAAATACTAAAGTGTCACAAATCAAAAAATGTGAAAATCGTTTTTAGTGCAAAAACGTGATCTAAAATGGTCATTTTATATAATAAAAATTTGATCCTTTTAATTATAGCACTATAAATAACTAAAACATACAAGTGTCTGTTTAGCATTTTTGCACTTTGCAGGTAAACTTCAGAGCTAAACTGCCATTTTATCAATTGCGACTTGATTTTTGACAGAAGCGCGCATAGCTTATATGCAAAAGGGCCACATTTCAAAAAACTACCGGTTTTTTAATTAAAATTTATATTCAAAAGTGCCATTTTTTAGAATGTGTCCGTATCGAGTATAAAATAAACGTATGTATAATACTATTTATTAAACAAAGGTGCCACATTTTAGAATGCGTCGGCTTTGAATATAAAATGTATATTAGTACAATATTGTTTTCTATACACATTTCAAATGCGTTTGTTTTGAATAATAATTTTAGTTCGTTAAAATATTGCTTTTTATACATAAGTACCACATTTCGAAATGCGTTTGCGTAGAATATTATTTTTACGTGAATTCTAATATAATTTATAAGACATAAATGCCATTTCTTGGTTATTATGTCAAAAAAATTAAACATGGCGACATTTTTGACTTGGAATCTCTTACTGTTGGAAATTACTGTACCTACTATTCAAGATAAAACAAATTTGAAATAATCAAAGAACTTATTAAGAAAATATTAACATAATTTAAAGCGATGTAATACGCTAAATTTATAAGCTTATTAATAGAGATAATAATCTATCTAATAATCGGTCGTTATGTTTAGCGTTTGTAGACTACGAAAAATAATTTAATTCAGTGGAAACCTGTGTAAAGCTATGGTTATTCCAGCGGTGCCGTATTGACTACCAATACATTGTAGTGTTGAAATGCTTGTACAACAACGCCACCGTGTCAGTCCGGGTGCAGGAGCAGTGTACGAAAGCGATTTCTTTGAAGAGAAGCGTTAGACGGAGATGTTATTATATCCGTATACGAACTAAAGTCACCGACATAACCAAGAGGAGTAGCTAGTTGACGCGGCTGTGAGCGGGGTAGGTACATGGCTTAAAGAACTGATGGTCGTTGGGTAGAATGAATGGAAAGATGACCTGATAAAGGTTGCTGGGAGGCATTGGGTGCACACTGCACGAAATAGATCATTAGAATTGATTTTACGAAGAAGGCTAATGTTTAGCAATGGAATGTTCTATGGCTGAAATTATAAAGATGACGAAGTGATTAATATGTTTGAGTTAATAACAACTGGGTTGTGATTTAGGTACTCATTGATTTTTAGAAAGACAGATTTAGCAGAAAATATATAGTTTTATTAATTATTAAACACTTATATACTTGTAGTTAAATAGATTTATGAAGCCTTTATAGTGACTTTATTATTATTTTTGTGTAGCTAGTAATAATGTTGAACTCAGTTTAGAGATCAACATTAAATTACCTCTTATTTTGCCCCAATAACTTTGTATAAAAATAGTTTTTGGTTTTTTAAATAAATAGCGAATTATTTTTAGTATTATCAAAAAAAAATATTAGCATGCTTTCGATATTGTATAATATTTGTTTTATTAATAGGTTTTTTACATCAGACGAAGAAGTGAAGGAAAAATCTAAAGAAAACTCTTATTTTTGTATAATATGTGGCCTTTTATCGATAACTTTAATTTACGTTTAAATATTTTTTTATATGCAAAAGGGACACATGTGGTATTTTACGCCAATAGGTTAAAGTTACAGCAAAACGAAAAATATAGATAGATACAGCTTAAAATTACGCTTCTAGTGATCCAAAAATTTCTCAGAAATTAAAAAAATATTTTTTTAAAACTTTGATTGGCTCTCCTGAAAAAACAGAAATTTTGAAATATGACCGTTTAGTATTTAAGCAGCGACTGTGTAGGTACATTATTTTGATATATCTCGCGGGGTTCAGCCAGCGTTTGCAATGTAAGCGCAAAAAATGTGTTTATTTACGACATCACATTAGAAACCTCTAAAATTATCAGTATTTCTCTACTATATTAAGCATGTATTATACATAAAAACCTTCCTCATGAATCACTCTATCAATAAAAAAAAAACCGCATCAAAATCCTTTGCGTAGTTTTAAAGATTTAAGCATACATAGGGATATAGGGACAGAGAAAGCGACTTTGTTTTATAGGTACTATGTAGTGATGAACTATCCCTACGTAATAAAGCAGGTGGCATTAATACTCCTTGGTAGAATAGGAAGTAAAAACTCTTTGTCTGTCAAAGTAATTTTTTTAAAAAACTTGCGTGTTCGGCGGTTGGCGGGACTCTGCTCTGTGTCACAGAGTGGCGGGTAATAGGTAATATACCTATTAGAACACAATCAGCCACCAAAACGTAGTCTGTTATGTATGCGCCATGTTCTTTGAACATTATGTAACAAAAATGACAGGATCATTGAACCGATTCTTACTAAAATCTTGGGATTTATATAACCCGCTGAATATATTATTATTCATACGTACCTATTTTGTTCAACTGCGGGTTTTGCTATGGTTAGAAGTGTTAGTGATGATGCTGAACTATCATCCTTCGAGAAAGTTATACGCAAATCCGACTGGTCGTTCCAGATTTTTTCCAGAATTTTTCCCTACAATTTATCCAAGAAAACGTTGTGAAGTGAAAGAGGATTGAGAAAGGGATGATTAGATGGTTTGGGCATGTGGAGAGAATGAATGAAGAAAGATATTGACAAAACAGGTATATAAGGCGAGTGTGAAAGGGAGCGTTGGAAGAGGAAGACCTCGGCGTATTTTCCTGGACCATATTGGAAACGTTTTGAAAAAAAGCCGGGTCAAGAGTACTCTAAACCGACGAGCATGCATGAGGAATGTGATGAGAGTGAATGCTAAAGAAGTAGGTATGTCTGGATCGTAGCAAGTGAAAAGCCGTGATCTCTGCCTACCCCTTTGGGAAACAGGCGTGATTTTATGTATAAATGTATGTATGTATGATAAAGTATGTAGTTATGTAAGTACTTACTGTTTTCTTTGCCTAATATTTTTCACAAGATTATCAAAGATAACGTAGATAGGTAAAATTGATAAAATAGGAAGGTTTACTTACTGTTTTATTTCTCTTATATTTTTAGCATGTTTTCTTAGGGTACGTAACCATTATCTCTTTTTGTTTTTTTTTTTTTGAAATATTACCCATCTTTTTTCAATTCGTAAATAATCTTTCCGACCGCTGCAATGACGTCAAACACACGTCTGTCTCTGACAGTAGTCACAGGGGTACTGACTACTGACTAAGCCATGGGCGATGCGTGGTCCGCCTTAGCTTTTCGAATAAATTAATGATATAAATTATGTATAATTACTTATCAAAAATCTATTCTAATAGAATTGTAGATCTACATATTACCTATCTTTAACAATAAATCACAAGTTGATTTTAATAGTAGGTATATAAAATATTTCGATCATAAATTCTAAAACGTATCATTTAGAAATAATATTTTTATCGTGAAAAGTTTCTGCTATTATGTTTTCAGCTTAATAGAAATGTAGGTAGGAACCTGAAGTAATATACTTATAAAAATAGGAGATGTGGCTTGTTCAGAAGTATTTTATTTTTCGTTTGGAAAAAGAGCAATCGTCGACTGGGAGCCCCTTAAGGTATCTACACTACACACCCTCTTTTCAAGTTTCTAGAACCAGCGGTTTAGTCTCCGGATCCGTCAGTTAGTGTTTTAATTACTTTTTCATATGCTTATCACAACATTTCATTTGTTTGATTATATGACGGTAAGGCAAGAAATTATTTAACAAAAACTCGGACTTTCAAGAACTGAATCAAAACAATTACCTAACAGCTTTGAGTTATCTGCTACACAAGCATGAATCAAAATAAATGTAGCTTTTGTTTCGGATGTGGTTTCCATGTACGTAGAGGGCGCGGGCGTTAATACAATAATCTCTGTCTGCATAAAAATTAACCGCTGTGTAACGGGACCGTGCGTAGGCGCAGACGCGCCCGCCGGCCCTCACCTCCGACCCGTCGCGTCAATCACATGTGGATCTATTTCAACAGATACTACACTCCTAATCACCTACAATATTGCACCTCAGTGTGATATAATAAAGATTTATTGTAATTTATGTATAAGCTACATAAAATTTAGTTTACATAATCATTGAGCGATGAAAAGTTTTCACCGCGTAATAAACATAAATAAAAAGGATCATCAATTTCAACGGAAGGATGAAGAACATTTATTATAAGAAAGTTAAACATTTAATGGTAATTCTCTTTTACTTTCATTTTTACATTGTTTATCTGGACTGGAGGAACATTAAAAACTTAATCATATCAATTAAATCGGCACCGTTCACTATAAGATGAGATCGTTACACGTGCGCGTTTATAAGGAGAAATCAGCACGAAGATATACTCTCATCATTAAGAGCAATTCGTTAAAACCTACAGACAGTAAAATCTGTAACAAGCAACGTAATAAATGCAATAACAATGAATAAAATGGTAATAATAGCAGGTGAAATCGCGACAGGTCCGGGTCTCAGGTCGTCGTCCGTAATTATAAATAAAATACGGCAACCGTGCGCCCGCGCCGCCGCCGCCTCCGCAAAGCCTGCGCCTGCGCCTGCGCTGCGTAGTCACGCGCCCGCGTCCGTCTGCAAACCTGCGCTCTATGACCGCGACATGCTGCTTTTAGGATGATGACACCTGATATCCATTCGAGGAACAACTATGCTTAGTGTTTACTAGTCTACTTAAGAACAGGCGTAGCTGAACCTAGCTTAGAGGGCGTTTCAAAGTAATCCTTGCAATATTTTATTACCTCACTTATACGCTATGTAGCCTAGTGTCATGTAGCGTCATGGTGTATCTAAAAGTTACGCATGGCAACAGAAGACTTTGTAACCAAACCGAGGCTCTAGCTTCACATCGCATTTTATATAACTTCATTGGCTACTTTTAGAGCACAATACACCATTATGGGACTTTAAAGGATTTTTACAATTTCAAGCTGCTTTTAAATACTCAATACGGAGATAAGTACTGCTGCTGGCACAAATGCATTAACTTTATTACTGTTCTTTAAAACTTGAATTACTCTTTCGTAAATCCATAAATGACTCCATAAAAGAGCGTTTCCTATGCGCATTTCTGCTCACAAATCAACCAACAAAATTTTACCTATGGGGTATGGTAGTTTTAATTAGGCACGTGTACATTACCCATCATTTGTTGTTTTAATTACACGGACATGTTGAGGCACGGTGTAAACTGCGTTATCTATGTCTAAGTCCAACTGTCGTGCACATGACGGTTAGAAGAGTGTTAGCATTGTAAAAAGTAATGTCATGTGGATAGGGGTAGAGGGTGTGGAGCGCCGGAGCGTGGCGCTGGTGCCAATGCGCACGCGCCGACACACGACCAGCACACGCTGAACACATAAATCATGAATAATAACGTTTTCCTACAAACAAACACTAGATGAACACTATATACAAGTTTAATTAAAAAAAAACGATGTAATAACACCCACCCATTAACTACACTTTATGTGTTGGTAAAACGTCAGTGTGGTTATTTAATATTTATTTTGAAACTTTTTTACTTTAAAAATAAGCAATAATAGTCACTTCTACTCCTTCTACATTTACATTCAAATCGTACCGCAACCACGACTGCCTTGACAATATTCGCATAAAGATCGTTGACTATAATTTAGTTTACGTAATATCTTTCGCATGGTCTCTGATAACCTTTGGCTGAATAAAGAAAGCGTAGGCGATCTAGTTGTTTATTCGCAACTGGCCACCCAGCGTGCAAATATTATCCCTCATATTTTCGTATCTTTCACTGCTTATTGCAAAGCAGCCGATTTCAATAACAATGCGCACTATGTGCATCAACAGGCATTCTATTATTTTCACTACGACCGAATGGTAGTCAGATACTAATAATTTCGTTAGTTTGTGTGTGAACTCGTGTTTATAACACACGTTTTCAGTACGACTCGCTACTTTATTTGCGTATTTATAAGTAAAAGTATAAGCAAATTAATACGACTTTTATTATATCGAAAGCCTGATAAAACATACCTGATGTGTCAAATACCTATACTTAATCAGGTAATTAATACGAACCTTTTAAATTTGCTTACGAGTTTATGTTTCAAAAAACCTATTGATCCTTTCCTGGCAAGATTTGTTAGTGTTTACTATTCCTTAAATCCGTATTAAAATAAATATTTTATAATGAAATCAAAGAAAATTAGTTTCCTAAACGAATGATGTCGTCCGATAGCACAATTGTTGTTATTGTTTATAGAGATGACGACGGACTTTCACCGTTTGGTGTGCTTAGCATGCCACACTTATTGTGACCACAATTATTGCAGACCATGTTAACATATATCATTGGACATAATCGACTCTATTTTTCATATCAGCAAGTAAGTACGAGCAGGAATCTATAGTCGTTTGACAGGTGTTCTCAACAGGTACCTATACCTACCCACCCGCATGATTTCATAATACGATTAGTTGACTTTTATTGCATAAAGATGCATAATACAAAACAAGTTTAGTCAGAGTCAATGGAATTTGTATTCTTTTATGTTGTAAAAATACTCGTCTGGCTAAAATAAAGTATTGTTGCCAACACATAAAAATACGTAATTACTTTGATTAGGTGCCTACTCTTTTTTATTTATGTGGGTTTTAAAATGAGTTTTCCCGTGACATTTTTTTAATTAGCTAAGGAAGAAACTAGCGTCAACCTATGCATCAACATTTGTTGCGTTTAGAATAGAAGAAGCGAATTTCTGGTTGTCTGGTTTTTCTCCCGATTAGCTTCCGGGAATTTCCGGGACTAAAAATTCTAGAACTCTAATTCACACATCCCGGCACTTTCGATACTTTCGAGACTTAAAAATTAAATCACTAGTATTGACAGTTTTTTACAATGTAGTACGTTATAAAACCATACGCATTACATTTTTATTTTACTTTAGTTTTATATTTCAAGCACAAACCTATACCTATTATTACGTCATAGGTAGGTACTATTTAAGCTCTACACTAGTTAACTAGCTGTAACATCACTACATAGTATAAAGCAAAGTCGCTCTCCGCTTCCCGCGTCTGTATGTCTGTATGTATGTTTGCTTATATCTTTAAAACTACACAACGGATTTTGATGCGGTTTTTTTTAATAGATAAAGTGATTCAGCAGGAAGGTTTATATGTATAATAACATGCTACCCGTGCGAAGCCGGGGCGGGTCGCTAGTCAATACATAAATGGCGATAATTGTATTATTGTATGTTACCAACACCCTTAATTGTTATGAATGCATTTAGCATTGACTTTGACAAAACGCTGACATCGCATTTTCCGCCATTTTATTACGCATTTCCGTTCATTTACGTTAGGGCATGGATTGCGGAAGTGCAGAGCATAAATAATATAGGTAAGTGAAACTTAAAAAAATTATACAATTTCTCTTGAGCCAATTGGCCTTTGAAAATACTATAAGTTCAACTATTAGCGACTCGTCTACTTCCAGATGTCTCCAGGGCAGCCATCATGCAGGTACCGTAGCTAGCTACCAGATGGAAGTGGCTAGACACTAGAAGCTAATATACGAGCTTGTAGTGCCTCGGCTCTAAATCTTGGAGTCGTTGGTTGAGTCACTAGAGTCAAGCCTCTATTAGATGTTGTGCGAAGTATATTTTGGATATCAGAATACAGATCATTCACCGATAGTGGTTTAAATATGAAAGAAAACTGGCCAATTATGTATAAAGTTAATGCCCCGCCGTTGTCATTGACCAATATTTTACATTTAGTGACGGAAACGCATAAAGGTGCTATAAAGAATTAATGAAAGACCCAAAAGGCACCAATGCTCTAGATTTTCCGTTTTGGATATTTCAGCTTCTTGGACGTTATGTCCGGGAATAGTTACTTAGGCATAGTAATGTATGGACGCAACGTAACAGCGCGTGACGTCCACCTGTCGTGATGTTGGCGCGTGGCCAACTGCCAACGGCGTCGCGGCTCAACCGTGGCGGCGCACTTGCCGTGGCCACCGCACCGAGACAACCCACCTGACACATATCGTATGATGGCTAGTTGCTATGACAATACTGTTGGTGGTAGGTATTGGCGGATAATTGCCGGCCGACCGCAAAGGGTGGTTGCTGAATTGTGACTTTCAAGGAAGTTAGATAGTTAGAAAGTGTGTTCCATTCAAATGTAGGTCCGTTTTTTAATAGCTCGTAAGCTTAACATTTCACAAACAAGTCACTTTTGAATATAGAGCAGTCGTGAATTCCTTTGATAAATTAGTTCAATCATTCAGTGACAGATCATAAACCTCATCAGCCTCCAGAGAAGGGCTTCCAATTTACAGCTTTATCACCCGTTATTATTCTTAATAACATGCCGCACGTATCGTGACAACGCATTAACCTCATCAAAATTCGTGAGGTTTTATTATCATACCGTTTTGCATCAGAAAAATAAAGTGTTCCCGATGAATCTATTCTGCGCGCTGCGTCGGCGTGGCTACCTATCGACGATAATTTAATTTTTAAACATATTCGAAATACGGGCATAAATCACGCGTCCGTGAAGAATGTTTCGAGGAAAATACGCTAAGAGAAAATACTTATCTTCGATAAACGAGTTGAACGCTGTATCTTCACTGTACATCTTGAATCTTCAGATTAAGATCCTGTCTGTTTACAAAGATTTTGAATTCCGCGGGTGGAAAAAAACTCTTTAAAACTCATTACATCACCGTTATGGGTTCGATAAGAGCGTGAAATTTCGGTAATTGGTAATATGAAGGTACCTGCTTGACCGTTTCCATATAATATTTTGAGTGAAATGTAGTCAGTAATATAAATTATAAAGATGGTTTTTTTTATCGTTCAATACTTTGAGTTGATCATTAAAGATTGACGACTTTTGACATAATTAACTGGATGGAACGGACATTTAATGCCTCAAGGGTTTAAAATTTTATTCATTGGCAGGGTTTTCTCAGCTATGGACTGCGATGAGTGGAAAAGAGATGATATGCCCTGCACCGAAAACATATTATGTTTGTGTTTAGACTTTCAGTTTATTAATAAGTAAGAGATTCTAGTAAATTAAAATAAATTTTAGAGTTCTAAATATTTATTAAGAAATATATATTATATATACATATATTAATATTTTACGCCGTATTTATAGTTAAAATGAATAACAACCACGATAGTTTTAATTCTATTTAAGTATTAAGAAGTTCTCGAATGTTTGCAGGATCAATTTAAAAAAGTCAATCAAAAGCTTAATTGAATGCCGTTTGAATACCTGCCACAGTATATAAGCCAACTTGCAATGCAATAAATAACAAATTCAATTACCTTAACTGCAACTTCTCCATATCAACGAGCGATACCTGAAATCAATGATCGAGTTTTAAATTCCGCATTACATTGTCGAAATGATATTTAAAATACCGTATATTGGGCGATTCGGCCAGGCGTCAGTGTCCATTACGGCGTAATCAATCATCGTATACGTTCAGGTTTCAATCTGCGCCGCTTTTGGCCAGGCGAGGCTTTCGACACGGGCGCAATCAATATTGCAGATAACAGAGATAAGATCCGGCGCAGCCTCGCACTCTGCTACAGTGTCCAGAGAACACCTGTAACACTCTTGTTGTCTGAACGGAAACACAATGACGGCGATAACTTTGCTTTGGTCTATTTTGCAAAGCCTAGTTTTCAAATGGTTCTATTTTAAACTTTAGTCAGCTGTTTCTGTGCTATAGTACAATATTATGTCCATTAAATAATGTCTACCATTAGTCACCACCGTTTTAAGAACTTTCCCAGTCATCCTCAGTAGATTTCTCCAGAGGTAACAACTGAACATGAGCATTTATTTTACACCATAGTCTTCACCTAGCTCCTAAGACGTTTCAAAATGATCCTTGTGATTATTGAAATAAATACCTTCTGAATTTGACTTTGTTATGGGAATAAATCGTTTAAGGTCGTTCACTATCTGATAATCACTGAGAAAATGGTCCTGGTTCTGTCCTGGTTTTCGTTTGTGCCCTGAAACATAGGGATGACTTGTATCGTGTCCGCCATTTGTATAATACGTATGAGAGTAGTTATGTAGAGTAGACCAGCTGTCTTCCATAAGCTATGTCTCGGTCGCTTCTCCTGCGTTGCATTACCCGTAAGAATTATTAGCACTAGTTAACAACGCTGCTATCTTAAAATCACTTGATGGTCTCACAATTTCTCAAACAGCTACTAGGAACTAGTCCAAAGTCTAGCCTATCGGACTAATTTTGTGACGGACTCGCAAGTACGATATAGGTAACTTCAGAAACTTGTGCTAGGGTATGGAGACTTTCGATTCACTTTGACATCTTCATCTTTAAATATTCACACCAGCAGCACTTAGCATTCCCATCAGTAGAGACGACTATCATGCATTAATACCATAGCAGAGGTCTGTTGACGTTTGTGCTCGAAGTCGGAGAGTCAAAAGTACTTACATACATATCATTTACATGAATCCTGTTGTATTACGGCCGACATATAACAGTAGCGGTTATATTAAAAACCGCAATTTTTTATCTGGTATGGACGTGTTTCGGTTAATTGGCTGACCCTCGCAAAAAGAGGTAGCAATAGTGTGTTCTTATTTCAAAAATACCAATTACCGCGAATCCGTGACTCGACATCTTAAAAAAATACACACCACTATAAGTGCATGTCAGTAGCGCGTGCGCAGTAATGTGAAGTGCCCTTAACGACTTAAGTGTTGATGCACGGGAGTGGTATCATTTATTATGTTTTGTCGTATCATTCGGTCATGTTGTAGATTTAACTTAGATTAGATGTACTTTGGTATGTAACATACACCAACAAACTTGATTTGTTGAACTGAGACAACTTAATTATTTTTAAAACTTTCGGTATTAGTATCTACACTAAAGTATTGATTTTTACACTTTATAACCTTTAATTTGTTTCCCCGACGTTTTGACTATGTTACAGTCAGTCTGTCCGCGATCAAGGCAACTGTATCATAGTCGAAATATCAGTAAAACTAATGAACCCGTGGAAAAATCAATAGTTATGAGACAACTTACATTTAAATCGACATAGTCTCGTACTCGGTCATGATCCGATATTTTCCATTTACCGAAAAATCATGTTTCAATACTAACAATGTATCTAATGGTTTACAAAAACGTTGTATAATCCTGTACTGAAATAGGATCAGCTTCGTAACTTAATCGATTGGTTCACGTTCTATAAATGCTAATAGGTATGTCAAAGATCCAAAAAAAGAAAAACATTGAAAGTGGCAGATTGTTTTAGTGTAGAATGCGTGATTATCTTGTGCGGGCATGCGGGCACAGGTGCGCACGCGCCTCCACGCAGGTAACCTCGTCCCTCCACCTGTGTCCATCTCTGACCAACATCGCTAAAACATAAACCTGGACCAACAAAAAATAATGGCCACAACATATGTTGCTGATTAACACTAATCGGTGTTAGAAAAACGAACGATTATAATCTCTGTTAAAATGTTCCGGTATTAAAAGTATAAAGTAGAGCGTATATTGGACTTTAAAACAAAGTGATCGAACCCTTCAGCACTTTGCGACTATCATCCTTCAGCAATATAAAGTGTTGAAGTCGTTGTCATTTTAATCCAAAAAATACACAGCCGGATTGAAAACCTCCTCATCTTTCGGAAGTAAAAAACAGGTTTTTTATCGGAGCAATATAATAAAAAGTCACTCACGTGCTGTAGTGCAGCGCTCAGAAGTAATATTCAGCCAAATAAGATAATTAGATGTTCGCCTTTTAAATAACAGTGTGAAATGTTTGAAGTCCATTAGTAATGGAAACTATCCATTAATGAGCGACGCGAGACGGCTGTTATCGTCGGCAATAAGTAACACAAGCATTAGTAAGGAACTAATTGCGGAGGCGGGCCGATTTCCCAGCTAGTGCCGAAGCAATTAATACTCAACGTGATCAACTGTGCGCCAGTTCACTCTTCACTGCCTTATGCGTCCAGAAGACCTCAATACTTCCGAACATTAATATAAATATATATACAACCTTTGCTTTACTGACTGACTGACTGATCGATCAACGCGCAGCCTAAACTGAAATTTAGAGGGTGTATTGCTTTTAAGTGTAGGGGTGCACTAAAAAAGGAATTCTCCAAATTCAACCCCTAAGAGGATGCAGTGGCGGGAGTTGGAGTCTGTCTGAAAATAACTTCACGCGAACGAAGTCGCGTAAGTTTCCACTAGTTTCAAATATAAACCCTAGAGTTGTATCTAAATGAAAGCTCACAATATTACTAAAGTACTACACTAAAGAACACAGTTTCTCATTGACAAGCCAATTGTTTTTCCCTTAGTCATGGTAAGGATTTATGGTCTCCTCGAGAATATGATAGTGCTATGACAACTTGAAAAATACAAGCACTCTGCATACAGTTTTAACACCTTCATGAGCTCCACGTGACGCCTCTCTCGGAGTACAATATCATTTATAAAACCGTTTATTTTTAAATGAAAAGATAATACAGGAACTAAGGTGATGAGATGACTTGACACATTATTTAAATTTAAAACAGGTTGGCACGTTTTTTATTCGAAATTGGATTGTTACGTCGGCTCAATATTTCCAGCTTGTTTTTGTTTTGCACGTTCAAAAAAATATTTCACCATATGGGGTTGCCTGGCAATTTGGAGATTGCTTACGGATTTACCGTAGAGCCTATTTTGTTGCTGAAATGTTATCACCTGTGGAATAACCATCATGGAATCCAATTAGGTACATAATTATGTTGCAACAAAAACTTTTAGTGACGATTGTAGTATCTGTACATATAGTTTGTTTACAAAACAGTAACACGTCTTTCAAATTTGGTATCACCCGCAGTTTTATATCGTTTAATCTGCACCATAAATATGTTTTGACATAAAAAAGTTAGAGGTATTTAAGTATTTTATTAAGTTATTTCGTTACCATGGTAGTTAGTTTGGGGCAAGATGATCCACCAATATTTGTTTATTTGTTGTACACAGATTCATTGAAAGTTACAGCAGTTTGACAGAAAACGAAGCTGTTATTTTGCACCCTTGAATAACGTAACGAAAACATATGGCCAATTTAGTTCTGCTAGCTTTGTTAAATGGGCACAGTTGGAACAGAAAGGTAAAATTAAAATAGAGATCTGCCCGCCTCGTGATAAACATAAATAATCGGTTTCTTAATTAGAACTTGTGGTCGAACGTTTGCTAATATTTGGTGGATTTCAACAATAAATTTTTATTTGTTGCTTTTAATTAGGTAGGTACCGACAACAGCAGAAGTTGATGATTTTTACGGAATTTACGAATTATTTATTAAAAAACTTTCAAAAGTTTTGGATCAATTTCAGTGCTGATCTATAAAGTATTCATAACACTAACTATAATGTTTAGTTAAAATTATAAAACACTTTTGAAACTTTGTTCAGCCATAGTCTACTTTTGATGTTGACTGCACTTGTATGGTACCTACTTTAAACATCTAAAGGTACATTAGGTATATCTTTCAGTAGTGCCCACAAGAAGTAACTCGTACATCCGGATATTTGAATAAACTCTTCTCTCGATGGCACTTCAATATGATCTATGCTATAACCGATATGACCGTATAAACCTAGCCAGTCGTGTAATAAGTAATTATTGTCATCTCTATTTGGTAGGATAGTCGTAGTTGGATGTGAGTCTTATTGTTATTCAATTTTGTCCGCATTCAAAAGCGCAAATGAATATGCGTGGTAAGTCACAACCTGCTCAAAAGCGGGTTTCTCGACACGTCGAGGCGACCATCTGGTGGGCGAGAACTTTTTTTATTTTCCAAACGTGTCGTCTTGGATTCTCGTTTTTTGCAATGGCTGGCGCTCGCTCCTTTTCTTTTTTATATAGCCAAGTTGCAGTTAACAGGTGGCTTGCCGTGTGCAGGTGAGACCTGAGATTTTAACTTGCATCAAGTTCACCTCGGTGTGAAATATTACGCATTTCACACTACCGTATTCCCAAATTTTATACCAACGTAAAAACTTTATACCAAATTGTGCAGTGGCGATGACGTCCTGTTTATTTTTATAAATCTGGTATATTTAAATAAATTAGATTAGTACCTACCCATTCAAAACAAATACGTTCCTAAATGGATATTGAGATATCGTTATCTCGTGTATTTATGTTTTGACAAAAGGATAACAGGTATTACCGAGGCATTAGAGTGAACTTATGTGAAAGCTTGAAAAATTGTGTCTATTACAGAGCGCACTCAATAGGCAGACCTGCACCGTTAGACTCCAGATCACGACGCAGCGGATTATTTGAGAACACAAAGAGATCGAGTGCTTGCGACGGACGGACACAATCACTCATACTACTCATAGCGTTAGGTTTGTCAAAGAAACGACAAACTACATGGAAACTTATAAATGACCCAACTGTCAGTGATCACAACTTATGCTCCAAGTTATGACTGAAGTTTAAATACCCGTATGTAGAGTCGGGTTTCTCTTTAATTTATACAACGACTAAACAGTTTGCTGGTTCGTTTATCTCGAGTCTTCCAGTGCCATGCGACAACGATGCGCGTCTATCACCGGCCGACACGCTTTGTCAGCCTCTCAGACTGCTTTGCCGTGCAATGACAACCGTGCGTAAACATCTTAGCCCAATAAACCTTTCGTCTCACTAATATGAATATATGCTGCAACAAATAAGGATCGCCTTTGTGTACAGTTTCTACAACAAGTGCAGGCCATGCACTGATTTAGTGAAGCCTTTATAAAGCACAAAATAACATATTTGATTAGTAGGTAATTAGATTAATATATTATTGTAGTGCCCTAGCGGGGTCCATGTTGAGAAACTCTGTATGTAATATCTTAAGACCATTGTACCAACTGGAACAATAAATGAATATGAATACGAATATTTGAAAACATAAACAGGAAATTAATTGGAACGATTGTGTCAGTTTCGGTCACCAATGTAATTTTTTTGATAAATACCTACTCTTTATATTAGCATAGGTACAACAGCTAAGAGTCATAAGTAAACTGCACACATAATAACCGAATATTACAAGGGTGTTTCAGTCCTGAAAACGACATATTTAATGTGTAGGTGTAATGATCAGATAGGCATACATTTAAAAGGAATTCTTCAACTCTGCGGTCTTCACCGAACTTCTGAATCTATATTATCATTTTCAAACGTCAGTAAAGAAGCGTCGCGCTATTTGCACGTTTTTGCCCAAAAAACTTCACGAAGACACGTTACAATCACGTTCAAGCAATCAACTGTATCGTATTTAAATAAACTCTATCGGGGTTTTTCAGAAAATAAAAAGGCAGTGTTTTTATTGGGATCGTTTAAAAGTCACTATGGCACGCTTAATAAAGTGCTTCTTCACCGTCTAAATAAGTCTTCAAGTACTGACGAAGGGGAATAGATGGAAATTAATTATCCACTTAATAATGAAGACTTTCGCTGAATTGACATATAATGGAACAGAAATGCGGAACTGTCGGCATTCTCTTCGGGAATCTAACTGGCAACTGAATGAAAGTTTTAAATTCGAACAAAAGGTTAAATAAGGAAAAGCAGACGGACAATCGATTTCGTAACCGTTTCAGAAACTTTCTACAGAACAGCCGTAGTAATCATTTAGACTGTCCGCGAGAAGGCTGTAAAAATCGTTCACCCATAAAGTGAAATATAGGTTAAGATGGTCTCTCACAAAAATTCATTCAAAGTACCGTAATCTCGTCCTTTTATTTTGTAATTTCTTCTTACCACCAATTTTGAACAGTCGTTTAACATTTTAGGGCTCGTTTTATGGTCTCGAGTCTGATGAACATCCTCTTTTATGTTTTGACTGCTTGGTTACGAATGACGACCGCTATGCAATTCTTTAGGCAGTGCGTGTTTTTCTTCAGTTTACGAGTGTGAGTGGTAGTATTTTATATTATTATCCAGACCAAACGTTAAGTTGTATGTGAGTGTCATTATTTGTTTTTGTAGACTTAATTATCACAATCACATAGGTACATACCTAGTCCTGACTTCTCACTAGAATTCTCTAAGTCGTGGGTATAAAAAACTACGAGTACCTATCTATATCACTTCAACACTCAGGATCCAGAAGAAATATTTCCAGATAGATAATGCAAACATTTGTTCCGCCCCGAGATTGAACTCGCACTCCTCCTGCATCTCAACCGGGCACTCGCCGACTTCCACTCCCTTGTTGTTTCAGTTTCGTATTAGGAAATGTTTTTAATGTAAGTACCTAATCGTAGAAAGCTAAAAGCACTAGAAAAAATTGCATTACAAGAGCAATTTGAATAACCGGAAACCCTATTGTTTTTAATATTAAATAAGCTGACAATAGGTTTGTTAGATAGGTGAAGACGAGGTGCGGCAGCAGCGCAGTAAATGGGTGCCGTATTGTTGGGGCGGAGTACGGGAGCCACGGCGGCGCCCACGCCGACCCAGCGCCTTGTCCGTGTCAACGGTACAACGCTCCACCGGTTAAATATCTTACTTTCACAATTGTAATAAGCTAACGTCAAGAACTCATCATGTTCCACAACAATAAGGCACGCGTCTCGCCGCCACGGGCCACATGCTCTTCGACAAGTTACGACTATCGACCGAAGGCTTTATGCCGTGATCTCGTTACCTACAACTGTCGTGATTCATTATGTTTTATGGATCATCACAGATACTTGCTTTTACTAAACTAATTTGAGCTTGAAGTTGCTTCTACACACTGTGCTAGTAATAAATTAACGCATGCTGAGTTTGCTGCATAAACATTGGTCCAGGCTTTATTCTCGTTCTAGGTTATTTTGGTTTTCGTAATCATAGTAGTTTACTTCAAAATAATCTTAAGCTATAAACCTCTATTTTTAATTATGAATCGATTTGTAAGAAATTTGATTTTAACAGACATCATTCAGAATCCAAAAGCTACTTTACATCCGAAAAACCCGCGAGCAAAGCCACGGCTAAATGCTGTCTTTTTTAAATTTTCGAAATACTTTTAGTATTTTCCTACCGAAGCGTATAGAATTAAATGAAAAATAATCTTGGTCGAACGATGAACATATTGAACATTATTTGCGCTGTTAGCACATCAATGTCTTGCTTGATAATCGGAGCTTTTAAGATATGCAAATAAAACTTTCATTTCGTGACCGAACAATGGTGATGAATTTGCCAGGGTTCGTCTAGTTAACAGCAGATAATGTTATGATGAGTAGTAATGTGAAAGCTTATTGAAAACTCATTTGTACTTTATTATTAATTAAATACCCGCATGCAACTTTCTTCGTATGACACAAAATTGTGATAAAATCTGATTAAAATTTTAAAGATATTGACAGAATAATAATATAGGTGCAGTGAACCTATTTTAAATAAATCCATAAGCCTCTGAACTAGAAAAAACTGTGGTTTAGGAGCCAGTGAAAAAAAATTTTTTTTTTCTTTTGGTCTTTAGTCTCTAAGACGTTGAATTAATTATTCATCAAAATCTGTTTAGTTTTGTGAGTTTATTACGGTCATACAAACAGACATTACATACAAACAAAAAATATGAGTGTACAGATTTGTAGTTACTTTTTTTATCTGTAGATAGATATAGATTGTACCTGTAGGTGCGCCTGCGTGGATCATAATTACGATACAATGTTATTTCAATTCATTCAATTTTAATTTCATTTAATTCATTTAATTCATTTAATTCATTTAATTTCAATTCAATTCATGTTATTGTTTATACCTCTATGCTTTCTCTTTTTAAAATAGTCACAAGACTAGATTATTAAGATTATTATTGCTATTGTTATTTATTGGTGAGTAACTATAACTGCAAACGTAAATACTGACACCTTTTCACTATAAGTAAGTTAAATATCCAATCGACTTATATGAAATTCTTGGGTTACTGACTGACAGATCTATCTAACTGTCCTAGAAACTTGAAATTTTGAGGCTGTATTTCTTATGGTGTGCATGAGCGTAGTGTAGATAAGAAAGACATTCCCAAAATTCAACCCCTAAGGGTTGGCAGCGGGTGTTGAAGTCTGTTTGAAAGTAACTTCACGTGAACGAAGTCGCGAGGGTTTCCACTAGTATTCAATAGAATGTAAACATTACATGTGATTTATAAACGAACATATTGCTGCGATACGTCCATCGGCGATGCTTGAGTATGATGACTAGCATCATCCAGCCCCGCCCGCTTCCTTCAAACAAGTGAGTGCACTAATGAACCTCGGCTACATATTCATGGAGCCGACACATGTATGAGAATACATAAAACTGCATCTATAGAAACAGAACACCTAAGAACAGCTAAAGAGTAACTCTACTGCCTGTATGAAATGATTTCATCTTTTGTACTACGTTGATTTAATTACGATAATTTTATTTTTTAAGGTACAAATAGGTATTTATTTAAAACCGACTATAAAATAATTCTTCTAAATATTTCAGATTAAATCAGTTCCGCAATAACTTTCGTGTAGATATTTTATGCAATACGATATGCCAATCTTCAGCTCAATTGGTTGAGGGGAACTGGTTTAAAATTAAGTTGCCAGATTTGACCCAGACATACTACAAACAGCTTGGAAAAAAAAAAAATATTTTTGATGTTCATCATATGTACCAATTTAGGTTTTAGGTATTCGAAGCCGTTTTTGGACATCTTGTGCTCCCTAAACTAGAAGTTCGTATGTACAAACTCTCGACAAAAGGACCATGTCGTACGAGGGCACAAAGATCTATTCATGAGATGACAGAGACATCCACTTCTTAATTGCTCACTCTATACAATATGCAATATAGATACTGGATTTTTTGCGGAGCGATATTAGTTGGTACCTACAAAGAAAACAGTCGCCTGGATTGGTGGTCTAAGAGATCTGAGAGTCGTGAAAACATGATAAAATAATAAAATTGTAGATTTTGAAGATTTTATATAAATGATTTCTTTTTGTGTTACTGGTTTACTCTTGGTCATCCTGCATAAGTACAATGAACTAGGTGAAGTATGGCGACCCTAAAAAATGTTGTGAAAAAACCAATGCAGTGAAAAGGTTATAGAGCGTTACGTTACGCAGTGGCTCACTCTGTGCTTAAAGAATAAACAGAATGATACACGTAATGTTTCACAAATTACAAGTTTCAGTTGTAGGTAAAATTAAGTGTCTTAAAATAAAATGATCCGTCTTACTTTCCAAAATTAACAATGCACATCAAGAATTACAAATTCATGTGTCGTCAAAATTGCAAATGAAGGCGGAGGTCCCTTGCGCAGTCTCGGTCGCTCGACTCCAATGACTCATAAACATCATGATTTACTGAACGCACGCGAGATTTGTTGCTATCAATTCCGGTGTCACCGACCGGAAGACCACCACAGCAGCGTCAGTGTCTAAACGACCGGTGCCGTCTGGTTTTTAAGTGACGATTAGATAAACGCGCCCTCAAATTTGTCTCACCGGCGACGGCGATCAGCGGACGGCGGACGGCGGACGGCACTGTTCGCTTAGAAAACCGAGGCTTTACGCTCGATTACACAATTTTATGTATGCCGGTTACCTGCACACATCAAACGCTCCAAACAATAAGCCATGTCCGACGTGACCAGCATGCAGCATCAATATAACATGGGTGGCACGAGCTCTCCCGATCGACATAAAAAACTCTTATCTTTATTATCTCATTGAGGAAAGAATTTGAGTAAGTAATACATCTATAAAAAGACAGCATTTATGACCATGATTTATGAATGAAATATCTTTCCGTGTCATACTTTTGTGTAATCCATCGTAAATGCTTTAAGGTGTTCTGTTCAATTGGTTAATTTGATACCAACCACAGGTGACTGCTGGTAATAAATTCCAGGTTTACAAAACACGACAAGCTTAGAACTTGTCTATTAATACAGAATACGTTAACTTACATAGCTGCATCAAATTGCACCATTAAAAAGCAGCTACAGGAAGATCCATACTAAGTTATCACGTGTATACATTTAAACGCCTGCAATTTAATTCAGCTCGCCAACGATATCGAATGATTAATTTTATTCGAGAGCTAGCCGCAAATCAACGATTGTAGATGCAAACATTGTAAAGAGAGCACGCCTGGGGCATCGCTCGAGACGTGGGTACCTACCGACAGCACTTTGTCGTCTTAAGGTCAGCTTTGACTAGCGCCGCGGTGCATCGCATCTTATCCATTCAAAAAGATTTTGCACGCAGAACCTCACGCACTCGAGAGCAGTTGTCATGAAGACTGCACCCAGCTTGCGACTGGCACACCGTAGAAAATCAGATTTTAGTATAGACAAGATGCGATGAAATGTGACGCGACGCTAGTAAGGGCCAATCCTTATTGTTGTCAGTGCGTTACTCTGCAACATTTTTATACGACACCATCAATCTACATTAATGTACGCACCTTAGCTTTCCTTAACCCGTTACCCGAGTAATTAATAGAGTCGGTGCTCTAGTAAATTTACAAGACTGATTTACAAGAGCTTGCTACCATTAAGCAACTAAGCATCGACAACATTGTTGTTTATTTTCGTTGAGCTCGTTTCGAATCTATAGAATATGTTTGAATTGTGTAGCCCTATGCTAAAATTTACTCAAGGCAGTATAGCTTAGTTTTTTAATGTCAATCACTATTTTCAAACTTGTTAACGAATAGATTTTGTCAAAATAATTTCAATTCTAATGCAGATCAACCTTGGTAAGAATCGAAATCAATTTTCTTTAAACCCGTATATTCAAATACTGAGTAGGTGGTTCCGAGCTGATACAAAAAAACCCTGCATATCAGTTTGCGAAGATCAATTATTTAGTAATCGCACTGTCGCTCTCCATCGTAAGTTGAACTTGTGAATTATGCAATGTTTTCGCTCGGTGCATAATGACGTGCCATCAAAACATGATGCAACCATCTTGGCTTAAATATCAATGAATGCGTATTCTTCCACGAATAAAGAAATACGCATAAATTAATATACATATTTTCCCTTTAATAGCTGCGTGATTAATTATGATCGATTGCAACGTTATATAACAAATGCACTTATTATACACTAGGGTTTTCCTTCACAAATGCTTGGAAGCTCGAAAGGTTGCACAACGTGCGAACTTGCAGAGCTTTATGTTGAAACAAGGATAACAATATAAACAAAGTAGCAGTGTCGAAGTACAGCATTGAAGGTCTTAGGCAGTCGTTAGTTTCTGCAGATGGCTTCATTCGATACAGGAATATTTGTTAGTTATTCAAAAATATTCGCCCTCGTTATTGATTGGAGCGGCGCGGGCGGCGTGAGTCATTACTAGCCAGAGGAATTCACTATAGTGCCATGATCGACATCTATTTGAGTTCCTTAAACCGGGGTTTCCCAACCGGCGTGTGCAAATCAACCCTGAAGAAAATATAAGATTTAAGTTGTAAAATAAAAAAATGGTATAGTATCACGACTCTTTTTCTCAAGTAGGTCCTTGAAGATGACTGAATGGGGTAGTCAGAATTGCATCCAAACATTACATTTTGGTTCGGGCATGAACTAGCAGCTGAACATATTTTGCATTACTAGCATAAATGTAAAATTCTGTAAATCTATAAAAAGTATATGCATCTTAATTAATAAAATCTCATTTCAATGAGTATTAAATTAAAACAATAGTGATAAATTGTACAACTTCATAATTGAACCATTTTCCAAAATCCCAATGCCTGAATCTAAACAGTTTTTTACTTTAGATTCAGTTCATTAGCGGTCATTATTGCCTCGTCTATTGCCTGTAGCATTTCCATTATCATAAGGTTCCTAAAAAAACGCATCAATACAAAAAAGGACATAATTTGAACATCCGTCAGAATAAATTTACTAGGGACTAGGTATTGGTAAAGTTAAGTGTAGGTACTTGAGTCATCTGTTTTTGGAAGTAGTCTAAATAAACCCGATATAAAATTTGCAATAAAAATCGTGAACTGATTTAAATGACCCCAAACACGACTTGTATAATTAATCATCAAGAAGTTCCGCTGTCCACCTTCCAACTCCATCACCTCGTTAAGCTCGTTATCACCTGACCAACGTCACAATCAATCTGTATCTACTATATTGTCATCCATCCGGAACTTGACTGCTATGCAAAGTTTCAATTCAATCAAACATACAACCAAATATACTAACCAGTATCAATTGGTGTATTTTACGACTTCGCCAAAATACAATACGATTACGGCCGTCCTCATGACGGTTACCGCTAAGTTTAAAACTGCACTTTACTCGAGAACACGGTAAACAACCATTATTATAGCAACGTGTACTAAAAACAAGAGTCGTGAACTCTGTCCGTACGAGACTGCGACCGTTATGAAGATCACAGTGATTTGTCCGAAACATCTAGTATAAACATTTAGGTTTGTTTAACAAATAGGTTTGAAAGCCTACATTGACAAAAACACTCACTAATCTACTACTCGAACACAGCCGTGACCTTGCACTAGGTTTCCTTGTATAGTGGGTATCAGAAACAACAAGTACCTACATATACCATACCTTCAACAGCAGAAGTAGACTTTTACGGACTTTTAAAATCAATTAGGTTCTTTAGTTAAATGTAGTCGGGATCTTAGGGCTTGGTGATTTTGTTAGCTTTTTGATAAAACATGTTTACTTATCAACTTTTGATCTTGGCTGTACACAACACAAATATTTCAGATAGTGCAAACATTTGACCCCCATATTGAACCCACAGGACTCTTGGGACTCATTCGACACATCACCATACATCGACCTTTCTCAAGATTGTATTTACAAGGGTGCGCGTTGATGTCTTTTGTATTAAAATTTGATCAGTAAGTATTTATTTGACTGAATCTACTAAGTAGCTCAGCAATCGCAAGTAGCAATAACTTCAGTATAGCTTCACAGTTTAGTTCCAAAACCAAAATGTAGCCAGTGTCATTAAAATAAATTAAAACATCGTAAGTCACAGTTTCGTTGGAAAGCTGAAAAGCGTTAAAACTAATCGAGCTTTCATTCAGCGCGGGTATCTACGACGCCCATGATTTCGTGATATCGGCTTTCGATATGCAAATAGATAGCATTGTCACCATTAATATGATAGAAGGGCGACTTTCGTGTTGTTCAGGTGGCGGTAAGTACGCGACCCGGGGAGTTATAGACTCGTACATTCAGATTAGTGACAATTACAGCGGCGCGCCCCTGTAACGCATCCGATTACACGAATCAAATACAAGGTACAATGATAGAAAATACATAACCAAATGACTTATCATAATGCACTAGAAGTTGTAGCGACCGACTGCATAATTCATTTTGCGTGCTATTAGGTGAAAAATAAAGGTATCTACAGACTGTAATTTACAATTTTTTTCTTATTACTTGTCACTATGCCCTTCAAATCGGAACACAGTAGATTGGCGGCAACAATAGGTATAGTAGTGAGCAGCTGAGCAGTACTGTTCTGAACGAGCCCCTCTACAAGGAGCTCTGCTTCCTGAAGGTGGTTTATTAGAAGGCCATTTCTAATTAAATGTTAAATATTTTTTTTAGGTTTAGGTACCTCCTTTTAATCTTCTGCGAGAAGAAACCTAGCCTGTAATCAGCTTGTTCCACATAGTTACCTATCTTGAAATAGCTTCGGTCAAAGTTATCTGAGAACTGAGTGAATTACTCCGCAATCTCGTATATCAGGAGAAAGCAGTGCACAATCCGAACTCTACCCGTGTCAATGGTCGTCAATTAGTATAGGGTGTCGGTGGTTTAGCGGATGACCGCAGCAACGGTCCCCCAGACTCCGGCACAAGCCGGAACGTAACCCGAGACCCGCCCGCTACTTGATTTGCTTACATACCTCAAAGGACATCGTTCACCCTTCCGTACAAGGTTTTGTTTTAAAATGCGCGTCATCGAGACACCTGTCTCATCTGTAGGTACATTTAGCATTTATTTATGACGGATTTCTAACAAGTCCAACGAAAATGTTGGGTTTTAACCAGCAACAGAAAAGACATTTCAAACCACAACATCGACAACCTTTGCTCAAAATTCTTAATTGTCAAATACCTAAACAATTTTTATGATCACTCAATCAAAGACAACGATGCGATTGCAATGAAAATTATACCTATCAGCTGTTGTAAGAATGAGTTGAGAAAAAACTATTATGATGCTTATAAGAAAGAGTCGATAGATTATAACAGATAAATCGGTTTAGTTGGTTGGTACATACCATGTATTGGGAAAAAATAGATTACTCGTAATCTTATTAGTAATGAAAACTTCGCAATATTAAGTATCTAATTAGATTAATAAAATTTGAACTGGATTAAAAAGAGAAATTACGCTATTTTTAATAATAAACGCTCGAGAATACTGGTGCAAGATGACCGAAAATTGTTTATAAAAGGCCATCTGCGTTTGACAGCTTCTGAATACCAGGTAAATTAATTATTCGGCAAATCCAGTTATAAATTGATCAGGACAGACCTTTTCCTATCTCATCAAAGTATCTTGACAAAGTCTTCAAAGATGTGTAAGTAATTCATTAACCTAAGTTCTCTCATGCATGTTCATTAAATCATATCTAATATTAATAGGGTACGGTATGAGTTATGGTTAGTTAAGTACATCTTCTTTTGTAAAGCCGTGTATCGTGTTAAGTAACCGCATTGGGTTAGTCACGTTTAGTTATATCTGTAGAGCATCGCAAAAATTACGCAAGAACAAAACAATTATGTGGCATTGCTATGCCATATCTATAGATTGCGGGATCCGATGTAAATCACTTCATTAATGGATTTCTGCATCTCGTTTTGCAAACTTCAATGTGACCACAGCTCAGTAATAAAACTGTCCAAGTAGAGCCGGCGAGTCATATTTTTTTTGGAAATTGTCTACAATAATATTATAAAGAGAAAAAAATATGTATTATGTATTTTTGTACGTTTGTTTGTAATGTAATAATAGTAAAATTTCTTGACCATTTTTAAAAATTCTTTTACTCTATCAAAAGCTACAATTTTAGTAAGAAGCATGGGCCATAATTTGTTTATAAAAATTTAGATTGCTACGAAAATTGCAATAATGGTATCGAAAATTTACCTCACAGCTCAGTTGGTAGTAACTCTGCCTTCTGCGCTGTAGGTTGTGGGTACGATCCCCACCCAGGGCAAATATTTGTGTGATGAACATAGATGCTTGTTCTGTGTCTGGGTGTTACTATGTATAATAAGTATGTATTAACAAAAAAAAAGTATATAAGTATTCTATCAGTTATCTGGTTCTAATAGTACAAGCTTTGCTTAGTTTGGGGCTAGATGGCGTTGTGTGTAAAGTCCGCCAATATTTATTTTATTTATTTATTTATTTAATTACATTGACAAACACAACCTGAAACCTTCCACTGAAATCTTTAAACTAAGATGCTTAATCCTTAATCTTGATTTGTAACTTCAATTATGTACTGTGTACTTTATGTTGTAAAGACGCGAGTTTGCCTATGTCACAAGCGATTATTTTGAATTGCATTTTAAATTATTGTAGCTTTATACATAATCAAATGTCTCTGAAACCCAAGTGAACCGGCTATCCTCTCAAAAGCTCGTGAGAGAACCATACAATTACCTCTAATCAGATGCCTGTAACAACACTAGCGTGACCGTTTAGCGCAAGTAGTTAAAATTAAGCGAAGCAATAAAATGTTTTGTGACCGCGATATCGTTCGGATCTATTATGTATTTGGTTACATTTTATTTATAACATTAGAACAACAATGGTTTGTAAGACAGTCGTTGTTTACACTACACATTAGAGGTAAATTTAGTATTATTATTTATCCTACTAATATTATAAATGCGAAAGTTTGTCAGTGTGTTTGTTACTCTTTCACGCAAAAACTACTGAACGGATTTAAATGAAACTTTACAGTAATATAGCTTATACATCAGAATAACACATAGGCTACTTTTTATCCAAGTATCACCCGTGTGAATCCGGGGGCGATCAGTTAGTAATGGATAAACTAAAAACCCCCATTAAAGCTACATTATCAGCGAGTAACATAGGCAATATTTATTTGCAAAAAAATTAGAGATCTCTACGAAAATTTCAATAATGTAACATACTTACTTAGGTATCATAAAAATCGTCTGTTATTGCCGGGAAGGACTGCTAGTTTGTAATAAATTAAAAATCGTTCTTCTTTGTTCAAATGTCAAAATAAAAACAATAAGAAATTGTTGTGGGTTTATCAATTTCAATTTTAAGTGAGGTTTACATTACAAACTTTTCGGAAGTGATTCTACCATGAAGAATCTATCATGTATTTTTCCGTAAACCTAGAGTTCCTTATAGTCCCGTTTCTCTCGCTATTGTGTCTTCTCATATTATTGTAATTTTAATATAATTTTAATGTGTCTATTCGTAACATCAAATTTTAAAATAATGTATATCTAATATCAATCTACTCATCGTTCGAATAGTCCATTTCCCACATAGTTGGAGGTCCGTTTGAAGAAATCGAAGGTGGTTCGGCATAAATCGTGGGAAGATCTACATTAAACAGCGCGTGTTGCGCGGGCGCGGGGTGAACGCTCGTTTGCCGCGCGGCCGCGGTCTGCACCTGAGATCTTTATAGACACAATCATTACCAGCACAAAATCTTCCGACCTGAAGGTATCTAAAAGTTTATAAAAATTCATGCTAATAAACAGACAGTTACTTTTTCTGATAAATTTAGACACCACTGCTCCACCGAGACCGCACACTCGTATCTTTTGTCATCAATTACACATAATGTTACTTAATCGTGTTTGACAGTGATTATGATGCTAATAATGTCAGTTCTATGTCAGTAGAAATGATTATCAGACGACTTGTTCCTGGAGTTTGGCAAGCAGCCTCTGGACCAAGAGATTAGTTCTACAACGTTCAACCATGAATTGGTGGAAAAACTATATGTATCTAGCGAATTTTTGACTATTAAAACTTTTGAGTTATATAATAATAATAATAATAATAAGTTTAATAAAGAACCAAAATTTAAAAAACAGTAAGTACTTAGAAATATTGCTAGGTGTAAAATAATAATTGGTAGGTACTATTAAATACAATACGTCAAAAATGACCGTACATGTACAGATTAAGAACCATTATCTCCCGTGCTAGTTTTAAACTGTGTTACGGCAAGGTAAATAAAATTAATATATATTAAAATTAATTTGGAAAGTATACATTTTAGGTCAAAAAAAGCAAAACAAAATAAAAATAGATTACACAATCCCATGGCAAGTTATACAGGTTGTACCAAAAACAGTGTCAAGCAAAAGTCCAGAGGCAGAGATCCCCTAAAGATACCCTAAGCACCCCCATGTACCTACATAATGTTTAGCGATATCTATGTCGGGTCCGCTTTCCACATTTTTTTGGAACAACCTTTATTTTCCAGTAAATTAAAGAACCTGTCCAAGTCTCCGAGAATTCAAATTAATGATAGATCCTTATGCGTAGAATTTCGAAGAAATATTATTATATGTATAAAGTCGGCACAACAGTAGCATCGGCGTCTTTGAGGTGACATTCCGACAATATTTCTTCCAAATATTTTTATAATGAACAAACGTCACATGTATTTTAAAATAATTATAATAAACTTGCATAGGTACATACAAGTACCTGCCTGCGATGTTCTGAATATCAAAACAAGAAATGAATATAGGTTAGATAGCCTTAATTTGTAAGAGACGAGTTTCTTTGTCTAAATTCTCAGAATCTCTACCCAGATGGTATTCCAATACTTGGATGCCATGTTTTACAATGTCTCCGAAATTGCTAATTTATTATTATTTGACTGTCGCCGAGTTTTTAATTAATGCGCATCGTTAAATACTTTAGCTACAAAGATAATAAGATGCCTGGCTAGACACCTAATTCAATGTAACCTATTTAATTTAGATACCATCTACACTACACAAATATACATAATATTAGTACCTATACAATACAATCTAATAAAATCAAATAAAAATGAAATAGATCAACGGGTTTTTATTAAAAGAAACCTGTAAGTACTTAGGTACTATCTCTATGCTAATAAATAACATGCTAATACTCTACCTAGGTAATGTTTACTAAAAGAGCAATAGGTAGGTACCTGGTCTTCAAATGGGGAGTTATTGCGGCCTCATTGTCTTAGGTGGGCGATGTAAGCGTGTCTCGTTCATTTCTCTTTGAACTGTTGAGATAATAGGTATGTAAGATCGTAAATGTACTAAAATCCGCCAAAGAAAAAGACAGGTTGGAATTTGGAGTAAAGGTCATTTAAACTTTTTTAATTTATTAAAATAGAACCGCTGACAGCTTTTAAATCAAAACAGTTATTTCAAATCGTAGTTAAGGCGCTACCAGTTCCTAAAACCGCGGCAGAAACGACTAAGACAGTTAACAACGGCAAGCTCTAAATGGCGTATGCGTATCGTAAATATTATCGACAGTTTTTATAAGATCGCGTTGCTGGTACCTATGTAGGCAAGTAATAGGGGTAGCTTTACCCACCCCTCAATAACCATTTTCTCTTTGTCCGCCTTTGCTTTTCGAATAAATTAATGATATAAATTATGTATAATTACATAACAAAAACCTATTCTAATAGAAATCTAGATCTACATATTACCTATCTTTAACAATAAATCATAAGTTGATCTTAATAGTAGGTATCAAAATATTTCGATCATAAATTCTAAAACGTATCATTTTGAAATAATATCTTTATCGTGAAAATTTACTGCTATTATGTTTTCAGCTTAATAGAAATCTAGGTAGGAACCTGAAGTAAAATATATATATATAAGTAGGAGATGTGGCTTGTTCAGAAGTATTTCTTTTTTCGTTTCGAAAAAGAGCAATCGTCGACATACAGCCCCTTAAGGTTAATTAATTTTGATTTTGATTTATACATGGTGTCTCATACAAGCCGTTTTGGCTCTGATTGTCGAGAGCTCGAATCCCGCAACGTTATCGTTTACATGATGACACCAGTCCTGGATTTTTGTACTATGGTACCTGCTCATAGTTTTTGATACCCGACTAAGGGAATCCTGGCTACTGGCTGTATGTTTGCTGTAATTATTAGATGCAGATTTTCCGCACCCAGTTTCACGGATTCAAAAAAACCGATTAATACCAAATGGTAAGCAGTAATCTAAGTGCAGTATTGACAAGACACAGTTGCGAAGCATGCAAATGAAGCGAATTGTAGATCTATTGAAAATAGATCGTGTGTCAGCGGTCGGGAGGCTGCGGGGCATGATCATCGGTCCACGAGCGCGGCCGCACGACCGACCCGCACCCGCCCGCGGCGACACTCGCTACACTACCAATGTTGTGCACCAAAAAAAGTACATCCACTTTTGGTGCTTTATTGACAGTTAAAAAAACAGGACTACTTTGTTGCAGCGATAGTTTAGAAGGTAGGCGTAGAACACGCATTGCTTTTGTACCATCAAGTAATCTAATTATGCCATCAAAAACACAACTTGTAAAAAAAGCCAAGTCTCGCAACGCAACTCAGTTCTTCTACCGTAAAAAGTTGTGAGATCCATGTAATACCAAGTCGGTTAATTTATACAGTCCCTACTTTAAGGGTCCTTCTGACTTATGTTATTACGTAATTAGCTAACCTTTACGTAATAACTTAAGACAGAAGGACCCTTAAAGTAGGGACTGAATAAATTAACCGACTTGGTATTACATGGATCTCACAACTTTTTACGGTAGAAGAACTGAGTTGCGTTGCGAGACTTGGCTTTTTTTACAAGTTGTGTTTTTGATGGCATCTCATTTATTTTTGTAGATAGCCCTCTACATTTTAGGGTTCCGTACCTAAAGAGTAAAAACGGAACCCTGTTACTAATACTCCTCTGTCCGTTCGTCCGTCTGTCCATCTGTACGTCTGTCCGTCTGTCTGTCTGTCGGTCTGTCGGTCTGTCGGTCTGTCGGTCTGTCTGTCCGTCTGTCCGTCTGTCTATCACAGGGCTGTATCTCATGAACCATGATAGCTAGACAGTTTCACAGATGATGTATTTCTGTTGCCGCTATAACAACAATGACTAAAAACAGAATAAAATAAATATTTAAGTGGGGCTCCCATACAACAAACGTGACTTATAGATGATGGTACGGAACTCGACGTGCACGAGTCCGACTCGCACTTGGCAGGTTTTTTTAGGATTTTTACACTAAACACTAATTGTGTTTCAAATTTGAAGCTTCTATGTCTGCTAGAAGTGCCTTAAACTTTTGATGATCGGTCAGTCAGTCAGTCAGTGAGTGAGTGAGTGAGTGAGTGACAAAATAGGAAACTTTGACTAGTTATAATTCTTAAACTTCTGGTTCAAATTGAATGAAATTTGAAATATACCGTGTTTATATAGTGACTGCTTGGTTACTGAAAATTCAGGCTTCTAGTTTTATCCACAACGAAGTTATTAGGGGGTCGAAAATGGCCTGAACTGCTTCGAGAAAAGGATGGTACAGCCGTGCCGCTTTATTGCTTGACTTGGCGGGGGCACTGCTGTGCCCCCAGATAGACCCTTTTAACTATATGGTTTTTTGATACTTAATTGACAGTTGAATAAAAATAGAATTAGTAGAAGTGGTTGTTTTAAAGGTAAGTACTTATAGAATATGCATTATTTTTGTACCAACATGGAATCAAATTGTGACCTCTTTTTACAATACACCAAATGGCGTATCCGTTTTATTTCAAGCTTATTTAATTATAAACCAAAATACAGAGCCACGTAAAAAAGTACAATCGGTTTCCCTGAACTACACAGAGTACCAAAAGTACATGTAAGTATTTTTGGTTCTTAATTGACTATTTAATAAAAACTATTACTGTTTTTACGGTACCTAGTAATGTAGGTATCTCTACGAAAACTTTCTAGTCATTTGATCAAAACGATTTGTTATATTTTCCAATTTCCTAAATTGACGCCGTTGAACCGCACTTATAGGAGAGAAAGCGCGTTTTAAAAACCAAACATGTTAAACGATTTCAAATTGACCTTTTCTATTGTTCGTGTTGTGAAACTAGAATATCGATCGCGCACAGATATTAAACGAGCAATTAGTGATTTCTAATGTTGTAATTTATAAGTTTTAATTTTAAACCGTCTCGTTTCGGTCGTTCGTTCCCTTAATAAGCTATTTTTAGATGTTATCGTGTTTTATGATTCGGTGAACTCTTGCAGGATAATTTATTGGCATAAGTTCAAAACTTAGATGTTTGCTACGAACCATTTTTATAGCGGTACCTATACGTTATGTTAGTTTGGATTGTGCAGTGCAAACTACCTCCATTGTAAATTATATCCTGTATTGTAAACACGTTAGCACTGAGAACTATGACATCCATCACAATTCAACACAATAGTAGATCAATTTTATTAGTTGATGCAAAAACCGGAATTACTGTTCCATGATTCTTTTAACGATTTTTGCTTGACTTTATATTACAGGAAAGGCTGTGTTCAGATAGATGATGTTTCAAAAGTTATAGGGCCTTGTTTTCGGTAGCAGAGCTTTTACACCTTGTATGGACAAGGTGTAAAAGTACTACTTATCACCTTTAGTAACAATAATTACACACAACACAAGAATAGAAACCGAAAAATAACGTAACCATCTACGACACGATTTTTAAATAAGCAAGTCACTGGTACAATACATATTGTGATGAAACATAATAATTGGCTATTTCATCTGAATGTACGTCTAAGGTGTCTGAATGTAATTACCAAAAGTCAAAATGGAAACGCCCACGAGTGCTCTCACGCGTGAGGTCACCATTCCTGACAACCTGCTCACAAAAGCAAATTACACCACTATACTTAGTGGTCCGCTTTTCGACTATTATCTTTATTATAGGTTTGTACAGTAATGGCTCATTTTTGTTAGCATTGGCAATAAACATCTTAAGCCGCGTCTCTGGCCGCGATTGCTTACAGAATGTTTCTGGAAAACCCTCTCTCTGTAGCAAACTATTGTTTAGAAATATCAATAAAATAACAAGAATCACTTTGAAACGTCTCCTAGTCTTAGGAGCTAAATGAAGCTACATCTATCCAACTGACTTTGCAAAAGTTAACGACTGAAAAGTTTATCGCTCAATCTTTAAAACATCACGATTAATAATATCGACGATAAACCAAACTTATTAGTTGGTAAAAATCTAAATATATTTTTACCTGCACGAAAATGTATGTTTTAAAATAGATAATAGGTACCTGTCAGGGCGTTCGCAACGCGCAGTTCGATTGTATGATTACACTTCGCTCAGCAACAGACCCTGAAGCTGCGGCTTTAGTTCAACGTAATGAACTTTTGTGCTATTGGATTTTAAGTTATCCGAGTTTAAATGAGGAATATTCTTTCGCTCTCAACTTTAACTTAATAAAATCTCCAATTAGGAGTTATATGAACATAGTTATTTGTTTCCAATAATAACCTACTCGTAGATGTCTTAGATTTATCGTTTGCAAAATCGGACAAGAAAGTGAAACCTATAAAAGGTTATGTCCTGTAATGTAGGTATACCAAGTTTCTTCCAAATCCGATTGGCCGTTTCCACGCCCAAACGACCAAACGCCACAATCATCCAAACATCCTCACAAACTTTGGGATTTAAGTATTAGTGGGATTGGGTCCTATGCACGAGGGAATCTGCGAGGGTGTCTCACAAAGCAATGCTCCCAGTGGATGGAGCGCGTAACTCTCCCCGAGTGACAAGACAATATTTGTACCGGACTGCCATGACGACCGCTACATATCTTCACAGACAAATTTACGTTTGCACCGATGATAGACAAACAATTCCACTGCTGGGCACTATCCAAAGGAACAGGGCTCCGGTATAATAAAACTTCATTTGTCGATCCACGATCACATTATTCTTAGTTAGGAGATTGAATCTGTGCTCGACGTTAAAGATTTATCGATAAGAGATAAATTAAGCTTAGGATGTCTAAAGAATCTGTGACAAGACTAGGTGTGGTGCAGATTTCGACTAACTAAATCGGTTCCCGCTTTGCTCAAATGACGATTTTTAAACTCCGTCATCAGAGTCAACAAATTCATACGCAATAACTTAGTTCCGACTGAGACTAATTTAAAAGCTTTTATTTAACCTGCAATGTATGTAACTATGTTTGTTAAGGTGGAATCTTGCGACTCAATTTTGAAGCAGTTATTTTCAACCGATTGAGCTGAATTTTGGCATACTTATTATGTAACTTCGGTGACAATGCAATAATATATATTAACAGCGAGCTGATTTGATGATAGAGCCAGAAGCTGTACATCGGATCTCCTCAGTAAATAGTCTGATTGAGTAAAACTTTGCATACTGATCAATCTCTAATGACAATATCGACAGTATCGTTACGCTAAATTAGACTTTAACGTAAGGGAATAAGAGTCATCGTTTTTAGGAATTTTAACTTAAGCGTGGACACAACAGAATCACCACCAATGGTGGTTAAACTGTACATGTACCGTCATTTTTGACGTATTGTATTTAATAGTACCTACCAATTATTATTTTACACCTAGCAATATTTCTAAGTACTTACTGTTTTTTAAGTTTTGGTTCTTTAATAAACTTATTATTATTAATATAAAATGATGGTACTAGCGAGTTGGTCGGATGATGGAGTCAGGGGCTGTTCAACGGAACTCCTCAGTAAATAGTCAAATTGAGGTAAAACTTTGCATACTTATCAATATCCAATGACAATATAAAATTATGGTATTAGTGAGCTGGTCTGATAATGGAGCTCGAATGTAGCCATAGGAACTCCGTAACTACACAACATAACCACGTTGTGTTTGGGCTCGTTGGATTTGTCTTGACGAGTACTAGTGTCCTAGAATTTATAAAAGCTTGTATAAAAATATATTTAAAAAAAAAACTTATTTATAATAATCTCCAACCATGTATAAGTAAGTAATCTGTCTGTCTGTGACGTGACCACGGCCAAACCGCTGGGCCAATTGTAATGCAATTTTAAATGGAGATAGTTTAAAGGCTTGAGTTACTTGTTCCCCAAATTTTTATTTTTTATTTTTAGCTTTCAATATTTTACTATAAAGTCGTCAAAATCGATTTCCTGAATTACGCGGAAGTCGCGGGTAAAAGCGAGTGAGTATTATAAATCTGAACGTTTATGGTTTGGATGTTTGTGCCTCAATCACGCCCAAACGACCTAATGGATTTTGATGAAACTTACTTTTTAGGGTTCCGTACCCAAAGGGTAAAAATGGGACCCTATTACTAAGACTTCGCTGTCCGTCTGTCTATCATAAGGCTGTATCTCATGAACCGTGATAGCTAGACAGTTGAAATGTTTACACATGATGTATTTCTGTTGCCGCTATAACAACAAATATTAAAAACAGAATAAAATAAATATTTAAGGGGGGTTCCCATACTGCAAACGTGTTTTTTGCCGTTTTTTCATAGATAATGGTACGGAATCCTTCGTGCGCGAGTCCGACTCGCACTTGGGCGGTTTTTATTCAGATGCCACGCGAGCAAAGCCGCCGGCGTTAGTATAGGCATATTAGTAGTATAGACTTAGTTCAGGACGAGTTTCCTACTATTTAGTACGGATAAATTTAGCGCATTGTCACAAGGGTTTACAATCCGTTTCTTTGATGGTACCTACATAATATCTAAACCCTAATTTTACTGAGTTATCAGAGTTCGTTTACGGTATTTTTGCTACAAAGACAACTATTAAATACTCGGTACTTTGCATACATTCCATCAATCACAAAAGAGTCAGCATTTAATCGGATAATGATGACAGATACGTAACAATCTGGGACCGTTAAAACGTTCTAAGCGTTTTAAAATAATAATAGCTGACATTAGTCTCCACGTCAAGTTGTAGGTAAGTACCAAGTTTAAAAAGCAAATTATTATTTATCGTTCTTTATGCATAACTTAGGTATTTACTGTTAGTTTGTTTAGTGTAAGTACATAGTAATTTGATTTTGTTCATAAAATGTAGGCAGGTAGGTATAATTGACCGTTTCATACTACAAATAATAAGTACCTAAGTACAAAAAACCTACCTACTTTGGAATTATCGTTATTTCATTTCATCAAAACCGTTATCAATAGGTAAGATCAGTGCCTACCACTTTTACTTCTCTATTATGTGGTTACGATAAATCAATGATCCGTTGCTATCTGCAGTTCAGCTTTTTATTTTTCTGAGTGATCTCTTCTAATCCTAACAATAAAGGTCGATTAATGGTAATGGCAGCATAAAACATCGGCCATTTGCTTTTTAGATCAGAGCTTAAAAGTTTGAAACATCACGACATTGTCTCGGTTGAAAAGTAGATCGTATCGTGGCTGCGTGTAAAGCGGCGTGCACACATGCTGTTCAAGATTTTTAAAAACAAAAGTGAGGAGTTTTACTATCTTTCTAAATACATAGGTACTTGTAAACTCAAGTATTTAAAAACAAACTACTAAATAATACAATAAAAACAAATAATCATGCAAATATGGTACATGATCGAACCCTCTCGCGTCTCGGCCTACCTCGCCAACGTGCTTGTCAAATTGACGCAAGATATAGCAGTTAAAGCGCGCCTTAAAGGGATAAGCATGAACTTATAACTATAACTTAACCTTTGTGTTGTCAGAGTTTAGAGCTATTTTTTTAACCGACGAAAAAAAGAAGAGTTCCTCAATTCGACATCTTTTTTGTTGATTTTTTTATGTACTCGTATGTAGCACAGCGCATTTTTTTTACCTGGTGGTCCCATTTCGATGTTTTTTTTATTTTTAATAGTTAGATGTGACATTTTATTAGTTTGACGTGAACGAGCTCAGAAGTTGTCAAAGTTTAGTGCTGGAAGGCTAGTTCTAAAATTCGAAAGTATGAACGTAGCTTAATAAAAGTAAAGCAGAGCACAGTGTCCGGCGTGTCCGGTGCCTCGGTGCAACCTGCGACAAGTGGACGCAATCACTAATTGAATCAGTCGCCAGTCATCGCCACTGCCACTTTGAGTAGGATCACCATTTGCTTTTCAAATTCATGGGATAAACAATAATTTAAATGTGACGCATGTTGTGCAGTGACGTCTCGAATAGGACGTATGTAAGTTGAGTTTATATTAACTTCAACTTAACTCTTTTAAACTTTATGCTTATGTATCTCTAGGAAGCACGCAGCGATGTCAGTTTCTTCTACATCAGCTTGACCTAGCACCTAAGACGTTTCAAAAAGATGCTTGTGATTTTATTGAACTAAATAGGTACCTGAGTTTATATGGAACTATTATCGCAAATCGTGTCCTTAAAAGTTAGGTGTAAGCTTAATGTTTGGTACCTACGAGTATACTAAAAACGCGGTGTTCTCAACAGAGTGACCTGGAATTTTGAAAGGAAATAAAGTAAAATTGACAGCTATTGTGATGAATTTACTAGGTATAATATCACTAAATGTTAGTCTGATTTCAATGAGATCGAAATTATAATTTGATACTTTGTTTTTAAGTTGCCTTAAAAAATCTGTAAAAGCAAAAAAGGTACTTTTATAGTTTTTTTTATTATATAACATCTGAAAATAAATATCTTGGTCACACTAGCCCCACATCACTTTCAGTTGACGAAATTAAGATTTCTTCCGCGTTATCGCTCCTCCAGATTTCAAGGAATCCCCGATGAAACCGCGATATCGACAACTCGAGCCCCGAGCCAGTTCATAGACACTCGATAAGTAACAACTTATAGATAATCTCATAGACAAATTAAGTTATTTTTGATTGCACTCGGATATAAACAGGCAATCTGACTTTAAAGGGAAGCCATCCTCCTCCTCTTGTAATAGACTTCAAAAAAATATTCTCATAAAGGTTCTCAATTTGGGCACTATGTTTCTTTTTTGGCTGGTTGTTTATTTTAAAATATTCGAAATTGAATTGAAAGATTTAGTTTAGATGAGTTCAGTTCCGCAATAAAAATAAAATAAATAAATAAATATGATCACGACTGTAATCCCCCAGTACGGTGGACATCTTCTCAGATCTCCAGGCGCTTAGATTAATTGAAGATGTCTAGTGGGGGTAGTCAGAGGCACGTCCAAACATTATATTTGGTACATGCCCATATTTTTCAGTAGTTAGTTTTCCATACGTGACAGGTTGCAAGTCCATCGCCGCTTATAAGAATACTAACTGGTTTCCTCACGATGTTTTCCTTCACCGTTTTGAGCACGTGTTTTGATGCGCATATTAATTTTTTGAACAGAAAAATCCATGAATGCACGCCGGGATTTGAACCCACGACCTTCGAAATGAAAGTCGAGGTACCTCCCACTCGGCCAACATGGCTTTTTTCCGCAATAACTTTCGTATATTATGCTTAATATATACCAACTCGTTATACCCAAGTACTTACTACTATTTAATTGTTTTTATATTTATCTGTTTGTACATTCACAAATAAAATAAGACAAGAATCGCTATACTATCAGATCCTTGAGGTCACCTCTGATTTGATCGAGCTTTCATGGTCAACAAAACGAAATCATTGAGACCTACTTTATGATGATTCGTCTAGATTTGCTAAGCCATCCATAAGTAAGTCGTATATTATTGTATAGGTTTTCGTAATATGTAATTCTTCAGACTTACTAGCTTACAGATAGAATTCAGTTCCCTTCGATTTTGTTACATAATTTAGGCATTTATTTTTATGAATGAGTTACCAGTTACCGTTCACCTCAGTCATTGTTCCGCAGGTGTCTACTCCTTCTAACAAACAATTTAATTCCATCCCGCCGTTCGAAACGGTAAAGAATTACCATACAAACCCACACTTCATTTGTGTTTATGAGTACCTACGTTCGAGTGCGTACTCGTGGATTTGTTACAAGCCTGATAATTATTATTGGCCGACAAATCTTCACTTAGGGGAACCGTTACTCGTGTTTTGTTGCAGTGAAAACATTCATTACTTCATTTGCATACAATGGGCTGGTGCCAAAAAATATTGGACTGTAAACGCTTACCACGAACGCATTTATGAAAGTTCTCTTTCGCTTTATTATTATTTTAATGCATGTGTTAAAGTTATTCTAACAATGGACGAACTGATTCTGGGTTAGTTGTAGCTTACTGAGGAATGCATTATGAACTGCATTATAATTTTAATGGGAAATTCCAACAGTAGTATAGATGATTGTCTGAGACAAGCGGCTATGGGTTTTACAACCTGTCATGTAGCAAAATATGAATAGGTACCTACGTGGCAAATGTCTGGAAGTGCTACGCTAGAGCTAAGTGACTACGCACCTGCAGATCCGCCGAAATAATATCTGGTGGAAAGATTAGAGATTACAGTCGTGATCCGATTTATTTTTATTCAGAATCCAGGATATGCATATTTAACAATAGTCACGAGTAGACAACTTGGAAGAGTCACGTAGTGCCTGTCTTTAATTAAAAAAGATGAAAGATGCGAGATAGAACTATGTCACTGATTATTTTTTAAATAGGATCACGACTATCGATGAATTTCACAGTTGGTCTGATGATGAACACCATTGTCTTCATCACCAGACTCCTGTTATCGTACTGTCATTGAAATTTTGCATGTACCTATAAAGATCGTATAACGCGAACTGGATAAAACTCTGCTTTGAAAAAAGTTCGATGAGTACTATGTATTGTAAATATATCCTACCTACTCAATTTTCCGAAATAGAAAATTCAACTTAGATAACAGTTACATACAGATACGTTAAAGTATCTCTACCTATAAATAGTTATACAGATCATATTATAAGCGACGTAGTAACATAATGAATGGAGCGCACTAAATTGCTCTAGTTCTGCAACGAAAGTAGAGTAGGTACCTACACATTTGGCATTTAAATGTCACTGGAAAGTACCACAATAACAGTGTCTTCAACTCGTCGACAAGTCAGGTCGCGGACGTCAGCCCTCTCGTATTTAGACCTGCTATTAATTCATACAAAAAAATGAACTGTAATTAAATCGACCATTGTGATTCCTACGAGTGTATGCAAATGTGCTTTTTGTAAATCCCCGAAGATACAACAATATGGAGAACGATTCGTAAAATTACATAAATGTGCTCTATACACCCACGCTTGCATATTTCGATATTGTAATCTAAAAATTGATATCTTCACTTCGTTATTTGCATAATTAAATAACAAATCACTTATAGTCACATGAATATTTTACGATGGCACATTTCTATATTTTAGATTCAATTTTGTCACGCTCCTATGTTATAAAATTTATAACTGACATTTCTGGCTTATTGTGAACTAGCAGCCCGCTCCGGCGTCGCACGGGTGTAATAATGATTTTATGGGTAATTTTTTTACACCTTGGGTTACATTATCGAAGTTTTCATACGGATCCCTAATAGTTAGACATATGGTATTATGGACTTTTTTGTAGATATTGATGTTATCTATAATTGTTGTAGTAGTATAACTGTAGTACATTACTTTGCTCTATTGTGAATAATTTCCGCAGCGTAAGCGATATAATTTTTTTTTTCACACATTGGGTTACATTATCGAAGTTTTCATACGGATCCCTAATATTTTTGAAATTATTCTATAGCCTATGTTCATCAGGGATAATGTAGGATTCTAATGGTGAAAGAATTTTTCAAATCGGTCCAGTAGTTTCGGAGCCTATTCGATACAAACAAACAAACAATCAAATCTTTCCTCTTTATAATATTATAGTATATAGTATAGAAGTATAGATTAGTATAGATATTAGATAGGTATATGTAAATCAAATTTAGTGCAGTTTAATAATAAATAAATTTATTGAATCCATAATTTTAAACAATTAGGTTTATGTAGGGACTAACTGATTATTTATCTAAGTATATTTAGTATAACTAAATATAATACTTCCAGAAATGATATAATACAAACACGCAATAATAATAATGTGAAAACATCGATTCCGCTCTATATTAGCATCTCAGGACTTTCAAGTGTTCGATTCGACGATGGCCGATAAACATATTTCGGCACAGAGCTTGACGCAGATGGAGTGAACTAACGGAACTTTTGTTAACGCAATTGTTTTAAACTATTAATTGTACCGATAGTGCCTCGAAACAATGCACGCACTAACTAACAATGAAACCGGAAAAATCTTTCGCATTTATGTAAGGCGTATTTATTCTCTTCCGAGATATATTATGGTCATTCGTATGTTTCCGACTTTCGACCTGGGGCACTTGAATCAGAACGAAACTGTGTAGTAGCTCAAGTTTTGGGGAGTCGTAACACGACCTATAGACTTGTATAAAGAAGAAATTCAATAAGAAAAGAGAAAAGAGAATTCTAGTTAAAGTATTGACTCAATTTCTATCCACACACCGTTTTATCAGTTGCTTCAATCCATTACCTACTCCGTCCGTAACTAGGTATCAACGGGTATTGTTTGAGAAACATAAGTACAAATTGTTAGAACAACTCATTTATCAGAATGACCTATTCAAGCCAACTAACCAAAATTTTGTAGCTCGCATCAGATTACATTTATACAAGCTCACAATTGTTATGACAAATCGTAGCTGTCCCGTGATAGGACCATTAATTAATGTCGTAAAGGTAACACTCTACAATTTATAACGCTCGAATAAACTTTTACATTCGTAATAAAATCATAAATTCATAAGAGCAATCAGAGAGTGGTTGTCGTGTGTTGTGCGTGAAGGTGCTATATCGTCGGAGATTAGAAGTGTGGGGCGCAATGATTTGGTTTCGCGGGCGGAAACGGGCGCGCCCACGCTCAGGTCAGAGCAGTGACCCCGGAGCTCACCTCGCAGGCACCGCGCCGCGTCTCCTGCACCGCACCGCGTCAGACCTCATTGTTCCGTAGCGTTGGCAGGTGGCCACCACATCACATCAAAGTCTGGTGCTACCCCTGATAACAAAAACACATCTGGAACTCCAAACACCGCTGAATTCCAAATTCAACCGGTCAGAGTAGTCTTCATCGACTACATAGCCCAAATGTAGTCGATGGTAGTCTTCAATCTTAACAAACTACGAAGTGCGATAAAACGGTTAAATTCACTTTGTTAATTATAAACACCAATAAGGCAGAACACCCATCAAAACAAATTACACCTGCGTCACTAATCGTGTCGGACGTAGACATTTCTCAAATGTTAATTCTTTTCTCTTATGGTCAGGATATTCCTTAGAAACGAATACCGCTAAACAACGGTCGCATTATAACGATACGGCAATTTTGAACTTTGCAACTTAGATATCTGACGCGTCTCCGCTATCGGCTATCAGTCGCGTCGTTGGTATTGCGTCCACTGTCTGTTAGAAAACCCTGGACGGACATAACCGTGTTAAAATTGTATTTATTGCATCCATCTGTCACTACGGTAATGACTACCGCTTTTGATACCCGCCTAAAGCATCAAAGAATCAATTAGTTTAAACAAAACTTAAGTTTAATAGCCATGCCAAAACTCATTCAAGAATTTATTTACTCAGTAATATACAAGTGTGGATGTTCGAAAACAATTCCTCAAGCATATTAGACTACCTCTAAGATCTTCAGGCTGTCAACTCCAACAATAGTCTCAAATAATTATGCTAGAAATCGATTTCAGAATACCTACGACTAAAGATTACAGGGCTGGCTAACCGTTACGTCATAAAACTCCATGCAAAAATCAGTTACCCGTAAAGTTGTAGGTATCCACGTAAACCAGGGCATTACAATCAATATTTTCGTATAAGCTACAGTTCAGATCTTGATTTATGCGTGTGCGGTTCATACTTGCAGTATTATTAACAAGTTGTAAATCACCGTTCGGAATTAAGACCACGGTGAATCGGCTCCTCGAGATTTGTTGACGAAGTCCTTAATAATAGTCAGAGATTGTGCATCTCACGACACTCTTACTACGATTTACGATGCTTGTGCACTTATACCATGATTACCAGAAAGCCCCGATTCCTACTTTCAAATTACACAAATATTTATAGAGGAGCGGTGAATAGCACAATTTTGCACGTGGGTTTGTTTTTCTTCTTCAATCTAGTTTAGTATTTTGAAAAACATTTAAGTACCTACGCAGTTTCGGGGTGTAAGCACACGTGTTTACTATAAAGCTGTGTCGTTTTCCTCATTTATTATAATGTGTCAGGTTTAGCAATGGAAAATACGTTACTAAAGAATGTGAAGATGGCAAAACAAGATCAGGGATGTCATGTTTGCGAAAGATGTTGTGAGTCCAATAAGACAAAATAAATAAATGCTTATACAAATCCCTTGGGTATTATAATGTATAGACAATGTGTCATCGATGGTAGGTATTGATGAGGTTTCTGAATATTATTTATTTACGAGCGGCGCGGCGATGGACTAGTAATCTTTCACGTATAGAAAGACTACTAAAAACTCACAACCCTTAGACATCGTCAAGGATCTGAGCGACTTGTAATCTGTGAGAATGTCTACCGTATTTGAGATTACAATCGAGATTCTGTATCTACATTACATTATAGGTACTAATATTATAAACGCGGAAGTTAGTATGTAGTTAGTTACTGAATGACGTCGTAACGGGTAAACTGATTTCGATGAAATATGGTACTTACCTATCTAGAAAGATATAGCTTTGATTGAAACATACTTCTTACTGTTGTTTTTAATTGCGAAAAGCAACACTTAAGGGGCTGTATGTCGGCGATTGCTCTTTTTCGTAACGAAAAAAGAAATACTTCTGAACAAGCCACATCTCCTATTTTTATAAATATATATTACTTCAGGTTCCTACCTAGATTTCTATTATGCTGAAAACATAATAGCAGAAACTTTTCACGATAAAGATATTATTTCAAAATGATACGTTTTAGAATTTATGATCGAAATATTTTGATACCTACTATTAAGATCAACTTGTGATTTATTGTTAAAGATAGGTAATATGTAGATCTAGATTTCTATTAGAATAGATTTTTGATAAGTAATTATACATAATTTATATCATTAATTTATTCGAAAAGCAAAGGCGGACCACGCGCCGACGTGTGTTTGTCGTCATTGCAGCGGTCGGTAGGATTATTTATCGAAGTGATTAAAGATAGGTACATCTTTATTCACATATACTATACATTATAAAATAGGAGATGTGGCTTGTTCAGAAGTATTTCTTTTTTCGTTTCGAAAGAGAGCAATCGTCGACATACAGGGCCTTAAGATATTGTAACGGGAAGTTTGTATAAAAACCCTACTAGGTACTACATTTTATCAGATTACCGATATCGAACAAATCCGCATGCAAAAGATTGCGAATAACAACTGTGTTTTAAAAATTAAAAGAAAATTCCATAAATGTACAAACAGATAAATGATACATACAACAATTAAATTTAATAACGAGGCTTTTTCGAGGTTTATTCATTTCATAAAAACGTTAATACATCGTGTACCTACTTAAGTCACAGGAATATTTTTAAGGGTTATTGTAACAAATCCTCGTATAAAGCGATGTAGAGAATTCTTATATGAAGTTTTTTTTTTTTTTTATTTATTTACCATTTTAACATTTATTACATAATATTTGCTTATATAATAGCATCTAAAAACCACTAAGGTTTATGCAGTGCTACGCGAGATCACATCACTCAAGAAGTAAGTAAGAAAGTTAGCTTGTTAGCAAGTTAGCTTGGTACCTATACAAAGCTATAATAAAATAATAAAATAGTTCATTAGTAGATACATATTTCAAACAGCGAAAATGTTTAGACAGTTTTTGATGATTTGTTTTTTTTATTCTAATCTACTAATCCGATGTCGATTAAATATAATTGTAATTAATTTTGAACTATTTATTCTCTACGAGATAGCGAATAAACCATTGGAATCAAAACAGCCGTGATAAAAATAATAAAGATAAAAATCTTAACCATCGACTTTAGAAAATCTTTAATTTTAGAAGTCAGGTTAATGCCAATAGGACATAATTATGTATAATATTAAATAAATGGTTTTATTTACTCTAGACAAATACCTACATTAGTGAACTATATAGCCCCCTATTTTAATAAAGTTAGGGTAACCCTAACTGATACGAAGAAACATCTAACCTGTCAAAATATAATCACGGCCCATAAATAATGTATACGTAAATAATCAAATACGTTCCTTCATAATATCCTGTTTTGAAACTTTACAAAATACATTCATGAATTAATAGTTAGATCACAATGCCTTGTGCCTACCGTTCGGAGCTTTACGCTCACTATGGAGTTTTCCTATTAGGCAAACGAAGGTTTCTAGTTACGGCGGGCCCTTAGCGCAATAAACAAGATGTTTGCATTTGCGCTGTGTCAATTTAACATCATAATGCCAAGTGTGGAAGGTGTACACGAAATCAGCATTGATTTAGTTGTGTCGGAGAGCGGCGCTGGTAGGGTGGGCGGCGGGCGCGGATGCATCACGCGCGATAATGAACTGACTCGTGTGCACGACTGCGCTTGCGCACTCACACGTAATACACTATCCTCGCCTCGCAGAGTCGTGCAACACTTACCAGTCGCCATATAAAACACCCCAACCTACTTACAATATTTTGACTCTGGAATGTTACATAATGCTCTGCCTGACATTCGTATGATCTAGAATGGATCACGTCATCTTTGTTTGGATTTTAAATTATGTTTATAATCGGGCTTACACCGAAACGCGCGCGCAATTATTCGTTGTAGGTACTCGAAGATACTAGATCTTCGGCTCTGTAAGTCCAGCAAACACTCCTATGTCCGTAGGTAGAGTACATGAATAATACGTCTTTTAAATGTTTGGCGTCGTGTCGTCTTTTAATTTAATTTAGTGAGTTTAGGCTCTTGCCAGGATCGAATCCGACACAGTAGTACTCGAACATTTCGGATAAAATAAAATTAACTAGGATATTAATTCATTAAACTATAATGAAAACTGTGAATATATCCCGGGAAATAGAGTCGCGTAGTAATAATGCAAATAAAAAAATATCGATCAAATTTTTTGTTGACTTTATCAAATTTAAATTTAAATATTTGTTATTAATGCTTTATATTTTTTTTACAATTATTACTTACAGCTATAATACGAGTAGGTATTTTATAAATAATTATTAGAGTAGGTAAATCATTGTATTATAGGTATTACCTATAAGAGTGAGGAGTAAAGCACACCTTTCCACAACTAAACCAAAGCACGTACTTACCTGTTTAATGCACTTCCAGGACAAAGTTGTAGTGAAAATGGACGCCATTTGTGAACAAGACAGGATCTCGGGTTTCTTAAACTGGCACCTCCCACGTGGTGTCTTGTGCCCTTAACCTCTCCGGCGGTAGTATTGCGGTTTATGTGCCTTATAATGCGCTCTCCATACACGCTAACACAACCGCGGTTTTTGTCTAAATTTGGAGCAATAGCACAATTAAGGAAAAATGTGCCCGCCGGGTATTCAGGAACCGCTTTGCTCTAAGCAGCTTCTAAGGCACCGTTCAATCGGCAGTTTACTTTTATAAACTTGACCTCCGCAATAGCGTAACCTCGTATTGTATATGTCTAGGTGTGTATCGATAATACAATTGAAACTGTAGTGGTCAAGTAAAACATTCTCGAGGTAAAACAATAACTAAACGTAAGGACATTTACAGATAAATTGCCCGGCAATTTTACGAGCAATCAGTTGCAATAGCATAGTGCACAAGTGTTCGCAGTTTGATCTTGTATTTAAGTTAAATGTATTGTTGCCAACTCAGACATTTTTAGATGAATCTAACCATTTTTTTTAATAGAATGAAATGGGTAGTTTTTTTTTAATATTGATAGCAAATTCAGCAAGTACCATCAGCATAGATGGTATTTATTCAAAATAAAAATCAATTATTTATCAGCCCCTATGTGCTTTCCTCATGATCCACAGATACTAAATGTGCCTAAAGAAAGTTGATCCTTTGATAGCTCATCTATATTTGATTAGATAAGTCATTTAATTTATTCAGGTTTTAGGTAATAAACATTGTAAGTAATAAGATTTGTAACTAGGTATTCGTATTGCAATTCAAATAACCTCACATTTATATGTGGTAATTATAATAAATCTAGCTATAAACAATACAGTAGTTGGCAACTCTTGTATGTTGGCGTTATCGGTGTTCGATCCGCGACAATCGTGCGCACCTGCGCCGCGCCCGCACCGGCGCCAGCGCCGACGCCGACGCACTTTCAAAAAAGGCTTACAAACTCTTAATACCCAAAACGACTTATCCATCTGGCTGCTGGAATCTTGGGTCCATAGATGGTACTAACTCATAAATGGGTATACACTGCAGTCTATGGGTATAGAATTAAATAAACGTTAGGTGTGGGGACAAACAACGGATGCAAACTTATGTAGAGCAAGAGTCTGCTAGAACAATAACATTTGACTTTAATCAAAATAGCGATAAAAAGAACAGACGTAGGTACCTATTAAAAAGAACTTAATACCCCTAATTTCTGAACTAATAAAAAACATTGTCTCAGCTAAGGAATATTGTTGCGCACTTTCATCGTATCACTATACCGAGAACATGAAAAATTAAATAGAAAGCATAAAATTAAATGAGTTACGATAATAGCTTCGACAAGATTAACAATTGCAGAGATAAATATGGAATATTTTATTTGTCCGTGTCGAGTCTCCCACGCCATTGGATTCAATTATGGAGTAAAGGCAGATAGGTCGCCGCGCGAGTGGTCCGCTCGTGACCCGTAAATTGGAACGGTCCGTCGCACCTCACCCGCCGTTGTTGTCCCCGGACTGCACCACTATCGCAATCTACACGATACACATTGTAACGGCACCCCAATCGACTACAACATACTGGGCTCTACCTCCTCACGCACGTCTAATTTAAGAGCGCGGTACAAGTGTACGCGCTCCTTTTCTGGATCGAACCTATACTGGAGTCGGACGAAGCTAGAGATGCTGCGGTACGGTCCGCAAAATAGGGTTATTGTGTTTAAAGGAACTATAATCTTTACTCTTTTACCAGGGAATTTTGCCACCTGCTTAGTTTATACCAAGCATTATTTTAGTCTGGTTGATCAATGATAATAGCGCTTGTTGATAATACGTACGTACGTACCTACTCGTATATTTGAAGTTAGACGTTGCGTTCAGCGCGCAACGACCAACGATAAAGGTAGATATTAAAAATTGTATTGAACATTTCCTTTATAACAGCTATCATCAGAATCACAAAACTTACTGTTCTTTTAGGCTGAATTTTATAAACGGGTATTTTCGTGTCCCAAATGGCTGATCTACTTTGTGTTTTTCATCAATAAGTCATGTATTTTCAAGCATTTTGTATATCATCATTGGAATAATCGCTTTCCATTTGCCCCGACATGTTGTGGCCACGGAAGCCATACGGAAGCGCGTTCAATTGTCCAACACATTGGCGGTAGGTACGTGTATTTCGAAGTACGCGGTTGACTCCCAACTCGTGTTAGTCAAAATATGACAACGCGATTTAAAACGCGCGTTTACGAGTGTACACCTGACGTTACCTACATTTATAACTCGAAGCTTCTACGATCTACTGATACATTAACTGGATACATTAACTTGGTGAGTGTGTACTCAGTTCGTAAAATAATGAGGATCTTAGCCAAAACGGTTTTGGTCTCAACCGTATTCCCTTTGTTACAATACACCCGTATTGAACTAAGCTTTCTCTCTAACTAAGTAAACTAGTCATTTATGAATGTAGTGGCTAAATAATAGTGGTTAAGTAACCGCACCAAATGGATGCGGTTAGCGGATCGGCACATAAAGGTCTCAATTTCATAATTTCTTAATCGAACGCAAGATAGCACCCGCCCTGAAATCGGAGGACTCCCACCCGCACACACACGGTTGAGACTTTAATCCCCATATTCTTAGTTGTAACTTCAAAACTACCCTGATAGTTTCCCTCGAAGAATATCTCATGTTTGGTATCATAAATAGATATTTTGGAGGTTCCTCAATTACCTAAGTACGTCATTACTTCATCAGTCCGAGGAGATTTTCATCAAACAACATGCGTCGTTCAGAAGCTGTCGAAGAATGTCAACGTACATCTCGAGGTACCTTGAGTTGACAGTTCTGTTGACTGAGGTATCCTCGACTAGAGGCCAAATCGAGGTAATCTTATCAACTAAAACTACCAAATACGGTTTGGAGGTCGAGTCGAGGTGGAGATATTTCGTGGTTACAACTAAACATATGGAGATAAGTCACAATCACAAAGAAATGTATAGCAGAGATCTGAAAGGATATCTACCATGCTGCGGGCATGCTGCGAGATTGTAGTGAGCCTAATTGTTATTAAACAAAAGGAAAAAAACACATTGACATACCGTGACAGTTAATTGTTTTCTTCCACTCTCTCTATTATGGGATTGACGTCTTCAGGCTGACCCGGTTATCTGGCGAGGTTGCCTAATGTGCGCGAACAGGCTGAGTTAGTCAGCTATCTAGTAGCTAACAGGTGTGCACACCGTATTGGGCCATAACGTCTGAAACAATAGCCGGTTAGCAGAGACTGTGGCTTAACGAAATCATAACCGTTATTCAAATAAACGAATGCACGGATTTGTTACACGAAACAATAGCAAGCATCCGTAAGTCAACCTTATAGAGCTACATGCGACACTTTATTTAAAACGAGGATAAAAAGCCGCTTTAAAAAGAACATAATGAGTAGAATTAAGAAATACTCTTCATAGCTATTTAGGGCGCAATGTAAAGTAGCCTAATGAGTGCATTAACAAAACAAAGCTATCTCCGGTTATCTTATTGTTTTGTGTCAATTAGCCATACATAACTCGGTGTAAAGTATTTAGCTTCGGGAGATACCATCTCACCTTTAACATGGCCGTTATGCTGCAGGGTACCTGCCTACTTACTATTTGCTAGGCATTACATATATATACAGTATACAAGTTTAGATCGTTGTATTTACGGAAATGTCGCCGCATGATTATTATTATAGGGTTTAAATGGTGGTGTTTAAGTTTAAGTAGACATTATTCTCGTTTTGTTTAAGAATTATGATTGCTTTAATTGCATTCTGCTGGCCGGCCGCATGCTTCTTAGCTAATTTTCCAAGTACGCTAATCGTGCTCGATTAAGTGAGAATGCGACAGGTCTTGACTGTACCACGGGTACCGAATAGACTCCATTATACAGACTATAAAAGTCGTGTTGGCCGAGTGGGAGGTACCTTGACTTTCAATCTAAAGGTCGTTGGTTCGAATCCCGGTTCGAATCAATTTATTTTTCTGTTCTATAAATGTCTATGCGCATTAGCACGTGCTCAAAACGGTTAAAGAAAACATCGTTAGGAAACTAGTTAGTAGATATTCTTATAAGCGTCTACGGGCTTGCAACCTGTCACGTATGGAAAGCTAATCTAAGGCTTAGGTTGGTAATCTGAATTGACAGTCTTCGAATTATGATTCTGTACTCTAAAAATTAAAAGGTAAAGTAGTCACGGTGAGAGTGCGACGCTTCGCGTGCACGGCTGCAATTAACGCGCTTGTTACTACCACCGCACCAGAACTCGCACCAGAAGTGTAAACAAATTAAGACCCTTTTATGCAAACACTGTTTATTTCAGCACCTAATTGAAATGTGAAAGTGCCAACTAATCGCAGAAACAGATACCTAACAACTAGAAAAACAACAAACAATTTTTTGACAGTGAACTGCCTACAACGCCGCGTAAATAATGCTCACGAGATTAATAATACAGCATCGTCATCGTAGAAAACGCTTGCGAAGCCGTGCCTGCATAATAAGCACTGTCTGTGTCTTAATTATGTTATCATTCAATGACGAGGTACCGAATGGATCGTATTCATAAATATTTAAAAGGTACACGTTTATCTGAGCCGTCAAGTTGTTCGCGGAAAGCAGCAGGCGTGGCCGCGACTCCGCTGTATTGTGCACTCGAGCCATTGTTCCTCTGCTCAGAGCTGACACTACATTTGAGACGGTAACTTACAGCGCTTAGAACATAATATGACTGCTCATACGTCCACCAAAGTATGTAAATACTATGCACTGACAATCTCGCTCGTAAGCTTCCTACCACGAGATACATGCAACGCATGTCGTGATTTTCAATTATAATCTTAAGTACCCGTAAGTTAGGTACTTAAAATGATAAATGGAAACGCAAAATAAGAATCGCAGTAATTGAAAGTGAAGTATTACTCAAAAATGCTGCTTACAACGTATATTGTCAAAATAAGGGACGTAATTTATGGAAGTCGAATCTCGAATAATAAATGAATCGACGCAATAAAAAATTATTCACATCGTCAGCTTTCCCTTAAATACCCGTGTCATACATATTAAAATATCGAATTTTGTACAGCATCTTTACTGAGATTTAAATTTTCGTAACTGGATACTCAAAAATAGTTTTGCATACTTTTTATTTTTACTCAAATTAGGTAAGTAATAAAAACACAATAATGTAAGTGTAATGTAATTGAAAATAGTAACAGTGTTATTTATGCAAATCGATAGCTTGACGTTCAATTTAAACTGTGTGGCACGTTGCGCCTGAAGCGGTGTTGGCCATTAGGCTCTTCGCAGGACACGAGCCTCCGTCTTATCGGAATGATTCGTCCTCCGACCACTGCTCTGTGTTCATGGTGTTCATGCCGGTAACAGGTACAGTGGCTTGAACTGAGATTAAATTGTAGTGCTATCCAAATTGCACGTCTAATCTTCGTATTGAATCAGCGATGTGACACCATCTACGTATGAATAACGATGTCGACAATCTCAAGCAGATGTAATAGGTAGCTTTTTATTTTTATCGGTTCAGTACCACTAGCTCTACCAAACCAGAAAAAAACGAAAAACTGAGTTTATCTAATAAGAAAAGTTTTATAGATGCTTCATACAAAAGACATAAACGCGAGTAATTTACGAAGAGCAAACTTGGTTTTTCCAACGGTTCACATAAAAAGCTACTGTGAGCGAAATTCTTTAGACAAAAGACATCAATGTGCGTGTTTTGCGAAGCAAGACTTATACGGATCCAATTAAAAACTATACCGAAAAAGAGGTAGGTGTGTATACTACCTAATACTGACTCTTTTAGATTTAAGCTCGCCTCATGTTCTTCTGTTCACATGTTCTTTGTTATGTCATTATTAGTAAAGTACCGGCATCACACAGTTCGAAAACATGAAGCGAAAAGCTCCTTAAAAAGACATCAACGCGCGTGTTTTGTGCGTAAAACCCTATGCTTCATAAATAGTTATTTTATTACACTATTATAGTTATTTTATTACATTTTATAAGACTATTTAGGCTTAGGTACCTATTGCCATAATCGGTCGGTAACTTGCTGTGCGCAGTACTACAATAAGTAGTTACATTTAATAGATGAATCATCAAGTCGAGTGAAAGTCCCATTCAAGCTTTAAGCTTCGATCGAGACACTAAAATCGATACCACCTGACAATGTGGGACATTATAGTCTCGAAAAGACAATACAGTCTATCAAAAAAGGACCTACCTATTTGTAGTATATATTTCGTATATTTTAATAATAATACGTATTTAAAACATTTCTAACCATACCTTAGGTTTCCTAACTTTGGACGCAATACCTAAAAGTGGTAGTATCGTAGTAATCTCACACGCACTCAGATCCCTAAAGATCCCTAAAGACCTGTGATATCCCATCACTAACACCTAATAACGCATTTATTTAGTTTTTTTTTTGTAATTACAATAAAATAAAATAAAATTATATTTTTTTTAGTAGAGATTAAAAAAAAGTATCAGGAAATTGAATGAAATGCGAAAATGATGAATTTGAAATGCGTGGTACAATATGAGCATTTCAGACCCGGAGGAGGTAATATAGTAATAGGCCTGCCTAAAACAAATAAATTATATTTTATCAGCAGATGCAGAAGGCATAGTAGTGACAAAAGATTCCAATAAGAGCATAATATTCAGTCGAACAAACACTTTTGTTCCGAACTGTCTATATCACATATCAAGACTTTGAGCGAAGTACTCTGAAGAGCACTTATTTAAGCTCAGAAAGCACTTGTAGCGCTAGAAGACGAGACACTTTAGAGTCATCACAATAGTCTATTTGGTGACTCGCACGTGGACAAAAGGTTAAGTGTTTTCTAAACCCACATAGTAGTTAGAACTGCCTAGCGACTTCATAAAATAAATGCTCGAAGTTATTATTATTGTTAAGTATTATGCGTGTGTGAGCTCTGACAGCTGATCTGGACGGCTAGTAAGATTTGTTATAATTAAAACGAATCATATTTTTTTAATAGAATCAACCCTGTAATCAATTACGGTAGACATCCTGTCAGATCTATAAGCGCTCGGAAATTAAATTTGTATGGCTCATGCCAACATTTTTGCAGCAATTAGCATTTCATACGTGACATGTTGCAATCCTATCACCGATTATATAAATAGTAACTAGTTTCCTCACGATGTGTTCTTCCACCGTTCTTAGCATTATTGGTATATATTAGAAAAATCTATTGATGCACAGCCGAAATTCGAGTTCGAATTGAATGGCGTACCCTCCCACTCGACCAACACGATTATTAGCCGAGTATTCTAATCATAAAATGATCCGCTTCTACCCCATAAATCTAAAACGGTATAAAGGAGTCCAAGAAGGCATCTATTTCTTAAACGATATCATTCCATTTCATCACCATCGAACACAAAAGAAATAATTTTTGAATGGATTCACGATATAAGAATACTTTCCACCGCTGACCTTGCCACTTTAATTGAGTGCTACTCAAAGACAGTTATTGGAATATGCCGATACCTTGACACTTGGGGTCACTTACTGAGTTTTGCCTAAGTAGATACTTACAAAGACATAGATATCTCAAAAGCTGATTGCCACAAAACCGTAGCAACGCTCACCTTTGATCTTTAAAGAATGTGGATAATATAAAGATATTTATTTTTATCGGCTGCCATCAAATCAAATACATTTCGTCAGATAGCTTTGAACTTGTTTAGACAATACTAGTACATTAATTTAAATTCAAAGAGAAAAATTCAATGGCTATGAAAATTCAAAGAGAATTTAATCATTTCGTTGATTGGACAGTAGCAGTAGACGTAAAGATACAGAAGCAATAAGTACATTCAGATATAAAAGACTGAAAATTGCTAAGCCTTTTGAAAGAGAAATCTTTCAGAATGACCGAATGAAATTATAATCGTGAACACAATATCAGAGCAAGTGTGCCGGTGTGGTGTAAAGTTATGAATAATCGCTTACTTAATTGATTAACGACTTCGAGTGCTGTTTAGCTTAACCTGGATCCTTTAATCATTGTCTGTCTCCTAAACGAGCGATTTACTGTTCTTTTCAAAGGTTTGTTAATGCTTTTGTTATTTTGAACATACCTACGTATTTCTTGTATTTAGCTTATTTCACAAGTTGATACAACCTTAGCAGTTGTGGAAAAAAACACATGTCACGTTGAATTAGGCAGGTATGACGTACCGTTGCAACATTTAGAGACATCTCAAATCACACTTTTCAATGAACCTCATTACCTTTTTAACGTTGAGTTACTGACAAGTTCTAGGCTAGACGTCAGTACCTGCCTTAATAAACATATTCTTGTGAAACCAAGTAACTATTGAAAACTATGATATTGCGTTGTCTTCATTTCCACATCTGCTTCTCTAGGTAAACTTTCCTAGGTACTAGGTACCTAAGGAAAACCACCCTAGGTACCTATTGCATTTTAGAAATTAAATTCTATCAATACCAACTTATTATTTTATTTTGGTTCGATCATAATAAAAGCTATGTTAGCTATGTTAGGCTTACATTTTCTTCTTGTAAGTTTGCTTATATGCAAAATAGGTTGTCAATAAGTTGTGTGCAATATTATCCGTGCCGTGTCCCGTGTTCTGTAATAGATGACTAAAGACAGGTAGGTAAGCATGAAGTTATCGAAAGTGACTGGGAAATCGGTGTATAGGGTCGACAACGATGGTGGGCAGTGGGCAGTAGGCATACTGAGCCATGGGCAATGGGCATAGTGGGCATGGTGGCAGTTCACGCGGCACTTGCGCCCGGGAGAGCGCCGCAGCCGCCACCCGCTTCAATGCATCGTGTCGCCGCTATCGCTTTCACGTCGTGGTTATCGCCCCAGTGATAATCTGCATAGTACGAACCGTTATTGAAAGCCACGGTACTAGTTTGTGCGTGAAGGCTACAATAGCGGCACTTTAATCTGATATTTATTGACCGAGCGATCGAATGAGACTGTGCTGAGAGGCGACCTAAATCTGGAAGCTAATAATGTGTGCGGATATCTCGCACCTAGCTAGCTTCGCACGACATCCAATGCGAATGGTTCTTACCTACCTAGTTAGAATCCACTTGCATCCGGATTCTAACAAGATCTCTTTCATCGAGTGTTGAAATAAATTGCCAATTTAGTAAAACAAAGTCCGTGAAATTAAAAAGAGATTTAAATACGTATTTGCACTGGGCGTGTGCTGGTGGGGCGCAGGGCGCTCGCGCCTCCTACTATCAATGATCAATTTTGGTTCCGGAGAGATTATCTTTTGATCGGAGCAATTTCTCTTCGGCCTTGTTCTTGATAACATCGGGAGAACAACGGTATACATCGTTTTGCATAATTATTAACTGGGAATTTATCATATCCACGGGTATGCATTATTATCTGACTATAGGCAAGTTTTCATGCGAGATGCAAGATAACAAGATATAAGTATAACGCATGAAGAAATCGTTACAACAATGACGAAAACAATTCTTCTGCAGATCGTTATTTCCGATTAGGCAATCAATTGAAAATGAGCAATCCTACAGAAACGGGGACGCGAACTGGCAGGCGACTAGTGTAAGTAGAGAGCGAAGCAATCAGAAACAATTTTCTATTAGTATTTCTCGTTGGACATATTCCGACAACAAACACGATCGTCCCGAGAGCCGTGGGAATGCCCAGCCGAGTAACGGACGGACGGACAAATGATGTTGGCCGATCTATTGCCTGTAATTGATGACGACTATTGTATGTCTTTGAAAGAGCCACGAATGTTTGTCTTCTTTCTGTTACCTTCTGTTTGTTGTTGCCATTGTTGATCTGAGGCTTGTTGCCTTAATTCGCGGAGCTATTGTACGGATAAATGCTCGTAGACACAAGATTAATTCTTTCTGTTGTCTGGCATTCTCAGGTGCCGTTAATCCACTTGACACAGTAAACATGCTTCAATTCGTTGTGTAACTGGCTCGAGATAGTTTCAATTTATCGTCTCGCTCTACGTACCTTTAGCTAGTGAAATTGAATTGTTTGCCGGTTACAAGACCTATTGTTATTTAGACCTAGGTAACTAAGTATTTAAAACCTGCAGCTAAAATGATAATGGGATTGATTGAACTGTATGATGCTAAAAGGCTGATGAAGTCGCCTTGAGATTTTCTTATCAGACTATTATTTTATTATCATTGCCATGCACGTTTTTCTAATAAGATTTTACTAATAAATTAAGATATCTACCAAGGCAATCTGAATTCGCCAATAAATCTGTAGCAAGCATTATTCGTGCTCTATCTAAAATCATCGCGCTAATAAAGTGATTAATATCCCTTCGAGACAGCTTTTGACTGGAAATTGCGTGGCATTGGTTTAATTCAAAGGAGCGGTGTGCGGTGCAAATGGTGATAAATATAGAAAATAGCGGTGGGCGCCGGCGCCTGCGATTCGATCGCTATCTGGACATGAATCAGAGGCGTCGTCGCATCGCCGACCACCGGGCTCGGCCAGCCACCGGCCGAGCTCGGCCCTACGACTGCGTAGCCTACGGACTGCCACCTAGGACGACTTCACTATTGGACAAAAACGCGATCTCCCTAGTAAACGGCGAATTTAATCCGTTTTCGTCGCCATCAGTAATCACGTGACAAACCAGCATAGTGCACCGTGTGAAATCAACTAGGAGCTAGGTAAAGCTACATCTGTTTCTCGCGACTGCTTGCTTAGAGTCGCGTTTCAAAGTATACTTTTGATTTTATTGAAAAAAATACCTTTGACATAGATAACAGAACGCCCGGACCAGGAACAAATGTTTAAAGATCATAGAAACATTTGGCCCACGTTAACTAGGTATGTTACGGTCCAGTGTTGAACCATTTCAGTTTATGGTGCAGCTTAGCTAGTGCTAGCAAATTGCGTCTAAACACCGGCACGCCTCTGCAATACCCATAAAAAGATAACGATCGTAGGTGCATTTCACATTGATTTAATGAAAATTGTGTGATTTACGGCTTTTAATAAAAAGATTCCAGGAGTAAAACCACAGAAACTGTGTATTAAACCATTTGGCATGTAGTGTCAATGTAATGTTCGATTGAACGTGCCTACGATTACCTTTTAGATATCTTCAAGGATTTGAGCGCCTGGAGATTTGAGAGGATGTCTACCGTACTAGGGGATTACAGTCGAATTTTTATTTTTTTATTTTTAAAACCACAGAGTGTTTTATCGATAGACAAATAGAAGCCTTTATTATTCTAATCAGAAAGTTTATAAAAGTAGAAACGCTATTGTATCATAAAAAGTTTTTTTTAGTTAGGTACTCTTTTATGTAGGTACTTACCTTTATCTAGATCTAATTATGTATGTTTTGTATTTGTAAATATTCTGTACCTAATAGGAGTCTGAGAAGCTTTATTAAATTGATTAAGGAAATCAGTTATAGTCTGTAGTTACATGTGAAATATCGTCGAGCGCTTTCCTATAATTAGTTATGTTACTACTTCCTCCCTAACTAACTGATACCTGCGTAGTCGAGTCCTACAAATATGTCACGTCTTTGGATAAAATAAGTAGTGTTTCGCTGAATAATAAATGATTGTATTGAAATAAGTAAAACAATTTTTATTAAAATTAAAATTAGACTCATTGTATTAGCCTGGAATTTTTATAAGATCATCTGGACTAGTAAACAATACGAAAAAATAACAAAACAGTTTGTTAAGCGCACAAAGTTAAACGAGATTTAAACATAAAACTAATTAATACATTTTAAGTACATACCTTTACATTAATTAGTTGGTTCTGTTACAAATTAATTGAAGCAAAATTGCTACAAAACACCATCACCACTTTAAATACTGGATAAAACTTATTAAAATAACACAGATCAAAAATACGTGATCAAAACAATTAACGTTTTATAAATTTATTAACAAATATTTATTCACAGATTGGCTATTATGCATGCGTTACAAATGTTACAATGACCCGAAAATCATTAACATTTTAGGAGAAAAACTGGTTAAAACGATGTTTACAAAAAACAGCGTCAATATAGTATTTCCAGGAGCGTTTAAATATCTCAATAAAACCGGAAACGTCATTATCTAAAGAAAATAGATTGAACAGTTTTTAACCTCTAGTTAGAACACAGTAGTCCTTAATAGAAATATTATTTTGTTCCTTATTAGCCGTGTCATTTTTTGTTTCTTTTTTTTCGGTAAGTAACACAATAAATCCACTCGTGTACATTCCAATATTAAATTAAAAACAGGCGTCTTAAAACAATTTCAATTACGTGTGTGATTGTTATTCGCGCGATACAATCTGGTTGTGCCGAAAGTTATGCGCGCGCAGCCCGGGGCGGCCGCGGGTGAACCTCATTAATTTCCCTCTGTAAATATTGCTTCCATAATATGTGATTGCTTTAAGATTTAAAACCGTCGAGTAAATCCTTTATCAACACAACAAACACAGAATAAAATAATACTACAACTTTTTTTATTAGCCTATAGACTCAACGGTCGTCAAACTGCGGCTCATGGCCGTAATTTGTTACTTTTCTTACCAAAATAGATTTTACGTACGAAGTTAACTAGCCCTCGTATTCAAGAATACAAAGACATAAAGTATTCAACACATAAAGTTATGTTTATGAAAAAAGATTTCGTCCACTGTGGGTGCGTGTTCTCATAGTGTCGTTCTTGAATACGAGGGTAAATAGGCGACGGCTCATAACCATTTTATCAATTTACATTATGTTTCCATTCCCCAAACCATTCACATAAGGCGGCAGTGTTACCAACATTGTCATATGTGGCCCTTGGCCAGAAAAGTGTAACGATAATATTATACTTCTATAGTAGTGACTATAGAAAAAACATAAAATTCATAAAAAATGTACCTAAGTCGATTCAAAAAGGTGGTGTAGAAAGAATCTTTAACAGAACCAAAAATGCTCGATTTCAAAGACCTACCTACCTACCTAGTCAAAAGTAGGTTAATTTAATAAAACCTTAAAGCCTATTATTTGTATTTAATTTTTAAGTAAGTACAATAAAATATAAATAAAATAAGTATCTCATCACCACATCAAAAATATACGCAGCAAGTTTGTCAGGAATGATGAAAGAGCTAACCCAAATACAAGGAATATTCTGTCGAATACAATCATTACTGTTATTGTTCAACATTCTCCGAGATTAACGGACAATAACTCAGCCGTACTGGGATCCAGGCCGATCTTTTAAACAATTTATCTGAATATCGCAAACTGTTATTACGTTCGACGACGGCTCGACGACGCTACAATTAAACTAGCGGTGCATTCGAAGAGATAAATTTTACCAGATTGCATCAATATTCAGGATCATTAGTTAAATGTTGTTTTATAATAACTATGCATGGGCTATGGGCATGGGCTATGGGCATGCTATGGGCATTTCACCAAAATTTCAAGTAAGTTTCACCAAATTAATTAAAAGACTTTAAATATAAAATCGGAAATTGACGCAGTATACCTACACGGAAAAATGGTTTAGAAATTGGGACAAGCCGCAATACGCAATGGAAAATTCATTCAAATTATTAAGCCTACGACATATACTAATAATAAAAAAACTTTCATTAAGTTGATAATGTTTGTGTTCGTGACCTAGTATATAAAATATATCACTCAGATTAAAGATAACATCCTTAAAAATACATAATTACTAGTAATTCAGAATCACAGCAGATTACATATAAGGATCACATTTGTGTTTTAAAGATATAATTTTTTGTTCAGTTACTTATTATTTGTACCTACATTAATTGGACATTGAAAATACTTTTAATTACTCGTTACCATTATCACATTTAAAAAAAAGATCTGTATTATGCTACATAATTTCAATTGTTATTCTAGATTAGACTCTTATCAAATAAATCTTACTTATTCGCTCAATCTCATGATAAATATTTTCTTTATAAATAAAACATAATTGCGTTGGTAAGCATATAGCTTGAGAACGGCTGGAATGTTAAGAGTAAAAAATTATATATACATATATATTTGTTCGTAATAGTCTAAATAAGATTTGAGATTTTTGGGATTTCCAAAGTGGGTTGGCGTCAAGCAGGCGTCCGCTTGGAAAACACCCCAAGCTACGTCTACAAATGTTTTTTCTACATGTGTTCGATATTTCTATAATACGCCAATATTTGATATTGCTCTAAAATATTTGAAAAAACTCACATTGAAACTATTCAGACATCCTATAAGTTACAGTTCTTCTCGTTTGGTCTTCACTCCAGATTTTTCAAGAAAGTCTATAAACTCTTTCTGTTTCCGCACATGGTCGGCGCACTGCTCCACAAGTTTCAAAAACTCTCCAACATCAAATGAATAGTTGGTAAACTTTGCGTGCGACGCTCCACCTGGGCCATGTCCCTGAAAATGGAAGAGACACCTTTAATAAAAATATTACGTTTAAAAAACTAAAAAGAAAACCGAAATTTCAAATTTCTGATTATGATTTCTGATGGAACGATGAGAACCGCAAAAGTTAGAAAAACTGTAGCAGCCACAACGCTCCAACACACAGAATTGTTCTTTATGATAAGATAAAAGTAAAATGTAAAACCTAATGTGTGTGTGTGTGTATGAGTGTGTGTATATGTAAGAATGTGTATGTTTAGTCAAGTTAAATATCTTCTCCAATTGCACACACAATTGGAGAGGAGAAGATGTTTGTTTATTTCGGAAGTTTTCAGTATGTTCTTTGGTTCGTCATAAGAGGGATAAAAGCCATTTTAGATATTTTAACTTAATAAAATGTGGGAGCGAGTAGATGGAAAGAATTTTTTGGACTCTATTGTAAAGCGAATAACTTAAATACATAATAGAAGTAACGACCGGCCACAAAATGTTTTTGCCAACAAAATGTTTCGACCAATCGAAATTTCAAGGGACGATATTCGTTTTTAATTTAAGTTTTATGAAGGGACTATTAGCCCTACATTAATATAATTTAAATGGGACCTACTTAGGACTATTCTCTACACAATAGAAAAATAAACATCAAAATCGGATCACCAGATAAAAAGATTACATATAAGAAAAGCAACTCCTTTTCGGGTTTAGTTTTTTTTAAATAGGATGACTAATGTTAATCTAAGTGCATAGATCTTGCACCTCTTATCCCAAGGTGTTCAGACCCTTGTAGATATCTAAAGGAGGTAGTCAGAAGAACGTTTAAACATTACATTTTCACTTAGCCACACTTTGCAGTAGTTAGAATTTAGCAATATATCTGTGCGCGAGTGACAGAGATGATTAATGACGGGTACGAAATTGGATTTTGCAATAAATCAGAGATATAAAATATATCATACCTCATCCTGTTGAATCAGTTTAGTTTTGTCTTCCCACGTCACATATTTGAGTCCACGAAGTCTTGACAGGTCTTTGTAGCAATTGGGATCATCGCAGTTGTAACTGTAAAATAATATATATTTAGCTTCAGCTTTCTTTGAATCTTTACTCAAAATAAGACACACCTAATATAATAAAATAATGTGCGTAATAATGTGCATTCAAAACATAAACATAAGAATACAATAACGGCTTTATTCATCACTACATAGTATAAAGCAAAGTCGCTTTCCGCTTCCCGCGTCTGTATGTCTGTATGTATGTTTGCTTATATCTTTAAAACTACACAACGGATTTTGATGCGGTTTTTTTTAATAGATAGAGTGATTCAGGAGGAAGGTTTATATGTATAATAACATGCTACCCGTGCGAAGCCGGGGCGGGTCGCTAGTAGCATATAAAGCCAAGTAACCTAACGGATAGCTACAGTGATTCTTTCCTTAAATGATGATGTACACTGAATAAAATCAATTTTGAGTTTGAAATAGGATCACGACTACGATCTCAGATCCTTTAATATGCCTAAGAGGTAGTCAGTTAAGTAGAGCGGCAAAATTCAGCTTTTAAACTGAAAACTAACAGCACAGGGTCAGGAAATCTTATGTTAACTTATAAATTATAACACTCACACTTCAAACACAGCAGCCCAGTCGGGCAAGAACAATAAATGCGTCAACCCCGCTCCATGCATGCCAATAAACACATCAGCATTGTGAGTGATCTCTAGCTGCTTTGTAAAAGGCACTGTTCTATCATAAACAACTCTTTGGACATCATAGCCAACCACCTTCGCCAGAGCATCCAGAATTTTCTCCTCATTCAATATGCCTCTGTAAGTTGTGCCACGGGATAGTAACACGACCCTTACTCTGTCGTCTTTACGAGGATGCAATTTAATGTTTAACGAATGGATAATGTGCTCCGAAAATGCATGAAATAGGCCGCTTTTTTCACATCCATAGATCTGAAACATCAAAAGAAAAAATTACTAATAATCCCCAAATTATTTCCATTGCATCATTTTGAACATGTGTTAATTCATTCTATATTTGGTCAAATAACCAAATCCATTGATGCCGGGCCCGGAAATCGAACCCTAACTAATCTTTAATTCAATATATTAATTCTACACAATTAGCACACAATGGCTTTCTGACAATGGTCGATGACGCTGATGTCCCGCAGCCTAATTGCGTAAGCTCACTGGTAATCGTAATCGGCTTCAATGGTAAAATTCCACATGAGTATTGGTCAAAAGACAATGTGATTTTGACAGTTGTAGCCGATTCCGACTATCAGTGAGCTTACGCTATGGGGCTGCTTGACACATCCCTGGCATTCTTTTAAAGTTTCTTAAATGTATCAAAATAGAGTTTTCTGTTACCTTATTTAAGCACAAACTTACCAAAGGGGTATTATAATAAAGACCAAATATCATTCTTGGTAGAAGAGGCAGCACAACATTCTTAAAGCATACCACTTTCCCTCTAAATGTCTTCAAGTCCCAAACTGGATTCTTTGTGAATGCTTTGAAGGTATCTTTAAAAGCTGAATCATATGTGAATGTCTCCCAAACCAGGATGTGATTGTCGCGGGAGAATGTGCTTGGTTGTGTAGAGTTTACATGTAGAGAGGCATACAGGTTGAAGAAATCACAGAAATGATGGTACATATTTACAGCTGAAACAGAAATAAACAATTTATTAGAGGCAATGAGCTTGCAACCTGTGATGTATGGAATGCTATTGCGTAATGTTTGGACGTGCCTCTGACTACTCCCTTTGAGCATATTCAAAGATCTTAGCGCCTGGAGATCTAAGAGAATGTTTGCTGTACTTGAGGATTACATTGTGTCTTTAACAATTCACTGGTTTTAAGCTGAAGGCTGACCATAAACTGGTTGTTTCAGGGTACCATCATGGTGGACTACAGGTAAATTTACTATTCCTCCATCTAACCAAAAGTGTAGTTTGCATCAAAGTTTATACTTAAGATTCATAGTTCTAGAGTGGCTTATCAATTCAAACTTACTAGCATCTAACTTCATGATGTATGTCGGTTTATCTATAATAACATCACACATTCCATCAGTGATTGGTCTCTGTGGGGTTTTTACAAAATTCACCAATTCGGGAGCCCATGACTGCAAAGCACTCATATGTTCAGCTTCATCCATCAACCTTTTTGAATAGAAGTTGCAATGGCCACCTGTAAAATATAACCAACACTTATGTAAAAAAATTTGGATAGAAAAATAAATGAATTTTAATAATCTTTTATAAATATTTTTTATTTATAAAAGATAATTAAAAACAATCATTTCAATTAACAACAGTCAGTCTAGCAGTACATTTGAGTCATTTAGAGTTCTGTTCAAGTCAAGTGATGGATGCCTTGAACCCAAAAGTTGTCCTGGCAATCTTTGTCTTCACTCATTGAACAGTGAAGTACAGAATTTGGATTTAGAATAGTTTTAATTCTAGTTATTTCAAATATAAGTATATCTACCAATTTGTCCAGGGCCGAGAATGTCCATTTTGTACCGTAAGTTGTTACCTCTGCCCACAAGACCAGTAAAATTCATCATCACGTTCCTCCCACGGCAAAATCTGAAATTATTAAAGTACCTACATAATTTATCATTACAAAATAGATAGTTGATGGATGAAGTTGGACAAATCATTGTTTTTCTTTGCAGTTTTGTGTAGGAACTGAATGTCCAGCTGGTGATAATTATTTAACATTACACTTAAACAAAATTACACTTCTCACCTTAAATATTTAGAGCATTCCAAGGATGTATCTTCAGGGTATGAAGCTTCACACATCACCATCAATTCTTCGATTTGTTCTTTGACATAGCCTGAAATATTAGTTATATGTTGTTAGTGTTGTTGTTGTTCTGTGAGCTCATTGATGAAAATGATGAAATTACTAACCAAAATCAGCTTGAGTGTAAAATGTATCATGTTGAGCTGCTTTAGTTTTGACCCACCCGCGATGGTCACCGGGACAAGTCGGTTTGATTGGGTAGGAATCGCCAACATTACAATTTCGTTCATATCCCCAACATGCTTTCAGACCAACCAAATCTTTATAAGGGCATTGAGGGTCATCTGAACAAGACTTAGCAATATCTTCGAACGAACTCACAACGTATTTCATATGACCATTTGGAACATTAATATCACTCAAATCTATCGATACGATTTTGGTTATTGTTAGTAAAACACAGAAAATACACATTATAGTCCACATTTTGAATAATTCTATCAAATGTGCCGGTTTTCATTCAAGTCAAGACGGATAAATAAACAGAAGAAAACAATGTAAACATGGGACATGCTGTTTGCGTTGCGTGTGAACGCTGATAGCCTGACGTCTGTCTGGTCAGTCATCAGTCAGTTGACTGATGGATGGATGACTTTTCTGTCATCAAAGTCAATTTATTTATAATGTTTGAGGCACACCAAGATCATTAATTTAAACCAAAACATCAAATTGAACCAGAAAATGGCGATGATCTTCAAAAATCACGTGTCAATAGAGCATTTAATTACAATAATACAACTCATAAAAAACAACAGAGTCGGAAATGATTTTAATCAACACGTTTGTTTGTTTATATTTCACTCGATCGTTGTGGGAACTGACCCTTAAAAAACCACAGAAAAGCAATACGAATGTTGACAGATGATACCACGTGAACAAATTTCAACCAATCACGAATTTATCAGCTGGTCGCTGTAAACCTTGGAGCCCGCCATAATTCGTTACACTATAGTTTTGTTCGTAAATTCTTCTTTTCTTTGTAAAAGCTGGTGAATTTTCTTTGTTGAGTGCATGGAAATAATTGTCAAGCTTTCTGACGATTAATTACAATTGTACTCTTCAAAATAAGACCATAAAACATTGATAAAAAAAGTGTCGCCATTTTGACCTGTGATTTTGTGACCATACAATTTTGAGTAGGTATTTTTAATTTGTTTGGTCATCGACCAATTTCAAAAGCTATAATAATTTGTACCTAATAAATGGATAATCGATTACACCAAATTCAGAAGAAATGTCTCAGACAGATAGTACAGTAAATTTCCTTATCCACGACGCTAATGGTTAGTAGTGACGCTACTTTTCGTGGATGTAGTTTCGTAGTTAATTTTATTAAATATCTATTAGACCTAGTGAGTTATTCTCGACTTTAATTCATGCACACTTCTTGTCACTAGTCATTTCTGCAATAATATTGTCCTTCATTACTTTATTTCTTTGTAAATTTAGGGCGCGGGCGTTGTTACTTTGGGCGTTTACGAGGTTAGGGTTGAAACGTCCGTTGATCTTTTTTGTATCTATCGGAATGTTTATTTTAGAAAATCGTACCTGCAGTAGTTAGTTCGTTTTTCATAGTCATACGCTAGGCTGTTGTAGATAAAATAACTACTTTGTTTATTCGTAACTTTTTACATGTACTTATTCCATTTTAGGAAAGCCCCAAGTCGTGAAAGTAGTGCGGAATACAAACACTCGAACAATCCCCCAAATTAAAATTAAACACAATCCTGTGAAGGTGATTAGACTTGCAGGTTCTCAAGGAGGAAAGGTAAGTTACATTGCTGTTTATTATATAAATCCATATATGGTTTGTTCTATGATGGATCTTGAACATTGATAGGTTTAAAACTTACTTATACCTCAGTAGAAATGTTAGCTACCTACTAGCAAAGTTTGGCAAACTGGATTAGTTAGTAAACTTATTTTATTAGAATCAGACAATATAAGTTGGTACTAAGCCCATTTTCCAAATGTTAGGATAGGCCTTTCCCAACAACTTCCCAAAGGCCTCCCTTTTTATGTTCAGATACCCATAGATTCCTCAAAAATAATGTGTGAAGTCTTAGTAATCAAGAAATGCTTTGTCCTTAAATTGATACAATTATTACTTAAACTCTTACAAATAAAAACTAAATAATTAAACCTATTGTGTGTACATAGGTTAGATAAGACTATCTCACAATATTACTTTGTAAGATTTTTTTGAGATGTAGGCAATATTCATTATTTACAGGGACCTGTGCTAAGAGCTGTTAGATTGAGCAGTCTCAAAAGTCTATCGAGTAAGTATGCATTTAGGTTCTCACTGAAGACTGTTCCTAACTTCAACATACTGATATACATGCTTATTAGTAGCAGGTTATTATTGAAAAATGTCAAAATGTAAATTATAGCATTCTTTTAATCAGCAGTATCAAAATGACGCTCTATTAATTACACAGTTCTAAGATTTAATATTCTATTATTTTATGTTTCTTATTTTTCAGAACTAAAACAAGTTGCATTTACTAAGCAGATATTCACACCTATTGCCCCTAAAGTTGAGCCAGGCTCACCTGAAGAAAATAAACTACTACTAGAAGTGAGTATAAACAAAACACAAATGGTATTCTTATAAATTATGATTTCTAGACAAGGTGCTGTGGTGCAATAGTACACTTTGATTCTGATACCCACTACATAGGCAGTCTAGTGTGTGATTAGTAGTGTGTGACTATGTTATTTTTATTTTTTATCTAACTAACAAACTTATAATATTATATTTTGCTGATTAATAAAATATGACCTTTATTACTGAAGATAGACATAAAGCTAAATATCTCTATGCATAACTTTTAACACTTGAAAGAGCTGATTAACATAAGATAAAAAATATTGTTATTTCAGAATATTATCAGATTATAGTCTTGAATATCCTTTTTTTAGGGTTTATATGGTTTCTATAAGAGTACTAATTAAATTATAAAGTATTTAATTGAACTATAGTATAATTGTTATACTATAGCATAATAAAATAAATAAATAAATAAATAGCAAAATATAAATATGTAAATCATTTTATTTTATCATCTATTTAATTCAAGATAATAACACATTATATCACTCAGAGAATACTGATATATTCATATATTTTTAATGATAAAATCTAGTAGGATTGTTCCCATAACATTTAAGTTAGACAAACATAATGTTACATTAATATAACATGTTTGCTTCATTGTTTTGTTCTAGTTACAACCAAAAAAGCAATCGCCGAAAGAATTTGTGGAACCAAAAGAATTGAAAGTTCTAGAGCCCTTTATAAACATTGCACCAGGACCGGCGCCTGAGCTCAGGGTAACCAGTTCTAGCAGTACCAGTGACCAGCGGACCAGCATGTCACATGGCACAAGGCGAAGGCATGACTCGGACAATGATGTTTCTGCTGTGTAGTAAGTATTCAAAGAGCAAGTCATCATTAATCATTTACTTCTTTTCCTACTTAATGTGGGGTCACAACAACATGTTTTGAAGAGGATTTGGCTTATTATTCACCAAACAAATGCAACTATTCAATATACTTAACTCTGGTGCTGGACTTACAACCTGTCACATATTGATTGCCAACTACTACAAAATGTGGGCATGCGCCAAATGTGGTGTTTGGACGTGCCTCTGACTAGCCCCTTAAGTCTTCAAAGGTCACAGAGGCTTGCAACCAGTCACATTCAGAATGCTAACTACTGCATGTAAAGTTTGGACATGCCCTGACCAGCATCTTTTATCATCTTTTAGGCCCTCGGTGCCTGGAGATCTGAGTAGATGCCTAGCATACTTCAGGATTACAATCGTGATAATATGTCATTTCATAACTCTGTTTAGCACGACGAAACGCCGCAAGCATGCCGATAAAGTTGGAAAAGGGCTGAGGCATTTCTCCATGAAAGTTTGTGAAAAAGTTCGAAATAAAGGATTCACTTCCTACAACGAGGTAGCTGATGAACTGGTACTGGAATTTGCGGCTGGGATCCACGGTTCTGGTGATAGCCAAGTATGCTATGCTTACATTTTATTTATAACATTTTTTAGAGTTCATTTAAGCAATTTGAGAGGTAAAAATATTGAAGTTATATGCTTTAAAAAATTGGCACGATCGGTAAGCTACGACTACTTTGTCCATGTCGTAGAGTATTCATTCATCACTACATAGTATAAAGCAAAGTAGCTTCCCGCTTCCCGCGTCTGTATGTATGCTTATATCTTTAAAACTACACAACGGATTTTGATGCGGTTTTTTTTAATAGATAGAGTGATTCAGGAGGAAGGTATATATGTATAATTACATGCTTAATATATTAGAGAACCACTGATAATTTTAAGATTTCTAATATGAAGTCGTAAATAAACACATTTTTTTGCGCTTACTTTGCAAACGCTGGCTGAACTATACGAGATAGATCAAAATAATGTACTAAATATTGTATACCTTAAAAAGGTCTACAAAAAAGTCCACGATGGTATATGTTTATCTCTTAGGTATTTGGGTTATCCCCACAATAATCAATTTCTAGCCTTTACTTTTTACCGCGACTTTTTTTTTTAATTTTAAATGCTGTTAACGAGTATACAAAGACATTCTGTAATATATTTTGGTATTAGCTTTGCACCCGTGCGAAGCCGGGGCGGGTCGCTAGTTTACTATGAAATAATGCGTAGCTTACGCGCTTTAATTACTCGGATCCTGTTTGATTGATTAATTAACTCACTATATGAATGGAATGTATACGTTTTCATTCATGATCTGATTTCTAGTTAACATGAGATTCATAACATTCTTCTTGAACCCCAAGCTATTGGTTTGGATGTCACAATTCGAGTTTCAAGTTGCAAGATACCTACTGTGTCGTGGGTATTAGAAAACTTCGAGTATGATACCATTGAACCTCAACATCCATAACTAACATTTTTGCTGATGCAAACTTTAAACGCGCGTCTCTGCCATGCATACGACCGTTTCTGTCTCAATAACAGTATAAATTCCATCACCACAAAATAAAATTCAGATCGTCTAAACTTACAGCAATATGACCAAAAGAACATTCGGCGGCGGGTTTACGATGCTTTAAATGTCCTAATGGCCATGAACATTATATCAAAAGAGAAGAAAGAAATCAGATGGCTCGGCCTCCCTACAAACAGTGTGCAGGAATGCAACTCTTTGGAGAAAGAGAAACAAACTAAGTTGGATCAGATTAAAAAAAAAACGCAACAGTTACAGGAATTAATTCTGCAGGTAACTTCATAGTTATACCGAACTTCTGTGTAAGTTATTCATGTAGGTAAAAGTTGATACTCTGTATAAGGTTTTAGGGTTCCGTACTCAAAGGGTAAAAAGGATAGGGCGGGACCCTATTACTAAGACAGCAGTCTTAGTAATTGGGTCCCGCCCTATTACTAAGACTGCTGTCCATCTGTCAGTCTGTCTGTCACAGGGCTGTATCTTATAAACTGCGTTGATTGTCACAGATGATGTATTTCTGTAAGCGCTATAACAACAAATACTAGAAACAGAATAAAATAAATATTCAAGCTGGGCTCTCATACAACAAACGTGTTTTTTGCCGTTTTTAATAGATAACGGTACGGAACCCTGCGTGCGCGAGTCCGACTCGCACTTGGCCGGTTTTGCTATCTTTCAGAGAAAAGCGAAATCGAGTATAGTGACTTAGAACAATTATGTCAACTTTTGCCATCAGGATGCTAAAATACTTGTATTGGCTCCTAAACAAAAACATATGTTTTTTTAGTTAGAACTGTAAGTCATAATGTTGTATGCTGTAAAACTAATATAGGCTATTGTAATTTCCAGCACATCTCATTCAAAAGTTTGATAGAAAGAAATAAAGATGCAGAAAACAAAGGAATAAAGCCCTCGCCATCATCAGCCATCCATTTGCCATTTATTGTGGTCAATACGAGCGACAAAGCGTTAATCGACTGCAGTATTTCTAATGATAAGTAAGTATTTAGTAATAATAGAGTAGTGGGATCCTACTAAAAAAAATACCTACTATTAAGATCCACTTGTGATTTATTGTTAAAGATAGGTAATATGTAGATCTAGATTTCTATTAGAATAGATTTTTGATAAGTAATTATACATAATTTATATCATTAATTTATTTAAAGCAAAGGCGGACCACGCTCCGTGTGTGTTTGTCGTCATTGCAGCGGTCGGTAGGATTATTTATCGAAGTGATTAAAGATGGGTACATCTTTATTCACATATACTATACATTATAAAATAGGAGATGTGGCTTGTTCAGAAGTATTTCTTTTTTCGTTTCGAAAAAGAGCAATCGTCGACATACAGGGTCTTAAGGCGATGTGTTTCAATCCTCCCCACAAGAAATACCGGTACAAATTATGAAACTACCGAACCGCACTTGACGTATTAGAATGCTTTACAAATTAATACCTTATTATTTTCAGGACAGAGTATATGTTTAACTTTAACAAGAGGTTTCAAATTCACGACGATATTGACATTCTCAAAAGAATGGGTCTTTTATTTGGTATGTATTTCATAATTTCATTGTCTTGTAAATTAAATTAGATATACATATTGTGATTATCACTAGCGCCGCAACCTTCATTAAAAATACATTCAAATCTCTTCAGATCAGATCAATAAAACATAGCAGAAATGTTGTTCAATATTATTATGTTTACTTCTCAGGACTAGACAAAGGTGAATGCACAGAAGAAGATATTGAGCGAGCTAAGAGTATGGTGCCTAAATCTTTAGAAAGTTATGTTGAACGTAAGTATGAAATAATTTATTATCCTATCTCCGACTCTCACCACGCCTATTCCACCGTGCCACCGACTTCGTGTTGGGCACTCTCAACTGAGAAACAAGAGGTATGGATTGTTATTCGAACTATCGTGATTAGTAGACATAACTATAGATTTTGACACGGGTCTTTATCACGTAATTACCTTTAATTTACTTTCCCGACGTTTCGACTATGTTACAATAGCCATGGTCGCGGGCAGACTCCCCGCTAAAGTAAATTAAAGGTAATTATGTGATAAAGACCTGTGTCAAAATCTATAGTTAGGTATGGATTGCTTCTAGACATACCTGTCTTCGCTTGTGCCATTCGCCTCTATTTTGTGCCAATCCTAAACAACATTGTAAAAACAGTAGGTCTTTGCTGATTTGCTGTGCTGACGACCTACGTCCCTTGTTCCATCTCTGGGCCACCACTCGATCAGCATTCCACCTGAAATCACCGCATCTAACCACTTATTGCATGCACATTTATTAACTTATTCCTATTTTTGTGTTGATGTTTTCTGTAAATGTAAAAGTTTAAGATAGTAAAAATGTTTGATGTATTTTTTACTTCAATTACAATTACCATAATGGTTAGTTAACAAATGTATTGTACATTGTTTTTTTTTTTTTTTTTCAGAAATGGCGAAAGGTGATCTAAGTAACATCACCTCATTACTCGATGAAGAATGTGAGGATGAGGAAGACGAAGATGAAGAAGAGGAAGAAAGAGAAGATACTTTAGAGGGGGAGGTTGAGGGAGAGAATGAGGCAGAAGAAGACCAAGAGGAACCAGAAGGCAATGAGTACAGTGACGATAGCAGTGATGTTGACGTTTAACACATAGCAAGACTAGCTAGGAATATAAGTAAAGACTCGGAGGCGACCTTTGACAACCCTACCTTATCAAGTACTCAAGTACACAAACATGGGTCGTCTTGGCGCGGCCTAGCAGGAATAGGCTGCGCCTAGGCCACCAATGTTGTGTTTTTACTCCTTTTTAACCTTCTCGTGCTAGTACTTGATAAGGTGGGATTGCCTATGATCGTAATGTTGTCTGTAGCACATTACAAGTTACAACACAATTGAAGAGATGCAAATTAGATGTTATATTTTTCATTGATGAACTAGATCCAACACGCAACAAGTGGCCCTTAAATGATCTTTTCTCAAAAGTCTTAAGTGCCTCTGAAATCATTCATTGCATTGACAATGGTTATGTGATTCATGTTAAACTTCATGATTGAAGTAAATTTAATTGAAGCCAAGTTTGCTTCTGTTCTTGTTCCTATGCTTGTCAATCTCCATTGATTGTCTCAAAGGAATTTACAACATGTTATTTTTTGCTTATTATGTAATTCCAGACCATAGTTGTATAGGGTTACATGGATTTGCAAAATATAGAAAGTAAATCATTTGGTCAGGTTTTGTTATGAAATGTTAAATGTTGCAAATAACAATTTTTAAATTAATTTTTATCTACCAAATAACGAATTAACTCAAGATACCCATTTGTGTAGGAGATTTAATCTTCTTCACAAATTCTAGATCTCAATGTCTTTCAATCAGTTTTTTATACACCATACAATTGCTATAATAATATGCAGAAGAACCGGCTGTTGAGATTCACACTAATGCTAAAATATTGTTGAAAATAGTTTTTATTATTGTAATATATACTGCAATGCCAGAAATATTATTAATTCATAGATAATTGTGTACATACGATTTTTTTATTGTTTCTTATAAGTTGACAGTTTTTGCTCAAGTGTTTTATGAAGCAAAAATTAACTATAAACTCTGCTTCTATGTTGTGTTCCTGTGAAACTAATATTCTTCTAATTTAGATTGGTTTTTTTTTGCTTTCATTATTATAATATGTATATTGTTTTGTAATTTAAGTGAAAAATCATTGCAATGAATTTATTTGTACATTAATTGGTAAAAAGTAAAAACACTGCTCATAGTCTTAGTTCTTTTACTATTTTATAAAGATGTCTTTACTACAGAAAAAGAGTTATATTATAAACATAAAACATTTTTTTTTGTTTTTATTTAATTTGTATTCTGCAAGGCATAGAGATAAAATATTTCTGAAAATGTTAAAAACTTTTATTTCATAAATTTGATTGCATTAACAAAATTACAAATTTAAATGAATGTCTTAATGATTTATTTTGTAGGTACTTAAATGATACAACAATATTATTAGATAACAGTGATCCGTAATGTGGAATTTAGATTTTTTTGCATCAAAATGTTATTTGAGGGCCATTGCATTTCAGTTATATCAACATTATTGTTGATAATAAACCTAATGCATCACTTGTAATCTTGTAAAGGTGGTCCTATATGAGAGGATTTGACTAAATATCATTTTAGGGACAGAATTGTATTTATAATAATTGTTAAAAATATGTAAAAAGAAATAAAATTCACTATGCAAGATCTTAGTATTTTTTATTAATTGGTTTTGTAGCCTATTTTTTTACAAAGGAATGATTATAAATCTCATTAGAGTCTATATTATTTCAAATCATCATCATCAAATAGGTCTTCAAAATCTGAAACAAATACAAGAGTTAATGTTAGAAGTGTAATAAAATGCATTTTTTTTTCTATTTAATGTAAAAACTATTTTTGTTACTCGTTTAAATAGGTATTTAAAAGCAGTGTATATACCTACCATGTTCAATTTTACCTAGGTGTGGTGGCAAGCATGCCCAAATGCGGGGCAAAAAGGTGTGGTTAGCAAGATCTGTGAATATTTAATCCTGGGTGTGTATTACCATGGTAAGGGTGCCAAGGGTAATGACCCTTATCCAAAAAGGTCAAGTACCTACCATGGGTGAAACCAAAGAGCATTTATGGGTGAAACTGCAAAAGTTTGTGATTCACAAAGTCAATCAGATTATACTTACCATTAAAAAAGTCTGCGTGTACGGCTTTTTCATTTGCAGCTAAATCCATGAGTAGGTTAGAAGGTCCTCCAGCCTGTAAATATTCATGTTAAATTCACAATGATTGAAAACCAACAAAAGTGGCAATTCAGTAATGAGAATTACAATTACCCAGTGCCGTAAATGGATGTGCCAGCAGTGCCCAAGTACAGGGTGCAAACCCTGGGGGGCGTGAAAATTACTAGAAATGACCATTACCTAATACTACTCAAAATTGGGGGCTCCGAGGTTACTGGGGATTTGGGGTTCGTGGCACAGTTACAAGAAGCTAGCACCGGGCACATAAAATGCTATGGCTCATGGCACTGCAATTACCTACAGGTATAGCTACACCAAGAATCCGATACATTATTATTTACCTTCGCACAAGGATGAGCACACTGTTAAGATGCAAAAGATCAATTTATTGAAAACCACCATACCTCTTCCATGTCCATGTATGGACCTACTCCTTCTGGGAACATTTCGTCAGCTGCAACGGTAGGTTTCATTTTCAGTAGAATATTTGTATGGTATTTTTATGAATATATTTGTATTGGTCTATTTTTTATCCCCAGTATGAGTAAAATAATTGTATGATCACCCACCAAATCAAAAACAAAACATTACAATTTATTTTGATTGCTCCAAATGTGTCAAATGTATGACAGATTGACAGTTGACAGATCTGACTGAAGTTGGCTACTGAGTACTGACTGACATTGACCTATTAGGAAAATAAGTTCTTTTAATTATCACGAGTTTAGTAGTTTAAAGTTATCACATTTGCTCACTTACTACATACGAAAACCGACGAATTCAGTCTTCATTCAGTCTCGTTGTCCATGATACCATCTTACAAAATCTGCCCTTCATTCACGGACGGCTCTTACAGCTTTGATTTACGGAGATAAAAAAAAATATTTAATTTTGGGGTTTGGGGAAATTCCGCCCAATTTTGACAAAATCCGCCATTCATTTACATCAGTATCAGAATAAATATTTATGACAATGTCAATGTCATGACTCATGAGCAACCAAACTGTCATTTTATGATACAGCTTGTTTTGCACGTGTGTGGTGACATAATTAAATGGATAAATGCTCTTTGTGGTGTGTGATTGTGATTGTATCTTCAGGGTGTTATGTTATGTACTAAAAAGTTGAACTTGAAAACTTTGCATAAAAACTAGATAATGTTGAACTATGAGAACAAATTAATACTAGCGCCAATGGTACGGATCGGTACACTACCTATGCGTCTATTGGCTTTACGGTATGGCGCAGATATAGTTTATACCGAAGAATTGATTGATTGGAAATTCCTGAGATCAATACGAAGATACAATGGTTAGTTCTTAGCCTCCCTAACGAAATAACAATGACTAAAAAATAAACAGGTGACTTGTCATTAATTGATTTGATGCTTCCTAGTTTAATTGTTACAGCTAGAGGTTAACCTGTTTATAGTAAGGTTCTACTATTTCATGGATAGGTTACCTACTTTTACTGCCTAATATCCTACTTATCTTCTATTTTCCCCATCTCTAGATATTCTTGATACAGTGGATTATGTGGACCAAACTGATGGGACAATAATATTCCGAACGTGTGCTAAAGAAAAACAGAATGTTGTGTTACAGCTGGGAACATGTGATGCCGAACGGGCACTTAAAGTAGCTAAAGTTGTGTAAGTAAGTAGAACTTTACAGTCATCTTTTCATACAATAAACCAAAATATGGATAATCTCTATTATTTACAGAGAAAATGATGTAGCCGCTATAGATATTAATATGGGGTGTCCTAAGGAATTTTCTATAAAAGGTGGCATGGGTGTCGCATTAATGAAGCAGCCAGACAAGGCATGCAATATACTCAAGACCTTGGTCTCAAACCTATCTATACCTGTGAGTTGTAAAATTAGAATTCTCAATACTGCTGAAGAAACTTTGGAACTTGTAGAAAAACTAGTCAGTACTGGAATAAAGGCGATTGCAATTCACGGCAGAACTAAAGAGGAAAGACCTCAGCATGCAGTGCATCCTGATATTATCAAATATGTAGCTGAAAGAATATCAATACCAGTTATTGCTAAGTATGTACTATTGTTTTTGTTTTGTAAGAACATCATCATCATCTAACTGCCCTTATCCCACTCAAGTAGGGTCGGCACATGTTTCTTTGCATTTTTTATTTCTTCCATACTTCCCTATTGCTTGTCGTTGCAGTTTTCAGACCTTTTTTACTCGTGCTCTCTTTCACGCAGTTGTACGAGCAAATTACCAGTTAATAATGTCAGTTTTGATTTACAGTGGAGGATCAAAGGAGATAGAAAAGCACAGTGATGTGCTGAAATTCAAACAAGTAACTGGATGTAAAAGTGTGATGCTGGCTCGAGCTGCTGAATGGAACTGCTCAATATTTAGAAAAGAAGGCATGTTGCCAATGGACACAATCATTGAAGAGTATCTGAAACTTGCTGTTGATTATGACAATTCACCATCCAACACAAAATACTGCGTTCAAAACATATTGAGGGAATTGCAGGAGACCCCAAGAGGCAGGCTGTTTTTAGAATGTCAAACATTAGAGCAAATATGGTAAATATTTTATGGCTGTAAAATATTATTGATGTTCATTGTGTTGATGATGATCAGTAAACATTATCACACAACCCCATCTAGCCTATCAAGCTTGTGCTATGAGAACTAGATAAATGATATAGTACATACTTTTTTGTAAATATATTATATGGTATTACATTATAACACCCTCACATAACAAACATTTATGATCATCATACAAATATATTTGTTCTGGGTTAGGATCGAACCCACAACCTACATCACTGAAAGCAGAGCCATTATGTGAAATTCTTTTGATTTCAGTGATATTTGGGGCTTAGGAGAATACTGTAAAGAAATACAGTCAGATTACCAGAAGAAAGGAATACAGGGTAGATGGCAGGTTACTCCTGATAATCTAGAACCACCCCATAAGAGAAGTAGGCCTAGTGAAACAGAACTTGTTGGTGTACAACAAATGAAAGTAAGTATTGCCATTAAAATTACATCCTTTATTAAGACCAGCTTGCACAACAATTGCTAAAAGTGTTAAACCCAAATTTTATTTTATTTGACTTATTTGTATGACTTAATAACTTCCTATGTTTAGCATGCTAAATACATCGGCTTGCACAACAATTCCTAAATGTAAAGTGAAAAAGAAGTAAAAGTGTTATATTCTTTTCTTAAAACTGTATTAATTTTTTTTTAGGTTTGTTTCATTAGGTCCAATTTCAATGACCCAAACTTGCCCAAAGCGAGGCTACATAAGTGGGCAGGCAAAAACGGAATAAGACTTCCAGTTTATGAAACTCAACAAATAGCTAAATTGTTCCGATGCATTATAACTTTTAATGATAAGAAATATACATCCACATTTTGGGAGAAGAATAAGAAGTTTGCTGAGCAAGGAGCTGCTTTAGTTTGCCTGTTTCATTTGGGGATTGTTTCGGAAGATGAATTAGTACAAATTGGAAGTATAATAAAGTAAGTATTCATTATGGACTTGTTTAATTCATTCAAAATACCAAATTACAATATGACATAGGTACTAGCACAATATCAAAATTAAATATCATTTTTTCTTTGCTTGAGCTTTCAGACTAGCAATGTTTTCAACCAACTTCTGATTTAACTCCTCAAGTTTACAATTGAAATTACTATGTTGTTTGATATCCTTGTCCAGCTGTCTGATGTTCAGGAAACAACTATATGCTGTTTGTAGTTCTTCATCTTCTAATGAAAGGTCTTTAGAGTATTTCTGAGGCATAAATTCAGAGTCTGAAAAGTCTTCTAATAAATGTTTGGTTGTTGGAAACTTCGGCGACGAGTGCTTCTCCATTATTTGGCTGTGTTATTATTGAAATAGTTTTTTGAAAGTGTACACACGGTAACCAACAAAAATTATATTTATTCTCCTAGGTAGCCGCACAACATAAGATATTTCCAACTAGGTTCCTGTTTTAACGAATAACAGGTCAAATAAAAATTACAAGCATTGTATGCAGAAATTATAAAGTTCTGGAAGTGATCATGATCACCAGTTCACCAGACTTACTGAGTACTGACACTGACTGACAAATTGTCAGTCAGTGTCAGTAAGTCTCGGTGACAATGACATAACATATCGTGGCGTGCATGCATGCTATAATGAAATGAACGAATGAATGAACTAGAAAAATATGGAGCCTACATATTACTGTATTCAATAAAAGATGGCGTTAGTATTTGTGTCGAAGTGCTACTCGTCGCTAGATGGCGCTCATCGCTGAGTATTTTAACGTTTGAAAGTGTGATAAGTTTAGATTTTAAAAATGTTAAATTAGTTACTTTGTGGAATATTTTTTATATTCTACCTAGGTATGTTGGTACCAACAAGTACCTATTTCCAAAGAGGTCTGTATGGTATTTCCAATATTAGAATTCGTTATTGCTCAAAGAAGGGTAGTTAAAGGTAGTCGTTACGCTGTTCTTGTAGATACGTTGTAGTTATGTAGCTGGATCGTTTGTGGTTTCCTGCGGCGACCGCGACTGCTTCAACCTCGATTTCATGATCCATGTATTGCGTTCATTTACTACAGAAATAGACAGACGATGTGGTCAGATTAAAAAACGAACATCATAAGAACGAAGGTGGCATATGCTTATACCTTGGTAAAGAAGACTATCCGAGTCTGACTTTGAAAATCAGTCATGCTTGATGTCGTGAGAAGTACATAAAGGTCGAATTTTTGTTTTATTATGTATTTAAGGAAGACGTTCCAGAAGCTCGACCCCTAAGAATCATTAGGGTTTTTTAAAGTTAGTTTGAAAATAACTTCAAGTAAACGAAGTCGCGGGGGTTTCCACTAGTTGTTCCTAAAACCCCCTTCGTGTAAGTAACTTATCACATATTAGTTTACCTTTAGCTAGTAGTTGAATAACCTAGGAAAGTACGTACCTAGTACCTATACCTACCTATCTATCTACGAGTACTTAGTACCAACCTTACCGAGAGCTGAACATGGCTGAACGAATTAGGTTAATAAAATATAGATATGTTGGTACTTAATTGGCAGGTAAATTAAATTATACACAAATTAATTAAACAGAAGTGTTAAAGTTGTCAAGTGTGAGAGATAAGGAATAATTTAAGTTAGACTAGCGACCCGCCCGGGCTTCGCACGGGTGCAATGCTGATACTAAATATACTACAGAATGTCTTTATATAAAACGTTTTTTTTTCACAGCTTTTTTGTCATTAGACAATTATTGATGATTTCTTTTTTTCTCGAACGTTCGCGACCGGCCGAACTGCGCGTTTGACGCCTAGCTCTAGGCCGGTCGCGAACGTTCGAGAATGTTCGTTTTACGAAGCTACTCGCTAGGTGACTCGCTAGCCTCTAGGTGCCAAGCAAGCCGCCTGCCTGTGCGTTCGCGTTTTTAATTAGGGATGACTGAGAGTGTTATAAACGTAAGAGTAGACGAATATAATCAGAAAGCTTCGAACTGCTAAGCTATCGGGAGTTACACGTGTTATTGTGAGTCAACCATAAAAGTAAGACATATGCTGTCGTGGAATATTTTTTATATAATTTTAAGGAGAACATTTCCGTCATACATGAATTCTGTGTAGCTTTAACCATTAAGGTTGCACACGCGACGGAAGCTTAAAAAATGGAGTAACTTCTCCCGTTTTCCCAACATTTTCCTTCACTGCTCTGCTCCTATTGATTGCGGCGTGATAAAAAGTATACTATAACCAGCTCAGGAGTATGAAAAATAATTGTACCAAGTTTCGTTAAAATCCGTCGAGTAGTTTTTCTTTCTATAACGGTTATACAGACAGACAGACAGACAGACAGACAGACAGACAGACAAAAAATTTACTGATTGCATTTTTGGCATCAGTATCGATCCCTAATCACCCCCTGATAGTTATTTTGGAAATATATTTCATGTACAGAATGGACCTCTCTTCAGATTTATTATAAGTATAGATGACAGACACTCAAAAAATTAGAAGACGAAATGTTACTTTGTATCTGCGGTGATGACATCTCGGCTATCGAGGCGGCTCTAATGAGTTTTTTTGATTTACAACCACATTCCCACAGAAGAATAATGTCTTGTCAGATGGAAACCGCGAAATTACCTACAGCATCGGCCGTCGCCACTTCTCATCAGCCGCCATTGAGGCTGAGTGTTGGATGGACAGACCGCAAACGTTTCTTGTCCAACATTCCTTGGAAAGACGAATACACGGACCCGCATGCTTTTTGCGGTACCTCTTTAGCAGAAGCAATTTTTTTTTGATTTTGAGGCAGCTCGTTTTTGCGCGGATTCCTTTTATGATTTTGAGTTACGTCTGGTAAATTTAATGCAAACTCCCATAAAAAAATTGGTAATTTTTTCTTCTATTTTTATACAAATTGTGACACTCTGTCGAATTATTTTTTGGTAGTAGGTAACCTATTCCTGCTTGGAGGTTGTAGGGGAGGTTATTTCCGTTGAATGAGACCTTAATGTTCAACAGCAAAAGTTAACCATATGTAAAAAAAAAAATATCACAATAAATCGAGGTTATAATCAATTTTTTACATAAAAACAAAATACATTACATATACAGTTTATATATAGTTTTTATGTTGTTGAAGAATGCCCGTTATGTCCTCCTCTGTCCTTTTTTAGGGTATTATAACCCTCTAGACTTGATATTTTGAAAAATATTTTGTTCTAGAAATGGTTAACGCGCATTAGAACGTTACTGTCTTATTCAAAAGAAATAACCTCCCTTACAACCTCCTAACAGGAGTAGGTCAAAAACCTAGTAACCCTGTATATACTTCCAAGACAATATTTTTACAAAGAAGTGTTTTATCTAAAACTCTGACATTCCTTTTAACTTCCTTACGATGTAAACGGTCAGACGCTAATCTAGGCGCTTGTAGCGTAAGTACTTAGGCAGGCAGCTAATTATATACATCACATAAGCCACACCTAATCTCCAGGAATAATAGTGCAAAGTAGGTAAATAAGTAAATATTATATTGATGTAGATATTTTAAGGTCATGCTATGACGACGATCACGCCAAGGGCTTTGTATCAAGTTTATTGTACGTCGACAATAACAATAGGCCGTCACGATGTGTCACCCTGTTTTGAATTTGCGATATTCAAATGACAGGCAATGCGACACTCGTACAAGCATTCGATGGACGTGAAATGCATATTTCGACAATTCAATGGGCGCCTCTTCAAATCTCTACATGTAGCATCTCATTACTGGAGGGTCCAATACAATTAAATTGAAAACTTTAGTGATGCTTTTGTTTACACTTGAAATGATTTTATTTTATAATCCATTATAGAGGGGCGCGTGGGATGGTTATTTTATTGAAATTGTACTTCTTTCCACATCGAGCCTAGTGGCACAGATTACTAATAAGTTACTACGTAACTAGTCGCGAGTTATTTTGCTCAGATCATTACCTACGAGTAGGGTTGCTAGATGGTCGGGATTGTCCCGAAATTTCATATGTGATCATCCCATCTGGTAGTAAATAATAATACCTACGAGGCAGAGTAGATGATGGAGACTTAAATAGTTAACACTACTTACAGCAACTTCATAAACAAGACAAAAATACAATAATAGAGAGATACCTCCTTCCATAAATAAAGAGTGATCGCTGTTCACCAACGGGTGATTTATTAAATTTAAAAGGTTCAATATAAGCGATGAAAGAGATTCCAAATCAAAGATACGGTACGATAGCTGTATTAAACGAAATCCTGCATTATTGAGAGCTATTATATCGAGCGGGCTCGTGTCACGGCATAATCGGTTGATCTCCTAAATAAGCTGGGAGCTTCGGGTGTAAAAACAAAAGGGGGTTTAAGTTATTAGCGCGGAGACGTAGAGGAGGCGCGCGGGTGGCACGTTCCGCCGGCATCGTGATAAATTACCTACAGACTGACACGCGACAGAGAGAATGTTCTTACTGACGCTATTTCCTTATTTTGTTTATCTTATTTTGGCAGTTTTACAACTAAGAAATAGCCCATCACTTGATTATTTTTAATCGACTTTGAAAAAAGGAGGAAGTTCTCAATTCGGTATTGTGTTTTTTTGTGATTCTGTTTTTACAAAGCTCCACTGGTTGGTAGACATCTTGCTCAATAGGCATAGGTAAGTGGTTATTAATAAACTAATTTATTTAACTACCTATCTAAATGTCTTACCAACATGCTGTTGCCCCAATAAAACCCAAGTATTCGTAGGTATCTACGAGTACCTACAAGTCGTGAATCCGTGAAAATAGCTTGTCGCTAAAAACGGTAATATTTAGACAATTTTAAAGCGATTGATATACGTTTAACGACTACAAGAGCCAACTGCTGCAGTTGTCAGAATTTACGAGCGAGCCGGAACACGGCAAATACATTTGTTAATAGACACATTAGCCGTTAAATGTCTGCGACGAGCTTTAATTGCCACACATTGTCGTGCGTGTGCCGCTTGTCTTAACAATGGACTCGACATAAAATTAAACAGTTTGATCACTAATTTGGGATCTATGTTTTTTGAAATTGACACTTAGCTAAAGAAGAATATTGTTGTGAAAAATATGCTTTAGAATTTAGGCCTAACTAAACGCTTCCGTCGGGATATGAATGACAGATTTATAAGAGTAGACCAGGTACCTTAGTTCTATAGAAATGGTGAGATTTGTATCATATTTTTTATTATGGGTTTCATCAATTTATCGTCAACAATTTTAAATCAAACATTTTTGACAGACTAGACAACTACTAGTTTTTTTAGAACATTATTATGGTATTATATAAGCTAAAGTAGCATTGTAGCATATTTGCTAAATGAATTTAGTAAATATTAAATGCAGCTAAATTAATTTAGTAAATATTGCCTCAGGCGTTCTATTTATTACAGCTCGAAAATAAAACATTAAATACAAACGCATGGTGTGCAATTAGCATGATGGCAACGTACTGTTGTATTGTTTTAGTGTATTGTATGTGGAGTAGTACTAGGGATGGGAAATAGCTCAGACCAATGTGTTTTTAAAAATGTACCGAACTTCTCAGAGAAACTATGTGTACCTATTGGGAAAGATCCTAACTTGATTCTTTAACACTATTATTTCGGTTAGTGGTAAATGTTATAAAAAATATTGAACCTTACAATCTTTATGTACCTAATGATGATCGATTTATTTTAATCTTACCTAGATTAGGTAGGGTACGTAATAGAAACTAGGAAGCGCGTACAATAAAATCACCTACCTTCATTCAAAAATACTAATAATTACTGCTATAATTCTTCGTGCATAAGACTTTCACAGTTTTCGAGCAAACTACTTTACTAAAAAAGCAACGCTACTTTTTCATAAGTTCAAATAATAATAATAATAATAATAATCATTTATTCAAAAATTCAAGCACATGCATACATAATTAAACAGATATAATTGAGATGTCTTATAGTGATGGCTTGTATATCATAACAAGTTTTTAACAAAGCCTACACTAAGTCATTAAGACTTGTGTTTTTTTTCAAATATGTTTTTATCCCTTTGATATAGCCTTTAAAACCTGTGACATGATCACATCCCTATTTAGTATTTATAAACTGATTACTGAGTAGCGCTGTCCGCTAAGTAACGCTAATCATATTGTACTGGCATTTTGAATAAGAGCGGTCGTATTTTACGAAATTTTGGCTAGTTTGTCGAGACAACAGAATTGCCACCGTTATATCTACAATAAAGCACTCAGCAATCATAAAATTGCTGCCTTTTCAAGATTTCGCTCAGGGTTGTACCATTGCAATCTGCTTTCATTCCATTACTTTTCTTTCTGTTGCCGGGAATGAACTTGACGAAATCGCCAATGTAGGATCATCGTAACGGACGTTATACAACGTGTGCCGCAGGTTAGGAAGCCAAGGCTGTTCCGCTGTTGTCGTCACTAACGAGTATCAAGTGGCGCGTGCCGCGGCCTGCGACTTTTGTTCTCCTCCCTCGCCTTTCCACGTCACCTTTGATTGTTCTAAACTTTAGCTCATTATTTTAATGGGCGTTTTGAGAGTTTAAACAATTCAAGTGTCTATCTAAAGCTGGTTACGGAATATGTGAAGGACCTTTGTCAAAATAACACAACACAGCCCTAACCCTAAGTAATGTTCCTAAGCCTAAAGTTTTCTTGAAATTAAAACTATTACTGTAGTTAGATATAGGTATACAAGTATTTAAAGCGGTGCCGATGGTCGATATCTCGAAAATTCACATCTTAGGTAATATCGAATATAGTGAAAACCTTTTGAAAAATAAATCTTAGACTAACGTAGTTAACTTCTTTTCAGAACAGACAGACCTTACACAAACCTGCCTTCGTCAATCCAAGCTATTGGATATTAACTACTTACTGGCGCTTAGGTAAGTACCTACGTACTTTCACAGGCATATCTGTTAACAAAACTATCTTCCATCGTTCGTTCTACTGAATGGAGCCTTACTTAATACATCGTCTTCCGTCTTTATATCTGAACAAATACTTTCAATAAATCCCTTTAGATATCTTTATAGTAATAGACAATTCGAACAAACATGCAACAAAGGTCCGACGTCGAAATGTCTGCCGGACTGAAGCGAAGCAGTTCGGTAGAATGCACTCGATTGAGATAGAGATAACTTCGTTACAATGAGTGTATCTTTCATTGATTGTTTAGTTGAAAGAGAGGTTTATTTGGACGAGGATGGTGATGACATTGAAGGGTAGCGAGCGCGAAGACCACCGGAGGAGGCGGCGGCTTTGCGAGTCGCTCGAGCATGTTCTACGAAGTGAATATCCACACTATAGTGCCTTGAAATGATCTGACACAGTTCATTGAACAGAATATAGAATAAGTAGAACACTCAACAATCCCTTTAGCAAAGGGGAGGCCGTAAGTGCGTCCCGGAGCTTGCAAGTAGGTTTACAAGAGTATGTTTCCTAAAATAAAAATAAATCAACATTAATTCTGACTTCAGGTTCATAGGGGAATTTTTAGGGTTCCGTACCCAAAGGGTAAAAACGGGACCTTCTTACTAAGACTCCGCTGTCCGTCTGTCTGTCACCAGGCTGTATCTCATGAACCGTGATGGCTAAACAGTTGAAATTTTCACAGATTATGTATTTCTGTTGCCACTATAACAACAAATACTAAAAGCATAATAAAATAAATAATTAAGTAGGGCTCCCATACAAAAAACGCGATTTTTTTATAGAATTTTAGACCCCTTCGTGCGCGAGTCTGACTTGCACTTGGCCGGTTTAAGGAAATGCGCCAGTCTGTAATAAACGTTGCGAACATCCTAAGTTCATGCTTATTTCCCTAGCGATGTCAATTTATACAGAAATGTCATCACTGATGGACGCATCCAAGAAGTCATGAACTTAAAGTTTTATAAAGACGGACATGATGTGTGTCTTACTTAAGCATTGCAAAATGAAAACACTCAACAAAGGTTATCTGACTAAGAGGTCACTTTACCTACTCAAACTAAGTTAGTTGAAATCTCCAATACTGGTTCTACTAAAATAAACACTCAAGTATTTTGAAGCGAGGCCGAGAAGGTAAAAAAACTTTAATAATATTAGCTCAAAATGCTTTATGTTTGTAATAAAATGCATAAGCTGCAGATCGTATTGTCAAAGGGCCATTCATGGCACTGCTATTGAATACCAATCAATGCTTGTCTGAAGATCTCTTGTTCACGCATACTTTAACAAACAACAAACAATATTGCAAGTTGCGCATCGCACCTCAGCTACTCCTGTTTTATACAAAACTAGACTTTATTTCCATACCGTTACAGTTCAAAGAAATTCTATGATAATTTGAGCTTGAAGGCGGCTCGGCGTATCATAACACAAGGTTATGTTACTTCTCCATTCTTAGCTAATCTATTGTAAAAGTTCAAGTTTTATTGAAATGTTTAGTCCTGTCAGTAATTCGATAAAATAAAAAAGTATTATAAGATAAGTATTTTTTTTAGTTCAGATCCTTTTCTAAATGTTACCTATTTAATTGAGAATTTGGATATACCATAACTGTCAAAAAAATGTAATTTTAAATTTTTACACATAGTTATCTATAAAATATGTATCAAATAAAATAAGTACTTACCTACAACAAATTAAATTAACTTCCAGAATTCAAGTTTGCAGCATTAACAGTTTCTAATAATACCTAACATAATAAATAATAACTACATAAGATCTATTGTATGATATACTTCTGCTATATCCATAGGCCTAACTCAATACAACGATCTTACTATTTGAATTATGTTTTTGCTGTGAATAAATCTTTTAAGTAAAAAATCGTGCATCTATCTACATAAATAGTAAGTACTCAAAAATTCATAATAAAGGTATCCAAGTAAGCATTCTGTTGAATGAAACTAATGAGGGAGGAGCAGTAATTTTCGGCTGCCAGTTTACGCTTCATAATTTTGTGAGCAATATAAAACGTGATCACAACAAACTAAACCAGAACCAGTATCTCAGGAAGCGAGAGCTCCTTGCGATTTTACTCTACAAACTTAAATGAATATAGAATTGTTTAAATTAATACTAGGTACTTAGAACGATTAAGATATACTACCATACTTATAGTTCCTTCTGAAAACGAAACTCTCCCTACGAAACTGTACTGGAACTTGACTGTAGGCGCCTTTTTCCATTCAATCTCGAGCCAGAACTCATCTGGATATCTTCATGTGTTTATCTATATCTATACTAATATTATAAAGAGGAAAGATTTGATTGTTTGTTTGTTTGTTTGTATCGAATAGGCTCCGAAACTACTGGACCGATTTGAAAAATTCTTTCACCATTAGAATCCTACATTATCCCTGATGAACATAGGCTATAGAATATTTTCAAAAATATTAGGGATGCGTATGAAAACTTCGACAATGTAATCTGAAAGTGTAAAATTAAAAAAAAATCCTTATATTGCGTACTCTGCGGAAATTGTTGACAATAGAGCAAAGTGATGTACTACAGTTTTAAAGAGGACATCAATATCTACAAAAAAAGTCTGCGATACTAAATGTTTTATTAGGGATCCCTATTAAAACTTCGTTAATGTAACCCAAGGTGTAAAAAAATTTGCCATAAATATCATTATTACACCCGTGCGACGCCGGGGCGGACTGCTAGTTCTATAATATATCTTCTGGATTAGTTAAATAACAAGTTTTTGCAAACCTGTTTTTAGAAAACTTTCCATGTATATTTTTATTATCTAATATTTTGAAAGAAATTCGGATACAAGTAGATATTAGAAAATACTTAATCGTGAACAGAAAATTTATAATCTATACTTATAATAAATCTGTAGAGAAGTCAATTCTGTACATGAAATATATTTCCAAAATAACTATCAGGGGGTGATAAGGGATCAATACTGTTGCCAAAAATGCAATCAGTTAAATTTTTGTCTGTCTGTCTGTCTGTCTGTCTGTTTGTCTGTCTGTCTGTCTGTATAACCGTTATAGAAACAAAAACTACTCGACGGATTTTAACGAAACTTGGTACAATTATTTTTCATACTCCTGAGCTGGTTATAGTATACTTTTTATCACACTACAATCAATAGGAGCAGAGCAGTGAAGGGAAATGATGGGAAAACGGGAGAAGTTACTCCATTTTTTAAGCTTCCGTCGCGTGTGCAACCTTAATGGTTAAAGCTACACAGAAATCATGTATGACGGAAATGTTCTCCTTAAAATTATATAAAAAATATCACACGACAGCATATGTCTATCTTTTATGGTTTACTCACAATAACACGTGTAACTCCCGATAGCTTAGCAGTTCGAAGCTTAATGATTATATTTGTCTACTCTTACGTTTATAACACTCTCAGTCATCCCTAATTAAAAACGCGAACGCACAGGCAGGCTTGTTGGTTTGGAACCTAGAGGCTAGCGAGTCACCTAGCGAGTAGCTTCGTAAAACGAACATTCTCGAACGTTCGCGACCGGTCTAACAGCTAGGCGTCAAACGCGCAGTTCGGCCGGTCGCGAACGTTCGAGAAAAAAGAAATCATCAATAATTGTCTAATGACAAAAAAGCTGTGAAAAAAAAACTTTTATGTAAAGACATTCTGTAGTACATTTAGTATCAGCATTGCACCCGTGCGAAGACCGGGCGGGTCGCTAGTGAAGAATATTATTCAAGTTGAGATACCGAGTCTATAGTTACTGTGGGACGGGATGGTCCGCGAGACTCTGTCTGGTCACGTCTCTCGATGCCGACTGCCTAGGCCCAGCTTCTGTTATTTACCACAACATTATCCATAATACCAATCTCGCTGAAATTAGCGTCTTCTATATTGTTTGTAAATTGAAGTTATTTCCCGTCTCATTTTTTGTTGAGGGCATCGTGTTTACTTTTTATTCACTAGAGCCGACCACATTGTTTAGTCTTATGTTATTGCATCGATAGGTTTGCAACCTGTCACGTAGGTACCTATGGAATGTTTGAACTTGCCTCTTACTATTCATTAATTTTTTTTAAACATCTTCAAGGATCTGAGCGCCTGTAGATCTAAGAGAATGTTTACCATGTTTGGTGCTTACAGTCGTGATCCTAATTATTTTTCACATGTTTTATTTAAATTTTCTTAGCACTTTGATATATTAAAGTAGGGGGAAGCAGACGTTTTGTTTTTGTTAATTGCTTCGGCGTCATATGTTTACGTTAATAAACAAGGTAAGCTATTAAAGATCGCTTAGGTCGTCTCGCAGACGGCGTGCCTGCCCTCGCCCAGGACTCAGTATTCAGTATATCATCGCATCGGTCACGCGCGCCTTGTTCCAATTTCATCCCACCATAAAAAGACCCAACAGGAAGGGTTGGATTTTAATTACGATATTTTTCCATTATTTCCTCCGCTGTCTTAGTTTCGGGGCAAGGGTCGTGAGATGTAATAAATTCCGCTTTTTATGAGGTCACGGTTAACCCTCTTGATAACGTTTATCGCACATCTGGTGGAAATGAAAAGGCAATTGCTGTTCATGCATTAATCTATTGCCGATTCCGTTTTCTATCTCAATTTTGTTCTGGAATAGCCGCCGGTACCAGCCACCTAGATTGGAACCAAAAAGTCAAAACCAGTTTGTATGTAGCCTTTAGGGATTTTATAAGTTATCTAAGTTGCTCTATTGCTCTACCAAAAATAGTTTGAGTACAATTTTTAATTTGATCCTACGTTAAACAATATGAAAAGTCTTATGACAACAAAACTCTCTGACACGCACTTGGTCGAACTTATTTTCCAAACTCCAAAATAACATAATATCATGGTATAATAACTCTACGTACGTAATCCACTCGTAAAAACTAGACAATCGCAACATTGATTGACACTTTTTAGGGAAACTATGATCTTTTGCGATGCTCATAGAAATATGAGTGATAGGTGTAATGATGCGTGCCGTGTCACTAGGCCTATGGCCTGCGCACATTGGCGGATAGGGTGGCGGTGGATTTAAAATTTATCAATTGAATTTAACAGTTACCCAATCGAAATAAGATATTACTTACTTCAAAGCCTCGGAGCATCGCAAAACTGCGCTGCGATGCGATGAGGCCGATCACCGAGCATTTAAATATATACCTTATTTCGATTGAATAACTATTCATATTAATTACTGCAAAATGTAGTCATGTGCCAAATGTAATGTTTGAAGTGAACGTACTTCTGACTAACCCCTTTAAACATCTTCAAGGATCTGAGCGCCTGGAGATCTAAGAGATTACAGTCGTGATCATTTTTAGGGTTCCGTACCCAAAGGGTAAAATCGGAACCCTATTACTAAGACTTCGCTGTCCGTCTGTCTGTCTGTCTGTCCGTCTGTCTGTCACAGGGCTGTATCTCATGAACCGTGATAGCTAGACAGTTGAAATTTTCACAGATTATGTATTTCTGTTGCTGCTCTAACAACAAATACTAAAAACAGAATAAAATCAATATTTAAGGGGGGCTCCCATACAACAAACATGATTTTTTTGCCGTTTTTATAAATAATGGTACGGAACCCTTCGTGCGCGAGTCCGACTCGCACTTGGCCGGTTTATTTTTTATTCCCGTCCCGTCCGCCAATGTGCGCAGGCTATGACCGTGCCGTGTCACACGAGAACACGTCACGGCGACCTGCGCCGTCGCGCGTGAAACGAACCCGCTTTACATTTACAGACGATTGCATCCGCGAAGCGTGAGTGCAGATAATTTTATTGATCACATAATAGAGCATAATAGTTGGGCCCGTCTCAATTCAATAAAAAACATAATTGAAAAGGGTTAATCGTTTTTTAGCGCACTGTCTCTGCAGTTATTGAAAACAAGCATTCCGTGAATGAAATATTGTTTCGCGTTTTTTTTGTTCTTTATCCGAGTACCTACTTGACTCCAACTTACTTATTTCGTTTTTTATGTAACTATTGGCACGGTATCTGCTTAGAAAATATCATGGAAATAGTTTTTTTTAATGTAGGTGCCAAAATCTGCATAGATAAAGGGATATTTTAATACTTAGAGTTGTAAATCAATGCCCGGGCCATTATGCAAACATGGCCTATAGATGGAAAGGATTGCGCTGTCGTCGCCTATGAATAATTATAATTCGTTAGTAGCGAGAATGGATTTGTGTACTTAGGCGATTAAAGTTATTTGAATACGGTTTTATATCAATAGTCGCCGGAGTGGGAGCGGAATACGCAAATACAGATGTTCACACTTAGGGATCGCGAATGCATAGCCGTAGATCGATGTAAGCTCGCTAAGCTTCAAATGGAATCTAATGGAATTAATGATTATCGCGACACTTTGGGATATGGGAACTGCATCAATAATTCTAAAAAAAGGCTCACGATTGTAATCCCCAAGTACGGTAGACATCCTCTTAGATCCTATGAAGATGTCTAGTGAGGGTAGTCAGAGGCACGTCCAACCATTAAATTGGCACATTTTGGGTTACAAGCCCATCTCCGCTTTTAAGAATACTAACTGGTTTCCTCACGATGTTTTCCTTTGCCGTTTTGAGCACGTGTTTTTGATGCACATATAATTTTTTTTGAATAGATGCACGCCGTGATTCGAACCCATGACCTTCAGATTGAAAGTCGAGGTACCTCCCACTAGGCCAACACGGCTGCTCATTCTTTTATTGCAATTAACACCTTTCGGTACCAAATATTTACTAATAATAAATAATAGGATCACGACTATATTCCCTAAGAAGGTAGACATCCTCTCAGACCTCCAGGCTCTTAGATCCTTAATGATGTCTAAAGGCTCTGCGGGTCAGAGGCTCTGACCACCCGGGGGTGGTCAGAGCCTTTAGACACGTTCAGAGGCACGTCCAAACGATACATTTAGCATTTGACTACATTTACTGGTGAAATTTATTACATCTTTTAGAAGTTCGTTGGTATTTATCAACTCCTGCATTCGAACATCTAGCTAAGGAAGTTGCAATAGGTACATTTACAACCATTGATGGTAACTCACTGCTAAATAAACACGATGTTATACCTTTTAATATTTTTTTTGCAAGAAACGAAGGCAGGAATATGCTCAGCGGGCCCTGCGCAGTGATCAATCACTCGACACGTGCTTGTGCCCTGAACATTTTAATGATAAAAAAGCTGTTTCTCTCAAAAAAGAAACACCCAATTTTCAACATACAATAGCTCATCGGATACATCGCGATAAAAGTAGGTAAGTAAAAGATAAACAAATATTTGAACGAGGGCGTAGCGGACCATGAAACTGTCTAACAAAAGCATTATCTTCGGATTAGGAGAGGTATGTTATTTGATTACTTAGACATACACACGAATATGAGAACGAAGACGGATACGCATTTCTTGCAACAATAGCATCGTGTTTTTTAGCTAAGAGGATTTGAGTGTGTTGAACTGAGATGAAACCGACCTAAACACACTTTGTTCAATAATATTGGTACTAGCACTGCATAATACAATAAGAACAAACTGTTTTTGACTATAGCTCGTTAATTATTTACTTGGAACGCATGACTTTTTAAGTAATTCATACGCTCTTCAAGAACTCTGCCACGTCAGTGATATCATAATTTTGAGCTGAGCTGAGCTGAGCGCGCTAATAATGAAGCGTGTTTGCCCGTATTCGACTCAAATTTCACTTGTTACTTTCTCAAACAGAACGCAGGAAAGAACAGCTCGCGTGGTACCTCGATAAAAAGTAGTCTTTGATATTCTAGGGCTACAAAATATTCGAAATTTCATCCAAATCCGTTTGGTCATTCGGGCTTGATTGAGGCACAAATATCCAAACATCCTCACATACTTTCGGATTTGTAATTTAGTAGGATTCTTGGAGTACGCGCTGCGCTCTAACGCCTACGCGCCTGCGCGCTGCGCTCTGAATACTAAGAGTGCTACGCGTGCGTGCTACGCGGCATCTCTATTTGGAAGCCTGGGATCAATAAAAGCTCTTCAGTACACAGCTGCAGACCGTGTAGGCTGCAAAGTGCAAACCATACAGTCCAATGCTAAATTAATCTTTTCTTCGACGATACTCCACCGCAGTAAAACATTCGTTTAAAAGTTATTCCGCCTGAGCCAGAATACGAGTACATTTACTTCGAATCAGAATCTAATATAAATTGAGTTGTAGCACGCTGTATATAGAAACAAATTTAAAATATCTTTCTTTAGAATTCAAGCAAAAAGCCTTGAAGCAAGAGTGATCTTATAAGGCTTCGTTTTTAGCTATTGAGATACATACAGAACCCTGAAAAATATTAGGTATGCTTTGAATGAACAATCCAATTTATTCAATAAAAGTATCGGTATCTTTTGATAAAGATTTGAATAAACCTCCTTACGCTAGGCCTTTACAATCTGTTGTTTTTTATTATTCATAAAGCTTATGGTCTATTGTGTGACACGTGTCCCTCTTTCAATTTGAATATTTTAATCACCTATTAATGCTATCTTAAATATTCATCTTTGCTTCCAATTAACCCCTCTGTTGTTGGTTTAGTATTGATAATGAGATTGTTTTTGCGGCGGCAAATAATTGAAAAATATTTTTTAGAGCTTTGTTAATAAAATTGTCTAAAAATAATCAGCTTAGTCATGCGTCACGTGTCGTATAAGATACTAATAATAAGAACCTACATTAACAATAGGACTTGTCTGCTCATAAAACGCGTTGTCAATGTTTAAACTAGGCATTAAGCCGTGTTCACACGTTGTTAAGGGACGGCATAAAAGAGCATCGGACTAAATCGGTAAAATATGGAGCGATAAGGCAACGGCATTAATCATCAGACGCGCGTGAAATCAAATTATCGTCTACCAGTCACAGCTTAAACGAAAGGGTTGTTATTACTCTGTACTGAAAATCCCACAGCGCAACTCTGACCTCTCTTTCTACCCTATTATATAACACACTAGTCAAAAAGGGATGCAGAATTCGGTATAATAAAGACGTATAGCAGAAATCAAGACTTGTGCAAATCGAAAATGCAAACAAATTCGGTCACGAAATTGGTTTTGTGTGGGCAGAAATGGGAATATTTCACCACGGTCTACAATAATTCCCCTACTAAATCCTTTGTCAATATGCAAGTGGAACGCACCTAAATATTATTTTTAGTAAACTACGTGGGAACCGCAAAAGTCAAAGAAAGTTTGATGGGCAAGTTAAAGTTATAACTAAGTAACCTCTTTGTGCTCATACCTACCTGCATCGACAGTATCTAAGTTTTTTTATATCAACGATAGTACATAATAATCGAATAAATACAATGTCCTAACCATGTAACCATACATATAGGTAGATATAAGATTAAAACATGGGATCAAAATTTAATCTTGTTAAATACAAGTTTATTTTTCAATGCCCATTCAATGAGTGAACAAAAACGGATCTTATACAGATTGATATCGTAATAGCAGGCCTACGGAAAGCACAAAAGTGCAATCTGGAAATGGTGCCCGTCAAACATTAATCCCGCGATTGACTTTTGTGCACAAGGGCTCCGTTTTAATTAGGGCAAATGGTTTAGCGGAGGCGGACGTGAACAACACAATGCTAACATGTGATTGACACAAATTACCTCTAATCGAGGACCGTTCGAACGAGCTCCGATCCCATAAATTCAAACCTTTTGTCGAACTTTACGCAATTATTGATGAGTTTTATATTGAACGGATGTTAAAAACACATTTTACGTAGGTTTTGTACCAACTCACAGTTTCGCACATGGACAGCGCAGCGCGTTGAAGTCTTCTAAAGGCGAATTGAGAAAGGGTTAAAAAAGCATTGTGATCCATTTGAAAATAAATTTTAATTGTATTTTAATCCAAGCGATAAACGTCAATCAAGTCTCTCCTTCGAATGCGATACATGTATCAAGAGAGCTTGCTGCACGTCGCGTCGACTCGCGCCCCCATACCCATTCAAAACGGATTTTGAGCAAGGGTGAAATTAAAATGTCAAAATAGTAGCGACGCAGTGCGAGGTATTTGTCTCCGGCTTTATCAGATGCCTTTTGTGCCCTTCATTCTTTACAGCATGCATGAAAAACGATACCGTTTAAGCTCTTTATTCATTTAAAAAATGTAAACTGGCTAAACAACCGGCCTCGACTACCTGCCTCTTTTCATTCTGTTCCGATGTTAGATTTTTCTTAGTTAGGTTACTTTACTCCTTATCTAAATATTTGTCAGTACAGTTACTTACATCGTATTCTTATGTTCTCAAATAATACTGCCGGGCTTTGTTAATGTAGGTACTAGGTACTTTTTTATAACCAATAATTAGGAACACGTAAACATGGCCTTGTTTAAAATTTATGCGTTTACAGCCGTAATAGACGTTCCTAGCTGAATACCGCCGAGTGAACATTCCTTGAATTTCGTTCGTTGTATTGTGTTCTCTTTGCATTTGTTTGTTTGGCTATTGAACCGGTGGAGTGGGCCGACGAGGGCTCGGAGGGCAAATAAATAATTACACGCATTCTGCAGATATTTGCCGCCGGCATCCGAAGGGCGCTGACAATCGTCGGACAGGGGGCTTTTCATAAAAATATACCTACCCTGTTATGACTGCAGTTTTTCAAATATTTCTTCTGTATTAGGACAGTCATATTAAATACCACAAACCCATCCTAGCAGCTAACATGCAGATACAGTGGAGAATTATTTTACAAAACAAAAGTAATACACAGATAGATTTCCTACGTATACTATTTAGTAACAAGTCTGCACAAAACTTTGAGTTCGTGCCTAACGCTTAAGAACACTCTTAGCGATTTATTTTTAACACAAACTTATATCGCTAAGTGCGTCCTAAGGAAATTTGTAGAGGATACTGTCATAATTAATGAAAGCACTGAACGCAATAGGGAACCTATTTTTAGCACAATTTCAATTTGAACACAAATTATCCTACCGAGAGGGGTTGTAAAAATATCAGAAAATCAAAGGGCATAGGGAATAAACGCTTTTATGTGACATGACGTATTTTAGTGTGTCAATTAGAGTTCTGTATGCTGACGGCGCAGCGTGAGGCGGCGCGCGCAGCGGGGCCCACGCCCTGCCTCATTGCTTATTCTGACAAATTGTTCGCGTTGTTTTCAAACGAAAAACATTTTGCAGATGTATAGCAAAGCAACGTATTGTTTGTTTTTCCACATGTTTCCAAAAATAGATGATTTTTTTACATATTTTTATTTGACATCGGGTATTTTATTGTTTTTTTGCGTGTTAGTTTGGATCCCCCAAAGCTTTATTTTAGTTTTTTTGTGCCACCAGTTATCAGCTATTTTAACTGCTTTATTTAGTTACTTTTATCTAACTACGCAGGAAGTTGTTATAGTGTTTATAACACCAGTTAAGTCATTCTATAATTCCCTGAATTTCATTAGTGTTTATAACAAAAGGTGTTCACAAAAGTAGTTTTTATGGGCTTACACCTATAGACGGTACGGCAATTATGATTTAGTTCACCTTCGTTACTTTGGTTCGGAGCTACCTGCTGAGCTGCACTATAATTACGCCGTGAGTGACATTTCTAAAGCCATTGAAAACGATAACGCGGAAGCTGCTACGAAAACTTAAAAAACTAAGTTAGTATTGTTGCCAGTAATGCGTTTGGGAGTAAATATTGAGTAGGCACAATGCAGGGCCCGACAACCCTTAACTACGATCCGCAGGGTGCCATTAGACCGGCTCAAAGAGTTGGGTGTCGCTGGAAGAGCTGCGCGATTCCACTTTGTAAATCTAATTAAAATATCAATATGTTCGCTACCGTCCGCGTCGACAATTGGATTTCACGCCTCGGCTTTCATTATGGGGATGTTAATGTTACATCAATGTTCAACACAATATTTAAATATTTTGAGCTTTCAGTTTATTCGCAGTAACGATATTTGCTGCGAGTAAAGAGCTACTGCGCAACTTTTAAGTTTTCATCTACATTGCGCTAACACTTGAGAATTGTAAAGAATTGTACGGATATTTGGATTCTGCGAAAATATATCGATTATTCGCCTGTCATGATATGTTCTGGAACACAATAAAGTCAACGACTTCTATGAAACTGTCATATATCCTCGTCTATCGGCTTGAAAGGCCGGTACTGTCGACGCGCTGGCAAACCCTTATTTTTGTCGATATAAAAGATCCAGGTAGCAATACAAACAGCAATAAAAACGTGACATATCAATCGATTTTTTTCGATGTCGCAAATTCGCCCAAATCAAACATTGAAGTGTTAAAAATATTCAATGACAAAGAGCTTTTGAGAAGCTCGGCGGGAGCGAGCAGGATCATTGTGACACGGGATCATTAGTTAGCGAATGTCAAGCGAGATTCTATTACTTCTCTAATTCAAACATTTACCTTTACTTTACAAGAAGTTAAGAAGTTAAAATAGACAAGTAAACAACTTAAATCCTGATTTATAGCTTCTTATAACACTGGACTGTAATTTATTTGTGTTTATGTCGGGAGAGGCACAGGTATTATTTATTTTATTTAGTTCTATATTTACTTACAAAATTATGTTACTGCAAAATGTGGGCATGAGCCAAATATAATGTGTGGACGTGCCTCAGACTACCCCTCTAGACATCTTCAAAGGAATGATCTGAGCTACTGGAGATCTGAGAGGATGTCTACCGTACTTGAGGATTACAGTCGTGATCCTATTTTTATTTTTTATTTAAGTACTTAGTCAAATTATATGAGTGACTCTATATTTATTAGTAAGTATCACTATATTTATATGTTAAGTACATTCAAATCAATGTTTATCTATAAAATCTTGAATATAATATTATTTCATAGATACTACTTTATTTTTCTCACTCAATTTCGCACGTATGGTAGTGTCAAGCATAAAAGACAACTGTTACAACTGCACGGCTGGCGCAATATTTCATCGCCTTGTCGCAAAAAAGTAACCCCTTTTTGTTTTCTATTACAATCGTCACCCTTTTACTTTCATTTCAATTAAATAATGTCTGGTCATTTGGGGCGGACGGGCCCAGGAGTAAGGCAAGAGCGATTCAGATCCATATCACTTTGAAATGCGTTTTAATCTAAAATCAACCTTATCGCACCACATTTAGATTCAATATAGCTTGCATCAGTATTACATCCACGCGCGGAGAACTCGCTAGCTGCTGGGTGCTAGTCGACTAAAAGGAAATGTAATATGAACTATCGCTCTCTTACTTTAAGTTTCAATATCGATTGCGTGTATATTTCAGAACTTATATTCTCGTAGTATGAGTGAGTCTGTTACTGCATCGTCAGTGCCATTATATTTCCCTGTCTGGAGTAAGGAGCGGTACGCAGTAGAGGTGGGTCGTACTCGTGTTTTTAAGTACCAGGTCCTACAAATACCAGATTTAGGAAATACCAGGTGTTTAATACTTAATTTAATTAAAATTTAAAAGATTGAGCCCTAAATTAAGTCAGCCAGCATCCAAAGCGGTGAAATCACAATAGTTCTAATATAATCTAATCATGATAGTTTGAAAAATAATAAATGACTTCAAGTATTAAAATACTTCCAAGTACGAAAATAATAAGTATAAGGTACAAAAATACTTTGAAGTAGGTATTAAATACGCGTCAGAACCGTGACGTCATACCTGGTACGTTTTTTTTACGCCTTTACCAGGTTTACAAACCTGGTAGAGTAAAAACGCACCACCTCTAGTGCGCAGTGTCGTGTTCGCGCCTCCACGGCCCTCGGCGCAAGTGCACGTCATCCTGCTAGTACATTAATCAACATGTTATTGTGCTCATTTGAAGATAACGTTTTATAAACGGTGCCGTCCGACAAAATAAGCTTCTGTAATAACGTGTAAGCGTCCCGCGAGTGTAAAACGCGTTGATTAATGATTCCTAGTTTCGAAAAATCCGCTTATGTTGATGATTTATTGGAAATTAAAATAAGTTTATGAAGATACTTGTATTAGAGCAACAGAGTGTAAATTTGATGTGTGATTTTTTTGTGGTGAAATCAATTGTCTAAATCTAGAGAATGTCTAGTTAAGACGAGGTACCTAACCTATACATTTTTTTTGATGAATGTATAATATTATTTTATTAATAACTGAAAAATGAAAAACATACAGTTTTGTTTTTTTATGACAAAGATAACTTATGGTGATAAGTGAAAATTTTGACTTTTTGTATGGGCCGAGACTACCCGGATAAGACGGAAAAAGTGATAAAACTGCATTATCTTGAAAACCATCAAATTTAAAAAGAAACTGTCTATAATTTACTTATCTTGTATTTGGGGGCACGGCAGTGCACCCGCCAAGTCGAGCGCGAAGCAAACACTGCCGTACCATCCTTTACTGGAACCATTTCGCCGCATTTTCAGGCCCCTATTTGAGAACCTCTGGATAAGACCAGAACGCTGAAATTTTCGTCATCCAGTAAGCCATAATCACATACTTAAAATCCAAAATTTCAAGTCTGTAGGTCATTTAGTTACGAAGTTAAGCGAAAGCAAAGTTTCGCATTTTAGACAGACACTCACTCACTCACTCACTCACTCACTCACTCATGATCATCAGAATAGAACTAGTACTTCCCATAAACTCAGAGAGCTGAAATTTGGTACAGAGTTAGGGTTTAATGGCCACATAAAGGGAAAACCATAAAAACTAGGATAATCGAAGATCTGGAGTACCTGGTGACCCTGATAAGAAAACACAAGAGCCTAACCAAACTATTAGAGATCGACATACCGCCTTTACAAAAAATATTCAACTACTGGACCGATTTGAAAAATTCTTTCACCATTAGAATCCTACATTATCCCTGATGAACATAGGCTATAGTATATTTTCAAAAATATTAGGGATCCGTATGAAAACATCGATAATGTAATCCAAAGTGTGAAAAAATTAAAAAAAAATCCTTATATTGCGTTTGCTGCGGAAATTATTGACAATAGAGCAAAGTAATGTACTACAGTTTTAAAGAGAACATCAATATCTACAAAAAAGTATGCAATACTATATGTCTAACTATTAGGGATCCGTATGAAAACTTCGATAATGTAACCCAACGTGTAAAAAAAAAACCAAAAAATCCTTATATCGCGTACGCTGCTGTAATTGTTGACAATAGAGCAAAGTGATGTACTACAGTTTTAAAGAGAACATCAATATCTACAAAAAAGTATGTAATACCATACATCTCACTATTAGGGATCCTTATGAAAAATTCGATAATGTTACCCAAGGTGTAAAAAAATTACCTTTATCATTATTACATCCGTGCGACGCCGGGGCGGACTGCTAGTACGCAATAAAATTAAAGGAAAACTCTCGATAAGACTAGACTGGCTTTTATACTTACAAGTTTACAAGAAGAAATAGTTGAACGATTAACTTTATTCTACTCGAACATTACACAAATTGAATAAACAAATTAACAAATAAAATAAACTAAAAAAATATTAATTTCGCTCAAAATTTGATAAAAATATAATGCATTGGACTAAGAGTGGCGGTGATACCAGCGCACACGTCGCTAGATGGCGCTGACTGTATTTTAAACGCGCTTACGATTTTTATAATAAAAAAACAACTCATAAAAGGAAAAAAAATACTGTGTCAAATAAGAAAATCTAATAAAATAAATCAATAAGCCCACGTTTCTACAAAAAGAAGTGAAATCCCACCAAAAACATTCTGTAAAAAACTAGCCAAGTCTCGATGGAGCTGCTTGTTTATCTCTAAAAAGTAATGAAATCTAGACAAAGTCGTATCAAGTCTGAGGTTCTTTACTGCGATTTCTTTATTATTATAGAATGTTATGTGACTTGGCCGTCAAAATACGTCTATTTTATGTTAGATCGGTGGTCGATTTGACGCTCCAAAAAGAAGACAGCAGAAGTCAGCATTGTCAACAAACATAGGTAGTTACAACAGATATAACATTACGTGTAAACAAAATTGACTTGTACCCACTAACGTATAAAGAATGTTCAACGGCCAAGTCACACAACATTCTATAATAATAAAGAAATCGCAGTAAAGAACCTCAGACTTGATACGACTTTGTCTAGATTTCATTACTTTTTAGAGATAAACAAGCAGCTCCATCGAGACTTGGCTAGTTTTTTACAGAATGTTTTTGGTGGGATGATTATTTAACTAATTATATAAAAATGAACTGTTTAGCTATTCATAGTTTTGATTAAAAACGAAACTAGTATTTTTGAAGAGCCAACTTTGGAAAAGTTTCACCAATCGTGTTTCTGTCTGTAATTTATCTAGATTATATCCTTCAGTTATCTTTGTCATAAAAAACAAAACTGTATGTTTTGTGGTTATTGAGAAAAAAAAACGATTTTTTTCATCAAAAACATTTATTAGGTACTCGTCTTAAGGATTTAATCTAGATAAATGTAACACAGACACCGATTGGTGAAACTTTTCTTTATAGTTGGGTCTTCAAAAACACTATTTTAGTTTTTACTGAAAACTACATATAAATAGCTGAACAGTTCATTTTTATATAATTCGTTAGATGATCATACTAGCTACCTTAATTATTGACAGTTTATTTTTAAGTTTGATGGTTTTCAAGATAATGCGGCTTTATTATTTTTCCCGTTTTTTTTCAAAATTTCAAGTATTTCCTTGCCTTTTGCTCATGCCTCTGACTAACCCCTCTTGACATCTCCGAGGATCTGAGTGCCTGGAGATCTGAGAGGATGTGTACCGTACTTGGGAATTACAGTCCAGATCCTTTATATAGATACTATATAATAAAATATAATATAATTAAGCTATTTGTTTGCTAGTTGAGGGAAAAGCCGATATGGAGAGTTGACCGTGGCCGACGACGGCGACGGCGCACCTGCGAGCCCAAAAAGTCACGATCAGGAATTTCCGATGCCGGAGCGCGGTGACGCAACCTGCTCACGAGTTCACGGCGCGAAATGACAACCTTTTCTAAGAAATACATATACTTAGACGAGATAATAATGTACATTTTCCTTATACCAGCCGAATCTTTGGAAAAATATTTGGATTTGATTCAAACAATTAATGAATAATTCTTCTCTTTCTCTGTCCTTTATTCAAAATTCCGATCCTTATGTTTAAAGGTGACTCCTCTTTCCTCAAAGGAAGAAAATACTAAATTTGTAGTATTTTTTATGGTGAGAAACAATTATTTTGATGCCAAAAGATAGGTAGGTGCAATATAAAAAGATCAATATTTTAAAACCTTCATAACATATATTATAATTCTTATGGGGTATGAATAAAACATTTCAAGAAATAACTACCTTCTATGTTATTGGTAGGTATTCATTGTACAAATTATTATATTTTTTGTCACTTTTATAAGCGGAACCCTGATTTTACGACTCTGTCTCGCATTTGATCGACTTATTTCTTCCCGGATTCTAGATATCGTTGTTGACTAAAAAACTGTAATAAATAAAATGCAATACCTATTAGTCATGACGTCGTTACTTGTTTTGACGTATTTTCCAACGCAACGCAATCAACAAGTATTCCAACACAGCCTTCAAAACAAGTATCGCTGTTCACCTTACGAAACCAAAATACAGTTTAGGAAAGTCCAAACTCGTGATACTCGTAGTAGAACTTGAACTATGAAAAAATCGGCCAAGTGCGAGTCGGACTCGCGCACGAAGAGTTCCGTACCATTACCTATAAAAAACGGCAAAAAAACACGTTTGTTGTATGGGAGCCCCACTTAAATATTTATTTTATTTTGTTTTTAGTATTTTTTGTCATAGCAGCAACAGAAATATATCATCTGAGAAAATTTCAACTGTCTAGCTATCACGGTTCATGAGTTACAGCCCTGTGACAGACAGACGAACCGACGGACAGACGGACAGCGAAGTCTTATTAGTAGTAGGGTCCCGTTTTTACCCTTTGGGTACGGAACCCTAAAAAGATAAAATCTGTTCTCTATCCGGTCTTGTGTTAAAATATATATTTTTTTTCTTTAACCTTTGTTACTGAATCAAAAAGAGATCAATAAATACAAGTTAAACTTGCAACGAACAATTTTTATTAGGTACTTATTTGTCGATAAATACGTCCTTTGGAGATAACGCCTCCAACTTATTGTAAATAAACCCGGCCAAGTGCGAGTCGGGCTCGCGCACGAAGAGTTCCGTACCACTATCTATAAAAATGGCAAAAAAAAAACACGTTTCTTGTATGGAAGCCCCACTTAAGTATTTATTCTATTCTGTTTTTAGTTCATTTGTTGTTTTAGCGGCAACAGAAATACATAATCTGTGAAAATTTGAACTGTCTAGCTATCACGGTTCATGAGATACAGCCTTGTGACAGACTGACGGACAGCGAAGTCTTAGTAATAGGGTCCCGTTTTTACCCTTTGGGTACGGAACCCTAATAAAATTTACTTAAAAAAAAAATCACTTCAAAAACTTAGATCACTTCTTCTCTCGATTTTGATAAAACTATTCTGTTTTTAGGTTTCGTAGTCTACAAGAAACCCTTATAGTTTCGCCATGCCCGTCCATCCGTCATGTCAGTCTGCAGCTTAGCTCAGAGACTATCTTAGCTAGAAAGCTGTAATTGTGTTGGTTATTAGATAGGTCTTTAAAAAGTATGGTGGGTTTGTAAAAATAACTTTTCGTAAAGTGCAAATTTTTGTTAGAGTCGCCCACTCCCTAAAAGCAAAGCTATTGGGTTTGAGGGCGTGAAAAAATTCACGGTAGTAATACATATACTGAAGTTAAAAGAAAACTATAACAGCTAAGTAGGCGTTACAAGTTTTTGAGTACTTGAAGAAGAAATATTTTTTTTTTGTACAAATACCATTGAAAATTTCTTATTACAACGTTATTAGCTGTGTAAACTACGAAACCCTACATTGCGCGTGACCCAACACGCACTTGGCCTGTTTTTATTATAAATTAAATCGGCAATGTTTATACAAAGGTATTATGCATGCTGCCAACAGGCTCAAGGTCAACGGCGCATCTCATGTAAATTGAGAAATAAGATTATCGACCAACTACTCGTTCGTATATTGAATTACTAGCTGCTCGCCCCGGCTTCGCACGGATGGCACCTGGATAAAAAGCAACCTATGTGTTATTCTGATGTATAAGCTATATTACTGTAAAGTTTCATTTTTATCCGCTCAGTAGTTATAGCCTGAAAAAGAAAAGTTAGAGTAGAAACGCACACACACTTACTCACTCACTCACAAACTTTCGCATTTATAATATTAGTAGGATTCGTTGCCGTGCATCAATGGATTTTTCTGTTCAAAACATTTTTGCGCATTAAAACGTGCCTATAACGGCGATAGGCTTGCAATCTGTCACGTGTGGAATGCTAACTACTGCAAAATGTGGGCGTGTGATAAAATTGTATGTTTGGACGTACCTCTGTCTATCCCTTTTAGACATCTTCAATGATCTGAGCGCCTGGAGATCTAAGAGAATGTCTACCGTACTTGGGAATAACAGTCGTGAATTCGTGATCCTATTTATTTCTTACAACTTACAAGCTAACCCGGCGAACTTCGTATTGCTTTATAATTAACAAATGTTGTGTTAAGTTCCCGTTCCCGTTATAAAAAGTATCCTATGCCCGTCTCCTGGTTCTAAGCTACCTCCCTACCTATTTTCAGCCAATTAGGTTCAGCCGTTCTTGAGTTATAAATAGTGTAACTAATAAGACTTTCTTTTATATACATATACTATATAGACTAGCAGACCCGGCCACGCGTTGCTGTGTCAACAGTTTGCAATAAAATAATATCCCACCAAAAACATTCTGTAAAAAACTAGCCAAGTCTCGATGGAGGTGCTTGTTTATCTCTAAAAAGTAATGAAATCTAGACAAAGTCGTACCAAGTCTGAGGTTCCTTACTACGATTTCTTTATTATTATAGATTATTATTATTCTTTATTATTATTATTATTATTATAGAAATCGTAGTAAGGAACCTCAGACTTGGTACGACTTTGTCTAGATTTCATTACTTTTTAGAGATAAACAAGCACCTCCATCGAGACTTGGCTAGTTTTTTACAGAATGTTTTTGGTGGGATTTCACTTCTTTTTGTAGAAACGTGGGCTTATTGATTTATTTTAATAGATTTTCTTATTTGACACAGTTTTTTTGACATAGTTTTTTGCAATGACAGTCGATATTTTTTTATGTACCAATAGTAGAAGGGGGCATTACCATATCTCTAATACAGCTGAGACCAGCTGAGGGTTCTTCATCAGATACTTCAGACCTTCAACTTTTGACATCAAATGAAGCGGCCCATCAAGTTGAATATTTTTTGTAAAGGCGGTATGTCGATCTCTAATAGTTTGGTTAAGCTCTTGTGTTTTCTAATCAGGGTCACCAGGTACTCCAGATCTTCGATTATCGTAGTTTTTAGGGTTCCGTACCCAAAGGGTAAAATCGGAACCCTATTACTAAGACTTCGCTGTCCGTCTGTTTGTCTGTCTGTCCGTCCGTCCGTCCGTCTGTCTGTCACAGGGCTGTATCTCATGAACCGTGATAGCTAGACAGTTGAAATTTTCACAGATTATGTATTTCGGTTGCTGCTATAACAACAAATACTAAAAACAGAATAAAATAAATATTTAAGGGGGGCTCCCATACAACAAACGTGATTTTTTGCCGTTTTTATAGATAATGGTCCGACTCGCACTTGGCCGGTTTTTATAGTTTTCCCTTAATGTGGCAATTAAACCCTTACTCTGTACCAAATTTCAGCTCTCTGCGTTTATGGGAAGTACTAGTTCTATTCTGATGATCATGAGTGAGTGTCTGTCTAAAATGCGAAACTTTGCTTTCGCTTAACTTCGAAACTAAATGACCTACAGACTTGAAATTTTGGATTTTAAGTATGTGATTATAGCTTACTGGATGACGAAAATTTCTGCGTTCTGGTATTTTCCAGAGGTTCTCAAATAGGGACCTGAAAATGCGGTGAAATGGTTCCTGTAAAGGATGGTATACGGCAGTGTTTGTTTGCTTCGCGCTCGACTTGGCGGGGGCACTACCGTGCCCCCAAATTGCGACTATAAATTGAGATGCTATTACAAGCTATCCTATCTTTCAAGTTGGATCAAACTGCACACGATGCGCAAAGTTTGATTAAAATCGGTTAAGTAGTTTAAGAGTCCATCGCGGACTAACAACGTGACGCGTAATTTGAAGAAAGAAGATAAGAAGATTATTCGTTCTAACATTTATGGTGATATTAAATTCAAACTCAAATACAAGTAATTCAGGATAACGGCATTAATTAACACGTTTTGTGAGATCATTGACATAAACATTGTACAGATAATGTTAATAGCACAGTGACTAAGCGACCCCTACTTCGATGAGGAAATAGTTACTTTCCCTTTGATATACCTACCTACTCGAGGATTGTAGTGACACATGTTTAAAAAAACCGGCCAAATAAGAGTCAGAATCGCGCACGAACGGTTCCGTATCATTATCTATAAAAACGGCAAAAGAATCACGTTTGTTGTATGTAAGCCCCACTTAAATATTTATTTTATTCTGTTATTACTTTTTAGTATTTTTTGTTATAGCGGCAACAGAAATACATCATCTGTGAAAATTTGAACTGTCCAGCTATCACGGTTCATGAGATACAGCCTTGTGACAGACAGACGGACAGCGAAGTCTTAGTATTTAGGGTCCCGTTACCCTTTGGGTACGGAACCCTAAAAAGCTAAACCTGTACAGCGAAATCGGTACATTATTTATTCAGTGTTATCGGTATATATACACCAATACATATACAGGCGGTTACTGTCGCCACTAAACAACTAAAGTCTACTCGTATGAAAAACATATATAAAATTACTAGGTGTCCCGATAGACGTTGTCCTGTCAAATTTCAATAACCCTACAGAAAAAAGCACTTTCGGTTTTTCTTGAACTTTATGCTGGATTTTCCAAGAAGCGGCACGAAATACGATTATACTCTTACCTACTGAAAATACACAAAAAAAACATAAAAATCGTTCGAAGGAGTTTGGTTACAAACACTGTGACACGAAAATTTTATGTATTTAGAGATTGGTTTGAAATAACTACAACAGCCTACAATAATTGAATTGGTGAACTTTAGCTAGATTGCATAACATTGTAGGTAAGGTCTACATCAATGGTTGATCATTAAAATTAGTTTCAATGTAAAAAAATTACCTACCTATTGGTCGATCATTATTACAAACTTAAGAATATTGAATTTTCATTCTAAGCTAAAAACCCAATAAAAAGTCTACACACGGTCATCGAAATTAATCTTTTATCTAATTAGTCGATGATCAATCAGTATGGATATGGTAACTTCCCGTGTAGGTAGATATTAACGGGCATTACCTGCGGCCTGATGACGACAGTTGACGTCAAACGGAACATAGAACCAGTTTTATATTATTATGCTAGAGCGCAAGCGATTGTTTGATCACAACAAGTACCTAGTAGGAAAAAACGTATGATGCATAGGTAGGCAGTACCTATACCTAGTAACAAACAGGTAGGTACCTAATCTAGAGACCCTCAGACATTACAAAATATATTGAAGTTGGTCTAAAGAGACTTGTTTTCAATACGAAAACTACATACTCATACCATTTCCCATAGCTTTCAAATGGAAATGGTATCTTCAAACAATGATTCTACGCAATAAAATATCGGGACCACTTTATCTGCAACGCTAGTATGGTACTATAATGGTTCTAATGAACAATAACACAGTAAAAGTTACGCCCATAAAACAATGCTAAATATGCCTTGTGAAAGAGCGGAGCCGGTCCGACTTGTCCGTAACCGACTGCTTGGACGTTTACAGTTCTAAATTGAACAAAAGCTAATTTTGTTGCATTTTATTGCCTTGAAATAGGATCAGCAGCTATTAGGGCCCTTTTTGCCACGCCTTTTATTAGGGTGTCGTCCGAAGGCCGCGCGGCAAAGACAAAGCGATGACCGGAATCACTCGCATAAACAACGTTTGACGGCTTCTTTGTTTACGACCGATCCGGCTCAACTTAGGCCTCAACTCCTGCCATTAGACTTATCGCGGTCGGTGCCGGCTGCAAGCAAAATTATTATTGCAAGAATACTAATTATATTGATTCCACATGTCATGAGAGTCAGTACCTATATACATGTTACATCCACATCCGCCTTAGACAAAGTTACGTAGGCTGATGAAGAAACTAATAAGTACCTACCTTAGTAATGAAACATGTTATACAAAGATCTTCTATTGTGTCCTGCTGTTAAAAAGTTTTAACAGCAGGTTCCAAATTCTCTGAAAAAGAAAACTATTCAAACTCAAAACAAAAAATAGTAAATTACTTACATTGAAACAAAAACAGTGAGAGCAACTATAGAAATTAGGGAACAAACAACTGTTTAAAGGGTAGCGGTAAAATAAAAGATCGTAACAAATGACTCAACTGCCCGAACGCGTCTCGTATTTAAATGGGAACACGTTGTAACCCTTTCTTTGTGCATTCATTTTATTGTTTTATACGGGGGTCAATGTGTACTTTTTGCTCTACAACATTAGGAAAGGTTTATACGTCAATTAATTAAATGTCTTTACGGTCATTGTCATGAGCAAATATGGTAATGCACTAGCAAGTAACAATGCTTTGATTTATTGGTCTGTAACATAAAAGCAAGGTGAGAATTGGTGACTGCATACGCTGACAGTTTGCTTAACGCTCCTCAAACAATACCTACATACAGAAATAATACAATGGCGATGGATGACCTACTTTTACAGATATTTTTTTTTATGTTTTATTTTTCTAAACATAGTGATAATATGAATGTGAATTAGTTAAATGATGTTTGATAACTAAAAAAGTGTGGATGTTACATTATACGCCAAGAAATTCCATTGTCGTCTACGTCAACATCATCAGTCATCATAGTTTTCTTATCCTTTACCACTTACCTTACTCTTTATCCTTACCGTCGTATATCGTTACACTTTATGTCAGGCCATCCAAAGGTTGTCTGGAAGAGATCGCTCCCAGCGATAAGACCGCCCATTGAACTCCAATGTTGGTTTGTGTTGCTTTTTTTTTCATGTTATTGTTATGTGGTGTGCAATAAAGAGTTTTCTATCTATCTATCTATCACTTAATGTGGGGTCGGTACAACATGTTGACAAACTTGTTGCGAAGAGGATTTGGCTTATGTTTTACAACCGGCCTCCTGCCTGACGTCAACCCTCTTTGGGAATACTTGTTGGTGCACTTCATCGCTCATACCACAGTATATCGATTTGAGAGACTCGGTGTGAAGTCAAGCAAATTCTAATAATTTCATTTCAAACATATTTTATCAGCTGATCATTTAGTTATCAGGAGGATGTGGTTTGTGATATTGTGTCCATGTGGCGAGTTTGGTGTAGGTAGGTACATTCGTGTATCATATATCTACTCGCACTACCAAGTTCTTCGTTTAAAAACAGACCTATACCAATACTTTATTTAAACCATACGTAGTTACTTTCACAACACATATAATACAACACCTAAAACGAGATGTCCAACAAAGTTTATCATTGAAAAAGTGTCACAATAACCAAACTAGGTTTTTTATTAAATTATGGTAGTTCCTTGCACAAAACTAGGTTTCCATCATTGATCTTAAGATTGAGTGGTCCAGAACATACCTCATCCCGAACATGGTGACCAGAAATAAACCGTTCATAAAATGGCATGACAACCAAACGATTTAATTTCTCACAGATTCAGGATAAAGTCAGTTCCTGTACTGATACTAAAGCATCCGTTGGAGCATGGCGTGAGAACTGGAGTGTGGGAAAACTTTAAAATAATTAGTTTTGCCTAACTCATCTAAACACACTTATATTATAAATGTGAAAGTTTGGATGTTTCTTTATTTATTTCTCAATTATGTAAGTAGCTGAACCGATTTCAATTTTTTTACAAAAAATATTTTTTTTTAACCTGAATTAAAAAAAGGACGTTTTATAAAAAAAACCCAATTTATATGTAAAATACTTATAACGTATTTATTTTAAAATTTAATGTAAGGATGTGCCTCTGAATACAGCCTAAGTAATTTTCATGGATCTAATTGCCTGGAGAGGATGTCTAGGGTACTTGGGAAATACAGTCGTGATCCTATTTTATTTATTTAAAATTCAGTTTCAGAAGAGCCTCTTCAAATAAAATATTTCTTTCAAAGTTGTGTTAAGCGAAGTCAGGTTGAAGATGATGAGTTAAAAGAGTACTAGATTTTGTTCAAAGAGGTTACACGTGAAACGTGATTCCAACTAAATTGTATCACTTATTCTCTCGTTGCGTAAGGGCGCGTGCAGGGAGACCGTTGCCAAAGCCTACACCCCCGTGCTCTTCGACACAAGAGTTGTGGATCAAACGCGGCCGCTTATAGACACGTGCACATCACTTCAAATAACAGAAAGATACGTGATGGAACAAATATTAAAAATATCATTCATATCTGCTAGATTCTTGGAAGCGTTTCTTTATGTTTTTATGTAGGTTAGAAGGTATAATAAGTATTACCTATTAAAAACAAGTAAAATAAACAGTTTAGGGCTACATAAAATCACGCCTGTTTTCAAGAGGCAGAACAGAAACCGCAGCTTTCCACTGATTTTTTCACATTCTGATTCTGACACACGAGACCTCTTTTGCTTCATTTACTCTCCATTTATAGATAACATAGAAAAATAAATCTACCTACCTTTGGTAATTTCTTGGACTTCAATAATAAGCAAGCTAAGCTAATAATATCCACCAAAAACAAAAAGGTTTTGATGTGTAGGGTTATTATTATTTTTTACAGATGATGTATTTCTGTTGCCGATATAACAACAAATACCATACAACAAACGTGATTATTTGCCGTTTTCATAGATGGTACGGAACCCTACGTGCGCGAGTCCGACTCGCACTTTGCCGGTTTTAAATGTAACGACAATAGCGACACTTAACAGCTGTTATCAGTAGGATCGATTACCAGATACTTTTAACAACACATGATACATTTCACAAGATCGCCGCCTATTATCCGAGAAAGAGGCATTAGGCACCCGGATGGCACTGATAATTTAAGATATTTCTTGTTCCATTGATACACGATCTTATCAGCTAATTGATGGTACATACTCGGTCCTTTTAAAACTTTGGAATGAAAAAAAGATTCATCTAAGTTTAATCTACATTTCGCACAACATTGATGAATAGTCGATTTCATAGCTTGATATTGGAATGTAAAACAAATGTTTTAGAAAATGAATTATTCATGAACTGGTTTCAATGCAAAGTTTAAAAATTTAAATATTATCCTTCTAATGTATCTACCTCCTACCTATTAACTTTACATAGGTTACTTAAAAAAATGTTGTTTTCTATGTTGTTTATTTTTTTTAGAAAAACTTATAAAACAATTTTCCTTTTTTCGATATAAATTAAAAGTGGCACCATACCCTTCTGCTTAGATGATGGTAGAGTGTAGATGGATACAATCAAGTAGGTATAGGTACGCCCAATAAATGTAGCTTTCGAGCCATACAAAAATATCAAATTTCAATCTCTAAATCACATCCTGGGATTTTACTCCCCTTTATAAAATACTATATAACGTGTATTTTGTTTCGCTACAAAGGAACAAAAGCTCTGATACATTACATAAAACACTCCAGACGTCAAAGAGGATAATGCCCATCATTATACATTCATGTGCTTTTGTCGTTTACAGTATTTATTTTAAAAACATTTCGAGGGGGGAAAACCCTCTTTTCGCTTGAAAGCTCCCGAAAGGCGACGAGGAGGCGTCGGGCGGCGCAAGGGAGCTCCGCTATTGGTCGGATGCTCCCCTCCATATGGCGACCCCGCCCTGATGAAAAGTCTCCCCGTGAGATAGTCCACCGCATGATCATCCAGTTGACGATTGTCATAGAAGCAGGTAGTCGCGTCGCCGCGTTCGATTCTAACGATCCTGAATCATCGATAGCGCTGAGTCAGTTTAGTGCGTGCGCAAAGTGATGGTGGACAGTATCCTTGTGCGTTTCCCAATAATCACGTAATGCAAGCAATGAGTGACCCCGCGTCGTTGGCAGGCATGCTTCCCTTTGACTCCATTGGACTTTATGAACAACCCAAACCAAGATTTATCTTCAAGATGCCTCGGGTGGTTCCCGATCAAAAAGCCAAGTTTGAATCCGATGATCTCTTCAAGAGGCTGAGCCGCGAAAGTGAGGTAAATAGAGTATGTTCTATTGTTGCATTGTTTATTATTAGAAACCTACCCTGGAATCATTATTTTATTACTACGTAGGTACGTCATAGATTGTTATAACGATAACTACCTAACAATAATGTTACTTAGCAATAACTGCTCTAAATTGATTAGAACATTTTAAACCATTGTTTAGTTGTTCAATTAACAGGAAAATGTTGAATCATTTAACTATCTCTAATGAAACTTGTAATAAGTTATTCCAAACACATGTCACAGTGTTATTCATTAGGTATTAAATAATATGGTCAAACTAGGAGTCATTACACCTTTGACTCCGTCTCAATTGCATTTCTGCTCAAACGAAAAAGGTGACAGTTTCTTCTTCTGTAAATAAGCAAGTACCTACCTACTAAAGCATCATAAACAATGAAGGAAAGCATACTGACGTAAATGCCACATAAAAACATATTATAGGTAATAAATAGTAACAAATTAACTATAAATACGGCTAATTACCACGTTTTTTTCTCGTATTGCTGACGTTTCATTAATTCACATTGTATCTGAACAACGAAAAACACCAGGTGGAAAATTATGTATCTACAGTACAACCGCAGCATAAAGACCTAGGCTGTGTGTAAAACCAAGTGGAATGATAATTTACTCGTTGCTTGCAACATAAAATAACATTATTTTACCGAAATTATTTACAGCTTCATAACAAAGCCTTCCCTTTTTTAAACAAATAAAGTACCTTACTAGCATCGTATGCAAAACCATGCTGTCTAAGGCTGGGTCCCCATTAATGCGGAGCATTGCAGAGTGGAGCGGAGCGGACCGTGAATCGACCAATCACAGAGATTCAAATAGTTGACCCAAAAATTTCGAGCGCTGATCTGCGCTGTTTCCGTTCCACTGGTAAATCTTTATTAGTTAGGTAGGTACTTCATGCTTGTACCAAAAAACCTTCACTCACTAAACAATACTTGCTTGGCAGGTGAGATACACAGGCTACCGCGACCGTCCCCCAGAGGAGCGTCAGATGCGCTTCACCAGCGGTTGCCGCGAGGGCCACACGGAGGTAGCCTTCACTGCCACTGGGACCAACCTGCAGCTAGTCTTCGATCATTCCCCCTACAACAACAGAGGCTGCGACTTTCAAAAGGAAAACGGCAAGGTAAAAATTAAGTATATATAGGTACGTGGTAACTGGATAAAAATGGACTATATGCTATTCCAGGATATAAGCTATGTACTTATGTCATGTATATATCCAAGTTTTATACAAATCCGTTTGGTCGTTTGGGCATGATTGAGCCACAAACATACAAACATTCTCATAAACTTTATAATTTATAATATTAGTAAGATCTCGTACAAGTTAAATAATTATGTAGTTAAATATAATTTTCAAGAGAAACTAGTTATTTCGTTAAACCAATTGGTAGGTTAATGAGGAATGTAAAAATCGGCAAGTACCTGTACCTACATATGTATTGAAGAATTATCAATTAAAATCTAAACCGAGAAAATTATATTGCCGATAGTACTCGTAGTAGATGAATCTCGAATATGTCTAGTTCGTGACAGTAAAAGTAAGTTTGTATGAGCTAGTCACTAAACAACGTCACTATCACATAAAAAATATGTTTGTTGTATACTATACAAAAAAAATATGTTTGTTGTATGGGAGCTTAAATAATTATTTTATTCTTTTTTTAGTACTTGTTGTTATAGCGGCAACAGAAATACATCATTATATGAAAATTTCAACTGTCTAGCTATCACGGTTCATAAGATACAGCCCTGTTACAGACAGACGGACAGCGAAATCTTAGTAATAGGGTCCCGTTTAGTACCATTTGGGTACGGAACCCTAAGAACTAAAATAAAAAGGCGAAATGTGTGCTGGGACACATACACATAGTAGAAGTGAAACCCTCCCACCACGCGATATCGTCTACCCCCTTCACACAGACGTAACGCTTTTTCGTGACTGAAAAAAAAATCACTTCAAAAATTCTTTAAACAAAAATAATGCAAACATTTAAAGGGCAATAAATATAAAATATAAAATAACACGATACGCGTATTTTTCTCATAACAGTAGGTAATAATAATTAAGACAGCTACAGTTTTGACGAGTACTTACGAGTACCGTATGGGCATTCTATGCCGTTTGCGCGGCGTCGGTGTCGGTTGTCCTGAAGTGATGCTAATTTATTAGACCTGATTTTACAATCAGGTACGAGTTTTTCATACTTGCAGTTCTGTAGCCCTATTATAATATTTCCAAACTATAGTCGCTATCGAGTATAGGTAGCTATTTGTGTGGAAGAGTATATAGTTACCGCTAGAGGCGCTGTGTGTATCGACATTTTGAGTTATCGACACTCGGATGTCATAGAACGCGGTACACGCGCTTCCCGCGTTCTGAGAGTCAGAGTACGCGCGTATGCGAGTTTGCGTAGGCGTTTATTTTATGTGTAAGGATTTAATTCCTGTGCAACAAAGTCAAACCTGCTGATAAGTGTAATCGACCCTTCCATTTCTTAAATCTTTTGCAATGCACTACCCGGGCTCATGTTGATACCTTATCTAAATACCTATAAGACCTCTTTAAACACATGAACTACTAAACTACTACCACTTATATCCTAAAGTGCAACTGTTGCGTGCGTATACTCTGAATCTGATCAATTCTTAAAAAATATTGCGCAGCCGAATGACTTACCTACTTCAGTACGACATACAACAAACAGGAAAACAGCAACATATTTTGTTAATGACGTTGAAATATCAGTTCGGACCTCCTTTCACTTTTGCGTTTTATTCTTCTAGTTTCACACTCCCTCTCTCTTTATGTTAAGACTAGCCAACCCGCGACAGACGTTGTCCTGTCAAAATCGCATAGAAAAAAACCGACCAAGTGCGTGTCAGGTCACGCGCAATGTAGGGTTTCGTAGTTTACACAACTAACAACGTTATAATAAGTAATTTTCAATGGTATTTGTACTAAAAAAAATGATTATTTCATCTTCAAGTACATTTTATAAGTTGGTCAACTATTACGTCTATTTCTCGTAAACAGTAAAATTGTAAAGCCTACTTAGCTGTGCCAGTTTTGCTTTTAACTTCAGTATGTACTACTACCGTGAATTTTTCCCCACCCCGAATTAGGTGTAGAGGAGGTACCCTAAAAAAGTGTTTTAAGATTTCATTCTACAACTTTTTTACTTTACTAATATGTATATTATATACATGCTTAATTACAGCTTTCTAGCACTGATAGATAGTCTCTGAGCTAAGTTGCAGACAGACGGACGGACGGACATGGCGAATCTATAAGGGTTTAAAGTCTACGAAACCCAAAAAAGCACACACCAGCGCCATCTATACCAAAATCATCTCTTACGCGTTTTTTTAACACTGTGGAGACGTTTTTCGGATTACAAATACCTCTATGTTTTATTCTAGCATTATATCTACATCTACAGCAAGTATCATCTTAATCCGTTTTGTCGTTTAGGCCTGAATAAGGCACACACATAAAAACAAACTCACAAACTTTCGCATTTATAATATTACTAGCCGACCCGTGACAGACATTGTCCTGTTCAAATTTCGATAATCGCATAGAGTAACGCATGTTGCTATGACGTCTGATGTCAACACGGATGTCAGATATTTTGCACGCCAGCGCCATCTATACTGAAATCATCCCTTTTGCGTTTTTTTATCGTTTTTGGGATGTTTTTCATATTTTAAAGTAGTCTATTATTTATTCGGGTAATTATATCTACAACTACAGCAAATTTCAACTTAATCCGTTTTGTCGTTTAGGCCTGATTGAGGAACAAACATACTTACATACAAACTCACAAACTTTCGCATTTATAATATTTTTAGGAAGGATTATAAGGATTAGGATAACAAAGTTATCTACAATAATATTATAAAAAGGTATTTTTGTAATAGATAAACTAAAAAAATAATAGACCAATTTCAAAAACTCTTTCACCAATCAAAAGCTTCTTTTTCAACGAGTAACATAGGACATATTTTATTTTCACAAAATTAGTGATCCTTACTAAAATTGCAATAATGTAACGTGTAAATTACAAAGTTTTAAAAAACCGGCCAAGTGCGAGTCGGACTCGCGCACGAAGGGTTCCGTATCTATAAAAAACGGCAAAAAAAAAAACACGTTTGTTGTATGTGAGCCCCACTTAAATATTTATTTTTTTCTGTTTTTAGAAATACATCATCTGTGAAAATTTTAACTTTTTAGCTATCACGGTTCATGAGATACAGCCCTGTGACAGACAGACGGACAGCGAAGTCTTAGTAATAGGGTTCCGTTTTTACCCTTTGGTACGGAATCCTAATAAATTGCCTACAATCTTCATTAGAGTTCTTGCCAAAATATTAATTTTACCAGGATAATTTAAATGATTTTATATTGGGTTAATTTATACTCGTAGCTGGTTGGTCGGTTAACTGTCCGAGTATGGTATGTAACATTTCCTTATTATTGTCACATCATTTTCCTTATTGTGTATTTTATTGCTTTCCATTTTTGTATAACTTGAAACAAACATTGAACTAGTACTTTGATACAGTGATAGTCGTAACTTATGCTTCTTCAGCATCAAAGTTGCGAATTACCTTTAATAATAACCAAAAGATTACTCTTACCTAAAACTTGGAATGCTTGAAAAAGTTCAATAGGTAAACAATCGGTCTATAAACATGGACATCGAACAATCTTTGTCTCTGTATTTTTCCATAACACTCTGGAAAAATATCTTGTAGCAAATTAGTTTTATCGAAAACAAATACAAACAGTATTCCTTTTGCATCTACGTTTTGCTGTAAGTAATTAAAAACAACTGTAGTTAAAACTTAATATTCATAAAATGGCCGTGAAAAACATGGGAAAAGTAAATTCAGCCAAACGAAAAAACAAAGAATCAATAAAAGGACTAAATTAGCTGAACAGTGGTGGCGATTTTGTTGGGTCCAGAGTGGAAAAAAAATCCTAAAAAAACGATCGCTCTTATTCCTTTAAAGTTAAAGTCTAAATTATCGTAACCTCAAAATGAATGTGGTGACCACAACAGAATCGCCATCAGTGACTCTAGAGGATGCACAAAAATAAACCATAGCAAAGGAACCATAGCGTTCAAAAAAAAAGTGAAATCCTGAAGTTTCTGATTTTGTCAGAATTTACTAAAACATCTTACTATTTGAATGGACTGTGGTAATACTAATGCATGCTGGTGATTACAGGCGAATTGAGTGGCCAGTCTCTAATACAAAATGATGCAAACCTGTATGTAGTATTTCTATAGTTTGTAATAACGAGTTTATTCATCATCAACAGACCATCGGTCGGTGGCCTGTTCTCTGACGAGGCCCGTCATCAACGCGCAATGCATCCGGCCCACATTTCATGACCGAAATTAAGACATAAATAATTTGTAAGCTAATGAAAGAATATAAAGGCGTAACACCACGGATAACGTGTTGGTCACGCTTTTGACTTAATGCTTGCGATAGAGAATGAATGACATCTTTTTCAACTTGCATTATTCGGTTCCACTAATATGCGTCTCAGGTAATGTCCATTTTATTTAGTAGTTACGTACTTAGAAGTCATGCTGATGCATTAATTTCGTCATTTAATGTCTGTAATAATTATTGATCAAGTAAAAAATGTTACCGTACCTTGTCCTTCCGTAAAATACCCATCCATGGTATTCTTAACTCTAAACTAATTGTTTGAAAAAATATTTTTCATGTTTATATGTCTAGGAAATACGTTTTTTTTTATATGTAGTAGATGTAGTAGTCCATTTTTTTCTAGCCTTTTAGGCTCCAACGTAGAAATCAAATCGTTGGGAACTTTCCTTCTAAAGTTCGGTTGCGGAGCAAGAAGAATTTTGTACAATGACACTTCATTACTTATCACTGTCACTCGCGCACAAATAGGTACCTACATTGCCGTTGTGCACAGAGGCAGTGAGTGTTGCCTGTAATGTCGAGTCGTTGTATAAAAGTTTTTCTGCTTTTTATCTAGGTTCAATAGCGTAAATGCATAAAGCATTAGAGAAAATGTGTTCCAAGTATAAATCAATTTGTTCAACAAGTCTCGGCAATAGAAAGCCGTGTGCGTTAAAATTAATTCCTCAACTGACTAAAGCATATCCAATAGAGGAACCCATTTGGCTGTCTACTTATTGAATTGAGCCCCTCTGCACAGAAGCCGCCCGCTGCGCTGCCGTATGAATACTTATATTTATTTACACTCGGTTCATTTAACAATGCGTTCGAGTTCGCTCGAGTGCTCATCTTGTAACGATGTTTTATATTTATCACGATTGGACAGCCACTATGCAACTGCTTGAATCAAATAAGTTTTGATAAAATTTAGAATCATGCAGCAGCATCATTAGCGTGGCAGCGCACGGCTTAAAAAGTAGCCTATAATTTAGGGCTCCTAGTTTTGATACGGAACCTATACAGTTTCGCTATGACTATTTTACGATGAGTGAACCATTAATATACCATTTTGCTACTACGAGTAAGTGTAACAAATTTTCCATATTGTGTTACCATAAGTTGTTGTTGTTTTGTTGTTAAAACGTTACAAATAAACGTTTTGTTTCTCGATGGTAATTCCAAGTACCTAGCTAGATACCCCAGTCTTCCCACAACCACGATTGTTGTAACATAATCGAAGTTAATAACGCGATAAAAACTTATTGGAACGTTTTGATGATTTTAATTTAGATAAAAAAAAACATTTTTAAACCAAACGTACCTAATTTTTTTAAGGCCTGTTTGTCCATGAAGTGTTCAGAATGCAATATAATATTGAGTGAGTAATGAGTATGAATGTGAGTTTGAAAATGGGTTTTCCTCGTTAACAAGTATTAGGCATGCAATCGGATTATAAAAGCTAAATGAAATAGGACCCTCAGTTAAGAATGTTTATACGGCACTGCTCCTTACTCCAATAATTGAGCTCCTTGTTAGTGGAAATACAAAACACACGGGAGCCATTTTGGAAAAGGGAGAAAAACATTTCCCCTGAAATCAATAGCGGAAAAGCGTTTGTGATTGGAGGGCGTCGCGACGCGTCTCCGCCCCGCATCATGGCCGCCGCGTCTCCCTCTGCCCTCTCCAAATTACTAATAATTGTATTTATGATATCTCACATAAAGATACAGTAAGTAGGTAGCTTTTTCATACCGCATTAATTGATGATGCACTCTGACATACGAGGGTACAAAGAGAAATAGGGATTTACGCAAGCTTCTGAATAACAAATGACTATGAGACTGGTAGTTCGTGTAGGTAGAACATTATAGTTACATTTGTTGTACCTAGTTACATTATAAATAAATAATTATTACTTTAAATGAGAAAGTAGGTACTTTTTATATTCGTAAATAGTTAGATTAGATCTATAGACAGGTAATGCTATAGTGTGCACAACAAAAATAACAAAGTAAATCAAATAATAGCCTAATTGAGCACCGTGGCCATATATAGCACTAAAAAGCAATGTCTATTTATTTTATACTTCAAATTGATAATTCACACCTTCAATTATATTTACACATAACTTTTGCTTATAGTAAACAGTTACTAAGGTTCGAATTATCCACAAATATAATGTTTTTGGTTTATAATTCTGCATTATTTTCCTTCGAAACATACGGCAAGCGTACGAATGTGGTACAAAAACTGTAAAGGGAGATTATTAGTAAAATTGCATGTTCGAGGTTTCGAACGAGTGTCTGGCAATTAAAGGTTTGTTTGAGGCGGATGCCGGAACAAAGCAGCACGCGATCTGGCAGGAGCCTCGTCTGCCGCCTGTCGCCGCTGTTTCTACTAAAGGAACTGCCGAAAGTGACCTTGTTTTAAAAAAAACTATAGTTTTATTTCTCCACATTTTTCAAAACCATGAACTGACGAGTTAATTTTTAATCACGCACATCACAGTATAAAATGTTTGACTACCTGCCCTTTTGAAATATTACTTCCGTACCAAATGCTATCTTCAAAACGGCCCTTAGATTTGCCACCTACTGCGCGCTTTTGTTTTTTGCTGATCTTGTTTTTTCAACGTAGTTTTTTTTGTCAACAGGTCCACATAGTTTCCCGGTTCATAATGAACGGCGTGTGCGTGCGATGGCGAGGTTGGATTGATTTGGAGCGGCTGGACGGCGCCGGCTGCTTGGAATTGGATGAGGAACGCGCGGCTATTGAGGACGCGGCATTGCGCGATCAGATAGATAGGTACAACCAGCGTCTACGGGACTTTGAGGATAAGCAACGCGCGTATCGTGAGCATGGTGAGGAGTTGCGAGCGCACTCACATGTCCACGCGCAGCGTTGCCACCAAGCGCGCCAGGCTCCGCACGCCGCACACCCGGCCCACCCACACCCTTCCCACCCTGTTCACATCAAACCCCACTCTCAGGGAGCACTCATTTCATAAGCAATGACTTCTAACTTCTAAAGTTATGGTGATGATCGTCACGAAAATAATGTAAAGCGAATCCGCCATGTCTAAACGACTACTCGTCCATTCTGACGTTCACTGACGACCGCATTGTAAACCAAGGCTTTATCATCTGTCCTACAACATTAGAACTGAGCTATGTCCCAAATAATATGTAGAAATAATTCAACGCGTTCTCAAAAACTTTTGAAAAAGTAAAAAAAATAACTTACATCGCGCGATGTAGATGGACCCTCTGTCAAGAACAATTATCTTTACACGTACCACATTGTATTCATTCAAGCCATTTAGAATAAGAATAGGTTTATCTGATAAGTACTTATATAGAGACTTTTGCCCGATAACTGTCTACCATTTTTTTTTATTCAAAAATGTCGTATTTGTTCGAAAAATGTGTTGGATAAAGTGGACTAGTATCGATAATCGGAACGCAGGTAGGTTAATTTTTGAAAACTAGTTCATATATAAAAACATCTGAACTTTATTCTCATCTCAAGTTGCAATGTTAGTCTATAAAAGTATTTTTAAGCATTATCTGATTACAAATACATCACTTATTATTATTAATTAATATTGACGAGATCTTTACTTAGGCATTCGATATTCATGTTTCTATTGGGTTTTTTTACATCTAATATTATATAATTATCACAGTTTCAACAAGAAATAGTTTAGCTATCTAAATCCCGTAGCGAACAGTCTATAAGAAGCTCAACTGAATCATCAACTACCCCAGTCATAAGCGTCTTCATGATGCTGACGATAAAAATCATTGTTTTTTTGTTTAATTACCACTCCATCTCTGCAGGGCTATTTTGTAAAAACATGATTACTTATCATGTTATGGTACTGAATGCCATAATACCTACGCTTTTTATGCTGTTTAGGCACCCATACCTACGCTTCCAATACAATACCTACGCAGAAGCGTAGGTATAGGGGCATAAACTGGGCATAGTTACTATGAAAAGTGTACAGATTAGGTATTATCTATCATTAGGTATTGCATTCAACATCATAACATGATATTCATGATTTTTACAAAATAGCCCTGCTGTTATGTACGAGTATGTGAAGGTACTTACCACAATATTTAGTTATCACCTACATACCTATCAGTTTGTTTAATCACACTAACTAGATAATTGAACTGCAAACTAGTACTTAATACTAACTGGTAAAATGTAGGTATAATTAATTTGTGTAACTAGTTATACTCAATTAGTTTGAACAATTTCTGCTTATATCGTGACGCATAGAAAACTCGAATGTTTAGAATCATAATTACCCATTTCTTACATGTTATTTAATTTTAAGTTTGATATTTTTATGTGGCAAAATTATTGTGTAATAAAAATATACTTATTGTGATAGTAATGTAAATAAAATGTTTACCTCTTTTTATAAACCAAGACTAATTCATTTCTTAAAATCCCGGTTCTAACGTTTAGGAGAAAAGCCTGGAAATTATGATTACTTACGTTTTAAACTAACAAGTTTTTTTTTATTGTAAATATTATTTTTTAATAAGTTTTTACAAATTCTAGGGCTCTAGTACTCGTCAAGACAAATCAACGAGCCCAAATACGACGTAGTAAATAACTGCTTCAAAATTGAATTGCAAGATTCCACCCATAGTTACAAAGATTGCAAGTTAATAAAAGCTTGTAACAAACGAAAATGTTTCAACCAATCGAAAAGTCAAGAGACATACCCTCGTATTCAAGAACGACACTATGAGAACACGCACCCACAGTGGACGAAATCTTTTTTCATAAACATCACTTTATGTGTTGAGCGACACTAATGGCGCACGCTACCGTGTGCCTTTAGAGCTCAACTTTGGCTAGAGGCACACGACAATGTGCCTCTAGTCACACTATGCAGTGTCGCACAACACATAAAGTGATTTTTATTAAAAAAGATTTCGTCCACTGTGTGTGCGTGTTCTCATAGTGTCGTTCTTGAATACGAGGGTTAGTTTTTTAAAGATTTATAAAGGAACTATATAGTCCTACATAAATACAATTTAAATGAGGTCAATTTGGGACTATTCTCTAAAATACATACAATAATATAACATCAAAATCGGAGCGCCAGGTAAAAAGATATGCGCGGACTTACAACAAAAAATATATGCATCGAATTGAGAACCTCCTTTTTTCGTCAGTTGATATACTACGGCTGGTAGCTGGAGCCGCAGACAATATAACTGACATTGCGGACTTTCTAAATATTATGCAACAGAAATTACAAGAACAAGAACTAATAGGTAGCCTCTACGAAACTTCGTAGCATAGTGCTACGCTTTCTCCCAAATAATTAGAAAGAAATAATAAAAAGTTTCATACTTCAACAACTAAAATATTCCTTCATTGAGTTTTCAAGATTTGAGCAGATTTCGTTCTAACTTCGATCTAGTATCGGTAAAATTTCAATGGGACCATCTCGGGTACTTTGAAATCAGGCCAGCAGAGCTATATTGTAAAAAAACATGAATATCATGTTATGATGTTGAATGCAATACCTAATGTTAGAGAATACCTAATCTGTACACTTTTCATATTAACTATTCACAGTTTATGCACCTATTGTACCTATTGTATTGGAAGCGTAGGTATGGGTGCCACAGCATAAAAAGCGTAGGCATTCGGTACCTTAACATGATAATCATGTTTTTACAAAATAGCCCCACAGGCATTGATGTAGAAATTAGGGTACATAGTCGTAAGTACAAGTAAGTAGGTATATTAAAAATATGCCATCGAATTGATAACCTTATTTTTAAGTCTGTTAAAAATGATATGAAATATATAGCGGCTATCGCCGGATGTTGTGGTCTCAGATGCCGCAAACAGACTCACCACAAAAATTGTTACAATTACGAGTTACGATCAAAGTTGTAAAAGCTGAACATAAAATTTCTAACTTTGGATTAAACATTATAAACCGAACCGATGTTACTTAATCGTACCGTAACAGAGCATTCCTACACAGGTTTTGAAGCACCAACTTATTAGGTAGTAGATCTTATATAAAAATGAATCGCAAAATGTGTTGGTAAGCGCATAACTCAACAACACCTGGACCAATTTGGCCAAATCTTTTTTTAAATGTTTGTTGAATTTCAAGGATGGTTTTTACGGCGAGAAAAATTCGAATAATTGCCGGAAAAACCCTAAAAAAAGGAACGGGAACGGGAACGTTTTTAAGACAACATTTGTTAATTCTAAAGCGATACGAAGTTCGCGGGGTCAGCTTGTATTTTAATAAACTTAAAGAGCGATACACACGGCTAAGATACTATATTATTTTATCTTATGATACAATATCGTGTTTTTCTTTCTATTTGTACTTTGGAGGCTATGTCGTATAACTCCTGGTCGAATTTCAATACTTTTTTTTAGTTATTTTGTAGTATAAAGAATGACTTCGACCTAATAATTATAAATTTCATCTGAGAGATTCAGAGTGCTTTCCATAAATCTTAAAAAACCATCTGCTACTTCATTATAATTTCACAATCTGTCGAAACAATTTTCGTACGATCACAAACAAACCTTCATTTTGTATTTTCCGTGAATATCATCAACAAGGCTTCGACGCAGTGAAGTGTGTAACAGGGGGTGGGAACCCTCCATCAACTACACGCTAGTAAAATTAAATGTGAAATGAATTTGAGAAAATGAAGTTTGACAAGTTTCGATTCAAATTTTAATGTTTGCATGACCTGAATATACTTACATAATTGTTCCTGGGCTGAGTGTTGTTGTACCCTGGTACTCTTACTACCTAACTACCGCTTGCTTTCAATTTGAGAGAAAGGAATCGTGGTCTACCAATTTTTTAATTTTATTTTAAAGAATAATTACTGGATTGATTTGTGGGTAGGTATAGGTACTTACTTCGTTCTTCGTTATAAACTGTCGAAATGAACGCACGCGCTGCGCACCTGTGCCCTTTGCCGCCCTCACACGCCCTCATTATACGCAATTTACCCGAAAGGAAACGTTCAAATTCATGCTCGATGGACACGCTGATGATTACTGCTTTTTAAATAGCGTTGTTAACTTTATAAGCTCAAATTATCTGCCAATATAATTGGTGCTTATTAAATCACCCTAATATCAGATCATAAATTCTCTTGAGTTATTTTGGACATTCATTGAAAAATTTACGGAAAATATTAAAGGAACTTTGCTTTACGGCTAATCAGAATGGTTTAGTTGAATTGAACTATTTCTAAAATCAACAACGAATACATCCGATATATCTAAGTATATCATTAAATTAGATTCAACGCTCATTTTACACACGTCGATTCATAAATCACTGACCTTGTAACATAGGTAGGTACCTACTGCTAGGAAACTGCTACCTACTCGAACAAAGCCTTGCAAAAAACACATATTTCTCCTAATCTGATAACGAGGATATTTCTAAGCGGAACTGAGGATAACGATGTCATGCGATGCCAGCAGGTCGATGTTATCTACCTTTTATTGTGACGTACGGCACCTTAACGGTCAAAATTGAGCAGGTACCTTTATTGGACATCATCTGATCGATGCCACAAAAAACTTTTACAATGCATAAATCGGAGAAGGCTATCCAGGATCCAGTGCACAATGAACCCGTGATTTATCGGAGCATTCTTTTTGCGCAAAAAGCCCAGGTCAGTGTAGGAGCGAAGCACCAAAAGGGCATTTCGTGTAATCCGCGCAAAGCGTGGGAACGAATGCATCATACCTACTTACATCCTACACTACACATCTACCTACCTACTTACGTTATAAAACGAGTTTTAGGTAGGTCCAGTTTTTTTTGTAATTCTTATTTAGTTTATTTATTATTTTTTTATCTAACAGCACACATAATATACATTAATTAACATTTATAGAAAGTATTATAAAATATGAGCCAAATACAGACATGCACATGCACAGCATTATTTTAAATTATAGTTAATTTGTTGTGTATAGGGAGATGAATGCAAAATTTTATCTTGATTAGTAAAATTAAGGACAAACGTTTTAAGATATGACCTACAGCTAGTGGAAAGGCATGGTATATAAGTACCAGCATGCATAGGTAGGTATTTCCTATTCCTACACTGACCCGCTTCACCCGCGACAGTCATTTAAATAATCAAGCTATTATAACAATGTTTGGAATATATTGGAGTCATAATGTACTTACATAAGCAGGCAGTAGTAAGTACCTAGGTAGGCCACCTCCTGTGAAAATAATAGTTTATGCAGATACACAGCAAATGTAAGTAACAATTTGAGAACTCCTTCTGAAATTGTAGCCAGTAGGTAAACATTTGAGACATCGGAAAGACGGTACGCAAAGAAAGTAGTTTTATACTAGTCCATCTCGGAGTCATAAGGTTTCCCTGAGACACGTGAGCTGCGTCTCGTATGCTCGTATCACACTTGACTGCACTAGACGCATGCGTGCGGCTTCCCTCCCGTCAACTCAGATCTAACCACAAGATTCAATACTTACAAACTCAACCATTTAAAAAAAAAACCAAGAATTTTAATCTAAATAAAACTGGCCAAGTTTTGTGTAACCACGAATGGTAAGACCTAAAGCAGGAGATGCGTAATATTAATATTCAGTTTATCTTCTATGCCCATGCAGGATGTGGGGCCCAACCCAAGAGATGAAGAGATCTAATATTAATCTTCTGTTTATCTTTCGTCGATGCCCTTAAAATTATGCCAATTAATTAAACTGAAAAAAGCATAAAATCCATAAATGTAGTTACCATTGCCATCGTATCAACATCAACACGAAGCTGTTTGTTTATACAGGGAGGACTAAATTACTCGACTGCAGATACATACATCAAATGTTTTGAGTTTTATGGGCAGAGCAGCGAGCGGCACTTTGATACCGAGTAGCGCCATTACATCCATATGTTTCCTCGAATTAACGTCTGTTTTCTACGAAGAAAACGGCTGTCATAAAACTCGTTATAGACACACCCTACATAAAACATAATTATCTGTTTGTATGTAATAAAATAATTTAATAGATTTTTCATCATCGCATGGCGTTTTTAATAATAAGTAAATTAGATAGGTACCTACCTACCTAGTCAGATATAAAATAAACTTTAATTCCTAGTTAGTGGAATAAGAACTCAAATGAAATAGAAATAGTTATATAGATAAGTACAATACGAAGTAGACGATTACTTTCATAGAGAAAAATAATTAAATTATATGACAGGTAGGTACCTACTGCATAGAGGGAAGATAATCCTGCGACACGTGTGGGATAATCCTAGCTAATTGAGAGCGTACGCCGCTGATCCCGAGATCATCAGGTGCTCAGCTCAGCGCTCATCCCACCCTGCGCCCCTTCAGTATAGATTCAATACTGTGCAAATTATGTAGGTACCTACGTACGACATCAACATTTACGTCTATGAAATTTTCTTTATTTTGCGGCTATAGGCAGTGCCTAGCGGTCACCCATTCAATATTTGACTGTTGCAACGATGTTATTATTGATCTATCTATTGTTATTATCAAGGACTAGACGAGCCATACCATACCTACCTATTCGTTTCCTTGTGGTACAAAAGTGCTAAATACTAATTATTGATGGTGAAGAATACCATGAATTCGTTGTCTTGTGATGTGAACTGCGTAAATCTTTTTTAATCCATCGTGCGTTCTTCCAAAGTTCCAAAACTTATAAGAATACTAGCGCCATCTAGCGATGAGTAGCATTTTATTTAGTTATATTTAGCCACAGACAAAATATAGGTGAGATCTGTGAATACCAATTCGCGTAATTTTTTGCCTTTTTCCAGATTATAAAAAGTCTTGAGGTAAAATCACTCAACCTACGCTGCCCTCCATTTTACATTAAAGAACATTTAAAAAACTAATTGTTATACATAGTATGATTGTTTATTGACTATAACTTGAAACCATGCTAGAGCATGAGTAGGTGAACTAATTCCGATTTGCTTCCTTCTTGTTGGCTAAGGCTAACTGACTTTGACAGATAATTGATTGATTGAAAGAATTACAGCTGTTAGATGTTTACAACCAAATATTTTTCGTAATAATCGTATTTCTAATAAAACGCGAGTGCCTACCTATATATCAAGTGAAAGAAAGAATGTTTAATAAATAAATACATTTAACTGAGCAAAATGAGTGACGAAAACACAAGTAATGTTAAAGAATCGAGGGAAATGTATGACATGTACCACCAAGAGTACATTATTATGGCAGAGTAGTAAGTACCTATAGACAAATAAAAAAGATTTTAATAAATGTGTATATTCTCTACTGTGTGAAGTATCTAATAACTAGATTACACAAGATACACTTCATTAAAAATCCTAGGTTGTGAAATTAGGCTACACACTAAAATCACTTTTCATTTTGTAGCCGAATGTTACAAACAGAAAATTTGGAAGGAATCTATGTGATACCAGCCTATGAAAACTCATTTTGTAAGTAATTTAGTTTCTACTGTAAGTATTAACCGCCTCATTGGTACCTGCATTGGCTACTTATTATTGGCAAGGTAGTTTGAATGCTGTAAAACTGTATCTTTGAACATATATTTTTATAATTTGCAGTGTGGTATGGCGTAATATTTGTTAGATCTGGCTTTTATGAAGGTGGTGTATTCAGATTCACATTGACACTGCCTGAAAAGTTTCCAGATGATGAAGTGCCAGTAAGTTGTTCAATATCTTTTTTAACTATACTATTGGTTTCTTGAAAACTGTTGTTGTTGAAACTAATTTATTTACATTTTACAGGTTCTTACATTCACATCTCATGTTTACCACCCAGCCATAGATAGTAACACTGGTGTCTTCAACCTGAGTCAAATTTTCCCTCAATGGGATAGAAAAAAAGACCATGTTTGGCAGATATTCAAGTATTTGCTGTGTGTCTTTCATAATGTGAATGTTAAAGTGCCTGTCAATGAGGAAGCTTCAACAGCGTAAGTTCAATAACTTAACCATAGATCATTGATTGTGATGATCTGTTAATGCTTGAAAAATACTGTTTCAGATTTAAAACAAACAAAAAGATATTCATGGACAAAGTCAGAGAGTGTATTGTAGCCAGCATTGATCATGTGTACGATGACCCACCAACCGAAGACAAACACTACATAACTTTCATGCCTTACGATCCCAATATACATGATGCAGCAAAAGAAATGATGCTCAAACCACCAAAGCCAAATGAGGGCATGAACCAAGGAATTTCCTGGATACAACAAGGATCTTTCCAACCATTCTCTAAAGAAGAAACATAAAGTAATATCTGATCATTTAATCTAATATTAAATCATATCTACTTATATTTAAGCATAAATATAATATTCAATTTATACATAAAGATATCTTTAGATAGATTTATGAAAGTACAAAATGTATATTGATGACAGTGAACAAGCTAACTAGTATTACTTACATAAATATTTGTTTTGGCCATATTTACACATTTAGGTAGATTATTAATAATAATTTGACTAATATTACTATAGTACCTATGTATAACTTTAACTATGAATAAAACGCTTATGTAGCAACAGTATTTATTTTTAAATTGAATTGTTCCACTTTGTTGCTAAACCAAAACTGGTCTAGTTCATATCTTTCGTTTTTCCAATTGAAATGTGTTGGTCCTTCCAGCTTTGCATTGTTAAATTCAAAACTCTTACTTAACTCTATAGCAAGTTTAGACTTCACGAGACCTACTCCTCCATATTTGTCATCTGCAGGGTGATACACTCTTCCTGTCACAGGTAACATATAAATTTTGCCAGGCATAAACTTTGTGGTTAGTAGATCTCCTGCATATCCAAAACTTAGACAATCTGCTTCATTTTTTATCATAATGTTTGTATAAACAATTGGAACATCATCACACCTAATAAAATTCCTCTCTCTGCCACATAAAGACATGAATGGAAACTCTTCTTGGTACCTTCCGGTAGCGTTAAGGCGAATTCTCTTAAAAAAGAAATCCAGAAACTTTTTTTCTTTGAAGCACGAGGTAAAGTTTTTCCTTTTAGAATCATCTAAAAACAACTGTAAACATGTTGGCATTAGAAGGCAATATGTGTACTGACCTTGCATTAAAAAGCAATGCTTAATAGTCAGGTAGGTAGGTACCTACCGTAAAGCTTGGAGAAAACTAAGTAGGTAGGTTCTTATCAATAAGATAGCATAATCAATATTAATAGAGTAAGTAAAATAAATAGTTTAAGATACCTCCGGTAGCCAATATAAGTTGAACCTTACAAGAACTGTTAGGCACACCTAGGTACCTAGGTTTTGCTAGATAGGTACCTACCTAGATAAACAAACTAAAATAGGTGGGTAGAACACAGCTAGATACTAAATAAAAAAAGCAATATAGGTACACCTAGCTACTTACCATCCCTTGATGATCTATGTAGTAAAAATATTCTCTAATTTTTGGTTCTGGTTCTTGTCCTTGAACATAATGCAACTGTCTAGCAAACAATTTGGGCCTATCTTTAATGCTCATAAACATAAAACGCAATTTTAACATTTTATGTAACAACGCAAATTTTATAAACAAGTGCACACAGTGTAGCTAAGCTAAGGGCTGTTTTTAATAAATACTTTAAACTATGTAAATAAGATGCTATGTAGAATGAATGTAGAAATGTACTCTGCTCTTTGCACTACTTTTATTAAAATGTACAGTACACACATTTATTTATATCTATTTTTAGGGTTTCGTAGTCTACAAGAAACTTTTATAGTTTCGCCATGTCCGTCCGTCGTGCTTAACTCAGAGACTCCCTAGAAGCTGTAATTTGGCATGAATAAACATAATAATAATAATTACGCTGACAAAGTACCTAAATGAAATCTTGAAAAACATTTACCATACCTACTTTAAAAAGCTTATTTTATTCACGCAAAACAGTGAATAAAAAGGCCTTTTATTCACTGTTTTGTTTTTGTTCACTATTTTGGTGTTTGAATTTGGAACACAAAATATATCCGGTCTCTATTTCAATGCTTTGAAATTTCAATGCTTTCAATGCTTTCTAATGATTGAATCACTCGCTGCGCTCGTGATTCAATCATTAGAATCCTTCACTTGCTCGTGACTCATCTACGGCTCTCACTTTAAATCCGTCCTTTATTCACTAGTTGCATAATATACTATTTTAAGGGTTAACTTACCTACTTTACCTAAATGTAAAGTTGGGATGTTTTTTTATTTCTCGCGCATCCATCATCATTTTTTATTTCTCGTGTCGTTGGATAGCTATTTACAAAATGATAAGCGTTTGTGAAGATAATGTTTCGATTATGGGATCCGTTTGTAAAATAATAAGCTTCAAAGTGCTATTTTTTGTTAGAGTTAAGTGTGTCCCACCCCCTACCAGCTAAATTATTGATTTAGGAGATGTAAAAAAATTCACGGTAGTAGTACTTGTAATTAATATAAAAGGAAATTATGGATGGTACGGAACCCTTCGTGCTCGAGTCTGACTCGCACTTTACCAGTTTTTTTTCTCTAAACTAGTAAACAGTTCTTGACGTTAGATTGTTATGACAGTGACATTGTTCATCAGTTGAACAGAACAGCCAGCTGTCTATTGAATGAAAGTTGAATGAAGGGAAACTATACATTATTTTTATTTTCTGTTTAGTTTGTTTCACTTTCATCCACAACAACCAAGATCAAATTGAATCCAAAAACATTATAAAAAATATAAGTTGACTTCCACTCAAATCAAACCGTATAAAAACAAAGAAATATATCTTGTTCAATAATAATTTAATGTATGTTTAAATATAAACAAAACTTGTGTTAGTTGAAATCCTTCACCAGTGTACATTGCTTTACCATACATGGAATAAAATATCAGAACTGGAACCCACAATGGACAACATTCGAAGATCATGGAAATTACGTATGTTTATTCTTGACCTCGCATGAGAACCTTGAAATAAATTTCAAGTATAGTAGTAAGTCTATAAATGGTTAAATCTATGTACCTTCATTACAGAGGAATTTGTTGCCCACAAGGCAAATGTCAACTGTTTGGCCATGGGTCACAAGTCAAACCAAGTTTTGGCCACAGGAGGAGATGATAAAAAGGTTAACTTATGGGCTATTGGACGACAGAGCTGCCTTATGGTTGGTATATTTTGATACCTTTATTCGGATTATACAGACAACACTTACCCTAGATTACTATTTACTTATCAAAAATATGAATATTTTTGTAGAAAAGAACCTATCTGTATACCTACTGATTTATTTTTAATGAACTGCTTTACAGAGTTTAAGTGGACACACCACCCCGGTAGAATGTGTTTGTTTTGGTCATTCTGAGGATTTAGTATGTGCTGGCTCACAGACAGGGGCTTTAAAAATTTGGGACTTGGAAGCAGCAAAACTATTAAGAACATTCACTGGGCACAAGGGGGCTATAAAATGCATGGACTTTCACCCATATGGTGACTATTTGACTACCGGTTCTTGTGACAGCACTGTTAAATTGTGGGACACAAGAAAAAGAGGATGTATTGTGACATATTCAAGCCATAGACTTGCTGTAAATAGTCTTCAGTTCAGTCCTGATGGCCAATGGATTGCTTCTGCATGTGATGATGGTAAGAAATCCTTGAAATTAAGTTCTTAGCAATTTATGTTCAAAATGTATTTATATTTCAATAAAATCACATGGATCACTTTGAAATGTCTTAGAGTTAGGTGAAGCTACGCCTGTTCCTCGCGACCAGGCCTAAAAGTATCAGACAACAATTTTTTTTTTAATTATCCTTTCCATAATATTATGTAGAGAGCTTCAGTGTAGTGCCGATCAAAAGAAATATTATTAAAAGTACTTACTAACCGTGAAGGTTGCATACCATAAGATGAGTCTCATTGCAGGTATAGTGAAAGTGTGGGATGTACGAGTGGGTAAAGTGTTGCAAGAGTTTGTAGAGCACACATCAGCAGTCACATGTGTCAAGTTCCATCCTCATGAGTTCCTGCTTGCTAGCTGTGGCACGGACAGAACAGTTAACTTCTGGGATATGGAGAAATTCCAACTAGTTTCCAAGTTTGATAAGGAAAATACTTCTATCAGGTATGTAACTAAATTCTTATTAGAATGGGCTATGACTCAAGTTGAAGTTAATAGGTCAAAAATCAAAAGGATTATTTTGAAAAATCTTGTACATTGAGGAATATTGAGCCTAAAAGAATCAGGCAACAAGCTTAGTGCTTCTTTTCCTAAATGCTTTGTAGAGCTCAGAAGGTATTAATGAAAAATGACAAAAAGTTACCAATCCCAATCTTAATTAAAATATTGTTACAAATAGATTAGAAAGATTGTGAATTTTCCAATATTACAAATGATGCTATATGTGTGCAAATATTTTAGGCACATGGTGTTCAGTGATGATGGCGCAACATTGCTTGGATGTGCCAATGATGGACTTCATGTTATTGGCTGGGAGCCTGCCAGAGTACTAGACACTGTTCCAGGACACTGGGGTCACATCCATGACTTAACTGTAGCTCAGACACAACTAGTGAGTACACTACATACATGCTACTACTACAACACTACTACAGGCTTACTGCAGGCTAGAGTCTTGTCTGCTTGAGTATGAAGCAAATATAAACAAAGTATCAAAAATACACACAATGGTATAGTATTCTGTCCACATTGACAGTTTTAAAACTTAGGATAGATAAGGGATACCCCACACTCTCTGCTGCCGGCTGCTCTATTAAACATTTTTCTATTTTACACATTCAAGTGTCATATTAGTCAACACCAATTTAAATGTTGACTAAAAGCTGGATGTTACTAAATCACACTAAGTATGTAAATAAGTGTATTTATTAATTTTTATAAGCGGCGATGGGCTTGCAAAATGTCACATATGAAATGCTAACAACTGCAAAATGTGGGCATGTGCTAAATATAACGTCTCTGACTACCCCCAGTAGACATCTTCAAAGGATCTAAGCGTTTGGAGATCTGAGAGGATGTCTACCGTACTTGGGGATTACAGTCGTGATCCTATTACATTTCATTATTTTTTTTATGATTTCAGATTGCTGGTTCTTTCCACTCAACTTATGTGGTGTTATCAGTAGTTGATCTCAATAAGGTACATCCGTTTGGGGGGCCGCCGCCAATGTCGCCGCCAGTCGTCAGAGATCTCTCGCCATTCCAGAAAGGACATTCGGTCCGTAAAAGCTTCTCAAAAGAAAAGCCTCCTAAAGAAGGTAATGATTATTTTTAATCTATATTGAATACTTTACCTTTCTGGTTAAGACACAGTTTTACGGTTATTACTTTTTACTATTTAGCATCGTAAACTTAGGACATAGGTCAATGGACAGGACAGTCTGTATATCATTGGTTAGTAGTATAAGGTACTGCTAAGTATCAGGTACTTAGCAGTACCTTATATACTGCAAATAATATATGCAAAATAATCTATACACCTCACTAGCAACGCCTCTGTGTGTAATTTAAGTATAGAATTCACTCACGGTTCATCGCGATGATAAACAGCATAAAGCGTTATGGAGTAAAATAACTTGAAAATAAATAATTATTTATTAAAAAACCCATATTAAAAATAATCTATTTTTGAACGCCAGTCACGTGACACAAAACGGTCAGGATTGGTCGAATCGACGATGACGTAACATGCTTGTCAATATGTCATCGCCTGCCTTGAAAAACTTGACGTTTGTTTATTTGTTGACAAGCATGTAACTTCACAGAAACTAGTGCGACGCCATTTGCCTAGGAAGCGTTTTTGCGGGTTATTTAAATTGTCAATATTTAATTTACATTTTTAGGGCCAATACTTAACAGAATTGAAAATAATATTTTTTATGGGTTCCACAGTCACTACTGAATAATCTAGACTGGTTTTCAAAATCTTGTCAAATAGCCCATTCATTTATTTTGTTAAACATTTCAGTTTTGCACCGACCAACGCTCCTTGACGAAAAGACGGCCGAAGAATCAACATCTGGAACGGAGGCGGATGAGGACTCAGGTGCCATTATATCAAATTTTAATGACTACACAGAAATATTCCGTCCATCTAGAGCATGTGAGTAGTTTGAAAATCCCATGTATAAACATTCTCTCGTATTTAAAAAATGAGTGTTACTCAATTACAAAAAATTGTTTGAAAAATTACAGTAAATCGTACACCGCCGCCAGCCACTAGCTTGTCTTCTGAAGATTTTTCCCTCTCAGGTATATTATGGACTTTCCCCCTTTGTCTTCCACCTTCAATTAACTTCCAAATGGCGAGACATAACGCCACCAAGCTCCGTTTGCGCGCGGCTCACCTAATTTTCTTTCACTTTTCTCATTCCTCACAATAACACTTTTTCAAACTAAAACATGCTTTTCCTTCCACATATTTCCAAACAATAACAAAAAAAATATTAATCAATTCATGATTTATTCATACATACTTATGGGATTGGGTATTTTGTACTTTTAAAGCGCAGAATAATCCACCAAACTCAGATTTATGATTTTAAATAGAAGTACGGCTAATTATCATGTTTCACGTTGTATTGTTGACATTTCGAGATAATTCAAATGCTCATCATGAGCATCGGCCGCATTGTACATATATTCGTCGATCTCATGATGAAGAGCATCTAAATTGTCTGGAAATGTCAGCAATACAAAATAAATAAAAATAAAGCGGCGATGGGCTTGCAACCTGTCACGTATAGAATGCTAACTACTGCAAAATGTGGGCATGTGCCAAATATAATGTTTGGACGTGCCTCTGACTACCATTAGACATCTTCAAAGGATCTAAGCGTCTAGAGATCTGAGAGGATGTCTAGATGTCTACCGTATTTGGGGATTACAGTCGTGATCCAATTTTTTTATTTTTTTATAAAATAATTCATGGTAATTAGCCGTATTTCTAGTTAAAATGATTAACCGCGATAGTTTTAATTCAACTATAAGATATTATTTTCAAGTTCAAGAGCCTATGGAAAAGGTTGAACCTGCGGTGAGTACGTCTCTTCGAGATCTCATGTTGGACCAACAGCAGCAGCAAGTGACGAGGCCACAGCCGCAGCCTTCGCCGCCGCAACGGCAACGCCCTGAATACTCCAGAATACCCACATCGACCAAGGAACATTACAATTCCGTTGAAAAGAAAACTGAATCATTTACAAGTAAGGGTCGTCTGAGAATCCTCAGTTTAAGTGAACGGCAGGCTTATTCCGTAAAAGTATCATACACTAATGATTCTATAATAGTTACTATGATAGTGGTATTCTCCAAATTCGATCAAGGTTTTGATGAAAAACGAAGATCGATTCGACCAATCACAAATATTTGACCCAAAAATTTCGAGCGCTGTGATTGGTCCACTACGCGTCAGTGAAAACTCACCCTAAGCCTGCAGGTCCCCCTATGAATCATTAGTACTTATTTACTTCTAATTATAATTGTACTAGCTTTCACCCACGTCTATAATTATTGCGTACCGGGATAAAACGTATCCTATGTTGTAATACCTTGGTTATAATTTATGTGCACATCTATTTTAATAGTTATCAGAATAATATATTGTAAAAATACATACTGCGTAGCTAACAGGGTAAAAAACAGCTTATGCTTATTATTTCGCAATTCCGAAAGCTCATTATTGCTTTTCATTGCTAACAGTGGTGGCGGACAATAAAGAGGACGCTATGTTTACCGCAGCGCAACCGGCCATAAGGGACTACGCTGCCAGCTCGCTTAACCGACATAATTCTTACAAGGAAACTAAATCTACAACTGACTTATGTAAGTCTAAACTTTATATCTACCCTTTATGCACCTTACTTTCTAATTACTTTTATTTATTAAAATAGACTGCCAACAGATGTTTAAGGTTATGTGGTATGTGATCAATTCCGATACAATAACCAATTACAGGCAATCACAACATTGACAAATTTATGAATTACTAATGAGATCAAAAAATTCTTAATTAAGTTTTACCATATTAATAAAATAGAAAATTTTATATCTCTATTTATAAAAATCAATAATTGCTGTTCGTTAGTCTCGCTAAAACTCGAGAATGGCTGAACGGATTTATCTTATCTTGGTCTTGAAATGTTCGTGGAGGTCTAGGGAAGGTTTAAAAGGTGAGAAAAATGCGAATAATTGCCGGGAAAACCCTAAAAACAGCCCTTTTCTTCTTCCCATACAAAATAAAAAACGTAGAGTCAATTTGAGCTTTTTTGCTATTGTATAAAGTTCACTGTTGTCTAAGCAATGTAGGTGTGTTCCTAAGAACGGGAACGGGAATTTCAAACAACTTTTGTCAGTTGCGATACAATGTTCGCGGGGTCAGCTTGTCTATAATATAAAAATGAATCGCAAAATGTGTTGGTAAGCTCATAACTCAACAACGCCTGGACAAATGTGGCCAATTCTTTTTTTTAAATGTTCGTTGAAGTTCAAGGATGGTTTTTACGGCGAGAAAAATTCGAATAATTGCCGGAAAACCCCTAAAAACAGCCCTTTTCTTTTTATGTATTTTCAAGCTTCTTCCAAATCTGGTTAGTTTTTACTTACGCTTTGACCGTGATTGAAGCACAAACATCCTCAAAAACTTTCGGATTTATATTTATATGACATATTTTGACAAGACATTTGCTCTTTTTCAGCTACTAGTAATCTCCGACAAAGTAACAGTGAAATCTCCCTAGGACCGCCATCGCTGGGACCAAGGTCTTTATCGTTCACAAGGACTCCTGAGAGCGCTAGGTAACTAAAAACTGCTTTTATATCTTAAATCCTAAGCCTAAGCCTGTTGTTGACTGCGACCTTTTGGTACGGAACCCTAAAAAGCAGCTATAGACCATTTAAACGTTGTACCGTAGTTGTCTACAAATTTCTCTATTAAATCAAACATTATTTATTATGTGGGTTGAAAATTGTACCTATTAGGTTTTATAGAAGGTTCTTTGTAAAGTTTATGCGAAGTATCTGTACGCACATTCGCAGTGATGAACTAACTTCGCCTATAGTCCAGTCGCATCTGTCGATATAGATAAACAACAAAATCACTACATAGTATAAAGCAAAGTCGCTTCCGGCTTCCCGCTTCCCGCGTCTGTATGTATGTATGCTTATATCTTTAAAGCTACACAACGGATTTTGATGCGGTTTTTTTTAATAGATAGAGTGATTCAAGAGGAAGGTTTATATGTATAATACATGCATAATATAGTAGAAAAACACTGATAATTTTAGAGGTTTCTAATGTGATGTCGTAAATAAACACATTTTTTTTTTTCTACAATAAAGTCCGCGATGGTATTAGAAATGTCTTACGCACAGCGAAGCGGGCACAGGTCAGCTAGTCAAAAATAAATTTAACTTGGGTATCTAAATATTTTTCAGGCGAAGAGTAGAAAGTGTTCGTGACAACGTGACAGTAAACCGCAGTGTGGACGCGGCTGAACCAGAGCCTGAGTTCGTTCCCTGTTTGACTGACAGGCCTGTTGGGTTGGATCTTGACGAATTTTTACCTGTAAGTTTACTATAATATAACTAAACTAGGTGGACTAGGAACTGATCAGCAGATGAGAGCATCTCATAAGTAGGGAGATTATATTTATCACAAGTAATATTTTAGTGTTGTGGGGCAAAGCGATATCGGATCTATCTTAAACGAGTCCCAAAAAAATATGAAAGTTTAAGCCCAGAAGATGTAACTTTTAGTCAGAGGGTACTCGGATCACCCCTCCTGTATAGTCATCTTCTTAAAAAGATTCTTTATGAATGGGTGTTCTAACAGCAGATGTTTAGACGTTTCTCAGCTGTTCACGAAAACATAAAATTGCAACTAGAAATACGTCTAATTACCACGTTTTTCCTTGTATTGCTGACGTTTCGAAACAATTCAGATGCTAGCTGTATTTCTAGTTATTAAAGTGATTAACAACCACAATTGTTTTAATTCTATACATACTGACTGGCCTTACAGCTTAGTTAGTGGTAATTCTTCCTTCTGCGTTGTAGGTTGTGGGTTCGATTCCCACCCGGGATAAACATAGTATAAGTAATGTATTAACAAAAAAAAGTAAGTATTTTATCAGTTATCTGGTTTTCATAGTATAAGCTTTGCATAGAGTTTGGGGCTAGATGGCACTGCGTGTAAAAGTCCACCAATGTTTATTATTTATTTATTTATAATCAGTTTCGTTTGGTTACAGCGTGGTGCGCTAACAGGAGCTATGTCGCGACGCGGTGGGCGTGGTGTGAGCGCCGAACCCAGTGAGCAAGAAGTACTGGGAGTGATGATGCGAGGACACGACTCTATGATGGCTGTCCTTACTGCGAGACTGAGGGTTCTGCATGTAAGTATAATGTAAAAATAACTAACTTTTACCCGTGACTTTGTCCGCGTAGATTAAGAAAATCAATGTTTGACAACTTTATCGTAATACATTGAAATTCCTGATTATCAAGAGTCAAAGTAGCCTATGTCTGTCTCAATACTTTAAAATATTTCTATATGAAATTTCATCATAGTCGGCCAGCGCTTTGGCCGTGATAGCGTCACAGACAGGTAGACAAACAAACAGAGTATAATATGAGTATAGATTTCATGTAAGTAACCATGTATATAGAAATATCCGTACAGCCAACTCAGTCCTGGTTGATGAAAACTGCATCGAAAATAAATCAACAAGAACAAATTGGAAGACATCGCGTTGAGCGATAAGGTCGCCCAATACAGAACATAATCATCAATCCATCTGTTTTCTTTGAGAACAATAAAATGCTATGCTGCATTTTAAAGCGTTAACAAGTCACCGGGGTATTTGTAATCCAAAATATGTTCTTGTTCCATAAGTTGCTCAAAGACTTGATAAAATATTTAACGGTATTATTATGCTTAGATGTTTGTTATGATATTGCCATTAAATTTTCAGATATTCCATTCAGTAAAAATGAACAAAAACCTCAAAACCGCCTTGGAGTCTGTGATTGAGCTAGAGGACACATCTGTTGTACTTGATATTCTCAATGTGATGGCACATAAACCGTAAGTACTTAATGTTTTAAAGTTTATTTTGAAATTGACTACAATTCGTAGTGACAGTTACAAATAGTTTACTGTTCTTTTACAGGTCGCTGTGGAACTTGGATATCTGTTTATTAATGCTTCCGAAAATATATGAATTGTTGCAGAGTAAATATGAATCGTAAGTTAATTTATTAGAATTTATATTAGATTGCTAGTGGAAACCCCCTGTTCACATGGAGTTATTTTTAAACAGACTTTTACGCCCGCTGCACTATCTTATGGGTTGAATTTCGGGAATTTCTTTATTACTGCATCCCTACATACCAAAAGTAATACACCTACCAAATTTCAAGTTTCTAGGTTTAGGCTGTGCGTTGATATATCAGTCAATCATTATTGTATTACATTTTTATGGATTGTGCTGTATTGTTCAAAAATTACATAATCTTTTTGTTGTAGGTATATGCAATGCGGCTGCAATGCGCTAAGACTGATAGTACGCAACTTCTCGTCCGTAGTGCGCGCGAATGTGAGTGCGCCCGTACGCACACTCGGCGTGGACATCCCACGTGAGGAGAGGTACGCAAAGTGCGTACAAATCCACAGGCTGCTAATCGACGTACGCGCATTCCTTCTCAAACGACAAACACTCCAAGGAAGACTCGGCGCCGCCTTCCGTGATCTCCACAATCTAATGCAGCAAGGCCTGGACTGACCAACTAAAGTCATTAATTTCGTACTTAAAATTAACAATTATTATATAGGAAAAAGTTATTTGTAGAGAACTGATAAATTATTTAACATTTCATTAATATTTTTATACACAACTAGCAATCAAATTGATTATGTTTCACCAATCTCACATTTTATTTGTGAAATAAGTAATGTTTAGATTTATTAACAAAATATAAGATTTTAAAATGTTTTTGACTGATTTTATAATTACCTTTCTTCACTTCTTAACATAGCCATTTGATGATTATCAAATGGCTAGGTTTTCAGATGAGAATTATTATTGAAAACATATATCATAATCCCCTACAGAAGACTGCTATGAAAGAACTACATGCTCTTCAAATAATAAAAAAACTGTTTTGGTTATATATATTGAACTTTATTTACATTGTGAGTTTAAAATCACAAAATGTAACAACATAATAATAAAGGAGAGCAGAGTACTGCACCTTAACATTTTGTTTTGTTAATATATTAAAAAGCCTACTAAAGGTTATTGCTCAACACACCTATTGGTAAAGTTTCTGAAGCTAGGAATTTAGCAACAGCCAACAATTGAGACAACGAGTAGACCAGAGATTTCACAATAGTTTTTAACAGTCACCTACTGAAGAAATATGATACCCAAGTTTCCGAAAAATTTTTATTATGCTGAAATCTCAATTGTAATATTTTTTTATTATCACACCGACAGTCACATGCTAGATCTCCCATTGATATTCCCTGTATTGTATGTATAAAAAACCATGACACACAACACCGGAAGCTCAAACAAATACTTGCAGAAAATGCAAACATTTTTCCTGCTACTGCAATCGAACCTGTGTTACAGTCGATGTGACACTTACTGGCCACGCCAACACAGTTGTTGGAAAAATGAGCTGAAATATATTTAAATATTCTTAAAAATAACATAATAAAACTAATTGGCACCACAAAATATTAGAATGAATGGTTTTTCATGTGTCCCACTAATGCCTCTTCTTCTTTATAGTGACAGTACTGGGACTGCTATTTGGCCTTTTCCTCTGGTTGAATGCTTCCATTTTCTTCGCTAAAATTTCATCCGAAACATCTTTTTGCATGTCCTCTTCTGGAATAAGAGGTTGGTTTTCTAGCTCCATAAGCCTTTCTATGTCAGGGTTCATGCCTTTGAAGGAGAGTCTACCCTCCATCAAGTCATCGCAGTATATAAAGCTGGATTCTGATATGTAATTGCAACCAGAAGCACCGCGCATTTCATTTGTAATTATGTCGGAATACAAATTGCCATGATCTTCTATATTTTCTAATTCCTTCTGTATGCGTTCCTTAGTTTTCCTCATGAATTTCATGTCTAAAACAGATTTTGGAAGTTGGGGCTTTCTATTAGCCATTGTGTATGAATAATAATTTAACTGTTAGATCAAAAAATTTGATATATAATTTGTAACCTCAATTTTTGTTTTGGTTTTGTAGAAATAGAAACGAAACGAATGAACTCAGTTGAGCAGAAAATTGTCATAGGCAACATCTGACAGATGACGTATTCTCGCATACATGCGAATTTTAGTTTTTCTGACAATGGAGTCCTCGTGTAGTCTGCACCTTCATGGACCTTCATTGTCACTGTCATGGAGTATGACAATTCTGTTTCTGACATACAAATAACCTAAAAAAATAAACAAATCAGCGGTGGAGGTTACATGTTAATATTTACAAAAATATCGCTAAAAGGCCAATTGTGTGTCGAGTGAAATGTTTTTTGTTCAGATATAGCCAAAATGCAAGTTTCTGAAATTGATAATGTTAAAATATACAACCTTAGTGTTGGTAAATCACTTCCAGACGTAAGTTCCACATACCTTATAACCTCAAACTAGGTTTTGTTATTTAAATATAATATTTTCGATGCGTAATAATTTATAATTGTAATGTATAGCTAATGTTTCCATTACCAAATTTCAGTGGCTTACAGAGAGAAAGAAAAGAGCTCTACTAAAAAAGAATGTTGACTTGCGAAGAAGAATAGAACTCATTCAAGAGTTTGATATGCCAGGAGTTAGTACCAGTCTACGTGTTTCAAAAGATGGACAGTACATCATGGCCACAGGCATTTACAAACCTAGACTCAAATGTTTTGATGTTAATAATTTATCCCTAAAGTTTGAGCGATGCTTGGATTCAGAAGTTGTTACATTTGAAATATTAAGTGAAGACTATTCAAAGGTATATTTTTATTCCTTCCATTTCCTCATTATGTGATATACCTTAAAATTATGATTTTATACAATTTAAACTGTTCTTTCTTTCAGATTGTTTTCTTACAATGTGATCGCTATGTAGAGTTCCACGTTGGTCACGGGCGACATTACCGACTTCGAGTGCCTCGTTTCGGAAGAGATATATCATATCACAAGCCATCATGTGATTTGTTTGTTGTTGGTGCATCTTCAGTATGTATTGTTTTATCAAATATATGGTACTAGCTGACCCAGCGAACTTTGTACTGCTTTAGAATTAACAAATGTGTTAAGTTCCCATCCTCATTCCTGTTCAATTCTATGTTTTTATGTGCTTTCTCACCGTTTAAACCTTGACCTGGTTATTACAAACACAACAAATAAATTATATTCTAAATCAGTCAAGCTGTTTCTGAGTTTTAGCCAGACTAACAACAGCAATACATTATTATATTTTAAAAAGATTTTTTTTAAATTATTGTCTTATGTGATAAAAAATAACAGCAAACAAATGTTTTTGCAGGAAGTGTACAGACTCAATTTGGAATTAGGCCAGTTCTTAGCACCATATGTTACAAAAGCCACAGAAGTCAACTGCTCTGATGTTAGTGAAGACCACGGGCTTTTGATACTCGGCACAGCATCAGGGCATGTTGAGGCATGGGATCCAAGGACTAAAACTAGACAAGGAATACTTGATTGTGCTTTACACTGTACTGACTCAGAGTATAAGTAAGAATAACCATTATTATATCTTATCTAGGAGTGGTTGAGGAGGAAAAAGTCAGAAAAAGAAGTCAGATTGGCCTCTTAGCTTAGTTGGAAGTAACTCTGCCTTCTGTGTTGTAAGTTGTGGGTTTGATCCCCTCCCAGGACAAATATTTTTGTGATGAAGATAGATGTTTGTTCTGTGTTTGGTAGTTATAATATTATATATTATGTATTTACAAAAAAAAAGGAATATAAGTATTCTATCAGTTATCTAGTTCCCATAGTACAAGCTTTGCTTAGTTTGGGGCTAGATGGCGATAGTGAAAATGTCCTTATTTTTTTTTCTCTAACTTTTTTTGCTTTCAGAAATGATGGTTTACCTGCTATTACTGCTATTAAGTTTGATGGAGCCCTGCAGTTGGGTGTGGGGACATCTACAGGTCATGTCCTGCTCTACGACATTAGATCAAGCAAACCCCTCATAGTCAAAGATCACATGAATGAGCTTCCTATCAAGAAACTAGATTTCCACAAACAAATGAATTATGTCTATTCTATGGATTCATCTGTTGTAAAAATCTGGGATAAAAATAATGTTTGTATTGAACCAATATTTCAATGTTATCAATCGCTGTACAAGGTTGTTCGACATCTGCTAAAGTTGTTTATTTTTTTAGGGCAAACAATATACAAGTATTGAGTCATCAGCGGATTTCAATGACCTGTGTGTTATTCCTAGCACAGGGTTGAATTTGATGGCAGTTGAAGATCAAAAAATGCAAATCTATTACATTCCATCACTGGGTAAGTTATAAAATACTAGCTTTTACCCGCAACTTCGTCCGCATTCAGATTTAGAAAAACAATTTTTGGGGACTTAATCAAAAAACATTGAAAAACAAAAAAAAATTTAAAAAAGTAGCCTATGTCCGTCCCAATACTTTAAACTATCTCCATATTTAATTTTACGTCATAGACAAATAGATAACTTTCGCATAAATTATAATATTAGTAGTTATATAGATGATTGTCACCAAAAAAAAGATGTCAGTTTATATTCAGGTTACGTCGCTAGACTATGATCACGCCACGCCTAATTTTGTTGTTTGCTTTTTATTAGGGCCTGCTCCTAGATGGTGTGCATTCTTAGACAATTTGACTGATGAAATGGAAAGCTCTGCATCACAGACAGTGTATGATGACTACAAGTTTGTTACTAAACAAGAACTTGAATCATTGGGATTGGATCATTTGCTAGGCACAAATCTTCTGAGAGCATACATGCATGGGTAAGTAATGAACAAAATGTTTATTATACAAAAAACATTATAATATCTTGTAACAATAATCATTTTTATTTTCGATTGTAGTTATTTCGTAGATGTCAGATTATACAAGAGAGCGAAATCAATAGCAGATCCATTTGCATTTGAACAATACAAAAAGAAGAAAATTAGGGAAAAGATTGAACAAGAAAGACCATCCAGAATTCAAATTGAAGACAATCTACCCAAAGTTAACAGAGATTTGGCCTCGAAACTTATTGATGTTGAAGGAAGGAAAAAGAAGAAGCAAACTGGCGATCTACTCAAAGACGATCGTTTCAAGGTACGTACTTTACAATTTATTTTCGAAATTAGCATATTTAGTTCCACTAGTTTCATGCTGCTCATCTCAGCTACATGCGGCACTAGCAGTTCGTGATTGTATTAAATTTCTAATAATTTATTCTTTTTAAGGCTCTTTTCGAGAATCCAGATTTCGAAGTGGATAAACAAGCTGAAGAGTACCGTCTACTCAATCCAGTTTTATCAAGGCTTGATGACAAGAAGAGCAGAGAAAATAGGAAAGCGGCGCCTAGTCTCATGGAGGTCAGTGTAGATCTAATACTTTTTTGGTGTTTACTTTATGAAAAAAGATTATTTAACTTAGTCTTACCTATATCATCATTTTAGGTTGAAGAACCAGAAGAAAAGGACTCTGATGCGGAGCTTTATGAATCTACTGAAGAAGAGAGTTCGGACGATGAAAGGGGCTGGGTAAAAGAAGTTAAAAAACAACACAAAATTATCAATAGGAATAAGAGACAAGAAGACAACACTGAAAAAGAGAGTGAAGAGAAAGTGTATGAGTTTGATAAGGTGCCTAGGAACACTAATACAATCAAGAGTATAACAAGGGTTAGTAAGGCAAGCCTAGGCGATCGAGTCGTCATTGAAGGATTAACAACCATGGTCACGGGCACAGGAGGAAACCGAGAGATGAGATTCCGGATGGGCGGCAAAAAGACGAGAGAAGAATCAGACAACTATAAGAAAATGAGGAAACACCACGAAGAAAGAAAAGAAATCGCTCGAAAAACAGGTTTTTTGTCAAGAAACAAACGTCCCAAAAGATTATGATGTAGTTTGTAATAAACTTAATTAAATGCATTTTTGTTTTATTTTGTCAAGAAATTAATCAGAACCACCTTTTGATAGTTATGCTATCGTTTTTATTGACATCTAAGCAACTTATTTATTATTAAAAAAGTTCAATACAGTCTAGAAACAGTTGGGCTTCTTCTCTTCAAATGAGAGTCAAACCATATTATATGTACCTAATCAGAAGAACATAAATAAATAGTAGGATCTACTTCTGATATAGAAAAAAATATATTAATTATTATAATTTAATAGGATTACGACTGTTACCCCAAGTAAGGTAAACATCCTCTCAGATCTGGAGATCCTTGAAAATGTCTAAATGGGGTAGTCAGAGGAACGTTCAAACTTGACATTTTGCAGTAGTTAGCATACTTGAAAGATTTAATAGAGATATGAAATGATTTGTATAGGTACGAGTATGTAGTCGTAATTGAAACGTCGTTTAGACTCCAGTGTAGGTACACATATAAAATCGATGTCGCTACGGATTTTTATCTTCGACTGCCTGTACTATGCGACATATACTTAGATATGTTTAATGTCGGGAGCATTGTTTTGTACCTACTTTAAAAACATCAGTGCATTGTTATCTCCAGTTCACGCCACAACTTTTTTGAAGTTTTGATGAAGTCATAATTTTATTGCAAGTAATATTGTGAAAATGAACGCAATGCAGCTGTCCATGTAACAGCGCTTCTCTTGTTTTTATTTTTAATCACATTATTGCAATGCAAAACGACAATGGATCATACGGTAGCGGTAAGTGATTGTTAACTTTTTAAATTATCTACCGTCATTATTTAGAACGATTTTGTTGTCTGCATAAACGTACTATTTATTGTGATAACGTTGTGAATAATGGACGGAGAGTCAATTAAAATATAGATATGGGCAATAAACTGGATAATTTGCATTTTTTCAATGATTTTGTAGCCAGCGATCTGCTGGATAGCCATGTTCTTGGGAACGACAAGCACTGTGAGCCTCTTTGTGCGCCAGAGATGCCGCGGTCTCACAGGTCAAGCCTCGATGCGAATAGCGTTGACGTGAGTTTAGCTTTTAAAATACATACCTATGTGTGATGATATCCTAAGTTAAAAAGTGCAAATTGTTGACGAAGTGTTTGAATTTTAGATTGGGGAGATAACAGAATCTCCTGACACAGAATACATGAGTACATCAGCAATTTTACACTACTGTAAATCCAAAGTGAGTATTGTTTTTGTGACTCATTCTTCCCAGAAAGTAAACAGTAGGTAGATACCTATTGAGACAAGTCTGTTTTCAGATCCTTCTTCCTTACCTTAAGCTGTTGACGATAATGGGCCTAAGGCCTGTAGTGGATGCATCAAACTCATCGAGATGTGCAATTTTTTGGTCGCACTTTCATTCAGCGCAGGTCGCAATACTTATGTTCATAGGATATATCCTGCAGTATATGGCTTGTTTCAGGTATGTGGTAAAAACTTCAGGCTGTCTGCGAAAAAAACTAATAAATAAAATCACGACTGTAATCTCGCAAGTACGGTAGAAAATTTAGACTAGACTAGATCCTCTCAGATGTCCAAGTGCTTTAGATCCTTGAATATGCTTAGAGGAAGTTAGCCAGAGGCACGTCCAAATGTTACATTTGGCACAAGCCCACATATTGCAGTAGTTAGCATTCCATACGTGACGCATTCAACGCCTACTATTAAATAGGTACTTACGTATTAATCTATTATGATGGGGAAAGTAAAGGTACCTTTGCTAGGTAGATGAGACGCTTTATTATTTATTTTTATTTGTTTTTTATTTCAGACGCGATCGAGGCTTCTGTTACAAGCTAGTCCCGCTTGCTTTAACGTCATCCTTAGAGTATGACGCGTATAAGCAAGTGTGCTACGGCAACGTAGCATTTACGTACATAGGTCCCAGCATATTGCACTTTGTTGGGTTCCTGTACGCTCTGTATCTGTTTCGGATATCTGATAATGAACAGTTACAGAATTTGATGGAAAGGGTGAGTCAAAACCATTTGTTATCATTCGCTGAGGGTAATTTTTTCTATAATATATAGGATGTCTTTCTTGGTAATTTTGAGCTTGACCTAGAAATCAATCCCAGTTTTATAAAAGTATATCCCAGTTTGTAAATTTCAGGTATTTTTACTATCATCCTACGCACCACAAGGCACGCCCACCAACAAGCCAAAGCGACTGTTACGAATGCTGTGGTTCTTCATCATCCTCAGCGTTGTTTGGATGGGACTATCACTGTGTTCTGTCAACCTAATGATGGCTAAAGGAAATGTCATGTTTCGATGGGTGGAAAATAGGTAAACATTCTAGTGATTCTGTTCAGTCAAAGTGACTTCAACTTTCGCTGCACCTTAGGGGTTGAAATTCGGGAATTTCTTAGTGAATGCTACACACCTTACGGAATACACTCTCCAAATTGCATGTTTCTAGGACCAAGTTTCTTGGTTAAGCCAGTCAGTCTATAACTATTTAAACCTTTAAACATGTGGTTCAAAGTTCAGTAATCATTGGTGCCATGGAAACAAGCCTGTCTATTATTTACTTTGAGTTTAGTTTCAATTTGAGTTATTCTCTTTCAGCTCCTACGAAGTAAACTTATCGCTGAAGATATTGTTGATAATCTGCACGCTGACGCACGATATGGTACAAGCTACAATAATCACGAGCTACTGCTTACAAGCGCAACTGCTACAGGCGCATCTCATGTTCCTCAAGGAACGCCTCCTTAATCGGACCATTACGCCATTGAATTGGATGCGGGTAAGCTATGTTGTGTTGTGTGAAATGAGCCAACGAAATAATAAAAACAGAATAAAATAAATATGTCTAAAGCAAACGAAGTTTTATATCTGTCTTGCTCTAGTCCAGTAATCAGTCTAACTGGACTAAACGTCAGAATTGAGTAGGCTGGCTGATCATCCAACAGCAATCAAAAAGTATAAGAAGTAAATTCGCTTTAATAGCAAATGCTTTTTGGTAAAACATACACTGAAGTAAGTGAAAGATAACGAGGGAAGCATTATTGGTCAGGGAGCGGTTAGAAAGTAAAGCCTTAAAAAATCCAGCTATAATGGTAATATCGGTACGGTATCTTCTTGGCTCGTGCCTAAACTATACAAAGTAAACGGTACGAATTCTCCACAGGAAATCGCAGAATTCCATAAGCTACTCAAATATCTGAACGACGATTTAGCTCCAGCCGTGTGTCTATTTACAATCGTAAACATCTCTTGGGCAACGTCTGGAATCTTATGGTTGCTGAACCTAGATAAGGTGGATACGGAGACGGAGCCGATATTGGGAATCAGTCTGCTCAATCAATTGCTGTGGTTATCCGCAGTTATAGTTCCGTTTGTACAGGTTAGTACCTAATGCTCTGCACCTGGCTTCGATGACTCCATTTCGGGAGTTCATATGCTCGGCGACGAGGCGAGTAAAGTAAGCGAGATTCACCCCGTATTCAGGAACGACACTATGAGAACACGCACCCACAGTGGACGAAATCTTTTTTCATAAACATCACTTTATGTGTTGAGCGACACTATGGCGCACGCTACCGTATGCCTCTAGAGCTCAACTTTGGCTAGAGGCACATGACAGTGTACCTCTAGTCACACTATGCAGTGTCGCATAACACATAGTGATGTTTATGAAAAAAAGATTTCGTCCACTGTGGGTGCGTGTTCTCACAGTGTCGTTCTTGAACACGAAGGTAAGTGCAGTGAGTCAATGTGATTGTGTTATAAATTTCAACTATGCAGTTCTATTACACGTTTAGGAATACAACTACGATCCGAACATAATAAGCCTACTTTAGAAAACCCCTTCATAATTGATGATAATGATGATGTAGTTCCAAACCCAATAGACCAACTATTCCATGGCTAATCCATGTGTTTGTAAGAAATAATGTTCTCTGTCTGACTTTATTCCGATGTTCAGTTTATTTCTTGTACTAGCGGGATTCCACTCACGCGGAGCTGTGCACAGCGGACCGTGAATTGACCAATAACAACGCTTGACATTTTTGGGTTCAGCTATTTCGAGCATTTTAATTGGTCAATATATGATCCGCTTCGCACAGCTCCGCATGAGTCGCAAACGTACCCTAACACTAGCTATCTTGCAGGCGGCACGTTTATCCCGAGAATGCCGTAAAACCCAAGCGGTCGGACACGAGCTCTGCGTGCGACCATTCCTTCACCAAGACACCTCTCAAGAAGATATCACAACTATCCTAATGTACGCTTCAACGTTGCAACTCAACGCTAAATTATTTCAGCATCCTGTAGCAGGACGGTATCTCTGCCTTTTGCTAACATTGACGGTCATAGTACTGTTCTCTTTAGGAATGTGCCATTATTTACAATAATTGTAATTATAAAACTAATTGAATTAATAACACCAGTTGATTATATTTATGCTTTTATTTTTAACGATACACCTTTGGCACTACCTATGGTAAACAATTAATCACACGACATTAACGACAGTAAATAAATTATCTAACAATTTTTAGGTGGTTAATATTTTTCGGCATAGGTAAAGTCTACCTGGTTAAAACAAAAATTTGATAAAAAATCACTAATCAACAAAAAAAAACTGTTTTAAATTTTATCTACCTAAATTTTGCTAGGTATGATTGTCTACTAAATTATGCTATTTTTTTCATTTGATGCTATAACGAAAAAAGTAATTTATAAGAGTAATTTTCGAATGATAAAAATATCTAGAAAAGTTTTAGCAATCGTGTTTCTGTCTTTAATTGGGACAAAAAAACCCAAGGGTTAATAAATACGACTAGATCATTTGATAACCTGCGGTTTAAAATTTAAAACTTCGCTATTTATCACTATGGCAGTGCTATTATATCTGGAAGTATCCACGATAGGTACCTATTAACTCATAATACTATATGTGAACATTTTGTTATGTTGTCTAGTTCAACGTTATTAAGAGGCTGTGAGTCGCTGATTGCTCTTTTTCGAAACGAAAAAAGAAATACTTCTGAACAAGCAACATCTCCTATTTTTATAAGTATATTACTTCAGGTTCCTACCTAGATTTCTATTAAGCTGAAAACATAATAGCAGAAACTTTTCACGATAAAAATATTATTTCAAAATGATACGTTTTAGAATTTATGATCGAAATATTTTATATACCTACTATTAAAATCAACTTGTGATTTATTGTTAAAGATAGGTAATATGTAGATCTAGATTTCTATTAGGATAGATTTTTGATAAGTAATATACATAATTTATATCATTAATTTATTCGAAAAGCTAAGGCGGACCACGCGCGGACGTGTGTTTGTCATCATTGCAGCGGTCGGTAGGATTATTTATCGAAGTGATTAAAGATGGGTACATCTTTATTCACATATACTATACATTATAAAATAGGAGATGTGGCTTGTTCACAAGTATTTCTTTTTTCGTTTCGAACAAAAATAATCGTCGACTGGGAGCGCCTTAATATCTAAGTCAGGTCAATTTTGAAACTGATTAGGTTTAACCTATGAATCTACCTGCGAATCATCAGTAATACGAGTAAATATAATATCTTACTATGTAGTCACTGTCACTAGTCACTGTCTACGGCCAGATGCGTAGAAAGCTGAGTGCCCCACCAAGACTTCACGTCGTGAAGCGCAGGCTGCTCGGGCATTATATTCACGTTGCTGTGGTTGTGCGATACTCGATGGCTTTTCACGGCCGCTGGAAACAAACGTAACACGGTTCAATTAACATCTCCAACTTCACATACTCATACACTCGTGCAAGCCCCATCAGGGTACATTTCCTCTGACGCGGAGCTGGACGAAGTGGAACGGAATTGACCAATCACAGTGCTCGAAATTTTTGGGTCAACTATTTCGAGCACTGTGATTGATCAGTTCACAGTCCGCTCCACTTAACTCCGCGTCAGAAGAAACGCACCCTTATTGTCGCCGTCGAAACAAATAAGTTTTGTTAAAATGTAAAATAAGCTTGTTTTAAATTAGAACGTTAATTTTACAAGACTTTATTTTGATTTTTTTTCTAATCTTTACACAAATGTCAGTACAAATACAATATCTATTTAAAGTTATTATTTGCTACAAAGTATATTCAAAATACTTACGAGGCGATTTCTTATTGAGGGCGGGGTGAGGATCACTTAATGTAGGCTGCAGATATTTCTTCACTGGACTTTCCGGTCTAAATAGAAAAACATGACGTTAAATATGGCAAACATTGTTTAACAGTTCGAAATATGTACCGAATTGGTGTAATACCTTGGAATAGTGACCGATGGTAAACCAGGCTTCTTGAATTGACCTTTAGTTGACGCCCTTTTTGGTTGCGAATCAAACGATGACGAAATATCTGGAAATAAACAAGAATATTAATGAATATAAACTTGGATAGTTACATAATGGTAAGTGGTATAACATAAGTATTTTTAATTAAGTCACTTACTGGATATCACAGGCTGTGAAGTAGATTCTGTAATTTCTGTTCGTCCCACATTCGCAATGGTTTGCTGAAATTAAACAGGGATTAGATACCAATAAAACTTGTTAAAATTTAGTATATAAAAAAAAGATGATTTTTACTATAATATTGCATACCTGAGTTTCTGATTCCATTTTTTCCTTTTCGGTTTTTTCAGTATTCACATCGACAGGTTGTTCGTTTGTCTTCCTCAGACCAGCGATGAGACTGGTTTGTTGTTTCTGTGAATAAAATAAGGCTTTGTTTATATAAACCATTGAGTGTGTCTAGTCTTGTCAAACTGTTCTGTTCCAGTGTTCCATTTTACATTGGTACAGTTGTTCTATCTTATTCATTATGTGTGTAGCGCTCAGTATCCTCCGAGTCGCAGTCACGCACACAAAAATGTGTGTCTATACACATCACAACTACAAGCACTGCGTACCCGCCTTCGTGAGAAAAAACAACCGTATGGTATTATAACATCTTGACAAGAAACAAATGAAGCATTTGTCCCGCTGGCGCTGCGGGATTTCAAATCGCACCGATTGCGCCTGTATCTCTAGTGCGAGAATATATTGATTATTAGCCGACCCGTGACAGACGTTGTCCTGTCAAATTTCAATAATCGAATAGAAAAGACTGAATGTATTTTATTTAGTCTGTGATGTCAGATTTGTTGCACACCAGCGCCATCTATACAGAAATCATCACTTTTGCGTTTTTTTATCGTTTTTGGATGTTTTCCATATTTTAAAATAGTCTATTATTTGTTCGGGCATTATATCTATATCTACAGCAAATTTCAACTTAATCCGATTTGTCGTTTAGGCCTGATTGAGGAACAAACATACATACAAACTCACAAACTTTCGCATTTATAATATTATTATGATTAGAATTACTAAAGAAAGAGTAACTTACACTAGTATTAGCTCGTATCTTCTTCAAGCACCCTTCAAGCCATGTCCGGATGGTCTGCTTCGCCACTTCCTCTTCGACCAGAAACTCAAATTCCTCTCTTGCCAGCAGCTCTTCCATTTGAAGCGACTTGCGGATATCCACCGTTCGGTATGATAGCATGCTGCAATTATTAATTTACATTTTGCGATAACGTTACAAAATAACAATGATATATCATACATTAGTGCTACTTTAATAATAAATAAATATTGGTCAAAAACACGTGCTCAAAACGGTGAAGGAAAACATCGTGTGGAAACCAGTTAGTATTCTTATAAGCGGCGATGGGCTTGCAACCTGTCACGTATGGAATGCTAACTACTGCAAAATGTGGGCATGTGCCAAATATAATGTTTGGACGTGCCTCTGACTACCCCCACTAGACATCTTCAAAGGATCTAAGCATCTGGAGATCTGAGAGGATGTCTACCGTACTTGGGGATTACAGTCGTGATCCTTTTTTTTTTTTTTTTTTTTTTTTTTTTTTTGTGGACATTATCTCATAGCGCCATCAAGCCTAAAACTAGCTGTAACAAAGCAAGGCAGAGCTACTACCAACTAATATGTGAGGCCAGTTTTTGTTGGCGTAAATTATTTACTTATAAATTTCAACCTTATCTGTGACCCCCTTAGTGTTTTAGTTTTGCTAGACTACATGAGTTTTGCTAGACTAGACTAAATGAGTCTACCTTTCCAATTTTAAGTGAATAGAACTTTTAACGAGTAAGTTGTGGGTTAATTGACACTCAGTAACATTATGATTATTGATTACATTCAGATAGTTGAACCGTAGAGATCCTAATTTCAATACAAGGCCCTCGATTTATAGTATACAGGACCAGCTGTCCCGACAGACGCTGTCCTGTCAAATTATTAGATTTTTAAAATTTTTCTTTTATAAGAATATTTTCCTGACAATAATGAATACAACAAAAAAAGAATTAGCAAAATCGGTTCAGCCGTTCACGCGTGATGCCGTGACCAAGGCAAAAACAGATTCATTTTTATTTATTAAGATAAAAAAAAGTTTAAACAGTAGAGTTTGATAAAAGGCTGATGAAAAAATACGCGTTCAAAGAAGTGAAGGAAAACATTTTATTTCACGGAAGATATGTCATACAACCAGCTTTTCATAAAGCTACCACAAGAGACAGAGCTATACTGACATTTTTGTACCTTCTACCTATTTCAAGAAATAAATAATTTGTATTTATATTTAACCCAGTTGCGGAAGAAGCTGATACCAACATTTGTTGTTTGAAATACAGTGGAAAAACATACTTGATGACGTCATGGAATGTCACATCTTCGCCGTTGTGAAGTCTCTCCAGCTCGTAGCACATGTATTTGAACAGCAGTCTTTCTTTATGCGTGTCACACTCTAGTCTTCCTCGTAAAAGTCGAAGGATGAATTTCACCTGAATTTATAAATAGAGTGGGAATAGTTACACAGTAATGTGGCATTATTAGAGCTTTGTTTGGTTTTAAACTTACCTTTCTAACAGGTATAACGCCTTTCTGATGAACGTCAACAATGTTCCAGGTATTCTGGAAGTTTCTTATGTCAGCGTAGGACAACAAAGCGTCTTCTTCGTTCGAGTAGAATAAGGAAAAGTTTTCCATGATAATAGCTGCAAGGAAGAAATACATTACTATATACAAATAAGGTTTTGCTAGCGGCTTCGCTCGCGTGGTACATAGATAATAGGCTATATTAAATTACAACTTAAATCCAAATCCGTTTGGGCATGATTAAGATACAAACATACTGACTAACTTTCAGATTTATAATATTAGTAAAATAACGACAATTGGTAATTTTGTGTTAATACAATGGTGAAATGAAGCATTATAAGGCTTAGTGAGAGGAAAAATAGATCACGACTGTACAGAAGGCATTCTCTCAGATCTCCAGGTGCTGATCACAGCAAACGGACTTCTTAAGAAGTCTAAAGGGGAAAGTCCAATCATTACATTTTACATGCCCACATTTTGCAGAAGTTAGCAAATACTGCAAGCCTACTCTATCTAAAAACATATCCTGTATGTAAGTAAGAGCATGTTTAAAAGTCTAAGTGCCATCATAGATGTTCAGATGCAAAGGGATGGCTAAATCTAGTATCCCTTACCCACAAGCAGATTGAGCACAATGTAAGTAATGATGACGTAGAAAGTGCAGAAGTATGCCAGCGAAGCGGTGAAGTTCCCGCAATCTGTCTCCCAGTAGTTATCTGCTGGCGTGCAGTATGGCGGCGCCACCATGCAGTCGTGCATTATCTTGTTCCAATCCTCGCCTGTTACTATGCGAAACAGCATCGCCACGCTGTGTATTGGCGAGTTGAAGTTCGCGCGTCTGAAATAAATCAAATTAATAGTTAAAAAAAGTTAAAATTAAATTTTATAGTTAAAAAGTTTTTATAGTACTGCACTAAATTGATAAAATAAGGGGCTGTTCATCAGGTTGTTAATATCATATTATTGTATTATCATCAAATGACCCACAACTGCCGAATTTTTTAATGATCCAACTAGAACTAGATCCAATTAGAAGTTGGTTGAATTCAATATACAAGATTTTTTTTAGTTAGTTTTTGTTACAGGTGAAGCTAATAAAAGTGTGTTGAAAAATTTTACACAGTGGAACCACATAACCCGCTGCTTTTACGCTTTTACGCCGCGGGTTCTATGACTCTGCTGATCCTTTTATGAGTAGAATACTCTAGAAGGTTGTACAATGTACATCTAATGATGCAAGTAAATTTTAGTTTTTACTGGTTTTCATGACTATCATATTGGTGTATATGTTTTATTCTCTCTCTTCGCTTATGAATGGAATGTGATATTACCTTCCGATCCCTTCTCCATATTTGACATTCCCAAACACGATAGTGCCAGCTAGCGCGTAGAAGAACACCAGTAGAAACATGCCGAATATAATGAAGAAACTCTTGCAAACGCTCACACCGACGGTTAGCATCAGCATTTTGAGGGTCGTGTGCTTGCCGGTGATGGTGAAGAAACGTAATATCACCACCATGAACCCGACGAAGTAAGATAGGTCGTTCTGTAATGAGAATAATACTTCAATTCAATTCAAATTCAATTCAATATTGTTTATATCAAATAATACACAATAAATAAGTAATTAATATAAATGCACAGACCATATTTTAAATTATAAGTAAATTATTATAATTTTGAATTGTTGCGTGCAATAAGTGTTTTTGTAAGCTGAAACAGCACCTCTAGCGGGCCATTTCCGCGATTCAATTCATATAAAGTAAATCGATGCGTATCAATGAAACTATAGTTAGTTATAGGTTTGTAGAGTTTGCTCAAAATTACAACTTGGACGTCGACGCAATTAAATAAATAAATAAATAAATATTGGTGGACATTTCATACAGCGCCATCTAGCCCCAAACTAAACAAAGCTTGTACTATGGGAACCAGATAACTGATAGAATAATTATATACTTTTTTTTTGTTGTAAATACATACTTATTATACATATTTAAACCCAGACACAGAACAAACATCTATGTTCATTACACAAAAATGTTTATCCAGGGTGGGGATCGAACCCACAACCTACAGCGCAGAAGGCTGAGCTACTACCAACTGAGCTGAGAGGCTTAATATGATGCCGGTGATGTAGTCATAGGACAATCACGTCATCTGGTTACAAAAATGTACTTATGATAATATCTTGGTTTCGCCTACCTTCAGAGTGAAATGCATGAATATCCATATACAGCCAGCGACGGTGACAAGCAGATCGTATCGGTTGCGACGACTTTGCCAGTAGCCGCGCGGAGTGAACGCTATTGTCTTCAGTAGCACTTCCACTACAAATACCAGAGTGAGTAGTGCTGATGTCAAAGCCAGTTGTTCCGTGTGCGGTGAGTATTTGGACCACTGAAACCAAAGACATCAATTTGTATCAGTCTATACAATTAAGACGATACTTTTAACACCCGGACGCAAAAAGAGGGGTGGTAAAGTTTGACGTGTCTGTGGCATTGTAGCTTCTAAACGAATGAACAAATTTTAATTTAGTTAGAAAGATGACTTGATCGAAGGCTTTTATAACTATAATTAAGGAAAATCTGTTCAACTGTTTGAAGATCATAACTCTTTTCTCGAAAGGATGTGAGCAACTTCCTGTGACTTCAGAGTCAGGGTTTTTTTTAAGATACTTAATTATTTAATAAAAACACGATTTGTAAAAGAATTGTTATGAATAAATGAATTTAAACTAATGTCATGGGATCAGCTCAATAATTATTTACTAGTTACTAAGCTGAAAGAAGAAATATACTTACGGTAACAGCTAGCAGGCCGCTATTGATGAGAACAACGATCGCAATAACTCTTTTGAAAGTCAGGTTCTGTGTGACGTCATACGCGAAGGCGCGAACTTTTCTTTTGTTAGGACGCGGAGGTAGGTGCAGCGGCTGAGCAATTTTCAATCTCTTCTTAAGATCACACCTAATAATTATAATAAATTAGAGTTTAAAAAAACTAAAAAAACACGCTTTTATTGCTAATCGAACTAAAAACTAGAAAATAATTTTCGATGACAGAGTTTAATATAACTGTAGTAGAAGAAGAAACAATCAATCATAATGAATCACCTCAAAACAAAATTATAATAAAATTTAAGTTATTAACACAATAATTCAATTCAGAGTAAAAAGCGTGACAATTTCAAACGAAATTTGTTTAAAATATCGATTCCAAAATCACTTTCAAGTAATTGATTTCGTTCAATGGCAAGGGCTGTGAAAGTAATGACGTAGCTAGATAGTAGCCATTAGCCAGACTAGGTATATTAAATTGGCAAGTTAATATTAAGTAGGCTTTGCTAGTAGAATTTCAGTAGGTGTTGCGAGTAGAATTTCAGTAGGCGCTGCAACAGGATCTACAAAATAATTTATCCTGGCGGTCCTATTAAGGATAATGGGAAACTAATATCAAATTATTGCATTGTCATCGATCTTTGACAGGTGCGCAAAGTTTGAATTAAATCTGATCGTTCAAAGTAGGACAAAATCGAGCTCAAAGGGGTCGGTTACATACATACATACATACAGGTGAAGCTAATATAAAGCGTGTAAAAAAACAAGATCGATAAAGTGCGAGTCGACTCAAGAGCAAGACTCAATTCTTAATTTATTCTGCAATGTCAAACCAAGCTTTTTCAAATGACCTGGTATAACTGGATTTAACTGGTGGTCACTTTGAAATGACTCTATTTTAGACCCTTTGGCAATGAAAATAAAAAAATTTTGAATCTTTAGTTCTATAATCTTGTAAAACCGCATAACACATACATTTGGATGACAAATAGTGACTATTGACCATCTTTGTAATCACAAAATGCCTTTTCAGAGAAACCAGAGAACAGACAGAGACAGAACAAACAGAGAACCAACTCAGTAAGAGTTTGATACAATTATTAGCCTACAAAAAGTTTAAGACCAAATATTACCATCTACGCTGGTCGACAGTCAACAGCGCTGTGCCCTTGTTCTCAGAATAGTTAGCGATCACGACGCCTACGAACAACGTGAGTCCGATCATGCATCCCAAGAATATATACACGTGTATGTAGATCGCGTGCACCTGAAACAAATGAAAAGACAAAGTTGACAGGTGATTGAGGTGCACAGGTGCACTAAACCTATTCAATCGAATTCAAATTCAAATTCAAAAATCATTTATTTCAATAAAATCACAAGGATCACTTTGAAACGTCTTAGGAACTAGGTGAAGCTAAGCCGATTCCACGCGACCAAACCTAGAAAAATCAGGCAACAAACACGGCTTGGGGTGTACCTTTTTTTTTAAATTATCCTTTCCTTAATGCTATGTAGAGCTTCAGTGTGGTGCCAATCGAACAAGGTGAAGGCCCAAACAAGAATAATAATTAAAATAATGTATGGGAGATGCTTTTCAACTAGGAGCGATGGCTTCAGATAGACACCTATCTTCTGCCGGCGGCTTCGGTCGCGTTGTATCGGTATTAAAAGTATAGTATTTAACCGTACCTAGTCTGTTGAGCCGAAACGACGGCGATTGTGAAACAAACATAACAAAACTAAACTTCTATTTATAATATTGTAGTATGATAAGATAATAGAATGGATAGTGATATCTTACCGGTCCTAGAGCTTTGATTAATACATCGCGAACGTCCAGCCAGCCCTTGAATGACAGAACTTCAAACAATGTAAGAAGTGCATCGCCGATGTTATCAAAGTTGAACCGTTTGGGGTTTGCCCTGAAAAAATAATGATTTATTTATCTAGGTAGGTACATACGAAGATATAGCGAAAACATAATTATTTTAACGTTAATGATGTAATGAATCTTGAATAATTACCAAACTCTAGGCACGAGCATCGACGGAAAAGTCTCATTGTGCCCGGGTCTTAGTTTCATCTTGGTAACGAACACGCGACGCATAAACACGCCCACACAATTCTCCCTCTTTTGTATAGTTGGATCGTTGCAGCGCGCTAATCTAAAATTATAATGGTATATTTAAAATCGCGCAGAAACCAGATATCATAGTCGATGTGCTCATACAGCAGTTTGGGGCATGCAACACACCATGGTACTTACTCATACTATGTAACTATACTGTGTCATTACTTATGACACAGTATAGTTACAGTACAGCTGTTATATTGAATATAATATTTATTTCTGGCAAGATAAGTAAAAAATAATATAAACACATATGCCCATAATAATAAATGCATTGTAAGCAACTTAATATAATTAGCCAATATCCTAATAATATTATAAATGCGAAAGTTTGTGAGTTTGTTTGTATGTTGGTGCCTCAATCAGGCCTAATCGAGAAAACGTATTAAGATGAAATTTTCTGTAGATGTAGATCTAATGAACGAATAAAACATAAGACTACTTTAAAATAAGAAAAACATCCCCAAAATGATAAGGGATGCATAAGGGATGATTTTGGTATAGATGGCGTTGGTGTGCAAAAAATCTGACATTCATGTTGACATCAGTCGTCATAGCAACGTGTGGTACTCTATGCGATTATTTAAATTTTGACAGGACAACGTCTGTCGCGGTTCTGCTAGTAGTAAATAATCATTATAGTATTAAATGCACGAAATAGTAAAGTAGTTAACTATTGAACAAGTAAGCTAAACTTCGAAGTAACTTATTACCTTCCTCCATACAACTGCACACCATAACTCGCAAATACGAACATCAGTAGAATAAGGAGAGTTGATACCTAAAACAAAACGTCTTACATTCAAAAAAAAATTTGTAACGGTGTCAACTTCAGCATGAATAAATTTTATAAAATAAATACCAGTAGAATCTCCTTGAAGCCTCGACATAGCTCGTAGACGACTTTGCGCATGTGTGGTACCAGTGTGAAGATACGTAGTGGACGCACACAGCGAAGGATCATCAGCATTTGCGCGAGCGACCCGGGGGGTACTCTACGCGGCATCCACACCAGGAATGTAAGGGATACCTGTGTGAAGAGATAAGTTATTATTACGCGAACATACCACAAAGTAAAAGGTAAGTAATATTACGAGTAAATTTATTCTTCTTAGATATAAAAATCAATTGTTGTGCGTTTGTCTCGACAAAACTCGAAAATTCTTGTTGTGTTGGTGATAATTACCATGATAAAGGTTAAAGGATTTTTTTTTATTTAAAGTTGCTCTTTAATCATGTAGTAAAATTCAGACAAAACTGAAAGTGATTTTTTTATATGGGATTATTGAAATTTGGACAAGACAACGTCTGTCGGATCAGCAACGAGTATACATATTTTAGGATATACTTTTTAATACTCACTATGTAAATGAAGACATCCAACACAGCAGCGGCATCTTTCAAATAAGCTTTAGGCGTGAAGAAAAGACCATCAGCCAATATCTTCAGTGCAAGTTCAAGGCTCATGAATATCACAAATCCATATTCTGCAATCTGAAATGAAACATACTCCACTACAATACAGTCCAAAATAATATATCACAATGAGAAAATTTTGAATTTGTTACCTGCAAGACGAAATTTTCCATTACTCTGTAGGTTGGTGTCTCAAACATCATTGAGAGGCATGATAGAGTTGTCACCATTATCATCACCCAATCCATGTAGGTGACTAGACCGAGGAAGTTACTAAAACAGAGACACCCTTATTTTTAGCACCTAAAATAATTATGAATAAAGTGTTCAGTCTAACGGCTCATATGGCCTTCAAAGCTGTAGGTTGTGAGTTCCTATTCCACTCAGGACAAACATTGGGGGATGAACATAAATGTTTGTTCTGTGTCTGGTATTTATAATGTACTAGCTGCTCGCCCCGGCTTCGCACGGGTGGTACCTGGATAAAAAGTCTACCGATTTTGTGCAAACTTCACATAAACCATCTACTAAATAGTCTGAACAAAGCCTAAACATTTGGTTTGGATAGGTGAGCCCATTCTTGAGTTATAAAATTACAACGAAAAGTGACATTGATTTTTTTATATATAGATTATAAACCAGTATTTACAAACAAAGCACCTACCTATATTATATTCAATCAGTTATATAATTCCCATAATAGTATAGTTTTGCTTAATTTGAAATTGATGATGGCGCTGGCGCTGTGGGAAATGTTTATCAATTCGTACAAATTAGTAACAAAATTTAATATCCGAACATAGCAAATAGTAAATGTTGTAATGTAATGCAAAATGTGTTTGCGATGCCAAGCAAAACACTGAGACTCATGTTTATTTGTTTACCATTTAAAATATTGTTTTTATACCTTGTATTTACAAATAAATTATAAATTATATAAAATTCAATTATTGCGAGCTCATTAAGATAAAACTTACTGGAAACTCTTATAGTGCACTTTTCTCTCGTTGCCGGTGACCGGATCCCGTAGTCTAGCATCGTACCGCGCGTCGACTATAGCTCGGCAAATTTTACGAAAGCGCGATTCTCGAGGCACTATGAGAAGTGGGGTGTCAAACAGCGGGTGGTTTTCACGCAAATCCTCTTCGCGTTGGTTTCTATAAAAAATTAAACATTCATTATAATCATACATTACTTATTAGCTCTATCTTCTATCGAATTCTTGTGTCTTCCGGTCAACAAACATGTTTGCAAGCAGATTACAAAGGGTAAAACTGAGTAGCTTTATTGCTATTATAGCTTACGACATAATAGGCTATTTGACAGTATGAAAAATAAAGTGTTGTTGATAGTAATCTATGTAAATTACGCTCAGGATTGGTCGAATCGACGATGACGTAACATGCTTGTCAATATGTCATCGCCTGCCTTGAAAAAACTGACGTTTGTTTATTTGTTGACAAGCATGTAAAGTCACAGAAACTAGTGCGACGCCATTTGCATAAAGAAGCGTTTTTGAGGGTTATTAAATTGACGATATTTTATTTAAATTTTTAGGGCCAATACTTAACAGAATTGAAAATCATATTTTTTTATGGGTTCCACAGTCACTACTGAATAATCTAGAATGGTTTTCAAAATCTTGTCAAATAGCCCATTATCATGGCTGAAACCAAGCAGCCATAATAAACCATTACTATTCGGAAAAAGCTAAAAACAAGAACTTAAATTACAATAAATATACCCATGACCCATATACTCGTAAGTATCAACGATTAATCTTCAATCTGTCTTTATTCACAAGGATAATTTTGTATCTGTAAATGAAATAGGATCACGACCGTAATCCCCAAGTACGCATACATATTCCCAGATCTCCAGGCGCTCTGATCCTTGATGATGTCTAAAGGGGATAGTAAGATAAGATAAGAGTAGATACCATTCCATTTGTCTTGTATGTAAATACCTTCTCATCTCAGCCTGTTGCCTCTTAGCTTGCAACAGTCTGATGTCCAGGTAAGGCGGGCGGGCTCTAGACGATGGAACAACTCGCGAGGCAGCACCAATATCACCGTTCTCTAGCAAATGTTCGTAGGTTTGCTTGAGTTTGATAGATCCGCTGCGCACCGATCGACGGATTGACCGAGAACCAAATCTGAAACACAAAGTGAAATAAATAAATCATTTGAATGACTGAGTACACAGCTTAGTTGGTAGTAACACTGCCTTCTACGCTGTAGGTCTCGGGATTCGATTATCACCCAGGACAAACATTTGTAGGATGAACATACTCATCATGTTGGATGATCATGTTTGTTCTATGTCTAGCTGTTATTATGCATGTAAGTTTGTGTTTATAAAATACAAGCATAGAAGTATTCTAGTGCCTAATTTGATTCCCATAGTACAAACTTTTTTTGAAACTTTGGGCTAGATGGCGCTGTGCGAAATTTTCACCAATATTTATATATTATTTCAAAATCAGACCCCGATTTTGAAGTCAGTTGACTTGTCATAGCACCAGCCAAGACGCGACTGCAAGCATTTCATTTAGCAGCTTAGAATACGCCTGTTACTAAGCTATACTAAGCTTGTCTGCTCCTTAGTATAGTTTCCCTTAAGATTATCGACTTACTTTTTCTGATCGACACGCAGTTGTTTCGCGCTTGATATAGTTCCTTGCGGCTTCAGTCCTTTTCCTCCGGTCGCTAACATAGCAGAATCCCCCAGTAGAGGGCGGTGGTTGTTCGAATCTCTGAAAACAGATCTTTTGTGAAACAAAATTGTAGGTTTGTTTATTACAGAATAAAATAACGAAAAACCAAAAATAACCTTGTTCACTACGGTGATATGCTCCAAAATAAACATCTGAAAAAAAAAAACTAATAACATTGAACAAACACAAAATTCACAAAGTTCATAATGTTTCGAACCTGAAGATATCTCCCGCAAATGTTTAAGACACTTTATTCTCCGAATAATATTATATTTAAATGCAAAAGTTGGATGTTTGTTAGTCACTTATTCACGTAAAACGGCAAAAACGATTTTGATAAAATTTGTATTTTGACCTGGATTAAAACATACTTTATCCCGCTTCCCGGTACCTACTATGCGATCGAAGCTTGTAATATACAAACAAATCTCACTCAATAATAGAACTGACGACATGTCTCCGTAACGCGGAGCTTGGTCGTTGCGACGGTGGCGCCACCACTAGCGTCTTCACCAAACATCGCTTGCGGTATGGGAACGCAATCTTGGCCACGCCGATGTATTCGAACGCGCGTCGCGACACGTCCCCTGCCGATCTGTTGCTCGATCCGGCGCTAACGCCGTCGCGTAGGTCTTCCTCGCCTTCGACTTCGCAGACGAACTGACGCATGAATGATTCGCGGACCTGAAACAAAGGTATAAGTAGACATGTAGGTTTATAAATCTCTTAGTTTTAAAGCGGCATATTTATACTTATTTTTTCCAGAACTGCGGGGCAATTTTGTAAAAACATGATTATCATGTTATGATATTCATACCAATATTTATTGGTACTGAATGCCATAATACCTACGCTTTTTATGCTGTTTAGGCACCTATACCTACGCTTCCAACACAATACCTACGCAGAAGCGTAGGTGTAGGTGCATAAACAGTGAATAGTTACTATGAAAAGTGTACAGATTAGGTATTGCATTCAACATCATAACATGATAATAGATAGATAGATAGATGAACTCTTTATTGCACACAAAGAAAACAAATGGTAAATAACAACAAACATAAATGTACAATGGGCGGTCTTATCGCTAAAAGCGATCTCTTCCAGACAACCTTTGGATGGATAGTATAACAAAAACAAGAAAAGACGGGGTGTACAAAAGTTTAACTATACAAAACAATTCCTACAAAAATTATAAATTACTACCTAATTATATTCATGCCTAACGTAAATAAATAAATATATATATATAATCATTGTATACCTAATACATGTACCTACATATATACCCACACTTAACCTACACCTAAATATATCTTAATATACTTACATACATATTTATTGTTATAATAGATTATAATAATATGACAGATAAAACTAAATTAACAGATTACAGAAGACAACGACAAGTAATGCTCATATACCATGGTTTTAAAGGTGTTAATTGATTTAGCTGATCGCACAGACACAGGCAAGGAGTTCCATAACCGAACAGCTTGAACACTAAAAGATTTACTATACATCTCAGTGGTATGAACAGGCGTAACTAGTTGCATAGTTTCTGAGGATCGTAGATTTCGGTCATTTGCCTGATGCAAAAACTGAAAACGCTCCTTTAGATAAGGCGGAGTGGAAGAAAGAAACAGAATATTATAAAGAAGGGATAGAATACGCGCATTCCGGCGAAACCGAATCGGGAGCCACTTGAGCCTCGTACGGAATTCTGAAATGTGGTCAAATTTGCGCAAGCCAAAAATAAACCGAATGCAGAGATTCTGAAGACGCTCAAGTTTATCCAATTGAGCTTCGGAAAGATCAAGATAGCTGGCATCTGCATAGTCCAATAAAGGGAGTAAAAGAGATTGTGCGAGCGTGACTTTGGTAGCAGTTGGCAAAAAGTTACGTAGTCTCCGTAGAGAAGCAGATGATACAAACAATTTGCGACTAATTTCGTTAACCCAAGGTTCCCAAGATAATTTGGAGTCTAATATTATTCCTAAATTTTTAACGAAATGGCTGATGGGAATTATTGTACCCTCGAATAGTATATGTGGTAGTAAAGAAAAGTTAATTTTACAAATTTGTTTACTGCTACCAATTATAATAACTTGCGTCTTATTTGGATTTACTTTAAGACCAAACGATTTACTCCAGTTGCATACCTGTTCCAAATCGGAGTTGAGCATGCTAATGGCTCCAACAATGTTATCAGTAATGGTTTGGTTGTATATTTGCAAATCATCAGCATACAGGTGGTAGGAAGATGTCAAATTTTGAGAGATGGAATTAGTAAAAATAGCAAAGAGGAGGGGAGAAAGGACGCCGCCTTGAGGGACACCAGCAGAGAGATCACACCATGAAGAGTAAGTGTCTTCAATGCGAATACGCTGTCGGCGTCCAAATAAATAGCTACGAAACCAATCAATAGCCGTTGGAGATATGTTAAGAGAGCATAGTACACCCAGAAGTAAGTCAAAGTCAACATTATTGAATGCACTACTAAAATCGAGGAGTGACAATAGTGTAACTTTTCCACAATCCATCCCAAGCCGTATGTCATCGGTTATTTTAACCAATGCGGTCACGGTGCTGTGACCTGAACGGAAGCCCGATTGGTAAGGATTGAGGAGGAGGTTTTTGCTTAAAAAGGAACTTAACTGCTGATGAACAAGGCGTTCAAAAACTTTAGATAAATAAGGAAGGATAGATATAGGACGGTATTCGGAATAGGTAGTAGGGTTGGCTTTTTTAGGTAAGGGAATAATCTGAGCTTCCTTCCAGGCTAGAGGAAATGAGCCAGCAACTATTGACGCATTTAGGATGAATGTGATGACGTGGATAATTTCATTTAGAATAGGCAAAATCATATTACGACTGATCATGTCACAACCCACAGCACTTGAAGTGATCGAAGTTATGCTCTTCTTAACATCACAATCAGCAAATTGACTAAAATTAAATGGAGGAATGTCTGGGGTTGATAGGGAAGAAAGATAATGTAATGTGCTAAGTTTAGTTGATCCATCAATAGTGGAGGAACTTGAAAAATGCTTATTGAGAAGATCAATGTTTAAATTTGTAGGGATATTTTCATGTTTCGATCTACCAACTCCCAGTGTTCTTAGAAATTTCCATACTTTAGATGGATCAGTATTACCTACAGAATCATGAATATATCGGCGTTGAGCGTCCCTACACAACCTGTTGCAGTAATTTCGACGGTCATAGTATTTAGATTTATTGTAGTCGGTTGGTTTGCATTTCATTCGTACCTTTGCTACATCTTTCCTATGCATTGCTGTACGGATTTCATCAGTAAGCCATGGTGCAGGGAGATGTTTAAGTTTAATGGCACGAATGGGGGCATGCACGTCATAAAGCTTGGTTAGTTGATTATTCAAACATACCACCATTCCATCAACATTACCAGCATTCACAAGCTCTGTCCAGTCAATCAACTGTGCATCTTCCCGTAGACTCTCAAGATTAATACTACCAAAGTTACGCTGCAGGACAATCTTAGGCTTAGCCTTTGGTGGGCGAACCTTGTAAGATAAAAAGATCAGGTCATGATGAGAGAAGGCTGGTGCAGGAGTTTGACCGTGTTGTGATACATTGTTCGGTGACGAAACAAGTATCAGGTCAAGAAGAGAGGGAATACAACCAGGAAAGAAATGTGTAGCAGTTAAAGGAAGGATGGTCAGGTTACTAGCTTTTGCAAGATTTTCAAGATGAGTAGAGCGAGAGTCTTTCTTGAGCAGACAAGTGTTAAAGTCACCCATTATAATAATATGACTATATGGAGAAGTAAGGTCTTCAAGAAGCCTTTCAAAAGAAGAAAAATAGTTATTTTGGGAATTATTACTGTAGTAGACTCCGAGCAATACCTTGGTATGACAGAGAAGGATTTCAATAAAAAGGTGCTCGCCCGCACTAGGTGGTGGAGGCTGAGGAGACATATGAACTAACGTAAAAGGAATATGAGCACGTAAATAAATAGCAACACCTCCACCTCGTCCATTGGTGCGGTCGTTTCTAATAAGAACAAAACCGGGTAATGAGTAGGATGTAGTAGGTAAGCATGGTTTTAACCAAGACTCGGAGACTAATACAGCGTGGATATCTTTGTGAACTAAAGACGCCAGCATATCAGGATAATGAGCCGGAATACTCTGCGCATTAATATGCACAACATTGAGATTTCTTGCACTAGTAGTGAAATGAGTCTCGAGAGTATGCGAGAGAGTCGGTATACTGCTAAAACTATGGGCATCACTTGAGCCGTCATCACATGATGAAAACGATAAAAAGTGTTCGTTATCATCACTACAAGAGGACATTACTAATAGAAAAATAGCCTAAATCAATAAATAAATTATACCTAAATTAATTGTATAAACCTAATTAAATATTATTAAATTTTAAAAACTATTATAGCTACCTACTTATTTAACTTCTAACTATCTATTTGTCTGTATACCCGCCAGTAGTGTTGGAAGAGAATCAACATCAAAAAACAGTTAAATTAAAAATTATAAACTAAAACATAAAAGAAAATCAAATTTGTCACTATAAATATAAATAAAAATTATGTGACAAAAAAAAAAATAAAGTTAAAAATAAAGGTTAGAGAATTTGATTTCATGCTTAAGTTACCAAATAGAGTATGGAACATAAGCATGACATATGAAGATTGACATACATTTGACACAAATTTTGACAGTCAGACATTACGTCACAAAAACAAAAACGAAATAATTTGTAGATGGTAGGACAAAAAAGAGATTAAAAGTGGGTGTCACATAAATTACATGAACTGGACGAAAAATTACAAAAACACACACATATACACACCACACCAAACATGGGAACTACTTCCTGGTCGTCGCAACACGTCTCGATCTCGGCGCAGGAGGCTGCTCGACCACAGAAGTAGGATTCGCTACTACCACTGTTGGAGAGGACGACGAAATGGGCGCAGTCTGCAAGCTCGAACATTTATCGAGATCAGCGAGGCAGCTAACACGATGCCTAACTTCATCAGGCCCAACCACGAAGACAAAACCCTCCCGAGTCCAGCTTTTAGTGATGCCAAAACGTTGCCTGGCTTGCATGAATACTTCATGGCGTGCTTTAGTCAGAAACTCAGAAAGAGTTATGCCCGTATTCTTGAGTTGTGTTTTGGTGAACCAAACTTTGTCACGAACAGACACATCCCTCAGCTTCACAAGAATTGGTCTAGGCCGATCAGACGTAAGGCGGCCCATCCTGTGGCAACGGTCAATGTCACCTGTAGTAAATGTAGACATTTTTAGTCGTCCCACAACAACTTTGACCAAGGTGGCAGCGGTGTCCTCTCTCCTTTCCTCAGGCACACCATGTACAAGCAGATGCTTGCGACGGCTCAACATCTCCAACTGATCCACAGCCTGTGCAGTGGCTTGTATTTGATCCTGCAGGGCTCGCATGGCTGTTAAGACAAAGGCCTTGAAAGTTGTGAACTCAGCGGCCAAACTGGCCACTGTAGCTGGAGCTTCAGAGTGCTTCTGCAGCTTACCTTCATAAGCAGCCATCTGCTCCGTGAAGAGAGCTTGCATTTGAGCCATGGAACCCTGGATTTCACGCATTTCCTCCATTTTGTGATGTGGCATTGATGATGATATTTGAGGTTGTGTTTTCTAGTGTTTATTGTAAGGTGATGAAGAAGATAACACTTGATGGCAGGTACTGTGACTCAGACTATATATATAAACATAAATATCTGTTCTAAGAAAAGAAAAACTATTTTTTTTACTATAATTAAAGGAGATAAAAAAATTTGGGTTGTTTCTTTTTTGACACCTACCGCCCAAAAAAAAGTCAATATTCAAGTAACAATATTCAAAAGTCAATATAATCATGTTTTTATAAAATAGCCCTGCTGGTATAACTTGGCCTCTCTTCATACCGTACCTATATATGAATAATATACAAGATAGGAGACCAGTTTCCAAACTATTGTAATAATCACCGCCTCTAGGGGCTGCAGGGGATTTGAAATAAATTATCAAAGAAACCAAAGGCTCACGAATATTTCTAAATAAACTATGAAGTCGCGAGATTCGACCATGAAACGGAAGACCTAGTCCATAGGAAATAATGATACTTAAACAATGTCGGCGTAATTTCATTCATTCATTCACTCTACTTAGTAATGATGATGTTTACTATTGAAGGGTTGGTATCGGTACTTTCTTACCTTTGGTAAGTTGAAGTCGCCAGGAACTTTATGCAGCCTCGTCATTTGTGGGCTGTCCGGAAACTTTTCGAATATCCTGAGTCTAAATGGCAGACTCTCTTTTATTTCCGCACTCTGCTGTCTGTATCTTAGTTGCTTCAGCTTCTTTATATCTTCATCTAACTCCAAGTTATCCAAGATTACCGCTACGAAAAGCGAGAGCACTATCTAAAATGGAAAAGATGGCTTTAGTTTCTGAAATGTACCTATTGCATTATATCTATATGCTAGAGTATGTCTCTTGTTCTATGTCCGTAGGTTCAGCGTCCGGTCATGTGCCAAATACTCTGCACACTCTGCATACCTATGCCGAGTTAGGGCGTTCGTAGCGTAGCTTGCCTAGTCGTTCAAGCAACCTTCAGCGCCGTCACAACATGGATGAGTGGCCGTTAGTGGCATTAACAGTGCTTCCGTGCTTCGGAAAGCAAGGAAAGAGTTACGCGGGTTGGGGGTTCTGGGCGGAATAAATCCGTTACCAGAGTTGGCCACTGGGAAATAACTATTCAAAGTTTATAGAAAGTAACTAACAAAGTAGCTTTCTAAATATAATGCTTACCAAAGTCACAAATAAATGATACGATATAAAGTACACAGCGACGAGAGGTGTTAACGTCTGACTTGTCCGCACCATCGTCTCGTCCATTACTTCGACCCACGCCTCTTGTGTCAATATTTGAAACATAGACATGAACGCCTGAAATCAAACAAGAACGTAGGTACAGTTCTATATCAAGAAGGCGGGTTGGTTTTAATTGTGTGTGTCGCGCTTAGTATCTTCCGAGCCGCAATTAAGCACACAAAAGCGCGTATCTATAAACAACACAACTATAAGTACTGCTCCTGGGAATAATCGTTGCAATTCATTCAGAAAAAAGTTTGCCCGACAGTGATTCTCAGCTACCATTTTCAGTTTTTTTTTTTAGTAACTTATTCAAGGCTAGCTGACCCGTGCCCGCTTCGCTGGGGGACAGATAGCTTCACATCTGCTGATATTCTAATCTTCAAAAAAAATTGTAGCCTATATGTTGCCGAGGACTAATAGCTACATAACAAATAAAGTTTCATCAAAATCCGTCCAGTAGTTTTTGCGTGAAAGCCGGATAACAGACAGACAGACAAAAATTTAAAAATGTTAATTTTTGGTTTGTGTTACTTTTATTAAGGCCCCTAGGAGTATTTTTTTTAGTTTTTATTCAATGTACAGAATTGAACTCTTCTACAGTTTTATTATATGTATAGACTAGCGACCCGCCCCGGCTTCGCACGGGTAGCATGTTATTATACATATAAACCTTCCTCCTGAATCACTCTATCTATTAAAAAAAACCGCATCAAAATCCGTTGTGTAGTTTTAAAGATATAAGCAAACATACATACGCGGGAAGCGGAAAGCGACTATGCTTTATACTTATGTAGTGATATAGATAGATTGTACTGGATAGTTTAGGTTCATTTAGATTAGATACATTACCTCATCAAATGTTTCGAATTTAGTGAACTCGCAGAGGAAACAGAACAGCTGCATTGAAATAGATGAGCTGATGATAAGCAAGCACATGGTGAATATTATAAGACTTCCAAGCTTTTTGCCTGGACCAAAGATCTTGTACACGAATCCCTCGAGCAGAGGCGATGCTTTTATTAATCTTACGATGCGAAGAACCTGAAAATATATGATATTCCTTAGAAATATTTGCTGTGAAAACCATTAAAGTTATAGGGTTCAAATCTATAAGCTAAAAATAATGAAATAAGATCAATACCAATTCCCAAACATTGAATATGTCTAAAGAGGGTAGTCAGGGGCACGTACAAACATTATATTTAGCACATGCCAAAGTTAGTATTCCATATGTGAAAGGTTTCATCCAAGCACAATGCCGCTTTTAAAAATTCTAACTGGTTTCCTCACGATGTTTGTTTGCTAAAAAGATGATTATCTTACCTGAAAGTACGTAAATCCAGACATATAGAACTGAGGTATAATGTGGATAGTGGTACCGATTGCTAAAAGCAATTCAAACTTGTGTACAGAATGCTTGAAATATCCCTTCAAGCCCAAGCACCAAATTTTGATCAATGCCTCTAGGTCCAGAAATATTGTAAATGCGATCTAAAAATGATATTTTCAATGTGTTTAACATTCATAATTTATAATTACCATAAATTATACCAGCACAATCATTCTCCAAAAAACAAAGCACAACTACTTCCTTTCCAATTTACACAAAGGTTAGCTTGAAGAAAAAGGTAACTAGCATGAAGTTCGCCTATGAACAAAGTTTTTGTATTGTATATAATCTACCTATATCTATTTTAATATTTAATACGATATTTTACCTCAATGTAGTAATATTTCTGATAGAAAAAGCGTCTTGGGTTTCCATCGTGTTTGAAATTCATTGTTGCGGTAATTATTCCATTTGCCAAAACAACACCCATGACCAAAAGGCGAAAATAAGCTGAACGTAACATTTTGTGAAAGATTTCCGGGGCACTTCCTGCAATATAAAAATACAAATTTCAAATATACAAATTGTTTTATAAAATGGGTATCAATCAGTCGCAGATGAAGTTGTTAAAGCACCTTCTTGATCCTTATCTTTATGTGACTGTAGGTACATATTGACTGATAATTGGTAGGTAGGTACTTCAAATCAAAGCTTAGCCTAAAATGCACGTCCTAAACAATAATATTGAAGGGAAAAATCTATCCTTTCCTTTAGTGGTCCATAGATGCACCATGAGATGAATTTCAGTTTGGCAGCAGGGGATGGGCTCAAGTAAGAAAAATGCTCAATTTGGCGGGGCTATTGCCGTGCCCCAAGATAACTTCGCTGTAACAAAGTGCCTAGTGGGACTACTACAGTATTGTCACTTGTCACTATTTAAATTGAAATGGGTTTGCAACAGTTCTCTGACTTTAGTCACAGCAATAAGGATCTAATTGTCGTTTTACTAATGACAAAGTAGGTACCTACCTAATAGGCTCGAGTAAATAGGTACCTGAATGTTTATTTTCATCAATAGTAACCAGCTTCCATCCATTATCGTCACCGGTAAAGAACTGAGTTGTACTGCCTTTTGTGATGGGATTCCTCACACCCCACATCTGTTGAAACTGTACGCGTATCTCGTTGAACGTTTCTGTGATCACGGCTATGAACACGTTTTTGACTAGCCACGCCAGGAAGAATATCATAGTGCTGTAAAACAAAACAGTTTAGTCATTCTGTTATTGACAAATAGTTTCTGCTCGCGGTTTCAAACGTGTGGTACCTATGCAGATAAAATATAGACTATATTATTCTCTAGCTCATGAACTATCTCTATGCGAAAAATCATGTCGATCCGTTGCTCCGTTATTGCGTTAAAGAAGGTCAATCCTAAAAACATCAAACACCCTTTCACATTTATAATTTTACTATGTTACTCGCTTACTACATAAATTATAAATCAGATCGTTATTTTAGGCAAGCTTTGTACCAACTCTATAGATATACCTGAAATATAGTGCAGATCTCCAAGTTGGCAAGGAATCAATTGCTCTGTACATGATGAAAACCCAACCCTCTTGTGAGGATGCTTGATAGACAGTGAAAATACTTGTAGCTGAAAAAAAATAATAACAAATAATATTATGTTAGAGTTCCAAGTAAACTGAACAAATATTTCAGTATTATTAAAGGGGTATTTGACCACTCACAGAATTCCTCAAAACCATTGAAGCCCATAATGTATTTGGATAAGTTGAGTTTCATGCACTTCATTCCTGGTGGACATTGATACCCTGAGCCAGGGACAGGGGAACAGAATGTATCGGGAATTGCCAGTGAGTTTATTGTGATTTGTCTGCAACAAAATATAATATTTATAGCCTAGTTATTTCAGTCTCTCAGTATAGGAATTTAGAAAGACCATGATACAACTACATATTTATATTCATGGATTAATAAAATAAAATTATGTTTTAGAAATCTGAAGACAATATAAAATATGATTTACAAACCCTGGCATTGTGCTGTTACGAACACAATGATGTGTGAGCTCTCCAAAGAATTGTACTCCCAGCAAGCTGTACAGTGACATGAAGAATAAGAAGAAAAGTGTCACATTGTAGATCTGTTGGCTAGATCGCCTGTAAACAAACAAGAAAATATTTATTTAGTATATTATATTTTAATATAGTTTTGAATGAAATAGGATCATCATGTGTCATCCCCAAGTACTGCTGTTTATAAGAACACTAAGCGCTCGTGTACACCGCCGCGCCTCTGCGCTGTGTATACGAGTCTCGTAAAGACCGCTACCGCGCCGCCACCGCGGCCCCTGTATAACCCGTCGGAGCGGTAGCGTCGCGGCGGCGGTGCCGTGTACCTGAGCGCTAAATGGTTTCCTGTCAATGTTTTCCTTCACTATATTGAGTATATGTAAATGCACATGTAAATGTTTCAAATACAAAAAACCATTAATACACAACCAGGATTTTAACCCACTACCTTAGATTGAAAGTCAACACACTCCCACTCAGCCAACATAGCTCCATTATTAAGAGAGGTGTGAGGGACTAATAAACAGAAGATTATATAATAGGGGTAGTTACTGATACTAGTACAACAAATGGAGTAATCAGGTATAGCACTTACTTGAAAATTTGGTTTATCCTAGACTTTGGCATAGAGAATTTTAGGAAGACTCGTAGAAACCTTATCATGATCAAAGGTCTGGGTGCTCTCAATATACTCAAATAGCTGTATCTTGGCACAATTCCAGTTAACTCAAACATTTGTAGAAGAACAGAAACCCAGAGAAAGAATACCATAGACGCATCAAACTGACACCAGTGATCTTTTAAATATGCAACTTCTCCCTGTAAAGTAAAATAAAGGTATTTTTTTTTATTCACCATCTTTTACAGTTTGTTCCAAATTTCACCCAAATCACCACAAACATCCTCACAAACTTTCATTTCTAATAAAATACTGTTATTCAAAGGTCAAAACTATATCTATTCTAAGTTTTATCCAAATAACTTCAGCCATTACAGCATGATTGAACAAAAAACATCCAATCCTTCTAAATTATCAAATTTTACGTTATAAATTACAATAAATCCAGGCTTACCTTGAGTATTCCTCGTATATGCATTTTTGCTATCATCTCAGCAGTAAACAGAAGAGTGACACTGCAGTCTACCACAAATGTGATTGTTTGCAGGTATGGATACTTTTCAAATGATTTTGGAGTGTTTAAAGAAACAGATAACAAACTTAAAAGGGCGCAAAGCCTTAATATTCTTCTAACCCATAGCTGAAAACAAAAAAGGAAATTAGATTGCCTCATTCTCTCCACAAACAAGGTGTTTCAGGGCTGGTTTATGTGTAATGGTTTTGATTATTGATGATATGCTAATCAATCTATCAACTCTAATAAAAAGAGCGCAAAAATAGAACAGTGCAAAAGAAAGAACTATGATAGCTTAAATTTACCTTATTGACCCATTCTATGTCGGCGCTCTCATTTAGAGATTCTTCAGGGCCATAATCTGCAAGCACCTGTTCTCCTTTTAGGCTTTGCTTTCGCCCTAACATTCTAATGCGTTTAAAAAGAATTTTTGAAACAAATTTGTCCAGATTCGTAAAATAATAAAACAGCTGACGCTGTTACAGTGCTATCCGATAATCCAAACATAAGAACCCGCTGGTTCGCGTAGTTCTATTCTTACTCTTGGTGGCATCGGTATTTGTGTTTTATTTATTTATTTTTGCTCCTACAAACTGAAATTCACATAAACTTTTATTGATTTTTTTCAGCGACTGTCGAGATCGAGTGATCGAGAGACTTCAAAATTTCAGCGCCATTTTTATCAGTCATCATCATCAAGTCATTCGCTCTCCTCTCTTTCATTCCTTTTCGTTCATTGGCGTTCAGTCAGCCAAGTAAGGCTGGGAATAGACGTCCGATTTTTTCATCCGACAGTCCGATCCGATAGTCTGATCAGACTATAGGAAGGCGCTCGTGCCATAAATTTTGTTTGAACAGCAATACACGTCCGATCCGATAGTCTGAAGGTGCGGTCTGCATTGATTTGTACATAGACCAAATAGACGTCCGATTCCTCCTTCCGATTTGCTACCTGTCTCGCTCTTTTGTACTAAAATAATTTTCTGTTTCACTTACTCAAACTTTATCTCACGCGTCATACATTGCTCGTTATAGAAAGAAAGCTAATTTCGGTCTGCCATGTAAAATGGCAATGTATAATTCTTTTTTGTAAGTACATACTAACATGTGACACTCTGTCTCTAATACTAACTGCCGGGATTCGAACCCAAGAACGGCTTATTATGGCCGTAGAAGTAGACATGCTTAAGGGATACGGGCATTGAAGCTTATCACGATCGGCAAATAAAGATTTGGCTTGGGAGGACGTGTGCTCATCACAGCACAGCGCGCAGCTCGAGAACGACTGAGTTCAAAAAATGTCTGACGCAAAAATCGGACGTGTATGGAGTGAATTTGATCCGATAGTCTGATCAGACAATCGGAAGCCAAATCGGACGCCTATTCCCAGCCTAAATATTAATTTTTACTGTGACGCGGAGAGGAGAATGATTATGTTTCTGCCTGATTGGGATTGGGTTGCATACTCTGTATCTAATATACTCTACTCTGCCTTGTTTTGTTTATTTGTTTTGAATAGTTTTGAAAAGCTTTGAGTGTTTGAAAATTATTTATTCTTATTTTTACAACTTAATCCTCCTGAGACAAGCCGTATTTAGTGGAAAAGTAACTTAATGTAGGCTATGCTTTGGAAGCATCTCAATTTCTAATCAATATGTCTACATCTTTGTAAAATAATTGGTTCTGAATTAGAAACCCATACACATAAAATTAAAAACAGTTTTTCAAGTGATACTAATTGTGTATGAATTTGTTGCGTTGTATCACATTACAAAACAAATTTTATAAATCAATACAATGTTCATATATATGAGTAAAAAGGTAAATGTTTTGGACTCAGTTTCTATAGAAACCTTATTATGTTCGCAGTAGCCATCAAAAAATAACTGAACTAAACTGAAACCTGCTTAGAATATAATCAATCAACACAATTTTCAGATTGCTATACCAAAACACTCTACTGTTTCCTGTATATCATGGAATCACTCCTCAGGATACATTGCAGTAGGAGGGGAAGAAGGAATGCTAAAAGTGCTGAAATTAGAATCTGGTGACTAATTTATTAATTTCTTCTATTAAAATAATTTAATTTCTAAACTCACAACAATTATTCCTGCCTTCGATCTTACAAATCAAAATATCAATAACTATAATTTTGAAAGGGAAAAGTTATAAATGGCAGTTAATTTTTATATATGATGGTTCAGGCGGAGGAGGGAATCTCTCAATGAACCTAAGTCTGGAAGGCCACACTGGCCGGCTGTGTGTTGCTGTTTGGAATGAAGTATTCCAGAAACTAACTACTAGTGATGAACATGGAGTTATCATTGTCTGGATGCTGTACAAGGTGACCTATTTATTTTTGTTACAATATCATCAATATCATCATCTTCCTGCCCTCAGCCTACTTAAGTGGGGTCAGCGCAACATGTGTTCTTTTTCTATTTCCCTCTATCAGCCATCATCTCATCACTCACTCATGAAAATTATTTGTAATATCTCATGTTAAAAAATAAATGTATAATCTCAAAAATTGCCTACTGGACAGAGAGCAAGCCTTAACCTTATTTCTAAATCAAACAATTAGCCATTAGGCTGGATCCGCTATCTGTAATTTAAGGTGTCTTTTTAATTTCAGGGTTCATGGTATGAGGAAATGATAAACAACAGAAATAAGTCAACAGTTACAAGTATGGCTTGGGGCTCTGATGGTCAAAAAATATGCATTGCTTATGAAGATGGTAGGTGTTATTCTATTATTTTCAGAATAAAATATTGATTTTAGAAAAACTTTGCATAGAATGTACAGTAAGCCTCATTAGCTGAAATCATAAAGGTATAAAATAAAAGTATTATCATTTTATAGTTTACTAGCAGACTCGGCCACGCGTTGCTGTGTCAACAGTATGCAATAAAATAAAATTGCGACTATAATTAAAGATCTAAGCTATCCTATATCTCAAGTTGGACCAGACTGCTCACGGTGTGCCAATTTAATTTAAAATCGGTTATGTAGTTTAGGAATCCATCGCGGACAAACATCGTGACAGGATATTTATATATATTAAGATATTGATCCGCGAGCTGGTTCATATTTGGCACAACGAATCAGCATTGCTGTCCAGAGTGGCAATGCCACCAGTATCTTGGGAAAGCTTCCTATTGGTAGTGGTCTGGATCAGTTGAGCTACCTATAGACAAGAAATATGGCTAATTAGCACATTATTTTCTTGTGTTACTGACATTTGAGACAATTCAGATGCTCTTCATCATGAGCACCGCACGCGACTGCGATCAACAGTAGATCGGCGAATACTCACACCACACAACAACAACATCAACTACAATAGTTTTAATTCTATACCTATGCAAAGGTCTTTAGATGGCTCAACTGATTCATAAGTATTTTGTAAATATTCTGTAATGTATTAGTATTAGATGTTAGTTATAATTATGTATGAAAGATAACCAATGTAACCAATGCACAATGCAACAGTTCTTCAAAGTTTTTTTTGTTTTTTTCAGGTGCAGTAATAGTTGGATCAGTAGATGGTTCCAGAGTGTGGGGCAAAGATATCAAAGGGACAGGATTGGCAGCTGTTCAGTGGTCACCAGACAACTCAATGCTGCTCTTTGCACTTACCAATGGGGAACTACACCTTTATGATGATCAAGGAAACTTTACGGTATGTTAAAAAAAACAAACTTAAAGTCACCTAACATTATGCTACGAAATAACGTCATTTCGCCTAGTTCCAGTTATGCACGGCTGCCTAGGGTGTATAGTATATAGGGGGAGGCTTAACAAAACACTTAATTCTTCACTATTCTTAAAACCCTATCAATCTTCCATGCATCTTTATATTCACTCCATCCTAAGGTTGTCTGGAAGATATCGCTTTTTAGCGATATAAATAAATAAATAATATTGGCGGGACTTTATACACAACGCCATCTAGCCCCAAACTAAGCAAAGCTTGTACTATGGGAACCAGATAACTGATAGAATAATTAGGTTTTTTTTTTTTTTTTTTTTTTTTTTTTTTTTTTTTTTTTTTTTTTTTTGTAAATACATGTTTGTTGTACATATTACATTATGACCGCTCAATATACAATTTTGCTCTAGTTTTAGTTTCTGTCATTGTTTTTTATTATTATTGGCATACAATAAAACATTTTCATCCATTCATTCATACTGCATTTTTTTGTAACCAAAACTGTTTTAGATGCCAGTCGCAGTGCATGGTGTGTCAGGTTCAATGGATGTGATCTCAATGGATTGGTATTCTGGCAGTGCGCCGTCTAACCGACCTGTGCTGGCGATATGCTACAAGACTGGCATATTGCTTCTGATGAAAAATTGTATTGAGGAAGGTAAATGAGCAAAACTAGCTTCATTCCGCAGCTACGCAGTTGTGCTAATCAACCTCTAATTCCTCCTGGTGTATATATTTTCATATCTGCTGATTTGTTGTTCGCGAAAAGAGTACTCACATCAAACCCACAGCAGCGCTAGAGGTTCTGAGAGAAGTATCATTGGATTAGATAGGATCATGTTCTAGTTTCTCACATTCATGTCATTGTGCAAACTGCATTCCCAGCAAGTGTTCTCAAAGAAGGTTGATGTCAGGCAGGCGGCCGGTTGTAAAACACCCCAAGTCAAATCCTTCTACATGTTGGGCCGACCCCACATGAAGTGGAATAAGGGCAAGATGATGACAATTAATAAAATGAGTTCTTACTTTTTCTAAACTTTACTATGCATTTTATTACAGATAGTGTTGTGGTCGAGACCAATATGGCAACAATAGACTGTCACTGGAACCATAACGGGACAGTTTTAGCGGTAGCAGGTTGCACGTCAGACAAAACGAATGTCGTTCAGTTTTTCAGTGCTTATGGAGAGGTGAGTAACATGGTATCTTCTGTCTCAGCTTCTTCTTCTATATGTTGCTTCTTGGAAGCAACATATCTGACGAAAATGAATGAGTACATTGACTCGAAGAATGAATGAATGAAGCTTCTTGAAAAAGATTCGAAGAGAGAAGGACGAAAAGTGGCGAAGTACGAGGTATTAGATCTTCTTGCTCGGACTTTAAACCTCATGGGGATCAGGGGGCTTACCACAAGGTCTTGTTTAAAACTTTTTTAATCTTTACCATTCTTAGACAGCATCAACACACTTAAAAAGTTTCGTATTTGTTTTTGAAAATAATTTAAATATTAAATACAAGCTGACCCGGCGAACTACGTATCGCTTTAGAATTAACAAATGCTGTGTTAAGTTCCCGTTCCCGTTCCTGTTTTCCTGCTTTTCTCTTGATTTTTTTCTTGAATTTTCTTTGCTATAAACCTCACGAAGCACGAGGCCTTTCTAACGAATACAAAACCGTGGAAATCGGTTCGTGCGTTTTGGAGTTATAGCGTCAGGAAGGAAACCCGACTTATTTTTATATTATAGATTGTTGAACATTTCGAACAGCGTCGTCTAGCCCCCAAACTAAGCAAAGTTTGTACAATGGAACTAGATAACTGATAGAATACTTATATATTTCATTTTTAACTACCAAAAACTTTAAACGTTGCGTTCTGGAACTTTGCTCAATGTTCAATATCAACATTTTAATTTATTACAGCATATAAGAACATTACGCGTGCCGGGCGGTTCGTTGCGAGCTCTCTCTTGGGAGAAACGGTCATTGCGGCTGGCTATAGCTATAGACTCCTTCATTTACTTCGCCAGCGTAAAGCCCGATCACAAATATGCGTTCTATGGTAACACGCTAGCGTTTGTTTCTGGCACTGAAACCGTTACGTTTTGGGATACTGTTACTTATCAGGTGAGGAGTTAAACTTTGTTTTTTTGCTTGCAGCCACTTTACTGACACACTAGTTTAGTTGTACCTGTGTGCGACTTCGTACGCATGATTATAGCGAGCCGTGATAGACATGACATAATTATATAGTTGGTTTTCTTTCGTAATAAGATTTCTCGATATAGTAACAAAAATATATATCCTCCGCACATCTTTAGGACCCTAAGCTACCAGATGATATAGATTCCATGAAAATTGGTTCAGCACTTTTCGAATAACACCCAGTCAAACAAACAGACAGATAAAGACTTTATAGTTGAGACCTCGTGACTCGTGAGCATGTTGCAAAAAAAAAATGGGTGTAAAGATTCTTTTAAGAATTTTCGAAAAACGGAGAAGGTTCTCAAGTCGTCGCGTATATATATCCATATCGTCAGTGGAAAGGAAGAAATGCCTAAGCGCCAAAATGTCCAAAATTTATTTTATTCTGTGTTTAGTATTTGTTGTTTTAGCGGCAAAAGAAATACATAATCTGTAATTTCATCTGTCTAGCTATCACGGTTCATGAGATACAGCCCTGTAACAGACAGACGGATAGACGGACAGCGAAGTCTTAGTAATAGGTTAATAATAGGTAGTCTTAGAATTTTCACCCTTTGGGTACGGAACCCTAAAAACGAATATTGTCCCTTGACTTTTCGATTGGTCGAAACATTTTCGTAGATAGGTTTCTTTTTAGTTTTTTGAAACGTAATTATTGAGTTACTCTTTTATCGTATAATTTGATATACGAGTACCAAATGCGCTTATACCGTAATTTATTTTTAATCTATTTATTTTACAGTCGTGGATAAACAATATACCTGATGTTATAGACATGTGCGGTGTTGAGGAATATTGTATCATAGCCACCATGACGTCTCTAATCGTATCGAACCAACAAGGAATACAATGCGACGGTCAGTACCTACCAATTCCATATTCGAGCTAATAAGCAAAATAACAGTCAAATTTTTGAATTTTTTAACCTTATCTTACATTAATGCAATATTTGTGATATTTTTCATTAAATATATTTTTTTTTTAAATAAAATATGGCCCGTAATACTCGCTGATAAGGTTAATTTTGATAGTCGAAAGATTATTTTTAATTGTCCTGTAATATCTAGTTTATCCATTACAAACATAAAAAAATATTTATATAGATTTGTATAGAGTTTTTTTTTAATAGGTAAGCTGTCAAAAATGCTGTATTAGTGTAGAAAAATATTCTGCTGTATTTGAACTTAGGCAATTTTAAATAAAATAATTATTTATTTCAGCTAAAGCAGTCAGCATTCCTGTGGTATATGTGACTATCAACAGTCAAGCAATCGCCATTGCCGCGTCTAAGGAATCCTTCTTGATTTGGAAGTTCTCTACGCCTTCTAGACCGCGTAAGTAATTTAACCAAGAATATCTTACATAGATAGACCATGGACTAAATAGGGGGAAGGTTTTTAAAGTTCCGTACCCAAAGGGTAAAAACGGGACCCTATTACTAAGACTTCGCTGTCCGTCTGTCCGTCTGTCTGTCACAGGGCTGTATCTCATAAACCGTGATAGCTAGAGAGTTGAAATTTTCACAGATGATGTATTTCTGTTGCCGCTTTAACAACAAATACTAAAAACAGAATAAAATAAATATTTAAGTGGGGCTCCCATACAACAAACGTGGTTTTTTGTCGTTTTTTATGGATCGCACGGAACCCTTCGTGCGCGAGTCCGACTCGTACTTGGGCGGTTTTATTTTTTAACATACGCTACCATTACCCCGCAGCACCGTCTTAGGAATTGAATTTCAGGTATTCCTTTCTTTAGAGTACCCCTACAAACAGGGTAATACACCCTAAATTTCAAGTTATATACCTATAGTAGCTTTTAACCGTGAGTTAATCCTCGCAGAATCAGGAAATCAATTTTTGACGAATTTATCGTAAAAGATTGTCATTTATGGAAAAAAAAATTAGTTGCCTATGCGTCCTAAGAAACTCTATATGAAATTTCATGACAATCAGCCCTCGCCAGCGGGTTGGCCGTGATAACGTCACAGACAGACAGAGTTACTTTCGCATTTATAATTTTAGTATAGATTTGGATAAAATTGTTATTATTTATAGGATCATCTGAACAATTATACCACGCTGATGGGTCCCCAATGTCGTCAGGCGATGGTGGTTTCCAGGACGACACGATCTGCTGTATCACTTGCTCGGATAACTATCTACTGGTTGGCAGATATTCTGGAACAATACTGCTGTTCTCATTAGTGAACTTCAAGAAGATCACATCTATCAATATGAACTCGAAGCCTTATAAATTGGGACTAAACTCCAACTCCAGGTTAGAGTGAAATTATTTTAGTCTAGCATTCAACGAACGCTTTGCATGTATGTTGTGCAAGTGGGAATATATGAGCGTACCTACCTATCTTCAGCCCGCGCTTTTCTCTTCCGACAACTTTATTGAAATACTAGCTGACGCCCGCGACTTCGCTCGCGTAGCCTATTTTTCCTATTTCCAGGGCATATGCTACGTCTATTTCAAGTTCAATCCAAATCCTTTTGGTCGTGATTGAGGCACAAACGTTCAAACATCCTCACAAACTTAATGTAATGAAATTTGATGTTATTGATTACGACTTCGTAATGAACTACAGCAAAATTTACTTCTTCATAATATGTGTAGATTCTATAAGTTAGCAGCATGTATTGTTTTTGTATAATAATTATTATATTATATACTAGCGACCCGCCCCGGCTTCGCACGGGTAGCATGTTATTATACATATAAACCTTCCTCCTGAATCACTCTATCTATTAAAAAAAACCGCATCAAAATCCGTTGTGTAGTTTTAAAGATATAAGCAAACATACATACATATTACATACATATTACATACAGACGCGGGAAGCGGAAAGCGACTTTGCTTTATACTATGTAGTGATAAAAAAAAGTATAATTTTCTATATATCGGTCGGATCGTCTCGGAGCAGTGCGACCACAAACACCGTATACATAGATTGTATTCTATAACGTTTGCAGCAAGTTTTACGTGATCGACCAGCCCGGCTCCCTGTACCTGCTCGACACGGACATGGCCAACAACATAAGCATCGGCCAGGCGCTCCGCAAAGACGTGTGGAGCGCCCAATGGGCCTCCGATAATCCGCAAATGTTGGCAGTGGCGGAGAAAGCGAGGCTTTACGTCATGAGAGACGCCGAACCTGAAGAGCCTCTAACTATGCAAGGCTATTTATGTAAATTCAAGGCAAGTTTTAATTTATTAAAGTACAGTGGCCCTATTATTAGATTTCCAAACTACAGTCGCGTGTATTGTTAGCTATTTGTATGGAACATTTTAGTTCAGTGTAGTTACCGCCAGAGGCGCTGTGCAAAAAGCTAACGATAGTCGATAGCGACTGTAATTTGAAAATCTCATAATAATTATAAAAAAATACGGTTTCTTCTTTATTGTTATTCTCAAATCACTCTGATATTCTAATGATACGAGGATTTTTTTGCATGTTTATGACAAAACGGATTTGCATGAAACTCAAAACATGCATGTAGGCTACATGCCGTGAAATAGCAGATAGTAAATTTTTAGGGTTCCGTACCCAAAGGGTCAAAACGGGACCCTATTACTAAGACTTCGCTGTCTGTCTGTCCGTCTGTCCGTCTGTCCGTCTGTCTGTCTGTCCGTCTGTCTGTCACAGGGCTCTATCTCATGAACCGTGATAGCTAGACAGTAGAAATTTTCACAGATGATGTATTTCTGTTGCCGATATAACAACAAATACTAAAAATAGAATCAAATAAATATTTAAGTGGGGCTCCCATACAAACGTGTTTTTTTTTGCCGTTTTTCATAGAAAATGGTATGAAACCCTTCGTGCTCGAGTCCGACTCGTACTTGGCCGGTTTTTTTTTATCCAGTATCCACATGAGCAAAGCCGCGGTTGGAAGCAGAAGATAAATAAATAAATATTGGTGGACATTATGGGAACCAGATTACTGATAGAATACTTTATACTTTTTTTATAACACTTATCCTGCATACATTATAACACCCAGACACAATATATGTTTTAAAGGAACTGGAAATAACCACCGCTCTATTAGACAACATAACGGATAAGTGCACTCCGCAGCACATAGTGCAAGTGGAAGTCAAGTCTCTGCGGGACACGCGACAACTCATTGAGAAGGTCGGCTTGAAAGAGGCGGAAAACTTTATAAAGGACAACCCTCATCCACAGTTATGGTACATAATCTATCTATATAATATTATAAATGCGAAAGTTTGTGAAAAGAAATGTATGTTTGTTCCTCTATCAGGCCTAAACGACAAAACGGATTAAGTTGAGATTTGCTGTAGATGTAGATATAATGCCGGAATAAATAATAGACTACTTTAAAATATGAAAAACCTCCCAAAAACTATAAAAAAAACGCAAAAAGGATGATTTCTGTATAGATGGCGCTGGTGTGCAATAAATCTGACATCATAGACTAAAAAGATTCAGTCTTTTCTATTCGATTTTTTAAATTTGACAGGACAACGTCTGTCACGTTTCGGCTAGTAATCTATATAATAAATATGTAATAAAAGGCGAGTGAGAATCGGTCCATTGGAAGAGGAAGACCTCGGCGTATTTCCTTGGATCAAATTGGTAACGTTTGTAAAAAAAGCCTGGTCAAGAGTACTCTAAACTGACGAGCATGCATGAGGAATGTGATGAGAGTAAATTAAGCAAAATAAGTATATTAGGATCGTACCCTTCTGGGAAACGGGCGTGATTCTATGTATGTATGTAAAACGTTACTGACTGACTGATCTATCATCGCACAGCCTAAACTACTGGTCCTAAAAACATAAAATTTGGAAGATGTATTCTTTTTGGTATTATAGGGGTGCACTAAGAAATGAATCCCCGAAATTTAACCCCTAAATTACCGCAGCGGGGGTTGAAGTCTGTCTGAATAATGTAGCCGCGAGGATTTCAACTAGCAATATTATAAATCCGAAAGATTGTGAAGACGTTGAGATGTTTCATTATAATATTATTTTAACATCTGTAACGAGTCAGGCTTCGTTCAAGGTATCCACAAAAATAAATTATAGTGTTTTAAATCTAAATTACTAATCATTAGTCTGATTTATCAATCGATAGTAAATTTGAGGTACGAGAATTGTTTATCATAGCTCAAAGCTTGTCAATTATGACAAATAAATTAAAATGTCAACTATTACATCATCTGTCAGGTTTGACAATGACATAAGAATAGTTCATCGATCGAGAATGTGAATCATTAGTTATATTCGTGTGACGTATATGGCAATAATTCGAGTTTTTACATTCATTCACTGAGCTCTGATTGGTGATCATTTTTTGGGCGGGAAGAAAAAAGATGGAGGATAGAGGACGAGGAACGAGTTGGGACTTGCTTGGGAATAATCTTCTTGGGTTTTTGATCTTGGCTGCTTGATTTGAGGGTAGGATATCCATCCTTAGGGCCATGGGTGTGCTTAGGGCCATGGAGAAGTCGTTCTAGTGTTTAAAGTTTGTGAATTAGTTTAGATAAAAGTTATTGTGATGTTTGAGTGTAATTCAATAATTGATTTAAAGCACCAGTTTAAATGGTTTTTATGACTGGAAGGTTTCTCTCTACACACAATTGAACGGTGACAACTACATTGTGATTCTGCTTGGTTCAGGATCTGGGGTGAGAAAAGGTCGTGAGTTATTTGGAGTTCATTATTCTTTAAGTTTAAAATCAACTAGTTGTGTCTGTTATGAAGGACTTGTCTAGCCTTACCTTAGTTAATAATTACATTCTGTGTTGAAGAGAGATAATTTGAGATTCTGTTTCAACATGAGACCTGTATCGGGGAGTCCGATCATTGTGGACCCGACAATTGAAGTTTAAGTTCGAGCAATGTGAATTTTAACTTATGAGACGTACAATGTGTCTTTTGATTGAGTTGACCTGAGCTGGTATTTGTGGAGATTAACTGGATCACAAATTATATCAATTATAATTCTAACAACGGAGAGTTGTTTATTAGACATTTATTTCATAATGGACAAGAAGGTTCTAAATATTATGATTTATATTATGTATAAGTATTTATCTGACCTAAATAGGATGTTTTAGAACCGATCTGATCGATTCTTCAGCATCCGAAAGTAACCTTTTGTTTGAAGGCTTGACTGATAGACGGACTGACTCAGGTTGCTAAAAGATTAAGTCCTCTTATATTTTGCTAGACAGAATTGACAGACTGAACTTTATGACTCTGTAATATCATTCCCACTCAAATGACAATTAAGCCTTCTACTCAGAGGAGGAGATAAGGTCTATGGAATGATCTCCACTATCCTTCTCGGACTGGAGGGGAGAGGATCTGCGCTGAGTTTTCCACATTTTAGATGACAGATAAGCCTAGCCAATTTATTATATATATTTTATTCTCCGTTACTTCTTACTCTCAATATCAGCAAATTCTCTAGACTTTCCTTAATTGTATACTAAAGTGTTATAGAATCTAATAGTAGATAAGTAGGTAGACAGTTTAATCATAATATCTTAAAAGAATCAGAGTTATTACCTATATCACAACGTATGGTTCTAATCAATAGAAACTAGACGATCACTTGGCCAATTTAAATAATTAAAACGGATCATAACAACTATTAGGATTAGTTCTAGGTAAGATTTCAGGATGACTAGGTATTAATATAGTTTTCTATTAACGTCTTATAATATAAATTAATTAAAATTATTATATTTAAATTTCAAAAATATTAGTAGGATGATGAAGTCGGGTGGGTATGTAAGCTATATAGGGTAGGCTAGGTTAGGGGTAGGTGTTTTAAAAGGGGGGGAGTGTTACAATTTGTTAGCCGTGACCAGTATATTTAGTAGTTTTAGTTACAGTTTGGTTAATCCGTAAACTAGGATATTTAATAATAGTTTTAGATACAAGTTGTTATGTCTTTAATTATTTAAGTGCGGAGGAAACCGCACAATTTGTTGCCGTTAATGGATAGGATTTGATTAAACTGTATGCAATGGAAAGGTTAATTTAATTGAAGTAATTCTAACTATGATTATCGGTGGTAAAGAGAATAGATTAAAATTTTTAACTTTAACTTTTATAGGTAAACTTATATTCACTTAAATAATTCACTTATACACAAAGATCAGAGGTGAACTCATAGGTTTTACAACACTAGAACATTCGCTTCAATAATTATACTCCTTGCAAGAGTTCAGACTTTAATTGAAGCCTATTAAACCAAATAAATGAGTTAATATTTAATTGGAAGTTGAATTTTGGTTATAAATCAGTTTTCTATACTTGACGGGGCATGAACTGTCAAATCATTTCGTTCTAAAAAACTTTATTGTTTAGTCTATAGGCTTATCTATACTTATAATAAATTATTTATAAAAATGTTTAAAGCTAGCAAAGGATAGAAATACACACTGGTGCACTGAATTAGAGAGAGACAGAGATACTGCGTTCAGAAACAGTAATAGATATTTTTTTTATAAGTTTCTAAGTAAAAGATATTACTTAAAATTAAGTTCAGGAATATTCAAAAGTCTTGTTGTTGGGGGGTTGATATATTCAATCTATAGCTATCCAATATTTGTTTTATAATCAAACTAGTTTATAAATTCTGAGGGCTTAAGTTGGTTTTAAAAACTATTTAATTAATCACTTATTATTCAAACAAAGAAAAGGATTATTGCAGTTAAAGATTATTATTTAGTGTCAATCATACAAAAATTTATAATTAAATTCGTAATAATATAAATAACCTATTTACAAACAAGTAATACCATCTAGTGACAGGAAACGTAATCATTATTGAGCGTAATGAAATTAGGTAGTAGGTATTGCTATTCGCCGCTAGATGTGTTAAAATAAATTAGTCGTACGTATCTATTCGATTTTACAATAATACGTAGTATCGCTATCTGCCAATAGAGGGCGACTTATTAATTGAAATTTCATCTGTCAATCAAGTTTATCTATCGAAGTTGATAGGAATATCCTAAATTAAATATTTACATAAATAGATAGGTAGGTATACGAGTTCATTGACCACTTAGCTAGTCTATGTGTCGCATTGCAAGCTAGTAAGTGGGTAGGTATAATGTAGATAGGTAATAATTATTTTAAAATGAAATAAATTACGTGGTTGGGATCGCGACATTGATCCAGGTAGATAGGAGTTAGGTATGTAGATGCGTTTAAAATTGGTTGATAGTGAGTTTCATTTAGGACACACAAGATATACGTTAATAGCGTGGTAACAAGTACCTACTGGGAATGCATTAGTATCAGGCGTTGAGAGATTGAGAGTGAAACGGGAGTGTAACGGAGGTAGGCACATATATGCTCTTTGGAGGTAGGTAGAAAAAACAAGTGAGGTTAAGTTAGTTTCGTTATTACCGGCGAAAAACTGAGACACCGGTTCGCGACGACTTGTATATAAAATAGAGATTTACGTCTTGAAATAGGCCTTTCTAAGTGCTAGTGTTAGTGTTTGAGATTAAATTAGAGGTAGGAAATCTATCAGTGATTGTTCAATGGCGGTTTTGGGTAGAAGGAGAGTTCAGGAAAAGACCTTCATCAGGAAGAGAACTTGGTTTGTGTTTATATACAGCGCTTTGGTGAGTGTTAGACTATAATCATTTATTATTATAGGTATTACAAAACTAGTTACTTACGATCATTAGTAAAATAACCTATAGCATTTGTAAATATGATTGGGAGTTCATAGGATAAATAAATTATTTATATCAAAATTATTTTTCCTGAACACATTTTGTTCTTGAAACGATGTGATGATTACCTAGGTGCTTACTTGATAAACATAAGTAAAATTCATGGTAAAACAACCTGTAGAAAAGTACCTCCTGCTCTGAGAAGTTAGTCACATTTAGTATTTCCAAGGTTTTAGATGGGGTTAATTTCACAAATAATAGGACAGTAGAAGAAAATAGATACCAATCTAATTAGTCCAGGTATTATAATATAGTTAAGTACGCTCTACATACATTAAGTATTTATTTAGACAATTAATTTTATAACCTTTTGTTATCTAAGAAAATTATGTTAGAAAAAAAACTTATGTTTGGCAGTTAAAATACCTAACTCAATTATTTTATAGTTTCTTGTGAACAAAATAATTTTTATAATTAGGCACGGTTAGGATTCTTAAGTCATAATGGTAAAAATAAATAAATAATTTGATATCATCGCTCCGGGAGCAAAGTAAATTTTCAAACTTATCAAAGTTGGTTTAAATAATGGGTTTTAAATATAATATTATTGTTAGATACACTGTGTGAACATATAGGTTCTTATATAAACAATGAATTGTAGGTGTTTTCAATAACTAAGGTAAATATCTTAGGAAAATTAAAATATAGTGTTTTAAATACATATTTATTTTATCTCAACGTTTCTCTAAAACAAAGCAACTTTTAAAATTAGCAACGGATAGGATATTAAATTCATAACGTTTAAAATACAAAAATATTTTATCTCATGTTCCTCCGGGAACAAGTTAATTTTTGAATTTAGCAACGTTGTTGAAAATTATTAGATACATTAATGTGAGAAGTTGAAAGGGAATACATATTGAAGATTTTACAAACTATTATTTCAGGTAAATTAAATTAATATTTAATGAATTTTATAATCAATTAATTAATAATCTTGGTCTATTATTTAAGTTTAATGTTTTGGTTGGTAGGATTTAATCGGTTTAAGATATGCAACTAAGTTTGGATTAGTTAATCAATGATTTAAGTAAAGCAGTAATTGTTAGATTGATTTTGAGATTTGCTTATAGTTCTGAGTTTTAGTTACGGTCTGTTTGGTATAAAATATATATAAGTATTCTTCCATTGAGGTAATTTAACTACTTAATTAATTCTTAATTGAACAACCAAATGTTAGTGTGGGGTGGTTAGTGTAGCTTAATTAAATAACTTGACATCACATTAAACATAATTATAATGGATACTCCGGATAAAAGTTATATACAGGGTGCAGAATAATATTATTATTATGGGTATTCGGGATAAAAGTTATTATACAGGATGTAAAATAATATTATTATGGGAATTTGGGATAAAAGTTTTATACAGGGTGTAAAATGATATTATTATGGAAATTTGGGATAAAAGTTTTATACAAGGTGTTAAATAATATTGTATGTGAAAATTAAAAATACAAAGGTTGTGACTATTCAATCATTCAAAGTGGCGCAGAAAATCTAACTTTGAGTAACTATTCAAGCTTGAAGAACCTGTCTTCGCAAAGCAATCTTTGATCGTTGCTTGCTTCTTGTTTCTTTGACAATAGTTAAACATTGAAGATAAAATATTTGACTGGGTATGAAGTTTTCTTTATTACTTTATCTAAATAATAAAATATAAAAAAAAAAAAATTATAAATGCTTTTAATTTACATATGGTAATCTGACATGGTTGGTAATTATACTGAAAAATGTATTTCTACTTGAACTGAACTAAAGTTCTTGAAAAAGGTAATGGTTTTTAAAGGTAACAAAGGTGGTTTTAAAAAGGTAACAAAATCAAACAAAAGAAACTCAATTGAGTTTAATGTCAAATTAATTTAATCATTTTTATACATGAAATCTTCGTGCTCTCAAATTCACATATAGTTGGTGAATTGTCTGGTGGCGTTAACAACAATGATTGTGGGGAGTATGAATAATGTTCTGTGAGTGAAGAATGGATTTTAATTTTGAAGTGCAAGGAAGATGAATGCTATATTGGAGGTAGTGAAATATATGTGGTAGAGTTTAATGGAATGATGGGCCAGATGATTCAACAAATATTCTAAATTGAGACGATTTGATCTTAGTTGATTTTCGATAAACGATACACTTACAAAGAACTATTATGAAGGAGAATTGGTGTTAGGATAAATATTCATCGGCTATCGCTGTTCTCATGAAAGTTCTTACTATACTGCTAGGCTCGTTTTAAAGCACACTATACATACTCCGGGTGTGATTAACTTGTGATTTTGAGATTAGTGCTTTGTGGGATGTTTCAAGCATGGAGAGTTATGTGTCTAACCCTTGGGAAAGATCCTCATCTGTAGACCTCTGTAGATTACTCCTGAGGAAATGGAAGATAGATATCCAAAGCTGTATGTGCTACAGAGTATTGCAGAATTGACTTGCCTCACAACCAAGTTGTCTTACGTGATGTTGATCGGACTGGCTAGATGGATATCTGTTTATTCATTGGTTCATCAAAAACTTAGTTACCGGTACAAAATTATAACTAATTACATCTCGGTTTAAAAACACTTACATGAAGGTAAACTCACTTACATACATACATAATAGTTATCGAAATCAAATACAATCTAATTAGAAGATTGTACAACTAAAAATAAACAACAAAAAAAGGAGGTAACGGAACTACTACTGATAATGTAATTATAATGGTACGTTTTATGTTATGGTTACATTATAATTGTGTTAATTTATTTTAGGGAATGTGTGTGGTAGTGTGTATATATATATATAATTATGTATATTCTTTCTTTTATATATATAATACTTTATAAATATATATTTCAACGAATACCTATGAAGGATTGGTTTTGTTTATGTACAAAATGTTTTATAAGTATCTAATCTATATGTATTATAATTTATTTTTGCGAAGAACTACTTTCTACTTAGTGAAAAATTAACTACGATATTCTATCTGCGTAAATTTTGGGGGTTGGCTGTAACGAGTCAGGCTTCGTTCAAGGTATCCACAAAAATAAATTATAGTGTTTTAAATCTAAATTACTAATCATTAGTCTGATTTATCAATCGATAGTAAATTTGAGGTACGAGAATTGTTTATCATAGCTCAAAGCTTGTCAATTATGACAAATAAATTAAAATGTCAACTATTACATCATCTGTCAGGTTTGACAATGACATAAGAATAGTTCATCGATCGAGAATGTGAATCATTAGCTATATTCGTGTGACGTATATGGCAATAATTCGAGTTTTTACATTCATTCACTGAGCTCTGATTGGTGATCATTTTTTGGGCGGGAAGAAAAAAGATGGAGGATAGAGGACGAGGAACGAGTTGGGACTTGCTTGGGAATAATCTTCTTGGGTTTTTGATCTTGGCTGCTTGATTTGAGGGTAGGATGGATGGGTGTGCTTAGGGCCATGGAGAAGTCGTTCTAGTGTTTAAAGTTTGTGAATTAGTTTAGATAAAAGTTATTGTGATGTTTGAGTGTAATTCAATAATTGATTTAAAGCACCAGTTTAAATGGTTTTTATGACTGGAAGGTTTCTCTCTACACACAATTGAACGGTGACAACTACATTGTGATTCTGCTTGGTTCAGGATCTGGGGTGAGAAAAGGTCGTGAGTTATTTGGAGTTCATTATTCTTTAAGTTTAAAATCAACTAGTTGTGTCTGTTATGAAGGACTTGTCTAGCCTTACCTTAGTTAATAATTACATTCTGTGTTGAAGAGAGATAATTTGAGATTCTGTTTCAACATGAGACCTGTATCGGGGAGTCCGATCATTGTGGACCCGACAATTGAAGTTTAAGTTCGAGCAATGTGAATTTTAACTTATGAGACGTACAATGTGTCTTTTGATTGAGTTGACCTGAGCTGGTATTTGTGGAGATTAACTGGATCACAAATTATATCAATTATAATTCTAACAACGGAGAGTTGTTTATTAGACATTTATTTCATAATGGACAAGAAGGTTCTAAATATTATGATTTATATTATGTATAAGTATTTATCTGACCTAAATAGGATGTTTTAGAACCGATCTGATCGATTCTTCAGCATCCGAAAGTAACCTTTTGTTTGAAGGCTTGACTGATAGACGGACTGACTCAGGTTGCTAAAAGATTAAGTCCTCTTATATTTTGCTAGACAGAATTGACAGACTGAACTTTATGACTCTGTAATATCATTCCCACTCAAATGACAATTAAGCCTTCTACTCAGAGGAGGAGATAAGGTCTATGGAATGATCTCCACTATCCTTCTCGGACTGGAGGGGAGAGGATCTGCGCTGAGTTTTCCACATTTTAGATGACAGATAAGCCTAGCCAATTTATTATATATATTTTATTCTCCGTTACTTCTTACTCTCAATATCAGCAAATTCTCTAGACTTTCCTTAATTGTATACTAAAGTGTTATAGAATCTAATAGTAGATAAGTAGGTAGACAGTTTAATCATAATATCTTAAAAGAATCAGAGTTATTACCTATATCACAACGTATGGTTCTAATCAATAGAAACTAGACGATCACTTGGCCAATTTAAATAATTAAAACGGATCATAACAACTATTAGGATTAGTTCTAGGTAAGATTTCAGGATGACTAGGTATTAATATAGTTTTCTATTAACGTCTTATAATATAAATTAATTAAAATTATTATATTTAAATTTCAAAAATATTAGTAGGATGATGAAGTCGGGTGGGTATGTAAGCTATATAGGGTAGGCTAGGTTAGGGGTAGGTGTTTTAAAAGGGGGGGAGTGTTACACATCCAAGCTATTTTAAAAAAAAAGTTTCCGTAGCCGAAATCGACTAGGATGATTATATACATGTAGGTATATATTGAACTTCGCATTTTCAGGTTACTCTTAGCCGAAGCGGCTTTGAAGAATTTCGAAATGGAATCGGCGTTGGAAACAGCAGAAGCTGCGTTCGTGAGGCGAAACGATTACGCGGGAATCAGATTTGTGTCGCGCCTGAACGCATTGCATTCCAATGCACTGAAGAAGGCCGAGATCTTGGCGTATTTCAAAGATTTTGATGGCGCTGAGAATATTTATCATAACGAAGATAGACGGTAAGGATTAAAAAGCTATAGCTGAATTCATTTCTTTGTAAGTTTATTAAATTACTTTCCTACTGGGCAAAGGCCTCCCCCGTCACCTTCCACCTTTCTTCACTGAACAACTTCAAGAGATTCAGATTCTTTTAGTCATCGAACATTATATTTGGCACGACCCGAAATTTTGCAGTATATTTAATATGATTTAGCATATTGGCGGCCCAAAATATTCTTTATCATACCTTAAAAAAAACAGTGTCATTTTATTGATTCTAGTGATTTGGCGATAGCTCTGCGCAAGCGTTTGGGCCATTGGTTCCGAGTGGTGGAGCTGATGAAGATGTCGGCGACAACTACAGACGCGCAAATCAAACAGGCCTACAGCCACATCGGAGATTACTATATTGATAGACAGAACTGGTAATGGGCTATTTGACAAGATTTTGAAAACCATTCTAGATTTTTCAGTAGTGACTGAACCATAAAACCCATAAAAAAATATTATTATCAATTCTGTTAAGTAATTGGCCCTAAAAATGTAAATTAAATATTGTCAATTTAAATAACCCGCAAAAACGCTTCTTTAGCAAATGCCGTCGCACTAGTTTTTGTGACGTTACATGCTTGTAAACAAATACAAAAACGTCAAGTTTTTCCAGGCAGGCGATGACATATTGACAAGCATGTTACGTCATCGTTGATTCGACCAACCCTGAACGGTTTATGTCACGTGACTGGCGTTTAAAAATAGTTAATTTTAATTATTGGGTTTTTAATAAATCATTGTTGATTTTCAAGTTATTTTATATAGATTACTATCAACAACACTTTATTTTTCATACTGTCAAATAGCCTATTGTAGAATTTTTAAACTAACTATATTCCGCTTGCGACTTGCGTAGTACCCTTATAAAAAAATGTCTAATCTAAATGCTGTTCCAAGCTACGAACATCCCTAAAATTCACCTAAATCGGCAGTACTACTATGATTATTATTAATTAAATCATAACAACAGTTTTAGGTGACATTTAGGTGAGACATAGTTCGTAACAGCATTCAAAAATAATAATATTAATACTTTAGCATCGGTTAAGAGTTTACTTCCTAAAAAGTATTCAATTGACAGAAATATTTATCTTCTTAATAAAAAAATATGTCTAGGAATGGAGCTCGAGAGTACTACACGATGTGTAACAACGTTGAAGGTTTAAAGAAATGCTATATGGCATTGGAGGATAATGAGACACTTTACAAGATATACTCCGGATCACCTCGAACTGCAAAGGTAAAGAAAACTACTCTGGTTATTGCAAAGACACGGCACAAAATCTATAATAGGTGGTATAGCTAACTAGATGGCGCTGTATGAAATGTATACTACGAAAATAAAAAGAATTATTTTCAACTAACTAAAAAATTGATGCGTAGTTTTTTATGGTTTCGTAAGTAAAAGGTAAAAACGCGACCTCCGACGACCTACTAAGACTCCGCTGTCCGTACGTCTGTCCGCCTGTCTGACTGTCACAAAGCTGTATCTCATGAACCGTGCTAGATGAATAGCTAGACAGTTGAAATTTTCACAGAGGATGTATTTCTGTTGCCGCTATAACAACAAATACTAAAAACAGAATAAAATCAATATTTAAGTAATGCATACAATAAACGTGATTATTTTGCCGTTTTTTATAGTTGGTAGATGGTACGGAACCCTTCGTTCGTGAGTCCGACTCGCACTTGGCCGGTTTTTTTTATGACCTTGACCGCGCATATCTTTTTACATGTCGATTCGATTTTGATGTTTTTCTTAATTGTATAGACAATAACCCCAAGTTGATCCTAATTAAATTGTATTCATGTAGGATTCATAGTTCCATCATCACTTGACTTTTCGATTGGTCAAAACATTTTTTTTACAGGATACTTCGGGAAAACAAAATATGGCAGATGAAATAAATGATACGATTATGGCACCTTCTATACAAGGCATATTACAATTGAAGGAAAACGCAAGAATGTTGCAAGCGGCTGCCATGGCTTTTCAGGTAAAATCATTCTACAAATATTAGAGGCAAATATTGGGCCAGACTAAACTAAAAGGCATTCGTCTCCCTCTGGTTGGTATATAGTAAAAGAGACAGTAATCATTTTAGATACTCTAAATAGTTTCTCGCTTAGTTTGTCTTAACAGAATTGACACTATTAGCTAGGTAAATATGATAATTAATGTTTTTTATTTACAGTTGGCGAACATCGAGGCATCTAAGAATGCATCTCCGATGAGAATAAAGAAGCTCTATATTTTAGCTGGTCATATCTACAGTCAAAATTCTGTGGGTAAGTTATGATCGTGATCCGCCAAAATTTAATGTTTGGCCGTGCCTCTGTCTAACCCCTTTAGACTTGTAAATCTGAGAGGATGTCTACCGTACTTGTACTTTTATTTATATGAATCGATTGAAAAACCGGCCAAGTGCGTGTCGGGTCACGCGCAATGTAGGGTTTCGTAGTTGACATAGCTAACAACGTTATTATAAGTAATTTTCAGCGGTATTTGAATTAAAAAAAAAAAAAAATCTTCATCGAATACATTTTACAGGTTGGTCGACTATTACGTCTATTAGGTACTCGAAAACTTGTAACGCCTATTTAGCTGTGATAGTTTTCCTTTTAAGTTCGTTATTATGTACTACTACCGTGAATTTTTTCACGCTTCCAAACCCAATAGTTTATAGGCTTTGTTGACATTACTAATATCTATATACATGTTAAATTACATTACATCTAGCAATGATAGTCTCTGAGCTAAGCTGCGGACAGACGGACGGACGGACGGACATGGCGAAACTATACGGGTTTCTTGTAGACTTGAAACCCTAATATATATAATTTAAATGGGACCAACTTGGGACTATTCTCTGCACAATAGAAAAAAAAACATCGATATCGGATCACCAGGTAAAAAATATGCGCGGTCATACATAAAAAAAAAGATACAAAAAAATATGAGGCAGATGCGAAACATCGAAATTATTGAAATTACTACTAAATACAAAAGAGCGTGACGCGGTATATCGCGAACCGGATCGGACGCGGTAGGCACTTCTTCGGCAGGAACTCATCTAGATCGCGTAGCAGCATGTAGTTCGCGGCGGCAACAGCCGGTCTGACGCCTAGATGTTTCACACTAAAAATATGTACATGTCGAATTGATAACCTCCTCGTTTTTAAAAATAAGCGGCTTTACAGAGGGCAGCCGCAGCCGTGAGGCAGTTCGCTGCTGGCGCTTGGGCAGCGCCCAGGCTTGGTTGGCGCGAGCAGCTTCACATGCGTTGATAGGAACACCGCGCGCCGACGCCGCACTAAGAGCAGCTTCGCGCCTATACGATTCCGTGACGCTTCTCAACGCTGCGCAGCACGTGCAGGTATATCTTTCTTTCTTATATCATACTAGCGACCCGCCCCGGCTTCGCACGGGTGCAAAGCTGATACCAAAATATATTACAGAATGTCTTTGTATACTCGTTAACAGCATTTATTTAGAGTTCAGCCAGCGTTTGCAATGTAAGCGCAAAAAAATGTGTTTATTTACGACTTCATATTAGAAATCTTAATATTATCAGTGGTTCTCTAATATATTAAGCATGTAATTATACATATATAAACCTTCCACCTGAATCACTCTATCTATTAAAAAAAACCGCATAAAAATCCGTTGTGTAGTTTTAAAGATATAAGCATACATACAGACATATATACAGACGCGGGAAGCGGGAAGTGACTTTGCTTTATACTATGTAGTGACTAGCTTTTAATCGCGACTTCGATTTTTTGATTTTTATTTACTTTATTGTAAAACAAAAAAAAAACAGAAATGTTTTAAAAAAATATAACCTAACTTTATACTATTTCTATCTGCATCACGTTGGCCGTGATAACGTCACAGACAGACAGACAGACAGTCAGAGTTACTTTTGCATATCTTTGAAAAGCTTTATCTTTTAAAAGGGTGCAATAAATAATTCAATTAAGATCTTTGAAATGTGTCTCTTTTTTTTCAGGCTTGGTGCATTATTGCAGCAATAGCAATACAAGCGAAGTCGTTTGATCTGTGCTCGAAAGCTTTTATAAAATTAGAAGCTTTGAACGTAAGTTAAGAACGAATGAAATAGAAGTTATTAATATACTTTCATACAGTTACTCAATATTCAAAAAAATATACGAATTAATTTATAATCACTTAATCATTTACAGCCTGAAGTATTTGAGGTCTTAGCTGTCGAAGTATTCACCAGACATAGGCCAAAAGATGTAAAAGGAAATAAAATCGAGTGTCCACATTGTGAAGTCAGTATGCCTGAATGGTAAGTTTAATTTCAACAAAACCAAAGTTGTTAATCCGTAAATTATCATAATATTATCTACTGGCTGTATCACGCGGTTTCACTCGCGAAACCAATTTTTATCAGAATAATATAACATAATGGCATTATTATGTAGCTTCCTATTATTTTCTTTCTCCGACCGTAATATTCTATATTTTGTAAACAAAACGTTGGCAACCCTACCCTAGTCACATGTAACAGACATTAGTCTGTCACATTATCACTGTTAGGTACTATCTGGTAATACTGATAGTGCCATCTCCCAGAAATAAGTACCTCATAAAATATATCTTACCGCGTGACAATCTCCGTTATCTATTTAGGTTCGTATCCAGTCTCAAATAAATGATAATAATTAACTCTCAACGAATATTGTATGACAAAAATAGCACCGGGCATAAATAATTGAATTTTGTTCAAAGAAAGATAACTCCGAAGGGTTCCTAAAACATTTACTACACTTTTAAAATGTAAAGTAGGTACTTCTTCGGGCTTCTTGGTTATTACATACATATATAATATATATATATAGGTAGTAGACTCTTGCGTTACTGACTGACTGACTGACTGATAGATATATCAATCAACACAGCTTAAATGTAGCCGTGTTGGCCGAGTGGCCAACCTCGTCTTTCAATCTGAAGGCCGTGGGTTCGAATCCCGGCGTGCATCAATGGATTTTTCTGTTAGAAAAATTTATATGCGCAACAAAAACACGCGCTCGAAACGGTGAAGGAAAACATCGTGAGGAAACCAGATAGTATTCTTATAAGCGGCGATCGGCTTGCAACCTGTCACGTATGGAATGCTAACTACTGCAAAATGTGGTCATGTGCCAAATATAATGTTTGGACGTGCCTCTGACTACCCCCACTAGACATCTTCAAAGGATCTAAGCGTCTGGAGATCTGAGAGGATGTCTACCGTACTTGGGGATTACAGTCGTGATCCTATTTATTTTATTATTTTACAGCTTAAATAAACCACTGGTCCTAGAAATTAGAAATTTGCAGAGTGTATTCCTTTTAGTGTGTAGTGGTGCACTGAGGAATTTCCGAAATTCAACCCCTAAGGGGGTGCAGCAGAGGTTGAAGTCTGTTTGAAAATAACTTCACGTGAAGGAAGTCACGAGGGTTTCCACTAGTTTACTATGCTATAATACCTTCGATAAGTATTTGCTGGAAATCGGCGCGACGCGAAGTCTCTCCATTTTCTTTACCATCATCAACGAAAGTGCAACGTATTTATACCAATTAAACAGATAATTGGTAGATCAATCCCAAGTACCGTAGACATCTCTGAATTCCAGGCGCTCAGATCCTTGAAGATGTCTAAAGAGGTTAGTCAGAGGCACGTCCAAACATCACATTTGGCACATGTTCATTTTGCAGGAGTTAGCATTCCGCACGTGACAGGTTGCATGCGCGTCGCCGCTTTCAAGAAAACTAACTGGTTTCCTCACAATGCTGTCCCCGTTGTAAGCATGTATTTTGATGTGTTGCAGGATCTCAACATGCCCGGGTTGTTCGACCCAGTTCCCAGTATGCGCGGTATCGGGCCGCGCGCTTATTGCCGCGCACACCGCGTGGCGTTGCAACACGTGTGGGGCAGGCGCCCAGCAACACGAACTAGTGTTGCGCCACTCTTGCCCTATGTGCCACGCACAGCTGGGATACCACGCCTCAGATAATAAAATAAAATGAAGGTAATAAATATAGCACAGCGCCTACAAACGATTCAGCTTAGGTATAAATCGTAGGACCGTACGCACTAAAGTAAGGCCAATTTAATAGATCACATTTGACATCTGTCAGCTTCATAGTGAGGCGAGTTAAAAACATCGTAATATTGCCTTCCTTTGTCATATTTACAATAAATATGTATTAGTAACTGAAAAAATTTAGCTTTAATTTAAAAATAAGTAATATTGTGTGCCCTTTGTTACAAGGATGTTTTGGAATTTCGGTGAAGTAACACATATGATCTTTTCAGGGGCACATTAGCCACGTAGCAAGAGTAGCAAAATGCTACGGGCCCAGCGCTCCAACGCGCCTGTCTGATCGTAAAAAAATATCAATTTAGATAGGAACGTATAAATATTTTGCATGCCATAAGCGCTTAGGCTATGCTTCCGGCACTGGATCTATTAAATTGTCCCTACTTTAAGTATCACACCTCGTAGCTTTGAAACACTATTCTCCTTCCAAGTACTGTATAGGCATATCCTACAGTGAGTGCAGACAAGGTAATCCTACCATCACTTTTGTCCGTCAAGTGGTGGACGATGACAAACACAAGTTGTTTAGTTGATAGTGCACCGCCTAAAGTGATTATTGTTTGATTTGCACTTAAGTTCGTCAAACTGTGATACATATTGTTCTATCACTACATAGTAAAGGGTGTCCCAACAAGAGCGCAATTTTTAAATTTTAAATAAAACACAGATATTTAAAAAAAAGTCGTGAAACTTTATTATATCGTAAAGTAGACAGAATGAGGTTATGTATGGAACAATATATCGTGCAGATGGCCGCCGCGGCTTTGCTGGCATGCACGCGATCTTTTAATGAAATTTTCAATGACCGTTTTGCATAAATGCTGCGGTATTTCATTAATGCAGCGTCCAATTTCCTCTTTTAAGGCTTGAGTCGTCGTCGGCTTATTCGCGTAAACCATCGACTTCAAAAAACCCCAAAGAAAAAAATCTAATGGTGTTAAATCGCACGATCTAGGCGGCCAATTCTGATCTCCAAAACGCGAAATAACACGACCGGGAAATGACTGATGCAGCAATTGAATTGTTTCTCTGGCTGTATGACATGTAGCGCCGTCTTGTTGGAACCACATGCCCTCCACATTCATTTCTTCAATTCTAGGCAAGAAAAAACTGGTTATCATTTCACGATACCGAACACCATTGACTGTTTTTTTTGACAATTTCACAACAATTTTATTTATTTTGACAATTTCACAATGAGAATGCGTTGTTCATTCGTGTAGCGCTCCATTTTTACTAACCTGCTGTAACCTCGTACCTTCTACCATTCTACTAGCAAACAATAACAATTGTTCAAATGTCAAACAATGACACTTCGAATGTTGCCAGATTTAAAAATTGCGTTCTTGTTGGGACACCCTTTTATTCTGTTACAGCAAAGTCGCTTTCCGCTTCCCGCGTATGTATGTATGTTTGCTTATATCTTTAAAACTACACAACGGATTTTGATGCGGTTTTTTTTAATAGATAGAGTGATTCAGGAGGATAGGTTTATATGTATAATAACATGCTACCCGTGCGAAGCCGGGGCGGGTCGCTAGTTGCAAATATGTTGTTGCATTATTTACATATTGTTAGGCAGACAAACTCTAAATTGTAAACCTTCTTGTTTGTTAAAACTTACTATGCTACATTTTTTTTTACTTGTCTTTAGTAAAATATGGCAACCTTAGACACTAACGCCATAAATAACTTTTTAAGTACCTACATAGTCCTAGTCATATTTAATTTAAGAATTTGCATAGATACTTGATTTTAAAATAAAATTATTCCGTCCAATTGAAATCTTTGTTTGATTTTTCCTAGCTCAAAAAAAAAACATTAGACAGTATGGTAGACAATTAGACATCCTCTCAATCTCAAGGTGCTTAGATCCTTGAAGATGTTTAAAGGTCAAAGGCAAAGACTACTATAGTTATATTGGCTAGTCAAAGGTACATCCAAACATTACCTACATTTTGTAGTACCTACTATGTGACAATGGGCTTGTAACCTGTCACATATGCAAAGCTAACTTTCGTTTTTCTTGTAATCAATTTTTATTGTATTAAGTACTTAGGTAGGTATATATACTTGCAAAAACCTACATACCATTAGTTTTCAAACCTACTTGACTGAATTGGATTAGAAAAGACTACCAAGTAGTTATTAAATTTTAACAAGGTTATGTACCTACATGTAGGTACATTCCTACTAACAAGACCACTTTAATCTTGTTATATACTAATTAGTTTTGTTGTTTTATTTTGATTTAAATTTACGACTATTACAAAAGGTTATATGTATACCTACTTATAAACCAACATCTACCCATTGTCTGATTTTAGGCTGGCTGGGATCAACAGATTGGTTCCATCCAACTGTGAGCTATACTTAGGATGAGATGACGTGGTGTGTTTCAAAAGCGGGCCAAGCATCAACTTGGAATAATTTGTAGCTCCACAGAGTACTCTGTTTAACTATAGCTCCTTGAGCGTTTCAAAGTGATACTTGTGATTTTTTTCAAATAAAATACTCTTTGACTTTGATTAACTTGTTTGATTGAAACCACAATATTCTATTACTTATCTATCTTTATTATTTATTTATCAAAGAGAGTTTCACATAAATTTGTTGTTTCCTGACTAGATGTTAAAACACTGCATATATTGTATTATTATAAATGTATTCAATTTAGTAAAATAAACACAATTGTCTAACTTACATATAAATTCAACAAAAATAATACAAGTTTATGAACAGTAAATACAAATCCACTACTTTGACATAAAATGCTTTATGTTGAAATTAAAATGGGGTTTAAATAGATACCTACAGGTAATTTAATAAGAGTAGGTAAATAAAATATGAGTATGCTCATTATATGAATGAACTTGATATTAATTAATATTTAAATGCTGGTCTTTGTGGCTGGTTTAAGTGCCACAGAAAACAGATACTAGTATGACTTACAAATTGATCTTTAAAGTTTATTACTACATCTAAAAACCACAGTCCCCCTCATACCATAATTTTTACTAAATGATAACTAACAGACTATTGGGCAAAGTTTGCATTGGAGACATCTATTTTAGAGAACTGCAAAGTGTTGTCAATTATTTGAAATAGTTCTGGTGGTTGCGGAATCCTGCCAGTCTCTAGCTTGGACCACAAAGGAATGTTGTTGAGAGATATTTCAAATGCTCCTGATGAGACCAGCTGGCCCTCTATCATGTTAGCCACAAAGAACATCATCATGCATGCATACAGCTTATTCTCCAGGCACCAGGTCCACCATGAAGGTTGAGGTTTGTTAAGCCAGGCAAAAATGTTCACACCACTCAGGATGCACATGATCAGTATCATTTTACCAAAGCCCTGAAAACAGATGCATCTCTTAGAAAAATCAAAGTCAACATCGTTATCTAGTAACCCTTGATACAAGAGGATGTTTGCGTTCTGCAACAAAATATGTTATACTTACAATTAGCCTAGATAGATACATGTTAAAACCAGGTGGGTCATAGTTGGAGCCAATCACAGAAACTTCTGGATATTTTTGCTGTATGATACCAGCATAGTCTTCAAATACTTTTCGGTATCCACAAGAATAACTGTAACAATAAAATGATTTACTTACTATTTATCTAGCCACCAGTTAGTAAGACAGAATACCAAATGCTAATAGGTACTAATTTGTCCCACAAGTAAGTAAACACTTTTTTGAGTTTTTTGCAATGTACATACCAGTAGTATATGTTCATGATATGACCAACACCCTGGCCAATCTTTGAAAGGCTTTCACCATCATTTTCACTAGCCTTCGCGTAGTTATTAGCAGATAGCACGAAACATGTTAGTAAAACTGCAACGCATCTTAGGCCTACGCTATTGAATGCCAAAAACATGCTTGATTCGGAATTTCACAAGAGGACTTTGTAATGTTATTGGCTGAAAATTAAGCAAAAATAAAATCAGATCCTTCTCTAGTGTATTCTTTTCTCAGCCCGTAAATCCCGTAAAACTGAATAACACTTCGAAATTAGATTAGTTTTTACTTCGTCGTTTGTAATGTAAAGTAGTACCTACTAAACCTACTCTTTCTTTGGTTTGGGAATTGGATTGGAATTGGAAGGAAAACTGCTTGCTCAGGCAGGGACCACATAAATGCTCTTTGGCAGGGACCGTAGGATTGTCTGTCTCTCTTTAGATTAAATGTCAGTATCAACTGTCAGTTATATTAGACACAAGGGTACCTATTTCTAGCGTGAATTAGTCCACTGAAGAATAGTCATAGAAACTTTTTTGTTCTTATCCGACTTGTTTTCAACGTATCGGCCAGTCACCATCACCACACCACTAGATTTAATCCCACTGCCACTGTTAGTTTTATAGGACTTCGAAGAGACAGTTGCGGTTTTCTACGGCTCCAAATTGGCTGATAGAATGCATTATAATCCTAATAAAATGATATATGCAAAAGTTTGTGAGTTTGTTTGTTTGTAAACAAGCTACACCTGATTGAAACACTCGCTGAAGAAAAACATTTATTTGCAATTTGTTTAACGGAAACTTATATCTACCCTACAAAGATTGACTTGCTAACCTTAGAGGGATACAACACTGCAAGCCTTTTCTGTAGAACTCATTATGAAGGAGGAGGAGTATGCATTTTTCTTGAAGAAAGTTTAGAATACAAAGAATGTGATGATATAAACAATTTATGAATAGAATATATGTATATATGAATATATGAATAATTGAAATATGTGCAATAGAAGTTATTAAGTTAAATGTGATATTAGTAGTTATATACTGGCCTGATAGTAATAGAGAAAAGATAATATTTAATGCCCAATTAGAAAAACTTTTACAAATTATTAAATTCAAGTATAACAACAGAAATATAATAATAGGAGGAGATTTAAATGTCGATGTTCAAAGTAAAACTAGTCAAGCTAGATCCATGATACAATTATTTAAAAGTTACAATTTCTGTCAAAATGTAAATGAACCCACAAGAATATCCAAAAAATCTTCTAAATGCGATAAAATGTGATTTATACAAACTTTGATAATTCAAAGTTTAACATTAGTGTTGATGAGTATGGACTTTCTGATCACAAAGGCACCCAAATAACTTTACTACAAAATATAAAAAATATAAACAAACCATATAGTGTAGTTAAAAGAATATTTAACCAAGAAAACCTTACATTATTTAATACAGAAATACAAAAAATAAATTGGGAAAATATTATCACATCTGACATAAATATAAATAAAAATTATGAAGCTTTTCATGAACAACTTTTCTCCATATTAGATTATTGTATACCTAAAAAGAAAATTATTATAAAAAGAAAAAGAAAAAATGGTTAACTACGGGAATTAGAATATCATGTAAAAATAAAAGGATGTTAAAAATATTAATTTCTCAGACAAATAGTTCTATTCTAAATAATTATTATAAAAAAATATGAGATATTGTTAAAGAAAGCAGTTAAAACATCAAAAAAACTTTACTACATTAAGAAGATGACAACATCAAATAATAAAACCAGATCAATGTGGCAAATAATAAAAGAACGCACAAATAAAAGTATTAAAGAAACTAATAAAAATATTACTCTTAAAATAAATAAAAAAAACCTATCTAAGCCCTCACAAATCGCAAATATTCTAAAAACAACACAACTTAAGAAATAAAGATAAATTAAACCTTCCTTACACAAAACTACAGATAGTCAGAACTGGAACATATCACATGTCCATTCAAATATATAACAAGCTCCCTTCAAAATTAAAATCAATAGAAAAAAACTCAATATTTTTGAAAAATCTTAAAACCTTTTTAGTGTCTAAATCTATTTTGTCTAAGTCTATTTTAATTATATATATTTAGTTATATAAATATATATTATTATTATTATTATTTTAATTAGTATGTAATTAGAATAATATCTTATTGTAGTGCCCTAGCGGGGCCCATGTTGAGAAACTCTGTACAAATATGTTAAGACCATTGTAGGTACCAACTGGAGCAATAAATGAATATAAATATGAATATGAATATGTATGTTTGTTCCGCAATCAGGCCTAAACGACAAAACGGATTAAGTTGAAATTTGCTGTAAATGTAGATTATAATGCCCGAATAAATAATAGACTACTTTAAAAAAATCAAAACATTCCCAAAACGATAAAAAAACGCAAAAAGGATGATTTCTGTATAGATGGCGCTGGTGTGCAACAAATCTGACATAACAGATTAAAAAAATTCAGTCTTTTCAATTCGATTATTGAAATTTCACAGGACAACGTCTGTCACGGGTCGGCTAGTAATAAATATATTATTATTATCAAATCTGAGAGTATGTCTACTGGATTGTAGTCGCGATTAAATTAGATTCATCAAATCAAGCAAGCATCATGAGAAAATAGTGACCAAATTACCTACTACAGAATGTACCAACTAGAAGTCAACCAAAAGTTGGAACGGGTAATATACCAGGACAAGATAAGTCTTATTACCTTTCTAATAAAAAAAAAATGATAAAAAAAACAATACGAATAAGTGCTAGGTGCTCTAGAATTACCAGCGCGCAACGAACGAATGGGATAGGTAGGTTTTTGGTTTTCATTCATTATCACTTGTGTGTGTCCAATCCAAGCTAACCATGTGAATTCTAGGGATGTAATATTGAGTGAAAAAAATCGATTAATTAATAATCGATTTTTTCCCCTTACAAATTAATCGATTTCCAAAAAATCGATTTATATAGAAATAATAATCGATTTTTCAGGAAAAATCGATTTTTTTTCCTGCGATTTGTAAAATTGATTTCGTACGCGAGGTAAGTAGTTCGATTTTTTGAAATCCAAAAATCGATTATAAAAAAATCGATTTTTATCAAAAAATAATCGATTAAATTAATAATCGATTTTTTTTACATCCCTATGAATTCACACTCTAGGTTGTTGTTGTTGTGTTGTTTTTGCAAATATAAATTTATATTTGATGGTAATGGTTTAGGTTTTTTTTCGGCAATAGGTAAATTAAAAACAACATTAAATTCAGCCAGACCACGGATAATAACATACATTCCTCAATTTAAAAATGTCGAATCATCATTGCCATCATCAGAATTGTGACCATGGATCAAATGATGAAGAAATAGGGTTACAATACAATCTTTTTGAAAAAATTGATAAAGAAAATGTGGAATGTCTTAATGAAAATATTGAGGGATCAGGAAAAACTGTATTTAAGACCTGGGAGAATCGAATGGATTTATCTAATGTGAGTAGTACTGGCAAAGGCAGATAAATAATTGTACACATAAATTTGTCAATTTTGTCATGTAATAACTTGGCCAACAATTTCTGTTATCTTACTTTCTTTGGATTACCAAACTAACATTTGCATTTTATAATTATAACAAAGTGCTCACTGTACTTATTAATTTTCAGTATGTGGAGAGTGATGCAGATGAAGAACTACTTTTTAATATCCCATTTACTGGAAATGTAAAACTAAAGGGTATTAAAATATTATCTGAAGACTCTGATTCACACCCATCTAAGCTAAGACTGTAAGTACTGAAGTACATACAAAAATATGAGAATTTTAACTTGGCCAGGTATTAACTTACGAAGATTCCATTTTTCAAAGTCTAGTTTTCTGTATTCCCTAGTTTTCAGTAGGCATGTAAAGTACATACCTATGCATACAAAATATTAAATACTAACAGTCCGCTCTAGTGGTGCATGGGTGTACTAATGATTTTATGACTGATATTATTTTGCACCTTGGGTTACATTATTGAAGTTTTAGTAGGGATCCCTAATTTTTTCCAGTAATAAATATAGCCTATGTTACTCACAGATGATGTAGCAAGCATTTTAATAATGAAAGTATCTTTGAAATCAGTTCTGTAGTTTTTGAGTTTATTAATTACTAGCACTCCGCCCCGGCGTCGCACGGGTGTAATAATGATTTTATGGGTAATTTTTTTACACCTTGGGTTACATTATCGAAGTTTTCATACGGATCCCTAGTATTATTGATGTTATCTCTTTAACTGTAGTACATTACTTTGCTCTATTGTCAATAATTTCCGCAGCGTAAGCGATATAAGGATTTTTTTTGGTTTTTTTTTTTTTTCGCACATTGGGTTACATTATCGAAGTTTTCATACGGATCTCTAATATTTTTGAAAATATTCTATAGCCTATATTCATCAAGGATAATGTAGGATTCTAATGAAGAAAGAATTTTTCAAATCAGTCCAGTAGTTTCGGAGCCTATTCGATGCAAACAAACAAACAAACAAACAAACAAACAATCAAATCTTTCCTCTTTATAATATTAGTATAGACAAACATACAAAAATACAAATGTTTGCTTTATTTAATATTAGTATAAATACCTGTATTCAAATAACATGAAAATTTACAAACTGATGACCTTCACAGATTCAAAAATAAACCCCATATGACATTTGATGATGTTTCTATGGAACCTGATCAAGTATTTGAGCTGCAGATGGATCACCAGGGAGTGCTGGAATATTTTCCAAAGTGAGTATGTATTTTTCAATCATGCTATAGTTATCTTATTAATATGTGACTATTTTTGATCTGGACCTCTGGAATAAAACTGGTGCTCAGCTAGCAATTATCAAATTACGATTAATTAATTATCTGCTACAAATAACACAAAGGTTTGCTGGATGAAAATGCTAACTTAATACAAACTAGCAAACTTAATGCAAGTTTGCTAATTTGCATTAAGTTTTTTTAACTAGCATGATCTTGTATTGTGCAATAAGAATTATCTATCTAACCAACATTGAGATCCTCTCTAGAGATTTCAAAACTTGGCATTAAGGAGAGCTCATACAGAAACACAGATATACTTACAGAAATACTTGAATACTTGGAAAAGGATACATTAAATAAAGTTGTCTGAAAAAAATTCTGAAATTAGATCCTTGAGGATGTCTAAAGGGGGTAGTCTGAGCTATGTTGATGGCACAATACTCACATTCATTTATGATTTTGTAAAAAATATAAGGAAAGGCCACACTAATGAATTGGCTAAGAAATGATTAAATACACGGATAAATCTCAAAGGTTAAACCTAAGCCTAAATTATACTGTCCGATTTAATGGAATTACAATCACACCCAACCCATAAACATCTGATTATGAGTAAAGATGACTTAGTTTTTAGGGTTCCGTATCCAAAGGGTAAAAACGGGACCCTATTACTAAGACTGCGCTGTCCGTCTGTCCGTCTGTCTGTTCGTCTGTCTGTCACAGGGCTGTATCTCATGAACCGTGATAGCTAGACAGTTGAAATTTTCACAGATTATGTATTTCTGTTGCTGCTATAACAACAAATACTAAAAACAGAATAAAATAAATATTTAACGGGGGCTCCCATACAACAAACTTGATTTTTTTGCCGTTTTTATAGATAATGGTACGGAACCCTTCATGCGCGAGTCCGACTCGCACTTGGCCGGTTTTTTTATTAATTTATAATGAGTAATATAATAAATTTAGTTTATTATTTTTGTAGTTGGTTGAAATTATGTATTTGTTGCAGGATTGTGACATTCTCATCAGTCACACATTTGACTATGCATTTTCCAAGTAATTATGGTGCAGAAAACACTAAGATTTTTTACATTGGACTTAAAGGAGAATGGACCCAGGGGCACAGGCATGGTGTTACAATATGTACTTACGAAGCTCGTCCAAATGTTGATGATCACAAACTAAAACACTTAGATTCTGTGTCTAAATCGATAGAATAAATGGAATGAAACTGGCCTAGTAAACGGATGTACTATAAAACATTTACATTTTTACACCCATTTTAATGATGTTTATACTTCATTGACAAATTGTTGCTAATAATGGAATAATTTCAGCACAATAAAAAAATACATGATGACCAGGACATTGTTCAGTACTAAACTAAAGTTATGCGCCTTTTCCTATTATTTTAGCTCGTTAGTACCTGACAGGGCGCAATTCGGGAACACAAACATTGTCGAGGTGCATAATGTTAATTTAGATCATATGGTAAAATGCTCGTAGTAACGGTAAATAGAGCATTTTCCCACTGGTTTGAGTTAACACTTATGTACTCATAAGTCTTAGCACTCACTGTATTAAGTTTTTCTTTTTGTCATTTGCTTTATTCAACATTAAGGGGATTATAATGTATCTATCTGTAGTTGCTTATAATGTATTATAAATAAAAGTTTTACACATGTTTTATCTTTTTTATTCAGTTAGGCATTAGACTTACATTTTATTTACATTATATATGATCTACTTATGAATAGTTTTTGCAATTATTTTGGTTGGTGATAATGTTTTATAGTTGCAGCTTGAAACAGTTTTATTTAAGAGTAGGTATATAATGAAACATTCAGAAGGTAGTATATAATATTAGGTTCTTTTTTATTGTTGGTTTCTTTAAACTAAATAAATGTGAAGGTTTGTTACATTATTCCTAAAATTCCTCAATACCATTTTACACAATACCAACAAAATATAATAAACAAATGCATTTAATGCTTTGTAAGTACTTTTATATTAGGAAAACTTTAAATGGCACATGTTAAGATAACTGATAAGTTTCGCCTATTATTATTAGGTACCTACCTAATTATAAATTATTATATTACATACGTAGGTTCATGGTTTGAATTAAATATATTGTGTAGGTATGTACTATTTTCTAAAACTCATGGGTTTACTAGTAGGTAAAAGTAGACCTATTAAAATGGCAGTGGCATTAATGTTTACCTAGATTATTCAATACATTTCCAACAATGTGGATTCCTGAACACCTTTTTGCCCACTCCACTTCTGAAGCCTTGGTATTGCAATAATTGTTGAGGTGTTCACCGTCTACCGACTATAATTCGACTGGTATTTGTACCAATTTGTGTGCATAAAAATATTTTTGTTTTCAGTATGTACTAAACATGGGTGTGTCCCGTGTATCACATGAGTGGTTTAAGGGCTGACGCGTCTTCCTCGCACCATGCGCTGGCCGTTGTGGCCGTGTCTGTTATATCGGCGGGGGCCATAATATGTCGGCCGAAGTTGGCCTTGCGGGACTTTGTCGATGTCGCCGGGCCGGTATGGTTGTGCGGTGGGTGCGGGCCATTTGCGCATGCACACCGAGCATCTGCAAATACAGGTGAGTAAGTACCTTTTAGGGTTCCGTAGTCTACAAGGAACCTTGTAGTTTGCCATGTCCGTCCGTCCGCAGCTTAGCTAAAAGACTCCTAGGCGCATCGCCCACACGAAATAGAGTCGAGGCGCCTGCCTTGACTAGTTCGTGTTTCGTGTAAACGATGCGCCTTAGTATTAGAAAGCTGTAATTTGACATATTAGTAGTACGTACGACTACATAATAGTCACGCCGACAAAGTGGTAAAATAAAATGTTGAAAAAAAATATTTGTTTAGGGTATTTTTTTGTTCATTGGCTGTAGGTAGGTACTTGATGTGCGCTGTAACCAAATTATTTCGCACTACGAAGGCCTTGCGTGTTTAATTTCATCGGAAACAATACCCTGCCAACTGGAACACAGCAATGATACCTACCTATAGCTATAGTAGTTACTGCCCCGGACGAGCCCCTTCACAAAATCTCTAGGTAAGCGAGTTTTAAAGCGAATATGTAGGTATGTTTTTATGCTATTTGAATGCAAACAGGCAGTAGCACACTGTTCTCTGACAGTCAGTGGTAAAGCGTTTATAGGTACATAATACTTATATAATCGAACTTTGGTTCTGGTACTGCAAGGTTTCAGAGCACTCTAGTAAGAATAGCGCAAGCATCATGTATGCTTTTAGATTGAATTAAACGAGTTGTGGTCTCTACGAGAAGGTATCACTAAACTAAAACTGCTAATATTTAATCTGGGATCTAAATCACTACCAACCTGCTTATTTTCGACACGTGATCCGATTTCAGTGTTTTCTGTTCTGGTTTCAGGAACATCTTCGCTGTATCGATGGTCGAGAGCCAGTATGAGACTGCCGTGGCGAAGAAGTTACAGCGACCGAGGCCGTTGCATTCTATGAAAGGCCGAGTACGGAAGTCGCGTAGGCAAGACCCTGGAGATATTAGGCTCTGGCCAGCTGAATCCGCTCCCGCTGTATGCTGTGAACGAAAGTCAAACACAAAAGGTATTTATTTCAATAAAATCACAAGGATCACTTTAAAATGTCAAAGCGTGCGTCTACACTGTACCTACTTGCAGTGGTTTGGACTTTAACGTAAAGAAATAAGAGTTTTTAGGAATTTTAGGTTTTATCGTAGACACAACAGAATCGCCACTTAGGAAAGATAGTAGTAGATAAGTACTTAATTACAAATAATTTGAAATCAATACCATACACTGAAATAATTATAATGAATGGGTTCATACCATTAGGAAACTGTAGCCGACCCACAGTTCACTCCAGCCGGCAGGGCACTCCGGTACTTCGTTGCTTTGACTGTGTATCGCGATGGTCTTGGTTGGAGCTTCGCAAGCTTGACATCTAAATCAATAAACAAAATGCATCGTTAAAGCTAGCCAAAAAATATATAATTCGTCTTAAAGACAGGGAAATTACATAATAAAAAGAAATACTTCTGAACAAGCCACATCTCCTATTTTTATAAATATATTACTTCAGGTTCCTACCTAGATTTCTATTAAGCTGAAAACATAATAGCAGAAACTTTTCACGATAAAGATATTATTTCAAAATGATACGTTTTAGAATTTATGATCGAAATACTTTGATACCTACTATTAAGATCAACTTGTGATTTATTGTTAAAGATAGTTAATATGTAGATCTAGATTTCTACTAAGATAGGATAAGTAATTATACATAATTTATATCATTAATTTATTCGAAAAGCAAAGGCGGACCACGCGCCGCCCATGGATCAGTACCACCGTAACTACTGTCAACGTCAGACGTGTGTTTGTCGTCATTGCAGCGGTCGGTAGGATTATTTATCGAAGTGATTAAAGATGGGTACATCTTTATTCACATATACTATACATTATAAAATAGGAGATATGGCTTGTTCAGAAGTATTTCTTTTTTCGTTTCGAAAAGAGCAATCGTCGACATACAGGGCCTTAAAGGCTAATTACAAGTTTCCACATAATTATAGAAGTAAAGATTTTAGATAAAAAACAAAACAGACAAAAGTAGTACGTAGATAGCGTAGAAAAAAAAATATGTTATAAAAAAAGATATAGCAAATATGGAGTTTAATATTGTCAAGAGCTACTAGCCACCACTGCATTGAAATATCTAATTGCTCTGTTGACGAATGCATTTTGTCTATAATTAAACCAATCTGCTCCAGTAACTCCGGGCACTCATAAACACATAAAGTGATGTTTAAGAAAAAAGATTTCGTCCACTGTGGGTGCGTGTTCTCATAGTGTCGTTCTTGAATACGAGGGTGAGTCTGTCTAGGTATGTGATTTTGTAAGGGGTTTGATGATTATTTTATTATTCTATTATTCCGGTAAAAATAGCATGACGGTAACTGTAGGTGCAGCATAACGCACTATCATACTATGAACTCTATGAATGTACTAATATTATAAATGCGAAAGTAACTCTGTCTGTCTGTCTGTGACGTTATCACGGCCAAACCGCTGGGCCGTTTGTGATGATATTTCTTATAGATATAGTTTAAAGTCTTGGAAACGACATAAGCACCTTTTTTTTTTTAATTGTGTTGATCTTCATGTATTTCAAACTTACGATAGTGTTGTCAAAAATCGATTTTCTGAATCTAGGTGGACGAAGTAGTAGACGGGTAGAAGCTAGTCATGGCTATAAATGCACACGTATATACATGTTTATTACCTTGAAATGTAGGCTCCAACATTACTGGCCGGTATTGGTGTCATCGCTGTTGACATAGGCTCCGTCGTCGAAAGCCAGAAACTATAATCTTCACGTTGTGCAAAGTCGCACACATCGTTTAGATTACAAAACATGTAAGGCATGGTAGAGAACTTATGTAAGCAACTGCCAGCAGTACCTGTAAATATTTGTTCGTGCAATAACATTTTAATCAAAATTGGACTAAGTACGAATGTTTTATTTTTCAATCGAGCCAGCGAAGTGAGCTTATCCCCATATTCTTAGTTGTAACCTCTACCTTGACTAAATTTCCTTCGAGGCCCTCGAGGCTGATAGAATTTTTCCTCGAAAAGTAACTCATGTTTGGTATTTTAAATCGATATTTTGGAAGTTCCTCAATTACGTCATTACATCATCAGTCCGAGGAAATTTTAGTCAAACAAAACAAAAAGTCTCACACATGCGTTGTTCAGAAGCTTTAGAGAATGAAAAGGTACATCTCGAGGTACCTTGAGTTGATTGTTCTGTTGACTGAGGAGTCTTCGACTAAAGGCAAACAAGAGGTAATTTTATCAATTAAAGCTACCATAACACAGTTTCGAGGTCGAGTCGAGGTGGAGATATTTTGAGGTGACAACTAAGAAGTGATTGATTTAAAAACAAACATACTTTCGCATTTATAAATTACTAGCGACCCGCCCCGGCTTCGCACGGGTGCAAAGCTGATACCAAAATATATTACAGAATGTCTTTGTATACTCGTTAACAGCATTTAAAATAAATAAAAAAAGTCGCGGTAAAAAGTAAAGGATAGAAATTGATTATTGTGGGTCCGGGTAGTACAAAAAAGTCCGCGATGGTATTTGTTTATCTCTTAGGGATACTAAGAGATAAACAAATACCATCGCGGACTTTTTTGTACTTAGACCTTTTTAAGGTATACAATATTTAGTACATTATTTTGATCTATCTCGTAGAGTTCAGCCAGCGTTTGCAATGTAAGCGCAAAAAAATGTGTTTATTTGCGACTTCATATTAGAAATCTTAATATTATCAGTGGTTCTCTAATATATTAAGCATGTAATTATACATATAAACCTTCCTCTATCTCTGAATCACTCTATCTATTAAAAAAAACCGCATCAAAATCCGTTTTGTAGTTTTAAAGATATAAGCATACATACAGACATACATACAGACGCGGGAAGCGGGAAGCGACTTTGCTTTATACTATGTAGTGACTAGCGTTTTCACCGCGTTTATCATTATATAATTCATTTTTCACATAAAAAAAACATTACCAGATTTTTTTTAATGTTTGTTAACCGAACATTAAAAAAAATCGTTCCAGCCGTTTAGGAGTCTTAAACAGACATTGGTATTTTTTTTGTTATGTTTAATTGAATTTTATAGAGAAACTATTTACTAGGCATCGCATATTTTTTACTAGTAATATATTCTTGGAAGTAAATCTATACTTATAATAAATCTGTAGAGAGGTCAATTCTGTACATGAAATATATTTCCAAAATAACTAACAGGGGGTGATTAGGGATCGATACTGATGCCAAAAATGCAATCAGTAACATTTTTGTCTGTCTGTCTATCTGTCTGTCTGTCTGTACCTATAACCGTTATAGAAACAAAAACTACTCGACGGATTTTAACGAAACTTGGTACAATTATTTTTCATACTCCTGAGCTGGTTATAGTATACTTTTTATCACGCTACAATTAAAAGGAGCAAAGCAGTGAAGGGAAATGTTGGGAAAACGGGAGAAGTTACTCCATTTTTTAAGCTTCCGTCGCGTGTGCAACCTTAATGGTTAAAGCTACACAGAAATCATGTATGACGGAAATGTTCTCCTTAAAATTATATAAAAAATATCTCATGACAGCATATGTCTATCTTTTATGGTTGACTTACAATAACACGTGTAACTCCCGTTAGCTTAGCAGTTCGAAGCTTTCTGATTATATTTGTCTACTTTTACGTTTATAACACTCTCAGTCATCCCTAATTAAAAACGCGAACGCACAGGTAGGCGGCTTGCTTGGCACCTAGAGGCTAGCGAGTCACCTAGCGAGTAGCTTCGTAAAACGAACATTCTCGAACGTTCGCGACCGGCCTAACAGCTAGGCGTCAAACGCGCAGTTCGACCGGTCGCGAACGTTCGAGAAAAAAAAAATCATCAATAATTGTCTAATGACAAAAAAGCTGTGAAAGAAAAACGTTTTATAGACATTCTGTAGTATATTTAATATCAGCATTGCACCCGTGCGAAGCCCGGGCGGGTCGCTAGTAGATAAATAAATGCTTAAAATAACGCTTGTTTTCTCGTGAGGGTAGGCATAGGCAGAGTACACAGTTCACTTGATACAGTCCATAAGCACCTCTTTTGCTTAATTTACATCCCATTCATCGGTTTAGGAGACGCTTGATCTTTTTCCTAAACTGTCATATTTTGACCGAAACTACAGTAGGTACGGTCGGTGGATCTTGGCTTCAGTGAAGGTGCGCAATGGCAAACAATTTTCGACCTTATGAACAGACAAAACACTATTTTTGCGTTCATGCAGCTAACTACACGAATGCCTAGATCCACCGATCGTACCTACTGTACAAACAAATAAAAGTAAAAAAATGTCAACCAACCTAAGTCTTGGCCATGAGCCTTGCCGTTGGCTACAATGTGGATAAGTGAAAAGCCATCCCAAAGTGGCGAAGAACCTTCTGGACACTGTGGTATCAACGTGGATTGCGAATGAACTGCGAAGTAATAGCCTCTTGATGTTGGCACTGGCGGAGGACTCGCTGGGTAGCCAGGAGCACCAGTTGCTCCTTTATTCCCTTCGTTTCCTTTTGCACCAATAACGCCCTTAATTCCTTGCAATCCTCGAGGACCTTGTGGGCCTAATGACCCTTCTAATCCAATGTCACCTCTAATTCCTTTCATTCCTGGTAATCCGTTGCGGCCGAAATCTCCAGGCATCCCATCCGCTCCGGGAGACCCATCGATACCGGGCTTACCTATATCACCTTTTTGACCGGGGAATATCGCGGACACTGGGATGCTATCTCCTACATCACCTTTGTACCCTTTAGCACCGAATGCACCAGGGAATCCTTCCGGGCCTTCGTCACCGATCTCACCCTTATAGCCTGCCTGGCCTTGATCGCCGGGATAACCGTTTATTCCGAACTCACCGCTGTCTCCTATTACGCCTTTGAAACCACGGTCACCTCGACGACCTAACTCTCCACGTTCCCCCCGTTGACTGATTGAATCACCGTAGTCTCCCAACATTCCCTTTATTCCAGTAAAACCAGGTTCACCCTCCATCCCTGGTCTGCCAGGCCAGCCTGCGTCACCTTTACGCCCCTTTAATCCATCCATTCCCGGTATTCCCTTTTGTCCATCAAAAACTGGACCTGGTTGACCTGGTTCTCCTATGGGGCCGTCAACTCCATATTCACCAGGTGCGCCTTTTGGACCAATGGAGCCTGGCCATCCATCAAGGCCATCGATTCCTATGATGCCTTTTTGACCCTTTTGTGGAAATAGTCCATCCAAACCAGAAATACCTTGTGGTCCTATATCACCTTTGATTCCTTTTCTTCCACGGTAACCTTCAGCGCCAGTATATCCTTGGTTACCTGTTTCACCACGTTTCCCTTGTAAACCTGGCTTTCCATAGAAACCTACTTCTCCAAAATCTCCCGGCTCACCAGGTAATCCTTCCATACCTATATAACCCATATCGCCTTTAGGAGCTAGCGTGGACATGCTAGCATCATAACCACGTTCTCCCTTTTTTCCTTTGTTTCCTTGTAAACCTCTCGGGCCAGGTGGTCCCGGTAAACCTTTGTCACCGGGCGGCCCAGGAGCACCTATTTTCCCTGGTTCTCCATACAATCCTGGATTACCCTGATCACCCTTCTGTCCCGATTCTCCTCTCAATCCTTGAGATCCCTTGATTCCATCTAAACCTCTTCTGCCTTTTAAGCCAGGTGTACCTGATAGACCCTCGTCTCCAATTTCACCAATCCAACCAGCTTTACCATTACGACCTGGATTTCCTTTAGGTCCTGTGTAACCGTTCAGACCTGGTAATCCTGTATTTCCTTGTTCACCTTTTTGCCCTCGAGGTCCAATCGTGTCAGCGCCCTGGAATCCTTTGTCGCCTTTCTGCCCTCTACGTCCTTTAAAACCAGATCTTCCAGCTCTGCCTACCCTTCCTGGTATCCCAACTTCACCTATGAGTCCCCTTTGAGAGTTATCCCCTGGCTGACCTCGTGGTCCAGGTAATCCCTTTTCACCTATGCTACCTTTGAATCCTGCTCGGCCGTCTATGCCATTTGAACCAGGAAGCCCCGTGTCACCACGGTCTCCAATGAGGCCCTCGGCTCCCTCTTTACCAGTGTTTCCTGGTTCCCCTGGGAAACCCTGAGCACCTTGGTCACCACGATCTCCTGGAATGCCGCTTGTACCAGGCGTTCCGATTCTTCCGTGGAAGCCTGGGAATCCTGAGACTCCTTGGTTGCCTCGCTCACCCCTTTTTCCTTTATGCCCGGACTCTCCTTTATTGCCTTTAGGTCCTGCATCACCAGTTATACCGTGCTGTCCTTGCAAACCAGTCATTCCAATTAAGCCCGGTTTTCCCTGAATCCCTGGATTGCCTCTTAATCCAGGAGCACCCGGCACAGTTATACCGGAATAACCTTTACGACCCTGAAATAAATACAGATTTACGCTTAATCCATGTGTCAATTACATACTATACAGCGTGTATAACATAAACACAGCACCCAAAACTTGAGGCACAAGCGCACAGCACGGGCATACAAGATTAGAATAAAATAAAAAATCATAAAAATTGTTGTCCAGAAAAACTTTATTCTAACTAAAGTATGTGTATCTCCTATACTCATATACGATACTTTATCTAACCCCTATCATTATTAGTGAAGCGCGACTTGAAACTACCGATACTGGTCCATAGTTTTTACATAGATGTTATGTCGGATAAAATTACATCATATAAAATAAGTATTTACGGCGATCTTTATGTTCAAACAACAACTAAAAAACCGGCCAAGTGCGAGTCGGACTCGCACACGAAGGGTTCCGTATTAATATCAAAACGGCATAAAAATCACGTTTGTTGTACGGGAGCCCCACTTAAATATTTATTTTATGCTGTCATTAGAGAAATACATCATCTGTGAAAATTTCTACTGTCTAGCTATAATGGTTCATGAGATACAGCCTTGTGACAGAAAGACGGACAGTGGAGTCTTTGTAGTCCCGTTTTTACTCTTTGGGTACGGAACCCTAAAAACATAAAAAATAATTAATTACATACCTAGTAGTTAAAATTAATAATATCTAGTTACCTACTTATTTACCTAACTACGTAGTTAGCATTCCACACGTGACAGGTTGCAAACCCGTCGCCGCTTACAAGAATACTAACTGGTTTCCTCACGATGTTTTTCTTCACCGTTATAAACACGTGATAACGCGCATAAAGGTACATTTTTCGAACTGAAATATCCATTGATGCACGGCCGGTATTCGAACTCGAAATTAATTCGAAATTAATAATATATACCTAGGTACCTATTTACCTAACTACTGAATTCAATAATTCAATTTTAAACTTTTTAGTCGCCTAAGTAAAGTACCACCTATTTACCGACTCACTTTACCGATAGTGGTAAAATGGCGCCACCTGCCAGCGGAATTGCAAACATCTTTCATCACTGGTTTACCTCTCAAACTCCGAGCGGTCGCATGAGACCGCGAAAAGTACCTATAATAACGTCGTAACATCACTCACCCTGAAGAAGATTCTCTAGATGAATCGAAACATTGTCGGTGTCCTCATTGACAATTTATCATTTACGTGAGTAATTTCCCGTTGTTGTAATAATGTGTAGTACAACTCACGAAAGTTTTGAAAGTGAAATAGATGGCGCTAGAATCCGAAAGTCACGTTTGTTGTATGGGAGCCCCCCTTAAATATTTATTTTATTCTGTTTTTAGTATTTGTTGTTATAGTAGCAACAGAAATACATAATCTGTGAAAACAGCGACCGGACAGCGAAGTCTTAGTAATAGGGTCCCGTTTTTACCCTTTGGGTACGGAACCCTAAAAAGGTAAAGGTTTAGTCAATACTCAAGTTGCATCATTACACTTAAATGCTCTTTGTCATTAACTCCAAAGTCAGTCAAGAAGCATCTATGATAGATGTTTTAGAAGCTTAAAAATGCAAAAATTGGGGACTAGACAAACTAGACTTCCTAATTATTACAACAACGGGAAATTACTCACGTAAATGATAAATTGTCAATGAGGACACCGACAATGTTTCGATTCATCTAGAGAATCTTCTTCAGGGTGAGTGAACCAACAAACGGAACTTCCAAATCTTGAAAATATAATCACTTTGCCTATAATTCTTCCGTCCCTTATTTATTCGATAGATATAAAAACCTTTGGTTATTTACTACTGATAGCTTTATACCTAATGCGGTCCGCGTGGGTAACAGAACCTGCTCGCATTTTGAAAGTGAAATAGACTTCCTAAGTCATAAAAATACATATTTTTTTGCCATTTTTATAAGAATTTCAATAATTAGTTCACTTCATTCAATTGGAAACTTCATTGCGCGATCCAGACTACGACCTGTAGTACCTAACGTATGCTTGACTTTTTAATTAAATTTGTCATAAACATATTCATTCATATAATATTACTAGCTGACCCGGCGAACTTCGTACCGCCTATTATATTAAGAGTACAGCAAATCAAATTTGGTGACATACCGACAGCAGCGCCATGAACCCATTGTAATATACATTTCAACCAAAACGGTCCAGCCGTTTACTAGGAGTTAGGTGACAAACACACGTACAGAAGAATTATATCCCACCAAAAACATTCTGTAAAAAACTAGCCAAGTCTCGATGGAGCTGCTTGTTTATCTCTAAAAAGTAATGAAATCTAGACAAAGTCGTGTCAAGTCTGAGGTTCTTTACTGCGATTTCTTTATTATTATAGAATGTTGTGTGACTTGGCCGTTGAACATTCTTTCTACGTTAGTAGGTACAAGTCAATTTTGTTTACACATAATGTTATATCTGTTGTAAATACCTATGTTTGTTAAGCGAGATAATAGCCAATACAGGTATTGGTAATTGGACGCTAGTGTCTTATTTTAGGCTGTTGTTGATCGTGCAACACATGCATTCAGCAATGACAATGCTGACTTCTGCTGTCTTCTTTTTGGAGCGTCAAATCGACCACCGATCTAACATAAAATAGACGTATTTTTTATACTGTTTGTTTCAGGCTCGCCTTTACATAAGTATTATTGAAATACGCAGCTTTATCAAGACTACAATTGACTGGTTATTGAATCAACGTTTTCTAAGTGGCAATTTTCCATCGTTAATGGGTAGCGGTTCTGGCGACAGATTGGTGCAATGGTGTCATGGAGCACCTGGTTTTGTACCCTTGTGTACTCTTCAACGGCCAAGTCACATAACATTCTATAATAATAAAGAAATCGCAGTAAAGAACCTCAGACTTGACACGACTTTGTCTAGATTTCATTACTTTTTAGAGATAAACAAGCAGCTCCATCGAGACTTGGCTAGTTTTTTACAGAATGTTTTTGGTGGGATTTCACTTCTTTTTGTAGAAACGTGGGCTTATTGATTTATTTTATTAGATTTTCTTATTTGACACAGTTTACTTTCCTTTTATGAGTAGTTTTTTTATTATAAAAACAAATCGTAAGGGCGTTTAAAATACAGTCAGCGCCATCTAGCGACGTGTGCGGGTATCACCGCCACTCTTAGTCCAATGCATTATATTTTGATCAAATTTTGAGCGAAATTAATATTGTAGTTTATTTAATTTGTGTAATGTTCGAGTAGAATAAAGTTAATCGTTCGACTATTTCTTCTTGTAAACTTGTAAGTATAAAAGCCAGTCTAGTCTTATTCAGAGTTTTCCTTTAATTTTATTGCGTACTAGCAGTCCGCCCCGGCGTCGCACGGATGTAATAATGATATTATAGGTAATTTTTTTACACCTTGGGTTACATTATCGAATTTTTCATAAGGATCCCTAATAAAACATTTAGTATCGCAGACTTTTTTTTGTAGATATTGATGTCCTCTTTAAAACTGTAGTACATCACTTTGCTCTATTGTCAACAATTTCAGCAGCGTACGCGATATAAGGATTTTTTTGTTTTTTTTACACGTTGGGTTACATTATCGAAGTTTTCATACGGATCCCTAATAGTTAGACATATAGTATTCCATACTTTTTTGTAGATATTGATGTCCTCTTTAAAACTGTACTACATTATTTTGCTCTATTGTCAATAATTTCCGCAGCAAACGCAATATAAGGATTTTTTTTTAATTTTTTCACACTTTGGATTACGTTATCGATGTTTTCATACGGATCCCTAATATTTTTGAAAATATTCTATAGCCTATGTTCATCAGGGATAATGTAGAATTCTAATGGTGAAAGAATTTTTCAAGTCGGTCCAGTAGTTGAATAGTTTTTGTAAAGGCGGTATGTCGATCTCTAATAGTTTGGTTAGGCTCTTGTGTTTTCTTATCAGGGTCACCAGGTACTCCAGATCTTCGATTATCCTAGTTTTTATGGTTTTCCCTTTATGTGGCCATTAAACCCTAACTCTGTACCAAAAATCAGCTCTCTGAGTTTATGGGAAGTACTAGTTCTATTCTGATGATCATGAGTAAGTGAGTGAGTGAGTGAGTGAGTGAGTGAGTGAGTGTCTGTCTAAAATGTGAAACTTTGCTTTCGCTTAACTTCGTAACTAAATGACCTACAGACTTGAAATTTTGGATTTTAAGTATGTGATTATGGCTTACTGGATGACGAAAATTTCAGCGTTCTGGTCTTATCCAGAGGTTCTCAAATAGGGGCCTGAAAATGCGGCGAAATGGTTCCAGTAAAGGATGGTACGGCAGTGTTTGCTTCGCGCTCGACTTGGCGGGGGCACTGCCGTGCCCCCAAATTTAAGACTAGCTGTTCCGATATATGTTATCCTGTCAAATTTGAATAATTCAATTTTTTTCCCGAATTTATAATTTCCAAGCAACTTTTCTCATTTTTCTTTATTTTTAAACCACCCCGCCGTTTTTTAGTTTTAGAGAGACTAACGAACAGCAATTCATTTTAATATATAAGATATTATATAAAACGTACCTATCATGAGCAAGATCAATAAATTGCATTTTTAATACAAGTGACTAATATGTACTTACTTTAGGTCCCATTGGTCCATTTGGGCCGACATCACCTGGGAAACCAGGTTCTCCTTTCCTTCCTATAGATCCCTGACGACCTGGTATTCCAGGATAACCCGGCTCGCCAGCATCACCTGGTTCTCCGTCAAAACCGTCCAACCCTGCTACACCGTATATCTGTGATCGGCCAGGTTCACCTCGAGATCCCTTTTTTCCTTTAATAGCTGGTAATCCAGTAGGTCCTCTCTGACCCGGTATACCATGATAGCCAAATGGACCCGTATCTCCTTTAATTCCTGTGGCTCCCTTAAAACCCCTTATCCCGATACTAGATGTTCCATCGAAACCTTGATCGCCGGTTATACCAATGAAGCCGTCGTCACCCAAATCTCCTTGTTCTCCTTTTAGTCCACGATACCCTACAACAAAGACACATTTTAACGGTTACGTAAAATATATATTTCATGACTTATTTAGAAGAGTATTTGCTCCACTCGTATCATCGAACAACATCACGCTTTGATGTTATATGCTCACATACAAAGTAATACCTCATTTAATCGGAGTAGTTTTATAAAATAAATATCTACATTGTGTAGAGAATAGTCCAAAGTTGATACCATTTAAATCGTATTCCTGTAGGACTAATAGTTCCTTCATAAAACTTAGAAAAATAGAATGTCGCCTGTTGACTTTTCGATTGGTCGAAACATTTTCGTCCGTATTCTTTTTGGTTTTTAGAACGTTATTATTTAATGGATAAACGATTGCAATTTTACGAGTGAGTACCTTTTATCCCTTTATAGCCGGGATTCCCTTTTTCTCCTTTAACGTTTGTATCACTGCCTATTGCTTCACCAGTCTCACCCGGCACCCCATCTTCACCATAATCTCCATTGCCTCCCCTAAAATGTTATTATAAAATGTTAAAGAAACTGCACATTCACTCATAAAAAAGAGGAGACGAACATGGCATCATGTTCTTCCAAATTCACTTTAATCTTTGATCCTTTCTTTCTTTTAGTTGAGTAGGTATGTATTGTAAACCCATGTTCGGCAAATTACCACACGCACTCGCATGTACAAATATATAATTGAGTAGTCAGCTTTAGACCACCCGGTCTATCTAAGTAAACAATGACGATGACGACCAACAAAACAATAAAAAAAAAACATCACGGAGGTTTATTGATTTTGTTTGTGCGGCCGAAAATGCTAAATATAATTGAAATTAATTAAAGTACATTACATCCCGAGATGTATAGCTTTAAATTATCTTAATGTATCACACACACAACAGGTAATGTAATGTATCTTTTTGACATCCTTTTCGAACATAGATATACGGAAATGTATTAAGGGGCTCCCAGTCGCTGATTGCTCTTTTTCGAAACGAAAAAAGAAATACTTCTGAACAAGCCACATCTCCTATTTTTATAAGTATATTACTTCAGGTTCCTATCTAGATTTATATTAAGCTGAAAACACAATAGCAGAAACTTTTCACGATAAAGATATTATTTCAAAATGATACGTTTTAGAATTTATGATCGAAATATTTTATATACCTACTATTAAAATCAACTTGTGATTTATTGTTAAAGATAGGTAATTATGTAGATCTAGATTTATATTAGAATAGATTTTTGATAAGTAATTATAAATAATTTATATCATTAATTTATTCAAAAAGCTAAGGCGGACCACGCGCAGACGTGTGTTTGTCGTCATTGCAGGGGTCGGTAGGATTATTTATTGAAGTGATTAAAGATGGGTACATCTTTATTCACATATACTATCTTCTATACTTATAATAAATCTGTAGAGTGGTCAATTCTGTACATGAAATATATTTCCAAAATAACTATCAGGGGGTGATAAGGGATCGATACTGATGCCAAAACTGCAATCAGTAAAAATTTTGTCTGTCTGTCTGTCTGTCTGTCTGTATAACCGTTATAGAAACAAAAACTACTCGACGGATTTTAACGAAACTTGGTACAATTATTTTTCATACTCCTGAGCTGGTTATAGTATACTTTTTATCACGCTACAATCAATAGGAGCAGAGCAGTGAAGGGAAATGATGGGAAAACGGGAGAAGTTACTCCATTTTTTAAGCTTCCGTCGTGCAACCTTAATGGTTAAAGCTACACAGAAATCATGTATGACGGAAATGTTCTCCTTAAAATTATATAAAAAATATCCCACGACAGCATATGTCTATCTTTTATGGGTTACTCACAATAACACGTGTAACTCCCGATAGCTTAGCAGTTCGAAGCTTTCTGATTATATTTGTCTACTCTTACGTTTATAACACTCTCAGTCATCCCTAATTAAAAACGCGAACGCACAGGCAGGCTGGTTGGTTTGGAACCTAGAGGCTAGCGAGTCACCTAGCGAGTAGCTTCGTAAAACGAACATTCTCGAACGTTCGCGACCGGCCTAACAGCTAGGCGTCAAACGCGCAGATCAGCCGGTCGCGAACGTTCGAGAAAAAAAGAAATCATCAATAATTGTCTAATGACAAAAAAGCTGTGAAAAAAAAACTTTTATATAAAGACATTCTGTAGTATATTTAGTATCAGCATTGCACCCGTGCGAAGCCCGGGCGGGTCGCTAGTACATTATAAAATAGGAGATGTGGCTTGTTCACAAGTATTTATTTTTTCGTTTCGAACAAAAACAATCGTCGACTGGGAGCGCCTTAAATGAGAGCCTAAAAATGGGAAATAGTCCGTGTAAATAGTAGTGGGAAAGTGTCCGTTTATGATTTCGAAATAACTGTTTTCTCAAGTGCTTATAGTTATTTACTCGATACTAAAACACAAAACATTTTTGCAATTTTTTTTGTCAGTCTGTTTTTCTGTTTGTCCGGGCTAATCTCTAGAACGGCTAAACGGATTTTAACGAAACTTACACTAGAAAATAGAGAAGGTTGCCTTATGGGCAACATATAGGCTACATTTTATCCCGGAATTCTCACGGGATCAGGATTTACGTGGGAAATAGACTAAAGGGTAATATCGATTCCCACGCGAACGAAGTTGCGGGCACAACTAGTAAATAATAAATAGTAACGACTGTAATCCTCAAGTACGATATACATCTTCAGGCGGTTAGACATAGGTTAGACATAGGCGGTAGTCATCTCAAGTCTTCAGGCGGTTAGATCCTTAAAGATGTCTTAGGCTGTGGCCCCATGTCTGTGGTGCGGCGCTTTCCACCATAAAAAGGTTTGACGCCACGCCATCAGAAGACGCGTCGCCGCGTCTTGAAAAGACATGGCGCCCTGCCACGGAAAGATGCCATGCGAGGCGTAAAAGGCGCCATTTGATATCATAAAAGACGTCTTTTCAAGGCACGGTGGCGCGCCATGAAAATGCTAGGTTTAACTATAAGGTAAGAAACAAAATAATTTTATGTTGACATTTTTGCACGCTTACTAACTTTTTAGTAATTCAAGTTTAATGTTTTGCGAATTCGCCGTACACTATATTATAGGATAAATACAAAAATATACAGTTGTTTGGGCAATTTTAATGTTATAAAGGTATAGTCAATGAAATTTCCGTTAATATCATTTCATAAAATAACTATTATTGTGAATAGATTTTTTAATACAAGACTTAAAAAAATATTAGTGACATATTTGTTCAACTGACTCGCTTTGAAGCGCCTGTTGAACGCAACTTATTATTTGCATCTAAATAATGCGTTTTATTAAAAAAAACTCGAAAAATAAATTTTTTGAGTTACTCCGCTTTATATTAAGCGAGCGATTTTTTTATTCAAATCAATGAAAAACAACGAAAAACCGGCCAAGTGCGTGTCGGGCCACGTGCAATGTAGGGTTTCGTAGTCTACAAGAAACCCTTATAGTTTCACCATGTCCGTCTGTCCACAGCTTAGCCCAGAGGCTATCAGTGCCAATAGTACTTATAGTTTAACTTTTCGAGGGGGGGAGGGAACTTTTCGACTCCAACAAAAATTAGCATTTTAAAGCTTAATATTTCACAAACGGCTCCCATAATCGAAAAGTTGTTTTCACAAACTCACAATATTTTTAAAGACCTATCAAACGACACGAGAAATAAAAAAAAACATTTACCCACTTTACATGTACCCTTAAAAAATGTTTTATTCTATCACTTTGTCGGCGTGACTAATACGAGTATGTATATTCATGCAAAATTACAGCTTTTAAGTTGCGGACAGACGGACGGATGGACGGACATGACAAAACTATAAGGGTTTTATGTAGACTACGAAACCCTAAAAAAATTAGCAGCGGTACGCCGTGCACAGTGCATTTCCGCAGCGCAGCATCGCGCTTTCTCACGGACGCCGTGCCTTGAAATGGCGCCTTTTACGCCATCAAAGGGTGCCTTACGCCTTGCATGGCATCTTTCCGTGGCATGGCGCCGTGTCTTTTCATGTCGCGGCGTCACAACTTTTCATGGTGAAAGGCGCCGCACCACAGACATGGGGGGGGACACGGCCTAAAAGGGGTAGCCACGTCCAAGCATTATATTTAGCACATACCCATATTTTGCAGCTGTTTGCATGCCGTATAATAACTACTAAGCATTTTTATGAAGTAGATTTGGACTTTTTCATTCTTACTTGATGCCAGGTTCTCCTTTTTGTCCACGAATAAAAATAGGGTTCACGTTGGCTGGTTCGCCTTTCCGTCCATTGATTCCGTTAATTCCGCTTGTACCATTTCGGCCAGGCCGACCAGGTTCTCCGAAATCACCCTGATCTCCTTGCTTACCCATCGGGCCAGTGGCACCTGCTCGACCAGGCTGCCCAGCGTCACCATGGTGACCAGGTTGACCCATAAAACCTGATTAAATTTTGTAAAGAATTGAGCATTTATTATCAGGTATCCATAAAATCATAATTACGCGAGTCAAACATCTGAAATTTTACCAGTGTCTCCAGGTGGTCCCTTCGGAGGGCGCGTCAATGATTCCGCTGGTTTGTGTAGGCGCCCTTTTTGTCCTTTCACACCTTGAGGTCCAACTTGACCATCGGTTCCTTTGATACCTTTAAATCCCGTTTCACCTGGAATTCCTGGGCTACCAGATTCACCTTTTGTTCCTCTTGGTCCTGGTAAACCCTCGTGTCCTAGGTATCCTTTAGGACCCACGAATCCATCGTCACCTTTTTGTCCCTTAAGCCCAGGTGAACCTAAAATGATTCACACGTCCAGTTATTTAGGTACCTAATTCATGTATTAAGTGGTATAATTTGTAAGGTTGGCTGGACCCTAAAAATATAATTATTTTAAAACTTTTGAGTTATGTGTAAAATAATACCATCCTATCCCAACCTTCTTGTATCTTCCCCAGTATCTAAATTCATTTTTTTTTCTATTATATCAGGGTTAGTAGTTAATGGTTAGGTTAGGTTTCGTCAGTATCTATTCAGATGATGCTAGTGTAAATCAACATCTAAATTTATTAGTTTAAACATCATAATTATACGTGATGCGATTTAATTTCACAGTAACTTACCAGATCTACAGTAAGGGCAATCGTCACCAGGGTTTCCTTTCAATCCTGGATAACCTGGTATACCTGGTGTGCCAGGATCACCGACACGTCCAGCGAAACCTGGTGGGCCATCATCTCCTGGCGGACCAAGGCCACGTTTACCCATCCCTGGAAGGCCGGGTGGTCCCTGCGATCCTCCGTCACCTCTGTCTCCTCGTTGTCCCGGAATACCGTCCAATCCTGGTGTACCATCTTCTCCTACTGGTCCTTTAACCGTTGCGCCTTTAAATCCTTTGTGTCCCATTATTCCCATCATGCCGATTTGACCTGGTAGACCTCTTCGTCCTGGTAATCCAGTGACACCGTGACTTCCTGGTTCTCCTTTAGGTGACTGTCCAGGGTTGCCATGTCTTGCAGGATAACCTTTTGTACCAGGTAACCCTACGGGCCCCATCAATCCAGGCAGGCCCGGGTTTCCGTTCATGCCTGTTGCTCCTATCGACCCTGGGTATCCGAGTTCACCTTGTGGTCCCATTGGACCTGGTAGTAGTGGCTCGTTAAGATTTTCGTCAAATATTCCTCGTTCTCCTGAAATTCCTTGGCGACCGGGGTTTCCTGGCCTCCCGTCTTCTCCTCTTTCTCCCTCAGTTCCATCATAGCCATCTTTTCCCAGAAATCCTGGTGCCCCTTTGTCGCCTTTTGACCCAGCCGGACCATCTTTACCCATTATGCCGTATTTTCCTCTCGGTCCATCATCACCTTCTTCTCCTTCGCTTCCTTGTAATCCCCTAAGACCATATAACCCCTGGAATATAAATAATGTCAGCTTAACGACGGATTTTTTCAAGTAAAATAAAGCAATTTGAATATCTTTGCATCATTGCAAAGGTTAACGGATACACGGTGCATGAATACGTCACTTAAGGTCACAAACATATTCTTGAATGTAACAATGCGGATGCTTTCTCGTTCAACTCAAGATGTTTCTGCCCAATAGGTATTTATCATGTTCAGAACTAGGCATAATGTATATTATGCCTAGTTCTACCAAATACTAAAATTTGAGTTACAGCGTAGGTAATTCAGTTTAGGATCTATATTTTTTATTGAAGTTCTTTCTGCGCTGAGATTAGTTTGCTTTTTATTCGTAGAGCAGACTACATTATTTATAAATATTTTTCCAGACACAAATCGCTTACCGGTTGACCCGTAGAGCCGATATCTCCTTTGATGCCTTTGACGCCCCGTGATCCTTTAAATCCTATAACACCTCTATTGCCTTTTGTTATGATAGTGGTATTCAATTGCACTTCGCCGATTATTATTTTTGGCGGTCTTCCAGGTTCGCCAATTTCTCCTTGGTCACCTTTTTCTCCATTCGGACCTACAAAACGTTCACCAGGGTCGCCTCTGTAGCCCGCTTCACCTTTCCTACCTTGCAGACCCTTAAAATATGTTTAATTGTTTTCTAATTATTCAAAAGTAAATATTATTTTGTAACGGTATTGTAAAATTGCCATTTTAAGCAGTACATAATATAATACCAGCTTCCATCTGCGGCTTAGCACGTGTAAAAAATAGTATATCCTATTATTATCTAGAATAGCATATATAATACTTTTTATCCAGTTACCATGCGAGCGAAACCGCGGGTGAATGCTAGTCAGATATTATTACAATCAAACAATAACTGCTATAGACACTGTAAATAAAAAAAAGTTCTTTACCGTTTCACCTTGCTCGCCCGGATTGCCACGGTCTCCCATGTAACCCTTTGGCCCATTCGGTCCCACACTGCCTGCACGGCCAGGCACTCCTTGGTCTCCTTTTGCTCCTCTAGAGTTAACACCTCCTTCGCCGGCCATACCTTGGCTCCCTTTTTCTCCAAAAGGTCCCGGTGGACCCCTGTCACCAGGAATACCGTATCTTCCTAACGGACCGGGTTTACCGTCAACTCCGCTACATCCTTCTAAACCAGCAGTTCCCATGATTCCTTGCAGACCTTGTGGACCCTAAACAAAATAAGTTTCTTATTTTCTCAGGAAAAAAGAATTGGTACGCAATAAGTAGCGGATCTGGGATTGTAACTTGTCGCGTATGGAATGCTGATTACTGCAAAATAAGGGCATGTGCCAAATGTAATGTATTAACCCTTTAGACATAATCAAGGATCTAAAACGCCTGGAGATCTAAGAGGATGTCTACCGTACTTGGCTTTGGTGATTTCAGTCGTGATCATAATTAATTTCATAATTATAATATTTGTACCTGTTGCCCATCTGGTCCACGCATACCCCATGGCCCGTCTGTCCCCTGAAAATAAATAAAGTTGAAATTTAGTTACGTAACTATATTAAGTTCCTACATTAAAAAAAAACACAAATAACCATTTATACAATTGAAGTTGAGCCAATCTAATCAAATGTGGTCGTGGCGCGTTGCTTTGATTCGAATGCTTTTGACTTGTTAAATTATAATAATTACCCTTTCGCCTTTATCGCCAGAATCACCACGATCTCCGATGTCTCCAAATTCTCCCACCTCCCCGATAGGTCCATCTGAGCCATCCGATCCATAGTCTCCTTGGGGCCCGTAGATGCCGGGTAAACCATCATCTCCTCGATCCCCCTTCAATCCGCTGCAGTCGCAGACCGTCTGATTACACGCCTATAAAAAAGTTTAAATAAGTTGTTTTATAGGATAAGAACTATCGTAGTTGTTCATTATCTATCTATATCTATACATATGAGAAAACTGTAGTAGAGTTCAATTCTGTACATTGAATAAAAACTAAAAATAATACTCCTAGGGGCCTTTATACAAGTAACACAAGCAAAAAAAAAACATTTTGAATTTTTTGTCTGTCTGTCTGTCTGTTTGTTGTCCGGCTTTCACGCAAAAACTACTGGACGAAATTTTTTTTTTATATATACATACATATATAACTTTTGATGAAACTTTTTTTTTATATATATAACTATTGATGAAACTTTTTTTGTTATATAGCTATTAGTCCTCGGCAACATATAGGATACTAGCGACCCGCCCCGGCTTCGCACGGGTTTAATACATATAAACCTTCCTCCTGAATCACTCTATCTATTAAAAAAAACCGCATCAAAATCCGTTGTGTAGTTTTAAAGATATAAGCAAACATACATACATACATATTACATACAGACGCGGGAAGCGGAAAGCGACTTTGCTTTATACTATGTAGTTTTTAAATAGAAACCAATACAGTTATAAACAACTAACTGAACCGCGACAGACGTTGTCCTGTCCAAATTTTAATAATCGCATAGAAAAAAAGAGTATTTTATTTAAATATATTTTTAAAAACAAGACTTTTTTAATACTCTTAGTACATAGGTAGGTACCTAGGTACTCGTCAAGACAAATCCAACGATCCCAAACATGGCGGGATTAATTTGTGTAGTTGAGATTATTATTATTGTAGTTGAGATTGACAATGGAAGATGGTCACTGCTGGAACTGGAACGTAAAAAATCTAAATATTGATAGCTACGTATTTTAAACTACCTATATAAATCAGAAATATTCTGGGTTATTATAACTAACTAGTACCTATAGTTTTTCAAAGCAAATCAATTATTAAATTGTGTCATTAAGTTCTTGGTAAGAAACAATGGACGTGCCTTATCATCTGGACCCCTGACATACTTTACAGGCTTACCAGCAGAAAGTACTTCCTTCTCCTATACACTTCCTATACACCCACACACATACTCACCCATCCACACGCACACAAACATACACACAAACTAAAGTTCACATACACACGGAGAGACAAAAGACTCCAGTCATGATGATAGTTTTTGCTTAGATTTATATACCTAGTTATTACTTTATTCCTAGTTTTTAACATAAAGCAAGTTCTGCACAACCTATCCTAATTATTGAAACATTCATCAAATAATCCTTACGTTACAATAGAGACGCCGAGGCGAGTCGCTGTGACCCCGCTATACAGGCTCGAAAGAGACCTAGTGCGGGGACCAGAGCTAACCAAGGTACGCTAGTGTGATATTGTAAGTGAGACAATTAATAATGTTACAATTGCCTTTGTGCTTCACCTTTGTACCAGTGTTATTTTTTTTCTGTCCTAATAAACTTATACTTTTTACCTACTTTAATTTTACTCCAGAAGCGCATTATGATGTACTTACCTACTAGTTATACTTGATTTGGTTTACAGTTGCGTCGAAAGGACTTTTAGTAGGTACTGCGCCTTTTTACACTAACCCTCGTATTCAAGAACGACACTATGAGAACACGCACCCACAGTGGACGAAATCTTTTTTCATAAAAATCACTTTATGTGTTGTGCGACACTGCATAGTGTGACTAGAGGCACATTGTCGTGTGCTTCTAGGCAAAGTTGAGCTCTAAAGGCACACGGTAGCGTGCGCCATAGTGCCGCTCAACACATAAAGTGATGTTTATGAAAAACTAGCGACCCGCCCCGGCTTCGCACGGGTAGCATGTTATTATACATATAAACCTTCCTCCTGAATCACTCTATCTATTAAAAAAAACCGCATCAAAATCCGTTGTTTAGTTTTCTGCCCCTCGAAAAGATAGCGAGGGGCAAGGGATGTGTGCTGGCCACCGTGGGCGGCAGAGAGGGCATGGCAGTGATTGGGGTGTACTGTTCCCCAAACAGAACCCTGGAGTACTTCGAAAGGGTACTCGTCGAAGTCGGGGTTCTTCTTAAACTTATTTAATAGTTAAAACCGTTAGGTAACCGTAAAGTTTCATTCTTCTCTTACTAGAATTTGTAACGAGTAGGTAGGTAGGTATTATTTATATAGGATAGCTTTATTACCAAAAGCTTATTACAAAAAGATCCGTTTGGTGACTTGCTACGAACTTTTACAAGCTTTAATTCAACTTGTTCGTATGTTTGTCCTTTAATATTTGCATACCATTTTTAGGGTTCCGTACCCAAAGGGTAAAAACAGGACCCTATTACTAAGACTTCGCTGTCCGTCTGTCTGTCACAGGGCTGTATCTCATGAACCGTGATAGCTAGACAGTTGAAATTTTCACAGATTGTGAATTTCTGTTGCTGCTCTAACAACAAATACTAAAAACATAATAAAACAAATATTTAAGGGGGGCTCCCATACAACAAACATGATTTTTTTGCCGTTTTTATAGATAATGGTACGGAACCCTTCGTGCGCGAGTCCGACTCGCACTTGGCCGGTTTTATTCTACCGTTTGTTGGTATCCGATTGAGCTAAAATTTTAATACACCTTTAGTTTTGGAGTTCAGTTATTATTATTATTATTTTGTATGTGCTGGAACTTCAAAATCATGCTGCAGACAAACATACAAACAGTAAATACATTTTTTACTTCACTACATAGTATAAAGCAAAGTCGCTTTCCGCTTCCCGCGTCTGTATGTATGCTTATATCTTTAAAACTACACAACGGATTTTGATGCGGTTTTTTTTAATAGATAGAGTGATTCAGGAGGAAGGTTTATTATGTATAATAACATGCTTAATATATTAGAGAACCACTGATAATTTTAAGATTACAAATCAGCGCGACTTTTTTTTTTAAATTTTAAATGCTGTTAACGAGTAGGTATACAAAGACATTCTGTAATATATTTTGGTATCAACTTTGCACCCGTGCGAAGCCGGGGCGGGTCGCTAGTAAAATATAAAGGTGAGAATAGTGTAAGAAAATAAAAATCGAGTTATCCAGTTTCAGTATTCATGCTAAAGATTAAGTTGTAAGAACCTACGCCGGGTTGAACATTGAATGCAATCAACACACAAGAGACAAATCACTGAAATGAGTTTTGCAGAACGTTTTACGACACGAGAATGTTGAGTGATGATGTCATCAATTCATGAGGTTGCATCATCCTATTTTGTGATAATTACATCAAAGTACCTATTACAATAAACATACACTAGCAGTCCGCCCCGGCGACACACGGGTGTAATGATTTTATGGTTAATTTTTTACACTTCGGATTACATTAGCGAAGTTTTAATAGGGTACCCTATTTTTTTCTATATTTCTCAGAGATAATTTTAGGAGCATTATAATAGGGAATGCATTTTTGAAATCGGTTAAATAGTTTTTGAGTTTATTCGTTACAAATATGTATACAAAAAATCTTTCCTCATAATAATATTAGTTATTAATTACACTCATAATAGATTTTGAATGGTATCTAAGGAACTTGGGAATAGTAGAATTAAAAAAACCGGCCAAGTGCGAGTCGGACTCGCGCACAAAGGGTTCCGTACCATTATCTATAAAAAACCGGGATTACCGTTTTGATAATAGTACGGAACCCTTCGTGTTCGAGTCCGACTCGCACTTGGCCGGTTTTTAGTATTTGTTGTTATAGCGGCAACAGAAATTAATAATCTGTGAAAATATCAATTTTATTAGGCCCTTTGTACTCCAATATTAGTTTGTGTTACTTATTGTCAGGGTTCCGTACCCAAAGGGTAAAAACGGGACCCTATTACTAAGACTTCGCTGTCCGTCTGTCTGTCACAGGGCTGTATCTCATGAACCGTGATAGCTAGACAGTTGAAATTTCCACAGATTATGTATTTCTGTTGCTGCTATAACAACAAATATTAAACACAACATAAAATAAATATTTAAGTGGGGCTCCTGTACAACAAACGTGATTTTATTGCCGTTTTTATAGATAATGGTACGGAACCCTTTGTGCGCGAGTCAGACTTGCACTTGGCCGGTTTTTTATGTTATTGTTATGTGGTGTGCAATAAGGTGTTTTCTATCTATCTATCTACGAATAATGTGGCCTAGTTTGTACTGGGGCGGCGTTACTATTGCATATTTTAACATGAAAAAGTTATTGTGACATAACTGTAATAGTTAGACATAATAGTATTTTTTTATAGATATTGATGTTTTCTATAAAACTGTAGTAATCACTTTGCTTTATTGTCAATAATTTTCGCAGCAAACGTGATATAATTTTTTTTTAGGTTTTTCATTTTACTTGGGTTACATTATCGAAGTTTTCATACGGATCCCTAACGTTTATGGAAATATTAAATAGCCTATGTTCATCTTATATATAAAATTCTCGTGTCACAATGTTAGTTACCTTACTCCTCCGAAACGGGTTGACCGATTCTCATGAAATCGGCCAACATCTATTTTTCATACTCCTAAGTGATAAGGATGGCGTAAAGATCGGGAAAAACGGAAAGTGCTTTTTTCTGTGGGATTATTGACATTTGATTTGACAGGACAACGTCTGGCGGGACAGCTAGTCATAGATAAAATAGGATTCTAATGGTAAAATATTTTTTCAAATCGTTCCAGTAGTTTCTGAGCCTATTCGATGCAAACAATCAAACAAACATACAAGCAATCAAATCTTTCCTCTTTATAATATTAGTATTGATAGTTTGATAGGTTGAGCTTTTAGTTATTATCACGACGCACGAATGCATGCATTTTTTATTTCAGATTGAAAGTTTTCAAAAGTTTTTACTGTCTAATCTAGCTAATCGTATTCATTACTAGCCGACCCGTGACAGACGTTGTCCTGTCATATTTCAATAATCGAATAGAAAAGACTGAATGTTTTTAGTCTGTGATGTCAGATTTGTTGCACACCAGCGCCATCTATACAGAAATCATCTCTTTAAAGTTTTTTTTATCGTTTTGGGGATGTTTTTCATATTTTAAAGTAGTCTATTATTTATTCGGGCAGTATATCTACATCCACTGCAAATTTCAACTTAATCCGTTTTGTCGTAAAAACCTGATTGAGGCACAAACATACATACAAACTCACAAACTTTCACATTTATAATAGGATAGGATTACTAGACCGTGAAATGTTTTGTTATTAATGCCTAGGTAGCTACTTTAAAGCTGTCGTTAGCTACGAGTATTGTTATGAAAACCATACCATATATGTATCTATGTTTAGAATTAGAGCTAGGTGTCCGAGTCACCATTTCAGTTAAGACGCCATTTGAAACGTATCAATTTTGCAGTTGAAAGCGCGGCTAAATTTGCATGACGACGTAATGCCACCGACCGACCTACTCGCATGTCGTTCATGGGTATACGACTTGCATGAATTAACTATTTACTATTGCAGTGACCATTAAACTTTATTATTAGTGAATATTAATTGGATGTTATTGTTTAACAACTCGACTGCTTATAAGCGTCTGCTCAACAATTTAGCAAACTATATTATTTTATGGTTCGTAGGTATATCCTAGATCTTAATACAAAATTAATCTTATCATAGGAATAGTTTAACTTTAATCATTGTTATTGTGGCAAAAGCCTCTGATTCAGGTAAAAGCTCTAATAATTTTAATGTTGAGTTTTTGAGGCTAGGATACGAGTAAACCTATGTTATATACAGACAGACAGGTTAAGGTACGATGACAGATTCGAGGATATTTTTTTATTGATTGGCTAGTGGGAACTTGGACTTTTACTCCCAGTGCATCCCCTTAGAAATAGTTGAGTTTCAGGAATGCTTATTTTATTTTAAGGTACCACATGATATAGGTAGAATAAACGAAACATGCTTCCTGATTGAACCCTGAACATGAACCCTGAAAATACATTGTTAGGTAACTTACAAAGCTGTAGATAGATAAAGAAGACATTATAATCACTACATAGTATAAAGCAAAGTCGCTTTCCGCTTCCCGCGTCTGTATGTATGTATGTATGTTTGCTTATATCTTTAAAACTACACAACGGATTTTGATGCGGTTTTTTTTAATAGATAGAGTGATTCAGGAGGAATGTTTATATGTATAATAACATGCTACTCGTGCGAAGCCGGGGCGGGTCGCTAGTAAATAATAAATAAACATTATCTGTCCCGCCCGACAGACGTTGTCCTAGGTAATGAACATTTTTTCATAAGAACTTTGTCCTGACTATTATACAACAAATAATTATTCAATTTGGTGCAGTCTTTCTAAAGTTATGGAGTGACCAAGGGAAATAGGAACTCATTTTTATTTTTTAGACGTAAGGTAGTCCTGACAAATTACAAATTTCCAAAATGTTCTTTTATAAGAACCTTCTTCTGACACTAATGAATACAACAAAAAAATAATTAGCTAAATTGTTCCAGCCGATTACGCGTGATGCTATAACCAAGGGAAATAGGGATTCATTTTTATATTATAAAGATAGATTGGTGGACATTTCACACACATCATCACCAACATCATCTGAAGACATCGTCCGTCCATGTACGATGTCGTGTCAAGTCATCATGTAATTTTTTTACTGATTTAGCAACCATACGTTATTCATCTTAACATCTGTTGATGTTATCATAAATTCGTTTATTACGAGTAGATCCCGCTATTTAGTCCCAGCACCAATTACCTAATGGAACTGACACAGAATGATGTAATGTTTTATTATTCTATAAAGAATGAAGTGTTCATACACGCAAACAAAGTTGCAGGCAAGAAACTAGTCTTAAAATGCCGGTAGACATAGGTTTGGTGGTCTTAGAACGAATTTCCGTTCGTTTTTCAACCAATTAAAAAACTGGCCAAGTGCGTGTCGAGCCACGCGCAATGTAGGGTTTCATAGTTTACACAGCTAACAACATTATATATATGTAATTTTCAACGATATTTGTACAAAAAAAATTACTTCTAGTTTACATGTAATCGTCGAGCAACTTAGAAAATACATTTTCTTAGTTGGTCGATGATTACTACTTGTAAAGTCTACTTAGCCGTGATAGTTTTCCTTTTAAAGTCGCTATATGTACTACTATCGTGATTTTTTTCATTCCTTTAAAGCCGTCGTTTAGCTTGTAGGGAGGGTGGGGGGGACACTTGACTCTGACAAAATTTTGCACTTTAAATCTTAATATTTCACAAACGGATCCCTTAATCGAAAAGTTAAAACACAGAATAAACACAAAATAATGTTTTTTAAAGACCTATCTAAAGGGTACGCGAGAAGAAAAATAACATCCCCACTTTAGGTGTAGGGGAGGTACCCTAAGAAAAATTGTTTTTCAAGATTTTATTCTACGACTTTGTTAACATTACTAATCTAAGTTTAAAGTTAAGTAAAAATTAAAGTTTTCCATATACGAATATTTTGTAGACTACGAAGTTCAAACGAGGCCTTTTGTTGAAACATGTCTAATATTTTTATAATTGGGTGCCAACATTATGACAACGTTGGCACGGTGGCAGTAAGCGATTATAGAACGAATGAGTCATTAGTGCAATTCAAGGAACGGGTTGGATAAACAATCATTGCAGTGTCCAAGGCGATAACGACCATTCGCACATCCCGCGCCCGCACGTCCCGCACGTCCCGCACCCTCCTGCCTTACACCCCCGCAACACGTGCTATGTAATTTATAAATTCATTATATTATTTTTAGGGTTCCGTACCCAAAGCGTAAAAACGGGACCCTATTACTAAGACTTTGCTGTCCGCAGTGGTGGATTTACCACCAGGCTGAGTAGGTACGCCTACGCTGGCAAATTAGAGGCATTTTAATTCCTATTTATATAGGTATTTACAAATGTACCTACTATTCAACTTACAATTAAGTTTTACCACTTAGTTTGTTTGTGTTGAATTATAAATATTAACTAAAAATTTGGACGTACCTCTGTCTACCGTGTGTGTATGGTCAAAGAGCTTTGGTCTTGGATTGAAGTCTAACAAAGCCGTATATTTAGTAGAAAATTATAGAAATGAATGTTATCATCCAAAAAAATTGAGAACCTGAATTATGATAACTATGTAGGAAAAACACAAGAGCTCTCTGCGGAGCAAAAAATATCTTCTGAAATGTTATATCTAGGTGAATATTGAATATATCTAGGTGTTTTTCTTATCAAATTTGAGAAGTGGAATTGTAGAAGCTGTTTCCAAACTTTCAGGCCTAGAGTGAAGGGTTGCTGAGTTATAACGGTTAAACTGGAGCTCTCCGAAGAAAGAGTGACCTACCTATAAAACATAACATAGAATGAATAAATTCGTGAAAAGTATATATTGTACCTTAAAGATAAGCTAATCAGTTTTGATGAACGGAGAGCTTCATGTTTTCATCCATAACTAGTAAGCCTGACATCGTAGAAGAACGTAACCTACATCTAGATGTAGCCTAACGATAGTATTGTAAGGTAGCGTACTGGCGGCAAATGTGTAAATCCGGCACTGGCTGACCGTCTGTCTGTCAGTCACAGGGCTGTATCTCATGAACCGTGATTGCTAGACAGTTGATTTTTTCACAGATGGCGTATTTCTGTTACTAAAAACAGAATAAAATAAATATTTATGTGGGGCTCCCATACAACAAACGTGTTTTTTGCCGTTTATTATAGATAATGGTACGGAACCCTTCGTTCGCGAGTCCGACTCGCACTTAGCTGGTTTTATTTGTTTACACTAGTATCTCCACGTAGCTAGTAGCTGTAAATGTAAATTTGTATCATACTTTAAAGGAAGTTCTTAGTTTTCGTAGTAGGTATTTGTCCAACAAGCCACATAAGCAACCCAAACTTCTAATTAACAAACTAATGTTTTGTTCTTGCTGATTCATACATACTTACGTGTATATATCCTTGTTTCGCGGAACTATTTTTTTATAAACTTTGCCAAATAAAAACACCAGCTTGGCATGTCATCATCTATTCTTGAACTTTACAGTATCCATGTCAATTTTTTTTAATATATAGAGCGCCTGTAAAATTAACGAGCATTCGCGGGAATCTGGTGACCCGACGACTCGTAAACGCGTTCCCGATGTATTCCTTTCGGTCACGCAGCATCAAATTATAACAAACTGAGCTTTGTCATGACGCAAATCTACACTAATTTTACAGAAAAACATAATTGTATTTTTGTATGTTTGTTTGTAATGGTTAAACTGAAAAACTATTGACTCAAATTTAAAAATGATTCACCTATCAAAAGCTACATTATCGGTGAATAAAGTAAGTCATATATTATTTAAAAAAACTTAGATATTTTCATGAAAATTGCAATAATGTAACCTAAGGTATCAAAAATTTGCATATAATCTTAATTAGTACACCCGTAACGTAACGGGGGCGGGCAGTCAGTCGATAATATTTACAAGTATTAGAGCTACGTTTATCTTGTAAAAATGTATTATTTATACGCGTATTTTGAGACTTCCATACAAAGTTTACTTACTACCAACTTACATGGAACTCTAAATACTAACCTATAAGAATTATTCTAACAGAATGCTTTAAAAAATACTGTACTTAGATTCAACTTTATAAAGTACTATGAAACTCCTATAAATCAAAAGAAATTTTGGGAAAAAGTATGTGCAAAGACCTAAAACTATCTATATGAAATTTCATCACAATTTGCCAAGCGCTAGCGGTTTAGCCGTGATAACGTCACAGACAGACAGAGTTACTTTCGCATTTATCGTATTAGTATAGATTGTTAAAATAATGCGTACAATCGTCCTCTACGTTTTTTACATGAAAGGAGCCCCTGGCCGAAGCTAGTGCTTTTTAGTGTTGCCATATGTTGTTTTAACAAATTCAGGGAATCCATAATTCTGTAGCATTTGAAACTGATTTACATGTGTTGTACATCGTACGTGTATCTTAATCATATTTGGTATAATCCTTTATTTACTTTACATTTAATTCATGTCTTTTAAATATGAGTATAATTCAACCGCAAAACAATAATTATCATTCGATAAATCCTTAGAAGAATTAATTTGTAAAAGGCTCTCAAAGAGTGAGTTGTTTTTTTGGATGCAAAAATAGGGGGAGTTAGAATAGAACTACTTTAGTATCTATGTATTAAGAGGTATCTTTTCTGCATATTGCCAGTGTGTTGTGCTTTACCAAGTATTTACGGATACATAATATGTTTCTTTGATATCGCATTACAGTCGTTAAAGGAATGCAATAGGCAAGTACGTTAGTAGCCTAACTTACCTAAACAAAAATTCTTAGAACTTCTCGAACATTGCTGAATTTTCATCCATACAAAAATATTGATCTAGGTGGTATACAAAGGTGCTGTCAGCGACCTCTGCTAAAAATAGAGGAGTGGAGTAATAGCAGAACGTTTAAATAACTAGCTTTTGTTGCCGTACTGAAACTATTGACCTATTTCACTTTACTGGAAGTAAGCAATAACTTTCAGTGCATTGCTCGCGACCATAAAACACGACTTGCGAGTGACCGACTGCTATCGCAACGCTTCGCGGTGGGCGTCCACCTATTATACCATGCTCTATGCTCTATTTTCAAAACAAACTGCTAATATTTCGGGCTCTTCCTGTTCACCTCTTCTATACGAAATCTGTGATTATTTATATTGTCTCTTACACTTTTACTTCGTCGTATGGTATACTTTGATGTAACTATTAATAAACAGCGGGTAATGTGAGAGTGAGAAGCGATATCGACATAACGTAAAAATTGAGGAACATAGAATACTTCCTCTTGGGTTCAATGTTCGGTGCATGTACGTCACGGCGATAAACAAGTAATGAATGAACTCGTACATTGACAGGGCGACTCACCCCGGAATAAAACAACCCAGTCTGATATAATATCGCCTTTTGTAGGTACCTACCTAGTCTAGGTACCTACAAAAGGCGATATCATATCCATTCCACCTCAGAATTGTAACTCTGAGGTGTAATTTATACATGAATTTCATCGATGTTGTACCAAGTAGTTTTTTCATAAGATTGGAAAAATACATCAAAAAGTTTTCGAAACTTATTTGTCTTAGTTTTGATGCTTATTTCATTTGAAAAAATATATGTGGCAAATATTATTGTATCTGGGTGTTATTATATGTTTAATAAGTAAGTACCTATGTATTTACAAAAAAAAACCGAAAACACCGGTCAAATGCGTATTGTGAGTGGTCCGATATACTTAAATAATTTTCAATTATATTTTCTAAGTTAGTCGATGATTACTCGAAAACTTGTAAAGCCTACTTAGCCGCGATAGTTTTTCTTTTAAATTCATTATAGGTGTAGTACCTATAATGAATTTAAAAGAAAAACTATCGCGGCTAAGTAGGCTTTACAAGTTTTCGAGTAATCATCGACTAACTTAGAAAATACCGTGTTTTTTCATACCTCCAAATACAATAGTTTAGCTTGTAAGTGGGGGACACTTGATTCTAACAAAAAATCGCAGTTTGAAGCTTAATATTTTACAAACGGATCCCTTAATCGAAAAGTGGTTTTCACAAACCCTCAATACTTTTTAAAGACCTATCCAACGCGAGGAAAATTAAATAACATCCTCACTTTACATGTAGGGGAGATACGCTAAATAAAATATTTTTCAAAATTTTATTTTACCACTATTTTACTATGACGTGACTAATATGTATGTTCAGCTTTCTAGCACTAAGAGTCTCTGAGCTATGCTGCGGACGGACGGACGGACATGGCGAAACTAAGGGTTTCTAGGGTAGACTACTAGACCCTAAAAAGAGTAAATAAGTATTCTATCAGTTATCTGGTTCCTATAGTACAAGCTTTCCTTAGTTTGGGGCTAGATGGCGCGTGTGTAAAGTCCGCCAATATTTATTTATTTATTTTATTATTATTATTAGAAATGATATGTAACTTTGGTAAAAATCCGATTATGATATTGGAAAATTCTACTGAAAAATGTGGGACAAATATCTACTTAATGATATTTAGTTAAACCTTCTTCTGACTGCCTTCTTTAGACATTTTCAGGAATTAGAGCGCCAAGAGATATGGTTAAGGATGTCTAATTGTCTATGTCTACCATTCTTGGGTATTACAATCGTGATTCTATTTTCATTTTATACTACGAATAACGAAATTCTTCAAAAACAAATAAAAACGACCCTAATTATAATTATAAAATAATTCAATTTAAAACGATATGAGATGTGCATTCTGTTCGCTAGTTAACTAATTACAAATTAGCCCGACATTTTCCGATTCAGATACGAAAACAATTATTTCGGCAATGATTGCAAAAATTGTGTTATATACCTAACGACAAGTTGATAACAGCTTCCTGTAACATTGATAAGGGAAGCTGTTTGTGGCGCGACCCCGATTCCAAAGCTTTGTCCGATGGAAGTTGATTTTGACCCAATTTGTAATGTATCATTGGTATTCATTAAGGCCCTGTATGTCGACGATTGCTCTTTTTCGAAACGAAAAAAGAAATACTTCTGAACAAGCCACATCTCCTATTTTTATAAATATATTACTTCAGGTTCCTACCTAGATTTCTATTAAGCTGAAAACATAATAGCAGAAACTTTTCACGTTAAAAAATATCACTTTTGCGTCTGTCTTGTCTTCATCACAGACATTTTACACAAAAACTAAGAATCGCAGAGATTTTTATTTTTTTCTTGCAACACGCATTTAATGGTTTTAAGCGTGTCTGACGCCCACTTGGCCAATAATTGTTTTACTAGCTTCAACATCTTCTTTATTATAAAAATGAAATCTGAATGTGTTGCTAAGCGCAAATCTCGAGAGTAGCTGAACCGATTTCGCTAATTATTTTTTTGTGGTATTCGTTATTTATCAGAAGAAGGTTCATATGGAAAAAAATGAATTTGACAAGACAACATCTGTCGGGACAGCTACTTTTTAATATATCTAAGTAGGAAATAGGAAGAAGTATGAACAGATCAGCAATCCTTGATTGCTGGTCATTGATTTTTCCAAATCGGTTAATAAATGACAGAGTTCCGAGTTAAAACAATAAACAAAAAATACAACCGTTTTGAGAACCTCCTCCTTATATAAAGTCGGTTAAAAAGAAACATATCCAGAGCATGTATCTTTATTTTACTTAGGAGATAGGTATGGTACGTTGGTATAAGTTGATAAGAATAAGTAGGTCGATTCATCTTATTAAAATAGGATATCGAATTAATCTGGCGTCATTCATTCGGATAGTTTATCTAAGGTTGTAACCTTTTAAAAACGAAAATTAGTTTAATTGTGTATTTTACGATAAGATATAGCAATTCGAATAATTACGTTTTTAAAGCTCGATTGTAATATAATAACACCTATCCAAGCAATGGGTGATCTATTTTACAATATAGGAAGTAAATACCTACCTATTATAATTTTATCTATTTGTATACATGTACGCTACGCTTACGCTTGTGTGTACGCTTCTATAACAAAATCCCAAATGACATGCAAAAGCTATCTATTAGCAAATTTAAAAACTTAATTAAACGTAAACTATGCGAAAAGGCTTACTATAAAATATCTGATTATTTAGACGACAAAAAAGCCTGGGGCTGCTCCAACTCGCTCTATCAATAATAATTAAGATTCATTTTGTATTAAAAATAAGTACAGACTTAAAAAAAAAACACAAACAATGAACAATGTAAACTTAGGTAACTAAATTTGACGATTCTAAATGATCCAAGTGATTTCAATGAATAAACGATTTTTTTTTTGATTATGTACGCAGTGGGTAACAGTCGCGTTCGTAAAATTAAACGCAGTTGACTGTTATTTTTTAAGTCAAGGTTCTTAACTACACTATTATAAAACCACTAGCTTTTACCCGTCTTCCGCGAAAATTCTGGTAACCGATTTTAGACGACATTCTCGTAAAACATTGATATTCCTGAAAATTAATAATGTCTGCAGGGTTACTTTCGCATTTATAATATTAGTAATAATCATATTTCTATTATTATTATTTTTCTTTAACTACTTACTAGTATTTATCTATATATACCTACCACACAGTTAGGTAGATTTATTTTATAAAAGGCCTGTTTATTGATGTTGGCAAAACTAATTGGATTTTTATCAGGGTGAAAAATAAATAAAGCCGTGTTGGCCGAGTGGGAGGTACCTACCTCGACTTTCAATCTGAAGGTCGTGGGTTCGAATCCCGGCGTGCAACGATGGATCTTTCTGTTCGAAAAATTTATATGCGCATCCAAAACACGTGCTCATAACGGTGAAGGAAAACATCGTGAGGAAACCAGTTATTCTTAGTTATTCTTATTCTTATAAGCGGCGATGGGCTTGCAACCTGTCACGTATGGAATGCTAACTACTGCAAAATGTGGGCATGTGCCAAATATAATGTTTGGACGTGCCTCTGACTACCCCCATTAGATATCTTCGAAGGATCTAAACGCCTGGAGATCTGAGAGGATGTCTACCGTACTTGGGGATTACAGTCGTGATCCTATTTATTTTATTTTATTTTTAAAAAATATTAAAAATATCAAATAAAACCTTTCATAAGCGATATCCTCCACTTGATCTAGTGGCCCCACTATTCAATACATGGGAATTGTTTCAAATTTAAAGTCTTTAGCTTTTGTAGAGTTGCTAAAATAATCTGGCTTGACAGACGAACGAGACGAGTTTTACAGGGTTTTTTAACAAGGATTGGCGTAATGGGTGTGCAATCCGTATCCTTTATGTAGCTTGAATACAATCAGCCTTATAAACCAATTATGATATTCCCAAACTACAGTCGCTATCGAGTTAGCTATTTGTGCCTTCACAGCACAGCGCCTCTAGCGGTAACTACACTGAATTAAATTTTTCCATACAAATAGCTAACGATAATCTGTAGTTTGGAAACCACATAATAGGGCTAGGTACTAGTTGCATCTCTGGGTAACATGACATGTACCTTCACATATATCTACTAGTAGATATAGGTAACATATTTTTAACCGACATCTTACAAGAATGTCGTTAATAATAATAAGACACTGTAAGCATTTTTGGGTCACGAGGCTACTAAATGATAACAATTGTTGTTGCCAGTTGATATTATGTACCAAGTAAAAAATTATAATACTTAATGATAATACTTAGTGCAAAGGTTAGCGTAACATCAGATACTGAAGCGACGTTCTCTTCAATAAAACTGATTTCTTTTATGAAATAATAACCACAATCCAATTTTATTCAATAAAAGAATGTTCATTCATGAACTAGCTTTTCCAAGCGGCTCTCATTGCGTGCAAGGAATCTCTGCACATTTTGCTTCCTTACTCGTAACCTCCGACCTGATGTAGACTATAGTGTAAAAAAAGCCTCAAAATATATACGCGATTTGTTTATTTAAAAAAAAAGATAATTATCAATGTTATATGCTATTTTAGGTCTTTGTGTCCCACATAAATGTATCGAGTTAGAGATAAGAGCCAATTACAAAGAAACCATCTCAAAGGCTGACTAAATAAAGTTTATATCTTCTAATATATAAAATTTCCATGTCACATTGTTAGTTACCGTACTCCTCCGAAACGGCTTGACCGATTCTCATGAAATTTTGTGAGCATATTGAGTAGGTCTGAGAATCGACCAACATCTATTTTTCATACCCCTAATAAGTGATAAGGGTGGCGTAAAGATCGGGAAAAACGGAAAGTGCTTTTTTCTGTGGGATTATTGACATTTGACAGGACAACGTCTGTCGGGACAGCTAGTAACTTTATAGAAGCCAGAAGATTGAGCCCTCGTGTCTAAATACAAGTTTAGTAAACTTAGAGCGAGGTGTCATTGTCTGACTCTGAAAGGCTTTATTCAAGTAGGTAAGTACGTACTGAAAGAGATAATTAATATAGTTACATTGATTATGATATACATTGTAAGTACCTATTTTGTAAACCCATCTTTGTGAATAAATGTTTTTATTATTATTATTATAAATATATAGTTTATAAGAAACAGGTTAATGAAGGAATATAAAATATACCTAAGTACATTTAAAATGTTGTAACCTTATATGTAAGCAGATACCAAGAGCTAAAACTCTACACTACAGGACATAGACATATTTATTTTTCAGAAGGACTGTGTGGCTAAAATCTGAACGGTTAAAGTTATCATGCCGTTGCTTCCGAAATATACTACACTAGCGACCCGCCCGGTTTCGCACGGGTAGCATGTTATTATACATATAAACCTTCCTCCTGAATCACTCTATCTATTAAAAAAAACCGCATCAGAATCCGTTGTGTAGTTTTAAAGATATAAGCAAACATAATGTAATGCATGATGTGATGTTGTAATTAGCATTCCAATATTATGTCACAGGCTCAAATTTGATAAAAATAAGGACCAACTGTAAATGTGATATTATTCTTAGGGGAGATTGTACTACTGTACACTCTGTAAATAGAGTTATGTAAGCTGGTGTTTCATTTTAAATGTTTAATTACTCCGTAACGGCAGGTTTGATTACAGTGTTTTTTTCGCTTTCTTGTAGAGGATGGGTCCAACGTGGTCCCATATTAATTTCATCCTTTATTTTAATTTATCTTACCTACCTTCGGTAAGAAATGGAATGTAATGGACACGATTAGTATGTAGGTACCTACGCCTAGATATAGGTACCAACTCTGCACTGCACTGCAGAGTGCTGAGTCTATAATTTAATAAAATTCGTAGCGCAATGGTTGTGTAGGTACCTTTCTTTCTACAACGGCATCGTCACTTTTAGTCCAGGGCGCGGTCGTACATTATTCGATACATTTTTACAATACACTTCGATGGGTTAGTCCAGAAATCCCCATTAACTGTCCTCCATCAATTGACATTTCTTGGCAAAAAGTCCAATTATCCCCATTGACGGCCTATTGAGTTTATAATGGGATTTCTGGATTTTTGTCCAGAAATGCCCACTTAACCCCTACTAGCGACTATATTTTCATTTAAAATTATGATTCTCGAAATCTTAGACTCGACACTAAGTAGACCTCTTCCCTAATAGGTAGATTCAATTATTATATATATAATTATATCACTAATATATGGGTACTTAGGTGGGTACCTACTTACATTTATACCGAAAATATTTACAGTGTACATAAGTTTCTAATTTAGATAGTAACCAAAATCAAATACTTATAAAAAAAATCATTTATAAATTTTATCGAATGTCGATTAAAGAACTAATATTTTTTTCTATAAACTTGAAAAAATACAATTTTACTTCAATTTTTAAACAGTCGAAACATTTTTCGGAATTTAATTGGTGTTTTTTTTATTAGAGAAGTACTTGTATTATTCCTGCCTGCAGAGTAATTAGGTACTTCTAGTTTCAATCAGTTTTGGTACAGATCTGATTCATATTTACAAACAAAGAATAAAATAGATTTGTTACGAATCGTTCGTTTAAACTTATAATATTACTAGCTGACCCGTGCCCGCTTCGCTGTGCGTAAGACATTTCTAATACCATCGTGGACTTTTTTGTAGACGTTTTTAAGGTGTACAATACTGTAGTACATTATTTTGATATATCTCGTGGGGTTCAGCCTGCATTTGCAAAGTAAGCGCAAAAAAATGTGTTTATTTACGACATCACATTAGAAACCTCTAAAATTATCAGTGTTTCTCTACTATATTATGCATGTATTATACATATAAACCTTCCTCCTGAATCACTCTATTTATAAAAAAAAACCGCATCAAAATCCGTTGTGTAGTTTTAAAGATATAAGCAAACATACATACATACATATTACATATTACATACAGACGCGGGAAGCGGAAAGCAACTTTGCTTTATACTATGTAGTGATTGCATAAACAAAATCTGCACAGTAGAATCACACATGTACATTTATTTACACTTAAAAATAATATTACATAATACATAACAATTACACAATATATTTAAAACACAAATGATAAGAAGCAGTTTAGCTATCTAAAGACTGACATTATAAATATTAAATTAAAATTATACTTCATAGAGATGCAGGGTTATAATGATTTTATGGCAATTTTTACACCTTGGGTTACATTATCGAAGTTTTCATACGGATCCCTAACGTTTTTGAAAATATTCTATAGCCTATGTTCATCAGGGATAATGTAGGATTCTAATGGTAAAATAATTTTTCAAATCGGTCCAGTAGTTTCGGAGCCTATTCGATGCAAACTAACAAACTAACAAACAAACAAATAAACAATCAAATCTTTCCTCTTTACAATATTAGTATAGATAGACAAATATACAAACAATCTTTCCTCGTATAATATTAGTACCTACCTGTAGATTATTACACTCATAATAACTTTTGAATGGTATGGAACTTGGGAATGGTATGATAAAAAAAGTAATTTACAGGTACTGATATGGCCTTAAAAATTAAGTGATTTATTTGGATAAGGATTAATACGGTAAGTCTTATCCAGTAAGGTAAGTAAGGTAGTACAGGTAAGTAAGGTACGAATAATGTGGCCTAGTTTGTACCGGGGCGGCGTTACTATTGCATATTTTAAAACATTAAAAAGTAGTTATTGTGACATAACTGTAATAGGGTATCACGGACTTGATGTTTTCTGTAAAACTGTAGTAATCACTTTGCTCCATTGTCAATAATTTCCGCAGCGTACGCGATATACGCATTTTTTTCGGAAGTTTTCATACGGATCCCTAACGTTATAAAAGAGTAAGGTTTTTTTTTATTATTTATTTACCTTAGTACTTTTGACTGGGTGAACCGATTTGGATGATTATTTTATTGAAAGAAGTGGGTAAAAAAATTTTGTATTGGACATATTCAATTCAGTTTATAAATATACAACATGCTTCATTCATCGTGAGTTATGTTTTTAGGTTTTTAAACGTAATTATTATATAATATTAGTATATATACTCGTAGTTACGGAACAGACGTAACCTTTGGTTCGGTATCGGTAATTCAGTAATTATTTAATTTAAATTTGCAGCGCGTTTTGAGTGCGTTAGGCTAGCTTTTTCTGATGTCGACTGTTTCGTAAGTATAATATTTTATGGAATTGGAAATTAAAGTTTCACGTGTTAAGTATCATACAGACCGGTAATTTAAATATGACACTCGTAACAAAATAGGTACATATAGATATTTTAATGATGACATCAGTGTTTTACAAACGATAGCCTTTGTAACCAAGCAAGTACGTTATTATCATAAAAGTTTTATGGAACCGCTATTTTTGTTTGTTGTAGCAATGAATAATCGAAATGTTTGAGGTCAAGTAGGCTAACCCCACATTTAAACCAAATCTCAATTATGTAATTACATTAACAATATTCTGCTACCAAACTAACTAACTACTTATTGCATCCTTACTCCACTTATAAATTGTTTTCAAAAAATCTATAAATTGTCCCTGCGCTCCAAGATACAATCGAATCAAATATTATTTTTTTATTTCATTGTCAAATGTTTCCTCCTTTCAAGTCTATGACCAGCAGGTTAGGTTGTCCGTTGGTTATATGACTACTAGCTGTCCTGACCGATGTTGTTCTGTCAAATTTTAATAATATCACAGAGTAAAGCATTTTTAGTTTTTTCCGAACTTTACGCCACCCTTATCACTTAGGGGTATAATAAATACACTACGACCTATTCTCAGACCTACAGAATGTACACAAATAATTAAATAAAAATCGGTCATGCCGTTTCGGAGGAGTTTAGTTACAAACACTGTCACACGATAATTTTATAAGTACTCGGATATAAGATAAAGTGTCGGTCATTCAGCACTTTGATCTCAAATTATTATAAACTAGCTAACCCGGCGAACTTCGTATCGCTTTAGAATTAACTCCCATTCCCGTTCCCGTTCCCGTTATAAAAAGTATCCTATGTCCGTTTCCTGGTTCTATGCTACCTCCCCATCAATTTTCAGCCAAATCGGTTCAGCCGTTCTTGAATTATAAGTGTTGTAACAAACCCGACTTTCTTTTATATAGTAGATAGATATATTGTACAAACCCCGGCCAGCAATCATCCATTTACATACCTACCTGCATTTATGTGTTTATTTTGCTAAATCACAGCTTTTAGGATACAGGATTTTTACAAAATGTTCGGGTTTGTTCCAACACTTATCGATAAGTAACTATAACTCGAGAACGGCTGGATTGATCATGATTTTTGATTTGTTGTATTTGTCTCCGTCCCGAATAGCAGAATAACTATACCTCACACAACATTTGCTAATTCTAAAGCGATACGAAGTTCGCCGGGTAAGCTTGTGACAGATAAATAATAGTTATTTGTTATACAAGAGTGCAAAGTTGCTTTTTAACCGCGTGTTCAATTTTGATGACCGAGCAAGCGAAGGATTCTAAAATTAGAATCCTGAGCGTTAGCGAGGGAATCAAAAGAGCACGAGGTGAAAAATCTTTGCACTCGAGTGCAACACGTAACTTTTCATTCCACCTCAGCGAGGAAATGACTGAATGCAAAAAAAAACGTTTACAATCACAAGATAGGTACTTTTATTTCAGTTTAGGTATTAACTACTACATTATGACAGGTAAGTATTACAGAATAATCTTTTTTGAATGATTGCAATTTGCGTAAGGATTTCTAATTTATAATGTAGCTTTTGATGGATGAACGAGTTTTTGTGGATATAATATTTTTATAATTATATTTATATATAATTGGTCCAGTACCTAGGTTTTTAGTTTATAAATTATCAACAAAAATACATCCTCATATATAGGGAATGCAGTCTCGATCTCGCGAGATCTTGTTTTCACGAGATCTCGGCCTTTTTTTATCGAGATTGATCTCGGCCGAAAAATGAGCGAGATCTCGCGAGATTAACGAGATTGCACTTTATCATAGAAAGGTCTTATTCAAAGTGAACTGAACAAGCCTTTCATATGATTTTTGTATTTTGTTAATTTATCCTTAATTTCTACTGAATCTCTGATTAGGTATATATATATAGTTTATATAGGTATAATATCTCAGATTAATAGTCAACTCAACTTACTTAGTGAGTTTTATTTTAGTTTTAGACTTGTTGTTGTTGTTTTGTTTTGTTATAAAATAACTGTTTTATTATTAAAAGACTTTTGTTTGATTTTAGACAAGAAGACTGGTTAATTATTTTATTTCTTATTTGATTAGATACGTCAAAGTTTATTAAAATAAATGATAGATAGATGATACGTTAAACTATGTTAAATACATAAAAAGTTTATTGAAAAAATTCGTAAGATAAATGTTTATTTCATAATACCTCTAATTTTTATTATTTTTTTCGTATTTTATTAAAATATTGTGATTATTTGCAAGAATAAACACACAAAACTGCCAATCTCGCGAGATCTCGCCAGAGCTCCAATCTCGCGAGATTGCATTCCCTACTCATATACTAGTGTGTGTAGATGTACCTAAATAGATATATTGGTGACGTCTACAAATTGGAGATTTTTTTTCGGTTTATGTACAGTAAAATGATACGACTTTTTTTCAAATTTAAAAACTATTTATTTTAGATGTTGAAAATTTTAATCAATTTATTTGCTTATCTTTGCATTATTAATAACACTTTGATTGTTAATAAATACCTAAAAACAAAAGTTTAACCTTTGTACCTAATCCTTCCTTACTAACATTATAAACTTCCCTTGGTTTTCTTTATGTAAGGCTTAATCAAAATATAGCTGTAACAAGATAAAGTACGACCTCTACCAAGTGTGGAACTCACGCGCATTGACCGGCGACCGCATGTTCAATTAAAACTAGCGAAGGTAGACAAAACTATGCTAAACCAAGATGACTTTAGGGGTTGACAAACTTAACAGTAAGTACCTATTTAATTTGTATAGGTAAGTCATTGATTATTTCTTGCTAGTTAACAAAAAGGAGTAGGTAGGTACCTAATTCAAAATTATAATTACAAAGACCATGTATGTAATTTCATGTACCGAGTATTTTAGTAGGTAAGTAGGTATACATATTTATGTTTTTGCACTTTTTTTTTACTATAACATTCTTACCATCTGAAATCAAGTAAAAAAACCGGCCAAGTGCGTGTCGGGTCACGCGCAATATAGGGTTTCGTAGTTTACACAGATAAAAACGTTTTAATAAGTTATTAATTAATAAATATCGCCTGTTACAAAACCTTTGCTTAACCTAAGAGATAGATTAATACACTATTCTATGTTGTATTAAAATCGTCGTTTTAATCATTTTTTCAATATAAACCATTTATTTGAAAACTAGCGACCCGCCCCGGCTTCGCACGGGTAGCATGTTATCACTACATAGTATAAAGCAAAGTCGCTTTCCGCTTCCCGCGTATGTATGTTTGCTTATATCTTTAAAACTACACAACGGATTTTGATTAGTTTTGATTAGTATTATTACTTCTAAAGGCTAAGTAGGCCATTTTAACACTATTTTCATTTTCAAATAAATACATAGTATAAAGCAAAGTCGCTTTCCGCTTCCCGCGTCTGTATGTATGTATGTATGTTTGCTTATATCTTTAAAACTACACAACGGATTTTGATGCGGTTTTTTTTAATAGATAGAGTGATTCAGGAGGAAGGTTTATATGTATAACTAGCGACCCGCCCCGGCTTCGCACGGGTAGCATGTTATTATTATACATATAAACCTTCCTCCTGAATCACTCTATCTATTAAAAAAAACCGCATCAAAATCCGTTGTGTAGTTTTAAAGATATAAGCAAACATACATACGCGGGAAGCGGAAAGCGACTTTGCTTTATACTATGTAGTGACTACTACCGTGAGTTTTAACACACCTCCAAAACCAATAGTTAGTTAATAGTTTAATAGTTCCTTACTTTGGGTACCCTAAAATAATTTTTGGTCAAGGTTTTATTTTACCATTTTGTCGGCGTGACTAATATATATATATATATATATAGTCATGCCAAATTACAGCTTTCTAGCACTAAGGGTCTCTGAGCTAAGCTGACGGACGGATGGACAAGGTTTAAAGATGAACAGTGTAAATTTCAAAACCCTTCATAGCGCGTGGCCCGACACGCACTTGGCCGGTTTTTTTACTTATTTATGCTTTTGATAATGACTAGGTTACAACCTAATAATAGTTATTTAAAAATAAACATGTCCTTGCTTTATTGTTAAAATTAATTCCTACCAATAAGATTCGGTATTGGTAACTTAGCTACTAAAGCTTGAAACAGCTTGATCTTAGCGAAAGCTTAGATCAACAACTCGTCAGCCATTGCAAAGTTTTTTCTATCTTGATCACTAAAGCTGTTAGGTTTGCTGTACGAGTAGGTATATAGCGACCCTAATCGTAACCCTAAATATCACCCAAAATACTGTAAAACAAACAATGAACTTAGATTTTGTAATCAATTACAAACGGGAACTTCAGCTTTTTTAATGTGTAGCTACCATATCGCTACATATTTATGAAACAAGCGTCAACAAATAATAATTTAATACTCCTGCTCATTTTACCAATCAATCCCTGTTATTAAAATTGATTAAAACAGGTAACCGCAGGTTGGTGTAGAGGTCTGGTTTGAAATTGGACAGTTTCTATCAAAACAATATCGTTGGAGCTTTTAGCTTGTTTTTGGGCTGGAGCTGAAGCTGTTTTCAGTAAGACAGATCATATCGTCAATAATAATAATACTCCGAATTTCTAAATCAAACAACCAAGGGTCAAAGAAGGTCTGGCATGAGTAGGCGACGCGCGTTGATGTCTTTTGAATGGAATAACATTAGCGCATTTCAGGTGAATCGTGTGATAGGTTATTTATTGAGTACTTACCGCTGAAGTAGGAGCAGGTGAGTTGAAGAGAATGCCGGCTAGCACGAGATGGAGCGCGAGAAGGCGCGCGCGCGCCGGACCGGTCATGGCTGCGCCGCACTACTGGACGCGCGCCCTCGCACCAGCCCCGGTGGCAGGCCCCGCAGGCCGGGGGGCGGGGGTGTCCAGGCCGCCGCCCGAGCTCTCCTCTTTCCTTAGTGTCCCGGCACAAACGGCGCGCGCGCACGGGACGGGATCACGCGCAGCGCGGTCCGGGCCATGGCTCAACTAGTATTGTGGTAAGCCTCCATTTAATCTTCTTGCTAAAAAAATAAAATAAATTGAGTTAGCATTAAATATAATTTAATAAGGTGCTACGAAAGCCGACATTGCCTTTCCCAATATATTTCCATAATTACTAATTAAGAATATTTTTTAAAGATTATTTTATAACATAATGTTTTTTTATTTTTCCGCAGGTTGATAGCTGCGCTAGCACCGCTTATTGGAGTTAATACTGTGAGTATATATTTTTTTAATTGTTAATAAAAAATATTAACATTTCAATGAAAGTGATTCAGTCAGCGTTAGACAAAAACTTCAGTGGAATTAGGGAATGTAGCGGCGCGGCGGCGGGCGGGCGATGCGACCCGGTCGTCCGCTTGCATTTGTCTTTTTGCGATGTCTTCAAAACGCGAGCTTCAAAAAATAAACCATCACCGCATTTTTTTTTTTTAGAAATAATTGCATACAATCGATTGAACTTTTTTTACCGATATCTTTCTTTTTCTTTTGTGTAAGTATGTAACATTGTTCTAATAACCTAGTTATAGATCATTAAAACTACAACAATATCTGCGTTCAATAAACTATGCCGCGGAAAATTTATTAACTATTAAAAAGCTTTTATTCTGTGTGCGCTGTGTCTGCTTGGAACTTATAAGTATGTAGAGGTGACCGACAAAGTTTATCGTCGCTCGGATGTAATGCGCCGGCATTGCGCAAACCTATTTTAACAGAAAACATCTTTATGTACTCGCTTATTAATATTTATACCTATACATTGTTTATTTCCACCAGCTAACACTTTGCATATAATAAAAAATCTTACAGTCATGTCTGATAATTTAGCTTAAAGCATAATTCATACTTAAAGGTATACCTACGGATAATGTTAGTAATTGTAGAATTTTAGCGTCTCAAGTCTAAAAAACAGAATAAAACCGAGTATATTTCATGTGTTAGCTATAGATTTGAACGAACTAAAAATAAATAGGATCACGACTGTAATCCCCAAGTACGGTAGACTTCCTCTCAGATCTCCAGTCGCTTAGATCCTTTGAAGATACCTAGTGGAGGGTAGTCAGAGGCACGTCCAAACATTTTATTTGGCACATTCCCACATTTTGCAGTAGTTAGCATTCCATACGTGACAGGTTGCGAGCCCATCGCCGCTTATAAGAACTTTAACTTGTTCTCAACGATGTTTTCCTTCACCGTTGTAAGCACGTGTTTTTGATGCACATATAAATTTTCGAACAGAAAAATCCATTGATGCTCGCCGGGATTCGAACCTACGACATTCAGATTGAAAGTCGAGGTACATCCCACTCGGTCAACACGGCACACTATACAACGAGCTACAGAGATATATTTTGACATAAATATAACATAGTACCTACTACTAAATATGTCTTTATAAATTGAATATTAAAGAACCCCTATAAACTGAGTTTCCATTAAAAAATATCATTTGAAGATTGATTTCTGTCGCAAGTTTTTTGCCATAATCAACAATTTTGAATTTTATAGACATCGCGGGGTTAGTTTTCGTGTAAGCGGTGATAGGCTTGCAAAATATTAACTTACTGCCAAATGTGGCATGCGCCAATGTATTTTTGGACGTGACTCTGTCTACTTTAAAGACATCTTTTAAGAATTAGAGCGCCTGGAGAACTAAGATAATGTCTACCGTAGGTAAGAATTACAGTCATGATCATATTTTTAACCGACTTTTAAAAAGAGGAGGTTCTCAGTTCGGTTATAATTTGTAGGTATATATTTTGTAATGTTTGTTACCTCAGAACAGTCATTTATAAACTAATTTGTTTTTTTTTTGTCGGGAGGATACACTCCCCGTTTGGTCCCATTTAAATTTGAGACAAATAAACCACCTCTAGGGAAAAAAAATACAGAATTAATTTTTTTATTGGATTTACTTATAATTGAGTAATGTATTTGTTTTGAGGAAGAGACTATGAAGTCGGTTTTGTTTTTAATTTTTAAAACGTATTTATTCATAAATAAAAACCGGCCAAGTGCGAGTCGAAATCGCGCACGAAAGTATCCGTACCATTATCTATATAAACCGGCAAAAAATCATGTTTGTTTAATGGGAGCCCCACTTAAATATTTATTTTATTCTGTTTTTAGTAGTTCTTGTTATAGGGGCAACAGAAATACATAATCTGTAAAAAAATCAACTGTCAAGCTATCACGGTTCATGAAATACAGCCTTGTGACAGACAGACGGACCGCGAAGTTTTAGGAATAGGGTCCCGTGTTTACGCTTTGGGTACGGAACCCTAAAATGATTTACGTTTGTATTTAAAGATTTTTATAATTTGATCTCGTTTCTCTTTTTAATTTTATTAAGTTGAGTCATCTAAGTGCATCCTGTAACTAGGAAAACACATAGATTTAAGTATAATTATTTTTAATTAGATAATAGTGATTTTTCTGTTGAACGCCCTAAATAAATAAAAATAGAAATTTAAAGTATTTATACTTTGCTCTTTATACTTTTTTAATACACTTGTGAATGCATCATGCTCTTTAAAAGCATACTACTTACACTACAGTCCTTAGATATATGATAATCGTAAGAATATCATAAGGAATCAACCCCCGACCTTCAGTTCAGAAAGTAAAGTTATAACTTATTACATACTGGGATGTGAGAGAGACCAGTCAACATCAACAAGTAGTTCTTTTGAGTCCAATCTTGACCTTTATCAGATCAAACTATTAGTAGGGTATCTCTTTTACAAACTAGGGCCCTATTTGTAAGTATATTGCTAAAATACTTTTGAATTTCGTACCAGTGGGGTCAAACTGATATCACAAAGTTATCAGGCAAGAGCGACTGACACTAAAGTTTTAGTGATCCAAATAATGTAACTTATAATATATTTATTTTTACGTTATCTTTATAACCTAATATTTTTAACTAGTGCTAGTTAATTTTTTTTTTTACTCCAGTGAATTCAGAACAGTATATTTTTAAATTCATAGAGCAGTCCTTTCAAACAATTCATTTTGGATAAGTAGGTTACCTAGTTATACTTAAAAAAAAACCACACAAGACAATTCAAGATTCTGACAGGTCTGAATCGCGCACCACACGACACTCAAGTCAACTTAAATTTGCACTTTAAGGCTGGGAATAATAGGCGTCCGATTTTTTCATCCGATAGTCTGATCAGACTATCCGAAGGCGCTCGTGCCATACATTTTGTTTGAACAGCAATACACGTCCGATCCGATAGTCTGAAGGTGCGGTCTGCATACATTTGTACATAGACCAAATAGACGTCCGATTCCTCCTTCCGATTTGATACCTGTCTCGCTCTTTTGTACTAAAATAATTTTCTGTTTCACTTACTCAAACTTTATCTCACGCGTCATACATTGTTCGTTATAGAAAGAAAGCTAATTTCGATCTGCCATGTAAAATGGCAATGTATAATTATTTTTTGTAAATACATACTAACATCCAGACACTCTGTCTCTAATACTAACTGCTGGGATTCGAACCCAAGAACGGCTTATTATGGCCGTAGAAAAACGGACATGCTTAAGGGATACGGGCATTGAAGCTTATCACGATCGGCAAATGAAGATTTGGCTTGGGAGGACGTGTGCGCATCACAGCGCAGCTCGAGAACGACTGAGTTCAAAAAATGTCTGACGCAAAAATCGGACGTGTATGGAGTGAATCCGATCCTATAGTCTGATCAGACAATCGGAAGCCAAATCGGACGTCTATTCCCCCTTAAGCTTAATGTTTCACAAAAGTATCACTTAATCGAAAAATTGTTTTCACAAACCCGCAATACTATTTATAGACCTATCTAACTACATTCCAACTATCGGGGTACGCGAGAAAAACATACCCAATTTAGGGAAAGTACTACAATTTTTTTTTTAATGATTACTTCTTTTTATTTATTTTATTATATTTATTTTGGCATATTAGTTACGCACCAACAGTCTCTGAGATAAGCTGCGGACGGACAGACGGGTGTACATGTACATAGCAAAACTATAATAGTAGCCTACGAAACTTAAAAAAACTGCCGTTTTCGAGTTAAACGTATGCCATCAAAAACATAACTTGTAAAAAAAGCCAAGTCTCGCAACGCAACTCAGTTCTTCTACCGTAAAAAGTTGTGAGATCCATGTAATACCAAGTCGGTTAATTTATTCAGTCCCTACTTTAAGGGTCCTTCTGTCTTAAGTTATTACGTAAAGGTTAGCTAATTACGTAATTAACATATTTCGTCCACTGTGGGTGCGTGTTCTCGTGTCGTTCTTGAATACGAGGGTTAGTCTCACATTACAAATTAGTATAGGAATGAATCCAAAAAATGTATAAGAGTAATCTTTTACATCAAAAAATTAACTTAAAGAACTAGTAAAAATCTTTTACATCTAATTTCCGTGATGGAGGAACCATCAACGCACAAGTTTGGTAGCCTCGGTGCGCGAATCAGTCACACTCACACTTGTCCGGTTTTTTTACTTTCTACTAATAAAATAATGAATATTGCAATCTCCAATTACCTATTATAAATCTTATCTTAGTCTATGTAAACTGTATATTTATTTGCATATTTCTTACGAATGTTTTCAAGTTTCAGCAAGACGACTTGAACAATAACTTTTACGGGAGCCCATGGCGATCAAATAATCCGCCTTGGTCCTCAGACCGAGAGTACGGTTTATCAGGAAGGCAAGACTACTCGCGGGAACAGAAATGGCCGACAGCGACCGACTACTCGGCAGCGGTGCCGCCTCAAAGGCAGTACCAGTCGCAACCACAAAGGCTAAATGGCGGTATCCCCCGGAACTTCGAAGTTTACGACACAGTCACTAAACAGCGCGTACCTCCTTCGGAACGCAACTGTACCGCACCAGGCTGCTGCGTGCCTAAATGTTTCGCAGAAAAAGGAAACAGAGTAAGTAAGCTCTGAATCTAAATTATATTTTGATGTAACGTTACAAGGTTTATAAAACAATATTTTTTTCCTGACTATTTCAGGGTTTTCCAGGGTCCCCCGGCTTGTCGGGTCCGAGAGGAGGCCCGGGTCACGATGGTCCAGAAGGTCCGCAAGGTGCAAAAGGTCAAAAGGGGCAAATGGGACCGCAGGGTCCCAACGGGCCGAGAGGTGACAGAGGCAAGCCTGGTAACCAAGGATTTGTTGGACTGACTGGTCCACCGGGTTCCCAAGGAGACGCAGGTTTACCTGGTAGACCCGGACAAGACGGTTGCAACGGCACCGATGTAAGTTTATGGCCGGTTTTATCACTACATAGTATAAAGCAAAGTCGCTTTCCGCTTCCCGCGTCTGTATGTCTGTATGTATGTTTGCTTATATCTTTAAAACTACACAACGGATTTTGATGCGGTTTTTTTTAATAGATAGAGTGATTCAGGAGGAAGGTTTATATGTATAATAACATGCTACCCGTGCGAAGCCGGGGCGGGTCGCTAGTTATAAAATATAAATAAAAAATGTCTCATTATGAGAAACACGGGAATTATTCATGTAAAAAATATATTATTGTTAGACGCAAAGTGTGTGCGCTTACATTGTAAAATTAAATATTGTATTTTACGTGAGTTATTTCCTTTGTATAGTGCAACTACAACATCTCATATAATATGTGTAGTATAACTTGCAAAAGTTTTGACAGTACTTCTCTCCAATACTCGTAGTTAGGTACCTATATGATTAATTTGATGAAAAATAATATTTTAGGGTGAAACAGGACCAATGGGTCCCAAAGGTTCCCAGGGTCCCCGCGGTTTTTCGGGTAACAAAGGTGATAGAGGTGATAAAGGAGAAGCAGCTCACATCGGACACTACCAAAAAGGACAGAAAGGAGAAGAGGGAATCGCCGGCGCGCAGGGCAGGCAGGGATCTATGGGACGGGATGGCGCGCCCGGCCTCGACGGACCGAAGGGAAATGTGGGGGCATCGGTCAGTGTTTATAAGCATTTTCGGGGCTGTATGTCGACGATTGCTCTATTTCGAAACAAAAAAAGAAATACTTCTGAACAAGCCACATCTCCTATTTTTATAAATATATTACTTCAGGTTCCTACCTAGATTTCTATTAAGCTGAAAACATAATAGCAGAAACTTTTCACGATAAAGATATTATTTCAAAATGATACGTTTTAGAATTTATGATCGAAATATTTTGATACCTACTATTAAGATCAACTTGTGATTTATTGTTAAAGATAGGTAATATGTAGATCTAGATTTCTATTAGAATAGGTTTTTGATAAGTAATTATACATAATTTATATCATTAATTTATTCGAAAAGCAAAGGCGGACCACGCGCCGACGTGTGTTTGTCGTCATTACAGCGGTCGGTAGGATTATTTATCGAAGTGATTAAGGATGGGTACATCTTTATTCACATATACTATACATTATAAAATAGGAGATGTGGCTTGTTCAGAAATATTTCTTTTTTCGTTTCGAAAAAGAGCAATCGTCGACATACAGGGCCTTAAGGCAGTGTTCAAAGTATTTTTTATTATTAATAACAAGCTGACCCGGCGAACTTCGTATCGCTTTAGAATAATAACAAATGCTGTGTTAAGTTCCCGTTCCCGTTATAAAAAGTATCCTATGTCCTTTTCCTGGCTCTAAGCCCTCCCCACCAATTTTCAGCCAAATCGGTTCAGCCGTTCTTGAGTTATAAATAGTGTAACTAACACGACTTTCTTTTATATATATATAAGATATTAATAGACTTTAATAATTTTATGATAAGAATTTAATAATCAACAAAGTAATATTATAACTATAAACTTGTTTTAAGTGAGACCTAATTTCAAGTAAAACTGCAATACATTATTATAGGGACCAGATGGAGCAAAAGGAGATAAAGGTTCTCAAGGTTTTAAGGGCGAGGGTTTCAAGGGTGACAAGGGAGATAGAGGAGACAGAGGCGACAGGGGTCCTTCTTGCCCCCAAGTGTCCCTTCATACAAGTCCTGATAAAATCATCAAGGGTACTGAAGGAGACATGGGACCGAAGGGAGATAAAGGTGAACCTGGCAGAATGGGTGATAAGGGAGATACTGGCCAAGCAGGAAATCCTGGTAGTATGGGTCGTGTTGGTGAAAAGGGAACGAAAGGAATTCGGGGAAACCCAGGAGAAAGGGTGAGCAATAAAATTTACTACTATTCATAAGTTGTATCGATTGTAATTAGCAATTCTACAATTAAATCACTGTAGTAAAAGCATGTATTTTAAATAAGAAACTTGCCATAGGGTCGCGACGGGATGTTTGGTGGTCCGGGACCAGCCGGTCAAAAAGGAGATCGTGGAACCGATGGAATTAGAGGATTGGACGGACGGCCCGGAAGCAAGGGAGAACCGGGCCGAGACGGAGCGACTGGGCCCCAAGGTCTAAAGGGAGTGCAGGGACCAGCCGGTGGATACAGTGGGTCGCGGGGACCACCTGGGCCCATCGGGCCGCGAGGTTACCCGGGATCTCCTGGGCCCCAGGGGACGGATGGGCAGCCAGGGGCGCAAGGCAACACTGGTCCGATGGGTCCGCCCGGTGGACCTGGCGTGCCCGGCACGCCCGGCAGAGAAGGCCCCACGGGCCAAAAGGGCGATAAAGGCGAGATTGGCCCCGATGGCAAACAAGGAGCCATGGGCCTGCGTGGGTACGAAGGCTCCATCGGACCGCAAGGCCCAAGGGGATTGAAAGGTGACGATGGGTTCTCCTATCCAGTAAGTTCATATTTTATTCAAATATTTTATTAAAACGGGCTTCCTTTAAATTAGTTTTAACTTACCTTTTTTTATTCAGGGTGACAAAGGAAACGATGGATACCGTGGTTTAAACGGCGAAAAAGGGCTGAAAGGAGACAAAGGCTACATTGGTCTGAGAGGAGAACCCGGTAACTCTACCTTGGGAACGCCTGGTATCCCCGGAGAAATGGGACCACGCGGAGACCCAGGAGCGAAGGGTGATCCGGGTTATAACGGCACGCCTGGTGCTAAGGGTGCCAAGGGAGATATCGGCGGGAGATGCAACATGTGCTCTTCCGGAGAGCCGGGTAGGAAAGGAGATGCTGGCAACGAAGGGAGAAGGGGCGCAGACGGCGACCGTGGTCCGCCCGGCGCGATCGGCTTGAAGGGCATGCGAGGTGACGACGGCCTGCCCGGCTCGTTTGGAGCGCCAGGACGAATGGTAAAAACACTAACTTAAAAATAAGATCACGACTGTAATTCCCAAGCACCGTAGACATCCTCTCAGATCTCCATGTGCACAGATTTAAGGGGTTAGTCAGAGAGATGTCCAAACATTACGTTTTGCAGTAGTTAACATTCCATTCGCGACTGGTTGCTCACGATGTTTTTCATAACACGTTTCAAGCACGTGTTATAATGCGCATATTGATTTTTCAAACAGAAAATCTATTGATGCTCTTCTAGGATTCATCAATGCATTTATCTTACTAATAATATAAATACAACTTTCGTATTTATATTAATAGTTGTGTTTGGATGATTGTGTCTTAATTAGGCCCAAACGACAACGATACGTATTCGAATGAAACGGCCCCAAGTGACAAAAGACAATAGCTTTGTCCTGAAATACTTTTTTCGCAAGCGGAAGCTATTTTACAATAAATAAATATTAATACTTAATTATTTCACGCCCCTAACTAATCAAGATTTTACGAATACTATGAGAACCACATTACTGATAGAATGGGTACTTAGGTGCATAGATACATTTTTTGTTAAACACTCAGTTATTTATAACACACAGACATAGTATATCTATATTTATCAAACAAATATTTATCATTGGTGGGAATCAAACCAAGAACCTACAGAGCAGATAGCAGAGTTACTACCTACTGAGAGGCAGTAAATATATAACATACATTTGTTAGCATTTTAGTCTAAGGTACTTATATTAACAAGACCTCTAACTCTAGTATCTTCATTTATAAACTAACAAGCTTTTACCCGCGACCTCAACCGCGTAGATTTAGAAAATCTATTTTAGACGACTTTATCAAAGTCCTAAAAATCAACACATAAAAGTAGCCTATGTCCATCCCAAGAACTATCTCCATCTGAAATTTCATTACAATCGGCCCAGCTGTTTGGCCGTGATAACGTCACAAACAGACTTATAGAGTTACTTTCTAGTAATAAATACTAATATTATAAATGAGAAATAACAAAGAGAAAGGGGAAAAGACCAAAAAAAATTGTTTGTATAAAAAAATAAATAGGATCACGACTGTAATCCCCAAGTACGGTAGACTAGCATCCTCTCAGATCTCTAGGCGCTTAGATCCATTGAATATGTCTAGTGGGGGTAGTCAGAGGCACGTCCAAACATTATATTTGCCACATGCCCACATTTTGCAGTAGTTAACATTCCATACGTGACAGGTTGCAAGCCCATTGCCAATATATTAAAGTATTTTTAACTAACAGGGTGAACGTGGAGAGGATGGACCCAGTGGTCCGGCAGGAGAAAAGGGTGCTGATGCGATTATTCCTATAAATTTGGTAAAAGGTCCTCCCGGCGAAAGAGGAGACCCCGGAAATACAGGCAGAACCGGGCCCAAAGGAGATAAAGGAATAGAGGGAGAGAAAGGAGCACAAGGTTCTGTGGGTATGCCGGGAATTAAGGGCAGTCAAGGCTACTCAGGAACACCCGGTGTAGACGGAACTTCTGGCATCGACGGAGCCAACGGTTTGCCAGGAGAGAAAGGAACTTCCATTAAGGGAGAGAAGGGTCAGTTTGGAGAGCGTGGAGCGAAGGGAGACAAAGGCTTTGTAGGCAAGCCAGGCATAAAGGGTGAGGCCGGCCAGTGTCCCTTGAACCTCGTCGAGCTCTCGCGTGGCGACCGCGGAGCTACAGGCGCGCCCGGACCCCAGGGGATGCCAGGTAATGCATTCTATTATAATCCTTCTAGTCCAGTTCTTCCAAAGTCCGGCCTGTTTCGGCCTATATTTGTGCGACAAAATAAATATTTTGAATAGTCAAGTCAACTATTTACCTACCTAAACAAATCTTGCGTACGAAGTTAACTAAGTAGTACAAGTAAGTAAAGTAAATAGTACGGCCAAAACAAATATGATTAATGCGAAAGTTTCTGTTTCAATCAAGCCTTAAGACGCGGTTTTCTCGCTTTGCGCCATATTTGGATGAATAACCATTAAAACAATCATAATTTAATTTGAATCGTCGGTAACCCCAAAACACGATTACCAGAAAGATCAAAGATTACCCCTAAATATATTTTAGTTCCTGGGCCGGGTATAAACCACCACCAAGATTTAAAATTATATTGCCATTTTGTTAGAATCCACAAAACATGAATGCATGCTTGACTTAGGTACGAGTATGTACCTACCTTTTGCTTGGTATTCAACTCTGCATGCAGGCGATCAAATATTTGTTTTATGTTTTATTACGTCATTAATTAATATTATGTAAAAAAATAAATTAAGTCTATAAAAACCTATTATTTATTATATACTAGCGACCCGCCCCGGCTTCGCACGGGTAACATGTTATTATACATATAAACCTTCCTCCTGAATCACTCTATCTATTAAAAAAAACCGCATCAAAATCCGTTGTGTAGTTTTAAAGATATAAGCAAACATACATACATACATATTACATACAGACGCGGGAAGCGGAAAGCGACTTTGCTTTATACTATGTAGTGATAGTGATTTTGCCAAAGAGTTAAGGCGAGTAGTAAATGTGTTTGATGAATGCAGAATCGTTTTTTCTCAATAACCGCAAAACATACAGTTTTGTTTTTTATGACAAAGATAACATATGGATATAATCTAGATAAATTACAGACAGAAACATGATCTTTTCTCAGAGGTGATCTTTTCTCGGTAGATTTACTTTTCAAAGTTGGCTCTTCAAAAACACTAGTTTCGTTTTTACTCAAAACTCTGAATAGCTAAAAAGTTAATCTATACATATAATAAAACTGTAGAAGAGTTAAATTCTGTACATTGAATAAAAAATATAAAAAATACTCCTAGGGGCCTTTATACAAGTAACACAAGCCAAAAAAAAACATTTTGAAATTTTTGTCTGTCTGTCTGTCTGTTGTCTGGCTTTCACGCAAAAACTACTGGACAGATTTTGATGAAACTTTTTTTGTTATGTAGCTATTTGTCCTCGGCAACATATTGGCTATAATTTATTTTGAAAATTGGAATACCAGATGTGAAAATATCATAATAGTTATTAATATAACGAAGCGGGCACGGGTCAGCTAGTTTTTATATAATTCGTTAGATACTAATACTAGCTACATAAATGAAAGGCAGTTTCTTTTTAAATTTGATGGTTTTCAAGATAATTCAGTTTTATCACTTTTTCCGTCTTATCCGGGTATAGGTACTCATAGCCGTATGGGCTATGAGTATAACGTCAAAAATGTCACCTTAAGAGGTTCCCAGTCGCTGATTGCTCTTTTTCGAAACGAAAAAAGAAATACTTCTGAACAAGCCACATCTCCTATTTTTATAAGTATATTACTTCAGGTTCCTACCTAGATTTCTATTAAGCTGAAAACATAATAGCAGAAACTTTTCACGATAAAGATATTATTTCAAAATGATACGTTTTAGAATTTATGATCGAAATATTTTATATACCTACTATTAAAATCAACTTGTGATTTATTGTTAAAGATAGGTAATAATTAGATCTACAATTCTATTAGAATAGATTTTTGATAAGTAATTATACATAATTTATATCATTAATTTATTCGAAAAGCTAAGGCGGACCACGCTCCGACGTGTGTTTGTCGTCATTGCAGCGGTCGGTAGGAGTATTTATCGAAGTGATTAAAGATGGGTACATCTTTATTCACATATACTATACATTATAAAATAGGAAATGTGGCTTGTTCACAAGTATTTCTTTTTTCGTTTCCAACAAAAACAATCGTCGACTGGGAGCGCCTTAAGCTGAAAACATAATAGCAGAAACTTTTCACGATAAAGATATTATTTCAAAATGATACGTTTTAGAATTTATAATCGAAATATTTTATATACCTACTATTAAAATCAACTTGTGATTTATTGTTAAAGATAGGTAATATGTAGATCTAGAATTCTATTAGAATAGATTTTTGATAAGTAATTATACATAATTTATATCATTAATTTATTCGAAAAGCTAAGGAAGACCACTCGCCGACGTGTGTTTGTCGTCATTGCAGCGGTCGGTAGGATTATTTATTGAAGTGATTAAAGATGGGTACATCTTTATTCACATATACTATACATTATAAAATGACAGAAGGACAGACGGACAGACGGACAGCGAAGTCTTAGTAATAGGGTCCCGTTTTTACCCTTTGGGTACGGAACCCTAAAAAACACAAACCTCCCTAATTCCATGAGATAATGCGTCTAATAACACCCCTTACGCCGAGCACCCTTGCGGGTTTTTTGATATAATAGACAAAACGAACCGTATGTATAAAAAATGCGAATATTTACTAGAATGTTGTGTTTGTGGTTAAAAAAACACCTTATTGTAATTATAACAACTTGAACGATTAAATAAAATGATTGCCCTTGTATCAATAAATATGATTAATAACATTATTAATCCGCCAAGCCAAGCAATAAAGCGGCACGGATGTACCATCCTTTTCTCGAAGCAGTTCAGGCCATTTTCGACCCCCTATAACTTCGTTGTGGATAAAACTAGAAGCCTGAATTTTCAGTACCTAACCAAGCAGTCACTATATAAACACGGTATATATTTCCAATTTCATTCAATTTGAACCAGTAGATTAAGAATTATAATTAGTCAAAGTTTCCTATTATGCCTATTTTGCTTATACTCACTCACTCACTCACTGACTGACTGACTGACTGACTGACTGACCGATCATCAAAAGTTTAAGGCACTTCTAGCAGACATAGAAGCTTCAAATTTGAAACACAATTAGTGTTTAGTGTAAAAATAATAAAAAAACTTGCCAAGTGCGGACTCGCGGACGTCGAGTTCCGTACCATTATCTATAAATCACGTTTGTTCTATGGGAGTCCCACTTAAATATTGATTTTATTCTGTTTTTAGTATTTGTTGTTATAGCGGCAACAGAAATACATCATCTGTGAAAATTTCAACTGTCTAGCTATCATGGTTCATGAGATACAGCCCTGTGATAGACAGACGGACAGACAGACCGACAGACAGACAGACGGACAGACGGAGAGACGTACAGATGGACAGACGGACGAACGGACAGTGGAGTATTAGTAACAGGGTTCCGTTTTTACTCTTTAGGTACGGAACCCTAAAAAGTCTCTACAAAAATAAATATATTATTATTATGAATATACCTTATGATTAATAGATCATTATTCCCACTTACCTAATGCTTTGTACTTGTATTTTAGGTGACCGTGGTGAGAAGGGAGATAAAGGCCTTTTGGGTCGTTCGGGACCAAAGGGTAACCAAGGTCAGCCTGGTAGGCCGGGCCAACCAGGACCCCGCGGTCTCACTGGGATCCGCGGTGAGAAGGGAAGTATGGGAATTATCGGTGCGCCTGGAACTAGCGGTGAGACCGGTCCGAGGGGATTCCCAGGCAATCCCGGCATAAAGGGTGACAAGGGTGAGTTTGGGGCTTCCATGCCAGGACCTCCAGGACCTCCTGGATCATCAGGGTTGAAAGGACAAACTGGCCCTAGAGGACAACCCGGTAACCCAGGTAACGATGGTCTGCCAGGCTCAAGCGGCTTTCAGGGTGAGAAGGGTGATCAAGGACCCATCGGACAGCCGGGCTACAACGGACAAACTGGAGATAAAGGCGACGCCGGACCGGTCGGACCCGCAGGCATAACGGGTCCTCAGGGATTTAAAGGTAGAGACGGGTTCAAAGGACAGCAAGGATATCCAGGACGAGCAGGAAGTCCTGGTAACATCGGACTGCCAGGAACAAAGGGAGAACCGGGTATGGAAGGGCCGGAAGGGTCGAAGGGATTCCCGGGCAGTCGTGGTTTTCCCGGAAAGTTGGGCGCAAAAGGCGCGATCGGCCAATTAGGAGATAAAGGAGATAAAGGAGAGATCGGATATATTGGCAATCCCGGATCACCGGGGCTTCCGGGACTTGAGGGGCGGAACGGAGCCCCCGGACAAAAAGGACCCTTAGGATACCCGGGACAACAGGGCATGCCAGGAAAAATAGGTGCATCGGGAGACAAGGGAGACAGAGGCCCCTCTGGTAACCCCGGACTTAAAGGAGAACCCGGCATCGCTTCTGACAAAGGAGATAAAGGAGAGCCTGGCCAGCATGGTCAACCGGGAATGGATGGTGTTTCCGGCCAAAATGGTGATAAGGGCGATAGAGGCGAACCTGGTCAAGACGGCCAGAGTATTCCTGGTCAAAAGGGTGATAAGGGAGATGTGGGTCAGCGTGGATCAGATGGCGCAACAGGAGCCACAGGCCCGAAGGGAGACGATGGACTGAACGGCCTTGAGGGCCGCAAGGGCGAGAAGGGGCGACAAGGTGACTCTGGTCTTACCGGCCTTCCTGGCTTAGACGGCACTCCCGGAACCAAAGGTTCTCCCGGTTACCCCGGTTCAAAAGGAGTTAAAGGCGATACAGGTGAAAATGGATACAAAGGACAAGATGGATTTAACGGAGAAAAGGGAAACACAGGTCCGCCCGGAAGTTTGGGACCATCAGGCTCCATAGGTTGGCCGGGCTTACCTGGAGATCAAGGTCTTCCTGGCATTACAATCAAGGTCAAAGGAGAAAAAGGAGAAGTTGGACCGGCTGGCAAGCAAGGGTTATTGGGTCCAAAAGGACAACGGGGGCCTGAAGGTCTACAAGGAACTGATGGAATAAAAGGAGAACCCGGCATGCCTGGTGATATTGGAGAAAAAGGCCGTGACGGCGCTCAAGGAGACAAAGGTTATTGCTGCAATTTAAACAGATTTTATTTAACGATCATATAATTAATATTAACTGCATTTAACATTGTATCCACTTTTTCAGGCGATATCGGACCTCAAGGCCCTTCAGGAAGAAACGGTGCGACTAAAGTAGGTGAAAAGGGATTACGGGGAGACCCAGGTAAACATGGACGGCCAGGACAGCGTGGAGCTCCCGGAGAAAAGGGTGATCTAGGACTCCCAGGAATTCCGGGATTATCCGGCCAACCTGGTAGTCCCGGCGTACGCGGGCGGATTGGTCAGAAGGGTGAGCCAGGTCGCAATGGCCTTGCAGGCGCAGTCGGCTCTAATGGACCTCCCGGTGCGACCGGACCCAAAGGCATCGAGGGACCGCCGGGAGATAAGGGCAACAAGGGTAATACAGGCTACGGTTTACCTGGAGAGAAAGGAGATCGGGGCCTTGATGGAAAACAAGGATTTACAGGCGAGAAAGGAGACAAAGGCGAAAGGGGCTTTGACGGAGTCAACGGCCTGCCCGGAAACCAAGGAAAGCAAGGTGAAAAGGGCGAAATAGGAATAATCGGAAGAACGGGTAAGCAAGGTCAGCAAGGAGACAAGGGCGATAAAGGAGCATCGGCTCAATTTGTTCAAGGACCTAAAGGAGAACCGGGACCACAGGGCGCTCCTGGCCTAGCGGGTTGGAGCGGGAAAGATGGAAAGCCCGGACAGGATGGTTACCGTGGAGAAAAGGGCGATAAAGGCGATCAGGGCTTCCGTGGCCCTGCAGGCGCGCCTGGCCCAATAGGAATGCAGGGCTTACAAGGTTTCCAAGGAGACAGGGGTTATGAAGGACAGACAGGAAGAGATGGTATGCGGGGAGTCCCCGGGGCATCTTGCGTCAATAAGGACTTCTTGACTGGCATTCTTCTAGTCAGGCACAGTCAATCAGATAGTCCGGCCGTTTGCGATTCTTCGCATATCACGCTTTGGGAAGGATATTCACTTCTATACATTGAAGGTAATGAGAAGGCACACAATCAAGATTTAGGGTTCGCCGGATCGTGTGTCAGGAGATTCAGTACTATGCCTTTTATGTTCTGTGACCTCAACGATGTCTGCAACTACGCTAGTAGAAACGATCGGAGTTACTGGCTATCGACTGGACAACCGATACCGATGATGCCGGTAGAGGGATACGAAATCGAGAAACATATTTCGAAATGTGTTGTCTGCGAGGTTCCAGCTAATGTCATCGCAGTGCACAGTCAATCCGCGGATATCCCGATTTGCCCTTCAGGATGGAGCCGCCTTTGGATAGGATACAGTTTTGTTATGGTGAGTTCACTATACGTATACATAATAGGTACATATTACAATATTTTCATCTTAACTTGATATGAAAAGTGGCCATTTGGACAATTAGCAATTCAAGCTGAAGGTGTCATCGAAATAAGTAGGTACTTCTACCTATGTGCGGCACATCCATCGCTTTATGCTTATTATTGCTTAGCGTTTTTTGGGTCGGTTTGAAAGTTTATATCAGACACTGCCAATTTTTTTGAAAATTGTACCTATAAATCTCATTAACATTATGTATCTGCTTACAGCACACGGGAGCGGGCGGAGAGGGCGGAGGCCAAGCATTGGCCAGCACCGGCTCGTGTCTGGAGGACTTCAGAGCGAGTCCGTTCATCGAATGTAACGGCGAGGGTGGCACCTGCCATCACTTCGCAGACAAGCTTAGCTTCTGGCTCACCAGCATTAGACAAGATCGACAGTTCGAAATGCCGCAGCGACAGACAATAAAATCAGGAAACCTGAAAAATGAAGTATCGCGATGCTCTGTTTGCATCAAAAACAACATATAATATATATTATATTATATATATTATTTAAAGTACGTTTGGTTATATTATTATAATCTTCGTTTAACAGTTATTTAAAAAATAATTTTGCAACATCTACTGCCACTAATGAATAAAATACCTTCTATTTATTTCAGTTCATAAATTGGTTTACACAATAAAATTCATAAGTACCTAAGTTTCATTAGCTAAAGCCAATAAGTTATGAATTACTATGATAGATAAGATTATTTACTTAATGTAAAATATTAAGTCATAGGTAAGTAGGTAGTCCTGATCATCAATTCTTGACCAAAGCAATCTAAAACTAAGTTTTTTTATAATGTATTTCATAGATTATTACATTTATTACCTATAAAATATTACTACGCCTAAATTAGAAGGTACTAAGGTTTCCTAAGATAATGTATTAATTTGAATTAGTTACTTATACCTACAACCAAAGGGGACAAATAAAATTGATTTTAAATCTAACCAGCTAATTTTAAATAATTTGGGCAGCTGGCCTCTTAGGCATAGTAGCCTCATCTATACTGAAACCCTGATAGTATGGTCAATTCTCTTAAGTTAATGTGATATTTTAAGACCTAAGTAGATACACCTGTTACGTACCTAATGCTTTTACCTACTATGCTTTAAAGAGTAGGTAGACAAGAAAATAACAAAAAAATATTTGTACCTAAATTGAATTATTATCTAACAATCATAATATCCGATCGGCACTGTAATCGTAGATAGTGATAATAAATTTAAATAAGAAACTAAAGTTATCAGTTTTTGAGCCTTTGTTTGAGTTCTGACATCAATATTGTCAGCAAAAATCTTACTTAATTTAATTTATCCTTTATGAGTAGGCACTATCTCTGATTTAGGCGTTCACTAGCTCTGCTTTAGGTACCTAAACAAATAAATAAATTGGTAGATAACAGACGTCTGATGTTTGAAATCCGAGCCACAAATACCTACCCGAACCTTGTAGAATTAGCGATAAAGCGTTCCTTTGTCTCCAATCTATAGTTAAAGGTAGGTAGGTACCTCCTATATAGTAGAGGATATATAGTGGAGGTAGATTAGACTCGGCTATTCCTACCTAATGCTGGTTTGTTTTATGTAATCCCAGTGGCGGACATTTGCCGCCAATAGGCTATTGAAACAAACCAGAGATTATTTTTACAATCCAACGATTTAGTTAAAAGTGGTGATTCCTGTAAGACATTTGGCAAAATCAAGTAATTGGCTAAGAAGGAAGGGAGGGAGGCATCTGTCCTGCAGTGGGACGATAAAGGCTAATGAATAAGATGTTTGAAGAAATTAACCTAAATTTGCCGCCCCTAAAATCTGCCGCCCTAGGCTCCAGCCTACTCAGCATGGTGGTAAATCCGCCACTGTTTAATCCTAGTTGGTTTTTAGGGTTCCATACCCGTAGGGTAAAATCGGAACCCTATTACTAAGACTTCGCTGTCCGTCTGTCTGTCTGTCTGTCCGTCTGTCCGTCTGTCTGTCACAGGGCTGTATCTCATGAACCGTGATAGCTAGACAGTTGAAATTTTCACAGATTATGTATATCTGTGGCTGCTCTAACAGCAAATACTAAAAACAGAATAAAATAAATATTTAAGGGGGGCTCCCATACAACAAACGTGTTTTTCAGTGTTTTTTTTGCCGTTTTTATAGATAACTAGCGACCCGCCCCGGCTTCGCACGGGTAGCATGTTATTATACATATAAACCTTCCTCCTGAATCACTCTATCTATTAAAAAAAACCGCATCAAAATCCGTTGTGTAGTTTTAAAGATATAAGCAAACATACATACAGACATACAGACGCGGGAAGCGGAAAGCGACTGCTTTATACTATGTAGTGATAATACAAAACATTTGTTTACATAATCTGTGCTATTGAATGAACGAACTGGTGAGTGAGTGATATTAGCTTAGGGCATTCATGTTAGCTCGTCGCAGTAGTGCTGCCAACTTTAGAAATATTGGCTACATTTATCTATTTATTATAATAATTTAATATGAATATATATATATATATATATATATATATATATATATATATATATCTAGTTTATCTAGTATATATATATTCATATCATATTATTATTAACATTGTGCGAAAAGGAAGGCGATACACATTACTTTGGTAGAAAAGGGACAAAAGAAGCGGAAACCGAAAGCTATATCTCTAATATTTATTGGACTATGGATCACGGTTCAAGGTACAGTTGGGTCAGTCTTTTGATTTGCAAAATAACTTATGTATTAAATTTTCAAATAAATATTATTCAGTCTTTACCCTCTTTATTTTACTCATTAATAGAATACGTAGATCTACGTATTTTTCATGCAAATTTTACAATTTCTACGCAATGTCTAATTTGGCCTACGCCTGTTTTAAAATCCTAGTTGGCAGCCCTGTTGCCGAGTTTGCCGACTACCGAAGTGTCGATGTTGAGTCGTCGAGTCGACGACCGAAGAAGTTATAGGTGGGTCGTACTTGTGTTTTGACGTACCAGGTCTAATAAATACCAACTCCATCAAATACCAGGTTGATAAACCAGGTTTAAAAATACTATAAAGTACAAAAATACTTTCAAGTACAAAAATACTTTAAACTACAAAAATACTTAAAAGTACAAAAATACTTTCAAGTACAAAAATACTTTCAAGTACAAGAATACTTTAGAGTACAAAAATACTTTAAAGTACAAAAATACTTTCAAGTACAAAAATACTTTCAAGTACAAAAATACTTTGAAGTACAAAAATACTTAAAAGTACTAAATACGCGTTCAAACTGTGACGTCATACCTGGTACGTTTTTTTATGCCTAAACCAGGTTTACAAACCTGGTCGAGTAAATACGCACCACCTATAGAAGAGGTTGAGTTGAGTGAGCGGCTGAGCGGGGTTGTACGTAGAGGTGGGTCGTACTTGTGTTTTGACGTACCAGGTCTAATAAATACCACCTCCATCAAATACCAGGTTGATAAACCAGTTTTAAATACTTTAAAGTATTTGGTTCCAGCCCAACCATTTCTACTTTCAAGTACAAAAATCAAACCAAAAACCACCAGGACCAGTTAATAATGGACAAGATAGCAAAAGAGCGAGTGGCAAAAGTTTTTAAAACTTTTTGGAAGTCCACTAACACTAGGTTGAATACTGGGCCCCTGTCCCGGTAATAGTGACCATGGACAGATTGCTCAGCTTTTTATGGAACACTTTAGAGTGCGCTCTCCACTCGGGCCATCAGTGGGCGTGTCCGATGCTGAGTCTATCGGTCGGGGGGACGAGCCTATATTACAAATATCTGCTAAGCAGGTTGCAGCAACAATTAAAAGTATGACCAGAGGCAAGTCTCCCGGACACGACGGGCTTAGCATTGAGCACCTCAAGTATGCAGGTAACCACTTGCCCCGTCTCTTGTCCATGTTCTACACACTGTGTCTAAGTCATGCATATCTCCCTGCTGATTTCATGAAGACCAAAGTTGTACCTATTGTGAAGAACAGGACAGAAGACATCGCGGATAAGGGGAACTACCGCCCGATTTCTCGATTTCTCTAGCCACAACAATAGCTAAGGTTCTGGACAGTCTGCTTGAATCAATTCTACAAAAATACTTACAACTTCATGACGCACAGTTTGGGTTTAGGCCCGGACTACCAACCGAAAGCGCGATTTTGGGACTCAAGCACACTGTTCAATACTATACCAGTCGCAGGACGCCAGTATACGCCTGTTTCCTTGATCTCTCCAAAGCATTTGATCTTGTGTCGTATGATGTGCTTTGGAGAAAGTTGGGAGACAGGGGTGTACCTAAGGACGTGCTCACAATACTTCAGTATTGGTATAGGAACCAAAGCAATGTTGTTAAATGGTATAATGCTGTCTCTGAGTCATTCCGGTTGGAGTGCGGGGTGAGGAAGGGGGGGGCGAGTTGTCCCTCGCTCTTCAGCCTTTATGTCAATGACCTCATAGTCGAGCTCAGTAGCATGCGTGTCGGCTGTCGAGTGGATGGTGTTAGTGTCAATAACATCAGCTACGCGGACGATATGGTGCTGCTGGGACCGACTGCGGGCTCGGTCAGAGATATGTTGAAAGTCTGCGCCACCTACGCTGCTTCCCACGGCCTCAGTTACAATGTTAAAAAGTGTGAGTACATTGTCTTTAAGGCCGACGGTAACAAAATGACTACTTCTCTAGATTTAACCCTTAACGGCATGAACATTAAAAAAGTGTCCACTTTTAAATACCTAGGTCATCACATTTATGTCATGACCTTAAAGACAATGTCGATATAGAAAGAGAACGCAGGACTCTAGCGGTTCGAGGGAATATGTTGATCCGTAGGTTTACCCGATGCACTGAGGAAGTCAAGGTTACGCTCTTTACCAAAGTCTGTACACGGCGAACCTATGGGTCGACTACACCAAAAAGTCGCTGGAGACTGCGTATACAATATAATAATATTTTAAGGATGATGTTGGGGCTGTCCCGCTTCTGCAGTGCGTCAGGGATGTTTGCAGAGTATCAAACGGATGGCTTTGCAGCCATCCTCCGCAAGAAAACTGCATCCCTGATTCGCAGAGTGCGGGACAGCCAAAACAGCATCCTGAGAACTATATCGGATATGCTAAACTCGCCTGTATGGAAATGTTTTATTCAGAGAGTGATAAAGCCCACCTAGGGTTAACCATCCTGGGTGGGTTTTATCACTGGTCAAATTGTATAATTCCTGTTTATTTTATTATGTCTAGTGTAAGTTAGTTTAGTATAAGGATGTTGTTTTTTGTCTGAAATAAAATCTTTTTATTTTTATTTAAAAATACTTTAAAGTACAAAAATACTTTGAAGTACAAAAATACTTTCAAGTACAAAAATACTTTCAAGTACAAAATACGCGTTCAAACTGTGACGTCATACCTGGTACGTATTTTTTTATGCCTATACCAGGTTTGCAAACCTGGTCGAGTAAGTACGCACCACCTCTAGTTGTACGCTCGCTGTCATCCGCGGGAAATAATTCGTACTATTGAATTGAAATAAGTGAAATCAATTCGTTAGATTCGTTGAGGAATACATACCTCACTACGTTTTTGTCAATAGAAATGTTTGTGAAATATAAAAGTTAAAAACAAAAACATGTTTGAGTGGGCTTATATTGGTGCAAATAAAGCTGTACCCAGAAATGTTGGACCAGAATGTGCCTATTTTCTATCGCCCCAAAGACAAATCATTGAAACTCTAATTGTAACTTCGATCAGCATTTATGTTCTGGTTAGTATGAAGTACATAATTACTGCCAACGACGTCATGTTCTTCAAAAAATCAATAAAACAGGCTTCTTAATCTAATTAAATATTCAGTATGTACCTACAATGTGACTGTGTTAGATTTTATTTTTATTGAATTCATAGTCAGTCAATAGATAATTAATATAGGAACCTAGCTTAAACTAAAGCATATATTTTGATTAAACAACTAATCTTCTTTTCAGATAAAAACCTATCCAAAACTAAAAATACCAAATGATATAAATTATATCAAAAGTGATAGAGGCGGTAAACGGCTGTTAGTAATCTTATTGGCCTTGTTATGGGGTATGGAAATTGGGTTTAAATTTGCCTCCCGCACTGTTATCTACCTACTGAACCCATGTCATGTGACAACATTAATACAAGTATGTAACTATTTGTTTATTTTATAAAAATAGTAAATAAATACTCGTGGACATTTTGCACAACACTGTCTAGGCCCAAATTAAGCAAAGCTTATACATGGGAACTAGATAACTAAATTTTTTTTTTGTAGTTTAAATACACTACAAGGTGCCTTCTGTTAATATCGGAGGTGTAAGTCCGGATAAATCATCTAACTACTCAATTCAGCGATATATTTAAATTATGGCAACATCACCTTACGCATCATTTTGTTGTGCCCCTCCCTTCACCTCCCTCCCCCCTAAAATCTAAATCACAAATTCAATAATTGGTTTTACTTCGTTTTGTACTTTGGTATGACCAAATATTTTCTTGTGATAGACCTTATTTTAGCTGTTACAGGGACGATTTGATAAGGTCCGGTCTTACCGATCCAATCTTTTCCTTGCCATTCTGTTTCTCTCTATGTTTTCTGTTTCTCTGTTTGATCATTCATAAATCATCAACCATTGTGTTTATCAAATCGGAAATAAGAAATTAAACCTCTGAATTTTTGCATCAGTGCATATGACATTGCGTTCTAAAAGAATAACCAGAAGCAATACAAAAAAACCGGCCAAGGGCGAGTCGGACTCGCGCACGAAGGGTTCTGTACCATTATCTATAAATAAAAAAATCACGTTTGAGCCTCCCTTTATTCTGTTTTTAGTATTTGTTGCTATAGCAGCAACAGAAATACATAATCTGTGAAAATTTCAACTATCTAGCTATCACAGCCCTGTGACAGACGGACGGACGGACAGACAGACAGACAGATGGACAGCGAAGTCTTAGTAATAGGGTCCCGTTTTTACCCTTTGGGTACGGAACCCTACAAATAATTTCTAAGACTTAAGGTTTCTGAAAAATAGTCCGATCTTACCAGAAAGCACCTTACCACATTCCATAATCAGAGATCTTTTTTGTAAACAAAGTAATGTCAAGAAAAGTCATTGTCAAAGTGTAATTCCAGTGATTTTCAAACATTTTACATTTGTAAAAATAGCCAGCCTGTAGGTATGTAATATAATTATGCATTCGTAGTTGTGCCTTAAGGTTTCACTTGCGTATAACTTAAAAAATCACTAATAATTAGCCATTACCCAGAGAAATACATTCCAATTCAAAATTGAAGTGGAATACGAATGACATAAAAATCACAATTGCACAAAATATTTGGAGTAACCAACTTGTTGCCAGTTGTAGAAAATTAACTGCATGTAAAAATCTTTGCTTGGACATTTTTTTCTTTAAAATAAGGGAAACAACGATCTATCATGAAATTACGGATTGCACAATTTTATATAAAAAAAAATGCAGTGGTACCTACCCCCTTTGTTTACAAAAAAGTTCTCTGATTATTTACATACTATAGATTTGTTAACACCCAGACAAAGAATAAATATCTATGTTCATCTAACAAATATTTGTCCTGGGTGGTTGAACCCACAACCTGGCAGAGCTACTGCCAACTGAGCTGTAAGGGCAGTTAGATTTTGAACTGTTTATTTATTTTATTAAAGAACTAGCTGACCCGTGCCCGCTTCGCTGGGGGACAGATAGTTTCACATCTGGTATTACAATCTTCAAAATAAATTATAGCCTATATGTTGCCGAAGACTAATTGCTACTTATCAAAAAAAGTTTCATCAAAATCTGTCCAGTAGTTTTTGCGTGAAAGCCTGACAACAGACAGACAACAGACAAAAAATTCATAATGTTTTTTTTTGTTTGTGTTACTTGTATAAAGGCCCCTACAGGTATTTTTTTTAGTTTTTATTCAATGTACAGAATTGAACTCTTCTACAGTTTTATTATATGTATAGATATATTATTTATTTCCAGATCTATTTATTGGCTGCACCTCCAAGCAAGACAGTGACAGCACTATTTCGAATTCATTTAAATCTTTTAAACGGACCTTTATTAGCATTTTTATTTCCTGAAACTGCTTCAAGAATAGTAAGTTTTGTTGAAAGTGTAACATATTTTTTATTGTATGTATTGCCATAAATAAATATGAATCAGACTCAACACATCATCAAAATATGATAATTTGCATTATACAATTTATAGTTGATAAATTTAGTAAATATAAAATACATGGAATGTTTTCTTTCAGATTTTAGCAGAAGCTGCATTGTACTGGATCCAACATGGCATGATGTTTGTGATACCTTATTATTTATTAAGAATTGGTGGTATGTCATTTTTTTTTTCTATTTTTTAAATCTTGTATTTGAATCGGTGATAAACTCTTCACAGATGTAGCTTATCTTAAGGAGTAAGGGTTAAGTGTTACTGTGCTTGGCATTTTCTTACTTGGTATTCTTAATGTTAATAAAATGTTAAAACCTGTTCATAAAACAATTTATGATGTATGGTATGGATAGATGTATGGATGTATTGCATGAGTACAAAATTAAAGCAAATACCTAGGTGCCTAGTTTTGAACACAGAATGTAGTCTTGAATCTAGTTTTGACTGTAATGACATTTTTGAGTATAAATTTCTTTAAAAACAAACATACCCCAATATTTAAATTTTATCAGTGTAGATGTAGTAAGCATGTGTGAGATGAAAGACTATGCAGGGTTGAGTTTGATCCCCACAGCAGAACATTATGTTTACATTTGTAATTTCTAGTGTAGGCTAGGACACTTACCCTCGTATTCAAGAACGACACTATGAGAACACGCACCCACAGTGGACGAAATCTTTTTTCATAAAAATCACTTTATGTGTTGTGCGACACTGCATAGTGTGACTAGAGGCACATAGTCTTGTCCCTTTAGCCAAAGTTGAGCTCTAAAGGCACACGGTAGCGTGCGCCATAGTGCCGCTCAACACATAAAGTGATGTTTATGAAAAAAGATTTCGTCCACTGTGGGTGCGTGTTCTCATAGTGTCGTTATTGAATACGAGGGTTATATTGGTAGTTTTTAATTCATTTTTAATGTATTTACAGGTGTATACAACATAGAGCCACTGTGGGATTTAAACTGGGCTGTATTCAGTTATAGCCTTAACATGATATATCACTTCATAGTGTTGCAAACAATTGCTATTGTAAGTAAATTTTCTCCTATTAGAAATATAATTCACTTAAACATCTTAAAATAGGTACATATTCATATTACACTATCATCACCACATATTTTGGAGGCTTTGGGTAATTACATCCAATTTCAAAAATATTGATATGTGAATCTTGCCATAAAATCCTGTCTTGTATTTAAATACCTACTCAACATGGTAAGGTATTGTTATAATTGACTGCAGGTTTTTTGACCTATTGGGCGTTTTTCCATTACCCGGCCCGGCACCGGCGCCGGGGTTTCGTTTTTCCACTGCGCCGGTGTCGATGCCGGTTTACGCCCGGTGAGTGGTACAGTACTGACACGGACTTCAGCACGACGACAATGGTATCGTCACACACACACGGCTACAATTCATATAAATATGCAATACACATGCAATTTTGCCGGGCCGGCACCGGTGGGAAGCTTGCTACCCCGGCGACGGCGACGGCGCCGGCAGGACTCAAAGCCGGGCCGGCGCCGGCGCCGGTAAGTCAAAAAGCGAGCCATACATTTTCATACATTTTTGCTTCTCCGGCAACGGCACGGCGCCGGTGCCGGGCCGGGTAATGGAAAAACGCCCATTGGCTATGTCTTTATGTACCTGTTACAAATTCATGTCTTCACCTAAATAAATAAACAAATCAAATTCAGATGACCTCTATTGTTTTACAATAGCTACCTACAATTTTTAAATAACCTGCTTACTAATCAATCGCACCCAGATTATGTACAATGCCTACCTAAAGCATTCACCTTTACAAATGAGGTTAGGTCGACGACCACGGGTTCGATTCCCGATGTTCAATAATATGATTTAGCAGCAGCCAAGCGGCTAACCTCCACCGACCGTATTGTACTCTGAAGTTTTTACACTACCTACCTTACTAATTATATTGAAGTAAAATTTGTATTTTTGTTCGCTAGAAAACTACTGGACTGATTTTCAAAATGATTTCATCTACGGCTACATTATCAGCGAGATAAATAGGCTATATTTTATTTTCAAAAAAAATGAGATTTTTTTTTACCTAAATAAAATTAATACTAAAATTGTTTAAGGTAAAAAATTGCCTATATTCTTTTATGTACCTACACTCTAAGCGGACTGCTAGTTATTTATACTATACCTATTGTATTTGCTAACTACTGTAAAAGGTGGGTATTGTGCCAAATGTAATGTTTTGATGTGCCTCTTTAGTCATCTTAAAGGATCTAAGTGCCTTGAGATCTGAGAGTATGCCCACCGTACTTGGTGATTACAGTCGTGTTCCTATTTATTTTTTATCTTTTCCAGCCTGCTCAAGTAAACTTGAACCACATGTTGTGCCCGGCCATATTGGATCCGTTCGACGGGCCGTGGTACAGGATCGCGGCAGTGACGCACCAAGCTTTGCTCTGCCCGCTTTTGTGCAAGTTCTTTTGCGTCTTTGCCGATTTCTGTCTCACCAAATTTCCACCAACGAAAGTGAAGCCACATATGAAGGACTGCCTTCAAGACGCAAAACCTTTCGACGAACTGCTTACTGAACAGCATCTCGACTAGTGCCTAGCTTTGAATTTGCATTGCACTTTACAATATTTATATTCACGGCTGTAATCCCTCTCAGGGTAGTAGAATCTCTATTGGTAAGTATTTAAAATCTTGTAATGATAAATATTTCATCGCGTCCATTGGTTCGAGTGGTATAGGTACCTAGTAGCATTATTATAAGGGTGAATAACTTAGATACAATAGTTTATTAGACACATAAAAAACTCGTGACCCCACATAAGTAGTTTAAATTTATTGTAGTAAGTAGGTACAGTGAGTCTTGATAGGTGATACTGTTTTCGTCCGCGTAAGGTTAGAACCAACGAACATGTGGGTATCTTCTGGTTGCCATTAGATTGACTTTCGTAGATTAAATTGAAGTAATTCAGACGATCCATTACAATTGACAATGTTTACGTGATCGATGACTAAACAATGAAATGTGATTAATGAACCTTTTAATCGGTGCATCAATTACGCCGGCGAGCTATAAAAACAACGATTGTCATAGATTACGCAGCGGAACTGTCAATAGTAAATTAAATTTTCTATCGAATGCCTTCGTGATTGAAGATTGTTGCAATTGACAAGCGCTTCGATTGCTTCCGTATTTATGCATTTGATTGTGTCATTTTGCATCAAACGTTAATATTGTCATTTACAATGGATCTCATAAGTTGCAGTCAAAGTGATAAATTTGCCTCTTAAGAGACAATAAAAGTTATACCCGACTTAGGTCACATAATCAATGTTTTTGTAAGTACCTTTTAGGCTCTCTTCTCACACTTCTTCGCTTGCTATCGGATCATGTCGGCCCGCTGGCTACTAAACTACTTACTTACATTAAAATCTAGCTTCGCGCTTGTATTTAATTTACATAACGAGTCGTTAAATCAGCACAAAACGTAATCACTCACTTTGAAAATAACTTACAACATAATACCTACCACTATCTAGTCGCTAGAATAGTCATACCGCATGCTTATACGTAGTATATTAATAATGATCAACACAATATCAGAAGTTTCAGAGAAGTTGAACTAACGACAGGACGAATGCACGTGTTTATTCATATTGGGTGCTTAGATATTAATTTAATCGTTAAATAGCGTAAACAAAACCAAGAGTTTACCTAAATCATGTGCCTACCTACATACCTAGGTATTTATAGTTGTAATAAAATTATATAAGTTTCTATAGAAACTCTACAATTATTATCTGCTAAGTAACAGTTGCATCGACAACACAGACAGCCCAAACGTCGATAAACAATTGTCGTAAAAACCAAATAGGGAAAAATAGAGTAGTACCTACCTAGTCTTATTTCTCTAGGTAGGTAGGTCTAGGTCTCTTAGGTACCTAGACATTTCATTTCATATATACCTACCGCGTGTTGCTACTTGTACGAAATTAATGAACTCTGGTATAGCTTATAGCTAGTAGGGATATTGTAAAATAAAATATATTTTTTATCTAATAAATAATAATCAATTAAAACACATTAGATAAATAAAGCGTAAATTGACAACTCTGTATATTTTATTTTCATTTTAAATAACACTTGATCCCGTCAATTAATTTAATCGTTGTCGATTTTAATGTAACATAACTAAAATACGCAAAATTACTTCTGTTATCTTAAAATATAATATCGTATGCGTTTAAATTTTATGTCGTACAGGAAACTTTGTCAAAAATTACGTGTAATAACTATTGTCACAGTTTTGAAGAACAATAAATGCACTTTAAAATAGAAAGTAAGTTCGTATGAGCTACTCACTAGCTTTTACAGCGTGCCAGTAACAACCCAGAGACAGACCCTGTTAGAGAAACTAGAAGTACATAGGAGCTAACATACTCGCCCGTTTCTAAAATACCTAACTGAATCTACATAGTTTTAAATAGGTAGGTATTTATATCGGGGGAAACTATTTTTAGAATCTCAAACGTACCTAGGCTTTGGTACTAGCCATCAGCAGTCAATCTATACATATAATAAAACTGTAGAAGAGTTCAATTATGTACATTGAATAAAAACTAAAAAAAATACTCCTAGGGGCTTTTTTTGTCTAAATGTCTTTTTTTGGCTTGTGTTACTTGTATAAAGACAAGTAACACAAGCCAAAAAAAGACATTTTGAAATTTTTGTCTGTCTGTCTGTTATCCAGCTTTCACGCTAAAACTACTGGACGGATTTTGATGAAACTTTTTTTGTTATGTAGCTATTAGTCCTCGGCAACATATAAGTTATAATTTATTTTGAAGATACCAGATGTGTAACTATCTGTCACCCAGCGAAGTGGGCACGGGTCAGCTAGTAGAACAATATATAGGTAGATATGTTGATAATATTAGGCAACGTTAAAATCTTACTATTATTATAAATCAGAAAGTGTGTTAAGATGTTTGTGGTTCAATCACGAACAAACGGATTTGGTTAAAACTTGGAATATACATGGCTATAATGTGGTACCTGGATAGAGTATCTTATATATGTTTTGGAATAGCAATTAGGTTACTTTTTATCCACGTACCACGCGAGCGAAGCCGTGGACCGGAAGCTAGTAGCTAATGTACGTAAATTCAGCTACATACAAACATGTCTGATATTGTTAAAATTATTAAATATTTATTAATATCTTTGGTTTGTTACACATAGATATTTATTTTATGTTTACCTACTTACGATATTCAAATTATTATTATTATTATTTTTAATTATCTCGAAACTATACAGATACCAACAATGTGATAATATTATTTATAATAATATGTGATATATTTTTAGCAATAATGAATGAGTATAAATTAATCGTGTAGGTGTTGGAATAAATTAGAAATTGCTCCTGATCTGCTAAATAATGTGTACGTTCATCAATAAATTATTGAACATTCATTTTAGAATGTAACTTGTGAATGAAAATTAGACTTGTGAAAATTAGGAAGACAATGGTGGCAATTCTGTTCAAAATCAAAGACAAACGGTATTTATTTCAATAAAATCACAAGGATCACTTTAAAATGTCTTGGGAGCTAGGTAAAGCTACGCCTGGGGCCGTACTACAATCTCTAAAGTAAGATAAGTAATACTGCTTCAGTCTTACTTTAGAGATTGTAGTAAGGCCCCTGTTCCTAGCGACCAAGCATAGATCGCGTTAAAGTGAACCATAATGACGGTTTTAAAATTGTTATAAATAGTTTTGAAAATATACAATTCCCGCAAGTATCTACCTAATGTGTTTTAGAAACGTCTGCAAAATTTAGCCAACGTGATAAATGTAAAATAAAATAGAAAAATAATTAGTAAACTATGCTAATTAATCTGATGACTGTTACTCAGGGTTTACGCTATTTTATTCAATTATCAAAGTATTTAACTCAATTGAGTCAGTTTGTCAAGAGAACAGAATTGCCACAAAAGTTCAAATCAAGTAGGTAGTAATAAAATTGTACCTATTATTGTAAGTATTGCATCGCCTACCTAACACTATGTACATTTGTTTAAGAACGAGTATAATTGATGCTTGATCCCCTCTGCGCAGGACAAAATGTTGGCATGATCTTTAAATATTTGTTCCTGGTCTGAGTGTTGTGGTATCATGGTACTAGTAGTCTCTGTAACCATGACCTCAAGGAGTTTTAAGCTGGGTGCTCACTAGCGAGCCGGAAATGTAACCGTTAAAAACCTTTGTGTACGTAGTGTGCGTAACGTTGAGACTTCTGAGACCGTGACATGCGTACACACTAGAACTCGTTACTGTATCTGTTTGGTAAAAGTTACAGCCGCTAGTGAGTACCCGGCTCTGGTGTGCGATCAGATCTATGTAGGTATTTGACTGTTGGGTGTTATTTATTTAATAATTGTATAGTACCTACATACTCGTAGTAGTACGATACTTACCATATTACGTAGTGTGTGTGTAAGCAGCTCAAATTCAGATCTTTCTACTATGGGTGCTATGACAATTGAGATAAGATACGAGTAGCATAGCGCAAGTAATTTCACACGATCACGCAGACCATTAACCAGTTTTTGTTTTTATTCATCAAAGCTCTCTTTTATGAAGGTTGCCTATCATGATTATTGTCATTTTTGATAATATTATTTTGTATGTATTGAATTATGTTATATCTTTTTACCTGCCTTTCAGAAATTATTGGAAATTAATTCAACTTTACCTAGGTATGTTGCTTTATGTTACCTACGTGATAAACAACATTCAATGGAAATATACCTACTGCCGAATACTAAAATGTGGAAGTTTTTTTTGATCCTTTATCCTTTGAAAATAATACCTTACTTTTATCGGCACCATCCAGGGGCGCTGATCGTGTCCCTTTTGACAGAATCAAGAATGCGTTAGTAGGTAATCCAGTAGTTAGAGTTGATGCTCACAATTAGGTAAATTATTGTGCAGGAAGACAATCCGATTCTTTGATTGTACTACACTACAACATATCCCAGAGTCTCTAAGGGATAAATATGAGGCGTCTACGGCGCAGACCACGCCACGAAAGACCTACAATTTTCGTAACTAAATACTTAGGTACAATCTGTATTGGTCACGCATGCATGCTTATTAATTGCATTATGATACACGGAAACTGTGCTGTGATCATAGGAGTAGAAGACTAGTTCCTGTATATAGATTTATGTTCTGGTTGACGTAAGAAGACAAAACAACGGGGTACCGCGATGAAAAAAATAAAAAATTTACGACTTCATTAACAAAAAAGTTTATTAAAATTACAATTTATAGGCTATAAATAACAAACAATAAATAATAATATAAGTACGCAGTGTACTGATTTAGGAAATTATTTTAAACAATACATAGTGGTCTTCCACCTTACACCTCGACTCTGTTGTAGTATTTTGCTAAAATTATAGCCGTCTTTATTTTTTTAGGGTTCCGTACCCAAAGGGTAAAAACGGGACCCTATTAATAAGACTCCGCTGTCCGTCTTTCTGTCATCTCATGAACCGAGATAGCTAGACAGTTGAAATTTTCACAGATGATGTATTTCTGTTGCCGCTATAACAACAAATTTAAGTGGGGCTCCCATACAACAAACGTGTTTTTTTTGTCTTTTTTATAGATAATGGCACGGAATCTTTCGTGTGCGAGTCCGACTCGCACTTGGCCGGTTTTCATTTATCTATAAAAAAGGGACGGCTATATTTTTATCGCAGTCAAATAAGAATAATGCCACAACAGATACGACACTATTGCCTATTGGTAAACGCTTGTTCTCGTAAAACGGAGATCACTGCAGCTTATAGGTTTGTTTTATGTTACTATTTTTTAATCTGTGGTATCGGAACCGGAAGACAGTTCTGAAAAGCATTTGGCGTACGCAAGGTTCGTACCTTTAAAGATTGCGGCGGATTGCGAAGAATTTTCGGAATTAAATACCATAATCTATAGGCAATAATGGTCTCACAATTACATTTATCTAAAATCAAGCACAACAAAATTATAGATTTTTACACGGGTCTTTATCCCGTAATTACCTAGTATTCATATACCTAAATGTCTACCCGCGACCATGGCTATTGTACCTAACATAGTCGAAACGTCTCGGGAAAATAAATTAAAAGTAATAACGTGTTAAAGACCCATGTAAAAATCTATAGTTATGTAGTTATAGTTTGAAAAATAATCAAGCACATCAAACCGTGAGTAAAATTAAACATAGGTATAACACCTACAATTTATCATATTTTCAAAGACCTTATCAGTGGGGCTATTTTGTAAAAACATGATTATAATGTAATGATATTCATACCAATATTTGTTGGTACTGAACGCCATAATACCTACGCTTTTTATGTTGTTTAGGCACCTATACCTACGCCTCCAATACAATACCTACGCAGAAGCGTAGGTTAGGTATAGGTGCATAGACAGTGAATAGTTACTATGAAAAGAGTACAGATTAGGTATTCTCTAACATTAGTTATTGCATTCAACATCATAAGATGATATTCATGTTTTTTACAAAATAGCCATGCAGGATTTGTTGAATGCAAAGCATTACGAAATTATTAAAATAAATTGTGTTCTTGTCCTAAAACTATCATAATTTAGGTAAAATTAAACCATCCACTCTGTAACTGGTCACATAAACGCCTTGGGCAATTCTAGTTGATGTAGTTTTAAGAAACGGCGCGTGATTTATTCTATCGTTATTTCATAATATTATCAAACAGATTTGATCATAAAAGTGACATCAGTTTTTTTCAAACGATTTTATGAAATGTGGCCAGTTACAGCATGGCTTAATTACCCTATTTTATAATTTCAACACAGATATATTTTACATTATTTATAAATTAAATGTAAAAAGAACATGATAAAACCATGTTTGTAATATTTCGTTATCTAACAGTGTTTCAATAAAATACGTACCCTCGTATTCAGGAACGACACTGTGAGAACACGCACCCACAGTGGACGAAATCTTTTTTCATAAACATCACTTTATGTGTTGTGCGACACTATGGAGCACACTATCGTGTGCCTCTAGAGCTCAAATTTGGTTATAGGCACACGACAGTGCACAACGCACAACACATAAAGCGATGTTTATGAAAAAAGATTTCATCCACTGTGGGTGCGTGTTCTCACAGTGTCGTTCCTGAATACGGGGGTATGTCACACGCTATAGTTTTAATTCGATATACTAACTAAAGAAGATTTAAGATAAGATTTTTACAAGCTTTATAGTGTGCAGCCATTATAATATTTTTTAGGTGCGTATCGAATTCTTGGACGATAAACGTACCTAAAAGTACCGACACTTTTGTACCGACACTTTTGTACAGAAACCCGAAATGCCTCTTTAATTTTTGCATACATACAGTATAGCCACTCCCCGCCCTTCCCAAGCTTTAGATATCGCGCTCCGGACATCGTTGTAGTGTTTGACCGTTGTTTCTCAACAATGGTTGCGACGAGCGAACGCAAAGCAAAATAGAGAGATGATGTCATATTTTCAATGTTATTGCGATTTAATAACAAATTTGGGCAAGTAAGCATATTGTTTCGTCCCAGTTAGCCTAGTTATACCTATAATTTGTTGGTATAGCACGACTATGCGTGGTTCTAAAATGGTAAGAGGTCTTTTTTATGAAATTACCGTCGTTGATTTAGCAAACCTGGTAAGATCGAATGACCAGACAAATAAATATCTTGGTGACAGCTTTACAATTAATTTATATACATTGTAAATTGCAATTTACCATTATCTACTAATTTTATAAAATATATTTATCAACAAAAAATCATAATTGTTTGTAAAAATATTAATATTAATTCACAGCTATTCATTATTATTGCTTCAATGTGTTAAAGTGTAGTAATACCAACTACTTACAAAATGGACCTTATGGCCGGCGTAGATCTGGCTAGGCGCCGTGTTAGTTAAGCACTATTTACTAAAAACTGGCGTTTGGTATGGACTTATTTGAATACTGAATGTTGTATTATTGACAAATGTGACCTTATGTAAAAATGCATATAATTACTAAGTTTTTAAGTGATCCAATGTTTTAGTATTACTACATTTTTAATTAGGTAATGGATTATTTTTAGTTAAAAGAAGCACATACAGCTCAATAAATTAATTTCTCAAAGCGTGATAGTGGTTCAAACGTCAGTGCAGTATTCAATAAAGCAAATGAAATGAAATAGGAGCACAACTGTAATCGCCAAGTGTCTACCGACATCCTATCAAATTTCCAGATGCATAGATCCTTGAAGATGACTAAGGATGGCAGTCAGGGTCACGACCAAACATCACATCCGGCATATTATGCTCACTTATTAAAGTACTTATTCTTTATGTGGAATGTCATCACATTTTTTATTACAATAAAAGTGAACAAAACGTTGTATTTCTTGTGATTAAAATCACAGCTTAGTTGGTAGTAACTCTGCCTTCTACGCTGTAGGTTGTGGGTTCGATCCCCACCTAGGGCAAATATTTGTGTGATGAACATAGATGTTTGTTCTGTGTCTGGGTGTTACTATGTATATTATGTATGTATTTACAAAAAACAAAAAGTAAATAAGTATTCTATCAGTTATCTGGTTCCCATAGTACAAGCTTTGCTTAGTTTGGGGCTAGATGGTGTTGTGTGTAAAGTCCGCCAATATTTATTTATTTATTTACATTTAATAACTTGTAAGGCTCTAGTGATGCTTTCCTGCACAGAATAAATACAATAGCTAGCATGTATATTTTTTTCAATATCATTGCAAACTGAAAACATTTGCTGGAAACTGCACTATAGTTTTTTACTAATGCAGTTTTTACCAATAGTTATTATCCTAATTTAATGTTAACTTATAATGAATTGAATAATATTGATTTTAATCCATAACTGTCACTGTGCTTCTAATTAACATCTGTTTGTATTGAAATAAATGTATAATATCACATTGTTGTTTTGACTAGTAATAAAATTGAACCTTTAGACATCTTTCACCTTATTTCAGCCATCTATAGGTGGTCCCAAGTACACCATGGACACCTCAGTGTTTCCATAGACAGCCGAAACGGTTGGGTATAGTTTCTTGTTGGGAAGGCCTGAAAAATGCAAAAATATATATTATTTGTTATGCAGATTTCAAATTGATAATATATTTTTTGATTATCAAGAAATATTGTCCTCATAGTGAATAAAATATGTCAACTTATAGGGTTAAGATATGTGAAATGTTTGGCTTTTTGTATGGGCTGAGTCTACCCGGATAAGACGGAAAAAGTGATAAAAAAAGTTTATTTTTATTCATTAACTTGAAAACCATCAAACATAAAAAGAAACTGTCTATAATTTACTATGCTAGTATGATTATCTAACAAATTATATAAAAATGAACTGTTTAGCTATTCATAGTTTTAATTAAAAACGAAACTAGTGTTTTTGAAGAAACAACTTTACAAAAAAATCTATCGAAAAAGTTTCATCAATCGTGTTTCTGTCTATAAATTTATCTAGATTATATCCTTATGTCATCTTTGTCATAAAAAATAAAACTGTATGTTTTGCAGTTATTGCGAAAAAACGATTCTTCAGAGAATTATCATAAAATGGACAATTAATAAAAATTTAAAAATTGGATCACAACTGTAATCCCCAAGTATGGTAAACATCCTCCAGACGCTTAAATCCTTTGAAGATGTGTAGTGGTGGTTTTGCACTAGTTAGCATTCCATACGCGACAGGTTGCAAGCCCATCGCCTCTTATAAGAATACTAACTGGTTTCCTCACTATGTTTTCCTTCACCGTTATGAGCAATGTTTTTGATGCCCATAATTAATTTTTTTCAAACAGAAAAATCCATTGATGCACACCGGGATTCGAACCCACGACCTTCAGATTAAAAGTCGTGGTACCTCCCACTCGACCAACACAGCTTTCTTATTGACAATATATAAAATGGATAAATATATTTTTAAATCCTGAAATTAAACCTAAAAATGGTTTAATACTGATATTAAATCAGCAGGGCTATTTTGTAAAAACATGATTATCATGTTATGATGTTGAATGCAATGCCTAATGTTAGAGAATACCTAATCTGTACACTTTTCATAGTAACTATTCACTGTTTATGCACCTATACCTACGAAGCGTAGATATTGTACGGGAAGTGTAGGTATTGGTGCCTAAACTGTATAAAAAGCATAGGTATTATGGCATTCAGTACCAATAAATATTGGTACGAATATCATAACATGATAATCATGTTTTTACAAAATAACCCTGTAGATGGGCATTGTTCTCAATTATTTTTTTTCTAGAAAAGCACCGATTATAGACAGATGCAGGAATAATCTTTTCGGTTGCCTAAATTACTTAGAAGGCCAAATAAAAAATAATTTAAACTTACCTCTGAATGCAACTCCTAAAAATTCGTAATTTCTTTCAAAAGACAATGTTTTGTTTTCACAGTCAAGAATAACTCTTATCCGCTCACCAACCTATAAAGATAAAATTATTTAAAAATGTAAGATATTTAGGTAAATAGATTGTTGATTATACTAATTATAATAACTACTCATAACTTTTGTAAATGACCAACTAATCAACAAATCCACCATTTTGTAGAGATAACATAATCAGTACTTAAGAGGCTCCCAGTCGCTGATTGCTCTTTTTCGAAACGAAAAAAGAAATACTTCTGAACAAGCCACATCTCCTATTTTTATAAGTATATTACTTCAGGTTCCTACATAGATTTCTATTAAGCTGAAAACATAATAGCAGAAACTTTTCATGATAAAGATATTATTTCAAAATGAAGCGTTTTAGAATTTATGATCGAAATATTATATATACCTACTATTAAAATCAACTTGTGATTTATTGTTAAAGATAGGTAATATGTAGATCTAGAATTCTATTAGAATAGATTTTTGATAAGTAATTATACATAATTTATATCATTAATTTATTCGAAAAGCTAAGGTGGACCACGCTCCGACGTGTGTTTGTCGTCATTGCAGCGGTCGGTAGGATTATTTATTGAAGTGATAAAAGATGGGTACATCTTTATTCACATATACTCTACATTATGAAATAGGAGATGTGGCTTGTTCACAAGTATTTATTTTTTCGTTTCGAACAAAAACAATCGTCGACTGGGAGCGCCTTAACAAAGCTTAACTTACTTGATATTTTGGACAGTTATTTAGGCGAGGATAGTGTCCTTGCGTTTCTCCATTATGCAATAAGTGATTATCAACTAAATTCCATCCCCAACTCTGTTGGTCAGATCCCAGGAGACCAACATATCCCTGACATTGAAGTGAAGCTTCTTTTGTAGAAATGCCAACTACCGCTACAGTTCCTAAGGGACCCTCCCAGATCACTTCCCAGCAATGACGCCCGTATCGAAAACCAATTTTTCCTCTGCAGGCATCAGTGCTTTGTGCAACTGGGTTCCTAGAAAATAGAAACGAATAATGAATTGTTAAAAGTATAATAAAAGATAATAACTATAATATAACTATAATATAAATATAATAACTATAATAAAAAGCTAATAACTAATACAAGTTAGGTTATTGTTGATGACATCATCATTAAAAACTGGTTTTGAGCTAGTACGGATTACTTCCTACTTGATGAACATCAATGAATTCAGTCTATGAATGTACCAAAGTACAATGGTTTCAGAATCCACACCAAAGCACTGTTACAATGAAGGTACCTTTATCAAGTTATCAGCATTTATTCATATCTAAAAACACAGCATACCAATATTTTGAAAGTTACCTGTGCAGTGTAAATCCATTTGGTTTGATGTAAACGTTTCTTGAACAATCATGAGAGTTCCAGGCGTGGTGGAAAGCTCTGAGTTTTGTCTTATATGTACGAACAGAAGATATTAAATCAGACTTTATAACTTCTTCAGCTAATCTCTTCATGCAGTGGAATCTCCAAACATCGTTATTCTCGTCAGTAAGTATTCTATACCAAGTCTTGCATACCACTGCACAGTTGCGGAGATCACTCAGTTCAAGATATGAAAATATATTTTCTAAAACATGGTCAGGAGCTAGTTCGGCTATAACATATCTTTTGTACGCATGAATATCGTTCATTTTGTTAATCATTGAATTTTTTGCATTGGCGGCTATATTTGCCAAAGAACTACAATCCTTGCATGGGTGGATATATACACAATTTGTTGTTATAAATTAAAACTAATTGTAACTGATAACACGACACAACACATTTCGCCAATGTAAAACTGTAATTAAAAATAGTCGGCTTCGGCTATTTACACGTGCAAGAGCTGTCAAGTCTATGTTCTGTTAGTCTTTGCTTAGCTGATTGTCTATGGTTTACTCCACCCGTGACCGTGAATGAAGCTAAATAGACTAGATTAAAATTTACATATCTAGATACATCTTGGATCTTCTACAATACAACTTGGATTCTTGATCTTGGCATTAAAAAATTAAAGAACCATTGAGTTGAGAACGAATGTTTATTGACGAATGACAGGTGTCATGTCAGTGTCGACACGGCAGATGACAGAAAGAAAGGTGTTTATTTTATTTGCATTGAATTGCATTGCATGCGACTGCGTGTTCGTGCGTGCCTGCAAAGAGCATATAAGTCAGAGTCGGCACTCCCTAACTAGCTGTTGTCAAGGTTTTGTATGGACTTTGCTACACCTTACGAAAAGGAAAAAGCGTACTACCAACATGTTATCATGAAATAACAAATTAATAGTGAGGTGCCTTACTATCGTACATATATCGATAAATTAAATTTTAAAAAAAAATTGGGTTACTTCATAATTTTAAAAAATATTCTATTTTATTTGGAAATCAAAAGCAAGCGGTAATCTAAACTTAGTATGTCACCAAAATGTATAGTTATTAGCGAAATTTAAACAAAATTATCAATCCACAAAAAACTTTTCTCCCGATGACAGTACATGCAGATTACAGCTTACTTTTTTTAAATAAAATGCTTGTTTTTTTTCTGTTTTTGGGACGAGATAAAACCGATTTTATTAAAAAAAAAATCTGTTGTGAGACATTTTTACATGTGATTGAGCACAATTCATTCAAAACTGGAAGACCCAGTCAACAACCCAATTCCAGTACTTTGGAGGCTGCAACAAAGAAATAAACTTTTATAAAATAATTCATAGTCTAAAAAATAGTACTGCAATAATATCAAAGAAAATGTTACTGACAATTTAATGAATTTGCTGTACTTTGTACTAGTGAAATTTTACATGTGATTGAGCATAATTCATTCATTCAAAACTGGAAGACCCAATTGAAATTTTACATGTGATTGAGCACAATTCATTCAAAACTGGAAGACCCAGTCAACAACCCAATTCCAGTACTTTGGAGGCTGCAACAAAGAAATAAACTTTTATAAAATAATTCAGTCTAAAAAATAGTACTGCATTAATATCAAAGACAATGTTACTGACAATTTAATGATTTTGCTGTACTTTGTGCTTGTGCAATTTTACATGTGATTGAGCACAATTCATTCAAAACTGGAAGACCCAATTGAAATTGTACATTTGTGATTGAGCAAAATTCATTTAAAACTGGAAGACCCAATTCCAGTACTTTGGTGGCTGCAACAAAGAAATAAACTTTTATAAAATAATTCATAGTCTAATAACTTTTTACCTTTTTATACCCTTTTTAACCTTTTAAACCCTTTTTAACCTTTTTAACCCTTTTTATAGAAGTTTCACTTCAAAAAATATAACATAAAAAAACAAAATCATGCAAAACCATTCAAATTTACTCTTTCTATGTAAGTACCTAGTATTTAGAATGGTTATTACGGTTAACGGTGAACCAGCTGATTCATCGACAAAAATATCGATTTAAATTTACCACACTATTACCGGCATTTACTGCAATAATAAAATGCAGTTTTCAGAAACGAACAAGTTGTTTTGAACAACTGCAATAATCAAACATAATTATCCATGCATTTTATAAGATAATAGGTCAACTTTTTACCTTTCAGGCTCCAATGGGAATTAGGCTAGAAATATTCCCGATGTGCTCTTCCTAAACCTTCTCACTCCACAAACTTCGCACTTCCTCAAAGTTTTGCCTCCCATATCTTTTATATTACGCAACACTTTGTTACGCAAACGTACACGTAGTAATTAAATTAAGCTATTTGTATTATGTACACCTAAATATGACGAAATCATAACCTCTAAAGAATTGCAAGGCCCAGAATCTCTCTCGTACCGCCCGGAGCGGGCCTCGTAATTCTTTACGAGGCCCGCGCACTCAAGCCAATTGAATAACATATTCTGTTCACTGTATTTCTGTGTTTTTTTAATAAAAACACATTAATTATAAAAATATTTAGAAACCTTCGGCAAAACTTGATCAAAACAAAAAACTGACATTTATTACCAACATTACAAAGATATTGGTTTGACGTAAAATACGACTAAAATAAAATTATTATTGTAGTTAGGTACTTCGGTGCTACGTTAATACTTTTTATTTTTGTAGTATTATGTTTTTTATCTGAGTGTTGGCAGAAAGTCAGTATAAAACTTTATTTGTCCCTATTCCTAGTGACGACAGCCTGCGTGCCTGTTGTATTGATTTTGTTTGTTGTGATAATAATTAACACTTAAATTCAACAAATTATGCCTGGAATCGAAAGTACTCTGAGCGATGAAGACTTTATTATTGCGAAAGCGAAAGATGCTCACAAAGTTAATATTCACTCTGCAAAAGCGTGGATGTTGACAGCAAAAACTTTATTTCCTACTAATTTCAAAATACAATTTGAAGCATATTTGATGGAAAAACAATCTGGAAACGTTCAAGAAGCGGCTGAATGCTTTAGTTCCTTGATGTTATCGAGACAAAATATCATCGCATTGCTGCCAGAAATATCGGCAATTGCTAATGCGCTTCGATCTGCAGAAGGTAGTTTTCTTAGTCAGATGTTTGATCACATATCTCCTGATATTCAACTTAACATTCTGAAGACTAGTGTCGAAAACAGTGATGATATGATGGAACACTGCAAATTGCTTGTTTTATTGCTCAGAAAATTTCCCCAACTGGGAGTGGATAGTTTAGTGAAGACATTGATCAACACAGACAAGTTTTTCTATGACAATAGATATGCACGTTTATTAGTTGTTGAAACCTTGCCTCTGTTGAGCAGCTTAGAATCCCCGAGACTGCTTCAGCGATTGTTAATCAAAGCCATTGATTTCTACAACTCCTATGCTTATGATGAGACGGACCATGAAATAACAGATCCCTGGCAAAGATTACATGGAGTTTTGGATCTGTTGGGTAAACAACTTGGCTGGGATTCTTTCCTTATCAACTACAGCAACAGTTTAAACAAAGAAGCATATTTTCAAAAGCTATTGTCTCTTCGGAACTATGAAGACTGTAGGCAGTTGTTATATTGCGGTATTACATTTTTTTTAAAGTCACTTTATGAATTTAAGTCTTTAAAAGGAAACCATATTCTTATCGAGGCTCTATCAGATGCAGACCTTCCACCATCTAAAAGAAGAAAAGGTGATGTTGAAGTCACTGGAATGTCATCAAATCAATTCCAAATAGCTGCAAACATCTGGGAACTGTTGCATAGTAATGATGTTATAATAAGAGAATTTAACAAACTTTGCAATCAACTACAAGTCAAGCCCTGGGCAGAAACATTTACTGATGAAATGGCTCTGTTTAGAGGAAGATATGATGATGTTACACAATCCGGTTTAGAAAATGGGCTTGCTAATAGCATTGTGAGAGTATCTATTAGTTATAACCAAAAGAGATATTTAGCTTGCATCGAGAACATTCTGGCAGCCCTGCCACATTTACCAGCTGCTGAAGGGGTTTTAGATGGAGAGCTAATAATTGGTGGTAAACACAGGCATTTGCATTTCCTACCTTTGACTAAAGTTGCAATTATGCATTACTTTTGTACTTTGCTTATAAGAATATTACTTAGCACAGGAAATACTTCAGATTTAACGTACGGCCATATTTTAGTATTGATGCAACTGGGCTGGCCTCAGGAAGAATCTGTTTTCATTCACATTCTGGACATTATTAGACAGAAGAGTGTATTTCACTACCATCTGTTTTCTACATACATAATTCACATTGATATATTGGAGGAGCTAAGTTTCATGTGGAATGAACATGATAACAATGTAGTATTAGATATTCTACCCAATGCTCAACAACACTTGGGACAGCGGAGGATTGGTACTCGAGGGGCTGACAAAGGGGTTAAAGAGGATTTTAAACAAGCAATGAAAACTCAACTAACTAGGAGCAACGACTCTATTCTAAACCTAATGATACAATTTATAACTGCAGAAAGGGCTTATTTCCTTCAAATTCTGTGAATAGTGTTTATTTTATTGTAAATAAAATAGTGCTGTTTCAAAATACCTCCATAACTACTGTATAAATGTATACATTAAAAGAAGAAATACAATATAAAAAGTTAAAACTTAATTTGTTTAATTTTTTAATAAGTAAGTATTTATGTAATGAAAATATCTGAATCATAAAATTAAATATCTAAATAAAAAAAGTGTTATTATCATGCACTGCCTTCATAAGACCCTGATGCAAGCAAAAGATTGCGCCTAGTGAAATGCAAGCCTTTTATTGGCGAATTTTTCGTTGCAAACGAACGCAACAAGAATTTGTCTTCTTTTTGAGTAGTTGAACCAAACCCTTCTTCGTTGGCAGCCTCATCAGTTATTGCTGTAAAGTCCCACAGTTTTATAGTGCAGTCCAATGAACCTAAAAGTAAAAGTCAGTTAATATTTCTACATGTGCATTAGTTTTGGATTCAGGACCTAATAAAAGTGTAGGGTAACTTATGTCTAAATTAAAAAAAAAACATTGAACACGTAGTTTTGTTCCAAATAGAACTCTCTTAGGACTACTATCATGTGGCGGCAATTTACAGAAATAAAACATAAATTAATGACGAATTTGGTTTCCAGTCATTTGAACGAAAAGGGCTTCACACACGGCAGCTATAATGTATACATCCCGGGATGTATAGCTTTAAATTATGTTAATCTATCACACACACAACAGGTAATGTAATGTATCTTTCCCTTCATTCCACATTATACGGAAATTTATTAAGATTTATCGAAAAAAATATAAATTTTCATATCACTCTGTATCATATGATATGAAGATGTAAAAATGTAGCTGTCGTGTGTGGTCTCCTGACGATTTCTATAGAAAGATTAATGAGATGTAATGACATCATTTACATTATTGCTGCTGTGTGTGAAGCCCTTTAGGTATAAAAAAAATACTTGTAAAAAATGCAGCTTGTTTAAAATTTGATAAGTAAATAAATTGGTCTAAGGCTTGGATTCTAAGCTATATCTTTTACGGTTTTAAACGCGATATGCTCACCAGAGGCGAGCACGGTGCCGTCACGGCTGATGGCCAGTGCGTGCGCAGGCGCAGAGTGAGCTGGGGGAAGTGTGGCACACGGTACACCAGAAGCGATGTCCCACACAACAAGCTCTCCGCTGCCGCCACCGGACGCCAGCCATCGCCCGCACACGGAGAAACAAAGCGTGTACACCGACGACTAAAAAGTCATAATAATTGAATTGAAATAAATATATAGGATCACAACTGTAATCCCTAAAGTAAATAAAGATATGAATTAGTAAATAAGAATAGCAAGTGTAAAAATGAACTAGAAAATAAGAGAAATCATGTTAGAAAGTAAGAAGAAGAAAAATGAAATAAAGCCTTACCACCCCCTTCGATAGATCCCAAGTAGGAGAAAGTAGAACAAGAGAAACAGAATAAAAGTGGAAAACTAGTTAGAAGGAACGAGATAATGAGAGGAATATAAATAGACAAGATATATAGGATAAACTGTAATCCCCAAGTACGGTAGACATTCTACCGTAAGTCTAATCTATGATCTCCAGACGCTCAGATCCTTGAAGATGTCTAAAGGGGATATTCAGAAGAACGTCAGATAAATACTCTATTCGATGTTGTTTAAAAATCGTCGTTTAATTATAATTATTTATGTTTAAACCATTTATTTGAAAATTAAAATGTTGTTAAAATTGCTACAACTAGCGCTCTCACCCAATATACGTTTTTTTTTGTAAATCATTTGGTTTGTCATTATTACTTTCAGTTTGTTTACATACCTTGTGGCCTGTCATGAGGCGAACTTGCACCCCAGTCAAACAGTCCCACAGCCTAACGGTGCGGTCGCTAGAGCCGGTGGCAATGTAGTTAGAGTTCGGATGAAACTGGACACACTGGAACAATGTAGTAGGTAGGTTTCGTACATAGATACTAGTAACTAAAAAGGCCCGGTGTATAGTGTAAAAAGACACAGGGTCTATGAAGACATCTCCCGAATACATAACTATAATAATAAGCATGCGAGCGAAGCTACTGGCAAAAGCTAGTCCTACTAATATTATACATGCGAAAGTTTGTGAGTGGGTGTGTGTGTGTTTGTTACTCTTTCACGCAAAAACTACTTAACGGATTTAGATAAAACTTTACAGTAATAAAGCTTATACATCAGAATAATACATACGCTACTATCCAGGTACCAAGCGGACGAAGCTGCTGGTGGAAGCTAGTATGTAAATAAAGCTAACGATATACACTATGCCTGAACTAGGAAGAACCTGTATGTCTGAGAAAGTAAACTTACGTCGACATCCGAGAGATGTCCCGAGAATATCCTCAGCGGTTGGTGATGGTCGGTCGTCCAGAGGCGTGCGGTGCGGTCGTGCCCGGAGGTCGCGAAGTAGTGGCCGTGCGGGGACCAACGCACGTCCCACACGGGAAAGCCGTGCCCGCGGAACACGACTAGACACGTCCAACATTGCAGCGACCACAGACGCACTGTAACAATAAGATTATTGTTCAAATCAAGCAAAATATGTGTGATTCAACACGGCGAAGAAACCAGCTTCATAGGTACGCGTCGATGGGCTTGCGTGTGGAATGCTAGTAACTGCAAGAAGTGGGTATGCGCTAAATATAATGTTTGAAGGTGCCTCTGACTTTTAGACATATCTAAGGATCTGAGAGCCTGGAGATCTGAGAGGATGTCTACCGTACTTGGGGATTACAGTCGTGATGATTTAATTTTTTTTAAACTATTTACCTCTAATACTTTATCTATGTGATAGCGAAAATCTCAGTAAAAACGGACGAGCCGTTACCGAGAAATCGTAGTACATAAATGGAAAATAAGCATAGCGTACCGCTGAGAACTTTATCTTATTTTTGAATACGATTAAAAAATATTAAATACCTGTACAATCTTCAGAGCAAGAGAGCAGCATCGTTTTAAAGGGATCAAATCCTACTCTATAAACTGGTCCCGAGTGTCCAAACAGAGTGCGAAACGTATCTCTGTCTCGCTCTTCCATCATCCTGACCAAAACGTCACCTGTTTAAAGTCACAGAATGTTAAACATTAAAATAAATATACACAGGAAGACAGGGGTTACAAGTATTAAAGTGACTGAACAAAATATTTCTTTCTGGGGTGTCTTGAAAACTCTCGACGCCCAGTTGACAGTTTTATTTTATGTATAGTAAACGTTTTACCTGCTTCTCTGTCAATATCTTGTAACTTTTCAGCAGACTTCATTCCTCGTAATTTTATAGGCGTCAGAGTCCAAACCTGAGGATAAAATTAATAAAATCATTTGAATCCTTCAAATCTCTGTTTTATTTATTTTATTTTGACTCTCTGTAAGCATGCTAATTTCTAAATATGTTACTTTAAAATATTAAAAACTAAAAACAGATTCACTTCTTCTAATACTTTAAATTAGAAATTTTGAAAAATTGTTCAATGTTCAAAGTTTTTATTGCTTTCATTTGTACATTAAGGTCTTATAGGCATTTAATTAAGTATGGTATCAACATTAGCCCGGGTAGGGCATTGCAAAAAATCACTTAGCCTATAAAATTATAAAATTTAACATAATAAAATAAAATTCGAAAACTAAAAAATATTGTTGTTAGTTGTAGCATAGCTTATGTCTTAATAACTTTACACAAACTGAAAGTTTGCTGTACTGTATCACCATAATCCTTTGGAATCGAAACATTTAAAAGGATATAAACGGGACCCTATTCTTTCCTACTTCGCTGTCCGTCCTGTCTGTCATAGGACTGTATCTCATGAAATTTTCACAGATGAATTACTGTTGCCGCTATAACAACAATTACTAAAAAACCAGCCAAGTGCGTGTCGGGTCACGCGCAATGTAAGGTTTCGTAGTTTACACAGCTAAAAACGTTATAATATGTAATTTACAATGGTGTTTGTACTAAAAAAAATATTTCTTCTTCAAGTACATTTTATAAGTTGGTTATTACGTCTATTACTCGAAAACTTGTATCGCCTGCTTAGCTGTGATAGTTTTCCTTTTAAATTCGGTATATGTACTACTACCGTGATTTTTTTCACGCCTCTAAACCCAATAGTTTAGATTTTAGAGGGGGACGACTCTCGTGTCTAACAAAAATTGGCACTTTAAAGCTTAATATTTCACAAACGGCTCTCTTAATCGAAAAGTTGTTTTTACAAACCCTCCATACTTTTTAAAGACCAATCACAATTAAAGGTACGCGAGAAAAAAAAAATAACATCCCCACTTTAGGTATAGGGGAGGTACTTACCCTAAAAAAAATGTTTTTAAAGATTTTATTCTTCGAGTTTGTTGACATTATTACTCTTAATATGTAGATACATGCCAAATTACAGCTTTCTAGCACTGTACTAGCGTCTCTAAGCTAAGCTGCGGACAGACGGACGGACATGGCGAAACTATAAGGGTTTCTTGTCTTGTAGACTACGAAACCCTAAAAAAATAATAAAATAAATATTTAACTGGGGCTCCCATACAACAAAAGTGTTAACTATAGATTTGACCGTGTCAAAATCTATAGTTATGTCTACTAATCACGATAGTTTGAAAAATAACAAACGTGTTTTTTTATAGATAATGGTACGGAACCTTTCGTGCGCGAGTCCGACTCGCACTTGGTCGTTTTTTTTTGTATAGCTTTTAGTTTTTAAGAAAATAAAATAAATAAATAATGGTACTTTAGATAATCATACCTTTATAATAGAATTGCTGAATCCAACAGCCATGAGTGTGGAATCATCGCATATGTCTGTGCAGAGCGCACTGTTTCCACTGTTTAGGAGAGTGTAGAAACATATTGAAGGCAGACTATCTGGACCTAAAGCGACACGCTTTGACGCTTCTCTTATAGCTTTTCCTTTTTCCAGCTTGTCCGTCTCCTTCCTTAGAGAGAATAGAAAAGAAAATAATTATCTAAACTAATATTATAAATGCGTAAGTAACTCTGTCTGTTTTTAATGTTGTACATACTTGAGTAGTAGGTACTTTTAATTATTATTCATGTTTGAGCCTTCACCTTGTTCGATTGGCACCACACTGGAGCTCTACAAAGCATTAAGGAAAGGATCATTAAAAAAAAGGTAGACCCCAAGCCTTGTTTGTTGCCTGTTTCTTCTAGTTCTAGGCTTGGTCGCGTGGAATCGGCGTAGCTTCACCTAGTTCGTAGATGATCCTTGTGATTTTATTGAAATAAATGATTTTTGAATTTGAATTTGTCTGTCTGTGACGTTATCACGACCAAACTGCATGGCAGATTGTGATGAAACTTCACAGAGAGATATAGTTTAAAGTCTTGGGACGGACATAGGTTACTTATGTTTTTTTTTTTTAGGTATTTCAATGTTATAAAGAAAGTAAAGTACTAAAGTCAATAGATTTTCTGAATAAACAAAACATAATATTTAAAATGAAATGCAGATCTCAGGAATTGTGAGACTATTGTTTAAGTAAGTATTCGACAACTTACAATTCTGGCAATGGAATTCTGTCATTCGGTGGCGCATTCGGGTCAGACTTAGGTTTTTTCATGAAGATATTGTCTTTCTTGGCCTTTTTCTTCTTCGGTTTGTCAGGAGTTTCTTCCACTTCTTCTTCATCTTCAACGGGGGTAGGCAGCACTTGGATATCAGGCTCCTTTAATAGGCCATAGTACACCTTTGCTCGGGTTTCTAAGGTTTTATAATATAAAAATTAGTTTAACAGTGCTTTTTGCTTAGTTTGTTGGAATGTTCAGAGTATTTTAGTAAACATAGTGTCAGATGTAGTGTTTTTTGGATTAACTTATCATTTGCCAAATGCCCCATGAAATAAGATAAAAAAGACAATGGTGTTGATTCTGTTAAACCGATCATTAATTAGAATTTCCTAAAAAAAATAAACATTTTCGCTATTATTCCTTCCTTACGTTAAAGTTTAAATTAGCCTACGTTGGCGATTCTTTCCTTTCTAACATTTCGGAATCCTAAAACAAGATCTCTCATTTATGTTAAAAATTTGTGTAACCTCAGGATGACAGTACTAAAACGTAGGCTAGTTTTAAGTAATTTAACGGTTTTTTTACGATAATTTAGTAATGTTGAGTAAAGTGAAATTTTGATTTTTCTTATTTCGATATGTCCTAAAAAAAAACTAAAATATTCTAAATTTAAGAATTCTTCCGTTTTGAGGTAACTCTAATTTACTTTAAAACAAAAGAAGTGCGAAATTGTTTTAATTTTTTTTTAGGAAATTCTAATTTTATAACAGGGCCAACAGAATCAACACCATTGATATTGTTAGTATAAATATTTATAAGTACAGATTTTTAGATCATTGTAAAAAGGTGTATATGAATTTGAAGACTTTTACCATTTCTTGTGGCTTCACCAAGTAATCCCCCTGCAGTGGACCGTACTTGTGCCTGTGTGCGGCCTGGTCCATCATGGACTTCCAACTGTACATGATTGTTGATGATATTTATTATAACAGTAGAACTCTTCTGTTCGTGCAAGTAGCGCTTAAGCTGTGCGGATGTCTCCCTTGACAGCTGAACAACAAATTTATTGGTGCTAAAAATTTAAAAATATATTTTTATTTAGTCATGTTGGCCAAGTGGGTACGAATCCCGGCAACTAGTTAGTATTCTCATAAGCGTGACGGGCTTGCAACCTGTCACGTGTGGAATGCTAACTACTGCAAAATATGGGTATTGTGCCAAAAGTAATGTTTGTACGTGTCTCTAACTACCTTTACACATCTTCAAGGATCTAAGCCCCTTGAGATCTGAGAGTATGTCTACGGTACTTGGTGATTAAAGTTGTGATACTATTTATTTTATTTTTATTTACAAGCTTTTACTATTCAAATAATAATATGTAGTTCTTATTATTTACCTGAAGTCCAGAAGTCCAGAAATTTTACAACGACATTAAAGAAGCACACAACATAGCTGACAACAAAGTAATCGTAATGGGCGACTTTAATGCAAAAATAGGACATCCAAAGAAGGAAGAAAAGATTATCATGGGCAACTACGGCTACGGAGAACGCAACGAACGAGGAGAAGAATTAATTGACTATGCACTAGAATACAACCTATCTATAATGAACACTTTCTTCAAGAAAAGGCCAAACAGAAAATGGACGTGGATATCACCAGATCAGAAATCAAGGAATGAAATAGACTTTATAATGACCAATAATCCTAAAATGATTACAAACTACGAAGTACTGAGCAATGTGATGTTCCCTTCTGACCACAGATTACTGAGAGCAACCTTCGTCTTGAATCACCCTATAAAAAGCAGAAAAAACTTTACTTCACTGCCGAGAACTATCAAGTCCGAAGAAGAGGCACAAAACTACCTCAGATGCTTGACAAGGAAATTAGAAAGTATATCAGAAGAATCAAATGTTCAGGAATATTACAACAAAATAGAGGAATCAATACAAAACAGCATAAAACAAAGAACCAAGTCGCAACACAAAAAAACTAACAAAATCTTCAGTGAAAATACAATACGACTAATCAAAGAACGTACCGAACTAATGTTTACAAAGAAAAAAGACCCTGGAATGAAAAAGAAGCTTAGCAACCTGTTTAAAGAAACAAGGAACTCTATTAAAAAAGACTACAGCAAACATAGACATGAAATAATAACAAGAAATTTAAGAAAATATAGAAGCACCAAAAGAGCCATAAAGGAACTAAGTCTAAGCAAATCATGGATACAAAAACTAGAAAGCAACAAAGAAGAAACAAAGTCAAGAAAAAACGTAATAGACCACACAACCAAATTTTACAAGGAATTATATAGTAAAAATGAAAACAATATAGTAGAAGTTATAGACGTGACGTTCAACACAAGCTCAACAGCGAAGCCAATTGAAGAAAGAGAAGTATTTGAACATATAAGACAGCTAAAAGCCGAAAAAAGCCCTGGCCCAGACGGTTTGTCTAATGAAACCCTTAAACTAGGTGCACCAATTCTACTTCACCACCTAACTCACTTATTCAATATGATACTAGACTCAGAAACTGTACCAGAACAATGGTGTACATCAGACATCATACTGCTCTATAAAAAAGGCAATCCTATGGACATCGGAAACTACAGACCAATTAGTCTACTGGCGAACATCTACAAACTCTTTTCTTCAATACTATTAAATAGAATAGCTGAAACAATAGATGAATCACAATCGAAGGAGCAGGCTGGATTCAGGGCAGGTTTCAGCACAACCGACCACATTCAAACATTGGACCAAATTATGGAAAAATATAAAGAATTCAACAGAAACCTATATGTCGCCTTCATCGACTACAGCAAGGCATTTGATAGCATCAGCCACAGCGCAATATGGAACGCCCTATCACAGCTAAATGTTGAACAAAAATACATCAACATCATAAAAAACATATACGCAAAAAGTACGAGTCGAGTAAAACTAGAAACAAAAGGCGACGAAATAAAAATCGAGAGAGGGGTCCGACAGGGCGATCCCCTATCACCCAAAATCTTTATTGCTGTCCTAGAATGCATATTCCGAAATCTTAACTGGGAAAGTAAGGGCATAAGCCTAGAAGGCTGCAATCTCAATCATTTACGTTTTGCGGATGACATAGTCCTAGTGGCCGAAACTGCCAAAGAACTTGAGGAGCTTATACGACAATTAAACAATGAAAGCACAAAGGTTGGCCTACATATGAACGCCTCAAAAACAAAAATCATGACCAACAGCCACCAAGCACCAATCAGGATAGAAGGAAAAAATATAGACTATGTCAAACAATACATATACTTGGGAAAGCAAATGTCATTTTCAAAGTCGAACAATGAGGAAGAGGTAGAGAGACGAGTAGGCTTAACATGGAGAAGATTCTGGTCACTGAAAGAAATCCTGAAAGGTAACTATAACATAAACCTTAAAAAGATAGTTCTTGATACGTGCCTTCTGCCCAGCTTGCTCTATGGCTGTCAAACGTGGACCCTCACAGACAAAATAAAAAGGAAAATAAGAACCACCCAAAGAGCCATGGAAAGAAGCATTCTTAAAATAAAAAAAAGTACAAAAAATAAGAAGTGAAAACATAAGAGAGCAGACCAAAGTTCAAGATGCACTTACCAAGGCCCTTAAACTAAAATGGAAATGGGCTGGACATGTGGCACGCTACAAAGACAAAAGATGGACACTAATAGCAACCAGGTGGAGAGGTCCCACAGGGAAAAGAAATGTAGGAAGACCGTTTAAGAGATGGACGACATAGTTGAAACAGCAGGGAAAGACTGGCTGCTCAAGGCAAAGGACAGAGGAAAATGGGACAAGCTGGAGGAGGCCTTCACCCTAAGAGGGGTCCAACTTAAAGATTGACTTGACTAACATTACTAACAACTAGCCTATAAAAAGACCACTAACAATCTTACTAACGACATTTGGATTGTAAAATAAGTGAACAAGTTGGAAATAAAGGGCTTTATTATTATTATTTATTATTATTATTATTATTATTTACCTGTATATCTCAGCAAGTTCATTTCCCTTTATCTGATCCTTATTTTTTACAATAGAGAGTTTATTAAGATCTTCTTGGCAGTAGTCTTCCTGCTCGGGACCAAATTTTTCTATGAAATTGTGAGCATGTTCAAGGTGGTCATACAGTATCATACTCAAGTACATATGGACAAAGACTGGGTACAATAGAGTTGATAGTTCATGCTGAAAAATATAAAGGTATGTTGTAGGTGTTGGTTAGAACTTTTGCTGAAGCTCCTTTTTAGGGTTCCAAAGGGTAAAAACGGGACCCTATTACTAATACTTCGCTGTCCGTCCGTCCGTCTGTCTGTCACAAGGGAATTTTTCACAGATTATGTATTTCTATTGCCGATATAACAATAAATACTAAAAACTAAATAAAATAAATATTTAAGTTTTCCCATACAACAAAAGTGATATTTTGCCGTTTTTTATAGATAATTGTAACCCTTTGTGCATGAGTCTGACTCGCACTTGGCTGGTTTTTTTATTTTTGTATGAACTTGGTTAGTAGGTACTTTTAATTATTATTCTTGTTTGAGCCTTCACCTTTGTTTTTTAGCTCCTGCTCTACATAGCTTTAAGGAAAGGATCATTAAAAATAATTATAGGCCCCAAGCTGTGTTTGTTGTCTGATTCATCTAGGCTTGATCGCGAGGAACAGGCGTAGCTTCACCTAGCTCCTAAGACGTTTACTAAGTGATCCTTGTGATTTTATTGAATAAAGTTCTATAATGTGTAGGTACTGCAATAATATGGATAAAGGTCAATAATTCTTGTAATCTGATATTTTATTTTTAAAGATGGAAGACCAGACAAATTTCTTATGAGTTTTTTCTTTCAGTTATTGTTTGGCAAAAGTAAATCTCTTACATCTTTAGATGAACTATACCTTATAAACATCCAAGGAGTTTTCTATGAACTTTTTCAAATTATCATAGGCAAATTCATAACTATGTGGATCACTTTCAGTGTGGTGCGAAGTGAGAATGCTAGCTAATTCTACTTCAGGTAAATCCAAATTTTCATACTCTGCATTGCCAAGGCTAGCTTCTTTCCTCAGAATTTCTTCAGTACCCTGGGAATAATAATAAAGTTGTAGAAGCAATTCAAATGTTAAAATTTAGGAGTGTGTGGTTTGTTTTATTTTACCTTTAGATTATATTTCCTTAGTAATTGCAAAACTGCTAAGAGTGGTGTAGATTTTTCGGCCATTGCAAGTGGTTTTGTGCTCTTACTCTTTTACCAAATATTAAATGTTTGTTGATGAAATTTAACTGTACACCAGCGAGGCTATTTTGTAAAAACATGATTATCAATTATCATTGCTAAGATGTTGAATGCAATACCTAATGTTAGAGAATACCTAATCTGTACACTTTTTATAGACACTATTCACTGCTTATGCACCTATACCTACGCTTCGGCGTAGGTATTGTATTGGAAGCGTAGATATAGCATTCAGTACCAATAAAAATTTGTTTAATATCATAACATGATAATCATGTTTTTACAAAATAGCCCCACTGACCTGACGGCCTGCCTGACGCACCCACAGAAGCAGAACACGCACGCCACGCACATTTTTTTTCTGGCTTCGTTCTTGTTCATTCAAAGTTATGTCGTCGTAATCGTAAGCTCGACCATTCATCCAAATCACAACTTTTACTTGTGTGTAGTGTGGAGTGGACACATCGTATTTATTGATTATGAATTTATGTACCTTCCACCTAATCTTTTCTCATAGCTATGGCTATGGCCATGGCTATCATAAATTTTATAAAATATTTAATACAATTTCGTAGTAACTACTAGAATCTATCGGATATATACATATATATATATATATATATATATATATATATATTGGATATCTCGAAAGTTTCCGAGACACACCACAGAGTTCTTTGTGTGGTGTGGTCATTCACTCACTCTACGTCTTTTTTTTCCCATCTTTGTTTATACTTTATTTATGTTTATACCTACATCCTACCTACATGCATGCTAGCATGCTACTTTGCATGCTACGGACGGACGGACGGACGACGGCACGGACAGTGATTATTTTTTTCACGTCACGGACCAATCGAAAATTGTCTGATTGTCGGCCGCGGCCGGCCTTCTAAGCAAAGTACTCTGTGTTGTCGGCCTTACACTTACTATACAAAGTACTCTTTGTCGTCGACCTTACTCAATATAGGTACTCTGTAGGCTCTAGCCCTAGCCCAACTCCCTTTGCTCCCAACTGCACTAGTCGGTCGACCGACAGCCGCTCGCTGTTGTGCTGACAATCGACTCAAGTACTCTGTGATCGACTCGCTCTCGCTGTCTCGACTGGTCTCGACCTCGAGGGAGCAGTGTTCTCAATACGGCAATTGCCGTAAAATACGGCTTTCAGGGAGTCGATGCATCAAAAATACGGTATACGGATACGGCAGCAAGTTCAGTACCGTATTAAAATATACGGCAATTGACTTGAGTTGAGTCTGATTACTAACTGCTTGACTTGAGAAGTTAGTAATCAGACGAGAAACAATTTTCCATCCATTTTGCCGCTTATGCAAAAGTTGCCACCAGAGATGGGCACTTACCCGGTAAAAATAATTTTTACCCATTCATTCCTATTTATACCCATTTATACCGGGTAAAAATGATTACATCTTTTTTTTTTACTTTTTTGACACTTATCTAATTATGGATCACGATTTTCATATTTTCATTAGTTTAGATCTTTCGAAGATGTCTAGTGGGGGTAGTCAGAGGTACGTCCAAACATTATATTTGGTACATGCCCACATTTTGCAGTAGTTAGCATTCCAAACGTGACAGGTTGCAAGCCCATCGCCGCTTATAAGAATACTAACTGGTTAATACTAATTAATTATGGTGTTTTCTTGTTATTTTTTAATTTGGATTATAATTATTCAGACTTTAGTAAAGAAATAAGAGCGGTCGTTTTTAGGAATTTTAAGTTTAGCGTGGAGACAACAGAATCTCCACCAAATTAAACAAAATTAAACTTAATACAAATTCCATAAAATATTACCGAAATTCTATCTATTTTGATTATTCATATTATGCATGGTTGTGTAGATTGTTTGTCCTGCCTCTTTGACGTGTAATCTATAAAAAACCGGCCAAGTGCGAGTCGGACTCACGCACGAAGGGTACCGTACTATTATCAAAATGGCAAAAAATCACGTTTGTTGTACGGAAGTCCCACTTAAATATTTATTTTATGCTGTTTTTAGAGAAATACATCATCTGTGAAAATTTCAATAGTCTAGCTATCACGGTTCATGAGATACAGCCCTGTGACAGACAGACGGACAGACAGACGGAGAGAGAGACGGACAGACAGACGGACAGAGAGACGGACAGACAGACGGACAGACAGACAGACGGACAGAGAGACAGACGGACAGAGAGACGGACAGACAGACGGACAGACAGACAGACAGACAGACGGACAGACAGACGGATAGACAGTCGGACAGACAGTCGGACAGACAGACGGACAGACAGACCTGCAGACAGACAGACGGACAGACAGACGGACAGACAGACAGACGGACGGACGGACAGATGGGCGATGGGCTTGCAACCTGTCACGTTTGGAATGCTAACTACTGCAAAATGTGGGCATGTACCAAATATAATGTTTGGACGTGCCTCTGACTACCCCCACTAGACATTTTCGAAAGATCTAAACTAATGAAAATATAAAAATCGTGTTCCATAATTAGTTAAGTGTCAAAAAAGTAAAAAAAAAGATACAATCATTTTTACCCGATATAAATTGGGTATAAATAGGAATGAATGGGTAAGAATGACGTCATTTTTACCCGATATAAATTGGGTATAAATAGGAATGAATGGGTAAGAATGACGTCATTCTTACCCATTCATTCCTATTTATACCCAATTTATATCGGGTAAAAATGATTGCATCTTTTTTTTTACTTTTTTGACACTTTCAAGTATACTAACAGGTTTCCTCACGATGTTTTCCTTCACAGTTATAAACACGGGTAACGCGCATATACATTTTTCAAACAGAAATATCCATTGATGCCTGGCCAGGATTCGAACTCGAAATTAATAATATCTACCTAGGTACCTATTTCTAACTACATGAATTCAATAATTCAATTTCAAACTTTTTAGTCGATCATGTGAAGTACCACCTATTTACCGATAGTGGTAAAATAGCGCCACCTGCCAGCGGAATTGCGAATCATTGGTTTACCTCTCAAACCCCGAGCGGTCGCATGAGACCGCGAAAAGTACCTATAATAACGTAGTAACATGAAATGAAACTAGATGGCGCTAGAATGCGAAAATCACGTTTGTTGTCTTAAATATTTATTTTATTCTGATTTTAGTATTTGTTGTTAGAGCAGCAATAGAAATACATAGTCTGTGAAAATTTCAACTGTCTAGCTATCATGGTTCATGAGATACAGCCCTGTGACAGACAGACAGACAGACGGACAGCGAAGTCTTAGTAATAGGGTTCCGATTTTACCCTTTGGGTACGGAACCCTAAAAAATGAACAAAGATCCATATCTCCAAATATAAGTAACAAACACTGATTGTTGCCGGTGTCTGCGAAAGCAATGGCAATCATCGACCTACCTACACTTTAAAGTAGTTAAGCACGGTACATTTGGCCGATCTAAGTAATCGTGAAGATTATCGTACACAAATTCGCAATTCAACCAAACTAAACTGATATTATTTACTGATAAATTATTTTTCACTGAAGATCAGTATCAGATCAGATCGAAGTACACGTAAAGGGTGCGCACGTACGTCTAGTAGAGGTCGTGCGTATTTACTCGACCAGGTTTGCAAACCTGGTATAGGCATAAAAAAATACGTATTACGTATGACGACACAGTTTGAACGCGTATTTTGTACATGAAAGTATTTTTTTATAAACAAATTACCAATCCTAGGGTGGGGGGGGTGCTGGGTGGGTCACAGCACGAGCGCCGGCATTCGCTTGGGGATTGACGGGCTACTTTTGTCCAAAGTACTCGTATCGTACCTACGCTCGACACAAAACAATATATTTAAAAATGTTACCTAAACACTAAGTGCTTATGCTTATATGAAATACTACTTAACTACTGTTTAAGTTATTTTTAGATTACTTATTATAGATTAAACCTCAAAGTACCGATTTAAATAAAATATAAATAATAACCGATATAAATTGGGTATAAATAGGAATGAATGGGTAAGAATGATTGGGTATAAATAGGAATGAATGGGTAAGAATGACGTCATTCTTACCCATTCATTCCTATCTATACCCAATTTATATCGGGTAAAAATTATTGCACCTTTTTTTTTTACTTTTTTGACACTTAACTAATTATGGATCACGCATCAGGCGCAGATGTCTAGTGGGGGTAGTCAGAGGCACGTCCAAACATTATATTTGGTACATGCCCACATTTTGCAGTAGTTAGCATTCCAAACGTGACAGGTTGCAAGCCCATCGCCCATCTGTCTGTCCGTTTGTCCGTCTGTCTTTCTGTCCGTCTGTCCGTCTGTCCGTCTGTCTGTCCGTCTGTCTGTCACAGGGCTGTATCTCATGAACCGTGATAGCTAGACTGTTGAAATTTTCACAGATGATGTGTTTCTCTAAAAACAGCATATAATAAATATTTAAGTGGGACTTCCGTACAACAAACGTAATTTTTTTGCCGTTTTGATAATAGTACGGAACCCTTCGTGCGTGAGTCCGACTCGCACTTGGCCGGTTTTTTATAGATTACACGTCAAAGTGGCAGGACAAACAATCTATACAACCATGCATAATATGAATAATCAAAATAGATAGAATTTCGATATTTTTTTATGGAATTTGTATTAAGTTTAATTTTGTTACGTTGGTGGAGATTCTGTTGTCTCCACGCTAAACCTAAAATTCTTAAAAGCGACCGCTCTTATTTCTTTACTAAAGTCTGAATAATTATAATCCAAATTAAAAAATAACAAGAAAACACCATAATTAATTAGTATTAACCAGTTAGTATTCTTATAAGCGGCGATGGGCTTGCAACCTGTCACGTTTGGAATGCTAACTACTGCAAAATGTGGGCATGTACCAAATATAATGTTTGGACGTGCCTCTGACTACCCCCACTAGACATCTTCGAAAGATCTAAACTAATGAAAATATGAAAATCGTGATCCATAAATAGTTAAGTGTCAAAAAAGTCAAAAAAAAAGATGTAATCATTTTTACCCGGTATAAATGGGTATAAATAGGAATGAATGGGTAAAAATGATTTATACCGGGTAAGTGCCCATCTCTGGTTGCCACGAATCGTCAATAATGCCGACGATCTCCAAAAAAATTGATGATGAATGGAGAAATGTTACCTGTGGTAAATAAACTATCATTATATGAAATTAGCTCTCAGAAAACTGATGAGTTCTGGATTAACATCCGTGAAGTAACTGAACTGAAGGCGTTAGCATCTTTTGCTTGAAATGTATTATGTCTGCCACACTCCAACGCAGACTGCGAGCGGGTCTTCAGCGAGGTCAATAATATAAAAACCAGACTTCGTAACAAACTAATAACAGCAACAATAAATGGAACTCTTTTAGCCAAACAAGCTATACGTAATAATGGAAATTGTACAAAGATGGAAGTGTCAAACGAAATGATTCGTAAAATGAAAGACAAAAAACAGCATGACCTAAGTACGAGTGAATCAGAGGTCTTGGAAGGTATTCAAAACCTATACGGTGAAGAATAAATCTATGTATATATTTAATGTTTCTTTTTAGTTCTTGTTTTTAATAGAAAATAAATAATACGAGCAATACGGTACTTTTTTAAATTTTCCCTAAAAATACGGCAATTTTCGACGTTGTATACGGCAACACCTAATCTGTTAGGAACAACACAACACCATAGAGCATTTATGTGAACAACAAAGAGCATATTATGTGAACAACACTGGAGGCAGTGAGGCAGGTGGCACGGTACTCGCGGTACAAAAGTAGGTACCTAGCTGTTTTAGATACGGTGGTACGGGTTGGTACGGGTGATGGACTGATGGACGGCGTACATACGTAGTACGGCGAATTAGATATATTGCAAAATGAAATAGGAACCAACAAATACATTGATGGTCAGTACAGAATGCAGAAGCAGTTGCATAGAAGAAGAAACAATATGGTAGATGACCATTACTAAATTCTTCTAAAGTTCTTAAAATTTATATTTATTTTTGTATAGGTACATGTATCTGTGTATGTTTATTCTGAGCATTTAGCATAAATCTCTACCTACCACGTAAATGACAATGGAGGTCTCATTGGAAAATAAAATGCTGAAAGCAGTTTCTTCAGGAGATCTGGATACAGTATCACTACTTCTGTCAAAAGGTATGAAACTAGAAACAAATTATAATAATAACATGTCCTTACTGTTTGATAGATATAATGATGTACTTATTGGGATAAAATATAATGTTCATTTTGAATTTGCAGGGGCTAATCCTAATAAGACTACTAGCAGTGGGATGACATGCCTTGGAGAAGCAGCATTGAAGGGGTACACTAATATTGCAATCATGCTTATTGCAGAAAGTACTAATACAGACAAACCTAAGGCCAAAGAGCATGAAGAAAATATCACTTTAGAATCTTTATATGTAGACAGACAAACTATGCTAGAACCATTAACGAAGCTAACCAAGCCTCTCGAGAAAACTCATGAAGGCTCCAGTAGTGATGATAGTAAAGTAGCAGGTAGTGCAGTGCCTATGACACCAACATCTCCACAGACAGAGCTAGAATGGGATGAAGATATAGGAGATGTGGCCTCAACCACTAGTGAAGATGAGTCTGTGACCACCATGTACAAGTCAGTACCTACTATTTATTTAAATTTTTATCATATTTCTTTTTATTAGCTTTACTTTTGGAAACATTGTACATTGCTAGTGAAATAAATACAAGGTGTCCCATAACTCAACGATAACCTGTTACTGGGCGAGAGGCTAAGTTATACCAGTTCTGAAAAAAAAACAGAAAAAACCCTCATTTTTTAAAACAGAGACTGACAACTTATTTATTCATGAAATTTATGTGCCATAATTGATTTATAATGATATATGTTTAATATATTTAAATGCCAGGGCCGTCTCTAGCCTATGTTGCACTGGGGTACGAACCTATTGAAATCTGGACAACAAAAATAGAAATAGGATCACAACTGTAATACCCAAGTAAGGTAGACATCCTCTCAGATCTCCAGGCGCTCAGAGTCTTGAATATGCGGGCATAGTCAGAGGCACAGCCAACATTACATTACTTAGCATTCCATATGTGACAGGTTGTAAACCCATCATCACTTCGACAGGACATTGTTGAAATAGTTTAGTTGAAAAATATTTTTTCAAGACAAGGTTTTGTAAAATCCTCCTTTGAGCTAGAAATCAGAGCTCACCATATCACCTGTCAAATGCTTGACATCTTTCTCATACTTTAGAAGTCTGAAAAGTTTTTACTCAATCAAACTATTTACTAAGGAGGTCTATTGTGAGTGTCCATTGAACAGCTCCAGACTCCATCATCAGATCAGCTCACTGTCACCATATTATTGTATTGTCACGTCACCAGAATTAAAAGTGTATGCAAAATTACAGCTCAATCAAATACCAACAAATGTTAGAAAAATGGTTTGCAAATTTTGATAGTCAAATTAACAACATATGATTTGTGCAAGTTATTTAAAAGCTTGTAATAATTAACGATTGCAGGTGGTATGCTGGTATACTGGAAAGCACAGGAGCTGCAATAGCAGCAGCATCAGATCACACTAGTGGTATCAACCAACAGGATGCCTTTGGGAAGGTTGCTCTTAACTATGCAGTTGACGGAAGTCATGTTGAGATTGTCAAAGCATTAACCAAAACTGGTAACGTGGAATTTGATTAATCTTCCACTTAAATTTTGATCATCTTTAAATCATTGTAAAAAGTATTACAATAATTTAAATATTCATGATTAAAAAAATGTAAATGAAATAGGATTTTAATCATCCATTGATGGTGTTGGTGAAACTTTACAAATCTAAGTCAAAGTTAAAGTAAAAACAACCGGCCAAGTGCGTGTCGGGCCACGCGCATTGTAGGGTTTTGTAATTTACACAGCTAACAACCTTAAATAAGTAATTTTCAATGGTATTTGTACAAAAAAAAATGGATTATTGATGGTAATATGGATGGAAATTCTTCAAGTACATTATACTAAGTTATTCGACTATTACGTCTATTACTCGTAAACTGGTAACGTCTACTTAGCTGTGATAGTTTTGTTTTTAACTTCAGTATTTATTTATGTACTCCTACCGTGATGTGATGTTTTTTCACGCATCCAAACCCAATAGTTTAGCTTCTAGGGGAGTGGGAGACACTCGATTCTAACAAAAATTGGCACTTTAAATCTTAATCGAAAAGTTGTTTTCACAAACCTGCAATACTTTTTAAATACCTATCTAACGATACCCACACCATGGGGTAAGCGAGAAACAAAAAAAACATCCCCACTTTAGGTGTAAGGGAGGCACTCTAAAAAAAATGGTTTTTCAAGATTTTGTTCTACCACTTTGTTGACAATACTAAAATGACATGCTAAATTACAGTTTCCTAGCACTTGAGTTAAGCTGCGGACAGACGGACATGGCGAAACTTTAAGGGTTTCTTGTAGTGTTGAAACCCTAAAAAGCGATAATTCGTTAAAATCACTTGGATCCTTTAGAATCGTTGACAGTTTTAGTTTTGCTTAATGCAATTTATTTGATTAAATGGTAGGATTACAAGAGAAGCATATTTTTTCAGGGTGTACGGTGGATTTTGTTGGAAGTAATGGATGGACTCCACTTCATACATCTGTAGCCAACAATCGGATTGGTGTTGTGAAAGTGCTGGTTGAAGCAGGCAGCAATGTCAACCTGAGGACACCGATAAAGACAACAGCTCTTCACATAGCCGCATGCCACAATGTTGAATTGGTAAAACAAAGAAATATACTCGTAACATCATGAACTGTTACATCCTACAAATATTATAAATCCGAAAGTTTGTGAGGATGTGTGAATGTTTGGATGTTTGGAGCTCAATCACGCCCAATTTACCAAATGGATCTGGATGAAATTTAGAATATACAAAGCCTATGCCCCGGAATAGCATTTCGGCTACTTTTTATCCTATTTGTTACCTCAATTACATCGGATCACCACGGATAATCCGTGGCGTATACTTTGAATATATAACAAAAGCTCACCAAAATAAAAAGTCTAGCATCACAATATTTATTATATAGACACGCGGCAGCGTGTGCGCTAAGTTCCGAGAGAAGCAACACCGGATGTGTTATATTTTTAAATTACCTGAACCTATTTTAGATGAATCGTACCCAACACGCGGGCATACCGCGAATGCACGCTACTGATATTTAGGAATAATATTTTAAATTATAATAATAATTGTATTGGCCGAGTGGGATGTACCTCGACTTTCAATTTGAAGGTCGTGGGATCGAATACGGATTTTTCTGTTCGAAAAATGTATAAGTGCATCAAAAACACGTGCTTACAATGGTGATGGAAAAAATCGTGAGGAAGCCATTTAAGTAATATTCTTATAAGTGGCGATGGGCTTGCAACCTGTCACGTATTGAATGCTAACTACTGCAAAATGTGGGCATGTGCCAAATATAATGTTTGGACGTGTCTCTGACTACCCCCACTAGACATCTTTAAAGGATATAAAAGTCTCGAGATCTGAGAGAATGTCTACCTTACTTGGGGATTATAGTCGTGATCCTTTTTATTTTTTATATAACTTTTTCAGGTCACTCTGATTGTTGATCACGGGGCATCCTTAGATCTTAGAGATGAGAAGGACAGAACTGCGATATTCATTGGAGCTGCGCAGGGGCACAAATCTGTTGTCGAATTACTGATGGAACGTGGAGCTAATATCAACATTGAAGATTCAGATGGTAAGTGCGTTTCTATACTCTCTACTCGAATATACAGTCGTGGTCAACTAATTAGGGACACTCTTTGGTTAAACCGAATTGTGAATTTATTTTTTATTTTCCAACGAGTCTAAACCATATTCCATATCTCTTACATGTAAGTATAATTAGTCATTTATGTGCCCGATTATACAAACAATAACAACTTCTTAAACATTAAACCTCTTTACAGTATAGCTGATAGATTATCGTAGTGCTATTTGTTCAAATAATGCTGGCTGGCCATTTAATTAGGGACACTGAGATATTGCGTTCTATTTTCAAAATTTGAATCTCAATACTTTTTTGCTTCTTCTCTTATTGTTTCGTGGTAGTTTTGGCGGCAATCCCGATATTTATTTTAAGTTTTGAAAAATATTTTGAAGAAAAATGGGTAAAAATAAAAGTTGCGATCCAACACTACGAAATATTATCATGAAGTTTGTTGTCGAGCATGGTTGGCCATACCGAAGGATAGCAGAACATTTAAATTGTTCAAAAACTATGGTATACAATGCAGTGCAACATGTCAGACGCAATAACACAGATTTAAATGTGCCCAGAACAAAAAGATCGAGAAAAACAACTCCGCAAGAAGATAGAATGATAACCAGGTTAGCTAAGAAAGATCCGTTTCTAGGCTCTATTTTAATTAAACACGAAGTGTTTGGGACAGACGAAAGAGCTGGTGTCTCAGCGAGGACCGTTCGACGACGTCTGGTAGAAGCAGGGTTGTTCGGAAGAGTGGCTCGCAAAGTACCGTTGTTGAAGAAAGAACATAGAAATGCTCGTTTGGCGTTTGCACGTAAATATGGACATTGGACCTACGCCCAATGGCAACATGTATTATTCTCTGACGAGACCAAGGTTAATTTGATTTCTTCAGATGGAAGGCAATACGTACGGCGTCCAGTAAAAGCGGAAATGAATCCAAGATTCACAAAAAAGCAGGTGAAACATGGCGGTGGAAACATTAAAATGTGGGGTTCATTTTCTGGACGTGGAGTAGGACCTGTGAGGAAAGTTCAGGGTAACTTAGACCAACATCAATACAAGGCAATATTGGAGGAAACGATGCTTCCCTATGCTGAGGAGCATCTCCCTATTATATGGACGTTTCAGCATGATAACGACCCGAAACATACCGCCCGTTCAGTCAAGTCGTTTCTTACCAGTCAGTCAGTATCGGTGCTAGATTGGCCAGCAAATAGCCCGGACCTTAACCCAATCGAGCACCTTTGGCACGAAATCAAGAAAAAAGTAGCCACTTATCGTACCACAACTTTAGATGAACTTAATGAAGCTTTTTGTGAGGCATGGGCAAACATTCCTGTCGAAACATGCCAGAAACTGATAATGTCTATGCCACATCGGTGTCAAGCGGTAATTACTAACAAAGGTTTTGCTACTGGGTACTGATTTTACACTAACTGTTTACACTGTATATACACAGTCGTGGTCAACTAATTAGGGACATGCAAGATAGTGAAGAACAATAACCGGTTATGTACATACAAATATAAAACCCTATTGATTTCTCAGTAACTATTATTTGCATAATTTGGTCCGATTATTATGCTTTAAATGGCTGTAAATAAAAGAATAAATAAATAGAAAAAAGTATTTAATATCAAAGGTTGAACATCTACAGAATTATACCTTAAAATTGAATTTAAGGTATAATTCTGTAGCTGGACATTTAATTAAGGACAGTAAACTATAATGAAAAATAGAGTTAAACAAAACTAATAATCTGCAGTATTATAATATCTTTAACAGCTCCATTTTATTACGTGTAAAATCAGTACCCAGTAGCAAAACCTTTGTTAGTAATTACCGCTTGACACCGATGTGGCATAGACATTATCAGTTTCTGGCATGTTTCGACAGGAATGTTTGCCCATGCCTCACAAAAAGCTTCATTAAGTTCATCTAAAGTTGTGGTACGATAAGTGGCTACTTTTTTCTTGATTTCGTGCCAAAGGTGCTCGATTGGGTTAAGGTCCGGGCTATTTGCTGGCCAATCTAGCACCGATACTGACTGACTGGTAAGAAACGACTTGACTGAACGGGCGGTATGTTTCGGGTCGTTATCATGCTGAAACGTCCATATAATAGGGAGATGCTCCTCAGCATAGGGAAGCATCGTTTCCTCCAATATTGCCTTGTATTGATGTTGGTCTAAGTTACCCTGAACTTTCCTCACAGGTCCTACTCCACGTCCAGAAAATGAACCCCACATTTTAATGTTTCCACCGCCATGTTTCACCTGCTTTTTTGTGAATCTTGGATTCATTTTCGCTTTTACTGGACGCCGTACGTATTGCCTTCCATCTGAAGAAATCAAATTAACCTTGGTCTCGTCAGAGAATAATACATGTTGCCATTGGGCGTAGGTCCAATGTCCATATTTACGTGCAAACGCCAAACGAGCATTTCTATGTTCTTTCTTCAACAACGGTACTTTGCGAGCCACTCTTCCGAACAACCCTGCTTCTACCAGACGTCGTCGAACGGTCCTCGCTGAGACACCAGCTCTTTCGTCTGTCCCAAACACTTCGTGTTTAATTAAAATAGAGCCTAGAAACGGATCTTTCTTAGCTAACCTGGTTATCATTCTATCTTCTTGCGGAGTTGTTTTTCTCGATCTTTTTGTTCTGGGCACATTTAAATCTGTGTTATTGCGTCTGACATGTTGCACTGCATTGTATACCATAGTTTTTGAACAATTTAAATGTTCTGCTATCCTTCGGTATGGCCAACCATGCTCGACAACAAACTTCATGATAATTTTTCGTAGTGTTGGATCGCAACTTTTATTTTTACCCATTTTTCTTCAAAATATTTTTCAAAACTTAAAATAAATATCGGGATTGCCGCCAAAACTACCACGAAACAATAAGAGAAGAAGCAAAAAAGTATTGAGATTCAAATTTTGAAAATAGAACGCAATATCTCAGTGTCCCTAATTAAATGGCCAGCCAGCATTATTTGAACAAATAGCACTACGATAATCTATCAGCTATACTGTAAAGAGGTTTAATGTTTAAGAAGTTGTTATTGTTTGTATAATCGGGCACATAAATGACTAATTATACTTACATGTAAGAGATATGGAATATGGTTTAGACTCGTTGGAAAATCACTACATAGTATAAAGCAAAGTCGCTTTCCGCTTCCCGCGTCTGTATGTATGTTTGCTTATATCTTTAAAACTACACAACGGATTTTGATGCGGTTTTTTTTAATAGATAGAGTGATTCAGGAGGAAGGTTTAAATGTATTAAACCCGTGCGAAGCCGGGGCGGGTCACTAGTAAAAAATAAATTCACAATTCGGTTTAACCAAAGAGTGTCCCTAATTAGTTGACCACGACTGTATATCAGCGAATGAGCGAGCGAGCATCTGTTCTCACTCGCTCAGAGCACTAAGTGAATACGGCGGAACCTTACTATAGTACGGTCGGCAGATCTTCGCTTACGTGAAGTTAAAGTTGAGCTCGCTCGCTCATACCGTACGTACTAGCACAATCTATAAATTCAGTAAGTTCAAGTTAGAGCAAAAATCGTATAAACTATTAAGCAATCATCATTAAGGCGCTCCCAGTCGACGATTGTTTTTGTTCGAAACGAAAAAATAAATACTTGTGAACAAGCCACATCTCCTATTTTATAATGTATAGTATATGTGAATAAAGATGTACCCATCTTTAATCACTTCGATAAATAATCCTACCGACCGCTGCAATGACGACAAACACACGTCGGAGCGTGGTCCGCCTTATCTTTTCGAATAAATTAATGATATAAATTATGTCTAATTACTTATCAAAAATCTATTCAAATAGAAATCTAGATCTACATATTACCTATCTTTAACAATAAATCACAAGTTGATTTTAATAGTAGGTATATAAAATATTTCGATCATAAATTCTAAAACGTATCATTTTGAAATAATATCTTTATAGTGAAAAGTTTCTGCTATTATGTTTTCAGCTTAATAGAAATCTAGGTAGGAACCTGAAGTAATATACTTATAAAAATAGGAGATGTGGCTTGTTCAGAAGTATTTCTTTTTTCGTTTCGAAAAAGAGCAATCAGCGACTGGGAGCCTCTTAAACATATTTCTTTGAAGTATTAAATTCTGTGTGGGTTTTGTTGTGTTTTTAGGGTTCCGTATGTTAAATATTTATTTTATTCTGTTTTTAGTATTTGTTGTTATAGCGGCAACAGAAATACATCATCTGTGAAAATTTCAACTGTCTAGCTATCACGGTGATTGAGATACAGCCCTGTGACAGACAGACGGACAGCGAAGTCCCGTTTTTTACCCTTTGGGTACGGAACCCTAAAAAGCACTTTCAGTCAATTTTCATTTTTTTCCCTATATTAATCCTAGACTTGATAAAATAAATTAAGAATACCTATTGGTAGAATGCGTATCATTCGGCAATTAATAGGTGTTAGATTTTTTGACAAAATAAATTTCCTATACCGATTTTAGTAGGATTCAACCTTTTTGGTAGTATGCGTTGTTAAGACAACTCAATGTTTTCTGTCTGTAAATTTTGCACAACATTTTTGCGTTTTTTTATTATCTAGGGGTTGTTTTTTGGATTATACCTTGCCCTTTATATTTATTCTATTTTTTATCTACGTACTACAGCAAATTTTATCTCAATTTATTTTGTCATTTAGGCCTAACATACAAACATCCTCACAAACTTTCGCATTTATAATATTACTAGCGACCCGCCCCGGCTTCGCACGGGTAGCATGTTATTATACATATAAACCTTCCTCCTGAATCACTCTATCTATTAAAAAAAACCGCATCAAAATCCGTTGTGTAGTTTTAAAGATATAAGCAAACATACATACAGACATACAGACGCGGGAAGCGGAAAGCGACTTTGCTTTATACTATGTAAAGATTAGGATTCGAAAGTACATACACATCATTAGGTTGTTTGCAGTGAATTATTTGAGAATATTGCTTAAATCATTATTAATTGTTTTAGGCCACACACCATTGTGCAAAGCGGTGTTCTTCAAACATTATGAAACTGTCAAAATGCTTTTGGATGCTGGAGCTCGCATTGCGCACTACCAATGTCTTCTACCCACAGCGATAAGACAAGAAAATGTAAGTATTATGTACAAGCTTCCGTCCGCGGCTTCGCTCGCGTGTAACCTGGATAAAAAGTATCCTATAAGCCAGTGTTCCGCAAAGTGTGTACCGCGGCACACTGCACGGTGGTCCAAGCGCCCTACAAGGGCGGTCATAAATATCTTACTTTATTAAATTTGTTAAATGGGATGTTTTCTGAAGGGTAAATAATAAAAAAATACTTCACTAATGTACATTAATGCTTTATTTACATAATTTAATACATTATGTACAATAAACTGTAAAATATGTACTGTTTAATATATACATTTAAATTGTCAGTATTTGAGATTTATTCTCCCTCGCTCGGAAATACATCTGAATATGATATTAACGCTGGTTATCATTAAATATGTATTCTTTTATATATTATATATATTATGTACAACAAAAGGCAAGAAAACTGAAACTACAATTTACATAATATATTTACAAACGTCATCATAACCACAACTAAGTTAAATAAGTACAACAACTAACCTAATTTGAATTTAAACTTATTTTTTAATAAATCTAAAACCTGCCTTGACATAACGCTCTTTTTCTTACGGGGAAGTTTCCGAAGACCTGTAATGAATGGGTCTGAGCTAAGTAAAAGTCTGTTAAGTAAGTCCGTATTCGTAAGTTCTCGCGACATTTTTCTCGTGTGATCCCGTCTGAAGGCCATATCATTTTTGTTATTAGATTCTGCTGCCTCTTCGGATAATTCCCCGATAGATAATAAAGCATACTGTGCTACTTCAGCACCATGAATGAGGACTTTGTGAACGGAAGCTGGGAGATTCCAGAGCTGGGGGCCACGGATATTCTTGAATTAAAAGTCGCGCGGTTTCCAAAGAATATTCATTAAATTTATCCGAATCAATATTAAAACCCGAGGAAAAGGCTTGTAAAATTGTGGAACAACGTTCAATCAAATCTTTATTTAAGCCAGTTATTTCAGCTGATCAATTTAGACAAATCTGAAAAAACTTTCCTGGGACGTCCGCGTTCTCAAGATGGCCCGGGCTGGTTCGCGTTTTCTTGAATGCACTTCTCATTACCCCTTACTAATTCAACACATTCAATTTCATTTAACCAATCTGAGTACTTATCCAAAAATTTTCATTTACTTCTAGAGACAATTTTCCAAAATCTATCAAGACTTTTACATAAATTGAGTATCTTACTATCTAAGTTCTTAATATCTACATTTTCGACCTCATCCAGTGAAGCTAGAATAGTTTCCAACACGTGTTGATGTTTTTGAGGAACAGTCCCAGTTATGGCAGACCAAATCTCAAAGAAATGCATCCTTGAGAAAGAAGATTTAACCAAAGTACCTGAAAAAAATATATTATTTACTTTCGTAAGTTTCGCAGACCGTTCTACGCCAGAGCCTACGCAGACGTAGAGGCTATATAGCGACTATAGGCGCAAAAGGGCGCAAAAAAACCTTTTAGATTTTCAAAATAGACAGTTCAATCTTTAATATAAGATATATGAGAGAATTCGATTATGGTTGAAATTTTTTGTAGGTCTATGTGAAGTCAACTATAAGATACAAATTTGGTAGAAATACTGTGTGGCGTAGCATGTAAAAATACGTCATAATAAGTAAAATAAAACTTAAAAATATAACTATTTAGTAAAAACATACCTTGATCTTGAAAATCCATGTCACAAACACCACTCAAAAACAATGCAATTCTGAGAATTCACAGTTAAACAAACAGTACCGCTAATGAGTTACTGATAAGGCGCGCGCAACGTAATGATGTGTTCACTTCGGAGGTAGAAAAATAAGTGATAATTAGGTAACATGGGTGACATATTTATACTTTAGGGTAGATTGTTTATCGGTAAATCATTATAGATAATTAAATTGGGGGTAATTGATGATGAAATTTTTGCATTAATGACCTACGGAGGAACCACTGTGCACTGGTGTACCGTGGTCATTAGTTGGTGTGCCTTGGAAAAATAAGGATATCTTATAAACGTATTTTTAACAGCTCTGTCAACTATTACTCCAAATTTAGACCGTCTTTGCTCAATTAAACAGGCTCATGTTTCGCATTAGATACCTTTTCTGCAATTTAAAGTTTAGTTTTGTTGATTAATAAATTTATTATTTCGTTAATTAATAATAAATATTGATTAATATTACTTAAAAACTGATTTTTAATATGTGTACTTACCTCAAAAAAATTCATTTTCCTTATTGTACCTTGGACACAAAATGTTTGCGGAACAATGCTATAAGCTATAATATTACGCATTTATAATAGAAAGAAAGAAAAGAAAGAAAAACGTTTATTCAAACCACCACAATAATATAAAAAGAAAACATAAAAGAAATTAAAAACAGATGTAAATCTAATTACCTTAACTATGTAAAATAAATAAATTATTAATATTACTTAGTTTATCTACATTAAATACTAAAAGCAATAAATGTATCAATTTTAATAAGAATTTGAGCAATATTCTTAATAGAGAGTTGCTAGACAGTGGGAATTTTGACAGATGATGTATTCTTGTTGCAGCTATAACAACAAATACTAATAACACAAATCTAAAATAAATATTTAAGTTGGGCTCCCATACAACAAACAGTTTTTTTTTTTTGCCGTTTTTTTATAGATAATTGTACGGGACCTTTTGTGCGCGATTCCGACTCGCACTTGGCCGGTTTTTATTATTAGTTTTAGTGTCCTGTTTTTGTTATGTATTTTGATTTGGTGTACAATAAAGTTATGTTCCATTCTACCAATTAAAAAACCTTATAACTTACTGCAAAATGTTATTTTTCCAGGTGAAATTGGTGAAATTGCTGGCGGAACATGGATGCGGCATTAACGTGCACAATTCTGCTGGGGAGACACCACTGCTGATTGCTATGACAGTAGATGAACCTTATCCGATTGTTACCATTCTTCTTCAGCACGGTAAGTTTTAATAATATACAGGTTTTCAATAATAGTAACGAGTACTCTCAAAAACTGAAAAAGGGCATTTAAATCACGATTCTACGAAATATTATTAAAAACAACTTGAAAAAAATCTCAATTTTTGAGCGATTCACGAACAACTGTAATCTTCAAGTACGGTATACCTCTCAGATCTCCAAAAACTTAGAGAGCGCTTAGATTATCGAAGATGTCTTAGGGGGTAGTCAGAAGATTATCCATGCAGAATTAAGATAAATACTTGTAGGTAATTTTTGAACTGCGAAACTACAAATTCAGGGAATAGTCTTTTCTACGAGTCTTTTCTAATAGTCTTTTCTAATCAGATCTACGAGTAATGTCTACTACATTACTCGTAGATCTGATCGATTGGTCGCAGGGCCAAACGGTCTGATGTTTAAAATTCTTGCAAATTTTACACAACTGCAACTGCAGCCTTATTACGTAAGCTCATTGGTAATCGTAATCGGCTCCTACTTAAAAAAAAATAGGATCACGACTGTAATCCCCAAGTACGGTAGACATCCTCTCAAATCTCCAGACGCTTAGATCCTTTGAAGATGTCTAGTGGGGGTAGTCAGAGGCACGTCCAAACATTATATTTGGCACATGCCCACATTTTGCAGTAGTTAGCATTCCATACGTGACAGGTTGGTTTTCCTTCACAGTTTTGAGCACGTTTTTTTGATGCGCATATAAATTTTTCGAACAGAAAAATCCATTGATGCACGCCGGGATTCGAACCACCGATCTTCAGATTGAAAGTCGAGGTACATCCCACTCGGCCAACACAATGGGTTTTTAACAGTTAAAACCGACGATTGCAGCTTACGCAAAAGGGCTGCTTTCAGAACATCTTCAAATTCCATGTGGGTCGGTACACATGTAGAAAAAAACATGTAAAAAGATTTGGCTGCATTCAACGGGGCCAGCACGAATCACTATCTTATCGACATCGTATCGTCTAAATGTCAAAGCTGACTCACTCATAAGTGTCAGTTTTGGCATTTAGACGATGCGATAGTAGTAGTAGCAGGCCACAGCAATAGATCATTAAACGAAAAATATTTGTGTCCAGGTGCAAACGTGAACGTGTGCAACAGTCACACGGGCGCTAATGCGTTGCATCTTGCCGTGGAATACGGCGAGGAGCGCGATGAGTTCGAGAAACTCCTCAATCTCCTCATCGACTACTCTATTGATCTAGACAAGCGCGCTTCTACTCGTGACACGGCTTTGAACAGAGCTATACTAATGCACAAGTACGTATTAATAATTCGATCTTCGAAGTTGAGCCTTAGTGATTCTCCTTTTTTTAGAAAAGGATTATTTAAGATAAAGGCAAACTACAACGACTACGAGGCTCAACTTTACCAAATATGTATGTATGGATAATTTGAACATGTAGAAAAGTGAACTTTGAGCTAAAACTGAAGAAAAAATTGTAAGAATGTAAAAAAAAACTTTTCTCCAGCGAACAGACAGGACGTAAACTCGATCTACAACTATGTATACTCATTTTAAGAAAACTCAACAACTTAAACTATATAAAAAAAGTTTTTTTAATGCCATAAAAACAAAGCATGCAAATATTGATAAAAACATGATCATTATTTAAAAAAAAATCACACACCTTAACACGAGTTGTACCAAATAATTGTTTTTTTCAGGGATCGCATCGCGATGCAACTCATCCGTTACGGAGCTAACGTAAACTTCTGCGAAGTGCTGACCAACGTGTTGGGCAACTTGATCATAGCCAGCAACAGGAAAGGTAACAAACTAGCAAATATGCTCATCAAGGCTGGTCACAATAAAATCACACTGAACCTTATAAATAACCCAAAGAAAACTGCAAAATGGATTACAGAAATGTTCAAGCGCCCACTAAGTCTAGCCGATCTTTGTAGAATCCGTGTTAGAAGTTTGCGCGGACATCATAATTTGAGGGATTTTATTCCATTACTTCCAATTCCTGATATCATCAAACGATTTTTGATGATGGAGGAACTCAACGTTTAAGTTAAAATTTTTTATGATGGTATGCTGTCTATGCGTAATGTGAGCATGTGTCAAAATGTTATGTGATGATGGACGTGCCTCTATTTTATTTGCCCTTAGGGGCAAGCTGGACAGAAGAGACGTAAGACGTGGACACGTTGTAAAAAGGGTGCAGACGTAAACGCGTCCCATCTCTTCTGTATTGCGACTTTTCTATACGTATATTTGTTTTTTTTTTATGAAAGTACTTACATCAAAGAAGCGCCTCGTACGCGATGCGTCTTCATCTGATCTGTCTGGCTTACCCCTTAGACCTTTTCAAGGATCTTGAGTACCCGAAGATCTGCATGAATGTATATCGAGCTTGAACCGTGCGCACCATTTTTTATGATCGTGTTATGTAAGAGAACCTTAAATCGCTGGCCTCACAACTCAGTTGGTAGCAGGGACTGAAAGCGGTAGAGGTTAACGGTATTGGTACCGCAAAAATATAACGGTACCGTTATTCGATAGCGGTTGGGCCATACCGAAATTATACCGGTATGGAATAACGGTATCGAAAAAATCTTGAGTGTCGTTCGTCGGCTATGAGAGAAGGGAGGAGGGGGGGGGAGGGCGCGTGAGGGGCAAAACTCAGAGCGAGTTCGTTTGTTGTGAACGCACACACACGTCTTTGTCAATCGAGCGACACACAGGTTAATAAAACTTTGTTTGTTCTGTTCTGTTGCGCACGCGTTCACGCACAGTAGGTAGGTACCTACCTACCTTTAACTATAGATTTTGACACGGGTCTTTATCACGTAATTAAGTACCTACCTTTAATTTATTTTCCCGACTATGACGTCTGCTCGCGACCATGGCTATTGTAATTATTTGTAGGTAAGTAACATAATCGAAATGTCGGGAAAATAAATTACCGGCAGGTAGGTATTTACCTAATAAATACACATAACTTCTCTTTTATTTCTTTATGATAAAATTTAAATTAAAGTAGGTGGCGATTCTATTGTGCCTATAAAAAAATTTCGGAATCCTAAAACACCATCGCTCTTATTCCTTTACGTTAAAGTCTAAATTTGCGTAACCTCAGGATGACAGTTTTAAAACGTAGGCTAGTTTTAAGTAATTTAACTATTTTTTTACGTAAATCTAGTCAATAAAAGTAAAGTGAAATTTTGATTTTCTTATTTATTTCGTTCATCAGAAATAAACGAAAAAAAATAATTCCAAATTTAAAATTTTGAGATTACTCAAATTTAGACTTTATTGTAAAGGAATAAGAGCGAAATTGTTTTAATTGTTTATTTTTTTGGAAATTCTAATTGTAGAACGTTGCCAACAGAACAATTAATTACTGATAGTATTAGATTATGACCTGTATTTAAATATAGGACAATTTTTATCTATACCCGGTCATAGTCTATCTATAAACCAAATTTCAACCAAATCTGTCTGTTTAGTAGTTGAAGTAGTTGTAGGATGGATGTTTGTTACTGTGCAGTCGGCGGATCTAGGCACTGGTGATGTTAGCCGTTTGGATGCGCGGCAGACAATTTTCGACTTTATACAGTGACATAATAACCATTTGTGCGTTTCTACGGCTAACTTCACGAGTGCCTAGATCCGCCGACTGCACAGTAACAAACATCCATCCATCTACACAAACTTTCGCATTTATAATATTAGTAGGAAATATAAAATAAGTAATAAAGATAACATTAATACATGTTTAAAATTTGCATAGTTTTTTTATTTTTAATCAATTTTGTTGTACATCTAGTGTTTAAAAGGTGGATAAGTTACTTGGATTTCTTCGCCCATTTTATGTTGCCCTTTTACTGCGTCAACAATCTTTAAGATATGCCTATACGCCATGTTTCGCATACATGGACGTACAAATTGTAGCTCATCCAAGAGCATGTGACAGAAATGATAACTTCCCTTATCAATTTTATTTTCTCTGACACAATCATCGCATTCGAAAACACATTCAGTTCCTGGTTTCTCTTTTTCTTTTTTCGGCGACGGCATACAGTTCTTCAAATGTAAATCAGATTCATATACAGGGGACACTGGGGCTGATGGCGATCCTTCATCAGATGAATTAGAAACTCGTCTATGATCTGCTTTTTTGCGTTTGCTAACTGTCGGCAAAATACTCTGCGACATTCCAACATCCAAGCCGCAAAAAACATCTGATGACAGACGTCTTTTTCTACCTAAAAAAAGGTTATACACATTGAGAAGAAATAAATAAAACCCACATACCATTTCCCACAAATTAATACAGTTTTCTGCCCGTCCATATATTTATTTATACTTATTTTGATGGAGTTAGTCATCTGTGACAGTTATTATAATAACAAATAGATTTATGTTAAACTAATAAATAAATAAATAAATAGATATATATTGTTGGACATTTTACACATCGCCATCTAGCCCTAAACTAAGCAAAGCTTGTACTATGGGAACTAGTTAACTGATAGAATACTTAGGTAAATAATTTTATACTTAAGTAGGTACATAAATAATTATGATAGATATAGTTAGGTACTAACACCCAGACACAGAACAAATATCTATGTTCATCACACAAATATTTGCCCCGGGTTGGGATTGAACGCACAACCTACAGCGCTGAAGAAATTTTAAGTTTCGGTTTAGGCTGTGTGTTGATAGATCAGTCAGTCAGTAGGTAAAGCAAAATTTTTATATATGTAGATAGGTAAGTAAATACGATATAAACTTCGAAAAGTGAGGCATCTATTCCCAGTCTTACCCTTCACTACACACGCACAACAGTGAGGCATCTATTCCTAGTCTTACCCTTCACTACGCAACAGTGCATAGGTGGGTGGGTCAAACAAATATCTACCTATTATAAATTTTTAATTATAGGTAGGTATTAGGTAACCTATACTTACCTACCACATACCACATAATATTTATACTTTAATAGTAAGTAAAGTACATAGGTACTACCTACTCTATACGGCTTTCAATGCAGTTTAGGTGAAATAGGTAGGTAGGTATTCTCTAAAATTTATGAGAATTCCAATTTATATGTCCCACCTAAACTTCATTGAAAGCCATAACATGATAAACATAGTTTTTACGAAATAAGCCGGCTGACCCGGGTTGGTGGATCTTGGCATCTGTGAAGTGAGCTGTTTGGTTGCGCGGCAGACAATTTTCGACCTTATCATGGTTTTGTGTCACTGACACAAAACCATTTCTGCGTACACACAGCTAACTACACGAATGCCTAGACCCGCTGGCAGAACTGTAGGTAGGTACCTACCTACCTAGGTGGGTAGGTACCGAGGTAGGCAGGTACCTACATTCAATAGGTACAAAACATAGTGAGGCAGGTAAGGTCAGTAGGTACCTACCTACCTACGTGCCGTGTCACAGCAAGAATGGTTATGTGTCACTGGATAAGGTCAAAAATTGTCTGCCGCGCAACCAAACAGCTATCTTTACGTAGGTAGGTAGATACTTACCTAACTAAACTAAGATCCGCCGACAATACCTACTAGGTAGAGGTAGATACAGTACCTACTACGTAGGTAGGGAACAGACCTATCATCTAAGTAATGAAATTTTGAGTTCGATTTTGAATTTGCAGTTCGCTATAGGTATAGTTCGTATGTCGCATCACACACAACTGAAACTGACACAACACAACAAAACAAACGTAGTAAGTCGTTTGATGCACCGACCGCCGCCGCACTGTGGATCGAAAATAGACTTTCAAAGACATAGGCGAAAAAAAAAATTTTGGTCGGTTTTTTGCTTGAAACGGCTTCCATTAATCATTAGTATGCCTAAATATATCATGATATACAATTTGGTGGGAAAATTGTAGAGTTATAATTTTTTTTACGAAAAAATGTATGAAAAGCATATAAAAAATCCAGATATCTCCGGAAGTGCAAAGATAACCGTTATATCCTTGCATACAGTTATAGTACCAACTATTATTGATTTTTTGGCATACAACATATAACTCGAACTACTGCACATTTTGAAAAAAAAAATATCAAAAAATTTAATTTATTTTTGATCTCTCTCAAGTGAAGACTTAAGGAAATCGGTTAAAAAAAGGTCCCCATCGGCAAATTGTATGCTATAAATAATAACAGACACGTGTTTTCTTGTTTGGCTGACGTTGAAATACCAAAAAACAAAGCTCAATAGCAAATTTAATTTAGGAACTATTTTTAATGTTATTTAACTACGTAATTAGGCAAGATTAGGTTTTGTCAGACCGCTTATTGTTCAAATTTCAAGGAATGTATTAACAATGATCGGTAGTTAGCAAAAGACAGGTAGCTTATGTACAAAGTTACAAACATACCTTACTTAGATTATTTATTACCTACCTAAATGCATAAACCTGCACCGGAAATATTTAACAATGAGCGGTAGTTAACAAAAGACAGGTAGCTTAGGTACAAAAATACCTTACTTAGGTTATTTATTACCTAATTAAGTGCATAAAACTGCACCGGAAATATTTTTTACTTCAGTTTATTCTGAACTATTTACTAGTGAACATCTCTCAGTTTTTTAATCATTAAAATGGAAAGTTTAAGTACTAACTTAGATTTGGTTGTTGTTCTTCAAGGTGCAGGTTCGCTACAAAATCATGAAGTTCTGTACGAGGCAGTATTATCTCGTCTAGGTGATCACCTTTCTAATGAAGATAAGGTTACTCTGGAAGAGTTTTGTCGAAGATTTTCACGAGCTGCTTCACAGAGATGGAAAAATTGCGGCAGAAACACAAGAGCATTCAGAAAAGATTATGAAGATTGGCTTCAAGCAAATGTTGATTGGCCAAGCTGCGTTCAAACTAGTCTTCTCACCCAGAGACCAAGTGAAGAAAGATCGATTACCGAAGACTTTACCACCGCGGAACCTTCATCATCATCATCAGTTGGAACGATGACTAAAAGACCTCGGAAACCTTTCGAAGATCTAGGCAACAAGCAGAAGAAAAGGAGGTCGGAAGAGTACACAGGTATGGACCCCATTGAGTTGACGAATTCAGCTGCAGTACTCTTAAAAGAAAATGGTCGTGAGGACATTGCATCCGTCATCGAATATATGTTGAAAACCCCAGAAGCTGCTGCGAAAATCAGTGACTTCATAAAAAGACCGAAATGTCATGTTTCATTTACGGCAGAAAAAACTTTGGGGTTGCTCCTGTCTTTAAAGCTTACAAAGTGGCAGTACATAACTTTAAGGGAATCGGCCATTCGAGAAGGTGCTATTGATATTTACCCGTCTTACTAAAAGGTGCAACAGGTAAAATTGCAATGTTATCCTCCGAAGCAATTAATAACAGTGACAGATTCCTCAGCAAAGATTACTTTACAAGGATTACTGGATTTAACAGTAAGGAGGATCCTTGAAAGTTTCCCAAACAAAATACAGGACCAACATCCAACAGTTGACATTGATATCGAAGTGGGGATTTGATGGTGCATCTAACCAAAGCCGGTACAAGCAGAAAATAGACAGTGAGCAAGATGACTCAAGCATATTTATGACATCTCTCGTCCCTCTAAAGCTAACAAACGGTGATGAAACCCTATGAAAAAATCCAAAGCCCTGCTCAACATCATATTGTCGTACAGTGGAGTTTAGTTTTGTGAAAGAAAGTGAAGAATTAGTCATTGAAAAAAAGGCAAACATGGATGACGAAATTAAGGCTTTACTCCCCACAGAATGTAAAAAAAATATGGTGAATCATAAACTGATGATGACGATGATTGATGGCAAAGTATGTACTTATCTTTCTGAAGCTAAGTCACACGCTGCGTGCTATCTGTGCTTAGCTAAGCCCACTGAAATGAATAATTTAGAAATGAAGCATGTATCCTCTGATGCATTAGAATTAGGGTTATCTACATTGCATGCACGTATTAATTGTATGGAATGCCTTCTTCATATAAAATACCGACTCGATTTTAAAAATTGGGCTGCGAGAGGAAATGAGCACAAAGAAATGTTGGAAGCAAGAAAAAAATATATCCAGGACAAATTTAAAAACGAGCTCAATCTTCTTATCGATATTGTTAAGCAAGGATCTGGAACCACAAATGACGGAAACACGGCAAGAAGATTTTTTGAGTTTCCAGACAAAACTGCAGCCATCTGTGGGCTGGACGAAGAGTTAGTCCGCAGATTTGCTGTAATTCTGCAGGCAATAACATCAGGGGAACTGATTGATGTAATCAAATTTAAAGATTTCGCTTTCGATAACATTAAAAATAGTTCCTAAATTGAATTTGCTATTGAGCTTTGTTTTTTGGTATTTCAACGTCAGCCAAACAAGAAAACACGTGTCTGTTATTATTTATAGCATACAATTTGCCGATGGGGACCTTTTTTTAACCGATTTCCTTAAGTCTTCACTTGAGAGAGATCAAAAATAAATTAAATTTTTTGATATTTTTTTTTTCAAAATGTGCAGTAGTTCGAGTTATATGTTGTATGCCAAAAAATCAATAATAGTTGGTACTATAACTGTATGCAAGGATATAACGGTTATCTTTGCACTTCCGGAGATATCTGGATTTTTTATATGCTTTTCATACATTTTTTTCGTAAAAAAAATTATAACTCGACAATTTTCCCACCAAATTGTATATCATGATATATTTAGGCATATTAATGATTAATGGAAGCCGTTTCAAGCAAAAAACCGACCAAAATTTTTTTTTATGCCTATGTCTTTGAAAGTCGATTTTCGATCCACAGTGCGCCGCCGCCGCTCCCCGCCGCGCGGGGGAGTGAGAAAACCTATAATATTTGGGTAGAAATTGCGGTATCGTTATTCAACCTTTAGTATACCACTATGAATTTCGGTAGAAGCTTTTCGGTACCGTTATATTTTTAGGTATTGAAATATATGGAATACCGGAATTTATCGGTATGACGTCATATCGATAAATAGAGGTATCTTAATTTTTCGGTTATTCGGTCCCTGGTTGGTAGTATCTCTGCTAAACATTTTATGTGATGAACTTAGGTGTTGTATTTAGTTATCTAGTTTCCAAAGTAAAAGCTCTGTTTAGTATGGGCCTAGATAACGCTGTGTGAAAGTGCACCAATATTTATTTTTTATTGAATTCGATGATAACATCGACTACATAGCCCAGAAGACACCGCATGCAAGGCGAACACTGTCATCCAAAACATCAGGCTTATACGGCCGATAAAAAATACCGCGCGTCAAACCTGCAGTAGTACCGACCACTTCCTTGACCCGTGCACATCTCGTCTGTTTATGCTAAAAAACCATTACCACAAGCTCAAGTTACACTGGTTATTTTCCTTGTCGATAGTCAATAGTGTTGTACCACTACTCAATAATTGATGATCGATAAACCTACATAGTAGTAAACAACAACAGTTGGACCTAACTAGTAAAACTACTTATTGCCAACTAGCTTCCGTCCGCGGCTTCGCTCGCGTTGTTCCTACATGGAAGTAACCTATTTGCTATTCGCATTTATAATATTATCGCTTTAGAATTAACAAATGTTGTCTTAAGTTCCCGTTCTCGTTATCGATCCCGATCCCGATCCCGATCCCGATCCCGATCCCGATCCCGATCCCGATCCCGATCCCGATCCCGATCCCGATCCCGATCCCGATCCCGATCCCGATCCCGATCCCGATCCCGATCCCGATCCCGATCCCGATCCCGATCCCGATCCCGATCCCGATCCCGATCCCGATCCCGATCCCGATCCCGATCCCGATCCCGATCCCGATCCCGATCCCGATCCCGATCCCGATCCCGATCCCGATCCCGATCCCGATCCCGATCCCGATCCCGATCCCGATCCCGATCCCGATCCCGATCCCGATCCCGATCCCGATCCCGATCCCGATCCCGATCCCGATCCCGATCCCGATCCCGATCCCGATCCCGATCCCGACCCCGATCCCGATCCCGTGTTTAAAACGGTGGAAACCAGTCGCATCGCATCGCATCGCGAGGAAACCAGTAGTTAGTATTGTTATAAGCGGCGATGGGCTTGCAACCTGTCACGTATGGACTGCTAACTACTGCAAAATGTGGGTATGTGCCGAATATAATATTTGGACGTGCCTCTGACTGCTATCGACAACTCATGACAACACTTCCCATCCCTAGTGAATCACGTCATCTTGAACCGGCCAATCAGAATGCATTTTTTCCCACTCCCCCCGTACCTCATACCTCACTGACTTGACAGAGTTGTTTGTTTGAAGAAATGAAGCCATTAGGCGTCTATTAGGCTATGTAGTCGATGGATGATAACGATCGTACGCGAGCCGTATGTATTTATTTAACTGAGTGCAAGTGAGACTGGTTTAGATACCTACAAAGAAACCAAGTGGGTTTTTTGATCTCTTATTTGTGTTTATCCTGCAAACATAGCTTGAGGTTTTATGTATGTATTATCTATAAACGCAATAGGCCTCATTCATAGATATTTTATAAGTACTGTCAGTATTATTCATACGATCTCACTATTTATTTGTACTGTACTGTGTTTTATGACTGGTATTGTATTGTGATGATAGTAATTTGAGTTTATTAGAAGTAAGTAGGTATTTTATGTAAGTAATTACAATGAAATAACTGTAATTTGTGTTAAGTTTTATTTATTCAAATTGTTATAATTATTATAAGAAATATCGTAGTTCATGTGTGAACAATAAGTATATATTATTTGTGTTTCCAATAATAAACTATCAAAGATTCCTAAAAATTAATGACATTTCCTAATCCTAGAGCAAACTACTGAACTACATTCATAAAATAATATTAAAACATTTTTTTTCAAACTTCAACTATGTGTGAATTTATATAAAAATAAATTAAGATATAACAAATTTTGTAATTAATTTTATATGTATTTTCGAGCTGCATTTAAATAATTTTATTTTATTGAAGTCTACCTACATTCAAATAAAACTAATAGATAAATAGAAAACAAAGTAGACTAGATTACTAACTTATATAACTAAAAAGATATTCTATCTAAAAGGTCTACCTCTATCGCATCGCATTATGGTGGTGGACAGCCGCGATAAAAGTCATGATGTAATACGATGCGGTGTTGATGGAGGTAGATCTTTACTTTATCCACCGAAGAAGACAAATTAGATATATCAATCCAGAAACTAGAAGTATGCATTATAATAGATAACAATATAATTTTTGTCTTAAATCAACTTAATTATGGTGTTTAACCACATAATAGATTTTAAATAAATAAGCAGCTTTATGTCAACAAGTATTATTATTATAACTATCGAAACTAGGTTATTTATTTCTGGACAAAGCATTTAGCATTATAGCTAATTTAACATAATATGTATGTACTAAGTAGACTCAAAAATGTACTTAATCTAGTCAACAAATTATCTCTGATTGCCTATTTACCACAGGGAAAATAAATTATTGTGTACACCTTCTTATACAAATAATCAAAAACAGTCCAAATGTATGAATAAATGGACAAAAATTGCATTCAATTGTTTTTTTTTTTACAATATATAGAAAATCTTATTTTACCTTAGCAGGTACTAACACAAATTATATTACTATATATAAATATGTATATACTTCTCCCACTTGATATCTTCTTTTATCTTTACATTACATAATAAATAAGCCAGATTTTATTTTTAGACAATTCAAATCTAAAACACGAATGTGTAGTACATGCTCTAACAATGTGGACAATGAACATGCATAATAGTGCTACTTTGTGAGTGTCAATCAATTGAGACCAATTTCAAGACGAAATTACGACATAATATTTGATTATTCTTGCTTGTTTAAAACATTATGAAGACAGTTTTACATTTAAAAGATTTTTGTTTTATACATTTATTTTCGAAAGTATGTCTTTTTGATACTCCCATCATTTTATTCCACCATTATGGTTTATTTAAGCCAAAATATGCATCCAATTAATATTAAAATAAACGAAATAGGATTTGAGACTGATGCCATGGCGCGCAAAATGTTGGCGGGATGTATGTGTTGCTGGCATGGGTTTGTTGTGTTTTTATAAAAATAGTGCAAATAAATAGCCGTACATCTACCTGTCTCCGTGCCAGAAGTAATATTTGCCCATTGATAATAATCGTACATACTAGAACAGCTAATTCAATGTTCTATCCGCTTGCCAAGTGGATCATTATTTAGCAACTCGGGACTTCCGTGATGATGTCAATCCCTGGTATACAAGTTGTTCTAAAAAATAGTGGCATTACAAAGTGCAGAGGTTTTTGAAATTATAAGTGAATTATACCAAGAACAGAAAAATGTATAACCGTGGAACAGATTAGACTCAATGTCAACTAGTAAAAAGGAAACTAATATTACTAATTTTCTTTTCCTTCAGGTGGCAAGCGACCTTTATGATCTGATATATTTTGTAGCCTGGGACAAGCTTGGATCAATATGTTGGCCAACTCAAGGTTATTGTTCAGCATTGCTTTATGCAATGCAGTTTCACCATCAACATCTTGAGCGTCAAGAGTTGCTCCTCTTGAAATCATCAGTTCTACTGCCAATATTTTCCCTGCCAAAAAATATAATAACAATTATACACTATTGTGGATATAGATAGATAGATAGATGTACCCAATAGAATACAAGAACATGGTGTTACCTGATACAGCAGCTTTATGCAAAGGTGTGGCTTGTGCACTTTTAGTAAGAGCATCAATGTTGGCTCCATTTTGAAGTAATATTTTGCAGATATCAACATAACCATTCCGAGCGGCATAGTGCAGTGCTGTGTAGCCAGCATTGTCTGGAGCTGTGACCACCTCTCTTGCATTCTTAGCCTTGTCAATTAACATTTGCACTCGTTCTTTTTCTCCATTGTAGGCTAGAAAAGAAACTTTGGTTAGTAAATAAATATTGATGGACATTATCACACAGCGCCATCTAGCCCCAAGCTAAGCAAAGCTTGTACTATGGGAACGAGATAACTGATAGCTATTTATAATATTTTTTGTAAATACATACATATTATACATACACATTCATCATTCAGACACAGAACAAACATCTGTTTATGACACAAATATTTGCCCTGGGTGGGGATAAAACCCACAACCTACAGCGCATAAGGCAGAGCTACTACCACCTGAGCTGTGAGCCCAGTCAAATTAAAGCTTCAATAAGTGCAGAAAAAACTCAGACATTTATAAGACTCACCTGCATACCACAAGCCTCTTTCCCAATCCATCTCCGATAATGTCTGGCATACTGAAGAGTTTGCATTGGCGCCTGCACAGTTTGAATGATCACATCCTACTTTATGATCCATAATTAAATGATAATATAAACCAAGTTCCATGCAATGATATGATAAACTGTGATATTGAAGTTTACTCCTCACGCTGCATGGTCCAAGTAATTTCTGCCTCCCCTGTGCTGGATAAGACCTTGTATCCAAGCTGTACTAGTGAGTTAACTGCATTCAGAACATTGGTTTTAAAAGCAACACCATTCACAATTATAGATCTCGGGTATTTAGACTCCAATGCTTTTATTTCCTCTTCTTTTAGTCCAAAGACTGCACAATCAAAAGCATGCAAAGATCCTTTGACCGCAATATAGTAAAATACACTTTCAGCTTCTGGTTCAGGTTTTTCTCCAACCAAGCTGGTTGTTGAAATATTTTGAGTATTTTTGACATCCATATTCTTATTTTAAATTTTTAGTACTTATTTGCTGGTCTTATATTCTTTGCTGATCTAATCTTCTTTTGTCTGATGCTGGTAGTTGCCCAAGTGCATAGCCTCCTTGCTAAAGTTAGTGATATTGTCTTGTTCAACAATAATCGATGGTTCTGGTTCAGAGAATTCTTTTCTCATAGTCCACATATACTCATTATAATCTTGTTTCACTGCTGTGGAGCTTGACGCAACCACTTTGTATCCAAGAACCTGCAAAATTGTATGCATTTTAGTGTTATTAGGTACTACTCTAAAGATATAAAAAAGTGATTTGAAAGAAAGTAGGTACATTTATTTTGGAATAGTCTGCATTTGGTGCTTATAAATTAGTGTAATACCTCTAAAGCACTCAGGATTACGCAAGGATGTTGTAAGTAGACTATAGTTGAGTCATCACAGTAGCCACCGCATGCAAATCTCTTGAGTTGCTCAATGTCACCAGCTGTTAAAAACACTTTATTTATGCACAAGACATAAGTTGTAAACAACCTTGGACCTACACTACACTATGTAAGTATCAAAAATCTGTTGTTGTTTTGTAGGTCGGGGTAACTACAGTGTACAAACTCCATGCTAGAAATATAGAGACACACCTAATATCTTATCAACTTTAAATCTCATCTTTCTCAATACCTAGGTTGGTATGCATATAAAAACACTGTACAGGAGTAAAGAAAACAAAGTGGATTTCAGAAATCAAATAGATAAGTAGTTATGTATATAGTCAGCTATCTTCAAAAGCAGGTTAATACACAGGTAGGTAGCAATGTCGCTTATCTGGGAGGAAAGGACTAAGGACAAATTCATTAGAACCTACCTACACAGGTAGGTATGCCCGTAAGTGATTATTACCTTTCAAGCCAGACACTAATACACGCCAGGGGTTTTTATGTCCATACGATGCGAGGTTTCCTCTGATCAATATGTATGGCATTGATTACGGATAACAATTCACTAGTTTTTCAATAACAATGGATATGTTTATTACGTATTTGCATCAAATTCGTAACGTTTGAATGCAAACAAAACTAGCACAGTCAGTCAAGTCATCAAGATCGAGTGAAAGTGAAGTGAAGTTAAGTGAAGGTGAGGTGAGGTGAAGTAAAATGAGTGAAGCGAGGAATGAAAAGTGAGTGAGTGAATGAATGGTTTGTGCGATGCTGGTGCTGCCAAAAAAAACTAATAAGGTCGAAGTACGCAAAGAGGTAGACCAAAGAGCATTTATGTACTAAAGAGCATTTAAAATCAAGGTAGACACAAATTGCGTCTGACCCCACATTCAAAAAACGTTACCTACCCCAAAGCTACTCAAAGTATCTGCTCTTCTAATAAATACGGCACCTCTAGTGTCGTCGGTAATCAGAAACATCGAGTAGAGTAGGCACAACTTACTCACCTGCCTTTCATTACTGATACCACAACAGCCAGAGCCATGAATGCAAGTCCCAACGCGGGAATCGAACCCGGTGTGGGTTCGATTCCCGGTTAACTCAAGTATTAGTTGATTAATACTTACTACTACCGCCCGTCGGTCGCACAGCATACTCCTTTGTTCAGTTACTTTATAGCTTTCATTGTTAAGGATTCTTAACCATCATTTAAGTACCTACCTACTTAGGTAACTTACCTACATATTAATTTTCATATAAAATATTTTTTAGTTACAGTCGAATTAGTTTTCAAGTCCTCCTTGTTTTTAGTCTCTAGAAAATAAGAAAATAAGACGCATGGAATCTTGTAGTAGGGTGGATAATTCAAACTCTGTATTGAACACTATGAATTTACCTTTATTTTTAACACACAATGTGCAACAAGCAATGAGAATAAAAACAAGTACAAGGTAATATCAAATATAATACCTATCTAGGTACGTACTCGTACCTACCTACTCATCTGTGAGAACAAAATTGCTTATTATTTATTTCGCCTACAAACTCAAGCCAGATAAACTTTCTAGTAATAATTCTAAAAAGTAGGTACACACATTACCTACCTTAGTACCTACTGACCTAAGTATTTGAAAATCTCTAAATAGTCACTATGTACCAACTCGTAGGACATAATAGGTGTACATACGAGTAGGTATGTACATAGTGGTCCGTGATCAATCGTAAAAGTAAAATGATAATGGTAGGTAGGCACTCAGGCAAGTATATAAGTAACCTTAATTATTTGTTTCTTACAAAACCTTTTTGGATATGTATTACAGATAAGTATCTACCAAATATGAGTATCGTAATATAAAATCGTAGCAAACATCGAGGATAATTAAGACAAGCAGAAGGGGATATCCTCCTACAAGGAATAATAAACACATCTTAAGATATAGTTATTATCAAAGTAAGTACGTAGATAAATCATAATGTAGCAAACACTTATCTTTACCTGAAACATTTTCAGTCTTAAGATCCGTCTATTATTACAATCAACTAGGTACATAATATTAAATTATGCCTAGACATACATCACTAACATATTATTGCCCTAGGAAGAAAATTACAGGTAGACTAGTTTCTTAGATCTTATTTGATTTATGTAAAGGAATTCATAATGCCTAGCTTTTAAAACCTTAATGTAAATAATCTAGTTTAGACTAAATTTCTACTTCAAATATTACTCGCAGTCCTACATAATTTCTTGCCAGATACCTACTACTAGAGGTAGGAGGATATGCCTCCTTTTTTCTAGTAGGTACCTATTTGTATTTAACAACTGCATCTAAGGCGCACTATGTTCCATTATCAATGCGTATCATTACAGAGTATTTGGTCCATCTTTCTGAAATGAACATGTTTTATATTACAATAGACATAAGAATAGTTTAATGAATGCAACGAAACTTGTTTTGTATGTAAAATAAGAAGACTAGTATCAAATTGTTACCTACCTATCAGAGCAGGCTAGTTTGTGTATGTGTGCATGTGCGCAATGCAAATTGTAGATATCTACAATTTAGGTTCTTATTGTACTTATTTAGGGGTACTAATCTACTTATTAAGGTACCTGTAGGTACCTCCTCGCTCTTTCAAAGTGTTTCCACATTTCGTATTCTTCGCGTGGAAGTAAAATTAATAAAAGGGATGTGAAAGTGTGAAAGTTGCAATGTTGCAATATTAGCCATAATGATCATCGCTTTTTTAAGACTAGTTACTTATTTTCTTACAAAATCTTAATTTTCTTAAATCTCTTTTACAACTATTTATCGAAACATCAAACAAGCGAAGAAAAACGAATCTTAGTATCACAATGAAATTATTTTCCATTTTGTAAAATCTATTAAACGCAGTGATTTTATCAGAAAGATACATCGTTATTCGTCATCAAAATACATGCATAAGGATATAATCACGCCAGTTTCCCGTAGGAGTAGGCAGGGCCTTATCACACTACAATAAATACAATATTTTTTTTACGAAATAAAGGGTCACACCCCCATAATTAATGAGATCGTGGACAAAGTTTTCAAAAGGGTAAAAGTCTAATCGGACGATTAAAATTATAACTATCTACTATTATTTTTCGCTATAGATTATTATCTACATAAAATTGTTTGACTAAATTTTAAAGCTTGGAAGTTAGTAGCAGTTGTTAGTCTGGGAACATTTATTGCTTCTCAAAATTCAAAATCTTCATTATAATTAATATATAATCTTTTCACAAGTCTATTTATATAAAAATCAATGACACTTTTCGTTGTAATTTTATAACTCAAGAACGGGCTCACCTTCCAAACCAAATGTTTAGGCTTTGTTTGGACTATTTAGTAGATGGTTTATGTGAAGTTTGCACAAAATCGGTAGACTTTTTATCCAGGTACCACCCGTGCGAACCCGGGGCGAGCAGCTAGTTATTTATAAATCAATCTGATTAAAAATCGTTAGGTAAATCGTTAACAACGGTTTCCACTTAGAATACTATTGAAGTACCTACCTAGTTGATGACATTCTAAGCACGGATTTAAAATTTTGGGAAGCATTAAAATTATATGAAAACTTCCAGAAGGTACTTAGTTCCCGACAACAACTGGGACTGTTTATGAACTCTTTCTTACGAACAGCACGATGCCAACGACAGTGGCAACTGCAGCCGAATAGTCTTGACGACTGCAGTTGCCACTGTCGTTTGTATTGCGCCGTGTGTAAGAGCTCTAAGGGAATAGCTCTACAGGTCTTGACTAGAACAGTTGTGTACATCAAACGCGCGCGGAGGCACCTCCTCATACGGAGTCACGCGAACCGAGCCCAGTTCCTTTGAAACGCGCTCTGCAGCTGTCATAACACGTAGCAGGTTCTGCCCAGCTAATTTCCGCAGCTCGTCTATACTCCAGCCTTCCTCCATAAGCTCTGCGAAGAGAAGCGGGTAGGAGGATACGTCTTCGAGGCCTTGTGGTGTGCTGGAAAATAATAATCTATGCCGTTATTTATATAAATAAATGTTACACAGTTTTGGTTTTTTAACCTTCGAGTCGAACGCCAATTAGGCCAATTAATGTCTTCAAGAACACAGAACGGAAAAGAAACCAGTTAGGTATTTTTTATATGCGACAGTGAACTTTTTGTAATCGCTTTAACCTGTCGCTTTATTACAAAGTGCTAGTCGGACTCGCGCACGAAGGGTTCCGTACCATTATCTATAAAAACGGCAAAAATCACGTTTGTTCTATGGGAGCCCCCCCTTAAATATTTATTTTATTCTATTTTTAGTATTTGTTGTTATAGCAGCTACATAAATACATAAACTGTGAAAATTTCAACTGTCTAGCTATCACGGTTCATGAGATACAGCCCTGTGACAGACAGACGGACAGACAGGCGGACAGACAGACGGACAGACAGACGGACAGACAGACGGACAGACAGACGGTCAGACAGACGGACAGACAGACGGACAGACAGACGGACAGACAGACGGACAGACAGACGGACAGACGGACAGACGGACAGACGGACAGCGAAGTCTTAGTAATAGGGTCCCGTTTTTACCCTTTGGGTACGGAACCCTAAAAACTGGGCATGTGTCAAATGTGATATTGGCATACCTTGGACTACCTCCTTTTAAAAGAAGATAGCTTCAAGAATTTGAGCGCCCAGAGATCTAAGAGGTTTCGCTGATCTACTGTTGCTCGCGGACCAGATAATGAAAAGCCTTTCAAGTGTCTCGAAACGTCAGTAATAGACACATTTCAAATTATCTGTTTACTATGCTTAGATACATGTTGAATCATACGCACCGCCTTCTGGTAGTCGAATCATTATAACTTATGCGTGTAGGTATATATCAGATTACTATTAGTTTTAGTCGGGATTGACTTAAAAACTTGTCCTCCAAAGCACGGAAGCGATCAGCCGATAATACTCGTACCACTAGCGATATACCTATCAAGTTGCCGATCAATCGCGTGCGCTTCATGATTGAAGTCTTGATCCTATTTAATTTTTCATTATTAACGTTACACGTGTTAATAAGTACGCCGTGTTCAACACTTATTATAATGACTTGAATGCGAGTACTCACTAATTGATCCCGTCGTAGCCCGCGCCGAGGCCAACGCTGTCTACACCTGCCACATCACGGATGTGATTTATATGCGCTGCGAAATAAACGATATTATGCCTTTATTAATTTTATAATGTACATAAGTGGTCTTTGAAGTGACTTATTTCGTGATTATAGAAGAGCAATAGACTGACAATGAAAAAGATGGTGGAAAAAAGTACAATTACATGCATACAGTTGTTCTAAAAAAATAATCAAACGAAAATTTAAGGCTAGAGCATCTTTAGAGGAACCCGAATCATTTCAATGTGTGTCCCGAATTATTGTACTTTTCGAGTATTTTGTGAGACCCTGCCAAGGTGACAAGGTTCCCAGCAGTGGAGTAGTGAAAGACTAGATAAAGTTATAAAAACTAAAAATACTGACTTCAACATCGAAGAATTGCGTATTATTGTATATTGTAAGTATTATATTTGTTTTAAAAAAAATACCTATATATATATTTTTAGAAATACTTTTAAAAATATTAAATCTCCGATTATAAAAGTGAAATAGCTGCAACTTGAACGATCTAAGTGTAAACCGTAGCACGCGTAGCACTCTCGTAGCGCTCGTAACATCCTCGTAGCACTAATTTTCCTTTGCAGAAAAGTTATATGATTTCAAGCTCTTTATGCACTTGAATTTTGCATAAAGAGGAAATGGACTTATATTTTAAAAATGCTATAATACACTTTAAAACAGCACTGAGCATACACTAGTCTAAGCTGCGTAGCATACTACTCGTAGCATCGTAGGCGTTACCTAAGAAATAAGTTTCATGTCTATTATTTTTTGATTATAAATTTTCTATTTCACAATTACGTCTTATAATAATTCATGGTCTTTTTGAGTTGACCGAATCTTCCAGTCGTGGGTGCTGGCGAGGTTTTATTATTAATGGAAAATGGATTCTAGAGAACGAAACTTCAGCGGTAATTTTGAACGATCTTAGTAAAGATGTTTGTCCCAATTAGAAGTTACGCAATAGTTTTCTTATAGATAATTATTAATTATAAAGTTTTAGAAATGTAAACATATAGAAAATATCTAAAAAAAAAAATTACACTGTCACTTTTTTAAACGAAGACCTATTCTCCACAACTAAACAAAACTACGAACTCCACATACCTATAGCATCATGAACTGTAGCGGTGTCCTTGCAAGTGAGGAAGGACGTGTAGAAGTTGACCATAATCAGGCCTTTATTTGCAGCCAGCAGTCTCAGCACGGCGTCAGGCACGTTGCGCGTTACGTTGCACAGCGCACGCGCAGATGAGTGGGAGAACAGCACGGGAGCACGGGATACTGCGAGCGCGTCTCGCATCGTGCGCTCTGAGACGTGGGAGAGATCTACTAACATGCCCAGACGATTCATCTCTTTTACTACCACCTGTAGATGATAATAGTAAGTTCGAATAAATGTAAATGTTGTTATTGTTTGAAGTGGCGCGCCTTAATGCATAGAGAAAATAAATATTATAAACTTTAAAAAATAAATATGATCACGACTGTAATCCCCAAATACGGTAGACATCCTCTCAGATCTCAGGTGCTCAGATTTTTGAATGTGTAAAAGATATTTATTTATTTTAATAACATCACAAGAGTGTATTTGAAATGTCTTAGAGTAGCTAAGTGAAGCTACGCTTGTTCTTAGCGACCGAGGATGGAAATAAAACGCAAAAACGAGGGAGTTGTTATTACATAGTGCCCATCGTGACAAGTGTAAGGTAAAAAATAAAAACGTGTCCATACACCTAGGAATGATCTGGAATGGCCAGACGATTCATCTCTTTCGCTACCGGCTGCAGGCGTCCACAATACATCAGTTTAAATAAGAGCGCCGATGCTTCACGCGACGCCTTGCAGCGAGTTACGGCAGGATGGATTAGTTTCTCTTCAGGAAAATTTGTAATTGAATCATCATTATTCGATATTCTAGACGAAAAACTTTACTTAGTGTACGTATGTGCATCTCCTTTACACTAAAATCTGATATAAATATCTGATCAGTTACTATACTTCGCCATCTTCGCATAAATTATTCATTTTCTATACCTAACTCTGGACAATGAACTTGCAATAAGTTTATTTATAGTGCTCCGTATCCAGGGCAAGAATAAGTGCGTTTTGTAGCTTCTTGGGGCCTTCGCATTATACGTTTACCAACCCAAATACCATAACAAATATTATCTAGATAAGTTATGCACGAGCAAGATGATATTACAAACATTTATTTGCAGTGCTAACTCGACAAACCCCTGGAAAATTAACTGTCGGGCTTGTAATGTGTAGACGGTGACCGCGAGCGTTTGCGGTTACTCCCCGGGGATAGTTCATCCTAGCTCCTCGTTTGTATAGAATCACAAGGTTCGCGTGAATGGGCTGAATCATTGCAAAGTATGATTGTTGATTCACAATATAAAATAATATAAACGTTGCAAAAATAAAGATAGTGTCCTATAGGTTTCTGCCGACTAACACGTTCCATATTATGAACTGAAAGTCAATGTCAAAAAGGTTTTATTTATTTCAATAAACTCACAAGAATCTCTTTGAAATGTTTTCGGAGCTAGGTGAAGCTACGCCTGTTCCGTGTCCGATGCGTGACATGACCAGACTGACAATGTTACGTGATGAAATAATCGAATATAGTTTTATAGTAATCTATACAAAGAATAACTTTTTCATTTACCGATACATGACTATGTTCTGGTAATAGTATGAAGAGTTGTAGCGAGCAGAAAACTTAATTGAAAACAAGTATCTACAGTACTCCAACTGAGTACAAAACACCTCCGAAATAACTCCGAAATAATTCTAAAGCAAAACATATAGTTCTCAAATAAATAAAAACTGTTTTGTGGGGAATAATTTATTTAAATACAAATCATTTATTAAAGTGAGTTATTAAAGGTAAATCCGCCTTCGATTATGGAGAGAGAGCAAGATGGTAAAAGTAATTTAAATAATACATACACAACTTCAAAAGAAAAATCTTAGAAAAGGGTCAATTGAGCGCATGAATAATTTTATGAAGGTACCTATTGAAATTCCACATTTATTTTACAAGTAGGTATCAAATACATTCTCGTATAATATATACCTACAAGCGTGCTTATTTCACTTTATGGAATATAATTTGATTAGGTACGAGAAAAGTTATATTCGAGCCAAAAACCTACACGTAGATACAGTTGATCACTAATTTTCCGCTTTGATGTTATACCTAGTTAAAAATTTGACTGAGAGAGATATTAATTTAACCAGTGTGGTAAAAGGATAAATGACTAAGATGGAGTGGTATGAACATTTAAACAATTGAATAGGACACACACAGGTTTTGCTAACCACTTTGAAAAGAGATATCTATAAACAAGCTAACCCGGCGAACTTCGTATCGCTTTAGAATTAACAAATGTTGTGTTAAGTTCCCGTTCCCGTTCCCGTTCCTGTTATAAAAGTAACCTATGTCCGTCCCCTGGTTCTAATAAGCTAACTAACACGTTACACTATTTATAACTCAAGAACGGCTGAACCGATTTGGCTGAAAATTGGTGGGGAGGTAGCTTATTAGAACCAGGATCTATAGTATAGATATAGATTTATAAATGAATTGCCGAAATGTATGTACGCGCATAACTTCCGAACGACTGCACTAGATTGGATGATTCATTTTTGTATGTGTTTCTTATTGTAAGGACAATAAGACAGACAGGTTTGTATTTAAGAAAATGTATAAATTAAATCGACGCTGTGCTATCAATCGTTCAGCTAGTAGATTCTAATGCAGCTGCGACAACTCATACTACGGTAACGGGAAAGGGAACGGGAACGGGGATGGGAACTTATGACAACATTTGTACGATACGAAGTTCGCCGGGTCAGCTTGTTTATAGATATCTCTTTTCAGCTTAGAGTTCTTAAGGCCAAAACCCACCAAGAAATAGAAAAAGTATAAGTAAGTTCAAAGATGTCTATCAAAATACGTTTGGGTAGTAATTAAAAACACTCAATTCAGCAAAACTCGTGTGAAAAATAACTGAAATAGTTTGGTATACCAAAACATTGTGTTAGTTATTAGTAATTGAAAGTTCTCGGCCTGTGGCTATGGGTAGGTTGCTAGGTACACAATGCAAGCAGTAGCATCGGGCGAACAGTTAATTAAGTTAGGCGGCCTAACTTTTTCATAGAATTTTCTCTTGCAGCTAGCGTGTCTATTCAAACATTGAAATTTTCATTTGCTTTCGAGTCTTCCAATAAATTGAGTTTTATCAAAAAGAGTGAATGAAAAATAAACAGATTGGAAAACTAATTTTAAAATTAACATTACCGAACCGTTTTGCAGATTAACTTTTAATAAAGCTTCTATAATGTTGTATTAACATTAAATCGATTTACGTGACGTAAATGGTATTCCTACGAAATATTTAGTAATTTGGTAAATGGTAAATTGGCCATGCCGCTTCCGCGTCTCTTCAGTGAATCAAATGATAAAGAAAACCATTGAAATGAACTGCAAATACAGTTCCATCTGGCTGTTTGCTATAGAAAGCTCTATTGTTCTAGACACTTTGGAAGGCACATCGAGTTTTCATAATTAATTGAAAACTTCTTGAAAAACTCCATTAACCCCACGGATTGGGAATTCACGACTTTGCGAGTTAAAAATTATAAAAGAAAAATGAAATACGCTAACATTATACATAAAAAGGACGTACCTATTCTTCCAAAGGTAGGAAGTACTTAAAACCCTATTTGAGTGTTAGTAAACAAATCTAAGATAGAACTATTTGAGTAGACGGTACTTTTATTTGTAGCTAATGTCTACATGGGAAACAATGCTGAAGTTGTGTTTTTCCTCCATCACTATGTAATGATGGCTCTTACGTGTGCCTGCGTTACACGCAGTGAGTGGTTTCGACAAAAGAAAATATTTCGAAAAGTATCGCTGGAGGTAAACAAAGAAGTGCACTACCGAGCAGGCGGAGTTGATACAAAGCGAAATATTGCAGAGCGCAGGATGTTTATGATTATGGCACACTCGCTCTACCCGAGACGACGACGGCGACGTCTCGATCTCATGCTTTCGTTCTGACTACTTACACGTTGCAATATTATTCAAACACGCGGCTCCACTCAGCTCGCCCACCGTGCCACGGCGTCATTCTTTAATTCTATTGTACGTCTAAACGAGCCAGATATTTGAATAGATTACAATTCTTTAGGATGCATAATTTACAACCCTTTCTACTCAGAGGATGAGCGGACTTGGAAAGTCTTGTTACTTTGCATTTTTAGATTTAAATCTTTACAAAAGTCCGACTGAGTGAAAAATTAATCAAGTGGCCACAGCAGAAAAAGAATATTCGAGACAAGAGTCACTTTCCGAAATTATTAGAAAAAATATTCTCAATTATTCCGCTTTGTCTGAAGTCCGAGTTTGGTTGATTTTGTTGTTATGCTTATTTTATATTATAAAACCAAAATTAAACTGATAATCCAAAGTACTGATACTTAGTTTAAAATTTATAAAAAAACTACCTGGCAAAATGTCATATCTTATGTCAAGTCTAAGAGTAATCCAAAAACCCGGTCGATTTTTGTTTAATATAAAATCAACAGCTTATATTATAAGCCACTTAAGACGCTGCCAGTCGACGATTATTTTTGTTCGAAACGAAAAAAGAAATACTTGTGAACAAGCCACATCTCCTATTTTATAATGTATAGTATATGTGAATAAAGATGTACCCATCTTTAATCACTTCGATAAATAATCCTACCGACCGCTGCAATGATGACAAACACAAGTCGGCGCGTGGTCCGCCTTAGCTTTTCGAATAAATTAATGATATAAATTATGTATAATTACTTATCAAAAATCTATCCTAATAGAAATCTAGATCTACATATTACCTATCTTTAACAATAAATCACAAGTTGATTTTAATAGTAGGCATATAAAATATTTCGATCATAAATTCTAAAACGTATCATTTTGAAATAATATTTTTTTCGTGAAAAGTTTCTGCTATTATGTTTTCAGCTTAATAGAAATCTAGGTAGGAACCTGAAGTAATATACTTATAAAAATAGGAGATGTGGCTTGTTCAGAAGTATTACTTTTTTCGTTCCGAAAAAGAGCAATCGTCGACTGGCAGCCCCTTAAGTACTTACTTCAAAGAAGCGTAAGGTACTTATCACACGCCAATTTGACAGGGTCTTGCCCGAGATAAATAAATTGGGCGTAATTACAAAATGATTTTGTATTTGGCATTAACGGTGTTTTCAAGTAAACTTTAGAATTATATCGGGTGTATTTAGACTACTCCCGAAAACTAAAGACACAATGCTTACCCTTACCAATGTCTCTTATATATATTGAATATATATTGAAAACAAATGGTTTTATCCTAAATGATGTTTAACTTATGACTGTTTTTGTATAGAAGTACAAATATTTTTAAGGAAATCCTGTGATCTGCAATGTTACAGGCAATATAAGAGTCAATTATTAATTACCTTCTCATAGGTACATGTTTAATAAAAAAAAACGGGCACAAATCTTAGACCCCAAATTTCCGTGATGGACGAACAATCAACATACAAGTTTGTACAGAACCCTGGGTGCGTGAGTCAGACTCGCACTTTTCTTTCATCAAACGCATAAGTACACAATGATGTCCATAGAACAACCATGTAGTTAAAACTTACCTTTCCGAATGGTGAAAGTCCTCCTCTTGGTGAAGGCTCAACTCTATCAGTCCCAGCGCACTCTGCCCATGGAGTGTCGCAGGTCGATGTTAGCGTGAGGTACCGTACACCGACTTGGTAGAGTGTCCGAAGTACGCCTAATGAACCACCGATAGCGTGTCCGCCTTCCACTCCGACTAGGGAACACAGTCGGTGGTTCGCGTGGGCTGTTACTATATCTGCGGAAAACCGATGCTAGTAAAGCTGAGATACACGAACACACAAATGTGTTTCATAATCCCATCCAGCTCTACCCACCGGTAGGGATTACAAACCAATACAAAAATTTATTATAATCTTCACCATGTGAACATCGTTGACTATAAGAACATCATAAATATTAAGAAACTATCAATAATTGATTATGCTCATGACCGCTGATCCGCTTTAACGAGGATCGTGCAATGGGGATTATGATACACACGGCCCATTTCTTTCATAATCCCTACCAATGGACCAGATCTGGTGAGGATTATGAAACACCAAAACATACAACAGTACATATTACAAATGAGCCTAGACCGAAGTGTTATATGATAATATCAACGAAGCACGCTGAATATTATTAAGGCGCTGCCAGTTCCTAAAACCGCGGCAGAAACGACTAAGACAGTTAACAACTGCAAGCTCTAGATGGCGTATGCGTATCGTAAATATTATCGACAGTTTTTATGAGATCGCGTTGCTGGTACCTACGTAGGCAAGTAATAGGGGTCGCTTTACTCACCTCTCAATAACCATTTTCTCTTTGTCCGCCTTTGCTTTTCGAATAAATTAATGATATAAATTATGTATAATTACTTATCAAAAACCTATTCTAATAGAAATCTAGATCTACATATTACCTATCTTTAACAATAAATCACAAGTTGATCTTAATAGTAGGTATCAAAATATTTCGATCATAAATTCTAAAACGTATAATTTTGAAATAATATCTTTATCGTGAAAAGTTTCTGCTATTATGTTTTCAGCTTAATAGAAATCTAGGTAGGAACCTGAAGTAATATACTTATAAAAATATGAGATGTGGCTTGTTCAGAAGTATTTCTTTTTTCGTTTCGAAAAAGAGCAATCGTCGACATACAGCCCCTTAAGGTGGATTTTCGCGGCAATGCGGTTGTATTGAAGAGATAATGTTATGCAATGTTCTGGCCACAAAGATCTTTGAAATTAATTAATACACGGATTGCTTTGTCATTAACTGGGATTAGTATCCGTTATTGTTTCAACATACCTACTGCCGCATACAACTTCGACCTGCCGATATTGAAATGACCTCAAAAATACCTTTTGATCTCTCTCTATTATCCAATAACGTTACCAATAACGCATCTATCAATGTCGGCTTTGAAGGAAAAGCTCATCAAAGCGCTGTGGGCGATACTTAGTAGCTATACCTACATTTATATAGGTATTTGGTAAGTATAATTTACGAGTGTCAACTCGGCGAAAATTGAGAATCCCAACAAAGTATTTGGTATTGCTAGTTTGAAAATGCTCTTGTAAAATAGAGTTCGTATTTGCCAAGGAACGTATATTTGTTGAATGTTGCAGAAACTTTAGTCGACTGCAGTTATACCAATTCCCATAATGTGGCTAGTCAAAACATTACTCACTGGCAATAACCGTGAATCCGGTGTTTCTGAAAAGTAGTATTTTCTATGATATTTTGACGAGTAGGTAGGTATAGTATTATTTATGTAACAACAGCGGAAGCCCGTGATCCCTAAGCTACAAAAAGTTTGTAGGGCTTACGGCTTAAACTGTTGCATTGATTGTCAATCAGTCAGTCAGAAATGCAGCGCGTTTTGAAAATTGTTGAAAAGTATTTGTAACTTATAACGGTATTCTCACTTTGACTGTGACTGTGTTTGTGATGACTGATCATCAGTTTTCAAATCTAATTTTAGAAAGTGTCCCTTCCATGGATTATTTTTTCCATGAAAAATGAGACCTATTTTGTACGCTACGCACGCTTTCAAGCTAATATTTTATAGTAAGTACCTAAGTTCATACATAATAAACCTTACTTTGCTTATCATTAAAATGTAGCATACTTAACTCAATTCCATAATAAAAGTTTAATATAAAGCGAAGGTACCTAGTTTATCGCTATTAGTTATGCCGGTTTCTATAGACAGAATGAACGTTGCTGGCGTTATTAAATAAGTAGAAAAAGCACTGCGACCCTGGCGCTTGGCGGTTCAAAGACCAAGCTTTGCATTTTTATTATATTTTCTTCATTTTCAACGTGTTCATTTTAAAGAATTCACCTTTTAATAATGCTCTGTTATGGACTGTTGATTACACTCACGGACTTGCATAGTGACTTTTGTAATTTTGTACTTTAAAAACTTAATAAACGTATTGTTCCCGTCATGTTATAACGAAACAACAAATTGCTTATTAAAATAAACTTAATTTAAATAACAAAACAATCAAGGAAAAAATTTGATTCTAAGTAATTAAGGTATATTTTTTAAAAAGCCGACGTTAAACAATGATGTTTTTATGCAAATGTCCTGGATGTTTTGCATCCACTCTTTACCAGATTTCTCTTGGAAAAAATCTGGTGTGCTTTTGTTTGCGGTTTTTATTGTTAGGAATCGTTTATTACCTTTTCACAAACATAAATTTATGTTGGCTTTTGAAAGAAATTCAGAAAACTCGGACGTGTTCCAATAAATCAAGCTTTAAATTGAGGCACTTATCTATGACCAATATAATATGAAGAATGAAGATGTATATACTACTCTTATTGACTGGCCTCACAGCTCAGTTGGTAGTAGCTCTGCCTTCTGCGCTGTAGGTTGTGGGTTCGATCCCCACTCAGGATAAACATTTGTGTGATGAACATAGATGTTTGTTCTGTGTCTGGGTGTTATGTATAATAAGTATGTATTTACAACAAACAAACGTATATAAGTATTCTATCAGTTATCTTGGTTCCCATAATACAAGCTTTGCTTAGTTTGGGGCTAGATGGTCCACCAATATTTATTTATTTATTTATTACTAGCTGTTGCCCGCGACTTCGTCCGCGTTTCCGTCGTTTTTCGTAAAAAAAGTAGCATAAGTCCTTCCTCACGGCTCAGTGGTTTTCATATAACAGACAGACTAACTTTCGTATTTTAGTAGGGAAATATTATATGTCAATCTACAATACTGTTGAAAAATATCGCAATACGGAATCGCACAATATTATTGTAAATAGCTGTGCCCGCGACTCTGTCAGCGTGTAACTCCTGTGTAAACAGTCAGTAAAGTGAGTCGTATTTTTCGTATATTCGTCTATACAGCGTCTATACTCTGTACGTCGTATATTCACGAAAATTTGTGTCTGTCTGTCTGTCTGTCTGTATAACCGTTATAAAAACAAAAACTACTCGACGGATTTTAACAAAACTTGGTACAATTATCTTTCATACTCCTGAGCTGGTTATAATATACTTATCATCACTCTACAACCAATAGGAGCAGAGCAGTGAAGGGAAATGTTGGGAAAACGGGAGAATTTACTCTATTTTTAAGCTTCCGTCGCGTGTGCAACCTTAATAGTTAAAGCTACACAGAATGCTGATACTAAATATACTACAGAATGTCTTTATATAAAACGTTTTTTTTCACAGTTTTTTTGTCATTAGACAATACATTAGATGATTTATTTTTTTGTTCAAACGCTAGTGTGGGGGCGGACTTATTTCTGGTAAGATGCTTAACTCTCTTTAATTCGATATCGTACAGGATATTCTTAAAAATTATTAAATAATTTGACATTTGGAACAAAATAGACGAAAAATCGGACTGACACTGTATTTTCGGAGAAGTATTGATCAAAATATACCTGAAAAACCAGCCAAAGTGCGAGTCGGACTCGCGCACGAAGGCTTCCGTACCTATAAAAAACGGCCAAATCAAATCACGTTTGATGTATGGCCCATACAGTATGGGAGCCCCACTTAAATATTAAATTTATTCTGTTTTTAGTATTTGTTGTTATAGCGACAACAAAAATACATAATCTGTGAAATTTTCAACTGTCTAACTATCACGGTTTATGAGATACAGCCCTGTGACAGACAGACGGACAGCGAAGTCATAGTAATAGGGTCCCGTTTTTACCCTTTGGGTACGGAACCCTAAAAACTATATGTTTTCGATGTTTTTTGGATTGATTGTAGCAATCACACTTCGTACAAACTCTGGGGTCTACAGCGAAGTCTTCTTGACCTCGTATATCGCTTAACGAACGATCACTCGACAATTAAGATTACTTCCTGGCCGGCCCATTTCAAACGTAAATATCTCGGGACCCCTTCTAGTACAATTCCTGATTTTTGGAGTACAATTCGTACAATTCCATAGATTTGTAACTGCATTTAAATTAACCCTTAACCACGGTGGGTCCAGCTGCGTAGTATCACACACAGTCTCACACGCCCCGCCTTTTTATACCTTCGGCCGCGAGACGCGTCAAGCGCGGCGACCGATTCTCGAACGTTCGCGACCGGCCGCACTGCGCGCTTGACGCCTAGCTGCTAGGCCGGTCGCGAACGTTCGAGAATGTTCGTTTTACGAAGTTACTCGCTAGGTGACTCGCTAGCCTCTAGGCACCAAGCAAGTCGCCTGCCTGTGCGTTTGCGACCTTATATACCTACAAAAATAATCCTTATAGCATGATACAGTATTTACGCGCGATGGCTTATTATTAACGTATTTCATGTATAACTTTGGTGTTTCTATACCGATTTCTATGATTCTTTTTTATGGAATAGATAATAATGTTAACTTTTTTAATTAGGGATGACTGAGAGTGTTATAAACGTAAGAGTAGACAAATATAATCAGAAAGCTTCGAACTGCTAAGCTATCGGGAGTTACACGTGTTATTGTGAGTCAACCATAAAAGATAGACATATGCTGTCGTGGGATATTTTTTATATAATTTTAAGGAGAACATTTCCGTCATACATGATTTCTGTGTAGCTTTAACCATTACGGTTGCACATGCGACGGAAGCTTAAAAAATGGAGTAACTTCTCCCGTTTTCCCAACATTTCCCTTCACTGCTCTGCTCCTATTGATTGTAGCGTGATGAAAAGTATACTATAACCAGCTCAGGAGTATGAAAAATAATTGTACCAAGTTTCGTTAAAATCCGTCGAGTAGTTTTTGTTTCTATAACGGTTATACAGACAGACAGACAGACAGACAGACAGACAGACAGACAAAAATTTTACTGATTGCATTTTTAGCATCAGTATCGATCCCTAATCACCCCCTGATAGTTATTTTGGAAATATATTTAATGTACAGAATTGACCTCTCTACAGATTTATTATAAGTATAGATAAATAAATAAACAAGTAAAAACGTGGTAATTAGCCGTATTTCTATTTAAAATATTTATTTATTATTATTATCTAGGTATAGCTTGTATAACAATTGGTTAATACGACTTTACCTTTTTAGCTTCTACCTGCTAACTTTATCTTTTCAACCACGGAAAAAGAGGTTCCTAATTCGACTCGTATAACCATATATTTTTCATGTATGACCGAACACATTATTCTACCTGGTGATCCGATTTTAATGATTTTGACAACTTTGGGTTATTTTAAAATAACATAATAATAATAAAAAACTTGAGAGGTGTCAAGGGACACCCGGATGGAACGAAGTTCTCACAAAATAACGTGGGACAAGGGAAGGGGAATCAACTTTGACTTCGACTTCGACTTCGACCTCGACCTCGACCTCGACCTCGACCTCGACCTCGACCTCGACCTCGACCTCGACCTCGACCTCCACCTCGACCTCGACCTCGACCTCGGCCTCGACCTCGACCTCGACCTCGACCTCGACCTCCACCTCGACCTCGACCTCGACCTCCACCTCCACATCCACCTCGACCTCGACCTCGACCTCGACCTCCACCTCCATCTCGACCTCCACTTCCACCTCGACCTCGACCTCGACACAATTAATAGATATATATATTAATAGATATACTATAGCAAAAAAGTGTCGTGACAACTTTTCGTGACAACTTTTCGTAAGAATTTTTTCCGTCTAGCCCCCTTTCAGAACGCGCGATAAGGAACTTCGTTCCAATAACCCAAAGTTTGTGCCATTTGAATTGTATTTTTGATAGTTTCGTCAAAAAACTTTAACCGACATAGTTTAATCTCTCGAATTTTCAATTGGTCAAAACATTTTATTCGATATTTTTTAGTTTTTATAACGTAATCTGTTGTGTTTTTTCAGAAGCATATAGGTAGGCTTCAAGAACGTTGACCCAGAGAGATAGGGAGATCCTAGAAGCTTTCGAAATGTGGTGCTGGAGAAGGATGGAAAGGATAAGCTGGACAGAAAAAATTACAAATATAGAGGTTTTACGTAGAATACAGGAAAAAAGGATCCTATTAACAACGATTGAGAACAGAAGAGGGAAGATGGTTGGCCACCTTATACGGCACGACAGTTTTATAAAGACTATAATGGAAGGGAAGATTGAAGGGAAGAGAGGAAGAGGAAGGCCACGAATAAGCTACATGAGCCAGATAAAGGAGAAAATAGCTGTCGTGTCGTATAAGGAAGTTAAAGAGACGGCACTGGAGAGAAATAGATGGAGAGAGCTGCATCAATTACACCGACAAGAGCACAGCTCTTAAGTTAGAAGAAGAAGATAGGTAGGCTTACACTAGAACTTCATTGTGTAGGCACATTGAAGGTGCGAGTTCCTACTTGGAACGTCTACACTAATAATTAATGAATTAGTTAATTTACCTTCACAACTCTGTATTGAAAAGGATATTTCTCTTTGTGAATACTTCCAGGTACCTAATCTCGACAAGGGTCCGTACTTAACAAGTGCTTAATTATTTAAATTACATTGTTTTAAACGAATTACCGCAGCCCTTCTAAAGGCGGTTATATTTAACTGAAGATCGTAGTAGTATCGATAGTAGACTACGAAACCGATTTGCATCAAAGTATTATTGATGTCTTTGGTACTAGTTTACAAATAATTATCCAAAAACGTGTAGTAATTACGAACAATAAATCATCGGCCAGTATATATTACATATGTGAGTTTACTGATATTTACTCCCGGCGTGCATCAATGGATTTTTCTGTTCGAAAATTTATATGCGCATCAAAAACACGTGCTCACAACGGTGAAGGAAAACATCGTGAGAAAACCAGTTAGTGTTCTTATAAGAGGCGATGGGCTTGCAACCTGTCACATAAGGAATGCTAACTACTGCAAAATGTGGGCATGTGCCAAATATAATGTTTGGACGTGCCTCTGACTACCCCCACAGACATCTTCAAAGAATCTAAGCGTCTGAAGATCTGAGATGCTGTCTACCGTACTTGGGGATTACAGTCGTGATCCTTTTTTTTATTATTACTGACATGTTAGTTCAACTTCCCAATCAACCATCTATGTACCACCACTTATATTACATACTAGTTGACCCGTGCACGCTTCGCTGGGGGACATATAGTTTCACATCTGGTATTCCAATCTTCAAAATAAATTATAGCCTATATGTTGCCGAGGACTAATAACTACATAACAAAAAAAGTTAATTTTAATCAAAATCCGTCCAGTAGTTTTTGCGTGAAAGTCGGACAACAGACAGACAGACAAACAAAAAATGTGTCACTTGTATAAAGGCCCTTAGGAGTATTTTTTTTTTGTTTTTATTCAATGTACAGAATTGAACTCTTCTACAGTTTTATTATATGTATAGATTACACACTAAGTACACTCATCCAAGCTAAAAATGTTTATGACCTGTGGTTTGGGCTTAGCATTGTACCTATGTCAGTCAGTCAGGTACTGATTTATAATACATTGTCTAGCTTCTACCTGCGGCTTTGCACGCGTGGTATCTGGTTCAAAAGTAGTCACTCTTTTGTCCATGAACTACCTTTACAAAAATTAAGTATTCTTTGTATCGTTGCTTCGTAAAAAAAAACAAACCAACAAATAAACCTTCGCATTTATAAAATTGTTTTATTATCAATTTAAGTTCAAATATGTGTGCGTACAAAGCTATAAACGCATCCAAAACAACAGAAATTTGAACATGCATTTTAACCATTTATTTCAGGTAAGCACTCTTATTTATCTTAGCACTGAGGTGCATGTTTATAGTTTTGCTACACTTTTATGATCCACATTGTACTTAAAGTTTACGGTACACTTCTTTTGAGTTGAGTAATGCCTAGATCAAAAGAAAGTAAGTGAGGCAAGATTTAACAAAGATTGATACGAGCACAAAACCGCGGTTTTTCATCGCTTCAAGTTTCACGTGCGCTTATATACTAAAGTTTTTCATGAAAATACTTCTGAAAAACATTTTGCAGATGTTGAGATGTAGGTTGACGTGAGTTTGCAAAAATAATGTTCATTCTCTTTTTATTCCTTTTTAAATTACATCTAACGGTCGGCAGTCTGGCACCAACATAGGACATTTTTGTATGAATCTTCATATAGGTTACCTAATGGTACTTTCGGGCTAATAAAGCTTACCACTGCATAATTTCTACAATATTCAGAATACCTCATAAGGGAATTCTATGAATACTTAAAGCCTTTAGCACCAGTTCTGTCGTTATAAAAGTTGCGAGCGAGCCAAATATTGAATTCAAATACATAGAAACTTGGTTCGAACTCATTCTTATCTGATTGGCCAATGTTGTAACATTTGCTTTGTACAAGCGAAATGTCAGAAACTGGTGCTAGTGGCACGAAATACCTTATAAGCGTTTTGGTTCTGAGAGTCAGGTACAACCAGCAGAGAGAAATTGATTTCGCGTAGGAATCCTTTCGATGCTGAAGGAAGGTTCGTTGCATCTATTGGACATCTATAACGCGGTATTTAATTTGAATGACATTTAAATGCCAGTGGCGTAGCTGGCCTAGTCGTTCTTTACAAATCGAAGTTAGGCAACTTTCAGTGTAGTTCCTAAATCGATATAATATCACTACATAGTATAAAGCAAAGTCGCTTCCCGCTTCCCGCGTCTGTATGTATGCTTATATCTTTAAAACTACACAACGGATTTTGATGCGGTTTTTTTAATAGATAGAGTGATTCTGGAGGAAGGTTTATATGTATTAAACCCGTGCGAAGCCGGGGCGGGTCGCTAGTAAATGTATATATGTAATCAATAATAATAATTTAATATTGGTCCCAAACTAAGAAATGGTTGTACTACGCGAACCAGATAACTGATAGAATACTTGTATATATTTTTTTGTAAATAAATAAGTATTATACATTATTACACCCAGACACAGAACAAACATTATGTTCATTAAACAAAGTTCTGGAATCGAACCTACAACCTACATCAAAGGAGGCACCTACTAACTGAGCTATCGGGTCAGTCATGGGTGACCGCTAGTGGTATACAACTAAGTTTTTCCGTACGGATGTTCGTCCGTGTTCGGATGACACGTTCAGAGATGTAGCCCGGCTTTAAATAAAAGTCATTGAGTCATGACGGAAGTTATGACCGAACTTACGAACTTGGTGATTTTGTTACGCGCAGGTTTATATGATTTTTTTGAATGGAAGGTCCTTTTTCTAAATACGAGTCGTAATTATAAGTCAAATGAACTCTGCCAAAGATAGAGAAGGGGTAGTTTTATTAAAACTAAAAGTACTCCTGAAAACCAAAAATGAATATACGGACATTGTGATTTTATTAAATAAAAATTACTTGATTTTAGTTTTCTAACAAAGATTTTATTTTTTGGAATTCCCTATATTAAACCTAAAGGTTTTTATTAAAGACAAGCTGACCCGGCGAACTTCGTATCGCAATTGACAAATGTTGTTTGAAGTACCCGTTCCCGTTCCCGTTTTACGTTCCCGTTCCCGTTCCCGTTCCCGTTCCCGTTCCCGTTCCCGTTACTGTATTATCAAACCTAATAAAGCTCAAATTGACTCTATTTTTTAGTTAGAAAACTTTTGTATGGGAAAAAGAAGGGCTGTTTTTAGGGTTTTCCCGGCAATTATTCGAATTTTTCTCACCTTTTAAACCTTTCCTAGACCTCCACAAACATTTCAAGACCAAGATAAGATAAATCCGTTCAGCCGTTCTCGAGTTTTAGCGAGACTAACGAACAGCAATTGATTTATATATATATATATATATAGATAGATATAGGTACTGAGGAATTAAGCTTTTAAAAACAGTTGCAAGCTCATGGATGCTTATAAGAGAAACCCAGATCGAATTGAAATTCGAGGTACCTCCCATACGGCCAACTTGGCTATATGATAATACTGATACTGATTCAACATTAATGAAATGTACTCGTATATACCTCATGATACCCTACACAAAAGTGGTCTCCATACCCATCCACGGAGTGCGTATACATACATAACCGAGTTGATAACATTACCTTTTTTGAGGTTCAAATAGCATAGAACTAAAAGCTCGAACCAAACTAATAAAGCAATCAAGATGGCGCAGATCACATCTGCAGACATACTAATTGCCTATACATACTATACAATACATAATCATCACGGTATGCATCAGTCGATTGTTCAACACAGATAGAGGTATGGCACGCTACTGTCACCGAGGTTTGCAATTTGAGCTCATTTGTGCTTCACGGTAACTATCGATCGATGGTTGACTGACCTGTAACATTTTAGTTACATTTATTATGGGGTCATTCTCTTAAAATGAGTGTTCCATAAGCTAATTTTTCGAATAGCCAACTAAGGTAGAAGTGTACTGAATACGGACTACGCATGCCTTTGATCCCCTTTGACAAGTACCCCTACTCAGTCAACCATATTTAAACCACATGGTGAAATGTCCCCGATTTGTAAAATGTTTATTTGTTTAGGAATAATTCTGCAATTCACGTCGATGATGTTAAAAGATAATGGACTATTTTGACAGACATCCGTCGCGTATTCCAACGAGCTGAATTATGGCAACCGACTTATATAACACGATTATTGACATTGAGTTTGCAATGTAATCCTGAACCTGAAACAATCGTTGGTACAATTACCTATTAGGGGTAAACGTTCAGCCCTTCTTAACGGAAGACATTAATACAGGCATTACCGTTTAGTGGCAGGAATAGGGAGGTGGGTGTTACTTCCTTTTCTGAAGTATCTTTCTTGCACAATAACAATATAAATGTTAAAACTAGCTGCAGTGATGCTTTTGCCGTTTAGCTGAAGAGTACGTGTGCAGTATTGCATACTTCGAAGTTTGATAGCCTTTGTTCTCATTAAAACCTTTGCCCTCCATTATAAATTTAAAACCACTACACCGGTTTTGAATTCGGGATATGAGCCTGCACTCACACAGTAGGCAGTAGGCCTTACATACTACACATCGAGCTTATGTTTGGAGGCTATGTATCTTTTTTATGAATCAACGTAAAAGTTTGGAATAAAATGCATGTGATTCATTGACAAAGTATCTTTAAGTTGTATAGTACTTAAGTGCTCATTAAAATCGTGTAAAAACATATTCTAGTGACCATAATGAGATTTTTGCACTCTGGATCCTTTTACTCCTCCCTAATAAGTTGTAGAAATATTCTTAGAAACGAAACCACTCCAAGATGAACAAAAATATAGGTACAAGTCGGTAGGTACTTGTATTAGTACTTTCGTATGCAGTTATAAAAACCAGCCAAGTGCGAGTCGGATTCGCGCAAGAAGGGTTCCGTACCATACCATAAACGGTAAAAAAACACGTTTGTTGTATGGGAGCCCCACTTAAATATTTATTTTATTTTATTTTTAGTATTTGTTGTTATCGCGGCAACAGAAATACATAATCTGTTATAATTTCAACTGTCTAAACAGACAGACGGACAGCGAAGTCTTAGTAATAGGGTCCCGTTTTTACCTTTTGGGTATGCAACCCTAAAAATGAACTGTATTCAAACCTAAAATATTTCAATAAAGATACTTGAATGAACAATCATACAATTACGAGTATGCTTACCCTCAGCTGAAGTGCACAATGTCAGTTGCGGATGGTATTTCTCAGTGAGCCTCTGTATGAGGTCGATTTGTTCAAACGTCAGTTGCACGGCGTCCCGGTGTTGCGAGTCGCAAGGCACGTACGCAGCCCAGAACTGTCAACATCACATCACAGATTAGAATAATATCTTATAAAGCGCGCCTGAAAAATACAAATTCCCAATAGCAATCAGAATCCAAATACTGTCTTACAAATGCTAACCCAGGGTAAACTCTCGCAGGCACAGAGAAATAAAGTGTTTTGGAAGTTTTAAATCTCTGATTTACGTCATTGGTTGGCAAATAATTATCTTAATTTGAATGATGAATATACCTAACTTACCCGTCTTTTATTTTAAAAACAAAAAAACTACTAAGTTATGTAAAAATATCTGTTAAGGGGCTCCCAGTCGCTGATTGCTCTTTTTCGAAACGAAAAAAGAAATACTTCTAAACAAGCCACATCTCCTATTTTTATAAGTATATTACTTCAGGTTCCTACCTAGATTTCTATTAAGCTGAAAACATAATAGCAGAAACTTTTCACGATAAAGATATTATTTCAAAATGATATGTTTTAGAATTTATGATCGAAATATTTTATATACTTACCTACTATTAAAATCAACTTGTGATTTATTGTTAAAGATAGGTAATATGTAGATCTAGATTTCTATTAGAATAGATATTTGATAAGTAATTATACATAATTTATATCATTAATTTATTCGAAAAGCTAAGGCGGACCACGCGCCGACGTGTGTTTGTCGTCATTGCAGCGGTCGGTAGGATTATTTATCGAAGTGATTAAAGATGGGTATATCTTTATTCACATATACTATACATTATAAAATAGGAGATGTGGCTTGTTCACAAGTATTTATTTTTTCGTTTCGAACAAAAACAATCGTCAACTGGGAGCGCCTTAAACATTTTAAGATTTGGAGCTAAATCAAAAAAGGGATTTCAGCAGCTATTTTCGAATGATAAATCTATGTATCTATAAATCAAATCAGTACGTACCGATTGAAAAACACGATCAATATGACAAATAAAAAACCTAAAGTTAAACATTTACGGATTATCATGGATAATAAAGTAAGTTTGTACGATACACTCACATCAAACTCGGCGTCAGAAAACATATTTACGTTTCATTATAATTTTATCTCAAAGTTTACTGCTTTGAAAATAGGGTAGGAGAGACGCTTTCCGATCAAATCTTGTCATGTGGTGGATGGTACGCTCCAGTTACGCCAACAGCCACGTACTAACTTGGTCCAGTTGTTCTATCCAACAAAGGCGGGTTGGTCTTAATTGTGTTTATTGATGCACGTGGCACATTGTTTCTGTGCGTGAGCTCGATAGCACTCAGTACGTACCGGTCACGCACACAAAAGCGCACGTCTATACACATCACTACTACAAGTACTGTTCACTCGCTTTCATGAGAAAGATCAACTGGAAGTGACTACTTCAAGTTGTGTGCTCCATGGTTTATTTCTCCTTTCCGCATCACACTGACACACAACTGATTAAATAACACACACGAGCAGCGCGATACGTTTCGAATATGAAAACGAGCACGCACGCTGTCACAAAGTTGTATCAACGTTACTGAACCAAACGCGAGCTCTGATTTGTCAAGTATTAAACCTCTGGGGTAAACAGTGTACCAAGTTTTAACTTAGTTCTCAAGTAATAGTAACTGACGTCCAGTAGTGACTGGTATACATTGCTTATAGTTATTTACTTAGCATTTTCTTTGGCATTGTGCTTAATAAGCTCGTAGGGGCTTGTAGAGGGTCTACGGATATGTTGACACTTTTATAAAAGTTTTACGGGTAAGAGTGACCGTGACCAAGTAGGTACAAAATAAGAAAATGCATATCGCTACCGGAAACAGATTCATATTTAACTAGTGGAAACCCCGCGACTTCTTTAACGTGAAGTTATTTTCAATCAGACTTTAACCCCCGCTGTACCCTCTTAGTGATCCCTCCCTCCCTCTGAGTTTCGGGGATTACTTTTTTAATGCAACCTTACACCATAAAAGGAAAACGCCCTCTAAGTTTCTTGCTTCCAGGGCTAAAGGTTGTGCGTTGATAGTCAGTCACTCAGTCACTCAGTATTTAGATGAAACTTGACATATGCATCTGGTAAGTACATACTATATTGATCCAGCAATTATGCAAGCAAAAGCTATCGTATTAGATCGAGTATTCGATTAATTCGTCGTTATATTTCTCTTCACCTCATAAATTACAGCGTATAAATTGAATTGTTATTCACACGTTACAAAACATTACCGTATCTGCATGCTGGGGATAAGTAGGTATTTGTCACTGGTTTGTGCGATGAAGTTGAAGCGCTGTTATCAATCGAATTCGGTTCATTGTACCGCACCTCAGAGATAATTTTGTATTCAGTTAACTTGATCATTCACTATGTGTACCAACTGGTGGGTAGGGGGTTACATAACGCAAATTGTTACAAAGTACAATACGGTCGGCTGATCTATGCATACGTAAAGTTAGCAAAAATGGTTTTGTGTCACTGCATAAGGTCGAAAATTGTCTGCCGGCTACGTTTGCCTAGATCCGACGAACGTAGTAGAATCTTAGTCTTCCAGTTACTATTAATCTCGTACCTACAGTTTTCAGTACTCCATTTTAATGAAAATGATTCGGATATTATAATAAAGTCTCGTCTAAGAAAAAAAATAATAGAGTTTAATACTGTAATATCAAGACGAAGTAAAATGAGAATAGTTTTAAACTGACCTGAGCAGACACTCTCCCCTGCTTCAATCTCGGCAAATCTGTGTGGCTCCACGAGCTCGTCGCCCAAGGCGATATGGTCCGCAAGTCTTCGTCAAAACTAAGAAAGAAAAACATATAACATCATAAACTCTGTTTGGATTGTGCTTGAATTTAATTATGAATGAATTCTTGATAAGATTCGTTTGTAAAGTAAAGTTCAAACTTATTATATTTTTCAAAAACATATTTTTTTAATTCAAGATTAATTAACACAATGGGTTTATGTTTATTTAGGTGTTGAGAAGTTCCTATGGCTACCTTCGAGCTCCTTCATCAGACCAGCTCGCAGGCACCATTACATAGTCATTTAAATCGGAACTTAATAAGTATGCGAAGTTTTACCTCAACTTAGACTATTTACTGAGGAGTTGCGTTGATTAGACATCAGATAAGATTGCTGTCAACATATTGCATTGACACAGATATTGCAAGTTGAACTATACATATAAGTAAATTAAGTAAGGTTCGGGAGAACTGATTTAAAATTAACTTGCAAGATTTAATCCAAACATACGTAGGAACATACTAACAAGCTGTTAAATAAAAGCTTGTAAAATAATCGTCTCTTGAAGCATCTAGAATGGGATGTTTACTTACCTAGCCTTCTAAGAGAATATGTGTTGATATAGACAAAGCACACATACTTAAGGATAATTTAACAAGGGAACGCAGTGTATTGTGTTTATCTCATAATAATAAATAACACCCAACAGTCACATAAATAGCATTGACCACGCTTTGGAACACAGGGAGTGCTGTATCAGAAACTACAAGTCCCATGGTACCTAGTACACTATCACAAGAGTTAGAACATTAGCAGATATGCAAGCATTTGTCCCGATGCGCGAGTCTGAATAGCAGATTCTCACTAAAACGCTTTTACAGCCGTACCTGGGGAATCACCCAATTAAAACTAAAGGTGTATTAAATTGTAGCATATTCATTTGAAACTTTAACCGGCGGCTATGTTGAGACTGAACTATGTCTTGCTACACTAGGATCTGAGGGAATTTGGTGCCCGAAGGAAATTGGTAGACGTGTTTCCTCAACCGAAATTAGGACTCTGTTCATCCATAACCAATAAGAAAATACAGTAAAATGTATCGAAACTCCGGAATCAAATCTCGTCGCACACGCGTCGGTAACGGCCTGGCTCCATGCCAGAACGTCCGTCAACATTCAACATTAGCCAAAAGTAAGCAAGTATAATTTCTTTGTTTCGCTCGGGGCGAGTTTGTTGTTGTATTAATCTTATGTTTAAGACACCTGTTAGTTGAAGCGATAAATTGTGAAAAGAGCAAATCGAATGCGGGTTGATTTACTTTAATTTATTTTAGCAACTAAGTATACTTTACTACTTTAGTAACTACGGGAGTTCTCCGAAGTCGTTAGCGAGCCTGTACCAAGTTCGGTTTGTTGGTCCACTTTGTACGAGTAGGTATCTACAGTATACTGAAAGGGAATCAGTATGTAAAAAGGTCTACTTGATATTTATTTATGCTATGATTATCAGCTCGGAAACGCGATGGTTTTAGCTTTTTAGGTATATTCACAGGTGGAATATTAAAAATATACGTACATAGTAATATTGTATTCGACACTACATAAACCAACCCTTTTCTGTTGATATTAAAGTAAGAATAACGACATGGAGTCCATAACAAAGAACATTGGAAATTCTAATTAAACTTGTTTACACTGGAGTTTAGTTACTATTTTTTTCAATCAACGTACGATAAGTAAGTGAAAAGAAGTCGCAGATAATTTTACTTTCTAATAAGAGCTTTATTTCGTTCGCCACTGGACTACGACGACGGCAAACGTGACAGCTCGGCGGATTCGCTCCCACGCTAAAACAACGGTTTTTCGAACGATATTTTTTATTTCTGTTGCTGTAGTTTTTTTATTCGTACCGACCAATTCTACTTTTATGCAAAAGTTATGGGTTGAAACAATCAATTTACCCCGCGTTGGAACGCGTGACGGGTAATATTGCTAATCACCGAATACACACACATCAATAGTACCAAATAGGTGTTCATGATCATCATACACAGCCTATAAGGCACTCACATCACAGCTGGGTATTATATAGGCCTCTCCTTGTTTAAATTTGTAATTTGTATGCTATTGATTCCCTACGATTTTACCCCATTCAGGTGCAGTCCGCGTTCCTTCCACATCGTTTGCTCAATTATACCTATTGCAGCTACAAACCACACTAATATAATGAATGCAAAAAGTTGGATGTTAGTTTTTTACTTCGTCATGTCGTTACGGCTAAACAGATTTAGATAAAATTTTGTATACTTACTCGTATAGCAAAATTAATAAATATTTGTGGACGTTTCAAACAGCGCCATCTAGCCCCAAACTAAGCAAAGCTTGTATAATGTGAACCAGAATATTGAGTCTTGCAACAAACAGAATACTTTTTGTCTCGAAAAACCGCCCTTAAGACGCTGCCAGTCGACGATTATTTTTGTTCAAAACGAAAAAAGAAATACTTGTGAACAAACCACATCTCCTATTTTATAATGTATAGTATATGTGAATAAAGATGTCCCCATCTTTAATCACTTCGATAAATAATCCTACCGACCGCTGCAATGATGACAAACACACGTCCGCGCGTGGTCCGCCTTAGCTTTTCGACTAAATTAATGATATAAATTATGTATAATTACTTATCAAAAATCTATCCTAATAGAAATCTAGATCTACATATTACCTATCTTTAACAATAAATCACAAGTTGATTTTAATAGTAGGTATATAAAATATTTCGATCATAAATTCTAAAACGTATCATTTTGAAATAATATTTTTATCGTGAAAAGTTTCTGCTATTATGTTTTCAGCTTAATAGAAATCTAGGTAGGAACCTGAAGTAATATACTTATAAAAATAGGAGATGTGGCTTGTTCAGAAGTATTACTTTTTTCGTTTCGAAAAAGAGCAATCGTCGACTGGCAGCCTCTTAATGGTTTGAAAAGGGACGTTAAAATTTGTGTGGGAAAACAACGCGAACGAAGTTGCGGAGGTTTCCACTTTAGGTTACTAAATAATAAAATGAAAAGTTGCTTACCTAAAATCCTTAATCTTATTGTGTAAAAATTTCCTTATATTCCAAGGTAGATCATTGTGCCCGTCGATAAGTGGCGTGTCGTGCAGAAGTCGTTCAGCCAGTCTCAGTCTCTCGTGTAAGGGGGCCCCGGGGGGCGCGCGAAGGGCGAGGGGCCCCGCCACGCACGCCGTCCCAGCCACCAGCACCAGGATGGCCACGCAGCACCAGCGCCGGTGCCACACTGAGAAACCTGAACTTCAATTATGCACTAAAAAAAGATTCACAAGTCAATAAATAATTCTAACAGATTTTTTTTGAAGGCATATTGCCAAATGTCAACTTTTGATAACCACTATAGTTACAACCTAAATTTCGTGGAAGCTTTAAGTTTTTTTAGTTCACGCAACACTAGTATGTGGGTAAGTATTGTTTGTACCTACTGGCACATGGAGATGCCATAAATATGGGATGAAAGGCACAACTTTATGATTTATGATAATATCGTTCGCTAGGATATAACAGTATCACAATAAAAAAACTACGGTCTGATGTCTTTCTATTAGATTTAAAGTCTGTGTCTACTGCGGCACAAAGTAAAGCTGTAGAGGCGGAAGATTATTTCAATGTGGCGTTGATAAATGAAACCAACTTTGCAACTGCGAGATTGTGATCATCTGCAATCCAATCCCCCCAAGATATCGGAAAGTCGCGAATCAAAGGTAGATTCAGTAAATAATGAAGTTGGAATGGTCGTGGAGATTCGTAGAGATGCCTACGCGAGTTGTAAACAAAAATACCAAAAAAAAAATGATTTGCTTATATTGTTTATAACATTTGTTAAAGTACCTACCTATACAATTTGTCCATTGTGGGATGTAAAGCATATTTTACGAATAACAAAAATAATTGAAGCAGAAAGTCCGTTTGATCTAATAAACGACTTCTTAGCAAGGTTTACAAAGTTACGAGAAGCTTCATAGAACATGATGTAGATATAAATGTAAAATATTTCGAGTTTTAAGACGGACAGACTCTAATTTAAACTTGAACGTAAACAAAATAAAATTGATCGTCTTTTAACAAAAATCTAGTTAGTTTATGGTGCCAACAGAATTGTGTTCAAAGTTCCAAATTGTTATACCAGGCAAAATATATTTGGACAATCCACATGGGCCCTAAACAAGGCTGAATTACTCATTGTTATGATAGAGTAAAACTAGCCGTCGTCGTTTGCCGCTACTGCATTAATGTTAATTGCAAAAGCAAAATGGGATGTCACTAATGCTGGTAATAGTACCTACTCGTACCTGCAGACTGCATTAATTATTAAACATGGTAGTTGGTAGATAATCTGTTAGTTCGAGGTATTAATCAAACGCTATGTGTGTTTTGAGGTGACGATAGCTCAGTCAATCGGAAGCCATATCTTGATTTATGTAGGTATATATATATTCTATAACTACAAACAAGGTAGGTTAGGTATGTCACCTCATACTGCTATGCCCTTGTTACGCCCTGAAGCTGATAGTAAACGTTGATAATGACTTCGCGACTTCTTGACCTGAGTGTCGCTGAAGATATCTCGCAATATTATGCAATATTGCATCGGTAACAGGTACTCTAAACTACACTGTTTTAATGTATATAATGTAACTATTTTACTATTGCAAAGAGTCTGGAAAACGCGATTGGCTTCCAATATTGCATAAAATATTCTTCGAAACAATTTAACCCTTTGCAAAATACAGAAGTATATAATACAGAAAGTGTCAAATGTTGAAATTAAAAAAAAATGTTCGTAAACTTCAAACTTGTAATAAATACAGCAAATAACGGAGACAGAAAACGGCACAGTTGGGTTGATTTTTTGTTTAAAAATAAATTTCCACGATGAAAGTCGCGATATTTCCCAATAGTGAAAACCTATTGCTATCGATCGTCCGTTCGTTACGGGGTTTCCGATAATCTCGCTGTCAAACGCGAACATCACTACGGATGTGCAGATTACCGCTGGAAATGTTACTTGAATTTGTAAATATCATTTTACAAAGAATAAAAACATCCACCGTTGCTTGAAATGCCAGTATTCCGTAACTAATTATTGGAGTAGCAAAAGGCGAAAATGGCAGTTGGAGTCGGCTACTTTGTTTTCTGCAAGAACAAAGAGGGGGAAATTGTAATACAATACGATTTGCCATTACATTTTTTACTTCAACGAACCCTTTGCTATTTGCTTTCGTGTTAGTCTGATAGCCAATTAGAAATTCCGTGATCACAATAGAATTTATCTGCACGTTCTCTACGTAAAATATTTATTTTACGCAAATTATTCTGTATGTTAGTCAACACCTACTACTGTATGGCATTATAGCAAAGTTGAGCTCTATTATCTACTATTCGGAAAAATTTAAAGGTAAAAAATGAAATAAGATCACGGCTAATCCCCAAGTACATCTCCAAGGACATCCTTTCAGATCTTCAAGCACTTAGTTAGATCCTTGAAGAAAATATTAAAGAGGGGTAGGTAACGTTCTAACATTACATTTAGCACAAGCCCATATTTACAGCAGTTAGAGTTCTATACGTGGCAAGCCTACCGCCCCTTGATTTATTAAGATAATAATAGTAATAAGTTTTCTCGCGATGTTTTTCATCACCGTTTTAAGCACTTGTTAATGCTTTAAAACCCATTGTTGCACGGCCGGGCTTCGGACATAATATGACCTTCGGATTAGAAGTCATGGTTGCTATGAGATTATGGCCGCTAAAAAGTTCCATGACAAGACCAGAAACGCTACAGTTACGGTCATGGCATAGTTCGTTGCAGTCGGTAACTAATTGCAAACAAAATTGTAAAATGTTGCATGTATATCATAAACACACGCTTCATTCTGTCACGCGAACGGACTGCTCTATGTGGATGTCAGATTGTTTATAAGAATCTTACGGGAGGAGTTCCCGGTGGTGGTAGAGCTGTGGCTGGTGGTGGAGGTGGTCCCAGTAGGCAGCCACTGCGGTGACTTGCATGCAGTGCAGTGCGCGCCATTCCCGCGGCCGCGCTCTGTAACATCCGGCGCTGGCGGTCCGCGCTTTTTGCTCTGCCCACAACATTACTCTATTAGTCAGATGCTATTAGTCTCTAAAATGCATACGCGAAAACGTGGCGTTTTCACATTTTGTGTTGATGTAGGTACAGACATCTATAAAAGGAATTTGTTTAATTTAATTTTTAGTATAGGCAAAACTTTTCCAATCGTTCAATAAAATTATTCTCTTATCTTATTTACAGCGTCGTCAGGTCAAACGTGGGTTGCAAAATCAACAATTTTGAATTCCCCGTAATTTTTAGAACACGGTGTAGGCCGATATGGCCAGCTAAGGCAAAAAGGGGCGCGATTTGGATTCCCGCGGCGGAACAAATGTGTCCATAATCTTCTAATATTTGTTCTGGGTCTGAGTGATGTGGTATCATGGTACACGTAGTTTCGATTATCCACTACATAGGTAATCCTAGTGTGGTACCAAAAATATGAATGTGACTGTTTGGTGTATGTATATGTATTAATTACATGTTAATTTTCTTAATGATTTGTCAGCATTTGTGGAGCAGACAATTATGAAACTTTACTTCATTGATAATTTCATACCCACTCTTAAATTCTCTTTGGAGATGACTGTACCAAGAGTTTATATTCTACTGGAGTATTTTATACGAAAGCTATACATATTTTAGTTGATAGGTACATAAACTTTTAAAAGCATCGTTCGAGCACTATCGATCATCGTGCATTATAAACTGAGAAAGTTACTTTATTAATTAAATACATTATTTACGTTGTAATTCAAGCTTGCAAAGTTCCCATAGATACCTAATCGTGGTTGTTTATCATTTTAACTGATATTACGGTTGATACAATACAATTATAAATTGAAACGTGGTAATGAGCCGTATTTCTATTTAAGTTTTTAATGATGTGAACTTACGTGTGTATCATAGAAGAGGGAGGTTACTCTCGCGTCTGGTCGCGGCTCGCACGTGCAATGCGCGTGTTGCGAGCGCGGCCCGCTGCATACCATTAGGTCGCCGTCTATAAACGTGTGTGCCTCGTCATCCACTAAATCACTTCGCGCGCTCCGAGAGTCAAGCGTGCCCTGCTCTCGCGACCAACTCTCCGAAAACCTATCCCTGAAGCGGTCACTCGGAAAATCATTGTACGACATTTGCCTTTTCATACCCCTACATCGACTCCGATTATCCAACGTAGAAAACTTCATCTCTAAAGCTGGAGAATTCCTAGCGATCAGTTCGGCGTTGTTATCGAAACTTCGCATTTTCACCATTTTCGGAACGGGTCTTTTGTTTATATCAGCGCTTATGTTACAGTCTCTCAGTCTATCGAAACATTGGTCTACGTTCCCGGAAAAGTTCGCGTAAGTCGATACTGTATTTTTAACATCGTGTTTTCCTTGTGTTCCCGCTGCTGAAAAAATACAAGTCTGACTGTTTACCCTCCTTTGCTTGTCTGCCAGTGACAGCATCGATAGTTTCTTGAGAGAACTCGTCGAGCCCGATGTTATCTCGGCCAGTTGGACCGCGTTCTGATGCTTCTTCGATATCGCGTCTCCGCCCATCTTTTTTAAATTAGATAATTTCCTTTTTATTTTTTGTACAAGTGTACTTCTAGGGTCGTACGAAATCAACTGTTTCGATATATAGTTGGAGACCCCGATAGTTTTGCTCTTGTTGAATTTGCGATCCAAACTTCGATGCGAGCCTATAGTTAGCTGGCTGCGACCAGTATCCCTTTTGATTCTTTCTAAGTCGTAAATATTGAGGGTGTGTCCTCGTTGGTCTCCGATGTTTCGATGACAGTTAACGTAATTGTTCTGTTGAACGTTGCAGTTACAGACGAGGTCAAAGTCCTGTTTTGATATGTGTTCGTCGAGGCACTGCCGTTGAGCAGCGAGCGCGAGACAGGCTTCACAGTCAACACCTAGCAGCAGTTCGAGGCTGGTGTTCCTGATGAAGCCATCACTGAAGGTTCTAGAGCGGAAGTGCGCGGCGTGATGGCGGGCCTCCCAATCGCCGGACGCTGGTCCGGCGCCGGAACCTCCGGGCGCGTGAGTCTCCCCATCCACCATGGTAGCAGCGTCTCGGTTAACTTGAATGACGCGCGGCTGACGGAATACCCGGCTGTCACTCCGCACTGAGCTCCGGGATGGAGATGGTGACGGTCGCTTAAAAGTATCCACTTGAATCATGTTTGCTGCGACAAACTGAAACAAAACATAATTATGAACACACAGTTGAGCGGAAACATTTAGCGTTGCCAATAATCGTAGAGCCACTAAATGTAATGCACTAACTCATAACTTGTATAAGGTAGGCTCCACTATAGATAAAGAGCTACCATTACTTTGGAACTAGTCAATTAAGGTAGATTTGTATATTTCCGGATAATGTTTCGATAATACCAACGCGATCCAACTTAGTTTAAAAGCTAGTCTTTATCGGAATAACTTTGATCCAGAACGTGCTGGAATATGAAGCGAAGCTGAGAGCGCTTTAACTAAAGATTGATATCTCTTGCGTAATATCACGTCAAATCATAACTTTTAATAGTTTGTAAGGTATGATCATGAATAACAAAATATAACTTCTCTCTCGTAATAATATCTGACACGTTTATTAAATTTATAACTTCAAGAACTTTCAACAATAGGTTACCTACCCTACCTACTCGTATCTGGTGCTACGTCTAGCTAAACAGTGCGAATTTATCTAAAAGTTGAGGGAAAATTGCTGATATTATATATTGGGAATATCTGTTAATAGAATCTAATTGTAAAATCGACATCTTAAGATTTTTAAAACAGAATCTACGTTTCTTTTTTAAACATTTGCAAATATTTATTGAGCGTTGCGTGGTGGCGAGTGCCCGACTGAGTTGTAATGACTGCAAATTTTCGGTCCGTTTCTGGGTGTCGTAGTTTCTGACACAGGGAATCCTTGTGTGGGGTCAAGACTATTTATGCGACTATGTTGGGTCGGGTGTTGTGGTAGTTGAGAGGTACGTACTTTGGTATGTGTGGTTCCTGATACCCATTATTATAGACATGCATAGACCTCGCGTTTTACTCCCACGATACAGGAAATAAGTGAGGGGTCTGTTAGTTGTAAATAAAATATGTAACTGTATAAACAAGGAGTTATGTAGGAGGATATTTTTTTATGGGATATTTTCTTAACATGGCAACATTATCTGCTTTTACTTATTAATTTAATTTCAAAGCGAGTCTCACCAAACATCACCAAATTGTATTATTTGCTGAATAAAATAAACCCCTTTCAGTTTGCTGTCGGTTTATATTGTCTGAAAGTTCATTTATTATTTTAAATCTCCATGTTTCGACCACTTTAGTTAGCTCTACCATAATGGAGTAGAAAAGACACAATTTATACTGAAACTAGTGTTATTTCTGCTATAAATTTCAGCATTGAAATGGGGAATACAGTACCCATCTGTTGCATTTCTTTATTCAGCCATTGTTCATGTTTTATTATATATAAAATGATTTTATTAAAAAAATAGCGACTGCGCCATAACGTTACATGCTTAGATTGTATAAACATGATTTTAGTAAAATCTCATTTGAATGCAAAAAAAAACCAGTAGCTGAATGAAACTATTCGCAGCTGTTCCGCTCAGGACTGTATCTGCAGAGATATTATAATATTACCCAAAGCTTAGACACTTAATGTTCACTTCGCAAACAACGCTGCCTAAAGCCTTGCAAATCGATGTTACATAAATTAATCAATTATATAAAAAATAATAATATTTTTTTTTTTATGAAATGAAATATATATTTATTGGGAACAAGAACATAGGTTTAACAAACAGTCAAAAAACGGTGATGCCTGCAGAAGTGCTAGACTGTGTCGCAGACACCAACGCCCTCCTCTCGATACAGAGAATAAAGGTTCCAAATAAAACTAAATCAAAATGGTAAAAATGTTTCAAGGGTAAGAGTATGAGTGTAAGTGTGTGTGTGTGTGTGTGTGTGTATGTGTGTGTAGGTGTAAATATTAATGGTTCAGCACGGACCATTAAAATGCAAAGATTTCTGTACTGCCTTTAACTACACTGTGGCACGGGTAAGCTTTGTGCGGCAGCGCTTGTTGCGAAGCAAGCGCATCTACACAGAACTACCCACACACTATAAAAATTATTAGGTACCCATGTATTTTTGTTTCTTTGTATGTTTGTTACTTTCTTTCGTTGTTGTTTTGGTATTGCAAAACGCCCACAGGCACATTAGATATTATTTAGCTTTAGTTTTCTCTGTAAGTGAATTTGTAATTCTTATGAGAAAATAAACATCTTAAACCGTATGTAATGCATATGATGTTAGATAGATAATTTTTATACAACATTCATTTAAGTTATATGAACATAACATAACACGAATGTCAGTTATCAACAGCTCCAAAGTGATTTACATAAAATCATAGATTTTTCGGATCGATTGTTTTAATACTTTGCATATCATTATTTTCAAACTATCGTGATTAGTAGACATAACTATAGATTTTGACACGGGTTTTTATCACATCACCTTTGATTTATTTTATTTTCCCGACGTTTTGACTATGTTATAATAGCCATGGTCGCGGGCAGACTGGAGTACTCGGAGCTACCGTCGAGAAGCGGAGGCAGTCGAAGAAACTATCTTCGCTTGGTTTTCAGTCTAACCCTCGTATTCAAGAACGACACTATGAGAACACGCACCCACAGTGGACGAAATCTTTTTTCATAAACATCAACAACTTTATGTGTTGAGTGACACTATGGCGCACACTACCGTGTGCCTCAAGAGCTCAACTTTGGCTAGAGGCACACGAAAATGTGCCTCTAGTCATACTATGCAGTGTCGCACAAGACATAAAGTGATTTTTATGAAAAAAGATTTCGTCCACTGTGGTTGCGTGTTCTCATAGTGTCGTTCTTGAATACGAGGGTTAGTCTTGCATATCAGTCAGAAAGATCCTTATGGACATGTACTATATACATATTTGTCCAGAGACTAGGGATACATTGTATACAATAAATCTTTAATGAAGTTACTGATATAACATTCAAAATGATTAAATCGGTTTAGGCGCTTCTCTACTTACACCAGTTTATAAGTACCTATCCATGAATGTACAAACAAGGAGATACAATTATCTCGCCACAGCATGAATAAAACTGAATAAGTGCCTATTATAAAATACCCTTAATACCAACTTGTCACGAAAGTTATTGCGAGTCTGAATTATAACATGCTTTCTTACGATCACGCGTTATGTAAGTATAAAATTGCAATCATATAAAGCCTTGTCTTTTCCTCGTTTGGTTTTACTGCAAGACAAGAAATTGTACTGATTTAGGTACATTGATCTATCACTGTGGTTGCTCCGTATTTAGGTATCTACTCAGATTGTACTTTTGATCATTCATCTTTGCATTGTGTGACTTGGCAGCTTGGTCCTAAACAATAATTAATTTAGCTGCTTTTACCTTCTAATTTTATAATATCACCATAAATTATAGTTTAATTAAACAATAAAGTGAAAAAATATTAACAATGTATTCGTCAATTTTATTTTTTGTACAAATAGATAAGTATAATATTTAGGTAATAAGTATAGTGGTACATATTAGTTTACTTATAATACAACCTACCTAAATACCTCGTAACGGGAAAATTTTCTTTGGTATTATATGAAAAGAAAATATAATTTTATTATTAATTAAAATTCCCCTAAACGAAAAAGAAAAAAAAAATAATAGGATCACGATTCCTTAAGTACGGTAAGATTCCCTAAATGCAGATTAAATAACTGATTTCTTTGTAACATCCTCAAAATCTGCTTCTTACCTCCACATTAAAATTTATGAGCGCCCATAATCCTCGCAGTATAATAGCCGTCTTTCTACAAAAGATCATAGGTAGTCCTATTCAATAAGTTTAGTGTAGCCAAAAGAATTTATTACCCCATTTGCGGCTTGAACACAACTCAACGATAAATGTACGCTCACGACCTATAAAAAAGCTCAATCAAAGCCAAGATTCGGTGTAGTATTCATTTTGCGGCTTGCGATTCTTGTACAATGGTTGTGGGGGTGAGTGCGGGTTGAATGGAACATCTTGTGGAGACGAGTCGACGACGGAGAACGTCGCGTCGTGTCGCTCGTCTCGCTTCGTTGGCGGACGACACGAGAATAAGCCATTTTTATTTTATGTTTGTTTCGTCTCCTTTTACGCCAGTACAGCTTTTGTGTTGAATGCTCTCATATTTCATTATATCGTACATGTTATTGTCAGGCAGCAGCTAATAAAGTTTAGACTTTTTTTTAATGTACTCGTACTTAAAATAAATAATATAAGATTTATGGAACATACTCTCTCACTCTACATATAGGTAGTTTGTCTAAAAGTTATGTTTTTACTATTCCTTTTACTTTAGTAACTACCTGATTTAGAAATGCTTAGGTAAGTTATCCGAGGTACGAAACTCCAAACGTTATTGATCTTTCGACTGAACGGACTTAGATGAAACTTGTAATAAGTATAGTTTATGTCCTGGAATAGCTTGGAATTTAGGATAAGTACTTTTTATCACGGTATGAAGCCGCGGGCGGAAGTTAGTTTTACATAAGCTTAAAAAAGGCAAGTTCCACAATCTCGTTTGTCCATTCTATTCGTTTAACTTTTGACTTAGGAGATGTGTAAAAAGAAAACCTGTGAAAGCTTACGAGAAATCGAGCAACTGACATATCAAAAGAAAGATTACAATGTAATGAAAGGATGAGAGCTTTCTTATTTCTTTGATGAAAGTAGGCATCAACATGGTATACCCTCCTGCCTCACCTTACAAGTACATGTACTGTAACTTCGACGAAGTGTATTCTAAGTCAATTTATATATCACGAGCTGCCCGCCCCGGTTTGGCACGGGTGTACCTACTAATGAATATTATATCCAATTTTTTGATAGCTTATTTTACTTATAGTAATTTTCGAAAGGATCTCTAATTTTTTTTAAAATAAATATTGTTGAAAGAATTTTTAAATTGGTGAAAAGTTTTTTAGTTTATTCATTGCAAATAAACACAAAACAGAAAACAAAACACAAAACTAAAATAAATTTTATTTATCTTTAATAATAATGTAGATAAAGCTATAAAATAGAAACCTGATCCAATTTAAAATATATTTAGTAGGTTTAAACATTAACTAATAGTTAATCAACACAGTAGAGTAAAAACACGATTTAAATAGCTACTAATTATTACAGGAAAAGCCAGTATCAGAGAGGCTGACATGACAGGCGATACTTTTCATCCCCGTCAATTAAGTAGTTCCTGCGGGAATATAGCCAACGTTTATTTTATTTTGGCGCAGCCGTGGGCAATTCTGTACAATAATGTTACTTCAAATAAAATGTTTTGGTTTCATTTACCTACTACGAAATATGACTAATTAAGTCTGCAACAACGCTGGTGTGATACAAGAATAGTAAGTAAATAAATAAATAAATATTGGTGGACAATTCACACATCACCATCTAGCCCCAAATTAAGCAAAGAAGTGAGAACCAGATCACTGATAGAATACATACTTTTTTGTTTTATTACATTATCACACATGACACAGTATATGCTATTCCAGGATACGAAATATAGGCGTGGTTGAAGTTCCAGAATTCTTAAATGATCGTATTACTCTAGGCGTTAGGCTAGTTGAACGAAATGAAGAGAAATTCATTGTTTTGAAACTGGTTTCATAAAATGTTTAAATAAGTACCTACTCAAGTCCTGCTTTCTACTTACAGTAGGTATATAAATTATAAACAAATGATTGTGACTTTAATTTGTCAGATAAATTAAATATGGTCTCTATATTACATTATATTTTTGTTGTTATAAAGTTTTATTCAATTCGAATCAGACTCTGAATAAACATCCGAACAGTTACTTAACTCCAAATAAACAATCTTACAAACTCCGTATTAATAAATTAAATATGGTCTCTATATTACATTATATTTTTGTTGTTATAAAGTTTTATTCAATTCGAATCAGACTCTGAATAAACATCCGAACAGTTACTTAACTCCAAATAAACAATCTTACAAACTCCGTATTAATAAAATAAGTATGCAGTAAAGTGTAGGTTATTGATAAAAATCTTCGCCACACATGATCCATATGATACAAATACCCTTCCTTCATGTAGGCTTACATTGTTCGGCGGCTCTGAACACCGTTCCATTAACGGAATAATGGAAATATCTACAGGAGGGAAAATAAAACGTGGAAGAAGGATTTCAGTACCTAAGCGGTCATTTGTAAGCAGTCGAGAAAAATGCTCACTCGTCCAGAAAAAATAATCGGGAGTGTGCCCCGGCAGCCCACTCCGCGGCACGAACCGACACAGATAGCTCCTCTTATTGCCGGCTTTGATCGCCGATTTCCGGACACCATTCTTTATACAGAGACAGGTTTAATAATGAGTCAAAAAGCTTCAGAGCCGCGTCGTCGAAATGGTTCTTTTGACGTAATTTAGTGCTAGTTTTCAGGACAATTCTACTTCTAACTTCGAAGAGTTTTATGGAAAGGAAGGGTTAATTAGATATCTACTAAACGTTTTGTATTAGTGCGAGAAAAGAGAAAGACGTAATGAGTAAATAAATACATAAATAAACTCAGAAAAATAATAAGAAGCAGAGGTCTGATAGCATAAGCACGAGCTTATTGCATAATATCGATGCTAAACTAAAGAGACTCCGATAAAAATACGGGCATGATGATAAGGGCTTAGCCGGAAAATGTTGGAACATAATGAAGCCCCTGGCGGAGTGTTTACCTCAGAGGTCCCATTGGGCGGTTTTACCAAAAGGACTATAGCTACAGTCGGCGGAAAAAATCAGGAAACACGCCAGAGTTAATTAAACCTTCCTAAATAAGGACTTTTGTTTTCAAATTGGTAGGCATGTCATAATACTTTTGGACGTTTCCTGTGTGAATGGAAGTAGAACTCACTGAATGTGCCTGAGGCGGAAAGTGCTTTAATCGGTGTATTTGTAAAACGTACAGGTAACAAATGAACGTATGAACGTTACGAATTGAACTATAAAATTTGAAAGATGGGAGGGTGGAGCAGCCAACTTTCGGCCGCATAAAACTGTTATGAGTTACACACACATACGAGTAGTTACGAGGGTGTGGGTAGTTTTTAGTTTTGTCATGTATTGCATTCGTCAACATAATAGAGCTAGTCATGGCATATAACCAATGTTTTTAGTCTGTGATGTCAGATTTGTTGAACACCAACGCCATCTATATCAAAATCATGCTTTTTGCGTTTTTTTTTATCATTTAGGGGTTGTTTTTCGGATTATAAGTTCCCCCTTTATTTATTCTGATTTTTTATCTACATACTACAGCAAATTTCATCCTAATCCGTTTTGTCGTTTATTTTTGATTAGGGAACAAACATAGCAGCCTTATCACAAACTTTCGCATTTATAATATTATTGGGATGGCATAAACAAATAATCCTATTAGAGCCTAACTGACTGACAGACAACTCACAGCCTAATAAACCACTTCAGATCTTCGATAGCATAGAAGATAGACGATATTTCGATAGCTGTAGGTGTGTTTGTCTTAGAGCAGGCCTTGACTAGTAAGTGGGTGTTATTATTGAAAGCTGACTCCGGTTTTAGTCACTCGCCGTTGCTCATCAAGTATTCTCATATTGGTAAACCTATTGGTTTGCCAAATGCAAATCGTTGTGAATAGGCTCACAAAATTATGCAAACTTGTGCATAGTATTGAAAAAGACCGGTTAAGTACGAATTGACTTACCCACCATAGATAGGTTCCGCAAATATATGTAGGTATATGTATAAATAAGAGTAAGAATAGAATTGATTTTTAAAAAATGATTTAAAAAATTCGAAACCCTTAAATGATACTACTTCTCTATAAAAATCACATATAATAACTAATGGTAATAATATAAATGGTACCTAGCTCCCTGTAAAACGCAACCTACCTATTTATTAAGTTAAAAAACCGTACCGGCTGGACTATTTAGTTTTTTTTGTAATATCTAGGTACCTAACTTACTCATTTCTATCGACTATAATTATTTTCTTTTTGCCTTGTAAACTTCAGATATGGGGGTTTAATATTTTTTTTTAATGTTTGTACATACGAACACGTAAAAAGCTAAGACGTAAAAAAAAACTGTCTTAGAATATGCCAATCTCTTTCATAATGATATCCCACTTGACCTAGTGTCCCAGCTTTGAAATTTTTACCCCGGGGGGGGGGGGGGGGGGGGGCTTTGTTAGACCCTTTGGCAATTCAAATGAAAATATAAAAAAATACTTGCAATATTGAGTAACTTATGAGGTATAATTCAATTTTAAGTCGATAGTTATAGTACCTACCTAGTATAATTAGTCCATGTTAGGCTTTGTTTTTCAATTTTGGCTCAGAACCCTAAAACACAACCCTTTCAATTTCTGCTAATAGATAACTGAAAAAATCTAAAATACTTCGTAAAGTTCACTGTAGATACGTGACTAGATTTTGCAATAACCAACCTACACTGCAAAATGTTTTTTCTTCTCGAACAAAAAATGGCAATCTACTTGTAGACCACTATAAAGTTAGATACAGCTTTTTGCATGGTTAGCTTAAAATCTGAATCTTTTATATTAGGTCTTTTATATAGAAATACTAGCGACCCGCCTCGGCTTCGCACGGGTAGCATGTTATCTATACTTATAATAAATCTGTAGAGAGGTCAATTCTGTACATGAAATATATTTCCAAAATAACTATCAGGGGATGATTAGGGATCGATACTGATGCCAAAAATGCAATCAGTAAATTTTTTGTCTGTCTGTCTGTCTGTCTGTCTGTCTGTCTGTCTGTCTGTCTGTCTGTATAACCGTTATAGAAACAAAAACTACTGGACGGATTTTAATGAAACTTGGTACAATTATTGTTTATACTCCTGAGCTGGTTATAGTATACTTTTCATCACGCTACAATCAATAGGAGCAGAGCAGTGAAGGGAAATGTTGGAAAAACGGGAGTAGTTACTGCATTTCTTAAGCTTCCGTCGCGTGTGCAACCTTAATGGTTAAAGCTACACAGAAATCATGTATGACGGAAATGTTCTCCTTAAAATTATATAAAAAATATCCCACGACAGCATATGTTTATCTTTTATGGTTGACTCACAATAACACGTGTAACTCCCGATAGCTTAGCAGTTCGAAGCTTTCTGATTATATTTGTCTACTCTTACGTTTATAACACTCTCAGTCATCCCTAATTAAAAAAGTTTACAATATTAACTATTCCATAAAAAAGAATCATAGAAATCGGAATAGAAACACCAAAGTTATACATGAAATACGCTAATAATAAGCCATCGCGCGTGAATACTGAATCATGCTATAAGGATTATTTTTGTATATAAGGTCGCGAACGCACAGGCAGGCGGCTTGCTTAGCGCCTAGACGCGAGTCACCTAGCGAGTAGCTTCGTAAAAAGAACATTCTCGAACGTTCGCGACCGGTCGCCGCGCTCGACGCGTCTCGCGGCCGAAGGTATGAAAAGGCGTCCGAGCGCGAGCGCCATACAATTTTTGTGTGATACTGCGCAGCCGGACCCACCGTGTTTAAGGGTTAAAATGCAGTTACAAATCTATGGAAATGTACAAATTGTACTCCAGTCTAGAAGAATTCGCTGTAGACCTCAGAGTTTGTACGAAGTGTGATTGCTACAATCAATCCAAAAAATATCGTTTTTGGAACGAAGTTCCTTAAGGCGCGTTGCGTAGGAGGCTAGACGGAAAAAAATCGGACGAAAAGTTGTCACGAGTCACGACACCTTTTGCTATAGTGTAGTAAGCCGTGCGGCGTGCGCATGTTTCTCTGTTTGTCTTTCTCTCTCTCATAGAAAGCAAGCCAATTATTTTCGTTTCGTCTTTCTATTTTGCTTTGAACAGTATACTGTCGCGACGATTATTTTTGTTTTGTTAAGTTTATACAGGTTTTTTGTACATAATAAATAATAATAGAAAATTCTGCACAAGTTCCGGATATTGCTGATGGAGTAGGTACATTTTTCGAACAATCGGCCGTGCATCGAATCCATTGATGCACGGCCGGTATTCGAACTCGAAATTAATAATATATACCTAACCTAACCTAACTACATGAATTCAATAATTCAATTTTAAACTTTTTTTTACTTTATAGTAAAGTACCTACCACATATTTACCTCTCAAACCCCGAGCGGTCGCATGAGACCGCGAAAAGTACCTATAATAACGCAGTAACATCAAATGAAACTAGATGGCGCTAGAATGCAAAAATCACGTTTGTTGTATGGGAACCCCTTTAAGGCGCTCTATAAATAAAAATAAACTCTATAATGGGCGTGACTATCCCAAGTTTTGGCGCGAAATCGCGATACGCGCCGTGCTGACATCGCCGCGGATTACTAATAATGTTACTACGTAACAGATACATCACTTCCCCGCAGAACGACAAATACCTACGCTTTATTTACCTAAACTTTCTAGATGTCAAACGACGCAAGGAAATATGAGCTTAACTGCTTTGACTCAACGGCACGTTTCAAGTGCACAGCGGGCGATGACGTCTGCCAGTATTAAATTACCTTAGGGTTGACCCAATAAAAATGTTTCATTTTTTTATAAAATGGTCAATTTGTTTTTTTAGAAATAGCTAAATAAATAAAAGTGTATTAAGCGGTGTTGGTCGAGTAGGAGGTACCTCAACTTTTAATTTTAAGGTCGTGGGTTCGAATCCCAGCGTGCAACAATGGATTTTTTGTAAGAAATAAAATCCAGTTAGTCCTACTTCCTACTAATATTATAAATGCGAAAGTTTGTGAGTTTGTTCGTATGTTTATGCCTCAATCAGGCCAAAACAACAAAACGGATTAAAATGTAATTTGCTGTAGATGTAGGTATAATGCTCGAATAAATCATAGACTACTTTAAAATAAGAAAAACATTCCCAAAATGATGTATGATGGATCTGGTGTGCAAAATCTGACATAAGTCTTCATAGCAACGTGCGTTACTCTATGCGATTATTAAAATTTTGACAGGATTTTTTTTTCTGTCGCGAGTCTGCTATAGGCAATACGCTAAAAAGTTCTTATTTCTTCAAGTTATACGCGAGTGAAACCGCGGGGTACAGCTAGTTATACATATAAACCTTCCTCCTAAATCACTCTATCTATTAAAAAAAACCGCATCAAAATCCGTTGTGTAGTTTGAAAGATATAAGCAAACATACATACGCGGGAAGCGGAAAGCGACTTTGCTTTATACTATGTAGTGAGGTTACATTTTGAAGAATTTAATAATAGCTTGTTTTGAAATATTTCTCAAGAGAAAACTTTATTTTAATAAACATTCTCACACTTTGGCATCCTGTTTAGACATCTTCAAAAAAGTATGTTTTTTACGTGTTCCTTATTATTTTGTATTTATCCCAAATTTAAAGTTATTTCTCTTAGGCAGCTTTCTAACTTTCAATTTAAATCCCTAGTTGTTCAATTAGTAGAACATTTGCTGTTATAGTTTTACCTAAATCATAAAGTCATAGCCAATAAATATTCAGCTAAAATGGGGCCAAGTTGATTTTTATATAGGACTCAAGATGTTTTTTATTTACATAAATAAGTGTGACAGAATGGTCCTAAATCATGTTTCGCCAGGCGTTGCCGCGACATCTTACGTTCGGCTTGTGGGTAGCTTGATCAGTATTGAAAAAGGTCGTCGCTTCGCTTAAAATGTTATTACGTTTTTTTTCATAGTGATTACAAATAAATGATATTATTACGATATTTTTAAAGACCTTATCCAACAACAACCTACACAATAGGGTACGCGAGAAAAAAAAAATAACACGCCTACTTTACATGTAGGGAAGGTTCATTAAAAAAAATTGTTTTGATCATTTTATTCTACCATATATTAATGCCAAATTACAGTTTTCTAGTGCTAAGAGCCTCTGAGCTAAGCTGACGGACGGACGAACGGATGGATGGACGGACATGGCGAAACTATTATTGATTTCTTGTACCGTATAGACTACGAAACCCTAAATAATGATTTATAAAAATGTATTTACTTACCTAAGATATTTTTTTGTCTAAGAGTATCTATGGATGAAAATCATTATGTGAAATTACCATGGTCCCTCCTCCATCATGGTAATTTTGGCTAAATAAATAAAAAAAACATTTTCATTTATTATGTCTACTCTATTTATAGGAGGTACTTAGGTATGCTGAACGAGTTTAAAAAAAAACATTATTCAATGTCACCAACCTAAATACACTGAAACCGGCAAACACGATCATCGATAAGTTCTGGCGACGAATACCAGATTCAATTTATGAAATACCTAGTGAAAACCTTCGCGACTTCGTTCACGTGAAGATATATTCAAACAGACACACTGCATCCCTTAGAGTTTGAATTTCGCGAATTCCTTTCTTAGTTCGCCCCCACAAACCAAAAGGAGTTCTCCCTCCAAATTTCAAGTTTCTAGGCCCATTAGTTTAGGCTGCTCGTTGCTATATCAGTCAGTCAGTCAGTCAGTATCGCAAGAGTTTTATCTATTTAAATTAAAATCGTTTTGTAAAATTTAACAACAGACAAGCACAGGCGGAGCAGAAGCTAATCGTTGGTTGTATAAATAAATTACCTTATTCATTTCAGAAGCTTTCTAGTAAGGAAAATTAATCTACAAATTCTTTACGAGACTTTCCTAATGGTAAGTGTTGCGTTAGCGACGAAAATTGCGTTGTATTTTATCTCACAGGAGAAATAAGAACCAAACATTAGATTAGCGCTAGTATGTTAATACCAGTTCCTAATGCATAATGTATAACATGCATTATTGTCATTATTGCTCGTCTTTATCTAGGAATGTATATAATTTTAGTAGAGATTGATTACAAGTAATTTAAAAAAATAAATAAACAGCACTAACGAGTTATGATCATAGAATGGAAAGATGTTGCGTTTTTTTATTACAAAAACAACTTCTACTGTTCCCAAATATATCCGTGTTTTGTTCGTGTTTATTTAGCGATACACTCCGGCCTGGGAAAGTACACCTTTTGGTGTATTATGAATGATACACAGGCGATGAGCGTGTTAAACCGGTTATTCATAATTTATTAAAACCATCTCAAAATGCTTTCAAATAAAACAAATCGGTTTATAGAGCTACGTAACAAATAGACATTACACAATCTTGTAACACCCTTCCTTTTTGGTCGTGGTTGAAAAATACACAAACTTAAAATTTATTAAAACATAGCCAATAGAGTTGTTACTTCTTTAGTCTGACTTCAGTCTGAGATAATAAGAAAAAATATTTTCGATTAAAAATACCAGGGTCAATATATCAATATGATGCTTTTTTTATGGCGGAATAACAGTACCTGCTGTGAACAATACAGCTACCTACGAGTATGTTAAAATCCAAACCAAAAAAGAACAATGTATCGGGTTTGTTTAAGATGATTGAACGAATTTGTAGCCTGGCAGCTGAATACCACTTGGGAATTTACGAGTAGGTACTTAGTTGGCACCTGTATTGAGTTGCAAACTAAAATAAATAAATATTTATATAAAGAATTACTCGTATACGTGAAAGTTAACACAACATCAATATACATTCACTCTTTAAATTATATATAATTTAATTTATATTAAACTAGCTTTTGCCAGCAGCTTCGCTCCCGTGGTACCTGGATGAAAAGTATCCAGGATATAGGCTATGTATATTCCAAGTTTCATCTAAATCCGTTTTGTCGTGAATGAGCCACAAACATCCAAACCTCCTTACAATTTACAATAATAAAGGATTAATAAAAAAAAAAACAAAGTAGGTACGTTTATGATATTTCGTGGCTTGCTCTTTTTACATATAGACTTTTATATAAATCCGCAATCTTTAGCGGAAAAACAAGAGGTCGTTTCATAAAGAAACTTAACTAATTATTGTTCCAATATCTTGAAGATTTATGAAGATACTGCCGCGGCGCAAATAAAGGAGGCCATAATCCGTTCCAAGTTAAGTTTTAATCTTTGTTTCAGAGTAGACCCCTTATTTGTCCCTTATCGCAGTATTAGTAATGTCCCGATCGTGATGAATGAGACAACATAAGCAACATTGCAGCAGGTAATGGATATTAATAGCAATTACGCAAACGGAAGGTATAATTAGGTTTGCACGTGACTGTTTAAACCTACAATATCTGTCTTTGTACCTACCAATATGACAAAAAAATCTAGAAACGCATATTTTTTGCGAAAACAGAGATTTTTTTCAGAAGACAGCAAATAAATCTATATCTATACATATAATAAAACTGTAGAAGAGTTCATTCTGTACATTGAATAAAAACTAAAAAAATTACTCCTAGGGGTCTTCATACAAGTAACACAAACCAAAAAAAAACATTTTGAAATTTTTGTCTGTTTGTCTGTCTGTCCGTTGTCCGGCTTTCACGCAAAAACTACTGGACGGATTTTGATGAAACTTTTTTTGTTATATAGCTATTAGTCCTCGGCAACTTAAATGCTATAATTTTGGAAGATCTGGATACCAGATGTGGAACTATAGCGAAAACATCTTGAGGAAACCAGTTAGTATTCTTATAAGCGGCGATGGGCTTGCAACCTGTCACATATGGATTGTCTAACTACTGTAAAATGTGGGCATGTGCCAAATATAATGTTTGGACGTTCCTCTGACTACCAGTACCACTACAGCATGCTCCTCAGCGGGTTGGCGCCTTAATGGTAAAGTCATAAGACTACAATATAAAAGTTGCGGGATATTAAAATCGTGGCTACCAATGACTATCCTCACGGGGCCAGCAGCAGGGCAACTTGCATAAATTCCGCGGATACTCATCATCATTTTTTAAGCCATACTTATTCAAAATAATCACATTTCGAAATCACTGTCGCCCAGCGAAGCGGGCACAGGTCAGCTAGTGTTTTATAAGAAACAAAGATGGTATGACCTTGGTCATACAAAGACTTTGTCTGTTTGTATGTTATAGGTAAATCGTAAAGTAAATGATTTCCGAATTCCGAAAAAGTTATCATCTTCTGCTGTTGACTGTACTGCCCATTTTTTTTTCAATTTGAATTGGTTATTACTTGTTACAGTAATATTATTCTCATACTACCCCTTTCTGAACATTTTTCATTCAGAAAACTAGATTTTACTTTTTGTAGGTTTATTCAATTTTACCAAAATCTTGCTCATTTTCAGCATAAATCTAGACAACCGACGCCGACGGGAGATGTCGAAATTCATTTTCAGAGGAGTAAGCTCTTCTAAGCTCGGTTATTAAGTTGGAGTAGTTTTAAATCGTGCTTAAATTTGTATTTAAACTTCAGATGAGTTTGGAGTAGACCGAGCGTTATTTATTGAGGCCGTTTTCATGCAAATCAGAAGTTAAGAAAAAGTTTATAACATTATATATTAGCTTATCAAATTATTTCTAGAAATTCCTAACTAAAAAAGACAATATATAACCCAGGTAACGTTAATTCTACAAAATAATCAATTGTAAAAGTTTTTTTTTAAGTTTAAAAACAAATATAAGTGGCCCTTTTGATAAAAAAGTTATATAACATATAAAACGAACAATAAAACAAACTTTAAAAGTAAAAATAAATGTTTGAAACAATAACAAAAGCGCATACTTACTTACAAATAACAACAAATAAATCACAGACTCTCACTTAGCCATTGAAGCTTTACAGGTGCTTTTCATAATTAATTGTGACATTAGTCCGTCATTCGAACACGATAACGAGACACTTTTATATGGCATGCTTTTATTAGCGTAGTCCCGGCGCTAGCTGCGGGAGAAAGGTTGATTTTGTCCGCTCGCTACGAGCGCGCTACGCGTGGCTACGAGGCTGCTACGAGCTCAAACGGGTGGCCGGGGGAGTCGCATGGCTCGTACTGGCTCCGGTTGCCGCTAGCTGCGAATAATCCATATCGGGAGGCGAGGAGGCTGTATTTACCGGACCGAAGGGCGGTCGGTCGAGCCAGCGCTGGTGGATCCCGCCGCCGCCGCCGTAGCTGCGTTCGAGCTCCACGCTCCATCATGTTGACACAATTTTAAATAGCGTCACATAATTTGGGGTCTCTGTGCTGCGCTGATTGCATCCTTGTAAGCGTTACGGGCTTTTATTATCCTGCGACGCATTTTGCGTTAGAGAAATTATTTTGATTGATTGAATTGAATGCAAGTTCAGAATGTCATTTTGTCTTTCATCATTCAGCTTTCACATCATTACAAACAAGTAGATGTGAATAGGTAAATTTATTATTTTATGCTTTAAAAAATATATACAAAAAGGCGGACCTAATGCCAAGGCATTTTCTACCAGACAACCCAAATTAATAAATAGTAAATATCCAAAAAAAAAACACTTTTAAACAGAGTTTTTTATTCCAGACTATAAAGCTTGCTTTCATATGCATTCTTCTTTAGAAAAAAGTCAAATCATATTTTTCCGCTCTCGTAATGATGCCAATGAAATATATTATTATCATTTACAAACATTGTGTGTTTTTACGACCATATCTAATGACCTTAATTAAATAAGCCACGATCGTTACGCTTTTGCCATCCTTTGGCGTCATTCAATTATTTTGTGCAATAATTCAAATGCTCTGTGCTGTGTAGCTCATTCGCATTTGTGTCTCGTTTCATTAATGTGAATACATGATACGTTATTTAAGGAACAGCAATGTTTCAAAAATAAACAATATATAATATAGGTAATATATATATATAGGTATATAAAAAATGATATAATATAGGATCACGATTGTAATTCCCAAGTACGGTAGACATCCTCTTAGATCTCCAACCGCTCAGATCATTGATGACGATGACTAAAGATGACTAAAGGGGATAGTTAGAGGCACGACCATAACTAACATTTGGCACGTGCTCACATTATGAAGTTGTTAGCATTCCATGCGTGTAAGGTTGCAAGCCCATCGCCGCTAAACAATTATGTATTTATGAATATATAGGGTGTCCCAAATATAGAGTCAAGCGAAAGTTTACAGATAGAGCATCTTTAGAGTTACCCGAATTGCCACATAGTTATACAAATAGATTATGATTGTTTGATTTATTTGTGTTGTTTGAGCATGTTCAGCATAATTTCTACGAAATTGTACGCGTTCACACTATGACTAATTTTCAGACGCATGTTTACATAAAAAGCGGAATAGATACATATTACCTACATGTACTATCCTATCGTCACAAATAACTTTAAGCATTATATCCAAAATAAGTTAAAGATTAAAAAAGGCCGGCGACGTGAGTTTCTTGTTCTTTGTTGTTGTTATAACAATAAATAACGTTGACGTGACCGGTTTATTAGTAGCTGCATTAGGCCTGCTAGGTGGGCTCTGCGAAGAAAATGAGATTACGGATTTCGGACGCCATTTCACAGATAGAGGTCCTTAAATGAGACATCTGGAAAATGAACGAACAAAAGCTCGAGGTATAAATTAAGCGCTCAGTTAGCCGGCCACTAGCATCGCATGGCCAGCTATCGGCGGCGACTTCTGTTTGTTTATTGGCCATATCCTTTGTGTCCGAACGGTTTTTCGGAATGATTTAATGCCCGCGCACTCGGAACCACGGTCCGCTTCCTACCATTTTTGTTCATGACCGCCAACAATAACACCCTTTTACGAAATCTAAAATGTTCATTAGGCATAAAATAAAATGTTTATCCGGCGGGAGCTCATGTAAAAAATCGGAATTAAGTAACGGTTGCGCATCGTAAAAGCGGAAGTTTTATGCGGGATGTGAAAATATTTTGAGATATGTAACTTTGGGGATTTCTGTGTGAAAGGGAAAGTCGGAAAGGTAAGACGGGGATGTCACGCGCGGCCAGCGAGCGCCTCTTGAGAGCGAGTTGAAAGATGCTTGGTTGGGTCGCCTAACTGACGTGTACGCTTATGAATGCTTCACACCCTTTTCAGTTGCGGTACAGAAAGATTTCACTCACTGATAACCTGCCTGCTATTGTTATTTTATTTTTGGCATAGTTTCTAGGCCGGCGTAGGTTAGTACTTGGGAGGCAACGCTTTACGTTACTAGGCACGTACCTTCAAAGCTATGCATGTTTAGTATTGTGTAAGATGTATTGTATTGTGTAACGCACCTATAATATCTTGCTAAATAAATATAATCAGAACTTTTTCTATGAGTAGATATTTATTGTTTAAGACGATAGTTTTAATTTGTGTTGCTCAGATTTACCTAAACTAGTTGGTTAGGTTTGGTAAGTTTTCAGGTAGTGGGGAAGCGGCCGCCGGGGATGGATAACGCGTAATTACAATATTAAATTGTTATTATAATTATATCTAATGAATTATTAATGTAAATGTAATTATTGAATGATTAATGTAATTATAATTATTTATTTAATAATGAACTATATTCCTTTAGTTAATAAATACGAAAAGACGAAAATCATGTCGAATGTCCATGTGTCGCCCGCCCCAATATCAATTAGAAGTTATTATTACGAAGTTGTTGACGTGTAAGTCTACCTGGGACAAACAATCAAGTTAGAAAAGAGGAATGACGAATCCAACTCGGCTGCGTAGCGTTCGGGAAATTGCGTAACGTATTCTTGTCCAAAATACCTCAGTGATTTAAGATAAATATTTTACTAGTGATAAGAAAAAAGTGAAACAGAGTTGTGGTCTCTCACTGTGGGTCTCATAAGATGCTTGGCATATCTTTAGAGATAAATTAATGATTTATTAACGTAAGTAATTCTATTTAGTTAGTTATGCGTAATCAATTTTATTACTGTTTCTCTGTTATGAAGGATACTGGTGGCGATTCTGTTGTGTCCACGCTAAATGTTATAATTCCTAAAAACAATCGCTCTTGTTCTTTTATGTTAAAATCTAAATGAGCGTAACCTCAAAATGACAGTTCTAAAACTTAGGATATTTTTGAATAAATTTACGATTTTCTTAAATGATTTAGAAACGTCAAGCTAAATTTAATCAACGTATAAATTGGTGTTGTCTTGACACTTGTATGTGTCAAATATTCGAAATATTCGAAATTGTTAAAATATCCTTAGATTTCGTTTCTTACAAAATTTTAGTTTTAGCTTGGACACAACAGAATTGCCACCATTGATTATTTAAACACTCCGTAGTTACCTGTAGGTATGTCGGCGGATAATTATGTGAATGTGTGCAAAGATGCGTGTTAGTACAGAAATTAATTCTACAGTATCCCGCGGAGTCTGTGCATAATTAATAAACAAAATGAACAGGACATGTCGCGTCAGGAATTAAAACATGTCTCGTATAATTCAATGCGGAGTAGGGATAATTTTTTCATCTTTACGTTCTACTTTTAAGAACAATTCAACTCTACCCTTCTGCTGTTACAGTATTTTTTAATAAATTTACTTTTGTTTATTGCAAGCTTAGGCCCGCGGTTTTGTTCGCTTGGAAACAAAATAAAGAGGTATGGTTAACGGATTAGGTGTGTTGTCCAACGGTCAGTCAGTTTGCACAAATATTCTTATACCATTATTTTATTATAAATATCAGCGATTGTCGAACGACCATAATAAATTGAGGAAAGCTACTCGGCTTAAGCTTCCAAAACACAATCAAATAGAAAATCCAACAAAAAGGAAACTGAGCTCAAGTAGTCGATAGAACAAAACAGCTGCGAAACCTTTATCTTTTTTGAAATAACACACAGAAAAATCGTTTTTGTTTTGACGTCAACAAGTTTGGCAGATTTGTGATCGAAAAATAAACTGTTCAGATGACGAGGATTCACGTTTTTGATTAACGTTTCTTAGAAAATATCTCGCAGAATTTCTAGGAATTTCTAGATTTTATTTTCTAGGAAAAGCTAAGGTATATAATATATATATTTATATCTTTTTTTCATAAAAATCACTTTATGTGTTGTGCGGCAAAGTGGGCAACACATAAAGTGATTTTTATGAAAAAAAGTTTTCGTCCACTATGGGTGCGTGTTCTCATAGTGTCGTTCTTGAATACGAGGGTTAGTCTAGTAGTACCCTACCTAACACACGAAAACCGGACTAGTCTAGCAGTAGCAAAAACGTATCTTACAGTTTCTCATAACTGTTGGGTCAGATTTTGATGCCTCTTTACTCAAAGGTACAAATACCACAATATTATCGCTATTGGATCGTACCCAGACCACTTCTCATACAGATTTGCCCAATCTCATTTTGAATTTAGAATAAAAATATATACCTTGGCTTTTCCTAGAAAATAACAAGTTTGTAATTCTGTGAGATATTTTCTAAGAAACGTTAACTTGCAACTTAGATAGTCGTGGGAAGAACTCTGAGTTAAACTACTTACTATCAACGATAAACACAAGTCTTAGCACAAACAGAAAACTTTTTTAAACGTAATAAAATGTTAAACAAGTAAGGTACCTCGGTAGAATCGACATAGTAATAAATAAAATATTGAAAAATGGCTCTTAACTGTCCTCTCAAATCTCCAGGCACTCAGGTTCTTGAAGATTTATTTAATCATAAATATATAATTATTACGGCTTAAACCAATTATAGATACATTAAAATATTAGGTACATTACATTAATAATAACACAAAATCAAAGGTACTAATAATTACACGTCAACATAAAATATAAAATGTCAAAAACAATAACAAAGACAACAATACAAATAACAATTCTAACACATTCATCTGACAGAACCACACTCGGACATGATCATGTCCATCACCTAACATCCATACGCACGCAAACACATATCGTTGTCTCGAAGGGTAGTCGGAGGCACATAAAATCCTTTGTAAATATTCCATCTGTGTCAGGTTGCAAACCCTGCAAACCCTAAAAGCTTATAAGAATGCTAACTGGTTACTTTGTTTTTTGATTATATTTTTAAACCTACGATGTCCGGATTGAAAGTCAAGACCCCTCCTACCACGCGAAAACGGCTTCTCAATCGTATCAGACATAAATACTGAAGCTGCGAAGGTACTTAACGGCTCGAATGTAAAAGACTTACGCGTTGAGTAAGGTGAAAACGTTTCACGTTTTATAGCCAAAGGACTCTGTGATATAAAATCCTTAATGGCATTGCCGGCGACGATATTACATTATAAAAGTGTAAAGGTTGTTAATTGTTCCACGATGGCATGCGCTAGTTTAAACTGCTGTAGGTACTTATAAAACGATACAAAGAAACGTTAACTTTATATTGTCAAAACAATGTAAGTTTATCGACTTTTGTGTTTGAGAAAACCATTACATTCACCTGCGTTCCAACTTTCATTGTCAACTGAACCGAAAGAAATAGCTCCAACTTTCAAATGAATTTCAGAATCCTATGATACTTTCATAACAACAGCGAAAACCAAAGAAACCTAAAAACTTTTTATGTTCATGTCTGAAAGAAAACAACCTTCACTAATAGGAATTCCTTCGGATACTGTAATGGAAAGACGTGCAGGATGGACTCATAATATTTTCTCGGACTTACACTCGACTTAGAGAGGGAGCTGTTTTTATGGAGGTATTACTTGGTATAAAAGGTATGGACTTCCACTGACAATGCTCACTGGTCGGTTTCATTGTTTACCCGCTATTACGTAGGTTTCGGTCCTCTAGATTAGATTTGTTATTTATTAATTACATTTCCTAAAAAGGCTGTCTTCTAGCTTTTGTAATAGGTAACGTTTTATTAACTGTTGTAAGCTGTACAAAGCCTCTACAACTCTGTTTATACCGACATATTATTTATAAAACTCTATGAATAAATTGTAATTTCAAACATGTTCTTCATATTTAGAGCCTCGTTATATGGATAACCCAAATAAGTTCATTGTTCAATTGAGTCGTTCTTGTTTGTGGACCACAGTGCCGGCGTTGATCGATGCTCACAATTTATAAAGAGCAATTCAATGCAAACTCATTCCTATGTGTCGGCCAAAACAACAACTCGGTGCCGATGCTGCATAGATCGAGTTTCGACCCGGTGGGTAGTGTTTTCCTCCTCCGTGATTCAATTTAGATTGATGATGCTTCTCCGGAACCTACATAGTCGAGTAACTGGGAATAATTTATTCTACTAATGACAGGTTGCTAATATTATTTGCCTGCGCATCGGGACGAGGCAAAACACTCTCACCTCGACTTTTATTATCGTAACCAAGATATTTAATGTACAATTTATTACGTAATGCATATGTTATATCATTTTTATGGCCATTCTAGGCACCAGACTTCGCAATCAAAATGCCCTGCTAATGGAAAATCCGATAAGAAAAAGTAAGTGACTATTGTCTTTTTGTAATTTCCTAATATTATGAGAATAGTGAGCGCAGTTATTAGAAAACTCACCTGTTTGTTGGTTCCGATGAATATTGATTGAACCCTTTACAACAAACTTTAGGCGCTCCTAAAGTTTAACAATAAGGGTTTCGTAACGAAAAATCTATCAAAATTCACACCTTACTTTGTATGTTTATTGAGTGATTCAGACTTTAATCTTAACATCTTTTACATAGCATCGCTTTATTCTCAACATTTTTTTACTTTAAAAAAATAAAGATAATATTATCCTAACGGGTATGCTATTGAGCAAGATATGTCTTTTATCACCTGTAAAACGATGAATAAAAGCTCTCTATTGAAAAATAACCTTATTTGTTGACGTCTAGTGTGCTTCGGAGGAAAATAAATTTGTTCTGGTGGATATGGAGAGCCCGAGGCACTCGCCAACGACGTCTTATTGAATGCAGATCTCGGAGTTTATATTCACCTATTTATTTTCTGGCAAGTAAGTGCAAACCAGGTAAATATTACTCCTTCATGGTAAACTTATTTGAATTTTGAGTTGAGCTACTAAACGTGGCATTTCGTCTCGAGAAGTAACCGTAAAGATAACTTTAGTAACTCAAAATATGGCAAAAGTAAGAGGATCTGGGACGGCGCAACCACGTTTAATGATGCAAAATATTCCGTGATGGACGACTTCGAAGTTTGCGACAAAATTAAATAAATCAAGACACGAAAAAAGTTAAGCAAAACGTTTCGTAATAAAAACCTGGAAGCTTAAACGTGGTACCTACCTACATTTTGATTTGTTCGTCCGCAAATTGCCCTAGCTAAATGATTTACAGTATTTTAGCGTACATATTTTGAAATTATATAATGTTTTCCTTTTTGTTGTAGTTAGTGGTGCCTGTAGCTGTTTTTGCTTTTTCTTTCCAAATGTGAGAGAGTTTACACGGGAGATTTAGATTGCTTAATCAATATTTGTTATATTTTCTCGCTTAGGCAATAGGCAAGCAAAGTGTAGGACGCCCTCCAGCCAGGTGGAGCGACGATCTTAGAATTGTCGCCAGCAATGGATGGATAAGAAGAGACGAAGACTGGGCTTAGTGGCGCGTCTTGGGAGCGACCTATGTACAGCAGTGGACTACAATAGGTTGATGATGATGATGATGTTATCTTTTGTTTTCAGTTACAGCTGAGTGACGTACCTACAAAATTTCATCATAGGATATAGGTATTACAAAACTCGGACAGCTTAGTATTATAATTTGATCTGCAGGTATCATTTCAGATGCCTAAAGTTCAAATATGTCTGAAGGGGGTAGTCAGAGGCACATCCAAACATTAGGCACCTGCCCAAATTTTGCAGTATAAATAGAAAGTAATCAAAAAATTGTGTGTGTCAGCTCCGACGCACGACTGGAGTTTACCAGATCGTGCGTAGAGCGTACCCCCACTATAAGATGTTTTGCCATCAGTAAAAGTGAGAGAAAGCATTATAAAGTATAGGCAAAGTAAGGGTACACACTACCCACGATCTAGCTGCACTGCTCACACCAAATTAGAAAGTTGCGCACCAAAAACGTAACGAGGTCATGCGTTCAGTAAATTTTACTACTCACATTTTTTTCATACCGGGCGCCTTATATCTAAAACCGATTCTTAAGGAGTAAACTCCAAAAATACATCTACACAATAACGCATAGTTTGCATTTAATTATGTAATACCAGTGTTATGATGTGTTGACAATGAGAATGCATTTGTACGGGTAGCATACCGTGAATTTATGCCTTTTAACTGGTCTCTAGATACTCGTAGCATTGTAAATTTGCAGTAACTACGTTTACCTTTGATAATGTGGCTTCAGAACTCTCATAAAGCATATTTGATTACATTCTCGGTACAAACTTGGATACCAAGAATTCTTAGCGCCAAAGGGCGAAATGTAAACTTTCACGAGTGTGTGTATGTACGAATTATATGCAAATTAATCACGCATCTTAAAAAGATAACTTTTCTTACCTTTATACAATCTTAAAATAAAATAAAATAAATAGGATCACGACTGTAATCCCCAAGTACGGTAGTATCCTCTCAGATCTCTAGACGCTTAGATCCTTTGAAGATGTCTAGTGGGGGTAGTCAGAGGCAGGTCCAAACATTATATTTGGCACATGCCCACATTTTGCAGTAGTTAGCGTTCCATACGTGACAGGTTGCAAGCCCATCTCCGCTTATAATATAGAATACTAAGTGGTTTCCTCACGATGTTTTCCTTCACCGTTTTGAGCACGTGTTTTTGATGCGCATATAATTTTTTCGTACAGAAAAATCCATTGATGCATGCATGGATTCGAATCCACGACCTTCAGATTGAAAGTCGAGGTACCTCCTACTCGGCCAACACGGCTCTTTATTAACAGAAATAAATAATATCTAATACATAGTACAAAATACACAAAAGACAGTTGAGCTATCTAAAGGCCGCTGTAAACAGTCTATAGGTAGCTCAACTGATCCAGATCACAGCTTACTTACATAACTTCTTGAAATATTTACCTTGGACTAACGTAAACCCACAATAACAACTCAGGTATAGGTACAATGTGTATTGTAATATTTTATTTAAGACGCAAGTAAGATATTGCGTGTTGATAATTGATTTATAGGTATATTGGGACTGCGCTATCCCTTATTCGACGTTATTCACTAAAACGTAGAACCACAATGGGACGTCGAGACGGAAATGAAAATCTATGCCAAAACTTGGTTGGTAGATAGTAGGTGTAGGTAGCGACTTAAACTATTATGATATACTTATCATAAGTTCGGTACCAAGTATATTTTGCTACACAGTCAATTTAAATAAATGTGGGGTAATATCACCGTAGATTTTTAAACAAGAGATGCGGGTTAGATCTTCTCTGCGGTTAAAATATTTGTGCTTGGTGTGGGTGTTGTGGTATGGTACGCGTAGTTTCTGATAACCATGACTAAAAATTCTTATTGTAGAGTCAGGAGTGGGAGTGTACTGTGTATGTCTGTGTCACTGTTGGATGTTTTATTAGGTGATATTTTTATTATATCTTCTAAGGAATAAAATACATGGCATCTAAATATACCAATCTACGCCATCTTTGGTCGGTTGTTGAGAACAATAATAAATTGCAATAAGATAGCGTTGATTTATTTATTTATTAAAGAGACAGGTGTTAAAATTTATGTTTTATCATCGGATATAAATCGGTTAGAAAATAAATTCACCAAACTAAGTTTAGCACAACAGGTTGCAGTCCGAATCCCTTGTTTAAAGTTCGTCTTTAAACTTCCTGTTCAGGTAAAGATGGGATCGTCCGTTCTCACCGTGATAGCCCAAAGTGGAAGCCGCAGTGATACATTGCGATTCCGTGGCGGGAACATCGTCCATCCTCGATAGAACATACGCAGAAAGGTCTTCGCAACACATCATGCCCAAGTACTTTCCAACCAACTTCATCCGTACGTCCGCAAACTTGATCAGGGGCATTGGGTACGGCCGAACTGAAACATACAGGAAATTACACAAATAGGTACGTACCTACTCGACTGAGAATGAAGATTTTAAGTTTTAGAACTGTCTCTTTGAGGTTACGCTATTTTAAACTTTAACTTAAAAGATCGATAGTTTTTAGGAATTTTAACTTTAGCGTGGACACAACAGAATCGCCACAATTATCAATGCCTATAATACGTTTATTTTAATTCGATTTGGTAGAAAAAACACCTCTGGAAGTTAAAATGCCCAATCAAAATGATAATTATTTATTATTTTAACAATGACTGAAATATGCTTTATTAACTTCATAAATGATTTTTTTAGAAGTCAGCTTTTTAGTGGTGTAAATCAATAGTACTACATATATAGATTTTAAAAACATTTAAACCACGTGGTTGTCTTCAGCGCGATCCAACTCAAACTTGAATTCAACTGAGTTAGTAATTTGAAATTGCATGTGTTATGATATTAAGTTTGTTGGAGTATGGGCCTTAATACATTGTTGTTGAAAATACAGGACAAATAAGTAATAGGTACTAAGGTTTATTTCTCTTCGTTAACGTTGGACTACTTTAAGGAAATTTGCTGTATAGGTCTATAAATCACTAGAAATAAGCCAGATTTTTTTTTAAATAAATTACTTATAATAAAGAGGTCAGCGACGAATTTAAAAGAAAATATAACGAGAGTTTCCATTTACCACGCCGTTAAAAATTAAATGAGCACCGTGAAGGTCATTAAGGGAAACCCGTGAAAAATAAGAAAAAGTTGGATAAATTGTGACCTGTTTATTATCATTGCAGTGAAGTCGGACGGGAAAGTTAGGAGCGGAAATGGTGGGAATCGGCGGGCGCGGTGCCATCAGAACTTTGTCGCACCTTTATTGTTTCGCTGTTCTTTTTGACGACGACGCTGAACGTGCCTCATGTTCTAACTCACAAGACCATAACCTTCATATAAGTAATGGGTACGCAGCTTAGGTACCTATGAAGACAGTCGTAACTTTCTACGGGAACGGGACATCATAGTATGGTAACATACCTTTTCGCTGTTCTACTTTGATTAAGGCTCGAAAGGCGCCCGGTGTTACCGCGTATAAGAACAGAACCTCAGTACCAGGCTTGGGGTTCATTATCAAGGTCGCCTTGTTCCATTCCAAATCTAAATGCGGGTCGATAACATCAATAGTTTCTTTGAACCTGAGCAACCTCTGAAAAATAAACTAGCAAGTTGTTGAACACGATTGTAAAATTTGAGGCATGTTCTCTGTTGATTAGTGAATTGTTTATGTTTATTGTTTACCCGTGGGACCGCGTCAGCTCTGCATGTTCTTCGGGATTCAATGAATAGGTGCGGTTAGTAGTTATAGTTCCAGACAAGATAGCAATTAATGTTTCTCGTGGTACACTAGCTGTAGCCGCAGCTATGTTCGCGTATTAACTGAATAAAGAGTATTTATGCTATTTATGGTCATGGTCTACGTCTATTATTCTGCCCCTGTAAGCATTTTAGGCTGTACGTTGTCTATACGTCAGTGAGTCAGTCAGGGTTATGATTTTTTTTAGATAATGTATAGATTGTTAGCGGTGAAGCGTCAACAACACTAAGTATATTCATTGTTGTATATATAGTTGTTTTTGGAATAGCAATTACTTGAGCTACACCAATCGCAAGAAATATGAAGTTTTAGCAATAAAGCGGAAAACAGCAATAATTAATACATGTACGTTGAACCGTGTCGTGAGCAATGACATTGTAATTAATATTAAATAATTAATTCATATTAATACTAAATATAAACTATTATTACACCTTATCATAACGTTATTATTTATTTATTATCTTCTCTCAAAAATCATTTGTGAACTGAATAAAGTACATGTATGCTAATTGCAATCAACGATGGCTGGTGTGTAATACTACTCAGGTAAAAGTGTAAGTAGAAGCTTTTTGTGATACTAGGTATATATCATTTCATAGTAGACAACCCCAAATTTAATTACATTATACATAGGTTAGTGTACGAAAATCACCATGACGTTGCTACGGTTAAAGATTAGCTATTAGGTAGATTAGGGTACTTACATTTTTTCCGGGCAACGAAAACACAATCGGATAAATTTCCGTGTCATCCGCCCAATAGTAGAATATTTTCCACATGGAATCGATAACATCGTAAGGGCTGAAGCGGGCCCCCCGTTCGAATTCTTCGCAGGAGGTGATGTTGGCAGCGTCCAAGCTCGGCTGCGCCGCGGCGCAAAACAGAATCATTTCAAATATCCATATCCACGTAAACATTTTCAGGTAGCCGTTCGGTTATTAATTTCGGATGTTTTCATACTCGATCTTATATAGGACTGACAAAGACTCGGTAAGCGTACAGAAAGGAATTTTGTGACAAAAATAAGTAAATTAACTTTTAAAAACAGGTCAACTGCGGCTAGAAGCGCCTGTTTATGAATACTGTGTTCCTATTTCTACGGGAATTTTAAAGACGTAGACGATTTTCGTTTTTGTATAGGGTCCTTGAGGTGCTCCCATAATGGTTCCGTTTTTATCGTATATACGGAACTCTAAAAATGGTGGAGTTGGCGAAGTGCGCAGTTTCAGTTCAATCAAGTTTTAAAACCATTTAATTGGAATTTACGCAGTAAGATAATTTCTCAGAAAAATAAGAAGACCTTGCATCGACATTAAAACTCCAGGCTCATAGACTCCATAGTTTACGCGTCATCGCTCATGAGCATCACAATAATTATGTTAATCTTTGTTCACGAAAGTGTATAAATAAATTAAACTTGTCATCTTTATGCACGAGCACAGTGTCAGAACTATTTAATTAATATTTTATGAAAATTGATAGAGGGTGCCTTCCCACTTACATCCTTTAGGAACTAGCAAGTCCAGCGGTTCAATTATATTAGGCCGCAACATGACGAGGGTATACTGGACTTGGAGATCCTGGATGAAGCTATAATAAGGCTTACACTAAATTAATCTAGGTTAATGCGAAGCCTTAAGATGGTAGTAAACAATCGTGATAAGTAGGTACCTACCTGTTTATTCTTTGTCTTGGCCATGTCATGTGTTATTAAATAAATACTGTAATCGAAACACGACCGAAAATTCAACAAGCAAATAACAACGTGAACAAGCAAAAGCATCTATTTACCTAAATTTTAAATATAATATGAGGCAATTGAACACTGTAGTAGCAGCATTGTAATAAGATTTATTGGAAGGTTTCCCGGGTCGCGAATACAGGTAGGTCGAACATAAGCCGCTGTAAATTTTGTAATGGCTACAGGTGCCTCGTCGCAATGACTTACTGAACTTTTGCTCAATAAGCAATTTTAATATCTGCGAGTGGGTACCACAGCCTTGCAATATAGATCTACATCAACTACAGTACGAATGTTTATAGCCGGTGCAACGAAATGCCGTGGTTTCTACTCAATTTGCTCTAGAGATTCCTTCTCGAATGCAAGTCGTAAAACCCGTCACCTACTCGCATAGAAACGTGGAACGGGAGTCATTTCGCGATTCTCACAAGGCTTTTATTGGTGTTTTGGGAAAAACATCTGGATATAGGTACCAACGAATATGTTTGTTTGTGAATCGCAGCTAAAATTGACATTAGATAGATACTCGTGGGTAAAATTTATTGAGCCATTTGCCGCTAGAAAGATTCATGGTGTTTGTGTGTCGAGAGAGGCCGAGTAAAAAGGGAAATCATTTGGCCCGATTTAGGTTTTTGAAAAAAGAAATTCAGCCCCATGATATAACTCTTTGTAACTTATCTTGGCACCCTGTCCCTGCTAAATTTCAGGCAAAAGGGAAAAACTCTTAGGTACTTTCACTCCTCACACTGGCTTAGCTGTGTAGAAACAGATAGGGTATGTAGGTAGGTACCTACTTTTACAATAGATACCCACATGCCTATTGCTTTAAGTGCAAGTGACTAATAGTAATAAAATTCCTTACAAAGAATAACCATTCAATATCTACACGACCGCGATAATTAGATTTACGATTATTTATGTCACGTTTTACTAACAAATCAAGGTTTTGGTTTGTAGGAATGCGTAGGTACAGGAAAAAAATGACATAGCGGACTCATAAAATCGAATTCATACAAGTCTCTAAAGTCTCTACTTCTCTCGTAGGAAATCGATTAGAAGATACGGTTAATAATACTAAAGGCAATTTTGAACATGTACCTACCTACATTACCATTAATCAGATAATAAAGATTTACTCGAGTGAGATTCGAAACAGTTACGATAGTAGGTATTGGGAACATCAAAATTGTAAAAGGAGATCACGCGGCTCCTATAGAACCATTTTCATAACCCCAATCGTTGCGAAAGTGGCTAACGCGCCCTCGTGCTGGGAGAAAAGTGTGGGTTCAAATTCCACTCAAACAATCTTATAAAAATCTTTTGATTTCTGTCAAGTGTATCTGCACTGCACTATTAATATTAACAAATATAAATCAGGTTACCATACTACGATTATTTATTCAACAATTGGTTAAATTGTACTAGGATTTGTTCAACACGAACCTACACAATAGTTTCTGTGTACCTATATAATTTTAGTAATACAAGAGCATACCCAACGTAACATAGGTAGAGATAAACCTACTTGACGACACACACCATCTGCAGTGTGCGCAGCGCACTGGGATTACGGGATACATATCCTCCAATCACCATCGTAAATAATATGATATATAATTCACCATATTATACCCACCGCACATACAAATCAGAAAGCTATATATTCCCCGAACAGACTTTTGCAGTGCATTTTCAATATTCAATTCCGTTGTTTAAACAAGAAATTGGATTGTACATACTAGGTAATGCTATTACAGTGCAGTGAAATCTTGAATCTCGGGTTTCCAATTGAATGAAGAGCATTTCACTCAACTTATTAAAACCATTATAATAGTATTCCTCAATAACTGACAACTTAGCTGAATTTTGTTTCAATATACGTTGAAATCATTCGGAAGTGCGCTGGGGCTAACGGTTCATAAGCAAAGGCTGCCTAAAAAAATAGGCTCACGGCTGTAATCCCTAAGCATAATAAACCTCATCTGAAATCTACAAGCGCTCAGATCCTTAATGATGTCTAAGGAAGGATAGTCAGAGGCACAAATACATAAAAATATTTGGCTTACCTAACTTTAGAAAAAGTCTTCGATTTGAAGGAGTTTTGTAGTCAGTCAGGAATTTCTAAAATACTCTCTCGAAATTAGTTGGTAGAGCAAGAGTTTACGTGACCGTCATTTATGAATTCTTTGGGGCCGCATTTCGCATAAAGATAAAAAGCAAAAATAAAAACTCTACTGTTTTGAATATAACTGTACGAATCATTAAAAATGTTTTTGATCTCATGCAGGGTATGTATTTGTCATTCTGATATCGGCCATTAAAACAAATTGCTGTCTGGTAATATCTGACGTTTCTGTATCTTGTATCTATGATATCTAAAGCTGAGAACACTTAAACAAAAGTTAGCCGTGTTACAACTCAATTGTTTGCACCAACTATACCTATATCATTTTGCAAGTTACACAAACCATTAAACTTTAAAGTCCTGTTTGTATTCTCTATCCAGTATTTTGATTTTCTCTCCATTTGTTCTTAGAGCAATTATAATTTTTAGCTTTGTGTTACGAATGCCTATAAACAATAAAAATAAAGTTTCTTAGTGGGTACATTATGTTCTGTGAAAAAAAAAAAAACTATTATTCTTTGCTTTCAGATCGCCACGTTGAGCACCTAACGATATTTTGGCTCTAATGCCGTTCATTTATAGCGAAAAACAAAAACATGTTCCGACCTTATACGAAGTGGGACAAGAGGAAGCAGATGATGATGGCAATGATGAATCACAAGCCTGAGCAAAGAATAAAGATCATGATGCTTCTTGATTATCAACTGTCGATAAATATCAAGTTTTTTATGTGACTTACATTAGGTTATTTTTGTTACAGTCACAAGTAAGTACCTACGGGTTGTATTTTGAATAAAGAAACTGGGTAAAATGGGATGATGGGGTTTCCGTTTCGATTTCGAATCGTCGGTGTATCCCGTCAGATGTAGCGCTACACTGTCTGCCTAGACTTTACCGTAAACTCGAGATAACTCAATTGAAATTTAATTTAATTTCGGCGGCCCATAATTGTGTTTAATAGTTTTGGCCGAACTATAACCCGGTCTTGCCGAATTCATATTGTATCAGTAGCTCCGGGCTAACTAGGCGTCGGATAGACGTAATTGACTTGCATGAGACAACCATTGTGATTTGGTTGCAGAACCGGTACTAGGTAAGTAATACGATTATTTTGTACCTTCAAAGTTTAAATACTGGTTCGAGGTCAGTCAGTTTATGAACATTGAGTGACTGCTATACTGTTTTGTAAGTTGTACGTAGAAAATACAAAGAAATTTAAAACAGGTGAGGCATTGCTTCATTTTTGTTTTAATATGTTTATGATTTTCGCATACCTAATATATTTCGCAAAGCTTAAATATTACCTCTGGATTCCAAGCCTTTGGTCTAGGCTAGCCGTTTGAGAATTTTAGGGGCTATGTATTAACCAATAATGCGACCACTGTTTGTGGTATTAGCCTTGTATTGCACGACACGGATACATACGTAGTAGTAACGTAGATACGTAGTAATAACGTAGGTACAGTAGTTTGTGCTGTTTATTTATCGAATGTTGATCTACAACGCGTCTTGGAAAAATAATTGTAATACGAGTACAAACGGGACTTTTTCTATACCTTAAAAAAGAAACTTACATAATATTACCGTAAAAAAGAATTACATTGAATTTTTTAATTCAGCTGTTTTGACTAGTTATAGAAAGCTTATAGCGCCAAATTCTACTCCAAAATACCTGAAATGACCCTGTAAGTAGAGCAAGCTGTCTTGCAAGCGAATGCCATTAGCGCGACATCCCGTAGGTCATTTTATAACCTTGTCAGACGCGTGTACCATATGGTAATTGAGGCCCATTTGTAGCAATGACTGCAGAAATTAGGTCAATTTTCATCGTGGATATTGCATCGTCAAGTTTGTGTAAGGATTGAGAGTTGAATACGTGCCAAGTAAAGTTGTTATTACAGAATGCTTACACAAAGCGCTTTTTTAATATTATCTTCGTCATTTAGTGTGAGTGACCGATAGTAGTTCAACACTACGGAGTGTAGACGCAGTATCATAATCGGTATTTTTACCTTGACAACAAATAGGGGAAGGTCGATATTATTGAACCACTTGACTTAATTACTTCAAAAAAGTATAAATTATAACTATGAAATGATGTGAGAAATTCACAAATACACCACACTAAGTTTTCCGAAAACGCCTGTTACATTTCAGATTTGCTGATGTTCTAAGTTTACCAAGCAAAGAAAGATTTAGAATTTAATCAAGTTAAAAATAGTATATTGCCGAAAATGCAATAATAAATTCTTGCATACAGTAACGAAACAAACTATAAGAAACAACTAGGAAATATTAACATAAAAATTACATAACTACATAGGTATGTTACGAATGGTTATTAAAATTATTCCATTTTGATTTGAAAATGTATCCACTGAAAGCCAAAAGCTTGTTTTACTTTTAATGGTCTATATTTTAGGATTCTTGTCAAATTCATAGGAAATAGGTATCATTTTCAGGACAATACGAAGTAATATTCTCGTCTCTCATCTAGAGTACTAGATGATTTTGGGACATCCGCCTAAAGTTTGGAACCAAACTGTGGAATATATGCGGAATGCACATCGATGCTCATTTGTGAACGTATTGTTTTCAGCGTAAGCTTGTCTTCGCAAGCGTCACTTTATTATGCTAAAGCTTCTGCTCTACACTACCTATTATTGTACACCCCTATGTTCAGCCAGTTCGCATCGACTCTCCCCTACAACATTTTATTTATTTATAGAACATTAATTTAATGCAAGCAGCAATGTTCGCTACTGTTAATTCCTGTGAAACTATTATGGATGAATGCACAAATAAATCAGACTGCCAAATTTACGTCGGTGCAAAGAACTGTTTACTGACTAAGCTGACACGGCGGGAAAGAGTGCAACGGTTTTCAGTCTTGTTACACGCTAACGAGCTTGAGCCGAACTCTTACACTAGGCTCTTGCACTAGTTTTGATTCCCCACAAAACTAGTAGGTACAAATGCTTTCTCGTAATTGAAACCTCATTATAATTGTGATAACAACAGGATGGATAACAATAATGAAATAACAATAATGAGTAAACTTAAAGAAACAATTTTAATGGAAGTTAAACGAACTCATTAATAAGCAACACAAGTATGACAATGGCAGCATATTATAAGAGAAGAAAATTGAGTCATCGAATCAAATATTACGTTTTATATATAAAAATTAAGAAGAATCCAGACATAAAAGTTTTGACCAATCGAAAAATCAAAAGAAGATTTTATCTTTTTAAGTTTTATGACGAAACTATTAGTTCTGTATAAAAAAACAATTGGAATAGGACCTACTTCGGACAGTTCTCTTTGCAATTGAAAAAAAACATCCAAATCTAATCACCAGGTAAAAAGTTATAGAGGTGGGTACTTGTGAAAAATGTATATATACTCAATTTGAATGAAGAACCTTCTTTTTTCGTAGGTTGAAAAACTTACATAGATAGTTTGTCAGTAAACACACAATAGCTGAACGAGCCCCAGAAAAAGGTAATAAAAAGCATACATTATTACGGTGGAGGCTTTATTATGCTAGGGACTGATAAGGGCTTAGCGATACACGTAGGCCAATGTGACTACGTTGTTACTGAAATCTATATTCATAAATAATATAAGGTTGGCTAAAACTTTGGTTTGGTTTTTTGTATTTTATATGATACTAACTGTTCGCTCGTACAGGTGTACTAATAAAGATAATAAATAGATCAATTTTAGTTTAGGTTACATTATTGCAAATTTGGAGAAGATCCCTAATATCTTTTTAAATGAAATATGGCCTTTGTTATTCTTTGATAATGTAGTTTTTAATAGATAAAAAACAAGTACAAACGTTACAAGTTATAGATAGTGTTAAATCTTTAGATGTAGCACATAATGTACAAGAACATTTTCTTAAATTTTCTTTGTTTGATATAAATAACTCGGTGAAGACTGTTTAATGTTTATTACCCTTGGCAACATTGACTCAACAAAAATGTCTACTATTAATAATGTTATAGTTTTTATTTGTTGTTTTGATATAATTACAAAAAAATCACGACTTTCGTCGAAATCCTCTCAGATCTCTAGGCGCTCAGATCCTTGAAGATTGACAGGCTTACTACTGACACGTGTGGAATTATAACTACTGCAAAATGTGAGAATTTGCCAAATGTAATGTTTGGACGTGCCTCTGACTAACCTCTTTAGACATCTTCAAGAGAGGAGAGGATGTCTACCGTACTTGGGGTTTACAGTTGTGACCCTATTTATTTTTATTCGCTATTGATAAAATTACAATGATCAAATAATTCGTCCTGTAGTTAGACGAACCTCGAGTCCAAATGCGGAAAAAGGAGTCCTCATACAAAACAATAGGCAAGTTGATTTACTCAAATAATTAAGCTAATCATAACAATGAACAATTAACGAATAAATTACACAGCGCCATCTAGCAAAGCTTGTTACTATGCAAACCAAATAACTGATTGAACACATAAATATATTTTTAAACATAATAAGTGTGTATAATATTAATAACATATGCATAGTTTTTAACCCTTGTACTTGATAAAACGAATAGTAGGTAGGTACCTATACCTACCTATATCCTCAACTAGTAAAAACCACGGACTTTGCTCGCGTGGTTATTCACGAAAACTTTGACGTCCCATTTCAATCCCTTAAGGGTTCGGGATAAAAGTGTACTATTTTATGTATGTTATATAAGTATGTATTTAAATTAAGGCTATAAAATATCTAAATTTAATCCAAATTTCATAGAAATCGGTCGTTGCGACGTGATTGAGTAACAAACGGCTGACGTTGTTCTGTCAAATTTAAATAATCGCATAGAAGACGCACGTTGCTATTACGGTTGATGTCAAAATTCCCCTTTGCGTTTTTTTTTATTATTTTTGGATGTTTTTCCTATTTTAAAGTAGTCTATTTTTTATTCGTGCATTACATCTACAGCAATTTTCATCTTAATCTCTTTAGGCCTGATTGAAGCACAAACATACAAACAAACTTTCATATTATTATTATAGAGATGCACGTGTCATTGGACGCCTCTATAAAAATAATGTGTTAACAGCTGGTGTGTGAAATTGTAAGTGTATTTTTATGTGGTAAGGAACGATCCACGGGTGCGTTGAACCTCACTGATTACTCTAATAATACCTAATACCTACTCGTATATACCTATCTCGTGTAAACACGCTCCACAAACTAGAGAGCATAGTTATTTCTAACTTCTGGACAAAACTATTCTTAAAATATCTGGAGAAGTAAAAGTTCCTTTTTATAAACGTGACTATCCATACTGTCTATAATCACTACATAGTATAAAGCCAAGTCGCTTTCCGCTTCCCGCGTCTGTATGTCTGTATGTATGTTTGCTTATATCTTTAAAACTACACAACGGATTTTGATGCGGTTTTTTTTAATAGATAGAGTGATTCAGGAGGAAGGTTTATATGTATAATAACATGCTACCCGTGCGAAGCCGGGGCGGGTCGCTAGTAATATTATAAATGCGAAAGTAACTCTGTCTGTGACGTTATCACGGCCAAACGTTTGGGCCGATTATGATGAAATTTCACATAGAGATATTTTCAAGTCTCGGAACGGACATAGGCTACTTTTTTCCCATAATTTTGTTTTGCTTTTTAGGAATTTCGTCGTCATAAATCTATGATTTCCTGAATCTACGCGTACGAAGTCGTGGGTAAGAGCTATTCAGAAAGAAACCAACAAAAACCTACTTTGTAAGCAGACATGTGATTCTGTGATACCACTTTACTCAAGTTGCCGATGTGTTATGTAGTAAACGAATTTCCAATAAATCAATTTTGTTTAGCTGTTGATGGGTAGGTAATGTTATTTTATTATGATAACCAGTTGAGCTTTGCCCTTTATTAAACGTTACTAACAAAATTATCTAATGTTCGGCAAACATTTAATGACACGAAGATAACAATAATTATACATTTATTTATGGTAATTATATTCTTAAAGTAGTACCTATGCAGCGCGTTCGAAACGTTTTGTTATTCAGTCTTCATCTAGTCGCCAGTGAGCGTGTTTACTTTGTTATATTAGGAACGTGATGTTACTACATTATTTCTGAAAATATATAGTGATTGGACCAGTGTGGTCGCGCTGTAGACCGGTACGGACGATACGCGCGTTTGCGATAGTGTTTGTTTGCGCGTCGCTTTATTCTCTTATTATCGTAGGATCATAGCACCGGCATAAAGTTTTTTTGAATCTGATAGTTTCCCATCGGTACCATAAAACAATAATACCGTAAGTATTCATAATTTTTATGAAATGTACTGTACGAAAACATTTTCTTTGTTTTGGGAAGTAACACAGGCCTTTTTGATAACGAATACTTAGTCGTTACGAACTATTTGATTTTATCGCTCGTATCTACTGGATGTGGAGAATATAGAGTCCACAGAAATTTAATTCTGTTGTACGTATTCTCAGTAGACACTAGCAGTTTTGAGAATAAATTGAAAACACCAATGTAAGGAAAATAAGGAAGGTAAGGAAAATATTCTCAAAAAAAAATACCCAGGTTTGACTATAAAATGACCTACAAAATGATTAATGAATTGTTTGATTTTAACCATGTTTATCATTCATTTCATTTATTTCCAAAAACAAACAATAAATTGTACGCGGAAAATTATCAATATACCTAAATAATTACAGTTAAAATACATCTATGGTGTATAAACTCTATAAATTATATATGTATTTAAACTACTAATAGTCCGCTCCAGCTTCGCACGGGTGTACTAATGGGCTTTAGATACCTTATGTTATATTATTGCGATTGTTGTTGGAACTCTATTTTTTTGAAATATAAAATATGGCCAATGTTACTCGCTGATAATGTAGCTTTTTTCAGGTGTTTTTTTTAAATAGTACGAGTAGTTTTTTACTTTATTACAGACAAAAAAAAAAACACCTCTTTATTAGAGTAGTGTAGATAAGTGTAGATGTACGTATATTGTATATATGGTGTGTGCGTGGGTATAATCATTAAGTTTTTTTCCATAATAGGAAGGTTGTTTTATGGCTAATCTTGCATGTATTGGAACAATAATTATATTGTTTGTGTAACCTTGAATGCCGGTAAAAACCTCCCGTTGTTTACCTGAATTATCACGTTTGGGATGAGTGATAAGTTCATAAACGATTCAATAGCGCAATCATTTATACCTCGCTCAATTGAATGACGATTTGATATTGCAAGTTTCGTCATCAGAGAAAAACTATTTAAATACCTTTTTGGGGAAGCAGCTGTGATACTACGATACTATCTATATCTTATATATATAAAATAAAGTCGTGTAAGTTACACTATTTATAACTCAAGAACGGCTGAACCGATTTGGCTGAAAATTGGTTAGGAGGTAGCTTAGAACCAGGACGGACACAGGATACTTTTTTATAACGGGAACGGGAACGGGAACGGGAACTTAACACATTGTTAATTCTAAAGCGATACGAAGTTGGCCGGGTTAGCTTGTTTCTTTATTACAACAGTTTTACAATCTGCATACGAACATTATTTTTTTGCAAAATTCCTTTTATTTGTTTCGGTTTGATTCATAAGCGCGTCAAACACAATTAATAACAAATGCTAATTCGACCCGCACATGCCTTGAAATTAACTGGAACTAAAAATATACCTAACTGTATAATTCTTCCGTGGTAATATAGTAATTATATTTTAAAATTTTTGGTTTTTGTATAGGTATAGATAAAATTTAGACGCATAAGATAACAAGATGGAAAATGAGATAAAAGCACATTAGGTATCATCAAAATTATCAAATATATGCTGTTGTTAGTTAGTTTCTGTAATTTATTGTAAGTTAGTTTCTGTGATTGTCTACTTAAAAAAAATATTTTTTACGTTTTATGTAGACAATAATATGTTTAACATTTTTGGATTTGGAGCTAAAATTAAAAGTGGTTTTTAGTAATAATTTTTAGGGTTCCGTACCCAAAGGGTAAAAACGAGACCCTATTACTAAGACTTCGCTGTCTGTTTATCTGTCTGTCTGTCTGTCACAGGGCTGTATCTCATGAACCGTGATAGCTAGACGGTTGAAATTTTCACATATTATGTATTTCCATTGCTGCTCTATCAACAAATACTAAAAACAAAATAAAATAAATATTTAAGGGGGGCTGCCATACAACAAACATGATCTTTTTTGCCGTTTTTATAGATAATGGTACGGAACCCTTCGTGCGCACGTCCGACTCGCACTTGGCCGGTTTTTTAATAATAGGCTTATCTAGAAAATAGCTAGGTAACCGTGTTTCTGTCTTTAATTTGTGTAAATAAAATAGTAAGATTAAGTATCTTTGCCATGAAATCACAGATCCATCATACCCGCCTCCTAATAGATTTCAACTATGGTGGACCATTCAAGGTCTATGTAACGAATTTATATAAATTGGTTTCAACTAGCTACATTATCTTCCAAATTACGTTGCTCTAATGTTCATTTGGATATACCTTACCAACTCAAAGTGCGTAAGTTTATTTGGCTGGCATATTTGCTCACACTACCGATAACCGGTTTATTGTACGACAAAAGCACATAGCAACAGTTCTCCATATTCCAGACATGTTGTGTCTGCTATATCTAATCGTGGTGTAGATAAACTAGTTGTTCCGTTGTTATTAACCAGAGGCACCTACTCGTAGTCAACCAATTCACAGTATTAATACACATGAACAATCTATCACATTGTCAAATTATACCTACACGGTGTCTCGGAATAATATATTGTTATGATGCCCGGTTGCGGTTGGGGTGGTCCTATTATCAAGAAGCTTGTGGAAATACGACATAAGTGATCTTCAATAAATATTTAAATGGATAATGAATATGCTTATGACTTAGATATTTGAGTAATAAAATATATTTTTTATACCTCTTGAAGACAGAACAAGCAGGTCATGTTGTATGTGGCATGTACAAACGCCTACAACAAAACATTAACTTTTAAATCACAAAGAGACATTCGTGACAGGTTGCAAGCCCCACGCCGCCAATCTCATAAATTATTAGCAAGACCAAAATAGCTCTATCTTCGAAATACCTGTCTCTATTCGCTATTAGGCACAGTAATAACTCATTTCAACACTTTGAGCCCAGGTGTATGTCAAGACGCATAAAATATTGTTCACGCCAAAAACGATAATTCTTCGGCTGCAAAAATGTCTCAACCGCTTATAAAGCGGCTCTGAGTTTTTCGTGTAGTGATTTATGTTTAATTAGAGTGTCCTTCACATTTTTATGTAATTCTAAAACAAATTTAAGAACTTAAAGCTTCGGAGAAACCTCGGAAACTTTGAAAACAATTTAGAGTTTGCCAAAACATTAGAATAAGTAAAGCCCTTGGCTTCCAGCATTCAGACCGTTTACATAGAGACCTGCAGCAACACAATGTATTATTTAACGTCTGATAAGGAACTTGTATCATATCGGAATACTATGACCTCACTTTGGTATTCGTATCACGTACTGATAGGTGGCAGGTCGAAGAGATTTATCACATTCGAGTTCATAATAACCTACCCAGTAAATAACGCGTCGCTGCAAGTGATAATAGGGGATTTGTTTTAAATAAGTTCATCCAATTTTATGTTTTTTTTTATTTCAAGGCGTACCTACATTACTCCAGGGTTTTTACATCTACTACCAATCTTAGGTAAAACACGTAGCGTAGAGTTTAATCTAACAATCGCAACACCCAGGCGTTGCATCCAAATTACATAGCACATTAGTACAAGCAACCATAAAGTTGGTAAAGTACATGTTGAAGTGAGATAGTTATTATATAATACTGAAACGAGGACCTGTGTATGTGTAATACAGGTGTACAACACATACACAGGTCAACTATACAACTATACTATAGGGTCTGGATCTCTCACTAAATAGGTGTGTGCACTGTGAACACCTTTGTTACAACGTATGCATGTTTTGCAATGTGGTATTTTGTTAACTCATAGACTATTAACTATTAAAGAGTTACATTGCACAGCTTCTGACTTCATCATCAGATCGCCATATTTCATTGCCACCAAAGTTACATGAGGCCAAAATTCAGCTTAATCGGTTGAGGGAAACAATTTTAAAATTCAGTAGCACGATTTGGCCCAAACATACACACTCGTATATACTAGCAGGTGAAGTTAAATAAAAGCTTGTAAAGTCTTTCATGCGGTTCTTCGATAAATCGAAAAGTCCATAAACACCATGCAACAGCAAAGACTTTTAACTAGTTTCAGTCGGTTTTTTAATTAACTATCGTCTCCTTTGTTTGCGAAGCTCTTTCTACCTTTCGTTCCATTTCTGAGCCTATAATGACATCGATCTGCACAGAGGTAAGGTAACAACCAATGGTTACTAGTTCTCATCTTGGTAGATACAATATTGGCGAATAACTCTGTACTAGGTGCATTGTAAATACATACGTAATATGTATGTATAATAAGTACGTAATAAAGTAACTATTCTATCAGTTACCTGGTTTCCATACAAGCTTTGCTTAATTTGGGGCTAGATGGCGCTGTGTGTAGTCTGCCAATATTTATTTATTTATTTACAAGCTGACCCGGCGAACTTCGTATCGCTTTAGAATTAACAAATGCTGTGTTAAGTTCCCGTTCCCGTTCCCTATCCCTATCCCTTTCCTATGTGTCTAATATAATATTTGGACGTGCCTCTGACTGCTATCGACAACTCATGACAACACTTCCCATCCCTAGTGAATCACGTCATCTTGAACCAGCCAATCAGAATGCATTTTTCCCACTCCCCCCGTACCGCATTCCTCACCGACTTGACAGAGTTGTTTGTTTGAAGTAATGAAGCCATTAGGCGTCTATTAGGCTATGTAGTCGATGCTCACACACGTACTGGCGCCGTTGTAGTACATGCTATGTATCAGAGATGGCGCTGTATGTGAAAAATGATTTTCCCTGTTTTCCTGCTCTTCTCTTGAATTTTTTCCTGAATTTTCTTTGCTATAAACTTCACGGAGCCCGAGACCTTTCCAACGAATGCAAAACCGTGGAAATCGGTTCGTGCGTTCTGGAGTTATAGCGTCAGGAAGGAAAACCCGACTTATTTTTATATTATAGATTTACAGGGTGTCACAACATGTAAGTCGGTACTCGTAGATATTACATATTATAATTATATTAATAAAAAAAAATATTTTGAATTAAAAAACTATGTGATGTACTAGTGGGATGTACCTTGACTTCATTCAGAAGGTCGAGGGTTCGAATTTCGGATTTTTATATTCGAAAATATATGCTCCCTAACACGTTATTTTTATCATCTTCAAGGTTCTAAGAGTATATCTACCGTACTTGGGGAATACAGTCTGAACCTCTTTATTTTATTTGGACATGACAATAGAATACATCAAAATATAATATGATTTTAGCGGGGGTCTTGAATAAGTGGGGTGGTTTTTGTGGTATAAGGGGTAAAGAGGGTGAAAAATATATCAGTAGGTCACGTGGGGTGTCACATAAAAGGAGTTTTGAATGCACAGAAAATGGATGATTTTCAATTTATCGAGTTAAGAGTCAAAATGTATAAAGGTCAACTTTTAGGTACTTTCATTTTATTTTATGATGTTAGGCGATCCTGTTTCCTTTGTTTCCCTTGATCCGGCTTCTTATATCCGTAGAGCAAATTCAGGTTTTAGTAGATAGGTATTTAAAAAAAATCACTCGGATTTTTCGTAGTTAGTATTTCTAAAAGTTTGTTTTAAAAAACGTTCCTAGAAGTTAGATGATTAAAGGTACTCGTCCACACAGGTCGGTATCGTACGCATCGCATTTAACGGATCTAAGTTTTCTTTGTATAGAAAGTCATAAAAGTGCGTTCACTGATCCGCATTGTACGCAGTGGACGTTATATGTTAACGCGATGCGTCCAATGCGTACGATACTGACCTGTGGACGCGTACCTTAAGGTAGTATCTATAGAAGATGGTATAGAATCATGTTATCCCTCGTATATTAGAGCTAAAAATGTTGCGATATAAGTACTTATGTAAAGTTTTCATTTCACTACGAAATTCGAGACACAACACCAGCAGCTAGCATGAGCACAAGAGAAAACGTTTATTTTATTGAATAAATAGAAAAAATAGGGTAGCGACTGTAATCCCCAAGTCGGGGTAAGTAAGTAGGTCACTCTTAGATCTCCAAGTGCTCAGATTTATGAAAATCTACAGGGGGTAGTCAGAGGCACGTCTAAACATTAAATGACCTGACGGGGTAGAGAATGTAGATATATTTTTTTTTGAAATCTGCAATCGCATTATTGAATAAAAATAATAGTGTCCACAATTCTTTCGACCTAAAATTCACGTCCACGGCACTGCATCCTACATCTCAATGTTTTTTGTCTACTTTTTCGTAAAATCGCTTTCCCAAGCTGGCAGGATACACAGAATTACGGAATTTTATAACAAGTCTCAGCTCGATTCACCCTAAACTAATTTAAGAAAAGAACGTGTAAAGTTGTAAAAAAGTAAACTAATGAAATGCATAGCACCCGCTCTACTTGTAATGTTCACGGGACTTGGCTGAAGGCGTTTGGCAGCTATAAACCGCGTCAATCGTCTCATTTTATGCGGGTCATTAAAGTCATTACATCGGGGGTCCGTTTATATTCGTTCTCGCGAAAGATTTTTACGGTAGGTGAAAATGATTTAACGTGAAGATACATTTTGTCGAGAAATAAAATGGTGTTACTTCTAAATAACTGCCTGATACATTCATCTACAATACTTTTATATTGAGGTAAAATTTGTGTTTTCGTTATGAAAAAACTTAAAAACACCTGGACCAATTTAAAGTTATATTTTAATTGGCAAAAGCTACATTAACAGCAAGTAACATAAGCAATATTTTATTTTCAAAAAAATTAGAGAACCCTTCCGAAATTCAAACTTCATTTGTACACACGGGCGGCCAGGCTATTAAAGTACCTTTAATGCTTGAAGTAACTAAGAATTTGTGAATATTTTTCTTATAAAATCAAAAATGCTTTAACAGGTCACAATGACTCCGCCTGCCGAGGGTCCAGAGCCACCAACAATCGTCGTGTTGGACGGTGGTTTCTCTACCCAACTGTCCTGTCATGTGGGCCACGTCATAGACGGTGACCCACTGTGGAGCGCCCGCTTTCTCCACACGCATCCTAATGAGGTGGTCAACACGCACATTGACTTTCTGAGAGGTAAGTTTTCACACAACGTGCTTCAATTGCGTTTCAAATTTTGAAGACCGCGTGACGAAAAAAAAAATATTGTGTATATAAAAATACGCGCAGAAATGAAACATTACTACTCTACTTAAAGAAAATAATTGTGTTTTTTCTATAAATCGAGGTTAGAGGGTTCAAAAATTATTTATAAAAAAAACCGGCCAAGTGCGAGTAGGACTCGCGCACGAAGGGTTCCGTACCATTATCTATAAAAACGGCAAAAAAAACATGTTTGTTGTATGGGAGCCCCCCTTAAATATATATATTTTATTCGGTTTTTAGTATTTGTTGTTAGAGCAGCAACAGAAATACATAATCTGTGAAAATTTCAACTGTCTAGCTATCATGGTTCATGTGATATAGCCCTGTGACAGACAGACGGACAGACAGACGGACAGCGAAGTCTTAGTAATAGGGTCCCGTTTTTACCCTTTGGGTACGGAACCCTAAAAACTGTAGGTTATATTCAAATTTTTAATTTCCTTTTATTATGAGGACATAACAAGCATTCTTCAACAACACAAAAATTATAAATGTATCATGAATTCTCAATATTTTATTTATAAATTTTGTAAATATTTTTGCCCTAAAAATTGATCCCTATTTCCATTTATTAAAAGCACTAGGTAAATAGGTACTGGTAGAGAACCTAATATTTGCGCATCAATACACCTTAGCCAGTCTAGCTCGAAGGTGGGCGAGCACGTGTGCCGGTTACCTTCATAATATTTACTTATCTGCTCGGATGGGCTACCGTATCACTATAAGTTCTTTCTATTTTAATACGCAAATGTTAGCTTCGATCACATAGAAGGGTGTCACTTGATCTTTCGATAAATTGATGGCAAGCCTTGCCTAGAAACTACTTTTCATTTAACATTATGAAGCCTTGAAACTAAACCACATTACATCCTTACATTATCTGCTTTCAAAATGTAATCTAGGTAGATGAGTCGATGTTCGATTGTCTAGCTAGGCTACAACTCCTACCCATTATTGACTTACACCACAATAAACCCTTTTGATGTATACAGGTAAGTAATTGCGTTGTTCTCATCTCCAAGTTGGAACGGATTTGAGGCAGAGCTACAATGTAGGTAGGTACGCTAAAACCGCAAACGAATTCATACCGGCAAAGTAGGTGCGTAGGCCTATAGCTAAGTGCGGATATCTACGAACCGTGGAATGTGCTTCGTATGCGTGCTTTGACGAAATACATGTTGGGTCGCTTAGGCCCGTCATTTTCATGCATCTGACGGCGAGAGTGCGACCTCGTCTCGTGTCATCGTCCTCTGAAAGCGCTTTTCTTCGCCACAAAACGGACCGTTTCTTTTCATAAGGAAAAGCTGAAAAGTGTCTGCAAGCAAATAACTCCCTGGAGGGTAAAGCCTACTGCCTTGCTTTGCTTCTTATACGAGACATGATACAGAAAAGTATAAAATGTGGCGAAAATTTTTCATACAAAAATGTTGTGGCACATTTTAATGCTTGTCACGGGAAAGGATACAGATTAAACTGGTGGTTTAGAATGTTTACGTTACATTTATGCTAAATAGGTATTTATAAAATGCGCTGTACAGAACACGACAGGGTAGATAAGTTAGACATAAAAGTTTTGTTACCCATACTTCGCAGAGTGTGGAGAGCTAGTAAGACTCAGCTGTTCCGTCTTGGCGTCGTGATTATTATGATTGACGGCGCAGTAAGTTGCCAAGCGATGCCGCTATTTCTCCCTCATACACTAACTACTTCACATTTGCATAGTACAGGAGGCAGGCGGCAGGAGCCACAAGTACCTGCCTGTAATACTGGCGCCTCTACGGAAACTAGAGCAGCGTTGTTGCCGCCATTAATCACCTTGTCTGTCTAATACCTTTCCATTCGCAGCCCGTGAGCCGTCTTCTATTTATTACATAATTATTTTCTTCGACAGAAAACGGCTCCTTTTACCGACCCACTTCCTTATTAGAGAACTAGTCGGCTTTGTGTTGCATTACCAAGTTTTAATAACATTAATTGTTTACGCCCCTAACCCGCACCCTGCTCTGTAAACTGTAGGTAATAAAGTAGTTCAGCAATATTTATCGAGCTAGTTTGGCAGTATTAACTCGAGTGTGAGCTTTTGTACGCCGGTACAACTCTGGACATTAATATGAGGAAAGGATTAGAGACAGTAGGTGCCTAATCCGGTAAATATATTATTAATCTTGAGATTCATTTGTTCTCATTAGGTGACGGGGAAATTATTAATGTCCCCCGAGACTACGTAAGGAGCTATGGAATCGATTGTTTGGTGTATTTACAGCGGGAGCGGACTTGATCATAACGAACACGTACCAAGCGACAGTAGAGGGCTTTATGGAGCACCTGGGGGTCACCGCCGAAGAGGGCTACGAGCTCATCGTGCGCGCCGTCGAACTTGCCAAGAAAGCCCGAACTCTATACATGGAAGAATATCAAGATTACATTCAAGATGGTGAGTTTCCTATTCTCCTGATAAAGATTCTAATTTCTAATGAATTTATGAAAGTACTACAACTCGACTGAGTGGAAGCTTCGAAAGGTATAATGAAATTGACAAACGAGGGGCTTCCTGGCGAAATTAGATTTTTCACGAAACTGAGTAGGTAGGTAGGTAGGGCTTGTTCTCGCGAGATTTAACAAAATGAGGACCACATTATTCAGTGATTGTCAACATATTGTAAAGAGAGGTAGATAGATAAGGTGGCAGCACTGCAAGATAAATGTTAGGTAATTTCGTTTAACGTCCTTATTTTAAGATGAAAATTATGATTCAAAATTATAAAATTCCAAGAATGTTTGCGTTTTACTCCAAACAAAAGATTCCTGGGTTGGCACCCGCAAGGGTCGGGTGCAAGCACGCATTAATTACACTTTGCAAGGGTTGAAAGTTATTTGTATGTTATGTAGGTAACGCTGCGACAGTGTTGTCATCCGGATACATACAAACTTTGTGTTTAATTTATCATTTTAGACCATTTGCCATTGGTGGTCGGGTCAGTGGGACCATACGGAGCTCATCTTCACGACGGGTCCGAATATGATGGTAGCTACGCAGACACCACATCTGTTCAGGTAAATCTATGCCTCCAAACTAAATCTAAGTATAGACAAACCCATTTCCACGTAAATCTAAAGTTTAACCAAAAATTAAATATGAATGGGCCCGGCGCGGCTGCGACCTTAATTAGGTCTCCATCTATTTCCATATCTTGCCATTGGGTGCATTTAGAAAGTAGCACTCGGTCAGCCAAATCAATTCCACTACATTGTTAAATGGCTCCAACATCTCGCCACAATTCTGTGAAATAAACTATTTCTATTTTGGCACCTTACGTCACTAGGCACTTACGAAAATTGAGGGTTATTTTTGATAATTTAATTTTCATACATTTAATTTAGAGCAGGTAGTGTACCGTATTAAAAATACAGCACCTACCAGTGGAAAAGGTTAACCAGGGTGTCGGAGGTTTAATAAATGGGCGTTAAAAGATCCGTATACTTTCCTGCTAAAAGCAATTTTTAATAAAATATTTGCGACGGAGCTACTCAACCGCAACATAACTATGGGCACCCACTCGTAGCATGGTAGATAAAGGTAACTACCCACCTGAAAGGATGCAGACTTCAAGAGGTTAATACATTATGTCAATGGCCGGAATCCTATCTACTTTACTTTCACCTTCAGCAGTCGTCGTCCTATTTCTTAAGAGAGCACAGAGATAATGTAGGTAGGTACATTCTTGTGCTAACATACAGATTTTTATAAAATTACAAAACGTTATCATTCAGGTGGGTTTTAAACCCACACCCACGTAATATTGTGATATTCCTTGAGTGCACTGTATAATATTAAACTAACTGTGCAAACATTACTTTTAAATTCTAAACCACGGAGACCCCTTTATTTGCTGTACCTAACTGAACCACGAGGGCCACGAATGCAGCCTAATAACAGCAATTGAAAGCGCCCGGCAAAATCGTAAAGAGGGCCGTAAAGTTGCTTGCAAATTAAAATTTACATCGGCAATATGAAAAACTCCCTCTTAATTTCTCTTGTTTTTTTCTGTACCGACAGCATTTGACTGGGGTGGACAGTTAATTAACGAAACCTAGAACAAATGGCCATCTGAAATGAACATGAAGTTACGAAATATTTGAGCACTTTATTAATTTACGAACTTATTTAAATTTTACTGCTTGTTTATAGGTATTGCAAATATTTTAAAGTTTGGTTTTTATTTATGTTGGACTTTGGTTTCAGACTATGCGGGAATGGCATCAGCCGCGGATCCAGGCGCTAGTGGAAGCTGGCGTAGATATGTTAGCATTGGAAACCATTCCTTGTCAAGAAGAAGCGGAGATGCTGTGCGACCTGCTGAGAGAGTACCCGAACATCAAGGCCTGGCTTGCCTTTAATTGCAAAGTAAACAATCATGAAAATCATTTATCAAATTAATTAGTCTATTTTAATACTTGTGATATTGTAGGTAGCATAAAGGGATTGGGATTTGGGATTAGACACACGAAGCACCAATATTCTAGGCTAGGACAGCTACTATAAGCTTTTCTTTCTTTTACAGACTCTTTTATGTTCTTTATTTTTTTTTACAGGATGACCAGAGCATATCTCATGGCGAAAGCTTCCAGAAAGTTGCAAAGAAATGCTGGGACGCCAACCCCGACCAACTAGTGGCTATAGGGATCAATTGCTGCGCTCCGTCGTTCATTTCCAACTTGATCAAGGGGATCAATGACGACAGACCTGAGGCTCCGATTCCACTCATAGTTTACCCTAATTCTGGAGAAAAATATAACCCGCAAATTGGGTAAGTTTACCTTGACTTAAATTAAAATGATTGTTGGATTAGAGCGCCAATTATCTTAAAAAGCTCACGCAGGAGTAAAATGGCACGAGTAGGTAGGTAGTAATTTATTTAAAAACACGTGAAAGTCATGAACTCATAACCTCGGACTTAATGAAGATTAATTTAATAAGGTAGGAACGAGAGCAACAACAAATTTGTCTACAGATAGCGCTGTAAGTACTTTATCTGGGACTTTGTTGCGATAGTTTTATTATGAACCAACACAACAGTTGCCAAAACCCTGCCGCATCCATCTAGTTTCGGATAGTTGGGTCAACCACAACGGTGTCACACGTTAGGTGCCATCCGTTTGGCATAGAATTCTAAATAGTTATGATACGTACTCTACTCGTAGTTGGCTTTTGTGTTTGAGCGGTTCTTTTTGACGACCAAATGACGCAACACCAAAAGTACGAATATAACTTATATTAGAACAAATAAATCACATATTCCGAACTTCCGAAACCGAGCAGAAATTTTAAAGAGAAACAAGAGTTTTGGGAACAACAATTTAAACCTTCCTAACAAACGAAAGCTCGATTTGAATGCCAAAATGATTCCGGCAAAATATAAGTCGATTCATTGAGCATTCAACTTGTTTTTTCAGATGGATAGATCGCGACAAGTGCGAGCCAGTAGAAATGTTTATCCAGGAGTGGTTGGACCTGGGCGTGCGGTATGTTGGCGGATGTTGTCGGACGTACGCTGCCGACGTGTCCAGGATCCGCAACCAGGTTCACTGCTGGCGGGACCGCTACAGGTTCCGCGCCAACAACGCAACCAACTAATCAGCGTCGAGTGAACCGTGAACGCCATTCGTTTCAGTCAGAGTAATGCGTTCCTCAGACTGAGAAACTAAACGAGAACATAATCGTCCAAATATCTTCGCTATTGATTAAATCCAGTCTCAGCGTTTTTAAAGCTATTTAGGTACTGATAAAGTTTACTGAAAAACTGGTGTTTACAGACTTCATAAAAACGTGATTGAACCCAGCTCTGTTCTCGAATTTCAGTTGGAAAATAGTGCATAAAGTTTGTCGTTTAACCGCGCATGGCGGAAATTTACTGAATATGTTTAAGAGAGTTGAAATATACCATTGTCTGAAACTGAAAATGTTCAATGCTCTCATAATTAATTATTGAATTCTACCCACAACAAATCAAAGCGTTAAAAATAAGAACTGTTACGTAGCTATGTATGTATGTATCAAGTACCTAGATTACTTGTAGACCAAATAATGCAAAAATAAAATGTTTACCTACTATGATTCTGACCAAATTTGCGCGCCGCACTCATAGAATATTATTCGTTCGGAATCATTCATCGCATGAGTACGGTAAAAGGGCGCGCAATAATTTTGTAAGATTTTATTATTTAGGTGAAGTAGGTTATGAACACTTTATTATTTCAGCTGTAGGTACCTACTTCTTTTGATTGATCTACATTTTGATACCAAAGATATAAGTGTTGGCATAATCAACATAAGTTTTTCTTTACTTATTCTGCTTGATCTATATAAAAGCAACTGTGTATAAAAAATACTCTATTATTTGTATTGCAGTGCAGTAAGAGTATAAACTAATTTGCTATGACTCATTAGGGATTAGTAGTCCCATATAATAAATAAACGTTATACAAATTTTATACAGACGGATTTTATTTATCAACCTACAATTTGCTCTGCAAGCTTAGTTGCCCGTGAAAACAATTTGTAATTTTTGTTGGTTGAGTAGGCAAAAATTACATAAATGTTTTCATAAATCGTGTTTCGGGTGCTTATGCTTTTCTATTGGTTAAAAAATACGTAAAATTCAGTCAACTCTGAAGCCTACGTACCCAATCATTTTCTTTTTTATAGGGTAAAAAGAGGTTAAAGTTTCGCCTTTGTAGTTCTCAAATTGTTTGTGCTTGGCGTTCGTGTTGGAATAAGGTACGTTCCACTTTTCGAATTTAGAGTTTCCTACATCTAGCTATAGAGTATATAAAGCAAAATATTTCCGATAAACTTTCGGTCGTGTTCCAAATTTTATGGTCAACTTTTGCCCCTGACCAATAAAATTCGGGGCTTTCCCCAGGTAGGTGCTCCGTGAACTATTGAAATATCTTTTCTATAATATATTTATGAGACGGTTTTATTAAATTGAAAATGATATATTTTTATTGGGACGCTAGTCTGCGGTCTTTTGCTGCAGCTACGTGGTGTTGAGTCATCTGAATGAGTATTCATTGAACCGAGCTGTGCCGGTCGGTCGTCGCTCGCACCACCTCACTACTGCATAACAGTTTAAGTTTCTGTTTTGGAGTATGTACTCGTAACTTAGTTTGCGTACCACCTACATAAGCTGATCAAACAATTATGTTTAACCGCGGAACTGCTACGTTTGTGAAGCTATCGATCCCAATTCTGGCGATTAGCTCAAATGTTTGGTAAGCTAAGAATAGATTCCCGACTACACTTATCGAAGTACATTATGATGATTGAAGAAGAGAAGGCTAATGAATGAAAAACTAACAAAGGCAATACGGCATCTATAATACTTGAAAATCACTTATACTCTACTAACATTTGCTTTCTTTAGCGTCCATAAATTTATTTTTGGTATGCTGGGTTGCAACGGCGAGAGTGCGATCTTGTTTTCCTTCGTGCAGTTGAATTTGCAAATGTTTCACGTCCAACTTGAGTGTTTTTATCTCGTTCTGCAATCGCATGACAATGGCCCACAAGCTCGGCGAGCCGTGGTTCGACGTCGAGTGTATGGGCAGTGAGGGGGATCTCACTAAAGCCTCTATCGAGGGGCAATCGTCGTCGCATTCTGAAAAAAAAAAATTGCAATACCACTGATTGTCTCTACATTCACGTTGAATTTTGAACAAATAAACTATGATACCGACCTTTGAGATACAAATCCAAACCCTACAGAACATATTCTTATGATTAAAACATACCTACGTCGAACTTTTTATTTTTTATTGGCGGACCTTTTACTCAGTGTCATCTAGCCTCTAACTAATTTGTTCATTACACATAATATTTGTACTGGGTGGGAATCGAACCTACAACCACAGCGCAGAAGGCAGAGTAGCGAGGCCAGTATACAATAATATAGGTACTAAGGCGAAATTTATATTCGTTAGGGCCTTGGCTAAGCGCTACTTACTACGCAAATAAGGATATTTATAACTACGTAACCATTAATATCCTTCATGTCACGTATCCGGTTTATTTGATTTTTATTTTTTGTAGGAATGGTAAAGCATTATCTATCATAATGCTATATTGGACACCAAAAACAAAAAGGACAAAGTTAATCTAATAACATCTCAGTTGACAACAATGGGCAACCTATTTATTATTTTGGGTGTACTTTGCCGTACCCAACGATAAGATTTGCTATTTCTACGGTATTGGATTAATAATGGACACGGAAATGAAAAAGTTTCATTTAGATTTACTTTGATACTGCAGCAGATATCGGTAGCTTTAAATCGGGAAAATTCATATCAGAAGAATCAATATAATACTAGCTGTCCCAACATACGTTGCCCTGTGAAATTTAAATTTCAATAATCCCTAGGAAAAAAGCACTTTCAGTTTTTCTCGAACTTTATGCCACCCTTGACATAAGGGTATAAAAAATAAGCTACGACCTATTCTTATACCGACCAAATATACACAAAAAACCATAACAATCGGACGAGCCCTTTCGGAGGAGTTTGGTTACAAACACTGTGACAGGAGAATATTATATATAAGATAAGATTTGTTATTATGAATTTGCTACTCAAGCTTGCTTATTTTTTGGAGATACGTCAATAGATTTTATAAAGTGCAATAATTATTTTTGGCATTCTCATTTCGATCAATTGTTAGTTGATTCGTAGTGATTGAGCAAACAATAAGGTTAAGGGCGGAAGGATTGGACGTTTATATGGTTACAGAAAGTTTATTTATGAAATCTTATCAATACATAACTACAATAAAATCCGATACAAAAATAAATATTACGTTATAATAACACTCGTCTATAATCTCGTCACTAAAATTTGTAATACAATGCATAAACGACGGGTGGGTAGGTATAGTAGAAGACACACCAAAGTCAAGAATTAAATAACTGTTACAATCTTTAATACTGTACGAGCTACAATATAATAATAATTACTTATATAAAATAAAATATGAATTAATACATAATGATAAAAATATAATTTGAGAAGAGATAGATCTTTATAAAGATACAGAGAAACATATAAATAAAAATGTAAGATTCAAGGAAGAATTTAAAATATTTTATATAATAACATTTCGTAATATCAAACATAGAATATTTTAAAGCGCTATTCCTAGTGTGCGCACGAAGTTAACAAACACATAAGTGAATTGATTTAGGAATACAATTTTATTTTCGAATAAAATATATTTTAAATTCAAAATTGTAAATAAGTATGTTAATGTAAAAAGGTGTTCAAATTGAAGCGATTAACTTTTCTACTTACATATTTGCCGGTTTTATTGTATAACAATATGAAATTTAACTCATAAAATACATCAATATACAATGTACATGACGGAGAAATTATTAGGTATTAGTGTGGTGTTTTGCAAAAATATTAGATTTAAACACTATTGCCTACATTACCTACATTTCCAAACGCTTATTTACGTTACTGCTACAGCATAGGTCACAAATAAATAATTTATCATCTACTACCAAAACATAGGTACACGAGTGTGTAAGATAACCCAAAGGAGCGAGTTCCGTAAAATAAATAAAATATTGGGACCTCATCAGTATGGAGGGAAAAGCAAAGGTTTGGAACTTGATATACCTACAATGGAACTGTCCACAGATTTCTATCGATTCCACGAAACTTAGTTCATTGTAGCAGATGTGGCGGCCGCGGCCTCTATTTTTGGCCTGACATATCCGACGTATCAAGCTCAAGTTTATTTTCCTATTTTCTATTACGAAATAGTTGTCGTTTGAAATCATTTTATTTTAACACGCGATGAAAAAGACGGCCCTCGTACGATTTGTCATACTAGTTCAAGGTTGTACGAGTACGAGTACCTATGTTTTGTCTGATTGGACGGTGGCTGATCCACCAAGTTATCACACAACGGTAGCTATCTGCAATTTGCAGTATTGCGTTTTTTCTAACAAATAAAGGCGCTTCAATTCGTTACCTAGTCAAATAGGATTTATTACATCGCCTATCGCATTATGTCACAGCTTTGGTTTGATATAATTTAAGCTTTTCACTCTAAACTATGCGATACCTAACTGCACTCGTCCTATTACCTTATTTATTTACGATGTTGTGGTTTCTGTGAATACGAGACTAAGCATTACGCCGGGAACACTACAGTGCGCCCGCTAACAAATCAATAGTTGCATGTTGATGATGCTTCAGGCAGACAGCGTTGAACAATACAATATCAAACAACGCAATATTAAACATCGAAAGCTACATGATACTCAAATTACAAGATCATTTTGCAACGTCAATTTCATATATTGCAATCACAGTAGTGTAATGAAATACATTTGCATATTATGCCTGTACAATCCCCGAAGGAACCATGCAAACTTTCATAATTTGTAATTTTGTGGCTTGAGTTTTCAGTCCAAAATATACATTTTATATTTTGCGTTCTCGTCACATATGCTGGCATCAATTCCCAGAGACGAATTTTTAAGCAAATTGGATTACCAAAGTCGCAGTAATCAGCGACCGTCACGAGAGAACCGACATTTTTACTATTTCCACTTCAATTAATGTGTGCCAGTTTTTTCTTGGATGCGATTGTAAATTTGCTATCGATTCTCAAGATGCACATTACCGTTAATGTTTCTTTAATTACCGTCAAGTTTTTATTGAACCGTGCTAAAACTAAAACTCCTCGGTTTTTATTATTAACAATTTTATTGCATCAGCTTCAGATTGATTGTTACGACATCATAAAAAGTATATATCTACAAGGGCAGCGCGGTAATAGAATTGATGTCGAACAAAGGGGCGCAAAACTAAACGAATTTTGTTCAAAAGCATTCAAGTAATAAAGATTGGATTTAATTAAAAGGATTATTTCATTGCAGCACGTAGATAACTAATGTACTGAGAAAGCATTAAAATTTACTAGTAAGTAGGTGAGGCCGTAAGGCGAGCCGAAGTTGGAACAATATTGTTGTTGGCACTGGTTTAGACTGGATTCGTACATAAACTCGAAAACTAATGCTACTTGTACAAGTACGTAGTGTACGAGTAAGTTAAGTGGTATGCAACAAATGCATTGCGCTATCCTGGTCAATAATAAATGAATGGTACGCCCGTGAATATGCGGAGGTAGGTACGCTGCCCGCTTTGATTACAAACTACGAACAGATAATAGAACAAGTAATGGAAGTGTCATCGCAATTCACGAGGTTTTACACGATTTTATACTAGCTGCAATAGTTTGCGGTTTTAGAAATTCTCGTGTTATTTAGAGGGTGTGTTTAGACTACTAACGAAAACTGAAAACTACACGTACACCTACCTCTATCACTGCCCCTAGGGAAAACAAAACTGCTACAACCTAATGATATTCAACTTATGACGGTTTTTGTAACGATGCGAAAAGATGAGAAATTGTTTTTTTTCTGAAATCCTATGATGATGGAAATGCTACAGAGAATAGTAGGAGCAATAATGGTCCCTAAAGAATTGAAAATATCCAATAAAAAAAAAATATCTCCAATCGGGTTTTTTTTTAATTTGAAATTATGAAGTTGAGAATTTTACCACTTTTGTTTTCTTTTTTTCGGCGATAAATTTATCAAGTTGCATATTCTGACATCCTGTTCCAGTTTTCGAGAGCAGTCCTAATACACCCCGCGACGCAATATAAAGCGTTTCGTCGTGCTTTTATTATATTTCCTGCAAATTTTGGAATCGTGTAGGTAGACCGTAATTCGTCAGTATTTTTGTTCATTATTTGTAAGCAAAATAAAATGAGAGATAAATAAGAATTACTATTATTATTATTTGTGCTATGGCTTAGTTCGCTGAGCTTACCTACTTGAGTAGTGAATAATCCTAGGTTTTGTCAACAATACCCGAACCTATGTTTTAAGCCGTTTTTAATTCTAAAGAGCTCTTGTTTAGAAGGTTACGTATTTCGAGCGGATATTTTTTATTGTAAAAACAATAAAAAAATATTACTCTTCCTCTACCTACAATAATATTTTGGATAATCTCCTTCTTTTTTTGAATTAGGTTAAACATTAGTTCGTTGTTTTTATCTAAGTCGTAAAAGGCAACGTCGTTGGTACGTCAAGACATCACAGTACCTGCGGCAATCTAATAACTTGCTGCAATTAACCGCGTTTGTTGCTCCATCCGGCCAGTTTCGGGCATACATGACTTTTGTTATAACTCGTAAACTATTACTGAACATAACTCAGACCTTTTGTGTTCGGCAAAATTATTAGAATATAAATGTCCAAGCCTTTAAGTATTCATTTGGAATTATTTTATAACATAGGCAATTTCTGATAGTTTATTTTGTTTGTATTATTAGGTGTATTTTTGGTGCTAATTAGGTCGCTCTTTGTTATTAAGGTTATACCTACCATTTATTACAATGAAGTTCACTGTGGGAATGAAAATGGTTTTTGAAATTACTACTATAATTCTATTTATTATTTGCTATTTTCATTGTAGCAACAGAATACCTGCAGAAGATATTAGGTGTATAAAGTGAAAAATATATCAGTGCACTAATGCGGTGCTTATAGTAGAATAAATCGCCGGTACAGTGCCCCATCTGTTTAGCTAGAGTAAAACTTAAATTGTACAAAATGGAAAAAAATAGGTCGCGAACATGTGAGAAGAGTTTTGCAATTACGAGTATCTATAGAGTTAGGGATAGGACAATTAATCTTATCACAGACGCATTATCGGAAAACAAGTAGATTTTATATTTAATTATTAGGTAACCAGTTAGTATTCTTATAAGCGGCGATTGGCTTGCTACCTGTCGCGTATGGAATGCTAACTATTGCAAAATGTGGACATGTGCCAAATTTGATGTTTGGACGTGCGTCTGACTAATCCATTTGGACGATTTTAAAGATATGAACCTGGGGATCTGGTCTTTGGTATCCGGGGATCACAGACGTGATCTTATATATTTTTTTATCATTATTATTTCAGAATATAAACAGCACCATATTAGTTTATTTACAAAGACAGCTTGTCTGCTTTGTTGTTATAGTGTTGGGGAGAAAACCTGCGTCATAATTTAATTTAGCTTAATGCAAGGTCGAAAAAAAAACATTTCAAATCTGCACAGTTTTTTGGTGCATTGGCGTAGGAGCCCAACTAATTTCGTAGTAGTGCAGTCTCGCTGTATTTTTTCGTATAGACAAAACATTGATAAGTTTCTAATCTCTACACATTTCTCTAGTTTAGCTACCAATATAAAATGTTCTCGAAACAAAAATAGCTAAATGGTACGAGTGTGTGACTATTAAAAAGAATGACGTTAACAAACACAATAAATATTCGTGTGGCACATTTTCACGCTCACATCTCTCGAGTAAATATAAAATGTATAAGTAATAAGAATGTTTTAGTTGTAAATATAACAATACAAGATTATAATTCAGAATAAAAACAATGTTAGTCTTACTAGCTACCGCAAGCAAAACATGCACATTTGCCACAGACATAATGCACAAATCGTATAAAATGTACAAGAATATACTAATAACAAGCAATATAAATATTTATCTTTCTATTCACTACATAATACTGCAAACATGCATTTTATGAAAATCTATGTTGACATAGATAACACGCATAAATGGCACTTGTACGATTTAAAAATACGATTCTTTCATTCGTTCTATTTTGTTTCTCTTACATTCAATAGAAAAGCTTAAACCTAAGTAATGTAATGCAATGTTTTATTTATCGTAAAAAACAAAAATAAAACCATAACATGGTATTAGTCAATGGGATCAGCTTTGGTTAAATTATCAGGTATGAACATGAAACACCGGCCTTCAACGATCATTCACAGTTAGGTAGGATCGGGAAGATGATTATGGGTAATCCGAGCGATCAGCGAATATTGTGATATGTAGCATTTTGTAGGAACAAAATTTTGAGCATGATTAAGATATAGCTTCGTAAGGACAGCACGCGATTGATTTAGGAACTGCACAGACGGCAACGATCTGACATTCTCGACCATGCGTAACACCGTCTTCACACTACACGACACCATCGTTTACACTAGAATTTAGACTCGTCGCCTATCTAAACTTCTAGTCTAGATAGACGACTGGACGATATACAAAGTAAGGACTACTCTTGGATGTTCAGAATATGCATTTTGATCGATACAAAATAAGTCATAAGTTAAATGTTTGTATGAAGAAATTTTGGTTTTACTTGGGTCTTTGGTACTTGTATCTTTATAGTTACCAAGAGTACTCTGCATACTCCGTTCTTTTGAAAAGAGAGAGCATTTTTTAATCATTTGCTTCCCCTCGAGTTATTATGCCGTGTAATGTAAAAACGATGAAGTTAGCTCGATGCGAAAGAGGTAGCTAGTCTTAAAATGAATTAAGCGACTAGTTGATCGCTTACGTCATCTAATGACTTTGGCAAGCGTTTTGCGAGTACGCTAACCGATCGCATGGTCAGTGTCTACGGCCAGCTATCTTCCTTTGCTGATTTTGAGTTGATTGCGTACGTCTGTCGCGCGAAAATTGTGTCTCAGCGACATTTCATTGCGACATTGATTTTCCAAGGCGTTTCGTACGCGACCAACATCAGCGAAGGAGGTATGCCGGTCTGAATGCGCTGTTCCGTCGGCGTTATGATCACGCGCTGGCCGCACGAAGCTACGACTACTTATGTCAATCGAAATGGTGGGATTTGGTGAGTTGTTTGACGAAGGAGCCGCAGCACCAGGTCGAGGAGCGGGCAGAGCGAGCTGGCGCGGGGGCGGGGGCGGGGACAGCGCGGAGGAGGGGGGCGGCCAGACTCGGGTGCGAACCGCTTCGACGTTCACGACCGCCCGCCAATCGCTGTCTCCGCTCCTCCGACCCCGTCCACAAGGTCGGATTCGAGCGATTCACATCAGGTTTCCTTTCCGCCAGGAGTCTCCTAGTCTCCGCACCGCGGCACATGTCCGCAGCCGACGAGCTCTTGTTCCTCTTCACCTTCGACAACTTCGTACTCGCGCAACCGATGTATTCGGGCGTGTTGCATCGCACGATCGGCAGTTTAGTGTAGTTATAGTGGGGTATGTTAGTGGCATTTGCGTGATATTGTACTTTACCGACAGAAAAGTGGCCGCAGTCCACTGCAGGTGCGATATAAAGGCAGCCGCATGTAACAAAATAGAAACATTCAGACCAGCGTGTCGGTTATCGTTCACATCTATGTGCCATGTGCGGTTCCGTCGAGCTGATCGTTGTGTTGTTAGGGACGAGTTTGTTAGTTACATACATTTATGCACAATAGTGTGGTTATCAACAAGTGCATAAAGATTGTCTTATAATACAAGAGTAGTGTATTTTTGGTTAAAAATGCGCTTAGATCCGTGAGATTCTTCGTTTCATCTGACCATTAACCCAAACTAGTAAATCAAAATAAATATTAGGCTATAATACCTCTACTATTACGACTAGCTACTTTGTACTCGTGTTTAAATAATAAATATACTTTTGACTATTCTACATTCAACTCTTTAAAAGTGGTAATGATTCAGATCTACGAGAAGAATAAGTAGAGAATGATATTATTAAAGCATGCTGCACTTTCATGCACTTAGAGACAAGTGCCCGATAAATACCGATATATTATACGAGTATGTAGAGTATTAATAATAACAATGATGTCATGAACGATGGCTCATTATCATACACCAAGAGCAGATTATGAAGCGCTACATATAATGACTAGCGGAAAAATTTGGCTTTTTGTGTGAATACAGATCTTTCATTCTAAGAACCAACTGATAATACGGTTTCTTGACTTCGCGTGTCGCCTCCTGGTGGACTCGAATATCTCCAGTGGTATATTGGGTACTGCATGATAAATACACGCGTGTTAGTGAATCCTTAGCGGTACAATATTATTGTTCATTCCAATTAAAGTGCATTACAATTTACGCAACCCAATTTTAAGCTGACCTCTCGGTCAAATAGCTCTTCATACATGGTCTTAAATAGATAAACTAGCAGAGTTTGTATTGCTTACTCGAGACAAATAACGCATCAATTTGTATAGGACATCACAAATGTTTTATGAGACTTCCACCGGTTTTTCGTAGGTATGGATACTCACCGGAACTGACGGCGTTACGGCAACGTGCCGATGTGCAGTATGCTTCGATCACTTTGAGGATTAAGGCGTCTTCTTCGTAAGAGTTAGACTTGCGCTGATGCGGCGCGTAAGGGTGTGTGGGGCCAATGTTCTCGTCCGAACCCACTGAAAATGATTGAGGCCTCAAAGGCGGAGCTGGCCGTAGGCATGTTATGCTCCAACCTGGAGAAAAAACACTACAGTAGAAAATAGCTTATGAAACCTTAAAGCATTGTTCTAACCAACGCGACCAACATACCGCGAGGTCGCGTGGATATGACCGAAACTTTACCTTTAGTGGTGATGTAGTTTGAGCTTGAGGTGTCAATGAAATCCACAGATGAGTATTTCTTCCCAATGACACTTCTGTTAGGTTTCGCGGGCGACTGGTCTAGAGAGTCGCAGGAATTCAGCAGCCAGCCCGCAGACTGATTTTTTTGTTTACTTTTTTGCGATTGCTGCGAATGCTGAGTGTAACTTTGATGATTGTTAAATGAATGTGACCTTTTGTGGTTGGTAAGACCGGAGGAGAGATCCGAGTTATTGCTGTCGCTGGTGGCCATCTGTAAGAAACGTCACGTTACGTAACTGAAGCTCATAAATCAACTCACGTTCGTCAGAAGTTCGCTTCAAAGTTAGCAATTGCAAATTGGGCGAGTCACTGCCGTCAGTTTATGAAATATTTGAGCATCGCTCACTCTGAACGTCTATAAAGCGTTTGCAAGGACGCCAATAAACGGAACATTCTTTGTAGCTATTTCAAACACACTTTCATGACCGGTGTTTACTAACATTAAACAATAGCAACATTTTTTTTCAACTTACAAATATTTAGGGACTTTGCAACTGCGATTATGTTACAAAATTTAACCCAATTTCAAATGGGTTTATTCATCAGTAAAAACTATCACATCGTATTATTTTCTATAGCCTCTGTCTGCGAGTTCTTGGGAAGAATAGGTGATCAAGCCTCTCCATGCACATATTTTCTTTGTAATTTGTTAGTGTTATATTATGGACTACTACTGCGGTGACGTTTTAGTTAGTAGATGAATAAACACAGGCAAGGATGATCAAGTAAAGCACTGCAACACTGGGGTAACTATAATGACAGTATTAATCTAATGGTTACAAAACTTCAAGGCAGCATTATCTTCAAACCAGTGATACACAAAACAGTATCTCTTTACAAAAGTAATCCTTGCCTGAGTCGGTGACCACGGTAATGGGTAACTTTGCTTTCATCCACCAGTGCGCATACAAGTCCGAACGATACACCACGAAACCGCTTTGGGCTTCGGCTAATCCCTTCTGCGCTTTGGACATATCCTCACTACGAGATCTTTTCCGAACTTCGCTGTAATTCGGATCTGCATTATTGTTTCCGAACACATCACGGTTTCTGGGCGCGTTGACGCGTGATTTTCTTTCCATGCTAGACTTATCAGGCTTCTCCCTGAATATACGCATGTGATAATGGAGACTCGGCTTCGTGCGTTCCGTGATATTGAGCGTGCTCCATTGAGACGTAAGTTGCTGACGGACATTCTTTGGTATCTCCAGATGCGTGCTGGGTTTGCGGTATATCCGCGGTGGAGGGTCCGGCTTTAACTTGATCTCTGGCACGTATTGTTCGATGTTTCTACGTATAGAAGTCCGCTTTATTTGCGATGTAGGAAGCGGCGGTGTAGCAGTAAACGTGGACGTTAAGCTTGTGTTTGACAAGTCCATAACATCGAGGCTGTTCTCTGACGTCACGCTGGTGACGCAAGAGGTCCTAGCAGTAGAGCCGAAAGGCGATGTGCACCTGCATTGATCTTCAAAGTTAGCTGCCTCTATTTCTGAGAGGGTTAACTTTTTGCGACGATCATTGTCGTAGTTCTCTTGTAAAATGTGATCGGATGCTCTTTTGTCTTGACCGTCGGACTCGTTTCCGTGCATGTTTAGCTCCGGCGAAGCTAAATTGCAACTACCGACAACGCCCGAGTCGGATGACCTTGGACTGGGACACAATGATCTGTTGCAGCATTCACACTTTCGGTTATTTTTTTGATTGTCTGATTGGGAACTCATTCTCTGAATGAGCGCTCCTTCGTTGCGGCTGTAGCTTTCAGTCTCCATCATCGACCTGGAGATGGAGCGCCTTAGCCTTTTATCAGAGTTCAGCGAATGTTTTCTAAAAGGCACGTCTGCGTTTAGATTGACGTTGATTATTTTCAAGTCGTCTTCTTCATTGCGAAACATTGGCGGCGGGTCGAGTATTACAGAGCCAATAAAACTGGATCTTTGCTTTGGCGAAGGCGGGTCTAAAGCCTGCAGAACGTTCACAGATAGTGTTTCATCAATTTCATCTTTTTCCTCGTGGTTGTAATTCTCTTCTGTGGACTTCCAAAGTTTCGGCGCAGGATCAATTTTTGCGTTTGTATGTGGAAAGCTTCGCCTCGTCGGTATGAAATCAGTGTCCTCGTTTCCCAGCCCGTCAATTTGAGTGTTTTGATCCATATTGACTAAATCCTCACAACCCTTGTAAGGCCTGACTTCAAAGCTAGAATTTTCTGTGCTTTCGGAATGTGGAAAAGTAAAGTTAGGGTTTCCGCTACTATCAAGAGATGTCGGCAACAATAGGTTATCGGCGTCAATCGTTTTCACGGTATTGTGTAAGTTGTACGGTACACTTTGAAAGATTTCTCTCGTACAATCACCCTTGATCGGCAGAGACTCATTCAAATGCAGATCTGAACTGTCGTGATAACGCACGTAGCCAAAGTTGCTTCCCCAACTGCTGCAAGAAGAAGTTATCGTCCTAGGACTGTGGCTTTCTAATGCGTTCTGTCTCAGGATTTTTCCTGTGCTAGCCGCCTCTATGTCTGTGCAGCTCGAGCTTGTGTACGACTCTGTGGTGTCGCTTTCTCTTTCGCTGTCGCTGTCAGATCCTTCTGTCTCAGTGCCGATAGTACCATCGTCCTCTATCCTAAGCCTTATGTGGTTTTTATGCCTCCTCATAACCGGCATTCCCGTCAGCTCGAACGCTTTCGCCCAGGTCCTTTCATGTAGGAGTTTGCGTAGCATTTGTTTCGTGATGACTTTCTTCTTGACTAGTCTCGCGAAGTATTTTGTGAGTGAGTAGTAAGGGGACGCAGAAGGGTAGCTGGGCGGTGGCAGGGTCACGTGATATAGACTTCGACGACTAGTGTTGATGCTAGATAACGCGCCTTCGGAGGGAGAGCGGGTAAGCTATGTAACAACATCAATACCTTAGTTTTATGATACCTTTACATTGCTACCATTGCCAAAATACAGTCCATCTATGATATCCAGTGACAATAAATCTTAGGATTAAAACTTTTGTGAATTTTATCATTTTAAATAGAAATACGGCTCTAGCAGCTAAATAGAGAATACTGTATTCGCCGATCTACCGTTGATCGCGATCGTAGCCGTATTTTTATTTAAAACAATGAATCTTAGTAAATAAATATATCTTGCAATAATATAATCTTGGATCAAAGATGGATGAAATATTGGCAATGACAGTCAGACATATTACTTAAACAGATGATAAAAATACAATTAAGCCAGAACAATTAAACCCTGGAACTCGAAATAACCCACCACGTGCGAGCCACATCTGGGTGATTACTTTATAATGATTTCATTGTTTTTTTCTCCAAAAAGATTAGCTATTCTAAATATGGAGTTGGTGTCGTCAGTTTCCGAATACAAAATTAAATAACAAAGTAAGTATTTCATCGCAAAAAACTCTTGGCTTCATAAAACATAGTCATTATAATAAACAATAGAATCTTGTGGCTAAATCATCCTATTTAGAAACACGTGCTCAAAATGGTAAAGGAAAACATTGTGAGGAAACCAGTCAGTATCCTTATAAGCGGCGATGGAAATGCCTAAAATGCTAACTATTGCAAAATGCAATGGGCGTGCCTCTGACTACCCCTTTAGATTTCTTCAAGGATCTGAGAGGATGCCTACCGTAGTTTATAAATTACAGTGGAAGCCTGTTTATTTTATTTTGTACTCACATGAGGTAAAGACTGCGGTTGGTTTGGCTCATGGGCGGGACTACTTGTGTTCGAATGCTTTTGCAGTAAGCTGACCCAGTTGTCGGCCTCGGCCCGTGTTTGACACACAGCCACAATGGTGTCAATCATAGGTCCACTTATCTCAAATGCATTTTTTCTCGTCTCGGTATCATCCAACTTGCAGACTGTTATGCCGGTCAATGGCAGACAACCCTGGAGACAAAACAAAAGATGTTATCGAAAGAAGTGAATCGTGAACCTAAATGTACAACGAATCCAGCCTATACATAGTATACATCTAAATAACGGTCTGAATTACTGGTGAATTATGTCCTATTAGGTTTTTTTGTTATCATAGTAAGATCTAATCCTAATAATATTATAAATTTGAAAGTTTGTGAGTTTGTTTGTATGTTTGTGCCTCAATCAGGCCTAAACGACAAAACGGATTAAAATGAAATTTGCTGTAGATATAGATATAATGCCCGAATGAAACATAGACTACTTTAGAATACGAAAAACATCCCCAAAATGTTAAAAAAAACTAATGATTTTGGTATAGATGGCAAAAAATCTGACATCCGTGTTGACATCAGTCGTCATAACAACGTGCGTTACCCTATGCGATTATTGTAATTTTGACAGGACAACGTCTGTCGTGGGTCTGCTAGTATATTATAATTCCGAAAGATTGTGAGGTTATTTATATGTTTGAATGTTTGTGGCTCAATCGCGTCCAAAAGACCGAATATTTGAATGAAACTACTGTCATAATATTACTACTGTTTCAACTTACTGTTTATTTCATATTTTTTTCTACATGTTGTGATTATATATTGCTTGTACTACTATACTAGTAGGTGAAGTTAAAAAAAATGTTTGTAAAAATCTCACCTCATACACAAAAGCCGACACCCTCTTGCTGACGGACAGCAGAAGCAGCGCTGACGGGAACAGCACAAGGTATCTGTCTTGGTGCGAGGGTCCGACCGCTACGCTGCCCATGTGCAAGACATCGCCCAACGCCGCAAGCTCACCGCCCGGCCAACCACGGACCTCACCGGTCACCACTTGGAGCTCTAACTCCTTTTGGCGACGAAGGGCGGCGCAGCCACTCTGTAGTATTATATATAAATTATAGGTAAAATATAATAAAAGCAATATGAACTTGATCATATAGGTATCCATTGTCTAGTATATAAAAAAAAAAAAGATTTCAACTTTAATCCCCAAGGGCAGTAGACATAAGAACACAAGGCACTTAGATCCTTGAAAATGTCAAAAGGGGTAGTCAGAGGCATGTCCAAACATTGACGCAATACCTACATTTTGCAGTTGTTAGGCATTCCATATGTGACAGGTACATATTAGTGATACCTAGCTAGATTAATGTAGTGAGTGCTGGGGGTCTACGGTGAAAAAATCTAATTTTATTTAACACCAATTACATACCAATTGGAACAAAAAATAACCATCATGTTCTAAACTCACAGCTATGTCCTTATAAACGACAGACGCGCGATGTGTGTCGCCTCTATCGGGGTGAGCCTCGTGCACATGCCTGGCTAATTCTTGAAGCATCGCTGGGTATTTGCCGAGGCGACGGAATGGCTTCGACAGTCCAGCAGTTAGCACCAAAACACCAGGAGTCACAGCACCCGCATTCTCCATCCATGTATTCAATTCCTCCCTGAAATAGTAAAAGTAATGTTAATTGGCAAGTAAAAGTAACGGACTGGTCTCACAGCTCAGTTGGTAGTAACTCTGCCTTCTGTGTGATTCTGTGTGTTCTGTGTGTCCCACTGAAGGTTGTGCCACAACCTTCAGTGATTGATTTCCACCCAAGACAAACATTTGTAAGATGAACATTGATGTTTGTTCTCGGTCTGGGTGTTATAATGTATCATAAGTATGTATTTACAAAAAATTAAATATAGAGAAGTATACAGACAGTAACTTGGTTCTCATTGTACAAGCTTTACTTAGTTTGGGGCTTGATGGCGATGAAATGTAAACCAATATTTATTTTATATTCAGTGATTAAATTTTGAAAGACTACACATTTGTCAAAATCTCATTCAATAGCATCATATTCATTGTTAGATCTTACTTGTCAATTATATTATTTATTATACAGATGAAGCAAAAAGTTAGAGATGTCTTCATCTCTTGATTTACGCTACTCAACTATGGTGAAACTTGTATGAACAATACTTGTAATTTTTCCTTAAAAAGCTAATTAACTGAACTAATAGGAACAAACTACGATTAACATCAAGATCTGAATCTTTTTATGATACTCACTTGTACTTATCAAGAATGCACACAGCTTTTGGATGACCAGCGCAGTATGCTTGATGAACCATCTTTATTTTCGATGCCCATTGTAGGAATAGTCCGCCCACTCTCTGGTCAGGACCTGTTTTCGTTGCGCACTCCTCAAGGAGTGATAGGAACTGTTCATGTGTTTGTAGCACCTCATTGATGTTGCCTGTTAGTTGTCGGAATTCATCTCTTGTAAGCCTGCAAGTGAGATGGATGAAGTATTAAAGAATATATAAAAATTGGTTTAGGAGTTTAATAGCTAGGCATTATTGTATTATTGTTGGTATTATTGTCTTCAGGAACATGAGTTCTTGAAGACAATAATGGGAGTTGTTAGAGACAGATATTACAAACATAAATATATACTAAAAATGTTTTCATTCAGAGTTTTGCGCAACTGTTATTCACACCCATAACCTCTGGATGGAAAATCAAGGCAAATTTGACTATGATTAAATGGCTATAGACGAGGTTTAGCAAATAGATATTGAGGGACTGCTTTATGACTCCTTGAAGATGGAAAAACAATTATTACTTTAGGATTTTAGAATGCATACCTGATTTATGCGCAAATTATACCACACTTGATAGCATAAAAACAACTCACATTTCGCTGTTCTCCAAAGGTTGCAGAAAGTTGCCGACAAGTCCCTGCATCTCGGCCACATGAGCTTTCTCCGAGTCGATAATGTCTTTGAGGACAACATTTCTAAAGGCCTGGATCTCTGATGCAGCTCTTATTGGAGATGTTGTTACAGAACCAGTGGGATCTATTTAGGAAAATAATATAAACAAAATATCAAGACAATGAAGAGTCATCAAAAATATATAGCTGGTAATCTGTAGCCTCAGTAGTAGTGTAAATGAACTAAATTTACATACAAATATGGTTAACTAAATTGATTTGATCACTTTTAAGATTGTGATTCAATTATGTACCTACATAATACTTAATAAGTTCATGAATCATCTGCATTTTACATAACCTTTTCATGATGATTGATTATGTTTGCATTAAATTCATTTAAATGGCAGAATTATAAAATATTAAACATTGTTTTTAACAAGACAAATGCTTATAAATTACCTTTAAATTCAGTCACATAGTTACTAGGGAACCATCCAGTTGTTTCGCCCAAGGTACCTTCCCACCATCCACCTTCTTCTTTCTGAGTCACAGTAATAACATCACCTTTCTTGAAACATAGCTCGTCGTTGTTTTTGCCTTTGAATGAATAAATTGCTTTTACCAAGCAACTTTCTGTAGACATCTTACTTATTTCCTGGCACCATGTTATCCTGTAATGAAATAGAATTTAGGGAAGCGAAACTTGTGTAATAATTATAACAACGCAGTGACTAGGCCAGCTATTTATCAGAGCTGGTTGATTCAGTAAGACAGCGTATGTTAGGAATTTATTCTTGGAATCCCCAAAAGGCACTACAGGAAACTGATTAATTTAGGTAACTGTTGAAGGTGGGGAAATCGCACTTTCTACTTTAGGGACTCGTGAAGATGTGTATTGTTATTATAAATCAATAAAAAAGGGAAATACGTACAAAATAACAATAAATGTGATTCCAATTTTTATCAGGAATTTCACGGTCTTCCAAAAATAAACATACCACAGACAGTAAAAAAACAAAATGTCAAAATTAAATAAATGACATATGTCAAAACTAAATGTCAGACTGACGCATGACAGCAATAGGGTAGCGGTAGAGAGCAGTGTCCAGTGTGAGATACATTTTAAATCGATCGACTTTAGTAAATAATTGAATGAATTAAACACACTGCTGTAGTATCATACATATTAACTCTAAACTCTAAACTCTGTTCTATTTTCAATATTTTTTGCATTTGTATTAGTAGTAGGTACCCATTTCTTACATTTGGGCTGGCCAAATCTTTCAAACCATTTCTATCTTTCGTGGACCACCATGCTCTACAGAACACCTAGGTTCTCTCGAAGGCGTCGAGTTCATCTCTCAAGCAGTCAGTGGGACGAAACAAATTATAAAATAATAATAATTAAGTACTAAGTACGGTATTTACCTATATATTCAGCAAGTAGTCTAAGGAGGCACCTAATCTAAATCTAAACTAAATTTGATCAATGTCTGGCTCTGTCTTTCTTAGTAAGCTAAACAAACTGATACATGTAGGTAAGCATTTCAAAGGAGCCATCATTGTGCTACCTCAGATGAGAAACCGAACTTTGGATCTCAAAAAAAAATAATTGTATCCACTACCTACTTGCATTTTGCATTGTAAAATTATTCCCGTTTAATTTTTAAATAAACATTATGTAATTTTGTTGGTTTGTGAAATTCGTATTTACGTGTTTGATTGGCTTGACTAGTTGTTTTTTTTAAGCTTCATGTATTCAAATCATCGACTACATAGCCTAATAGGGCTATGTAGTCGATGATTCAAATACATTCAAGATCAAGAGTGTCCCATTCTATTAGACGGCAGATACAAAATATTTGTGTGATTCGAGCAGGTAGGTACAGACTAAAAAATAAACTCCAGTGGCCTGAGCACGAACCACTATCGTATCGACAACGTATCGTCCAAATGTCAAAACTGACACAAGTATTTGTGTCTGTTTTGGCATTTGGGCCATACGTTGTCGAATGTCGATACATTAGTGGTTGCCCCCCAGCATTAGCGGTATTTTTAAAATGTTTACAAAACAATAAAGATAAGTGTGATGCATACCTATGTAATGTAAAAGTAAATAATAATACCTACCGTGATGCAAAAAAACAAGCATAATTTTAAATCTACCATTCTCCATAATATTTTTTTTACAAAAACTAAACTAAAACCGACTTCACTCATTAGGTAGTAATTCATCAGATTGTGAGTACCTACCTGTTATTGTTCGTAATTTTGTTAGTAGGTAAATACTTACTCAACCAGCTCGCTAAAATAATGCTAATTTCATGGGAGGTAAGTGTAGAGGTACCTACTTCGATTCTATACATTAAAAATAGAATCCAGATATTTATAAGAAACCCATCGCGTGGGCTCATCCAGTGGTTTAATAAAGGACAAACTCACTCACCTGTTCTATAACGCATTCAAGATGCTGTTCTCGCTTCCTTCTCAATCCGGAGAAACACACTAATCGTTATTGGTAAAAAACAAGTTTGAGTCGGGGTTGAATTTACCTTATCAAAACGTAATTTCTACTAAATATTGACCAAACTTAAACTGACTTACTAATAAGCGTTCGTTCTGCCTCCGTCTCCCCTACCTAATAGGTGTGTTTTAGTTTGTTTATATTAACTTGTTTTCGATCGTAGGTAGGCATTTTCCATCATATGTGTTATAGCTAGGTTCACCTCGCTATAACACAACGCTCGAAATAGTTATATAGGCAGGTAATGGTAATAATTATAATCAATAACCTGTTGAAAGCCAACGCTTAGTTAGATAGGTACGTAGGTACCTACCTACTGAATAAGACGGTACTTACCTAACATCTTAAACAGTAGGTACGTAGGGTACCTACTTAGGTAGGTACTTAGGAACTTTTAAAAGCAAAGTGCGATTTACTTCCTACTTGGTTTTACCTACTCTAAATACAAAATGATTGATTACACAAAATGATTGATTAGCAGTTAGCACCTATGTAGGTAGGTAATGGCTAAATTTTAACGCGTTTTTCAATTACCGCTATTTTCAATATACGTAAACGGGTTATCAATTTATTTTATCCGAGGCATTTTACGCATGATTTTATTAACATAAACCTTAGACCTTAGGTTCTTAACCTATTAACCTTCTCGTTATTAACCTTAGGATTTTGTTTTTAGATCTTCTATACGTAGCCCGCTGCAGCCGGATGCACTGAACTATTAGTAACAAAATACTTATTGCTCTCAATTAATCGGTGGCCTAACAGTACCTACTGGTAGGTACAGTGACATCGACTACATTATGTAGTCGATGTACAGTGACCACACAGCCCTACGTAAGAAAGAAAAATATAAGTAATCAATTTATTTTGTGTTATATCTCTGGAAGTAAACAAAAAGTACATATAGTAGTGGCACCAATCTTGGACACTTTAAGGATGAAAATTGATCATTTTGGCTGTTTAACATTATGTATTGAACATTATTATGAATGGCATGGAATAAGTTTAGGTCCTACGTTTTTTTTATATTATTATGTTTAAAAAATACAGGTCAATTAATAAACTAATGAAATATGATCAAAATAAAAAGGTGCTTTTTTGATCCAGTAATGGACGAGCAAAATCCAGTAATGGACACCCAATGATGGACATATTTTTTTTTTTTTTTTTGACTTTTACACACAACGCCATCTAGCCTCAAACTAAGCAAAGCTTGTACTATGTGAACTAGATAACTGATAGAATACTTGGGGTGTGGGGTTGGGGGGTGGGGATCGAACCCACAACCTACAGCGCAGTTATGGACAACCAATATTTTGATATGAAGCTTGATTCTAAAGTATATCCTACCTAAGGACGACAGATATACATAATAATTGATGAAAATAAACTGGGGGCACGGCAGTGCCCCCGCCAAGTCAAGCAATAAAGCGGCATTTTCTCGGAGCAGTTCAGGCCATTTTCGACCTCCTATAACTTCGTTGTGGGTAAAACTAGAAGCTTGAATTTTCAGTAACCATGCAGGCATTATATAAACACGGTATATTTCAAATTTCATTCAATTTGAACCAGTAGTTTAAGAATTATAACTAGTCAAAGTTTCTTATTTTGTCACTAACTCACTCACTGACTGACCGATCATCAAAAGGCACTTCTAGCAGACATAGAAGCTTCAAATTTGGAATACAATTAGTGTTTAGTGTATGAATCCTTAAAAAACTGGACAAGTGCGAGTCGGACTCGCGCATGAAGAGTTCCGTACCATTATCTATAAATCACGTTTGTTGTATGGAAGTCCCACTGAAATATTAGTTTTATTCTGTTTTTGCAACTGCAACAAAAATACATCATCTGTGAAAATTTCAACTGTCTAGCTGTCATGGTTCATGAGATACAGCCCTGTAATAGACAGACGGACAGACGGACAGACGGACAGACGGACAGACGGACAGACGGACAGACGCACTTCGATTTCGATTATAGATCTCGAGGTTAAGGATTCGAGATTTCAATAGGATAATTTTATGTTATTCGGGGGATTATGTTTTCCGTTTGTTCTGGGGTATAGCTCTTTGCTAGTGCCATTTCTGCAAACGTCGTATTTAGACAATAGAAAAAAGCAAGTTTCTATATTTTGTCCATTACTGGAAAATGAGAAAATACAAGATCCAGTAATAAAAGTCTTCTCTTACACGTAAAATTTCGAACTTAGAATTTAATTGAACACACTAAACATACCGTAAACTCACCTACAATACCATGTAATAACGTATTTTTCATAAGAGCATATCAATTACGAGCAAATTCAAACATTCGGTACCTTCTTTTTTAACGATGAATGCAATAAAAACAGATTTTTAAAGATGGCCCCCGCCCGAGTTTCTTGTTTTCTTTACCATTTGCAAACAAAAAGGCCGAATTAAATTAAAATTCGTATTATGAAAGTCAGATAATTGTAGTTTAGGATCAATTGTTAATAACGCGCGAAAAATTAATTAATAAACTTATTCATGTCATTTGTTTGTCTTTCTTTGCATCATTGGATCTCGGTCCAACACTGGTGCCTCTACTATACCTACATAATGGCAACATTAACACAAAATTGGTCGCCACTTAGTTATATGCTGCAACAGTGAGGATGATGACGAGTGATGATGCAGAGCTGATTTTCAGTATATAGATAGGTACCTACATATTCTGTGGCCTAGGTTCCGCGACGTGAGTGACACGCTTCAGTTTTATAAGGCTATGAGCTACTGACTATTTTAGGTAATTATACCATTTCGAGGTGAGTAGGCAATAGGTATTTAGATTTACCTACAAGCAAGACAAGACAACGTCAATATTTTACAACAATCCTTGAATCATTAAATAACGTGGATTACCCACGTACACTCGCCATAACTGATATTTTTAACTGAATCGCAATAAATACGTCACGGTAGGCCAGCTGTATTTATTGAGGCGATGTTAACTACATCGTGTAGCTCGGGATAGAACACAGGCGTTCATAGTCACGTGGGTAATGTAATGAGGGCATAAAACAACGAGTCCAACCTACTCACGTCATTAATAGGAAAAATTGTAACGTCACGCAGCTGAGCTGACCATTCCCGATCTCATCATTTTTATAAAGTTTCCTATTTTTGTTATATAAGTCCTTATTTTATTTTATCACTACATAGTATAAAGCAAAGTCGCTTCCCGCGTCTGTATGTATGTTTGCTTAAATCTTTAAAACTACACAACGGATTTTGATGCGGTTTTTTTTAATAGATAGAGTGATTCAGGAGGAAGGTTTATATGTATAATAACATGCTTAATATATTAGAGAATCACTGATAATTTTAAGATTTCAAATCAGCGCGACTTTTTTTTTAAATTTTATTCTGTTAACGAGTATGCAAAGACATTCTGTAATATATTTTGGTATCAGCTTTGCACCCGTGCGAAGCCGGGGCGGGTCGCTAGTACTTAAATAAAAGCTCGACTTTCAATGTGAAAGTTGTAGGTTTAAATTCCGAACATCGTGAGTAAACCACGTAGTATTCTTATAAGGGTGATGTACTTGCAACTTGTCACGTATGGAATGATAACTACTGCAAAAATGTGGGAATTGTGCCAAACATAATGTTAAGGAACTGCCTCTGACTAACCCCGTTAGACATCTTCAAGGATCTAAGCGCCTAGAGGTCTGAGAGTGTCTATCGTACTTGGGGATTACAGTCGTGATCCTAAAATCCTCGTTCTCTTAATTTATAGGGATTAATTCTTGACTCGTAGCTCTGTCAGTAAAGACCTACGCCAAGCTACGCGAAATGCTACGGAAAGGTACCTACGCAAAAGCTACGAAGAGCTACGTAAGCTCAAACGGAGCTTCAAAATGCCCACGCAGAGAAAACTACAAAGATCTTTGCAGGTTTAATGTACGTTTGTTCGACTTATCTGTAGGTTATCTAGTAATCCGACTGAAACAAAATGACTAACTCTATAGATAACAGAAAACATGTGAAAATCCAATCGAATGTCCATTCTTCACTCAGGTATTGCTTTAGATTTAAATTTGTTGGGGATCGTAATGGTGTACCTAGATAGATCATTTAGTAGCTGGTAGTATACAAATATGGTGTTCTGAAAAATAATAATATACATTCTGAGTCTTACCCTCGTATTCAAGAACGACACTATGAGAACACGCACCCACAGTGGACGAAATCTGTTTTCATAAAAATCACTATGTGTTGTACGACACTGCATAGTGTGACTAGAGGCACATTGGCGTGTGCCTCTAGCCAAAGTTGAGCTCTAAAGGCACACGGTAGTGTGCGCCATAGTGCCACTCAACACATAAAGTGATTTTTATGAAAAAAGATTTCGTCCACTACTGTGGGTGCGTGTTCTCATAGTGTCGTTCTTGAATACGAGGGTGAGCCTCGAGCGGGAGAAATTATGAGAAATTATTTTTTCGTAGGTTTGCAGTTTATAGGAATTCAAAATTACATAATCTCTTCTTTTTGTAACGAGCCGAAAAGTCGAAAATGATTTTTAAGAAATTCTATGATGATGACCATAAAGATGGCAATAATGACCGCAAATGAACGGAATGGCCAAAGTGATAAATTATTCAGAGTAAGTACATAAGTAGGGTGAGAGTGCTGGTTGTGGCGCACTTTAATTCTCAAATAAAGAAAAAAAGTATTGATCTATCTCTCAGGTTAGTTGTGGTCAATTAAATCTAGAGGTATAACGAGTCACAACTGTCACTAATCAAAACGGACCATACACAAATAATTGTATTAACTATATATTTTAAACAAGTTTGTTTGCTATGCTTAGAAATGCTTAGAAGCCAAAATTGAAAATGCCTAAAGCCAGGTCTATGACCCTACTTTTAATTCAGGCATCGAGATGTTGGAAATGGTCCGAATTATAAAGTTAAGAAATGGATTACTTTTGTTTTAGGTTTTTGGTGTCAAGAGAGATTTAAGGTTGAAACATTTCTTTTTCTTTGTTAAAACGCTGCCAGTCGACGATTATTTTTGTTCGAAACGAAAAAAGAAATACTTGTGAAGCCACATCTCCTATTTTATACAGGGTGAAATCGTAAACACACGTCAAATTGATATGGGTGGTTCAGTATACGTAATAGTTTGGTTTCATGAAAAAATAATACACATTAAAAAAAAAAAAACAACAACTGCAAAGGCATCTTATTACACTCGCAAAGTTTTGTGTACTTAGTTCAACTAAATTAACTTGATACTTTAAATGTTTTTTATCCGAATATTATTTTTTAAATATTTTAACAAAAAAAAACACTGATATTATGAACTTATCTGAATACATTGACTTTGTCTGCATCGTTTAAATTGATTACATCAGTTGTTGTTTTTTTTTAAATGTGTATTATTTTTTCATGAAACCAAACTATTACGTATACTGAACCACCCATATCAATTTGACGTGTGTTTACGATTTCACCCTGTAATGTATAGTATATGTGAATAAAGATGTACCCATCTTTAATCACTTCGATAAATAATCCTACCGACCGCTGCAATGATGACAAACACACGTCCGCGCGTGGTCCGCCTTAGCTTTTCGAATAAATTAATGATATAAATTATGTATAATTACTTATCAAAAATCTATCCTAATAGAAATCTAGATCTACATATTACCTATCTTTAACAATAAATCACAAGTTGATTTTAATAGTAGGTATATAAAATATTTCGATCAGAAATTCTAAAACGTATCATTTTGAAATAATATTTTTATCGTGAAAAGTTTTAAGGCCCGGCTCACACCCACACACGTATTTCAATGATTTTCAGGTACCGATTTAAAAACCAGGAATCACAATTGTGAGGATATAATGATACAAAATTACTGATAATATATTCATCTTTAATAGTAGATAATAAAAACTGGCCAGTTCTATACAATATTTTCAAAAAATACGTTTTTACCGTCGCAAGAACCGCTGAAAATGTCGAAAAATGGGGTCTGGTTAGGTACCAATATCTTTAGACCCACAGCATATTTTTATTTGAAAATAATACGAAATTGTAGATTTTATATTTCTCTATACCGCGTGGCATTATCTTGTTTTCAAATAATTTACTTTTTCATTTATGAACAATATAAAATGCAATAAAACTTATCCATACATTTTTTCCATACAAAACTCACATTCACCTCAAGTCGGCACGTCAGTCAGCGCTCAGACGCGCTCGGGGAAGCACGTCCACGTCACATTTTTCTTCGAATTTAGGGGAAGTCTGACATAACCGGATACTGGGGTAAAATAGTGGACATGCAAAACTAATGATAACATTTGTATAATATATTGCCTTGACGAATTTGGTGCAAGCCACACAGATGAAGGTTAGGTACAATGCATGAGTTGTAAGGGCTGGGCTCATGTACACTGTACAGACTATGAAAGAGTTGGATGTTTTTTTTGTAGAAGATGCGTTACATCGAGTTACGTTTCGAAACAGTATGATAATAGTTTACGGTTTTACCTTTTTGCATACGTCGCGTTGGAGCAAAATCGAAATAAGCAGATGTTTCGTATTTGATTGTTATTTTAATAAAAATATTAAATTTCAGAAAAATGTGAACCTGTTTGTGTCCCTAATTAGTCCTACTAAATAAATATAAATAATGATTTGATACATTTCTGTTTTGAAATGAAAGTTCTAAAAAGGTACCATGACCCTTAGTACGGTTTTAACCCGGCCTCCCCTATATTACCAAGCGTGTTTTTTTATACATGGATGGAAAAAATTGATACTTTATCTGAACAAAATGCGAAAAATTACCTGAATTTTCGATTACGAATATAATTTATATTTATTATCTATCTACATTTAATATTATAAATCTGATTTGTTTGTGCGGATGTTAGGTATGTTTGGATGTTTGTACCTCAATCAGACTTAAACGACTAAACGGATGAAATTGAAATTTGCTGTCGATGTAAATATACCCCTAGCTTATAAATATGCTATTTTTAATTTAAAAACATCCCCAAAACTATAAAAAGACTCCGAGTGCTGGTGTGCAACAAATCTAGCATTAATCAATTTTGACGACTGATGAATGACTGACGAATGATACGATACGCATTGAACCAAAAATGTTGAACCTTCTAAAAAGGTCGGTATTTGTTATTATCAAGGCAAGGTTTATCTGGGGGCACGGTAGTGCCCCCGCCAAGTTAAGCAAAAAAGCGGCACAGTCGTACCATCCTTTTCTCGAAACAGTTCAGGTCATTTTTTGGACAGACAGACAGACATTGAAATCTCACAACTTTTTACGATAGAAGAACTGAGTTGCGTTGCGAGAATTGGCTTTTTATTTTAATTTTTACAAGTTGTTTTTGATGGCATATACTTAAGTTGTACATGATGCAAATAATTAAATATTAAAAAAATAATAAAGTGTCCTGAAAAATTGTTTAATTCGAAATACTGAAAGTGCTCTTTAGTGTTTCGTAGTTTACAAAAAACCCTTATAGTTTTGCCATTTCCGTCCATTCGTCCGCAGCTTAGCTCAGATACTCTTAATACTAGAAAGCTGTAATTTGGCATGAATATACTAGTCACGCCGACAATGTGGTAGAAATAAATATATATTTTCAGATGTTTTTTTTTTCTCGCATACTCTCTCCATGTCTTTGGATAGGTCTTAAAAAGTATTGCGGGTTTGTGATGTCATTTAGTATAAATACAATGGAAAATATGAATTTGTAAAAAGAGCAGCTGGTCATCTCTTTTTCTGGAAAGAAAATATTAAGGAAGATTATTTAGTAAAGTTTTACAATAACTGTTTAATTCCAGAACTTGTTGACCCTCGCTACGCGCTGTCTATGGATCTTCGAGATCATAGCTCGCACACAATATTCAAAAGCATACCTACATATTTTATCAGTATTTCACTTTCAAAACTTTCTGTGAGTGGTACTCGAAACGTTGACGGTGCCGTCATCGATTTTAGATGACAATAAGTTTTTTTATTAAAAATATATTTTTTAAATCAAGCTTTTGTAAATTCTTGTGCTCTAGTTCTCGTCAAGATAAAAATAACGAGCCCAAACGCGACGTGGTTATGTTGTGTAGTTGAGGAGTTCCGATGGCTACATACGACCTCCATCATCAGACCAGGTATATAGATATGCAAAGTTTTGCCTCAATTCGACTATTTAGTGAAGAGTTCCGTTGAACAGCTCCTGACTCCATCATCAGATCAGCTCGCTGTCACCATATTATGTATGCAAAATTTCAGCTCAATCGATTGGGGATAACTGCTTAAAATTAAGTTGCAAGATTACACCTTATCAAACATAGATACATAAATATGTACATAAACTGCAAGTTAAATAAGAGCTTATAAAAAAACGATACTTACCGTTTTGTCATAATGTATTTTATTAGTAGGTATAGGTACCTAACAAATATTTTTTGCACAGTCAAATATTAGCACTTTACGATTTGTAACCTGTCTTATAATATATATTAATTTTTTCTATATTTATTTTCTTTTTGTCAAGTGCAACCTATAAAATTATTAAGTACATACCTACCTATACAAATATGACATACCTTATGCACCAAATATTTTCAAGTATCAAGACTAGTTATTTAGTCTTGGTAAATGAAGTGTGAAGTAGCTTCAATGTGTGCGTTTGCACTATTCGTAGTGTGCGGCCACAGAATACGGAAAAGTACAAAAAATGCGAGCTGTCATATTTGAAACAGCCGCCTTAAGGCGCTCCCATTCGACGATTGTTTTTGTTCGAAACGAAAAAATAAATACTTGTGAACAAGCCACATCTCCTATTTTATAATGTATAGTATATGTGAATAAAGATGTACCCATCTTTAATCACTTCGATAAATAATCCTACCGACCGCTGCAATGACGACAAACATACGTCGGCGCGTGGTCCGCCTTAGCTTTTCGAATAAATTAATGATATAAATTATGTATAATTACTTATCAAAAATCTATTCTAATAGAAATCTAGATCTACATATTACCTATCTTTAACAATAAATCACAAGTTGATTTTAATAGTAGGTATATAAAATATTTCGATCATAAATTCTAAAACGTATCATTTAGAAATAATATTTTTATCGTGAAAAGTTTCTGCTATTATGTTTTCAGCTTAATAGAAATGTAGGTAGGAACCTGAAGTAATATACTTATAAAAATAGGAGATGTGGCTTGTTCAGAAGTATTTTATTTTTCGTTTGGAAAAAGAGCAATCGTCGACTGGGAGCCCCTTAATAGAAATCTAGGTAGGAACCTGAAGTAATATACTTATAAAAATAGGAGATGTGGCTTGTTCAGAAGGGGCTTGTTTTTCGTTTCGAAAAAGAGCAATCAGCGACTGGGAGCCCCTTAACCCGATAAAATCGAATTTTGGTAGAATACGTATCATTCAGTATAGTCAAATTGATATCAGATTTTTTGACCATAGTAGGATTAAACCTTATTTTAGGTAGATTGCGTTGCTTTGACAACTCAATGTTTTTGGTCTGAGATGTCTAATTATTTGCACACCAGCGCCATCTATACCAAAATCATTCTTTTTGCATTTTTTTATATCATTTAGGTTGTTTTTCGTATTATTCGTTCCCCCTTTTATAGGGTTTCGAGTCTACACGAAACCCTTATAGTTTCGTCATGTCCGTATGTCCGTCCGTCTGTCCGCAGCTTAGTACAGAGACGCTTAGTGCTAGAAAGCTGTAATTTGGCATGTAGTGTATACATATTAGCAATGTCAACAAATTAGTAGAATAAAATCTTGAAAATCATTTTTTTAGGGTACCTCCCCTACACCTAATTTGGAGATGTTTTTTTTTTTCTCGCGTACCACATGCTGTGTGGTATCTTTAGATAGGTCTTAAAAAGTATGGATAGTTTGTGAAAACATCTTTTCGATTAAGAGATCCCTTGGTGAAATATTAAGCTTTAAAGTGCCAATTTTTGTTAAAAACGAGTGTTTTTAACAAAATCTAAACTATGAGTTTGAAGGCGTGAAAAAATTCACGGTAGTAGTAAATTTATCGAACACTATCATAGCTAAGTAGGCGTTACAAGTTTTCGAGGAATAGACGTTAAATGTATTCGAAGAAGGAATAATCATTTTTTTTTGTACTAATACCATTGAAAATTATTTACTATAACGTTTAAGTTGTGTCAACTACGAAACTCAACATTGCGCGTTACCCGACACGCACTTGGCCGGTTTTTATTATCTGCATACTATAGCAAATTTTATCATAATCAGTTTGGTCGTTTAGATTTGATTAGGGTACAAACATCTACCTACATTTAAACGAAACTATATGTAATGTAAATACATATTAAGACGAATGCAAATTTTATCGCAAAAGATTTTCGCTCAATGTAGGATTTGAAACATTCCATACGGAACATAATTCAGAATTTCTTTTCGATACTATGCTTCATACGTGTATCATTGATGTATGTATTAGAATAAATCCCCAACGAAACGGCTCCACCGTGGATTCACGATTTAATAGCGGGTTGGTCTCGCCCACTGGTAACATAACCATGTATGAAAATCGTACAAAAATAAAAGCTTAAATATCTGAGTAGGTGTACTCAGAACACAAGAGATATTATGAAATGTTTTAATATAGGTAGTTATTTTTAACGATCACTTACAAGAAAGACATGAATGGTGTGTGGGACTATCTATAGATCCAAGGTCGATGTTCATAATATGAGATAGCTTTTTTAATTAAATACCTAATACTGAAATAGAAAGACGTAGGTAGTAATTAGGTATTATGGTATTTAATAACATAGGCAGCCGTGTAGGTCTACTAGTGGGATGGACTTCTATGCCGATGGTCGTAGGATTAAATCCTGGGTAATCCTGGTAAATCCAATGTATTTTTCTATTCCAAAATGTATAGATATTTATAGATACCTAAAACTATTATTTTATAAAAATCATTTCGTACCCGTGTTAATGAGCATATATGCGCATATATGTTTGGACGTGCCTCTGTCTACCTTTTTAGAGAGCTTTAAATATCTGAGCGCCAGGATATAAGAATGTTTACAGAAGGTACTTGGAGATTACACACGAGTTTTTTTTCAAGGTCAAAAAAGGTCCTTATCTAGTTTTATCAATAGTAATTAATTACATTAACTGTTGTTTCCTTGTCTTTTGTTTATTCAGTTGGCCGTAAGTAACATGGCGAACATTCTTAATCCTACTAATAATATAAATCTGAAAGTTTGTGAGGATAACTACTTTAACACGTTTTACCTCGAAACGCAGCGAAAACAAATGAAAGTTAATTCTAATCCTATTCTATATCCTTTATTATCAACGCATTCTACCAAAAAGGTTGAACCTATATTTTATCAAAAAATATCTGACAATATTTTTGGCTACTGAATGGTACGCATTCTACCAAAATTCCTAATCAATTTTATCAGGACAAGGTTTTTAGCAAAAAAAATGTAAGTTGGCTGAAAGTGCTTTTTTCTAAGCGATTATTGAAATTTGGGCAGGACAAAGTCTGTCACGCGTCGGCTAATACGTGTATGTCGTGTGAAAATAAATAGTGTGTGAATGTTTAGATGTTTGTGCCTCAATCACGCCTAAACGACCGGACGAATTTGAATGAAACTTGAAATATAGTATACTTACAATAATTAACTATTGTACTGTGTTACTGTTTTGTCTAGATCGGAACAAAGTCGCAGGTGAAAGCTAGTAATAGGTATAATAGTTACACGGCGACAGTATTTTCACCTTTACCAAATTACCCCTAAACAATAATTGAATTTTTAACACACTTGCTCGTAAAGTGATCCTTATTACATCGTTCTTAGGCCATAAACCGAGCTATAACGCGTGCATAATAATATTACACACTAGTGCATAACGACAAAAAAAATTATGCCGCTCAGAATCCATATATTTTTGGAATAAATAAATATGTCCCTAATTAAGCCGAAAAAACAACATCAATTATTTTTAATTCACAATACTTAATTTGTTATAAAATATTTGCATTTTATCTCTAAAATTATAATTTTCATGTAGGCTGTATATGGCTTTATGCAATAAATCACCGTACATTTGGAGCGTGCAAAAAAAAAACTTTTTGGGCCATTTCCCGTATTTTTCATATTTTGTTTGTATCGCAATTATTTGTTACTGTGTGGTAAAATGATTAAACGATTTATGCAATACATGTTTGTTTTTTCCTCGCAAGTGTGTTGAAAAAGTGCGTATAGAACTCGTGAGCAACTTGCTCATTTGTATCTAATACTATTACATCAACTATGCTCATTTGTATCTAATACTATTACTTCAAAACTTTTGGAAATATAAAGGAGGAGTGCTTGTACATGAATATGTTTTTCATACTTAGAAAGAGATATCGAGAGAGAACTGAGAATAGCACTACAAAGTACCTGCTATTAATACCAATCGTTTAATTTTGAAGGCCATTTTCTTATTGACGAAGGAATGTTAAGTAATGATCAAATATTAAATAACTAGGTTACGCTCGCGTAGCACCCTCCAATAAAAGGGTCTAAGGAATAAATACCTAGGTAATAGTAGGTCACGTGGAATAGCCAGGTGATGAACTGTTTTTGCTGTATTTTTATGGGCTATGTTTTGTATTTGTGCGCTAAGTCTGAGTTTCAAACACAAAGCCGCATAATCGTAGTGCGATCATATTGTAGTATTACTATCTTAACATATATATAGACACGAATATAGTCCCACTAATCAAGTCCTAGACTCAGGTGTTGCATGCTCATTCATACTATTCCTAGTTTTTAGTGTCTTGTCGCACGCCAACCACCATTATTCGGCCTCAGCATTAAGCCCACCTTTGTATGAAAGTGCAATAAAGTGTTCATTAATAAATAAATAGCATTCAGCGTCACGACGATTGAACTACGCTGCGGTTGCGCTACTCTACATTATGGTACAAATATAAACTCTGCCTACAGCGTCAATACCGACTCCTTCCAAGTACCTATGCTGCCCAGCTCCTCCCGAATCATGCGACAAAAACAAAAAAACATCGGAGTGATTCGGGTACCTGTAAGGATGCTCTACCTTTGGACTTCCTCTTGACTCTATTTTTAAGACACTCTGTATTAAAAACATGGCCCGCATAATCAGGGTTCGGTACTAGAACTAAAATCTGATTTTATTCAGTTACCGTACCGCCTACCGGCTGATGAAAAACATAGCAGTTTTCCTGTAATCCGTGGCTCGGTTTACCAACTCGCTTTCGCTCGCGACACGACCCGCGTAGTATGTCTATAATTTAGTCCAGATTATAATCTATCTATCTATTTGTATAACAAATTTTATCAAAATTTGTTCTGTCATTAACAAACAAACGCGTATTTATAATATTAGGTAATGTGATTAAAGTGATTTGTCAGATAACAGATTTTTAAACACTTATAAAATACATATAAATAATAATTACGTTTCAAAAACTACTTAAATAAAAACCCAACGAAAATGTTTCGACCAATCTAAAAGTCAAGAGACTATGTTCGATTTTGCAAGTTTTATGAAGGGACTATCATTTTTACATAAATATAATTTAAATAGGACCGACTATGGACTATTCTCTACACAATAGAAAAAAAAAAACAAATCGGATCACAAAATATATATCTCCATTGAAGTAGTTGAAGAAACTTCCTTTTTCGTCGCTTGAAAATACGGGGTGGTTTAATCAGTAGATAAGTACCGTACTCGTATCACATATCTACAAAAACTCTGCGACTTAAATGAGTGAGTGTTGTCCATCAATTTGTCCTAAGCACGGTCCACTTGAGCCAACGTGTCTGTGAAAGTCTGAAAGGGCTGCGCTTTCCCTCACATTTTCCAGTCAGTGTTCGGTTTGGCCAGCTTGGGTTCGGTCGCAGACAAATCTCTGCGCGTTCCGACTCTTCGACGCTTATTTCGAATGTAGTGACGAAACGAAACATCATTGATAATTAAAACTAAAAGTTTATTGTGTAACATATCTAATAATAAGTTTAAAATTTCAAGATTTTGTAAATAAAAGTATTTTGCAACTTTTAAAACTAACTGAGAGTGCAGTTCTTTCTTTATTATCAGTTATTTAGTGCTGCTCATTAAGGAGCATGTAGCAAGAAGTTTTATTTTTTTTAATTTAATTTGGGTAAGTTTTTGTCATCTATAATCAAGAAGGTAATAATACAAACTTACTTAATAGTTAAGGTAGTACGAGTACGTAAGTTTATAAATATAAATCAGGTATATTTCTAAACATACTGCTATGTTAGATGTTTATTTGTTGCTCAATTACGCCCTAAAATCTGTCTTCGTGGGTAAGTGATTGCTGTATCCGGGTAAGAACTACCAAAGTAATATTCCCTGCGGAAGCTTTGGTATATAATATATACTTACTAATAATTACTCGTAGATCCTGCGTTTATAGTTTGTGTGCATTCTAAAAAAGAATTACCGAAGTGCAAAACTACCGTCTAAAAAAAATACTTACCCACCCATACATACCTATACCTACCCATTGCAATCAAATACGAGATTTAATTTGTTATGTTTTATTAATTTTAATACCTTGCGGCAAATCAGCGAGTGGGTAGGGTAGGTAGGTCTAGTACCTAGTCTGGTAGATTTTTCAAAGTGCTCCTAGATTGTTTTATGATAAATAGATAAAATGACTTTATCCTTTTTTAAACCGATAGATACCTATTATCTTGGATTTTATTTAGGTTTATTTAAGGTCTCCTTACTACTTACTTTACTACTAATTAGTTACCTACATAAGTTCTATATAAATAAGTAAAATATGGAGTTTTTATTAGCCATCACCATGATTCTATATATATATATACCTACTCCTCCTCCATATATATACCTCCTACCTACGATACCTACTCCTTTTTATAAACGAATTGTTTCTAAGTACGCATTTTCCTCAAGCTGTAAATAGCCAGTTCCTTGAAGGCATATAAAGATATTTTTTATAGTATTGGGCATATAAAGTGTGTGAGAACGTAAAAAGGTTTTTTCGAAGAAAATTTTCACCTATCTTAAATTCTGTGTTTCATTTAGGTAGATTTGATCCTCAAAGTATCTTTGTCATGCAATAAAAACTATATGTTTTGCGGTTATCTGTGAGGAAACTTTTTATAATTCATCAAAAATATTAAACCCTCGCCCCTATTTTATTTTCTCGCCTCGCTGACATCAAACTAACGTAATTTTTATTGTCTATTCAAAAAATTTAGTCGTCGTAGCGTAGGTGAGGTGAATTTGAGTATATATAAAATATTTTGTTTGTTAATTTTTTTTATATAAAAACAAGCCTTTATTAAAAGTTTCTTAGAACAGCGCGCTATCACCTGTCACATAATATTAGTTATTGTCATTGGAACATGACAGTTATGAAAAGTTTTTACTCAATCGAACTATTTACTAAGAATTTCAAATGAAAATACGGCTAATTACCACGTTTTTTCTTGTATTGCTAATTGTCTCGAAACGTCAGCAATACAAGAAAAAACGTGGTAATTAGCCGTATTTTAATTTGAAATTCGTATTTCTATTTAAAATGATTAACAACCACAATTGTTTGAATAATATATTTTGCTAAGAAGTTCTATTGTGAGTGTCTATTGACTCTATTGGCTCCTGACTCCATCATCAGATCAGCTCGCTGTCACCATATTATTGTATTGTCACCAAAGTAACAGAGGCATGTTAAATTTCAACTAAAAATCAATTGCAAGATTTGGTCCGCACATAAATACTAACATACGAACTAACAAGGCAGGTTAAATAAAAATAAAAGTTTGTAAAAATAAAAACAAATTCGTCAAGTGAATACGGGGTTAATGTTGACAATACAACAAGCGGCCATGAACATAAGCTTAAAATAGCTTCGCTCGGTTTAGGGAGACAGCTTCTGTAGGCTTAGGCATTATTACCAAAAACAACGGTAGGTGGGTATGTCGACGGAGAAAAAGACATTAGGTACAGAAGGTGGCTATTATCTCTAAATGTATAAAACTCTTGAGTTACTGACTGACTGACTGATCTATCAACGCACAGCCTAAACCTAGTCCTAGTAATTTGAAACTTGGAAGGTGTTTTTCATTTGGTGGTGTATATAACTCTTAAGAGGTGCAGCAGCGGTTGAAGTTTGTTTAAATTTACTTTATGTGAACGAGAGTCGCATGAGTTTACACTAGTTTACCTAATATGTTGAGAACAATGTAATGTGTCGATTACATTACATTTTGGTGATAATAGGACACGGTCGCTCGCTACAGTCATTTATCTATTACGATTGGGAGAGTTACTATAGAGAGTTTTGGGGTGAAAATGTTTTGACGTTCCTATGTATGTACATGTATGTATGTATGTATGTGAACTCTCTTTTCCGCATTTGGACTCAAGGTTGGTCCGTTGTTGTTTATACGATTATCTTATGCGATAATCTCCAGGCGAGAGAGACTCTTGCTTATCTACTTAATATGATATGTCTATTGGAAACCCTTGCGATTTCGTTTATGTCAACCCTCGCACCCCTATAGGGGTTATAAATCATTAATTCCATTCTAAGTGCACCCAAAAGGAATACACCAAGTAAATACCTACCTACTAATTCTCTATTTTTAGGTTGTGCTCGTCAGTTAGTCAGTCAGTCAGTCAGTCAGTAGATTCAAGAGTATATATATTTTTAGATACACTCAAGCAATCAATTTTTTATGAGCAAAATATATATTATGTGTAGCATAAGGTCATGCTTGTCATGCAATATTCTTATTTAGTTACACTAAAACTTACAACATTCAAAAAATACCTAGGTAATTTTTGTTCTTAGTAATTTTAATAAATTGTAACGTAGAAATATCATTTTATAATGTGTTTTCGGGAGTGATCTTGATACGACCTGCACACAGAATTAGGTGAACCAATCACGAACTTGTAGCGGAAATAGATGAGTTCCGATTTGATAGAATTAATTTTGGGGCAAAATTGATTTAAAAAAAAATAATGAAATTGAATTAAATGAAAGAAGACTAATATTTTATATTTTTAAAGTCTCTTTTTTAAATGATATAAAATATACGAAAATTAAGCATTTCTTCTCCTTATCACCAAACTACAGAAAAAGGAGTAACAGGGAAAAAAATACAGAAAAAAGAAGTACCATTATATTTTACTGAAAAACGTAAACCTTAAAACTAGAATAAGATAGAAAATATCTACTAACAGAAAAACTATGTTTCTCTTGAGATCACCCAAATAAATAAATTAAAAATACCTAACATAAAAACAATTTTGTAACCCAAACCAACTACTCCGAGCACTGTTCTTATTTAGCAAGAACGTGGCCTACATTACTTTCAACTTTCACGCCTTATTGAAAACTGTGAGGGAAAACATCTCGGGAGATATACTTATCACGCAAATGTACCGAAATCTCAACAGCTTACAACTGCCACGAAATAAAAACTTATGCGCTACTTCATGATATAAACGAGATCAGATTTATGTATCAAGTTGCGCGTAAGTTTTTATTTTCGTGGTTGTTGTAGGTATACAAGTACATGAAAAATACCTATGGCGGGCCGGCAAAAACAATGAAATACTTACTATGTGTAGTGAAGTAACATCGCACTATACGCCATAAATAGCCACGTGTGTAACTAGCTACTTAGTTATACTAAGTAATAAATCTAAATAAAAAACATTCTTACCAGCAAATAGCCAAACACGCACATTAGTCTGATTTTTCAAAAATTTATTCGTCGTCTTTAAATCGATACAAAAAACTTCAGAATTAAGCGATTTGGTTTTGTGCTTGACTCCGTTTTCAGGAGTGATCATAATACACCCTGTTTATTGAAGGTAGGTACTCTACCTGTTAAAAAGATGTAGGTACCTACCTGTCTACATTCGGATTAATAATAAATTGACTACTGTGATTGTAAGTAACTGTAGGACTGACAAGAAACAAAATAAGTAATTGTTTCCTTAGATCTTGAACGTCAGACACATTTACCGGCTTTAATCGCTTAAGGCTATATTACGTAGGTTAGGTAGGTACCTACTTTCTCTTTCCTTTGTGATTCGATACCATGCCATAATAACATTGATAAATCAAGTTAGGTCGCTATGAAAATTATCATAATTTAATACCTACGTTATAAAAACTAAAAAATGAATTGTCTGCCCAGTTCAATGTGGCGGAGATGGCTAAAGTGGTTATTTTACCTCTTCACTCGAATAATATTAGCAAGCGTAGCTACGTTATTGTTTATGACCGACGAAAGCGATGAAAAAGTATTTTGCAAGGCAAAAACTGTGTTCGTTGCTGAATAATAAACGAGATACGATTAAAAAGCAGAGCTACGAAATTATTCAAGTTAACGGGTGTCCCACTAAGACTGTCTATGTTTATTTATATCTTACGTACAGCGTTTTTTTTGACAGCTGTCATAGGTGAACATTAGTCATGGAGGATTTGGTAGTACGTACAACGCATAGAAATTGAGAAAATCCACTAACTAAATTCGCGTTCGTGGCAATGACATTTTTGCAGACGACATTTGAAGGCAAACTTTTCTTACGCCATAACAATATGTAATATATTGGCCATCAAAATCATTGTGATTTGACGCCGTCGGATTTATGTTTTGATGTTTTTTGAAAGGAAATGTGTATGCTACTTAGAACAAACAATACCTGAATTGAAAGACGAGATTCTAAGCGCAATTAAATTAATGAAAATAAGCCGGACATATCACAAAGTGTCATCCAAAATTTAATCAAAAGGGCCAAAGAGTGCCATCATTTACGAGGTAGCCATTTATTGGATAATGGTGGTACTTACCTATCTAATTCTGTTTTTACGACAATACGATCAAAATTTAGTACACCTTTCTTATTCTGTCCATATTAAAAACTAAATTGGCGTAAAGTCTGGCGCAGAAGCCTTAAAATTAGGTTAGTTTAGTAATTTTTTCATTTAATTCCGCCACTTTTGCACATCCATATTAGTAAACAATAATTTAGGTTGACGTTTTTAAAATCCATTACGAAAAATCGAAAATGATATCTAAATTATCCCAATTTTAAAACAGTCACTCTCAGCCACTCAGTTTATGATCATTTAAACTATTTTAATTAATTTGATATTGAATTTGAATTAAGTAATTAGGCTTTATACTGGATAGACGATAAAGGAGAAAATACGATTAAAGAAATATTGCCGGATAAAGTCCGGCAATATTTCTTTACGCGATAGCTAGCGATATCTACAAACTAAGCAAAGCTTGTACTACGGGTACCAGATAACTGATAGAATACTCATATACTTTTTTCTAAATACATACTTATTATACATATTAACACTCAGACACAGAATAAACATCTATGTTCATCACACAATTGTTTATTCTGGGTGGGTATCGAAAGCACAGGCTTTAGAAGGCAGAGTTACTACCACCTAACCTGAGAGGCCAGTCGTATTTTACAAAATTTCAGTTTGTTTGGCGAAGCAACAGAGAATTGAAACCTTTATGAATAATATGAATTGTTTAATTGAAAATGTACCAAACTCTTTATTAAAATAAAAGTAACAGAACTTTTTAAATAAAATATGATTTTTTCTTTTTAAATTTCAAATTATGGTGTGTTAATGGTACACCCTTTAGAATGTTTTATATTCGACTGCAGGAATAAATAAAGCTATCCATCCTACTCGTCCACTTCAGAAAACAAATGTAGCTAAGCACTGGTGGATACAACTCAGGAGTTTTATCAACGTCAAACATAAAGCGAGTCTCTAGCGACATATTTTTTGCAACATGTTTATGTTTAGAAAACATGTTTACTGGATAAGTGAATACTCTGTCTTCTGAAACTTCCCGAGTGTCAGACTATTATATATATATTATATTATATATATCAGATAGCGAAAATATTAACTTTCGTTCTCTAGATATATTTAGAAAATACCTGTTAAGTGCGAGTCAAGATACGTGGAGAAGGTTTCGTGCTAAAGTCGTACGTTTTTTTCGGATTTTATAGGTAAAATAGAAAATTTTCGTACAGGTAAACGAAAAGCCTTATTTAATAATAAACAGCTCAAAGAAAATGATTGACGTAAACGAAACATAAACTAAAAATCTACAAAAAAGCTTTTATAAGAAAAAATATATTTTTATATGATAAAAAAGCTTGAGACCGCTTCTTCAACTTTCTATGCTTCAACTCACCCTATAAATCATTTATAGGTATTTTATTTATTGTATAAAACCTCAATGTAGTACTTATGTATGTGCAGAAAAAAAAAATACTTTTTATGACGATTCTAAATGATCCTGATAATTTTATTTTATGTTTGAATCTAAAAATACAGAGTCTTTGCTTTATCGACGTGTTCTTATCGTAGTATGCGTGGGTTTAGCCGAAGCATTAAACAAGTAAGTAGGTTTAATAACAAGCTGGGTAGTTTCCATCCTTATACTGGCCACACGCAATTCTAAAAATAAAACATTTTTTTACGAATAGGTTCGAATTTCGAACACCGAGCAAACGGCAAAAGAGCAATTTTAAAAAATATTGGAAAAATGTGTTTTGAAAGAGACTAATTATTGTGCAATGAAAAATGGGTAAAACGAAAAAAAAAACAGTTTAATCCCCGCCAAGCATCGTAGATGAATAAATAGTGCGCTATTGAACTGAAGACATAAAGGAAATTGAAATTGCAAGTAGTTTTTTACCTACTTTCTTAAAACTATCAGCAAATCAAGAAGCGACTATTAGGTACTTACGTGAATATTCGAATAAATTATAAATAAGTAAATATTGGTGGACTATCAGGCTAGTCAATTGTTGATCCCTTACCTCCTTCAGTCTCGTCCACTAGCCGCGTTCTGGCCGGCATAATTTTTAAAGAACTGTAGTGTTTTTTAAGCTGGTGGAATAATCACTTCATGCTATGCCAATGTTTAAACCAGGACACGGTAAGATTCGCGAACTGAATTACTAACTAAATGCAAATTAATTGCGCAAATCGTACGAGTTCCATTTTTCAAATTTACCATCGCTGCAAAACGTGCACATTTTATTTAAACATATCTCTACCTTCCTGTTCAAATTCAAATTCAAATTCAAAAATCATTTATTTCAATAAAATCACAAGGATCACTTTAAAACGTCTTAGGAACTAGGTGACGCCGATTCCTCGCGACCAAGCCTAGAAGAATCAGGCAACAAACACGGCTTGGGGTCTACCTGTAAGTAGATATTTATCAAAGGTAAGTAACTAAGTACCTATCTAAATACTTAGTTTTGTTTTCAGTAATTTTCCACGACACTCCTAACTATGATTGAGCGACGAGACCTAACTAGGTTAGTACCTACTTAGTGACAAATGCTAGTTTAAAACACCTAGTTACCTAGTACCTACCTACTTAAGTAGCTCAAAAAACTTTACCTCTAACGTTAAGACAGCCATCCAAACGGCAACAAAGCCGAATAAAAAATATCCACTCAGTACGGACACTTAATAATAAATAATGCTTTCAGATCTTATCAAAATGAATGTGCTATTCGTAAAAGCACACAGTTCATCGCACATGCTCGTAGTGGTCTTTCACGAAAGCGTTGTCGTAACTGTACCAATCTTATATATTGGCTTCTGTTGATATAGGTACGAGTAACTTAATCAATTGGAATTTCCACTCGCTACATAGACAAAATGTCACTATCTCGAATTGTATTTTCCACTACAATACAGTCTTATAAATCCATATCACCTAATTTTACTTATTTATATAAGTCAAATATATAATTATGCAAAGCTTGTTCTATGTGAACCAAATTACTTTTTTGTTGTTGTTTTAAATACATAGTTACATAAAATAATATTATAAAATCCAGACACAGAGCAAACATAATAAATGTTTATCCTTGGTGGAAATCGAACCTACAGCCTACAGCAGCGCAGAAGGCAGAGTTACTCGTACCTTCTACCAACTGAGCTGTGAGGCTACTTAAATAGTAGGTATTACTTAACCTTCTAAAGTCCGAGTATTTGTGCTCCTATCAAACCTTTACCTTCAGTTAAACTACTTAGAAGATTGTAAGATTACATACATTTATGTGGAAATGCTATGAAGATGGAGCCTATCTATAAAACTGACCTAAAACTTAGTCGGGCGTAAGGGTTAGGTAGGTACATAGTAGGATTTGGGGCGTTGTATGCCGTTACTGCTAGTAATTCTAGAGTAGATTAGCCGATAATCAAAGTAAAACGATTGACACATCAACTGTCTCTCCACGCGGATGGCCCCGCTGTCGCTTATCGTCAACGTATAAGCACAGTAGTAAGAACAACTTTCACTGTATTCCCACTATAATCATAATATACTGAATGTATTCACATTCTCCCAAATCTTTATAATAATCCTTGAAGATGGGTTGATGAAACCTCATATTTTCAAAAGTTATATTTAAGGTATCCCACATGATTCATATTCACACAGGCAAACATGTAAAAATTCTACTGTACTTACTACATTTCTTCAAAGTTTTTATTTCCTAACCTGTAACACTGTGCAAAATTTCAGTACCTACATACTCGTTGATACAAATCTCAGTCTGAGAGTAAGACACCTATGAATCAGGACTTTCAGGACAGATGGACGGACTGATGAATTTGGTTGACCTTTAAGTGTGCCTTGTTGGACTTCTAAACCCTAAGAATGACACCAAACTAAGATAATGCATGGTTTTAGGATATCAGAAACTCCAGAACAAATGTAATCTGAACCTGAACCTCATGTTGACCAACATAGTTGCGTTTTCGATGAATAGATACTCAATTTACTAATTGATAACGATACTGCATCGAGAAGCAAATCAATCTATATTATCATCGCTACGTTACACAACCACTTTGATTCATTGCATCACAGTATCAGGCCGTAAATATTTATTACCCATCAAGCTTATGCTTGGAGGCTATCTCCTTTTTTGATTCCGGCTGGCCCGATTTTAATGCTATCTATCATATACCGGGTGGTATATGTGGTACCTGATGGTTTTCGAGATGTTCCCATTATATCGATATCGGTAAATTAAGGCGTTTTACCATAATAATTACAAAACTAAATCATTTGGTACGAACTGTATAAAGGAGGTAATAAATAAACTTTTTATTCACATTAGAGTGTTTTGCTTCGTGTATTGATAACAACCCCTATAAAAGTACTTACTTATTCTTGGAACATTCTCATTTATATTTTTTTTTTCGAGAAATACGCTGATGGTACTTTAGCAAAATAAGAGTATCATGTGATTTTTTATAAGGAGATTTGCTAAAGATAAACTAATTAAACTCATATTTTTAACATAGATAGATAAACCAACGTTTTGGAAAATATTAAAATATTTTCTTCGAATTCTACTATCCCTAAATCCATAATAGCCCTAATAATCGGTATTTGGGATAGCCCCATTTATTTTATATTTTTCTGCACCTGTTTGTAGTAGCTACTTCAAACAAAAATCTACTTATACTTAGGTAGAAGGGGTTTTTCGAGGCCCTTCTAAAAAATTACTAAAGCATTTTATGGGATACAAACAAGATATTATATGATAAAGTATATCAAAGAGTGGCCCGAATCACCCCGTTATACAAGTTTTACTATAATGCGGAAATATTCGGTTCATTTTATGAGAAAGCATTTTGAATTCATTTCGCCAATAACTTTGGTGTAATGGTAAAGAGCTTTTAAACTATTTATTTCACGGTCAACAGAACTCTTTAAACATAAAACCGTTTATTTTTGCTTTTAAAACGAAATAATGAATAATCTTTTAAAATAAGTGCATGTGAGTCATTGAAAATTGTATCTTTGACTAGTGGAAACCCTTGCGACTTCGTTCACGTAGTTTTTTCAAACGGATTTTAACCTCCGTTGTACCACTTTAGGGTTGAATTTTGGGAATTCCTTTCTTAATAAATTAATCATACACATCAAAAGGTATACACCCTCTAAATTTATATGACCAGTGGTTTAGGCTGTAAGTTGATATATCAGTCAGTCAATAACGCAAGAGTTTTGTATATTTCCATTTGATTGCTTGCCGAGCTTTAGCGATTGTCTTTTTATAAAGCTCGTTCTGTAGGTGCTTTACATTTACATAATATTTAGATACATCCTGGTAGTATACGGTGTTTATTATTTTAATAAAACGCTGGCGTTTGGCTACTCCGAGCTGACACAAAGTATTTTGCAGGTGCTGCTTGTGCTTGCTTATTTTTGTTAAAACGAAAACTCAGATCGTTTAAAAATTAGGCGTTGCTACGAGTTTATGTAACAATTTATGCTGCATATTTTAGTTTTTTTCTTAATAGGTACTAAGACTGATCAATTTTATCGATAGAATATATGTAGAGATAAATCGGTAGGTCCTTTCATCTTTATCACCTGACTGCCCTGCCCATATCCCACTCAAGTGGAGTCGGCACAACATGGTTTCTTTCTTCCATACCTACTCCCTATCGCTCGTCATCATAGTATTCACACCTACCTGTCCCATGTCATCTTTCACACAATCAGTCTTTCTCTTTTTAGGCCTTCTTCTAATAACTTTGTACCTCCTTTCATAAATTAAGAATATCGGACAAAATTTCAGCGTACTGTAAAGTTTGCTGATGTAGTCATTCGTAGGTAGTAGTTATGTGTTTGTATGTTGCATTAATGTCGCTGGGTGACTCAGTAGACGTTGCTCGTATGTTACTTTTGGGACAGTTTATACACTCGCCTGTAACACACAGCGCGGCAAGCTCATAAAATATGGACCACAGACACTGACTAAACATAGGTAACATTATTAAAACAATAGATACACTCTATATGCAAGGTCACTAAAGAAAAGAAACATTTGCATATGGGTAAATGGGTATGTCATATGTAACACTAAGAAGTCGTGATGTTGGAATACTTACATCAATATATCTATATACCTGATTATATACACAGGTATTAGACCTATAGTGCCTCATGTGTTGTCCAATAAGAGTGGAATATTAGTAGACCAGACATTCGACAAATGTGTTATGTTAGTTCAACCAAGCACCAATAAACTTGCTGTTTTATGTTCATAACGCTGTTATTCATTGCGTGGCCGATTATGGCAGAAGCCGGGCCTCATTACACTTTGTCGCCATGAAAAGCTAAGCTCGATAAAAAAAGCAAACTCCTTCGCTCCTTGCTTAGGGGTTAGGTCTAAGGTACAACCTACACAGAGTACTAAACCAAATAGCGCACATACGTGTATGTGTATGGATGATAAAATGGGTGGGGTGGTTTTGTGTGGACTTGTTGATCTCATATAGACAGTTTTTTATTTTGGGTTATATTATAGGAGTTCCTCTGTTCGTTAGAATGTTATAGACAAAGTGCCATATGTCCGTGATCCTGGCGGTGGATCGCGACCCACGGATAATTTTACATAAAGGTATGTATACTTACTGCATTAAAAAAAACAGAGAAGCTTAACTTATTATACCTACAAACTAGTTTGTATAATACGTTGGCAAAACAGAAAAACTTAGAGGAAAAGGAAGTCCTAGATTTATGCGACTGTTGGGTGCTATGGGGTGTGTTATTTAAATCCCACCTGCTCGCAAACAGCATTTGTTCTACTTCTGTTTTTTGGGATGGACATTGGATTTATTACGAAGTTTGGGGTAACAATTATATGTGTTGAACAAATAGCTGGCAATGTGCCAGTTTGTTCTTTTGTCCGTACCTTACATGAGCTCTACAGCTCCGAAGTTGAAAAGTACCTAGTAGGCTCGGAGAGTGCTTAGCCCGAGAATATCTCTTTGTGCACGTTCGAGCTCCAATATGTTTGTCTTGGAGGTACCGCCAGGAAGTTGTAAGAGTAAGATAAATTGGAAGAACGCATCTTGATAGTATCGAAGTTTGCTAGTCTAAGTTGCTTGGAGATGAATATTGGTTTACGTCTGCCTGTCAATACCTACTTTATTGACTCGGTACTTCCTAGTCTTGGGCATCCAAACGTATTGTGTGGAGAAGTAGATCGCTAGTAGGATACTAAACAGCATTATGAAGCACTTTCTTGCATCTGCTAACTTAAGGTATACATGTCTCATGTTTGTGCCTGTAATTCACCGGCGTAGGTACCCTTCAATTTGAAATACAGTAATGATGCTGAGCTGAAATAGGTATGGTGTTTGTCTCTCTGATGATTCCCTTCACAAGGAGCTCTACTCTACTACTACGAATAGGTACTCTTAGAAGCATTATTTCTGATGGATTCTGCGAGAGTATAAAGGATTTTGTCTTATGTGGTGAGTGTGTGCTATGGCCGTAGCACCGTGAGTAATATACCTAATATTGTTTTCATATAATAATTTAGATACTTTAGGAGCTTGTGGTATGGCCCCTGGTCTATCTATAGGCTGAAAAGAATCAGGTGTATAATACCTACCTATCGATCGATGGGGCTCTAATGTTTAAATGTTAAACATCTTTCTGTTTTAGTTCGTTTCATTTGCGTAGGTGTACCTATGTTAATTTTATGTCTGATGCAGATAAGTGCTGCAAGACTATTCTGAAAAACTATGATTTAGGCAGGTTGTCTGGTGGGAAGTATTAGTGTAAACAAACAAAACATTCCATGAAATGCTACTCAGATATCGAATCCCTGTTTGATAGTTTTATATCCATATTACCTGCGTCCCGTGGTTTCACCTGCAAAAAATACATTTTATCTAAATATATAAAACTCTTGCGTTCGTGACTGACTGACTGGTCTACCAACGCACAGCTCAAAACTCTGGATCCAGAAACATGTAATTTGAAACGTCCATTTTATTTGGTGTGTAGGGGTGCGATAAGAAAGGAATATCCGAAATTTAACCCCTTAGGGATTGCAACGGGGTTTGAAGTTTGTTTGACAATAACTTCACGTGAACGAAGTCGCGGCAATTTCCACAAGTCTGAATATAAATAGCATGGAATTAATGGATTATGTACCTAGCTTTTCTATTAATCAACAATATGAACAAATATAAAATTCATAGAATCGAATCATTTGTTCTGAAGATTACCTCATCCTACGATCGTAGTACACCTAAACTTACAAACAAGTTTTGCTTTTATATACCTAATATATCACTAAGGTTAGCTTCTTCTTGCGGCCACACGCATAAACTAACAAACAAACAAAGTTTCGCATTGGTGTTCGCATGGTAAGGAAGATAATTAAGAGGAATTAATTAAGAAAATCATCATCATGTAGATAATTAGGTATTATAGACATGATTAAAATCAAATAAATGCAAAAACTTTTATGTTCCGTTTAAAGGCGTCTGTGTACGAATACTGGCATTGCAATAAAATCAAAGTAACCTAATCATCAATTTAAATGTAAAGGCAATTAAATTTGTGGTTCATCAACTAGGATAATAAAATTCTGGAGGTGAGTAAAAAATAACTTCCACCTTATAAATAAAATAGCCGCTAAATAGAACTCAGAGTACACTGAGCATGAATAAAAAAAAATCAAAATAAAGTTTTTACAATAAAAAAGTCAGTTAGTTTTAACATCTGGCTGGACGATACGTTAGATAGTGGTTCGTACTAGCCTCCCGTGTAGGTACTAATAATTCAGAACTTTGAAAAAGTAGCAGCTGTTTCTAAACACTCCGTGCAAAACATTCACAAAAATTCGTCTGGCCCGTCAAAGCGAAACGTACCTACCTACAATTCAAATTAATGGTTCGCACTCGTAAACTGCCAGTTATTTTTGTTCCGCATTACAACCAGCCGTTTGTTATTTTTTGTTTTAATTTTTTTTAGATAGACAGCTAATGGGTTTCAGCAACTTGATGTATCAAAGGCCACAATCTAAGTATTTTTCGATTTTATGCTGTAGTATTTATAACCCACCAATCTATTCTTCTTTCAAACATGAAGATCGAAATATCCGTTCGACTATTTATGGTCGAACAAACCTAAATCTAAGTATTTATACCTATACATATATATACTTGTGTTATATCTAGTCGTCCAAAGTTAATGCAGATAGATCTTAATCGCTCGACTCGGATGCTCTGAACTGAAAAAATATGACATAAAAAAATAAGAGATTCATCGAAGCCCTGTTAATATGTCATCTGTGGTAGGAGGCACGAGTAATATGGCTTTGAAAGATTAGGAAGATTAACCTAAATAAAAGGTAAAAGGCGAATTCATGATACGTACGACTCTGAGAAAGGTGAAAAATGAATGAATAAATTCATTCAATTCACGTTTCATTAATTCGTTGGAATTGCCGGCTCCTACTTCAACGTATTGCGTGATTGACGCGCCAACAAACATTGGATTAGGTAATGTTTTGTAATACAAATCAATGAATGATCAAGACTGTGTGGAGAGTACGGTTAGGTACTTTCCTACATACACGAATAGCATAGATTGATTTTAGCAGAACGATAGTACGTAAAGCGATTGAGAATGCAGAATTTATAATTGGTCGAGCGGCGAGCGAGCGAAACGAGCAAATCTGTCCTAAAGTCCTAACTGATTTTACTTGGACGACTCGGCGGCCTTTGTCTGGTTGTCCGAGCATAGGTATCTGTAGAACCAGAAGGTTGTAAGGATTATCAAGATTTTCTGGAGTGCTTACATAGTTAGGTAAATGAGATAAATCGGACAAGTTGTTGATAAGATATCGTGAACCAAATCTGTCTAAAACTCCATCACCAGAATTGGCCACTAGCTCATAAAGTAAACTTAGGCATTAGTAATAACCTAAGAAGGACTATGTGTGTAGGAAGCGTATTATCTTAGGTACCTACCTACGACCCTATTTACACATTAGGTATTACCTACCACATACATTGAGCTTAATGTACTACGTACTAGAGATGACACCACAAAGTAATAATTTGCGGTGCGACTTTGCGGTCCCTGGACCACAGTCACCTGGACACGAGTCTAACGCCTGTGACGCGCGAACGTGTTTTTCGTGGCGCTTACGACCTTTTTGATTGAAAGTAACTTAAGCCATTCAGCGGTCAGCGCTTTACGTTTCAATGTTTCGTTTAGCCATATAAATATTTATTTTACGCTGCAAGCGGACTTTGGCTTTAATAATTGAAAATTGAGCAATTTATTTGGCTTGGATAGCTCCTCTAGTACGTAGTACATTAAGCTCAATGACCACATAACGAAACTTCGCGACATCTCAGTTCGAGGCCAACTTCTAGTATAAACAGGAATGAACCTTTTGAAGATTACATAGCTTACTTTACTTCGATCGCATAACAACAACGGAACCAAAAAACAACAGACGGCACAACAGTCATTTATTTCTCTAAAAGCTTACAGGCTTAGATGATGATGTGATGTGCCACTAAGAGCTTCGTAATGAAAACAACAAAATATATTACAATCTTCAATCTTTTAAAATTATGAGCCTTTACAAAATTATGAAACCGTATGGCAGCTATATAGCAGCTGGACGATGATGTTAACACGCAATCTCCGTGTTTTAAAAGTATTGAGCACCCGGATCATTCCCATTTAGGTAGGTAGGTACGTAATCGTGGCTAACAATATTTTATAGTTTTTGAGTTATACATTTTTCGTAACTTTTATAATAACAAACCCCGATTTGCAAAACGTTTCTTGTGATACAAATTACCTTTGGCACGTTTCTCCAAAATTTAGGGTTTTTTTCAATCTGGTGATAGTAGGTTGCCAACGGTTCCTACGCGTCACCAAATCCGGTACATCTTGTAGCAAATTATTATTAATATGTGTTCTGCTCGTAAAAATGGTTTGTTTTTCAAGCGATTTTCTATTATTATTTTTAACCGACGAAAAACGGAGGAGGTTCTCAAGTCGACGCGAATATTAATATTTTTTTTTTGCAGGACCACGCATATCTTTTTACCGAGTGATCAGACTTCGATGATTTTTTTCTATTGAAATGAAATGCCATCAAAAACATAACTTGTAAAAAAAGCCAAGTCTCGCAACGCAACTCAGTTCTTCTACCGTAAAAAGTTGTGAGATCCATGTAATACCAAGTCGGTTAATTTATTCAGTCCCTACTTTAAGGGTCCTTCTGTCTTAAGTTAATTCCCAAAATTAAACCCCCTAAGGGGTGCAGCGGGGGTTGAAGTTTGCTTGAAAATAACTTGACATGAACGAAGTATAATAGTAGAAAATATTTTTTAAATGAAGTCAAGTAGGTATCATTCGCCATAATTTATGCTGTTTTTTTACGAGCTGATAGCAATAAATTGTGTTTTAGATTAAAACTTGAGCTCTATCCAGTTTCCAATTACAGGCAGTCTGCACATTGCAGCGGCAGCATCAAACGAGTTTGCCGGCTTTGTCGTTATCTTACCGAGTAGGTACTTTGGTAGGTACTTCAAATACTAATAGAGTGCCAATCAATAGAGCGGTTCATAAGTGGAAAGACTTGTGTAGACTGAGTATAAATCTGTAAAAAAAAACACCGGCCAAGGGCGAGACGGACTCGCGCACGAAGGATTTCGTACCATTATCTATAAAAAAACGATAAAAAAATATGTTTGTTGCATGAGACTGTACTGTTTTTAGTATTTGTTGTTATAGCGGCAACAAAAATACATCATCTGTGAAAATGTCAACTGTCTAGGTATCACGGTTCATGACAGACGGACGGACAGACGGACAGACAGATAGCCGGACAGCGAAGTCTTAGTAATAGGGTCCCGTTTTTACCATTTTGGTACGGAACCCTAAAAAAGCAAAAACGATCGAAGGGATTTCATTTATTTTTCTTTTCAGTTTTGATTACAGCACGTTTAGTAACAGTAAAAGCCTAGAAAAGTTAATTTTGCAAAAGTGTAGACAAAAACATATTTTTCTATTGTAATGCATGGCAATTGCCAAATAAATGTAAAAAGATATTTCTAAATAGTTCACGTCTACGGCGCTATATTCTACATCTAAGTGTAATTAATTCTTGTCTAGGTATTTCTCTGGTGAATAATATGCTAGGCCTGAACCCTAAAAAACTAAAAAAGATATTTTTTTATTTCTTTATTGTATTCTCAATATTATGTAGGTAGCTAAGCGTATGTACGCTGCTTCAGTTGAATCGATTTTGTAACCAGTCAAGTTCAATTGATAGGTTTCCGATAAACACAATCAAATGAACTAGGTAAGTTTGTATACACGAAGTAGTTGGTTAGATATCTACTTTACCAACTTTGTATCCACTATTAAAGTCGCTGGCCTAGGTATGGGTTAGGAAAATAATTATGAGTAAATTAATGGTAGAGTACCGATGTTTTTATTTGACATTTTCTTTCGTAATGTATGAATAGAATGAGAAAAAATAATAATGGTGACATCATTAAAACTGCGAAAATACGGAGCGTGCAGTCTGTGTTATATTTATTTACGGAGTAGGTACCTACCTACCGTTTAACCGTATAACTTTGCCTTTGCCAATAATTATTTAAAACTATAAAAATAGGATCCTATTTTTAGTAAGATAGAGGTACAGTAGACTAGACTATCATTAAAAATAATTAAACAAAGAGGTGTGTGGCGGAGTGAGTACTTGATTATCAACTAGATTGCTGGAAATATAGAAGGTTTTCTTCAACCTTCGGAGACAAAAAAATAACCTAAGCATTATTTTCTTAGCTAAATGTGTATAAAGTGAATAACATAGCTCAACACAAGGTTCCTACAAGCAAAGCAAAGATACAAACTATAATAAATTTGGGTTACGTATACGTTTAATACGTTTCCAGACTACACGAAGTTAGTTATATTTGACTGAGATAGCGCCGAAAAGCAATGTGGGGTAACATTCATTGAGCTTTTCGAGGTTTACCCGACATCAAAATAAGTTTTCTATGGAATTCATATTTTCAATGACAAGCTTTTTAAAAATAATTCAAACAATCGAACATCAGCGCACTATCACCTGTATCAAAGTATTTACTAAGGAGTTCCGTTGTGTCTGTTGGACAGCTTCTGACTCCATCATCAGATCAGCTCGCTGTCACTATAATTATTGTATTGTCTCCAGAAACCACCACCTAAAAGGTGTATGCAAAATTTTAGCTCTATCGGATACGAACAAATGGTCGAAAAATCGTTTGCAACTTTTGAAAATTACATACAAACAAACATATAGTATGTTGCTGTGTATGCAATGCAGTTCAAGTTAAAAAGGAGGAGGTTTATGATTTGGCGAATATCTATGCTTTTTTTTTTAATTTCGTACAGCGGTTGACCGGCGCTACGGATGTGTTGTTCACGTTTCTACGATTTTTTGTTGTCTTTTAGACCATGACTCCGAGGTAAGCTAAGTAGTCTTATAAGTTTATCGATATCGAATCTAGTAGTTTTTTTACCCTCTAAGCAAGCTGGTGATCAATATATATTATGGCTAAGCATTCATGCTTCATTTAAATCGGAATCAAAAGAAATTATTCCAGAAGTCGGTTTTATAAGACTAAATTATTTTATTAATATTTTGACACCAAGGCGAAAAGAGACGATAAAAAAAACACTTAAAAATTATCTCCAATTCAGTGAGCATTAAAATACCTAGTTTCTTTTTTTGCGCCGCACAGACTTTTCAAGTTAATCCCAATGGAAAACTGCTCGAAAGGCAGGGTTACAATGAACAATGGATAACAAAAATTCTGTCTACATAGGTAGGATCTTTATCATTCGGTTATAACTTTAGGTACCTATTGGTGATAAGAACTGGTACAAAAATTACGTTTGAAAAATTAAAAAGAACATCGACGAAAATGTCCAATCATAATTCGTTTTTTTTAAGTTTTATGATTAAACTTGAATAAATAAAATTTAAATGGGACCTTGGACTACATAGTCTACACAATAGAAAAAATAAACATTCAAATCGGATCAGAGGTAAAAAAAGACGTGTGGCACTCGGAGACTGCCGCGGTAAAGCTATTGCATAACATTTTTTATCAACTTATGTATTTATAATTATTTATTTATTTATTTTATTTATCCTTTTTTCCTTTGTTTTTCTTTGATATTCAACTTTTTGAGCGTGGTGACCGATAAGAAAAGAAAAAGAAAATTTTTTTTTTTTTTTTTTTTTACATCCCTAGATTGCGGGGGAAGAGGGGGATTAGGCATGCGCAGTAACGCCGATACAACCAATGCCACCTATTGGCGAGTTGCTAAACTAAAGAGACAAGCGTGATATTTCAAAAAGTCATTAAAAGTTCTGCTATTCATCGATAGATGTCAAAATCTTTAACCTACCTATTTACCTAACTACGTAGTTAGCATTCCACACGTAACAGGTTGCAAGCCCGTCGTCGCTTTCAAGAATACTAACAGGTTTCCTCACGATGTTTTCCTTCACCGTTATAAGCACGTGTAACGCGCATATACATTTTTCGAACAGAAATATCCATTGATGCACGGCCAGGATTCGATATTTACCTAACTACATGAATTCAATAATTCAATTTCAAACTTTTTAGTCGATCATGTCTGTGAAGTACCACCTATTTACAGATAGTTGGTAAAATAGCGCCACCTGCCAGCGGAATTGCGAACCTCTCAAACCCCGAGCTTTCGCATGAGACCGCGAAAAGCACCTATAATAACGTAGTATCATCAAATGAAACTAGATGGCGCTGGAATGCGAAAATCACTCTAAGCAGGCATGACATGAGTCATAGGGATGTAATATTGATTGAAAAAAATCTATTAATTAATAATCGATTTTTTGTCCCTACAAATAAATCGATTTTCCAAAAAATCTAATTATATGGTTCGGATCGCTTTCGGAGAGACGATCGATGGGTCGGTTCCCGTTTGTGAAGCGACTATTGGTCGGATCACGTTCGGAAAAACGATCAATGGTTCGGTTTGCGTTCGGAGACAAGACCGATGAGTCGGTTTCCGTTTGGGAGGCGACTATATGTAGGTTCACGTCCGGGAAAATGGCCAACGAACGATTCGGTTCGCGTTCGGAAAACTTAGTTTACAAAAATCGATTTATATGTGTAATTTACATAATCGATTTTTTAAAAATCGATTTTTACAAATCCAAAAAGAGAAATCTCTAACACTCACACTCACGCATATTGCGTGAGTGTGAGTGTCTCGTAAAATTTTGTGTAAATTTTCGTTACGAAATTTCTGGATTCGGTCTCCACGCTCAAGGCCCGCGATAGAAGCTATGCAATAGCTTAAAAATATGCAAGGCCATATATAAAAAAGCAACAAAAAAAATATACGCGTAGTTGTAGTAATGAGGAATTGATAATCTCCTTTTTTCGTCGGTTGAAAAGGTAACCTCGGTTTTGATTCTTCGCCAGCGTAGGTAAGATATGTAAATAATTTAAAGTAAACAATTATATTTATAGGTGTAGGTAGGTAAGTTTATTATTTGTATGAAAAACGGAAATATTTTTCATGGTAGATGTAAATATTTAAAACGTATTTTTATAAATGCCTTTGAATAAGATTTATGTCGGTAATTAAATCAGCGTAGATAGACTGGATAAAAATAGAACAACAAAAACATGAACACCCGTCCAATGAGGTGGAAATCGGAGACTTGGGTTGAAAACATTTTGTAGATATCTATCTACCTATCTACAAAATGTGATCTACCCAAATTATGTGTTCTGTTCGGTGTTAAAATAAAATAATCAATATCTATAGGTACATAATACGCCAAAATGCCAAAAACTATTTCCGTAAACGGAAACTAGTGTTTATAGTTTAACTCTAAATACTAATTTGTTTTCCGGTCTAACTATGCAACAAGTATCTTGATCGAACATTACCGAAAAAAAACTAAAATATTTTCTTCAACTTCATTCGGTATTCTAAATCATACTCGTAAGCTCGTAACTAGTAAGGTTTGCTTCTGACATCAATAGATACGAGTGCATAAACTTTGATATTTTGATCAAATAGGTAATCTCTCGCTTCGAAATTGAAAGGCCAGAGGTAGCTTCGAACAAAATTTTAGATAGGTTTTAGACTTACTTTAAAAGAAAATATAAAGAAAATTTTACTTCTATATTGAAATGAAAGTGGATTTAGCAGTTCACTACGTACCCTAACTAAAGCAATTTTATGTGATTATCTGACGGACAAAATTAAAAGTTATGCTGCTTTTTCGTTTGATTACTGGCGTTTTACATAAAATTTACACGGTTTACAATGACAATGACTATTCATATTTATAACTAGTAATAATGAATATCGAAACTGTAGTCCACCTCTCCACACTCATGCCGTCCACACCAGCCCCTTACGCTGCTTTTGATTGACGGCACTTTAGGGGCCTGTTCAATGGGCGGTGAGTGGACCTGCCTTACATGTTTTGTATAATACAGAATTGGCAGGTGCCGTCTCACATGACCCAGAATCAATCCCATAGGTACAGAACCTAGGTAAATTCCAGCAATACTTAACCCAAAACTGTAATTCATAATTTCAAAATGTATAACCTTTTTTTACACTCCATTAGTTTATACATGTTTTTATGATTCTTTACAAGGGCATCTTAATCAAGGTTTTATTACTAGAATATTTTATAGAGGTAAGAGTACCTTCATAAAGTTTCATTGTGAGTTTGTGTGTAAGTAGAAAGTAAGTTTCTAAGCTACTAAACAAATTTTAAACATCCTATAAAATGTTATCTAAGGTACCAATTAGGTAATAAAGGACTGTTTTGTATGAAATAGGCCAAACAATATCTCAAGAAGGAAAACTGATTTGCAATTCAATTTGTATCAAATGTTGGGAAAATATGAAGGATGAGATTTATGTCAAGGAAATGGTTTTGGAAATCCGGTTAGCTGCCATCCGATTCTGTATGCTATTTCCTTAGGCATTTCAGACGCCTACCGATAATATTGACAGGAACTTCTGTATAAGATATGATTTATATGAGTTACGAGTATGTTGATTATGGCTCTATGATATGTGTTGGGTATTTTGATGTTACGAGTATTTCTAGTAGAATATTTTTTTGGCATATTAATTCAAGCTTCCGCCCGCGGCTTCACTTGCGTGGGCCCTGGATAAAAAGCAACCTATTTGGTATTCCAGCCTATGTATGTATATTTCAACGTTTAATTATTATACAATAAGTTGTTTATATGTATTTAATTTACGGTTGAAAAAGAAAGAGTTAGTTTGTTGTTCGTATTTGATAAAAGACAAAATGAACCGTCCCTCATGTTGTAAACTCTTTATAAAGAACCTTTTGTTTACTTTGAATTGTTCTTATAATGTAACTAAATCTCTAATAGCTGGATATGACATGTTTTATTGTACCAAAATATTAATTTTAATCTGAGTTAGCATGTAAATAATGATATGAATTTAATTGTTGCAGAAAATGGAAAGCCAGATTCCAACGAAAATGCAAGATATACCATGATAGACGAGACATCAAAAACTATGCGCGGCATGAAGCTATTTATAGCAGCAGCGGAGAACAAACAGAGTTTATGGGAGCCACTCAACAAGACGGAATCCATCAATATTGCAGGAGATGCCGTCAACGTGTCTGCATTCAACGACAGCATATTCCCTTTCAATGACGACGAGTATATTTTCGACAGGACTGATGTTAGAGCTATTTTCATCACGCTGTACACGATCGTCTTTTGTTGTTGTTTCTTTGGTAAGTAAAACGGGTATGTTATTCTTTAATCCTACGAGACCTACGAGAATGAAGATACCTATCTCTGCAAGTCTCGTTTTTATAAAGTCATTATTAAAGCTATTCACGAATAGACCCCACGGGGTCTCCATTGCTCACCCTGTCTCGGCAAAGCGATTCTAATTATAGTTGAGACTTTCGAAGAGAATACAGAGCGTTCTTTACTTACCCGTGGGTATAATCATTGAGCTTAATGTACTACGTACTAGAGATGACACCACAAAGTAATAATTTGCGGTGCGCCTTGCGGTCCCTGGACCACAGTGGACTCGGTCCGAGTCTAAAGCCTGCTCTACACGTCTACAGATACGTCCGCGGACGCTGACAGATGCATCCGCAGATGGATCACCTCGAGTCGTCCACACGTCTGTTGCTTGATCAGTATAAGTTCATTCTCGACAGAGACACAACGTTTAAATATGGATATTGAGATCATAGCTGCCGCAGCTATTTATTTATTTAGTACTTTTAACTACTACGTAAATGTGCATCGCCTTGACTATACATACATAGATTATTAAAATTATAATAATAGTTTAGGTACCTACAACATTTTTATTTTTGTGGTATTTATTTTTAGGGTTCCATAAACAGTTTTCAGCTTGATATAGCTCAATGAACTTAAAAGTTTCCTCAGTGCTCATATTGTTAGCCATTTCATAAGTTTTCACGAATGCTGCGCAAAGTAAATTAAAGCACAAGTACGCGTGCACATTCAATCGCAACTCCGAGCAAACTGATGCGTCGTAAGACGTGTGGACAGGACGCCGGACGTTCGCGCCAAAACCCTTTGATCCGTGCCACAAAAACCGACAACAAACGGATAAGTGGCAGACGCATCTGCGGACGTTAAATACCTACAACAGACGCGCAAATTACCCCGTCTACACGTCGGCGGACGCATCGGCAGATGACGTCTGCAGATGCGTCCGCCGACGTGTAGAGGAGCCTTAACGCCTGTGACGCGCGAACGTGTTTTTCGTGGCGCTTACGACCTTTTTGATTGAAAGTAACTTAAGCCATTCAACGGTCAGCGCTTTACGTTTCAATGTTTCGTTTAGCCATATAAATATTTATTTTACGCTGCAAGCGGACTTTGGCTTTATAATTGAAAATTGAGCAATTTATTTGGCTTGGATAGCTCCTCTAGTACGTAGTACATTAAGCTCAATGGGTATAATAAAGCTTTCATTTCTAACATATAGATAAGTACCTACCGAGTTATAAATTATTTTGATAACATCAAAATCACTTTCAAATTTCAATAACTTGATTAGATTATGTTTGTCTGTAGCATGCGTATTTTCAAGCTTTTATTTATTAGCTTTGTTATATTGTATGGTTTTATTACTACCCACTTCCGTTTACCTGTTTTAATCAAACTGTTTTCTGGTGTTACGGTTATATTTTTAGTTTGGCTAAAATACACAGAGGAAATGAGATAAGACAATAAATCCCCAGTCCCTCCTTTCTTATTCGAAAAACCGGATATCTTTAATTGTGTTAACAAGACTCATTTTGCGTACTATGTAATCAGATTCAGGCACAAAATCTATAAAATACTAGCTGTCCCGACAGACGTTGTCCTGTCAAATGTCATTAATCCCACTGAAAAAAGCACTTTCCGCTTTTCCCGATCACTTAGGGGTATGAAAAATAGATAGTAGCCGATTCTCAGACCTACTGAATATGCATATAAAATTTGGTAAAAATCGGTAAAGCCGTTTCGGAGGAGTAAGGTAACTAACATTGTGACACGAGAATTTTATATATAAGATTTATAAATCTGCGAACATAAATCTAAGAAAAAGAACTATTTTATGTTGGGGACCAGCAGTCCCAACATAAAATGGAATTAACGATTCTGATCAACGACAGCATAAAATGATGCAGCACCGGATGCGGAAGGTTAATTACCGACTCGCCGCACGGCCAACACAGCAGTTATTCATGGACGGCATACATAAACAAAGAAACAATCTGTGTTACTAAATAATATTCTCTGAATATACCTCACTTTATTTTTATACTCCTCTATTCAGACAATATTTGGGGCTTTGGTTTAGCATCTGTGCCAAACACAATTTATAACTTGTCTTCTCTTTGTATGGAGAGATTGGTTCGAAGTTTGAATTATGCAGTCGTGAAGCTATGACAGTTCTTATGAGCTTCTACAGATGTCTTATTCCTCGATTATCTACACCGAATAGTAGGTACGTACAGTTACTATCAAAAATACAACACATCAAAATGTAACAACGTTTCAAAAGGGTTTTATGAATGAAAGAACATATTTTTTTGGTTTTCGTTACTAAACTGTAAATCATAGTGTTGGGACTATTTTCATGATCAGCAATATTAAAAAAACCGGCCAAGTGCGAGTCGGACGCGCGCACGAAGGGTTCCGTACCATTATCTATAAGACAGACAGACGGACAGACGGACAGACGGACAGCGAAGTCTTAGTAATAGGGTCCCTTTTTACCCTTTGGGTACGGAACTTTAAAAACCGGCCAAGTGCGAGTCGGACTCGCGCACGAAGGGTTCCGTACTATTATCAAAACGGCAAAAAAATCACGTTTGTTGTACGGGAGTCCCACTTAAATATTTATTTTATGCTCTTTTTAGAGAAATACATCATATGAGAAAATTTCAACTGTCTAGCTATCACGGTTCACGAGATACAGCCTGGTAACAGACAGACGGACAGCGGTGTCTTAGTAGTCCCGTTTTTTACCCTTTAGGTACGGAACCCTAGAAACATAAAAAAATAATTCATAATATCTCATAACCTACCTATTTACCTAACTACGTAGTTAGCATTCCACACGTGACAGGTTGCAAAGCCGTCGCCGGTTTCTAGAATACTAACAGGTTTCCTCACGATGTTTTCCTTCACCGTTAGAAACACGTGTAACACACATGTACATTTTTCGAACAGAAATATCCATTGATGCACAGCCAGGATTCAAACTCGAAATTAATTTGAAATTAATAATATCTACCTAGGTACCTATTTACCTAACTACATGAATTCAATAATTCAATTTCAAACTTTTTAGTCGATCATGTGAAGTACCATCTATTTACCGACTAACTTTACCGATAGTGGTAAAATAGCGCCACCTGCCAGCGGAATTGCAAACCTCTTTCATCTTACCTCTCAAACCCCGAGCGGAGCGGTGTTTTTAGTATTTGTTGTTCGAGCAGCAATAGAAATACATAATCTGTGAAAATTTCAACTGTCCAGCTATCATGGTTCATGAGATACAGCCCTGTGACAGACAGACAGACGGACAGACGGACAGACGGACAGACGGACAGACGGACAGACGGACAGACGGACAGACGGACAGACGGACAGACGGACAGACGGACAGACGGACAGACGGACAGACGGACAGACGGACAGACGGACAGACGGACAGACGGACAGACGGACAGACGGACAGACGGACAGACGGACAGACGGACAGACGGACAGACGGACAGACGGACAGACGGACAGACAGACGGACAGCGAAGTCTTAGTAATAGGGTTCCGTTTTTACCCTTTGGGTACGGAACCCTAAAAATGACATCAGCTCAGTAATAAATAGTTTCAAAATTTCTAAAAAGTCATCAATTTCTGCAATTGAATATATAACTTTTCATGAAACTCATACATAACAATCTGTAGGTTATACAAAACATGTTCATGAGGCCGTAAGTAAGATGACCCATTTTACTCTGTCTACGAGTACTTTGACGCTCTTGTTATTACCACAATTCATACTAGACAGACACTAGGTATGAATATAAATAACATTACAACATTATATATATATTACATTACAACGTTCTTCACGTTAGTCGCTGTCTGAAGATGATGAGTAATTTAAGCTCAATACAAAAATATCCAGATTGATGTCTGATATTTATTCGTATTGCAAAAAGATCACGCATCACGACACGAGTATCTCAATACAACTCGAAAACTACTAAAAGTCACGGGAAATACGAGTACCTACTTATGTACCTACCTAGTTACCAGGTGGTCTGGGACATTCTGTTCTGTATAGATATTAGGGAGCCTGATCGAAGCGATCGATCCGAGAGCTGGCTTCTATTTGGCAAAAAGGAACAGCATTGCCATCAAGCGTGGCAATGCTGCCAGTAGGTATCTTGGGAACGCGTGCGTCTAGTTGTGATCTGAATCAGGGGTCAAGGGTAACCTTTAGTTAGACTATTTGCAACGGTTTTTAGACAGATCAACTATTTCTAGTGTATTATCAATATTCTGTACTAGATGTTATTTAATTCTCAAAAAAATACTTAAATATTTATGAAATACTGAAGTAGGTATTTAATAATAATATTTCTAAGTGCCGTCATAATTTTGCTACAGCGGCTTTCATCAAAGAACGAGTAAGGTTTACCAAAACCTTTTCAACAACCAATCAACTTTGGAGTGGATTGTTTATCCCCGTCAATCAATTTTGCATAAGCTTTTGTGTCTTGCTTTTCAAAAGATTTATTGTTCTGTTTTTGGAACGAAGTGCCTTATCGCGCGTTGTGAAGGGGGCTAGACGGAAAAAATTCTTACGAAAAGTTGTCACGAAAAGTTGTCACGACACTTTTTTGCTATAGTATATCTATCCATTAATTGTGTCGAGGTCGAGGTCGAGGTGGAAGTGGAGGTCGAGATGGAGGTGGAGGTGGAGGTCGAGGTCGAGGTCGAGGTCGAGGTCGAGGTCGAGGTCGAGGTCGAGGTCGAGGTCGAGGTCGAGGTCGAGGTCGAGGTCGAGGTCGAGGTCGAGGTCGAGGTCGAGGTCGAGGTCGAGGTCGAGGTCGAGGTCGAGGTCGAGGTCGAGGTCGAGGTCGAGGTCGAGGTCGAGGTCGAGGTCGAGGTCGAGGTCGAGGTCGAGGTCGAGGTCGAGGTCGAGGTCGAGGTCGAGGTCGAGGTCGAGGTCGAGGTCGAGGTCGAGGTCGAGGTCGAGGTCGAGGTCGAGGTCGAGGTCGAGGTCGAGGTCGAGGTCGAGGTCGAGGTCGAGGTCGAGGTCGAGGTCGAGGTCGAGGTCGAGGTCGAGGTCGAGGTCGAGGTCGAGGTCGAGGTCGAGGTCGAGGTCGAGGTCGAGGTCGAGGTCGAGGTCGAGGTCGAGGTCGAGGTCGAGGTCGAGGTCGAGGTCGAGGTCGAGGTCGAGGTCGAGGTCGAGGTCGAGGTCGAGGTCGAGGTCGAAGTCGAAGTCGAAGTCAAAGTTGATTCCCCTTCCCTTGTCCCACGTTATTTTGTGAGAACTTCGTTCCATCCGGGTGTCCCTTGACACCTCTCAAGTTTTTTTTATACATACTTGTTACTCAATATCTCCAACAATTGTTAACCGATTTCAATGCTTATTTTGCTAGTGAATAAATAAATATACCGAGGTGGTACCATACAAATTTGATTCCTGTTGGATAGCTACGAGTACTTTTCCCGTAAAACTTAAAAACCGAATCATCATAAGATAACAAAGATTTTTAGGCATTTCGCTGTTGTTTGTATTGAACTTTTTATTCTATGGTTTTATTTACTTCAAACTTCACATGAGTATTATCTATATCTACACTAATATTATAAAGAGGAAAGATTTGATTGTTTGTTTGTTTGTTTGTTTGTTTGTTTGTTTGTTTGTTTGTTTGTTTGTTTGTTTGTATCGAATAGGCTCCGAAACTACTGAACCGATTCAAAAAATTCTTTTACCATTAGAATCCTACATTATCCCTGATGGACATAAGCTATATAGTATTTTCAAAAACGTTAGGTTTCCGTATGAAAACTTCGAAAATGTAACCCAAAGTGTGAAAAAAAATCCTAAAAAAATCTTTATATCGCGTTTGCTGCGAAAACTATTGACAATAGAGCAAAGTAATGTATTACAGTTTTAAAGAGGATATCAATATCTACAAATAAGTCAACAATACTATATGTCTAACTATTAGGGATCCGTATGAAAACTTCGATAATGTAACCCAACGTGTGATAAAAAATCCAAAAATATCTTTATATCGCGTATGCTGCGAAAATTATTGACAATAGAGCAAAGTAATGTACTACAGTTTTAAAGAGGACATCAATATCTACAAATAAGTCAACAATACCATATGTCTAACTATTAGGGATCCGTATGAAAACTTCGATAATGTAACCCAACGTGTGATAAAAAATCCAAAAAAATCTTTATATCGCGTATGCTGCGGAAATTATTGACAATAGAGCAAAATAATGTGCTACAGTTTTAAAGAGGACATCAATATCTACAAATAAGTCAACAATACTATATGTCTAACTATTAGGGATCCGTATGAAAACTTCAATAATGTAACCCAAATGTGATAAAAAATCCAAAAAAATCTTTATATCGCGTATGCTGCGGAAATTATTGACAATAGAGCAAAATAATGTGCTACAGTTTTAAAGAGGACATCAATATCTACAAATGAGTCAACAATACCATTTGTCTAACTATTAGGGATCCGTATGAAAACTTCGATAATGTAACCCAACGTGTGATAAAAAATCCAAAAAAATCTTTATATCGCGTATGCTGCGGAAATTATTGACAATAGAGCAAAATAATGTGCTACAGTTTTAAAGAGGACATCAATATCTACAAATAAGTCAACAATACCATATGTCTAACTATTAGGGATCCGTATGAAAACTTCGATAATGTAACCCAACGTGTGATAAAAAATCCAAAAAAATCTTTATATCGCGTATGCTGCGGAAATTATTGACAATAGAGCAAAATAATGTGCTACAGTTTTAAAGAGGACATCAATATCTACAAATAAGTCAACAATACCATTTGTCTAACTATTAGGGATCCGTATGAAAACTTCAATAATGTAACCCAAATGTGATAAAAAATCCAAAAAAATCTTTATATCGCGTATGCTGCGGAAATTATTGACAATAGAGCAAAGTAATGTACTACAGTTTTAAAGAGGACATCAATATCTACAAATAAGTCAATAATACCATATGTCTAACTATTAGGGATCCGTATGAAAACTTCGATAATGTAACCCAACGTGTGATAAAAAATCCAAAAAAATCTTTATATCGCGTATGCTGCGGAAATTATTGACAATAGAGCAAAATAATGTGCTACAGTTTTAAAGAGGACATCAATATCTACAAATAAGTCAACAATACCATATGTCTAACTATTAGGGATCCGTATGAAAACTTCGATAATGTAACCCAACGTGTGATAAAAAATCACTTCATTTTCAAGGCCATAAATCAGTACCTGTAAATTACTTTTTTAATTATACCATTCCCAAATTCCATACCATTCAAAAGTTATTATGAGTGTAATAAACTATAGCTACTAATATTATTACGAGGAAAGATGTTTTGTATATTTGTATGGAATAAATACAAAAACTACTGGATATATTTCAAAAAATCGTTTACTTTTAGAATGCTACATTATCTCTGAGTATCATAGGCCATATTTATTGTTTGAAAAAAATAGGGATTCCTATTAAAACTTCGATAATGTAACCTGGGTAAAAAAATACCCATAAAATCGTTATAATACGTTACTCCCGTGCGGAGCCGGGGCGGACTGCGAGTTTACTTGATTTTGTATTAGGAACTTTAAATACATACCATATAAGAATCCCTGAGACTTCTACGGGGTAATATACATATGTATATATTTAAATAAATACAACCTCATTATAAACATCCGTCCTCTCAAAACGTACCTTTATGTAATGAGATTTTACCACAACACAATAAAATGAACTTCATTTTTTGTTATTTTGGAGAGAAGCATGTCTCTGTCCTTTGATTATATTAACATGTTAATAATCAAAGGGCGGAACCAAAAGGCTCAGTCTTTTTTTTCCTTGTATATGTATCATTTTAAAGCCTATTAACATGAGTGAATTAATAAGTGACTTTCTGATGTTTTTGGTTGCGGTTTTCTTAGAAAGAATTTTAAGTAGGTATGTGTGTCCGTCCAATCTATTCGCTTGATAATGATAAGCAATAAATTGGTTATATTATTGTCCTAGAGAAGAGACGCCGTAAAATGAAAAACAATAAAATGTGTTGTTGTATTTTATGCTAAAACTAAGGTGATTTGGCCAAATAAACAGATAAAATCATGTCGATTAGTGATTTGTTATGTACAAGGCTTTTTTTTATGTACAATATTCGAGGATCAAAAGAGATTTCTGTCCAGATGGAGTGGAGTGGGATTTAGACTAACTACTTGCCTAGCTTGCAATAACTTTTGTGAAATTAACATTGCATATTTATTACTCGTACATAATATCGTAATATTTGTATTTTCGTAATGGATAAATGTTAAATATGAGAGCTAGGAGGCGGACAAGTGAAACGATTGCTGGTTAGCTTTGCACTGATTTATTGCTACGCAACTCAGGTGGTGGGCACAGCCACGCACACATACACAACATCCCTCCCTCTAGTTAAATAGTTCCTAAATATAAATACATGAATAGTCTGCTAGAAATACTTTTTGAAACATATCTCGGGACGCTTGCGCAACGACCTCTTCGTTGCAGGGGCTAGGACATCCACCGGTAATAACCTCGAACCCTCGGGTTCCAATGCTTCATGAAATTCCACTTCGGAGTCCGAATCGCTCGTTGTTTTATCACCCAAGTTGGTTGAACTAGCCTCCTCGTTCTGTATCGGATGAAGATCATCTTCATTATCATCCTCCCTTGATGTCGACGAAGTGCTGGGTTCATATATTTCTGCTCGCCTCCTTCTGATGGTTTCATGTGTGATGAGATCAGAAACGCATAATTCGGACTGCTGGGGAATCGGCGTCCTTGATGCCGCTGGCGACTGTATGATTGAGGCCGGTGCAGGCAGCGGCGTCGGCGACGATGGAGGTGAAGGTGACGGCGGCGATGATGTCGGAGGAGATTTTGCATTTGAACTTTGTACATCATCCTGAAGACCGTTACTTATTCCCTTATACAGCATCAACTGGTTTGTGTGTCTTTTATGGATCTCTGAGCTATTTATATCCTTTACATAATACACAACTTTTCCCAACCTTTTTAATATAATTCCCTTACACCATGTATAACTAGTTTTATTTCTAATTTTTTTGCCATTATACGTCATCAGCTGTTTACACGTACATGATAATGGCACATCTTTAAAATATTTATTATAGAAACCCTCTGACACAACAGTTACCGCAGACCCGCTATCTATTTCAAACTTAAATGGCATATCGTTAATTAGAACTGTTTCTACCATAGGTTCTCCCCTGAATGATCGGATATAATAAAGCTTACCGTCATCGCCTGCATCATCACCTTGGTCACTGCAATCCATCTCTACGTAATTCACTTTCGTGCACATTTTACGTAAATGGCCTTTTACGTGACACTTTTTGCAAACGTAATTTGCGAACCTACACTCCGACGATTTGTGGTTCGTATAACCACAAACACTACACTTCACTTTTTCTACACTTCTTCCTTTTCCATTATCTATCTTGAAGAGTTGACTTTCGGACGCGGCTGAAACGGTGGCAGCGGCGCCTGCGCTGGTGGCCGCGGCAGCACGCGCGCGGCTCAGGTTCTCCGCCATCTCCACAACCTTGGCCAATGAAAGGTCAGCCAAATCTTTGGCGTACAGCTTTTCTTTTTCTTTCCCCGGCAGCATTCCCATTATGAACTTATCACGAAGCGCTTCTTCGACGTTGAGAAAACCACACTTGGCTGTCAGGCCACGTAGTCTCGCTGCCCACTGTGAATGAGTTTCACCTGCTTGTTGAGCGGCCGCGTAGAAGTTGTGTCGCTCACCAAACCCGACATGCTTTGGGGTGAAATGACTGTCCAATAATGTTAGGAAGTCTTCGTAGGGCACATCATTAACGTCCTTTGGTAAAACTAAATCCGTCGCTAATTTATAAGTACCCTCCGTGAGTGCACTAAGAAGAATCGCTTTCCTCTTCTTGCCCGCTGTATCTGTCTTCGCGTCGATGTCGTTTGCCACAAAATATTGTGTAATTCGACCTTTGTATGTTTTCCATGTCTGGACGTTGTGATCGAAACTGTTCGCAATTTGGAATATTGAATATTCCAAATTGCGAATTGTTCGGCATTTTGCACGCTATTTTCTTCTAAATGCGGGTAGGTCGTCGCCACTGTTAAATATGAGAGCTAGGAGGCGGACAAGTGAAACGATTGCTGGTTAGCTTTGCACTGATTTATTGCTACGCAACTCAGGTGGTGGGCACAGCCACGCACACATACACAACAATAAACTAAAAAACTATTGGAACAATTTCATTTTATTTTTATTTTGATCCCCATTACATATAATTTTCATTAGTACACCCGCGCAAAGCCGGTTCGAACTCATATAAGAGAAGAAACGCTACCCTGTGATTCAAAAGGGCATTCACTGCCAAAAACACCTACACTAACTTGAACTCTTTCATTTTTCAGTTTTTCTATCAAGATTTTTTATCTTGGTATTTATCTCGGTTGAACTCATTATTAGGGTTCCGTACCCAAGAAGTAAAAACGGGACCTTATTACTAAGACTTCGCTGTCCGTCTGTCCGTCTGTCCGTCTGTCCGTCTGTCTGTCACAGAGCTATATCTCTTGAACCGAGATAGCTAGACAGTTAAATTTTCACATTATGTTGTATTTCTGTTGCCGCTTTAACAACAAATACTAAAAACAGTATAAAATAAATATTTAAATGGGGCTCCCATACAACAAACGTGTTTTTTTTGCAGTTTTTTATAGATAATGGTACGGAACTCTTAGTGCGCGAGTCCGACTCGCACTTGTCGGGTTTTTCTAGAAGCGCCTTCGTGCGTCTTCGGTCTGAAACGATTAGATTTGAATTGAAGCTAATGTGTATCTGTCACACTTCACATGCATATGCCGCATTTAGTTCTCAGCTGGCATATCCCGTGCAGCAGCATTGTAGTATGCCTAGATATTTACGTCTGGTATAATGTAATTGTTTCATTACTACCCAGTTCTCACAATGAGCATGTCGATGGGTATCTACAATTTGTATAAACTTACGTAACGTTACGTTCTGCGCGATTTTGCGTAGATACAAGAAAAAAAAACGAAGCTATTATAAATTCTATATTTTGAAACAATTATCGAAAATATAAGTTTCTAAAAATTACTTTGTTGTTGAATGGTTTTACCAGTTAATTGTGCTTTTGTTTAATTTTCCTACTTAGTTTAATTTTCAAATATTTGACAAAGATTGCTTAGCTAAATAAGGAACAGAGAAAAATAAACAAAGTGAATCACTTCGGAGGGCTTCTTAGGTTTAATAATAATGGGTACAATTTACAAAATATTATTATTTAAATAAAACAACGTTAACATTTTTTAGATTTTCTTTATTTGGTTCTAAAAAACTTTACAATAAAAAGTTTGGTTGAAAATTAACAACCACGGTTTTTTTAAATCTTAAATCTGGTAGTTTTCCACTTACAGCAGCTTTCTAGCTTGAGGCTAGAATCATCAAGTTTGAAACAGTGATGATAGGAAACGAATTCTTATCTATTCTATACATATAATAAAGCTGTAGAAGAGTTCAATTCTGTACATTGAATAAAAACTAAAAAAAATACTCCTAGGGGACTTCAAGTAACACAAGCCAAAAAAAAACATTTTGAAATTTTTGTCTGTCTGTCTGTCTGTTGTCAGGCTTTCACGCAAAAACTACTGAAAGGATTTTGATGAAACTTTTTTTGTTATATAGCTATTAGTCCTAGGCAACTTATAGACTATAATTTTGGAAGATCGGAATACCAATTGTGGAACTATAGAGTTCTGGGTTTGGGTAATCTATAAGAGATATTAATATACTGCTTTAGGCAAAGTTGGTCAACATGCTGTCGACAATCGAAAGAAAAGGAATAAAATAAAACCGGCCAAGTGCGAGTCGGACTCGCGCACGAAGGGTTCCGTACCTAATATTATCTATAAAAAACACGTTTGTTGTATGGGAGCCCCACTTAAATATTTATTTTATTGTTTTTGGTATTTGCTGTTATAGCGGCAACAGAAATACATAATCTGTGAAAATTTTAACTATATAGCTATCACGGTTCATGAACATTATTTATATTTATGTTTGTTTGCTGAACCATTATGGGTTATTTTAGTTGGTTTACTAATATTATAAAGAGGAAAGCCGTGTTGGCCGAGTGGGAGGTACCTCGACTTTCAATCTGAAGGTCGTGGGTTCGAATCCTGGCGTGCATCAATGGATTTTTCTGTTCGAAAAATTTATATGCCCATCAAAAATACGTGCTTAAAACGGTGAAGGAAAAAACATCGTGAGGAAACCAGTTAGTATTCTTATAAGCGGCGATGGGCTTGCAACCTGTCACATATGGAATGTCTAACTACTGCAAAATGTGGGCATGTGCCAAATATAATGTTTGGACGTTCCTCTGACTACCCCCACTGGACATCTTCGGAGGATCTAAGCGTCTGGAGATCTGGGAGGATCGTACTTGGGGATGAAAGTCGTGATCGTGATCCTATTTATATTTTTAAAGATTTGATTTTTTGTTGTGTGTATTGTTTGTTTGTATGTTTTATGTTTGTAATGGATAAACTCAAAAGCTATTAAACCGCTTTTAATTTCATTGTTACCAAGCTACAGTATCTCTAAGTAACATAGGATATCTTTTATTTTTGAAAAAGTAATTGATTCCTTATAAAAAATGCGATAGTTTGATGTAAAGGTGTAAAAAAACTACCAAAAATGTTTCTTTTTTCGTGTGCGCTGCAAAAACTATTGAGAGTACATAAACAAATAATGATACTTTATTGAATGTCCTCATAAATGCGCATATGAAAGTCTGCGAGGAGGTATATATCTAAATATTAAAGTTTGGGTATAATTACCATTTTTGTATCTATCCATATCATAATTTTAGGAGTGAACCACTTTTTGAATTTTTCAAATCGGTCTGAATTTTCTTTGCTATAAACCTCACGGAGCCCGAGACCTTTCCAACGAATGCAAAACCGTGGAAATTGGTTCGTGCGTTCTGGAGTTATAGCGTCAAGAAGGAAAACCCGACTTATTTTTATATTATAGACTAGCTGACCCGTGCCCGCTTCGCTGTACGTAAGACATTTCTAATACCATCGTTGACTTTTTTGTAGACGTTTTTAAGGTGTACAATACTGTAGTACATTATTTTGATATATCTCGTGGGGTTCAGCCAGCATTTGCAATGTAAGCAATTTTTGTATCTATCCATATCATAATTTTAGGAGTGAACCACTTTTTGAATTTTTCAAATCGGTCGTTCATAAGACTACAATATAAAAGTTGCGGGTTATTAAAATCGTGGCTACCAATGACTATACTCACGGGGCCGGCAGCGGGACCACTTGCGTATATCCGCAGATACCTATCGCCATTTAAGCCATACTATAGCCATACCTATTCAAAATAATCACATTTAGAAATGTCTGTCGCCCAGCGAAGCGGGCACGGGTCAGCTAGTCTCTAAATAATCATAATCAATAATCATAATTACTGAAACTTATACAATTTTGTTACTTTTTTTTAATTTCTATTAGTTTTGTAAAATACACTTTATTTACAACAAGCTGACCCGGCGAACTTCGTATCGCTTTAGAATTAACAAATGCTGTGTTAAGTTCCCGTTCCCGTTCCTGTTTTCCTGCTTTTCTCTTGAAATTTTTCCTGAATTTTCTTTGCTATAAACCTCACGGAGCCCGAGACCTTTCCAACGAATGCAAAACCGTGGAAATTGGTTCGTGCGTTCTGGAGTTATAGCGTCAAGAAGGAAAACCCGACTTATTTTTATATTATAGACTAGCTGACCCGTGCCCGCTTCGCTGTGCGTAAGACATTTCTAATACCATCGTTGACTTTTTTGTAGACGTTTTTAAGGTGTACAATACTGTAGTACATTATTTTGATATATCTCGTGGGGTTCAGCCAGCATTTGCAATTTAAGCGCAAAAAAATGGGTTTATTTACGACATCACATTAGAAACCTCTAAAATTATCAGTGTTTCTCTACTATATTATGCATGTATTATACATATAAACCTTCCTCTTGAATCACTCTATTTATTAAAAAAAACCGCATCAAAATCCGTTGTGTAGTTTTAAAGATATAAGCAAACATACATACTCTGTACTGTACTGTACGTCTGTATGTAATATGTATGTATGTATGTATACATACATACATATTACATACAGACGCGGGAAGCGGAAAGCGACTTTGCTTTATACTATGTAGTGATACCTACAAACAAATTTATATTTATCAGACTAATTAGTAATTGAATCCACGGTCTACGTAGATTGATGTCTTTGTTTTTAGGTTGTTTGAAAACCATAATATTAACTTTTGTTACTCGTATAGCATTCCGTTAATATTTATGTTTGTGGGTACGGGGAGCTCACAACAATAATCAACAACAAATCTCTCTAATATTTTTGAAAATAAAATAAAAATTTTACTTTATTTATTAGGTACAAACACACCACACATACAAAAAATAAAAATATTGATTATAGTAACTAGGTATATATAGATTAGTGTAGATATTTAAGACTTGTCCTAATATACTTTTATTTTCAGGAAATTTGCTGGTCATTCTCGTAGTAACATTATCGAGGCGGCTACGCTCAATAACTAACTTCTTTTTGGCGAATCTGGCGGTGGCAGATTTATGCGTTGGAGTGTTTTGCGTCTTCCAAAATTTGACCATATATCTTATCCCGAGGTGAGTGAATTGGAGCAACCTTTTACAAATTATAGAGGGTAAATATTATGGTCACATTATCCTAATCTGGAATGCCTTGTGCATTTTAAGATCATTTCTATTCGCATTAGCATAATATGCTTTTTAATTCAGACCTGATAATAATGTTTGGTCATGCGCCATCAGATCTTATTATTTGATAAAATAATGGATCATACCATAACTAATGCGAAAGTTTGAATGTTTGATACTCAATCATGTTGTGACGATGGTTTTAATAAAGTTTGGTATGCCCGTTAATAGATTAGATAGCCTAGATTGGGATTGAAACAACGATCTTATTTATTGCGGGCGGAAGCAAGTCTAAATTAAAGGAATAGTCTACTAACTTCCACACTCGGACAACGAAATCCCCGAAACCTAGAAGTTTTAAATTTGTCAGAATTAACTTTGTAAGCACATAATAAATATCGATAAAAACCTCATCAAATAAACTAATAATAAGACTAAAGTATTCTCTACCATAGCCGAATTAATTAATCTGTAACACTAGACTAAATAGTAAAATCAAAACCAATTACTACTTATTGATAGAAAATCAATCATCCCTTATTTTTTTCAACTCAGAAATATTTTACAAACTCACAACATATTTTTTATTTCAGTTGGGTGTTTGGCGACTTCCTATGCAAGATGTACCAGTTCGTACATTCTCTCAGCTACACAGCGTCAATATTTATCCTCGTCGTGATATGTACAGAGCGATACTTTGCTATTATTCATCCTATCACTTGCAAACAAATCCTAACATCCACAAGACTTCGGGTGAGATAAATAGTTAATTGAACACGATTTTATTTTCCTTCTTCGAGTAGGTTCAATGCGACTGTACCCGTTTTTATTCAAGTTTCATTTTCCTTTCAAAGAAACAACAGTTGCAAAGGGTCTTCTTTCCTTTAAAATGGCTCTTAGGCTCCTACACTTTAGGTATTTTTCAATTCAGAAGATGTTGGAAATTGATACCTATTCATGAGAAAGATGCAGCAAATCTACATCATTATTATTGTTCTTTTTTGTTGTATTATTTCTTGTTCTTGTTGCTTTGAAGACATCGACTACATAGCCCATTGGGCTGGGTTGTCGATGTTTGAAGATGATAACTGAAAATCAATGTTTGCTCTTCGAGCAATATTACCCATTTGGCGTACCTACTACATATAGTTTTTTTTTAGTTTGCGATTAGAAACACGTATAAATATATTATCATCTATTTGATGAGAGACTCTTAGAATAAAACGTGTTACATCCACACCCTCGTTATCACTTCCCATCAAACGTAATGACGCCAAACGACGCGGCGTTTAACTAAAGAGTAGATACTTTAAGTACACAACGGGTCAGAAACCTCGCTACCCAATGACGTCCAGTTATTTTCCCATTTTTTTGGACATGCTTTATGTACTAACATAATTTAAGTCTGGAGAACTGCGCCGTGTTTTAACTGTTTGTGCTTGTTGAGCATATCAGAATAAAATTATCTAAGATTATGAACATCATTAATTCTTTATGGGTCAATTAAACGCTCTCGAAACTGTACTTTTACACAAGAAGCATATTAGGTAGGTATTATTCTTTTTGATTAACTTTTTGAAAGAGCTTTCTACAGATTTTCACAATAGGTATATAACACGATTTTTTGTTGTTCTTCCCTAAAAAACAGTATACTTAGGTAAAGTTTGTTTCTAAATGGAAAACGATGTAAGTTTATGTATTTTTTAGTAAGTATGTGTATAAATATAATAAATTCAATGATTTCTCTCTTACAAAGCACTACCATTCCCTTTCCAAATTACACAAAGGTTAGCTGGAAGAAAATGCTAACTAGCATTAAGTTCGCCTATGTACATGTTCTTGTATTGTGCAATAAAGAATTTTCTATCTATCTATCTATCTAACGATGTGAAAGTTTATTTTAGCTTCCTACCATCTGTTTTGTTGTTTTATTTACTTTGCGTACTTTATTAAAATCTGCATTTAGACTATAAACGTTTTTGGCAGATGGTAATTCTCGGAGTGTGGATCACGAGTGCGGCTTACAGTGCCCCCAAGTTCATCTGGGTGGAAACAATCACGAACGACTTGGGGGATCATATGGAAACTATTTGCATACCTCAGAGAAGAAAATATAACTCCAAGTTATTCGACATGGTGAACTTCGGATTGCTCTACGTGACTCCGCTGTGCGTAATGACGGTTAGTGATACACAGACTCTATTAGTACCCTCAGGGTGATTCAATATTTACCTACTAACTGCATATTTGGAACCTATTTACTAGAACGGCCGCTGCTGCAGATTTGAGCACATATCAATGCAAATCGCGAATTGAAAGGAGTGTTTTGTGCGGCTCTCATTTCCTTATTATTATTTCATTGATTTATTTTGATTATCAAGCATAAGTCTGGGTTTTTATAAGGCATTAGGGGTTGAAACCAACTACTAAGAGGGTCTTTTACAAAAACATGTACCTAATCAGATTGTATGAAAACACACAGGTAATAACTGTTGATAATATGAACTAAGTACCTACAGTTTCGGTTTATTAATGGGGTATTAAACCTACTTAGGGATAGATTGTGGGTTATGGAAGGAGAAACTGCACTTAACAATTCTGAATTACCAGAAATAAATACCATCAAATACTACTTTACAAAAGATTATTTTATAATATACACAAGACGTAAGATAAGATTGTTCATATAAGTACTTGATTGGTAACAAATTGTGAAGCTTTTACGGTTATTTTACAACCCTCGTTTGTAAAATACTGCGGACGAAGCCGGGAAGATTGGTACTCAACCGTAACATTAGGGAAAGTAAGGATAAGTGTTTTCCTATAATACCTAATATTATGTACGAGTGACGACTAACCTACAGGATGTGCATGTTTTAGAATTAAATAAAGTGCAAAACTGTGGGCTTGTGCCAAATGATAATGTGTGACATAATGTTTGAACGTAACTCTGACTACCAGCTCCTTTAGACATCTCCATGGATCTGAGAGCTTGGATATATGTCTACAAGTCTACAGTCACAATCCTAATAATATTATAAAGTTTGTGAGTTTGTGTGTATGTTTGTTCCTCAGGAATAAACGACAAAACGGATTAAGTTGAAATTTGCTGTAAATGTAGATTTAATGCCCGAATAAATAATAGTCTACTTTAAAAAATGTAAAACATCCCCAAAACACATCCGACACATTATTTTGTGTTTATTCAGTCTCAATATTTGCAGAATATAAAGCCTCCGGTGTAGTACCGTAATTTTATTTTTCATATTCGGGCCTTATCATAATCAAAAGGAAATATAGAATATCGGTACCTAAAAATAATGAGAAGTAGATATCTTCGCTTTTATGAGCTTCTCATCGTAAGGCATTCTATATAGAGAAGCTGCTATCTAGAGTAGATATATGCCGTACAAATTTTGTAAAATAAATTGTTGTGTTCGCGTTTCCCCCTTGACTCTGTCACCAGCACTTAAAACTCAACCTACCATAGATATTATAGACATATATAGAATACCTATTAGTTTGGGTCAGCTCCCATTCGGCCCATCAGGCCTAGCATATTGATTTGATGACGAAAGAATAGACAATAATTATATTTGGACGTAAAATAAGGCGTGAAATTTTGGTCGAAGAAATCTTAAAAATATTTTTTCCGGTCCTTCTTGCAATTGCCGCGTTCAAACAGTAGAAAAATCACGGATTTACTACACAAAAAAAAGTTTTTATACATCTGTGAAATAAACTTATCTCGGGTGTTTATATAGGTGAGCGGTTCCTCTCGGCCCGAACAATTTACCTACCAAAATTACCTAACATTTCTTCTTTGATTTGTGATGGATGACTCAGTGCGGAGAATTTGATAACAATTAATTATTCCGATACTAAAGGTATCAATCAGGAAAATCAGGATATACATATCCACATAATTGAGCAATATGTCTTATGTCTTATGTTGTTTATAAAGTTTTATGAAAAAAAAATTGATTAATTACAAATTAAATGTATACGGGACCAAGATATCAAGATACAAGATAGCAATTTGATGAAAAAAAAACAAACAAACCTACATGAAAAAAATCAGAGAATAAATGGGACGCGGAATTGTTTTTTTTTTAATTCCTTTAAAAATTAATTACCTTAATATACTATTTATAATCTATGGCTGATCGTGCCAAATTTAACATTTCTCCCAGTTTTTGAGAAAAACACCAAAAACAGACAAAAGACGCAAATGTAATCTCATATGTGTTCCGTTTTACGCTGTTCTGAGGTACGGAACCCTGTAGCCATTAATGGCTTCCGTCCGAAGAATTTCTTTGAATAGCGCAATTAGATATGTTATTCTGGGCAGCTGTGCATAAACTAAGAAATAAAGATTTGTAGGTAGTATTTATATAACGTACCTTCGATGCTACTAACTCTAACAATATCAAAATTTTCGTTTTCAAAACCAGGAAGATGAACGTTGTAAATGCAAAAGAAAAACTATTTTTTTACGTTTTGAGCTTAAATTAATAATAGTATTTATAACCGAGGTATTTATTTGAAAATCACTAAAACAGCCCTGATATTATGATAATGAAGCTCTACTAATCCTCATAATTGTTTTAAATTTATATTACTATAGAGTACTAGTAGGTCACAATAATTATGATACTACGCGTCTCACATACCTACATACTTGTACCACTATATCAAATGTGAATCCCGAGCAAAGTTTCTGTGGCAGATAAACAGAAGTACCTAGTACTTAGTAAGTAGTTGAGTTTGTAATCGGTTCATAAAATCTCCATAGTAAGTTTCCCACACCACACCACTTTAGTAAGTACCTAGTTTTAGATATACCCACTTAATTATCTTGTTAAATTAGAGCATAACTAAGTCTGACATTCGGAAGCCTTCAATGTGCACCGACACGTATAACGAACTGGTTTTTATCTACTACACGAGTGAAGCTGCGCTTAAATTATCTAAGTACCAACTTGATAAAACATTCTCGATCTCTTTTAATTTGCTCCATCACCCGAGAAAACGTTATCCCGCTTTTCTTAAAGACATATTAGAGATCCTGTTGCAACCTTAAAGCTGCACGAGTTAAACAATTTAAGATCACTGTAGGTACCTCATTAACATGTAGGTTGGCCTAAATTGGAGGAGGGATTAAAAACAGCACATTATGAAGGGAATAACAAAGCCTAAGCTGTCGCTAAAAGGAGTTTGGTACTTCGGAAGGCAACACATAATATTTACCTAATATTTAGTATAATTACAGTCAAGTTGTTAAGGTTTTAATAAAGCTTTATTTTAATAATTATTATTTCAGTCATTTATACTTAATCTCAAGCTTAGGCCTGGGCCTTTATAGGATAGCAGCCGCAACCAACAGCTAAGAGGCCCTTTTAAAGATTAATACAAGTTTATTATTACCTATCTTATTTATATTATGTGGAATCATCAACTATGAAAATGGTTTTAATAATATAACTTGACCTTTTCCTATCTTAGGTTAAATAAACACAAAAACATCGCTAAAAAGAGTTCGAAAATATTGAAGGTTTCAGGATAAACATTGTTGAGCTTAGTTACCTACCTATAGTTTAGCACATATAATAAAATAATATAAAACCGGCCAAGTGCGAGTCGGACTCGCGCACGAAGGGTTCCGTACTATTATCTATAAAAAAAACCGGCCAAGTGCGAGTCGGACTCGCGCACGAAGGGTTCCGTACTATTATCAAAACGGCAAAAAAATCACGTTTGTTGTACGGGAGTCTCACTTAAATATTTATTTTATGCTGATTTTAGAGAAATACATCATCTGTGAAAATTTCAACTGTCTAGCTATCACGGTTCACGAGATACAGCCTGGTAACAGACAGACGGACAGCGGTGTCTTAGTAGTCCCGTTTTTTACCCTTTAGATACGGAACCCTAGAAACATAAAAAATAATTCATAATATCTCGTAACCTACCTATTTACCTAACTACGTAGTTAGCATTCCACACGTGACAGGTTGCAATCCCGTCGCCGCTTTCAAGAATACTAACAGGTTTCCTCACGATGTTTTCCTTCACTGTTATAAACCGTGTAACGCGCATATAGGTACATTTTTCGAACAGAAATATCCATTGATGCACGGCCAGGATTCGAACTCGAAATTAATTGGAAATTAATAATATCTACCTAGGTACCTATTTACCTAACTACATGAATTCAATAATTCAATTTCAAACTTTTTATTCGATCATGTGAAGTACCACCTATTTACCGACTTACTTTACCGATAGTAATCTTACATCTTACCTCTCAAACCCCGAGCGGTCGCATGAGACCGCGAAAAGTACCTATAATACGTAGTAACATCAAATGAAACTAGATGGCGCTGGAATGCAAAAATCAAGTTTGTTGTATGGCGGCCCCCCTTAAATATTTATTTTATTCTGTTTTTAGTATTTGTTGTTCGAGCAGCAATAGAAATACATAATCTGTGAAAATTTCAACTGTCTAGCTATCATGGTTCATGAGATACAGCCCTGTGACAGACAGACAGACGGACAGACGGACAGACGGACAGACGGACAGACGGACAGACGGACAGACGGACAGACGGACAGCGAAGTCTTAGTAATAGGGTTCCGATTTTACCCTTTGGGTACGGAACCCTAAAAACACCAAAAAGATACGTTTGTTGTATGGGAGCCCCACTTAAATATTTATTTTATTCTGTTTTGTGTATTTGTTGTTATAGCAGCAACCGAAATACATAATCTGTGAAAATTTCAACTGTCTAGCTATTACGGTTCATGAGATACAGCCCTGTGACAGACAGACAGACGGATGGACGGACGGACAGACAGACAGACAGACGGACAGCGAGTCTTAGTAATAGGGTTCCGATTTTACCCTTTTTGTACGGAACCCTAAAAACTGCGTTCATCTCGCCTTTGAGGATCATGCAGCCGTCCTCGTGTTCGTAGGCTTGTAGAGGCGCGTTCTGAATTCAACTTAAATTTCACGACCTTATGGCAGAAGTTTTATAAAAACCGGCCAAGTACGAGTCGGACTCGCGCACAAAAGGTTTCCGTACCATTATCTATAAAAATGACAAAAAAACATGTTTGTTGTATGGGAGCCCCCCTTAAATATTTATTTTATTCTGTTTTTATTATTTGTTGATAGAGCAGCCACAGAAATACATAATCTGTGAAAATTTCAACTGTCTAGCTATCACGGTTCATGAGATACAGCCCTGTGACAGACAGACAGACGGACAGACAGACGGACAGCGAAGTCTTAGTAATAGGGTTCCGTTTTTACCCTTTGGGTACGGAACCCTAAAAACGTGTCGAGAGAGAGCCTCATAAATGTGCCGTTACACGCCAAAGTTCGAAACAAATAAGACTGCTACGCCTATTTTACGCAGCTTTGGGGCGCTACGGGGCGCCTCTTGCCTGCTACGACATCGCATTTTCCGTAGCTACTTTGCAATAAACCTTTCGAACCCCGAATCCAACTAGATTTTCTGGAAAATCTGTCCCAATAATTTTATTCTCGTTTCCAAGGCTCAGATTTATAAATAAATAAATATTGGTGGACATTTCACACATCGCCAACATTCACACAGGCCTAAATTAAACAGCCAGCTGTACTTTCCATTTGTTCTTAGTCTGTACTTTTTCCTTTCTTTGTTTATTTGACATAAAAACGCATAATATACTTTTTTTGTAAATACATATACCTACTTATAATGGATTATAACACCCAGACATAGAACAAACATAATTTGTGATGAACAAACGTTCATCCCATAAAAGTTTGTCCTTGGTGGGAATTCAACCCACAACCTACAGCATAGAAGGTAGAGGAACCAACTAAGCAGCTGCTATGTCAAGCAAATTCTTGTTTGAGCCTTCACCTTGTTCGATTGGCACTACACTGGAGCTCTACATAGCATTAAGGAAAGGATTATTAAAATAAAACCGACCAAGTGCGAGTCAGACTCGCGCACGAATGGTTCCGTACCATTATCTATAAATGACAGCAAAAAAATCACGTTTGTTGTATTGGAGCCCCCCTTAAATATTGATTTTATTCTGTTTTTAGTATTTGTTTTTATAGCAGCAACAGAAATACATAATCTGTGAAAATTTTAACTATCTAGCTACCACGGTTCATGAGATACTGCCCTGTGAAAGACAGACAGACGGACAGCGAAGTCTTAGTAATAGGGTCCCGTTTTTACCCTTTGGGTACGGAACCCTAAAAAAAGGTAGACCCCAAGCCGTGTTTGTTGCCTGATTCTTCTAGGCTTGGTCGCGTGGAATCGGCGTAGCTTCACCTAGTTCCTAAGACGTTTCAAAGTGATCCTTGTGATTTTATTGAAATAAATGATTTTTGGATTTGAATTTTAAATTTTAAATAGGTTTTTATACCAAGTCTTGTACCACGGGAATGCAATCTAGCAAAGCGGGATCCCGCAATCTCACAAGATCCATCAAAGGAAAAGTTTCAAGATTAATGACGACCGTTTTCAAAATTAGCAAATTATCAAGTTATCAAATTGCTTAAGTTGTCCATTGCGCTTTCAAATTACCCTTCACCATTGATTAATACTTCGATGTCATTCACAGTAATGATTAGCTGACACAAATTCCCGTTAGTAAATTATTTCATCGCTCTAAAAGGACTGATGGTTGAAATTCGAATATGTATCCAATAAATTCATTCAATTAACCCTTTTATGGAGAGGCACTTACTTCCGCAATTTGTATTATATTTCGTAGCTTAAGTACTTTAACCTATCAACCTCATTTATATGCCATCAAAAACATAATTTGTAAAAAAAATCCCACCAAAAACATTCTGTAAAAAACTAGCCAAGTCTCGATGGAGCTGCTTGTTTATCTCTAAAAAGTAATGAAATCTAGACAAAGTCGTGTCAAGTCTGAGGTTCTTTACTGCGATTTCTTTATTATTATAGAATGTTGTGTGACTTGGCCGTTGAAGAGTACACAAGGGTACAAAACCAAAAGTCCAATGCATTATATTTTGATCAAATTTTGAGCGAAATTAATATTTTAGTTTATTTAATTTGTTAATTTGTTTATTAAATTTGTGTAATGTTCGAGTAGAATAAAGTTAATCGTTCGACTATTTCTTCTTGTAAACTTGTAAGTAATAAGTAATTATAAAAGCCAGTCTAGTCTTATCCAGAGTTTTCCTTTAATTTTATTGCGTACTAGCAGTCCGCCCCGGCGTCGCACGGATGTAATAATGATATTATAGGTAGTTTTTTTTACACCTTGGGTTACATTATCGAATTTTTCATAAGGATCCCTAATAAAACATTTAGTATCGCAGACTTTTTTTGTAGATATTGATGTCCTCTTTAAAACTATAGTACATCACTTTGCTCTATCGTCAACAATTTCCGCAGAGTACGCGATATAAGGATTTTTTTGGATTTTTTTCACACGTTGGGTTACATTATCGAAGTTTTCATACGGATCCCTAATAGTTAGACATAGGGTATTACATACTTTTTTGTAGATATTGATGTCCTCTTTAAAACTGTAGTACATTACTTTGCTCTGTTGTCAATAATTTCCGCACCAAACGCAATATAAGGATTTATTTTTTTCACACTTTGGATTACATTATCGATGTTTTCATACGGATCCCTAATATTTTTGAAAATATACTATAGCCTATGTTCATCAGGGATAATGTAGGATTCTAATGGTGAAAGAATTTTTCAAATCGGTCCAGTAGTTGAATATTTTTTGTAAAGGCGGTATGTCGATATCTAATAGTTTGGTTAGGCTCTTGTGTTTTCTTATCAGGGTCACCAGGTACTCCAGATCTTCGATTATTCTAGTTTTTATGGTTTTCCCTTTATGTGGCCATTAAACCCTTACTCTGTACCAAATTTCAGCTCTCTGAGTTTATGGGAAGTACTAGTTCTATTCTGATGATCATGAGTGAGTGAGTGAGTGAGTGAGTGAGTGAGTGTCTGTCTAAAATGCGAAACTTTGCTTTCGCTTAACTTCGTAACTAAATGACCTACAGACTTGAAATTTTGGATTTTAAGTATGTGATTATGGCTTACTGGATGACGAAAATTTCAGCGTTCTGGTCTTATCCAGAGGTTCTCAAATAGGGGCCTGAAAATGCGGCGAAATGGTTCCAGTAAAGGATGGTACGGCAGTGTTTGCTTCGCGCTCGACTTGGCGGGGGCACTGCCGTGCCCCCAAACCAAGTCTCGCAACGCAACTCAGTTCTTCTACCGTAAAAAGTTGTGAGATCCATGTAATACCAAGTCGGATAATTTATTCAGTCCCTACTTTAAGGGTCCTTCTGTCTTAAGTTATTACGTAAAGGTTAGCTAATTACGTAATAACATAAATCATTGCTTGACTTGGCGGGGGCACTGCAGTGCCCCCAGATCTGCACAGAATATTCGTGTCAAGTGGATATAAACAACAATTTTAGATTTGTTTATATTATGCTATTTCAATCAGTGTAAATAACCGTAATGAATGATAATTGCGAGGGTAAACACACATTTTCTCATTGATGACCTAATCAAGCTAATGCGTGTTTCCACTACCCCCATAACAAATAGGCATTATAATCATAGGTACTTACTTACCATCGCGATTTTTAGTCGAGAGTATGTTTTCACTCACCTCATGCTGAATATAGGCCAAATATAGGCCTAATGCCTAATAGGCTAATAGGATTTTCCAGGAGTAATCACTCTAATATTATATTTCGATGGAATTTGGTATACAGAATGGTTACCTGGATTAAACTAGGATACTTTTTATCCAGAAAACAATCAGAAGGTATTGAAATGGGACGAAAAAGTTTGTATGAAAAACCAATGGGAACTGACGTTATCAACTGAACTGTTTTAGCAGTAGTGGGATTACTTTTGGTCCGGGTACCGTAGTGAAAGCCTTTTTCAAATAAATCGGTTCAGTGCAAGTCGGGCTCGCAAAATCATTATTCTGTACCAAATACGCCATATCTACACTCGTACCATAGGTTGCACATGTACCTATAATGACAAGTTGTGGCATCGAGTAATGATTTCGTTAAACTATGTTAGTTATCGGATATCGATTAAATTGATTATTATTATTAAGCAAAGGTTTTACAAACATGATGCGGTACAATACATCAGAAACTGACGAAAGTCCAGAAAAAGTGACATACAAAATTTAATAGAAACAACCCTCAAATAATACTTTTCCATACAATTGGATTTTCGTCTATAAAAACGTTCGGTACAATTTAGTGGCACGAATAGATGAAAAACGAATCAAATTACATCGCGAGTCACAATTTGCAATTTTGTAAAATAAGGTTTCGCCGGAAATGCTACGAGTCGTATAGTAATCGAAATCTTACACGCGAGCTTACTGCTGTGGATGTCGCGAGCCCTGAATGTATGTACCCTACCTGTTTACTGAAAAGATTTTTGAAAAACCTTGTTTATATACCTGGTTTTTTGTTAATGTATTTTTTTCTGTTATATATCTTTTGCTGCAGCTTAGAAGCCAGACTCCTCGGGACTATGAGATGGCTAAACGTTAGTAATATACTCCTAAAATATTCAAGGTAACTTGAGTTCTGCAATAATTTTCGTGTAACACCTATCTTATACTTATTTAGGACCATAAATATAATTTGTTATCTCTGATTTGATAGGGCTTTTATGGTCAATAAAATTACCGCATACTTGAAGTCGGTTTTTAATGTTTAAAATGAATTTATTTGATAGCTGTTATTATAAGGAATGCTGTAAGCTGTAATGAAGATTGTAGGGACATTTTTGCTACTTTTGGTTACGTAGAGAACCCTAATATTTATAAAGATAAAATAGCCTATGTTACTCTCTGATAATGTAGCTTTAGATAAGTGAATGAACTTTTAAAACCGGATCTGCATTTTTTGTTTATCCGGTAGAAACAAAAATGCAAATTTTATCTCTTTATAATAGTAGTGTATTAACTTTTCTTGTACTGAGTAGTTCAATTTGCAAAGGTTTATCTTATAACTCATTACCGCAGCGGCGTAGATAAATAATCAATCGGGATTTCAAAGGAAAACCCGTATAACTTTAGACTTCTATACCCCAAAGTTTGGCAATACAATCATGAAGGGAGAGAAAGAACGAAAAACCTTTAGGAATTCAGCGTTGCGTATTCATATAAATCCCCCTAGAGGTTTTCTCGTAATTATTTGTTTCTTCCTTAGGATCGCTTCCAATCTCGATGAATGAATTTCCCTAGCTTACATTAAAATACATTTGAAATCAGCAAGCTCAACTTGAGTAACCAAAGACAACGTTTATTTCTATAGAAGAGTAGACATTTTACATGTTTGTTCCTGGAATTCTACATGAATGATGAATGATGAGATAAGGACTTTTAATAATAACTTTTCTCGAAGAGTTTCGATTCTATAGGTATAGATTATACACTTGTTAGTACAGATATAGGTATAGATTAATTTCTCAATGCATGTTTTTTTTTGATTTATCCGAATTTTTAAATTTTTTTGTTTTTTTTTTTCGTATCAGCCAAATCGACCAATTTGTATAAAGGTAAATTTTTATATTAAGGCCTTTAGTAACCGGTAGCCGTAGTCGTAGCTGGTGTTGGGTTCAACAGTCAAAATCCCATTTAGTCGTCTTACACAATAGGATTTTATAGCAGAAGCCGATTAAAAGAAATAGGACTGCTGGTCCCCACTGTCGACGTTTTAAGCACGTGTTAGAGCGAAACAGAATTTGATCATATATCGGTGAAATCATTATAAAAACCTTTTTATTAACACATAAAACGCGTTACACCCCATAAATAGTATTGAAAAACCTTTATGGCCGTAATGCTTCATCTTTTATTGTGTGTCATAAATAAACCTTTGGACCTTACTGTACCTAATCCTTAATGTATACGTACTATGGAATATAGATAGAAGTACTCTAGAAACCGCAGCGAAGAGCAAAGCTCTGCACACATCCGCGCAAGATTGCTGGCTGGGAAATGGTTCACCAATTTCAGGGTAATTTATTTATTTTGGGTACTTTAGAGCGCCAAACAACTACAATGCATAACAGGGATTAGTGTGCGTAGATTACTCGGATAAATGGCAATAATCGTGCCAAAGTTACATCGTTTTGACTATAATGTTAAACGGCCGCCATTACTCTTGACCATTTCAAACGTCAATATCTCGGGACACCTGCTTGTACAATTCCTGATTTTTGGAGTACAATTCGTATAAAAACATAGAATTGTAACTGCGTTTAAATTAACCCTTAACCTTAACCAAGGTGGGTCCGCATGGGTAGTAGCACACCAATCGTCGATGTTCGTACTTTAACATCACTAAAAATAATCGACGATCTGAATTTTACAACGAAACAAAAACCACAATTTAGTTTATCGGTATGCAGAGTTACTGTAGATCCCCTGAACTACAAGTTTCAATTGCAAGGAATAGGCGCAGCTTCACCTAGCTACTAAGACATTTCAAATATGAAATTGTATAAAAATTGATGCTGGCAATTTTTTTGTTCGATGTAGGTACTCGTCTAAATAGTAAATTGAATTGAATAATGATTTTGTATTGTAACAACAACAGTCAAGTGATATCATAGTCATTTACTTATTTAATTGTGTGCAGATATTAATAATTGTACTGGTCTGTTAGCCCGTCTCGCACTTTATTGACCGATCTTATTAATAATTCCATTGATATCAGCAGATATCAAACGCAGCTGGAATAAATGGGTTTGTTTGAAATCATCGGCACAAACACTGCTGTGTTCTATTCTTCTATTATAAATGCCATTAATTGAATATCTTGTCAAGTCGGTTGCTCTATATATAGGTAGGAATAGAAACTATTATAATTACCCAGACATTGCTACTTGAAGGTATTTTGATCATTTCTACTTGAATAGAGATATAAATACTCGTAGTAACAGACATCAGGCGTATCTATTTCAAAGCGAGCTTTCCAAAAAGACAATCGCCTAAAGCTCCATGTATTGTTTACGCTCTGGTAGGTAGGTACTTTAACTTGGATAATATAATCCCAGATCCACTTATCGCCTTATAAAAGCTTAGCTATCGATTTTCTTTGGATCATTGATGCAATAATGTTTGATGTAAAACACTTATCATAGTATACAGATAATAATAAAACAATTATATAGGGCCTTTATAACGACAGGATAGTGATAGTACCTTATTACAACTCAGGCAGAAGAAGATTATCGTCTTTGGTAACACCTACCACGACCGACCACGAACGGTGCTCACGAAGATTGTTCAGTAGATTTATTTCGGCAGACGGTGTCCTGTCGTAAATTTCTATTAGGTATGAAGCATCAAAATTTTCAAATTTGACAATTCAAGCACAAAAAAAGCGGCTAAGCTATTCTCAAGTGATGATCTTTCATATATCGGGCAATTGTTTTTTATTTATAAAGAACATAGTGACAGGGTGTGACTATTCACAGGTGCTGTACACCAGGATTGCTATAGGTCTATGGCAAAGCTCCCACACTCTCCAGAGCATGGGTCGGGTGCAATGCTGCGGCGCGCAATGCCCTCGACCAGAGAAACCAGCGGCCCCGCAGTTCGACGGCCAGAAGACTTTCATTGGCACAACAGAAGAACAGGTAGAGTTTATATTTACAATCAAATTAAAGATTTTTTTCTAAATTTCATAAAGTTTGATGCCTCTTTCATATTAGAACTGGAAAAACATGATTAGGTAAACGTTACGTGGTTCGTATAAACAAAATCCGTGTGTGAACTTGCGATGGTCGAGTCATCGCGTTCGATTTGGCAACAATCTTAACGAATCAAAGAGCGTTAAATATTTTTACTGCATAAGCAGTAACACCTGGTATACAGGATGTAATCAGTCTATAAAGAAACTGTTTTGGTCATCTTTTCATCAGAGCGTGAATCAAGTCAGACAATAGCTATTTTATAAACTTGCAGCTACAAATATGTTTTATATACCATCAGTAATCTTTTTTAGGGATGACCTTATCAAATACGACAGAGACATCGCACCTTTACACTTGACAGCATCAACGTTTATTTACAGAAAATGTTGTCAACACCTACTCCCGTCAAAGCTAAGCCAATCCGAAAGGAGAAGGAGTCACGCAACTGCCACCACCTGAGCCACCTGTCGCGCAACGTACTGCGCGCGCGGCGCGGCGTCGTGCGCATGCTCATAGTGGTCGTGCTCACCTTCGCGATCTGCAACCTGCCCTTCCACGCGCGCAAGATGTGGCAGTACTGGTCCAGCGGCTACGAAGGCTCCAGCGACTTCAGCACGTTGCTCACGCCGCTCACCTTCCTCATCACATACTTCAACTCCGGCATAAACCCGCTGCTCTACGCCTTCCTATCTAAAAACTTCAGAAAGGGCATGAAGGAGCTCCTTTTTTGCACTTGCCACGGTAAAAGAAAGGGTGATAACCTCATAGTGCTGAACCCGGTGGGTGGAGTGGGACTCCGACGCAGCTCTACTCGTTCCACGCGTGCCAACTGCAGCACGGTTACGATGGCACCAAACGGGGACTCATGAAATTTGCGTCGCCGTCGTATTCTTTACAAGGTGGAGAATATCGACATTTCCTGATTAACGGAGAGCACTGACGAGGTGACCGACAGCAGCGGGTTGTACACTGTCTCTACCATTTCTAAAAAGGACTTGTACGACTAGGCCACTTGGAGTCGGTGCTCGTTGAAGTTCGGTTCTCGAAAAAAGTGTGATGAACGTTTCTAACGATCTCTTACGTGAACTGGTTTCGAAATTGCCTTGGCAGCTGGACTCTATAAAAAAAACATTGCGAGCTTAAACGTTGAGTAAATATTGTTGTGATTGTTTGTGTTATAGCATCGTAGGTAAACTTGGCGGTGCATCCAAGTTCTACTTGAAACAAAATTAATAGAATTAAGTACAGTAGACATCAGATCTCCAGGTGCATAGACCATTGAATATATCTAAAGGGAATAGTTAAAGTGACGTACCCATTCATTACATTTATGATTACTTTTTGTGCAAATATTAAAATATTCAGCAGCTAGTGACAAACTAGCATGGCAACTACTTACGGTGCTACGGTAACTAGGTACGTACGGTTTCATCGATCTCCTATTTATTTTTTATTTTCTATACAAGGTTTAGAGCACGTTTTATCAAGTTTATTAATTAAAAAAGACATATAAAATCTAAAATATCATTAACTTTGGTCTAGCTTAGGTAGGTACTTGTTTATCTTATCTGATTGGAATGTAAAAAAATATTTTTTTGTAAAATATCAGGTATTTCTTATGTAGGAACATTCGTTTTTAACTATTATACAGGTCGTCGTAAAAAATTGTGTCAAACGGAATTCCGAGGTAGTCGAATAATCCATATTAAAAAAAAAACAAGCAAAATATTTTTTTTTAAACAATTCTTGAAAATATAACCAAAAATAAAGAATATACTTACTTAAAACATTTTTTTTACCATACGCAATACATCTCTGGTAACATTTGTTTAGGATCACTAGTCGGCTTATTTAGAAAAAAATCATCAAAATCTCAAAACCTACCAAAAATTGGGAACATAATCGTGTGAAGGAGTGATTCGGCTATGGACTTAACACCATTTTTTGGGACACCTATAAGTAGGTACTGAAAGATTTAAATTCAAAAAGGTCTAGGTGTATCTTTCCTAAAAAGCTCTTCGTGTTTTTATATAATTCCACTGTTAGAGCAGTCATCGGTACAAACATTGCATGTTATTTAAATAGGTAGGTACTAAAAACTGTTCGTCTGTTTTGACTTACCTGCTGACTGACCCATAGGTAATCCACGCAGGTAAGTAGGTAGGTACTTTAATCATAATACGTAAGTCCTAGAAACCTGTGGCGTATTTTATCATTCTTTTATGGCGGAAAGGAAGATAAATAGTGCATATAACTTAAACTCTAAGAAGTATAACTTAAACCCTGCGAAGGTATAGGGGTATAAGATTGTGAATAAATAAATAGTCAATAAAAGGCACGGACGAAACCGCAGGAGTTCTGCTAGTTTTGTACAAAGCTTTTCGGTGGGTTGCGAATCTTTGTTGTCACAGCAACAGAAGCGGCTTACGTTAGGATGATCTTAGGAAAGCAACTTATGTGAATAAATGTCAATAGGCTAAACTTCTTGGATGTCAAAGTACCTGGCATATTTATAAGTATCACAATACAGAGTACTTAGGGCCCTGTATGTCGACGATTGCACTCTTTCGAAACGAAAAAAGAAATACTTCTGAACAAGCCACATCTCCTATTTTATTATCCTATGTATAATGTGAATAAAGATGTACCCATCTTTAATCACTTCGATAAATAATCTTACCGACCGCTGCAATGACGACAAACACACGTCGGCGCGTGGTCCGCCTTTGCTTTTCGAATAAATTAATGATATAAATTATGTATAATTACTTATCAAAAATCTATTCTAATAGAAATCTAGACCTCCATATTACCTATCTTTAACAATAAATCACAAGTTGATCTTAATAGTAGGTATCAAAATATTTCGATCATAAATTCTAAAACGTATCATTTTGAAATAATATCTTTATCGTGAAAAGTTTCTGCTATTATGTTTTCAGCTTAATAGAAATCTAGGAACCTGAAGTAATATATTTATAAAAATAGGAGATGTGGCGTTTCGAAAAAGAGCAATCGTCGACATACAGCCCCTTAATAGGTAATTAGAGATGGAGCTTACTGCTCTATCTTAAATTACCTGTTGATGTTTTAGGAAAAGGTTGTAAGGAGAAAATCCCTAACCTTTTAATATTATTACTTCTATATACCATTTACATATTTGAAATAAATGGTAACTAGTTCAGGGTCAGTTCCGACTGATAGTGATCTAGATAAGTTGAGCTACCGTTAAACTGTTTGCAATGGTGTTTAGGTAGCTCAACTGTTTATTGTGTAGGTACTTTGTAAATATTGTGTATAATATGAATTATTATGTCAGATGTAAAGCTCAGGTAGTCTGCAAGAAAAACAACGATTTCACTAATTTTGTTATGATGATAATCGATCCTATTTCGTATATCGCCAACTATGTAGATATCATGAGTGTATTACGAATGCGTAGTTCTCAAATTACTGATCCATTATGAGAAGGGTTAGCTATGTATTGAAAATAATATTATCCAAATCGATAGAAGCCAAGTAAATTCTTTGGAAATATGTTTGTAAACCACGATACTATTAAGCAATTGCTATTTGGATAATGTGAAGAACTGTCAAACGTTTCAATGCTATGCTCCATGGAGATAAAATAAGAATAAAAGGATGGCTTCAAGCCAACTTAAATGAGTTGTACCAATTGCTTTCCTTCTAATGTATTCGATGTGTTAGAATAACAATATATTTTCATCACAGTCGTCATTTTCCTGTTCCGTACCAGGATGTTAACTGCTATATAATGCATATTTGTATTAAAAATGATAACGAACTGAAGTTATTCCATTCCTCACAAAAAAATAAAAAACATTTGGACCGGCTTGCACAACAATCACGAAAGGTATTTCGCGTCTAATTTTATTTAAATTTGACGAACCTATTTGTATAACTTGACAACTTCCTAAATGTGTTGAGCGTGCTAAACATTTTTTAATAATTGTTGTACAATCCGCTCATAGTCTGATTATTATGATTGTAGAAGGTCTTTGATGCAATCGGTTCATTTTGCCTATATGATCTAGATAAATCGGTATCATCTTATTGGCTGTAAATATTCTTCTTTGTAAAAGTCTAGGTTGAAAATGGTTGGAATTTGTGGAATTTACACTTTAAGACATTCTTTATACCGGTCTTTGTGAACCCAACCCCTGAGGGATTACGCTTAATATACTGGTGATTTTTTGCTTATATGGGGCAGAGTCTAGGTACATGGATAAGCCAGAAAAAGTGATAAAAACGCATCAAATGTATCTTAAAATGTAAATTAAAAATTAAAAAAATAACTTTTTTTAAGTACGTTATGATGATTATCTTGGTCAGGTATATAAAGTAAATTACATAAAAATTATCCGTTTATGTTAAATATTTTTCTATTCGGAGGTAAAACTAGTAGTTGTTTCTAAAAGCCATTTCCGTATGATGATAATCTATATAAAAGTAAATTACATAAAAATTATCCGTTTATGTTAAATATTTTTCTATTCGGAGCTAAAACTAGTAGTTCTTTCTAAAAGCCATTTCCGTATGATAATAATCTATCTAGTAAAGTTTTACCAGTTGTCTTTCTGTCTTTATTTGGATAAATAAAACCCTATAGTTATTTATGCTTTAAATTCAAAGTAGCTGTTGCAAAATATTGAGTAAAACGCGATCGAAATGGCAAAACAAATTAAAACCTAACTTTATATGGGCATATCAATTGTTAATAACTGTTTAAAAAAATGACCTAATATTATTTAAACACCTCAAATGACGAACAAAAACACCAAAACGTATAGTATAAAAAAGCTATACTGGTTTGCTGACATAATGTATTATCGCCTATTACAAAAAGTCGCTTAGCTTTAATTAATATTCTCTCACACAATTCCCCCAACTGTCCCCATCTCTCTATTTTCTTATACATCCCTGCATAATCTAAGTATCCTAATCGGTTTCTTTGAAGGCTTAATTATTCCCATTAGGTAGGTAGGTACATCAGAACCAGATTACCGTTTGGTCCAACCTGACTGTTACGTCTAATTTAATACTTTCTCTTTTCAATGAACTTGTTATTTTTTGATGTTACCTACCTACTTGTTTTTTTTTTATTTTGAATTTACTATTTTGTGTATTGGTAGTAATTATCGATGTTTTTAACAATATTGTAAGAGATCTATACCCTGTACCTAGATATAATTGGTGGGTTAACACTACTGATAAAGTAGGTATCTTTGTTTTAGATATTAAGCTGTTGATCTTTAAGATAAATAAAAATAAAATAAATTAAATACCTATTTTAATTAGTTTGTGTACCTGTAGGTAGGTACATTAATTCAATATGTAATAAATATCTAATCCCATGTTTGTGACATACTATTTAATTAAGTATAAATTGTTTACAAATTTATTAGTATTATCATAGGTATTATCGTACCTCGTCATCGAAAAATGTTTAATAATTATTCTCGTTGTCACGGTTGTTAAGATACGAGTAAGTATGTAAATAAATGTCATTGAATTAATAACAATATTACATTTTTTTAAAGCCATACTAAATTAATTATGTAGTGTTCAAATTGTGTTCCATTTTCAAATTAATTTTGATTTATTTTTTGAATTACATATAGGTAGGTAAGTTGGAAATAATTTTACTTTGTAGAACATACTAGTCAAACTAGACAAATGTAGATCTTATTTTTCCTAATTCTCATTTTACTAAAATTTTTCATGTTAAAATCTTACTTACGTAATAATTTATCTAAATGACACATTTTTGGGACATTTTTACTCAAATATTCCTTAACTCTTCAACCAGTTACTCAAATCCACTGATACTTTCAAAAATTCGTTGTTTCGAGTTTTCGAGTTCGTTGTTAAATTCGATACTAACGATTTACAGGACTATTTCTCTTCACGGAGTAAATAAATTGCCCTCTAACTTGGTAGAGAATAGATTGTATCCATAAACACGAGACAAATCTTTGGGTCGTCAATCCTATTTGACTACCGTGATAAATAACTGTTGCTAGCTTAAGGCGAGTCACGAACCAGCAATCGATTTAGATACAAATACAGATACTATTGGATTTGGCTTCAACCTAAGTACTAAAATAATGTTATAGTAAAGGTAAAATATACCTTTATTGATATAACTACCAACAAAGGGTACTGAACTACCCGAATTCCCCGTAGGTATATTTAATTAAAATTGATATAATACCTAAGTCACTCTCGCTACGGACGGCGTATTAATAGGCCTACCTGGTATTTACCTACCTAACAACTCGTAAAAATGTAGGAAAAAATAAAAATAGTAGATCATTAAGTATTTAAGTCATTCTACTCGTACAAGGTATCGAAATTGACCTACACAACGAAAACTCAAAAATGAAATATCTACACTAATTTTATAATTATAAAAAGGAAAATATTTGTACCGTTGTATTTTTGTTCGTAATATAAATAAACTAAAAACTACTGGACCAATCTTACAAATTCTATCACCAATCAAAATTGACATTATCAACTATTATGCTATTATATTCTTTAAAAAAATTAGAGATTCCCACGAAAAATGCAATAATGTATGTAAAAAATTCTTCATTAGTAGCTACATCCATGCGAAGCCGAACCTTGAACTTGTGCTATTTAATAGCTGTGTTTCATCTTTATGACATCTGGTAATGTATAGGCATAACTTCGAAGGCGACTGTACTACAAAAGTAAACATAACAAGGGGTTATTTACTCTTCTGTAACATCCGTAAATACCTACATACAAAGCTTAATTAACACGTTACTCGATGCGCGGCTTTCCAAGGTTTTGTGGTTGAGTGAGAGGTCCTGTAATCAAACATAACATAATCACACCGGTAGGTATTAGGTATTGGTGGCAATTCTGATGTTACCTCATCCGACTAAAATTTCGAAAAATACGATGATTCTATTATGTTTATGTCATTAGCTAAATTAACGTAACTTCTGAATGACAGTTCCAAAATTAGGATTTGGATAGGATTTTTCATACTGTTATTCAGAAAATTCAACATGTAAATTTATGTTGAATAATATGACAAATCAAATGAAATGATAAAAAATTTCCTTAGTTTATACGCACAACACTCAAGTGATGTTTATGAAACAACAGTCAGACAGTTTTTGTCTGTAGTAACAGACATTACGAGAAGGTAAATAACATTTATCCAATGAAATATTTGAACCTCATATTGCTACTAAAAAATAATTTATTTCATGCAGCAGAGCAGTCTAGAAAATATAAATCAATCTTCAGTCGGTCAAGTAAAAAGGAAGATTTATGTTTAGACGAGATTTGAATACAATTGTGAACTCTGTATGTATCCTTCCTTCACATTATAAGGTTGATTTATATGTTTTGAAAATACAACAAATAGTTAAAGCATTATCACTACTAAAGAAAAACAATATACCTAGATCAAATAAATCATAAACAAAGCTACATTTTCTTTTATAATAAAACTGTAAAGGTCAAAAGTTTGTATAGCTATTAGATGTAATACGGTTTGGGAAAGGTATCGTAGGTACGTACTAAAGAAAGAAACTTCAATAAAACATTTATCTGTTTGCAAATCAAACTTCCTGTCTTTCTGTATAAACAACCAGACCATTTTTGCTGCGTTCTAGCGTAATCTTCAAATTCTTAAAAGCAGCGATTAGCTTGCCATCTATCACGTATGGAATGATAACTACTGAAAAATGTGAACATGTGCTAATGTTATGTTTGGACTCGCCTCTGACCATTCCCTTTGGGCATCTTCGAGGTACTGAGCACCTGGAGATCTACAAAGTTAATTTATTTTAAAATAGGCAATTCACAACAAAAGCACCGTATTGCCGATTATTCCTAACAAAACATCTTATTTCACTTCGAAATAGAGAGCGAACAAAGTAGTCTGCGTACTTGGGAATTACAGTCGTGATCCTATTTCTATTTCAAGTTTTAATCTCGCTTACAGGTAAACTGTCCAGAATAGATTCATGTTTCCTTTTGCGTCAGCTAAACTGACAGACAGGTATGGTAATTTCACTGAAAAGTACCGACCCTTCAAACTGTAACACAACAACGCTGCCAGCAGAAATAGGTGGTAGGCTACCCCGCACGAATCCTTTCACAAAGAGCTCTACTATCAATTTCATTATTTATTCACTTCTATTTTCTTCAATCTTCAAAGTAAATAAGGAAATATAGATTTCAAGATTTTTCAAAGCAAACCCTGAGGGTGCAGCGCGCTGTAAAAGTTTCCGGGATTAAATTGAAACTCGGACAAAATAAAATTAATCCAAAGTAAGTCCTAACGTTCAAAGTAAGTAAACGAATTATGTTAATTTCGTAAATTTTTCTTGCGTGGCGCAATATAAGGATAATTATGAAAAAAACTTAATTATTTTATTAATAATTTTGTCCCAAATATGAATTTAATTTCGGATGTTTACTTGAAAAAGTGATAAGAAGTCAGGACTAGTCATCTAGTCAAGGACAACAAGGAAGGACGGACGGACGGACGGATATGGCGAAACTATAAGGGTTTCTTGTACTTGTCTTGACTACGCAACCCTAAAAACGAATAGGTAGGTATATCGTCTCTTGACTTTTCAATTGGTCGAAACGAAACATATTCGTCTGTTTTCTTTGTAGTTTTTAAAACGTTATTATTGTGTATACATACTTAATATATATTTATGTCGGTATTACCTTTGTATGTCGGTATCTGATAAGTTGTTCGTAAACTGCCGCTTAATTATTGCGATGAAAAGCGCTTTGTGCCAGCATGGATAATTGGTTTATCAGGCGAGCTTCACAAAGTTAATAAGCGTGCAGAACTTAAGTCCACTGTCCGGCTAACGAGTCTGAAACTGATGAAAACTCTGCATGTATTACAAATTTATTTTGGACCTATTAATATAAAGCTTGCTTGCTAAATGCAATTAACGACGAAGACATGCGGCGTGCGGCTGAGGGAATACCTAAATGATGACTTCGGCCTCGAAAACTGACAGGTTTACTACTTGGGTATGACAGTCATGAGCATCTCTCACACAAAGGTGTTTAATTAAAGACGAAATTATTTCCAACAAATCATAGTTTCACCATATCCGTAACCTAACTTCACTACACAAGTTACAAACTATCACAGAACAGACAAAATATTGTAGAGAGAGGAATCTAATGGCTGTAATTCGTTTGGTGTAAGCGACGATTACACTGTCCAGCGATGTTCAGAATTGCTATTACGATAAATCTATAATGCTTTTTCAATTCATTTCCCGTTCGGTTAACAAATAATTCGACAGCATTCTATCCAAAAATATTAGGTAGGTACCTACACTATGAAAGTAACTAAAATAGGTAAGCCTAGCTGTAGCTTCATCAGTCTGCCGCCTTATCGAATGGACATAGTCTTTACTATAACATAGACATAGTATGGACAAGTTAACCAGCAGGAGGTCTCCAGTGCAAGTTTGCATCAATATTAGGTTCCATGAACGAAGTAATCAACAAGAGTACCTACCTAGGTTAAACTGCTCCACATTTACTCCACCTACATAGCAAGGTACCGTACCTTACCTACCTCCTACATAAGATAATTTATTGAATGGTTGTTAGTAGGTAAGTACCAAAGCAAACAATAATAATGTGTTGGAACTTGGAACTGTTTTTTTGCTTCCTGTAGATATACCTAGGTTACGTAGGTACTTTATAACCAACCTACTCAAAATTGTCTTAGACTTATAGTCCCATGAAGGGAATTCATTTTGTTAAATCTTGCGTAACAGTTCAGTAAGTCAGCTGATTCGAGTTGTGTCGAGTAGATAAACTTCTATAGGTACCTCGAATACCTTGAACGCCACGGCTGAGAGGATACAATAAATTACGAAGTCATCGTCACACAAAATCGCAGCCGATCCGAACCCACTCAAACCATTTACGCTCCATTGCATCTACGAGTGTATTTATCAGAGATTGATCATCGCCGTAAAAGAAAAATAAGAAAAAATAAATTGCCATATTTATTTAGATTTACCTAAATAACGGTAAATCTCTTAGCATTCATAGGTCTCAAGACACTCAGATGAAGACTAAAGTTGTCAGACACATTCAAAGTGATCAAACATTACTTTAATAGACTCTGATGCCCACTTTTTTCATATCTACGAATCATAGGTTGCAAGCACGTTGCCGTGAGAACTGAGAATACTAACTAGTTTCCGTAAGATATTTTTCCTTCACGGTTAGCACATGTTAAATGCAACCTCAATTTTGTTCAGAAAAAACTTAGTTAAGTAACATTTTCATAGAGTTTTTAAGGTAGGTCTCAGTTTCGATAAGATTTGTAAATATTTTCACAACATGGTGTACAACAACAACTCCTTGAGTTTGTGTAATGTTCCTACGTTCATGCGAGTAGTATAATAAGCCTACGAATAAGCTCAGGCGTTGACTAGGCTCATAAAAACATTACACGTGCACGTTATTTTAATATTCTGGTTAGGCTCATATTAGGTACCTACCTATGTTTAAGGACTGCAGGTTGGTATGTACTTCTATTTTAACATCACACCCGTAGGTACCTCATATACCTAATACCCTTATTACCTACTATAAAAACATTGTGTTGTGTGGAGTTTCCCCGATGACGGGGCGGAGGCCGCTGCGCATGGCGGCGGCTGTGATGGAAGTCTTATTGAGAAATAAATAATCGGCGTAATCAACGTGGATAAAGAAAATACGAGTACAATATATAAATACTGGCGGACTTCACACACAGCGCCATCTAGCCCCAAATTAAGCAAAGCTTGTACTATGGGAACCAGATAACTGATAGAATACTTATTAAGAGGGGGCTATTAGCTAGAAAAAAATCGGATTTCACCCGCGCCCTTGCGTCCCCCGAATCGCGTAGTACCACGAGCTGCCGCCGGCCGCCACGGCGCGCCGCGGCCCGCTCGCGCTGTACGCGGCTCTACCACAAAATAAATAAAGTAGCTTGACGCACTATTTGTAGGTACCTAATAAATATTCTGTTGACCATATTTATATTAGTACACCTATTTGTCTGTTTATCTGCCTACAACGAAAACAGAGAAAATGTATACCTAAATAAAATTGTATTATTACCACAGAATACTAAAGGACCATAAAAAGTTATAATACTAATAAAATAAATAGGATCACAACTGTAATCCCAAAGAACGGTATTCAAACTCTCAGATCTCAAGACGCTTAGATCCTTGAAGATGTCTAAAAGGGGTAGTCAGAGACACGTCCAAACATTAAATTTGGCACGATACCCATATTTTGCAGTATTTAGCATTCAATACGTCACAGGTTGCAAGCCTATCGCCGCTTATAAGAATACCTACTAAATGGTTTCCGCACGATGTTTTCCTTCACCGTTTTGAGTAGGTACTCTAGGTACGTGTATGCGCTATAACTTTTTCGAACAGTTGAACAATTAATTGATGCACGGCCTAGATTCGAACTCACTACCTTCCGATGAAAATTCGAGGCACCTCCCACTCGACCAACATGGCCAACTATAAATTTATCAAAATCAAAATTTTCGAACAAACAATAATTACCTTACTGTTTTATAAATGTTTCATCGAATATTTATTTGGCAGTTTCACCATTTACCCTTTATCAAAATAGCACATAATGCTCAAAAACGGTAATATCCGAACTTATTATTTTGATGAATAGCATATTATTTTATGTACTATTCGAATAAAAAAAACCATTGGCCACTCACGATCTTCAGATGGAAAGTTGAGGTACCTTTCACTCCGCCAACACAGCCAACTACAAATTTACCAAAATCAAATTTTCGAACAAACAATCATTTTATTATTCTGCTGTTGCTTGGCCGATAAATATTTCATCGAATATTTATTTGGCAGTTTCACTATTTACCCTATATCAAAATAGCACATAATGCTCAAAAACGGTAATATCCAAACTTATTATTTTAATGAATAGCATATTATGTACCTACTATTCGAATAAATAAAAATCATTGGCCACTACTCACAACCTTCAGATGGGAAGTCGAGGTACCTCTCACTCCGCCAACACAGCCAACTCAAATTTACCAAAATCAAAATTTTCGAACAAACAATAATTTTATTATTCTGCTGTTGCTTGGCCGATAAATATTTCATTGAATATTTTATTTGGCAGTTTCACCATTTACCCTATATCAAAATAGCACATAATGCTCAAAAACGGTAATATCCGAACTTATTATTTTGACAAAAACCATATTATGTACTATTCGAATAAAAAAAACCATTGGCCACTCACAACCTTCAGATGGAAAGTCGAGGTACCTCTCACTCCGCCAACACAGCCAACTTCAAATTTACCAATATCAAAATTTTCTAACAAACAATAATTTTATTATTCTGCTGTTGCTTGGCCAATAAATATTTCATCGAATATTTTTTTGGCAGTTCAACCATTTGCCCTATATGAATATAACACTTATATGCTCAAAAACGGTATGCAATATCCGAAATAAATAAATCAAAATCGTGAGAAAGGACTTTTCGATATTCGAATGAAGAAATACAAAAAAAACTTAAATATGCGTTTCTTTAATTGTATCGAAAAGCATAAATATTAAATGTCAAGTAATTATGAAAATGATAATTTATTTTTCATACAAACTTTAGCACCCCTTTCATAATGCAGTTCCCAGTTTTAGGGACCAGTGGCTTGACTGTGCGGTGCGTTGATATTCAGTCAGTCAGTCAGTCAGTAACGTAAGAGTTTTATAAAAGGTGGTGAGGTTCAATTATTGAAAACCCGTGCCTGATTTTTTTTTATTAGTTATAGCGTCGTCGTTATATAGATAGTTATAATCACGACAGTAACTGTTTATAATCATAGTTTTCCCTTACCTTCTACTAGTTTGAATCAATTGGGATTCATTTTCATTTGTTTTCTTCTTTGATCTAACAATAAACCAGTAATATGATATTTGTGAATTTTTAATTGTCTAATAAAATAACTTTTGTACCAATTGTAATGAATATTTTCGACGAAATGAAAATCCTACAAAATTATTTTCGGTCAAACGTGAAAATAATCACAACTATGTGAAATAATCACAACTGTAATTTGTTATGAAAGTTTTCTCTTACCTTTCATTTGTTTCGAAATCGAGGATCGATAGGTATTCATTTTCATATATTTTCTACTTTGATCTAAAAATAAACACAATATCGACCGAGAGGATGCTTTATAAACAAGTAGGTAGGTACAATATAATCTTGGTAGGTACGCTCGTTTTCTAAAATTTTGCATAGCTAATAATTAGTGATCGGACATTTGGGTGCATATTTACCTAAAGTTCATTTTAGTCTATTACCGGCAAAAGCTAAGAAAGTATGAAAGCGGCTTCAAATTTGTAATTTATGTATATTTTTCTGTCTCACTCACTCACAGTAACTTCACACTCGTTTGGATATACATAAGCTGTTTGTCCGGTCGCTAACTACCCATTTCAATAAAATAATACTATTTCTACAAAGCGCCATCTATATTAGCCAATAAATAACTTGAGGTAAGTAAATCCAATTATTACAGTTTTTGCATACTAATTACAAACTAGTAACTACTATCCATTGATCCCGGAAACGCGGGATTTTTTTAAAGAAGTGCTCTCCATACTAGTATAGCCAATCCGCAAAGTTTAGATAAATAAACATCAGAATATCCGACCACTAGCAATAATATCAGTAGAAACTCCCGCGACTTTGTTCGCGTGAAGTTATAATCTAGCAAGCTTCGCTGCACTGCACCGCTGGTTGTATTTGGAGAATTTATTTCTTAGTGCGTAAGGTAGGTAGGTACCTACCTACCTACTAAAAAGGAATAAACCCTCAAAATTTAAAGTTTTTGGAATCAGTCGCTTAGACTGCGCGGTGCGTTGATATGTCAGTCAGTCAGTCAGTAGGTAACGTAAGAGTTATATATAAGTACTAGCAGACCCGCGATTGACGAAAGACGAAGTTCTGACAAAACAGTTCAGAAATGCGTTGCTATGACAACTAAATGTTTTCAGTCTGAGATGATTTAGATGAAGCCGTGTTGGCCGAGTGGGAGGTACCTACCTCGACTTTTTCGGTCGTGGGTTCGAACCCCGGCGTGCATCAATGGATTTTCTCTGTTGGTGAAGGATAAGCTCTGAACATCAGTCGTATTTAAAGAATACCTACCTTTTTCATAGTACCTACTCACCTACCTAATATTATAGAATGTATGTAGGTATCCTATTCTCTAAATTAGAATGGTGTTCAGAGCTCTGGCAATGAAAGCCAACGGATGAATAGGATTATTACGAAATAAGCCTGCAGGTTGGTAGGTACCTACCTATAGGTACCTACCAACCTAAATGAAATTATCCGTGTGTCGCTCGCGAATGAATCTTTCAAATACACAAAGTACCTACCTACCTACCTACTTCAGTTATGTTTGACATTTGGTAGATTGGTAGGTAGGTACCTACCTAGATTAGGTAGGTACCAACACTAAACCACAACTAGACATAAAAACGACATACCTACTATTACCTACTTACTATACTATATATACCTATACCTATATATATACTATATACCTCATACTATAACTACCTACCTAGGTCTATCTATCTATCTGATACCAATAATTCAATTTTCATACAATTGTGCGAGATGTTTTTATTGTTGTACCTACCTACCTACCTAGGTACTTACCTAAACCTAAGTCACATCACGTTCTCGTTGCTAGTAAAAAATATGAGGCGTAGATTAGGTTCAATGCGTTTCCCACGGCTTTTGTAATTTTTTTTTGTTTGATTTTTTACCCATGGTTAAGTTTAAAATTACGAAACCGCTCTGGAGAAAAGTAGCACAGGTCCGTCTAGCAACGCGGATCGCCGCGGAATGAGTATGACTGCGAAGCAAAATACGCGAATAGCAAGAAAAAAGAGTGCGGCATGAAGTTACCGATGCTCGGAATTAAATAGCGTAAGCGACATTTAGAAAAAAATTAATTATGTAAAAGAAATGGCTTAAAAAAAAAAACTGCTAGACTATTCAATTTATAATTTATTTAGCAATATTTATGATAAATATCATATTGAATTGCCTTATGGTTTAGGATATTTTTGGGCAATTCTTGATTTTCAGAGATGTGTTTGGCATTTTTTCTTAACAAGGTTTTTATTAAATTTTTATTTTTGATAAAATAATTTTGACGCTTATATACCTGAGAATCTTCCATATAAATTTCAATTCCATACATCATTCACGATAAAAATTATTTGGGCTTCAACCATTGCAAATTTGGTTGTTGCTCAGCCTTAATATACTTTCTTTTTGTAAATACCTACATAATTATTATAATTATCATATTAACCTACAGGCACAGAACAAACATCTATGTTCATTACAAAAATGTTTATTCTGTGTGGGAACCAAACCCACAACCGACAGCGCAGAAAACAAAGCTACTACCAACTGAGGTGTGTGGCCAGTCCAGTAACGATGAGTGATACTGATATAAATAATTATGACATACCTAACAATGGCAAAGGTACCATAAAATAATCATATGAATAAATTAATTGAATTAAATTGTATTGAATGGTCAAAATATTAAACAAGTTTTCAAACCACGAAATATTTGTAAACAAATCCCTTGTAAATAAATAAACTAAATAGTCGTCTAAAACGGAGCAAAGTGTTAGAAAGTAGAGATTGGTAACGAAAAAGATCTAGATTTTTCGTTTTGTTAGCCATGGAGGTAAAAGAACTTCCATGAAAAGATTCCAGATTCCAGATGTGAATTATTGTGCTTTTTCGGGAGATTCTCCCTTCCAATTTCACAATTCTAGGACGCCTTGTATAGCTCTATATTACACTGAACACTACCGCCAGAATGTTTAACTTATGACAAAACCCTTTGAAACATATTACACCAAAATGTTGTACTTACTCGCAGGTACCTTACTTTTAGGCAGGGGGTCGTGTTATTTCTTTCATGAATTTTAATATTGTTGAGCGAGGTAAAATTTGCGTAGAGTGAAAACCTCGTAGGTAAATTTTTGATCAATTTCGTTTTTTTGCACCAATCGCATGAAAAACTCGACACTCACCATCCGTTGTCACTCTCACAATCATTGACTACTCCTAACGCCATTTATTTCAGTAAATGAAAACATCGTAGTTCAAGTCTACCATGAAAATCTCGAATGCGAGTGCGTCTTGACGAGGTAAAAATGTAAGTTGTATAAATGAAAAAGTTGTTGTTTTGGCGTTAACGTGTGTTCTCGTGGTGTAGCTAAGTTTATTTATTGGCATACGAGTTAATTTAAATATAAATTGCTAATATTTTAGTGTGAATTAAGTTTTTTGCTGTATTTTGGAATGAAAACCTCGTTCTCACAGCTTGATTAACAAATTTGGCTTTCAAAACTTGTACACGTTTTCAATTCTACAAAAGACGTTTTTTCGTTGTCCCGACACGTGAAAGTTCACTTTAACAGCTGACATACGAGGTATTCACTCTACGCCAACGATATGTGCCTTTCAATCAACAATAACCGCTACACTTGTACACGTTTTCAATTCTACAAAAGACGTTTTTTCGTTGTCCCGACACGTGAAAGTTTACTTTAACAGCTGACATACGAGGTATTCACTCTACGCCGACGATATGTGCCTTTCAATCAACAATAACCGCTACACAGGTCGCAGTAGGTAAGTACATGGCCGTAGGTACCTACTGTTGCAAAAAGAAAAAAAAGAAAAACTCAGGAATTTCCATAAATGGTAGTCATTCTATTAGATCTCCATGCGCTCAGATCCTTGAAGATACCCAAGAAGGTAGTCAGATCCACGTCCGAACAATGCATTTGGCACATACCTACATGCAATTGCAGCCTCTGAAAATACATTATTTTAACTATAGATTTTGACACGGGTCTTTATCACGTAATTACCTTTAATTTACTTTCCCGAGCGACGTTTCCACTACGTTACAACAGCCATGGTCGCGGGCAGACTGGAATACCTACTCGGAGCTACCGTCGAGAAGCGGAGGCAGTTGAAGAAACTAGCCTCTCTTGGTCTTGAGAAATATAAATGTCCATGTTCACATTGCGACACACCTCCGTGTCAAAATCTATCGAATCACAGAGGTGTACCTACATCCATCGATACCACTAGCGGTTATTCATCAATTTGGTGACTGCGCTGATATATTATGAACAATTGGGTAAAATATGCCACGAGCATTTCCTATTTTACCTAGGTAAGTAATGGCCGTAGGACCGTGCGAAATTTATGATTTTATACAAAATCATTTTGTATTATTCTTTTGTTTTGCCTCACAGCTCAGTTGAAAGCAGCTATTTTGTGAAAACATGATTATCATAAATGATGATATTCATACCAATACTTAATGGCACTGAATGCCTTATTACTTATGCCTTAATGCTTTTAATGCTGTTTAGGTATTTAAACCTACGTTTCCAATACAATAGGTACTACGCAGAAGCGTAGGTACAGGTGCCTAAACAGCATAAAACGCGTAGGTATTATGGCATTCAGTGCCAACTAATGTTGGTATGAATATCATTACAAAATAGTCCGACAGCTCTGTTACCTGCGCTTTAGGTTGTGGGTTCGATTCCCACCCAGGAAAAACATTTATGCGATGAACGATCTTGGTCTGGATGTTATAATGTACCTATTATAAGTAGATACCTATATCCAGTAATCTGGTTCCCAAAGTACAAGCTTTGCTTAATAAAATAGGATCACGACTGTTTTCCCCAAGTACTGTAGACATTCCCTCAGATCTCCAGACGCCAATATTCCATTTATATCTATTTAGGTTTATTTATTCCCCGGTCTGTTAGCGAAACGGAACACCGAATCCTGATCAACCAGTGCCTTACGCTTTACGATCCAGCGGAGGAACAAGCGGAGTACAATTTTCTACTAAATATACGGCAAGTCTAACTTGAATCCAAGAACTGCAGGGCTATTTTGTAAAAAACATGAATATCATGTTATGATGTTGAATGCACACATTACAATACACTTTTCATAGTAACTATGCACAGTTTATGCACCTATACCTACGCTTCTGCATAGGTATTGTATTGGAAGCGTAGGTATGGGTGCCTAAACAGCATAAAAAGCGTAGGTATTATGGCATTCAGTACCATAACATGATAATCATGTTTTTACAAAATAGCCCTACAGAGCTCTCCGACCATACACACCTTTGTAAGTAAACGCGTTCCCCCACTTCAATAAAGTGGCGTATCGTATAACTCGCCGTCAAAACCCCATTCTTGAATTCGCATTGAAAAACGATTTCGTTCTTACCTTAGTTAAAATCACAGAACGAAATAGGTAGGTACTAGAAAATACACAAGTCTTTGCTGTACTTAATTACAAAACGATTACCCAGTAAAAACACAGATAGTAACTGAACGAGACTCGTAGAAATTAAAAAACCATTAGTAAAAATCACAGAAAAGAATACTACATTATACAGGCTGTAATAAGACGATTACCGAATACTGAAGGAATCTACCCCTATCAATGTAAAAACTCAGTAAAACCCAAATTGCATTATTCTAAGAATGTTTCACTTGTACCTTAACTGTTTATCTATCAATTCGAAAACACTAACAATGGATTTACCTAAAGAGAAGAGAAGAGGACGCAAACATAGCTGCTAAACTAAATTCAAAGAAAAAGTAAAATGTTTGCTAGGACACATAGTAGAAATGAAACCCTACCCGATATATCGTGTGGTGAGAACACGATATATCGTCTACACCTCCACGCTGCCGTTACGCTTTTTCGTGACAGAAAAAATCCTTTAGAGAAGTTTCAATTCAAAAATAATACGATTTTAATTCAGGCGAACCGGATTTACAAAAAGCGTCAAATTATTTAGTTGTAAAATTCGCCACTTTGTTTTAGTTATCTGGATCTGCACATCCAGTTTTAGTTTCCGGGAGTAGCCGGAATAAGTGGGTTGAATGCTTACGATTACCGTCCGTACCATTAAATAATGCTCACTTCATATTACAAAAACACATTACTCGCGATTACTCGATTGTTTACGTGTAAAAACTAGATGCAATTATGATAATGTAGAGGACATTATTCGATATTTTTAACCGACGAAAAAAGAAGAAGTTATCAATTCGACATGTAATATTTTTTATGTATATGGCATTGGCATATCTTCGTACCTGGTGATCCAATTTTGATGATTTTTCCCAAATTGGTCCCAGTTCAAAAATTATTCATGTAGCTAACTTAGACTAACACTACTAACTTAGACTTAGACTAACAGTTCCTTCGTAAAACTTGAAAAACGAATATCGTCCCTTAACTTTTCGATTGGTCGATACATTTTGGTCGGTTTTCTTTTAGTTTTTTATCGTTATTAGGGTTCCGTACCCAAAGGGTAAAAACGTAACCCTATTACTAAGACTTCGCTGTCCGTCTGTCTGTCTGTCTGTCACAGGGCTGTATCTCATGAACCGTGATAGCTAGACAGTTGAAATTTTCACAGATTATGTATTTCTGTGTCTGCTCTAACAACAAATACTAAAAACCGAATAAAATAAATATTTAAGGGGGGCTCCCATACAACAAACAGGATTTTTTTGCCGTTTTTATAGATAATGGTACGGAACCCTTCGTGCGCGAGTCCGACTCGCACATGGCCGTTTTTGTCGTTTTTATATGTTTTCTTTGACACACCGATTATTAGTTTTTTTCAGAAATGCCAATTGACCGTCCTCGAGAATTTGTGTTTATTAATTTCCGGAAAAAAACTCCATTGACGGCCCCCCCCATTGAGAATTTAATAGGCATTTCTGGACCTTTTGTCCATAAATCCCCAAGTTAGAAATAGTGGGTTTGTAGTATTTTTACCTACCAATGGAAGCTGCTTGAAGCTTTAGGTAATTGAATAAAAAACGACAATATGAGAATACGCACCCACAGTGGACGAAATCTTTTTTCATAAACATCACTTTATGTGTTGTGCGGCACTATGGCGCATGCTACCGTGTGCCTTTAGAGCTCAACTTTGGCGAGAGGCACACGACAATGTGCCTCTAGTCACACTATGCAGTGCACAACACATAAAGTGATTTTTATGAAAAAAGATATCGTCCACTGTGGGTGCGTGTTCTCATAGTGTCGTTCTTGAATACGAGGGTATGTCTATAAGATTTCGCAGCTTCACTGAGTATTAGTAGGCTCATTAAAAGCACATAAAGATGATATTACCAACAGATTTTGAGCCGCAACGAACTGTATGCAGTATGCTGAATGTTTATAGCTCGCCCCAAGCACCACGTTAATACTACTTAATCCATTATCCAGCAGGTTAATCCTCGAGGAAATTACATATTTAAATTTTAAGATCTTTCAGCGCCTAGACAGCTTTTTAAATGGAAAACAGAACCCTAAACTGAAATTTTAGCGCATATGTACGAGTTACCTACTACGAGAACTTTTGTTATTGTGTTTTCATCCTGCCTGTGTAAATAACTTCTGGCCGCTGTAGGTTGTGGGTTTGATCCCCACCCAAGGCAAACATTTGTGTGATGAAAATAGATGTTTGTTCTGTGTCTGGGTGTTACTATGTATATTATGTATGTATGTATTTACAAAAAAAAAGTAAATAAGTATTCTATCAGTTATCTGGTTCCCATAGTACAAGCTTTGCTTAGTTTGGGGCAAGATGGTGTTGTGTGTAAAGTCCGCCAATATTTATTGATTTATATTTATTATAATACGTAAAGTCGAATTGAGAAACTCCTCCTTTATTTGCCCTCAATTAAAAATATAGTTTACTAGCAGACCCGCGACAGACGTTGTCTTGTCCAAATTTCGATAATCGCATAGAGTAGCACACGTTGCTATGACGACTGATGTCAACACGGATGTCAATTTTTCGCCATCTATACCAAAATCATCCCTTTTGCATTTTTTATCATTTTGGGGATTTTTTTCATATTTTAAAGTAGTCTATTATTTATTCGGGCATTATATCTACATCTACAGCAAATTTCAATTTAATCCGTTTTGTCGTTGAGGCCTGATTGAGGAACAAACATACATATAAACTCACAAACTATGACATTTATAATATTATTAGGATGTTTTTATAGGTACTTGAAAAGTTCTGAAGGTCGTGGGTTCGAATACCGGCGTGCATCAATGGATTTTTCTGTTCGAAAAAAATATATGCGCATAAAAACACGTGCTTAAAACGGTGAAGGAAAACATCGTGAGGAAACCAGTTAGTATTCTTATAAGCGGCGATGGGCTTGCAACCTGTCACGTATGGAATGCTAACTACTGCAAGATGTGGGCATGTTCCAAATATAATGTTTGGACGTGCCTCTGACTACCCCCACTAGACATCTTTAAAGGATCTAAGCGTCTGGAGATCTGAGAGGATGTCTACCGTACTTGGGGATTACAGTCGTGATCCTATTTATTTATTTATATTATCGTTGATTTTAGAACAATAGTCTAACTAGTGGTTGGAGAGAACAAAAACACAAGGTCAAAGAGATTTTATCAATTAATAAGTTTTTATCTATATGTAAATGTAAGCCTTTATGTAAGCTATTTCAGAATTTATAAGCCACATTTTATCCAGTTTTTAACCGAATTAAAAACAGTCAATGTTTTGTTGGGCATTAAATTTAAATAAATAAAATAAAAAATCCACGTTGTACAGTATTAACGGCTGAACCACAAATATTTAGACAAACTCATAATTATAAACTTTCACATCTTTCATATCACTATCATCACTACATAGTATAAAGCAAAGTCGCTTCCCGCTTCCCGCGTCTGTACGTATGCTTATATCTTTGAAACTACACAACGGATTTTGATGCGGTTTTTTTTAATAGATAGAGTGATTCAGGAGGAAGTTTTATATGTATTAAACCCGTGCGAAGCCGGGGCGGGTCGCTAGTTTACAATATTAGAAAAATATGAATGAAAAATATGAAAAAAAATAAAAATAAAAATTATCTTCCAAATAAAATGAAGACCGTCGACGACCGTAGGTAGCTTACCAATGACAAAGTAATCTCTCTCCCTTTTTCACCCTAACTGAAAGAAATATTAAAAAGTTCCTTTTTTCCCTTAAATTTCGGTCGTAATAATTAATACCAAAATCTGTAGGTAACGGTACCCATCTAACTTGGTGTATATATTTGGGGGCACGGCAGTGCCCCCGCCAAGTCGAGCGCGAAGCAAACACTGCCGTACCATCCTTTACTGGAACCATTTCGCCGCATTTTCAGGCCCCTATTTGAGAACCTCTGGATAAGACCAGAACGCTGAAATTTTCGTCATCCAGTAAGCCATAATCACATACTTAAAATCCAAAATTTCAAGTCTGTAGGTCATTTAGTTACGAAGTTAAGCGCAAGCAAAGTTTCGCATTTTAGACAGACACTCACTCACTCACTCACTCACTCACTCACTCACTCACTCATGATCATCAGAATAGAACTAGTACTTCCCATAAACTCAGAGAGCTGAAATTTGGTACAGAGTTAGGGTTTAATGGCCACATAAAGGGAAAACCATAAAAACTAGGATAATCGAAGATCTGGAGTACCTGGTGACCCTGATAAGAAAACACAAAAGCCTAACCAAACTATTAGAGATCGACATACCGCCTTTACAAAAAATATTCAACTACTGGACCGATTTGAAAAATTCTTTCACCATTAGAATCCTACATTATCCCTGATGAACATAGGCTATAGTATATTTTCAAAAATATTAGGGATCCGTATGAAAACATCGATAATGTAATCCAAAGTGTGAAAAAATTAAAAAAAAATCCTTATATTGCGTTTGCTGCGGAAATTATTGACAATAGAGCAAAGTAATGTAGTACAGTTTTAAAGAGGACATCAATATCTACAAAAAAGTATGGAATACTATATGTCTAACTAATAGGGATCCGTATGAAAACTTCGATAATGTAACCCAACGTGTGAAAAAAACCCAAAAAAATCCTTATATCGCGTACTCTGCGGAAATTGTTGACAATAGAGCAAAGTGATGTACTACAGTTTTAAAGAGGACATCAATATCTACAAAAAAAGTCTGCGATACTAAAAGTTTTATTAGGGATCCTTATGAAAAATTCGATAATGTAACCCAAGGTGTAAAAAAATTACCTATAATATCATTATTACATCCGTGCGACGCCGGGGCGGACTGCTAGTACGCAATAAAATTAAAGGAAAACTCTGGTTAAGACTAGACTGGCTTTTATACTTACTTATACTTACAAGTTTACAAGAAGAAATAGTCGAACGATTAACTTTATTCTACTCGAACATTACACAAATTGAATAAACAAATTAACAAATTAAATAAACTAAAATATTAATTTCGCTCAAAATTAAGAGTGGCGGTGATACCCGCACACGTCGCTGGATGGCGCTGACTGTATTTTAAACGCGCTTACGATTTGTTTTATAATAAAAAAACTACTCATAAAAAGAAAAAAAACTGTGTCAAATAAGAAAATCTAATAAAATAAATCAATAAGCCCACGTTTCTACAAAAAGAAGTGAAATCCCACCAAAAACATTCTGTAAAAAACTAGCCAAGTCTCGATGGAGCTGCTTGTTTATCTCTAAAAAGTAATGAAATCTAGAAAAAGTCGTGTCAAGTCTGAGGTTCTTTACTGCGATTTCTTTATTATTATAGAATGTTATGTGACTTGGCCGTTGAAGAGTACATAAGGGTACAAAACCAGGTGCTCCATGACACCATTGCACCAATCTGTCGCCAGAACCGCTACCCATTAACGATGGAAAATTGCCACTTAGAAAACGTTGATTCAATAACCAGTCAATTGTAGGCTTAATAATACTTATGTAAAGGCGAGCCTGAAACAAACAGTATAAAAAATACGTCTATTTTATGTTAGATCGGTGGTCGATTTGACGCTCCAAAAAGAAGACAGCAGAAGTCAGCATTGTCAATGCTGAATGCATGTGTTGTACGATCAACAACAGCCTAAAATAAGACACTAGCGTCCAATTACCAATACCTGTATTGGCTATTATCTCGCTTAACAAACATAGGTAGTTACAACAGATATAACATTACGTGTAAACAAAATTGACTTGTACCCACTAACGTATAAAGAATGTTTAACGGCCAAGTCACACAACATTCTATAATAATAAAGAAATCGCAGTAAAGAACCTCAGACTTGACACGACTTTGTCTAGATTTCATTACTTTTTAGAGATAAACAAGCAGCTCCATCGAGACTTGGCTAGTTTTTTACAGAATGTTTTTGGTGGGATAATATCTACAATTTCAATGGCAGTCAACAAGAGACAGTAAATGAAAAGGTATTTATGGAAAGTCCAGTTAATTAGCATTCTGTTAATTACCTACGTTTCTCGAAAAATATATTAAATTATGAATCACAGAAAAAAAAATATTGTGGTTATTATTCGAATGATTCGTTAGTCAACACCAATTAACATGTCACATAAAATTTATATAAGTTTTAGAACTATCTTTAAAATTACGAAATTTTATTCATTTTGTGGAAACAACAGAATTGCCACCATTGATTGTGACAATGGACAATTCAAAATATTACTCTAACTGGCGGTATCTGCAGGTATTCTACCTTATGACTTTGACACGTGCATACCTCATGGTGTGTGCTTTGCCAATTCCATTCTGAACCGTATTAAAGGTAATAAAAGGTAAAAATAAATATTAATAAATATTTGTGGATATTTTACACAGCGCAGCGCTTAGATGGCGCTAAGCAAAACTATGGTAACCAGATTACTAATAGAATTGCTTAAATGATGTAGGTACATTTTTTGAACTTGCATACTTCACTACATAGTATAAAGCAAAGTCGCTTCCCGCTTCCCGCGTCTGTATGTATGTCTGTATGAATGCTTATATCTTTAAAACTACACAACGGATTTTGATGCGGTTTTTTTTAATAGATAGAGTGATTCAAGAGGCAGGTTTATATGTATAATTACATGCTTAATATATTAGAGAACCACTGATAATTTTAAGATTTCTAATATGAAGTCGTAAATAAACACATTTTTTTGCACTTACATTGCAAACGCTGGCTGAACTCTACAAGATAGATCAAAATAATGTACTAATTATTGTATACCTTAAAAAGGTCTACAAAAAAGTCCGCGATGGTATATGTTTATCTCTTAGGGATAACCCACAATAATCAATTTCTATCCATTACTTTTTACCGCGACTTTTTTTTAAATTTTAAATGCTGTTAACGAGTATACAAAGACATTCTGTAATATATTTTGGTATCAGCTTTGCACCCGTGCGAAGCCGGGGCGGGTCGCTAGTATACCTATAAAGCTAACCCGGCGAACTTCGTATCGCTTCTAGATGTCGAACTAGACAAAATTCTTTTGAAAATTGTAAATTGGCTTGAAGAACATAACTTACAATTAAACTTCAAAAAGACCAAGCTCATGCAATTTCATCCCTATCAAAAAAAACCACTAATTATTCAATACTCCTTTCAAAATACGCCACTTGAATGTGTAAACACTTATCCTCTTCTAGGAATAAATATTGACTCTAACATAAACTGGAAAATACATATCCCACCAAAAACATTCTGTAAAAAACTAGCCAAGTCTCGATGGAGCTGCTTGTTTATCTCTAAAAAGTAATGAAATCTAGACAAAGTCGTGTCAAGTCTGAGGTTCTTTACTGCGATTTCTTTATTATTATAGAATGTTGTGTGACTTGGCCGTTGAACATTCTTTATACGTTAGTGGGTACAAGTCAATTTTGTTTACACGTAATGTTATATCTGTTGTAACTACCTATGTTTGTTATGCAAGATAATAGCCAATACAGGTATTGGTAATTGGACGCTAGTGTCTTAGTTTAGGCTGTTGTTAATCGTGCAACACATGCATTCAGCATTGACAATGCTGACTTCTGCTGTCTTCTTTTTGGAGCGTCAAATCGACCACCGATCTAACATAAAATAGACGTATTTTGACGGCCAAGTCACATAACATTCTATAATAATAAAGAAATCGCAGTAAAGAACCTCAGACTTGACACGACTTTGTCTAGATTTCATTACTTTTTAGAGATAAACAAGCAGCTCCATCGAGACTTGGCTAGTTTTTTACAGAATGTTTTTGGTGGGATTTCACTTCTTTTTGTAGAAACGTGGGCTTATTGATTTATTTTATTAGATTTTCTTATTTGACACAGTTTTTTTTTTCTTTTTATGAGTTGTTTTTTTATTACAAAAACAAATCGTAAGCGCGTTTAAAATACAGTCAGCGCCATCTAGCGACGTGTGCGCTGGTATCACCGCCGCTCTTAGTCCAATGCATTATATTTTTATCAAATTTTGAGCGAAATTAATATTTTAGTTTATTTAATTTGTTTATTCAATTTGTGTAATGTTCGATTAGAATAAAGTTAATCGTTCAACTATTTCTTCTTGTAAACTTGTAAGTATAAAAGCCAGTCTAGTCTTATCCAGAGTTTTCCTTTAATTTTATTGCGTACTAGCAGTCCGCCCCGGCGTCGCACGGATGTAATAATGATAAAGGTAATTTTTTTACACCTTGGGTAACATTATCGAATTTTTCATAAGGATCCCTAATAGTGAGATGTATGGTATTACATACTTTTTTGTAGATATTGATGTTCTCTTTAAAACTGTAGTACATCACTTTGCTCTATTGTCAACAATTACAGCAGCGTACGCGATATAAGGATTTTTTTGGTTTTTTTTACACGTTGGGTTACATTATCGAAGTTTACATACGGATCCCTAATAGTTAGACATATAGTATTGCATACTTTTTTGTAGATATTGATGTCCTCTTTAAAACTGTAGTACATTACTTTGCTCTATTGTCAATAATTTCCGCAGCAAACGCAATATAAGGATTTTTTTTAAAAATTTTCACACTTTGGATTACATTATCGATGTTTTCATACGGATCCCTAATATTTTTGAAAATATACTATAGCCTATGTTCATCAGGGATAATGTAGGATTCTAATGGTGAAAGAATTTTTCAAATCGGTCCAGTAGTTGAATATTTTTTGTAAAGGCGGTATGTCGATCTCTAATAGTTTGGTTAGGCTCTTGTGTTTTCTTATCAGGGTCACCAGGTACTCCAGATCTTCGATTATCCTAGTTTTTATGGTTTTCCCTTTATGTGGCCATTAAACCCTAACTCTGTACCAAATTTCAGCTCTCTGAGTTTATGGGAAGTACTAGTTCTATTCTGATGATCATGAGTGAGTGAGTGAGTGAGTGAGTGTTTGTCTAAAATGCGAAACTTTGCTTTCGCTTAACTTCGTAACTAAATGACCTACAGACTTGAAATTTTGGATTTTAAGTACGTGATTATGGCTTACTGGATGACGAAAATTTCAGCGTTCTGGTCTTATCCAGAGGTTCTCAAATAGGGGCCTGAAAATGCGGCGAAATGGTTCCAGTAAAGGATGGTACGGCAGTGTTTGCTTCGCGCTCGACTTGGCGGGGGCACTGCCGTGCCCCCAAATTAGTAAAATAACAGCTAAACTTTCAAGATTCACCTATGCTTTATATGAACTAAAAAAATCTACAGATGTTAAAACAGCAACTTGTGCATACTATGCTTATGCACATGCATGGCTTCATTACGGTATTTTACTATGGGGAAATAGCATGGATACACCAAAACTGTTTGTTCTGCAAAAAAGATGTCTACGCATTATCCTCAACTTGGGTGAAATGGAGAGCTGTAAGCCTTATTTTAAACAAGAAAAAATCTTAACTTTAGTATGTATATATATTATGGAAGTAAGTATGTTCGTGAAAAATAACATGCATTTATTTCAAAAATATGCTCGTCCACAAAACCTAAGGCCCCAAAATAGATTAGCTTTTCCTTTTACTAAATTACAAATGTTTCATTCAGGTCCACACGCAATGTCCGTCAAAATTTATAATAGCATACCTACCCTAATACAAAATGAAAATAACCTACCCAGATTCAAAAGGTGTAGTTTCGTTGTCCCCGGTGACCGTGTCCCCGTCAACGGGGACAACGGGAATTCATTTTTACAATTAAAAATACGTTTCGTTGTCCCCGGTCTCTGTCCCCGTTGAAAAATTGAAATAAATTTAAGCCCGGTGTCCCCGGTGTGTACTTCGCAGAATCAAAAGGAGTCGACGTCTTTTTTTAATGTGATCTGAATAATGTGAAATATCATTAAGAGTATCAATTTCATAAAGTAATTTATGTTTAGTATGGTTTTTAAACTATAACTACAGAAATAAAAATCTTTATGATTTTAAATGTATCGTATGTTCCTCTAAAGTGGTGTTAGCTCGTTACTATGATAAAAAAATGCCGGCGGCGTCAGGGCGATGCAGCTACAAAACTAGCACATGTAACATTATTTTTTGTGACGCTATCATTGGCTTATTTTAAATCCCATTCCAGAATATAGCTATATAGGTATATAATAAAAGCAAGTGACTGGAATTATATTGTTGTTATGTGAACGTAATGGTGATGTTAGTGAAAGTTTTAATGATACTCATATAAGTACATTTTTTGATTTCTACCAAAAATATGCAAGCAGGCACATAGGATGTGAAAAAAATAGTGTTTGTTCCAATAAATTATATACTTTTTCACCTATAGATGTACCTACTTAATTATTACTTAATTTAATTATTTATTTATTGTACCATTAATTATTTAATTATTTTCCGTTTTCTTACAATAGTTAACAACAATAAATAAATAATTAAATTAAGTTCACAAGTTCACAAGCGTTTCAGGCGGGTTCTTCTAGATGAATTAAAATATATAAACAGAAAGGGCGGCACAATATTTTTACGTGCTGGATACCAGTTTACGAAGAAGGAAGCGTATTAAAACGGGGTAAATAAAAACCCTGAAAGGTCTTTAAAAAATATTGTGGGTTTGGGAAAACAACTTTTTGATCGAGATCCGTTTGTGAAATATTAAGTGGTCGCCCCTAAAAGCGAAAAAATTCATGGTAGGTATAGGTAGTAGTACATTATAATAAACTATCATAGCTATGTAACCTTTACAAGTTACCTTTAATAGTCGTGGTAGTCGACCAACTTATAAAATGTACTTGAAGATTAAATACTTAACTTTTTCAGTAAAAATAACATTTAAAATCTCATACTATAACGTTGTTAGCTGTGTAAAATACGAAACCCTACATTGCGCATGGCCCGACACGCAATTGGCCGGTTTTTATTTTAAAATACTTCACTATGTTTGTAATAATTGTATATACTTATACTTACCATGTTGATTCTGTGGTAAATAAACAAATTTAATTTGTGTTCATTTACATTCTATCATTAAAATCGTGTTATTTTTTTGTTTTGTATTGATTTTGTAATATTAATAAATAATTGTGTTACATAATTATATTTGTTTACACAAATATTTTACGTGTTAAATAGTTAATTGATTATGTTTTTTATGTTGATTCTTTGATATTAATAAATAAAAACCACATTTTGATACTTTTTTTATATTGTAACATCTAAGTTGTGTTTTTTTACCTGATATTTAAACCCAATTATGTAAATATAATATTTGTTCCATTAAATTTTCAAGCCCACACAACTTGAGAGAAACGTATGATAGATTTAAAATCATAAAGATTTTTATTTATGTAGTTATAGTTTAAAAACCTACCGTGAATTTTTTCGCTTTTAGGGGCGACCACTTAATATTTCACAAACGGATCTCGATCAAAAAGTTGTTTTCCCAAACCCACAATATTTTTTAAAGACCTTTCAGGGTTTTTATTCACCCCGTTTTAATACGTTTCCTTCTTCGTAAACTGGTATCCAGCACGTAAAAATATTGTGCCGCCCTTTCTGTTTATATATTTTAATTCATCTAGAAGAACCCGCCTGAAACGCTTGTGAACTTGTGAACTTAATTTAATTATTTATTTATTGTACCATTAATTATTTAATTATTTTCCGTTTTCTTACAATAGTTAACAACAATACAATATGTTAACAATATGTTAACAATACAATATTTCTTACAATATGTTAACTATTGTAAGAAAACGGAAAATAATTAAATAATTAATGGTACAATAAATAAATAATTAAATTAAGTAATAATTAAGTAGGCACATCTATAGGTGAAAAAGTATATAATTTATTGGAACAAACACTATTTTTTTCACATCCTATGTGCCTGCTTGCATATTTTTGGTAGAAATCAAAAAATGTACTTATATGAGTATCATTAAAACTTTCACTAACATCACCATTACGTTCACATAACAACAATATAATTCCAGTCACTTGCTTTTATTATATAGCTATATAGCTATATTCTGGAATGGGATTTAAAATAAGCCAATGATAGCGTCACAAAAAATAATGTTACATGTGCTTTAGTTTTGTAGCTGCATCGCCCTGACGCCGCCGGCATTTTTTTATCATAGTAACGAGCTAACACCACTTTAGAGGAACATACGATACATTTAAAATCATAAAGATTTTTATTTCTGTAGTTATAGTTTAAAAACCATACTAAACATAAATTACTTTATGAAATTGATACTCTTAATGATATTTCACATTATTCAGATCACATTAAAAAAAGACGTCGACTCCTTTTGATTCTGCGAAGTACACACCGGGGACACCGGGCTTAAATTTATTTCAATTTTTCAACGGGGACAGAGACCGGGGACAACGAAACGTATTTTTAATTGTAAAAATGAATTCCCGTTGTCCCCGTTGACGGGGACACGGTCACCGGGGACAACGAAACTACACCATTCAAAACCCTTCTCAAAAAATATTTAATTGAAAATAGTTTTTACACTCTGCAAGAGTTTTTTTGTGAAAACCCAAAAATAGTTTGTTTAAATAATTAGTTTAGGTAGTTTATGTACCTCGATAAGTAATATTTTTTAGTTTTAGAATTTTATTTTATTTTGTTATATTTTATAGGCTAAGTGATCTTTTGCAATGCCCTACCCGGGCTCATGTTGATACCATATTTATATAAGACCATAATGTACACATGAAAGCAATAAAAACTTTGACTTTGACTTTGACTTTGACTTTAATTTCCCATTCCCGTTCCCGTTAAAAAGTATCCTATGTCGTATAAAATCATTTACAAAATGATCCGCCATTTATTGAATTAATTAGTTACAAAAAATGTGATTAATTAAGAACCGCTCTACCGATTTTGTGCAAACTTCACATAAACCATCTACTAAATAGTCCGAACAAAACCTAAACATTTGGTTTGGATAGGTGAGCCCGTTCTTGAGTTATAAAATTACAACGAAAAGTGGCATTGATTTTTATATATATAGACTAGCGACCCGCCCCGGCTTCGCACGGGTAGCATGTTATTATACATATAAACCTTCCTCCTGAATCACTCTATCTATTAAAAAAAACCGCATCAAAATCCGTTGTGTAGTTTTAAAGATATAAGCAAACATACATACATACAGACGCGGGAAGCGGAAAGCGACTTTGCTTTAAAGTCTTTAAACTATGTAGTGATTATTACACCCAGCCACAAAACAAACATCCATGTTAATCACACAAATTTCTTGGTAAGAATTGAACCCACTCCCTACATCGCAGAAGGCAAAGTTACAACTGAGCTGTAAGGCCAGTAAAAATAGGACTACATTTATGTGCGGTAAAAGGAAATGAAGGAAAACATCGTGAGTAAACTAGTTGATATTCTCATAAGCGGCGAGGGGCTTGCTAAATTCCACAGCCCGCTCGTTCCCACTGAGTCATGCATGGGTCAGGCCGACAAACAATTTCAACCTTGTGGTAGAGTTAAATAATTATTTATTAGAGTTCACCAACACAAACTTCGTAATAAATTTCTCAAATAAATGAAACTAAATATATTTCAATTTGCTTCATTCCAATACTAGATTCATCAGCGCAGATTTTGAGACAACTTTCTTTGATTATGTCATCTTAGGTTCTAGAATTTTGAAGTAGTAAAAATAATGAGTCCGAAACATTGTCGGTGTCTTCATTGATATATTTTAAGTGAATAATTTTATTTTTTCAACATTACGTGATAAATAGGTAAATTAAACGGTAAGTAAGCAGAGCTTGGTAGGAATATTTCAATGTAAGTATGTCAAGTGAAGCTTAGGTATAAGAACCTCATCACTCCCAGTTCCCACTCACTTTACTGTTCAAAACGAAATGAAAAAAGTTGGTTGCACGGCACAAGTGGTTTGCATAGTCTCGGCCGCATTGTAAGTACATACGCTAACTCCACTCTGGAGCCATAGCACCCTCTAACCAGACACTCGATGTCGCTTACAACTAGCTCTACAATTCTAAACTTAAATTATTATAAAAGCATATGTCTCTATCTCAAGCTAAAGTAAAAAAATTAAAAAGGTATTATGAACATCATGCGTGTTTATTTTATTCTTAACTAGCTGACCCGTGCACGCTTCGCTGTGCGTAAGACATTTCTAATACCATCGTGGACTTTTTTGTAGACGTTTTTAAGGTATACAATACTGTAGTACATTATTTTGATATATTATCTCGTGGGGTTCAGCCAGCATTTGCAATGTAAGCGCAAAAAAATGTGTTTATTTACGACATCACATTAGAAACCTCTAAAATTATCAGTGTTTCTCTACTATATTATATTACATATAAACCTTCCTCTTGAATCACTCTATTTATAAAAAAAAACCGCATCAAAATCCGTTGTGTAGTTTTAAAGATATAAGCAAACATACATACATACATATTACATATTACATACAGACGCGGGAAGCGGAAAGCGACTTTGCTTTATACTATGTAGTGACTAGCTGTCCCGACAGACGTTTTGCGCTTAGCAACACATCCAGCGATTAATTTTTATATTATAGATTTTTAATAAGGACTTTTAGTCGCGACTTCAACCTAGGTGTAAATTAAACATTACAATTTTTTTGACAATTTGTCGAGATATAGGAGTACTTATCCGTAGGTTAATAATGATAGGGATTCGCTCAAACAACGCTTTAGTAATAATAATATAGCGAAAATACAGAAATATTCTTCCAAATATTATTTAAAAAAATGTAAATCCTCGAAAATCTTTCTTTTTCAGGCATCCGACAGAATTTTTTAAAAGTTATAAAGCTGTTAAAATAAAAACTGTAATCAACTGAAATTCTAAAAATTTTGCCGTTTTATGAATTACAACTCTACAATCAACTAAACAAAATTAACATTTTTACATTTGACTTGTAAATCTTTTTTATCGTATTAGTGATTAGTAGATAGTACAAGCTCCTATTTACGTTTCTGGATGTTATGTTTGTTTGTTTGTGTGATAAAAATATCGAATAAATCATAATAAGTAAGTACCTACCTAACCTAGAAGATTTTTACTCATTTACTGTACAACGCAACGGTTGAGTTGAAAACTCTCAGTTATACCTAAATAGTAAAAATACCTCTAGGGGGACTGTGAGTAGATTTGATGAATGTGAATAACGAAACTACATGATGAATAATACAGTAGACTTAAAATCATTAATCATCTTAAATAGATATACGGCTAATTATCACATTTTTTCTTGTATTGCTGAAGTTTCGAGCCAATTCAGATGCTCTTCATCATGAGCATCGCCCGCAACCGCGCCGCGATCTGCCGTTGATTCGCACCGTATTCTATTTAAAATAGTAGACTGAGCGTGCTTGTGTTGAAAAATATAGGTGAATGAATAACTAACTACAGGTTGTCCTAATAATAGTGTCAAGCGTAAGTCCAGAGGAAGAGCACCCTTAATAGAGGATCCCGAAATATATGATAAAAATATTAAAACGAGTGTCTTTTATTTCTAAACTAGCTGACCCGTGCCCGCTTCGCTGTGCGTAAGACATTTCTAATACCATCGTGGACTTTTTTGTAGACGTTTTTAAGGTGTACAATACTGTAGTACATTATTTTGATATATCTCGTGGGGTTCAGCCAGCATTTGCAATGTAAGCGCAAAAAAATGTGTTTATTTACGACATCACATTAGAAACCTCTAAAATTATCAGTGTTTCTCTACTATATTATGCATGTATTATACATATAAACCTCCCTCCTGAATCACTCTATCTATTAAAAAAACCGCATCAAAATCCGTTGTGTAGTTTTAAAGATATAAGCAAACATACATACATACAGACACGGGAAGCGGAAAGCGACTTTGCTTTATACTATGTAGTGATTACCATCAACGATTTAGAAAAAAAAACTCAAATATACAAAAAAATGGTATTACAATACACATTTAGGTGACTCGAGTAGCTACTAGATAGGTATTTCTGAAGTCCGGAGGTGGAGCATTTTGTCACTATTTATAGGCACATCTTTCTTTTTCAACAGGTATTTAGAATTTTTGACGATTGGACCCTAGGGTAAATAACAATTAAATATTCATGCTAAAATAAATACTTACATTTTCAGAGCGAGATCAACAAAATTATTCCGTGTCGCGGGAACATTTAATTATATCCTCGGGGGAAAAGCAATTTTAGAATTTGACAACAATAAATAACTTGGATACTCAGTTAGCTGTAGACAGAAATTGGGTAATTATATAGTAGGTACCTACCTATGTATACACAACATAGGTACCTGCCTGAAAAAAAAGAAAGAGATATTCAAATATTTTTTACCTAGGTACCTACCTATGTTACTTACATTAGAAAAAAGAATCTGCCTTGTTATTTTATGTGTAGGTATCATTTTGATAGTGCTGCGTTTTTGTTTGGTAACAGGGACTAACCGATATAATAAATTAAATAATTAGCTTTGAAAACCGAGAAGATGGGAAACACACCGTGTTCTCCTCTTAGTTTATATTGGAGAGGAGAAACTATCTTGGTCAATGTTACACGGAACATTTTTCTTTTATTTTCGTTTAGCACTATTGCTTGACTGGATCCACTGGAGGTTATAAAAAAACGTAAGTTCAAGCTGCTCAATGGTTAAAGTTCGAGAAGGCCAATAGGCACTTCAAATAGGACTCCAGGCGGCGCGGCGTCTAGCTGATGAAATTGGACAATGTACCGTGGAACTAGGTACCTAGGTACTTTTTCAAATCCCGTAGGCACATACCTACTAATAAACTTGGATTAAGTAAACTTAAGGCACGGATACACTAAGGGACATTTTGCTTTCGCAACGTGAAGCACAACACTCAATCTACAACGTTTTACAGTGTCTCGCAACATTTGATGTGACGCGTGACATATTGTTTACTGTAACATGAGTAGTGTGACCTGTAAAAAGTTCCACAACATTGTCCCCGAAAAATTCACGCAGTTGTTGAGCGACATGTTGCGGAATATTTTTATTTGTCCCCGTAGCTTTAGGGCGATATACCTGGTTGTGTGTAATATAAACCATTTATTTAAAAAGTTAAATGCTGTTAAAGTGCCCAGGCTAGGTTTCTTGCCCTATAGGTAGGTACCTAAAATGGGTAGGTAGGTAAACTTAGCGCAGATTCGTGGTGTTGATAGACAACAACTGACTACTATGACTGTAATTATGTATTCCGAGATTGTTTTGAATTTGTTCGTTGTTCACGAATCGTGGGGCTCTTTGACTTTGTTGAGTAAAGGGTTCTTAGGCAAATACGAGTAGATAGTAGGTACAAGTAGGTATGTTTGTAAGGAGTTAAATGATTTGTTCAGAATGATACTCCTTCAACACTTGAAGATAATGGTGTAGACTTCACGAGGCTCTTTGGTAGATGTTAACATTGAGGCTTCTAACAAACCGTGCAACTTTACCCATTCTTACGATTCTGAACATTTAAAAGAAAAAACGGAAGCTACATAAATAGATTTTCACATTCACAAACTTCGAATTGACTTAATTATATGTATGAAAAAACTGGACAAGTGCGAGTCCGACTCGCGCACCGAGGCTTTCGTACAAACTTTTACTCATGTCCATTATGTAAATTCGATGATTTTTACCCGTTTTATGCATAACTGGTCATATTTTTTGATTGCGTCGTCAAATTTTTTTTTTTCAGCTTCTTCTATACCTACACCTCTACTCGTTCCTGAGAAAAAGGGCCACGACAGACAGACAGAAGGACAACGAAGTGATTCTATAGGTAAGTGTTCAGTCTTTTCCTTTTGAGGAACCCGACCCAGAACATTTTAACTTAGCCTGCCTGCTTCTTTTATGGAGATCTGTTCAAAACTCAGACGATTTATGTAAAATAAAGAGTTCAAAATACGGCAAATAGAAATGATCCCTTGAAAATATTGTAATTGTAGGTAACCTTTCAAGTTAAAACGAAATATTATCAGATTAGGTCTAATCTTAAAAAGGATGCCCTTGAAAGTCTTGAAACACGTTCGAATAGTCATCAACTTACAATAGGTATAAACTCATAAAAACTTTATCCACCTAGGTACCTGCAATTTATTTTCTCTTATCATCTCTTATCAAGGTCGTGGGCTCATTGATGCTATCTTATGGCAGCTTTAGTCGATCGATGACATTATCAGCAATAGGAATAGGTAACTTTGCCTTTAACAAAACTTTTAACAAAACTTTGCCTTCTGTCAATGACTGGTGTGGTGCAGACTCTCTTAACAAATCAACAATGCACCATGCTATTTTATATTTTAGGTACCTACCTACCCTACCATACCAACTGAGAAAAGTGGTCTCGTACGAATACGAACCGGCATTTTTAATGTGTTTAGTTGATAAACGCGGTCCGCGCGCGACGCACGTTCCTAACGCGACCACCTCACGCGCATTGCACTTCTTATCGAAGTTTCGTCGAACCATCTCCGTGTCAACAAAAAGTTTACCTGTTTAACAAACTGTGTAGCTGAACATTTTATATAATAAAACTAGGATTCACCAGACGAGCTCCAGGATACGGGACCCGAGGATTAGCCTCATTCCTCCCAAAGTGCGTAAGTCGAGTGTTGTCTATGACTACAAGAATGCATTATTTAATGGTGGCAAGGGACGAGTGCATTGCACGAATATTTATGCAGTTATGAGAGCCCCCTCCTGCAGAATCACTAAAACACGGATCAAACATACCTTGATATCGTGGGTATTAGCCAGGTAAATAATAATAATTCATGATTCCACTTATTGCTTAGATACTCGTAGGTATATATATTATATAGGTTGGTTACCTGCTTAGGTAACTACCTACTACGTAACTTATGTAGTTTCTTTCATAAAAAAACAATGTATAGGTATGTATGTACCTACTTAACTATACCTACGATCTACAGGTACACTTACCTTTTCCCTAATTACCTAGTTAAATTTTGGCCAAGATTCTTATTGGTTGACTGATCGAGTTACTGTAAGGGAGGATAATGTCATAATATCATTCATTCAGTTTACAAGCCAGCAGTGACCCTGTTATGGTCAGTGATTTATTGACCGACGGATTTGACGGTTATTGCCATGGTGCTATTTTTGGGTTCGCAAGACAGTTCTGGCTGACTGGTAAGTTAAGCTGACTGACTGAGTTTTTGATATTTGTATGGGCTGAGTCTACCTGGATAAGACGGAAAAAGTGATAAAACCGCATTATCTTGATAACCATCAAACTTAAAAAGAAACTGTCTATAATTTACTTAGCGAGTATGATTATCTTACGAATTATATAAAAATTAACTGTTTAGCTATTCATAATTTTGAGTAAAAACGAAATTAGTATTTTGGAAGAGCCAACTTTGGAAAATAAATTTTTCGAGAAAAGTTTATTCAATCGTGTTTTTGTATTAATTTATCTAGATTAGTAGTTATCTTTGTCATAAAAAAACAAAACTGTATGTTTTGCGGTTATTGAGAAAAACGATTAAGCATTCATCAAAAAAATGTACCTATTACTCGTCTTAAGCTTCTGCAAGCAATATATACCTAGACCTAGACGTAATTATCAAGACACTAGTTTTGATATTATTGTGAGTGACATCACCGAATAGGTATGTTCATAATCTCTCGGAGTCGCTAAATATATAAAAAAAAAGACGTGTGGCACTCGGAGACTGCCGCGGTAAAGCTATTGCATAACATTTTTTATCAACTTATGTATTTATAATTATTTATTTATTTTATTTATCCTTTTTTCCTTTGTTTTTCTTTGATATTCAACTTTTTGAGCGTGGTGACCGATAAGAAAAGAAAAAGAAAAAAAAAGATTTTTTTTTTTTTTTTTTACATCCCTAGATTGCGGGGGAAGAGGGGGATTAGGCATGCGCAGTAACGCCGATACAACCAATGCCACCTATTGGCGAGTTGCTAAACTAAAGAGACAAGCGTGATATTTCAAAAAGTCATTAAAAGTTCTGCTATTCATCGATAGATGTCAAAATCTTTAACCTACCTATTTACCTAACTACGTAGTTAGCATTCCACACGTAACAGGTTGCAAGCCCGTCGTCGCTTTCAAGAATACTAACAGGTTTCCTCACGATGTTTTCCTTCACCGTTATAAGCACGTGTAACGCGCATATACATTTTTCGAACAGAAATATCCATTGATGCACGGCCAGGATTCGATATTTACCTAATTACATGAATTCAATAATTCAATTTCAAACTTTTTAGTCGATCATGTCTGTGAAGTACCACCTATTTACCGATAGTGGTAAAATAGCGCCACCTGCCAGCGGAATTGCGAACCTCTCAAACCCCGAGCTTTCGCATGAGACCGCGAAAAGCACCTATAATAACGTAGTATCATCAAATGAAACTAGATGGCGCTGGAATGCGAAAATCACTCAAGTCCGCTAGACGCGGCGTCGCAATCGCCTATTATAATGATGCCAGTAAGATAGCCATAATTTACCCCTTACACTAAAAGGGAGAGCGAACTAATGTTTACATTTTAAAACTATTTACTACTAGCAGTTCACTTCGACTTCGCACAGTTGTAATAATGAAGAATATAGGCAATTTTTTTTATTTTTTTGGTTACATTATTGCTATTTTCGTGGGATCTCTATTTATTTTTATTTATTGTACTTACATTAATTTTAGACAGACAACGGAAGAGACTTTGTTTTATACTATGTAGTGATGTTATTCGCTCCTAATAAAGCTTTTGATAGATTAAATATTTTTTTAAATTGGTCCTATATTTTTTCAGTTTATCCGGTACAAACAAAAACATAAAACTAGAAATTTTATCTCTTTGTAATAGTAGTGTAGTTATGTAGGAAAACAATGAAATCAACCTAGTTTCACGATATAGGTAAATTTTATTAAATTATTTTTATACAATAATTATGGTCTTCATCATTTATTACTTGCATTCCAGACATATCGCTGTCACTTGTCTCTTGAAATTCACTGCCATGATCAGAATCAGTGTCGCTATCACTGGCTGTTGATATTATGAATTATGAATCTTTCTATTTCTTCATCTACCAGTCCATCATTTTTGAAATATTACAATTATTTTTGAAGTGCTTGCTGCCACTCTTCCTTCTTTCGTAATTCGAGATACCATTTTCTCTGAAACACCTAAAATACAAAATAATTTAATTAGTGTTTTAATTTAGTCATATTTTACCTATTGTTAAACAAAAACTTATACTCTGGTATCCCTAAAATTTACCTGTCATGGCAGCGACTCTTTTTTGTATATTATTTAAAGGGATCAAAACGTCTTTATTCCTCTGCTCTAACTCACAAAACTCTTTTACTTTATGAATCATTTCACGAGCTGCACTTTTCACCAGTTTACGCGACATATTCACGCACATTTCAAGAAAATATTGGGAAAAACCATGGACGCTAATTTCATCGAGCACTCTGACATGAGATAAAATGGCGTTGCTGTCAAATTTAGTTTTGGTTTTCGTCGCAGGACATGAGTGGTGGCGAGGACTCTAAGCAGGCATGACATGAGTCATAGGGATGTAATATTGATTGAAAAAAATCTATTAATTAATAATCGATTTTTTGTCCCTACAAATAAATCGATTTTCCAAAAAATCTAATTATATGGTTCGGATCGCTTTCGGAGAGACGATCGATGGGTCGGTTCCCGTTTGTGAAGCGACTATTGGTCGGATCACGTTCGGAAAAACGATCAATGGTTCGGTTTGCGTTCGGAGACAAGACCGATGAGTCGGTTTCCGTTTGGGAGGCGACTATATGTAGGTTCACGTCCGGGAAAATGGCCAACGAACGATTCGGTTTGCGTTCGGAAAACTTAGTTTACAAAAATCGATTTATATGTGTAATTTACATAATCGATTTTTTAAAAATCGATTTTTTGAAATCCAAAAAGAGAAATCTCTAACACTCACACTCACGCATATTGCGTGAGTGTGAGTGTCTCGTAAAATTTTGTGTAAATTTTCGTTACGAAATTTCTGGATTCGGTCTCCACGCTCAAGGCCCGCGATAGAAGCTATGCAATAGCTTAAAAACTTTACCTGTGTTCAATTGGCTACCTAAAGTTGAATCTAAAACACATATCTTACCTACCTACTATGAAATATGTTGAATCCAAAACACGCTCTAAGGCTAAATAAAAATGCATTGGTTTGGAAAAGTTGTCATTTTAGCTCTTACCTACTTACTATTTTTAAAATTATTTTTATGAAAATAAAAATGACAAAATCCCGTTTTAAAAAAACATGTAGCCACAGTTTGCGGTTGCGGACCGCACCACAACTGTCACTAATAAATCAAAGCGGACTGTAGAGGTATGATCTATGTCATAGGTACTTATAGTAGGACAAAACCCGTACACGGACCATAAACAAAGAATTTTCTTTTATGCTTAGTTATTGACAGCCAAAGTTGCAAGTGTCCAGAGCCGGAGTAAAGGTTAGAACCGCGGCTCTCACCCTACCTACCAATCTACAATGTATAGTAATAACTAGACTCACCTACTCGTACGCAGGGACCTACGAGTACCATATACTCGAGATGGATTCATTATGGCAAAGTTAAATTAGGTACCTACCTACCTACCGAGTAATAATTATCTACCTAACAACTGTGTCAACATTTTATCCACTTAGGTACATGACACCTTGATACCATGTTTACCTAGGTAGGTACTACCTACTTACAAATTTCATAGTTTGTAAGATTTATAAGCATACTAGATTACGCCCACGGCTTCGCTCATGTGGTAGGTACCTACCTGGATATAAAAAACCTAATAAGAGAGAAACACAAAACATGTTTTAATGATGGCTGCACGGAACCCCAAAAATCAATAGGTACTAGCTACTTTGCCTAAGTACATAGGTAGGTACCTACCTAAAATCAGGTCAATACCTATAAGCTATAAATCGACAACGAAGAGGTCAATTTGAAAGGATCAAGTGTAATATATCAATAAAACGCTTCGTTGATTCCAATTTAAACTTTTATGTTTATCTGCTGTGTAAATCTACAGGTTGTTACATTATTTTTCAAAATAAAAATACTTAGGTACCTAGGTAGATTACCTACTTAGCATGAAATTCTATAGTAGGTACCTACTCAAATCCTTATAGATGTCTAAAGTGATTACAGAGACAGTCAATATTACATTTGGCACATGTCCACATTTTGCAATAGTTAGCGTTCCATACGTGACAAGTTGCAGATGTACAGATGCACGTCTGGGATTCAAACCTACGACCTTCTGATTCAGGGTCGAGATTCTTCCCACTCGGCACACACGGTGTCTTCTGTGTAGTTTTGACGTTTTGACGATACCTTTACCAACCGTAATGATTCGTGCTCGCTACACTGGTACAATAAATTGTTCTTTTATGTTTTTTACAAGAGTAACAATTAATATTACTAGCGTCAGTAAGTACTTAGATATCTGAGGTTCCCTATTAAGTATATATTCGCCTGTGGCGACATTATGGTACAAACGAATCTTTAATAGCACATCTGTGAGGCACGCAACTTTGAAACTACCTAAAATAGTTCAACAAACTGTTGTTTTATCTTTGTTCATTCTTGAGAGTTTACCGAATCTTAATGTTAACCAGAAAAGGGTCAATTCGTTAGGGGAACAACTTCGTTCAAACAATCTTAGGATCTCGCCTTATTTTTTTTATAAACAAATCGGCTGGTTTTGTGTTCATTTCCTATTGCCTGTTAGAAAAAAAAAGGGTCACGACAGTAATCCCCAAGTACGGTAGACATCCTCTCTGATCTTCATACGCTTAGATCCTTTGAAGATGTCTAGTGGGGGTAGACAGAGGCACGTCCAAACATTATATTTGGCACATACCCACATTTTGCAGTAGTTAGCATTCCATACTTGACAGGTTGCAAGCCCATCGCCGCTTATAAGAACACTAACTGGTTTCCTCACGATGTTTTCCTTCACCGTTGTAATCACGTGTTTTTGATGCGCATATAATTTTTCGAACAGAAAATTCCATTGATGCACGCCGGGGTTCAAACCCACGACCTTCAGATTGAAAGTCGAGGTACATCCCACTCGGCTAACACGGTTGCCTACACAGTTGTTACACACCTATTGCCAGCAGGGCTATTTTGTAAAAAACATGAATATCATGTTATGATGTTGAATGCAATACCTAATGTTAGAGAATACCTAATCTGTACACTTTTCATAGTAACTATTCACAGTTTATGCACCTATACCTACGCTGAAGCGTAGCGCTTCAGCGTAGGTATTGTATTGGAAGCGTAGGTATTATGGCATTCAGTACCATAACATGATAATCATGTTTTTACAAAATAGCCCTGCTGCTGTTCTGCTGCAGGCATATTGAGTAAAAATCGATTTTCAAAAATCGAAAATCGATTCACCCCCTGATTTTCATTGCCAGAGCTCTCTCTGAACATCAATCGATTTTTCTGTCCAGAGTAACTGTTATAGAATCTTGGAATAAAGTAGGTAAACGATTTTTTATAGGTAGTTAGTTTCATAAGTGGATATTTACACATCGATTTAGCCCTAAACTAAGCAAAGCTTGTACTATGGGAACCAGATAACTGATAGAATACATATATCCCTTTTTTTGTGAATACATACATAATATACATATTAACACCCAGACACAGAACAAACATCTATGTTAATCGAACAAATGTAGGAGTAGGAATTGAACCCACAACCTACAGCGCAGAAGGAAAAGTTACTACCAACTGTTGTGTGTGATATCCAATATGACATAAGAATTCTCTTAAGGCGAGTAATTAATGTGTTTGATGAATGCAGAATCGTTTTTTCTCAATAACCGTAAAACATACAGTTTTTGGTTTTTTATGACAAAGATAACTTAAGGGTCTCCCAGTCGACGATTGCTCTTTTTCGAAACGAAAAAAGAAATACTTCTGAACAAGCCACATCTCCAATTTTTATAAGTATATTACTTCAGGTTCCTACCTAGATTTCTATTAAGCTGAAAACATAATAGCAGAAACGTTTCACGATAAAGATATTATTTCAAAATGATACGTTTTATAATTTATGATCGAAATATTTTATATACCTACTATTAAAATCAACTTGTGATTTATTGTTAAAGATAGGTAATATGTAGATCTAGATTTCTATTAGAATAGATTTTTGATAAGTAATTATACATAATTTATATTATTAATTTATTCGAAAAGCTAAGGCGGACTACGCGCCGACGTGTGTTTGTCGTCATTGCAGCGGTCGGTAGGATTATTTTCGAAGTGATTAAAGACGGGTACATCTTTATTCACATATACTATACATTATAAAATAGGAGATGTGGCTTGTTCAGAAGTATTTTTTTTCGTTTCGAACAAAAACAATCGTCGACTGGGAGCGCCTTAAGGATATAATCTAGAATTCTAGATAAATTACAGACAGAATCACGATTGGTGAAACTTTTCTCGATAGATTTAATTTCCAAAGTTGGCTCTTCAAAAACACTAGTTTCGTTTTTAATCAAAACTATGGTAGATAAACAGTTATTTTTTATATAATTCGTTAGATAATCATACTAGCTAAGTAAATTACAGACAGTTTCTTTTTAAATTTGATGGTTTTCGAGATAATGCAGTTTTATCACTTTTTCCGTCTTATCCGGGTAGACTCAGCCCATACAAAATGTCAAAAATTTAACTTATCACCTTAATTCGAAAACTGTGGCAATTAAATAACTTTAAAATGGAAGCAATACGCAACTGGCATAAACCATGCAAAAAATGGTAAATGTATTACTTTACCTCTAAACTGCTAAGCACATTCTAAGTAGGTACCTAGAAGGTATCCAGGTATTTAGGTCGTTCCTCGGCGTTTTAATCTTTATCTACGAAGTCTTACAAGACGGTAGCGGAACTATTTGTAAATTGTGTAAGTACTTATTTAATATTCAGTCTACTAGTTAGGTAAATACAGATGGAATGCCCTTGTATCATTTCGCGAGCCGTTTTTAAATGAATTCGGGGCTAAAAGTTTGTCAAATTGTAGGCTCGATATATCGGCATGACTTATTTTTAAAATCACCAACCTTTCAGTTTGCTAGGTGGGCCTTTTAGCACGATTGGATGCCAGTTAAGATATTGATAAACACTAGCGAGTCATCCCGAATTTCAAAGGAAAAAATTCAGTTGCTTGTCAATATCAATTGACGGTCATTAAAAAAATGTTTGTACGTACCTTGATGCTACCCATAAGTTTACCAATTATTGGGAAAACTTATGACATTACATACATTGTTTAAAGTTTAAGTTTTGCACCAAACCAGACATAATAAATAAAACGTAGTTACCCTAAATTAAAACGGCCGACCGACTTTAGGATTTTACTTTCAAAAGCATATTTGCGGCCATCCCTGAAAATTTCTAACCGTGGCCATGTGGTTTTATAATTAAATAATGAACATATTCATCAAATAATATTCTCATAATATTCTATAGGTAGCTTGTATTTTATTTTTCAAAATTAAGGTAGGTATACCTAACTCAAACACTTATACCGTCGTACTTGGAAGTGCATAGTTATACATGAAAAAACAGCAGGGCACGTCCTGAGATAACGCTCTCGAGGATCCGAACCAAAATGGCAAAACGGAACCGTTAAGACTCCTTAACTAGATTGTATAGTGTGTGTACCTATCTCGTTTTCAATTCAATTATCTCGTTTTTATTTTCAATTCTCGTTTTCTCAGCAATTTTACGAAACAATCGTTTTTCATGTCACACTTAATTTAAAACCGCATTTTTCAGATTCTTGACCGCGCTATCTTATAGCTACACCACGCCCGAAGGCGAGCCAATTTCAATTTATCCAATTTCAGTCGATTAATCTAAATTCATTTACGTCGCAATGTGTGGAATCACCCACACTCAAGCGAGAAGTCTTGCCGAGTTTCCTCGCGAGAACACGAAATGTACCTATGAGAACGAATCCACTCCACACTCATCGGGTGCTCTCGGGGGTTCACGCCGTGAGTGTGGATGGCTTGTAACACCTGTAGGTATACCTGTATGCCTCAAGCTATTTGCCTGTGCATAGTTGGACGTAAAATTTATGATTCCTAGGCGAGTTGAGCAGCATGGCCATCTGCTTGTTCTACCTCACAAGTCACAAGTGATGTCTGATGTAGGTACTTATTAATATTTTTAATATAAATACGGCTAATTACTACGTTTCTTGTTGGATTGCTGACGTTTCGAGACAATTCATCATGAGCATCGCCCGCGACCGCGATCAACGGCAGATCGGCGATCTGAACGTGGTAATTAGCCGTATTTATAGTTAAAATTAATAAAAACCACGATAGTTTTAATTCTATACTTTTTAATATTCTAAATTTTCGATCGATCTATTGTGTTTAGTGTGTGGCAAATTTAACGTCTTTATACTAATCTCATCGCTTGACTGATATATATTAAGCTTTCAAAATACAAATAGAAAGCTATAGGTACACTTACATACAACACGAATAATTTATGTAAATACCTAAATGTAATATTCATGTCGTCGGTGAAGATAGATGTTCCGTTGTCGTGTAATGTGAGTGTAAACGCAGGCAGATACAGAACATCACTTTCCGTTTTAAGCAGGCCGTTTATCCACAGCGCTACATATACATACCTACCTAGTGTTATATCTCCAGGTATGTAGGTATAGAGATGTTTGTATGAAATCACGATAAAGCGCAGCTGGCGTTCTTTTCGAGGTTCATAATTCTTCATAAAAAATCGTGTCTCACCATTCACCGTGGTTGATAATGACAATGTGTTCTCATATCATTTCTCACTCGGGCCATAAAAGGCAAAACCGAAGCTCTTCCCACTTCATAGTTGACACTAACGTTACTATCTGAGGTATAAAATAGTTAAGTCGTAGTCAAAGTCAAAGTCCAAAATCATTTATTTCAATAAAATCACAAGGATCATTTTGAAACGTCTTAGGAACTAGGTGAAGCTACGCCGATTCCACGCGACCAAGCCTAGAAGAATCAGGCAACAAACACGGCTTGGGGTCTACCTTTTTTTTAATGATCCTTTTCTTAAAGCTATGTAGAGCTCCAGTGTGATGCCAATCGAACAAGGTGAAGGCTCAAACAAGAATAATAATTAAAAGTACTACTCAAGTATATAAACAATTAAAAATAATAATAATAACAATTAAAGAGCCTCAGCACAAATTCAAAGAGCATCACACGCTACACTTGATTTAGAAATAAAACTTAAAGATAACATAACTATTATACGTAAATAGTTTGATACGGGGCTGACATAGTCGCTAAGCAACTATTAGCCTGTAGATCTATCTATTAGACTATAGCCATTTTTAAACGACTTCAAAAAAGGAGGAGTTTCTCAATTCGACCGTATATCTGCCAATTAGCTAACCTTTGGGTACGTAATGACTAAAGACAGAAGGACCCTTATGAAGGGACTGAATTTAAAACTGTTATTAACCGACTTGGTATTACATGGATCTCACAACTTTTTACGGTAGAAGAACTGAGTTGCGAGACTTGGCTTTTTTTGCAAGTTGTGTTTTTGATGGCATATGTTTTTTTTTATGTGTGTTCGCGAATAACTTCGTCGTTTATAAACCGATTTTGATAAAAACAAAAGACACTGATATTTTTGAATGAGTTCATATGCCGTCAGTATATCAGTGTGTACAGTAGATAGACTTGTATTATTTGGTTTGGCTACCCCGATACGGTAAGGTGCCGTCAAAGAAGCCTTAGCGGTAATTTTTGCAAATTCAAATTCCGATTCAGTATTCAAATTGTGGGATTAAATTGAATCAGGCTAGATCTACTTACGAGTATCTGTCTTCTTGAGATTTATTTGCCTTTCTCGGTTTTCAACCGACTTTTTAAAATACTCGTAGAAGGAGTTCATTGATAGCATCTACAATTCTACATACTACAATGAACCATACCATATCCTTAAGATATTATAAATGCGAAAGTTTGTGAATTTGTTTGTATGTTTGTGCCTCAATCGAACAACGACAAAACGAATTAGGATGAAATTTGCTTAAGATGTAGATATAATGCCCAAAAAAAACATAGACTACTTTGAAATACGAAAAACGTCCCCAAATTGATGAAAAAACGCATATGATTATTTAGATGGCGATGGTGTGCAAAAAATATGTCATCCGTGTTGACATCAGTCGTCATAGCAACGTGCGTTACTCTATGCGATTATTGAAATTTGGACAGGACAACGTCTGTTGCGGGTCTGCTAGTATTACCATATTATAAATTTAGTATATTATTGGTCGTGTTTTTTAGCAATATAAAACCGATGTCTGTATCTGAGTTTGTTTCCACTACGGCCGCGGCGCCAGGCGTCTAATCCGCTCCACTACCTACACGTAAACAATTATCACATAAAACAAAGAACAAAGCAACTTATTTACAGACTTACTAAAAATTTTGAATACAAAATTCAAACAATAACATTCTTTTGTGTTTATTTTTTGCAACTGCTTTAGGTACCTACCTACTCATCGACTACATAGCCATGTAGTCGATGTACCTACTAGTTTACCCTTTATGTTCACGTTGGAGATAATTTTGGAACAAGCGAGATTCAAACACTTAATAACTAGAAACGGCAATACAAACTCTCAACTATTATTTATATGTCATAAGACGAGTAATAAATGTTTTTGATGAATGCAGAATCGTTTTTTCTCAATAACCGCAAAACATACAGTTTTGTTTTTTTATGACAAAGATAACAAAAGGATATAATCTAGATAATTTATAGACAGAAACACGATTGGTGAAACTTTTCTTGAAAGATTTATTTTCCAAAGTTGGCTCTTTAAAAACATTAGTTTCGTTTTTAATCAAAATTATGAATAGCTAAACAGTTCATTTTTATCTAATTCGTTAGATAATCATACTGGCTAAGTAAATTATAGACAGTTTCTTTTTAAGTTTGATGGTTTTCAAGATAATGCAATTTTATCACTTTTTTCGTTGTAGACTGACGTCGCACTGTGGATCGAAAATCGACTTTCAAAGACATAGGCGAAAAAAAAAATTTTGGTCGGTTTTTTGCTTGAAACGGCTTCCATTAATCATTAATATGCCTAAATATATCATGATATACAATTTGGTGGGAAAATTGTCGAGTTATCATTTTTTTTACGAAAAAAATGTATGAAAAGCATATAAAAAATCCAGATATCTCCGGAAGTGCAAAGATAACCGTTATATCCTTGCATACAGTTATAGTACCAACTATTATTGATTTTTTGGCATACAACATATAACTCGAACTGCTGCACATTTTGAAAAAAAAAATTATCAAAAATTTTTATTTATTTTTGATCTCTCTCAAGTGAAAACTTAAGGAAATCGGTTAAAAAAAGGTCCCCATCGGCAAATTGTATGCTATAAATAATAACAGACACGTGTTTTCTTGTTTGGCTGACGTTGAAATACCAAAAAACAAAGCTCAATAGCAAATTTAATTTAGGAACTATTTTTAATGTTATTTAACTACCTAATTAGGCAAGATTAGGTTTTGTCAGGTCTTTTAGTCATCGTTCCAACTGATGATGACGATGAAGGTTCCGCGGTGGTAAAGTCTTCGGTAATCGATCTTTCTTCACTTGGTCCCTGGGTGAGAAGACTAGTTTAACTAAAAAAAATTTTGGTCGGTTTTTTGCTTGAAACGGCTTCCATTAATCATTAATATGCCTAAATATATCATGATATACAATTTGGTGGGAAAATTGTCGAGTTATAATTTTTTTTACGAAAAAAATGTATGAAAATCATATAAAAAATCCAGATATCTCCGGAAGTGCAAAGATAACCGTTATATCCTTGCATACAGTTATAGTACCAACTATTATTGATTTTTTGGCATACAACATATAACTCGAACTACTGCACATTTTGAAAAAAAAAATATCAAAAATTTTAATTTATTTTTGATCTCTCTCATGTGAAGACTTAAGGAAATCGGTTAAAAAAGGTCCCCATCGGCAAATTGTATGCTATAAATAATAACAGACACGTGTTTTCTTGTTTGGTTGACGTTGAAATACCAAAAAACAAAGCTCAATAGCAAATTCAATTTAGGAACTATTTTTAATGTTATTTAACTACCTAATTAGGCAAGATTAGGTTTTGTCAGGTCTTTTAGTCATCGTTCCAACTGATGATGACGATGAAGGTTCCGCGGTGGTAAAGTCTTCGGTAATCGATCTTTCTTCACTTGGTCCCTGGGTGAGAAGACTAGTTTGAACGCAGCTTGGCCAATCAACATTTGCTTAAAGCCAATCTTCATAATCTTTTCTGAATGCTCTTGTGTTTCTGCCGCAATTTTTCCATCTCTGTGAAGCAGCTCGTGAAAATCTTCGACAAAACTCTTCCAGAGTAACCTTATCATCATTAGAAAGGTGATCACCTAGACGAGATAATACTGCCTCGTACAGAACTTCATGATTTTGTAGCGAACCTGCACCTTGAAGAACAACAACCAAATCTAAGTTAGTGCTTAAACTTTCCATTTTAATGATTAAAAAACTGAGAGATGTTCACTAGTAAATAGTTCAGAATAAACTGAAGTAAAAAATATTTCCGGTGCAGTTTTATGCACTTAATTAGGTAATAAATAACCTAAGTAAGGTATTTTTGTACCTAAGCTACCTGTCTTTTGTTAACTACCGCTCATTGTAAAATATTTCCGGTGCAGGTTTATGCATTTAGGTAGGTAATGAATAATCTAAGTAAGGTATGTTTTTAACTTTGTACATAAGCTACCTGTCTTTTGCTAACTACCGATCATTGTTAATACATTCCTTGAAATTTGAACAATAAGCGGTCTGACAAAACCTAATCTTGCCTAATTAGGTAGTTAAATAACATTAAAAATAGTTCCTAAATTAAATTTGCTATTGAGCTTTGTTTTTTGGTATTTCAACGTCAGCCAAACAAGAAAACACGTGTCTGTTATTATTTATAGCATACAATTTGCCGATGGGGACCTTTTTTTAACCGATTTCCTTAAGTCTTCACTTGAGAGAGATCAAAAATAAATAAAAAATTTTGATAATTTTTTTTTCAAAATGTGCAGCAGTTCGAGTTATATGTTGTATGCCAAAAAATCAATAATAGTTGGTACTATAACTGTATGCAAGGATATAACGGTTATCTTTGCACTTCCGGAGATATCTGGATTTTTTATATGCTTTTCATACATTTTTTTCGTAAAAAAAAATGATAACTCGACAATTTTCCCACCAAATTGTATATCATGATATATTTAGGCATATTAATGATTAATGGAAGCCGTTTCAAGCAAAAAACCGACCAAAATTTTTTTTAGTTAAACTAGTCTTCTCACCCAGGGACCAAGTGAAGAAAGATCGATTACCGAAGACTTTACCACCGCGGAACCTTCATCGTCATCATCAGTTGGAACGATGACTAAAAGACCTGACAAAACCTAATCTTGCCTAATTAGGTAGTTAAATAACATTAAAAATAGTTCCTAAATTAAATTTGCTATTGAGCTTTGTTTTTTGGTATTTCAACGTCAGCCAAACAAGAAAACACGTGTCTGTTATTATTTATAGCATACAATTTGCCGATGGGGACCTTTTTTTAACCGATTTCCTTAAGTCTTCACTTGAGAGAGATCAAAAATAAATAAAAAATTTTGATAATTTTTTTTTCAAAATGTGCAGCAGTTCGAGTTATATGTTGTATGCCAAAAAATCAATAATAGTTGGTACTATAACTGTATGCAAGGATATAACGGTTATCTTTGCACTTCCGGAGATATCTGGATTTTTAATATGCTTTTCATACATTTTTTTCGTAAAAAAAATGATAACTCGACAATTTTCCCACCAAATTGTATATCATGATATATTTAGGCATATTAATGATTAATGGAAGCCGTTTCAAGCAAAAAACCGACCAAAATTTTTTTTTTCGCCTATGTCTTTGAAAGTCGATTTTCGATCCACAGTGCGTCGTGGGCTGACCCATACAAAAAACCTAAAATTTCACATAATAACGCTAGCTCTTGAGCTTCTGTAGGTATCGTTAATTTTATACGCCGTATTTTTTATAAAACACCTAAACATAATCGTGGTATTTCCTAACTTTTTATGACTAGGAGGTAAGTAGGTACTTACGAATTTTCTAATATACAAAAGTTTACCTACTGATTGGCTGACTGACATTAACGCACAGCTTAAACCACTGATCCTAGGAACTCGAAATTTGGAGGGTGTATTTATTTTAGTGTGATGAAAGGAATTCCAGAAACTCAACCCTTGAGGAAGGTTGAAGTCTGTTTAATAATAATTTCACGTGTATGAAGTCACGTGGATTCCATTAGTCTATACTAATAATTTGAATGTTTGTTTGTTTGTTTGCATCGAATAGGCTCCGAAACGACTGGACTATTTCAAAAATACTTTTACTATTAGAATCCTACATTATCCCTGATGAACATAGGCTATAGATTATTTTCAAAAACGTTAGGGATCCGTATAAAAACTTCGATAATGTAACCCAACGTGTGAAAAAAAATCTTTATATTGCGTTTGCTGCAGAAATAATTGACAATAGAGCAAAGTGATGTACTACAGTTTTATAAAGGACATCAATATCTACAAAAAAGTTTGTAATATCATATGTCTAACTATTAGGGATCCTTAATAAAACTTCGATAATGTAACCCAAGTTGTAAAAAAATTAGCCATAAAATCATTATTACACCCGTGCGACGCCAGGGCGGACTGCTAGTTGTTATATAAAATTCCCACCATAGAACTCATTTGAAACAATCGTACCTAATAATAGTGCCATACCTACAAAACCACCCATTATCAGCCAGCAAGTTCAGATCGATTACGGTCTACGTCAAAGCAATAATTTGTTTTGTTACTCGTAGTCGTCATCGTGAATGGTCTTAGGTAATTCATACAGAAATCGGTGTCAAGTAGGTATGCACTGATATATCTAAAGATTTATGTTTGTGTAGGTAATTAACACTTTTGTTTATCGTAATAATGTTTGACGATTTTCAACCGAAGAAAAAAGAAGGCTCTCAATTATTTTGAACGATAATTATTTTGATATTTGAACTAGATTTAGGTTTAAATCTAGTTTCAGTTATTGTTAATAGTAGTTGTAACCAAGGGATCATTAAACATAGGGAACCCTAAAAATAACAAGACGATTCTTGTGATTTTAATTAGTGTAATTATTGAAATTCTTGGACATCGGACTAAACGACTTCTCGATATTTTAACATTATTTTGAATCTTGAAATGTTTATTTTATAGAACAGACAAAAACAACAAAAAACATTGCCTTACTCTATAAAAACATAAATGGTATGGGTACACTGGCGCACGGCGCAGTAGAGGATTTAAAAAGTATCAATTGAATTTAATAGTTATCTAATCGAAATGAGGTATATATTTTAATGCTAAATTTTAAATCCTTTCCGCTTCCGTCCGCCACTGTGCACCACCTATAGAAATTATATTTAGATGACACATCTAAGCGCTACTTTAATTATTCTGTGGCGTATACATCAATTCAAATTTGTTCAAAGTGAATAAGTCGGAGTTTCAACCATAAAATGCCGCATATCATACGTAGTGTATGCACATAATAAATTATAAAGCCCAATCGAAACTACTCTTATAGAGAAATATGAGGAAAATATAAATAAGCATGTCAAAAATAATAAGTACTTACTTATCGCATATAATAAATACGCAACGATTGCACAACGCTACGCTACGCTACATTAAGCTATGTGTGAGATGGTACATTATTTGTAATATGGTCATGACATGTTTTACATTGGTTAGTATGCAAATTTTATATTAAAGCGTCAAAATATGCTAGGTAGATTATTTTTGATTATCAATGTATATGTTGTCATTTATAAATTCGTCAATTGTGTAATAATATTTAACTATTATTATTTTTTTGAATTTTATCTATAATATAAAAATGAAGGAAAACCCGACTTTGTTTTCCTTCCTGACGCTATAACTCCAGAACGCACGAACCGATTTCCACGGTTTTGCATTCGTTGGAAAGGTCTCGGGCTCCGTGAGGCTTAGCAAAGAAAATTCAGGAAAAAATTCAAGAGAAAAGCAGGAAAACAGGAACGGGAACGGGAACGGGAACTTAACACAGCATTTGTTAATTCTAAAGCGATACGAAGTTCGCCGGGTCAGCTTGTCTTGAATAAATTATCATTTAAATCTTTGTAAGCCCTAAGTATTTTGTTAAAAATTTCAGGTGCTACACAGACAAGATTTTTGCGTAGTCATGATTCATAAAACTGCTAAAACTTTTTATACAAAAAGATAATTAGGAAAACTCGATTAACTAATATATGTAGAGACCTAATCTCTAACTGCGGAAGTAGATAAACCGGCTTAGTGCCCTCCAAGCCAAACCCTAACCCCCTACTAATACCAACTAATCTTTCGGGCAGTTTGCATAATAATAATTATCTTTGTGAAAATCTGACTGCTGAGATAGTTGCTACCAACATTTTAAGTATATATTTTTACTTCACTGAAAACTTCCGCTAAACTTCTGCCAAATCTCTCTTCCACAATGTTGATTTTCGGTTAGTAGGTATCAAAAGCTGTGTAAGTTAAGTATCACTACATAGTATAAAGCAAAGTCGCTTTCCGCTTCCCGCGTATGTATGTATGTATGTATGTTTGCTTATATCTTTAAAACTACACAACGGATTTTGATGCGGTTTTTTTGTTTTTTTTTTAATAGATAGAGTGATTCAGGAGGAAGGTTTATATGTATAATACATGCATAATATAGTAGAGAAACACTGATAATTTTAGTTCTAATGTGATGTCGTAAATAAACACAATTTTTTGCGCTTACATTGCAAATGCTGGCTGAACCCCACGAGATATATCAAAATAATGTACTACAGTATTGTACACCTTAAAAACGTCTACAAAAAAGTCCACGATGGTATTAGAAATGTCTTACGCACAGCGAAGCGGGCACGGGTCAGCTAGTTATATATATATCACGAATTATACTTAGGATGCTTTAACTTATATTGTTCACACAACTAGCTGCCCGAGGTTACATTATTGCAATTTTCGTAGGAATCTCTAACTTTTTTTTTTTAAATGATAACTCATTGTTTCTCGTTGGTAATGTAGCTTTTTCTAGATAAAAGAATTATTAAAATTGGTCCATTAGTTTTTTGAATATATCCAATACAAACAAAAAAAATATTGTGTCTTTGTAATAGTTTTTAGGGTTCCGTACCCAAAGGGTAAAAACGGGACCCTATTACTAAGACTTAGCTGTCCGTCTGTCCTTCTGTCCTTCTGTCCTTCTGTCCGTCTGTCCTTCTGTCCGTCTGTCTGTCACAGGGCTGTATCTCATGAACCGTGATAGCTAGACAGTTGACATTTTCACAGATGATGTATTTATGTTGCCGCTATAACAACAAATACTAAAAACAGAATAAAATAAATATAAGTCCCATACAACAAACGTGTTTTTTTTTTGCGTTTTTTAAAGATAATGGACCCTTTGTTTTTTGCCGGTTTTTTAATTTTTTATTTTACGTGTAAATATGTGTAGATGTACTCGTAGAAGTAAAAACATGGTTATCTGCAGTTGAAATGCGATGGTAAAGAGCACAGTCATGTTTTTGCCTTCATGAGAGCATAATAATAATAAATTACTTACGAGTATTATCTGTATGGCGAACTAAGAAGTATTACTGGCTAGTAAATATACATTGTCTTTGATAACAGTTCCCATGATATTTGATCCTACACCAGTTCAATTAGCGAATGGATTAGGTATAGGAAAATGGCTTAGACAAAAGCATTCCTGAACAATTAGGGAATATCTTGATTGAGACGATGAGAGCTCCTTTCATTACAGTTTTGGTTAGTTATATGTAGTACTTATGCCGGAAACACACTTACGTGTCGTGGCGTGGCGTGTCGCGCCACTAGCCAATCGCAAGATAGCGTTTGCGACACGACACGACACCCAAATATGTCTCTAACCATACTAAATGTATGAAAGCGATTAGCTAGTGGCGTGCCGCGCCACGACACGACACGTAAGTGTATTTCCAGCATTACTCGTATATCTCTATTTAACCGTGTCTTAAGAAAGTAAATTAGAATCCAGATGTATCAGTTTCATACTGTTTTTGGGCTTAGTGAGGAATTTGAGGTTTCAAACTGTCTTACAGTGGATATACTATCTTTCGCCCGCGGCTTCGCATGCTATTCTGAAAAATAGCGTAATAAGCTAACGAAGCGAAGAGTCTATAATTTAACATACAATCCGTGATCAAAGTGTAGCGTGTAAAAGACTATGGCATGATTGCAAGGAAGGACGTACAGAAAATGACGCTATTAGACAAATTCTAGATTCGATCTGGTGCAATACTGAGCTCCAAGTAGCATAGCCGCAGCATTATTTGTAATTGTAGGTACATCCTGTATTATATTTAACCGAAGCTAAAATGTCCACCAGTCCACCACCAATAATAAAAAGAATATCAATCCAAAAACTATTGATATTTAGAAAGGCGGTCTATTTGCAAATTAATAGGTAAATGTTCTACTAAACTCCACAATCGCAAATACATTCATCATTGTTTACGACGATTTGCATACACCTACCGCTGGTTTACCTACCTTTGTTTTCAAGCGTTTGGGATTTTACTACAAACAAACCCTTTTACCCCGTACAGGCTGAATAGGGTCCAGTATGTACGGGTAAAAAGGATTTCCTTATCTATTTATTTATTTAGGATGTCCAACGGGAAAATCGCAGGTTTTAACTAATTAGAAATAATAAATACTTAAATCTATGACGTGTTTTCTCAATTACTTACTGTATCCACATTATCTTCTTATTAGATAGGTACTTACCTAGGTAGGTAATAAGAAGTGTAATAATATGCATTTCTTATTTGTAAAATTATATAGCATAATGGTTAGATAGGGTTATCTAACCATTATGTATGAAGCTATATAATTTTTCGAGAAATAACTGATTGCTAAGATCGTCACTTATACCTGGCTAAGTAGATGCCTATGGAGAATCATTTTACTATGTGCGTCTTACAACAGCGCTGTCAGTAAAGATAATAATTATACAAATACTACCTGGGTAGAGGCATTTTCATTTGATTCGCTATCATAATAGTCACAAAAAACTTAATAATTTTCAATTTCAAACAGATTACATTGGTAATCTGATAAGTAAGGTAATCTGATTGGTAATCGACTGAGTTTTTTGAGAAAGCGTATGACTGGTGATAAAACCTGCTACCTCTACTTCAAAGAGTAACAAATGAAGCCTGTTTAATGCTCTTTGAAGTAGAAATAGTCCAGGTCTTACCATAAAACATAATAGCTAGACAATTAAAAACCAATTAAGAACTCGAAAGTTATAAAATAACGTCACTTGACGAAACTATATAGACTCATTATGAACGTTATAGTCACGATAAACGTGCATTATTCTTGTCTTTCGAAAAAAAAATACTTAGTTCTCTATTTGCTCGGTATTCGAAAAAGTTAATTGTGTATTGGCTGTGTGTTTGTGAATCGTGAGTGTTATTTTTTCTACAACAATGACTAAATACGACTCCACTAACTCCAGTGAAAATGAAAGTGACAATGAAACTCGTATCGTACGAAAATTCAGGTCTATGAATCAGGTAGGTACCTGCTGCCTAACTCCATCTACAACAAACATTCAAACAATTCAAGAAACAATTGTGGTTTTATCAGTGGTTTAAATTAAACTCAAGCACTCACCAACTTAGTTTCAACTTCTAAACGTGTGTAATCTAACTGGTCGTGTACATGTACAATGTACGTTTTTTACAAGGGTCTTTATCGCCTTTACCTTTAATTTTCAGAAAAATAAACTAAAGGTGATAAAAACCCTTGTAAAAAATTATAGCTATACGTACTAATCACGATATCACATCACGGCATAGTTTTAAGAAATAAATACTAATCCAACCTACTTACCTAGATGAGATTTATTTAGGTAAACGTAAACCTTGGGGTTATTTTCTGCAATAAACGAAATACCATTAAGATTCCGTTTAACTAGACACTATAAAAAATTAACCTCGTCCTTTTAAGGTCGGTTTAAAAGAACCCTTTCTTTACGTTGTTCGAAAGTGGCACTTTGAAAACTTGTTTTTTATGGTCAGCTCCGGTGAGATACTGTTTAGAAACCACAACACGGCCTTTTACGGAAATTGTGTAGATAGGCAGAGGATGGATTTCTAGCGTTGAAATGGGTCAACTCAGATTTATTGCTCTCATAACCTTCAAGAGCAGTTGTTTTGTATTCAATACTATTCTTCCCCTCCTAAGGCAAGTGTACCTACTCGTTTAGGAGACGTGTCGACTATAATATGCATTCAGTTTTGCTTTGTTACTATTATATATTCGACACACCTTGGACTAGGTTTCAAAATAAAAATAAAAGAACACACTCACGGCTGTTATCCTCAAGTATATTTACGACGGTAGCCATAATCCTTTCAGAACTCCTTGAAGATTTCGAAGAGGTCAGTGTCACATCCAAACATTAATTAAGTTCATTTATTATTTATCTTTCAATAAACGGGAAAGAACTGTACACTGTGTATTTTATATTGAATTCCCAAAACACCGATATTTTAGAACAGGACCCCAAAAGCGCTTTAAGAATTACTAAAAAAAACACGCTCTAAAACACGTTACAGGTTTTACAAGCCCATCTCCGTTCACCGCTATGATATATATTAGACCACCTTTGAGGTGTACTGGTGTACCTACCTACAATATAAATTAATTTAGTAAGAAAGAGGCTGACCAGGCCCTAGTTCTATTGCCAAGACGTACTAGTACAGTAGGTACGGCTGGGTAATTACATCTCTCTACCTTTCATTAATATGTATCACGGACTCCTGTCCCATTTCAATTCATGTTTCTCATGTTTTCCATCCCTGGTTTTGTTATGTAAATAACATACATTATTAGGTACCTCCGGCCTATTGTTCCGCAACAACTCATTGTAGGTAATTTATTCAATAGCAACAAAGCAAACGTGACTGTCTTTGCTTTAGTTGCTTACTCTCAGTGTATATTCGCTATCAAGTATTTAATTCAAACAATTTTACTATTCCGAAAGCTTCTTTTGATTGTGTGGCCTATACACAATCAAAATGAAACTAAATTAACTTCGTTAAATTACAGGTTTTCCCAAAAATATTGTCGAAAAATAGTTCAGCGCTCTAAGAGATACCCGAATCATCACTATGTTTCGCGATTTATTCGAGTTATTTTTTTTTTCTTTATATATTTTAATTAGCTAAATAGTCAACTTAGCAGAAGAATATTTTTTAGGGTACCATATATGTCCATTGAGATTTAAAAATATGAAATTGTTAAAAAAAAACCTATAAAAATTATAAATCTTACAAGAGTGATTGAAAAATAAGAGTCCCTGACGTTACTTGAACATAATTCGGGTGTCTTTAAGGGTTCTTAGCCTCGGGACTTCCGCTTGTCACTACATTTTGGAACCAGCATATTTTAAATTGAAATGAATACTGCCTTCAAACAATGCCAGAACTAAGTAATACATTTCGAACTGCTAACTAAATTGGTTTGCATTCGGCCACAAAAGTCGGGAAAATGAATGTCTTTCTCCTAATTATTATCCAGGTAAATATGAAAGTAACTCCCAACGGAAATTCGAACTAGGATCTCGCCAACTTTGCTCAGAAACAATTTCGTTTACCCTTGGATTAAATCTTTTAAGTAGCATGATGTTTGATAATTGTACCTAAGCACCTTACTTTATTGTGTTACTCATCAAATTTGATTATTTCTTATTTATTTACGGAAAACCGGCACTTTGTGTTGTAGGCACCTCGGCACCACCAAATACTCATTGTTATTTTTCGCCTGGCTGCTTACTGACAGGGCCCTGGTTAGGTAACGCTTATTTATGTTTCTTTTGTTTAGTAGAAATATTCTTACATAGGTACTTTATTTTTATGATCTACCAAGATCGTTTGATTTCTACAATGATACGTACATTTTTAATGTTCTAATAGCCATCCACTAGCTACTATTTTGCTTTTGACATCTATAGAAACATGGTTATTATGTTCCTCTATTAGAGACACTACTCGTTTATATTACTCATGAAACTATCAAAGTATGCAGATTGCATCTGATATTCACAGCAGCTGGCCCGCACCGCACTGCACCATTCTCCCCTGATACGACCGTCAGTCAACCAACACTTTGTTTGTTTAGCAGAAGACTAGATGTGCTAGGTCGATGTCATACTATGCAGAGTACCTATGCACCGTACAACCGTAACAACATTTCATTCAAATTGATCTAAATTAGACCCGCACGGTATTTTATTTATATTTGATATGAAATTTCGTTAAATCTATTACGAGTAATACATTGATGTCTAGGCAGAGAGCCAACGTTGGTATATTAAAGTTAAGTACCTTGGTTAATGAAAATAAAAAATGAAGTAATTTTACTTAGCTAAGTAAATAAGGTAATTACTCTTAGGTAACTAATTGAAAACACGGTAAAGCTTTTAACGGAAACTTTTCACGTTATCATTTCCCGTGATAGTATTATTTTCGTAATATCATACTAACTTAGATAAGCCTAATCTGCCACCATTAGTCGAGTTATCAGACACACAAATACCTGAGCTGTGTTATATGGGGCCAAAGCCCTTTGCTCATTAACGTGTATCGGACAGTCCAGTTCAAAGTAGTCCAATGTCCAACGTATAAACAACCTTACCTACAAAGTTATTTACACGTGGACAAATCATTTGGATACTACTCTCTGGATTTCTAAGAAGCGGTGAACGGGAGTCGACTGCCGTTTGACTGTTGTTAGACACTTATTCCCATCTGCATTAAAGTTTGACTATTCTTCACTCTTGGACGCACGTCACTAGATACCGTTTAGAAATAGGTCAAAGTAGGGTATGTAATGTGGGTTTCATTTGAAAGGGTTTGATTTGCACGTTTTAGAAAAGGCTTTAGTTTTAGTTTGGTTTCGAATAAAAAAAATAAAGTAAATAGGATCACGACTGTAATCCCCAAGTACGGTAGACATCCTTCTCAGGTCTCCAGAAGTTTAGATCCTTTAAAGATGCCTAGTGGGGATAGTCGAGGCACGTCCAAACATTATATTTGGCACATGCCCACATTTTGCAGTAGTTAACATTCCATACGTGACAGGTTGCAAGCCCATCGCCGCTTGGTTTCGAACCTTAATGAAAATTTTATTAAAAGAAAGAACATTCATTCACTATGTCTATATTTTCCGATGTTTACACAGAGAATAATTTGAAATAGGTAATTCCAGTAAACAGTAAATACAGGTTTAGGTGGGTAATATTTCAGAAAAATAATATTATCCTCTTATCGACGTAAATACTTATAGCGTAAGTTTGAAGTAGGTATCTGAGTTGTGGAAAAGATGAGTCACATGAGATGGTAGCCAATAAACCACCAAATTCTATTAAACTGTGTAAGTAACCTACTTATTTTTCAGCCGATGACAAATAAGGATCATAACTCGATATATTTTGATGTATGACCGCACGTAGCTTTTTACCTGGTGATCCCATTTCGAAGATTTTTTTTCTATTTCCTAGCTAGAGAATAGTTCAAAGGTTTTTCCATTTATATTGGATTTATGTAGAACTACTATTTCCTTCATAACACTTGAAAAAACGAATATCGTCTCTCCACTTTTCGATTAGTCGAAATATTATCGTCGATTTTCTTTTTGGTATTATAATAAAACCGGCCAAGGGTTCCGTACTATTATCTATACCTACTAAACGGCAAAAAAATCACGTTTGTTGTACGGGAGCCCCACTTACATATTTATTTTATACTGTTTTTATATTTGTTGTTATAGCGGCAACAGAAATACATCATTTGATGAAAATTTCAACAGCCCTGTGATAGACAGACGGACAGACGGACAGCGAAGTCTTAGTAATAGGGTCCCGTTTTTACCCTTTGGGTACGGAACCCTAAAAAGAAATTTCATTTTGACTACTATGACGTAAGCGATTTCCTTCTTCCTTTCATCTTGTATTTTGAATTGAGCGTAGAACGATTAAAAAATATAAAATAGCGCGAGTTAAACTCGCGTGCCGTCGACCGAAACGGTTCCGTAACTAATAAATTAGTTACAGTTAACACATGTACACATTCTGATTATTCCCGTGGCGACATCTAACCAGCTAATGTAAGTAATCTGAATTAAATTACGAACATCTCTCGGTGCGTGAATTTGCCTCTTTGTAAATTTAGGTATTTATAACTTTGAGAGGTTGAGATCTCGATCGAGATCTCTCGTTTATTTCAAAATTTATTATTATTTTTCGCAGTTGAATAACAATGAGAATTTGTCTTTAGTCTACTTTAGTAATATGTACATAATTTTACTTTATTGCACTTCAAAATTCAATAAAAAGTTGGAACAACGAATTTACTAAACAAAAATATGACGTCTTCTATAACGCAATTATTTTTTCCTCGTGATTAAAAGCATCGCTTCGCTAATGAAATTGGGATTTCTATTTCGTATAACATCTTAGTTTTATTACGAGCATAAAAATATTCAAGTAGCTCTAACAAGATATGTGAAAACCTTTATTCATCCTTTATTCATCGTTTCATAAAATGTCAACAGAACAAAACATACTATTAGGTGTTACCATAAAGGTAACCCAAATAGATAATTCGGGTAAGAGAACCCCCTGCAATGTTATGGCGCACTTAATATCAGTCCCACCCAATATCGGCTAGGTATTAGGGGTTTTTTCATTTCTTTATTATGCCTCTATGGAGCTAGTTCAATCTGCACGCAACACGTCTGCGTTCCCAACTGTTCGCGTTCACCAAAAGGTCCTTTTACTCGTAATATTATTAAATGCGAACGTGCGAGGATGTCGTCATGCCGTAACGTATGAAATTTGTATTTTGTATGGACTCAGTCTACCCGGATAAGACAGAAAAAGTGATAAAACTGCATTATCTTGAAAACCATCAAACTTAAAAATAAACTTTCTTCCATTTATGTAGCTAGTATGATTAATAATCAAACAAATTATATAAAAATTAACTATCCAGCTTTTCATAGTTTTGAGTAAGAACGTAAATAGTGTTTTGGGAGTCAATTTTGAAAAATAAATCTATCGAGAAAAGTATCACAAATCGTGTTTCTGTGTATAATTTAACTAATTAAATCATTATGTTATCTTTGTCATAAAAAACAAAACTATAAGTTTTGCCGGTTATTGAGAAGAAACTATTATACCATCACAAAAATATGTCTTCTTAAATATGATTCATACCTGGAATTGTTTAGGCTACTCTGTTTTCCGGGTACTGCGAAGACGAAGCCGCGGACTGAAGCTATTAATATTATTGTGGACAGTGAAGGTTACTCGCTAATCTTAAATCTTGGTCTGGTTTTAATCAAGACAGAAGCTCCCAAAGGAGTTGGTCAGAATTTTAGTGGTTTATCTTGCCCATTTAAGCCACAAATTGTGGGCATTAACTATGACGAGTAGGTACTTGGACGCCACTCTGATTGTGGTGCTGATTCTCTTGGTGCCAGACTCAACTATGTAATAGAACTAATAACGACCACTTCATTAACCAGAACTTCATTAACTAATTATAAGTTTTATTTGCACCCAACTCTACATACCTATGTGAAAAAATTATGGTATTTTTCTTTTTGTAAGTAATTAAATTATATACTAATTTTATAAAGTATTTTACCTATCAAAAGCTACATTATCAGATAGTAACATAGGGCACATTTTACTTCCAATAATGTAACCTAAGGTATCGAATTTTATTTTTTAATACAAGGTTGTTTGGGGAAGCAATCGCTTTAAGCTATACTAAGGCCGTCTTTTAAATAGTTATTTGATATTTTTTTTAAGATTAGATAAGTACCTACAATAAATATAAATCCACTATGTTAATTACATTTTCTTTGGGTATACTTTGTGGTACAGCCAATGATCGAATTTGTGCAAAATTTTATTCACAATTGTATTATTAAAGTTTGCATTGAATCAGTCTTCGCTTAATTGCAAAGTCACGAGTCTCTTAGGTCAGAGTTCATTTACGGTTACTTATGTTTACTCTTAGGTAGTTAGGTACACAATGGATCATCCTAATTGAGCAAATCTAAAAAAAAACAATACAAGGACACGGAACTTGTTTTCAACCTAAAATATCATTCAAAGTACTAGGTACCTACTAAGGTTATTATGTTGAGTTGAACCCGATGGGTTTCCAGGTAGCAGACAAGAGTTTGAAGATAGATAACATTTAATTTCCGTTCTGTTTCTGTGAGTATGTAAATCTATGTAGGTAGGTACCCAAAGATCAAAGTCTTGATTGACATACTCGTAATAGACAAAAGTTGTAAAATTGTGATTGCTACGAATATCACTGTGACGGAAACAGTCCTGCGGGGTTATTTTGTAAAAACATGATTATCATGTTATGGTACTGAATGCCATAATACCTACGCTTTTTATGCTGTTTAAGCACCTATACCTACGCTTCCAATACAATACCTACGCTGTAGCGTAGGTATAGGTGCATAAACTGTGCATAGTTACTATGAAAAGTGTACAGATTAGGTATTCTCTAACATTAGGTATTGCATTCAACATCATAACATGATATTCATGTTTTTTACAAAATAGCCTTGCTGAATTTGAAATAAGCTATGTAAGCAAAAAATTCATTGTGAGTAACATACACACACAATAAATTCATAACTTATGTATTTTAAAAATAGCTTGTACCTATAGTTGGTAAAGATACTAACTGGTTTTCTCAAATCGATGTTGCCTTTACCTTTAGTAAAAACGCACATAAATATTTCGAATAAAAAAGTCTAAAGGCGCAAAACCAAGTTGATGAATGATACCTTTCATTCATTTCATTAACACGATAATCTTCTATAATATAAAAATGAATCGCTGAATGTGTTGTTAAGCGCAAATCTCGAGAGCAGCTGAACCGATTTCGCTAATTCTTTTTATGTTGTAGGTACCTATTCGTTATTACCAGGTGAGGGTTCTTATGTACCTACTTAAAAAAAAAATTTGACAGGACAACGTCTGTCGGGACAGCTAGTAATACATAAAAATATTTTATCTATGTATAGAGTTATGAGGACCTACCTACCTAAGTATTAAAATAATTTATTCAGTTTTATATTCTTTTATATTGAACATCTTTCTCTTATTGTTACTTTAGATTATTAAGTTACCTTTTATATATTATATTTATAGATATATATTTTCAAGTTGTTAAATACTCTCCTACCCTATAATTGCGGGAGCACTTTGCTTTAACTATTTGTATTACTTTTTCTTGAATGTGAATGTTTACACCTGTGTTGGGTATCCTTTTTAATCACTACATAGTATAAAGCAAAGTCGCTTTCCGCTTCCCGCGTATGTATGTATGTTTGCTTATATCTTTAAAACTACACAACGGATTTTGATGCGGTTTTTTTTAATAGATAGAGTGATTCAGGAGGAAGGTTTATATGTATTAAACCCGTGCGAAGCCGGGGCGGGTCGCTAGTAAATAAATAAAAAAGAAGTAAGTATCACTAAAATAGTATTGTTTGATAGCAGTTTTATTGTCTATCTTTATCTACTATACTGTGGTATAGTAGATAAAGATACCATTTGGTATCAGTAAAAAGTATTACACATAGATACGTTAGAGCAGTAGCGCCAAGTAAAAAAGGCATTTGTGCTATCCATCTGGGTCAACATTACCAGTTCCTACCTGAAAAATTGTTTGAAAAGATTAAACAAAATCCCCAGAAGCTTTCCTAAGATAATGAAGATTATTTTAAGAGAAAAATCGGTGTTACTGACTCTTTGAGTTCATCTTACTATGTACTTACCTTTATAAGTTGTTTTTTAGGGTTCCGTACCCAAAGGATAAAAACGGGACCCTATTACTAAGACCTCGCTGTCCGTCTGTCCGTCTGTCTGTCACAGGGCTGTATCACATGAACCGTGATAGCTAGACAGTTAAAATTTTCACATATTATGTATTTCACTATATAAAAAAATACTATAAACAGAATAAAATAAATATGTATTTAAGTCGGGCTCCCATACAACAAATAAGATTTTTTTACCGTTGCTTATAGATATCGGATTCGTGCGCGAGTCCGACTTGCACTTGGCCGGTTTTTTTTATCTTTATTACTAATTCTGCCAGCGGCTTCGCACACGTGGTACCCCAATAAAATGTTAACCATTGTCACTCCAGCCCATGAACTATCTCTATGCAAAAATCATGTCGATCGTCATCGCTCCGTTACTGCGTGAAACAAGGACAAACAAACAAACCAACAAGAGCACTTTCGTAATTATAATTATTAGTAGGATAAATGTTAACGCACCGGCTGAACCAAGTTTGATAAAATTTTGTATTAAGTAGGTACTGGTAGATAGATAATGACTTGGATATTAACATAATATATGTACTTTTTAACACGCTTTTTTATCTCGAAAAACCATATTAAAAAGTTATATATTATAATACGATTATAATCAATTATAATCCACCCTTTCTTTACTTACAAAAGTCAGTTTGAATGAAAATAAAAACCACGCGAACAAAGTCGCGGTATGTCCACTAGTTACGGGGTATAAATTGACTTTGCGTAATTACTGTAACAGATGTGTTTTAACTTTTTCTTACAAAAATTACAGAACAAATTGGATGTTGCTTCTGAAATTCAAACAAACTGATTTATGGTCTGTCAAATTAAGAGGGTTCAATATTTTTGTCATTTTGATCGTGTTTCTTTAAATGTTTGGTGAACAGCTTTGATTTAATTTCAATGATAACTGGATTTCATTTATCCAAATTAAAGCCAAAATCAAATTTGGTAAAACTTTTCTTGATTGATTTATTATTCAAAAATGGCTCTTAATAACCCATTATAAGCTCCAAAAAGGTTTTCATTTAATTTTCACATAATTTAGCACGTAATCAAAGTACCCCACCATAATAATAAAGAGAGTTTATTATTATATTTCATAGTTTTAAGAATATGCATTTTTATCACATCTTATCCGGGTGGAATTTGGTCCGACTCGCACTTGGCCAGTTTTATTTTAATAATAATAGACTGTATATATATAACTTTCGATATTAATAGACAAGACTGGGATATCTGATATGTTGGTAAGTAGTTACATATTACTTTATAGCTAAAGTTAATACGAATTGTGGCATCACACACGTACTAGTTTTGGAATATGTAGTTGGAATTAATGTTTGAGTAAAACTCCCTGAAGTAAAATAACCACTGATTTAGGTACCTAAATAAACGTTTATTGGTACTAAAACCAGCTTTTACATCCGGATGAACCTCGAAATGATACATAAAATAGCGGATATTATCATAAAAACCCCGATTATATATGCTAAAAGACATTTAAATAAGACCTACTTGTAATTCGTTCCCGCTAAGTCTTATCCCACCAAAAACATTCTGTAAAAAACTAGCCAAGTCTCGATGGAGCTGCTTGTTTATCTCTAAAAAGTAATGAAATCTAGACAAAGTCGTGTCAAGTCTGAGGTTCTTTACTGCGATTTCTTTATTATTATAGAATGTTATGTGACTTGGCCGTTGAAGAGTACACAAGGGTACAAAATCAGGTGCTCCATGACACCATTGCACCAATCTGTCGCCAGAACCGCTACCCATTAACGATGCCACTTAGAAAACGTTGATTCAATAACCAGTCAATTGTAGGCTTAATAATGCTTATGTAAAGGCGAGCCTGAAACAAACAATATAAAAAATACGTCTATTTTATGTTAGATCGGTGGTCGATTTGACGCTCCAAAAAGAAGACAGCAGAAGTCAGCATTGTCAATGCTGAATGCATGTGTTGCACGATCAACAACAGCCTAAAATAAGACACTAGCGTCCAATTACCAATACCTGTATTGGCTATTATCTCGCTTAACAAACATAGGTAGTTACAACAGATATAACATTACGTGTAAACAAAATTGACTTGTACCCACTAATGTATAAATTCAAATTCAAATTCAAAAATCATTTATTTCAATAAAATCACAAGGATCACTTTGAAACGTCTTAGGAACTAGGTGAAGCTACGCCGATTCCACGCGACCAAGCCTAGAAGAATCAGGCAACAAACACGGCTTGGGGTCTACCTTTTTTTTTATGATCCTTTCCTTAATGCTATGTAGAGCTCCAGTGTGGTGCCAATCGAACAAGGTGAAGGCTCAAACAAGAATAATAATTAAAAGTTAAAAGTAAAGTTAAGTAAGTAGTTAAAGAATGTTCAACGGCCAAGTCACACAACATTCTATAATAATAAAGAAATCGCAGTAAAGAACCTCAGACTTGACACGACTTTGTCTAGATTTCATTACTTTTTAGAGATAAACAAGCAGCTCCATCGAGACTTGGCTAGTTTTTTACAGAATGTTTTTGGTGGGATATTATATACAATTAATATTCAATAATCATGAATTAAAATAAATGTAATTTTCTTGTGAATTCAAATAGGGGGAGCGCAGGTGCCTATCGTACAGGCTATCTCAGTCTAGTTTAGGCACCTGAGGCTGTAATACATTAATTGTAATAATTATTTACATTTAAAAAAAAAAAAAAAAAAAAAAAAAAAAAAAAAAAAAAAAAACGGATAAGAGATTTCATATGATAATAGTTATTAGCTGTAAATAAACCCATCATATATTTCGTACCTACCTCAAACAATAAAAGTTATGAAAAAGTTTGAACACGTACTTAGAGTTAACAACGCTTTCATATATATATATATATATATATATATTTTATATAAGTACAAGCCATTCTTGGTTAATTTGTATATGATAGGTAAGTGCATTACTAGATAGGTAATTTAATTTAGAGATCTTCATTGTACAACTGTAGCTATAAAACCATTTATTTATTATTTACATGGCTGTAGTTTGTAAGTACCTAGGTATATTTTTCATGTAGGATGTAGGTAAATTACTAGGTAACTAAATTGTTCATACCAACTGGTTACCCAAATACCCAATTACTAAAAGGGCCTACCTTTAGCTATACTAGAGTAAGGTACTCTCATACCTAACTGCTGAGAATGCATAATTATGTAGATAAGGCGTAGGTTTGTACCTACCCATATAGCAATGTCCAGTTTAACATTATTTGTCTGTATAAGTCGTGATATCAACGCAGACACTGTTAAGTAGGTAAACTACCTACTTATGGAACTTATGCATCCAATCATGCCCTATCAAGGCACAAAACTTGTATTGCATTTTCACAACACCAACATAAAATGGGATATTTGACAAGATTTTGAAAACCATTCTAGATTATTCAGAAGTGACTGTGGAACCCATAACAATATTATTCTCAATTCTGTTAAGTATTGGCCCTAAAAATGTATATTAAATCCCACCAAAAACATTCTGTAAAAAACTAGCCAAGTCTCGATGGAGCTGCTTGTTTATCTCTAAAAAGTAATGAAATCTAGACAAAGTCGTGTCAAGTCTGAGGTTCTTTACTGCGATTTCTTTATTATTATAGAATGTTGTGTGACTTGGCCGTTGAACATTCTTTATACGTTAGTGGGTACAAGTCAATTTTGTTTACACGTAATGTTTTATCTGTTGTAACTACCTATGTTTGTTAAGCAAGATAATAGCCAATACAGGTATTGGTAATTGGACGCTAGTGTCTTATTTTAGGCTGTTGTTGATCGTGCAACACATGCATTCAGCATTGACAATGCTGACTTCTGCTGTCTTCTTTTTGGAGCGTCAAATCGACCACCGATCTAACATAAAATAGACGTATTTTGACGGCCAAGTCACATAACATTCTATAATAATAAAGAAATCGCAGTAAAGAACCTCAGACTTGACACGACTTTGTCTAGATTTCATTACTTTTTAGAGATAAACAAGCAGCTCCATCGAGACTTGGCTAGTTTTTTACAGAATGTTTTTGATGGGATTTCACTTCTTTTTGTAGAAACGTGGGCTTATTGATTTATTTTATTAGATTTTCTTATTTGACACAGTTTTTTTTTTCTTTTTATGAGTTGTTTTTTATTATAAAAACAAATCGTAAGCGCGTTTAAAATACAGTCAGCGCCATCTAGCGACGTGTGCGCTGGTATCACCGCCACTCTTAGTCCAATGCATTATATTTTTATCAAATTTTGAGCGAAATTATTATTTTAGTTTATTTAATTTGTTAATTTGTTTATTCAATTTGTGTAATGTTCGATTAGAATAAAGTTAATCGTTCATCTATTTCTTCTTGTAAACTTGTAAGTATAAAAGCCAGTCTAGTCTTATCCAGAGTTTTCCTTTAATTTTATTGCGTACTAGCAGTCCGCCCCGGCGTCGCACGGATGTAATAATGATAAAGGTAATTTTTTTACACCTTGGGTAACATTATCGAATTTTTCATTAGGATCCCTAATAGTGAAATGTATGGTATTACATACTTTTTTGTAGATATTGATGTTCTCTTTAAAACTGTAGTACATCACTTTGCTCTATTGTCAACAATTACAGCAGCGTACGCGATATAAGGATTTTTTTGGTTTTTTTTTACACGTTGGGTTACATTATCGAAGTTTTCATACGGATCCCTAATAGTTAGACATATAGTATTGCATACTTTTTTGTAGATATTGATGTCGTCTTTAAAACTGTAGTACATTACTTTGCTCTATTGTCAATAATTTCCGCAGCAAACGCAATATAAGGATTTTTTTTTAATTTTTTCACACTTTGGATTACATTATCGATGTTTTCATACGGATCCCTAATATTTTTGAAAATATACTATAGCCTATGTTCATCAGGGATAATGTAGGATTCTAATGGTGAAAGAATTTTTCAAATCGGTCCAGTAGTTGAATATTTTTTGTAAAGGCGGTATGTCGATCTCTAATAGTTTGGTTAGGCTCTTGTGTTTTCTTATCAGGGTCACCAGGTACTCCAGATCTTCGATTATCCTAGTTTTTATGGTTTTCCCTTTATGTGGCCATTAAACCCTAACTCTGTACCAAATTTCAGCTCTCTGAGTTTATGGGAAGTACTAGTTCTATTCTGATGATCATGAGTGAGTGAGTGAGTGAGTGAGTGTCTGTCTAAAATGCGAAACTTTGCTTTCGCTTAACTTCGTAACTAAATTACCTACAGACTTGAAATTTTGGATTTTAAGTACGTGATTATGGCTTACTGGATGACGAAAATTTCAGCGTTCTGGTCTTATCCAGAGGTTCACAAATAGGGGCCTGAAAATGCGGCGAAATGGTTCCAGTAAAGGATGGTACGGCAGTGTTTGCTTCGCGCTCGACTTGGCGGGGGCACTGCCGTGCCCCCAAATCCGAGCTTAATTAATCTTAACTTTTATTTAAATTTATAGCCGTGTTGACCGAGTGGGAGGCTTCTCAACTTTCTAATCCCGGCATACTGATTTTGATTCGAAAAAATCTTGAGCATTATATAGCTACATGCTCAAAATGGTATGGAAAATCGTGGAGTAAGTAATCATTTAGTAATCATTATAAGCAGTTAAGAGGTTGCAACCTATCACTATGAAATGCTAACTAATGTAAGCAAGTAGGTACCTACTTCAAAATATGGGCATTTGAAAATATAAATAATGGAGGTCCATTCATTTAATATCTTCAAGTTTCTGAGCGCTTGTAGATCTGAGAGGATGTTTACCGAACTTGAAATTACAGTCATGATCCTATTATTAATTGGTTTACTAGTGTTTAAATGAACATTCGTAATTCTTCTATTTATCTTTGTATTTTGCATTACTACGAAGTATGTAATTTTGATTGTGTTTTTCTTAATATTTGCTAGGATTTATATAAAACGTGAATAGTAAAACTTTTCGAGATAGTTTTTTTTTCATTTGAATAGGCTTCTAGATACCTCTTTTCAAATCCAAAAGTGTTAGACATCATTTAGTAGGCGACAACTAGCAGCCTGCAACTTCGCTCGCGTCGTATTTAAATAAAAATGTATTCCAAGACATAAGCTATGTATGTTCTAAGTTGTATTTAAATCCGTTCAGTTTTTAGGCGTGATTAAAGCAAAAACATCCTTACAAACTTTCGGGAAAACTTTACTAAAGAACAAATAACCTCTAATTATAATATATTACAGAATATTTTCAAAATACATAAGAACCAGTTGAGCCATCTAAAGACCGTTAATATTAAGTATTTTGCTACTAGTACCTACCACATAAAATAAAGGTTTTTTGTTTTATGGTTCATGGTTATTAAGATAATACGGTTTTATCACATTTTCTATCATACACATACGGTAATTTTTGATCATACAAAAACCGAAAGTAAGTACTTGTATCATTCTACATTTGTCACCTTATAGTGCGACAGTCATCGTCTGTTTAAATGCTGATAAAAATCTCACCTCCGTGCTCCGTGACTAGGTCAGATGTTTGTCACTTCCTTGGCATCCTAATTTGGTATTCTGGGTTGGAGGAATATAATTAACAGTCAGCATTGAGTTGTATTTAACATTACCTGCGCGATTCATTCACGGTCGGACATGTCGGGTTGGGTAATGTTCCTTGATGGAATTTTAATGTGCTTAGTGCAAAGCAACCTGTAACATCTGGGCTATGATGCTTGAAATAACCTTGGTGCAGATTAAAAGGAAATGAAAAATTATTAAATTTACAATTGAATAAAACCTTGCCTCTATAGTCACAGAATACAACATTTTAAACGGCTCAGACAAGTGGATATTTATTTAATAAAAAAAAATATTTTTTAGGAGTTATACGATGCACGTGTTCAACAAAAACAATCGTGTTACACATTCGTGTACACGTGTACTTATTCACAAGTAATGCTCAAAGCACGCAAAGCCGTGGGTGGAAGCTAGTAATTTAATAAATTTTGAAGGTTGTTTCTCCCAGGGGCACCAAAACCATTCTGCTTCGGTTTAAAAAATTCTAAGAACCAATTTCCACAAGCTCGAAAATATTATATTATTTTGAAATGGAATTATGGAGTTTTAATAAGTAGGTAAACATATCAGATTCTCGTTGAATTAAGAGTTTAAAAGGTTTTATAATGATGTAAAAGTTACAAGTAAAAGTAATACCTAAGTATATACTTATCTATCTTATCAATTACTAGCTGACCCGTGCCCGCTTCGCTGTGCGTAAGACATTTCTAATACCATCGTGGACTTTTTTGTAGACGTTTTTAAGGTATACAATACTGTAGTACATTATTTTGATATATCTCGTGGGGTTCAGCCAGCATTTGCAATGTAAGCGCAAAAAAATGTGTTTATTTACGACATCACATTAGAAACCTCTAAAATTATCAGTGTTTCTCTACTATATTATGCATGTATTATACATATAAACCTTCCTCTTGAATCACTCTATTTATAAAAAAAAACCGCATCAAAATCCGTTGTGTAGTTTTAAAGATATAAGCAAACATACATACATACATCACTACATAGTATAAAGCAAAGTCGCTTTCCGCTTCCCGCGTCTGTATGTAATATGATACTTTAAAACATTTTTGAATTTGGAGCGAAAATGATTTAGGAGCCATCTGTCTAGAAAGGTTTTGCCAACCGTTTTTGTCTTCAACTTGAATAAATTAAATCCTAAAATAAAGCTTATAAGCGGCGATGGGCTTTCAACCCGTCACGTATGAAATGCTAATTACTGCAAAATGTGGGAATGTGCCAAATGTTATGTTTGGACATGCCTCTGGCTGTAGTTGTTTATTGATTACAGTCCTATTCTATTTTTTCAATTCTAAACTTATCCTTACCATAAACTCGAAGCTGTACCTACCTATACTTTTTAAAATAATGACAAAAAAAACCGGCCAAGTGCGAATCTGACTCGCATACGAAGGGTTCCGTACTATTATCAAAACGACATAAAAATCACGTTTGTTGTACGGGAGCCCCACTTAAATATTTATTTTATGCTGTTTTTAGAGAAATACATCGTCTATGAAAATTTCTACTGTCTAGCTATAACGGTTCATGAGATACAGCCTTGAGACAGACGGACGGACAGACGGACAGCGAAGTCTTAGTAATTGGGTCCCGTTTTTACCCTTTGGGTACGGAACCCTTAAAAACGATCTAAATGAGAAAAAATATTAAACCTGTTGGCGTTTTTTCACAGTGCCATTCTTGTTCACGCAATAATGTAGGTGCCTACTGGTAATTTCATTTTGTTACGATTGTTGCTTGCAAATTGATTACAAGGTGGCTTGAAATCCAATATTACTTTACACGTGGAGAAGGTTTGGGTTTTTTCGCTTATCGTACAGCAACAGAAAACACAATAATATTCTAGTGCCTAAGGAATATAGGTACCATACATACGTCAACCTGCACCGCGACTACGTAAGTTGCAATCAATTTCAATCAGTCTTTTTCAAAATCGCTAAACTAGATAACTGATAGGTAGATAGGTAAATATATAGGTACTTTTAATTATATTCTTGTTTGAGCCTTCACCTTGTTCGATTGGCACCACACTGGAGCTCTACATAGCATTAGGAAAGAATCATTAAAAAAAATGTAGACCCCAAGCCGTGTTTGTTGCCTGATTATTCTAGGCTTGGTCGCGTGGAAAGCATTAGGAAAGAATCATTAAAAAAAATGTAGACCCCAAGCCGTGTTTGTTGCCTGATTATTCTAGGCTTGGTCGCGTGGAATCGGCGTAGCTTCACCTAGTTCCTAAGACGTTTCAAAGTGATCCTTGTGATTTTATTGAAATAAATGATTTTTAAATTTGAATTTGAATTATACCATTATTTGTAATTAAATAATACATTGTTATAAACCCAGACACAAAACAAACATCTACCTACTAGTAGGAATTTAGATCAAAAATGTTTGTCGTCGGTGGGGATCGAACCCACAACCTACACCTCAAAAGGCAGAGCTACTACCAACTATCACTAGAACTGGGACGCCAGTAGGTAATGTTTGGCCGTCTCTAACTGTCTTAACTTGTATAAAAATATCATAACCGCTCATAAGGATACAAGGTAGGTAACTGGTTTTTTTCGGATTGTCCTCATAATCGTTTAGTTATTTTTTTTTGAATAGAAATATATTTTGTGCTGGACCGGAATCCATGACCTTCAAATATAAGTCGAAGCACCTTCTACTGAACGAGGACAAAAAAAATTAAGGATTAGCAGAGAGAGGCATAATCTCTCTCATTAGAAACAACAAGCAATTATACAAATTGGTTGGCAAAAGGATTGTTCTGTTTCTAATTTAAGAGATTAGCTAGTTAATTATTCAGAACTAGCTGACCCGTGCCCGCTTCGCTGTGCGTAAGACATTTCTAATACCATCGTGGACTTTTTTGTAGACGTTTTTAAGGTGTACAATACCGTAGTACATTATTTTGATATATCTCGTGGGGTTCAGCCAGCATTTGCAATGTAAGCGCAAAAAAATGTGTTTATTTACGACATCACATTAGAAACCTCTAAAATTATCAGTGTTTCTCTACTATATTATGCATGTATTATACATATAAACCTTCCTCTTGAATCACTCTATCTATTAAAAAAAAGACGTGTGGCACTCGGAGACTGCCGCGGTAAAGCTATTGCATAACATTTTTTATCAACTTATGTATTTATAATTATTTATTTATTTATTTTATTTATCCTTTTTTCCTTTGTTTTTCTTTGATATTCAACTATTTGAGCGTGGTGAACGATAAGAAAAGAAAAAGAAAAAAAAAAAATTTTTTTTTTTTTTTACATCCCTAGATTGCGGGGGAAGAGGGGGATTAGGCATGCGCAGTAACGCCGATACAACCAATGCCACCTATTGGCGAGTTGCTAAACTAAAGAGACAAGCGTGATATTTCAAAAAGTCATTAAAAGTTCTGCTATTCATCGATAGATATCCAAATCTTTAACCTACCTATTTACCTAACTACGTAGTTAGCATTCCACACGTAACAGGTTGCAAGCCCGTCGTCGCTTTCAAGAATACTAACAGGTTTCCTCACGATGTTTTCCTTCACCGTTATAAGCACGTGTAACGCGCATATACATTTTTCGAACAGAAATATCCATTGATGCACGGCCAGGATTCGATATTTACCTAACTACATGAATTCAATAATTCAATTTCAAACTTTTTAGTCGATCATGTCTGTGAAGTACCACCTATTTACCGATAGTGGTAAAATAGCGCCACCTGCCAGCGGAATTGCGAACCTCTCAAACCCCGAGCTTTCGCATGAGACCGCGAAAAGCACCTATAATAACGTAGTATCATCAAATGAAACTAGATGGCGCTGGAATGCGAAAATCACTCTAAGCAGGCATGACATGAGTCATAGGGATGTAATATTGATTGAAAAAAATCTATTAATTAATAATCGATTTTTTGTACCTACAAATAAATCGATTTTCCAAAAAATCTAATTATATGGTTCGGATCGCTTTCGGAGAGACGATCGATGGGTCGGTTCCCGTTTGTGAAGCGACTATTGGTCGGATCACGTTCGGAAAAACGATCAATGGTTCGGTTTGCGTTCGGAGACAAGACCGATGAGTCGGTTTCCGTTTGGGAGGCGACTATATGTAGGTTCACGTCCGGGAAAATGGCCAACGAACGATTCGGTTCGCGTTCGGAAAACTTAGTTTACAAAAATCGATATAAATGTGTAATTTACATAATCGATTTTTTAAAAATCGATTTTTTGAAATCCAAAAAGAGAAATCTCTAACACTCACACTCACGCATATTGCGTGAGTGTCTCGTAAAATTTTCGTTACGAAATTTCTGGATTCGGTCTCCACGCTCAAGGCCCGCGATAGAAGCTATGCAATAGCTTAAAAACCGCATCAAAATCCGTTGTGTAGTTTTAAAGATATAAGCAAACATACATACATACATACGCGGGAAGCGGAAAGCGACTTTGCTTTATACTATGTAGTGATAATCTCTCTCTTGAGTTCTTATGAGTGTCGAGCTTCGTCTGTCGTGACGTCATACGGTAGTGCTCTCTGTGACGTAACCACCATCTTCCACATCGACTCTATGTAGTCGATGATCTTCCACTATAGAATTGTCATCGCATAATCTATACATACTCGTACAATAAAACTGTAGAAGAGTTCAATTCTGTACATTCAATAAAAACTAAAAAAAATACTCCTAGGGGCCTTTATAAAAGTAACACAAACCAAAAAAAAAACATTTTGAAATTTTTGTCTGTCTGTCTGTCTGTCTGTCTGTTATCCGGCTTTCATGCAAAAACTACTGGACGGATTTTGATGAAACTTTTTTTGTTATGTAGCTATTAGTCCTCGGCAACATATAGGCTATAATTTATTTTGAAGATTGGAATACCAGCAGATGTGAAACTATCTGTCCCCAGCGAAGCGGGCAAGGGTTGCTAGTTAGATAATATGATTCTAAGTGTTAGAAATTATATATATTTAGGTACAGAAATAAATAACATCTAATACTTATACATATATTACAGAATATTTACAAAATACACAAAAACCAGTTGGGCTATCTAAAGACCGTCGCAAACAGTCTGAAGGTAGCTCAACAGTAACTGATCCAGATCACCACCAGTCGGAAGCGTTTCAATATACTAGCGGCATTCTATGTTGAATCTATCACTATAATCATTTCGATCAAAACCTGAGTGAAGTTTGTCGAAGTTTGGCGACCCCAATATCTAGAGAATCGAGCTTTTATAACTACCGCTAGAAAAAAGCTCATCACCTCATAAATGAGCAGAGATATAATAAAGATGATATTCTTTTTCAAACTACTTTCGACATCCCGTGAAAATCCTGTGTAATGAAAACAGAGCGCTAAGTCCGAGTTTCAAACGTAAAAGACTCGTATCGTAGCGTTATCGTGGCGTAAACGCGTAGACTCCACACTTATTACTCAGCCTACTGGGATTTTTCACAATGTGGTTGAGTGTTGGTATTTCTCCAAAGCATTCCGTTTGTGTTTTATTTTCATACTCGACAAGCCCTTTTTAGGGTTCCGTACCCAAAGGGTAAAAACGGGACCCTATTACTAAGACTTCGCTGTCCGTCTGTCCGTCTGTCCGTCTGTCTGTCACAGGGCTGTATCTCATGTACCTTGATAGCTAGACAGTTGAAATTTTTACAGATTATGTATTTCTGTTGCTGATATAACAACAAATACTAAAAATATAATAAAATAAATATTTGAGTGGTACTCCCATACAACAAAAATAGTTTTTTGGCGTTTTTTTATAGATAATAGTACGGAACCCTTCGTGCGCGAGTCCGACTCGCACTTGGCCGGTTTTTCTAATAGCGTTAGCATGCAAAATTGCGGTCTGTAGATACTCTCAATCATGCTTGTAATACTAATTCTAAGGCACGCATTGGCAGTTTTGGGAGCTTAGGTATGATGTATCGACTGAATTTATGTGTGTGGTTATTTTAATAAGTTTCTGTAAGTACTTACCTAAATAAATCAGTATTTAGGTAAATGGTTTTACCTAATGGTATTGAGAAGGGTTGCTTTACAGAAGAAAACAATAATGCTGAGTAACAAGTCCATGTTTTGCATTCTAATATTTCGTTAAAGAGTTCTAATATTCAACGTACCAACGTTGAATATTAGATTAGAACGATAAATAATGAATCACTATAGATACTGAAACATAAAAATGCGATTATTGATTATGAGTTGCGCGCTTGTTGCCTCTGATACTCGTAGATACTATGACGCTCACCGTCTAGATTCCTTCGGCGATTTTTAAGACTGTCCTATATTAACTCTGGTATCAAAAACCAAAAATCAGAAAAAAAATCATTTTTCTCTCAAGCAAAGAGTTGTAAACAAGTAAGAGAAACCGAATTATTACAAAACATTGAAGAAACTGTGAATTTTAAATAGTACCGATCTGTATACGACATCGGTACCCGTTTTCCCTTTTACGTCATTAAAAACGAAACAAAGTTGTTTGATATTTGCTAGCAAAAGTAAAGGAATGATTTATTTGTATGTATTTATATCTTATAAATTCGTTACTACTACCTTACTTACCTATAGAGGTAATAGGTAGCTAGGTAAAGAGAACGTGGCCGTTATTTATTCAGTATCTAAGTGCGCATAAAATTAATAGAATACTTTACTATTATTTTTAAATCAAAGACAAAGTAAACGGCAAAGACACTCTCTTCAATAAAAAAATATTCTCTCATCATAATATATTATATCTCGGATACAGGAAGACGGAACAATGTATAACATAGATTCAATTTTAATATCTATACTATACCGCTATAGCCTTTTTTAATAACCAGAATAAAATGCGTTGTAATATTTTTTTCTAAGACTACGAAAATGTAAGAGATTATCTCTTAGTATCTATTTCTATAGACCTTTGATAAAGTTTATTATGATCTTTTTATAGTTAGCCTAATTTAAAGTTTTAATATTTGAATACTCGTTAAAACATTTTCAATGTAACAACGATGTAAAGTCTCGCAACTTCACCTGCCAAACAAAAAAGTTCTACTACGATATTTTTGAAAACTATTAGCTATAAATTTCAAAAATTATGAAGATTTGTTGACATCATTTTCAGCTTATTACTTTACATTTACACCGTAATGAAGTTATAGAAAAGTGCCTGATTTCCTCCGAGAAAAAGTACCCTTGCACGCTCGACTTGGCGACCCCAACTATTACGATCTGGTTACATCCGTCCATAATTTCAGAATTTCATAAACTTTTTTATTTATAAATACAATCATTTGCAACTTAAGAATTCAAACAATTGTGGTTGTTAATCATTTTAATAGAAGATGAAACGTGATAATAATCCGTATTTTATTAAGTACTATTTAAAAAAAAACCGGCCAAGTGCGAGTCGGACTCGCGCACGAAGGGTTCCGTACTATTATCAAAACGGCAAAAAAATCACGTTTGTTGTACGGGAGTCCCACTTAAATATTTATTTTATGCTCTTTTTAGAGAAATACATCATATGTGAACCCTAGAACCCTAGAAACATAAAAAATAATTCATAATATCTCATAACCTACCTATTTACCTAACTACGTAGTTAGCATTCCACACGTGACAGGTTGCAAAGCCGTCGCCGCTTTCAAGAATACTAACAGGTTTCCTCGCGATGTTTTCCTTCACCGTTATAAACACGTGCAACACGCATGTACATTTTTCGAACAGAAATATCCATTGATGCACGGCCAGGATTCAAACTCGAAATTAATTTGAAATTAATAATATCTTCCTAGGTACCTATTTACCTAACTACATGAATTCAATAATTCAATTTCAAACTTTTTAGTCGATCATGTGAAGTACCATCTATTTACCGACTAACTTTACCGATAGTGGTAAAATAGCGCCACCTGCCAGCGGAATTGCAAACCTCTTTCATCTTACCTCTCAAACCCCGAGCGGTCGCATGAGATCGCGAAAAATACTTATATTAACGTAGTAACATCACATGAAACTAGATGGCGCTGGAATGCAAAAATCAAGTTTGTTGTATGGGAGCCCCCCTTAAATATTTATTTTATTCTGTTTTTAGTATTTGTTGTTCGAGCAGCAATAGAAATACATAATCTGTGAAAATTTCAACTGTCCAGCTATCATGGTTCATGAGATACAGCCCTGTGACAGACAGACAGACGGACAGACGGACAGACGGACAGACGGACAGACGGACAGACGGACAGACTGACAGACGGACAGACGGACAGACAGACGGACAGCGAAGTCTTAGTAATAGGGTTCCGTTTTTACCCTTTGGGTACGGAACCCTAAAAATACAACTCTTAAGTAACCATTACAAACGCAAACAAACCCAATGTTTTAGGTTGGTACGAGTATAATCACACAATTCAGCAGTCTGATATTTTACCAATACCCTGCTAATAACTCAAAAACTGAAAAGCCAGCTAAGAGCTCTTTATTATTTCCTCCAATTTGTTTTCAGGATTTCTTGTTATTTAAGTAGTCTTTCGCAGCCAAGTATCCGATAATCTTCGCAAAATCTTATCCGAGACTTGAACAAAAAGATTTCATTTCACTCTTATTAAAGCGAAGATACTGGTATCTATAACTCAATTCACGGCTATAGGGCATCATGGTGAAAACGATATTAGATAGCTACACCTTGAGAAACAGCTGCTAGCATACGACATCATTTTTTAGGGTTCCGTACCCAAAGGGTAAAAACGGGACCCTATTACTAAGACTTCGCTGTCCGTCTGTCCGTCTGTCTGTCACAGGGCTGTATCTCGTGAACCGTGATAGCTAGACAGTTGAAATTATCACAGAATATGTATTTCTGTTGTTGCTATAACAACAAATACTAAAAACAGAATAAAATAAATATTTAAGGGGTGCTCCCATACCACAAACGTGATTTTTTTTGCCGTTTTTATAGATAATGGGCCGGAACCCATCGTGCACGAGTCCGACTCGCACTTGGCCGCTTTTTTATTGTTTTAATATATTCACAACGGTTAGGTTAGGTAGGTAGGTACTATAACGGCTAGCCCGAATTCAATGTTTCTGACGTAATCTTGTAAAGGGACTTCAGATTGTTCCTATACCTAAATTCCTTAATATAATGAAGGATTAGCATTTTTAGAAACTACTTTTGTATATATTTTTGGAATATTTTTTACTGATCATTTTATTAGAAAAAATATTATTAAGAAAGGATATACCACCTTAGTTCCAATTCATTTTAATAATTTTAGTGAGTCGTCTAATTTAAAACCTCCTTATTTACTCTTTAATCGGTAACAATATTTTCTATTCGTCATATTTGTAAGTGGATTTAAGTTATGCTCGCATTTTATGCGCAACGAAAACTCACTTTGGGTTCTATCTACGGGAAACGTTATTCCAATTTATAAAAGACTAGCAGTCCGCCCCGGCTCCGCACGGGAGTAACGTATTATAACGATTTTATGGGTATTTTTTTATTCAAGGTTATAATTATCTAAGTTTTCATACGGATCCCTAACGTATTTGAAAATATTCTATAGCCTATGTTCATCTGGGATAATGTAGGATTCTAATGGTAAAATAATTTTTCAAATCGGTCCAGTAGTTTCGGAGCCTATTCATTACAAACAAACAAACAAACAATCAAATCTTTCCTCTTTATAATATTAGTATAGAACAGCGATTTAAAAATGAAACAATTTCAGGTAAAACATGCCTGCGTTGTTGTGAATTTGCCAGAGGATCTGAGCTTTCATCTTTTTATTGTGATGTTCATGTCGATTATAAAACGTTTATTATTTGTTTATTTTTACTAGTTTGTAAAGTTGTATATTTTGTTTGTTATGTTTTTCCCTTCTTTTGTTAGAGATTGATTAAAAGGCAAACTTATTAAAACTATTCTGTGTTAGTAATTTGTTGAAGTTGGTAAAGTATGAAATTCATAAGTCTAGAGTCTATTTTGTCCGAGAGTTTATTAGACTTACAAACTAGATAAAGGTAAAAATGAAATTGTAAGAATCGCCAAGTTAAGATTTATCACATAACATAAAGACACTATCTACTGAAGTAAATTGTTGGTCCTGACTAGACTTTTATTAGGTGCTAGTATACCTTCGCGACTTCGTTCAAGTGAAGTTATATTCAAATAGACTTCAACGCCCGCTGCACGCTCTTATAGGAATTGAATTTCGGGAATTCCTGTCTTTGTGGCACCCTTACATACCGAACTTTACCCTAGGCAAGTTTCAGGAGTGGTTTGGGCTGTGCGTTGATAGAACTGTCAGTCAGTCAGTCAGTCAGTCAGTCAGTCAGTCAGTAACGCAAGAGTTTAGATCATGGCCAACGCTTGGTTGGAATTATGAAAGTAACATAGGTAGTAACGTCTTTGAAAATCGGTATGTAGGTACATCACTATTAGGTTCCTAGGTGAGGTAACAAATAAGTGCAAAGATAAGCACTTGGACTTTTGCCAAAATTACCTCGATCTTTTTATGAAGGAATAAATGGTAACTAGGTAGGATAATAAATTATAATCAATGAATTACTAAGAGGAAGTTTAGAGTAGGTACCTACTTACTTGGGGATTACATTGTGATCCTATTTATTTTTTGGCCTACAGGGTATAGTTGTAACTCGTTCGAACACATTTGGCACATGCACTTTCAGTGTTGATAAATAATACATAGGGTTTATTAATATAGAGACCAATAAGGCATATCCCCAAAATATACCAGAAATTTTAAAAGTACACTAAGTTAAAGAAAGAACCTTTTTTAAAAGCAAACTAGCTGTAAGCTTACTTATTTATTTATTGGGAAATATATCTGGTTAAGTCTTGGTTTTGACGACAATGACGACAATAATATAGCGTATAACGCAGTTTTAAGTTTACTTGTATATCCAACACCGCGTCTTTGACTTCATCTTTGCGTGTGGTTTTTATATATAGGTAGGTATGGGACCTACCTATATATAAAGTAGCATATATGCTATTCTAGGTCCCGAACTAATTATATCTAATTTGTATCTATAACAAAATATCTAAAGATCTTGACAAAATATATTTTGGATTAAACTTAAACAATTATTAATAAACAAATGCTATTATAATATTAACGATTTTATGACAGATCAATTTTGACATCACCAATTACTATTAAGTCTGTAGCCTATTGTTACTTTTAATGTTTTTGACATTAATTAGAATACAAGATTGATTTTTACTTACTATAACCTTTGGATGCTAATTTTAGTAGAACATATTTTTTTTTTTTATTTCTTTTTTTTTTTTTTTTTTTTATAATAATAAAAATGTTTATTCATAAAAGTCTTAATTTACAGACAGTGTTCATAGAATTATAACAGGAGAAGACTTAAAATTACCTGTAGGAATATTGTTTACCTCGTTCTAACTAAGCTATAGCTTGTATGTAGAAACGGGGATCACAGATTCGGCTAGAAATTTCAAAGTTTTACCAATTATTAACATGATGGTTAGTTAGTATGAAAACATGAGTTATTTATTTAAACTAATATTAGTAGCTATATAAAAAAAGATGACAATAATGTTGTTAACTATAACCTATTTCCTATTTGGGTTCCAACTTCCAACATATTTTTAATTTTAGTGTTATATTGTGTTAATTGAATCTAAATATTATTTATTAACATCTGTGTAACCTACATTGTGTTCAAGCAAATAAACTATATTTATCTTTATTCACAACAGTTACTTGCGGCGTCTATGTTAATGTTACAGCCGTCAAAGTCAATACCTAACTGCATTTCAGGGAACAACTACTTTACCCTAGCCTCGTAAGGCCCACAGTTCTTTTTAAGATTCTCAACAAACATGTCCATTCCGGACCAGCCCATTTCCAAGCTTCGTACTCATTAACGCCCAACGGTCCTTTACAGAGGACCTGAAAAACTACCTGTTTATTACTTTTTTACATTTCGCGGAAGTTAGAATCGTATCAATGCATTTCCGAACGAAATATTAAGGATTGTCAATGGATCTGTCATTGGTTAAATCAGGTGGCACCTGTCAATTTGAAGGAAATTTGTGAAATAATAAGATGACACTGGCATGCGCTGGGCCGGAGTCACTACTTTTGTGTGGTCCTTTAAGAAGGACCACTGGGTCGTAATGACAAGTGGACGATTAGCAGCCCTGGGCCTTACGAGGCTAGGGACCGGAAATAGATGAAGCGGTCCTAACTATGTAATCACGGTATATTGATCGTGACAAACTCCCCCACGGCTTATTTTCCTAATCTTGTTTTTATGATCCTGGGAAACGAAAGATGGAAAAATCCAACTCCCCCGACGAAATTAAACTTTTGTTCTCCAAGGCTCGTATTCTTAATTGGACGTATAAAGTTGAAATTAATATCAAATACTTAGTAGGTCTACGGTCCCTTGAAGCTGTAAAAATAAAGAAGCTTCTTAGTCAACGTAATCAAATATGGCTATTTATGTCGCATATTTTAGTCGCTAGCAAGTCGCAAATAATTCAAAACCTTTCGATGACCTAGAATCATGGAATGTGGCAAGTAGCAAGGTCTCGCATAAGTAAAGGGAAAAATGTGAAAATTAATAATTCGTTGCAATATTAATTTAAAAAAAATACGTAAAAAAAACGTAAAAATCTTCTAAATTATTTCGTGGCCAAACCATCAACAAACAAGTATCAACACATCCGAGTCCGAGTCACACTTGTCCGGTTTTTTTTTGGCAACTGCTGCGGCTAGTTACAATTCTGTGAACGTCCGTTTCATGATAGTTTTAAAACATTATTGAAGATATTGTGATATTAAAGCCTTAAAATATGGCCGATGTAAAGAGTCATTAGCCAGCAAGTGCGATGAAAAATGATGTCAGTAAAACACTGTCGCTGCCATTAGGCATGACGTCAGATTGACACAAGTTCCATTGCATAGTACCATTTGAAAAACCTTATCACTACATAGTATACATGCTACCCGTGCGAAGCCGGGGCGGGTCGCTAGTATTAGATACGCAACAATATATTATGTACCTACCACTAAAAGTAAAAACAGAACACTTACGATCACTCTAGCACCTGTCTGTCTGTCTGTCACAAATCACAGGCACTTTATAAAAGAAAAAAAAGGTGAAAGAAAATACATTTATTCATCTTAAGGGGCTCCCAGTCGCTAATTGCTCTTTTTCGAAACGAAAAAAGAAATACTTCTGAACAAGCCACATCTCCTATTTTTATAAGTATATTACTTCAGGTTCCTACCTAGATTTTTTATTAGGCTGAAAACATAATAGCAGAAACTTTTCACGATAAAGATATTATTTCAAAATGATACGTTTTAGAATTTATGATCGAAATATTTTATATACCTACTATTCAAATCAACTTGTGATTTATTGTTAAAGATAGGTAATATGTAGATCTAGATTTCTATTAGAATAGATTTTTGATAAGTAATTATACATAATTTATATCATTAATTTATTCGAAAAGCTAAGGCGGACCACGCGCCGACGTGTGTTTGTCGTCATTGGAGGTCGGTAGGATTATTTATCGAAGTGATTAAAGATGGGTACATCTTTATTCACATATACTATCTATATCTATACATATAATAAAGCTGTAGAAGAGTTCAATTCTGTACATTCAATAAAAACGAAAAAAATACTCCTAGGGGTCTTCATACAAGTAACACAAGCCAAAAAAAAACATTTTGAAATTTTTGTCTGTCTGTCTGTCTGTCTGTCTGTCTGTCTGTCTGTCTGTCTGTCTGTCTGTCTGTTGTCAGGCTTTCACGCAAAAACTACTGAACGGATTTTGATGAAATTTTTTTTGTTATATAGCTATTAGTCCTAGGCAACTTATAGACTATAATTTTGGAAGATCGGAATACCAGATGTGGAACTATAGCGGTCTGGGTTTGGGTAATCTATAAGAGATATTAATATACTGCTTTAGGGAAAATTGGTCAACATCCTGTCGACAATCGAAAGAAAAGGAATCAAATAAAACCGGCCAAGTGCGAGTCGGACTCGCGCACGAAGGGTTCCGTACCATTATCTATAAAAAACGGCAAAAAAACACGTTTGTTGTATGGGAACATCACTTAAATATTTATTTTACTCTGTTTTTAGTATTTGTTGTTATAGCGGCAACAGAAATACATCATTTATGAAAATTTCAGCTGTCTAGCTATCACGGTTCATGAGATACAGCCCTGTGACAGACAGACGGACAGACGGACAGCAAAGTCTTAGTAATAGGGTCCCGTTTTTACCCTTTGGGTACGGAACCCTAAAAAAGAATTACGAATTATACATTAGTTCATAAAAAACTACAACAGATAGCAGCACATGTGTGGCATATAGGCACATAGGCGCAAACATTCTTTATATTTGTGTAGGCTTGCTACCTACACCATTATGGGTTATTTTAGTTGGTATACTAATATTATAAAGAGGAAAGATTTGATTTTTTGTTGTCTGTATTGTTTGTTTTATCTTTGTAATGGATAAACTCATTTTTTTTTGCATTTTTCGCGTGTGCTGCAAAAACTATTGATAGTACATAAACAAATAATGATACATTATTGAATATCCTCATTTTTGCGCATAAGAAAATCTGCGAGGAGGTGTATTATCTAAATATTACGATAGTTAGATATAATAACCGTTTTTGTTTCTATCCATATCATGATATTACTTATCCAACTTAACTGCGTGTATCGCGTACACAGCGAGCATGGTGTTGGCAGATTTAAAAGAATATGTATGTAATTGTGTCCATTGCAACCCACGGACATGCTACGCATTATTTGTCGTCATTGGGACACGCATGTCTTGCTCGAATATAATGCTCAGGTAGCTCAAAATCAAAATTCAACTATACCATAGCCATACCTATTCAAAATAATCACATTTAGAAATGTCTGTCGCCCAGCGAAGCGGGCACGGGTCAGCTAGTACATTATAAAATAGGAGATGTGGCTTGTTCACAAGTATTTATTTTTTCGTTTCGAACAAAAACAATCGTCGACTGGGAGCGCCTTAAACAAAAAAAATAAAAAGTAAAAACATTAACATATAAAAATGAATAGAACGAAATGTCTGTTTTTGTTAAATAGGTAACAACTCAGCTTTTATACCAGGTTCGAGAACAAGGCGCCGTCTTTATCGAAAACTAAGAAACACAGGGATTTAAGAGACACAGTGTGATGATTTTGTAATTCGACAAAAAAAAATTAAATAGTCAAAACAATAAAAAATCTTTCTAACCGACCGATATAACGATAATGATCTAACCCAAATTTTTACCAAAATGACTATGAGCATGTCAATGAGAAATATTTTTCGTTATTTTCAGATAGGGCCGCTAACGGAGAAGAGATGGCAAATGGGCGGCGGCGGAGGGAAGGCGCAAGAGGACAACATAGCTATACATGTCACTCCGCCCGAGACAGAGGAAGACGATGAGTTCATGCCGACGCCAGCCATCAGGATGAGGCGGAAACTCAGCACGCCACTCAGCGCACTGCCAGGGCTCTCTGATGGTCTGTTGGGACTGCGAAGTAAGTAGCCAAGATTGCGCCACAAATGTCCCGCAGCGCGTCGAACTCCATTTGCTCTTTGCCTTACACTTTTCCCGAAATTATTTTGTTTTGTAGACCACTTGCCATAGCCGTCACTAGCATCACTAGCAATCTTGCGCCGGCGGGATCATTCTCAAAACAGATCGACTAAATAAAACCATTTTCAGCACAGTTCCCAAATGGATGCTGACCGCTGTTAATAACATTAACTGCTGATAGCTTCCGTGCTCAAAAAAGTCATGATAGAGGTGTTAGGGCGGCTTACTAACTCTGGTTTATCTATATATTAATACGTGATGCCAAAACTTTGGACCCCTTTTTACGAAAATTGCGCGGACGCAGGAGCATAAAATTTGGCACACTTATAGTTTATGTGCAGAACGCTAATATTATTTAATAATAATGCTTATAAAGTACATTAAATCAATAAATAAAACATTACCCACACTACCATGCATTGCACACACACATGTTTCTTTTGTTTTTCATTTAGTCCATAGACATAGAAACATGTGTGTACACTACCATGCATTTTGAAGTCACTTACAATTTAAATTTATTATATGGTCGAATTTCGACCACTGGGCGACCACTAGTACATATAATTGGCCACAGTCACTGCTCTCTAGCTCATACGAGTTTACTTACTCTACTGCGTTCTGATATAGGATTTAAAGTAGGCTGATCAGAATGTATGTAATGCTAGATGATTCTGCATTACAGAATTCTGATGTTCGTGTATTCGTGAAATGAGAAAAATAACAATTTAAATAAATTAGGCTAACTTTAAATTAAATTCGGAAATCTCTAGCAACTTAATTAATGTCACTAGGTAAAACGAAATGCGAAGACAGTTCCGAGATATCTTCACTCAGTTGCGATACTGTAGTTCGATTAGACCTACCCAAGCCCAAGCCAATGTACCTATCCCTATTTGGATCAATTTACGAAAGTGACAATTTGATTTTATACCGATTCGATACGAATGATTTTCTTGGAAGCAATTTCTTTTTACGAAATCTTTTTGGAATAATACATAACTATATCAGCAATTTAGCATTACAATAACACGAAGCCCTATACAATTTATAGTTCACAGAACGAGTAATAAATGTTATTACAAGTTAGACTAACTTTCGAGGTTACTTGGTTATCTTTATGATGAAGACTACTATGGGTATTTCTTCATAATCTCTATACTTAATATTATAAAGAGGAAAGATTTGATTGTTTGTTTGTATCGAATAGGCTCCGAAACTAATTAACCGATTTCAAAAATTCTTGTACCATTCAAATCCTACATTATCCCTGATGAACACAGGCTATAGATTATTATAAAAAACGGGATCCGTATGAAAACTTCGATAATGTAACTTAAAGTGTGAAAAAAAAACAAAAAAAGATCCTTATATTGCGTTTGCTGCAGAAAGTATTCACAATAGAGCAAAGTGATCTACTACAGTTTTATAGAAGACATCAATATCTACAAAAAAAAATTTGATGACATATGTTAAACTATTACCGTCTCATTAATAAACGTAGACTAGCGCAGGATTAAATTTAGTCCAACGCTTACGTTTGGACTAGTCGAATTCAATATTAATAAACAAGGATTAGAAATGGAGTTGCTTACATTAAGCTGGTATTAACAAGTCTTGATGTAACCTCAGATGATCTTTGGATAAGTAAATTTTTATTAATAGCACCGTTAGGGATCCCTATTAAAACTTCGATAATGTAACCCAAGGTGTAAAAAATTAGCTATAAAATTATTATTACACCCGTGCGACGCCGGGGCGGATTGCTAGTAAAGTATAAAAAAATTGTAACTAAGCCTTGATGATTTTATGAAGTAGGCACAATTGGTACCTAACTACCTATGATTTGCTTTATCTTCGGGTTTTTGTCGCATAATTTTAAATTAAAATAATGTGATGAAAGTTTTGGGATTAAAGATCATGCGACCAATCTAAAAGTTTTGTGATAACAGAGGTTTAAGAAAATCATCAATGGCATATTGGAGGATAAAGGTCACGGTAAAGACATTGCTATAACCTTGGTTTCGTATTAATTAAAGGACGAACAAACAAACCGCAATCCCAGCCCCGTTTACGAGCGAGATATGCAAATATTTGAAGAACATTGCTGAATTTTAAAATAATTGCTAATTGAACTCTGACTTAATTCAGTAGGACCTGGATCAAAATCTGCAGATCATGCAAACATTTGTCCCGCCACATGGAGGTCGAACTTGCACCTCTTTTATCACAAACGCCTGCTAATCCACCAAGAGTAGGACTTTATTAATCCTTCGTTAAGACGCTGCCAGTCGACGATTATTTTTGTTCGAAACGAAAAAAGAAATACTTGTGAACAAGCCACATCTCCTATTTTATAATGTATAGTATATGTGAATAAAGATGTACCTTCGAATAAATTAATGATATAAATTATGTATAATTACTTATCAAAAATCTATCCTAATAGAAATCTAGATCTACATATTACCTATCTTTAACAATAAATCACAAGTTGATTTTAATAGTAGGTACTTATATAAAATACTAGCTGACCCGTGCCCGCTTCGCTGTGCGTAAGACATTTCTAATACCATCGTGGACTTTTTTGTAGACGTTTTTAAGGTATACAATACTGTAGTACATTATTTTGATATATCTCGTGGGGTTCAGCCAGCATTTGCAATGTAAGCGCAAAAAATTGTGTTTATTTACGACATCACATTAGAAACCTCTAAAATTATCAGTGTTTCTCTACTATATTATGCATGTATTATACATATAAACCTTCCTCTTGAATCACTCTATTTATAAAAAGAAACCGCATCAAAATCCGTTGTGTAGTTTTAAAGATATAAGCAAACATACATACATACATATTACATATTACATACAGACGCGGGAAGCGGAAAGCGACTTTGCTTTATACTATGTAGTGATTACGATCATAAATTCTAAAACGTATCATTTTGAAATAATATTTTTACCGTGAAAAGTTTCTGCTATTATGTTTTCAGCTTAATAGAAATCTAGGTAGGAACCTGAAGTAATATACTTATAAAAATAGGAGATGTGGCTTGTTCAGAAGTATTACTTTTTTCGTTCCGAAAAAGAGCAATCGTCGACTGGCAGCCCCTTAACTGATAATCGGAGTCGGCTTTAGCTGCCAATTCCCAATGTTTGGGACATTGGGAATTGGCACTGTCGAAACACAGAATTGACAGATGAACCGATTACGATTATCTGTTCGTAGCACAAAGAGGTCGTCTAGCAGGTGGCTGGTTCTAAAACACACCGAGCCAAATCAGATGTTAGATCCACAATAGTTTTGTTTTTAAATTAGCATTTTTTAATTAGACAGCTAATAATAGACAGATAATAATATTTAGTAATGAAATTGTTACATAACCCTGAAATGAAAAAGAAAGTGGGCATGGATGTGCTTTTAGGGGGAAGATCCTCAACTTTCTTTATATTTCAGGTCGAAGATCATCGCCAACGCGGTCGCTCTCTCCTTTAGACCGCACCAAGCGGCGCTTCAGCACAATGGTCTCCAGTGCTGCAGCCGCCGCTGTCTCCCGCCGACTCTCTGCCACAATCGGCTGGTGCTTGGCCACACCTACCCATGTCAAACCACAAATAGTCCGCCAAGGACGAGCCCTCTGCCTGCAGTACATTAAAACCCAAATACGAAGGTCCACCATGTGTTCTAAAAAGGTAAAAACACCTGCATAAAAAAGATGGCCGCGATTAAAGCTGTTCACTAATTGGTACTTACCCAACTTCCGCGATAATATTGCGTAGCATAAAAAGCTTTTATACGGTATTCAAACAACCCTCTCATAGCTTGAGTGCCTCTTGAATTTAAACGATTGCAGGTATTGATTGAGCGATTAAAGATGTATGTTTTCAACAGCAAATAGTCATGAAACGACTGCAGCGGATGGTGGAAACGGAATGCGGGGAAGAGGCTATTAGTAACAGTGAAACTGGTGTTTTGACTGCTCTAAGAGCTCTCTGTGCAGCGCTGGAGAGGAAGCGACCTGATGCCTTTAGGCACGTGGCCCGGCAGGCGACCAGGGCACCTTCAGCTATGCTGCGATCTGACACGGCGCTGGCAGAGCTGGCGTTGGCGTTGGCTAGACGCATCACAAGAGAAAATATTACTTGGTCCAAGGTATGTAATCGTTTGTTTAGAACTATTATCGATTTGATTTTCACAATAAGGTTTAAGCCATTTAGCGTACTAGTTATTAGCTACTCGTATATTGGTTATGAACTTACTAGATGACCGTCTGCAACTTTGTTTTGTATAAGAGCATCTACTTATTTATAAAAATTAAATAAAGACTATTTACAAAAAAAAAATCGTATTTGTTTCTGAGATTTGTTTTTTCTCTCAATATTAAACAATGTTATAAAAAAAAACCACCAGGGTTGACTACAGGTTATTTAACATTACGCATAATGTAACTTGTAAGCTCAATCAAATAAATAAATGAGTCGAATATATATTACTTTATTTTTATAAGCAAAGTTGATTCAGGTGTATAAAAAGTTGTAAAAAATAAACCTATCTCGCAAAATTGCTGCTGAAACTTTTAAAGGTAGAGGCAAAATAATTAAACAGGGACGTAACAAAAACCGGCTCATTTTAATAAAAAAAGTATTTGGTAAGATAGCCATTTACAAAATTTGTTTCTTTGTTGATCGTCCGTCACCGCCCACAAAAATACTAACAAATTAAGCACTAATCAAATGAAGCAAAACATGGTGTTATACTTCCTGGCCTGACCACCTATGAGTTAAGGGTTCATTATGGCGTGTGATATCGTCACGGCTCCTAAAATATATTTTTTATTCGATCCGATGTAACCAAAGTCGTAGCAATCTGTGATTCAGCTTATTTCAGCCTAGACCCTCATGTTTACTCGATTCTCGTTTGCATTTTATTAATAAAACTTTGTCTATAAGGGTTTTGGTTAGTGATGGGCCAAAGAAGTATTTTAACGAATAGGTGACCGAATGTTCGGTAAAAAGTTTTTCGATCCGAATATTCTGCGGGATTTGACTTCTATCCACTGACCTCACGCTTGCACAGCTTACGATACGACCCAGGTCCACTCCATTATATTATAGTTAAATTCTGCTCTATAGCCTTCAACTTCACCTAGTCGCGAACTTCTGTAAACCAGCCAGTTCTACCACCTGAAGAAATTATCAGAATGATCAACTGTCTGTAACACATGCTTTAGTAATAATATAATAATAATTTATTTATTTATTCAATCAACATAGGATATCCGATATCCGATATGTGGATAAAAAAAAGCTAAGTTTTCAAGCATGGACGTAATTTTTTTATCGTAGGCTTTGCATAAAGTTCTGTTATTACATCGAATAATTGACCGAATATGCTGATACCGAACATACAACGAATATTCGGCCGATTTCGTTTCGGTTTGGTATAGGTACAATTTAATAATTGGGTTCGACCTTATATCCACAGATTAGAGAAGTTATCAGATTCTGATAATTTGCCTTCAATAAACAGTAATAACAAAAAGGTACTTTGAGTTAGTTAATTTCATTATGTGGTAACTACTTGTTAACTTTGTTTAAATTATTACTCGTATATTCGAAAAATAATATACGTGAAGAAACTATACAAGAGATTCTGATATAAATTAAATGGAACTGCGTGTCTTGTAATTTATATTAACGTATATTATTTTTCGAATATTATAATTAAATAGGCTTTATGTGCTTTTATTCGGCTCGTTAGCAAAAAAACATAGCTACGCTATGCTAATTGCTGCGTAAAATACTCGTACTTACTTGTAACTTGAAATTTCGAAAAGTTCATTCATTTACAAAGCTTTACTAATTTTGCGAACAGTTGAATTCACATGCTAATGTTAGTTAGCTATTTAAAAGTTAATAAGCGCGTTTAGCAGCCGCAGGTGAATTGCTAACTACGAATGTAGTCACAGATAACGTCGCACTTACTATGCGATAACCTTGTTACACTTTGGTACACTGTCATTTTACTAATTCATTATGTATGAGTAGATAAATTATAAGTGCAGTGAATGTGCTCTTCATTTTACCAGTAAATCATTTATGAAAAAAGGTAACATGAATTTGGTACATGGTTGAGTTGCTGTGGGTGGGTACATATAAAAAGACTGCTATCTTAAAAAATCTAGTCTTCTCTAACTTTATACACCCGTAATATATAGCTAGACTCCATAGAATGCGCTATATAAATGGAGACTTTAGGATCGCTTCCTCGTATAGAAATTATTTTATTTGATAAAGCTTCTGAAACGTTTTAACTGCAAACGCACGCATTGCATCCCAGAGCATAATCCCATCAAAAACTTACAAAATATATGACGGGGCTCAGGCTTCATCGTCATCAAGGACACCTGAGCTACATCAGTGTGCCACGTATTCAAAGAACGTACGTGACAAATTACAGTTATTACGGAAGGTCGCAGGTCAGAATTCTATCAAAAGATTGTCTAGTTTAACTGTGTTGGCATTAATCCCGGCTTTTGTATAGAATATTTTTTGTGCAATCAAGTAGGTAAGGAAGGTATTAAAAAAATCAAGGATTATTGTCCTCATCTTTACCTCGTATTGTTAATAAAGATGAGTACCGTAGACCCTCTACGTCGTAGATCTTCTACGATACCAGGGCCCATAATGCATTACGGTCCGTAATTTACGGTACGTGATGTGACCCGTAGACGCAGTGAAGTGGTATGACAAATGCTACGTGAGTTTGAGTGAATAGGCGGACCGTATTATCGTAGAAGTTCTACGGCGTAGAGGGATTCTACACTAGATATAATTAAAGCTATTTATAAAATCACGATTACAATTTTCAGATAGCAGCAGTATACTGTGTTTGTGGGGCGTTGGCGAAAGAGGCAGCTGAGGCAGCTGAAGGAGAACCGGCCTTGGAGCTGGTGGCCGCACCGGCTGCAGCCATCGCCGACCTGCTTCATGAGGAACCTGGCTCTTGGGTAGCTTCACATGGGGGATGGGTACGTTTATTTAGCACTCGCCCCGGTTTCGCACGGGTATACGGTACTTATGAAGATTATAGGCCGTTTTTTGCAATTTTCTAGGGATCTATAATTTTTTTTAAACAATTATAGGCCATGCTCGAACACGGTTAGCACGAACCACTATCGTATAGTGATAGTGATCGTGGTTTGTGCTCAGGCCACTTGTTACTTAATGACGTAGATTTTGATAAATAAAAGCATTTTTGAAATTAGTCTTGTATTTTTTTTAAGTTTATTCGTTACATTACAAACAAAAATCAAATTTTTCCTCGTGTAGATAGAGAGCCTTATTGTTTAACTGAACTGTTAATCTGTATTAATCACTGAAAATGGAGAAAGTTGAAGTTGATAATCCTATCAGTTCAGTTACACTCCAAAGCTGTTGGTTCTTAGATAAGGTTTATTGCACGGAGGGGCTCTGTGATCGATTAAGATTAGCACAAGAGGGTTCTTTATCAATCATAGAACACTTTAAACCTTTGATCAGATCTGAAGGAGAAGACGTGAAGTTCACTTTAGAGCAGGGACCGAATAACCGAAAAATTAAGATACCTCTATTTATCGATATGACGTCATACCGATAAATTCCGGTATTCCATATATTTCAATACCTAAAAATATAACGGTACCGAAAAGCTTCTACCGAAATTCATAGTGGTATACTAAAGGTTGAATAACGATACCGCAATTTCTACCCAAATATTATAGGTTTTCTCACTCCCCCGCGCGGCGGGGAGCGGCGGCGGCGGCGGTCGGTGCATCAAACGACTTACTACGTTTGTTTTGTTGTGTTGTGTCAGTTTCAGTTGTGTGTGATGCGACATACGAACTATACCTATAGCGAACTGCAAATTCAAAATCGAACTCAAAATTTCATTACTTAGATGATAGGTCTGTTCCCTACCTACGTAGTAGGTACTGTATCTACCTCTACCTAGTAGGTATTGTCGGCGGATCTTAGTTTAGTTAGGTAAGTATCTACCTACCTACGTAAAGATAGCTGTTTGGTTGCGCGGCAGACAATTTTTGACCTTATCCAGTGACACATAACCATTCTTGCTGTGACACGGCACGTAGGTAGGTAGGTACCTACTGACCTTACCTGCCTCACTATGTTTTGTACCTATTGAATGTAGGTACCTGCCTACCTCGGTACCTACCCACCTAGGTAGGTAGGTACCTACCTACAGTTCTGCCAGCGGGTCTAGGCATTCGTGTAGTTAGCTGTGTGTACGCAGAAATGGTTTTGTGTCAGTGACACAAAACCATGATAAGGTCGAAAATTGTCTGCCGCGCAACCAAACAGCTCACTTCACAGATGCCAAGATCCACCAACCCGGGTCAGCCGGCTTATTTCGTAAAAACTATGTTTATCATGTTATGGCTTTCAATGAAGTTTAGGTGGGACATATAAATTGGAATTCTCATAAATTTTAGAGAATACCTACCTACCTATTTCACCTAAACTGCATTGAAAGCCGTATAGAGTAGGTAGTACCTATGTACTTTACTTACTATTAAAGTATAAATATTATGTGGTATGTGGTAGGTAAGTATAGGTTACCTAATACCTACCTATAATTAAAAATTTATAATAGGTAGATATTTGTTTGACCCACCCACCTATGCACTGTTGCGTAGTGAAGGGTAAGACTAGGAATAGATGCCTCACTGTTGTGCGTGTGTAGTGAAGGGTAAGACTGGGAATAGATGCCTCACTTTTCGAAGTTTATATCGTATTTACTTACCTATCTACATATATAAAAATTTTGCTTTACCTACTGACTGACTGATCTATCAACACACAGCCTAAACCGAAACTTAAAATTTCTTCAGCGCTGTAGGTTGTGCGTTCAATCCCAACCCGGGGCAAATATTTGTGTGATGAACATAGATATTTGTTCTGTGTCTGGGTGTTAGTACCTAACTATATCTATCATAATTATTTATGTACCTACTTAAGTATAAAATTATTTACCTAAGTATTCTATCAGTTAACTAGTTCCCATAGTACAAGCTTTGCTTAGTTTAGGGCTAGATGGCGATGTGTAAAATGTCCAACAATATATATCTATTTATTTATTTATTTATTAGTTTAACATAAATCTATTTGTTATTATAATAACTGCCACAGATGACTAACTCCATCAAAATAAGTATAAATAAATATATGGACGGGCAGAAAACTGTATTAATTTGTGGGAAATGGTATGTGGGTTTTATTTATTTCTTCTCAATGTGTATAACCTTTTTTTAGGTAGAAAAAGACGTCTGTCATCAGATGTTTTTTGCGGCTTGGATGTTGGAATGTCGCAGAGTATTTTGCCGACAGTTAGCAAACGCAAAAAAGCAGATCATAGACGAGTTTCTAATTCATCTGATGAAGGATCGCCATCAGCCCCAGTGTCCCCTGTATATGAATCTGATTTACATTTGAAGAACTGTATGCCGTCGCCGAAAAAAGAAAAAGAGAAACCAGGAACTGAATGTGTTTTCGAATGCGATGATTGTGTCAGAGAAAATAAAATTGATAAGGGAAGTTATCATTTCTGTCACATGCTCTTGGATGAGCTACAATTTGTACGTCCATGTATGCGAAACATGGCGTATAGGCATATCTTAAAGATTGTTGACGCAGTAAAAGGGCAACATAAAATGGGCGAAGAAATCCAAGTAACTTATCCACCTTTTAAACACTAGATGTACAACAAAATTGATTAAAAATAAAAAAACTATGCAAATTTTAAACATGTATTAATGTTATCTTTATTACTTATTTTATATTTCCTACTAATATTATAAATGCGAAAGTTTGTGTAGATGGATGGATGTTTGTTACTGTGCAGTCGGCGGATCTAGGCACTCGTGAAGTTAGCCGTAGAAACGCACAAATGGTTATTATGTCACTGTATAAAGTCGAAAATTGTCTGCCGCGCATCCAAACGGCTAACATCACCAGTGCCTAGATCCGCCGACTGCACAGTAACAAACATCCATCCTACAACTACTTCAACTACTAAACAGACAGATTTGGTTGAAATTTGGTTTATAGATAGACTATGACCGGGTATAGATAAAAATTGTCCTATATTTAAATACAGGTCATAATCTAATACGCTAATCAGTAATTAATTGTTCTGTTGGCAACGTTCTACAATTAGAATTTCCAAAAAAATAAACAATTAAAACAATTTCGCTCTTATTCCTTTACAATAAAGTCTAAATTTGAGTAATCTCAAAATTTTAAATTTGGAATTATTTTTTTTCGTTTATTTCTGATGAACGAAATAAATAAGAAAATCAAAATTTCACTTTACTTTTATTGACTAGATTTACGTAAAAAAATAGTTAAATTACTTAAAACTAGCCTACGTTTTAAAACTGTCATCCTGAGGTTACGCAAATTTAGACTTTAACGTAAAGGAATAAGAGCGATGGTGTTTTAGGATTCCGAAATTTTTTTATGGGCACAATAGAATCGCCACCTACTTTAATTTAAATTTTATCATAAAGAAATAAAAGAGAAGTTATGTGTATTTATTAGGTAAATACCTACCTGCCGGTAATTTATTTTCCCGACATTTCGATTATGTTACTTACCTACAAATAATTACAATAGCCATGGTCGCGAGCAGACGTCATAGTCGGGAAAATAAATTAAAGGTAGGTACTTAATTACGTGATAAAGACCCGTGTCAAAATCTATAGTTAAAGGTAGGTAGGTACCTACCTACTGTGCGTGAACGCGTGCGCAACAGAACAGAACAAACAAAGTTTTATTAACCTGTGTGTCGCTCGATTGACAAAGACGTGTGTGTGCGTTCACAACAAACGAACTCGCTCTGAGTTTTGCCCCTCACGCGCCCTCCCCCCCCCCCTCCCTTCTCTCATAGCCGACGAACGACACTCAAGATTTTTTCGATACCGTTATTCCATACCGGTATAATTTCGGTATGGCCCAACCGCTATCGAATAACGGTACCGTTATATTTTTGCGGTACCAATACCGTTAACCTCTACCGCTTTCAGTCCCTGCTTTAGAGGGCTAATTTAGAATACTTTGTTAGACAAACAGTATTCAAAATTGGAATAGAATATAATATATCTTTCTTTATTGTACACTTAAGTATAAAAAAGACATAAAAACAGGACACAAAAACTATTAATAAAACAGTCTGATAGAATTTTATATATTTTGATAATAATTAACGTTTATTATCCAAATATGTATATAAAATTCTTGCGTTACTGACTGACTGACTGACTGCTCTATCAACGTACAACCTAAACTACTGGTCCTAGAAACTTGAATTTTAGAGGGTGTATTCGTTTTGAATTCCTGAAATTTAACCCTTAAGCACCTTCTTGCAAGGGCTGAAGTCTCTTTGAAAATTGGTCTACTGGTTATTTATATTTGAAGTAGGTACACACACAACACTATGGTATCTGTATATTTAAGTTTATTGTTTGTTTGTTCAGAACGGTTTGATAGAGAGACTGCGAGCCAGTGAGCGCGATCAGCGTTCGGAGAAGAACCTTCGAGTCCTGGTGTCATTCTTCGTCCTTGCCTGCCTGACGCTGCTGCTCTTCAGATGGGTCGTCCAAGCGCACCCCGCCTACAACTACAACGAATAGTATTATTAAAGACTTTTAAATGATTAATACGATCTAGGTCTTTAGGGTATAGTGTGTGTGGTAATTGTGTGCCTTGTTCGCCTTACAAAGGCACTATACGGTTTCTAATATACATTCAAAAACTAGCTCGTATTTTAGTTGTAAAGGGGATTGAAAATAAAAATCAGCAATTGCAAAGATAATAATATTTTATTATTAATTTTTATTTTATAATATTGTTGATTATCAAATGTGAGTAGCGAAAAATAACACTGCTCTAAAAATACGGCGATAAGTCAATATAAGCTTTATTTTTAAAACAGTTTTTAATGTACTTAAATCATATCTATGCTGTGGTTTTGTGTCACTGCTTAAGGTCGAAAATTGTTTGCGTCTGGACTAACGCAAACGGCTAACTTCACGTGAGCCAAGATTTTCCGACCGTACTGTACCTACCTAAGTATATACCAATGCAGTATTTATATTCAGTCCACTTCCGCAGTCGTAACCCTAAATTACGCTGGCATTACTTGACCATGGATAACGCATTGGTGGGATCATTATAGAAATCTACTACTTCCAAAACTTTTAAAACTCGAAAGGAGAAGCTTATGTGGAAAAATTCTCAATTTTATGCCGAATGCGCTTTTAAGATAGCTGCTAAACCCGTGAATAATCCATAGCCATGTGCATTATGCTAACGTAATTGCCCCTTAGGAAGAAGAGCACGAAATTGGCAAGCTCGAGCTAGTAAACGGTTCATTTAATAAAAAAATATTAAATTATTTAAATAAATATGTGGTTCATTAAGTGCTCGAAGAGCTTTACTTATTTAGAGTATGGTAAACTATGCAGCAACTAGCCTCCTTAGTAATTGGCCATGTCTTTTAAAAAACACGTTTATTAAAATAAAAAATATAAGAAACTGATGTTTTATGTAGGTACCAATTTTAAGAGTTTGCAAATTATGTTATTTATTTGATTGGTGCCGAACTGGCCAAACAAATTACTAGGAATTTAAGTTATTATTATACTATATCTAGTAATTTGGGTGTTCAGTGACTAATGTAAACGCCATTTACATATATATGTTCATCAAATTAATAACATAATTGACATAGGTAAGTACTCGTATGTGCTACAATAATATTAAGGCCCTGTATGTCGACGATTGCTTTTTTTCGAAACGTAAAAAGAAATACTTCTGAACAAGCCACATCTCCTATTTTTATAAATATATTACTTCAGGTTCCTACCTAGATTTCTATTATGCTGAAAACATAATAGCAGAAACTTTTCACGATAAAGATATTATTTCAAAATGATACGTTTTAGAATTTATGATCGAAATACTTTGATACCTACTATTAAGATCAACTTGTGATTTATTGTTAAAGATAAGTAGGTAATATGTAGATCTAGATTTCTACTAGAATAGGTTTTTGATAAGTAATTATACATTATTTATATTATTAGTTAATTCGAAAAGCAAAGGCGGACCACGCGCTGCCCATGGTGCCCCGTGTGTTTGTCGTCATTGCAGTGGTCGGTAGGATTATTTAGCGAAGTGATTAAAGATGGGTACATCTTTATTCACATATACTATCCTAATAATATTATAAATGCGAAAGTTTGTGAAAAGAAATGTATGTTTGTTCCACAATCAGGCCTAAACGACAAAACGGATTAAGATGAAACTTGCTGTAGTATGTAGATAAAAAATCAGAATAAATAATAGGGTATCTTAAAATCCGAAAAACAACCCCTAGGTAAATGATAAAAAAACGCAAAAGGGATGATTTTGGCATAGATGGCGCTGGTGTGCAACAAATATGACATAACAGACTAAAAACAATCAGTCAATAATCGAATACTGTATTCGATTATTGAAATTTGACAGGACAAAGTCTATCACGGGTCGGCTAGTACATTATAATTATAATATAGTACATTATATATATACTATTTCTTTTTTCGTTTTGAAAAAGAGCAATCGTCGACATACAGGGCCTTAAACTAATTTATTAAAATCCTAAAAGTTAGAGGATGTCACATTCAAATTTCAATTGGCCATGGCACTTATCTGACCAGTTACTGCCTGGTTTACCCTATTTAGTATTTATTTTAAAATAAATACGGCAGCTACAGAATCGTTTCATGACCCAAATTGCTATTTCGCCGAATGGAATTAACTCAAGTCCCACAATCTACATAATAACGTTGGGATCAAGTATTTTAAACTTGTAATAATAATAAACACTCACCGACTCGTAGAAACTTACAAATACATTCTGTCTGACTCTGAACAAAGGTTCCCTTCGGATATATTCCTATTGTCCCCATTACCATAGGTATCCTCATCAATAGGGACAGCGGCATTTGAATAAAACATTTAAAATACTTCCGATTGTCCCCATAACATATTGATCAGTATAAAAGCACCAACCTACTTAGAATTCTTATTATCATACTACTTTTTACTTACAAGAAGAACTATAAACTACTGTTTTGTAAATAATTTTACGCAAAATAAAGTAGGCACCTATTTACTAGGTACCTACTAAGTATTACTTACTGTAAGCTAAGGAAAATAATTTACCAAATATTTGTTACAGTTACAGTTGTTCGATATTACGAATACGGGTTGATTGTGTGTTTAGAGAAGCACGTGGGCCACGTGCTTCCACGTGACGTGGCTTATTGTTTCTGTGTGCGTCTATGTCATCACGACTAGGTACTTTGATCTCACCCGCCTTCGTGACAAAGAACAACTATATTTTTTTGCCATTTTGATCGTTTTTTTTTTCAAAATTAAAGACAGTTTATGTTTCTATTTATTTTTTATCATTTTTAAGGTAATGCGTTTTTATTACATTTTCCGTCTTCTCCGGGTAGAATCTGCCATACCAGAATCCGAAAATGTTGAATTATTGTGGTAGGTGATTATGAAAACATCACTCTTTTAAAAACCAGAAATAACGATAATGATACTATTACAAATTGTTTAATTTTGCTTGGCAAAATTGGCTATGGGCACAGCGGGAAGAAATAAGCAAACTTACTCGTTGTCCCGGAAAAAAATACAACTGTGTAGTTAGTAGATATCTAATTACTAATATAGAAACTACTAACTAAATAGTAGTTAGGTACCCAAAGCTAATTACTTACGTATTACGTATGTGACAAACAAAACACTGTTTCAGACTCATCTGGAGCTTAGTTCTTGAAAATTAGTTAGGTCTCTATTATGTACCTTACCTACCTAAGAAGTAACATGAAAGGAGCTGCTCTCCTAACTGAAATATATTTTAGACTTTCACTGCCTAAATGTCAGCTTGATTAGATTTGAAAGGAGATAAATTTATATCAACAATCTATTCAATAGGGAGGTCCCGATGTAAACAAGCTAATAATTAAATTAAGCCTTTTGACCACCCTTTACTAATAGTAAAATACGAAATAAGTTTACCTAGGTACATACCTTAACCCATACTTAAATAATGTGAAAGTGTGTTTGTGTGTGTTTGTCCGTCTTTCACGTCAAAATGGAACAACGGATTGATGTGATTTTTTATGTGGAGATAGTTTAAGGGCTGGAGAGTGACATAGGCTACTTTTTAACCAGGTACCTACATCCCGTGTGAAGCCGGGGCGAGCAGCTAGTAATTTATAAATGCCAAAGATGTTTGTATGTTTTTAAAACAATCAGGCCTAAACGATAGAACGGATTGAGATTCAATTTGCTGTAGACGTAGATATAATAAATCTCGATTAAAACATAGAGGGTTTATTATAAACCGAAGAACATTCCCAAAATGTAAAAAAAATGTAAAAAGGATGATTTGGTATAGATGGCGAAAAGCAAAAAATCTGAGATCAGTTTTGACTACACAGGACAGAGGCCGTACTACAATCTCCAAAGTAAGACTCAATCAGTATTACTTTAAGAGCGAAAGTGACAATGCTATGATAATGATAATGCTATACGAACACGTATGGCGTTGCATCGCTTTCGCACCACAGGTAATAGGTACTACTGCTATGCGTATATTAAAAACGTTCTTGCTTGTTTGAAAATGCCTGGGTAGGTAGGTTGGTACCTACGGTAATAAGGAATAGAAAATTGCATGGTAGGTCATCATAGTCATTATTCAGTTTTTCAGTTTACTACTTTACTTGTTTTAATCAAAGGTAGGTACTTAGTTTTACTAGTATCAAAGGTACAAAGGTACTTAGAAGTACCTACTTAGTATAGTAGTAGTTGTGTGTTGTTGTTAGCACTTATGTGCCTCCCACTCGGCTAACAAAGCCGAGTGGGAGGCACATAAAAGTGCCTTGAATTTCGATTGGAATGTCACTGGTTCGAATTACCCTTCGAAAAATGTATATGCGCGGCTACAGGAAAATATTGTGAGAAATCCAGTCAGTGAATATTCTTTCGATGAACTTGCACCTGGAATGCTAACTAAGAGCTTACCTACTGCAAAATGTGGGCATGTGTCATAATGTAATGTTTGGACGTGCCTCCTAACCCCCTTAGATTCCCCCCTTCAAGGATCTGAGCACCTGGAGATCAGTAGCCCTTGAGATTTCCAAACTACTTACAGTCGCGTATGAGTATCATTAGCTATTTGTATGGAATCCAGCACAGCGCCTCTAGCGGTAAAATTTAGTAATATTATTAGGTAATTTTTTTCCAAGATCCATAGCACAGAACACTTAGCATGTAACAGTAACAACCATCATCGTTTCAAAACCCAAGTCGGTTTTTATTAAATGAAATAAAATGGGTTTGTATATTTTATTGATTTTCTTTCCTCCAGCTTTCCTCTTATTCTACTCTATTATTTTCAACTTAAAATAAAGTAGGTTTATAACAATTTACTACTAAAATTATATAGGTTAGCATTCTACCATACGCAATTTAATCTTTGGTTGTGTAATGGTAGGATTTTCGATAGAATGAAACATGGTCACACCAAAACACGAGCTGGCAACATAGTTAAAAAAAATAACTTGACTGACTGACATGATGACTGACTTGTCATAGGAGTTTATAAAATTACGATACGTATTTTGTAACAAAAACACTGAATTGGTACCATATTTTGATATTTTATAGCTTGAATAACTTGTACGTTCCCTTTGACAAGTACCCAAATCCTAATCGTAATGTTCTGAACTGAGTGATGGGTTGATGATGATTCGATTCAACACAATAACCATTTTGATCCGATTGTTTACTGATCCCTAATTTCAGGTTTAGATGTGAGTAACAATGTGTTTTCGCTACAACAAATGAACTGTGAAGGAATCTCGGATAATAATTTTGAGTTTTGTTGGTGACTAACTACCGCCGCTATGATGAAGAGCACTCTGCCAAAGGACAAACCAGGCAAAATGAGAATCAGGGCCTTTCCTGTAAGTAGATTCATAAAGTAACTATCTTTCTACCTACGCTTACATGTACCTAAAGAATACATAAACATAGATAATGCTTGAAAAACAATAAAAATCAGTAATTTTTTCTTTGTAATTGGTTGTGGTTGTCACTCTACATTTGGATGCCAATGATAATAGTTTGTACCTGGGAGTGTATAAATAGCAATGATTGCCCTTTCATGGTGTTTTAGAAGTCAATATTGCTTGTTATTTTTGTGTATTTAAAGCAATTGAGAAATGTTCATAACCACTTAGCTAATATTCCCTACTAGCATGGAAAGTATGGGTTGGTTAGACAGTTTCAGCAGACTTCCAGCTACGAGAAAGATTAGGACCTGAACCATCAAATTATGTTTTGTTTAAAAAAAATTACAAAAGATAATTGTTCAAATTCATATAAAAAATAGTCGTAACAAATTAGGTTAAGTCTGTATGTTAATATAAATTTTAAAATGGTAATTTACTTTCCATGGGTACATATCTCACATGAACCTACTTCATTGGTCTCAAGAAAAATAAAACAAAATTGTCACTCCTTAATTCTTTCAACACAAAAGAGGTGCAAACAGGTCTATGACACTACAAACAACATGTATTCAAAAATAGAAGCAAATCATTTATTCATTACCAAGTTTGCGTTCAATATGTCGCAGTTGACAGCTGTGAAAATCAAAACAAACATAGTATTCAATTTGTAATTGCACTTTTTATAGTTTTGGATGTCTTGTATTCATTTGATAAAATGTTTTTGTAATACCGGCTGTAAATAAACAAATCAAGATGACTAGAAAATTTCAAGTGTGGAATTATTCTGAACCATACTATCAAATGTATCCAGATGCATGGGTTAGTGAGACATGAGACACTGTCACACAATTATTTCCTCTTCATTTCCTATTGATTTTCAAAATTGTCAAAATTATGTGTTAAAATATCATCCTACATAACAAAATTACTTGTGACTATTAAATAGGTCAGTGTGTTAGGTCAAGGTGCATTGCAGTAGGATAGCAAATAATAGCCTTTTCAACTCTTAATGCTATTTGGCTATGCATTAACTAGACTATTTCAATCATTCACTTTCCTATCTAATTTAATTTGATGTCATGGAAAAGTTTATTTATTTTTACAAAAATATACAAAATTGTTGTATAAAAAGGTGGATTGGTAGAAAATGTTTGTACTTAGCTTATTTTACCAGCCAACCTCAAAGGTAAAAAAATACGGTTGGTGTGCTAGCATGTGAAGAAAAAAAGTTTCATCTTCTTCACTACATAGTATAAACCAAAGTCGCTTTCCGCTTCCCGCGTCTGTATGTCTGTATGTATGTTTGCTTATATCTTTAAAACTACACAACGGATTTTGATGCGGTTTTTTTTAATAGATAGAGTGATTCAGGAGGAAGGTTTATATGTATAATAACATGCTACCCGTGCGAAGCCGGGGCGGGTCGCTAGTTTTAAATATAAAAATGAATTGCTGTTTTTTCTTCTCACTAAATCTCAAAAACAGCTTGACCAACTTTATTTTTTTTTTGTTTTGTTCGCTTTTATACAGGTTGGTTTAAAAATAAAGAAAAATGCGATAGGTGTCCTGGAATCCGTAAAGATCACACACAAAGTGCTTTTTTTCATTGTTATTATTGAAATTCGACAAGACAACGTCTGTCGGGAATGCCAGTTATCGGGAATGCTTATGCCAAATAGACATCATGAAGCAAACAATGCATGGTATTACCATAAATGGTTATTTGAATGTATTATGACTCGACGAGAGGTCAAGAACTAAAAACAAGTCATGCATGCATATTCACTAACCACTTTCCACAATCAGTTTTGCTCCAGGTTACACAGATAAAAAGTAGCCTGCTGGGAAAATCACAATTTAGCAAAATTGTGATTTTCCCTAGGATACAATAATAATTGTAAACAAGAGAGAAAAAAAAAATACTGAAAATTTGGCGATACAAAGCATGTTTATAATAATACCAGGAGTAGCATACCATCTCCATTACAACATTTTCAAAATCTTAGACCTGAGTTCTAGCAGCTCTGAGGATGGCTGATGTAAGGATTCCCTTTAAACTACCACATGTTCTAGGATTCCTTTTGAATGGACTTTAACCCCCCACTGCCCCGGTTAAAGGTTGAATTTCGTGAATTCCTTAATGCACCCTTTCAAGAAAAAGAAAACACCCTCCAAATTTCAAGTATCTAGAATCAGTGGTTTAGGCTGTGCGTTGATAGATCTATCAGTCAGTCAGTAAATGCAAAAATATATATTTAGATAAATTTATGAAGTCAAAAGTTTTCCCAAATTAAATAATCATGAGCTTTCACAGATGACTATGGATGAGAAGTATGTGGAGAGTATATGGAGTCTACTCAAAAATGCCATACAGGAAATACAGAAGAAAAACAACTCCGGGCTCTCGTTTGAAGAACTTTACCGCAATGCATACACCATGGTGCTTCACAAGCATGGAGAAAGACTATACACGGGCTTGAAGGAAGTTGTAACTCAACATCTAGAAACAAAGGTTTGGATTGTGTAGTTGTAATTAATCTTCTTTGATAAAACATTTTTTAACTTTTTCACCATGAAGTAGTGTATACAATCAGTGTTGTGTAGTGTAAGTGTAATGAGTAATTTCACTTTGACCTAAATGTGTGTGTTCTTTAAACATAGTACTCATTAGTCTACCATATGGCTAGATTAATATTATTAGGGTATAAAAATTATTTATAAAAATATAGGCTATAATAACAACAAAAAAAAAGATATTATTATTAGTAGCCCACTTTTTGCAGAAGTTATTGTTTAACTTACAGTAATAAATGACATCTAATCTATATTGATAAAAATCAATGCCACTTTTCGTTGTAATTTTATAACCCAAGAACGGGCTCACCTATCCCAACCAAATGTTTAGGCTTTGTTCGGACTATTTAGTAGATGGTTTATGTGAAGTTTGCACAAAATCGATAGAGTGGTTCTTCATTTATCACATTTTTTGTAACAAATTAATTCAATAAATGGCGGATCATTTTGTAAATGGGGATTTTGCTGTCGAATCAATTATTGAAATTTGACAGGACAACGTCTGTCACTAGACGGCTTGTACTAATATAATTACAGAAATTTACAAAATACTGATGAACTAGTCTAACTATCTAAAGACCATTGCAAACAGTCTATATGTAGCTCAACTGATCCAGTTATTCATTAATTTGTATGTATTTTTAGGTTCGGGAAGATGTCCTACACTCTCTACACAACGGCTTTCTTCAGACCCTAAACAATGCGTGGACAGATCATCAAACCAGCATGGTTATGATTCGCGATATACTCATGTACATGGACAGAGTCTATGTACAACAGAACGAAGTGGATAATGTATACAACCTGGGACTTATTATATTTAGAGATCAGGTATGGATTTTCAGTCAATAAGACATGGCAGAATAATACAACAAAGTTTTGTCGCGACAGTAGACCATCTCTATAGCATGCCATGACCATAGTTTTACATAATATCGACTAATATGATGATATGTTTTTTAAAGTTCTAATTATCTATACTAATATTATAAAGAGAAATGTTTTGATTTATTGTTTTTTTTTGTATGTTTGTAATGGATAAACTCAAAAACTACTGAACCGATTTCAAAAATTCTCTCACCATTGCCAAGCTACATTATCCCTGAGTAACATAGGCTATTTTTTTATTTTGAAAAAGTAATAAATTCTTTATAAGAATGACGATAGTTTGAAGCAAGGTGTAAAAAATTGCCTAAAGTTTTAAGCGACACTATGGCGCACACTACCGTGTGCCTTTAGAGCTCAACTTAGACGCCACTGCATAGTGCTAGACGACACTGCATAGTGTGACTAGAGGCACATTGTCGTGTGCCTCTAGCCACACTATGCAGTGTCGCACAACACTTAAAGTGATTTTTATGAAAAAAGATTTCGTCCGCTGTGGGTGCGTGTTCTTATAGTGTCGTTCTTGAATACGAGGGTAAGTACATATCTAGCTAATCATTATCCTTAATATCCAGGTGGTTCGTTACGGCTGCATCCGCGACCACCTCCGCCAAACCTTGCTGGAGATGGTGGCTCGCGAGCGTCGCGGCGAGGTGGTCGATCGGCTTGCCATTCGGAACGCGTGTCAGATGCTGATGGTGCTCGGCATCAACTGCCGCGCGGTCTACGAAGAGGACTTTGAGAAGCCCTTCTTGCATCAATCTTCAGAGTTTTACAGAGTAAGTCTGCATACGTTGCATGTCAATCAAGTCGAAATGCGAAAGTTTGGATTTTGTTGGTTACTCAATCACTTTTGTTATAGATAAGATATGGATAAAAACTTATAATTAAGAAACCGGATCAGCCAATGCATTAAAAAATTATTATCCTAAAAATTTTGGTAATATTCAGGATTATGCTTCTCCTAGGTTCACTATTCAGCTAATTTATGCTTCTCCTAGGTTCACTATTCAGCTAATTGAATGGGTCATACGTGGTATTCATTCATACCTTTGAGGGTGCTCGACCTCTGTACATATTCATATCACTATTTCTAAGGACACACATATATACGCCTGTCCAGCCTGGCGGGTATGGGCAAATTCTCTTATTGTGTTCACAATGCCGTATTAACCATTGCAACGCTTACAGATGGAATCTCAAAAGTTCCTCGCGGAGAACAGCGCTGCGGTCTACATAAACCGCGTGGAGACTCGCATCTCTGAAGAAGCGGAGCGCGCGCGGCACTATCTGGACGAGAGCACTGAGCCGCGCATCGTGGCCGTGCTCGAGCACGAACTCATCGAGCGGCACATGAAGACAATCGTTGAGGTAATATTGCAACACTGTCTTACATAATAAAATAAATAAATAAATATTGGTGGACATTTTACACATCGCCTTCTAGCCCCAAACTAAGCAAAGCTTGTACTATGGGAACTAGATAACTGATAGAATACTTATATACTTTTTTTTTTTTTTGTAAATACATACACATGGTACATTACATACTACCACCCAGACACAGAGCAAATATCTAAAATAAATTATAAGTAGGTACCATACTATACTCCTACGTTTCAAAGATAAAGATTATGAAATTGATTGAACGCATTCACTCAAAGAACATAGAGATAACATGACAGAACTTGTCCAACTGACCAGAACAGGTCGCTTGCTCATTATCACGGTACCGTGGTATTCGTTGTTACTGATATCCACGATAGGGATAAGTTCTGGCGTGAGGTCGTGCGACTGTTGAGCTTAATTTACTCTGTATCAGTCCAATGTATATCGTATTGATGTGGACGTTATGTTTGTAGGTGCATCTAACTACCTATAATAATATATCTGATCTGACTCCTTTGGATATCTTCAAGGATCTAATCGCCTGTAAATCTGAGAGAATATCTACCGTACAGTTGGGGATTACAATAGTGATACTCTATTTTTAACACGCTTTTATAAGTTTGGGTTGTATGTATGTAATGGAATCTTTGAACGTGATTTTGACCTACTTCAAAACGTCGGATTAATTTGAAACTTTGCATACATATTTAGGATCGATGACAATACAAAAAAAAATATATTTTTAACGTGTTTTTTAGTTTTATTAACTATTTATATTATTTTTATTTGTATCACAGATGGAGAACAGCGGCGTAGTACACATGTTGATGCACACGCGTACTTCGGAGCTAGCGTGCGTGTACAAGCTGCTATCTCGCGTGGCTGAGGGTTTGCGCACGGTGGCGGACGCTGTGTCGGCGCATCTGCGCGAACAGGGCCGCGCGCTCGTCACCGACACGCACCACAACACTAATGCGATCGCGTTCGTGCAGGTGAGGCTGTATATAGGGACAGGGCGTTTTAGCTTCTGCTTACAGCTTCAGCTCAGTTGGTAGTAGCTCTGACTTTTGCGCTGTAGGTTGTGGGTTCGATCCCCACTACCCAGGGTAAAAATCTGTGTGATGAAAATAACTAACAGACATCTTTGTACTGGATCGAAGTGTTTTAATGAAAAATTAGAATTAAATAAAAATGTGACCCATTTTTTTTTTATTTGAAGACTGATGGCCGCGATTTACTTTTTACTACTAAACAGATTTTCATGGGAATCATAACATCGTAAACCTGCTTTAGCTATAATGGCCGATAAATCTATTAGTCATTCTATATACATAGTTATACTATCGTATCGCCATCTCTAGTATATGTTCAAATGTTGGGTTTTTGGTACCTGGGTACCATGCGAGTGATACCACGAACGAAAGCTAGTTACTCATAAATTGTTTATTGTCTTTAGAACCTACTTGACCTAAAGGATCGTTTCGACCACTTCCTTCAAAACTCATTCAACAACGACAAGATCTTCAAGCACATGATCGCGTCCGACTTCGAATATTTCCTGAACCTCAATAACAAGTCGCCCGAGTTCCTCTCGCTGTTCATCGATGGGAAACTTAAGAAGGGAGAAAAGGGGGTAAGTACACGATTGACACCTAAAGCACGAACAATTCTGACGTTAGTAATGCTTAGCATAATCGTTTAATCGGTTTATGTATATATAAATATGTTCACAATTATATTTTGTTTGGTTATGGATTCGATTCCTAACTAGCAGTGTAATTGCGTAAGGTCACTTATAAATATATTCTATTCTAATAATCGGCTTCAACTGTTACATTGAAATGAAATATATATTTATTGAGAACAAGAACATAGGTTTTAACAAACAGTCAAAAAACGATGATGACTGCAGAAGTGCTAGACTGTGTCGCAGACACCAACAGATACAGATCCTCTCGATACAGAGAATAAAGGTTCCAAATAAAACTAAACCAAAATGGTAAAAATGTTTCAAGTGTGAGTGTAATTCACACAGCGTAACTGTCAAAAATCGATGAAATTTTAACAGTTGACTCCGATTACGATTATCAGAGAGTTTGTTCTTGGTTCCCATATTACAAGATTTTGGCTTAGTTTGGGGGGGGGGGGGGGTAGATGGTGTGTGAATAAATGTCCACCAACGTTTATTAATGTTATTTAATTCCACAGATGAGCGAGCAAGAGATAGAAGCAGTGCTAGACAAAACAATGGTACTCTTCCGTTTCCTGCAAGAGAAGGACGTGTTTGAGCGTTATTACAAACAGCACTTGGCCAAGCGACTGCTACTGAACAAATCTGTCTCGGATGACAGCGAGAAGAATATGATCTCTAAACTGAAGGTAACATATTATGGCGTATACATTATTCCTAACACTTCATACTCGCAGCAATACAACTTGTATATACCTAAGCAGTATTCCTAGTAACCTATCAGTATTCCTGGGGGGTATCAGAATTACGAGTATAGTGTTTAAACCCGCACCTTTTTCGTTGGACACGTATATTTGACGATCTCGGTAGTAAAGTATACTCTAACGCGACCTAGTCAGCTCCGCGCGTATTGAACATGTTTTCCCATTGACAAGGTCGACTAAGCTTTCTACTCTAAAGCGTCTCTCTACTTTACTCTATTAGGAGAGCTAATCCAAAAACATGTCCAATAACTACACGCATTTGTTATAGTAGTTTAATATGCCATCAAAAACATAACTTGTAAAAAAAGCCAACTCGCAACGCAACTCAGTTCTTCTACGGTTAAAAGTTGTGAGATCCATGTAATACCAAGACGGTTAATTTATTCAGTCCTTACTTTAAGGGTCCTTCTGTCTTAAGTTGTAAAGGTTAGCTAATTACTAGATAGGAGTGCGGTGTGTCTTTTCGTTTTCGATAAAAATACTCGTAAACTGTATTATTCAAGATCTATCTAGTCCGGAAATTGTCTGATCTAAAATCTGTTAAACAAAAATCGCAAAGTGAGAAACTTTACTGATATCATTTTGATCAACGCATACACCCGGACCCGAAGTCTTCCGAGTCTTAGATTTGTTTTAATATGTCGCAAAGAGCTTTTGTAGTGGGTGAATTTAATAGTTACTCGTAGATTCTAATAGGTAAGACTTACCGACGAAGCAACTCATACTTTCGATTTCACCATTCCCCAGAAAGAATGTATGTTAAAGGACGTGGAGCCGCGCGACTTCCACTGTATTATCGGCGACGTCTCTCAAATCGAGAACCCGATCTGTGCTTAGTCTCGTGAAACCCCTGTCCCTTCCGTCAAACCATATATCTGCAAAATTCTTTACCGATACCAAGGACATAATCTTTGTAAGTCCAATGCTCTAATTTTAGGCAATCTTGCTTAAAGTCTTGGTTATTTTATTGCTTTCTCGTATTACAGTTCATTGTAACGTTCGGTTCGTCAGTTTTGCGTAAAGAATTTTGCAGATTGATGAGACTTTAAGCAGGATTGAGAAAATGGTGGCGATTCGCTTGGCGCCACTAAGTAAACTTTCTTATTCAATTCTCGCTTAATTCCAAATTTGTGTAAACCTCAGTGGAAAAATTTAAATCCTTTTGCAATCCTTAAATTCAGTTGTTTCTAGCGACGTGTCAAAGTAAATCATTAAGAAACTACACTCAATGTACAATAATCGTAAATTTTTGCTTTAAAATGTAAAAAAAGTTGGACAATAAATAACCAAATTTGAAAATTGTCACTATGTTTTACCCTAATTTTAACTTTAGCGTGAACGTAATAAGAAAGTTCGTATTTTACTAAAAGTTTGCTGTCAAGGGGATCGCCACTATTAACCATTTCTGTAGTTTTCTCAGTTCATTGATAGTATAAAAGTTTTTGAGCCATTATAGTTTTTATGATGTAAATAATGTCGCGCAGTAATCGCAGGTAGAAATGAACTTATTAATAGCAGTGTGGATTAACTTTGATTGCAATTAAAATGTATTATTTTATCCGTTTAAAATAAGATTACGTTAATTAAATGTGGTGTTTATTTGAATTTTAGTTGTTCAATGACAGCGTAAAGACTAAATCAATTGTAATGCTGGCTACGGCATAATGTAATGTTTGGACGTGCCTCTGACTTCCCCCTTAGACATCTTTGATGATCTCAGAGGATATCTACCTTGGGAAAGATAGTCGTGATCCTATTTCGTTTCAAATAAAAAAAAACATTGTATACTGTTAAAAAATACAATGATTAATCATAATCATGTTCCACAGACTGAGTGCGGTTGCCAGTTCACGTCGAAGCTTGAGGGTATGTTCAAGGACATGACCGTCTCCAACACCATCATGGAGGAATTCAAGGAGCATGTGCTGTCTTCTGGGGTGAGTTCTTCTCGTTTGAACGACTACTTATAGAATTATCATTTATTTACAATATACTCGTATTTAACAATACATGAAACATTTACAAAATACACAAGAAACAATCAAACAGACCGTTGCAAACAGTCTTTAGATAGTTCAACTGATCCAGATCGTGCTGACGGCCTTGTATTTATAGTAACATGTACTTTAAACCATGGATTATGAAAATCTATAAGAGAATGTGTATTATTTAGGACCTGGTGACATGATCCAAGTTTGTTACATATCTATAATGATGTAAAACGTGCAAAATTTATTTGAATGGGTAACATTAGCCATTATTGTTTTAAGCGCCTGGAGATGATAAGATTATGACCTAATTATAAGAGATAAAAATGATCTAACAGTTCAGCTACTTTATAAATACGTACATTTGTGATTAAATATTTTAAATGTGTGTTTTATACTCAGACGAATCTCCACGGCGTGGATCTGTCCGTCCGCGTGCTGACCACTGGCTTCTGGCCGACACAGAGCGCCACACCCAAATGCAACATACCAACTGCGCCGCGCAACGCCTTTGACGTCTTCAGGAGGTATATTAACAATCAATTCTACCTTCGCTGTATGTTGTGGGTTAAGCCACTACGGACAAATATTTATGTGATGTACATAGATGTTTGTTCTCTGTCTGGGTGTTAAACGGTGAAGGAAAATATCGTGAGGAAACCAGTTAGTGTTCTTATAAGCGACAATGGGCTTGCAACCTGTCACGTATGGAATGCTAACTACTGCAAAATGTGGGCATGTGCCAAATATAATGTTTGGACGTTCCTCTGACTACCCCCACTAGACATATTTAAAGGATCTAAGCGTCTGGAGATCTGAGATGATTGGGGATTACAGTCGTGATCCTATATAATATATATATTTTTTTTAAAATAAATAAACAAATAATTGAATATTGTATTTTATACTCGCATACCCAGACCCGATCAAAAACTTGATGATCATGCAAACATTTATCACGCAACCGAAGTCTACGGTTTGTGTACGTCGTATCCAATAAACTATTATTAAGATGATAAGTGAAATTTTTGACATTTTGTATGGGCTGAGTCTACCCGGATAAGACGGAAAAAGTGATAAAACTGCATTATCTCGAAAACCATCAAATTTAAAAATAAACTGTCTGTAATTTATTTAGCTAGTATGATTATCTAACGAATTATATAAAAATTAACTGTTTAGCTATTCATAGTTTTGATTCAAAACGAAACTAGTGTTTTTGAAGAGCCAACTTTGAAAAATAAATCTATAGAGAAAAGTTTCACTAATCGTGATTCTGTCTGTAATTTATCTAGATTATATCCTTATAAAAAACAAAATTTGTACTTATGTTTTACGGTTATTGAGAAAAAACGATTCTGCATTCATCAAACAAATTAATTACTCGCCTTAATATAAATTAATTTGTTACAGTTTCTACCTGGCGAAGCATTCCGGCCGGCAGCTATCCCTCCAGCCGCAGCTCGGTTCCGCTGACCTGCACGCCACCTTCCGCGGTGCCATCAGCACATCGCCGAATCGCTCGCCGCCCGCGCACGTGCCTCCGCGCAGGCACATCATCCAGGTCTCAACCTTCCAGATGTGCGTGCTGCTGCTCTTCAATAAGCGGGACCGGCTTACCTACGAGGTACTTACTGTTGGTCTGTTTTTAATGTACTGTGAATACAGGTAAATCGACGTCAAGCCGGGAACGGGAGAAAGATAAAATCAAAAATCAATCAAGTTATGGACTAGAAGTAGTGTAGTGGACCCCCACGCTATACAAACTTTGACGTCCCATATCAAATGTATTTTCTTCTAATCTATCGTTATAACTAAAATTCGTCGTAATCTACTGTACCGTTACGAATATATTTCGTAGCAAACAAACAAACGTATTAACATTCGCGTTTAAGGGGCTCCCAGTCGACGATTGCTCTTTCTCGAAACGAAAAAAGAAATACTTCTGAACAAGCCACATCTCCTATTTTTATAAGTATATTACTTCAGGTTCCTACCTAGATTTCTATTAAGCTGAAAACATAATAGCAGAAACTTTTCACGACAAAGATATTATTTCAAAATGATACGTTTTAGAATTTATGATCGAAATATTTTATATACCTACTAATTAAATCAACTTGTGATTTATTGTTAAAGATAGGAAATATGTAGATCTAGATTTCTATTAGAATAGATTTTTGATAAGTAATTATACATAATTTATATCATTAATTTATTCGAAAAGCTAAGGCGGACCACGCGCCGACGTGTGTTTGTCGTCATTGCAGCGGTCGGTAGGATTATTTATCGAAGTGATTAAAGATGGGTACATCTTTATTCAAATATTCTATACATTATAAAATAGGAGATGTGGCTTGTTCACAAGTATTTCTTTTTTCGTTTCGAACAAAAATAATCGTCGACTGGGAGCGCCTTAATATTAGTGTGATAATTCGATCATGCGCAATTTAAATTCAAAAATCATTTATTTCAATAAAATCACAAGGATCACTTTGAAACGGCTTAGAAACTAGGTGAAGCTACGCCGATTCCACGCGACCAAGCCTGGAAGAATCAGGCAACAAAGACGGCTTGGGGTCTACCTTTTTTTTAATGATCCTTTCCTTAATGCTATGTAGAGCTGTAGAGCTCCAGTATGATGCCAATCGAACAAGGTGAAGGCTCAAACAAGGTAAAGGCTCAATCTAGCCGATTGCTACCTAACCTAGTATATTCAATTAGTGTAATGTTAAAAAATCTGGTTGCACCTTCCAGGAAATCTTGAACGAGACGGACGTGCCGGAGAAGGACCTGATTCGCGCGCTCCAATCGCTGGCGATGGGCAAGGCGACGCAGCGCGTACTCATCAAGCATCCCAAGACGAAGGAGATCGAACCATCCAACCAGTTCTACGTTAATGACTCATTTACTTCTAAGTTACATAGGTACGCATCTTTATTATCTATAATATAAAAATAAGTCAGGTTTTCCTTCCTGACGCTATAACTCCAGAACGCAGGAACCGATTTCCACGGTTTTGCATTCGTTGGAAAGGTCTCGGGCTCCGTGAGGTTTATAGCAAAGAAAATTCAGGAAAATTCTCAAGAGAAAAGCAGGAAACAGGGATAATCATTTTTCAAATACAGCGGCATCTCTGATAAATAGCATGTACTACAACGGCGCCAGTACGTGGTGTGTGAGCATCGACTAAATAGCCGAACGGGAACGGGAACTTAACACAGCATTTGTTAATTCTAAAGCGATACGAAGTTCGCCGGGTCAGCTTGTAAGCTTATAATAAGGGTGAGAAGGGGGGGGGGGGTTGTGGAATGACTAATTTGCTCTGTTTCTATGTCTTGCCACTATCGAGAGGACAGTAAGTTGTATTTCTCGTTTTCCAAAAAAACATGTTTTATAACAACGTTTTCTATGACAGCTGTATTGATCTAAGACATTATTGTCTAAATTCACTGATTAGCGGGTGAAGATCGATTTATTGTATAATCTTGATTAGGTGATATAACTTCCAGTAAAATCACAACAGAAATTATTCAATTGTATGTTCATCAGAGTTAAGATCCAGACGGTAGCGGCCAAGGGTGAGTCGGAGCCGGAGCGGCGCGAGACTCGCAACAAGGTGGACGAGGATCGCAAACACGAGATCGAGGCCGCCATCGTACGCATCATGAAGGCTCGCAAGAAGATGGCGGTATGTACATACAAACTGCATTGCTACTTGTGTATGTGTAACCTGTCTGTGTAAATGCCTGTTGACAACAGAGATATTATTCTGTTGTCAACAGGCAGCTATGTTGGCCGAGTGGGAAGTACCCCGACTTTCAATCTGAAGGTCGTGGGTTCGAATCCCGGCGTACATCAATGAATTTTTCTGTTCGAAAAATTTATATGCGCATCAAGAACACGTGCTCAAAACGGTGAAGGAAAACATCGTGTATTTACCAGTTAGTATTCTTATAAGCGGCGATGGGCTTGCAACATGTCACGTATGGAATGCTAACTACTGCAAAATGTGGGCATGTACCAAATTTAATGTTTGGACGTACCTCTGACTACCCCCACTAAACATCTTCAAAGGCTCTAAGCTTCTGGAGATTTTTTTTTCTTTTTTATATATTATTAAGTATGCATGTATTTGTATGTATTTACATAAAACATGTGTAGCTTTGCTAAGTTTGGCGCTAAATGGTGCTGTGTGAACTGTCCAATCAATATATCCCCGTTTCCAGCACACGCTCCTCGTGGCCGAAGTGACGGAGCAGTTGCGCGCGCGCTTCCTCCCCTCGCCCGTCGTCATCAAGAAACGCATCGAGGGACTAATCGAGCGCGAATACTTGGCGCGCACACCCGACGACCGCAAAGTGTACACTTACGTCGCATAGGTACTATACTCGTTACTCACGGAAATGGAGCGGCGAGTCGCATGTCTGCAGACTATGATCTATTGGTATACTGTTTAGGTTCTTCAGAAAATTAAACGCATCAGGGAATATGCAGCACTATTGTATACGCTCGCTGGTAATCATCATGAAAAAAATCCATTGTAATTCATTATATATGATTGAATTTGAATTTCTGGCAGTTGAAGCCGATTATGATTACCAGTGCAATAAAGCTGCATTTCTGATTGTGAATTTGATGTCGGAACGATAGTGGCGCGGTGCTGGTGCAACCAGCCGTCTTATCTCATTTAAATATCGTCGGCGTAACGGATAGATTATCTATAAAGCATCGGCGTGATTTTAATACTAGCTGGCCATATTATGTACATACACGTGTTTGTTGTGTGTGCACAAATCTATGGCCATGTGGTTACTATGTTTTAGGGGCACCGTTCGGAAGTACCCACGTTGTGCAGTAACGCCAGCAACCCTATTGCGTAAACGACTTCAGCTGTTATTTGAAAGTTGCACATTAGGAATTTGACAGTTGAAACTGATTTACGCAATATGGCTGCAGGTTGATGTATGGTGGTTTTAAAAGAAATTGTGAAAAGAAGATTCAAAGCGCCTTACAAATTTTCCTTTCACTTTCATCAAGTGTCATCCGTTTAGGTTTTGAAATATATTTAATATATCCCGATCGGTAAATTGGTGAAGAATTTGCGTGAGAACTAGAATTACGCGAATCGTCGCTCCTTTTTAACTACGTAGTTATATTGATGAATTCGTTAGGTTCGTGCAGTTTAATTTACGCTGAGATAGTCGTAATGTCCTATTCAAACCAAGCATATAGGCCTGCAATTCGTAAGCTGAGTTCAAACAGTGAGCAATATGTCCTCTAACATTTAGGTATTTCAAAAAACATTATAACACACGTTTTATTATAGATATCCACTTTGAGGGGTGAGCGATTTTACTATACATGTCGCGCACTATTTGAACGCAGCTTTAATATGATTGTTCTATGAATGAGACAATCCATTTATTGTATTCAGAAATAATGTTTAGAAAGGCTAAATTAGTTACGCATATGAAATGTACCTAACGCTGGTGCATAATCTCTGAAACCTTTGAACATTAAATACGAGTACCTATATGAAACGACCCTTTACATATTTTATCCAAAAGCTGATCGCTATGTTATATCACTAATCAAAAAATTGGCACTTATCTCATTTGCACTAAATTTTATAAAAATAGTGAAGTAAATAAAATGCTTGTTTAAAAAGAGGAAATAATAGTGGTTTCAAAAAAAAAAAGTTGTAATGAGATCGTAACTATAACTGCTCGAAAAATCCATAGTGTCTTTACATGTAAAAATAATATTGTAAATACCCTAGTAGATTAGTTCGTGCCGTGCGTAATGTTCTGCGATAGTTCTGTTGTCTTGTCCGAAACAGATGTATTAAAATTTTATTCTTTAAACATTATCTTTTATTTTCTTTGAGACCAATCTCTTGTAAATATTAATCAAATAAAGCGCGTAGTTCAACTGAATCTAAAGTGGGTTTTATTTGCAGGCTGACAGACTCGAGATCGTTAGGCCTTGAAGGGGATGCCAAGTTAGAAGTGATAGAAGTAACAAAAGTATTTAAATTATTTCAAGGTAAAAATAAAAATTATTAGTTATTTAAAAACGAGTTATTTTATTTCCTGGATAGTATTGCGACACAAAATAACAAACAAAACATATTTAGGCTAACTACTTGAGATTCGTTTGAGGGAAAAGGAAGAAATAAGTCATTAGGCAAATAGAAGTTCAAATTAGGAGTTGACGCATATTGAATAACGCTAGGTTTTGAAATATCAACAAAGTTGACGTCGATAGTTACTACAACAGTTACATCATCGACGCTAAAACTAATGTTTCTTGAAGTATTATCTAACTTTATGTTCAAAATTCTATTATTGCCGTCCATTTCCGCAAAACTAAAAACAAATGAGTATCGTGTGATGATATTGTAACAATAAAGCTTTGAAGATTTTTCATGCAGTTCTCCATAAAGGAATTCTCGGTCAGAAACATTCATAACCAATGGTATCCAATCTTTGTCTTTGACGGTTTTAGGGTCTCCCAATGGTGAAATGACCACTTTATTCTGCAACTCCAATAAACTGTTTAATTTACTTTGTATGTTCTTGCACTGTTGAGTGCCGTTTAGTTTCACGTATTTGTAGTGATATCTACATTTAATTCTTCTGTTCGTTCCGAACAATACAAAATTATCTGTTAAATTTGATGCGACGCAAGTTCCATCTTGACTTTTAGGGAGTGTAAAATACGTCTTCGATTGTGTTTTGTTGTAAAAGGTGTCTGAATAGTTATTTTTCGCGTAAGACATAATAACAGGCAAGTTGTCTATATACCCAGGATTTCCGCTCAACTTGAGCACATCATCAATCGATTCATTGACCAAAATAAACTTCACCTCTATTTCTTGAGCAGCATAATGTAAATCTAATGATATATTTTGAACATGGAATTTTATAGTAGCATTTGTTATCTTCGAATCATGGTAGTTGAAGATGTATTCTAGTTTCAATGCCAGGTTTGTGCAAACGCTTTCCGTGCATATTGGTTCGTGCACGCTCTTGTTGTAATTCGCACAAACAAGGCTTTCGCAGGCGAGGAGTGTCCAATTTATGCAGTGAAGACTGGAGCAGTTCTACAAAAAACAACAATAATAAGTAAGTACCAATACCAACCCAAAGATAATCTAATACTAATATTATATATCTGAAAGTTTGTAAAGCTTTTTGTGAATGTTACATAGCATAGGAATAGCATATAGGATCCTTTTTATCCATGGTATTTACCAAATACGTGCTGTTAATCGAGAGTGATGTAGCACTTATGACACTAGCCTCCTCAGAACTCTTCAAGATTTGAAACATTTCCAGATCAGCAATTTTTACATAGCAACTTAGCTTTTGGTTCTTTAGAAATTGTATAGTCTTTCTTCCAGTGCAATAGCTGTTCATAACTGGTAATGGTAAATCTGCAATGTGTTTTTTTAAATAATGTGAATTGTATCTTAAAAGGTTGAAGAGCAGAGAATGACAGATTTTTTCTTACCAACATAATAAATTGACTCATTTTTAATTAGCCAAATAGGATCGCCAAATTCATAGATTTTATTTGTGAACTCGTAGTATAAATGCGATTTTTTTGTACTTTTCCAAGTGAAGAAGTTATTGCCAGTGAATAGTTGAGTCTGAAACACAAAATTATTATAAAAAAAAACTGCGATAGGCATGTTTTGTATCTAGTATTATGGGCACTCACTTTTTTATTTTCAACAGTTTTTTCTGGCAGATTCACTTTAACAATGCAAAACCAATCATTCAGTATAGCAATGGGGCTATCTTGACCCAAATGGAATAGATGGGAATAGCAGACATCATCATGGTGTATCTTTGTTGTATTTTTGGTACAATTTAAAAACATTGATAACTGAACTTCAGTACAATCATCATCACAGCAGCAATTGATATCACATACTTCATACTGTAAGTAAATATTTCAATGTTAGAATGGCTACAAAACTAAAATTACTATGACAATATAATATATATTCAAATGCTTACCAAAAAATTGCACTTGCAATCTTTATTTTTCTTTGGTTTGACACTTGTTTTTGTTGTAGTTTTATTTATGTCTCCAAAAAAAGATATTTCTGTCCCATTGTCAAATTCAGTGCTGGTATAAACAACTTCAGTGGTAAAAGATGCGTCTTCTTCCTCGGTGGCAGAGGTGCTATCATCATAGAGAATTTCAAATACTCCAGTTGTAGACTCAGTGGTAGTCAACAGTTCAGGAAGTGAAGTATTATCATACATCTTTTCTTTAGACAGTTTATTAATTTGTGTGCGGTAGAATAGAGCATGAGGCTTATAGTTCAAGTCTTTCAACACATCTCTTAATTGTCTTTTCTGGCTAGTTGCATTTGTAGCATCACTAAGTTTCTCATCCAGCTGCATTATTGACTGAATGTAATCGATGACACTGAATTGTATAAGAATGGAGAGCAAGGTGAACCCTAAATAAGTGACAATTCTCATCTTTACTTATATTCTACACCAAACTGGCTAAAGTTCCTTAGTATAATATCAATTTGTATTTTAATTACACCCTTAGACTGTGTATTTAATTTATATCTGCAACAAAAACACTGGTTTATTAACAATCAGCACCTACCTAGAAAGTATTTTTATATTGCTCTATAAAATAGTAGATAATTATTTACCTATCAGCTCCTAAATTAATAATATCACTCTGTATCAGTTGGTGAGATCCACCGAGGAAGTATTGTCGTATTCTATCAGTTAGTGTGGTGGCAGACGGAATCCAACAAGGCACTTGTACTGCGTGAGTTCCTGGGACAGACGGCAAGCTGCAAACTCCATAGCCAACCGCCCAAGAACGTCCAAATGCATCAAGACAAAAAACTTGAAAAATTAATTTCGGCCAACCTGTAATGTATGTTAAGAAATCAGTTTTGTAAGTTACGCCAATTGCAGACTGCATTAAATTACATAATTCTCTCTCACCTTGGATGCCCCTGGTAACGAGATGTACATCAAGTGGTTGCGCCCACGTTATAGATTTATTGTAGTCTGGTTTTCCGGCAACAGTCTGGCCTTCAGGACATCCCGATACAACAGTCCAATTTGGTCCTATAAAACAAAAATATCGTAAACGCTATGTACCTACTTAACCAGTATTGAGGTCTCGACGCCGAAATATAAGCCGAATACTTTATTATCTACTCACCGTGTTGAAAAGAATATCGACAAAACAAGGAAGACTTGTCCTGGAAATGCGATGCGCCTTGTATTTGACCTAGTATGTGCAACTCTGCCATGGAACAAAAACTACAATAGGGCTCTAAGTGGTATTAGTTTCTGAGCATTTTTATAAAATAATCCGCAGTGGGCATTCATGTGTTTGTTTGTTGTCATGCCGGTTACCATGGTAACGGAAATCTAGGACGCCGCACCATTTGAAACCACCTGTTTTGTCAGTGTCAGTGTCAGGTGTCAGCTCTGACCGCTCACCCTTTTGCCATTGCGATACGATTACGATACTTTCAAAATGATAAGCGCACGGTTTTGTTTTTTGACTTAACACTTTACAGCGCGTTTGCTTTAAAACATTACTTCGAGAGTATGGTATAGAGCTAGCCAATTTAGCTACTATGGATTTATTTTGGCATGATCCCTTTACTGCTTTTTATTAACTTATAATAGCATGGTATGTTGATAATGCAATGATTTATGGCAAACGAGAAAGAAAGTACGCATAAAAAAGCAATGTATTTATTTCTTCATAATAGATGCATCATCATAAAATTATACAGGCACAATTACAATGGAATCACAGTTCACAGTTCAGTTCACAATCATTGTGAATTTTGGTGGGCTCAATCTCACACTGTTTTCTTTTACAAGACTTTCATTACAAATAGGGTTGCCATCCTGGGAAAAGACGGGAGAGGTTGGTATTATCTGTGGCGCAATGCAGCAAGCGAGCCACTTGGCCTGGAACGGCTACTCCGCCCGCAACCCCGCCTTCCGTACCACCTAGTTTACTGCTAACCGCCAACAATGCTCGCTCGGCGAGTCCGCTGTTTGACCCGCATATTCCTGTAAAACAATAGTAAAATTACTTGGGATTTTTCTAAGGAATCGGTATTTGGTCAGCTTTCAATGTAAGGTCTGCAACGTCTTAGGCTCACATGGAATTCTCTTTTCTTATTGATGGCACAAATGACATCTATTTAATAAACTACCTAGCAATATAAAAGAAGCCACTTCTCTATTTATTTTTAAAAAAAGATTAAAAGATTATATACTGGAAAAAATTCCATACAACCCAGTTTAACTAGGAACTATGTCATGTAACTGTTACAATACTGAACTACATACATCCAGTACACTATGTACTTATGTTAAAATATTGTATTCTCTATAAGTGAACTTCGTTCTTTGAGAAATAAACATCTTAAACCACAGAAATCTATTACGTAGTTTGAAAGTAGTACTAAGTGAATACTTTATTTTATAGTAATATATAGAGATTTGACATAAAACAGCAACAGATAGTTTGAAATGGAATCATAGTGGTCCTATTAGTCTGTTAACCGTTCCCGGTAGTCCACTTCACCGACATTTTCACCTTTAAGTTCGTATACACACAAATCTATCAAGAATAGATTTTTTTTAATATTGATTACCATTTATGCTTCTATTCCCATTATTGGAGACATTTTGTTGTCCGCTGACCGTCCAAGAGTACAGCGGATCGCAAAGCAACACCTCCAGTATCGTCAGCAAAGTCTCCGAGTTATCTCTTAAAAGATGCATAGTTTTCTCACAACATCTGAAACATTATTTATAAACTATTTACAATTGTAATTCCAGTAACACACGCTACCAAATAACGCGTCATGAAAAAAGTCACGCAGTTATTGATGTCACTAACACTATAAATAAAAATACTTTATATTTGAGATTCATATTCCATCAGATCTATGGTACCATACACATCTACCGCCGCAAAAGCCGTGTTAGCAGAGTGGGAGATATTTTGACTTTTAATCAGAAGAACTGGTTTCGAATCTCAGCCAAGGAACAAAAAAAGGAAAAGGATTTATCTATGCGAAAAATGTATATGCGCTTTGCAACTCATCCTCAAAAAGGAAAACGTGAGGAAACTAGGTAAAATTCTTACAAGCAGCGTTACATGGAAAAGTAGTGTTACCTTCTGAATATTCCTTCGACTCCGCTAGAACCGAATCCTGCGATCATATCTTGAGTTAAACGGAATGGCACTGTTTCCGGTGTAAGAAGAGTTTTTCCTTGATCGAACGCGATACCTATAATTTATCACAAATTTTTTAAGATTTAAAGTTTAAGATTAAAATAATAATAGTCATAGAATAAAGCTTGCTTTAAAAAGTTTAAGCAATTCTACTAATCAGAAATCGGTATCGGAAACCGCGGGTGGAAGCTAGTGTATTGTTACTTACCGAAGTCGATATGGATTACTTCAGCAGTTCTCTTGTCAATCAAAATGTTCTGTACGTGTCTGTCGCCCAATCCCATTATGTATCCGACCATTGATGTCGTCGCCACACTGAAAAAATAATATTGAGTAGAAAGTTTATTACAATAATTATAATTAGATATCCAAACTAATATCTTCTTCTATAATATAAAAATGAATCGCAAAATGTGTTTGTTAGCGCATAACTCGACAAAGCCTGGACCAATTTGGCCAATTCTTTTTTTTAAATGTTCGTTGAAGTTCAAGGTTGGTTTTTACGGCGAGAAAAATTAGAATAATTTCCGGATAAACCCTAAAAACAGCCCTTTTGTTTTCCCCATACAAAAGTTTTCTAACTAATACGTAGATTCAATTTGAGCTTTATTGCTATTGTATTAAGTTCACTGTTGTCTAACCAATGTAGGTGTTCCTAACACCATTTAAAATGCATCAGTGAACGGGAACGGCACAGGAACTTATTATAAAGCGATACGAAGTTCGCCGGGTCAGCTTGTTTAATATGAAATTAAGTGAGGATGTTTCGATGTTGGCTGAAATTTGCAATAGACATAGTTCTTAGCCTGGAACAAAACAGTGGCCACTTTTTATCCGGGCACCACGCGAGCGAAGCCGCGCACAGAACCTAGAAGATCTACAATACTTGGCTAAAGTACAAATATAAAAATATAATAGCTAACCTCTTTGTATACGCTAGCCTCCTTTCATACCAAGTCACTGGGTCCAGATAGTGCTCAGTAAAGAAGAAGTGGAAGACAGGCCGGAACTCCTTCAATATTTTGTTGAACACTATCAGTTTCTCTTTGTTGCTCTTTCTCGCTTCATGACAATCATTTAAATTCTTGCGAGCCATTGAACAGGATATGTCCTAAAAATACAAATAAAATGATAGAGCACATGACTTGAAAACGGCTTGGCTATTTTATTATGTTCCTAATACTACACAAATTTAAAGATTTATTTGCTAAGATATGAGTGAGTGATGAAATGACGGCTGATAGAGGAACATGTATTTTTCTTCCATTTCCTCACCTGAGTAGTATAATTGGGGCAGGAAATTTTTTTATTTCAAAATTTTTATTAATACTAGCTTACCCGGCGATCTTCGTATCGCTAATACAGACAAATAGTTTATTCACTCTTTTTAAATAGTTTACACAAAATACATTTCTGAACGCATGCATAAATGTCAATCATTACTTACAGTATTCGACAGAATGGACAACAAATGTTTGACAATGTTTGTTTGACTAAACCAATGAGCATCTATTGAAAATGATTCATCTTTCATAATTATTTATTCGTCGAGTTTTCATTGTTTTTAGGGGCGGAGACAAATCCAACGAATCAAAATCCAGCAGATCTCGAGTTATAAGTGTTGTAACAAAACCGTCTTTCTTTTATATAGTAGATAAATTATTAATTCCTAATATAACATTTTAGGTTGGGATTCCATGATTTCTTATTAAAAAGGGGTTTAATCGGTAGAATTACCTTTGGTCGATACCGTGCGTGGGCGCCATTGTTGCCAACTCCTACCAAATACCCACCCATAGGTATGGTACCCTCGCACCATTCAAGCACGCCAGATTGCCTCGACATTGGAATCACCTGTGATATTCAAATGAAATTATTATCTTTGTACCCCATCACCTTCCGCCTAGGCATACTATTCCAGTGACATTACTCATACGATGAATATAGTAAAGAACAATGCCAGTAGTGATGAAAACAAATATAATAAACCCGGCCAAGTGCGAGATTTATAAAAAACGGCCAATAAATCACGTTTGTTGTATGGGAGCCACCCTTATATATTTATTTTATTCTGTTTTTAGTATTTGTTGTTAAAGCAGCAACAGAAATACATATTCTGTGAAAATTTCAACTGTCTAGCTATTACGGTTCATGAGATACAGCCCTGAGACAGACAGACGGACGGACAGACAGACAGACAGACGGACAGCGAAGTCTTGTTAATAGGGTCCCGTGTTTACCCTTTGGGTACGGAACCCTAAAAAACATAACAGATGGCTATAAAGAACAGAAAGACATTTGAAATTATCTACCTTAAATAATGTACAAAGTAACATAGCTAAAATGATAAAGTATGAGAAAGACCTAAAACATTGTAATTCAAAGGACATTAAGGGCTCTTAGATCGCTAGCAAACAGAGTGATTAAAACAGTATAAACCTTGTATGTTCGGATAAGCAACTTGTTTCGGCTGGTAACAGGGTTTTTCTCAAGGAGAGTGTTCACTATAGCGAACACTTGTTGCATCACAGCGTCTTGCCTCATATCATCTTCTCCCTGAAAATAGACAATTTATTTATTGTGAGAGCTACGTTGGCCTATACATTGCCTATACTACAAAATCTCAACTTTTTATGTCAAGATCTTGGGTTCAAAATCAGATCGTGTACCAATAGATTTTTCTAATCGATAAATGTGTGTGTTCGTTTTAAACACGTGCATAAAACTGTAAACACACGATTTCGTCAGCTCCGCACTCGTAGAATACTCGAAGTTTGTAATAGACGTTGCTTACTTACAACAGTAATCTGTTTCCATAGTACAAGCGTTGCTTAGTTTGGGGCTAGTTGACAATTCTAATATTATTTATTATAAATATTAATTATTTGTAACTGTTATACTAAAACACACAATGTAATGCTAACTACTGCAAAATGTGGGCATGTGCCAAATATAATGTTTGGACGTACCTCTGACTAACCCCACTGAACATCTTAAAAGAACATAAGCGTCAGGAGATCTTAGATAATGTCTACCGTACTTAGGGATTACAGACATGATCCTTTTTTTTATTATAAAAATTTTTAATAAAAAAAAGTACGTTGTTTACCTTTATAAGCAGTATTCTTTTTTGCCCGCTCGAATCTGTGCACGATACTTTCTTTGGGAAGTTGATACCCCCCACAAGCTCGAAATAGTTATCGAAGGAATTCAGCGCTGGAAAAAAATATTTTTATGAAGAGATACTATCATTACAAGTCACTACTACCGCGTCGCAGTGCGAAAGTGACCACGATAGAGTTCGTATAGTGTTGTCACTTTCGCACCGCGAGCTGTACTGTTTTGTTATTATTATAAGAGATTGTGGTCACCAGCTTGGAGGTAATCTCCGGAAATAGCGAATACCGATCCTATTTTGCAAACGCTTTCTCTAGTAGTATGCTACATTACCGAGTGTAATAGGATATTATTTTTCAAACTATCGTGATTAGTAGACATACCTATAGATTTTGACATGGTCACTATGGTCGGTCGCGGGCAGACATGCCTTGCATGAAAGAAAATTAAAGGTAATTACGTGATAAAGACCCGTGTCAAAATCTATAGTTATGTAATAGGATAGATTACGCGGGTAGTATTCGCGTTTGAAACGGTGGGACACAGCTAGATTAAAGAAGTTGTGGTGACACAGTTTATGTAAGCGTACGCGAGCGAACCGCGTTTGGCGATTCAGCTTTTTTATTGAATTAACTTTATCATTTAACATGTAATATTCAGGCAGTCACTCCCAGATCCAACCCTCGGTACAGACGTCTTCTAAGACGTATCGCGTATAGGTACTTAACGTGTAACCTACCTTTATGTAGTATTCAATATTGGAACTTAATTAATAATATAAAGAAGTATAATCCGCAACTTGGTTTAACTTAGTCATCCTACCTTAGCATAACCCTACAAACAGATCTATAGACATTCAGTTCAAATCAAATCAAATCATTTATTCAGAACAAATACATGGGTGTACTTTACAAAGTGTACGATGAAACCACAAAAGTTAATAACTGTGTAGCAGCTTCAACGCTCGCCTCCTTAACACGAACATAGTTCTGTTTAATAAATAAGAACTAACTAATTTATAACAAAAGAGTTTTAAGGAAGTATAAAACATAAAAACTGTGAATAATAAGTGAGTGGTGGGTATGTGTGTGTGTGTTTGTATAAATGTTTGTGTGTGTGTGTGTGTAGTAAGAACACACTAAAAAGTAAACTCACTTGGAAAGTAAAGATATTTGCAGTCGTTGCGCACCGGTATAGTAACCGTGGGAATTGGTATCGCATTCAAGTTCTTCAGCTTATGCAACTGTTCTGCGGCGGGTATACCCTGCCTCATCTCTTTCTTTTTAGGCTTGTAGTTCGCAAAGCTTATGGTTGCTGTAAAAAAACACATTTATACCATACCTACTTTAAAAAGCTTATTTTATTCACGCAAAACAGTGAATAAAAAGGCCTTTTATTCACTGTTTTGTTTTTATTCACTATTTTGGTGTTTGAATTTGGAACACAAAATATATCCGGTCTCTATTTTAATGCTTACACAAACTCCTTGCGCTGAGATTCGAAATTCAAAACTCTTTGGTGCAAATAAATTCTCGAGATTTGATTGGTCGATATTTGCGACAAGGAGTTTGGCATTAGATTAAATAAATATTCTCGTAGTCATGGTATAAAGTATAGTATGCAACTCCTGAATAAAGTACGAATTTATATCGAGGGCCATGAATCACTCGCGTCGTTCAGGATTCTAACAGTTGAATCACTCGCTGCGCTCGTGATTCAATCATTAGAATCCTTCACTTGCTCGTGACTCATCTACGGCCCTCGCTTTAAATCCGTCCTTTATTCACTAGTTGCATAATATACTATTATACCATACCTACTTTAAAAAGCTTATTTTATTCACGCAAAACAGTGAATAAAAAGGCCTTTTATTCACTGTTTTGTTTTTATTCACTATTTTGGTGTTTGAATTTGGAACACAAAATATATCCGGTCTCTATTTTAATGCTTACACAAACTCCTTGCGCTGAGATTCGAAATTCAAAACTCTTTGGTGCAAATAAATTCTCGAGATTTGATTGGTCGATATTTGCGACAAGGAGTTTGGCATTAGATTAAATAAATATTCTCGTAGTCATGGTATAAAGTATAGTATGCAACTCCTGAATAAAGTACGAATTTATATCGAGGGCCATGAATCACTCGCGTCGTTCAGGATTCTAACAGTTGAATCACTCGCTGCGCTCGTGATTCAATCATTAGAATCCTTCACTTGCTCGTGACTCATCTACGGCCCTCGCTTTAAATCCGTCCTTTATTCACTAGTTGCATAATATACTATTATACCATACCTACTTTAAAAAGCTTATTTTATTCACGCAAAACAGTGAATAAAAAGGCCTTTTATTCACTGTTTTGTTTTTATTCACTATTTTGGTGTTTGAATTTGGAACACAAAATATATCCGGTCTCTATTTCAATGCTTACACAAACTCCTTGCGCTGAGATTCGAAATTCAAAACTCTTTGGTGCAAATAAATTCTCGAGATTTGATTGGTCGATATTTGCGACAAGGAGTTTGGCATTAGATTAAATAAATATTCTCGTAGTCATGGTATAAAGTATAGTATGCAACTCCTATAAAGTACGAATAAAGTACGAATTTATATCGAGGGCCATGAATCACTCGCGTCGTTCAGGATTCTAACAGTTGAATCACTCGCTGCGCTCGTGATTCAATCATTAGAATCCTTCACTTGCTCGTGACTCATCTACGGCCCTCGCTTTAAATCCGTCCTTTATTCACTAGTTGCATAATATACTATTGTATTAAATCTAAAATACCTATATTGGTTGACATTTCCCACAGCGCCATCCATTGCATAATTATTCAAATTAACAAAATAAAAAAAACCGGCCAAGTGCGAGTCGGACTCGCGCACAAAGGGTTCCGTATCATCTCTAAAAAACGGCAAAACACGTTTGTTGTATGGGAGCCCCATTCAAATATTTTTTTATTCTGTTTTTATTATTTGTTGTTATAGCAGCAACAGAAATACATCATCTGTGAAAATTTCAACAGTCTAGCTATCACGGTTCATAATACAGCCCTGTGACAGACAGACGGACAACGAAGTCTTAGTAATAGGGTCCCGTTTTATATTAATACTAGCTGACCCGTGCCCGCTTCGCTGGTCGACAGATAGTTTCACATCTGGTCTTCCAATCTTCAAAATAAATTATAGCCTTTTATGTTAGGACTGCTACATAACAAAAAAAAGTTTCATCAAAATCCGCCCAGTAGTTTTTGCGTAAAAGCTGAACAACAGACAGACAAAATTTTCAAAATGTTTTTTTTGGCTTGTATTACTTGTATAAAGGTCCCTAGAAGTTTTTTTTTTAGTTTTTATTCAATGTACAGAATTGAACTCTTTTACAGTTTATTATATGTATAGATGATAGCAAATATTGTACATACCATCGCAGATTTTCTCCATCTGTGCTATAATAGTGTTCATATTCTCGTTTGTAGCAGCCAGTGCTTTCACCAATGCCTCGGCGGCCTCAGTTCTGGGCTCTTGAGAACGAGTCACAGGCGTGGAGCTGATAAGGGCGCTAGCGTTCATTATCACCTTGTCTTTGTCAGAGTTCTTCAAAGCGAATAAAATTGGGAGGGTGTGGTGTGGATGTTCTATGCCACATCTCTCTAGAAAAGTTTTTGATTTATAAGCTGTAGTTCCATTGTATAAGTTCACTTGTAATCGTCAATATAATTCATCGCAAAGTAAGACTTCATTATAGGTACTTCAAGAAAAAAATAATTTGTATTAAAAATTGTACTTGGATAATAATTGGATACGTAGGTACTGTATTTATTGAGTGTCAAACTGTGGTTAACCCCAGTTATAAACTAGCTACTGAGTAAGACGGATATTTAACTGCGTATTTGACGAAGACATACTAATAACTTTGAACATTCTACTTACTCAATATATTCTTCAAGTTTTCAGCAAAAGGAGTGTCTTCATTAGTGAGCCGCGGCGCTAACTGTGGTAGCACAGTAATGAATTTCCTTGACGGTATAGAGTGCAGAAGACTTTCAAACCGGCAATCTTCTGATTCATCGAACTCGAACGAAGGATTTTCTAGCCATAGCGATATAACCCTAAATATTGACAGGTTGTTCTCTTCGCTCTCTTTCAGAGAGAGAAGGTAATATCTGGAATAAAAAAGTAAGGACTATGTGTCAAAAGGTCGTCAAAAGGCAAATCAAAACAAAACACGCTTACGGCATCCGAATCAAAAGATAGATATCCGAATCGGTAACGCGGTGTGATTTAATGACAATCATCTTCACAAATATTAGCAACTAGCTGGATCGTGCCCGCTTCGCTGAGCGACAAATATTTTTACATCTGGTATTCCAATTCTCAAAATAAATGATAGCCAATATGTTGCCGAAGACTAATAGCTACATAACAAAAAAAGTTTCATCAAAATCCGTCCAGTAGTTTTTGCGTGAAAGCCAGACAACAGACAGACAGACAGACAAAAATTTCAAAATGTTTTTTTTGGCTTGTGTTAGGCCGTGTCCCCATGTATGTGGTGCAGCGTCTTTCAACATGAAATGTTGTGTCGTCGTGACATGAAGAGACACGGCGGCGTGCGACGGAAAGTTACCATGCAAATCGTAAGTCACCTTTTGATCGCGTAAAAGGCACCATTTCAAGTCACGGCGACCATGAGAAAGCGCGATGCTGCGCCGCGGAAAATCACTGGCGCGGCGTACCGCAGCAAATTTTTTTAAGGGTTTCGTAGTCTGCAAAAAACCCTTATGGTTTTGCCATGTCTGTCCATCCGTCCGTCTGTCCGCAGCTTAAAAGCTGTAATTTCGCATGAATATACATACTCGTATTAGTCACGCCGACAAAGTGATAGAATAAAATCTTAAAAATCATTTTGTAAGGGTGGGTAAATGTTTTTTTTATTTCTCGTGTACTCCATGGGTGTCGTTTGATAGGTCTTTAAAAAATATTGTGAGTTTGTGAAAACAACTTTTCGATCAAGGGAGCCGTTTGTTAAATATTAAGCTTTAAAATGCAAATTTTTGTTGGAGTCGAGTGTCCTCCCCCCCCCCCTCTAAAAGTTAAACTATATGGCTACTATTGGCACTGATAGCCTCTGGGCTAAGCTGCGGACGGACGGACGGACGTTCTTGTAAACTACGAAACCCTACATTGCACGTGGCCCGACACGCACTTGGCCGGTTTTTCGTTGTTTTTCATTGATTTGAATAAAAAAATCGCTCGCTTAATGTAAAGCGGAGTAACTCAATAAATTGATTTTTCGAGTTTTTTTAATAAAACGTATTATTTAGATGCAAATAATAAGTTGCGTTCAACAGGCGCTTCAAAGCAAGTCAATTGAACAAATATGTCACTAATATTTTTTTAAGTCTTGTATTAAAAAATCTATTCACAATAATAATTATTTTTAACGGAAATTTCATTGACTATACCTTTATAACATTAAAATTGCCCAAACAAATGTATATTTTTGTATTTATCCTATAATATAGTGTACGGCGAATTCGCAAAACTTTAAACTTGAATTACCAAAAAGTTGAAATTTTGGATTACTTCACTTTATTTATAAGCGTGCGAAAATGTCAACATAAAATTCTTTTGTTTCTTACCTTATAGTTAAACCTAGCATTATCATGGCGCGCCATCGTGTCATGATTTACGACATGAAATGTCGACATTTACGCCTAGCATGGCATCTCTCCGTGGCAGGCCGCCATGACTTTTCAAGTTGCGGCGACGCGTATTTTCATATCACAACGACACAACTTTTCATGTTGAATGGCGCCGCACCACAGACATGGGGCCACAGCCTTAGTTGTATGAAGACTCCTAGGAGTATTTTTTTTAGTTTTCATTCAATGCACAGAATTGAACTCTTCTACAGTTTTATTATATGTATAGACTAGCGCTAGCCTGAAACTAAGCGAAGCCTGTACTATGGGAACCAGATTACTGAAAGAATATATTTTTTTATGTAACTACATCGTAATAATACATTATAACACCTATCACCTGTCACCTATCACCTGTTAATCACACAAATGTTTTTTTCTGGGTGGGTAATCGTCCTACAGCACAGAAGGCAGAGTTACTACCAACTGCGCTGTGGGCCAGTAAATATAATAGTAGATACCTCATAGCTAGATGCAGGAAACTTTCTTTTTCAGCTTTCGTACTAGCGATTTCCACCTCGTCGAGTGCTTTGAAGCGATCGTTTGTAAAATACGCCTTCCTTTCCTCTCTGAAACATAGTTAATTTTATTAGAGATCAATTGTACTTAAAAATATAATTTTTAAACTGTAGGTATGCAATAAGAATGGTTTTCGTACTTGGTCAATGTGTGTTGCTGAGACTTCAAAGACAGAGTGGTGGCTGTTCCTTTCAAATTCTCCATTACCTTTACTTTGTTTTCAAATATAGTCGAGTTCATGTACGCCACAACCTGCAATAAGATAGAAATGTGGTTTAAAGAGTCTACCAGCAAGTTCTAATCTGGATCATACTAGAAAAGAGTTGTGAAAGAAACCGATGAGAAAAGATAGGACGCTCAAGCGGGATTTAGAAAGGGATATACGAATCAGCAGCCTTCATGAGCCTTCAGCAAAAGGCTTCAACTGTCAAATTCCAATGGTATATCTAACATAAATAGAATAACGACTGTAATCCCCAAGTACGGTAGATATCCTATCAGATCTCCAGGCGCTTTGATCCTGGCGCTTGAAGATGTCTAGTGGCAGTCAGAGGCACGTCCGAACATTGTATTTGGCACATGCCCACATTTTGCAGTAGTCAGTATTCCATACGTGACAGGTTGCAAGCCCATCGCCATCGCGCATCGTATTGTAGTAACTTTTAAACGATATTTTGATTTTGACAGTTGAATCTGATGTTTGATAAATCCGAGAATTTTTTGGCTAAGGGTCAAAAGGTCCATTTGTGGACTTGGAAAAGAGGTATGTCAAGATCGTAGTAAGTGGACAGCCTATCCATTTGAGAAACAGGTGTGATTCTATGTATGTAAGAACACTTTTAATAGGGTAATAGGGAAGCATGTTGTGCCAACCCCACTTAAGTGGGGATAATGAATGGGTGTGATTTTGATACCTGTTTATATTCAGCATCGGCGTATTTGGCAATGTCATGGTAGACTTTCAATCTCGTTTCTAAGTGATCCCGCCTATCGAGTACTTCAAGACTCTTTAGCAGGTACTTGTCAATAATATCTCTTGCATTGTCTCGTTTGGATTCTACCATCCATAAGGCGTATTGCCTGGAAAGTAAGAAAGATTAATTTGTGAGTGCATTCTTGTATAGTAGCGTTCATAATTGCAGTCTTAATTATGAATGTCTGTAGTTAATTTGTCCCGCAATACAAGACCGAAGTTACAAGACAGAAGCTCTTTGATTGCTATATGATGATGCAAAATCCCGACAGATGTTTTTATCTAGCCTATCAACCTATCCCCATTGAGGCCTTATTCTCTAGTAAAAACTCGGACACTGCAGTTAATTTATCCCGCAAGGTAAGACGGTCTTGTATTGCGGGACAAATTAACTACAGACATTCATAATTAATAATAGAGTCTGGTCTTACCTTAAGGATCTAGCAGTAAGTTGCACATCATCAGATTGATTAGACACAATATTGCGCAATAGGGATATCGCTATTTCTTTGTGCCCTTTCGCCCACGATATTTCGCTTTCCGCCAACGATATCTCTTCAGAGGAACGTAACTTCTTCACCACGGCTAGCAGGCGTTGCGCCATTTGCACTCTGTGGTTTGACAGCCCTAATTCTGAAATAAAGTAACTAGTTATTGGCAGCAATTTAGTATACCTAGTACCTACACTAATAATATAAAGAGAATAAAAAATGTTTTTTTTTGTAATGGATAAATTAAAACACTACTGGACCAATTTTAAAAATGCTTTCACTTTTCATAAGCTGCATTATCAGTAAGTAGTGAGTAAAATAGGTCATACTGGTTACCATAGTACAAGCTTTACTTAGTTTAGAGCTAGATGGCGCTGAGTGAAATGTCTACCAATATTTTTTTATTCTTTATTGTAGTAAGCATAAAATAAGGATTATAATCTGTTTGTACTTACTGGCATATTGTATTTGTAGGTCCACAATTTCGTTATGAATATCCGAGGTAGACTTAGCAGCATGATCCAGTATCAAAACGCGTTGCGATATCAACGACTCCATGTGTTTAAAATCGTTGAAAGCCGGCAGTTTTTCCACATTCCATTTACTAATTAGTTCCTTAGTGGACAGTTTGTTTGTTCTCACCGAGAAATAGTCTTCAATATCGGTGAAAAGATGTAGTTTACTCACAACTTTATATACATTCTGACAGTTCTCCATATTGAGATTCAGGCATAGTCGCGATACGGCTAGCTTCGCTCTGTTCAATGGCAGGATAAATTTGTCGCTAACATCTGGTGTTATTTGAATGTTCAAGCAATCTTTAAGACACGCATAATGGAACGCTTTTACTATGGAATGTGGGTTGTAGTTGGGCTCCTTTGATTTCTCTTCCAAGTCTCGAGTGTCAACAATCTCGCTCCAGTCGCCTAAAATTATGAATAACAAGGTCCTATTACACGAAGCAAGTGTTTATATACACAAGACACAATACGATTAATATGTTAGAATCCTAATAATATTAAAAATGTGAAAGTTTGTGAGTTTGTATGTATGTTTGTGCCTCAATCAGACCTAAACGACAAAACGGAAAGCTGAAATTTACTGTAGATGTAGACATAATGCCCGAATAAAACATAAGACTACTTTTAAATATTGAAAACATTACCAAAATTATAAAAAAAAACGCAAAATTGATGATTTTGGTATAGATGGCGCTGGTGTGAAACAAATCTGACATCACAGACTAAAAACATTGTCTTTTCTATTCGATTATTGAAATTTGACAGGATACGTCTGTCACGGGTCGCCTAGTTATTTATATACGCATAACACATCGTGAGGAAACCAGTTACTATTAATATAAGCGGCGATGGACTGATGACTGATGGACATGTGTATGCAATGTTAACTAAATGCAAAATGTGGGCATAACCAAAAGTAATGTGTAGACGTGCATCTGACCACCCCCATTTCGCGGATCTTCACGGATGTCTACCGTACTTGGGGATTACAGTCGTGCTTCTATTCAATTCTCTGCCAGCGAAACATACTCACCAAGAAAAGACAAGCACTCGTACTTGATATCATCCAAGTCATTGTTCTCCGGCAGTGACTTGATGTACTGCAAAGCTAGATGGTGCATCCCAGACTTATGCAATGACCTGACAGCGCCACATTGTAGATCGTGGTCGGATTGGGCGCTGCATGACAACGCTATGTCGTGTAATAGTAGCGCGTCGGAGTATTGGCCGGTGTTTATTAGGTGTTTGCGTTTCTCGCTCTCCATCGTTAGATGGGCGGTGCCGCATCCGTCTATCGCGTCCAGCTCGCCGATAGATACGTAGCACTGAAATTAGGGTAAATAATAATACAACTTACAATATTAACAGACATACAGTACTGTCGGCGGATCTTGGCTTACTTGAAGTTAGTCGTGTAACTGCAAAAATGGTTTTGCGTCACTTGCATAAGGTCGAAAATTGTCTGCCGCGCAGCTAAACGACTAACTTCAGATATTAATCAAACAATGCGTCCTTACTTCTAAATGTCCCTGTCCCTTGTTTATTGACAGTTACATATAAATGGGAGTTTCTCAGTTTCGCAATGAAAATCCTATGAATACAATATATTGTACAATGGATTTCTAAGACTATCGTTGTATCTAAACCATATTATTATGCATAGCTTATATATTATGCATATTAAAATCACAGACAAGAGTCTGTAATTTTAGTGAGGTGTGTTACCTTTCTGAATATTTGCTGTATGTTCGCTCCACCGGCTAGCATAGTGGTGGGTTCGGGAGCCGAAGGCGGTACACCTCCGTTCCTAGACACTGCCCAGAGCTCGCCATAATATATGGCAGCTAGATTCTGGTCGGCCACGGCGGCAGCCCAGGCTACCTTGGCGTAATCGAGACGAAGGTAGTTCAATGGTTCTACTGAGCGATCCGGCCTGTGGAATGAAAACATATTTTTAGATTGTGATTTTTTTTGAAAATCGGTGATTGTTTTTGAAGATAATGGTGTCGATTCTGTTGGCACCGAGCTAAGCCTAAAATTTCCTAAAATCAAATTAAAGCAATTTCGCTCATATTCCTTTACGTTAAAGTCTAAATTAGAGTAGGTGGCGATTATGTTGTGTCCATTTTACAATTTGGCAATAAGAGGATCGTGTTTTAACACGATCCTCTTATTCCTATTACGTTAAAGTCTCAATTCGCGTAACCTCAGGATGACAGTTTTAAAACGTAGCCTAGTTTTAAGTAATTTAACGGTTTTTTACGTAAATTTAGTCAGCATATAAAAAGGTGCTGACTAAAGTGAAATTTTGACTTTCTTATTTTTTTAAGCACTACCGAAATATACGAAAAAAAAAAACGTACTTAATTTTAAAAATATTCTAAATTTAAGAATTCGTCCATTTATAGGTTACTCTAATTTAGACTTTAACATAAAGGAATATGAGCGAAATTGCTTTAATTTGATTTTAGGAAATTTTAGGCTTAGCTCGGTGCCAACAGAATCGACACCAATGTTTAAAAAGCTTCTGTCCGCGGCTTCGCTCTCGTAGTAACTGGATAAAAAGTATCCTATATAAGTACTACTCTATGACATAAGCTATGTATATTATGTATATTTTCGTTAACATCCTCATAAATTTTCGGGTTTATATAATTAGTAAAATATTTACTCCAATAAAAGGAGGAATTTATTATTAACAGTCTTGATCTATCAAGACTCAGTGTTTTTTTTAACAATGAACGAAAAACGGATTTAAAATGTGATGTCGCCTTACCTTGTTTTGTAATAGCTCCTTTGTAACCGTATAAAGTCTACCACATCGAGCATGTACTGCACAACCATTTTCTGTCCAATATCGAGGGTACTGCTAATTCTTATGTTTGTCTGACTATCCCCGGCCTCGTCGACTTGACTGTCAAATGTTTGTTCCCAGATGTAGCTGAAGAAGTTATTAATTTGTCCACTGATAGCATCGATGTATTTCTCCGATGAGCAATGCAGTATGAGGCCTACCAAGGGCGGTAAAATCTTCTGGCATATGTCTGACTGCAATTCATAAGATGTGACATAGATTATTAGCTATTTATACTACGTTGCTATTTATAAAAAACCGGCCAAGTGCGAGTTTGGCTCGCGCACGAAGGGTTTTGTACCATTATCTATAAAAAAACGGCAAAAAAAACGTTTGTTGTCCCCACTTAAATATTTATTTTCTTGTGTTTTTAGTATTAATTGTTGTTCATCTGTGAAAATTTCAACTACTTAGCTATCACGGTTCATGAGATACGGACAGACGGACAGCGAAGTCTTAGTAATAGGGTCCCGTTTTTACCTTTAGGGTACGGAACCCTAAAAAGTGCCCATTAGAGTACACAAACTTGAAACTGGACATTGATGGACACTTTGACACGTGGGAAAGAAAAGGAAGAGAAATAAATAATACTTTCTTAATGCTAAGGTTTCATTGTTTTTTCAACGGTATAGTAATCTTGATACAGCAGTATAAAAACAAATTATATTGGCCAATTTAAGCATTCAATCATTAATTAGATCGTTCATTCTCTCAAAGGCTCCAAGATCTTCCCTCCACCACCTTGCTTGGATATCTTTTACCTATACAATTAATCAAAACTACAGCGGAATATGAAAACCACCTTGAGTAAGCAGACTTGCAGTAGACTATCCAAGTAGTTATTGTTTGGATCGAACAGTTTTAGTAGGGTAGTGGTCACTTGTATCAGCCAATCACAATGGCTTTTGGTATCATTCGGACTCCAGTTACTGGTCATTGTCATTATGAATATTCCGTCAAAATAGTCAGAGCAGTACTTGTCAAAGCCTCGGCTGTCAATTTTGAATTCGCATAACGTGTCGCTGATCGATGATAAAGGTTTTAGTACTTTATTGTCGACTTGTTCTAGATCTGTAAGAAATATTTTTTATTGTACTTCTCTGAAGGTCAAGACTTTTAAAACTACAACAACTAAAGTTCCACTTTTCATCGGACTAAGGCACACATCAACATGGATGGATAATTAAATAAATAAATATGGGTGGACATTTTACACAGCCAGCCCTAAACTAAGCAAAGCTTCTACTATGGGTACTAGATAACTGATAGAATACTTATATACTTTTTTATTGTAAATACATACACAAGATACATTATAACACCCAGACACAAAACAAACATATGTTCATCACACAAATATCCGTCTTGGGTGAAGATCGAACCGACAACCTACAGCGCAGAAGGCAGAGCTACTACCAACTGAGGTATGAGGCCAGTCTATAGGTAAACCGTTTATGTCAGACCACTTCCGCAATGTTTTTATGTACATACATAATTACAAAATACCTGTCAGTTTCCTCACTGGGCTAAGCCTGTATCGAGGAAACTTGAGTACGGAAAGCATTTCCAAGAGTTTAATTGCTCAGACAGTTGCAGTTTACTAAATTTAAAAATACTATATTTATACAGTAGGATCTTAAACAAAAAAAAAATGTAGTTAAAAAAAATATTTTACTTTTTAAATATACCAAAGTATATAGTTTTAGAATAAATAAATACAGATAACTGTTAAGAAATATTTAAATAAATAAATAAATAAATAAATAACTAAATAAATAAATAAATAAATGTTGATGGATTTTAATAACAATACGAGTACTTATTATAATGTTGAAATTAAGATTTTAAACAAAGTATTTCTTCTGTTTGATCGTATGATAAAGAAGCCAACCATTTGTTGACTATGTGTTTTGCTTCAGTAATGGATTTTTCTTTAATATTGCAACATTGAGCAACCTCATTATAAACATGTAGTCTCATAAAGCTGCCAACACGCTGAGCAAAGCGAGTGTTCGTGGACGGGGTAGTCAGTCTGAAGACTCTGCGGTTCAACAAGAATTTATAGTCAGTGGAAGAAATAACTGATCTGTGAACCGAGAGGGAAGATTTAAGTATGAAGAGTTGGCGCACACTGAGAACACCAGCATCTTCGTAGAGTGTTTTTGTAGGATATCTGTAGGGCTTACAAAGCATAACCTTCAGAACCGAGCGTTGAGCTCTCTCAGCCTGTATTATTATGGTTTTGGCGGCGCTACCCCAACACACCACGCAGTAAGCTATAAGGGACTGGCATAGTGCATAATAGACCGATAGGAGCGTGTCACTACTTGCAACATATCGCAGATTTCGCATCACACATATAATCTTCCGAATTCGGGCCGGAAGGGATACAATAATTATGTGTTTTGAAAGAAAGGTTTTCATCTATGTGGACTCCAAGATATTTTAAAGACGTTGTGTGAGTGGTTCACAATAACATAAATTACCGAGGCATGTACGTTGGTGGATTTATATGCACTGTACTAATCTTCTATACATATAATAAAACTGTAGAAGAGTTCAATTCTGTACATTGAATAAAAACTAAAAAAAATACTCCTAGGGGTCTTCATACAAGTAACACACACCAAAAAAATATATTTTGAAATTTTTGTCTGTCTGTCTGTCTGTTGTCTGGCTTTCACGCAAAAACTACTGGACGGATTTTGATGAAAATTATTTTGTTATATAGCTATTAGTCCTCGGCAACATATAGGCTATAATTTATTTTGAAGATTGGAATACCAGATGTGAAACTATCTATCGACCAGCGAAGCGGGCACGGGTCAGCTAGTAATTTATATGTACACGCCCTTCAGTATACGTACCTAATGCATCGCTGCCTTCCCGATATTTGAGCAGACTATTCAACGACTCGGCGACTTTGCCTGTCACTGCGGGATCCTGATCAAACATCACATCAGACAGAGACTTCACCACTCTACAAGCTATGTATTGCTTAGGGCTTATGTCCACGATTTTACTTGTAGCTATTGGTGGTACGGTCACAAGAGTTTTAAGGTCGTAAGTCCCGATTTCCGACAGGCAGTTGCAGGCTTCGATTGTTATCTGAAAATAAATTATATGAAGGACTCAATGAGATAAGCATAAGAAATACAATACGGTTACTAAAAGTTTGTACTTAGATGTATTACGGCGCGCCTCTTATCCTTTATGGTCATCAACGGGTGCTAAATTACAGTAACTGACGTTTAATTTTTACCTTATCATCATTTTGCGTAGATTTCAAAATATTGTTCAACAAATGTACAATTTGATGAAGAGAACTCGATCCGCAGTCTTCAGAAAAGCCTTTTGCACTCATTCCTTTATAAATCGCGTCCACGTAGTGTTTGTTCGTAGAGAGGAATTGTCGCAAATTCAGTAACAGTTCAGGGCTAAAAGAACAAATTACATTAAATGTTTACCTTCCTTAAAATCAATGCTCGTGTAGTGCTAAACTAGTTAGAAGTTATTTTCAAACCGATTTCAACCCCCACAACCCCCCCTTGAATATAGAGAGTTCCTCTCTTAGCACCCTTACATGCCAAAAGGCATACACCCTCCAAATTTCAAATTTCAAATTAATAAATCAGTCTGTCAGTAAAGTAAGGGTTTTACATACATTATATTGCATTAAATGCATACTCGTACTTAAATAAATATGGACAGTAATCCGTAACAGACGTTGTACTGTCAAATTTCAATAATCGAATAGAAAAGACTGAATGTTTCTAGTCTGTGATGTCAGATTTGTTGCACACTAGCGCCATCTATACAGAAATCATCCCTTTTGCGTTTTTTATCGTTTTGGGGATGTTTTTCATATTTTAAAGTAGCCTATGTTTTATTCGGGCATTATATCTACATCTACAGCAAATTTCAACTTAATCCGTTCTCGTTTAGGCCTGATTGAGGAACAAACATACATACAAACTCACAAACTTTCACATTTATAATATTACTAGCGACCCGCCCCGGCTTCGCACGGGTGCAAAGCTGATACCAAAATATATTACAGAATGTCTTTGTATACTCGTTAACAGCATTTAAAATTTAAAAAAAAAGTCGCGCTGATTTGAAATCTTAAAATTATCAGTGGTTCTCTAATATATTAAGCATGTTATTATACATATAAACCTTCCTCCTGAATTACTCTATCTATTAAAAAAAACCGCATCAAAATCCGTTGTGTAGTTTTAAAGATATAAGCAAACATACATACATACAGACGCGGGAAGCGGAAAGCGACCTTGCTTTATACTATGTAGTGATTAGGATATTAGGATGTAATAATTACCTTGGATAATTCAAGCTCAGCATGTGCATCTTCAGTTTAGTCAAAAACGAATCCATTGACGGACAATGCAAGCTAACAACAGTACCTTGAGACAGAGAGCTCACGAAATCCACAACATCCTCGCTGTCCTTCAAATAATGCTTCATATCAACAACCAGATAGTCGAAGAGTGCTTTACATTCGTTTTCGAAGCCATCCTCTTTCTTTATGACCAGGATTGTCAGTAGCTGAGAGACTGACTGTCGAATCAAGTCTACTCTGTCTGGTAAATATCGTTTGAGACATACCTCCGCCCCCTTTAGGAATATCTTTATATCTTCCGAACTATGACAGTCTCTGATGCCATGAGCGAAACTTTTGCAAGCAAAATTACACACAAACGCATCTGATTCGATGCCCAGAGGGACGAATTTTAGGAATGTTATAAACGTATGCAGCGCCAATACTTTCAGTTCAAACACATTTTCGTCTAATACAGTTTTCCATAGACTGAAGAGCACTTGAAATATCGCCAGAGGCTGATTCTCGCAAAGATACACCATTATGTTGCCATCAGTAAGGTCCTGCAAGATGACATAAAAGTATCATATATGCTACATATGGACATAAGTTATGTATACTACAGTTTATATGTATGCTAACTACAGCAAAATGTTAGCATGTGCCAAATGTAATGGTTGGACGTACCTCTGACTACCCCCTTTAGACATCTTCAAGGATCTGAGATAATGTCTACCGTACTTGGGGATTACAGACGTAATTCTATTTAATTCATTATTCCAAGTTTTATTCAAATTCGTTCGGTCTTTCGGGCGTAATTGAGGCACAAACTTCCAAATATCCTTACAAAGTTTCGGATTTATAATGTTAATAAGATACTCACTCCAATGTAGTCTAGCATAGCCGAAAATACATTTTTAGGAAAGTAATAGCTGTGCGTCTGCTCTGGTATATCTACGCCAAAAGTCAGTTTTGCCTCTTCTCGATCACAAAGGTGGGTGGCAGTAAGAAGTACCAATTCGCCAACGTTCTCGACGAACAAATTGGTCCATTTCTCATTCTCAAGTATTTGTCCGGAGAGGTTGAACATTTTTTTTGCACCTGCCATAGATTTCTTGAATCTATGAGGATGCTCCAATCCAATGAAATTGATGTGGTATTTCTCCATGGCCAAGTATGGCAAACACAACATGATCATGTTGCAAAAGCAAATCTGAAACATTAAATAAATCCATTTAATTATCCATTTAGATTCAAAGAAAATAAGAAACGTTATTTATGTGAATACTAGCTTTTGAACGCGGCTTTGCTCGCGTGTAGCTTGGGTAAAGAGTGTATTTATTATTCAAAGTTTCATCCAATCCATTTGGTCATTTGGCATCAAAAAACTTTTGGGTATATAATATTAGTAGGTATGATTAATACAAGCATTTAAGACGCTGCCAGTTGACGATTATTTTTGTTCGAAACGAAAAAAGAAATACTTGTGAACAAGCCACATCTCCTATTTAATAATGTATAGTATATGTGAATAAAGATGTACCCATCTTTAATCACTTCGATAAATAATCCTACCGACCGCTGCAATGATGACAAACACACGTCCGCGCGTGGTCCGCCTTAGCTTTTCGAATAAATTAATGATATAAATTATGTATAATTACTTATCAAAAATCTATCCTAATAGAAATCTAGATCTACATATTACCTATCTTTAACAATAAATCACAAGTTGATTTTAATAGTAGGTATATAAAATATTTCGATCATAAATTCTAAAACGTATCATTTTGAAATAATATTTTTATCGTGAAAGTTTCTGCTATTATGTTTTCAGCTTAATAGAAATCTAGGTAGGAACCTGAAGTAATATACTTATAAAAATAGGAGATGTGGCTTGTTCAGAAGTATTTCTTTTTTCGTTTCGAAAAAGAGCAATCAGCGACTGGCAGCCTCTTAAGTCTCTACCTCAATTATATGTCCAGCTGATTGCCCAGATTTCTTCAAGTAATCACAACTATTGATATCACCGCCATTTTGCCACAAAATATCTGCCGAGATCAGCCACTTCTTGTGCTTGTTTAAGAACAATTCCAAACTGGAAAATCCCAGTAAGTCTACTGGCAGTTCGTTGATGTCGTTCTCTTTCAAAAACCAAAAATATAAGATGGAAACAATATTTTTGTCGATGTAGTTGTCAAAGTCTTTTACTCCGATCGTGGATACAATATTTCCGAGTACTTTTTTGACCAAGCTTTTGTCCAGAGATTTGTCCTTTTGAATTTGTAGGATGCTCGTTATGATCTTTTGTGCGAGTGGTTTTTTCGTTTGAGCAAGTGCTAGGAAGCAATGTAGCACAGTGGAAGTTCTGTTGGCATACTCGTCTTTTAAAACATGCTGTTGATCATTGGAAACCTAAAAACAAAAGGCCTAGTTAAAAATAATAACCTTACTGAAGACGATAATTCATATTATAACAGGTTCCTTGTCCCATGCATCAGATATGATTCATAGGACAATTGTATTTTATTACCATATATTTATCTGTGACCAAATTAAACATAATATTCAGGCATATATTCCCTTTGAACGCGGGATGTTAATTACGATTTTTAGTACTAAATATTAAATATAATTGTAGTGATAAGGATTTTTTTTCGTATTCTGATAAGAAACCGCAGGACAATGCACAAACATGTGTGGGGGAAAGGGAACCTATTAAACTGTGTCGTGATTATATTATTCTTATAAAATTACCTTTATAACAAATATTTCAAGAAGCTCTGCAAGATAGAAGTCAGATTCGTCCTCGGAAAACTCTCTGATAAAAAGTTTAATCAAGTAGCAGCAATAAAGACGTAGATTGTGGATATCTCCTTTGATTTTACTCATCAGAGCATTCTCGAATGTACTCTCAGTACCAAAATTATGTTTTCTGTTCAGCATCGCCATTTTCGCGACGCATTCGTATATCAATCCGGCGACATTCGGCGGATAATGCAATTTTTCGCAGCGCTGCAAATAACTCCTGATCATAATCAAACAATTCTGTTTCATTGTACTGTCGCTTGACCAAATAGTGTCGAGCATTTTGATTAAATGCTTCAGTATCCAGTATGACGCTTTTGGATCTCTGTACAAATTTTTGCACATGTATTGCATCAGAGTAAACAATAATTCTGAAAAGTAAATTTTGGTGGTTTTAGGCTGTGGCCCCATGTCTGTGGTGCGGCGCCATTCACCATAAAAAGGTGTGACGCCACGCCATCAGAAGACGCGTCGCCGCAACTTGAAAAGACATGGCGCTCTGCCACGGAGAGATGCCATGCGAGGCGTAAAAGGCACCATTTGATGGCGTAAAAGACGTCTTTTCAAGGCACGATGGCGCGCCATGAAAATGCTAGGTTTAAATATAAGGTAAGAAACAAAAGAATTTTATGTTGACATTTTCGCACGCTTATAAATAAAGTGAAGTAATCCAAAATTTCAACTTTTTGGTAATTCAAGTTTAAAGTTTTGCGAATTCGCCGTACACTATATTATAGGATAAATACAAAAATATACATTTGTTTGGGCAATTTTAATGTTATAAAGGTATAGTCAATGAAATTTCCGTTAAAAATAATTATTATTGTGAATAGATTTTTTAATACAAGACTTAAAAAAAAATTAGTGACATATTTGTTCAATTGACTTGCTTTGAAGCGCCTGTTGAACGCAACTTATTATTTGCATCTAAATAATGCGTTTTATTAAAAAAACTCGAAAAATCCATTTTTTGAGTTACTCCGCTTTACATTAAGCGAGCGATTTTTTTTATTCAAATCAATTAAAAACAACGAAAAACCGGCCAAGTGCGTGTCGGGCCACGTGCAATGTAGGGTTTCGTAATCTACAAGAAACAAGAAACCCTTATATTTTCACCATGTCCGTCTGTCCACAGCTTAGCCCAGAGACAGCTATTGTTTAACTTTTCGAGGGGGGGGGGGGGGGGGAGGACACACGACTCCAACAAAAATTTGCATTTTAAAGCTTAATATTTAACAAACGGCTCCCTTGATCGAAAAGTTGTTTTCACAAACTCACAATATTTTTTAAAGACCTATCAAACGACACCCATGGAGTACACGAGAAATAAAAAAAACATTTACCCACTTTACATGTACCCTTAAAAAAGGTTTTTTAAGATTTTATTCTATCACTTTGTCGGCGTGACTAATACGAGTATGTATTGTATATTCATATTCATTCATTCATTATGTATATTATATTCATATAAGTTGCGGACAGACGGACGGATGGACGGACATGGCAAAACCATAAGGGTTTTTTGCAGACTACGAAACCCTAAAAAAATTTGCAGCGGTACGCCGCGCACAGTGATTTTCCGCGGCGCAGCATCGGGCTTTCTCATGGTCGCCGTGACTTGAAATGGCGCCTTTTACGCCATCAAAAGGTGCCTTACGCCTTGCATGGCATCTTTCCGTGGCATGCCGCCGTGTCTTTTCATGTTGCGGCGTCATAACTTTTCATGGTGAAAGGCGCCGCACTACATACATGGGGACACGGCCTAATGGTGGCAATTCTGTTGTGTCCACGACCTAGCTAAAATTTCGTAAAATATGCTCGCTCTTATTGCTTGTACGTAAAGTCTAAATTAGCGTAACAACAAAATGAAAGTCCGGTAATGCTGATCCGCTGTGTGAGGAGATCCCTCTCGGTACGCGATGATATCATTTTGAAACTCAGCTGGCCACGATTCCTCACAGACCCAGGTCTCTATTCTAAAAGGCTTAAAAATGTGAGCCCTTATGTTTCTTAACGGTAAATTCACAATAGAACAATAATAATCTAGCTTATTTTTCAAACTATCGTGATTAGAGTAGACATAACTATAGATTTTGACACGGGTCTTTATCACGTAATTACCTTTAATTTACTTTTCCGACGTTTCGGCTATGTTACAATAACCATGGTCCAGTAATAAGTCGGGAAAGTAAATTAAAAGTAATTACGTGATAGAGACCCGTGTCAAAATCTATAGTTAATAATCTAGCTTGCTAAACAGTAAAGTGCGGTAATAAACGTACCTGATGGTGGATCCTCCGTTTCAGAGTCATTTAGCAACTCAAGACATTGGCACACGCACTGCCAGTCAGTAGAAAAGTTATAAAACTCGGGTTTCAAAATAAATTTTAGTAGTTCGTCCCTAAAGTTCGCTTTCCTCCTGCAGTATGCTGCCAATACCAGCACGCAATTATACTTCAATGTTGTAGAATTCATTTCCTTTTCATCGCCAGCGTATACAACGTCGTCTTCGTCTACTTTGGTTTCGGTTATGAGGATCTTGTTCATGCAGATGAAGAATTCCTTGTGAACACTCGAACGCACTTCCGTGCCCATCAAAGACCCTAAATCAGCCAATAATATACTCTTCAACAGCATCAGTAACTCTATTTTTGTCGCGATTTGACTATCACTTTTCAATACGGTCTCCAATGAGATGTACATTTCAGATAGAGACTTCTTTAACACACGGAAGATTTTAGTCGCTTTGATTTCTTCGTTAGAGTAAATATTGCCTTTTAACATGATATCCAAGTAGTTTACTGCAACATTTATAGACTTTACAAACTCGGTCAACGTCATGTTTTTCGTTTCAAATTGATCCAAACAGAAAATAATATTTTCTTTGATATGATCATGTATTACTCTGTTAATTTCAACGTTTGCTTCGAATGCTTCATTCAATTTAATTGATGGATTCAATTTTGTTGATGGGCTCGGAATTTTTAGTTGAAATTCGGTGAACAAGATGCATGTCTCGTTTGAGTTGAACAAGGTGTCATATAAATCATTTCGCTCGTCTTGTTTAGACACTGTGTTTATATTATCATTTGACAACAATCTTATGAGCAGTTCTTTGACACATGTTATATTAACAGAGGTATAATCTCCGTTTACCAGCCACAAGAAGCATTTGTGCCGAACGTCTTCATAGCTGTATTTGCTGAAAAACTTATGAAACAGTGTATTGAGCGTCATAGAGCTGTGGTCAGTGACTGGCATTCCTTTGTCGATGTAGAACTTAAATAACGCCTGCGTATTTTGGAACTTTATAACGTCCAAATTCAAAAGCTTCTGCAGTATTTTGTGTATGGCTTTGTGTGCTGCGTTTGACGTTATTGAACTTCTGTAAAAAATACGATACAACGATCGTGATATTGTTCCCATATCGGTTTTGCGATTTCGAAAGTGATCGGTTTAAATTCGATTCCTTAATGAACAAAAATTTTTTATTGATATAAGGATGACTCACGCTAGAACGTGCCGGGTCCGAGCCGGGCCCGAGTCGAGTTTCGGCCGTAGCACGGTCAAGTAATAAAGTTAATAATAAGTATGATGATAAGAGTACTGAACCCCTTTTACAAAGTACTCAGACACAGCAAGTAAAAGCATTTTGAATCCCATTTTTGGTTCTTAAGAATCAATAAATAAACTATTTGATTGAACTTGCCTGACACAAGAGCTCCACAATGATAGCAAAACTTTATCACAATCGTCCTTCCCGCAGCTTGTATATGACGTCACATTATCTAGAACCAGGCATGCAAGCTCTTCGACAATGCTCCAGTTAATATTGGCGTTATTTGTCACTAAGTTCTGAACCACTTTTGCCAAGGAGATATAATCATCGGTGGATATAGCTGAGGAGTTGTTCTTGACATATGTGTGTACAATACCAAGCCTAAAAAATACAAAAAAAATGTAGATCCTTGATGATGACTAAAGGGGGGATAGTAAGAGGCAAATCCAAATGTTACATATGACTCATACCCAGATTTTGCAGTAGTTAGATTAGAGTTTCATAAATGTAGTACAAACATACACACATCTTAACTTAATCACATACACACATACTTACACACATTTACAATATTATTAGGATGGTAGGATTCAAGAAAGAACGCATTCATTGGTCAAATATTGATGACGTGATAAACATCGCATGCTATAGGTCTACAAATATAACGTCATTCAGGTACTGTTTCTTAATTATCTCACCATGGCACGTGATTCTGTCGTAGTTCATCAATGATGTCGTTGAATGTCTTGTTCTTATTGTGGCTCGATTTCAGGCGCTTTGACGAAGTTTCAGCTTCATTTTCAACTGATTCAGTGACAGTGAAAACCTGAATAATAATAATAATAATAATTAGTTCATTCTTATACATAATCTTGATATTTGAAGATTAAAACAGTGTTCTCAATTCGATGCTTTTTAGGATTCCGTACCCAAAGGGTAAAAACGGGACCCTATTACTAATACTTCGCTGTCAGTCTGTCTGTCTGTCTGTCTGTCACAGGGCTGTATCTCATGAACCGTGATAGCAAGACAGTTGAGATTTTCACAGATTATGTATTTCTGTTGCTGCTATAACAACAAATACTAAAAACAGATTAAAATAAATATTCAAGGGGGGCTCCCATACAACAAACATGATTTTTTTGCCGTTTTTATAGATTATGGTACGGAACTACGGAACCCTTCGTGCGCGAGTGCGACTCGCACTTGGCCGGTTTTTTTTTATGTACTTTTGACTTATCTTTTTACGCTGTTGATTTATTTTGGATGCTGTTTCTTTTGTGTAAAGAATAGACCCAAGAAGGCCTATTTAAAATGTATTTGCTTAGGACCAATAGTTTCTTTTAAACTTAAAAAAACTAGCATCGTCTCCTGACTTTCCAATTGGTCGAAATATTTCGTCAATAAGTATTAAAATATTTTATTTTGTTTAAATTGTGATTGGTTGGCACCAAAGTTTCCTCTAGGACCTTTAATGTCTACCTAGAGACTAGGTAGGTTTTGGCACCAGACATATCTGACCTGAAAGTAAACAGCAGCAGACATGTTGCAGAAGTGCGTGCATTGTTTCAATAGATCATCATTTGGCTTGCGGATCTTTTGTAAATAAGCCACTTCCAGGCATATTATTTCCAAAAAGCTGTTCAGCAATTTGTTCCAGCAATCCCAGCTGTCAGCCAAACTGCCTTCCTGGCCACGGTTCCTTCCTTGGGGGTGGTGGAGGACCACGGAGTAGTGCAACAATTGGAATAACAATGACTGTCAACAAAAAGATAAAGCTTAGAAATAGTAATATAGGTAAACTAGCTGACCCGTGCCCGCTTCGCTGTGCGTAAGACATTTCAAATACCATCGTTGACTTTTTTGTAGACGTTTTTAAGGTGTACAATACTGTAGTACATTATTTTGATATATCTCGTGGGGTTCAGCCAGCATTTGCAATGTAAGCGCAAAAAAATGTGTTTATTTACGACATCACATTAGAAACCTCTAAAATTATCAGTGTTTCTCTACTATATTATGCATGTATTATACATATAAACCTTCCTCTTGAATCACTCTATTTATTAAAAAAAACCGCATCAAAATCGGTTGTGTAGTTTTAAAGATATAAGCAAACATACATCATACATACGCGGGAAGCGGAAAGCGACTTTGCTTTATACTATGTAGTGATATTGCAAACTACATTAGTGGACCCCGCAATTTTGACCCACGTTTTTTCGTTCATACTTTCACGTCCCATTTCAATCTCCTAATTAAACTGTAGTTGTTTTTTTGCTATATAAAGTATTATCTTTCATCCAGCAGCCTTATTGCGCAAGCTCACTGACAAATAAGTTACGCAATGGGAATTTGAGTTGAAGCCGAGTTTTCCTTACTTGCTTTTCGTATAACTGATTCCTACTTCGTCATACTGCCGCCTCAACGGTCAGTGACCAAATTGAGGTATGGTGGCCAAGAGAGCTAATGAGCTTTAGGTGAAAGATTCAGTAATGTATGTATGTCCTCTCGCGCATATAAATACGTCTTATCTAGGTTAGTCCCTGTCCATATATGATTTAAGATACCTTTTTTTTGTGGTCCATATTCTGATCGTAAAACTTAAGCACTGATACCAGAACACTTTCTATGAAATTGCACAGAGCCAAGCGACAGTCGGCTGAAAGCTGAAAAAGACGATATTATCACTGTTTTTTTAAAGGAACTATAAAATTTAAACATTTATTGATGCGTTTACATATTTTCGAATAGAAAATAGAAAAATCGAACTCGCAATCTTCAGATTGAACAATCGGCTGTTTTATTTACATTCTTGTAAAAACAACTAATGATAATTAATACATACTGTTTCAAGTAGCAAGATCATGATTTCTACAGTGACCTGAGCTTTTTTGTCATATGCAACTTTTATAAAGCATTTCTTTAGTTTTACAAGTGACTCCCTCAGTGGTACAACAAATTGGCAGTAGTTTTTGGCATTTCGTATTATAAGCAGGACCAGCCTCAGCTTTGTGAAGTTGTCAAGTTTTGAAGAGCTTGACAAACTAGCTGATATGCATACATCAAGCAGATCTAAAAAAAAAGTATCGTAAGTTTTTTTTTATTAGAGGCCATTCCAGATCAAATTGATAAAATGAATCAGTTTTTATCCTATTCTTAGGCACAACTTTACATTTACAAAAAAATAAACAGTATTATGTTAAGTAAGTTAAGTTAACTTTTGATAGTACCTATGCATAAAACAAATGACATTCAGAATTATAACATACCTTCCCATGTTGTTGGTGCAATGAAGCCCAAATAATGTTCAGTCAGTAGAACATGTTTGTACAAGAGATTCAAATAGGCATCACCAATTGCTTTCCTGAGACGACCATCTCTCAGTATTAGCAAGCAAGAATCTGTGATCTTGTCGGCTTTGATGTATGCATGGCCTTTAAAGATAAATTATGTGATTCACTTAGTTTTTTTTTTATAATAAAAACTCTCTTCAATACTTCAGTTAGTATTCTTATAAGCGGCGATGGGCTTGCAACCTGTCACGTATGGAATGCTGCTTGCAACCTGTCACATATGGAATGCTAACTACTGCAAAGTGTGGGCATGAGCCAAATATAATGTTTGAACATGCCTCTGACTACTTCCACTAGACATCTTCAAAGGATCTAAGCGTCTGGAGATCTGAGAGGATGTTGACCATACTTGGGGATTACAGTCGTGATCATATTTATTTTTATTTTTTTTTATATTCTATATACAGTGTTTTCATAGACATCAAGACATAACAATTTACTAATATTTTTTTTCCAGCTCAGGGTTTTTTAGTATTAGTAGATTCTGACAACCACAAGACAGGGAATCCTAGTGTGGGATCAGGACTATGTGTGAGATTTTTTGTTGTAGTTTATAGTAATTTAATAAAAATCACTAACCTTTATTTGAACCAGCAACACATAAATGCAACAAACTTGTGCAAAGAGGGCCCGTTACATTGTCATAGGTCTTCGAAGTGTCATACTTTTCTGTTTCCTATAAAATAAGGAACATACAATACATATTTAAAGTATGCTAGCGAGTGCATATTGCAAGGTTCTGCTTGAAGCTAGTATTCAGTACAAGTAACTAACTTAGCATGCTCGGAAAACACCAGTTGTACAATTCTTACAACTTGAAGGTTTGGAAAGAATCCTTGCACGACTCTCATGGTGTTTCACAAAGCATCTCAAAAACTTAGCATCAAAAACTTTTGTTCTGTCATTTATAGTACAAGCTTCCAAAAACATAAGATAAGGAGACTAAAAACATGGACAATTTAAGTAAGATATGAAGGGTAAAAAAATATTGTTAGAATAGATGCATACTTTTAGAACCAGCTCATTTATGTCCTGGAATAAATCGTTCCATGTGTAACCTTTCCTCTTCAAAGTATTATCTGTCAGCAATGAGGGAACTGCATTTCTATTGAGAAATTCTTTAAGGCTTTCAGCATTTTTTTTCCTATCCGTTACTCTTGAAGATCGCAGGCCATCAGATAGTTCTCGCAGTGTAGACTCCAACGCCATATTCTAAAGGCAAGAGCAATGAAAGCTTTTTAGAGACATAGCTCTTGTAAGCAGTACCTAGGTAAGTAAAGTAAATAAAACATGACAGAAGATCTTTAGTCTAGATGTAGGAATAAACTTACATAAGATTTGAAGTTAGCGCTTAGCGCTACGGAACTACTTTAATTGATTCTTTTTATCCTGTGATAAAAGATGCATGAGACTTTAAAAGTACCTATCACTGCATAGTTTATAGCAGTCGCTTCCCGCTTGCCGCGTCTGTATGTATGCTTAAATCTTTAAAACTACACAACGGATTTTGATGCGGTTTTTTTTAATAGATAGAGTGATTCAGGAGGAAGGTTTATATGTATAATAACATGCTTAATATATTAGAGAACCACTGATAATTTTAAGATTTATAATAAGTCGTAAAACTATCTGTCCCCCAGCGAAGCGGGCACGGGTCAGCTAGTAAGTAATATAATCAAATCCAAAACAATAGCATTAGTGTTTTGATGGCCTTTCTTTTTGTTTGATTTGCTCGGCAAGGCAAGTTTAGCGTAGTAACTAGTAAATAAACCAACAATGGCCAGTGAGCCATGGCGCTGATTCTATTCTAATGTTATTTAATACCTACTACCTAGCGTAAATTTTCAAATTCCTGTTTGTATTTATTTTTCATAGGTTTATTTTAATAATCAATCATCTTGTTTGTTTTATTTACCGGTGAAAAAATAGACAGTTCGTTGTATCAAACCCTCACCTTTCTTCGTCGCTCGCCGCGCACGCAATCAACTCAACGCAACAAAACAAACCAATCGTGCGTTTATAGACAGTTGACATTGACAGTAGTTGACTAGAATTGACAGTGACACGTACTCGTGTTTTCTTTGACTTGACTTTGGAATCCTGATTCTCTTGGTGTTACCACTTAAAAGTTTATTTTACCCGTGTGTCTCGTGTACCCTAGCCTTCTCTCACTCGCTTTAGCCTGACATTGACATTTTCTTTCACTAACACATAATTTATTGACTTTGTCATCTGATAATTATCTCCTCTCCACGCTCAAAGAATTAAGACACCGACTCCTACCCGACAACTGCGATTCTAGTCTTCCGAAGACATACTAGTCCTGTGGACATAAGTTCTATGATACTATTCGTATGGCTGTGGAAATAATAATATACATATTTTAACTTTGTACATGTACAAGCTGGTGTTTGATTTGTTATCCATTCAAAGTACACAAGTCACAAGACTGATGACGGTCATGTATGACTAATGGACACCGTAGAACTAACACATTTATGCAAAATAATGCAATTCTTTGAACTTTACCAATTTGTCCAAAGCTTGGGAAATTGCTTGACTATTTAGGTGGAAGCACCGCAAAAACATTTGAAATTGACTTGACACTGATTATTATATTTTTTTGACATTCAATATTCAGAGTATCGTTAGTGGATGTAAGAGGTTGCAGTCTATCACTGAAGTGTTTTTATGTAAATCAATCAAATCAAATTGTGTGACTTAAAGATAGTACTCACCCTTCGCGGATGATTCTAGGCCTTGAACTCTGAGCTACACTCTGTTTTACTGTCAAACACGATCACCACAGAACACATACCAACTATCCTATCATAAGTCACAAAAACAAAGTGCGAGCAATCCTAGTATTATTATTTTTCTAGGCAACATTGCTTTACTGTCAAAATAAAAAAAAACAAAGTGCGAGCGAGCAAACTAGCGAACGAAGGACAAGGAGTTTGCTTGACTGCGTGTCACGTTTGTTCTTTGGCATAATAAATCTATCGCGTTCGATTTTCTTTTGCCTTTTTTTTACGAACTGCTCGTGCGTTATTTAATACGTTGGTAAATGCTTGTTGTTATTTCAGTGCTGCATAAATTACACAAAAAAATAAAAGTGCTACAACCAACAGTTTACAAGCGACAAGCGATACATAAACTTGCTATGCGACCGTGAAGGTTGAGAATGTTACGTCATTTTGCTTTTACTGTGTGATATAAACATATTTATTTGACTACAATAAGAAAAAGTGTTTTCAATTACTAAAGTGTTTGATATTGTGTACAATTTTATTTCGCTAACAAATGAGTTTTATCGCAAATACACCGGCTGCGACGAGATGCCGCCATGTTATTTAGTTTCGCATTATTGCTGTCAACCACTGGCCGCGGTTATCCCTGATAAATCTGCTCGAAGAATTGAAGTTAACTATCACTAGCAAAGATTGGTAAGTACCGCATGATACCAAGTGCTCGACTTTTTGTGAATACATAGATTGTACTAAAGGGAAGCTAATTAATCATCAACATGGGGCTAGAATAGGTGTTTACTGACTGTCAGTGTTTTATGACGTCATTAGTTGTAAGTTTTTATTTATCTACGCACTGGTTTCAAAGATCTTTTAGCTATTTTGATAATAAATTCAAGCTCTATGCTATACCTCCATGGTCCATGCATTTATTAAATACGTCGAACCTTATTTACTATCAGCATTTTCTTCTTTTCTAGTTGGTTCAAGGTCTCAATGTAGCCTTGATCACATCGTTAGCTAGGTTATTTTTTGTGCCCTCAACAAATTCAACAATCGCTCAATGTTTTTAAACTCTGTTTAGTAATATTTTACTTAAACCTATTTATTTAGGCTATGATACAAAAAAACCTAATTCTTATTTGGATAAGTAGACCATTTCTATGTCAGGTCCAATGTAAAGTAGACACATACAGCAGTTCGTGTCTTTATTGTCATTTAAAATAAAAAATCGCTACCAATAATTATAGTATGTGCTAAGCAATTGATGGAAATAATTAACAATACAATTTATAAACACAAACTTTATGAGAATTTCAATATTACAAATAACTACAGTTTTTTTTAATTATCACTATTTTGACAACACCGCATAAACAAGCCCAAAACTTACAAAAGAAGGCTTTTTTGAAATCAACAAAGTTTCAAAACTCGCAATATGATTTACCATTAATTATGTATTACTATTAGCTTTTACCCGCAACTTTGTTGGCATAAATTTATCATTAAACATAGAATTTCCTATAAATCAAAAGATCGTCCCATGACTTTAAACTATCCTCTATATGAAATTTCATCACAAACGGGCTAGCGGTTTGGCGGTGATAGACAGACACGAGTTACTTTCGCATTTATAATATTATTAAGTTTAAGTTTAGGAGTAAGTTTTAAGAGAATCAGTTTGTGACAAACTTGATGTTGTGACAGTGTGCCTGGCTACTAGTGCCTGGCTGATACGCATGAGGTCCAGGTTTGACCCTGCAGTTAAACAAATGTTTTGCATGGTCTGCAAATATTATGTTCCGGAGTCTGGGTGTTGTGATAATATGGTAGTCATTGTATTTGACACTCACAATACAGAGAATCCAAGTCAGGACTATTTAATGTGAGTGTTGGATGTATATTTAGTATTTACTTATTTATTAAATTGTATAGGATCTGAATCCACCATTAAAGTCAGGGCTGACAGCTTAACAACTTTACTACCAACCCTGCAGATTTGCGGTGGCCTGGTGCGGACAACCAAATTATCATATCCAATTATATAAACATTGGTACATATTCTGTTGGTGCCAGACTAAACTAAACTTAATGGGCATCCATTTTGCAGAAAAGTCAGGTCTGACAGTAGTACCTAGTAGTACATATCTGTATTAATTCTAAAGATGTAAAAATTTATTGTTTATAATGCATTTATGTTATGTGTACATTCATCAAGTAAGATACCTTTATCACCTATCCCAATGCATCTTTTTAATTAAATAAATCAATTTTTTGTTACATCATAGGGAGTTTTAAAGTTACCTGTACTTTATCTGATGTGCCAATATTAGGGTTCCATGCCTTAAAAGGTAAAAACAGAGAGCACTTTTCTACAAACATACTAAGAGTACTAAATGTTCTGGGGTTTACTATGAACCAGTATCATATCAACAATGTATCGTCCAAATGTCAAAACTGTCATTTTTTGTATAGTAAAACTGTCAGTTTTGGCATTTAGATGAACCATTGTCAATATCAATACAATAGTGGTTCATGCTCAGGGCTACTGATACAAATGATACAATATTCTAATGTGTGGGGGTTAACATGCTAATCCCTCTGGACTATGTAGAGGGATGTGACAGATATTAGGGTACCCAAAGGGAACAAAGGGAACCTATTACTAAGACTTTGCTGTCTGTCTGTTTTCACAGATGATGTATTTCTGTTGTCAACAAGTACTAAAAACAGAATAAAAAAAATATTTTTGTGGGGCTCCCATACAACAAACGTGTTTTTTGCCGTTTTTATAGAAAATAATAATAATAATTAATAATTTATGTATTTATTTGAGCACAAATAATTAAAAACACTGAATTTATAATACATTATTAAAACTAATAACTAATAGAAAATGGTACAAAGGGGGCCCCACTGAAATATATATTTTATTCTGTTTTTTATTTAGTATTTGTGTTCTAGCAGCAACAGAAATACATCATCTGCTAAAATTTCAACAGGGTTCAAAATTTAAACATTTTTTTAACAAAAAATACCCCTCTTGGCATCCCAATCGGTCCCCTCAATATTACACTCCAATTTATCTACCTTTTGCAATTAAAATATTTACCGTAGTTGTGGGATGCTGACGATTCTGACGCAATAAATTCTGGGTTAGTTATGTACAGATCGCTAAAGGGTAGGATCTCTGGCTATGCGTAGCCACGATTTCCACTTGAGGAAGCTCGACTATTTTCCTCTACCTAGGATAGCGGCGACACTGTAAGGAATGCCATGAGAAGAGGCCGGGGGGCTAAGTAAGTCAGCTGTGTTGGTTACGTAAAAAAATTACGTAAAATTTGAATCTTCGCATCTGCGAAGATTCAAATTCAAATTCAATAATCATTTATTTCAATAAAATCACAAGGATCACTTTGAAACGTCTTAGGAACTAGGTGAAGCTACGCCGATTCCACGCGACCAAGCCTAGAAGAATCAGGCAACAAACACGGTTTGGGGGTCTATCTTTTTTTTTTGATCCTTTCCTTAATGCTATGTAGATGCTATGCTCCAGTGTGGTGCCAATCGAACAAGGTGAAGGCTCAAACAAGAATAATAATTAAAAGTATTCGTTTCGTTCGATTCGTTTTCATTGTCTACTAACTTAACTCATCTGTTAAAATACATTTGGCTGACGATTCCGATTATCAGTTGTATTTAGACAATAATTCTGGCCATGTAAACTATGACGATTATCTTGTGCAATAACTCATTACATATTATGCTTTAGGACTAGGGATTATTTTAACTAAAATTTAAACTTTATAGCAAGCAGCATTCAACAAGCAATTATTCAATTGTTCAACTTCATAGCAACTAGCTTGAATAGCAATAAACTTGTAGCGGCTTTTAAGACAGTAACTGAATAAGGCCCGAGTTTGACTATCTCGCTTTCGTTCGAATGATTACCAAGATAACTATCACACTGCCTCTGTAATATGAGGAGATATAGAAAGTTACCGATTATGTATCAAATAGCTTATACTCCTCGTACCTATATTTAAATGTTGGAATGACACTATCTTACACAGTAGGAAGGTTACCTACGACGTTTTCTACTTCGAAAGTTGTAAGCATAATTCAGGTGCGGGCTTTTAGTAAAGTAGATACTATGGACTTCGTAGATGTAGCATGACGCGAAGGTAGCTATTAAGCATTTATATTGCTGAAAACTCAAGAACATTTGAATTCATGAATCCAAATTAATTGTATTTTCGTCTATCGTAGCAACAAGCTACATACCTACTCGTAAAATTAAACAATGATATCCGACTATTCGTACGTTACCATCTTTATATTATAAATGCGAACGTGTGTTTGTCCTTATTTCATGCAGTCCTTTTTTTGCATAGAGATAGTTCATAGGCCGGAGAGTGACGTAGACAAAATTATTCAGGTACCACGCGTGCGAAGCCACGCCGAAGCTAGTAAAAAATAATTAAAACTAAATTGTTTTACAAGTTTTAACATTTCAGGCGATGTAGCGAAGGTTAAAAATTAAAGGTTGTTTTACAATGAAAGTTACTCCTATTATCTATGATTTATAGGAAGGGGGTCTACGCGGACGAATCCTTCAGTAATATCATGCACCTTTAAACCAATTGCATGACACTTGAGTAGGTAATTTCTATTCGACTTTTTGTTGAGCCCGTATTCATAGATTAGAAAAGGATTATCATTCTAGCATTCTTACTCTATGAAAAGCGAATTATTCCTCGTTCCACGCTCCACGTTGTTCTCGACAACTTCGGTAATGCAAGAGGTGCTGGACAAATGTTTGGATGATCTAACATTTAGGTTCCTGGTCTGGTTGTTCATTGTTTTCCTGGATTATGATAACCAAGACGCGGATTCCTAGAATGGGGATCAGCATTACGTATGAGACTGGGGTATGCCACGAGACGACCGTAGCTATTATAGCGAATTGAAATCCGCTATCGATACTGTCCGTGTCCATGACCGATGCGTCAGCGTCGATAAACATGTACGAAATTTAAAGGTAGCTTTACATGTTCAAACTGTATTGGGGAATTTTGTTTGTTTCAGTGAATTTCTTAGCAGCATTGACTTAAATTGGACATCGCCACGGATCGACAGAATACGGCGCTGACAGGCGCCATCGATATCAATGAGTTATACATGCCGGTTTTGGCCATCGAAGATGCAAGGTACGTGTATTTAAAACTACTTTGATTTGCAGTACTATTTCGCCGTTACATCGTGTTTGAAATGTACCTAATTAATTCACACTGTTTTTTGTGATTATTATGGATACCAGTCATTCAACTACACCGCAGTATATGTGTCCTGCGTATTTAAGGACTACTACTAGTAAGTTTTGTAAAAGCAAATAATCTTAGAATCAGCAAATAATCTTATTTAAATAAAATCACAAGGAAAACTGAAACTTCGAAACTTCTTAGGACCTAGGTTGTGCTACGCCTGTTACCCGCAACGAAGCGTAGAAAAATTAAGGCACAAATATTGCATGGAGGCTACCATTTTTTTGATGATCTTTTTCGTAAATGGCGCTAAGATCCTTTAAGATGTCTAAGGGGGTAGTCAGAGGCACGTGCAAACATGATTACCCAAATGTATCATGAATGCTTTTGCGGATTCAAAATTATTTGATATGCCTTCTTTAAAAATTGGGTCCAAAAATTCAAAAAGTTATTGTGCAACAATGCGAAATAATACCGTTCACTCCTTCGCCCCTCTAGCTTCTCTTATTCCAACTTTTTGCGTTTTCAGTAGCATTATTACTGAATTAAATTAGATTATTTTCTGGTGTGAACCCTGATTTTGCGAGCCTATTTCGCACTTCTTTGATTTCTAAACTACAGGTAGGTAGGTACTGTTAAATGCTTAATGACGACATGTATGCACTTAAAAAGGGAGGAGTGCCTCCCTTTTTAAGCAGCTTTGAATTCGAAGTTCATTGTTATTAATTCAGTAGGTACGAGCAAGTAGTTAATGAATTGCGATCGCGATAAGACACGAATGAGAATAAATGTTCCTTGCCATTGTTATGATGAAAAGACTACCGTTCTCCACTTACCATAAACAGTGTGATGATAACCATATTTATGCTGGTTTCAATGAGATATCGCAAACACAAAGTCGACATTACGGTTCAGTGTGACACTTGTGTGCTACCTTGTGTTTGAATTGATTCAAATCGTCCTCTTTATGACTTCCTTCCTTGAAGATTCTTACGCCTCCTGCGCCTCCAATTGTATAATTATTGTGAATTTCAATTCGTAATTTGAATCCTTGTTAAACTAAAAGTTGTATTGATTCATTTCATGATGATAGATTAAGGTACTTATCATCGATGTTCTCAGCTGATCTTAAAAATAAAGACATTTGTTTGTGGAGAGTATGTGCCCATCTGATTGTGGCGTAGCTCGGACTTCAAGATCTTTGTCTTGGCCACAGTGAACGCGCGGCGACAGCTTAGTAAAAAGTAGTATTTATTTCGGTGGCGCGTTTTCATATATTTCTACGTTGCATGTGTTTGAACACTAACTGGAGCCTTGCTTGAGTGTCTCTATGTCAGATAATGCTATGTTTACCAGATTATAACAAAGAAACTCTATGGACTTAAGATTCTCTATCAATTTTCCGAATACAATAGTGCGGAGAAAGAAATGGCCTTCAGGAACAAATTGCTGACAATATGCCAACTCGTTCCATTAATTTCGGAAGAAAATGTCTCGCTATCATGAATTCTGTAGCATTGATTTCGGGACAACATCAGCCGTGGGTTACCATGACTACGAAGGAGACGCGCCGCATGCCTCCGACCGCCAGGCTGCGATCAATCGCGGAGAAAGCCAGCGCCCCTAGCACCGCCCTCCACTTGGTTACGTACCTTACTTAGTTACACGTATGTCGTGTAAATGAGTGCTATGGTTTGGTACAATCCAAGTACTCATGTTAGATGTGCGCAGTTTTGTTTTTCTTTCGTGTTTTGGCAGCATCCTAAAACAATGTTGTTATAAGATGATAACGTGCCCGGGTCAGTCGGTAGGAAATATAAAAAGCTTGTATTTCTTAAAAATATATTACTTATCGTTTTTATATCCACATGAACTTCGTGACCTAAGTAAATATATTATAATTACCTACCTAATACTTAGGAACGGAAACCGATAAGTCTGAAAATATAATGTAGGTATTATATTTTTACCTGTAATTTTTTTAAACAAATCGTTTGGTGAAATTCTTTACTGAACTGTAATCTGCGGGTAATCTGTATTAAAATCGAACAGGGTTAATTACGAGGCGAAATTCCTATAGAGCATAGAGATTCCTATAGCATAGAGTAAAATCTGAACATGGCGTGCCATGTTCAGATTTTACTCTATGCTTGACCAGAAGAAAGTCTTCGTGATGGTCACTGGCACTTGATAATGTTTACGGCATTGACGCGACCAAGTTATTGACAATCGTTTTATCGATCGCTCGCTGGTGAAACAAAACAATAGCGGTTAGTGAGACCCCGACATTGCCCGACAAACTGAATGGCGGGATGAGCCCATACATTAGGAGCGTATTGTACAAGTTGAATGCGTGTTGATGCGATCATGCACTTTGTTGATGAAACTCTACACAAACTACACCAAACACGCCCTTAGTAAGGCTGCAAAACTAAGGCATTACTGCGTAAAATATGTAATCGAAATCAAGGAATTTACAAAATTCTGTTTTATGTGATGTTCGAGACAATCGCGGCTAACGTCTTTACGTTAGCTACGTAGAAGGGGCGGGCCAGTCATGGCCCTTAAATATCTAATGACTGCCTTGTCCATGATATAACGAATCCTTTAGTACTCGTTCAGTACACGTAACGTGACCTTGACCCTAGAGCATAGGCCTAACCTGCCCCAAAAGCGTTCAAAAGTTACTGGTCGATATGAGAGAACAGTGTTCGCGCAAGCGCTTACCCAGCCGCCCGCCCGATCGATCCGCCCGCCCACGTGACGCAACAACGTATTTGCGGGGATTCTTTGCGGATAAAATAGTTCTAACGTTATATCTAACCCGTGTGAGAAAGTTAAAACATGATACTTTCCTCCTAGTACCTTAAAACTCTGCAAATTAGTAGTCTAGGTTTTATTATAGACTTTTCTACTTGCTTTTAATTTGTTACTTTCTTATCTTATTCTGGAAGTTATTTTTATATAACTTCTTCAACCCCCGCTGCACCACCTTAGAGTTGAGTTGTAGGGTTTCCTTTATTAGTACCTTTACCTACACTCAACATACCAAAATGAAAACACGCAAACTTTCAAACTTTGAAATAACCAGCAGATTATCCATTAAAAACTCATTTTAATATCAGGGGTCCTTTTACTACCGCATTTAACCTTTAATTCACTTTTGTTTCATAACTTAATGTGCTAAAAAACGAAACAACATAAATGTTTGCCTTCTATCTCCAAAAATGATTAGCCGTTGACAATAGACTTGCCTTGACTAGAATACTTGTGTAAAAGATATAATCTAAATCTTTTCAACACAGTAAATGGCTTCATTTTTTTAACATAACAATAAAATATTTAATTTCTCGTTGACTATGTTACGTTGATGGGCATCTATCTTCTACAGCTACCTACCACATACATGGATTTACGTTTTCTTAATACGAACCGTATGCTTTAACTTCAAACAGTTTTCTATAAAACAACTTCCATACTTAGCTTTCCCAAAGAACCATTTCAATTTTATAAAAACTTTATTTAAATTTTGTAAGTAGTTATACTGTATAAACTACACGCAAAAATAAAGTTATAAAACTGAGTGTGTTCAACACATAGCTCCTAGACATCAATCTGCTAGCTATGTAACGAAAATGTTGGGTTCAAAGATCTAATGCATTATGAAGGTTGTGAACTTTGACAGTTTGAAAGCCTGGGACTAAGCGCTCGAACACACTTGCTAGTTTTTCACACAAGTATGTGTTTATTCGATTACGAGTAGGTATACGATGTATCATCATCAATTACTGGAATCCTTGCGATAAAACATATTAGCTCTTGTCGTGCTGTGTGAAATATCTCGAAAGCACTATTAAAGCACTTAAAATGAATAAACAACTTATTGTAATTGAATGATAGAGCTTTGAAAGTTTGATCACGTTTATCGTATCAATCTGTTTCTATCATTTAGTCTTTTAAAAGTAATTATAAAAGCTAATTATTAACACTGAATAACTTAAATTAACAAGTAATCAAATTGTCACTCAGAGCCTAGTAGAAAACCCTTGGAATTGGAATACATTTGTAAGGTAGAGAACCCTATGACTGTTCGTCCGTAGTTAGACCAAGCTAGGTACCATGCTGGATTTTGCATGGTAATACGAGTACACGTGACACTTACAATTACAAAGTTATAGAAAAAAAAAACAAAGTTTATATAATAATCACACATGTGACACTTACTATTACAAAGTTATAGAAAAAAAAACAAAGTTTATAGAAAAATCACATTATTTCTACTAAACCAGAAACGACATATCAAAATTAATTACTCTACAAAATTACTAAAAAAAGTTATTGTAGAGAAATTATTACCTACTTTTTGATATTGTTGTAGGTAATATTTACAACGGTGGAATCTCAATTTAACTGGTATATTATCAGCTATTTATTTATTTTAGTTTATTTCCATATGTACGCATAACGGAACTCGATCAATTATTTATCATAATGATGCTGGTACTGCTGAAATGTGACGTAATCCAAGCGCAACGTGGTCATATAAAACGATAAGTGAACCTCACTCAATAATGTTAAGGTTGCCCGTAGAATGGCAGTACCACTTGCCTCCTATATTTATCCTTAAATGGCAGTAAAGGATTTATCGTTTAATGAGGAATTTTAACTAAATTAAATGTCATTATTGATACGAAAAGTATTACAGTAGTTCTGACAAACACAAAACAAAAAGGAAACACAGGCGACATAAATAAATACAAAACGCGACGCGCAACACACTAAAATAATTAGGTAGACGGTCGGTCGGTAGTCGGTACCAGTTCTTATAAATTGGCGTTAATTATGTAAACAATGACGAAAGTTTGTTGGGTTGCAAAATCTGTTGTTATTTATTGTCTTTTTATGAGAAAACACATGTTTTTAAAATTTAAAATTATCTAACGTATTATAATAAATCGACTTGAAGTTGGTGGAAGTTTGTTGGCCGCAAATACCCGTTTGAATACGCGTTTCTTATTAATAGATCTTATGTAATTACATAAAAAAATACTGGGGAACTGCACCCTTCTGATCTGAATAATTTAGTACCTAATTTATTATCTGCCTGCATTACTTCATTCAGGGCTTCATCCTACTTCAGTCCAACTGAACAGAAATCTGACAATAAATTCAATCCTGATTTGCACAAAACACGTGATTAACCCTGCAGGTAGCATTCAATAACTGACCTGTTTTTATCTTAAGGCGCTCCCAGTCGACGATTGTTTTTGTTCGAAACGAAAAAAGAAATACTTCTGAACAAGCCACATCTCCTATTTTATAATGTATAGTATATGTGAATAAAGATGTACCCATCTTTAATCACTTCGATAAATAATCCTCCCTACCGCTGCAATCACGACAAACACACGTCGGCGCGTGGTCCGCCTTAGCTTTTCGAATAAATGAATGATATAAATTATGTATAATTACTTATCAAAAATCTATTCTAATAGAAATCTAGATCTACATATTACCTATCTTTAACAATAAATCACAAGTTGATTTTAATATTAGGTATATAAATTATTTCGATCATAAATTCTAAAACGTATCATTTTGAAATAATATCTTTATCGTGAAAAGTTTCTGCTATTATGTTTTCAGCTTAATAGAAATCTAGGTAGGAACCTGAAGTAATATACTTATAAAAATAAGAGATGTGGCTTGTTCAGAAGTATTTCTTTTTTCGTTTCGAAAAAGAGCAATCGTCGACTGGGAGCCCCTTAATCCGAGTATTTTGCTAAATCGCATTAGGTTTGCCATAAAAAACAACAACTTATTGTATCGTGTTGTGTTTATTTACAAAATAATTATTGACAGATATTTGATATTCAGTCGAGTCAAAAATTACACTTAACTTCATACCGCTTTTAAGAATACTCACTGGTTTCCTCAAGTTGTTTTGCTGAACCGCGAACGGTGTAAAAAAATTCTAAGAAAAAAAACTATCAACAGGCGTTATTCGAATTCACAACCTTCGAATTGAAAATAGAGATACCTACGCCCCACCCGTCCAATTACTCTGATGGATTGAACATTGATTCGAGAGGTTGGATATTGATAATGAGGTTTTATTCATTTCATGAAAATACCCCGGGAGTCTCAGGATACTCTTTCTTTTACTGGATAGTAGGTAACAATTATATTACAAAGTAAAGCAACAACATACATATATTATACACGAATACACTTAAAAAATAAAACACCGTCTTAAAAATCTCCTCGTTTTGAAGGCTGTTAAAAAGCATCAGAACTAGTAAGAATATTTAGATCTCTACTTAATTCTGAATAGTGTTAAAATTATGCAATACCTTAAAAATTTCTCACAAATTCTAGGTAGTACGAGTAGGTAGACACAAAATAGAGACAGTCTAGCGCAGAAAACGTCACTCGGTGTGACGTAAACATTTACAAAAAAACTTTCGCGTTAGTTACGAAAGTGAAAGCGAAAACGAAAGTTCAAAACCATGCAATACGCTTGTGCGAAATTGAAAGCGAATACAGGATACGTTACAGGAGATTGGTGATTTTGATGATTTATTTATCATGGTTGATAAAGGATTTTGAATACTCTTATAATTTATTATGTAACACAGAACAGATGGTGTCATTATTGTATAAACTTAATTGTACGAGTATACTGAAGTTATGATTTGAATTGACCCTAGAAACAAGTATTTCAGTATGACAAAAAATAATAATTAATTTAGTATTCAGTACATTCCATTTGCGCTGTCTGACAACTAGGATTTTTCAGGGAAAGTAAGGCGTCATTATGGAATTCCCTACACGTGCCGCTTCACCTTAGAATAATCATCATACATATTAGTTTTTTATAAGTTACAGTAAACAGTAGAAAAACGGTTTTACTTTAAGCTCACTCTATTTGCCGACATTTTACGTGATATTTACGAAATCACGAGTTTCATTTCCGATACAGCAGCCAATATTGCTTTTTAAATGAATTGATCATAAACGAGACGTAAATAGGCACACAACTTGGTCGAAAAGGAGCTCGCTGTCCCCATCCAATATATTACGCCATCTATATTCTCATTAGTTGTTTCATTTGATCAGATTACTTGGCTCCCTTGAGGTGGCGCCTCATCATTTCTTGGTAAACATTATGTTTAGAGTTGACATTCGTTTAAAGTTAACGGACTGTAAAATCGTTTGATAATGTCTACCTAATACTGTTGCCGAAATTGTAAAATTTTGCTTCATTCTTTGTAAAATCGAATGCCATCAAAAACATAACTTGTAAAAAAAGCCAAGTCTCGCAACGCAACTCAGTTCTTCTACCGTAAAAAGTTGTGAGATCCATGTAATACCAAGTCGGTTAATTTATTCAGTCCCTACTTTAAGGGTCCTTCTGACTTATTTTATTACGTAATTATCTAACCTTTACGTAATAACTTAAGACAGAAGGACCCTTAAAGTAGGGACTGAATAAATTAACCGACTTGTTATTACATGGATCTCACAACTTTTTACGGTAGAAGAACTGAGTTGCGTTGCGAGACTTGGCTTTTTTTACAAGTTATGTTTTTGATGGCATCTCATTTATTTTTGTAGATAGCCCTACTTTTTAGGGTTCCGTACCTAAAGAGTAAAAACGGAACCCTGTTAGTAATACTCCACTGTCCGTTCGTCCGTCTGTCCATCTGTACGTCTGTCTGTCTGTCTGTCTGTCGGTCTGTCTGTCCGTCTGTCTATCACAGGGCTGTATCTCATGAACCATGATAGCTAGACAGTTGAAATTTTCACAGATGATGTATTTCTGTTGCCGCTATAATAACAAATAAAATAAATATTTAAGTGGGGCTCCCATACAACAAACGTGATTTATAGATAATGGTACGGAACTCGACGTGCGCGAGTCCGACTCGCACTTGGCAGGTTTTTTTAGGATTTTTACACTAAACACTAATTGTGTTTCAAATTTGAAGCTTCTATGTCTGCTAGAAGTGCCTTAAACTTTTGATGATCGGTCAGTCAGTGAGTGAGTGAGTGAGTGAGTGACAAAATAGGAAACTTTGACTAGTTATAATTCTTAAACTACTGGTTCAAATTGAATGAAATTTGAAATATACCGTGTTTATATAGTGACTGCTTGGTTACTGAAAATTCAGGCTTCTAGTTTTATCCACAACAAAGTTATAGGGGGTCGAAAATGGCCTGAACTGCTTCGAGAAAAGGATGGTACAGCCGTGCCGCTTTATTGCTTGACTTGGCGGGGGCACTCCCGTGCCCCCAGATATTTAAAAAATAGACAAAGAGACGGACAGCGGAGTCTTATTAAATAGTAATGGGGTTCCGATTTTACCCTTTGGGTACGGAACCCTAGATATGGAACATTGTATCGAATTTAAAAATAAAATCAAATAAATAGGTTTTGACACGGGTTTTTATCACGTAATTACCTTTAACTTACTTTTCCGACGTTTCGACTATGTTATAATAGCCATGGTCGCGGGCAGACTTTTACTTACTTAAGTACTTAATTACGTGATAAAACCAGTGTCAAAATCTATAGTTATGTCTACTAATCACGATAGTTTGAAAAATAATCAAATAAATAGGGACACGATTGTAATCCCCAAGTACGATAGAAATCCTCTCGATAGAGGCACGTCCAAACATTATATTTGGCACATGCCCACATTTTGCAGTAGTTAGCATTCCATACGTGACAGGTTGCAAGCTTATCGCCGTTTATGAAAATACTAACTGGTTTCCTCACGATGTTTTCCTTCACCGTTTTGAGCACGTGTTTTGATGCGCATATAAACTTTTCGAACTGAAAAATCCATTAATGAATGCCAGGATTCGAACAGACGACCTTCGAAATGAAAGTCGAGGTACCTCCCTCCCACTCGGCCAGCACGGCTTATCGAATTTAAATATATTAAAACAATGAAAACGAAAGTCATATAAGCAAATAAAATAAGCAATAGGCACCAAATTGTAAATTAGGGAACCTATTTAAATTCAAATCGTACCTTTAATATATAAGCAATTTCATACACAAACTCAATTGGAGTTAACTTTGAAGTAATATTCAAAGGGAATAATTATGTTACCTAATTAAAATGTTGTTGATAATTTACGTATAAGAAATAAATTCCCGTCTGCATTAAACTTTAATTCATACCTAATTATCTTAGACGTACTCGAACTAAGTGAGATGATGTCGAATTTCTCTCTCCTGAATCTCTTACAAATCAGTTCAAACTATAGTCGAAACGTTGTAACTTTGAAACAAACATTGTCACGAAATTTCGTTTTCGGTTTTGCGAGTAGAGCACCTGAACAAGGCATTAATTAACAATTTAGCGCGGAAAGGCAATTGTCTAGTATTTTAAAAGCTACGTACCTAAATTAAAACCAGCCTAAAATATTGAAGCTCAGTGCGATTTCGGGTACATAATTATGTCAACCAAGTTACCCTACATTAGAGGCATAATATTTAATAGTTGTGTTGGAAAAACCCCTTTAGCCTCATTTAATTAACGAAATCGTTTGAATGAGACTAGTCTTCGTACTCATATGATTCACTCGGTCAATGTCAACAAAGTAATGCGAATGGATATAGTAGGTAGAGCAGGGAATTATGGAGAAGTCGATATATAATGAAGTTTTGTTCGTGCTTTGTCCTTTAATTTTTAAAATCTTTAATGATCTTGCTTGATTAATATTTCGGTTCTAATGTGGTGGTGCACAGGTGAGCAAATAGTACTACAGAATCGGAGCTAAGAAGCGGAATTAGAATGAAGTGCGCGCTACGAGTCGCGGGCGGCCGTGTGCCACGTCATTGCCGTGACCCACTGACACAGATCCGCGGCACCGCGGGGCCGCCTGCAGCGATATCTGCACGCGCCGCACTCTTCCTCCAATGCCCCTTTATATTATAATTACTCATTTCCACTGAACTTTTTCAACATCATTAGTATTTTATATTGAAAAACTATTAACGCATATAGGGAAAACACCGAAACAACAACTGTACACATACATGTGTTTAATGATGACCAACGTGTATAAAAGGTCTACTGTATTCTTTCAGATTCTTATGATACTAAATGCGATATGATATCAGATTATTGATCAATAAAAAAATAAAAGAGTACTTACACTTGAGTACTTACTTTATATTTATAGATATAGGCATATTATCTACAATATCTTTATTATCAATAATTTATATTAGATTGAATGAAACGGTTTATCTCTCTGCATGTAACATTCTTTTAATTCAATTGAAACTAATAATGTACGTATCGTTTATTTTGAAATAAAACACGTTTTTCCTAAAGCAACTCTACAAACTAACAATTTTAATAGTCTACTATTTGTATAAAACATTTTTATTGAATATTGCAATAAAATGACCTTGTTATCTAAATTGTGCACTTGACACGAATACAGCACCATTTCACTTTCATACATACGTCACCGGTGTTACACCGCGGCGTGCGTCGAGACGCGCGAGATTGCGCCCAGCTATGTGAGGACGACACTTTTGGACGGAATTCATAATGCGACGATATATATATATCAATCTGTTTGATAATGAATCACTGGTTCTTATTAATTAATTTAATTCTGTCGGGAGATCGCCAAGGTCAGCTGGATAAGAAATATGGTGAAAATATTAAGGCGAGATTTGATGGAATTTGTTTCTAAGAAAGGCGAATACAAACATAAAAAGCCGTTATTAAAAACATCTAGCTTAATATGAATTTCTTAATAAAATTATTCATTTAAGTAATAATCTTCTAGTCTTCAGTGAAAGCCTGCTCTTGCAGTTAATTGTACACGGAATGTTGTCTTATCTCGATTACATTTTATCGTAGAAATAAACTGTCGTCGATGTGAAGATTATATGTATTTTTAATAAATATAATGCCATCAAAAACATAACTTGTAAAAAAAGCCAAGTCTCGCAACGCAACTCAGTTCTTCTACCGTAAAAAGTAGTGAGATCCATGTAATACCAAGTCGGTTAATTTATTCAGTCCCTACTTTAAGGGTCCTATATATACTATAAGGGTGGGTTAAGTTATGTTTTTTGATGGCATCTCATTTATTTTTGTAGATAGCCCTACTTTTTAGGGTTCCGTACCTAAAGAGTATAAACGGAACCCTGTTACTAATAAGTACTCCACTGTCCGTTCGTCCGTCAGTCCATCTGTACGTCTGTCCGTCTGTCCGTCTGTCCGTCTGTCCGTCTGTCCGTCTGTCCGTCTGTCCGTCTGTCCGTCTGTCCGTCTGTCCGTCTGTCCGTCTGTCCGTCTGTCCGTCTGTCCGTCTGTCCGTCTGTCCGTCTATCTGTCTGTCGGTCTGTCAGTCCATCTGTCTATCACAGGGCTGTATCTCATGAACCATGATAGCTAGACAGTTGAAATTTTCACAGATGATGTATTTCTGTTGCCGCTATAACAACAAATACTAAAAACAGAATAAAATAAATATTTAAAACGTGATTTATAGATTTATAGAATGGTACGGAACTCGACGTGCGCGAGTCCGACTCGCACTTGGCAGGTTTTTTTAGGATTTTTACACTAAACACTAATTGTGTTTCGAATTTGAAGCTTCTATGTCTGCTAGAAGTGCCTTAAACTTTTGATGATCGGTCAGTCAGTCAGTCAGTGAGTGAGTGAGTGACAAAATAGGAAACTTTGACTAGTTATAATTCTTAAACTACTGGTTCAAATTGAATGAAATTTGAAATATACCGTGTTTATATAGTGACTGCTTGGTTACTGAAAATTCAGGCTTCTAGTTTTATCCACAACGAAGTTATAGGGGGTCGAAAATGGCCTGAACTGCTTCGAGAAAAGGAAGGTACAGCCGTGCCGCTTTATTGCTTGACTTGGCGGGGGCACTGCCGTGCCCCCAGATGCATATTTACACCTATTTTTAATCGTTTACCAGAACTATGACGGTGATCTAATTATATGTATAGCTCCACCACTATACAGTATAAGTAGCATAATCAAAACAAAAAAAAAACAAAATAAATATGGCTCTGTATTTAATATACGATAATCCAAGAAAATGTAAATCAGCACTAATACGAGTACATACGCTCTACAATACATAACAAACGAGATTGCTAATCAAATAGCAAACATTTTTAATTTATAATTTATTTTATACTTCGTGATTTTTCGGCTGCCATTCGGTGTTATTCGTCAGTTTGAAATTCGTAATACTGAGCGAGATCGCAAGTGAGCTAGCTAAGGACTAAAGTGGGTGTGACAGTGCCAACTATATTATTCAGGCATCAGGCTTCAACTCCCCGGCTAAGCTCCGCTGGCCGCGTCTCGTCGTTCTTCGTCACCATGAATCGTCGTCGGAACTGTTCTGTGTCGCGTCGCCGACTCTGTCCGTGTTGATAATTTGTAAGCGGCGAACGAAAAGGATGTGTGTATATCTACGTCTCGTCTTTCAGTTGACTTTCATCGTCGTTTTGTAGCGAACGTTTCGCACGGCTATCGATAGGAAATTGCAATATCACTACGTAATAAAGTTATTGCATGTTGTTCTTAATGGACGTTACAGATTTAAGACACGTAATTCAGTGTTCGGTGGTGTAGTTTATATATTTTCGGTTAAAGTGTGTGCGATTGTCTGGAAATATCCATATTAAAACATAGCGTCGCGACGACTGTGGCGCAATGCAGTGTATGTTTGAGTGTGTATATAAACATTGTTGTTTTAATTTAATTTGTGGAGACAAACGTCTCGGTATCAGTGCCGGTGTGGGCTGGTGTGTGCTATAGCCATGCTTCCAATAGTGCAAACAGAACCCGTACCCTTCAACTGCGGGGCCCACTCGGTCAATGCGGCGGCTACGCCGCCGGCCACATTACCTCCCTCGCTAACACCTGAGTCGGATGTTGATGAATTTGTTGACATCTTCTTCGGAGTCGATGATACTGCTAGCACCTATCCAAGGTAAACTATCCTACAATACGTTTTTTTTGTGGAAATTATTAAAAAATATTTCCAAAACAACTTTAATATAATAATAAGTAAGTAAACAGAACCGCAAGCTGATCAAAATAAGCTAAAGGGCTTCGAGGCCTAATTGCATCTATCGGTCACCACTACCATACCAGTTCAACTAAGTCGGAATACGGAAACTGAGTCAATAAATTAGGCTGGAAGATTTGATCAATCCTAACATACCAATACAAATACTAAACATAATTATATTTTGTACCTATTAGGTCAGAGGAATAAAGGGGCAAGTACCTATGGCTCGCAAAAACAGAGTTCCAGAACAACTTTTTGTGGAAAATTCTATTTTATTACCTGACGGTTGCTGACGAAAAAACCCGCAGTTTTTTTGGAATCGATGACTCTTTAGCTACTTGGTTGCAACATATTCTAAAACGGAGAATACAGACGGGGTATATAATAGATAACCTAAAAGAAAAAAATTGTAACGGAACCCTAAATTTAAGAGTACTTATTTATAAATATTCGATAAGTCAACGACTGTTCAAGCTCAAGTGTTCTGAGTGAAGTTTTATTGTTAAAGTGCCTTACTTATATAAAAATAGTCGTTTAAACATTTTAGATTGAATTATAATATTGCAACATCAAATATCATTTAATTTACCATTAGAGAAAGATTAAATACCTATATATTATCAGTTTGAAGCAACAAAACAGAACCAATGACATGAAACACTGACACCAAGAATGTCCACAGGTCACTTGGTGCAGATAAATTTAGTAAATATAAATGATAAGAACTACATATAAATCAACGCTTGCAAATAATCCTTATGTTTCGCAAATTGCGGTAAAGATTCTTATTGGATACTTTACTTATGAATTTGTAATCCTGATTTTATATCTAATAAATTTTATATTCTTATTCGCAATTATATATTGGTTAGATGTGATAAATAGTGAAAACAAATATATATTATGTTGCTTGGTAACCGTAAGTTATAAACCCGAGTCAGGGTCACGTGGATTTGATTTTACGCTGATTTATTAAAATCGTCTCACCCCATAGCACCTCTCCAATCACCTGTCGAAGATTAAATAAAGATTGGCCTTACATTACTTATGGCCTATCTTTTAGCCGATTGCGTAAGTTCGTTCACCTGCCATCTTTAAGATGACTAAATTAATATATTTCTGAGAATCTGCCTTACCTACATTTTTTACAAGAAGTCCGAAAACTACCAAAAATACCAAATTTACCTCATTAAAATTGTATTTATAAATATAAGTCCTATTCACAACTTATTAATAGTCATACAGTAGCTTCTGATTATAGCTTATACAATCTAGAATTCAAGAACTTGTCCCACATGACGAAACGTTGCCGAAGACATTTCCACACAGTCAAATTGAAATTTATCCTGTTGGTACACCGACATCTACATTTAGTTGTAAAGTAATGAAGAACTCTTTAAACGAGGCTAAATGTACCATATAACAATGATAGATAACTTAAGGAAAAGCAGATGTTGAGAACATGAGTATACTAAATTGTATTTGATCCTGAGAAGCGCTTGTTTCTAAGATCATACATAATACATTGTAGTTCTTGGCTGTTTATAAGAATGTGGTTCATAGGCGGATTGAGTTATCTTTAGTTATGGTTGTTTAAATAATATGAATGCAAGTATTATTAACTTATAAGAGGTTTATGAATGTACGTCGTATTTGTAACTCTATTGGTCACTAACTTAACAATATTCTTTAGAGAATTATTTATTCGTTATTATAATAGTTTGAACAGGCAAAAGTCTTGCACATGGGTATAAATTGTTGGGCACTTACATAACTTTAATCTGATAACATTTTAATCAAGCATATCCATGACCAACGCCTTTAGTGCTTGTTTCTTTGTTGGATAATTGCTTGGGGTGAATGACGTCACTAGAGATGCAGGAAACTGCTGGGTTTCAATGATATCACTCTGCAGACATTTATTTAACCAAACTGTATCCTACTTTTTGACTAGAAACTGTGTCGCTTAAGTAGCTTTTAAACATACGAATAGTGCAAGACGCAAGAAGTGTTCGATGTGTGATTTGAAATGATTATGGCCACTGAAGATAGAACGGAACTCCGCAATAAATAATTGAAGGCAGATAAGTCATTTAAAACTGCTCCTTTTTTTCTTGCTACAGTAAAGGAAAGGAAGGAACAAGGAAACATACCCTATACCCAGTTCAGTAGTCAATAAGTCTCCTAGCATCAAAGCCAAAATATCTTGTCAAAAGATAACTGAATTTGGTAAAGTTACGTAATAGTGAATAGTTTGTTAAGGATACATATTTCGATAATAATATTATGTACCATCGTGGTAAGTAACAAATCTTCGTTATTTCATGTTTTGGTATAACGTATTAAATTCGTGCAAAGCCCACAGTAGTCGGATCAAAATCGCACTTCAAGGACAGCAACAGGTTCTCCGGAAACAAGCAGAGCAGCTAATTGTGTTACTCCTAACGCATCCACTTCAGTTTTGTTTTACTGCTTCCTTTGTGTTATGTGCGAATAACTATTGGCTCTTCTCGTTCCCTTCTGCGAGTTTCTTGTTATTTTCTAGATCTTTTATAATAATCATCCAAATAAATAAATATATGCATCGAAATTAAAACCTTTTAATTTTTTTTTCGTTGAGGAATAGAGAGGAATAAACTGGTTTCATTGGTGGCTATGATGTGTTTTAAAATGTGAACCTAATAAATTAAGCTCCGCTTGCTTTACGAACAGTTACGTATTCAAATATATTTTTTTAGTTTAAGATTTTTTGGTTTACTTGATACTTTAAGATTCGTTGTATATGCCGATGTTAGTAGGTAATTAGTTGTATTTCAGAGATCACATGGGACCATTTGGTGGAGCCAGCAAGGAGACAGTGGTGTGCTTGTCAAAAATGTTAATTATCACTTCTAATATCCAATAGCTGTTGGTGCCACCTGTTAAATTTTCGACCCTGAACCGCACCGGCACAAAAAGTTTTAGCGTGCCTGTGGCTTCATAAAACGTATGAACATGATGTTCCATATCGACGTGAATTTTTAATACAACATTATGATACAAATATTTGTGGATTTTACTTACAACAACCAAAATTCCTTTAAATTGTTTACAGTTTATCGAAGTGGTTTTAAAAACAACCATTTTTTTTTGTAAACTGTGATTATAGGATGAAGAAAGAAGACAGAAAAACAACACCATACAACACTATCCATAATATAAGTATATTAGCTAGTAGTGTGATTGCTCTTTACATCCAAGTAACGCTCGATAAAGTTTTAGTGCAGTAAAACACATCTTCGCCTTACGATAGCATAAGTAGCAAATGTGCAAAGATAAAGTGACCTTTCAATGACATTGTTAGGCAACAATAACATATTTTATATCATGAATACTAATCTCGAAAACTCTCGAAGCACCTTTAGGCGGAAGCTCTGGACGGTGCGCACATACAAAAGATATCAACGCGCGATATAGCTTAAAAAACCACTGCCTATTTTATTTTTTTTATGTTATAAACTCAACATTTTTCAAATGTATTTTTGTCATAACAGTAATCTACTTTTAAATAGAAACAAACTGAAAAAAACCGATATGACTGGACCGGTTATTAGTTATGAATGCTAGTATAGGTTGATTATGCTAAAATATAAATTGAGTGATGATTAATATAGAGGGGCTCTTAGAATATTGCGATGATAGTTTATACGTACAACGTAAAGTAGCTACGTTGTTTAGTAAAGGCAACGTTATCATTATATCATTATTGACTTTATTGACGAAAAGCAACGTTTTAAAGCGTGATAAACTTAGAAAAATGGTTAATCATCAAATTGTATAAGCTGCCGAGGTGGAGCGCTGGCTGTGGCTGAGTTATTTTATAATACATATTATCGGTCATTGGTTTTAAAAGTCTAATTATAATATAACCAATTAATTTATTCATACTTTGGGCGTAGAATTTACCGTTTATTTACAGATATTTCACTGTCTCTACCAAGTTATTCAAAGTTTGCAGTCGCGATGACGAATACCTGTTAAGTAACGATTGAAAAAACGAAACCTTCGACAGCGAGCACTGACAATGATCAAACTTTCACCTCTCGGACTCAAGTGCAAAATTGAAAAATGAGACATTCATTACAGGTCGAATATATCTAAAATAAACTGCGCAAAAAACATATAATCGCCAGGTAGATAGATCTTTACAACTCCCCTTGTATTTCCGGTCATAATTCAAAAGTACAGAGTGAAGACAGACAGGATATGGGTACTAGGAACTAGATAGAGGCTTCCAAACATTTTCGAGAATTATTTAATATACTATTTCTGGTCACGCTTGCGGCGCGTTGTTGTTATTCCGAACATTATTATTTCAAGGTTGCGCGGCCGTCGCAGTGAGGTTGCGTAGAGTGGGGCTCGTCGGTAGGCGTCGTTCAACTGGTATCTCTGTCCCTCTTTTGCACTAAGGTTCAGCTTGCTCTGTACTTGGCATTTGATATCAACCGAGTCAATGTGAACTATTCCTTGATACTGACTTTATTACGACATTGTGTAGACATCCTTACCTTACCTGCTTTAACTTTTAACCAGTTTGTTATCTCTTCTGGTTAAATGTGTGTAATGAATAGTATTTTTTTAGTTTTGGTAACTATATCGAATAATAACAGTAAAAATACGGCAAATGTAGAAAATACTGCGAAGCGAAAAAACCAACAATATCGAGCAGTCATACACGCAGACAAGCACAATTCCAAATTATAAGGTTTAAAATATTCGTATTATGTAATTTCATAATTATTAGCATTGCAAAATTGCTTCCTTTATCATAATGCATTTATTAGATGTATATTGAAGTAGACATTAGATTTTATCATCAACTCGTTAAATTATGCAAATGCATCATTATTATCTCGAACTTACTCGTATTCGGGGTTCATTGTAGATTTTAACGGAGTAATATTTTAGTTATCATTATTTTACCCTTTTTGATATTATTTGAAGCCACCTTAATTTATTAAAAAGTTTATTTTGTTTGCTGCTTCTGTAGAATTGAATCCTGTGACCTCCAACTGGGAGACACATGGAGGGGGATGCAAGGCAAGATGAGCGTGACTGCGCCGGAAAAGAAGATTAGAAAAAAGTCTGACCATAAGCCGCAATCTCAAATGTACGTATCATGCGCTTGGAATGTTTTTGACGTGAATGATTTGTTCAGATTTCCGTGACTTAGGTGGTTGTATTATAAACGGTATTCTAACAAACAATTATGAAACTTGTCGTAGTTCGATTTTCTTTGCAAGATTAACAATAAATAAAGCAGCAATTTTCTTATGTGATTCTCTCTGTAGGTCCGTGAATGATTAAAAACGATTTTTAATAGTTTCCTATCGAGTGCCCGGTTTTTATACCATTGCAGTTAGATCAAAATGCTAGTAAAAATACATTAAATAACGTTTAAAAAGGAATAATTTGACTCAAACATAGGAGTAATCTACAGTAACATGACAACTTCATATTATAATACACCTTGAACATTAAGTAAGATTCCAAATGCGTACGTACAATTGGCATTTTATATTAAAGGATTGAGGAATTGGATTAAAGGAAGGTATATAAAGCTTATTTGATCAATGTTTATAGCTACAGAATGTAAGGTTTAGTTTGCACCTAACTCGAAACTGTAGATCGGTACAGTTTCGAGTTAGGTGCAAACTAACGTGTATATTTTATGCGGAAATTTAAACTACGAAATATAATGCATTGTCTTCTTATTCGTGTTGCACGTGTCGTAATACTGTCTTTTTTAGTTAGTTTTACTGTGAATTATATTATTGTACATACTACTATTCTATCTCATAATAATATCGTCTTGCTTTTCTTCTGAACTTCTTCAGCTGACTCTACAATTTGGTCAACGTGGTCTTTATTTTATGAGTAATTAGCATATAGAATTTAATTTTTCAACTTTGAAAGGTTTAAAAACTTTGCGTTATCAATGTACATTGAATGCGCGACAACATCATTCGAATTATTCAATTATTAGAAACCTTTAAAGGGTTCTGATGTTTGTATGTGGTTCTGTGTTTCATCACGTCTTGTATGTCTCTGTAATAAGTCTGGAGTCGTAATTACTCGCAGACTATACTCGTAGACATAGTAGGTAGACAATAATACATAACGGTGACGCCTGCAAAGGTAAAAATTAAAAAGTTTTATTTCATTGGTTCATTCTATCTACATGCTCAAACCGTCTAAGCTTCTACTTCTTAGCCGTCTACGTCTTCTTTCTTTCCACAGCGTTCTCTTATCACACTGTTCCTCACGCTATCTTTTAAAGCTATTCGATACGTACAGCTCAAAGGGTATTTATTTCAATCACAAGGATCACTTTGAAACATCTTAGGAGCTAGGTGAAGCTACGCTTACGCCTGTTCCTCGAGTTTTCACTTTATTTGTTCTGCACCGATTCTTCTTCTGCTATACCAAATATTTATTTATTTACTTTTGTCTTACTCACATTTATCTACACTTCTTTTTTAAAGTTCCATTCATAATTGTAATCATCTCTTGTGTAGCTCCTCCACCGATGAGGAACGTCGAAGAGAGAAAGGTATCTACTTAATTTGTTTATTGTCAACTCTGATCATTTTTTATAAATTAATTACTATCTGATTGAGCATCGCCGAAGATAATTAATCATCTCTAAGAGTTAAAGTTATTGGTTTTCTAAATAAAAAAAATCCGTTGTCTCAAAAACGATTATTCCAAGTTATAAAAAGAAAATAATGTATAAATAAAGCCTTTTAACATGACTTTCTACATGCTCTATTTCTATCACTTTTTGTTCATCCCCTTTTGAACTTCAATAATTTAATTATCCTTTACAATAACTCTTATACTTGCAAGCAAATCTTTATAGTGCCTACCCAATTTCATGCAGTTTAGATTAACAGCGGTTCTAAACTTGTGCTCATCTAACAAATAAAAAAGAAATCGGTAGACATTTTACACAACGCCATCAAGCCAAAAACTAAACCAACATACAAGAACATACAACTTCCCATTTATTTGAGAGATCTTTGTTCGCTTGATCAATTAAAACCTGTATACTATGTAACTTATAGTTTTAGTAAAAATCTGATGAAGATGTTGTGTAAAAATGTAGTGATGTATAAAAAGAAAAAAAATCTTATTATTTGTAGTTTTTATGGTACCCTGCGTTCTACGAATATATAGCTTATTCGATTTTATATTATTAAGGTAAGTAGATAGTGAGTAAATGAATACAGGAAATAATCAGCTTTTATGTCAGTGGGTTATCATTATTACTGGATAAAATTATATTACACCTATTATCTTTGGGAGCCCGACTAGTACTTCACCAATATTTCGTTGGTTTATAAAACGTTACTATATTAGAGGACGATCTCGGTAGTTTGGTGGTTGAGTGTCCGATTAACATGTAAAAGGTACAGGTTCACGGGAAGGCGCGCACCTCCGCGTCAGATGTTTGCTCTGCAGTTATTTGTTTCGGGTCTAGGTTCTGTGGTACCATAGATATCGCAGTTTCTATAACCCACACACACACGACACCGGAATCCAAATGTACGGTCAGGACTATGTACGAGTGCAATGCCAAATTGGTGACTTCAGTGTTAAATCGTTTTTATACTAGATACGACTATACCATACACTCCAATGATTAAAAAAAAACATAAAATATTGGTGGACAATTCAATTTTTTTGTAAATACATGTTACGTTCAACACACAAATGTTGTCCTCGGTAGGAGTCGAACCCATAACCTACAGCACGGAAAGCTGAGTTACTACCAACTGAGCTGTGAGGCGAGTAAAAAGCAACGAGTTGATTGTGGCATTGCCTATACTAACCTTTGGTTATGATGAAGCCTACTCATACTCACGCTGCTGCTGGCTGCGTGCGGACTGTGTCCGTATTAAAAAATATCACTAGGAAATATTTTTTACTATTTGTCAGTAATCGAAAAAAAAATCCTAATTCATAGTGTAATAGATTTATCGAGAACAGCGGTGGCGTGTTTATAAAAGTCCATAATTCAGTTCATAACGACGCGACGACGACTGCACTATTACTACACAATATTTATTAACCGAATGAATACATTGCTTCCTTGAACACCTTGTTCTATTACAAATTCGCTTAGCATCGTTTCAGTTGATTTATATTCGTGAATAAATGATATTGGTACTGTTTTAGAGTTTTTTTCTGTAGATTTAATTTTTTCGTTCTTTCTCTACCGTTATTTAAAAACCCTTTTAGATAATTCATCAAACATCTTTACTATCTTCGTGGTTATTAAGTTAAATATTTACTTTTATTTGTTTAAGTAAGTTTGTAGTGAGTGGGACCCCATATGAAATGGTATGGAGATAAATACAATTCTGCCAAAACTACCCGAGCCGAGACCATGGAGTTTTTCTACTCGTAGTTGGACAAGATCATAATGGACATAGAGAGATCATATTGACAGATCATAATGGACAAGTTCGTCTTTTCGATGTTTATATTTTGTGGCTAAAGAGCTTTCGTGTAGCTCGGTCCCGCCCTATCTCAGCAAATGCTCGGGATGCACCGGAAATTATCTATACTAATATTATAAAGAGGAAAGATTTGATTGTTTGTTTGTTTGTTTGTTTGTATGTATCGAATAGGCTCCGAACCTACTGGACCGATTTGAAAAATTCTTTCACCATTAGAATCCTACATTATCCCTGATGAACATAGGCTATAGAATATTTTCAAAAATATTAGGGATCTGTATGAAAACTTCGATAATGTAATCCAAAGTGTGAAAAAAAACCCTTATATTGCGTTTGCTGCGGAAATTGTTGACAATAAAGCAAAGTGATGTAGGTACTACAGTTTTAAAGAGGACATCAATATCTACAAAAAAAGTCTACGATACTAAATGTTTTATTAGGGATCCTTATGAAAAATTCAATAATGTAACCCAAGGTGTAAAAAAATTACCTATAATATCATTATTAAACCCGTGCGACGCCGGGGCGGACTGCTAGTCTTTAATAAATTGAACTCCGACAAATGTACCTATTACTCGAGTGTTGTGTAATGTTTGCAATCATAAAATTCCTAAGTGATTTACAATATAAAAAAATTATAAATGAAGTACCATCAGACTCTAATCTGCAAGTACGATAGACATACTTTCAAATCTCCAGGCTCTTGATCTTTGTAGATGTCTAAAGGGAATAGTCAGAGGCACACCGAAATATTATATTTGACACACATGTATTGTAATATAGTCTTATTTTTCATTTACTTCGTCTCATGGATGTGGTGTTATAGATTGACACGCGGATACAATCTGGTGCTTTGTTTGTTTTTGGTCCTGAAATATTTTGCATGTGTGTTACTGAAATAAGCGACTTGTATGTATGTCATAATTTTAGAATTCATTGTAAACATCGTCTGTATTGATGTGAATGTAGTATTGTTTACTGTTTTTCTTTCAATACATTGGCGTATTCCATGTAGCTAATTACGAGAGATATATAAAGTTTACTCAAGTCAGTTTCTCTTTATTTCAGAAATAAGTGCAATAACGAAAAGAAGCGGCGAGAACTCGAGAACGAGACCATAAACCAGCTCGAGGAGTTACTTGAGAAGTGTCTCGCTGAAGAGAAGCAGCCGGATAAGAACACCATAGTCCGGGTGGCGACGAAGCAGATCCAGGAGGTGCTGAAGCTCCGACGGGAGTGCCCCAGCGTGTGCCCTCTACGCAGCGTGCAGTGCCTGTCGCCGGTACAGGCGGGAGAGGTCAGCTCCACGCAGCCGCAGCCGCCTGGCCTCCATTACTCGGAGCTCACAACGCTTATTGAGGTTCGGTTTGTTTTATTGCATGTCTAATCTAGTGTCGATTCTGCAACAATACGGAATATGTTGAGTACCTACCGTCAATTTTATCGTATTCTGCAAACAATCAATGTCTAATTCCTTTTGTGCGTGATGTTATAATATACAAATGGTTTATTATACTTCTTCTTATTTGCAGGCATTGAAACACTACACCGGGAGCTTGGGGTGGATTTTGCTCGAGATAAACGCAAAGGCCGAAATCGAGTGCGTCACGGAAAATATAAAGGATCTCATTCTGCGGGACAGAACTGAGTTATACAAAAAGTCTATATACTCACTTGTACATGTCAAAGATCACGCTAAACTGATTCCTTTGCTAAGGTGCATACAGACTTATAACTGGGGTTCCGGAGAATCTGACAAGTTCGACGCCATTCAGGCGAGTCTTATTGTTGAAACCGATGGGCCTGATTCTCCCAGGTAAGGATTTAAATGTGACAGATTAAAGTACCTAAAACCTAAATAGATAACTGTTTAACGGGAGACTAAAGCTAGGAAATATAGATAGTTTTGTTACAGTTTTATGTGGCTATTGTTAAAGCAATTTTGCGATTTCATCGTGATAGCTGATCGTGACGTTCGAACGATAAGAGGCCGATTACACCAACATTTGCGTATTCAATTTCCTATCGTGCGTCTTATGTTGCTTTACATTTTTAAACTGCCCAACACGTGCACCTATCATATCATAATCAGAACAAATCATTAAAACAATGATACGACTGATTGCGATTAGTCAAAATTCATTATTATCAAACCTTTGAGGGCGATCAACTTTGGCATTACGAGTATATAATATAAGTAGCTATGGTTAGTCAAAACTGTGATGAAGATCAAGCCATCAAATATAACATCTGGTTTTGACAGAAGAAGCAGTTACAGCGAATCATATACCCAACTACCTTATTTCCCTACCCCGTCCCTAACTTTAGCCCTTGTCCGAACCCTAAACTCGTTCGTTGCAATATGTGCTTATAACGCCGTCTCACTAGTGTGTGTGAAGCAATTCGAATGCTAAACTCGGAAAATTAAGTAACTTATATTTTGAGCGGCAATGATGTGCTGTAACAACACGCCCTCTCTGTCTCGTAGTCGTGTCAAAACTAAACAATCAGACTAATCAACAAATCCGACTGCATCGTTCACGTCAAGGTAGCAAATAAGAAGCCAATGAGCGTTGCATCTTTGTTTTTATTGTAATAATATGAGTGTATAAATGCTATAGAGGGGCGCACAACTTAAGACTGGATATCTTTACCTATATATACAACCTATTTGGTAACGTTACTAAACATTCAAGGATGCGATGAGGTGTAGGCCGACACACCTGTTTCGCATGTCCAGTTTTCGTAACCATAATTTAGTTTGCAAAATGTTCTCTGTCATTTCTTAAACAAGTTTGTGACGCGGTGATCTACATAGTTATGCCATAGTTTCTCATACCTAGCGATGTTTATTACATGATATAATAAAGCTTTGGGATTGGTTGAGGAAACATATTATGACAATTGAATGTGAATTTAAAACAAACCGGTACGGTAATGGTAAGGATGTAGTGCGATATCTAACAGACATGTAGGCTAACGCAACCGGCTGTTGCTTGGTTGCATGTTGATAAAATCCGAGAAACATATGCCTGGAATCTTGAAAATCTTCTCGTATTTTCATAATTCCGACCGTGTCTCTATTATTTTATATTAGTTAGAAATTGAAACTGTTTCTCACCCTATAAGTCGCCATCACGGAGGTCGTACAATGATTCAGCAGTGTTGCACAATAGTTGTTCACCAATGTTTTATAAGCTTTTATCTACCTTTGCGACTTGTAACTTGGGATTTCTTTCCTAGTACGAAAATCGATAAACCGATAAAACAAATTAGAAGTTTTTATTTGAGGGTTTGATTGAAATCTTCATACACCCAGTATACCTATTACTACAAATTCGAGGACTACATAGGCTTACAACAATATTTTAATTGCTACTAAATAAGTATGAGAACTTTTTATAAATATATGAAAGTGGCTGCTCAATTATGACGTACATTATCTGATCGTGGTTATCACAGGGAATCCTAGTGTGGGGTAAAGACTATGTACTGGTATATGACTGTTAAGTGTTATTAAAAAAAATTGATCTCGATTGTTATCCCCAAGTAGCTACGGTAGACATCCTCCCAAATCTCCAGGCGCTCAGATCCTTGAAGATGTCTATAGGGGTGAATCAGAGGCACGTCCAAACATTACATTTGGCACATGCCCTCATTTTGCAGTAGTTAGCATTCCACAAGTGGCAGGTTCCAAGCCCGTCGCCGCTTACAATAATGCTAAATGTGTTACTTGTTTATTTTAAAGGTATTTACGTGATAAGGACCCATGTAAAAATGTATAGTTTTTTAATTTAGTACATTTTATAACGCCAATTGTTTGTATGTGCAGTGAGGTGGAGGCAGTGATCCACGCGTCGCCGGTCCGCGGCACGTCTGAGGAGGCCGGCTCCGTCATGTGCGTCATCCGGCGCTGCGAGGACGCGTCGGCCGCTCTCATCCCCGTCGGCGGCGGCCCTCCCGCCATCACCGCCAAATCGCAGGATCAAATCGTCTTCCGATTGGACTGCAACTTCTCTGTGCTATGTATGTAAAGATATACCTCTATAGAACGGAAGCCAGTAGGGACTGCAAAACGTTTCTGTTTGAGGATAGTTACTAACGAAGCTAGCCCCAATTTTAGGGTGGCTTACAAGTTAAATTATTCATTTTAGTCGAGTCAAGCCTGCGTAGCCATTTCAGTAGATTAACGCGATTGGCGAGTAGAAACTTCGCAGTTTTAAATTCGGTTGTACAATGTTTTTTTTTGCTTTCTATGGAGCGTTCTGAAACTACGTTGTTTTAATTTAATTTAACATTAAACTTTTTGTTTTCAGCTTGTGATTTAAGTGGAGTGGAAAACTTTTCGAATACTCTCGTGTCGCTCGTAGGTACCCGGTACCTAGAGTTAGTGGACATTAGTGACCGCGCGCGCATCGCGTCGCACCTGGCCGAGGCGGCGTGTCTTCCCGCGCCTCCCGCCATCAGTGAACCGTTTCGGTTGCGTGTGGCCTCCGATCGGCCTTCCGTGCGTGTAAGCGCACGTTCTCGCCTCTTCCGCGCCAAACCCTCCTCCGGCGAGCCCGACTTCATCATGTCGACGCACTCCGTGCTTGGCGAAGACGAACCGCACGATCCGATAGACCACGGCAGCCGGACGCCCCCGCGAGGCGGACCCATGATGCCGTCCGTCGCCAACGGCGAGCCTTCGGCGCGCGAACCGCGCTACCGCCCGCCGCTGAGTCCCGCCGACCCGCACTTCTCGATCGGTGACTTCGACCTCGACCCGTGGACCTCCTCGCTGCTCGGCGACATGGCCGCTGAAGAGCCCAAGGAGGTTAAGCCGGAGCCGGAGCAGGACGGAACCCCGCGTCCGCCTTCCACGCCCGCGGCTACTCCTTCCCCTCACCACGAGGAACCCAACCGCCTGCGCAATGCGCTACTCAGCAAGAAGCAGGAGCCCAACAACCGCATCCTCATCGACCTGCTGCAGCAAGAGGATGAGGAGGCGACCGGCAGCGAGACGTCTGCGCCGCACACGCCTCACACGCCGCACACGCCGCATACACCGCACACTCCGGCTGCGGCACTGTCTCCGCTGCACACTCCGCAAGTGTTGGCACGCCCGTTGCAGCACATGCAGCACGCGCACGCCTCGCATCAGCAGCATCCGCAGCATTCGCAGCATGCGCAGCACCAGCCGCAGACCTCTCATATGTCGCCCGCCTCGCATTCGCATCAGCACGGACATACTAACTTGTTGAGCAAGGTGAGGGTAAGTGTTGAGAATAACTGAGATGATGCGAAACGATCCACCTTAGTTTTCCAAACTTGCATTTGTTTGGCTATCGACATCAAACATGTATCTACTGGTCTTGTCAAGTTGACAAAATGATTATCGATCGGTATATAGCGTAGGGAAAGAATATCGTGTGATCGGGTTTTATTTATATTGTCAATAATCATCACGCAAGTTCTTTTTTACATTGCAGATGTTGAGTGAGAAAACTGAAGACGATGCCGAGGAGAATCGGCGAAATTCGAACGAGAATCGTAACGTTTCTCAACCCAGCGTACTCTCACAGCTATTGTCCAATAGTAATGGTCCTAACAACGGACGGTCGCAGCCTAGCGATAACGATAGCTATCTTGAAAGGATAGGTGGCATCAAGCGCAAGTTTGAAGAAGCTAAAGGGATGACCCTCAATATCAAACGGGCGACGCCTGAAAACCAACAGGTAAGCATAAATATAAAACATTTTCAAGGTTGTGTTAAAAACTCTTTCAACAGAATTAAGTATAACAAAATAAAGACTCGAGTGCTAAGAAAGTTAAACACTTCATGACAAGTATTTTACAAGCACCAAGTTGTTGTTTTCATTTTGCAATAGATTAAGATACTATTCGCAATACTAGTTCATAGTATAAGACGACTCACCGTCCTTATCCTCAAGTTCCTCAACACACATAAACATTTGGAAAATAAATGTATGTGTCTGCTTCGCCGAACCACTTATAAATAACTGTGTTAAACCTAAGTTTGGAATAGTTAAACTGTTGATTAACTGTTGTTTAGACAATCAGTCATCTAACGTCATTTACAGTACGATCCGTGGATCTAGTCTGACGTGAAGTTAGTCGTGTGACTGCAATTATGGTTTTGTGTCACTGCATAAGGTCGAAAATGGTCTGGTTTCCTCACGATATTTTCCTTCGCCGTTTTTAGCACGTGTTAACGCGCTTATAATTTTTACGAACAGAAAAATGCACGGCCGAAATTCGAACCCGGATAGTAAGTCGAGGTACCTCCCACTCGGCCAACAAAGCTTTATACACTGAACTGGTATAATTTGGCATATCGCCTGGCTGGTACTAGGTTATCGTTGAGTTTTCGGACACCCTGTATAAAATATTTTGTATTGTTGATTGGTGAGCGAAGACGGAAGCGAATAATTGTCATAATCGTCTGTTTGACTGCAGGTGTCATCAAGCGCCGCTTCCGTGGCGTCTTCGGCCACTTCATCGGCGGCGGCGAGTCCTGCCACCAGCAGTAGTCCCGGCATGAGTCCCCTCTGCCAGAAGAACCAAATACTAGTCTCCTTACTGGCCAAGCAGCAAACCACGCCCACCACACCGCTGCCGCTGCCTAACCCTAAGTAAATATCTAAATTATTTTTTATTATTAGGTATTAGATTATTATTTGGTACCTAATCCTATACAATGAAATAGGATCGTCGTAAATGGTGGTTCGTAAATGCGAACGCGAGCGATAATTTTTAGGACCTGATTCGTGTTTTCTCTAATCTTTACCCAAATGTTAATCGATACATATAACGCCATCTATCGAGACATTTTGGAACTAGGAGTTTTTTCTTTGAGATGCGACGATGCGGTTAGACATATCTGCATGATCTGTAAATATTTGTTCCTGGTCTTATGGTACCATACTCCTAGTAATCTAATACACCATACCACAACACAAAATTAATGCCAGATGGATAATTAATATATTTGTTTGTGTAGTTTGCGAGCCTTACCACCTCGACCACGCGCGCCTCCACCGCCGATGCACGCGCAAATGCCGCAACATCCGCAGCTGCCGACGCCGCAGCGCATGCACCACTCCACTCTATCCACCATACTCTCCAACAACAACAACCAGTGAGTACTTTACCCCTATAGGATTACCTACCCATAGGATTATGTAAGACATCCTTATAGTTATTCGAACCTATACTGCGAGTCTCAAGTGTGGTCCATTTCTTTGGAAATATTTTCCTACGAAGTACGAAGTTTTATAACTATTTCAGAAAAATAATGAAATAGGATAGCTACTGATGACTGAGATACCTAATGAGATTATTGAAGATGCTAAAGAAGGTAGTCAAAGGCTCGTACAAACATTGCAAGTATTGCAGACTTGAAAAATAATTTGAAAACGTATACCAGGTTTCCGAAATTTGCACTATTTAAATTGGATCAAACGGGATATGGGACGGTCGGTATATATCCTTCGGAAAACCAACCAACTTGAGAACCCCTACTTTTTTGAAGTCTGGTATAATAAACGGTGAGTCCTTGTTCCACAGCCGGCCGATCAACGTGAACGGCGGTACGAGTGGGGGCGAGTTGCAGCACAGTCATCTGCAAATGGTGCTGCAGCAGGGCAGTCTGCAGGGCGCACGCTACCCGCCGCCGCCTCACTACGCCGCCTCAGCGTCGCAGCATTACTCGCACGCGCACTCTGTCGCGTGAGTACCTATTTATACATCGACCACAGTCCAGATTCCTCATGCAAGGCGAACACTGTCAGACAACAATGGGCTAAAGATCCTGTGTAAACCACCAGATGCGATTCACGACGCGCCCCGCGGCGGGCTGTGACATTGAACCGGTCAATCAGAATGCATTTTTTACCGCTCCCCTGACCCGCAGCGACTTGACAGAATTGTTTGTTTGAAGAAATGAAGCCATTAGGCGTCTATTGAGCTATGTGGTCGATGTATTTATATATGGATGTATGGATACGTCTTCTTGACTGAATATTAATGTCAGATACTATTCGTTGTTGTACATATGCTAAAAAATATTGGTGGACATTTCACACAGCGTTATCTAACTCTAAACTAAGCAAAGTTTGTACTATGGGACTAGATAACTGATAAAATACTTATAATTGTCAATAATAGTAATTTATTGGTAAACACCTTTACACGTCATAAAATAACAGTTTTATTACTTACATACTAAGTAAGTACTTCCTACAGGTACTACATACTAATTGTAGTTACTATAAGATACTACTAATAATTGTAGTAATAATAAGAATGGGAATTGCATTAAATACATAATTCTATAATAAAGATTGACATTTTGAATAATTTGAAATACATAATATTAAATGATTAGTAAAATAGTTAAATGATTCAAAATCATTTAACAACTTAATCTACAAATTCGTCATATGAATAGAAAGATTGCTCAAAGAGCCAGCGTTTAAGTTTTATTTCGAAGCATAATAATGTATTGGCCTCGGTAATATTCTTTGGCAGTTTATTGTATACAGCAGGGCCCATGACGTGAGTCAACTTCGATGATTTCGCTAGCCTCCGAGATATCGGTCTGATGTTGTGACAGTTGCGCGTGTTGTGTTCATGTACCTGGCTGTGTAACACATATGAGTCTAGGTTTGTTCTTACGTATGTGGCCACTTGATAGATTGCGATACAGGGCAGCGTGAGGATTCCTAACTGACTGAAATACTGCCTAACAGTAACATCGCTACGGATACGTACAATTGCTCGTATGGCCTTTTTCTGCAATCTGAACACGCGTTTCCAGTCGGCAGCACGTGCCCAAAGTTCGGTGCCGTACTGCAGCAGCGAATGTACGAATGAATTGTTGTAAATACATACGTGTGTAAATTATAACACCCCAGAGATACTACTTTGAAGGCAGCCATGGTAAATGGTGACGTTGACGTAGCTGAGGAGACTAAGAGTTAATAAAAGGAATATATTGCAAGTTTTGTTGAATTGCATTGTTGTACTTCATTAATGTATGCGATTAATTGGGTATATCATAACTCATCGGAGTTTATCATATCTACAGTTTCTTAAAATTATTCTTTGTCGACAGCGGGACGCGTCAAGCGGTCGGCGATGGTGGAGGAGAACTTCCAAGCGATCAGATGCTATCCGACTTATTGGACGACGTGGTCAATAGCATGCCCGACTCTGACGCCAGTGCCAATTTTCGGGTAAGTTCACAAATCATAGTGAATTCACAGACCAATATACACTATCCTATAACTACACCTTTATTTATTATTGTATCTAAATATATAAATCTCTTACGGTTACTGACTGACTGATCTATCAACGCACAGCTCTAAACCGCTGGTCCTAGAAACTTGAAATTTGAAGGGTGTATTCCTTTTGGTTTGTAGGGATGCACTAAGAAAGGAATTTCCGTTTATTGAACCCTAAAGGTTGACGTCTGTCTAAAAATAACTTGTAGTGAACAAAGTCGCGAGGGTTTCACTAGTATACATTTATATTTACACTATCATTTTATATCACAGTTGTGTCTCTTGTTGCAGGGTACGAATCAAAAGGACATAGTCAATGCGATAACGCAAAGCCTAATGCAATGTGAATCAGTAAACCCCGCAGTCACCAGCCCCGGCGCCCCTCCAGTCTACTCTGTTCAGAGTCCGGTAAGGGTAAGAGTTTATCGATTTTCTTATTGTACACGCTTTGCCTAGTTTGGGAATAGATGGTGCTTTATAAAGTTTCCAACCTGATTCGCTATTTAATTTAGACTTGTTATGCATTGTACCCTCTGCATGTTTTGTTAAAAAAAAAAATTGTAACTACTTACCTTGAAAACGATAATGATTCTAACTGTAAACGTCATTTGTCACATTTCAATCCATCAAATGGAATGATTAAAAAAAACGAATATTCAAATACCGTACGCGTTTATGCAAGAGGTTTGTTTAATTTTATACGTAAAATAAAGTCGGGCTTTTCATAAATTTTTAGATTTTTGAATACCATGTATATTAGGCACATCCAATTAACAATTCTTCTCAATTTATAGGGTTCAATGACAATGTCTCCGGGGCAGAGTGGGATGTACGCGAGTCGCGCCGCCTCGGCCGCCGCGGGCATCGTTGCCGAGCAGCAACGTCGCCTGATGCAAATGCGCTCACAGCAAATGCTAGTGTCTTCAGAGGTAAATACAACACTATTATTTATGTATAAAGAAAGTTTGACAAAACAGGTATATAAAGAGAGTGTGAACGGGACCTTTGTAAAAGGAAGAACTCAGCGCACTTTTTGACAGCGTACGGTGACATTATGAGAAAAAAAAACCAAGTCAAGAGTACTCTAAACCGTCGAGTATGTATGTAGAATGTGATGAGAGTGAATGATGCAAAAGAGGTATTTCAGGATCGTAGCTAGGAAAGCCGTGATTTAGACCTACCCCTTTGGGAAACAGGCGTGATTTTATGTATATATGTATAATTTATTTATAAACAAGTTTTTATACAGGACGATAGATAAAGTTAAGCTAAATTGATAAGATAAAGTTTTATTACCAACAAAAACATTGGTCTGGTACAAAGGTAAAGCACAGAGGTTTTTAAAATGAGCTCTGTTCCCTATAGCGAGTCTCTGTCGAGCCTATAATAGCGGGGTTACAGTAATTCGCCTTAGCATCTATACTACAGCGTAGGGAATATAGCACGAATATCTCAAATTGTGTACGAATACACAAATTGAGGTATAGCTTCTAGTAAAATAAAATTGTCTCAATATTTTGCCTTTTGTTTAACAGGCAGCGTCAGCGAAGCCGACTACGCATCCCAACGGCTCAGATGATTTGCAGCAGCGCGCTCGTCTGCTGCAAATGCAACGGTCGCAACAAATGCTCGTGTCACCTGAGGTATAAATTAAATACTTATAAATATACATGCATATTTACAATACATTTTCTTCATATTCTTTCCTATGCTGGAGTCGAGAATTGTTTGTAAGCTGCGAAAATGTAGTTAGTTGAACTTTGCCAGACGTGTCACTTTATTTTTTTTTTATTCTAATAAAAAGTGATGTATGAAATACGTTTATCGAACACACGCACATGTAAATAGGTGGTCATAACAAAAAGGAGGAAGGTACATAAAACACAGACTATAGGTATAGACAGAAATGATAATAAAATGTGCCTAGAGATAATGATATATAAATAAACTAGCTGACCCGTGCCCGCTTCGCTGTGCGTAAGACATTTCTAATACCATCGCGGACTTTATTGTAGAAAAAAAAATGTGTTTATTTACGACATCACATTAGAAACCTCTAAAATTATCAGTGTTTCTCTACTATATTATGCATGTATTATACATATAAACCTTCCTCTTGAATCACTCTATCTATTAAAAAAACCGCATCAAAATCCGTTGTGTAGTTTTAAAGATATAAGCAAACATACATACATACATACAGACGCGGGAAGCGGAAAGCGACTTTGCTTTATACTATGTAGTGATGTACCTACCGTGTGGGTCAAACAATCTGATAACAATCTTCTGTTGAAACGAATCTAATTAGTCTGAGCTTCAAGTACTTGCGCATGGTGATTCAATAGCCATTTACATTGTTTGATTCATATTTGATCTAAGATCAGAACAACAATGCAATTATAATGTATGTTATTGTAATCTGATATTAACGTGTCTGTCTAATCTCGGATCTCCAAATTAATAGGTACCTACTTAGTAAACATTTGTTTTTCACTCTAGCCGTTATACCTAAATTAAGTAAAGATTTGTACTATGGGAACTAGACATACATTTTTTGATGTATCTAAATAAATACTAATAATACATTAAAAAAAACCGGCCGAGTGCGAGTCGGACTCGCGCACGAAGGTTTCCGAACCATTATCTATAAAAAACGGCAAAAAACACGTTTGTTGTATGGATGCCCCACTTAAATATTTATTTTATTCTGTTTTTAGTATTTGTTGTTATAGCAGCAACAGAAATACATATTCAGTGAAAATTTCAACTGTCTAGCTATTACGGTTCATGAGATACGGCCCTGTGACAGACAGACGGACAGACATACAGACAGACAGATATTATTTGTAACAGTTCCCGTTTTTACCCTTTGGGTACGGAACCCTAAAAAACATCGTAACACGCAAACACCGAACAAACATCTACGTTCACACAAATGTTTGTCATGGGTTCTATTCTACATAAACTACAACGCAACTACATAAACTACAACGCAAAAGGCAGAACTACTTTCATCTGATTTTATCTCAATACTAGCAGTCCGCCGAAATTGTATAACATATAATTATGTTACTCAGTGATAATGTCGCATTCTAATAGTAAAAGAATTTTTGAAATCGTTTCTGTAGTTTTTGAGTTTATTTTTTACAAACATACAAAAATACAAATGTTTCCTTCTTATAATATTAGTATATAAATAGGTAATAATAAGGGCACGTTCTTTTTCAGGCTGCCGAACAGCCCCAGCCTGATTTGGGGTCAACAATAAACGCACTCGTGTCAGAAACACCGCCTAATGTCACCCTCACCCGGGGAGATTATCATCATAATTTATATCAAACAAGTGAGTATCTATACAATAAATCTATTTGATAAACATTGTATCTAAAACATTGTATCTTTAAGATTTACAAAGCTTGCGCAACTCTGACTTGTATTTTTTTAAACATTACAGATCAAATGGGTGCAAATTATGGTACAATTAAAATAACGTCAACGCAACAAAACCCTATGCTGAGTCGACAACTTAGCGTAAGTATTTATTTGTTTTTAATAGTCAAAACAAAATAAGCTAAAATAGTATTGAAGAAGATATCAAAAAAAGATTTGAATCAGATATATTTGAATATGAATACTTACAACATCAATTTATAACAAACAGGATTGAGGATTGATAGTTAATGATCACAACATTTTATTATCTGAAACATTTATGACCGTTTTAATCAGCAGTTTTGAATAGTTCGATTATCTTCAATTAATTTTTCACTCTATAAACGCCAAAGTAATTTACTTGTTCTTATCCAAATTTTCTTCATACTCATAGCAAAAAAAAAAACAAAGCAAACAAACCAGCCATAAACTACCATAACACTTCCACCGTATCGACAACCTTTTGACTACTTGACAACTTTTGCAGTCGTAAAATATCTTTCCACGACCACAGTAGTAACTTGAAGCGTCGGGATGACGAAGGTAATGAGCGACAAACATCCTACACCTTAGTAACAAAGTATTATGTCGGTTTCAGGTGGGTGGTTCGGGCGGTTACGCTCACGGCGGTGTGTCAACGCACACAGCTGCAGCACTCCACACACCGATGACTCCGCAGCAGCAGTACCACCGCCCGCCTCGCCCGCACCTAGGTGAACTACCCAATGATATCGCCAACTTTATATTCACGTATCGATACAGATAGTGAACCAGCTGGGTTAGATGAGCTAGGCAATTCAAAGTCATGTCACAGGGGGGCGAGCGCAATTATTCTGACATTTGTAATGTAAACGTACCAAGGATGGTAACGTAGCCAATGAGCGACGCGAATTTCAAATCTCAGTTCAAACAAATTACTTGTTGTTTTTTAGATATTTTATCAACAATTTGAAAACGTTTTCTATGCGTGATCGTGGTTAAGTTTTGGGAATTAGAATTTTTTTTTTATGATACTTTCTCTGATCAAGCTATTTTGAATAATTTATGAAAACAAAATAACTTCTAACACGATCATATTGGATTTCACGGCAGCTCTTCGTTGATATAATAAGATATGAAACTTCTAGTTTGAAATAGCCGCTACAAGTAGATTGCCCCGATTGATTTGAAAATTATTGAATTATAGAACTGATTTTAAATTTTACTCTGTTTAGTGCATGTTTTAGGTACGCATTATAATGACTCTAAAAGTTTATTTTGTAATAAGATGACAATTCTAGATAATTCTATGCTTTGTTTTCATAGCTCTATTCTAATGTACTATTATTTATTTATTTCGATTTTAAAGTATTATTATGCAAATATGATACAAAATTATTTTTATTATAATTATGTTACGATACGGTTTATGATCGAATGGTTTTTTTGAATGGTACTTTTGGCTTTAAAATACTAAATTTTCCTAAAGTTAGATAGAAATAGACTAGATTTCAATTTGACATCGACGCATGACCTTTGCGAGAGAAACTCCTCAGCATGCCCCGTAGTCGACTAGATTTAGCGTCACGCCGGGATCGGTGCGATCTTACGAGGTCCTAGCTGAATTTTTACTAATTGCATGTAACGGCTATAACCTCTCGGTACTACGAACGGACGGTTTATCCGCGTCGAGGCGCGTCAGGCGCCGGCGTCGAAGCGTCACTTTGGGTGAGCGAGCGTGGCTTTCGACGTGGCAGTTGCGAGAGTCGGGCTTTGACGCCGACGTCTGTCCGGCGCGAGATCTCGACGCCTTGAGGAAGGACAAAGGATAGGTAGGGTGAGGGCGGCCCGCATTAACGCGGCGTGTGTGGCAGTGGGCGGCTACTACGAGGACGGCGCCGGCCAGTCGGCTTACTGCGGAGAGTACGCGCGCTGCACGCCGCACGCGAACCACCCGCCGCATCAGCCGCATCCGCCGCACCCGCCCCACGATCACCAGATGCAGTGTGAGTACCCACTCGACACATCCCACGCCACGCGATACACGGACTCTCGCGTCCCTTTGTCCACCGACAGTACGGTTCACACCTTCGAAGAACGGAACATTCCAGTTGCGTTACTTTTACGATCGCATTAATCCTACGTGTGCCGAAGGTGAGATTTTGCTTGGTAATTACTCAGAGAGTAGCGTACATCTCCTATTAACTCTATCGCTGTGCATGCCCTACCCCTCTGCATACTGCGCTCGACATCTTCGCTTCTTTGATCCGTAGAGACCGCAGTCGTACATAAATGACGGTGCGATATTATTTTGTATACAAGTATTTAAGCATTCTATTCGCATGTTGGATACGGTAACTATACAGAGTGATTTATAGGGTCCTGCTAGGTCTTAATGTGAAGTCACCGATCCTCCGTGCGGAGTTAAAGACTGCAGGCATGACTGAGACTGTGTGCATTGCAGGTACGGGTAACGGAAGTCCCGCTGTGGGCGTTGGGGTGGGAAGCGGTAACTCGGGCGGTACCTCAGAGTATGTCCGGAACGAATTGCGAGCTGTCGTCGGCGCGCGGTCTGCTCGACCTGACCTACACCCGTTGCAACCCCCAGACATGGACAATCTGATGAGCTTTGACATGTCTGCGCCCGGTAAGTAACTCTCCTATAACTCAACTCCACCCAATTTATATTATTGTCAGAGCGGGACAACAACGTAGTTGAGGAGTTTATTCGAATGAGTCAAATTGCCTCAAATCTACTCCGTCACAAAACCATCGTTGACGTAATATTCTCTTTTTATGGAATTGTAGTGAATAATGACTGCAGAAATGTGCGTGGAATAATTTTTGGTATCTCCTAAAATCGATATTTTTATATAACAATTTAATTATAACCCGACTGAACGATCATTTGGTACTCGCGGTTTGGTGCGGTACCGAACATTGTCAGTGTAAGGGTGGCCACTGCCAATGTATACGTGTGTGCGTACGTAGGTGGCGGCAGTGTGGTGGGGGGCAGAGCGCCTTCGGCAGCGCCTAGCTCGTGGGAGTCGCAACAGAGCACCGCGGTAAGCTTGGGACGCGACCTGCGACTACAAAATCATCTAGTCACTTCACTACTTTATCGGTTTTCATTATTTTTGTAGACCTACTTAAAAACTACGTATCGAGTCTGCTCTGCTGCGTGTGTTGTCGAGTCGATCATTTTTGATACTAGACGCTGATTTAGAGAAATGTACCAGACAAAGCTTTTTTTCAATAAACAGTAAAGTTTACACAAAGTACGGATAGGTACTGCTTCAATTTGTAAAGGAAGTTTAGATTATTTTGAAATGCCTTATATTATCGTGCATGGAGGCTGTTGTTGGTACATTTCTGAATTACGTACAAGCTTTTGTGATGTGATGTCTAATAATATTTCTTCATAGTGAAAACAAGTATTTTTATAAGTACATTTATTATTTTTCTTAGATGAACCAATTGACAGGTTATGTGAATTTAGGGGCTTGTAGGTCTATTAATTTGTGGACGGATCCTAAGCTTTTTGAATAAGTCTTGGGGTAAGCCGCATGCGCAGACGGATGTGTGGTGAAGGTTTTGTGGTTCTATCTAGTATGAGTAAAAAAGGCGTTAAACCATAGTTAGTCTGCTTCTTGTACGCTTCCATAAAGTTGATAGACGAGTTATTTCGATCATTCAGTTTTGTAGATTTACAATTCGAAAAAATGCATGAGAAGTCTTTTTAAATTCAATTTGATCGCCTAGAAATCTGCCGAGTAGTGATCAAAACTAGTCTAAACCGCTACACCTTTTCTAATGACTGCATAACGTGTTAGAAATTTAAAACAATAATCATGGATTTTGTCACTATAAAAAAAACAATTTCTTATAAGTATTGTCTAATTTTGGTTCATGTAAATTGTAAATGAATCATATCTTATTGGGTTGAGGTCTTGTCTTTGAACTGACTGAAGGCACACTCATTTTGTGATTGCAGTTTTTATCCATCCTCGTGAATTTAAAGCTGGATATCACTTTCAAACTTGCGATAGTTTGTGCTATGAAATGATTAAAACAAATATTTTTAAAGAATTAGGTCTCGTTAAAATCTGATGAAATAAAACAAGCGGTTAGTTTCTGATAGTTAAAAATAAACGTTGTTCATTCTATCTGCACTATTGTCTGTCCAAAAGCCATACCACGCGTAAAGTCTCTCTGGATTTCCAACGCTGTCATGGAGTGACTTGCCTGCTTCTACTTCTTCCTTGAGAGCGCCCACCCTCACCAGCACATTCTAACACACACATTCTAATTTTGAGGATACCATCACATTAAAAACTTTAAATGACGCGCACATATTTCAACCCATAATAAAAGTTCAAGTAGACAAGTGCTGCCTGGTGAGGATGGACGCTAATGTGCCTGTCTTGTATAAAATGTTGAATAGAATGCGAATGTGACATTGGCTGATTGTGTACAGAGTACTACGGAGGCGGTCTCGGCGGAGGTGGCCCCGGCCCCGGCGGCGGCGGGCGGTGATGCGACGCAGACGGGCGCGGGCGGGGGAGCGGCGGGCTCGGCTTCTAAAGCCTCGCTGCTGCAGAAGCTGCTGTCACAGTGACGGTGACAGTGACAGTGACAGTGACAGCTACTCTCCCCGTCCGAGCGCGCGCCCCTCCCCGCGCGACCTTTGCATTTATTACATTCACGCTGTTTCGGCTGGACGATTCATCGACGTTTACATAGATTCCATCGTAACGTCGTACCGTGTTACGGTCTACGTGGTACCTCTGCGGCTGTAAATCTCACCATCGTGAGACTATTATAGTACACGTATTTATAAAAAAGTCTTTTCTGTAGTATAGTAGTGCTAGTGATATCTATGAGTTGTATAAAATTTGTTTCGTTGATAATGTTTTTAAATTTAAGTTTGATACGAGGGAGTTGATTAGGGTCGTGAAATATTTCTATGTACTTTTACTATATTTTAAACGAGATACGATTCGGTACGAAATTCGTTGGTAGCTTCCTATTTTGAAAATAGTGATTTACGTATGTATGTGATTGACTCGTACGCATCAGTATACATACACAATGTACAATAGAATTATACCGCGTGCAATATTGTATATGTAGATTAAACACATATTTTGGCGTTGTGAACGTTATGTATTATAGTATGAAAGTCAAATGTTACCTGTTATGACAAAGTAATTTGTATTATACCTAGTTAGTATATGATTAGATCACGTGACGTCAAATGGAACGATTCTCTTTAGGAGAATATTATTATTTTTACATGTAAATAATATGTTGTTAAATTATAGCTGTTGCTTTATTGTAAATATTTTTTTTAAACATTTCATTCTGTTACAAATTTTTTTAATCCTTTTATGTATTGATATTGATTAAATATTAATAATTACAATTCTTATGTATTTTATGTTTTATTCCGAATTTTACCTTATTTTGCACGTGATTTTAAATTGATTTCCAATTTTGAGTTATTCGTGTTGTTTTCCAGAGACGTGGTAGTGTAACTTGTATTTACTTGCAAGACTCGATTGTGTATTTTGTATCCTATACAAGGATTTACACTATTATAATCATATTGGAAATTAAAAATATTTACAACTTTCAAAGCTGATTCGGTTTTATGAAGGTATACTGTTGCACCACTTTGTCTGTGAATAAAAACACCTGTATGCATGAGACTAGTGTGAACCCCCCTTATTGAAATTAACGTTTATGTCTAACTTTATTCATGTACAATTTTAAAATTATTACCTCCTTGACGCTATTACCTTTGTCGCAGATTTAGCTTTAGTACTTGCTTGATAATAATTGATAATTACGATATTAAGGATTGGGACAATGTTATGAGCGCGTGCGGGGGATAAAATCTACTCGTTATAGGTTAAGGTATAGTGAATGTTAATTGTGGCTTACACTAGACAGCGCTACCACGTCGGTTTGCATTGTAACTTGATAATATCCTCATTTTAAATCAGTGTGATGAATGTTCGAATCTCATAATTTGCTCTTTGGTGTTTTGAAAGTGGATAATACAACATTTATAACGGTTTCATAAACCTTCAATGTACTATTATAAATGTCACAGCTGAAGTGCAAATTGTAAATTAGACCATATTAAATTAACTGATAAACAGGCGATAATATTTAAAATTGAAAAGAAATAACCGACTTTTATACCTTATGTTATAAGTTTGTGTAAGTCTCTCGAAACTAGGACGATTTGGTAGCAAACTTACTGTATAAATTGTGCAAAATGTTAAATGTCATCTAGTGTTGGACTAAATTTAGACACCGCAACAGTGTGTAACGGTGTTTTGAACAGTAACAAACTTTTATAAAGTAACATGTTCCCACAACACTAGTTGAACATCAAGGAATTGCGTTGGTTCTTTCAATAGCGGTGAACTGTAAGTGTCATCATAGCTCAACACGATCGTTGATATAATTAAGATGAGTGTTGGTAACAAAATATAAATAAGTTCACGACTACAATGCCCGAATATGGTAGACAATCTCTCAAATCTCGAGAGTGGCTCACCCAGTAAAAACTATAGAAAGGAACTTCAGTTGAGGATCATCCTAAAATTATTGTTTGTTACTGTTCAAAGCAAAGCTTAAGGTGTAACGGTCTAAGGTTAGCGTTGCACAATATAAGTAATCTAAAATTAATTAATGTGGTGTGTTAAAATCGGTATTTTGTAATACTTGTAACTTTTTGTGTAAGGTGTAAGTCTATGATAATATTGTTATAGCTCCCTATATTTCCACACGGGACCATAAGATACGCCTATAACTCTTTTATGGATACATAGAACATAATACATCTGCACAAGTGTTCTCTATCGGTGTACTCGTGAGATACCTACGAGTATGTAGTATTGCAATGAGAGTTTGCACCAACCGAAAAACGTTTGCAGTTCATTGAACTGCCAATGACACTACATCGGCAAATAGCTTCTAACTTAAGCAGATATAAAGTACTTATTTATTAGGGGGTTCGCTCACTTTAGGTATTTCATAAAAAGTAAGTTAAGTTATTTCATATTTTTGCGTTGTATAATTAAATAACGGACTCCAAACATAAATTCTAGATTGTAGATAAACACAAGAGTAAATTGTGGTGACAAATTTATCTAAATAATGAACGTACAAATATGTATAGAGTATCCATAAAACCATTAAAATTAATAATAAAATCTATAGGACATACTAAATAAAAATATTTTTATACCATTATGAAATAAATAGTTCACGCGTAGTCACTGACCAAATTATTCGTCATTATTATTTATAAAGAATCGATGAAACAGTTTCGCGAAGTAAATAATATAAATAGTGAGAATTTAAAAGCTTTACAGATCCCAATCGTATAGCAATACTAATATTATTCATTCCATTTATATTGTGCTTGGAGGAATTACAACATTGTCTCCTTTCTTTGATAGAATTCAAATCAAATTAGTACAAGTGATGGCCTTGGTGTGGAAAATAAAGCAAATAGTCGAAAGTAGCCGAGTCGTACATTATATTGAAAGTTATTTATCGAGTCGCTAGATGATCAGCATAAAATGCCGTCACTAAGTTACAACATTACTACGACGAATAAATGTAAACACAAAGGTTATATTTTTTGCAGATTTACGATTAATATAATAACTAGTTTATGTAATCCAAGACTATGAATAATGTTTGAAACACGTCCATTGCATCAATAAATATTGGAATTACAGTTAAATATTTAATTAATAGCGATGTTATGCCGTAACAATGCATATGTGCCTCAAATCATAGATAAACAATATTTTTCAATGTCATCTTTTTAATAAAACAATAATACTTAAAATTATATTGTAATAAATCGTAGTGTGTACGTAGTAATGAAATCCCAGTTAAATTAAGTCACGTCGTCACAACATCATTAAAACTCTAGTACATTGAAAACGAAATGAAAAGTCCGCGTGCGGTTGAACGAAGTGAAATTTTGAGCTAATAATGCTACTTATGTATGAAAAAATACAGCATTGTCTTCCAACGAAAGTAATATGACTGCAATAAATGCCTATCTATATCTACACTAAATAAATAATCACAATGTCTATCTAATTCAACATAGAATAGAAGCAATCATCGTGCCATTGAGATGTCAAAGTATTAATGACATGTTCTCTGTTTGCTCAATTCTGTAAAGCCGGCGCTTGGCATACGAATAAGACCCTGACAGCTTCTGTACCTACAAAGACGTGAATAAAGCATGTATGCAAACAAATAATACATTAATTGTTTGCACAAATGCTCAAGCAAAAACAGGCACCGGCTTTATATTCGCTCTCTTGTAAATTACAAGATTCCATGCGAAATATCTCTACCTCGTTTTCTAAATGTGCTTAAAACTAAAACTAAAGATGCGATGCATCCAAATGATACTACGAGTGTAAGGTACGGGTAAGGACGGTTTACCTCGGTGGGCAGTCATATAAATAAGTGCGTATACGGGCCTCTTGTATGTAAATTCTACCACCGTTAATAAATAACGTGAGTTTAAATCAAGGATAATTAATTAAATGGGAACTCAGCTTGCATGTCCGCTATTAGTGAACTGCAACTGTTCGATTCTTAAGTCTATTATACGATCAATAAAGGACATATTCCTTTATTATATTTAAAAGGAAATAATATTTAACTTTTTATAGGCTTTTGAATGGATATTACTAGTACGCAAATCATAATTAAAGCTAGAAAAATCATATTCGTCTTTGTGTGATGGATTGATCTATATTATAAATGAAACTAAAATGAGTAACTGTACAAAACTGCTACAGTATGCGTGGAAACTTAGAATATTACAAATGCTAGTGTGTGCTTTATGTACCTACATTTAGGTATCAATTTTCAGTGTTTAATTTTAGATTTACGAATTGGGTTGGCCAATTCTAAATTTATTTTAACTAAACTTTTCGGGATTAATTATAATGTGAAGCTAGGCATTAAAAATTTTACAATTATAAAAAGTTCAGGAGAAATTGGTAAGTATATTGAAATGTTACATATAGTTTTGAATTCTACGAGTATGTAAAGATAGGAAGATTGGATAAATGAAAAATTACTCAATGTCACAGAGTAAGAGAGCAAAATAAAATTTCAATTAATAGGGTCCAAAATTCCATCCAAAAAACTACCAGAAAAAATATTTGGACTGCTAACAATGTGATAATCAATGTAAAATAGAAAATATTTTTTTACCATTCTTGATATTACTCTGTGGCAGGGAATGAACATCACTTTTCATATTGCAAATGTAAACATGGATGTGTACGGGAATCTTTGTTTCTAGAGAAAAACATAATTAGTTATTATTTTTTTTGTTATTTAAATAATTTTAAACACTTCAAGTTATTGTTATTTTTTATGTGAAATAAAAGGGTTTTCATAAACTCCTCTGTTTGGAGGTGAAACTTGTGATATAGTACTTATTTATTATTGGATGGCAGTTGCTAACACACGAGGCATTCCCGTACAACTGATTTTATTTTTTGTATAAAATCGTGGCTCTTGTCTTGGCCTGTCGTCCGTTAACAAGGGTATGTTTTGTGAATACTGCTAGGTCTAACGTTCTGTTACATTGTACACAACTAATTATGTTTTTCTAAAATGCTAAAGTGATAGGTATTGGTCACTCGCAAAAAGGATGCTTGAGAAAGTATCTACATTTGTGCTCTTATTCGTCCGCGTTCTTACGACTTCGGAAACGTGTCATACTTTACCATTTGCATGTTTCTTTTGTATTGTTTTTTTTTTGCCAAATGAACGATTATACTTACTGTTCGAGAACACATTCTGTGGTAATATTTGTTTGATTTATGAGAACTAGTCCGAGCTTCCTACATTACATCTTTTATGTGGGTGGCCGCTGTGTCTGTGTTATTTAGTTCTTCAGATATCTAGTTGATTAAGGCCTTTTGTGTTGCTGTGCATTTTTAAGCATTGTATGTATGTATGTTTATATTATATTATTGTAAATAGCTAAATACATTATATTTTTACGAATAGAATACACAACCAAAGTTGTTACGAAGTAATGGTTGATTAAATGATAAAAATAATGTAGGTCGTTATGTTTATTTTGGAAAAACAAAATAGTAATGTTTAGCATTATGGGTACATCCGATCGAAGCCTTCACACAACCGCCCTGATATTAGCAAAGTCGAATTTATTATGTTTGGCAAAGAGATGGATATTACAAAATTAATTATAATTATAATAATACATAGAGTAAATCATGTAACAAAGAGAAGGGGCGCGAGTGTGGCTTGTGCCTCTTTCGTTCCTAGTAGCTTGTTCCCGGTCATTTACCGTAAAGGTATTTGTCAATTAAATAAACACCTCTCGTACTAATAAATAATGTCTCCGAGGTACATCATTCGAATTGTAATATTTTATTCATCGAAAAATCAGGCGTATGAGTACATAACATTTAAGTTGTATTTTTTGTACATTTTAGATTCGAAAATATATTAATATCAAATAAGAACTGCGTTTTATTTATGTAGATACCTTTTGTTACTCCCTTTATTTACTCAAAGGACAAAAAATTACAGTAAGCATTTTATGCAAAAAAATCGTACTTCGTACAGCTATAGTTATTCTCCTATTCGAGACCGAGACAAATCCTGTTGGATTCATTATTTGTAGATTTGAATCTAAAAATAATGAAAATCGGTCCAGTGGTTCTCGAGCTAAGGTGAGTTTCCACCTAAGCGGGGAACACACACCTAACAAACTCGACTTTGTTTTATATAGTAGATTTGTATGTATACCCACCTGTCTCTACCGGAAAATTATGAGAGAGCGTATCATACATGCAAATGTAGATAGGTACTGCTGTTCCAATTCCACTTAGCGTTCGAACGTGTGTTAATTACCTAAATTAACAACTCTCCACCCGGCCTCTACCCATCCACATACTGTCAGGGAATTATTGGCAGCGCTTGTGTGAAAACTCACTAAATTTATTCAAAAAATGAGTTTTTTTTATAAATATTTTAATCGAATTTTAGCTATCTTAGCGAAATTGTAATGTTACATTTGGTAACAAACGAAATTAGTTTTGTTGCAGTTATTGTAGTCAGTTTCCTTTGGCTGCTTTATTTTTTGGGAGCCATCGTCGATATGGGGTGGCTTCCGTGGTGGAACCGACGCGATGAGCTGCAAGTGTGCCTGATAGGGGTAAGTTTTTTTAAATTTTAATCATCCTTTTTTATATTAGGTACTTACTGTTATTATTAATATAATATAAACTGTGTTGGCCGAGTGCGCTATACCTACCTCGACTTTTAATCCGAAGATCGTAGGTTCGAATCGCTGCCGTGCATCAATGGATTTTTCTATTCGAAAAATGTATATGCGCATTATTACGTGCTTATAATGGTGAAGGAAAACATCGTGAGTAAACCAATTAGTATTCTTATAAGCGGCGACGGGCTTGCAACCTGTCACGTGTGGAATGCTAACTACTGCAAAATATGGGCATGTGCCAAATGTAATGATTGGACGTGCCTCTGACTAACCCCTCTAGACATCTTCAAAGATCTTACCAGTCTGCTGATTAAAACAAATCATAATTGGGTAGATAAATCTCCTATATTGACAACCATAGGTCACACACACTACACATACACCTATAGTGGTCAATATAGGAGATTTTTCTTATAATTATAATGTTATAATACCATTACAATACCGTATTTTGTTAATTTAACTAATCCGTACATGCATGCTGCTAGCCGCGAGATGAAATACATCAAAATACCAGACTACAAGTGCTAAAATTCAAGTAGGTACCTAGGTAACAAAAAACACGGGTTATGTAGGTAAACGTATATTGCGTTTAATTATCATGTAGTTTATGAAGCGATGATCAATTGGATGAGGTCAGATAAATTTGCACTAAATTGCCACGAATGGTTAGAATTATATCTAATGGGTGATACGGACCTAAATGACCTAACTGCAGATGTATGAGATTGATAGCGCCTACCTACCCACATTTACTCGACACACCTCAATACACAATAGGTGATAAAAGAATCTGTGGGGGTTTTGAGTGCTTTCGGGCGAAGATCTCATAAACCCAGTGGCGGATTTACACAGTTACCGCCAGTAGGATATTCAATTTAAATTGAAGATGAAACGGATAGTAGTTTAGCTGGATACCGGACACCGGATATTCGGCCAACCTTGTAGCCGGATAGCCGAATATTCGGCCGCTGAATATCCGTCGGAACTTTGCTGTCAAAATCTATCTTTCAGCACCTTGCAGCAGTGTGTACCTATTGCGGAATACTTTTTTCTGAAGCTGGTCTTATTTACGAAGACAAGAGAAACCGCTTGCTACATCTTAATGCAGATAAATTAGTGATTACTGATTGCATTTCTTAATTGCTACTAACGAAAAAAACAATTAATGACCTAAAAAGGATAGGATAGCCCGGATATCCGTTTCATCTCTTATTTAAATCCCACCCAACAATAATTTACGAAATGAAATGGGGTATTTCAGTTCCTGAATTATTGTTACCCCTGCTGCGAAAGGGTCCTACGGAAATTAAGAATACCTAGTTGATTTTTAAAATTAAGTAGGCTCAAGTTTCTATAACCAACTTACAAGTAAGTCAACCAGACTGAAACCCGGTGCTTAGGGTAGAAAATTCTATGATAAATTGAATGTTTGTCATAAGAACTAGGCTAAAACTACTAACTCGAAATAGCGCAACGTAATGCACAGCTGCTCTCTTTATTATACAAAACGCAAATCAAAGCTGAAACAAACGGTGCGCACATTTCATTAGAATCGTTCCGATATTTATTTTACCTACAGGCGTTTTTTCATCGCCCGGCGGGGGGTGTGCGCCGAGAAGTCGGGAGCGAGGGTATGTGTTCCAGGGCTGGGACCCGGGCTCCCGTTTTAATCGTAAGCCTAGTGTAGTGTAGAGTCGCGCGCCTGGTCGAGAGCACGCATGCGTTTATTGTGTCCTTTTGTCCTGTTGCACGCACTTATTACGAACCTACGACATTACTAGTAAAACACTCGAGTTACCTACACTATTACTACTAGTTTGTTTGAATATAGGTAGGCATTTTCAAAACTTCTCATGAATTATATAATAAAAGACATAGAACTGTACGGTGTGCAAAAACAGTGCTGAAATTTGTGCTGAAAGGTCAGAAGTGCAAAGACCGGTAAACCATGCCTTGGAACTGTCCGTGGTCGCGCGACCGTGTGCCGCCGCCTGTGGTCTCTGCTCCTCTACACTTGATATCCCAGGTCAGTGTCTGAAGTTTGATACCTCTATTTTGCATGAACTCTAAAATATAAGACGGACCTAACTAAACGGATTCAGTAGCAAATAGTTTGTCTTAGGAGGTTGTTATTTCCTATAAAAATCATAATTCTGATCTCTCTTACATTTTAATAGAACTTTATGAATGTTGTATTAATGAGTTCATTGACTATCCATAAGTGACGGTCTGATGCCTATAACCATTCGTAAGTTATTTATTATGAGACAATCCCGGCTCGATAATGTTGGTAGCCGACATAATCCCCGATATGTATTTTAATGGATTCAAAGTGTTGTATCAGTTGTACGTTTTTAATGTCATGTCTATAAAAAAAATGTGATACGAATTGAGTGCATCACGACCACTCCTAAAACAATTCAAGGGACCAAAATTTTCTCTACTGAAGCATGCCGCTCGTTTTTGATGGGTCATAAAAATATAGCTCTTACAGTCAAGAAGCGAAATTTAATGCATTATGTGAGGTAGGAACGTAAAGGAACACGACCGGCACTTATTGCATTTCTATTGGAGTTGAATAGAAATAGGTAAAAAGGTATAGGTATATTACCTAGGTATATTAAATTCTTTACTGCTTGGATAAGAGCATCTACAATAGCTATACAACTTTCGAGTTGTTATAACCACTTGCATTTTACTAATAGTGTTTAGAAAATGTATTTATAAGTTGAGTTGCTCATTTAGGTATGAAAGGTGAAAACGAACGAAAGTGGCAAAATTGTGAGCATATGCTCATTTGAATCATTCTGTATAGTAGGTTATACATTATATACATTAGATTAGATGTATAGCAGATAAAAAATTTGTTTAAATCAAATATTATTATTTAGAGCGTACATTATAAGTAGATATTTATCTTTTTAACTACGTGCAGCCTGTGGTAGCTCACTGGTAATCGTAATCGGCTTCACCTGTCTACTTCTCATTGTGTAACTTTCAAAATACATTGGGATTTTTACAGTTGAAGCCTATTACGATTATCAGTGAGCTTAGGCAATAGGGCTGGCCATGATTGCCAGCAAAACTGATTATCCGTACGCTCGATAGGTACTGTGTGGCAGCCTGGCAGCAATGTCCCTAGTGGAATTGGGTAGCCAGCATTATTTGTGGTAGATACCTATCTAAAATTGTATCTTTTATAAACCTACTAGCTGCACGCCCCCGTTTCGCACGGGTGTCCTAATGAAGATTTTAGGCAAATTTTTGATACCTTGGGTTGCATTGTTGCAATTTTCGTGAGTATCTCAATTTGTTTTGAAAATAAAATGCGGCCCATGTTACTCGCTGATATTGTAGCTTTTGATAAGTGAAAGAATTTAAAAAATTGGCGCAGTAGTTTTTTATTTTATATATTACAAACAATTATACAAAAAAAATAAAAATACAATTCGTTCCTCTTTATAATATAAGTGTAGAAATGAAATTCATTGGAACGCCAACGGGTGGTTTTCCGGTGTCATTGATCGATGTTTTTTGTACAAGTTGGTTTTGTCACCTTTAATTTGGAACTCACAGTGCGATACGATCTATAATTGGTGTATTGTCTAATTACGAAATATGCGATCCGCATCCGAAATGTACGAAATCCGCTTTCCCGCAGAAATATTATAATACTTTGTAAAAGTACATAAGGAAGGTATTGCAACTTTTGTTCATACCATGAGCGGAATTATTATGATTTCGTACGTAGGGCCTCATTTGGCTTGGCATTTGGTCTATCGGTAACATGGATTATTCGTAACTAACGTGATGGTAGACTTTGATAATACTTATACTCTACGAAAGATGTAGAGCTACTACGTGTATACATACTCGTACCTAGACACATAATCTCATAGTAAAATTATGACTACAGAGTGCAGACGGAAAATGAAACTCCGAATCTCCATTTCAAATACCTTTCGTTAAGTTTTCATCGTAGTTGTATTTCAATACTGAAAATCTACCTGCTAGCTGTGTCGCTATCAGCTGGTTCGGGCGTTCGGCTCTCAGTCGCAGTCCGTAGGCTCCCGGAGCCACCCGCATACTGCAACGAGCGCCGGTGTAAACATGACCCAGAGTCCGCGCGTGTGAATATGAACTAATATGCCTTGGAACTGCCTGTGGGGTTACGAAGCCCCGGCTCCGACATGTAGGGTTAGTGCACCGCTGAACATTGTGCAGGTAATATTATATTTATTTGCTTCAATACAAATAGCAATTTAATTAAAAAACTATAAATACTGCGAGAAAGGAAATAAGGAATGATGTACAAAAAATATTTTTATGAAATTACTGCCTAAGAAAATAAAAATTGGCGGAATGATAATAAATGTAGCTTATTTTTGTGGTAGATGATTTGACGCATGCGTATGTTACATTCCCTATCTATACCTACAACAGGTCTACAGTGAAATCAAACAGAATCGACAAAACTACCAAAAAAATCTTCAGTACCTAATGTGGTTTCATTGAAAAGATACACTTTGTTGGATGGCTATACTTATAGTTTACCAACTATTCGTACTGTAGTACCTAAGTATGGACCTGTAGTTTTTTTAAATGTGTTGTTGTTTTTGATTTATCTAAAAATAGCTGTTTGCCTCAGATTCACACGGGTGTACTTATGAAGATTATATTTTTGAGGAACCTAATTAACTTAATGGTGGTTACATTATTGCAATTTTTGTAGTGATCTCGTTTTTTTTGTAAATAAAATATGACCTTTATTACTCGCTGATAATGTAGCATTATTAGGTGAAAGAGTTTTTAAAAATGAAGTGGGTTAGTAGTTTTTTGTTTTATCCGGTACAAAATACTAATTTTGCCTCTTTAATAAATGTAGATGAAGTACTATTACTATTTTAACAAGACCAAAAAAGTTCTGTCATTTTTAGGCTCTATAAATTAGAATTTTCATCCAAATTGAAAACAAAGGCCAAGTGATGCAATACAGTACCATTTTCATTTGTTAATTACCTACGCTAACTGGGCCTTAGGACGCATATTAATTAGACTGTTATTCGCCTGCGTTTGAGCTTCGTTATTGTCGAACAGTGGCATAGAATAATAAATAGATTGTAGGTACATTGGCGTTGTTAACATTGTTACCTTGTTGGGTATAGGTATCTTAGGTGTAAAGTAAGAACAGAGCAAGCTATAGGGCAAAAAACTACGTCGCGGTTCGTGTATGAACTGCATATAATCAGGCTTTATGCTCCCGCGTTTGGTGAACTCTCCTAATATTTACTCTGCGCGTAGTAGAGCTAACGGTAGAATGCTAATGTGTCAGCGAGTAGTATTGTCGCATGCGAGGCGGAGGGCTAGCTAGAAGGCAGTAGCTTCCCAAACAGTTGCGCAAGAACAAGTGCCGCCCACGACTGCGCGGCAAATATCCCGCAAGTTCATTGTCACCTATTTCCGTGATACACAAACATAGGAATTTAGAAAGCATGTGTAATAACCCACCTCGGTCGCGCTAGATATATCTACATACGTATATTTGCGAAGATACTGGCAGGAATAAATAGTAATAATAGAACAGTCTTTAAATTTTGATATTGTGGTAATAGAGTTTAGCGTCATTTAGGTACCACGAGCTATAAAGTTTAATGTTTATTTTATCCGATAGGTTATAATGTCTGTGAAAATATTTTGCATAATATAATAACGCTTTACAGATAGATGAGGTACCTACTTGAAAGTAATTTGCGTAGGCTTTTCGTAATAATATAATTTAGCGTAGCGGCGTAGAGGTTCTACGCGTAATAATATGACCAAATTTGGAAATAATACTACGTAAATACGTTACGCTTCTTTGGTTTTTGAAAACTTACCGTATCTGTCTCTTATACAAGCATAATAGTGGGCAACCTTTATAAAACAGACTGAAGCTCAAATACCTAGACAGTCTACCTCGAGACTACAAAATGAACCTTTATTTGTCCCGCAGAGGAAACAAGGCCGCCATCAATTGCGAGGGTTCCAATTAGATAAACGGTAGATTATACATTCAGTACCGAATGTTGCCATGTTTGATCTGAAGGGTTAATTGAATTAGGATATGCTGCGGGCTCATAATTGATAATCTTCTGGATCTGTTTTTACGTTTAATCTTGTAATGGGTACACTCAGTCTTGAGTTTTGAGATACTGCGTCGTGTCTTAGCATAGGTTTATTGTGTAACACAGATGTAAATGCTATGCCAAATGGATCAACAGGATAATTAATTTAATACTACGTTATTGCGATTGAAGTAGATGTAATGCATACCAAGATTATGTAGGGCTTCGTGTAATTAGCTAACCACCGTGTTTCTCTTTACTTATTTTCACTATTTTTGTCTAGGCTCATAGCTAAAGTGGTTGGTTGTGTGCGTCCATTCGTGTGTTATCTGCAGCTCCAGATTAAATAATTACGGTATACTGTTCAACGTTTGTAAGTTAATTAGGATCATATGGGGCTGCGTGTCTATCGGAGTATCTCAGACAATAAAACCTTTCAGAGGCGGTCTCTTTGAGAGCTTTAATAAACCCCTCTGTAACAATTGCCTATTATTATGGTGCGTGTCTTATGTGATATCATATCATTGTTTTACGCACAATGTTACTATTCAATGAGATTTATTAATATAAATACTTGTTATTTTGATACCTTATTCTATTATGCTTGACCTTATTCCAGAATCAGACATTTTATTTTCTCTTTGCATACATTTTTTCTTTGCTTTTCATCCGATAGTTCGATAAATCAAATTGAAGTCGAGACTGTACCCACTTCAAAACAGTAGGAGCCAAGACTCAAGTACACACTTTACTGTTGTTGAGTGGCTTGTTCATTCATTGTGTTTTTTAATCTTATATTTTTTAAATCCAAGTAGGTACCAATTGTTGGCAGTCCAGGCACAAGCTTCGAATTTCAAATCACACTATCTCTCGCTATGAATAAAGTTAGATGGATTGATGTTCAACTTGTAAAATTTGCAATTGCAATAGGTAACTTGACTACCTAGAAAAATAAGGTTTTATAAATATAATATAGGTAAGTACGCAAAAGGTATTTTAGTTTCGCATAAACATGAACGAACACTTATTTTATTCGAGCAGATGGGTATGTTTTATTACGTTCTCGTTTGGACCATAAATATGCGAAGATGTGGTAGAGTACAATGCCTACACCATTCCCTCATACTAACCCGTATGCACCAACTTAATAATATGTAAAAAGTTTTTATTAAATAATTAGGTAGTGCATGCTTAAATTTTATAACGTGTGAACATATCAGTGAATAAATTAATGACAGTGGCAGACGGCGATGCGAGGGAAAACGTAAGTTACGTAACTCCTACAGACTACATCAGACATCATGTAGATAGAGCCAGAGACAGAAGTTAGACACATTAGCGGAGCCTGGAAAAAACATAAATAAAACTATAAAGTAAATATTTTTTGGTGATACAAACTTTGTAATTGTAATACATACGAGTAAAACATTAAACAAATTCTTTTCCATAAAATAACGTTCTCGTCGACTGTACAATACGGACCAACATATTGGATGATATACAGCACATTCCTTATTTGAACCACAGATTATATGAGTTACTGCAGTGTCCACAGTTAAAAGTTCCATCTCTGCGCTCGCACTGGGAACGACATTACTCTCACACATTCAATCGATGACAGACAGAGCTTTTTATCTCAACATTGTTTGTGACGTTATGACTGGACTTCGAAGTGTGGTGCTGTCATCATAACTCTTGAGAAACTAATGATGAGGTATCAATCAATATAAGATTTTCTAAGAGACACTGTTTTAATGTAGGTAACTTTTTTAAATCGTATCGATCCACCTTCGTTTAAACTCCAGGGAACATTGGAAGTTCAAATTGTACGTAACGGCGCAGTTAAAAGTTCGCCTTCTGTTAAAAGTTTTCTGTTCGTGAAATGAGCCGATAAAAGTAAGCTTTAGAAGTGAAATGGCATCAATCATTTCGTTCCTAATTTAAATTCATAATTTGAATTGCGAGCGGATGCTTGCGCAATGGCCAGTGTGCGGGTAAAAGAGTACCAAAGCGTCTGACCGGAAGTGCGGTCCCAGTGGATACCAGCAGGTACCTTTATGATGCTTCTAAACAACGGGAGCGTGTTTCATTACCGATAATGCTCGTCGTGCTACAACGAGGTATTAGGACATTTTAACTACCATAATTGCGGTATGCTAGGTTGCGCAAAGCACCTACAAGGGAAAATTTTCTTAGACAATTTAAAGGATTTATGCATCTTGTTACTGTGATTTATGATGATCAGAGTATAACACCCGGTTACCATGCTAAATAGGTATCTCATTTTAACGTGGTGGTGGTACAACTACATACATACAACATCAAATTATGTAAGTAATTTAATTTTATAAGTGGAAAATTAACGAAGCGGACGCGTGTTTTAAATGATTACATTTTTTCGGAAACTAATAATAAACATTTTAACAATGTTTTTTACTACAATTGTATACAATTCTTAATGCAAATAATTACGAAGATAGGGACAAATTTAACTGTAAATTGTAACATTTTAATTAGGCTATATGATTAGTTGCACGCTGCATTATCGTAATGTGTAGGTAGATACGTACCAACATGTTTTGTTTAATTAGAATAAAAATTGAAGGTCACTTTAACAAAGAGCGTGTAGAGTTACTTATATGTAGGTATAAAGTTTCGACGCTGAAAATTATAGTCTTGCAAAACACGAGACACTACAAAAACATTCACGGTTGGGGGAACAAACCAGCCAGCTGTCCAACCACGTCTGTTACCCTCTAGCTAGGAACTACAAAAAACTGTCAAGAGAGAACTGAATTATAAAAGTTTATTTGATTTTACATTCCCAAGAGAGCTTAAACTTTAAACATAAAAATTCACAATAACAACCAAGAGTTCTATTTTACTTGGAAGCGAAGGTCTAGTCCGAACTCTTTGCTTATTTGTATTTCACACTCCACCAGCGCGCTTTCAAAATATGTTTTTACCATTGGTAACACGCACTCGATAGTAAAAATAAACCAACTGGCCCTTGTCATGAATCAAACTTATGAATGGAAGTCATAAAACTTAGATTCGTTCATTGGGTATAGGCTGTAGTTTTAAAAATAGCTTCGACCACCTGGTGCATACCCGACTTACTTCGAGTGCGGGGAGAATGATTTATGGGACCTAAAACTACACACAATGCAGCCGCAAAATAACCCTTGACTATTTTCTAGTAAACCAATTGCCCGCAGGCATGTTTGAAGTGGCTTACTATAGAAACTGTTTCACTTATCACCGAGTATTAAACGTATTGACTCAACCCCTGCGTGTAAAGGCAATAAATTAATTTATCTCCGTCAAAAAACTTGAAACATGAGACGATGGTAACAATGCTTTGTTGATAATATCCATTGGAATGGCCCGCTGGGACCTTGCGCCCTTCTCAATCTTTTAGAAGCTTAGCTGACTGCGACGCAATGGAAAAACAAAACTAGAAATATTTGAAATATTATCGCTTATGTAACTACCTGCCTAATACTCGATGATAGAAATAAATCGGAGTACCATATAGTGAAGTAACTGGTTCATTTAATTGTTCACAATCTAAGTTATTCACGGTTGAACGGAGGCCAATTATCCCAAATAGTTAACGTACCCTGTACCCAGTCAGCAGGCATGTGATTCCCAGCTACGTAGCAGGCTACGTGGGAGGTCTCAGAGTACCTACCTATTAGATAAATATCGACCAGTTTCGGTTCCATAATACTATAATACTGATTGAACGTTCCAGCCTCATCTCCTAATTATATTTATATTGGCTTAGCACCGTTGTAACTTGAAACAGAATCAACACAAGAACAAGTTAATTCTCATTTTTTTATTTGTTCACACGGATGGTTCTCGTAGCAATAAAAACACTTTCATAGTCTTACCCGTGATCAAAAAGTTGTAAAGAAACTTTTATGAAGCAACAGCATCATAGTGTTTAAAATAGATTGCGAAGGTTGGTATATTTTCTTGATTGACGAAAATACCTTATTTAGACTAGGTAATTCTGATTGACTGAGTCACATACCTAATATCTGAATTCCGGTTTTTGTAGTAGTACAGACCTTGTCGATTTCTCACGGTTTACGTTACTAAAAGAACGTAGGTAGAAGTTAATCGCATAAATTCAAATAAAAACACGTCTCTACTTAATGAATAGAAAAGGTAAGGCTTATTGGTTTTTTGAGAATAATGGGGACTAAAGTCTTCGCTCTTTTGTCAGCTTATACCATTACCTGAGTTACTTTGGGGGTAAGTGATAAATCTCAAAATAATGGTGAGTTTTATATAGTTTAGCATACAATTTTATGTTGCCGTAATGTAATCGCATAATTCTAACTATCTATCACCTACGCACGAAACAACAGATCGTCTGATTTGTTTCGCTTTTCTATTCCTTGCCTAGTAGGTGCTCACATACATAAAAAGTAAACAACAATACTCAGTAAATTCTTTAAAAGTGCGGCTTTTTTTTGTGACGGATTTATATGCTTGGTCTCTGAGACCTATGTCAGCCTTTAGCGGACTATAAAAGTGTGGCTAAGAAGAAAGCCCTTTAATATAGAAACTCAAACTTTATATAAAGTTACATGATTTTTAATCCTTTCCTATTACCTACCTAGCTTTGAGACTATTGAGAAACATTCAATGGTTTTAATTTTATTTTCTCTATGTCATATTTTACTCAATATTTGATTTTATGTTACTGTATCCAAATTAAAGTACCAATTATTTGCTGATAGATTCATTCAAAATTGGGCTACCAAAAATACTTTTTGCGTTTTATCTAGAAATTCAAAAATAGATAATTTTGTGGGCAATTACATTTTTACGTTTGATAATTTCTAAGATTCAGCGTTTTAATCACATTTTCCGTCCTGTCCGGTAGACTCTGCCCATACAAAACACGATAAATGTTAAGTATCACCTTAAGTGGGAAAAACAATGCTAAACCAAGATTTAAGAATAAAGCTATAAGTGGGCGTAGCGTATGGCTATAGGCAAAGCCTAAGGAGGAAACTGAGAGTTAGTAATCTATGCATTTTGTAAATACATTCTTATAATTCGTAAGCCTAAGTTCATTGAACCACCCTTTTCAATCTGTCATGCTCTTAGTCTGAAAATCAATTAAGGCGCTCCCAGTCGACGATTGTTTTTGTTCGAAACGAAAAAATAAATACTTGTGAACAAGCCACATCTCCTATTTTATAATGTATAGTATAATATGTGAATAAAGATGTACCCCTCTTTAATCACTTCGATAAATAATCCTACCGACCGCTGCAATGACGACAAACACACGTCGGAGCGTGGTCCGCCTTAGCTTTTCGAATAAATTAATGATATAAATTATGTATAATTACTTATCAAAAATCTATTCTAATAGAAATCTAGATCTACATATTACCTATCTTTAACAATAAATCACAAGTTGATTTTAATAGTAGGTATATAAAATATTTCGATCATAAATTCTAAAACGTATCATTTTTAAATTATATCTTTATCGTGAAAAGTTTCTGCTATTATGTTTTCAGCTTAATAGAAATCTAGGTAGGAACCTGAAGTAATATACTTATAAAAATAGGAGATGTGGCTTGTTCAGAAGTATTTCTTTTTTCGTTTCGAAAAAGAGCAATCAGCGACTGGGAGCCTCTTAAGTTAATTCTTTTAAGTAATTTATTAGTATTACTTTGTCGTTGACCGCGGAATGAGTGACAGCAGTTTATGAGGGGCGGGGTTCTGGGTTTCCCCTCTTCGAGACCCTTTTCTCTTCACGCGTTGACACGTTATGCTATTAACTTGTCACTATTCGTAGCATCAAAGCAAACATTCTCTTGCTCCAACCCAATATGTATAGGTACTCAAGCTTGCTTTCTACTAAATCGATCCTACCTTACCGAGTAAAAGCATGCAAAGGAAAAGGATTTGCTTACTGAGATTTTCCTCTTCGAATCGCCTGTGGATTTTCTCCATGCTATGTATAGTTTATAAAGAACTAGCTGACCCGTACCCGCTTCGTTGGGCGACAGATATTTTCACATCTGGTATTCCAATTTTCAAAATAAATTATAGCCAATATGTTGCCGAGGACTAATAGCTACATAACAAAAAAAGTTTCATCAAAATCCATCCAGTAGTTTTTGCGTGAAAGCCAGACAACAGACAGATAGACAGACAGACAGACAAAAATATCAAAATGTTTTTTTTTTGCTTGTGTTACTTGTATAAAGGCCCCTAAACTACTACTAAAGGAGTATTTTTTTTATTTTTTATTTAATGTACAGAATTGAACTCTTCTACAGTTTTATTATATGTATAGATAGATTGACGATTTTCTAGTAGGTAAATTGGATTTTTGTATACCTACTTATTTAAATATTTTTTGCGCTCTCGGTCGTAGTAAAGCAACTGGTAACTTCTTACCATAATCAGTAGGTGTATTGTAGGGACCGGTTGTTATTATCTACGTCGTAGCTAAACGAAATTGTCTCGAATTCATTTATTTATTTATACTTGATTGCACTTATCGCATTCCGATTGCCGATTCGCGTGGAATCGGCGTAGCTTCACCTAGTTCCTAAGACGTTTCAAAGTGATCCTTGTGATTTTATTGAAATAAATGATTTTTGAATTTGAATTTGAACTTATAAAATAAATACAAAAAGGCGGACTTAATGTCGAGGAATTTTCTACCAGCCAACCTAATTGGTAGTGGAAAATGTAGTTGACAATATAAAAAAAACTTAAAAACTAGGTAATGTAAACATGGAAAAAAAAATCCTCATAAATCCTCCAAATCGAAACATCCTCTTAGATATATAAAAGGCCTGATGGGGTAGTCAGGTACGTCCAAACATTACATTTGGCTCGTGCCCACATTTGCAATAGGTAGTTAATGTTCCATATGTGACAGGTTGCTAGCTTATCGCCGCCTTTAATTGTAAAAGAGCTGTTTTTATTTAATTTGCGTTCCTAAATAAGTGAACGCTAAAAATAAAACTGAATATCTACAAAAAAAACTTTCTCTCGCACCAAATAAAGAATAGAGTTTATTACCCGCTACCTACTCCATAGAATACAATTAGGTACACCAAAGTAGGCAAGTAATTATCATTATTCATAAGTTAGGCTCTACAAATCAGCAGCTGTGCATTATTTAAATATTAGCCAGTAATTCAAGAGGAGAGAGTACCTTCTAGGTAATTCAATTGGTGAAAAATAATGTATGCCCTAAAAAATAATCATAACCCCGTCAAACTTGACTTTTATTCAGTCATTTTGTAACGCTTGATTTTGATCACAGTTTTAAACTCAGCTCTAGGCATGTCTATACTTCTATACTTATATATTATACAATATTATATTATTATTAAAAAGAGGTTATTTGTCAAATAAAATCCTCGTATTATAACAATAGAACTTCAATTGGTAAGTTTAGTTTAATTATGTAATATCACTACATAGTATAAAGCAAAGTCGCTTTCCGCTTCCCGCGTCTGTATGTCTGTATGTATGTTTGCTTATATCTTTAAAACTACACAACGGATTTTGATGCGGTTTTTTTTAATAGATAGAGTGATTCAGGAGGAAGGTTTATATGTATAATAACATGCTACCCGTGCGAAGCCGGGGCGGGTCGCTAGTTAAATTATAAAGAGGAAACATTTGTGTTTTTATATTCTTGTATGTTTGTAACGAATAAACTCAAAAAGTACGGAACCGATTTCAAAAATTCTTTCTCCATTAGAATGCTACATTATCTATAAGTAACATAGGATATATTTATTGCTAGAAAAAATTAGGGATCCCTACTAAAACTTCAATAATGTAACGCAAATGTTAAAAAAACCCATAAAATCATTAGTACTTACACCCGTGCTACGCGCCGGGGCGGACTGCTAGTTTTGTTTAAAACTGTCTAAAGTTAATGTATCTATACGGCGTAATTAATGTTGCTTAAGTACACTCATACACCATACTCGGTGACGTCATAGGATTTCAACACGAGAGCAAATAAGCCACAAAACAGGCGCGGGTCGCGAAGCAGCAGAGTTAGCGGCCGCGTGCTCATTTCGACCCAAACAATGAACATCATTCTGTTTTCATGATACCATCAAAAAGGGCCCCGTGCTACCCGGAGAGGCTTTGACTATCAATCCTAAGTTTATATATTTATATTCGTATATTTACATAGCTAGTCAGCTAGACCTTCAGATGCTTTCCTGTCTTTAAAAGAGAAAAAAAAACAGTTTATCCCGAATTTACCAATGGTCCGGTGGATTTTATTTTATAAAAATCTTTCACACAACAAAAAATAATCTGCCAAATTTGTTGGATATGTACATTCGGCAATTGATTTTTATTTATATATAAATATAGGTATTACAGATAAATTATTTGTGTCTTTATAAAGGTGTTGTTTGTGGGTTCATTCCGTTCGTGCACCAAAGAATTGGTATCTCTATTCGTATATTTAGGTGTACATTTAAACACGTGCTCAAAGGTACTAGTCTTTTAACAAGCTGTCACGTATAGAATGCTGATTACAGCAAAAAGTGCGCATGTGCTAAGTGCTTAGTGTTTTGAGCTTTTGACTGGGCGTGGATCTGGCCTGGATATCTGTCGAGAAAATGTTTATCATGCCTGGAAATTTTCATTCGTCAGCCTATTGCTATTTTACAAGATTTTATTTATAAGAGCGTTTGTGTTGGCCGACTAGGAGTTCGCCTTGATTTAGTAAATATTTTTTCCACTCTCTTCTCTCCACATGTTTTTATCATGTGTTTTGATCATTTAGTCCTTCTGACAATATCACAATGTCATCCAACTGCAAATTTGGAGATGAGACAAATTGATAATATATAATAGCTATTGAATATAACGTATAGTACCTACTTAGATATAATAAAGAAAATAATATCAGCGAATACTTCGTTCAGGTCGTAATAAGATTCGAACCCTTAAAACATCGCGATTTAAATTTCTTAAACAAAAACAATTCCAAAGTATAATTCCAAAGGGACAAAATCAGGATAAAGAGCTGTTGATTCGTTCTTTATAACACGAATAATAGATGCATTACCAACATCTCCCTTCTCATCGTTTTCGTTAGTGTGATTAAAACATATTCAAACCATTCAATGGAGAAGATTTAATTTAATTAAAGTCAACCATTCCCGCAATCGTCTACATGAAGATTAATAGACGTTTCATTAATATTATCTAAAGGAGCATGACACGGATAAAAATATTAAGATGACCTTGTCAAACTCACTTGAACTTTTTTATATAAACTATACTAGCTTCCGCCCGCGACTTCGCACGCGTGGTACCTGAAAAAAAGTATCATTATATGCTATTTCAGGTCATAGTCTAAGTTTCATCCAAATCTGTTCGGGTTAAATGAGCGTGATGAACCATAAACATCCAAGCAAACAAACTTTCGGATTTATAATATTGTGCTTTCTAATATTCTGCTTTTTCTCTGCTGTTCAACATAATCATCTCGTAGCCTGCCTGCTGGTCAGTCAAAAACAATGATTTCCAAGAAAAATAAATCCGAAGCCAAGACACACTTTGGTCACAACCTTATTATTATATGTCAATCATCATTACAAGGAATTCTAGATTTGGGATTGTTATGAGTCACATCTAGTCTCTCGCTCACGTTCTTGAAAATCTATTATCGATTACTAGGTATCTACAACGTATGTTGCGGCTACAATGTGATATTGAGAGTGTGAAAGGACAGGTCATCATGGGTCGGCGTGTGTCCGGACACATTATTCAAGCTTCGCCGTAAAGATTTACTGGTAAACACGAGAAACACGAAGTGCAAGTACATTTTCATTATCCACGTAGTGGGTGGTCGCATATCTACAATTAGCGCATGTACCTTCCATAGAAAGTGTTTTCATTTTATGGCGCATAGCGAGCAACAAAATAAACTTGCTTGTGCTTACCCCTGGGAAATATTTCGAGTAGCATCGTATTCGAAGTTATTAATGAGGCTTTATATCTTGTATTACCTGAGTATGTTGATTTTCTTATAAACATAAATCTAATAATGTAAATTAGTGGAGCATTCTGACACGTGCTCAAACGGTGAAAGAAAACATCGTAAGGAAACCAGTCCTTAGAAGCAATGGTCTTACATAACCTGTCGCGTATAGAATACTCACGACAAATGTTACTACTGCAAAATGTAGGCATGTGCCAGATTAAATGTTTGGACGTGCCTCTAACAACTTCAGACATTTTTCAGACACTTTCCAAGATAAATTAAGACAGATCGAATACATGAACAACTGCCTCCGTTAAACAAGAGTAAAAATAATTGGGAAAACGCTTAATTACCTATATTTTGGGCCATAATGCTAAAAACATTTTCATTAGCTTTATTGTCGTCCAAAGTTCGATTTATAAAGTCAGTTAACAAAAGACTTTATAAAGTTAGGAAGCAATAAAGGAAAAAGCAATTAGAATGTTAGGAGAGACTATTGTTGCCATTTCGTTCATTTCAAACATTTAAGTAGATTACTTAGAACTAAAAGCTCGTACCGAACAATAATTCAATTTACTGACTTCTATCACAGAAATCGGACAAGTTAGGAAGGTACATACATTGATAAGACATGTATGTTTTATGTACCTACATGTTATTTACCTACCTTGTACTACTAGTCCTTTTAGACTCCGAAACTCTGTTATTTATTGATCCAGAAAACATAAGTGCTGCACAATAAAAACTGCAGCTTCATCCGGAAATCATACTCTCAATTCGTAGCTCTCGAGATTCTGCTATGTAGGTCACGGAACATAATAAACGGAATAACCGATTGACAGCAAAGTTAACTAGAAATGCATATTCCAATTTAAATCATGCAAGTTAAAACCGTAATACCGTGTAAGGGTAGCCATTGGACTAATTAAAGGTCCATTCGGCGTAAGGTAGTTCCTGTCGACTCCGTGAAGTAATTAACTAGGTATTACCACATAATACATTGATTGAATTCTCTTGCGGAATTTAGAGCTCATGAATTTCCGTTATTAAATTGTAGACCTCCTGTTCTGAGAGAGATCATAGAACTACTTGATTCCTTTATGTAGGTACCTAGTCTTTTGCCGTGTACCTACGTCCGTTTACGTAGGTACTTTCACATACTCCACCATATATTATATATATGTATATGTTTTTTACATTTCACACAGTGCCATCTAGCCTCAAACTAAGCAAAGCTTGTACTATGGGAGCCAGATAACTGATAGAATACTAATAAACGTTTTTTTTGTTGTAAATACATACTTATAATATAAAAAAAATTACTGGTCTATAAATACAAAAATACAGACTTCAAAAATTAACTGTGCTATAGCTACTAATCGGTAAGTAAACTGTATGAAATTCTATAATTCGCGCTTGATTGGATGGGGGAGGACTCAGCGGGGGTTCATATCGTCGTTTCCTCATTTTATGTTTATTATTAGGGTAAAACGCGACTTCACTCACATGCAAAAAAATATCCTACTAGTGAATAAAAGGACACATCGAGTACCTATCGATTTTTCTTGACTTTCTTTCTTTCTGGATTTTCTTTTTACTACTTTTTACTTTTTAGTATACTTACGGAGTCTAAAATATCTCCGCCTTCTAGTAGATTATATAATCAATATACCAAATTTCATCGTAACCTGTACAGCCGTTGCGAGCTGAATGAGTAACAAATAAACATTTATAGAATGTGATTGCTTAAGTAAGAGTATTTTTAAATTTTAAATAGAAATACGGCTAATTACCACGTTATACAGTATTCACCGATCTGCCGTTGATCGCGGTCGCGGGCGATGCTCATGATGAAGAGCATTTGAATTGTCTCGAAACGTCAGCAATACAAACGTGGTAATTAGCCGCATTTATATTTAAAATGATTAACAACCACGATAGTTTTAATTCTATTTTTTATTTTCATGCAAACCACATCATTTCGTGAATGGTCTTCGGCTGATAACCTAGAAATGTAATGAATGATCTCATCAAAACATAGGTTAGTTACCTAATTATCTTCGCGCGGTAGAATCATATCTGTTGCTACAATGCACCTACTGATAGCCAGTTCAAAAGTTTATCAAACGAAACTGCCTTTTACGTAATGTTTCATTTAAATATTTCAAGCCATTACCTAATGTTATTTTCACCTTTTAGTAACCCCTATGAAGGGTGATTCCCCTATTAAAAAGGGAGTGTTCGGTCATCATCATCGCTCAGGTGAGGGGAAAAGACAATATTATTTTATAACCCGGATAGTTCTATACGGCAATAAATCTAAAGAAACACGCAACTTTGAGTCTATTTCTTACTAGTTTCCGTCAGCGGCTTCGCTCGAATAGTACCTGGATAAAAATTACCAGCTTACGAAATATCTGCAATAACATCCAAACATCCTCAGATACTTGCGCATTATAATAATATCTGTAAGATTATGCAGAAAATTATTATCTAATATTACACAAATATGCAAAAACATGATTAGCAGAGCGTGGTTTCGATCCACGGACCTCTGGGTTATGGGCCCAGCACGCTTCCACTGCGCCACTCTGTTACGTTAAAATGTGATGAAATATCTATTCTGACGCTCTACACATAGTTTACGTCCTAACTTGTGATAATTTGCGTTGCAACGAGATGACCGCGTTGAGTCTGTCTTATATCTGGAAAAAGATTCAACAGGAATATAAAAGCAGTACCTACCGGTTGGTAGGTAGATAGTACCTACCTGTTTACATTAAATCGAGAATTATAAACAAAAGACCGCACTAAGTTCATCAATATTCAAATGCCTTGAAAATTCAACGTCGGTATGTACCTAGACTGAAACCATTCGCTTTTATTGCGTAATTATCTAAATCACGGACCATGTGCACAAATAACTGATAAAGAGCTCCAAGTACATACATAATAATATGGCTGTTTATGTAACATGAAGGTTACACTACGGAATACTTATCTAATAATATAATGACACTAGAAAATAGCAGAAAAACAGCCTACCTAAACACCGCTACACGTGAGCATCGTTTAAAAATAAATAAGCAGCAACACAACATAAATAATGGTAGGTAGCAATGTTTTATGCTTTATTTCAAGCTTAGAAAAGTATGAGCCCAAGATGTTATTAAATATAAATTAAATAAAAATACATTTTAGCAGCCAAGTGTCTGAAAAGTATTTTATAGCAACATTCAGTAGGTACCTAATTATTTTTCATACTATCGTGATTAGTAGACTTAACTATAGATTTTTACACGGGTCTTCAAGGTAATAAAGTCTCGAGTAAAAATCTATATTCTAATAATGATTTTAATCATTCACGAAACCAATAATTAATGTACATAATAAATATATACCTAGAAACTTAATGCTAGAGACAGTGTTGTCAGAGTGTCACTGCCAAGTGCCGGGTATCACGTCGCAAGGCGTGAGACAATTTTGTAAGGCGTGACAGCTTTTACACCAGGCTTTACTTGGGGGTAAAAGGGTCAGGCACACGTATGCATCGGTTAATAACAATCCACTTACTTTGGCTTCGGTACCACAAAGTTATAACTTATGTCCGTTTACTATTTGCATTTTATAAGACTAGAATTATGGATGCATAATAGTGTTCGTAAAGTAAAAGTAAATATTAATCGGTGGGTAAAAATGAAACGTCGTTAAATATAAAGTTGAGAGATAAATATATGTATCGTATTTTAAATTGGTATCTTCCTATGGCCTGTGCAAGATTAGTTTGAGCCTTCAAAATGTTCAATCGGCACCACACTGGAGCTCTACATAGCATAGCTCTGCCGTGTTTGTTGTCTGATTCTTCTAGGCTTGGTCGCGAGGAACAGGCGTAGCTTCACCTACATCCTTGTGATTTTATTGAAATAAATAGTTGAGTTTGAGTTTGTCCCGTAGTTTCTCGTCCTTTTATTTTACATCACTACATAGTATAAAGCAAAGTCGCTTTCCGCTTCCCGCGTCTGTATGTCTGTATGTATGTTTGCTTATATCTTTAAAACTACACAACGGATTTTGATGCGGTTATTTTTAATAGATAGAGTGATTCAGGAGGAAGGTTTATATGTATAATAACATGCTACCCGTGCGAAGCCGGGGCGGGTCGCTAGTATATTATAAATGCGAAAGTGTGCATAAATGGTTGTTGGTTTGTCTTACTTTCACGCAACAATGAAGCAACGGATCGACATGATTTTTAGCATAGAGATATTTCATGGGTCGGAGAGTGACATAGGCTACATTTTATTCGGGTAGAAGCAGCAAGAACTTCGGCAGAAGCTAGTATTAAAATGAATACAACAGAACAGACATTGCGCTTTATAATTGTAGAGACGAGTAACGCCTTAAAACGGATGTCACGTACGTGAAGCGCGAGAAAGCGACCGACCGACGCTCCCAGATGGCGAAGCCCCAAAATTGTAATTAACAACCTACATGACTAAGTGTTCGTCCACACTGCCGAGTCTGGCGCGGTTGCGACGACGAAGTGTCAAACTTAAGAAACGCGTCGTCACTACACTATGGACGCAAAGGCGCGTTTCATATGTTTAATACTCCGCGCTAGGCTCGGCAGTGTGGACGAATACTAACGGTTAAGCGTTCCGATGCGAAACATGTGGTCGCAGATTCAAATTCAATCTAAAAATCGCAGTGAGTCATATTTCACATTAATAGCACAGGCATTTAGCATGTGTGCTGAACAACCTATGATATTGTTTTGTTGGAGCGTACGTTCGATGACGAAATTTTGGAATATTTATTTATACTATACCTACTCTATTGCACAAAGGGATACAAAAGGCGGCATTTTCTTCCACCCAACCTAAGTGGTGTGGAGGCGCGCGACTTGAACAAAGAATACAATTTAATTACTGATCATCTTTCTTTTTCTAACACAGTTTAATTTCATCAAAACCATCACCAATTATGAGTTTTGATGATTAAAAAGCAATTATAAATATTCCCTCCTACGTTCATTAGGTCTATTTAAGTACCTACTAGTATGCACCTATACTCGTATGTATAGCTATTGCCCTTCTGCGCCTAAGTTCATGCTTATCTCTCTCGGTACCACTTACCGATCTCAGTTTATAAGGAAATGTCATCGTAGTACCTAGTAGTTGTCGAAGTATTTTCTTAGGCAAGGACTTATATTTTACTAGCGACCCGCCCCGGCTTCGCACGGGTAGCATGTTATTATACATATAAACCTTCCTCCTGAATCACTCTATCTATTAAAAAAAACCGCATCAAAATCCGTTGTGTAGTTTTAAAGATATAAGCAAACATACATACATACATACATACATACAGACGCGGGAAGCGGAAAGCGACTTTGCTTTATAGGTACTACTATGTAGTGATTCTGACGGGCTCCGAAGCTCTTGCGAAAGGTACGGACAGACAAACAGATAAGAAGAAAATGGAACAAAAGCGACATCGCTTATCAGAGTTTTTATGAATGGATTACAAAAAGCATTGTTATATTTTCCACGATCAACATTGCATAGCCTATTTTATTCCGAGTTGAAAAAATGGCAGAGATTATCAATTCGGTGTCTGTTTTTTTTCGGTTTCATTTAATGCTTTTTTCGCTGTCTTGAGAGGCTTCGAGGTGGTCCCATAAACATTTAATCTATGAGAGACATATATTTTAACATCTTCAATTACATTTTACTAGCTGTCTTAATATTATTACAGATAATTTTTGGTAGTTAGTACATAGTAGGTAGGTACTAATATTACCTACATACATCTAGTTCTAAATAATAGTGGTATGGATCTGATTATGATTTTGAAGTAGTTTGAATTGAAATTATACATATTGTCGCAAAAATAATTGCCTAGCAATTAAAACATAAACACATGTCATCTATACTAATATTATTATGCGAAAGTTACTCTGTCTGTCTGCGACGTTATCACGGCCAAACCGCTGGACCGATTGTGATGAAATGTCATACAGGGATAATTTTGGGACGGACTACTTTTTTTACCCAATTTTCTATTTTTTTATTTTATAATGTTTTATGATAAAGTCGTCAATAATCGATTTCCTGAATATACGCGGACGAAGTCGGGGGTAAAAGCTAGTTATAAATAAATATGTCGTGACTTATGTCACTTTGTAGCAAAGCCGTACGTATCACATGCACGCGATTGTCATTTATTGCGGACAAAACTGTATTATTTATTTATTTATTTATTGATTTATACTTTAATTGCACTTATAAAATAAATACAAAAAGGCGGACTTAATGCCGAGGCATTTTCTACCAGCCAACCTAATTGGTAGTGGAAACATGTAGTTGGCAAATAAAAAAAAAACTTAAAAACTAGGTAATGAAAACATGGAAAAATAATATACTTAATTTTACATTATATTTAAAATAAATACCACAGAAAATATTATTATAATAATATAAGAATATAGATATATAAAAATATATAAGTATATAGATATATTTATGTACTTATATCCTCATTGACAATTTATCATTTACGTGAGTAATTTCCCGTTGTTGTAATAATGTGTAGTACAACTCACGAAAGTTTTGAAAGTGAAATTACTTAAGTATATAAAAATTATAAACCTATGTTGTATAAAATAAGTGCAGTTTCTAAATGAGTTCTTAAAGTCATGCAGGATAAGTAAAGTACCTACCAGGGTATTATAAATGTTTAAGGAAATGTTCGCGAGTCAATTTCTTAAAGCACTCTTTAGAGTTAACTTTTCTTATATCATACGGTCATCCATCATCCCAGCTTATGATCCTTATGTAAACATCTCTAGTGAAAAGCTATGAACTAAGTTGGTACAGGCATAAGTAAAACTTGCCTTATGCTTTGTTTGAACTTGTTCATTGTTATCTATGTGCATCACGACATTGTACACTATGTATTTTCGGTGAAATGAATACTTGATTCATTACAAGACAATGGAGGTTAATATCAAAAGCACCGCGTTACTTGATTTATAGGTTCGTTCCGACATTGCGCCCTTTTGTCTTCTTCCATAGTTCAATCATACGTTTCACGATCAAAAGTTAACTGTCCGAATCAGAAACTATCAATTCTGCTTTCTTTTATTGAATTTATTTTAGAATAAGACTCGATTTTCTATTTCTTACGAACGGTGTTTACAATGAAACATAAATTATTTCCATACTACCATAGTTATTCATTTTGGGCATTACTTCCATTCAAGCAGCTTTAATAATAACCAAACCGGCATTCGGATTATAAAGCACCTACCCCAATCAACCCTAATAAGTTTTTTCCTCACAAAAACTTCCAAAAAAAACCTCGAGAACATTCGTCGGAAGAAATAACTCAAACCCTAAAAAGAGATATTTGAAAAAGTTTGTTGTTACATGCCTCGGAGGAAGTTCAAATTATGAATTGTCATCAACACATTTCAACAGCAAATGAGATTTTTTTTAATAACAATAAATGTGTTTCGGCTTTTGTTACATAAACAAAAATGTAATTTTATATCCCCGGTACATCCCTTGTTGGGTGTCGTGTCACGTCACGATGGGTGTACTGGGACCTCTAGGGATGAGGGCGCCGCAAAGTTCGAATGTAATTAATTAAGGGATAGAGCAAATTTATGCTTTATACGTTTATGAGAATTAAGGACGAACTTCGTTCGAACTTCCATTGTTATTTCCATTTTGAGACTCCTGAGTCTATTAATCTCGGAGTTATCTAAACTGTCCAGCACCCTATTCGTGTTGCACCAAACATTGCCTACAAGCGTAACTTTATAGCTAAATGTGTCCATCATTATAGAATGGATAGAGATATCTATTTGTCAGGACAGTTGGACATCTCATTGTTTGAAGTGCATACAGCTGTTCAATGAAATTTGATTCAGTTAGCTAATGGAGCGTATGGGATTTTATTGTCAAAATTTCGTTGCTACTGTGTCATTGTTGTTTTTTTGAATGCGCTAGGCACGGGGCCTGCGTCGGCGGGTGTTTTGAGCTTTCTGCTCACGAGCACCTGCAGTCGGCCACGTGTTGAAATCGTACGTGTGCGTGCGTTTTTATAGATGCGCCGGCGCACGCTGCATGTGTGATGTTGTTATTTAAGCCTATTTATGCGCATTCTAAACATTTTTAGGAATAGGCGTAAGGAAAACCCGTTTTAAAAGGTATTCATGGTTCTAAATAACTTATTTCCATTTTGATGGTTTCTTTGAAGACTTTGATTTGTTGACTAGTTTAAAAGACTGGCACTGAAAATATTGAAAATACGTAATGTAGGAAGACACACAGTCTTCCTACATTACGATGAATTGATAGCACTATTTCTAATTCCCTACATCGTCCTATTAAATCTTGCTACTGTTATTAAAAGCACTTGAGCATACGGCGCTGGCTAGATAAGAGAAGGGATCGGTTTATTTTGAACTCGTATTTCGAGTACAACGGCCAGTCATGTGCGTGGCAAATGTGGCGCCAATATCTGTGGAGACTGGCGTCTGCGCAGAAACCCGTGACGTCATGCTTTATAATCAGAACCACTCTGTACAAAGAACGAGTTCACTATCATAAGTTGCACATGTGGTACGATTGACTTGAAGAGTGCTAGTTACAAGAACAACTCGATTCCTTAGACATTAGAATATGGTAAGCGAATGTACAGGAAACATACCGGAATATCACATAATATCTCCACATATTTCTCATGCTTATATTCTCTACCCTACTAAACATTGTAAAACGATTTCGTAATACACTATCGCTTGGATGGCCGCTTGTCTCCAGCTGATTTATAGCTGTCAGATACAATTTGCTAACGAGTGTAAAACTTGTCAGGCCTCAAAGATAAGATCACGGCCCTCGACTCGCATTATTGAATGCAAATCGCAGCTAGAGCGACAAGCTCCGTGGTGGAGATTGAATAGAAACTAATTATTTACTCACGCATTGTCCTGTCAACGATTCTGTGTTCTGTTTGTAAATAGAAATCCTTTTAGCGTAGATCAAATTGACTGTTTCTTTGAAAGTTGGTGAGCTGAAGAAAGTCGTTGTTTGAATGCTGATGCTCGAAGGCTCGAAGAGACAACGAAATATCTATCTACTTAGTTGCATTTACATGCAGCATACAACACTTATGTCGTGTAAAAGCGACTGAGATTATTTTACTTGTTTGTTTCACACAAGTGAAGAATGCTGCCACATATCTGCATCAAAATAAAAATCACAAAAGTCATATCTTGGAACAACCTAACATTGCAACTGTAGCAAATTTCATAGTATTCTTTAGATGGCAAAGAAAACAAAATTACATTCATTCTCAATGGGTACCTTAAGCTTTACTGGAGCGCGTGCTTGAAGGGCCGCGGCCGTGCCGGGGTCCATTGTGAGGATTTGTGAGGCGCAGGCGCAGGTACCGGTGGTCGCCCATAAATCGCCCGGAGCCTTGCATTGCTTACATCCTCCTTGCATAGAACCAGGACAATGGATCCCATTTCACGCGCTCGTGTTAAACGCTTGTCCTGGCTCGGGCTTAGAATATTTTGTAGCGAGTACGTAGGTATACTTCCCGACTATTGATTAGGCACAAGATAAATCCACCAATATTCGACGGCTCTCTAGTGCCCCAAAGACTTGCTTTATTTATGTAGTTACTAACATATTCTGAAAATATTTCTTTGTGCAGTTAATAAGTACCTATAGGTACATATAATTTAGCTCTGTTCTATTTTAATTCTATTTTTAAAATATTCTAAGTCCTCTCTGTTTTATGAAAAATAAAATACTCTCAATCTGTCTGGATGTTGTTGAATATTGCGAATTCGTATTCAACCAAACTTAAAACCCTTTTCTTGTCTTATGTGCCATGGTGACCGGCGGGCTCTGTGCTAAAGCCCCGAGCTATTTGTTCACCCTGACCTGTGGGAAAGTGAGCGCGGCTAAACAAGGAAGCGTTAAAATTAGATACCTCATTTCAGTTGTGGGTAGGGTAAATATTGCGACTTCAGAGTTATGTTTGACTTACTTATAATTATCAGTCAGAGAGTGACTTATGATGCTGTGGGTTAAACTGATGTAAACTAACCATTTGGATTGGCATCTAGAGTATTTACAAATGGGGCTGTGAACTATGTGATCGCTTATGGTAGGTACCTCCTAGGTACCTATATAAAAAATAAATCTCAAGCTCATTCCAAACTACAAAATTGCTAATATCAGGATACTAACTATGTAGGGATCTGGCTTAAGGACTTTAAAATCGATGCACGTTGCATTTAAAATTGTGATTCGTTTCCTATTAGTGCTAGGACCTAATTATAATTACTACTTAATTGATTTTACACTCTAGAATTTTCAGATTTTCTAATAGTTTAAAGCTGCAACAAAGTTTGACAAATATTTCTTACGGCCATTATAGATCATGATTTTCGCCTTTATATTTGAAAGATAAGTTTTTTTACCTATTATCTTTTGTTGCAGAAAGAGGGAGTTGGTCAGTCGCACGCTTTCCGTAGCAAGTCATTCCGGAAACCACGACCGTGTCATTGGTGCCATCAGCCCGTTCAAAACCAAGGATCTTGCTGCAGAGGTACCTACAAAATATTATTTTTGATGATTTTCAGCGTACCATTTTCTACCATGAAATAGTCAGCAAATATTAATTTAAAACTGAGCCAAAACAATAGCGGTGCTATTAATAAAAATTTACTTATCCAAAGATCATCTGAGGTTACACCAAGACTTGTTAATACCAGCTTAATGTAAGCAACTCCATTTCTAATCCTCGTTTATTAATATTGAATTCGACTAGTCCAAACGTAAGCGTTGGACTAAATTTAATCCTGCGCTAGTCTACGTTTATTAATGAGACGGTAGGAGTATGAATCTTTGAATTTCTAAAGAAGACTTAGGAACAAAAAATAGGTCAACATTTCAAAGTGGGATCACTAGGTCAAGTGGGATATCATAATATGAAATGGCACATTAGTACCGCAACCCCTGATTTTTATAGGACTTTCACAGTCATTTACCTCATCATAGTAGTTTTTTAGGGTTCCGTACCTAAAGCGTAAAAACGGGACCCTATTACTATTGACTTCGCTGTCCGTCTGTCTGTCTGCCTGTCCGTCACACAGCTGTAGGTATCTGATGACCCGTGATAGCTAGACCGTTGAATTATTTTTTTAATTTAAAACTAAGTACTTTTAAATAATTTTATAAAACCAACGTAAGGAAGGATGTCTTTGAGTTTTATAGGATCTTAACTAAGTTATCTAGGTACGAATAAGCCAACTACTCGTAAACTATAAAATAAATAAAATATCAAGCTTTTTGGATCAGTTCCATTCGCTTTATGAATATCCAAAAGTTTCAGCTATAGACCTGAGGCAGTTTAGTACTTCAAGCTTATGAAATTGGATGAAAAGCCATCCTTGGACGTGTTTACTTAGATATTTCAAAGCCACAGTTTGTTTGATAGTTTGGTACTTTGTAAGTCTGAGCTCAAAAGCTTAACTTATAACTTAGTTGATAAGTTCTGCTCTATTCATACCAAAGCAGAGCGGAACGGGAAATTTTCATCATGCAACATTTTCAGTCCACTATTTTACTTCACTCCGCTATCCACATAGGTATTAAATATGTACATTTAAAGTTAGATTAGTTTTAAACTCTAGGTCGCCACCTAGTTTCTAAGACTTTTTTTTAATAAACTGTTGTCGTTGACAACGGCCGTAAACTAAATACTTATTAATAAATCATGAATTATAATACTATATTTGGTATATTTAAAAAAAAATAAGATCACTTTGTAATCTCCTAAAAACCGAGAGGCATCTAGTCAAATCAAATTTGCTCGATTAAATTACATAACATTGTTTTTCTTACGTTGACTTCTAACTTTGCTTCAGACATGCTTACATTCAGAGGTCATTGCCGGTAGGATAGTACCTACCTTGGTATTTATTGGCAAGACAATGTTAGATCGGCTTCATGTCACGTTCAAATAAACTATTGCATGACATGAACTCCAAATTCTGGCTAAGGATTTTACTGCAGTAATTTGCGGCAAATAACCTCACTTTGCGCTCGTTTATGAAATACAATTACGAAGTCTGATTTTAAATTATACAATATTTTTTATTGTTTCAGTGTGCAAATACGTCTGTCATCCAGCATGCGAAAGCAAGGTATGTTCTTTACTTACTTTAGGAAGTAAATTTTATAGAGCTTTCAACATTTTGATTGAAATGTCTTTATGTACCCAGAGGTAGCTGCTTATGTAAGTAGAAAGTAGTAAGTAGATATACCCATTTCAAAATTTTGATAGACAGGTTTAGTAGCGCCATCTGCTTTACAACTTCGTTACTACAAAAGATTAATCATTGTGGGCGCTGCGCATGCACAATCACGCATGGTCCCAACTTTTGATGTATAGAACAGCTGCTAGATGTCGCTTAAAACCAGTCTTGATCGGTCTGCTCTGCATTGCAGGTCGAGTGCAAAAAGAGCTGTACTGTACGGTACATGACTCTACCGAAAAATTAACAAGGCAGAGATATTTATCTGCCGTGGATGGTGGAATATATTATAGTCATTTGTACGAGTTTATAATGAGTTTTTTTTCGTTCTTTGAACTGCTTCGTAGAGTTCACTTAGAGGAATAAACATGAAAGATTCTGAATATTATTTCAGAGAGGTTGCTATCTGATACGCCGAGGTTTTTACTGAGATTTTTATGAGCTAAAATTAGAATTATTAACGAGATTATAACGGTAGAGCAGCCCTTGGTAGAGACAAAGTGCGCAAAAATAATTGTTATTCCTCTCGCGAACACTTCGTCTATTAGTTTACCCGCTGGATGATATCACTGGCAGTCGTGACTACGCCTCGGTACCTTGGACTTCTATTCACATACTCGTAGAAAGCGACAAGCCAGCGCTTACCTGCTACGCAGTGACTCCTGGCTCGCGTATCACAGAGAAAACAATAATAGGAATGCGTGCATTCACAAAAAACCTTTAACCTCAATTTTAGTTTTGTTACTCATGTCAACAAAATTAAGTACAATAAAATATGTATGGCTTAGATAAGTATGAATTACTTACTTCATAAAACTACACTGCGTCCATTATCGGTATCGCGCCGGGTGGCATCGGTGCAACTTCGTTTAAGCATACCAAATTCCGTTGTGGTACGACTTATCTAATACTTAGTCTTAGGTGTGGCGTTGCATCCAAAGTGCGATGAAGCAGAAAAAAAAACTGTTTTCTACGTTAAATCCGGCATGGACTTAGTCGGCTAACATATTCAGAAAATGGTTAATAGTCCAGTTCCTATTCCATGTTTGAGCAGTGAGCTGATGGCGATCAGCCGCCGGTCACGCTCCCATTGTTCTACCTCTTTCCGAAATTGGCCACTTTACACAAACAATAAGCACACCCATATAAGAATATTTCCTAACAAATTGGCTCTTTAAGGGTGCGTCGTACCGTCATGGGTGGAAAACTCTTCAAATATTTTCATTACCATTAATTTAGGGTCATCCGCAACCATGAATTTAAAAGAAGGGTCAAGTATCAATCTCGTTTTACTTGCTTTGCCTGTCCAGAATATTATGTTTACGGTACTTGTTCATACCCATATGTTATTGTTCAGTCATAGCTTGGTCGTTGGTGACAACGGCTGTCGATAAGTGCTCTTGACCTCTTTACTCTCATTACCTCCACTTCTTTATTCTTGAGTCACTTTATAAAACTTATCTAGATACTTGTTACGTAATAATAAGTACCTACATGTGGTACTACTTATTATGTAGCTTATGTAGCTTGCTGATTATTACTCGTAGAAACTAAACAAAACACATCTTTTATACGAAACTAGCTGACCCGTGCCCGCTTCGCTGTACGTAAGACATTTCTAATACCATCGTTGACTTTTTTGTAGACGTTTTTAAGGTGTACAATACTGTAGTACATTATTTTGATATATCTCGTGGGGTTCAGCCAGCATTTGCAATGTAAGCGCAATAAAATGTGTTTATTTACGACATCACATTAGAAACCTCTAAAATTATCAGTGTTTCTCTACTATATTATGCATGTATTATACATATAAACCTTCCTCTTGAATCATTCTATTTATTAAAAAAAACCGCATCAAAATCCGTTGTGTAGTTTTAAAGATATAAGCAAACATACATACAGACATACAGACGCGGGAAGCGGAAAGCGACTTTGCTTTATACTATGTAGTGATAGTGATTTATAGTTGTCAATTTCAATTAAGATCGTTGTCGACCATTTGACTTGAGGCGTTTCTCATTAGCAGTCCGACATGGATTGGATAAAGTCATTGGATTCATGTCTTTGGATAATTTACGATTTATTGTGGTCAAACAGCTTAATAATTTACTTGAACATTATAAGCAGGAAACGAACACACGCCTAGCAGCTAGTTTTATATTTGTTTGTCATAACTTAATTACCTTACATCTTTTATAATTAATTAATAAACCGAAATAAAAAAAAACATAATGTTTTTCTTATATTTTTCAACTTCAAATACAAAGGTTAGGTACATTCAAATAAAGGCAACCTTATTTGCTTCAGCCCTTTCCTTGTAAAAAAGGTAACAAAATTAAAAAAAAAAATGCTGTAAAAAGGTGTTTCTTCTCAACGACAGAAAGAAAACAATAAAATGTTTTAATCACCTTCTAAACTCCAAAGTTGTGTGTAATGGTCCTACTGAAATGGTTATTTCTCGCTTTTCTCAAGTTTGTTATTAATGCCGCCCTAGATCCAGCCTCGGCGAAGATTAAGCGTGAATTAAACAATCTCACGGCCGCGTTAATTATATCTTTAAGCCGTGAATAACCCTAGTTTAATTTAGAACCATCTTGCACGTAATTTTCCAGTTTCATTAAGAGGTTCTGCTCCAAATCAGGGCCAGGTAATGTATCTTTCTCTTTACAACAAAAACTTATACATACTTATCAAAGACTTCGGTTCTTTTATAAAGAACAATGTTTTTTGGGGACATTATTTATGACATTATGATTCACTTTCAAAACTTTCGTGAGTTGTACTACACATTATTACAACAACGGGAAATTACTCACGTAAATGATAAATTGTCAATGAGGACACCGACAATGTTTCGATTCATCTAGAGAATCTTCTTCAGGGTGAGTGGACCATAACGCGCGCGCTACCCTGCTCGCATTGCCGTCTCGCACATTATTTAATTTGTCAAAAGACATTTAGATCAGAAGGAACAACGATCCATATATAGGTAAATGTTAACCCTATGCTTTTATATTTTATTGAATGACAGATCCCCTCTCATCTATTCGTATGTACTTAGTAAGAGTAAGAGCTTACTTAAAACTTAATTTTAATTCGCAACGGGTATGATACATTTTTTTTAAATACACTCTCTGATCTCCAGGCGTTTAAGACCTTGAATATGTGTAAAGAGGGTAGTCAGAGACATGTCCATACATTACATATGGCGCATGCCCACATTTTGCAGTAATAAGCATTCCATACGTGACGGGTTGCGAACCCATCACAGCTTATAATAATACTTCGTATAAATATTTAGGTAGTTTGGTATTGTGCTTTGAGTTTCAAAATGCCGTCGTTTCCTCGTGGAACTGTTAATCTGCATTGCTAATGGAACATCCGTTTGCTGATGTCACCTTATATTTACTTTGGTAAGTGAGTACATTGTTTTTTGGTGTTTGGTGAAATTTACATGTGTGGGTACACCACCTGCCTATGTGTATGTACCTACTGCAACTTTTTGTTTCTTGAGTGCTAAGTGAAATAAATATTTTTATTTTACATTTGAATACATATAGTAACCCACCACTCACCAACTGGTATGCAAGTACCGGTAAGTAGTTATTCTGTTCTACCTTGGCATTAGAAATATAATAAAAAAAATAAGGTCTTGCAATGAATTAGTCATAGGTACCTAATTGGCTCAACAACATCAAAATACACCTATATTACGTATACGACTTGGAACATGGCCATAAACTTTTTATTACTTAGACTTATCTCCGTTTTAACTCCTAACGGGACCTGCTATCAGTCATGAATTGAGTGACCAGCACAATCGTCGTATCTCAGTGGTGAAATTGTGAATTGGTTATAATAAGTGACAGTAAAAACAAAAACATTGATGTGAGTGTTACACTTACATTTCATGTTGCAATTATCGAATTTGTCTACAATAAATAAGGTTTTTTCGATATAGCTCTATAAATAAAGGAGAAATCATAAGAAAAGGCTGTTTTTAGGGACCATGCAGCTGCCGTAGCACTAGGTACGTCCGTTTGTCTGGGTGCGAACCGATTTCGACTTTAAATACAACGAAATTTTAATTTTGAAAACCGGTAGCGTCTTAATGTAAAAATAACCGAATATGTGCTCAAATAAAAATTAACTGGAATGATCGTATCGGCCACAATCTGCAATATTTTACCATTTATTTCTATCATGTTTGTTTTTTGCTCTTTAGCGTGTTTCGTCCGACACACGTCGGAATGATTTGACTCGCGATACATTTTAATGAAACGGAGGAAGATAAAACGCGTATAAATGTTTTTGTTTTCTTACGATATTTATTATGACCTTCCTTCATACAAAATATAAACCTACTCCGGTGAAGCACTCAGCTTGTTAGCAATTTGAATTTACTTATGTTATAAAGACCGTGTAAAAATCTATAGTTTTGTTAGCAATTGTCAAACTATTGGTAGAAGCTTGTCAGTAACTATCACAAACGCCTACATAGATGATACCTCCCGTAAATCGTTCTATCATTTAGATAATTGTGATAGATGATGTTTATTGATAATACTTATTTTATTTGAATCAGAAACTATAACAAATGACACAATAGGTAATTAGGTCATTTGTGTTCCACTTCAATTTTTGAAAAATGTTTCAATTCAATTCTTTTTCCATGGCTGCTGTGACTGAAAAATGTTTGAGAATCACTGGAATTACACTTTGACATTGACTTTTCTTGACACTAAGTGAGAGCAGGTCATTTATTTTAATGTGTTCGGTTAATTAGCCTTATACCGTAGCCGTATAGGTGCTAAAGGTTTCTTAGTGGATTTAAAAAGTTTACGAATAATAAGATTCAGGTTTTTTTGCATGAACTCAAAATTAAGATTGAGACAAGATCAGAGGAGGATTAGGGTCAAACACTTTAATTAGAGCGTTAAAGATTAAATATTGATCATGCACCTACTTACCAAAGTCCTTTTTTTAAAATGTACCTACCTAGTAAAAATGATCAAAATTTACCTACTCGAGAATTTCTGCTTCTTTAACAAAATGTAGCCACGCAAAAATGTTGCAAGTTTACCAAAACGTCTTGTTCGTAGATGCTTCGTACAAACGTAGGTACGATATTATTATTTCAGGCCCCAACCGTTATTTCGCAGCTACTTCGTGTAGCAATGACGTCATCTTACTCATTGAACCATTTGTGCAAACAAACGCTTATCCAGACACTCAATAACTCTCTGCAGACAATCGCCAGTAGCTGTAAGCTGTAACTCTAGTTTACCTATGTGGGCCAGCATAGTTACCCAGATAACGCACAGCGCGTCTAATGGTGAAATTGTTTTGATTGAGATACATGGCCCTTCCGACGCCGAACACGATTGCTTTGAGTCTTGACCAAGCCCACTTATAAAACTCGGCTCCTTTACAATAATGTCGTCTTATAATGAAATGCTGTCTGCCGAAACTGCGTGAGTGAAACGTGGTAGGTACGCGGGCGCAGCACGCAAATGGAGTCAGCACCGGTTAGCCAAATGATTTCAAGAAATATTAATATCCACGTAAAGGTAAACCAATCGAATAGTATTAGTAAAGTTTTTGATTTTGCTTTAGAATTAGATCTCTATCTAGTAGAGACATTACATCATTCCAGCAAGTAACTAATAAGTACCTACCTGGTACTGTTTTCGAAAGTATAAATAACAATCACAACGAATCAAGAATCGTTTAATCGATTCCGAGGTAAGCATCATTAAAAAGCTTTAGTTTCTTACCGCACGAATAGTCGAGGTCGCCGCGCAACATCGCCAAGTTCATTGATGGTACGGGGATGGTAATGCGCGTACGTGGAAGTATTGTATCATTGCGGATGAGATCGTCCCCTAATGGGTGGAACTGTGGAAGGTCCAGCGGGCGCGGACCTGACTCAGGTGCAACGCTCGCAGTCCGCGCGCTAACTTGCCTAACCACAGTAAAGCCGCGCGCGCCGGCGAATCCACGCGCACGCGAATAACACTTTCACGATACGCAATCTTAAATTCCCTACGAATCAAATTAAATCTGCAGTAACTATAAATAGCTTCGCCAGTGGCCCACCTCGCTCGGCTAACACGTTAAATCTGTGCAAATATTGAACCATACCATTTCATCCAAATAAGGACTCTCGCTGGCAGAACGTACACGGTGATTATAAATAACGCTTGTTAGATAAGAAAACTGTACAGGGTGACAAATTCCTTACCAAATCTGATTAGGTAGGTGCCTACTTATCTAAAAAGATTGCTGAAGTAGATCAAATCAAATAACACCTAATAAATGCCGCATAAAATACTCTTCACAATAGTATTCCTTAAGTTGATCATATTATTTTTTTGTTTATGCACGAGACACCGCCATTTTTGAGCACATTTCTACTCTTTATCATAATTAAGTAGCCATATAAGATCGCGGTTGAACATAGACAACATGCTAGTAAACAAGAAGTCAGGAAATTGAAAACGCCGGGTTGGCCTGATCGCGACCTGCTGTGACATTGCTTCAGCCACTACCGGTTCTATTGTTGTGGTTTACTTTGATTTACGTCCTCTCTCGATTCCAATGTGATTCCAACAGCCTTTTCGATTAGCTGGGACTTTATCGGAGCTATTATGCTCTGTGATTTATAGTGCATGCAATCATAGAGCAAGGACGCAATGGCGGGTTGGCATACTCGCCGGTAAATATGAATAATATTCATCTACTAGCTAATTATATGGTTCGTAACTGTTGTAACTAGTAGGTAGCTGTGGCTACTATTGCTTGAGTATAAAAACAGTCAAACTATCATACCTACTTTTATTAGAACAATAAAAAAGGATTTTTTGTCTAACTTTAGTGTTAATATAGATAAACAACCCGGAAAAATTAGCATCAGATTAGCCATAATGTTTAGTGGAACCTCCAAAATACACGTTCAAGGTGAAACAGCTTATCGTATAAAACGTCTATCCAAATTTGAGTCGATTGTGAATGATAACATTGTTGTATTTCAGTATTACCGATAAACAAGTATTACTTGAGTCACGTATGTCATTACTCAATGCGCAGTGTTATGGGTTGTACTGTGTATAACCGTTATTTGAAATAATCCAGTTAAGTATCACTTTCTTTGCATCAAAGCTAAAATCTTTTCATGTTTAAATAGTGTCGTATGCGGAGATTATCTTCTTCAGATTACTAAAGCTAATAAGTGTATGTTAATGGCTGTTAAATGAAGTAGAAAGCTAAGTGAATGTCAGTGGAAATGTAGAAGAGTGAACGAGAATCTTACCACTTAGAACATTGGAACTTAAGTGATCAATTTGTAAACTTTGCGTGGTTTAGCGGAATGCATCACAGTTCGTACCAGACGCATCGCATGGACAGTAGCAGCACTTCCACTTCGTCGGGAAGCTCGGATCTCCGGGTAAATATAACTTTATAGAAGGTTTTCGACGACACATAACAATTTTGACATCTTTCCGAAAACTGGCATAGTCATCACATAAGTGTAATCTATCATGTTTACTGTCATCTCCCGTTCTGTAATGTATCTGTTCTTATCCCACCTATGTGGGATCGGTGCAAGTTTCCTTCCTCCTTTCTCCTCTATTGTTTTATGTGTATTTTGTAAATATTGTGTAATTTGTAATTAGTAATTTCACTTTGTAATTTTATATGGAAGAACCCTACTAATCGTTTTCGGTCTCATAGAAAACTAAAGTTGTAAGGCTTTACGGATCGTCATTGAAATGAACTTGGCTAAAAATGCATCTTCTTCGAGGTTATCGGAACAGTGACGTCGGCGTATTGAAAAAACATTTATGTAAGTATATTTTCTTTGAAAGTATGTCGGGTGGAATATTAACCTATATTCGGTATCGAGGCGTGTGGCTGATCACGACTCCTCGGGTCAAAGATGCCGAGACAATGATACGGCGGAAGTCTCATACGTTAAGTACCTACACCTACTGCAATTTCTCTGCTTTCCCAAAGGACCGCAGGTTTTATTTACATTATGATTTCAACGGCAGATGCTGCTAACCACCTGAAATGCATTGTTCGAAATACTGTTTGTTATTCGAAATGCCTAGATATGTAGAGAACAATTTATTTCATATCTTCCTACTCACAATAAGTTTGAGTAAGTATGATTCCTAGTTTGGAATGCATTCACGTTTACTCAGCACTCGGAAGCGCTCAGGCGTCGTAATTTGAGGTTTAGCATGCAGGGTTGTTGAGAATCTTAAGATGTGTTTCTGCTCTATATTCACTTTTGATATGAACGTAGAGTTTAGTATTTTATTTATGTTATGTTAAAAATAGTCTATAACCATCAAATAGTCGATCGTTTTCCAGACACAATAGTATCGACGGGATATATATATGTCGTCGTTGCACAATGGGTACTGAAACGAAAGGCATCTTATTACTTTTCTGTTGTGAATTTAGATTTATGTGACTGCAAATCAGCTTTTGAAAATCTAGATGCATTTGTTTTGTAAAGTATTCCCTTCCTTTATTTCCATATTTCATTTATATTCTTGTTGGCTAGCAAAGGAATTCACCGAACAAATAAAATAGCAAGAGCTCCAGTGCTTCGGCTCGCCTTTGATAAACGCGGGTCATACTCGCATGCATGACATTGACATATAGGTATAGGGTGTCCTAGAACATGGAAGTATATCATCCCAGAATGGAATACGTAAGCTTAGGATACTTTCCTAAAGAAAGTTTATTGAAGCTGTATTGTACGGGAAACAAGTTCAATTTCCGATAGTAGTTAGAGCAAAATATATTTTCTATTTTTAATTCCGGGACACCCTGAACGTTGCAGTTATTTATTTCTCAGACAGAACTCGGTTGAAGAAAGCTACACGACGACTGCTTGCAGTTAATAATGTATGTACCAATGCGTAGACCGAGAATGCAAGTAGGTACATTATTAATATTTTATCGCATGAGATTATTTCATTGGTCTAATAGTCCGATAAATCAATACAACCTTGAAAATATACCAAATTTATTTGCAACATTCACTGATTATGCATTGTAGACGTTGTAGTTTTCTATAGTGTCTATGAACACACTGAATATACATGAGATATGATTCAGACAAACACTATGCCGGGCAAGACGCCCGAGGGTGGCCTCGGCCGGTGCAGTACCCCGACGCTAAAACACCCATTATATCTCTCTTTACTGCTGCACTAATAATCGGTTTAAGTAACGATTTGTATGAATAATTACCAGCTTTCGAAATAACCAGTATCACCATAAATCTGTATTTGCCTTCGATGGTAACAACGAGAATACCTCACCCTAAGTGCATCGAAATAATAACCCTGCGCCTAGTTTGGAATTAATAATACATTATTAATACGATGATAAGTAAATTTATGGTTTTAAAAAGATGTAATAATCACTGTCCTTAAATGGGTTGTGAATACTTATTATATTGGGTTCAGAGTCTACACTTGCAACGAACGACAATAATCAACAACGACGAGAAAAAGAAGAACTTGTTATAGATATGTGGGTAGTTTAAATTCAAACAACACTGTGTATAGAAGACCTTAGAATAGAAAGAGGATACAGTAATTGCTCCAGTGCCCGTTGCGGAGATTATTATCTCCTTCAATTGTTAGGATCCTGGTACATATCTTTGCAATTTTATATTTGTCTTAGCTACTGTAGGTTTAATTTAGCAGATCATCTCTGAATCATATAAACGACTAAGAAAGTAGAATGCAAAATAATTGAAAACACAACTTACTTTCAAAAATGTGCACCCCACAGGAAACATCAGTTGTTGAATACTAATTTGCTAATCTGGTGCTCCATCAACTCTCGTCTGCTCAATCACAGCTCGTTCTGCCCAAATTGAAACTGACGTGTAAACTACTTGGAAAGTCAACAGCTGGGAATATTCGAGACGCTTCCTCTCTCTGTAGTTTTATCCTCCTTTAGAAGTTGTGATAAATTCATGCGAAATAATGCAAACTTTTTAACCAGAAATAAAAATTTATGAAATGTCGTCAAAGTCTAATAAAGCTACTCTTTGTTTTAGTTAAACATGAAAGTCAGCCGAACCAAATGGAATGATGTACAGCAGCATGTATAGTTCGTAGCGTAATAAACGTTTTTAATTTGGATACCGCGTGAAGCCTCGGACAGAAGTTTGTAACCAATTTTACTTTTTCTTGACTTAGATTTACGAGTAATATTTTCTTGTTTGGTAATTGTTCCGAAAAAAGCGAAATCTTGAAAAATTACCGAGTTCACTCACAAACTCGCTTAGTTTGCTGGCTAAGTAGGTAAGCTATTCGTGAAAAGTTTTGACTCCTTAACAATTTATAAGTCCTGGAATAAAGAAAACCTTATGCTCATTTTCTAGAAAAATAGCAGTCATTTTGTTAAGCCAGTCACTTTTATTACTTCCTTGTGTTGTAATCGTAGCTATGATAAGCATTTGCCTATTTGCGTAGTCTGGCGAGATTGATTGACGTGCTTGGGGAATGTGGTTGTGAGATGGACGTACTCAGTGTGGTTCTCGGTAGTTATGTCCACGGGCAAACTGCGATTGATAACTGTAGATACCCCGATGGTCAATCTGGCCATGTTTCTCATAGATACAAAGCGGAGAGTTAAAAGTTCGAGTTTAAATCTAATTGACGCAGAAAATAAAGGATGTCGTTTGTATACCCGATCCTAAGACTAAAACTTAGAGTAAGGCATCGAAGTGGAGAATTTTTGAGCTAGATTTCCTTTCCCCAGCTGAACCTTAAGTCCACTTCTGTGAGTTTACGTAACGGATACCGTAAGGCTCCTTCGACGGTAAAGCTCGCTGGAACCGATGACTGATAGCACCCGTTTCTCGGCAAACCCGTTAAATTGCTGGATTTACGTATGAACGCCAGGAGAATTGTATAAATGGGCTTTTCGAGTCTGGGTAGATACTCGTAGGAAAACAAACTTGAATGATACAGAATGTACTGTTCAATTTTAGTTTTATGATAATCTACAAACTATCACATTTTAACACCATTTTTAAAGTAGAGGTAATTACGTGATAAAGACCAGTGTAAAAATTTATAGTTATTTCTTGATCTGCACACTTGAAAAATGATGGTGAGTTGAATCCCAAAACATATTTTCCATTCGCTATTTCTGGATTTACCGTTATTCCAAACAAAGCAATATCACAATATTTATTGGCTTGCATACAAATATAATCTCTACATTTATTTCCCCATGAATATAAAGATTTGGGCGATATATTTTCCTTATCTCGGCGATAATAAAGAGCTCATAGCGTGGTATACGTCCTACCTTCCGTGTGTCGATACTTTATACGTCACCCAGTTTCAGAGGACATTGCTCCAGCCCTCGGAGATTAACTGCGACATGAAGCGCTCGTGACACAAAGCTCATATTGCTAGTTCTTGTTCATCTCGTAGCCTCCATGCATCTATAATGAGATCTATAATCAGCTCCATGTAATTCTGAGCCTGAACCTCATGGCAGGTGCGATTACATTGGCTATGAGAAGTTTAGATTAAGTGCTAGTTGATAAAATGCAGATGTTACTACAAAAGTACGCAACTACATTATTTATTTATATAACTGCCATTTGGATTTTATTATGCGCACATTCCAAAAAATAATGTTGTTTCTATTGTATTTATTTATCATGATATTAGGTTGTAATTGTAAGTGATAATGCAAGTTGTACATTTAATTTTGAGTCAAGATATTTTGCCAGCGGCAATAGAAGTTAATGATGTCTGGAGTCATTTCATGTACATAAATAGACACCTAGGTACGAGTAAGTCTCAATACTTACGAATAGGTAGGTACTGAAATAAATGTTTGTAAAGGGACATATGCCCATTATAATTGAACCTTAGTAGCTGTTAGGCTTTAAACATAAAAAATCCTTATCCCATTGTCCCATGTCCAGCGGCCAAATTTGTTCAGGCTTAGCCCCAAAACTTGGTCACATTTTAAAAGCAGTTTTCAATAGCATCCAGATCTCGTCTCGGTTTACATAAAATACTCTTTTATTTACTTATCTTATCGGATTTCGTAGTAGGTATGGGCAACGATTCATGCTAAGGAGGCATGGAATGGAGAGGCAACAATGCAAGGTCGTCTCGGTTATTTGCGATTTCGAAGACGTGAGACCAGCTAAATTTGCGATAAAAAATCGCATGTTATAAAGTACTCGTGTAAGAGAAAGTTGCGCCGACATACGCGACAATCCGCGACATATTTGAGATAAAACCGAGTGAGACGTCTGTTTATTTATATCCTGCGGTATTCGTTGATTGTGTTAGTTTGTTTGCATAATTGCGGTGACTGACGCGGCGTCGTGTTTATGGACGTCTGCAGCAAACGCTTGCATTGTTAGAATTTTTACTCTCTCTGAACTGTGTTCATTGAAATTAAAAGAATATCTACTTACCTTAAAATAAAATACCGTGTAGTTAGAAATACCATAGCTATTTCGTTCTATATTCTGTATTTTAGGTCTGTTAGTAAAATAGTTGTTGCAATAAAGTCGAGAAACGTTTGCTGTCATCAGATTTATTGATTGTCTTAACGTTCGTATAATAAACAATGGTTTCACAAACTCGTCGGTACCTATTTAGTAAATATGTTTGCTTTGAAAGCTGTCGTGGGCTGTATAATTGCACAAAAATTGGTGTCCAATTTCGTAGGTACCTATATAGTATAGGGACTTCGTAATATAATTATTTCAAGCTATTGTTGGTTGAATTTGCTTTGGCAGCATAATTAAATTACAGCGAAAGCTTTCACTGGCTCATTATCTTTACAGACTGTGTTACGATACGAGTCCCACTGGAATTAATGGTAAATAACAGCATTGCGTGTAGTTGTTACCCACTAGACACTACCGATCTTTATTGGTATAATATTAATAGTAATTGAACGAATCCTTTCTTGTTATTTTCTAATTAAAAATAAGAGCTAGATTTATTCGGGGGCACTTTAACCCACTTTCTTATGTTTTTTTCAACATTAATTTAAATCAGAAGCGATCACTCCCTGACCTCGTAAACAAAAGCGAGACCTTCCTTCCTTTATCTATTCTCGTAGTCATGTCTCGTAATTACACAAGTAGGTACTTGTGCGGAACATCAATCGACACCGAATGACCCGGAACTTGCACTCAATCATTGGGTCCGGAGACTGGAGCACGAGCAAACGTACTTATCAAATAAATACTTATTTAACTTGGGTTTTATAATATTATAAAGCTTTTTAATATCATAGTCCGACTATCCACCCCATAATATTCTACATTTATACGACACATTTTCCTGGTCTTCCGATTCTCCATTGAATCGTCAAAGTACGACGCCGTTTCTCAAGATGCTTTAATTTACAAATCAGAATCGCATGCCGACTGTTCGTTTTACTAACCATCCTATGACTTGCGATTTTTTTCTTAAGCCGTTCGCCAATAAGCATTTACAGTCTTTGAACTTTATTTATATGGATACAAAGCTCAAAAATATAGAGCAATATATTTAAGAATACTTTGAAGGTTAAATTTTGATTTGAACACGATATCATCTGAAAAAGTGATAAGTTAGTAATCGATTTCTTGTTAGCAACGTTTTGAATTTTCGTTCGGGTTTTTACTGGTTCACAATCGTGGCGAATTCTTTCAAACTAATAATGATAGGAATTCCCTAGGTCTAGGTCTGTGAGATTTTTGAACTTCCTTGTAATATAAACGATTTAAAAAAGTTAAAGTAGGTACCTACTTGCTTAAATTTTCTAGAATTTCCTACGGTCTGGTAGATACCTAATTGCCTAATTATAATTAGATCACAATACTAAAAATACCTAAGTAACCCAGCATACGCGTGCGCCTATTGTTTTCTGAATGTTGTTGTTCTATGAAGCTAATAGTATATCTGCAGCCATTCATTGTGATCTCACAGTCATTGAAATCGTTAAACAGTCCACGCCGTCATCAAAATGTCTGGCAAAGCAGTTGCATTATTTAGTTATGACGCGATGCCTATTTGACCTAAATCTTGTTGGTTGTCTTTCTACACTCATACAGTCTACCAAACCTTATAATACATATAACTCCTATAAAGTGGATATGCACGTTACTGATCATACGATAAAAAGGCTTAGTTTTTACCCCATATATATTTTATACCTACTTTATCTACCATCAGTTTACATACATACATATATCAGGTAAAAATAAGCCTTTTTATTAGATCGAATCTGGATCTACCTAACTATAACTGCGTCAGGTAATCCTTTTACTCACTTAAGGACACGTTGTATTACCTGGGATACTTTTAGATGGAGTAAGTTTGCCAAAGGTATACTTGGGTACTACTTTTTTAGCATTGTCGGTCTTAACCTAGAATTCTATAAGAAGTACCTAACATTGAGAGGAAACGGAGAAAAGTAAACATAACTGTAACGAAATGACAATGGAATTGCATACGTCCAGTCCATTAAATTTGTTAAGAAATGTTCCCATAAGAAAAATTACGCCTCTATTTAAAAAATATGAGGTTTTTAGTTAATGGCCCTTGACTAATAGGGCTTACAACGGTTCTGAATGTTGTGTCTGTAATTCTGTATGGACCAGGGCTATCACCCACCAAAGTAGAGCAGAGATGCGTAGAAACAAACAATTTAATCGGTTTTAAATTGACATACATTTTCAACGCGCGATGCAATTAATTGATATCATTTATCTCTTCATTTTTAAGGTGATGAGCCTAATGGATAAGCTTCTAACCATATAGTTAGTACTTACATTAATAAATATCTATATAACACGACATAAAGATCGTAAGTATTATACTTCTTTCTATTTATTGTTTTTGATGATAAATAATGTATGAAAACATCAATGTATTGGTGATCATGAGTCTTTAAGATATGATTGTGAATGTTCGAAAGCCGCAAATCGGCATTTCATTTTATATTATACCTCAATTTGTAGAGACAGCAATATCATCTTGGGGAATTGAGATTGAGACATACCCACCCGTCAGTTATTGGAAGAAAACAACGTAAACTTCCAATTTAAATATCATGTATTTCCGTTTAAATTATACCCACTGTAAAGGAGGTTGGGCAAAGTGTACGTGGGGATTGTCAAAATAATGTGAAAAGGATGTAGGAATGAGATAAACATCAAAACCTAGTAGAAAGTGTAATGACTAATACAATAGGTACCTTAAGAAGTAGATATTTAAAAGTACTCACCTTAACTCGTCTAGTGTTGTTTTATTGTAAAAAGATATTATGGCAGAAAATCTAATTTATAAAATTATCGTGACACCGTGTTTGTAACCAAACTCCTCAAAAACGGCATGATAATTCAGTAGGTCTAAGGATTGGTCGTTGGGTATTTTTTATACCCCTAAATGATAAGGTGGGCGTAAAGTTCGGGAATAACTGAAAGTGCTTTTTTCTGTGGGATTATTGAAATTTGACAGGACAAAGCCTGTTGGTACAGATAGTATTCTTAAAATATTTTATTAGTTTTGGATTCGGAAAGTTCAATTTATCATGAGCCAAGGTCGCCCTGTCTCCTTTTTCTCGCAGGTCGATGCCATCTACAGGATATTCTGCAATATCGTAAGAAAAACATGATGATTCAAATTACAATGATTTAGGTAACTACCTTGGACACGGTTTTTTTACACAAACTTTTTTTACGTTGTAGTTTTGATTAAAGCTTTTACGTACACAATCGGCTTAGCTCCCCTACTGCTAAGCAATCGGTTAGTAGGATCAGAAATACCTATTTTTTGTGGAGATAGCTCCAAGTGGCTCCGTAAAGCGAAGCCGTAGGTTACGTAGCTGTTACTAAGCTACAAATAGTGACTTTTACTTCTGTTTGTCGACAACATCGCAGTTTTCAAATTATACTAGCGTGCTCTCCCTAAGTAGGAGTTACCAAAGTATTTTGACTTTGTTCGCGTGACTTTATCTAGATAACGCTACTACATAAGAGAGTACAAAGTAGGTAATTACGTTTTAAAAATTATTACTCGTCATTTTGATACGATGTCAGCAGCAATTCTAAATTGCCGCATACATTTACGATTTGACATTGCTTTGATGCAAGCAGTTCGTCATAAAATATCACCATGATTTTATAAGCAGTTGCTAAATCCTGTCGTTGGCAACAAAATTTCACCATCTCGTTCCGCTGACTAACAAATCTCTGTCTCACTGATAAATATTTGTGCAAGATTTCATAATTACCATGGAAGAAAGAACCGTCCGAAAACCTAACCCATGTTTACATTAACCACCCGTTTATTTGTTGGTAAACAATGGCCTAAGAACGAATTCCCATAATTATTTACGAGATGCAAAGTGCTGCGTGTTTCAAAACTGTTTTGTCAGAAGAGTTGCCTTTTGAATGAGGACCACCGCGCGCGTAATTAATATTATCGAGCCACAGGGTAGAGATATAAAAGCTGGTAAAATTACCATTATGATAGGCCATCAACACCACACCTCCACAGCGTGAACTCCTGAGCAAACCCGAGAAGACGCGAGAAGCGTGAGTGAGCATAGTCAAAAAAGTGCCCTTGAAGCTCGCTTTTTCGTTCTGTAGATTTGAAGGGAAATGTGGATGGGCTAGTACTAAGGAGCACGTTGAACACAGTGGCACCGGTTACAAACGTATCATGGCAAAAGCAGAAAAAAAACCACTTGACATACCTACACTTAGGTACACAGTCGAATTCCCTGTGTCGTGGCCTAAGTACCTATTTGCAAAAATGTGGATCGAACCAGCGCTTCACAATCGCCCGTCACGGCATGCGGCATCGAGGTCGTTAAGATGTTAGAAGAGAAGACGTTACACACTGCTTTGGACCAAACGTATCTATTATATTTTATGCATAATCTATTCTGTGCTTTTTCTGTGGCAGAGCTTACAAATTACAGCAACACTACATATACTCGTACCTTTCTACCCAAAGGAATTATAAGTTACTTATATTCGAAATTATACACCGGTCAAGCTGTCCCAACGTGATTGACTTAATTTGAATACGTTATGTCGAATAAAGGGTTCCTTACTTTAAAACATTATTTAAACAGGCCCGTGCCTTAAGGCATTTTTTCACAATTATACTTGAAAGATCTCAGAACGGAATCTTAAAACGGCGTTTTTGACCATCCTAATAAACCATCCATGAGGTGTAGAAATTCGTGAAGATGGAATAGAAATACAATTCCTTTATACAATTTACGCATTTACAGACTGACATTTATTCGTACTATTTTGAGAAAATGCGTCCCATCTGCGGTCTCGCGAAGCTCACGGCATTCACGGCACCAATAAGGTGCATATCTTATTAGGGCACAAATTTGGGCAAATAGTCGTGTTACGAAACAATGTCCGTCTGGGGTCGATCAGCTCACGTAAATAGGGTCGATCGCATCTCCTTTGGGATAGGGAGTGCCGTTTTTTACAGCACTGCGGCACGTGAAGTGCTCTAATAGATATTTGGGTTAACCAGTATCTAATTTTTTTATTCACTTTTTAAATGGAACGTCTTAGAAACACAATCACACTTTTTGTTCTTAGATAATTTAAAATTTATTATAACGCAAGAACGTAAACAATACACCAATTAGACGTGACGTATAACCACGAGATAATAAGAGAACAAAACCTCATTAGGTAGATGGATGAAATATATTCAGCTCCCGGTGACTGATGTCCAGCATTTGTTAGCTCCTGACGCACGGACTCTACGCGCTATTTGCCTCAAAATCAGGGCTGGATTTAGGGTAAATAAATTAGTAGGTAGATACATTGAGTAGCTTATAAACTTATAGACGCAAGCAAAACATACCGTTTCCAAATGAATTAATAGCAATGTTAGAAATGCTTTCTAAGTAAAACTTATTCAACCTTTTATGTTTCGCTGGGATGTCTGAAGACAACTTTCATTAAGAGTAGTAAATGTTCATTGAAATTGCAAGTTATTTATAAATAACTAGCCGACCCGTGACAGACGTTGTCCTGTCAAATTTCATTAATCGAATGAAAAAGACAGATTTTTTTTAGGCTGCGATGTCAGATTTGTTGCACACCAGCGCCATCTATACAGAAATCATCCCTTTTGCGTTTTTTTATCGTTTTGGGAATGTTTTTCATTTTTTAAAGTAGTCTATTATTTATTCGGGCATTATATCTACATCTACAGAAAATTTCAACTTAATCCGTTTTGCCGTTTAGGCCTGATTGAGGAACAAACATACATACAAACTCACAAACTTTCGCATTTATAATATTATTAGGATAGAGCATAATTACCATTACTGTTTAGTAACCTGAGAATTACTCTTTTTAAGCACATAGGTACATTTTTGTACCAATCGTTTTTGGAGTGTTGGCCATTATTGACCTCTATTTAAACTTTTCGTCTCCCTACAAATCCTAGCAAAGTCCGACACCGCATGTGATGAATTCCCGAAGCTAATGGAAAGTAATGGATGATGGGCTTGCCGCGGCTCGGAAAGGCAGGAAATTAGCCTTATCGGCTAGAAAGCCACGAGCTATTTTGAAGCCCGGAAGCTTTTAATGCTGCTTCGTCTATCTTTTTTACAATTTACTTGATGTTCAAGTTTTCCAACAAAATTTAAACACATTTGAATTAGCAAAAGGGTTATGATACAAATGTTTAACGGTTGTCATTAGATTCAATATGGTGCCCATATGCTTTTTATGATATGACATAAAATATAAAGTGCGCAGTAAAGTTGACTGAAACTGTAGGAAGCTTTATCAACACTTATAGCGAATCAAAATAACAAGATTTATGAAATAACCAAACTAAGTTAGCTAAATCTAGAGCACTTCTTAAATGCCAAGATTTGAAGTTCTTTTCTTTTTTGTTTTCTAAACCTCAAATATAATATACTAGCGACCCGCCCCGGCTTCGCACGGGTAGCATGTTATTATACATATAAACCTTCCTCCTGAATCACTCTATCTATTAAAAAAAACCGCATCAAAATCCGTTGTGTAGTTTTAAAGATATAAGCAAACATACATACAGACATACAGACGCGGGAAGCGGAGAGCGACTTTGCTTTATACTATGTAGTGAAGACAACATTATTATGGTCTTGTAATGATTACACAATTTGGTTCTTATGTGTCAACTGTAGGTACGATCGCTTAAAATCTCGTATAAGTATTCTGTCATCACATAAGAATATTGTGATGTCAGTTTACTGGTAATTTGGGTTGTAGTTTCTTTGACGTCTTTACCCGAGAGGCTGTTTTCATCGCTCACTTATTATATAATATTGTGTCGTGTCGTGAGTCGTGAGATTCTTATGACGTGCTTTTACGGAAACAATTAGGCCTACCTATATTGGTAATTGTTTTGTAGGTAGATACATCAATTATTCGTATTTGCGTGTGGTCACAGCACAAATAATAATACAAGTGTAGTTTAAAAATCGTGTTTGATAAAGCCAGCGTTCCCATCTAAGTATACTATATCTATACTAATATTATAAAGAGGAAAGATTTGATTGTTTGTTTGTTTGTTTGCATCGAATAGGCTCCGAAACTACTGGACCGATTTCAAACATTCTTTTACCATTAGAATCCTGCATTATCCCTGATGAACATAGGCTATAGAATATTTTCAAAAACGTTAGGGATCCGTATGAAAACTTCGATAATAAAACACAAAATGTGAAAAAAAAAAAAAAAAAAAATCGTATATCGTGTTTGCTGCGTAAATTATTGACAATAGAGCAAAGTGATGTAAAACAATTTTATAGGAAACATCAATATCTACAAAAAAGTTCATAATACTATAAGTCTAACTATTAGGGATACCTATTAAAACTTCGATAATGTCACCCAAGGTGTAAAAAATTACCCATAAAATCATTATTACAACTCGTGCGACGCCCCGGGACGGACTGCTAGTATTTTATATTTCGTATAACAGATGCGTCTGTTATAGCATAGTCATATATTAACACTTATGAATTTTAACTACAGGGTGCAAGGAGGTCACTTGTCTTAGAATGTCACATTGTACCGTTTAACTGAAACGTGATTTTCCATATTCATAAATATACATTTCACTTTAGAGAATGTGTTCTTTGCATAATAATACATAGGAACCAACGTAAGGTACGAGTTCTAAAGCACCTGCGAATATCATAATTTATTCTGAATACGTCTTCAGAACTCTCTCGCTGACTTCAAGAGGAAGCATTGTAAACTATGAATCGCGATTAAAACCTAGTATAGTATATTCAATGTAAAAATACAGGGCACGTTTTAATACCAATTTTAAACAAATCGATTCATTAACATTTTCTTTTTTCCTATATTAGCAATTCAATCGGGAAGAAATCGCCAACCCTGGACAAAATTGAGTTTCGTACCGTTCCTTAGAAAAAAATATATCTCAATACATTTTGGACATTTAAACTGTTTACAGGCACAGTTCTTTATAGTAAAGTTAGCCAGGGGGTCAGTTGAAGATCTTCACCGCTCGAGGCTGATTGAGGCCATCTCCCCAACATAATCGAAAAACGTGTTACTAAAAATGTTCGATTGAAAATACCCTCTGAATTAGAATAGCTTCTACAACCGCTTTGATTTGAATATCCTACACGATCATATTGGCATATCTAAGGTCAGCTAAAGATGGGTACCGAGAATGTATTCAGCTCGGTTCAAAAATGGCAGTGCGTCGAGTGGTCACGGTTTTTGCATCTTTGAATCATTTTTTAACCCAGGTTAGGTTCATCACTATGAGCTTGAATTTAAGTAGGAATCCATGTAGTGACAGAAAATCATGGTGTCAAAATTAAAAAAATCATGGTGTCTCAATCGCCCGAAAAAATCATGGTCACATTTGACCTCCTTCGTAGTTAAATTGTGCGATATAAAATACGTTTTCCGGTAAACTGCGCAATATTTCATGAAGACATGGATTTACTGCCTTATTAAATAGTCAAATCGCACAATACGCAATCTCGTGGAAAGTAGAGTTGGGCACATGATTCAGGCTTGCAATCGATTAAACTGTTTAGTAATAATTTAGCGAAAGTTCGACACAAATATTAAATGACAGTTATGTTGATTAAGATCTGTATCTGGTGCCTGACAAACAATATCACACAATAGCTACAAATTGGTGCCCGAAGCGATTTGATTCGCTTGTGTACCTAACGTACGTAAACATTTGGATAAACTCGCTTTATATCCATTTATGAACCATTTTCCACTTTCACTCGAGCTTTCCCTTGACTTAGTATTCGAAACATGAACAATAGATCTTTTAGTGTGTTTTCTGGAAATCGTAAGGAGGGAGGCAAACGTTCTGCAAAAATATGCTTTGAAAATCTATGACACATTATTAATAGCATTGATAATAGTCATTCAGTTAAGATGATCTTTTCAAGACAAACACAAAAGTCCGAGTCAATATTTCATGAGTTTTATTTCAGGTTATTTAGCAAGGTCCCGAGGGATGCAGTAAAACCAGACGTTCTTTCAAAGTTATGTTACGAGGCTCCGAGCATTGCGACCTTGTTTTTATTTCTATCTATCTGGGGAGCTTGTGTCTTGTACAAATGCTTGTCTATATACCTACCTGTGCAGATTTGAAGATAAATAACACAGAGCATAGAAATTTGTGCCGATTATTAATTTACTAAATAATCAGATTAATAAGCCAAATTCTAAATAATAATGTCTAGATAGTACCTATTTTTTTTTTTTTTCATGTATCTATACATGAAAAAAGTATAGATATACATGAAAAGAAGTTTTTTTTTTCATGTATAGATACAAGATATTTTGAAGAAAAGGACGTAGTATTTTACAAACATTTGTTTAAACACGTCGTCGTAGTATTTTACATACACGTGTATGCTTCGTCATCACTCATCGTGTCGATAATAATTTATTTTCTTTTGTATCTACCTGTGCACATCAAAGCTCTCTATAAATTGCTCTGTGGTTGGTTTTGGCAAGGTGAGACGTATTCACGAAACGGACGGTACAAGGTACTTTACAAGGTCAATGCGGATAAAACAAATCTTTCTATTGCCCGTACGTGATTCAGATAAGTTAGATTTGTGAGGACAAACTCCACTTGACTTTATGAATAATATATCTACGAGTAGGCAAAGCTATTGTTTCAAAATCTTTGCTTTTAAAAAATAGCTTTGGGCTACAATACATTCCAATAGTTACCTACCTAATTAAATGATTTATTTATAATAGGCTACATATAATATTTATTTAGGCACCAATGATAAGTTTAATTTACGATTTGATTTGATTCAAGATTAGAATCTAAAATTATAATCAGGAGAATAAATAACAACAATAGATAGTTGATTGCAACAACCTTTCAAATGAATGACAATAATTTCCGTTTATGTTTAAACCGAAACAAACATGATGTGTAAGAAAATGATTATTTGTATTCAAATGCAGCGACATACAATCCGATTCCTTCGGTGTAAATTTATTTTATTTACAGTATAAAAGCACACGTCTTTCGGAAAAACACAGAGTAGATTTTAATCTCTTTCATAAATATCCTAAATGGGAATGATTACGGTGCGGTAGCGCGTCGTGGATGTGTCCTCCCTCGGGAATTCGGGAGCAATTGACCCACTTAATAGAGCAGGGATGTTTGTGTTTGTTGCAGGTAGCCAACGCGGTAGAGCTCACGGATCCTGCCAATACTGCGCAGCTACTGGCGCAACTACAGAACGCGGTAAGGAACTTACCATTTTAGGCTTCTAAAGAAAGGAGCTCGAAAATAAATTTTATAAAACATTATGCTGAACAAATATGCCCTTATAACAATATTATTGGTACATTTATGTAAGGTAGGTAAATTAATTTGACGGTAATCTTTGCGGAGGCTTCTTTGGATGTCGATTATTAACTTTCGCATTTTGGTATTCGGGAAACGAGCTGCGAGATATGGCTGATATAAGAGGCTGTTTGCAGATGGAAATTGCCGGAATTACTTCCCATTATAATTACGGGAGAACAAGAAAGTTGACCCGCGACGACTGAACGTGGCGCACGCCGCTTTTCGGCGATTTTCACGCCATTTCAAGCTGTTTTGGGTCAGTTAAAATGAATTATACTGGGTACCGCAATAACATCACGATACGAGACCAAAATACGGTTATTGTGTCCACCGATTTAAAAATAAACATATTGGATGAAACATCTGCTGCACTCGATTGGGAGGAATGCAATAAACAATGTCAAACGCCGAATTTATGTTAATCGCCTAGAGGACTTATTTCGTTTGTTTGTGCGCGATAAATAAAAGATTTTTAAAAGTTTGACCCTTCGGTCAGGCGTGTAAGCGTAACCCATGGCGAAGGTTTAGAAAGCTCTAACGATTGTACAAATATGAACAGGCTCGCACGGCAAGCGCTACATTCCGAGATCTACCTAAATTCCTCTTCCTGTTCCATTCTCACGGCAAACACAAAAGCTACAAATTCTCAAGGATTTATTTTTTGTTTGTAAAATTGAGTATTACATTTGTTTTAGATTTCATACCTCTTGCAAATGCATTCTTGCCATCCGCTAACAGAAAACATTTTAGTGATGAATTGCGCTTTGTGAAAGTATTGGTGGTATGGTACGGTACTGCGTCAATGACAAATGGTGACAAAATAAGTGAAATAGATGACGATCATAATGCAAGCCGTAAGCCAAATTGCATACAATTGAAAATAAGGCGATGATTGAGCCAAGGCATTGTTTTGACCAACAAAACGATGTGGTAGGATTTTGTCAAAATTTGTAATAAGTATTCTTGATATGGTCTGTTTACTCCTGTACGTCTTATTTAATTGACACGTGTCAAACAGTGACTAACTCTAGCCGTCTAATTTTAGCGTGGTTTGTTTATGGTAACAGCGGATGCTGGCCTGTAGGTACCTTCCTAGTATTATGTACCTGTTCTCACTCACAATTGCTTTGCCTGATCGGTTATTGTAATTTGACACCGACCTGGCTATTATTTTTACCAGAACAGGACATAAGTAGTCGAGGTATCATTAAAAGAGTAGGTAGGTAAATTATGCTTGAAAGATTTGACCTAGTGGTCATTCATAATTATTGTAAAGATGATAGCGTTTACGTCAGATTGCTGGTGAAAGGCCGCATGATATATCGCGGCAGTAGCTATAATGTTATGTACTTTACTTAGTTTCATGTGGTGATTTATATAGGAATTTAATAGTGGCTGATGATGATTGATGTTGCGATATTGTGGGGCGGGTACACTGACGCCCTGTGGTGCGAAGGTGAGGGCCGCCGCAGCGCGTAGCCAGCCAGCGAAGCGCGGGCAGTGTGCGAGGCGCCCGCGGCCCGGCCGCACCGCACCACATGCGTTTCTAACGCCTAGTGTCCACTACACTTTATGGCGTAAAAACAAATTACACTAGATAATTTTGTACTAAAAAAAACCCGGTCAACGCCAGTGATTAGTATCAACATAACTTTGACCTTCTAAGATAAGTAGTTGGAAAGATGTTGTAAGATTGAAAGGAGAAGTGACAGCCGGCGACGGCGAGGCAGAGATGAAGCTGTTCAAGAGGAGGCTGTCGTTCAGCGCTGATAAGAAACGGGTTCCGCGGACGGACGACCCCTTTGAACACGAGGTACCTACTGATTTCAGAACACGATCTAGAATAGATAAATGCGCAGTCACATTGAGATGGTTTCATTTACTAGTGAATAATATTGTATTAAATATGTTTATTTCAGAAATACAGTTTCCTGATAGGTACCTTTATTTTAATATTATAAAACATGAAGAATATCAATCTAATATAGGTACCCATATAATAAAAGTCTCGTGGTGGATTATTGATAAGCGTTATATTTGGTAGTTACCTACCTAGCACACTCGAGACTTTGCAAAGCAAATTGAAAGGCAAGGTTATCTTATCAGACGGAGGCCGCGGGCGACTGTTCTATACTAACTACTAAGATGTTTAATTTTCTGCGAATCTAAAGGTAGTGACCAGTTCAAGTATGAGTGCTCTAGGTAGCGATCCATATAAATTTGAAGGCCAAATTTAGTAGGTATTATGCACTTGTTCGAGTTGGCATACCTAATTTAGTTTGTCAACTAATTAAATCGCGGGGACACCTAAAGGGGTACACAATCCGATTCCTTCATTGTATATTGAACATTACAAGTATGTAGGTACAGTACTTACTTGTAATACATTACACAAAAAAGACAGATATACATTACTTATTTAATTTTGATTAACAGATGGAATTGCTACTTCAAAACCGTGGGCATGAGCCAAATGTAATGTATAGACGTGCCTTTAACTACTTGCCTAGACATTACCTAAGTTCATCATAGAGTTACGATATCTACTGAATGTTTGGTTATTTTGTGGTTTATGTAGATTTAGGCCCAGATATAGAGTACCTAGTACGTAGCATAATGATGTGAGCCTTGTTCACTGTTCATAGAGTCGATAACTTTTAGTCAATAGTGCTGGCTGCTGTAGTATGACCTATAGGAACCTATCTAGTATTCAGACAGAAATTCCTAGTACCCAGCCATGTTTGAAAATTTGCTATTGTGTTATTGCCTTGAATCGAATTTATCAAATCGATGTAGTTGAGGATATTATTAGCACAAGACCAAGTATAGAGCTGCGTAAAATTAACTATTTGACTGGACTTTCCTTATTTTTGCGTGGGTAATTTCATTTAAAAAGTCCCTACAGTTTATGTTTATCTATCTGTTTACTATTACAAAAGTAAGTTTGAGGATAAAATCACAATCGTAATATTAGGTTAAGGTAACTAAGTACTTCTTCTGCTTTTTGAATTTGTGCTGAAGCTCTTTAGTTATTTTTTTATTGTTGTACGTACTTGAGTAGTACTATTAATTATTATTCTTGTTTGAGCCTTCACCTTGTTCGATCGTCACCCCACTGGAGCTTCACATAGCATTAAGAAAAGGATCATTGAAAAAAAAGGTAGACCCCAAGCCGTGTTTGTTGCCTGATTCTTCTAGGCTTGGTCGCGAGGAATCGGCGTAGCTTCACCTAGTTCCTAAGACGTTTCAAAGTTATCCTTGTGATTTTTTTGAAATAAATGATATTTGAATTTGAATTTGAATTTGACTTCGCTATTTTAAATTATAGTTTTGACCTAATATAAGCACGGTAGTATATTGGTGAAACGTATATAAAATGAAAATAAAACTTTTTAGGTACCTATACCTCAACGCTTTAGCCGGGTCGGTACCTGGGTACTCCCCAATTTATATTTGTAGGTAGGTATACATTGCGTTTCCTTCAGTGCACACTGATTAACGCCGTAAAATGTATTTTCTGATGTCGATAAAAAAATATTGTTTTTGTTGGAAATTACATTTAGGTATAGGAAGGACCTAAATGTAATTTCCCACATACCTAAAGTAAGATAATTAAAATTTATTAAAACTAAATTGTTGCGATGCTAATTTTTCTACCTAAAAAAAATACTGATGATAACTTAGTAATTATACTTGTTGATACAAAAACTGAGAAGGAATTGATGTGAAGTACGGTTTTAAACCCGTTTGTTAATTTATATCCACAAATCATTTGTTATTTATATCAACATCAAAAAACATAAAACTATCTAGTAATAGTAAGTATTGGTGATTCCAAACCTACTTACAATACTGTGGATAGCTTAGACTTATCTACGGTAATAGATTTGCCGTGGCACAGCGCAGATAGCGAGACAGAGATTAACTACTTACTTGCATTCCTTGCATCTGAAATATCTATGCTTTGGACACACAAGAGTTTAGGTAATTACCATCTGAGCTCTGAAATGTGTAGCTCGTAAGGCAAAGGTCGCGAACCTTCAGGTTTTACTTTTACTTATACGAGTAAAGTTAGCAAACGATGGTATGAATACTACATCAATGGTCGAGAGCTACGGAGTGGGTACTTATATGCATGTACCTACTAGTACAAAACTCCGCGACTTCGTTCATGTAAAGTTATTTTCAGGTAGACTTAAACCCCAGCTGCAAACCCTTAGACAACGTAGTCCTTTCTTAGTGCACCTCTACGCACCAAAAATATTACACTCTCCAGTCCTCCACCCTCCAAATTTCATGTTTCTAGAACCAGTGGTTTAGTGTTCGTTGATAGATCAGCCAGTCAGTCAGTAACGCAAAAGTTTAGATAGTTTGCCGTAAAACATTCGTAGTGCTTTTAGTGGGCTTTTATTTTCGAAAGATGACATAAGGATAAATGAAACGCGAAGTAGCGGAATCACGACAAGTCGTTGGAATGTTTTATCTCAGCAGCCATCGCTTGCAAATGCCCTTAGTGTTTGACCACATAGCTTGCAACTTGCAACTAGAGGACAAGTATTGTCCTTGCTACTTGTACCTACAAGTACTAGCCCCAGAAATAATACGCAAACACTTGTGCAAACTTACAATTGTTCACGATTGTTCACTGGGCTCAAACGAAATTAGTTACACAAATAGTTTTAACTGCAAAGTGGATTTGCACGTATTATGACTGCCCAGTTTTAGATGCCATTGCTCGGATTGGCCTTGCCAGTTTCTGTACAAAACGATTGTTAATCATTGGGGATATTAGGGTAAAACGGGTACGTTTAATTGTTTATTACATTAATTTGTATACATCGCGGAGTTTTTAGGTATTAAAAGTATTTAAAGTCAATGGTTTTAATGCTTTTTTAAAAAGTATATTATTGTATATAATGATGTATACTTTATTATTATCTTGTTTCTAAATAAAGTCGATTTGGTGACTCTAGATTTGAACATGTCCGACGAAGCGAAGATTATCATCGCACATGTAGGTACCTACTGTAGATGTTTCTACCATGACACGTTACAAATGTACCTACCCAGTCTACCCTAGCAGTATACACATACATACTACGTTTACCTAATAATGCTATGATCATACAATAATGAGCGTTTTTCCACTAGCAGACCGGTAAGTATACTAATTATCATCATTTGATGTTATAAGAGCGTCTGAGTTTTCAAGGACGTACTTAGCGATGATAAAGATATTTGGAATTAATGAATAGTTTAATGCAGACGTGGCATAATACCTACTAGTAGTTTATAAACATCAAAAAAATACTTTTCTCATAACATACTAAGTATACGATTTCTCAGAAAAAAAAATTGCGAGTAAAAAATTAAACTTTGGTATGTACACCTACACTTGACGCAACTTGATGACACACACGTCGAAGCTCATTAAAGTAGGTAAGACCTTAGAACGGCCCAGCTCATCATTAGCTACGTACGAGGCATCATAACAATACACTACATAGTTTGATGATGGGAATACATTTATAGCACTGGCAATAAACACTTTTAATACTAATTGGCTAAACCTAGAGTTTCATTGGCACTTGCCAGCTAAGGCTCTCAGGTTTCAACTCAATTGAATTACAATTTGCTGCAATTTGATTGCTTTGTCTATCTCGAAAGCCGGTCGATGCGAACTACTACTTGCATTTTGTGTACAGTGTACGACATTCACAGCAAAACCAATATCACGAAAAGTATGCTGCTGGAATGTATCGCAAAGTCATGCTACATAAGATTTTCATTCACACTGACAATGTGACGGTAAATTTGCACGCAAATTACCTGTGATACCTTTATGGGTCAATGTCGTTGTTGGGTAGAGTAGAGTCAGCTATTCGTTTGGATGTAACTACTTAATGATGAATCTCATATCTTGTGCTTCATCTATCTATCTATACTTATAATAAATCTGTAGAGAGGTCCATTCTGTACATGAAATATATTTCCAAAATAACTATCAGGGGGTGATTAGGGGTCGATACTGATGCCAAAAATGCAATCAGTAAAAATTTTGTCTGTCTGTCTGTCTGTCTGTCTGTCTGTCTGTCTGTATAACCGTTATAGAAACAAAAACTACTCGACGGATTTTAACGAAACTTGGTACAATTATTTTTCATACTCCTGAGCTGGTTATAATATACTTTTTATCACGCTGCAATCAATAAGAGCAGAGCAGTGAAGGAAAATGTTGGGAAAACGGGAGAAGTTACTCCATTTTTTAAGCTTCCGTCGCGTGTGCAACCTTAATGGTTAAAGCTACACAGAATTCATGTATGACGGAAATGTTCTCCTTAAAATTATATAAAAAATATCTCACGACAGCATATGTCTATCTTTTATGGTTGACTCACAATAACACGTGTAACTCCCGATAGCTTAGCAGTTCGAATCTCTCTGATTATATTTGTCTACTCTTACGTTTATAACACTCTCAGTCATCCCTAATTAAAAACGCGAACGCACAGGCAGGTGGTTTGCTTGGCACCTAGAGGCTAGCGAGTCACCTAGCGAGTAGCTTCGTAAAACGAACATTCTCGAACGTTCGCGACCGGCCTAGCAGCTAGGCGTTCGGCCGGTCGCGAATGTTCGAGAAAAAAAGAAATCATCAATAATTGTCTAATGACAAAAAAGCTGTGAAAAAAAAAACGTTTTATTTAAAGACATTCTGTAGTATATTTAGTATCAGCATTGCACCCGTGCGAAGCCCGGGCGGGTCGCTAGTAATCAATAAGTAAAAAGGTTACAGTGTAAAACCATAATTATCCGCGTAACCCATAAATAAACACATAAGTTATCACCGAACAAGCAGTTCACGCGGGCCCTGGATAGCTTTATTAAGTCCCTGTTATCTCGCCGATACGTGTTGAAAGTAACGATAGGTTGAGTGCATGCGCCCACACATCGGCCACAGAACACACAGCAATTGGTATACACCTCGACCGCTGCAACAACGTAGTACCTACACACGTGGGCTGTTTATTATCTTATCTACCTGATGGTTAATCCGTTGTGCTATTTTCACACAATGTAGAACAGAGATTTTGAAACAGTACTGTACCACGGTTTACGTTGCTTTACGGCAATAAAAATCTGGTGTTACATTATATCCGACCGTTATCTTTCCTCTACTATAAACTGTAATGTAAGACAGCGCCGCGCGCGCCTGTGTTTTCTTATGTAAATTGAATGTTTATTATTATAAGCCATGACTTCTGAGATCATCGTTGTAAGGTCAAAACATTGATCTGTTCTAACAAACTGTACATTAATTTGTTGAAACATATGCTCTTGAACGTGTTTACTCTAAGAGCAAACCGCTATCAGCAATTTATCAATAATCTCTATAATTTTCACTTACCTACGTAGAGCGACGGTTGAGAAGATATCAAACCTATCATTATTCAATTTCATAGCAATTAACTCGATTGAATCTCGGTACGTTCGGCTCATAAATCAATGATTTTCTGAAACGGAGATGTAATCGATGACTTGTGGTTATTGCGTTTGAATATCTAGACCCACATCTTTGGTTCCAAATTAGAATTCCGCGGATCGACCACAAATTCCACAAGACAGTCGACATTGTTTGTTATTGGATCGATACATCAGAGACTCAAATTATTATCGAAAGACTTCGTGGCCCTGTGTGGTCGGATCGCACAAAGGGGTTGAGTCTAGGACACAATCGAAATTATCATCGCATAGATAGGTCTGATTGATTTAGTTTGGCAACTATGTCATTAGGTTACCTAACTTGTCTAGTATGTGCCTAGCTCCTTTTTTGTTAGTTATAGTTTTTTTATGTATCCTGTACGATTGCGGTTTGTGTTACAAAGATGTCCAGCTGAGACGTCTCGAACGTGACGAGAATGCAGCTTGGTAAGAAAGTGTTAATTTTGTGGAATGGTTCTAATCAGGCATTGGCAAACCGAAGGCTACGCAAAGTAAATATTTAGTGGATCTACCAGTTATCATTCAAAGTAAAATGTTCGTATCGCATGAATGATCACAACAAACACTTTTTGAGTTTCATTATGAGCCGAAAATATTCACGTAACCTACCATGGACTTCAAACACGTTTTACTCACAAAATAAGGTTTAAACTAGAAGAGTTGCGTGTTGTCGGTATAGGTACCTAATAAACAAGACCGCAAAAAGCAGAAGTCATTATCATTTCGAGCCGGATCTGAGCTGATGATGCTTGCAGAATGGAACATCCACATTTTAATAGCTTGGGTAATGTAGTGTTTCACTTACTCCAACTCAATTAACAACAAAGCGGTTTAGAAACGCAGGCATTTTAACAAGATTTTCTAATATTGTGTTTGAATAAATAAAATGGTTCAGTAGGCGCTAGCTACGCCGCGACTCGCCCCGTATCCTATGAAAAGGGACTTTTGAAAAGGGACGAATAAATAACGTTCATTTCCATACTTCTAAAGAATCGTTATTTATGAGTTCGCTGATTCGACATAATTAGTATGATAAACAAAGGGCTTCTTAGGAGTTTGTTGTTTGTTGTTTTCAAAACGTAGGTTGATACCTATTCAGTTAGATAAGTTGGTACTTGCAATTCAGAAAAACATTCTCAGAGCAAGTTTTTTTATGGTTCGCAGGACAGAGCCCGTTTCTCGGATACCAGCTGGCAAATCCATCGAGCATGGGCTCGCAATGGAGACCCGCTCCCGCTGTCACCTCCGCCTGCGCGCTCGCTCCTCGCTACGATACCCTCGGAGTCAGTCACCACGACCGCGCCCCAACGCTCTGACCAAAATGGCATCTACGACACTATCACAGTTACGGTAAGTTGATATAATGAAATAAGTAAATTAATAAATGAACACCCAACAGTCACATAGAAAGTCCTAGGATTCCCTTTATTATCTGATTAGGTATCAGAAACTATGAGTACGTTGATGATTACCCAGTAATACACCCCTAACTTGGAATAAATATTTGCTTGTTGCGGGAACCGAACCCATAATTCATGTACCTCAGTCGAATGCTCGCCCACCATCGAATACTTCAATATCTGTTAAACCATGAAGCTATAGTAAGAAAGCCAGAAATGCTCAATGCACTACGAAACCTCTTCGTCTCTGCGTAGTTCAGTATTTACGGTAGCAGCGGTTTTATAAAAATATGAAATTATCTGAGCTTGCAATAAATATATTACATTCTGATCAAAGAGCAATAGGCAGAGTTTTAGATTGTAAACCAAATCTGTGTAACATAATGTAGCGTAGCGCGACCGTAGCATAGTTCAAAGTTCAACCGTCGTTTCCTTGAATTTTGTATGTGAACGCTGCTACACCTGAGTCTAGAATTTGATAAGTGGACGTGATCTCGTATCTTTCTCTCTTAGTTAGTATTATGTATTATATTAGTAGAGTAGTCACGATTTCACCACGCTGCGATCGTGCTACGACACGCGGAATTTAAGTTTGAAACTCTGACTAATCCCTAAGGTAAGCAGTAAAACGCAAGTAAAACTCTACATTTCTTCAAAGCATTTATTATACCTACAGTTACCTACTACGTAGGTAACATTCAGATAACCCGCATTATTGCCAATTAATTAAAAATCTACTAATAGAAAGATACAAATAATTTCCAGTGCCCACCGGTTAAGCTATTAATCTTGTGATTAGGTTATCTATAAAATAATTTGTCTGGATTATTGACTGGATTTTCTTCTTGTATGTGTATTTAACATTGAAAAATTTACCTAATGAATTTTATCGTTAAGTATTATTACTTATCCATAATGAGGTACCTATTTATTTTACGAGTTTAACTCGTTAGATCGATAAAATTCATTAGGTAAATTTTTAAATACACATACAAGGTATAATAAGACTACTCCCGAAACCGGAAACTGGTCGATGATCGATCGATTATTAGAAAACGTATTGAATTAATTCTGTCATTTTATAAATTAAATATATGAGTTTTATTCAAATATAGTAATTATAATGTTGCCTGAAAATTATAATGTTTTTTTAAACGCATGTAGGAAGCGATTGCGTGAATAATAAAACTACCTATTAAAGCACCTACGAATATATTTAATTTCGACAGCGTAATATCATGTTATTACCGGTCCAAGGTATCACATTGATGAATGTGAGGGCAATTTTATAACGCTTTAGATAATTGAATCAAATAGTTCAGCTTCAAGGCGTGGTATTAAACCGTCAAACACAGCGTCCGTGCTTGCGCACGAGCACTTTCATAGTAACCAGGTCTATTGGTTACCTGGTGGCCGTTAATATTTATACATCGGGCTTTAGGCGATTGTCTTTTTTAGGGTTTCGTACCCAAAGGGTAAAAACGGGACCCTATTACTAAGACTTCGCTGTCCGTCTGTCCGTCTGTCTGTCACAGGGCTGTATCTCATAAACCGTGATAGCTAGACACTTGAAATTTTCACAGATTATGTATTTCTGTTGTTGCTATAACAACAAATACTAAAAACAGAATAAAATCAATATTTGAGGGGGGCTCCCATACAACAAATGTGATTATTTGCCGTTTTTATAGATAATGGTACGGAACCTTTCGTGCGCGAGTCCGACTCGCACTTGGCCGGTTTTTTAATGATCTATGTGTTATATTTACAACCTAATACTACCTACCTACCTACGACTTTTCAGTAAAATAAAACGTAAAGGAAATCTTTCGGGAAAATACTACCACCATATCCAGTATCCAGCTATGTTGACAAATTCAGCCACATGAGGCTTAACACTTGTATATCTCAAGTTGGCATGTAGGTGATCTACGAGTTAGTGTTTTGTTAGAGGCGATGGTGTAAATATCACATACATCATGGCCATCTGCTTGTTCAACATCAAGCGGTATAAGGAAAATAAAAAACAAGCCTCTAAACTCCAAGCTTAACAATATTTACGACATGGTACTGTATGTAGAAACCATCCGCTTTCGAACCATAGATTTGCATTCAACTGCAGTAAATCAAAATCCTATAGCCGTCTCGGCTTGGACTGCGGAAATTACTGTAAAGCTTACAAGACTTGGTTTAGTACTTTTAGCAACTCGCTTTATTATTTGGCGAAATGGTTTTTCGTTCAGGCATTTATGAAGACGGAATCTATAGATGGAATGAGTTAACTTGTGAGTAGAAATTTTCTGTTGTTGTATGTATTACCTACGTTATTGCAAGTTTGTGCTTTCAGCGCCAATAAACCAAAGGTTACTAATGCCCTGTGTGTGACATTATATTCAAGCTGCTACCAACGTATGTATCGAAACCCTTCAGATTTAGTAGGCGCTAGTTATCCAGCGTTTAATAACTAAATCAGCTTGTTGGACACCCTGTATGAATGTACCAGGCTTTGTGACTATTAAAATGATTGATTAAATCGGCGTCAATGTTATGTTGGCGAAGGGTCGAGGGCTGGGAAACTGGGCCGGATGTTGAGGCCATTGCAAGTTGCAAGGGACCATGGTACTGGTACCTACATGGCCATTTCTATTCTAACAAACATCCAGCACCCACGCCCGCGTTCCGAACCCACGTCCCGTTCTATCAATGGAGTACCTACCTACTTTCTTTCGATTTACGCTTAGAAGGTTTTGGAAGTATGAAAAAAATTACTTATATAATTTTCATACACCTACTTATAAGTAAGCAAGTTATAATAATATTTTATCTTATCTGATCTAAGTATTGCACCTACCTTACATAATAAATTGATATAACTCGTAATTATTCTGGGAGGAGGAGGACGTCTTAATGAAGTACCTAGGTATACTAAGAAAATATTACGAAATGGATGTAATCTACGTAGCTTACCTTTGTTCTAGCAAAGGTCAAGAATATTTGCGGTTCATAAGGTCTCTACTAATTTCTTAGGTATGCAATCCTATCAGCAAATTACCTTCTCATAATATAGACGGTATAACAACGTCAATAACTGGTCAATTGTCAATAAGTATTTCTATAAATTCTTAGGTTTATTTTGATCTGTGCCGCGCGGCGAGAAATGTCCATGTGCAAACTGAACATTGCCAAACTATAAATTACAGAGTTCAAAATTATTGTTTCGAATACATAATAAAAGGGTGCAAAATGTCAGCGAATGGCCCGGAAAGCACTCAAAGGTCGTTATGACAATTTCCGATATCGGCGTGCGCCGGAAGATGCCAAGTTCGAGTCTAATGGAGTAATTGTAGCGCGAATTGATGGGCTGTCCCCAATTTCGATCTGAGTCAAATTAATGTTATAATTGTCGGCCGATGTTGCCTCTCGACTACACGCACGAGTAAAACATGGCAGTTCTGATGATGGTCAAAACCAGATAGCATTTATGCGGTAAACAACTTAACCGAAGCAACATAATACCATTCACCATGCACGAATTCCTCAGTTCTGGTTAAATAAATACCTATGTAAGTAGTTAAATTGGTACGGCTGTTATCACGTTTTATGTAAACTGATAGACTAGAAATTGCACGATAAACTAGTAGGTAAGTACCTACCTTACCTATGTGAAAGATAAGGCAGTGAAGGCATTACCGAGAATGAAATACTAGAACTCATACACTATAACATTTTCAACTATTTTATCTATATTAATAGATAATTATGAAGGGTCTAATCAGCTATTTTGTTCTTTTAATATATTTATTATTCTTTATACCTAACTGGTAGGTTATTTACGGTAAGTGTTTATATACAAATAAAAGCTGTTACATGATTTGTGTACGATACTCGAGGTGAATTAAATGGCCAAGGAAATCACACCGTTCAATGAATAATGCATGAATTCAAGGAAAGGATACGCAGATCAGATGAGACCGTATTTTAGCTCCCGAAGTCGAATGAATTATTTGGAATACTAAGTTACCAAGGTGAGGTGGTACGCTGACAGAGCTGCAAGATATCTCCTTAGTTCTTACTCGTATTAAACAGGCAGGTATTTATTTACTAAAAACACAAGAAAGAGTTGAGCTCTTACTAAAATCTCTACTTAAAATCGGAACTAATTCCGACCACAACTAGCCGAAAACATCCTCAAAATAATGTTTACTTCGACTTGCTGCACTGTTTTTTAATAAGTAGGTACCTACCTACCTACCTAGGTAATGTAAACAATTCTACCTGAAATTCGAAATCGGAATATCGCAAGATCTCACTTTGAGAAAAATACTAATAATAATGACATAATGCCAGTTAAATAACCATACTTACTTTGGAGGACAAATATCGAAATGGTAAATTAAAAAAAATATTTTGTAATTTTCCTCCACTTAAACAGATAACAGCAGTCTATGGAGGAGTAGTTCTATCAAAGTCTATGTCTGTAGGCAGCAAACTATCAGAAATCTGACTAACTATCACAGCACAACAATCTGCTTTAGCTTCGCTGTTTCTTAATGAGTGTTTGCTTTCAGTACATAAGTTACTTATACGGTTAGTTACCTACACCTTAGTCTTGCAGACGTACAATTGCGCAACATGCATTAGGTATCTATTCAACGTGAACGAGTGTTTGAGCCAAGTGTTTATAGAATGTTAATGCGCTTCACCATAGTTGTTTTACATACGGGTATGGTCGCACGTTTATCGATGCAAATGTTATGATTGACAAACCTTTGCAGAACACCGCGAATATCCCTAAGGAATAAATCATATTTTGTTAATAGCTAGATATCATTATTAGAAGTAAGCAGTTTTATAATGAAGTATGTCAGTTACTTAAGAGGCTCCTAGTCGCTGATTGCTCTTTTTCGAAACGAAAAAAGAAATACTTCTGAAAAAGCCACATCTCCTATTTTTATAAGTATATTACTTCAGGTTCCTACCTAGATTTCTATTAAGCTGAAAACATAATAGCAGAAACTTTTCACGATAAAGATATTATTTCAAAATGATACGTTTTAGAATTTCTGATCGAAATATTTTATATACCTACTATTAAAATCAACTTGTGATTTATTGTTAAAGATAGGTAATATGTAGATCTAGAATTCTATTAGAATAGATTTTTGATAAGTAATTATACATAATTTATATCATTAATTTATTCGAAAAGCTAAGGCGGACCACGCGCTGACGTGTGTTTATCGTCATTGCAGCGGTCGGTAGGATTATTTATTGAAGTGATTAAAGATGGGTACATCTTTATTCACATATACTATACATTATAAAATAGGAGATGTGGCTTGTTCAGAAGTATTTATTTTTTCGTTTCGAACAAAAACAATCGTCGACTGGGAGCGCCTTAAGAATAGTCCAAACAAACATTTCTTTACTAATACAAATATAGCCTACCAATCATGCTACATTTACTTGTAATAAACTCTGCAGTTTTGTTTGAAATTTAGTGCCTTCCGTCTGTCCTGTTGATTTATTGACAGCTGTTTTATGGGGTCACTTGATGATCAATAAAATAGCCGCGGCGTTTCCCGTTATCCTTGAATGCTGATTTATTTTTCAAATTCGCTAGTCTGCCTCGAAATGATGAAAACTTGCGTCATGGCTGAGGAATGTTGCTGAGATTTATTTGTACGTGATGTCATCGTCAGTCCCGATTATGAAGGATCTAGACTATTCTAGACAATCAAAGTGAATACTGATTCTTATTATTGCTTCTCTACATTTTAACTGTACCTTTATATTATACTAGCAACCCGCCCCGGCTTCGCACGGGTAGCATGTTATTATACATATAAACCTTCCTCCTGAATCACTCTATCTATTAAAAAAAACCGCATCAAAATCCGTTGTGTAGTTTTAAAGATATAAGCAAACATACATACGCGGGAAGCGGAAATCGACTTTGCTTTATACTATGTAGTGATTGTGCGAACTGACAGAACTTAATGATAGATAGGGTCATAGGGAGATTTTCCTTATATCCCTAAGTACAATAGACATCCTCTCAGATTTCCTGGTGCTCTTTGTAGATGTCTAAAATTTTAGTCGAAGAATATCGGAATGTCTTGCAAATGTCCTAGACGGACATACATTAGGTACATTTAACAAATGCCACACATTGCAAAAGTAGTGCTGGTGCAAATTTTGGTTGCAAGGCCATAAGAATATTAACTGGATGTTTACCTTCACCGTTTTGAACACGTGTTAATGCGCATATAAATTATTCGAATATAAAAATTTATGCACCATTGACGAATCCGAATGATAACGAAAGAGCTTATGAACATATAAGACACCTCATTATGCTTTGGAAGTTAGATTATCCTTTGGCGAAGTGAAGACCACCCGCTGGTGACGCGATAGAGATCGGCGGCATCAGGTGTCGGAGCTTAGGCCATCTTACCCGCGTCCCCATAAATAAAATACGACACTCAAACAATGGGCACAGCGGCACGTCCGATCCTCAGAGCCGAGATCGGTCGATATCGCCCAGCAATCAAAACATTTCGAATTAGACAACCAGTCCGAGCTGCCGACTCGCAAGCTCGTAACGTCGTAACCCGATACCATTCGATATAAACATCACAGCTATTATTCTTATCGGACACGGTGACATTCTCCATTTATCATTGTACACGTCTGATTGAATACATTATTTGGATAATTGACAGCACCAAACTGCGGGTTGATATGCCCAGATAGAGCGTAATTAATACAAATTGCTGCTGGCCATAATTGGTGGTCAAAGGGACCGCAGGGTCGGGGATTAATGTTAGATAACCGATTGGGCGGCGATCGCGAAACTTTCTCACGATAAGTATTGCGATAGCGTGGCGCCCGCGGCGACCACCTCCCGGCTCTAGCGAACTGACGGAATCACGATACTTCCTTCTTTACTTACTGATAAATTGTATTTGTATTATGCATGGCCAGGATTGTTCCAGCTTTTACTTCATAACTCAAACCCCTAAGCTGGTTTGTTAGGTAGGTACCTACTTGTAGATAAAAGGTTATTAGGAGTCGGCTTTGAAAACTGTTGTACTCATGTATTCGAGTACATAGCGCTTTATCAACGTGTCTGCTAGATTTGAAGCTCCATGAACTAATCACTTTCAAATTTTGTTTACTCGTAATATAACTAATCAAAGGATAGCCAAGCCAGAACTTCAATCTATTAGCAGCATAGGTTGCATGTAAAAATAAATATTTGCATCTAGTTATTTTTTAAAAAGAAACAGATGCTCACGTTACAGAGAAAGTAAATTTAGTAGAAATGGAATGTGTAAATATTTGGACTCGGGTTGCCGCTGGACGTTACGCTTGTATTAGTTGCTTTTAAACGACGGTAATATTTGCTTATCTGGTCAGTCAGTAGTCCGTTTTTACTCGTACCTATGTTGTCACAGCTAGGTGTGTAGATAGATGTACCTTTAATTCTATGACCAATGAGTTGTGACAGACAGGTTGACTTGGCCGCATTGCCATCTAAAGCCTATTTGCTTTACCAGACAAGTATTTTAAAAAATACTCTACCAAAATCAATATGTGCCTATTTGATTTTGTTTGGGTTCAAATAACTTTACTCAAAGTTGGCATTGAATATAATTATTTATAGGCCACGCACGACACCGGTGAGCGGAGTAGAGTAATAAACAGCAAGTGATACTGCTATTGAGTACTAAGCAGTATTTTGTCTAGTTGCCAATTAGGCAGGTACCTACAAGCAGGCTAATTTCTCTGTATCCTGTTCGTTACTTACACTATAATATCTTGTCTCTATCTAGTGTTTGGTAACATTATTTTGTTCGTGAAGAACGGAATAAATTCCGTTTGTAGATTATAGCTCTATCTAGTATGTTTCGTCTAAGAATAGTAGAGTAGTGATGTGGCCAATCGTCAATTGATGTAGGTGAATGGCACACGCGGCCTTTTATAGAGAGAAAATGGCTTACCGTTTGCGTGCACTCTACAATTAGTACAAATATTACAATATTAAAAGTAAATACCATATATTAAGAAATTTGTATTTATTGCCGTGTTGGCCGAGTGGGATGTACCTCGACTTTCAATCTGATGGTCGTGGGTTCGAATCCCGGCGTGCATCAATGGATTTTTCTGTTCGAAAATTTATATGCGCATCAAAAACACGTGCTTACAACGGTGAAGGAAAACATCGTGAGGAAACCAGTTAGTGTTCTTAAGCGGCGATGGGCTTGCAACCTGTCACGTATGGAATGCTATAATAATAATAATAATAATAATAATAATAGCCTTTATTTAACAATCTTAAAACATGGTTTTATAAAGTTGATATTTAGTACAAGTAAAATTAAAAAAAAAATGAAAGTAGAATATAAGTACAATTAATACTAACTTAAATATATATATTTTTCCTTAATTAACTTATTTGTTTTAACTTTATATTAATTACTTATTGACACCGGTATAGAGATTGTCTTGCGTTCTCGCATAGGCCTCCCCTAGAGCTTGCCACTCTTTCCTATTATGAGTCATCCTTTTCCAAGTGACTCCAGCATGTTTCCGGATATCGTCCTCCCATCTGAGACGTTGTCTCCCTTTCCTTCTCTTATTATATCTTGGACACCATTCCGTAACTTCTTTCGTCCATTTTTCCTTTTTGGTCCTCATCATATGTCCTGCCCATCTCCATTTTAGTTTCTTTATGCAGTATGTTACATCGCCAAGCTTAGTTTCATTTCGTAATGTTTCTATATTTACTCTGTCTTTTAGCTTGACGTTGAGTATGCTTCGCTCCATACTATGTTGACAGGTCTCAAGTTTACATATATTTTGTTTTGTTAGGTTCCATGTTTGGCATCCATATGATAAGACAGGTAACACACAAGAATCGAATACTTTCTTCTTTGCTTTGAGTGATACCTGGGGATTTTTGAATACTTCTTTTAGGGACCAATATCTTTTCCATGCTAGTTGTACTCTGTTGTTTATTTCCTTTGATGTAAGGTCCTTTGGTGATATTATTTGTCCAAGGTATGTATATTCTTCGACATAATCTATTTGGGTGTTATTGACTGTGATGGGGATTTTTTCAGTGTTCGTCATTACCTTAGTTTTTTCCACGTTCATTGAGAGACCTACTTCAGCACTCTGAAGTACAAGCTGTTCTAACATTTCTTGCAGGCTATTTGGATCCTCTGATATAAGGATTAGATCATCTGCGAACCTTAGGTGGTTTAGTCGTACTCCATTAATGTTTAGCCCATGTTTATCCCACTGTAGTTTTCTAAATATATGTTCCAGTACTGCTGAGAAGAGTTTGGGTGATAGTGGATCTCCCTGTCTGACGCCTCTTTTGATAGGGAATTGTTTGCCTACTCTTTCTGTTCGTATTTCCGCTGTCATGTTTTTATATATGTTACCAATTATTCGTATGTATTTATTTTCGACCTTTTGTGTAGCGAGCGCTTCCCAGATTTTTTCGTGTATCAAGCAATCAAACGCTTTATTATAATCCACAAAAGCCAAGTAGTAAGACATCTGATATTCATTGCATTTCTGAATAACTTGTTTTATGGTGTGTATATGGTCAATCGTCGAAAAATCTCCACGAAAACCTGCTTGTTCTTTGGGTTGGTTTTCATCTAGAATGTTTGTTAGACGGTTTAGTAATATCTTAGAAAATATTTTGTATACGTTAGACATCAGGCTAATGGGTCTGTAGTTTGCTATATTGTCTTTTCTTCCCTTTTTATGAAGTAATATAATGGTTGAGGTGGTCCACTGATGAGGTATATACTCTGTATCCAAAATCTCGTTGAAAATGTTAGTTAAGATGTCTAATATTATATCAGAGGTCCCCAGTAAAAGTTCGTTCGATATGCCGTCTTCACCTGTTGCTTTTCCTCTTTTTTGGGATTTGATAGCTTTGTCCACTTCTTGTTTCATTATATTTGGGATTTTATCATCACTATCGGTTTTGAATAGTTGATGTTGTTCGTCTGTTGATCTATCATTGTTATATAATTGGCGGTAGTAGTCCGTAGCCACTTCTAATATTTCGATTCTGTTTGTTTTCTTCTTCTTATCTTTGTGGTGTGTCATATTATCAATCCAGTTCTTACATTCCCTTAACTCGTTCCATGCTTTTTTGACTCCTGTTTTTTTAATGTGATAGTTTATTATATCATTCCTTCTTTTCTGTCTATATTTCCTAATTTGTAGATTTATTTCTTTACTTAGGGTTTGTATTTGCTTTTTGTTGATTCTTCTGTCTTTATATAAGGATTTTCTCGTTACGATCAGATTTTTCGCTTTTGGACCTATTTTATCTTTGGATTCGTTATTTATTACTGTGTTGTTTTCGAATTTGCTTAGTTCATTCTCAAGAGCGTCATACTTCTTTTGGAGATCTTTAACATTCCTTATTGTTTCTAGATTATTATTTAATAATTGTAGAATATTTTCTGCAATTGGTAAAAACATTGGTTTTCTATTTCTTTGAATGTTTTTTCTTGAAGTTTTTGGTTCTACTGTATGTATTTGTCCCCGGAGCATTCTGTGGTCTGTGTTGTAGTCGAATTGATTAACAACATCAATGTTAGAAAACAGTCTTGGTTTATTTGTGAGAATGTAGTCTATTTCATTTCTTATCTTCCCGTTAGGTGACACCCATGTCCATTTTCTATTATGTTTTCTTTTGTAGTGACTGTTCATAATTTGTAAGTTATTTTGTACTGCATAGTTTATCAATCTCTGTCCGTTATCATTTCTTTTCCCAGTTGTGTAAGGTCCAAGTACATTATTCTCATTATTTTTCCTTTTTCCTATTTGACTGTTAAAATCTCCTAATATAATAACCGTTGGATACAAGTTTGGCATAATTTGGTTTAGTTTATTATAAAATTCATCTTTTCTTTCCTTCTGGGTAACCTCGGTTGGAGCATATATTTGAACTACTGAAGCTGGTTGTGTATGTCCAGGGAGTTTTATATTCAAAATGGCAATTCTATCCGATATGCCTCGGAACTCTATTATTTCATTTTTCAGGTATTTCTTAACCAAAAATCCTACTCCATAAATCCCAGGTTTTTCATTAATATGGTATAATATGTATTTGTCGTGTTCCTCTGTTTTTTCCTCCGCTCTTCTCACGTCGCACAATCCTATAATGTCCCAGTTGACGGTTTCAAGTGCATGTTCTAGTTCTAGTAAGAGTTCCTGAGACTTCATCGATCTTGTGTTGAGCGTAGCTATATTTATTTTATTTCTTGATCTTCGTTTTGCATATTGAAAATGTTGTCTATGAGGTAGTATTTTGTTGGGCTTTCCTATTGCAAGCTTTTGGGGGATGTGGTCTATGTCCCCGCGGTGACCAGCCGTATTGGGGATCTGTTTGTTTTTTGTTAATAGTTTTTTTGTAGTTTTTGCTGTTCTTCTCGTTATTCCGGTGTCTGGTAATTCCTATAGTTTCTGTTGGGTGTTTTTCTCTGTCAGAGAATGAGATCGAGACCTCATATAAGCAAATGCGTCTACTTTGTGTAATTTGGACGGAGCTATAATACTTTGTCCTTTTTCCACGGGGCGCGTAGGTGTTTGAATGTTTGCAGGTGACTGTGGAATGTGGAATGTGGGAGGTGTATGGAATGCTAACTACTGCAAAATGTGGGCATGTGCCAAATATAATGTTTGGACGTGCCTCTGACTACCCCCACTAGACATCTTCAAATGATCTGAGAGGATGTCTACCGTACTAGGGGATTACAGTCGTGATCCTATTTATTTATTTATTTTTATTTAAAACGCACCCCAATGTTTTATGTTTGCTAAGACGATATTAATCAAAACGTTATAAAGGTAGGTTTACACATACCTACGTCTGTCCGCTCGTCATTTGGTTGTCGGCGTGCCTGTCGTATGTTTACGGAAGTGCACGCGCCGCCCGCCCGCCTTCGCCGCCCAGTCTGTACCTGAACATGACTGAACTATCTGATGTAAATACGTCAGCCGCTACTTTTATAGTAGGAAAGTATATTAAGTTTGTCACTGAGCGTGGAAAGGGGAAAATAGTTTGTAGAATAATAAAAACTGAACTAGTTGAGAATGTCTTAGATAGACAAAAGGATTTATTATAAAAAATAGGGATGTAGAAAATATATATTATTAAATTAAAAAAATCTCGTTATAAAAATAGACTGACAATACTTATTAAATATTTTCTAAAAAACCGAGTCTATGTTTTAAAAAAAACATTGTTTCAAAAGTTAATAGGTATCTAACCAACAAATTTAAATTTATTTGTGACTTACTCGTACCTCATAATTTTAATTTATAGCATTCTTCACCTCATAAATCAATAGCACCCTATTTTCTATCTCTGGGCTTTCTTAAGATTATTTCTATAAGTCCCAGCACCCCTCCTAATCAGCCAGCCTAATCTGACTACCCCCACTAGACATCTTCAAATGATCTGAGAGGATGTCTACCGTACTAGGGGATTACAGTCGTGATCCTATTTATTTATTTATTTTTATTTAAAACGCACCCCAATGTTTTATGTTTGCTAAGACGATATTAATCAAAACGTTATAAAGGTAGGTTTACACATACCTACGTCTGTCCGCTCGTCATTTGGTTGTCGGCGTGCCTGTCGTATGTTTACGGAAGTGCACGCGCCGCCCGCCCGCCTTCGCCGCCCAGTCTGTACCTGAACATGACTGAACTATCTGATGTAAATACGTCAGCCGCTACTTTTATAGTAGGAAAGTATATTAAGTTTGTCACTGAGCGTGGAAAGGGGAAAATAGTTTGTAGAATAATAAAAACTGAACTAGTTGAGAATGTCTTAGATAGACAAAAGGATTTATTATAAAAAATAGGGATGTAGAAAATATATATTATTAAATTAAAAAAATCTCGTTATAAAAATAGACTGACAATACTTATTAAATATTTTCTAAAAAACCGAGTCTATGTTTTAAAAAAAACATTGTTTCAAAAGTTAATAGGTATCTAACCAACAAATTTAAATTTATTTGTGACTTACTCGTACCTCATAATTTTAATTTATAGCATTCTTCACCTCATAAATCAATAGCACCCTATTTTCTATCTCTGGGCTTTCTTAAGATTATTTCTATAAGTCCCAGCACCCCTCCTAATCAGCCAGCAGTAGCATGTACTCAGGGCGTGTGCGTTGCCTAGCAACGAGCGTCGCCAGAGAGGCGACTGCGGGATGCTGCGGCGAACGGCGAACCGGCGCCAGTGTGAAGCTTCAGTGCGAGTGCGTAACGCTGCGGTGAACATCGCTGAAAGAACTTGGCATAATAACTTCATACCTGTGCCATTAAAAATAAACAGTGCACACAACGGGCCAGTGTGTGCGTGCACTCGTAAACATACAAACATACTATACATACGAACGTTAGGAACTGTGCGTAAAGTTTGAAAGTGTACCTCAAAGTGTTTTTTCCCGGTGTGGTGAAAATATAAAAAAGTACTTTGAAATAATTTTTCAGATGTATTTTTTTCAGGATTTAAAAAGTACATACGTACCTACTTAGGTATTTATCTAAAAAAATTAAGCTAAAGAAAATGTAGAGCAAAATGCATCATCAGATAACGTGGAGTTTATTTTCTCTGATAAGATAATTTCCATTGTATTCCATTTACTTATCTCGTTTATCTAAATAATGCCTTTCTAGTGAAGCTTATTACATAGAGATTTAGTCTAGACTAAAAATCTAGATGCTAGACGTTCTACTGTTGTCCACTGCAGCGTGCACACATTTCTATTGAAATATTTGAAAAGAAAAATGGTGCATTGTGTTGAATGCTCCGTCTCATCGTGACCGTTGACTTTGGCTCATGTGACGGTATTTTATTTAGACGAAGCCCATCCCCGGGGTTATTAACCCCGCACGCGTCAATCTCGCGTTTTACGAGGAAGGTCAGGGTTATGGTTGCGGTCTTGCCGCAGCTGTTTTCTTCCTAACAAAAGTATGCAAAATTCATAAACATTGGTGTTGCAGTTCATGAACACGACAACGAAGACATTGGAGTAATACATTATACCTACCCACTTCATTTTTTTAAATAAAATTTCCTACCACTAGAAATCACCCACTAAAATTTCAAGATTTTTCTTGGAATTATATCCAGAGAAAATAGCTTAAATATGTACCTATTCGGCTCCCTCAGAAACAAAGTCTCAAGTCAAAAGATCAATCCATAAAATCACAACAATCATTTTGATTTAGGCTTGTTTCTCGTGACCAAACCTAGAAGAAAGAATTTGGCAAGAAACACGGCTTGGAACCTTTAACTTTTTTTAAAGATCCTTTTCGAGGAGCTTCAATAAGAATAATAATTTAAAAAAATTACTACGGAAAATCCGAACGTAGAGCACTTAGAGGTACTTACTCGAACCACATCCATGAATGTTCATGAAGAAGAAATAAGATACTCCTAGACAGAATATTTATTAAACAAAAAGGATTTTTTTTATAAAATCAATGATTATTTTATTAATTTTGTCTACAATGTAGACTCTACATAGTATATCTGGACTTTCGCTTGATAGGTACTTTAATTTGGGAAACTCTGTCCCAATAGTGTGAGTAAAACCAAAGTTCCATTTTAAAAAAAATCTCTGTAAACTCTGGCCGCAAACAAAAAAGAAAAAATGCAAAACAGTCAATAATGAAAACAAAAAATTGTTTAGCTGTCTAATGTCAGTTTCGCTGTCACTACCATTAAATGGCGGGAAAGCTTTTTTCTAGATCGTATAAATTTTCTCACTTTTCTCGGCTCAGTCAGACTCCACAGAACGTGTTTTGATTAATTTATCAATTAGTAACTTGAAGCTTTTTAGTCGAGGCATTTGTTAGTTTTTGCCAGGGTGCTTGTCAAGAATGTAAGGAATGTGTGGCGTGCCGCAGTGCAGAGTGGACGCCCTCAGGCGCCGCCACGGAGCCTGCCCGGCCACTCATCGTTACTCTTTGAAAGCATCCTTTGTTTTTGTTGACATCTCATACATTGCGGAAGTTAGAAAGGTATCTTTCCACCTCAACTATTTCCTCGTTACAAACATTCCAAGGTACCTCGTTATCTTTTGTATGATAAATAATTTACTTTACTTGACTTACTGACCAGGTACCTATTTTGTTAGATTACTTATTATCTTACTCTCTAGCTCTCTACCTTAGGTACTCATAAAATTTAGAATTACAATGGTGGTGAATCTGTTATGTCCTCGCTAAAAGTTAAAATTCCTAAAAAAGATCGCTCTTCCTTTTATGTTAAAGTCTAAATTAGAGTAACCTCAAAATGGAAGTTAGAACTTAGAATATTTCAGACATTTATTTTTTTTGTATATTTCGTTTGTGCAAAAATTTAATTTTAGTCAACACCTTTTTCATGCTGACTGAATTTACATAGAATTACGTAAATCGTTTTTTAGGAATTTTAGCTTGTAGCGTGGACATAACAGAATCGCCACCAGTACGTAGTTAAACTAAAAATACTGATAACAAATTTGCAATAACAAAGCACCAAATTCACTGAACTAGTAAAAATGTGAGGTGCTAATAAGTGCAATGCGTGGTCGTGCGAGTCGCGTGTGCGGTGTGGACGCTGTCCGCGCGTTGCATCGGCTGGCATTTGCTCTGTGGCGAGCTGTCTTCTACCTGCAGAGGGGCCACGTACGTCACCATCGCTCGAGGAGTCTCAGTATCGGACATCGAGACAATAACACGGTTCGTCAAAGATACTTTGAGAAGTGGAATAAACTGGAGTTCACATAAAAGTTATAAAGTTTATAAGTACTTAAACCATTGCAGTAACGTGAAACCTTTATCTTATGTAGGTATCTACCAGTAACTTTATCTTGACATTGCGCGTTAAGTGTACACGCTGACTACACGTTAAGTATTATATTAAGGGCTTAAGTTATCGTTATCACCATTAAAAGTTTAAGTAATGCGGCTAATAAGTAGTAACAGGTAGGTAGGTAGGTAGCCGACAAAAGCTGCAGTAATCCCTTAAACTACATTTCGTTCAGCCTCATATTTATCAGCTTATTGAATCTGATCGCGATAGAGCCCTGTCAGATCACCCGGCGCGGCTCCGCTGTAAAACTTTGCGGCGCGCTGTGGTGTTGTGTCCAGGATGTGGTTCCTGACAGTCTCTGGTAAAAGTAAAAGTCGCAAGACGTCACAAATTTATTAGGGTTGTGGGCATGCCAATAGTGCCCAAAACAGTGGATCCGCGATTGTCTCTCAGTTTTAAAGATGCATAGCATAAAGAGATAGGGCTTATATTACGTACCTATTAAGTAAATCTAAGAGTAGGTATGTCAACTTAAAAAAAAAACATTTTACAAGTTAAGATATCATAAGAAAACGTAGGTATAATGGTTTTGTTGTTCTATGTATACCTACTGTAATTCTCCTTTTAGGTAAGGCATTAGAAAATAAATGCAACTGTATACATGCCGCCATTAAATTCACATCAAAGCTCCCAGCGAAATGAAATCCAGAATGAAATTCCATCCATCAGACACGGTCGGGCGCCGTCATTCAGAAAAAAATACGAAGATTTAAATTACTACTTTTGATTTCATTTTAATGACGAGGCTGACCTCGCAGAGGCCACCTTCCCAAAGTTTGTTTTGTCGTGCGAATAACATGTTAATAATGAGAGTAGAACTGTTTTTAATGAATGTTGTAATGTAAGTAAGTTGTAAGTAATACATATTTGCTTTATTAGTTCTTTCTTTTTTATTGCAGACTCGAGCTAAAAGTGCTCCGGCAACTCCTGCTACGACATTTGGTAGAGAACCGGTAAGTTACTTTAAATTTTGTTTTCAAGTAAGTATACAATTATCTTGCAATGCAGTAAGAGCAGGCCGGAATTGGTAATTTAAAGACGAGTTTAAACCGTCCATTTATTTGTTACGTGCAATGTATGGAAAATCGTGGGTTATTTATTCACGGTTTTCGCAATCGTGTTAAATTATCTATAATGAGTAATTTGCTGGCCTGGCGGTCTGCTTATATACATATTTATACGTTACTTATGTCAAGAATTCAATGAACTTAATTTTCTTTACATTATGTAAGCAAAGCATATATGTCGACTGCACTAATCGGATTAAGAGCCAAGTAAGAATTCATAGTAATACTCTCCGTGGCTGCGCCTACGCAGTATTTGTGACACTTTCTCGGTTCTGGCGCGCCTACGATTTTATGTTTGATCTGACATAAATACGCTAAGGGCAAACTGAGGCTTTTCATTGCTCACCAAGCCTTATTTACTTAGGTATTTTTATTGTGTCCACTTTCAACTAGTTATTGTTAATGTGGCACTCATCATTTATGGCCATGATCAGTTTTGTAAGCCATAAGTTTATTAGGGCTTTTAAGATAATCTACTTAAGTTGTCAATAAGCTGCGATTCGGTATTGGTACTTTATGTTATGACGCTGATAATTCTATCAAAATAATTCTGAAAATCAAAGTTCTGTGTTTACCTATAGATTGTTACCTCATGACCAGTTATGGTGTGAATGAGAGTTATTGTGCATTGCTTAGCCTCATTTTGCGGTTCTGTAGATATATTCAGTAAATACTCGTATCTCGAACCTCAAAAGCTGAATCCGCAATGAGTTTCTATATCATGAATATAGTTATTCAACCTTCGAGCTTCCAGATATTCGTATGTTTACATAATAGCGCTTAATCGTAACATTGATATATTCTTTGTACTCTCCAGAGCGGAGCTCGATCAGCAAGCTATCCTAGCGGGCCAACATCCCGCTTAGACCTCTGCTATGTCGCTGAGCGCATGCTGGCACTACACCTACCCGATCGAGATGCACACGCGGAGGCGCAGGCGGCGCATATGCTTACCAACAAGCATGGGGAACACTTCATGGTAAGCTCTCTTTCTCTATACTTCATCTTTAGCAACAGCTTTGTCAAAAGAGTGAACATTTATATCAAAACTTAAGCATCTTAGTCTTACTACGGTAATATTATAAATCCGAAAGTTTGTAAGAAGGTTTGTAATTCATTGAATCTATCACGCCTAAATGTCTGAACGGACTTGGGTGAAATTTAGAATATACATAGCTTATGTCCTGAAATAACAAATAGGACATTTTTTTATCCAGATATCACGCAAGCAAAGCCACGGGTGAATATTAGTGGTGTAAAAATCTGTGCAAAACTTCCAAATCATAAGTACTTAGTTTAATTTTATCTAATACGGAGGTACAAGTAGCTCTACTGTAACATTAGGATCTAAGAGTAGGTACATTTCTCGCATGTCAGTAACTATCAAAGTCATCGGCATAACATATATTTATAGCATTGGTATCTTATCATTTGTCAAGATAGATGATTGATAACAATTATAAACATCGCGCTCGCTAATAGATTATAGCCCGTAATGCTGTGGCCACAGTGAGGCTATCTCGAACTATTCGCGTTGTGTAAGAAGTGTAGCCATATGATTCGTCTTGGAGTATAAAGACGTAAACATTCGTGATAATTACGATCAAAAACTGTAAGACAGTTTCATAAAAGTAAGCAGTAATCGCGAGATAATAAAGTGACTTTGACACGAGACCTAACAAAATGTCGGTCAGTAAAATCCGGTACTTACAATAGCCAGGGAAAAAGTAGGTCGAGTTTGCAGAATGTTACTCGATCTGCCCAAGAAACGAGACTAGAAGGTGTTGTAGAGGGTCGTTAAATAGCCTTCAATAAAGATGATTGGTGCGCAACAGTCTATTCTATAGGGCTATAAAATCAAATAGTAGAGAATCACTACAGTAAGTTACCTAGGTTTTTATTGCAGTGGTTCGTAGTTAGGTATAGCTACGTCTAAATTGACGCCGAAGCGACTGCCGCCGGCGCGCTTTGACAACAACAGTCAATCACAGTTGTCAACCGTTATTGTTTTGCCGCATATTCGAACCGTTATCGGATTGTGCTGCACACCTTCGTTTAGAAACAAGTCTAGCAGTTACTTTTAATGCGATGCTATCGATTTGGTCAAGCCTTTTGAACTTCCTACTGTGGTTTTTAGAACCAACCTAATGACTTAAAATCTATCATGCAAACAATATTGTAAACTTCCCGTTCCCGTTCCCGTTCCTGTTCCCATTCCCGTTCCAGTTCCCGTTCAATCGTTTTTGTAGCGCACACGAAGAAAGCAAAACTTTTGGCAATTTTTTACACCTTGCTTCAAACTATCGTCATTCTTATAAAAATCAATTTTTTTATATCAAAATAAAAATAGCCTATGTTACTCAGGGATAATGTAGCTTGGTAATGGTGAAAGAATTTTTGAAATCGGTTCAGTAGTTTTTGAGTTTATCCATTACAAACATACAAAAAAACAAAAAAACAATAAATCAAAACTCTTCTCTTTATAATATTAGTATATTAGTATAATAGCGACCCGCCCCGGCTTCGCACGGGTTTAATACATATAAACCTTCCTCCTGAATCACTCTATCTATTAAAAAAAACCGCATCAAAATCCGTTGTGTAGTTTTAAAGATATAAGCAAACATACATACATACATACAGACGCGGGAAGCGGAAAGCGACTTTGCTTTATACTATGTAGTGAAGTATATAGTTTAAGTATAGATAAAACTCATCAGGTAAAACAGCACTCTCTTAAACCTAACGTTGTAATTTCTAGGTGTTTGAAGTTAGCTGCGCAGAAGGCACCGGTGAGGGGCATACAGCCAGGAGTGTGTTTGGGCGGGCAAGGTCACTGGGCTGGGCGGGAGAGCTGGCGCCACCTCTGGAACGGCTATGTGCTGCCTGCAAACATATCGAGAGCTGGCTAGCCGCACATCCGAAGAACGTTGCCATACTACTTGCGTGGTGAGTAGTCTTAAGTGCCTACAGCTATGGAAGCGAAACGGCAGAGGAAATTAGCAGTCCCCACTGAACATGAAGTGCTGTTGAATGAACAACAAGCAATCTTAAATAAAAGTGCGAAAATTTAATGTAATGTGATTTAATCACACCGTAACTGTTAAACAAATTAAACATGAAGATAGGTAGGTATATATCTTAAAAATATAGTGTCTCTAGTTCTGGATTTCCGCTTATCATAATTTTTGGGGATACTTGAATTAATGATACTAGTATCAAGTAGTACTTATCTATATAAATATATATATAGATAGTAGTATATATATGTATAGCTATATAAATAGTAGCTTTTAAGCTCATAGCTTAAAAGCTACCATTTCGATGAGCGAAGTCGCGGATTGATGCTGGATGATTAAAATCATTAAAAAACTCTTTTTATGTCATGCAGCCCCTAAGGCTGCATGACAGCGCTGCGGCAGGTTTTTAATTCTAGTAGCAAGTGAATTTAGGTCTTTGAGTAATATGTGATATCGGAATCTATTACTAGAATGTTGGTACATATTACGTGATTTGTGTTTAGTAACGTATGATTGACAGCAATAACAAGAATTTCGTAACCGGATCTGATTTTACAAAAAGATCGTTCATCCTTTAGTAAATAGGTTTATTTGTCTTGTCTAAAGTCCAAAGATTTGATTTTCTGAATTGTAGATAAGAAAAGCATTGTTTAAACCTACCCTTAGATATTTTATATCCCTAAAACAAAAGGGTATCGTGGTTCGGGAGATTCGTTAAAAGATGTAGAGCATCCCTTTACCCAGACCCTACCAGTAAAGTAATACAAATTTAAACCGCTTGAATTGTTTGAACTAAAATGAGGATCCCAGTGCGGCAATTTTTTATCGCGTAACAAAAGGGAAAATCTACGAGGGATAAGATGACCTAGAATCTCCGTGGAGAGGTCCTTAATTAAATAGAGCCGCTTGAACGGATTCACCCTACATTTTGCCGAGAGTGGCGACTGAATAAATCTCTTGGCTTTCATTTTATGAATTTAAATTTCTCGTTATTTTTTTATGGGAACGCAGATAATTTATTTATACACCCTTGGACTGCTTTGGGTGAATGGGTTTAACATTTTTACCGGTTATGTCCAAAACGGTTAAACGGATTTCAAAAATGTTTTTATACTGCCTTTCAAGTAAATTTTTTAATAAGCTTAATTATGGCTTAAATATTGATGGTACCTATAACCGAAAAAGGCCTGTAGACTAAGTATTGCTAGATGGTTGATTTTACTTGCATGATAATATGAAGACAGTTTACCTATTTAAATAGAAACGCAAGTGGTTTCTATCCGTGCGAAATCCAGGAACATTATAATAAAAGATCATGCAAACATTTTGTTCCGAGAATGGATGTTGGTTGGTACCATTGTGTTCGTAGTTCTGATACCACATAATACGTAGAATCTTAGTATGGGGTCAGGACTATGTAAGTGACTACTGGGTGTTATAATATAATTAGTAATTATGTATGTAAGCATTTAAACTTTTTAATTTCCCAGGGGCAACCGGGAAAGGCTTGGCGTGTTGGTAGCGGCTTACATGCACTACTCGGCGATATGCGGCGCTCCAGAAAACGCGCTCGATAGATACGCTATGAGAAGATATCTCGACGACCGAGTTCCGATATTCCATCTGCCTTCGAACAAACGGTAATTACCTTCAAATAATACAAAATACGTCACGTATATTTGAGAATGTTTATGCTAGGAAATTAAGAATTGAACGGATTTTGTGGCAGAATCTAGAGCAGAATCTATGTTTCTAGATGGTTCAGGAAGTGTTTATACAATCAAACATTATATTAGTAAACTTTTAATTTGTATGTATTGAGGAATACGATACAAAGAGTGAAAGAGAGAGTCAAACCTACCTACAAGAAAAAAGCTTTAGATACCTAAGTTGCGTAATAAATGATATACCTAACTAATAAACAACATTGTTTATTCTTCCACAGATACATAGACACGTTCGCGGGATTGCTAGCTGGTCAAATCAGGGTGAACGCATCTCCACTACACCTGACACACGTGAGCGTTGCCGGTTCTTTAGCGGCTCCAGCTTCGCCCACCATTGCTTTTCTCAAGATCTATGAGAATTTCATCTGTGTCTACACATCAGGTAAAAATTGAGGCATGAAAAATCCTACGAAACCCTTATAAAACTTGTCTATATCATGGCCTTCTCGGGAATGAGATGGATTGGATGTAGCCAACTAGATACCTTAAAAGCGTTTTTTTTAGGGTTCCGTACCGAAAGGGTAAAAACGGGACCCTATTACTAAGACTTCGCTGTCCGTCTGTCTGTCACAGGGATGTATCTCATGAACCATTATAGCTAGACAGTTGAAATTTTTACAGATGATGTATGTCGGTTGCCGATATAACAACAAAATACTAAAAACAGAATAAAACAAATATTCAAGGGGGGCTCCCATACAACAAACGTGTTTTTTTTTGCTTTTTTCTATAGATAATGGTACGGAACCCTTCGTGCGTGAGTCCGACTCGACTTAGCTGGTTTTTTTAAACCCTTTATCACTTTAGTCATAACATAATAAATGCACTGTCTAGTCCCAAACTAAGCGAAGCTTGTCAGGAATCAGACAACTGATAAAACACCTTACATGTACCTAAATATTGTGTACACTCTTAATACATTTCAACACCCAGACAGTACAATCATTCTATGTTTATGACACAAATGTTTTTCCTGGGTGGGAATCAATAACGAATCGAGCCCCCAATCTACCAACCTATGAAGCCATTCGATAGATTTATGAATGTAAAACCTTTTTTCAATGATGTTTAATGACCATTATCTGGTTCCCATAGTACAAGCTTTGCTGAGTTTGGGGCTAGATGGAGCTGTGTGTAAAGTCCGCCAAAATTTATAAAAAATGAATATTTATTTATAACTAATTGTTTTATTTTATTCAGGACTCTACATGGTAAACGGTGGTGGATGGACAGTCGGAGTCGGCAAGCTAGCATTACGAGGAGATGTCCTTGTACGAGCTTACAGAAGACCAGCTCACGCGCATGCGTCGCAGCGACATCTAGTGTTCGCGTGTCAGTTCCACACTTGCGCTGTCACTGACCACACGCTTTCTTTCACCAAGCAGCAGTTGGACTACGCTGCACATGGTATGTCTAAACTTTGATACTCGCTATGTTCTCTATACAAAAAACTTTTGAATGGTGTAGATTGCAGAAGACTAGCGATATCTTAAACTGAGGATATATAAGACCAGACGATATCTTTCACGCTACGCATAGTATATTATTTCGTTTTTTGTTCTTCAAATTTGTTTTTCTCTACTATAACTTCTCTATTTTTCAATTTAATTTCCATGCTCACTTTGTACTTCAATTTTGCATTTTTAGGTTCAATTATTTTAACGCATGCTGTGGTATTCTGTAATTAGTGATACGCATAGATTTAAGTTACCCTATATTTTATTTTACATTGTACTGTGTTATCACTGTTGGATACCCATAATAAATAAATAAATATATATAAGAGTAAAGCGATCCAACATATCTATTGAAAACTGATTTGTAAAGAACTGATAGTGTAGCAATATTAGTTCGGACAGGCAGAGCTACTACCACTCCAGAGCCAACTTAGCTGTCAGTCCAGTGTAATGTGATAGGTGCTCAGAGCAAGGTTATTAATTTTTGCACAAATGTGAATTCAAAGATACTAGCAGAATTTGAAGGCAATTTCTATGGCAAGTCAGAATAAGAGGACGGACTGTTTTGATTATCTTCCGAATTTTAATTGAATACTTTGTTCGCAGATCCATCATTTCCAAGCGATGGAGCCGTAGAACTAGTGTTCGCTCGGGGGGAAGGAACAGGGGGGGCAGCCCCGGCCCCCACCCCAGCTGCCCCCCTCCGCGCTGCCCCCGACGCACTAGCTAGAGCCGACTCGTTAGAACACCTGAGGCCGCTGTCCACTCTCACTGATGACGACCCTGGTGAGTGCCGTTTATTAAAATCGTAAAGTTGTATAAATAAGGTTTTCTTACCACAAACATTAAAAACAATAAACCAGTTTCTTAGTTAATGGGTCACGATCAAAGCGATAACCTCACTTGAAAGACTAAGAGCTATTGCGACATAGGGTCATGTCACTAATCTAAGGATATCTAATGACATAATAATCTAAAATATAGAAATAAAACTTGACTTATCTCTACCCTATACGAGTATATGCAAAGTATGTAAGTAAAGTATGTACACTCGTAATTTATAAAAATATTTAAATTTTACAAAAGGTAGGTAATGTGTCGGATTCAGTATGGGAATAGATGTCTTTAAATAAATTTTTGCTAAGACTATCCAATAGATAAAATGAAATTTTATTTAAAATTACAGTAACATACAACCATAAAATGTAGTCGTTATAGAAAAACTAGCAATCCTGAAAAAAAAATTGTCTTTGTTATTATGGTAAACCAATCCGAAGAGTAATTCAAAATTGGTACCTAGGTAGGTACTTATGATAATGATAATATTAATATTAGTACCAATGGCAATGGGATTAACATAGCTTATTATGAAGAAGTTAACACTTAACACGTACTATGTATGATGCAGTAGATCAAGGATTTTGTCAATCATCTGGTAGCTTAGCTTACTGTCTAAGCTGCAACATACTCCATAGTTCACCAACATCCGTTGATCATTACCATCTACAATGTAAAAGCTCACTGAAGTTTACAAACTTGTAAGCAATAGAAATTGCAAATGAGCATCCTGCGTTAAAATTCATGAGCGCTAATTCCAGAAAATACTAGCCATACTTTACATATAAATATAAGGTGCTAACTCGTATGTTAAGTAACTGGCAATATTACCATGCCAAGGTTCTGATAATTTACCTCAAATAAACAATCTACATCTGTAGAAACAGATGGCGTTTTTTTCAACATCCAACTTTATACAGAAACACATGTGAAAATAAATTTTGTTTTACTATATTACACAATGCTAGAAATTAAACAAGCTATTCAGTCGACAATAAAAATATATCTATAATTAATCTACGGCCAAGCTTTATCGCCGATTGAGTATTGTTTCTTGTTCTACTAATGGTTTTTTTTAATAGAGCATTTTTTTTTATAAGTATGTATAGATGACAGGTTGTCTGCACAGGAAGTGAAGTGTTTTCTGCAAAGTGACTTGTAATGTGTCATCAATGTTGACAAAGCGTCGAATTGGAGCAGTTAGCGGGCAGGTCGCGGTTCTGTGGCGTTTCAGGTGTGGTTCTATTTTAGGGCGAGTAGTTCAGTTTCTGTCAGCCTGACTGCGCCGCCCGCCCAGTCTCTAGCCGCCTTTCGTGCCGGCACGCATCGCGCTTTCCTTTCACACAACACAAATAAATCACGTATGTTACAACTATTTTACGAATATCATAAAATATTCAATGCCGAATTAAAATCACTAATTTTATGAAGGTGTTTGAAGCTGAGATTAACGCAATTGGGGTAAGTGGAACAATACAATCTTTGCTCAAGATAATGTCTCGTGTTGGTTAATGAGTGTTATTTTTTGCCGCTCGTTCTGTTTGTAGATTTTCTCGATTGTCAGATAAAATTTAAATAGCTGGCGTAAGAATTATAGAGCTTGGCAAGTTCTGAAATATGTATTATCTAAATAAAAATAGAATTAAATAGTTTGAATACGGCGAGTGTACAACAGTACGCATTAGCTTCAACAGAACAGCAAATAAAAGAAAAGTCAAAATACGCATAGATCTTCATTCATTTCACAATAGAGGTACCGACTCGTGAAGCGAACAATAGTATGCATTAGCTGGCGACAAACTGGGTTCGTTTCGGTTGTGGCCGGTTAATTGACCTGCGTGGTGAATCGCTGATGGATGTCCACCGCTCGCTCTGGCGACAGACAGGCCCTTAGGGCCAACGCGATCCGACACACTTCAACTTAATTCAAACCGAACGAATCGAGACCACTGACTCACGTAACACGTTTGCAAGTCATGAGCTTGGATAGATCAATGAACGTGTGATTAGATTAGAGATGGCCCTACAAAGTGTGAGTGAAATAGGTCGTGATTAATTTGATTTATTTCACTTTCGATTAAACGAAAGTGAAGTAGTATTTCTGGATAAAAGAGAAGCGATTCAAAATATGATTCACTGAAATGATTTATCGGAAGAAAAAAGTTAAAAAAAAGTTTATTCTTTATTAGTAAAGCAGAGTGAACTAATTGTGCTGAAAATTTAACATCGTCGTAGATCTAACAGTATCTTTAGAATTTTACATCCTTGCATTGAAATTATTTCATAGTTACCTATTCTAATCCACTAAAAACGGCAAAGGTTAATAAGATTACCTCAGCGGCCCCGAGAGGGTTTACTCGTTTTATTGGGAACATGGACGGCATCGGGCCATAGCTAATGATTTTCGATTCTCACGCGAACGTCCACTGACGTCATGTTTGCAGAGTGTTACCGCCTCTGGTCCCGCAGAACTCGTCTTAATTACTTCAATCTAGCCTTTTGCGTGCTCGGCCGAAATAAACTTTAATTAATACTTCTCACAGAGTTTCTTCCTAGTCAAGTCTTTTGTAAGACATTAATTACTTCTATTTTATTAATTTATCCATCCACAGGCATAATTATATATGTACTTAAGAGGCTCCCAGTCGCTGATTGCTCTTTTTCGAAACGAAAAAAGAAATACTTCTGAACAAGCCACATCTCCTATTTTTATAAGTATATTACTTCAGGTTCCTACCTAGATTTCTATTAAGCTGAAAACATAATAGTAGAAACTTTTCACGATAAAGATATTATTTCAAAATGATACGTTTTAGAATTTATGATCGAAATATTTTATATACCTACTATTAAAATGAACTTGTGATTTATTGTTAAAGATAGGTAATATGTAGATCTAGATTTCTATTAGAATAGATTTTTGATAAGTAATTATACATAATTTATATCATTAATTTATTCGAAAAGCTAAGGCGGACCACGCTCCGACGTGTGTTTGTCGTCATTGCAGCGGTCGGTAGGATTATTTATCGAAGTGATTAAAGATGGGTACATCTTTATTCACATATACTATACATTATAAAATAGGAGATGTGGCTTGTTCACAAGTATTTATTTTTTCGTTTCAAACAAAAACAATCGTCGACTGAGAGCGCCTTAAGCCATAATATTAAATGTGGTTAAAGAACTTTATTCTCAAAAGAAATTACATTTCACTTAATGAGAAATTACAAATTTAAATTTAAGTAGATTATTATATAGACAGTGAGCATGCAGTATGAATCTATAAGTAAATTGGTACCTAATAATGAACAATAAATTTTAGCAAAAGTCTTCGTATGCATATGAACATATAATATGACATCTTAGTACTCGTAACAATTACGTGGAAGAATACGTCAATCAGCAGGTAGATAAAATATAAGAATTAGTGTGTGGTCCCTGTTATCCCTGATCTGACAAACAGACTTTTAATGCACGATCATTCCTGCGTCCAGTAACTAGGTATCAGCAATAATTTATCGCGCGAGCTTTCAATTTGATGGGCAGTCAATACCGTGGTTGTACTTGATGTGGACGTGTGTTTGTGTCGTTAATCTAGATATAAACCGTTACGAGAACCAACAGACGCCGCTTTCTATGTGAGTAAAGTTAACGAACCTAACAAAATATTTACTCGAATAAGAATTTAAGCCCAAATGCGGCTTTGAATATTTTAATAGCCACCAAAATAATATTCTCGGAAGATAAAAAGAAAAAGATCCAGAACTGGTTGCAATTTGGAGCTAACGTATAACGAGCGATAACCAAACGGGCAGACCTGAATAATAATGCGGTTGAGCTTAGATAGAGTTTCGCAGAAACCCAAGGTGGAGCTGTGATGACATCACATCACACCACCCGTCGACTCAACACGCGCTCACCTTCACACCGTCAATACCGCGTAACTTTTAACGAAGGTACCTTGTTTCGACTGTCATTTAAAACGCTTTTCAATATAAAAATGTTTTCTAATTTCTCCATCCGTGTTTTAGTGAGCGTGACATGCGAGCGTCAGATTCAAGCTCGGCGTCACAGTCACGCTCATTTTCATTAGTTAACGAACTAAAGGCTTGTCGTCTCCGAGATATTGTGACGTTTCAGTCGTTAAGATTGACAGTTCTGTGAGCATTACTCGCTCGCTGCGTGATTTACGTTTATATGTACAGCGCTTAACAAGCAACTTTACGCTTATCTTAATTAAATTTCAATAAAAGCTGCATTTATGGTTCCGATCGGTAAGCGTAAGTAAGCCGCTTTCAACATTATCCAGTTGGTCAATAAATCAAAATAGAGAGGATATTAAAGTTTGTGAAGTTTAATGAGGCATGAGTTGCCGGTAGTTCAGCGAGAGTAAGCGCGACGGTGGGCGCATCCTCTTCCTGCCTGCGCCGACGCCGACGGTACATTTCGTAACAGTAGCCCTCGCGCCAGAGCGCGTTATTTTCGTTGACAACACAGAAATAACCGCATCTTCCTTAACAGAGCCCGACGCCGACGGTCACCAGACGCTGACGTTGATATCTTTACACTAATTGCGTTATTGACAACCTCACATTTAGTTCGGTTTCGAAATTGAAGTTCGAACATCGTCCGACCCAGATAAGTTTCTCTCAGACAAAATGATGGCGCAAATTGGTGGTCTAGCGAAAAATACGTTAGCCAGCTCAACGTCTTCATTATGCAAATAAGACGCGACTGATGACATAGAGCCGCTCTTCCTTATTTGCATTGAGTATTTACACGGTTGAACAGTTTCACACATCTGTCAACTTAGATATTACTTAGTAAAATACATATTGCCTACTGTGATTTGTGTTCTGTGCATTTGAGGTGAGAGTGAGCAAGTAAACCTTTGGCCTAGTAATACAAAGTTAACAATAATTTGAGTAGGCTGGCTGTTTTGTTGATGAATCTACCATAATAACGTGAGGTCGCTTCCTTATTGGGTGGTGGCACCTTGAACTGTAAAACCTCGAAATAATATAAGATAAACCATCTTGTCAGTATTTTTGGACGTTGATTGAAAAGGATAATCATTAATCAATGTTGTAGGTACTTATGCAAAAATATCAACTCAATTTGTCTTGTTATTTTAGTTATGAAAGGTATAAAACCCCATTAGCTAGGTTTCAAACATGCTATGCTCATAGTTTACCCGTAAATAGGACTGTTTCTTAGAATTCCGTCATAAAACGGTGTCATCTCACTCTGTCGGGATAACGGGAAACGGGAAAACGGGAGCTTTCTTGATCCTTTTTAGGATGTGGCAGGTCGAGTAGCTGCACAACTGAATGCTTTATACCATCGACATTTAATTAACGATCCCGCTGCCATGCCGCGATCACATTATAAAAATCAGGAACATGCTAATCAATTTTGGAATTTTCTGGACCATGTGGCGTCGCAGTAAATTACACAAATTTCAGCTCGTTGCGAGGCCCCGCTAGTTATTAGGGCGAATCGAATGCAATTTAAAAGCAATTTGCAATTAAACTGATGCTAAAACACCTACGTAGAAACCTGTTACTCAACTCGATTTAGTGAGATTGAATTTATGGAGAATCTCATAGTATAAAGTCTCAACTGGTTAGGTAAACGACGCAAACTAGCCATACCCAATCGATTGGATTCCTTTATGTTTCTCACGTTAGATTTATGTTGTGCAGGCGATAACAACGGGAGCGCGGAAGGATCCGGGTCGGGCGGGGAGAACGCGGAAAGCGCGGAAGGCGCGCATACGTTTGGGCCCCTGGACGGGTCCATCTACGCGACTGTGGTGCGCGGCGGGCCTTCCTCGCCGCTCAGCGCGTCCATGGATTCGGGCATCTCGTCTGCGGGGAGGCGAGCCGCCCCCAGCCCGCCTGACGAGCTGGATACGTTGCTGGGGGATATGCTGCGAACGGTGAGCGCGCTGCCGGACGCGCCCGCGCCGACTCCACAGTCGCAACCTAGCCGCCAGCCTGACATACCGTACCACGCACGCGCCGATTCCGCGCCCTTCACGTACGGAGCGCCAGGCGTGCGGCCCGGCATGCTGCGCGCGCCGCATCGACTCGCCAGCCCCGAGCTGGTGCGTCGCGTTCTCGGGACCGACACATCCTACCGACCCATCGAGGATGACGATGACGAACGCACTGCTACCCCTGAACCTTCACCCCGCACCCCCATTGCGCCAGCAACCCCACGCACCCTTCGAAAGTTCACTCAAGACGACATCACCACCACGACCACTGTGCCAACAGCCTCCCCCGTTACAAATGGAAGGTAAGATAATTTTTATTTTATTCAGTTCCTACTTTGATATATATAGGTTGTTTATTTAAATTGAATCAACGGCTAGCATAAATAAAAGTGTTCTCGCGAAACCAGTTTCGCCGCGAGAGATCTGTATTTACGCGCCCGGGCTAAATTAAGTCGTTTCAATAAAAGCTTTTGAAGGATACGATTCCTTATCATGATGATATCAGTTGATACCTTTTGATATTTGTGGAAACTGAACATCAATTAACTTTACATACACACTCGTACATGAAAGTATGAGTGTTGACAAACTTTGAAGTTTTTTTTCTGTTTAGAAAAGACAAAGAAAATCGTACAAAGCTGTTTATTTATACTTCCGGTGGCGTTGCACCAGGGGAAACAGATTCACAACAAAACTATGATATAAAGCAATTAAAAGAGGGGATCTGGTGGTCGATGTAAACATGTGTTCCTGCGGTGTGGGAGTGGAGGCCACGCTCTGACGCCTACAGCCAGCCGCATGCTAGTGTTTACGTTCTCGTCCGAGCCATTTACGTTATTCTTAGCAACAAATATTAACCAATACACGTTTGACCTTCTAGTGTCAAATATATATTGAAAACAAGTTAAAGGAGCACAAATCTATCCAAAAGAAGCCAAAAAAGTCTAAACAAATAAAATGAACTTGAGTGAGAAATTCAGACAATGCTAAATCTTCGCCAAATCGATTCTTCTGCCAACTTAATACAAACCAATGACCAAGATATAAACAACTCCCAACAGTCGCATAGTCCTGACCCCCCACTAACATTCCCTGAATGTTGGATTTATAAAAAACCGGCCAAGTGCGAAACGGACTCGCGCACGAAGGTTTCCGTACCATTATCTATAAAAAACGCCAAAAAAAACACGTTTGTTGTATGGGAGCACCACTTAAATATTTATTTTATTCTGTTTTTAGTATTTGTTGTTATAGTGGCAACAGAAATACATAATCTGTAAAAAAATCAACTGTCTAGCTAGCATGGTTCCTGAGATACAGCCTTGTGACAAACAGACGGACAGACAGACAAACAGACGGATAGCGAAGTCTTAGTAATAGAGTCCCGTTTTTACCCTTTGGGTACGGAACCCTAAAAACATAGTTTGCCCACAAATTGCATAACGGCAGAATGCTCATTGTGTTCGACGAGCCTTAATTTATTTGGTTGCGTTCTGACCCACTTCACCAAAGGACCATAAAGAACCCCGTTTCAATCGCATTACAGAAACTCTTCCTTATAGGTTTGATTTAAATTGCCCATAAACATACACTAACAAACTTAACAAGTGACTCTGTTAACATACACACACTTACTATAAACTATGTGTATCGAACTATCTGTACTCTTAATAAATACAAACCCGTAGGTCTTACGTTTATAAGGTTCATATTCGCAAAGCAAATTGCAATAGTTATAATGTATCCCTTAGAATTGAGTTCTAACTACGTCCTAGGGGCTATGCAGATATCTTTGTGAGTTCTACAATACGAAAACTAAAAGGTTTAGAGCGCGAACAGTGTAGGTTGGTAAGGTAGGTATTTGATCGTATAAAGTAGTAAATTATATTTCTTGACGCATTATGTTCACTTCGTAATTCAAGAGTGGTTTTGTTTTTATTATCAGCAGCTGTATGCTGCATATATGTATTTACTTAGTCAGATATTGAGGTTTATTCTGTGAGCAGTTTTTTCCTGCAATCTAGCAGATACTTAACATTTTTATAAGGCGTAGGAGCCATCGCAGACAAAGTGATCTTGTGGGTGTTAATTGGTCACTCCAGTTAAATAAGATACAGTAAAGACACATACAAGCTAAGTAGGTATGGTATGGCTATTAAACGACAATATGGTATCGAAATAAATCTTAATCATATTGAATGAACGCATTTTCGATTAATTAAAATACGAAAGCATTTTGTGACTGTATAAAAGTCGAAATTCCCACAGCGATAACCGTTTATTTAACCATCAAAATATTGATAGGATGCAATTAGTGACCACTTTACTGCTTGTCAACTTGCAGCATAACAAGGAGCTAATTACTGTTATTATCGATTTCACAACAAATTAATTCATAGCTTAGCTATTCTACTAATATTACAACGAAAGTTTGTGAGGATGTCGAGGTATGGTAACGTCTAAACTGATTTGGGTGAGACTTAGAATTATCTTTAAATATCTTATCTTATCAATCATATCTTATACCTACCTATATATAAAAATGAATCCCTATTTCCCTTGGTCACGGCATCACGCGTGAACGGCTAGATCGATTTTGCTTATTCTTTTTTTGTTGTTGTTAATGTCAAAGGAAGGTTCAAGAAATAAAAAACTAAGAAAGTTTCGCAAAAGATTTTAAAATTCGGGAAAAACTGACAGTGCTTTTTTCTATGGGATTATTGAAATTTGACAAGATAACGTCTGTCGGGACAGCTAGTTATCATTTAAAATTTAAAACTGGATAAACATTTTGGGTAGGTATTATTTAATGCATCGAAGCCGCAGGCGGAAGGACGCTAGTATGACAAAACAATGAAGTCGTGATATTGACTGGCGGCTATAATACTATAGGTATATTAAGTTATTACATAAATTGCTTTATGGTATGCAGTAAACAATAGCTCGGTTGTTATAAATTATAGCAACTTTATAACTAAGTTACGTTATAGACGTTCCAAGAATGCATATCTTACATTTATCACAAAGTCGTGGTGGTCTGTTCATCGCTAATAGGAAAACAATACCGAATTGATTAGTTTATGTTACCGTAGCATAGAATAATGTTCTCTCCTTAGCTTATTGAGATCCTAATGCTGTGGCTACATTATCGCGATTCGGCGAATGTTTACGTTTTGAGTCTTTAACTATCCGTGATGAATCATAAGTAACACCTGTCAAACATCGCGAATAGTTCGCCACCCATAGCCCAATAACGTGGTCTTAGCATTACTACCAAAACAAATCCACCGCCAAATATAGGACGACTTTCTCTGTTTCGTACAAAATTACTTCCGAATATAAAGAACCCTACGCCTGCCTACGAGTAGGTATTTAAGTGCTGTAAAGATAAACAATAAACACATGTCATGCTACTCCTCCATTGTACTAAGCTTCTGTCAGATTTGATCGACACGGAGATAAATGGTAGTTCATAGATATCCAGCAGATATCGGTCTTGTCAATCAAGCAGATATTATACCTAATGCATTGTGATCGTGCCACTTAAGTGCCTCTACAATCAAGGTACATTCTGTCAGGGCGTTACCTACCTGTATGAATGAATGTATTCATTGTCGCTGTTCTATTCTTGTCAAGTTATATGTAACTAGCTGACCCGTGCCCGCTTCGCTGTGCGTAAGACATTTCTAATACCATCGTGGACTTTTTTGTAGACGTTTTTAAGGTGTACAATACTGTAGTACATTATTTTGATATATCTCGTGGGGTTCAGCCAGCATTTGCAATGTAAGCGCAAAAAATGTGTTTATTTTCGACATCACATTAGAAACCTCTAAAATTATCAGTGTTTCTCTACTATATTATGCATGTATTATACATATAAACCTTCCTCCTGAATCACTCTATCTATTAAAAAAAACCGCATCAAAATCCGTTGTGTAGTTTTAAAGATATAAGCAAACATACATACATACATACATACGCGGGAAGAGGAAAGCGATTTTGCTTTATACTATGTAGTGATGCTCGCAATATTTTGCAATAAATCTTTTATAAATTGAATAAATAGGATCACGACTGTAATCCCCGATCATGGTAGAAATCCTCTCAGATCTCCAGGTACTCAGATCATTGAAGATATCTAATGAGGGTTAGTCATAGTAACGTCCAAACATTACATTTGTCACATGCCCACATTTTGCAGTACCTATGTATTTAGCATTCCTTAAATTGCCGCTTATACTCACTGGTTTACTTATGATGTTTTCCTTCACCGTTTGAGCAAGTGTTATATTATGCGCATATTTTTATATATAAGTGTTAATACACATTGCTCTACCTACAGTAAGCCCAGAAACGGAAGCATCAACGTCCTTAATTGAACGAAGATAGGCGTGGGCCGGGAACGAACCCGGTAGTTACCGGACTGCTCGTTCCGCAACATTACCCGCACACACGGGCCCTACTATAAACAACCTATTGCGAATTATTTATGAGGCGCCTACTGAATGAATGACTTCTTAAGTTACCAGTCAAATTACTGACTCGACGTGACCATTCTCGGAACTGACTAACGATAATTTATTACTCGTAAATGGTGGCTGAAAGTCCTTTCTAAACAGTCCATGTTTGGTCGTAGATTGACCGTAATATCTTTTTAAGTAACGCATTTAATTATACAAATCATATGTCTTCGATCGAAACGAGTTGTAACAACTTGTCGACTTGTCAAACATGAGCCGGTTGTCTAGCGTTGCTTCGGAAGGCGATGGTGGCTCGCAATTCTGGGATTGATTTGGAGCGATGGCGTGTGATTGCGTCGCGCCATGACCCAAACAAGTTACTATTTCGAGATAAACGCCGCCATAAACGGTCGACCGGGCCACGACACCACGACGCCGGCACCGCACCACATGTTCTACTGTTACTTTCTAATAAACGCCGGTACAGTTTTTGTGACTCTAACTTATTTAGGTACAGTAAATATCTCTATTTCAAACTAACATAATGATCTACACGGATAAATTATCTCAATCATTTCAATGTGGTACAAATAGATGTGCTAATTGGCATTCCATTTAAAACGGAAGACCTTTTGAATTATTCTAATTAATCTTGTGTAATCACGAGGCATCCGCGCCGAACACCCACTATGCGAGATACCAAGAACGTATTCTATGCTCATTAAATAAAATGCCTACATTGTTTACTATAACCATAACAGGGTTATCTCCCAAACCTTCGAGTCCAACGCGTATTCTCAAAACAAAACCGACAATGATAACACTTAGGCAAACTAGCAAAAACATCTGAACATTATTGCGTTGTTCTTAGCATAATTTCCGGAGTGCCTTATGAATGTAAAGTAATAAATCTTGTCAACAGATGGTTGAATGGCGAGGCGGAGTGGGTGGATCGGCCACCGAGGAAAAGCATACCAGAGAATGGTACCTGGCGTTCGAATAGTACTTTAGGATGGCATGAGACTGTTCGGGCCAGGGAGCCGCGGCGGTCTGACAGCGGAATAGACAGTGGAAGCTCGGGATTGACATGGCTGCAGAGACAACAGCAGAAATTAAGAGAGAGGAAGGAGGCAAGGGAAAGGGTCGCTCGACTACCGCTCGAGTGGGACACTGCTACTTCCCGACATGTGCGCCGCTCAGCTAGTCATCGGTGAGCTCTTTTATTTGTATTATAATAAGCGAACCTTTTAGACTACGTTCCCATACAGATTTAGAATTGCGCTAGTATAGTTACTTTTGATGTTGACTGAAAAATTCACTGTCAGATGTCTCAGATGTCTGTGCTCTGTAACCTATGGTCGTAAACAAGAACCTGGTATTCTCTAGGTTTTTATAAAGTTGTAAAAACCAACAAGTAATGTAAATTATAATCAAAATTGTGCTTACATTCCAGTGTGGACGGCTATACCAGTGACACGACAGCGTTCGCAGATGACGATGATGACTTCAGCGTCCCTCTGCATGTCAACACGCGCACTCCTCTCAGGACTGATAGCATCAGCCCACAAGCTCCGGACAGGTATCTACAAATTTAAATATTATTATTGACATAACTGTGATATATGCAACTTCGTTCACGTTAGTTTCTTACAAAATTCAATCCACTCCAGGTACTCCCTGGGTGTAAAAAATACTTTCTTAGCGCACCCCATAAGACTACAAAAATATTTATGTTAAGAGTCAAGAGACCTACTAGACTCAACTGCAGGAAAAATAATTTTAAAGTTACAGAAAGAGAACTTCCTACCTATGCATGCACCTAGATAATCCACATTGAAATGTTGTTCACAGAACCTCATCTAAAAAATTCATGTTTGAAAAGATGACGATGCGCGAATGGAGTACGAGTAGTACACCGACAACTCCCGTGCCTGGATTACTGTCGCTAGCGGAGCCCAGCACCAACACCGATACCATTGTAAGTTTCTAGAGAAAATCTTTAGACAAATTCATTCCTTAGCTATTTCAAAGAAGGTTATCTGACTGAGACTGTATGTCTTCCAGGATCGTGCAGAAAGCTGGTCCCGTGCGGAATCTAGAACCGAGTCCCGGACGGAATCCCGCGCCGGAACCCCAGCCTTTCCCACGCACCCGCGCACGCCTTACCCGCCCACGCCCACGCCCTCACTAAGCGCGAGGCCACCACGATCGCCAACGGTTATCAGGTAAAATATTCAACATAAGCTACATAAGTACGTAACTAGACTTATTTTTCTTAACACTATAACAAAATTGATGTGGATTATATATACCGTTTCAGAACATGGTTATTAATGATACTATATGGCTACCAAACATTTAAATACAAATACATGATTTTATTTGCTCTTCACACCCAACAAGTCATTTTTCTTTTAATGTTTTGGTAAATAATACTAACCCTTTCCGAAGTTTGATGTTCAAATATTTTGGATGCGCCAAGACAATCAAAGAATTCAACGCAACACAGTTTTCTGAAGACTAAATTCCCCTTAAGTACCCGCCAGAGTAGAACCTACTTGGTCTGATCACCCATTCCATATTAATGCTCGAATACGCTTATATCTTTACAGAAAAGAACGTGAAAGCAGCCCCGAATCGGAATACCGCACATACAATGGCAACGGCAGTCTGACATCACGACGGTCAAGCGTCAGCGGCAATGCTGAACCGGCTCATGTGTCACCTGATCGAGTCAGATTCGCAAGAGACACCAGCCATTATTGGTACAAGCCTAACATCTCCAGAGACGATGGTGAGTCTATCATCTCTTCTTTCCATGTTTTCTTGGTGTGATTGGTGTTTATCCCATTCTACCTGAATTTCCCCTACTTTCAAGATGAGTCATATCAACTACTGTCAAATGTGAGCAAGTGCCAAATGTAATGTTTGAACGTGCCTCTGACTACCTCTTTTAGACATCTTTAATAATCTGAGCGCCTAGATCTGAGACGTCTAAAGAGATGTCTACCGACTTTGGGGATTACAGTCGTGATTCGATTTCTATTGTCTTTTTGTACATTTTATTAGTCCATCATATACGTAATGACCACTACTCTTTATGCCGATGCACAAATTACGTCTTGCAAAGTCGACATAATAATAATAAAAAAAAACCTTTTCACAGCGATATCAGCCCTCCTACCACTAGAAGAAGGCTCATTCATAGTCCGTGACTCGAACTCCTTCCCTGGAGCGTTCGGCCTCGCGGTACGAGCGGGCAGTGCCAGCGGCGTGCGTCACTTCCTCATAGAACCAGCGTCGAGAGGCGTGAGATTGAGGGGATGTGCTGACGAGCCGGTATTCAGCTCACTGTCAGCGCTTGTATATCAACATACAGTGACGCCATTGGCCCTGCCGGTACCTCTGCGGCTTCCTGACCGGTGAGTTGTTATCAAGGGAATATTGTATAAAAGCAGTATAGAGATGCAGCGATTGTAGAAATGGCTGGGAAACATTGGCTTTGAGCAGCGAGAGATAGGGATGCCTTGAACAGCATAGTAGAGGCTTTTACCGCTAAAGGGTCCATGCACTAGTGTTCTTTAATATTATTGTTACTTTCTAGACACCCAAGTGTATCGTGCATGGGAAAATAGCTCTTTTTATTTTATTTTCGTGGCTGTTCTTTGATTAGTAGTGTATTTGTCATAACATACAATCAAAATAGACATTGCCGGTCTCATTTTAGACATTGCAACTGAACTACATTTTAAATCCGCGTTGAGTTGAACAGCGTGATAAGTGATTTTGATAAAGAAAATACCTTGATACAATTCCCTCTGAGTAAGGACACAACTATAGCTCCACTTATTAATTCCAGTGATCCATGGAACGGTGGTAACTCATCAGCTGCAGCTCGCGTTCTTCTTGCAACTGGCGCCGCGTGTCACGTCTTACTCCTCGGCTCCGAGAACACTGAAGCGCTGACTGGACCAGCTGCCGTCAAAAGAGCTGTCAGTAGCTTATTGCAGAAGAAGGTAAATGCTTGGTCATAAATCAATATTATTTTTTAAATAGTTAAGTACCTACTCCTTCTTTATTCGTCTATTTCACCTTTATTTAGTTCAGGTACCAACCAACGTGGTCTGGTTTCAAGTCTTTTTGTAAGAGGTTTGTTGGATTTATCCATAGTTTCTCATTGCCAGTGCAAAGGTCATTCATAACTTTTTGAGAAAAATGACATCATCGTCATTCTTAGAAATCGTAAAATAAATAGCATGTGTCATTCAACATATTTTACTTCGCATTGTTTATTTAGTCAGGTATTTTATCGTAAAAGAACGGTAGATTGGTACCTTTATTTTTTCCAAACCTTTGAGAAATTGTGTCGACCGAAGGTGGAATAACGTGAGTTCGAATTCCGGAGGTGTCATCAATGATTTTTTCTATTTAAAAAAAAAATATGCGCATAAGCATGTGCTCAAAACGGAGATGGAAAACGTGAGAAAAACAGTTAATAATATTTGGACGTGTTTCTGATTCCCTTTAAATATATTGAAAGATCTGAGCGCCTGCTGATCCGAGAGGATGTCTACCGTACTTGGGGATATATCGATGGATAATCGTGATCCTATTCATAAATAATTATCGTCCCCCAGGAACCAGCCCACACGGTGCATTTCAAAGTGTTTGGCGGTGGCATCACACTGACAGACTCTGCACGCAAGCTATTCTTCAGAAGGCATTATCCCGCCAACGGCGTGTCATACGCCGGTATCGACCCTGACGAAAGGCGGTTCATGTACGTCGACAATGGGACTAAGAGTGAAAAGTAAGTGTTCACACTATGTTAAGAAAATTCACTGGTGACTGTTGATACAAGGCCATAGCCCGAACAATTAAACATTGACATAATGAAGATGGAAGGAATTACCAAAGGTACAGCAATATTGCAAGAGGCAAACGTATAAACGGCAATTAACCCACTATTTGGCCACTATTAATTTCCCTGCATGCCCATTGGTTTGCATTGCCCGGTGCAAACACTTGTTTAGAATAAAATATTTGAGTTATGTCGAGGGTATCAGAAATCATTCTATTATTATCAACAGGCGTATATTCGCATTCGTCGCGCGTTCGTCCTCCGGGGCCGACAACCAATGTCACGTGTTCGCAGAGCTCGAGCCAGAGCAACCAGCTACAGCCATCGTCAACTTTGTCAACAAGGTAACCATTCAAATCGAACAAAAATAGGCTTTTAATCTGATTGGAAAAAGGCATACCTAATAAGGACCCTCCCTTATTAGGTATGACTTTACTATCAGGTCCAAACTAATCAGTCCTAAATTAATACTAGCTACTGTAAAGCTTCTGTATTTTTTTCCAATTTTTGGAAGGTTACTTTTAGTAGCCGGTCAAGCCGTTACTGTGTGATTGAAATACAAAGATTCACATAATATTTCGTGTAGTAGTAAGTAGGATGAAAATCTGTAGGTACATCTAATTGTAACGTTTTTGTTCACAGGCACTCCTTGGAAGCACCCAGAAAAAAGATATCATCTAAGACTAACCTATAGATATCGAAATACTCATCGCGAGGTGTGTGCTAAACTACATTCAAATAAAATGAGACATTTTCATTGTACATTCACAAATAATTATTATTGTATGTAATCTATCACATCTTTTATTTTGGAGAAAGTATACTATGTATTTATGCTGAACATGTTTATAATTTTAAAATGAGTAAATTTGAATTTCAAAGATTTAAAATTTCCAATACGCTTCATTCTCACCAAGTACAATTAACCATTTATCGTGTGCTAAATAAATTTAAAGATAAATTAAGTACACTGTAAAATAAATTATAACTTAGCATAGGAAAGAACTAACTAGTCTCATATTGGTTAATATAGAGTAGTGATATTATGTGTGCCTAATGTTGGAATAAGATTATATTAACTAGAGTCTCAGCAAGTGAATAATTAAAGGCAGAACACAAGCTAACATGCCATAGATATTCAAATAATAATGAAATAGTACAACGAAACAATCATGGAAAATTATTATACGTAGGTACTCGTAGGTACAAATTGCTACGTATGAATATAGAGAACTATGAATCTTGCTTTATAGACAAATGCCTTGTACCTAAATGTTCTGAGAATATAGTTATTTACGGAGAATGTTAAAAGTTTTAAACTGTACTTAGTAGAAATGACGTGAAACAATGCCTTAACAAAAACCTAAATTTAATGTAAATGATACCGGGTCATCACGAAAAATAATCACTATGCATTACTGCAATAAAATAACTGTTGTAAAATGTATTTATTATAATATTACATTCATTTAAATACAATCGTAGTTTTATTTGCCAGCCTAAGTCCCTTCCCTTAGAAATATTTACAGACATAGGGATAGTATTGTATAAACTATACTATATAGTATAACTACCTTATCAAGCTTACAAAATAGACAATAACCTATAAGATCAGGGCGTGAATTATAAATCTTCCAGCCTATTTATATTCCACGTCCCTACAAAACTCGATTCGAATTATCACTGAGCCATCTGTTATTGCCGTTTAATTTGTCCGTTTTTTCGGCATTTATCGTGTTTGCGAGTCTTCAGTAGATGTCATTCATCCGACCGGCCGAACCTTAAGTGGCCATAGTCATCGAAAATTTCGTCGTTTCTTATCGCCCGTCTCAGTAGTCCATAGTCTCTATACATAGGTCGGGCTCTATATTCTTCATCATCTTCTGGCACAGAGAAGTGCAGACTGGCTCCCTCACAACGGAGAAGTAGGGCTAGGGACAGCGTCGCCGCCAAAGCTATTGTTGTACCCACGCGCATTTTGGTTTGATTCCTGTAACAAGAATAAATCGTTAATTTTATCAGTAGGTACAAAGGTAAACCTAAAAAAAAACACTTATTTTCCTACTCGTAGGTCCTTTGTGCTAAACACATTAGGTAGGTACTTGTGGAAGTATCTGGGTAGGTAAGGTATACATTTATGTAATTGATTAGGTATGCATCGCCTATGCAAAATAAGGGCAATGTAAACTATGCGTAGTAGGGTTCAGAACCGGGAAATCCCGGTACCGAAAGTACCGGGAATTCCCGGTTCTTTTGTCAGTAAAAAGGAACCGGGAAATCTAATTTGATTCCCGGTTCTTTCGGTACTTTCGGGAATTTTATTTTTATAACTCGGCGGGCCTCGCAGGATTCGCCACGTGCGAAAAGTAAGAAAAAAGTGTCGCGCGTTTGAATCCAAGGTAAGTATTACGTTGTTGCTCATACCAAACAATGGTGACAGAATGTAATTTACTTCAAATACGACGTATTATCATACTCCTAATATGATTTTTGTGATATTATAAACAAAACCACAGTAATTTTAGGGGCCGGTATCTTATCTTAGCCTATATCGTCCCACTGCAGGGCAAAGGCCTCCCTCCCTTCTTTTCACACCTTTCGATCTCCAGCTAAGTTGCGCCAGTCATTTAAATGACTGTCGAGATCGTCCTGCCATCTCCTCCGGAGTCTGCCTCGAAGGCGTGTAGTTTGTGGGGACTAATCGTTTGTTATTTTGGCCCAAAGATCGTCCGGCATGTGAGCGACATGCCCTGCTCAATCCCATTTGAGTTTGGCCGCTTTATGGGTGACGTCAACTATTTTTGTTTTGGAGCGTAGTATCGTGTTTCGTATGCGGTCTGTGAGTCTGACTCCTAAGATACTACGCTCCATGGCTCTTTGGCAAACCTCGAGTTGGTAATTGGTATCTCTCATGAGCTGTCGGGTCGGGAACCAAGTCTGTGCACCGTACGTTAGAATTGGGAGAATGCACATGTCCATAAGTCTGCGCTTATTGCAGAGTGGCAGTTCGCCATTCATAAGATGTTTCATCGACCAGAAGCTTCTCCAGGCGTTTTCGGTGCGTCGAGCAACTTCGTTTTGTTGTGCCTGGAATGAAACTATCTGGCCGAGATACACATACTCATGGACATACTCAATCTCCACATTCTCCACGTACAATCTCCTCTTCGTGCCATTGGTCATCAGCTTGGTCTTGCTCATATTCATTCGGAGTCCCACATCTTGGTCGGCTTGCTTGGTTCAGTCCTTCAGAAAATATCGTCGTATCGTATCGACAATATCGTCGGCGAAGCGCAGGTTTGTTAGCCTGCTATCTCCGACGACGATGCCCTTCTCAGCCCATTTGGGCTTCAATCGATTGAACACTTCTTCCAAAGTAGCTGTAAACAATTTAGGAGAAAGCGGGTCTCCCTTTTTCTAAGAGCTGGTTAAGGGAATGGAAATAATCCGTCGTGGAGAGGCCACGGCGGAAACCCGGCGCTTGTTCTGGTGGTTGATGTAAATCGAGCTCACCGGATATTCGATTTTCGATAATTTTCATGAATAGTTTAAAAAGATGTGAGATAAAACTGATGGGACGATAATTGCCAATGTCGGACTTTTCACCCTTTTATGTATGAGTATAATGGTGGAGTGGCAGAAATTATGAGGAAAAGAACCGGTCTGAAGAATGTAGTTACAAAGGTTCGTAAGGTGTGGGAGTGGTACTGGTTCTCCGATTTTTAAGGCTTCGGTGGTAACACCATCTGCACCTGGGCTCTTGCTATATTTCATGCTGCCAAGCGCTCGATGAACCACTGGTCCTGTTATCGGCTCTATATCATTTTTCTGATATACATATTCATTCTTAATGTTATATATTCTCGTCGATCTTAATTGTAGTTGACTTTTGAACCTTATCACTTGTTTTATAAATCAAAAACTGCCAAGAACCGAAAATACCGAAAGAACCGGGAAATCCCGGTACCGATTTAAAAAAGTACCGAAATTCCCGGTTCTTACAAAGAATACCGGTTCCGGAAACACTAATGCGTAGCACTAATTATTATATGTCTAGGCCATCGACTACACAGCCCAAAAAGACACCGCATGCAAGGCGAACATTGACATCCAAAAGATCAGTCTTATACGGCCGATAAAAAATACCGCGCGTCAAACCTGCAGTAGTACCGACCACTTCCTTGACCCGTGCACATCTCGTCTGTTTATGCTAAAAAACCATTACCACAAGCTCAAGTTAGACTGGTTATTTTCCTTGTCGAAAGTCAATAGTGTTGTATCACTACTCAATAATTGATGATCGATAAACCTACATAGTAGTAACAACAACAGTTGGACCTAACTAGTAAAACTACTTATTGCCAACTAGCTTCCGTCCGCGGCTTCGCTCGCGTTGTACCTACATGGATATGAAGTAACCTATTTGCTATTCGCATTTATCATATTATCGCTTTAGAATTAGTTCGCGTTCGCGTTCGCGTTCGCGTTCGCGTTCCCGTTCCCGTTCCCGTTCCCGTTCCCGATCCCGATCCCGATCCCGATCCCGTTCCCGTTCCCGTTCCCGTACTATCAAACCTAATAAAGCTCAAATGGACTCTACTTTTTTTAACTTTTGTATGGGAAAAAGAAAAGGGCTGTTTTTAGGTTTTCCCGGCAATTATTCGATTTTTTTTTTCACCTTTTAAACCTTCATAGACCTCCACGAATATTTAAAGACCAAGCTAAAATAAATCCGTTCAGCCGTTCTCGAGTTTTAGCGAGACTAACGAACAGCAATTGATATTTATACATTCACCATTTTAAACACGTGTTTAAAATGGTGAAGGAAAACATCGCATCGTGAGGAAACCAGTACCTAGTAAGTATTTTTATAAGCGGCGATGGGCTTGCAACCTGTCACGTATGGACTGCTAACTACTGCAAAATGTGGGTATGTGCCAAATATAATATTTGGACGTGCCTCTGACTGCTATCGACAACTCATGTCAACACTTCCCATCCCTAGTGAATCACGTCATTTTGAAATTAGAATGCTTTTTCCGGCTCCCCCCGTACCTCATACTGTAACACTCCCCCCTTATAAAAACACCTACAGCTAACCTAGCCTACCCTATCTACATTATACTATACTACAGCTTACATACTACACACCCACCCGACTTCATCATCCTACTAATATTTTTGAAATTTAAATATAATAATTTTAATTAATTTATATTATAAGAAGCTAATAGAAACCTATATTAATACCTAGTCATCCTGAAATCTTACCTAGAACTAAACCTAAAAGTTGTTATGATCTGTTTTAATTATTTAAATTGGCCAAGTGATCGTCTAGTTTTTATTGATTAGGACCGTACATTGTGATATAGGTAATAACTCTGATTCTTTTAGGATATTAAGATTAAACTGTCTACCTACTTATCTACTATTAGATTCTATAACACTTTAGTATACAATTAAGGAAAGTCTAGAGAATTTGCTGATATTGAGAGTAAGAAGTAACGGAGAATAAAATATATATATAATAAATTGGCTAGGCTTATCTGTCATCTAAAATGTGGAAAACTCAGCGCAGATCCTCTCCCCTCCAGTCCGAGAAGGATAGTGGAGATCATTCCATAGACCTTATCTCCTCCTCTGAGTAGAAGGCTTAATTGTCATTTGAGTGGGAATGATATTACAGAGTCATAAAGTTCAGTCTGTCAATTCTGTCTAGCAAAATATAAGAGGACTTAATCTTTTAGCAACCTGAGTCAGTCCGTCTATCAGTCAAGCCTTCAAACAAAAGGTTACTTTCGGATGCTGAAGAATCGATCAGATCGGTTCTAAGACATCCTATTTAGGTCAGATAAATACTTATACATAATATAAATCATAATATTTAGAACCTTCTTGTCCATTATGAAATAAATGTCTAATAATCAACTCTCCGTTGTTAAAATTATAGTCAAATATAATTTGTGATTCGATTCTTCAAATAAAAGACACATTGATCGTCTCATATGTTAAATACCAAATTAATATCCAGAACTTTGCACTCAGGATACTGCTTCATCAGATTCACATTGAACGAACCACATAATTGAACTCCAATCTCCAAGCTCAGAGGACGGACACCTTGATATAGAACTTAAGTTGGAACAGAATCTCAAATTATCTCACTTCAACACCGAATGTAATTAGTAACTAAGGTTAGACAAGTTCTTCACAACCGACACAATTCGTTGATTTAAACATATAGAATAATGAACTCCAAATAACTCACGACCTTTTCTCACCCCAGATCCTGAACCAAGCAGAATCACAATGTAGTTGTCACCGTTAGGTACCTATCAATTGTGTGTAGAGAGAAACCTTCCAGTCATAAAAACCATTTAAACTGGTGCTTTAAATCAATTATTGAATTACACTCAAACATCACAATAACTTTTATCTAAACTAATTCACAAACTTTAAACACTAGAACGACTTCTCCATGGCCCTAAGCACACCCATCAATCCTACCCTCCAGTCAAGCAGCCAAGAAAAAAGACCCAAGAAATTATTCTAAAACAAATCCCATCTCCCAAATTAATTTTATAATCACGGCAATTTTGTATTTCGATTTGAACTTCATTATTTGAACATCAACACATAAATTTATAGACCGACTCCCGAAAAAAACCCCATCTCACCAACTCGTTCCTTCTGACCCCGAGCCTCCATCTTTTTTTTCTTCCCGCGCCCTCAAAATGATCACCAATCAGAGCTCAGTGAATGAATGTAAAAACTCGAATTATTGCCATATACGTCACACGAATATAACTAATGATTCACATTCTCGATCGATGAACTATTCTTATGTCATTGTCAAACCTGACAGATGATGTAATAGTTGACATTTTTTTATCTTTGACATAATTGACAACTTTAAACAATTCTCGTACCTCAAATTTACTATCGATTGATAAATCAGACTAATGATTAATAATTTAGATTTAAAACACTATATTTATTTTCGCGAATACTTTGAACGAGGCCTGACTCGTTACAGCCAACCCCCAAAATTTACGCAGATAGAATATTGTAGTAAATTTTTCACTAAGTAGAAAGTAGTTCTTCGCAAAAATAAATTATACATATAGATTAGATACTTATAAAACATTTTGTACATAAACAAAATGAATCCTTTATAGATATTCGTTTAAATATATATTTATAAAGTATTATATATATAAAAGAAAAGAATATACATAATTTTATATATATATATACACTACCACACACATTTCCTAAAATAAATTAACACAGTTATAATGTAACCATAACATAAAACATACCATTATAATTACATTATCAGTAGTAGTTCCGTTACCTCCTTTTTTTGTTGTTTATTTTTAGTTGTACAATCTTCTAATTTGATTGTATTTGATTTCGATAACTATTATGTATGTATGTAAGTGAGTTTACCTTCATGTAAGTGTTTTTAAACCGAGATGTAAATAGTTATAATTTTGTACCGGTAACTAAGTTTTTGATGAATCAATCAATAAACAGATATCCATCTAGCCAGTCCGATCAACATCACGTAAGACAACTTGGTTGTGAGGCAAGTCAATTCTGCAATACTCTGTAGCACATACAGCTTTGGATATCTATCTTCCATTTCCTCAGGAGTAATCTACAGAGGTCTACAGATGAGGATCTTTCCCAAGGGTTAGACACATTCCATTAACCTCTACCACATATATTTCACTACCTCCAATCTAGCATTCATCTTCCTTGCACTTCAAAATTAAAATCCATTCTTCACTCACAGAACATTATTCATACCCCCCACAATCATTGTTGTTAACGCCACCAGACAATTCACCAACTATATGTGAATTTGAGAGCACGAAGATTTCATGTATAAAAATGATTAAATTAATTTGACTTTAAACTCAATTGCGTTTCTTTTGTTTGATTTTGTTACCTTTTTTAAAACCACCTTTGTTACCTTTAAAAACCATTACCTTTTTCAAGAACTTTAGTTCAGTTCAAGTAGAAATACATTTTTCAGTATAATTACCAACCATGTCAGATTACCATATGTAAATTAAAACCATTTATAAGAATTTTATTATATTTTTTTATTATATTTAGATAAGGTAATAAAGAAAACTTCATACCCAGTTAAATATTTTATCTTCAATGTTTAACTATTGTCAAAGAAACAAGAAGCAAGCAATGATCAAAGATTGCTTTGCGAAGACAGGTTCTTCAAGCTTGAGTAGTTACTCAAAGTTAGATTTTCTGCGCCACTTTGAATGATTGAATAATCATAACCTTTGTATTTTTAATTTTCACATACAATATTATTTTACACCCTGTATAAAAACTTTTATCCCAAATTCCCATAATAATATTATTTTACACCCTGTATGATTTTTTATCCCGAATTCCCATAATAATATTATTTAACACCCTGTATAATTTTTTATCCCGAATTCCCATAATAATATTATTTTACACCCTGTATAAAACTTTTATCACAAATTCCCATAATAATATTATTTTACACCCTGTATAATTTTTTATCCCAAATTCCCATAATAATATTATTTTACATCCTGTATAATTTTTTATCCCAAATTCCCATAATAATATTATTTTACATCCTGTATAATTTTTTATCCCAAATTTCCATAATAATATTATTTTACATCCTGTACATAACTTTTATCCGGAGTATCCATTATAGTTATGTTTAATGTGATGTCAAGTTATTTAATTAAGCCACACTAACCACCCCACACTAACATTTGGTTGTTCAATTAAGAATTAATTAAGTAGTTAAATTACCTCAATGGAAGAATACTTATATATATTTTATACCAAACAGACCGTAACTAAAACTCAGAACTATAAGCAAATCTCAAAATCAATCTAACAATTACTGCTTTACTTAAATCATTGATTAACTAATCCAAACTTAGTTGCATATCTTAAACCGATTAAATCCTACCAACCAAAACATTAAACTTAAATAATAGACCAAGATTATTAATTAATTGATTATAAAATTCATTAAATATTAATTTAATTTACCTGAAATAATAGTTTGTAAAATCTTCAATATGTATTCCCTTTCAACTTCTCACATTAATGTATCTAATAATTTTCAACAACGTTGCTAAATTAAATAAAATATTTTTGTATTTTAAACGTTATGAATTTAATATCCTATCCGTTGCTAATTTTAAAAGTTGTTTTGTTTTAGAGAAACGTTGAGATAAAATAAATATGTATTTAAAACACTATATTTTAATTTTCCTAAGATATTTACCTTAGTTATTGAAAACACCTACAATTCATTGTTTATATAAGAACCTATATGTTCACACAGTGTATCTAACAATAATATTATATTTAAAACCCATTATTTAAACCAACTTTAATAAATTTGAAAATTTACTTTGCTCCCGGAGCGATGATATCAAATTATTCATTTATTTTTACCATTATGACTCAAGAAGCCTAACCGTTCCTAATTATAAAAATTATTTTGTTCACAAGAACCTATAGGATAATTGAGTTAGGTATTTTAACTGCCAAACATAAGTTTTTTTTCTAACATAATTTTCCTAGGTAACAAAAGGTTATAAAATTAATTGTCTAAATATATACCTAATGTATGTAGAGCGTACCTAACTATTCTAAAATACCTGGACTAATTAGATTGGTATCTATTTCCTTCTACTGTCCTATTAATTGTGAAATTAACCCCATTAATAAGAAAAATCTAAAACCTTGGAAATACTAAATGTGACTAACTTCTCAGAGTAGGTAGGTACTTTTCTACAGGTTGTTTTACCATGAATTTTACTTATGTTTATCAAGTAAGCACCTAGGTAATCATCACATCGTTTGAAGAACAAAATGTGTTCAGGAAAAATAATTTTGATATAAATAAGTTATTTATCCTATGAACTCCCAATCATATTTACAAATGCTATAGATTATTTTACTAATGATCGTAAGTAACTAGTTTTGTAATACCTATAATAATAAATGATTATAGTCTAACACTCACCAAAGCGCTGTATATAAACACAAACCAAGTTCTCTTCCTGATGAAGGTCTTTTCCTGAACTCTTCTTCTACCCAAAACCGCCATTGAACAATCACTGATAGATTTCCTACCTCTAATTTAATCTCAAACACTAACACTAGCACTTAGAAAGACTTATTTCAAGACGTAAATCTCTATTTTATATACAAGTCGTCGCGAACCGGTGTCTCAGTTTTTCGCCGGTCATAACCAAACTAACTTAACCTCACTTGTTTTTTCTACCTGCCTCCGTTACACTCCCGTTTCACTGTCCATCTCTCAACGCCTGATACCAATGCATTCCCAAGTAGGTACTTGTTACCATGCTAATATCGTATATCTTGTCTTAAATAAAACCACTATCAACCAATTCTAAACGCATCTACATAGCTCCTATCTACCTAGATCAAAGTCGCGATCCCAACTACGTAATTTATTTCATTTTAAAATAATTATTACCTATCTACCTTATACCTACCCACTTACTAGCTTGCAATCCGACACATAGACTAGCTAAGTGGTCAATGAACTCGTATACCTACCTATCTATTTATCTAAATATTTAATTTAGGATATTCCCATCAACTTAATAAACTAGATTGGCAGATGTAATTTCAATTAATAAACCGCCCTCTATTGGCAGGTAGCGTTACTACGTATTATTGTAAAATCGAATAGATACGACTAATTTATTTTAACACATCTAGCGGCGAATAGCAATACCTACTACTTAATTTCATTACGCTCAATAATGATTACGTTTCCTGTCACTAGATGGTATTACTTGTTTGTAAATAGGTTATTTATATTATTACGAATTTAATTAAAAATTTTTGTATGATTGACACTAATTATTAATCTTTAACTGCAATAATCCTTTTCTTTGTTTGAATAATAAGTGATTAATTCAATAGTTTTTAAAACCAACTTAAGCCCTCAGAATTTATAAACTAGTTTGATTATAAAACAATATTGGATAGCTACAGATTGAATATCAAATCAACCCCCAAACAACAAGACTTTTGAATATTCCTGAACTTAATTTTAAGTAATATATCTTTTACTTAGAAACTTATAAAAAAATATCTATTACTGTTTCTGAACGCAGTATCTCTGTCTCTCTCTAATTCAGTGCACCAGTGTGTATTTCTATCCTTTGCTAGCTCTAAACATTTTTATAAATAATTTATTATAAGTATAGATAAGCCTAAACAATAAAGTTTTTAGAACGAAATGATTTGACAGTTCATGCCCCGTCAAGTATAGAAAACTGATTTATAACCAAAATTCAACTTCCAATTAAATATTAACTCATTTATTTGGTTTAATAGGCTTCAATTAAAGTCTGAACTCTTGCAAGGAGTATAATTATTGAAGCAATTGTTCTAGTGCTGTAGAACCTATGAGTTCACACCTGATCTTTGTGTATAAGTGAATTATTTGCATAAATAAGTTTACCTATAAAAATTAATGTTTAAAATTTTAATCTATTCTCTTTACCACCGGTAACCATAGTTAGAATTACTTCAATTAAATTAACCTTTCCATTGCATACAGTTTAATCAAATCCTATCCATTAACGGCAACAAATTGTGCGGTTTCCTCCGCACTTAAATAATTAAAGACATAACAACTTGTATCTAAAACTATTATTAAATATCCTAGTTTACGGATTAACCAAACTGTAACTAAAACTACTAAATATACTGGTCACGGCTAACCAATTGTAACACTCCCCCCTTATAAAAATACCTACAGCTAACCTAGCCTACCCTATCTACATTATACTATACTACAGCTTACATACTACACACCCACCCGACTTCATCATCCTACTAATATTTTTGAAATTTAAATATAATAATTTTAATTAATTTATATTATAAGAAGCTAATAGAAACCTATATTAATACCTAGTCATCCTGAAATCTTACCTAGAACTAAACCTAAAAGTTGTTATGATCTGTTTTAATTATTTAAATTGGCCAAGTGATCGTCTAGTTTTTATTGATTAGGACCGTACATTGTGATATAGGTAATAACTCTGATTCTTTTAGGATATTAAGATTAAACTGTCTACCTACTTATCTACTATTAGATTCTATAACACTTTAGTATACAATTAAGGAAAGTCTAGAGAATTTGCTGATATTGAGAGTAAGAAGTAACGGAGAATAAAATATATATATAATAAATTGGCTAGGCTTATCTGTCATCTAAAATGTGGAAAACTCAGCGCAGATCCTCTCCCCTCCAGTCCGAGAAGGATAGTGGAGATCATTCCATAGACCTTATCTCCTCCTCTGAGTAGAAGGCTTAATTGTCATTTGAGTGGGAATGATATTACAGAGTCATAAAGTTCAGTCTGTCAATTCTGTCTAGCAAAATATAAGAGGACTTAATCTTTTAGCAACCTGAGTCAGTCCGTCTATCAGTCAAGCCTTCAAACAAAAGGTTACTTTCGGATGCTGAAGAATCGATCAGATCGGTTCTAAGACATCCTATTTAGGTCAGATAAATACTTATACATAATATAAATCATAATATTTAGAACCTTCTTGTCCATTATGAAATAAATGTCTAATAATCAACTCTCCGTTGTTAAAATTATAGTCAAATATAATTTGTGATTCGATTCTTCAAATAAAAGACACATTGATCGTCTCATATGTTAAATACCAAATTAATATCCAGAACTTTGCACTCAGGATACTGCTTCATCAGATTCACATTGAACGAACCACATAATTGAACTCCAATCTCCAAGCTCAGAGGACGGACACCTTGATATAGAACTTAAGTTGGAACAGAATCTCAAATTATCTCACTTCAACACCGAATGTAATTAGTAACTAAGGTTAGACAAGTTCTTCACAACCGACACAATTCGTTGATTTAAACATATAGAATAATGAACTCCAAATAACTCACGACCTTTTCTCACCCCAGATCCTGAACCAAGCAGAATCACAATGTAGTTGTCACCGTTAGGTACCTATCAATTGTGTGTAGAGAGAAACCTTCCAGTCATAAAAACCATTTAAACTGGTGCTTTAAATCAATTATTGAATTACACTCAAACATCACAATAACTTTTATCTAAACTAATTCACAAACTTTAAACACTAGAACGACTTCTCCATGGCCCTAAGCACACCCATCAATCCTACCCTCCAGTCAAGCAGCCAAGAAAAAAGACCCAAGAAATTATTCTAAAACAAATCCCATCTCCCAAATTAATTTTATAATCACGGCAATTTTGTATTTCGATTTGAACTTCATTATTTGAACATCAACACATAAATTTATAGACCGACTCCCGAAAAAAACCCCATCTCACCAACTCGTTCCTTCTGACCCCGAGCCTCCATCTTTTTTTTCTTCCCGCGCCCTCAAAATGATCACCAATCAGAGCTCAGTGAATGAATGTAAAAACTCGAATTATTGCCATATACGTCACACGAATATAACTAATGATTCACATTCTCGATCGATGAACTATTCTTATGTCATTGTTAATACTGACAGGTGATGTAATAGTTGACATTTTTTTATCTTTGACATAATTGACAACTTTGAGCTATGATAAACAATTCTCGTACCTCAAATTTACTATCGATTGATAAATCAGACTAATGATTAATAATTTAGATTTAAAACACTATATTTATTTTCGCGAATACTTTGAACGAGGCCTGACTCGTTACAATACCTCACTGACTTGACAGAGTTGTTTGTTTGAAGAAATGAAGCCATTAGGCGTCTATTAGGCTATGTAGTCGATGGTCTAGGCTAAGCCTGTACGATTATATAGAGTCATGTAAAATGTATATTTATTATGAATTATGACTTAAACATACAGACATACATTAATGCATACAAATCTTGGTAAAATTGTAATAATAGAAAACATAAAAATCAATCAGGGCTTAGAATGGCTAATCCCTTGGCTAAGAATGAACGTGATAAATATCAAATAGAATAGCTCAAGTGTAACTACTTACCAGACTAGTCGCCAGTTGCTATGAAAGCTTCAGCAAGAATGGATCATTCAAAACAATAACCGGCGTTTTTATAAGCACAGGGCTTAACGCTTCACCTCGTGGAAAAATAACACTCCCCCTGCTTTAATATTCCCTCCGCGATCTGTCTGTTCAACTCAAGCACAAGAAAATTGACACATTTCAATTGTTTTTTTAATTTAACAAACAAATCTCGTTACCTACCGATTGAAGTCAGAGCAAAAATATTTTCTTTTTAATTTACCTACAGCGAAATATAAAACTGCTGGCTGAAAATAATATTAAAACTAAATTAAATATCCCGCGCAAAAGTGCGGTGTAATAATGTTCTTTTTTTGAAATTCTTATTATGTAGCTAATTGATTGAATTACGACACACACATTTAATAATTTTATAAAGTAAAACTCTGAATTATATATTAATTTCTACCTAAAATGGGTGTAAGTACAGAATTTGAGTCTTTAGAGCAGCAGTTTTTGGAGCTCATAGGCGAATTTCGTACTTTATCTGTAAGTAATTCAAGATTGATTTTCTTTTATTTAGGGAACTTTCGTATTTTACTTTACTTTCGAAATTATAATTAAAGCTACTTCACTACATGCTCTCTATAGGAACTTTGTAAAATTTCTGTCATTTACCACAAATCCGTATCACAATCCATAGGCATCTGAAAAGCGTTAACGCGAAAGCGTGCGCACTTTTTTAAGGAACTTTCGTGCTACGAATGATCATAATTATAATCCAGCTACTTCACTACATGCTCTCTATAGGAACTTAACGTAAAAGTTCTGTAATTTACCACAATCCGTAGACATCTGAAAGGCGTTTACGCGAAGCTGTGCGCACAGAAGCTACGAGAGCCGAAGCAGCCGAAGCGGCTTGCGCGGCTGCTCAAAGAGCGGCAGTGGAGGCCCAAAACGGAGCAGCGGCCGCAACAGCCGGTGCTACGCAAGCTGCCACTGAACTTGCTAAAGCTTACGAACAAGTTACATCACTAAAGATTCAGCTAGAAATAGCGGTAAGATAAAAAAAACCTCTAAAAGTGAACAATAATTAAGAAAATAAAATAGGATCACGACTGTAATCCCCGAGCACGGTAGACATCCTCGCAGATCTTCAGGCGCTCAGATCCTTGAAGATGTTTAAGGGGCTATAGTCAGAGGCACATCCAAACATTACATTTGGTACATGCCCACATTTTGCAGTAGTTAGCATTCCACACGTGACAGCACGCAAGCCCGTCGACGATTACAAGAATACTAAATGGTTTCCTCATGATGTTTTCCTTCACTGTTATAAGCACGTGTTAAGTTTCACGACAAAACAATAATTTCACGTGCAAAATCACAGACGCTTTTCTTTGTTTTACAAACACCTAAGAAGGATTTTAATTATGTTGTTGACTGTTTTAGGAGCGCCAAAAAAAGGCTTTCGAAGACAAATACATAGAAACGTCAAGTCAAATAACGAAGTTGGAAAGAGAGCTAAAACAGTTACGACCACTGCAATCGACGCAGACAGCCTTGCAAAGACAGTACACGGAGCTGCAGAACCGTATTCTCACTGTTACTGAAGAAACGCGCAGGTAAAGTCACCTCACCTATGAAGAGGTAGGTACTTATTATATTTGGACCACATTCAATGAGAGCGCGTACACCATATAACATTTTAGGTATTATGTTTTGAAAAACATTGTTTTCTCAAACCAATTCACGCTTTAATTTCAGGAGTTTTGTATATTCCTTAATTTCAGATTTTCACCTCTATAAACCAGTCACAAATATCTGTCTGTGAGTCTTTGTCACATAGGTCACATTATAAAAACTTAATTATATCTTTGACCCCAGGACCTACTATGACGTCTTACGTCGTTTCTGTTAAAGTCACCGCGCAGGCATCTAAACAAAAATAAAAGTTACTAATACGAGGTGCAAGTAGGATTCCCCATTTCAAAACCTTGCCTAAAAACGAGTTTCAAATGCTACTAATTCGTAAGCATGTCAACTGTCTTGGTGAGGAGAATTCCCACTAAAATGATTTTGTACAGGGAGGCATCACACCTCGTATCTGAGTTGCGTAGAGTGGAAAGATGCGCGGCAGGTGGTTCTGAAATACGAGAACGAGCTCGTCTTGCTGCTGCTGCCCACGCTAGAGAACGTCGATTGGCTGCAGACGAACTGCAACACACTACTAAAGAACTGCTAGCTGCTAATGGTAAGGTGGTATCTTCATAAACACAAGCCGATCCTCACTACTATTTTCATGTTCATCAATCCCTCCAATACCAGAAACAAAATGCTTGTAATGTTACTTTGCATTCAAGGACATCTTGTTTTTTCGGACCCGCATATCATCGCGCAAAAAATAACAATGTATAGGGACCTACCGGTTATGTAATCGATTTCACATCTCTATGTCATCCAAGAACAATTTTTTTCAGTGGAAATATCAAGACTAACATCCACGGTATCTGAACTACAACTTCGTGTGGCAAATAACAGCGCACCCAAATTTAAAACACCTGCGGACCCTGATATGGAATCGTTAGCAGAAATAAGGGCAGCTCTACATGCCGAAAGAGCTGGAACGGAAAACTTGGAAAAGGCATTAGCAGCGGCTTTGTCTGATAACGCGACCTTAGCGGCGCAAATTCGTGCGAAAGAAATGACGCTGAGCCAAGTTCAGGCCCCAACGCCCCCGAACTCCACTTCTACTAATATTTGCCCCATTGACTCTTTTCTTGCCGATTAAACTTACTTATTTTTCTTAAGAAGCTTCTTAATTGTCAAAATTCTAGTAAATGCTAGTATGTAGGTATTAGTTATAAATGAGTAGATAACGGTGCAACGATCAACTATTTACTTTGCGGTTTAAAAGATTATTCAAACAAAACCATTGGAGATGCGCGGGAACCCGTTGTGCAGTTTCGGTTTACTAAACAGGTTTCAATGGCGTCTTTGGTCAAAATTTAAAGGTCATATTCAAAATGCATAAAGTTTTTAGATTAGTTTTTGCGTTCATCCATCATTTTTATGTCAGGTATCTATTTATTTTTAGCTAGCTTATTTTGGGGGCCATCACAGAAAATGCGTAGGTTATATTATTATTTATTTTAATCAGCATACCTATATCTCTCTCTTCATAAGAATAAAAGTTCTGATTGAGTAACTATTATACAACGCCCAGCCGCCGCTCCTCGTAGACGTAACTCGAAATTTAGAGATATATTTTGTTTTGGCACGTAGACACATGCTTAAAAGAGTATTCTAAAGAGAAAGAGAAATCTAAAAATTCAAAAGAGAAATCTAAATTCAACCCCAAAAATGTAAAAACTTTTAAAACGTTTGCATCGAATATTTTATTCATTTAACTGATTACATACTTACAAATGGTTGATTTTAATGTTCGATTGAAAATAACTTTACGAAAACGAAATTGTAGTTCCTCTAGTTTTGGGATACAATTTTGTACGGTAACAGAACGAAAGGTTTTCAGTCTAAACTGTGATTAGGTATCTACCTAACATACGTAGGGTCTTTTGTAGAACAGCTAGGTTCAACTACGTGCGCCGGATTGTGCTAAACAGGTTCCTAGGAATGCAAGCTTCGAGCATCTCGTATCAGGCATCGCTGATGTGCGCAACACGTTACGATAAACAACCAGTTTCTTACAACAGACCAGAGCTACTCCACATTCAGAGAAATTAATATCAGAGCTATGCGTATATACTTATAGCCAGCCAAAGGTAATATATTTTATTACTTAGATGACCACTTTTTCTTAGTGGTTATATATAATATTTTTCCTCAAGTTTACAAACCGGAAGCCCATTGAGTATGTAGTTGTTTGGTAAACGATTGTCCTCACATTCGAAGGTAATAATGCAATAGCCATGAATGATATGATTTCGCACGAATTTTCTTTTGAAATTCCATGAGATTCGTTTATTCTCCATACCAAAACAAAGGAAATGGAGAAACAATTGGACAATGCAAGTTATTCAAAGCAATTCCACGGTATCGATAAGTGTTAGAGTAGCATACGGAGTGGGTGCGGACTGGACTTTAGAACTTCTGAAGTATCTGTGACCGTCTGTTATAGAATCTGTGGGTAACTTGTATTTGCTTGCGGCGGATTTTCGCAAGGCTTTGCGGCGCCCCACCTGCGTAGGCGCCGTTGAACCAGTCCGCTTCTACAGTGCTCCGCGTGCGACCGTATCGCGCCTCGAAACTATGTGCATCCGAATGTAACGATCTGTGATATAGTGTTAAGTTTCAAATTAGTGTTATAAGTAACTGAAGTGCCTGACAGGTAAGGTCAAATATTTGTGTATATTACAGTCTGCTTGCAGATACGTAATCTCTATTTTTAATACGAGAAACTAGATTTCGAATTCTTGTTTTGATGTGTTGTAAGTTATATCGTTATTTAATATCTGTTTATATACATTGTAGAATAATCATTTGAAACATGTCATATTTTGTTAGTTGGTACCTCTCTCTCTCTCCGTAGGTACCTAGTAGAGCTAGTTAAAGTAGAGTAAGCATGGAATGAAGTCGCGCTCCTCCGGTAGTGTAGAGATTGTTTTGTTCGGAGTAACATTACCCGCAAGTAGCTTTATATGACTTTAGAGAAAGTTACGAGTTTACCCATATCTCGTGCTTCTGCGGTCCACTTCATTAACAGCCTTCAGTATTTTATTTGATCCTAACTGCAATCGGTATTTTTCTTGAGAATTTCAATGTTGTTTTACCATATTGAGCTATAAGGCCTTTCCGCCTACACTAAATGTTGACATAGTGAGTCTGACTCATATGTTCAAGTATACAAGGACGGTAAGCAATACGTAAGTAAATAGGAAGGTATGTGGACATCCATATATCAAACAATCACGAGTATAACAATGTGTGAATCAAGTGTAAGGTATAATTTCTAAGAAAACCAATAAGAAAACCTACAGTTTTATTTAAAGCTGTTTATTATTTATTTTTATAAAAAGCAACATAGTAATGGTTGCCATATAGAGCATGACTATTCAGAAGGTTGTTAAGACTTCCCTTTCATGGACGGAAATGTAAACAATTGCGATAATCATGTAGGTATGTTTTATTCAGTTTGGTGCATCGCAGTGAATAATTCATAAGTACGAGTACAAGTAATTCATATGCTTACCTAAAACTTATCAATTTGAGCAACCACAAAAGAAAAATATTCCTAAAATCATAAAAAAACTGCCGTTTCAAGGTGCAAAATAAATTATTTTAAATGAGATTTTATTTTTAAATTGACTTGAAGACAAAATAATCAGATCATGTTTATTGTATTCCAGAAATATGTTCCATAAAATCGCTGTCTGCTGTTTCGTTATCTTTACCGCTTCATCAGTTGTACAGAGGTAAGTAAACTAAGCGACTCTCTCATTTTATGAACGAACACGGTCAAGTGGTTTGTAATTTGTAAATACTATAAATACAATAAACCAGTAGCTGTAAGCCCTTGGAAAACATTACTAACCGTCTTTAACTACTAATTTTATAAGTCTACGATGCATAGTAATGATCATAAAATGACATTATGTAGATACCTACATCTTGGATCACAAATTTATTAGGTAAATATTGGAAACTAATTTTTGCTTGCGGGATACCGGTCTCTCTTCGACCCATGAACTGTCAGTTGCTCTGTTACTGCGTGACAAAAGGAAAATCAACAAACGTATTTTTAAAGGATAGCAGTAAAAGTTTGTGTTTGAAATTCACAGCATTTCAGTAGTAGGACCGAGGGTGCTTCGGCCATTCGGATCATACCGCGTGGCCATTGCAGGAGGCTCCCGCGCCCATTCCTTGTATGTGGCTGTAGAGGGACGGAGGGCCAATGGAGAACAGTTCACACAAGGAAGGGAGGTGCAGGTCCAAGCGGCAGCTTCCAGGATTATAGAACTTGATGTGAGTAGATTATTCTTCGTCTATATTAAACATCATTAAGTGTCTCTCAGGTGCCTGCCTTAACGTCGAACTTGGTAGACAAAAGGGAAACAGAGCCATGTTCGAATTGCAAGACAATCGTAAATAAACATGACCAGAAAGTATTGTCTCAATGGAATTTACCCACAGTTCCAAAGCAACCTTATTGCAATTTACAAAAAAGTGACGACCTACCGCAAACCACTTCCAATTTCAAATAAAATAGCTAAGCACTATGCTCTACTTTCTCACCACAATCCAGCTCCATAATTACGAGGCTTGCGACTAATCTACCTTAAATCGACGCATATTTGAACCAAAACCTCTAACTCTCACCAATATAAAGTGTAACTTCCTGGCAATAAGTACAGCCTAATTCTAGATTGGCGACCCAGGCCCCGGTCAGTATGCTCTCATAGCGCGGTCAACCTCAGGCCCGCTATTCTCATCATCGGCGCCATTAGCCTACCAACCGCGGAGTTTCTGTGTCTTCGTGCAGACGGACAAGCGGGTATACCAGCCAGGCGACACCATTCACTTCAGGGTCATCGCCTTGGACAAGTAAGTAATTAGCCATTAGGTGACAAGCTTCACTGACTCTTAGTTTAGGACGTTGCAAATAATTTATGATAAATTTGTCAGATTTGGACATCTGATGCGGTCTCGCTAATATAGTTGTTAGTTGTAACTCAAATGTTTTAAGTGGTCTCTAAGTTAGGTATGAAGGTTTATGGTGGCATTTTCGTATGAGTCACTCGTTTGCAAGAATCAACGACTCAATGAAAAATCTAAGCTCTGTGACTGCAATTGAATCTTTAATTATTCTGCGCTGATTACCCACGTACTGAGGAAAACGAATCACAAGTCAACTGCGTGGATGATTCGAACATCAGAAGCAAAGACACTTTCGATTTCGGTACCATCACCGATACGCGTCGGGTTCGTGCGGGTAAGATTACGTGTGATTACGACTCGGTCGTTCACCTCCATCATAACACAAGAGTTACGCATTTTAAGTGGTTGCTGTGATGGGAACCTTCTTAATAGAGATGCATGCGTGATCTGGTAATTAAACCTTTCTATCGTCTTTGTTATATAGGTAGGTAATAAAGTTTACGTGAAGTACGTGATACAAAGATCCACTTTCTTGCTACTGATAAAGCAAGAAAGTGGATCTTTGTATCACGTACTTCACGTAAACTTTATTTGTTTGATCTAGTACCTAGTTGGTATCTGTATCTACCGTCCCGATTTCTTTACGATTCAAAGAGCTTTGAGCTTATAGAGTAGGCTTATAGGTAGAGCAACTTTTAAATTGTTTACGCCATAGCTTTACAAACTGATGCTATAAGAAAAATAAGTGAATTTTAACCAATCACGAGATTTGATTTGATTAAGATACAGCCATTAAAGTAATAAAAACGGTATCCACGTAGCTATTTCGTATTTGAAATATCTTTGAATTTATGTAAAAACAATTTCTTATTATTGTAGATATCTCTTGCCTCTATCTGGAGCAGTGGACGTGACCATTTTGGACGCAGGAGGATCTCCAATAAGGCAATGGGTAGGAACAGCCCTAGACCGTGGTCTCATAACGGATGAGCTGATATTGGCTGACGAACCAGCTCTTGGAGCATGGACTATTCAGGTAAGAATTTGACGACTCGTTCGTTGTGCATTTGAAACAATAGACAAGATATTGTTCATATCATAATCAATTGTTTCTATTAACGCAACTCACATTCAATCATTTTAATTATTTAGCACCTAATAAAAAACAGTAATTACGTCCGGAAACGGGCACCAACCTCGAGATATACATCTCACACAACCACCCACTACTGATGACCTCAGACCACTTCAAAGTTGCATAATTATTAGTTGCCTAGAAACTCTTTGGTTGAGACTATGTCTGTGGGCAGGTGTATTTTGGGTTTCCAAATGATTGAAATAAAAAGTTAATCATGGATGAACAAAAAAATGAAGGGTTTATTTCGTGTGATTTTAGGTAGAAGCCCGCGGCCAGACCTACTCGAAGAAGGTTCTGGTGGCTGACTATGTGCTGCCGAAATTCCACATGGAGATGAACATGCCGAAAGAGGTGCTTTTTAGCGATGGACGGTTCAATATCAACGTTACTGCAAAGTAAGTCGTATAATCTTATTTTTTTTATAAAAAAATTACTAGAAGTAGTTAAATAAAATAAAAATAAATAGGATCACGATTGTAATCCCCAAGTACGGTAGACATCCGCTCTGATCTCCAGACGCTTAGATCATTTGAAGATGTCTAGTGGGGGTAGTCAGAGGCACGTCAAAACATTATATTTGGCACATGCCCAAATTTTGCAGTAGTTAGCATTCCATACGTGACAGGTTGACTAAGAAGATGACAATTGACAAATATTTAATTTATATGCAAGGAAGTGTAAACATCTGTTTTGTTACGTTACTCATAAGATCTGTTAAAGTATTCAAGAAGGCTTTAGCTCTAGAAGGCTTTGTCACTCGCTGATTCATGACTAAGTTCGTGTGACGGTTTAGTAGAATACACTATTTTATGAGTCAACCCATTGTTGAGACATGTTATTATGATCGGAACATGTCCTATTGTCGTAATTTCTTCTCTAATTTATTTCATTCAAAGCAATTGACATAACTGAAATGCACTCGGAACATAATCATAAATACATCAAAGTATCGATTGTGGCATCCGCTAATGGTTTTCCCATTGAAGAAATGAGTTATTCTTTGAGTAATCTGAGGGAAAGCTGTTGTTATTTCCATCTACAAAACTCATTACCAGCTTCACAATGTAATTACGTGTTGCGCAAAAACAATATTCTGCTGAGGGCGTAAGCCGTAGAGCCTTGTCAGTTTATATTATAGGTTCTATCGACAAGATGATTGGGCATATTTTTATTAGGTTTCGCCATAAGCAAGAATAATGAAATAAGTATTATTATTTTCAAACGAGTCTAAACTATGAAGACCTAGCTCCGTCAACCAGGACGTTAGTATGTATCACTTTAACGGTCTATGGTGGTGGTTGATTACCATCAGCAGGTTTCTTGTCACACTCACAGAAACAGATTACAGATAAGACATAGCGACCCGGACATTTTACGCTCTAATAATGTTCTTGGGGTCTTTCTTTACCGTATTTGTTTTGTTTTAGACACTTCAACGGCTTACCTGTTCAAGGCGAGTTAACCATCTCATCGTACGCCGTTTTCTTCTCCGGGGTACTCCAACCTGTGGTGTCATCACCTGCCCGGAAAGTGGTGCAAAACTTCGATGGGCAAGAGGACGTGATCTTCGACCTCAAAACCGACCTGGACCTCGCTGAAGACGCGGCCAGGCCACTAGTTGTCGAAGCTGTTTTGGAAGAAAAGAACACTTTAATAAGACAGAATGTGACGACTCGTATTTTACTCCTCAGAACGCCTTATAGGCTGAAGGTTACAGCACCCGGTTATTTCAAGCCTACTTTACCGTTTAATGTGCAGGTTAGTAATTTGATGGTTGCATAATTGTTGTATTGACGTGACTTGGGGCATTAATGTTCAATTGATACTGATTGAACTTACAATCGCGCATAACAACTAAGGACGCTCATACAAAATCATAATTTGAAGTGTTTCCTAATAATATTATAAATGCGAAAATTTGTGAGTTTGTTTGAAATGATAACAAACGCAAAAGGGATGATTTTGGTATAGATGGCACTGATGGGCAAAAAATCTGACATCAGTCTTCATAGCAACGTGCGTTACTCTATGCGATTATTGAAATTTGTACAGGACAAAGTTTGTCGCGGGTCGGCTAGTTGCAAATAAATATTAAAATCTATTTAAGCAACCTTCATCGCGGTCATGGATGGGCTTCCGCTAGTGAAATTAAAGCCTCTAGCTCTTAAAAATACAATACAACCTTACCTATATCAAAAGCTCAGTGTCTGTCTTAGGCGTCCACCTTGGTAGTTTAAAATAACTGTTTCTGAAACATTCTGTCTTTATTTCCGACTAGCGACCCGCCCCGGCTTCGCACGGGTTTAATACATATAAACCTTCCTCCTGAATCACTCTATCTATAAAAAAAAACCACATCAAAATCCGTTGTGTAGTTTTAAAGATATAAGCAAACATACATACATACGCGGGAAGCGGAAAGCGACTTTGCTTTATACTATGTAGTGATTACATACTTCCTTTTAGATTGAGCTGGTAGATCCATCCGGTCAGATCATGGGAACAGACGGTGAGGTGACAGTAGAAAGGCTGTGGGACGATGGAGCACATGTAAATGTTACGACTCTAGCTTTGAAAAAAGGACTTGCTACCTACACATACGTACCTGATTCAGCACATGTTAATTCTACTCTCAATTTAGTGGTAAGTGGTAAAAGAAGTTTCTGAAGCTTCTAAATAAATATAAAACACTGTTATGTTGCTCTAGGCAGTAGGTACTAGAGACTCATACAAAGTCAACTTAATCTTTTCACTATCAGTCTTTTATGGACCTACCGAGAACCTCTTCTAAAGTAACACGCAATTATAATATACATAACTTTCCTAGATAAAATACAAAGAAGTATCAGAACGAGTGGTGAACGTGCAACGAAGCGAGTACTCCAACGGGCAGTTCCTCACAATCGAGATGCTGACACGACCCTCAAGCGGAGACGAGATGCGTGCAAGGATCTCTGCTACGGAACCAATGGATCTGGTGCACTATGTCGTGATTGGACGAGGGGATATTCTGCTGGCAAAAACTTTAGAAGTGAGTACCTTTTAGAATTCATATCGTCAGAAGACTTGGCCGAATGGATAAGCTTTATTAGATAAAGATGTGGTCAGATTCCCAAATATGTTCGTCTGTACTTGGGGATTACAATCGGACCTAATATTATTAAGGTAGAATTAATTTTGGTCTTCTGTACCATAGCTTAATCCCTGCAGAAGATTTTAGAGTTTACCTCCATGCCCTAAAAGCTAAAGATTTGCAATTTAAATTGTTCCAGTTGACTTCAGCTCGGCGTAGCGTAGACATCACCGTACCAGTGTCGCCACGAATGGCTCCAGGCTGCGTGCTACTGGCGTGGTATCCACGGTTGGACACGGCACGTAACACCGTAATGGCTGCTGCCGTGTATGCGCCTCAACTAAACCTGCTGCAGAATAAGGTATTATTCAAGATCATTAGACGACGAGTTCATAGAATAGCCCCACAGCTCAGTTAGTAGTACCCCTTTACGCTGTAGGTTGTAAGTCCGATTCCAATCCAGGATAATTATTTGTGTAATGATCATACTTGGATGTTTGTTCTGTGTTTGAGTGTTCAAATGTATGAGTTCCTATGTAATTACAAAAAATATACTTAATAAAAAAAAATATTACTTACAGATTTCGATATCACCAGTAGCAGAGTCTGGACCAACGCCAAAACCAAACAGTCTTTTGGAGCTTCGAGTGTCTGGAGAGTCAGGATCCATCGTGGCTGTTCTCGGTGAAGATTCAAACGCTATCAAGGCAGGATTAGCAGGAATTAATGGACTTGGCAACGGTCTTGATATGCATACGGTAAGAAAAACTAAAGTTCAAAACCGATGGAAGAATGGAAAGTAGATATCAATTAGAATTTACTTGAGACGAGAAGCACATTTCACTAGTAGCGACTATTCTTTCAGATCGAACGTGAAGTGGAAAGCTTTAGCGGCCTGATGCATTCAATGTTTAAAAATGAAGACCATCTACCTGGGATGGGAATCGATTTGGGAGGCTACTCTTCACCAGATGTATTCAGAGTAAGTTCTTCAAACGTTGTCAGTTTATTTATACCACGAAGAAAATACTTGACGTTTTCATTTGTTTCAGAATGCAGGAGTTGTAATTTTGTCTGATGGTGTAATCGTTCAGAACAAAGAAGGTAAGTGGTGACTATCTTAGGAATACCCATTTGTTTGGTTCTGGTATTATTCCAAATTTTAAATAAAATATCTTTTTAAAGGAGAACCAGCATTGCCATCAATGGAGACTGGAACAAGACCTCCTCTAGCAGGTCCTTACGCCTTCAGTCGTCTGCCATCCCCACCAACCCCACGACACTACTTGTCAGTGGCTCCACAGAACACTTGGATGCTCGCCAACTTTTCTATCAAGTATGACTTCTAATTATTTCAGTGTGACTTAGTAAAACCACCCAAGTACGGAATACCTCAAAGTGTAGAGGGTCCATGATTTACCACTATTTGCCGCTGAAACTTTCACTTTCATTCTTTCAGTTCTGATGGACAAGGTGCTAAAGAACGCTGGACTCCAGTAACATCCGCTGAACTAGCAATCGGAGCCTTTGCCATCCACCCAACCCTCGGTCTCGGATTAGCCATACCAGAGAAGTTCACCACTTCTGTACCCCTATCGATTACTGCAGAACTACCTGCGACGTTACAGAGAGGAGAAACTTTAGCAGCAATAGTGGTACTGAAGAATAGCCTGGCTGTGGACGCATCTGTGGAAGTAACGTTCTATAACAGCGACCAGTATTTCGAGTTCGAACCTTTGGATAACAATTTGGACTCTTCAAAGAGTGAGTATTCCTTGTTCAGACAAAAAAATAGTTTTCTTTCATATTCACTTATCTGAGAACTTAAAAATGTATTGAGCTTGTACACTTTTTTGAAATAAAATATATTATTCTTCTAGAAATCGAACTGTTCCGCCGTGAACGTGTGAAAGTGCCTGCCAAAGGATCTGCCAGTACTGCTTTCTTGGTAACAGTTGTGCGAACTGGAGAAGCACCAGTTATAGTGGAGGCCAACGGAAATGGAGCGTCGGACTCGTTGTTTAGAACTATTAACGTCAAGGTATAATATTCAAAAATTCAAATATTCAAAATCAAAAATTAAATATTCAAAATCCTTTAGGGTTTTTTTTTATCGCCGTTTTCATCAGCTCAGCTAAAATACTATGTTCTTTCTGGTTTTTTAGGACGGTTACGAAGAGGATCTTTGGAGCTGGAGTTTACTCGATGCCCGACAGGGCGTTGCCCGCGCCAACGTGACCTTGAGCCCACCCGCTGGCATCAAGCCCGGTCCTATATCTTTGCTGGCAACAGGAGACTTGGTGGCAAGTGCGTTGCAAGCGACGAGATTGCCACCTGCAGCGGCAGGCGACCCAACTCACGCCGTGCGGCCGTTGGCTTTAGCGTGTGTGCTGCTTGATTACTTGCAGGTGAGGGTCTTTATATTTACAAAAAGTCCTTCAATCTCTTTCAATAAAATAACTCTTACATTATCAAATATCGTTACGTTCCTTTGACAGGCAATAGGACAAGAAGAAGTGGCATTGACGAAAGAGGCTCGATCATTAGCAGCGATCGGTTACCAGCGTCTCATGGCCTACCGCAAAGCCGACGGTTCTTTCAAGCCAGTTACAGATGATGATGCAGAAGGAGATGTTTGGTAAGTCCTGTTTATCCACCTGTCATTCGCATTTCATGTTTTTTTATTGAACAAATAAGACCATTATTGAAAGGTCACTAATCAGAGTGTCAATTCGGATACTTTTTCAAACTGTTGTAAACCACTGTTTTCATAAAGTTATTTTCGTCAGGATGACATCAGTAGCTCTCCGCTGGCTATCTCGGTGCGCTCGCTACGTCGAAGTATCTCCCGTGGCTAGTACCCAAGCAGCAATCTGGCTTGCGAAACAGCAGTTAAATGAAGGTGGCTGGCGTGCCCCAACCCCATCAATCCGCACTGATCCAAGGGCGCAGGCGCCGTTGCCGCTTGCAGCATATGCTTTAATAGCTTTGCTCCAAACCAAGGTGCGTTTAACCTGCAGACTGTTATCGAGATCATTATATTAAATCGTTTTGTGTAGCTATAGCTACTCGAAGTTTAGAAGGATATTTTTTATCAGAAACAGTGGTATGATTTTAGAATATCTAAGTTGTAATCTTTTCAGATTGTAGGACTACTTTTCTGATTTGTATTTTACCATTTTTCAGAGCAGTGACGTCCTATATAAAGATAACATCATCAGAGCTCAAGAGTTCTTGACCACAGGGTTAGATCCAGCTCTGGACGCTTACACACTGGCAGTTATTAGCGGAGCATTGGCTACTGCGAGGAACACTCAATCCACCCTTGCGTTGCAGATGATGGACAAACACGCTAACACTTCTGGTAAGTTTCATGTGACATCGACCTCCGCCTGCGGCTTTGCTCGCGTAGTACACAGTAGTCAATATACCTACTATTCCAGATCACTAACGATATCTATTCGATGTTTAGTTTTTTACTCAACTGTGTTACTTTACAATGTGACGATGTATCTGATTGCGGAAGATTTATTGGCAAATATCATAGTATGATAAAGTAAGTATTTTGAACTGATGACTACTATGACTAATATGATTTGCTCTACCTACAGGGAATACATTATTCTGGCCACGCAAACTCTCTGACTCAGAATGGCGTAACCCATGGATGAAAGGCAACAGTATGGAAGCAACTACAGCCGCGTGGGCGCTTCGGGGCATGTTGTCCGCAAGATTAGTCAACGAGGCGGTACCCGTGGTTAGATACCTGCTGCAGGCATATAGTCCTATGAACCCTGATCCTGAAGTGGTATGTTCCAACTCCTTATATTCTTGAAGCCTTGATATAATTGGATTTATATGAAGGCTTCTGGATTTATATCAAGGCGATTTAACGTGGTACACCAAACACGAGTGGTGTTCCACGTTAAATCGCAGGGTTTCTTCAGACAATATGTGGCTTTGATAGATTTTCATGGAAAACCCTTGCTTTCAGGTGGATGCTTTGGCCCAATTCGCCGAAACAGTAAAATCTACCATCAAACTGCGTGTTTCAGTTAATGTTACTGGTTCAGAGGAAAGTAGACAATTCCAGATTGGTGAAAACAATGCTCTCATCATACAAACGCAATCGGTAAGACACAATAAGTATTAGATATATTTCCAAAATGCGAGCATGTCTCTTCTACTTCCTTTAGAAGTTTTTAGAGTCTGAAGATCTGGGAGGGAATTGAGATTGTGATCATAATTCTTACTTTTTTTTCTTCAGATACGAAACAGTAAATCAGCAAGCGCGGTGACAGAAGGCCGTGGTCTGGCATTAGTGGGCATGTCTGCAAAGGGCAGTACCAACGTAACAGCTGCTTGGCCTCGGTACACTCTCGACCCAAGAGTAGACCAAGTCTCTACTAAGGATCGGTTGCAACTTTCCATCTGTTATGGGTATGTACTCGTAGTCCCTTACCATGGTTTATTTTATCATTGTGTATCTTTTCGTTGGTATGAAGGATTCTTTCGTTCTTTATAAAATTAATAGCAATAATTGATTGCTTTTCAGATTTGTTGCTCAAGGGAATGAGACGGAAAGTGGACTTGTTCTGTTGACTGTGCAGCTTCCATCAGGATACTTGGCCGACATAAATACATTAACTGAACTCACGGTAAGACTTACATACAGTTTTGATTGAAAAACCACAAAAAAATTCTTTGAGGCTCTATATAACATGTATGTTGGATGATTTCAGTCTGTGCGTCACGTGTTATCCGCTCGTTTGCAACAAGGCGGGGCCAGAGTGGTGGCGTGGGTGCGAGCGGCGCGCGGAGAGCGGTGCACGACACTCGCGGCGCCGCGAGCCTTGCCAACTGCTCGCCAGCGCCCTGGCTGGGCCACCCTCAATGATCTCTACGACTCCAGTAAGTAACACGTTTCCCGCTCGTATCTAACAAGACGGGTGGTGGCGTGAGTGATAACAGAATATATAGGAATTTATTGCGTAGCTCAAAGAGCTGCGCCCCCACTCATTGACAGGCTCCTCGTTATGGTCCATTTGGCTGATTTTATTTTATGGTGTTTGTAATTGTCAATACAAGTTTTGTAAGAATGTTTTTTATTGAAATTTGGACAGGGCAACTTGTCTGTCAGGTCAGCTAGTTTCATATATATTTTTCTATGTACCTACAGGTCACCGTGCCCGCCAGTTCTTCCAGCCGGTTCCTAGCACGGCCTGCGACGTATGTCGTTTGTGGGAGTCATGTGAGAAGGCCTGCGGCGCCGCAGCTTTACAACGAGCGCCCGACTCGGCCTCCACAGGAGGTGGATCTAAAACCGACGGTTCGCCCGACGCCGCTGCAGCTTTGAGCATTACCCCTGTGCTACTATTACTAGCTGCTGTTGTTTTATTGCAAAATCATTAACAGTTTTCTTAATACTTATAGACATAGAGGATTAATAACGTCTAAGGAACGCCCAACAAGACTAGGGGTTCTACGCGCAAGTAGAAAGTTTAAAGGTACTTTTGCTTTTTCAGCAGGACTCTACACTTTGCCGAGTAGGTACGACAATAAATTATCTCTTATTTTCTAAGCTAATCTTTTACAACTAACTAGTCAAACTCATATTTATGAAAAAATCTTAGAACTTACTAAAACACAGACTTTATTCATTTCACATAGGTACGTCGTTTTACGATCTGTATTATTCTGTATTATTCAATTTAAGTATACCCACTGAGGAAACTCTGTTACCTTACTTATTGTAAGTAGTAAATACACAAACTAAGCTATTTTTAAGTAATCTTTATCTTTTAAACAAAATAGTTTTGAAAAAATGTAATTAGGTAAGTCAAAGTATGCCTGATTTATTAAGACTTTTATGTAGTGTATTGTAAATTCTTTGATAAGACTTAAAAATACTAAAATTGTTAAACATTGATTTTCAACAACTTATCAATTACTGATGTGAAATTAAAGTAACAACTATTTACTATATAAACTTTATTTCTCAAACATAAACTGTATTCATTATTTTATAAGACGACTATGATTATTTCCAAATCAATAATAGGCACAAAACTACTTGAATAACAAACGAATATTTACCTACTTAAACCAACAAGCTCCGAAGCCAAATAATGTAAAAGTATAAATACGCACGTCAGCACATACTACTTCATATATCCATTTTCCGTATCATCCAGTGGAAGAAAGCGAGGATTGAGAAGGACATCGACAACGGAGGCGCAGAAGCCTTTATCCATGACCAGAGGCTGAAAGTAAAAAATATAATTTTAGAGGAACAGATTTTAGCAGTGAGGCTTATTGCAGAGGGCGCTTGCGGCGTTGCTCAGGCAGTACACGAAAAGTTTAAACTATTATATATACCAATTTTATTCAAATCGGCGTGTTTGAACCAAAAACATGGAAGCACTATTACTAACTTCTCATTTATTATATCTGTAGAAAGTAGAATTGTTCAGTTTATTGGTATTTGTTAATGTTGAGATTGTAAGCCTTTTTATTTTTTTAGGAACTTTAATAATATTTAAACGATTAGATGATTAGACTAACGATTTAGACTTTTTAGAAGTTTCACACTCACAAGTGTCCAGGTTTGCGGGCTTACAGTGTTGAGTAGGTACTGAACAAGCCTATTCAAATAGTGTATCGCGTAGGTAGGTACTTTACTTACTCATAAGGGTCGTCAGAGATGTAGTAGGGCTCCGGTGTGGGCACCAGGCCGCTATCCGCGATGTACGCGTGCACTGTAGGTCGATCGTCTACGTCAGTCGGCGTGTGCTCCAACATATGAACAAAGTTCTGCCCATCAACCACCTAGATAACATTTTCTATAAATTATCATACATTTTAGGGCCCGGAACCGCCCAGATGTGTAATGTTATTGATTAGTGATTTTACAGCATGACTCTATATTTTTTAGGCGCATAAGGCTACAGACTTCTAAGTTGCTATACCTAATCATTTTGTAGTAAAGGAAGATATTTACCCTGCCAATAACAGTGTGCAATTTATCCAGCCAAGGTGTCCCAGTAGTTGTTATTATAAACTGGCATCCATTAGTGTCTTTCCCTAAAAAAGAAAAAAATTGATTTAGAAACAGAAATACAATATATTTTTTGCGTTACAAGCAAGTTGGGTTCATTACCTTTGTTTGCCATTGACACAAATCCCGCTATGGTATGTTGGGTGTCCAAATTTTCATCTTCAAATGTCTCCCCATATATGCTAATTGATCCTAAACCATCATTAGACACCACGTCACCTCCTGGAAATAAATAATTACAGATTCAATAAAGTACCTACTTAAGCAACCTATATTCATTTATATTTTAAATTACATTGAAATTGATTTTTAATAATAATAATGAATAAGAAACTGTGTATACCTTGCACCATAAACCTTTTGATGATGCGATTGAATGATGTTCCCTTATAGGATTTTCCATTGACACCTTTCGTGGCCAACACTTTGAAGTTCTTCACTGCTTTCGGAGCTAAATCTCCAAACAGGCCAATCACAACTCTCCCCAGTGGCTTGTCTTCTCTATGAATATCCAAATAAACTTGGTCTGTGACACGGAACTGCCGCGCCTGTAATTACATAATTAGATTAAGTATGTACTGTACTTTATTGCCACATCAATATTGCATCACTCTTAAAAAAGTGATCACTTTCAAAACCAATTGAAGTACAGATATTTTATTTATATTATCAAAAGGTTAAAACTTTACTAAAGCAACATTTACCTACCTACCTGATGACAACACACACCCATAGTAGATGTGTACTATAAAATTATAATCAAAATGTTGGATGTGACTATACCCAAAATATATAAGTTTCACATAAGTACTTACATAAGAAATATAAAAACTATTTGACAGACAGATAAGAACAAGTACTGGATATATTCCCATTATGTTTAAATCTCACTATTTTTAAAAACAATGTTAAATTTTCTGTCTGTAGGTCTGCAATGTTGAGAACAGACTGAAATTTAATTAAGCATAAGCCCAGTAGGTGAAGCCTTGAAAGTGGGTATGTATTATACTATACAGCTATAATACTACTTATACTAATAAAAATACATTGTTACACATTTGGAAAACTTCTTACCTATTTCAATTATTTTTAACTCTTCAGTAGTAGGTGCTTTGCTGACTAGAACTAGTAGTTGACGGAATGCAAGAAAACAAACAATCTTAAAGCAAGCAAAATTAACTAGTGGGTTTTAATAATATTTTCGCTGCTTGTTTTCTTATGACGGTTTAAATAAGCTGATAATTATGGCTTTTCATATGTAGCTTCAGCTTATCTTTTCGAGTGAACTCTCTCTGACAATCCAATTTGTCTCTATAAGGACATACCAATTTATTTGCACTATGTGTTCTCATGTGCCTTCGCAGTAGATCTGACCTGCTGAATAAACATTGACAAACAGGACACTGGTGCTCTTTGACACCGTGTTTCAGCATATGAGTAGACAAGTACTTCTTCATATGAAAGCTTGTATTACAAATGTTGCATTCAAACGGCTTTAAATTCCTGTGTATCTGCAAATGCAATCTCAGCCTTTTATCACTTGCAAATGTTTTCTTGCAGTGGATGCAAACTTTTTTATGATTTTCCGTAAACATATGCAAGGACAATTTTTCGGGTTTAGTAAAAACAGCATCACACTGAGTGCACTTGTACTGTTTAGTTCGAACAGCGTCCCTTCCAGAGTCGTTATGACTGAATTCATGACTTGCAATGCTTTCCAATGAATTGAATGTCTCATAGCAAACATGACAAACATAAACCTGTGTGATATGGGTGCAGGAAACGTGATGAATTAGCATTTCAAGTGTGTCATAGAAGCTCTTGCAGTCACCCTGAATACATTTGAACTTTTTAAATGATTGATGATTTGTTAAATGTGTTCTAAACTTGTTATAATTATCAAACATCAATGTACAATAAGGGCATGAATAACTCAGGAGGTCCATATCTGGGTACTTGGGTGTGGTTTCACTGAGGCTTTCTGGCCACACTTTATGTGTTAAAACATGCCTTTGTAAGTGTGAGTTTTGATTAAAACATCTGCCGCATATGAGACATTGAGGTGGTTTCACATAGTGAGATTTTGTATGAGCCCTAAATCCTCTTTTGCTTTTGCATATCTTTCTACAAACAGCACATGTAAGCTCGTTATCGATAGTAACACACGGTGATTCTGTAGGCTCATCTCTAGGTATGCTGGCTAATGTATTTTCGGCAGGGTTACAGACTGGTGGGGTTGCAGAAACTTCGATATTATCTGGAACACATTTGGTTTGTTTGTGGTCCAGAAACAGTTCTAAGGAGTTGTAAACTGTTTTACACATGCCGCATACAAATATGTCCTCATTTACAGACTCTAAAACAATAACATGTGCCATGATGAACAAACCAATTTGAACGTTGTCTTGAACGATAGAATATTACAACTTTTCCTTTCCATCAGGAAGCTTCACCAAATAACTCATTTGTAGTGTTTGCAACAACACAAACTCAGATTCAGAGTATTCAGTCCCAAAATCAAACAATCGTCAGCCATACATAGCCAGCCAAAGCCAAAATCTAAATTCTAAATTGACTTGACTCTCATTGACTCTGACTGCCTGCATTGCACGCACCCACATGACCACCAAAGAGCATATAAGTCATGACCACAACAAACAACGCAACGCACCCGTACTCTGACAGTGACATTTGTTTGATTGGACCACAGAATAACGAGTGTGTTTCAACATGCACCCTTAAAACTCAATGTCACTGTCACTCCTAATTACTTGTTTGACAAAGAAGGCATTGATTGATTGTAGAAATATGACAAATGACGCAGTAACCAATAAAAAAAGTTCTGAACTACAAAAAACACCATCTATTTTTGTTTTGTGTCGAAGCCCGAAGGCCCGAAGCAACAAACAAAGCAATTATTCCATTTCCATTTTATTTTTTCTTCGGTTTATATTTTATCACCGTGCATTTCATCTCTGCGCAATAAAATTATTGCTTTTATGGTCTTTCTAAAATATCTAAGGTACGTATACAAAGATACAAGATAGCTACAAGAATAGCTTCATCAAATTATTGTATTTTATGCCGTTACTTACGTACCCGATCATCCGTTTCGACAGAGCGGATCCTAAAACATTGTAATTTTAAATTTACAGGCGAAATGACTGTAAATAATACAATAGCTCACCAGCGCATGGTTCTAAGTGGCGATCGAGATAGGTAAGATACCATAGCTACTTATTTACTAAAAGTTATTGAGGAGCAGCAGTTGCCACCAAATTTTGTATATAAATTTCCAAATTAATTAGTAAACATCTATCATGTCTACTGACATGTAGATTACAGTCGTGATCCTATTTCATTTCATAAGGTATCTTTGTACATGGCCTAACCTCTGATTAAAGCAAGTAGGTAGGGTAGACCCCAGAACAAGAAATTACTTACCTACTGTATCTCTGCAGCCATCAAAATGTAGTATCTCATTACTTTGGGCACAAAGAGTGATGTTTATTGTAGAGCTTCTATAGCTTGCATCAATGCATGGTAAAAAATATACAATAAAAAAGAATAGAAAGCTTATTATATGTCCAGGTAAAACAAAAAACCCCTACAGGCTTACACACACCTTGGGCTATGATCTGAACGGCAAAAGTAATTTGATTTAATTTACAGGTTTAAAGAATTGCTGAGAAGAAGACTAATTGAATGTGGATGGAGGGATCAAGTGAGAATGTTATGTCGAGACATAGTGAAGGATAATGATAGTAACCATATTAACTTTGACACTTTGGTAACAAAAGTTACACCTAAAGCCCGAGCTCTAGTTCCCGACACAGTCAAAAAAGAATTGTTGCAAAAAATCAAAACTCACCTCCTCAGTGGACAAAAAGAGCAATGACATTAATATAGGCACTCATTAGTTAAATCGTTTAGTTAAGTTGTATGGGAATAGGAGATTCATGATATTATTTTATGGTAGATATCATTCAAGCATTTCAATTATGTATTACTTGTCCTAAATGAAAGAGTAGGTAGGTATGTGATGTTATTACTCCGGTTTGCTGAATTTTATTGAGAAATAAAACAAAACATTACAACCAACAGTATATTTTATTTTATAAACATTTATACATTTATAATTAAACAAAAATATATATTGCTTATACATAATACTGCCATAATCTATTCCTGACCATTCCACAGCATCATTTACCGAGAATATTGCTATTCGAGTGTGTCATGGACTAAATGTGTAGAGATTTAAAATAAGTTTCCCAACATCAGTGCATTTTATATGGAAAACTAAGTATTGCAACATATATTATAATTATTTATTCCCAGTGATACACGGTTCACCTAAGGATGTTTGCTTTGGGCGCTTCAGGGATCTGCCTGAACATCAGCTACCCACTTGCCCTCAATCTTGTAACATTAGCTAGAGAAAATAATAAATATATTGATTGTGCAAGGTAAAAACGATAAGACTATATTGTTTGGACTATAAAAGTTTTATGTAATACATTTTGAGCAAGACACATAAATTATGCTTAGATTCAACTATAAAAACCCAATACTTCCAAGCTACCTTTTACCCCAGTTGCAATAGTTATTTTAGAAAATTGTATGATATAAAATATAACTAGGGCTACCTACCTACTTATCGACTCTTAGGGCCGATTTTTTAATCATCAGATCACTTATCTGATGATTAACTGTGGAATAAAATTGCAATTTTCCATACAATATGTCAAATTTATTCAACAGTTGGCCCTTATCTGATGATTGAAAAATCGGCCCTTAGAATAATAAAATATTCGCCAATCACACATTTCTGTATAAAGCTGCAAGATGATATACAAAACAATATCAAAAGAAATACTTTCATACTTGCTCAGATTACAAAGTAAAAAATAAAAAAACAAAACCTTTTATACAGAGAAAAATAATATAAATGCACCTTTAAAATGTAGTGAAAATGACAAATCAAAGTTATGAGCAATTAAATTACAACATCCTTTAAAGCTCTTCAGTATTTTCAATATAATTTTTAATATTCTCTAGTTACACTCTACATATTATAATATATCTACCATCAAATTATTTATATACAAAACAAATGGAATGTAATTTGGACTTGGTTATACCTTTGATCAAATATAATTTCACTTTCAACTTAATAAAGTAAGCTATTAACAATATTCAGTACTCTCTTATATATTTAAAATTAAAACTACCTACATTTTGAACATAGTTCTACTTACACATCAAGTAATTGATCAATCCATTTACACAATACTGCAGTTTAATGAGCAAACATAGTATACACTTTCGAGAGTAGTTGGAATACAATCTACTTTACACAAATAACAGTATTCATAATGCAAGATGATTTGGCTGCCAAATTGAATGATTTAGCTGCAAAATTTAATGATTTAGCTGCCAATTTTTTTATCATAAAACTAATCACAAGAGATTCATATAGGAACTTACAACTTACAACATAATTCAGCTGATAAGTTTGTTGCACTGTCTACAAACGTAACAAATAGTCAAAATTCATAGAATAATAATGTGCTTTTTATATACAGACATTTAAAAACATAACTTTAATAACATTGTCATAAAATTTGGAAATAAACAACAGAACTTTCAGTTTAGCCACAACCAACTAATGATATCTTTCGATTACTTTGGCTCCTTGCTTGCAAGCAGAATTGTTACTAAATAAGCTTAGGACTATCAACATGTCGACAAATAGAGGATCTTTTACAAAAATTGTATAAGTGGAACCAATTCTTCAATAACCAGAATACCTTAAATATTATATAGATTCAACAACACCTCATTGTAAATGTTGAAGCTGAGTTAATGTATAATTATTTACGGCACAGCTTACTTAATAAGATATTAATTTAAAATAAACTCACATTTTTCAATAAATTAATACTACGATATAAATATGAGCTGCTATAGCATATAGTAAATACTTCATTTTCTTTAAAATTTTAAACAATAAATGGCATTTTGGACAGTGTTGTGACTTCAATATTATTTATTTCCACACACTGTCAAATAATCATGAGCAAAACTATAATTTTATCTTAGAAATACTATTTGAAAATCTATAAATATTCAGATTTCCTTACATTTCATATTGCAACAGGTATTATCACGTGTTAACTACTTTAGACGGATTTTAGGTATTTTTCTCCTTACAAATGATCTCTTTGCACTGGACATAAAACTAAGCTAATACAATAAAAAGATTCAGAGGATATCACGTTTAACCTTCCATAAAATATCGCTTCGGTACTGTCAATTTTCGCAAAATACAGTAAGTATATAATCATATTAAAGACAATGGAAACTTACTATAAAATAAAACAGACATGTCTTATTTTGAGAAAATGAAGCGTTTTGGAAATTGCTTTCAATTCGAGACATATTTAGTGTCGATGAACATCGAACATCGCCCGATGATATACACATACAATAATTATATATCCGCATTATAAGACCATGCTTGACTGTAACTTATAGCATAATAACTATAGATTTTGACACGGGTTATGTTACAATAACATGGTTATTGTAACATAGCCGAAACGTCGGGAAAGTAAATTAAAGGTAATTACGTGATAAAGACCCGTGTCAAAATCTATAGTTATGTCTACTAATCACGATAGTTTGAAAAATATTATAGCATAATTATGTTATGTTTCTGTTTATTGTACAAGAACAACAGCCTAAGATTTCTATACAAGAAATACTAAAATGCCAAATAAGGGTTTACAGTACGCTGACACTGACTGAGTCTGCAGTCTTGGCAGTGCGAACCAGTAAATGCATCAATAGGTATCTGTTCTGTTTTGAAAAATGCCTGCAATATCAGACTATAATAAGCACAACGGAATGAGATTACCTACTAAGCGCTTTTAAATTGCGCGCATTTACACACTCATGCAAAACATAAACATTGATACAATACACACAAGCACGCCACACTAAATTGACCTCTATATAAAGGAAGAGATTGTTCCATTACTCTTCGCATTTTTCGAACGATCCTCATTTGTTTTACCTCGGATCTTCCCTGTGTCAAGATTAAGTATGCGCTGCTAAACGGGCGAGGGGTGGGGGTCGACGTGCGCGGGGGCGATTTGCAGGGGCTCGCGAGACAAGTACAAGGGATGAAGCGAGCGCAAGGCGGACGGGCGCGGTTGAACCGCCGGGGAGCCTGAAATGTAATGTCAAAGTTAATATCAAAAGGTATTTATTTCTATAAAATTACAAGAATCACTTTGAAAAGTTTTAGAACCTAATTATAGGTGAAACTACGCCAGGTTCCTCGCGACCAATGTTAGTAGAATCAATCAGTACCTAGTCAATATTTAAATAAAAAATAATGTAATATGTATTTCAATATTGACTGTGTAAAAGATATTGTTGTGAAAGAAACATACTAAGTCCATGAATCAGAATTAAGGACTCCACCATAATTTAAGAGGTGTTCAGCACATTCCTCTTTTTCATCGGCTACTTTCAAACTGGTACGCAGCAAAACTGCTTATCTTTAGTAAGTAAATTTCCCAGACGAGCTACTAGTCTTACTCTCGTATGCAAGAACGACACTATGAGAACACGCACACACAGTGGACAAAATCTTTTTGCATAAAAATTACTTTATGTGTTGTGCGACACTGCATAGTGTGACTAGAGGCACATTGTCGTGTGCCTCTAGCCAAAGTTGAGCTCTAGAAGCACACGGTAGCGTGCGCCATAGTGTCGCACAACACATAAAGTGATGTTTATGAAAAAAGATTTCGTCCACTGGTGCGTGTTCTCATAGTGTCGTTCTTGAATACGAGGGTTAGCAGCTTACCTGACTAGTACAGTGGTGACAGCAGCGCGTGCGTCTACTGTCGGCTCTATGGCGATGGGACGCAAGTCAGGCGCTCGACGCCGACGTCCGCCGCCGGCCGACATGGTACCTGTTACCATTACTGTGACGGCTGCGAACGGACGTTTCGCCATGTGCAGCATCTGTAACATCATTTATTTCATTACATCTATACTAATATTATAAAGAGAGAAGTTTTGATTATTTGTTTTTTTGTATGTTTGTAATGAATAAACTCAAAAACTACTGAACCGATTTCAATAATTCTTTCACCGTTACCAAGCTATATTATCCCTGAGTAACATAGGCTATTTTTTATTTAGAAAAAGTAATAAATTCCTTATAAAAATGACGATAGTTTGAAGCAAGGTGTAAACAATTGCCAAAAATTTTGCTTTGTTCCATACTAGTGATAGTATAGATAGATACCTATCTCCTTTCGAGCCATACCCATCCAAATTGATCACAATTAGAAATGTCTGTCGCCCAGCGAAGCGGGCACGGGACAGCTAGTGTAACTATATTCTTACTATTATAAAAGGGAAAGTGTGTTTGTTGGCTTGTCCCTCTTTCAAGCAGCAATGGATCGGCATGATTTTTGACAGAGATAGTTCATAGGTCAGAGAATTATTTATCCAGGTACACGCGTGCGATGCCGTGGGTTGAATATTAGGAATGCGAAAGTTAATCCACGATGGAGGTCTTAGATGTTCTTTGGAAGTATCGGGTAATACATCAGAAACTACAAGTACCATGATACCACATTCCACAACACTCAGACACAAAACAAATGATTTGCAGATTAATGCAAATATTAGTCCCGCAAAACGTGCGGGATCACACGTCTTGCGTCACAGTCGGGCACTACCACACACCACGTTACCAATGTGGGCAAATGTCTTGATGTCTCACCTCAACAACGTGTCGCCTCCTCGCGCGTCGCACATCCGCGGCCTGCTTCGCCTTCCAAGCGACCACGCACGCCGCCAGAAAGAGAAAGAAGCACGAGAAAAACACCGAGAAGAACACGAACAGATCTATGTGCAGCTGATCCTGCCTGAAGAACACTATGCCGAAACTGGCTGCGCCTTCCTCCGTGTGCCTCGCGCGTACGATTATGTAGAACTTTGTATGCGTCAGCTCGTGCACGTTCTGCGGAAGAGTGAGAACCAACCGGTTGCGCAGCTGTCTCACTCTAAGCACTATATTCCTTCTATCCACCGTTACATACGTTGCTAGATTTTTAGCGGTGAAATCGGCGAATGTGTACTCTGTTTTATCGAAGTATAGCGTTAAACGTCTTTTATCTGGGACTTGGTCGTCGAAGGTAGGTGTTTTTCTGTATGGTTGCTTGTAATACGAAGGGTCTAACTCCACGCTATGCGAGCCGGTGCTTCCGTTCACTGATACGACGAATGCGCTGTCGTTTGGACTGAGGAAGAGGTCGACCGCGCCTTGAGTGACGTCCACAATGACTCTGATGTCGACGTTCATGTATCTTGGATTCACTGCTACGAAGACGGTTTGGCCGGGGTAGAGTGGACGTGGCTTGATCTGGCACTCATCTGAAATATAACAGAACTAGGTTATCATCCGTCATTATTTACCCCACCACTGCTAAATCTAACTTGCTCGACGTGCCTCTTGCTACACTTATTAGACATCTTTACAGATCTCAGCACTTGAAGATCTTAGAGGATGCTTACCGTACCTGGGGATTACAGTTGTGATTTAATTGGCCTTAAGCGTACATGCATGTATATGTTGTAATTTGATTTATTCTTGAGTATCTAGCTGTAAGTTTTCCTAAAATTTAAAATAAATAAATTATATTTCATTTTGAGTTATACTCACCGATAGACTTCCCATCAAAACAGAGTTTATTCTCAATATTGATGGTCTTGTAGCACTGATGACCGTTCCTCGGATCGCCCATGTACAAGTCCTTGCATTTCACGCACTGATACCGCCAGCACTCTTGCGCAGAGTTCTTGCTAGAACTGCTGGTTTGGCACGAGATATCGCTTTCGGTGTTGTTCCCGCAGTTGCACTTCTCGCCGGTGACCGGATCGCATGTGTCGCCGTGCCCGTGGCATTCGCATCTTTAAAATAATAATAAAATAAAATCTATATATCGAACAACCAATAGTTTACAGTAGGTGTTTTTGTATGAACCAAGTTTCGATGGTTGTGATTTGGCCAACAGCTGATCGCTACCTACTCGTAGCAGTGTATGAAAACAAAAATCGTATGAAAATTTAAGTACAACATTATTTTGTCAATATGTGGCTGCCACTTAATAATGTTCATTAAAATATATGGTCAAGCTTTAGTTAGTTATTTTTCCGATGTGATTGGGACAGCTGGAAGGAGATCTCGGCGAACAGATTCCGACCAAATTGGAGACGTTCTAGAAAAAGGTCAGGTTCAAAGTACCCTCAACCGACGGGCATGTATGAGGTGTGATAGTAGATGAAGCGGTGTGATCAAATTTTGTTGGATAACTAAAAATATAAAAAAACCGGCCAAGTGCGAGTCGGACTCGCGCACGAAAGGTTCCGTACCATTATCTATAAAAAACGGCCAAAAAATTACATTTGTTGTATGGGAGCCACCCTTATATATTTATTTTATTCAGTTTTTTGTATTAGTTGTTATAGCAGCAAAAGAAATACATATCCTGTGAAAATTTCAACTGTCTAGCTATTACGGTTGATGAGATACAGTCCTGTCCCGTTTTTACCCTTTGGGTAAGGAACCCTAAAAATTACAATACTCACGGTCGACACGGATCACGGAAGTCCTCCGAGCCTCTGAAATATCCGTCAATACATTTCTCACAGCGCGGTCCGTCCGTATTGTTCGCGCAACGGACACATCTCGCCTTCGTGGCCGTTCCGTAGATATCTTCGACGTCCGGTGCGGCAACGTCGCGCGACGTCGACGTCGCGTCAACGTCACTGGTGCATATCGACGTGTGGCCGTAACAGTAGCTGGAGCACGGCACGCATTGCACGTTGTTTGTTGGGTCGCCTACGAAATTCGGCTTGCATTTCTCACACTGATTGGCCTGAATATTAAATAGATACAATTAGTAAAATAACAATAGGCAAGAATCCCACTTAATATTATAAATGCGAAAGTTGTAAAATTTCAATTACATCACATCGGCATGGATCTGGATTATCATATAAGCTTTTTTAATCATCAGCGAAGCCGCGGGTGGAAGCTAGTCTACCATCAGATCATCTAGCTGTCACCCTTAATTGTATTGTCATCGGAACTTGACAGATATGCAAAGGTTCAACTAAATTAAACAAATAGAACGGGTTGATCAAAAAAGCCACCGATTAACATGGCCGGACAGGATGAATATAGAAGTACTGAAAAATGGTATTTAATAAAGAAGATCAACATACCATGGTATTGTTGTGACATTCAATACATTTATCTAACTTGTCGGGTCCCTCACAGTTTGAATGTCCGTTGCACTGACATTGTATTGTGCAGTTAGCGCCTACATATCTGAAAACATAAGTTTAAAGAACTTATTTCTCATACAAACACATGATTCACTTATAATGAGATACATAAGAAACATATTAATCTAGGTTTTACAATGATTAAACTAGCAAAAAACATAAAAATATGATAAATCACATTTATTAATGTTCATTAATCCAATAATAATTTACAATCTTGTCAGAACATAAATTTTGAAATGAAAAAGTATAACGACTGTAATCCCCAAATACGGTAAACAACTCTCAGATGTGGTCATTTAAAGGGAGTAATCAGAGACACGTCTAAACACTACATTTGTGACATGCCCACATGCAGTAGTCAACATTCCATAAGTGACAGGTTGCAAGCACGTCGCCGCTCATACTAACTCGGGGATTAGTCTTGAATTTTTTTTTTTTTAATTACCCGAATTCGCAGCGACAAACGTCGGGCTGCGTGCAGACGCCCCGCACGCATCCTTGCGAGCACACCGCCGCGCATGCGCCGCCCGACACGCGCTTGTGACCCTCGCCGCATTGACATTCGTAGCCTTCGGGCAAGTCGTGGCATACCTAAAAACAAGTTTTCATTATTTTTCACCAAAAGTCAAATTTCACATTTTTTTATCTTAGGCCATCCGAATGTTCTGATCTACGACGACTTTGTGTTATATTTTGATTACATTTAGTTAGAGATCGAGGGTTATGAAAAGGATATAATATGCAATATATAAAGTTATAGCTAAAGTTAGCTGTTGCTAGCTTCATCATTGATTAATTTGGTGACCACGCTAAAATATATGTACCAAGAAAGGTACGCTACGATTATTAGGTTACGCAAGGTTATTAGAGTAAAAGATTGGTATATATGATACTAGTTCTATTCTGATGATCGTGAGTGAGTGTCATAAATGCGAAACTTTGCTTTCGCTTAACTTCGAAACTAAATGACCTACAGACTTGAAATTTTGGATTTTAAGTATGTGATTATAGCTTACTGGATGACGAAAATTTCTGGGTTCTGGTCTTATCCAGAGGTTCTCAAATAGGGGCCTGAAAATGCGGCGAAATGGTACCAGTAAAGGAGCAAAGGTACGGCAGTGTTTGCTTCGCGCTCGACTTGGTGGGCACTGCCGTGCCCCCAAATTTAAGTTGGCAAGACGGAAGAATGTCTATATATGGGAATGTCTGTCAAAACACAGTCTTTAGAGTTTAGCCTTCAATTGAAGACACAGCTGGTCGAATACCCACCTCGGAATCAGCTTTGCATTGATGATGATTATTCTCGCACTCGTTCTCCGGCGGGCATCTCGTATAATGCCACGAGAACGTATCATTTGTGTTATTGCTCTGGTGCACATTCTCATACACCGCCGCGCAGGTAGTCCGCGTTGTATAATCAAGTGGGGTGTCTATAGACCCCTCAGTGCAAACTCCTTCACCGTTAGCGCCTTCTAAAGCACACCAGCCGCAATGGGAGTGATGCAAACATTCCGAGCATTGTTCAAAAGTACCGCACGGAGCGGGGCATTTGTTTTTATCCGCTTTGGTCAGTACCAGGCCGCAAACACCGCCTGCGCAGTAAACCGGTTGGTACGCGGGAGATATGCATTTACTGAGGTATGTTGCCCAGTGGCATTCGGAAAAACCGCCTTCGGCCCCTTCAGAACTGAGGCAAGATGTGCAGTCATCGTTGAGATGACAACGGCTCGGGCATTCTTCTTTGGTTGTTGGACGTAAGCTGGTGCGACCGGGTTCTTCTATTTGCGCGCACGTCCAGTTGAACTGCTCCGTTAGGTCTTCAGATATCCTTGTCAGTTGACCTGTTGATAAAATTATAATTTACAATAATTCATAAAAATAATTAAGTGAAATGGGATCACGACTGCAATCCCCAAATACGGTAGACCATCTCAGTTCTCATGAGGCGCTAAGTTTCTTGAAGATGTCTTAAGGTAGGCAGAGGCACGTCCAAACATTTATAAATGTACAAATTTTCAGTAATTAGCATTCTATAAGTGACACTGACGTGTTAAAGCGCTTTTATACATTTTTTGAGCGAAAAAATCTATTGATGCAAGTACTTTTGAATAGAAAGTATCTCCCACTAAACTAACAGGGCTACAAATATCTTCCCAGCAATAATGCGATTCAACGGTCTATAAAGGGTTAGAAATCATATTACCTTCTCGATTAGCGTGCCTTGTCCAAGTACACTGGTTGGAAACACATTTTTCGCAGTCCGAAGCAACGCATCTTAGTTCAGGACATTGTCCAACGTCGCTGATGTATGTTGTTCCCGCGTTGCATTTCATACTTGTACATGATTCATCAGTAGGGACGCACTCTCCTAAAAAATGACAGACAATTTTTTTATAGAGAAAATACGAACATCGTTTTGTTGATGGAGTCAATATTATTTTAATAGATTGTATTTATTAAAGTATATAAGTATTATACCAAAGCTAGGTGGCGCTATGTGTAATGCCCACCAATATATAACTACTATTTTATTTATTAAGGATTCCATGTCTCGTATGTATATGAAACTATGAGCACTACAAACCCCGATCCGGAACAAACATTTATCCCACCTGGAATCGAACTGTTCGAACTATTGTGTCTCACTATGCCATCGAGTTCGTCGATTAGTAAACTGCATAGTACAAAATGAATATAGTATTCTTACCAACAGCAGCAGCACACGATTCACACCATCTACAAGCTGGTTTCTCCTCAGTATACAACGGCCATGCGGCCAAACACGAAGAACAAGTGGTAAAATTTTCACACGACCGTCTCGCAATCAACTCGGCGTCGCACGCCGATCCCGAGTTAGTCGACACGCGATCACTGCCTTCACACCCAAGTTTTTCCACAGAATAGCATTTTGTATAGTTTCCCGTACTGCAGAAGCTACAGCCCATATGACTACGGCATTCCTGTTTACTAGAGCTCCATAAAGAGCAAAGATCTTCGGGTAAGGATATGCGTGTGACTTGGCAGTGCGCGCTGCCTGTCCAACCGCCTATTATGTAAATGTAGTCCTCGTTTTCGTTTTCCATGTCAATCGCCATTGCGTGTGCGATTGTCGGCGGAGGTGGGTGTCCCACAATACTCACACCTGAAAGAGATATTAAAATAAAATCTGGACCAAACATTTTTTTATAAGGCGAAGGATACACGTAAAATATTGTTGTCAATTGAAGAAATACATTTCTTTCACGGAATAAACAGGTAAGGCTGGACGTTTGATATTTAATTTATCACGTCAGTATTGTAACGTGTTTCATATAGTAACAGTACAGTCGTGAAATAGATACAAAGATATAAGCTAAAGCTTGAGGCTATTATCATGCGTACTGAAGTATTTATATTGAATTGTTTTATTTACAGTTCCCTTTATAATGTTTATCTAGTCTGTTTTTAAAAGAATTACTTAAAAAACTGAGGAGCCACTTTTTTAAAACATTATTGGAACGAAGTTCCTTATCGCGCGTTGTGAAAGGGGGCTAGACGGAAAAAATTCTTACGAAAAGTTGTCACGAAAAGTTGTCACGACACTTTTTTGCTATAGTATATCTATTAATATATATATCTATTAATTGTGTCGAGGTCGAGGTCGAGGTGGAAGTGGAGGTCGAGATGGAGGTGGAGGTCGAGGTCGAGGTCGAGGTCGAGGTCGAAGTCGAGGTCGAGGTCGAGGTCGAATACGAAGTCGAAGTCGAAGTCAAAGTTGATTCCCCTTCCCTTGTCCCACGTTATTTTGTGAGAACTTCGTTCCATCCGGGTGTCCCTTGACACCTCTCAAGTTTTTACTTTACATATAGGTATAGCAGGTTTAGGATAATACAAACCTTTTACAAGTCTGACCCATTGGTTGCAGTTATAAATATACGCAATAAGCGTGTCAGATCTATGATCCGGATCCGATCTGCCTCCAAACACGATCATGTATTCGTTAGTCGTCACAGCGGAGTGTAGATATGTGGCTTGAGGCAAACTGTCGTAATAGTGGTTCAGGCTTGGGAATGTTGGCAGCTCGCTCCATTTCTTTGTGGGATAATGGAATGCAAAGAGCTTGTTTGACAACGATGTGCCGTTGTACGAGTACAATACCCCTCCGTAGATATACAAGCTCTGCGAAGGAGCGTGGTATACTGTACTATGCCCAATTATTCCCGCAGGAACCGCGCCCTCGCAACTCAGTTTCAACCACTTTTCATTATCAAGATCGAACTCCCATGTGCCAGCCATAAAACCCTTCTCCAATGAAAATCCTCCGATCAAAACTAAGCTCTCGTAATCTTGATACCTCTGCAATGTTATCGTGTGTCCAGCCAAAGGTGGCGGGTGAAGTTCCTTGCCTTTAATGTTGTCCCATCTCTTGTCTTTCAAACTAAACTGCCAAAAATCACCCAACGTCTTATTTTGACCACTCTTTTCTTGCAAGCTCAAACCGCCGTAAATGTATATGTTTTGTTTCGAGTGATATATTTCCGCTGCGTGAAAGTATCGCCCCTCCGGCATATTAGCATCTGGAGTAGCTTCAACTGCAACGTTGACTTGCTCCCAGGTGTTATTCTTCGTGTCGAAAAATCGTATGTCGTTCAAGGGTCCATGGGAAAGTGAATAACCGCCAAACATCCACAGTCCGCGTCTGTCTGCGACCAAACTATGTCCAAACCGAGGTAGTTGTGACCTGAGATGGTCCAGTCCATCAGAAAGGTATTCAGAGTTGAAGAGTTCCGTAAATACTAATTGTGTTTTGTCGAGTTTTATCGAGCAGTCGTCGCCACCATAGCCGTCATTGCAGAGACATCGACCGTAGCTATTGTCACAGATGCCTGCGTCCATTGCTTTACTGCAATTGTTTCTGCAGATTTCCGTTTCGCAGTCCGTTCCAGCGTAGCCTTCCTCACAGGCGCAATATCTTTTGTTACATACTCTCGGTGGAGTACAATAGCCGTCACACGCCAGTACTTTGTACACTCCCTCGAAGCCTTGTTCAATCTGTCCTTGTTTGTAATGCACTGTTAAATTCCCACTTCTAGCTTCGACAACTCCCGAAGACGCACCGTTGCAGAACACGCCAAGAAGCTGACTCTGCTGGTTGTTACTCAAATCCGGAACACCGCCGAGCCCGTCATAAACGTATACAGCGTTCTCGTCGCAAGGTACGTCAAACGTGGATGAGTTGATCGTGAATTGAATTATTGCATCTTTAATGTCTTCAGCTGATATTATCCATAGGCATTCTTTCGAGGGTCCGATAGATTTGATGTCCGGATTTGTTCTGTAGGAGCCTATGCCTTCCGTTTGAGACGCGACGAGCATCCCTCGCGGCTCGCACTGATAGTAACATTTTCCTCCGTGTCTAGGGTCACCATAAAACTTTGGTCTGCATCGTTCGCAATTTTGTCCTTCCGTGTTGTCCTTGCAAATGCATTCGCCGGTCGCAACATCGCAGAATCCTCGTGACTCGTCACCGTGATCGTTGCAGTCGCAGCGGCGGCAGCCCTGGCTTGTGGTCGCATTGCCATGACTACCGGGCTTACACGACTCACAGAACTTGCCCTCGGTCCAATCCTGGCAGTCATCGCAACGCCCCACGCCTCCTTTGCACGTAGAATGGTTGTGGCATCCGCAGTTTATGGAACAGTCCGCGCCAGTCCACCCAAGATCGCAATTGCACATGTATTGTGGCGCGCCGAGACAATAGCCATGGATGCAGTTGTTGAAACACGTCCGCATACAGCTCTTTCTTCCATCGCCGATGTACCCTTGCTTACATTTACAGGTGTAGGATCCGTGTGTGTTGTTACAGTCGGCGTGTTCGTGGCAGTCGTGCAAGCCGAGCCCGCATTCGTCTACATCGGGGCATTGCGCGTACGCCCAACCAGCGTCTGGCGATGTCACATTGAGGAGAGAAGCGCAGTCGAGATGAGATCTCGTGAAGTCGCCTTCCGTACACGCGCCGACTATAGGATTAGCGAAGGAATGACACCAGCCGCAACCCATGTTGCGTAAACACGTTGCGCATTGTGTATGCCGTGCGCAAGATTTGCATTGACCACCTCTACGTGCGGCGTCGGGGCCGCTGGTAGCGACCGCGGTCGGCGCTGACGCTCGATCCAGCCATTCTCTACACATCCCGAATTGGTATTCACTGGTGTAGACGTTGAAGCTGAAGCATTGTCGGGTCGCCTCGCACCATACGCAGCGAACGCGTTCATCGAGGCAGTGTTCGCAGTCGAGCCGTGAGCGGCAGGGAGCGGGGCATTCAGCTGCATCTAAAACAGCGCCATGAACCCGCCCGCGTCTCGAACACTTAGCTTCATCCGGCGACCACTCACAATAATCCCCCGTCATACACTTCTCGCAGCTAACATAATTCGTGCAATTCGGACAAGCGGCAGGTTGTAACGTAAGATACCGCCATTCTCCGTCAGCGGTGCAGACGCTGCGTTCGTCAACGCTGCGTGATTCGCATCGCTCGGTCAGCTCGCACCAGCCGCAGACAGCGTCTGCGAGGCATAGCAGGCAGTTGTCGTAGTTCGAGCATTGGCCGTTTGAGTATGGCTCTAAGAACTCGAATGTGAATACCTGTAAATTAAGGTTTTATTTAAAAACAGCAACGCGTACAGAGTACGTTACATTATTAGATCTGATTATGTTTGTTACCTTTGCACTCTCCTGCGATTTGTTGTGAAGCAGCTCCATTTTAGCATGATGGTGAGATGGATACAGCCCCGTGTGTAGTGAATCATTAGCATGCATATCCACAGATATTCGTCCGGGTAACAACGAGGGCCTTTCGACCAGCGAACACGCAGACGGCTGCGCTGTCAGATTCGCTACAGACTCTGTACTATCTTTGAGCGCGAGAGAAATGTTGGAATATCCCGCGCAAATGTGTAAGTTTTCCCCAGTTCCGTTCCAAGATTGGGGTATATGAAGCCAGCCTCGCAACCTCGCTTCGCTGGGACCGCTGAATAAGTTTCGTGGCAACGTGGTACCATCCCCGGTTACCCAATCCACTGTAGTAGCGTTCACCACTGAGACACCATCCGGGTGGTTCCAGTCAGCGGGTTGTTGATATCTGAGAAAGGTGAGCCCGGGCCGTTTGTCAAGAATCTTGCATTCATCTGGGGTGGATACTTCTGTGCCGGTAGTTCCCCACCAACCTGGGTTTTCAGATGGTGTGTCCTCTCCACAGACGCCATAGTTGTCTGTAAACAGCATCATTATTTTTAAAATCTTAATAATACTATAAATGCGAGAGTTTGTGAGGATGTTTGTATGGTTGTGCCTCAATCACGTCCAAACAGATTTGGAAGAAATTTGGAATATACATAGCAAATAGGCTACTTTTTATTAGGGTTCCGTACCCAAAGGGTAAAAACGGGACCCTATTACTAAGACTTCGCTGTCCGTCTGTCTGTCACAGGGCTGTATCTCATGAACCGTGATAGCTAGATAGTTGAAATTTTCACAGATTATGTATTTCTGTTACTGCTCTAACAACAAATACTAAAAACAGAATAAAATAAATATTTAAGGCGGGCTTCCATACAACAAACATGTTTTTTTTACCGTTTTTATTGATAATGGTACGGAACCCTTCGTGCGCGAGTCCAACTCGCACTTGGCCGGTTTTTTAAGTACCGCAGGCTAAAGCTAGTAATTTATAATCAAATGTGGGAGAATGAATCGTCTTAATTTGGATGGAACCCAACATTCGGATCCAATCGATTAGAGCGAGAGGGGATTACTTAGTAAATCCCGATTGAGAACAGGCATAATGCAACAGTAAGCAATGTACAGAAAATCTTACCATCCTTATGATGACACCTTGCGTTCTGAACACACCAGTTGCACTGTTGCAAGCCTAGCTTAGTACTGACAGACGGTATAGGGGTTCTTGTGCTATTAGGTTTGTCCAGCGGTGGGCCATGTATGAGACATGAATGACAGTCGCCCAGTGCAGGGCAAATGCCACCGCAACGGATCGATTGGAGGTTGGTTGTGCAGTTCGATCCTATAGTGCGGCCGTAGCAAATCTGGAAAATTGCATTAGCATAAGTCAATAAAAGATTCACAAAATAGGTAACAACACGGTTATTCACGCTGTACGTGAACAATAAACACACGCACACATCAACAAAATCAGTCAGTAACTACTCTATTATATACTGTAAACAATTACTACATACAAAGTCACGGTTGCCACATTTAAAACTATTATTTTTCAATCAGATTACTGACGGTTTGTCGAAAGTATTTTATTTGAGTTTAGGCTTCAAGGTAATTCAAACAAAGCCAACAGATAGAAATCTGGCATCATATTATCATCATACTTACATCATCAGCAGAACACCAACCACACTCAGGGTCGGCTAAACACTCGGGTTGCGAAATATGCCTTTGACAAGATGACTCTGGATGACTGTTCGTGATACCCGCTTGCCAACTTGGGACTACGAACGCTAACAAATCCCCTGAAATAAAAATTATAAACATGTATATATTTACACATTGACATGAGAAAAATACTTTAGATTTTTTGTATGTTTGTTTTAAAATAGGACCAATTTAAAAAAAAATCTTTGTCTATTCAAAACTTCTTTATCTTACTAACGAGAAGCATGGGTCATTTAGATCCCCACGAAAATTGCTATAAGTAAAGTGTGTAAGTATAAAAAAATTAAATTATCTATAATTTTAATTAATTTTTAGTATTATTCAGTACAGTTTTAATCCTCCATACACTATTGCGAGGCCCAGGGAACGTCTAGGTGTAAATTATATCTACATTTATGACTGTTCCGAATATTGCATACTGATAAGATTTGAATAAACGGATTTTAAATCCACGTTTTCACATGGATATAATATGACAACAATGACACGGATTTTTATCGACTCGTTAAGCGCCAAATAATCTTACCGTTCACGTTCCCATGATATCCGCCGACAATGAGTAAAGTGGATGGGGGTTTCAGTGCTGCCGCGTGTGCGAAAACTCCCTGCTTCTTGGGGTAAAACTTGCGCGTTTTCCCCAACACGTCTAGAGGTATCCACGCGTGGCATCCCAGGTGGTATATATACATTTGACCGTCGTAGCAAATCTCCTCGCGATTGTGTTTGTGTGAGTAACCACCGAAGACAATTAAGTAGTTGCCTGCAAAAGTAAATAATTACATTGATTAGTACGGTTTTTATCCCAATATGTCACTTGTCTAACTTAATAAACCTGCTTTTGTATAACTCTTAACAAACATAATAAGGTCCTAAAATATTAAAAATTGAAACATTAGTACATAATGGTCTCAGAAAGGTTACTTTTAGATCATATTATATTTATTTATTGAGAAAACGAAAATGTAATTTTAGAGTAACATTTTATGGAAAAAGTTTTATTAATAAGTGTGAAATAAAATAAATCTTACCAATAACAGTGGAAGTGTGAAAACCCCTTTCCCTCGGAACGTAGGTATCTCGTAAATGAGCTCTAGGATAATGTATTTCGCTCCAATGTTTGTAATCAATATCAAAGGCAAACATCTTATCCGAAAGCTTTGAATACCTGTCAAATTAAGAACCGGTTATATTCATATTTATAGCAGACAATACAAGATCAATAACTTCCGAAGGTCAAGTAGTTTATTAATTTTGACTTTTAAGGTCCTTTATCACATTTTTAAATTAACTATAAGATTATAGATTTAATGGCACTATAATATAACTACTGCTAAAAATAGGCATGTGCCAAAAGTAATGTTTAGACATGCATCTCATTAACCCTTTAAGACATTTCAAGGATCTGAGCGCCTGGAGATCTCAGAGGATATCTACCCTACTTGGGTGGGGCTTACAGTTGTGATCCTACTTTTTTAGGGTTCCGTACCCGAAGGGTAAAAACGGGACCCTATTACTAAGACTTCGCTGTCCGTCTGTGTCACAAGGCTGTATCTCATGAACCGTGATAGCTAGACAGTTGAAATTTTCACAGATTATGTATTTCTGTCGCCGCTATAACAATAAATACTAAAAACAGAATAAAATAAATATTTAGGTGGAGCTCCCATACAACAAACGTGTTTTTATAGATAATGGTACGGAACCCTTCCTGCGCGAGTCCGACTCGCACTTATTTTCTTTTTTATGATCTTGTCGAATAATTTTTGCATTAATTACCTTGCCTGACTAGCGACAACCCCGCCGTAGACAAGAATAGAGTTGGTATAGGAGTGGTAAACAGCAGTATGCGCCGAAACTCGAACATCCATCTCCTTACCGCCTCTCACTTGGACCTTCTCCCACGATTCAGTGTTCACATCGGTCAACTTTATTTTGTACATACTGTAAAAAGAATTTACGATTAATACCTACTGGAGCCGTACCATAAGCTCCTAAAGTTATATCAAAACAATATTACTCGAGGTGCGAAAGTGACATTGTCACTTTAACACTGAGTATTATTGTATTAATATTACTTTTGAGCTTGTCGTACGGTGCCTGAATTAGGTAAACAAATTAAATGAATTCTCAAGTCGTTAAATCAACAACATAACCACACAAGGATGTGATTCATCATAGCATTATCATTCTTGTGTGGTTAACTGCAATTTATATTATGAGTAGTTTGAAAAATAAGGTCAAGTCAAGAATACTCTAAACCAACGAGTATGTATATAATATGTGATGAGAGTGAATGAAACAAAAGAGGTAAGTCAGGCGATAGCGAGTGGAAAGCCATGATCTCTGCACCTCATTGGTATGTTTGTATGTAATTTGAAAAATACCTCGAAGAAAACTCCCCATCAACAGTACTTCCGCCAAACAGATACAGTTCATCCTTGACAGCTGTCAGCGTGTGCCTTGTCAACCCAGGCGGCGTCAGCGTCGAATTGACAGCACGCAACGTCCAGCGATTTATCACCGCATCATAAAACCACAGTTCCGAAGACAAACTTCCATCGGAAAGTTTCCCACCGTAAAGCACAAAACCGCTATCATGCGCGCACGCAGCGTGACCGTATCTTGGCTCAGGTTTTGTTGTATTCGATTTTAATGCGCCGCTAATGAATTCTGGTTGCTCGGTAAAATGTAAGTAGCTTTCCGAGTAGGGCGTTGGTGGGTGAGTGTGCATAACGGGCATAGGTAACGGAGTCTTCTCATTATTGGAAAGCGAAGAAAGCAATAGGTTGAACAGCGAGCTTCTATTTCCTATCTGCCAGCTGCCGTCAACATTCCCCTGGAAAAAGAAGCGTTTATCATTGAAGTGTAAATTGATCTTTTTACAAGTAGCTTGAAACGTTTTGACCTTGTCTTGTTACAGATTAATGTAACAGGTAGAATTTATTTGCTCTGTCAAAGTAATTGGATAGGAAAACAGTATGTAACCTTGACTGAGATAAAACTGAATTGTAAGAGACAATCATGAACTTTTAGGTCACCAAATCCTATCTAAACTATAAAAGTTTGTATGTTTGTTTGTCACACCATAATGGCTGAACTGATTTAGATGATAATTGGAATAGGTTTAATTCATAACATGTGATAGCACAAAGGCTACTTTTTATCTAGGTACGACGCGAACGAAGGCGCTGTCGAAAGCTAACTAGTCATTACTTAATTATTTAATTATGCAGGTGCTTACCTTGGTGAATAAAGACAATACAGATTTATCAATTTCTTCAATAGATGGGTATCTCTTTAGCACTTTTCCGTTTTCGTCATACCATTGGCTAGATGTAAACCTGCAAAACAATATTACAATACAAATTCTACCTTGAGGTGCAAAACAAGAGATGCTGATCAAAATTGCTACACTTTGTAGGGAGGTCGAAACTTATTCATAATACAAAACGTACAGCAGCATGTCCTAAAATTTTGTTAGGACGAGTCTCTGACTACCCTCATTAGACATCTTCAAGAATATGAACTCCCGGAGATCTAGGACAATGTCTATTACACTTAGGTATTACAGTAATAACAATTCATTTTTATAATCAATTAACTTATTTTTATTACATAATTGCTAGAGCATTGCCTAGCTATAAACAAAGGAACAACATGATAGTAAGTTGTCCTTCAGTCTTGTACCATGCAAATGATAAGTTAATGTGCAGGTATCACTTGAAGTAAATTATAGGCCATGGTATCTGCACATCAGAGTGAAAAATGTGCTAGTTAAATCGTTACTGAGTAACTTCCGCAATGTCATTTTAAAAAGAGCATTATGCGATGCACAAGATTCCTGTTCAAAACATGTTTGTATGATTTGATAGTATTTGTTTTGGGTCTAGGTGCTGTTGTACCATAACCAGAGCTTCTAATGCACACAGAACAGATAATCCTAGTTTAGGGTCAGGAGTATAGTCATGAATATTTATGATAATGACTGCTTACATATTAGATAAAATAACTAAATCATTACTGGTTGACTAAGACTAAGAGAAGAAGATATTTATGATTGTTTTTACTAAGTTGACTTAACTAATATTGGGCTGCAAGACTTACCTATAGACCTCGAGTAACCCAAGCACTTTATTCAGGTCATACCCTCCAAATATGTAAAGAGAGTCTGTGTGGTTAACATATACCGCTGTGTGTGCTGCTCTTTTCGTCATACCACTCTCTGTGTGAGAAAGCCAGTGCCAACTATTGCCTTCTCTGTCATTCTTTTTTAATGAACATGATTCACCTGAAAACCTGTTTACAAAATATAATGAAAGTTGTGAAGAAGTTAGACCAATCAAGCTGTCTTAAGATTTTTCAATTCAATTATGAGCGTAATTCAATGTAATTCCACAAATATTGTATCTTATGAAACTTTCTTACCCTTTCTTACACAAGCATCTGTCTCCTTTACACTGTCCATTGCCGGAACAGCTGTTAGGACAGAGCTCTACACTGCATTCTGCCCCACCCCAGTTTCCATAGCAGAAACACTTGTTTGTCATACATAGCCCTCTCCCCGTACAGTTATTGGGGCAGTTGTGTATAGCATATGATGCTCGAAACCCATCTAATACATAGTTTGTATCACTGTACAGTAGAATTAGCATCTGAAAGTGAAGGAATATGTATTTGGCAATGGCTTGGAATTTAAAGGCTGGTGTTTGCTAAGTGACTTAGAGGCCACCTGTATCAATTAAGTTTTAAAGGCAGCCCTAAGCATGGAATCACTCAATAATATCTTATTAACATTTTATAATCAAACTAGTAGTACTTTAATGAATGTCCATAATTAGTAAGTTACTTACGTATCCACTTGAGGCTGTAACATTTTGAGGCTCAGTTTTCCCACTAAAACTCCCCAAAAGTGGAGAATCAAACGAGTCTCCATCATATACAAACACATAGTCATAGGAGCACTCAGTGCCCATGCGAATGAAGCTCAGGGTGATGTACTGGCTCTTGTTATCTGCCTTTATGAGCCATTCGCAATGGGAATCCTAAAAACGAAGGAGATTAGTTTAGTGTTTGTTTTGAATGGTAATACTATATGAAGGCGGCAAAACTGACTTGTGTGTAGTTAGAGCTGCTCGGGCCATCTGTAATGATGCCGCTTTGTTCTGTAAACACTCTCCGGGTCTTGTCGCAGGGCGCGGTGAACGCAGCACATAACACCACCAGGTAAGTCCAGCTGACAACCACTAAACCTGCACTTTTCTCCCGAATACGTGGGTAAGACATGCCTCTTCCGAATTGATGTTAAACATAAGTCAAATAACAAAGCCATATAATCGTGAATTCGCAACAGATATTACTAAAATGTAAACTAAACAACACTCATGTAAGTTTTAATAAGTGACATCTACTTCAAGGCTAACCACTTATTGGAATAATACCATGCTGAACTATTTCACTGATGGATTGATTATTTAAAGTAGTAGTTTCTGTAGTGCTTAATGTTTGGCTATACATTAATTTTTATGACTTCTAGATATTTTTTGGACGACTATTTCTTACAAACAAACAATTTCACGGATCCATCATCACAGCGTATTTTGACATTTGATTTTTTGACGTGAGCGTGACTGACGGGACTAATTATCCGTCAATTGATGACAACAAGATGACAAGATATTCGAAGTTTCGTATAAAGCTAAAACTACATTAGGCACACGTTCACAGAACAGGTTTTGGGTTCGGTATTTTCTTCAAATATAAGGTATATTTGATTAAAATGGAGATGGGGACATCTCCATTATAATTTGGTATTAAATTTATTAAAAAAAAAAGTTATTTCGGACTTATTGCCAATTTTTTTTTTATCTAATACATACAGACGCGGGAAGCGGGAGGCGACTTTGCTTTAAACTATGCTCGATGCCGATGCCGATGCTTGATGCTTGACGCTTGACGCTTGATGCTTGAAGCTTGACGCTTGACGCTGACGCTGACGCTGACGCTGACGCTGACGCTGACGCTGACGCTGACGCTGACGCTGACGCTGACGCTGATTTTGATTTTGACTAACCAACTGATCAAAAATCATCAAAATCGGTTGTCCATTCTTGAGTTTATAAATCTGATTCTGATTCTCATGCTCATTGAGCTCCTCTAAATATAATGCAACGAACTGACGTGGAGATTACGCAAGGCTTGCAAGATCTTGTAGTCGCGCGAAAAACTAATTATTAAACTTATTCATGTCATTTGTTTGTCCTTTTTTGCATCATTGGGTCTCAGTCCAACACTGGTGCCTCTACGTTATGTAGTTAGGTATATTTTAACGTAGTTAGTTACCTATTTAAATGCTATTGGACGAAACCTAGTTAATTTAGTTTTTCATTCACCATCAGGTAGTTATGGATTGGATAGTTTCTTTGAATTTAAAAGTTTACCCTAACTAGGTAAATGCATTCACAAAGAACAAAAGCGCTTCGAGTAGGCAGAGGAGATGCGTGCCGCCAGGCCGGCTATCGATCGCGCACTTTGCTGACTTTGCAATCCTGCCTCGCAGCCTCTGAGCCTCGCATCTACTATGCATGAAGTGAAAAATGGCATCTAAAATTTACGGATTAGAATATAATCCGTTAATTCTACGACAGGTTATAAACATTAGACCTGGGTTGTGGGTAGGTACCCTAGTTTTGTTCGATACGGCAAGTCAGAAGCTGTTCAACGGACACTCACAACGGAACTCCTTAGTAGGTAAATAGTTCGAGAATGTAATATTTATGTGGCAGATAGGTTGCTGCCTAAGGCCCTAAGCTCGAAGGAGGATTCTACAAAAGCTTTTTTTTTTATTTCAACAGAAACCTTATTTTAACCGACGAAAAAAGAAGAGGTTATCTATTCTATAATAATATTTTTTTGTTTTTTTTTTTATGACGAAGTGCTTTTCGATTGGTCGATACACTACATTTTCGTTGGTTTTCCTTTTAGATATTAACGTAATTATACTACAGAGATATTTTGTAGTAAGAAGTAGGATTAGAATGTAGGTAGAGCCACTTGCCACTTAGGTATTAGGTACCTAGGTAGGTAAGTAACTATAATAAGTAGTAGTACCTATATACCTAGGGTATATACTTACTAAGCTATATGAGCTATACTTGATAGCTCATTATTTAGGCGTCCAACATATTTATGAAGGTGGAAATTAATAAATCAAAAGCGCACGTGAGTGTCTCCGAGGGCTGTTGAAGTTTTTTCACCCGGAATGAAGTGATAACCGCTAATGACGCGACAGAGTGCCGACTCATCTGTGCGCCATCGGAACTAAATTAAAATTGTGTTGAGAGTTTATCACAAAGTAACTTGAGAGACTTCATCTTCACGAGGGTAGGTAAGGTACCTAAGTAACTAAGTACGACATAACTACTTTTTATTATTAATCTTAGAAAAAAAAACAATTGTGCACCTTTTAGGGAGATCTAAGATCTAGGAAGTTACATTCCATTTTGAAGGGACGATAACGTGCAAATGATGTAAACTTATGTGGTCACTTTGAGTATTGAAGTTTGACGGAGACTGAGATGCAAGAGGTGCGGGTTCGATACTGAAGCAGGACTTTGCATCTTGATCTGCGAATATTTGTTCCGGTTCTAGCATTTACTTGTAGTTTCTGATACCGGCGACACAGAGTAGGTATCCTAATGTAGTTTCAGGACTATTTGGGTAGGTCATAGGGTCAAAGAAGTCAAAGTCTCGGTTTTGGTGCCTCCCCGGTTTTGGTCATTTTCAATTTTGGCAGTCAATAAATTAATCAACAAACTTGTTTAATATCTACAATTTGTTGTCTATAGTCCGTTTAGATTAGTGACAATTATTATTGTGAAGGCCTTATACCTCTAGACTTGATTGACCACAACTAATATTTCCCGTTATGTCTATTAAATTAATAATTAATAAATAAATATCGCATGTTACAAAACCTTTGCTTAACCTAAGAGATAGATAAATACTCTATTCTATGTTGTTTAAAAATCGTCGTTTCAAGCATTTTTTCAATAAAAAACAGTTTATTTGAAAATTAAAATTTTATTAAAATGACCACAACTAGCGCTCTCATTCTACTTGTCTTTGTTGGGTGTTATTTATTTAATGCATTTACCGTGTTCACCATCAGAAACTGAAAACTCGGATTTCATGGTCCATTTTATACCGCAGTTTGCATTTGTAATGGGACAGTCTTGTGAGCGAGTGACCGCGCGTGTCGGCACATTCTAAACGCACATTTGCTATGCAAATTAACTGACCTCCACTGTACATTTTTTTGCGCAACAAACATTGCCTTTGTTTACACTCGCACGTTCCAGTCACATGGCTACTGCGCGATGAGATTTTTTTGAGATACGTATCTACAGTCAACAAAGTAGTCGGTAGGTTGATTTTATTACAAATAATGTACCTAGTGCTAGCTCCCATGTCACAATACCTTTCTATACCTAACCACCAAGTTGTTCAAGTTGCAGCAACAGAATAAAACTGCCTAGTAGCTACTTAATAGATAAATTCAACGCCCCGACTCTACCCACCTAAATACCGACCCAGATGGCTAACAAGGTACCTACTCGTAACAATTAGGTTTCCGTTGTCTAATTTATTTTAACCTTTTTACCCTCAGCATTTTAGCAGTCAGCAAACGTTCATAAGATGCGTAACTGACACGAACAGCAATTTGAGGTGACGTTACTTTCATGTGAGGACATTCGGAAGGCATGCCCGAGGGAGCTAGCCGCGGCATCATCATACAAATGGCACATTAGCGACCGCCGGACGCACCTTATCTGCCTCTCAACTATATTTGTTCTGCGCCGGATTACCAGAGATTTACCACGGTCACCGAACGTTAACAGCCGATTATACGTCCTCTGCAAAGAGAGGTTGAATTTAATGCTATGGTTTGACCCGTTTGAATTTTAAAACATCTGGTTCGGGGTAAAATTTTGATATCGAAACTCTGTGCCAAGTTGGCGTAGATTACGAGTCAATTTTAAAACATTATTATTATTTATGAAGTCATTTACAAACGCATAAAAATAACAATCGTAAAGCAAATAATAATAATAAGAGTATTACATTTTATTGCCTGACTAAACATAACATTAAAATTAAACAATTTGTTCTGACTACTGACCCCACGGCATTCTAGTGAGGTGCCACAGTTCTACGGAGCCCAGCGGGTGCGATAGCGTAGCTCCGCTATAAATCAGTTGCTGTCGATGCGGGGCCGCCCCATTGCAGCTCGCGGCTTGATTTGTCGCGTCCATCGTATACCAATGTTAGGGCTAGTGGTGTGCGAATCTATCGATAAATTGAAATTACACACTATTAACCTGGTTAATTATTTAATAATTCAATTTATTTATTTTCAATAAAATGTTTAAAATTATTAGACTAGGAACCCGTACAACGTGTAAAATTTCAATACAAAAACGATAAACGGCAATTTTTTTTCATTGACGATGTTATTATATTATTACACAAACCAAAGAATTGTACCGGTGAAACCACGAAACGTTGTTGGTGTTTAAACATATATACATGTATTAACAAATGTCTCGTCGCATCGTAGCAGTCATAACGTACGTGTACAATGTACATATTATACGAAGCAATCATCAAAAAATCGACCAACCTCTATGAAGGAAAATTAAATATTAATCTGGAAAATTATTTATCTCTTTCATTACAATTTTTTTTTCTGCCAGTGGGTAGTTTTGTCGATATCCTAATTTTACCCTGGCCTATGACAGTCATCCAATAAACTGTTCGGAATTGTCCCCATTCGGTCAAGAATATCTTAACTATTATTGTGGCTCTTGCATAATCACTATACTAGTTTTGCCATAAAATTCCCTTCTTTTGGATTTCTTTTATTTTCTTCTTAATCTAGATGACATTTGTTTTACATGTGATTGGGATGAGATTATGGCAAAGATCTTTTTCTACATCGAGTAAGTAACAGTACCTTCCTAGTTATCTAGGTATATACACAGTTTTACTTTTAAAGAAGAAAAAATAATAAAAATCCGACGTAGAGCTAGAATTTTTGATAAAGGCAAGGCTACAAAATTTGTCGTGGCCATTATAAAACTGCGATTTTCTCATATTTCGGATCATACACAGCCGATTAACTTTATTCCATCAGTGGCGGCAATTCTGTTGCTTTTTTTTTACCAATGTCACATCTAAGTGTCATATTAGTAAACAAAAACTTGCCCCCACGAGTGTTATGTCAGAAATTTGATGGCCCTAAGCTGGTAACTTCATGTTTCTTTGTTCCAAATATAGGTGACTATGTCAATGGGTAATTGATGTCACACAAGTAACACAGCGAGCACTGACCCTTACTTAACATTACGGTGTTAACTGCGACCTAATTTCAGATTAATACGCTTAAGCGGAAACCTCACCAAGCAGGTTTAAATGGCACGGGGAACGAGCAAATACGAAACGATCGAACACATTCAACGGTTCATAAGTAGATATGTAAGTAGTGTTTATTTTACTTCCTTGATACTTCCCTATTAGGCAAGTTTCGCGACTAAGTAGATTTATTAGTTTCCGCCCCGTTCATTATCTGTATTGAACAGTTGAACTCGAAGGCCGAATCTACGGCCGGACGTGTGGCATAAATCTGAATGAAACGCTGTTCATTCGGAAAACTTTTACTCGTAACAACTTTGTTGGTAGCTTCTCAGGAAACACTGTACGTATTTAGTTATGCCCAATTGATTTCTAAAAAATCCTGATGGATGATTGAGAAGTGGTGGTAGGTGGTGATTGATGAAAAGAATCTACATACCTAGTACCGTCATAAACCATGAACATAAATATCCTAATTTTATTTACCCCAAGCTAAACCACCTCAATATTTATCTGACAAAATCGACCAATGCCGTTGGTCACCCCAAATAAAAATAAATATTGCGGAAACCATAACCCGTCCGCCGCCAATTCTTTTAGTTCTGCTTCCTAAATATTCAGATTTCCTCTTTGTTGGCATTTTTCATGTAGTTAAGAAAAACAAGAGCGCTATAACTCTCGTGCCGGTTGATCAGATAGCACCGTAATGGCTGTAATGGATCCTGGTCAGCGGCCCGCATGCAAATAAATCTGCGGCCCGATGCAATGATGTGTGGAAAATAGGACTCACCCTTTGCCTGTGACCGCCATGCGTACCGCCGGTGCCCTTGCCCTGTCGTGATACTGGCCAGTAATAAAATAATCGCGGGACATGTCGTTTTCTTTTGTTTTATGAAGTTTTGCACAGATAGACCGAACTGCTTTATCAGCTTTGCACAATGTTGTTGAGATATTATATTTTACTAGCGACCCGCCCCGGCTTCGCACGGGTAGCATGTTATAATACATATAAACCTTCCTCCTGAATCACTCTATCTATTAAAAAAAACCGCATCAAAATCCGTTGTATAGTTTTAAAGATATAAGCAAACATACATACACACTTACATATTACATACAGACGCGGGAAGCGGAAAGCGACTTTGCTTTATACTATGTAGTGATTTTAAAACGAAATATAAATAAGCGCTATTTATGCTATTGTCATTGCATTTGCCACCCTACTATAAAAACGAGAGTATAATTTTATTGCAATGTTATTAATGTTGAATTTTAATGGAAAATTAGAGCCGAACGTTTTAAAGAGACGTCACAGAAGTTTGGTAAATTCACGTAACGACAATTCTGATTAAAGTGAGAGGGGATCGAATATGAGTATCTCGGACGTTCTACCTGTCGTTGTTTTATCCGGGATGTAGGCAGCGATAAAAGTCAGAGCAAATGGCAGTCAATAAAATAAATAGCGACGGCAGGGTGTTCTGTAAATAAGTCGGTGCCCTGGCTCGGGGCGACGATCGCCTTTTTTATTGGCGCCTCGATTGCTCTCGAAACAACGAGTGTGAAGCGGCGCGGGCGGGCGCATATTGCACTGTCGCGCTGGCTTAGCAGATTTTGCTCTCAGATTAGAAACAGAAATTCGCCGCTGTGTTGTGACTTTCTCTACAATCATACAATACCTCCTCAAGTCATAATTTTCAATAGTATCTACTTTTTCCATTCCATTATACCTTTACTAAACCTGTTGTGAGTAGCGTTCACACAAAAGTTTGTTTTTAATCAGTACCTACACAATATTTTGACAAAGAACTAAACCAACAATGGTTTTGAGAGTGATTTAGATAAAAAAGATTATGTCCAAAACCCTCACGATCAATCTAAAGAATTGTATTAGCTCTGAGATAATAAAGTATTCCACACGTATCGCAGTCGGTCGCGACTCGTTCCCAGATAGATGTATTAATTTGTAAGAATTTGTCGTCGGACCCCTCGCCCTTGCTTGCATTCCAATCACGCACAACAAGCTCCGTAATTGCACCTAATAATTTCTTTAAATAGTTTCACTAGTCAGACACAACTGGATATCTTTTATCGACTGGAAATAATAAAAATAAAACAGATCGATGCAGTTTATTACGGTCATCATCTAAGGAATAATAAAAAGAGCGATTTTATCTTTCATGACCGGCCCTTTCTAGGTTTTTTATATGTTTTAAGCAGTGGTGTTATTAGTATTGTCAGTGTCAACGCATCGCCGTGAGCTGTAAGTGCCAGGCGGAGGGTCCGGCTGTCCCGCGGGGCTCGTCATCGCAGGACAAACCTAATCCAATCACGGGCAATCGTGTGTGCACACGCCTACGCTACGCCGTAACACGTGCTACGTACCTACATTTTATCAGTGGCATGTTTGTTTTCAAAAAATCTTATTCAGTTTCACTCTAATTTTAAAAAAAATATTTAAAAAAATCACGACTTTAATCCCCAAGTACGGTAGACATCCACTCAGATCTCCAGGCGCTAAGATCCTTGATGATGCCTAAAAGGGTTAGTCAGAAGCACGTCCAAACATTACATTTGGCACATGCCCACATATATGGTATGTCAATTTTAATTGCTGTATAATTACTGTAGATGATCTTTTCAACATTACTTTTTTTTTTACAGATATTCATTTATGTATTTGCAATAGAATCTGTAAGAATAGATATTGAATTAAAATAGATACTAAATCCTACTTGTTTGCTTAGGTAATGCATAAAAATTACATTATAATTTAGGAGTTTTTATTTGTTACAATAAAGATAGGACGGGCGCTACGCTCGGCCGTAGAGCGCTACGAGCGTAGCGGTCGTAGCAAGGAAAGCTCTCCTCGGTTAATTGAACTAAGCATCTTACCGCTATCTGCTTTGCGCTCGCGCCGGGGATTATGGTAATGGTGACTTGTAATTCTCTTATCACTTTGTATACCGGCACAATGCAGTATTCAACCACTAATTAAAATTATTACGTTATACCACAGGGACATACCATACAGTTGACAAAGTAGAGACCATAAGCGCGGACTTACAACGCCCACGCTCAATTTGTCACGAAACGAATAGTGTGTGGCTGTGGGGAATGATGAGGTGTATTAGAGGTACGGTTATTAGAGGAACTTGTCCCTGAGGTGGCCGCAGAGGTAATGGCCGAGACGCGAGGGGACCGACAATAAGTCACCGGGACCATCCGATAGCAGCAAATCAATGACCACCCCGATATGATACATGGTATAACCAGCGTTTATAGTTTTATCTCGGTGTAGCAAATTAATACACCGGAAATGCCGATGCCATTAATTTTTATGGAATGTTATTTGTAACCAACATTAGTGTTGTTGATTGTTGTTCTTGGATTTTAATTAGCAAAAAACGTCTGCAATCTTACAATAATAAGTTGTGCTCTAAATTACTGCGTTATTGAACAGAATAAAAGCAGTGGACAGCTGTCAAAAGCAAGGCTGTCAAATTCCATTGTAGGGATGTGCTAAGGGCCCGGCTGTCAGTTTGGGTCGGTGTTTTAGAGGCGCGAGGGTCGCTTGTTAGCGCGAACGTGCCGCGGCGCCGCCGGTAAACACGTGGGTAGATAACAATCTATTTGGATTGCCTCTATATTTCATTTTCCCCGTGTGCCCCGCTAACTAGATAGAACGTCACATGGATAAAATAAAAGGAAATACGGGCGCGTTTCTTTTCAAAAGGGAATTGATGCTTGCAGATACCCATATCGTAAAATTAGGTAAATGTTTCTGCTGTTTTCCTTTTGGCGTAGGCACAAAAACTTTTAAATAGCCATATCGGCCAATGTGCTGTTAGTAGTATAAACGCTTTGGGGAAGCTACGAAAAGCTAAACGCATTTCAGGGTCGACTGGAAACAGGAAGATTTTGCACTACCTTATCAACTACTCACTACCATTACATGTTTGCTAATAATAGTTCTATCTTATGAAAGCGGTTTGATCCAAATTGTGTGGGTAGATTTGACATGCCATTGTGCATAAGCTCGAGAGCGTTCAGTAATAAAAACACATAAAAACGCGTGTTCTATTCTATAAAGAACAACTACAACAAAAAACGTAGATTTCAAAAACAATGTCAATTGTCACATCGAAGGCGAGAAGAGATCTAACGGTTAGTTAGCTTTGTTTGCATGGTGGGACATCCTTTGGTCAGCTGATGACTTCCACAAACATAAGACCCCGTGTTAGTGTTGTAATATAATCACAGCCACGGGTCTGTCTGTTACGCGACTTGAATAGTTTTCCAAATAAGGATACAATACAACACATAACATAACATAAAAAGGAAAAAAATAAAAACAATTTAAACTTGGATCTAACATAGGTACACTTAGAAAAAAAAGGAGAGAAAGAAAAAAACTAAATTACAATTAAAAAAAATGGCTATTGGCTATGCGTTGATCAGTTAGTCAGTCAGTCAGCCTGTTAGTAACGCAAGTGTTTTATATATTTAAATAGATAAGGAGATGTATTTATTGTATGATCTTTGTATTAAGGTTTATGCAGACTTCATCGTTTTATCATCATAGCATGACTGTGTGGCACCAGTGGCTTCGTTAAACGAGGGGTTAGTAGGCCTAACATATTCACTCGAGAAAACGATTTGTCTACGAAAGAGTAGACAAAAATTACAATTGAACATAGAATATAGCGCCGTAGACGTGGAAATTGGTTGAGGGCCATGCTCAGTCAGACAGTAGAAATTTCGCTGTTTTTGTCATAAAAAATAGTAATAATGTTTTTGTCTATTCCTCTGTTGAAGAAACTATTGTCGGGTGCTTATGCCTGCTGGTGTGCATGCTCTAGAAATAATGTTATGTTTTTCATGTATTTATCGGTAAGGTTATATCAATGAACTCCATGCCTACAGACATAGTTTGAGATCGATGCAGTCTGCAGAAACCTTTGATAAGAATTATCAGATAGGTATTCTAGCGTCTGGTTGAGTAACAATAGAGTTTATTGGCTATATAATATGAACTTTAGTATCCCGGTGTGTAAAACCCGGATACATTAAGCTCTCGGAGGGTCATTGAATAAAGCTTCAAAGCAGAAGCGTTTCCGAAAAAACTTTATTCAGTAGGTAGGTATACACTCTCGCTACTATTTGAAGGGGTTTTATTATTTTTAAAGCACGCGCTCGTTTGCACGCGAATGGGCCACTTAACCACGGAGAGAAGAGCCCGATCTACAAGTACCTAGTATATATTTCCCATGCTAGCAGCATTAGATATCTTTATGCGAAGGATAATAGTTGCGTCACGCTTTTTACATGTCTTTTTTCTAAGCAGTAATAAACTCGAATCTAACGATTTCAGTTGTGAATACAAATACGGCGCCTAGTAAAAGTATAATAGCTTTTGTCACAACAAAACTGCTTTAGGGCCGATAAAATCGACACGGTGCTTTTACGAGTTTGAAGGGCCAATGGAGTTTTGGGATCACCAGCCTAAGTACGCGATTCGGTGTAGAAATCGAAATATATAAAACTATAGCTCCACTGACTGACAGCCAGTCAGTCAGTGGAGCTGAGGTCTGACTCTATGACCACGCAGCCTAAACCACAGGTCCTAGAAACTTGAAATGTGGAGGGTGGACATAGAATTAGTTTTGGAAATTCAACCCTTAAGGGCGTGCAGCATTAAAGTCTATTATAGAAAATAATGAGGGTTTTCATTAGTAACACTATAAAACCTTATCATAATTAGAAATACGTATACTTAGATAATGTAGGCACTAAACTTTTCATTCTGTAATTAAACTTACTGAATATTGGTATCAATCACAACTAACCTCTTCCTTAATTGACTCGCAGTATACATAATAATAAGTATTATGGTTTAATTTACATTTTATCTACCGTTAAAATGCGAATTCGTCTAGCGGAATCACTAATTCGAGACCCCTCCGATGTGGTTAGTGTGGTATGGTGACTCTGTCATGTCATAGTACAAACATAAACAGTTACGCAACGATAATTTTTTGCCAACGCTACAGTTGCAGGCGTCACCATACTGTACCTAAGTATGTGTATTTGTGTATCATTACTTAGGTATTTACCTATCAAAAGATTCATCAATAAAAATAATCCGCTGGTTCGACCACGACAGTTTTTTTGTATGGAGTAATAAATAGTATTTTCTGCTGCTATTTCGATAATGTTAAACATATAGGTACTCGATTCATTTTAAGTTAGATAATGTTAGAGAATTTTATTAACAAGCAAAACAGTCCAAATATGCAAGGCAGTGAATTCATTAATCTTTATAGAGCCATAGAAGTAATCCAATAATAGTTTTCTTATAGAAGATATATGAATGTTGTTAATCTGTTTGTTGTATTCCTAGGTATACTATACTATGTAGCATCGGTGGCGTGTGAGCGACAAAAGCGCATTTTGGTTCTTATTCATGGGGTCGCGTCGACCGCGGCCTAACGATTTGATAATGTATTCACTTGATAAAGCGGAAGGTGGTACTTCGCGAGTGCCGCATTAAAAAACCAATTACAGCGTGGCTAAATCGCGCGACGCTCCCAGCTATTTGTCAGACTCCAGAGGGATAAAGAGTATTCTAAATTTAATTTCACGCAATTTAAAAAAATTGGGGGACTGTCAGATTTTTTTATTCTTTATTGTTCGCCCCGGTTATGAATTTTATTAGAGGAATGTCTTCTGATATAACTATTTGGTAACAAATTACTATAAAGTATATACTCGTGATAAGTTGTAAGGTATTTTTAAATACTTCAAAAGAAGGAGGAGGTTTTTGATTGGGTTGTTTTTTTATGTTTGTTTCCTCGGAACTCCATCATGAGCCAATTTGTTTGTGAGGATATACTTCCCGTTTGGTTCCATTTAAATTTGACCAAAAAATGCTACATCAAAAAGTGAAAAATAGTGGATGACATTTTATATGGTAATGTAGGTATTTATGATGAATATAATAATATAGACTAACAAACATGAAGTCGGTTTTGTTTTTAGTTTTAGTAACGTATTTATTAAAAGCTCTACTTTATTGAGTCTCAAGCTACCAAGGTCTCAAGGGGCGAGTGTTGTTCCCCTACAAGGGATCGATCCCTGTTTCAGCACTTACTTAATTACCGCTAATTAATGTTCTATACAAAACTGCTTACAATTTAGTGGATTTATGCCGTTGTAATAAATAAATACTTTGCTACTTTATAACAAATAAACACCCAAAAGTTATTTATTTATTTATGAAATGAAATGTTCTTTATTGTAACACAATGTAAGCAATTACAAATATGTATGTTACAATAGGCGGTCTTATCGATTAATCGATTTCTTCCAGACGACCTGCTTAAAAGGCAAGAAACTGTAGCTGCTTTCGACCACCGTGGTGCACGAGTTGGACATTCATCATTCCCCGAACTAGTATAAACTGTATCTCGGGGGCGGTGTATGTCCTCAACATCCATCCTCTGGAGTTACAAAAGCGTGGCTACAGTGTACATTCGGCGAAATATAGGGAAAAATACTTGTAACTGACATGCTTACTTAATACTAAATAAATATACTGAATATAACTTTGTACCAATTCGTATTTGTGTACAGTGTGTGTGTGTTTTTTTATATACTACTTACTAGTATTTTCAAGAGTGCCAAATATTTGTAAATATTTACAACTTTTACCTGCAACAGAAATCAAACCCACATAACACAATACTTGAGTCTCGGGTTTTTTAAAACAGTATTCGGTAACAAACAGCCGCCCTAATACAATAATGGCCAAAATAAACTACGCCATAAAATATCACCAGTGAATAAATCAGTTTTGCCGTGATGCGACCCACCCTACCTTCTGCAACTATCAAAGATTTATGCTTATGCGATATCATGTTGGAGATAAAATAATAATTGACTTGACCTTAAAACTATAACTCGTCTAAAAATACATTCTAAAAATTAATAAAAGATTTTCGTAGCTGCTACGGCGTAGGCAATTGTAGAACTTAAAATGAAATAAAATAAAATAGGATCACTACTATAATCCCCAAGTACGATAGACATCTCCTCAGGTCCTTAAAGATGTCTAAAGGGGTAAGTCAGAGGCACGTCCGAACATTACATTTGGCACATGTCCACATTTTGCAGTAGTTAGGCATCCCATACGACAGGTTGCAAGGCCATCGCCACTTACAAGAATACCAACTGGTTTCCTCACTATCGTGATTAGTAGACATAACTATAAAGTCAAAGTCATTAAAGGTAATTACGTGATAAAGACCCGTGTCAAAATCTATAGTTATGGTTTCCTTCACCGTTGTAAGTTTGAAAAACTAAAATGTTAAAATCACAAAACCCTTTCAAAATAAGAAAAAGAATAAACTATTCAGATGTAGAAGGTGTGATTGAATCTGTGCATCTCTATGCGAAGCAGCAGCCGTGAAACAGCGACAGCCATGCGTGCCACAGCGGAGCCGCAGAGGGCGCACACCTCACGCCCCAGCCCCGCACTGATTGAGCTGCGACAAGTTAAACGATTTGAAACAATTTAATAGAGATCAAAAATTCTGTGCCCCACGAAGGCGCCCGCACTAACTTTTGAAGTTTTTCCCTCGCTAAAGGGATTATCGGCGAACGGAAGCTTAGGGGGATATTTTATGGGTTTTGTGGATTTTCTTTCATATTTTTCCTAATAGGTACCTATAGGTTACCGTAAGTCCCAATCAGTGACTGGTTAAACTGGTTATTTGTAGCATTTTTATCGACTAACTGAAACGGGGATTCGTATTTACCAGAGTTCCACTATGAATAAAATAGAGGAGTTCAATAATAAAAATACTTTTAGCTAAGCGTAGCACGCAAAAACATTCTCATCAAGACATTACATTTATCGAAGAAATAACGGGAGCTTTAGGTTATTATAGTCCCTGATCGGGTTCACGTATCTACTCCACTTCTTTTCTGGATGGCTATCAACGTAAATATCTGCAGATTTCAGTGCTCTCCTCGAACATGGTTGTAACTCCTTAAGCTTTTGAAAACGCATCATTATGAGTGCTGTAATAAGGTTGATATTGTAGTGTTGATAGAGTTGGAACGGTATCGCAGTAAGAGGTTTGCGATATACGATTGCGTTATGATAGGATCAGGGTTCACCGAAGCGTGGCCCGTACAGAGAGGCGCTTCAAGCTACGCTTCCAGTACCCGAGCACGTCTCCGTATGACGCTAATGTCATTTTAAACGTGGTGAACTCTTTGTGCCCTTTCACAATTTATATTTTATGGTGATTGATTTTGACGTAACCCATATCAGAAGCGTATAAAACTGATCTCGCGTCACTCCAAGGTGAGCATCAACACGTGACTTCTAAAAATGTTATTATTTACTTTGTAAACGAATAAGTATCTAACGTTCTTAGCCGATATCACCTGAGTATTGTTTTTCTGAAGATTATTGAGGAGTATAATGTAGCAGAACGGCATCTTCCCCAATCTCTTCATCCGATAAGCACAATCGACCGGAACGCACTCCCCTACTCGCATCAATCGCACTATTGATTGTTTCAAACTTTATAGCTTTTCAATTTATATTTATGAAAATACATTTTATAAAATACTTACATTATACTTGGGTTGCAATACATTTTTTGAAACAAATATTTATCGCGAGTTTTTTCAACATACCTATACTTACAGGAAAGTCCTACATTTCAATGAAAGGGTCTATCTGTATGGTAGAGCTCACATTTATTATTATCAATTCAAATGTATGTGAACACCTGTGCTCAGTAGATAAATAAGAATCAGGAATTATGAGACAGTATTAATGGAATAATATTATTATTATTCATAAGGAAGTTAAGTTAAAGCGAGTAATAAATGTTTTTAATGAATGCAGAATCGTTTTTTCTCAATAACCGCAAAATATACAGTTTTGTTTTTTATGACAAAGATAACTTAAGGATATAATCTAGATAAATTACAGACAGAAACACGATTGGTTCTTCTCGATAGATTTATTTTCCAAAGTTGGCTCTTCAAAAACACTAGTTTTGTTTTTAATCAAAGCTATAAACAGCAAAACAGTTAATTTTTATATAATTCATTAGATAATCTTACTAGCTAAGTAAATTACAGACAGTTTCTTTTTAAATTTGATGGTTTTCAAGATAATGCAGTTTTATCACTTTTTCCGTCTTATCCGGGTAGACTTAGCCCATACAAAAAGTAAAAAATTTCACTTATCACCTTAAATAGTACTATGGGAAATTTCCTGTATCCGTTTGGCTCTGTTGTAATTTTGTTACTTGTTACTTACTTAAAATTTTGTTTATTATTGTAGTACGTATCTTAATAATTAACAATTTATAAAGACAAGGTGGCAACAAGTAATGCACGAAACAATACTGTGAATCGTATTGTTGTCAAATGCAAGTGTCGTATTGCATTTCGCAACTCTGCATTTCACAAAAGTTTCCTGTTGCACACATTGGTATTTGCCTCTGGTAGGTAATATGTTGTATAATTATGTTGTATACAACCTACTTGTATACAACATAATTATAAAAATACGCATTGAATTCAAAACCCCCTTCGAGTGTCAAAATCAAACTCTCAATAGTAAAAAAAACTCGTTTATGAAAGTGTAATTGTATTGACAATAACTTGCCTCATTTTCTTAGTCGTCGTAAGGGGAAGCGGGGAAAATATATACTCGAGCAAAAATACAGGGTTATTTTCCAGTATGTTATGTAATTAATGATGTGTAATTAAATACAAACACAAACCTATTCATAGAGATACTTAGGTACATTTCAGAGTTATTTCATAATATAAACCTCCAACTCTACCCAACGATTCATATCCATTGAAGTAAAATAATCCCTAAGATTAATTTCTTAGAACTACTCTTAAGACTGATTCAATTTCTGTAAAATCCTTCCAAAGTCCGAATCCGCCAGACATTTATAATGACCTCCTTTGATGAATCTGAATCCTTTTCAGTACAAGTTAAGACCGTCCCATGCTCAGTTGCGCTTACAGAAGCGAAGGAGGATTATATATTTTTTATAATGCAACACAAACACAATCATCACTAATCGGATCTCGGCAAATGGCCGGTCATTTGGCGGAACGATCGAAGTCCGAGAATGTCTCGGCATGTCTCGGTGACTATCTAAAGTATTGAGATAATAGGTGCAGGGGCAAGAACCGCAACCACCCCGGCTAGGGGTAGTAAGGAATAATGTAAGTGTCCGGGGCGACATTTGCGCCGAACTACCGACGACCTCCGCCTCTTACTTATGCGGTTTTTAATATTTTTATTGTAATAGCCGCGGTCACTCCAGCACATAAAAACTATGGAGACCCTCTCGAACTATAAAGAATCTTTTATTTAGGTAAGATATGTTACTAACTGGACGTTGGTTTACGATTAAGGTTTCCCTAGCTAGACGATCGAAATTGCTCGTCAGGCACGTGATTTTTTGATTATCAGTTTTACTGTTAGCCAATCTGTATTGTATAACAAGCAAATTACGTGCAGCCGTGCAGCCGGATGCGACAGAGTACTTGATGTCCAGCATATTTTCATATTTTCAAGCACGAATTGCACGTAAATATTACTTTTGTTCGTCTTCGACGATTCGTACGAGTAATTCTCAGCGTTTCTACGCAACGGCGTGAGATTCCTAACATAAAATTAACAATTTTTAAATAATAATCGAATTGCTTTTACTATAGTTAAGTTGACATATATACCCTAACGTCCACCAGAATATGTGTCTAAAATTGTTGTTTTTATAATGCTAAGTTCAAATCTACAACTGAAGTCTCCATATAGCCGACAAATCTTCAGTTTTCATATTCCTACGCACTGAGGTAAAGGTTGCGGAAAACGTGTAAAAAACAGCTGCGGTATGTCCCCGACACCCTCGTGGTCACCATTATTGTTGGCGGCGATCGCCGTAAAACTGCCCATAAACCATCGTGACCGTCGCGCCTCCGATACATATCTATGCACTTATTGAAACTCGCCATTTCCCAGTCAAAATAAATTATTTTAATGTCTTCCACTAGAGGAAGAATATCGGAGCTTTTCTGCTTTAGTGTAAAATAGTTTCTATTGGAGACTCTTGACGTATCGTAACTGTTTATTAAAACATAATACGTAGCGAAATATGGTAGACTAGACACAAACATTGGCATTCAATAGGTCGAAAAAAGTGTGACGGTCATAATTTTGCACAATCCAAAGAACCTGTAAAATCTTGCTGATCCCTGCCAGTAATATTAATAAAAAGTCCACGTGCAAGACTGGAATATATGAGAAAGCTGAAATAAAATCTGTCAGTGACCATTTATAGCAGAGGAGCCCTGTTATTAAAATGTAGCGGAGCGCGGGCGGACGGCGTCTCCGCGCCGGCTGCGGCCGCGACACGATCTGATTTATGCCCGGACCAGCAGTATTTTATTCGACGGGCGCCTCAAGAAAACTATAAGTTTCCGTTCGGCAGGACCAGGGGAGTAGCCCACTAAATATTGTCTCCGCTCGCTGCGTCGATACAAACAGATATCTATATTTATTGTCCTCCTTTGTGAGATAATTTGGTAATGGATTGGGATCATTACTTTTATATTGCAAATAAATCTTTTTGGGAGTAAACTATATTTTTACATAAAGAATATTAGTTCTATTCACTTTTGCAGCATACGAGAACTGTCAAGTAACAGCTCCAGCTTTATAAACGAAGGCAATTTGATAGTGAACGCTAAAGGCGTTGTGCGGTGTTGCATTGAACACCCTTTTCTTTCACAAGTTTTCCTTGCAGGTAACGTAGGTTAGTATTATTTTTAACTTCTTTTGTCTTTGAAAATTTTAATACTTTTATGTTTAGAGTCAGAAAAGCTAAGTTGAAAAGCTAAATCTACCCCGAAATCTTGGGGTTTAAAATGAAACAATATCACCATCGACTAGCAAAGTTCGCGAACTCCCCCGTGACACTAATGACTCGTCAACGTCATGAGCTCTCACGCCTCCTCGACCCTCGCCATCTCTGAACTGGCGCTGATTGACGGAACAACCTAAATGCCTTAATTTACCTAATTACCTTGGTAAGTGTCATGGTGTCATCATTTCCATAATCGAATATTTGATGCATGTGTTATCCAAAAAATATTTTTACAAATTATACATCGAACGCATCGTTAAATATCACAAATAGATCTATAAGTAGGTAGATATTACAGAAAGAATATTACAGCTAAATAAAAGAAAATAATAGGCTCACAATAAATGCTTTAAAAGTCTTGGGGGTAGGCAGAGGTATCTAAACAATAATAAATGCTATAACGTCAAACCAGCATGTAATATGCGTAGCAGTGTGTGTGCATCATACTTTTTATACGTATTTTATTCGCTATGTCTGGTCATTACCCGTTGAATATCTATCGGTAGATAAGTCCAATTACTTGATTGGATTAGTTGCCGTCGGCGTTAGCTCAACGCCTATATGTATCTAGTAATGTACTTTAGTTAAGTTACTTACACGACGCGACCAATTACTAACTAACCTGCACAGATCAGCAATCCAGCCAGCAATTAATCCTAAATATATATTAAGCCTTTCTCCCGCGGTTTCGCTTGCATGGTATAGCATATTATATAGCTTATGCTATTCTACTTTCGATTCTATACTAACAATTATAAAATCATTGACTCTATTCTAAGATTCTATAAATAGTTACTATGAACAAAAAATCGATCGATGTTCAGCGCTGGCAATGAAAATCAGCGGAATAAGATCGTTATTTATGCAATAAGCCTGCAGATCATTACAACACATTATATATACAACGCATTATTAAATTAGTAGAATAATAAGATAAGATTTGATTAAAAATTTGCTGGCTACACTGACGTACGAAGAAACCGAAGAGTTTCTGTTATACGATAGTTAGAAAAGCAAGTTCTTCTCCTCCAAATTTTTTATATTATTATTATCTCACACGTATTTATCTATAATTTCATTATTTATATTTATATATATTTTATTATGTACATTTGTAATATATTTATATCTTTGTTGGTTTTTGTGATGATTGTTATATTATTAAGTATCTGTCTCCTGTGGCACATCGTTAAAGTAAACCTAAGTCAAGTCTCCTCGATACAGGCCTAGCCTAGTGAGGGACTGAAAGAAATCCCGTCTGCTAAATGTGTTTTCTACGAAATTTTGTAAATTTAGTTAAGTTCTATGTATCTAGTTAAATCTTTTATTTCGTTGTAATAAATATATTTTTCATTTTTTTTTATTTTCAAGTTACCAGAGAGTCGTAAGTTTTAGAATGTTTATGCAACTCTCCCCTGACTGGAACAGAGCTACTAGGAAAGGAGGAACCATAAAAGGTTGGTTGGTACTTGGTAGTCATAAAATGATTTGAACCGCAAGTCTGTGTATCTAGATACCTACTTACCTACAACCTTGCTGTTATTTCTGTCTTGCTCAATTAATTAGAAATCCAGTAAATTTAAATAAATAAATATTGGCGGACTTCACACACAACACCATCTAGCCCCAAACTAAGCAAAGCTTGTACTATGGGAACCAGATAACTGATAGAATACTTATTTACTTTTTTTTTGTAAATACCTACATAATATACATAGTAACACCCAGACACAGAACAAACATCTAGTTTCATCACGCAAATGTTTGCCCTGGGTGGGGATCGAACAACCTACAGCGTAGAAGGCAGAGTTACTACCAACTAAGCTGTGAGGCCAGTCAATTAATACATCAACCTACTTACTAGGCTAAAAATACTCAAACAGCAACAAGCAAGTAAAGTATTATCTATAGTAAATCGACAAATCTTCACCCCTTGTAACATGTGTAGTGGTTTCGTCGAACGCTGGATCATTAGAGGCGATTGTTTTGAGTTTTGTGCGATGGCGTTTAACCAATGAACCTGCGATTACCCACCCGTGCCGTCTGACCACACGTTGATTGAACTATTGTTCCAGGTCTCATTTGATTTACTGGCACTCGTTATACGTTAGTATCTTATTGCAATTAAGGCTATGAACGCTTTTATGGAGATGGTATAGAATATGCTTCCTAAAGCAAAACTAAATAAAAAAACCGGCACGAAGAGTTCCGTACCATTATCTATAAAAAAACGGTATAAAAACACGTTTGTTGTATGGGAGCCCCCCTTAAATATTTATTTTATTCTGTTTTTAGTATTTGTTGTTATAGAAGCTACAGAAATACATAATCCGTAAAAATTTCAACTGTCTAGCTAACACGGTTCATGAGATACAGCCCTGTGACAGACAGACGGACAGACGGACAGCGAAGTCTTAGTTATAGGGTCCCGATGTTCCGTACCATTTGGGTACGGAACCCTAAAAAGAAATTTATTTACGAAATAAGTTTTCTTTTGAAAAATATTTTTTCAAGACAAGTTTTGTAAAATCTTCCTTTGAGCTCAGAACATGACAGGTATGAAAAGTTTTTACTCAATCGAACTATTCACTAAACAGTTACGTTGTGAGTGTCCGTGAACAGCTCCTGACTCCAACATCAGATCAGTTCGCTGTCACCATACTTTTGTATTGTCACCAAAACTAAAGGTGTATGCAAAATTTCAGCTCAATCGGATACCAACAAATGGTCGAAAAATGATTTGCAAATTTTGAAAGTTAGAAACAAACAACCAAATATTCGAATTGTATTACTTTGTAAAAAAGAGATATCCCTCTTTCGTTATATATTTTATAAAAAATATATTTGAATACAAGCTGACCCCGTGAACTTCGTATCGCTTTAGAATTAACAAATGTTGTCTTAAGTTCCCGTTCCCGTTAGCGTTCCCGTTCCCGTTACCGTATTATCAAACCTAATAAAGCTCAAATTGACTCTACGTTTTAGTTAGAAAACTTTTGTATGGAAAAAAGAAAAGGGCTGTTTTTAGGGTTTTTCCGGCAATTATTCGAATTTTTCTCACCTTTTAAACCTTCCCTAGACCTCCACGAACATTTCAAAACCAAGATGAGATAAATCCGTTCAGCCGTTCTCGAGTTTTAGCGAGACTAACGAATAGCAATTGATTTATCACTATCACTACATAGTATAAAGCAAAGTCGCTTTCCGCTTCCCGCGTCTGTATGTAATATGTATGTATGTATGTATGTATGTTTGCTTATATCTTTAAAACTACACAACGGATTTTGATGCGGTTTTTTTTAATAAATAGAGTGATTCAAGAGGAAGGTTTATATGTATAATACATGCATAATATTGTAGAGAAACACTGATAATTTTAGAGGTTTCTAATGTGATGTCGTAAATAAACATATTTTTTTGCGCTTATGCCAGCATTGCAAATGCTGGCTGAACCCCACGAGATATATCAGAATAATGTACTGCAGTATTGTACACCTTAAAAACGTCTACAAAAAAGTCAACGATGGTATTAGAAATGTCTTACGCACAGCGAAGCGGGCACGGGTCAGCTAGTATAATGATAAATGCAAGCCAGTGTTATAAAGTTTCAAAGTGATACCGTGCACATATTTGGACAAAGATCAAATACCCTGTCCCTACAATGTATTAGCAAGGTACAGATTACAAGGATTCCAACGGTGTCAATGTTATGAAACTTCAACCTTGGGCGTGTGGAACTTGATCCTGCCGGCACGGCATTGTGAACATGATCCGATGGCTCCGTGTGACGGTTGTGTGATTGTTACGTGATTTATATTGGGAACGGAATAAACCAAACATACTAAAAATGTAAATAAACTGTTTTCAACAATCGATACACAGATACAGTCACCCGAAAACTTACCATGAATCAGTACAGTAGGTACACTTACGTTTATGCTAATTAGTGCCATATAGGTATGTTGTTACTAAGTAGGTAACGTAGTTTCGTTTAGTAAAAATCTTAAAGTTAGTCTAAATAACTTGACAGAACTAGAGCACTACTAGGTACTCATATGGTTAACAAAAGTCTTACCCAAAAATATGTATTTGTCACAATATGTGTTTATACACACAATATTTCCCAATTTTCAAATGTCGTGATTATTTTAGGTAATACTGTAATTATAATAAAATAAATAGGATCACGACTGTATTCCCCCAATAACGGTAGACATCCTCTCAGATCTCCAGACGCTTAGATCCTTTGAAGATGTCTAGTCAGAGGCACGTCCAAACATTATATTTGGCACATACCCACATTTTGCAGTAGTTAGTATTCCATACGTGACTGGTAGCAAGCTCATCGCCGCTTATTAGAATACTAATTGGTTTCCTCACTATGTTTTCCTTCACCGTTTTGAGCAAGTGTTTATGATGCGCATTTAAATTTTTCGAACAGAAAAATCCATTAATGCACGCCGGGATTCGAACACACGACCTCCAGATTGAAAGTCGAGGTACCTCCAACTCGGCCAACACGGCTCAAAACTAATATATTCAAAACGAATGCTCCACTATTCTAGGTTCTCGTTAATATGTAACCAAAGATACTACCTCGATATCTATGTGTGTATAAAACAATGTCCCAACATTGTAACACAGTGCTACTATGAAGGTGTCGAATTGCAGGCGACATCCTGTGTTGCTATACCTACTGCATTACCTAGAACCGTGACCGATAAGTAAGCTGCGTTTGATTAAAAAGTTTATATTTCTGAACATGTACCTATGAACAGAGGATATGAATGAAGCTACACCAGTAGAACGGAGTGCATTCACAATACCAACTACATAGGTACACCTTCCTTAGTCATCGAAATGTACCTATGTAAGGAAGGTGGGATCAAAATAATAATAATAAATTTTAGGAACAGGATTAATCGGTCAGTCAGACCAAACACAACCCCTATAAATAATAAGTTTGTACCTATGGCTAGCATTGTTGTGTGTGACGGAGTTTTAGGCGCCGCTTTAGGCTCCGTCATGACTTACAACTTTTTATAAAGGCTGGTTCCGACATCTGACATGTGCTTTCTATAGCAGCCACACTATTTTGTGACTAGGCAAGCTACGAGACGAAGTCGGGCGATAATAAGCTCATCGTTGTTGTTTAGTCCAATTGTAAATCTCTTGACGTGACAATTATTGCGAGCTGTCTTCCGGCCAGTCGGCCTCGGCACGGATAACTCGTATGACGACAATCGAATGTTTGTTCTAAAGAAATCGATGCCATAATTACCTACTTTTAAAAAGGCACTTGATGACACGTCTTGAGATGATTTACTTCGTTCGCGGCTAGATCATAGAGCTCATTGTATTTCCCTACTAGTGTTTACTTTCGACATTGTTTTGTTTATGCGGCGTTTATCAATAGTAGTTCTAATTCCGACTGGATCGGTATGAGAATCTTTATGAATAACTTTAATTGATCTAATAGCGAAGCTAGCAAAAATCTCTAAATAAACTTAGGCTGATCCGGGCGTTTGTATGTAAGGAATAGGGACCAACACAACAGTAAGTCTGAGGCAAAAAGTATTAGCTGAGTTATATTTAAACACTAGCTTCCGCCCGCGGTTTTGCACAGGTGGTATCTAGGTAAAAAGTATCCTATGTTATTCTAACAAAAGCTATGTATATTTCAAGTTTGGTCGTTTGGGCGTGATTGAGGCACAAACATCCAAACATTCTCACGAACTTTCGAATTTATTACTCTGATACATATCCAGTAGGTACATGAGTTAAGGTGAGAATGGTAAGAGTAATTCTTATTCACATTCGGACTAACATTCATATTTAGCATCTTTTCACAAATCTCAAATATATTGCACTAGCTGACCCGTGCCCGCTTCGCTGTGCGTAAGACATTTCTAATACCATCGTGGACTTTTTTGTAGACGTTTTTAAGGTGTACAATACTGTAGTACATTATTTTGATATATCTCGTGGGGTTCAGCCAGCATTTGCAATGTAAGCGCAAAAAAATGTGTTTATTTACGACATCACATTAGAAACCTCTAAAATTATCAGTGTTTCTCTACTATATTATGCATCTATTATACATATAAACCTTCCTCCTGAATCACTCTATCTATTTAAAAAAACCGCATCAAAATCTGTTGTGAATTTTTAAAGATATAAGCAAACATACATACATACATACATACGCGGGAAGCGGAAAGCGACTTTGCTTTATACTATGTAGTGATAAGTCACTTTAACATTTGTAGTTGTGTATTTTGGTATGACTAAAACTTTCGCATAGCTTGTCACTATACAAGTGTTTGCAATGGCGGCACAAAGCGGCATCGACAGGTGCGGGGTAACAGCATGTTCGTCGGTTCGTTTGTTCACAATCGCGTCTAGATTCCCGCGGCGTCTCTCCATCGCGCCTCACTTGCATGCCGGCGACTAGTGAATATGGAAGCGGATGAGTTTTTATATTCTGGGTAAAAATACAAGGTAATAGTTGAGTTACAGCAAGTAAACGTAATGCCTGTAAACTGTACCTCTAAGGATGCTCCAGGTACCTCTGGACTTCAGTCTGACTTAATTTTTAGGACACCCTATAGCGTAAAGTACCTATAATTTTGTTGTTTTCATAATTTCTCTCATAGTTTACCTCAGAACTCAGTTTACTCAGAATATGTTGACCAGTTGTAGGGTAGGTACCTAATCATAATACAATGTGACTTAGATTATAACGTCAAATCAAGTGAAAAACCTAGATCATTCAATTTTCTAACAGTGACTGTATTTCGTAGATAGTCATTTTAATAAATGCTTTCTGAAGTTCGGATTCCTTTTTATTTAACGGAGAGAAATTCATCGTTAAACTCACAAATATTTCTTATCGCAATGCAAAGCAGCTTCCACACTTTACAACATCATCAAAAATCAGTGTCTTTGATGCGGCTCCCGCGATGCGTTAAACAAGACTACGGCACGCGGGGCGTCGCGACGCAAGGGTGCCATAATTCACTTAATTCATGCTTAAACCGCGCTTAAATCACGCACGTATTCAAAGTGCTTCCCTATACCAAACAAATACCTTAACTTGACACTAAACGGAGATTAGAAGCATGACGAAAATTAACCTCGTTTTGTAGAGCTGGTAGTTTTGTAAGGCTGATGAGATGGGTGATTGTCTAGACAAGTGTAGAGGATCCTACTCATACTTATTTTACTAGCTTCTGCAAAATCAGTTCGAAATAAACAGCCAAGGGAGTAATCTCGTAGCAATATAACAATGAGCACTCGCAGGAAATATGTTATTATCTTGATCCAAAAATCCAGCAAATAAAATTCCAATAACGCCAGCGGAATGACATATTCGGTTTGCACAAATCCTTAAAACGTCATCCAGATATCCATTACATGTCTATTAAATCTTACGACATATATTTGCGGGGCTCAGCAGAGATCCCCCTCGCAAACACCGCGCCGATTACGAGCTCGGCCGACCGGAGTAAACGAATAATAAAACACACGGGAAGACGAATGTAAAATGTACTCGTCAAGATTTTGCATAGGTAAACAAAGCTAACCCCTTCTGGAGCCGCAGCCTCCCACCGATAACTGTCAATATTTGGTGGAAATTGAAAACCGCGAACGATATGTAAATCTATCTAGTATAAGTCGTTGAACAAGCAATGTTGAGGAGTCAAGAAGTGAATTAGTAAAACCAATTGCGATGTCAGTGTGAGTAGAAACATATGCTATGTTTCTCTTACGAAAATAAAATCATTGAATCTTTGTTGCCAGATTCTTAACAGGCGTAGCTCCACCTATTTCCTAAGAGGTTTCAAAGTGTTATGAAGTATCACTTTGTAATTGACATGGACAAGCGTCCGTAAAGTATAAAAACGTCTAAAACAGCACCAAACCTTTTGATAAATAGCTAAAAAAATATTAAGAATAATTTTCGTATTTTGTATAAACCTTAGAACCGGGCATCAGAGTAATAATTAGTTTTATCAAAAACATTAAAAAAAAATCAAGGTTAATAAATTTAAGGATTCTGTTGCAGCGACTACTTTTGTTAGCTGTACATACGAGTACATACCTACTTAATATTTTGTTTGTGCTTATGTCATAAATAAACTTCAGTGTCTGTTTTACTCTCTATCAAATAAGCGAAAGTCTGCTGAGCAAGTAATCTGTAGTACCTATAGCTTGTTTATGTGTCTGGCGACTCATTTCCATGATCTCTCTGCCAGAGTTAGTAAAGATGGTACCTACTTTAAATCTAACATCGTTACTATTTTATACTATTTTTGAGATCAGATATTGAGAGCATATTCCCAAATCAAGTTGTAGGTTGCAGATCCCAGTTTCATAAAAGCTGGCTTGCAATTCAATTTCGGTTGTGAATAAGGCCAACAGCTAAAAATTCTGTGTAGGTATTTTGGACAAGGCTGCAGACTGAGGGTAACTTATAACTTTTATTCGAAGTCATCTCAACTCCGGCAGGTGGTCGTAGTAGAAGACAAGACTGTCAACAATGCCACGTGGAACCGAAAACCTGACCTACAAAGCTAATTTGAAGGACATCGAGAAAAGGAGAGTGACCTGACGTAGCAGCATCTAAAGTGATGAGTCGCGCGTGTCCGAACGCGGCATAGCGGACTGCCGCCGCCCAGCTCAAGTAACGACCTATCGATTGGCAATAGTGCCTAGTTAGCGATCCGAGCCCACCCGCCCGCGACCCTCTCGCCCGCGCGCCCCAGCCCGTTTCATCTAGAAATACAAAACTCTACAGAAAATGGAAGTTTTCTAATTTATTCACGGAGTCCGCAACTACGTAGTTAATTATGCTAGTGCACTTTGGCCGTTATTCGAACTTTGAACTAAGCATTCGAAATATTATTATTGTCTGCTTTGTATTTCTTCAATGATAATTGAAGGTACTATCGAGGTATATTACCTACTACTTTGACAAGTTTATGTAAACTTTTAGAATGATTTCAAAATAATCGTTTGTAGCAGAGGCGCAATAGTCGCCGTGATAACTAGAGTAGCTTCGGTTTACAGAATTTATTCCCTTAGAAATGTAGTTTTACATATCTACTTAAATAAAACTGAGAAATTTTAAAATTTAGTGGTGTAGCATGTAAAACATTATTTATAACTCAGATAAATGATTATTAAGATATTAGATTCGTGAAAAAAACAATATTTTTGTTTGTCTGGATCAGGATCACTTTGTTTAAATTAAAACAATGCACCAATCACTTTACATAAAGCAAACAGCCTCGCCTGTTAGTAAATATTATTTTGTTTACATGGATTCTCAAAACAACAAACCGAATAATGCTTGCAACAGTCTGTCCCGACTTCCGTGACCCTGCACCGCTGGCGTTTCGGAGGCGGCGTCAGCCTTCGTCAGCTCTAGTCAGCATCTCTTCAGGGTTTTCTGTTCAGCTGAATTTAATGTACATCTGGCTAACAGAGAGGATGTCTACCGTACTTGGGAATTACAGTCGTGATCCTATTTATTTATTTTTATTATTTTTATCTGGCTTTAGTTGTAGCTATGGGTACAAGACAAGACATTTTGTATCTCACTCATATGTATGTAGCTCACAGCTCAGTTGGTACTGTAACTCTGCCTTCTGCGATGTAGGTTGTGAGTTCGATTCCCACCTATAGCTAACATTTGTGTGATGAACATACATGTTTGTCCAGTGTCTGAGTGTTAAGTATAATGTGATTATAAGTAAGGATATGCAATATGCATAGGGATAGATTTCATTGTGTCAAATGTCCACCAAATATTGATCTATTTATGTGAGTAAAGGAAATGTTGTTAGGTAGGTATCTACTTATTATTTCCAAATGGAAATAAAAACAAGACGCAATTAGCACAAATAGGTCTGACTACAGGTTTTTGGAAATAGATCCCATAAATATAAAGAAACTAAAATACATTTTTATGTAAGGTGTACCGATGATGTGGTAATGGTAATCGAACCCGAACTCACTAACACTGTAAGGTCGTTGTGCCAGATTAACTACGTGATTTCTTTGGATTAAATTCACGATATTTGTCGCCATTATTTTGCTTATAAGGCGAAATAATGTAAAATACGACACCACCTACATTTGCTTGCAAAATCCATGATTTAGCATTATTTGCACGTGCGTGCGTCACCGTATGAATTTATTTTTGTTATTTTACTTGGTTCAATCAGTTTTCGGAATATCTGTAAGCTATGTACTTACCTACCTAAAATACAACAACAGTTTTTCGACCGACGAAAAACGGAAGGTCTCAATTCGACGCAAGTTTTTTAGGGTTCCGTACCCAAAGGGTAAAAACGGGACCCTATTACTAAGACTTCGCTGTCCGTCTGTCTGTCCGTCTGTCTGTCCGTCTGTCCGTCTGTCCGTCTGTCTGTCCGTCTGTCTGTCCGTCTGTCTGTCCGTCTGTCTGTCCGTCTGTCTGTCTGTCCATCTGTCTGTCCGTCTGTCCGTCTGTCCGTCTGTCCGTCTGTCCGTCTGTCTGTCCGTCTGTCTGTCCGTCTGTCTGTCCGTCTGTCTGTCTGTCCATCTGTCTGTCACAGGGCTGTATCTCATGAACCGTGATAGCTAGACAGTTGAAATTTTCACAGATTATGTATTTCTGTGGCTGCTCTCACAACAAATACTAAAAACAGAATAAAATAAAAATTTAAGAGGGGCTCCCATAAAACAAACATGATATTTTGCCGTTTTTATAGATAATGGTACGGAACCCTTCATGCGCGAGTTCGACTCGCACTTGGCCGGTTTTATTTGTTACTTATTTTAAGTATGACTGCGCATCTTTTTATTTGGTGATCCGATTTGGATGATTTATAGAATAGGCCAAAGTTGGTCCCATTTAAATTGTATTTAAGTACAACTTCCTTCATAAAACTAAAAAAAAAGAATACGGTCTCTTGACTTTTTGATTGTTTGAAACATTTTCGTCAGTTTTTTTTATTTATTAAAACGCATATTTTTCTCCTTAAATATAGGTTTGCTGCACAGGTAATAAAATACAAGTTATTAAGTGCGAGTTCATCATTACCAGTTTACTCTAGTTTTATAAAACTACTCCCAAAATTAAAATTTTATGTAAACTTTAAGTTTTCGTTTATTTACTTAGTTCATACTACTTATTATATTAATGTGCCCTTGTTAAGGTAAAATTATTTTACTATAATAGTAAAATAATACTATTTTTATTTTACAACATGTTTATTAAAAAAATAAACCTAAAGACCAGTAAGTACTTAGATATAAATTTCAAGGTATAAACAATTTGGTAGGTACTGTATACGAAGTTGTTCAAATAAATGACGGTAGTTTTACAGTTTAAGAACCTATAATTATATAATTTATAATGTTACCTTAGCTTAACAGTCACCTGTTTTGCTCGGTGGAGCAGTGGAAGAGCATAAGGGCTGGAGCGCTGACTCGGAGCTGAGCCAGCAGTTTCATCCGGCAGGGTCGCGGGTCGATACTCCCTTACTGGGTCGACCAACCTTACTGTCGTTTTCCTCAAGGAGTTAAAACTAATTACTTAAGAAATTCCTTGCTACATAAAAAAAATAAGTAAATTGGATCAGGATTGTAATCCGTAAATTCCAACCAACTACCTTCGGATTGATAGATGAGGTACCTCCCACTCGGCCAACACGGCGGTTACAATACAACACAAAATACATTTTATTTAAATAGTTATTGAACAAGACATTTTAAACCGAAAACAACAAAAAAATACTTACTAACTGACCTTTTGTCTGCGCCAACTCGGATCAACGAATTTTCATCGCTAACTATAGCTTAGTATGAAATTAATCTACATATTACACTACTATTTTTAGGAAGTAAAATTGGTACATTTGTTTGTACAGGATAAAATAAAAACTTAGACCAATTTTAAAAACTCTTCCACCGATCAAAAGCTACATTTTATTAGCATATAACATAGACTATAATATTTTTTTAAATTAGATTTCTCCACGATTATTGCTATATAATGATCTAAGGAACCTAAGGTATCAATAATTTGTCTATAATCCTCACCTGAGCCTGTACCTGTAGCCTGTACACCTGAGCGAAGCAGGGGCGGTCATCTAGTATTATTACAAAGAGATCACTTCACACATACTTGTATAATTAATTGTATTACTTCGGAAGATCAGTTGTGATATTATTTTACCCAAAAACCTGTTTTGCGATGTAGAGCAGGGGATGGGATGGAAACGCTGAGCCAGCAGAATTCGGGAGGATCGCGGATCGATACTCCCACACTGGGTCGCCCAAGTTATACCTTTGCTATTTTTCCTTGTTTTTCAACGTAAATTAAGAGCAAAAGTGTGACCTATTTTTGTGATTAAATTAGGCTTTGCAAGTGCAGTAGGAACCACGTTGCAGTTATAAAGGAAGAAAGAACTGAAAATCATCATTTCAGCATATAATAAGGTTGATGAAAAATCTGTGACCGTGAAATGACCGTGTGGGTGATGAAAAATCTTTATACGTTTATTTAAAAAAAACTTAAGTACTTTCATTACATTGTAAATGCAACCCCAAGTTAATTTATATTTTGACAAAGAGTTCATTTTACATTCTTGATTTGTATGACTGACATTACAGACTTTAGTACCAGTCACAGTGGCCTCAGCTCAGTTGGTAGTAACTCTGTCTTCTGCGCTATAGGTTGTGGGTTCGATCCTCACCCAGGGCAAACATTTGTGTGATGTACATATTATGTTTGTTCTGTGTCTGAGTGTTATTATGTATGTATTTACGAAAAAAAGTACCTATATAAGTATTCTATCAGTTATCTGGTTCCCATAGCACAAGCTTTGCTTAGTTTAGGGCTAGATGGCGTTGTGTGTAAAGTCCGCCAATATATATTTTTTTATTTAAAGTAAAGGTTACAATTTTCACGTTTTTCAATATCGTAAAAGAAAGTGCTGTGCTTGTAAGAGATAACTTCAAAAATTACCAATGTTAAGCTAATTTGCTACGGGTGCCTGCAAATTGTCTTACCGGCGGCATCGGTAAAGTCATACCGGTTTTCTTAATAGGAGCATAAAGGCAACTATTTATATACCTAAGTACAATAATACCAAAGCACGAAAATGTATAAACACTTCTTTAAACTAAAGTATTATAGAGAAGATCATCCTCTACTTAGCGTTTCTTTGAACTAGGTAAAGTAGGGTAAATTACAGTAGCTAGCCAGTATTGGCGGATCCAGAATGAATGACAACAAGCCAGGGAGCGATGCCCGAAGCCAGAGTGCTGAGTAGTGATGAGCCAGCGGCGCCGCAGCGGGCGACGCGGCACATTTTTCTAGTGGCAAGGTCGCTTGTGACGTCACCATTCCATACTTTCCGTTTTCAGAGGTAAATTAGAAACAGGATTTTAGTTTGGCTTTTTAGTCAGTTTTGTTCTCATCAACGTGACCAATCGAGCGTGACAACATGTAATTTGCGTATTCTGTTTCAAAAACTCTTGATTTATAATCTCAGACAGTCCTATTAAGGTACCTCACCTATTTTGCAAATTTGGCAAATTTTCACCAAATTTAATTTGGTGTCGCTATGACTATTCTAGCTAGTCACAGCCACCGGTATTTCATCAGATATTTCATATACTCCCATGTGATTTAATAGAAATTCCCTATGAATTGGACTATGTGAAGTAAAATAAATAGCGATGAAAGGGGAAAATGGGGAGGACTACGTTTAAGCTGATAGAGTCAATAAACAAACCATTAATGCCATCTTCAGCGTTTAACATACGCATATACCGCACGTTATGCATAGTAGATAAAGCGCTGAGCCCACAAGCTCTAACTTCATGTAAAGCGTATTTACATAAGTACGGCATAAATTGTCGGTCAGAAATGCAGTCCAATGGCATCCTAGAAATAATAGTGCCATACATTATGATGATATACGCCTACAAAATGGGCCATTATGGAGCCGGGCCGCAGTAACAATGCCCATAATTCTCCTCGACTTCATTAACAGGCCTCCATTTGCATGACAAGTCAACCTACGTACAGCTATAGGTCGTAATAAGAGGATGTAGGTGGCTGTACTTAGGCTATACCACTACAGTCTACAACGCGGTTTAAACCTTCCAGAAGCAACACGGTCAGAGCAACATGAATCTTATATCATTGTGATAAGGATGTGCAAGGATTTGGTGATAGGTAGGAATGTTCTGGGTGATGCTGTGTTGGGTAGGCGGTGCGAGTTTGTCTCTCTCTGCGGGGCGTGGTTACGCAGGGCACGCCCCCCGCTTTCCGACGGACCGGTTTTCCTAGTCGCTGCTACGAAGCCTACGGCGAGTCTACGTCTACGATTTGGCAACCTTTTCTATTGTTTTAACAGCTCTTAGCAGATGTTATTTTGATATACGAGTAACATATGTGTCTGCAAATAATATCTTGCTAGTGTATTTCAATAGATTTTTGATAAATTGTTCAAGTGCGAGATGAACTCGCAAAAACTTGGTTCCGTATCAGAATTAAAATCTATATTTATTAACATAGCTCATGTAAATAGTTCCAGTTTTCCTGTCATTAGTTATTTATTATCTACCAACCCTAATAATATTTAAAATCTAATTATTACATTCTAATTAGTTTTTAAACCACCTTCTTGATGGAGTTCTTCATGCAATCTATGTCAATTTGGTTGTCACTGTCATCGAGTGATCAACTATCTAATTCATAATCTTTATTATTATACTAGCTGACCCGTGCCCGCTTCGCTGTGCGTAAGACATTTCTAATACCATCGTGGACTTTTTTGTAGACGTTTTTAAGGTGTACAATACTGTAGTACATTATTTTGATATATCTCGTGGGGTTCAGCCAGCATTTGCAATGTAAGCGCAAAAAAATGTGTTTATTTACGACATCACATTAGAAACCTCTAAAATTATCAGTGTTTCTCTGCTATATTATGCATGTATTATACATATAAACCTTCCTCCTGAATCACTCTATCTATTTAAAAAAAACCGCATCAAAATCCGTTGTGTAGTTTTAAAGATATAAGCAAACATACATACATACATACGCGGGAAGCGGAAAGCGACTTTGCTTTATACTATGTAGTGATTTGCTAATAATACAAAAATATTTACTATATTTCTATCTGTTTCTAATTTCATTAAATCAGTTTATTCGTTGCTATTTAATTGAACCACAAGCATTCATAATCACATTAATTCACTAGCTAATGCCCGCAGATTCAGTCGCGTAGTACTTGAAGAAAAGAAGCCAATTTATGCTATTCCTTCAGGGATGTTTTGTAAAAACATGATTATCATATTATTACAACAACGGGAAATTACTCACGTAAATGATAAATTGTCAATGAGGACACCGACAATGTTTCGATTCATCTAGAGAATCTTCTTCAGGGTTCACGAAAGTTTTGAAAGTGAAATGATTATCATGTTATGATGTTGAATGCAATAACCTAATGTTAGAGAATACCTAATCTGTACACTTTTCATAGTAACTATGCACAGTTTATGCACCTATACCTACGCTTCTGCGTAGGTATTGTATTGGAAGCGTAGGTATAAGTGACTAAACAGCATAAAAAGCGTAGGTATTATGGCTTTCTGTACCATAACATGATAATCATGTTTTTACAAAATAGCCCCACAGGTCCCGGTCTACGTTTACTATTTAAAAACCTATCATTAAACCTTACCGGTCAAATGTTTAAAAAGTCCAATACGGTTATTAAGTAGAGACTTACCTATTTGAAGAGTTAACTTTCCGTTTCCAGCAAAATAGTATCAAAAAGCAATTTTCCGATAATATGCTCAAATTTTTCAATCAAAGGGCCATATTGACCTTAGTGTCCTCAAAATATGCAAGAACTTTAAGTTTGCTAAGCTCTGACTTAAATGTGAATTTTGGGCAATGAAAGTGAGTAGTCCCCTCGGGAGTAGGGACTTTTTAAAGAAAAACATAAAAAAATGTTGATCGTGTTATATTATTTTGGTAAAAAGATCTAATTGACAGGTCTACTACCACGACTTCTGAAGTATAAAACAAAAACGCTCTTGTATTTCAGTAGTCGTTGGTAGTCCTAAATTTTCCAAAATTGGAATTTAGGAAAAAACAAAAACGATCGAAGTCGTGGAAAATTTTTATATCTCTTATAAAATAGATCGCAAGATGGGATATGAAGGATTATGTAGGATACTAGGATATAAATCTCGTAATATCCAGTAGGATATGTAGGATTTTCTTATTAGTGGCCTAACTAGTGGTTTGATTAGCGAATGAAAAGTATGCATGATTGTAAAATTTCCGTCGTACCTAGGGTGAGAGCGCTGGTTGTGGGCATTTTAAAAACATTTTAATTTTCAAATAAACTGAATATATTAAAAAAATATTAAACCGAAGATTTTAAACAACATAGAACAACATTAATCTATCTTTTAGGTTAAGCAAAGGTTTTGTAACAGGCTATATTAATTATTCATATTTAAATAGACAAAACGGGAAATATTTGATTGTGTTCAAAACAATGTAGAAGTACAACGTACCGCAAATGTCACTAATAAAAACGGACTATAGAGAAAGAATTGAATTAACTATAGACTTTGTTTGCTATGCTTAGTTATTGACTACCATAATTGAAAATGCCCAAAGCCGGGGTAGGAACCAAATCGGGTCTATGAACCTAGTTACTAATGGGCTGAGAATAGTGGGGACAGCGGGTTTTATTTGAGGTCATTTTTTGCCACCCATGACCAGTTTTATCTACATCATCACTACATAGTATAAAGCAAAGTCGCTTTCCGCTTCCCGCGTATGTATGTATGTATGTTTGCTTATATCTTTAAAACTACACAACGGATTATGATGCGGTTTTTTTTTATAGATAGAGTGATTCAGGAGGAAGGTTTATATGTATAATAACATGCTACCCGTGCGTAGCCGGGGCGGGTAGCTAGTGTATAATATAAAAATCAATGCCACTTTACGTTGTAATTTTATAACTCAAGAACGGGCTCACCTATCCAAACCAAATGTTTAGGCTTTGTTCGGACTATTTAGTAGATGGTTTATGTGAAGTTTGCACAAAATCGGTAGACTTTTTATCCAGGTATCTCCCGTCCAAGCAGGGGCGAGCAGCTAGTTATATTATATAACATGCTTTGTGGTACGTGCAATTTCATACCAATTGCAACATTGTTGCCTTCCTGTTTACAATTAGATTATTTCCTCCGAATGATTAAGTTACAATTTAACCGTAATCTGGTTAATGTGATTGTGGTTATCGCACAAAATATTCTCATAGTTATTAATGATATGTTCTAATGTTTTCTATGTTCTTAAATTAAAGCGTTAGGTATTATAAATATAAATATAAATATTGGCGGACTTTACACACAGCGCCATCTAGCCCCAAACTAAGCAAAGCTTGTACTATGGGAACCAGATAACTGATAGAATACTTATATACTTTTTTTTTTGTAAATACATACTTATTATACATATTAACACCCAGACACAGAACAAACATCTATGTTCATCACACAAATATTTGCCCTGGGTGGGGATCGAACCCACAACCTACAGCGCAGAAGGCAGAGTTAGTACCAACTGAGCTGTGAGGCAAGTTAACCCGGCAAATTTCGTATCGCTTTAGAATTAACAAATGTTGTGTTAAGTTCCCGTTCCCGTTTCCGTCCCCGTTATAAAAAGTATCCTATGTCCTTCTCCTGGCTCTAAGCTACCTCCCCACCAACTTTCAGCCAAATCGGTTCAGCCGTGTTTTGAGTTATAAATAGTGTAACTAACACGACTTTCTTTTATACAGTAGAGAATAATAATTATCTATGTAATTAAACTAAAGAAGTTGGTACTACTTCCTTCTATCCAGTCCTTGAAAGCGATATAGGTAAAAGCTTGTTTAGAACAAGAAACTTTTGCTCTGTCTAGATATAATGTGCTTACACCCATGTTTTAGAAAGACTGGCCTTACAGCTCAGCTGGTAGTATGTGCCTTTGCCATATGAGCTCTAGGTTGTGTTCCCACTCAGGACAAACATTTGAACAGTAATATCAACATGATTTTATGTGGTCATCATACATAGTGCGGCTAGTTCCGGCCAGTTCTGTACCAACTGGCCGGATCTTCAGTTGGTATTTATAAAAAAAAGTAGTAACTATTATTATTAATTGTACAAGATATTCTTAGTTTAGGGCAAACAGGTGTTGTCTTTCGATATTGTATTTAAATAATGAGATAAAATAAAAACCGGCCATGTGCGTGTCGGGTCACGCGCATTGTAGGGTTTTGTAGTTGACACAGCTAACAACGTTATATTAAGTAATTTTCAATGGTATTTGTACTAAAAAAAATGATTATTACTTCTTCGAATACATTTAATAAGTTGGTCGACTATTACGACTCTCGAAAACTCTGTGATAGTTTTCCTTTTAAGTTCGTTATATGTACCACACTACCGTGTTTTTTTTACGCCCCTAAACCTAATAGTTTAGATTTTAAAGGGGGGGACACTCGTTATTAACAAAAATTGACACTTTAAAGTTTAATATTTCACAAACGGATCTCTTAATCAAAAAGTTGTTTTCACAAACCCGTACTTTTTAAAGACCTATCTAACGATAAACCACATCATAGGGTACGCGAGAAAAAAAAACATCCCCACTTTAGGCCTAGGGGGGGTGGTACCTTAAAAAAATGTTTTTCAAGATTTTATTCTACGACTTTGTTGGCATTACTAATATGTTTATACATGCCAAATTAGCTTCTAGCACTAAGCGTCTCTGATCTAAGCTGCGGACAGACGGACGGACGGACGGACGGACATGGAGAAACTATAAGGGTTTCTTGTAGACTCGAAACTAAAAACGACCAAATATTTTTTTTGTAATACACGGAGAATATTCAAAAATGAAAGCAGCATAAATAATTTTGACGATTATAGATTAACAACTTATTTACAGTAGGTATGAAACCAAAAAAAATGCAATCGTCTTCATTTTTTGCAACTGTTGAGCAATCGCATTTATAGTTGACTTGCATGTTGCAACACTTCATAAGTCAATGGACCCAATCTGTGACACCGGAATAAAGTGTGGGTACTGTAGGTAACGAGTAAGTGGGGTACACTGAAAGAATCGCATTGTGTACACTTTAAGTAGTTAATTGTCAACGCATTTATAGTTAGGTACCTATAACAACACCTTGTGAAAAGGGTCACACAACCACGATCATTTATCTCGATGGTACCTACTCGTAGTAACTAATAATCTTATCTTAACTTGCTATAATGCTATTCAACAATAAAGTAGGTAGGTATATCTACCAATAATCGCTAGACCTACCTGGGCTTTTAAAATTTTTTTCGTATATTTGTAATATCTAGCCATCAAGAGGAGAATAAAGGCTGTGACACTGTAGGACTAGCAAGTCTGTTTAAAAATGCAACATATCGGAAGCAAGTTTTTAGGAAAACTTCTTGAAGTGCCATAACGGCCTGCCATTTAATCCTCTGGGTTCCCGCTTCCCCAAATGGAAAAAAAATCAAATGGCATGCGAGCTAACATGATAAGGATAGGCGGACGTGCTTAGGGAGTATACAAATTTTACATCACATTTTTCCACGTATGGACTTCATCAAAATGTCTTCATTTGAGGTGTTTTACAAGGCCACCGTATCAATCTGATACTAATCAATTATGACGCATATCAAAAAAATAGTAACACAACAAGCAGGCATCCAAATTGGTTTCAGTGCGGGTAGCGATAAAAAACTTTTTTTCTGACTACCTCGAGAAGTCGATACAAAGTGAATGTGTTGTTTGTTATTGTACGAGAAGCTTTGAATGCATACAACGTGGAAATGATAGGAAATTAGGAACTTACCTAGGTAATTAGTTGTGGAATTATATTTACCTAATACGGAATATTAAAAATGAGTTGTCTCTATCGAGTATACTCAAAAAGGTATTTCCCGCTTTATAGTAAAAAATCAGAAATTCCTTTCAGTCTTCGTTTCTGGGCATTTTTATTTAAAAATCCAGCCTAGATCATTATTATACTATACCTACTTATAAAACCTTCTATAATAAACCTTCTAAAACTTCTATAACTTCTGCCAAAACACCTATCAGACTACTATCGGTGCCTTATGAGAGTGTAAATAAAAAAACTGGTTAATTTATACATTATTTTATTAGGAAAACACAAATCCTCCTAAAGATAATAATTTTAATGTAAGTAACTAGATATTTACAATTACACGGTAAATGTTTTGAGTCATTTTTATCTTACGCATAGTTTTAATTTTAGTAATACATAAGAGTAACGAAGCTTATCATATCTTACGACACAACCATACATTTAACACGGTGTTTGAGCCGTTCCTATCGGAATCCATGCCCGTATTGTTCCACCATAAAATAAACTATAAAACTGGAACTGATGATAACTTCAAACTTAACAAAAGCACGAGCACTGCAGCTGAAGCCGGTGAAGGCTCGGCGACAGGCCGGCGTCGGCGGCGGCGGCCGTGGCTCAGCGCTACAGGCCTGGGCCTAGTAGCGCTGCCACGCGCACGAGGACGAGCCTCGTGGCGCCGCCCCCTGCCGTCACAGCTCCGAGAAGAACTCCGGTGAGGAGTGTGGCGTGGGCGGCGCGTGCTGCGGCACCGCGTGCTCGCGCCCTGCCAGCGCTAGGCGCTGCTTCAGCACGTCGCGCTCGTGCGTCACACGCGCCACCTGCAGCTGAAGCATGTGCAGCTCGTCTTGCAGTGATCGGTTCGTGATCTCCAGCTCCTGACGCTGCTGCAACCGCTTGCTGCGGCAGTTTTGCGCGTATCCGCGGTTCTTTAGCGTGCGCCGTTTCTGCTTCAGCCGCGTCACGTCCTCGCGCGGGAATCCGTGCAGTCGCTTGTTCAGCTCGCGCACGCTGAGCGTCATCAGTAAGTCGTCGCTGATGAGGTCGTCGCCGATCGACGAAGGGTTGTACGAGGGGTGCATGCCGCCGCGTGGGGACATCGCTGAGCACGAGCTCGAGGGCCGCATCCCGACTTGTTGCATGTGATGGCCCTCCTCGCGCCAGTCGCGTCGGTCCCACTCCTCGAAGTTGCCGCAGGGCACGGTCCGCATATCGAGCGGCTCTCGCATGTGCGGCAGCCACAGCACGTCGTCGACTAGCGCAGCACGACACGGGCTGCGTGCGAGTCCCGCCGGCGGGGTCTCGGGTGGCGTGCTGGGGTCTACGGCGACGGCGACGTGCGGCTGCGGGTAAGGCCCCGCGTCGGGCCAGGGCCGGCAAGCGCGCGCGCATGCCGGCGGGGTCTCGACTATACTCTCGTGCCATCCGGTGCGCAGCGGCGGTTCGCGCTTCACGAGGTTGTGGTCCTCGAGGTGATCGAGTTCGAAGTTTTGCACGTACTCGTCGGCGAGATGATCCTCGTCGGGGTCGTGATGCGGCGGATGCTGCGGGGGCTGCGGTGGCAGGGTCTGCATTTCGCTCGCGTGGGAGCAGTCGCCGTGCGCGTGCTCCACCATGGGGCCGTGCGGGGCGCACGCCGGCCGGTATGAGACTGCCGTCGCCGCGACAGGGCGGCCGCTGCCTCACTCCGCCCTCTGGCCCAATGACGATCCTCGACGCGCGCATTCCAGTATTAGCCTTTATTTTCACTACCATAAGTTCGCTAACTCTGGGATATTATCGTAATACAATATAATCACAACATGACACACATTACGAAACAAATACATACGCGGTTCATTATATGCTTACATGGGCAGTTTCACGCTGTCTTATAGCTACCTACTTGTTAATACTTATTACCTACTTACGAGTACTTACGATGACATTTAATTAGGGTGATATGTAACTACCATTATATTTAATTTCCTTGTGAATTTGTTAGTAAATCAATAGCAAATAACCATTGTTAGACAGCTCGAAACTAGTTGAGTTACTCGTAAACTAACAAAAATTGAGTTGATAAGCGAATTAGTACTAGACTCTGTAACTTTTTAATCCAAAATTTTCTACAAAAATGTTTTTTCCTAAAAAATCTTGCATTTGTAGCTGCACTGCTACACATCTCGTAGCGCGTATACACTTTCGTACTTCAAATTAAATTTTAATTTTACTAACCACATTTATATTTTTTATGTAGGTACGAAGTTTCTCCTCCAATCTAAAGACTCGTACTTATTAAATCTTACTGAATAGGAGATAATCCTCATCGTAGTATCTTTAATACTTACAAAAAAATATCACTTCGTTATTACAGGTCAGGAATGTTCAAAGATATAGCGAAGTTCTGTTCTATTTGCGAAACTTGCTTAGCAAAAACTTTCTAATCATTCTCCATAATGGTCCTATGGGAAGACCTACAATTTTTTCAAAACCTTTTCAAGTACCTACACCAAAAAATATAAATGTGGTTAGTATAATTAAAATTGAATCTGAAGTACAAAAATGTATACGTGCTACGAGATGTGTAGTAGTGCTACACAAGTAAGACAAGATAAGTCAGCGGAAAGCGTAGTGTAGGACGGATTGATGGTATTCCGACCTGATAAAGCCATCGACTACTGGGCTATGTAGTCGATGGATAAAGCCGTTTGATGCAAACCACACAAGATCGGTATTGGTTAATCTCAGGCCTATTTCTTCAGTAGTGAACTTCCTACGAATACTTTCATATGCAATAATGAGGTAAGTCAGAAATACTCGAATTCGTAGCACCGCTACGCGTCTCGTAGCACTAAAAAGTTTGTTATGAAATTTTCAAAAAAAGAAAATAGTTTTACCCCCTGTGTTTTTTTTTGGTTGAGATGCAATGTCCGTATCTAATTGTTAATGTTTTTTCTCGTATTTTAACAAATCATTTTAACGAAATTCAAATAACGATTTTCATTTTCGTATTTTTGCACTGTTTGGTATGTAGTCTCTCGACACACATCCAGCTAATTAGAGGCAAGTCTAAAAAATGTTGATCGGTTGCCATTGTCCAATTAAATCCAGCAAACCAATTACCCAGTAATAAGTGATTAGAAACTATTTTGGCTTTATCCAAATCAATTCTGCCGTTACGGCGTGATAAAAACACAAACATACCTTAAACTTTCTCATTTACATATAATATTAGTAGGAGAGGAATATTGTCAAGGGATTATTTTCGTAATTGATCTTTTTACAATAATGTAGGTATTAAAATCTCTCGCAAAAAAAACTAAACGACGATCTTAACAATAACATCATAAATCAAAACAGGCAGAAAGGTGGCTAACTGTAGAACAAAGTGATTTCACGCGTGGTCGCTCCGAGGGCAACAATTCAGCATAATTCCGATTACATTTAATCACGGAATGGGGTGAACTAAACAACCCTTCATTATTAACCCTAAATAATTGAAACGATGTGCCTATTAGTGCTGTTATTGAGTTAGGTACACAAATGGGAATCAAATCAAGTTTTATTATTATTTATTATGTAAAATAGCTAAATGTATCAATTCTCAAAGTTGTGAATATATTATCACCTCGTGAAGAACTCCCCATGAACATAAGTTAACATGAGTGATCTTGCTACTCTAGCTACACGACTGCCTATTGTCGGGTAGTATGTATGTTTGTTCATCCTGTAACCTAAGCAACTAAGTAGATGGATTTTAATAAATAAGGACATCGCATTCTTCATTACGAGACAAATCAAGGATGTACCAAGATATCCAAAATATATTGGGCTAATCTGACTTTAAAAAAATTAAGTTCTTACTTTACATATTAAAGAAAATAATACGAAAATTGAGCATTTTCCCAATTAAGGATGTTCGTGACTGAACAATGAGAGGATTCAATACGTCTCTAAGGCGCCACCTCCACGAGCGAGTGTATCGCGACGTAAATATCGTACTGCTACTTCATTCTATAACAACTTTATGAACGAATCTCCACACAGCGATAATTGTTATAGGAGCTTAGATAAGCGAAGTGTAGGACGCCCTCCGGCCAGGTGGAGAAATGTCGCCGGCAAGGAATGGATGAGAAGAGTCAAAGACCGGGCTCAGTGGCGGGTCTTGGGAGAGACCTACGTTCAATAGTGGACTACTATTATAGGTCAATGATGATATGGCAAGACGATAAGATAATATCGCTGAGACACGCACGTGGAGGTAGCGCCTAAGAAGCACCTACGAGTATCATATACCGAAGTTTGGTGAATTTTGAATCGAAGTCTGAACCACTAAATATATTCATACTCGTAGTTTGATGATCAACGTTTGTTGAGATAGGGTTGAGGCATTGCGGCGCGCGGTGCGGCGACCCGTGGCCTGACGCAGCCGCCGCTGTTTGCCGCCGGTCAACATTGTTAGCGCGCCTTCCCGAAGTACCGGGGTACCGACCCAACGGTCTTGCCATCGTAGCCACTTTTTTGCCAGACTCATCAGCATTTCATATATATCGTTGATCGGCAAATATGTAACCATATAAGAGTACGCGAAAACACATGATATCCTTGCAAGATATCATCGTAGCAACGACGTACGCAGTATGAGTAGTATCGCAAGTGTCACTTTCCTAGGACAACGCGTTAGTTTAAAAATGTGTACCTCCCTACATATGTGTGTGTGTGTGTGTGTGTGTATAATATAATAAATAAAATTAAAATTAATTAGGTACCTACAAGATGTGCATTCAACCAATCATAAAAGCAACCACTGTGACAGATGTAATAAACGATTTCTCGTAGTTGTTATTCGGATTTGTATAATCAAGTTTTTGTAGTCTTTTTGGGTTTTGAAATATCTGGAATCTAGCCACTTTCAATTAAAATGTAACCAGCTGGCAACATCCCTCTTAACCTCTTCCCCCTCCCACCAACCAGATATTACATGATTACCCGACCGACACGTATTCCACTTGTTTGGAGTGCCTTTGTTAATTGCTCGCTTACAAAGCGCGCATCTATTGTTTTATGGCAAACAAATACATAATTTCGGTAGGTAGTACCTACCTAAGGATATGCAATTAGAAACAGAAAGCAACTACTAACTTTCTAGTTTCGAACATCCGTAGATCACATGGCTATTCTTTTTCATAAAGTCATAAAAAATGTGTATGCAATCATTTAAAAGCTCTAACATAAGTAATCTACAATTTAATCCAAATAGGTAGTAGGTACTACCAAATAAATTCCCTACCTCTGTTACAGAATAAAAAAATGATTGTCATTGATACATGTGATGATAAATGTTGGTTCCATTGTTAAGTATTTATAGGGAGATACGTAAGTAGGGCGTCGTAGTGATATGGTTGGACGTGTGAGTACCCTCATAGAAAAACAATTAATTGGGACACCTGTATAGACCTCGACACTTTCTTCTAAGTCCATTGGGAAATTTACCTACTAAAAGCCCCTACATATCGGTATTGTTCGGCAAACAATGCGCAGCGATAAGGCAGGAGTGGAGGCAGCCGCCAGGCAGACACGTTCACGGAGCTATCAGAGGCTTTTCATCAATTGATCCCGCGCCCTTCGTTCACGCTAAGGAGGTACCTACATACTGCCGCGGACGTCGCACTCCAGACGCCCCGGCCCTGCAAGGTTATTTTGTAAAAAACATGAATATCATGTTATGATGTTGAATGCAATACCTAATGTTAGAGAATACCTAATCTGTACACTTTTCATAGTAACTATGCACAGTTTATGCACCTATTGTAATGGAAGCGTAGGTATAGGTGCTTAAACAGCATAAAAAGCGTAGGTATTATGGCATTCAGTACCATAACATGATAATCATGTTTTTACAAAATAACCCCGCTGGTGTGAATATCTTCTTGACTAATAACAATGGCCAGTATCCTAAATAGAGCGAAGCGGAAATGCGCCAAATTAAACAATGGAACAATATTTTTTTTAATCTTAAGTTATACTAGCGACCCGCCCGGGCTTCGCACGGGTGCAATGCTGATACTAAATATACTACAGAATGGCTTTATATAAAACGTTTTTTTTTCACAGCTTTTTTTAACCCCTTCTAGTACAATTGCTGATTTTTGGAGTACAATTCGTACAATTCCATAGATTTGTAACTGCATTAAAATTAACCCTTATCCACGGTGGGTCCGGCTGCGTAGTATCACACGATTTCTATGATTCTTTTTTTATGGAATAGTTAATAATGTTAACTTTTTTAATGAGGGATGACTGAGAGTGTTATAACCGTAAGAGTAGACAAATATAATCAGAAAGCTTCGAACTGCTAAGCTATCGGGAGTTACATGTGTTATTGTAAGTCAACCATAAAAGATAGACATATGCTGTCGTGGGATATTTTTTATATAATTTTAAGGAGAACATTTCCGTCATACATGATTTCTGTGTAGCTTTAACCATTACGGTTGCACACACGACGGAAGCTTAAAAAATGGAGTAACTTCTCCCGTTTTCCCAACATTTCCCTTCACTGCTCCTTTTGATTGTAGCGTGATGAAAAGTATACTATAACCAGCTCAGGAGTATGAAAAATAATTGTACCAAGTTTCGTTAAAATCCGTCGAGTAGTTTTTGTTTCTATAACGGTTATACAGACAGACAGACAGACAGACAGACAAAAATTTTAGTGATTGCATTTTTGGCATCAGTATCGATCCCTAATCACCCCCTGATAGTTATCTTGGAAATATATTTCATGTACAGAATTGACCTCTCTACAGATTTATTATAAGTATAGATATACAATTGCAGGATAAATTAAAAAAAAATACCGTTCCTTTCTCCATAGCATTAATTTTTTTTTAAAGGTGGTCGTTCATAAAGATGTTGTCAAAGATTACTGAATAAAATGAGATGTAACTTGTGGTGCGGAACCCAAGAGAACTCGGTTTCGTACTTGGCAGATTTTTGATTTAATAAAGTTATAACTTATGTTTATACAAAATATTTTTTTTAAGGTACGATTAAATTAAAGTTCCAACCGAGCTAAACTCTAAAGTAGGTACTCATAACTTAGATAATGCAAAGATTTCAGGAAAATAATGTTCCTTATAGATATTTAAGTACTTAAGTAGTCTACATGACCCGGTGAAGATAAACGTCAAGGCGATCAGATAAAAGTTTAGTGATCTCTGCACATGCCACCACTATGTCAGAGGTGATATGCACTAGATTACTTTCCTTATCAGCTGTTGAGCGATCATGGTCACCTTGAGTGCCTGTCAGCAAATGTTGAGAGAAAGTAACTTACTAAGTAGATACGTAGTAGGTTTACCTACTTGAACCTTGTACCTAGGTAATGGTTTACCTGATGTCCACTTCCATACTAGTTTACGTGTAACTACTTACAAATCTATACTAATATTATAAATGCAAAAGTAACTCTGTCTGTCACGTTATCACGACCAAACCGATGTGATGAAATTTTATATAGGGTTAGTTTAAAGTCTTAGGACGAACATTAACAACTTTTTCCCATAATTTTCTTTTGATTTTTCAGGAATTTCAATATTTTACAAAATAATTGTCAAAAATCGATTTTCTGAATCTACGCAGGACGCGGGTAAAAGCTAGTTTCTATAAAAACTGAGATAGCATAGTGCGCCTGAGAAAGTTAAGCATGAACTTAGTTTGATGTACTTCTTCGGTAAAGGTTAAAAAAGTAAGGGTAAGGAAAGAAAAATAAATACGTATGAAATTTTCATAATAATTTATTAATTTCACTTTGTTATAAAAAATATAATTAATATAAAATCTGACACGGAAAAACCCAAAATATTGGTAGTAATTTCTCGTTTATCAGTAAATATAAAATTGTTCCAAAATAATATAATTAACTAATTTTCCCTATACAACCGTTATAAAATTAAAATAATATATTCTATTCATTTAAACTTATTACCATCAACATCGTAATACAAGAACAGCTATGTCACCAATAATTTGATCGGGCAAATTAATTTGACGCAACTTAAATTACTCACTTGTAAGCAGTTTTTGTATTGCATATTTGTACCAAGAAAATTAAGAACCTACTTTTGGAAAATGTCGAACATTTTTGTGTTCATCATTTCAAACTTATGCTTGTATGAATTATTCTTTTTGAAATAACGTACTCGTATTTTTAATGGATCTACCTAATATTAATCATAAGATCGTATTTTTTGTTGAAAAAATGTTAATTTCATAATAACATTCTCTAAATATTATAAGGCAAAGAATTTTATTGCAATTGTCTAAAAAAAATAATTCAATAATTCATTGACAAATCAGTGTCGAAGTTTCGCGTTATTTCTAATTCAAAAATACATCGTACATTGTATAATATAGTACATAATTAAGTTATTGTGAATAACATTTCATAAATTCTGCAGTAAATAACATACCATACATGTATTTTGCACTCGAATACCTACATGCATCGATAATACAATATAATCAGTTAATGATTAACGACGAAAATAATTTTATTGCACATGATAAATAAAATATCTAAAAAGTGTGTGACATGGCGTTATCACATTTCAACCATTCAGTCTTTATAATAAAATATACTACTTATGATATAAAATGCTATTGCTTGTACCTTGAATATTAACAGGTTTTGAAATTAACTTTATATTCATGAAAACTTCTTTAAATTTCAGCAAATATACCTACATACCTACAAAAAATCCCACTTCACTTTGAAATTGTGTTCAGATTTATTAACTAAATTATGTTTGGGAAGAATTCTAATTTGCTTGTTTCGAGTAATGCCACAACGCACTTACACGTAAGAATACAACATACTAATAAACATTAAAATAAATTTCCTAAAATCGAGACTTGTTTCACCATCCCCCTAAAAGTTTTTATTAAATTAATAAATCCACAAAATTCAATTAGGTAAGAATAAAATCATATTATTTCAATGTGATAAACCACTTACTTGGGCGACTATGACGCCTGTAGAAATACATTTCTATGTAATATCATTCTATTCTGTGATTAATTCCAGAAGTGGGTTTCCATATTCTCTGCTTTGCTTTCTTCAAAATTGTCGAAATTCAGAGAAATAACAAGAAAGCCCTTTTCACACAATTATTAAGTAAAAAGAAGGCACGATTTTGTAACTATTAACGCAATTTTCACTAAACGATGATACATTTTCTTAAAAAATAGTTCTCAGATGCCTACTAGATGGCGTACGTGTGACGGAAGTGCAAAAAACTACAGATCACTTAACTCGTTGCTTACTCGAAGTTATGTAACTTCTTTATCCTACCAAAACCGTTTGGTTTATTACTATATCTCTTCTGTTTCTTTTGGATTTTGTTAATATTGTGTATACATACAAAGCCTAGGTATATAGTTAGTGATCAGGGTGGTTCCCATTGCGTAACGCCATCAAAAAAGATTACAAAACTTTTTTTTTTAATTCCTCAGAACAATACATTAGCTCCTTACAAGAGTCAATGCAGTTAATATCGTGCGTTCTCTATTATCTGGTATGTACATACATCTTTAAATAGTTTCTTTAACGAACTACAACTTTTACTTCTGGAAATTCAACAACGCATAGTCGTGGTAGTACATCATGATGCAGAGCGGCTGGCCAATGATGAGCGAGCTCCAAATTATGATGTTGCCCCAACGTGGACCGAGCTCAAGCTCGACGCGACGGGATATTACCGAGAGAGGTGGTTGTGCCATCATACCGAGGAATGCCCAGACACGGAACATCTGAAGAGGGACACTCACCTGAAATAAGCATTTTATTAATAAACAAGCTGACCCGGCGAACTTCGTATCGCAATTGACAAATGTTGTTTGAAGTTCCTGTTCCCGTTCTTAGGAACACACCTACATTGCTTAGACAACAGTGAACTTTATACAATAGCAATAAAGCTCAAATTGACTCTAAGTTTTAGTTAGAAAACTTTTGTATGGGAAAAAGGGTTTTTAGGGTTTTTCCGGCAATTATTCGATGTTTTCTCACCTTCCCTAGACCTCCACGAACATTTCAAGGCCAAGATAAGATAAATCCGTTCAGCCGTTCTCGAGTTTTAGCGAGACTAACGAACAGCAAGTGATTTTTATATAAATAGATATTGGTGTCGATTCTGTTGGCACCAAGCTAAGCCTAAAAATTTCCTAAAATCAAATTAAAGCAATTTCGCTCATATTCCTTTACGTTAAAGTCTAAATTAGAGTAACCTATATATGGACGAATTCTTAAATTTACAATATTTTTAAAATTACGTTTTTTTTTTGTATATTTCGGTAGTGCTTAAAAAAATAAGAAAGTCAAAATTTCACTTTAGTCAGCACCTTTTTATATGCTGACTAAATTTACGTAAAAAACCGTTAAATTATTTAAAACTAGGGTACGTTTTAAAACTGTCATCCTGAGGTTACGCGAATTGAGACTTTAACGTAATAGGAATAAGAGGATCGTGTTAAAACACGATCCTCTTATTGCCAAATTGTAAAATGGACATAACATAATCGTCACCTACTCTAATTTAGACTTTAACGTAAAGGAATATGAGCGAAATTGCTTTAATTTGATTTTAGGAAATTTTTAGGCTTAGCTTGGTGCCAACAGAATCGACACCATTGTATTCTTAAAATACTAAACGGGCAAAGCTAAAGTAAAATAAGTATTTAGTATTTTGAAATGGATTTCCGCAAAGTTACGCCTATATCATATTTTTAGTCAGTTTGTAGCAACAACAGAATTAAATAAATAAATATTGGTGGACATTTTACATAGCACCATCTAGCGGAAAACTAAGATAGCTTGTAGATTTCTGCTTGTAGTACTTACTTAAAATACATTACAAGTTGTCCGCCCGGCTTCGCACGGGTGGCAAATTTTTATAGGCAAATGTTTGATACCTTTGGTTACACTATTTTTTTTCCCCTTAATTTTTCTAATGTAATATTGTTATTCAGGGCGAAGACAAATCCAAAAAATCAAAAATCAAGGAAATCGGTCCGTTTCGAGTTATAAATGGTGTAAAAAACACGACTTTGTTTTACATATAAGAAGAAAAAGATAGCACCCAGATACAGAACAAACATCCATATTCATCACACAAATGTTTATCCTCGGTGGGAATCGAACTCACAATTGCTACCAATATTCGGGTACCGCAGCTAGTAAGTTTCACTTACCAAATACTCGTGGAAGAACGCAGATACGAAGAACACGGCCAGTCCAGCGATAGCCTTGCTATACCCCATATCCGTGATAGGGATATATAAATGTCGCAGTGCCCATAGATGCACCGGTGTGTTCCAACTACTCCAAAATGTCTTCATATTAGTAGCATTCCACCAGTCGCTGTAGAACTTGCGGTCAGCGAACTGAAGGATCTCTCCCATGAGGTTGAGGAATGAGTGGAAGTTTAGGTAAAAGCAGCACAGCCATATTAGATGGTTCGGCACCTGAAACATTGATATTTGGTCACGTGGTTGGTGGGCTAGTGGCGGGACATAATGTTTGATTTGTTTCTGAGTGCAGGTTATTCTAGTGTAGGGTTACAACTATGTATCTATAAGACTTGAATATGTGTGTTATGTACCTATTTATTGAGGGGGTATAAATTAACTAAAATTGTATTGTTACAATAATGTACTAGCTTCCGCCCGCGTCTTCGCTCTAGTTGTACCTGGATAAAGTAGCCTATTTGCTTTTTGCATAGGCTATGTATATTCCAAAATACTGCAAAATGTGGGCATGTGCCAAATATAATGTTTGGACGTGCCTCCGACTACCCCCACTAGACATCTTCAAAGGATCTAAGCGTCTGAAGATCTGAGAGGATGTCTACCATACTTGGGGATTACAGTCGTGATCCTATTTATTTTATTTATTTATTTATTCCCTGTTTCATCCAAATCCGTTTGGGCGTGATTGAGGCATGAACATTGAACACCCAACCATCCTTACATACTTTCGGATTTATAATATTACATAGTAGGTATTATTTTTTAGTAGTATTTACAAAAAAAGGTTAAATAGTTACTTTAGAGGCTAGACTAGATGGTGTGAAATGTCCACTAATATTTATGTATTTTATACGTACCGCCAACTTCAACAGTCTCTCAGTGATCCTGATAGGTTCCATACTGGAGAATGTTTCCAACGAGTTGATGATAGAAGGCACCATCCATTGCTGCAGCAACGCGAATATTAAGTTGATGCCGAATACCAGTTCCAAGAGTCTTCTTAAGACGAACCTCTTGCGGATGCTAAAAAATATAGAATCACAAATGTAAAGCCGCGTCCTATATAGCTGTGACAAGTGGAAGTCCAGAGGTAGAGTACGCAAATCAACCCAAGGTAGAAAAGAATAGTTGATCAATTTTATTCCTGTGTAAATTTTCAATAATCCCATAGAAAAAACAGCAGTAGGTATAATTATTATCTTTTTAATTCAAAAAAATACCTATATCTATGGTACCTAAATCTATGGTATCATGTTTACGCAGCGGCTAGATTCAATATTCAACTAATTTAGAAAAATGTGTAACACGAAAATAACAAAAAAATCGCGGATACTTCATGCTTCTATGGGTGATTGGTGATATCTGGGTGGTCTACCGGACTTCCGTGAAACGCTATTATTTAAGACACTTTTAATATTAGTAGAGATATTTTACACATTTCAATAACTCAATAACGTGCAACTAACCGTGCAGTACGGGGAAAGTTCAACTCATAACACAGGGTAGGGGCCAGCATGAAATAAGCCAGGTCACGCAGTGACAGATTGTCGGGATACTTCACAAGGCGAGCGGCAGCGATGTCACCATTTTTGTCATCGTCGAAACTTTCTGTATGTGTAATATTGTTTATTAGATTACGTTTTAGAAACTAAAAAGAAAACCGACGTAATGATCCGATCGAAAAGTCAAACGATATTCTGTTTCTGTATACATAATATTGTTCATTAGATAATTTGTTTTTGTTCGACTAATCGATAACTCGAGAACTCGAGAGTCGATATTAGTTTTCTACATTGAATACACAATTTCACATACACAACTAAAAAATGGTTATGAGAAAAGTGACTAAATACTTTTTACTGTTCCTTAATAAACATTAACAAACTTTTATTTTGCCACCACCATAGGATTAGAATTACCTACACCAAACAGCAAATATAGAAGTATTAAAAAATGCAGAGGTCACACAGAACAAAATAAAAGTCTTTACCGAATGCAACGCACCATAATCACGACCATCAGGGTGGGTTTTCACTGACGCGGGGCTGTGTGGAGCGGAACGGATCGTGAATTGACCAATTACAGTGCTACAAATAGTTGACCTAAAAATGTTGAGTGCTGTGATTGATCAATTCACGGTCCGCCATCCTCTTAGCTCAATCAGCCTCATCCACAGTAAAAACATGACCATACTGGCGGAGCTAACTGACCAAGCCGCGGTTTCTTCACTATGTCTTCTTGCACCATAATTTACGCACACCAATGTTCCGAAAAGAAAAATCTATTGGTGAAAGCCGACTCACTAGATTATTACGACTCTGTTATAGTCTCATAATAAACAATACAAAGAAATACAGTGTTCCGGTACGGTCATGGTATGGTACATTGCAGTCGTTGAAGAGCTAAGTATGTTTTGCATTGGAAAAAAGGTTATAGAAATACAAAACTCTAGAAAAGCCAAGCGAACTCTATTTATAAGCCTTATAGAAGAAAGAAATGCCACACAGTTAATAAAGAAACAAAAGTGCCAAAGTCCAAGCTGGAGAATAGAAAAATATATTTGTGCATACAACGCAAAGTTGACTTACGCTCATGTTCGGCGTTAATAAGTTCGTCTGTAAATCAAATGATAATATCAAGATAGATAGATAATAATAAAAATAATAATCGTTTATTTCGGAACAAGTTTTAGGGTACAATATTAATAGAAAGAACGATGATAAAAATAATTTAAAAAAATTAAAAGTATAGATCCTAAAATAAAGCTCTTTAGGTAAACAAGTGTTTTTTAGTAACTGTGTATAAGTGAGAGCGAGTTAGTTTCTGTGTATGCATGTGTGTGTGAAGTGTGTGTATGTGTGTGTGTGTGTGTGTGTGTGTGTGTGTGTGTGTGTGTGTGTGTGTGAGTGAGTGTGAGTGAGTGTGTGTGTGTGTGTGTGTGTGTGTGTGTGTGTGTGTGTGTGTGTGTGTGTGTGTGTGAGGTCATGTATTGTAATATCTATTTAATGACTCTCATTAAATCTTCAGTATCATCACAGGATAGTGATTGGAGCCAAGCAAAGAGAGACAAACTCTTTAAAACTCTTATCTTTAAAAACAGAGAAAACAAATAGTAAATATCAAAATGCAGTCCAAAATTAAATAGGATCACTATTAGTAATCTCCAAATACAGTAGACATTCTCTCAGATCTCCAGGCGCTCAGACCCTTGAACATGCCTAAAGGGAGTAGTCAGAGGCACGTCCGAACATTACATTTGGACACTATATACAGTCGTGGTCAACTAATTATTGACATGCAAGATAGTGAAGAACAATAACCGGTTATGTACATACAAATATAAAACCCTATTGATTTCTCAGTAACTATTATTTGCATAATTTGCATAATAATATTCAGATTGGTGGGAATTTGTATTTGCATTTGCCAATAACATCATACACTATTTAGGCAATATATTTTTGTAATCACTAAAAATACTTTTAGAATAAAAAATGTGTGAAAACTTACTCCAATTTGGTACAGACAAGCTTTGACGCCTGAGCGTAGATTTAATTGCGTTCGCTTTCTTAGCGGAACGGCACCAGTAGTTTGTTTGAACGTAGCTCCACAGTTTCAGGAATATTATCAAATAGATTAAGCAGTTTGTGGTCATTCCCACTGAAAAGGAATTTATTGATTACAAATATGTAATTAATTACTTTTTAAATACTAAAAAGAAAACCGACGAAAATATTTAGACCAATCTAAATTTCAAGAGACTATATTCGTTTTTACTTTTAAGTACCTATTCAGCCTACAATAAATATAATTTAAATGAGACCAACTTGGGATTATCCTCTAGGCAATAAAAAAGAAAATCGAAAGAAAAATCGGATGAAAAAGTATATCATAGGGCTGTATCTCATGAACCGTGATAGCTATACAGTTGAATTTTTCACAGATTATGTATTTCTGTTGCCGCTATTACAACAAATACTAGAAACAATAAAATTAAATTAAATATCTAAGTGGGGCTCCCATACAACAGACGTGATTTTTGATAATATTATGCGCGAGTCCGACTCGCACTTGGCCGGTTTTTTTTACGTGCACAATTGAGTACAAGGCAATCATGAATTCCTAGCTTAAAATAAAAACAAAGCTAAATAAAACTAAATGGCATGCAAACAAACATGAAAAATAAATACCTGAGCTAAATGTGTTTCCTTTGAAATGTAGCGAAATAACAGGCAGTGATATTACAAATAAAATGTTTGATATTTGCAAACCAAGGCCAAACTTCTCAGGAATCAGATTCTAAAACAACATTAAGTGAATATGTACCAAAAATGTTATCTACAATACATGTATGAGCAAAAACGTGAGACTTATAGGTCTATTTACACTTACCAGCGCAATCATTTTCTCAAACAGTAGCGCCACTACTATTGGTACAACAGAGACTGAAAAAAGTATACAGAAATGTTAATGTTTCTAATTTAATGCACTTGTATATAAAACTGCAGGTACTTGAAGAAAAGTAGTTTTTCAAATAAAACAATTAATAGGATCAAGTATGATAGACATCCTCTCAGATCTCCAGACCTTCAAATTCTTGAAAATATCTAAAGGGGGTAGTCAGGGGCACGCCTAATCCTAAAGTCCATCTGTCCTAAGCTGTCTTGAAAATAATTGGCACAGTCATTTAAACTGTGTAATTAATTAAGACTACTTTTCTTAACATAAAAAAACTATACTAACCCCCATATTCAGGAACGACACTATGAGAACACGCACCCACAGTGAACGAAATATTTTTTCATAAACATCACTTTATGTGTTGAGCGACACTATGGCGCACACTACCGTGTGCCTCTAGAGCTCAACTTTGGCTAGAGGCACACGACAGTGTGTCTCTAGTCACACTATGCAGTGTCGCACAACACATAAAGTGATGTTTATGAAATAAGATTTGTCCACTGTGGGTGCGTGTTCTCACAGTGTCGTTCCTGAATACGGGGGTTAATATAGTGCATATAAAATAGCTGTGACCTTATATTTTTTTAAGCAACAATTGTATTGTATAAAAGGTATACTCACATATCAATAAAACCAATGATGGATATTCATACTTTTCCCCTTCATGGTAGCCGGTGAGCACAATGATCCACTCAATTGGGTTCACACGAAATCCATATCTGGAAATCATAAATTATTGGCTGAGAAGGAAAAGGCTTTACATTATTTTTCAATAATATTCTGTAATTAATTTAAATATACAGTAACTGGATGACCAATCTTTGCTTGGTATTTCATTGCCTGATCATCTTAAAATGAAACCTAGTTAGATCAATTTATCACCCCCAAAACCACCTGCAGTCCTGCATACTAAATTTCATAATAATAGCCGTTTCCGAGATTCAGATTATACAAGGATTGCTAGATAAATCAAACATGAAACAAGACAAATGATTAAACCACCAACTGACTTCTTGATTATTTATTTATTTATTAAAGACGCTGCCAGTCGACGATTATTTTTGTTCGAAACGAAAAAAGAAATACTTGTGAACAAGCCACATCTCCTATTTTATAATGTATAGTATATGTGAATAAAGATGTACCCATCTTTAATCACTTCGATTAATAATCCTACCGACCGCTGCAATGATGACAAACACACGTCCGCGCGTGGTCTGCCTTAGCTTTTCGAATAAATTAATGATATAAATTATGTATAACTAGCGATCCGCCCGGGCTTCGCACGGGTGCAATGCTGATAGGTACTAAATATACTACAGAATGTCTTTATATAAAACGTTTTTTATTCACAGCTTACATTAGATGATTTCTGTTTTTCTCAAACGTTCGCGACCGGCCGAACTGCGCGCTTGACGCCTAGCTGCTAGGCCGGTCGCGAACGTTCGAGAATGTTCGAGATACACGTGTTATTGTGAGTCAACCATAAAAGATAGACATATGCTGTCGTGGGATATTTTTTATATAATTTTAAGGAGAACATTTCCCTCATACATCATTTCTGTGTAGCTTTAACCATTAAGGTTGCACACGCGACGGAAGCTTAAAAAATGGAGTAACTTCTCCCGTTTTCCCAACATTTCCTTTTACTGCTCTGCTCCTATTGATTGTAGAGTGATGAAAAGTATACTATAACCAGCTCAGGAGTATGAAAAATAATTGTACCAAGTTTCGTTAAAATCCGTCGAGTAGTTTTTGTTTCTATAACGGTTATACAGACAGACAGACAGACAGACAAAAAAATTACTGATTGCATTTTTGGCATCAGTATCGAACCCTAATCACCCCCTGATAGTTATTTTGTAAATATATTTCATGTACAGAATTGACCTCTCTACAGATTTATTATAAGTATAGATTACTTATCAAAAATCTATCCTAATAGAAATCTAGATCTACATATTACCTATCTTTAACAATAAATCACAAGTTGATTTTAATAGTAGGTATATAAAATATTTCGATCATAAATTCTAAAACGTATCATTTTGAAATAATATTTTTATCGTGAAAAGTTTCTGCTATTATGTTTTCAGCTTAATAGAAATCTAGGTAGGAACCTGAAGTAATATACTTATAAAAATAGGAGATGTGGCTTGTTCAGAAGTATTTCTTTTTTCGTTTCGAAAAAGAGCAATCAGCAACTGGCAGCCTCTTAAGGCAGCGCCAATAGCACACATAATACACTCTACTAGTTGCTTATGGTGTAGTATAGTGTGGATATAATGTAGCTAACTTACACAACCAGTAGTTATATAAAACACTAGCGACCCGCCCCGGCTTCGCACGGGTTTAATACATATAAACCTTCCTCCTGAATCACTCTATCTATTAAAAAAAACCGCATCAAAATCCGTTGTGTAGTTTTAAAGATATAAGCAAACATACATACAGACATACAGACGCGGGAAGCGGAAAGCGACTTTGCTTTATACTATGTAGTGATAAGGTCTGACACATCCAGATCAGCATATGTGGCTGATGTGTAGAATAGAATAGAATAGAATAGAATATTTTTATTGCCAAAATAAAATTCACAGGTAACAGATAAACAATCATACACACGTGTTAACTGATCAGATTAAATGTTAGCGGTGAGGCCCAAACTAGGAAGGAAAGCCTGTATCTTGGGTCCCAGGTAACTGGTAACTTGTGCTAAGTTACCATTATGAGTTTAAATTGTAATAACAATGGTTAAAAATGTACCTAATGTAGTTGCAGCTTAAGTCTAGGTATTGGTCAACTATAGGGATAATTTTTTTATATCAAGTCCAGTCTAACAATATCAAAAGGGAAACTTACTTCAAAATATTTTCAAGGAAAAGGCGCACACCACCGATAGAGAGCATAAGGAAACCCCAGTTCACCAGCCCAGTGAAGTTTGTGAACTCCGAACTCCATGTGAACAGGGAATCTCTTGGTTTGTGACATCTGAAACCAAAAACAAAGATGCAAATAAATAAAATAAGATGAAACAGGATTAAGACTGTTATTCACAAGAACTGAGAGAAGTCTAATGTACTTGGGTAAGAGTTGTAAACCTATTTATTATCCATACTAGCTTTTACCCGCAACTTTGTCTGAATAGATTCGTAAAATAGATTTTTGGCAACTTCATCAAGAAACAATATATTTTTTTTAAATACAAATCAAAATTTTGGGAACAATAGCCTATGTCCATCTTAAGAGTTTAAACTATTTCTATATGAAATTACATCACAATCAGCCCAGCGGTTTGGCTGTGATAAAGTCACAGACAGACAGACAGAGTAACTTTAGCATTTAATTTATAATATTAAAGTAGGTATAGATTTATTATACTTGAGAATGTTTGAAAGATCTGAATGTTTTAAATTACACAGCAAGCTACTCGAGTTAAATACAATCATAAAATTAAATATAAATAAGTATAAGGAGCTGTGAGGTCATTGGTTACTCATACTGATAATAAAAATGGAACAAAGATGACATGCAGAATAAGTGAATATGAACTTACGGTTTATCTGACTGAGATTTCCTTGCCTTTTTCTCGTTTTCTGTAATCTCTTCAGCCCTTGTAACACTTAGGGCTCTTCTGTAGCGAAGAGCCTTCTCGTCTGATTCACCAGTCATTTTAGATTAGTAGTTCAAATACAATGAACCAGGAGCTATCTTATCAGTGAACATAGGTACCTATAAAAGACGATTAATTAAGTAAGACCATGTAATTACAGTACATAGTTCGATACGACTTACGATAAGATGCCGGTAGAATAAAAATTCAGATTACGAAATACAAAGTCAATTAGATATTTTTTACCCAGTAGGTCTACTCGCAATCACGTCACGACACGAAATATTGTAGTAGGTACTTCAAAATAACATTTCAAAGCTACATCGTTTCGAATAATAGAGGTATAGTTTGAACTATAAGTAGGATTACGAACATCGATGATTGTAAAAGTAATTACGGTCGTTTCATCGTTAAAAATATAGTCGAAACGACTCGGTAATTTTGAAACGAAAATTGTTACAAAATTTCGTTTACAGATCGCGAGTAGACCCTGAAACCGTGACCTGATTCCTGGTCAAGGTCGTTTAGTGACAGGTAGAGGTAGTATATTAAAATATACACAACTTACCGCCTGCCTGACCGAGGAAATCGTACAATTTGCTTGTCATGTAAATACCTACTTCTACTTACCCCAATTCCCACCACAAAAGTGATTATTTGATCAGCGGTATAATTTAAAAATGATAGTTTTGCCGTCCTGTCTGTAGATTGTGGTTAGTTAAATTGGTATATTAGAATTTGGAATAATGAATTGTTATGATTGGTATGGATACATGACTGTTTGCACGTTCTGAATGTATTTTTGGTGCAAGCTATTTCCAAGCCCTATGCTCTTTGGCCCTAGCAATGAATAGCGAACAGCAATGTGCGTTGTGCGCGAATCATGGTTCATGGATCGACTCAAAGAGCATAGATGGACTCGACTCGACTAGTTCTCCTCCTGAAGGGCTCGACATTTTATGTCTCCTCAACCTTTTCAAAACGAAAAATTGTTTTTGTTTTGTTTTCCAAAAAAGTTCATCTTTGGCCCTAGCAATGAATAGCGAACAGCAATGTGCGTTGTGCGCGAATCATGGTTCATGGATCGACTCAAAGAGCATAGATGGACTCGACTCGACTAGTTCTCTTCCTGAAGGGCTCGACATTTTATGTCTCCTCAACCTTTTCAAAACGAAAAATTGTTTTTGTTTTGTTTTCCAAAAAAGTTCATCAGATTTTCGTCATTGTCCGCTCCATATCTTAGATTATTTACTATATATTAATCTAAGCTCCATATATGGTTTAATATATTACAGTGAAACAAAACGTTTCGTACGCTGTGTTTTGCATGTTTGATCCTATTTCTTTTAGGCTGGGAATAGACGTCCGATTTTGCTTCCGATTGTCTGATCAGTCAGACTATCGGATCGGATTCATAATACCCCGTTTACACTCGCGTACGAGTGTCGAGACGAGGCGCGACTCGCGCCTCGTCTCGACACTCGTACGCGAGACGAGCCACGAGCCCTGAGTGTGAACTGACGCTAGCGGCTCGCCTCGCGCGCCACGTCTCGCCACTCGCGGCGCTCGCGTCCGGTTTTTGGGCACGAGTCAAATTTAGGTTTTTAAATAATGTACAATTACCTACATTAGTTACTAATAGAGTTGTGGTGCTTAGCTTTTATACTGGGGTGACATAGTCGTTGTCGACCAAAGCCCCATTAAATAAATAAAGATTTAAAAAAAAAATCCCGTTCCCGTTCCCGTTCCCGTTCCCGTTCCCGTTCCCGTTCCCGTTCCCGTTCCCGTTCCCGTTCCCGTTCCCGTTCCCGTTCCCGTTCCCGTTCCCGTTCCCGTTCCCGTTCCCGTTCCCGTTCCCGTTCCCGTTCCCGTTCCCGTTCCCGTTCCCGTTCCCGTTCCCGTTCCCGTTCCCGTTCCCGTTCCCGTTCCCGTTCCCGTTCCCGTTCCCGTTCCCGTTCCCGTTCCGGAACACACCTACATTGCTTAGACAACAGTGAACTTTATACAATAGCAATAAAGCTCAAATTGACTCTACGTTTTAGTTAGAAAACTTTTGTATGGGAAAAGAAAAGGGCTGTTTTTTGGGGTTTTCCGGCAATTATTCGAATTTTTCTCACCTTTTAAAGCTTCCATAGACCTCCACGAACATTTCAAGACCAAGATAAGATAAATCCGTTCAGCCGTTCTCCAGTTTTAGCGAGACTAACGAACAGCAATTGATTTTTATATTATATAGATTAAGATTAAGTTGTTAATAGTACCTACTACCTACGTACGTACCTACCTATTAAAATTAAACTAGACTTGACGATTAACTTGTAATGATTTATTAATATGGTTATGAATGAGCAAAAAGCCGTGTTGGCCGAGTGGGAGGTACCTACTACCTACGTTTTTTTTTTTTTTTACGTGGGGAAACCCTCATGGGTCCCTTCTTTTTCAGGGGAAAAAGAAGGGTATGTCGGACTCGTACCGTCTAAAACCACCACGTTGGCCGGCCTCAATGCATGTCAAGGGGCTCCGGGATCTCCTACGGAACGCACCGGTGCCCCTCTCGCATTTTGCCAAGAGCACTGTCCCGGCAATGGCACCCACAGCCACGCCCGGAACCCGCATACGCGCATGCGTACGGGGCTCACGACGGCACTTGCCAAAAAGTACCGCCGCCATCCCGGATCCGCTTACGAGCAGCCAGAACCCCTGTTCCGACCACCCACGGACCCGAAAGTCCCCTTTGGTAGGGGCTACCTCTCGCCCCTCATGGGGCAGGCCGCGGAAGTCTGCCGCTACCAACGAAGGTCGTTAGTATCGGCAGCCAAACCGCGGCCTCCATCCCGTAATTTTTTACCAGAGGTTTTCTTCCTCTCGCCCCTCCTGGGGCAGGCCGCAGAAGTCTGCCGCTACTAACGAAGGTCGCTAGTAACGGCAGCCAAACCGCCGCCTCCATCCCGTAATTTTTTATAGAGGTTTTCTTCCTCTCTCCGCCCCCGCTAGGAGGGCAGGTGTCGCCGGGTTGTCCTACAACCCAGCACCCACCTGTCAGAGCGGGGCCGAGGCCTCACCGCCCCCACGGGTTCAGATCGGCGTGGCGACACCGATCTCCCCCCAGGTGTAATTTTTTAACGAGGTTTTCTTCCTCTCCCTCACCCGCACGGGGCTAGACCGGCGTGGCGCTCCGGTCTCCCCGACGGGCGAGTCCGGCCTCCTATCTACGCCCCTATAAATAGGGGCAGGTGATGTCGGGAAGTCTACGACAACCCGACACCTACCTGTCAGGGCAGGCCCAACTGGGTCCCCTACCCCCACGTCTACACCGCTCTTAAAAGAGCGGTGTTGGGCGGCTACTCAAAAGCCTGCCCACCCTCCCGGCAGAGTAGGAACTCCTTTCCTCTGCCCGACTTCATCCACTGCGCCCTTTGCTCAGTCAAAGGGACGCGCGGAGAAGCCCTCCTTCCCTCAACCTCCCTATCTTTGTGTTTTGTCCGCGCCGGTGCACCAATATCGCTCGTAAACGAGCGCTATTGGTACACCGGTTACCCCCTATCCGCAACCCGGGGACGCGCCACGTCGCAGTATCACCTCTGCGCCTGTAGGAACTCCATTCCTAGAGGTTCGTGGGGGAGGTACCTACCTACCTCGACTTTCAATCTGAAGGTCGTGGGTTCGAATCCCGGCATGCATCAATGGATTTTTCTGTTCGATAAATTTATATGCGCATCAAAAACACGTGCTCAAAACGGTGAAGGAAAACATCGTGAGGAAACCAGTTAGTATTCTTATAAGCAGCGATGGGCTTGCAACCTGTCACGTATGGAATGCTTCAAAATGTGCCAAATATAATATTTGGACGTGCCTCTGACTGCTATCGACAACTCATGACAACACTTCCCATCCCTAGTGAATCACGTCATCTTGAACCGTCCAATCAGAATGCATTTTTTCCCACTCCCCCCGTACCGCATACCTTGTCAAGTTTTCTGTCTGTTCTGTCGTGTCAACAGTTCAATCAGTCTCTTTTTTTTTTATTCTTTATTTATTTAATGGGACTTTGGTCGACAACGACTATGTCACCCCAGTAAAAAAAAACTAAACACCACAACTCTATTATTAACTACGTAGGTAATTGTACATTAATTAAAAAAAAGAACCTACCTAATAACATAACAAAACAATATTTATAAAATCCAAACCTATCTATCCCGTTCCAGCGATGAGATATATAATCTATATAGTATTTTGGCCTCGACAGATAGCGGCGAGGCCAAAATACTATTACATGTGCCTATATTATTTCCAACCAACTGAGAATTTTGTCGTAGAGCCGCATTCCGTACACATTCCGTCAGGACATGATGTACGTCTTCCAAAATACCGCAATCCAGGCTGTCGTCACTAGGAACAAATAAAGTTTTATACAGACTTTCTGCCAACACTCAGATAAAAAACATAATACTACAAAAATAAGAGTATTAACGTAGCACCAAAGTACCTAACTACAATAATAATTTTATTTTAGTCGTATTTTACGTCAAACCAATATCTTTGTAATGTTGGTAATAAATGTCAGTTTTTTGTTTTGATCAAGTTTTGCCGAAGGTTTCTAAATATTTTTATAATTAATGTGTTTTTATTAAAAAACACAGAAATACAGTGAACAGAATATGTTATTCAATTGGCTTGAGTGCGCGGGCCTCGTAAAGAATTACGAGGCCCGCTCCGGGCGGTACGAGAGAGATTCTGGGCCTTGCAATTCTTTAGAGGTTATGATTTCGTCATATTTAGGTGTACATAATACAAATAGCTTAATTTAATTACTACGTGTACGTTTGTGTAATATAAAAGATATGGGAGGCAAAACTTTGAGGAAGTGCGAAGTTTGTGGAGTGAGAAGGTTTAGGAAGAGCACATCGGGAATATTTCTAGCCAAATTCCCATTGGAGCCTGAAAGGTAAAAAGTTGACCTATTATCTTATAAAATGCATGGATAATTATGTTTGATTATTGCAGTTGTTCCAAACAACTTGTTTGTTTCTGAAAACTGCATTTTATTATTGCAGTAAATGCCGGTAATAGTGTGGTAAATTTATATCGATATTTTTGTCGATGAATCAGCTGGTTCACCGTTAACCGTAATAACCATTCTAAATACTAGGTACTTACATAGAACGAGTAAATTTGAATGGTTTTGCATGATTTTGTTTTTTTATGTTATATTTTTTGAAGTGAAACTTCTTTATAAAGGGTATTAGTTATTAGACTATGAATTATTTTATAAAAGTTTATTTCTTTGTTGCAGCCACCAAAGTACTGGAATTGGGTCTTCCAGTTTTAAATGAATTTTGCTCAATCACAAATGTACAATTTCAATTGGGTCTTCCAGTTTTGAATGAATTGTGCTCAATCACATGTAAAATTGCACAAGCACAAAGTACAGCAAAATCATTAAATTGTCAGTAACATTGTCTTTGATATTATTGCAGTACTATTTTTTAGACTATGAATTATTTTATAAAAGTTTATTTCTTTGTTACAGCCTCCAAAGTACTGGAATTGGGTTGTTGACTGGGTCTTCCAGTTTTGAATGAATTGTGCTCAATCACATGTAAAATTTTAATTGGGTCTTCCAGTTTTGAATGAATGAATTATGCTCAATCACATGTAAAATTTCACTAGTACAAAGTACAGCAAAATAATTAAATTGTCAGTGACATTTTCTTTGATATTATTGCAGTACTATTTTTTAGACTATGAATTATTTTATAAAAGTTTATTTCTTTGTTGCAGCCTCCAAAGTACTGGAATTGGGTTGTTGACTGGGTCTTCCAGTTTTGAATGAATTGTGCTCCAATCACATGTAAAAATGTCTCACAACAGATTTTTTTTTTAATAAAATCGGTTTTATCTCGTCCCAAAAACAGAAAAAAAGCAAGCATTTTATTTAAAAAAAGTAAGCTGTAATCTGCATGTACTGTCATCGGGAGAAAAGTTTTTTGTGGATTGATAATTTTGTTTAAATTTCGCTAATAACTATACATTTTGGTGACATACTAAGTTTAGATTACCGCTTGCTTTTGATTTCCAAATAAAATAGAATATTTTTTAAAATTATGAAATAACCCAATTTTTTTTTTTAATTTAATTTATCGATATATGTACGATAGTAAGGCACCTCACTATTAATTTGTTATTTCATGATAACATGTTGGTAGTACGCTTTTTCCTTTTCGTAAGGTGTAGCAAAGTCCATACAAAACCTTGACAACAGCTAGTTAGGGAGTGCCGACTCTTACTTATATGCTCTTTGCCGCAATCTAGACAATTTGGAGTGTTTGATACTTTCATTAAAAATTTGAATTTATTTGACGGAATGTGTCCGGCACGCAGTCTAAGTAACCCAACAATTAATTTTCTTTTAGCGCTTAGCCTCTCGAACCACGGGAGACGAGGAGGTTCGCATTGGATCGTCTTGTACCAGATTCCTTTAATACGTGAGCGTGCATTAAAATATTCGTCCCATATTTGACGGCATATCTTTTTGACTTTATATAATACTTCAGAATGAGTTGGTATGTAACTGTAAGGTATGCCGTCGCATATGGCTTGTCGCGCTGCTCGATCTGCCTCCTCGTTGCCTGTGATTCCAATGTGAGACGGTATCCACTGAATCACAATAGATTTATTAGACGCGAGAATTTTGTATATGGCATCTAAAATAGTGTAGGCTATCGGAAGACCCCGACAACTTGAGGTCAACCGAGCCACATGTAAGAGTGCACTTTTTGAGTCTGATAAAATAACAAATCTATTGTGATTCACTGACAGAACATATGACAAAGATTCCGAAATGGCTACCAGTTCCGTATGCATCACGGATATACAATCGGTTTTTATTTGGAATTTAGTACTTAATTCTGCCTGAGGATCATAAAACGCAGCCCCTGATCCAGACTCATCCTTAGAACCATCCGTATAAATTTTATAAAACGTATTATACATTTGATTTAAAAACGAAATGCAATGATTTTTTGTTTATTTTATTTTTCTCTGCTCGGTCTGTCGGGATTCGGGAATCGGTCTTTAATACTTATGCTCTGTGGTCCGTTTAGTTCAGTCAGTTCAGTTGCCATTGCCAGTTCATGAGTTCAGTTCAGTTCAGTCACAGTCAGTCAGTCAGTTCTATTCTGTCTTTCTTTTCTGTACTGTGTGGTGTGTGTGTAGTCTGGTGTGATTGTTGGAAGGTTGGGCGTGCTCGTGTTTGGTGAATGTGAAATGTTAAAGATATAAGCAATTGTAATCAAATGAGTTAAAGTACTATCTCACAAATCCAATATAAAAAAGTAGATTTTAGATAAATCATGAAGATTTGGACGTCAGAACATACCTTCAAGTAAGTTGGGAATACTTGGAAATTCCACTATGACGCAACTTTGAATAGGAAATTGAATTTGTATTTCTATATTATCATTTTTGTTTTAGCCACCCATGGGAAACAGTTACCCAAGCAGCATGGCGAAAATATCCGAACCCCATGAACCCGGCAGTCATTGGTACTGACGTAGTGGAGCGAAAGGTCACTGATGGAGTTCTAATTACACATAGACTTGTCAGTTCCAAGTGGTTTTTTCCTCGTTGGGCGCAAGCAGTAAGTATTTAAAAGTTAATTTATCTTTTATATCTTGTCATGAAATAATAACAACTTTGTGCTGCTCTCAAAATGACAAAGGTCAAATGATAATACTGCGGCTGTTACTAGTAGGTACCAATTTCAATAATTGGAACCAATCAAACGAGTTTGCCATTTGCCAATTTTATCATGTTTGTTTTAGCTATGGTGGAAATATCCCTACTATACATAGATGCATTTAATTTTGTTATTCTATTTCTTTGTTCTAATTATATCTACAAATCATGTGATGTCTTTAGATGTATATTTAATTTTACTTTCACTTGTACAAGGCTGCCCAATATTCTCTTTAACTAGGAAGTAAAACAAAATGTATGCATTGATTGATGTTCTGATACCCACATAATTGTTTTTTAATAATAACTACATAGGTACATACCAAAATGATGATGTTGAATGAAATGGTCATTAGTTTCCTGCCAAAAAATGTTATCTGCTATAAATATAGTAATAGGTACTTTGTTTATAAATAAATAAATAAATAATAAATATTGGTGGACATTTTACACATCACCATCTAGCCCCAAACTAAGCAAAGCTTGTACTATGGGAACTAGATAACTGATATAATACTTAAAATATACTTTTTTTTTTGTAAATACATACATATTGTGATACATACTAGTGATGTAACGAATATTCGCATTCGCATTCGCATTCGCGAATATTCGCATATTTTTGCATATTCGCATTCGCATTCGCATTCGCAAATTTCGAGCGAATGTTTTGCGAATATGTATATTGGAAAAAAATATATAATTTGGAGATAATACTAGGTTAATAAAATCAAAATCCATTCATTTCTTATTTTTGTATTATTAGAAAAAATAAGTTAACCTCGTAATCACATTAATCAGACTTTACTTTATCATTTGGTATTATTTATTTACCATCTACTTTCAGTAATTAAGCTTACGATTCAGATTCATACTAATTAACAATTAACTTCTCATTAGAACTTAGAAAAAAAAAATATATAATGCAATTTAAACAAACTAAAACCAATTCTTCTCTGAAACTTTTATTAGTTTTTACATAAGTTTTGAATGTTAGATAATCATCTTCATGAACGAAACTAAAAACATTAAGACGAGTAATAAATGTTTTGGATGAATGCAGAATCGTTTTTTCTCAATAACCGCAAAACATACAGTTTTGTTTTTTATGACAAAGATAACTAGATTTAATCTAGATAAATTAAAGACAGAAACACGATTGGTGAAACTTTTCTCGATAGATTTATTTTCCAAAGTTCTTCAAAAACACTAGTTTAGTTTTTAATCTAAACTATGAATAGCTAAATAGTTCATTTTTATATAATTCGTTAGATAATCATACTAGGCTACCTAAATTAAAGACAATTTTTTTTTATGGTTTTCATGATAATGCAGTTTTATCACTTTTTCCGACTTTTGTTTACCTATTTGTCTATTTTAATAATTAAACTTCAGTAGCGAAATATTAAACTTTAAAAAGCTTTTCTCCTTCAAGTCAAGTAAACGGATTATTCGCATTCGCATTCGCATTCGCGAATGTCAGTAGCAAATATTCGCATTCGCATTCGCATTCGCGAATGCTCAAAAAATGACATTCGTTACATCACTAATACATACTAACACCCAGACACAGAGCAAACATCTATGTTCATTACACAAATATTTGCTCTAGGTGGGGATCGAACCCACAACCTACAGCGCTGAAGGCACAGTTACTACCAACTGAGCTGTGTGAAATTATAATGCAATATATTATTTTCCAGCTTATTGGAACAGCAAAGATATGCTATGCCACTGAAAAGTCGGAAGTTAACCCTGATGAACGAGAGATGACACTGCAAACAAGAAACCTGACATTCTGTAACTTCATAGCAGTTGATGAAACAGTGCGATACACACCACATCCATCAGACTCCTCAAAAACTTTGCTAAAACAAGAAGCAGTGGTCACAGTCCAGGTGTGTATCAACTTATCATTTACCAATAAAAAGTTGTCTCTAGTCTTGTTAATGTTTCACAACTACACTATTTGAGTATAACATTATTTTTGCATGATGTTTCAGGGAGTACCACTCAGCAGCTACATGGAAGATTTACTAGCCAACAGAATATCTTTGAATGCTGGTAAAGGGAGACTAGCAATAGAATGGGTCATAGGAAAATTAGACATAGAAATAAAGGAACTTGCCAGTTCTGCTTGCAAAAGTACAGATGAACTACTCTCACAGACCAAGAAATCCCTTGATGACATCACTACTACTGCTAGAAGATCTATGGACGATATATCAACAAAAGCCAAACGGTCACTTGATGATATAGAGAAATACACAAAGGCGAATGCAAATCAACGTAGCTGAAAAGAGGAGTGATTGGTTGGACACTGTTAAACGACCCTGCGAAATGCTCTTAACGAGTTACTATAGTGAAGAATTAATTTTGTTTATGTATAATAAATATGAGCATCTTAATTTTGTTAATTAGCTTATTAGGTTCATTTTGATATTATTGCTTGGATTTAAAGCATTATTTGCATTCTAGATTTTTTTTACTAAAACATATACTAGGTTTGCAGCAAACCATTGAGCTCTGTGGTAAAGGTTTTCCTCCACACTAACGTGTGTTAGCGTGTTTTCACAACCATAATATTATACCTAATTGTTGTAGTATGCGCTTGTCAGCTCATGTGGCAAAGTTCTTATCTTACATGCTTCAATGTCAAGATCAAAATAAAGCTGATAAGATGCATCACTACCAGTTGGTTAATAATGATTTTTCTCTAGACTTATTTATGAACAAACTGTTGTTGACCAAAGCTAATTCGGGCTTGTTGTACATATTTTATTACAAAGATTATTATTACTTAAGATTTGCATAATATTATTGGCTTAGTATGGTATATTGCAGTCCACAATTGACAGCACCAATTTGTATAAATTAAATGGTTTGAAATGAATGTGGCATTGTATATGTATTACCTAATTGTTTGTAAATTATTTGTTGAGAAGAAGCTCACATGTGATATAGTGCAATTTATCATTTTAGTTTTTTGCAAATATAAAAAAACATTATCTTATCTCATTTATTTATGTAGGTACATTTGTGATAAATGTATAGATTAGCCGATATCTATCTATTGTTACCATCACAATTTTGAATTGAATTTTTATGTATTTTTTAATCAAGTATAAGATATGGGAATAATAATAAGTTACACAAGTACATAAGTTATTCATTTAATTTACTTGATGTTTCTTTTATATAATAGGTACATAACTAAGTTCACTTCACTATAGATAGTTCTTTCACAAGTTTCTATGAATCCAGTCTCTTAGAAGATAATTATTAAAATTTACTTTGCAAAACAATGAACTTTCTCAACAAAAAAAAAATGCTTTTTTAATGTGCTACATACAGTCACTACATAAATATTTGATTTATTATTAGCAATAAATTTTTGTTGAAGCATAAACATGTTATTTTATTCTAAACTTTATTCTAAATAATTTGTGTAGATAGATTTATTTATTATCCTTTTCCAGTTTAAATGAATGTTGAAATTACTAAGTATGAAGTAATTCTGTTAGTGATCACCTGTCACATCATATAACATTATCTTATGAAATTGACAAGTATGCAAGTTTTTACTCAATAAATTTTTTACTAAGGAGTTCCGTTGTGAGTGTCTGTTAAACAGCCCCTGACTTCATCATCAGATCAGCTCACTGTCACCATATTATTGCATTGTCACCAAAGTTACTAAGTATGTGAAATTTCAGCTCAATTGGTATAACTGCTTTAAAATTGAGTTTCAAGATTCCACCTAAACAAACATAGTTACATACATACATTGCAAGTTAAATGCACATCTCAGGTACAAGTAGGTGGGTAGCTCATCAGTGGTCTTATTTATTACCTACCAAACTAATGTGTGTATCATAATGTAGTAAAGCAAATAAATTACTACACAAGACTCATAATAATAATTGAAAACTTAAAGCACTTATCCCAACTTTTAGGTACTGGTCCCAGATGAGGTCATATTGCCATTTGTCACACTCCCAGGCAGTGTTCGAGTAGATGCAGCCAAATGGGATGCTTTCAAACGATCCAGCTCGTTAACCCATGAGCGGACATGTTCCAACCTATGCCAAGCCATTTGCAGTACTTTCTGAGAGGCATAACCTGAGCCTTCGTGAGGCTGACCTGTAGACACTTGAGTTAAATAGTTGATTTGATCACTAAGCTTGGACTCCACTTGGGATAATGTTCTCAAAAACTGTGTGGTGTTGGCCTCAGCTTGTTTCTGCCCAGATTTTTCTTTACTTAGCTCCAGTAATGCTTGAGCTGAAATAAAAAATTTAAGATTTGATTTATTAAAACATTTGTTTTATTCTAATACATAATAATAATAGCTGATTAATTTACATTTCATGTTAAAAATAAAAGTTAAGCCACAGCTTGTCTTGCGATATAGGCCTTATCCAGTGTCTTCTTTATGCATTGCTGTGGTTAGTTCATCATGTTTGTGGTGATACCATAGTGTGGTGCATATTATATTCTTTTGTTTTTACTTAGGAACCACATTCCATTGCTGCCACTTTTCTCTCCTTTGTAATAATAATAAATATTGGTGGACTTTACACACAACGCCAACAAGCTCCAAACTAAGCAATTTTCTACTATGGGAACCAGATAACTGATAAAATATTTATAGACTTTTTTTGTAAGTTCTTACAAACATCTATATTCATCACACAAATATTTGCTACTTAAACTATAGGTAGGTACCTACCTGAACTTTGAAGGCATGTGATGATATCCTTTTCAATTTCATCTAGAACTTGGATTCTTTCCATTGGAGCAGCCATTTATAATGATACAATTGTATAATAACCTAGCAGGAGAAATAACTCTGCACTGTCGGTCGTCGCACCGTTGCGTTGCTTGCTTTACTTAAAAACAAAGAATAGGTCAATTCTTTTTGACCTGCTGTGACTATTTATCAGATCACAATTCTGCCAGTACCAGCCAAAAGGTCTAAACCCTTATCCCAATGAGCGTAATGATTATTCGATTATTCTTGGATTATTTGCCCAATACCCCACAATGCCCAATGCTTATAATGCTCTTTGGCCCAATGCAATGTCTGCTTGTCTCCAATGCAATGTCTGCTTGTCTTCTTTACTTCTTTTTGTATTTTCTCAGTACATCAATAAATGTTCAAAAAAGGCTCAATCACACTCAATCACTCAACTCAGGCAGGTCAATGTCACCCGGCGGTTACGTCATTTTGACATTTAAAATGATTTTTTTTTAATTTATTATTTTGGGGCTTTGAACTAATAGCTTTGAGCTACCATACCACCAAAGCACAATATTTTATTATAAAAAAACTAGCATCAGGCATTTAAGGGGCTCCCAGTCGACGATTGCTCTATTTCGAAATGAAAAAAGAAATACTTCTGAACAAGCCACATCTCCTATTGGAACGAAGTTCCTTATCGCGCGTTGTGAAAGGGGGCTAGACGGAAAAAATTCTTACGAAAAGTTGTCACGAAAAGTTGTCACGACACTTTTTTGCTATAGTATATCTATTAATATATAAATAATAATAATAATAAATAATAAATAATAAATATTGGTGGACATTTTACACATCGCCATCTAGCCCTAAACTAAGCAAAGCTTGTACTATGGGAACTAGATAACTGATAGAATACTTAAATACTTTTTTTTTGTAAATAAATACTTAAGATACATACTAACACCCAGACACAGAACAAACATCTATGTTCATCACATAAATATTTGCCCTGGGTGGGGATCGAACCCACAACCTACAGCGCTGAAGGCAGAGTTACTAGCAACTGAGCTGTGAGGCTGTCATATAATTAATAATTATTATCTATTAAGTCATATATTAATTGTGTCGAGGTCGAGGTGGAAGTGGAGGTCGAGGTCGAGGTCGAGGTCGAGGTGGAGGTCGAGGTGGAGGTGAAGGTGGAGGTGAAGGTGGAGGTGGAGGTGGAGGTGGAGGTGGAGGTGGAGGTGGAGGTGGAGGTGAAGGTGGAGGTGGAGGTCGAGGTCGAGGTCGAGGTCGAGGTCGAGGTCGAGGTCGAGGTCGAGGTCGAGGTCGAGGTCGAGGTCGAGGTCGAGGTCGAGGTCGAGGTTGAGGTCGAGGTCGAGGTCGAGGTCGAGGTCGAGGTCGAGGTCGAGGTCGAGGTCGAGGTGGAGGTGGAGGTGGAGGTCGAGGTCGAGGTCGAGGTCGAGGTCGAGGTCGAGGTCGAGGTCGAGGTCGAGGACGAGGTCGAGGTCGAGGTCGAGGTCGAGGTCGAAGTCGAAGTCAAAGTTGATTCCCCTTCCCTTGTCCCACGTTATTTTGTGAGAACTTCGTTCCATCCGGGTGTCCCTTGACACCTCTCAAGTTTTTTTTTATAAGTATATTACTTCAGGTTCCTACCTAGATTTCTATTAAGCTGAAAACATAATAGCAGAAACTTTTCACGATAAAGATATTATATCAAAACTAGCGACCCGCCCCGGCTTCGTACGGGTAGCATGTTATTATACATATAAACCTTCCTCCTGAATCACTCTATCTATTAAAAAAAACCGCATCAAAATCCGTTGTGTAGTGTTAAAGATATAAGCAAACATACATACAGATTACAGACGCGGGAAGCGGAAAGCGACTTTGCTTTATACTATGTAGTGATGATACGTTTTAGAATTTATGATCGAAATATTTTATATACCTACTATTAAAATCAACTTGTGATTTATTGTTAAAGATAGGTAATATGCAGATCTAGATTTCTATTAGAATAGATTTTTGATAAGTAATTATACATAATTTATATCATTAGTTTATTCGAAAAGCTAAGGCGGACCACGCGCCGTCGTGTGTTTGTCGTCATTGCAGCGGTCGGTAGGATTATTTATCGAAGTGATTAAAAATGGTTACATATTTATTCACATATACTATACATTATAAAATAGGAGATGTGGCTTGTTCACAAGTATTTCTTTTTTCGTTTCGAAAAAAACAATCATCGACTGGGAGCGCCTTAAAAAAAATACTTCATATGACGAGTAATGCCGGAAACACACTTACGTGCCGTGGCGTGGCGCGACACGCCACTAGCCAATCGCAAGATGCGACACGACACGACACCCAAATATGTCTCTAACCATACTAAATATATGAAAGCGATTAGTTAGTGGCGTGTCGCGCCACGACACGACACGTAAGTGTGTTTCCGGCATAAATGTTTTTGATGAATGTAGAATCGTTTTTTCTCAATAACCGAAAACATACAGTATTATTTTTTTATGAAAAAGATAACTTAGGGATATAGTCTAGATATAAATTATATAGACAGAAACACGATTGGTGAAACTTTTCTCGATAGATTTAAGGCGGCGATACACATGCCAGTAAATCGGAAAAGTAGCTGGCATGAAAGGTACTGGCATGTACGAGTAACTGGCACACTGCGGATACATTTGCAAGTAATACTGGCATGCATACTGTGCCCTTGCATGCCAGTATTACCATCGCGTATACACAGTATAAATAGTTTGATAGTTCGTGAGAGTATTTCGTACCTACCAATTCTTGCACGCCAAACATGGATAACAATCGAAGTGAATTAAACAAAATCGTGTTGTTACTAGCAATTTAATGTGTAGCTAAATTAATGAGAGATAAAAAGAAAAAACGAAGACGGGTTTGGGTAAGAGATTGCGCCTACGGCCATAACGAGTCGGCTACTGGCATGCCCGTAGCTATCGCGTCTGTTCACACGTGCCAGGTTAGCAGCCCCCCGCGGCCCCTCCCTCAACGGGCATGCAAGAAAATCAAATGTTGTGCGAGCTACTTGCAACTAGCTAGCTTCCAGTTACAGGAATGCCAGTTAGTGAATACATATGACTGTAGCTGGCACTTGCAAGGAGCTGGTATGCTAGTGTGCAAGCTACGGGCATGTGTATCCCCAGCTTTATGTTCCATATTTGGCTCTTCAAAAACACTAGTTTCGTTTTTAAAACTATGAATAGCTAAACAGTTCATTGTTATATAATTCGTTAGCTAATCTTAATAGCTAAGTAAAAAACCGGCCAAGTGCGAGTAGGACTCGCGCACGAAGGGTTCCGTACCATTATCTATAAAAAAGGCAAAAATAATCATGTTTGTTGTATGGGAGCCCCCCCTTAAATGTTTATTTTATTCTGTTTTTAGTATTTGTTGCTAGAGCAGCAACAGAAATACATAATGCCGGAAACACACTTACGTATCGTGGCGTGGCGTGTCGCGCCACTAGCCAATCGCAAGATAGCGTTTGCGACACGACACGACCGACACCCAAATATGTCTCTAACCATACTAAATGTATGAAAGCGATTAGCTAGTGGCGTGTCGCGCCACGACACGACACGTACACGTCTGTCTGTCTGTCCGTCTGTCCGTCTGTCCGTCTGTCCGTCTGTCCGTCTGTCCGTCCGTCTGTCCGTCTGTCTGTCCGTCCGTCTGTAGATGTCTAGTGGGGGTAGTCAGAGGTACGTCCAAACATTATATTTGGTACATGCCCACATTTTGCAGTAGTTAGCATTCCAAACGTGACAGGTTGCAAGCCCATCGCCCATCTGTCTGTCCGTTTGTCCGTCTGTCTTTCTGTCCGTCTGTCCGTCTGTCCGTCTGTCCGTCTGTCTGTCCGTCTGTCTGTCACAGGGCTGTATCTCATGAACCGTGATAGCTAGACTGTTGAAATTTTCACAGATGATGTATTTCTCTAAAAACAGCATATAATAAATATTTAAGTGGGACTTCCGTACAACAAACGTAATTTTTTTGCCGTTTTGATAATAGTACGGAACCCTTCGTGCGTGAGTCCGACTCGCACTTGGCCGGTTTTTTATAGATTACACGTCAAAGAGGCAGGACAAACAATCTACACAACCATGCATAATATGAATAATCAAAATAGATAGAATTTCGGTAATATTTTATGGAATTTGTATTAAGTTTAAATTTGTTACATTGTTGGTGGAGATTCTGTTGTCTCCACGCTAAACTTAAAATTCCTAAAAACGCTAGCTCTTATTTCTTTACTGAATAATTATAATCCAAATTAAAAAATAACAAGAAAACACCATAATTAATTAGTATTAACCAGTTAGTATTCTTATAAGCGGCGATGGGCTTGCAACCTGTCACGTTTGGAATGCTAACTACTGCAAAATGTGGGCATGTACCAAATATAATGTTTGGACGTGCCTCTGACTAGACATCTTCGAAAGATCTAAACTAATAAAAATATGAAAATCGTGATCCATAATTAGATAAGTGTCAAAAAAGTAAAAAAAAAAGATGTAATCATTTTTACCCGGTATAAATGGGTATAAATAGGAATGAATGGGTAAAAATTATTTTTACCGGGTAAGTGCCCATCTCTGGTTGTCTCCACGCTAAACTTAAAATTCTTAAAAACGACCGCTCTTATTTCTTTACTAAAGTCTGAATAATTATAATCTAAATTTAAAAATAACAAGAAAACACCATAATGAATTAGTATTAACCAGTTAGTATTCTTATAAGCGGCGATGGGCTTGCAACCTGTCACGTTTGGAATGCTAACTACTGCAAAATGTGGGCATGTACCAAATATAATGTTTGGACGTGCCTCTGACTACCCCCACTAGACATCTTCGAAAGATCTAAACTAATGAAAATATGAAAATCGTGATCCATTAATTAAATAAGTGTCAAAAAAGTAAAAAAAAAGATGTAATCATTTTTACCCGGTATAAATGGGTATAAATAGGAATGAATGGGTAAAAATTATTTTTACCGGGTAAGTGCCCATCTCTGCTGACGATAGACGTCCGATTTTTTACACATTTGTTCGTTCTTTCGTTCATTCGTTGAAGTTGATTTGATTCATTCAAATCAGTCAACTCGGCCATTTTTGTTGCGAGTGTCTTCAGACATGGTTAGTTTTTGAGAATATTCTAATCGTATTTTATTAATCAAATCATGGTAAATTATTGAAATTGCTTTCGGATTAGTGTAGCTCTTGGGGCAATCTATCATTTACCCATCGTATTTGTGAAATTAGCTTTTCCATGCATGAATAAGGGAAGTGAATAAAATGTTTCAGATGATGATACAAACTCTTATATTCATACGGTTAGAACCTGAGTTCTTGTGAAGATTTTTCTAGGGCGGACTGATGAAACTGTATTTTAGCTAAGTGTTGTAGATTGTACGTAGCAACACTTTCTTACGTGTGTTTTTTTCGCTTAGTCGCACAGGAAGTTCTCAGCGCCTCGCCATGGGTCCATGGGATTCTACCCCAAGAAGAGGTCCCGCCGTCATCGTGGCAAGGTCAAGGCTTTCCCCAAAGATGATGCCAGCAAACCTGTGCATCTCACCGCTTTTATCGGTTACAAAGCCGGTATGACCCACGTGGTCCGTGAACCTGACCGTCCTGGATCAAGTGAGTTCTTCCTACTACTCACCATGATAAATAAGGCAACATGTACCTTCCATATATATACTTTCCTATTTCTGGCATACCATACTTTGATATCCCGTTGTTGAGCATGTGATAACTATTCGTTATCTATCTTTCAGAGATCAACAAGAAGGAGATTGTGGAAGCTGTAACTGTGATTGAAACTCCTCCAATGGTGTGCGTCGGTGTGGTTGGCTACATCAACACCCCACATGGTCTCCGCGCCCTCCTCACCGTGTGGGCTGAGCACATGAGCGATGACTGCCGTCGTCGCTTCTACAAGAACTGGTAAGGACTACAATCCAACCTAAATTCAGTTCAAAAAATAATTAAAGTACAAATGCTAATTCATTATTACTTTTGCAGTCCTTTCACTGTATTTTTGTAGTTAGTTTTTGATGTATTTTACTAATGAATTGTAACAGCTCTCCTCTCACTGAAAGAGGGCCTTGTTCTGATATGCGTGAAGCATATTGTTACCAAGTGGTCTCCGCTCAACGATGAGGCTGCTAGGTTTTTGTTACAGCATCGCTGATGTCATGTGATCTATTAGGTACAAGTGCAAGAAGAAGGCCTTCACCAAGTCCAGCAAGAAATGGCAGGATGAGCTTGGGAAGAAATCCCTTGAGAAGGACTTCAAGAAAATGATCCGGTACTGCAGCGTGGTCAGGATCATTGCTCACACTCAGATGAAGCTGCTCAAGCAGCGACAGAAGAAGGCTCACATCATGGAGATTCAGGTCAACGGTGGATCCATCGAAGACAAAGTCAAGTGGGCCAGGGAACACTTGGAAAAGCCCATCCCTATTGACTCTGTATTTGCTCCTGATGAGATGATTGACTGCATTGGTGTCACCAAGGGCAAAGGATACAAAGGTATGTTATCAAATAAACTAATTGCTATTATTTATAAATACATTTAATTTAAATGATGATACAAACTAGAATTATAAATACGGTTAGAACCTGAGTTCTTGTGAAGATTTTCTAGGGCGGACTGATGAAACTACATTCTTCACTAATCAATTTAAAAAATGTAGTACTGTGAATTATCCAATTTTTCAATTTCCAGGTGTAACTTCGCGTTGGCACACAAAGAAGCTGCCTCGCAAGACGCACAAGGGTCTGCGCAAGGTTGCTTGCATTGGAGCATGGCATCCTTCAAGAGTGTCCTTCACTGTAGCCCGTGCTGGTCAGAAGGGCTACCACCACAGGACAGAGATGAACAAGAAGATCTACCGTATAGGACAAGGTTGGTATTTTATTCAAACTGATTATTGTCCTAGATGACAATATCTATTTATAGTTTAAAGTATAGCTTAAATTTCAAATACACTAACAAGTATGTAATTAAAAGTAACATGCCCTTTTTCTAGGTATCCACACCAAGGATGGCAAAGTCATCAAGAACAATGCCTGCACTGAATATGACCTGTCAGAAAAATCTATCACCCCCATGGGAGGTTTCCCCCATTATGGTGAGGTCAACAACGACTTCATCATGATCAAGGGATGCTGCATGGGACCTAAGAAGCGAGTAATCACATTGAGAAAGGTGTGTAGCTCTTTTATTTATGATTTTTCCTATGTGGAAATACTGCAGGAGTAATTGATTGATTACCTTGTAATTATGAGATTCCTCTTAGCTAGAAAGCTAATTACATGGTTGCCTTATTTATAGTACTAAAATAGCTCCTTTCATTTTCAGTCCCTGATTGTCCATACTAAGAGGGCAGCTCTTGAGAAGATCAACCTGAAGTTCATTGACACATCTTCCAAGTTTGGTCACGGTCGCTTCCAGACGCCGGCTGACAAGGCCGCGTTCATGGGAATTCTCAAGAAGGACCGCCTTCGCGAGGAATCCGCTGCCACCGCCGCTGCACCAGCCGCTGCCCCCGCGGCCCCAGCGCAGTCCTAAACATCTAAGGATTAATAAACTATTAAAAACTAGTTGTTGATTTATTATGCAGATTGTAGAAAAACAAATGGCAGACTGCTGTAATATTGGTTAATTTTATTCAAATCTTGATGCCTACTAAATCGTTGTTGGTCAGGATTATAAAAGGTAGGGACAACGCTTCTTGGTTTTTGAAATGGATGAGGTAGCTTGATTCGACATCGGACCTTCCGATCCGGATCAGGCCCAACTATCGGAATCTGTGTTTAGGGCACTACAGGGAACCTGTGCTGTATTCACAATCTTAGCGCGATTGGCATTTAAGCCCGTCGAAAGGTAGGTAGGTACTTCACTACATAGTATAAAGCAAAGTTACCTGCTTCCCGCGTCTGTATGTATGCTTATATCTTTAAAACTACACACGGATTTTGATGCGGTTTTTTTTAATACATAGTGATTCAGGAGGAAGATTTATAGGAATCAGCTTTGCACCCGTGCGAAGCCGGGGCGGGTCGCTAGTATTTTAATAAAATCACAAGGATCGCTTTGTAGCGTCTTAGTATTCCCACTTGCCTCCGATGGCAATCCCCGCGGGGGCGACTGGGAACATAGGCGTCTTAGGTGCTAGGTGTGTTCCTCGCAACCAAACTAGAAGAACCTGAAATAGACTACAAACACTGCTTGTGCTGAACCAATATGGATAAAATTTTGGTCAGTTAACCTGGCTTAGGTTTCTACGGAAGCCAAGGTTAAAAACGGGACCCTATTACTAAGACTTCGCTGTCCGTCTGTCACAGAGCTGCATCTCATGAATCGTGATAACTAGACAGTTGAAATTTTCACAGATTATGTATTTCTGTTGCCGCTATAACAATAAACACTAAAAACAAGAAAATAAATATAGGTGGGGCTCCCATACCCTCCTATTTATGCTGTAGACAGCTTAATAGGGTTTTAGAGATATTGCAGACTATTAGCTATGTAGACTATGTACGTCTATACTGATAAGGTAAAAACGGTTGATTCATCTGCTGTATTCTGATTCTGATTCATCTGCTGTATTGCATCTGCAGTAATTTGTTTTATGTAAGTCTATACCTAATTTACATACTTAGTATGATTATCTTATTACGTACTTTTAATTATTATTCTTGTTTGAGCCATCACCTTGTTCGATTGGCATCACACTGGAGCGCTACATAGCTATAGGGAAAGGATCATTAAAAAAAAGGTAGACCCCAAGCCGTGTTTATTGCCTGATTCTTCTAGGCTTGGTCGCGTGTAATCGACCGGCGCGTAGCTTCACCTAGTTCCTAAGACGTTTCAAAGTGATCCTTGTGATTTTATTAAAATAAATGATTTTTGAATTTGAATCTAATGAAATATATAAAATCATAATTATATGAAGGTGTAGGTACCTACAGTCCCTTGGCGTAGAAAAGTCAATGCAATCATTATCACTATCACTAGGTACATACAAAGCAAAGTCGCTTTCCGCTTCCCGCGTATGTATGTTTGCTTATATCTTTAAAACTACACAACGAATTTTCATGCGGTTTTTTTTAATAGATAGAGTGATTCAGGAGGAAGGTTTATATGTATAATAACATGCTACCCGTGCGAAGCCGGGGCGGGTCGCTAGTATATAATAATATTATGTATAATTAATGTATTTAGAACAAAAAAAGTATGTAAGTATCAGTTATCTGGTTCCCATATTACAAGCTTTGCTTAGTTTGGGGCTAGATGGCGCTGTGTGAAATGTCCATCAATATTTATTATATTATATTTATTTATATAACTGAGTTGCGTTGCTAAACTTTTGATTTTGTTACAAGTTATGTTTTTATAGCATACTGATTACGGAAAGAGTGCTTCTTATTTTTAAGTTCGACCTTGGTGACCTCCTCGGCGTCACATCAGTCATTCTAAGAAACCTCTAAGACTCTCTTATCTTTCCAATGGGTTGACTTAGGCTATCCTACTTTTAAGGTCATCATTGTCACCCTACTATAATTTTCCCTAAGGGACAACTAAAACTCATTTTATTAGTAAATTATAACATCTACAGGAACATGATGTACCTATTACAATATTTTAATAGTAAATATAGGCTACATCTTGATGTAGGTTACGTTCTTCTATGATGTCAGACTTACTAGTTATAGATGAAAACATGGAGCTCTCCAACCATCACTTTTCAAAAACTTTATTTTCAATTTACTTTTGAACCGATAACTTTAGAGCCACGTTTTTTTTTTCAAACTCACCCATTGGCTTATCTTTAAGATTCAATAAGCTTTTCACGAATTTATTCACTCTAAGTCATGTTTTATAGGTAGGTCACTCTGTCGTCGGAGAGCTCCAGTTTAATCGTTATAACTCAGTAACCCTACACTCTAGAGGCCTGAAAGCTTGGGAACAGCTTTTACAATTCTTCTACTAAAATTTGATAAGAAAAATATGCACTTAAATATAACATTTCAGCAGATAATTTTTGACAGACGTCTGGTCGGAGAGCTCCTGTTTTTGGATGACGACATCTAATTACTACTATTTGCTACTAAATTTACGGCTTTATTAGACTTGAATCCAAGAGATGAGCTCTCCGACCAGATGTACATATCTGACATCACCACACATGTGACACCACCTGGTACGTATTTTTTTATGCCTAAACTTGGTCGAGTAAATACGCACCACCTCTAAGCCTTATTATTGTGCCTTACACAAAGCCCAAACGGATCTGGATTAAACTTGGTAGGTATATACCATGGCTTACATCCTGGAAAAACAAATAGGATGGTTACCACAGCGGGTGGAAGCTTGTATTAATAAAGCAAAATAAAAAAAAAAACACTTATTATGGTAGATACTTAATTATTTGTTGCTCATCAAAATAATTATTTTTTCTGATGTATCTTATGCACTGGAGAACTTGATTCCTTTCCTGTTTCATTTCTTTTGATAAAAGTCTGTAAATCAGTGTTGAAGGTACTTTAGGTTTGGGTTTCCTGTAAACTGGTTTTCTCCTTACCGCTTCTACCTTTTTCTTAACAATTTTAGCATTACTATCTTGATCAATTTTGTCATTATTTTCTTTTGCTGATTCATTATTTTTATCAACTTTGACTTCTTCTGGTCCACTATCATCATCATCATTAATATTTACATGACTTTTCTCATTTGAATCAAGGTTATCATTGTTACCTATACCAAGCTCATCAGACTTGCTACTAATATAACTTTTTGTTGCATTTTTGCTCCTACATGCATCTCCTGGTCTATTACTGGTATCTTCCTTAGCAACAGCATTTTTGGCTAAATTAACTTTGCTATCTAGATTAATAGGTAAAACTTTACAGGATACACTATTAATTTCAGTAGAACTGTTTTGTTGAGCTAATTTTGGATCTGTCTCTTCAATTTTATTAAAATACTTTACATTCTTATGTAAATCCTGGCTAGTCTTGAAATAGTTATTGGTGTTTTGTGTTATACTCTCTTTACCCTTTATTAGAAACATGGCATCTTTACCTTCATTTTTTGTTGGTTTGTCTTTTGAATGTTGATCAGTCATTTGTATATCGTCAATTTCATCAGCAGATGATTCATATTCACACATGAGAGATGATAATGCGCTACATACAACATGCTTTTCAACTATTGTTGATTTATCACTCTTGTTAGTTTCTATTTTTTTTTCAATTGTTGCTATTTCATCATCTTCTATTAAATCATCACAGTTCACACCCTCATTATCTTCTTCATCACTGTCCATTTCTAAATGTTTTATACCAGCAAAAGGAGCCAGTGACCTGTTTTCTTCAAGTGTTGGTAGAATCTTTGGTGTTTGTTTTCTAGGTTTTCTGAATTTTGGTGCAGGCTGGTTATTATTAGCATTATTGTAGGGTCGCTTCATTCCTTGTCCTGCAACATAGAAAACACATAGGTTAGTAAGATTGTCAATAAATTAAGTCGTACTAAGTTGAGGAATAGAGTGAGAAAGATCTAGTAAAATTAACTATTAAATTTTATGGTACCTGAGTGGTCTCTGTTTTGATTATTTTCATCTCTTTTGCTTTGCCAGTCTCTTCTCCCAAGGTTCATCTTCTCTCCTCTGTCAATTTTCTCCTTCAATTCTGCTGCTTTTTTGTCAATGTGGATTTTTGTGGGATATTTTTTTCTTCTCTCTTCCCTCCATTTCTCTATTTCTTCAGGATTGCTGAGTTTGGCAATCTTCTTGTATAGTCCTGATGAATGCTGCATTTGTATGTGTTTGGTGATCACTTTTGGATGTGCAATAAACTGACATCCATCTATGTTACATTTCTGAAAATAATAGGATACTAATATTTAACATAAATAATAGTTGAATTTATAAAAGGCATCAAAAGTATTATATTTTAGAATACATAGTGCCTTATGTTTAGAGTAGTGTAGAGTTAGACCCATTCAAGGTACGGCCAGCCCTCAAAAAAGGTTGTGGTCACATGAAGCACATGACTCGATTTTGACTGTTGGTTTGATAGTGTATTATTATTTTTGTTGCGGGCAGTGGGTAAATCGCGCTTGACCCATTCGGAGCCTGGTGACCTTACAAGTCGAACTCGGGTCGATGGTCGAACCAGTATGAAAAAACTGGAGTTCCCAGCTCTAACTATTTAGGTACCTGATGTTGCTGCTTGTGCTTGCTGAGGAGATCTTCATTTGGAAACCCTCTGTCACATGTCTCACACCAATGTTCTTCGCTATTTTCTAGCATTGGCTGCCTGTGATTTGAGAAGCCCTGGTTTCTGGGTTGGAAATGTTGGAATGGAGCACGAGGCCGATGAAATGGTCTCCATTGAGGGTTGCGAGGGGCGCGGTGGCCATTCCATTGGACCTCGTTTGGTATTAAAGGTCGTGGAAACCCGTACATTGTTGAGGTATTATTTATTTTCCGTATGAGGAAATTCCTTCAAAGATATTCAGATTACCGTGATGAACAAGAACAAGAACACATGGCACATGGTTTTGGTTTGGTTCAAACAACAATACAAAAACAAAACCAACGCATGCAGCAAAAATGTCAATGTCACGCTTTTTATTTGGCAGTTGACAGTGGCAGTTGGCAGGTATTAAGTAAATAAAATAAAATTATGAAAAAAAATTGCTGCAGTACATACGTGTTCTTTTACATCTAAATATAACACACGGTACATAATCACTAGTTATCCAGAAGTTGTCTGTGTAATCTATCTAATTTACGAAAGACGATATTTATTCATACTGGAGACGTGTTTTTATTATGAAAACGTCGTACTAGGCGGTATGGTTTAAGAAAAAAGCAGGCTGCTCTTCGGGCAAACTTAAAAAAAAACCTGTCATACCAAATGACAGTTGGTATTTGGTATGACAGTTGGCAACTGTCATATCATTGACTCAATCAGATGTCAGAAAAAGACAACTTAATTTGTTTACGCTCCGATCCGCTTTTTGATTTTGATTCACTGCAACAAATACAGTTATGAACAACTCTGCTGCAAAGGTAATCACAAATTACTGGTTTGGTAACCTTTGCTTTACAATGCCAGTCCACCTAGGATCCATTTCGGGTATTTTACTATTAGTTTTCTCTGCCAGGTGTATTTTCATACTAGGTAGATTAACTTGCTTACCTTTGGCATACTAAAAGATAGCAAAGAAATAACTACTGAATCAGCAAACTAACAGAAGCGATAATCTGCATAGATTGTTCATTGTTTTCCTACTCTTATTTCAGGTTGGTGAAATCTTCACTGAAGCTGGTGCAGCTTTCAACAAACTTGCGGAAATGACAATGTTATTGCACCCAATAGCGGATTCACCACCAAGGTATATTATATTACTAGCTGACCGGCAACAGACGTCACGTCCAAATTTCAAGAATTGCATAAAAAAAGTACTTCCATATTTTGAATTTTACCACTATTTTCTAATAGTTGTGTTATTGATTGACCTAAAGACAGAAGTCTTCATTCTTATATTTGATTTGACTGATTAATTTGCAAATTAATTATAAGAAAGAATTGGTTGAAATTTAATGATAACTATGGTAAGCCAACTTTATGGGGGAATTATTTATTTATCTGAAACTGGTGATCCTAATTGGCATCATAAAAAAGAATTTTGACAGTTGAAGCCAATTATGACATAATTAAGGCGCTCCCTGTCGACGATTGTTTTTGTTCGAAACGAAAAAAGAAATACTTCTGAACAAGCCACATCTCCTATTTTATAATGTATAGTATACGTGAATGAATAAAGATGTGGGTACATCTTTATTCACATCTCTTTAATCACTTCGATAAATAATCCTACCGACCGCTGCAATGACGACAAACACACGTCGGCGCGTGGTCCGCCTTTGCTTTTCGAATAAATTAATGATATAAATTATGTATAATTACTTATCAAAAATCTATTCTAATAGAAATCTAGATCTACATATTACCTATCTTTAACAATAAATCACAAGTTAATTTTAAAAGTAGGTATATAAAATATTTCGATCATAAATTCTAAAACGTATCATTTTGAAATAATATCTTTATCGTGAAAAGTTTCTGCTATTATGTTTTCAGCTTAATAGAAATCTAGGTAGGAACCTGAAGTAATATACTTATAAAAATAGGAGATGTGGCTTGTTCAGAAGTATTTCTTTTTTCGTTTCGAAAAAGAGCAATCGTCGACAATAAAGTATTATGAACAAACGCCTTACTTAAGGCGTTTGTTCATAATACTTTATTCAAGTACTTAAACCTATCAATTTTAAATATCTATCCCAAACTTATTTTTTCTCTTTTACTTGTTTTCAGCTTGCAGAAAACACCAGTCAAAAGAAAAATGGTAGAAGAAAGATCAGTACCAGCAAGCACACCTAATACTCATCATAACATACAGCACTCTGCACCTATTTCCCAACAGGTCTGAATCTAATATTAATATCTAATAAAAAACCAAGTAGGGTATTAGCTTCTGAAGTAAATGTAGGTATTGTGCCAAATATAATGTTTGGACATCCCTCTAGTCAGAAGAAAAAGAGGTAGACCTTTACATCCTTTAAGGATCTAAGCACCTTGAGATCTGAGAGTATGTCTACCATACTTGGGAATTTCAGTCATAACCCTATTTCTATTTACTGAAATAAAAACTAGCAAAGTATGAAAGTGTGAATACATATAAAAGTAAAACAGGTTACTGCAGCAGTTCTTCGTAGTATAAGAGTTAAAGGGATTTAGAAAAAAAAGGATATAAAAAAACAGCTAAAACTTAGAAAGCACTAGTCATAGTATTCCTTGTAATACTTTTAGGTAAAAGAAACAAGTGCGAGTCGGACTCGCGCACGAAGGGTTCCGTACTATTATCAAAACGGCAAAAAAATCACGTTTGTTGTACGGGAGTCTCACTTAAATATTTATTTTATGCTGATTTTAGAGAAATACATCATCTGTGAAAATTTCAACTGTCTAGCTATCACGGTTCACGAGATACAGCCTGGTAACAGACAGACGGACAGCGGTGTCTTAGTAGTCCCGTTTTTTACCCTTTAGATACGGAACCCTAGAAACATAAAAAATAATTCATAATATCTCGTAACCTACTACCTATTTACCTAACTACGTAGTTAGCATTCCACACGTGACAGGTTGCAATCCCGTCGCCGCTTTCAAGAATACTAACAGGTTTCCTCACGATGTTTTCCTTCACTGTTATAAACACGTGTAACGCGCATATAGGTACATTTTTCGAACAGAAATATCCATTGATGCACGGCCAGGATTCGAACTCGAAATTAATTGGAAATTAATAATATCTACCTAGGTACCTATTTACCTAACTACATGAATTCAATAATTCAATTTCAAACTTTTTATTCGATCATGTGAAGTACCACCTATTTACCGACTTACTTTACCGATAGTGGTAAAATAGCGCCACCTGCCAGCGGAATCGCAAACCTCTTTCATATTACCTCTCAAACCCCGAGCGGTCGCATGAGACCGCGTAAAGTTCCTATAATACGTAGTAACATCAAATGAAACTAGATGGCGCTGGAATGCAAAAATCAAGTTTGTTGTATGGGAGCCCCCCTTAAATATTTATTTTATTCTGTTTTTAGTATTTGTTGTTCGAGCAGCAATAGAAATACATAATCTGTGAAAATTTCAACTGTCTAGCTATCATGGTTCATGAGATACAGCCCTGTGACAGACAGACGGACAGACGGACAGACGGACAGACGGACAGCGAAGTCTTAGTAATAGGGTTCCGATTTTACCCTTTAGGTACGGAACCCTAAAAAGGTAGAAAAGATTATACAGCATACACCAAATGTAATATATGCATTAGCTAGGTTCTTATTATAGTCCTAAGTAGCCTATGGAACTTAATTAAAAAACCGGCCAAGTGCGAGTCGGACTCGCGCACGAAGGGTTCCGTACCATTATTTATAAAAACGGCAAAAAAATCATGTTTGTTGTATGGGAGCCCCCCTTAAATATTGATTTTATTCTGTTTTTAGTATTTGTTGTTAGAGCAGCAACAGAAATACATAATCTGTGAAAATTTCAACTGTCTGAAAATTTCATCACGGTTCATGAGATACAGCCCTGTGACAGACAGACGGACAGACAGACAGACAGACAGACAGACGGACAGCGAAGTCTTAGTAATAGGGTTCCGATTTTACCCTTTGGGTACGGAACCCTAAAAAAGAAAATACAGAAAGAAATAATTCGTGGACACTTGGCACAGTGCCATCTAGCTCCAACATAATCTATACTAATATTATAAAGAGGAAAGATTTGATTGTTTGTTTGTTTGTCTCGAATAGGCTCCGAAACTACTGAACCGATCCAAAAAATTCTTTTACCATTAGAATCCTACATTATCCCTGATGGACATAGGCTATATAGTATTTTCAAAAACGTTAGGGATCCGTATGAAAACTTCGAAAATGTAACACAAAGTGTGAAAAAAAATCCTAAAAAAATCTTTATATCGCGTTTGCTGCGAAAATATATTGACAATAGAGCAAAGTAATGTATTATAGTTTTATAGAAAACATCAATATCTACAAAAAAAATATAATACTATTTATAAGTCTAACTATTAGGGATCCGTATGAAAAATTCGATAATGTAACCCAACGTGTGATAAAAATATCTTTATATCGCGTATGCTGCGGAAATTATTGACAATAGAGCAAAGTAATGTACTACAGTTTTAAAGAGAACATCAATATCTACAAATAAGTCAACAATACCATAAGTCTAACTATTAGGGATCCGTATGAAAACTTCGATAATATAACCCAACGTGTGATAAAAAATCAAAAAAAAACTTTATATCGCGTATGCTGCGGAAATTATTGACAATAGAGCAAAGTAATGTACTACAGTTTTAAAGAAGACATCAATATCTACAAATAAATCAAGAATACCATATGTCTAACTATTAGGGATCCGTATGAAAACTTCGATAATGTAATTCAACGTGTGATAAAAAATCCAAAAAAATCTTTATATCGCGTATGCTGCGGAAATTATTGACAATAGAGCAAAATAATGTGCTACAGTTTTAAAGAAGACATCAATATCTACAAATAAGTCAACAATACCATTTGTCTAACTATTAGGGATCCGTATGAAAACTTCAATAATGTAACCCAAATGTGATAAAAAATCCAAAAAAATCTTTATGTCGCGTATGCTGCGGAAATTATAGACAATAGAGCAAAGTAATGTACTACAGTTATAAAGAGGACATCAATATCTACAAATAAGTCAACAATACCATATGTCTAACTATTAGGGATCCGTATGAAAACTTCGATAATGTAACCCAACGCGTGATAAAAATTCCAAAAAAATCTTTTTATTGCGTATGCTGCGGAAATTATTGTCAATAGAGCAAAATAATGTGATACAGTTTTAAAGAGGACATCAATATCTACAAATAAATCAACAATACCATTTGTCTAACTATTAGGGATCCGTATGAAAACTTCGATAATGTAACCCAACGTGTGATAAAAAAACCAAAAAATCTTTATATCGCGTATGCTGCGGAAATTATTGACAATAGAGCAAAGTGATGAACTGCAGTTTTAAAGATTACATCAATATTAACAAATAAGTCAGCAATACCATAATTATGTCCAACTATTACAGTTATGTCACAATAACTACTTTTTCATGTTAAAATATGCAATGGTAACGCCGCCTGTACAAACTAGGCCACATTATTCGTACCTGGGTATTGATCCTTATCCAAAAAATCACTTCATTTTCAAGGCCATATCAGTACCTGTAAATTACTTTTTTAATTATACCATTCCCAAATTCCATACCATTCAAAAATTATTATGAGTGTAATAATCTATAGGTACTAATATTATTATGAGGAAAGATGTTTTGTATATTTGTATGGAATAAATACAAAAACTACTGGATATATTTTAAAAAATCGTTTACTTTTAGAATGCTACATTATCTCTGAGTAACATAGGCCATATTTATTGTTTGAAAAAAATAGGGATTCCTATTAAAACTTCGATAATGTAACCTGGGTAAAAAAATACCCATAAAATCGTTATAATACGTTACTCCCGTGCGGAGCCGGGGCGGACTGCTAGTTAAAATATAAACAGGACCGCCACCTTGGACTATTATTTACACAATAGAAAAATCAAAATCGGATCATTGGTTATACATAAAAAATATATACCCACACTAGCCAACCCTTGCCAGATGTTGTCCTGACAAATTTTAATAATCGAATAGAATAGTAATAACAAAAGAGACAACAAATATATTTATCTGTCTAGCTCTAAGTATTTGTATATCCACAGACAGAACCTAACAATGAGAACATGTGCAGATAGTATAGCCATGTATAGGTTTCCCATAACACCATTCCACCACCACCTTTTGCAAGTGTGGTGCAGATTTGATCCTCACAGCAGGACAAAATTCTAAGAATATTGTTTTGGTTTGATTATTTTCTGATTCCCATGATAATAGGGAATCCTACTGTGGGGTCAGGACTATGTATTTTTGGCATAAAAATAAATATATACATATATTAGTAGACATTTCACACATCACCATCTAGCCCAAAACTAAGCAAAGGTTGTACTATAGGAGCCATATTACTCATAGAATACTTATGTACTTTTTCTTTTTAAATACATACTTAATTACTTATAATACAAACATTATACCTAAATATAGCATTATCTACCTTTTCACTAATTTTCATGATGAAAACTCCATTATTGTTTCAGGTTACCCTCAACATGCTAAATGCTCCTGAGTCTGAGAAGGATGTGGAAAATGTAGGAAGCAATGTGAAACTAGAATTTGAATCCAGCACAGATGAAGTCACAACATCATAGGATATATTGATAGCATTAGATACATTATTTAAATTCCGTTAGTTATTAAGATGTTGAGATCAGTAGTTATGATAAATATGTCCAAACTCCAAAGTACAGTTGCCATTGAGTATTGTTAGCAATTTGTATGGAAGATTTTAGTTTAGTGTAGTTACCGCTAGAGGCGCTGTACTGTATTCCATACAAATAGCTAACTATACTCAATAGCAACTGTAGTTTGGAAATCTCATAATAATATTAATTAAATATGCTTTAAATAAAATAATGATTATTTTATTTTTAAATAATTTTGTCTTTGTAGTGCTTTTATTAGAGATTGGATGCAAGAAGTGTAGGTTTAATCCTGCCAGCATGATGATAAGCAAATGGCAAGTTATAAACAAAAAAACCAAGTTACATTTTTAGAAAACAGGAATTGAGTCTTTTTGATTTCTTTGTCATATTCAATGAGTTAGTACTTAGCTCCTTGAGTGGCAGTAGGTATTTTTATCCAATTTACTTATTTTTATTTCAAAAAAGTGAATTTGATTTGTCTCAACCCAGTCTGAATATTGTTTGTGTGTGTTTGGGGTCAGCACTATGTAGGTAAAGTTAAGAATGTTAGTTATGAAAGTGTTACCTATAGTGTTCATTAGGATAATATAATATAAACAAGTGGTTAGGTGCGTAAGTAATTAATTTTATTTGAAAGAACTTGATATAGTGATATTGTTGTTACATAGAACAATTACATACAATAAATGCATATTATATAGCTAGGTATCTATGTAGTAAGCAGATTATATAAGATATAGCAGTAAAATTTTGTGCCTCTATTTTGACAACTTTACACTACATTACAATTTAAAACTTCCTGTACCATAGTACAGTCTAGGGGAGGGCTACAGGCATAGAAATACATTAATAGAATAGAAATACAGAAATCGATTACAGAAATCTTACACATACACTACATTTACTTCCTTTTTGAAGTAGGGGTCGTCCACATCTTCCTTAAAATCATCTTTTGCACGATAACATTGGATTGTCCGGCCCCATGCTGTTAGTTGAGTTTCAAATGTGCGGATGAAATTGCCCTGTTTCTCTAATGTGTTCTCAATGAATATATGCACAATTTGTCTTATCTTCAATGAATGAAAATTCTCAAATGAGCCACCTGCTTTTTTGAGCCTCTTTTGAGCTGCCTTGTAACACCTCCATGTCTGTGGTTCAATAATAAATGAAGTTGAAATACTTTGAATGTAATTCAAGAAATCCAGCAATCCATAATCACCGTGATTAAGGTGTATCCACATTGTTATAGAAAAACAAAATGTAAAATCAAAGTATTGTTTTCCATGTTTCTGAAGATATCGTTGTATCATGCTCCGGCCACTATTATCCATGATGTCCCCTACTTTATATTCTATATCAAATGAACCGGTATATTCATCTCGGGCCTTAGATATTAGGGCAGGATCAAGATCAATACCCAGTATGTGTATATCACGTTTACCATACCTACGTAATAAGTAACAGTATAGTCCGTAAGTTAGGTTACCACAATTACATCCCACATCTAATACAATAATGCTATCCTCTTCGTTATCTGGCATCGGGAACATTTCGTAATCCAGGTGACGCAGTCGGCCGTCTACACTGTTGAATGAGTAGTAATTTATGAAATTTCCATGCTTGACTGCTCCAGGATCATTTTTAAGAAAATGCAATTCTTTTTTATCGATTTTCATGACTGTTTTTGTGAAAGCCTTTCACAAGCAGTAATTTGTGTAAGGAAAACCACTGACACAGCAGGCACGGGAATGCAATACAAATAACTAAAGAAATTTACGTAGACACTCCATTCACCAAAGCAATTTAGATATTGGCAGTATTGGCAGTGCCAGGCAAGTCAACTAAGTCAAGACAATTCGCAAAACCTTTCTCTTCTTTCTTGTTCTTGTTAGTAAGATACGTGGTACGACGACCCCATCTCGTACCGTACGAGTAAACTGAACTGAGCCGTGAGTGAGCCGATCAATAAAATTGAGATTTGAGCGAGTGAATGAAATTAACGTGAACGGCTGAACGGTCTGTGTTTGCTGTGCAGTGCAAAACCACAGAACAGAATACTTATTATTATACGTACGTATGCAAAACTGCGCCTGTCGACCTGCCTGACTTGAGGCGGGGAAGGGAATTCACTATCAGACTGCTACTACACAGTGATCACGTCAACATGCCTCCAATTTTATCAAAACGGACTAAAATCGCGTTATATGCTACGAGTAGCTACGATCGTAGCTACTACACCTCTCGATAAGAAAGAAAAGAATGTACCTACAAAATTCTATAAGACAGAATCTTACAGTCATTATGCGATTTATAAAAGACCTTGATAAAGATTTTCGTATTTAACTTCGCATGAAGCGCTGAACGGTGCGGTGATTCGGCCATACAAGCGAATTTGGTGCGGACCACACCAAATCCAGTGGAAATACCATCGAACCGAGCGCACCGGCAATAACAATAATAATGTGTGGCGGATTGCTGAGAAGCGCACTATATTGGATTGTCTAAAAATGCTTTTAGAATAAAATTATTCACATGCAGACATGGGAAAGATCTGTCTGTAACGGCCCTGAGCGGTCAGTCTGTTAGTGAATTCCCAGCTTTACGTTTACTAGTCACTAGGGTTTCATGTAACGATGCGATTTTTTGAATCAATTCATTTTCATTACGATTTTCAAGCGTATCGATTTATAGGTAGGTATGGAGATACTATCGTCTGGTCTGGTGGTGAAAACCATACTACCAAACCCCAGCTTCGAGCGAGTGGGTGATATACCTACTTATACCTATGCCTAGATTGCCCTGTCAGTCACGGTTTTGTAGTTAAACTCAAGAGTACCTACATTGTATTGACCGCATTAACGCAGAGGCTCTGACGACTTCACTTCATATTATTCATACAAAAAAATCAAAGCGACTGGTGACAATATTGCTTTTTCTCTCTCTCTCTCCCTCGTAGTTTATTAGCGGAACTAGCTTATTTGGCACTGAGCGCGTGAGCGCATTATTGCATTGCTAATAATTGCTAACACAAAAAATGCAAATTAAGATGACAGACAAAATTGACAGTGCAATGTCATGACGCTACTGGGCGCCAATTACGCTGTATGTACAATTTAATAAAACATCATTGAGCTTAATGTAGGTACTACGTACTAGAGGAGCTATCCAAGCCAAATAAATTGCTCAATTTTCAATTATTAAAGCCAAAGTCCGCTTGCAGCGTAAAATAAATATTTATATGGCTAAACGAAACATTGAAACGTAAAGCGCTGAACGCTGAATGGCTTAAGTTACTTTCAATCAAAAAGGTCGTAAGCGCCACGAAAAACACGTTCGCGCGCGTCACAGGCGTTACGGCAGAGCCACACTTCCGTGTCGTGTCGTGGCGCGAGACGCCACGAGCCAATCGCTTTCATACATTTAGTATGGTTAGAGACACATTTGGGTGTCGTGTCGTGTCGTGCCGATTGCGCCAGAGCGGTGGTGGGGGTTGAATGAATGAATGAATGAATGAAAATGCTTTTATGACGCGACACGACACAACAGGCAAATGTGTTTCTATACTGGCGCGTGCCTCGTGGCGCGAACCATAGATTTAGGATGGTTCGCTCTTATATCTATGGCGCGAACACCTAGCAGACATATTTAATTTAATTTGCAGCATAGTGATTGACGACCTTATTGAACTTAAACGTCAACGAAAATTTTTTTTTGCCCTCTAGGAGTTTCATTGCTAAGAGAAATTGAAGCTTTTCATCAAAATTACTATACCCTGCAAAGAGCGCGCCCGTATACTCTGTGGAGCCACGACACGACACAGTAGTGTGCACACCCACCCCACGCGAGTGGCGTGTCGCGCGCGCTACGACACGACACGGTAGTGTGTCTCTGCCATTAGACTCGGACTGAGTCCACTGTGGTCCACCAGGGACCGCAAGGCGCACCGCAAATTATTACTTAGTGGTGTCATCTCTAGTACGTAGTACATTAAGCTCAATGTAAAACATAAAGAATTTATTTAAAACTAGCGACCCGCCCGGGCTTCGCACGGGTGCAATGCTGATACTAAATATACTACAGAATGTCTTTTTATAAAACGTTTTTTTTCACAGCTTTTTTTGACCCCTGCTAGTACAATTGCTGATTTTTGGAGTACAATTCGTACAATTCCATAGATTTGTAACTGCATTAAAATTAACCCTTATCCACGGTGGGTCCGGCTGCGTAGTTACTACACGATTTCTATGATTATTTTTTTATGGAATAGTTAATAATGTTAACTTTTTTAATGAGGGATGACTGAGAGTGTTATAAACGTAAGAGTAGACACATAATCAGAAAGCTTCGAACTGCTAAGCTATCGGGAGTTACACGTGTTATTGTAAGTCAACCATAAAAGATAGACATATGCTGTCGTGGGATATTTTTTATATAATTTTAAGGAGAACATTTCCGTTATACATGATTTTTGTGTAGCTTTAACCATTAAAGTTGCACACGCGACGGAAGCTTAAAAAATGGTCTAACTTCTCCCGTTTTCCCAACATTTCCCTTCACTGCTCTGCTCCTTTTGATTGTAGCGTGATGAAAAGTATACTATAACCAGCTCAGGAGTATGAAAAATAATTGTACCAAGTTTCGTTAAAATCCGTCGAGTAGTTTTTGTTTCTATAACGGTTATACAGACAGACAGACAGACAGACAGACAGACAGACAAAAATTTTACTGATTGCATTTTTGGCATCAGTATCGATCCCTAATCACCCCCTGATAGTTATTTTGGAAATATATTTCATGTACAGAATTGACCTCTCTACAGATTTATTATAAGTATAGATTGTTATAAAATAAAGAATAACCGCCTGTATGTCTAATGTCTAATCCCGAAAATTAATGGTAGACCAAAATGAAGTGTCTCGAAATCTTTCGTGTGTGTCGATTTTTTTCATAATTTAGTTTAGAAAGGTATGGGAAGTACCTACATACCTACCTACGTTTTTTTCTACCTTTGGGTAGGTTAGGTTTGTGTAGTAGTAGGTATATCAATTCATTTGAATAAAAACGACACGTTCACTTTATTTTTATAAACGACTAGCTGACCCGTGCCCACTTCGCTGGGTGACAGATAGTTTCACATCTGGTATTCCAATCTTAAAAATAAATTATAGCCTAGGACTAGGACCGAGCCAAGGACCGCCGAGGACTAATAGCTCCATAACAAAAAAAAATCATCAAAATCCATCCAGTAGTTTTTGCGTAAAAGCCGGACAACAGACAGACAGACAAAAAATTCAAAATGTTTATTTTTGGCTTGTGTTACTTGTATAAAGGCCCCTAGGAGAATTTTATTTTTTTAGTTTTTATTCTATGTACAGAATTGAACTCTTCTACAGTTTTATTATAATAGTATAGAAGTGGAAAAGCACGTAGTCTACATTATTATTCCTTTGCTTATTCTAATGGTGCCTCCTCAGTCCTCACGTTTGGTGAGCCGCGCCACGACACGACACGGTAGTGTGTCTCTGCCATTAGACTCGGACTGAGTCCACTGTGGTCCACCAGGGACCGCAAGGCGCACCGCAAATTATTACTTTGTGGTGTCATCTCTAGTACGTAGTACATTAAGCTCAATGTAAAACATAAAGAATTTATTTAAAATTGTTATAAAATAAAGCATAACCGCCTGTATGTCTAATGTCTAATCCCGAAAATTAATGGTAGACCAAAATGAAGTGTCTCGAAATCTTTCGTGTGTGTCGATTTTTTTCATAATTTAGTTTAGAAAGGTATGGGAAGTACCTACATACCTACCTACGTTTTTTTCTACCTTTGGGTAGGTTAGGTTTGTGTAGTAGTAGGTATATATCAATTCATTTGAATAAAAACGACACGTTCACTTTATTTTTATAAACGACTAGCTGACCCGTGCCCACTTCGCTGGATGACAGATAGTTTCACATCTGGTATTCCAATCTTAAAAATAAATTATAGCCTAGGACTAGGACCGAGCCAAGGACCGCCGAGGACTAATAGCTCCATAACAAAAAAAAATCATCAAAATCCATCCAGTAGTTTTTGCGTAAAAGCCGGACAACAGACAGACAGACAAAAAATTCAAAATGTTTATTTTTGGCTTGTGTTACTTGTATAAAGGCCCCTAGGAGAATTTTATTTTTTTAGTTTTTATTCTATGTACAGAATTGAACTCTTCTACAGTTTTATTATAATAGTATAGAAGTGGAAAAGCACGTAGTCTACATTATTATTCCTTTGCTTATTCTAATGGTGCCTCCTCAGTCCTCACGTTTGGTGAGCCGCGCCACGACACGACACGGTAGTGTGTCTCTGCCATTAGACTCGGACTGAGTCCACTGTGGTCCACCAGGGACCGCAAGGCGCACCGCAAATTATTACTTTGTGGTGTCATCTCTAGTACGTAGTACATTAAGCTCAATGTAAAACATAAAGAATTTATTTAAAATTGTTATAAAATAAAGAATAACCGCCTGTATGTCTAATGTCTAATCCCGAAAATTAATGGTAGACCAAAATGAAGTGTCTCGAAATCTTTCGTGTGTGTCGATTTTTTTCATAATTTAGTTTAGAAAGGTATGGGAAGTACCTACATACCTACCTACGTTTTTTTCTACCTTTGGGTAGGTTAGGTTTGTGTAGTAGTAGGTATATCAATTCATTTGAATAAAAACGACACGTTCACTTTATTTTTATAAACGACTAGCTGACCCGTGCCCACTTCGCTGGGTGACAGATAGTTTCACATCTGGTATTCCAATCTTAAAAATAAATTATAGCCTAGGACTAGGACCGAGCCAAGGACCGCCGAGGACTAATAGCTCCATAACAAAAAAAAATCATCAAAATCCATCCAGTAGTTTTTGCGTAAAAGCCGGACAACAGACAGACAGACAAAAAATTCAAAATGTTTATTTTTGGCTTGTGTTACTTGTATAAAGGCCCCTAGGAGAATTTTATTTTTTTAGTTTTTATTCTATGTACAGAATTGAACTCTTCTACAGTTTTATTATAATAGTATAGAAGTGGAAAAGCACGTAGTCTACATTATTATTCCTTTGCTTATTCTAATGGTGCCTCCTCAGTCCTCACGTTTGGTGAGCCACGGCGGCGCAAGCGTCCACCCAGAAACACAAAAGTGTGGAGAGTGTGGTTGTGATTTGGATAGGTAGGCTTGCGTATGCGTAGCGTAGCGTAGGCTTATCAAGGTTTGTTGTCGTGCCGGTCGAGTGTCAGTTTTTTTAGTGCAAATCAAAGGAAGTTTGCTGGTTGAAACTTCTTTTGATTTGCGCTCTGAGCAAGCGCTTACCTACCTACCGAAAAGTGCAGGCTTATTTCGTAAAAACTATGTTTAAATGGCTTTCAATGCAGTTTAGGTTCCTACCTAAATATATTCTATAATAGATACTATGAAATTGGTATTCTCATAAATTTTATAGACTTGTGACGTCATAATTTTATTTTTCAAGGGACCTATTACTAATTCTCCGTTGTTCGTATATTTGTCTGTCTGTCTACACAAGGCTGTAAGCTGTAACTCATGATCCGTGATAGCTTTCGTGACTGTGACCACAACCTTTTTTGAGGGCTGGATCCGCGCCTGCAAGTAACCTCGTGCCGTTTTGGCCGCTATGGAGTTACCCCGACTTTCAGTCCGAAAGTCGTGGGTTTGAATATTCAAAAAAGTATACGCGGATTAATATTAGCTCTAAACGGTAAAGAAAAACATTGTGAGGAAATCAGTTGATATTCTTATAAGCGTCGACGAGCTTGCAACCTGTCACGTATGGAATACTATTGTTATATTATTGTTACTTTAGACTATTAAGTTACCTTTTATATATTATATTATAGATATATATTTTTAAGTTGTTAAAAACTCTTCGCATGCTGTGGTACCCTATAATTGCGGGAGCTTTAACTTTTTGTATTACTTTTACACACTACACATTCACATTCAAGAGAATGTGAATGTGTAGTGTGTACACCTGTGTTGGGTATCCTTTTTAATAAATAAATAAATAAATAAATAAACTATTGGAAAATTTATACGTGTGCCAAATATAATGTTATGACGTACTTCTGACTACCTCTATCAGATATCTTTAAGAATCTGAGCGCCTGGAGTGGAGATGTGAGAATTAGAATATGTCTACCGTATTATTCCGTGCCGTAGGTAGGTAGATAGTTAGGTACTTGAGGATTAAAGTCATCCTATTTCACTATTTTTTTAGCTACGTTCTTCGGAAACTATGCAGCTTGTAATTAATTAAATCAAATCATAGGTAGGTATTATAATTATAAGTACTGGCAGCAGCACCAGTAGATACCTACATACATACCTACTACACGGTTCAATACAGAATTACTTTCTTGCATTAGTTGGTACCTAAGTACCTAGTACCTACCTTCTTGAACTCGTACTTAGGCGCGTTTCCGTATGCGGTGTTCATCGTTAGTTTATACCCTGAGGTGGACCAACCCAAACTTGCACTTCACGCAACACTTGCGCGGGCCAACCTTGCACCCTGCGCGTTCGATGATAAAGACCAGAATAACAACACTTTCTAATGCAACCGCAATCAGTAATAACCGGCTAAAATCCGCCTAGTGAAATGTGGAACTGTGCTTCCTCAAGGTGCACGCAAAGTTATCAGTAACCGCGCATTTTCACACACGTAAACGAAGCAGTAGGTACCTACTGCACAGTGTGCATTGGCAACAGATGTGTGTCTCGCTTTTTGTCGTACATTTTATCGGAGAAATTCACTTGGAAAATGGCTCTCGATCATTTTCAAGTTCAGTTACATAAGTGCGCGTGCGGAGAATTGGTGCGGAATAGCGGATGTTTGGTGGTGCTCGACGGCGAAGTGGCGCACGGTTATAAGCCCTCACCCGCTCCACCGCCCGTCAGTCGCCGCCGGACCACCCTCATACACGTCGATTTTAGTTTTTAGTGCTGTGTGTGAAATAATCAAAATGTGTACCGCTTTCCGGATATACCTCGTATCGGCCATCTGTGTCGCCATCGCCTCTGGCCATGTGCATGGACGGAGATCCCGCAGGATGGACACGGAGGAACTCGCTCAGAACGAGATCGACAGCGGCCGGGCTGAGGAAAGCTGGTGGCCTTCGGCAGAGTTTTCAATTTTACAAAAACTTTACGACGACTGCAGTTCACAAAAACACATGTCGATGTGCCTGAAGGGCAAGGCCTTGTCGGCGCTCACGAGGGCAGTGGAACAGGTGACACGAGTTCAAGTGTAGTGCTGTCATTTGTGCCAAGTGTGTTGAGGTGTTTATGTAATTTGTTTTGTGTTGTACAGGACAGCGTTCAGCTCACAGACGGCCTATCCCTGGTGAAGCAGGCTGACGCACCCGCAGCTGTTGCGGAGCCTCGCTTCTACCCAGGAACATCCACCGAAGAGAAAGTTGACACCATGCTGTTTAGCAAGTTCGAGCAGCTTATGAGCACACACACCATCTCTATGGACCTCGCTGAAGGAAGAGGCCGAGGTATCTTTTGCAAATATATATAAATAAAATACTGTTATTTTATGATAAGCTATTTTTAAAGGTATATTAATATTTGGCTATGTATTTTTACAGGTAAGAAGACCCTGCCATACCTCCTACTCGGTATTTTTACCACCATGAGCATCGTGGGAGGTATGGCTCTGAAGACGCTGGCAGCTATCGCCGGTAAAGCTCTCATCGCCAGTAAGGTGGCGCTGACCATTGCCGGTATCATTGCTTTGAAGAAACTGTTCAGTCACGATGGATCCACCGGAGAAACTACCTTCCAGGTTCATGCAGATGGACACCATAGGTAAGGACAATATTAATAAACAAAATAGTACCTACTGATTTTGCATGCCAACATTTTTGCTTACACACATTGAATGCTCATGAAATTTGCCATTTTATCATAGCAAGAGTTTTTGTTCTAATGTGCTTTCTATTTTAATTCTAGTCTTTAATTCGAAGGCGGAATCTATATGTGGTGAGGCCAGCGAAATCAGGCACGGTGGATCCCTACACTTACGCTGCTGAGACGACGCCATCGACTGCGTAGCTGGCACACGCGTTGCAGCAACCTTCCACCGACCGGGCTCCAGGCTTCAGCCAGCCGCTTGACCTCTGGCCTGTGTCTTTGCGGCCCAGCCTGACCCGCCACGCCTGCACCCAAACAACCTCAAACCAAAGTACTGTCCATGTGGGCATGCCGCATGGGCATCCTCCTCAGACGAATTGGTCGTCCACTTTCGTTCTCAAATCTATGTCAGTAAATTATTAAATGTAATTTATTTATTTGTGACTACGGTTGTATGTACGTTAAATGTAAATTAATTTACTAAAGTGATGTAAGAGTTAATAAAAAAAGTAACACTCAGTCTGGTTTCATTTTCAATATTTTCATTAATGTCATGAAAAACTGATGAAAATAACGATCGATGAATAGTGGATAATATAAGAAGATATTTGGTATTGTTAATATAGATTAATGTTGGTAGGTAGGTAAATATTATAAATATCAGAAATAAAATTATCAGAATTTAAAGAAAATCATCAGAAAACCTTACATTCGATAGTAACCTACCAGAACCTAATAAAAAATACCGCGTTCTTGTTTTTGTATCATACAAAAACAAGAACGCGAAAGTGTCAAAAAGTGACAATAGATGCTTACGAGTAATTGACATGATAATAATTAGGAAACAAATAATCTATCTAGTATGCAGCTAGGAAGTATTTCTATATAAAAACGTTGATTAGTGTATGATGTACATAGGTTGCATTGCATGGTATCAATTGCATTACATTTCCGACAATATTTATGTTATTAGACCACCTTTTCTAGGAGATTATTAATAAAATTTACAAACTTGTCCCGTTTACACTATTAAACGCCCATAAACGTGCAATTAGCCTATAAAGTCAGATTTGTGAATAATTAGGTATTTATGTGATGTGCGAATTGCGTGTATTTATTAAACAGACGTCGATTTAATTATTGCTAAGCCGCTTTCTTTATTCGCTCTAGTGGAGAAGAGTCCGAGAAATGCATCGAGATTTTCCGTTAATGTGAGTGCTACGGGTATGCACGTGGAAAGTAGAAAGTTCTGAACGATTCACTGCACATGCACAGGCACAGGCACGAATCATGTTAGAACATATCAACATATGTATTCCTGTGTGTATGTTTTCTACAAAGTAGGTAGGCAGACCGCTTGATTTGGTTCGTACTGCGAGGTCAAGAGATGATTTAAAAAATAATAAAAAACAATTATGAATAAACAAAATTATGAATAACAAAAATAAATCAGGATAAATTATTTATTAGATAGTACCTAAGTACCAGTTTTTGAGAAAACCAGTTAGTAAAAAGCTTCCAACTAGTCACGTAAGAAAATGCTGACTGCAAAGACATCTTCAAGGACCTGAGCGCCCAGTGATCTGGATCAGAGAGTAGGTATGGTACATATAAGTATCTACCAACCTAATATTTTTTTATTCCATTTTTGTTCGTACATAACTACTTAGGTACCTAGTTAGTTACTTTGTAATATTCATTCTGAATTTTCTGATTTGAAAAACGTAGTACATGAAGTTCTCGTACATCTATGGCATAGGCACCTACCAAATAATCAGCAGTTAAGCAAAGAGACTGAATAAACAAACAGGGCAAATCAAACTTTGTCCGTCAAAATGCATCAATCGAGTACTTCTACGAACGTAATTCTAATGAAACGTTAGATTGTGCTGGCTAACTATGCCAGCCAGTAGGTACTCAGCAGCCATTTTACAGGGCGGATAGTGGTATGGCGTTTGTTCGGCTGCGGAACTAGGAAGGTCAGCTCGTTGATTAGACGTGCGCCCGGTAAAGGCCGACCACATGCGCGTTTGTGAGGCCCGTTCCTGTTTATAATGCAGATATGTGTTTGCCCAATCGGTGCACGCTACGCTGGCTATATGGCATCGTTAATGCGGCTACGTCTCTTTGCATACGCAAATATAGGGCGGGCGGACCGACGCTGATTAAGCGGTGGGCCGCCGGTGACGTTGGCTTCATTTCTGCTCTAGGAATTGCGTGTCAGTTGATTAGTTTTGCGACGTACAAATAGCTGAATTACTGTTTAGGAAATGTTTGCGCGTGTATTATGTTTTTTTTTATTAATTCATAGTTTGATTCGCGTTTAACTTTTTGCACCTTTAAATACCTACCTATTTGTTACACTGCAAAAAGAGAAACAGTTTAAAAATGTATGCCGTAACGTCAGCTTAGTGGTGAGTTGTCATCACTAAGTCCCACACTGATGTCGCGAAGTAGAGTTGAACAAGCATCAACGCTTCTGATTCTTCTTTGTCTTTTTGCCATTATCCCACTTCATCAAGTCAAGTAGGATCAAGTATACCTATATACCTACTTCTGATTGCTGCTTAAACATGATCAGGTACTGATGAGGTTAGGCAAACGGCTTCGCTCACGTGGTTTTCGAAAAAAAGTAGGCTTTGGAATGCTTCCGTCAGTCAGTCGCTTCAATGTAATAATATTATACACCATGATAAATGAATGAATGAATAATTGACTTATCTAATGTTCCTAGATTTAGATTCATAATCTATTCAATCCCCATGGATAAACCACTACGCTTATACACATTGCGAGCTGAGGTCTCTAGAGGCTCGCCGTCGTCCATCCTGCTGATAATATCTCCTTACCATCGAGTCAGGTGTCCATCCACCTTTAATACTTGATGCCTGTCTGCGTCCAATTTACGTGTACTTAGGTCAAGGTTCTATTCGTAATAAATCGTAGGTAATAAGAAAGGTAGAATTGTTCTCTCTATATTATTATCATAATTTTAATCGCACCATATTAAAAGAAACAAAAGCAAATAACCTTCTGAAGATAGGTAGCAGAAGAGCATTTCCGAATTGTAGTTAGTCCCTCCATTACAATTAACCTATTTGAAACCGGTAAATATGGCTTTGCGATTTTCTACTAGCGGTGATGGGCTTGCAACCTGTAACGTATGGGATGCTACTGTAAAATGTGTGCCAAATGTTTGGACGTGCCTCGGGCTACCTCTTTCAAGGATCTTTGCTGTTGGTGATTGCAACCATAACATTTTTTATAACTAGGTAGGTACATGATAGTTTCTGTCGATAGTTTACTGGATTCAAATAGAAATTGATTGCAGGAAAATTTACGTTCTCGAGGGCAGGTTACCTGTTTTCCGATTGCCTTGAGTTACCCTAATAATGCAGGTCTCAGTAGGATCGTTCCCATTCCCGGTAGACACGAGATGGGGTTCTGTATTCTTAGTGAATTTGGTCTACTATCTATAATACAAAAATGAATCGCTGAATATGTTGCTAAGCGCAAATCTCGAGAGCAGCTGAACCGATTTCGCTAATTCTTTTTTTTTGTTGTATTCGTTATTATCAGGAAAAGGTTCTTATGGAAAAAAATGAATTTGACAGGAAAACGTCTGTCAAGACGGTGTTACGTTTTATTTTCGCCTATTTGTCTACTATGACTGCCTTTGAATGTCACTGCATAACTGATTTACCAATCTAAACCTGCTTAAACAGACCAGTACCTAGGCATTTGCTGAGTACCTAATTAGTAACCTAATTAGCCAGCGTATTGGACTATGCAGTTTGCTTTGGACAAAATATTCATTGGTTTCAGAATATTAATGGCACTTAGCCAACCCTGTCTTATTAATATTCTAAGATATCAATTGCATTGAATTCCTCAGTGATATCGCAGTAAATTATGTTTAGAAGCAGCTAGAGACAACAAATGTGTCTTCTCAACCGACGAATAAAGGAGATTCTCAATTCGACGTTTATTTTTTATGTTGCTTCTGTTTTTCTTGTTTTCATTTAGGCATGAGCTCGCATTTTTTTAGATGGTGATCCGATTTTGATTATTTTTTTCTGTTGTGTAGAGAATAGTCTAAAATTGGACATACCCATTTAAATTGTATTTAGGTATATAGAACTAATAGTTCTTCCATAAAATTTAAAAAGCTAATTATTGTTTCTCGACTTTTCGACTTGTCGAAACATTTATGTCGGTTTTCTTTGTACATACGACTATATTCAACGACATCAGTTTTTTTTTTAATTTTTACGTCACGTTACAATCATTTTTTTATACATGAGTGTCAAATGCAAACCTTTATAAAATAAAAACAATAATGAACAAGATGGTTCCCGTTTGAAACGCCGAAGCTCATATACTCGTAGCTACAGCAAAGTTACTTCACGGTCGAATGGTCAAAGTATCCGACATAAACCTATTTTGTTCTCTTCTTATATTGAATGTGCTCCCTTCTTCGCTTGCCGCTTTACCGTCCGTTGTCCGCTGGACAGGGCTGCTACGTTTCAAACAATTAATCGTTGTTTCCTATTAGATTTCACTAAATTACTGTGCTTGCTTATTTGAAACTTTTCGTGCATTCCGAGTCTGATTCCGAACAAAACAAGAATAAACATAATATATTTATTCTTGTTTTGTTCGTATTACGGTATCAAGCAGGTACCTAAGTAAAATATTACAAAATCGTCTTGATGTATTGGTAGCAATTAGGTGTAACTGAGACAGATAACATGCCACTTGGTATTAATTTGAACATTGTTCATTCATGAAATGAAATCAGTGAAGCGTACCTAAGTATCTAGATAGTCAATTAAAACCAAATTAATCTACTATACAACCGAGGTTGTCAAAACAGAGAATAGACAGAGATTGAGACGATAAGCGCATAAAGACATGCATTTCTAAATAAACGTATTGCCTCCTTGCTTAATAGACCAATTGAATTTTCAGATTCTGTTTTTTTATTATTCTTTATAAAAGTCAAATCATCAAAGAAGCAAAAAAAAATGCAATGAATATCTACATTTTTCGTAGCTAACTAAATTTACTTGCTCGTGAAAGATAAATCATTGCACGAGACGTGAACAACTTACGAGCTACGTACTAAGTATATGTACCTACCTACCTAAGTATTTCGCTCGACTATCGCAATTTCGCTTTCGTTCGTCTTATCTGTAACGTAAGTAGGTAATACAAGATTATCTTACTTTCTATGTACCTAATCGTACAACGAATACAAATAAAGTCTAACTGACCTTAGTTCGATGGTTGACGTTCAATATCTACATATATTACTTACTACCTTTCAAATATTTATTAATTTTAAGGATAAGAATCTAGGGTCCATTACTTTGAGTTATAGGTAGATAGGTACTAGTTATACCTAGTATACTTAAAGTCTTCCTATTATTATCGAGCTATATAGGTATGTATCGTGTAGAAAGCAGCCCTAACGTGCCAGCAACGTTATGTGAGGAAGTTTTGGTACGTGCCAAAGCCATTATTGGCGCGAGAAAAGTTCATCAATTTCATTTCTGGATCCGCACACGTCTCACCTACCGCGCACCGACCCCGTTCTGCTTCGATATTCCCCTTCTAATAAAATACAACCTGTATAACGTATACGCGATTGATTAGAAAAAAAAAACTTCCGGTTGGAAAAGAGCGAAATATTTTCCGTTCACCGCTTGCTTATGAAAATATATAAAAATAAAACGAAGGTACTTTCTCGTCGCATTGCGCGTTGTCAGTAACAAGCTTAGAGATACAAATTTCGTGTACCATCGTAATAGACAAAAATCTAATTTCAAATATTTTTATTTACAATTGGAAGCAAAAGTTATAATTGACTATGAGTAACTGCATTATTTCGAATATAATTCCTAGCTACAACTACATACTTTGGTACGTTGATACTTGTAACGTGTTTATAATTGTATAATGTGTTTATTGGAATCGAAGTAACGCGACTAAACTGGAAAAGTCAAACGGAGTGAAAGTAACGCACGCGTGTGGTCAATGTGTGCATACTGTGCATGCATCCAGCGCAGAGATGGGCACTTACCCGGTAAAAATAATTTTTACCCATTCATTCCTATTTATACCCATTTATACCGGGTAAAAATGATTACATCTTTTTTTTTTACTTTTTTGACACTTATCTAATTATGGATCACGATTTTCATATTTTCATTAGTTTAGATCTTTCGAAGATGTCTAGTGGGGGTAGTCAGAGGTACGTCCAAACATTATATTTGGTACATGCCCACATTTTGCAGTAGTTAGCATTCCAAACGTGACAGGTTGCAAGCCCATCGCCGCTTATAAGAATACTAACTGGTTAATACTAAGTAATTATGGTGTTTTCTTGTAATTTTTTAATTTGGATTATAATTATTCAGACTTTAGTAAATAAATAAGAGCGGTCGTTTTTAGGAATTTTAAGTTTAGCGTGGAGACAACAGAATCTCCACACATGTAATAAAATTAAACTTAATACAAATTCCATAAAATATTACCGAAATTATATCTTTTTTGATTATTCATATTATGCATGGTTGTGTAGATTGTTTGTCCTGCCACTTTGACGTGTAATCTATAAAAAACCGGCCAAGTGCGAGTCAGACTCACGCACGAAGGGTTCCGTACTATTATCAAAACGGCAAAAAATCACGTTTGTTGTACGGAAGTCCCACTTAAATATTTATTTTATGCTGTTTTTAGAGAAATACATCATCTGTGAAAATTTCAACAGTCTAGCTATCACGGTTCATGAGATACAGCCCTGTGACAGACAGACGGAGAGAAAGACGGACAGACAGACGGACAGACAGACAGACAGACGGACAGACAGACGGATAGACAGTCGGACAGACAGTCGGACAGACAGACGGACAGGCAGACGGACAGACAGACCTGCAGACGGACAGACAGACCTGCAGACAGACAGACGGACAGACAGACGGACGGACAGATGGGCGATGGGCTTGCAACCTGTCACGTTTGGAATGCTAACTACTGCAAAATGTGGGCATGTACCAAATATAATGTTTGGCCCTATAAATGTGCCTCTGACTACCCCCACTAGACATTTTCGAAAGATCTAAACTAATGAAAATATGAAAATCGTGATCCATAATTAGTTAAGTGTCAAAAAAGTAAAAAAAAGATGCAATCATTTTTACCCGATATAAATTGGGTATAAATAGGAATGAATGGGTAAGAATGACGTCATTTTTACCCGATATAAATTGGGTATAAACAGGAATTAATGGGTAAGAATGATTGGGTATAAATAGGAATGAATGGGTAAGAATGACGTCATTCTTACCCATTCATTCCTATTTATACCCAATTTTACGTCAGTCAAAGAGCATATAAGTCGTCAGAGTCTCAGAGTAAGCTTAGACAACCTGCGCCACAGTCTTTCCTAACCTAAAATTGTGTTTTAAAGTTGCGTATCCAATAGTGTTTGTTTTATTTACTCATTCATTTCTGTGCAAATAAGATGGATTAATTGATGATTTGAGAGTAAGAAGAAATAGAAAAGGTTGAATCTATTAGTGAGGCGTGTAAAATTTATCAAAATTCGTAAGAATTCGTTTGAAGACTTTCAAGATGAAGAGATGAATACAGATTCAAGATGATGCAGTAAATTATCAAGCGGGAGGAGCCAGCCAACAATTTCACTTGCATGCAAACAAGTTGGTTTAGCACTTTTTTAAGCAAAGGGCTCAATGGATAAAAATGCCTTGGACTGGAACATATGTGATTGCTGGTTTTTATTAATTGTGTGGCTTCAGACAAATGATAGGAGCTATATTGCACACATATTAGAATTCCAAAAATTGCAGATGGTATTGGACAACACTGCATAAACAAGACAGGATACAGTTCAATAAATTTACAGGTAAGGTTTCAGTACCTACTACGTAAGCTTTGGTACATAATTATAATTTATTCAAACATAGGTTTCCTACCATAAAATTAAAGTCATATATATTTTATTGTTCCAGGTTGTGTCAGGTGCTAATTTGGAGATCATGAATACCTTTTGTGGCATAAATGTGCAAGGCAGCTCACATGACTCAAGAATATAATAATGAATGTTGTTTGAAACAACAATAAAATTATTTGAGCAATCAGAATTGAATGACAGACTTTTATATTATTTTCTTGTACTTCCATGTTATACCTAAGCACATTAATTTTAAATAAAAAACATCAGGCTTATGACATTTTCTTTATTTGTACACATTGTTTGGATCCAACCATAGAATTTTTTTTATAGAATTCAGAACTGTGAGTAGTGTGAGTAAGTATATGAAAATATCATCCTTCGCTTGTGCTCTTCATATTTTCTGTGGCTTATCAAGCTTCGAGCATGTTCATTCTGGTCCTGCAAATAACAAATAGATTAATAATTAATATTTTAGGTAGTTTTAAAAACATAGTCAAAGTAAGTTAGTTTAACATAAGTTTAACTATTGAGATCATTTATATAACTCATTAAACCTGAAATAAGTGGTATACTTGTAACAAATATTTTAATTCGTAGGTACTAAGATAGATAGGTTAGGTAGGTACTTACTCAGTACTTAAAGAAAAACCTAGTTAAACTTACTTTTCGTGCACTTTCACGCACCATGCTTTGTTTTTTGTCCAGTTTGTATTTGTGTCCAATGATTTGATTTCAATTATTGGAGGATACTCTCTCAGAACTATGCGAAATAATTGCTGAAACAAACAATTATATTGTAAATGATACCTACGGTAGCATTCATTATACTTACCATAACAGTCAAGCTGTAAAAGTGATAGATGATAACATTATTTACCTTTTCTTAATAAAGCGAATGCGTTTTCAGTTCATTTTGAAATTTAATTAATTTTTATCAAAGTTTTCATAGTTGTTTGTTTACTTTTATACCATAGGCAACTGTCATTCAAAACGTTGTTTGTCACTGTCCATATGTCATCATAAAGCATTGAGTTCACTCACCGACTCACTCTTTTTACTTTTAAATCAAGTGTGTTGCCATATAATCCCGGTGCAAGGAATGTATTGTTAGTCCAACACTTCGCCGAGTTTATTAATAACTATTTTACTCTGAAGTTATTACAACTTTAGGCTGGTATTAACAAGTCTTGCTGTAACCTCAGATGATCTTTGGATTAGTAAATTTTTATTAATAGCACCGTATGCGCTTATATCAAATACTACGTGTTTAAGTTATTTTTAGATTACTTATTATAGATTAAACCTCAAAGTACCGATATTAATAAAATATAAATAATAACCGATTTAAATTGGGTATAAATAGGAATGAATGGGTAAGAATGACGTCATTTTTACCCGATATAAATTGGATATAAATAGGAATGAATGGGTAAGAATGGTTGGGTATAAATAGGAATTAATGGGTAAGAATGACGTCATTCAGACGGACAGACGGACAGGCGGACAGACGAACAGAAAGACAGACGGACAAACGGACAGACAGATGGGCGATGGGCTTGCAACCTGTCACGTTTGGAATGCTAACTACTGCAAAATATGGGCATGTACCAAATATAATGTTTGGACGTGCCTCTGACTACCCCCACTAGACATCTTCGAAAGATCTAAACTAATGAAAATATGAAAATCGTGATCCATAATTAGTTAAGTGTCAAAAAAGTAAAAAAAAAAGATGTAAGTAATCATTTTTACCCGGTATAAATGGGTATAAATAGGAATGAATGGGTAAAAATGATTTTTACCGGGTAAGTGCCCATCTCTGATCCAGCGCAATGGAATTATTGAAATCAAAGTGCATTTCCAATTATGGTTAGGAGCACTGGAATGTAGTGATTAGGTATGCACTCGATACATCCAACTCACTTGTGAATAATGTGCTGGGAAAAGTAAGATTTTATGTAGTGATTCGTCTACGTTTTTATTGTGCCTATCAACACGCATCATAACGATAACCCACAAAACGTGAAACGTGTTAATTAAATATGCACTTTTTATTATGACTCACTTTTGAATGGCTAAGAAAGTAAAGATTTTATGGGGCGATTTATCTATCTAGTGCGTCTTTCTTAACTTTCTTAGCTTGAATAGCTTTCTTAACTTGAATAGCATTTTAAAAAGAATTTTATTAAATTTCATTTCAAAATTTAGAATAGAATAAAATAAAATTGATCTTTATTGTATACCATAAAAAAACAAACATACCTACTCGTTGTGTAATAGAGTACCATTTTATCATTATTATATTACAAGAACTAGCTGTCCCGTGCCCGCTTCGCTGGGCGACAGACATTTCTAAATGTGATCAATTTGGATGGATATGGCTCGAATGGAGATAGGTATCCTCGGAATATAAGCAAGTTGTCCCGTTGCTGACTCCGTGAAGATGGTCATTCGTCGCCACGATTATATTGTCCCGCAACTCTTTTATCAGTAATCTTGACTTGTGCCTTTACCATTAGAGCGCAAACCCACCACGGCGCATGCTGTGCACGGGCACGCGACGCATTTTAGCTGCGTGAGTTAATTTGTAGGCCCACGTTGGTCTTCATTTCCACTGCTGCACACGCTATACGTGAATATTGACTCACAAATAAGTACAACTGTAGTGCAGCATAGTTTTGAATCGTTTTTTTTCATCATTTTGAAACATTTACGTGTACCGCGTAAATATCGTGCATAGCGTTAACAGCGTCGAGCTACGTGAGCACCATATTTGAGCGAGCCACGCGTGTACCATTGAAGTCAGTTCATGCGTAGCGTGTTCGTAGGTTGCAAAGGACAAAATTACATACATTATCTTCTATAGTAAAGCTTGACGCACGTGCGTCGCCTCTCCATGCGCCGGAGTGAATTTGCGCCTATACACTACACGCATGTTTGGAGGGCTGGAGAAACCACGTTACACTACAATGAATGAAGGGACATAGCGGATCACTGGGAAATGACACTACAAACGAACTGGCCAAGCTGGGGCTCGGAAACACAAACGGAATACCCCACCCAATTCCTGACCCTCCCCTGTTCCTGGATGCAGTGACAGACTTAGAGCAAAAACAACGAACGATGGGCACAGGCGACTGACTGCAGACAGTCAAGAGCAGCGATATCAACCACCTCACCGCGGCTGACACGCCGCCTGTTGAACTTATAAAAACCAGACCTAAGAACCATCGTAGGGACGCTCACAGGCACTGCCCCCTTAACAAACACTTATACAATATCGGAGTCACAGATAGCCCGCTCTGCAGGGGTTGCCTTACCAAAGAAGAATCAGCTGCTCGCGCATTCCAGGACTGCGTGGGCAGCTGATTCTTTGGGCGTAACAGCGCAATGTACACAATTACTCGGCAACCCGAGGACTCTTCTATAAGACTGTGAAGACCCCAGAAAGCTTCTGTGCTTCTAGGAGGAGCTAGGTAAGCTACAGATATAGCCGGCTTACTCCCTACGCACAACGGACCAACCGAGGGTCTAAATGCGGGAAAGGGAGTCCCAAATCCCCATACACATAATACACACATACGTACATGTTTGGAGGACTCGAGTTTCTTAACAGCATAATAGGAATATCGCGACAATTTTTATTTTGTTATACTCATCATAACTTCAGAACGAATCAACCGAATTGAATGATTCAAAAAGTGATTCACTCCTAAATATAATATTATAAATATAATAATATAATATACGCCTTAATTACTAATCAGTTTATTTGATTATGTACTAACATCATGATATAGATAGAATCACTTTTTGTTCCAAACCATGTTTTAATTAACAAATTTCAATAAAAAACGGTTATTATACCTGATGTATAATATTTAGACATACCATCTTGCAGACTTTCTTATGCGAATTGATAAGGACATTGAATATGTATCATATTTGTTTATGTACTATCAATAGTTTTTGTAGCGCACACGAAGAAAGCAAAATTAATGGCAATTTTTTACACCTTGCTTCAAACTATCGTCATTTTCATAAGGAGTTTATTACTTTTTCAAAATAAAAAATAGCCTATGTTACTCAGGGATAATGTAGCTTGGTGAAATCGGTTCAGTAATTTTTAGGGTTCCGTACCCAAAGGGTAAAATCGGAACCCTATTACTAAGACTTCGCTGTCCGTCTGTCTGTCCGTCTGTCCGTCTGTCCGTCTGTCCGTCTGTCCGTCTGTCTGTCTGTCACAGGGCTGTATCTCATGAACCATGATAGCTAGACAGTTGAAATTTTCACAGATTATGTATTTCTATTGCTGCTCGAACAACAAATACTAAAAACAGAATAAAATAAATATTTAAGGGGGGCTCCCATACAACAAACTTGATTTTTGCATTCCAGCGCCATCTAGTTTCATTTGATGTTACTACGTATTATAGGTACTTTTCGCGGTCTCATGCGACCGCTCGGGGTTTGAGAGGTAATATGAAAGAGGTTTGCGATTCCGCTGGCAGGTGGCGCTATTTTACCACTATCGGTAAAGTAAGTCGGTAAATAGGTGGTACTTCACATGATCGAATAAAAAGTTTGAAATTGAATTATTGAATTCATGTAGTTAGGTAAATAGGTACCTAGGTAGATATTATTAATTTCCAATTAATTTCGAGTTCGAATCCTGGCCGTGCATCAATGGATATTTCTGTTCGAAAAATGTACCTATATGCGCGTTACACGTGTTTATAACAGTGAAGGAAAACATCGTGAGGAAACCTGTTAGTATTCTTGAAAGCGGCGACGGGATTGCAACCTGTCACGTGTGGAATGCTAACTACGTAGTTAGGTAAATAGGTAGGTTACGAGATATTATGAATTATTTTTTATGTTTCTAGGGTTCCGTATCTAAAGGGTAAAAAACGGGACTACTAAGACACCGCTGTCCGTCTGTCTGTTACCAGGCTGTATCTCGTGAACCGTGATAGCTAGACAGTTGAAATTTTCACAGATGATGTATTTCTCTAAAATCAGCATAAAATAAATATTTAAGTGAGACTCCCGTACAAAAAACGTGATTTTTTTGCCGTTTTGATAATAGTACGGAACCCTTCGTGCGCGAGTCCGACTCGCACTTGGCCGGTTTTTTGAGTTTATCCATTACAAACATAAAAAATAAAAAACTAAAAATTAAAATTTTTCTCTTTATAATATTAGCATAGACTTTTTAAATCTGCCATATCTTCAAAAATATTCATTTAAATTACATGCTGTAAAGGGCAATATTATTCCATATTAAATGCGAAATGTATTTAAGGTACTTAATTAGATAAGGATTGATGCTGTATTGCTTAAAATTGCTTCGTAAATAAGCCATTATTTCTCGTAAAAAGTAAAGGATAGAAATTGATTATTGTGGGTTATCCCTAAGAGATAAATATATACCATCGCGGACTTTTTTGTAGACGTGTTTAAGGTGTACAATACTGTAGTACATTATTTTGATATATCTCGTGGGATTCAGCCAGCATTTGCAATGTTAGCGCAAAAAAATGTGTTTATTTACGACATCACATTAGAAACCTCTAAAATTATCAGTGTTTCTCTACTATATTATGCATGTATTATACAAATAAACCTTCCTCTTGAATCACTCTATTTATTAAAAAAAACCGCATCAAAATCAGCTGTGTAGTTTTAAAGATATAAGCAAACATACATACATACACAAATAAATATCTCAACTTTCACATTAATATTGTGACTTTCGACTTTCGTAACTTTAACAAAATTTAATTTGCATAAATTAATAGATTCTATAAATCATTCATCTAAAATAAGATATCAAGTCAGTCTAGCCTTGATAATGATCGACTGAGTGAAGCCGATTCAACTTATAACGGTGGTTCATTATCCGTTATTTTCCGCGTACATGCGCCTGCACATCTGTAATTTCATATCTAATCAGTGCAGTGGGCCACACGCTGCTGCACTTATGCAGTAGGTACTTGTTAATTTGCGTGCTTAACCATGAATAAAGTTTTTGTATGAGAAAGTGTTGTTTTTTTATAGACTAGTAGAAACTTTCGCGACTCCGTTCACGGGAAGTTATTTTTAAACTTACTTCAACCCTAACTTGGTTATATTTCGGAAATTCCTTACTTAGTGCTTCCCTACACCCTCAAATTTCAAGTTTCTAGGACCAGTAGTTTATGCAGTGCGTTGATAGATTAGTCCCAAAACGCGCAAAACGCGCCCTACAATGTACCTACTTACTGCCTTTAATTAACCAACCAGGAGCCATACCACAAGCTCCTAAAGTAATATAATACTTTCGTAGTAATATTGTTTTGAACTTGTATTACGGCCCCAAGAGTTAAGAATCTAAAAAAAATATATCAAATATGGTAGACAATATATCTATGGTGATGGAAAACAACATGAGGTAACGTTCGTATTCTTACGAGCGGCGATGGGCTTGCAAACTGTCACGTATGTAATGCTAACTACAGAAAAATGTAACATGTCAAAAGTAGTTTTGACTGTAACATATAAAATAATCAATTAGTATAGATTTTTGTATTTCGAGACTACAACTATTTGATGTGCTACGAAAAAGAGAAAGTCAGTGTAGCTACGGTTTTATGAGCTCTACGAAATACAATGTTGCTACGAAAACATTTCGTGGCTAAGCAGCAATACAAAACTAAGTTAATCAGAATATTTTATTGGTTCCAGTGAGGACCAATTAGTTTGACGGGGTGGTCAGGTGGTCATCGAATGCACAAGACCTCCCTGGGTGGATAACTAGCAGACCTTGACTGTCTCCTATGCACACACTTCAGTCCTTGCCACTTTGTAATAAGATCTATAATCGCATAGCGCATTGTCTTGCGCACGGGAAGCCACCCCAAGCTTCCAGTACAGCCGTCATTATGTGTCATTAGTTTTGCGACACTGACCAAATGACTGGTCTGCTATCAAATGACTCATTCGACGGAATCGTGATTATAAACGTTGGGAACTGGCAAGGTTTATTGGTGCTTAGTAATTGGAGATCAAATCACAATTTCCACGTGTCTGAAAATTGACTTTGCTTGGCCGTAGTAGGTTTGAATTCGAAGTCCAGTATACAAACATATTTTTCCGCAATATTATTTTCTTTGGTTTTATCAAAACAAGTTGTAAATGGCTGATTTGGTTCTCATTGTATTTATTGTTTGGAGGTAAAATAACAAGCGTTTCAGCTACATATAGACAAATTTTATTGCTGATTTAGCTTCGTACAATGTAACAGAGAAATTCACACCAGAAAATTATTGTCTAGTCTTTACAAACATACTCATTTTATTATTTAGGTACATACTTTCATTTGAGCGACTGAACTTTGTAAAGTTGGGAATTTTCAGATACTCAGTCTATCTCAATTTTCAGGTACTCATAAAATCATCAATTTTAGATTTTGACCGAAATGTATTTTTTTTATTATGTATGAATACCGATTTCTCCGGCATGGTTAGTCCGATCTTAATATATTTTTTTTCTATTATGTAAGGATTGACTCCCAAGATAGTACCTTTCAGGGTTCCGTTTTTACCCTTTGGTATACCCAATTACTAAGACTTTGCTGTCCGTCTGTCTGTCACAAGGCTGTCTCATGAACAGCTAGACAGTTGAAATTTTCACAGATGATGTATTTCTGTTGCCGCTATAACAACTAAAAACAAAATAAAATAAATATTTAAGATGGGGTCCCATACAACAAACGTGCCGTTTCTGCCGTTTTTTATAGATAATGGTCCGGAACCCTTTGTGCGCGAGTCCGACTCGCACTTAACCGGTTTTTTAAATTATTTTTACCTATAAGAAAAGCGAAATTCCAACTTTCTATTAGGTATAAAATGAATATCAATTGTGAAAAAAAATATTTCTTTGTCTGAAAGCTAAATGATTTTCTAAGCATACAGAATACAAAGTCTGCAGTAAGCTAAACAATAAAGTAAGCATCAATTTTAATTCCATAGAAGCAAAGTAATCTACGGCCGCGTTACTTATGTGATCAGCGAGCGGGCCGCCCTAATAAACCCATAAATTTCACTTAGCTAGATTAATGAGATGTTATTGGAAATTTGCCATTAGTTACAGTTAAAATATTACAAGCCCAGACCCATCGGAAAATAAGAGTTTTCCGAAGATGATGATAGTGAATAGTGCGAAGTAGGAACTGGACGCTTCTTGTCTTGTGTGTGTGATTTTGTAGAAAATAACACATAAAAAACATTTAGTAAAAACATTAGTAGTTAGCATTCCAAACGTGACAGCCGTTGTTTTTCATCTCATTTTTCGAACAAAAATATTCATGGATAAGGTCGTGATTTAAACGCACTACTTTCAGATTGAATGTTCATTCAGTTTAAGAAAAGTAAATTGGCAATGCAATGAAGTTTCAGTACTTTGAGATAACCAAAAACATACTTCAGCATTCGAGAGAAAAAAAATAGAACATAAAATCCATACAAATATCTATCTAATCAAAGCCTCCCTAAAAACAGTAGGCAATTACACGCACGGCTAACGAGAGCGGCCGGGTGGCGGCGGTGGGCAGCTGAATTCACACAGCCTTCCCTCTGAAGCACATCTGAAGGAAAACGCTTCATTCCCGCCGGAATATAATCGTCCGCTCGTAATTTATATTGTCTGCTGCAGAGGCGAGTCCCGCTGCACATTCATTTATTTTATGTGCCATTTACAATTGTCGGTCGATGGTCAAGGGTGGGCGAGGGTCGGGGGGAGTCGCCTTCGTATTATAAAACCGTGCGGTCATCTGCGCATTCGAAGGCATTCGTAATAGGAGCGGTCCACATGAACTGTGATGACCGGCGGTATGGGGCTGACTGATGGTACCTTTAAGATTAATGTTGTCCGCGTTAGATGGGATTTGGATTGTTTATTTACGATATGTTTAGATTAGATAAAGCTTTATATTACCTGTAACAAAGATAGTTTTAGGTTTTATTTGTTGATTCGCGGTGTTTAATTCCATGCGTTTGAGGATCGGAATAGTTGCAAGCTCTTGCCAATTCACAAGAATTATAAAACGAGGAACTACTGAAGGGAAATGTAGCAAACATGCTGCAGTAAAGTGGAAAATAAACTCATAAAAGAACTCTAATGAATTAAAAGTCAGTTTCATTCTTCTTTTGAATTTAATTGTCAGTCGTTGCATTTTTCGCATGAAAGTCCGAAGAACGGCGGAGGCTGAGTGGCTGTATTCTTTTGTTTTTTAATTATAACGCCACCGTGTTCGTGGGGTGGCCCCATGCCAAGTTCTGGTGGAGGTGGTTTCTTGTTAAGCAACGGGCGCTCGCCTCCTACGTGCCTCGGCCATTCATTTCGTAGAAACTTATAACCTGACCCGCGTACTTATGAGCGTCGCCAATAAATATAGCGATGACCGGAGGCGCGGTCCCTGTCGGTCGCACGGGCCGAGCGGCTGGCGGAGCGGGACGGCCGCCACGCGGGTGGCGAGGCATTGTTAGCTAAATATCTAGGTGGTCAGTCGGGCTCGGGGCCGCCATGCCAGCCACCCCGCCGGCCGAAGACGGGGGCGGGCGGCGGACGTGCGGGCCCGGCGCCGCCGATCTATTGAGCGCGTATTGCAGACGCGGTCACGCGCTGCAATATTGCAGAGCGAACGCAATATTGCCCTCGGTAACTCAATTTGATAAATTGTACAAAGTTCGCTCGCACCGCACTGCCATCAGCGCTATCGACGTATTGTCCCCTATCGGTATGTTTGGCATACGATCTATGTAATTCCAACATCCAAGGAGAAGGTTATTTTCGTGAATTATTTGCAGAATTTTTGCAATAGGAAAAGCTGGATGCAATTAGGTACATGAACATGCAAATAGTAGAAATATTTGTATTGCAAACTATTCGGAGCCGCAATAGTTACAAAATTGAATTCGAAACAGAACCGTTTGTTATTCAAGCAACAGGAAACAGCGTATGGAAATTAAATAACTACAAATAGCACAGCGGAAATCCAAGCGTGCCTGTGAAATACGAAATATGCACGCATATCCTCGCTGCACACCACAGAACTTTTATACGCAAACGCGACGAGATACAAAGTGTTGCTATTTTACTTTTCTAAAATTAGCAACATGCAAAAAGCTCGAAAAAAGCACAAATTAAGTCAAGTTTATTTTAAGAATGAAAACTGTTACTGAGCCATTAAAATTTTAAAAAAAATTTTTTAGCAGACTGACTTTTTTAAAAACTCGATAAGGTATTCGTAATTTAAACGATTTAGCCCTTCCTTATGTATTTAAATAGGTAAAGTGTAGACAATTTAGTCACTCAAAGTTTTATAAGGAGAGATAAGCAAAGAAAAACGTCCGTAACATAAAGTTTCGGCAGGTAATGTGGCATACAATAAATCGGAATAAAGGTGTGAACACGGTGAAGCGTGGGGCTGGCCGGCGAGGTAGGCCACGTGAGCCGAGCGGCCGCGTGCGGTCGCGGCTTCAGCGCCGAGAAAATGATTTATATTGTTTGTACGGCGGCGCGAACCCGGGCCTTCTCAAGCAATCCAGTCCACTGCAGATATGGTCGAGTATTATTATCGATCCGGCTCGGGCGGTCGGCATTTCCTACCGCTCATATTCGACCGCCGCCATCCCCCGCCCGACATATTTATTGAGGTCGCCACACATCGACGTAAAACCTACTATACTCGTAACAGGCTTTCTAGTGCACTAACCTTTCACGACAATTTTCGAATTTTCCGAGGGTCGCGTCGGCTTCCCCTCGGCCAATGACGGCGGGTTATGATATTATATCAAGTAATAACGGCCAATCCCCGCTCGTTATGATATTGTAGGCGGGCGGGCGCAGTGTGCACCGTGAGTTTCCTTGTAGGGCGGGCGGCTTATGATATTTGGTTATGATTATAATGGGGTCCGATATGAGTATGTGCGGTTTGTGTACCTTTGTTATGTAATGATGACTCAAAAAGTTTGTGTGAGGTGAATCATTTCCAATAGGGTGATTCTGCAAAAAATATTTTGTTATTATACTACTTTATTTTAACATAAGCTGATTAAAAAAAAATACACTATGACGAATGTGTCTCAGTGGCTTGTGAAATCGCGAATGAGCGAGTCTTATGATGACATTTCAGCGTTTTCTATCCAATATCACATTTTCCATTCGGATTGCGAGCGGCGAAACGTTTGATTTTATTTTCGTCAATTTTGCAGAATCGTGACCTGAAACTCGGATAAGGATTTGTTGCGCAACTTTCATCTTACACTTTGTCGAACCTACCAAATTTTGATTTACTACTGGGCGTTCTGTTTCTCGCAATTTAGTGGGTGTTGTAGGAAAATGGGCACCGGAAATCGGTGAAAGGTTTCCAATCTCAAGGTGATCTTTGGTAGGTGAAGTCGAGTTTTTATAGTTTAACTTTACAACACCCAAATTTTTCACGCTTAGGTTGTGTTGGGTGGAATATTTAAGTATTATTACGGTATGCAATAATAAGTTTCTTTTTCTACTTCCTTTTCTCTATCTGATTTCATTTGAACTGAAATAGTACAAGTACCTAAGTATAGGTATCTATTTAAGTTGAACGAGGTCACCGACTTTTTTCACGGTTGAACGATCTCATCGGTGTCTCCTAGAATAAACCAATAAACATACTCTAATTAACCTTTAACGTATTGAATTAAAGCGTCCTTGTACAGCAAATGCGTTGATAATAAAAGGATAATAAACAAGCGCCTTTGTAACAAACTATAACAGATCGGTAATTGCTTCCACGATACCTCCTCGCGTTATTACGCCTTTTACGACGCAGTATGGGGCGAATAAAACAATTTTACGAGGGGCCATGGGCGCATACATATCCATATACAGCCATCCATATGTGTATAATAGGTATAGGTATTCGTATATGTTCGCACGCACCAATTTATATACCGAAGTTTATATAATGACTAAGTATCTGTCAACTGAAATAAAGCATCTCTTATGTTTTTAATTCATATATTGCCGAAGAACTTTGAGGTCGAGTTGGGTGTGTAGGTATATTTTTCGATGTAAGTACAAGTACAAGAAAACTAAAGTAGGGTAGTTTCCTTTTATGAAAATTTACGAGCGAGATTGTTTTTCGGGCTCCAGTAGGAAAATGCAGAGATGTTCAAGATTGCGAAGTTTCTCAAAGTTATATTATTACATTGAGATAATTCAATATAGGAGTACGAAGTAGAATGCGTCCCTCGGTTGTGCACGGGTGGACACATGGCTCCGGTCACTCAAATAGATTGCGTCATACTAGTGCGCGCCTCCCGGTCTGGTCCCCGAGCGCAAAACAATTATACACAAAATGAATAAAGTATCAGCCGTCCTCCTCCACCCGCCACGACTCACTACACATGTCTTTGTAATCCACCGTACAAACGTAATGTAACATTTGTTGAGAGAAGATACAATTTTATACACATTTTTTGTATTTTTTTACTCTGGGGACACTTTTTCGACCCTCGTCCGAGCGGTCTCTTTGAAAAGTGGACATCGGAACGCGAGGGAAGGAGCCCCCGAGGACTCTGCTCCGAAATGCGTTGTAAACATTGCGACTACATTCAATTTCCCGTCATTTTTCAAACTGATAAATAATTCTGTCATCGAACGCTCGGACAGGGGTCGCTATGAAGTGATTGCCGATGGAAGGACGCCGACTTCGCCGTAAAAAATAGTGGCCGATGAGACTCGGCCTCTGGCTCTGCCGCTAGTGTGTGCGCGATAAATTTCTTTTTTATTATCAGATATCGAGGGACTCGGGAATCGAATAAAGCGCTCATATTTAATTCATAGGATACCGGCCATATAGCACTGGCCCGACTACGAGTATTTTATTTAAGATGTTGAAAGATTACGGACACTGGGTTCATACTCATTTCTGAACTATTATTTACCTTTTTCCTTTGATGTTCGCTTTCGGTAGTACCATCGTTAAATTTATTTTAAATTCTGAGTAGGAAATAGAAAAAAGCGATGAAATAAAATGTTATTTCTGATTGTTGTGGTTCCAACAAATCAAAATTTATGTTCCTACCACGAAATCATAAAAATCCATAGTTAAATAGGATAAACACTTCACTTTTGACTGATTAAACCGGGTCTGCTCATTCTCATTATGTAATGTTTATGTGCATGTACTCGTAGCAATACCAATCAAACGAGATTCATTTAAATTCTTGGATTTATTGCGCAGTGAGTGTCCAACAGACGCCCAGCGGCGCAGCGTCCGGCGTCCGAGGTCCGGCAGATGTGTTCAATACATTACAGCGTTCACGGCAAGAACAGGGATGGGGTCACTCGCAGTATTAAATAACTCTCCGACAGCTAAATGAGTAGGGGACGCGAATAACGTCCAAGCGGGACTATTCTCAACGCGTCTACAAAATATATGTTTGCCTTATGAAAATTTGTATTTGAAGTCAAGCTATGATGCATTTAACTGATATTTGTATATTGTACCTACCTATTAATGGCAAGTAAGTATGTTTTAGGTTTTACGATTCCGCGACCATAGCTATTGTATGTAACACTAGCAGTCCGCCCCGGCTCCGCACGGATGTAGTAATGATTTTATGGCATTTTTTTTACACCTTGGGTTACATTATTAAGAGATAAATATTTTTTTCTAGTAATTAATATAGCCTATGTTCATCAAGGATAATGTAGGATTCTAATGGTAAAAGATTTTTTCTAATCGGTGCAGTAGTTTCGAAGTATATTCAATACAAACAAACAAACAATCAAATCTTTCCTCTTTATAATATTAGTATAAACTAGTATATATATAAATGTTTCCCTAAATCATTAAAATTTAAAAATAAAAGTCATTATAAATATTATACTATGGTTGTTGGCATCTCAAGAACAATCTCTTGTAAAATCACTTGTCAAGTAAAGATCGGACATATTCGTATGTAGAATTGTGCTTTGAGAATAGTCCCGTTTGTTACTGCCCGTCGCGGTAAGGAACAATAAAGAAAATTACGATACCAACCTACGTAGGTATAGCAGCACGTTTATTAGTAACATGTACTTTATTGAGGTTATTCTTCAGTTTACGTCGCCATATTGTTTACAGTAAATTTTTTTATGATTTGTTGTTTATTTTGGATATTTCCATTATACACATAATTTTATACTTGTTATTCTATTGGATGTCACAAAAAAACCAGTCGACTCAATCACCGAGAGTTTCGTTCAGATACTGTATAAATTAATTTAAAGAAGTCAAATTAAACCTTACTTAAAAATAATACGGTTTTACTTATTGTATAATCAATCAAACTTGGTATTATTGTCGATCGTTACCAAAACTTTGTCAGGCTAATAAAACTCAAAGCCACTTATAAAACAATACAGTTACTTGATTTACTCGTAGCAAACCAAAGACAAACCAAACGCAAAAAAAACTATAACCATTTCCGAATAACACAAAGTTTAGCTGGAAGAAAATGCCAACTAGCACTTAGTTCGTCTATGTACATGTTATGTCTTGTGCAATAGAGAATTTATAGCTACCTATTTGAGCTACAAAGATTTTGAAAATGTATAAAATATAGCGAAAGCGCGCAACACGGCTGATAAGATCTCAGTTTATATTTTATTCATACATTGTATTGTTAGAATATCAATTGGCTCGCCCGCCGGTAGGTAAAGGGTACATTTCCAATCCGCACGGGATTCACTTAGATTTGAAGGAAAATAGATTTCGATTTCGAAAGCTGCGACAAAGCAATCCGATATATTTTTCAGACAGATATTGCAAGCGATTTCTTTTGAGCTTTGAAATATAAGGGAGGGATTTTAAAGAGATTCCGTGTATTTTCGTTTCTGCATTGAGCGCGTACTTTTATGGAAGTTAGTGAACTATAAAACTGTTTTGGTACGTACTTAGACGCAAGTTTGGACTTTTCCGCCTTGTGCTTAGAAGATGTGGAAACTTTTATGACTTTCGACGAGTGTCCGCATCATTTCTTTTCAAATGGTATGTAGTTTTTGTAGTTAGTAGATCTATTAAGTTCCATGTGTAGGATATACTCGGAAGGTACCCAGGTAGCACATACGTACATATAGGTACGTACACATGCACAATTGCACATAGGTACTTATGAGCCCGTAATGTTCAAATTGAGAAATTAATGTTTAAAATAACCAAACTATTCTCTTTTCAAATACAATTGTCAGCACGAACCACTATCATTGTACCGTCCAAATGTCAAAACTGACACTTATTGTATTGTATCAAAGTTAGTTTTGACCTTTCGATGATACGATGTCGATACGATAGTGATTTGTACTATGGTTTATGCATCAATGTGCAAATGGTTAAATCAAATTCTATTACGTATTTAAACTAAAATATAAAAAAACCCTCCAGACAGATCAGTAGGTAGTAGATGAATATACTAAAAGGTCATCGTCGTATACCGTAGACGGGCCATTTACCGTTTCCTGTTTTTAATTTTGGCAGGCAGACAACACAAGCAAAACGGTAAAGGGGAGAGCGACCCTTCTGGAACTGATTAATTTATTATGTTCTTTGTTTCTGTTTTGATTCGGTTACTAAGCTGTATCTACGAACTTAATGCAAACCTGTGATGTTCATTGTTGCAAAGAAAACTAATTCCGGAAGTGTGGTGTCTATGGAGTTATGCATAAAAAGCGGTTATATTTTTGTAGATCGGTAAATATATATTACTATTTACCTCCGTAGCTAGCTAATGCTACATTAAAGCTATAAAAGAAAGACATAAGTTATGTATCAAACCCGTAAAAGTATCACTCGTGCAATATAAAAGTTAACGGCACAAGAAAACGCGTTTTCCACAACATTAAAGATAACAACAATACGGGGGCGAGCAAGTGTAGAGCCTCCCGCGGGGTGGCGGGAGGGGGTCGAGAAAAATTCAATATTAATATGAAGGAGGTGCGAGGGAGAGGGTCTCTCAGTCTCGCTCGCGCGGCCAATGGCAAGCCTCGTCGACGCCGCGATATGATGAATTTATGGATGTAATAAAAGCGCGGTACGCGATTGGAGGAGCGCGGTCAGGGCGAGCTTATTTTCTTTATTTTCATATTTAGAATGTCGGTCTTAAGTCGCTTGCAGCAGCTTATGGATATCAGACGTTTCTTAACTGGACTTCTGAAGAATAAAGGGCTTCACACACAGCAGCTATAATGTAAAGATGTACATTATAGCACGATACATCTCATTACATCTTTCCATAGAAATCGTCAGGAGGCCACACACGACAGCTTTTTAGATGTAAAATATCTCTTAAGATATTTATCTTAATAAAGAGCGATATGAAAATATACATTTTTTCGATACATCTTTATGCATCTCAATACATTTCAGTATAATGGAATGAAGTGTGTGTGTGATACATTAAGAGAATTTAATGCTTTACATCTCGAGATGTAATGTACATTAATGTAAATTATAGCTGCCGTGTGTGAAGCCCTTAACACCAATTCTATCTTGTTAAATTAACTTGAAGATATTAAAATAAAAAAAAAGCATGAATACTTATAAACACACTTTAATAAATGACTCAACCTCCAAATCATAGAATCTCCCATGAAGTAGTTACCCAATACTTGGCATTCTATTCTCCCATAAACGATATGCCTTGATCTTAAAGAGATTAACACAGTGATGCGGCCAATGGAGAGCAAACATTTTGAGAACTGAAGTTTGTGTGGTGACTGTGAGCACTACAAAGGCAGTACCTAACAGGTTGATTGAAGCGAGAACGACGACCGCCGGCGGGTTTCTTTCTTGATTTCACTCGAGTGGCCGAAAACGACACTTGTATTTGCATGAGCCGGTCTAAGGAATTTCGAGAACAAGACTTGGTACTTCACAGAAAGACGTGACATGATTGGTTGACTGGCTTACTTGTTAGATAAGGAATGCAAGTGGACCTAGCATCTAGAGGCTACCTGATTTGTTTCTTGTTTTAACTCCTGTCCGAATACGACTAGATTTGCATGAGCTGGTCCATTTTAAAGAGGAAAGACTTGAGGCTTAGTTCGCTTGGTGGCATTGGAGATAAAGCTTTCTCCATGACAGGAGCCTTCCACACGTTCTATTTATTGACTTTAAATATCCTTTAGAAATCCTCGTAAACCACCTTAAGATCAAGTGTCAAGTCAAGAAACACATACATCTTCTCTCAACTTGTTTTTTGGAGTTACGAAAATGTACCAACATTTCCCTCCGTAAACCGTAGGTACTCGTTCTAAAATAACATAGAGAAGCAATCATTTTCCGTGATCGAGCCAGTAAGCCTACGTAAGGCGCTTATAGAACTAGTCGACGGAGAATTGATACCTTCAATATAATGCGTCTGATGGAAACCCGTACAAAGCCCGACCCTGACAGCAAAAACAACGCAGACAAAATAAATAAACAGGAGAGTGGGGTTGCCACAATTTCCGAGAATATTCTTCCGCATAACTGATTATGCTTATATCAAATGTAGGTAATGACCATGTGTGTGTTATAGAAATACTCGTATATGAATTCTACGCAACAGTGACTTCAATATCACATAGAAAATATATTTTTATTATTTCTACTATTTGTTAAATCCGCCATTGTATTTCAATGAAAATAATACAATGTCTCTTTAACAGATATATATACAATACATACATAATAGACCAATTACGTTATACAAACTAGATACTCAATAATATTGTTAAAAATTCGTTAAAATTTTTATTTTTTCCTTATATGCGTTATTTATTTAACTTCTCTACATTTGGTTAGGTTCATACCTAAAGTAACAGTTGTGTTGATCAAAGTAATACTTGTAATTTTATTCAAATAAATATCTTGGGAATAAATTAATTAATTACGGTTACTTTGGTACTTGTTGGTAATTAAATATTTTGATGACAGATGCAAAATAAATAAAACTAGGTATATAATCGCTTTGAGTTTTCAATTGTGTAGTGATGCAAATACATGCACAAAGAAATTACTAAATTTATCTGAATTGCAAAATTTATTAAACTATTGAACTGCTGAGATAAAATTTCCTAAGTTATACTACATATTATGGCCTACAAAAGGAGGTAAAGCTAGCAACACCGAAGGCGGCGAGTCAGCGACGCGGAAGTATTGGGGCTCTGCCGTTCAGTTTTGAAGTCCAATTATATCGCAGGTGGCGCCGCGGGGCCTGCCAGCGCCGGCGCTCGATCGGAAACCCTCAGATATTGGAAGCACTGCAATTGCCAATGATAGATTGCCAGAACTCTCTTGTTGTTTCGATCGTATTTATTTGAAACTAGCTATCTGCGGCTTCGCATCATACCTTTTATAGGTATCATATGTTGCAATCCACTTCGTCATCAACTAATATTATAAATCCGAAAGTTTGTGAAGTTTGAGCCTCAATCATGCCCAAACAACTAAACGGATTTGGACCAACTTGGCATATACAGCTTTTGTCTTGGAATAAAGAAAACTTTATATCCAGGTCATTCCAGGTACCACACGAGTGAAGCTGCGGGTGGAAGCTAGTTTCACTATACACCAAATTTAATCGAAAGCGGTTCAGACGTGATTTATTAACAAACAAATAAGTAATTATTCACATTTATATGCGTAATAACAAAATACAAATAAGATAAGGCTATTGAAAAAAAAATTAGACTAAATCCAGTTTTACTTCTACACTGACGTTTAGACGGCGGATCGTATTCATAAGAGCAACTTAAGAGTATGTAACATTTTATAAAATATCAAACCAAAAGACAACTATCGGTAACATTGGAAATATAAAAATATTTAAGCTATATAAGGTATAGCTTAAATATTTTCAAAAAAAAAAACAGTAGTTCAAGTCAGTAGTTAAACAAAAGTTCGAAAACAGTAGTTTTCGAACTTTGTAATCGGATAGGTCAAATTACTAAGTACTTTATCTATTGAAGACCTTAACTAACTTACCTACGAGACCATTATGAAAGTCGTCTTGTAAAACAACGACAAATCCGAAACCTTCTTTATATTTCACGTAGTTTCCCCAATCGATAACAGCTCCACCAAATTAATTTACCATTATCGTACCACTCCAATACAAGTTTTTCGTATAAATATTTATCTATAAAGCGCGCACTCCACCGGAACAGAGAGCTAGTGATGTGCATTGACCTTATCGTCCGCACAACATATTATCGATCTGAAATTAAACTAAATAGAATCATGACTGTAATCCCCCATCTAAACAGATCTCTAGGTGACGATGTTTAAAGGGGTTAGTCAGAGACACATCTAAACATTAAATTTGGCACATGCCCACATTTTGCAGTAGTTAGCATTCCACACTTCATTATCGATCTCTTGCTTCTAAATTGTGTAATGATCATATAGATATCATATATGATCATATACATAATATATATACACGATTGTCAAATTCATTTTCACTTAGTCAATATAAAAATTACCATAAGATGTCTCAAAAAAACATTTTTATAAATTCGATTCGTATTACGATTACGGTTTTGTATTAAAACTAGCAGTCCGCCCCGGCTCCGCACGGGAGTAACGTATTATAACGATTTTTTGGGTATTTTTTTACCCAGGTTACATTATCGAAGTTTTAATAGGGATCCCTAATAGTTAGACGTATGGTATTGTTGACTTATATGTAGATATTGATGTCCTCTTTTAAACTGTAGTACATCACTTTGCTTTATTGTCAATAATTTCCGCAGCATACGCGATATAAATATTTTTTTGGTTTTTTTTTCACACCTTGGGTTACATTATCGAAGTTTACATGCGGATCCCTAACGTTTTTGAAAATATTCTATAGCTTATGTTCATCAGGGATAATGTAGGATTCTAATGGTAAAAGAATTTTTCAAATCGGTCCAGTAGTTTCGAAGCCTATTCGATACAAACAAACAAACAAACAATCAAATCTTTCCTCTTTATAATATTATTAGTATAGATATAGATAATTAGTTTGCCTTAAACTACATAAAAAAGTAGGTACTCTCATTAACTTTTTAGTACTTTTAAGGCGCTCCCAGTCGACGATTGTTTTTGTTCGAAACGAAAAAAGAAATACTTCTGAACAAGCCACATCTCCTATTTTATAATGTATAGTATATGTGAATAAAGATGTACCCATCTTTAATCACTTCGATAAATAATCCTACCGACCGCTGCAATGACGACAAACACACGTCGGAGCGTGGTCCGCCTTAACTTTTCGAATAAATTAATGATATAAATTATGTATAATTACTTATCAAAAATCTATTCTCATAGAAATCTAGATCTACATATTACCTATCTTTAACAATAAATCACAAGTTGATTTTAATAGTAGGTATATAAAATATTTCGATCATAAATTCTAAAACGTATCATTTTGAAATAATATCTTTATCGTGAAAAGTTTCTGCTATTATGTTTTCAGCTTAATATAAATCTAGGTAGGAACCTGAATAATATACTTATAAAAATAGGAGATGTGGCTTGTTCAGAAGTATTTCTTTTTTCGTTTCGAAAAAGAGCAATCAGCGACTGGGAGCCTCTTAAGCTGAGCGTTTTAAGGTGAGTACCTATCAAGTTTCTGAAAACACTTCACTGACAAGTAACTACGTTGGATTACAAATAAAAGAAAACCGGCCAAGTGCGAGTCGGACTCGCGCACGAAGGGTTCCGTACCATTATCTATAAAAACGACAAAAAAATCATGTTTGTTGTATGGGAGCCCCCCTTAAATATTTATTATATTCTGTTTTTAGTATTTGTTGTTAGAGCAGCAACAGAAATACCTACATAATCTGTGAAAATTTCCACTGTCTAGCTATCACGGTTCATGAGATACAGCCCTGTGACAGTCAGACGGATGGACGGATGGACAGACAGACACACGGACAGCGAAGTCATAGTAATAGGGTTCCGATTTTACCCTTTGGGTACGGAACCCTAAAAAAGCGTTTAAACACAGTACTTACAACGTTTGCTCAGATTAAAAACGCATTATTATTTATGATTAAGCATAATAATATCGGTATTTGATCTGTTTAGGTACATTAAAAGAAGATTTTACTAAAACGCATGTTTAGTTATTATTAGCATTAGGGAAATTTTATTTTGTTGTGTATGCCATAATATACGAGTAAAATATGTCTACGGAAGGACAAATAATTGAATTGTATCGGTCCATTGTCGGAGTGAATGTGTCACCTCCCTAGCAAGTACTGCCGCACAAAAGGCGAAGTTTTCCCGCAGCACAGATTCCTTTTTCTTTGTTTGGTGTATTTATTGTAAATCTACTCATAGCAGCCTCCGCGAACGTTAGAAGTATTTCACATAACTTTTGGTTCAAGTACCTACCTGCCTGTTTGAACTCTATGTGCTCTCGATGTTCGGTTTTGTTTTTCTTTGTGTGATTTAATGGTGAAAGAGAATAAATGGTATTATGTTTTAATGAGAAATTATATGTTACGTTGTAGCATGATGTTTTACGGGTATTCCCCTAAACTTATTATAAAAATAGAGGTAGGCCTACGCCATAGTGACGACTACTAATATAAGTGATACATAATAAATAAGTAATTACACCCAAGTTAAACTAGTAAGTTAGTAGAAATAAAGGCTCATTTTATTTATTATAATGAGGTAAAATTTGTTTTTATTTATAATGGATAAACTAAAAAATTACTGGATATATTTTCAAAATTCTTTCATATATTAAAAGCTACATTATCAAGAAGTAACATGGGTTTTTGATCTTCATGAAAAATGCAATAATGTGACCTAACGTTTCAAAAAGTTGCATATATCTTCATAAGCCGTGAAAAGCCGGCATTTTATAAGTTCATTACAAAAGAGCACATTTACAATGCAGGCCTTGAGAGCGCGTCCAGTTAGTTAGTTCCCCAGTAACTCGGCGTGAATTAGTAGCGCTCCGTGGCTTCGGAGTCAGTGCATCCTCGTTAATATGATTTGCTCGCTTCGTAACTTGTAAACTACCTACCTCACATCAGAAACCTGATGTTGGACTCTCTGAAATTGAATTTAAACTTACATCTGTTAAATAAATAAATAAATATTGGTGGACATTATCACACAGCGCCATCTAGCCCTAAACTAAGCAAAGCTTGTACTATGGGAACAAGATAACTGATAGAATACATATAGCCTTTTTTTTGTAAATACATACATATGATACATAATAACACCCAGACGAACATCTATGTTCATCACACAAATATTTGCCACGATGGGGATCGAACCCACAACCTACAGCGCAGAAGGCAAAGCTACTATCAACTGAGCTATGAGGCCAGTCAAAATAAAAATCAATTGCTACAAATATAAAGACTATCCCTTGAACGGCAACCGATTTGGCAGTTTAATTTTGTTGTATTTGTAATTTTTAGGAACCTTTCTCTAAAAATTACAAATTGTTAGTTTTTTTTTAAATTAAGGTTTGGTAAGCTTGCCTAAAAAGTTAACATTTTACATGAAATCCAGGTATTAAGGTTACCTATGCGTTTTTCAGACTGAGCTTAAATTAAATCTAATCTCAACATTTTAGAGTGAATATTATTATAAATCCTATACAGCCCATTGTTTACACTGTTTTTATACCATTTTTTTGTTGTGTATTTTTGTTATGGTGAACAATAAAGATATATAATCTAATCTAATCTAATCTACAGCGAGTATAGGAAATACTTGAGTCGGTTTACGCTTACGTATAGTACTAGAATACGGTTCAAAGGTTATGCCGTCAAGTTTCGACCTGATACTTGAAAATGCTATAGACAACACTACCTACAACTGTCAGTGAGTTAGCAACCTGAGATGTTAAGGACTTGCCTGACCACAGGCAATCAAGCCAACCTAGTGACTGTCTATATCCGTTAAAGCCACTAAACGGTGGCATTTTCAACGAAACCTTGAACATAGTTAGTTCTCACGAAAAAAAAACACTTTGTTACTTTCACTACACTTCTTACCTTTTACAAATAAGTTTTTTGTCGATCAGGGTATGGAGGTACCTACTAATAATATAAAATAAGACCATTAAAAGAGTAAAATAAATAAAATCGGTTTTAAAAAGCAATAACATAGCATCCTGTTTAATAATAGAAGCGTTCCTATACAACATAACATAAAGGGCCATTAGAGTCCGATGCGGCTACGGGAAGTGCTACAGAAGACGTGTAGTGGGCAGGGGGAGTGGAGGTCCAGTCTTGAAGACACACAGGGGGGTACCCCCCACTCCAAGGCGCCGGACGACTTGGTTATTCTATCAAGCGTGGACGCACGCGTGTGTGTGAACACCAACAGCACACATACTCACGGCATTATACGGCCGGCCACCACTCCACTATGTCAATACAATACGCTCTCTTCGGCTGGACTTAGATTATTTAGAAAGCACTTGTAACGCTCATATAAGAAGCGAAGACGCAGTGACGTCACAATGGCCGGTACGTGTCGGCGAGGGCCGAGTCGGGATACACAGAAAAGATTACGATCCTAAAAAAACAGCTTCCACTAGAGAATATACTTAATATCCTTTCGAAGATTGACTTAGGTTGGCGGTGTAGTGGCGTTGTGTTTCACTCCATTATTGGTTTGAGTTACTGCTGTGACGAAGTTTTTCGGATTCAGATATTTTCTCTACTAAAGAACTGTGATATTTTCTCTCCCAAAGTTGGCTTAATCAAACAAAAACAATCAACAGATCGCTTCCTAGAATATTTCAAATTAGAAACAGTGCTAAAATACGATTTTCTGAAAGCTGTTTTTTTATCCAATTTCGCAATCTCAATAATACGGGTTCCTAATCTCATTAGGTACTCGTACTTTTTAAATATGTATTATGTATGCAGATCCTGTCAAATGCAATAAACATGACAAGGAAAAAGCATCAGAGTCATAACAACAGGGCGGCCACAGGCGTGAGAGACTACACCGCTGGACGCGGATTATCCTCTACGCGGCTACGGCGTAGCACTTTGTGCGGCTACGCGCGTAGTAATAGCACATGTGTAAAGACTCCGTCTACGAGGCTGAGAGCTTATATCATCGCGCTTGAACAACTTCGACGCTCAGATTCGATTTAAATAACCCTCAAACTATCTTAGTTACTCCAAAATTTAATGACCCTTTAAATTAATAAGTGTCAAAGTTTGCCGATCGCACGTCGGTGTGCGTTTATGAGGCTCTATAACTACGTCTGGGACGTATGTGTGCGCGAGGAGACATCGTCTCATGTGTGGGTACTTTCATAAATCTGTTGGGAGATATATGAGAGCGCAATTTCCGGTATCCGGCCATTAGCGCCGAGCTTTTATAAGCTTAAAGCTTAGGTTAAAGATTTTCTGGGTAGTTTAATGTGAATCTTGTAATAGGTACAATAAATTTTGTATAAAGTATGTGATTGCATATTAGGTGTCGATTCGGGAACTTTTAATGTGTGTAACTTGGCCTAATGTCTGTTTGTGGTGTCACCTTGTCGTGGATATACGTCGCGGGTTAATGTGAACGTTCGCTCGGGGAATCGGAATGTGCGTCAATGTGCACTTTTGTTTTATGTTTGAGACAAATGATAGGTGTACAAAGAAAAAATGAGCGGTGTAGATACGTGGGCGTGAGCGGGAGGCGTGCGCCGACGGGGAGGGAAGGCGGAGGCGACTTATTATTTTTATCGACCGTAAAAAGGTGCCGGACCTCGCGTGGACCCTTCCTTGGTTCCTCGGGGGAGATTCCAATTATTTACGGATATTTTGTTTTAAATCCCGAAAAATACAGGGCAATAAAATGTTTCGGTACTTATATAACATACGTTGGTTGTTAATTCGCCTAATTAATACTAATTAAAAATGCCATTCATTGTTTTACAATTCTAGTTAACATTTATTGTACGACTGTTGCATCACATTCATGTTCGTAAATATTTGATACAGATAATTAATAAAATTGTGGGCATTTGTTCCGCTTGTCCTTCGCTCACTGACGGGCTAATCACTGCAGCTGCAGTCCTCGCCCTCGGCTGTCACAAGCCACTCAATAATGCAAACGCTGCAAGTCCATTGTTGCAAACATTAAACAATCCACCCGAAAGCAAATTTACAGCTCCACAGATTCAAACTCGCGCAAGAAATCTTTTTACAATTAAAGCGACAATCTTCATAAATCAATTTCCCCCGAATTGAATGTCAATAAGTAGGGACGGTTGTTAAACGACGCGCCGTGAAATAAAACTTTCCGGAGGGCGGAAAGTTCCCAGTAAAAAGAATATTTACATTAATTCTCTTCATTATGTTTTGAAGAATAATCATGGGCACCGGCTCCCATTCTACTCTCTCGATTGAGTTTTTATTTGAATATTTTTTGTCGTCGTTCTTCCCCGAGTCCGTCTCTGCGCGACAAAAGGAAGTTTTTATTAGCATCTTAATGATTTTACGACGAGTCCCCGGTTACAACAGCCTTTATGTCGTCAGATTTTCTTAAGTATTTTTTTGTCGAGTTTTTTTTGCATCTTACATTATTAAAGTTTTCATTCTGGCGCTTAATGAAGCTCATTTCTTCTGTTCGTCCGGGCCTTGATTGCCTTTGTTTTGCATAAATGCAAGATTTCTATAGGTTTCTTTCTAGCGAATTGAGCAAGTTCGAAGACTTGAAATTTGTTCTCGGAAAAAGGCAATTAATTGTTTTTCTTCGGACACTTTTCCTCTTGTGTTTGTTAGTGATATTTTAGTCGTATTTATAGTTAGTAATGTTATTTATGTACCTACGTAGCTGTAAGCCTCAGTTTTCAGTTAAACCTACAGCATTTTATAAAAAATAATAGTAGCTTACAATAAAATAATAGATCCCGTGAGAGTCGGGCTCGCAATATCAGCGTTCCATACCAAATCATAAAAGAATTCTTACACAAATTTGACAATTTCTTATTCTTATTATTATTAACTAGCGACCCGCCCCGGCTTCGCACGGGTGCAAAGCTGATACCAAAATATATTACAGAATGTCTTTGTATACTCGTTAACAGCATTTAAAATTAAAAGAAAAAGTCGCGCTGATTTGAAATCTTAAAATTATCAGTAGTTCTCTAATATATTAAGCATGTTATTATACATATAAACCTTCCTCCTGAATCACTCTATCTATTAAAAAAAACCGCAATAAAATCCGTTGTGTAGTTTTAAAGATATAAGCAAACATACATACAGACATACAGACGCGGGAAGCGGAAAGCGACTTTGCTTTATACTATGTAGTGATACCTTTTGTTTGCATATAGTATTTTCATTGAAATAAGTTGTATTCTCTAACAAAAATTATTGACTATTTTGTAGAATTTATTTTTCTGTTCAGGTTCAGTTTACTATACTTAATTTATACCGTCCATTATGAGCTTTGAATTTTGGTAGAGCGTACCATTTTTTTTTCAAATACAAGAATGTTATGTTACTTTAATAGTCATTAAGAATCCTTAGGTTGTGGAGTCACACAAGTGAGTGACGTGTGCTTCATAAGGTGGACTACCTCGCGAAGGTGGCAAGCTCGTCTGCTGACGCGATCCGATTTGTCTCGTCGTGCACGGTAATTACATTCATCTCTGCTCCAGACTGATTTATGCTGCGCCTCGCTCGCCTTCGGCCTCTGTTCTGCCATTAACTACTTTTCCGGGTCTATCTTACGCACCACAAAATGATAATCGTCCGGAAAATCGACGCAGGCTGTATGTAATGTTATGAGAGGAAGGCCGGCCGTTTCTCTCGGGTCGCAATCGAGTCCGAGATCTTGCTTTCTTTTTAATTTCCCTGCGGCCTCCTAATGAGGTCCCTGCGGCGCGCCGGCTCGCCGTTATCTATGATATTCTTGAGGTTGATGCTTATTGTGCGTGTCACTGATGGCTTCCTTTTTTATTATCCTCTCGAACACGATTCTGAGGCCGCCCAAATGAGTTCTTCTCATTTGCTTCGCTCTCTTTATTTCTCTAGGCGGCAGTTTGTCTTGTGTCGCGACTTAACTTTCTTTTAATTTTAATGAAACGGCAACAGTTTTGTCTGGAGTTCTTTTTATTTAATTTTGTTCTTGAGATACATAGACCTCTGTGCACAATAACAGTATAAAAATACGATTTGCGCTCGTATTCGGAGCCATTACAGCAATAATACTGAAGGTTAAACAAACGTAGAGCGCTAACAAATCACGCGACTCCACCTCCACTTATCTATTAAAATGAGAGATTACAGTCAGCTCAAACAATGTTCGGTGCAATAAGACCGGTGTTATTTTCACTGGATTGTCTAATATTGTCACAATCTGTATGGAAGGGCAATTAGAGACGTGTCGCGCGTGGCAGGCGCGTGCCGAAGCTCTCGCCTCGCCCGGCGGCAGAGCGGCGCACGCGACGCGCCTCGTCCTACCCTCATTATGACAATGTTTATACTGTGCGCAGCTCGAGGTGACGCTCGGATAACGATATGTTTAAATAGAAATCCTTCTCATTTCATCACTGAATATTTATAAAGCAAAAAATCACATTTACTAAATGTATGATGCTATCTTTTTGCGAGCGGTACGTCCTACCCAGAGCGGCGCTCCATGAATTAATATACTAAATTGCAACTGAGAAATTTTGGTATTAAGGAAATCCCCTTCCAGGAATTTACTTCATTTAAATATCGCATTTTTCTTGAAGATTATACCTTACGACAGCCATAAAAGAAAACAGGAGTCCCGCCCCTCGATAAGCGACGAACTCGAGGAATTTTTGTTCCGCTCAAATCTCTCCTGACATAGGTATATTTTTGTGAGATCGCCTGGAGATTTTGATACCCGATTTTATTTAAATTCGTTTAGGCGGTGCGGGTGACTGCGCCCCCAGACATTTATCGCGAGGGCGTGATTGTATTTATAAGCAGAAAGAATTTTGCAACACCCAGCTGGAGCGCCATCTTCAAAATGTTGAGATACTTTGTACGATAAATCTTTTGAAAGTATCAGTGAAATAGGATCCCCTATAATCACCGCATGCATCCCCATATGATTCGATTTTATCGTGTTTTTTAGCTCATCCATCTTTGCGAACCGACATTCGATAATGTGACGGCTCAACTAACATCATTTTACTTTCGGTATTCGCTACAGATGGTGCGGTATAGTTTTTTAAATAAATTAGTAATAATATTATTTAAAACCTAGTAGGTACCTATGTTTATTTAAAAACCGGCCAAGTGCGAGTCGTACTCGCGCTCAAAGGGTTCCGTACCATTATCTATAAAAAACGGCAAAAAAACACGTTTGTTGTATGGGAGCCCCACTTAAATATTTATTTTATTCTGTTTTTTGTATATTTGTTGTTATAGCGGCAATAGAAATACATATTCTGTGAAAATTTCAACTGTCTAGCTATCACGGTTCATGAGATACAGCCCTGTGACAGACAGACGGACAGACGGACAGCGAAGTCTTAGTAATAGGGTCCCGTTTATACCCTTCGGGTACGGAACCCTAAAAAATCATATAAATTTATAAAAAATACATAAAAAAATTGAATGAAATTGATTCTCGGTTTTGATAAAACTATACCGATCGTTTGAGGAACTATAAAAGTACTTTATCAGGCGAAGCTCCTCCAATTTTTCCTATACCGACATTTGTGTTTCTCGAAAAGATTAGTGCCTTCTTGGAGTTTCGCACCATCATCATTCACTTAGTGCGACGTGTCATACCTCTTGGCTGCACCTCCTCGCACCCCGCTTCCCCGTTTCTCCGCCCCCTGTGCCCCTGCTGCACCTAGCGCCCTCCATAGCCACTGCACCGAGGTGATCAGTCTTCATTTGTTCCATTCCGACTCGATCATCCACTTGACCGCTTATGTAGCGACTCTATTCTAAGAACGATGGCTGCGATATTTTTGCTTGCGGTTCTGAGATAACTATGGTTATATGAGTGAAAAAAATATTACTGTAATCTCTCAACCGTTTTGCCCGTTTCATCTCGATGAATTTCGCCGCAAAATTTTCCTGTCCATTTGTTTCCATCGCACAAGATCTTCGTATGAGGCGAGTTTCGCGTTAATATATATTCCCGGAATACCGTGGCCATATATTACGCCGACCTCTACCGGACCGGACATAACAATCCTCGATTTGCTATAATATCGGTCTTATGTCCCTGTCTGAGCAGGCGGTCAGCGAGCAGGAGTGAGGGAGCTGGCGACGGTGGTGCCTGAAAACGCGGGGTGGTGTACGTGCCGCGTATAATAAGCATTTCATGCACGGGGTGCGGGCTGCGGCGGGTCGGGGCTACATATTCGTTGGTACCTATTTTCCGTAAGTCTTCTACCTAACCGGACCGTACATTATGAGCCGAGGGTCAGCCTGCGAGCTTTGCGCGCCGTCTCTGTCCCGCTCGCCGCTGAAACGCAGCCCAAGCATAATTTCCTGTGATATATCGTATACGCTCGGGTCGTCGTGATGGACCTCTATGAAAATCCTAGTACGCTCGTAGATACAGGGTGTAATGTATGCGGAGGAAATAGCATAACATTAGTTTACTTTATTACTATTGTATTAGAAGATTGGTTCTTCCGTAGGCAGTATAAAGTATGTTTAGCAATTTATACGAGGGAAATACATAAAATATGTAAAGGTATCACCGAAAGTGTGCGATATAAAAGGAGCGGTCGCTATAGCACGGAATTCATCTTCTATCTGTACGATTTATACACGAGGAGGCCGTAAAACGGAACAATAAAAACCCAAAACAGCAATAAATTTCAAGCAATAGAGGCAAAGGTTCGAGCGCCTTATCAATTCCCTCCACGCATGGGACTAGAATCGCACAATAAACTTATGACGTAACATATACAAAGGTATAGGATATGTATTTAACAAGTAGAGGGAAGGACTAGCTACTAGAATACAAGTATTTTATATAACTTAATCATACTATAATTAAATGCTCATCTTACAGTAAATCAGACGTTTAGTAGAGCCACTCCACGCTACAAAGTGCCTTCGAAAACTTGTGAGGCCCTGAAACTAAATATGGAAACAACCTCACCAACTTATTCAAACAAGACACGCTGTTTACAAGCAATCAACACTTAGTGGACAATTGCGAGAGGGTTTCAGGTAGGCAAAACAAACAGTGGACAAGTCCTCTGCCTCCACGAGGGGAGGGTCATCTTAAAGGACAAGGAAATGCGGTCGCCGCGGACATAGCAGCATTGTCTTTATGAATTAGTAATGCCTGCTAATTGAAAGAGAATTACGACGGTGACCATCGGACTAATCTCAAATTCAAAGCACTTAGTTCAATATAATATCGCCGCAGTGCCTTAGCCCCTAATCTATATTTAAGATTACGGAAATTCCAATTTAATGGGCAGGACTTGTGTATTGTGTGTATAGAGCTATTAATAATTCGTGAGTGCGGTCCGGCGCTCTTACAGCTCCGATTCATTATCGTTACGGTCTCGGCCCGACGGAGATCTACGATATAGCTCCCTGATTGACCCCGCATTAAAAATTACATACCTACAAACAGAGAAAACGGACGCTAATAACGGGCGGTGGATACTTTCTTTGTTTCAATTCGTTTCCGAGAATGATAAAACATTTACAAGCGTTTTGGATCGATCGAGGTTGCGGCGGGCATTCATAACGTGATTGTACGTTAGGAGCGTGCAGGTGGTAGTTAATGGCTCCTTTGATTCGTTAGGTTAATTCAGTCGGGGAGAAGCGGCGGCGTCGCCGCGGTCGCCGGAGGGTCGAATAAATATGTCCCAAAGAGTTAAGTGGGAGCGAAGTGCGGAGCAGAGACCGCAGCCGACGTTTGCTCTTCCACTCGTGTTGTTGCACCACTTATTACATACAAAGTTCTGTTAAAGTTTTCTCCGACACTCGAGCGAGTTTAATTTACTCGATAGTGTAAATAAAGCGGGCGGAGTGGGAAGTTGGTGGGTCCCGAGGCTGCGGTCCAGTGATAATAACGTGCCCCAAGTAGGACTTCCTTATTAATCGAGAACGACAAATTTTAACGACAGGAATTAATGAATCTCGTTACTCGGGTTAATCCCCCGCTCGTAAAGTGTGCTGGCAGGAGGTGCTGCCACACATCTACATTACGCATTCATTTGTCGTTATTCATGTTTCTTATGAACAGAGTGATTACATTTTGCGATTTGACTGGTAATACTAGGCAGATGATGATTTTCAGTAATAAATGACCAATAATTCCGATAAAATATATTTTTTATTTTTTCTCCAGCACACAAACACCTACTCTTAAGTATGTAAAAGAAGGGCCGAGCTTTATATTTTTAGGAGGTCAGAGAGTTCAAGAATCAAAATTGTCACATGCCGCACGATGAGGCGGCTCGAGATGAAACAAGTGCGGACGGCTATGACGAGGGCATCCAAGATATATTGTCCAGTTAACGACCATGTGCGAATGGAACTTTATTGTAATTGCCTTTTGTAAGATCTGAGCGGGTCATTACGGGCCGTCCTTACAGCGCCGACCTCCCGTTCGGCAAAACTTTCCTTGAGTGTTCATTTGTAGGCTGGGACTATTCCGACCACTTTGAGGTTTAGAATAAATATGTCCCGAACAAGTATCAAGAAATAAATTCTAGCCTGTATCTCTGTGTGTGGGTGAAACGTGTGTTAGAATTTAATTTGCAGCTATGTTATTGAATTCAATCAACGGCTGTAGGTGTGTGAGTGAGCCTATTCATCAGATGAAGAGGCGCGCGGCACATTAGGGGCTGAGGCCGCCTCAAAGCCAGAAGACTGATTATGTCTATCCGCAATTTCTCTCTGGCCCTATTCTCGCGAACGAAAACTAGCGAGTTTTACACCGCGCTATTAAGCGGTCGCTTTTACATTTGTCCTTATAATGGAAAATGTGCTACTAATTAATTTAGAGCGAAACTCATTTATGTCGAAATGCGTGTCTATTAAGCGATGATGGGATGAGCGCCTTTCGGGTGTACATGCGAATCTATTCAGTCGAGTCGTTTTAATTATTTTTCCTGTGTTGTTAGAGTTAGTGGGAATTATACGATGTCCAGTTACAAGCGTTCACCCCATTAAGTAGAGACGAGCTCATTCTCGGTAAGACTAATCAAATAACAGACTCCCCCTGGGGGAGGCCGCCCGCGGCCAGCGGTCATCTCCTATCGATTGTGGTGGAATTCGTGCACAGAATGCGATATTTCCCAGATATCGCCACACATTGTTAGATACAATCGCTGTACGAAATCCAGCTTGATTTTTTTATTTCTCTTTTTGTGGTTCAGCTGCATTATTAAATTCTTTTCTTTACTTTTCACCAATCTATATTGTGATTTTATCAAAATATCTCCTGGTGCGCTACTTCTCTAGTATATCCGTTCATGAATTTTGATGTGACCCAGTTTAGCTTGGACAAGACACCTAGCTCACGACAAATGTTTTTGTTTTATTTATTTGAAGGTTTACCTTTACGCAAGCTCTCCATTTCCAATAAAACATATTTGTTCTAAAGCAGTCTTGAACGTGGTAGGATAGATTACTGGGCCAAGGAATATAATTATATTGCGCCATATATTTTATAACTTTTTTAAAATAAGCAATTTTCCTAAGACGGAAAAGGCCGCTAACAATAAAGAAGAAGAGGTGTAGGTAGAATGTTTCCAACCACACCATTTAAGCAGTTGCAGAGTTATGAAGCAGAGCTTTCGATTTACGGACTTGAGAAGGACTTAGGAAAGGATCTTCCTATCAGTACATAGTACATATTGCAACAGTTCGGATCAAGGATAGAACATACACCACTTGTATAATCTCATCTTTATCCACAACAAAGAAAAGTTTGATTTAAGTTCAGGCGAGCACAATGCGGCAACGTAAGCGGGGCGGTAGCGTGGCGGCAGCGGGCAGCGACCGTTCCGCCATGTAATTCTAATGAGTATTAGTGTCCTCCGTCTAGTCCGTACGTTCCTGACGGCACGTATAGCTCCGTATTTTGGCGACGCTAATACGATTGTTTCAATGTGGGCTTAGAACGGATAGGTGCTTATGGTTAGATGTAAAGCAATAGACGAATTTGCTGGTGTGTTTTGAGAGCGTTCACTTCGTTGTGTCCATGCTAATGGACGTTCGATTGTCTAAGCGCTGGATTGAAGGCTTTATACTTTACAGCTCAAACACCGTTCGTTCAAACCCAAATTGATGTTCACTCTTGCGTTGGTAAAACAATGTAAAGGTTTAGGTTAAATAGAGTGCAATATACACATAGTTGTATGTAATTATTAGAATAAGTTTTAGTCGTTTTCGATTGGTTCTCATTTACAAATCAAGTTTATGGAAAAGATTATAACAGTTTTTCATGAAAAATTACTTCAACATGCAAGAGATTAAAGAAATCGAAACTAGGCAACATACAGAATTTCAATTCAATAAAATAGTTAACACGATACCGATAGTAAGCGACTGACGCCGATCGCGCCTCCAGTGGACTGTGAAAATGATTTTGATTTGACCCTTTGAAGGGCGGCTCTACCGCAAAATTACATTTCCATATGTGCCCATGTTTCTGTTTGACACCCCGTAATGTACGAATATAGCCAGTAATTGAAAGGAGTAGATTCAATTAGTATTAGTATGAGATGAATAGCATAGGCCACTAAAGAGGCTTTTATATACATGTACGTACGATCACGAATATAGTCGCTTTACAAAATGTAAATGCTCTTAGGTAAGTTTTATTAGAATGTAGCCACTATCTAGAATTAAACGAAATTATAATACCAAATCTTGAAAATATAAGTAATGCGCTAATTACGACTACGAGATCTTTACGTACTTGTACTAAGATGATCATAAGTAAAATTGAGTATTTACAAATAGGTAATCATATAACCTAACAATTAATAAGTCAATATTTTATGTGTGTTATTTAATAGGTCAAATATAAACGTAATAAAACTTTTTATAAAGTTCATCACGTTAAAAATCAGGAATTCCCCATTGAAACGGCCTCCCCGTGTGTTGGGCGCCAAAGCGTGGCTCTTTATCTGCAAATGTGGCGCTCGTGGTAGATAATTTTATTCTGAGTGTATCTCTCCTTACTGCTGATATATTCAACGGAATATTCCCATATGTGCGTAATTCTGCGGAATGGCAAAAAAGGTCTGTTTGAGGGGTGAAATATGTAAATTTATTGTCTTGGGCCGCCCCAGTGGAGCGCCCCCGTCATACGCCGACACGGAGGATAAAGGAAATGTTAATGCTTGCCAATTTATGTGCTTTTCTATGATTTTGCTGAATCGAGACAGACGTCTTTCCCTTAATGGTATCGGGTTCGGCTCCGAGCATAATTCTTTGTTGATGAGTTTTCAAATTTCGATTCAATTATTAATATCTCTTATTTTATTAAAATTATATTTGTCTCATTATAAAAAAATCTTTATGTTTTATTTTTTTACGGAAAACAGAATATATTCGTAAATAAAACACGTGTGACCTTGCATTATTTGTTGCTTATTTTCCCCAAATTCTAATTAGTTCAAGATCAATGGTACTTTCTATACCTACCGGAGGCCCCGGGTACCTTAACCTTTCATTATTAAATACCGAATAAAATATTATTCTTATAAGCGGCGATGGGCTTGCAACCTGTCACGTATGGAATGCATACTGCAAAATGTGGGTATGTGCCAAATATAATGTTTGGCCGTGCCTCTGACTACCTCAACTAGACACTTTCAAAGGATCTAAGCGTCTGGAGATCTGAGAAAATGTCTACCGTACTTGGGGATTACAGTCGTGATCCTACTTTTTTTATTTTGTTTTTTTTTAATGTTATTGTTTTTTTGTGTGTTTTTGTAACTTTTTTGTCACTTTAACAAACAGTTCGACAGAAAGTGTTCGTAGTATCTACTATACTGAACATAGATTTTAAATTTTATCTTTCTACTTAGATTAGTAATAGTACTAATCTAAGCAAGAGTTAGAGTACCTAGGTAGGAGTTTCATGATTTAAGCGTATCCATTTCCCATCAAAAAATTAGCTAATTGTCTACATAAGTAAGTTGAAAATAAAGAATCGGTTTGAGTTGATAGGAAGGTAGTTATCTATAGCTTTAGGCAAGTCTAGTACCTAATTACCCAGTAATACCTACCTACCTACAATAGATCGGAGCCTTTTCAACACGATTCTAACACATGATCGATTTTGTTTATTTCATTTGACTTAATATAAATGTAATAAGAAACAACGGATTAGGTACGTAATACTCACTTTATAGTTTATCTCAGTATGTCATTGGTAAATTAAATCTCTATTTCGATTAAGAACATGTGGACAATTTCAAAAACAAATTCGTTTATTATACACAGAATAATAAATCTTCACGCTGATTAACCCGAGTTATAACATTACTGACAAACACCCAATCATATTCCCCCAACGATGCGCTGCGCTGACTAATTCTCAAAGGCCAAATGTGACATAATACCGGCATAATTCAATGTTTTGCTCACCATATTGTATTTTTATTTATGAGTTATGTTCTGTTGAGCGTTATCCCTCTCTGTCTGTGTGTATCGGGTGGACTATTGGCATCCCTGTCGGCGGCAGGCGAGGGTGTTTCATCGGCATGGCAGTGTGAACGGATGGTTAAATAGTACGAGTTAACTTACACCGCATCCGCTACGCGTCATTTGGGGCTGCTACGGACGGCATTATGCATGACCGTTATGAATTTTCAACAAAAATTACGATCGAACACTATGTTTTATAGAATAAAAGTGCCAATGAAAGCTACACTGTATGGAATACTTCTAAAGTAGAAATCGAGAGGGCTTACAAAGGTTTGCGAGATAGTTTTGTGAGAAGACAAATTTGGTAATCGGTATCTATAGGAACATTTTCGTATAAGCGGGATTGGTCGAGTCAAATCGGCAATGCGATAATACGACATAGAACGTAAGAGGCTGGTAATGAAAAACATGGTCAAATGAAATATTAATTAATTTTATTAGATCTATACAGAGTTAAATAAAAAACATTCCTACTCAATGTCTGCTACTCATCATAAAATATTACATATTTATTACCTGGAAGCAAAGCTGTGTTTAAAAAAAAGATTCTTGCGGAATGTGAATGGAAAAGTGAAAGCGATTTCGTTATATAAACCGTATTGTCCGAGATGATGTTTCATTTTGTTTCAAGTTTTTTAATGATTGAAAACTACATACAGCATAAAACCATCCCCACAGATACCAGCTCCGCTCCAAAAGGTCCCACGTACCGACAAACCAGTGCGGAGTAGCATCGTTCTACCTCCAAAGTATTTTAAAACATTTTTCAGATGTGCGCTCATTTCATTTAGGAGGGGTCGGTCTGTCGATATTTAAATTTTTAAACGTCGCCCAGACAGAGGGTCATGGAAACGCAGCCAACGCAATTTGTTTTTACAAATTCGACAGACTTGTAACTAGCTATTATTGATTGTATAACTGATTGTTACATTGTTATTTCAATAAATAAATACTACTATTACTATTTTCATTTAGATTTACTATTACTAGTTTTATTTAAACAGTTCAGCTTATTATCACTTATAAAATAATAAATAAAAAAATGTAAAGAAGAATTTTTTTAAAGAGGTCTTAGAAACTTTTAGTTATATTTTATATGGTGTATTTTGTATTTTGATTAATATTCTATTAAGTAGTAGCTTGTGGACGCTTCTGACTGATCTGGTTCAGTTACGTTCAACTGTTTCTTTGTAAATATTGTGTAATTCGAGTATACTTATATTAGAGGTAAGTAACTACTTATTATCTTTTATTTACTCTAAAGTATAGCTAAATGACCAATTTGTTTAATGTGTTGATTGAATAGTCGATACATAATGTGGTTGCATAAAAAGTGGCAGATGATACAAACAAGTGAATAGTCTGTCAGTGTGGCCACATGTCAACGATAAAATTAATAAATCTGACGAATAATTCGTTAAGAGACGCGTGCGCTCAGCGGGGTTTCTCTATGACACTTTACTATAATGGTGTAGATACTTGGGGTTGAATTACGGTATAAAAAGTAAATTACTATTAAAATCTATGACACAATCAAGATATTACCTACTTAGCCATAGTCTTCCATTGTCTTTGTTGTAGTAGAGATTCTGAATAATTGTGAATATTGTCTTGTGAATACTGATTCTGAATAATATTGTCTTGTAGTTTATAAAAAAAAAAATTAAAAATAGGTACCTAGGTCCCTTCAATTTAACGGCTTGAATCATCTAGTTATTTTATGCTAATCACATCACACTCTCGAATGACCTGCCTGATTAGGGAGGACATCGCACTGTCGCATCCCAGTATAGGGGTGTAAATGCAAATTGTGGCTTTACCGTTATGCCGATTGCTATCTGCCAGCGTTAGGATTTACTGCCTCATGATTTATACCCCGCTGCGCGATATTAGCCGCATCCGCGTGAGATTTTGTTTTGTACGATATTATCTTCGCCATATTGCGGACTTTGCTGGCTTTCAGATAGCCGTGGCGTTCGACAGATAATAATCTTGAAATTGAGCATGCAAACAAAGATAGAGTGTGATGTGAATTATTAAAAAACTGTAGTGAGGTTCCGAAGGATTCAACCCGTATTACCCAAAGGGGGAAAAGGTCATGTCAAGTTTATCGTAGAGTATCTACTATAAAGAATTTTGTTTCGGGAGATGAGCTAGAAAACCCTTCTCACCTGCGATCGTCCCGAACTGAGTTCATGCATCCAACAAATATCAACAATGTTTTCGCATAAATAAATAATTAAGGAAGTTGGTAAATAAGCGTGCGGCCTCATTTATTATTCTTTATAAGGAAACAAAGGCGAGGGTTAGCCGTAATAAGGCTCCGCCACCTCGCCGGCTTATCTTTATTGCCTCCAACCCACGTAGAATAATAAATCGTTTTCATCAAAAACAAATACTCGACAGTTTTTGTCGGAGTCGAGCGAGCGGGCGGGAGGGTGGCAATTTTCCACCCCCATAATACAATATTTTCCGACATTTTCCACGGGAATACAGCTTCGAATCGCTCGCTCGCAACCGGCAGGTTCCTTTAATGTGTATTTTTCGTCCAATCAGAGAACGGCGAGAGTCTCGATATTACCTCAACTGTCACATATAAAGTGGAAAATATGGTCGTGCGATGTGGGGGGCTTGCGGGTGGGCGAGGGTGGCGGGAGGGGGGAGGGGGCGCGCGCGCTTGGCAGTCGGCGCGCGTACGCGACGCTCCGGCGCGCCGGAAGAAACGCTCCGAACAGGTTTATAGCTTTTCTTTCAGCTCCACTCAGGTACGGGCCGTATCATAACAGGGAATAGCGGCGCGTGATGTGAACCCGTGATAAAATAAACGTCGAGATAGGCTTATGTATTGTACTGTTTATCTTAATAATGGCCGCCGCGAGATTTTCTCCCAAGAAAGTTTCGATTTAACTTTTTGTGCTGTTTCCTTTCCACTTTTGACTTTGGTAGGGGTGATACCAAGTTTTTCAAGTACAATAATTATTACTGTTTATTCACTAGGTACCTACACCTACCTAAGTCTTTGACCTAAATCATTTCCAAGCAGTAGTTTACTTTCTACTTGTCTCCGTCATATACCCACAAGTATAAAGCAATCATAACTTGTTGACAATTGGCGTAGATAAATCTTGAATCTCTGTGGGAGGAGCTTCGCGACTGCGGGAAGCGCCCGCGGCGGATACAAATCGCGATTCATTTCTCATCGCAACTTTTTGCAGCTTCTTATCTGTTACACTTCACTTTTCATCATCCGAAGGGATTTATGTAATGCCTAGTCATTTCTCGGCGTCGAGACGCGGCTTATCGGCGGAGCGAGAACTCTCTTGATTGATGAGCGCGCAAAAATAAATGTTCAGTTAAATTATTCGATAAGTTGAAAACGGAAGTTAAACGGGAATTATCTTTGTCTTGCCCCCGAAGATTTCACGGTTGTAACTGTTATGCGGCGGGTGATTGATCGATTGCAGCTCTACCCCGTGCTCGGCTTGGGATGATTTATTGAGACTAATCTTCGGACATGTTTTAGCTAATCGTTGGAATATTTAAGTAAGTATTTAAAAATATTTACAGGTACGAGTAAGTACTGGATTAACAAGAATGCAAAAAGATGATGAGATATCCTTATTTTTGAATGACAGAAGAGCTGTGAGCTGTGAATTGTTACTTTATGATTTTTTAAAGCGAATGAATAATATGAGGTACAATTTGTGAATAAATTTACCATGAAGAAGAAACTTGCCGACGACAGTAAATTACGCATAAAAGCTAATGCCATAATTGAGGGCAATCAGCTCCCCTCCCTATGATTTATTACTAGACCTACGTCCTCGTAGCACTGCTACGGCGTAGAGAATTAGACTGTCCATGGAAATAAATGAATGCTATGTGTAAATTTTGACATTTTGTAAATACCTATACAGTAGTGTAGTATCTACACTACAACAATGATTACAGTTGAGAATAAATTTAACGAATTTCAGCCAGTTACTAGCTATTTAGAAACCCGTAGCCAGTGTAGGTGAACACTGAGACGGTAATTGTCGAAACTGTGTTCCGGATTCTTAAATTGCATGCGGGAGTACAGTTGGTCCACTTAAAAAGAGCAATGCGGCTAATCTCGAGCGACACATGTACAAACAAAGTTTAATTGTGAGCCGCGCCCGCTCGGGCCCCTGGCTCGGCAAAACCGATTACAGTCTTAGCGCGCTCACCTTCGATTCCTGCACTCCCACCCACACATATTCAATTCCAATCAATCCGCCGCACATATTTATATGTAGAAGTCGAGCGCATGTTTTTATTGCGGCCTGCATCGAATGACGGCCGCAAACATTGCATCCGCCTCTCTCCGCTCGTCGGAAAAAACCTTTTATTTTTAATTTCGATTTTGATTTTTTCCGAGCGCACCGTGTCGTTCCACTTTTATTTTGTTTCATTTCATAGCGCGGGGTGGGTGCGCGACAGATCGGAATTTCAGATATGTACAATTTAAAATCGTGTAAGTACGGTCAGCGTGCGGGGGCCGAGGGCGGGCGGAGGCCCTCTCCCGCTAGACTGACGCCTGTCGGTTTGTTTTCTTTGCTTTTTTGCGAATTCTATTTTCATTTGATTGCATTTGAATTTCCGCCGCCAATATCCGCTAACTAAACACGATTAATGCGGAGCGTAGATGGACAGGCGGGCGGGAGCGCCGGCGAGCGGGCGGCGGCCTCCGTGACGCGAACGTCGGGGTTTTGTCGTTTTATATTAGAAACCGGCTAATTTATTGCAAACTGCGCACAGGGAATCCTCTTACAGCATCGAAGCAAGTCGATATTACTTACATTATTTACACAGACCGATTTAGAATATTAATGGAACAAAGAAACAACACTTCAATACTTCGGCGTGGGAGGGGTTGGAAGGCTCTTCGAAGACTCGATCTTCGGATTGTATTTATGCCAACCATCATTTACAAAAGCTAGAAAGTTTTAACGGTATCATCGATAATTATGGCCTAGGGCAAAATAAGATTAAAATTGTTTATGATTTGTATTGAAACTAGTGGAAATCCCCACATCTTTGTCTCGTGAAGTTATTTTTAAACAAACTTCAACCTCCTGCTGCACTCTTTTATAGAGGTTGAGTTTCGAGGATTCCTTTCTTAGTGTACATCATAAAAGGAAGATACCCTCTAAATTTCATTCTTCTAGGACTTACAGTCAGTCAATAAGTCAGCATCGTTTTATGTATTCAGATAAACCTTGATATTAAACTGTATGATACATATTTATAAGCTCGATCCTTCACCACCACAAAGCAGAATTTAATGCAGAAACAAGGTCCAGAGCGGATCGAAGGCGATCCGTTATTGGAGAACTTCTCCGCAACACGGTCCTTGATTAAAAGTATGCAAATTTTATTACATCCTGCTGGGTCCTGGCCCCTCTCCTATTGCGATCAAATAAATTTCTATAATGTAAATAATTGTCGTCAATCTCTACGCTGTAGGTGTTAGAATTTAAATATTTTATGTGTGAATAATAATGAAGATCAAATGATGATGGTCAATTTATGATTACACCAGTGCCAGTGGCTTCTTAAGTGCTTTGACTTCAAATGTATCATAGAAACAATACAATTAAAAAAAACTACAGAACTCAATACTAGGTACTAGTATCAGTTAGTCAGTATCACTACTACCTTAAAGTACATAAACTCATCCGCATTGGCAATACATAATTCACAGCAACGTGTACGGGGGTTTTGTTTGTCAAATTGTAATTTATGGGTTAGTCGAGTCAACTTGGATATTGCCGGCCCGCCCTCTGACGACTCCCGTTCGATGAAAATTTTATATTATCTACCAACGTATGGGCTTATTCACGTAGAAATCAGGTTGCCAGCTACTGCCAGCGGCATATTGGTTTTCCAAAAGCTTTGTCTCTTGGAACCGTACAACTAAAATAGCAAGCCTATTCCTAAAGAGATTTATGTAAGGCAGATGGCCAGTTTTAAAACACCCTAAGCAAAATCCTTGTACAACATGTTTTTTCTACAAGTTACGCCGACCCCGCAAGATGATGGTAATGATGATGATTGTGCATGTGAGTCATACCTATAGTAAATTAATGTTTAAAATGATCATCACTTCTATACTATAATAATAATATTATAAAGATTTGTTTGTTTGTTTGCATCGAATAGGATCGAAAGAATATCGAAAGAATTTTTCAAATCGGTCCAGTAGGGACCGATTTGAAAAATTATTTCACCATTAGAATCCTACATTATCCCTGATGAACATAGGCTATAGAATATTTTCAAAAATTTTTTAAAACTTCGATAATGTAACCTGACGTGTGAAAAAAATCCTTATATCGCTTACGCTGCGGAAATTATTGACAATAGAGCAAAGTAATGTACTACAGTTTTATAGATATCATCAATATCTACAAAAAAGTTAATAATACTATATGTCTAACTATTAGGGATCCGTATGAAAACTTCGATAATGTAACCCAAGATGTAAAAAAAATACCTATAAAATCATTATTACACCCGTGCGACGCCGGGGCGGACTGCTAGTATATTATAATTTTAGCGGCTCGGCAAGTACCTATGCCACTTAGTGCCGATAGTCGCCGATTTATAAGACAATATCATAATTATTACGTAAATGTGCTTTATCGTTACGTCACGTCACGTCACGTCATCCTAGTTTTTCTTCCCGGCTAAGCGATCTTTTGATTAAATTAAGGGGATCAGCAGGGAATTTTTACACTGATGGATAGGTTGACAAAGCGTTTTAAAAAACAACGGTGGAATTTATATTGGCTATAAGTGATTGAGCGTAAATTTAGTATAATTTATACAGTTAATAAATATTGGCTTTGAACTCCCTCTGTGATCATCCTACCAGAAATCTGGTGCAAATTTTGGTTTAGTTTAATCATGTCTCTATAGACATTTAAAATGAAATGGCTTTAAAATGAATTAAATATGGACACAGTAAGGGGGGTTATGTTCATAAAAATAATGATTTTAAAACTTATAATAAGTAGGTACCTACCAACTTTTGCAATCACAATGTTTTAAGCGCTAGTCCTTTAGAAGTACTTATAAACTTGGATAAAAGTATAGTCTATTATAATAAATGATACACAGATAAGATAAAATCTCAAAATCTCAATAAGGCGAACATACGAATAAGTTTGAAGAGCATTCAAGTTTACTTTTCAAGTGGTACATTAACATCAACAATGATTATTATCTTTGCTGTTGATAGTACATCTCTGGAAGCAAATAAAGGGGGTTTCATCTCACCCCTTGCATCATGGTAGTGTCAGAATGCACCCTAACCATTTACATATATGTCACGCATATTTGCAATTCAGTTCATACGATTATTTGTTTTATGGAGTGCTTGATTAATATGACAAATTGCTAATCATTTCTGTGTTTTGTTTTAGCACTTTCAGTAAAACAAAATTTGGCCGATCGTAAAACACCTCGAGCCAAATCCTTGAACATTGTTTTTTCTACATGTTATATTGACCCCAAATGAAGTGGAATAAGAGCAAGATGATGATGATGATGATGAGTGTTATATTTTTACCGGTACCACGTGGTGATAAGAGCAAAGCTAGAAGCTAGTCGGAATCCAGTTACAAGTAGGTATAATAATAATAATATTTATAGAGTACCCACCAAATCTGAATAAGAAATAAGCCTTTTTAAAAATGTATGTTTATCCTTATAATACTCAACAAACTTAATTTTAACTAGACCTCTGTGTTTCTGTCTGCAACGTTATTCTTTTAATCCGCAGTGACCCGCGGGTCGCTACTCCGCTGATAAGCAGTAAATTGCTTTTCTTTCCATTTCTTAAATAACCAGCCCCCTTCTCCTCTGCCTCCCCACACCGGCATCCCCCACAAGGTGATCTCGCATCTCACAATATTCTTTTACAACTCCCAGCAAAAGTTTAATTACAAACTTGCTCAAAAGGGAGAAGTCGCGTTATGTTCTAATTATTGTACCGACAATAAAAATACGCAAACGAGTGTATTATACAATTAGACACTTCTCCCCGATCGTTAAAAGGGAAATTTAAATGGAATTTTTATGTCCAGCAATTAAGGATAACGTCGCCGTACTAGACATTTTTGTAATTACAAAAATAAGATTCTTGAAATGTAGCGTGAAAAAGAATTAGGGTGAAGGCTCGCGGAAAATACTTCGGACGCTACGGCTCTGACAGATGGGATAAGTAAGAAATGTTAAAACGTATCAGGTATGCAAGCTAGTCTCGTTAATACTTTAAAATCAGAGAGGTTCTCAAAAGAAAAAAGATGAAGTGAAAACTTAATTTCTAGGCGTGCATAACATAAATTGTAGGCTACATATTATTTCTGAAATTGAATTCCCGCGATATCGTAGCGCAAACGCAGCATATTATGTTACTATGACGACATGTTGGGCCAGTACGAATTATGACATTCGCATTCTACCTCGAATATATAAACATGATGGGTGCGGTTTATCTCAATATAAATAAGGTCGGTTGATTGATTGACGATAGCAATGCCAAAAGCAAAGTTATTATGGTTATTAATTGCAAAATGAGTTCCTATTAGAGGTTCCTACATAGAGGCGTTGTTACAAAATCTCATGCAAAACTCAATGTTTACGGATCTTCACGTAACTATACCATTACCGCAGTGGTACTGCTCTGTGAGTAGACGGTGGTACGCGAGATGGAGCACGGTTAAGAAGCCCGAGGGAGCGCGGATTTATCGCCTCCGCCTCCGCAGCGCCCGCGCCCGCGTCCGCTCCGCGCTGATTTATACCGCGCAATCTCGCAAAACTTACTTCACATTTAAATTTCCAAACTGTCTAAGCTGCTCTTAACGTCGACCATATTATCTCATTCGATCGCCTATAAATTTTATGAGCTGACTTGCCTCTGTCGCATTTTCGCTTTGACTTGAATTAATAGTCCAGGGGGACCGTGTGCTTTGTTTTTAAAGCGCCTTTCGACGTAATATACAATAACTAATCATTGGCTAAGCAGTGGGAATGTTTAATTCATCCATTACTGAATCGCGCACAAATTGTATTTCTACTGGGATTCACGAAAAGAGCAGAGCTTTGATGCTTGGTTATGAATAACTAATTTATATTTGAAATTCTCTGAGCGACACCGATGTTTGTTGAAGTGTCTCGAGTAAACATTTGGCATCGGTACCACGATACTCCACCGAGCCCGAGAGTCACGGGCAAGTCACCGCGAGTGCACATTCCTGACGACAAAACCCCCTTGATTAAATCTTGTAGACAATCTTGGTACAGAGTCTATCGGCGCAGCCCCTCTCATAATTTAGTTTTAAACTTTTTAATTAGCTTTATATTTGTGTTTGCAGATTGAGACTTCGCAGTTCAGTTAGTCATTCGGGTGAGTGCGGTAAAGAAGTTGTATTAATAATAATGTCCTTGGGTGACATTTTATCTTAATGTTTTCAAATAAATATTGGTGGAAATTTTACTCCTTGCCATCTAGCCCCTACCTAAGCAGTTTGTACTATGTGAACTTATAACTGATATAATACTTATATGTTTTTGTAAATAAACACATAATATGATACATACTAACACCCAAACACAGAACAAACATCTATGTTCATCACAAAAATATTTGCCCTGGGTGGGGATCGAACCCACAACCTACAGCGCGAAGGCAGAGTTAATACCAACTGAGATGTGAGGCCGTCAAATAACTCAGCAATTAATATTATGAAAAAGGTTTTGAGATGTTCAGCCGATCTGCCGTTGATCGCGGTCGCGGGCGATGCTCATTATGAAGAGCATCTGAATTGTCTGGAAACGTCAGTAATACAAGAAAAAACGTGGTAATTAGCCGTATTTCTATTTAAAACTGTTCAGGTTACTTCATAAAAAAAATGTAGTTGTGTTTTTAATGATGCAAGACCTCGTAAGTGGATTTTACAATAATATGTGATTTTATCTCAACCAATTTTACAGTGTAAGAAAGGCATTGCTTGTTTTCCCAAGTAACAAAAAGAGCAATGACCAACATTTAGAAGGCGTAGGTAGGTACGTCAAGAAAGTTAGTTTGACGGTAACTTATGAACTCACTCAGGAATGTTTGTAGGTATGCTAATCTACTTATTATGTCACCCATGTTGTGGGTATTTTGGTAGTTCAATCCAGAGCAGTACACGACTTGAATTTGATTTCAAACTAAATTCTATCAGTAGGTAAATAACCTGCCTGTTTGTAACTAGAGGTAATATGGTTTAAGACGCCCAACACAAATATTGGTATACGTCTTGTTGGCCTGAGAATCTGATTAGATAGGACTGGACTATATTCCAACTGAATAATAATGAATGGGACCAATTGAATCGCTCATAGTAACGTTACGAATCTCCGATATATTAAAGATATTCTCTAAAAAAACAAAATATCTTTTCGTATTTACGAATTTTTCGAAGTTAGTCTTTGTAGTTTACCTACATATTTTATATTTATTTAGTTCGAGTATGTTACCAACATACTATAGTTGTGAACAAATTGTTACTTAATTCTGCTCTAATCGCATACCTACTTCTCCTCTTTTAAGATAAAGTAAGTTACGTTATAACGTTATTCTGTTTATGTTTACTATCTCAATTCTAAATTCTAAATTTACATATCAATGTAGAGTCATAGCCCAATAATCACAGAATATTGTTGTAATTTACTAAAGCTTGGTTTTCTAAGAAGTGGCTACCGTTTGAATCCGTGGTCGTGCATTGATTTTTCTATTAGAAAATGTTATTGTTCCTTAACATGATTGTGCTCAGTGGGGCTATTTTGTAAAAACATGATTATCATGTTATGATATTCATACCAATATTTATTGGTACTGACTGCCATAATACCTAAGCGTTTTATGCTGTTTAGGCACCTATACCCACGCTTCCAATACAATACCTACGCAGAAGCGTGGGTATAGGTGTTTAAACAGTGAATAGTTACTATGAAAAGTGTACAGATTAGGTATTCTCTAACATCATAACATGATAATCATGTTTTTACAAAATAGCCCTGTAGAACTGCCAAATGATGGCCGTCATATGGTTGTTGTCGGTTTGAGACAAACCGGGGTTTAGGTGAAGAGTTATCTCAGTAAATGTTTAGGGTGCGGGTGTATGGTGTATCATTTGGGGATGATTTCATGCACGAGTGGTTTGTTTGCACAATATGCGCGGCATCCCCCATCTCGGGTGCACATGATACATACGTGTGAAATTGATATCTTTTTATTGAATCACAGCATCAAATTAAATAGAGGCCTGAGCGGCGTAACTGCAAAGTATCTTATTTAATTTTATTTATAATTAAATATTTAGGAGGAAAGCTGTTGGATTTTTGTTAGCTTGTTGTGGTTCGTTCTCACTCGGTTAACCTGGGTATATGATAAAACAAATATTTCATCAAACCTAAAAAATATTCTTGATTGAAAATGCTCTTTTTTCAATTATAACTAACTAAAACAAAACTATAGAAGTGAGTTATTTAAAAATCGTAACAATCTTAACCTGGTATTTGTAAACGCCTTTCACAAAAGACGTAGCAATCGTTGAGTGCGGCAAATGTCTCTACATTACGTAAAACAAGCCGCTGAATTTAGTAGACAGTAAACAGAAATGCAATGCATTTTTAATGAAATCTTGAACCTGTCAACTCCTACGTACATATATATATCCATTTTCATGGACGGTGTTTTATGGGGTACCTTCCCGGGGACCGCCATTAAACAAGCTTCTAAAAATCTCACCAGCAAGAGGTAAGCTCCAAATGAGGCATTAACTTTTTCTCTAGTAAATAACAATTCACCGTACGAGCAATTAAGCATTCCCAGTAAGTATTGGATGAAATTAATCGAAGTTCGGCTTACGGGCAGGGGCTTAATCTGAGACTGTATCTGGGCGCGGACTTGTTATCTGCTTAATGTCTGGTAAACAACGGGATCAAGGGATAAGGAACGTCCTTCCATGCGCTGGCCCTCGGGCGCGGATTACTGGAGTTCTACTACAAGATTGCTGTACCTACTACATCCGCTGACGGATTTGCCGCTTGCCATCATTTGGGTTTACCACTTTTAATAATATTACGCGCTGCATTCACAGACTATGACAGACAGAACTCTCAAACTACACCGTGGAAGATTGCGTGTTGTAACTTCGATGTGATAAAGAAAGCGAGTTATAATATAATTTTCAAATACTCTGCTAATGTTACACTGATTCATAAATAGTCTGTAATTATATGGTTTGGCAATGAAACCGATTATCCAGATTCCAGTCCGCTTAATAGATAATTCCGACCCCAACAGTTGAAGCCGTTACCGGCGACGGGACCGCGCGCGTCTCAATCGGCACCGACTTAAGACTCCATGCAAATTCAATTTCGTGCCCAAGCGAAGCCCGAGCTACACGTAAGGCCAACCGAACATATTATTGCTGGATTTATCTTTATTGCAGCCGTAGAACACTCCAACTAACTTCGACTGTCGAACTTACGCCATTAGTGAAGACACCGAGATACAGGATTGTTTTGGTAGGGGCGGAGTTGTAAGTCTTATTGCTTTTAGTACCGCCGTAGGGCTGGATTGTTTAATCTAAGGTGAGGATTTGGGCTTCAATTGACCAATGTTATTGTAGTGGTTACGAATCTGGTTAAATAAAATTTCTCAAAGTCGTATCCTGGTACCTACTGCTAGTCGTGCCAAATATCTTTACGACTTTGATATAGCCGTGTTGACTGTTAATCCGAAGGTCGTGCCTTTGAATTCCGGCCGTGCATGAATGGTTATTTTTATTAAGAGAAATGATTAGGTATGCGTTTGAGCGATTGAGCATCAGCTCAAAGCGATGACCTATTTTTACCTAAAAAAATAATCGGTCGATTGCGGGTCGGGCTGGCGCAAACAGATTTACATACCAAAATTTTATTAAGCTTAATTATATGACATCCCATTTGACCTTGATACCAAGTAGTATAAAACGATAATAAAATAAAAATATGGGCTGGTACTTCCAAATCTTTGACTATTAAAATATGACTTAAATCTACGCCTGAATACGTCTTACGATGACCTTCACCCACCCTTATGCTTCGCGTCTCTTCATTTTCTTCTCTTCGAAGAAAAAGTAGTATTAGGTATACTTACTAATTATTTTTTTCAATATTTTTTCCTTTCTAGTTACGGATCCCTAAAACTGACTCAGAAATTAAGGTTTTTTAATCCAAGCAAAGTAGAGAGGTAGTTAGCCCATATTATAATTTAAAATTGCACAAAAGGCAGGATGTTTACAGCCATTGTCAGCATAAGAATTAAAGATGGGACAAAATAGAATCACAAAAAAAGACGAGTGCTTGTCTGTTATGACATAATACGCGCAATACCAAACCATAATGCCGGAGGCAGATAAAAAGACATCGCTGCCGGCTCACTCACAAAAGCAGATATCACGTGGTAATCCACCCGTAAAATGTCCCAAATCTCTACAAAAAGAACCCGACAAAAGTGTTGTTGTATGAACCTAAAATGAAATTTAATAAACACCGAACAAAAGATTGGATTGTTGATATTTTTGCGAAGATTCAGATAGTGAACGGGCGTTTTTCCATTACCCGGCCCGGCACCGGCACCGGCGCCGGCACCGGCGCCGTGCCGTTGCCGGGGAAGCAAAAATGTATGAAAATGTATGGCTCGCTTTTTGACTTACCGGCGCCGGCGCCGGCCCGGCTTTGAGTCCTGCCGGCGCCGTCGCCGTCGCCGGGGTAGCAAGCTTCCCACCGGTGCCGGCCCGGCAAAATTGCATGTGTATTGCATATTTATATGAATTGTAGCCGTGTGTGTGTGACGATACCATTGTCGTCGTGCTGAAGTCCGTGTCAGTACTGTACCACTCACCGGGCGTAAACCGGCATCGACACCGGCGCAGTGGAAAAACGAAACCCCGGCGCCGGTGCCGGTGCACGGTCATGCCGGTGCCGTGCCGGTGCCGGGCCGGGTAATGGAAAAACGCCCAACGGGAGATAAGCTGGCAAAAAGTTTGCGCGTATGTTTGATGTCGCCACTGGCCACTCGTCGCCGGAGCGTGAACGGTTTAAGAGCAAAATTGCACGAACGCTAGTGACATCTGTTAACTATGCACTCTCTACAAATAGATACTTTTTAGGGTTCCGTACCCAAAGGGTAAACACGGGACCCTATTACTAAGACTTCGCTGTCCGTCTGTCTGTCATAAGGCTGTATCTCATGAACCGTAATAGCTAGACAGTTGAAATTTTCACAGATGATGTATTTCTGTTGTCGCTATAACAACAAATACTAAAAACAGAATAAAATAAATATTTAAGTGGGGCTCCCATACAACAAACGTGTTTTTTTGCCGTTTTTTATAGACAGTGGTACGGAACCCTTCGTGCGTGAGTCGGAATCGCCCTTGGCCGGTTTTTTTTTAATTTTGTAGATGGAGTTTCATTGAACGATGGCCGCTCGACAAAAAAAGTGAACTGAATACTCGACGCTACTATGTCTAATCTAGATAACGATCTAACATTACTTTAATTGTTCGGTGCGTCTATGTCTGGGTTACATAATAATTATTATGATAAAGTATTTAGCAAGTGAAGTAGGTTGGTATTTATGTAAATTTCTAATTAATCATTATAATTCACACATAGCAGTAACGAATTTAATTAAAATTCTAATTGTAGCGCTAGTAATTATATAGATCTTTGAAAATGAAATAATTTCGGTTTAAATCGCGCAATCATCCCAGAAGTGTATAAGAAGATAAGTATCAAACGTTTCTATTTAACTTCTCTCTGAGGCGGAAATTCCCCAAGCGCCATATTGAAATGTTTATAATTAAATTACATAAAGACGAAGAAAATTAATTTCTCAGCGCGAAGTGGCGAGCGCTGAGACCGGAGTCTCGGGAACAAAAGCCTCCGCCTCAAAGGCCCGAGAGAGGCGCTGCCATCGCATACAATTTAATTTTCCATTTCCCAGATGTTTTTGAGAACTGCCGAGCAAGAGTTAAATAATCACGTTATAACTTTACAGTATTAAATTTTATACGGTAAAGTGTTAATATTTCATTTCGAAGTTTAATTTAATTAATTCTAAAGTTAAGACTCGCGGAATTGAGCTAACGGTAAATCGATTCGAAGATGTGCCTTAAGATTGTAATGACTTGCGCTAAAATTATGTTTAGCCCGAAGTGCATTGAGTACCTACCTACCTAAGTACTAATATGTTTAAGTACCTAAGTAAAATTGAAAATAATAACTTCACTTCAGTAATGAGCCTAAGCTTAGATTTATACTATATATCAAAAAATAATAAACAATTCACACAAAGTTAGACTTTTGCCATTTTTTCTACAATAACAATATATTACTATCACTTTATATCAAGAGATATAGTATTTAATCAAAACGCGCAATATTTCTTTAAGTACCTACCTGCTTCAATCTTCAGACCAATCTCTACTTATCGAACCGTGTGCAGCTGAAATCTTCAGGCGACGGCTCGCGGCAAGCTATATAGCGTTCTCGCGACGAAACAAATTGATGTACCCAAATAATTATTAATGCCTCACGAAATTTAATTGGAAAAGTTGAATTTGTATCGCGCTCACGGCGTAGGTGAGCGATTTGAGCCAGCGCGCCCGGCTCCGACTGTTTACGAGATAATTAATCTCAAAGTATTTACTGCTTTAATCGAGGCCTGGGTAGAGTTGCTACGATGTATCGCGCTTTTTAGAATCTCTATCCGGACTTACTACTTCCGGTGGCCACCTTATATGGCACAGAAGTTTCATAAATATCATAATGGAAGGGAAGAGAGAAAGAGGAAGGCCACGAATAAACTATATGAGTCAGATAATGGAGAAAATAGATGTCGTGTCGTATAAGAAAGTCAAGGAAGCGGCGCTGGAGAGAAACAGCTGGAGAGAGCTGCATCAACTACACCGACAAGAGCAAAGCTCTTAAGTTAGAAGAAGATCCGGATTTTATCTTTATTCAAACCCATGATGTCTGCTACAAAATAAGGAAGTCCCCTATCGGCGAATAAAGTGCCAGGCGAATGATGTCACCAAAATGCATTTATTTATTTCACGCAACCTCTTTGTAATATAAAAAGTTATGAGCAGCAATATGCAAAGTGCGTCCGTATTATTTTGGTATTCTTTTACAAAAGTTAACCACGTCGAGTGGATAATGAGTTATTGATTATGGCAAGGCAGCTGTTTTAGTCAAAATTATAGTATCTGAATCAATCTCATAAAATCGAAGATAAATCCCCAAAATAGGTGGATCTGTTTGTTGATAAAATTTTAGACTCGCACTTGTCATGCATGACTTGATGTGCAAATAGTATTTGGCTCGTAAAGGAAAGCTCGAAGTTTAAGCTTCAAAATTTTCCGGTTTTAATAGACAATCTGTTCCAACTCTAGCTCGAGTGCCTGATGGGGAGGGAATAACTCTCGTATGTAATAACGTCGCCTCTCCACTATGTCGATTCGAACATTTTAGCGAGTCGGTATGAGTGTGCATAATGAGTTGGAATTGCGTTATTTTGTCGCCAAATTAATGATTCGTTTCGGTGGTATCTATAAAACAATTACGTCTGCGTATCGATGTAGAACAGAATCCGATTATTCTGCTAATATATAATTAACAAAATGATAAAGCTTGGACCATATTTGGACGTGTTTTTTGGATTCCGTACCCAAAGGGTAAAAACGGGACCCAATTACTAAGACTTCGCTGTCCGTGTGTCTGTCCGTCTGTCTGCCACAGGTCTGTATCTCATGAACCGTGATAGCTAGACAGTTGAAATTTTCACAGATTATATATTTCTATTGCTGCTATAACAATAAATACAAAAACAAAATAAAATAAATATTAAAGTACGGGCTCCCACTCCTCGCACTTGACCGATTTTTTATATCACTTAAAGGCATATTAAGCAGATGACCATGCTGTTTATAGTATATCATCGCATATAACAAAAACACTTACTCTTAAATCACTAAAAATGCTCCTATGATGCCTTGAATCCGCCAACATTGGCCTCATTAGGTACCTAGTTGCCTGTTATTTCACCGGCAACCATATCATTCAAGCAATGCTGCTTGGCGGCAGAAATACCTAGGTATGGTGTTAGTACTTCTCCAAACGAGCTTCTTCAGAAGGATCTAGGTTCTAATCTTAAAACATTTCAATCACATCGTAACGGTTGAACTGATTTGGATCAAAATTGGAAAGCGACTTTTGGATAATATTTACTTATTTATTTAAATTTACTGTGACTTCGTACTTATTGTAACATAAAATAGCGGTGCTAAGCTCATAAAATTTAATTCTTAAAGAAAAAGTTCTATTCGTCAATAGATGGCGCTACTAGTACGAGCAGAGGCATAAGATGCCCTAATCGGGTAGTTCTGCTATTTGCCGCAAGTAACACAAGCGCTACCTGTGCTTTTATTGTTTGTATTAAAAAATGATTTTTCTTCACTACATAGTATAAAGCAAAGTCGCTTTCCGCTTCCCGCGTATGTATGTATGTATGTATGTTTGCTTATATCTTTAAAACTACACAACGGATTTTGATGCGGTTTTTTTTAATAGATAGAGTGATTCAGGAGGAAGGTTTATATGTATAATAATATGCTACCCGTGCGAAGCCGGGGCGGGTCGCTAGTACAAAATAAATTAAAGTCAAATTAAATAGATTTCTTACTTAAAATACCGAATGATGGTGTTGTTTTGTTAATACAATTGATCATAGAGAGAAGTCTTCCTACGAGTAGGTAGATACATTATTTACTCAAGAGTAGGTATGTTGTGTTGATCCAATATCTATTGAATTCAGCATGCTCATAGTAGGTAGCGGATTACTGTGAACAATATAATGGTGAAATACAATAAATCGTGCACTGCTTTAATACTGTACGGATAGTAACATTAAAAAAGAAAGCATAAGTGAATTACACTTGTTGCAAGGTGATATCATGATAGAACGGAGCGTAGCGAAGCCAGCTCGCTCGCGCATGGGCCGTTTAAGCTAATTAACAATAGATCGAACCGGCTGCAGCAACAATGAAAAACGAAGAATAAATGTCAATTTCACAAACGACGAGGAGGGTTCGGCTTTAAATCGAATTCCGTTTAATAATAGTACCGCGTTTGAGTTGAACGCACTCGATACTGCGATAGTTTATTGCATTTTAAACAGCTAATGTAAGCCATTGGTGGAGGTTGTTTTGTCGAAAATATAGTCAGAGCTTCTTGTTTTGTAACAAGCTTCTGGTTGATGTAAGGATATGTATTGTTGTCTGGGATATAAGGTTGTTGCATGTGACATTCACATTTCAAGAGTTTAAATTAAAGGCTATTAATCAATTAACCTGATATGAGTATTTGAGTAACCATGACATGACATTTTTTTAAAATTTTATGTAACTTATTTTTTTTGTGTTAGTTCAGAAATGCACACTGTCTGTTCCTATCAATGGGCATTTATGGACACATAGAGTGAATACCTACTGAAATAGATTATGAGACCTACTTACTACCTTAGTAATTTTAACTAGAAATGTTTCTATCAATCTTCCCAAACCAAAAAGTGTTGAGTCTTACAGAAACACAAGTCCCAGACATCTAGGAATGTCCTGATAGTTCTTTATTTTCAAAAGGTGCATTACCACTAAATAAATGTTGACTATTTAGGCTGGGAATAGAATCGAATGACCCGCCTTGACCGTGACGTCCCGATTAGGATCTGCTCACTGAATCCCTTCATTTCTACCGTACCTACCGTAGATGGAGCGACATTGAAATTGTCGATGCCAATCTTTCATCTTATTTTAGTTTTAGATAGATTAGTTTCAACAATTTACATTAAAAAAAAAATAGGATCATGATCACGACTATAATCCGCAAGTACAACTTCCTTTCAGATCTCCATGCGCTCAAACCTTTGAAGATGTCTAAAGGGGGAAGTCAGAGGCAAGTTCAAATATTAGGTACATTTGACACATTCCCATATACTTAGGATTTTTTTCCTTGTTTAAACAGTCTACTTGTAAAATTTCAAGGGACAAGGTGACTACCAACGGTTTCAAATACAAAGGTTTCAATTCGGTGAAATACACAGAGAAATAAGTAAAATATTAATGGTAAACTTATCAACTTTATTATAGTAATTTTGTAAAAAGACAATTACTTACTGAATGAAAAGTACCTAGGTAATATTTTTTCACTGGTTTAAATTAAATTGCGGTTTTAATAAAACAGTCATAATAATCATCAAAGAGTAACTATACTTACCAACTAGTGATTTTAGTCTAAATACACCCGATATATTCCAACTAATTTCTACAAAACCTACCCAACATTGTTGAGTAAGTATAAGTAACATTAAACTTAACACGGGCTGTACAACGAGAATAATTATCGGGGTCGGAGGGGTATGTGGCTCGCACGAATGACTCTAGTATGAGGAACGGACCCCCCCTACCCCCCCGGCACCCCCGGCTGACCACTGCCACCCCGTTGCCTAGCAACGGTCGGCCACCTAATCATCATAAACAGATAACCCGCCATCTTTGCTAATGTTACAATGAAATTCATTCATTAGATTCAAGTGTATGTCCGGCTTCGTTTGTAGCTTAGTAGGCTTGGTTAAGCAAAGGTAGTAAGCAGTACATACTAAGGTAGATAATATAAAAAAAGTGCGAGTCAAAATATACAAGTGCGAGTCGGACTCACGCACGAAGGGTTCCGTACCATTATCTACAAAAAACATCAAAAAAATCACGTTTGTTGTATGGGAGTCCCACCTCAATATCTATTTTATTCTGTTTTTAGTATTCGTGGTTATATTAGCGGCATCAGAAATAAATCATCAGTGGAAATTTCAACTGTCTAGATATCACGGTTCATGAGATACAGTCTGCTCAGCCTGATGGCAGACAAATGACAGACAGACAGCGGAGTCTTAGTAATAGGGTCCCGTTTTTATCCTTTCTGTACGGATCCCTAAAAATATTATAAAGCTATTTTTAACTTTTTGAGAGTAGTTTTGTTTTACAACTCCATTGCGTAATATATCTAATCATAATCGGCCTCAATGAATTGTGTTCTTATCTAGTTATCAGTGGACTTTGCAATAAGACTGTTGATTCTGAATGTGAGAGGGTACTTGATCAGTATCACAGATTGACATAATGTTACTGTACTCAATAAAAATACTTTATTATAACCATATATTCTAGTGGAAACACTCGCGACTTCGTTTCAAACAGACTTCAACTCCCACTGCACCCTTTAAGGGTCGAATTTCGAGAATTCCATTCTTAGTGCACCCCTATACACTAAAATGAATACACTCTTCAAATTTCAAGGTTCTAGGAGCAGTAGTATCAGTTAGTCAGTAACGAAGGAGTTTAGATATATTTAGATGACACTACTTAAGACGAGTAATAATTTTTTCTGATGAATGCTGAATCGTTTTTACTCAATAACCGCAAAACATACAGTTTTGTTTATAATGATAAAGATAAGATAAGGATTTAATCTAGATAAATTATAGACAGAAACACGATTGGTGAAACTTTTCTCGATAGATTTATTTTCCAAAGTTGGCTCTTCCAAAACTTATTGTTTAGTTTTAGTTTTTACTCAATACTATGAAAAGCTAAACATTTCATTTTCATATAATTCGTTAGATAATCATACTAGCTACATAAATAAAAGATAGTTTCTTTTTAAGTTTGATGGTTTTCAAGATAAATCGGTTTTATCAATTTTTCCGTCCTCAAAAAAAAAAATGAGAACCATCACCTTAATATTTTATCTAACCTAAAGATATGTGAATTGTTATGAAACAGTAATAGAAAAACACTTATATCGTAAAGATAATCCCAACAATACAAAGCAATCCTTCCACTTGATCGTTTAACCCCTATTTAAAGTTAAAGCCGGCTGAATTTTTAATAAATTTCAGAGATGTCAATTGAGTGTTTTATTTTGCATAGGGCTTAGCGTCGTAGGGGTGCGCGAGTACATTTCGATGTTATTCATTTGTTTGTTTCGCCCTCCGAGTCGAGAGTCTTGCACTATTGCACTTAATTTTGACAGAATATCAAATGATACTTGATTGCACTTATAATGTGTGTAAAAGTGTAGGAGAAAGTATAGATACTTTTTGGTGTTGGGATTTCAATTCAAATTCTGAGTTTAAAATTAAGTAGTTTAGCACATGTAGGTACCTAAGCTGAAATACCAAGTACTTAATTATGTTTTAAAAACTTAAAAATACCGGCGTAAAAAAGTTCAGAGAAGAAGTCCTACATACGAGTAAATACAATTTAAATAAGACCAACTTGGGACACAGAATATGTACAAAATAAAAAATAAAACATATTGAGATCACTGGTGAAACATAAAAAAAATATATGCAAGTATTACAGGTACGTGTCAAACTGAGAACCTCCCTTTTTAGTCGGTTGAAAATTTATAAAACTTCCGTAAGAAGAAATTACATAGAAGGTACAAAGATTATAACCAGGCCAGTCTCGCAGCTAACAGTCGCAATGTAAACAACGAACATTAACAGTTATTGCCGTAATTACAAAACTACAAGACACGGCCTGACGTGACTGAAATACGAAACACAATGTTTACGCGATCGAGGATCGTTCATTATCGAGCGCTATACAAAGGGCATCAGTCAGTTACCGGCTTAAAAAGGGTAATAGATGCATGTCTTGTCTGGCATTGTCTTAGTAGGGGTAATCGCTTCCGTGAGAGTACCGGCTCTGATCAGGCCTCTGACAATTTTAATTTGTATGCCGACCACCGTGGCCCACCTTGTACCACCTGTTCTCACGCATTTCTCGAGGCAGTTTTGACTAATTATTATTTTTTGTTTTTTCTAATCATTTACACTGTGTTGTTAACAATCGTTATTCGTGACTGTTATACTAAATAGATTCGTGCTTTCTAATGTCGCTGGCATTCTATGGCGTTCTCACATGTCATGGCTCGGTTTATTAATTAAATGATTGATTAATGTAGATGTAATTACCTCGGGACACATACCATTACGCCCTTGTTGTGATACTTTGAATTGAAAATTAAATCACTATAAAAACACAAAACTAACGCGGTTGTCAGTTTACAATTTAGTGAAATCGTACTATTTAAACAGGTACCAATTTATCTACTTAGTAGGGATAGATACTTCACTTGTCAAATACATAAATCGAAATAAAAAGCTGTTGGAAAATTCTACTATCAATCAACCCGCCAATATTTGTAATATCAACTCATACACTTTGCCTTATTGAGTGTTATCAAGTTTCGTTATTTGATTTACGAGATTGTCTATTAGAAAATCAGGATCATAAAATACATAAAAATCAATAGATGAATGGACAAATCTCGCCATAAGGAATGCTACAAGCTGGGGTACGCTTCACCACTTACCTATTCAGGATGTATCAGTTATGGCATGGATCTAATGCCGTCTCCTGCTTTGGATGTATTGAAATACAGCTTTTTGTTCATTTTCTTGCACAGTATGATGACTGTCCACAAACGGGACGTCATATAACGGCGATAACTGGCATTCAGTTTTATAATCATAATCAATTTAATTTTTTGCGGCCATTCTTGCGACCGTTTTCGATTGACTGGCTACTTTAAGATATTCTGTGGATGGAACATTCAATTTATTGGATTTGTTTGTGATGATCAAAACTCACCTTGATTTTAAATTATATTTTACAACTAGCAGTTCACCCCGGTTTCGCACGGGTGAGCTGATAGTTATTGCTACCAATTAATGAAGGTTATAGGTAAATTAAGGTATCAAACCTTAGGTTACATAGTTGCAATTTTTTTAATTGATCCAGTAGTTTTTAATTTTATTAATTACAAACAAAAACATAAAATACTAATTTTAAGTCTTTATAATAATAGTGTAGATATGGTTTTTTTAAATATTTATCATAAATACATTGTTTATGGAGATAATCATATAAAACTCAAAAATTATTGTAAAGATACGTTTTAGACACCTAATTTTGTAACAAAATACCTTATTACCACCTACCGAGAACTGTGAAAAATGCCACTTAGACTTAGCGTTAATCATTAGCATATTCTGCGAGTGTATGCAAAAATACGGGGTACATAAATGTGGGTATATTGCGAGAATCACATTAGCGGCATTAAAATCCTTCTCGCATTCGTTACTGGCGACTGTGTATGGAAAACACAATGGAATGTGCCCAGACTCGCTCCGGCCGGCTCCGTATGATTTTCAGAAATGGCATTAGCTATAAGGATTCAATATTTTTATGCGGTGCGTTTTTCCTTAAGGTGGTTTTTATGGACATTACCGCGTCTAAAGTAGGAAAATCGCTCGGGATGCTACATTCTAATGATGGTTTGCGAGCGAGCGCGTGCGCCGGTACTTGTTACGGCTCAGGGCTGTCACGAGCTTCTTTTTCAAAACTCCGCGATTTTACAACTTGTGATTTATTTTTCTAATACGGTGTATCTTTGCAGGCTTGATCTGCAGAGGATGGTATTGATAACCAAACAGGTTACGTATGGCAAAACAATGTAACATCACTATTGGAAATGTAGTTGCTAAACTGATATCTCTTTCTTATTTTGAAGTCGATAAAGATTACGTACTTGAAATAGCTAGGTAAAGATGTTGTTCGAACAGCTCGAGTAAGGCAAAATTGTTGTACCTAACAATATAATACAAAAAATCAAAGTATGCTGTCTTTTGTCAGCCCTGATTTCGAAGCCACACCTCAAGATATAACACATGGTGCTGGTATAAATGACCGGCTATCAAGAATGGAGAGCCGTATTTTAATATCGATGCTAATGCTCATACGCTCATTGGGTCTTCAATAACTACATTCTACCCAGCTTGAATAGCATCATTAGTGGTAAAGTGACTACGCTTAGTACATAATCGGAAAATTCCTCACCATGTTAAAGAACTGGAACGCACACCCAGATAACTTTATGCCCCTTGCATAGGTACCTGTGAATTGGCATGTTCATAAGTCATAACTGTGTTGCAACTTTGAACGTTGATTACTTATAAATTATAGATAAATGTGCCTTTTAGATAAGAACCAAACATCATGCGATATAGCCAGATCCATCTTATACACTATTATATACCTATAAAAGTTCTTCTTTCTGTATCTTTCAGTTACAAAAAAGGCTTTTAAAAGAAAACAACACGAGGAGCGTTTAGCGCGCTAATTTGAAGGAGTTGGTTGTAGTGTTGCGGTGCGATGGCATCTTCACGGCTTACAATAGTAAACAAATGTGTCGCCCGGGCGCAATTACACCAGCGGCGACGGCGGGTGCGCGGGCACAGCGTCACGGCCGCGGCTCCAGGCGCCGCGAATCGCGCGCACATCACGTTCGCGCAGGACTTATGCTAATGGCCACCTCGCCTCGCGTAAATTGGAGCGAGGTTGCAGCAAAATAAAATGGGTCCGCCTCTTTATCTTATTTCCACAGTAGGTACTCCTCCACATTTCCATCGTTGAAATGTGTCCTATGCCCATGACGCATAGCTTACTTTCCGCCAAGGCGAAGGCGACGCGTCCCGTTCGCAGTAAGCCCGCAGATTGGCAAAGTGAAATTCGAATACAAAAACTAACGCGGGAATGAACGTGAAACCGATTAAAAGGCCACATCACGATTTTGTATGCACTTTGCACTCATTTTATCCCGACTGGAAAATACTGGTCCCACCATAGATACTTTGATTTCTGTGTTTTGTATAGATTAGTCGAAAGAGCCTTATAATTAAAGCGTCCTGCGCTGTGATTATGCCTCTTGTTTTTTAGATAAAACCTGCAGCAGCATTTTCTTTGTATAAAGTTACTAACAGGTGACTTTTTTTTATTAGGTTTCGTTCTTGTTGACTCGGATATATGAATAGTTCAAGCGATTCATAATTATAACTAGGTTCGAAGTCCATGCCGCGTTTTTTTGTCCGTAGAAAATCCATCGAGTCGAAGTGAGGTAGCGTATTGATTGAATATTCATCCGTGGATCAATAATAATAGATCCCATCAGCAGCGGCTGGTATGTGGTATCACGTTTAATATACTTAATAAAAGTTGAATACATCTCACCGTGAAATGTATCGACACAAAAACTTAACTAACTACGAGTATAACCGCTAACGTGTGAATCGTATTAAAATCCTGTTAAGTCGTTCGACTTCATAAATAGGTGGCATTCGATTTGTCATGATTAAATTTTTGTCTATTAAAATACCGTTACAATTGGTGAATGTACTCGTAAATGGATTTAATCCGGCAAATAGAATATTGACATTGAAAGAGGTTACTTTTATTGATTTAGAAGCTTATTATAATGTTTTTGATTAAGCTCACGAACTTTATTGCGGTCTTCTCGAGCTGATTCACTTCCAAGCAATTACATACTTACATTCTTTAGCATGTAGGTACTTTAGAAACATCGCCTTATTCGAAAAATCCAGGAGGAAAATTAAAAGATACAGATAGTACTGTTAAACTGTCAAGCAATTTAGCCGATTGTTTTGCAAAAACAAAGTGAGCCAATGAACAATAGTTCATATTGAATGGGCGGAAATGTCCGTCTGGAAATTAGCTCGGAAACAAGGGAAAAGCTTTAAAACCGACCTGTTTATTATATTGTAGCCGTTTCGAAACGTACGAAAGCACATTTGACTAATGTGTTTTACATGTCCATTCTAAGTTGTTGCATAGAAATGAGTTTTTTTATGACATATTTATGAGCCCGTTTCGGACACTTACACACGAGGAAGAAATACTGGCTTTTTGGTGGACTAAATAATACGAGTACCGACTTTCGTTCGTGATAACTCCGCGTAAAATAAAATCGATGGTGAATTCATCGAACGCATTTCACATACAAATACCTAATTTTGGAGTAAAGTGCGCACTTTATACAGGCGGGTTCGCATTTAAATTATTCCAGTGGATCGTTTATAGGCCATAACCGAATTTGGGAATTAGCTATAAAACAACATTTGATACGGGCGGGCGCGGGCGGTTTGCAATTTGAATGTTTAGGCCGTTTCGAACTCATTGGATTGCGGGGCACGCGCCGCGTTATCTATCCTCACCCTGCCACCGCCACCGCCACGGCGTCAGCATCGCCAGGTGACATCGCACCCCTAGGCTCAGTTCTCACGAGTTGTTCTCAATTTAACCCGTTCATAAGAAAAGCTGCTTATATCAAACTTCAAAAAATGCATACAACTTCAAAAACACACTATAGGTACCTATAAAGTGTTATATACATACATTCGAAGAAAATACGCAACCCTTACACACTCTGTCACAAGCTATTTGCTCGTAATATACTTGACGAAATAAGTTAAAATTTAAAAATAAAATAATAATAATTAAATAAATTTGGTATACTTGTATATGTATATACATACATAGTAAGGCGACCCAATTACAAACGTTTAGCGTAAATAGACGGGTAAATTTGGGTATAAGAATATGAAAAGTGGCTTGTAAGAAAACCTGAACTAAAATCATAATTATGTATTTAAATTTCCATGGTAATCGAAAAATATTCGCGAAGAAAAATACAATAGTTACGGAACCCACGCAAGTCTGACTCACACTTGACTAGTATTTTTTCTAGCGCAGCGTTATGCATATATATGGTTTATTTAATTATAACACACGTGTATATGATTGTGGGAATTCTAAAAATAAAATAAAGTAAAAAAATTACACAGGTAATATTCCTACTAAGTACTACTAACTCCTTTGCATCTAGTTTGATTCAAAGGAGTTTTCTCTCGATCGCTTCCAGATTTCCAGCAACTTGTCGCCAATATAGCCAAGAACCAAAACAGCGACAAATTAATAAATACCATGAAACTTCGTGACTATACCGAGAGTTTACTCACAGTAAACGAGTTTAAAATAGTTTTAAGGAAGCTATCCGATGCAGCAATTTAAATTCCATTACAATGAATATAAAATGCCAATTTGAACTGTGCATCGCTCCGTTCGGGTTGCGTCGATAATTTCTTTAGACTATTATTGTCTTGATATTATTAGGCGCATAAAATAAGTGACTTTATTGGCCTCTGATGAAATATTGCTATTGGTTTATGTTAGATTCCTATCTGCTTTAGCATCCTATTATTTTCCCATCGCTGAGAGTCAGGGCTTGTACCAAATGGTGAGAGCTAACATGCTACCGACCTATCTTATGCAGAAAGTGAGTATAAAGCATGAAAATTACTTATCACAGTTTTAAACAGAGAAGCGCTAGTTGTAGAAATGTAGAATGGAATGGTTATTGATTATTAGTAGATATTGTATAATTTACTTTACTTTACATTAGAATTAAATAGCTTCGCTTTTCGTACAGTATTGCAAAGAAATAGTTTTTGAGATGTTTAATTCATTTATTTACTTATCAACTGGATCGTCAATAGAATTTACACATTTTAATGCTTACAGTATTTAGATGGTTATTTATAGTATAAAAATCGCTGAATGTGTTGCTAATCGCGAATATCGAGAGCAGCTGAACCGATTTCGCTAATTCTTTTGAAAAATGAATTTGATAGGACAACGTCTGTCGGGACAGCTAGTAAATAATTAAAATTCACAAAAAATACGATTTTGAATGAGAATTAAATAGTAATTCAAGAGGCTTTATGCAAACTCTTTGATGGCATGTGATAGAAAATTACTTAGTAATTTCCAGTATATTGAAGTAGACCCTCCAGCCATGTCGGGTAGATGGACAGCGTCCGATCGCAGTCGCACGATTGTCAGTTCTGCTCATTGCACTTGCGTAATCGTGCTTAAGTGCTCGGAATATCGCCTATCAAGTAAACCTTTGGTTAATAATCACAGCAATTCAAGTCTGAATGATAATACAATTGTTATTGCTTTGTTTATAATGCGTGCGAGGGTGTTGAGCATAAAACAATTTTACGATTACCTGATTTTACCTTACACAAAATACAGCTAGAATTCACTATTTAATATGTAGAATCCTAGATTTACGCATTAAAGAAGTTGCAGGGTATTAGTTACACTACCATTATTGGTTTCCTTGGATGTAGGTAGTTAAAATAATCAAAATATATAAAACTATTACCTTATTGACTGACTGACTGAAACAAAATTTGAAACCCAAAAAACTACAATTCTTGAACAATGAATTGCATTCGTGGACCTCTGTCTCTCTACTTTAATTCCCAGGTGTATATTCGACTATACTCGTTTCGGGCGGATCAATCAACGCACGTACTAGAAATTAAATTTGGAGGATGTATTCCTTTTGGTCGCGTTTCGAATGCACTAAGAAAGGAATTTCCGAAGTTTAACACCTAGGAGGTGCGGCGAGGGTTGAAGAAAATAACTTCACGTGAACGAAGTCGCGAAGGTTTCCATTATAGTGATAAAAAGCAATAATAGCTTGAAACGTGAGGTGTGGAAAATACCACTAGCCATATTTCCATCAGGTTGCGTAAATATAACTATGCCGATGGATTAACGATGTGATGAAAATGATGACCAAATCATGCGTGGATGGAATAGATAAGATATAAAGAGACTACGAGTTGAATACATAGAATGGCTATTGATTTATTTACTTAGACTCAATAATCGGTTATCTCCGCTTTATAAGATAATATTGTATTGTTTCGAAAACTTTACAAGCATTTGACCTAATTATGATTATTTCACAACACGCGATCACTATATAAATGGAATCCGTAGTTAATCTAAACAACAGTTCTTTCAGAGTCAGAAGTGTATAAAAATAGTCAGGATGTTGAAAATATCAAGCATCGCTTTATTACTAGCATTGAGTTTTGAGGGAAATTTCGCTTCAAGAGTACCATTTTCCGAAAATGTACTAGACATCCAATTGCTCAACTCCGATTCTAGAATATCTCCGACATGGATTGTACATGCCAAAGACTTTGTTGAGCTGATAGATTTGGATAAAGTTGTAGCCGTTGCTTTCGGTTATTTGAACGATCCTGAAGTATTGAATTTCGTGACGTTTATTTTCAGCGATGAATTCAAAAAGATCGTTTGGGAATTCGAATCTATGGATGAATTTAAGGAGGTAAGGTTAAATGATAAATTTCGTAATAATAAGTAAATGATTCATCTACAACATTAACAAGACGCTGCGAATTTGTTAAAAAGTGATGATTAACTAATGCGTGTATTTTATTTCCAGGCATTTATGTTCCTAGCCGATAAAGGATATGACGTTGACTCAGTGATCAATTTAATCAACACAGCATTAGAATTGCCTCCATTTGAAAAGCCTAAACATGATGTTTTAAAGAAAGGTGAAGAGGTCTTTAAAGGTGCAGGAATGACGGGACTCATTGATGATATAATCGCAGCACTACCAGTAAAAGAAATGAAAGAACTCTTCGAAAGTAAGTTGGAAACTAGTCCCGAAGTATTTGAACTATTTGAAACCATCAGCTCTCCTGAATTTATGGAAATCATGCAGAAGATGTCAAAGAACCCCAAATTTATCGAAATCAAGGATACTTTTGCAGGTTACGGATTTGATTTTAAACATTTGTGTACTATGGCCATTGACATTTTCGGAGAATATATCCAAGGAGTGTTTTGTGAAAATTAATATTTCTACTTTTGTATGAGAACTTATTGTTATATGCCAATAAAATATTTACCCCGTAATGTGTTGCTGTTTAAATTCAATTTAGTTCTAAGCTAAACTAAGAGACATGAGTAGTAGGAGATAATAAATATCATTTAAAACGAATGATAATTATGTAGTTTTCAAAGCCATGAGCTTATGAGCTTATTCATTTGAGGACCCTAGAAATAACAAGGTTGATCTATAAAAAAACATATTTGAACAAGTTTATGTAGATAATAAGTTATAAAGAAATAGCGAATGGTATAAATACATTTCGTCGATCTCTATCACGTGAGCTCGAAGTGGCAAAATTGGTTAGGTACCTTTGTCGCTGATAGTTAGCGAAACTAGCTGAAGTTGTTTATACAACACAGCTCTGCACTCAGCGTTATGCAACACTTGTTCAGGACTCCAGGGGTACCTAAAACCGCGTCCTCATTTGACCGTTCGGTTGTGATGACTAGCTGCGAGGCCTCATGAGTTCTCTGCACGTGTAGGTCGTGCAGACTCACGTGTCTTGACTGGATTGAATGGCCAGCCGTGCCATGGTAATGGGGACCGCATTTGCCAAGATTTACTACTTTTCTTACACAAACCAATTTTTAAAATGAATAAATATTAGTGTACATTTCACACAACTGATACAATACAATAGGTAATACTTGTACTACATTATAACACCCTGGCACAGAATAAACATCTATGTTCATCACTCAAATGTTTGTCTTCAATCTACAGCGCAGAAGGCAGAGTTTCTACTAACTGAGTAAGGCCAGTCAAATGATGTAGGGTTGATGATAAACAGACGTAACTTCAATTTGGGAGAGCAACACATAAAACAGACGATTACATAACGCATTCAAAAAACACAAGGAACGTTCGTTCTTACGACTCACCCCTGCAACCCAAACGACTTGAAATTAATTTTACTAACACGCGATGCCCCCGATTTGCCTCGAAATTACTTGTTAACCGCAGCTCGTATCATAACTACTTTTGTGGTTTTATGTCAGTTTTTATTATTTGATCTGTTATCAACGTGTTTAGATCCCAATCTATGATTTGTACGAACTTAACGGTAGGAACAAATGTTATATTTCTATTCAAGTACAAAATATCTACACTTATTTTTGATAAGTAAAATGGTATAAAGTGCATTGGTTTATTCGCCATTAGTTTTATGGACCGCCCTATAAATATAATATTTACGTAAATATGACATAAAATAGCGCAATTTCTGTACACCCTGCTGCGATAAGTGAAGGAGTCGCGCGCACCGGAAGTGGGCTCATCCGGCACCGCGCATCCTCTCCGTCGTCACTTCCGCTTCCGCTGATCCGTCTTACAAGAGTGCCCGCCCCTATCGAAACTATATTTTTCCTGGCTCTACAAGCTTTGATCTCACGATTTATTTGCTTGTCAAATTCAGGAAGAGGACACGCGACTCATATGGTGCTGGGGTCTAAACGGTTCAATAAAATTGAACTTATGCCAACAAAACTTTATTTATCTCATTGCTTTGACGATGGCATTGAATCGTATGCCCTAGATTTTAACAAATTCACTTAAAAATAAGTATCCGCTATAGAATGTCAGAAACAGCAAGTTACCAATAACTGTAGGTACCTCTATAAAAAAGTGAAACATTTCACTTTACGAGTAGTAGTATACCAATAATTGATGTATTTCGATTTATCTAGAACAGACAGACTGACTGGACAATCTTATTCTGTTCTACGGACCCCTAAAAGGCGAAAAAAGGTGGCAATATTTTGCTCTACTAGCTTCCATTAAGAGACTGATCACAATGATACATTAGAGGTGAAACGGAAATGACATAGCGTATCAGCTGATTTGATGCGCCGCCGATAAGCCGATCGAAGCGGACTGCGGGGCGTCCACAACATGTGGACAATCTTTCACGCTCATGTGTACCACCCTTTTATTGGTACAGGGATGGTGGTATTTTAGTATGGATATTCTTACTTTACGTTATGGTTCTAGTCATCTCTCCTTCTTTATGAGCCAAGTGTATTAAAGTCAATGTTGGTCGTCCTCGATGGGTCATTAATAAATGGCCAATAAACAAATTAAGATTGCGCTAAAGCACCGAAGCGGCATAAAATAAAAACAAACAATCGACGTCAGAGGCTGCAAAGAAAGCCTGACGGGCGAAATTTACTAGACCAGGACAGAATATAACATCATTGCCCGCTCTCAAAATAATACTAATTTGTTACTGTTATCGAGTATGTAGCGTAGGTAGGTTAGATCGTTCTATTTGATTGTCCTGATCGTCAATTTAGTTTCGAAGCTTCTACTCGTATTATTCACAATTTTATATAATAACTAAAAGAAGTACTAACTCATCATCATCATCATCATTTCAGCCACATGACGTCCACTGCTGAACATAGACCTCCCCCATAGATTTCTAGAACGACCGATCTTGTGCAGCCTGCACCCAACGGCTCCCAGCGACCTTTATCAGATCGTCTTTCCATCTAGTGGGGGGTCGTCCTCTACTGCGATTTCCGGTGCGAACTACCTTTAAAGTACTAACTACCTTTGTTTATATTACTGTTTTTGCTGTTGCACGTCAAGTGATTGATTCGAGTATGGTGTTTTTGGCTATACTGTTGTTTTATGGCTTTACTCGATACCTACTGAATATGCGTATCCATACTATGCCATTATTCACTGATTAGTCCGACGTGTTGGGGTGCTGGGAAGAGAGCGTGAAATTGTCTGCTCACTTCTGTAAATATAATTTTGGCGACAAAAGGACTATAAATGATATACTCAGGGTCGTGGGTGCAAGTGCGCCTTGTTACACGAATTTTAAAAATTATCCCCTCTGTGTTGGGGTGACAAAAACACCATCTTGACGATTAATTTTATCTCTTTGTTTTCTTCCTATTTTTGAATCGTTTCCAACACAAGTAAATAAACCCTTTTAAGTTATAAATAAAAAAATTGTCGTGTTTGTAGAGTGGGAGGTAGGTAACAACTTTCAATGTTAAGGGGTTCGAATCCCGGCTTTGCATCAATGGATATTTCTATTCGAAAAAATTGTATACGCATAAAATAATCCTTATTATTTTTTGTGTACATAGCGTATAATTGATTGATCCTTTATAATACTCGTATACAACCAATCGAAATAATTAATTTTCTTAGTTTTTGAAACTATATTTTGATTATAAACTTTTAATTTCAAATCCATCTTGAACAGCGTTCGCTACTCATTGAATAAAAGCATTAGGTCGTGACTAATGGAATCACAGAACAAATAAAATTAAAATGTTAATACTGGAACGGCGAAATGCTAATAATAAATTTCTCCATTTTAATAACTGTGACTGTAGCGAGGGGAGCTTCTGGCCTGTTTAGTCAATATAACACTTCCATTACTCCAAATTAAATTCCTCTGGGAGTGAGACGAAGTTTTTATCTTGCGCAAACAAAGAAGGCTCGAAGAAACTGCCATTGCAATAAGAACTTTACACTCAATAATGCAGTTCATATCCACTAATCAAAATATCTGATTGTAGGTGGTGCCTCAACTTTCGATTCAAATATTTTGTGCGTTACAGTAGTACCCATATCAATAGATTTTTCTATTAAAAAAAAACATATGCACATTAACATGTGCTCGAAACGGTAAAGGAAAACATCGTGGACTAACAGTTAGCGATAGTAATGCAACTACTTGGAATATTGCAAAATGTGGGCATGCGCCAAATAAAATGTTTGAATGTGTCTCTGGGTAGTCAGAGGCACGTCTAGATATCTTGAAGGTCCTAAGAATCTAGAGAACTGATAGGTTGTCTAGTAGGAGATTATAGTGTTGAGTTTAAAAGTGTTAAAAAACAGTAGTTTAAAAATAAAAGATAAAAAAGATTCACACTACTTTCTACAAACAGAATTTGGTGTCACAATATTTAGTTTTAGTTTAGTTTGTTAGTTTAAAATCTACCTAAAATATTTGGTAAAAGAGTAGGTAAGTACCTATAGGACGGAAAACAAAGCTATTCTTTTAAAAGTTATATTACTCTAAAATTGTATGGTACGAATAATAAAGCATAATAAAACCAGCTTTTCTTAGTAAAAGAAATGTAAATTAAATCAGCCGGTTGAGCTAATCGCCACAACAGGCTGACAAATCATCCCAAACAAAAGCGCACTTGCATTAAAATCTGAATAAGCCCTTTCTAAAAATTGGCAAGTGTGCAACGCGGGTGTGACGCGTATTAATATTTTACGGAATTAATCATTATAATCCTTCTGGCAAACAAGTCGCCCCGGGGACAGAGAACAATATAATGAAGTTGTCATTTTTTAGACTACACGAGGGAGGCTGGAGGAAATCCAAATTGAATCATGCGGCGAGGGAATTGTGCTATTATGTTATTAAACAGGCGAGGGCAAGACCCCGGTGCACCATTTTTTTGTCAGGAGGGCGTCGCGAGACAGTTAACAGTTTTCACAATAGAATTATGATATAATTTGATACAAGCAACGGTGTGCCCGTGCCCGGCTGAGCCGGTAATCGAATGACTGAGAGGTCTATTCATTCCGCCTCCGATGTCTTTTATTCATTTATTGTACGTGCACATTATTGAATTTAATCATTACTTTTAACATTTTTATTAATGTTATTTTGCATTCATCTTTCAACTCCATTTTACACTTACCTACATATAGTTAGGATATGAGTATCTTCAGTATCAACAACAACAACAATATCTGTATTTTAGATACACAGTTATTTTGTACTAGCGACCCGCCCGGGCTTCGCACGGGTGCAATGCTGATACTAAATATACTACAGAATAGCTTTATATAAAACGTTTTTTTTTCACAGCTTTTTTTAACCCCTTCTAGTACAATTGCTGATTTTTGGAGTACAATTCGTACAATTCCATAGATTTGTAACTGCATTAAAATTAACCCTTATCCACGGTGGGTCCGGCTGCGTAGTATCACACGATTTCTATGATTCTTTTTTTATGGAATAGTTAATAATGTTAACTTTTTTAATGAGGGATGACTGAGAGTGTTATAAACGTAAGAGTAGACAAATATAATCAGAAAGCTTCGAACTGCTAAGCTATCGGGAGTTACACGTGTTATTGTAAGTCAACCATAAAAGATAGACATATGCTGTCGTGGGATATTTTTTATATAATTTTAAGGAGAACATTTCCGTCATACATGATTTCTGTGTAGCTTTAACCATTACGGTTGCACACGCGACGGAAGCTTAAAAAATGGAGTAACTTCTCCCGTTTTCCCAACATTTCCCTTCACTGCTCTGCTCCTTTTGATTGTAGCGTGATGAAAAGTATACTATAACCAGCTCAGGAGTATGAAAAATAATTGTACCAAGTTTCGTTAAAATCCGTCGAGTAGTTTTTGTTTCTATAACGGTTATACAGACAGACAGACAGACAGACAGACAGACAGACAGACAAAAATTTTACTGATTGCATTTTTGGCATCAGTATCGATCCCTAATCACCCCCTGATAGTTATCTTGGAAATATATTTCATGTACAGAATTGACCTCTCTACAGATTTATTATAAGTATAGATAATTTATTATTCTATCAACACTACAGTTTTGATAGCCTCGAGTGTAACATCAAAATTAGGTCTGATTGTAAGTAAATTTGGCCTTAATATGCAAGAGGATTTTTTTTTTACATTATCGAGTTTATTTATTTCATAGTAGCAGACTTTGATACTCATTTGCTAAGTACATCACACTCAAAAGAGCCGAGAGTGAAATGAAAGCTTTTATCCATATGTCAGAGAGAGTACTTACAGCGGCTTATTGTCACCCCCGCTGGAGAATTTGATAAAGCGTGTGCGAATATTAACAAAAGGAATATCTTGTTAAATTGATATTGCGACGGAGCTTCAAGTGAATTTGAGCCTTGCGCTCTACCCAAAGCTGGGTCATTATACTTATAATTGATTGCACGCGACGCAGGAGTTAAACCGTTTTGTAGGAACGGGCGTGAAATTGTCTCCGTTGGAAAATGTATAATTCAAAGGGGAAGATTAAAATATTATCCATGTTAAGTAAATATTCAAATGAATATTTTCCTTGTAAGACAACAATGGCGCTGGAGGGGACGGTGCCGTAATTTGATAGATACCTATCTACAAAACGGTGTGTTCGTTAAGGGACCTCCCTGTTATTATAAATTATAAGCGCGATTTGGGAATTCTCTTGAATTAAACGGTTCTTAGAGAAAGGGGCGGAGTTTGTCTGATTACGTTTTGACTACAATAAAGAACATTAGGGAATTGTAAATAAATATACCAGAAAAAAATGGTTAAAACCATGTTTTTAATTTTAGGTTTTTTAAATTAAATTATCAAACATGATTGCATTCATTTTGTATTCTTTAAGTATTTTCTTGCTTCTTTAAAGGACTTCACACACTTGTACATTACATCCCGGGATGTATAGCTTTAAATTATCTTATTGTATCACACACAAAACATGTATCTTTCCCTTCATTCCATTATGCGGAAATGTATTAGGATGCATGGAAAAATTAATATTTTCATATCGCTCTGTATCTTAAAATACGAAGATGTATATTATAGCTGTCGTGTCGTGGTCTCTTGTCGATTTCTATAGAAAGATGTAATGAGATGTATCCTGCCATAATGTACATCTTTACATTATAGCTGCTGTGTGTGAAGCCCTTAAGGTGAGTTTCCACCTACGCGGCGCTGTGCGGAGCTGCGTTAAGCTGTGCGGAACGGACCAAACACAGCGCTCGACATTTTCAAACACGAATATTAGAACGCTGTCATTCGTCCGCTCCGCACAGCTTAGCGCAGCTCTGCATAACTCCGCGTAGGTGAAAACTCGCTCTTAATCTCTGACATGACATCTGGATTACATAACAAAACATTAAAATGAAAACAACAGATATCGTTTGACTAAAGAACAGGACACTGTTGACGCCCATGAGTAGTGTTATAATATTTTATAGGTTCAGCTTATTTCCGCGGGTCTTTTTAGGGTTCCGTACCCAAAGGGTATAAAATGGTACCCTATTACTGAGACTTCGCTGTCCGCCTGTCCGTCTGTCTGTCACAGGGCAGTACCTCATGAACCGTGATAGCTAGACAGTTGAAATTTTCACAAAATTATGTATTTCTGTTGCTGCTATAACAACAAATACTAAAAACAGAATACAATATATATTTATGTGGGGCTCCGATACAACAAACGTGTTTTTTTACGGAACCCTTCTTGCGCGAGTCCGACTCGTACTTGGCCGGTTTTTTTCGTGGTGCGGACTCTACGGAGTAGATTAGAAGTAGAGTGCATTTGCGTCAATGTCATGCAGATTATACATTTGCCCTCGCGCGGGGTGATGGACTCGGGAGACTTCATCTATTGTTATAATAGATGTCATTTCAGTGAAGTGTACGTACACAAGCAAATAACGATTTTCTGAACATATTATGTAATTGTTATACAAATAAGTAATATCGGTAAGACTACAATAAATAAAATAATCAAAAATAAGCATTTTATTAAATGACTAGCGACCCGCCCGGGCTTCGCACGGGTGCAATGCTGATACTAAATATACTACAGAATGTCTTTATATAAAACGTTTTTTTTCACAGCTTTTTTTGACCCCTTCTAGTACAATTGCTGATTTTTGGAGTACAATTTGTACAATTCCATATATTTGTAACTGCATTAAAATTAACCCTTATCCACGGTGGGTCCGGCTGCGTAGTATCACACGATTTCTATGATTCTTTTTTTATGGAATAGTTAATAATGTTAACTTTTTTAATGAGGGATGACTGAGATGAGAGTGTTATAAACGTAAGAGTAGACAAATATAATCAGAAAGCTTCGAACTGCTAAGCTATCGGGAGTTACACGTGTTATTGTAAGTCAACCATAAAAGATAGACATATGCTGTTGTGGGATATTTTTTATATAATTTTAAGGAGAACATTTCCGTCATACATGATTTTGGTGTAGCTTTAACCATTAAAGTTGCACACGCGACGGAAGCTTAAAAAATGGAGTAACTTCTCCCGTTTTCCCAACATTTCCCTTCACTGCTCTGCTCCTTTTGATTGTAGCGTGATGAAAAGTATACTATAACCAGCTCAGGAGTATGAAAAATAATTGTACCAAGTTTCGTTAAAACCCGTCGAGTAGTTTTTGTTTCTATAACGGTTATACAGACAGACAGACATACAGACAGACAGACAGACAAAAATTTTACTGATTGCATTTTTGGCATCAGTATCGATCCCTAATCACCCCCTGATAGTTATTTTGGAAACATATTTCATGTACAGAATTTACCTCTCTACAGATTTATTATAAGTATAGATAGATTAGGTATAAAATGTATTATGCACTAAGAAAGGGGTTCCTTAATTTCAACCTCACCAACTGCGATTTGCGTTAAAATTTTCGAAACAATTTGTCAATATAGAACACAAAACTAAACGCGTTTTATTCAGTCAGTCAGTTGAAATCAGTCTTTGAAATAAATACTAATGCCTGCGCTAGTATAGAAAGCCATAGGTTGCATTTTGCGTATTAAATGCGTGCTTCAACCTTCCCTCTGGCTAAGTCTATGTCACCGTCACGTTTACCAGCCATAGAGTTTTAAAAAAATATTGAAGCTCGTTTCACCAGCGCACCTACACCGAGGGTGTTGCATGTTTATATGTTTATTTTAATACGCGTGTCGTGCGTATTATGCGGAATTTATTACGGCACGACCCTCGCACGGATTAATGCGATACGGAAGATTTGAATTCAGAGCATTAACTTAGATTGATACATACAGGGGAGCTCCTCAAGGTGTTTATTTAGATTTGAACGCGTTTCATATTTAGGTTAATGAGTTTTCCGAGGTTTTGTTGCTGTAATGGAATTACATTTAAAGTATATATATCTACCAGTATGTTTCAAGTCCAGGGGCGTACTGAGAAAGGAATTTCAGAAATGTAAGAGGTTTGAAGTTTGTATGTAAAAATCATTACTTCAACGAAATTGCAAGGATGTCTTATAAGAATATTTGATGTATACGACTACCTTAGTTAGGGCAGGTTAGTACCTACCTATACAAAACGTATGTAAATAGGTAGGTACTATAAAACAATAGCTTTTGGTTTATTTCACTTCAGATCTAATTTTAAGGATCAGTCGGTACGGATACACATTGATTTATGGCTACTAATAACGGGAAAAACTGGCTATAATCTATTTTCATTTGTATACAAATCGGTTGAACAGAAAACCATAAAACACCCCACACAAAGAATCTTTATGTAAACAAAACAAACGTAAAGCATGTTATATCTGTTGTTTTAATTTTACTCATTTCTAACGATTTATTATGTTTTTAGGTATTGTAGTATAGTATCTACCTACACAATACATAGGTACTACGAAGCATGTAATAGAATGAAAAAATAATTGTAGGCACTTAAAATTTTGGCAAGCTAAGCGGATTACTTACTTCATACGATTTGGAAAAAAACATTGTAGGTAGTTAAAAGAAAAATGGTGACATACATACTCGTACATAAAATCACGCGTATTTCCCAGAGGGGTAGGCAAAGACCACGGCTTTCCACTTGCTACGATCCTGACATATCTACCTCTTTTGCTTCATTGACTCTCATCACATTCTTCATGCATGCTCGTCGGTTTAGAGACCTCCTGACATAGTATTTTCCAAATACGTCAACGGTTTAATAAAAAAAAAACACCAATACGGGTGAGGTGATATATTTTGTATTTTAAAAACTTACATAACTTTACAGGCTGCAGCTAAAAAACCTTGTCTATTTTATTACTTATACATAAACAATAAAAACAACAATCGAAGAAACAATTAAAACTCCGTTGACTTTGTTTCGGACAAACAAATTTAATTAACATTCACTTATTTCCCCGCTTGATCCGAGAGAGACAAATACCTAGTCTAAAGTAAAATTTATGTATCGGAATCAAATTCAATTTAGTCTTTGCATTTTTTACACGATTTTTAGGACCGTTTTACTTCACCGTGCGAACTGAAAGGTAACTGTGGATACGCCCTAAATAGATTTAGTATGATTAAAATGGTTTTAATTTCTACTAAATTTTAAAAATGGAAGTACTTACCCTATTCGTCTGTATTTTTATTTTATTTTAGAATTAAAATGTATGTTGCGGTTGCGCGATATTTTTGCCAATATATAAATTCGGTTAACTATATTTTTTCTATTCAATAAGGTTTTTCATAAATTTAATTTATAAGGAGTTAGTAATTTTCCATACAACTTAAAAAAACTACGTCTCAAACAGATTTAATTTTTATATATAAAACTGAAGCATTTTATATTTAAAAGCCCTTTTATTTAAAAGCTTGAGTAACTCTATTTTAAGTATGATCATAATTTGTTAAAATATTTTACGAGCTCATCTCTTCACCTGCCTGCAACAAAATAAAAGAAGGTTATGTGTTAAGCAGTCTAATGTGTGTTCAGCCTGTTCCTTACTGGTTTCTAAAAACGTACCTAAACGCAGAATAATTTTTTTTATGCATCTCCCAGCTTTTGGCATCGTTTTAGCTTTTTTTTTGAGTAGAAAAAACGACTATGTAATAGAAATATGAATAAAATCACTCCTAAATATTGATGGAAACTTTATAAGTAAAAGAAAGTGTCCTTTTTCCACCTTTCTATTCAGTCTTGTAAAATTTGTTTTCTTACAGGATTTTTCTAATCTTCTTTAGCATCGTTTATATTGATTATGGCGCTCCTCTTGCCTAATTTATATTCAGCTAGTGTTTTTTCATCACGCCTCGTGCTTTAATATCGCAATTTGTACCGTAGTTGGCGTAAGCCGAGGGACCTGTCACCTTTCTCGGCTCGGACTCACTGTCTCTCCTGAATGCCTATTTTATTGCTTGCTTACACATAAACAACTGAACTTTACGACCGTTTTTACATTCAGAAATTGGTTATAAACTAATTATTAAATGTGAATTGAAGAACAACTGCACCGGTAAATAAGAATGATTATGAATCAGCGTTCCAGTCTGATTTATGGGCTCGGTGATGTCCGATGACAAAATTATGTCTCCGTCATAAATGTTCTCGGATCGGATGCCATCCATGATAATGGTTGGTTTTTTCTGATGAACGTCGCCTGCGCCGTCTGCCGCTCACGAACAGTCAGGCGACGCGCTCAGCATTTAGCGAGCTTATCGCCGCAAAATTGTGGTATGTCATAAAATGTTTACGGTCATAACCGTCCCGTCATGGATGGCACTATATGAACAGCAGGAGAATATCAATTGAAACGTGATACTTTCGCCTGGTTATGAAGAACTAGCCGTCTTCGACGAAACTTTGTTTAAGCGTACTTTAAACATAGTCAGACTTTGATATGACATATGTATCTGGAGGGAAAGCTCAACTCTTGGATTTTTGTTTAACAAAACCATATATTATTTAGTCAAAAACTGATACCGAAAATCCAGAAACAAACGATCCATGTTTAGAATTTCTAACTTTGTTTTCGGCCCTGTAGATTGTGGGTTTGATTCTCACCCAGGACAAATATTATTGTGATGAACATACATTTTTGTTCTTTGTCTGGTTGTTATAATTTATTTCTAAAAAAACATGTGATGATTTATTCCATTATGTGCTAAACGGCGCTATGTAAAATGTTCACCAATATTTAAAAGTATATATTTTGAGTTAGATGTAACCGCATCTCAGGACGTTTAAATATTTCATACAATCTTCGAATGAAATGCTAACTACTGCAAAATGTGGGCATGTGCCAAATATAATGTTTGGGCATGCCTCTGAATACTCCCATCTGATTTCTACCGTACTTGGGGATTACAGTCGTGACCCTATTTTTTTTTTACGGAGATACCTACGTATTCGCAGTCTAGAATGGCGCAGCAGTAGCATGTCTCAATTTCATCTACAAAATAGTTTTCGCTCGTCCAGAAACATTTCTGAACGATCAAAAACGGTGGCGCCACAGATCAATTAGTTCCAAGTAATAAACAAAGCAAATACGTCCGTTATGAAAAGAATTCGGCTGTCGGTAGTTTCTTTTGCTACATCAATCAAAATCATACTGATAATGAAATCATCATTTGGGTGGCCATAGAGAGCTCGATTCCGAGAATTCTGTCTCAGGTCGCTTTCCGATGTGCATCGACGTCATTAACACATTCCTGATTTATTAATTAGATGTTAGAAGACTGCAAATTTTATTTTGGGAAACAAAGACCCGATGATGAAATTACATCGGTCAGTTGACTGGCAGTTGATCAGTCGAATGTCTTTCACTTAGGTGGTTATATGTGCCTTCTGTGCTGTTGTGGATTCAAATTCCATCCGGGACGAGCAGTTTGTGTGATGAATATAGATATTTATTCTGTGTTTGGGTTCATAAAATATATTATTACTAGTTACCTATTTACCCACGACTACGACCGCTGTAACGAGTCAGACCTTCGTACAAATTCGCAAAAATAGATATTGTCGAAGAATTGATTTATTTCGAAATTATCAATCATATTTAACCAGAGAGAGACTTATTGACTTATTAATTAAGTTAACTCAATTATGTCTCTTGTCACCTGTCAGTATTAACAATGACATAAGAATAGTTCATCGATCGAGAATGTGAATCATTGATCGTGTGCAGAGATGGGCACTTACCCGGTAAAAATAATTTTTACCCATTCATTCCTATTTATACCCATTTATACCGGGTAAAAATGATTACATCTTTTTTTTTTACTTTTTTGACACTTATCTAATTATGGATCACGATTTTCATATTTTCATTAGTTTAGATCTTTCGAAGATGTCTAGTGGGGGTAGTCAGAGGTACGTCCAAACATTATATTTGGTACATGCCCACATTTTGCAGTAGTTAGCATTCCAAACGTGACAGGTTGCAAGCCCATCGCCGCTTATAAGAATACTAACTGGTTAATACTAATTAATTATGGTGTTTTCTTGTAATTTTTTAATTTGGATTATAATTATTCAGACTTTAGTAAATAAATAAGAGCGGTCGTTTTTAGGAATTTTATGTTTAGCGTGGAGACAACAGAATCTCCACACATGTAATAAAATTAAACTTAATACAAATTCCATAAAATATTACCGAAATTATATCTATTTTGATTATTCATATTATGCATGGTTGTGTAGATTGTTTGTCCTGCCACTTTGACGTGTAATCTATAAAAAACCGGCCAAGTGCGAGTCAGACTCACGCACGAAGGGTTCCGTACTATTATCAAAACGGCAAAAAATCACGTTTGTTGTACGGAAGTCCCACTTAAATATTTATTTTATGCTGTTTTTAGAGAAATACATCATCTGTGAAAATTTCAACAGTCTAGCTATCACGGTTCATGAGATCATACAGCCCTGTGACAGACAGACGGAGAGAAAGACGGACAGACAGAGGGACAGACAGACAGACAGACGGACAGACAGACGGATAGACAGTCGGATAGGCAGACGGACAGACAGACCTGCAGACGGACAGACAGACCTGCAGACAGACAGACGGACAGACAGACGGACAGACAGACAGACAGACAGACGGACGGACAGATGGGCGATGGGCTTGCAACCTGTCACGTTTGGAATGCTAACTACTGCAAAATGTGGGCATGTACCAAATATAATGTTTGGACGTGCCTCTGACTACCCCCACTAGACATTTTCGAAAGATCTAAACTAATGAAAATATGAAAATCGTGATCCATAATTAGTTAAGTGTCAAAAAAGTAAAAAAAAAGATGCAATCATTTTTACCCGATATAAATTGGGTATAAATAGGAATGAATGGGTAAGAATGACGTCATTTTTACCCGATATAAATTGGGTATAAACAGGAATGAATGGGTAAGAATGACGTCATTCTTACCCATTCATTCCTATTTAATGAATGGGTAAGAATGATTGGGTATAAATAGGAATGAATGGGTAAGAATGACGTCATTCTTACCCATTCATTCCTATTACAACAATTTTACGTCAGAGTCAAAGAGCATATAAGTCAGAGTAAGCTTAGACAACCTGCGCCACAGTCTTTCCTAACCTAAAATTGTGTTTTAAAGTTGCGTATCCAATAGTGTTTGTTTTATTTACTCATTCATTTCTGTGCAAATAAGATGGATTAATTGATGATTTGAGAGTAAGAAGAAATAGAAAAGGTTGAATCTATTAGTGAGGCGTGTAAAATTTATCAAAATTCGTAAGAATTCGTTTGAAGACTTTCAAGATGAAGAGATGAATACAGATTCAAGATGATGCAGTAAATTATCAAGCGGGAGGAGCCAGCCAACAATTTCACTTGCATGCAAACAAGTTGGTTTAGCACTTTTTTAAGCAAAGGGCTCAATGGATAAAAATGCCTTGGACTGGAACATATGTGATTGCTGGTTTTTATTAATTGTGTGGCTTCAGACAAATGATAGGAGCTATATTGCACACATATTAGAATCCCAAAAATTGCAGATGGTATTGGACAACACTGCATAAACAAGACAGGATACATGTCAATAAATTTACAGGTAAGGTTTCAGTCTCAGAATACAGAAAGAACTTCTTCTGTATTCTGAGGTTTCAGTACCTACTACGTAAGCTTTGGTACATAATTATAATTTATTCAAACATAGGTTTCCTACCATAAAATTAAAGTCATATATATTTTATTGTTCCAGGTTGTGTCAGGTGCTAATTTGGAGATCATGAATACCTTTTGTGGCATAAATGTGCAAGGCAGCTCACATGACTCAAGAATATAATAATGAATGTTGTTTGAAACAACAATAAAATTATTTGAGCAATCAGAATTGAATGACAGACTTTTATATTATTTTCTTGTACTTCCATGTTATACCTAAGCACATTAATTTTAAATAAAAAACATCAGGCTTATGACATTTTCTTTATTTGTACACATTGTTTGGATCCTACCATAGAATTTTTTTTATAGAATTCAGAACTGTGAGTAGTGTGAGTAAGTATATGAAAATATCATCCTTCACTTGTGCTCTTCATATTTTCTGTGGCTTATCAAGCTTCGAGCATGTTCATTCTGGTCCTGCAAATAACAAATAGATTAAAAATTAATATTTTAGGTAGTTTTAAAAACATAGTCAAAGTAAGTTAGTTTAACATAAGTTTAACTATTGAGATCATTTATATAACTCATTAAACCTGAAATAAGTGGTATACTTGTAACAAATATTTTAATTCGTAGGTACTAAGATAGGTTAGGTACTTACTCAGTACTTAAAGAAAAACCTAGTTAAACTTACTTTTCGTGCACTTTCACGCACCATGCTTTGTTAGAAAAACCTAGTTAAACTTACTTTTCGTGCACTTTCACGCACCATGCTTTGTTTTTTGTCCAGTTTGTATTAGTGTCCAATGATTTGATTTCAATTATTGGAGGATACTCTCTCAGAACTATGCGAAATAATTGCTGAAACAAACAATTATATTGTAAATGATACCTACGGTAGCATTCATTATACTTACCATAACAGTCAAGCTGTAAAAGTGATAGATGATAACATTATTTACCTTTTCTTAATAAAGCGAATGCGTTTTCAGTTCATTTTGAAATTTAATTAATTTTTATCAAAGTTTTCATAGTTGTTTGTTTACTTTTATACCATAGGCAACTGTCATTCAAAACGTTGTTTGTCACTGTCCATATGTCATCATAAAGCATTGAGTTCACTCACCGACTCACTCTTTTTACTTTTAAATCAAGTGTGTTGCCATATAATCCCGGTGCAAGGAATGTATTGTTAGTCCAACACTTCGCCGAGTTTATTAATAACTATTTTACTCTGAAGTTATTACAACTTTAGGCTGGTATTAACAAGTCTTGCTGTAACCTCAGATGATCTTTGGATTAGTAAATTTTTATTAATAGCACCGTATGTGCTTATATGAAATACTACTTGTTTAAGTTATTTTTAGATTACTTATTATAGATTAAACCTCAAAGTACCGATATTAATAAAATATAAATAATAACCGATTTAAATTGGGTATAAATAGGAATGAATGGGTAAGAATGACGTCATTTTTACCCGATATAAACTGGGTATAAATAGGAATGAATGGGTAAGAATGGTTGGGTATAAATAGGAATGAATGGGTAAGAATGACGTCATTCTTACCCATTCATTCCTATTTATACCCAATTTATATCGGGTAAAAATTATTGCATCTTTTTTTTTTTACTTATTTGACACTTAACTAATTATGGATCACGCATCAGGCGCAGATGTCTAGTGGGGGTAGTTAGAGGCACGTCCAAACATATTTGGTACATGCCCACATTTTGCAGTAGTTAGCATTCCAAACGTGACAGGTTGCAAGCCCATCGCCCATCTGTCTGTCCGTTTGTCCGTCTGTCTTTCTGTCCGTCTGTCCGTCTGTCCGCCTGTCCGTCTGTCCGTCTGTCTGTCCGTCTGTCTGTCACAGGGCTGTATCTCATGAACCGTGATAGCTAGACTGTTGAAATTTTCACAGATGATGTATTTCTCTAAAAACAGCATATAATAAATATTTAAGTGGGACTTCCGTACAACAAACGTAATTTTTTTGCCGTTTTGATAATAGTACGGAACCCTTCGTGCGTGAGTCCGACTCGCACTTGGCCGGTTTTTTATAGATTACACGTCAAAGTGGCAGGACAAACAATCTATACAACCATGCATAATATGAATAATCAAAATAGATAGAATTTCGATATTTTTTTATGGAATTTGTATTAGGTTTAATTTTGTTACATTGGTGGAGATTCTGTTGTCTCCACGCTAAACCTAAAATTCCTGAAAACGACCGCTCTTATTTCTTTACGCTAAAGTCTGAATAATTATAATCCAAAGTAAAAAATAATAACAAGAAAACACCATAACTAATTAGTATTAACCAGTTATATTCTTATAAGCGGCGATGGGCTTGCAACCTGTCACGTTTGGAATGCTAACTACTGCAAAATATGGGCATGTACCAAATATAATGTTTGGACGTGCCTCTGACTACCCCCACTAGACATCTTCGAAAGATCTAAACTAATGAAAATATGAAAATCGTGATCCATAATTAGATAAGTGTCAAAAAAGTAAAAAAAAAAGATGTAATCATTTTTACCCGGTATAAATGGGTATAAATAGGAATGAATGGGTAAAAATTATTTTTACCGGGTAAGTGCCCATCTCTGATCGTGTGACGTATATGGCAATAATTCGAGTTTTTGCATTCATTCACTGAGCTCTGATTGGTTGGGATTTTTGGGCGCGGGAAGAGAAAAAAAACATGGAGGCTCACTGGGGTTTGGACGAGGGGTTCGTGAGATCGTTTTTGAGAGAGGCAGGGATTTTTGAGGTAATTGTGGGATACATGGGACGCTATTGTTAAGGGTAGATACAAGGGATATTGAGGATTCTTTGGGTTCTGAAGGGTATTCAATTGGGAGTTGTGGAGTCGTTTAAAGTAAAACTTGAGTCTTTCTATAAATTTATGTGTTCAATTAATGGAGTTCAAATCGAAATACAAAATTGCCGTCAGTATAAAATTAACTTGGGAGACGGGATTTGCTTTAGAATAATTTCTTGGGTTTTTTCCTTGGCTGGTTTACTTGAGGGTAGGATTTATCTGTGTACCTAGGCCCCCGGAGAAGTCATTCTAGTGCTTAAAGTTTGTGAATTAGTTTAGATAAAAGTTTATTGTGATGGTTGAGTGTAATTCAATAATTGAATTAAAGCACCAGTTTAAATGGTTTTGATATGACTAGAAGACTTCTCTACACACAATTGATACCTAACGGTGACAACTACATTGTGATTCTGGTTAGACCTGGGAAATCTGAGGTGATCCAGGGACTGTTTTTACCCTAGCATCAGGGAACAGTCAATTGCCTCTTCGGGTTACTGATTCCATATTCAGTGGTGAGGATTACGACAAGAGTATCACGCCCAGGCACTTACTTAACTGAATATGGACACATTAGCTTGAATCTTGGTTAGGGCATATAACCTATATATATTGCACTTATTATCTCTTTATTCCTTGTCTCTTGGCCCATCCCTGGCTTCGGCTGTAGCCAAGAGACGTACTAGGGTTGTTATGGCTGCTAGCGACATGAGTCTGCCACTCAGTTCCCCCAACTAGTTTAGTTAGAAACTTATCATTGCACTTCGATGAGTTACATACACGGTTAAATGTAAATGAAGTGTTCGTGACTTCTGAATTGATAAATTACACATTTAGATCTGGATAGGTAGTGTAGGTACACTATATTGTTGATAGGAAAAAGCAGGAAGTTCTCTATGAGATAAAACCACAAACTCTTCATATTTGAATTTAGTTCTAGTTATTTGGAGTTCATTATTCTATATGTTTAAATCAACGAATTGTGTCGGTTGTGAAGGACTTGTCTAACCTTAGTTACTAATTACATTCGGTGTCGAAGTGAGATAATTTGAGATTCTGTTTCAACATGAGACCTGTAACAGGGAGTCCGATCATTGTGGACCCGACAATTGAAGTTTAAGTTTGAGCAATGTGAATTTTAACTTATGAGACGTACAATGTGTCTTTTGATTGAGTTGACCTGAGCTGGTGTTTGTGGAGATTAACTGGATCACAAATTATATCAATTATAATTCTAACAACGGAGAGTTGTTTATTAGACATTTATTTCATAATGGACAAGAAGGTTCTAAATATTATGATTTATATTATGTATAAGTATTTATCTGACCTAAATAGGATGTTTTAGAACCGATCTGATCGATTCTTCAGCATCCGAAAGTAACCTTTTGTTTGAAGGCTTGACTGATAGACGGACTGACTCAGGTTGCTAAAAGATTAAGTCCTCTTATATTTTGCTAGACAGAATTGACAGACTGAACTTTATGACTCTGTAATATCATTCCCACTCAAATGACAATTAAGCCTTCTACTCAGAGGAGGAGATAAGGTCTATGGAATGATCTCCACTATCCTTCTCGGACTGGAGGGGAGAGGATCTGCGCTGAGATTTTCACATTTTAGATGACAGATAAGCCTAGCCAATTTATTATATAATATTTTATTCTCCGTTACTTCTTACTCTCAATATCAGCAAATTCTCTAGATTTTCCTTAATTGTATACTAAAGTGTTATAGAATCTAATAGTAGATAAGTAGGTAGACAGTTTAATCATAATATCTTAAAAGAATCAGAGTTATTACCTTATCACAACGTACGGTCCTAATCAATAAAAACTAGACGATCACTTGGCCAATTTAAATAATTAAAACAGATCATAACAACTATTAGGATTAGTTCTAGGTAAGATTTCAGGATGACTAGGTATTAATATAGTTTTCTATTAACGTCTTATAATATAAATTAATTAAAATTATTATATTTAAATTTCAAAAATTTAGTAGGATGATGAAGTCGGGTGGGTAGTATATAGGGTAAGTTAGACTATTAGGGGTTTAAAGGGGGGGAGTGTTACAATTTGTTAGCCGTGACCAGTATATTTAGTAGTTTTAGTTACAGTTTGGTTAATCCGTAAACCGGTTGTTAATCCGTTATGTCTTTTTAATTATTTAAGTGCGGATGAAACCGCACAATTTGTTGCCGTTAATGGATAGGATTTGATTAAACTGTACGCAATGGAAAGGTTAATTTAATTGAAGTAATTCTAACTATGATTATCGGTGGTAAAGAGAATAGATTAAAATTTTAAACATTAACTTTTTATATGTAAACTTATTTATGCAAATAATTCACTTATACCCAAAGATCAGGTGTAAACTCATAGGTTTTACAGCACTAGAACATTCGCTTCAATAATTATACTTCTTGCAAGAGTTCAGACTTTAATTGAAGCCTATTAAACCAAATAAATGAGTTAATATTTAATTGGAAGTTGAATTTTGGTTATAAATCAGTTTTCTATACTTGACGGGGCATGAACTGTCAAATCATTTCGTTCTAAAAACTTTATTGTTAAGTCTATAAGCTTATTAATTATTTATAAAAATGCTTAGAGCTAGCAAAGGATAGAAATACACACTGGTGCACTGAATTGGAGAGAGACAGAGATACTGCGTTCAGAAACAGTAATAGATATTTTTTTTTATAAGTTTCTAAGTAAAAGATATATTACTTAAAATTAAGTTCAGGAACATTCAAAAGTCTTGTTGTTTGGGGGTTGATTTGATTGATTCAATCTATAGCTATCCAATATTTGTTTTATAATCAAACTAGTTTATAAATTCTGAGGGCTTAAGTTGGTTTTAAAAACTATTTAATTAATCACTTATTATTCAAACAAAGAAAAGGATTATTGCAGTTAAAGATTATTATTTAGTGTCAATCATACATTACGAATTTAATTATAAATTTATAATTAAATTCGTAATAATATAAATAACCTATTTACAAACAAGTAATACCATCTAGTGACAGGAAACGTAATCATTATTGAGCGTAATGAAATTAGGTAGTAGGTATTGCTATTCGCCGCTAGATGTGTTAAAATAAATTAGTCGTACGTATCTATTCGATTTTACAATAATACGTAGTATCGCTATCTGCCAATAGAGGGCGACCTATTAATTGAAATTTCATCTGTCAATCAAGTTTATCTATCGAAGTTGATAGGAATATCCTAAATTAAATATTTACATAAATAGATAGGTAGGTATAGGAGTTCATTGACCACTTAGCTGAGGTTATGTGTCGCATTGCAAGCTAGTAAGTGGGTATAAGGTAGATAGGTAATAATTATTTTAAAATGAAATAAATTACGTAGTTGGGATCGCGACTTTGATCTAGGTAGATAGGAGCTATGTAGATGTGTTTAGAATTGGTTGATAGTGAGTTTTATTTAAGACAAGATATACGATATTAGCGTGGTAACAAGTACCTACTTGGGAATGCATTAGTCGAGAGATTGAGGGTGAAACGGGAGTGTGACGGAGGTAGGTAGAAAAAAGAAGTGAGGTTAAGTTAGTTTCGTTATTACCGGCGAAAAACTGAGACACCGGTTCGCGACGACTTGTATATAAAATAGAGATTTACGTCTTGAAATAGGCCTTTCTAAGTGCTAGTGTTAGTGTTTGAGATTAAATTAGAGGTAGGAAATCTATCAGTGATTGTTCAATGGCGGTTTTGGGTAGAAGAAGAGTTCAGGAAAAGACCTTCATCAGGAAGAGAACTTGGTTTGTGTTTATATACAGCGCTTTGGTGAGTGTTAGACTATAATCATTTATTATTATATGTATTACAAAACTAGTTACTTACGATCATTAGGAAAATAACCTATAGCATCTATAAATATGATTGGAAGTTCATAGAATAAATAAATTCGAAATTGTTTTTTCTGAACACATTTTGTTCTTGAAACAATGTGATGATTACCTAGGTACTTACTTGATAAACATCAGTAAAATTCATGGTAAAACAACCTGTAGAAAAGTAAGTACCTCCTGCTCTGAGAAGTTAGTCACATTTAGTAGATTTTTCTCATTAATGGGGTTAATTTCACAATTAATAGGACAGTAGAAGAAAATAGATACCAATCTAATTAGTCCAGGTATTATAGAATAGTTAGGTATGCTTTACATACATTAGGTATTTATTTAGACAATTAATTTTATAACCTTTTGTTACCTAGGAAAATTATGTTAGAAAAAAAACTTATGTTTGGCAGTTAAAATACCTAACTCAATTATTCTATAGTTTCTTGTGAACAAAATAATTTTTATAATTAGGAACGGTTAGGTTTCTTGAGTCATAATGGTAAAAATAAATGAATAATTTGATATCATCGCTCCGGGAGCAAGGTAAATTTTCAAATTTATTAAAGTTGGTTTAAATAATGGGTTTTAAATATAATATTATTGTTAGGTACACTATGTGAATATATAGGTTCTTATATAAACAATTAATTTTAGGTGTTTTCAATAACTAAGGTAAATATCGTAGGAAAATTAAAATATAGTGTTTTAAATACATATTTATTTAATCTCAACGTTTCTCTAAAACAAAACAACTTTTAAAATTAGCAACGGATAGGATATTAAATGCATAACATTTAAAATACATAAATATTTTATCTCATGTTCCTCCGGGAACAAATTAATTTTTGAATTTAGCAACGTTGTTGAAAATGATAAGATACATTAATGTGAGAAGTTGAAAGGGAATACATATTGAAGATATTACAAACTATTATTTCAGGTAAATCAAATTAATATTTAATGAACTTTATAATCAATTAATTAATAATCTTAATATATTATTTAAGTTTAATGTTTTGGTTGGTAGGATTTAGTCGGGTTTAAATATGCAACTAAGTTTGGATTAGTTAATCAATGATTTAAGTTAAGCAGTAATTGTTAGGTTGATTTTGAGATTTGCTTATAGTTCCAAGTTTTAGTTACGGTCTGTTTTGTGTAAAATATTATATAAGTATTTTTCCATTGAGGTAATTTTAACTACTTAATTAATTCTTAATTGAACAACCAAATATTAGTGTGGGATGGTTAGTGTAGCTTAATTAAATAACTTGACTTCACATTAAACATAATTATAATGGATACTCCGGATACAAGTTATGTACAGGGTGTTAAATAATATTATTATGGGAATTCGGGATAAAAAATTATACAGGGTGTTAAATAATATTATTATGGGAATTCGGGATAAAAAAATTATACAGGATGTAAAATAATATTATTATGGGAATTCGGGATAAAAAATTATACAGGGTGTTAAATAATATTATTATGGGAATTCGGGATAAAAAATTATACAGGGTGTAAAATAATATTATTATGGGAATTTGGGATAAAAGTTTTATACAGGGTGTAAAATGATATTATTATGGAAAGAACAATGTTCAAAACGTCCCCACCCTTGTAGCACTTTAAAACCTATGTTAATCGAAGGGCCATAACCATCTTATCATTTTATTGTACGACGGCGAAACTGAAATATGCTTCCGAAAAAAGTTATATCGACATGAAGAATACGGAATCAGTAACAATTTATAACATAGCGTCTATAACATAGAGGTTTGTGCAACTCCAAGCCCAATTATGAATCAATACGGTATAGACACGGAAGATTGCACTCTTCTAAGGGGTCGAATTTTATCAAGACATAGGTCTAATGCGACCTATTATACGTATTTAATACTGAATAACGCACAGGGAATAAACGCTATTCAGGCATATTACTGCTCATGTTTGACGGGTATGAGGACAGTTGGTGCCTGCGCGCATGTCGTCAGCATCGTTTGGTACTTTGGGATTGGAAGGCGTTTAGAGAATTTCGTTGGGCCAGCCAGTGCCTGGGACAATATTGTAATAGATACTCAAAATACCGAATAAAGGTTTTATTTGTAATTAATAAGGTATTTTATTTGAAATCTCCTAAAAAAAACGTCAATGGTAACCTTACAAAACCAATATTCAGCAGAATTATTTATGAACTTTTTTCTGCTCCGTGAGTTGTTCCCGAGCGGGAGTCAGCATTTAATTCTAAAGAGTTGTTTGAAAACTCCGAACGAAACCATCCCACAGTAAAAAGAAAAGCATCGTGATCGGAAACATAATTATTATTGTGACTGATTCCGGTTTCTTCATGTCGATATAACTTTTTTCGGATGCACATTTCTGTTTCGCTGTCATACAATAAAATGATAAAATGACCATGGCCCTTCGGTTAACATAGGTTTTAAAGTGCTACAAGGGTGGGGACGGTGTCCATACATTTTTGGGCATTGTTCTTTGGGATAAAAGTTTTATACAAGGTGTTAAATAATATTGTATGTGAAAATTAAAAATACAAGGTTTATTAGGTTATTACTATTCAATCATTCAAAGTGGCGCAGAAAATCTAACTTTGAGTAACTACTCAAGCTTGAAGAGCCTGTCTTCGCAAAGCAATCTTTGATCGTTGCTTGCTTCTTGTTTCTTTGACAATAGTTAAACATTGAAGATAAAATATTTGACTGGGTATGAAGTTTTCTTTATTACTTTATCTAAATAATAAAATATAAAAAAAAAAAATATAAATGCTTTTAATTTACATATGGTAATCTGACATGGTTGGTAATTATACTGAAAAATGTATTTCTACTTGAACTGAACTAAAGTTCTTGAAAAAGGTAATGGTTTTTAAAGGTAACAAAGGTGGTTTTGAAAAGGTAACAAAATCAAACAAAAGAAACTCAATTGAGGTTAATGTCAAATTAATTCAATCATTTCTATACATGAAATCTTCGTGCTCTCAAATTCACATATAGTTGGTGAATTGTCTGGTGGCGTTAACAACAATGATTGTGGGGAGTATGAATAATGTTCTGTGAGTGAAGAATGGATTTTAATTTTGAAGTGCAAGGAAGATGAATGCTAGATTGGAGGTAGTGAAATATATGTGGTAGAGTTTAATGGAATGATGGGCCAGATGATTCAACAAATATTCTAAATTGAGACGATTTGATCTTAGTTGATTTTCGATAAACGATACACTTACAAAGAACTATTATGAAGGAGAATTGGTGTTAGGATAAATATTCATCGGCTATCGCTGTTCTCATGAAAGTTCTTACTATACTGTTAGGCTCGTTCTAAAGCACACTATACATACTCCGGGTGTGATTAACTTGTGATTTTGAGATTAGTGCTTTGTGGGATGTTTCAAGCATGGAGAGCTATGTGTCTAACCCTTGGGAAAGATCCTCATCTGTAGACCTCTGTAGATTACTCCTGAGGAAATGGAAGATAGATATCCAAAGCTGTATGTGCTACAGAGTATTGCAGAATTGACTTGCCTCACAACCAAGTTGTCTTACGTGATGTTGATCGGACTGGCTAGATGGATATCTGTTTATTGATTGATTCATCAAAAACTTAGTTACCGGTACAAAATTATAACTAATTACATCTCGGTTTAAAAACACTTACATGAAGGTAAACTCACTTACATACATACATAATAGTTATCGAAATCAAATATAATCAAATTAGAAGATTGTACAACTAAAAATAAATAACAAAAAAGGAGGTAACGGAACTACTACTGATAATGTAATTATAATGGTACGTTTTATGTTATGGTTACATTATAACTGTGTTAATTTAATTTAGGAAATGTGTGTGGTAGTGTATATATATATATAAATTTTATGTATATTCTTTCTTTTATATATATAATACTTTATAAATATATATTTAAACGAATATCTATAAAGGATTCGTTTTGTTTATGTACAAAATGTTTTATAAGTATCTAATCTATATGTATTATAATTTATTTTTGCGAAGAACTACTTTCTACTTAGTGAAAAATTTACTACGATATTCTATCTGCGTAAATTTTGGGGGTTGGCTGTAACGAGTCAGACCTTCGTACAAATTCGCAAAAATAGATATTGTCGAAGAATTGATTTATTTCGAAATTATCAATCATATTTAACCAGAGAGAGACTTATTGACTTATTAATTAAGTTAACTCAATTATGTCTCTTGTCACCTGTCAGTATTAACAATGACATAAGAATAGTTCATCGATCGAGAATGTGAATCATTGATCGTGTGACGTATATGGCAATAATTCGAGTTTTTGCATTCATTCACTGAGCTCTGATTGGTTGGGATTTTTGGGCGCGGGAAGAGAAAAAAAACATGGAGGCTCACTGGGGTTTGGACGAGGGGTTCGTGAGATCGTTTTTGAGAGAGGCAGGGATTTTTGTGGTAATTGTGGGATACATGGGACGCTATTGTTAAGGGTAGATACAAGGGATATTGAGGATTCTTTGGGTTCTGAAGGGTATTCAATTGGGAGTTGTGGAGTCGTTTAAAGTAAAACTTGAGTCTTTCTATAAATTTATGTGTTCAATTAATGGAGTTCAAATCGAAATACAAAATTGCCGTCAGTATAAAATTAACTTGGGAGACGGGATTTGCTTTAGAATAATTTCTTGGGTTTTTTCCTTGGCTGGTTTACTTGAGGGTAGGATTTATCTGTGTACCTAGGCCCCCGGAGAAGTCATTCTAGTGCTTAAAGTTTGTGAATTAGTTTAGATAAAAGTTTATTGTGATGGTTGAGTGTAATTCAATAATTGAATTAAAGCACCAGTTTAAATGGTTTTGATATGACTAGAAGACTTCTCTACACACAATTGATACCTAACGGTGACAACTACATTGTGATTCTGGTTAGACCTGGGAAATCTGAGGTGATCCAGGGACTGTTTTTACCCTAGCATCAGGGAACAGTCAATTGCCTCTTCGGGTTACTGATTCCATATTCAGTGGTGAGGATTACGACAAGAGTATCACGCCCAGGCACTTACTTAACTGAATATGGACACATTAGCTTGAATCTTGGTTAGGGCATATAACCTATATATATTGCACTTATTATCTCTTTATTCCTTGTCTCTTGGCCCATCCCTGGCTTCGGCTGTAGCCAAGAGACGTACTAGGGTTGTTATGGCTGCTAGCGACATGAGTCTGCCACTCAGTTCCCCCAACTAGTTTAGTTAGAAACTTATCATTGCACTTCGATGAGTTACATACACGGTTAAATGTAAATGAAGTGTTCGTGACTTCTGAATTGATAAATTACACATTTAGATCTGGATAGGTAGTGTAGGTACACTATATTGTTGATAGGAAAAAGCAGGAAGTTCTCTATGAGATAAAACCACAAACTCTTCATATTTGAATTTAGTTCTAGTTATTTGGAGTTCATTATTCTATATGTTTAAATCAACGAATTGTGTCGGTTGTGAAGGACTTGTCTAACCTTAGTTACTAATTACATTCGGTGTCGAAGTGAGATAATTTGAGATTCTGTTTCAACATGAGACCTGTAACAGGGAGTCCGATCATTGTGGACCCGACAATTGAAGTTTAAGTTTGAGCAATGTGAATTTTAACTTATGAGACGTACAATGTGTCTTTTGATTGAGTTGACCTGAGCTGGTGTTTGTGGAGATTAACTGGATCACAAATTATATCAATTATAATTCTAACAACGGAGAGTTGTTTATTAGACATTTATTTCATAATGGACAAGAAGGTTCTAAATATTATGATTTATATTATGTATAAGTATTTATCTGACCTAAATAGGATGTTTTAGAACCGATCTGATCGATTCTTCAGCATCCGAAAGTAACCTTTTGTTTGAAGGCTTGACTGATAGACGGACTGACTCAGGTTGCTAAAAGATTAAGTCCTCTTATATTTTGCTAGACAGAATTGACAGACTGAACTTTATGACTCTGTAATATCATTCCCACTCAAATGACAATTAAGCCTTCTACTCAGAGGAGGAGATAAGGTCTATGGAATGATCTCCACTATCCTTCTCGGACTGGAGGGGAGAGGATCTGCGCTGAGATTTTCACATTTTAGATGACAGATAAGCCTAGCCAATTTATTATATAATATTTTATTCTCCGTTACTTCTTACTCTCAATATCAGCAAATTCTCTAGATTTTCCTTAATTGTATACTAAAGTGTTATAGAATCTAATAGTAGATAAGTAGGTAGACAGTTTAATCATAATATCTTAAAAGAATCAGAGTTATTACCTTATCACAACGTACGGTCCTAATCAATAAAAACTAGACGATCACTTGGCCAATTTAAATAATTAAAACAGATCATAACAACTATTAGGATTAGTTCTAGGTAAGATTTCAGGATGACTAGGTATTAATATAGTTTTCTATTAACGTCTTATAATATAAATTAATTAAAATTATTATATTTAAATTTCAAAAATATTAGTAGGATGATGAAGTCGGGTGGGTGTGTAGTATAGTATAGGCTAGTATAGGGTAGGCTAGGTTGGGCTGTAGGTTTTAAAGGGGGGGAGTGTTACACCGCGTAGAAACAGGAAATCGATTTTTGACGATTTTATCGTATAACATTGAAATTCCTGTAAAACAAAAGATTTTTAAAAGAAAAGAAGTAGCCGTGATAACGTCACAGATAGACAGACAGACAGAGTTACTTTTGCATTTATAATATTAGTATAAATAAGTAAGTGTTTTCATAGTAGCTTTGATCAGTTTAGCTAGTTCGACTCAATTTGTAGTAATTCGGCATTCTGCGCTGTAGGTTGTGACAAAATTGTGTGTAATTGTTTCGAAGATAAGTTCATCTAAGATTTTAAATGTATAAATACTTATGATTAAAATAAAATATAAATATAAATATTGGTGGACATTTCACACAGCGCCATCTAGCCCCAAACTAAGCAAAGCTTGTACTATGGGAACCAGATAACTGATAGAATACTTATATACTGTTTTTCTTGTAAATACATACTTATTATACATATTAACACCCAGACACAGAACAAACATCTATGTTTATCACACAAATATTTGCCCTGGGTGGGGATCGAACCCACAACCTACAGCGCAGAAGGCAGAGTTACTACCAACTGAGCTGTGAGGCCTGTGAAGGTACCTATTTACATAAAAGTTTATCATAATTAGTTTCAAGTTATACATTAAATAATAACAGTAAACAATCACCTGTTATCGAGTCGATTAAATTACAAGCTTGGGTAAGTGCTAATTTAATTTTAACGATGTAAATCATAAAATGTTTTTGTCTTTTATCGTTTGTCTTAATAATTTTAACCGCGAGACAAAATGTTCACTTTCTTTGTGCTGCTTGTTGCGTGGATAACACATAGTTTCACTTTAGATACCGACTTTGGTGCACAAAATGAAAGCTCGAACCCCGGTAATGTTTCCGCTGCTACATATACTGTCGACCAAAGAAAATATGGCTTAAGTTTGAATAAAGGTTGCAAAAAATACGTCAAAGTATTCAAATGCTTGACCGCGTGCAAAAGCCGAGGTTTCCAAATTTACAGGCTGGATTTTAGATGCAGGTGTACGTGTCACCAGAAAAAATCTGTTGAAAAGTTACCTTACTTCAAATGGATGACAACTGGAACCACTAGAAAAGTGCCTAAAACTAAGAGTCCATCGCTTTGGAGCGTCGTTGGTACATTATCCCGTGCTACTAGACGACGCACAACAACTGACAATGTAACAGAATATAATTATATAACAACGCATTCGACAAAATCAGCCTCGAATGTAACAGAGTCAAATAATGTTACTACTACTTTGAGTACAAGCGAAGTTGATACTACGACTACTGGTACAAATGTTGAAGAACCATCTGGTACAACAAAAGACGAAGAAAAACCTAGTACAAAAGAGGAAGAAAAGCCTGTTACAAATACGCAAGAAACACCTAGTACAAAAGACGATGAAAAACCTAGTACAAAACAGGAATAAAAACCTGGTACAAAATAAGAAGAAAAACCTGGTGCAAAAGAGGAAGAAAACCCTAAAGAGTAAAATTCTATCTAATTATGTAACTATGTAACTGTACAGATTTGAGTATAAAAGAGGGAGAGCTAAAACCTGGTACAAATGTAGAAAAATCACCCAGCACAGAACAGGAAGAAAACCCTTCACCGTTAAATTCTATCTAATTATGTAACTATGTAACTATATCGGTATCTATAGAAAAATAACTTCATAGCATCCTACTTTCACCGATGAGAATAATAAAGAATATTTATTGTAAAAATAAAATTACAAGTACCTGATTGATAACCATTAATTGAACACAGGTGATGAAGTTCAGCAGTATTATTCCGTAAAAATCTTCACCAGTCGGTATTCAATATTATAGCTCTGAACATCATCAATAAATCACTCTATTCTAAGATACTATGAAAGTGGTATTCTGTAAAATCGATCGATGTTCAGTGCTATAGTAATGAAAATGGAAAAGCGTAGATCGATTTTTACAGAATAAGCCTGCAGGTATAAGTTAGCGAAGGGCCTGAAACTAGGCAAGAAAGTCTATACCAGTTACCATTATGAGTTTAGGGTAATAATTACAGGTGAAAAACTAGCATAGCATGTGATACATGTAAAAAGTAATGATCAAAAAAATTACATAAAGTAACAAAACAGGACACTGGCAATCATCAATTTAATTGTGTGTGCCTTACTCGGTGTGTTCCTGTGTGTGTGTGTATGTGTGTGTGTGTATGTGTGTGTGTGTGTGTGTGTGTGCGCGAATGTGCGAATGAGTGTTTGTGGTGTGCGTAATCAGATTATATCTTCAACGTTATTATATGAGATATTGAATCTAGTCCTTAACAATATTTTTAAAAGTGAAAGCATGGCTGTCTTTGATAGGACATACCTTACAAACCTTGCTGTAGAATGTAGATGTTTGGCGCGTGTATGTGCATATATCTAGTATTTCTAACAATCTGTTCTGAGTCCTGCAGGCCTAGCTTATTGACACGAAAAATCGATCTGTCCACAAAAGAATAGTCAAGAATTACATTTGGACAAAGAATATAGCATCGTAGACGTATATATACGAAATTTTGATCAAGGCAAGTTAAGAAATAACTTTTTTCGTTCATTCTTGGAATTACCATGCTCGAAAAGTAGAAAAATCGCAAATTTTAACACAAAATATGTTTTTGGCTATACTTTCGTAACAGATTCTTTTCTAGGGTCATCAAGTTAGTCGTGCTCATGTTGTTATGTGTTTTGATAGTAGCGCTTAGAGAGCGATAATGAACCCTAAGAACATTGAGTATAAATAGTTCAAGTACCTACATGCAAAAGGAAAAGGATAAAGTTATTGATAATTTAATTGCTATTACAATTTTATTGGTACCTATTCGTTTTATATTAATCGATATTTACGGCTGTAATAATTATATTATTATCGATATCGATCGATCGATAAAACCTATTTAATTGTTAATCGAAATTATTTTTATAGTGTTATTATTATTCTAGAAGAAACTAAAAATAAAAATACGCAAAATGAGAATTGCATTATTGTTTATTTTAATAATTATAGCAATATTAAAAATATCTATTGTAAATCTGAGTGCTGTTCCCAAAAATGGTAATATTATAGAGTAACTTATTACCCGCTAATTGGATTAAAAAAGAAAGATGAGTCTTACCCTCGTATTCAAGAACGACACTATGAGAACACGCACCCACAGTGGACGAAATCTATTTTCATAAAAATCACTTTATGTGTTGTGCGACACTGCATAGTCTGACTAGAGGCACATTGTCGTTTGCCTCTAGCTCTAAAGGCACACGGTAGCGTGCGCCATAGTGCCGCTCTACATAAACAGTGATGTTCACATGTGAACAGTCAGTTTGTGGAAACAACAGAATTACCACCATTGAAGGTTGAAAGTACTTGCAAAAAGACGTAGTGGTTACAATACAGAAATACTATTTTAACTAATTTTCGTTTATACTATTTTGATAGATTCAGTCCAAATCTCGCTGTTGCTCGATTCCGACCAGAAAGTGAACAGTAAGTATATATTGTTTTTTTTTTATCAATTAGCATATACAATATGTATATATAAAATATTTAAGTCAAAACTTTTTTCCAGTTGCTTATATTAGATTTGTTGGTTGACTTGACTTGACTTTTTAGATCAGTTTCTAACAGACTACCGCTTGTTATATGATTACCATATAAAATATATAAATACTAGGTTCGACTGTAATCTCCAAACACAGTGAAACATACTCTCAGATCTCAAGGCGCTTTGAAGATGTCTAAAGGGGGTAGTCAGTAGCACGTCTAAGCATTATGTTTGGCACAATAACCACATTTTGCAGTAGTTAGCATTCTATACGTTACAGGAAGTAAGCCCATCGTCGCTTATAAAAATATAACTGGTTTCCTTACTATGTTTTCCTTTACCGTTTTGAGAAAGTGTTTTTTAATGGGCATACAATTTTTTCGGACACATAATTTCATCAGCATTATATCATTGCTCACCATAGATAGGTACATGACATTCATATTTTTTTTTCATTCTAGTCTCAGAAAACGATAAGCCAATTTTACGCTACGGGTTCCAACAAACACGGGAATGTAAAGTGTATGAAAAAGCCTTTTTGTGTATAAGAAAATGTACTGATTTGGGATATGAAATAGCAAACGCTGACAAGCAATGCTTTTGCACTTGTAAACGCAACAAAGTGTTGGGTAGCTATAAAAAGCCTAATTATGGCCCCACCAAATGGAAAATGGGTGCACCGACAACTAGCTTACCTTCATGGGTTAAAAAACAATCTACAAAATTATCAGCGCAAGATGAAAAGTTCCCATATAATTTGACCGATTTTGAGTTATACCAAGACGTTTCTGAGCCCACGGAAAGTAATGGAACTGCCCAAAGTGGAAAAAATGAAAATTCAAGTGCAGGTAAAGAAGTAAAACCTGGTACAAATGAGGAAGAATCACCAGGTACAAAAGAAGAAGAAAAACCTGGTACAAATGAAGAAGTAAAACCTGATACAAATCTGGAAGAATCACCTGATACAAAAACAGAAGAAAAACCTGTGGCAAACGAAGAAGAAACACCTGATGCAAAAGAGGAAGAAAAACCTGGTGCAAATGTGGAAGAATCACCTGGGACAAAAAATGAAGAAAAACCTGGTGCAAAAGAGGAAGAAAAGCCTGTTACAAATGCGGAAGAATCAACTGATAGAAAAGCAGAAGAAAAACCTGGTGCAAAAGACGAAGAAAAACCTGGTGCAAAAGAGGAAGAAAAACCTGGTACAAAAGTTGAAGAACCACCTGTTACAAAACCTGTTGCAAAAGAGGAATAAAAACCTAAGAAGTAAAGTTCTATCTAATTATGTAACTATGTAACTATACCGGTATAGAAAAACAGAATGACACATGAAAATAATTAAGAATAAATAATATTTATTGCCAAATTAAAATTCACAAGTTATAGGTAAAATAATCCCAACAAAAATATTTTCTTGTAAAATGTTGCACTTGTCACCTTGCACTGTCAAAAAGTTATCATACTTCATGTAGAACCAAGCTTCTAACTCTATGCCCTAACTCAACAAGCCCTTACTCCACAAACTTTACACCTTAGTCAAAATGGGGCTTGGCTGTTCCTTACTTATCTGTTATACAATCGTACACATCGTCATCTAGCCCTAAACTAAGCAAAGCTATGGGAATTAGATTGCTGTGGAATACTTATATTATTATTTTTTCATCACACAAATGTTTGTGTAGGAACTGAACCCACAACCTACAGCGCAAAGGGTAGAGTTACTACCAACTGAGCTGTAAGACCAGTCAATTGAACAAACAGTTTATGTATTTCAAGTATATGTCAACGGAAAGGATAAATTAGAAATTATATCTCAACTCCGGTTCATTGTAGAACCTCGTTTGCTCAAAAACACTACAATTTCCTGGCACCGCACTTGTTTAACAAGGTAAATAAACAGATTTCTATGCAAAACCTATCTTATAGTGAATGTAGAACTAATCTATTCAAATACCTGCTAACTCTAAACTATCATAAGACAGAAGAGCTGTTCTTCATTAATTCTTAAAACTCGCTATTTCATGCCAATACCCACATCCCTTACTTTGCAAGTATCAAATTCTACGCACACTTCTCACCTCACACACACATATAACACTACACACTACATAACACTTTTTAAATCAACTAAATCAACTAAACTAAAACACACCCTTCACACAATATAACACTAAAATTAAAAATATGTTGGAAGTTGGAACCCAAATAGGAAATAGGTTATAGTTAACAACATTATTGTCATCTTTTTTTATATAGCTACTAATATTAGTTTAAATAAATAACTCATGTTTTCATTCTAACTAACCATCATGTTAATAATTGGTAAAACTTTGAAATTTCTAGCCGAATCTGTGATCCCCGTTTCTACATACAAGCTATAGCTTAGTTAGAACGAGGTAAACAATATTCCTACAGGTAATTTTAAGTCTTCTCCTGTTATAATTCTATGAACACTGTCTGTAAATTAAGACTTTTATGAATAAAAAAAAAAAAAAAAAAAAAAAAAAAAAAAAAAAAAAAAAAAAAAAAAAATAGACGAGAAAGTCTCTGGAATCCGAGTTACCATTATGAGTTTAGGGTAATACTCAACTACAATTACAGTGGGTGGAAAACTTGTATGTTGGCGAATTGAAACAGAATTTAGAAACATGTAAAAAATGCCATCAAAATCATAACTTGTAAAAAAGCCAAGTCTCGCAACGCAACTCAGTTCTTCTACCGTAAAAAGTTGTAAGATCCATGTAATACCAAGTCGGTTAGCTAATTAATACCATAATTAACAGTACAATAGAGCGTGAACCGGATCGGACGCGGTCGGCACTTCTTCGGCAGCAACTCATCTAGTTCGCGTAGCCGCGTGTAGTTCATGCCGTAGCAAACCATCGTTATAATGTTTCACATCAAAAAGTAACAATTAAAATATAAGAATAAGAAAACAGGTAAGACACTGGCAGATAATCATCATTTTATTATTCGTATTTTTGAATCTAACAGTGTTAACCTGCACATAAAGAAGCGGGATTTTATACCGCACTAGACGGGTGCGTCTCTTGTCTTAAGATTTCGAGTTCTTCAATCGTCCAGTAACGTCCTAAAATAGTAAAAAAAAGGAATATTAATTTTAAGATTAACGTTTTAATTTTCATATGGCTGAAAAATTGCTTAGATAATTTTCTTTATTTCTTAGTCCTTCTTTATCGGGTGTCTGGTAGACAACATAATTATTGAAAAGTTCCTATTTTTCTATATTCATAATTGCATAATACTTGTATACCTCTTCTATTTTCTATGTGTTCTAATTATAAGTGTTACTTATGATAACACTTTATCTGAAATAATTATCAATATATTTTGGTAACGGCCACATTAGGGAAATAAGTTCCCCGAACTACATAAAATATTCATACCTGCTCCTGATTCATGCTTTGCTTTTAAGTAGAAAGTATTCATTTTACTCATATTATAAATCTAAAGGTATGTGAAGATGTTTATATGCTAACGACTCAATCACGCCCAAATCATTGAACAGACTTGGATGAAATTTGAAATATGTAGCTTACCTAGCTTGGATGTATTGGAATATTATATGTAATACTTTTTATCAAGGTACCACGCGAGCGAAACCGCGGGCGAAAGCTGATACATCATATTATTTGAAATACTTATTGCCATATTAATTGTGTAAGCATACATTTGTGTATAACAAACATTTGTGTAAACACAGATATTTGTTTTGTGCCTGTGTGTCTTAATTTTTAAGGGTATGTAGGTATTTGCATTTACGAAAAAATGTATAGGTACAAGATGTTCTATCAGTAACTTGGTTCCCATAGAACAAGCTAATCTTAGTTTGCGACCAGATGTTCTAGAGTACCTAGAATTCAGCGCCTTATTACCCTATGCGATGTCGACTTATACACATTACTTACCGCAGTGAAGACGTATGTGCAAACTTCTCAGGCCAAAGTGATCACTGGAAGATAAAAATTGTCACTGAAATAAGGTAAGAACATAAAAAGATCTTCATGACAGAATCGTGGTATTTGTCTATAATTAAACTGACAAAAAACTGGTTTTAGAGTAGTCGGTTTTTAGGGTTCCATACCCAAAGGATAAAAACGGGACCCTATTACTAAGACTCCGCTGTCCGTCTCTCCGCCTGTCTGTCTGTCACCAAGCTGTATCTCATGAACTGTGATGGCTAAACAGTTGAAATTTGCACAGATGATGTATTTCTGTTGCCGCTATAACAACAAATACTAAAAACGGAATAAAATAAATATTTTAGAGGGGCTCCCGTACAACGGTTTTTTTTAAATTAGTGTCTGTTTTGACAAAGTGCTTAATCCTGAAGAAAATTAACTTATGACTGTATTTGTATCGATACGAAACGGCGATATCTATAGAGGCAAACTGGTCGCAGAAGAACTAAAATTTAAGTTATCAAGTTTCTTTTGTGCTATTTAATCAAAATACAGCTATAGTTTCAGTTTGGAAAAAGTCATCATAAAACACCCTGTTTATACAATAGGAATATTTTTAGTGAACAGTATGCAAGTGTATACAAAAACTTTTACGTAATGCCCAAGGGGCTATCCGCTAGATTGACGGCTATGATGTATGGGCTGAGATTTTTTACCAATTCACTCGGAACATATTTTTGCTTTTATATCAATATATCAATTTCTTTTATGCTACTTTGGCATTTTAACGCACAAATTCTGGACAGTTTTGTGACAAGGGTAAAAACTCTGAAATCGGAAAATTTTTAGTTTCTCGTAAGTTTAATTTTTTTCGAGTTACTTATTTTGTTTATATTTTAGATTTGTGCTATCTATGGTAATTTTTGGACACAGATGCAAAAAAAATATTGCAATATAAAGTTCCGTTCTTTTAACTGGGTATTAATTAAAAACCGGCCATGTGCGAGCCTGTCTCGCGCAGGAAGGGTTCTGTACCATTATCTGTAAAAAACGGCAAAAAACACGTTTGTTGTATGGGAGCCCCACTTAAATATTTATTTTATTATGTTTTTAGTATTTGTTGTTATAGCGGCAACAGAAATACATCATCTGTGAAAATTTCAACTGTCTAGCTATCATGGTTCATGAGATACAGCCCTGTGACAGACAGACGGACAGACGGACAGACGGACAGCGAAGTCTTAGTAATAGGGTCCCGTTTTTACCCTTTGGATACGGAACGGAACCCTAAAAAAGTAAAACTGTTGATTTTTTCTTCATTATTATAGTTACTACAAAATTAGATTTTATTTCTGGACTTCATTTTACGATTTGTAAATTTTTTATATCTATTTTTATACTTACGCTCGTAAAGATATAAAAAAAGAGTTACTTACTTTATTCATAGAAGCATCAACAGAAGCAACCAGAACAAAGGGTATTGACCGTGGTGACCGCTCCGTGTTTGGTCTCAGCGATTAGTGTTGTCTGTTAACACGTCTTATATTGGTCTGAAATAATGAAAAGTAAGTTTTATTGATTATCAACACAACCCAAACCCAGCCAATAGAAACTTGATGACTTTCCTCGAGTAGCATTCTCCCTTAGCAAGAGCATCGGAACAACTACATTATAAGAAAAATAACTAAAGAAGTCGTAGGTCTTTCACTAGTTTTGCTATTATACCCTTTTTATTTACCACAATATGGAGAGTTGATCGAAATGTCGCATTTCATAGTTTGGGCTTTTTGTCACTAGGGGCTCAAGTTATAAATTGCGATGGCCCTCGAGCTTGGAGACAATGCGCCAGAAGGGGATGGACACAATAAAACTTAAATTTACAATAAATTAAAGATTTCCTTTCAAAATCATTTGATCACTATCATCATTTCAATCATCATATTATGGAATTAATGTAAATTATTGTCAGTTTTATTGTCTATTCAGTTAGTATTATTTGTGCAAGATTAGCTACAAGTGCTATTCTTTTTTCAAGATTATGAGCAACTACCTACTGTTCCAAAAAAAGACGGACCATTAATAGAAGGATCTGTTTCTGTGAACAGAACAAAAGTAGGTAAAGATATTTCCGAGGATAAGACGGCTAATCCGAACAGCAAGGTGCTTTGATGAAAGATTGATTTATTTGTAATAAAACGCTTCTGGGATTGCTTTTATCTGTATACACACAATCGAGGGTGAAACAAGAGGAAGGCAAACAATAAATCCTCCTACATAAAAATTGCAACAACTTTGTTCATAATGCCGATGGAGGCATCATCAAAAGTTGGTACGGATCGCACCCTCGCGCCCATTCGTGCAGTGATTACCAATAAATCCAATACGGGATAATTGGCCGGCTTAATTCTGTTCTATCTTTCTACTTAGTTCAGTCGTCAGAATGTGCCAGCTCGGGTCCCTTGGGAGAGTCCAGCGAGAGAACAAACACTAGTGTTTCGCCGAACGAAAATGGCCCTTCAACTTACTTCATAAAAGTGATTTTCATTTGCGAATGTGGGGCGAAGTGGATCCGATGGCAAACGAAGAAAATGGCACGGTTAATGAGGTATTTTTATTTTAGTTTTATTATGCTTGGCGATGACGTGATAGCTCGGTGTTGCTAGTTATGTTTTGTATGAGTTTTGACAAGTCGGGTAAGTGACGTTTGATGGACGTAGGTGACGCATTCCCTTGTCACATAATGGATGGGAATTATGGAGTCAAGGGGTAGCAGCGATTTGATATTCGCATCAGCCGGCGGCCCTAGGGACCGATGTGACGTGATTCAATAGCGATGCTCTAGTATCGACGTTTTTTAGGGTTCCGTAACTTAGAAGGAAACTTACCAGAACCCCTTATAAGATCTACTCATATCTGTTGTTTACCTTTATCTGTCTGTCACAGGCGTTTTCCACAAAAACGAAGAGATACACTTATCCCAAATTAGGCAGTAGGTCTTCGTAACGCGCGTAGATTTTGATAGTCAAAGATTATCACTACACTGTATAAAGCAAAGTCGCTTCCCGCTTCCCGCGTCTGTATGTATGCTTATATCTTTAAAACTACACAACGGATTTTGATGCGGTTTTTTTTAATAGATAGAGTGATTCAGGAGGAAGGTTAATAGGAATCAGCTTTGCACCCGTGCGAAGCCGGGGCGGGTCGCTAGTGAATATTAAAAATAAGAAGAACCATATCTGAGCGCCTAGGCAGCATGTTTACCGTACTTGCGATGACAGTCATGATCATATTATTTTTTCAAAAGCCATCCTTAAAAATTTCCGATAAACGGTCGTGTGCTACTATTGGTCAGTGTCATATAAAAATGTTATTTTAAACCGAAAACGATTACCTGTAGACTTACGTAATCGGGCTGCACTATTAACTATTAACATTAATTAACTGAGCATAAAACTAGTAGCTGGAAACCAAAACAATTGGTAGGTACCTACTTGTATAATGACTGGTTATTGGTGTAGGTAGCCCTGTTTTTAATACAATGCTGCCATACAGAGCACATCTATAGAAATACCAACCCACGACGAGTTAGAATTAAAACGTCAGTCAAAGCGGAAAAATGCCGTTCCGAAAAATTAGCCAACAGAAATCCAACAAATAATTAATCTGGAATAATCATACAAAACGATGCGAGCGGGATGTTCGTCCATTATTAGCATTCATTTCAAATCAGCCGTGCGGAGGGACGGAGGGGAGGGCCCGCTCGACCTGAATAAGCATACATTTTCCAATCAGGGCACGTATCATTTAACTCGCTATTAAATTCGACTTCTTCCCTCCGAATTATTATCATGTCAAAAAGGCTAAACGTGAAGTAAAATACATTTATCAAGTCCGCCGCGGTTCTTTGCGATTATAAAACTCGGAGCATCCGAGTTAATTCGGGTGATTAAGTTATTGTGCGGTATCCATTCAGCCGGCTGAAAAGAAACGTTCCAATGTTCCGTTTGCTAAGAGTGAAATACTTTTCATAAACACCGTCATAACATTTTATTCTAAGACCTTTTACTGTAATTACATGCCAGTCGGCGCCGTAGGGTGAATTAGAGAATTAAAATTGTATGAAAGAAATCCTCGGTTGTTTCTTACATTTGTATGATTCGAATAGCTACACATTGAGGGCATGTTTCTGAATGCGAAACGTGTAAATAAAACTCGCCAAACTTGTTTTTAAGAATTAGTTAGATGTTGTATGTTTAAGTATATTATTTTTGCATAGGATTACTCTACCACTGTATCTTATACAAGTAAGAAATAATAAGGTACGATTTGAACAAAATATACTATTTGACATACAAGTTCAGAGAAAAGTACAATAAGTATGAGTAGATATACGGCTATATATAACTATGAATAATGTCATTTTAATGTCGATATTACTAGTAGTTTAGGAAAATATGTTCTTTTAAATGATAACAAATCATATTCTTCTCACTTAGGTGGAGTCGGCATTTCCCTCTAGCAGTCGTCATCTCAACATTCACCCTTTTCTTACTCATGTTACATACATCCATCCATCTTTTATTTGGTGTACATCTGCTTCAATATCCATACCTAATACTATTCTCATCACCATGATGTTTTTCTAGGTCGTACTTTTTCGTCATATGCATTCATTAATTATTATAATAAGAAAGAATATCAGAATAGGAAATTTCGAGCGCTTTTAAAAAGGTTTCAAAGTGTCATCATGTCAGTCATTGCTCGGCAGACGGCACGCGCCTCCAGACACCTTACACCGACCTCCCCCACTTATTAAATTAATAACTTGAACGCCATTATCCGCCTAATTGGAGGGGTGATGAGCTCCTTTAACACATTACCTAAGCGTTTAACTCGGGTTTTATGAACTAGGTAATTAATATTTTCTAAGTACCTACACGTGAGAATAGAGTTACTGCATCGAGTTGAACTTTGGAAGGGTGAGAGTTGTAATAAAATTGTCTCACATTTCACTTAGCGCAGATATTATACAAAGCAAACTGTATGTATAAAATTAAATAGATTTTTAACAACAAGCCTTGTTAAGTAGTTGCGAGCAAAAAATTATGTAATTTTTAATTTTAGAGAAGACTAGCCGACCCGTGACAAACGTTGTCCTGTCAAATTTTAATAATCGCATAGGAAAAAGCAATTTCAGGCAACTTCCAATTTTTTCCCTACAAAGCAGTACTGACTGATAAAATATATTACGAATTTTGGTAGAATGCGTATCATTTATTAGTCAAAACTGCGTTGCTATGACGACTGAATGTTTTAAGTCTGTGATGTCACATTTGTTGCACACCAGCGCCATCTATACCAAAATCATCCTTTTTGCGTTTTTTTTATCATTTAGGGGTTGTTTTTCGGGTTATAAGTTCCCCCTTTATTTACTCTGATTTTTTATCTACATACTACAGAAACTTTCATCTTAATAAGTTTTGTCGTTTATTTTTGATTAGGGAACAAACATAGCAGCCTTATCACAAACTTTCACATTTATAATATTACTAGCCGACCCGTGACAGACGTTGTCCAGTCAAATTTAAATAATCGAATAGAAAAGACTGAATGTTTTTAGTCTGTGATGTCAAATTTGTTGCACACCAGCGCCATCTATACAGAAATCATCCATTTTGCGTTTTTTTATCGTTTTGGGGATGTTTTTCATATTTTAAAGTAGTCTATTATTTATTCGGGCAGTATATCTACATCTACAGTAAATTTCAACTTAATCCGTTATGTCGTTTATGCCTGATTGAGGAACAAACATACATACAAACTCACAAACTTTCACATTTATAATATTATTAGGATTAGGATGATGAGACGCTATTTGAGACGAACGTTGAAGAAATGATTGCTCTGTACTTCCACGAGGCAACGGGAAAGTGTGTTTAAATAAATAAATAAATAAATAAATAAATATTGTCGGACTTCACACACAGCGCCATCTAGCCCCAAACTAAGCAAAGCTTGTACTATGGGAACCAGATAACTGATAGAATACTTATATACTTTTTTTTTTGTAAATACATACGTATTATAAATATTAACACCCAGATACAGAACAAACATCTATGTTCATCACACAAATATTTGCCCTGGGTGAGGATCGAACCCACAACCTACAGCGCAGAAGGCAGAGTTACTACCAACTGAGCTGTGAGGCTGTGTTTGTATTGAAAGTGCGGGTAAAGCGGGCCCACACATCCTTCAGAGGTTTATTCCTCACCTACACAGGTAGAACATAAACATTTAGCTCGAACGGTAATATTCGTTGTTTACAAACATATCATTTGGCTTCGTCGGCGCTTAGGGCTAAATTTGCTTAGAAATTTAAGAGATATAATTAAGAATTCCGCTGAGCGCCAATAATTTAGGGATCTCTAATGAATGATATCAGGTTTCGAGTAATTAGCGCCGGGGGCTGGCTCTTATTTCGTTATTGAATATAAATATTTACAGTTATAGCCTTTTGTATTTCTGGGAACTTTGAACTCCATAACCGAACCAACATTTCGAGTTTAATTAACTTTACTGTATGTACTGTATCACCAACATATTAGATTCTCTACAAAGTACCTATAGTAGGTACATATTTGAATAGTAGCACCAAAGTTGCAGATTAAACTTGGCATGTAACACAACTTCCATGTCACGGATGAGATAATGCACTACATTGTAACATAGTTCAAGTCCGACTTATTTCATTCTATATGATTGAATTCGATGAAACTATTAATTTTATTACTTGGATTTTGTCTCAGACCCCTGTATAAATATACCTACCAAAGATTATAGGTACCTACCCGAATCAATGTACCTATGTTCCAAGATTTTTTGTAGTTTACTTAAAATAAGTTTTTTGTTGAAAAATATTTTTCAATAGCAAGCTTTTGTAAAATCATTTAAACTATCGAACACCAGCGAACTATCACCTGTCACGTCATATAACATTGTTATCGGAACTTGACAAGTATGCAAAGTTTTTACTCAATCAAAGTATTTACTAAGGAGTTCTATGGTATGGTGACTGTTGAACAGCTCCTGACTCCATCATCTGATCAGCTAACTGTCACCATATTATTGCATTTTCACCAAAGTTACATAAGTATGCGAAATTTCAGCTAAATCGGTTGGGGATAACTGCTTCAAAATTGAGTTGCAAGATTCCACCTTAACAAACATAGTTACATACATACATTGCAAGTTAAATAAAAGCTTGTAAAAGGACCACTCACGACTTTAATCCCCAAGTACCGTTAACATCTTCACAGATCTCCAGACACTCTGATTCATAAAATTGTCTAGTCTAGTAGGGTTATTCAAACATTATATTTGGCACATCCTCACATTTTGCTGTAGATACGATGTGATGAGATGGATAAGGTTACACATGAAATACATAAAAGTAACAAAACAATAAACTTGATTAGCAGTGCACACTACATGATATAATTATGTGTTTATAGAGAAGACCTTGGTGGATGGTGTCCGTTTCGCTGGCGAGTAGTAGAGGCCCTACAATAGCAAGCGTGATACAAATATACACATAATTTTAATGCCGGGGTGAAGCATTAAAAGTCAAGGATCAAATGCCTATAATACTCTAAGCAAAAAGTCATGGAGTCGTTGCTTCATTACAAGCTTTAATTTAACTTGCCTTGTTAGAGTTCGTTAGTTTGATAGTTTGTTAGTATTTGAGTGCCAAATCTTGCAATTTATTTTTAAACTAATCCCCCAACCCATCTGAATACCTGATAGCATACCTGTGTACCTTTGGTGACTTCATATATGTATGTGGTGACAGGGAGCTGATCTCATGATGAAGTCAGGAGCTGTTCAACGGAACTTTTTAGTTGGATTGAGTTAAAACTTTGCAATGATTGACAATGTTAAAAAAAATATCAAAATCGGACTACTCTGTAAAAACTTATACGTCTTATAAACCCTCATAGATTTTACAGCAAAATTTGTTTAAAAAAATATTTTTTAACAGAAAACTGACTGTTTTTATGATAATCAAAATCTTTTATGATGAGTTTTAGAGTTTTATGTGTGCATCAATAAAAGTAGAGTTTATTGGTGTAGGTAATGTGAACAATATCTCATTACCAACAGAGGCAGGATATAAAAAACCGCCAAGTGCGAGTCGGACTCGGGCACGAAGGGTTCCGTACTATTTATACAAAACGGCAAAAAAATCACGTTTGTTGTACGGGAGCCCCTCTTAAATATTTATTTTATGCTGTTTTTATACAGCATAAAATGCTGTTTTGTTATAGCAGCAACAGAAATACACAATCTGTGAAAATTTCAACTGTCTAGCTATCACGGTTCATGAGATACAGCCGTGTTACAGCCCTGTGACAGACAGACGGACAGACGGACAGCGAAGTCTTAGTAATAGGGTCCCGTTTTAACCCTTTGGGTACGGAACCCTAAAAAGCAAATTTGATTAATGATGATTACAAACGACAGTTAGTAACAATTTGCTTCTTCAACCTATTACGCCACGTTTATCTATTACAGGCTATTTAGGCTATTAATTTTATTATTAATTAATTTAAGAACAATCACTACATGGCTATCCCCGAAACGATTGCGATTAATAGGACTTGCGTAGTCAATTCTAAATAGTCTTCTGTGGGTAGACTTTTTAATCCTCGTATGTATCGACAAAACAAGGGGCTATTTTGTATAAACTACGATTAAACTATGATATTCATACCAATATTATTGGTATACTTTGTAAAAACTATAAAACTAACATTGAGCTTTGTCTTGAGTCAGTGTAACATTGGTCAAATATAAATTTAATGAGAAACCAAACCAACTTAAAAATGTATTAACAGGTGCTCCATGGTTTTTTTATGACATGGTTGAAGTCATCCAAACAAAGTGAGCGCACGCGACGTCTGGCTTACTGCCTGAAGCAACGTAACGTACCTATAATCTCACTCAGACATTTAGTTACCTACACTTGTACTGGATAAGCTTAAGGCCTTTCTTTTTGATTAGTGTTCCGTATCAAGTTTGGAAAAACGGAACACTTATATTCTCATTACGGTATTTTACTAGTTTCCAGAACTTAGCCATAGAAACAAGAGTCTTGGATTGGTTGATTGATTTACTTCTGTAATCTTTCAAATAACAAATTTTAATAACGGTTCATTCAGGAACACATTTTAAGTTTTACTTAAACCTAGGCAAATATGTTTGATTACAATATCAATAGTTTATAGGCTAAACATTTGTACCCGTAATGTTATGATTTAAACTATCTAACAATGTAAATGCTTTAGTTGGAGATGCACAACACATCTATAGGAATTCGCAACAAGCCCCGGAGTTGCTATTATCTATCATCAAATATTCAGACTAAATCCGTTCACATATTACGCAGCCGTCAATAGGGTCTGATCCGTCACCCTTTTAATTTAGAGTTGGACGAGGGGTCATTAAACAATAAAGTGTTGATTAAAAGCCCCTATGCGCGGGTTGCGAATACGCGCTTCCTGCGAGGAGCCATTATTTTATCACCGATGATTGGCACGGGGCACTCGACACTAGTTTACGATACTCCAGCCGTGCCAGATACCAATCGAACTCAATTTGGAACGATTTCTTTAATAGATTTGCGCTATTAAATCCTCAGACCTAAATTCATCATACAATTCACCTGTTCATAGGTCTCGGATGCACTTGTCTATGAGCGTGTACCCACAGTATAGGACAAAATGCACATCTATTGTTCTTAGTATTCATATTACGAGTATATCGTTCTACAGCGAGTCTACCATCTCAATAAATACTTACTTAATTTATTGCAATCTCTGTTTAGATTGAAGTATTCATTTCTCTATGAATCAGTTAGGCGAGCTATTCGCACGAGATAATTACTTGAGATAGAGATAATACCTGCAGGCGGATTGAACGGGACCTCATTACGACGACGGGGATTTCAGCTTCGTTCTAGCCATTTATCCCTCATATCATTGTTCACTTTCCGTATACATTAGAACTAGTCGACGCGGTCCCATCTTTATCGTTATACCTTATTATGTGAAACGTATTCTGAATACAGAGATAATCTGGAAAGCCATTTATGGAAATTGTATACCAATCGTTAAAAAGAGAACCGTCCTGTTAACAGATTTTAAATCATTGCCGTCACCGGCCGCCATTGTAACGTCAAGTTAGTTCAAAAGCGGTCGTTCCAGTCGAACAAAATGATCTTCGCGTGATCGGATCGAAGGTTCCACACCTCGCGGATCAATAGATCTCGTTCAAATAATAATAAGGAGTTATAGATCAGCCGCGTCGCGGAGTGTCGGGTGATAGGGAGTGACGCGCCCTCGCCGCTGCCTCTCTTTGTGCTCCACTCTTGGACGCATTTGAGTATGGAAATGGATATTTATTTCACGTCTCGCTCGCCCAAGCCGTCTGCGGTGATCGCCGAAGATGATAACGCCTGGATTTATATATTTTACGGGATGATCGGTAGTGCTCCTGCTTACCATACAACTGCCATGGAATCGCTTATACAGGACATTCACCGCCATCACTCTGTTATGACTGGAACCTCGGTCACACCGAAACTTACCCACGGACGACAGACAACGACAAAAGAGACTCACTGGCTTTTTTCTAGTCGTTTTTCTTTTGCTAATATTATTAATTTAAGTTATCTACATATTATGAAAAATACATGAATATTTTATGCAATGAAAATGTGTCTATGAATATTTTGAACGGTTTTTTACTTAGTATATGCTCGCAAGTTATTCCCGTGTTGAGTGCAAGCAACCCGATATTGCATGCAAAATCTAGCGCTTGCCATAAAACACGTCATGGCTCCTCGCTTATGGACGAGAGATCGCGTAAGTACATAAAAGAAATGCAATGCATCGTCACACTTTAAAAGGATCGGATAAATTGATTAGCATCTTACATTGGAGTCGGGCCTCATCAACATCTGCATCGATTATGGCACTTTGATAGATGCCTAAGTTAGGCAGCCAGGCAGCAGGTAAGATTAAATCAATTACGTGATATCTATAAAAAGCTAGATAAGAACAAGTGCACTTCAATCTGAGGGTTCCGGGCAACGTTTAATATACATATATAAAAATAACGAATAATCTAATAGGTACTTAAATTTATGACGGCTTCTCATCCTACTAATATTATAAATCCGTAAGTTTACGAAGGTGTTTGTGCTTCAATCACACCCAAACGACTAACGACCAAACAGTTTTATATGAAATTTGGAATTGCCAAGGTTGTGTCTCGGATTAACATATAATACCTACTTATTATCCAGGGGCCGTGTAACCGCGGTGAAAAGCTAGTTTTACATAAATAAACAAATAATGCTATGCTATGATTTTGTACTCTATGTATTTTTAGGGACATCTACAGTAATTAGGATTGGTAGGCAACATTAATTATCTGGGTGGTTGGTTCACTAAAATACCATTCTCAGTAGTAGACAAAATGCAAACGAAGTTCGTTCATTTGAATGAATGAATGAATGAAAAAAAAGTCAAGTTATCATGCCCGTTCATAAGGTACGTCTACATAATAAGACTTTTCAATTACGAACTATGGAACCCTTTTGGCGCAAAACACGCTACTACGAATGATTAAAGCCTACAAAAGTAAAATAATTATCGTCGTACCCATAGTGATATTTAGCATAGTCCAATGGTATTTATCTTTACATATACGTACTTTAAAGAACGCAAGCTGTTCTTTTAATTACTCATTAATTTAATTGAGCTCATAATGTTTTTACAGGATTTCAATAAATAAGAAAAAAAAATATTCACTCACTTGATTTCTAATTCACAAGAAAACCTCAATCCAAATAATACATGAAATTAACATAATATTTACTGGTTTTCTTTTCTGTTAGGCTTTTTTAAAAAACCCTTACATAAGGATAATTAAAAGTAATTAATTGGTGTCCCATTGTCAGCGCAATATAAAATGCTTTGGATAAATAAGGCTCTGTCTCACTCCTTTTATTCTTACTTTCGATTTATATTTTTATTCGCTTTAGTTTATTTGTGGCGGCGTTAAGAGATTTAAAATTTATAACGCGGGATCGTCACGTCCTTGGTTAATTAGGTGTGGCATGGCTGTGTCTGGGGCAAGGCATGCGCTCGCGCCACTATTATTTCCACTATTGCATACGATAAAGGCGCATTCACAGTCATTGTTATTCTTCCATTCGAAGCACTGCCTTGGTCTTAATATTGAGTTGGTCGGGAAAGTCAATGCATACATTATGCATGACCAAATTGACTATGCTTTTGACTAGCCATAAATTAGAATGTACAATTTTGTAGCCTAAACCTAGACTGAATTCAAATTCCTTACATAATTGTAAATTTTAGACAGACAGCAATGCTCGAACTCAATCATCAGTATGACAGAATTGACATTATTAGGAGTTTTAAGCAGCTCTTAAAACGAGATATGTTTCGATTCGAATCGCCCTTCTTGATGCTTGTAGACCAAGCTTTATTTCCATTGCATACGCTTATGCAGCGCGGTATAAAATTATGGACCCTTGCGGCCGCCTTTACACACATTTCGCATACCTACTCTTCAGATAAAAGTAGATATTTTATTGAAATGTCAGTAATTCTGCGCGTTAAGATTTTCAATGAGCGCCCTTAGTGTTTATTAGCGGATACAATCAATTGTTCAAATAAAAATTACTTGCTTTGTTTCTTTGTATTTTTAAGTTTAGTTCACTATTTTGTGTATTTGTTACAAACTTGGATAGTTGTCAAAAGTAATAACCAACAAATGAACACTCCTCGTAGTAGAACTGATGGTACTAGAAAGAAGGTCCACGAGAAAACACCCAAATAAGTATCATTTAACTTTTGAATTACAAATAACTTTCAATAAATGAATTTCTAGGATTTGCATAATGAGCTAAGTCGTACTTTTGATGCAAAAAAATAAATAGGCTCACGACTGTAACCCCCAAGTACGATAGACATTCTCTCATATCTCCAGACGCTTAGATCCTTAGATAGAGGCACTTTCGAACATTATATTTGGCACATGCCCACATTTTGCAGTAGTTAGCATTCCATACGTGACAGGTTGCAAGTTCATCGCCGCTTATAAGAATACTAACTGGTTTCCTCACGATGTTTTCCTTTACCGTTTTGAGCACGTATTTTTGATGCGCATATAAATTTTTCGAACAGAAAAATCCATTGATGCACGCCGGGACTCGAATCCACAACCTTTAGATTGAAAGTCGAGGTACCTGGCCGAGTGGGCCAACACTTTTGATGCATTTTCTAGTAAATGGAAACTAGACGCTGCTCTGATTAAAAGTATCAAAATGAAACCACCTCCGCAGCCACTGATCATAAAGACTAAAAGCAACGATATCTCTCTAATATATTTCAGTGATTAAAGCGAAATTTTCAAAAAAAATAACCTCAACTGTTACACATTAAAGTTGATTTAATGCTCTCGATAAAGGACATTATGAAAGGTTAATAAAACATGGCGTTGCAAAGCACACGCATATTTCCAACATTAATTGGAATATGGCGATAAGTGAGGAGATGGTTCTTCATCATTAAGATAATATGCAAATGTGAGGAAGAGACGCAATAAATTGTTGCTTGAGACAAGATGGAGGCTTGATTGATACACTGATGATAGCTCGGAATGGAAGTTGCTGATTATTATTCAGTTATTAAAGGTTATAATTATAAGCTGGAGAAAAACTTACCACTTTAATGGTCATATGTGATTACACAACCTGATTCATAAGTGTTACGACGTATACAACAAACTAGTGAAATCGACGCGACTTCGTCCATGTGAAGTTATTTTCAACAGACTCCAACCCTCGCTTTCGAGAATTCCTTGCTTAGTGAACTTTAAATTTCAAGTTTCTAGGACCAGTTTAGGTTGTGCGTTAATAGATCAATCAGTCAGTCAGTAACGCAAGAGTTTTATATATATTTAGGTATGTTGGCCAAGTGGAAGGTACCTCGACTTTCAATCTGAAGGTCGAATCCAGGCGTGCATCAATGGATTTTTCGTTCAAAAAATGTATATGTATATGCGCATCAAAAACATGTGCTTACAACGGTGAAGGAAAACATCGTGAGGAAACCAGTTTGTATTCTTATAAGCGGCGATGGGCTTGCAACCTGTACTTGGGGATTACAGTCGTGATCCTATTTGTTTTGTTAGATAATATTGTAATACATTTTCACGCAAAAAACTATTTTATCTTGATGACTATGTATTCAATCGGACAAATCGCCGAAAATAAAGGAGCTTATATGCAAGGGGATGCTAGTGGGCTTCCTATGACAACACAGCGAAACAGGTAACACGATGCTTAAATGAGTTAATCGATGGGGTTCAAGCCTTCCATCTGGTCAACTCTCCAGGATCCCCCTAACTATACAGGTACCAGTAATAATAGCCTTGTTGGTATATCATGGCTTAAACATAAGTGCTAGAAATTTTACAAAATGAGATGATTGTTTTTGCAATACAATTAAATATTTTAAAATGTCAAGATGTCATAACAGTTTTTCGAAACCACAAACTACTATTTCGTCTTAATTAATATAATTTAATTAATTTGGTGGGTTACATTAATTATACGTTTCGTGTTTAATGAGGTACATACATTTACTTACATAAAGGTATATCATCTGTGATTATTTCACTTGATTTAAATGACAATGTTTATGATCCTGGCTCCGGTTATCTGATGGCCATTGTCCAACAGAAATTTTCACACAAAATATTAAAATGTGTGGTGCGTTCCGGTACAGTCTATCGTCATAATAAGTTATGCAAAACGCGCAATGTTGAATAAACCATGAATCAAACTGTTTGGAACGGTCATGCGGTGCTCTAGATGTAGGTACCTATTGTGCTCTGCTTGCGTCATTGTTCTACAAAATGTTCCCATCAGCAGGCTTATTCCGTATAAATCGAACTTCGTTTTTCGAATGTTATTACCATAGCTCTGAACAATTATTGATTATATTTAGAGAATACCATTTTTTTCACTTTTAGAGTAATTTTCAATCAATTTTCAATAGGTTTAAAATGAGCTGTTGTAAAGATCAAAGAATGCGGAATTAATGTTCAAAGCTATGGTAATGGAAATCGATCTTCACCCGTCGATTTTCATTAAAATAGCTCTGAACATTAATCGAATTTAGCGAATACCTACAACTTTCATAATAAATATTATAGAATCTTAGATTAGAGCTAATGATTTTATAAATACTACTATGAAAGTGGTATTCTCTAAATTCGAAGCTATAGCGATGAAAATCAATGAGTGAAGATCGATTTTTTACGGAATAAGCGTGCAGGTAGACTTTCGTAGAGCTTAGCACAGTGAGAGCTACGGCCTCCGCGTAATATGCACGTAACCAATAATTTAGCGAGGAACTATTCAAAGCAGAATCGCTGCAAAGCGACTACAATGCGGCAACGAGCTCGACCCCTGCTCCCGCGCATACTTACATCTCACTTACCTTCACAGTACGGCTAACTAGCACCACTTCTCGGACAAACTATTGTACGGAAATATTGGCACGAAACTATTCTATTTATTAGCCAAGACCAGAGGTGCATCAAGTAAAAAGGCAGGGGCGCGGACGAATTCTTCTGACAATAGATTCTGTGCTTCCGACCCGAGTGAAAGTTTGAGGCGAATAGTGTGTTGCGAGTTAAATAAAACCGGCCAAGTGTTCCGTACCACTATCTATAAAAAACGGCAAAAAACAAGTTTGTTGTATGGGAGCCCCCCTTAAATATTTATTTTATTCTGTTTTTAGTATTTGTTATTAGAGCAGCCACAGAAATACATAATCTGTGAAAATTTCAACTGTCTAGCTATCACGGTTCATGAGATACAGCCCTGTGACAGACAGACAGACGGACAGACAGACGGACAGCGAAGTCTTAGTAATAGGGTTAGGTAGTAGTATATTTACCCTTTGGGTACGGAACCCTAAAAACGGCAAAAAAACAAGTTTGTTGTATGGGAGCCCCCCTTAAATATTTATTTTATTCTGTTTTAGTATTTGTTGTTATAGCAGCAACAGAAATACATAATCTGTGAAAATTTCAACTGTCTAGCTATCACGGTTCATGAGATACAGCCCTGTGACAGACAGACGGACAGATAATAGGGTCCCGTTTTTACCTTTTGGGTACGGAACCCTAAAAAAATAATATTTTCAGGCATAAGTATTATTCATAGGAAAACGTTTCCAAAACAGATAGGTAACCTTTTCCCAGGAATTTTGTGATACGGAAATGTAAGGCAAAGTTCATTCCACTGACACATGACTGACAAGCAAGGACATACAATTATTTATTTTCTATGCTAGTCAAGTAGGTAATACTTACTCCATGTGTGCTGAATTATGAATATTTCAATGTGGCTCGATTTGTTTAGGTAGCTAATTGTTATAATTAATAGGGGAAACAGGAGATAGGTAGAAACATTCGTTTGGTACCTATGATATTAATCTATATTATTTTGGGGCATATAATATTTTTTCAACCCTTTAATATCAGTGCTTTATGAATTTGATTCGATTGAAGATGATCCCCTCCTAGGTCAGCTACGTGGTTGAGCCACATCACACATCGATAAAATAGGTATTCAATAAATAACTATATGCCCGTCTAATAAATCGCTAGAACGGATTCGGTCAAAACGTACAAAGATGGTCCAAAATTATACTATCCATAAGTAAACAAATACCTAATAAATAACATCCAACCGTCACATAGTTGGTAAAGAATGGTTACAGTTATTGAAATTCAACGCAGAAGATGAGGACTCAAATTACAGAAACCCCATTATTTCAAAATCACCTATCAATAAAATATGTTCGCACACATTGTCCTCAAAACCCCTGCTAGTTCTTACTACGCGCATGTCAATATCTGCATACAAATGTTTGGAAACTTCGTTTAGGCATGTGACCGTAAGCATTTCATAGTTTATCTAGAACGTAGGATATCTAGTAGGTATATATTTTAAGCAAACATTGTAGCTTCGATTCGGAATCGTGATTATATTCGTAAAACGGTTTCTAAGCAAGCGTTTGTTATTCAGGTAAGCAGAGTCGGTGACAAAAGTTGCTGAACACTCATAAACAACAAAAAACTCCTAATAAACCTACGAGTACATTAAACTACAACAGCCGCTGATACTGCTGCATGTATGCAATCATAACACGTCGAAAAAATAATGTAAATAAATACATTTTTTTAAATACCGTGTTGGTCAAGTGCCGTATTTAATCCGAAAGACGTGGTTTCGAATCCAGGCCGTGCATCAAAGTATTTATCTGTTCGAAAAATAAGTGAAGCAAAACATCGTGAGGTAGTATCCTTAAAAGCGACGATGGGCTTGCAACCTGTCACGTATGGAATGCTAACTACTGCAAAATGTAGGCATGTGCCAGATGTCATATTTGGACGTGCCTCTGACTAACCCCCTTAAACCGCCTTGAAGGTTCTGAGCGCATGGAGATATGAGTAGAGGTTTACCGTACTTGGGAATTACAGTCGTGATCCTATTTAATTTTTTTTTCTTCTTATAAATTAATATAAATAAATAACACGTGTTTTTAATTCAACAGCGACTTCTGCGAGTGATTATAAAAGAACAGGGAGTAGAGCTCCACAAATTGGTAGGTACATGTAAGTCAATGTCGCTCTCCTGACAAAAACAGACAGCAGAATTTGTCATTGGAGAGCACGTAATGTAAATTCTATTATTACGGCCTTTTATTTTTCAATTACGACCCCCGCTCCGCAGCGCCTCGGGGTTAACTCTGCAAGGCCCTGTTTTCTCGGCATTTATTCCTTATATTCAATATTTTTGTCTTCCTTTCATACTCCTGGGAGCCGTTGTATTTATAAGGCATGTCTTTACAGTATTTTTGTGATTTTTCTAGTATTACCGATCACAGAATCAATCTTCTAATAAATAAAATTATCGTGACACAGTGTTTGTAACCAAACTTCTCCGATACGGTTTGACCGATTTTTTTTTGTATATTGTAGGTCTAAGAATAGGTCGTAGGGTATTTTTATACCCCTAAGTGATATGGGTGGAGTAAAGTTCGTCAAAAACAGAAACTGTTTTTCTTCTGTGGAATTATTGAAATTTGACAGAACAACGTCTATCGGGATAGCTAGTACAGTTATAAGAAGTTAGCTAGTCTTGAGGGTAAGTAAATAATTAACCATACAGAATTCGTAATTTTAAAGTTAGTAACCACTTTCATGGCATACTTCAAGACCACCTTAAAAAGAGATAAAAAACCTGTTAATAGTATAATTTGGACTTGATACTTTTTCTATCCACAGGAAATATCACGTTTTGCTATGCAGGAGGTAAATGAGAGATAATTTTATAGGCACGAGCTGATATACAAATTGAATCTAGTTATTAAACGGATATGTAGACGTTGGGCTACATTCTTGTTATTGATACCTTGCTAGTAACAATTTGCATTTTCCAAGAACGCATTGAAACCAGCATTCATTTGCAACTACTGATGGTAAGAATCTGAGAGGACGTCTATCGTACTTGGGGTAACAGTCGTGATCCTATTTTTTTCTTCTATTGGTTATCTGACATTTCGCTAAAAAGGGGTTTAAGCATAGTGGGAAGATCTTTTACTATTGAACAAAGTTTACTGATACCTATATGTACATATTCGGCTTTATTGAGTTACGATTACCATTAGGTAGTTTTACGCAATAGCGCTGTTCACTGACTAACCATAACCAAGAAAGAACCTAACAGTACCCATCAGTTAGATTTTTCACTAATTAATGTTTAACTATCGGTCCCGGTTATACGATTAACAGTGACGTAGGCCTTTCAAACTTCGACACTAGGGTTAGCCACAAGAAATCTCTTTTTCATATTTCGTTTGGTCCTAAAAACTACTGCGAAGAAGTGTTTGCACTTTGAGTGCATAATAACGCACCTTATAAAACTCAAAAAGCCCTCATAAATCATGTAAGTTGTAACAAGCTGTGTTTTAAATTTGTTCGGTAGCACTCCATTAAGTCAACAGGGAGGTCACGCGATGGTAGATGACAAACGATGGTGGAGCCGCGGCGCCACTCTGAGCTCCCTCCGAGCCACTCACCGACGAAATTAAATCATTTCTATTTCGCTTGTGATTGTACACACGCGATACACAGCGTTGGATTGATGTGGACATGGCTAGGGCTTCATATTTAGCAGAACTTGCCATCTCACAAGAATCCTGTTAACATATTTTTAGTTATAAAATTCAATCACCGACACTAGATAATTTACAGCTAGAAAAAAACGTAAAATATTACGAGACCGCTAAAGATCTATAGAGATTGTATAAAGGAAAAGTTGATGGAGGCAAAAACAATAACTTACCTACGTAGTAGGTAGTTAATTAGCAGCGTAGGGCAACTAAAGACCGATGATTTATTTTTATGCAGCCAACAAGCGCCATGTGCCATTCATTCACCTTGCATTATCCCACAAGAGTTAGACGCATCTAACTTTGATTTATGTTTTAATCATTGAGGTTATTTATGACACCGAGCCAACTAAGATTTACTATCTGTTCATAACTTTATTTCTTGTAATAACATTAATGACAGAACAAGGGTTGTCCCCTATCACCTGTGTTGATATGTCAATATTTTGATATCGAACTTCATGACCCGTGAAACTCATCCAGTTATCGTGTTTGATGGCAGTAAAGTTATAAACCTGGTTTCCGTTTGGAGCTATAAAATGCATTCATAATGGTATTAACAATTCGCGGTGTCAGCAGTAAGCCTCAATGATAGAGGCCTGAATTGCACTAGTACGAGATACAGCGTGTTTCGCTTCGATCAAGTGATCCATCGACCATCAGATATAAATCTAAGCAACAACGAGAACATAAAATTTTATTCGAAACGACCACTTGTTAACGTATGTTATCCGTGTGTCGCACAATTTCACAACGAGTCGCCGCGCCGGATCACGTACTCTGAAATCCACGTTCAGAACATAAACTATTTACAAACTATTCAATATTCAATACGCGATTGCAAAATACGCCAAATTATTGCATTAGTAGCGAACAGGGATTCCCGATATTGTGGTTCCGCGATCGGCAGTCGGCGCACCGTGATATGCGGCATAAATAATTTAATAATTCGCAATACAGAATTTACCATACGAAGTGTCGTACCGTTCGTCCGATTCGTATTCAATATGAGTATTTGATTCTCATAGCGCTGTCGCATTGGGCAACATTCGCCGAGTGAGTTTCACCGAGCGAAACAGTGGCTTCCGTCTGTTGCGCAAGGTTTCTTTTGACGGGATGACTGTCTCTTGGCGAGGATCTTTTCAAATTACATGTGTCGATATGTAGGTGAATAAAGCACGTCTGTACATTTCAATATCGGGAACATCCGTGTTATACGCGTGACCTTGCAAATCACAGCCTGCTTTCCAAACGACTTCGAAGAAGCCTCCATCGGCGTCTGTATTGCGCGACAATCACAGTGTTTATAGAATATTTTATTAGCTCGTGTCGACCTCTGCAGAATTATTGAACATATTATTATTCTAATCGCGTATCATTTGCCGTAATAACTTGAAACTATTTCTCACACAGTCACTCTCACAGTGCTCTTTCTTCTAGCCTATCTTAGCTTAGCTTGCATCAGCTTATTTACCCTCATGGATTCAAAATATAGTTGCGATGTTCGTTCATTCTAACCTATAATAGAAATACCTAGAAATCAAATATTTATGATCACACAATGCCATTGTCTCAGTCCTAGTTATAGACAGTTCTAACAGTGGTTGGTGAAAACAGACCAACAGTTATTTTAGCCACCTCATTGACATTCAGAAATCATTGGAGCGTTTAGTGTTAGGTCGGCAATGCAACTTTGTGGTGGCATGTCCGCAGGCAGAAGTTCCCAGGCCGTTAAATGAATCGTTATAATGATATGGTAACAATGTGCCAGATTCATATGTGGATCGATGCTGATAATTCCATCCTTAGAATTTAAATTCGTTTTGCTTTCTTTTGAGTTTTGTTTTAACTGCCATTTGTTTTAACTGCAATAAATATTTAGGCGTGCTATGCTTACAGTACCTCCAGTCTAATAAGTAAGTCCACTGCAAATGATAATAAGCTTCAACTGTCAAAATTACATTGTATTTGGACAGGTAAACGATTGATTACTTTAATTAGCGAAATTACGCATTAAGGCTGCTGGTATCAAAGTCTACAGTTTAACCGAAGAGTAGTCAAGTTTGCGCATGAGATATAAAACGCGCGTAGGTTCATATTCATATTTATTTATTTATTGCTCCAGTTGGTTACAATGGTCTTAAGGTATCACAAAGTTTATCAACGTGGACCCCGCTAGGGCACTACAATAATCTATTAATCTAATAATTACCTACTTAGACTAATCTTAAAAATATATATAAATATAATAGATTATTAACTTAGAGAACGCCTACGTTAACGTACGTCTTAGAAATAAATATGATAAACTTTATCTTTTTAAAAATTACCGGTAAGATACAGCATTTTGAAATTTAGAATTTTTAAATAATCACCTTTGAAATAAGAATTATATCGTCAGACTAAAATTAATCTTGGGTTAAAAGCTTCAATTGGAATTCATATCTTAATTACTGCAATAAAAGAATACCTCTCTAAAATCCTCATAACTTCTCATATAAAAACAGAAAAAATGATCATAAAGGATAGTAGACAAGTTGGACAAATCGACCCATGCTTATGTTTAAGGGTCAAGCCACAGGACCCTACGACAGGCTCGCCTTCATATAGATAGTGTAAACCTATAATAAATTACGCACTTTAATAGATTTTAGTTTTGTCCTACGTTACTTAACTCGAGACAGCAATAGAGATAAAAAGAACCGCAGAAAAAATATTTTAATGGCCCAAAGTGTACCGTCCGCTCGACTCCTTTCTCAGTGAATCTAATGATGTTTAGGATCGTGCTAACCCTTCTAACCCCTAGGAAAAGAATGAATAAAATTATCGTAGAGTCCTGAGCAATTATGTGGAAATTTCCTGACAAATACACATTATTGGTATACGGCAGCGCGCGTCCTGCAAGTGCAAAGTGCATACACTACCGCACAACAAAGCTGCGGTTGCGCGGGCGCAGGTAGGCATGCAGCGTGTTGCTCGCTTTCGCCTAATGAGGCCGCTTGCTTCTTTTATTTATGTGACAAATGTTAATTGTTGGGTGATTCTTTCGCGAATATTTAGTACTAGAACCAACGCTTACACGCAGTGTGAATTTACAATTAGTAAACAATTTTCTAATCGCGGATACGTTGTAGAGTATGCGCAATAAAATTGTCATAGAAACATTTTAGGAATACCTAAATGTTTTATTTGTGTCAATACGCAATTCGTAGCTTCGCGATTTTCCTATAATTATAGAATATTGGTAACGGAACTGTATCTATAGGCGGGATTATAAATTTATCTTTTACGGGCGGCGTACATGTAGACGTGCATAGAGTTTACAAGTTTAGAGCGTGTACACTAGAATTTATGTTTGAAAGATTTGTTCGCCACAAATAAGGTTGTCAGCGTGTGTTATCTAAGGGATCGTTAATTAATTAGAGAAATTGAACGAGCGCTGCGGCGCACAGGGACCAATAACTCGCAACCAGCTCGTATCATAGCTTCGTTTGCTTTTATTTATTTTTACCACTCACGTAAGCAAAATTGAATTTGAATTCGATGAGGATGCGTTCATGCAACACGCGCTATAATCAGTAAACCATTAAGAATTTTTATTCAAGCGAGCATCTTTGGACTAGAACAGAAACACACCGCTATCAATAAACCAGCTCTTCAAAGTATTGTCCGTCTAAAAAGCTGATTGTTCTATACCCGCGATTCTTCCTAAAACTTTTTTCGGTTTAATTAGTAGTTAGTAGGTATTTTTTTATTTATTCCGTTGACCTGTTGGTTCTCTACTGTCGCACACTCTCCATCGCAAGTCGGCGCGCATTGACGAGGCGTGACAGTGCTAACATGCCCTTATCACTATAATCAGCACCAATGAAAATGCTAATTGACTTGTTTTGTACCTTAGAATTTATTACTTTGTCACTTACTACTTTCATTGACGGATGAGTCCTCTGAGGCCGTAGGTCGCAAAGCACTAGTAAGTTATTGGAGTAGAACACCTTGTTAGGTTGGTGGGTACTCGATATAAATAACTTTTATTCATTTAATTTCTTTTCCCACCCACGGCTTCGCTCGCACGGAACCTACCTGGATAAAACATATCCTAATTGTTACTGGACATATTCTATGTATATTCCAAGTTTCATCTAAATCGTGAAGGCGTGATTGTGGCACATACATACAAACATCCTCATAAACTTTCGTACTTATTATAAAGATGTTGTTTTGGTATAAAAAAGTACTTATTTTTTATTATTGTCTGTTATTTTCAGACAACAAAAATAATTGAAGAATCACTCCAAAAAAAAAAAAACAATTTTCGATATCAGGTCTGATTTGCTACACAATGTTTTTTCTTTCCTCATTTCATTACACAACTTATTGTGCTATACGTAGATAGTGGATGATTAGGGGCATGTCCTGGATGGGATGTGGTCATAGCCTTTTACAGACACTTGTGCATTGGAGCAATACCGAATGCGCTGATCGGCCTTCGGAATGTCATATGCATCAGGCCATGTGATGAATTAGCTTTTTTGCCTTTAACATTTTAGGGCACTGCTATGCATAAGATAAGCGAAACCTTTTAGATATTTCTATTGTATTGCTGATTAATTGTTTTCATAAATGCCAATTGGAAACTGGTAGTAAAGTACTGAGAAGTGCTGATGAATTTAGGATCTTAATGCGAAACAAATATCCGTCATTATATTTTACTGCTCGGCAAACTAAGAGATTGCCGCGTATTTCAAAGGCGGAATCTGCAGTTTAAATATTGTTCAAAGCTGTTTATGAACAAAAATAGTAAAATAATTAAAATATGATTACTAGTTGGGTATGAATACCTACTAACTAAATAGCGTCCAGAACTGAACTAAAAGTCGGTGGTCGAGCTGCGAGATGGGTAGGTACACGATAAAGTAAGCATCACGGGTCTAACCGGGATGAGGATGGTACAGAATCGCAGAAAAAGAATATAAAATGGGTAGCCCAGCAGATGATAATTTTATTGGACGATGATGATGCTTTTTAGAAAAGTTTTTTAAGAGAATAGATAAAATAGGTTTAGCATTCTCATAAACAGCGATGGGCGCAAGCCTATCACGTATGAAATGCTAACTGCTGCAAAATATAGGCATGTGACAAATGTAATGTTTGGAGGTGTCTCTGACTACCCTAAATCACTAACGATCTGAGCGCCAGGATATCTGAGAGGTATCTACCGTACATGGAGATTAAAGTCGAGATCCTAGGTATTTTATTTAATTTAGTTGTTTGTAAGAGAAATCGGCAGGTCAGCACCTAAAACATAAGATAGTAGTTCTTCTCTCAGTTCTATAGCTAGAAACCTTTGTACTAATAAAGAATAAAATAATTGAGCAGAACCGTCTTGAGATGTAATTGCGCAATCAGACTCATTCAGTAACATGTTTGGACATGGAATGCTTAGTCCGATTGCGATCAAAAACTCCGTCACAGAGACAACAAAATGCTCAATAAACTCGCGGAGCATAGACAAAACGCTACAATAACATCAGAACGGGAACGAATCGCCAGTTTACGACATGAGCGCTACGACCGACTGCTCTACAAATGAATAAGCCATCTGGTCTAATAGCTACAATTAAACATGGTCGTCCGGGCGACTGCAAGTCCTTGTTCAACATTCGGCTTTAAGATCAATAATCTAATTTGCGCTTAACCGATCTGTATTGTTTCTAACAACTGATTTGTAGCTTAAAAATAATTCCAATGTTAGATAACCAAAAACTACCACCCATACTTTTAATTAGTACCTTCTAAATTCAAAGAAATGTTTTCGTAATTGTAACATTGTTACTGTACCTATTACCAGCATCAAAGTCAATTGGTTAGCACATCCATACCGAAGTATACAAAACTTTGATTCCCAATCATAAAAGTATTTGAATTAAAAAACATTTACTTGTCAAGATAGCAATCAAAGATTAGAGATGGTAGGGAAGACAAAATAATGTAGTACCTACAAGGGGACGGTCGTGGGATCAAATGCTACTTGGTAACTTTTAGGATACTATAAAAAACTAAAAATGACACAGTAAAAGTGGCACAATAAAAGTACCTACCTACCAAATAGAAACCAAAACTTAGAGTTGGTAAGACTAAGTTGCAATTTATTAGAAAGGAAATTCATTTCATTAAAGTCTGCAATTATGTGATGTTATACTACTCTCAACAGATATTAATGATATGTTGTCATGTTGCTTTATATAGGGCTCATCATGAGATATGCCAGTTTTTTAAGTCGGTACCGCTGCGGGCCAGCTTACCATTCGTATATGGCAAACTGTCATAATAATTGAAGTTAATAATGAACCTTATATTGAACATATTTATCTAAACAGGTAATCATCATAGCTTAATGTCAGAGAAAAGTGACTACATGTTTGAAATTGAATTATTGTTGTTATCAATTACCATACAAAGAAAAAACTTAAAAACTAATATCGCCTCTTTTTCGATTAGTTGAAACATTCTCGTTGGTGTCCTTATTTGTTTTTAAAACGTAATTATTAAATACTCATTCGTTGTAAAATGGCCTTAGTATTTTTTTATTATAACAGGTCCAAATTGTCCCACAGAGATCAGTCGGCATCGGCACGTCAGGCCGATGAATACGAGTAAGCCTTTGTCTTTGACCTGTAATTGCCAAGTATTTTATTGCACTATTTCACAAGTTTTATGTCATTCAATCCACGACTCTTAATTGAATATGCGACATGAAATTTACAACAGCCATACATTCAACCAGTACTTACTCGTGCGTAAGTACTGTGAGCATCATTGACTATTTGTGCTTGCAATTAAATTTTACTTTATTATAGCTAATTTATAATTTACAAAACATGTCCAATTAAAATATACTTATATTTATTATAAAGGATGTATTAAGACTGCTTATTTAAGACATAATCATGTACGTGCACCTAGCTCTAATAATCACTATACACTACCTGATAAAAATCAAATAGTTTCAACTTGAAGGATGTTAAACTTATTAATGTTTTTGTTTGTTTGTAAAAAAACAAAAATGTTATTTTTTTCCGGAATTCCTATGGCAATGCTAGGTACGAGGCAATAATGACACCCAAAGTTTAAAAAACGTTACCTTATAAGGTGATATGTGAAATATTTAGTTTTTTGTATGGGCTGAGTCCGAGTCCGGATAAGACGGAAAAAGTGATAAAACTGCATTATCTTGAAAACCATCAAACTTAAAAAGAAACTGTCTATAATTTACTTAGCTAGTATGATTAGCTAACGAATTATATAAAATGAACTGTTTAGCTTTTCATAGTTTTGATTAAAAACGAAACTAGTGTTTTTGAAGAGCCAACTTTGGAAAATAAATGTACTGAGAAAAGTTTCACCTATCGTGTTTCTGTCTATAATTTATCTAGAGTATATCCTTAAGTTATCTTTGTCATAAAAAAACTGTATGTTTTGCGGTTATTGAGAAAAAAACGATTCTGCACCTACCCTACGATCTATTCTCAGACCTACTAAATTTACACAAACAAAAAATATGAAAATCGGTCAAGCCCTTTCGGAGGAGATTGGTTACAAACACTGTAACACGAGAATTTTATATATTAGATAATACCTACATTATCACTACATAGTATAAAGCAAAGTCGCTTCCCGCTTCCCGCGTCTGTATGTATGCTTTATATCTTTAAAACTACACAACGGATTTTGATGCGGTTTTTTTAATAGATAGAGTGATACAGGAGGAAGGTTTATATGTATTAAACCCGTGCGAAGCCGGGGCGGGTCGCTAGTATTATATATATACACCCAAAACACAAAACAAACATCTGTTTACTCTGGGTGAGAATTAAACCCATAACCTACAGCACTGAAAGAAGGCAGAGCTTATACCATTTGAGTTGTGAGGCTAATCAAATTTATGTATTGGGATTGTAAATAATGTGCATGAATGAACCAGATTTTTTAACAAAACAATGAATGAGAACAGTGTAGTTTACTAAAAGTCTGTTCATGATTAAAGTCGTGGTATACCGCTAGTTTAATAACTAGATGAAATCGATTAATTGTAAACGGTTGATGAAGAATTTATAAAATTGCTAATTTTGCTCTAAGGGTTTCCTTTCCCGATGCTTTCCTGCTAATTATAAAATAATTAAACTACTTCCATTCCTGGACAGCAAGTATTTAATATTAAACATTTAGTAAAAACAAACGTAAGTAATCGATATCTGACTGCGCGTAGAAGGTCCTGCAGCCTTATTGCGTAAGCTCACTGACAATCAAACTCGGCTTCAACTGTCAAATTCCCATTGTCTAACTGTCAAAAGTCAATGTGATTTTGACAGTTGAAGTGATTGCGATTAGCTTGCTATGCAGCTAATTGCGTGAAAATGTTACAACTAAGGATTAATTACCTTCAAATAATAAAACGAATGACATTGTTGTATTTTTTAAAGTTTACTAGCGTCTTACACCTACCGATACTTGTATAGTGTCTCACATTTATACTTATTTATACGAGTATGTTATTGTATAAATAAATGGCTCTACCTATGTAAGACCTAAACCTAACCTGTTTATGAAGCCGATTAGGCAAAGTTGTATTATTTTTACGATGACCATTATAAATGATGATTGACAATGAAGGATTGCCGGTGTCCGCACTGTCAACGGGAAAAATTATCATTTTATGTGGGTGCTTTTTATCGATAAATAAATATTAGCCGTAATTACGCAATAACTGCAGAGCCGTCATACATGGATGTTGTTTTTTGTACCACTAAGTGGTAACAATTATTATTTTAGTTACTTTGTATATACCAATGTAGTAGGTATAGGTGAAAATAAGGAAAGAAAAGTATTTAAAGATTTTTTCAGGCAAAAGCACATATATAAAACAAAACCACCAAATTGCAGATTCCATAAAAAAATATTTAACAATTGAAAAAGGACCCTCTTCCTCTCCAGAGACCTTCATTTCCATGAAGATATCTAAAGAACCCTCGAGTCAGAAGTACGTCCAAAATTTTTTAACACTAGCCCCATGTGCTTTCAATAATATAATACCAAAAGCAACGAATACAATGTTACTTGTGAAAGCGTATGTTTTAAAAATTTTAAAATGTTGTTTTTTAAATAAATGTGAACAAATAATTTATAAATATCTGTAAGAAAATGTAAATGTAACAAATAGTAACCATAAAATGTAACAAAAAAAAAAAAAAAAAAAAAAACAATGTTAATAAATTATAATAGACAACAAATATGCATGTATATATATATATGTATATAGACAATTAATTTTAAAATATAAACAAATATGTAATAGATTAGTATAAGTAGAATATAACAAATATTAGGTAACAGTATATTATTATATAAAGTTTAAAATATCTAAATTATATAAATGAGTACTCCAAAAAAGGAGCATTAGACGTAATAAATGTAAAACCAAAATAATAAATAACGCCAAGCAAAAAAGGGTACGGACGAACCCAGTCTGTAGAAATGAATAAGCCGTTCCATAACGGAAAAAAAAAAAAAAAAAAAAAAAAAAAAAATCTTACTTGTCAAATATTTTGCAAAAATTCTAATTTATTTCATGGGTCTGATTAAGTTGCTTTATTAAATCGAAAAAACCAATTACTTTTTTTAATAGAAATTATATTGATTGTTTTTTTTTTTTTGAACCTAGTAGTATATTTTCTTTTAGCCGCAGGAGTATAGTAGTCGACTGACAGTGTTGTCTATTTCATCGTTTTCGGGTCTAAAACTAGTGGTCTAGTGGAAACTATCCCAAACTTTTGAAGTAAGAGATGCAACATGCTTATGCTTACATCAAGCAATAATCATAAAATGATACCAAAAGCTATACTCACCATGCAGATGATGATCCAACAAACGTATGACGTCCATTCCGTCCGAGATTCCTAATAAAGTCACAGACAACCCAAAAGTTTGTGCAAGGCCCAGCACCAAAGAGCACTCGGCTTGGTTCACCCAATTAAAGATGAATCTCCCCGCGGATCATGTGACAACAAGTCCTGATGAAATACAACCAACGTGCGGGAACCAGACCGAAACGTTTTGATACTTTACCGAGCTTTAACTCATTGTGGGAATTTGCTACTCTGCTGCTCTGTGGTCTGATGGCCTTGAAATGTATGTAACTATTATTGTATTGTAAGTGCAGGTAAGTATGTTGATAGAGTCGTTTGGCAACAATACCCAATAACAAGTTTAAAAGTGCTTATTTATAGAGGTAAAACTCTACCAAATGTAAAATGTAGGTAATTGTTCCTGAGTGTTATTGATTTTGAAGTGATTGTTGAAGGTTTTTTTTATCTTTGCTCAACTTAATTCTTTATTGAACGACCAAAACTAAGTCAACCAGATTTGCAAACGTCCAAAACGGAGTTGCTATAGGTAGCATAAATGTTATATGTTTACGTATATTTCAATATGAGCTATAGTATTTTTATTATAATGAGCATTAAGAGTCGCTCCCGAGTCCCAAAAAGGCTGAATATTTGATGGGTCGTCTCATATTTTACTCTCATCCCGTGCGGAGGCAGACATATAAATCAAAGGCATGTTTGCAAAGAAGGCGACCGCTCCGCACGTCCACGTAATTGCTGCAAAAACACGCATTGTGTGATTTTCGAAGACGTTGGCAAATTTTCGAATAATTTGGGAGCTGGCCTCGAGACGAGTCCTTTTGCGATGACTAGAATCGTTCAAATATTAACACGTATCTACGATTACTTACTGTATCAATTTTGAAATATATTCAAAAGAAAGAAACATCAGTAACCGTACCTTTGTTGGCTGGGAACTGATTAGCGAGGGCTACGGATCTCTCAATGGATCGCAGCCCGTCCGCTTCCCGGGTGCGTCATAAATTTCCATTGATTGGATTAATCTGATTTGGATGTCAATTTTGCAAGGAAAGTACTGGCTCTTTGTAAGAAAATATAATCATGAACCCATCGGAGGCTCTCTGTTAAAGGAACAAAATAACATTATTGGCTTAAATTCAGAGACATTTTTGAGATGAAACTCAAGCTCATCTACATGTCATGTTCAAACCAAATCAAAACAAATGAAATCACAAAGATTTTCAACAGATTAAGAGATAAGATAAGATCATACAAACCTCGCTATATCTTGTCAAAATGTATGAATTAGAATTTAATTTCCTTCGATTCCACGTATCGAATATTACAATTTATAAAATTAACCGTTCATGCAGTTTTTCCGTCGAATCAGGCCGCACGCAAACTGAGTGGCACATCTATAAACGTAACTGACATTTCCTTTACAAATTAAACTGAATATGCAATCATAATTATTCTAGACAAGTATTATAAGTACCAAAGAAGTGAGTGAATGCAGTCTCATGTAGTTTATAAAAAGTGGAGTTTTAAACAGGAAGGTAGGGCCGGACCGTTCGCATCCCGTATGCGCACCCGGACACTGCATACTGTGCTACCTGTTTGCTTTAGCTTTTCCACTTATTATGACACGCACTTACCACTTACGATTCGCGTTTTACCGATACATATTTTATGATCTAAGACGACAGCTTATTTCATTATGCATCCGAATAAAGCAAAAGTCACTGGCGACCGCGGAGCTGGCTTTGATTATGATTGAGTTATGCACAGTCCTTGACTAGAGCAGTTCTATAATTCATTGTACAATTTATGGACATCAGTCGTTGTACCTTCACTCACAAACGAGCATATTTCCCACGTCAACTTTGATTGCGATATCATAGTGAACGATGACATTTGAGTACGTACTAATTTAATCCTGCAAGACCGCTCGCGAGTGCGTTATCTGCGCAAAGATACAGACTCGATACTACACCAAAGGGATTTCTTCTTATACTCCTGCGTCGGAAAGTCTACTTTGCCATCGGAACCGTTGTCGAGGTAATCACGCAAAGCTGGCCTCTTAGCGCTGAGTAAACAAATCTTCGACATTGTATCTTCGCCTTAACTCTCTTTATTCAAAGGAACATTGTCAAGAGAAATGTACGATTATTGTAGTGTTTTCTTATGGATTGTGTTACTAAAATACATAACTCGTGGCGTGCGTTAAGGAGGGCCCCACTATCTTTGATTTCATGTTGTTTATCAATGCGAACAGGGCAATAGACATATTTGCTCGCCGTGTCTAATCTATGTCTGTTCACTAGCCTCACAATTACCATGTTATTTGTAACGTACGAAGATCATGAACATAATATAGGTACCTACTATGTAAAATTATTTAATGATAGTTATAATTGCTGTTAAATAGTGCATAGCTCCATTGGTATCCAAAATAGTTTAAACCAACATGCTTGGACTATTGTGGTTCCCACCGTGCCGCCGGACCAGCCTGCAATAAATTAATATCATAGCCGGTCATCTCCCTTTGTTATTATATTATAGGGACGACATTCCGTCCATCGAGTCGTAATTATGCAAAAAGCTGGACTGTGGTCGCTGCGCGGCTGGCCTTTGACGACAGCATCATTATTGTTGACATAATACGAAAGATTTATGAGCAGTTTATGAAACTAAATTATTGAGAAATATCCAATTTATTGAATTCTTAAGTATACTTGATACTGGTTTTTAATAAAATCAACAAGTACCCACCTAGGTATGACCATAATGTGAGTCATTGAGTCAAGTTTAGTAAATTTAATTAATGATATAAAATTATCGATTAGATAGGAACCCAAGACGAAAGTGTAAAAATAAAAGTGTATTATCTTCCGAGGCGGAGCAAACGAATGCGTAATTCGGCGAACAGTGGTTAAATTAGTCGGCGATGCGGGCGTCTTTATAGTCTTTAAATTGGCAAAAAATCGAGACAAGTCCCGAGTGACACCGATCGCGGAGGCATCAGCGAAACAGGTGTTATAATAAACATACATTTTGAGATAAAAACAAAATAATTTTCATGAGTGGCCAGTAGGCGCGAACTGCCATCCGTGTCGCCGACACAATGGCGATTTCATAGTTTTTTTATTCGGCCTGTCGTCGGCGCAAAAGCCGACGATATTAAATTTAGTAAGCGGAGAGGTGTCCGAAATCTCACGCAGACGTGCGATCCGCCACACATATTTCCATCCGCACAAAAAGCGGAACTATAGCCATAAATATGTCCAAATAAACATTAGTCGACGGCGACTCGAATACGGTTTCGTAGGGTCCAGTCCACGCGACTATTGTACACAAAATTACAATTTTCATCATAAACAGTTTCTATATCACTACTTGATTTTACAACAATGAACTAAACCTACCAGTGCAGTGCAATCTTCTCTTCCTAACAATAACAGCAGCTTAGTTACACATTGTATTATGCAAATAAAGAGCCAGCATCCTCTATAATACACATACAATCCAAAGCAAATGAAAAAATAAAAAGGTGTGAAGTGTGAACGATAATGGTGAAGGCTTCACGTAGCCTCACGCATTGTCCGCGCTAACAACGCGCGTTGTCGGCGCGCTCGCTGCGATGTGATGACAGTCGCACACAGAACGCGATAATATGTGTACATATGTAACATTAAACAGCACAAATAAAGGACATTTCACACTACATGGGTTCAAGAACAAGTTTTTCCATAACACAAAAGACGACACTGAATAGTTATAGCTGCTTCGCGGCCTCACCGCATAATCCAATAAAACAATTCGCGGAATGTACCGTCAGCACTGGTTATTATCACAGCGGGAATGAGGGCTGAGATTGAACAAATTATAAACCAAATAAGGTCTAACACATTACTGGAACATTAGAAATGAATAACCTGTTAAAGAAACGCAATGATTTAGGGCTTGAATGTAGAAAACATCGTTACAAAAAAACCCCATGGCATAATAAACTGAACTATTTGAAGAACTTATTTTTCAAAACGCTACCAATATTAAAGTTTTCGTAACTGAGATAGAAAAATATTCTATTTACAAAGAAAATGTATTTTGCAAACCGTACAAATGAAATTGGCGACTGAATCTCAAAATATATGAATTTGATTCAATGGAAAGGCAAGCGGCTCCTTTCTGTTCTCGCGAGGGCTACCACCAAAGCATTCGGACTCTATATTTTTTTATTTATTTTTAATATTTTATGAATAATGCACCCTAAGGCAAAATATTTATTCAGTCATATTTTTGGCTTTGGTTCGTACGTACACAGTTGATTCGTTTATCGTGTTGGTGTCTATGCATAGATATTAGGAAAGTGACTATTTTATGCAGTGAAGAAAGCTTTTGAAAATTTAGATAAATCTCTTATCTCATAAATACGCTTTTTTTGAAGTACTTAAGTTTTATCTTAGAGATCATCATAGGATCTCCAGGCCTTAGACAGTGATGTTCACAAGATCCTAACACTGAACATGTCTAAGGTAGTCAGTGGCATGTCCAAGTGAAGCACACACACATACATACGTGATACATTTTGCAGTTAGTTGCAAGAAGTACTAATGTCAATTATTGAATGACTATTTGTGGTCGATTGGTGACAATATCCTTTTGTTAAGTTAAAATCTTCATATAAGCATACTAGTTGTCCCGACAGACGTTGTCCTGTCAAATTTCAATAATCCCACAGAAAAAAGTACTTTCAGTTTTTACCGAACTTTACAACACCTTTATCACTTAGGGGTATAAAAAATACCCTATGACCTATTCTCATACCTACCGAATATACACAAAAAAAACATAAAAATCGGTCAAGGAAGATTGGTTACATTCACTGTGACACGAGAATTCTTATAATATTATAAATGTGAAATTTTGTGAGTTTGTATGTATGTTTGTTCCTCAATCAGGCCTAAACGACAAAACGGATTAAGTTGAAATTTGCTGTAGATGTAGATATACTGCCCGAATAAATAATAGACTACTTAAAAATATGAAAAACATCCCAAAACAATAAAAAAAAGCAAAAGTGATGATTTCTGTATAGATGGCGCTGGTGTGCAACAAATCTGACAACACACGACTAAAACATTCAGTCTTTTCTATCTGATTATTGAAATTTGACAGGACAACGTCTGTCACGGGTCTGCTAGTTTTATATATAAGAAGATAAGATATAGAGTAGGGGCAAAATGGGGTAAAATGTATGGCAGTAGATAGCCCTGGGTGAATTATGCAAGTAGTCGACAACACGTGTAGCGCTACTGTCGACACCTTCGCTTGCTTGCTCCATAATTGTCACGATATTATACCCATACTTGCACCGTACAATGATCAATTTGGAGTACTTTGGCTTTTATGAAGTTCGCAACTGCGAGGTAAGAGATATGGTATTTTTTGGTAATATTTGAAGAATATATACATTGCTATTTCTTCTTTATCAGGCAATCATTAAACGGACTGAATGTTGCAGAAATACCAACTATCTATTTCCCCTTTTTGTATCTACCAACTCCAGTTGGTGGGATTTGTCTCCATGATTTCTTTTATTTTATTCACACCGTTCGTCGACGTTTGCCCTTTCCTTTTGTCAAACATAAGTTTCCATTGTAAGGGTTGTCATTGTTATGCTACCACCTCGACGCGACGGAACCAGCTATATTTTTGATATCGTTGTATTTGTATGTGTTACCGGCAATGTGTTTAATTCAGGCATTCACTGCCTAGACATTCTAGCTTAGGCAATGTATAAACTATTGACATAATATAACCAGCAGAGTCAGATACATATCTAGTCCTCACCCCAGTGCCTATAGTATTAATATCAGAAAATACGTGTATTACTATAATAACACATAGACATGGAATAAATATTTTTAAATCATACATTTGGTCTGTTCCAGTGACCGAACTTGTACCTTTTGCGAATGTTTTTACTCATTACCGAGTGCACGTTCGGCATGTCATAGAATGCCTTAGAAAAATGATTAATTTGTTTAAGTTTACACATTGTCTGTAAGTTTTAGGCGTTCTAAAGAATGAGAGATTTTATAGATTGCCATAACATGTCAAAACACTTCTGAATAAGTTTGGTACATGGAAAAATCATAAATTGCTCGCCAATTATATTAGGTACAAACGGGTATGTGGACTCTGATATGACGGTTGGCTTAATACAACTTACAAGGTACTTTAAAGTCAGATCCACTCGCACGACAGAGTGTTCAAAGAATGACCATAAAATATCTCAGCAATATAAATTCCGCTTTCGTGTCTAAAGAAAAACCAACAATTAGCGAGTTCAATTAACGATTTGTCGAAGTATTTTCAAGGCTGTACCTTGAATAAAGACGAGCGTCTTCAGAGGCGTCGTGATACAGTGCGAAGATTCCAGCCAAGTGGTGGATTCAAGTGAGATGACTGGTTAATTGGCTCGTACGCAGTGCACGTATCGCCACTGACATGTCACAAGACGTCTGCCACCGGCAGCGGCGATCCCTCGACGAATTCCGATCGGGAAGAGCGAAAAAGACACGAGCCGAGCATGCGCGGGTAAAAAGTAGCTGAGCCGGAGCCTCTCTGCGGGATGTGAGGTGCCCCTCGCGTCGCCGCGGTCGATGCAGTGCATACGCAGCTTATGCGACACTGCCAGGTACGATTAAAACGTTCCTCACCTACTTACTACGCTATACATCTATTCAGCTTATCAGTCTTGGCAATGATCGGTCATTCATGAGGATCCCTTACATGGGTTATCGGATCGATCATCTAAATCATACGCTTGCGGATCATGTCAAACAACCTTGTAGGATGATCGTTTTATCCTCGTAGCTCATCCTGATTCTATTGCCATTAATGTGTACCTATTAAAGTGGTTTTATTTTTATTTGCATGCAGCCAGCGCGGTAGGTATGCATAGCCGGCGAAATGTCCTAGTTCCCAGTATTGTATCATTGGGTTTGAAGAATCGGCGGCGAATGGACGGCGCGGGCGCGCGTCGCGACTCACAAAAACACAGCCGTCTGGTTGCCTCGGACGCTGCGCACGCGTTGCTCTACCGACCACGTCCGTAGAAACCCGCGTGTAAGCGCGCAATCTGAACAATCATGCGGCTACTATGTTCAGCCGCCACTGTGACACCGTACGTGCTTACCTATTACGCTACAAACCTAATGGATGAGAGATATAAAACGGTAGCTCTCCAAATTTAGTATAATTTGTCAATCATGTATCTCTGCAGCGTTGAGCGAATAAGGTAAATGTCCATGTAACAAAGTGGCAAGCGGCGAGCGGCATAGCAATAGGCGCGGAGTGGTTCGCAGCGTCTTCACACGCAGGCGTCATACGAATGATGCGATATAACGGATCGACCCGATTATTTCTGTCCATTTCACGACTGTTTAATAGCAATGTTAAACTCGGCGAAAGCAAACATACCCGCCCTGTTTATCGAATATTTTACGGTCTTCGCAGGATTCATTTTAAAATGTAAAGCTTTGTGGAAGCGGTTCGAAAGATTGTTTGATTTCACCGTGCGCTGCTAGATTTACTATTTCTGATATTTATATTAGTTGGTCGTTTACCATTTTGATTTACCTGTCTGTGTGTTTATTCAGACTCGCATGTTTATAATACAACAGTACTTTGTATCAAATGAGATTTACTGCTTAAGAAATAGGTAATTTGGATTTGAAACATCTGGATGTTGTCTGCTTATTGGTTCTTTCACTTCCTACATACCTAGTAACTAACATAGCTTATTGAAGTCTTATTGCGAAATATATGAAAGACAAGCCAGCGAGTGCTTACCCGTTCAACCCACAATTTTTCATCCCAATAGGTATTTTGATCCGTTCAACCCAAAACATTTGATTCGAGTTACCCTTTCAACCCACACCTACTTATTCCTAATTTCTATTGTTTAATTTCAAATAAATGACACAGTGAAACACTAAAGTAGAAGGGTCAGCAGATAAAAAAAAATGAAAAATAAATAAATAGGATCACGACTGTAATCCCCAAGTACGGTAGACATCCTCTCAGATCTCCAAACGCTTAGATCCTTTAAAGATGTCTAGTGGGGGTGGTCAGAGGCACGTCCAAACATTATATTTGACACATGCCCACATTTTGCAGTAGTTAGCATTCCATACGTGACGTGGTTAAAAAAAGTGTAGATTCTTATGAATATTATTATTAATAAAACCAGTCTTGTACAGATAATAGTCAGTCAAATATTTGTCTTATATCCATTGTGCACCAAAATTTGTCTTCCACGGGTTGATTGAATAAAATTCAAATTGTTGTTACTATTCCAACTTGCAGTCACTTCGTTTTCCACCATATTTAATTTAAACCATTAGGTTAGTAGCTCTAGGAACTACTGATAGATGTGACAGGTAAGATTGGAAGAGTAGAAAGAGACCTAATAAAGAAAAGAGCAGAATAGGTATATCATAAAACAATCAAATGGTAGTCCTTAGCGTTGTTGACTGGATTATCTATTGTACAATAAGTCTGCCTATTTACTTTGTACGTGTATTCGATAGAAGAGAGCATAAAATATTATTACCTGCATATTGTAGGTACAAAATTTGAAGTTACTGTGAGCAATCATTTCATCAAGTTCGATTTTTTATAAATATTACGGTGTCTGTAATGTTTAGAATACACTGTGACTTCGATTTTTGGATTGGGTAGAACGGAGCATATGTTTTGGGTTGAACGGGGAAAAATAATATTGGGATGAAAAATTGTGGGTTGAACGGGTAAGCACTCAAGCCAGCAATTAATTTGTCTATGATGAGAATGCATAACCTATTTGATCGCATTACAAGATTACGAGGTAATTGTAAATAATGGTAAAAAAAACATTACTTATGATGCTTGAAAGTGTGTGATGATATCTTAGAAATGATTCACACATTTCAAAACGTGTACCTTAAGGTGTTTGTTTATGTTTTAAATTTGAATAATTTTGATAAAACAACGCAAGTGTTGTTAATAATTGGGCAGCCTAATGTAGTTTTTGTGTAGAGTCGTCTCGCTTCCGTGCAGGTGTTGCGATTATATCTATTACACAATTTGTCACTTTCTTTGTGTATCATAAATTGTACAAAACATGATCTTTGTAACTGCTGTCTTAATTATTTTAATAGCCGTAGGTAAAGAAGTTCCAGAGAAAAAGATATAAATAATATGAATAGGATTACAACTGTAGTCCCCGTTAGACATCCTCTAAGACCTCCAGACACTCAGTTCGTTGAAAATGTTTAAGGGCGGTAGTCGGGTAAGTCCAAACATTACAATCGGAATATGCCCACATTTTGAAGTAGTTAGACATGTTGCAAGCCCATCGCTGCTTTTAATATGCTAACTGGTTTTATAACGATATTTTCTTTCACCGTTTTTCCCAAATAACTATTTTATTTATATTGCTAACGCAAGGTAGGTATTTATCTGCCCTTTTTCATATAACTATAAGAACTGCTCAATTATTATTTTTTATAGGTGTAAAACTGCATAGGTGTAAATAATTATTTAGAATTAGCCCCGTGTCACTGTTTATACTTAGGTAATTTTAGTTAAGTATGTATCAACCGAGCTAGATAAATGGGTATTTTATTGCATAAGTGTATTAAAACACTCATCTGCAGAACACTTCAGTTCATGCCTAACTTTCTAGGACGCACTTAACGATCACTTTTTCATACGAGTGATAAGCATGTTAACTATAAATACGGCTAATCGGCCGATCTGCCGTTGATCGCGGTCGCGGGCGATGCTCATGATGAAGAGCATCTGAATTGTCTCAAAACGTCAGCAATACAACAAGAAACGTGGTAATTAGACGTATTTATAGTTAAAATGAATAACAACCACGATAGTTTTAATTCTATGATAAGCATGTGCTTATATTTTGGTGCAGACGGATATTAAATTGACAATACTCAAGTATACAAACCTACCTGCTTTGGATAAATTACCATAAAGGTTAGTGTTTATCGTTGCCGTATAAGTAATGAATTTGTTTATTTTTTTATCTTATCATAGCCAGTGAATATAAAATGCAGGTTGCACATATGTTACTCAGAAGCTTCAGTATAAATTATTTGAATATTATTTAGTCAATTGAGTAAAAAAATATTAGACTCAATAACACGATAAGTAAACGCCTAAAAAGGATTCAGGAATAATATATAATATTGTATTTCTGATAATATTAAAGGGTTGGGACGTACTTACTTAGATAGGTACTCGTAGGCTAGGCATTATCTTTATAAATTGACACAAACTTGGTCAAAATTAAAATCATTATTTCTTGTATACTAAACATATATTTTTTTTCTATTGTTCGGTCAGGCCAACTTGTCATTCGATATATCGATAAATCTGATTAAATTTTCGTTTTTTTCTTCAGAACTGACTTGTATAGTACCACAATTAATGGAGTACACAACAATGTAGCGCGATGTAATAAAATAAATTGTCATACAAATTATTGCGTATCTATTAAATCTGGTAATTTATACTGCATTAATAAAACATGCAATCATCATTACAGTTTATGAGGACGCTTTGATTCAATTTTATGAATAATTTAAATATAACCTACGTTTGCCGGAAATCCTAACAATGGCGCGTCATTCGTATATTAAATGACAGCTTTGTTGTTTACCTGATATTATTAAAAATATGCAAATCGATGGGACAGGATGTTCATTTTAGTATTAATGTATTTGCATGTAAATTGCGTTGTATCCGCGGATGTAACAATTACAAATTGTAATGTGTTGGCATAGTTGTATAAAAACCGCACTTACGGTGCTCGTCAAACGCAGTTATAATATTACCTGGCTTCAAATCGTTGTCATTTCTGCTGGCAAGAATTTCGGTTACGCCGATTTATGACCTATAGTTTTATGAAATGAAAATGAAATATGACGACGACTGTAAACCCCAAGTACGTATAGTAGGCATCCTCTCAGATCTCCATGCGCTCAGATCTTCAAATATATCTAAAGGGGTTAATCAGAAGCACGTCCAAACATTACATTTGGCACATACACGAATGCTAATTAGTTTTATGACAATCCTAAATTATATACATCTTGATATTATAAATATCATCATATGTAAACTTAATATATATTTAGATTTTTGAAGGTAATAAGGTTTCAGTTTCAAGTTTTATCAATAACTAAGCAGAAATCCTAATCCTACTAATAATATAAATGCGAAAGTTTGTGAGTGTGTGTGTGTTTGTTACTCTTTCACGCAAAAACTACTGAACGGATGAAGATTAGATGAAACTTTACAGTAATATAGCTTATACAGAATAATATCATAATAACACTTAGGCTACTTTTTTTCGCCACCCGGGCGAAGCCGCTGGCGGAAGCTAGTAAAATTATAAATGCGAAAGTTTGTGAGTTTGTATGAGTATAATATGTTTGTGTCCTAAGCAATCCTAAAAGACAAAACGGATTAAGATGAAATTTGCTGTAGTTTGTAGATAACAGATCAGATTAACAGAAGTAGGAACTTTTAATAAAAAAAACCCCTAAATGATAAAAAAAATGCAAAAAGAATGATTTTGGTTTCGATGGCGCTGGTGTGCAAAAAATGTGACACCACAGAATTAAAAACTTTTAGTAGTCATAGCAACGCAGTTTTGACTAATGAATGATACGCATTCTACCAAAATTCTTAATTTATTTTATCAGTACAAACAAGGTTTGTAGGGAAAAAATTGGAAGTTGACTGAACTTACTTTTTTCTATGCGATTATTAAAATTTGACAGGACGTCTGTCACGGGTCGGCTAGTGTTTTATAACTATTTAGGTTACACATTTTTTTGCTCTACCAAGTCTACCAAGATTTTCAAAAAAGGTAGAGTTTTCCAGTTCCGCTACCTGCTCATAGATGGCGCTACGCGTGCCTTCCTTCTATGTTAACTGCCAACTTTAGCGAAACAGCTGATTGCGTTTAAAACATTCAGTCATTCAGTTTTTGAATTACAAAACTACAAGAAAATTAAATAATTATTTCAAAATCTGATTTCAATACAGATTTTTTATGGTACTGTTTAAAAACTAAAACTAAACTAAATCATCGAAGAATGAGTAATAAATAAATTACAAGGTACCTAAATAGATACCTAAGTGTTTTTGTGTTCGTAAGTTGGTATTAAAACATCATACCTAATTAAAAGAAATATTAAATTTGCTTAAAATAATATTCTTTTTATGGGCGCCAAGATCAACGCCGACCGAACTTAACCACCGACTTTGTGTTATATTCTATGCTCTCTTTATTCTCCAAAGAGAAATATCGGCTGGCTTATTTCGTAAAAATCGATATTCACCCGCTGATTTTCATTGTCAGAGCTTCATAGCGAATTTAGAGAATACCTCTTCCATAGTAACTAATAAAAACCATAGATTCGATTCTATAATAGTTACTTTAAAAACAGTATTCTCTAAATTCTACTGATGTTCATAGCTCTGGCAATTAGAATCAGTGAGTGAATATCGAAATTTCGGGCCTGCTGGTTCGAAATATGAATGTGTGTATGAAGTATGAAGTCATAATCGCCTTGAGCGCGTCTTTCCGCCGGCCGGTGCAGAGTGCAAGGAGGTCACTCGCGCTGCAGCCTGCCGCTGCGACTGCACGCCCTCGGCCCGCCCTACGCCCCTCCCCCCTCACCACAGACCAAGTATTAGTCCTTACGTGCAACTTCTCACTTCGGAAGGTAAACTCTAGCTAGAGGAGCTAAACGTCAATGTCAAACTTAGTGCAGGAGGTTGTGATATCCAACACGGTGCAGACGGTGATGGCTTTCATGTCTGCTTCTGGAGCCTTGGATTCTTAAAACGCGTTGTCATTTGTAACGTTCGTGATATGACGGAATTGATATTAATTTATTTATTTTTGTCATTCATTTGAATATGACTTTTGTCGTATATTATGTTCACATTACGGTACTTGGACGGTAAATCGAAAACCAAAGGTCATAGGTGAAAATCAAACTAACCATTTCCATGCTCCATAATTTAGCATATTTTCATGGGCATAATTTACTACAATATGTGCTGCTAATAAAACTCAATGTTATACCTATTCTAAGATTAATTTATTGTAAGAAAATACCCCAACTTAGTTTTGCCCTTTTATATCTGCAGCTTAATGCGTAAGTTCACTGGTAGTCAAAATATAATTAGTAGTATCAAAGTATTTTAGCAGTGACAAAATTTGACAGTTGAGACCGCAAATGTCTCGCTATCGAGCCATAGTGGGATCTAAAATGCACGAAATAAAGTTCATTTTACACTGCCAGCCGGCTCAAAGTGACACGTGCCTGTCACCATCCCCTCTTCAGCTCCACACTTGTTTTGATGTAAGATGTCCACATTATGCAAAACTTTGCACCTAGATGGCAAGACGATACTTCGTAGTTTATCTTAGTTTGCACCTAAATTAACTTGTACCTGCTTGAATGGTTTGTTTTAATCTCAGCTACGAGAAGGTACGTTTTTGTATAAATATTGTTTTAATATTAACTAAAGTTAATTCAATGTTAAGCAACTTTATAAAACATATTAACCATTATCAAATAAAACAAATATAAAACATATAATAAAACTGTAGAAGAGTTCAATTCTGTACATTGAATAAAAACTAAAAAAAATACTCCTAGGGGCCTTTATACAAGTAACACAAGCCAAAAAAAAACATTTTGAAATTTTTGTCTGTCTGTCTGTCTGTCTGTCTGTCTGTCTGTCTGTCTGTCTGTTGTCTGGCTTTCACGCAAAAACTACTGGACGGATTTTGATGAAACTTTTTTTTTTTATATAGCTATTAGTCCTCGGCAACTTATAGGCTATAATTTTGGAAGATCGGAGTACCAGATGTGAAACTATCTGTCCCCCAGCGAAGCGGGCACGGGTCAGCTAGTACTATATAAAAATGTGACCGACTTTTTCAAACCATGTTGTATTATACTTTATGTATAGTATGTAATTACTGTAAGTACACGAAAGTCGCATAAATTAGATACAACATTAAACTCAAATATATAGTGGACTACGATTGATAAAAAAAGTCGATAGGAAAAGATTTCACGAAACAAATTTGAACGGAACTATACCTACTAAGCTAAAAGAAGCAGCGGAGCTACTTGAAATCAAACATAGGGACGTGATGTTTATGCAAACAGCGCCAAATGACCCAGCACGTATCGGTTTTTCCTTCTCTTACGGTTTCTAAAAATTTATATTTTCACCAAAAAGTAACTGTGCCGATAAATCCGTGACAGAACGCTTCAAGTGCCTCATACCGAATTTATTTTATTTTGTACGAACTGCTCTATTTACTGTTAATATAACTAAGCTAAAATTAGATACTGTACTAGGTGAATTAAGTAATTCCGTGAATTAAGTAGAACGAATATTTAGTACTTAACTGTAGTATATTTCTCTGCAACCTGATGAAACAAACTTTTATTTTCTAATTTTAGTAGACTTGTAGTAGTTTTTAGTTGAAGGTCGAGTCAAGACTCGATTATACCATATAAATAAATAAAATAAATAAATATTGGCGGACTTTACACACAGCGCTATCTAGCCCCAAACTAAGCAAAGCTTGTACTATGGGAACCATGCCTAACTAACTAAGCCGACCCGAGACAGACTTTTACTTCCTAAATTTCAGTAATCGCATAGAAAAAATCACTTTCAGGAAACTTCATAAATTTTTTTCTTTAAACCTTGTCCTGATAAAATAAATTACAAATTTTGGTAGAATGCGTATCATTCAGTAGTCAAAGCTAAAGACAGACTATTTTGGACAAAATAAATTTCGACTACAGACCTTAATTCAACCTTTTTGGTAGAATGCGTTGCTATATCAACTCAATGTTTTCGGTCTGAGTTTTTGCACATCAGCAGCACCATCTTATATCAAAATCATCCTTTTTGGATTTTTTTATCATTTAGAGGATGTTTTTCGGATTTTAGTTCCTCCTTCTGTTATTCAGATTTTATATTTAAATACTACAGCAAATATAATCTTAATCAGTTTGGTCGTTTAAGTTTGATTAGGATACAAACATAAATATACAAACTCACAAACTTTCGCATTTTTATAATATTATTAGGATGCATTTTTTATTTTGTTAAAAGTTTAGAGAAATGAACCTAAATAAAAAAACAATATATAAACCAATATTTTCAACAACAGTTGCCTTGAAGTCAGGGAAAACGCTAATGAGCTCGTAAATTAATACATCAATAACAATTTCCAAAAAGACAATGCAGCTCTAAATATTCAAAAACCTGTCACAGTCGATGTTTAACAAGAACACTGTTAATGCATTCGTGTATGGAGAAATGATACAATGTAAAAGTTGTATTTAAGAATTAATTACAAATTCGACAACATGGCATTGTATTGCCGGACAGTCGGCCACGCGCTGTTCTGTCAATGCAGGAGTGGAGTCAGGAAACCGACCGAAAAAAATACCATTATTTGGGTCCGACTAGAAGAGAAAAACGAAGCATTGATTAAAATGACGGTATTTCGAAATAATAAACAATAAAAATGTATGTTTATGTAAATAAAATATGTATAAAATTAGGGCTATGATGTGACAGGAGTCTTTTATAATTACCACTAAACTTTACTGTACTTTTTACTCGCACTGTATTAGTCTGTGGGAACACAATTAGTGTTTTTAGGGTTCCGTACCCAAAGGGTAAAAACGGGACCCTATTACTAAGACTTCGCTGTCCGTCTGTCTGTCACAGGGCTGAATCTCATCAACCGTGATAGCTAGACAGGTGAAATTTTCACAGATTATGTATATCTGTTTCCGCTATAACAACAAACTACTAAAAACAAAATAAAATAAATATTTAAGTGGGGCTCCCATACAACAAACGTGTTTTATTGCCGTTTTTTATAAATAATGGTAAATAAATAATAAATTCGTGCGCGAGTCCGACTTGCACTTGACCGGTTTTTTAAACATCAAATCAGCCTTTTGTTGGTCTACCTTACCTATCTTAATAAAAGTAAATAGGCTAATAGGCTATATGGCTGTTAACCCAAAGTACGATAGAAATTCGATTAGATCTCTAGTCGCACTGATCCTTGCATATGTCGAAGGGGAATCAGGTCTATTGTTCTGTTTGAAAAATATAACGCCATAAGCAATTTTTTACATTAGTTTTCAGGCCCACCTTGTAATCCTGATTACGACCACACGTCACTAAGAAATCGTGGAACGGCCAGGAAGCCTGACGATCACAAAAAAGTATTTAATTGATTTCGACGGTTTAGTAGTCATACTAATTCGCTGATAAATATTTAACGGCCGCCTTGTTCTTGCCGTATCGCAGATGGGTTTAACTCTTTACAATCTAATTTAATTGCGATCAATAAGTTTGTCTATACATTGTTTGATAGGTAATATTTTTATATGAATAATTTCAAACTTCTGAACCTCGAACTAAACCAAATAATACAGTCGAACTAATTGAGTAGGTACCTGGTCTTTCGATAAATATATATGAGGTTTTTTTATTCATAATGGCTACTGGAAATATCGGATCAACCTTATCTCACCCTAACTTACTTTAGAAAAAATATCTAATACATTGAACTCTAGGACCATAAAAGAACCATACATTTTTCTTACAATAATATAAACAATGTATTCTAAGACGATATGTGAGCACTTATATTTTATTACTAGCAGTCCGCCCCGGCGTCGCACGGGTGTAATAATGATATTATGGGTATTTTTTTTACACCTTGGGTTACATTATCGAAGTTTTCATACGGGTCCCTAATAGTTAGACAAATGGTATTGCAGACTTTTTTGTAGATATTGCTGTCCTCTTTAAAACTGTAGAACATTACTTTGCTCTATTGTCAACAATTTCCGCAGCATACGTGATATAAGGATTTTTTTAGGATTTTTTTTCACGCGTTGTGTTATATTATCGAAGTTTTCATACGGATCCCTAACGTTTTTGAAAATATTCTATAGCCTATGTTCATCACGGATAATGTAGGATTCTAATGGTAAAATAATTTTTCAAATCGGTCCAGTTGTTTCGGAGCCTATTCGATGCAAACAAACAAACAAACAATCAAATCTTTCCTCTTTATAATATTAGTTTTATTATGTGCTATCTTCCATCGACGGAAGAATCTGACGAGGCATCTACTAATAAAAGAAACTATGAAAATAAATTTTCCCATATGAGTATCGGCTAAAGCGACAAAACCTTGGTATTTAGAATGTGGCTGTAGCAGGCATTCCGTTACAGTACATGAGTAATTTAATAAACGAGTAAATCCGGTGTAGAAATTAGTTTTTACCGGGGGCCGGGGACCGAGCTCGGCGGGTGGCGCAAAGCAAGCGCGCGTCCATGTTTCATAATTAGCTCTGCACTGTTATGAATTTTATAAATGTTTCATGCGAGCTACATGGGTAGCCGACAATTAATTAACTCCTGCGCAGTGCTTACATTAATTAGCTGGAGACATGTCATGTACGTACGTCATACATTAAACATACACACGGCCGCGTTCATTCGGAAAATTTATAATCTGACGTTACACTTTAATATGTCGAACTATATCGTAGACATAAACAAAGGGACCACCCTCGTGAACGATTATACAATTATTTGCGTAGCTCTTACCTAATTAAGGCTTATGATTATTTTATTGTAGCGTCTAGGTTAGAATAATAGTTATAAAAATTGGTCTGTCCAGAGAATTCATTATTATACAGTTATTATCTCGATTATGACTTTAATGATGCTTAATTTGAGCTTGGGAGTTTAATTGGTAGTATAAACATGTCTATTTTGGTTTATAATAGTACCAGAAATGGGTTTTGGAGTAAGCTATAGTCCAACGATCACTTAATCTAGAACAATATTAGTAAGATCAATGTTCAATTATCAATGTTTATTAATATTAAAAACGGTTATCTATCTCGTTATTATCATAGACTTTTAGTACTTATACGTATAATCACGGACGTGGGAAGCCTGGAGTATGTATTTACTATTTAGCATATCTGGGGGCACGGCAGTGGCCCCGCCAAGTTAAGCAATAAAGCGGCACGGCTGTACCATCCTTTTCTCGAAGCAGTTCAGGCCATTTTCGACCCCCTATAACTTCGTTGTGGATAAAACTAGAAGCCTGAATTTTCAGTAACCCAAGCAGTCACTATATAAACACGGTATATTTCCAATTTCATTCAATTTGAACCAGTAGATTAAGAATTATAACTAGTCAAAGTTTCCTATTTTGTCACTCACTCACTGACTGACCATCAAAAGTTTAAGGCACTTCTAGCAGACATAGAAGCTTCAAATTTGAAACACAATTAGTGTTTAGTGTAAAAATCCTAAAAAAACCTGCCAAGTGCGAGTCGGACTCGCGCACGTCGAGTTTCGTACCATTATCTATAAATCATGTTTGTTGTATGGGAGCCCCACTTAAATATTTATTTTATTCTGTTTTTAGTATTTGTTGTTATAGCGGCAACAGAAATACATCATCTGTGAAAATTTCAACTGTCTAGCTGTCATGGTTCATGAGATACAGCCCTGTGATAGACAGACGGATAGACAGACCGACAGACAGGCAGACGGACAGACGGACAGACGTGCAGATGGACAGACGGACGGACGGACAGTGGAGTATTAGATCAGGGTTCCGTTTTTACTCTTTAGGTACGGAACCCTAAAAAGTATCTACAAAAATAAATGAGATGCCATCAAAAACATAACTTGTAAAAAAAGCCAAGTCTCGCAACGCAACTCAGTTCTTCTACCGTAAAAATTTGTGAGATCCATGTAATACCAAGTCGGTTAATTTATTCAGTCCCTACTTTAAGGGTCCTTCTGTCTTAAGTTATTACGTAAAGGTTAGCTAATTACGTAATAACATAAGTCAAGAAAGTCAAGAACAAAAAAAGTCAAGAACTGAGTAACCAGCGTTTGCAAAAAAATGTGTTTATTTACGACTTCATATTAGAAATCTTAAAATTATCAGTGGTTCTCTAATATATTAAGCATGTAATTATACATATAAAATTTCCTCCTGAATCACTCTATCTATTAAAAAAAAACCGCATCAAAATCCGTTGTGTAGTTTTAAAGATATAAGCATATATACAGACATACATACAGACGCGGGAAGCGGGAAGCGACTTTGCTTTATACTATGTAGTGATAATAATAAATAAATAAATAGGATCACGACTGGTAATCCCCAAGTACGATATACATTCTCTCAGATCTCCAGACGCTTAGATCCTTTGAAGATGTCTAGTGGGGGTAGTCAGAGGCACGTGAACATTATATTTGGCACATGCCCACATTTTGCAGTTGTTAGCATTCCATACGTGACAGGTCGCAAGCCCATCGCCGCTTATAAGAATACTAACTGGTTTCCTCACGATGTTTTCCTTCACCGTTTTGAGAACGTGTTTGATGCGCATATCAATTTTTCGAATAGAAAAATCCATTTATGCACGCCGGGATTCGAACCAACGACCTTCAGATTGAAAGTCGAAGTACCTCCCACTTATTAATAGACGCCTAAAAAGCAATTCAACTACTACTAGGTATACTCGTACCAATCTGATTAATTACCCGTATGTCTACTCTCGTTCATAGATTAAACAGGTTTTTACACCTGCGTTAATGGGTAATAATTTAAAAGTTTTTGATGTAAAAGGCTATTTGGCTTCTTTATATTTAAGCGTGAATGACTACTTATGATGTGCTGGTACCTAGATAGAATGCGCAAAGGTACAACACCTAAAATTACCAATGAAGTTCCTACCTATAGGTGTATTCTAGTTTTTTGTTCATTGGGAATTCAGAAATAAGAGAAATTGTGATCGAACTATAATCATTAGATCGAATTGCAGCTACTTTAGTAGTATTATAAAGAGCACCAGAGACAACGTTTTATACAACTCTTCATTCATTCATTATTATTTATATAGATAAACCTCATGGAAAATAATTTATAAGACCATTAATATTTATTTATCCACATTATTACCTCAATAAAAGGCCGTCATTAATAATCAAAGTGAAATATTTCGTTATAAGAGAGCAGACCACTAAGTTTTACAGCTTAATTACCTTTGCAAACTATAACTGGACCAGTTTTATGGCATCAGTAGGTGGTGGGTACCTACATCAACGTAAGATCAGATCGACAAGTTAGATTTATAATATTTAGAGTTCCGTACCCAAAGGGTAAAAACGGGACCCTATTACTAAGACTTCGCTGTCCGTCTGTCTGTCACAGGGCTGTATCTCATAAACCGTGATAGCTAGACAGGTGAAATTTTCACACATTATGTATTTCTGTTGCCGCTATAACAACAAATACTAAAAACAGAATAAAATAAATATTTAAGTGGGGCTCCCATACAACAAACGTGTTTTATTGCCGTTTTTTATAAATAATGGGACGGTACCCTTCGTGTTCGAGTCCGACTCGCACTTGACCGGTTTTTTTATTATACTATGATTTATTTTAAACTAACTTCATAAAAAGGCGGTGTGTGAGTATTTGCACTGATTACTCCGTTATGACTGCTACGACCTCACATACGTCAGATGAGTCGACTTAAAACCTAAACTGGTTCAAAAGAAGCTTAAAGGTACATATTATTGTAAAATTTCACTTATGTAGTGTGCTGCGATGTTCCACATTAATATAATTGAGGCTAAATTTGGCACGATGGATCAGCATTGCTACCCAGCGTGGCAATGTCGCCAGTATCTTAGGAACGCTTCTGACTAGTAGTGATTTGCATCAGTTGAACTATCTACCTAGACTGTTTGCAACGGTCTTTGGATAGTTCAACTGGTTCTTGTGTATTTCGTAGCTATTCTGTAATATATATTATGGTATTAGATGCTATTTAATTGTTATAGAATTATATTGAAAACATAAATTCCCATCGGCCAGCCTAACATCCCACAGGACGATCTAGGTACTAGCAAATAGTTATTTCAATAAAGTCTGCAATCTGTACAATCTTTACAGTATTCGTCGAATGGCAATAGTATTGCAAATGTGAGGAATATGCCGCACAATGGGTTCCGAAGTCTTCGATAAGGTGTGCCCGCGGCGCTCGCTCGCTCTCCCTACGATTGTTACGAAGATCAGTAATTTTCCCATGATCGAGAATGTACCCGGTCGATATTAGAATACATTGTTCTAGTCTGGGGGACGGGCGATTATTCAATTTTATCGTCATTGTTGAGTAAAAACTTGCAATTGTTTAGGTAGTCGGAGTAAAAGAAAGAGCTTTCTTTGCAAACGCGTAAATGGGCATTTCAAACAATTTTTAGCATTATCAAAGCTTTTGCTAATGTGTTTGTGATTTTTCATAATTTGATGGTTCTTCTCATCGATTTTGATGACGGTGATCTTAAGATATCATATATAAATTCTAAGGCTCGTTTTTCCAGAAACATACAGCTGTCAAAGGATATCTATAGGTCTTTTAATTCATAAATTTTGCGTTTTTTTTTCATAAAGTGTGTCGAATCATTTCCCCTATCATTAATTACCTCGTTACTTTAGTAATTGTTTTATAATAGCAATTGATTCAAATCGAAGTAGTGTTGAAAACAGCCAAGTTGAAACCCAGTCTTAATCAAATCATGGTTACGGATCTCTAAAAACAATTGAAGCGCCGCACCGTCGGTAAAGTTAGAACTCTACTTAGCAATTAAAAAGGTAAAAAAATTCCTTCCGCTGCCAGATAATAGAACTTCAAACAAAGTCATTAGAGTTCAAAATGGCATTATACAACTTGCTTTTTACATCCTTCGAAAGATATATTTGTTTTGTAAGCAAGAAAGCCTTCCACCTATTCAGTGAAAATAAAATGAGAGAAAAAAGCGGATGTTTTAAAGAAAATTAAAAACAAGGAAGTTTTGCCGATCGCGCCTGGTACCTAATCTCTCCGTGTAAAGAAGAAATTAAAACAACTTTCCTGGATATTTATTACGCTACTTTTATTACCTTCTTGCTTTAGTTTTACAGGAGCGTATTTAAAATAAGAAATGCCCAACATTTCTCGTTGATTAATGAACGCGAAAGTCTAGCGTATTCATATAACCTACTTCATTGAAATCGATGTGATATTGATCACATCACACAAGTACGAATGATCATTGGATCAATATGATCATGCATAACTTAGGTACGGGTATAGCAAACGAGCATACTTACTTAGGTACGTCCTTTGGTATATCCTATACTCAGCATTAGTGCTAAGTATATTAATTATGTATGAAAGCAAAAAAAAACTCAATACCCTTGAAAAAGTAAAACAGTGCTGCAGACTTATTATATGATTTTTATTACCATAGCTTCGAATTTAGAAAATACCATTTTCATAGTTGGTAACTACATATTATAAAATCATTTCTAAGATTCTAAGATTTTGTTTTTTTTACCTGCATCAAGTTTATTTTTAGTACAACATACAACAAGTAGTTCATACTTTTATTATTCCCTATTAACTTAAAAGCAGACAAAGATAACGGTGATTTCAGTCTTAAAAGATAGATTTATTTCTAACAGTTGTCGAACAGTCTCTACATTCAAATCTACGGATAACAATCAAAGATCCAAATGTTCTCCATCAATGAATACGCGGTCTGCCAATAAAATACAGATTTTAAGACCGCCCATGGAGTTTCTGGCAACAAACAGGTAGGTGCTAGGACGTGCCTCCACACTTCAGGTGGCTAAACGTCAAAACATTTTCACATATTGTTTTACAATATTATTTTAATTTATGCAGTAGGTATCTTGAGTCGTATTTACATTTAAATAGCGGATGATTACGGTGTCATAAACGAGTGTTCGGTTATTATTGTAAGAAAAAGTTGATAGCCGACTTCCGGCCTTAAATTAAAAATTCTATAAATTTATACAACTTACTTTGTATTGTAGTAAGAACATTTATAGGAAAACATGATTTAAATCTATCCTGTGGCATTATAAATCAACAATGCTTGTCTACGTGCTCAAAGGAATAACTTTCTGAAAAGGCAGCTACCAAGGTATATCGAATACGATGGCCGCTGTAGATGAAAGAAGATAACTTATCGTGAATTGCAGCGTTTTACGAACCTTTCATAAAAAATATTAACGATGATCAGAATTAACATCTGCTTGTCTCCAAGAGTGGTAATAAAAATAATAACCATTAGTAAGTACATATCCACAAACATTAAATAATACTATATCTTTAGAATCAGTTCGAAGCGAGCCGCTAAAACTTGTCACTTCCCCAATAATCGTATAGATTGATATCAGCAAAGTTGTTTCATTGAGGTACACATTTAAAACTGATTTTCGTTATGGGGCCGTGTCGACGTTTTTGATTATTTATCAAGTCGGGCGAGCCATAAAACTTAAGATGCCTTTAAAAATCAGATTATAAAACAAGTTCTTTGTTCCTATGTTAAAAATCGAGATGACGGTCCTTTGAAAGGCCATAATGAGTATTGATTTAAATTACTCGGATTAAAAAATCTGGGAAAAATTATAACGAGTGGATGCCGCCATCTGTTTGCTTACGAAAGTCATAATGTGGACCTTCCTTGGGTGACTCACTCACACCACTTCCTACTAAAGTTTTATGATATGCATTATGTCCAAAAGTTTATTTGTAAAATGTTTCCTATCTCTACTTTTATGTAAATTTTTGATAGTGAAGATATATTCCTGTGGAGACAGCGGTAGTTTCTCTTAATGATACTCACTATGAAGACTCATGTCCGTAAAACAAAACCATACGAAGCCTCCCTTCAGAATTTTAGATTTATATCCTAAATCTTCCAAATCTGTTTATAATGTGTCTGAAATACTTCAGTGAAAAATAACAAAATGTGCAACCTTTTTGAATCGTTATAAACCATGTTAGTTTATGACTTTTCCATGCTATAAATTGTGTTGTATCCATGTTACGTCATTCCTTATTTTTTATAGAATAATGAAGCAGACATTTTTATAACAAAGGTCCTTGGCCGTGCATCTTGATCTTAATGTTATCTCTAATAGGTCAATAAATAAGAAGTAACGTGCGAGCTTCGGCGACACGTACACGCCAAAGGCTTATTAAAATAAAAAATAATTAAAACGATCGCTGTTCACAGTATAGCAGTGTCTCTTATATTCATATTTTAATGGCTGACCTGACTCATTAAATTCTTCCTCTTATAAGGGGTTAAAATATTACACCGATTTCGTCTGTAAAGGTAGGCGTAAAAATGCAAATGTTCACGTTTTATCAATTCGCCGAAATTTTTATATAATTTTTTTAATATATTGCTGCTGTCAATTGCATGGGAACCGTAGAATAAAATGTTAAAGGAGAATCCTTTAGAAGAGAACGTTATAAGCAATATAAAGTTAGGTTTTACGATAGGACAATCTGGCTTATGAATGAAATGTAAACAGCCGCAATGAAATGATATAAATGATAGTGGTCCGGCGCGCAGCGGGCTCTGCGCAATCAGCTCGCGGCATCTAACGCTGTGGGCCCGGGCCAGCCCGTAGGTACCTTTTATGATGACCCACTCTTTTATTTAGATATTTCAAGGGATCCTCTCATTTTTATTCACACGTAAACATTATTATGCACAAATAAGTATTTGTTTATTTTATTCTCATCGCTTTTTTTTTAAGTTTTACGGAGTCGGTTTCGGCACCTCTCGGGTATTGCGCCCGCGCGCCCTCCGCGGCCGTTTGAAATGTGGCTGTAGTGTGGCGACAATATTTAACAGATAACGAGATAAGCTCTTTCTAAAGCGGTTTGATGTAACTCGATACTTAGCTAGGTAGGTACTTGAATTTATTATGTTTTAAGGACAGGATGTAAAAATCGAAGAATATTTCTTATGCTCGTAAAAGACGAGCGTCAAGGTGTTTAATTTAGTTCATTTGTTTTAGATAAAATTGAACATATTGAAGATTTTTTTAAGAAACATGACTACATAAAACGTGATAAAAACTACTTAAGGTGAAAAGGAATATTAAAATGAAACATTCCTGTCTAAATAGACAGGCCCATTAACAAATTGCAACGAACTTCGGGCGAGTCTAGACGCATGCTGCTCGACATTTTTCATAGCGAGGTGTCAGGTACAGTGGCGAGGGTCAAGCAGTAACAGAGTAACAATTAGTTTTTTTTTATCTCGGCTACAATTAGTTGGCGCTGCTCGACCCGGTAGCGCCGCCCGCTGGGACCCCCGTGGCGACGCGCGCCCTTCTCGACCCGAACACGCTCCCAAACCTAATATTTAATATCTTAATAACCGTTTAGGGTATTTATTATGCACTCTGAATAATTATTCGTTTTGTTGCGACAAAGTTATTACAGATTATCGGATGCGGATGAAGCGATGCAAATTGCAATGTGGAGGAAATGTAATAAAATGTTGCATTGTTGTTTAATTTTTTATTGATAATTGTATTTGTTGTTTGGGGCCTTGATGACGTAGGTTCTGCTTAATGAACAAGTCAAATTGAAAGCGTCTCGAGGTGTCACTTAAAATGAATGGCATGACCCTGTAATGACAAATGTTTGTCGTCAGGGGTCGTTAATGGGTGGAAAGTTCTGTATCGGAGTTGGAGTACGCTGGAGCGGTTAGAAGTCGCGCGCGAGCCATCTTACCGCTAGCATACATCGGTTATTGAGTGCGATTTGGGCAAGCGGTCTCAATGCGAGTACATGCGTCTGATTTACGAGACGTACGTGTGCCCTTTGTGCTCCAGCTGACTAATGGACGGACGCTCACGGACATTTATGTAGATTGATTGTATAAATTTTATTCACAATGTTAATACAGTAACAGATTTAGATGTCATTTAGAAATGGCGCTCTAAAGTTGTGCAATTTAGGCCGTGAATAATGGATGACGAATGGATAGTTTCTATGGGCTCGTGCCGAGGTGGGGTCGATTGTGATGTTTGCTCCACACACGACATGTTGGTCAATCTATTCTGAAATAGATATCGGCGGCTATAAATCAGCCACCATCCCAATGACCATGATACGCCATTCAGAACGGCAACGTAAACAATGCCCACTAATGTTCTAAACATTGATCGCGTCGAACACATGAATAGGTACATATTATAAAACAAAATAATATAATATTGTTTCCTTAAATATATTTTGAATGTTTATAATTTGGAAATCGAATAATCATATTTCAGATCATCAGAGAGATAAGACAATTTATTTATAAAAATAAATGTTATTAAAAACATCAAAGATAAAAGGAACTCGGCTGCATTCCAAGGATAATGTTCTATAATATCTCAATAAAAAATGCACACAAAACGTTTAGATACGGCTCGAAGGACCCGGACAGTACCTATGGACTTGCCTAGTCATGGTATCGACACGGATCAAACGTAGTTAATCAAAAATTTTAATGACCACTGTACAGAAAATAATAACTTCTCCTCGACTTCCAGTATATGAACTAGGAAAAAAAGCACAGGATACTTTCAAATAACCCTGATAATTACCAATATAACCCATAATAATTATAAGAATATGTTTGATTATTATGATCAGATATATGGTGTTTATAATTATAAAAGCAGTTCCATATAATACATATTTATGTACATGAAACGTACGATTATATTAAAAATACAACATAAGAATACCTATTTTTTGTATTTAACAGAAAGAACAGATTTTTAGATCCATTAGGTGAAGCGAATCAGTAAGAGCATTAAGATATCTAGGTATCTATCAAACAAGCTAATTTTATACGATTTGTAATCACAAATATACTTTCACTACACCAACATGAATATTACCTACTCAGTATTCCACATACCTCAGTAAGAATTTGTAAAGTATCAAAATTATTTGTGATCAACGAATGCCTTCTCGGTCACGGAGTGTGGCGACGCGAGACATTTCGGCATTCATTCTCATTGTGATAATATTGACTGGTTCCGATGCGGTATCAAGCCATCCTTATTACGTGCTTCTGTTTTTCACGGTTAGTACCTACCGGTTTTTTTATAATCAGGGGTGGAATTATGGAGTTATTTTGGCAAAACTTGACTTTGTATACAGGTTAAATACTCTGGGCTTTGTGGTCCGCAGTCGTGTACGGAATAGCACTTTATGGTGCAACATCAAACAAAATTACTCGTAACACCTCGGCACGAGCATAATAAATATGTACAAACTTCAGTTATAACTTTGTTGTATTATAGTTAAATTTGTGACACATATGCCGACCGCACGTTCAAAAAAGACATTGAGATTCTCTTACATTTTTCGGTTATAATATATTAGTAAAAGGGTTTTTTTTTATAATATCTAGCACCGCGGCAGATTGAACTTCAAAAGACAACGATAAACAGATACTTTCACAAAAGGTTAGTGTAGGTAAATAGATCTAACCGGTTAGAAGTAGATTAAGCTTTTATGCTCATTTCACCACACCTAGAAAACAATTAGGTACTTCTGGCAATGGAGTCTAAGAGGTAGGTATAATAGTTCCAAACATGTATTGTAAAATATACCTATAATGAAACTGATAACTACAATTTTCACTATTTCACTATTATGTAAACGGCAAGCTCCAATAGAATTGAGACGACGGACGAGCCTAAAATCTATTCTTACATATTGTACAGTTTTAAAAGAAAAAGCAATCACTTTAATTAGTTTAAGTATCTATCTACCTAATGTTCAATGCTAACGATAAATAAATACCTGCGCATAAAATTATGAACTATACTGTTTTAATGGTGTGTTAAATCTATAATGGAAAGATTCCAATGGTGCTAAGTAATTGTTTGAATCGATATTAAATTTATAAATATCGATACTCGACGAAAGCCTCTGCATAACTATTGGAAAATTATCGAAGTGGTAAAATGAGTCTTTTATGTTAGAGATAAAGTTGGTATTTGTGTAAATATATTGCTTTCTTGCGCGAGTGTAGCGGGCGATGCCCAGTAGCGCGTTGTAATCGATTAGGCACGGATGAATATCGAATGCTGTTCGATTATGTGTGGACAACGCGAAGAAACCCGTATCAGATGTATTTATTCCGTTCTTATACACGTTTTTTAAGTATTTAGTCATCTATATGACCTATCTATATATATATATTCTCAGCTATCTTAGAAAATATATCATGAGCAAAAATTCAATACTGTAATAAATAAACCAGTGTTTAACATAAAAATAATAATAATAACATAAAATTTATATATTATTAAAAGTTGTGTAGGTATCTAATTCGTACATAATATTATGTGTACGCATTAAATAGGTAGTAGTTCTTTAGTAGTTCCTATGAACAAGTAGCAGTTGAAAACATTTAATACTAGCTTCCGCCTGCGGCTTCATTCGCGTTGTACCTGGATAACAAGTATCCTATATGCTATTCCAGGATTCAGGCTATGTATATTCCAAGTTTCATCCAAATCCGTTTAATCGTTAGGGTGTTGGTGAGTTACAAACACCCACACAAACTTACGGATTTATAATATAAGTAAGATTATTAGTCGTTCGCCCTGCACTGAGATCTTGGATCTTCCGTTTTGCAGTAGGTAATTTCCAATCTTAACTGAACTGCGAAGTTTTGGAAACTCTAATAAATGGCAGCTTATGTTATATTGGTTTGTATTACATTTTTTTTCAACCCCTTGTCCAATTTAGTTCATTGTATTATGTACCTACTTACCAGCAAATCTTAATAGAATGACTTATTCATCTAAGTACCATATTTCATGCAGATCGAATTAACGGTTCGTCAATATGCTCGAACATATACATACGCACACACATAAACGCAAATGCCGATTCCTCTAAGTTGACTCAGAGATCTAAGCTGGCTTCGCTCGCTCTATCAACCAGTTACACACTTAAATTCAATTTTAATAACTGTGGTATGGCGGTGGTATTTTAAACTGAGTGACCATTTCAATTCAGAGAAAAATTTAAACGGATCCATAGTTTTTATTACCAGCTAGCGTCTATAACTACCATTAGGTACGTGACAAAGATTCTTGAACTATGAATAATAGTGTACCTGTTTAGGCAGAATAGGTTCACGCAGAGGACGTTGCGCTATCAAATACGGTTCAAAAAAATGATTGTCACGTACACCACGAATTATGTGGCCCAAGCCAATCGATCACTAGAAAAATTATAAAAAGTTGCCCATCTAGGGTAAAACGGACATCTCAGTCGATCGTGAGACGCCTTTTATTTTTAAAACTTACCCATCCAATAAATGAGTGTTAAAATTAAGCACGCTGTTCGGTTCCGATAGTCAGTAAAATTTGGATCGAATGACGTGGCGCAAAACTTCTATTGTATTAAAATTACTCTTGTTATATAAATCATTTCCCGATGCCCCAAGTATCGAGTGATTGAAATGGCGTATTTCGTTAGTGATTTGAATAGACGATTTAGTTTTGGTTTTGATGTAGGTAGTTATACGCAAATAATGGTATAGGCGCGGCCGGGCGGCCGCCTCGCTCCGCTGCCGATCTCATTGTGTCCTATAATAAATGGCAACAACAGGTGAATAACTAATTTCACTCATAAAATTAGCTCTCCATGGGTGGAGTGCAATATTTATCTGTCGACAGCATCCGCCGGCTTATGTATAGAATCACCGTGACGGCTCTATTCACACTAAATATGACTCAACATTATTACAAATTGGATATCAATCCAGAAATTATAAAACGTTGTGGAGCCAGGTAGGTATCTACGCGAGTTTCATATAAGTTTAACTTTACTGAGTCCGAGTTCTATAAATGATAATCAGCAGACACTTCGCAGCTGAATGGAAAGCAAATAGTCTGTAAAGTATTCTGAAACAGTTTGTGTCCGATATTAAATATGCAAAACTCGGAATGAAATATTTGATGCGGTCGGTGCCATTATATAAATGGAATTATTCATGAAGGCAGACGCCGGAAAAAGCCAGTGAAATTCGACAATTCATTTGTTTATGCGATTAATGCGGCTTGAACGCTATTTCATGTAACTCGTTATTAAATATTCGCGACTATTTTCAGAGCAGCGTTAATTGGGTTAACGATATAATGTCACTCTTTATTTTATTACGGCGGAATGAAATTCGTTTGCGTAGAATGTGGCTTTATTAAAATCTATGCAAATATTTAGCTACACGGCCCCAGCGTTTCCTCGTGCATAGTGGGTGGTGGATTTCCCCACAAGTGTTCAAAGCGCGGGCGAACGACTAGTCAACCCTTTGCCGCTCACTCGCTCGTGAAATCACTCAAATACTGAATATTTTAATCTAAGCAGATAACGAGTTCACAATTCTATTAGATGAAACAGCTATGTAAGGTTAAACGGTGATGCGTCCCCCTGCCTTTTTTTTTTTTTTTTTTTTGCTTTACGGGCGGTAAAAATCTGCAACCAGATACCTAGTTTGTCCAGGGGACGGCAAACTAGGTTATGTGAGGTTGTCGAGCACTCTGCACTCGACGACTCACTAAAAACGCCCGATGGCCAGCCTCGATGCATGTCGAGGGGCTCCGGGATCTCCATACGGAACGCACCGGTGCCCCTCTCGCATCGTTGCTAGGAGCATCGTCCCGGGAATGACACCCACTGCCACGCCCGGTCCCGCGCACTACGTACGCGGAGCTCACGACAGCACTAACTTAAGTGCCATCGCCCTCCCGGGGTCCACAAGCGAGCAGCCGAAGCCCCCACTTCAGCCACTCACGGACCCAAACAGCAGAGTCGGCAACGCCGAACTCCGCTCCACGACTGGTGGCAAGGCCAAAAGCCAGAACGGCCACCAGTCACCATCCCGTGTAGGGGCAGGCACCCGCTGTCGCCTCCCCTCCATCCCAGAGTGGGATCGAAAGGATCCCACTCGGCGGCCTCGCTCCCGGCAAATCGCATGATCGCCAGGAGGAGGAGAGTTGCGGAGACGGTGCGTACACCGTCCCATCACTCTCAGATCTCCTGCCGCTGGTAATTTTTTACTGAGGTTTTCTTCCTCTCCATTCCCGTCTTGCATCCATCACCTCACATTCCCATCCCTTACATTCTCCGCCGCAGAGATGACGACTCGTCGATCAAGTGGTGGGTTAACCACTCACTGATCGACGCATCGTCACCCTCGGCAGACCTTCCCACCTTCATCTACCATTCCCTTCCATACGGAGGCCTATAAGAGGCCTCACTACCTTCCTAATAACTGGCAGCTAGGCAAGTGCATCGACCAAACCACGATGAAGTCACCAAGCCGCCAGTCTGTGCCCCGTCGCGGGGGCCCCTCCCTGGGTGGGATCAGCCGTGTTCTAATCCCACCCACTTGGTTGGCCTCACTCCCTACTAATCGGGCAATTGGCGTCAAGGCAAGTCAATCATGGCTCCCCGCCGCGATCAACAAGCCAAGACACCTACCCGACTTTCAGGAAGAGCACCCATCCCTCATCTCTATCATCCATCCTTCTAGGCAGGCACCCACTGTCGCCTCCCCTCCATCCTCTCCGCCCCCACGGGTCCAGATCGGCGTGGCGACACCGATCTCCCCCAGGAGGTGTTATTTTTTAAAGAGGTTTTCTTCCTGTGCCATTTTTTAAAGAGGTTTAGCGTCCTCTCCCTCACCCGCCCGGGGCCTGACCGGCGTGGCACTCCGGTCTCCCCGACGGGCAAGTCCGCCTCCTCTCTCTACCATCCCTCATCTCTATCATCCCTCATCTCTATCATCCATCATCTTGTCCTACCCTGGACGCTGGCAATAGAGCACCCCCTCTATTCCCTACTCGGTTGGCTGTTGCTCACCGAGCACGTCCTGCTTCATCCACTGCGCCCTTTGCTAAATCAAAGGGACGCGCGGAGAAGCCTTCCCCACCCCTTACCTCCCTATCTTCGTGTTTTGTCCGCGCCGGTGTGCAACAACACACCGGTTACCGGTACCGAACTCGGTACCGGCTACCCCTATCCGCAGCCCGGGGACGCGCCACGTCGCAGTATCACCTCTGCGCCTGTAGGAACTCCATTCCTAGAGGTTCGTGGGCGTCCCCCTGCCTGCACTGGCCCAACGCAATATTTGATTTTATAAGAGCACTTAATTTCTAATGAAATTGATTAATTATATGAAGGCAAGTAGGCAATATGTTATGAAAATCACTTTATTTACCCGTAAATAATCTATAAAACTTAGTGTTAAACTTATAATTGTGTTTCGAATCGTCTTCGAGTTAAGTTTCAACGTGTTCAATTAATATTACAAAATAAAATCTTACTTGAGGTGTAAATGCCAAATGTGGTTTTGGTTATATTTTAACTCGCATAAAAAAATCCATTCACAATATTGAAGACTCTATTGTTTCCAAATATGTCCCCAACTCGACTTCACTTAATTTTAAAAGCACGTATAAATATATCACGCCGAGCAATAAAGCTATCAAATATTTACTAATCTGAGGCGGTGAGAGCGTCGCCTACCCCTTCTGGAGCGGCGCTCATAAAATAAATTGAAATAGTCGCGCCGCCCCCCAAATTAAAATATTCAAATGGGACGCACGCGCAAGAAAATTGAAAATTGTCGTCTATCGCCCGCAAATGAAACCTATAACTTCTCACGTACACTGCGAGCCATAAAAAGTAACACATTTCGACAGTCTGTTTTGAATGTCATTATGATTCGACTTGTTTTATTTTGATAATATCTGCGACGTGCTACGAATTTTTCTAGGCTACGACGATCGACTATGATTTTGACATTTGAATAATCACCGACTGTGTTGTGAGCATTTAAATAAGTAGATATTACAACCAATAATATTCAATACGTAATACATTTTTCGGCAAAGTCACTGATTATTGGATTTTAGATTGAAATTGAAAAGTTTATTCTAAATAGGTACTGCATATAGAATTAAAACTATCGTGGTTGTTAATCATTTTAAATAGAAATACGGCTAATTACCACGTTTTTACTTGTATTGCTGACGTTTCGAGACAATTCAGATGCTCTTCATCATGAGCAACGCCCGCGACCGCGATCAACGCCGATCTGCCGTTGATCGCGGTCGCGGGCGTTGCTCATGATGAAGAGCATCTGAATTGTCTCGAAACGTCAGCAATACAAGTAAAAACGTGGTAATTAGCCGTATTTCTATTTAAAAAGGTACTGCATAGATCCGTGATAGCAAAAACTTATAAGTATGAGTAATACGATACAAACGCATATCTGTTATTATTTTGCACTACAGTGTATTCAATACACAAAGCACCAGTTTCGATATGCCTTCGAATAATGCCATAAATGGTCTTCATTTTTATGACTGCAATTTGGTTCAGATAAACTGAATTAGTATTTGTTTTATGCAAGAATGGTTTTAATAGATAGAGAGTAATAAAAGATTTATTACAATTTTATTTATGCAAAGTGGAAGGGATCGTCCCGATGTTTACTTTTATTGACGATATTAAAATATTTAGTTATAAATTATTTATATTTTGTCTGACTCATCGAGAAATATCACAAGGGCCACAAACAGAATGACTGTTTATTTTAAAAAACTTTATCAAATAACAACTAAAGATCCAATTTGTTTTTTTTAGATAACGTTTTTTACCGATGTTCTATATTTCAACTAGACATACATACGTATAAGTGGAGTGTGTGAATAAGTGACAGATAGTTCGTGAGAGAGTAGGGGACCCTCGACGCGGCTTCCGTTGTTTTGCGGCTGGCGCTGATTTTGCGGTTTCATTTCGCGTAACTTGATAGAGACACGTTGTCTTGCACATCCTTGTAATTCACCACTAGTGAAGCACTTCATCGATATCTATGTTGAGTATATTTAATATGCTTTTAGAGTTAGGAGAAGTAGAGCTTTATGAAAAAGCTTATACTATACCGAATTCTGCCGCCAAGCAGCAATGCTGGGTTCCGATTTGAAACACCTGTGAGCCGACGCAAGGCAGTGCATCTTTGTCCGCGTGACCTAAGAGATAGTGTTTTGTTATAGGCGATGGTTGATGCTTAGCATGATCATTTGATTGTTCGCCTTCAAATGGTATAAAAAAAACCTATCTATCGTCTTCAAGTTTTCCAACAAAACACTGATCAATTGTAAAATAAGTGTAATTGTGAGTAATATGTACTGGTGTTGTTCCGGTTACAAGTTTCTGTTATAATTTTAAAAGTATTATTTAGCCGCATCACCAATAGATACCTATCATTACTAGGATCTCCACTGTACGTAGCTTAATACGGGCGCAAAATGTAATTAGTCATGAATTCATAGATATGCGAATATAATAAAAAAAAACAAGTAAGTATCGATAATGTTGTTATCGATAAACAATGTCAATAAACATCATCTACAATCAATAAAGATGTAGCATAGTAGAAGGGTGCGGGTAACGACATTTAACAAGTACAAAACCGATAGGCAGCGTCCGGCGTCCGTGCAAGCGATACCCTGGGAACCAGCCGGCGGAAGACGCCGTGTTGGTACATTTACCCTTCTAGTACGCTACACCACCTCCGACAACCTTAACCTCACCATAACTGCACGACAACTGCCGACATCCCATTACATTTAGCACCCACGATACGACCCCAATCGACCCGACCGAATCACTTTTTATTCGTCTCAGCGAAGATTTAAACCGTTTGCTTCCATTCATAAAATTATTAATGTGATCGTAAAATTGGGTAAATTTTATTGTCTCGCGGGCATAATGGGAAACTAATGTAGCGTGTTATTATTCAGCCGATCGTAGCAGTAAAATACGGGCAGTGTTGAGCGTGGCCGTCGTCGCCGCCGCCGGACGAATAGCTGACAGACCAGACGGTTCCCAGCGGAAGCCCCTAAACTATTTGAATATCAAACATAATTCGGTCATATTTCATTGGAACAATAATTATGATATTCTTCCTTCGCGCTCCAAAGTACGTGCTTTCGATGCTAACAGAAATATGCTAATACGAGCGGGTCAAAGTTTTCTAAAATTAGAATACCGACCGACACTTGGCATTTAAAATAAATTATCTACAGCATTATTTATTATATTTAAAGTTTGAATTGAATCCGCATTGAATTGGAGCATTTGACTGATTTATGTATAACTTAGACGTACCTACAGAGGTTAGCTATCGTAGGTACAATTCAATCAAATTCAAATTTAAATTCGTATGCCTTCAAAAAATACTTTTTAAAAATCAAATAGTTTACATTGGAACATTTATTAGTAGGTACGATTATTTATATTATATAAGTAGGTCCTCGTACATCAGCAAGCAGAAATTCAGGTACTTTATGATAAAAAAAAAACAAATCTACTATGCATCTAATTTACTATACTCACCTAATAAAATCACAACTTCCCTATTTGGCCTCACTGGATCGCTGTAATATGGAATTATTTATTGAATTATGAGTAAGAGTCAATAGGGCCTGTTGTTTGAAAGATGGTAATCGGTTTCGCAGAAGTATACAGAGGGCATTTGTATCAGTCATCACGGTCGGCGGGCGCGCTGCTGATGCGAATATGGAAATATTATTTGAACCAGATGTCCCGAAGTAATTTCTAGGAAACTCTCGTTTGCTGAATGAAACCGAAATACTGTCTGAATTTTGTTGTTTTGGTAAATTTTGTCACAACCTTGCCCAGAAAATTCTCGTGTCTGTATATTTATTTCTTGTTCTACAAAACAGCTTTAATCTGCGCTGGTCGAAGACATTTTTGCATCATTCGTGTGCGATCATAATAATAGTGAGGTAGGAACTGAAAGGATACTGCGCTTCTTAAGTGGTTCCTGTAATTCCTTCGAAATGTAATAAAATAAACTGTTAATAAAGTTTGGAATTCCTTCCATTGTATTGTAGAGGACTTTATTGTCTTTCAATTAGGTAAATCCCAATGAAAAACTACATTTTGTTTTGTGAATTGTAGAGAAAGTATTTAAGATACGCCATGGAAGATTTAATTAAGTACGATGTTTCAGCGACCCGCTGACCGCTGAACGAATAAATATTAATAAAACAAAGCTATTGTAATTTTTTCTTAAGAAAATGCTCTCAGAAAGAGAAGATAATATGCTTTTGTTTTTTCTTTATTGTTATTGCCGTGAAACATTTAGCGAACAACGTTCGACAATAAAACACGTTATTTTGTGTGACAAAGCGTCAAGCTTCATGAGAAAATATTGACCCGCAGATAGTGGAATAAGAGAATTATTGGTGATACTCATCACGAGAAGGGACCAACTCGGTATATTCTTTGTCAACATCACCTTTTCTTTTTAATATAATACCTTTACATTGTATTTGGGTCACCCACTTATCACGCAAAGAATAATTAAAGGGATAATAAATACGCTCCACATTTTTAACCTCATTGATTACCAGAATTTATTATTCAAAGTTATATATTTGAATGCTAACTAATATCGTATTTTCGTTAATTTTATTTTCTTGGAGTAAAAGAGCTTTCGCGCTTGTTGACGAATAGTTCCCTCTCACATAACTCGTCCATATGTTAATGTGACGAACGATAAATTGGCCACTAATAACATAATTGCTTGCGTTCTATACCCACGTAAATCAACATCTTAATAGCTGATCACCGTATAGACTGTCGCTATCTACAGCGTGCCCGTAAATTTTTACATATTTATTACTTAGGTATATGAAAAAACTATATGATACCTATATGTCACATCATAATATTCTAATATGTGTGACAAAACATAAATTATTTAAAGGTGACAAAATACTTTATTTCTTTAAAAGTAATATTTCATCTTATACATAGGTATATAATTTTTTTTATTACAATTTGTAAATTAATTATGCTACAAATGCATGCAGTATTACGTACCTATTGATTATTTTTTTACAAATTTATCTCTACATCAGTTTTTGTAAGTAGAAATCATACTTTATTGTTCGTTTTATAGTGAAGGTAGACTCTTAGATAATAGCAAACTGTTTTTGAAAATACAATGTCATGTTGACTAGATGTGACGGCACCCGTACCGTATAAATTATAATGCAATTAAAACAATGATAAAATTCAAAGGTGACCCTAAGCATTTGCGGTTGCAACCGAACGTTCTAACAATTAATTTGTGTTTTTTTTTTGTTGGCAACATAAATGTTTTGGCCCATATTTTAGCGTTGATTAGTCGTTGTGTGTAAACTATCATTTTGTAAATGGTAGAATGTGGGCATTTTTATAGAGTGAAAATTCGACTCGCAAGTATGAAAAAACTATTTGACGGCAATTTTTTCGTCCTCATTTATTAATGCGCTTATGAATACGTAGTAGGCACTCGCTATAATTGATTCCGTAGAGACTACTGTTACGCCTACTTATTACTCATACAATAACTCATAGTCCTAGTAAGACGATTAGCATGTGAATTAGTCCTATATTTGAAGCACAGCCTGTACATCAGTATGATTCACATCATTGTAAGTTTTGGTTCCATTTGAAGTAAAATGGAAGTAAACAATCAATTACACTCGAATTACAGTACGACCAATAACAGTGGTTATTTATAGTCGCTGGAGCATTTTATAACCATTTTATTAATTTAACTGTTATTGATGAGCATTGTTGTGGGATTGTGTGGGTTTGTGAATTCATTTTCTGTAGATGGAAAGAGCCTTCTTGTAATACGTTTAGTATTGAGTTGAGTAAGTTAGTTTGTTTCGGAGTTCTGTTTTAGTTTAGCTACGAGTATTTAAATTCCATGCACATTTTGATTATTTATATTGTACTACATACATAGCTCATTTTTAGTTGATCAGTCATTTTTAGATATTTCAATGAATAAACGCTTTTTTGATTTTGATTTTGTTTTTTGATTTTATACCTATAGGTATAAATGTTACCATACAAAACCTATAATTGTAAGTAGTAGTAAATCTGTAATTATCTTACCACTAATATCGGGTTTACTATTGGATATCATGATTAACTTGCGGTAACTATGATTAATCTGGTATGCGTGTCTGTAAATTGTCACCGATCAAGGAAAGAGGATGGAACTTAAAATAGGTAAAACAAAAATGTATATATATTTATTTGAAACACAAACATACATTGATAACTATACAAAATAAGAAGAAGGAAGGTACATAATTAGCACAGACTTTAAAAGACAGTAAAAAAATTTAAGAACTAACCTAAAATAAATGTTTATAATAAAGAAAAGAAACTAAATCAATGTAGGTACGAGTACCTATCGTGCCGATCCGAGTTATGTGGGTCAAATAGACCCTTATTCAGCTTTATGACGATACATTTAAACTACTCGCACTAGAGAAAAATGTAGAGTGCTATACGGCCTGCATATAATAGTGCGTGAGCTCGTGCGTGTGCGTTGGTTACAATTCGCGCCGTGATACCATCCCGCCATCTACATATTTTGTCAACGCTTCACTGCATTACACAAATGCTTTTTAGGTCAACAGTTGATTGGGAAACGATCTGTCCATGTATTCATGTATAAATAATTTCGTTTGACAAAATGAGGGCTATTTAGAAACATGAGGGTAATAAAACTAGTGCGTGTCGTGTTAACTCGGTCGCAAGTCTATATGTACGCGACAACCAAACTGTACTGACCTCTAAGTACTCTTCCAATTGTGTAACGAAAAGTATTGAAAGTGATGCCAGGGAGAGGCAGGGAGGTCCAAGTAAAGGTGTTTGGTAAGAATCCGTCGATATCATCGGTCGAAACCATACGTCATTAAGATTCTAGTCGGCGATGAACGCATGTACATGTACGTGCGCTGCGGGCAGAATATCATCGAAATAAAATTCTTATTTGCGTCATAACATGTTGTCATTACCATTCATAGGAATGAATACATATTTAATAGAGAGTTTGCTCATGTTATTGTAACCGTGCAGTCAAATTGAAGAAAAATGTCGACAGCATCGTCATTATATCTCAAAAATATTGGTCAAGATTATGAATCCCAAGTAGGTACGATATAAAACTATAATTTCTACTAAATAGAATCATTGATCAGAATATAACACACACTACAAAAATGTACAATAATAATAGGAATGAAAAAATCCAATAATATGCGAATTTAATGAAAACTTTTAATCAACGTCGCGTATTCCTGTTCGACGGACTGACAGCCTGATTAATTCGGTAAAATTGTTCGATACGTTTTCAATGTTTCAGTATTGGCTAACAATAGTATAAAATTGTAAATCGCAAGGTTATTTTTGATGTCGACTAGCGACAGTTTAGCACTACCTACGATAGATAGCATTAATTCTACCTTAATACAAGATTTTATTTAACTTGCAATGTACGAGTATGTATGTAACTATGTTTGTTAAGGTGGAATCTTGCAACTCAATTTTGAAGCAGTTATCCCCAATCGATTGAGCTGAAATTTCGCATACTTATGTAACTTCGGTGACAATGCAATAATATGGTGACAGTGAGCTGATCTGATGGTGGAGTCAGGAGCCGTTCAACAGACACACACAATGGAACTCTTTAGTAAATACTTCGATTGAGTAAAAACTTTGCATACTTGTCAAGTTCCGATGACAATGTTATATGTGATAGGTGATAGCGCACTGGTAAAAACTAATTTTTGATAGTTCTTTTATTTTACCTGTAGTTGCTTATCGTCTTATTTGTAAGGCTTTACCTTTTTTGTTGCTTTGCAAGTTCAAGTACCTAGAAATTGTAAGTGCACTCTAAATAAATTGTTATTCAAGCACACAACAATATACTGAATATTACCTATGCTTAGTTATGTCTCAAGTCAGTTATAGGTGACTATTATAATTTTGTTATAAAGCTGATTTCAGAATTTTCCCCCTGTTACAAAATACTCATGAATATCTATCTATGTAAATGTTATCTAATGCAAGTAAAATAAGATTGATATGAATTTCTGATTAGTCCATCACGTTATGAGCCGCGTGATAACTCAAAAGTTTCATCATTACCAATGCACGGAGAATAGGCATCATTTTAATATGAATCCGTATAAAAGCATTTACATAAATATTTGTTCTCATTAAAAAAGTCATAACAAGGTCGTTCTCCGCTGTAGCGTCAGTAGAATTGTATAAAGTTGAATGGATATTTGTTGTTTTCCTATAATTGATATTTTGATATTTTGTAAGGTGAATTCACCAAAACAAAGCATGGTCCGTATCAAGTTGGGTCGCTGCAATTCCGTCAGAAAGCGCTCGAATCACCTGCCGTCAGAATGCGCTAGCTACGATTAGCATGCAATTAATCAACAGAGAGGTACCTCGAATTTCAATCTGAAGGTTGTGGGTTCGAATCCCGGCGTGCATCAATGGATTTTTCTGTATGAAATTTTTATATGCGCTTCAAAAACACATGCTCAAGGAATGCACGATGAAGGAAAACATCGTGACGAAACCAGTTAGTATTCTTATAAGCGATGGGCTTGCTACCTGTCACGTATGGAATGCTAACTACTGCAAATGTTTGGACGTGCCTCTGACTACCCCCACTAGACATCTTCCAAGGATCAAAACATTTGGAGATCTGAGAGGATGTCTACCTTACTTTATGATTACAGTCGTGATTTGTTTTAATCAACAGAGTCTGACAAGTTCACTTTGATAATTACGCTAGTAGAGTAAGTATGTGTAGTTTAGGCACACTCGTATCAAAAAAACCGGTCGAAGTGAATTCGGGGGATTATTTTAAAGCCTTACCATTTTTTTGTGTGTTAGAATCAATTCAGACTAAACGGAAAATGCTCGCGCACATTTTAGTTTTTTCTGCATAAAGAAATATTTCTTTTAGTTATGAAGAGCAAAAAGATGTAAACATTGTTTTTCTTATAAATTCGTAACAACTGACATTCAGTCTTCTTATTAATTCTATACAGGTTTTTAACTATCGAGTTTAAACTACCAACAAGTAAAGAATATGTTTCCTTACTCGTAAATCTAGTAAGGGCCATTCATCATAGGTCGAGCGTACTGGCGCTAATTAATTTAACACTTTCTTTCTTAGGTAGAGCTGACTATTAAAATCCGACTTTTATATGTACAATTTTCCGGCTATTGTCATTTTATTTAATTTCTTTGATAGAAGTTATTTATTTATATATTGTTTAAAAATGAACAATTTGTTTAAAATCCGGGTATTTGACGTATACGGCATATACGGCAGTTATTTGGTAAGAACCGGCTTTTAAAGAAAAATATGTCTAGCGAACGTGCCTACTCTAAGTGCATGAAATTCCTAAAAGTGTAGTAGGACGTGTGGAGTATAAGTTATCGCGGAGCTCGTTACAAGCATTCCGGCAAGACTTCATTGCGCGTCATAGCGGCTGACGTATAGCATGTTGCAAATTTTACCAGCATACTAGGTACCGACTTCATTTTTAGCCATGTTGGTAAAAAGCTAAACTCTGCCTTTTCCTTTGTTTTTTTGGTTAATGTGTGAATCTCGGTGGCATCTTCAGAAAAGTCTAGAGTATGAACGCGTAGAGGAAAATAAAACAGAGTTTTTGATTTGACTAAAGATTTATGTAGATCTTTTGAAGAAAACCGCCATTATTATTTTTTACTTGACCTTGTCTTTGTAGGTCAAGAAAACTTGTAGAAAACATTTAAGCCGCAGTCTGTGCTCCTTAGAATATGACATGGAAGTAAAAAAAAAAAGTTTCGTCCATTATTTCATCGTATCCACCTGTTTATACTGCTGCGGCAGCGACGCAGCTCGAATATGACGGGTGGTTAGTCCCGGCTCGCAGTATGCGCAATTCCCGTCATGTGATGATATACAACGCACATTGTGTGGTAATTTCCCTGGCCGTTTAATTGCCGTTGCACTGTGGTCCGACACGAGACAGATTAATTTATTGAGACACCTTGAATGGGAGCGTTTTAAACAATGTCATTTATCATCATTAGAGACAAATATGTCATGCATGTTGATATAATGCCCGCCCTAGCCGTTTAGTCTCCGAACTTGTAGTTTTAATAATTCATCGGTCGCTCCGTTTTTGGATTGTTTTTACAAACTGTACCGAGACTACTTGCCACTTTCCAGCATAATTTACATAAATTAACCACAAAGTTTCTAGGTTAGTTTCTAGGACTTTATACCACCAAAAGTAGAATATTTATGACATACAATTTATCTCTACAGCGGGCATATGACAAGACTAGGTCTTAGGTTATATCTACATTGAAATTGCGCATTAACACGCGCTCAAAATGGCGAAGAAAACATCGTGAGGAAACCAGTTATTCTTATAAGCGGCGACGGACTTGCAACCTGTCACGTACGGAATGCTAATTACAACAAAATGTGGGTATGTGCTAATTGTAATGTTTTGACGTGCCTTTGATTACATTCATTAGACGTCTTCAACTATCTTAGCGCCTGGAGATCTGAGAAGATGCCTACCGTACTTGGGGATTACAGTCGTATACTATTTCATTTTATAGGGTTCCGTACCCAAAGGGTAAAAATGGGACCCTATTACTAAGACTTCGCTGTCCGTCTGTCTGTCACAGGGCTGTATCTCATGATCCGTAATAGCTAGACAGTTGAAATTTTCACAGATGATGTATTTCTGTTGCCGCTATAACAATTAACAAATACTAAAAACAGAATAAATAAATATTTAAGTGACGCTCCCATACAATAAACGTGTTTTTTGCCGTTTTTTATAGATAATGGTACGGAACCCTTCGTGCGTGAGTCCGACTCGCACTTGGCTGGTTTTTTATTGATTTCCTAAAGCACCAGTCATCCGAAACAAGACCTATTCTTAGACAAAAATCCGATCTATAAATTAAGCGATAAAATTAAGTGGCAACGACAACAAAAGTCGACTCAGATATGAAATGAGTTAAATCGCAGTTAGCGACATGATACGTGTTTTTAGATTTTTTGTTGACACGACTCCATTGCGGTATTTCCTGCTGCTACCGCATTAAAAATACTTACAAAATTCAACTTTATTACACAGTCATAAAGTCTCTTGTTAATATACGCGACACATAACTTTCAGCTTCCAATAAAGTGGTGATTAATTGTGATATAAAGACTTTTATATTTCTGTTGTTGTTCGGTCGCGTCATTTTAAAAGCACGACAATAGTTTCCCTGAGTTGGACATTAAGCATATTTTCATGGTTATATTTGGCTTATTATGGCTCATTTTATTCGGAGAATATAAACAATAAACGTATCTACTTAGACTGGTTTGTTCTTCGACATCTACAGTATCCTAATAATATTATAAATGCAAAAGTTTGTGAGTTTGTTTGTATGTTTATGTCGAAATCAGGCCTTAGCGACAAAAGGGATTAAGTTTTTGCTGTAGATGTAGATATAATACCCGAACAAAACCGACTATTTTAAAATACGAAAAACATCCTCAAAATGATAAAAAAAACAAAAAGGATGATTTTGGTATAGATGGGGCTGGTGTGCAAAAAATGACTGGCATCAGTCGTCATAGCAACGTGCGTTACTCTAAGCGATTATTGAAATTTGGACAGGACTACGTCTGAGCGGGATGGATATTATAAAGAGTAATATGTGTATATTTTTGTTTGTAATGGATAAACTAAAACTACTGAATCAATTTTAAAAATTCTTTCGTCTATCAAAAGCTACATTATCAGTGAGTATTAATGGTCATATTTTTTTTAATTAGTGATAGAGTAATCAACACACAAACTTTTGCATTTATAATACGTATTAGTATGTAGTATGATTAAAGATTTTGATTGCTACTTGTTGCTTCATGCATTTTTAGGAGACCATTAGTGTGTGATTTAAAAATTGAGTCTAATTTCTTTGGTTTTCCTACAAATGGAATCGTTTACTTTTGCTCTAGCTAACCGGACTCTACGGACCGACAATATTTCATTAAAACTTTCGCACTAATATATAAAAGATAAATCTACATGGAGCAATTAGGCTAAGTTGGCATTGCAATGCGATAATTTCACGATTCCTCGTCTGCCGATAGCCGCTGGATGTTGTCTCCGCTATCAGATCTACGTGTCGATGTCGCCGACCACCACGTGGGAACGATATCCAATAAATATGGCTTTTGAACTGAAGAAACTAGTGGTATTCAAAAACAAGCCGACAGTGAAAATCTACTCTGCTTTATGATGAACAGTGTTAATAATCCCTGCGAGAATACTAACACACACACTGATAGAATACTAACATTGAAGAGGAAAGAATTATACATATTTTCAAGTAGGTAAGTGATGATATTTTAAGACGAGTAATAAATGTTTTTGATGAATGCAGAATCGTTTTAAAACCTAAAGTTTTTTTTTTTTATGACAAAGATATATGATAAGATAAGTAGAGTAGGCATTTGCCATCTCTGCTACAGTTGTTATAGAGAAGTGAAGAAATATACAATGAAATGAAAGAAAAAGTAAGCGTAAAATACTTATCGATTATGTAAAACGCAGTTAAATCGATCTGTATCAAGTATCTTAAGTTGGTGTTTCATCAAGATGGTACAAGATGTTATCCGATTATTTGTAACGGAAATCGTTGAATTTCGTGTGGGCATGTTTAATGTCTCCCTAAACATCGGGCATCGTAAACAACCACTTTTAAGTAACTGAACGTACAAATAATGTGTATTTAAAATGAGAGACATACAATTATGCTAATTTTTATCGCCGTTTACAGAGAATATCGAGTTAAGAGCCAAACAAAAACCATTCTAGGTTCATATTTTATAACTATAAAAAACGTATATGGAGCAATATGTGCATAAATGTCAATATTTACTCGGATGAGAACCCGCGGCTCTGCTGCGGATCCGATTTATAAGAGGCGAGCTAGTTCCTAAACAGCGCCGCACAGCGGTATATCCACCTCCGGTTATAACGTCCAGCATCGTTATACTCGATTAATTATATCCATTTCAATAAAACATACTCCGTACAGATGAAATGGTATAATTTGAGTCGATAAACCGTCGCTAATAAGGCATAACTGCCGCTTCGACCAAGATTATTCTAAAGTATGTATTTAAAAATATTACTTGATACCAAATTTAAAAGCTAAAAATGGTACACGTGACTCGTCTATCAATTCAGATGATGCTATAGAGAAGGGTCTATGATGATTAGACGGAAAGGAATGTATAAATATGGTAATTAATAAGGTAATACTTTCTTTTATAAGGCCAACTTTAAGAGGATGTCGAAAGGGGGTAGTCAAAGGCACGTCCAAATATTACATTTGGCACGTGCCCGCATTTTACAGTAGCTAGCATTCCATACGTGACAGGTTACGGAGGTACATGACGCATCTGAGAGGATACCTGCCGACCTTTGGGATTAATAGTCGTGATCTTAATTCATGTTTAGACGTGCTACTCGTAAGTCAACCCAACATAATATTATCAATTTAAACTTGTAGTTACAATACATTAAGTAGTTTTTCGGATTTTTTGGACATTATCATGACAGATTCACATTTTTATACATTTAATAAAGTTATCCAAGTAGGTACTTTCAAATACTTTATTGTACACAGAAAACATAAACAATTATGACATTACAAAGAACATGTACAAAGGCGAGCTTAACCCTAAAAGAGTTTTCTACATACTAAACTTAAGTATATTCACAAATAGCATGGTCTATTATCCATTGTCTAATTCAGTCTAATTTAGTATTCTTAAAATAAACATAACGAGATTTGAGTCTAAAGTTGAGGTACCTATACAATGATTGCGGGGTGTACGTACGGGCGGCGCGGAGTGTGGAGCTACCGTAGAGAAAGCTTCGTCTTAATGCTCCTTTGGTTAATGGTGACACATCACGTCGTCGGTTCACAAGAGACCAGGATGAACTAAACATTGATATTCCGTATGGTACCTGGCGTTAAGATTTGGATTATATTTGGTCATTGTCATTCAGTTAACGGTCAAAAACGTTTGTTTCATTTCGAAAACAACAATAAACAACTATTGTCCCGGTCCATCAAATCAAAATTGCGTCTGAATTCGATTTTTCAAGTTGCAATTGCATATTGTTACCTGACCACATACTGACGATAGTGCAGCGAGTTTTTTAGTTTAGTTAGCGATAATGACGGGACTGGTAGTTTGCGCGATCTGGATGTTCAACACGCAGGTATCTAAGTAGGTAGGTACCTACTATAATAATACTGCTTTTATTGTTATTCTTATTTCATTGAATTAAATTACTCTTCATTGGAACTTTGAATTTACGTGTAGGTGTAATAAAGATATATCATTATGTTGTTTTTTTTTTCCTAAAACAGTTTTATTATGGGACTAGTAGGCACTTTTCCTTTAAAGCTTTTCATAAAAATTATGAAAAGCGGATTATAAAGTTTATTGATTAAATAAACAATACTCAAGAAATGTGCATGCTAAATTCAATATAAAAACAAAATGTATTACCTTAATAACCTACATAATAGGACTGATGGATGGATTATGTAAGTATTACACATTCAAGAAACATTTCATTCACTAAATGACTTTGCTATACCATAACCCGATGAAGTGCATTTAATTGACACATTTGTCAATTTAATAGTCCTAACACAATGCCAAAGTACTTTTATAATTATAGACACCTTCACTTAGTCACAAAAGCGATATAAAAAGAACAGTTTCAATGTTAATAAGCCCTTGTGGTGAACAAAATGACATACATTAAGAAAGATGGGAATTGAGAACAAATGACAAATTATAATAATAGAACACACCTGCTATTCTTTAGATCCGACACTTCTCTCATTTATGATGCTAATCGAGCGGAATGCGCTCGTGTTAACATGGCTTTGTCCCCACAAAGCGCCGCGCACAGACAATAATCTACTTCACTAATATTTTTTGTATCAAGCACAAAATTCTCTTTCATCTCTCTTAATTTTAGACCAAACTATAGTGCTTACATTTAGAACATGTCATTATCGTCTCTGGTGACAATAACGGCGAGCATTATTGTATCGTATCAGTAAACGCAGCAGGGCGATTGTTACTCTACCGCATCGGAATAAGTCTGTTATTTGTTTGATCGTGTTTTAGATTTAAATTTGATTAAGTTGGTATTGTGCGTTGATAAATAATCAGCGGCATTGCTTATAAGATAGTGTGTGGTGTCTCATGAGCGTTCCCGGGGCAAGTTGTGGGTCGAGTCAGTGGTAGGATGCGTACGCGCAGGCGGTAGGTTTTGTCTAGGCGCGCTCGGCTCGCGCACATTAATCACAACCCGCGAGATGAAGCGATATGCATTTGTCATCGTGTCCGCGATTAACTTCGAGAAACTCTCCCTATTGTGTTGATTCAATTCGATTATTATTTAAACTGCGGTAAAGCAATAGGAACTATTCACCAAATTATTTGATTGATTTTGTTTAAGTCTATTCAGCGAAGGTTCAGTGGAGAACAATTAAGTTGCTCTTGAATAAATTAGCGCATAGTTGGTCGGCAAACATCTCAGAAATATTACGTAGAATGAATAGCGCTCCGTATGACGGACAGCAGAAAGGCCTGCCCTTAAACTTGCCTTGTATTATTTTGTCATTATTAAATTCCCCTGTCGACTCGGTCTCATTTCTCCCCAAGAAAATATTGTATGCAAAATTATATGACATTTGAATGAGAATAAAAATGTCCTATCGTGATTTGTTTACAGCGAGCTTACAAACAATGTTTGCGTTTGATAAATTTCCTTCCTTAACTAAAATGAAATCATAATGTAAAGAGTCACCAAAAGCTGGGCACTTTGTCGAATCGCTGATCACCCAAGCTCTATTGGTAATCTGATTACATCAAATAAGACTTACTTAACTGAATGTGAACAATGTCCATGCACTCACCAAACCTAACAATAGATTGGATTGAAATCCCCGAATTACTGGTGAATTCGCACAAAACGAGTGAAATGAAGTGTGGCACTAGTAGCAGCAGCCCTCGATAAGGCAATCAGGTGCTGAAGTGGCTCGTCAATGTCAAGAAGGAGCCTCAACAAGCCGCAAAATGAAATTTCTCGAAGCCGTCAATCATTTTCCCCTCGTGAGGCCTCTCCACTAGTCAGCTGATAACGGTGCGGTGCAAGATATAAGCACCAACTTTTCGATCAATTTATTATTATTATATTTACGAGACACTGCTTTAAACTTAGGTATGAACAAGGTTTGTTTTTACCTATGATGTATAAAATGCCGCTAATGTCAGTCTGTGCTGCTGCCTCATTTAATCTTGGTCATCAAGTTTTATCTGTGAATCACAAAAATGATGTATCTACATTAAATCTTCTTTTCTACTTTAAATATTTTCAGTGGCCGATAATTTAGAAACGTTATCAAGAATATATTTAAATAATTTCAAAGTTTAATTTAATATAGATACGTAGTTACGTAAATACATTATGTTTTGTATGAGATTGGCTGTATCTTCTAATCTTGATCGTGAAGGACAGGCGTCAACTAGAGTTAGAAAGTTTTAGAGAAATAAAATAATCTTGTTATTTCTATGAACTTTGACTTTGAGATTCTAGGTCTACACTCCCAAGTTCGGTAAAGAAATGAATTTAGGCGGTAAAAACTAAGATAACGGTAAATCGATTCTTGAACTTAGTAAGTACGTGATAATTATGAACGTTAGAATTGTCGCGCTCTAGACGCTGTTCTTTTAACTTGGACCTCGTAAGTGGAGGTAATCGAGACGTTATTCCGGATCGCAAGTCCTGCCCATTCGTTTCAAGTAACGCGGAAAACTACTCATATCTGTTTTATGGATTTATCTTTTTAGGGGTCAGGGGTTTGGTACGTGACAAATTGTTTTCTTACCGTTATTAATGGGGTCCTCTTGCCGGCAAGGGTCAGTATCTGCCCGTCAGCAAATCACAAAATCTGCAACAAATATAAAACAGCAATAAACTTATTTAAAAGGACATTACATAATGGATTTAACTAAGAAATCGAATAAATATACCGAACACAAATCAAGGTAACAATGATGTTTTAAGGCGCTCCCAGTCGACGATTGTTTTTGTTCGAAACGAAAAAAGAAATACTTCTGAACAAGCCACATCTCCTATTTTATAATGTATAGTATATGTGAACAAAGATGTACCCATCTTTAATCACTTCGATAAATAATCCTACCGACCGCTGCAATGACGACAAACACACGTCGGCGCGTGGTCCGCCTTAGCTTTTCGAATAAATTAATCATATAAATTATGTATAATTACTTATCAAAAATCTATTCTAATAGAAACCTAGATCTACATATTACCTATCTTTAACAATAAATCACAAGTTGATTTTAATAGTAGGTATATAAAATATTTCGATCATAAATTCTAAAACGTATCATTTTGAAATAATATCTTTATCGTGAAAAGTTTCTGCTATTATGTTTTCAGCTTAATAGAAATCTAGCTATGAACCTGAAGTAATCACTACATAGTATAAAGCAAAGTCGCTTTCCGCTTCCCGCGTATGTATGTATGTATGTTTGCTTATATCTTTAAAACTACACAACGGATTTTGATGCGGTTTTTTTAATATATAGAGTGATTCAGGTGGAAGGTTTATATGTATAATACATGCATAATATAGTAGAGAAACACTGATAATTTTAGAGGTTTCTAATGTGATGTCATAAATAAACACATTTTTTTGCGCTTACATTGCAAATGCTGGCTGAACCCCACGAGATATATCAAAATAATGTACTACAGTATTGTACACCTTAAAAACGTCTAAAAAAAAGTCCACGATGGTATTAGAAATGTCTTACGCACAGCGAAGCGGGCATGGGTCAGCTAGTATACTTATAAAAATAGGAGATGTGGCTTGTTCAGAAGTATTTCTTTTTTCGTTTCGAAAAAGAGCAATCGTCGACTGGGAGCCCCTTAAACAAATTAGTAAATGTTGACCAAATCTTAAAACACTCATAGACTCATCACTAAAATGAAATGTTAATTTCGTCTGTGATCTCTAGCCGAAAGTGGAAGTTTATACAAATCGATTCCCTCTACAGAAGTTTCCCATAAAGTGTATTATAGAATATAGATAAACAAACACCTACGAGCGACCGTGCCGCAGACGGAAAAATATTTTGGAATTGAGATTGATGTCGCACGCATGTGCAGACGGCCTGTCTGTACGCAAAACAACGCCACCAAATATAGAACTAATTTATGGTCATACACAGCGATTATGCACACAAAAATAGCCACTCGCCCCGTTTACTGCTCATAATTTATTCATTTCTTTGCGTGCTTAGCAAAATATAGCGTGCGAAGTTAAGATCTTACTCTGATTTAGTGCTGATGATATCGAACTCATCAATCTTAGGTACATACTGATGGAGTTGAGTTTGGAAATGTCACATAATTATATAAAACAGATAAAACCCTGCAAGTATCCAAAATAACCTTCAAACGTATCCTTGATCCAAAGAAACAAAACATACGGTGTAACCATTGAAAGAAATTTATACTAATTTTATTTAAAAATTTATGCAGAGGAAGTACTAAGTTCATTCAAGGAAAATATTCAAACTAGCTTAAGGAAAATATTCATAGAATTGTACGTAACTTAGTTTATGACTCAAAACAGAAACATATGGGTAAAAGTAAGATATTCAGAACAGAATAAATACCAAAATATGAAGAAATTGAATCAAAGAGTAATGTTGATAAATAATTAAAATAAATCCCATTTAAGGGTAAGCTCCCACGCGATAAGAGGTGTTATTTATACACCCTCATCCTACAAAGGAACCGCTGCCGAATATCACCCATAAATATTGGACTGAGGTGTAATTTTTCACATACCACGTCTCTTCGAGCGTCGCACCTTTAAAATAAATGCAAACAAAATTTAATAGGGAGAGATGCGCAGGATCGCGGGCTTCAGGTAAAAATAAACGATAGCCGAACGCAGCCAATCGTTTGAGGATATTTTATATCGCAGTAAGATGTATGCTATTATTTTCTCAGTACATTTTACTACGAGATAATAAAGTCTAGGCACTTATGTTTACCTTAGTGGCTAATGGCATTACAAATAAACTGGGGATATGCTACGATAGGTAGATAAGTTCGTCTTTTTAGTTTAAAACTACTAAAAACACTGTATAGATTTAACCTATTCCTAGGATATTTTGTGTTTAGTAGTAAACTTTATTTTAATTATTTGATATTTCATATCCCCTCAACACATCTACCTAAATAATCATTTTGTAAAGTTTACTGGCAAGAATGTCATCGAATTCGCAGAATCTTTATTTTTATAACAAATAATATCGGATTTTTTCTCAATATTCGTTTATAATTTTACGAAGTTATGTTGTGTTTGCAAGGCGCGGATAGTCTGGAGTTTATTTACGATTATTGGTTATGGACAGAGTTGATCGGAGTCGGGCTATTCCCGTGAGCCTCGTAACACCTCGGACTTCACCCGCGGTCTTCGAGGGTGCCTCGCTTGACGGATATATCCGTCTTCAGGGGATATTCCGAATCTACGTAAAATTATACACAGCTAACTATAATACATATGTTGGCGTTCTGCACATGTTTTATACAAAGATAAAACCCGGTTTGGGTTTTATCTTCGTGTAAGCAATAACACAAACTCATATATCGAACAAAGAATTCAATATCCTCGACTTCTTATCGGATAGCAATAACAAAATACAACCAATAAATAGTCCTATCAGTATTTGTCACAAAATAAGAGTTCCATCAAATAATTCGAAGGCAATAAAAAACGGATAGAGACATCGCACGCATTTGTAATAAAAGTCTCACCATAAATAACGTTCATGAAATATAATACACCTGCAATCTTCAGAAAATGGGAAAATCATTTTCCGAGGGCGGGCGCGGTCCGGCGTAATATTATTATAAATGTAGTTTTCTCGAGGGCATAAATAATAATGCTAGCTGACCGGGCGTCGCTGGCCTTTGCAGCAAAACGAAATATCAATGTGCAAAAAATAACATTTTATATTATTTTCATAGAAGAAAATGGATACTTTCAAGACTATATGTAAATGTATATAAATAATTATAAAAACAAAATAAAAAAAAAATGGAACACGACTGTAATCCTAGTATGGTAGGTAGACATCCTCTCAGATCTCCAGGCGCTTAGATCCTTTGATTATGTCTAGTGGGGGTAGTTAGAGGCACGTCCAAACATTATATTTGGCACATGCCCATGCAGTAGTTAGCATTAGTATGTATCTAAATAATTATAACAATATTTGCTGAATATACTCCCAAAATTTGACAACTTTAAAAAATTTAGGATACCTACAGATAAACCTTGAAAAGCTTTAATTATAACATTGTTATTGTTACTGTCATTGTTTCCAAATGATCTTAGAGGTTAGTTTGGTAAGATGTAATTATTAAGCGTAGGACAACGTTGTCGTTACTAAGTTTGCTTTTTTTATAACTGATTTACATATATTACATAACGTAGCTGTTAGTACTTGCAATAAAGAAATAAAATAATACAGATATTTTTATACTAGTAGCTTTTCATAAAAAATGCTTTATTATTTTTAAGAGAAAGTTTCTAAAATATCTAATCTGCACTTACACAATATCTTTCTGAAGCGTAAGGTTGGCGAGTCGCGAGCGCCACTGGGAGTCATTTCGCTCTGACAGCCTGTAAATTCTCCATTACGCGATATGAAATATGCCACTACGCCCTACTACGCCCGTTTACGATTTCTGCTATGATTTCCCATACATCAGCTGATCTATTCCTGACTCTCAGCTGTAGACACACTGGGTTCTTTTAAGGCCCGGCTCACACCCACACACGTATTTCAATGATTTTCAGGTACCGATTTAAAAACCAGGAATCACAATTGTGAGGATATAATGATACAAAATTACTGATAATATATTCATCTTTAATAGTAGATAATAAAAACTGGCCAGTTCTATACAATATTTTCAAAAAAATACGTTTTTACCGTCGCAAGAACCGCTGAAAATGTCGAAAAATGGGGTCTGGTTAGGTACCAATATCTTTAGACCCACAGCATATTTTTATTTGAAAATAATACGAAATTGTAGATTTTATATTTCTCTATACCGCGTGGCATTATCTTGTTTTCAAATAATTTACTTTTTCATTTATGAAAAATATAAAATGCAATAAAACTTCTCCATACATTTTTTCCATACAAAACTCACATTCACCTCAAGTCGGCACGTCAGTTAGCGCTCAGACGCGCTCGGGGAAGCACGTCCACGTCACATTTTTCTTCGAATTTAGAGGAGGTCTTACATAATGGTATACCGGGGTAAAATACTGGACATGCAAAACTAATGATAACATTTGTATAATATATTGCCTTGAAGAATTTAGTGCAAGCCACACAGATGAAGGTTAGGTACAATGCATGATTTGTTGAAAGAGTTGGATGATTTTTTTTTGTAGAAGATTCGTTTCATCGAGTTTGGTTTCGAAACAATATGATAATAGTATACGGTTTTACCTTTTTGCATACGTCGGAGCAAAATCGAAATAAGCCGATGTTTCGTATTTGATTGTTATTTTAATAAAAATATTAAATTTCAGGAAAATGTGAACCTGGTTGTGTCCCTAATTAATAATAAATAATAAAAGCTTTTATTTCCTTGCACAATATAAAATTAACTTAAATATGTATCTATGCATAGGTATATAAAATTATGTGTAAGGACCGCTTTCAGCGGTAAAAGCCTCCTCCAGCTCTATCCATTTTTATCGATCTCTAGCGGCTCTGCTCCATGTTTTGCCTGCTACTTTCACGATGTCATCATCCCATCGCATAGCAGGCCTTCCTCTTCTTCGTTTTTATGTATTGGGTCCCAATTCATAATTGTTTTAGATCACCTCTCATTTTGTAATCTTTGGATGTGCCCGGCCTATTTCCATTTTAGTGATAATACTTTCTGGACAACGTCTTTTGCTGTGGTTTTTGAAGTGTCCCTAATTAGTCCTATTAAATAAATATAAATGTTGATTTGATACATTTCTGTTTTGAAATTAAAGTTCTAAGGTACCATGATCATTACCTGTATTCATTTTGACCCGATCTACCCTATATTACCAAGCGTGTTTTTTTATACATGGATGGAAAAAAATGATACTTTATCTATAATTGGATTTAGAAAAATTACATAAATTTCAGATTATGAATATAATTTATAATTATTATTTATCTACCTTTAATATGATAAATCTAAAAGTTTGTGGGGATGTTAAGTATGTTTGGATGTTTGTACCTCAATCAGACCTAAACGACTAAACGGATGAAATTGAAATTTGCTGTCGATGTAAATATACTTCTAGCTTATAAATAGGCTATTTTTAATTAAAAAACATCCACAAAACTATAAAAAGACTCCGAGTGCTGGTGTGCAACAAATCTAGCATTAATCAATTTTGACGACTGATGAATGACTGACGAATGATACGATACGCATTGAACCAAAAATGTTGAACCTTCTAAAAAGGTCGGTATTTGTTATTATCAAAGCAAGGTTTATCTGGGGGCACGGTAGTGCCCCCGCCAAGTCAAGCAAAAAAGCGGCATAGTCGTACCATCCTTTTCTCGAAGCAGTTCAGGCCATTTTTTAGACAGACAGACAGACATTGAAATCTCACAACTTTTTACGATAGAAGAACTGATGGGTTTTTGGTTAAATTATACACGATCTGGGTGATATATATGGATTCTTTATTGTAGAGATATAGAACACGACCAGCCGTAACAAGTGAACAGGGAAGAGAGACTGACATCGACAGATTATCTCTGGTCATCTTAGGCTACTTATACAATATCTCACAAGTTAAGTTTACTACACACGAGCATAGTTCCAACAAAAAAAAGACAAAAAAAGAAACTGAGTTGCGTTGCGAGAATTGGCTATTTATTTTTATTTTTACAAGTTGTTTTTGATGGCATATACTTAAGTTTAAGTACATGATGCAAATAATTAAATATTTAAAAAAAATAAAGTGTCCTGAAAAATTGTTTAATTCTAAATACTGAAAGTGCTCTTTAGTGTTTCGTAGTTTACAAAAAACCCTTATAGTTTTGCCATTTTCGTCCATTCGTCCGCAGCTTAGCTCAGATACTCTTAGTACTAGAAAGCTGTAATTTGGCATGAATATACATTAGTCACGCCGACAATGTGGTAGAAATAAATACATATTTTCAGATGTTTTTTTTTTCTCGCATACTCTCCATGTCTTTGGATAGGTCTTAAAAAGTATTGCAGGTTTGTGATGTCATTTAGTACAAATACAATGGAAAATATGAATTTTTAAAAAGAGCTGGTCATCTCTTTTTACAAATTCATATTTAATTTTTCTGGAAAGAAAATATTATGGAGGGTTATTTAGTAAAGTTTTACAATAACTGTTTAATTCCAGAACTTGTTGACCCTCGCTACGCGCGGTCTATGGATCTTCGACATCATAGCTCGCACACAATTCAAAAGCAAAATACATATTTTATCAGTATTTCACTTTCAAAACTTTCTGTGAGTGGTACTCGAAACGTTGACGGTGCCGTCATCGATTTTAGATGACAATAAGTTTTTTTATTAAAAATATATTTTTTAAATCAAGCTTTTGTAATGTCTAGTGCTCTAGTTCTCGTCAAGATAAAAATAACGAGCCCAAACGCGACGTGGTTATGTTGTGTAGTTGAGGAGTTCCGATGGCTACATCCGACCTCCATCATCAGACCAGCTCTCTAGTACCATAATTTTACATTGTCATTGAGATTGATAGGTATGCAAAGTTTTGCCTCAATTCGACTATTTAGTGAAGAGTTCCGTTGAACAGCTCCTGACTCCATCATCAGATCAGCTCGCTGTCACCATATTATGTATGCAAAATTTCAACTCAATCGATTGGGGATAACTGCTTAAAATTAAGTTGCAAGATTCCACCTTATCAAACATACATACATAAATATGTACATAAACTGCAAGTTAAATAAGAGCTTGATGTAAAAAAACGATACTTACCGTTTTGTCATAATGTATTTTATTAGTAGGTACCTAACAAATATTTTTTGCACAGTCAAATATTAGTAACTGTGTAGTAGCACTTTACGATTTGTAACCTGTCTTATAATATATATTAATTTTTTCTATATTTATTTTCTTTTTGTCAAGTGCAACCTATAAAATTATTAAGTACATACCTACCTATACAAATATGACATACCTATTGCACCAAATATTTTCAAGTATCAAGACTAGTTATTTAGTCTTGGTAAATGAAGTGTGAAGTAGCTTCAATGTGTGCGTTTGCACTATTCTTAGTGTGCGGCCACAGAATACGACCGAGTACAAAAAATGCGAGCTGTCATAAATTTAACAGGCACCTTAATTCAATTTGCGATTGGTGTGTCTTGAGTTTTTAGTTATTAAATAACTTTAACTAGTATTAAGGTACTAATCTATTCTATACATACAACTAGGTAGTGTACCTACGAGTAGTACCTGTATACGAGAAAAAATATATTATTTTTGTATGTTTGTTTGTAATGGCCAAACTAAAAAATTGTAGGACCAATTTTAAAAATTATTTTCCTTACCAAAATCTACATGGGCTATATTTTATTCATAAAAAAATAGAAATGTTAAAAAATATCCCACGAAAATCGCAGTGATGAACCTAAGGTATCCAAAATTTGCCTATAATCTTCATTATTACACCCATGCTAAGCCGTGGTGGGCTATTTCACTATAAAATCAAAATTTTAGTTATTTTTTCGATGCCAATTTACAAAACATCAATATAAACTTCACTTCACCTTTCAAAATGACTCAACGAAATAATTATGCTTACAAATTTTGCGATTCAATTATTTGCGGTCAGAACAGAAAATTCTGCTTTTGTTCTCGCACCGGAGTAATGTCTTCACGCGGCCACTAAAGTGATATTATATCAATTAAGTGCTTGATTTACCTTCGCAGGAAAAACTCAAAACAATGAGGTGTCGAGAATGACACTGAAAATAATGTGCAATGAAACGTCTGATTTGTGTGAATGCTCATTTAAATTGCTGCTCTCCGAAACCGTAAAGTAATAACAACAATGGAGGTATGTTGCCTCATAACTGTTTTGGTAAAACAATCCGAATACAAAACAATCTCGCTTATATAGTCTGTTTGAACACACTCAACGTCCCTTCAATACATGGCAACTCTCAGAGCTATGACAGAAAACTTATAACTTTTCAACCATTATTAACAGATAATTTATTCGTTAACACCGCTATAAAACCGATACTATAAATTATATTCTTATGAAAATTGTTGTGACTAATAATAGCTGATGGTATTAAGAGACACGTCTAAACAATTAAACACGTCGTCGCTTGTCTTGTAAGACATCAAAATAAAATCACTACTATTTATGTATCTAAAAGTGTATAAACGGCACGCACTGCCACTCTTATAACGTAATAAATCGTCTGGAAAATATAACCATCAGCGCTTTGTCATACGCGATGTCGGCCTGTGGATGCGACTGCACTGCGCACGCGCACCCCCGCCCGCCTCAGCCATAAATCCCAAGAACATAAATAAAATGTGGCGTTCCATATTTTTAAACTTCATTTTCATAGCCTCTATTCAACGAGAAATTAAGACGTGTTTATAGACCGCTCGTAATACAAACAAGTCCTTCCCTCATGAGCTACTTCACTTAGTGATGCCATAAATCTGTACGCAACTTCAGTCATAACATGGAACTATTAATGCCGAAGTGAATTGACCAAATGTCTTTGTAATTAGTGGCGAAGATAAACCAAAATGTACAGGCATAGTTTGATATGGTTTAGTAGATTAGTTTGCCTTCTTATGAAAACATTAAAAACATTAAAATTAGTTACAAAATATAATTATCACCAAAAAAAAACAAAACAAAATTGGCACATTTTGCAACTTTTAAATTTGACACTTCTCCAAAAGCCTTCTCTATTGATCATTAGCGGCACAACCATTATCATAGAATACCCTAAACACTATGCCATCAAAAACATAACTTTTAAAAAAAGCCAAGTCTCGCAACGCAACTCAGTTCTTCTACCGTAAAAAGTTGTGAGATCTATGTAATACCAAGTTGGTTAATTTATTCAGTCCCTACTTTAAGGGTCCTTCTGTCTTAAGTTATTACGTAAAGGTTAGCTAATTACGTAATAACATAAGTCAGAAGGACCCTTAAAGTGAGGACTGAATAAATTCACCGACTTGGTATTACATAGATCTCACAACTTTTTACGGTAGAAGAACTGAGTTGCGTTGCGAGACTTGGCTTTTTTTACAAGTTATGTTTTTGATGGCATCTCATTTATTTTGGCCCTACTTTTTAGGGTTCCGTACCTAAAGAGTAAAAACGGAACCCTGTTACTAATACTCCACTGTCCGTTCGTCCGTCTGTCCATCTGTACGTCTGTCCGTCTGTCTGTCTGTCGGTCTGTCGGTCTGTCGGTCTGTCGGTCTGTCTGTCCGTCTGTCTATTACAGGGCTGTATCTCATGAACCATGATAGCTAGACAGTTGAAATTTTCACAGATGATGTATTTCTGTTGCCGCTTTAACAACAAATACTAAAAACAGAATAAAATAAATATTTAAGTGGGGCTCCTATACAACAAACATGATTTATAAATAATGGTACGGAACTCGACGTGCGCGAGTCCGACTCGCACTTGGCAGGTTTTTTTAGGATTTTTACACTAAACACTGATTGTGTTTCAAATTTGAAGCTTCTATGTCTGCTAGAAGTGCCTTAAACTTTTGATGATCGGTCAGTCAGTCAGTCAGTCAGTCAGTCAGTCAGTCAGTGAGTGAGTGAGTGACAAAATAGGAAACTTTGACTGGTTATAATTCTTAATCTACTGGTTCAAATTGAATGAAATTTGAAATATACCGTGTTTATATAGTGACTGCTTGGTTACTGAACATTCAGGCTTCTAGTTTTATCCACAACGAAGTTATAGGGGGTCGAAAATGGCCTGAACTGATTCGAGAAAAGGATGGTACAGCCGTGCCGCTTTATTTGCTTGACTTGGCTTAACTTTTAACCTTCTTCAAAATGGTTTTCACTAGGTCTAAAAGAGATTTTGAAGATTTTTCGAAATTCAAAAGAACTCTGGTTTTTTATAAACGATTACAAAAGTGAGTTTATCAATTTGGCGGCTATGTATTTTCTTCAATGGGCTTACTGTGACTGGCGTACTCTACGCAGAATAAAACAAGGCAATTGTGCCAATAGAATATTCATAGTATAAACGATTGGATTATATTATCTATATGTCATGCCACTGCATCGGACTATTCGTAGAACAATGTAAAGTGGTTAATGGCAACCCACAGCAGCTGTCCTACCAATCAATTATGCTTTCTCATAATATGACTCTTGTATCTTGACGACTATAAAATAGCCACACATAAAAAAATCGGTGCCAAAAATCAACATTATCTCAGACGGAATGTTAACAACATAATATTTTTCAGCGTGATCTTGATCTCAACAAATTGTTTAAAATGATTTTATTATATCTGCGCGCTCAAAAACTAGGATGTTGCGTTAGAAAAATCTGAATTGTATGAGCACATTGGCGTTCTTGATAATTATACTAAAACAATAGTTGGAATCTTAAAACGAAGCTTTAATTTAATTTCTCTTTTTGACTCGCTGCCAGAATGACTAATTCTCGCCAACAAGTAGTGATTCTCGTTTTATTACTATATTTTCGATTCAATTACTAACATTCTAATATCATTCAGGTCACTATTAAAATAATAAATTACCTCAGTTAGCAATTAGCGGATTATTTGAACATAAATCTTTGGAACATTTTCTAGTGATGTATTTTAATTATCTGATAATATGTTTGGGTAATACATTTATCCAATATGAACCTACACTGTTTAATGGATTAATAAAACCCAATGTGAATTTATTTTCAATTCTTTACAAAATAACTTCAAAAGGGCAACTAGACTTCGTAGCAGCCATCTCACAAGTAGGTATACGAGAAAAGGTTACATGCTCTACATTTGTGGTATTTTGTTAAATAACCGCTTTCGGGAAAAATACCAAAAATAACCAATTCAATAACAATTAATCTTCCAATTGGAGAGCCACATTGACCTTTCAGATGCATCGGGATTGTGCATAATTTTTGGCCATTATCGCGCAGTTCATCAGGCCGGCCTCACCTGTTACCGGTAAAGTACCGCTGACAGATTTTATCCGGCAACGGACACGCGTCACGTCAACGTGACGACAACAACACGCCGACGGTTAAATGCAGCATACTCGAAATTCACGACATTTCTCCGGCGAGTTCGGTAATAAAATTTTATAAAACCGCGGTTATCGTAAACAGAACAAATAGCGAACTTTACGAGCCATCCGTCGCGCTTTCCATTTACTTGTACATGTAGGTTCACCAAACGTTTGGATTTGTCTGTGTATTTTGAGAGGTCCGTATTCGAGTGCTAGTCTTACATATATCTTATATCTTATAATATTATAAATGCAAAAGTTTGTGAGTTTGTATGTATGTTTGTACCTCAATCAGGCCTAAACGACAAAACGGATTAAGTAAAAATTTGCTGTAGATGTAGATATAATGAACGAATAAATTATAGACTACTTTAAAAAATTAAAAACATCCCCAAAACGATAAAAAACGCAAAAGGGATGATTTCTGTATAGATGGCGCTGGTGTGCAACAAATCTGACATCACAAACTAAAAACATTCAGTCTTTTCTATTCGATTATTGAAATTTGACAAAACAACGTCTGTCACGGGTCGGCTAGTATTATCTAGATTTTTTGATAATTTCCATATAAATAAATAATACTTGCCTGTCTAATGATAGAACAAGCAGATACAATTCACTTTTATAAAGAGGTTACAATTCACTTTTATCACACTAATAATAATAGGCACAAATAAAAGATTTGAATTTTTGAGGATGTTTGTTTGCAGATCTACACTACTAACATAAAGAGGTAATATTTGTATTTTTGTTTGTAATGAATAAAACTAAACAACTATTTAAAAAAATATTTCACCTATCAACGAGTAACATAGAGGTCATATTTTATTTTCAAAATACCGTAAATCTCACGTAAATTGCAATAATGTAACCTAAAGTATAAATTGTGTTTAACCGGAGTGAATTGCTAGTAATGAATCAATGAGTGTGATATGAAAATGCGGAATTAAGTTGTCATCGTAAGAGAATCTGCAAGTAATTTAAATGCCATCAAAAACATAACTTGTAAAAAAAGCCAAGTCTCGCAACGCAACTCAGTTCTTCTACCGTAAAAAGTAGTGAGATCCATGTAATACCAAGTCGGTTAATTTATTCAGTCCCTACTTTAAGGGTCCTTCTGTCTTAAGTTATTACGTAAATGTTAGCTAATTACGTAATACCACCTCAATCGTAAGAGGTTTTCATTTATAAAATTCAAATATTCGTTATCTAAAAATGTAAATAAAATCACGATATTTACACATCCCTCATAAACAACGTGTGAAACATAATAAAATTCAAAATAATATAAGAATAGACAATAAAACATGAATACGGTCCGAGGGAGATCACAAGAATCCTTCGCGGGCACATTTAGGGCTGTTAGCGCTTCTTTATTATAAAAAGGTCCAACAAAGGGCTATTAAAATCTGAAGTCATAACAGGAAACGTGATACAGTGGCCGGCGGGTTTTTAGGATTACCTCTTTCATCATAAAGGCGCGGTAAGAAGCAGCTGGCGCTTCCACTTAATGTGGTTACGGCTTCTCTTTAATAATCTTGTTTATTTACGAAAATGGAACACCCATAACTTTCACAAGTGCTCCTTCAGATTCCTATGAAGATGTGTCGTTGACTGAGGGTATCCGTTACGTTGTTGTCATACCATCTGCTACCACTAATAATATCTATATTACACAGTCAAAGCGCTCACATAGAGCAGTAATTAAACCGTGACAAGGTTTAGACTAGATTCATCAAATCGACCGGAGCTCTATCAAAGCAATATCAAGTCGAGACAAAAACAGATTGCAATAAGCCTCCTCGTGCTAATAACAACAGTTGACATTGTGACGATATCTCAATATCGTAGGTGCGAGAAGTAAGCAGTTAATTAAGGCATGATGCCTGTAGTGGAAATAGAATTCGTGTAAGCGTGTGACGGGGTGCGCTCGCGCCCCAGGCCACGCGCGCCTTCGCCCCGCCGCCCCGCTGCGTCGCTCCCGCCCGCGCCCAATGTTTGTTTACAACCAACGAGACTTCATTACGCCGCTGGCTAATGTATTCAGCTTCAGCCTCCACGTTAACAGCGACACTTCTCGGAATCAATATGCTCCTTGTATGTTTTGATTGGCTGCCTCTCGGAAGCTCGACCTAAATACACCCTAAACCTATCCGCATAAAACACATTTCACATCGGGATCATCCTGCAACTTTAATGACACCGAATACAACGAACGGATTTCAGTGTTAATACTTGCCGAAGATAAATTTCCTATAGTGGTAACGACCTCTGCATTGAACTTGTCCAATTTTAGGGTTAACGCGCATTAATTTGTTTTATTAACGTCTTTAAATGTTTAACCGTTTCCTGTCCGCGCTCTGCTCGATCAGAATTTCATTGTCTACTATTGTTAGCGCCTTAAATAACAAAGAAATTTTGTAGCATTTTTAGAATCGACAAGCCGGCTAATTCAAAGCTAAGCATGAACTAACCACGTATTCGGTTGACAAAAAAGCAGAGCGACGTTACCAAATCCATCGTAGGAACTTCTGATCCTTTCGCCCCCAAAAATAATAATGTTTCATCTTATAAAAATATTTCCCTTACGACTGTCGCTCGGTATATCACGGTATTTGTCACAGAGGATCACCCTTTATGTTCGTTTCCAGTCAAACCCCTTAGATAAGCGAGCCTTTTATATGCCAAATATAATATATTATGGTTTCCAATTCACAGTATGGCATAGTGTGGATACGCCTCCTGTGCTTAGCATACCGCAATATACAGTGTGTATTTTACAAAGCTCGTTTAGGTAATTCAATGGCAGAGCACACATTTCCACGGACACATTATAGCAGTTGCCTTTGTAATTGAATTTCGTCGAATTTGCCTTTGTTTAATCAAATACGTATCGTCGTATGTCAGAGAATCATTGTACCTACCTATTGCTTTTTATTTCTCGGGTTTAAGTACTTATTTGTTGCAAACATAGTAATAGTAAAGTAATGAACATAATCAAATAGACTACCTATTAGGCGGGGAACACACGAGACCGTATTTATATAAAGTTGTGTCAGATGCCTCATCATCATTAATTGTCGAAATTACCCAGGTTAAATGCCCAATTAAATGCCGTTCGTCTGTGCCATAAGGGTCCAGCGTTATTATTTTTCATCTCTGCTCTTAATCTTGACTATCAGAAACATGCTTGGTAATGCTTTTTTTGGGATGTCCACAACAAACTAGCAAGCACGAGCCATTACTTCCAACATATGAGCAACGCAAAAATATCAGCGTATTACGGGTTATCAGAGGCAGAGGCGCGTCTCAGAGACTCCGGCCGCCATTCAGGTCCCGCTCCGATTTAATGGATTGCTCGCTTTCATATTCCGAAACGTACACAATGTTTGCGCTCCTATGATCACGTATAGTGATTTAACGCTTTATACATCTTCCGCTTTTATCGCATCTCTCCATTGAAAATTGAAACTATCATCACAGAAGCCGACAGAAATAAAATTTACAATTTCACCGTAATAGCATTTCCCGGTACAAAAGCTTTGAGAGGTCGGTTGTCACCCATCTGTTTGCGCGTCTATAGCTCCCCTTTCATATGAGAGACGAAAACAAACAGCGAATGTGGCAAATAGCAAACAATATTATACGGAATGCACAATAATATCAGTTCCGGCGCGTGGGTGCGGGTGGTGTTTGCTTCCGCGAATAAATATGAAATTCGAAGAGTCTCGCCTTGGCCTCAGACGAGCAAATATTATGGAAGATTTGCTTTGGTAAAATGATAACCGGCAAGATTGAAAACTCGGGCTTAGCCGCGAGGCAGGGGCGCACTATTGAACAAACGAATAGATTTTTTTTGTCCCGTAGAGAGGATCTCATATTGAAGTTCTGAGCAAACTTTTCTCTGATACCTGATCTTGTATGCTGTCAAACTCGATATGTGTTGGGATATCAACATACTCTTGATATGAATGATACGTATAAGTTTGTACTTATGTTTTATTTGAAGTAAATTTAACAGCGCAAATCAAAAACTTGAACAACAAAACTGCTGTTACCAACGACTGGTGACAATTGTATGTAAATGATAAAACAAGCTATGCCGGGGTGCATTCGTATACCCCGGTCGGCCATCAACTCTCGGCCGAGTAGACGCAGTCAGAGTTGAATCCACGAACCCCACCTTATCATCCCGTGAGAATAACTCCTAGATTTATGTTACACGTAAAACTTTATGTCGTGTTTTGTTCTCTGCAACTATTGAAATGCTGTTTTATTATAAACAAGTTTTGCTTTACAACGACGGATGTTTTGATTGCAAATACTCGTACCATGTGTCTAATTTGAAGCTAGTTCAAAGTACACATGTATAATGCCAAAGACAATGTAAAAATATTTTAATGTAGCATGCTACTTACTAACACTTATTTCATAAACATGAAACGGTATCATCATTCATTCGATTTAAATTGAATATCGTCGATGGATCAAATGTCAAGAACTTGTATGTAAACTCTTTTGTATTTAGGAATATTAATAAAAATACCCGCATACCTACCACTATGCAATAGAATGCGACAAACAACGACTAAATGATAAGCACATTTGCATGTTACATGACAAGTAACTAATTTCGTGGGCGTAATTTTCCATTTCGATATAAAATAAGTAGTATCAATGATAACAGTGTTGCCATGTGAACTTAATATTTAAAGTCAAGATAAATAATGGAATGCATAGATCCTGTAAACAAGTATGTAGCACACGTATCTAAGGTATAAAATAATAAAAACTCTAATTTTCGTTTCTAACATTGAAAGTCCTCTGTAATCATAAATATGGATATATACATAAGTATTTAATTTAATTGTCTATATATATCAATATATAGACAATTGGAATGCACAGTAGAATGTTATTGACGACCCCAAGGTAAGGGCCTCGTGAGAGTGGACGATAATAGAGAAACGTCTTTACGAGTTCGACACCCGCTTGACACATCAACACTCCATCGACATTGAGGTTTTCACGTATATAGAGTGGAGTTAAACTATGACAGTGATAGTGCAACTGTGTCAGAAAAAATACTCGGAAGGCTCAGCTGTGATGATTACGTCAAGAAGTAATAATATTAAAAATAAACAATTCCTTGCAAAAATCTAGTTGAGTATGTCAGAATGAGGCTAAGATAATAACTTCTGTCACTCGTACTTAGACTTAAGCATAAGAATATGTGAACTATTTATTGTTTTAGACGTTACATTACTGTTGCTTGACCTCCAGTTTAGTTGTTTACGTCGAAGACTTACAGACGCAGAGTAAGCTAGACAATAACGTTACTACTAGTGGTTTCGATATAAAAACGGTATAAATTGTAACAGCCTTATAAAATCTGACCCCCGCCACTTTCTGCAATGTCATCGTTGCATATAAAAAGTTATGACCGCTGGCAATATTTTCGAGGCGGCCTTCTCTCGTAGGAAACGATATGCAGTAAACGGTCGGGCGTGCGGTCTCGCGGGGCCACTGGGACGGGCTCACGGGGCTCACGGGCTGACCCGCCGACTTTATGCCAATTTTCATAAAAATAAATCTGACTCGCGTTGATTGAACAAGTCGCCGACCCGCTTTTACTGATCGAAGTTCTATTTTATTGTTATTAGCTCACGCAAGGGTACGAATTATTGTTTTGCCATTTGTTCCGGAAAAATAGAAACGTCTATCGGTCGGACGCGGGTATAAGTTTATGTGACAACGTTGATACACCAGTACGGATGGCTTTTCTTTGTATCGGAATATTGATTTCTAGTTCGATATACTCGTACCTATTAAAGGGAAACGCGGCGGTCGGGTGATGCCGCAACGTTAGTGAACGTTGGGTCATTCGCAATTTATATTTGATATTAGCAAATACACTAATAAAGGTACAGTTACTTTATCCAAGTAACACAAAATCAAGCATTAATGGTGGTCCCGTGGTGATTCCAGTTGCTAATTGCTAGTTAGGGGCAAAATTGATAGTTAACGGTGCCTCGATTTTCAATCCAAAGGTTGTTCGTAACCAGATCTTGCATCGATAAATTCTTCTATTATTATATGTATCTTCTATTCTACTTTTATATAATGTATGTATCACGCGCTAAAAAAGTGAAGGAAAACACCTTGAGAAAACTAGTTATCGAAAGCATTGTAATACCTATAATTATTGCTTAAAGAATGCTAATTACTACAAAAAGTGGATGCTAAAAACAAACTATCGTGATAAGACCTACACATAACTATTGATTTTTACAAGGGTCAATTACGTTTTAAATATCTTACAATAGTCATCGCGGGTTGACAAATACTTTTGGACGTGTTTCTGGTCACCCTCTTCAATGATCTGAACTCATGGAGGTCGATCCATCATAATTGTAATAAGAAAAGGTATGAAACTAAAAAAAAAGTTTTCCTAACCGTATAGTTCCAGTCACATGCGTTTTGTTCATGGCAACTAACGAATATAACTCAGTAGCTGCAAAAATACCATGTTCAGTATATAAAATAGTCATGTCGGTGTCTATCATTGGCGGCTCAATAATCGTCCCGCCAAAGCCCGCCCGAAGTTCGGTATCGCTTTGAACATCTGATGGAACAAGTGTTATGGCATTGCACGCTGCCTTATACGATTGAAGTCTCTCGGATATCTAGATGGTTATCAAACGGCCACCGTGTGTAACAAGAGTACAGCCACAGATCTAGAAGACCAGCTGGCTAAGATTACATACATCAAATCAATATAAATACGTTTTATGCAACTAAAAATACAATTTAAAAGTACTCCAACATAAAAATGAAAAATCAATGAAACAGGATCACGACTGTAATCCGCAAGTAAGTAAACATTCTTTCAGATCTTCAAGCGATCATATCCTTGGAACAATTAAAGTGGGTAGTTGGAGGCACGTCAACATTACATTTGGCACATGCCCACGTTTAGAAATAGTTTGTAATCCATACGTGATATGATAGAAGTCCTTCGCCATAAATATACTAACTGGTTTCACTGTTTAACACAAAATAAATACCGGACGCGATTTTACAAAAGCTAAACGAATCTGCAAACCTATAGGGACTCTAACTACACTATAGGTCCAATGACGTGGAGTGCAAAAACCGGAGGTATACAATTCGAAAAAAAAAAAATAGTTTTTATTTGGAAAAAAATATTTGAAAAACAATAACAGCCAGCAGCTAGCAGCTACAGCCGCAGTAGCTATGAAAACTGTGTCGGGAATGAACAATAATGAAATAAAAACATCTACTTAGAACAGTTGCCGCAAATGTACCTAATAACTCTGCTGTTCTCAAAAAGCTGCGGCATAACTAGCCGACGAGCACGGCCAATTTGCGACACTTTTGCGCTCATAACAACATCTGATACCATTTAAGTCTCGCCACCGCCATTTCAAACATTGTTTACTTCAATCTGCTTTTATTCAAATACATGTAATAAAACAGTTACTTATAATTTGATAAAGAAATTCCCGTATCATTGGTTGAACGTTTGGACGGATTTAAAATTAATTTAGATAAAGATTTGAACTGAAAAGAATTTGTTTGATGTTTTAATTTGCAAGGTATAAAAACAGAAGGTATTTAAATTTAATATTAGCGGGATTCGAACATGCATCTTTAACTTTAATCAATCATGCGATACGGTACGAACGAAGTTGGTGACAAAAATCTTGTGCTTGAATCTTCTAGCACCACCTGCTCAGGGTTTCACTCAACAACAGTATTTATCTGAAAAAAATTCAAAAACTGTACCAATATAATAAGAAAAATAAATACAAATGCCTGGCTGATATACGCTGACACTGACGCTGATATTACCCATTAACAGAAACTTACATGTCATGTTGAAAGACTTCTGATGGTATCAGGTATCGGCACAGCAGATAGTTGCAATGAAATAACCCTTTCAATATTATAAAAAAGATCCAGCAAATATATAAATTTAATTAATGAATGAAATACGAAGAGATACAGACCTAACCTCGTCCTCTCAAAAGTGCAGTGTAGTCGAAGAAGCATGGCGGGCGATCGTGATTTATCGCCGGCCGCTTTTGAATATTAAATAATCTTTAATGGGAGCGCATGATCGGCCCATTAGCCGACGTCGCTCCTTTCACGTTTAATAAAGAGTCATTTATAAACCTTTCCCTTATCTGAGCGAAGTATGTCGCGCGACTGAGAGGTGCCGCCTATCAGGATTAATTCATAATTTTAACCATGTACGTAGGTGTCCCGTGTTTTTGAACTCGGAATGTACACAATTAAATATCTCAATACGATTACCATAACACGATTATCCGATGGTTGAGCTCGGTAGGACTGTTTTACGCTTTGAGAAAATAAAATGAAAACAACACCCACGCACATAATAGAGCACCTTATGCGTTGTGACCAGTTTTAAATTCGATTTCGAACCCAGCCGCTAAAATCGCACACTTTTATTGCAATGATATATGTATGCATTTTTCATCGTAGCCTGGGTCTATAAATCTACTTTACCTATACCTACCTAGTTAAAAACATCAGTGAGAGGACGAAATATTCAACCTCATTGTGGCACCGGTTCATTCCCACGGACGACTAGCAACTCCTATATTGAATCATTAGGATATTAGCCCCGCGCTGACACTATCCGATCGCCGCTAATGCCATTCCTGTGGAACCTTTAGATTCCGACACAAATTTTATCTCCCAATTATTATCCATGTGAACTCCACTCCGCTCACATTGTAAGTAAAACTTTTTTGCATCATACAAACGTATGTTGCCATTTAATTTCTTGAGTCGTAATTTAAAAATTCTTAATCGCATCGGGGAAACAAATTGATCGCCATCTCATAAGGCTGGACGAAAAAGCCCGCGTTATTACTAATGCTGGCGTATTTATCCCCGATGCAGGTAATTATGAAGATTAATCTCCTCGGTAAGGGAAGGTTAGCATAACTTGAGGGCGCACATCGCCGGTTAAGACTTCCTAATGACACTTCGATCGCGGCCGGTGCTCATTATCGCGAAACATTCGATCGGCTCGGTTGAGCCACAGCATCTAAGATTACAGCCAGTTCATTCTAAAAGCAACCGCGCTCATCTTACAAACTGAATTTCACAAACGAAATTCGCCTTTGTACTGAAAACGGCACAAATAAAATCAAAAACCAAGCTACTGCTACTGCTGGTAAGCAGTGACTCTAGCTACAAGAAGTGGTTTTGGGTGTAGGTTAGGAAAACATCAAAGAGAAAACTCCCTGATCCCCAATCAGTTGTTACATAAGCAAGAACATTATGATACATTAGATATAGATACAATATTATGATAAGCAAGAAACATTATATCATAAGTTGACTTTGGGATGGCTTTAGAACTTTAATTTAGACTGTGACAAAGTTATGCCTCTTAATATCTCGGCGGCTGTGGCTGAAGCTGCGTGGGATATCGTCACGTATGCAAGCCCTACCGACGTAATTATATCGCAATTAAAGACCAACTAATATAATATAATCGTTCGCTTACCATCAACGCTTTTTACAAGAGACGTAGGAGCCGACGCAGAACTCTTTATCTGCGTTCACACACATACCTCTATCGAATCATCCCGTGATTGATTAGGTATCTGGCTGATGAACGAGAAACATAAGTAACTAAGTCGCTGTAGAGCAATTTATGATGATTAAAACTGATAAGACGCAACTATTATACAAGACAAGGTATTTTATTCCAAGTCATTTCAATCAAGTGAACAATGCAGTATTATTTTCAAATCGTAATTCGCTGGCAAGTCTAAGAAAATCTGCAACAGAATTACATAATGGTTGCTGTCTATAATTTACGCTGTAGCTGTAGGTAACATAGGTCCGTATACATTAGGCAGTCACGTCAATGTGACTGCCTAATAAACGGGTAGGGCAGTTTGATTTCCTCGCGAATCATGTGAAAATTATTCTGCACAACCGAGCGAGGGCGCTTTGAGAACATCCGACGGATAAGAATAATTACTTACATTGATTGAACCCTTATAATCCGTTTATTTAATAGTCGACAGATGTTAATCGGCGCACCGTCTATAATTACGCATCGGTTCCTGACGAGAAAAACGCTAAAGCACGAACGGTTAGCTCGGATTCATTGCAGCTAACTTGGGAATGTTAATTCACAATAATACAGGAAACTAAGTATTATCATGTAATACAATCGTACCATCGACATCAATGCTCCACAGCGAGCGAACAGTTACCTTGCGTCTGATTGATCCTTATAACTGTTGACTAAGAGCGTTTAAATATACAGTGCTAGTTCTCAGATTATAAATTCACCAAAACTTAACACATGAAGGAATGTTACGAAACGTTCTAGCTTTAATTAGCGTTCATAGTATCGTGTCCGCTTGACGGGTTTTTTAGTAATTTTTTATCCATTGTATGTAAAGCAGTAGGTTGTGTTCATCCATCACCTCATATTTGCGGCACGCTGACATTCGGTTGGACTGTCAGTGCTGCCCTACTGCTTATACTCGCTAATTGGGATCAAAACAAACTATGGAACAGAACACGTTAATTATCATACAGGATAGATTGTCATCTGTCGTCCATTGTGATAATCTTGAATCTTTAAGCACGTCTTATGTTCGTAAAGATTTTCGCATTTACCATAAGCTTGTTTTTGTAACAGTACAAATCGAAAACATTTTGAGCCAAAGTCACCTGGCTTTTTCTCCCGTGTTTTAGGATTCCGTATTTCGATAAAAAGTCGTACAAATCTAGTCCGTCCATCCGTTCGTTCGTTCCAGTCTGTCACAGAATTATAATATTAGTACACAGCTGGTTTTCACTAAACATTTATTTAATTATTTAAAAGAAATTTGAAAAAATCTATTTGAAATACATTAAATAAAAATGCATAAAAAATTCAGAACGCGGTATCTTCATCCCTACTCTATAGTTTAAAATCGTGAGCTAAGGTGTTGAACCGCGATTTCAATTGCATAATGGTATTTGATATTTATGATATTTATGAGGTGAATGAAAGTCAAACCGATAGATGCTGAACAGGAAAATGCCATGCCATATCCGATGATTCTATCTTTTACAATTCAGGTGGTATAAACATCGAACTACTGGGAACCCCCGCGACTTGTTTCGCGTTCAATAATTTGTATCCCATTGCACACCGTTTAAAGGAAAGTTTGGGATTAAAATCATAATAGATATTTTACAAACAAGCGTTTTCACCCCTTTTTAAAAGAGTAAAATTTAAAATTTAAGAAATACCATTTTAGCACTCCCCTAAGCACCAAGATAAAAATAATATATGTACTACCCAAAATTTGAGTCTAAGACAGCTAGTTTAGGTGGTGTCTATAATTTCAGTCAGTCAGATAGTCAAAACTGTGATTAAGTCTAGATGGTTAACAGGATGTAGCTAATTCAATAAAGCTACAATGGTCTCCTATTTACGACTTAGTACGCAAATTAAAACGTGAAATCTACTCTATCGTAGAGTGTGCGGCAAATTTAAACTTTTACTGATTCTTACGAATACATGACGTTTTCATAGCGTAGCTTCCCATCGGACGATTGACGCAGCGTTCGGCTACAATAGAAGACTGTATTTCCTAAGCACTACATTTAAATATCAAAGTCATAAATGCCATACGCGTGCTTGTTAACACGCGCATGTAAATTCTAATCCTTGTTGCATTTAGAACGGGGCGGCCTAGTAATTATGTGCTTTCATTTGTCTGTTTCTTGGAACAAACGAGCGAGCTTCGCGGTGTAAGCCCGCTCCATGTAACGCAGTTAGCAGTCCTCCAATCTCACACAGACATTAATTTAAAGAATACGTCTGCGTAACCAACTTTACCAACAACGTCGAAACACAATTCTCCTTTACATTTTCTTATTTGCATATTAAAATAATTTCAAGTAAACGCAATACGTAAAGTCGCCTTCCACCCGCGGCGAGCTATACCGAAACGGCTTATTCGGCTTTTGTCCGTGTTCCCAAAATAAACTTTATGCTTAACGTTATTTAATATGATATCCCCTAGAGCTTTATTGTTGAAGAGGCTCGTATAGGGCTCGGTATGTGAGCAACGATGACAGATAAAGGCGGGTTGTGCGCCCAAATAGATAAACTAGTGTGGAAATTAATGTCTACATTTACTGGTGCATGAAGTTTGTGGTTAATTATAGTTTTATAGCTATTCGCCTTTTTAAATGTGTATTAGTTACCACAAAGAGCGAGCATTATCTTTACAAAAGGAAGTGTATAAATTAGGCGTACTTAGTTGAAGCTTATCGTGGGACAAACAAATATAGATATATCAAACGTAATAGGTATTTTCCGTGGAGCATGAAATTATGTTTAATTCCAGCTGATAGCGACTGCGTAAAATAGTGTGGTGAACGAAAATTAGTAACTGCATCTTTAATTAGCAAGCGAATGTATTTCCAGAGAGCTCGTTGCAATCTAGCAGTGGTTTATGAAAATTGCGAGTTCTCTGAATACAGGTATCTCTGCTAGTTTCTAGCGCTGTCGTGTTTATGTCTTGCGGTTTGTGTTTACGTAGTAGCAACTGCAACTGTGCAACTTATGAAATAATTGCAACTGAATTGTTATAAAAACAAACTGCAATAAGTTTTATTTGTTTTTTACAGCACCAAAAAACCTCTTTAATTCGGACAAAAATACCATATAGGATAGCATTTTTTAAAGTTTTCTTAAACCACCAATAAATTATACATTTTGTAATTCTTTTAAAACAAAAGTTTTTTTACTTATATGAGCTGTCAGATCACAATAATTTATAACGCATGCTACTCGAATAACGTAATCGTGCAGACATTACACAAATTAATAATTACAGGGGCGTAAAAGAACATCGCTTCGTTTACTGATACACCATCTAAAAACAACACTGTTATGAATAACTAATTTTACGACGCATTCACATACCAATTAGCCATATTATGATGCTTAAGTTAACAACTTCACACTTACGTTACCACGTGGCGGGTAATTAGATTTTTTATGATTTTATAAACTTTCATGCACTGTCTATTCCGCAGTAGATCGTAGAATAGAACATTGTCTTTATTCTTCAAACATTTGTTCGTCGTCTTGGTTTTTATTCAGTCAACGTCAAAAAAGCCGTGTTGGCCGAGTGGGAGGTACCTCGACTTTCAATCTAAAGGTCGTGGGTTCGAATCCCGGCGTGCATCAATGGATTTTTCTGTTCGAAAAATTTATATGCGCATCAAAAACACGTGCTCAAAACGGTGAAGGAAAACATCGTGAGGAAACCAGTTAGTATTCTTATAAGCGGCTTTGGGCTTGCAACCTGTCACGTATGGAATGCTAACTACTGCAAAATGTGGGCATGTGCCATATATAATGTTTGGACGTGCCTCTGACTACCCCCACTAGACTACCACCCACTATCTTCAAAGGATCTAAGCGCCTGGAGATCTGAGGGGATGTCTACCGTACTTGGGGATTACAGTCGTGATCCTATTTATTTTTTATTTTTACATCAAAAAAACAGAATGGACAATGTTTCAAAAATGTTTTATGTATGAAAATAGTTGGAGTTTTTGAAATACTGGATCCTAAGGTCATTATTATATGTAGATATGTAATTGTTGGGCGTTGGTAATGAATTAATTGTTTATTCGCATAAGTAGGACCTTGTTCGATCGGCACCACACTGGAGCTCTACATAGCATTAAGGAAAGGATCATTGAAAAAAAAGGTACACCCCAAGCCGTGTTTGTTGCCTGACTCTTCTAGGCTTGGTCGCAAGGAAGCGGCGTAGCTTCACTTAGTTCCTAAGACGTTTCAAAGTGGATACTTGTGATTTTATTGAAATAAATGATTTTTTTAATTTGAATTTGAATTTGAGGAGAAACTTCATATATTTTGAAACTGAAATTAATAGGTCTGAGAAGATAATTACCTACTATTACCGATACAAATAATTTTATTTTTGAACTATACCTACACAATATAGAAAACAGACTTTTAGTTAAAAAATATAAAGCACAATGGCGTGTTGCATGTCATTTGCAATATTGCCACACCTTCGAAACCCTATACGGTTATTAAACACTTCACTAGTTTTCAACTTACTCTTTTTACGAGTATCAATTAATTACGAAATGATAGGGGAGTATCAAGTCGTGAGGTTACAATATTGATAGCGTAAAAATGTCGTTTCGATATGAATTGTAACTATTGTATTCATTTTGTGTCGTTGGTAATTTTTAGGATTCCGTACCCAAAGGGTAAAAACGGTACCCTATTACTAAGACTTCGCTGTCCTTCTGTCCGTCTGTCTGTCACAGGGCTGTATCTCATGAACCGTGATAGCTAGACAGTTGAAATTTTCACAAATTTAATTATGTATTTGTTGCTGCTATAACAACACATACTAAAAACAGAATAAAATAAATATCTAAGAAGGGCTCCTATACAACAAACGTGTTTTGCCGTTTTTATAGATAATGGTGCGTAACCCTTCGTGTGCGAGTCTGACTCGCACTTGGCCGGTTTTTTTACACATTCCTCGGAGGCGTCCGGGTGTGGGGCATAGTCCTGGCACCCGGCGCGAACCACTCGCGCGTGAAATTATTATCATATTATAATGTCGTGGACTTGGAACATTCCTCGATTATTCAAATACTCATCGGAGTAAGCCTCGACTCGGCTCGCTCTCGGCTTTCGCGCACATTCCTGAATAGGTATTTCACACCACGACTCCAGCAGAAACTTGTCAAACTTATTCATGTTTAATGCACGAGACTTGTCATGTGAACGATAAGCAAATGACGGAAAATGTTATGTAAATTTAATATAGCTATAATCCGTACAAAATACGTCGAAGATCTAGCGGATAAAATGTACATTACATTGTCTTGCCAGAGTGTACCTACTTATTTGCTACTACAGTATGTGACCAATCGATGGCACGGTAGGTGAGTGCCCAGCTGAGGCATAAAAGTGCGGGTTCGATTCCCGCGTGATGGTCTGCAAATATTTGTTCCAAATATGTGCGTTGTGATATCTGTACTAGTTATTTCTGATGGGTACTAGTACGAGACAGGAAATCCTAATGTGGGGTCAGCAGTAATATACGTGACTGGAGGGCGTTATTATTTTTATTTATGTCTAGTGTATTATAAAAAAACTGTAAAAATATAAAACAGTTTACACGAGCAAAGCTTATATGCGTAGCAACATTGTACCGCGCTGTAGGTACTAGGTATAATTTTACATACACCAAGTGTTAAAGTGATTGTAGAACGATTAAGTGCGATTAGGTGACCATAAAATATAGATGCATTTACTGGCTACAAAATGGACCTATAATATCTACCTGACAACCTTGATAGCGTAGGCATCTACTTTCTGCTTGATTATTACGATTACTAAGAACTCTGAAGTAACAACTTGGCGAATCAGTGTTTTTTTTATCCAATCTGCATGAAATTTGGTAGGTAAATATATTGTAGGTACTATCATGATTTGGTAAGGTGTCCCATGTTAGGCAGTAGTAAAAGCCCAAACATAACTAAATGTGTAGGAAGCTAATAAGCCTACCACTATTTACTCATTATTACCTACTACAAAACGGAATATCCCGAAATCTCAGTTCGGGGCGAACTACTAGTGGTTTAAACATGCGTTGGCGTTATACAAAATTCTAAATATTTAAAGGCCAATATGTACCAGTGAACTAATCAAAACACCTGATATCATGCCGGCACTGCTTATAGTAATATTTATATTCACACGGAATGTTGACTCACAGGAGAATCAAAAAAGATTCCATTTCAGATGAAGATTTAGTAGTTTTGGAATTATCACTTAACAATCCTTCCGTGTGGTGAAATAATGTTAAGCACCCATTTGAGTCAAGTGTAAAACAGAAACATTCGAATATACTTTTATTTTCGTGCTTATTTGTAGCAAAAGGTCAAAGTAAAATCAGATAAAGTCTATTTTATAACCATTTGTTCTTCGTATAAGGCCAGCGCAATTCCATCAATCTGTCCGAATGTGAGCTAGACGATGTTGTTGTCCATTGTCCATTTTGGATACATATTTACAGCCTTGGTTTTTTTTTAAGAAGGTTATTAATACAAACGTATCTTAGTATAAAACCTTGATGTTTTTTAAGAGAACCAAAAAAAAAACTAGCTCAGCTTTTAGTAGCTTATTCTATTGAATACTATGTCTAGTCTACTCTGTACTACACGGAAAGAGTCAACTGACCAAATGACAAAATAAATGACAACTCTTTCAGTTTTCAAAGGGTACGACATTGATTTATAACGGCCAGGTTATTCAAAGTTTCAATCTCAAAGATTCACAAATATTTGGCCCCAAGAACAATTTGAACAATCTCACCATCTCCACCTCCGAGAGAGGAGTTATGTCAGTAGATAAAGTTTGTTTCGTCCCATATTTCGTTGGACGACATAAATTAATTGACTGAAGAGATTCTCTTTAAAACCCGTAAAGTACCCCAACACCCACTGACTCGATTATAAAGCGAGAATTTAATTACAAAATAGTAGTAAACTTAAATAAACTTGCGAGTTTACCCTCCCGGGCGATTCCTAAAGTTGGCAAGTGGGAAAGGGCCCGAGACGTAAAGTACCTAAGCGTTATCTACAAGTATATTTTGCTTTGGACTCTTTATGAGTTTCAAACGAGATCCGTCACGCGACGTTAACTCGGAATAGATGTGATAAAGTGGCCGCTAATCTGTCCTATTCGGGACACACTTAGTACACTTTATTAATCACAAAGCTTACAAATTACACAATACTTCCTGTGCCGTGACACCTCGCTTTCGACTATGTTAATTTTATTGTTGGCTCTATAGGACAATTCGGACACCGTGACACCTTTTGTGAGGGTCGACTATGCTCGATATGTTCCGTTTCGAATGTTTCCTTTGTCAAAAGTAACGACTATGCAGCTAGTGCATAAATATCTCAGTTGAAATACTCGTATAAGAAGTAAGTCAAAAATAACATTTTTTTTTCACGAATTTCTTATAAAATATTTTTTATGTGTAAAATTATCTTAATTCAGTAAATTTGCCACATAGTACTTCTACTACTAGAGTTAACCAACCTTAAAACTAAAAACAAATCTTTCTGTCGATCTTTTTATAAGTAGTGTTTTGATTCATAACGAATCCTGTATCACAATCACGAGTTTAATTTAAAGTAATTTTGTTCAATTTTATTATTTTAATCGCAAAATTTACACCTAAACGTGGGGTTCTCGGCATGACGCCTTATGCAAAGCAGGTGCTACCTGATACGTGAGCTCGCCAGTACAAATAGAAACGCAATATGTTAACGTAGTACTGCCAAGGGGAAAATTTATATATTCAGTTTCATGCCAAAGAAAATAAGGTTGATATTGGCTTTTCAATAAAATAGAGACACCTATCACCCTAGTTAGAAAAGTTAGAACATTAAAAATTTTACTCAGTCATGGTTACACATTGAATGGTCACAAGTCACATTTTCGTATAGTTATAGTCACACTTGTGGCTGTTACTGCGTTGGTGTGCGCTTATCAGGTGGTGATCGCGTAACGCATTCATAAAACGGTCATATCGGGGTGGAAATTTACTGGTAAAAATAAAAATAAAGGCTGTAACCCACGTACGTAGGTACAAGTACTTATTAGTATTTTGAGATAAAATGAAGTTGGCCCGCTTAGGGCAATTTATAGGGGTAAGTTATGGGCGGCGCGCGGGCTGGAGCGACTAATTTATTCGCCGTGCACATAAATTACTTGATTATGAATTCAAGTTAGCTCCACTGAATTGTTTGTCTGTTGTTGTAAGCAGCGCTTTTGTGTAACAAACAAGGATATTAGAATTTGCCCGGTTCTGTTTTAGATCTGTGTATAAATTTCCTTCGCAATGTAATAGTGAATTGAATGGTAATTTACAGGTTTATGTGTGAATAAATTTGTCCACTTCTGCAATATGTGTCAATTTCTACTTAGTTATTCTAAAGCATTTGAGAATCAGTGGACAACGTAACGATTATGTAAACAGCAGTCTACAGAAGGCATTTCTTAAACGGTTCCTCTAATACACGCATAAAGACATGAAAAAGTTGCGATTGGAAATCTCGAAACTCGTCCTGCGTGGAAATGAATGGGTGACAAAGAGGCGATTGAGGTGCGAAAGTAGTCGTGCAGTAAAAAGCAATAGTAGGGATTATGTAGAACACCGATGGTAATGCGAAGTTGTTTTCCAGGCGGTAGTAACGCGCCGCAACCCGCTGCAGCGCGGAATAATCGCGGATACCCATAAAAGATGTAATTTCAGATAAGCTGAAACAGACGAGCCCCGCCTTTCCTCCCGCCTCCCTCCTCCCACCGGCTCCCTCGCTGCCTACTTTCTAATGACTAATTATTATGCTGTGCGTTCCAAGCTTTAGCGTCCGCGAGCCTACCTGCTTATACTTGCTTCGAGTTTGTGGCAGCTCATCCATCTGTGCATCTATTTATCTACATCGTGGCAATTGTAGCGTTTGTTTACAGCTACTTTAATTTCCTTGGTATGATTTTAACAGACCTGAATTAGATTGAAATTTGCAATTCAAAACAAAGTCTTACAAACTCGCACAAACTTGCAAATTAAGATATTATCTTTCATAATTTGCACGAGGAGAAAGGCATGGAAATGTACTCTACCTGTAGCTCTATAAAGTAGTAATTCATGTCTTTTACCGATTCGTAAATAGTTGTCGAGCTGTCTTATCTCTGATAATATAACATTAATCTGCGATCGATTGGTATCTTAACAGCACATCTCTTAAATTTGAACCTGCTTGCTGCAGCCTTTATTTGTCGTATACCACGATACACAATATACATATCCTTGAACTAGGTTGTTCAAATGTTCATTACTACAATATGATTGGTAAATGAAATCAGAACCTTATTAACAGTATGCGAGGCCCGGCCGGCGCCTGATGCCGCGATAGGATGGCGACAGTCGCGACATGTATGTGATAATGCATTACCATGCGCACTTTCTGCACTTACTACTGCTAATGTGATGCCACACGTGAAATCTTATAACGCGCAATGATAGCATGCATAGTAAACTTTATGATAGAGCAGTGCCTCGACTATCGTAGAAGTTTATAAGGGTTTGCTATCAACGCAGAATTTAATTTTCAATGCGGACGATAGTATAGTATTTATATGAGAAGGATATTATAAATAGTTGTAGCCATCATGTGAATTGTACGTTTTAACAACATTTTTTTGTTATAACCTTTTTATGTTCACTGCAAGGCATTTCATGAAGTGGAATAGGTATCAACTTTGTATTTATAAATATCTCAACAACTATCTAAATTATATAAATGAGTACTCCATTATGAGTACTCAAAGGAGCATTAGACGTAATAAATGTAAAACCAAAATAATAAATAAAGCCAAGCAAAAAAGGGTACGGACTAACCCAGTCTGTAGAAATGAACAAGCCGTTTCATAAAGGCAAAAAAAAAAAAAAAAAAAAAAAAAAAAAAACAACAATCACATATATAAACCTGCTACAGAATATGATATCCCTTAGGTATCATGGGTATCAGAAACATAGAGTACCCTGGTACCACTACACCCAGACTTGGAACAAATATTTTCATATCAGCCGAGCAAGCCAGCTAAGCCACCGAGGTATTACTTGATAAAATACTGAAAAAATCAATGGTTAATGCTGAAACAATTCGTTTGTGAACATGAAAAGGAAGACAGTCACAGTCAATCGGTTGCAAGACGCGGTACCACAAAGTAAATCGTCCGAATTATACAAATAGCCTTTGCCTAACTGCACCGGCATATTGGCATATGTTCGTGACTGGTTTACGAGTGCCACGGCATTGCATATTAATTGGTGTTGGTATCGGAGTGCGCATCGCTACGACCTAGCTCCTATTCACCTATAACTAAGGCTGAATAGGACACAGCCTCTGTTATGGCATGGGAATACTGACAGGATACGAAAAAGGCACACTTGCATACGTATATTCGGTTGAATGGAATTCACTTTGCGTCAACTTACTCGTACTCGTTCCTGCAATAACGCGTGATGAACCCATACAATTTTGCAACATCAAAATTTAGGATCCTGATATTTAAAAGGATGAGAGGATACCTTTTTACTATAACAATCACAACAATTATTTTGAAACGTCTTAGGAGCTTAGTGCCTCTATTGATTTGGACATTCTTTATATCACTACATAGTATAAAGCAAAGTCGCTTTCCGCTTCCCGCGTCTGTATGTAATATGTATGTATGTATGTCTGCTTATATCTTTAAAACTACACAACGGATTTTGATGCGGTTTTTTTAATAGATAGAGTGATTCAGGAGGAAGGTTTATATGTATAATAACATGCTACCCGTGCGAAGCCGGAGCGGGTCGCTAGTAGTCCATATGGCATTAAACTCATCAAATCTGTGTATTTAAACAACTATATCTACACCACAGACGCCTTTACTATTCAATATCGACATGTTAATAAATGTGTGTATGGCGAGAGTAGTTTGAAGACTATCGTATCATAAATCGAAATTCAAATTGTAATTAATCGTCAAATCTAACTAGAGCCGCAAAACGGGGCTGTCGTACCTAAGCTTCTCACTATCAAGTCGTCAGTTATCGAATCTAGCTACTTGTCAACTAAACTCGTCAGTACGAGCGGTGCACTCGCTCAATCGGTACTCGGTACGCAGATAGAGCGAGCGCATTCTAATATGCAAATGTATTTAAATGCTAAGCCCTCTTCATTACGGCGGTATCGATCTTAGATACACAATTTGTAACCCGATAGGTACGTAAGTCTAACGAATCTTATACAAACCTTTCTATTAGTCGAGTTTTGTAAAATAAACTTTATACAAATTTCGATGAAAGGGTAAGATTGTGTTGAAGCGCTTTTCGATTTTTTGCTTTAAAATTAGCTAAATATGTATATTTCTTTATCTGACAATTGGTAATATAAACATAAAAGGCTAACCTAACAAATATTAGAGTACCTACTAACAAGTAAATTGAGACAAGCACCTAACCAATTTAATATATTTTACACTCCAAAATTTTAAGTTTTGTCTATTACTGCTTGATAATTTAACTTAAGTTTAGATTTTAAACACTCCCAATCATCGAACTCTTACGATCTTTCGAAAATAATATAGCAGATAAATTTGAGTGTACTGCATGATGTTGATAGACATACGCATTGTTTAGTGGCGATGGGCTTGCAACGTGGAAAGCTTATCTACTTGAAAATGTAAGCATATAATGTTTGGATGTCCCTCTGACTATTATCTTTAGACATCTTTTAGGCGATGCTCATGATGAAGAGCATCTGAATTGCCTCGAAACGTCAGCAATTCAAGAAAAGACGTGGTAATTAGCCGTATTTATAGTTAAAATGAGTAACAACCACGATAGTTTTAATTATATATTTTTTAAAGTTTTTTATTGGTTTAATTCGTCAAATTTGTTTTTAACTGACAAAAAACGAAGAAGGTTCTCAAGTCGACACGTGTATTTTTTGTTATATTTATGACCACGCATAACTTTTTCCAGAGTAGTCCGATTTTGATAATTCTTTTTTTATTTGAAAGGGAATACCTTGAATTTGGTCCCAATTTTTAACCCTAAGGGTAGGAAAACAAGGGATGATTGTTGGTCACATTTTTTGATTGGTCGGAACATTTTCGTCGGTTTTCTTTTTAGTTTTTTAAACGGAATTGGCGTAATAAAAAGCTCTTTTGTTTTATTTAAAAGTAAGTATGTAATCTACAAGTGTCAATAATACCATAGTTGCGTTTTAACTATGTCAGCGTGTACCGTAAGGCAATCAGTACAAAGTACTGTCTTCGTTCCGTGTTCAAACCATCTCGAAAGCTGAAAAATCTAAGATCCAGTAAACTTGACCACCAGCACTAATCACAGTCGCCATCACAATTAGACAATGTTTTACAAGCGTACGGCATTACTACGCGGTCGTTAGTATTCTAACGAGTTCCAGAGCCAATCAGATTAATCTTAAATATTTATTGCACATAGTCTATTGGCAAGCGAAGCCTGGCTAAATTAGTATGACGATGGCTACACTGATGGTGGAGAAATGGTGGGTCGCAGACGTGGGTGGGCTTCCAGAAGCTGATTAAGACACGATGAATATTAAACTATCGACTTCTATCCGACGTATGGTGCGGTGGATCATTTATTATTAACTGCAGCGTTGTCCTCATGCCATGCTCGAGTCTGCTTCGAATGAATTAATGCTCTAGTTTTGTTATACATACATTCAAAATGATATAAAAGGAATAGGATATGCCATTCTAATCTCCATGCACGGTAGATATCTTCTCAGATCTCCAGGCGCTCCGATCGTCGAAAGTGTAGTATAAAGGGGGTAGTCAGAGGCACATCCAAACATTTGATTACATTTAGAACATGTCTACATTTTGCATTCCATACGTGACAGGTTGGCTAGCATGGACTATATATGAGCGGTGATGGCACCGCTTATACATTTTTCAAATAGAAAAATCTATTAGGTTAAGCCTGAGATTCGAACCCTCGACCTTCGAATTGAAAGTACCGTTATCTATGTACCTATGTATGTCACTAATATAATCTTTAACTGTTTTTATTTATGTATTTTGCAATTGATTGATGATTGTAGAACAAGGAATTACATGTAGTAGGTACCGACTTCTTACAAGATGAATCTTGTGTTGGATAGTACACTCATTATTTGTGAAGTAGCTATATTAATATGGCTAGATAACAATAGCAAAGGATAATTTATCAATACAGGACACTTCCCGTTCAGTATCGCTAATCGATTAGTTACCGGCTAATCCTTAACCTACAGCGAAGTTAAAACGAATAAGAAAAACAACTCCACCTGTCGAATCTGATAAAAGTGTTTTATTTAAATTTCTTTGGTTGGCGATTCAAAAACGAGCATAAAGTTGTATTTGTGTCTTATTAAATGAAATTTATAGTTGGGATATAGTCGCTGATTGACCTCGGTCAATGGAAGGATAACAGGTTTGCATGAATGCTAAAAATGAGTCGTTCTATCAGCCGCATCCCGGGACAACGCGTGCTCAAGTTTTGCATATCGATTTTACATGCTCTTTTTAGATCTGTAGGCAGACGCTCCAGAGCTTTCAGTGCAACAAATCTAAAGATATGTAAATCGGAAACAAATAAAAACATTGCCAACTTTATCGGATGGCTAAGCTCAAAAAATATTTAAAATTGAACGCTTATCGCTGATATGGCTACTTCCATATGATAAGAAACAGAAAATGAAACATGCATTTACTAATCATGTGTGAAACATGGTGTGAGCGTTAAATCGAAATCGTAAAAAGTTAAGTGCAGGTCATTTGTCCCAAAAAATGTACTTAGGCGTGTAGTTATTACCAATAAACAAGTGGATAGGCAATACAACATCTTATAAATAAAATAGCACTTAATTTAACGTTCACAAACAGAATGTTGTGCAAGGTGCGCGTACGCACGTGCCCGTCGCCCGCGGCTCCACAACAATATCTGTTCCGAATTCAAATTCGTGTCATACATCTTTATGCTTAGGTTACGTCGATGCAGTTTTGTGTAAACTGGACTTTAGAGCCCTCGGTTAAGGGTGCTTCGAATAATAATTATAAAGGAAATGGATATTCAAAATAATATCACCTCGGGGTTAACGATTACCGGTGTGCGCATGCGCCACAGATGGCGGGATAAACCGACGTTTGTTTCCGCACTGATATCTGAATTAATGGCGATACGAAATGCTCGAAAGGTGCTCATTACCATGATTTATGCAAGATAATATATTTCTTGTGCCGTCCCTATAGTACTGATTAACGTTCCAAATTAACTAGGGCTTCGGAATATTCATTATTTTTCTGTAAACCCTTATGGTTCATCCATTGTTGAGGGTCCAACACCTGCCAGCTGATTAGACACCATCGTTATTTCTAAGTAAGCCTTCTCCTTGTGACTTAGTAAAGGTTGCGTCCTACTTAAGCATAACTGTGCCTTATACGAACATAGTACTAAAGATACCTCATAAATAAAAACATAACCAATGAATCATGTCTATCACAAGATGTGTAAGTAACCCGGAATATCTAGCAATAAATCAGTTGATATCTTAACAGCAGCCGCGCAACCTTAAAGCATAAAGATCTATTTAAGCAACAATGGGTGTTGCGGATAATTTCCGCGGGAAAGACGCGTACACGCCTGCAAAACACACCGAGCGGACCGAGCGCCGAGCGCCAAGCGCCGTCCATCTCGCGGTCCGCTCGCTCACTGAGTACATTCCCGTGTAAGTTTTTACACCTATTATTTTATGTGTCGGCAAGTAAAGTTCGGTACGTGAGTTATAAACTCGCTCGCGCCTCTCTCGCCCCTACTTTATAGGTATTAACGACTTGTCCGAGAGTTTTCTTATAAATAAATTTGAAGGGTAACAAGGCTCGCTTTTGTCGGATTAGTAGAGTGGATCTTGTTTCACTTTGTTGCGTGGCCTCTATCCTTTTTTAAATGGGAAATTCATGAGCCTGCAGTGCCCTTTGTTTTGATCATTTTCACAAACATAATCGAATAACACCTTTTTTCGCAGGTCAAACATCAACAGAGTCAGAATAATAAGCGGATTGCTTCAATTTAACTAATGTAAAACCTTAAGTAAGGTCTGGTTTTATTCGCGTTAGATCCACAGTAAGTCAAGAACCGAACCCAAAAAATTCAGTAGTAATCTACGTTTTTATGTGAGCTCTACATACATACACGAAATGAGACTCAAATCAGAGCATCACGTGACATTAGGCCATAACGCGTACAGCGGACTATAAAAGCGAGACATATGGAAGTTAAGAGCACTACCTGTAAAATATCAGAGTAATAAAGTAAATGCACTGCTAGAGCCACGACGTGTCTTTTGCTGTTTCTATGTGGACGCAAAAATCGCGACCTCACGTGAGAAAGTAGTCATTTTATTTTACGAAATACTACAGGTAGATATTGTCGAAAAGTTAAGGAGCTTTAGACGAGTGTTCTAAAATAATTAGGCACGATTTAAAAACTTAAAAAAACGACCTTTGACAAATCTGGGTTTATCAGAGTTTCCGAAGATCTTCATCGAATAAGTTTAAAATAGGTAACTACAGGAATAGTCTGGGGCCAGAGAGCGTTGTGTGAAATTTTCATTAATAAGTATTTATTTATTTACTTGAGAACCTACCCCTCTTCTTTTTGTCGGTTATTAAAACAAAATAGAGTATGCTGCCAATAGTAGCATTTAGAAATGTCATAATTAAACAATGGATAGTTATTCTTAGAACACGTGCCGCATATTATTACCAACAAAGTGAATTTATGAGTGCACTCTCAAGTTTCAAATATCCCTAATGGAGCAAGAGTGAGCCGTTTCACATCTTCCCCCACAAACTGCATTATAATGTCTCCGCCGAAAATAACCGCACATAAATATAAAACAATGTGAAACCACTTAAAGCGAATAAAATACACGTCGACTTCAACTCTGTAAAATGAATTTATTAATAACGGAGACAATGAACGTCTGAAACAAACGTTTCACTTTTTGTATTTTTAATTGTGCTCCGGACGACAGCGAAGACGCATTAGAAGAACGAAAATAACCCGAGATCATATTCAAGACGGCATCAGTGTGCTACCAGCAGCCATCCGGCAACCTTCCACCACTCTGTCACGCTCCACTCAGCCCATACTTACTGTAAACATCAAGTTTTCATCTCTTTCTTTATTTCCACAAGCCACGATATACCACTAAACATTCATGTTTATCTCATAAAAGATCTTTGACATTACGAATTAGCTAAAGCTACTTTTGAATGCATTCCTGGGATCCAAAGTTCACCTGTTCAACGGAAGCACCCCACGTGCACCAACAGCCTACCGGCGGTTACTTTCATGTTAACAAACAGTTAAACAGTCATTAATTAAAAATATTTCGTCGCGAGGATAATAATTATTGAATCGTAATTTCGCGATGTGTCTTCTGCAGCATGGAGTGCAGTTCTTAGATCATATCTCGGACGTAATTAAAAATGTTGTCGTGACATTCACAGCCCGTCCCGCCCCCGCAGTCCCGGCTCCTTCAATATTGTTGCCGATTGAATCGCAATTAAATGTAACGAATCAAACTACACTTTATTAAGAGGGACTGATAGCTCAAAATGGAGGGAATATCGCTCGGCGGAATCGAACGTGCTCCCGTCGAAATGCCAACCATTTTATATATTCGCCTTAATTATGTATCTTGTCTTAATTTACGATTGGATCATATGATAATCTGTAACGTAATTTATAACATATGCCTAGGTATTCGAGTCGTGTCCATAACGAGATTTAGGATCGCGCCGATGAGAGCTCAGTGTATCGATTAAAATATATTATCGACATTCAATGGCATTTTGCAATTAAGCGAGCGAGGGACGGGAGAGCGCGGATAGTGGATAGCGGATAGCGGATAGCGGCGAAGAACGAGCAGCGACCGCTCGATGCGCGCGCTCAGATAGCGTCATCGTGTTTAATTTCACGTGTCGGTGGCATGACGGCCGCGACATCTCGATACGACCACTGTCCGCCGATATCCCTTAATGAAAGTAATGGAGGTTTATTAACGACGCTCGACATCGACACTACTCTCGCGAATACCCGTATTGTAGTAATAGATGCAAAGCGATGCGATGGTAGAGCGTACGGGAGAACAAAGAAAGCCACATTTGCTAATTGCGGTTTTGCTCGTGTCGTGCGCACGGAGCGGGAGGCTGGATCGTGAGCACCAGAGATATGACGATAACACATTCATAAATAATTAGAGCGAAATTTTCTCATTTGTAAGACGACAGTCATGATATTTGGTAGCAGACTCTTCTTTTCTCGGAACGCGTTGATCGAGATAAGCATGGTACCGACACGCCTGCTGTCCGGTATTTTGCTACAACCGACGACTGTATTGGAAATAACACTACACACACGCTACTACTTCTTAATTTAAAACATTGCTTTGTGAAAATGGCAATATCAGCTCCTTTAACAAGGTGGAGTTGAAATGATGTCAAGACCGGGAAAAAACCGTATTCGAATTTGACTTTCTATTCAATCTATTGAGACAATGGACAGTAGATAGGCACAAAAAGCAAACGTGAGGTAAAACATTTGTGGGTTCAGTCACGGTTGTCGGAGCCGTGGCAGGGTTCAAATTTCCACTTCCGCTGGCCCGTGGACAATCAATAGGTAACTGCCGCTGACTCTTCATTATAAACCAACAAGAATAATTAAAAATACAATTTACTAGCTGGATAAGTCCAGTCGTAAAGGTCAAGAAGATACAGATTTTAATTATGTGCCTATTAACACATTAACGAAAGTACCAGCTACATGCTTCATTGAACAATAATAAATCACTCGAGATAAAAGATTTAATTGAAATAAAAACATAAAAATTTTGGCTCTGTCATTCCTCAGATTAAATTTGTAAGCGTAGCGAATGCGGCAGTATGGAAGATTAGTCACGGACATCAATCGGATAATATTTCACAAACGTGCTACTTATAGATATCGATTGCTGGCAACGCGAGTAATTCGACAACAAAACAAGTTGTGCAATCGCTTCCCGATTATCGAATAACGTTTCATCTGTTTGTCTTTTTCATTATTCCGCGCAAAAACCAATTTTCGTAACTTCCGCGAACGAAATAATGCTTTTTGTTATAACATAAAAACAAACAATCTCTAGCGCATAAATTAAAATTTCCGCTAGCCAACTGTATTGACTAATCAAGCATAAACATTACCTACCGGGGGAGCGGAATAACAATATTCTATTACAAAGATTCGGTACACTTTTATGGTATTCATATTTTATTTTTATGTTACTAACATGCAGCTTTGAATACGTAAGCACTTTTTCAACTTCTTCTTTCGTTATTATTACGGGGATAGATAAAAATAAAATTGAAGTTATTACAAAGATTACACAGGTACCTAATTTATTAGAATCCTACATGCTTCATATCGGATACCATCAATTACATTAAGTACTCATCATATTCATTTGAAAGTGCTCTCTTCTTGATTAGTGGAATGCTCTTTAACGGCCGAGGTGCCATTAAAATAAATAAAGCACCACCCGAACAAACAATTCAAAGTGTTAAGTGACTGGTGGCTATCAAAAATTACTAGATAAGCCTTGACAATGGTTGGCTGTGACTTATGAAGAGATTATAGGGCGGTACAGACAGCGAAACAAGCGACAATTGAACTTGAAATAATATAGTCAGCAAAAACGTTTGGTTTACTTACCAACATGTTCAATTGTAAATTATAAGAATTGCGCCTGGATTCTACAAAAAAGCTTTTGTAATGTGCAACATATAACTTATCCAATGAAAGGACTTATTATCAGTTTTTTTTTAATAAATTATAAATTCGTAGTTTAAGAATATTATACAAAATATAAAAAAAATAAGTACGTAATCCTCTCCACGCAAGTCTGACTTTTATTTTAAGTTTTAAAACTTAATAGATAACCTAATAGTATAAACATGTAATAAGTATGCATAAACATTTGTTACCATTTTTACATGTCGTTTCAAAAACAAAGTGAATTCTTAAAAAGAAGTAATCCTGAATTCCAAAATCTTTTAAGGTGATTAAAAAATAAAAGTAACTTTACTTTTGGACTTGCACTGGATACAATTTATTGAGACACTCTGCATTTGTCCATACATAAGGTCATTTATTTTTACAAACTTTTATTTACCTTGCACTATTCGTATGTTTGTTTGTGTGTAAGTTGCCGTCAAAACAATTTTACGACCTTTTTTTTGGTAGCGTATTATGCTGAAATTTTGCATACACCTTTAGTTCTGGTGACAAATAATATGGTGATAGCGCGCTGCTATGATTGCCGAAGGAGGATTTTACTTAAGCTTGTCTTGATAAAATATTTTCAACAGAAAACTTATTATGCCACTGAGTATTTTTAGACAATCGGAAAACATGTAAACACGAGTACAAGTTGAACCGAAAACGAACAGAATATGCTATCTTTACTTTACGCGCGGCCTATTACACGGTGATAGTCACAATCAGGTAACAGTCACCTGACATCTTTATGATGTTTGAATGCCATCACTAACGACACCATTTTAGTTACTCGCGATAGGCGCCCACCGTGGCTGGGACAAAACGCTTTGGTGTCATCGGCACCTGTGCGGTCCGACCTCTCAAATGTCTACGAAGTTGCACCTAATGAAATTTTAAAAACCCATTAAAAAAATAAACTTTTGCGAAGACGGCAACATCATTGTTAAAACTTATTTAATTCGATTTATCATTCAAAAATAGCTCCTATATCCTATAGCTCCTAATTCCAAATCTAAATGTATTTGAATTCTTAAATACTTTTTTTACCTACCTTTCTTAAATCCTTATATTATTATACTAGCTTTTACCCGCGACTACGTCCGCTTATATTCAGAAAATCGATTTTTGTCGACTTAATCGTAAAACAATGAAATTCCTAAAAATAAAAAAATTTATGCCTATGTCCATTCCAAGACTTTAAAATATCTCCGTATGAAATTTTATCTAAATCGGCCCAGCGGGTTGGCCGTGATAACGTCACAGACAGACAGACAAACAAAGTTACTTTTGCATTTATAATATTAGTATAGATTATCATCTTCTTTATTTAACAATCATAACGCTCTTATCAACATATGCATGCATCTTTCCCACAATTATACTTCTGATAAATCAATTTGCAACTTATTACGTTAGAAATAGAATACATCATCACATTTTAAATGCCTTGCTTCTTCAATTCTCATGCATTTTTTGCATAATATTAAAGTACCTAAGTCTTGGAAATCAGGCAATTAGCTACGAATAGTTATCACCTATTAATAAAAACCGATTCAAATATCTAAAGCTTGTTTATAATTTATCGTGTTTATCTTTGATAAGCATCACAGTTTCTATGAACTGTTTTAACATAATATTTCTGCCTAATCATGCATATAAATTACTTTATAAATCATATCTTTATGGCCAGTTCAGGTTTCGTAATCGAATCACGAAATAGCAAAGAATATATTTTTTCTAAATTTATACCTTAGGTATTTGTGCTTATTAATATCTGTGGGCTTATTGTCTAATTTCGAACCGATGTTTATTAAAATAGAAGTCAATTGTTATTTGTAGTGCATCATTCTAGTAATCTGGTAAATTTGCTCAAGGCTTTAGAATAAGAAATCAATTATAGTGATTTAAATTTAATGTTCTTTTAATCAGATGATTCCAATTTCATTAACGTTTCTAACATTAACTGAACTCAATATAAGCAGACTTTTGGATCTGTACATAACCAATTTAAGCAACATCAAAGCAGATTAATAGGACTCCTAAAAATAAACGGTGGAAATGAAATCGCTAGATACATCTGAACGTTTTACCGACGAGGTAGTGGCTTATGGGGGTATAAATCTCTAACCTTACTGACCGACTGGCTGTGCCCCCTGCTTGCTACCCTTTGCGTAAAAGTATCAATAACCTAGTAGAGAATCAGTAAATCAACTCCTTGCATTATGTATTTGTAAAGTATAAAAAAAAACATTATTTTTCAAACTATCGTGATTAGTAGACATAACTATAGATTTTGACACGGTTCTTTATCAGTCTTTATCTTTATCGGGTCAGTCTGCCTGCGACCATGGTTATTGTAACATAGTCGATACGTCGGGAAAGTAAATTAAAGGTAATTACGTGATAAAGACCCGTGTCAAAATCTATAGTTAAAAAAGCATTATTAGAAAAGACGCGTGGCTTCTCTCACGTGGTACCCGGTTAAAAAGTATCCTACGTCACAACCCTTGTCACAATCTATCTAAGTATTACCAAATTTAATCGAAATTGGTAAATAACAACTTTCGCATGAATAATCTCGTAAGTGTAATGTGCAATGCACATACGAAATGGTAGATTCAGCGATTACGCTTAGGTACATGACTAATATTAATAAAATAAATATTATAGCCCGAGAAAAAGCTTGCACAGATTCAACAAACATCTTATTAGAGCTTGATTTGTATTAAAATGCGTATGTGTGCGTGCATCGAGCCTGACATGTCGTTTGATACCTACTGGCTCTAAGTTAGAATGTGCGTATACTGTGATACTCGTATATTGCAATGCATCTGATGTTAGAGATACGAAACTAACCACTGGATTGAGCCTTATTCATTACGCTATCTACTGGGTCGTGTTGTGCAATACGGTTGGCAGAAAAAAATACAATTGTCTTTTTGTTTTAATGACTATGGGTTTTCCAGGAAAGCAATAATAAACAAAAAAAAATACAAAAAAACACTGTGTATCTATCTTTTTATCTATCTATTTTATAACAATCCATAGCACCCAGAACCTGGAATTGATATTGAAGTATCATGCATACTTATTGTCACGCGTCGCGGGTATCAAACCCGCTTATCGACAAAAATGTACGTTTACAAAAATGTTTGTATAACCCCACAGGTTCAATTCCCACCCAGGATATGACCATGGTATGAGTACCAGTGCAGAAGGCAGAGCTACCAACTGAGCTGTGAGGCCAGTCAAATATCACTTACTTTGTTTGGATTATAACGAATTAACCTTATATTTCAACTGACCATTAAAATACCCAAAAGCAAAAGACTTGTACCTAATAAATAATTCATCATTTGCTTGATCGATTAGCTAAATATTTCTGTCATGCATAAAAGAGATATGTTTATCAAACTAGTGGAAAATTCCGCGTTTTTGTCTGCGTGAAGTTATTTACCTACTTAGAACATACCTAAATAAATCCCCATTGCACCCCCTTAGGGGTTGAGTTTCGGGGAACTTCCATATTGCACTTCTATACACCAAATGGAACGTACCATCAATTATTTCAAGTTCTTAGGAGCAGTTCTAGGCTATGCGTTGTTTGTATCATCTTTTTCATAAAATACTAATTGATAATGTTATGTTCGGACGTTCCACTGACTATCCCCATTAGAAATCTTCAAGAATTTCAGAGCCTGGAGATTTGAGAGGATGCCTACCGTACAGTCGTGATCCTATTTCTATTTTTTTATAATATTAGTAGAATAGGTATTGATGAATGTTGATCTATCTTATTTATTCGAGCATTATAAAAATCATAATAATTTATGGCCAATAAAATCTAATTATATAAAACTCTTGCGTTACTGACTGACTGACTGATCTATCAACACACAAACTAAACCCTGGCACTAGAAACATGAAATTTAAAGGGTATATTTTGTTTGGTGTGTAGGGGTGCACTAAGAAAGGAATTCCTGAAATTCCACCCCTAAGGGGGTGCAGCGGGGGCTTAAGTCTGTTGAAATAACTTTACGTGAACGAAGTCGCGAAGGTTTCTACTAGTAATACATGTTATTATTGAAACAAAAAGATTTTATTAACAGCTTTAGCTGTTACTAAATACTAAAACCATTAAAATATTATTGATGGTGACCTCGCTGATTGCGCCACTTTTAATAGTCGTTGGATGTATAATAGGGCCATTAAATTCAATAAAGCATTAATAATAACCGGTCAAGTGCGAGAGACACCAAACTAAATGGTTCTTTCATAGAAGCTGGTCTGATCTTGCATGAATAAGTAAGTGTACCAAACTATTTTTTATCTATATGCAAGAACAAAACAATAGCGAAAATTATACAATTGTTAAACACTCAGTACCTAACTTGTTATTGTTATCGAATAACTAACAGAATAATGAAGATATACCTATTAGAAACTCAGTTTTAGCAAAAGCATATTTAGCTAGGAAGAAACATGCGCAGAATATTCATAATTAATATAGGAATAGATCCTTGTTCGAACGTTGGTTAACCGATAATTTACAAAATGTTATGGCATAATAAATCACGCAAACTATGGTAGAAGCACCGTCCAATTGCGTATCTAATAGACTCTTTGAATTAGTCCTGTCTGAAACACCTCATCATTTTTAGGGTTCCGTACCCAAAGGGTAAAAACCTTATTACTAAGACTTCGCTGTCCGTCTGTCTGTCACTGTCCGTATGAAATTTTCACAGATGATGTATTTCTGTTGCCGCTACAAATACTAAAAACAGAATAAAATAAATATTATAGTATGTTTTAAAAATTTTAAAATGTTGTTTTTTAAATAAATGTGAACAAATAATTTATAAATATCTGTAAGAAAATGTAAATGTAACAAATAGTAACCATAAAATGTAACACAAAAAAAAAAAAAAAAAAAAAAAAACAATGTTAATAAATTATAATAGACAACAAATATGCATGTATATATATATATAGACAATTAATTTTAAAATATAAACAAATATGTAATAGATTAGATATAAGTAGAATATAACAAATATTAGGTAACAGTATATTATTATATAAAGTTTAAAATATCTAAATTATATAAATGAGTACTCCAAAAAAGGAGCATTAGACGTAATAAATGTAAAACCAAAATAATAAATAACGCCAAGCAAAAAAGGGTACGGACGAACCCAGTCTGTAGAAATGAATAAGCCGTTCCATAACGGCAAAAAAAAAATTTAAGTAGGGCTCCCATACAACAAACGTGATTTTTTGACGTTTTATAATGGAACCCTTCATGAGCGAGTCTGACTCGCACTTGGCCAGTTTTTATTCTATTGGCGATGTGTTATTTGCTCACCATTATTTATATATTTATTTTATAATTAAGTATTTTAACTTGTATATTTCCAAATAAAACTAACATTCTTTTGACTTTCATTTTTTTAGAATAAGAATATTTCAAAAAATACATACATATAACAATTTCCACCAAAGCTGTTTATTTATTCAGCAATCACTTATATGAAATATCAAAACCGGTTAAATACATGAGAGCAACAAACAGGTAATGTTGGAATTATTGATCACCGTAAGCAAAATGATGGGTGTAGCTTAGCACGTGAGTTTACTAAGAAAATGCCGAGTTAGACCACGGAAATCGCTCAGTGAAACATATACGGGGGATGCGGTATAAAAGTGTGGCACACTTTCCCACAATCCTGCTAGTTTTTAACTAAAACGAAAAGTGTTGGAAATGTTTTGACCAATCAAAAAGCCGTGAAACGAAATTAGTTTTTTAAGTTTTATAAAGGAACCTCCTCCATGAATAAAATTTTAAAGAGACCAATGGAATACCTTGGAATTATTATCTACACAATAGATAAAAATCTAAATTGGATGACCAGGTAAAAAGATAGTTCTAGAAAATTGTCATAACACTTATTTAATGAAACTTTGAGTTGACCCTTAGCGCTGATATGCGCCATGATGTGCTTGTAAAACAAGCCAAAAAATCACGCAATTTGTAATGGCATTTATATTTTCTTGCGGTAGATTTTTTATACATCAAAACAAGCGCACTAGTTGTTTCTCAATTCCTTGTAGTTCGACAGATATGAGCGGGCGGAACGGTCATATTTTATCGGAAGTAACGGCGTCTAACGTACGGCCAATTTCATAATGCTTTGCCCGCCCGCCAGCGAATGTAAGCCACTTATCAATTTGATATCTCGATGTGGTAACATAATGCGCCATGGATGAATCGATGGTGGACTATCCTTGGCTCTCTTGTGCCTTTTGATCTTATTGATTGTATCTGCATAGTTTATCACTACATAGTATAAAGCAAAGTCGCTTCCCGCGTATGTATGTATGTATGTTTGCTTATATCTTTAAAACTACACAACGGATTTTGATGCGGTTTTTTTTAATAAATAGAGTGATTCAAGAGGAAGGTTTATACATATGTATAATACATGCATAATATAGTAATGAAACACTGATAATTTTAGATGTTTCTAATGTGATGTCGTAAATAAACACATTTTTTTGCGCTTACATTGCAAATGCCGGCTGAACCCCACGAGATATATCAAAATAATGTACTACAGTATTGTACACCTTAAAAACGTCTACAATAAAGTCAACGATGGTATTAGAAATGTCTTACGCACAGCGAAGCGGGCACGGGTCAGCTAGTTGAGTAATAAGACCTTTATCTTTATAAATAAACCACGACTAACAGAGAGCTAAATCTTAAATAAATATTCTTTGTTTTTAAATCCTTATCCGTAATAATAGATTTCCGTTATTCATATTTAAATCGATGCCGTGCTAACTTATTTTTTATTAATAAAAAAAATTTGAATCTTTAATCCATTTAAACGTCTTTATCCTTGTTTGACACCAAATCAAAACCTCAGTTTACTTACCAAGACTATTAATAATAAACATTTCATCTGATCCCTCGTAGATTATGATAATACAGACGGACGAAACATACGGCTCACTCTGTCAAATAAGTCATCAGCGCGTCAGTTAACTCAATTACATCGAGATCAACACACAGCTACCGTGCATGATTAACTATCAAACCCCACAAGGAATACCATACCCAACACCTAATACTAATAACTTTCAAAATTGTTCAGCAAAACTCTCCCAGTAATCCTCCTCCATAAATCATTTAATAACACAAATGTAGAGCCACACACTGAGCTGTTCCTTCCGTTGTAGAAGTCATGATGGCATACTTGAAATAAAAAGCAACTCTATACATTACGGGTGAAAGTTGAAAATTCACAGATCGTAAAGTTATATTGGAACTTTGTGAAATGTGACGTCCTAGTAATAAGTAGCTGGAAAGTAACATGTGGCGTAGGAAAATGCACTGAAAATGTGTACGTATGGTATAATAGTTTTTGAGTTCATATTTGAATATTTCGAAACCGTTATCTCACGTTGTACCTAATGGCTTATCCGCAGGTCGAACCGGATGCCACGAACTGCTGTCAACCCTTGACATCTCGGATAAGTTTGACAGATCGAGCATGAAAATGATTTAGAACACGTGTTAAATAGTTCATAACCGATATAACATTGAATAATCTCTCGTTTCGGTAATTTATGGCTAATAGATTCAAATTTATATCAACGTTTACATTTCAAATGACAAATAATATTATATTTCATATGCTGAGAATTAATATTAATATTAATTTAATAGCCTCTAGTATCAACTCGAATTCTATAAAGAAATATTATATGGGGTAGTGTTGTAACTCTATATCGTGCCTACAGAGTCCGTTTATTATGACACATTGACAAAATTGTCGACCCGCTTCAATCACCGCTGAGCAAATATTGACATTTGGAATATTAACATAATAGTCGGGCCGGAAAGTGGTCGTTAAATTTGGACAGAGGTGGGTCATAAAAATAAAATATTAATAATTAGCAGCGGGAGGTTTAATAGTCCATTAGCAGTGTGTTCATTTACACTGTGCCGTGACGTCTTGGTCGCGCGCGCCCATTACCATTCCACTGACACTTTGATGTTTATTATAATCTCCACCGTGATACATTGATGCTGAAATAAATAAAATGTTTATTGTTTAATCGGGACCATAAGATATTTTTTAATGATTCTGTTCGAATATAGTTTTCGTCGCTCGATCCATAATCCACGTTTCCGTTTACAAAACGCTTATCCGTCGACGATCCGCCGTAAATAATCAAAAACACAATAATGTAACGGTCTGATGCAAACTCCTTAAAAACATTAACAAAAAGATTTTCGTAATCATCTAGGTGATCTACTTCCCTAGTCGCAATATTAAATAGCGTAAAAACTATCGTTTAATAATTTAAATTGCCGTTGCTTTCATTCGAGAAGCAGCAGGTGCGCGGAGACCGGCCTCGACCACGATGCCTGATAAGGAAAAACTATTCATTGTGAAAACAAATTATCAAACAAGTACCTAATAAAAATCGAGGAAGCGTCACAGTTGGCTGTATCTACAGATTATCCACAGCTCTATGAACCGATTTCTTTATAGAATCTTACGCGATGACGGAAACGAGTGGTCCTTGATTGTTTGATCAGTTTTCCAATAATTATTCCCTATAAAAACACCGGAAATGGAACGCTTTAATCGATTCCGAACCGCGCCTCGCAGTGACGTTGCGTTTGATTACTGAAATTATATGGCGAGACGAAATGCGTCAACTTTGTTTTGTGTATTGTTGAAAATGGCCTTCGATTTGCGCGAAAAAATAAAAACTAATAGCTACTATTGTTTTAATCTTGTCAAAATTATCGGCCTCTACGAGGAAGTTAATTTACGCTTTCAAGGTGAACTTCTTTTATTAGCTTATCAATACCGTTTTTCAATAAAACATAGTGTAATTGAATTGACATTGTAAAAAGTAGGAACCTACTTACTTATTCAACACAATTTATTTATACGTTATACCTACTTTATTCGAAGTGGCTACTAATTTACTATGCCGTCCATCAGTGGACTCAATATTTGGGTCTCAAAGTAAAAGCCTCATACTTTGCACACAAATAGCATTAGACACGCCACATATGAAGTGTACCCTGTGTTCGCATTAAAGATTTATGTTAGTCGAAAAGATGGGGCCACTCTGCAAAATTTATTTCACATCTCCACTCTACCAATGACAAGAAAACTGTTACGGTTTGCAACGGTCTGAGTGTAACATTAAAAATTCAGGTCGTCTTACCCACTTGTGTGAGGGATCGCCGCATATTCGCCTTTGGACAGCATTTATATTTCCTTTGAATACGGTTATACTTATTTCTTACGGAGGGGTTTCGTGACCCTGTTACGATTTGGTTCAGTAGGTTTCATCGTGATTCTTATTGAAGGGTTTGATTTTGAACCATTAGATAAAATACTATGTTTTCTTCTTTGACAACTTGTTTTTGTTTAATAGACAGTAGTCTGTGCAGTTTTTAACATGGTTTTGCAGCAAACGAAAAAAGATCGGTCATATCTTTATGATGAAAGTGATTGTTCAAAACGTCTGTTATGCAAAGGCGCCTGCATCTTTAAAACCAGTTAGATCTCTGAAGATGTCTAATAGGGCGTCAAAGACACGGCCAAGCATAACATTTGACACATATCATGCACACATATTGCATTGAATTCCACTAATTGGTTTCCATAACAAAATGTCAACTTATTATAAATAATGTGAACTTTTCATCTATAGATATCGGTGATAAATATGATATTTCCGTTTGATGTAGCTATGTACAGTCAAAAACAAAAATTTTACTGCTGAATTTTGTGATCGTTTTAAGTTAATTAGCTGTTTAATTTACGATATAACTTTAGCCCCAGAAAGGTATCCCTTTCCGTGGTCAAGCACACCAAGAAAGATACATTCAAAACTCAGCCCCTTAGGGGTACAGCGGGTATTTGAAGTTCGGAGGAACATAAATCCACGCGAATGAAGTTGCGGGCATCCCACTCCGACTAGTTCCCTGATAACACTTTCACTTACAGAATGTTTTCACGCCATGTGAACTCATCTCAGTTGCATTAGTGCACGACAGTACACGCTGTCAACCACAGTGTCCGGTCACATCGTCACGACCCACTGAGCGACACTCACAATATTTCAATAGGTCGCCGGTGCTTTATTATAATTTATGATTGAAGAACTTGTCATCGTACAGTTGAATGAGTTTTACATTTATTTCAACGTGTTTTTTAAACATTGCTAATGTTACAATCCGAAACAGATTTTTGTGTGTTTGTTTCCATGATATCTTTATTCTGGTCATGTTGTATCATAATTATCCTCAGTCGTACGTCACCCACTACTGAGTAAAGGCTTTTCCTGTCTATGCTATACCTCTGTGTCTACCTCAACAATGTTTGCCTCGCGATTTTTGTTTTCTATACTGATCTTTTGTACCTTCCGACCGACATCGCTGTCTAGTCTTTTGGTAGCTTGGCAAGGTAACGACAGTAAGTAGTCTATTGTAGTAACATCAATTGATAATTTTATAAAAAGAAAATAAATAAGAAACTTACAGGATTTTTTCGTAGTGTCTTTTTGTTTGTTTTCATTTGAAAGTTTTTCTGCTTCTTCAAAGGTGATGACCAATTGATTTCTTATACACTGATAAAAACACACTGTTTTTTAGAACAAAAGATTTTCAGACCATGGTGTAGCGGACCGTGTTTGATTTTTGACAAACATAAAAAATACGAAGTAAAAACGTATTTTGTAAACAAAACAATACATGTTACCAGTAATTTTAAAATGAATAAGGTACACGATATCTTGCGGTATGATTCCTGCCTTGAGTCATTGTTGCTTCACGGGGTTTTTTTTCTTGGCAGTATTTAATTTCCATATAGCCTCATTCAATAGGTATTCAAGGCACAAGCTACTTAATAGGCAACTTAGGTAGCTGTTAAATGCTTAACTTATTAGTTATTCAGAGCCCTAAGGTACCCACGACTTTCGTTTTGATGGCTCGACTCCCGGTTGTACGTCAAAGGTTATTTCTAAAACAAGAACTGTGTGTGGGGCTGGCTATTTTGTAAAAACATGATTGTCATACCTCGACTTTTAATCTGAAGGTCGTGGGTTTGAATCCCAGGGTGCATCAATAGGTTTTTCTGTTCAAATAATTTATATGCGCATCAAAATCACGTGCTCACAACGGTGAAGGAAAACATCATGAGGAAACCAGTTAGTATTCTTATAAACGGCGATGGGCTTGCAACCTGTCACGTATGGAATTCTAACTACTGCAAAATGTGGGCATGTGTAAAATATATATGTTTGGACGTGCCTCTGACTACCCCCACTAGAAATCTTCAAAGGATCTAACCGTCTGGAGATCTGAGAGAATGTCTACCGTACTTGGGGATTATCCTATGTTTTTTTTATTTTTGTGATTGTATGTTATGATTTTGAATGTTAGAGAATACCCAATCTGTACACTTTTCATAGTAACTACTTATTAAAGAATCATTCACTATTCATGCACCTATAACTACGCTTCTGCGTATGTATTGTATTGGAAGCGTAGGTATAGGTGCCTAAACCGCATAAAAAGCGTTGGTATTATGGCATTCAATACCAATAAATATTGCTGTGAATATCATAACGTGATAATCATGCTTTTACAAATAGCCCCACTGAACACGTTCCCAAAACGATGAAGGAAAACTTCATAAGAAAAAGAGTTACTATTGTTAAAGCGGCGATGTACTTGCAACTTGTCACGAATGGAATAACAAGTTTTGTAAAATATGGGCATGTGCCTAATGTGCCTAATATTAGAACGTGCCTACTCTGAACTACTGAACTACATACTCTTCTTAGATATCTTCAGAGATTCGAGTGTCTGAAAACCTTGAGATGATGTCTACGATTATTGAGGATTAAGTACAGTCGATATATATTTTTTTTAATATTAACTGTAAGTACAATTAAATACATAAAGTACTTATTGATAATTTGCCTAAACCTAAAGCTGTTAAGGTTCAATGATCTTAAATAGGTATTATTAAAACGGTTAAGACATTTTTTGCCTCCGGAAATTAACGAGAAATGTAAATGTAACATATCCTGTCGCCATATGTTCGACTCGCAGTTTCCCCGATCCAATGTTTACCTTCGAAACTAAAATTGTGGCGTGCGTAAGGGTTGAGCTTGAGTAGTGGTGTACGAGCTGCGCACGCGTCGATCGCTATATTGACAGATAGAGGAGCGGGTGGCGCACATGCCGCTGACGGCTTCCGTTTCATAAACTTTAATGGCGCGGTTGACCCAGCTTTGTTTGCCTTACACCATCCACAAACGCACTGTTCACGACCATACCGCCCGACTTAATTGCTTATCTCTTAGAAACAAACGTTACGATTATTTGTATTTTACAACAGATATCTTCAAAACTGTAATGCATCGCACAAAATAGGGGGAGTTTAAAAATACTCTACGATTACTTTAAGACGTATCACTTTATTACTTCAACGTTTCCTTAATTAACAGAAAACTTGAGCGCACGCAGCTTCACAAATATCGGGGCGACTTAATCAGAGGATCACATCTCCTAATATACGGGCCGGCGACGAGCGAGATCTGACACAAAATTCCCTAAAAATAATATTTAAAATGGTAATGGGCCCTCGGCTTCATAAATTGCCTCGCCATATGTCCCGCGTTGCACCTACTGTGTACATAAATATGTCAAGTATTGAGAAGAGTGCCGTGTTATTTCACTGACTATGTTTCTTGATCTTTGACAAGACGGATTACGGACGTCTGCTATGAATTTGGGTAAAATATGTATCGCGAATATCTCTACTTTTTAACTGCCTCTCCCAATTACAGAACCATTTCTCAATAAAACGTAGAACCATTTCTCAATAAAACGTAGGTATCCTTCCCATTGAATAGAGCATCGTTTCAAAATTAAATAATTTAAAAGAAATACATATCTACGTGTAGTGTAAGCTTTGCATTGTTTTAACTAATTTTGTCACTGAAAAACTCCATACTTACCTAAGTACTTTAATATTAATTCAACAAAACCATTAGATAAGCCCAATAAATCAGAACACTCAACTAGCTATATCTCAATGTAAACAAATAGGTTCGGTATTTAATTTCACACCTATTCGCAATGATACATTACCTAACATTTAGTAGAGTTCAGCGAACCAAAGGTCGTCAGAGATTGATCTGCGCACGCGCTTAGTACACAGATGGCGCTGCCACTTCACGATTTTCGTAATTGTCTATAAACATTCACAGATTATACAAATGAGTTATGAACATATCCCACCCTAATATTATGCTCAATATTTAATCCTAAGAATAATCTTACCATTCTCTACAATCGAGGCCACGTGTGCGAACTTTAAAAATAGATAATACCTATTTACACAGCGGCCTTACGAAAATAAACGAGTGTCTACGTAAAATTGTAGTTTATGAAATAAATTAAAACAGAAATAGGTTAGTCGATGATATTTTATTTCTGAGCAAAAATCAATCGGCATAATTATACACATATTTTCCTTCCCTTTTATATTTCATGGATACCTATATAGATGTACGTTTGTACTTGAACCTATCGGGTTACCACACAGCTGCCGTGATAATAGCACAAACACTCAGTAATAACAATACATTTTGAAAGCTCTATTAATATCTACAAGGCACTCCTGGGAAACGTTTGGTGCTTTTTGGTCAGCAGTAAGTACCTAATCTTAAAATCCAGCTAAGGAGTCCACGCAGTGCCCCAAACTATGTCCAAAGAAAACAATAAATCGTAATGACGGCGCGCCCCCAGGGCACCCTCGGATGCTCACTATTTTGGACTATAAATAAATGTGGAGATGTATTGATAAATATAAATATTAGGGGCGAAACGAAGAAAAACAATGTTTATGAAACTGGTGTCGTTCGCATCATAACTGTGAGTAACGACTTCCGACGTCTGCAAGCATATGGGACCTACGCGGAATTTTTGTCAATGATAAAAATAGATTAATTAATGTTTCGGAATGGTGACCTTTTTTATCAATTAGAATGCAAAGGAACTACCAAAGTCGTAATAGATGGCGATAGAGAAATAAAGCGTCGGCTGTCAAACAGGTTGGATCATAAATAAATATCGTCGCCATAATAAGATTAACACAGTTGGGCATGTGTTTAGCCGCCGCGGCGCTGCAACCGCGCGACGTGACGTTAGTCACGACGCGCTATACTTAGCCGATTGCATTGTCTTCTGAAATATCTATTAACGATTATTGACAAGGCATCGGCACGCAAATTCTGCCCGCGATAGGTGCGACGAACTGCTATTAATATATTTTATGTGCGATGCAGCACTCACACAGCAGGTATGTAGCCGCGACATTCGCGACTCACGAACCGCGAACAATTCATCTCAACTCAACACACACTTCCATCAAATATTACTCACCAATTCCCAGTATTGTATGGTACAAAATGATGATATCATTTCCGAAAATATTTAACAAGGCAAACCATAGGTTTTGTCCTTTCGTTTTGTGGATTCTTGATGAATTTATGGGGATCACAAAATATTTAAAAACTTACGAAATAGAAGTAGCTACTAACTATACAAAAGCTTTGCTAATTATACCCATCTGAAACTGAAAATAAATTATTTTTTGGTCAATTTGATCACTTAAAAACTGTTATTGAAAAATACTAAATTAAAAATAATACATAATTAATTAAACATTAATAAAACGAAAGTTCAATCGAAACAATTCCATTATTTAAAAACCACAAGTGATTCGGAAATTAAAAAAATTAATACCGAAGTCAATCTTTGTGTCATCCTTCATTAAAACGTGCTGAATAATCTATACATCTATACATCTATACATATCTATACATATAATAAAACTGTAGAAGAGTTCAATTCTGTACATTGAATATAAACTAAAAAAAATACTCCTAGGGGTCTTCATACAAGTAACACAGGCCAAAAAAAAACATTTTGAATTTATTGTCTGTCTGTCTGTCTGTTGTCTGGCTTTCACGTAAAAACTACTGGACGGATTTTGATGAAAGTTTTTTTGTTACATAGCTATTAGTCCTCGGCAACATAATAGGCTATAATTTATTTTGAAGATTGGAATACCAGATGTGAAACTATCTGTCGACCAGCGAAGCGGGCACGGGTCAGCTAGTATAACAATATATTAATTAAATAAGCGTCAAAATTGCAAATTGCGAATTCAAATTGATACAATTCGACAATTGATTACGATATGCACACAGAGTTGCATCTAGAGGTGAAACGGATTGTTTATATCCGCTTGGAACCGAATCGCGAAAAAGCTACCGAATATTTGACCGAATGGTGGAGATAAACTTATTTAATGGTTTTTGTTTTGTTTTCTAGACTTCGTTAGTGTAGTATTCGAAAAAAAAGTCTCCGTTTTAGGGTTCTAAACTCCGTCAGGAACCCTTATGTTTTCGGTTTGTCTGTCCGTCTCCGTCTGTACAGAGTCTGATGTGTTTAAATCGCAGACTATTAGAACAGACTAAAATTTTGCACAGTAGTACCTACCTTACTTAATGAGGACCTGCACAATTTAATTTTGAATAAAAATTCATTCGGTACCTGCGGAAGGGAGGAACATTAGTTTATGCCTTCTGTTGAGTATCGTTTTATAGAGCTTTTAATAATATCAACACTTTTTCGCGTATTCAATAAATAATGTTCGGGGCGCATAGTTTGAAGTTCATATTTTTCATAATTCTGTTTTACGTTCAAATTTTGCAAAAGATTCAGCTAGATGGCTAATGGCATTAACAGCTGAGCGCTTCCGTGCTACGGAAGGCACAGCAAGACGTCGATCGACTATGAAAGTCGTTAAGAACGTCGGTTGCCTTCGGTGGTCTAAAAACTCGATCACGTCGTTCGTATAATTTGGATACATCTCATTATTAAAAGTAAGTCTTTTAATAAGAAAACTTTACGGCCATTTGTAGCGACATATTTATTCGTAGTCCGGCAAACCGAATGCCGAATTTTCCCAGCTCTACTTGTATCGCGCCACAAACACAACGAGCAGTCATTCGGCCCACATCGATTCATATCCAGCGCGAGCCGCTTTTCATTTTGTATGTTAAATTAAATTTCCATGAAACGAGATTGAATTTTTCGCAATCAGCGCTTACAACGCTCATGGCACTTTTTGAGCCGACACACATGTAATTTTTGCAGTCAGATTAATGTGATTAGTAGGTGTACGTACACCTGTGGATAATATTGTAATCAAATGTGGACCAATCAAATACCTAAATAATTATGTGTTTTTAATTGCTGTCAAGCTAATATTTTGATTAAATGGTTTTATTACTATTTGGTATTTGAATATAAAACGAGGTTTAAATTAGAAAATTAGAATCTAGTGCTAATGCGGTCAAATAACAAAGCAAAGTTATCAGAAGTGAAGGCAAACAGCGACCGCGGCGGCACACACGACCGCACCGCGCGGAGGCTGCGAGCTAGCATCGGCTTAGCTAATTTACAATTTAATTATCAGCCGGGATGATGCATCGTTAGTGCGCGCCAAACCGAGTTTATGCAACTAATCAATTGTTTGACGCGGCCGCTGCAATCACGCGCCGCCCGCCGCCGACTGCCCCCCGCTACCGCCCGTCCAACTACCCCACTACATATTAACTTACGAGTATATTTGGATATAAAGTGGCAGGTTACACTGTAAGCAAACTTAATATAATGAATCTCAATCGACACCTCATAAAGTTTCGATAGACGCTCAAGCGATCCAATCGAGAAAACAATGCGGCGAAGTGTCGCGCCCGCGTTGATTAAATATAGCTCAGAATCCATCAAGCGTGCAGGCTGATCGAACCGTTGTTGCTATGGATTTATGCGCTAAATATTCGACAGGTGCCAAGTGTGTCGTTCGCAAAGTTCGATCGCCGATGACTAACAACGTTGCTACGCCCCAAATTTTATTTCAAATGTCAAATAAATTGAGCAACTGATGTACGAACGAGCACCTACACTCCGGAACCTGGCGGCCAAGGCGATCTAATAATATTGTTTTCGGCACTAATATTTAAACAAACGAATTGTCCATTAGTATGACAAGGGCGCGCAGCCAATCATTTTATATTTTGCACATGCAGGCAAATAGGTAATGGCATTGTAATTTTGCTGGCACAAAACCCATTTGATTAGCTTCGTTTATTGAATAACGGTATAGGATCGCCTCCACACGTCATTAGAAAGTCACGCGGAGTTTTCATTAATTTATTAAGGACGGTTAAAATTAACCGCTCACGAATGAGAATCGTGCAACACAATAGTAATGTGAACGTTCACAATTCGCTAATCCCGCGTCGCTACCGTTACATAAGACAGCTGAGTTGAATATAAATGTAAAACACAATAAATTTCATGCCCTGTAGGAAATGAATATTCATCACGAAATCGCCATGCATATTCTCTTTTGCTACGGAATTTTACGTTTCTACCGACGCGGACGGAACGGTAACAATATAAACCTTACTATCTGGGGCCATCAGTTAGAATTCGCATGAAAGGAACGGAATATTACAGCCGGGGTTGGCTCCGTCGAGCGAGTTCTCGTAAATTTCAACATATAGTAAAGTGATTTACGAATAATTGTTGTGCTGGCGTATAACTAGAGAAATCTTTCCGCTGTTTGCCGCCGGTTAATTTATATATGAGGCTTAGGTAATTCGCGGCCCGCGAGTAATTGGTGTACAGAACAATAGCTTTTGTCATACCCTTATCTCGCACGGCACGGATGTCTCTTCCGAGAACAATCTCAACAACTCTCTAGCTCAATAACACTTGCTATTTATTATATTATCTCAACGTTATTTAGTATTAAGTTTATTTCGTAGAATAAAATGATCTCTGTTACGTTACATAAACTTACCTATTAACAATTAACCTCATTTTATATGTGAGCAATACCCATCACATTAAGTTAACAATTTCTATTCTCATCGAAGTAACCTTATGTGCGTACATAACAAAAAAAACAAATGTCTACCAGTGTGCGACGTAAGTCTATCAGTGTGCGACGGCATAAGCCGAGTGGGTAATAAGCACGGGGTCGACATTAGCGTAACACTTAATCGAAACATGTGTTTATCGTAACATGCGAATCGGCCTAAGGCGAATTAGTTCTCGCACAATGCAATTTGAATGCACATTACACAACGGACGAGGTACGAGCGCTTTTTATTGCGGCATCGTGAGATCTTATCTCAGAACTGCCACTTCCAGCAGGCAAATTTGAGATTCTGGTGCGCCTTCGCCGGTTTGCACCCTACGGCCTGCGCCGAAAGCGAATTACGGCTTGCCGGCCCGCGCGCTACGCTGGTGTGGGTATCCACATCCACGCATGCCACGCACGCACTCTTATGCACATTTTTAAAGAATTCAACATAAAATCAGCAATAAAATTGAAAACATTTTGTTACCTTTTAAATAAGTTTCGTCCTTGCGAACAAATGCGTTCTTCGATTTTGATCTTTGTTCGTATGTGAAGAGCGTGCAATTACCTGCGAGGATGCCACCTCTAAAATCATTTCTCGATCGATAAGACGCGTTAATTTTACGAGCCAGTGATAATTTGCTAACTTCCGACAGAACATTCGCCCTATTTGAATCGTTCCGAACACTTGCTACATTAAGTAAATTACAAGCTCGAAAGGAAGACTCTAATTAGATATGCAACTATTAGCTTCTCGGATATACCCACTTATTTGTAAGTACACTCAAAAAGTTCTTGCGTGACGAACTATAGAGCGATAAAGTTAAATGTTATTGTGATATTTGTACCAGCACAGGTCGACTTCACGAAACTGACATTAAGTAAACGGAACAATAAGCAATAATTCCACATACATACTCCCCAATTGCCGATAACGGGAACCCAGTTCTTTCGACCGACGTTCTGGTAAATAATAACCACCGTAATTTTCAGATCAGGCAGTCGTATCAACTCTTAATTAATAGCCCCTGGCTGCGTAAAATAGGTATATATATATAGAGAGATAAAAAAGATGGCATGTGTCTTCCAAATGTTTATTTCACCGCGTATGTAACCGGCACACAATGGGCGATTATTTTTACGCAACGCTTTTTATTAATTACGTAAAGGTAAGATGAGCCTTTGTATTTTAATTTTGACAAATTCTCAGCTTTCCCAGAAGACTGCGGCGGTCGTAGAGATACCAGCATTTTGTCTCGGTAACAAGCAAATCACTTTATTACGTCTTTCTCGCTCACATATTAATGTCTTAATGAATATGTATGTTACACTGAAATGTTTTGTTAACTTTGAAATGGCGTGCTTTTTGTTGTAATTTATAGTAGCATTTCTCTTTTATAGAACATTTCAAACTGAATAATCTTATAAGTCAGTGTGACTAGGTACTTTTCAAATTTATTTGGAGCTCTTTTCACATTAAGATTTTGTGAGTTGTTGGGAATATGAAAAGTCAAACAAATCGTGTCTAATAAGAATTTTGTTTTGCCCTAATTTAAACTTGATTCTCTCAGACATCGCTCCGTAGACGCTGAAGCGAGAGCGGACGCGACTACTGGAGCAGTGCCAACAAGGTGAATGCCACGAACCACACTCCGGGTCGAACAACCCACTTTACCCGACACTAGGAAATATATCCCGCATCGTCATAATGTCCGCTTATCTAGTCATACAGAAAACACGATACAACACCGACGACAGGTGGGAACACGTGTTTAGTATTGAAGCCGAGCTATCGCAGCCAAAGAACGGAGTAAACTACAAGCGCGCTAGCGTTCGACACTATTTCAGGTTTATTTATCGAGGAAAATATGTCAACATGCAAACACCATTTCAGTAAATTCTGAATTCAACGTATTTTTGAATTGAAATCACTATGTTTAATTTTCTAATGAAATTTGACTTTGAACTCATTAAACAAACCGTTTGTTCTTATTGGCACGCGGTGAGTTTTTACAAGGTCTAATGTATATCCAAAACAACGTTGTTCACCGCCATCAAAGAACTGACTTCATTATTACAAGCTTTTATGTATCTTTACCTGTTACCTAGTTGCTAGTTGGGTTAAATCCTGCAACAATTTTTTTAACGAGTTCTCCAACCGATTTAATAATAATAATAATTGTTTATTTGGGAATAGGTTATAACGTTTGGTGGACTTTGGTGACAATTTGATTAGTTTGCAACTTTTCAACGGAACCCAGTGATCATGCATGTCAAGTTCTAATGGCAATGTAATATTTTGGTGACAGCAAGCTATTCTGATAATAGAGCTCTAAGCTAATTTATCCATAAAACTTCTCAACTAAACAACATAGATCTCTAATTTTATAAGAGCTAATCAAATTTACAAAATCTTATTTATTAGCCATGAATGAATTCGCCATAGAATAGGTTTGTTGTAGCATTTTTTATTTGTATTTTTACACATTACAAGGAGGAGATATCAGTTATTTGTTGTGCCAAATAACAATCTTATTATATGAACATCCACAAGGACCTGAGTGCCCAGATAACTAATGATGACTTGGTACCATGTTAATTTGAAATGCATTTTTTTTTTTTAAGCGGATTATAAATAATCCCATTGAAATGAAACTAGTAAATCTATGAAAAGCTCAATAACAAAATTGAACAAGGTAGAAAGAATGTTAGCAGTACATTTTTGGAAGCTTGCCGGCCACGGAGCAATGAGTGCCTACCTACCTGTGTAGCCAGGATCAGCGCCGACCGCATATTGGCGCTGAATTTTCCACTTTATAGGGGACACGCGCTGAATTGTCCTCGCCTCAGTTGGTTGATTGTTCAACTATTTGTATTTTAATTACAAGTAGAAAGTTATGCTATTATCTTACTTTATAGATATTGTGATTTTATATTTAGAACGTTAAAATTTATAGTGTGCAACTGATTCGTTTTTTCGAAGGCAAGAACGCGGTAAGATTTACGTAATTGTACCTACTTGTACTTGTGCTAAGTTATTTATACTGGTAATTGGATAAATGTTGTTTGTGACATTATAATACATGGGTAATTAGTTTCAGATAAGTAACATGGATATTATACATATACAGCCACGACGTTCCCATTCAAGCAGTTTCAAACATTGAAATCTAACAGGAAAATTGTTTGATCGTGAGAATCCAATAAACAATCCGTTAACATTTACAGCTTATTAGTAGTCAAACTAAGTAATACATACAGTAGCAAACAGAAATGAGTACATTATGTACATATATATTAATGCAAATGTCATATCTACCCTGGTATTCGCGACGTGTAGGTATCCAGCTGAAATGCAAATTGATATAATGCAGGAAACGTCTGAGTGGGCCTCATAGCGGGCCCGGGAGCCTATACCGCATGAGTAGCATAAGTTCGTTTACATACGACAGTCACTCGTACCTATTTGCATCCCAAATGTTCGGTTCGGCCGCCAGTTCGGCCGACTTATCTCTCTACCAGGCAAAATATTACAGTTTGTGCATCGCCACTCGCAATGTGCATAACTGAATGTCAATAAAGGAATAAAAAAGCCCACCGGAGGCGTTCCCGCTCAATCGAGGCGGATGTGCTTTAAGCCAATAGGCGAGCGGAGCCCAGCATATTCATAACGATATTACCGCCGACGGAGTTGCGGCGTCATCATAATTCATATATAATAACCCTTCCGACGCCGGCGCGACGCGCTACGCCGCCCTGCGTCTCGTTCTCTCCCGAATTACGTCTCAGGAGAAACAGAGATGCTATAGCCCCACTCCAAATATCATAATTCATAATTTTATTTTTTACGACCAGCGTTAAATCTTATTACATGAAAATTTTCTGTTTCGCTCTGGCTTGGCTCGTAGCACGTAGCGTGAAAGAGGACGTATAAACTGAATATTAAAATATGAATTCGAATGATGCAGTTAGCCAGAATATGAAAAAAAGAACATGTTGGGCATGTAAAGACAATGACAGCTATTTGTAATTGGAATATGACGAGATGCGTGCGCGTGCGCTCGGCGCGTCTCATTCGTCAGTTTATAAATAGAGCTCGGCGTCTGCGCCGTGACGACTCGCGCCATTAATTTATATGAAATAACTGTCGGCAGACGGAAAAATAAGTTCGATTGAGAGTGGCCTTCTTCGAGATAATATTTATGTTTTACGGAGTAGCAGACAAGTCCGTGCCGTGTTGATGTACGCATGTCAGAAACCAACAAAACTCAAAAAAAATGTATACATTACAGTCGTTCCAACTCCCACTTACTACACCAATTAAATAAACCATCTATCCATTTCCTTTCATTTATAGTAGACATTGAAGGATCATACTTACGTTACTTTCTAAACAACAGTTTTCATTTCAATGAACATTGATGATGAGAGCGCTGCGCTGGTTGTGTGCATTTTAACAACATTATGATATTCAAATAAATGGTTTTTATTGAAAAAAATATTAAAACGATGATTTTTAAACAACACAGAATAGAGTATTTATCTATCTCTTAGGTTAAGCAAAGGATTTGTTAGAGGCGATATTTATTTATTAATTATTCATATTTAAATAGACAAAACGGGAAATATTCAGTTGTAGTCAATAAAGTCTAGAGGTATAACGCATCACAACTGTCATTAATCAAAACGGACCTTAAACAATGAATTGTGATAACTATAGATTTTAAACAAGTTTGTTTTCTATGCAAAGTTATTGATTGCAAAAATTGAAAAAGACCAAAACCGGGGTATGCACCACAACCGGGACCCTATATTAATTTACTTTTGCTTATTTTTTATGTTTTATCAAGACTTTGCCGTTTTCCATTGTTATAAAGTCACTGTTAGTACCATTTGGTAGAGCAACGTAAAATATTGGCCATTAACGCTTCACGAAGGGAAATCACATTAGACGTTTCGTTGCTCGTTACACTTTATAACCATCAGCAAATCCACTTTCACAGATCTTTTCAAATTCAATAAAGATCCTAAAATACTGATTTCAGACGATATAATCTTCACAAAGTACGCAAAGACAGCGCAGATATAAATTCGTTAGCGCGTTTGTAATCGTCAAGAATATTCCAACCAATAACTTACATCAGTAAATTTTAAAGTTGACATAAGAAAGAGCATCGTATAAGCCATAATTCAGGTCGATTTTAATGAGTCATTACACAGAAGTGCGGAATATTCAGTTAAATTATGGAGATACTAACGTTTTGACATTTCTTTTTATTTTACGCCTAATTTTATGACATGCCTCGTGCTTTTAGAACAGCGAATTGTTTATGTTTTCAGAATTTATACATAGGGATTTTACTAGATTTCAGTTTCATTATATTTTGATAGAGTTTTTAGTTCGTTTGTATTTTATTTACTTTAAACTAAATCAAGATACACATAGGTTTATTTCGTTCATTAAATACATCAACTTATAAGCATGCAACTGCATAGCATGATTAAATAAATTGCTAGTAACTTAATTTTATTTTAACGTTATAAATTCAGTGATATTTAACGAGAATGTCTATAAATTAATTTCAATTAAAATAAATTCCAACACTAATCTACTAAAGATAACCAATATTATCCTAATGGATTTCAGAATTACTCGTAGTGAACCCGTATTGAAATCCGAAGATATTTAAACACATCACCCTCGCCTGCGCCCGCCGTATGAAATAAGTACAAATATTCTCACGTAAACGAGTACCTCGAAAGCGTTCATTTACATTTGTGAATGTAATAAATGGGGCATCTTCCAAACATAAAGGTAAACTCACGAAAATATTCTATTTTTGAAATAGCACCAACTCTATGATTAGAAACAGAAGAAACGTGGTGTATCAACATTTTTCGAGATATAAAGAGATGTTTAAAGTGCATTTCTATACCAAACTAAAAGTCAACACAAAATTAAATATATCCACCATCATGGGGTTATGTACGATTGTACAAAGCATATAAAGTACATTAAAAGGGTTGGCACACCTGCGTATTATTATATTCATTCTCATACCCATCCACAGATTTACGACCAGGTATGAACCAACAAATAAGATCTTTCAGAAAGCGCCTCCAAAATATAATAAGAGCACAAAAAGCTCAGCAGGAGACGTCAATGTCGTCCGAGCACCATTGGCTGCTCAGACAAAGAAATATTACCGCAACTTTATTTGTATTTCTTCATACCAAGTCATTATTGTATCGAGCTTTTTAAACTGGAATCGGTAAACGACTATCAATGTGTGGGTAATTGTGGTAGGTGATTGAAATTAAAACAACGGCCATGTCCGTTTTAACCCCAAGCAATGATATAAACGAACGGAGCCGGAGACATCATAAAACTGTGTCAATAAAAAATCTTCAGAGAGCGCATCTCGAAGGGACTTAATACAAATATCATGATACTAATTATACGTTAGTTTATTTAGATTATACTTATCTAGTTTATAACATATTTTAGTGCACCATAAACAAACATAGCAAGATTTTACTGCGCTGCCGGTCCCGTCGCACATTCGAACCATTGTGCCTCTTATAATTTTTATTAGGGGCAATCCGTCCGCCTTGATTTACTCCTTCCCGAACTGACGGATCTTCCATTTAATTTACGGTTTTACCCCAGAGTTCGGGGCGTTATAAAATGTTAAAAAACGAGCAAAAATGACATACATCAACAATATATTTTAATATTTATTATTTTGTATTTAAGATAAATATTGAAATTACATTGCAACGAAGATTACATTTTCCAGATCATGTTTCCCACATTATTGATCATTATTGATCAAAACAAAATGATCTGTAGGTACTACGAGTATCAATAACTTCATTTGGTAAATATTCTGTAATGTATAAGCATTAGATGTTTTTTTATTTCTGTAAGTAAAGTTCGGTAGTTGAATATTGTTAAAAAGAAGTCAATTAGGTACATCTTAGTTTTTTTTTTCAAAATAACTGTAACTAAATTTATTGAAAATCTAATCTATAGTTATACCTAAGTAGAATGGAAAGTTCAATGCCCTATACAATCGATTCGTTGCATTTTATTTAGAACAAACGAAGTTAATCATTGGTTACAAGCAACTAACATTCAACCCACGGTTTTACATTGTATGATTTATTTAAAAAACAATCGTAACAATTTATTGTTTATATTTTTACAGCAAATATTCATACGATCATCCCACTCTCAATCCTGTCGTATCCGACAAGCATTTGGCAGCCGTTCAGAAATTGTTATTACAGTAATGACTCTTCTACATCTCATAAGTAATAATGTCTCTGAGGACGTCTACGCATTCTCCCCCTACGAAACATAACTCCTTCAAATGATTTCACTTGATCAAACGCATCAATAGATACTTTACTGTGAATAAAAAATAACAAAAAGTACCAATAGGGCAATGCTTCCCACGAGCTTCTTTGAAATCCTATAAAAATAATGCATTAAGTAGGTAGTTTTAATTATTCGTACCTACTAACATCATGAGCTAGACAACACTAACATGTTTGGTGTGTCTCATTTGCAAGTAACAGGATGCATATTATAGACCCACGAAGGCAATAAGATAAAAAGACGCTCAATAAGGCGCGATCAGAAGCAAAAATGAAATAAATTGCCGGTGAATAAGAGGGCTGTGTGCAATTGAGTCGAACACGCTTGCTCATTAGACGGGAAGGGACACTACCGAACCGCCGCGGTAGCGAATACCAAATAAATTAAAATGCAATAAATTAAGTACCAATTTTAAATAAAACAATGTCTTTTAACATTGTTCTTCTTTTAAAGGAAAATAAAAGTGACCAGTTCTCGGAAACATTCACATGTTTTAAACCATGCTAGCAACAATGACTGGCATCACAGACTGCCGAAAAGTTGTAAAATTGCCATCAATTTTGTCCAATGTCCATACATTTGCATAACAAAGATGGTGATTTAGAATGACAGAGCGGATGGTACCGCGCAAGACGTCACTTTCTCTTATTTAGACAAAACTGTTTGTGGTATTATTCAAATGTATTTAGCTGGTGTGTCGATATTTTTAAACTACTTATATGTATCCCTATAGTTTAAAACCGCAGGCTTCGAGGGAACAATGCAAATGACTGCAAGAGCCACAGAAGCGTGTCGTGACGAGACAGAAACTTATTTCACTCGGATATGGATTCTAAAAAGGAATGCAAAAAAAGGCAAGTCTCAGTTTGTGTAATGCGGAAAATTAAACAAATTTTTGGTTTTACTAAATGACTAGAAAAGGAAGTTGTTGGAGAGGCGCTGACTTTATAAGATTTTGTGACACGCTATTTTTATTATTTATGTTATTTAATAATATCTTCACCTTATCATTACAATGATCACCAATGGAATGTTTATTAATTTATTAAAATGGACTGCCTTATATCTAAACATGATAAGGATATTTAAAAAAATATATATAAAAGCCAATTACAGGCAATCACAACATTGACAAAATTTTCTTAATTAATTTTTAGTTAGTTATTTATTTATCCAATGTTCCACGGTAACCGTAAAATCACAAGTTAAATCAATCAACGAACTGAAACAACTACTCATAATTGTAAATTATGATTGGTTTTGGCATTTGAATTTGATTCAGTCAATGCAATAACACCTACAGAATTATTATGAAAATAAACAAACTTACAGCCCAAATAACGTCTCCACAGTTTTCGTCGGCTTACAAGTAACGAGGGGTGTACTAGTAGTCTACTCGTGCCTAAGTCACACATCTCCACGCACCATTTGCATGCACCCGGGCGCATCCCGGCGCATCGCGTCACATAGCGTGGCTACCGTACTACAGAAATAGTATAATGTCATATCGAATGTCTGCTGACGCGTGCCGTGCGTGAAACATGTGTCAGCTGCCAATCGCAGTAACGCGACTCAAACAGAGTGTAAAGAACAGCTCCCGAAAAGTGAGAACTCAGGTAGGAAAAGATAGAGGCCCTACCAATGAACGAAGTGAAGAAGGCAGTACCTACAAGCATTATGACAATGTAGGTTACAAGGGAGACCACAAATAGCCTAACGCTAAAATAAAACATAATTTTCTATATTCTGTGCCTAACAGAGAACTTCAATGTTGCAATTATGTTGCAACCACTGATACTATTGAATGATACTCACGACACAGGGAATCTTACCCTCGTATTCAAGAACGAAACTATGAGAACACGCACCCACAGTGGACGAAATCTTTTTTCATAAACATCACTTTACGTGTTGAGTGGCACTATGGCGCACGCTACCGTGTGCCTTTAGAGCTCAACTTTGGCTAGAGGCACACGACAATGTGTCTCTAGTTACACTATGCAGTGTCGCACAACACATAAAGTGATTTTTATGAAAAAAGATTTCGTCCACTGTGTTTGCGTGTTCTCATAGTGTCGTTCTTGAATACGAGGGTTAGTGTGGAGTCAGTACTGTATGTGTTTGTTGGGTGTTATTATAAATGTGGTAGTTTGTTTGTGGTTAAACCACGCCGTATGTGTTAAATAGATTAGGATGAAACTTGGAATACACACCGTTCATAACCTGGAATAGCATAGCACACCTTGACTACTGTTTATAGTATATGCTAGACGAGCCAAGCCGCAGTCGTAGTATGACATAAAGCTATTAATATTAAATTTCAGTGCTATTAATGTGCACGAGATTGCTAATAAATTACCTAGACCAAAAAACACACGTATAACTCGTATTTTTTATACTAATGCTTTGTTTTCTATTTTTCATAATCATCTCCGTTTCAAATAAATTTTGAGAGGAATTTGCGCAATATTAACGTTACTTGGCTACCTGCTATACAAACAACATCAATCCTAAACGTAATGGAGCTGATAATAAAATAGTTAAATAGATACGTTTTCCACGGAAGTGTAATAAAGACGACCTTACAAAGTGTTAAATTTTATTCACATTTAAACAATAGCACAAATGCTTATGACCACTAGTCGAGTCATAAATTTTGGGAACGTGAATTTTTTTGTCTTTGAATTTGGAATATATTCGAGTTTTTTTTCTAAGACATGACTAATTGGCGCTGCTACAGAGCGAAGCGGCAGGGTGCACGACATTTTTGTTTTGTCGGGTTTCGCAAATATAATAAAAAGTTTATTACCCCGTTTTCAAAGGGTTTGTCTCAAGCTACCCTCAAAGGGTAGCAGTAAACCTCGCCCTACACCATCATAAGTCAAAACGGATCGATTGTTCGGTTGCATATCTTCATAAATCAGTTTTAAGACTGAGTGAATGGTGGTCGTTGTTACTCAATACAGGGTCATTATACAAATATAGATTTTTGGCATTTGTGCACGTACCACAGTGGGAGGTTTCAAAATTTCTTTGCAAAATAACGGACTATTGATATAGCTTTTCTTAGAAAAGAAAGCTAAAATAAATATTTGGGATGGTGACATCTGCCGTTATTATTTTGTCACCTGTTTATGACTGTTCGCTCTGGGTGCTTCCTCGTTTAACCCAAGATGTTTCTACTTGCTTCTTAGCATTGTTTCTGCTGAACAGTTGCATATTAGGTTATAGATAATGACTTATCTGCACCAGTTAATAATATTGCAATGAAAAAAAAAACGGATTGTTTGTAATAGATAAATTAAAAAACAACAGGACCAATTTTAAAAATTCTTTCGCGTATCAAAAGCTTTATTACCAGCGAGAAACATAGGTCATATTTTATTTAATATTGTAACCCAAGGTATGAAATATTTGCCTATAATCTTCATTAGTACACCCGACTTTAACCCTCGTATTCAAGAACGACACTATGAGAACACGCACCCACAGTGGACGAAATCTTTTTTCATAAACATCACTTTATGTGTTGAGCGGCACTATGGCACACGCTACCGTGTGCCTTTAGAGCTCAACTTTGGCTAGAGGCACACGACAATGTGCCTCTAGTCACACTATGCAGTGTCGCACAACACAGAGTGATTTTTATGAAAAAAGATTTCGTCCGTTTATGTGTTGATGCGTGGGTGTTTATAAATACGTGGAGCATCAATACTTCATGGTCTTATTAGTGTTGAGCTTTGTATCCAAAATGACATAATTGTATCTGTTGATGGAAGAATGATGGAGCGGGTCAGAAGCGAGGTCAGCGGCGCCATGCGTCATCGCTAACGACGACAAATGACGTGACGCGAGTGACGTGACTTGACGCTGACGTTAGATCATGAAGCGGCTCCAATAATTCACTTTGGAAGTTTTGGAGGTTAAATATGTTATTCTTACGCAGGAAAAAAAACCCACGAAAAGGAAAACCATAATATACCAACAAAAAATATGTTAGAACAATGCTTGATTGACGTTTCAAACGTAGGTACTTTATTCTATATTCAGCTTGAATTTATCGATGACGGAGTATAAATGAATGCATTTTTTAGAAGGAAAGGACTTGTTTTTTTACCGCAACAGAAGGAAGGTGTCATTCATCGCCACTATCCGTCACGTTATTCGTTTCCTGTTCTGTTGGAGTAAATAAATTAACTTTTTAAACAGTGTTGATTTTAACATTAACATCTTTAAAACTAATTCTAACTCTAAAAGTAATATTATTGCGAAATTAGGCAATTCAATTTCGTTTTAATTAGATAAATAGCTGTATACTAATAAAATAAAATAGCACAAACGATGTTTTATTTGAATGAAAAGTCGTAGCAAAGCAAAAATGTGTATTGAGCAAGATCAGTGGTTAGACAAGTTTCCCACAGAGATTTACCAGGGAGACCGCGCGCCGGCTGCACGCGACTCAAAAATAGCACAGTGGTCGAAAAATAAAAATTTCCCCAAAATAGACGGAAATGTACTCGTACAAAAATGTAAGCCAAAGAGAGAGGGGCGAACGTGATGGCGTCCCGTAATGTGCGCCCCTAATTAAAACGTTAAAAACCGACCGCTTCTGAAAAACGTCAATTTTGAAGAGAAATGTGCCGTCCAAAGGATCCCTTTTCATACCTTTGTTTTGTTTATTTATATCATTTTAAACACTCTTTGGATACAATTCGTTGGGTAATTTAAATTATGTGTGTGATTATGCATTAGGTAGGTACATTTGGGTACCTAAAAGTCGTGACTCTACATTTTAAAACATCTAGGTCAGGTAAAAGCATCTAAATTGTACCTTACATACTTGAAACCGGGTAGTAGGAGAATCATCTATTTGCCAATCTATGCTTTGACAGACCCGTAAATTGGGAATTTAGTCAAAGCGTTTGAAACACGGACAGGCAGCGAATGGATAAATCTAGCCGTTAAAGCGATATGCAGATCTGCATCGACATTCATTACCTAATTAAAATCGCAATCCCCTTCCGCTCGCTACATTTCTCCAACGCGCTGCCAATAAATTTCATCCGCCAGTCGCCCCATAACGATAACCAGTTCCTCGGGAACTATCGTTCAATCTGCCGTCGATGCCGTATGTTGATCCGGTCGTGTACCCGCCGCTCTTCGCAGACGCGAATGTCGATACCTATGTATTATTTAGTACCAGCACTAGTGCTGTGCCCAGTGCCTGTCTCTGTGCCTGCGCTGCGCCCTGTCTGTGTACCGTACTGACGCGGACGGCCCGCACACTAGCAGTCTAGCAGACGCGAATGTCTCGCGCTTCGTCAGCCCGCAGATAACAAGCTCACATATTCAAGAATAAAAGAATTACCCACGACTTCTTTCCGCATCTTCCACCTCCCCTTTCATCGTAATGCTCTCATTCACACTCTACGCCAGATGTCGATCTATCCGTTCCTTTCTAAGGACCGAATGAAAATGATATTATGGCCAACCAACAGGAATACGACTATCGACTTTAATTTATTCTGTAGAAGAAATATTTCATTTAGCGGCGGGAGCCGCTCATGAAACCCTTTACCTCCTCGGAAGGTCGGTTCAAGCGGTTTCAAAATGATCATTCTAGTCGAAGATGTAACGACCGGTTTTAATTCTTACATACATGATATGAGGGACCATTTCATCACTGACCCGTTTTGGAACAAAAATTCGTTATAGAATTAACAGGTTCGGGTCCAACCCTCGGCGCAGCATCTTTATGGGCGACATGTTTGATTCGAAAACTTGTTATGCTTCGTCCTAAATAAATTATAACGAGAAATTGTAATCATTAAATGGATATATTTGTGTAGTGTGTGGAGCCGGAGCCGGAGCGATGGCGGCGGGGCCGCGGCCGCTGCTGCGCCCTATCTGCCTACACGAATGCGCGCTCCCCGGACGATAGCTCGCACAAATCTTTGCGGCCTTCAATGCTGCTTCATTTTATATTTACGTCATTCTTACTCTTTGTCAACTTGACATTTGGAAAATTTATGTTTCACTATTTTGTGTTAAATCTTTCATGCTTATTTGTATGATTTTACCATCGCTGATTACTTATGTACATATATATATATATATATATATATATATATATATATATAAATACTGATAGGCAGGTAGTATTACTCGAATGAATTTTGTGGAAACGATGCCTTAAAAATTGAGTAGGTGGATAAACAGCCATTAAAATCTCAATTAATCTACAAAATAAAATATCTACATGAAACTACTTCATTAATTAAGATGGAAATTGTTTATTGGCGTAGGCGGCCAATCCAGTTCCGAACACAGAATTAAGTACAAGCGATTGTAAAATAATTGTCTACCTGTTCTAGAATTATGTCCACCTTGTATGCTAATTTAAGATAAATAACAACTCATTTAAGTAATTATAATCATCGTAAAATTGCACCTTTTAAAGGCCTGCCTGAGTGCTTGAAAAACTGAAGCGTCGAGTTTCATGACCTTTAATTTCTTAAAGCCACATAGAGACAGAGAACAATTACATGAACACTAATATTATTCTTCATATTTTACCTACTTACTTTTAGTCCCCAAAAGGTTATATTGACAAGTATACATAATATTCAATTATTTATATCGTTATCCAATCGTGATTAATAAAAAGTAAACCCAACGATGTGTTGAATACAGAAAAAACAACGCAAGATGCGTTGAAATAAAATTTTATATAGTGGTCGTTAACATGGACCCAATCCGATATTAAATGGACAGCGGTGAAAGAGGAAAAAATTAAAGACAAACATAAATATCAAAGGGAAAAGTTTGATTCAACTCTTGGAGGCGACATGGAAACTTTGACGATCGGAATGAAATTCGATATTTTTGAGTGGTTCCCATTGTTGCCTGGGTTGTGGAAGAACATAGAACCATCGGTTTTATTGCCTATTTTATGAATGGGTTGAAAATACACTTGTTAGATTCGTAAAGGGAATTTAATTGATTCCGTAAATTAAAGGTTCTATAATACCTTTCCCGTCACTCGGTACGACCACTTCATTGATTTGTGGAGTCACCAGTTGTAGAGTCAGAGGAAACAATACAAGATTTTGCGCGAAAAATACCACTATTTACACATAAGTAAACAACATACATACTTATTGCAATACCTAATTATTCTAAAAAACTCTACAGAATACACTAAAGCGCTGTCATTTTGTATTAAAATATCATCACTAAATTTTTTTCAAAAAGCTAAGCTTGAAGTTAAACTGCTATACAGATAGGCATTAGTATCTTACCTTCTTCTTCTCATCGATTTCACACATGTTTCATTAAAAATATATATTATTTAACTTCACTAGGATAACGAAAAATACTTTTTTAACCTAAATTATCTTATTAGATCTATGGACGTGTTAAGACGAAGGTTCACTATAACCGGCTTTGGAGATGAATAAATTAGGAGTTAAGTTATGAGCGGTCGGATCTAACAACATGAATGAAACTGCATCCCCCGCCCCCCGCCCGCTACGGCCGCGTGTGGCCCTGGCCACGGTCGCCACAGGTGTGGAGTAAGGTAGGCTATCTCAAATTAAATTAATTACAAAACAACGCATATTATTCACGCCACCCACACAATTTTCCTGAAAATGGTTGCGTAAACAAATTTAGGAACCTGGGCAAAACTTTATCAAAAGTATTCTACAAACCAATAGCGATAAGATTTTGGCATTTGTTTTAAGATATCTCATCTATACCTTTGCGCAGGGGCATCAAAATTAGACTGGGCAGTTAAGATAAAATAATACATAGATAGAGGTTTATGCAATTTTTTTTGAGCAACTGGCTGTTCCATTTTTCATAAGTGGGAATACCGAGTGTCGATTATTAAAATGAAACTTATACATATTGTTATACACTGGCAAAAAAAACTACATTTCGAGTAGGTCATTTATTCTATTTGCGAATAACAATAATTTTAGAGACATAAGTGCCTAGCAAGCGCATCAGGGATTCGCTGATATGGGCTGGGCTCTGCTCTCTCTGAGCCCTGCTTCAGCCCCTGTTTAAAGGTGAGATGACATGTTATCTACATCGGTAATCTGAGCTCAAAATATTACGATTCAAAACTTGGTCAAGACCTTGCGTCGGCCGCGTCGAAAGCCCGGCCCATCTCAAATAAAGTAAGTAACACTGGGTACCATTAACGACGAAGTGGTCATTTATAACACCAGCCATCGAATACTTTACTTTTGTCTGACCATAAGTAATAAAAAAATGTCAATTAAATTGGACTCGAAAATTAATGCACGGACCCTTTTTGTGCTCGCTTGTAATAGGAGTAATAATTTTATTTTTTCTGCACAGAAAAGCTGCGATGAGCTTTTAAATGTATTACAGTATGAGCCATACACTCATTGTTTTAAAGTTCCCAAGATAGTGAACGTGCCTATACGGGTATATTATTTACTTTGCTTGATATTGTGAGGAATCAGTAAAGTTAACGACACATTCATAAAAACCGTCTCTAGTTTATGTCAGCGGGCTGCCTGTTTAAATGCCTGTCTATTTTGACTGTGCTTACATTAAGAGATAACGACACTTGATTAAAACAACCAGTTGCTTTCTCTTCGACTCATGTGATCATAAAATTTTAATAAACATTTTATTCTATTTTCGTATGGTCGCATGCGACATCGACAAACGAGTTCTCAGATTGTCTGGATATTGCCCTATTCTGGAGACAAAACGCAGGCGGTATATTAAGTGGTGTGTAAAAATTCCGCTCCTCGTTATGTGTCGCGATTTAATTGAGATCTTATATTAATTAGGGTGCGAAGTGAGGCGCGGACGCGAATGTGCCCGCCTCACGCAGCCTCTGCACGCAACAATGCCTCGCCAACGCATACACACATTACCTTTTTTCTTGAAGGTAAAAATAAAGCCATTAACATTGTAACAAGTACCTACTAGAGTAGAACGTCTACCTATAACAAATATACCTAATATATTTGAGACGTATGAAGTTTTTTAAATTGAATTTTTCATTACATATTTCAAAAAGAAAGAAATAATGTTCGATTGTATACTTAACAGCTGTGTATGTCCATGACAGGCTACGAGTGCGACTGATGGTTTTATCTATACTAATATTATAAAGAGGAATGATTTGATTGTTTGTTTGTTTGTTTGTATCGAATAGTCTCCGAAACTACTGGACCGATTAGAAAAAATATTTTACCATTAGAATCCTACATTATCTCTGATGAACATAGGCTATAAAATATTTTCAAAAACGTTAGGGATCCGTATGAAAACTTCGATAAGTAACCCGATGTGTGAAAAAAAATCCAATAAAAATCCTTATAACGCGTTTGCTGCGGAAATTATTGACAATAGAGCAAAGTAATTCACTACAGTTTTATAGAAAACATCAATATCTTAAAAAAGTATGTAATACCATATGTCTAACTATTAGGGATCCGTATGAAAACTTCGATAATGAAACCCAAGGTATAAAAAAATTACCCATAAAATCATTATTACACCCGTGCGACCGACGCGCCGGGGCGAACTGCTAGTATCGTTTAAACACAAATAAATGGTTGCAACGTACGTTATCCGGTCGTAGAGAATGAAAAGTTTTATGACATTAAATTATGAGAAATGTGGAAAATATTATATTTATAAACGTACAGAGGTACCCCTTCAGCAGGTGAGATGTCAATCAAAATGCTGACCTTTCTGTGATAAAAATAAATTCATTTATTTATATTTAAAAACACACATCCCCATTCAATGGAAATTTAATATCCCAAATTAGCCCACGCTTTCTGTTTTCAGACATTTTCATATTTGTTTTATCGTCTAATTATAGGTACTTACATAATTATTAATATGGATGTTGGATCGCACTCTTACGAATACATAGTTTTAAAAGTCAAACAAGGCAGGATACAGCAATTGTGATGTGAATCTAACCTCAAAGTAAGGTGAGGAAAACAAATTAACGACTGAGAATACCCGGGTTAATCCACAAAGCCGCATACTTCGTGTCTGTTATAAGAACAAGCACCAAAATAAAGTGATAAAATGCCAACATAAAAAACTTTAGTTTTGCGTGATTTACTGACAAATAAACGAACAAACACGGCAAGTTTCGCATTTATAATTGCACTATAGGGATGAGGAGTGAATCCATCGGAGCTCGCGTGCGCGATGTCGTGATATCGGCCTCGTCACGCGTGTTCATAGTTATAACAACTTGTAAGAAGTCAAACTAACAAGCAGACGTAGTGTAGCGATAGTGCAGAAGGGTTGGGTGATCTTCGAGAAACTTCATCATCTACTCGTAGCTTTCAATGCAGTATCTTCCAAATCAGAGAATAAAAAATACTAACGAGCAGAGATGTGTGACTATTAGAACTGATATTTTTGCGAATATTAATTAGCGAGAGGATATACCCTGCGCTGAAGACGCACTAATTGGACTTCACCACAACTATGTCGGTGTATTTCAGGTGTATTGAAGTCACAGTAAAATCAATCACATAATTTAAACTTTGAAGATGAATAGTAGAAAGAACCATCATACTTGAACTATCAAGTCAAAAAGCACCTTAATAATTAACTTCCAGTGCGCTGGCAAGGAACACCTACCCACTCGTTCAAAGTGATCATTATCTACAATGTATTATAAATTATTGACTATTATTCTCTTGTCTCTTTATAAAATGTCTCAATATCGTAATTTTTATAACAGAAATAGCCCAGTCATCAAAGTTTATTTCATACTTACTATGAAATAAACAACCTTAAAAGACATAAACTTGCTAATATCATAATAAAATTGAAAAACTAGTTATAAATTTAACGAAAAATATGACTATTATCTATATTTAAGTTGCGTTCTATATCTACTGTTGTATTTATTGTATTGGTATTGTATTTAATTTAAAAAAAAATAGATTTACGTACTTTCCTTTAAAATATAAATAATCGTACCTAAAACCCTTAATTAATTAAAATGGCTCTCCGATCATAAAGGAACGCGCATTGTGTATATTTACTTTTGAAATCTTTATGTGGGACGCTAACAAAAAATATGTCACCATTGTCCTGTGAGCTAATGCTTCATAATTGTCGTTCAATTTCCTTTCCATTGAGCCTGAGAGCTCTTCAGTAATAATTTCTCTTGTCATATTAAGTACAAGTACCTGCTTAAAATGAACTGGGCACACGGGTTGTATTGTGGACTAGTGGAAACACTCGCGACTTTGTTCACGTAAAGTTATTTTCAAACAGACCTCAAGACCCGCTGCACTCTTAAGGGATTGAATTTCAATAATTCCTTTTAGTGATTTTCGGGACCCTATTACTAAGACTTCGCTGTCCGTCTGTCTGTTACAGGATCTGTATCTCATGAACCATGATAGCTAGACAGTTGTAATTTGCACAGATTATGTATTTCTGTTGCCGCTATAATAACAAATATTAAAAACAGAATAAAATAAATATTTAAGTGGGGCTCCCGTACAACAAACGTGATTTTTTTGCCGTGTTGTATAGATAATATATATGTTGTATAGATAGTACGGAACCCTTCGTGCGCGAGTCCGACTCGCACTTGGCCGGGTTTTTTCTTACACCCTCCAAATTTCAAGTTCTAAGACCAGTGGTTTAGGCTGTGCTTTGATAGATCATTCAGTTAGTAACGCAAGAGTTTTATATTATTTATTTATTTGGATTTGAACTTTGCATTGGATAGTATAAGGAGTGATCATCTCAATCATCGTCTACAATCCGACTTCACAGCTAGGCGTAGGCCTTTTGTTTATGTAATCCGTCACGATCCTGCAATGATGATAAGCTACATAATATTATCATCGTAAGTTTCGGTACTGCGTCCGTTCTAAAAGTAATATTTATGTGTTGGATGGCATGTCATTATTTTAACGAAAGTCATTTTATAGTAAAGATCTTTGCAATAAAAATATAGGTAAACGTAATAAACATAATTTATACGTACTCACGATGTGGAATAACTTTGTTTTATAAGGTAAGAAATACTGTATTTTGTTAAAATTCTCGCTTAGTGTGCTCCGATTCATTTAGCGACACGAACCTCGGAAAGGAATCACAAACAAAAGGAATAATGTCCCTTAAATAATATAATATTACGTGTCACGAAACCAAAGCTTTATGAAATCGGATATTTTTGTCATATCTTGTTTTATTGCGCCTCAATAGAGAATTACTGCCATCGGGGCTCTGTGATGCTATTCAATTTGGAAAATGTATGCGAGTGGACTCGGAAGATGTTCTCTCTCATACTCGTAAGGAAATGTGCTTTTGACATGACATATTGCAGGTTTAACATTTATTTTTGAATTAGCTTCTGCCCGCGGCTTTGCCTGGATAAAATGTTGCCTATTGCACTATCTTACCCATGAACTATCTCTATGCAATCTTGTTAATCCATTACTCCGTTGCAGCTTGAAAGAAAGACAAACCAACAAACGTAAAAACACATTTTTACATGACTTACTTCTGCTATTTTATTACCTAGGTACTTGTTTCGTTACGCCTCTAAAAAACACAATATTTTGTAACAACTTTCCTTATTTGGCAGAAAAATTAAAAAGGCCAGGTAAGTATCGCCCCATCAGAACACAGAAACATTAATCCAATAGTCTCATACAAAATCACTGCGCGTGACAATTTCAAATTTTGCACAAATCTAGTCGTATTTAAAGTATTGTATTACTCGATGTATTAAATAGCCGGTTGACAATGTCGTGCGGATATTAACCCACAAAAAATGTCCTCGAATGTCCCGAGGATTTTCCGCTTCACGCAGACGTGCACTCTCTACGCGCGGAGCCGGCAGTTGACAAAATATTGCATTGTTCCTATTATCCAAGCAGTATTTATTTAAAAACGTTATTTAGGTGGATGATTTTAATCCCATACCACTGATGGACCTATTGTATTCTTTTAATATAGTTAAATTTGAAAACGATGAAAGAACGTCTTTTAAAGCTACATTGATGACACCGCTACTAAACCGTGCCGACAAAATTTAGTAGATAAACAAGTTTGGTGGACAATAATAATTTCGAATGATATCGTGAAATACGTGAAAGCTATTTATTACCCTTATTGCTTTGTTCACTTTGTTATAGTCATCAAGCTATCACAGATATCGGGTGACCATAAATTTAAATTCACTCTGTGACTTCTAATAAAGGTAATGAAAGCAATCATTGGCGTCCAAACCAATAAAATAATAGAAATAAATTTGATATGACCGACATATGGTGGCTCTAATGCGCGGCGAACCCCGTTATTGCTGTCAAACATGCGACAAATAGCTCAGGCACTGGAATCCATTTCATTTTATCCAAAAGTTGATTACACAGTATTGGTCCGGCGGACGACAATGAAAACAGTCTACAACGACCAATATGTTCACACCCCTTTCTGTTTCTGATTCAGTGCGATGACCGAAATGTAAATTCCAGTTTATTATTATTCCATTACCGGCCGCTATATTTAAAAAAAAATGTCAGCAGATGACGAGTGGGGAATGCGCGTAATCTGCGAAACGGGGAGGTCGTGACCCGAGAATATTCAATGTGTTTATATAAAATAATTTTCGTGTTCGACAAGTCGCAACACAATGCCGTATATTTTTTGCTCTGTCGATAAATTGGTGGGATTATCATTTAATGGAGGGCTCATGTTTGCTGGGCTTGTCCCGATTGCCTATGACTGTCATGATTTTATTAACTATATCGGTGTTCCGATGTGGGTTCGCAAATTTCACTTTGACTGAGTGAGGCATACATATTTTATACGGTTAATTGTGAAAGGTAATGTGCCAATTTAAGTTTAGATTGGTCGAGTTCAGTTATTAGTTCGATGTAGGAGTTAGATAGACAGAATTATAAAATATTCATCAGCGTATAGAGGCTTTCTGTTTTACGGCATATGAGTTTAATTTTAATTGACAATCAACCATTAATTATAAATTAGTTTTTCAATTCGGGGAAATAAGGAGGAGAAATTCGTAACGATTGCTACTCATTCAATGAGTATGATATATTTCGCATAAAATTTTAGAACCCTACGAGTAAGTTTTATGTAAAAACCGTTAAAAATCACCGCTTATCTTGCGGTAAACGTAATGGGACGCATCAGCCGAAACTGTCACATTTCATTGTTGTGCTTCGCAAATTTTAGCGTATTTATGATAAAAGAACCTAATCCCTTTTATATTATTGCAAATAAATCCCTTATTAGCGTCGCTACTTTTTTCTATGATAAAATTTGCTTTTATTAGTTTGTATGCGGGTCGCATCGGAAGTATGAGATGTTATCTCGGTCTCCCCGTGTTTACACTAAATATTGTGCGACACAATGAAATTACATGACATCTGTACTACAAATAACGGGAATATCTTTATTCATACCGCGACGAGGACGAGCAAACATGCTCCCCTCGCGTTTGCATTGTCACAGCCGCGACCGTCTGCTCAGTATCACTCAAACTTATAACAACTTTGATATATAAATCTCTAGCTTTTGCCAGTGGATTTGCTCGCGTTGTACCTAGATAAAAAGAAGTTTATATGCTATTCCAGTACATAATCTATGTATATTCCAAGTTTGATCTAAATCCGTTTGGTAATTTGAGCGTGATTGAGCCTCAAATCCAAACATACAAATATCCATATATAATTTAAGTTATTTATCGTACATTCAAGATATAAAGCACAATCATTTTAGAGTAATTACTTCATCACTGTCAACGCATTTTAGGACAACGCGTTTGTGTAGAACTACCTACTTGCCTAAGACTTATGAACGCAAGTTTAGAGCTGCTAGCCGATTACGGAAGCCTACCTACTTGGTATGCCTAAGCGACTTTATGTATAACGCAAGGTAATTAGAAATGAAAACTTGGCAAACAAAGCTTCGTCAAAACGTGCCAAGAAGAAATTGACGTTCTTGCACGAACACAACTTGCTTTACATTAAACATAAAGTAGATATGGGGTTTCAAGACAATCTGTATTATACAGGCTTTCTCAAAAAGGGTGATCTACCTTTGGGCATCCGCTTGCTTTGCTACAATCTGTAGAACAGGATACAGTGAAAACTGACAACCGTATGACACCTTCACACTATTACTAGTTACAGAGCTAATCATGTGTGCAGATCAAGATCAAAATAAATTATCCGTCCGTTTTTTTAAGGTTCCGTAGGGTAAAAACGCTATTACTAAGACTCCGCTGTCCCTCTTTCTGTCTGTCTGTCACAAGGCTCATGAACCGTGATAGCTAGACAGTTGAAATTTTCAGAGATGATTATATTTCTGTTGCCGATAACAACAAATACTAAAACGGAATAAAATAATTAATTTTCTCCCATATCACAATCGTGATTTTTTGCCATTTTTCATAGATAATGGTCCCTACCATCACTACATAGTATAAAGCAAAGTCGCTTTCCGCTTCCCGCGTCTGTATGTATGTATGTATGTATGTTTGCTTATATCTTTAAAACTACACAACGGATTTTGATGCGGTTTTTTTTAATAGATAGAGTGATTCAGGAGGAAGGTTTATATGTATAATAACATGCTACCCGTGCGAAGCCGGGGCGGGTCGCTAGTTATCTATAAAAACACTTCGTGCTCGAGTCCTAATCGCACTTGGCTGGTTTTTAAAGTTTTTAAAACGAATTGACTTATTATTATTATTTTGCAAGTCTAGATAATAATATTTTTTCATACATCGTTTTACCCCTTTTAAACCTCTTAAGACGATAATTTTCAAAATACCTTTCTTAGTACACTCCTACACACTTAGAATACACCCTCCAAATGCCAACGTTCATAGGACCAGCTGCTTAGGCTCTGCGTTGCTTAACAGTTAGTCAGGTACCTTCTGTTTTATGATATAAATATATTGATATGGATTAAAGCTAGATATAAATTTAACAGCAGTAACTATCTTGATTTGTCATTGATTGTTTTTATTTATATTAATTCCTTAAATATTCGTCTAAAAGTATAATATTATGCTCATACGTGGGTATACTTTACAATAAGCTTTAGTAGAGCAGATATTACTTTATTGCAGGAGGGAAAAGAAACAATTTACAATAAATAACTTTAATATTAGAGTTACTCCCCGAATGTTATCAATAGACGGGAGCCCTGTGCGCCTCTGGCGGTTTCAGAGGTCGTAAACATTTTAGCAATTTCAAAACTTATTTGCAGTCGATTTAATAAATACCTACAATTAAATACCGTTATAAAAGTAATGAACGTGATTATACGTGAATTATTATTATCACCCTATTATTATAAAGATACTGATGATGAAGATACTGGTACCTGGATAAAGAGTAGCCACTGTGTTATTCTGATATATAAGCTATATTACTGTATAGTTTCATTTTAATCTGTTCAGTAGTTTTTGCGTGAAAGAGCAACAAACACTCACACACACACCCACTCATTTACTTACTCACAAACTTTCGCCTTTATAATTATACCTAATATTAGTAGGATATTATGTTGTTCATAGGCTCGAAAGTGACATAAGCTACAATTTATCCAACTAACACATGTGTGAAGCCGCGAATAGAGCTAGTACCTAAATAATAAATGCAAAAGGTTGACCATCTCTGGATTCTTGCAAGAACATACAGTCGTACAGTAGCATATTTGCAAAGAAACCACTATTAGTTTACTTTGCTACTGTTATTGTCTGATCCTCTCAAGGTAAGGATGACATAAAGTTTTAAAAAAACCGACCAAGTGCGAGTCGGACTCGCGAACGAAGGATTCCGTACCATTTTCTATAAAAATAACGGCAAAAACGTTTTTTGTATGGGAGCTCCACTTAAATATTTATTTTATTATGTTTTTAGTATATTAATTTGTTGTTATAGTGGCAATAGAAATACATCATCTGTGAAAATTTCAACAGTGTAGCTATCACAGTTCATAAGATACAGCCCTGTGGCAGACAGACGGACAGACGGACAGTGAAGTCTTAGTAATAGGGTCCCGTTTTTACCCTTTGGGTACGGAACCCTAAAAAAGACTTATACATGTAGATACTAGTATGATCATATTTCCGACGTTTAGCACTACAGTGATTTAAGGGCTTCTTGTACAAATAATTTTTTTTAATGGAATATTTTCTTATCTATCACATTTTAAGGTTTTAGCTCGATATATATTTATTTTCTAAAATAATGCATTTCTGAGTTTGTTTTAAGTTTTCTTTAAAATAACTTTACGCAAACGAAGTTGGCATTCATCGGGCGTTCCAATCATTCATAAATGATTGAACTCCTGTCTGCTGATGGGGGAGGTTAGCTGCGATAACTGTAACTTCTATAGAAAAAATAATACCAGGTGATTGAGATCACCCATATTAGAGCATTGCAAAGAATTATTGCCATTATAAAAGCCTTCAACGGAATGTCCGAGTACAATTAAGATATAAATCATCGAAAGGATCCTATTGTGTTTGGAGGACGTTATGACCACGGGTCGAATCACTCTTTGCCCCGGACATTAGAAACGGTCACCAATTTATCATTAGAGCAATTTTTGCAATAATTGTTTGCTTTTGTTAAAATGGCAGAAGTATGCTCTACCTCTACGTGCACTCGTTTGACTTATCATTTGAGTGATAATCTTATATGTAATTAGGATAGGATAAATTAAATCGTATAGAAGAAATGTCAAACTAAAATCAGTAAATTGATGCTACTTAAAATCACAATCCCATTTAGTAACGAAATTATAAATTTTACGTTTATTTGAACTTTAACGTAAACATAATCGTAATAAATTAAATTTTAGTTTTAGGTTGTGTTAATCAGTTAAACTACACTTATTTATATGCAAAAAAAGAACAAAGATAAATTAACACGAATTGTAAGAAAGTTTTAACTTTCTTAATCAATGTATTGTCTATATATAACGTTTAAGTTGAGTCTGTCCTTGGAAAACTAACAATTAGAACAACACTAGAGTGAGTATTGATTTTTATAGGGCTTTTGCATTTGTAGTCGTATGTTTAATTAGTAAAAGAAATGTTTTTTATTGCATTCAAACATAGGATTACATAATGTATATACTAACTGGTTTCTTCACGATGTTTTCCTTCACCATTTAGAGCAAAATACACAAAAACACACAAGAAAATCAAAAAGGAGTTGCTACACGTTGTAACGTAAGTGGAGCCACTTACCGTGCCATATCCGATGGTCAGCGGTCCACCCACGCAGACAAAAGACGCGTGGGTGCAAAGATTACTCTCATTCAATTGAACGGCATTGTGCGACGCATGCCACTTCCAGCCACCGCTTAATTACCGCGCAGCTGTTGACCCGCGTCCATCTGGATCGTCAACACCTACACTGGATGTACAGGGTGCTCGGCGCTCCTTCCAGGACCTAGGCAAAATGAGCTTTCAGACCTTGCTCGCCAGTTTGGACTCTATGCGTTCAAAGGAAGTGTACGATCAGATCAGATTTATCTGGAAGACTTGACTTGACTGGAAAAGAGTGAAAATGATGCTAACCAAAACAGGTCAAATAAGCTTTTATGAACTTTTGTAATATAACCTACTAGTGGAAACCCTCGTGACTTCGTTTACGTGTAGTTTTTTTTCAAACAGACTTTAACGCTCACTGAACCGGTTTAGGCTGTGCGGTAATAGATCAGTTAGTCAGTAGGTATCGCAAGATTTTTATAAATTTAGATTACGAGTATATTATGACAACAGAAAATGAACTCAAATATTGTCTCTCAATCACCAGATCCACCCACAGCACCATAAAGTTATAAGTTGAGATCTCACTGCACTGTGTAGTACTAGTGCTTAACTTATCTATATAGGTACTTCGCACGATAAGGCAAGCTGTTTTTTTTGTGGCTAAATGCGCCTTAGCATTATGATAGAAGTCCTTTCCAATGTTCTCTGTAAAGGTGTAAAAAAAATCTACCACCTGCCTCTGTAAAAATCTATCACCGTAAAAACACTTTGAGGTTTTCAAATTACAACCCGGAATATAAAAACCATGCCGAAACTTAAAAAATACTACCCGTAATAAATAACCATGTTATGAAAAGAGTGAGCATATTTTTTTGATAGTGGCTATAGAATTTTTGTAATGAAGAATCACAACTTCTGGTTATAGGAATCACGTCCAACTACTACTTTTATTCTAACTTCAAAACCATGACTAACTATATTTCAATTCACTTTTTCGAAGGGTCTTGTTACACCTTTTTCACAGTTTTTACGTCCACTCAAGACTGTTGTTACAATAATGGTGGTAAACTGAGTGAAAAAAGAGCGCTTTCACAGAGGAGCGGTAATTCAACTTGTGTCTCTATTGTAACTGAAACAATTGCACAACCTCTTTGGATTCTGTTAACCGCAAAGGCCAAGGTATCGCTATACTTGCTACTAAAACCAAACCTAACGCTTTTCTCGATTAGTGTACCTAGTCAAGTTGGGTATAAGTACATTTGATTTAAAAAGATCACCATGTGTACGTCTATGGACATACCGTATTTGGTTGATCTGTGTTATATAAAGGTGAGTGTTCAATGACAATGGAACATCGGTTTTGAGTGGCCAGACGTCCGGCAAATCTCATTTGTGGATTTATCATTAACTGTATTTCATCCACCCTCGTCCACCTTACCCCTATTACGGGGTATAAATTCTATTTCCGTCTACAATGGACTTTGGGTGTTTATTCTGCGTAATTTTATTTGGCTAAATAATATTGATAGTGTTTGGAAACTGACCTTGGATGCACAGCAAATATACAAAGACTGTAGGTGGAATTCGCACTGAACTCTAGAAAATACTTTGAAACCATTTACCAGTCATCTTTAGATCTGACAAATTAGGTTAAGTTTTAGATAATTCTGATTTTGTAATGTTAAACCATCTTTAATCATTATCACAGGCACGGTTAAACATTACCTACATTACATTAAACTGTGGACAAGAGTGATACCTACCCACCTAGGTTTATTCCAATTATTCTAGATCTAGGCAGTCAGTGACTACACACACACACTCCAAACATATAAGTAAAAACAATCACTAACAAGGCAAACCAATCTTCGAGTGAAGTCGTAAAAGTGGAAAAAATATTGGCTATATCAGTATTGCATTCATCAGAACAATGAGGCGTGCCCTAATCGCGCGCCTTATCGACACTAGCTTTTGTCTTAATTCGATGACGTGTAATTTACGAGCGTGCGCCCTCCGCACTTGCCATAAATTGTGATTTTACTGTGACTCGGCTCATGTCTCCTCTGTCAAAATTCACATAAATAATGAAGAGTCGAGACCGATCTTATCTTCCACCCGCGACGACTCTACGACGTGGTTATAAACAAAAGGCGCGCTCTAATGACTGAATGAGCCATCGTAAACCCTTAATATTTACGCAGGAATCTTTCAGTTCGCCTTTTGAAATGTTTTATAACTCGGTCGGGAGATCACCCCGATCCCCAGGCGCCTACGCCAGCCGCGTCGCTATATCTGATTTATTCATACCACCCGAAACACATGATCGGTTTTTCGGTTGTATTCAGTTTTTTCCGACGTTAGCAATAGACGGCTTTTATCGCTTTGCGGAGCTAAAACATTTTATGTCGGTTTTCATACGAAGCGTTTACAGTCTAAATCTGATGAGGTTGAAAACACGATCGACAGTCGCAAACATTATAGCATTCCAACTGCTGACAATGACATAAAAGTGCAGATATCGGGTTGCAATTAAAACTATCGAAGCACGCTTGTTAACGGGAGCTCAGTGTGTAGGAGGACGAAAACAGCAGATGTGACGACCCTTACTAACCTCTCACCCCATACTTACTCGCAATTAGCCACCTACTGATGTCGTCCGGCAATGTTGTCTTACTATAATTCCATCTGCATTCTCGTTAAACACTAAATTTCGTTACAGGAACCAATAAGTTAAAATGACGCCATTTGGGGGGTCTATATTAGGATCCAAGCCCGTCTGACTCAAGCCCGGATAGGTAACCGATAAGAATTCAATATTTATTGTCACCCGACGTCCGTCATTAAGATAGTGTCAAAACTAACTGGCACGCACACTGGCATCACTTACCTCGCCGAAGGGAGCACTCATAATTATTACTAATGCCTTAAATATGTCAAAACAGGAATCCAGGTAAAAAGGCGTAATTTACGCGCGGTCGATAGAGATTTGGCAGTTGGCGCCGCAGCGCTGGCCAGCCCGACTTACATCGCGAGGAGGCGCCGTGTTTTTGTCAACCATTGTCTTTTAATATAAATTTTAAATAGGAAGTGTCTTTTTTTATTGAGATCTAGTTTACGACGCTGACAATGAAGGCATAAATCTAACAACTGCGTCCTATACCCGCCGATGATCGATCGATAAACATTATTTATGCACTTCCGTTGAATGTAGGTACAACTTGATTGGGTATCTTCGTTTCACCAAAACGAATTCTTAGAAAACATTTACAAAACGAGGTTTCAAATAAATAAAGAACAGAATGCATGACGTCTTGAATAAGAATTTTTATAAATTACTAATGTCCTACATGTATAGTAAGCTATCTGATTTTACTATATTCCTAATGTAGGTAAGTATAGTAAGTTGATACTTTATTGGATTCCTTTACCTACCCACTTCTAGAATATTTTAAAATTGGTTTGCCGAGTCTGAAAACCGAGAATTTGCAGGATTCCCGTAGCGTAAGTACATAAGTGGCAGATGACCACAAAGTATGCGAGCAGTGAACCTGTCTGTATGATCGCCATAATTACGTGAAATGTAAATAAAGAGAACAATGTCATCCGTAGCCAGCGAGCCAATCAACGTGCCTCCGGGAAAAGGCTGATTAACGACAATAACTCCACGACAACACCATCTTGACCACGTTTATTTTTATTTTAGTCCCTTTTCAGTCGATCTCTAATGAATACGGTTTATCTTTAAGTTATATAAAAAATAAATAGCTTTTAACTGAAGAATCACGCCTTAAAAAAGAAACGCTTATTAAAATTTATTTCTTTCTCTCCTCGCGGCGCTGTCGTGTACTCAGTCTCGAATAAAATTAAAAAGTCAAGAATTCTTATTTATTTTAATACAATAAACCGCAATCGCTGAATAAAGATAAATAAAAAGCAATAAAAAATAAAATCGCATTAGCAATAAACAAAATACTTCAGCGGATGTGGGCAGAGCGGAGAGCACGCACTCGGAAATGCGTGGAGTGGAGTCGCTACCTCTAATGCTGAATCGAAAGCGAAACCTTTTCTTAATTTGCGTAATAAAAGACATTGTTATATTTGTGGGTAAACCTCAAATTGTACTGCTTTTCAAAACAAACAATAGGTTTTTTTTATGGAAAGGTAAAAGCCCTTTCACACTAGGTCGATGTTTCGTATATAAGGCCGTATAGAAGACCCTAGTTTAAAGAAGAAACCAACTAGCGCTGCAATCTTAATGCATCTTCGTACTTGACACATAGTACATAAATATTTAGTTCCTCACTCATCCCACGTTACAACAAAAGTAAAGACTAGTCTAGATTTATAATTGAAATATTTAGGTGTTGGTTGACCTCATTTTCAAAAATACTATGAGATATCAATAAAACTTTCAAGCCCTAACTAATCCAAAGAGACTCCACCGGCCACTGTTAGCCGATTGTCACGAGTGCTACCCTCGTCGGCGTTTTCTTAATTGTGCCGAAATATTTATTTGATTGCGAACCAGCAGAGAACCGTGCAACCGAAATGGTCATCGGCATCTGAAGCCACAATGGCCATCGCTATGCAGCCCTCCGAACGAAACACTAAGCAAATTATCTCATAAAATCTATTTTTATAGACAGCCTATAAAATCCGATGACCTGTGCAACTCAGTACTGCTGTCTAGGATAAGATCTAATCGTCGTTTACGTACATTGTCAATTATGTTTCAATACTTTTTAATCGGATCTATTCGTAGCTTCGAAGCTTATCTCTAGAAGCTGTAAAGACACACGATAGTAGAAAAAAATTCAATAGAACCACTTATTTACGAAGTAATTATGCAAGTTTACTCAAATTCAAAGATAAACGAGATCTTTGGTCGTGTTTGATAGCTGCTCCCGCTAAAGAGTTCAATGTTCTGAATTTGTCCAACCGTGACATACCTGAAAGACGCAATCAATTTAGGACAATCAGCTGAGCGCGTATTGAAGGCATTCCTTCCTTCAAATCGAACGTGTCCAATGCGAGTCCTGTCCGTCAGCCAATTGCGGTATCTACGATCTAAATGGGCCACGGAATCGATACTCCGTACATTAGTAACTACGTAGCAGAGTAACCAGCCACGCATCGTGCGATCACTCGCCGCGAACGAGAGATGAAATAAAGTATGAAACTGGCCGCGCGTACCTTACGCAGTGAACAACCGTAGCCGTAAGGACCCCGACCAACAATCGAGATCTGAAGCGGCGATAATGTTGTCAACTAGCGCAGCCTGTCCTCGCCGTTCCCATGATTTGCGATCCCGTTCTAATCGTTATAATTACGTCCTATCCATCAAACAGACGTATGATAAACATGCGACTCCAGAAACCCAAGAAAAGTTAAAACGCTATAAATCTCCCGGCACCGACGGCGACGGCGACTCGTGGAAACTCATACATCCAGGTTTGAGAAATAGCAGAGATCATTTTTTGCACATGCGAAGTGTTTATGAACGCTCCGTTATAAATTCTCTTTGATCTCATCTTACATGTCACATTGGCGTTTTCGTCGGCGGAACGGCAGATGCCGCTCGTACATATTATCATTGGTCTAATTTCTGTTCAGAATTATGTGGTAAAACATAACATTCGTCAACGGTCCTAACAAAGCTGACTAATTATCGTGGCGCGGCATGTCGTAAAACAGTGCATATTGACGGAATATAGAGAGGCCGGCACACAGTGCTTAATGACATTAATCACATTGATTTATTGTGGTTCCGAGTTATTACAGGCCGGGCGATGTGTGGTGTGTGCGTGCATGCTAACGTATCCGCGTACATGAAGACCTGTGTTGGTGAGCGTGTGCTTCTTGTGTAAATGTTATATCCTAACCATACAGGTTGAAGCAGACTAAGCCACACCTGAGTTCTAAAAAAACTAATTCACTTACCTGACAAAGGTTAGTTAAGCCATAAATAACTCATAAAAATATTCAAATATTGTAATACCAACTAAGTATTTCACCCAAGTAGAAAGAAAATGAGATATCTCGTAGAGTGCCTTAGCGTAGAGCCTAGTATATTTTTAATATTATCTTTTTTAGTAGTCTTGTTTATCAGGATTTTCACCAGCTGCTAAGCTTAAGCTGCTAAATTAAAATTAGCTTTCCAAATCTCAAACGTGAAATGAATCGTGTAGTCTTACCTAGAGTACCCCGACTAGCATAAGCTAGTTCACGGACGCGTGTGCATGTGTGCGTGTATGGCATTAGGCAACAATTTACGCTGTTTGCGGCGTGTTAATATTGATTGGCTCGCTTTATTTCGACTCGCGCGAATCTATCCACAAACTGTTACTTTGGTATGATAGGTGAAAGAAAGTAGACCGCAGTTTTCTAGTCATAATTGGCTTGTTTCCTTTTTGAGGGCGGTAAAGCCTGCGAGGATTGCGCATAGTATTTCTTGCTAGTGTAGAAATATGGGAAATTAATAACTGTTGGTTGATTTTCAATTTATTGTTTCTGAGACTCCTTGTGCCAATTGACCATCTGGAAATATTTGGTTTCTTAAATAAGTGACATAATATATTGGAACGAAAAAAAGATATGGAAATAATTTACCTACTGTAGAGGAAATTAGATTTCACGATTTTACAGACTCTAGTACTCTAACCTCGACTAAACTCTTGTAAATTATTTTTCCTTATTATTAAGAGAATCGAATGGATAAAAGAAACTTATACCATACGTTTAAAACATTATTCATCTAGGTACGTGTGATGAGTAGATAGTCGAAATCTAAACCTAAGAGGGAATCTTACAAGCCGCCGGTATCCAAAAACTTTACAAAACAACCCACAATTTATGAAAACTAAACTATTATTACAAACGCAATCGTTTACAAACAATAGACGTTCCCAATATTATGGAAAAACTTGTATCACTTAGAATTGAATCATAAGACCCCTAAGGTACTGTTCGCAAAACCGACCTGAGTTTTTTTTTTGAGGAATATAATTTTGTTTCCCCCTTTCTGTTTTTAACCGACGAAAAACGGAGGAGGTTCTCACGTCGAAGCGTATATATAAATATATATATATATATATATATGGTTATGTATGCCCACGCATACCTTTTTACCTTCTAATCCGTTTTTTTTCATGTTTTCTTTTCTATTGTGTAGAGAATAGTCCCAAGTTGGTCCCATTTAAATTATATTTATGTAGGACTGTAGGACTGACAGTTCCTTTAAAAACTTAAAAACCAAATATCGTCAAATCAATCCTTGACTTTGCGATTAGTCGATACATTTACGTCGGTTTTCTTTTTAATTTTTTAAAAGTAAATATATTGTATATTTGTATACTATAATATTGTACCTCTGTACTTTCAATAATCTTCTAAGAGCTTTCATATTTGATCATTGGCATGGTGACCTTTAAAAAACTAGTGACACAACTTTCGAGGATTTTATAAAGGCCACATTTTCCACCGCAATCGAAGCAATTTCAAACAAAGTATGCATTATAATACCGCGTATTAAAATACATTTACAATCAGATAATTACGAATTTTGCGCATATACTGTTAACAGTCCACAGAAAATTTTAATAGGTAATACTTCGAGACACAGCTAGTTCCAAACCCGTAAGTTGCAGCAACGTTTTTGTACCCACATAAATAGACAATGTTACTGCTAATGGTACAAAAGGTACGTGTACTATACACAGGCCACGTCTCGCACCACGATCGCATTCTCTCCCGCATATCAATCGGTGTATTATAATTTCATAACGCACGCTTGTCAGCGTAAATAATACGCAAAATTTATGTTACGAGGTTCTCACCGTTCGCGGAGGCCTGATGAATGTTTGATGAGACGGGGTACTTAGAACAACGACTTGTTAGTTTGTTTGTTTGTTGTTTAAATGTTGCGAAAGATAAATTTAATGAATGAATTCAAGCCAGAGCTGTCTCCATATTTGAATGCTATCAGCTACGTATCGTATTTGCTACTGTCTTATCATTTAAAACACGCTTCTGAAGAGACGAGATGCACATGACTGATACATACTTAAATGAGGACTAACCTTCTATCGTAAGCTTTTAAAATCTGAAGAGCGACATATAGAGCTACAAATGTAGAGCGAGTTTATTTGAACGATCAAAAAAACTCATTGCAAATGTTTTTGATCGTATGAATACTCGTATATCCTTGATCGTGCGATCACGTGCCAATTAGGACAGCCGGTAAAAGTAGTCACCACTAATAGCGTACCATCGCAGCCATATTTGCAAGCGTCGATGGTCAAACCAGACGTGGCCGGGATGGTGCATTAGTTAAGCATAAACACGGCTAATGTCCAACTCATATTCATTTGAAGACGTGCCTATAAATTCAATTAGGCCGTATAATACTTATATTTCAACGTTTTACGTGAATGTATATATACTCGTAATCGCTTTATGAACTATAAATTCATTTTCTTGTTTGCATTAACGTCTATTTAAACTATTTTACGGTTTGTTTGCTTACTAATAATTGATTTAGTGAATGCGCGTGGTTAATTGGATTTGTTGTGAAGGCGCTGCATAAAACATGAATACAATAATGTACATTTCCTTGGATAGATGCTTTGGGAAGGTTGCATCCATAATAAGGTAGTATAAACGCAAAAAATACCCGTTTAGAATTTCAATATATATAATAGCAGATATCAGTCCCTACTAAAAAAAAGTCATAAAAAATTTCTTTATAAACGTTGCATTCAACAGACGTGTTATGTAATTAATAAATCTTATTATCTTGCAAGAATCATCTTTTCCAGTGCCAATATCATGCGGAAAGAGGGCCAATTAATATCCACAGCTACTAAAGTAAACATACGTACCTATAACTATTATGAGCCGATCGTTCAGGGTCGATATTCATCCCCCTGCGGATAATAAAGCAACGATTAGACACGTCCATCAACATTAGTGGATATAGGTACGTTGCAATTTTGCTAGGGTTATTTCGCAGGGAGCATTTATGCTTTTATTTTTGTTTAGTTAGGTGGATCTCATAAAAGAAAACTAGATGAGGACTGACATAAATTACCAACTGCACCAAAACATGGAAGTCCGTGTTTAAATCGACATGGTTTTATACTCTCTTTGACGTTTAGAACTAAAAAGACAAACGTAAACTGAACACAATTATGTAGATCAACATTGCAGTTGTTATATACGGAGTGACGGACGGCCCACCATACACATATAACCAGTTTTCACTCACCCATAACTCACGATGCAAAACCTAAAACAATATATGGCTCAAGCAAACGTTTCACAAAACATTGAAATTAATGTTGATAAATACACAAAAGCGGCGGCGGAAGTGCGGACGTCGCGGCCGGAAGTAGAGCCATCCATCATCCGCCCGCCCTGGATAAAAACGCTCGTTAGTGTTCCCGCCCTGGCCCGGCTACCTGCCTCTCTATTAATGTTCCACTCAAGTGCCTCTATTACTGCTGTCATTTGTTATATCCATTTTGGCAAATTGGCTGATCTCGCATAGTCTGTAATTAGAGAGCTTTTTGCGTCAGCGTTTGTGCCACAATTAATGCATTTTATTGTGGTAGAGCGTTTTACTCATCGCTTGTTTAAATTCAATGATCTACTTTTGGTCACATATATATTTATTTTATATATTATACGCACGATGCTGCGAATATTCTAAATGAATCATTATCTGTGTGTTATCTATACAGCCTCTTTGTCGGTATCCTAAACATACTTTTATAGAATTTAAATGAAACCTATTTATACGAAACTCAATAATTTTTATCAAAGAAAAACTAAAGACATTCCCACAGGAGCTTTCAGTAACAGATATCCGTGCAGACTAAACAGAAGGTTTGCACGCGAGGGTGTCTATGGGTGAAACCGCGGGGAGGAGAAAACCGAGCAAACCCGCTTATAAAAGTATGCGACGGAAATCCAGCAGTAGGGAGAGCCGAGTATTAAAATTATTATGAATCCCGCGCCGCGATAAGGCGGGATGATACCGGCTTAACACCGCCCGCGCCCGACTCCGCACTATAACGCTCGCGCCTTTGACTTCGCCTACGTCTACGTGGAAACTTTCTATCAGATAAACCCCAGTCGGAAACAAAATACTCCAAGGCTTTTTTTGCTAATAACTGCATATTTTTTTTATAAAGTAGAGTTTACACAAAGTTATTTTAGGGTCGTAAATAAACAACAGCCATCTACGTAGAAGTTATTAAACTAACTTTGATTTCCAAATAAGCCGAGTGGGAAAACTTAAAACATTAACCAGATGAAGTTATTTCAACAATGCAATGTCGTCGAGCAACTTTATGCAGAAGCTGCAACGGTATGTCGAAGGACAATTATAACTTTGGCCCCGGACGCGACAGAACGCTTTGTTTTGTTGCAACAAATAAAATATGTCCACGAAAACGCGCGAGGGGGACGGTGGTGGGCGCTGCAAAATTTCGTACACGAGACAAAGATAAGCTTAACCAGCACGAAATTATGAGCGTTTAACTGTTTCTAGCTGTAGAATCTGGCACGGGTACTTCGCCGGCTCGCCAGCGCGCGTTATTTACGAGGGGGTGGTGGCTGCGCCGCTCGCCGCCCGCCGCCTGCTGCACCCGAGATAGCGCCTTCCCCGGAAGAGCGATGCCGCCACAAGCACAGTGGCAGATCAGGCTGAGCCGAACCCGACCTTAGCCCTCCGGGTCACGGGCTCGGCCGCCTGCGAACCCGCCTCGTGCCACCACAGCACCTCACTTACACCTCGCTTCTGCTTGTGCAGATTGCTGCCAACCCGCACTTGCTACGACACTAAACAGCGTACAGATTTGGCCTCTATCACCCGCTGCACTAGGACCAAATCGCCTCGGGAACGAGCGGTCGCTTTCAGTCTACAACTCTAGCCGTTTTGGAACGTTACATTATAGTGAAGATGTTTGTATTTCTTGTTTATGATAACATAAAACTATGGTAAGTAAATTTATACTGTTTGTATCATTGTAGCGATGTCTGTTGGAAGTATTAAAGTACAACACCACTGTACACTTGTAGATAATAAGTACCTATATTTCAAGCACAGTATTGCTAATGGAAAATAGTTCAGCTGGGTTTCCTGTCTTCTACATTAAACACAACACGTTATTAGGTACCTAGTTAACTACATATGCCCAAAGAACAAAAAGTCAGTAACTGTATCTACATTATTCTTTATACAACATCCAACTCGTAACTCTGACACAAAACCCTAAAGTCGTTAACGCATTATAGCACATCAATGTTGGCTAACAAAGAGAGGGTCACGTACCTATGTCATTTAAGTGAAAATATACGGCTCAGAGAAAAGAGAAAAATGCGCAAAAACCGTCTAGAGCATTATGCCGTGCGGCGAACCATTACTTTTAATATAAATAAAATAACAAAATATGAGAGTCCGGCCGCTGAGTGCCCCCGGACACTTTTATATTTCAAGCGAATCGTCCTAGCACCCCCATTCCCCCCTCTATAATTTAAGATCTCATGCTCTCGAATCTTTTGTAGTTTTAATGTTGGTAAAGTAGTGTCTAATTTTGTACTATTTATATTAGGCGCTTTTATGTCTAAATAAAAATACCTAAGAGAAGGATTTTAGTAAAGCTTTCATGATGTAGTATTTTTTACAAAAACTGATGATACTTTACCTATACGAGTATTTTTGTTTAATCGCAGTATCGACTTGTAGTATTTAGTCTCTCGTGCCAGTAAGTATCTACCTACTCGTAAGTTTCTTAACATAATCAAGTTCTCACGGCTAGTGCGAGCCTCCTCGTTATAAACACGTCAGATACCGAACGATTTTACCATCAAACAGGCAAGGGGCAAACGCTTGCATAACGCTTATAAATAAGGCTTTTTAACATGCCTTCTTACGAACCGAGCATATTAAGGACATCAACATGTCTTGCGAAAAACGTCATAATGAGGACCATAGGAGGTAAAGTAACAAATGCCTACGCCAAAATAAATTTTTGTTAACATGTTCATGATCAACTTTTAGTCGTTTTGACGACATAAGTGGGGGTTGTTAACGTAGCGCGTCAACAATATTTTTTTCTGGGTAATTTACTGTTTTAAAATTTCATCTCAGCGTCAGGGAAGTGGACATAATAAACACTTGACACGCGAGATGTGGGGTTAACTCAGCCTCCCATCTCTGGTTCGATTTAACTTGAGAACTGACTGTTGTGATACACTGCAGTACCTACTCTGATTTTAGCAAATTTGTTGGCAGCAATTTTTCTGGTAACTATAACATTGTTTTCGGACTTTGAACGAGATATATTGCAAAGTTGGTATTCGAGAAACTCAATGATAGTTACTCGTAGTAAACTAGATTAGTCGCCAAAGTTAGATAAATGTCACAGCGAAGTATAGAGTACACTCAAGCGTACCATGTGAAAGCGTCTACTATTGTATGGTATAAATTTAAAATGGCCTACTTATCTAAATAAAATACAACTCTTGCTGAACTACTGACTGACTGATTGAGCTATCAACGCAAAGCCTAAACCATAGGTCTTAAAAACTTGAAATTATGAGGGTGTATTTATAAAGGAATTCCCTAAAATCAACTTCTAAAAGAGTGCAGCGGGGGTTGAAGTCTGTCTGGAAATAACTTTATGTGAACGAAATCGTGATGGTTTCCAATAGTTAGGCATATTTAAAATATTAAATTGGTATCTATTTAAAATTAGTGCTTTCACAGATTAAATAAAAACATGCAACAAACCTAATCTCAAACGCTTATTATCTGGTACAGCAACTTAAACAATTACAGTTGAAGGCTTTGAGGCAAGTAAACAGTAACAAGACGCAAAGTCAACGCCGAGGGAGCCTGTAAGCGACTGAGCGCTGCACAAGTTTCCTACAAGTGTTACCACGGACAAGGAATTCGAACCGGTATCCTAATTTAAGACAACTTTTGAACGCTACTTTCGCGCTCGGTATTCACTATTAAAGTAGTAGATCATTATATTTGTTTGGTTATATAAACATGTAATAGTTGTGTAACAAAAACTAACAGGAATAGGAATAGAAATCGATGTTTGCGGCATTCTAGTTTCCTCAGATTATTTAAATAAATAATAAAGCTTTATTCAAAAGCTTAGTGCTAATTATTTTAACTATGCCAGAACTAGAAAGAACCTGTATCTCAGGCGAAAAAAGGTTAACTTAAGAGTATCATAGTATGGTAGAATAGTAGTGAAGTAGGTGAAATCGATCATTTTAAGATGTGAAGTAAACAATAGTTTAATGTATTCTTCGTAGGTAATACGTAAAATATTGATACCGAATTTATTTTGCTGTTCTTTTTTAATATTAATAAGAGTTTCAAAGTGTTACGTTCGAGTTACAGTAGTAACGCCAGATGGTCGGTCGTGAACAAGCGTAAAGCAATACAAAGTTTCGTGTGCGCGCTGCGTGCGCTTCCGCGATGCGTGCCCTCTGCACAAGCTCCTATCAATCAACGTCCATTTTTAATGACTTAATTCTGACAAACCCGCCGAGAAATACCTTCAGAAAACGCTTCATAAACGAAAATTTACATGATTACTGCGAATGGTTATTATCTCCTCAACTACGGTTTCGTTATCGCAACCCCACTCGAGCGCTAATTACACTCGCTCCCCCGAAGCCTTACGAGGCACCGTCGACCAATATTGTCCATCGCGTTCGATCGTAAAGCGGCCTAACAAAACAAAGAACATAACAGCCTATAGAGTTCGCAATAAAACCGCGTGAAAATGGCAATAGCTATTCAGAGGGAGATATTAAAATGCATGGAAATAAATTCGGCGTCGCATTCGGGCGTACGGCTCTGGGGGTGCAGTAAAAATAAACAGCGACGCCATTAGAACTCACTTTTATATTCAAATTTATGAACGCGTCCGCGGCGCGTCGCTCGCTTGCCGCCACTCAGCCGACCTACCACTGGTCATTTATGCAATGCCCGAAATTTTGACTATCCATTTAAAAATTTCACCCTCGTTTGGCAATGAAACCCGCAAACGAATTCTGAATCATTCATAACGCGTATTTTCCTCTCAACTTGACTCCGCTCTTCCCCGGAGGATTGGTTTGTAAAAGTTATGAAAGTAAACAGCCAGAGCTTTTTAACAAAGCTTCCGCGAATCAACATACCGAATCTTGTTTTCTGTAACGACACACTAAAGTTGGTAAGATTTTTAATATTAAGTAAACGTTCTGTATGAAAATGTAACGTTTCGTTACGATAAACACAAACAAAATAAACTTGAGAATTTGAACCAACCCGTCGAACAGCGCATGCTTTAGCTTAAATAAACAGACCAGTTTTCAAAAATCTGTGTATTTAAATCGTATGTGACTCGTGTTACCGGAGCTATTCCTGTAAAAGCTGATAGATTTGGAATAACACCTCGGATACTTTCTGGGAACTCGCATTAAATTCATAAGAGATTAGATGACATCATAAACAGGAATTATTTAGTCGACTGAGGTTAAAAACAACACAGCGGCCGACTAATTACCTACTGTAGATGGAAGTTATGGCGGGGAGTGGAAACTCTCAGGACTGAAATAGTCCAATGTTTAGACGTTTCAGTGGGTCCTAGTAACTTTATATGTAGGTACCTACACAATTTTTTTTTTTTTTTTAAACGTAGGAGATAACGATTCCGAGAAAAAATATTTAAAGACATTTCATTTTAAAAAATATGGCTGTAAGTAGGTTATTGTGATTTTGCCAACATATAATGTAGGTAGGTGGCACATATGGCATTTTTTAATTTTCAGTAGTTAACCTTTATTTATACATTTCTTAATTGGTTATTTCCCAGCATATCCATTTTTTTGTAATTTTAATAAACAATAACACGATATTATTGTTGTTCAATCGGTCGTTGAATTAAATCGGTCAATATAAATTAATAGTATTGTCGTTCCCAGACGGGGCACCTTGCAGTGTCCTTTTGTGCTAAAATATAACTTAGCACCTGCTTCCTACATTAACATAACAATAAATAAAGTAAATAGGCATTGGTTTCCTTCAACTGTGAATAATATTGAGGTCAGTTTATATTTCACAAACAATTTAGGTTTTAAAGAATCAATTTGAGATCCTATATCACTAAGTGCAGATAGGACCAAAATATCTAGTAAATTTACAATAAATAAATATAAAAAATATGATCAGAACAGTTGCATTTAAGACAGGTTTCATAAATTATTAATTTCTAGCACAAGTGCATTTGGAACAAACAACGCCATCTTTTGGTTTAAATTAAAACAAAGGGAGCTTAGTCAAAGTTGTAAGCTTCATACAAGTTAGCTAAGATAAAAATAATAATTAGGTAATTAAAATGTTTTTAGAGAAGGGAAAATATAAGTAACCTATTACATCGGTTCCGGATTGTACCTAAAGCTTAAAAAACCCAATCAATACAGAATCTCGATGCTGATCATTAAACATAAATCGGCCAAGTGCTAGTCAACCTCGCGCCATTAGGATTTCGTACCAGAAAGTTCTAGCTTTTTAAAAAAGTTTTATAAATTCCCGTAAAAAAATGTGCATTATCTGTGATTGTGTTGAATATCAACTGACAAAAAAGCTGCAATTTTTGGTAATTTAGGACTTCATCGATATCTATTAACCCTGATAATATTTAAATGTTTAGCTTTAAAAACCTAAAACCTAAAATTAGAAACAATTTTAAAATTTCTGCTTCTATCTGTTTTTTTTATCAAAACGCATGTAGCAGAATAAAGAGTGATCTTATAAAGGTTTTTCCTTCCTTTTCAGGTACCGATCCCTAAAAACAGCCACCCTAAACATGTGCCTACATTGAATGACACTGGAAAACCGTATCCGTTTATAATGTTTTGTCGACCCGCTGCTGGCCCGCTCTGATGACTGGCAGAATCGGCTAAATTGCTTCTATCACATTAATATTGGATCCCGACAGGGCCGGTAGCCGGCAGTCACACGTATAGGTTATATTTAATTTAAAGCACACAAAGCGATTGACATGGCTCCGGGGCCTCCGGCTTTTTCATAACGAGTCCTAGTAAATTTGATTCAGAAATTAAAATCGTTCGCCGTGAATGGATCTAGTTACGGATGCCGGTGGCAGTGAATTTGTTACACAATGGTAGAAATGTTTTTTTACGCTCCACGATGAAATGATAAAAAGTTCATTTAGTGTCGAGTAATTATATCTTTACCTATCTTTTGGAATCTTTAACCGGTAGGTACCTACAACTAATTAAAAGAAATAAGTGCTTTCATAGTGGAAGTGGCAATGTATTACTCCAAATGTAGAGCCATAAATCAATACTTGTACCTACATAAAATGCACGCCACACTTCTAAACTCGTTACTTTTAATGTTTGAGCAAATACTTAGGAAACCATTTCTAGTAGGTACCTATGAGTATGTGTGCGGCGACTCGAACGATAACCTGTAACATTTTGCTTGTCTATGTGTTGTAGGTAATCACCAGCCAAATCTGGGGATCGGACACGTCTGACAAGGCGTTCGTCTTATTTTGAATGGCTCAACACGACCGCTCTGTCTCGCGGCCGCGTCAAAACTAAACTGTCTATTCAGTCGTGTATCAGCTATGTTGGTACCTTAATGGATCTAGTTACGGATGCCGGTGGCAGTGAATTTGTTACACAATGGTAGAAATGTTTTTTTACGCTCCACGATGAAATGATAAAAAGTTCATTTAGTGTCGAGTAATTATATCTTTACCTATCTTTTGGAAGCTTTAACCGGTAGGTACCTACAACTAATTAAAAGAAATAAGTGCTTTCATAGTGGAAGTGGCAATGTATTACTCCAAATGTAGAGCCATAAATCAATACTTGTACCTACATAAAATGCACGCCACACTTCTACACTCGTTACTTTTAATGTTTGAGCAAATACTTAGGAAACCATTTCTAGTAGGTACCTATGAGTATGTGTGCGGCGACTCGAACGATAACCTGTAACATTTTGCTTGTCTATGTGTTGTAGGTAATCACCAGCCAAATCTGGGGATCGGACACGTCTGACAAGGCGTTCGTCTTATTTTGAATGGCTCAACACGACCGCTCTGTCTCGCGGCCGCGTCAAAACTAAACTGTCTATTCAGTCGTGTATCAGCTATGTTGGTACCTTTAATGAGAGAACAATGATTCGTGATGTGTTCGTATGAATTGTATCAATTTATAATGTTTTGAGAAAGTAACTTTAGTCTGGAAGATCCCTACTAAATATCATTGAGAAATATCTTACCTAGGTAGGTACCTACCCTACATGGAAATCAGGGTCACAGGAGAAATGCTAAGGTACTTACTACACCTTGTGACAAATCAAATTTTTGGCGAGTTTATTTCTTACTATGTTTTTATACCCAAGACGTTTGTAACAATTTTTAATTTGATGTATTTTTTTTTAATCTTGTCATGAGATTCTAAGAAAAATTGTGGTGCGGTCCGATGACATATACGAGATGGTTTTCTACTAAAAACCCAGGGTGGTCTACTATTAAGAACGCACTGCCTTATGTTTGTGTGCAAACCAGTTCCGAAGACTCAACAAAACCGGCTCATGCATTTATAAATTTATTAACATGAGATGCATCAAATTCCAGATAAATTAACAAAAGTTTATCACACGGTAATTTTAATTAATAATTTATTAAATACAAACAAAAAGTTATGACATCCAAGTTCAATTAATGAATGTGGGAGGCTTCGCGGGCCCAACGTCGCCCGCCATCTAGCGGGAGTCAGCGCCGCCCACCACCCGCCTAGTAGAGCGCCGGCAGTCTCGCGGCCACATATCGCTTATGAATGAATATGAGGCGTTATGATTATGAAAATATGCCCCGCCCTAAATATTGAATATGGAGGAGGGGGTGAGTAAAGCGCGTGCGAATGGGCGAAGTTTGATTTATGAGCCGGGCGCGGCCCCGCCTCCCTGTCATAACCGTATACCTGGTGCGCGCGCGCGCTCGCCGCCCGCCGCCCGCCGCCGCCTCGCACTCAGTCCCGCTTCAGATGGCGAGTAGTGCGCTCGGTCGCACGCCGTGTCCGTATACCAGTCCGAGTCCGTACTTCGACCGAGCCGAGTAGAGGGCTCCGCGCACGAGTGAACCGAACTGACTGTATCCGCGCGTGCTCTAGTGTTCCGTCGTTGCCGCGACACCAGCCGCCCTGCCATGCGCCGGCATTGAGCGCAGCCAGCGCGACACAACATGCCGCGCGTCAAGCCAGCCTGCGTCCGACGCGTTTCCATCGGTACTTAAACGAATACAATACGAAAATTCACCACAGCACATCACACACGATTGTACCGCTTCATTCACTACATGTTTTGGATCAGTGAATTTTTTGAGGAGAAATTTGGTGCTTTCCGTCCATGCTTTGTTTTCGTCGATTTCCCCATACAAATTCATACCGGCCATGATTCAGTTCGCCACAATAAAATTTGGCATTCACCAAAAAGTGAGCAATAAATATCGTCACCAGCGCGGTGAGTAAACAGTGCAGTGCATAATATTCATATTATTGTTATTTTTTTGTTTATTTCATAAAACATTTGAAACTTAGTATTTTTCATGAAAAACCACACATATTTGGTAGAATTTTTACGGCAATCAAAAATTCATAGTAGGACACTTAGTTTATCAAAAAGCTAAATGTTTACTTAACAAAACTTCCGTACTCTAAGTGTACCTACAAGAATACAAACATATATATTTTTTTTACAAAGTGTTTGTAATTTACAAATTCAAATTAAGTTTATATTTAAAGGTTCCATAACTAAATTCAAGCAATATTTTAGATTTTCGAAGTTATTTGTATTATTACCTATGTACCTATATGTAAAAAAAACCTAAAAATGTAATTGTAAAAGAATTAATTTAAAACACAGATAACCTATCAGGAAACATATATATTTTATTTGACAGTGGTAGGTGCCTAAGTAAGAATAAATTCGTATCTACGATTAAGTAGAGTTGGTAACCTACCTAGTCAGTTTTCCAAAAATGTGTAGCTTTTTTACCTACATTATAAAGTCAAAATAATTTCTACAACCAAGTTGTAGGTATTTGACAAGAAAAAAAGACATCTTTGTTTTGACCGTATTCTGTTTGAGCCTAAGCGGTGAAGGGCTTGCAATCTGTCAATGTTAAGCATGCCAACGCTAATAATAATGTTTGGACGTGGCTCAAACGTAACTTTAAACAAAACTACATAAGAATTAGAGCACCTGGAGATCTGACAACATGTCTACCGTATTTAGGGATTACAGTCGTTATCCCATTTCATTTTAGTGTGTGCCTACTCTACCATTGTCATTACAAATAGAGAGTGGAGAAGGTGAACCATTAAAACTGAGTCAGCTGTATTTGAGTGAAACAGAAAAAAAAGGTTTCCTTTATCTCTTTGTTCATCCACTTCCTAATTATTACTTCCGGTATATAAAAATGCCTATGAAAATGTTTTCTACTGAAGTCTAACATAGACTACAAGCTTTTATTATGCTTGCCTGCTAGGGGGGTTTTGTTTGTCGATCTATAATGTGGTTTTAGGCATGACAAATTATGAAAACAATACTATATAGCATTATATACATACGTACCTATAGGTACAAATAAATTTAGTGTCACCAAAATAATTGATTTTGTAGACCATCAACGATGAACAACAATATTTAGTTCACCGTTTTTAGGCTTTTTTAAGTTATTTATTTATTTTAAGGAAAACCAACAGCTTAATTTAGAGCTTTTTTTAATTTAGTTACTTATTTATAGCTGTCTAGTATTTAAAAATATATCTAACTAAATAAGGAAGTATTTAATTTATGTATATTTTAAACAGATCATCAGCACACAATTAAATTAAAAATATATTTAAGTTTATGTATAAAATGAGAAGTAGTTGTTTTCTTCGCTTGGTATTTAGTGCACCTGTTTATTTTTCTCAGGTAATTAGATCAAAAGTCAATATTCCTAATGAGTTATATTGTCCTTTCGTATCGAATTCTTTTTAATGTATATTGTCACTAATTTGATTAATCAACAGGTATACTAGAGCGACAGCTTTATTATAATTAAAATGGAATGTCTTTATTTTATGAGAATGACACACTGTCAAATTTTATTATACTGACCACTATAGCAACCATACTTCAGCTTATCTCATTGCCGGTTTTATGACTGCTCTATAAAATATTTATTATAGACATTTTATCTATTAACGATTGAAATAACCTATCTATTCATATTATTATGAAATAGACAACCAGTGTTTGTTTGCTCGCCTAATAAATTAAAAAGAAACTCGTTAAAAAGTCTAATCCGGTTTATTTCGGCCTTAAATGAAATATTGTTTGCGTTTAGCGTTCATTTACCTTGAAAAACGAATAACTATTTTGATTTATAAATTATGAACTCTCTGTTCGTAGATTAATTAGCTACGATTAAAAATTATAGACCAAAGCATTTTAATGGCAATAATATTCATATCGTTAAGAGGTAATCCTGCGAGGTAACATCGACAAATTTGAAAAATAGGTATTTTAAAACATATAAACGTATGAGTGCCGATGGATACAATAACAATATTCCTAATTAAAAATTACGAAATTGTAATTTCGTATTCACTTGTTTCCTCCTTCAAAACTGGATCGATTTTAATATTTTTTAAAAATAATAATAATAAGAAAGATGGGTTTATGCCTGTAGGTATGTCTTTTTTTCATTGTTTATATTCGTCAAATTTGTTTACTGGACGTCTAAAGTGGGCGGTTAAAACTGGCTAATTTTTGTTGTTTTAAACGGTTCCTAATTCTTATATTACCTAATTTATGGGAAAAAATAAGACATAGGGGCATGCAGTGGTTCTCATAGATTGTATGGTAGAAAAATATATGCTCTAGTGTCATCATCCAGGGAGTAAACAGCTGAATACGTTTGTGTAGAAAAACGCCTGCCCAGAAATGCTCTTAATAGCTCGCATACCTAAGTGCTTGCCAGCAATTGATATTTAAAGACTGACTGCTTACCTTTATTATCTATCAATAAATCAAAGTAATTTAATTCACCGACAATTTAGAGCGTTAAGGTGCAACACATCAGGTTTCTAATTATCTAACTCTTTCGAAAATATTTAATGCGTGAATTGAGGAGCAGGTAGAGTCATGCAAATTAGAAAAGCACTTTTGGGTGCACATTGGACAATATCTAGCAGGAAATTCGAAGCGGCAGAACACTTTACAGCCATAATAGCTTTTTTTGTATTATCTGTTCTGCGTAAGACGGGCGGCGCGCGTGGTTGGATCACCGCATGGGTACCACGCATCGTCTTTGAACGGCCGCCGGTGCCGCTTGCAAGCCGAAAGCTCAACCAAACACCAACAAACAGACATTACTAATCCTTCTCTTTACAAATAACTGCACTAAGCCGGAATATAGCAACAAACTCGATATTTAATCCCTCACCACCACATTATCCCGGATTATAACTCACTTTTGTGGCGGTGTTCACTTCTTCGCTTATACAAAAACTGCACAAAACTTATCCAAAAATATTTGATTTTAAACTCGAATGCTTCGTCTAAAATAGCTTTAGAAGACGGTAGTATTTAATAAGTGGGTAATTAAGAAGACATTTGATATTTTTCGCTGGAGAAAGTCCAACTAAACTGATAAGCAAATTTATGCAATAGCTATATTTTTATTTTTTATTATACAAGTTTGTAGGTTTGGTTTTTGAATAGAATATTATCTATAGGTAAGTAGCCCATCGTTAAATCGTTACGTTTTGACCCTTATATGACCCTGGTAAATTGGGAAAATAAGCTTTTTGATACATACATTTTTAATAGGCCTTGATTTATTCCACCTGATTCAATGAATTCATGAAAGATATAATTATTAAAAAAATATAGGTATTTTAAAATAACATGTTAGCAAAATGAACATAGATATTTGGTCTTGTGTCAAATAAATATGTTTAAGAGTAATATTTCAATCTATCAAGTATCAACGATATCCATACCAACATAATAAAAATCAATTGCCTTACTAACTAAGTTCGTTTTCGTTAACGTTAACTTTCTTTCTTCTTTCTAACTAAAATAAAATAGGAAAAGTAAAATTTTAAAATTTTGAAGAACTGGTTGTTGTTCTTTAGAATTACAAGACAACGTCTGTCGGGTCAACTAAAAGTACATAAATAAAGATACTTTACTACTGACGTCATACCTGTGGTACTTATTTTTTACGCCTAAACCTGGTAATGAAACCTGGTCGAGTAAATACGCACCACCTCTAGTTTCATATAAGTACTATTTTTTTAATAATATTTTTGAACAGTAAAATCTATTGGGATTCGAACTCACGACTGCCGGACCGATAGCCTTGGAACCTCCCTCTAGCCCACTACGGCTTCTACAGAAAAAATGAATATATTTTAGTAATTGTAAAATATATACGATATCACAAAATAAGGATTTATTTAGTGGAGGAAGTCTTACGACGGTATGATCATTGGGTTGATCATTTGCTTTCAAAAAACTGTTTTGAATTTTTTTTATTACTGTTTTTCACAACTGCAAAATAATACGCACCTCCATAATAAGAGTATAGCTCACTTTTAAGAGATATTCTTGGGTCCATCCATACTAAAATAATAAAGAGAAACAAATTGTATTTTGATTTTTGTACGTTTGTTTGGAATTAAAATGTGCACCTAGCAATAGCTACATTATCAGCGAGTTAAATGGATCATATTTTATTTTCAAATATATAGAGATCCTATGAAAATTGTAATAATGTAACCTAAGGTGTAAAAAAAAATACCTATAATCTTTATTAGTAGGTATACCTACCTACACCCGTGCAAAACGGGCAGCTATACTAAATACAAATACAAATGTGAATTTAATTATCTTGATCTAATAATAAAACAAGGGTTTGTCTCCTGTTAAGTAAAAAGATACCTGTGTTAGAAGAAAAATAAAACTAACACCATATCATGTACACCTACACAATACTCTGTATCTTGTTACTACAATATTTCGTTTTCAGCAAGCTAGCCCATAACATAACAGCCATGAACTGAACTTCTTTGGGGTGGAGCGATTTTGTTTCAAACTAGAAGGGGAGGTAGGCTTATCTTTGGCTTCACTTTTCAGTGATTGTTGCGTTACTGACGATCAACACAAACTTAAACTTTCTTTCTTCTGAGATCTAGGAGTCAAGAAACAGATTTTTGAAATAAAACAACTAATGGGGTGCATTGAGAGAATTAAATAAGCCTGTGAGGAAATGACTCATTTTATTAGTACTAGCTTCCACCACTACGGTATTCCATATGTATTATATCAGGTCACAAACTATATTTTAAGTTTCATCTAAATCCGTTACGGCGTGCTTTAATCACAAACATACTTTCGCATTTATAATATTCATAGGTAATAACGTTCTATAGGTACTGTCGCATCATTAGTCCTGATCACACTATGATTCCTAATGACGTGGATATCAAGCACTACTGAGGTACCGCAACACCTAGACCCGTGAGCTATTTCTAGATATCTACCTTGAATAGACTGACACACACAAGTGACCAGCTGATTTTGGCATACCTAAGAGTACGAGTATATATAGGTACTACTCCTGAAGTCAGAAACTGGCTGTTCCAATCATGCATAATTATTTATCGATTATGTCTGAACAAGCCAAAAACAAAAGTAGGAAACTTTTCCATTCCATAATTTAGACTTTTCCGATGCCTGAATTAAGGTAATATTTTTTCACTTTTAATTTACCTAATTTGTGATCAATATTGCATTTTATATTTATATTTCTTTTATATCTGAAAAACCAATTTAGTTTTTTAGAGTAATACAATCTAAGTCCAATCCAATATGGCTGGTCCCCATGGGAAGAATAGACCAAAACCCCCCATCCTGTATATAGCAAAAAGAAGAAAAATAAACATTTTATTGGAAAGGATGGAGGAGGCCTTTGCCCAAAAATGGGCATCTCCATAATAAAATAAATAAAATATAATAATATAAGTTAATGATTAGTAATATGTAAATATATTGAATTGAATGTATTGAATGTAACTTTGAAAGCTATACATATAATAAAACTGTAGAAGAGTTCAATTCTGTACATTAAATAAAAAATAAAAAAAATACTCCTAGGGGCCTTTATAAAAGTAACACAAGCAAAAAAAAAAACATTTTGAAATTTTTGTCTGTCTGTCTGTCTGTCTGTCTGTCTGTCTGTCTGTCTGTCTGTCTGTCTGTTGTCTGGCTTTCACGCAAAAACTACTTGACGGATTTAGATGAAACTTTCTTTGTTAGGTAGCTATTAGTCCTCGGCAACATATTGGCTATAATTTATTTTGTAAATTGGAATACCAGATGTGAAAATATCTGTCGCCCAACGGAGCGGGCACGGGTCAGCTAGTGGAGAATAAATGGCTATAATAATAATAATAAAAAGTCCAATCCAATCTTTCAGAATTAAGCCATTTTGATTTAATTTAAAGTAACTTATTGGTTAGCTGTAATTGTATCTTCAGTAGTCTAATTATATCCTGTAATTACTATATTATGTCATCTACTGATGGGTCAAGTGCGAATCGGAATCGCGATATCAAACTCTCCAAGTAGGTATAATTAACAGTTTGACAACCGATCGTAACGTCGATAACAATGGCCGCCAATTCAATCCATACCATATAAATGCAAAAGTGTGTCTTTTGGTTTGTTGTCTTTTTTTCTCGCAGCAACCGACCAACGGATTGACGTGGCAAAACAAAGAACTCCTATGCAAAGTTTCAAGTGTATAAAACATAATATAAATAGTTCTAATAATATTTCAAAAATAAAAATGCCTCGACAAGTTTAGGTTTTCTGTTTTTTTTATAAATAAATCTACTAATCTGATATCAATGAAGTTTATTAAATAATATTAAAATCGGTCAAACTTTTTTTTAATCGGCTAAAAATGTAGGTATTTCGTAATCGTTGTAATCGTTGAGACATTTTAGAATAACACTAAGTTCATGAAAGTGCTCGTCGGGGAAAGTAGGTACCTACTAACTACCATTATAATATCTATTTCTGCTGCCAATCAGCATTGCCGTGTTCCGGTTTAAAGTTATTCAAATCTAAATGGCATTTATTACAATAAAATCACAAGGATCATTTTGAAACATCTTAGGAGCCTAGAAAAATCAGGCAACAAACACGGCTTGGGGCCTATAATTTTTTTCAATAATCCATTACTTAATGCTATGTAGAGCTCCAGTGTGGTGCCGATCGAACAAGGTAAAGGCTCAAACAAGAATAATAAGTAAAAGTACTAACCAAGTACGTACAACATTAAAAAATGAACAAAAGTAATCAGTCAAATTACCGGCACATGAGGCCTAACAGTCATAATGGCTCAAGTTGGCGGAAGCAAGGCAGTGCTGCGATTTTTGTATTCTATGGTAGATTCTACATACATATGACTATCTGCTTGTTCTACCTTCAAGTGGAATAATAATATAGATATTACAACGCTAACCCGGAACAAATATCTGCAGATCATGCACACATTTGACGCAACGCGGAAAGCGAAACCTTGCGTCTCTGTCGGAAAATTGCCTACCAAATAATTAATATTACATAATAAGTTTATAAATTCGCCTGAAATAACTAATAGTAATAAGATACAATATAGTAAAGCTTAAAGCTTCTGCTGTTCAACTTTATCATCATAACTACAAAACTACAAAAAAAACGCGGACCATTGTATAAATTTAATAATCGCGTTGACGTTATTTAACTAGACTCTAGTTACTAGAGAAATAACGATTAGGTAATAAGCGAAATTTCAGAGTGAATACACTACAGATTTTATATTAAAATTCGAAATAAACTCGTACTTAATAGGCATAAAATACTCAAGGGCTCACGGCTCAAAGTAGATTAGATTTTTGATTCCTTGATAAGACGGATAATGAAACTGAAAAAGGCATTATCTTGAGAACTACTAATAAAAAGAAACTTAGTTTTTAATTTATGTAGATATAGGCAGGTACTATGATTGTCTCTAAGTTATGTAGTAAATGAATTGTTTTTTTTACCGGGTTTACTTATATACTTAGTTAACATAGTTAAAGCTAGATAAAACTCGCAAAATTTGAATTTTATAGCGAAGCTTAAATTGTTGAATTCATTTCTTTCATCTCATTATGCCACAACAATTTTCAGTCTTAAAACTGTTTAAAAGGAAGGTAATAGTATAACTCTTACACTACGAGGATAGGTGAGGCCAAACTTACGGAATATTTTTAAAAATAGCGTTTACGTGTTTTTGTTTGATTACGTTCTGAATTTTAAAGTACCCATTACAGCGTTTCTAAATAATTTAGTAGGAAAGTTTTTGAGTCTCATTAGTTGAATCTAATGTTACGTAGGTGACTGGCGCCATCTATCAATGGGTAGCGAAGTTAGGCATCGTTGTAGTAGTGCTAAAACACATCAAATGAAATACTATGTATTCAATATTATTTTATATTATTTACTAAGCGTATAATAGCGTGATGTGCTGTGGTAATATAGTTTTTAAACACTTTACCTACAATGTTTGAATGCACATGTTTTTATCTTATCTCGTGACTAGGTACACATTTTGTTTCAGTTCGCAGTAACCACCTTAAAGGTTACCTATCATACACTATTTCTCAGTTTACAGAATTTGTTTCCTAACTTCTTGTAAGTTTTGCACAGGCATAATGTGCTCTTTCTTTGTTTTAGGTGAAAGTTCGGGATCGTGTTCCGAAGATGAAATCAGCAATGCCGTGGACCAAGTCAGGGTCAGACATGACCCACACATGTGCCCGCGATGTCAAGAGCAATTCGAGAACCTTCACGAGTTTCTCTATCACAAGCGATTATGCGACGAGAAAGCGATGCAAATGGGCGAGGAACGAATGCACTCCGATCCAGAGGAGATGGTCGTATCCGGAGATGAGGAGATGGACAGTCCGAACAAACGGTTAGAGCAAGTGCGACGGCATCGGCAAGATGCTGAAAATAACAACAGTCTCGAGGATGGCGAGGCTGAGGTGCCTGAAGCCGAAGTGCCACCCGCGGTCGGCCTGCCCTTCCCCGTCACCGGCCACGTGACGCTCGAGGCGCTACAAAACACTAAAGTTGCCGTAGCACAGTTCGCCGCAACCGCGATGGCCAACAATGCCGATAATGAAGCCGCCTTGCACGAACTCGCAGTGCTACAGAGCACGCTATTCACGTTGCAACATCAACAAGTATTCCAACTGCAATTAATACGCCAACTCCAAAGCCAACTTTCGTTAACGAGGACAAAAGATGATACAGCACCAAGTCCACCGCCGAGTGAACCGGACCCCATCGTTCCTGTGCTGCCTCCAGTGCGGTCACCGTCACCGCCGCCGCGTCCGCCAAGGGAGCCCACTCCTGTCATATCCAAACCTCCCACTAGCCAAAGCTTGCCGTCGACGCATTCGCATCTCATTCCTAAAACGGAGCCGATTCCCGTTCCTAAACTTCCGACCTCATCTCCGCCCCTAATGTCCCACCCGCCCTACAGCTCCATTTCGTCGTCACTAGCATCTACGATCATAACAAACAATGATCCGCCGCCGTCACTCAACGAGCCGAACACGCTAGAGATGCTACAAAAGAGAGCGCAAGAAGTGCTGGATAATGCTTCTCAAGGTCTCCTGGCGAACAACCTCGCCGATGAACTAGCATTCCGTAAATCTGGCAAAATGTCGCCGTATGATGGAAAATCTGGAGGACGCAACGAACCATTCTTCAAGCATCGCTGCAGATATTGCGGAAAAGTTTTTGGAAGTGACTCTGCTCTGCAAATTCATATTCGGTCCCACACGGGCGAGCGGCCGTTCAAATGTAACGTTTGCGGATCTCGATTTACAACAAAGGGTAACCTAAAAGTTCATTTCCAAAGACACACCTCCAAGTTCCCACATGTGCAGATGAATCCTAACCCGATTCCGGAACATTTAGATAAATACCATCCGCCACTATTAGCGCAACTATCTCCGGGACCAATTCCCGGGATGCCTCCTCATCCACTACAGTTCAACCCGGGTGGGCCAAACCCTTTCCCACCGAGCTTGCCACTATACAGACCATCGCATCATGATTTGCTACCGCCTCGTCCAATGGTCGACAAGCCTCTACCACCGCACCCATTATTCGCAATGCGCTCCGAAGAACAAGAAGCTCCGGCAGATCTCAGTAAGCCATCAGCGCCGAGCCCCACCCGATCTGCACCCGACGTATTTAAATCTGAACCCCAAGACGAGGAAAGTCAGCGAGATTCCAGCTTCGAAGACACCGACCGCGTCACACCTAAGCGGGAGCCAGAGGACAATGATGCACCCCAAGACGCGGAACCAGATCGATATCCTTCCACCTCACCTTACGACGATTGCAGCATGGACTCAAAGTACAGCAACGAAGAGCATATCGGCAGAGAAAGCCCACATGTCAAGCACGATCCAGATCAACCGGAAAATCTTTCAAGTAAGAATTCATCGATATCTGGACCAATTTCAATAGCGACGGGACTTCGTACCTTCCCCGCATATCCGTTATTCCCCCAATCACCACCCAGTAGTATTTCCTCAGGTAGTCTGACTCCTTTCCGCAGAACTCCACAAAATGTCGTCGACGTGGACTTGACTCGCGACCCTCTTTTCTTCAATGCTCTCTTACCGCGACCGGGTAGCAATGACAATTCTTGGGAAAGTTTAATAGAAGTAACGAAAACATCAGATACAGCAAAATTGCAACAATTAGTAGATAACATAGATAATAAGCTTTCCGACCCGAATGAGTGCATAGTTTGCCATCGGGTTCTGTCCTGCAAAAGCGCTTTGCAAATGCATTATCGAACGCACACTGGCGAGAGGCCTTTCCGATGCAAATTATGTGGTCGGTCGTTTACGACTAAAGGCAATTTGAAGACTCACATGGGCGTTCATCGCATTAGACCTCCCATTCAAATTTTGCATCAATGTCCAGTGTGTCACAAGAAATTTTGTGACCCTTTTACGTTACATCAACACGTCCGTCTTCATACTAGCGAACGGAGCCATATCCCTTATGATCAGTTTGGGAGTATAGATTGTGACAGTTTTCCATCATTAAGCAACGAGTCCGACGTCAACGACTTTTCTCCTCATCGTCCCGTCCCACCTCCCATGTTTCCAACTCCGAACACTCCCGGCGACCGACGGGCGGACTCCCGCGGGACCGACGATGAGAGCGGCCGGGACGAGCCCGCAATTCGGGAGTTCGACGACGACTCATATATGAAGGATCGTCGAACTTCGCCGCTCTCCGTCTGCGCCTCGGCGTCCGAATGCGAAATAAAAACCATCACCACAACGGCTTCCCTCCCATCGGCGACAGGTTCGGAGAGTGGGCGTTCGGCGCGGGCCTCACCGCCGTCACCGACGATGTCGACGCTGTCGACGCCGCCGCGGCTACCGCTGCACTCGCCGCAGCCCTCGCCGCCCACGCCGCTGGCCGCTCTCGGCGCGCTCGGAGGATCGCCTTTCAGCCCACTCGGACTCGCGTTTCCTCCCGCAGGTATGCGATAGCGGGACCTCATTATCCGTATTACCGTCCGCCCCGGTCGCCCGCATTTCCATTTCCTTGCATTTTCCTTGCTCGCAAACTAATCATAACCGGGCCCTCAGATCACTCGCCGAAAACGTTTGACCGAATTAACTTTGAACAATGCTAACCATCCGCTGTACCTAATCGTGCGATCCAAATCGAGCCCAGATAAAGTGACACGGAATTCCAACTGAACGGTGTTTGTTTGTGTGCAGTGCGCGGAAACACAACATGTAACATCTGCTACAAGACGTTCGCCTGCAACTCGGCTCTAGAGATCCACTATCGCAGCCACACCAAGGAGCGCCCCTTCAAATGCACCGTCTGCGATCGCGGCTTCTCCACAAAGGTAACTCATTTGCACATTTTATTGGCTCTTAACAATACCCAATAATTTTCCACATTACTTTAGTTGATTCCGAGTGCATGACCTTTTGCGCCTACACTATCTGAGTATTCCTACCTACCTGTGGTTGATTGATTCAATTTTAACAGTTATAGCGTCCCACGATCTAGTTAAATGACCATCAGGTACGAATAGGTACCACTCTCAAGAACCTACATACATACTAGTAGTTCAGATTGAGTGTTGTTGGCTATAAGCCAGTTCATACTTTATTGTTACGCAAATAGCGTAAGCATGCGTGTTTACGACGTTTCCACTAATTTTCACTACATCTAAAGAAATCCATTGACAATAAAATCTTTAGAATATAAAATAAATTGTTTGATGTAGGTAAATTAGTTGTTAAATGTATGTGCGTAGGTATATGAGACGCTCAGTTCTGGTTGAGCATAAATAGTCGGAAGTTTGATAAATAACATGAATGCAACCGAGGCATCGTATTCCAAGTTGAACCCGAGGCGAGACTCGAGACATCTCGGCAAGTCTCGCAGCGCTCAAGTCTCCGCTCGAGGACTAACTTCATGCGCCGGTTTCATTTCATCTAAGTTTCAGTGCATTAATTTTGCAGGCAGTAATTACAAGTCGCTAGTCGACGCCTCCAGTTCGCATTAGTTTAAGCTGTTGTCTTCCTCCGTCGCATCCGAGCAACGCCGACATCCGAGTAATTGACGACTAACTTCGCAAACTTGTAGGCTCGTTTCTTCAGATTTAATCAAAACTAAAGCTTAGGTATTAATAGTTCACATTCCACTTAGAAATCATTAAACTGGTTCACGTAAGAGCAGTTATTAGATACCGAATCGTAAAACATTCATAAATTGGAATACTTAAAACTAACATACGAGTTTATGTTCTACGTACAAATAATATAAAGCTCTACTTTTCTACTCTAAATCAACATAGCACGGTTGAACGAGTACCAACCTAATTACCAATTCTTATCAGACGAATTACATTTTATAAATGGCCGTTGAGATTAATAAAATGAGTTCGGAGTTAAATAAATAAAGCTTGTTAAAAGCATTTTTATGGCGTTTATAATTACCGAGATCGGCTAATATTTCAAGAGTGTAAAAGCTGCGCTTGCGCGGCCGCACGACTCGCTTGGCGCACTACGTCGCGCAGCGCCACAAAAATGATAAGTCATAAAAACAACGTCACGGAAAACGATCGGAATATTAATTCATGTCGTAAAATATTTATTGCTTATAAATCCTTGAGCCTTTACCTACGCTTCTCGTCATAAAAAGATTATTTATGCTTGACAAAGTAACATTTTTCGTATGTTTCCTAAAGTGTCCAAGGGTCTTATCAATAAAATATAGATTATTTACGATGGGCGCCGCGGTTAAAAGTTTAAGGCTTCACAGCGCCAACGTTGCCTTTGCTTTAATTAAGTTCTTCCGATAAATACGCCAACATTTACGTACCTATGATTTACATTCTATGTGACCCAATATCCCAGATAACTTACGAGGTACAGTAAAATAAACATGCGTTCACCTGCCGCTCACCAACTCTAATACAATTAAGCAAATAAATGCAATCATGATATTTTGCACCAAAATAATCAATCTAAACTACCAGTAGCTACTCTAACTAGAACAAATATTTATGTTATGAAACAAAATGTATTCTAAAACTTAGTATACCTAACAACCATAATAACGTTTTAAAGACTAAAAAAAACCACTGCAATGTTTCGAGTTATCAAAAAGTCAAGACTATATCCTATAGGAACATACTAAAGTCTTACTTAAATACAATGAAATGAGACCACCAACTCTGGACTATTCTCTTCACCATTTCACTTTCAAAACTTTCGTGAGTTGTACTACACATTATTACAACAACGGGAAATTACTCACGTAAATGATAAATTGTCAATGAGGACACCGACAATGTTTCGATTCATCTAGAGAATCTTCTTCAGGGTAAGTGGACCATAACGCGCGCGCTACCCTGCTCGCATTGCATTGACAATTTATCATTTACGTGAGTAATTTCCCGTTGTTGTAATAATGTATTCTCTTCACCAATTGAAAATCATCCAAATCGGATCACCAGATTAAAGATGAGCGGCAAAAAAACAAAAAACAACAAAAAAAAATTGTTTTAGAATCAACCAACGCGTAGGTGAAATTTACCAACTACATACCTACATACCTACATTTCATTTTCAGCGAACAGTAGAATTTTCTTCTGTTTTCCTATTTTTGTAACGTGGGAAAATATCTGTTTTCTATCTCTCAGTAACGTAACCATTTAGTATTTTGAAATGATTCACGCAAACGCAATATACACTCATGTCTAAATAAACATTACAGTTTGTTTTCCAGTTTCATTGACCTGTTTTTGAATGATTCGTTCGCATAATGATATTCCAATTTAATTTCCAACTTTTTATATTTCACTTAATTAGAAAATGAATGAAAGGTGTTTGCGACACTTTAAAATAAGTTCATAAAGAAAAGTCGAACATTATGAAAAATTTAAATATAAACGATTGCATCAGCAAAACATAATAACAAATTAAAATATAGATTGTTTACTTACAATGTAACGCCTGAACAAGTTCTTTAATTAACCTCTAACTTACATTATCATTGTACCTAAGTATCTACAACAATTATTTTTTTCAACATGAACAATTTACTGTAGTTTAAACTTACAACTTAGATGATGCGAAGAAATCGCAATAAAAATACAAACAAATTTTTATTTAAATTTTCGTGAAAATTAACATCTAGTACCTACACACTATAGTGGGTACAGAAAACATAATGCATAATAATCTATAAACGTTCAGATTTTTTTGCAAAACTCTATGTAATGTTTGTTCTAGTTTAAGTTTTATCGTTGTTATTTTTTACAATAAACCATTTTCATTAATACCAACCTACTCACGGGAATCAGTTGTCGTATTAACTGATTTATAACAAATTTAAGAAAGGGCTACGTATGTATTCCTTTATTCGAATATTACAGCGATTATAACACAGGGTGTCTCAAAAAAGGGTACAGCGAAGGAAATTTAGTAGTCATGAAACTGACTTTACGTAACTATACCTAACGCTGCATGGCACTATGCTGGTACGCTGAAAAAAACGATATTTCAACGGAGAAGCAGTCGCACATAGGAGTACCTACGAGTACAAATGGTAGCCATGACAACCGCACTATTGGCTCTTTACACAAAATCAGCTTTTTGTAAAGGGGCGAGATGCAATACGACAACACTGCCTAGGTCAATGCTATTGCTTAGGTCTGTTCTACCTCCCTATTTCCAGATAAGTTTCCATCCGCTGCTTCCCTCGAATAATATCTACCCGGAAAAAAATAGCCCATATGCTCACGAACTATATAGGTATCTACATGGCAATTTTCATCCAAAGTCACAAAGTTTTGATAATATTAGTCGGATAGTAGGATAATAGTGACGATTCTTTTTTTTACTTATAAAATCCCTGAAATGATTGGAGTCTCTTTTACCCTATACGAAACAGAACGAGATGGATGCCGTTAAGTTTAGTCTGGCACCAATAGAATCGGCACTATTATTAGAAGCTGATAGGCACTATTTCATAGAACAGCATGTAAGCCCGGAAGATTGGAATAATCGATAAATTGTTTTGCGCGTGAACTTTCGTGGATACCGGTGTCGACGACTCTTATTGTAATTTTAAATGTGCTTGTAACCGAAAGCTACCGGCGGATAAGGCGTGAACGTTGCTTTCTAATGCCCTTTATTTAAAGCTACATCTATTAGGTACGAGGACACAATGCATTTATTTGAATAAACACGCCAACTGTGGTTATATTGGCGAATATAAAGGGCATTTTTTAATTGCAACCTTGCAAGCTTACAACCTGTCACGTATGGAATGCTAACTACTGCAAAATGTGGGCATGTGCCAAATATAATGTTTAGACGTGACTCTGACTAACCCCACTAGACATCTTCAGAGGATCTAAGCGTCTGGAGATCTGAGAGGATGTCTACCGTACTAGGGGATTTCAGTCGTGATCCTATATATATTTTTTTTAATTAACTGCGCAAACTCATATGGATTCATTTATGGGTCGTAAATATGAAGTTAATAGTTTATTTTTTAAAGTTCTAATTTTGACGAATTTTTGCGTGTTATTGAGAAAGATATCACGATATTTACCTACTTTGTGCTTCATTTGCTTACTGTTCAGATTTATTGCATAAAAATATTAAAAATGTAAGAAATTGCATTTTTTTTACAATGAAGAGAACGCATGGACTTTAATATATATTATTTAAACCTTATCACGCATAAAAATCATAGGTAGGTACATCAAATTGTTGTAATTAGTCAATAATGAAAAAGCCTGTATAAAACATTCAAATAGAATAACGACTGTATACCCAAGTGCGGTAGACATCGTTTTAGATCTCCAGACGCTCAGATCCTTGAAAAATGGGTCAGTCAGAGGCATGTTCAAACAATACATTTGGCACATGCCCACTTTTTGCAGTAATTAGCATTCCAAAGTTGATAATTTGCAAGCTCTTCGCTATTTATAAGAATACTGTCAGTTTTTCTCGCGATGTTTTCCTTTACCAATAAAAGTTTTTTTTTAAATACCCTTGTTTCGAACCCACGACTTTCGGATTCAAAGTCGAGGTACCTCCCACTCGGCCAACACGGCTCTCTAAATCCTCGCCATGTATTATTATGTAACTAAAACAATTATACGACCTACCTTTTTAGACTATCATTGGCAATGGTACGGTTATATGTATAACCGTTCGGTAAATTAAACCTATAGAATGCTCCATATACCTACGAGTATTATTCAAATTTCAAAAGAATTTATTGAAAAATGAGGCTACCAAATTTCCATTATCATATAAATAAAAATAATATCATCATAGCATAGTAATAGCCTATTTAAAATTAATAAAATCAATCTAACCTCGTATTTAAATACAAACCACCATTATAGTATAGATTTCTTATTAGTTAGGTACGTTTAATAAAATGTTATACTTATTACTTACAACAAGATTTTTTTTCATGTGCCTTTTCAGCACTCAATAATCATGTCATGATATATATATATTATATATATATAATCATGTCAATAATGATGGCACCAAGTCATGTTCGTTGCCTGATTATTTTAGGCTAAAACGCTCTTTAGATCCTAAAACGTTTCAAAGTGATCCTTGTGATTTTATTAAAATAAATACCTTTTAACTTCGTCTTTAACACAACAAAATAAAAACAAATACCTATCAGTCTACACATTTTGTAAACTTATAGCAGTTTGAGAAGAACCCGTTTAAACCAGTTTAGGTACATAAACAACGGTCTTTCTTGGCTCAACTGTTTCTTGTGTGTTTTGTAAATACTCTAATATATTATGTATTGTATGTTATTTATTTATGTAAATAAATATAGGTAGGTATCTATTATTTCCTCAAAAATATTACTTATCAAATCTAGGTAACCTATATAGTTATTTATACAAATAAATTAAAACTTAGGTAATTTTCTTAATCGAAGACTGGTGTAAAATTAACAAATTTCCTAAAGCTCTTTACGATTCGTGTTGTAAAATTCACGCTACATGTTGTAGCAACATTACATAGTGGTTACGGCTGAGTGGCTAATATGAGTAAACCCGACTGCATCTATAGAGCGTTTGCATACCACATTATCCAAACAACTCACAAAATACGAATTTTAAATTCACAATGATCGATAAAAGATGAATTAGCAACGAAGCGAATCGTCTCTGAATGCGATAAGAGCCGTATTGTCTTCTTTTATCAATTAAGTGATTTAAAAACATATAGAATCGCATGCATTTCTTTTTAATCAATAAAATTCTCCTTTTTATAGTAAAATAGAAAATCGGTTTCTAAAAAAATCTAAGCGAAACTTTAATTTTAAAATAAACTTATTCTAAAGTTTAAATTATAATACCTATGTACTTATTTAATAAACGTAGGTATATACTTATTACGTTATCTGTGTCAGAAACACCTAAATATGTTTTTACTTAAATACCCATTCTATCCTCTATATATATACCGTTAGTTTTATTTTTATTGAGTAATTTGATAAGCATGATGCAAGAAATTAAAAATTAATTTGTAGCAACTCTATATCCATGACAAAAGCGAATCAATCATACCACTAGGTAGGTACCACTCCTGAATCAAAATGATTTCTAGTAGGTAATTCTCTGTAACTGCCTGAATCTCTATAATTTATGCTACACTGAGCTAGAGGTCACAAAGGTATGACGTACGCTTATTTCATGACGAAATAAACTTTTATTGAAATTTAACGAAATTTAAATGAATACGACATTTCTTAAAATAGAAACAATTAAATTGTATTGTTTCTTGTCTTTCGAATTATTCCCGTTTACGTAGGTACGCCGAATTACATAGAGGTGTCATTCGTCAAGAAATAACGCTCAACTTTTTAATGGAATGTATTCAGAACGGATTCAGGAATGTAGTTATTTTAGAAACAAGGACGAATCTTATATAATTGAAATAAGTTTACCTATAAAGATATATCTTCTAACCTCAGAGGGGAAATCAATGATGATATAAAACTGGAAATTTACGGTGGTTTAATTTTAAACTGTGATCAAGTTGGAGAGTTCAGTTTAACCACCCTTTCATGTGATGGTAAACTATACCATTACCATATTATTATCCCTCTGAGCATGTAGTTGAATGTGACCCTGGGCTACGTTAATACGATCAATATAGGTACCTTATAAGCACCATATAATACCTGCAATTAACAGTCAGTTTATGCAAGTTTATGCTTGGTCTGTTTTAAACCAAGCTGCGCTCACGCGATTTGAATATGGTCTAGAAGCATCAAAACATTACAAATTATGTGAATTTTTATTTGTGGTTTTGTAACATTTCTATACCATGATCAGATCATGCGAGAACCGGTTGCATACAGACCAAAAACAGATCTTGTATAGCTGATATCCTCAATGTAACGATAATAGTATCGTTTTTAATCGTATGTTGTTTTACCCTAGTTTAAAGTACCTATAATGTCCCCATTTCCCCATATCGATATTTTTATCACTGATCGTATTGACCGCATCCTTCAACCGTGTATTATTTTATCCCGTGTTTTAATCTGTCTGTCCCTTTACATATAATTGATCATAGTCCCGCATCCTATAACCGTGTATTGTTTTATCCCGTGTTTAACGTGTGTGTGTATTTGTGGTTCCAGAGCAGTGGCGGCGGTTGCCGGTGCGGAAGGCGCGCGCGCGCACCCCGCCCCCCGCACGCCACTGCTTTGGACCTCTGGAACGCCTTCGTGTACCCGGTATGAATGGAGACGCATGACAGTATTTCTTGCAGTCTTTTTTTACACGCACGCAGCACACGTATTTTACATGTTTTCTTTTCAAAAGTTCCTATTCGTAACACATACGGCCAGCTGTCTTTCTCTTTCGTTGTATAGAAACCTAACTTTATTTTATTGATTTTTTGTCAAAAGGCTTGTAACAAAATTATTTGTACCACGATTTATTCATAGAATATCAAGCCAACTGTTGTAGACAATTCAAGGAACTGTTGTAGAATTCATTAAATTATTTATTATTAAAATACGTGTGCTGTTTTGTTTGTCTTTATCATGACCAGCGCTATAGAAAGTTAAAAAAAAATTGTTTCCTATGAAGATTATAAATAAATAAAAGTTTTTTATACAACGATATTTAATGGAGTTGCTGTTTTAAAGAGATTACAAATTTGCTGTACGCGATGGTCTTGGTAGAGTCGACCTATATTTTTTTTAAGTATCCGCTTATTATACCCACAATTATTTTATTTTAAAGTCTATTGTCGTTTAATAACCTCGCTGTAAAACAAAATTAACTAAGAAACGCTTTACATGCTTAATTAACTAAATGCCTAACGAAGGTGATGAAATACATTCCATTATGCCAGACTTCTAACCCAAATATGTAGATTAGTTAGACTGAGGTAGATACTTATGCAAATAATTTAGAAAAAATATCGCTCTTGGAATTATGGGGCCAATTTGAATAAGCGTAGGTAACAAACTATATTAAGGCAGGCACTAGATACCTAATTGCATTCATTCAAACAGATCCAGTAATTAGAAGCTATGTATGTAATATTTCAACATGTTAATTATTTAGTGCTTTCAAGCTATAAATAGTAATAACAACACTTGGAACCTTAACAAGATTCAAAGGCTCGCGAGTTGAGACATCGATGCTTCTATAAATTCTTCAATAGATACATAGACTCCAATATATACAAAGCCTATATGACTTAAAACATGCATACTCATAGAGTTCTTACTTGTGTTGTTATTTCTTCAGCACTAAATCATTTAATATAAAAAGTAGAGAAAAAACTTTTATAGATTATTTTTAGACCTTCAAATTTAACTTGGAATATGTAATCCCGACGTAAACAAAAAAAAACGCTCTAACGCTTTACTCTGCTTCAAATTGCGATAAAACCACAGCCCTCTTAAACTATTTCTCAATTCTAGGGCAACATGAAACAGCACATGCTGACGCACAAGATCCGCGACATGCCGCCGGGCTTCGACAAGAACACGCCGAGCATGTCTGACGATGGGCGGGAGAGCCCAGACAGGCGATCGTCGCCTGATAAGATGGATCTGAAGAGGTCCCCGCCCGCCCTGCCCCAGCCGCCGATGACGCATGCACCGCCGATGGATATGCCGCCACTGCCGAAACGACCTAGCTGTAAGTTACTACTCACTAGTCAAGTTGACAAAAAATATTTATCTGTACTAATATTATAAAGAGGAAAGGTTTGATTGTTTGTTTGTTTGTATCGAATAAGCTTCGAAACTAATGGACCGATTTCAAAAATTATTTTACCATTAGTATCCTACATTATCCCTGATGAACATAGGCTATAGAATATTTTCAAAAACGTTAGGGATCCGTATGAAAACTTAGATAATGTAACCCAATATGTGAATAAAAAGCAAAAAAATCCTTACAGGATCCTTATTTTATAATACGTTACTCCCGTGCGGAGTTATATACAATTTTGTTATTTTTTTTATTTGTACGGATTTTTGAGCTGATTGCCTCTGAGACTTATATGTCAGCGTTACGAGCTATTCACAATTCAATTCGGTTAGTGTTACAGCGTGATTGAAACAAACGTACCCACCGACAAACGTTCGAATTAGGTATTGATTGGTTAAATGGAGAGGAGTCTCCTCCTCATTCACTTATAAAATCTCTGAAACCGCGGGTCCAGATATTTGTATTTTAAAATATAGGCGCTCGCCGAAACAGGTGTTCGTAAACTCGCATCCTAAGTAGGTTAAAGATTGTATTGAAAAATCTTAATTAACGTGTCGTATTTCCTTCTAATATAAAAAGTACCTAGCTAACATGTACCTACCCTATTCCAGAGAACGGATTAGGTACACGTATATCTATACCAAAATTAATTTAAACCGGTTCTGCCGTTACGGCTTACGGCGTATTTTTATTATTAGTAGAATATGCAATTATAAAGTTACCTAACAAAATTCCTTTTAGAATTTTGTAGCTGGTTTTCATACATCATCAAATCATATTATTTTTATTCATTATATTCATTATATTATTATTAGCATTATATTACCTTATGTGTAGGTACCTACACGATTAGGTTTCTAGGTTATTTAGATAGGTATTATTTGTCATAATCTTCATCTTCTAGTCCTTATCTCATTCCTCGCGGGATCAGCACAACATGTACTTAGATGAAACATGATGTAAATATGTCATAATATATCTATAAAATTATTTCTACTTATCAAATTTCATCGAAATCAGTTATCGTGATTATTTGCATTTATAATTTAATTATGATATTCGTAGTTAGTATGATAAGACTCCAAAACTACGATGAAGTTCCAAGTTGCTTAAAAAAATCAACAATAACACGGTTACAATCTACGATAACACGGTTCAACAAAAAACCCAATCAAAACGTCTGAGTCACTGAAACAAAAACCGATATTCATCGACCATGACCATAGTTGAAAAAGTTTCAATGACTGCAAGAAATTACCACTTTCCGTCAATAGAATCATGCTATCTACACTTCCCGGATATACCAATAAAACTAATCTAAAAATCGACGGTTAAAAAACAATGAAGTAGGTATTAGCAGCTCTCTATAGTTACCTAATGATCAAATGAAAAAGATTGATCAAAACGGTAAAGGGCACTTAAAAAGGAAACCGTTAGTATTTTACTGTATACAAGCGGCAAAGGGCTTGCAACCTGTCACATATAGACTGCGCAATGTCGACATGTTTGTGCTTGTGATCTATAGACATCTTCGAAGATCAGAAAGGATATTTTATCTTACTTTTGGTGACTGCAGTGGGGAACATTTTTCTTACGAAATTCTCTTTTTTCGATAATTATGCGAACCGTATCAATGCGATTGAGCTTTTATAGTTATCGCTGTAGATTTAACGATAACTAATACATTTTCGTTAACAGTGCCAACCGGACCGAGCCACCCACCGCCGCCGGTATCATCGAAGCATCTCTGCGGAGTCTGTCGCAAGAACTTCTCATCATCATCAGCTCTGCAAATTCACATGCGCACGCATACGGGAGACAAGCCCTTCCGTTGTGCTGTCTGCCAGAAGGCGTTCACAACCAAAGGAAATCTAAAGGTGAGTTTCACAAACAACTAGCACCATCTAGCGGTGAGCGGAGTACTGTGAAAATTTTATTTAAAATTAAAATTTCTTTTTCCGTTAAAAAGGAAGCTGTTAGCTGTTTTTGTATTAACTAGCATCCCTGGTTAATTGTCCACAACTGAATATTTATGATACAAGGGTGATTATTTATTTAACTCGCTTCTGTCCGTAGTTTTATTCGCGAAATAATTGTATTTAGGTACCTAGCAACTATAGGAAAGTAGTATTTTGTGTCAAGAATGATAATTAACGAGAACTAAAGGCTAATATTATTGTGTTTGATACCCAGGTCCACATGGGTACACACATGTGGAGCGGTGGCGCATCCCGCCGCGGTCGCCGCATGTCATTAGAACTACCTCCGAGGCCACTCCACGAGCCTCACGAACTGCTGCGTCGCCCCGACCTCTTCTACCCGTACCTACCCGCGCCTTTCCTCAACGGAATGCAGCAAAAGGTACGCTATAGCAGTTGCAACTGATTTCGATATTATTTTAGTTATCAGATTCTAATGTGAATTATTTGGTCCAACAGCTGAATGAAATATCAGTGATCCAGCAAAGCGCGGGTCAGAATGGCGTGGGAAAATTTCCGGGACTGCTCGGCTTCGGAGCGTTCGCAGGTGCCCGAGCCGGCGCCGCCTCGCCCCTTGAGAGGCCCCCTTCACTCGGAGACGGCGGAGACGAAAGGCAAGCCGCCATGAGGGAGCTCGCCGAACGCGGCAGGGAACTAGCCGAACGCAGCCGTCAAATGCGCGAGGAAGGAGACTACCGCTCACCTCCCGTGCATCCCCCCCACCAGCCACAATCGGCCCAACCCTCACCCCCCGCGCCCCATCACCAGCTACCCCACCCCCTCTCCTCCCTCCCACCGCCGGCACGCACCGAAGGCCTCACCGTCTGAACCGATCGAAATTCGAACACCTAATTACATTCCAAAAACCACCACAAACCGAATGTTGCATTGGAGGCGGAACTCCAGCACTGCGGACCTTCCGAGCTTCGAATCTCAGCAGCAGTGTCGTGTTAATACTGTACAAAGACTTTAGTCGATACGTGAATTTAAGGGACTGATAAACGACGAAACGTTTTATAATAATAACGATGCAAAGTGTAGCGCTATGTAATATTGTTATTCCACGTGTTATACCTAGAATTAGTTGTAAGTAAGGTATATGCACGAGTACGGGCCTGGGGCAATCAGGAGTCCGACGTAGGAGCGGGCTCCAGTTTATGTCATACTCTGTGATAGTGCACATTTTAGAGGCTGTGTCTTGCACACCGCAGACCGTTCACCGATCACTAGCTGATGTCAGGGGCGTCACCTGTCGATGCAGTCCATTGTGCTTTGACATCAAAAATTAAATATAAATTATATCCCAAAAATTAAATAATTTCATAAAGCTATTGTAAATAAATTGTATGATAATATTACTCTAATAAAATTATAGTTATAAACTTGAAATTTAAATATCTATTAGAGACATTAGTATATTGTACAATGAATGTGCTGGCTGGAGTGCTCTATGCATGATTTCTATCTTTGTCCACATTCCAAACAGTTAATTTCGTGGTTGCGACCGCATTATTGCTGGTCATGATTTTAAAGTTTTCCAATTAACCGTTTGGTAGCATAAAGCACTTAGAAATCTATTGTCACTAATTATTCAATATATTTAATGGTAACAGAGGTTAATGACATATTCATTCATATCATGTAAATTTAAAAAGTATTTGCATTTGAGGTCTACATAGTTATAAGTGTTTAGAGTCATAGCTATTATTGCTTTAGAAATACTTACATATCTTTGTAAATGAGCGACTGGTGTTTTGTCAAATATTGCGAATAGTTTCTTAAAAAAATTGTAGCGTATGTGAGTAGTTACACCGGCACTTTACGCAGACTGACGACATTAATGTCTACACTATAGGAAAAGATATATTTCCAAATATGCATTTGTCTCGATGCTTGTTAGTAGGCACGTTAGTCCAGTTGCTACTAATAATTATTTTTCTTAAACAATTTATGTATTTTATACGTTCGAGTTTACTAGTTATCTGTGTATAAATGTCCTAATAAATTATTTATAAATTATAAATCATGCATACACTCTTAGTAATAAACGCTTAAGGTACAAGAGCCTTGTACGACAATTTAGTTGTTTAGAGACAAATTCTCATAGCACCTACATCTATTATTATTCAAGTTTCAAATAGATATTAGAGAGTAGTGTTTAGTCATGACGTAAATATGATGTGTCATGTCATACTGTTAGTATAAATAATCATTGTAAATTATTAAATGTTTATGTAAATGTCCAAAAAGTATTCAAATTATTTAAAAGAAAATCAATTATACTAATACACTCTTTTCTTTTCTGTTATCCCTCACCCTACAATCCTTTTTATTTTGCTTCCTTTTTTTATACACTACTCGATACAAAACTACAATGAAAAAAAAAAACTAAACACCAAAACAACTTAATGAAAACAAAATATTACTTACCTTGATTAAAATGACCATAATAACGAACACAGCTAATCAGAGATCACAAATATTAATATAATAAATCTTGTGGAAACCAGAATTTATATTTTAGAAATAACATTAATTGGTCTATAATTCATAAACTGAAAGCGTTTACGATCAATAAAGCATACAAGGTACTAAATCTGGTGGTTGCTAGTTGACAACTGTTTTACGACAATTTTATTGTGATATAAAGGTCGGCGTTGTCTCAAACACAACATAAAGCTACAAATACACTAGGGGACAAATGGCGGGTCATGTTACGCAACATGTTGATCGACAACTAAGCGAATGTTTCGGGGACAATGTTGTGGAACTTTTTACAGGTCATAATAGGTACTCGGTGTTTATAGAAAAGTCGCCCGAGGTGTCCCGCGCCACGAAAAATGTTGCGGGACATTTGCCTAAGTTTCTACTGACGCGGAGCGGACCGTAAATTAACCAAACAGCGCTCGACTCTTTTTTGGTCAATTCACGGTCCGGTCTGCACTACTCCACACCAGTGGAAACGCATCGTCGCGTAGATTGAGCGTTGCGAACATGATAATGTTGCGGGCCAAAATGTTCCCTAGTGTATGCGTGGCTTTAGCTATCACAGCTTGTGTAAATCGCTATGGCTATTATGAAATAGTGGCGTAACCCATAAATTGAGCAAGTTATAATATTGAAACAAGAAATGTGTCGAAATACGTGTGACGATAAGAAAACCTGTAATCATCGTCATAATTATTCCGTCATCTCCAACAACCAAAAATTACAAGGTACCGGTTACCAGCCCCTTATTACGTAAGTTTCGTTGCTCAACATCAACTTCTATTTAAAACTATCGATAGGCCATTATTTCAATAATTACGTTTAAAAAACTAAAAAGAAAACCGACGAAAATGTATCGACCAAACACAAAGTAAAGAGACGATATTATTTTTTTAGTTTTTGAAGGAAATGTCAGTCCTACATAAATATAATTTAAATGAAACCAACTTGGGACTATTCTCTACCTAATGAAAATCATCGAAATCGGATCACCAGCTAAAAAGATATGCTTCGTCATACATAAAAAAAATCAATAAAAAAATATACGCGTCGACTTGAGAACCTCCTCCGTTTTTCGTCGGTTAAAAATGATTCTAGTTGCAAGATTCTACTGGAATGTATATATTTTAAGATTCTAAGATCCCTAGCTATAATAACTACCCTTGAGAATATATTTTGATAGCTATCTGTTTCGTGTGAATTTTGCAAATATTATGTATCAGATGTTATTTCTTTTAAAAAGTAAATAAAAGTAGATAAAATATTACTTAGTAAATAAAATATTATCTAATAGATTCAGAGAGTCTACATCTACAATCAACACTACAATTTAATACGGAATACTTTAATTACTCAAATAGATTACAATGAAATATATTTTGAAACTTACAAATTGCACAATTAGAAGTTAATCACACTGGCTAGTTTCTTTACGCGGTTGAGTAGTAGATCTCCCTCGCGGATGGTTGCCTGGTAGAGTTGGGAGCGATCGGCATCTGCGCCGCGACCAGCGCCGGTGACCACGCAGCCGGCGACAGCATCGATACGGCATTGTAGACGACCGGCGGCGGTGAAGCTGGAATATAAACAAGATGAAATTTAAAAAAACTGGCCAAGTGCGAGTCGGTCTCAAGTTCCCTACCATAATCTACAAAAATCGGCAAAAAAAAACAAGTTTGATGTATGGGAGAGCCACTTAAATATTTATTCTACTCTGTTTTTAGTTTTTGTTGTTATAACGTCAACAGAAATACATAATCCGTGAAAATTTCAACTGTCTCGCTATCACGGTTCATGAGATGCAGCCCTGTGACAGACAGACGGACAGACAGATGGACAGCGAAGTCTTAGTAATAGAGTCCCGTTTTTACCCTTTGGGTACGGAACCCTAAAAAAGTCCAAAATGAAGCACCATTTCTCTCAAGGGAAACTTTATATTAAATTCAACTCTGAAACAACAGCAACATTCAATTCACTTAGGCAAATAGTTTCTAAATGGTAATTAGATTAAAATTAACCGGCCCTATCGTCGCTTCGTAACATATCCAATAGTGTCCACTGTTAGGAAATCAATACCCAATAATTTCCTGAGGTCAACATAGACCTCAGGAAATTATTGTATATGTCCAGCAGTAGACTGCTATAGGTTGATGTTGATCATGATGAATCAAAAACTTAGAGATATATGAAAGTCTTACTTGGAGATCTCTTCTTCAACGAACTCACGCGTGACGCCGAATGTATCCGCGATGTTGTCGAGGCTGAGCGAGCGATACGCGCGCAGTAATTGCACGTAAGCCTTAATGCGAGCCTCGCGGATGTAGTGCTGGTAGTGGGGACGGAATACCGGGTCCACGCAGATCTGGGTCTCTACCTGAAGATGATAAATAAATAAAATAAATATTTGGAGGACTGTCACACAGACATCGCTGTGCGGCATGACGCAGTTTCATATTCGCTGTTTAGTTTCAAAGTCTTCAACATTTTTTAAAAACAAATGAAGTAGTCTTTTTTCACAGGGGAATCCTAGTGTAGGTTCAGGTTTATTTAGTGAGATAGATAATAAATATTATGTACTTAAGCGTAATATACTCCAAGCTAAAATATGAGCCATAAATTGAAAATATAATTTTCTACTCTGATTCAAAAAGGTCACTTTGCAAGAGTCTATGAGTATCTTGATGGCAAGATGCCAAGTGTCAGTCATGCCCCAGGGCCAGTACACACCCAGGCCAGACATTGAAGAACACCTAGGGCCTGTAAGGTCTCTATTAGCTTCCTTACCTCAAGAAAGCAAGAGCAACGCAACGTCTTAGCTACCACCAATCCTAGCATTTATTATCTTGAGATTGTCCATGTATGCAGCGTCTTTAATAATTACATACCCAGGCTAGACTCTTCATGAAGTCGGCGTATCTGCATTCATGTAGGGACTCCACTAGCTCCCTTAGCTCGGGGAAGCGAGAGCGGAGGGCTTGGACTGCGGCGCCTTGACGACGGAGCGCGGACTGTAACGCGTGACGCTCTAGAGCCAATGCACACGCTAGCACGCAGTATTGAATAATTGTTCCTGAAAAAGTAAAATTGAATAAGTATGTATAACTATGCATTCTATATTGTTTTGCCGTCAAGCAGTCCTATGACTTTAGAAGGACAGGCTTGCAGGTGAAGTTACAGAGGCGCCATTCTTTATTTCTTACACTGAAGCACTTGGTGTTGCTGGCCGTATTTTTTTGGATAACAATGTTGCAAGAATGTAAATAAAGGATCACTGACCTTCAGTGTGGTTAATTAAGATACTAGCTTTTACACAGATGCCACAGTGGCTGTATTAGTTAATGAAAACTTGTACCAGGCTACTTTTTATAACTGGTATGAAAAGATATATTACTTTATTATCTCTAAGTAAATATGTTGTAAATAATGTAGTGTATATTTAACAAACACCAGATAAGACATCCATACCAAAATCAACCAATTCATAAGATTCAAATGTTGATACACAATCAATGAATAGATCAGCAGCACGGCTGTAGTCTCTGACGGCAAGGCAGTATATAGCCTCATACGCCTTTAGCTTATTCCTTGAACGCCAGTCTCCTCCTTTGTCCACAAGTTCATGAGCCTGTAATTGTTAAAGATAATACTTTATGTAGTGTTACAGTTGTTCTATCTCATGAAAGCTGGTTGGTCATAATTGTTGGTAGATACATGTGACACATGGATTGTGTGAGGAAGCTAAGGAGCGTTCAGTATCAGTCACGCACACAAAAGCATATTACAGTGTAAACCTGCACTGAAAGTAACCAAAAAGATAATATTACCTTGTTTATAGTCTTTCCCATCTCCTTAACATTACATCCATGGAAGTAGGAAATTCTGAACAAAGCAAAGACAGCATCAAGCCGCCTGTTGGTGGTAAGTGTGGAGTCTTCATATTTAGAGGTAGCCAGGGTAGTAGCTGCTTCTTTATCTCCAATGGAGCATAGGTAGTCCAATCTGCAATGTGTAAATGAACTAAAGATGTTTCAACAATTAAACTGATACTTACTATTTTATAAGGAAAGTTTGTTGTCACAAATATCAACCAATTTTTTTTTTCCACAAGTAGCTGCACCACTATAAACAACTATATATAGTGTTATTATAACTAGTCAAGAGTTATGAAAAGAGCCTCATACTCACCGATCTTGCCAGACAGGGGTTTCCGAATCATCTTCTTTGAACTTGGATAATCTATCTTGATTTTCATTAGCCATATCATCGAATAACTTCTGATCAAACGACCAGTCGAGGTCTGTGCATACTTCTTTGTAGTAGGGGGCCATGTTCCCAGCTTTTATCCCTTGAAGAAGTTCATCTTTCAACTGCTGGTTACCTTTGAGTTGCGGTAAAGACAGCTTGAATTTTATTCCAGCAAGCGCCATGTAGTCGGGTGTTTTTCCTTCAGCAGATAACTCCATGATTATCAATAATTTTCTCAAACAATTAACTTTTACAACTTTCGCAAAAACTAACACAGGTAGAATCGCCGTCGAACAAACGAAAACCAAGCCGAATCAAAATCTGAATTGTCATTCAAAGGATGAAATTGAAAATAACTTGAAAACACACGGGTAAAAATTGCTGCAATCAAACAAACGTCAATGTCAAAAGATATTATCGTCGTAGTGCGTACACGGTTTCAACAATCATGAACGATGCTGCTGTATCATGCTGTCACGCACTGTCATGCATCACGTCACTGACAATTCAGTCCTGTCAGTGTCGCTTTTGAAGTGCTACGCCTTGATACTCAACTAAACTTATCTAGACGAGTACAGTGCAGTAGGCACTTACTTCTGGCGAGACAGTGCACAGAGTCTCGGGCGAGTGTTAAGTAGGTGCTGGCTAGGAAAGTTATACACAAGGTACGCTTAGTAAACGATTCAAATCCATGACTTTTGGATTGAAATAAATTAGATAAAGGTATATAAGGTACCTATATATATTTAGAAATAAGTGTAATCTATCAAATCAGGTTATTCCAGGTAATTCATCTAAACTAATTTTGTAGTTCCCATTTTGATATTTTTTTGAATTGACACACTTAGCAAGGTTTCTACTCTACTCTCATTAAACATCATTTAAATCTTTATAAAACCAACCGAGTAAGGAACCGCAGCCTACATCCGCGCTTGGCAAAGATGATTGGCGCGCCACCCATCAGTGCGCGTCCCGCGTCCCGCCGCGTCAAGCGTCACACATGTGTTTTGTTTTCACTTCACTTGGCGTCAAATGCACAGAACACATATGAGTCAAATGTAACTGAAGTTTAACTGAACAGCTTGACTGACTTGCCGTAAAAGAAAAAAAAACTTGAGAGGTGTCAAGGGACACCCGGATGGAACGAAGTTCTTTTCGATTAATTAGTGAAGGAATTGTAATAAAATTTTATTTCTTTTAAGTTAAAATAATATGTTTTTAGGGTTCCGTACCCAAAGGGTAAAATCGGAACCCTATTACTAAGACTTCGCTGTCCGTCTGTCTGTCCGTATGTCCGTCTGTCCGTCTGTCCGTCTATCCGTCTGTCTGTCTGTCACAGGGCTGTATCTCATGAACCATGATAGCTAGACAGTTGAAATTTTCACAGATTATGTATTTCTATTGCTGCTCGAACAACAAGTACTAAAAACAGAATAAAATAAATATTTAAGGGGGGCTCCCATACAACAAACTTGATTTTTGCATTCCAGCGCCATCTAGTTTCATTTGATGTTACTACGTATTATAGGTACTTTTCGCGGTCTCATGCGACCGCTCGGGGTTTGAGAGGTAAGATGAAAGAGGTTTGCGATTCCGCTGGCAGGTGGCGCTATTTTACCACTATCGGTAAAGTAAGTCGGTAAATAGGTGGTACTTCACATGATCGAATAAAAAGTTTGAAATTGAATTATTGAATTCATGTAGTTAGGTAAATAGGTACCTAGGTAGATATTATTAATTTCCAAATAATTTCGAGTTCGAATCCTGGCCGTGCATCAATGGATATTTCTGTTCGAAAAATGTACCTATATGCGCGTTACACGTGTTTATAACAGTGAAGGAAAACATCGTGAGGAAACCTGTTAGTATTCTTGAAAGCGGCGACGGGATTGCAACCTGTCACGTGTGGAATGCTAACTACGTAGTTAGGTAAATAGGTAGGTTACGAGATATTATGAATTATTTTTTATGTTTCTAGGGTTCCGTATCTAAAGGGTAAAAAACGGGACTACTAAGACACCGCTGTCCGTCTGTCTGTTACCAGGCTGTATCTCGTGAACCGTGATAGCTAGACAGTTGAAATTTTCACAGATGATGTATTTCTCTAAAATCAGCATAAAATAAATATTTAAGTGAGACTCCCGTACAACAAACGTGATTTTTTTGCCGTTTTGATAATAGTACGGAACCCTTCGTGCGCGAGTCCGACTCGCACTTGGCCGGTTTTTTATTATTATCAAATATAATGTAATATAAACTTAATGAGTAGGCTCAATTTTTGTCAATCTAGCTAGTTAGATGAGAAACAAACGCAAAGCAAATAAATAGGTAAGTACCTACCTTCCTAAGTAGATACCACCTACCAACTAATGATGTTTTGGTAATCTCCTACTTGCACAATAAGTCGTTTATTAGTTTACAGTTATGTTGTACTGAACACAAAATAACGTGGGACAAGGGAAGGGGAATCAACTTTGACTTTGACTTCGACTTCGACTTCGACTTCGACTTTGACTTCGACTTCGACTTCCGACTTCGACGTCGACCTCGACTTCGACCTCGACCTCGACCTCGACCTCGACCTCGACCTCGACCTCGACCTCGACCTCGACCTCGACCTCGACCTCGACCTCGACCTCGACCTCGACCTCGACCTCGACCTCGACCTCGACCTCGACCTCGACACAATTAATAGATATATATATTAATATTTAAACTATAGCAAAAAAGTGTCGTGACAACTTTTCGTAAGAATTTTTTCCGTCTAGCCCCCTTTCACAACGCGCGATAAGGAACTTCGTTCCAAAAATGTGTACTTGTTACAATAACTCGTCCATCATACCTACCTACTCTACTCTCCCGGTCTAGTGGCATTTATGCTGTCTCGCCACTAAACTCGTCACGAGAGGCATGAATGAGTGACAGGACATGAAAGAACTCTCTGTTCTCCATCGCTCCATCCCCATTTTGTTTATTTTTTGTGATCATGATCATGTCATCAGAGCAATCATGTAAAAATGGGTAAGCTGCTATGTTGTGAGAAGTGAACCTATCTATCGTTGTTAATGATTATTTTCCTTTATCGTTTACGTTGTGGTACACAATGCAAAAACCACAAATGGATTCACTAATTTCAAAATGTCAATCCATCAAAATTATTCCATCCCTTGAAGAAACTTTGAGTTCAATGGGACTGAACTTGGAATTAGATGATAATGCCCAAGCATGGCTCGATCAACTCAAGCTTATTTGGAAAACTTGGAGAAGAAGTGCCAATATGGAGAGTAGTATAGAAGATTTTTTCCGATTTAGAACTGATACCTTCAGGGTCGCTCTTGTGTTTGTTATAAAGTGTGAGGAGTATAAAGATAGCAAGCCCAAGTCTCTACCATATTTTATAATCGAAGTCCTTATAAAATATTCCCAGACAAATAATATATTTGCAGAAGAATCACTGAAAATGCCTGCATTTCATATTGCAGTTTATCAAAGAAATCCACATTTTCTAAGCCTTATGGTGAAAACATACCAAATTGTTACCATAAAAGAATCTATCGTCCCTATGGTAAAAGATATGATAAAAAATGAAAACGGCAAACAAGCATCGCAAATAGTTATTGCCATGGAGTTATTTGATGATATACCTGTTGAGGATCTACTATTTCCACTAATCTTGCTAGACAAACCAAACATGATTGATGAATATTTATGTGAAGCTCCTAGCCAAATTGCATCTTTTCTACTGTTTTTAGACAACTTGCTAGATAGGAATTTTAAGATGCTTGACTTTGTTCAAGATTATGCGGAAAAGAACAATATTGGGCATGTAAAATATGAAAAATTACACCACAAACCTCTTGGAAAATTAGTAGCTCGTTTATGCAATAAATTCAACATCCCCGTTGAATCTTGCAAGAACCTCAGCAATAATAGAACAGCTAGTGGGCTGAGGTATCTGGTGTACAGAAAGTATATTCAGCACAACATTACTACTTCAGTGTGGGAAGACTTGGTGAAAGACTCGTTGAGGCAAAACTCTGAATCGGTTCATTCATTTTTGGACCTTTTAATAGATCACGACAAAACTGAAGCACTGAAATGGGCTAAATATTTAAATTTACCTAATGCACAGCTGCCGGTTGCTTTGAGAGGAGATTTTGTAGCAGAAGCACCTAAAGAGAACTGGGATGCAGATAGTGAAATAAATAATGAAAACTTCTATAAATCCCCTTTGAGCAGAGATAATATAACTATCATCGAATCTGGAGAGCAGTTTAACAATCTTATCTCAATGTTGAAACAAATGGATATTGTAAGCTTGGACTGTGAATGGAAACCTTCTTTTGGAGCTAAACAGTGTCAAGTGGCTTTAATACAACTTGGCACCAAGGATATGGTTTATTTGATTGACACTCTTCTGTTAAATAAGCCAGAGTATGCAAACTTGTGGTATACATTTTATAAATCTTTCTTGGAAAATGCTGAAATAATAAAACTAGGATTTGGCCTAGAACAGGACTTGAGAGAAATGAAAGCTTCTATTGTAGGTTTGAGTAACATCAAAGTGAAGGGTGAAGGATTTCTTGACCTGAGCATATTGTGGAGGATCCTGGTAGAAAGTGAACTGACTTTACCAGACTGCAGTGATAAGGGAGCTAGTCTCAGTGCACTTGTGCAAACATGTTTTGGGGAACCACTGGAAAAGTCTGAACAATGCTCCAACTGGGAATTAAGACCACTGAGAGAAACACAGATTAGATATGCTGCTATAGATGCTGATGTTTTAATCAGAATATATTATTTCCTACAGAACAGAAGTGCGCAGCAGGGACTCAATTTTGAAGCAATTTGCAACTGTATTATGGACGAAGGTTTAAAAAAAACTGTTAAAAAGCCCAAAGCTGTAGTGAATCAGTGTTCATTGCCTGCTAGTGAAGAAAAATCACCTGCAGAAATTAAAATTCTGGTTGATATGAAGCTGACAAACATCTTATCTTACTTGAGATATTGTGGAATTGATAGCATCAGCAGGCCAGCATCAATGCTTTGGCATGATGTGATCAACTTAGCTACTTCCAGTGATAGAATTATTATAGTGTCAAAACAAAAAAACACACCAAACAATAACTTTCCGCAAAGCTCTATTCTGTATGTAGGAAAAGGTTCCACATCAGAACAGTTGCATAAAATAATAAATACATACAAGATAAATATACAACAAGAAGATCTATTGACTATTTGTTTGTACTGTAACAGTAAAGATCTGAAGAAACTAGACATTGATCAGGTTCAGAAGATTTGCACAGCTTATGAATCTGCATCAAAAGAACGACTCAACATCAAATATGTCGCCAATGTTGATGATAATGAAGATGTTGACTTGGGAAACTTCTTGAGTGACTCTGAAGATGATGAAGACCAGCCAAAATATGTAGCAAGAGATGCTGTTACGGAAACACAATTGTGCAAAACAAGTAAAGGAGTTCAGATTGTTGTTGATGATGCATCAAAATTATGTTTGTCAAAGAAATCTGCAATCTTATGTGAAGATTGCGGAAGACTTTGCACAGACGATGACACATTGTTGAATAATGCCAGTAAAATGGTATTGAAAGTGACAAAGCTTGCACAAACAACTTGACTAAAATAAAACATATTTTATAAGAAACCATTTTTATTATGAGCTAACAATAAAACAGACATTTTGTTTAATGTGATAACAATACTTAAAAATTCCAAATTCTTATTAGGATTTAAGTTAAGCTTATTTTTTAAGTCTTGTAAACTGAATTCTCCATAAAGGTACATATTGAGTGTGAGTGTATGTGTAATATACCTAATTATGTACAAATTTAAATATAACATAAAGTGTTTAATTAAATAAACCAATGACATACTTATTATTAAACCTTTTTTTTGTATTATAAAACACTTTTGAAGTTGAAAAATAAGTTAGCTATAAGATTGATACTTAGGTTTAAAAAAAACAAAAGCCCATATTATACAAATCCTTTTTTTATTATAAATTCGCTTAGGTTTCTTACTTTGAATATTTGGATATAAATAAATATATACCTAATCAATTATATTTCATTACATGCATTTAAAAATAACTTAGAGCATAACATAGTTTTTTTACCTTTACTTTATGATTATTCAAGTCATTCAATCATACAACAGCATCATGTACCCTTATAGATTTGATGATGTTATCCTATTCGTGAGGATTTCAGTTAGCAGAGCATATAAATATAGTATAAAATATTATGACTATCATCAAAATTAGCAAAAAAATTGTCTTTGACTGTGCATATCGATGATAAGATAATGTGACAAAAAGCATCAGCATAGGTAAATAGGTCTTAAAGATATTTCCAATAAAATTCTTTGCATAGTTTGACCAAAAAAGTAATTACATAAGTAACATACTTTAATAAACAATATGATAACTTTTATCTTTTTTGAACTGGACTATTTCACTCTCTTGTAAATCAGTACCTTCTAAATTTAATTCATCTAATGCAAGCTCTGGGAAGTTCTTCAGTGATTGTAGTTTATTGTTTTTCAGAGACAGTTTCTGTAAAAAAATATAATATCTAATTAGTCCACACTTCCAGTCTAACTCAGCAGGCTTTACATAATTACCATTTGAGAGTAAGTATTGAGCGCATCAATTTTCAGAATTGAACATCGTGTAGTTACGCCTTGTCGTGTAGCAATTAGTTAAGGTTTGAACCCTCTACGAACGTTGAACGACCTTTGGATATGAAGGCTAGGTCTAAATATAATACATAATAACACACAAAGTGCAGACTCCCCAGTACTATTGTATGGTGGGTACTTAGTCTTGGTAGCAGACCTTTTCCGTTATCTGGGCTACCATCCGCTTCGCCAACGAGGTCTTATATACTAATTCTACTCACCTTACAACTCTGGAGTACAACCAATGAAGGCAACACTGCTGATGTCAAATTCTGATCAGAGAGATCCACATTTTCGCAGTAGCTGTAGTACTGCAAGTGGGGCAGGCTTATCAGTTTTTCAGCGAAGTTAATTTTCATCACCAGCGTGTCATTCTTTGCGAAGTCAGCAGAAAGCTGTTCCTCGATGTTCCATTTAGTGATCAGGTCGGCGTAATAACCCGCTCTCAATTTATCAATAGTCATCAAATTCTGGAGATTCAATATGACTTCTTTGTGATATAGCTTCGCGTCAATGCAGTGTAGGAAGACAGTGGTGGTCAGCATGGTAACTGCAAATATAAGATACATCCTCTCAGATCTGTTTGAAGGGGGTAATCGGAGGCACGTCCGAATGTTACATTTAGCACATGTTTTTATGTAGAATAAAATATGCATTTGGATCTGCAGGCGCGCAGTTCCTCGGAAATGTCTAAAGAGGTAGTTAGAACATTGAATTTTATTAGTACCTACTATTGTCATTTATCGGTGGCTACGATCAGCACTTTTTAACTCACCAACAGTTTGTATGAGTTAGAGGTCACCTCTGATCACGTTAGGCCTGGCTTACAACTTTTTAAAACCGATACCTATATCTAATTGTGCCATCCGAAGCACGGAAATTGAATTTGTTAATACCGCGTTTTCATTTAGTTACCCATTGGAAAAATTAAGGTTTCTAAACGAAATGGATAACCAACATCGTAAAGATCATAGGGTTTAGGACGAAATGTGGGTGTTTTTCTTACATTTGCTATATGGTTCCAAAGCCAGTAGTTGTCGACACGAGTCGAGTTGCGATTTCAACTCGTCTAAAACAGGATCAGCGTATTTCCTCTGGAAACATATCTCATTTTTGCCGACGTAAGTTGCTTGGTTGTGTTTCACGCTGGGGATAACTTCCGTGTGATCGTTTTCCGATTTAAATTCCACCTGGAAAAATTAGAATAACAATTTTTTGTGCACTTTTATTCTACACTTGTCAGTATGCTACAGAGCAAGAATATTTCAAGCAAATAATTGGACAATTGAGAAATTGTAGACACTTATCTATTAAAATATCACTAATCATACATTCTTGGAACATTATATGTATTTGAAAACATAACAAAGTCAATCAAAATTTGTCCCATTAGGCAAAATATAATTGTGTTACTGTCCGTGGTTTCGTTTTCAACTGCTGGGACGATTGTCTTTTCATATTATAGAGATAGTTTCAAGTTTTGGAATTAAATTAGGCTACTTTTTATTAATTCCAAAAAAAAATATTTAGATTTTTATTAATTTCAATATTTTAAAATCGTCAAAAATCCTGATTTCCTAAATCTACGCGGACGACGAAGTCACGTTTAAATGCTAGTATTACTATAATACTTGAAGCATACCTTCACATCAAAATCATTTTCAACAGCTTTTTCATGTTTTAATATCCACAACACATCATATTGTTTCCCAGTGCACGCCACCCATTCTCCATTTACAATTTCATTGTTGAAGAAAAGATTAACACTCGCAGACACAAACTCTTTGTTGACTGCTTTACTAAATGCAAAAGTGCTCTTTGTTGGGGTCACAGTGTAGACGACTAGGCTTATAGTTGTTTTTACTGCATCTGAAATCCCATAAAAAATGAAATGAAATAAGATCACGAATGTAATCCCCAAGTACGGTTAGACATTCTCTCAGATCATCGAAGTTGTCTTAAGGGGTAGTCAAGTCAGAGGTACTTCCAAATTCCAAACATTACATTTAGCACATGCCTACATTTTGAAAGAGATAATCCCATAAGATCATAATAAAAACATGTAGTGAATCTCCAACCATTTCAAATGATCTAATAAACAATCGATAAGATAGAAAAAAATTAAGGCGTCCGGTTCTAAACTAAGTAATCCTTGTGAAACATGTTTTTCTACATATTATGTCGACCTCACGTGAAGTGGAATAAGGACTGTGGTGATTGATGATGATGAATTAAAGAGTAATCAATTACCAAGAAGCCATCTCTGATAAAACCAGGCGCTGGTATCATCCGGATCAGTAAATGCCGCGCTTTGAACCATTTTCAATTCATGCTTATGATGACTATCTTCTATAGGTCTGCCTCCTGAAACAAAAAAAAATAAGATCACAACTTTAATCCCCAATCTTCTCAGATTTCCAGGCGCTCTTACTCTAAAATATGTCTAATGGGGATAGTCAGGGACACGTCCAAACATTACATTGGGTATGCATATTGCAGTAGATAGAAAACATTAGAAATTAATGCCCTATGTAATTTTCTTTCAAGAAATATCAACTAACTTGTTAAAAGTCAGTGCAACTTGAATAGCGTTTTCTATTGCCAGTAAAGTTGACTATAAAAATTGAGACGCTAACTAAATCATAGAGTGCCCTCAAAGCAAAAAAAGTTAATTTTTTTTTAGATGAGAACATACCCATCTTAGTTTTTTTTTTTACTTTACAGCGCCATCTAACCCTAAACTAAGTCAGCTTTGCAGTTGACTGCTATATGAATGTGACCATGAAACAATTACCTTTCAAATCAGGATACAATTCAACCAACATTTTACTTCTGTAATGCCATGCAGAATAGTTGGAGAAATTGTCAAATATTTTCTCTGTTGTGTAGTCAAATTCATCTTTCAAAGGAGGCTTGCATTGACTCACTACGAATCGTCTGTAGTCCCAGGTATGAACTGGAAAGTAGTTTAAAAACAAAGGTATAGCTCTTAAGACATTTCAAAGTGATCCTTGTGATTTAATTGAAATAAATAACTTTTGACTTTGTTACTTTCCTGATGACCTAAATAAACATGAAATAAACTTACAATTCCTCTCATCCAGTTTCAAGTAAATATTACACAATGATAGTTCCTTGTCCCAATTTGGATCTCCTCTTGTAGTAAGCACCCATTCCCGTTGATGCCAGGCACAATAGGATTTAGGATTGACTTTCAAGCAATATTCAGTTAAATGCAATTCTGCATCAAATATTTGGGAAATCTCTTGCTCACTTTCATTTTTTCTGAAAAGAAATTAAAAAAAAATATAATACTACTTTAAGTAAGATAGAGATAGTCTCTCCAGGCACTCCTCTTTGAAAATATGTTAACAAAAAGGGGATAATCAGTGGCACAGCCACTAGATAAATTTGACATATGCATTCTGCATTCCATAGATTGCATTGCAAGTCCATCCATACCCATGAGAATTATCTGCTATTTGTGATCAGAGCTTGATCAGGTTGGTTTTAGAGCTTTTTAAAAGATTATTTTTTATTTTATGTAACTTGCTACTGCCTGCATCTTTGCTTGTATGGTGCCTGGATAAAAATTTGCCTATTGATGTTCCAAGACACAAACATAGGATACAATTTCTTATTAATTTCATACCTAAGAATGTCAAGTATCTCCCTCCTGATATTCCAAAGTGTATAAATATCTGGATTAGAAGTTAAAACGTTTCCAGTTAGCTCTAGTAACTCCTTATCCAATTCTGATTCATTTCTCTGGAAAATACAAAAATGTAGACAACAATAATCATTTAAATTACTTTTGCATAGTTTAGAAGCTGGTTCATAAGTGCCACTGGAATTGGATCCATTGCAATTATAAAAATAAAATAACTAAATATAGGTGGACATTTCACAAAAAGCCATCAAGCCCCAAACTCAACAAAGCTTGTACTATGGGAACCAGATAACTGATAAAGTACTTTTTACTTTTTTTAGGCTCTCATTTTTTCTATTGCATTATTTAGGAGTAGGCGAGCTCCTTGCGAAGAGCTTTTCTGGACCAGTAGGTACTACCACCATAACTATTTCTACCATCCAGCAGTAAAGCTGGGTTCAGGTTAAAAAGGCATGAAATATTGATGATGAAATATTAAATAATTCGTAATTTGATGAAGTTACAGGCACTGTAAGGCTTAAGACCTGTTTTGCCATAAGTAGGCAAATGCAAATCAAGGCAGTAGGTGAATCTGAGCCAATATTTGTTGATCACACAATCATTTATCTGGTTCCCATAGTACAAGCTTTGCTTAATTTGGGGCTAGATGGTGCTGTGTGTAAAGTCCGTCAATATTTATTTATTATTTGACAAATTGAAAGAAAATATCCCATATGTTAAGGTTTTGATATTCTGGGTGTTTGTGACCTGTGATATAGTATTTGCATGCATGGCCAACTGCTTGTTCTACCTCTAAGTGGTAATAAAAAAATATAAAATTGTATGGTAATTATTCATTCAATTAGTTTATACTCACTTTATGTTGAATTTTCTGCATAGCATGTTTGAAAAGTTTAAGTTTTTCCTGTCTCTCCTTTTCTTTTCTAGCTTTCTCTTCTTCTGATGTTCTAACTTTCACTATCCCATGCTAAAGCATAAGTACAACAAACAATATGTGAATAAATTTATGTAAGTAAATGTGTACCTAAAATTGCAATTGATAAATTGGATATCTACATCGGAATTGAAAGACAAAATACGTACCATTTTTAAATAATATTTAAAATAGAATAAACAATACAAAAATTCCTTTTCCTAGATTTCACACAGATTCAACAGAAATACAAAAAGCGTAGGTAGGTATAACTTAAGTAATGGTAAATAAAAATCTCTTTTTACAAAATACTTTACGGCTTTGCTTTGAACTTGTGAAAATGAAAGACAAACTTTAAAAAAACATCTGACAATGACAATCAACATAATGTAACGTCATTTGCCATCTGCTCAATTCTGCTCTATAAAAATGTCAACGGCTGATGTTACAGTTACAGCTCGATTTCTGTGCGACAGGTAGAGGTGTTATATTAGGATCGTATATTCGTAATCCTATTATCGAATATAACGCTTAGCCAATATTATGTTATCTAACCTATTACTGGGTAATAGTCAAATAATAGTCAGAACTTATCATATTATTTATTCCTAAAAGACGCGCAATTTAACCGTTACAGTGATTTACTTTGCCTTCATACTTTTACAGGCTTAGGACTGTCAACGAAATAGTTGGCGTATTTACAAAGTAAATCACGATATTTACAATGATTTATAAGTTGTATTTACATTATTAATGTAGATTATTTTTATGTTCTTTTTGTTTTTTATTTCACTTGTTCTTGCACTTGTCTTGTCTTGTCCACTTGTTCTTGTCCAAACTTCACTTGTTCTTGCACGCTTCATTTTTATACTCACTTTCAAACTCAATGTTAAGTACACGCACGCGCAATGATGATATAAACACGACTAAACGAATATTTCAAATAATAGTACGTAATAGGCAGCGTTAAAATAATAGGTAATCACTAACCCATAATATTGCATATTTTTTAATCTATCGATACCCATTGCTTGGTTTCATTCTAATTATCCACGAAGCTGCGATACAAAAAGCGAGATGTATTACAACACATGCAATAACTTCACCGAACGCCTCCGCGTGCAAGGACAGAGCCGCGAGGATACATTGCAAATTGGAATGTCGGCGTCACATTCTCTCGCAACGGGTGAGAGTGAGATGGCAAGTCACTTACAGTTGTAAGGAAGAATAGCGTCACTCGGTCGCCGTTACGTCGCTCAGTCGCTCACTATTATTTGACTAATATTGAATAACCTATTACGACAAAATTCATATTACCTAATATTAAACTTCTGTCTTGTACCTATTATATATACCTAATACGAATATATTAGTAACACCTCTAGCGACAGGCAGGACATCTCATTTTACGTTCTGTGGACGCTCTGTGTTTTTTAGGTATTGTTTATGCGGGAATTCACTATCAGACGGCTTACAAGGAAGGCGAAGGCGTGGTTGTTGTTGCGGACGGACACCGCTGAGATGGATGAGTCTGAACTGAAGAGCCAATATATTTTTTGTTCGTTCATGTTTACCTATTAATACGTCTATTTCTAATTCTATACAAAAACATGTTATCTCGCTCTCTTACGCTCGTTGCGAGTTGGTCCGTGGCAGGCGTCTGGTAGTGAATTCCCCGCATATTGAACTGTCAAAATTTTCCTACTAGACTGACTGACGTAATTGACGTACGCCAAAATTTACAAATAAAAATAACCTCAGCCAGCTGTGTGTGAAAGTAAACTAACTTGTTTTCCTGTGAACAGTAATAATTTTTGAGGATTTGTCACGGTATTTCGTTCAGGGATTCGGTTCAAAGTGTTACTATGAATAATGCGTCTCAGTTTTCTCTGCGCTGGAATAATTACGTGTCCCACGTAACGGAGGCATTCAATGTTCTCCGATTTGAGAACGATCTGGTGGACGTGACTTTGTGCTGCGATGGTGGAAAAATAAGAGCCCATAGGATGCTGCTGTCTGCGTGTAGCAGTTACTTTAAGCAAATTTTCAAGGAGAATCCCTGCCAGCACCCTGTAATCATATTCAGAAATTTTAAGTATGAAGATCTGAATGCTATCATTAACTTTATGTATCACGGTGAAGTTAATATCTTCCAAGAGCAGCTGGAATCATTTCTTAACACAGCTGAGCTTTTGGAAGTAAAAGGATTGACTGACAACATGGAGGATGAATCATCTAAAGCCCCTATAACATTGACTGACACATCTTTAGATCTAAGCAAGTCAAGTAGATTTTCCGAGGATATTGTACCCGTTTTCTCTGATGAGCCCATAAATTTGGCAACCATGCCGCCTGAAAGGGAAGAATACATTCCGCTAGTGAGCCCCGTGAGACTTGTGTCCGAGCCTGAAAATGATGTTGCTAAAGTGATTCCAGAAACTGTAAGAGTTGAAGAAAGTACAAGTTCAAAGCCTAAAGTAATCACCCCACCAATTGAAGAAATGCAAATTGACATGCAATCAACATCTGCTGAAGATTTGACGGAGAAAAATAGCACTGGTATATAAAATGTTCATATTTTTTATGTTTTTTTGGTTATGTCATGTTTGTTATCAAAGTTCATGTTGATTATATTGCAACCGCTGCTCTTTATCACAGGATTGATAACACAAGCTCTTTGAGTGAGAAAACACCTTGGCTTGAATACATATTTTTATTCAAAATATACCTACTATAAAAGGCTTCTGCCTGCAGCTTCGAATGTATAGCACCTGTATAAAGGCTCCGCAGGACATAGGCCATGTATATTCCAAGTTTCATTCAAATCCTTTTATTTGTTTAGAAGTGATTAAGGCACAAATATCCAAACATTCTTTCCAACTTTTGGATTTATAATATTAATAGGATTAAGGTATTATTAAGATTAAGATAAAAATTATTATATAAGTTGGTATATAAATTTCAATCAATCGCCCCTTGATTATGTAAGTTTTGTTGTAATCGGTTTTTGTAGTTGAAACCTAATACCATTTATTATCAGTTACAATGCAAGTCAAGTTGTGGTGTAAGGTAGTTCCATGAGATACAGCCCTTTGACAGACAGGCAGACAGCAAAGTCTTACTAATAGAGTCCTGTTTTTACCTTTTGGGTATGGATTCCTAAAAATATACTATAGGTACCTAATATCTATTATTCATTATATAAAATAAATGGCGTTTAATAAATAATATCTACCAATTTTTGGAATAAAATCCTGCAAAAGTGAGCATGTGCCAAATATAATATTTAGACATGCCTCTGACCTCTAAGACATCTATTTCCTATATCATCCTTGAGGATGACTCGGTTTGGTTGATCATGGACTACCATGATCAACCAATAATTTCATGATACAGAAATAAGCAAGGAATAATAAACTATGAGACTAGTCTGACATGATATTTTTTGCTGTTACAGATTCTGAACTGGCTAAGTTTCGTTGCCAGTTGTGTCCTAAAGGATTCAAGCATCCTACATCGTTGACTCTCCACAAAGACTCGCATGCCGGCAAAACTCAGTGTCCTGTGTGTCACCGATCCTTCTCAAGATCATACGATATGAGAAGTCACCTGCAAAGAATACATCAAGGAAAACAACTCACCATTAAAGAGATCAGATACAAGAATTCTAGTGATAATGCAAATCCTAAACAGTTTACGCACAATATTTAGTATTAAGTCACATTACATTGGTTATTGTAAGCAGCACACAGTGCAAGATATTGTTAAATTAAATTAATATTTTGTATAAAATATAGCACCTTTATGTATTATATTATAAGTTATTGGAAAAATATATTTTAAGTAATCTAATTTAATGTAAAGTCACAAAATTGCTCAGTGCTTTAGCTTTCACTATTTTTTATACTAGTCTATGATATAACTGTTTTAATATAATAATGTTTCTATTATCCATTATTTTATTTCAAAATGTATGTACTTAGACTCATATTTTCTTTAATTCACTTAATTACTCATCTCATATGTTTAAAAGCTTAAGCATAAAAAGCTAGGTATGACATGACAGCGCTCTATGAGTATGATAGGATACCTTCTTAAACCAATTAATAATAATTATTGACAAAAGATTCACACACAGCTGTAATAGATAAAACAAGGCACATATATATATAATTATATATTTTTTATAGGTACTTAACGAATAAATCTAGAATGCTTTATTTAATATTTGTATGCCTGGAAAATTATCTGGGCTAGCTGTGAGTAAAAGAAGAATGATGATAAATTAGTATGTTTATTAATAAAACAGAGCCATCTAGCGTAATATTTAAATGCTAAGCATTGTTGGTACCTATGTAATGACGGCCAGCGCCATCTGTTGCTGCTATTTTAAGTTTGCTACTGCCACTCACCGTCAAAATGGCAATTATTCGAAAGAGGCGGGCCGTTATAACTTCCGGAATAACCATGAAGGTAGTTCGAATATTCCATTGCGATAAATAGTTATCTGAGATTTTACTATAGTAGATTAGTAGGTAGTAGGTAGTAGGTACTCGAATGAAATCTAAACAAACGGGAAGTCGTTGTTAGGTTAGGTTCTAACTTTCCTTATTTTTATAAAAGTAAGTAGGTACCTACCTATCTATCTCGTATAAAAGTTACTGTCACCGACTGTTTCAATTTCAACTATATTTATGAGGGATAATAAAAGTGCGTGAAAGTTTCTGTTTAAAGGTAAGGTAGGTATATATACCTAACTAGATTCATAGTAACTAAGCCAGACTAAGTAGGTAGGTACGTAGTATATTAAACTAAGTACTAGGTAGGTACTTACTTACCTACCTAAATACTTGTTTTGTTTAATAATTAAATGTTAGGAAGGTAACTAGGTAGGTCAGTACCTAGGTAGATTTATTTATTACAGTACTTAGGTAAGTACCTAGGTAGATTTATTTATTACACCTGGCTTACTTCGCAAATCTTCTTACCAAGAAAACCAGCTAGACAGACGAAAGTTAAGATTCGTATCACAGTTTGATATTGAAGCAGGGGTAGTATTTACGTGTCTACGTCTAACATCACAGGCAAGGCAGGGGTGAAGAAAGCTCCAACAAAATGCTTCAGTTGCCGGGGACAGGGGCATGCAGGGGTTGAAAAGCGGGGGTGGGTGGCGGGCCGGGCGGGGCGCGTTCGATACGCGCGCGCGCTGAGCGAGCTCCGCGATTCGTCAATTCTGCTAGTCGCATTTTGACACCGTCGCGTTCGGTTGTACGTTGCTTCCGCGCGCAACTGTTAAACGCTCCGATATCGATATAGAATCGTTACGACTTCAGCAAGTACGTATCTGTAATTCATTAAATAAAACAGTGTTTTATTGTTAGTAGACTGTGTTCGTTGAGTGAAATGTGTTGATTACAAGCATTTTACTAAATTGTTTACATTTTGGACCACATGTTTACCGCTGCGGTATTTTTTTAACGCGATTTCAATTAAAAAATGCAAACGGGGAAAGTGTTTTCAGTTATTAATTAGTAGGTATTTAATTCGTACCTAGGTATGTATTCAAATATGATTCCTAGTAGGCATCTTAGTATTTTGTTCACACTGTAGACTCGAAGACGTTTGGAATCTCTGAATCTGTTGGCTGCAGCTTTGGTTTTAGAATCGTGAGTAACCACACAATTTCTGAGCGTCTTCTGCGAGTGCGTTTTTATTCAAGCGAAATGAGAGTGTGAATATTTGATGATCTCGTGAACGATGGTGTATTTAGGGGCTAAAATCGCGCGCGGTGGCTCGCGCGACGGCGCAACGGGGGTATTGATCGGCGACGGCGCGGGTCGCTAGACGCCGGCGTTCGGCTGCCGCCTAAATAAAGCATCGCATGTGTGCGTTCTGCCGCCCTACGTAGAACGAACCGCCCGACGACGACGCCGACGCTACGATCGCTCGACGTCGCGTCGTAGGTACCTACCTACCTACCCGCGCCGCCATTAGGGCTACCAGATGGGATGACCAGAATATCTGGGCAAAATATCAAATCGGGATTTTGAGATAATTGTCGGGACAAATTAATATTAAGTACGAATTAAAAACTTATTTTTATTAAGTATTTAAATTTGTCGGGACAATTTGTATTTCGCCGGAACACATGAAATGTCGAAACAATCCCGACGAATCCCGACCACCTGACAACCCTACCTATCTATCCATGCCGTACCTAGGTACCATAAGTACCGTCACAATACATGATTCCATTTTTGCTGCGCTTAACGCATTTAAACGCACGCGTTTCTCTTCTAAGGACCTGCCTAGGAACATAGCTAGAGCTACTATTAGGTACCTACTTAGGTAAGTATTTGTGAACATTTCACATAACTAACTAACTAGTGCAGTCTAGTGTTACTATGGGAACCATAAGACTGTAATTAGGTAGGTAGGTAGGTATAGGTACCTAGGTAACTGTTAATTAACCTATTAAGTTGGTAGGTAATTTACTTAGTTACCAAAATTTTATAAAAGGCACGAAGGTAAGTAAATAGGTATCTCTACCTACATACCTGGGTAGGTACCGATAGGTACAGGTGCGTAAGTGCAATGTGAATGTGATACCTACATTATCCATCCATGCCACCTGTTTTAGAATGACTCAAGGCACCTCGTAATGTTTGCATTTCGACCTTATTTAGAAGGTAACGTATACTTACTTACCTAACTAAGTGAATTAACATGTGGTCAGAAAAATAGGAGAACCAACAGCAGTCGCCACAACAGCGTTCGCGTAGACCAAGAGTACCTTCCACTTCCACCTATTGCCTCCATATTTCCATGCATAGTAGAATGAAGCATAAGTGCATAACCAGTGAACTTTGATGACGTGGCTAATAACTGCATAGCTGAGCTACTAAAATTATTACTTACCGTTTTGGTCTTTATTATGTAGGTACAATTCTTTGTAGGTACTTTTGTGTAAACTCGTTTTTGTCAAAAGTTTGTTTAAAAAGTCTTTTCTACGGAGGATAAAACACTACGATCTAAAATCTTGGAAAAAGATCCGAGTTTTAAAACTCTTTTCGTCTTTGGTTTTTTCAAGCTCATCAAAGAGCATTTTGGCTAATTAGTACCTACCTACTGTTATTTATAAACAGATTTATGATTCGACTGAAAGTAGGAGCTAACACGAATACATAGGTACGTATGCACAATGTGTAAAGGCACTATTTACTTATTTATTTCTATTTTTCTAGGTGTGAAATGTTGGACTAGCCCGGCAGTTGCTAACGAAAGCCAATCATGGCTCGCAGAGTGCTGGCGGGCGGAGCTCTGCTCTGTGCGCTTGGCGTGGCGCACGCCTTCACCCTGCTTCCGCACGACGTGCGCCCCGGGCACGAGGTACAACACTTCATCGGCAACCATTCCCGCTACACGCTCCTCGACCCCGAGTTCAACTCGTTCTTCACCTTACTCGACAATGGCCTCCTCATGACAACAGCGGACCTCACCCCCCTACTTGATCAACCTGTCAGTCTCGCTATTCTCGAACAGACTCCGTACAGCAGTTCTGCCCATTCGCTCCAGCTATACGTCGTCGATCGCCGGCGGATGCTGCATTTCGCCACTACCGGTCTTCTGGTCGGTGGCATAGCAGAAAACGCACCAGCTGGGACTACCGTCGATCTGCCTCTCATCAAAGCCACGGCGTTGGTTGATGTAGGCCCGATAGCTTACAAAATTGTAAAAGGAAACGAAGACGGCGTTTTTGCTCTTGTGGAGAAACAGAGAGGAGATTTCGACCCTAAAGTGAGATCGGTTGTGACTGAAGGTGAAGTTCAAATAGTATCGACTCGACCATTAGACACCGAACTCGAGAGCATCTACAAATTAGTCATTCAGGCAACCGATGTGCACGGCGTTAGCAAGGCAAACCTTCTCGTTAGGGTCGATGTTGCGAATGAAAATGATAATGCCCCGTATTTCGAACAAGAAGTTTACTATTTCACTGTCAATGGCACTCAAGATGAAAACGGACCAAATAACACAGCTCGCTGGCAGCGGTTTTCCAATATTGGCCAAGTTAAAGCTGAAGATGCCGATGATGATAGAGTTTACTATTCGCTGATGTCGCCCAGTAATTTAGCGGTGATAGTGCCTCAGACGGGAGAGCTAATTCTGGCTGGCGAGCCTGACAGTCACGAAGTGGTATTGAGAGTGATCGCACATGATACGGGTATTCCTCCAAAGGAGAGTAAGCCTGCTCGAGTTTTCCTTGAATTTGTGGTGCGTGATAGTAAAGACCTGCCGACGCTTCGCCGCGAGAAGCGACGCGTCACCCGCGCTGTCCGACCGACGAAACGTATCGAGTTTACCGAAGCCGATGGTGAAGTTGAAGCTCGTAATGTGTTTACCCTTGAGAAGGAAACTGATCGTGAGACTTTTAAAATCCGAGACGAAAATCCGTGGGTTACCGTCGAAGCAACTGGTGTAGTGAAAGTTAAAAAGAAGTGGGATTATGAAGAGTTGGGGCCTGAGAAGACCATCGATTTCTGGGTGACCATCACCAACGCTGGAAATGGAGGTAAGTTTTATTATGTACCTACATTTTTAACAAACTTCAGCTTAATATTTGTGGCAATCGTAATAAATCTGCAAGACATTATCATTGTTATTTTAAAACAAAAACAAAATTCGTAATTATTGTGATAAGTTTTTTCAACAAACTCATCGTGATTGATTTATCCGTTATGACATGACGTACGAGTTTATTAAACAAACATCCAAACTTTGTCACAGTCTCAGAGACTTGAAATTTAGCAATCACTGATCTTAGAGACACTTGAAATTTAAAAGTTTTTTTTTTTTTTTTTTATAAATATTGGCGGTCTTTACACACAACTCTATCTAGCCCCAAACTAAGCAAAGCTTGTACTATGGGAACCAGATAACTGATAGAATACTTATATACTTTTTTTTTGTAAATATATAAGTACTTAATATACATAGTAACACCCAGACACAGAACAAACATCTATGTTCATCACACAAATGTTTGCCCTGGGTGGGGATCGAGCCCACAACCTACAGCGTAGAAGGCATAGTTACTACAAACTAAGCTGTGAGGCCTGGGGTTATGAAATAAATTTTGAATATTCAGCTCACAAAGGGTCTAAAGTTCTAAACCTAAAGACTAAAACCCAAATGCTTTGTATTCAGGGAACATTAGTAGTAGTAGACTCTTGGAATTTTACACTTCTCAAACAAAATAATTAAATAAGGGTTTCTGCGTTTTCTGAAATTGTCCTGTTTTGCAGAGCACGGGAGTGGCTAAAATAAATGTTATATTACTTTTTAGCCAAATCTGTGTATTTCGTAATAAGTTAAGTTCTTGAACTTCAAATATAATTTTTAAAAACTGAACATTTGATGCTAGAGTCGATATGTTAACTCTTCAATATTTGTAACTTATTTAAATAGTAGGTACTACTTTTAACTATAGATTTTGACACGGGTCTTTATCACGTAATTACCTTTAATTTACTTTCCCGACGTTTCGGCTATGTTACAATAATATAATAATATCTATATATATAATAATATCTATTATATATATATATAATAATATCTAATATATAATATAATATAATAATAGGTACTACTTTTATTCGAAAACTACGCAAACAAAACTGCGTACTACAGCTTGTATCATAGGGGCTCACATTCCTTCACATTCACATCAAACTATTATGACATAATGCCTCAATGTCTTAATCGAGGATGGAATAAATTGAGATAATGACACGGCAGGTAAGAAAACATCGGGGAAGTTTGGAGGGAGAAACTGTTGTTTTGTTTCTGTTTGTTACACGCTACAAGGCTACTCTTTATGATATATTACTGGCAGGTTAGGTAGGTATAGGTAGTAAGAAACATCCATTTGGGAATTCATAGTTTAATGCGGCAAACATCAGCTACTGCTGCTTGCTTACGATAAAATAATGCATACGATTTTCAACCTTATAATATGTCAACCGCTAAATTCCTGTTAGAATCGAAACATACACTTCTTTTGTCTTTGACTAGACAATCTTAATCGTCCGCCATATTACGACCGCCACGACCAGGCAGACACAAACCAGGACTTTAATGTTTACATGCTGTGTACACCTGTCGCATCGAATGGTTCATTGGAGCATGACATGACGTCCACCGGTTTCCCGGTCACGAGTCAATCGAGACCAACTATATGCAATCCATCGAAATAATCCTAACCATAGTTTAGAATTGGAATTCAATTATTCAGATTCCATTTGGCACTCGCGTTATTTGCATTATTGATTTATCTGATTGTGTCAATGACAACAGGATTTGTGCAAACTGCGTTATCGCAGGGCTTCATTAAATCACATTTACGCCATCAATCATAAAACACGCGTCGCTCCTGTCAGAAATCCGGTCTAGCACGAGCGAGATCATCATTTCGATCGGAATTTCTAATAGACACAGTAGTTGTCAACGGCAGGTTATGTTGCTACCGTGCAGAATGCGTTGATAATCGAAGACCTGTCGCACGGCCCGACCATCTTGAACATAGTCACCGTGACAAGACAATCACGACACGACAGGATGGGGAATGCCATTAGATCTGATGCAATGTTTTTGTTTCCTCTAACAAGTCACTTTCGTTTAGCCCAAACTTTCGCTGTTCATTTGTTTATCACATGCTCCATTCCACTTTATCTTACATCTCTATTCGTCATCAATTAGTTGATACAGTAAGAATTCTAAACGGACTCTGTAGCATTGTGCATTTGTGCAACAACCCGAATACAAGCATAATAGATCTTTTTAGAACATCTTGAAACACCGATTCATGCTACAGTTGGATGTTATCTGCTTTATCAAAATAAATCAAGAAAGGTTTTAATTACAACATTTTGGGTAAGCTCCGTAGTGGGTGGCCGAGCCCGAGGCGTAGCGGAGCACCCCAATTCTCTAGGATGATAATCACCATTATTGTGTTGATAGAGCTGTTTGATATTACCATGACGTGACTTACACATTTTTTTAATAAAATTAAACTAATAAAACCAAGATACGATTATAGAACCAATAATAGAAAAAATATCTTAAAGAAAATTGATTGCAGAAAAAACAATAACGTAAGCAGGCGAGCAACGATCCGTCGTGACACTTGGGAACCTCCTCAAAGCACCTTTTGTCTGGAAAGCGTACTCTATTGGCAAATTAATTCCGCTCCAACATCAACGCTTCTCTTTGAGCCGGTGGGCAAACGCTTTCAAGTGTTTACAAACCTTCATACGCTTTAATTTTTAGCAGTTAACGATGCAGCGACTTCCTCTCGAACGTTACGGTTTCTCTCTCCTTTTTTTGCCTTCCCGGATTTCTTGAATAAACATTTTATGAGCAGCCTGGCCAACTAACTTTCGTGAATAAAATTGTACTCTGTCATAATATTTTCTTGGTTGTAATAAAGCGGTGCAGGTGCGCAGCGAGTCAGGAGGTGGCGTTTTAATCCTGCAAAAATGATAGCGCAATGCAACTTAGGAGCGTCCAACGAATCCCAAGGGTTATCAATTACTTGTAGCGAAACAATATGGAACTAAGAAATAATAGTAGTACCTACATAGAAGTGCGGCTTATTTTTCTTTTAAATGTTTTCATAGTTAACTTTCTCGGTACCGAAATACCGATCCATTACCTCTTACCAATTCAAAATTTTATCCTGATAGATTTGATACTTATCTGACCTAGACGAAATTTACGAACCGTCCATTGTAAGTCCACTTGTTTATAACATGACCGTTTTGTTAGATAGACTAATGACTGTCGGTCATTGACATGACATTGCTCCTCAAATGTATGGTGTTTGCTAAATAATTTCGAAATGATTACATTTTTAACGCTGAACTGTCAAAAATGATCCAGAATAACTGGATTAGAATCAGAAAAATAATATTATCAATTAACATCAGAACCAGTCACGAGGTTCTTAACAGAGCCACAATACATTTATCTAGTCACCAACCTAACACAGTGTGACTAAGCAAGAACCAGCTAAACGAAGAACGTAAAAAGTCCCAACTAAATGGGTTAACAGGTGTCAGGTTGGTTTCGAGAATGTGTTACTGCAGTGACAAGTCGAATCGATAATTGAATGCGATAGGTACCTAACTTGTGTGCCGTTCGTCTGCGGCCTATGCCGTCGGTCGCTAGAAATTGGCATATCCGGACAGGGGTCCGAGCGGCGGGAAACTATTTAAGAGTGGTCTAGCGAAGCAATTCCTATCCGCCGTGTATCAAAATGTTCCCAATTCCTGCGTATAAATAAACAGTTTAATTTAACTTCATGATATTTGATTGCTATGAATGAAATTGTTGACCGTCGCGCACCGGTTACGCGTCGTTTGCTTCGTTTGTTAAATTCACTCGTTCATTCAATCATTGGCAATGGGTGCGGGCGTCGGTCGCACAACAATCGGCGCACTGGCCAATTCCCCCTCATTGTGTCCACTGAACGCAATTACGTATGCGCACTTCCTATCGTTGATGACCGATCCTGCGTCAAGTCGCGTCATAACGCACAACACACACCGCAGACCGCATCTGCTCTCTTTATATTGTCTTTTTAGGGGTTCCGTACCCAAAGGGTAAAAACGGGACTCTATTACTAAGACTTCGCTGTCCGTCTGTCCGTCTGTCTGTCACAGGGCTGTATCTCATGAACCCTGATAGCTAGACAGTTGAAATTTTCACAGATTATGTATTTCTGTTGCTGCTATAACAACAAATACTAAAAACATAATAAAATAAATATTTAAGGGTAGCTACCCCGTACAACAATCGTGATTTTTTTTGCCGTTTTTTATAGATAATGGTACGGCACCCTTCGTGCGCGAGTCCGACTCGCACTTGGCCGGTTTTTTCACTCTATAAAAGATGTGTCTGGTTTTAATTATGAAAAGAACAATTTCAATTAAACTGTTAGATTGGAGAAAATTACATTTTGTTCTCTCAGCTCCTTCACAGTCCTCGGAAATACGAGTGTCAAGGGATTTGCGTGTAATTTTATCATAAAATATTGCAGAAACGTTACGAATAGCTTGCAAAGTCGTTTGTTAAACTGTTAATTCAATTGAGTCACCCCTCTCATTAATTTTGATCTGTCTCCGTGTTGTGGTCGTCATGGTCAACCGTGATTCTGGTTACTAGGGGTTCGATATTTACTCTTGTAGTGCGGAGCTAAGAAATGAGTTTGGTAGGGAATTGTTGTTTGGGTTAGAATATTTATATACTTAGTGATTTTCGTCTTAGAAAAACAAGCCTGCGGCTATTGATTGAGGGTGAGGGTCGCCAAATATGTAAGTACCTACATAATATTAGGTAGATACATACTAATAGTTCAATAAGTGTCTTATTAGAGTAAGAAAATGATCTCATTGAGGTTATGTAAACGTCAGAATTGGCCCTAAAACCTTTTCCCAGCAACTAGCTCTCCAACGAACATTTTGAATCAGTTTAAACCGGTTCGATGTTTGGTGGAGCACTTAACACAGTATCTGAACAAAGATCTCGATCGTCTATGATCGAGCATTCACATAGAAGCATCTCCTATTAACCTCTAATGCATTGTAAACATTTGTTGTAAGTACATAAGGCTGCCGAGAGCCACAGATTCTATCATACCTAGTACAAGTGTAATCCATTTGGGCTTTCACTAGATGTATGATTTGATTGCGGTCATTTACTCTTCATAAACGGCGCGCATTGACCGTGTTCTGCTCACTCCTTACTTCTAAAAGCGATCTCAAAACAGCGGACAGTTTTTAACTATTTAAAATTTTCCATTGGCGTTTGGCGCACCTTCGGGATTCGAAACCACGATCCCTGAATCTTGAATTCTTGTCTCTCTTACTTGGTCAATACATTTGAAATATTTTCAATTATGGCCGCTTCATAACGGTCGACGTTTCTTGACAATCAGAACTTTAGACGCCTAATGCGATATTATCACGATGTATTTGCCATGTAATAAATGCCTCTTCGTGTTTGTCTTAATGCCATTCCACATCACGCTTGCGCAACATACCGACCGTTTGTTGTAGATTAATCAACCTGTATTTGTTTTCGGGTTTGATTGGGATCTGAGGATGGCGTAACATGGTCGTTATTACTACTCCCTCTATACTCGTATAGAACTAACTCTGTTGTACCGCCATAAAATGTGTCCCGATTAGGGTTGCCAGATGGTCGGGATTCTTTGGGATTGTCCGGACATTTCATATATGAGTCCCGGCAAAATACAAATTTGCCCAACAAAATGTAATAATGAATGATTAAAAATATAAAAACCGGCCAAGTGCGAGTCGGACTCGCGCACGAAGGGTTCCGTACTATTATCAAAACGGCAAAAAATCAACGTTTGTTGTACGGGAGTCCCACTTAAATATTTATTTTATGCTGTTTTTAGAGAAATACATCATCTGTGAAAATTTCAACTGTCTAGCTATCACGGTTCACGAGATACAGCCTGGTAACAGACAGACGGACAGCGGTGTCTTAGTAGTCCCGTTTTTTACCATTTAGGTACGGAACCCTAGAAACATAAAAAATAATTATTCAGAAATATCCATTGATGCACGGCCAGGATTCAAACTAGAAATTAATTTGAAATTAAAAATATCTACCTAGGTACCTATTTACCTAACTACATGAATTCAATAATTCAATACCACCTATTTATCGACTTACTTTACCGATAGTGATAAAATAGCGCCACCTGCCAGCGGAATTGCAAACCTCTTTCAGCTTACCTCTCAAACCCCGAGCGGTCGCATGAGACCGCGAAAAGAACCTATAATAACGTAGTAACATCAAATGAAACTAGATGGCGCTAGAATGCGAAAATCACGTTAGTTGTATGGGAGCCCCCCTTAAATATTTATTTTATTCTGTTTTTAGTATTTGTTGTTAGAACAGCAATAGAAATACATAATCTGTGAAAATTTCAACTGTCTAGCTATCATGGTTCATGAGATACAGCCCTGTGACAGACAGACAGACGGACAGACAGACGGACAGCGAAGTCTTAGTAATAGGGTTCCGATTCTACCCTTTGGGTACGGAACCCTAAAAATGATTACCATGTTTTTTCTGTAATTTTTTTTTTAATTTCTTTTTTTTACATCTTTATCTACTTCTGAGCTATGGTTTAAATTTCAAGTATCTATCTCATCAGGAAGCTAGTTTTCAAAATCAAAATTCCACCCAGACAGACATACAAGAAATCAAGTTAAAAAAAACATGGTCTACAAAATTCGGAATATTTATTTGTCTCAATAATTACCCCAAAATCCCGACTATTTGAAATTTTTCCCAGATATTCTGGTCATTCCCATCTGGTAGCCCTAGTCCCGATTGTGTTCCAGAGAGCTTTAAGGCTTGGACCCCATATACGCGTATGCGATCGCGTTTTGTGGTTGCCCTCAAATATTAGAAGCGTTTTAGTGTGGGTTAAATTTAAATGAGGACATGTGCGAAAGCTCCCGGATGATATGAAATGCAGTGTTATCACACTAAATATTATGAATTTATATAGCGAAATTTTGGATGTTTGTTTGTTATTCCATCACGTCGTAACGGCTGAACCGATTTCGGTGAAAAATTCGGTATGCAATAATGAATTTGAATTAAAATATAAAAAAAAAAAATATCCCTAAAAACAACTCATAGGTGATTAAAATATAACTTCAAAGTTTGTATGAAAAATCACGCAAAATATTGATTTACTTCTGAACACATTCAAATGTAGTTCCATACATAAACGCTTCTAATGTATGGAATTAATACATGACAAAAGTCGTTTACATGCATAAATTTCGGCTCGTAGCCAGTGCCGGTTTAAGGCTACTTGATGCCCTAAGCAATCCACGCCAGTATGCCCATTGCAAGCATTTAGCACACACCGGTCAGCAGTAAATCTGAAAAAAATTCACGTGCACCAGCCCCTACTTTTAAACTACCTTATATTTTAGTGTCTCCCAAGACGTGATGCCCTAAGCACTGCCCGCAGCCCAACAAGGCCGTTCAATACGCGCTTAATCCATCCTCGTAAAATCGGTATGCGATAGTTCCTCAGTCCTCAGTCCTCACACGATGATTATAATAGATTAATGAAGCTATAGATCTCCGTCAATCGAAACTCGACTTTGATGACTGCGATCAATATGTTCTCACATGGTCCGGGTGTTATGGCCAAATCAGTTGCTATAACGAGCTGACCTTTCACTCGACCCGAGAATTCCGATAACACCTTGTTTATTTTCGTGTCGAGTCACATAAATAACAACTCGGATAGTTTTAATATAATAAAAAATAAAAATAAATATTATCACTACTGTAATCCCCAAGTACGGTAGACATACTTTCAGATCTCAAGGCACTCAGATCTTTTGAAGACGTCTAAAGGGGTAAGTCAGAGGCACGTCTAAACAATATGTTTGGCACAATCCCAGATTTTGCAATAGTTAGTATTAATAACATTAAATAAAATATGAAAACCCTCTCCTCTGAAGACACAGGATACTTACATTTGTTGCACAAGTTGCTCAAACGATGATGAGATTTGGCTCAAACATACTACAGCCTTCTATTCTGTACCACCTCTAGCAGGTAAGTTAGTAAATTAAAAATGTTTCAGTTTGATGTGCCTATTGGTTGTCTACTTTAAAAATCTGAAGTCATGAGATCATGAAAGCATCTGCAGATATGAGATAAAGTCTACTATGATAAGGATAAGGTCGTCGGTCGGCGTCGTAAGCTACATCATACTATTTTTTATTTTTATAATGTTAACAATCGGACGTGTATCTGAACGGAAAGCTCAACTCTTAGATTCGGGTAGGTCAAGAGTACTCGAAACCGACGAGCATTCATGAGAAATATGATGAGAGTGAATGAAGCAAAAGAAGTAAGTCAGGATCGTAGCAAGTAGAAAGCCGTGATATCTGCCTACCCCTCTGGGAAACAGGCTTGATTTTATGTATGTATACGTATGTATGTATGTTGTATAATAAAGCCCTAGTCAAAAAAATTAAAAACAAGATGGCGTCTCTGAACTATAAAGATTGCATACATCGACGTCAGGGGGGTGTCAGAGAGAACTCATGAGCTACGAGCAATTGCGGTCGGCCACTTCATTCCACATTGTTCGGTTTCGCAAGCCTCGTTGAGGGCCCTCACCGCATCCATGATTGACATTCACAAACCAGACGGCTCGCAACCCTAGTCTGGAAAAAACAGGGGTTAAAACAACGCTAGATTCAGCATTTGATATTTTTATTAGTCGCACAATCCCGGGCCCTTGTAACAACTGCTGTTGATGTGGAAAATATCTGACCAAGGGTTTCTGCTGTGATTATTAGTTTTATATATTTGCGAAATAGTTGCGAATTGGCAAAAAAACATTTAGGTAATTTGTACTTATTGGATATTTCTTCTTTTAGCTTTACTGGACCTTTACCAACCATTATTGTTTATACAGTTGCATAATAAAATGATTCCGTTTCTGAAATCTACACAGAACACTCGCAGTATTATTTAGTGTGAGTGTGAAGCAGTATGTACAGGTTCTCTTACAAATTTTTGGTCAGTTAGTTGCTTTGACACTTTAGTAAGATACAGGGAAAAAATATCTCACGGTTTTCGAGTGCAAGTTAGCCTCTCAACACAATTGCTCCGTTTACGTAGAGATTCTAGAGATGCGTCAAGTAGGACACCTCAGACGTGTTCCAAGATGCGCGGGTCATAGGCGAGTTCACTGCCTGCCCTGAGAATTATGACCAAAACACATTCAGTTTCTAATTATAGACAGTTGTTCCCCATACGTGTTGTACCGGCGCTCTTCGAAGTTTACTACTTTTCTTTGTCTGAAGTCAGGCTTCTAATTTTGGAATAATTTTGGAAGTATTGATTGCTTTTGATTAACTTTACTGTTTTCGTTTCAACCATACGTTGAGTACATTGGAAGGCTCGGGTGTAACATAAACGTGTTAAATTATACCATAAATTCAGCAAACTAACAGAAGACGCCGTAATTTAGGCACCTAGGTGTATGTTCAAACATGTGCTTAATTTATTAACGTTAGATGGAAGATTAGGGACGTTCGTATGCTGCTTTATTGAGATTTATTGTACCTTAGAGATTGGGGTACAATTATCAGCAGTGTGTTTGATGCCTGAGGGAATATAGGACATAATGTGATTCTGACCCCTGACAAGAAACAATGTGGCACGGACTAACCGACCACGTATAAATTTACTCATATTTACTCTGGCATTTGTTCGTTGGCCGTGAGAAAGGAAGAGATATTATGCCTCAAATACCAGTTCGTAAAAAGCTAGAATAGTATCCTGTGTTCTTCTTTAAATGGCTGAAATGATTACCTTCATTATGAATTAATAACAGGAATGTTTTAAAGTACGTTATACTCTTTATTACTCGTAATTAGCCAAGAGCTGTTTACAGTAGAACTGTAGAATAATCTAGTTTACAGATGATTTATTGCTAAAAATTCACTACTAATTCGCCACAAATCCGGTCGTCAAACTGCTAGTGAATCATAAAATAACTGATACAGATGGTCCGTTCATCACTCCGAAGAGCGAGTCGTTCACATTTCCTGCGAATGTTTTATTTCATCATAAATTCCCTACAGTCACATACTTAGCCCTGTCTGAACATATAGCCTAGGAGGACTGTCGATCACAAGGTCGTAGGTATCTACTAGAAGCTACAAGTACCATGGTACCACAATACCCAGACACGAAACAAATATTTGCAGATTAGAACAATTAACCCGCCTAGCCCACACGCACTTTTTTGCGTCTCAGTCCGCCCGACTGAGACGCAAACCATCACATCCTCGAAGTCGTTGATCACTGGTGTCTTTACTTTATTATTTGGATAAATCTGAGCTTTTAATTGATGTAGGCAATTATTTAAGGTGAAATTCTAGGTACTAACACCTTACCGTTGATGTATAAAACTTTCTTCCATAGCATAAAAGTAGTTCGTCGTTTATATAACGGTTTCGCTGAGTGTCGTGCATAGACTATTTAGCTGATTCGTCCCCGATGATTATGACAGGTTGGTAAGTTGGCGTTGGTTCGACACGGCCTGTGGTTGTCACGGCTGATGATCCACGTTCTAAATTCAAAAATTTGCTTTGGATATTTGCTTGTTCCCGTTTAACCAACCACATTCTATTAGCCAAAGAGCAAGTATGGGAGGCAGAGCAGCCAAATGAGTGATGCTATTATTAAACTTTACTTGTTCGTATGTTTGTGTCAAAACTTTTGACATAAGCACATTATGTAACTTCGGTGACAATTCAATAATATGGTAACTGATGATGGAGTCAAGAGCTACTCAACTGGGTTCTCAGCAAAGAGTCTGAATAATTAAAATTTCTTATATGTACCTGTCAAGTTCCGATGACAGTATAAATATTATGATGACAGCGAGCAGGTTTGATGGAGCTCGAAAGTAACCATAGGAACTTATCAACTACACAACATATACCCCGTCGTGTTTGGGTTGGTTAGATTTGAAATATAAAATAGTTTTTTTTTAATACATTCAAACAAAACCTTATTAGCAATACTCAAGCTAAGTTCTCATTGATTGCTTGTATGTAGGCTACATTTTGACAAGATTAGATTCGTAACTATTACCGTACGTAATAGATATAAGTACGCGTCGATTTGAGACCTTCTATGTTTTTCGTCAGTTAAAAAAAAAATCGTTTAAAATGAGTTCTCTCTTCGAGTATGCTCCGTTGTAGACTCAAGTTAATCAAAATGTGTGTTGTTTGACAATATAACCCACAACGAGCTAGTCTGACTTGGTGCATGGCCGACTTTATTTATGGCATACAATTAATATAATCGAATAGTTTCTGTATTGTTCTCACCTGGATACTATAATCGAACCACGGTAGGGGTCAAACCGAACCGAGTCTCCTGCTGGTAGCGGTACCTAAACTATTAAAGTATTTGTTTAAAAATAAATAAATTTTGTGTAAAATGTATAAAGAGAATTAAATATTTTTTTAGAAAATCTATAGAATAGCAGAAAATTTATGAAGCCCGTATCTTGGATAATGCGGTACTTTTCAAAGACTTTAATATCTCCTAAATCCCTAACAGTACGAGAGCCTACGACCAAAACGATGTTTAATAGTTTTACGACCATAAAACTTTAGATTAGAGAATTATAATTAATTGCGTCTGGGTAATTTATTTTACCCCGTCCAACAGTTTTCAGACGGAATGCTTACGGATCTGTAAACATTTTCAATGTTTTAGAATGGCATTTAAACATAGAGTGCTCTGTCTTTCTTCTGAAAAAGGATTTGATCCAAATTAACTTGTAATAATCAGATGTAAAATACGTAAATAAATGTAAAATATGGTTTAGATTTTTTTTAAAGTTTGTAAAATACGTTCAATACAAGCGTTATTACGCAAAATTTTCGAAAATTGTATTTTTAGTAACCTAATCTCTCAATATACTCGTGCCATACGGTTTTGGATATATGTATATGTATAACTATGAGACAAAAATTGTGGCCGTGTGCTCTCGTGCTATAAAACTCGTGTTGGAAGAACGTTTTAAAAAGGATTTAAAACCAAGTAGAATAAACGTGACCTTTCAACCAGACACGTAAAAGAATTCTCGTCTTCATGTTGATTATCTTTTAGATAATACACGCGATGTGGAGATGGTTTAAACTTTCTATTCGCTCTTATCTGGCGAGGGAATGTGTGAACTATTAAAATAAAACGCTTGATACGAAGGCACGGTTACATCTTTAGCCTGAGCAACTAAACAGGTTGACAAACTATCAAATACTAGCTGCCCGCCCTGGCTTCGCACGGTTGTATTTATGAAGATTATAGGGAATTTTTTATACTCTATGTTACATTATTGCAATTTTGTTGAGGATCTCGAGATAACATTTTTTTTTAAATATTATTTATATAGTGTAGATTTTGTGTTCAAACCATACATATAGGAAAATATTAAGAAAAAACCGGCCAAGTGCGAGTCGGACTCGCGCACGAAGGGTTCCGTACTATTATCAAAACGTACAAAAATCACGTTTGTTGTACGGGAGTCCTACTTAAATATTTATTTTATGCTGTTTTTAGAGAAATACATCATCTGTGAAAATTTCAAAGTGTCTAGCTATCACGGTTTATGAGATACAGCCCTGTGACAGAGCCCTGTCCCGTGTTTACCCTTTGGGTACGGAACCCTAAAAAGATACAAACTCACACCTGTTGCTCTTAGGGATAGATAATAATCACATAGGCTGTATTTCCCGTGTGCGTAGACCAGGTTATGTTATAGATTTTTAACTTGCACTCGATTTGCCAAACTTGCTAAGTTCCCACGCATATAACACTAAATACGGTGAGGAAGCTACAAGATTACTTGAAACTGTATTCGACAATACCCTGCCGAGTGCCTAGTAAGCTCTCATCTAATGAAATTACCTGCAACAATGCAATTCGTGACTCCGCGCCCTGCTATTCAGCTCACTCTGACTTCGCGAGCATCTCAGTATTTGGCCAGGTCTGTATGTAAGGTACGCTTGGAAGAGGTAGTACTTGTGATCCAGATCAATACATGGTACTCGTAGTTCTCAGCCATTGCACTGGTACTCTTGATACACTCTTGATACTTTGATGGCCATTACGAGTGGATATCCATCTGTATAAATCTGATATAACAAATGTATCGGCCCACGTGTTTAAACCTCGAATGTATACATTGTATACATTCGAGGTATACTATACTATACAAATAGGTGTACCTACAGTCAACAGCAGAAGTTGATGTATTTTTCGGAATTTAGAAACTTTTTACTATAGCAGCTCAGTTATAACATAACAGTTTTGAACAAGTCCTATTAAATTATCGTTATTTGATTTATAAAACAGATGAGATATAGTCCAGTCATGTTCTACTTTTGATGTTGTCTGTACTATGTCGTCAAATACAACTTTCTTTACTACCCCTCAAATACAAATCCTAGCTACAGACCTGTTTATGCCTAAGCCACAATCCAGCCTCAAGCTAAATTGCACTTCATTTGCGTGCACGAGCGCTCCCGAACCCGGTACAGCGTTCTCACGCCCTCTCACCGTAGCCGTACCCTTTCGAGATATCGGAAACGCATCATCTCTACAGACCGTTATCGAATCCAAACCGTCGACACGTTCCTACAATCATTTATTCATCTATCTGTAGTTAGAATGTAATTGAATCCCTATCATTAAAATGATAATTGAAGCCGTTTTGCTTCGTCATTTCGCCGCTGCTAATGTCTCACGGCTCGAGATCGAATAGAAATGGGATTGGGATCGGTCGATCGCTGTTGTTCTTCCAAAGGCCCGGGGAAGTGGATCAGGCGCTTACATAAAAATACGAGACCGCGCATAGAAACGTGTTTAATCGGCGATGCAGCGGGATCGGCTCTTCCTGCAGTCTGAAAAGGACAGAGATACATGTAGTGCGTTAGACAGAAGGAGCTGACGCAGCTTTTGATATCATAATTAAGCTCGAGATAACCGATGGGGGCGGTGGAAGGCAAATAAAAAATGTTTATCTTATAAGCCCAAATGAAGATGATATTTAATAACTCAACACGTTCGGCCATTAAATCAAGGTGTGATGGTGTTACGGCTTTTAGTCATAGACACGCTTTGTATCGGTCACACTCACCATCGCACACGGCACACTGCATACACTAACGCGTTTGTGTGTGAAAGCGTTCTTTAATTGTCGATCTGCGTGCTGGTTGATTGAAAGTGATTAAGCTTTCTTTTTTTATGACATAAAACCTTTGACATGGCAACTCATCTTGACTGACTCACTATTTTGAAATAACATGCTCGTACATAGGGTATGTTCATGGAATGTTATCTGCTGAAGTTATCTCTATACGTTACGCCAAAATTATGTAAATTGTCTTGAAAATTATTTTCCGTCAAGTCGCTGCCTTAAGGCCCTGTATGTCGACGATTGCTCTTTTTCGAAACGAAAAAAGAAATACTTCTGAACAAGCCACATCTCTATTTTTATAATGTATATGTGAATAAAGATGTACCCACCTTTAATCACTTCGATAAACAATCCTACCGACCGCTGCACGTGGTACTGATCCATAGGCGGCGCGTGGTCCGCCTTTGCTTTTCGAATAAATTAATGATATAAATTATGTATAATTACTTATCAAAAACCTATTCTAGTAGAAATCTAGTTCTACATATTACCTATCTTTAACAATAAATCACAAGTTGATCTTAATAGTAGGTATCAAAGTATTTCGATCATAAATTCTAAAACGTATCATTTTGAAATAATATCTTTATCGTGAAAAGTTTCTGCTATTATGTTTTCAGGTTAATAGAAATCTAGGTAGGAACCTGAAGTAATATATTTATAAAAATAGGAGATGTGGCTTGTTCAGAAGTATTTCTTTTTTCGTTTCGAAAAAGAGCAATCGTCGACATACAGGGCCTTAATAATATGTCAGACTAATGCCAGTCACTGATTTAAAGTAAAATGCCTTTATGCTAGCACTTTAGCCAAGGGGTTCATGGCATAGTGCTGCACTAAAATAGCTTTGCGCAGTATTAATTTTAGATACCAACTCTCTATTGTAGGAAGCGCAAACGTTTAGACTTACACTCATCATTCTATGTACTGTTTATATTATTTAAGGCACATATTACACATGTTCCGAAGAGAAAAATCCATTGAAGCGTTGACTTTCGTATTGAAAGTAGAGGTAGCGGCCAACACTACTATAGAGGCATAGAGGCACAGCTTTTAAGCTATGGAGAAGCCTGATTGAAGGTCATGGCATTAGCGTTGCACTGAAATAGCTTTGCGCAGAGCGGATGCACGTGTGCGACATTGCTCTGCTCCCTCGCCGTCTTTGCTGACTTTTTATTTAGGTTCACGCATGCACTCGACACAGGGCTGTCACTATGCTTGTTTTTTATTTCTTACGCCAGATTGAAGCTTACACAATACGAAAATACCAAGACAGCTACAACAAACATCTAACTAAACCGACTTGTCAGCTTAAAACCGTAAGGTTTTTAGATAGAGGATAGATTGTCACATTTGTTGGCTTTTCGTTAAAGTGACTTGTTAAAATTGGACCAAAATATATTTCTCTCTGTGAACCGCACTGTTCACAGTGTTAGAGTTTTCACCCTTTTAGAGCCACCATATTACTCTGACCTGACTTACGGCTATCAAGAAAAGTAAATAACATGACGAACGAATGGACTTAAAACCTTTTTCTTGTTCTGAATCAGGTGTCGGCATTGGGTGTATTGTATACTAAAATGTGTGGAGTCGAGTAACTTGACTTTGACAACCCTGTTATCGCCCATTCTAGAGTCCCTGCACCCGCAGATTCCGTCAACTTAATAAGGACAAAAAACACATCCAACAATTTGCTTTTGTCTAATCGATGTCGTGAATGAAGACGGTCTCTTTGAATAAAGCACATGTTGAAATTTGCTATCTTGATTACAATCTGAGCATTCTGATCTAACCAGCATTGTTCATGAGCTTTTGATAAGATATTCATTGAATTGTCGTGGACGGAATTTAAAGTATTTTTTCACTAGTCCTTGTTCGTTTTATTATTTGGCTTTGTGGAGATTTCAGATACCTACAGGCGAATAATAGACGTATTTTTCCTCAAGTCAAATTAATATTTTCTGAACGTTGCTACGAGTATAATCAGAGTTAAAGCAAAACACGCGCTGTGATATTTAGGATACTTAGGATCATGCTTAGGACCATATGACTTAAGACATATGACATATGACTTAAGACATATGACATATGACTTAAGACATATGACATATGACTTAAGACTAATTTAAAATTCATAGTTAGATAAGTAGGTATCTGCGTATGAGTGCTTAGCAATGTACATCTCTGACTTCGATTGCTAAGTTAGAATCGATCAGCATTCTAAATCAATAATATCAGAAGCCCACTATAACGGGTTTCGTTGAACAGGCGCTCCCTTTTCGAGCATTGTCGAAATATTTACATCCCATATTGATCGTGAAATTCCCAACAATGCGATCGCCACCGGGCGGTCGGCCCGTACGCATACTGCGCCACACGTGCGCGCCATAGATCTATGAATGGGGGAACAGAATGGTCACGCTTTTTGCTAGCATTTTTTAATGTGCATTGAATTGTTAAGCTTTATTAGTCGAGTAGCATTAATCGATATTGTCAATATGTTGGTGTTGTTGCAATAAGCTGTGGGAAAAATCTGCGTTTAAAATGGATCAATCTATCCTCATTACAAGCTATAGAATCGCAATGAAAAGTGATGATAAAATAACAAGGATTCCTATTCAAACGACGGAATCATTTATTATTACGGCGAGACGTAACAAATAGACTTCGGTCCTCGTATCGAGCGAACAATACAGTGAGAGAAGTTACTGATATCCCATTGGGTAACTACCTACGTTTTAATCTGGCTACGAATACAAGCATTCGTTTGCTTTTTTTAACAAGTGCATTCGGTGTAGATGGATGAGCGGCTGGGTAGTGGGCGTGAGACGGAAATGGAACTTGAATAAATTGAATTGTGACTATGATTGCTTCGATATGGAAATGTGCAAGAGCTATTCAAATAGGAACATCGCTATTTCAAATGAGTTCTAGCCTGTATGCAAGAGCAGGATTTGTAACTCGAACACGTTCGAAGATGAATCGACTCGCGTGCTTTTGTTGCGAGGAATATTACAGTGGAGTTTGGGTACATTTTTTGATGTTATTATCTCGCGCCCAGTCAAAGAGGCAGCGTTAAAAGGCGAGGGAGACATTGCAGGGTCAGACATCGATCGGCGAGGGGATCGGCACATTTAGGCTGTCGGGAGAACAATTGCAAGAACCCGACACCTTCTCGACGATATGAATCACTCCTAGAAAAGAAACGTGCTCAATGCTCAATAGTTCGCGATCCTTGCAATCCTGTCACTTAGGGTAAATGAAGCTCGTTAGCAGTTTACAAAATGACGCAGTAGAGCGTGTAGAGCCGGTAAAGTTTTGACTGGCCTCACAGATCAGTTGGGTAGATTATGTGTAATTTGCGAGTTCGATTCCAAAGACAAACATTTGTGTGATGAACATAGATATTTGTTAAATATGTTTCTGTGTGTTATAATACTTATAGGTATATTATAAAAGTAGGTATGTATTTACAAAAAAAAGTATAATATATAATACTATTAGTAATCTGGTTCCCATAGTAAAAGCTTTGCTTAGTTTGGGACTAGTAAAAATATAATGGTGCTGTATAAAAACTACTACTTACCAATATTAATTTTTGAAATTAGGTATTATTAAAGTCTGTAATTTATGTTGTTATTTAAAACATTTCAACAATTTCTGTTTTTATGCAAATAAAGTGCCCTTACATTCCATTCAGACCGCCCGATTAATTATAGTCTATAATTTAATTTTGCAAACAAAGTTCGAATATTATGCAGCTGCAAATCCCTAGCCACGCTCGAAGAGCTCGTACAAAATTATATATTGCCACAATGGCTCAGTAATTAGCTTAATCAACGGCTCGCTACGTGTTGGAAACATTGTGAACTGAAGCAGAAAAACATCAGAATTCATGCAGATGCTGGCAAAAAACGTTTAAAGTATTTAACATAGTTTGCTCTATGATTATAGTTTTTGTGGATATACGTCTTAACAAGAATCACTTTTGTGGTTTGTATTATAATTTTGTCATAGTGATCTTGACGGCTAAAAGCTTTTTCAATCAATTCATTACCGAACGCTCAATGTGTTATAAAGAAAATAAATTATACTATTAAATAAATAATAAATAAATATTGGCGGACTTTACACACAGCGCCATCTAGCCCCAAACTAAGCAAAGCTTGTACTATGGGAACCAGATAACTGATAGAATAATTATATACTTTTTTTTTTGTAAATACTTATTATACATATAATACCCAGACACAGAACAAACATCTATGTTCATCACACAAATATTTGCCCTGGGTGGGGATCGAACACACAACCTACAGCGCAGAAGGCAGTGTTACTACCAACTGAGCTGTGAGGCCGGTCAAACTATTGATATTTATGTCTATATTTCTTCTTCGTCTTTGAATTCGGTAAAAAACTAAAAGCGTTTTACGCCGTTGCTGATACTAAAAATGCTAATATTCTATAAGAGTTTACGAATGAACTGGATGTAGGTCACCCTTGGATGTATTCTACTCCCCACGTCTATTCTTCTTTTTATTATTTTATAAAAACGTAATAATTCAGACGAAACTCGGTATTCTTTTGTATTTTTGAAGAATCATTTAGGTGTGACCAGACATTGCGCGGCAATCGAGCGAGGCAGCCGCGTGCGGAAATTATGCCGTGCAAACGAACAATAACACCGTTTGAGCGCGGCTCCCGCGTTCGATTGCCGCGCAATGTCTGGACAGACCTTTAGTCTATCGAAAAACACAGCTGGCCATTAAAGCATAGTTAGTTTTTTTTAATTTAATGAACATTTGAAGGCTTCCGATTCTGAAGTACGAGGACCGGTAACCTAACCTAAACCTAACCTCTGAGAATTCTTTAAAAACGTTCCGTTTTATCATAACTTGATAACTTAAACTTTAATAATTACCTTTAAAAAACTAAAAAGAAAACCGACGAAAATGTATCGATCAATCGAAAAGTGACTATATTGAAAAATACAATACATGTTGAATTAATAATCTCCTCTTTTTTTGAAACCTATGGATTGTGTCATTTCACATTTCAACATTTTTTTTTATGTCAATTAAATATTATTATCTCCTTAACCGATGGAAGGTCAGACACCTATACATGTATGTACATGACATTATGCCCCCGTTTTTTCTTCGTAAACAATTATGATTATAATAATGTTTCTGAAACAGAATAATATTGTGTTCTGCTACAAAGTCAAAGTCAAAAGGCATTAAAATGACAAGGATAACTTGGAAGAAACGTCTTAAAAGCTAGGTGAAGCTATGCCTATTCCTCACAACCAAGCTAAGAAAATCAGGCAACAAACACGGCTTGGGGCCTATAATTTTTTCAATGATCCTTTCCATAATGTTATGTAGAGCTCCAGTATGGTACAGATCGAACAAGGTGAAGGCTCAAATAAAAATAATAATTAGAAGTACTAACATAACACATAAACCGATAAAAACAATGCTGATTTGGATTTGAACCGTTGCTTTCCTGGACATCAGGTTTGAGGAAGGAAGTCGCAGTTCAATTACCGCCGTCGGAATAACAGTGCGGTCTCATGTAAACACGAGATCGATATTAACTATCATCGACCACACAGCCTATAGACTCCTCATGCAAGGCGAACACTTTCTCACAACACATAAGGCTTGTACAGCTGATATTAGACACCGGCGCGATTCACGACGCGCCCCGCGGCCGGCTATGACTTTAAACCGGTCAATCAGAATGTATTTTTTACCGCTCCCCCTGACCCGCACACCTCAACGGTTTGACAGAATTGTTTGTTTCAAGACATGAAGCCATTAGGCGTCTATTGGGCTATGTGGTCGATAGTAACTATACACCTCGTGCTTGCGATTCCAGACACTGATTGCAAATTCAATTTGCTTTATGCGAAAGTAAATTGAATTTTTCAGACAGATGTAGGAGCTTTTCTGTCCTTTGAACACAAGCTTAACTGAGACAGTAGCGTTGCAAATTGTTAAAAGTTTAGATGGTTTGTGTTTTTTGCGCCGGGCTCTTGGAAAATGATTTAAGGTAGCTTTTGGGGGTTCCGTTCCGAGGCGAGTTTCGACGAGAAATCCTTTTTGGTCGTTTTATTCGCAGGCAGTTTTACGAATTAAAAACTTTGAAAATATCATTTTTCGAGCTACGCGTACGTACCTGTACACAAGCTCCACATATGAAGTGTTGTTGATTTCGTTCATTTGTATTTGTGCATTTCGTAGGTATTTGAATTCATAGAAGACATTTCATCATTCAAGACATATTTCTCCTAAGATAGTCAATTTCATTGAAATTCATAAATTTATTAAAGCTACATCTGAGACCCAGTTATAAACATTTGAGCTCTATTACAAATATTCCAATTAAAGAAGCCAAATGATAGATTGGACTACAAAACAATAACTATTTTTAAATTTAAGTAAAAAAAATATCATATAAAATTATAATAGAAGTAAAATTATAACAGCCAAATAATCATTACTAGTTTACGTGTTTGTAATCGCTTCATAAAAAGTCCATACTTAATTCGCCTGGTCTCGTTTAGTTTAACTACTCGTACCTGATTGTCATGTTAAATGAGATGAAATAAGCCGTACTAAATTTGGTAAGTCTTTACGGTGCGCGATCCTACACGCGCTTATCCAAACTATTTCGTATTTTAAAACAGTGTAACGTTCGTTTGAGCATCTCTCAAGTATCAGTTCAATTGTCTCATTTAATGTGTCGTCGGCGTAACTAGGCCATAAAACATGACTATTTTGGGTATTCTCTTCAAGAATGCTGCGTAGCGCCGTACAGGTAATTTTCTTCCTGTTGCGTTACCAGTCGTCCCCATTCTGTTGTTCTCATAATAGCTTATCGTGACCGCTCCGATGATCTGGAGCGACGATTGCTCTGCACTCAGCACTCACTTCAAAACACAAACTTGCGTCGTGAGTTGTAAATTGTGACTGAGATCATCTTTCCACAGATCTCGACTCACACGACAGAACAACTTGACACGGTAGTGTGCACTGTTTGTTTAAGTACATCTCCAATCTCCATAGTCATGAAGATATTATCAATGCAAGCGGCACTGTGGATGGAGCTACCAATACTGTATAACAAAGCCTTCGTTAGCTGCATACATCTTAACCGTTTCACACCTCGGGTAATCCGGCTGTATTGGATATGCTATAACTTCATGTTTATGAATGAGGAAATTATCTTCCGCTCCTACGGCTAGCTTTACAGTTGTTTTGTTTACGTAGAAATACAATATGAATAAACAAAATGTCCGAGCTGTATATTTCACGTATCTACAACGTTTGTTAAATGAAAAATATTCCAACAGGAATGAACATAAAAGCTTCACATGTGAATGTAAATTACTTATTAACGATTTTACGAATGTGCTTCGTTTCAATTTGCATGCGTACAACTTTTAACGAATCGCTGCAAACTCACTTTTAATTAAATTAGATTTAGCTTTATAAAGTTTAGACGGAGCGTACCAACACGCCGAAATATTATTTGCGTGTCATCTTATAGGAGGGAAAGTTCCAAACAAGTATTGTGTCTTAACTAGAGGGTGGAAACTACGAAATATACGCAGATGTGTTGTATAAAGTGGCAAACATGTCTAAGAGTATGTTAACTATTTCAAAAGCCTCATTGAAGTTGAGATTTAGGAACGTTTTCCACTTAAAAGCTGTCCGGATGGAGGAGAGTGTTAATGGAAATAGTACTTTTATAAGTAAGTTTTTTACACCTTTTCTAGATGATTTTATACAGCGTCGGATGAAACATTCTACTCATCTAAGGAGCGATGTAGTGCCTGGGACATGTTTTTAGATGGAGTAGGCTTTCCTCACCTATACCATCATCCACAGATAAAGATATGGTTAATATATGTAGAGCTATCTACTCGTAAGCCGCGGGTTTCTTCACGATGTTTTCCTTTAGCACGCTTTAAAGCGCACATAATCTTTTAGAACAGAAAAATCCATTGGTTTTGTACTTGCGGCAATCGGATCGAGAGTTGAGGTATCACGGCTCTATCTAAATAAATAAAACTCTTACTTACTGATCTATAAACGCGCAGTTTCACCACTGGACCTAGAAACTTGAAATTTGGGTGTATTGGTGTGTAGGGGTGCACTAAGAAAGTAATTTCCGAAATTCAAAGGGGTGCAGCGGGGATTGAAGGAAGGCTGTTTGAAAATAACTTCAAGTGAAAGTAGTCACGAGGGTTTCCACTAGTAGTCTTATAAGAGGCACTTTAATAATCGCTCTGTGGTTATCACACAACTTGTTGATGATTATGCTTGTTGAAAATACCAATTGTTCGTTTCCTGAAAACGTTATACAAAAAAACCGGCCATATGCGTGTTGGACTCGCGCAAGAAGGGAGCCCTACTTATGGAATAAATATTTATTTATTCTGTTTTTAGTATTTGTTATAGCGACAACAAAAATACATCATCTGTAAAAAATTAAAAGGTTCATGAGATACAGCCCTGACAGACAAACAGACAGACGTACAGACGGACAGCGAAGTCTTAGTAATAGGGTACCGTTTTTACTTTGGGTACGGAACCCTAAAAAGTCAATTAATTTAACATTGATAACTAAATAGCTCTCATTTATCACACACTCGGGCTCGACTGCGGCTATCATAGCCGTTTCATGTTTAATTGTTTAATTCGGTATAATTGTGCTGGAATAAACCGTTGACCCTACGGATCGTTAATCTATTATCTTCTGGAGTTTATGATCAAAAAGGTTATTATGTAATTTATAAAAGCAAATAGACATAGAACTCCAGCCTTTGAATTGCTCGCTGCCTAGGGCAATATTATGAAATTCTGATGTCATTCCACGGGGCTGAAGTTACATACGAGTAGCCATTTCCTAGCAAAATATAAAGTAACAATATTATTATCAAAAAATCTTATCTTCTAACATTAATATTTTGAAGGAAAAAAACACACGAACGAAGTCGCGAGTTCCACTTTCCTTTCACAAGGTTTTGATTGTTCTAAAATGTATCTCCGTCAAACGATAAATGCTGATTCATTTACACTGATTCTCAGAAACACATCCTGTCTACACTACATTCAACAAAGACTAAATAAACATTTTTAGTTGTATGGCAAATCGACCATCGTTTAGTTTTACAATCGTTATAATAACAGTGTCCAGAAGCAATTTTTATAGGAAACTAGCTGACCCGTGCCCGCTTCGCTGTGCGTAAGACATTTCTAATACCATCGTGGACTTTTTTGTAGACGTTTTTAAGGTATACAATACTGTAGTACATTATTTTGATATATCTCGTGGGGTTCAGCCAGCATTTGCAATGTAAGCGCAAAAAAATGTGTTTATTTACGACATCACATTAGAAACCTCTAAAATTATCAGTGTTTCTCTACTATATTATGCATGTATTATACATATAAACCTTCCTCTTGAATCACTCTATTTATAAAAAAAAACCGCATCAAAATCCGTTGTGTAGTTTTAAAGATATAAGCAAACATACATACATACATATTACATACAGACGCGGGAAGCGGAAAGCGACTTTGCTTTATACTATGTAGTGATGTAAAACAGAAACAATGGTCGCAATTCTGTTGTCATCACAAGCTAACTAAATATTATTGAAGTAAGATCAAACTATCTTATTCTGTTCTTAATAAAGTCTAAATAATCATAAACCTTATTAGAGTGACAATCGACATTGCGATAATTTTAATAAAATTTACGATTTTCGTAATGTGATTTAGAAACGTCAACCCAAATTTAGCCAACATGTAAATTGGAGTTGACTAATTTAGACTTAAGCTTGAGCAGAATAAGAACGTTCGTATTTTACTCAGTTTGTAAAGTCATCCAGAGTTGCCGCCAATATTTACTTTAGTATTCCTCTCGGTATGTTCTTATATTGCTGAATTGGCCTAGTTGTTCTAGGGACGCAAAGAGAATTCTTTAGTTTTTCCCGCAGAGCTTTTTTTTCATTATACGAATACTTCTTTCTAGTTCTAGAATGTGGATTCGTTTATATGGTATGCAGATTGAAACCGCGCGATTCGGCAATTAAAATTTCCATGACATTTTTAGCTAACCCAGATCTTAATTGAAATTGACTGTTAAGCTCCATTAGTTCAACAGCTATTTATAAAGCATGTAAACCTTTCGAGTCATATGAACGCATTGTCACTATTGAGTAATGATTGAAAACCAGGAGCAATCATTTAGGTTCTGCCTTGATCAATTTATCTCAGTCAGTCAGACATGTCTTGAAGTTTTATAAAACATCGTAAATATTTTGACGCGACTCTCAACAAAAATTGGCACTTTAAAGCTTAATATTTGAATGCCTTAATCGTAAAGTGGTTTTTATAAACCCTCAATACTTTTTAAAGACCTATCTAACGATACCAAATTACAGCTTTCTTGCATAGATAGTCTCTGAGCTAAACTGCGTTCAGACTGGACAAGGCGATTTTTTGTATGTGGGAGCCCCACTTCAATATTTATTTTATTCTGTTTTTAGTTTTTGCTGTTATAGCATCAACAGAAATACATAATGTGTGAATTTCAACTGTCTAGCTATCACGGTTCATGAGATACAGCCCTGAGACAGACAGACGGACAGCAAAGTCTTAGTAATAGGGTCCCGTTTTTACCCTTTGGGTACGGAACCCTAAAAAGTAGCTTAAGTACTAGGCTACAGTTAGTATAGGAAACTATAATATTTTATTTTTCTGCACCAGTCGTTTTTAAATCATTAAAGTGCGCGCATCTGCGTGTGAATAGTTAAAAGTTTATACCTCATCCTGTGAGACATTCCGTTTGTAAATAAAACATAGACTGAAACGACATCATCACCGGCGGCGCTAAAATTGCGGTTTTAATATAAACGATGACGCTCGTCTCGAGTTTATGTTTTCTCTACTTACGTAAAGTCTGACGAAATTGTGTGATTGCTGAATTGGCTTGAATACCTTACCTACTATTAATTTTATAAATAACCTCTTTGATAAATTGTCTTATTGTTCTGTCCCGTAATGTGTCTGCTTAATTAGATTTTTTCTTTTTTTCCATGCTATTAATTTATTGCTATTTAGTACTTGACTATAATGTCTACGCAAAAAAACACAAAAAAAAAGTTTATTACCAGATAAAAGTTACGGATAACATAAAAGAGGTAAACGATTCTAAATGTGCAGTCAGAATTTTTGGTTACTTCTTAATGACAAAGTTATTAAAAATTAAAGTTGAATCCTGCCTAAAATTGTGGACGAAAGTAACGAGATCATTATCTCTTACATTTTCGCCAAGTCCCTCGCTTCATACTTGCCCCTCTTTCGCTACCTACTAAAACCTACTGGCAAATCACTACATAGTATAAAGCAAAGTCGCTTTCCGCTTCCCGCGTCTGTATGTATGTTTGCTTATATCTTTAAAACTACACAACGGATTTTGATGCGTTTTTTTTTAATAAATAGAGTGATTCAGGAGGAAGGTTTATATGTATAATACATGCATAATATAGTAGAGAAACACTGATAATTTTAGAGGTTTCTAATGTGATGTCGTAAATAAACACATTTTTTTGCGCTTACATTGCAAATGCTGGGTGAACCCCACGAGATATATCAAAATAATGTACTACAGTATTGTACACCTTAAAAACGTCTACAAAAAAGTCCACGATGGTATTAGAAATGTCTTACGCACAGCGAAGCGGGCACGGGTCAGATAGTAATTTTATAATAGAAAGCCTAAAATGCCGCTTATGCGAGACATTTTTGTTTTTTTTCTATTAGGTACCACCTACTATTTACAAATGTTTTATTTTGGTAACTTAAAGAAAACTTAAACATAGTATTTGTAAGAAGGTTTAAACCAGAGCGATTCCTTATCTGTGAAGATCGTGAACTCTCATTCTGATTCTGTCGATTGCCAACGGTTATGTTGGTTGGACAATAATTACAATTCTGACCAGGCACTTTCTATCGCCCGATCGCATCTAAACGAATTGGTCCATCCGTGGGCAGACGTTCGCGCGTAAACGCAGGAAAAATACCAATGGGATACATAATAAACATAGTGCGGGAGATTCGTGTCAACGGCCGCGGCTTTGTTTCCTCCACCCCGCACCCGTGCACCCTTCGCGCCCTCAAAGCGACGGGGAAGCGATTTCAAGGGTGGCTTGGCCGGCTCCGATTCCACCCGCACCGATAAGGTACCGGGTACGAGTATTAAGCCGTTGAGACACATCGACGTTCATATAATTTATCAGGCGTCTCGTGACGCACCTTCATTACTCACATGGCTTCAATTTTGTTGATTGATTCGATCCTTTAATGCTGTGGCAGGTGCATATTGAATTTACGGCTTCCTATATTCCATATAGGTACATAAAAAGTTAAAAAAAGAAATAAAAAAAACTGCGCTGTCTGCGTTGCTTTATCTTTGATGTTTTATTTAGATCTGTGGTTTGACGAACTTTTGCAATTACAACGTTATCTGTGCTGAAAGTGGAATTTGGCTTTGTTCAGTTTAATTGTTGTTTGCTAAAACATTGCCTATATTTTTGAATCAGGCCTCGTAAATCGCAGTTTTTGTCAGTAAACATGAAATAAAATCACCGAAAAGAAAGAGGCTTGTGACGCTATTAGTTATAAGTTTTATCTGGATGCGAATCCTTGGTCGTGATGGGAATGCGGCGATGTGGGCCGGAGGCTGAGCTCCTGTGACACGTTGATCTTTTACTCGCTTCCACATGATTACCTACATAATTCATATTATATAATTGTGCTCGATAGGGTTTAAATAATGTTATCATCCACCATGTTTCACGTAACAAAGGTGAGGGCGATGCCTTTGGCAGCCCGTGGTTTATGTTGGGTGAATTATATAAATTTCGTTAGAATTTTGCACAAATCAGACATCAAAGTTAGAATTTATCACAAAAAGATAAAAAAAATGGCGAACTTGCTATAACTTAGTTTAAAAATAAAATTGTAAAGGTCGAACAAGGTATGCACTGTGCACCATCGTTGCTACAAACGAATCTTTAGCAAAAAAATATGGTTAATATAAGATAAATTCGCAATGTTGCACATCATACTAAGTGGATCCTCATATTAATACTTAAAGTGGACATAGAGAACAAGATTCATTGATATCCTCCCCTCATAGCAACCGGAAACACGAAAGAAAGTTATCGAGGGGTCTTGATGTGATATATCGGAGTATTCCTAAGAATTATTACCGCCATATAAGTTGTAGATCTTATATACGAATGGACGAGTCTCTCGGCTAAGAGCTCGCTAAAAAGTCAAAGTAAATGTGACTTATTATGCCAATTGGACTATGTATATTGTATAGTATGTATCACTACATAGTATAAAGCAAAGCTTCGCGCTTCCCGCGTCTGTATGTATGCTTATAACTTTAAAACTACACAACGGATTTTGATGCGGTTTTTTTAATAGATAGAGTGATTCAAGAGGAAGGTTTATATGTATAATAACATGCTTAATATATTAGAGAACCACTGATAATTTTAAGATTTCTAATATGAAGTCGTAAATAAACACATTTTTTTGCGCTTACATTGCAAACGCTGGCTGAACTCTACGAGATAGATCAAAATAATGTACTAAATATTGTATACCTTAAAAAGGTCTACAAAAAAGTCCGCGATGGTATATGTTTATCTCTTAGGGATAACCCACAATAATCAATTTCTATCCTTTACTTTTTACGAGAAATAATGGCTTATTCACGAAGCGATTATAGCATCAATTCTTATCTAATTAAGTACCTTAAATACATTTTGCATTTATTATGGAATAATATTGCCCATTCTGTAATATATTTTGGTATCAGCTTTACACCCGTGCGAAGCCGGGGCGGGTCGCTAGTATAGTATATACCAATCGCAAAACGTCGAATCTTTTTAAAGGTCAGTTTGTTCAGAATTATGTCGATGATATTGCAATCATATCTACATAATTATTCTTAATGTATCGTAAATTCAAAATCCAGCAACACACGTTAAAATCATTATAAACGTCATCACTAACTTAAAAGCAAAATATGCTAAAAATAAATGTTTTTTTCTGCTTATTGAACTCTATTAAATGCAGCCTAGAAGACCAAATAATAAGGACAAGTGGAATCCGTCGTGTGAACGACATGAATAGAAGATGAGGACAAGGGTGTATCCTTTTAAAATAGGGCTTTTCAAATATTGAAGAGATGTTCAAATAAAGGTGAAGTAATCGTTGGTATTTGTGATTTACGAGTTAGTATTTTGTTATAGGTGAGGTGATGGTTCTGTACCACACACCACATAGCCTGACCCTCGGCTTATTCTGCTTATAAGTGCTATAAATTAAAAAAAAAACCGGCCAAGTGCGAGTCGGACTCGCGCACGAAAGGGTTCCGTACCATTATCTATAAAAACGGGAAAAAATCACATTTGTTGTATGGGAGCCCCCCTTAAATATTTATTTTATTCTGTTTTTAGTATTTGTTGTTATAGCAGCAACAGAAATACATAATCTGTGAAAATTTCAACTGTCTAGCTAATCACGGTTCATGAGATACAGCCCTGTGACAGACAGACGGACAGACGGACAGCGAAGTCTTAGTAATAGGGTCCCGTTTTTACCCTTTGGGTACGGAACCCTAAAAAGGTCCAAAATGAAGAACATTTCTCTCAAGGGGAAACTGTATATTAAATTCAACTCTGAAACAGCAGCAACATTAAATTCACTTAGGCAAATAGTTTCTAAATGGTAATTAGATTAAAATTAACCGGCCCTATCGTCGCTTCGCATTTATCAATTTAGTTTCAGCAGACGACATCACGCTTAGTTAATCCCGTCATAAAATTTCAACAATGGAACGATATGAAACGGCGGTTTCGCATTCTAAAAATGAGTTATAGTTCTGGTTCCGCAATGCAGTGCATGGGGTAGTATGGTTAAAGCATAGCCACAGATAATATTACAGTTTGTTGGTGCAAAGTTAGAAGGGGGGAGTAGGAATACCGCGGTAAAAGGATATGGGTGTGCGTGCTTCGTTTGCGGCTTGTAACATCTCCTATTTATGCTGTGTTTGTTTATTCACTGAAGACAAACCTGCCTAGTACGTTTGTTAGTTTTGGTGCTATAAACAAGACGCATTTGGTTGTGTTCCATCTGTTTATCTTGAATTGAATCTATTGATTCTAAGGGCGGATGTACATAATCAATGTAAGCGAGGACTGTACTATTGACGCCGGGTGATTGTTCTCCATGGCCAATAACGTGTCGCAAGAGTCGGTACTTATGGCCTGCGCACATTGGCGGACGGGACGGCAATTGTATTTAATAGTTATCTATAAGGTATATACTTCAATGCTCGGTGATCGGCCGTTTTGCGATGCTCCGAGGCTGATGAAATATATACGCGCAAGAATTCAATTGATAAAATTTTAATCCTCTGCCGTCCTGTCCGCCAATCTACACAGGCTCTTTCTCGAGTCGAGACACAGAGCACCACACAAAAGCAGACTAATGTATCAAAATGAGTAAAAGTGAATCCAACATTATCTAATAAAAATAAATAGGATTACGAACGTAATCCCCGAGTACGGTAGATATAACATATCTCCAGACGCTCAGATCCTTGAAGATGTCTAATCACTACATAGTATAAAGCAAAGTCGCTTTCCGCTTCCCGCGTCTGTATGTATGTATGTATGTATGTATGTTTGCTTATATCTTTAAAACTACACAACGGATTTTGATACGATGCGATGATGATTTTTGATTTTTAATAGATAGAGTGATTCAAGAGGAAGGTTTATATGTATAATAATGCATAATATAGTAGAGAAACACTGATAATTTTAGAGGTTTCTAATGTGATGTCGTAAATAAACACATTTTTTTCTACAATAAAGTCCGCGATGGTATTAGAAATGTCTTACGCACAGCGAAGCGGGCACGGGTCAGCTAGTGAATAATAAGAATATGTCAGAGGCGCGGCCAAACATTGGCACATACCCACATTTTGCAGTAGCAACCAATATAATAAAATATGTATCTAGAAATCTATCATTGATTAACTTGAAACATTTGTTTGTTTTGGCGAAAGACGTCGTTATCACCCGGGCCGATGAAATTTTCGCTTTTTTCCTTCAAGATACATAACCCGTGTCATCCTCCAAAAAATATTGGTCAACAAACAAGTTTACATCATTGTAATGGATAGATTCGGATTAGGGTTGCCATAGGGCGTGTAAAAACCGGGTTGTTTAGAAAAACCGGGTTTTACGGTTTTTATTTTCCAATAACCGGTTAAACCGGTTATCCGGTTATTTTCAAGTTTTTTTATATAGGTGTCTTAGAACATAATAAAACCATACATTTAATAAAAAATAAGTTATTATTTAAATAAGCAAGCACCAATTATATTAACTTGTTAAAGTTTAAAACATTTTGATGTACTCAAAACTCACCCTTACTCGAATAAAGTAATAAAATGCAAAAACATGATAAATCAGTCCTAATAGTTACCAATAATACCCCATAATTATTTGTTGTAACCTCGAAACTACCTTGATTCAAACTCTTCTGAGGCCCCTCGAATATCCCTTGAAAAGTACTTCATGTTTGGATCTTGAATCGATTTTTTCGAGGTTTCTCAATTTCTCAATTACCTTTGGTGAATTCTAAATGTCACGAAAGTCAAAGAAACGTTACACAGCCGTTTAGAAGCTGTCGAGGAATGCTTAAGGTAGATCACGAGTTATCTTGAGTTGACAGTTCCTTCACTGAGGAAATATGTTGAGATGTCTTGGACCTGAGGCAGACTCGAAGTCATTTTATTAACTAAAACTACCAAAACACGGTTACGAGGTCGAATCGAGGTTAGAATATTTCGAGGTAACAAAGAATATAGTGATAAGAATAAATAACTTTTTTATTTGGTAGTATTAATACGAAATAGGTTAAAAAAAAAAAAAAAAAAAAAAAAAAAAAAAAAAAGTATTAATATATAATATGGCAATCACAAAACCTAAATAGACTACTTTTTAGTAAAAAGGATACAAATAAGTGCAGTGTTAAAAACTGCAAAGTTATACCGGGAGAAGGGGAAGTCTCCCAGATAGGTTATTACTCTTAGAAATTAAAATAAAGATTTATTAGAAGAATTTAAAAACTAAATCAAAGCCCCCACCCAAAATCAGATGGCATTTAATGTAGAAGAATGAGTATGCAGTAGCATTTCAAAGACAAGTAGTTGATAAAATGATAGAAATGAATGATATGAAAGAGAAATCGGTGAATGAATGTTGGGTTGAAATGGCTACTAGCATAAGAGGTGTAGCGAAGGACGTTTTTGGTGAAACGAAAGGTAAAGGAAAGATAGATAAGGTTACGTGGTGGTGGAATGAGGACGTACAAAAGATTTTGAAAGATAAGAAGAATGCGTTCAAAGAATGGAAAAGTGTTGGAGATCGTGATGATAGTATGAAAGAGAACAAAATAATTGAATACATGGAGTGTAAAAGGAAAGCTAAAAAATCTGTTGCTATTGCAAGGGCTAAAGTACAGGATAAGTTGTACTAATCTTTAGATAGCCCACAAGGACAGAAAAACCTGTACCGAATAGCAAAAGAGAGAAAATAATGCAAGGGATATTATCCATGTGAAATGCATAAAAGATGATGGAGGAAAGGTATTAACGAACGACGAAGAAATAAGAGAACGATGGAAGGGATATTTTCAAAACTTGATGAATGAGGAGAACGATTGGAATGGAGTGTTAGAGAATATACCAGTAAATATTGGTATAGTAAACGAGGTGAGGTTCTGTGGTGGGCTATGAAAGAGAAAGGAGTGCCTGGGAAGTACCTGCAGCTTATACGGGCCATGTACAGCCGAGCCTGTACACATGTCCGATCCGAAGCTGGCGTTATGGACAAGTTCAATGTGGCTGTAGGCTTGCACCAGGGATCGGCTTTAAGCCCTTATTTGTTTCTCCTGGTAATGGATGCACTGACATCGGACATACAGGAAGAGGCACCCTGGTGTATGCTGTTCGCCGACGACATTGTTCAGACATTGTTGGAGAAGACGCAACTGAGGTCCAGAGCAGGCTGGTAAAATGGTAGGAGAAATTGGAGAGTGTCGGACTGAAGATCAGCAGAACCAAAACAGAACATCTGTTTTGTGACTTCGGTGGTCAGTAGTACAGAATGATGGTGATATAGATAGGGATGTGAAGAATAGAATAAATGCAGGATGGATGAAATGGCGTCAGGTCACCGGAACAACATGCGATCCGAGAATGCCCCTTAAGCTTAAGGGGAAAATCTACAAAACGATCGTTAGACCTGTCGTATTGTATGGATCTGAGTGTTGGGCGGCAAAAGGGACAGATGAAAGAAGAGTGCATGCGACGGAGATGCGAATGTTGAGATGGATATGTGGTGTGACGAGGATGGATAAGATAAGGAATGAGTAGAGTATATCAGAAAAATTTTGAAAGTAGCTCCTGTGACGGAAAAGATGAGGAGCAATAGGTTAGCGTGGTATGGGCATGTTATGAGGAGGGAAGAAAGTCATGTAACGAAAAGAGTGTTAGGCATGAATGTGGATGAATGTAGACGTAGAGGTAGGCCAAAGAAGAGATGGATGGACTGTGTGAAAGATGATATGGGTAAGAAAGGAGTGAGTGATGAGATGACGGCTGATAGAGGGAAGTGTGACGGCCAAGTGCGAGTCGGACTCGCGCACGACGGGTTCCGTACCTATACAAAAAGGAAAAAACACGTTTGTTATATGGGACTGTTGTACTTAAATTTTTATTTAATTCTGTTTTTAGTATTTTTTGTTATAGTGGCAACAGAAATACATCATCTGTGAAAATTTGAACTGTCTAGCTATCACGGTTCATGAGATACAGCCCTGTGACAGACAGACGGAGAGACAGACAGACAGACGGACACCGATTTTACTCTTTGGGTACGGAACACTAAAAATTAACAAAATCGATAAGTATCTTTAAACATTAAAATAATTCAGACTTATATAAAGTTTAAAACATTTGGTAATATTCAACTCAATCTTACTTAAACAGTTATAATAATCGACAATATTATAGCTACCCTCATATATTATCATAAATCAGTCCAGAGAAGTCCACAGTCCAGAATAAAATGAGTGTATTACACTTAGTAACACTCATTAAAAAAAACCGAAAACCCGGTTATTTTGCCAAAAAAACCGGTGATAAACCGACGTAAAATCAGGTCGGTTAATCGGTTTTTCGGTTAATCGATTAATCGGTTTACATGCCCTAGTTGCCAGTTGCCAAGTTATAGCAGATATTATTGTGTGCAATTTATGTTTTTATAACGATAAAAAACAAAGTTTTACCTTTAAATAAATTGAAATGAATTTGTGCTGAAGCTCTTTAGTTATTTTTTTATTGTTGTACGTACTTGAGTAGTAGGTACTTTTAATTATTATTCTTGTTTGAGCCTTCACCTTGTTCGATTGGCACCACACTGGAGCTCTATATAGCATTAAGGAAAGGATCATAAAAAAAAAGGTAGACCCCAAGCCGTGTTTGTTGCCTGATTCTTCTAGGCTTGGTCGCGTGGAATCGGCGTAGCTTCACCTAGTTCCTAAGACGTTTCAAAGTGATCCTTGTGATTTTATTGAAATAAATGATTTTTGAATTTGAATTTTTGAATTAAATAATGAGGTTTTAATAATTACACAATTTAAACAGCTTATTTGAAAATTTTATTTTTATTCTAATCTCAGAATCCGGTTTTGAATAGGATCACGACTGTAATCCCCAAATACGGTAGACATCCCCTCAGATCTCCAGGCGCTTAGATCAGGTCGTGATCCTATTTATTTATTTATTTTTTAAATCTGCTGAATACTACGATATCAACTCTTAAAGAAGGGCGGATATTGCCGATTTGGACGACGCGAAGACACAGCCACAGATTGACTGTTCTCAATGCTCAAATCAATATAAGGGTTTTATTATTGGCGGGGGCGACCCCTTATTGTTATCCTGCCGGTCTTGGTTTGCCTGTTTTCATGCTTTACCATCAGGTTTGCATTATCTTGTTTGTTTTCCTATGGACATAATAATTTCATTTCGTTTCAACCAATCGAAAAGTCAAGAGAAGGTATTCGTTTTTTAAGTTTTATGAAGGAACCATTATTCCACATGAATATAATTTAAATGGCACCAACTTTGGACTTCTCTACACAATCTCTTCACAGCATCCCAAACGGATCACCAAGAAAAAAAGATATAATAATCTATTATATAAAAATGAATCCCTATTTCCCTTGGTCACGGCAACACGCGTGAACGGCTTGACTGATTCTGCTAATTCCTCCTTTTGTCGGTTGAACATCGAACAGTCTTACAGTAGGCAATAGGTTCTTATGCTGTTGCTCTTGTTGGATCATTTCAAGAGTGAGTCAACATTCTGAGATCTCACAAATTAATTCAAGGCACTCCACAGTGTTCGTGTTAAAGATTAATAAGGAATTTATTATTCTGCCGTTAGGTTTCCTTTGCTGTGTACAGACACTACTGCTGGAGTAGTAATTGTGGTAATGGGCACCTTATTCCGTAGTGGCTCGACTTCTGCCCGATAACGGGGTATGCCAACGTCCATTGATCATTCCGTATCTGGGTTACGAGCATCTTCACTTGCGCTGATTTGTTTCCAGCTCTCTTCGACCTTTACCCCAATTAGCCAATCACCTAATACCTGAAATAGATCAGTTGGATAGTAATTTCTAGAGCAGTACACGTAGTCACGTACACAATAGACGAAATAATTTTAACTGCTTAAATGTTTTGGTATTCAACGGTTATTAGAACAGACAGAATTGCTGTAGAGCTGCTCATTACAAAATGTTTTAATAAACCGCAATTAGGTCAGACGAAGCACAAATTTGTGGGCCATGAATAATACTTAACAGAGGGGGATCATTAAAATTTGGGTAATTCTGAAATGGGAAGGTGTGGTCAGCTTGTTTGCGGTGTAAAGTGGTGAAGTTTTGATTAGCCATTGTTACCTGCTGATTAGGTTATCCCCGCGCTAGCTTTAGTCACTAATGGTGGTGGCTTACCAATACGTTAGGGGACAAATGGAGCTACATGTTCCGCAAGATGTCGTTTAAAATGTTTCGAGAACAATTGGAACTGTGGAACTTTTTACAGGCCTAACTACTCAGTATTATTACAACAACGGGAAATTACTCACGTAAATGATAAATTGTCAATGAGGACACCGACAATGTTTCGATTCATCCTCATTGACAATTTATCATTTACGTGAGTAATTTCCCGTTGTTGTAATAATGTGTAGTACAACTCACGAAAGTTTTGAAAGTGAAACTAACTACTCAGTATTTATAGAAATATCGCCAGACGAAGTGTCCCGCGTCACGTAAATTGTTGCGGGACACTGCTACGTTGCAGCGTGACTGTTGAGCGTCATTTTACTATAAAATGTTCTCTAGTGTATCCGTAGCTTTACAGGGGCAAAACTTTTTATGGCAAGATAAAAATAACAATGCAATTGTATGAACTGATCGTATAGCTTATTATTGCCGTCCAGTGACACTGAATTATGTATGAGGAAAGACACAAATTAGGACAGCCCGGCTAGACCAGCTTAGCTCGTTCGAAATGGGTTGACCCTGTTTTTTTTCTTTCCGAACGGCTTCGATAGACATATTTCCAATACTGTGCTGTGTTCGTATTCCTGGTAACTTTTTTTAATGTCACTGTTATTGCAAAATGGGCCAATTTCGGAGTTATATTTTCAGTCAGTAAGATTTGTTTTACAGATTAAGAACGCAATGGCAATTGTAATAGGTAATTACGGAAATCAATACAATTACTACCAACACCGAAAAGCTTTTGGTTGTAAAAAAGATAACTTTTTTACATTGCAAGTAAATATTTTTGATTAAAATATGAATATTTTCAAATTAAAGCTTTTCGCAGGTAAGAAACTAAACGCAAGACAATTTAAAAGGAAGCGCATATAAACATCGTCCATCAAGCTTGTAGCTTCTTGGAGCTAACTTCTCACTTTCAGCAAGCTCTTTTATTTAAGTATAGTCTCTTATGAATATATTATGTCGCTTAAATTGCTAGCTAACCAATGAAACAAAGAATTACTTGAAGCCTCGGCACGATTCTGTTAAATTGTGACAAAACATGCAACTAATAATGGTAAAGTAAAGTACTTCTGAAACTGGGTTTGTCAGCGATAAGGTTGCTTCTATAGCTTTATGCCGCTGTAAACTTTGAGAGCTATACCTTCTACGGAATAACTTGTAGTTTCCAACTTGTTCTACCTTCATAGAGGACTAGCAACTGCTAAGATGCAGACTTTTCGAGTAACCTAGTTTGAAGGTATGAACGGAAAGCTATTAAGTCTTCTAGCCAAGGCTATATTCGAGTATGAACATGTATAGTACAGTAGTAACTGGTTATCCCTCTGCATGCGTACAAACGTTGTCGTGACACTTTTTTGTCCAAGGACCACATAGGACAATGTGGTGGGGGTACAACTGCCGGGCCGCACACTGCACTTTGTCTCACTAATATAAACATGCAACGTGAAATTGAGAAATACCAAAAGTTGTCATAGTATCATTTTAATTTAATTTACTTTTATCTCCCGTAAAAGTAAGAAGTACCTACTGACCGAATAAACCTCGTCACAAGGAGCTCTACTGAGCTCCTTGTGTTTGTGAGGTTTATTTTAACTACTCTTCTAGCGAGAAATAGTATATGGAGTCTAAAGTATATAGATGATCTTTATGAAAGGATCATAATAACAACTGCTATATCACACCCTAGCGCCATTACAGTCTGATAAAAATATTACTCGATATTGTTCTCTAACGCTTTACGTTGTCATAAAAATAATGCATGAAGATGCTTTATGTGTTACATCAAGATACCGTCCTCTTATTTTTGTGTTTTTTTTTTATGAAACAAGATTTAGCTATTATAATTAAAAGCTTTTTATGGTTTGCCGGTAGCAGTACGTAAATGCTAGAAACACGTTTCAGTTTTTATTGAAACAGATTTCTTGCATAGGAAAATATTTTCAGATGGAAGAAGGCCTTATTCAGACCCCCACCAAACTCGTGAAATAGAATGCGCTCCTTTATTTATGACAACTGCACATTTCTACACATATATTTCTTGCAATTTTGTTGTTATTTCTGCTAAAACTACACAATAATAACAAGCTCTCCTAATGTGTTTTATTAGATATTTGGCATAATTTACCTACTGATTCTTGACAGTTGAGGGATTAAGATATATTGACGAAGACGTATGAGGAATGTACTAGTAAGATAATCTTTAAAAACAGAACACACCGTCTTAAGGCGCGGTAAGTTCTGAAAACCGCGGCCGAAACGACACTGACAGTTGACAACGGCAAGCTCTAGATGGCGTATGCTTATCGTAAATATTATCGACAGTTTTTATGAGATCGCGTTTCTGGTACCTACGTAGGCTGGTAATAGGCTTTACTATCTGGTGGGGGTAGTTAGAGGCACGGCCAAACATTATATTTGGCACATGCCCACATTTTGCAGTAGTTACGCATTCCATACGTGACTACTCAACTCGCTAGGTCACTGACCTCTATTATACAATAGAGGTCAGTACGCTAGGTACATGCCGATTTGACAGATGAACTATAAAAACTTGGAATGTGTTATGTCAATGTCAGTTAATCAGGTGCGCGCCGCGGCAAATCAGGATGTTTTTTTATGGGTTTTCAAAGACAAAAACTTTGTGTACATGCAATCAATGAAATAACCAAATAAATACAGCAAATAAATGTTGTCTGGGCATCTCGTCCAACTCTATTTTCTATTTGCCAAGTCGGAACGGTAAATATGGTAACACTGACTACAGACTCCATAAAAAAAAAAGTAGAACAAATGTTTATGTAAACAGAGCCGGCATTTTATATGTACCTATGTCAAAGTCAGTGCAAAACGCAAATCCTTGGCGCGGCGGAGTCAACCAATGCCATACATACAACACCGGTCAGCATAAATAAATGACGCGAATATTGAGACCGTTTCACAAGCCAAGCGAGCAGAAGAAGAGTTACGCGCTGGGTGTCCCGCCAGCCTCAACTGTCTGCCGGTCGAGGGCAGCCCGTGGCTTGCAGAAGGTCGACGAAGGATTCACTGTCGCGGAGAACAAACTCGTAATCAGCGTGGTACTGCTCCACTGTCTTCTGGGTTCACTTTGCAGGCAGTGGAATTTACTTTATTGCGATTTATAATCATACAAACTTCAAGTCATATTATGTGCTCCGTGTCTATAGAAAGTTTATGGATGTATTCATCGGGCTTTTGAACAAAAATAGTCTACATAGGGAAGCACCAAGAAAAAAGAGCTCTGACTTTTTGTGTTTTTATAATATGTATGATATTGTTATATTATTGTGCTTCTATTATACTCTGAAACATAACTTAGATTGGATAAAAAAAACCCTACAACCTACATTGTCTCAATCCGGTATACCTACCTACTTAGCTGGCTGTAAAAAAACATGAGAAGCGATGATAACTTTATGTGATTAGAAAGGAAATGAAGTAATAAAGTGTTAATAATCAATATTCTGGTTTATTTTCATGTTTACAAACTAATTTCTATTATCCAGCTGTTCCACCAGGCTTGTTTTCATTGAATAGTTTCAGTTTTCCTTATAAGTAACACAGCTTTCTCCGGAGAATCTTTGGGAACATCCCAGAATGAAGTGAATATTGTAGTCACTCCTAAAAATTTTTAATTAATGGTCAGTATTCAATGCTATATTGGTTTTAAATTTATTTTAGATTGTTTCCTAAACAAAACCATATCTTCATGTTTTTACACCGGAACTCAAACAAAAATGAATTGTAAAACATGATAGGCGGTACCTATACTTATAACGACGAGAAGTTGAAGCCCTTTTTTAGGGTTCCGTACCCAAAGGGTAAAAACGGGACCCTATTACTAAGACTTCGCTGTCCGTCTGTCCGTCTGTCTGTCACAGGGCTGTATCTCATGAACCGTGATAGCTAGACAGTTGAAATTTTCACAGATTATGTATTTCGGTTGCCGCTATAACAACAAATACTAAAAACAGAATAAAATAAATATCTAAATGGGGCTCCCATACAACAAACGTGTTTATTTGCTGTTTTTTATAGATAATGGTACGGAACCCTTCGTGCGCGAGTCCGATTCGCACTTGGCCGGTTTTTGAATTTCTAAGATTAGCGCTTACACTATGACGTCACATCGTCACGACCGCGACCGCGACGCGGGTCACGGCGCTTAGTTTTGTGTCGATCGTAATATCTTCTGAATGGAATGTCCGATTTGAGTAATTCAAAAAGTTATAGGTATATTGGTATTGAAACAGTTTTCAATATGAAATGATTTATTTGGATAAGGATTTATACGAAGGTATGGTTATCATGTCTGATATTGGTCAGCTTTTTTATTAATCGGACATTCCATTCAGAAGATATTACGATCGAAACAAAACTGAAGTGAATTTCCTGTCTAGTTCCTCCCTTATAATTTTACGGATAATGTCAGCAGAGAGGCAGTGGCATTGGCTTCGGGGCTTCGCGCGTTGCGTGACGTTATCGTATTCTTGGCCAATGTCCATGCGAAAAGATGCAGGTGCTGAAGGTGCGGCTGTAACTGTCGCAGGCGCAGTGCGGGCGCTCGCAGCCCGGGTAGGCTCTATAGTATATAGTAGTATATATATATATATATATATATAGTAAATCTATAGTTAATACAATTCTTTGTATATGGCTTGTTTTGATTAGTGATAGTTGTGATGCGTTATACCTCTAGATTTGATTGATCACAACTAAATATTTCCCGTTTTGTCTATTTACTTAAATATGAATAATTAATAAATAAATATCGCTGTTAAAAAACCCTTGCTATTCTATGTTGTTTAAAAATCGTCGTTATAATCAGTTTTTCAATATAAACCGTTTATTTGAAATTCAAAATGTTGTTATAGTGCCCACAACCATCGCTCTCACCCTACGTTAAAAACTAAAAAAAAAACCGACAAAAATGTATCGACCAATCGAAAAGTCAAGGGAAGTCAATTTTACGAAAATTGCATATATCCAGAAATCCCAATAACTGTCATAAGCTCTCTCCCGCTTGGAGAGCTGGCAACGTCGCCTGTAGCCGCGTGACGCAAAAGCACAGAGCGACAACGCCGCTTTGAAACATGTAGTCCACCGCTCGTAATAACTATTTTCCAATCTGTGTCGCAGCCCAAGCTCTAGCGTTTGAATAATTTTTAATATGATGGTAAAAATCCACAACTTATTTTTCCCAGAATAAAAACTGTCCTTTTGTACAAGTTTTATTATCGACTAGCACTGTTAGTATAATGTTTGTTTGTTTTTTTTGTAACTTTCAATAATTGCAAGTTATTTTTCGACCATTTCCGATTGAGCTGAGATTTTGCATCTTTTAGTTCTGGTCACAATAAAATAATATGGTGACAGCGAGCTGTTCTGATGATGAAGTCAGACGTTTTTGTAGACGTTTACAATTGTAGTACAGGTCGCTGCTTAAATACTAAAGTGTCACAAATCAAAAAATGTGAAAATCGTTTTTAGTGCAAAAACGTGATCTAAAATGGTCATTTTATATAATAAAAATTTGATCCTTTTAATTATAGCACTATAAATAACTAAAACATACAAGTGTCTGTTTAGCATTTTTGCACTTTGCAGGCAAACTTCAGAGCTAATCTGCCATTTTATCAATTGCGACTTGATTTTTGACAGAAGCGCACATAGCTTATATGCAAAAGGGCCACATTTCAAAAAACTACCGGTTTTTTAATTAAAATTTATATTCAAAAGTGCCATTTTTTAGAATGTGTCCGTATCGAGTATAAAATAAACGTATGTATAATACTATTTATTAAACAAAGGTGCCACATTTTAGAATGCGTCGGCTTTGAATATAAAATGTATATTAGTACAATATTGTTTTCTATACACATTTCAAATGCGTTTGTTTTGAATAATAATTTTAGTTCGTTAAAATATTGCTTTTTATACATAAGTACCACATTTCGAAATGCGTTTGCGTAGAATATTATTTTTACGTGAATTCTAATATAATTTATAAGACATAAATGCCATTTCTTGGTTATTATGTCAAAAAAATTAAACATGGCGACATTTTTGACTTGGAATCTCTTACTGTTGGAAATTACTGTACCTACTATTCAAGATAAAACAAATTTGAAATAATCAAAGAACTTATTAAGAAAATATTAACATAATTTAAAGCGATGTAATACGCTAAATTTATAAGCTTATTAATAGAGATAATAATCTATCTAATAATCGGTCGTTATGTTTAGCGTTTGTAGACTACGAAAAATAATTTAATTCAGTGGAAACCTGTGTAAAGCTATGGTTATTCCAGCGGTGCCGTATTGACTACCAATACATTGTAGTGTTGAAATGCTTGTACAACAACGCCACCGTGTCAGTCCGGGTGCAGGAGCAGTGTACGAAAGCGATTTCTTTGAAGAGAAGCGTTAGACGGAGATGTTATTATATCCGTATACGAACTAAAGTCACCGACATACCCAAGAGGAGTAGCTAGTTGACGCGGCTGTGAGCGGGGTAGGTACATGGCTTAAAGAACTGATGATCGTTGGGTAGAATGAATGGAAAGATGACCTGATAAAGGTTGCTGGGAGGCATTGGGTGCACACTGCACGAAATAGATCATTAGAATTGATTTTACGAAGAAGGCTAATGTTTAGCAATGGAATGTTCTATGGCTGAAATTATAAAGATGACGAAGTGATTAATATGTTTGAGTTAATAACAACTGGGTTGTGATTTAGGTACTCATTGATTTTTAGAAAGACAGATTTAGCAGAAAATATATAGTTTTATTAATTATTAAACACTTATATACTTGTAGTTAAATAGATTTATGAAGCCTTTATAGTGACTTTATTATTATTTTTGTGTAGCTAGTAATAATGTTGAACTCAGTTTAGAGATCAACATTAAATTACCTCTTATTTTGCCCCAATAACTTTGTATAAAAATAGTTTTTGGTTTTTTAAATAAATAGCGAATTATTTTTAGTATTATCAAAAAAAAATATTAGCATGTTTTCGATATTGTATAATATTTGTTTTATTAATAGGTTTTTTACATCAGACGAAGAAGTGAAGGAAAAATCTAAAGAAAACTCTTATTTTTGTATAATATGTGGCCTTTTATCGATAACTTTAATTTACGTTTAAATATTTTTTTATATGCAAAAGGGACACATGTGGTATTTTACGCCAATAGGTTAAAGTTACAGCAAAACGAAAAATATAGATAGATACAGCTTAAAATTACGCTTCTAGTGATCCAAAACTCATAACTAATAAAAATAAAAATTTCTCAGAAATTAAAAAAATATTTTTTTAAAACTTTGATTGGCTCTTCTGAAAAAACAGAAATTTTGAAATATGACCGTTTAGTATTTAAGCAGCGACTGTGTAGGTACATTATTTTGATATATCTCGCGGGGTTCAGCCAGCGTTTGCAATGTAAGCGCAAAAAATGTGTTTATTTACGACATCACATTAGAAACCTCTAAAATTATCAGTATTTCTCTACTATATTAAGCATGTATTATACATAAAAACCTTCCTCATGAATCACTCTATCAATAAAAAAAAACCGCATCAAAATCCTTTGCGTAGTTTTAAAGATTTAAGCATACATAGGGATATAGGGACAGAGAAAGCGACTTTGTTTTATAGGTACTATGTAGTGATGAACTATCCCTACGTAATAAAGCAGGTGGCATTAATACTCCTTGGTAGAATAGGAAGTAAAAACTCTTTGTCTGTCAAAGTAATTTTTTTAAAAAACTTGCGTGTTCGGCGGTTGGCGGGACTATGCTCTGTGTCACAGAGTGGCGGGTAATAGGTAATATACCTATTAGAACACAATCAGCCACCAAAACGTAGTCTGTTATGTATGCGCCATGTTCTTTGAACATTATGTAACAAAAATGACAGGATCATTGAACCGATTCTTACTAAAATCTTGGGATTTATATAACCCGCTGAATATATTATTATTCATACGTACCTATTTTGTTCAACTGCGGGTTTTGCTATGGTTAGAAGTGTTAGTGATGATGCTGAACTATCATCCTTCGAGAAAGTTATACGAAAATCCGACTGGTCGTTCCAGATTTTTTCCAGAATTTTTCCCTACAATTTATCCAAGAAAACGTTGTGAAGTGAAAGAGGATTGAGAAAGGGATGATTAGATGGTTTGGGCATGTGGAGAGAATGAATGAAGAAAGATATTGACAAAACAGGTATATAAGGCGAGTGTGAAAGGGAGCGTTGGAAGAGGAAGACCTCGGCGTATTTTCCTGGACCATATTGGAAACGTTTTGAAAAAAAGCCGGGTCAAGAGTACTCTAAACCGACGAGCATGCATGAGGAATGTGATGAGAGTGAATGCTAAAGAAGTATGTCAGGATCGTAGCAAGTGAAAAGCCGTGATCTCTGCCTACCCCTTTGGGAAACAGGCGTGATTTTATGTATAAATGTATGTATGTATGATAAAGTATGTAGTTATGTAAGTACTTACTGTTTTCTTTGCCTAATATTTTTCACAAGATTATCAAAGATAACGTAGATAGGTAAAATTGATAAAATAGGAAGGTTTACTTACTGTTTTATTTCTCTTATATTTTTAGCATGTTTTCTTAGGGTACGTAACCATTATCTCTTTTTGTTTTTTTTTTTTTTGAAATATTACCCATCTTTTTTCAATTCGTAAATAATCTTTCCGACCGCTGCAATGACGTCAAACACACGTCTGTCTCTGACAGTAGTCACAGGGGTACTGACTACTGACTAAGCCATGGGCGATGCGTGCTCCGCCTTAGCTTTTCGAATAAATTAATGATATAAATTATGTATAATTACTTATCAAAAATCTATTCTAATAGAATTGTAGATCTACATATTACCTATCTTTAACAATAAATCACAAGTTGATTTTAATAGTAGGTATATAAAATATTTCGATCATAAATTCTAAAACGTATCATTTAGAAATAATATTTTTATCGTGAAAAGTTTCTGCTATTATGTTTTCAGCTTAATAGAAATGTAGGTAGGAACCTGAAGTAATATACTTATAAAAATAGGAGATGTGGCTTGTTCAGAAGTATTTTATTTTTCGTTTGGAAAAAGAGCAATCGTCGACATACAGGGCCTTAACTTGTTAACATAATGTATGCTCGAAAGTTTACGCCGAAAAAAACCTCCGGTGTATATTTTCGTTCTTCTGGATCAGGGTTTATTACCTCCGCTTTGTCGTCGCATACTCTGTGCCCATGTAAAATGCTTTCCAAGTAAATTGCTTTCCGTCTTCTCGCTAAAGTGAGCGAGAATGCACTCCTTATTTTGATGTCTTTATTTTACCGTCTTGTTATTACGAGAAGATAGAGACTGAAAATTTACACTCTTCCCGTCGCGGTGATATTCCGAAGTGGTTCCGGAGAAAGGGTGAGGTGTATGTAAATGGGAGTGATTTTTCAGTGGAACAAAAGTTTTGAAATGTCGGAATCGCGTCCCCCGGCGTCGCTGCACCCATTCTCTCTAAAACGCCCTTTTGAGACGACACGACTGACGGGGACTTGAAGCTATAGGTACATACAGTGATAGAGAACACTCGTGAATACACACGTTTTCTCCCGACAGGCACATTTTTCTATTTGTCATAACGTCATGACGAACAGTCGTCTGATTCAAGAATTGCCTGCAACAACGACTGCGTTTGTTTAAAATCCTTTTCATGCGATATAAAGCAGCTATGTAAAAATGCGAAAAAGTAAAAAATTATTTACTAAAACTACATTTAACAAAAATGAGTTATGAATTTTCTTCTGAAGCCTCAGTTACGATGATATAACAGCGGCAACTTGGTGTAATATAAGAAAGTTTGGTCGCGAGTAAAGCTACCGGGCGTGCTCAGAGGCCAACTGATGAGTTTAGTAAGTTTCTCTAGCCTCGTATGTTTTGCTCAAGTTGCGGGCGTGTTGTGAACGTTAAATGGTACGTGTGACGGTGCCAACTTGGCCCTCAATACCACGTTCAACTGAGCTTCGACCACAGTTGAAGCTCCGATTCTACAGCTCAAAATTTATGGGTTCTTTATCTTCTCTTACTCCCAGACAAACATTACATTACTTTCGAACTCTTTTAGGAAAAGTAATCTCCTTTATGAAAAAAACTCTTGTTAAATTACACGGTAAATGGATTGGAAGAATGTAATGTAGGACTGAAAGCAGCAAAGCCATCACACGGGTGGAACTCACGTGAGAGTGTAGGAAAGTACATTAATCAGGTAATCAGCGAAATATGATTGTCTCTGCTGCAAAAGCGTACTTATCATTTGAGTGCTTACTGTGTTTGCATGTACCTACTTGGAGTTCCCTCGTTCAGTTTACAGAAACACACTATACGTCGTGACCGATTCTGCCGACGACGTCTGACGTTTTGATGACGTCGCCCCTGCCCTTCAGTGATGCCCCATTCCGTGTGATCCCTCAGAAAACTTCTACCCGGCAACGACCAAGCCGAGATTCGTACCTGAGTGGTGTCTTTGAGCTAGTTGGCTAATACTTCTCGGTCGCAGCGTTTTCGACGCCCACCATAGTCTGGCAACACTGACATAGGTCTCAAAGACAAAAAGCATAATGACAATAAAAAGACATAAAAAAAAATTGTATGTCCTAAGTAAGGACATTTTTTAAAGATCTCCAGGCGCTGAGATCCTTAAAGATTTCTTAAGGAGGCACCTTTAAACATTAAACATGCCCATATTTTCCAGTAGTTAGAATTCCATACGTGACAGGTTTTTACGGTCATACGGTCAGTTTCATCTCGATTTATTCCTTCACCGTTTAGAGCACGTAATACGTTATGATACATGGCTGGGATTCAAACCTAAGTCCTTTAGATTGCAAGTCGAGGATAAATACTTCCCACTAAGCCAACACTTTCTAAATATCTTCCGTATTATGTAGTGTATTTTATACTGTAAAGTTTGTTGAGACAACAATAGCACAATAGCTACCAAGTCGTGTTTCAATTTGAGTAAAATTGTAGTAGAAAGGTCGCGGAGCCGCGACTTGAGACGAAAATATTGATTTCAGCGCAGCGTGCGGCAAACTTTTGCGTTTTCGCTTCCTCGCCAGACAAATTGCTTATCTTCGATTGCTTATTATTTACCGTCTTTATATCAGGGTTCATAAATTAAGTTAAGAGCGGTCTCTTGATACAAAAACTACTTGATTATTACTTTTGTATGTATCGTTTCTGATACGCAATATTTTTATTAGGCACGTTCATTTTGCGTATCGCTGTAGATGGGTTGCTACGGTAGCTTATTTGCTTCTCGCTAATGGCTTCATTAAGAGTCGCTTATACGTGACTGGAGGGTATGATTCCTTTGAGAAGGTGTTGGTTCATTATTAGCTTGTTATATTTCCCCTGCTAGACATTACCTTACTCTTGATATATGAGTACGCGCGAGTATACTGAGTTTGAGTTGACAGCATAGATTGTCACCAGTCACGTTGGATGGTTAGACTCTATGTTTGTATGAATAATAATGGTTCTCGAAGTGTCCGCCAGAGGCGCTTATCGTGACTTTATAAAAAAGCGTGTCTCAAATCTACCGTGACTGATGACAATCTATGCTCATAATACGTACATTCTCTGAACTCCACTTATATCTAACCGCCTCACATCACATATTGCGATTCGCTAATAAATTGAAAAGCTCTTTCGCTGCAACCTTTCAGATAAGGGTCGGTTTTAGCACTTTGTTTGGTTGTGTTCTTTCCAAATGGAATTCGATTGGACAGAATGAACATCTACATTAAGGGTGTTTGTACTTAGTAACAAATAGGCGCATTATTGCTGTTCGCTCACACATTGAGACACAGCTTTATGTAGACACATCAGCTTCATTTGTTTACGATTTTCGGAAACATTTAAACTTCATGCCATTTGTGTTTTTCATGTAACGTTAGACAACTTGTAGGCTACAAGTCTTCTAATATTACACGAGCACCCGAGAAAACGTGCTTACAGAAGAGTAGACAACAAAATATTGTTTTGTGTTGCTGTAACACTATTTATACTGTTTATGTATAGCCATCGTAATTATTAATGAAAAGGGAAGTTTCTTAACATTCCTCATTTCTACGTACGTCAGCGGCGCTACCATCTACATGTATTTTTTCCTCAAATTAAATGGGACCAAACGAGAAGTATATTCTCACAACCCAAAAAATAATTTTCCAAATATCACTACATAATAGACGCGGGAAGCGGAAAGCGACTTTGCTATAAAGCAAAGTCGCTTTCCGCTTCCCGCGTCTGTATGTATGTATGTTTGCTTATATCTTTAAAACTAAACAACGGATTTTGATGCGGTTTTTTTTAATAGATAGAGTGATTCAGGAGGAAGGTTTATATGTATTAAACCCGTGCGAAGCCGGGGCGGGTCGCTAGTTATATATATAAAAATCAATGCCACTTTTCGTTGTAATTTTATAACTCAAGAACGAGCTCACCTATCCAAACCAAATGTTTAGGCTTTGTTCGGACTATTTAGTAGATGGTTTATGTGAAGTTTGCACAAAATCGGTACACTTTTTATCCAGGTTTTTTGTTTATAAATTACAAAGTTTTGAGCTAAAAACTATCCAATCTATAAAAAAAAACAGCAAAAAAATCACGTTTGTTGTATGGGAGCCACAACTTAAATATTGATTTTATTCTCTAACGGACAGTCGGGCAGACGGACAGAAGGACAGACAGTAATAGGGTCCCATTTTTATCCTTTGGGTACGAAACCCTGAAAATTACAACAGAATTGAGAATCTACTCTTATTGATGTCGCTTAAAAAAGTTGACTTCAGAAGTGCGAGAGTAGGAGTAGTAAGCGGTCTGACTCATCTATTCTCTAAGATCTGTGTCCAGCGTGGTTGTGTTAAAAATAGAGAGAACCGGACATTGAACCGGTGCCGGTTGGTCCGGACATCGCAGTAATGAAAGTGTCCCATCGCGTTCGGTCCGAATTTTCGCGACTCCACCAATTTCCCGCTACTGCGAATTTCAAGCGCCATCGAGTTATTTATGATTTGAGATGTCTCTTGCAGCGTTTTAGATTAATTGAATCATGGTTCAGTTATTCCACGAAGATAGCTGGTATTGAGTGGCAGCAAATGCGCGCTGACATCTTATTAGGGCTAAAATAACCTTTATTTGCCCTAAACTTTCGATATGAAACTTTCTATAGTGACGAGGAAAAAACTTTACGTTCCTACGGATCTCTCCGCATTTCGTTGCGACAAGTGAAGTCAATTAATCAACCTGTTGTCGACTAGATTACTAGATTGATTGGTATAGACAGCTGATATTTTTTTTATTATAGTTTTAGAACCAAAAGGTGGCATTCTTTAATTAATTTTACCCTCAGTGCTATGAAATTACACATCGTTGTACCCATTTGCGTAGCAATAGCTTATTTAGGCCAATTATTTAACATATTGCTGCATAACTAGCTGTGCGGGTGTCCCGTACGGTCGCAGTATAAATAATAGTTACAATTATCGTATGAAGTTTCTCTTCGAAGCGTATAAATAACTACCAGTAGATGTGCCTGTGCGCGACTTCGTCCGCGTAGAACATGTTTTCTTTCATAGTTTAATTTCTACAAGAGCAGAAAAAAAATTATCTCCGGCCGATCATTTGACTTCACTACATAGTATAAAGCAAAGTCGCTTTCCGCTTCCCGCGTCTGTATGTAATATGTATGTATGTATGTTTGCTTATATCTTTAAAACTACACAACGGATTTTGATGCGGTTTTTTTTTATAAATAGAGTGATTCAAGAGGAAGGTTTATATGTATAATACATGCATAATGTAGTAGAGAAACACTGATAATTTTAGAGGTTTCTAATGTGATGTCGTAAATAAACACATTTTTTTGCGCTTACATTGCAAATCCAGCATTTGAACCCCACGAGATATATCAAAATAATGTACTACAAAGTCCACGATGGTATTAGAAATGTCTTACGCACAGCGAAGCGGGCACGGGTCAGCTAGTTTATTATAAAGTATAGTTTGCATAAAAATCTTTTTAGCAGTTTCATGTCATGATCGCGGTCATCAAAAAATAATTTTAGTTGTTTTTTAGTTTTTTAGATTCTTTCCCTAGGACTTAAGAACATTAAAAACATTTTGACAATGCCAACAGCATGTACAATGTTTGGACGTGCCTCTGACTTACCCCTTTAGACGTCATCAAGGATCAAAGCGCCTGGTGATATCATACTTAAGGATTACAGTCGTGATCCTATTTTATTTTCATTTTTCATTAACATATGAAATGACAAACCGTTCCTTTGCGCTTACCAACGAACAGAATAGAATACATACACACAAGAAGTCACTACGCCTGTGTCAAATCATTATGCCGTGGGTACAAAAAAAAATGATATTGCTAGGTAGAATGGGAACCTAATTTTAGGCCAATAGGGCCCGGATTTTTTAATATAAAAGTGGTTTTTTGTGACACAGGCTTTATTATTGTCCACAGCATTAGTGTGTTTGAGCGTTCGAAGTAGTAGTTAGACTAGTTGTTCGTAGGCCAGCATTACCGACCGGTAGCCGGCAGTGCTATATCATTAGTCGGCACGTGCCGGCAGGTGCTTATACTGTCCACCAGTTCCCCGTCATGTCATTCACGTCGTACTGTCGTACTTTTGCACAGTAATGCATGCTCTTTTTGCATGACTGTAGATGGAGGTCAATGTTTTTCCATGTTCGTAACGTCTGTGGAGTTCTTGATACTCGTATTTGTTTTGGTTAGTTTGTATTCGCCGGTAGCTGGCCACTCTAGGCTAGGAGTTATTAGTTGGCACGCTCTGGCAGGTTTTGTAGTGATTACTAGTTAATCATTATTTTGCCTCACGGTATCTGAGGAATGATGCCTTTTTGCGCATTGCAAAAATCGATCGAAGCTATAGACTTAAAACTTTAAGTAAAAATACGGCTAGTTGCCACGTTTGAAATTGTATTGCTGTAACTTCAGATGCTGTTCATCATGAGCAGTATTTGACGATCTAGTTGAGGTTGTATTGTTAAACTACCATACCATACCTAATCATTTATCTGAGTTATAAATTTATACATTACTAGCAGACCAGGCCACGCGTTGCTGTATCAACAGATATCGCCATCTGTTAGAATCTTTTGGAGCTAACAGATAATTGTGATTGTCAGATAATAAACAAATAATTTGCAATAAAATAATATTGCAACTATAAATTGAGATGTAAGCTATCCTATCTTTCAAGTTGGATCGAACTGCACACGGTGTGATTAAAATCGGTTAAGTAGTTTAGGAGTCCATCGCGGACAAACAACGTGACGCGTAATTTATATATATTAGGAAAAAGATGTTCTGCATGCTTCGCCACTGGTCAAAATGTTATTTAAGTAAAACATATGTCTCATTTTATGTAAACTGTATTATGTTCTTATGAGAACAGAACCTACTAAACCGAAATCTCTTAGTAGTGGTCTTTAAACCGAACTACAAAACAACTTTTAAAGCATGTCCTGTTATAATCTAAGGTTGGTTTGAACTACGAGTATCCTAATAATATTATAAATGCGAAAGTTTGTGAGTTTGTATGTATGTTTGTTCCTCAATCAAGCCTAAACGACAAAATGGATTTAGTTGAAATTTGCTGTAGATGTAGATATAATGCCCGAATAAATAATATACTACTTTAAAAAATAAAAAACATTCCAAAAATTATAAAAACTTGAGAGGTGTCAAGGGACACCCGGATGGAACGAAGTTCTCACAAAATAACGTGGGACAAGGGAAGGGGAATCAACTTTGACTTCGACTTCGACTTCGACTTCGACTTCGACTTCGACTTCGACTTCGACTTCGACTTCGACCTCGACCTCGACCTCGACCTCGACCTCGACCTCGACCTCGACCTCGACCTCGACCTCGACCTCGACCTCGACCTCGACCACGACCTCGACCTCGACCTCGACACAATTAATAGATATATATATTAATAGATATACTATAGCAAAAAAGTGTCGTGACAACTTTTCGTGACAACTTTTCGTAAGAATTTTTTCCGTCTAGCCCCCTTTCACAACGCGCGATAAGGAACTTCGTTCCAAAACTTCGTTCTAAAAAAACGCAAAAGGAATGATTTCTGTATAGATGGCGCTGGTGTGCAACCAATCTGACCTCACTCACTAAAAACATTCAGTCTTTTCTATTCGATTATTGAAATTTGATTGAAACGTCTGTCACGGGTGGGCTAGTCTAATATAAGTCAATGCACCTATGCAGTAGTTTTCTTCCCATTTCAAAAGCTCACGTGAACTGTCCGTCCCTCCAGCTCATTTATGCTACATTTTACGATAGCTCATCTCGAAGTAATGCTCTCTTTGTTACGTGATCCCGCAATCCGCGATGTAGCGCTTCAATAAACGTTATTCACGGGAAAGTCTTTGTTTATGCCACAGAGTGTGAACGAGTGTATTTACAGTTCTCAGTTGTTGCCATAACAAATGACAATAGAGGTTCAACAAAATAAGTTTTCTGATTAAGACGCTGCCAGTAGACGATTATTTTTGTTCGAAACGAAAAAAGAAATACTTGTGAACAAGCCACATCTCCTATTTTATAATGTATAGGTATATGTGAATAAAGATGTACCCATCTTTAATCACTTCGATAAATAATCCTACCGACCGCTGCAATGATGACAAACACACGTCCGCGCGTGGTCCGCCTTAGCTTTTCGAATAAATTAATGATATAAATTATGTATAATTACTTATCAAAAATCTATCCTAATAGAAATCTAGATCTACATATTACCTATCTTTAACAATAAATCACAAGTTGATTTTAATAGTAGGTATATAAAATATTTCGATCATAAATTCTAAAACGTATCATTTTGAAATAATATTTTTATCGTGAAAAGTTTCTGCTATTATGTTTTCAGCTTAATAGAAATCTAGGTAGGAACCTGAAGTAATATACTTATAAAAATAGGAGATGTGACTTGTTCAGAAGTATTACTTTTTTCGTTCCGAAAAAGAGCAATCGTCGACTGGCAGCCTCTTAAGAATAACTTTTTACAAACATGCTTTTATAATCCTAGAGCTAGTCAAGACAAATCCAACGAGCAAACACGACGGGGTTATGTTGTGTAGTTGAGGAGTTCCTTCGGCTACATTCGAACTCCTTCATCAGACCAGCTCGCTTTTACCATAATATTAGATTGTCATTTGTGATTGATATATATGCGAAGTTTTATCTCAATCAGACTATTTACTGTGGAGTTCCGTTGCTATTATCATATTAATGCATTGTCACCGAAGTTCTCAATCGGTTAGAATAACTGCTTTAAAATTGAGGTGCAAGATTCCACCTTAACAAACATAGTTACATACACATACATTGCAAGTTAATTAAAAGCTTTTTTCAAACTATCGTGATTAGTAGACATAACTATAGATTTTGACACGGGTCTTTATCACGTAATTACCTTTAATTTACTTTCCCGACGTTTCGGCTATGTTACAACATATTAAAAGCTTAAAAAAGCTTAATTAAAAGCTTGTAAAAATGGCGAAGGGCTTGCAACCTGTAAAGTATGGCATGCTAACTACTGAAATAAGGATGTGCCAAATATAATATTTGGAGGTGCCTTTGACGACTACCTATAGACATCTTCAAAGATCTGAAGCGCCTAGAGATCTGAGAGAATTTATAACATATTTGGGGATTATACGCGTGATCCTATTTCATAAAACAAATAACTGGTAGTAAAATGAGGGTGATTCACTTCATATTTTTATATAATTAAGATTGTTTACTTACTGTTATAAATAAGTTTGAAAAGGGCTTGTTAGTTCTTAAAAATACTTCATTGGAAGTAAACACGGGCTCCCTATGTGCCACACCTATATCCGGAATGTGGACTTGTGCGTGTTCGCGCTTGACCATTGTACGAATTGTGTGGTGCCCTTCCTGTAGGTACCTACCTGTGATAGCGTACATAAGCTTTGTACTCATGTTTACATTCGTCATACATAAATTAACACAGACCTGTTATGAACGAACTGGACCGTACCCTAAATTAAGAAGATACGAGTAGCAAAATTTACTGAAAGGGAACTTTATAATTTTTTATTCACCCAAATTCTAAAAAAAACTTTGCCTCTATAATGTTGTTTAAATTTGTGCTACTACGAGTAAGGTTTTGATTGAACCAATTTCGAGTTCTTTATCTCATTAGCTAGGTAGGTACTGTAAATAAACTTTACGTTTAATCCAGTCAAGCAAAGTCGCTTGCGGATGCTATTAAGTAATAAATGTACCATAACTATGTAAGTGTGTACTTGACTTTATTACAGTTTCTAAATGGTAAAGTGCATCCACACCGGTGTAAAATTGCACACTGCACGGCCACCGGACTGAAACATTGTCGATGAAAATACAGACCTGGGGCCTTACCACAAGATCTTAAAGTAATATAAAAGCAGTACTCTACTACTCGCGGTGCGAAAGTGGCAACTCTTTACGAGTTAGTATGTATAACTTGTGGTAAGGCCCCCTGCAGGCACATGATTATAAATGCGTCACAGTCTATACTGCCATACCATGGAATAGTTGTATTGTGGCTAAAATGTCCGGCTTTTGGTTTGTCCGGCTCTAAACTTGCTATATTTACTACTCATATGTTTTTTTTTCTTGGTCATCTTGCATTTGCTCAATGCAAGATGCCCAAATCAGGCCTAGCACCAGCACTCCTGAATATTTTGTTTAGATGGGTTGGCAAAATAATTATTTCCTACTGTTTAGATATCGCAAAAATAAATGTAAATAACACTTTATACACTTCCCTTACAGCCCTGGCACTATATTCTCAGTAGCCAAATCGTTTTATCGTTTATGAGCACTAGTAAATAATGCTCATACGTTTTTAAATTAAAACATCAATTGGTGCACGGGCGTATATCAACCGGTACTACCACTTAACCAGTGCACTCAACAGTACTGAACAAAGCTGACAATACCGAATGACTGTCGGTGGTCTGCCTCTTGATCTCTTGCCATATTGCGTTATCGCAGTGTCATCTAGTCCAATGTTCCGCAAACATTTTGTGGTACATTTAGGAAAAATAATTTTTTTGAGGTACACCACAAATTAAAAATCAGTTTTTAAGTAATATTAATCAACATTTATTATTAATCAACAAAACTAAACTTTAAATTGCAGAAAAGGTATCTAATGCGAAACATGAGCCTGTTTAATTAAGCATAGACGGTCTAAATTTGGAGTAATCGTTGACAGGGCTGCTAAAGACACGTTTCTAAGATATCCTTATTTTTTCAAGGCACATGACCACGGTACACCAGTGTGCCGCGGTACACACTTTGCGGAACACTGATCTAGTCTATATCCAGTATCATTTTAAAACCAAACATGTTTTCTACGTTAGAAAATTGGAGTGTGTAGCGCCACAGGAAAGTTAATTGAATTTCATGATGTGTACAAAATTCTGCACGTATTTTTTGCATAGAGGTTATAGGTTTATACTCACTGAGCCTCGTTTTGCGGTTCGATAACCGATTTTGACATTCAAGCTTTTTCCGACTTTAAAACGTTTGATGTTGCTATTCGGCCTTTTTATTCGGCTTTCGTGTAGCAACTCTGGTTGTGGTTAAAATGGAACTGTCGTCGTACCTAATTAATGTTAGCATTACCTACGTTGCGGCCTGGCTTTGACACATTTTCGACTATTTGCATATTAAAGTCGGCAAATATGTTGGTGCACCCAGTTAAGTAATAAATGATATTATTTGGTTGAAGCTAACTATTAGCTTCTACATTTCAACGTTATTATGATTTCATTAGATGGCTCTGTCTTATCACTACATATCACTACATAGTATAAAGCAAAGTCGCTTTCCGCTTCCCGCGTATGTATGTTTGCTTATATCTTTAAAACTACACAACGGATTTTGATGCGGTTTGTTTTAATAGATAGAGTGATTCAGGAGGAAGATTCATATGTATAATAACATGCTACCCGTGCGAAGACGGGGCGGGTCGCTAGTAATAGTATAAAGCAAAGTCGCTTCCCGCTTCCCGCGTCTGTATGTATGCTTATATCTTTTAAACTACCCAACGGATTTTGATGCGGTTTTTTTTAATAGATCGAGTGATTCAGGAGGAAGGTTAATACGTATTAAACCCGTGCGAAGCCGGGGCGGGTCGCTAGTTTATTTTATAACAACGTAAATGAAACAATAGAAAAATATTTAAAAATAGAAATAGGATCACGACTGTAATCTCCAAGTACGGTAGACATTCTCTCTGATCTTCAGGCGCTTAGACCCTTTGAAGATGTCTAGAGGGGGTAGTCAGAGGCCCGTTCAAACATTATATTTGGCACATGTCCACTTTTTGTAGTAGTAACCATTCCAAACGTGACAGGTTGCAAGACCATCGTCGCTTAAAAAAATATTTGTACCTATATAAAAATATTAAACTCTACCTACGTCTATATTTATATTATCTAGATAGGTATTTATATTATGACACTTCTGATCTGCAAATAATTCTTCTGAGCATATATTAAATGAGGCATTTTTATTGATACTTATATAGATTTGGATTAATGATTTTGGAACTGTATCTGTTCGTTTACAATGAGTGATTACGGGTTAGAGTAAAACCTCTTTGTTTAAGCCAGAACAAAGACCGTGTTGCCGGAAATTATAATAATTATAAGCAATTTGTATTCATTATATATTATTACAGATATGAAATACGACATAGACATAACTATCGCCATCTAATAAAATTCCTCCCTAACTGAAAAGGAATGTTATTTCCTGTAGTAATAAATCTCTTCTACGTACAGTAAGATGAGTAATAAAATCTTGTAATATACCTACCTAAGGCACAAAGAAAAAACCGACAAAGTGCGAGTCGGACTTGCGCACGAAGGGTTCCGTACCATTAAATATTAAAAAACGGCAAAAAAACACGTTTGTTGTATGGGAGCCCCACTTAAGTATTTATTTTATTCTATTTTTAGTATTTGTTGTTATAGCGACAACAGATATATATCATCTGTGAAAATTTCAACTGATGTCTAGTTATCACTGTTCATGAGAGACAGCCCTGTGACAGACAGACGGACAGCGAAGTCTTAGTAATAGGGTCCCGTTTTTACCCCTTGGGTACGAAACCCTAAAATTACTGATTTGACATCAAACAAAGTTTAAGTAGAAATATCTACATGTAGAGTTTTGATTCCAATTATGAACAGAGGAATTTTCCAACACAATTAATTGGTTTACCTGCTAATGTATTATATCTAGGATTCTAGGTACTCTATATTACTTATTAGAATTAATATATTCTACGAGCTTATTAGAGTTCCAAGTTCTGCTGGCAGTTTGGCCTACTTACTGAGGAACTATAGGTACGCTTAGGTTTCTGTTAATTTCAATGACAAATATATAGATACAACCGTTACCCCAAATCGTTATTCCGGCCGGTTAGAATTTGAGGCTGGGCGAAATTTGATTTTGTCTCGTTTTATATTGGTTTCGATTACTATATTCTCACTGCGAGTAGCTTGTATTGGTATGAAAAATACTAGGTTAGGATTATAAATGACTTCTGGTTTGTTGAATGTTATTCAGTCACTGCTAAACTGATTTCGTCATAGATTATGATCTGAATTAAAACATAAAAAACATAAATATTTTTATCTGGGCTGAAACACGCGAAGTCGCGCGCGGCTACTAGTGTCTGAACAAAACACTGTTTACGTTTACATTCTTTTCAGAAATTCAGAGTGTTATGCTCACAAATTAATTTCGATACCACTAAAGCCTTTACAACCCCCTGGAATAGGAAATATATACAATTTATAAACTAAGCAACGAATCGCGTGAGCCGTTCAATTTGTTGGGTCATTTGGGGCTGTAGTGCAATACGGGCCGCCATGAGGGCAATTAAACCAGAGTTGTAGGGCTTCGCTCGCCATGTAACCAGCACGGTCAATGGCTTTCCCTTTATTATATTGCTATTCCATTAGTATTTCATGAATGCTATTACAACATTAGCTAAAACGGCCCGTTCCTACAATGGTATTTCATAGAAATGTCTGAGTACGTAGGTATAACATTGTAGTGAACATAGCATTACATGCTGCAAGTACCTCCTAGTTCTTTAAACTGCTGTTCAGACTTGAATTGTTTCGAGAAAACAAAAGATTGTGAATATTGGCTTACCCTTTAAGTAGTCGGTTGAACATGATAACAAAAAGTATTTATGCAAAGGGAATAATTGAAAAAGGGTCTCGTAATATTTTTTGGAATACCTACGTTTAATTTATTTTAGCCTTTGAACTGTTTTCATAAACTAAAACATCTGCTCTCGTATTCTCGATACATACAAAATTAAATTCCGAGAGGCGCGTACCCACATCACATGGAGCAATAAATTCATGGAACTCCATAATACATATTGGGCGTAATTTCAGCGCGTGTTTTGGACATAGTGACAGTTGTCGTTATGGCCCTAAATGGCGAGCTTACAAAAATGAGCTGCGATAGCTTGAGCTATCGCATCATGATAGCTTGGCATTATAATTTAAGTATCTTCTACTTGGTTAGGTGACAGTTGCAGAAATAATCCTCAATACCTTCTTTACGATTGAAATTTGTGTACTCACTTCTTAATATCAATCGCAACTTCTCACTTTTTTGTGTCCTTGCGACTTTTTTAAAATACAATCATGGCGAAAAAAGGCCTACTAAAGGCACCATACCTCCCGTAATCAATTTTACTTTGATTTTCACGAATCCTTTTATCTATTGATTACTGCTCATACAACTGTCTGATTCAAATTCAAAAATCATTTATTTCAATAAAATCACAAGGATCACGTGAAACGTCTTAGGAACTAGGTGAAGCTACGCCGATTCCACGCGACCAAGCCTAGAAGAATCAGGCAACAAACACGGCTTGGGGTCTACCTTTTTTTTTATGATCCTTTCCTTAATGCTATGTAGAGCTCCAGTGTGGTGCCAATCGAACAAGGTGAAGGCTCAAACAAGAATAATAATTAAAAGTACCTACTACTCAATTGTTTAGCTGTTTTATTTGCTGAGGTGACGGTTCATAAAACGAATCAATTTCCCAGGAGAAACGTGACATGATGACCGTCATAAAGAGAAACCATGATAGCATCTAGATATATGGAGCGAGCTTTATGATAACGATGGGATGTAATCGCATTAAGATACGGAGCGGAGTTGATGATTATGTGTAAAGTTAAACAAAATATTGTATGTTTCTAAACGATTTCTTTTTACAAATCCACTCAAAAGCTTATCTTATGTTATAAAAGGCTTGTCACGAATTTATTCACTGTCATGCTTTACAGGTAAGTCACACAGTCACCTAAGGGTTCCAGTTGAATCGGCATAACTCGCCTGCGCTCTAGTCTAGAGGCCTGAAAATTAGTAAACTTAATTAAAATGTAATTAGAAAATGATGTTTGGAGGTTTGAACTGAGGGCTAGTCTTTTTCGTCCATACGATCCTAATGCAAATTTTACGATATTTTTAAATTTTTTGATGACGCTAACTAAGTTTTTACGATTTCTTACATATATATATTATATATATATATGGATTCGTTAATAATAATTTAAGAGTTGAGCATTCCGTCCAAACGTAATTAATAAAGTAAATAAAATAAAAATAAATAAAGGTAGGTACATACATTATAAACGCTCATTGATAATTAGATAATCCACCGCTCATCTTTAACATTACTAAAATGTACGATGTCGTAATAACTAATAAAAAGTTTTCATTATTTTTGCAAGTGTAAGGTTATAGTTGAGACTTGAGATTGCAGCCTCAGGCTAAAGGGAATGGAGGTCTGCTGCACACAATTTTGCTGTATTAATGAAACTGGCAAGGAGCTAGGGCGCTTACTGTGGGTAATACGAGCATAAGCCTTTGTTACTATACACACAGTATTATAACTGATTGTGGCCAAAATAGATCGCTTCTGTTCACAATGAAAACTAGTTTCGGCACATGACGGTGTGTTTGACAGTTTGGGAGACTACCGATTGCAATGAGAACTGCCATTTTAGCCAAATGAAGAAGAGGGTGGTTTTTGTAGTTATAAATTGTTTTGGACATTAAACTATGGCTAAGTTAGAAATAATACTTGGTTTTCTTTAAAAACATGTATAAATTACATTTCTGCATCATAAAAGTCGCAGTCGCTTCAAGAGTTGAAGGAACTTAAATAATATTTCACCGTTCAATAAAATGAAAAGTCGCTAAGGTAGCCGCGGCCATGCTTGTCACGGAAAACGCAGATTTGAATTATGGTAATATCCTGATTTATTACGCAAATGCCAAGAAATTGTTGCTTTAGTTAAAATATTGTGAAGCCTCTTTTGAAAAATGTACCGTTTTATTATGTGGACGTTTATGGATTGTCTAAAATTATGTTTTCTTTTCGCAGGTAAAATGGCTGTTTGGATTTGGTAAAATAAGAGTTAAGGTAGAAATCGTCACATTTTCGGGAAATTTAATATATCACTGATATAATAAATAATATATCGTTAAAAACATTACATATGACTAAAAGTTTGCATGATTGATAAATGCAAAAACTTGTCCCGCGGAGAGTAAACTCGCTTTTGAGTTTTTGGCGACCAGTCGCCCACCACGCAACCGAGATCGTCATGAAGGAATACTACGCGACTACGTTACGAGTATTATGATAATCCTAAGACATATAGTGTCCAAAAGGTTGGTAGATGAATTAGCCAACAGATCCATCGAGTCCTACGCGTTGTTTTAAGGAATTTCTCTAAAGATCAGAAAAGTTTTACGTGATGGATAACATCATTTGAAAAGTTTTACATATCCTAAGTTTACTATGGAATGGCTTAGATATATTATATATATATATAAAGACAGAACTTTATCCTAAGGTTGGATTTATTGTATGTTAACATCTCTAAAGACGTGATTGATTTAGGTACTTACGATAATCCAGGAGATGTAAGTTTCATTTCACCTTTGATACCATTTACATTCAATTTCGAGTGTTAGTATGCTTAGAATGTAATTTTCATGGATGAATTATTCGTTTTCTTGTTTAAATCTCATGAATCCATGACTGTTTTATTCCAATTATACATCAGAGTTGGAAATAGTAAATACACTTGAAAATTATAGGATGATCAAGCAATATGCAACGATTATAATCTCATTTAATTTTGACACAAAATTATCATAATTTATAAGTGGTCAGGAAATGGATTGGTCCGCAAATTATACTTTCAAATCTCTCTGGATTTATTGGATTCGAAATTGCAGATCGCGAGTTATAAGTTTGAGATTTACAAGTTTCATTCTGCACCGCTGCTGTAAGGCAGTTATTGGTACCGAAGTTTAATGTCTTGAAATGGTGTTTTACAATCGATGAAACTTTGGTAGGAGCACACGAGAAGGCAGCATTATATTTAAAGATCTAGTACGATCTAAGTCCTTTAGTATAATTGAAAGATGTCTCAACAAATAATGTTGGTGGCAGAAATCTTCTGTTCAGCAAATCCGAAGTCTAGATCTAGAACTAGTCGGCCAACTGCGAACCGAGATTAAATGAGGACGCTAAAAGTGTCTCCTGAAATAGATACAATCGTTCACTGTGTTCCACTCTAAGACAAGGCGATCTTGCTGAGAGCCAATTTTAACTCTATTGCAAGTAGTCTTATACCGTCCGTTTTCTTGTTAGAATATTGGTAAACATTAAAGATGTTAATGTTTGAAAAACTAGCCACTGAATAGAGTATGTTTGTATGTTTCTAAATAGTTCCAGTAAAGTGAATAGTTTAAAGTCCACTGCGTTATCCGGTAGCTTCGGGATAGGAATTACCGTCGCACTGCAAAGTCCGCAGACAGTCAACTTATTAAAGTTTCACCGGCTCGTTGTCTGCGCCGCGTCACCCATGGCCATATCGAGCGCTTTGCGAGTAATACCCACTTTACATGCGCCTCTACGTCCAGCGAGTTTAAATACATACCATGTTTAGAATTTGGATGCATATTACCTTTGCATTTTTAGTTTTAGTACCTTATTGGGATCAACTTTAGCCTCGAATGGGCGATGACAAAGATTGTCACCAGTCGTGGTTGATGGAGAGATACAATTTTTAATCGACTTCAAAAAAGATGGAGTTCTAAATTCGGTTGCAATTTTAATGCTTGTTACGTCAGAACTCCTTCATTTAAAAACGGATTTGAAAATATTTTTTGATAAGAATTGATAAAATAGTGGTCCCATTGTTATCAAAATCTAGTTCTGATGATGGCATCCATGAGGAACTAAGGAAACTCCTCAAATATTGTAGGCATAAGTATATCTTAAAATGCTTTTAGACATATTTAGAAATCTGAGTGCCTGGATATCTGAGAGTTTGTCCACCGTACTTGAGTATTAGAACCGTAATCCCATTTTTTTATATATGCAACATACATATATTACATACAAAAAAAAATGAAATGTGGTGTAAAGTTTAGCTTCCATCCATTCCCAAAACTTTGCTCTACATTACAGATTATGCTATAGATTATATAGTAGTTCGTCTATAGTAACAGATGGCATAGATTAATAGTCGTTTGTTTTTCATTCGGCACTACAGAGTAAATCTTACTCGTACGTTGCATCAAGACACGAGGAAAACACGCGGTTGTAGAGATGTGAGTACGCATGCGCATTACGTGACAGCGTGCTCCCAGGGAGGTTAATGGTGGCCACCCTCGCACCTGCTGCTACCGGCCCACTTTAGCCTCATACCACACGCTACTAAAATCTGCATCAGTTCACGGCATCACCACACTGCCATTTGATATTCTGTTTATTTAACGACCGACTAAAAGTTCAATAATCGATATTGGCTAAATCAAGCGCTGTCCGAACCAAATTGAAAAAGTAATCTGTCTGTTTCTATTATCTTGCAGTTTCTTTTTCGCAAACTCGTTTCACAGTTGGGGTAAATGGTCCTGAGTTGACACAAGGCTCTTTTAAGAGGGAGGTTTTTGTCTTGGCACTGGCAGATATTATCAATGACTGGCTAGAGGCCAAACGATGAACGTAACGTAGGGTTGCACTCGGGGTTCGTTCGCCGAGTTCAACTCACGGTCAAGTTTTGGTTTAAATCTCAAGTAATTAATGGAAACTCGTAGATTGATGTGCTATTTCGGCCACTGCCAGCTTTTAACAGTTTCGAAAGACTGTAGTTTCTGCAGCTATTTCTTTTCCTACTCCAGCTATGTCTGTTTCATTCAATAACATGTATATTCAGAATGCTTAAAAAACATTTTATTTATTGCCAGCATTAGCGGGTCTGTATTCATGGTACATACATAGCGAAGAGGTAAACAAAGAAGGAAAAGATTTGTAGTCCCGCGGGCCCAAAACAAATACTGCCTACCTAACATACAAATATCCAAACATGCTCGTGTGCGGATTGTGTGTACATATGTTGAGATTTTGGCGCTAGTCCAGAGTTTTGGTAGCTTCCCCACATACTAGGCACTACCTCCAGTCGGGCATTCGCCTTTGTTGTTGTCAGAGTACCTTGAGTTATGGGATACCGTTTTTGCGTCGTAGCTTATCATCATACAGAATTGAGATAAATGGTTTTCTGCCTTTTATTCGAAAGCTTCGTTGAAGCATTGTGTTCAATTTCTCCGATTTTAGCATTTCTTTCTAACTTACACAGTGGTCTAATGATACGATAAGGAGTATCACCTTGGTTTCTATAGGGGCGACAAATTAATCGTGAATGAAACAGTAATAGCTCAACTAGCTTATTCATAAAATTAAATTGCAAATTACGATTACGGCGTAATCTGGGCCTACAAATTAGGGTCCGACATCATGGCATCTGCATGTTCTGCCATTAAGTGGTCAAAAAAAAGCAAGAAAAATACCTACCTACTACTATTTTTACTGAATGAACTTGACGTCCCTAAAGGGCTTTAACTCCATAAAATATTTCGTGGGCACAGGTGGCAACTTAAAAATGTTTATATTTTTAAATTACAAAATGGACTTTGTAGTGCCCGATTTGTTTGCCCAGGTGACTACGTAGTCCAAATTACACGTATATCTCTACTTTCACTTTAGCTGTTGTAGCTCCGTAGACCTCGTAGGCCAGTTAAAAGTGCTACGACGTGTATCAGTATTCAAAAGAAAAAGTCAGAACAGCATTTTCTCCTGGAGAATAATAATTATATCTGATTAGAAATCCACAGACATCGAGTTGTGACAAAAGCAACAGTTAATCCTCAGTGTCGTTGCCCTCTAACCTTAAGGTATATAGAGATCGATAAAAGGTGTTGATAGGTTTTCAGACAGCTACGAAGCGTTCGTGGCGTGGCTTGCCTAGAGTTCTTCATAATAAATCGTCTTAGTTAAACTACCTTCAGCGAGGTCACAAAATGAATGGGCGAACGCAAGTGGCATTAACAACTGAGCACTTCCGTGCTTCAGAGAGAACGTTATGAGGTCGGTCCCTGCTTTAAAAAGAGTCGTAAAGCAGTGATGGCGGCCTTTGAACGGCCTAAAAACATCGTCACAAGAGTTTACTTCTAGCTCAAACGACGAACATACTCATAGGTACTTACTAAGACTGATATTGGAAGCCATTAAGGGGCTCGCTTCGTTCATTAAGTAGATAACGCTACTACCTATTGCCAGCACACATCGACCGGATAAAATCCTTAGATGTGGTTAAGGGCTGGTTCGTAGCAGCCATAGCCAGGATAAAATTTGCAAGTTTTTGTGCCGTATCGCATTATCACCGTATTATTGGGCGTATTGTGTTTTGTTTTTATTGACAGCTGTTGACATGACATACAAAAAAACCGGCCAAGTGCGAGTCGGACTCGCTCACGAAGGGCTTCGTACTATTATCTATACAAAACGGCAAAAAAATCACGTTTGTTGTACGGGAGTCCCATTTAAATATTTATTTTATGCTGTTTTTAATATTTGTTGTTATAGCGGCAACAGAAATACATCATCTTTGAAAATTTTAACTGTCTAGCTATCATGGTTCATGAGATACAGCCTTGTGACAGACAGACGGACAAACGACAGAGGGACAGACGACAGACGGACAGACGGATAGCGAAGTCTTAGTAATAGGGGCCGTTTTTACCCTTTGGGTACGGAACCCTAAAAATAGTTTTTTTAGCACTATGATGATGAGCTGTGTAACGTGTTTGAAGGCATAAAGGCTACTGAGTCGCCATGAGGTAAAACTTTAGGAGAGTCTTTAGTAATAGCTAGAAAAGAATAACTGTGTCTTTATATCTTAGAACGTTTGTACCAAACAAGTTCATGCTTATCTCTACGACGCACTTAGCAATGTCAATAACGGTAAGATTTTGCACGATTAGTACGAAGTACGAAGTAAACCCCCTTGGTTTTAATCAATTGTTCCTACAAATTTACAAACTTTACAAAATTACTTGCTTCTAAACTTCTTCAAAGGCTCACTTGCTTCAAAGGTTGTCTGGAAGAGATCGCTTTTAGCGATAAGACCGCCCATTGTACATTTATGTTTGTTGTTATTTACCATTTGTTTTCTTTGTGTGCAATAAAGAGTTCATCTATCTATCTATCTATCTATCTAAACGCGGCTTTGCACGCGTTGTATCCGAATGAAATGTCTACTGTCACTTCTTGGCCCATGAACTCTCTAAGATACAAAATCGTATCGATTCATTGTTCCGTGCAAAGAAGGACAAACCAACTAACCATGCATATAAATGTACGGCGAATCATTCATTATCAATCATTCCATTCCCTGGAGGAAAGCGGAGAAAATAATATCCAATCATTCATTTCTGTCAACTACGAACGTGACGCTCCGCCAAACTTAGGATGCATAATTAACTAAATCATGCGGTCCAATGTGTCGAGTAACAAGCCACGTACACTTAAGACGAGTAATAAATGTTTTGATGAATGCAGAATCGTTTTTTCTCAATAACCGCAAAACATATAGTTTTGTTTTTTATGACAAAGATAACTTATGGATATAATCTAGATAAATTATAGACCGAAACACGATTGGTGATACTTTTTTCGATAGATTTGTACTCCAAAGTTGGCTCTTCAAAAACACTAGTTTCGTTTTTAATCAAAACTGTGAATAGCTAAACAGTTTATTTTTATATAATTCGCTAGATAATCATATTAGCTAAGTAAATTATAGACAGTTTCCTTTTAAGTTTGATGGTTTTCAAGATAATGCAGTTTTATCACTTTTTACGTCTTACACCGCAACCTTAACGCAACGCTCTGAACCGGCTCTGAATCAGCCATTGAAGTATTTTTAAATGTTAGGCATAAACTTAAAGTTGAAAGAACTTGTGCATACTTTATTTTCTGGGTTTGACCAGTCCCTCCTCTAGCTCCGGCCCTGTGGGTCAATGTATTGCAATGTTCAGAGTGTTCAGTTCTGTGTAAAACTATACACAAAACAGTATCCTTGGAAATGGGATTACATCGAATGGCGGATTTATACTGAGGATTTTGTGGATTCCCGCCGGGCGGGAAAGGGTACCGCTTGGATACAAAAGAATTAAGGGCGCGTTTAATAATATGCGACGCTATCAAAGTGTTGCTTGTGATTTTATTGAATTAAATACCATTTGAATTTGTCCTGTTGGGTGTCAGGCTGGCAGGTCAATAAACACCTAAACCAACTCTGTATCCGTTTTTTGAGAAATTAATTTAAAATGATTGAATATCACCTTTAATGCAAATTTTTCGGTTATCGTATGGACAAAGTATTCCCGAAAAATGAGTTAAACCTGAAATGTGACGATTTTCTATCAACTCTCCTAAAAACTGACTGAATATTCTGATGTTTTATTTCTAACACATATTTAGATTTTAACTAACAAAAATACTTTTTTCATGCTTACGGAACAGCGGCGTTGAAATGTGAGTATATACGAGTACTTTATAAATATAGTTTAACCGGTTTGAGTCAGGATGCAAAGACTGTAATTGCATAATCCTGAACTAAGCAGGAATCGGCATGAAATATGCATAAGTAAATCTTCTCATTGCACGACTATCTACGTACAGCCAGCGACTAAAGTAGATGAGGATTATTTATTACATTTCGGTTAAGTTTGCTGTTTGCAAATATTTGTGGTACTTGGTAAAGCATTTTAAAAAAATGTTGATCTTATTTTCTGAACTATTGTTTCCTGCCCCCGTTTTATCGAATGTTACTCCTCTCACACCGACATTAAATTTTTTTTATAACACTGGGGCTGTCTAATTTAATAAATAAATTTAATTTCAAAATGACTATCACGATGATTTAAATTTAGATTTTTTTTATTTACAACTTTGTGTGGAATGCTAACTACTGCAAAATGTGGGCAAAATGAAATGTTTGGACGTGCCTCTGACTATCCCCACTAGTCATTCTCAAATGATCTAAGCGTCTGGAGATCTGAGAGGATGTCTAGAATCTTATACATTTGTCACTGGCTGTACCAGCTTTGTACCCGAAAGCGGAAACTCGGAAACTGTGCAAACTAGCGAATTGGACACTGACACAACTACAAACTGTATAACATTTGCATAGTGTCTTTTAGCTTCTCTTTCGTAACTGGTTTTAACATTTCCTGCCGCCTGCGTCATTTATATCACACAAAGGAAACATCGGGGACAACGAATTTATGCAAAAATATGATCTAGTTAGAATAAGTATAGTAGTTTACGTATCCAATTATGCAAATAATATTATTTGTAGAATTTAAACGGGAAAAAATTATAATATGTTTTTCTGAAAAATATGCAAGGATAATGTTAGGTGATTTTAAAACGTAGTGAATTTGAAAGAGTACTAGGCATGTATCGTGCATGCATGTTTTAGTTATGTCTAAAGTAGGACCGCAATAACGCAATGCTGGCAGAAATGTCAAAATATGGACAGATGCCGTGTGAAATTTGACCACAACTGGATCTATGTTTTCTCAAAAAAGAAAGAATGTCAGGAAAAGTATAACTAATAACTAATTTTGTTATAATGGATGAAAGAGTGCGAGAGAAACTTTGTACATCAGCCGTAGAAAAAGCGACGGTATTAAGCCGTCGAATCATCGCCTCATCAAGGGGTCCATGGTTTTTTAATTATTTCATTATCTCATTTCAGACACCGACAATCAACGAGTTATCATCCACGTAAAAGATGTCAACGACGAGCCACCCTACTTCATTAACCGACCTCTACCAATGCAAACCGTTGTCCAGCTCAACGCGGCTCCAAACACGCCAGTCTTCACCCTTCAAGCGAGAGATCCTGATACGGACCACAACATACATTACTTCATCGTGAGGGATAGAACTGGAGGAAGGTTCGAGGTGGATGAACGCTCTGGTGTGGTCAGAACGAGAGGAACGGATCCCTTCCAGCTGGATATGGAATATGTGCTGTATGTGAAGGCTGAGGATCAGGTAAATCTTTATAAATATTATGCGCAAGTTTGTGAGGATACACATGTAACTTATATAGACTTACATAAACTTGGAATATACATTTCCTGGAATAATGATTATGATATTTTTTATCAAGGTATCACGCAGGCATAGCCGCGGATAGTGATAAGATAGTATTTTGTATATTTGGAGACAAAACAGAAAATATTATATTATGCCGATAGTTTGTCGCTCATTTTCGACGTAACGACAAAATTGGATGAAACTTGGAAAATATATAGTTCGTATAGAATAGTATCAATAGTTGTTTTTAGGGTTCCGTACCCAAAGGGTAAAACGGGACCCTATTACTAAGACTCGTTGTCCGTCTGTCTGTCACAGGGCTGTAACTCATGAACCGTGAAAGCTAGATAGTAAATTTTCACAGATGATGTATTTCTGTTGTCGCTGTAACAACAAATAACGGGTGATTTTTTTGCTGGTATCTTTTTGGCAACACTGTTTTTGACAGATCACGCGTGAATCGTGTCTTGTGTCATTGTCAAACTTGTTCAGTTTGGTCTATAATTTAACCATGAATCGACTTACGAACGAACAACGCTTGCAAATTATTGAATTTTACTATCAAAATGCATGCTCGGTTAAGAGAGTGCATCGCGCACTTCTTCCAATTTATGAGCAGTTTGGTCGGCCTACTGAGGCAGCTATTCGGAAGCTTGTGACTAAATTTCGAACCCAGTTTACATTATTGGACATTAAACCACGAACACGCATACGTAAAGTGAGGACCGAAGAAAATATTGCGGCTGTATCCGCCAGTGTTAGTGATGACCGTGAAATGTCGATTAGCCGCCGTTCGTAGCAATTGGGCCTCTGTTACTCCACTACGTGGAAAATTTTGCGAAAGGATTTGGGTGTAAAACCTTACAAGATACAGCTGGTGCAAGAATTGAAGCCACACGACCTCCCACAACGTCTAACATTTGGCGAATGGGCATTGGCAAAGTTGGAGGAAGATCCACTTTTTTATCGAAAAATTGTGTTCAGCGACGAAGCTCATTTCTGGTTGAATGGATATGTCAATAAGCATAATTGCCGCATCTGGAGTGAAGACCAGCCAGAAGCATTGCAAGAGCTACCACTGCATCCCGAAAAATGTACTGTTTGGTGTGGATTATGGGCCGGTGGTATCATCGGGCCGTACTTTTTCAAAGACGACAATGGCCGAAACGTTACTGTGAATGGCGAGCGCTACCGTGTGATGATTGGCGATTTTTTTTTGCCCAAAATGGAAGAATTGGACATGCCTGACATGTGGTTTCAACAAGACGGTGCCACATGCTACACGGCACGCGAAACAATGGCCCAATTGAGAGCCGCCTTCGGTGAACAGTTTATCTCACGTTTTGGGCCCGTCAATTAGCCGCCTAGATCGTGTGATCTAACGCCTTTGGACTATTTCTTGTGGGGCCATGTTAAGGCTCATGTCTACAGGGATAAACCAGCAACGATTGACGCACTGGGAGCCAATATTGAAGCATTTATTCGTGATATACCGGCCGATATGTTGGAGAGAGTGTGCCGAAATTGGGCCTTGCGAATGGGCCATCTAAACCGGAGCCGCGGCCAGCATTTGCATGAAATCATCTTCAAACATTAAATTATATTGATCGTTCTATCGATTCCAATAAATATTTCATCAAATTTTTCAAATTTTTTGTGTTTTTTTGAAAATCAAATCCTATACCTCTTAAAAAATCACCCTTTACTAAAAACAGAATAAATTAAACAAAACAGAAAACAGAATAAATTAAATATCTAAGTGGGGCTCCCATACAACAGACGTGTTTTTTATTTTGCCGTTTTCTATAGATAATGGTACGGAACACTTCGTGCGCGAGTCCGACTCGCACTTGGACGGTTTTTTTTTTGACACGCGAGCAAAATACTCGTTTATATACAACAATGAAGACATTCAAAAAATGTCACTCTCCTTCCGAACAAACTCAGAGAAGATTACTGAATCACTACATAGTTTAAAGCAAAGTCGCTTATATCTTGTTGTTTGCTTATATCTTTAAAACTACACCACGGATTTTGATGCGGATTTTTTTAATAGATAGAGTGATTCAGGAGGAAGGTTTATATGTATAATAACATGCTACCCGTGCGAAGCCGGGGCGGGTCGCTAGTAGTAACTAAATTAAAACTGTATTTTATATTTACTCATAGTTTAATCAATTGAGGATTGATTGGTACTCGTAACGTTTTTCACTCAACTGGTAATTTCGTAACTGGTATTTTTTGCGACAATTCTACAAATCAGAAACGCGATAACCCAATGCATTCATAGCCTGAATGCATTGGTTTCTGCTCAATGGTGTACCGTGAATATAAAATCGAATGCCCTCCGATGTAAATTGAATGTTTGTATGCGCCCAAGCAATTACGCTGATCAAAAGCTATTGCTGCAATACATTTTTGATTAGTTTTGTCTGATAGGTAAAACAGGATTTACTTGTAGAATAATGCTATCAAATACGGAATCGAATTTTTGAAAGTAATAATTTCTCCCCATATAATATTTGAGTTTCTAGTATTTTAACAATTGGGATTTGGGGGCACGAGAGTGCCCCCGCCAAGTCAAGCAAAAAGCGGCACGGCCGTACCATCCTTTTCTCGAAGCAGTTCAGGCCATTCTCGATCCCCTATAACTTCGTTGTGGATAAAACTAGAAGCCTGAATTTTCAGTAACCAAAGTAATTAGCTAACCTTTACGTAATAACTTAAGACAGAAGGACCCTTAAAGTAGGGACTGAATAAATTAACCGACTTGGTATTACATGGATCTCACAACTTTTTACGGTAGAAGAACTGAATTGCGTTGCGAGACTTGGCTTTTTTACAAGTTATTTTTTTAATGGCATAGGCTTTTGTGCAACATAGATTGTCACCTGTCTTAGTAAATGGTGAGACACGATTTTTGGATGAAGAATTATGGTTCCCGAAAATACCACCAGAGGCGCTTATCGTGACTTCATAAAAACAATCGGTCTTACCATCTACCGACCACAATCTGTGCTGTCATCTCCCACTAGGCTTTTATAATGAGAAATTCAGTCGTCTAAAAACCCGGCTCGCCTCAATGGTACCTCTAATTGTTATGGTTAGAAAAGCCAAAATTAAATTAATTCAGAGATAATTATTTGGTGGATTACGCGAAGTACTTAAAGCAACAAAATCTAAATAGGTTTGGCATAGCTTCTTTGTATTACTAAGATACTCGTAATTTAGGCGTTCGTGATTAAACTCGAAATGAAATTTATTGTTTACGAAACAAGGTTAATTTTTAAATAAGTACTTTTGTTCTGCTACTAATTTCAGTATACAGACGGGGCTCCCAGTCGACGATTGCTCTTTTTCGAAACGAAAAAAGAAATACTTCTGAACAAGCCACATATCCTATTTTTATAAGTATATTACTTCAGGTTCCTACCTAGATTTATATTAAGCTGAAAACATAATAGCAGAAACTTTTCACGATAAAGATATTATTTCAAAATGATACGTTTCAGAATTTATGATCGAAATATTTTATATACCTACTATTAAAATCAACTTGTGATTTATTGTCAAAGATAGGTAATATGTAGATCTAGATTTCTATTAGAATAGATTTTTGATAAGTAATTATACATAATTTATATCATTAATTTATTCGAAAAGCTAAGGCGGACCACGCGCCGACGTGTGTTTGTCGTCATTGCAGCGGTCGGTAGGATTATTTATCGAAGTGATTAAAGATGGGTACATCTTTATTCACATATACTATACATTATAAAATAGGAGATGTGGCTTGTTCAGAAGTATTTCTTTTTTCGTTTCGAACAAAAACAATCGTCGACTGGGAGCGCCTTAACATGCCAGACTAGTTATAAGTTTAAAATTATGATTATTATACTCACAATATTCTGTTTTCATTTGTTATTCTGCAAAAAGTTGTGAAAGAGGAGTATAAGTTGGTTCCGCGTTAGTGGAAACCAACTTGGAGCAGAGCGGACCGTGAATAGACCAATCACAGTGCTTGAAATGGTTGACCCAAAAATTTCGATCGCTCCGCACCGTTCCTCATCTATGGAAACATACCCTGGGTGAGAAAGATGTGTTTTGCACAACCAAAGACGGCTTATCATTAGACAGTTCCAAAAATGGTATTTTCCAGTTATGGAAACAAAATTACGAAAACCTACTTTCTTATTATCTATCTATCTATATATATAAATATCAATGCCACTTTTCGTTGTTATTTTATAACTCGAGAACGATCTCACCTATCCAAACCAAATGTGTAGGCTTTGTTCGGACTATTTAGTAGATGGTTTATGTGAAGTTTGCACAAAATCGGTAGGCTTTTTATCCAGGTACCACCCGTGCGAAGCCGGGGCGAGCAGCTAGTAATGTATAAAATTGTTTGATTTTATGTAACTCTTTACTTAAGAGGTTGCTTTTCACGAGATCTTATCGACCAATAGCCTAGGAAAAAGGCTTAACGTTTTCCTCGTAGTTTGTACATACACGAGTAGATATCATTGATTTGTAGGCGTAGATTACGAGCACCTGACCTGGGGGTCTACCTGCGAACCGAAAACGAAATATCGTAACAATATTCGTATCAAAGTTACATTGTTTCGACTATAGTTTCTTATGGGGTCATAGGCTTCGTAGGCGTCGTACCCTCGTATTCAAGAACGACACTATGGGAACACGCACCCACAGTGGACGAAATCTTTTTTCGTAAACAGCACTTTATGTGTTGTGCGACACTGCATAATGTGACCTCGTACCTCGTACCTGTGGTTCTCATAGTGTCGTGATTGAATACGAGGGGTAGTCTTTCGTAGACCACTTCGCTAAAAACACATTTAGTATAAACTGAAATATATCGAAGGCGCCTACATAGTTAAAGGCATTATATATCTGAGAGAGGCCTTGTAAACGAGCAAAGATTCCACGATGTAAATGAGTTATTTGATATCTCTTCAATAACGAGGGGTATTAGCAGAATCATTTTTATTTATAGGAGCTTGTGTACATTTACACAGGAGGTGTATTGATCTACTAAATGTCGTTCTCTTTTATAATTTAATTTCTAGATAACATAGAAAAACAAATTATACTTTCGGTCACTCCTTAGACTCAAATTTATTAGAAGTTACAGTTTACATCAAAATCTGTTAAGTAGCTCGGTTTCAAAACGAGTAAATATCGGTCATACAAACAGATAAAAGAGTCTTCAAATCGAAAAAACCTTTTGATTCATTCGCTCTGAACACTGCTGAACACGTTTACGCAATAAAATATGAATTTACAGATTTTTTATTTTATGGCTTTGTAGCTATTGATTTTTATAGTTTTTTAATATTCTGATAAAAAAATATTTTTACGGGCGAAACCACGGGACGCAGTTAGTAACAGATATTTTGCTAGACTTAGCAGTAAAAGTCAACTAGAAAGTAATCTATCGACCATCAGAATGAACCATCTACGAATATATTATTATGTGCTTTTTATATGACTTTGTGATATATTTAGCCTCCGACCACGGCTTCGCTCGCGTTCAACCCTGATAAAAATAGCCTATTGTTATTCCAGGATACGAAAGATATCTGTCGTGATCTTATTTTTAGATTACTACTGCTATTTGCGAACTAAGACTGTTTCAAGTTTCACCAGACTGTTACGGCGTGTTTCACAAATACTCGTATATATCATCAATTTCCCTGCCCTTATCCTTCTTTATATTCCACTCACACACTATGCCGTCATCTCAGTATTTTATCTTTTCTTACTCTTGTCGTCTTTCACACAATCCATCTTTTATACCTATTTAATTATCTTATATCCATCAACGTTCATACGAGAAACGTGGTAGGCACTCTTCTTTTCGCGTGACATTCTTCCCACTGTATGACTATTGCTCCTCAACTTTACGAAATTGATGTAATTAGTAATTCTAAACCGATATTTGTACATTTTACAGAGTGGTAGAGTCGACGAAAGGCGGTTCCAGTCAACTCCTGAAGAGCGATTGAGCATCGTTGGTGGAAAGCGAGCTCCACAATTCTACTTGCCCAGCTACGAGGCTGAGATTGCTGAGAACCAGAAGAAGGATTCTGAGTAAGTTTACCCCCGTTTATTCAATGAATCAATAGATCAAAGATTGTGAACTCGAAGCTATCGACCGATTAGACTCATACCCTGGGCTGTTCCCTTAATATGGGGAGTGTTACCGCTTATTTGAGTCAGCTTGAAGACCAGAGCAGTATTCAACTAGAATATGAAAAAAATATAGATTTCCTACTTCATATCAGTACTAAAGGGAAAGCCTTTAGTACTGATATGAAGTATCTTCACCTAGTTATACTATAGGGAAAGTACGACGACCTATATTTTTCCAATTCCTCATGTAATATTTTCTCGGCTAATGCTCGATTTTCGTCAATAACAAATCGAGGAAAATTACGTTGTGAAAAACCAATTTATGGCGTCAAGAGACTGCCCTGAATGTGACCGAAAGAAGCAATTCAGTGGTTCGTGTAAAAACATCATACTCGTACTTCTTATACTAGTTTCTTAGATATGACTCTGTTTTTGACGAGATCACTCTGACACCTAAAACAATAAAAAGGAGTGATAAAACTTTGCGTTCAAAAGCTCCATTCAATATAACTAACATCGTTTAGTTCACTAGAACGCGGAAGCCAACACGCTCTACAAATTGACAGCGAAATAGACAGCTACTGTAGGTACTTGTACTCGTATATGGTACTCGCAACGTAGTCAATTGATTCCTGGAATTCTGAACATGGCACATTTGATTGTGACAAACTGTAATCTGAAATGTAATTTCATCGGGCGATGTAGAACAGTGATTAGCTTCGGCCAAACGATCGCATAAAACGACGATGTCAGTAGGTACCTACTTTAATCAAATGATTCTGTTTTTAGACAACATATTAGAGCTATTACCGCACTGTCTTGTCTATTATTATATGTTTATGAATTTGTGAACCTGTGCTGTCTAGTAAAATACAAAATAAAAATAAATTAAATTAAACTGTCGACTTTGACTTTCTATAGTTGAAATAAGTGTTAACGCACGTGGTTGCGAGAGACCGAGTTTCCGGCGACCAGTCGACAGTGTGCAATGGCTCTTAGAATTGCTCGTGTTTTGGACTCGCCAGCAATGGCTACCGACAAACGGGCGAACGTATAAGCACGTACACTTTGAACAGACCTTAACAACTCGACAGTAGACGAGCCGACGGTCGACCGTGGGTTTGCACGTAGGTTTATGCATATATTTTTTTTGCGTGATCATAGATCACTACATAGTATAAAGCAAAGTCGCTTTCCGCTTCCCGCGTCTGTATGTAATATGTATGTATGTATGTTTGCTTATATCTTTAAAACTACACAACGGATTTTGATGCGGTTTTTTTTTATACATAGAGTGATTCAAAAGGAAGGTTTATATGTATAATACATGCATAATATAGTAGAGAAACACTGATAATTTTAGAGGTTTCTAATGTGATGTCGTAAATAAACACATTTTTTTGCGCTTAAATTGCATATGCTGGCTGAACCCCACGAGATATATCAAAATAATGTACTACAGTATTGTATACCTTAAAAACGTCTACAAAAAAGTCCACGATGGTATTAGAAATGTCATACGCACAGCGAAGCGGGCACGGGTCAGCTAGTATACGATAAAACTGACTTATGTTGACATCCTGTCTTATTAGATTCCTACACAACTAAAGTTAGTCAAGCAACAAAAACTTACAGGTTCAAAATACGATAGAAAATAGGTAATATTAGATATTCTACCGTATTCCACCGTAGTTTTGCCGTAGTATTGATGTTATATTAATTATTATTTACTCAATAACCTAAGGTTTATGTAGATAATCATGAACTAGATCACAAGGCAAGGTTATTATCCAATAATGAACTACGAGTAACACTGGTGCTCAACCTTTCCATGCCATTAATAAGTTAGTGGTTAGGTGGTTACCTTTCTAGAAATTACAAGGTACAACCTACCAACATATTTAATTATGAAAGCGCTTTGCACGAACCAGTTCAATTTCAAGAAACAGTTAATTTGTATGTTGATGTTTTTGCCATTTGATTTCAATTTGTAAATTAATTAACAACCTAGTACCAAACGTAAAGTATAGGTAAACCAACGGAGTCAAATAGGCAAAAAACCAGTTTTCGCGTCGAATTGAACGTGTCCTAAATGTAGACCTTGTTATTTTATCATAATCATAAGCTATTGATAGGGTTGTCATCTCTAAAATTTGGCAACTAGGGCAAAACGCGTGAAAACCCTGTATTTTAGAACACAGAACCCATATTCATTCCAAAATTACTACTTTCTAGCACTAATAGTCTCTGAGCTAATCTGCGGACGGACGGACGGACGGACGGACATGGCGAAACTATAAGGGTTTCTTGTAGACTACGAAACCCTAAAATAATAGTTGAAAATGTCATAAACCACCTTTTTAGGGGCGGGCGGCTAAATTTTAAACCAGGACTACAAATGAAACCCCGCCCGGACGCCTTCCGGACGCCCTCTAAACTAGGACAAGTCCGGGGAAACCCGGACGGATGGCAGCCCTAGCTATTGAAGACATTACACGTGCTTCTCGCCTAATAATAGTCTCCAAAGGTCAAACCTTTGAAGATAATTCTTATTCAAAGAAACTTCCAAGAAACAGAACGAATATTATCAGATCTACGGGTACCTAGTTAGAATATTCTTCTTACGGAATGCTTCGCGCCAATTTGCTTTTCTGTATTTTACTGGCGTTTCACAAGTTAGTTATTTTGGAAACTAAAATGTACCAGCGTTGGTAAACTGTATATATCTTAAAGGGAGTAGGTACTGAAACAATCCATATCAAGAATTCAAATTTTACTCGTACCTACTCATTCTTACTTCCATAACCAGGAAAGGTATTTTGATATCATACTGGAATGTCAGCGACTTTAATTGCGGGAAGTGTAAGTTATTCAACTTCCCGATTCAGATATCTAGAAAATTTAGGCTGTGCGTTGTCAGTACCTCACGGTCAACCTGTTCGATTGGCACTACACTAGAGCTCTACATATACGAAAAGGATCATCATTTAAAGTATTTATTCTTCGATTATTATTAAATACTGTTTTTAGTGCACCCCGACCAATCTTCCATTCATCTTTATATTAACTCCATCCCAAGGTTGTCTGGAAGAGATCGCTTTTTAGCGATAAGACCGCCCATTGTACAGTTTGTTCTAGTTTAAGTTTCTTTCGTTGTTATTTATTTGTTTTATGGTGTACAATAAAGCATTTTCATTCATTCATTCATTCATTCATTCATTCATCAAAAATAAATTATAGGTACCAAGCCGTGTTTGTTGCCTGATTCTTCTAGGCTCGGTCGCGAGGAACAGGCGTAGCTTTACCCAGCTCCTAATACATGAGTGATCCTTGTGATTTTATTGAAATCCCTTTGGTTTTGGTAACGCTACAGTTGATAACCTTATCCCATTTCAGCATCATATCAGTGAAAGCAAAGTCCTTTGCTGACCGTGAGATCCGGTACACCCTGAAGGCGCAAGGTCAGGGCGCAGGAACGTTCAACATCGGACCCACTTCAGGGATAGTCAAGCTGGCTAAGGAGCTGGACTTCGAAGACTTGCGGCAACCCCATGTCTACTCTCTGGTCGTGACGGCTACCGAGGACTCTGGAGGATTTTCTACTTCTGTTGAGGTAACTGGTTTCTACAGGTCATAGACCACACATGCAAGGCGAACACTATCTCACAACACATTAGGTTTATACTGCTTATATAAGACACCGAGCGCGATTCAATCAGAATCCAATCAGAGGTCAATCAGAAAGCATTTTTCACCGCTCACCTCAACGGTTTGACAGATTTGTTTGTTTGAAGAAATGAAGCCATTAGGCGTCTATTGGGCTTTGTATCGATGCTACAGGTAGTGAGGTATATAGCTTTGCTTGTAATTAGCATGACAATAATTTCATCTCCTCATGGTTCCTGATGCAAGAACACTAATTATGTATCGCTAATGTTATACTACCTGCGATTATCATCGATTATCAAATTTTGTTGCAATCAACTTCAAGATTTGAAGTCAAGTTCAACTTGAAGTTGATTGTAACGAAACATACGTTATCAAAGAGCTGATTATTAAAAAAAAATATTTTCTTAAACAGTTTTTAAAAACGCTCGTTTCATATAAAGTCAGTAATACTTATTATTATCTAGCTGTAGACAAACGTTGTCCTGTTAAACTTCAATAATCCCACAGAAAAAAAGCACTTTCAGTTTTTCCCGAAATTAATGCCACCCTTATCACTTAGGGCCGATTTTTCAATCATCAGATAAATTTGACATATCGTATGGAAAATTGCAATTTTATTCCACAGTTAACACTTATCTGATGATTGAAAAATCGGCCCTTAGGGGTATAAAAAATACCCTACGACCTATTCTCATACCTACCAAATATAAACAGTTTAATAAAAATCGGTCGAGCTGTTTCGAAGGAGTTTGGTTAGAAACACTGTGACACGAGAATTTTATACTTATATAAGATTTAAAAATACCAAATTACTTAGGAGGCAACAGCAGAATCAAAACCAATATTCTGATAAGAAGCGAGACGATTTATTTTGCATCTTTTAGGTTCATAATTTTATTTGTATTTTTTCCCAATTTCAGTTAACGATCCGAGTCACAGACGTCAACGACAACGCTCCGAAGTTCGAGCTGCCGGACTACCAAGCACACAACGTGGATGAGGACATACCGTTAGGCACAAGCATTCTCAAAGTGAAGGCCATGGACGCAGACTCAGGGAAGAATGCTGAGATTGAATACCTGGTTTCGGGTGAGCAAATATTATTTTTATATTTTTCTTTGAGAGCATGTCCGTTTTGGGTTTCGGTACTACTAGCGCCATCTGTTGGGTTGTTTTATGAAAATGAAAAGTAACGTAAATGATGAATACCATTTTTATGGGTTTGTTAAGGTACCTTGTTAGGTACTTTGTTAGGTAAATATTCTAATATGGGTACATACCTGTTTAAATATCTATTTTTTTCTTTTTACTAAGAGCATTCAAAATAACTCTGGAATTTATTTGAACTTAGATACTTAGGCTATTTTCAATGCCTATGTTTATTTTGATTTATTTATTTCTATAGGTTATTTCCAAAAAATCCATGTATTCATGTTTATAAATTTACAGTTGTATTAAAAAAAACTACGTAGGTTCAAAGACAATAGATAGGGATGTATATTGATATTTTCACTTTTTTGTTTTCAGATGATCACTTCAGCGTCGACTCCAACGGTATAATCACGAACAACAAGCAGCTGGACGCCGACAACAACAATGCTTACTACGAGTTCTCCGTCACCGCCAAAGACAAAGGTGAACCTGCAAAAACAGGCACCGCTACTGTCCGCGTCTACACTAAAAATAAGAACGACGAAGAACCCAAGTTTTCACAACAAGTGTACACACCGAATGTCGACGAAAACGCTGGACCGAACACGCTGGTTACAACTGTTGTTGCGTCTGATAAAGACGGAGATAATGTGAGGTTCGGTTTCGTTGGTGGCGGCACGAGTTCCGGACAGTTCGTCATAGAAGAAATAACTGGAGTCATCCGACTTCACAACAAAGCTATTTCCCTAGACAGAGACAAATACGAACTGAACGTTACCGCTATGGACGATGGCGCTTGCTGTGTCAATGGAGATGCAACAATACACACGTCTACAGCAGTCGTAGTTGTGTTCATCACAGACGTAAACGATAACAAACCGATCTTCAAAGACTGCCCAACATACTTTCCGAAGGTAGAAGAAGGCGCGCCAAACGGTAGTCCTGTCATAAAAGTCCACGCTACAGACGAAGATAAAGGAGTGAACGGTCAAGTTAAATACTCTATAGTACAACAGCCGAATCAAAAAGGCACAAAATTCACCGTCGACGAAGAGACCGGCGAAGTATCGACGAATAAAGTGTTCGATCGAGAAGGAGACGACGGAAAGTTTGTATCGGTAACTGTGAAGGCGACCGATCAAGGAGAGCCGTCCTTAGAAGGTGTATGCTCGTTTACCGTTGAAATTACTGACGTGAACGATAACCCGCCATTGTTTGACAGACAAGTAAGCACGTAGTTAGTAGCACATAGTTGCATGAAATCATGACTGTTTCGCATGTATATAGAGTTTGAAGGAGGTATTTATTGACGTGTTCTCTTGCAGAAATATGTGGAGAATGTTAAGCAAGATGCCAGTATAGGCACGAATATATTGAGGGTTTCTGCATCCGATGAGGATGCAGACAACAACGGAGCTATAGTTTACACACTAAGTGCTCCTTTTAACCCGGCCGATATCGAATACTTTGAGATCCAGCCCGAATCGGGTTGGATCGTGCTAAAAAAGCCTTTGGACGTAAGTATCTGCACATTAACCAGGTCACACACATCAAACATACGATAAGATGTTTTTGAGCTTTTTCGAGACTTTATCCGTGATAATTGAGCTTTGACTTTTGAATGTTTGAAGTTGCATCCGCAGTACGGGAATAATCCCTTCCCTTTTTACTCGCTGGTTTAATACAATCTTTGTTTTATCACATAACTACCTAACATAAATAAAACCAATGCTAACTTTCCATTAATATAAACCTAACTAACTATGTATGTTACATTGAAATTTTTGTAAAAAATACTGGAAATTTTGGCAGTAATCAGAGTTCAATAATCGTAGAAAACATCTCGCAAAAACTCAAACTCAAGTTCAAGAACGTGATAGTTTCAAAGTTAATGATAAGAGGGACGTATGAAAGGAAACTTTACCAAAAAGTTTGGTGGATGATGGCTACCTACAGGCCTTAGGATTCAATTGGCACTTAATTTAAGTTTTGAATGTAAATAGTTACAAAATTGAGCGCTGCTGTAAATTGCTGTGGAGAGGAGTCAATCCGTCAATCCTGGCTGGAGGAGTAGTTGTCCATTGAACGGGCGCCGACGGGGCTTGTTCTTCTTACAGCACTATTAGTTTCAGTTGCCGCAGGCGCCCGCGCCGGTTCCGCACTACCTTCGAACCCTACCACTGCAGCTAGACCGGACATAACCGAACTCAGCTTTGTAAAAAAACTTACTAATAGTAATCCAAGCCTTTCAAAATTTGCCATGAATGTTCTTTCTTATACACGTGGTCATAGGCTTAGACAACTTGAAGCCGTGAACGTGTTACATGGGTTTCTATACACAAACTGAGTTTCCAAAGCGGTCTACTAGAGACTCTTCACAAAAAACACGTGTAACACGCTCACACGTGTAAGTTTGTGTAAGCATAAAAGTTTACTATTCAGAAGGAACCGTAAACATTTCTGGAACTACAGTCAATGAAAGCTATAAAACGTCGAAATTACAACTACAAAGTTGTGTTATTCGGTTCGGTTCATTCTGGTTGCAGTGAAATTAGGGTGTAAAGTATTCATTTCCGCAGCACAATCTTGCATTGACTATCTTACGATAATAAGACTGTGTATAATACTTACCTTACTACAACAGATTATACTGCTGTAAATATTTCACCGTTGATACCTATGTTTAGTTCTAAAACATGTACAGTTTCCGTAACAGCACTTTTGTATATTTCGCACTGACTAGTTTCGAGTTTATTTTATTGTATATTAACCAATTAAATTGATTTTGAGAGCTTACGCTTTTAAACATACCTTTCAGTATTTGAGTACATGTTTTGTTACTAATCTCTGATCTAGATTGCGGTGCAAACGCCCGCTTGGTCGGTTCGACTCCGACCGCTCAGATCGCTGTGTAGACGACTACTCATGTAATATAATCACCTGAATAGTATTATCATGATAATTTTGAAATTTTTTACAGGGCGCCACAATATTGATATAACTTGTACCTATAATTTAAGTATTAAATTGTGGTGGTCAGATTGCCCTCAAGGCAGTTTGGCCATCGGGCCAGTTGTGACATATTCCTTCTGTGAAAGGGGCAACGTTCTCAATCCAAACTTGTACAGTACAGCTAACCCGTAACGTCCATCGTTTGTAATATATCCATTTCAATGAGTGTCGTTTCGTTGTAGTACCTACCTTACTCTTACGAGGTCGCCAAACCTTCTTACGACAACCCGACCTTTCCGCCATGTCTTGTATGCAGTGCCGCATGCATTTGCCTGCTTTCTGTTCAGTTCTTTGATTTTTTTTATTAGTTTAGTTTAAAACTGTATAAAGTACCTAATATTACCTAATGTACAGTTTATCTTTCCTCAATGTACAGACAAAACCTGTAAAATACGATAAACATTTGTTTCCAATTTATTTACTGCACCACTAATATTGGCTACATGGAATGCTACTGTAAGTACGAGTACGCGCGGATGGAGACAGCGTGCGAGCGATGACGTGAGTGGCTGTAACTGTAGAACCTTTCTGTGATTCTCTTCTCTTGTTTTCATTTTGCTTATTGTATGCGAGGCGAAGGATGGGAGCTTAATACTTTTGTACTTACTTACGTACACCTATGTGTAACAGCCAATAGAAATAGTACTTTTAACGAGGAAGCGTAAGATACGTTATTGAATTTTTTGTTGGATTATTTTGATTGATTATTAGCGATGAGTATTTATGTGTTTATTTGAGTTGTGTTATGTTTTGTTTCCCCCCGCTCGCCCCGCACCTCTGACCCGTGTATCTGTAGCGGGACAGGTACCGGCTGCGCGTGCGCGCCTCGGACCGAGGCGAGCCGCCCTCCTCCGCAGACGTGGACGTTGAATTAGACGTGGTAGACAGGAACAATAAGCCCCCCATCTGGGACATGACCACGTATGGCCCCGTTCACATCAAAGAGAATGTCACAGTGGGTACCGTAGTGACCAGTGTGAAAGCAAGGTTGGTATAAGGCGCAGCGGGCCTGAGGGCCCGCCGCTCCTCCACTCCTTAACACTACTAACGACGTGGTTTTGTCTGTTTCCGTCGGCTCTTTCCCCGCTAGCGAGAAACGTACAAGTTGGAGGCTATGGCTCAAGACAAGGGTTTCCCGCCCTTGTCGCGTACCGTGGAGGTCCAGATAGACGTAGTGGATCGCGCGAACAATCCCCCCGTGTGGGATCACACGGTGTACGGCCCGATCTACATTCGAGAGAATTTGCCCGTGGGTGCCAAAGTGGTGTCCGTGAAAGCAAGGTGCGTGGGTATCAGAGAGCACGGGCATCGGGCACCGCACGCAGCCCCGTCACCGCACGCAGTGCCGCCGCAGCGTTACACCTGCCTCGACCTGTTATGGATCTATACCACCTCATTTTTATACACCTGCTTCGATAGAAAATATCGGTTCCTATTGATCAACAATAAAAGCATATATTTTTTGTCGAAACGGTGCCAGAGGATGATGTGCTCTAGTTCCATATCGCTCAGGGTAAGGTTAGATATCATTTTCTACTGCTTAATTTTCAATTTTCAAAGTCGTTGATTATCGTGAGGATAAAGCGCTAGCGATTGATATCTACACTCTTACGCTTTCTATTCTGAATCGTACCATAATACCTCTATAGTATCGCCGAGGGTTTATTCTGGTGGGGTTTGGGTAGAGTCGTAGGAGTGGTCGTTGCGCCGTGAGCGTCACTTTGGTTCGACTCTCACTTGGTGATTGACTACGATCTTGTCATGTCCGTGCATTGAAATGAGCATCGTTGTGAACACGCGATGTCACCATTAGAAGGGTTCACTGCTTTCGTGGAACGGGAATCACTATAACTTGCTTTACCCGGTCAGAAATATCTATACAGTAGAGTAGTTACTTGGCATGTCATAGATATTTTTGAACCGAATACGAGAGGTATTAAAATCGGTATATTAAATCTGTGTTCATTGTATTGCATGTAGGCTGAGTCATCAGTGGGTACTGGATTTTTTTTTAATTTTATAAAAGTATTAACTAATTGTAACGGGTAAAAGCATGTCTAAATGTTTAGAGTAGTTTTAAAAGGCCAATTTAAAGTATTTTCAATTATTCGAAATATCTAGAGCTTAGTTGGCATTTATATTATTTTACGTTTCACTTTTTCCGGGGTATATTTTCGTATACAAAACGTCCAGTTTTACTATAAAAATATAGCCGCAATCAAGTGTAAAACGCAATAAAGAAAACCGATTTTTCGTTGTTAATCAAAAATGCTTTCAATGTTGTTCGTGCATTCTACTTAAAAAAAATGATCAAATCGATACAATGCTATTTATCAAAATAATGCAAGTAGGTAAAGGTAATTATTTAGTACGAGTATTTCGAAATCAGAGTATAAGGGATTCAAATGAATGTGCATCGGGATACCACAACCAATGTTTTTACTAATGGGTCAGTGTCAAAATAACGGATATAGTCCTGCATACTAAAAATTATACCTAAATCCGAAAGCTTGTTAGGATGTTCATATTCATATTCATATTCATTTATTGCTCCAGTTGGTTCATTTATTTGTTTTGATGTTTGTGACTCACGCCCTAACGATTAACGGATTTAGACGAAATTTGCAATATACATAGCTTATACACTGAAAAAGCAAAGCGAGCAAAGCTGCGGGCGGAAGATAGTAATTCCATATATTGTTCCAGTATTTTAATGGACCTCGAGGAATATTCCATTAGGTATTTAGCTGGATTTTGAGCATCAGACTATGTACCGATTTTACCAACTAGCAAGATGCTAAGCAATTTATAGAATCAGATGGTTACCATCAGATTTTTCATAGTAAAGACTTCAAAACTTTCCACAATTTCACAACGAAATATTTTCTTGGTTGTTTTTCACTGTTTTTATTTATCTTTGAACAAAAGATAACGGACTCAATTGTAAGTTTCTAATTTCTATCTATAAATAAATATGATTCATTATATATTATATCTATATATTATAGAGGCTCGCGTATTACCTACATTGACTTATCTCTACTTTTGTCGCTGACTCAAAAATTGCATTTTATTTCATAGTGCATCAACCACACCGAGTGCCGTCCATCGAAAAGTTTGGTTCACAACTATTTGTCTATCTGTTCGTCCTAAACAACACTTTCAAAACTCACTCACACTATGGCAACGTGGAAACAATACCATTACTAATTCACTCTACTAACGCTATATTTCTAAGGGATTTATTCACATAAGCGACTCGATCACAATTCTCTGTTTTCTGACACAAGGTATCTCAGAATATTAAATACTTATTAAATAACCAGTATTTTTCGTGAAAGTCAGACAACAGACAGACAAACAAAGCTTTTATTCAATGTACAGAATTGAACTCTTCTACAGTTTTATTATATGTATAGATAATATGATCACGTCTGTAAACACCAAGTAGACATACTTTCTAAATACTTATTAGTAAAGGTAAAGGTGACTATAGTCAAATTTTGACATACTAATTATTTTCGCACATCAGAAATATATAAAAAAAACATAATGTCTAAAATATTCTAAATTTAAGAACTTCCATTTTGATGTTACGCTAATTTAGACTTTATTATAAAAGGAATAAGAGCGATGCTATTTTTAGAAAGTTTTGAACTTTAGCGTGTACACAATAGAATGATGTTCTGCGTAATCTAGATTCTTGTTAAAATATAAAATATCTTCTCAAAATATGACATGTATCGTTTACAAGTAGATGATGGGTAAATAGTGTCTAATTAATTTCATATACTCAGAAATGAAAGATTTAGACTATTTTGCTGCTAGCTTTTAATCAAAACCTTACAAAGGAATACATAATTTAATTAAATGAGTACAATTTAAATATTTAAATATTTAAATATTTAAATATTTAAATATTGCAATATTGCAATAATTCAAACGATTCATATTGAAATGTCGCTAGATTTTTTCCTAAATTGGTATTTAAAATTTGAAAAGCAGTCTGTTTATTACCGCGATTTATATAATATAAAACTGATTTTTAGGGTACCGTACCCAAAGGGTAAAAACGGGACCCTATTACTAAGACTTCGCTGTCCGTCTGTCCGTCTGTCTGTCACAGGGCTGTATCTCATGAACCGTGATAGCTAGACAGTAGAAATTTTCACAGATGATGTATTTCTGTTGCTGCTATAACAAATACTAAAAACAGAATAAAATAAATATTTAAGTGGGGTTCCCATACAACAAACGTGTTTTTTTGCCGTTTTTTATAGATAATGGTACGGAACCCTTCGTGTGCGAGTCCGACTGCACTTGGCCGGTTTTTTATGAAAACTGTCTAAGCTTTAAGAGTGCTATGAGGATGTAGGTATAATTTATTTTAGAAAACAAATGATGTATGACAAAGTAACAAAATAAATACATAAGCAAAGGGAATATTTTGAATACAATTTTAATGAACTTCTTTCCTTGTTTTCGTAGATGACTACGCTAGTCTTATGTGTTACAATAGTGATACCGGAAAAGATGTTATTTTTATAACTGGTGGGAAAATAATATAATGTTTTACTTTGTATGTTTTAAGAGAATATAATATTAAATGCTAGTATCAAACACCTGGTAAATGTATACTTAGCAGTTTATTCAAAAACACCCATCTAGCACCATTTAGCAGAAATAACATATAATTAGGAAACTTTCTCCAAAGATACTTAAAGAATTGTGATCGAGTTGTTAACATTTTTTTTACAATAATCGTATCTTGAAAGTAAGCATTGTTCGTCCCAGTAAAGTTTGCTACTTATCAAATAAACTCGCTACATTCTGTGTTGTCTTGTGCCTATCGTAGCTTTGTGAATACGTATTATTTGACGATGTTTTGCTTTAATGTATTGTTGTTTTTCAGCTCCGGCATTGAAAACAACCCAACCGTGTTCTACCGTCTGATGCCAGGCTCGACGGCTCAAACGAACAAGTTTCACACATTTTATTTGCAACAAAGAGCCGATAATGGGTTCACTTGGGCAGACATAAAAGTTAATCACCCTCTCGACTATGAAAGCATAAAGGAATACAATTTGACTATTCGAGTTGAAGTGAGTAAAATGTTTATATTTGCAGCTTTCTAACATCCCTTTATGTAACCGCTGAAGTGTCTATTGAATGGGACTCTGAATAGACACCTAAGAAGTTACATGAATACGTGCTTACTAAAGGACCTAGTTTTTGAGTTTATAAAGCAAGTAGTTTTATATAGTTCCTTTGAAGAGGTTCTTAGAAAGCTATTAGGTTGGTATCTTATTGAATAACTACGATGAACTACAACTTACTGAAGAAATACGTTGGTAACTTATTTTATAACTACGTGGAAACTTTGATTTGATAGTCCATGAAGCTTTAGAAACGATTTCTCAAGAAATGTAATAAAAGAGAAAAAGTCTCATTAAAAAGTATGGCTTACCAATTGTTCGTTGAAGTGTATTGAAAAATATATCTTTCTGACAAATCTATACATATAATAAAACTGTAGAAGAGTTAAATTCTGTACATTGAATAAAAACTAAAAAAAATACTCCTAGGGGCCTTTATACAAGTAACACAAGCCAAAAAAAAAACATTTTGATATTTTTGTCTGTCTGTCTGTTGTCAGACTTTCACGCAAAAACTACTGGACGGATTTAGATGAAACTTTTTTTGTTATGTAGCTATTAGTCCTCGGCAACATATAGGCTATAATTTATTTTGAAGATTGGAATACCAGATGTGAAACTATCTGTCGTCCAGCGAAGCGGGTACAGGTCAGCTAGTAACTAATATGTGTAGGCGTAGCACGTAGGCTAGAGTGTTTTATTAATAATATTTAATAATCTAAATCCTTAAAAAAATATATCAATATTGGTTTAGCATTTACCATTTATACCTACACATTTCTAATCTACCTACAATGAGTACGATAACTTTATAGTAATGGCATATCAAATTGTGGTAAGCAACTCGGTTATTTTTTGTGCAGAACAATGGAGCACAGCAACTGGCTTCGGAGGCAACAGTCTACATAATGCTAGAAGACGTGAACGACGAGATCCCACTCTTCACGGAGCGAGAACAGGAGACCGTGCTAGAGGGAGAACCCATTGGGACCAAGGTGACGCAGGTCAACGCAATAGACAAGGATGGAACGTTCCCGAATAACCAGGTAAGAAACCATATCAAAACAAGCTGTAGATGAAACAGAAGAGCGTACAAAGGACCAGATGGTGGCGATTATGTTGTGTCCACGCTAAAAGTTAAAATACCTAAAACACGATCGCTCTTATTCCATAAACATTAAAGTCTAAATTAGCATAACCTCAGGATACAGTTCTAAAACGTTGGCTAGTTTTAAGTAATTTAACGGTATTTTACGTAATTTTAGTCTTTTGAATAATATTGAAAAATTACGATAAAATACTTTTCCGAGCAACGCGAAAAATCTAAAATGATTTTAATCGATAAAAATATTTTATGAAATTCTTACTAGCACAGTTATTTATTTTATTTTATTTTTACACAAATATGAATGAATAATAAATAAATATTTGTGGATATTTCCCACAGCCCCGAGCCCCGAACTAAGTATAAGTACCAGAATAACTAATAAAATTATAATGGATTACAGTCGTAATCATATAAAAAACCCAATAATAAAATACACTGCCAAACAAACGACTAAGCAAATAATTAATACCCTTCCTTATTTTCCTTCCCAGAAAAACATTACCGTTAAGTAATCACTTAGGGGATTACCTAGTAGCTTAACCTAGATATTATTCGGTGGAGCCGTAATTCGTCTGATTAATTCCTGACGAAAATCAGTCACCATTAAGCTAGGGCTGTCGACAACTGTATGCCGACAGCCCTAACCCTGACTCTGAATAAGATTTTGTGCATAAATTTGAGTGAGCTTTTAAGATTTTATAATTACTATCTTTTACCTGCGTAGATCCAGAGTGTATTTACTGATTCGATTCGACTTTATCGTAAAACATTAAAATTCCTGAAAATAAAATAAATTTTTGAAAAAAAAAATGTAACCTATGTCCGTCCCAAGAATTTAAACTATCTATAATATCAAAATAAGTCGGGTTTTCCTTCCTGACGCTATAACTCCAGAACGCACGAACCGATTTCCACGGTTTTGCATTCGTTGGAAAGGTCTCGGGCTCCATGAGGTTTACAGCAAAGAAAATTCAGGAAAAAATTCAAGAGAAAAGCAGGAAAACAGGAACGGGAACGGGAACGGGAACTTAACACAGCATTTGTTAATTCTAAAGCGATACGAAGTTCGCCGGGTCAGCTTGTCTCTATATGAAATTTCATCACACACGACAGACAGACAGAGTTACTTTCGCATTTATAACATTTAGATTGTCTTTAAAATCAGCTTTACGTCATCTTTCGATCATATGTCTTACTAGCTTCCGCGGCTTCGCTCATGTGGTATCTTATATTAGGTAGCCTATTTGCTATTCCAGTACTCCAGGGCATGGATTATGTAAATAAATAATAAATAAATATTGGTGGACATTTCACACAGCGCCATCTAGCCCCAAACTAAGCAAAGCTTGTACTATGGGAACCAGATAACTGATAGAATACTTATATACTGTTTTTCTTGTAAATACATACTTATTATACATATTAACACCCAGACACAGAACAAACATCTATGTTTATCACACAAATATTTGCCCTGGGTGGGGATCGAACCCACAACCTACAGCGCAGAAGGCAGAGTTACTACCAACTGAGCTGTGAGGCCAGTCAAATGTACTCGTTTACACATGATATTCTAAGTTTTATCTAAATCAGTATGGTGGTTTGCGTGTGATTGAGGCACAAACATCGAAAAATTCTCAAACACTTTCGGATTTATAATATTAAGATCTCATAGTAGTTTCATTTTTTTTAAATGTGTTTTATAATATACCTAACTAAATGTATTGCTCATTATGGTGATATGTGAAATGTTTGTTTTTTGTATGGTCTGAGTCTACCCGGATAAGACGGAAAAAGTGATAAAACAGCAGTATCTTGAAAACCATCAAACTTAAAAAGAAACTGTTTATAATTTATTTAGCTAGTATGATTTATCTAACGATTTATAAAAAAAATATATTTGTAAATAGTTTTGATTAAAAACGAAACTAGTGTTTTTTAACAGCCATCTTTGGGAAATAAATACATATATCGAGAAAAGTTTCACCAATCGTGTTTCTGTCTAAAATTTATCTAGATTATATCCTTAAGTTATTTTTGTCATAAAAAAAACAAACTTTATGTTTTGCGGTTATTGAGAAAAAATGATTCTGCATTCATCTAAAACATTTATTCCCATCCTAAACAGTAGTTGTACAAAATTTATTTCTGTAATCTTTATTTTGTTAACAAACGTTATACAAACTTCGTAAAACAAAATGCTATAAGTATATTATTTAACGAAACTTCGTAGCACAAAATTATGTACGCAGAGAAATATTTTTATAGGGGGTTTATAGTTGTACCGTTATATTAAATAAGATTTTACATAAATCTAAAATATTTAGGTAATTTACTTGACTGGCTTCAAAACTCAGTAGCTACAACAGCGCTGCTTTCACCGCTGTAGGTTGTCTGTTTGATTCCTATCCAAGACAAACGTTCGTGTGATGAACATCGATATTTGTTTTGTGTCTGGGTGTTAATATTTAATAATAATAATAATAAAAATATTTATTTTTCAAAAGGCTTTCACAGAAGGTTTACACTTAATGAATGGCTTAAATACTAGGTAAGGTAGGTTCTACATAATATCATCAACAATACAATGTGCAATAATTATTAGGGTAATACAATAGCAAACACCTTAATTACCTACCTAGGTAAAAACCTTGTGTTTTGAATGGCATAGATACTCTACTTTGCATCAAGCCTTGTAGTGTCAATAACATTGACTCCTCGCTCTAACTAAGTTTACACTTGTATATAGACGCGAGGGATCCTTGCTTCGGCTGTCTACTTGGGGTTAAGCTCAGAAGGTATATCTATACTTCGTAATGAGCACATTAATAATAGTTGTTGGTTTAACGTGCTACAAGGCTATACTAAAACTTATAACTTAATATTATTTCAGCCAAAAATTAAAAATATTGTGTATATTCAACCTGTTTTTGAACATTTATAATAAGTATGTATTTCCAAAAAGTAAGTATTCTATTAGTTATCTGGGTCCCAGTTCCCATAGTACAAGCTTTGAGCTTGGGGCTAGATGGCGCTGTGTGCAAAGTCCGCCAATATTTATTTAATATTATAAATGCGAAAACCGATTGTGATGAAATGTCAAATATCAAATATTTTAAAGTCTTGGACGGACATAAAATGTTCTTCTATATTCAGAAATTTTAATGTTTTACGGTAAAGTTGATTACCTGAATCTACGATTATGATCTACGCGGGTTAAAGCTAGTAAATTATAAATATGTATTTACAAAAAAAATTACATGTGGTTTCTACAGTACAAGCTTTTCTTAGTTTGAAGCTAGATGGCGGTGTCAGAAATGAAAGAAAAAATGCGATAAACAAGTGAAATTCATTTACATACTAAAGCAGATAGAATACGTAGATAGGTAGTTCATAAAACACAGTTGAGGTTCAGTTATGTCACTGACACTGGCAGGATGCCAGAGGATCGGTGCTTGGGAGCTCTAACCATGATAGATAAGACAATGCTTTCAAAAGGATGCTCTCGGTTTTGTGAAGTAGTTTGGATCTCGTAGATTATATTTTAAAGTAGACTCTGGGATCAAGCACCTCACATAGTCGACGATTGTTTTTGTTCGAAACGAAAAAATAAATACTTGTGAACAAGCCACATCTCCTATTTTATAATGTATAGTATATGTGAATAAAGATGTACCCATCTTTAATCACTTCAATAAATAATCCTACCGACCGCTGCAATGACGACAAACACACGTCGGCGCGTGGTCCGCCTTAGCTTTTCGAATAAATTAATGATATAAATTATGTGTAATTACTTATCAAAAATCTATTCTAATAGAATTCTAGATCTACATATTACCTATCTTTAGCAATAAATCACAAGTTGATTTTAATAGTAGGTATATAAAATATTTCGATCATAAATTCTAAAACGTATCATTTTGAAATAATATCTTTATCGTGAAAAGTTTCTGCTATTATGTTTTCAGCTTAATAGAAATCTAGGTAGGAACCTGAAGTAATCACTACATAGTATAAAGCAAAGTCGCTTTCCGCTTCCCGCGTATGTATGTTTGCTTATATCTTTAAAACTACACAACGGATTTTGATGCGGTTTTTTTTAATAGATAGAGTGATTCAGGAGGAAGGTTTATATGTATAATAACATGCTACCCGTGCGAAGCCGGGGCGGGTCGCTAGTATACTTTTAAAAATAGGAGATGTGGCTTGTTCAGAAGTATTTCTTTTTTCGTTTAGAAAAAGAGCAATCAGCGACTGGGAGCCTCTTAAGCTTTTTAGAGAGCTTTTATAAATACAGGATGTTCGAAAAATGTATGTCAAGCGGAAGTCCTGAAATCCTATATTTATGTTTGGCGATTTTTTGCAGTTGGATGCATAATTATTTATTATCTACGAAAGATGTAAATTATTGACTGTAAAAAAGTTTAAATCCTAAAAGTTGCTTAAATCTTTAGAAATAAAAAAGGCATTTGACATTTTTACACCATATAGTGACGATTTGGGTACCTAAAAGCTTGTTGCTTGCCTAAATGTTGTTTCTGTATTAAAGTTTGACACAATTTATTTGAAACAACCTTTACAGTTATAGGGAGAGGCTTAGTATCTACATTGCATTCTGTTTTTAGCCATTATTTTTAATGAGTTTGTGAAACAAAATACGAGTACTGTATGAATGAGCAAAAAAGTATTTACGATTACGGGCTCATTTCGGAGTTCCGTTGAATTTTCGTTTTCAGATTATCGTAAATAGCTGTTGCTTGTGACTTCAACCCCGCGGTATTAAAACGTTTTTTCTCAATAACCACAAAACATACAGTTTTGTTTTTTTTATGACAAAGGTAACTTTAGGATTGAATCGAATCATTATAGACAGAAACACGATTGGTGAAACTTTTCTCGATAGATTTATTTTCCAAAGTTGGCTCTTCCAAAACACTAATTTCGTTTTTACTCAAAACTATGAATAGCTAAACAGTTAATTTATATATGATTCTTTAGATAATAAGACTAGCTACATAAGTAAAAGACAGTTTCGTTTTAAGTTTGATGGTTTTCAAGATAATGTGGTTTTATCACATTTTCCGTCTTATCCGGGTAGACTCAGTCCATACAAAGCAAGAAATTTCAAGCACCACCTTAAAGGTAGTATGCCCTTTTCTAGGATGTAATCTATCTTTTTAGGGTTCCGAGTCTATAAGAAACCCTTATAGTTTCGCCATGTCCGTCCGTCCGTCTGTCCGCAGCTTAGCTCAGAGAAGCTTAGTGCGTGCTAGAAAGCTATTATTTGGCATGTATTGTATATACATATTTGTAATGTCAACAAAGTCGTAGAATAAAATATTGAAAAACGTTTTTTTACGGGATGTTTTTTTTTCTCGTGTACCTACTGTGGGGTTTTTTTTAGATAGGTTTTTAAAGAGTATGGAGGGTTTGCGAAATCAACTTTTCGATTAAGAGATCCGTTTGTGAAATATTAAGCTTGAAAGTGGATTAGAAACGAGTGTCTCCAAACTATTGGTATAAATATATAACGAACTAAAAAGGAAAACTATCAAAGCTAAGTAGGCGATATAAGTTTTTGAGTAATAGACGTAATAGTCGATCAACTTATAAAATGTATTCGAAGAAGAAATAATCTTTTTTAAGCTATTGCATAGCTTCTATCGCGGGCCTTGAGCGTGGAGACCGAATCCAGAAATTTCGTAATGAAAATAATTTTCTGACGATTCTGACGATTTGCGCATCGCAATACGCATGCGCATACGATTTGCTCATGTAATCGCCCCGCAATCTGGTGAATCATGCCTGCTTAGAGTGATTTCGCATTCCAGCGCCATCTAGTTTAATTTGATGTTATTACGTTATTATAAGTACTTTTCGCGGTCTCATGCGACCGCCCGGAGTTTGAGAGGTAAGATGAAAGATGTTTGCAATTCCGCTGGCAGGTGGCGCTATTTTACCACTATCGGTAAAGTAAGTCGGTTAATAGGTGGTACTTCACATGATCGACTAGAAAGTTTGAAATTGAATTATTGAATTCATGTAGTTAGGTAAATAGGTACCTAGGTAGATATTATTAATTTCAAATTAATTTCTTGTTCAAATCCTGGCCGTGCATCAATGGATATTTCTGTTCGAAAAATGTATATGCGCGTTACACGTGTTTATAACGGTGAAGGAAAACATAGTGAGGAAACCTGTTAGTATTCTTGAAAGCGGCGACGGGCTTGCAACCTGTTACGTGTGGAATGCTAACTACGTAGTTAGGTTAATAGGTAGGTTACGAGATATTATGAATTATTTTTATATTTAAGTGGGACTCCCGTACAACAAACGTGATTTTTTTTCCGTTTTGATAATAGTACGGAACCCTTCGTGCGCGAGTCCGACTCGCACTTGGCCGGTTGTTGCATTGCAAGAAATTGTGAACGTCAAAGAGCATAATATTATCAGCGTCAGAAAGATTTGAAGAAAAATGAAGAAAAAAATATACTAATGAAAAATTAATACTCCATAAATAAAATAAATAAATAATTATAATTACATAAGTTGATAATAAATGTTATGCAATAGCTTTACCGCGGCAGTCTCCGAGTGCCACACGTCTTTTTTTTTTACAAATACCATTGAAAATTACATTTTATAACGTCGTTAGCTGTGTCAACGACGAAACCCTACATTGCGCGTGACCCGACACGCACTTGGTCAGTTTTTTTATCGAAATCAGTGCTTGAAGAGGTAATAAACAAACTTGAGCATTTATATATTTGTAAGGATACTGATTCTAGGCGAAAACTACTGGTCAATTAGTGCTGAAATGTTCTTAGTTAGGTAATATTTTCTTGGCAGCCTTGAACATCAGCATAATTGAATGATGTTCCGCTAAGTAATCAATTTACGCTAGAAGTTTGTTGGTATTGCCAGTATAGGAAAAACAATTATAATAAACATAAATTCAATATTGAATTTTGTTTTGTACGAAATGATTTGATATTTTTTGTCTGCCTAAAATTAATTAAACCTATTGTTCAAACAATGGACGATGCATTTCATTTTTGTTGCCGTTTTCGCAATCATTCTGAACAAACATTTTATAATTATTTGCAGTTTTGATTTAAAAAAATGTCAGTAGATTTTAATTTTTATTTTAAGCTGTGTCTATTGGTAGCAATTATGGTTGCTTGGTTGCTCTGATAGTAGATATGACTAAAATTTAGTACAATACGATCGATCTTATTCTGAGTAGTAGTTTTGTTTAAATTTACGATTTTATTAGTGACTATCACACCTGGATGTGTAAAATATGAAGCATAAAAAATACCGGCCAAGTGTGAGTCGGACTCGCGCACGAAGGGTTCCGTACCATTATCTATAAAAAACGGCAAAAAAAACATGTTTGTTGTATGGGAGCCCTACTTATTAATTTTATTCTGTTTTTAGTATTTGTTGTTATAGCAGCAACAAAAATACATAATCAGTGAAAATTTCAACTGTCTAGCTATCACGGTTCATGAGATACAGCCTTGTGACAGACAGACGGACAGACGGTCAGACAGACAGACAGACGAATAGCGAAGTCTTAGTAATAGGGGCCGTTTTTACCCTTTGGGTGCGGAAACTTAAAAAAACACAAAACGGTTTATTTCAATATCTGAACTTATTTAACTACGATCCTCATGGCTGTAGGGAACTATTCTAATTTTAATACTGTCACTCCTTAGTTTTACCAGAGACTAAGAAAGTAGAAGTTCTTCCACTAGTCTCTGGTTACGCTGATTTAGTTTTGAACAAGAACAGAATAACGTTATTATTCTTATTTTACTAAGTTTGTCGAGATAACAGGATCGCAACCATTGTGTTTTTCGCACATAATATTTACATAATACCTTTGTCAGATCTTGCACTATGTCAATACAACTAACCTCCTACTAATATTATAAATGTGAAAATTTGTGCGGAAGTTCGGATGTTCGCGGTTCAATCACACAGTAACGAACTGCTGGTTCGTGTCCTGGAATAGCATATAAGCTATTTTCATCCAGGTACATGTAAGCGAAGATGCTCACGGCATTTAGCAATGTATCATAGTAAATATAGACTGTCTGGTGGCCAACTTTAACTCTTCAAAAGTCACGAGTGTTGAGTTATCTGCAATATCACTCTGAATATGGCTCACACTTGTTTCATAATCGCGAGTCATAAACAACTCACTCATATTTTATGCACGACCGCACACGCAGACGCGGAATAAACCAAATAAAATGTTTGTATTTGTGCACATGTACCTACCAGTGGAGCTGTCGGATATAAATATGGAAATGTCCGAAATAATAGTTTTTATTTTTTTATCTTCTGCGAAAAGTTAAATTGCATTTTTATATGAAGCTATCTTCTATCTGCGGCTGCGGTCGCATTTACCGAACGTAATTGCTTACGTTTTTTTACCCGAAATACTGATTCAAATTGACTGGAATAAAACTTACGTATCTAACTAATAGAGGGTTTGGTATATATTTTGAAAACAGGTTTTTATATTGCAAACATCATTGATATTGGAATGGCCATTACCCATTAGGTAATTGATGCACCAACTACCTGTAATAAAAAAAAACATAATTGCTGAGTTAATAATCTTTACGGAGGAGTAGACAAACTCTACATTCGGGGCGAAACATAATAAAAATGAATAAAAATTTTGTTTCGAGTAAAATGTTGATGTTTAAGAGTGTTCATTCTAGCAATAAACCGTAGAAATGTAGTTTTGATATTAGAAGAATTAATTCTGCAGACCAGAGTAACCAAAATACCTAACTATTTCTTAAAAAAATACTTGACTAAGGGTCATTTTGCCTCACTGAACCGTTGATCGCAATCGACTTAAAATTTCATTTCAAGTACATAGTTAACTTAGTTAGAGCGAGGAGTCAATGTTATTGACACTACAAGGCTTGATGCAAAGTAGAGTATCTATGCCATTCAAAACACAAGGTTTTTACCTAGGTAGGTAATTAAGGTGTTTGCTATTGTATTACCCTAATAATTATTGCACATTGTATTGTTGATGATATTATGTAGAACCTACCTTACCTAGTATTTAAGCCATCCATTAAGTGTAAACCTTCTGTGAAAGCCTTTTGAAAAATAAATATTTTTATTATTATTATTTATTTATTACCATTATTTTTTTTGGTGATGTTTAAACAGGATACCTGACATAAATTATTCTTCGTCTAACTTGCTTGTAGTAAGGTCTATAAAGTCCGATCGATCCATGTTTTTAGCCGGAAACAAACACAAAATCGGACCAAATCAAAACATCGCTCTTCTCAATTTACGATGCCCATAATTTTTCTGTACTGCTTGTTTTAAAAATGCAATTTTCAGTTGTGATTGCGCTTCTACCACTACTGCAATTTGTAAATTATTAAATACATGGCCTTCGTTTAGCATACATATGGGTGCTTTAAATTCTTGTGCACAACGTATCAAATTGTTTATATATTACTAGTGGAAACCCTAGCGACTTCGTTCAGAAACACTTTTTATAACTAAATAAATAAATAAATACTGGTGGACATTTTACACATCGCCATCTAGCCCCAAACTAAGCAAAGCTTGTACTATGGGAACTAGATATTTTGTAAATACATACATATGATACATACTAACACCCAGACACAGAGCAAACATCTATGTTCATCACACAAATATTTGCTCTGGGTGGGGATCGAACCCACAACTTTTGGTTAATAATGTCTACAATTAAGTTTTTGTAGCTGTCAATGAAGCAAGCAATATATTAAACGAGTCCTAACAAAACCAGCAAATTTCCCTTTATAATGAGGAACCCCATTTAAAGTCAGGTATTTTATAAGCTAGCATTCAAATTTATACACCGACCCGAACTTGAAACGTTTATCATTTGTTATTCGTATCGCTAATTAGCTTCGAGATATTATTCCAAAAAGGAGGGGTTAATTTTCAAACACTCCGTATACCTACCGACCTTTAATTTTATTACTAGATTCTTAGTATTCGAGCAAATAGTCTGTGGCAGACGCTAAAATGATTTTAATAAAAGTTCAGTTTTTACCTTTTACGGTAATGAACCATTAAAAGCAGGTGCAAATTACATACAGGTATTCGACCGAGCAGTATCTATTGAGCCTATATAAACGGTTCAATGCAGCACCGATAATGCGTTTGAATGTGTCATTCGAGTGACAAATGCCTAAGTAATCTCCTGGAGTAAATAAACCTATACGCTATGCTATTCATACGTTATAGAACTAGGAACCAGGCACACAAACTACAGATGTTGGATCTTATTGTTGAACTTAAACGTTGATTAGTTATAAAGTTTTAGTCAAGTGGAAAACTAAGTAAAGAAAATTCCTAATAACCAACGGTGAGTGTTTGAAAACTAAGTTGGTTCTTATTCAAAGTTGTCTATTGTCTTAGGTTTGCTTGTCCTTTAAAGGGTTAGTTTAATAAGTGCAAGCGTAGTTTAAAGTTTAAATAAAATATGGTGGTAACCCTGGAGAAAGAGAACTCACTGAAGATGTCTAATAGGGTAGTCGCACGGCACGATGATGATAACTCCTAGAGATCTGAGATAATGCCGTGTACGGTACCTACGTACTTGGGAATTATACAGTGATTTGATTTTTTTAAACCATTTAAAAAAAAGCACGTGCTTACAACGGTGAAGGAAAACATCGTGAGGAAACCAGTTAGTGTTCTTATAAGCGGCGATGGGTTTGCAACCTGTCAAGTATGGAAACTACTGCAAAATGTACCACATTTTGCAGTAGTTAGCATGTGCTAAATATAATGTTTGAACGTGCCTCTGACTATCCCCACTAGACATCGTCAAAGGATCTAAGCGTCTGAAGATCTGAGAGGAGGTCTACCGTACTTGGGGATTACTGTCGTGATACTATTTTTTTTTATTATATGAAGATTTTTCATTGTGTATGTATATGTATACTCCAACGGTTACAAGGTTTTATTTTGTGTTACCATAATTTACCATAGTAATTGACAAACAAAATAAAGACATGGACGCATTTATAAAAAGCTTAGTAAATTGTAGTTGAACTAGGAAACTAAGGCATTTCCATTTGACTGTTGGTTAGCATTCACTGAATTCGTTAGACGGTAACTGATCAAATCAATATTGATTTTGCCCCTTACCGCTGCAACGAGACCCAGCTTCTAAGATGAAATGTTTGAAACTACTATGTACGATGTACCACAAAATTTCTCTTGAAATACCAACGTGAACTATTTCTGAGAATTTCATTGAGTCTCCCTTGATCCTATTCCCTTCTTGACTTAGCCAATTTACAAGAAAGTAGTCATGGGCATTTAAGACCCGGAATACCAGGGTAGTATTTGATGAAAATTCAAGAGCATGTCTGACTGGCCTCACAGCTCAGTTGGTAGTAACTCTGCCTTCTGCGCTGTAGGTTGTGGGTTCGATCCCCACCCAGGGCAAATATTTGTGTGATAAACATAGATGTTTGTTCTGTGTCTGGGTGTTAATATGTATAATAAGTATGTATTTACAAGAAAAACAGTATATAAGTATTCTATCAGTTATCTGGTTCCCATAGTACAAGCTTTGCTTAGTTTGGGGCTAGATGGCGCTGTGTGAAATGTCCACCAATATTTAAAAAAAAATTAAATTTTTTAATGTCAGGTATGCTCTTGAATTTTCATCAAATATTTTCTCTCTTTTTCTCTAACGTAAATTGCTGAAATCTTATCAGGTGATACTACTACTCAAATATATTGTGATATTAGTATTACCCATACTGCGATTATTTTCTATGAAGTCCGTTTAACCAAACTGACTACCAAACATTATCTTTCATGAAATGGTATTTAGTATTTTGGTATCTGAGTATTGAAACAACTTCGTAAGTTAATTTTTCAAAATCTCATAAACTGTTGTACTATACATTTTACCGCGCAGTTCCAACTTTAATTCCACAGAGGTTGTCAGAAATTTTAATAGCACGCGCAATTTTTTCCGGGGGTTCCGGGCCTTAAGCTTATCCATTATAGTTGAACATTTAAAGGGTAGGTACCAAAGCTAGGCTAGCAAACAACAATTTGAATAGTTTAGAATGTCTACCGTAGGCCTTTTTCTCTTACTGGTAATAAATGAAATCTGACATTCTTAATTACCTACCTGAGTTTTCATACTAATTGAGCTGGGAAGATATTTTTTTAATTCAACTTTGAAGATGGTTGTGATAACGATTAAAGATGGCGTAGGTACATGAATCAACTTATAACTTACTAGCTGATCGCGCACGGGTTGTACCTGGATAAAAAGTAGCTTATGTGTTATTCTGATGTATAAGCTATATTACTGTAAAGTTTCATTTTAATCCGTTCAGTAGTTTTTGCGTGAAAGAGTAACAAACACTCACACACCTACTCACTCACTCACAAACTTTCGCATTTATAATATTCGTAGGATAGTAGGATACACCTATCTGGCTTCGGTACTGAATAAATGTTACATATTGCAGGGTTTCCGTATTTCCTTTATCCTGTACCAGTATCTTCCCTCTCCGGGAAGCGATTTTACTCGCACAAGTCATGTAATTTCAAAGATATAACCAAAAACTTAGACTTATACATGCACATGGCAAGGCATGAAAAGTTTTGTCAAATTTGACATAATTTAAAAGTAATCTCACGTGCGAGTTGCGAAGAAATCGCGTACTCGCAAGAATCATTGCGCTTGTTTAAACTTTTTCAGGTTATATATAAATTCGGTACTGCAGAAAAGTATTTTTGAATAATATAGCATTCAAACGGTGTTTCCTGAACTTTTTCATTCATCATTAAACGTTATGTAAATCTCTCCCAATACCATTATATTCACATCGAGTTAAAATAACCGCGTATATTTTACCGGCTGACATAATTTTCAGCTCGATTTTCATCAAAAAAGATACGAATCTAATTGGACACGTCAAATATGACAACGTCATCGCGCCCCAAATGAGCTCTGTATTTTGATGACTGCCACACAGCACTTCCGTTTTATATAATCGTCACCTTTGTGAGATATTTGAACTCTTCTAAACGTCACCAATAGCAAAACAATTTTTTCTCGTAACACCAGTAGCTCATCTTATCATTCCCTGAAATGGGTCATCAAAATGTTTTCGGAATCGGATTATCTTATATCCTTACAGGATTTGTATAAACCGGGCTTTACCATTATCACTGCTTTAACCTTTTTCTCAACAATTGTCTACGTCTCGACAATTGTGACATATCGTAACAACGGACCTATAATAAAGCAAACAAAGGGACGGAAATCCCGGGACACTGATCGCATTTTGTTTGGTCCCTTATGAATAAATCGGACATTTGTTTTGATCGTAGGTGTACTACTATATCGTGGACTCGCCGAGGAACGAGGGGAAGGACTTCTTCGAGATCAGCATGCAGACGGGAGAGATCTTCACGAAGGTGGTGTTCGACAGGGAGAAACAAGGAGCCTACGCACTGGAGGTGGAGGCACGCGACGGAGCACCCTCGGCGCGACCCAACTCCGACAACCAACCCAACTCAGGTAAGTGTCTGACTGCGCCTTTACGTCTCTGTTAAAACTAAACAATTACTCTCTACATCTGAATTAAAATGAAACTAAGGACATAATAAAAACAGGCCCAACTCAGGTGTCTGACTGCGCCTTTACGTCTCTGTTAAAACTAAACAATTACTCTCTACATCTGAATTAAAATGAAACTAAGGACATAACAAAAACGGAAGGACCGGTCCTAAATAAATAATGGATTAAATAGCAGGTATTTTTCCAGCAGAATACCTTCGTAATTAAGTATTTTTCACAAGCATTCCTTCGTTATTAAGTATTTATTAATTACGGACAACGGCAAATAAACCCTGTTATATGATAAGCTTGTGTTGCGATTATTTATTTCATAACATATTTCGTTAATAAGCGAATATGACGTGTCGTTACTTTGATAAAGCTACTGTAAAGGATAATGTTACAAAAATCTCGATCTCTCATTTGAATTCTTAAAGCTAATTTTGCAATTCTGAAGCGAGTTCTTATTTAAACGCTATTTAAGATAATGTCCGTCGCCAGGTTTCGTTTCAATTCACGTGCGAATATAAGGTCGGGCCGAAAGGCACCCCGTCCTCTAGCTAATCACTGCCGCGGCCCGCATATAAATGCTTTTTTTAACCGCCTTCAAAAAAAGAAGTGGTTCTCAATTCGGGGCTTATGTTTTAATTTCTTTTTCTTAATATTCTTTATCACTCCGGGTTTTCATGGTGAAAAAAACACATCTCATACATGAATAGTTTCTTTTCGAGAAATTATTGTTCTTATAAAAATATACCAAACGTCGGATAATGTTCGTAGTTGACCTCCATTCGGGGCGAAACAGGTCGGGATCTGTTCACCCTTGTCCGTAAGCACACGTCGACATGGGGTCTCATATTTCACAGTTTCTCGTTGCGGTAAATGATCCTATCGGCATGTGCGACACTATAAATTGTCCGTTTTCGTGTAGTCCTCTATTAGGTAAGCAGGTCGGCGCGGGCGTATCACGTCATCGTAAATCAACCGGCGGAATAATCAGCCTCCCGAACCCTAATCCGGTTAAGCCACTCAGCCCTATATCTGTCTCTCGTTTACAATGACGCTGAGTAGAAGATCTTAGTGCTATGTACTGAATTTCCTTAACGTTATCCGAATGGAATTTATACAACGCAGCTGAATTTGCCGGATATATTCTCGCGTCTTATTTTCGCAGATTTTATGTTAAAACTGGATTCTGCCAGTATGGTCTAGAAATACTTACCGCGGTCGTGACTTGAATGAAAACGTTATGCAGTAGTTTCACCGATAAATGTTTAACGGTATGTGGGTGATATTATTCCGAAATAAATGGTGGATTCAATGTGAATATTGTGTCTCCTGGCCACGTACCAATTTCAGCATATTGCAGCCGGTGGTGGTGTGTGGAGACGAGGCGAGCGGTATGTGTGGCGCCACGCATACTGATTTCCAGGCGCGCGGTCACGTCCTGCCAGCCTAGCGGTTTTCGATTTCTAGCAAGATTTGCGGCAATTAATTACCTGCCCCCCGAACACACCAACTCGTTTCCTAATGAGGGTCCCGAGAAAACACGGTCCGAGTCATTTTACCGTTCGCAAAAAGTTATCTTTTATATTCCAGGAAATCATTATAAGAATCGTATTACATAATAATACAGCGCAATATTTGCAAATTAAATGTGTACAATTCACGTGACTTTAACCGGAAATTTAAAGCTGAACCAACAATATATCACGTTCCTCATTGACCAATAGGGAAAAAAAAGAATTCGTAGCTTACTTTGTTGCATCCCGTATAAAATGCAGCGGACGGACGCTAAAATGTAGCTTGGATGAAAGAACTTTTACATACCTAGATATCATAGTCCAACTGACTGTGAAACACATAGTGAATTTTCAGGGAATGGTTGTGATCTCTACCGTGAATATCTGTATAGCAGCTGTTTAATTAATCCACGCAGTGCCGATTTACTCATAAACATTTGTTGTTATTACGTTATTAGGTTAACGTGAGCGGATTCTGCAATACTCTCATACATGTGCTATAGTATAGTCTATACAGCGCTATTGTACGTTCGTATTGTTAGATATGGGGCTTTGCTTGTGCTTCAGTCACGGATGTGTAGGTCTAATTCTATACTCTGTTATACTCGTATAGTCTCGGTCACAAAACAGGGTCTCCGTGTCATGTCATGTTATGGCATAACCCTTAGGTTAAACAGTGCCCGAATTAATCCTACGGAGACGCAACAATTTAATCACGGTGTGGGATCTACGACCATGTTTACGAATAACCTACATATAATTTACCTTAAGGTACATTTTGTCACAAGAGAACATTGGCTCGAGGCCATTTCTTTCTGCAGTTTATATCACTACACAATATTAATGCCTGAACCAAACTTTAAGTTAAGGCTTAACATGTGACCACACTTAGCGATGACATTTTGTAAATTAAATCTGTGTGAATAAAGACTCTTTTGTATCTTTTCTTCTCATCATCATCATCATCATCTTCCTGTCCTTATCCCACTTAAGTGCGATCGGCACTACATGTGTTCTTCCATTTCCCTCTTTCGGCCGTCATCTCATCACTTACTCCTTTCTTATCCATATCATTTTTCATACTAATATTCTACTCTTAACATGACTTTTTTTGACTTTAATATCTTTTCTCATATCTATACAAAATAATCACAATAGATTTTATCCTAAAAAAACTCAGAATATAGAAAATGTTAGTCTTATCTAATTAAACGAATATCATCTTTCGTAAATCAATTTGTGGCTGCGTCATAATTAAGTCTTCGCCTCATATTTGGCTTCGAGAAAATATTCGTTCTGCATAAGTTCGTCTAACACATTTGCATTGGAATGGCAAGTTAGACATAACTTACACCCTAAGTTCTTTGATATTTTAATCAAGGTAAAATATACTAGACGCGATCATAGTCTGCATTAAGATTTATAATATATTCCATAATTTTGAAAATGATACTGCAGTACCAAATTTTGTTAGAATGTACACAGCAAAGTTGTGTTAAGGTGATACTTCAAAGTTTCCGCTTTTTGTGTAAGCAGATAGTCTGCCGGAAAATTTAATAAAAATCTCATTATCTTGAAAACTATCATGCATAATAAGAAACTGTCTCTAAATTCTGTAAAAAATACCTTATAAACAATTTTAGATTAGGAGCTACAACGAAAACTAGTTGTTTCTAGGAGTCATTTTTGAATGATAAATATATCTAGAAAAGTTGAACCGATCATATTTCTGTCTTATATTTTGATAAGTTAACTTTGCCGTAAAATCAAAATACCTAAAACCATCGACAGTCGATGCCTAAAACCGTTGAGCAAAACCAAGTACTTCAATTAGAAAGTACTGTACTATGTGTACTGTTGTCACAGTTGCACTAATATGCAGGCGCCTGTACAACCAACTTTATAGCGACTTCCAAATTGACTGCATTCCATACCCTTGTAGCAAGTATAGTGCTGAGGTAATGAAATCTGGGAGATAGAAGGTTACTTTGTTATCCAGCTCGCATCTTGTAACATCAGCAAAGTCGTTAAAGGAAGCAGTAGCCCTTAATTTATTTTGGCCAATAAATATAAATAAACATTGATGGACATTTCACACAGCGCCGTCTATCCCCGAACTAAGTAAAGTTTATACATTACTTAAGCGTATACTTACTTTTTTTTTGTACGGTACAAACATCAAGATTCATCACACAAATATTTGTCTTGGATCTATGTCGATTCGCATAAAAAGTCGGAGGCCATCGGACGACTTAAAAACTCCTTCACCAGAGTTGGCCACTAGCTCATACAAACTTACTTATCGATTTTTAAGAAGAGCTTGTAGCAGACTGTTCTTGTTTAGATACTGGGACGGCTGAGTAGATTGGTTTTGCTATATCCATAGTCTCCTGTTCTAAATTGTAAGTTACGATTATGATATAACCCAACATTTATCTGGTTGCGGTCTCAGCCTTCTTGTCTCTATCTATCCTTATAATCAGATTTATTGAAGCTTACCAAGAATAAGACCGGACCAGTGCGAGTCGGTTTACGCACTGATAGTTCCGTACCAAAAGTATGAGCGTAATTTTTTACTGAAACTCTACAACCTATCCGACATTAATATAAATTAAAACCTTTTCTATAATGGGCAAGCTTTTTATAATGATACCCCACTTGAGCTAGTAGCCTTTTAAAACTTAACCAACAATAAAAAAGTGGTTTCGTATTTTGCTGAAATAATTAAGCGGACGGATGGATTGACGAAGTAAGGGTTCTGTTTAACCATTTTGGTTCAGAACCTTAAAAATATAGGATAACTCCACAAAAAGGGGAATGTTGAATGAAGAATGTTCCGAAACTTTTTAAATTTCCTCCCTCATAACGAATGGTGCATTATTCAAAAAAAATAATGAGGATAATGGCATCCACCGGAATCAATGAGTTTTATAATTTTGTTTTTCTTTCAAAATATCAACTGACGTAAAAATAACGTTCCCAATTAGAATATAATTAAATTACTGTCTTACAACTACTAGATCCGTGATCCGTGAATTAGATTTTCGGGAGTTCGAACACGCGCAAAACGGTGAAGGAAAACATTGTGAGGAAACCTTAGTCAGCTCTGCACGTATCAATCATGCCTTTTCTGTAGATGACGCCGACTAAACTTAGAGGATAGGTACTGGGCAAGCCTACTCCATCTAAAACACGTCCCAGGCACTACAGCGTCCCGTATGTGCGAAGAAACTTCTGTAGTCGCTGTATAAATCATCTAGATAAGATGTTAATAGGCCTTCCTTACTTTACTGTCTTACTACTGCCGCACTTCTGGGCAATGGCCTCCCTCGACACTTTCCACTTCTTTGTCCATTTAGGTATTACAACTTCAAAATTCTCGACATTTACTGAGGCAGTGTTTTATTTTTGTAGTTATATTTTTCAACCATACCCATCTCCAGACAGCAGTTATTGTTTATTTATTCATCAGTTTCAATTCCATTGGCGGTTTGTAATTTTCTTCAAAGCTTGCTAGCTGTAGCTCGTTCGCGTCTTTGTATTTGGTAGGTGTAAAGTGTCTGTATTTTCTGTTATTCAAGTTTTGTCGACGTAAATTGTAATCCTGTAACACGACAGTTGTTTCGTTCGGTTTACGTGAATATTGTTAGGTTGGCGGAACTTCGCGCGGGGCTGGCAAGAGGCGGGCAGAGCGACGCGATGTTGCTTTAAGTCGTCTATTTCAAGTATTTCCAATTACTTGGGCTTAGGGAAGCTGCGCGACGTCGCCAAGTGACAAAGCAATATTCAGCCTGGCGGCCGGCTGGAACTTCGTGGCCTACATTTAACGGTTCGCCCTCGGGAATTCATGATGAGAGCGAGCCCCCAATGCACTCCCGCCGAGTATTACTGTCGCCGACTATTTATTATTGCTCTTTATCACTACATAGTATAAAGCAAAGTCGCTCTCCGCTTCCCGCGTCTGTATGTATGTTTGCTTATATCTTTAAAACTACACAACGGATTTTGATGCGGTTTTTTTTAATAGATAGAGTGATTCAGGAGGAAGGTTTATATGTATTAAACCCGTGCGAAGCCGGGGCGGGTCGCTAGTTAATTTATATTTGTATCCATTTTTGTAGGATGTGCTTTGATAGGTTTCATATTTTTAACCTACATCAAAAAAAAGATTGAGTTCTCAAGGCGGGTGTTTTGTTTTTGTTTGTTTTCTTTCGCTGGTGTGTAGATAATGATCCCGCGGTGTGCCATGTACAATATATCTTGAAGCGGTTGCTATTTTTTTTCTATAAACCATCGTATTGTTTATAATATAATATGTATTGAACTTCTTTTCAATGGCTCTGTACTTACCTAAAATTTTATTGCTTCGTGCTAGGATTTGCAATGACAACCCTTTAAAGAGTAATACATTAAAATTGGTAGAGTTATTGTTGTTTATTGTTTGTAAATTTATGTATCACTCATAAAGCCAAAAAACTTACACAAACATGCATCCGTTTAGTTTTGAAAAATATTTATTAAAATGTGTTCCAGATAATAATTTTCCATAAAAACATAAAATTGTTTAAACGCAGTAAACGTTTATACACTTCTGTGCTTTGTATAACAATGATTATCAGCAACTACAAAATTTAAATATAAAATTAAACTTTATTGATCTATAAATAGCAGCACGTAAAGGTTTACGAACATGAATAATATTGCAAAATAACACCATATATTTCCGGAGAACAATGCAAACAAACCGTTAAAAGAGCAATTGTGAAGCGCAACTATTGTAGCATTGAATAAATCATTTTATTTACGACTGGCTTCTGTCCTTGGCTTTGCACGCGTGATACCTAAATAATACATAACTTTTGTCACTTTTTGTATAGCATGAATCCGGGTGGATTCATGCTATACAAAAAATCATGTTGATCCCTTGCTCCGTTGCTATGTCATACTAACGAAACCAACACATACACATTCGCATGTGATAATACTAAAGCCGCGTTTTCACTAGGAGACATGTCGCCCGACATATACGTCTCTGCGACTTTGTGGGATAAAGTCGCTCAACATTTGCCTTTGTTACACTACCCAGTAATTATTTGTATGTCGTCCGACCGTCTCTCGTTGGACTATACTACTGTCATTTCGTGGAACATAGGGCAACACGTGTCCTCACTACATATATGATGTCAGACGACTGTCGCTCGCCAAGCGTTGATACGCGATATTTTCCGCTACCTGTAGATATCGCTTGCGATGTTGGGCGGATTGACGCGCTACGTCGCCCGATACGTAGAATCATGTCGGGCGACAAGATCGCAGAACAAATGTCCCCGAGTGAAACCGCGGCTTAAGAACATCGGTCCATTCCACAGAACTTCTACGCGTCATTAAGAAAGCTATTCACGACTGATCTCGGTAATTCGAAAGATTTCTGTTGACGGCGCGGGGAGAGCAGAATTTTGCTAAATCGTCTACTTGTCTACTCAACACGAGCGGGTTTATGGACGCTATAAGTTTCAGGATCCCACTCCTCGCCCCTCATAAAAACTCTTCACATCGTTCGAGCTGTTCTCGCTGGATTTGACATTATAATTTAATTTTTATTTACTATATATGTAGCTCTTATGGTTTTTATGGATGTGACGAACTGGCAGATTGCCCATTTGATGTTCCATTACTCTATTGCTCCACATGACTCCGATATAATACTAGTAACACTTAAGATATGGTGTCATATGGCCAAACATAATATATTTGCATAATTTTCTTCTACCATTTGGCACTTGTTGTTTTATCCGATAGCACCTATTAAAAAAAAAACGTATAGCAGCCTTATTGCGTCTACTATTTGTCCATCTGTAACTGTAATCGGCTTCAACTGTCGAAAAATGTGTTTTTTTTTACAGTGAATGGGAATTTTAAAGTTGAAACCGATTACGATTATCAGAGAAGTTACGAGTATGTTCAGAGGAAATAGAGCAATCTTGAAAAGCCAATAGGTCATCGTAATTAAAACAACGTAGTCCGCTGTACCCAGCGCGTCGTTTCAATTATACGGAGGTTCAAATATCCCAAATAAAACTAATTTCTAACGACTCGACGATCGACGTTTACGATAAAGCCTTTTTGTTCTCGTTTAGATCTTTATGGACCGTTACTCCTGTTAAATACCGACAAAATTAGAATTCCATTCCATTTATTTTCGTGTAACAGCGTAAGCTACCAGCTGTCACCGCTGGAGTCGGCATCGAACTTGCCAATTGCTGTTTCCAATTCGGTGCAAATCCTTTAAGTTGAGCTATAACTTTTCTACAGTTATCTGCAAGTAACTTGCGAACACATCGTTTTGCAACTGCAAGAGCACCGAGCCACGTATTGATAACTCAGTTTAAAAACAATAGTCAAAGTAGGTTACGCCTTCTGTTATTTTACTAAGCACAATACGTGAGGCGAAACAATTGAGATAGCCCGTAAAGTGTTTTGGCTTATGAAAAGACTCCATCAAGATGGTCCCACTTCATACTATTGACGCGAATTGATACTTCACCCGTCTATTGGCGATCTTTGTTGAGCTAGTACAGTATAATGGATATCAGTAGACTATAGTTATAGTGACTGAAGGAGAGGGGTATCAGCACTGGGCGTGGCTTCGTGAGTAATGGAACTTTGAGCTCGTACGCGGAGGGTCCACTTATGTTGCCGAAATGGCATGATTGATAATGCCACCTACAAAAACACAGCTCCTTTACAGATAAACGAACCTACTAATATATTTATTTGTACATATTTCTATATTATTCCATGACCATTTTCTCTCGCAATAAAAGCTTTGTCTAATACGCAATGAAAGGCAAGCCGTTGGTGAAACAATATATTATCAGGACTTTTATTAAAGAAACGTTCTTCAAATGATTCACTTAGAGTGCGCGTGCTCGAGATCGAAAATAAAATTATAACACTCTACTAAATCTTGCCCTCGGCCAAATTTTGCGTAGAATATTGTATGTATATGTGCGGGATCCTTAGTCCCGACGGGTAAATTAGCTAATGTTTAAAGTTCAAGGTTTAGGTAATTACCGAGCTTGTAAGCGGGTTGAGTCGCTCCAATGAATGGGCGGGTAGGTAATGGCTTGTGAAGAAGGGTGGGGTACCTACGAACTGTAAGAAGCACAAGTTGCCCGCGGGACGACTTGCCGTCTAATGCACGGTAACGCCAAGTGAATGTTATTGTTGTAACGTTTACGATCTTCTAATCTCTTTGGTAATCTCTACGCAGAAATAAACCAGACTAAGCCCTGATAGACGGAACTAAATCTATTGTCTCAGAATTTACTTTGTCAAAGCTTTCGCAAACCATGGTCAACCGTTACTCTTAATTCGAATCATCCTTAAGGAGTGAACTTGAAACGTTTGTCCGTCCAATTGTTAGAATTAGTTATAGAACAAAATGATCATTTACCAGCCGTCTCGAAAGTTCAAAAACACTTTTCCTAAGCATTAAATGGTTCCTAAAGAACATAAGAGATGATTTGTCACACATAAAAAACCGGCCAAGTGCGAGTTGGACTCGCGCACAAAGGGTTCCGTACCATTAGCTATAAAAACGGCAAAAAAATCATGTTTGTTGTATGGGAGCCTCCCTTAAATATTTATTTTATTCTGTTTTTAGTATGATGTATTTCTGTTCTTATATAGGCAACAGAAATACATCATCTGTGAAAATTTCAACTGTCTAGCTATCACGGTTCATGAGATACAGCCCAGTGACAGACAGACGGACAGCGAAGTCTTAGTAGTAGGGTCCCGTTTTTACCCTTTGGGTACGGAACCCTAAAAAAACACTTACTGTTGACAAAACCTGTAAAAAAAAATCTTATCTGACGATAGAACAATCATCCCAAATACAATCAAAACTAAGTTGGATAAATTCCAGAAACTCTAGCCATTTCATAACATTAATTTTGAATACTGCTGGATTATTCATTAAATTATTGGTCCATTGGCCTCGTGAGTCGACGCTCGGAATTCAGGTTCCCCTTTGGAATACTCGTACCCAGTGGTCCATTGGAATAATTACAGACCTGATGATAATCACTACATAGTATAAAGCAAAGTCGCTTTCCGCTTCCCGCGTCTGTATGTCTGTATGTATGTTTGCTTATATCTTTAAAACTACACAACGGATTTTGATGCGGTTTTTTTAATAGATAGAGTGATTCAGGAGGAAGGTTTATATGTATAATAACATGCTACCCGTGCGAAGCCGGGGCGGGTCGCTAGTTTTCTTATAAAGCCTTGCATAAAGTAGCCAAAAATATCACAAAGCCATAAGAATTACAATATCTCCTATATATACATTGCCCTGATGAAAATGACGGTCTAATTTGTTCCCAACTCGGTTTGTAAGATTGTTGGGAGTAAAATGATGTTTAAATTCTTCATCGTAAAAGTAAATTGAGGGTGGTTGAGGTTTCGTTAATTAATGAAGTAGCGGCGTCTTAACAAGAATACTAATTAGTTGAATTATGGTCCAAGCAATTAATGGTATCAGTATTACGGATGGACGTCATTCAGAAGCACATAATATACACCCGGGAATTACTACAGCCCGGGAATTACTACAGCCCGGCGTATTAAGGCTTTTGCTTCATACATACAGCCTCCACACCTTAATTAAAATTACGCCATATGCCGAACCGTATGTGATTAATTCCGCTTTAGAAATGACTAGGCACCTATTACGCAAACGTGTTTCATGTAAATATTAATCATGAATATTAGATACGCTGTCTCTCAATCATATACTCTACATATCCAATGCCACCGCTCACTAACTAAGAAATAAATGATGCAGACCAATCTATTTGAGGTGAACGTTGACAATAGAAATATTACGCTCTCCAAAATAAGATCAAGATTCTACAAATGTTATCTTCAAAAGCGTCCCCCAATTAATTTTCAATGGAGCGTTTGTGTACGGGAGATTGTCCATTAATTTTATCCGAAAGGTAAAATTTTACAGTCTGCAATCTCTTGAAGATTTAAGTTAAATTTGTTGGGAACTTGCTCCCACAGCGGCAGGTGTTAAAATATAGGATACTGCTCCGCTGTCTTCAATTTATCCATTTTACAGCTAGGGGTTTCAACTCACGTGCAACTGTTACAAACTGCCAGTAGGTATACGGTTGATATACTGTTAATGGTCTAAGGAATCTTAGGATCTGCAAATAAGATGCGTTATGAAAAACCTGTGGAAATTAAAAGACTATTGGATTTATAAAATCTACGTTTGAAGCAATTTTCCATAAGGAATTTTCCCCAAAACAGAGAGAAATTACCACAAACTTTTTTGTTACTTTGCGATCAAAACCGTAGCGTAATGAAAACAAAGAAAATATCACGCTAGCAAAAATAGAAGTCGCAATATTCAATAGCAATCGTTGTGGTATTAGGGGTCTTGCAGGTGTCTGGGTCAAATTGCCTCCCAATGTGCCCTCAACTGCTCTCGGAAACGAACCGAGGGAGCTCCGACAGTTTGCAGATATCGACAATAGTTCCTACCTAAGGCAGTATATTTGACTGGCTTTTTAAACCACTCGGCGGAAATGCTTTTTGTAAGCAGGTGTAACAATAAACGCTGTCTCAGCAAGCTATCTTTCCTCACGTTCTCGGCAAGTCGTAACAGCAAGGCACTTCCCTTTTATGAAATACCGGCTTTATGATTACTTATTGCCACGAATATGATCGCCATACAGAGCGTTTATGTATTTTTTTCTTGTTTTTCCAGTTTTTATCGTGTTATTACAATAAATTTATAGATTGTAGTTAGGCGTGTAATGTTCTGTTATAAATGCGTAGGTAATGCCATTTAAGGTTTTATTGTTCGTCGGCTTAATATTTTTAGAAGATATTTATTCGCATTTCATCCTTGTTTTAATTAGTGTAACTCACTAAAGATACTAGCTGTCTGCATCAGCTTCGCACAGGTTTACTATTGAAGATTATAGGATTTACTCGTACATTAGGATTTGAAAATTGCAATAATCCTAATCCTAATATCCTAATAATATTATAAATGTGAAAGTTTGTGAGTTTGTATGTATGTTTGTTCCTCAATCAAGCCTAAACGACAAAACGGATTAAATTGAAATTTGCTGTAGATGTAGATATCCTGCCCAAATAAATAATAGACTACTTTAAAATATGAAAAACATCCCCAAAATAATAAAAAAACGCGAAAAGGATGATTTCAGTATAGATGGCGTTGGTGTTGCACACAATCTGACATCACAGACTAAAAACATTTATTATTTTCTATTCGATTATTAAAATTTGACAGGACAACATCTGTCACGGGTCGGCTAGTGTAACATAAGGTAGGAAGGAATTCGTAAGGAACTTAAAATATAGCCAATGTTACTCGCTGATAATGTAGTTTTTATAGGTGGAATAATTTTCAAAATTGGTTCTATAGTTTTTTAGTTTATCCATTACAAACCAAAATAAAAATAGTAGTAGTAGTAGTAGTAGTAGTTTAGATTTAATTAAATTGTCAAGCCAACTAAAGTCCCTCAAATATATTGCGGGAATATTAACAAATGCACGTTCTATGTCCCAACTTGTCACAGTAAATGGGGCTTGAGTTTACACTATGTAACGGAGCTCGGTAGTCCGTCTGAGACCGGCTTAGTGCAGAGCGTGACTCGGCGACGCCTCTGATACACTCTAAGCCCCTCCAGCAGTCAAAGCACTTACAGAGGTGCTTCAAATATAAACCATACGTGCACAAATTGCTTAATCATACGTAATCTGTTTCCAGAAAATACATGTAGGTGCGTTCATATTAGCGCTATACGAGTGCACACGGAATTACCGTGATAGATATGAGAAATAGTGTAAGATTTTGTTAAATAAAAAAACCGGCCAAGTGCGAGTCGGACTTGCGCACGTAGGGTTCTATAAAAAACGGCAAAAAAATCACATTTGTTATATGGAAGGCCTACTTAATAATTAATTTTATTCTGTTTTTAGTATTTGTTGTTATAGCGTCAACAGAAATACGTAATCTGTGAAAATTTCAACTGTCTAGCTGTCACGGTTCATGAGATACAGCCCTGTGACAGACAGACGGATGTACAGACAGACAGACGGACAGCGAAGTCTTAGTAATATTGTCCCGTTTTTACCCTTTGGATAAGGAAACCTAAAAACCAGTATTTAAGCGGCGATAGGCTTGCATCTTGTCGGGTATAGAATGCTAGCTATTGTAAAATGTAGGCATGTGCCAAATGTATTGTTGGGACGTGCCTCTGGCTACTCTGTTTGGACGTCTTTAAAGATACATGGATAGGTATCTGAGAGGATATTTACTGTAAATGGAGATAACTTGTGATTTTATACAACAAAAGGACATAATATGCCCTACGCACGCATACGATCGATCAACTACGAGTATATTAGAGAGGTACTTTATATTATTTTATGTAAGTGACTCTTTTTGAGAATAAAATTATATGTGAAGATTTTCTATAAATCTTCCGTGAAATATGACTGTGATCAATGGATCGGCTTCTTAGTATTTCCGGTGAGAAGCAGAATCTGATTCAGTCAGTCGGCTAAATTCGTCGACCTTTCATGCGAAAAAGTTATGAAGAATAAGAATTATTTATTGTTGAACTGTGTAGATAAAATATCTTCTTATGAGTCGTTTCAACAGCGAACAATAGTATGTGGTATTTGGTACCTATAATCCTATCCTAATCCTTCTAATATTATAAATGCGAAAGTTTGTGAGTGTGTGTGTTTGTTACTCTTTCACGCAAAAACTACTGAACGGATTAAAATGAAACTTTACAGTTATATAGCAGTTATATCAGAAAAACACATAGGCTACTTTTTATCCAGGTACCATCCGTGCGAAACCGGGGTGAGCAGCTAGTATAATATTATAAATGCGAAAGTTTATGAGTTTGTATAATAATCATTTATTTCGTTAATTAAATAGATAGATAGATATTGGTGGACATTATCACACAGCGCCATCTAGCCCCAAACTAAGCATAGCTTGTACTATGGGAACCAGATAACTGATAGAATACTTATATACTTTTTTTTTTTTGTAAATACATACATATGATATAATAACACCCAGACACAGAACAAACATCTATGTTCATCACACAAATATTTGTCCTGGGTGGGGATCGAACCCACAACCTACAGCGCAGAAGGCAGAGCTACTACCAACTGAGCTGTGAGGCCAGTCAATTACATGAATAACACGTCACATATTTTGTTTTAAGTTCATCCACAACATAACACACATATATATATGTTTGTGCCTCAATCAGGTCTAAACGACAAAACGGACTAAGATGAAATTTGTTGTAGATGTAGATATAATGCCAGAATAAAACATAGACTACTTTAAAATACGAAAAACATCCCCAAAATGATAAAAACGCTTAAGAGATGATTTTGGTATAGATGGCGCTGGTGGGAAAAAAACTGATATTGGTGTTGACATCGGTCTTCATAGCAACGCGCGTTACTCTATGCGATTATTTAAATTTGGACAGGACAGCGTCTGTCGCGGGTCTGCTAGTTACTTATAAAAAGTAACTATTTTATATATTAAAAGCCATAAAAATAGGAACATACCTACATAAATTCATGCCTTTTTCCCAGAAGGGTTGTAGGTATTCAATCTTATCGCATTCTTCATGCATACACGTCGGTTTAGAGTACTCTTGACCTGGCCTTTTTCCAAAACGTTGCCGATTAGGTTAAAAAAAATACGACGAGGTCTTTCTCTTCCAACAGCTATAGATAGGTATTAATTATATAGTAGGTACAAATGCAATTTGTTAAACTCTTATCTACAACATAATGATGGGTACTGATATTAAAAAATAAATGGAATATGCAGTATCTTGCTTCCGCCCGCAGCTACGCTATCGAGGTACCGAAATTAAAAGTCCTAGGTTTCAATCCAGGTCATAATCTTTCGATATGACCATCAAAGTCAGTTCAACCGTTACGACGTGATTGATAAAACAAAACAAACATTCAAACTTTCGCATTTATAATATTAGTGTGGCACCGTAAACACGGCGAGGGTCAAACATTTCCGCTCTTCGCTTTTCCAATCTTAAAGTGAACTAAGATAATCTAACAAATTCTTGTTTGTATTTCCTCAAAGTTATGACATGAAGATGACAGGTTTTCGGTTTTATCTTAAAGCTACGAACAGCTATTATGTGCGTAGTTTTTGCGTAGTGCGCAGGGCATGTTCTCAAGACCGCACGCACACCAATAACTATTTATATGAATTGCTTTGAGACATTTTCACCCTACCTGTAACCCAGATCTTTATCGAGATATACAGGGGTCTCCGAGATATAAAAAAACGAATGTAAGACTGAATGTAGTGTGTGTGTTACACTAGTTACACGGATGTTGGTAATAAATATGAACGTAATAGGCGGCCTATTTGCTCAATGACAAACGCAAATTACCTAAGTGGTAATTTACATCGATGTGATAAATCAGTGTGAATCTCTGAGGCACCGGGACACGGTTAAACGAATCAATCATAATAAATAATGCTGTTTGCTGAAATGGCAATATTCATATACGGTGTTACCTGCTCGTAAATCGAGGGTTAATAGGGGAGCCCTTCCTATATGGAGAAATTTGCTTAGATTATGTTATTGTTGTATCCTGACAAAAGGACACGTTTCAATGAAAGCAAAAACATAAAGGAAAATTTTATAATCGGAGCTTTTTGTTGATCTTTGCAAGATTAAAGTTTAAATTAAGTTATATTTTCAACCGTCGAAAACAGGAGATTTTATTTAAATAGTATTTATGTAGGACTAATAGTTAATAAATGTAAAAATACTATAATTATCTTTCTTTGAATTTTCGATTGGTCGAAACATTTTTCATGGTTTTATTTTTTGTTTTTTAAATGTAATTATTTCGAAACAACTAAAACACGAGAGAATGAAGGATTAACACGAAATTTGTGTACAGGGAATTAAAGTTTCCGACGACGAGCAGATCGCCAATATAGAAAATCCCATGCTATTTTAAAATAAAACTTTTCTCGTTTTACGCTTCGCAAGCCAACGGTTTAGATACGAGTTCTTCTTCCTAAGTTTGGCTAACGAGTTGCAATTTGATTAGGTGGATTCGTGTTGGAGTACTAATTTAGTCTGGCCAATTTATCGAGGTATTTTTTAATTAAAAACACGTAGCACCCATATAGCAAACACGTTTAACGGTTTTTGCCGTATCAACATTTTTCTCGCGTGTCATCGCAATCCGCTCATTCGCTCTCCGCTGAGGCAAATGGAAAAAATAGAATGTAGTTGTGCGCGGTGCACATACAATGGAATAGTTAGGAGTGGGGTCCCTCGAGTCACGACAAATGCGGTAGACAGGTGCCGGGCGCCCCTGCGCGTGACTACACAACAATGACTTGGGGGAAATTATAGAATTGTATTGTCTCATCGTACCCTTGCAAAATGTACGGGGTAGAACGCGTGGCCCATTAGCACAGTTTTTGTAGTGTAAGAATAATTTCGTTTGTGGCTTTTGTTACAGCTCTTTCTACGGCATTCAATTTGCTTTTATACGCGTACCACTTAATTGCGTACTAAAGAGTTTTGCTATAATTTTGTTTTTGTTTATTGTGAAAAATATATAATTTTATAGTTTATAAACTATCAAAGCAAAAGAGTAAGTGTTAACTTACAAAATGTCATCCCCGAAACGAGTTATTTTCATCTTTATAGTGGTGATACTTGCGAACAAAACTTATTAACTAAGTGAATGTGAAACATTAAAAAAAAGAAGGATAAGTTCCCTAAAACTTTCCAGATATTGCCACGCCAACCGAAAATTACTTTGACGACAAGATCCGCTGACCTCAGACTATGTGCCTAGAGTTTGTAACTATTATTAAAATAGTTGCTCTGGATTTTGTTATTCGATCCAATAATACACCACCTGATTTGCGATTGGAATTTTGTTTTTTGCAGAATATTAAATTTTAGCTTAAACAGAATGTAATATCCCTATGAATTTTGCAACGGACGTGTGCTAAATATTTAATATGTACATAGTTACGAACACGGTTATGTTTCGTTAGTGTTTTTAAATGGCTCCATCAGGAGCGAGAGTTTTTGCAAAATTAGAGGCGAAACGCGCCTTTAAATACGAACTAAGGTCAAACGTGCCTCCACAATCTAAAGGATACTTAAATGATATTAGGGTCTAAATGTCGTGAGCATAGTAATATCGTCTTGCCCGGATGCGGTGTTGACCGTTCTTTTTTTTAGATTATCCTATTTTAATCTTATTTTATTTATTTGTTCTATTAATACCTATAAAATTTTAAGCGCCAAAATGAGTTGTTCCATTCGTCCATCACCATGCTGATTTTAAATTTAATATTTTAATTCACTTAGAAGATTACGACACAGAGTATCCTAGAGTAAGAGCTAGTGCTTAAATTATTAAATACGAGTATATGCTAGACAAACTCCTCAGGACACAGGGCAAACTTATATAACTTTACTAATAAGTTTTGTACCTACCTACTGTCAACATAATATTTTGTTGTAGTGTTTTTTGTGTATAAATAAATACAAAAATATAAAAGTATGACGTTCAGCCGTTTAAAAAACGTGTTTTAATTATTTCTTGTTTGAGTAAGGACTCTATTTCTAGAAAAAATAAAGCGTGAAATTTGACCCTTGTTTTTGGTATATCTGAAAAGGTTTTGTGTCTCCAGGCCGCAAGGTTCGCACGCTTTCACTAAGACAATTCTCACACACCGCACCTACCCGTGTACAGGGTGTATAAAGACCATTGTTCTTCAGACCATCTTCACCTCACTATCATTATATTATCATCGAAAAAAAAAACCGGCCAAGTGCAAGTCAGACTCGCGCACGAAGGGTTCCGTACATTGTCTATAAAAAGGGCAAAAAAATAAAGTTTGTTGTATGGGAGCCCCACTTAAATAGTTTTTTTATTGTGTTTTTAGTATTTGTTGTTCTATAACTGTCTAGCTATCACGATTATTGAGATACAGCCCTGTGACACACAGACGGACAGACGGACAGACGGACAGCGAAGTCTTAGAACCCTAAAAAACGAAAACAAAAGTGTTAAATAATTCAACTTAATAATTTGACCTTTTCCCGATATCCTGATGCTTGGAGATAATATTTTTTCACTTTGGGTTCATTAGCGGCCATTATTGCTTCCTTTGTTGTCTGTAATGTTGCCATTGTCATGGGATTTCCGAAACAATGTTTTTACTTTTGCACAGATACAAAAAAAGTCATTATTAGAATATCCTTTAGGAAGCAATTTGGGTTTTCACTTGGGGTGTTCTTAGAGGTATGTGTACTTGCGTCTTCAGTTCGAGAGCAGTCTTATTACACCCTGTGTTTTGTTGTAGTAGCAGCTAGGTACAATGTATGGTTATGTATATGTTAAGGCACATCGTTCTCCATTCGTTCCGCAGAGTTAGGCAATTCAACGCAGGGTTTATCTTAGGGTCTCACCTTGTTTATGTAAGACCGCGATTCATATTGCAAAACTTTACGATTAGGTTAATTTAAACCCTCAATAAAAAATAATGTCTGAAGACTGATAAGGACACCAAGGAATCGAACGAATAACAAGTCAATATTTTTTGTCTAGCCTAACAGATCTGTTGTTAGTAGCTTTGCCTTCTGCGTTGTAGGTTGTGGGTTCGATTCCCAGGATAAATATTTTCTGTGATACTTGTTAATAAGTGTGTATTTACAAAAAAGTATTTATGTATTTTCATTTATCTGGTCCCTCAGTTATCCCATTGGGCAAACTTTGCTTAGTTTGGGGCTAGATAGCGTTGTTAGTCAAGTCCAACAAAATAAAAAATAAAGGGTTTTGATCATTTAAAAATCTCCGATTACCCTCGACAATAAGCATGATGAGGATGTTGGTTCACTAATGTTTCACCGACAAACGTTACGCAAATCTTCATTTCAAAACCAACGATTCGTACACTATTAATTCCACAAATATATCATTCCGCAAATGTATAATTTCGCAACTCAACTAATGAATATTATGCGATATGAATTATTTATGATGTGATGAGTTATGAAATTAATAGTTTTGTAATAATACGTTTGCCAAGTGAATTATTTATGTAGTGATGTAGTTGCGGAAAGTTGAGATTTGAAACGAAAGGGTTCCGAAACGTTGGTTTTGTAATGAAGAGTTTTGAAACGTTTGTCGGTAAAATGAACGGGTACCGAGGATGTTGTAATGAAGAGTTTTGAAACGTTTGCCGGTAAAATGAACGGGTACCGAGGATGTTGTAATGAAGAGTTTTGAAACGTTTGTCGGTAAAATGAACGGGTACCGAGGATGTTATTAAAAATAATCGTAATACTTAAAACTGAAACTGTAGAAAATGCAATTGAGCAATGAAGCTGGGCATTCTAGTTTAATCGGCATTCAACTAGTTTATTTAATGTTAAAGATAGTTCTGTGTTTTAGTGTTGAATCATTAAAAAACACTAAGGAAATTTATATGGTGTGGTTATTTGATGATATGCATACAACGAAAGGAATAAATAAATTAAAAAACATTTGCTTAAAACGGTAAAGGAAAAAGATCATGAGAAAACCAGTTGGTATTCTTGTAAGCGACGATGGGATTGCATCCTGTCACGTATGGAACGCTAACTACTGACGTGCCTCTGACTCTCTTTAGACATCTTCAAAGATCCGAGCCTTCAAGCGCTCAGACATCAGAGAGGATGTCTACCGTACTTGGGGATTACAGTCGCGATCCTATTTTTTTAGGGTTCCGTACCCAAAGGGTAAAAACGGAACCCTATTACTAAGACTTCCCTGTCCGTCTGTCTGTCACGGGGCTGAATCTCGTGAACCGTGATAGCTAGACAGTTGAAATTTTCATAGATTATGTATTTCTATTACCGTTATAACAACAAATACTAAAAACAGAATAAGTAAAATAAATATTTAAGTGGGGCTCCCATACAACAAACGTGATTTTTTGCCGTTTTTTATAGATAATGGTATGGAACCCTTCGTGTGCGAGTCTGCGCGAGTCTGACTCGCACATGGCCGGTTATTTTTTTTAAGAAATAAATGAAAAATTTGAGTCGTCTTTTGGACGTTTTACCGTAGCTGCAACGGTTAAGATAGTAGTAGTTAAATTACTACCATACACCTGAATAAGTTAGGTAAGGTTAGTTTTGTATTTAGGTTAACGCCGCGTTCGTGTCTATACATGAACTGAAATTCGATTCCCACACTCGAAAAACATTTGTATGATGAACATAGATGTTTGTTCTGTGTTTGGGTGTTATCTACACTACTGTTTTATAGAGGTTAAATTTATAATTTATTTGTAGTGGATAAAGTAAAATTCTATTGGATCACCACCACCGTCGTATATCGTACACTTTATGTCCAGTCCATCCAAAGGTTGTCTGGAAGAGATCGCTCCCAGCGATAAGACCGCCCATTGTACTCCAATGTTGGTTTGTGTTGCTTTTTTTCATGTTATTGTTATGTGGTGTGCAATAAAGAGTTTTCTATCTATCTATCTATCTATCTATACATAGGTACCTAAGTATTCTATCAGTACCTACAGTTTGCATGTAAAATAAATAAATATTGGGGGACATTATCACACAGCGCCATCTAGCTCCAAACTAAGCAAAGCTTGTACTATGGGAACTAGATAACTGATAGAATATATACTCATTTTTTTGAAAATATATATATATGATACATACTAACACCCAGACACAGACAATAATAAAATGGTTAAAATGTTCTAGTCAAATAAGTGAAGGGGGTAGATTACTGAATGGATATCAATTCTGTTAAATGCAGTACATAAGCTAAAGTAAACATTTTCCAACGTTTTAAATATTTGAGGTACTTACATTTTTTTTATTTTACTTTTAGTTGGTTAAAACAGAGTGTAGAGGTAACACGTTAGCAGCTTTCTCGGATTTACATATATTGTACTGTTGAAAGTAGAGGTGGGTCGTACTCGTGTTTTCAAATACCAGGTCTCACAAATACCACTTTGGTGACCACTACAGGCGTTCAATTTTGAATGTATCTACTACAAGTATAAAAATACTTTTAAGTATAACAATGCTTCCAAGTAAAATAATACTTTCAAGTTTTAATAGATAAATAAATAAATATTGGTGGACATTTCACACAGCGCCATCACACGCTCCAAACTAAGTAAAGCTTGCACTATGGGAACCAAACCAGATAACTGATTGAATACCTAAATACGTTTTTTTTTTAAATATATACTTATTATACATGCAGACTCAGAACAAACATCTATGTTCATCACACAAAATTAAATGTTTATCCCGGGTGGGGATTGAACCCACAACCTACAGCACAGAAGGCAAAGCTACTACCAACTGTGAGCCAGTTTAAAAGTACTTTCAAGTAAAAAATACTTAAAAGTATAAAATACGCCTAAGACCCGTGACGTCATACCGTACGTACTTGTCTACGCCTAAACCTGGTCGAGTAAATACGCACCACCTCTAGTTGGAAGTTGCCATTCATTTGTTTGGTCTATAGGATTATTATCGCTGTTACTTGTGTATAGGGCTGCCATCCGTCCGGGTTTCCCCGGATTTGTCCTAGTTCAGAGGGCGTCCGGGGAGCGTCCGGGCGGGGTTTCATTTGTAGTCCGGGTTTAAAATTTGGCCACCCGCGACACAAGCATTGTGCCGGAATTGTGAAATCAACTTTTTGTGAAATATTAAGCTTTAAATTGCACCCCCCCCCTGTCCATGCCCGGGTTCTGGGCTCTAAAATCTGGGGTTTTCACGTGTCTTGTCCTGGTTGCCATATTTTAGAGATGGCAGCCCTACTTGTGTATCCACTTACGTCTTTTTGTTTCACCTGTACTCTTGCAAGTGCTATGCTTACTTAGCGTAAAGGGAACTTACACCCTCAAATGTATATCATACGTGACCTGGAAATTCCGAACACGTATTTGTTACTTTGTCATATTTTCTCTTGAAAGTTTTTATTTTGTTGTCTCTTGTTTTTACGCACTAAAGTTTTCGGTGGCGTGGTGGAGGTACCTGTTCCAGAAGAAGTGCGGGTTCGGTAGCGAGACAATTTTTTTCATGCCAGATGCCGTACCACAAGCTTAAAAGTAAATAAATAAATATTGGTAGACTTTATCACACAGCGCCATCTAGCCCTAAACTAACTATGGAAACCAGATAACCTGAAATAACATTTATTTTCTTTGTTCTATATACATTATACATACTTATTAAACACCGACCAAACAGCTCAGTTGTTTCGATTCTCATCTAGGACATATTTGAATAATTAATAAGTAACGGCGAACCTCGTACCGCCTATTAGGAGTACAGATAATCACATTTTGATGATATACCGACAGCATCGCCAAGTTTTCAAACCATCCAGGAACCCATTGAAATAAACATACGTAATTACAACCAAATCGGTCCAGCCGTAACGCTAAACACGTAACATTAAATAATATTCATGTACTAATAGTTCCTTTATAAAACTAAAGAAAAACAAGCCTCCTTTGATTGGTCAAAACATTTTCGTCCGTTTTCTCTTTAGTTTTTGAACTTAATTATATAATAGCATGACACATAGTGAAGTAATTATACTGAAGTTAGTAGAATATAACCGGTTACCTATATTATTAGCGTGACTTATTAGTGCTTATTCACGTTGACTCGCGGGCGCGGTGGCGGGCGCCGTCACGAAATATCAAACATATCGCTAGTTAGCTCGCTACTTAGACCGCACGTGCGTTTTGAACGTGAACACTTGGAAATCACGTCATATGTTTGATATTTCGTGACCGCGCCCGCCACCGCGCCCGCGAGTCAACGTGAATAAGCACTTAGATTGTAGCTAAAACTCAACCAAATTCAAATTGCGAATATTTTATTAAGGTGACAAAATAACTTTGTTCTCTCTCTCTCTTTGGATCTTCGTACACATGACTTGCTTTGTAAACATGATATAATACGAAAATTGTGGAAACTTTTCGGATCCAAACTTTGTGCTTGTTTTAAAACGTAACGAGATTTCCACGGCGACTGTGAAAATATGTCTCTATTTAGCTGCAAGTACTATAAAGTTATAATGTATTATCTCTAAAATTATTATTATAATTTATTATGAAGTCACAACACAGGCTCTTTTCGATTTGTACAAGCAGAAGAAATACTTATTACAAGCTTATTACAACAATGTTTGTTAAGGTGGAATCTTGGAAACTCCATTTTGATCAGTTATCCCCAACCGATTGAACTGAAATTTCACATACTTATGTAACTTCAGTGACAATGCAATAATATGTTAACAGCGAGCTGATCTGATGATAGAGTCCGTAGCTGTTCAACAGTCACTCACAATGGAACTCCTTAGTAAATACTCTGATTGAGTTAAAACTTTGCATTCTTGTCAAGTTCCAATGACAATGTTATATTAATATGTGACAGGTTTGAATGATTTTACAAAAGACAAAAGACAAAACAGAAAACTTATTTACTCTCGTCTTAAAAACACGAAGGACAATATCGTCGGATATCTTAGTAACTGGTAATGGCGGGAAAACTATCTATATCCGAAGCTAAAAACCAGCAACCAAATGGTAGTTTAATCCTAGCGACTCCAGATGGCGCCTAATGACTGCAGGATAATCGGGATCGCCTAAGAAAATAACCGCTTCTGTGCGGGATTACGACAATTCCGCAGGACTGCAGCAGCCAATTGTCTTACCGGTATTACTTTTTCAATGCTCTTTAACCGACGAATAAAAGAAGATGTTCTCAATTCGACTCGTATATTTTTTATGTACTCTTTTTACCGCGCATATCTCTTTATCTGGTAATCTGATTTCTATGGTTTTTTCAATTGTGTAAAGAATAGTCCTAAGTTAGTCCTATGTAAAATTTATTTTACATAGGACTAAGGACAATTAAGTTTTATGTCGGAACTAAATGTAGGAATTATAGTTCCGACATAAAACTTAAAAAAAAAACCGGCCAAGTGCGAGTCGGACTCGCACACGAAGGGTTCCGTACCATAATTTGTAAAAAAACGGCAAGAAAACACGTTTGTTGTATGGGAATATTTATTTTATTTTGTTTTTAGTATTTGTTGTTATAGCGGCAACATAAATACATAAATGTGAAAATTTTTACTGTCTAGCTAACACGGTTCATGAGATACAGCCCTGTAACAGGCAGACGGACAGCGAAGTCTTAGTAATAGGGTCCCGTTTTTTCCCTTTGGGTACGGAACCCTAAAAAACAAATATGACTTTTAAAAACTTATAAAATGTTGACTTTTCGATTGGTCGAAAAATTTTCGTCGGTTTTCTTTTTAGTTTTTCATCGAATTTATTATTTAAGTCGCGTGTCTTGCTATTTGAATTTCGACAACATTTTGAGGACTTGTTTGACGAACAAAAAGGGGGCGTGGTTTGGGAATTGTTGTTTGCTCCGGGGTGGATGGAAAACATGTTGTCACAACACAACAATGTTGTCGAAAGTCAGGTAGCAGGGGACACGGCCTAAGATAATAATCCCTTTCTGCGCGGTATTACGACGATTTCATGGGACTGCAGAGTCAATTGACTTACTTTTTTATTATTTTTAAGTCTTGATATTGCATTGCATTAGTCTGATCACTTAGTTACAGGTTACAGGTGGAACAGTAGCTGGTGGCATTAAATCCAATTATAAAACCCCAGGTTTTCGAACTGCAATTTCTTGTACCTACTAAGCTAAGCAGATCGACGAAGAATTTTATAGACAAAGATTGTGGGTTGTTCAAAAACTATCAAATATTGCGTTTGGCTAAATTTCAAGTAATTTCAACAACTCATTCAACGTAAACATTTATAAAAGAATATATAACTGGTTGTAAGCCCATCGCCGCTTATGAGAAAACTGGTTACTAATGGTTTCCTCGCGATGTTTTCCTTCAAGTGATAATGAGCATAATTTAAAATAAATAAAAAAATAAAAAATAAATTATCGAAGAGACAAATCCATTGATGCACGGCCGGGATTCGAATCCGCAACCTTAGAATTAAAAGGTATCTCCCATTCAGCCAAAGTTATTTTATTTGATCCAGTATATTCTTATAATAAACTGTAGTAGAAAGTCCGATGTATCTCATTCCAATTTAAAACAGGATCTTTTCGTTTCGTAAAAGCAGCGCTCTTTGTCTGTAATACATTTTAAATTTTAAAAGTGGCTGTATTTTTATGCTCAACGACTTATTAAGTTTTTAGTAAAATGAAAAAAAAAATATATTCATGGTTGTAATTTCCAAGCATGATAGACATCCTCTCAAACCTCCAGGCGCTCAGATCCTTAATGATGTCAAAGGGGTTAGTCAGAGGCACGTTCCCACTTATTTCAGCAGTTACTCGTACCATTGCATACTACGTGACAAGTTGCAAGCATATTAGAATGAAAAAAATGGAATGAAATAAGCTTATTAACACATCACAAAATTCAAGAACAAAAATAGGTTACGAAATGAAATATAGTAGTAGCTGCTAACACCAAACATACATAATGTTAGGACAAAAAAACTAAAATAAATAAATAGGATCTGATCTCTCAGATCTCCAGGCGCGTAGATCCTTTAAAGATCCTTTGAAAGGGGGGTAGCCAGAGGCACGCCCAATAATTATATTTGGCACTAGCAGTCCGCCCCGGCTCCGCACGGGAGTAACGTATTATAACGATTTTATGGGTATTTTTTTACCCAGGTTTCATTATCGAAGTTTTAATAGGGATCCCTATTTTTTTTCAAACAATAAATATGGCCTATGTTACTAAGAGATAATGTAGCATTCTAATAGTAAACGATTTTTTGAAATATATCCAGTAGTTTTTGTATTTATTCCATACAAATATACAAAACATCTTTCCTCATAATAATATTAGTACCTATAGATTATTACACTCATAATAACTTTTGAATGGTATGGAATTTGGGAATGGTATAATTAAAAAAGTAATTTACAGGTACTGATAATATGGCCTTGAAAATGAAGTGATTTTTTGGAAAAGGATTAATACGGCGTTACCATTGCATATTTTAACATGAAAAAGTAGTTATTGTGACATAACTGTAATAGTTGGACATAATTATGGTATTGCTGACTTATTTGTTAATATTGATGTAATCTTTAAAACTGCAGTTCATCACTTTGCTCTATTGTCAATAATTTCCGCAGCATACGCGATATAAAGTTTTTTTTGGATTTTTTATCACATTTGGGTTACATTATTGAAGTTTTCATACGGATCCCTAATAGTTAGACAAATGGTATTGTTGACTTATTTGTAGATATTGATGTCCTCTTTAAAACTGTAGTACATTACTTTGCTCTATTGTCAATAATTTCCGCAGCATACGCGATATAAAGATTTTCTTGGATTTTTTTATCACACGTTGGGTTACATTATCGAAGTTTTCATACGGATCCCTAATAGTTAGACATATGGTATTGTTGACTTATTTGTAGATATTGATGTCCTCTTTAAAACTGTAGTACATCACTTTGCTCTATTGTCAATAATTTTTGCAGCAAACGCGATATAAAGATTTTTTTGGGATTTTTTTTCACACTTTGGGTTACATTTTCGAAGTTTTCATACGGATCCCTAACGTTTTTGAAAATACTATATAGCCTATGTCCATCAGGGATAATGTAGGATTCTAATGGTAAAATAATTTTTTGAATCGGTTCAGTAGTTTCGGAGCCTATTCGATACAAACAAACAAACAAACAAACAAACAAACAAACAAACAATCAAATCTTTCCTCTTTATAATATTAGTATAGATGCCCACATTTTGTAGTAGTTAGCATTCCATACGTGACAGGTTGCAATCCTATCGCCGCTTATAAGAATACTAACTGATTTCCTCACGATGTTTTGAGCACGTGTTTTGATGCGCATATAATTTTTTCGAACAGAAAAATTCATTGATACACGCCGTGATTCAATTCGATATGATGATTCCTTCGAAATGAAAGGCATCCCACTCGGCCAACACGGCAACAAAAAACTAGTAATATAGATACAAAAGAACAATTCAATAAATTACTTTCTGTTGGGGAAAGCCTCCGGAAAACTGAATATTAATTTTACTGTTTTGTTCAATTTGTAACTTTCATAAGCGGTAACAAGGATTTAATCCGATGATCATTGTTATCCCGATCCCAACTAAAACCTCCTGTGTTATGGTTGTCGGGAAATAGGAGGACCGCAAACTTTCTAACCCGATACAAACGATGTGGCTGTGTTTGAGGTTTTATTGGATTTATGTAGGCCGCAAATATACCAATTTCATCACCAAAAAGTTTGAGAAATGTCATCTGAAAACACGCCCGCGTTTTTTAGGGTTTCGAGTCTACCAGAAACCCTTATAGTTTCGCCATGTCTGTCCGTCCGTCCGCAGCTTAACTCAGAGAGTTTAAGTGTGAAAAAATTCACGGTAGTCACTACATAGTATAAAGAAAAGTCGCTGTATGTATGTATGTTTGCTTATATCTTTAAAACTACACAACGGATTTTGATGCGGTTTTTTTAAATAGATAGAGTGATTCAGGAGGAAGGTTTATATGTATAATAACATGCTACCCGTGCGAAGCCGGGGCGGGTCGCTAGTAGTACATATAACGAATTTAAAAGGAAAAGGAAAAAGGAAAACTATGACGCTTTATAAGTTTACGAGTAATCATCGAACAACTAACTAAATTTATTTTCTAAGTTGCTCGACGATTACTCGTAAACTAGAAGTAAACTTTTTAGTACAAATATCGTTGATAATTTCTTAAATAATGTTGTTAGCTGTGTAAACTACAAAACCCTACATTGCACGTGACCCGACACGCGCTTAACCAGTTTTTTTAAATTTATATAAACTAACCAGTAACAAATAAAATTTTATGAATGGGTTTCACTGTATCATTATATTTTTTATCTACACTAATGTTGTAACATTCTACTTATGTTTCCAATACTTGACTTATAATTACTACTGTTATAGCGCAGACAACAAAACACTCAATTTAAGCAATTTCACATGATGGTATAATATCCACATCGATATCGTAAAATCTCATTATAACATCAATAAAACGCGACCAATTAACCTGGCGAGCCTTATGTCAAAATCCTCATACAAGTTGTATAAAATGTTGATATTAGGCTGGCTTTTGAAAACAGTTGGGTTATACGTGAAACTACTAAACTTACATACACAAAACTCTTTGGTAAGATCTTGTGCCAATTAAATAAAAAAAAAAACAGCGCGCGCTCGCTCCTGATTGGCCCTGCGCGCGCAGCTGCGCTCTTCTTATTGGTTAGATTTTAATGGCGGCAAGTTCACTGTGACAATACAATACACGTACGCGTGAATTTAATGTTTCGCAATGTGTTTTGTTTTTAAAATACAAATTAAAAGTTAAAAATGGATAGCGACGTTAGTGAAGATAAAGTAGTGTATGTAACTGCATATAACACGGGTATTAAAACACTCGTTACTATTATGAAACTCGCTTCGCTCGTTTCATAAACTCACACTCGTGTTTTAATACCCTTCCTTATATGACAGTTACATAAACTACTATTACGATACTGATGATGATGTTTATAATAATAATAATAAAATACTACTGAAGATATTTGCGACTTCGTTCACTTGATGTTATTTTCAAACAGACAACTCCCGCTGCGTCCTCTTAGAGTTAATTTGCGAGGATTCTTTTCTTAGTGCACCCTTTTAGAATAAAAGGAAGTTTCACGCTACAAGTTTCATGCTTTCAAGGTTTATTAGTTTATACTGTGCATTGATTGAGAGTCAGTCGGTCAGTAAGTAAAGAAAGAGTTTTATATAATTAGATATTTAAAAAATAATTTAATTACCTACGTATTTAGAAAGTAAAATTTTAGGAATTTTAAACTGGTGAGTGAACATAGCTTATTAAAAAAATCATAGTAAATCCATAAACAACATAATTTTACAGGGTCTATTAATAGGAATTATTTTTTTTTGGCACAGAATAAGTTATGATTCTATTATAACATTTTTTTTTTATTTTTAACTAGCGACCCGCCCCGGCTTCGCACGGGTAGCATGTTATTATACATATAAACCTTCCTCCTGAATCACTCTATCTATTAAAAAAAACCGCATCAAAATCCGTTGTGTAGTTTTAAAGATATAAGCAAACATACATACATACGCATAAAAACGCATACATACATACGCGAAAAGCAACTTTGCTTTATACTATGTAGTGACTTATTTTCAGTGTTCCACTACAAATTGAAAAGCGAACGATTATGAATTTTATAATATTCTGTGCTTTATTTACTTGTTGTCCCATTTTACTGCAAAATAAAATGAAATTGAAAGAATAAACGTTTTTTACATTGAAGTAAAAATAGAAAAAATAAGCAATGTTCATGCGCTGAACATTGTTTATTTTCTCGAATTTTCATGTTCAAAGGAGGAAATGAAAAAGAGAAGAGGAAAATATTGTAAATAACATATTTTTATTTCTGTTTGTGTATCTATATTTTTGATATAATTCATGAATAATAAAATTCCTAGTGGAAAGATTTTCGATCCGATTAACGTGAGTTCGAATACAGGTCATGCACTAATGGATTTTTCTGTTCGATTATGCTTTGACACGTGCTCAAAACCGTGAGAGCTCGCGGCAAGGTCTTCTTCGCACGTATTGACCATTTCGAGGCCGACTAAGCTGAGAGGATGATATTCATAGATAGATAGAAAACACTGTATTCCACACCACATAACAATAACATAAAAAAGAGTAACATAATCTATCTAATATTGGACTACAGTAGGCGGACTTCTCGCTGGGAGTGATCTCTTCCAGACAACCTTTGAATGTATTGGAAATATAGTGTACGATATACGACGGTGGTGCAGCCAAAAGCGTGTACATTTAATACGAAATAAACCTAAAATTATCATTAAAAATCAAATTAAATCATAAAAATACCTAATTCATGCTACTCAGAGGTATGCTACAGGTATGCTAAAGGTATTGGGCAAGCTTACTCCACCGTAAACTTAAGTTCGTCCTTACTTGTTGACACTCAAAGTTGTTTAATTTCCGTGAACACACAAATTGTTTGTTTCGGTTATCACTTTGTTAATTACATTTTATCATGCGATTAAGCTCATAAAATTCCCGTCACTTTTGAAATAGGTGCATTTGGAGTACACGAGTAATTTAATATGGAAATCCGGGTCGGTTACTGAAAATTCAACAACTCCATTAAAAAACGTGCGAGGGATATTCAATTAAGAGGATTTTTAAATTCGCCTTTCAAGTATTTTTTATGTCATTTTGAAATGGTTCGCGGCTAGGTACTAAGGCAATACAAAGGAACACGACTGTAATTTACGAGTACGATAGACATCCTTTCAAATTTCCATGCGTTCAGATCCTTGAAGATACCTAAATGGGGCGGTCACGCCCAAAGTTTACAATTACTGCAAAATAGGTATGTGCCACCTATTTTTGCAGTATTTAGCATTCCATACGTGACAGGTTCCAAACCCATCGCAGAATATTAACTGGTTTCCTCACGATATTATCCTTCAGCGTTTTAAGCACGTTTTAAGCGCATACATATTTTCGAATAGAGAGATTGATGGCCCGAATTTGAACCATGACCTCCGGATTTAAAGTCGGGGTACCTCCGCTCGGCCCACTCGGCTCAGTGAATATGTTCATTTCCAAATGTTCCAACTTACTAAATAATGTAGTACGAGCGAAATTAATTACAAACTTTCGGAACCACTTTATTAGCCAAGGAACTATTTGTGTATGGTAAGTAATAAACAGGAGGGCATAGCTGTGTTTTGTTTGAGCGGCAAAATGGCTAGGAAAATTCAGGCTTAATGAGTTTTACAGTTTGCATTGTTTTGCTTAATAGCAAAATGGCAACATTAATGTACAATTTCTCGTATGTACAGTCAGAGTATGAGCCCCCCGATTAGTCGAGTCTTGATCATGCATGTCAATGGTACAATTTAAATGATTGCGTACTATTTTGCTCTACACTTCTACACTTTTACTCCATCCTCGGTGGCGATAATGAGATCTTCTCGCGGGCACAGAGGACAAGAAGTTTAAGAAGGTGGGGTATCGTTTGGATAGGTGCTACGAAGTTCCATCTGGTTCTATTGGAATCCCGGTAGTCCCAACTGCATTTGTTCTCCCTACAGAGACCAACTTTAGTCCGGAGACGGTTAATACATTTCCAAGACAGGCGCAGCTTCACATAGCTCTTAAGATGTTTCAAAATGATTCTTTTGATTTTATTGAATTAATACCATTTGACTTTGTCTATGTGTTTGTCTATTTGAAACCGGTAAGGCGTGTTTACGATTATAGTAAAAACAATCTTAACATCTTTAAGTAGACAAAAGTCAGTTATTCTGGTCAGTTATAATAGAAAATTATTCTTACATGCCTAGGTAATGTAAATACGCAAGTTTGTAGGTAAGTGTTGGTATGAAGTAGCTTAAAGGGTCAAGTATTCAAGATATTTTTTATACCGAAAATGTATTTTTTTGTAATAAAATATTTGAATCGTAAAATGTAGATCGGATTTTCCGATTTTTTATCAAGGATCTTTTCTTGGTACTTTAGCGAAAATTAAAATTGTGCGTACTATAGACACCAACAAAAATTCTCGAAAATTTCATCCTAAAACAATAGTAGTCAAACGGTATTTATAAAAGACTAGCTACCCTCGTCACAACTTCGTTTTCGTGTACTTTCAATATGAATTTGCGGTCATTGATACTTCGCTGCACGATTTTCCAAACTAATGTTAACTCGTTTTAACTCGCTTTTATTTTAGGGGTAAACCCCTAAAACCCTTACTTAATATATTTATATACGAGTTCTTCAAAGAATATTTACCTCAAATTAAAAACGCTATGAAAATCTTCCACTCAAACTTTGAAACTCCATTGCACTCTTTTCAAGGGATTCATTTCAAATTTCTATTCCGTCTGTCAGTCAGTCCTGACTTTGATTTTTTATACGATTTATATTTCTTACCTTATATTTTTTCTTTTCAGGTAAGTCCATAACTAAGTGAAGAGCAAAAGCCGAGGTAAGTGAACTTTGCTTAAAATCTTTTTTATCGTTTAACAAAGCTTATGCTACGATGGATACATTTCAAAATATATAAATTACCTAGTGTTCTTTGGTACATCAGTTTTGTATTTCTGCAAGATAACATAAATAAATCCGACCTTGGATAAGCCTGGGGTGATTCGGATAGCTATCTGTGTAACCGCCACGGTAGACCACAGCTCGGGATCGTCTTATCGGATGTCGGGAGACAGCAAACGGGCTGTAGAGTTTGAAATTGCAAACTTTACACTGCTACGTGACCATAATTTTACATTTCCAAGTTAACAGCATTAACCGTTTCTTTCACAACGTTGACTGAAAAAAATATCACGAATTAGTATCGTCTAACATACTTACTTAGCGACATTTCAAACCTGTCAACCAACGTTTTACGACGTTGACAAATATTTAGCGTGGGTTTAACGTAAAACCCCAATTTCTCCGAATCTTAGTGGCAAAGATCGATCACTATACGGCTGCGTTCCGGCCGTCAGGGTCCGAATTACGCTTACTAGGCAGTAAAAATAAACGGCGCCAAACAGGGTCGGGTGATTTGGGCACGAGTAGGTGGCAGGACGAAACGTTAACAGGTCGATTATGCGATGCCATCTAGAGAAGTACTCCGGTCCGGGATCGCTCCGACCGGCGACGCCTGCCTAATGACGGGTTACGCATTTAAATGACCTGTTTCTGCACCAATCGGTATTAGAATATAATATTCACACGGAGATCTTGTTTCCTAAATATTGGTCCCAATTACGGAATATTATTGTATGTAATTACGAAATATTAAGACTAACTGAATTTAGACTTTTTCAAACTACTTTCGAAAGCCGAATAATATGAACGGAGTCAAATAGGTATTTAAAATTCATCCGGCCCGGCGATAATGATTGTTGTGACACAATCCAAACGTAATAAATAAAAGGTAATAACGCGATAAATACCCCCTTGAAATATTAATTCATATGAGCATGTACTGTTTTTATGCTGTGCTCAAAAAAATGTTTTTTAATTTCCCGGTGCAAAGACCTACATAAACAACATCTGCAAACACATCCTCATCATAAATTACCTACCTACTAGCCGCAAAGCAACCGTTTGCCTCTTCGCAATGTTTTATGTCGATCTTACTTATTGTTATTTCCAATTGTGGGTAAAGTGAACAAAGAAATGTATTACGCTACAGTTTACATTTAATTGTGAACGAAGTAAGTTTGAACTTTGATACTAGGTCAATTGTTTTTACTCTCGACTAAAAAGAGCCACGAGAGCTCACCCTTTTAAACCAGCTGAAAAATAAATAACTCTTGATTCTTTTCATTGATTGTTTTGGTCTTATGTTTTCTAAAATTAATTAACCTGTGCCCTTCTCGTGTCTCTGTGTTGTCTCTCACCGCTTTATGAGCTATTTGTTACCGTCAAGTTCGGATGTTTAATACGTCTTGTAAGTGGAACAGGCGGTTTGCCAAAATGTTAACAGAAAACAATACTTATTCTCGCTATGCGGTACAACTTTCAAGAGGGAAGTGCATTGGTTGTAAACTTTTCACTTTGCTCTACAACTCTTATAAATGGCGGTAAAATATTAATCGCGACAGCAAATGCTCTATGTAGAAAACTAGCTTCCGCCTGCGGCTTCGCTGCAATGGTACCGTACCCACCCATTACGGGTGTGATTGAACAACAAACATTCACATCACTACATAGTATAAAGCAAAGTCGCTTCCCGCGTCTGTATGTATGTATGTATGTATGTTTGCTTATATCTTTAAAACTACACAACGGATTTTGATGCGGTTTTTTTTAATAGATAGTGATTCAGGAGGAAGGTTTATATGTATAATAACATGCTACCCGTGCGAAGCCGGGGCGGGTCGCTAGTTTATAATAAGTAGCACAGCTTCCTTAAAACGCTGCAATGGATTACGAGTATATTTGGCAGGGATAAACTAAATTATGTGCTTTACTGAAACCTCGACACATAAACGCAATAAGCCGTAAATGATATAGTAATTTCGGAGATCCCGTCGGTTGCGTAACCGCGCGTTTCTGAAGAGTTTTGACCTTTTATCAACAGCCATAATAAACCTCAAGTTGTTGACTAATTTCCAAAGTACTCTTAGATCTTCTTCGGCAACTCATTATCCATGGAAAATGAATAACCGGCTGACTCGACGAACTCGGACCAACTGAAACTTTAAAGGTTTCGAAATACAATTTGCTATTGTTTTGAATTTCTTAACACCAGCGGCATACTTTGTTCCAAGTTGCTAAACTTATCGAATGATAATCCTAACTTATTTGTTCAAAAGATGTGCTTCTTTACCTACTATGATGCAAAAACGGAATTCACTTAGTCACAGTAAGTCAACGACTTTATTTATAACCTAACTAGAGTTAACTTTAAACCGTACCCATTGATGACTGAGTTCGACTGCTAGATATAAAAGAGTTATAAAATTCTACTTAAAAAACGTTGTCTTCGTAAGCATTGCAAATATAGCAGTATATTGTAGGCTTACATGTAATGCACTCCATTCCATTAGTTTAGTTTTAAAACCGTACCCTATTTAAAGGAAGAAATACTTTAAGCATTTGCATTATAATTTGGAGTGTACAAACCTGCGGCGAGCTTCCACTGGCTTCATTGTTTTCTATAATTTATATTGTGCTTCAGGAAATTAGCGTGCGCGAGCTCAGGTGGCGCCACCTTGCGTCATTACCGCGATTTCACTCCACAAATCTGCTGTTTGGACAGGTCATTTGAATTATGAAAGGTCATCGTAACAAGTTATAAGGGAATGTCTCTACCATCGACTACACAGCCCAAAAAGACACCGCATGCAAGGCGAACATTGACATCCAAAAGATCAGTCTTATACGGCCGATAAAAAATACCGCGCGTCAAACCTGCAGTAGTACCGACCACTTCCTTGACCCGTGCACATCTCGTCTGTTTATGCTAAAAAACCATTACCACAAGCTCAAGTTAGACTGGTTATTTTCCTTGTCGAAAGTCAATAGTGTTGTATCACTACTCAATAATTTATGATCGATAAACCTGTAAAGTAGTAACAACAACAGTTGAACCTAACTACTAAAACTACTTATTGCCAACTAGCTTCCGTCCGCGGCTTCGCTCGCGTTGTACCTACATGGATATGAAGTAACCTATTTGCTATTCGCATTTATCATATTATCGTTTTAGAATTAGTAGATAAAATAAATCCGTTCAGCCGTTCTCGAGTTTTAGCGAGACTAACGAACAGCAATTGATATTTATACATTCACCATTTTAAACACGTGTTTAAAATGGAGAAGGAAAACATCGCATCGTGAGGAAACCAGTACCTAGTAAGTATTTTTATAAGCGGCGATGGGCTTGCAACCTGTCACGTATGGACTGCTAACTACTGCAAAACGTGGGTATGTGCCAAATATAATATTTGGACGTGCCTCTGACGACTGCTATCGACAACTCATGTCAACACTTCCCATCCCTAGTGAATCACGTCATTTTGAAATTAGAATGCTTTTTCCGGTTCCCCCCGTACCTCATACCTCACTGACTTGACAGAGTTGTTTGTTTGAAGAAATGAAGCCATTAGGCGTCTATTAGGCTATGTAGTCGATGGTCTCTACCATTCATTTAGCAAGTACCGAAGTCAAATGTCAATCACTTATACCTAGATGGTTTAGGCGACGCACGCGATAGAACGTATCGATCCAGTATAAGCGTTGAGTCCGGCAGTCGAAAAACAAAAGGCTGATGAGGTACACTTTCTATATATTTTAATTTGGTGCACAAACAAAGTTGAGCTCCGATTTCACGTTTACTTTGCTCTCGAAATGAGTTTTATTCGTTCGTGGGAATGGCTGAAGTTTGCATGAAATCATCCTCTGCTATGAACAATGTTTTAATTAATTAGTCTCTCTTGCTTTACAAACTTTATGTTAATTATTTGTTATCAATTAACAGTGAATGTAAACTAGTAGTTAAATAGGTTAACACGAGAAAGAAAAACGTTTTATTTTCTAAAAAATATTCTTTTGAGCTTCATTTTTATTGTAAAGTGGATTAACCGCCTACACACTTATGAAAATATTATCGTGAACAGAATATTAAGATCAAGTTTACCATTATCTATCAAAATAGTAGGTAGTTCTGACCGTAACGTAGTACTTTTAATTTTGTCTATGGTCAAGATAATATGAACTTTCATAAAGTGTGTTAAATATTTACTATACAGTTTGCGCATTTTCCTGTGCCTTAAACCCGTCGGTAGCAATTTTCTTTTTTTGCGGAAACGCTGACGGCCTCCAAGCCAGGCGACTATTTATAACGACTTTAAACCGCAATTCGGAAATGAGTTTTAGTACACGTCTATCTGACTCGTCGACTATATTATATGGCTATTAATTCTGACGAGTCTCCGGAGATGGGTGGAGACCGCGAGTTAAATGAAAGATAATAAATGTCACTCTGAAGAAAATGATGCGGGAGGCACGTACATTTTCCAATTAATAAATCGTACGGTTCCTGTTTGGAGGGCGTCTCTAAAGCTGGGATAAATTTAAAGTGGCGTTCAAAGAGTACCTACCGGCAACAAATCACGTTTTGGATTCCAATCGGATTTTTCTATCGAATTCCCCGTTCCTTTCCAACGAGCCAGTGAGCAACAGAGTTAGTCTTCCTATCTACGCGCTACCACAGAAATTTATTGTGCATTCTTTCACAATTATTAGTTTCTGTGATCTCTTTTCTTTTGGTTTTAAATGCCATTTTATTACACTTTTCTTTTTGTGATACTGGCAAAATTACACATCTGTTAATTAGATAGGAAAATCAATATTCTAGGTAGATAACGGTCTAACGGTGGCCAACTACGGGCTACTAAGGTAGTGGCGAAAGGTGCAGAGCCTGAATCGGAAGCAAAGGTTTAACGGAGGCGGAAATGGAAAAATAAATAAAAATAGGGTAAATTAACCATTTAGTAAAGAAAAATTGTTTGGGAAACTGAAAAAGTTTTATTGCACACTTCATTACTATAACATAACAAAACTAAAAACATACTATCTGATATTTTAGTACAATGGGCGGTCTTATCTCTTTAAATACCTTTAGGTACTACTCAGAAGTATTTGAAAAGTTACTAAGCAATAACTAAGAGTTGCGGCGACAAATAATTGCAAACGATGAAAGAAAAAACTTGAATTTTCCATATGATGAGGTCGTTATTACTATGTCATCTGTGCTATTCGGTAAGAGTCGCGTACAAGGTCAAGGTATACGCCTCCTAACACCCCAATTACACGCAATTATAAAACGTAAATAAAACCAAGTTGAAAATTTGCAGAGTCGCAGGTACGATTTCATGCGGAAGGTCCGCATTTGCGGAGGCGAAGGCGGGGTTCCGTTACAAATCTAATAATAATAAATAAAAAAACATATAAGCCGCTTTATATTCTACCTTCTTTACCTTAGCACTCGTACCTACGTTATGTTTTGACGATGTTGACCCATGTCAAAACGCAAAACAAATTGTGTGACCTGTTGAAAGACGTCACTTTAAAAGTGTAGGAGCCGTAGAAGAAATTGGATCCTAGGAACATTGAAGACTTCTCCACAAGATTTATGTGTATTTTGTAGGTTCCCTGTTAACAAAGTTTAAAATATATTGAGTCGACCTACTTGTATAAACGTAAGGCTTTTCTACATCTTTTCTAAATTATTTATACAGCATCTGGTAGAATATTCTATTCACTTACAAGACGCTAGTACCTGGACATGTTTTTAGATAAAGTAGGCTTGGGCCAGCACCTAAACCATCCCCTCAGCTTCGTCGACCCCTCATCCACGGGAAAGACATGATTAATACGTAAAAAGCTAATTATGCTCCGGGTTTCCTCACGATTTTTTCTTTTATCGTTTTAAGCACGCGCACATAATTTGTTCGAACGGAATAATAGATTGGTGCGCCCGACCGGTATTCAAACTCTCGGTAATCGGATCGAAAGCCGAGAACTTCTCACTAGACCATCACAGATCTTAGACGTTGTAAAATAATAGCATATGTACCTTATTGATTTTACAAGAGTTGGTCAGATTAAACGACTCTGTCAGTATTGGCCCCAGAACGAAGTGCTGACACGGCTTGTTCACGACGTAGTTAAACAATTGTTTCGTGCTGTTACTATTTTTGTTTGCTAAAACAATTTTCGCCTGAAACAATAGCATATAATTAGCAAAAATATTATCAGAAATAAAAGCAATCAAAATAGTACTATTATAAAAAAAATGTGAATAATTACCGCCGTCACCGGACAATCCTTCGGCATGTCAAACCGAAAAATTAGATTTGTTGGATCTTGAGTATTCTCTAGTTCAAATTTTCCACAACCCTCAGCTTTAGGCCCTTTGCACATTTCGATCTGCTGCCAATCAAATTTGTATGGACCCTGGAAAGATATGACAAAGAAATATGCCATTCAATTATATTCTAGTATATTCTTATTTCGGTAAGTATAAATACCAGCATTCGCAGGGCCTTTTAATGACGCGACGGCCTTGCCCGGGAAGATATTTCAGCCTAATTGATCTAATAACTTGAGTTATTATATTCCAAAGACAGATGAAGGAAAGAAAGCTGGCCGGAAGAACCCATTTTCCATTTTCACTTGACGGACTTTGTGTGATGGGCACTTTAGGGAAAATTGAAATTATGAAAAAAGGCCAATTTTTTATTACACTTAACTTCTTACTTACGTAGTTATTGACATCTGACTGATTATGCACTAACTTAAACAATAAAAAAAGGTGGATAATTGCAAAAGCGATTTCCATCGTCGAATGACCGCGCTGCTTCAGGCCGAGCTAAATTATATAAATGAAACAAGTTTCAAGAAATATTTAGATTCCATTCATTTTCAAATGATAAAATGGCGCCATTAAAAAACTAATTTCCGGCTGCTGTGTATAACTGCCCAACCACTTTCAAGGGAAAAATAGATTAACGATTAAGTCTAATGGTGCGGTAAATTACAACGAATTTAAATCATTATTATTACGATTTAGAAGATTATGTTTATCATGAAGTAGAGATCCTAATAATATTATAAATTCGAAAGTTTGTGAGGATGTTTGTTTAACGCATAAACAACCAAACGCATTTATATGAAACTTGGAATATACATTGCCTATGCTTTAGAATAGCAAATAGGCTACAATCCAGGTACTACGCGAGCAAAGCCACGGGCGGAAGCTAGTTGCACATAATACTAATGAAAAACTAATAGCATAGATAAGTTTAATATGTGTATGGACATAAACTGCATAGGTCAGGTACAAAAACTTTAATTCATGAATCTCACGACTATAATTTAAACTGGTATTTTTGGTCCTTTCGCGTACCCTTACCGTTGTACGTAGAATAGACGTTTAATCGCAAAGGTCGTTCGAATAAATGGGTCCCGGCAATCATTAGTGCATTTATTTCAGGCGCGTTGCTGAGGGCTGGTAGTTTCTTGTAGGTAGCTAATGCGTTTTCCAATTACTCTGTCCCCTTCCTGACAGTGATGCTTTTTATAAATGAAACAAGTAATTATTTTTTTCATATAAAATACTCGCAAAACAAAAATAAAACAGTACGTTAGGTTAGATAACTATAACAGACTGAGAGACAGAAAAAGTATCAAACAGTGTTAGGGTGAAGACAAGTCCGTGCATATCAATGCGCGCGTGAGTCAAAATGGGTTCCATATTAGCTCGTCCACTACACAAGTGTAAAAACGTTGTTTTCATGATGATACCATATCAGAAGGCCTCACGATCGCAGATAACTACATACATTTTTTATATCTGGTAACATTTTTGATGAGAACCCTTTGGATTTAATTGCGTCACGTCTCGCGTCGTGCCATTCAAATGCAAATCAATACGTAACAAAATCCACAATGTCTTGTGTATTGATTTTCGTAAGGCAGTGCTCAAGTAAAGAAAGAAGGAAAGGGAAGTCTACCCTGTGGCGTTGTTCACGGCAAATAAGCATTCTTCGAAAATGGTTTGAACGTAGCAATGGCAAAAAGAATAAGGCAAAAACCAACTTGGCAATAGACATGATCGTTTAGTATTTAATAGACCTGCCTGCGCAATCGCTTAAACAAAAAGAATTATCCAAATTAGCTAAACCGTTACAGCGCGATTTAACCAAAAACATAAAAAAACCCCATAAACTTTCTAATTTATGATATTAATAGTAGGATACATTTTTAAACTTTAAGCCGTTTTTACAATACGCCGTCGCCACACGTTGCCCGACACTTAGCCTGCGTCTTAGCTTAGCGTTGTTCTTAGCTTTGCGTCCATAGTGTAGTGATGGCGCGTTTCATACTTCACGCCCGTCGATGCAACCGCGCTAGGCTCGCAGTGTGGACGCACACGTAGAATTCGTATCATGCGACTGTTGAGGGACATGTAGATAACGTCTGTGAACCCATAGATGTCGACGGCGCCCAACACGTTTTCCACGTATTCTACTTATTCCTTTAGTGCAATTGCGGATTTAGACTATTGGAGTAGCTACAGTTTCGTGAGGTCCTTTAGTACTCAAGTTGTTGGTCTGCTTCGGTTCTTTGGTTAGACAATACATAGACGTGGATGAGTGCACTCCATCTAAAGGCTGTGTCTTCCCCGCAAGCCCTCGACCTCGGCTTATGCGGCGACTGGGCTTACTCTAAATTGCAATTAAACAAAGTTGCGCTTTCACCAGCCCGGCAATACGAACTGTTTGTTATTTTATATAGAAATACGGCTTATTCTACAAATGCTATACATATAAATTCTACTATATAAGGTGTGTACTACTACCGAAACTAAAACTTGATGTTCGGACCATGTATCTTGGCCAATTATCAGCGGATAAAACGAAAACAAATGCGGTAGATTTGGGTACTTTATAATATTTAGTTTTTCCAAAATCCCGATGCCTGAATGAAAATAATAATGTAACACTTTCAATTTTATTCATTAGCGGCTATTATTGCCTCTTATATCGCCTGTAGCATAGCATTTTGATAGTATTTCTGAACAAATAATTTGTTGTTTTTTCGCATCGATTCACAAACATATGATGTCATATGATGAAGCAATTTGGTTTTCTCTAGTGGCATTGTTAGGGGTAGATGTACTTTTGTATCTTTAGTTCTCGGAAGTAGCCTAAATACACCTGATAATTATACTATGTGATATGCTATGCATTTAAATATATTAACAACCGTTATAGTTTTAATTCTATGTTTGCTATTGTTGAGCTCTCCGTGGATTTAAAACGAAAGAATGGCTTTGATATTTTCACAAATCTATAAACGTATAAAGTTGAGCCGGCTGCAGATGAGATATTACATTTTCATGCACAATTCGGGCGCTCAATCTTTTGAATGGCATTCGGTATAAAAGTGTCATAACTTATATTATACTGGCTTTCGCCAGCGGCTTTTGTCGCGTAGTACCTTAATAAAAGTAGCATATTTGCTATTCCAGAGAATAAGCTATGTAAAAAACCGGACAAGTGCGAGTCGGACACGCGCACGAAGGGTTCCGTAACATTATCTATAAGAAAACGCAAAAAAATTACGTTTGTTGTATGAGAGACTTAAATATTTATTTTATTTTGTTTTTAGTATTTGTTGTTATAGCGTCAACAGACATTCATAATCTGTGAAAATTTCAACTGTCTAGCTATCACGATTCATGAGATACGGCCCTGTGACGGACAGCGAAGTCTTAGTAATAGGGTCCCGTTTTTACCCTTTGGGTACGGAACCCTAAAAAATTAACGGTAACACACTCCGTATTTAAGTTTCTTCTTGGCTTTGAAAATCTGATTAAATGATACCACGCTCAATTTTTAATTTATAGGGTCTTTTTTTGACCTAAATCTTTTATAGGCAGATATACAGCATTGTTAAGGGCCCTGTATGTCGACGATTGCTCTTTTTCGAAACGAAAAAAGAAATACTTCTGAACAAGCCACATCTCCTATTTTTACCTTACGAGTAATAGCGAGTTACGTGAAATGTAGCTTTGAAGAAACCAACGTCGCCCTCTCTTAATTTCCGTAAAATTTTTAGGAAAAGCCAAAACACGTGTCGCCACCTCTTTTATTCTCCATGAAAATTTGGAGAAAAGCCGGAACACGTGTCTGCTTATTGTAAATGGGGAATTTACGCACAAAGTTTTAATTATGTAGTTAAGTAGTAATGGTTCCCAAAATACACAGCATTTTTTGTTTTAAACAAAACCCATTTTGGATCCTTAGGGGGAGAATTTGTCCGGTTGCCCGAGTGAGAGGTACCTTGACTTTCAATCCGACGGTGAAGGAAAACATCATAAAGAAACATTTAGTATACTTATTCAAATTCAAATTCAAAAATCATTTATTTCAATAAAATCACAAGGATCACTTTGAAACGTCTTAGGAACTAGGTGAAGCTACGCCGATTCCACAACAAGAAGATATTACAAGATATTACAAGCGGCAATAGGTTTGTAAATTTGCAAATGTAAAAGGTGGGCATGTGCCAAAATGCATCGAGTGGATATGGCAAACAGCTTACCCTTTTAGACATTAATAAAAGCTTTTATTTAGCTTGTAATGTTTGTATGTAACTATGTAACTATGTTTGTTAAGGTGGAATCTTACAACTCAATTTTGAAGCAGTTATCACCAACCGATTAAGCTGAAATTTTACATACTTATGTAACTTCGGTGACAATGCAATAATATGGTGACAGCAAGCTGATCTGATGATGGAGTCAGGAGCTGTTCAACGGAACTCCTCAGTAAATGGTCTGATTGAAATAAAACTTTGCATACCTATCAATCTCCAATGACAATATAAAATTATGGTATTAGCGAGCTGGTCTGATGATGAAGCTCTAATGTAGCCATTGGAACTCCTTAACTATACAACATAACCACGTCGTGTTTGGACTCGTTGGATTTGTCTTGACGCGAACTATAGCCCTAGAATATATAAAAGCTTGATTTTAAAAATATATTAAAAAAATAAACTTACTTTCAACTATCTGATTGCCTAAATATCTAAAAGGATGATGCAATTTGAGCACCTACGTATATTTTATGACTTAAATACTTTTTATGTATGTAAGTTTATGTATTTTTTGTTTTGGTATTTAATACTAGTGTATTATGTTCTCATACAAAGCACTACCATTTCTTTTCCAAATTACACAAATGTTCGCTGGAAGAAAATGAAAATGCTAACTAGTATTAATTTCGCCTACGTACATGTTTTTGTCTTGTCTAATAAAGAATAAATAAATAAATACTGCTGGACATTTCACACAGCGCCATCTAGCCCCAAACTAAGCTAAGCTTATATTTTGCTATCCAGATTACTAATAGAATATTCAATTATACTTTTTTTTTCTAAATACTTACCATGATGACAGAACCGACATTTATGTATTGTGTTTTTCACACAAATAATTGTCCTGGGTGGGGATCGTACCTACAACCTATAGCAGAAGGCAGGGTTTCTACCAACTGAGCTGTGAGGTCTGTCTGAAAATGTTTTATCTGTCTATTCTTATATAGGTAGGTATTATGCGAGAATTTGATAAGGTTAAGTGCCTACTACACCCACGAAGGTAATTTAGTCGAATAAATTCAGTATCCTGCGTGTGGTAGGTACATCTGGTATCTGCGGGAAGTTTAATAACGTGTTTGATAAAGCTGTGTCCGGGTCGGATGGATGCGAGGTAGAGGTGGGTCGTACTCGTGTTTTCAAGTACCAGGTCTTATAAATACCAGCTTGATAAACCAGGTTTTATATACCTTCCAAGTACGAATATACTAGCAAGTGCACAAATAATATAAAGTATAAACATACTCTCAAGTATCTACAAAAATACTCTATAGTATTAAATACGCGTCAGAACAGTGACGTCATACCTGGTACGTATTTTTTTACGCCTATGCTAGGTTTACAAAATGTAACACCCCCCCCTTCTAAAACTACCTATCCTAACTAAACTATCCTATCCTAAAGAAATATCCTAAACACTACTATTCTAGACACTAAATACTACAACTGCTACACACCCGACTTCGTCCTACTACTAAAATTTTTGAATTAAATATAATTATATTAATTTAATGTAACTTATATTATGAGAAACTAACCCTTAACTAGAACTAATCCTAATAGTTGTTATGATCTGATTTAACTATTTAAATTGGCCAAGTGATCGTCTAGTTTTTATTGATTAGGACCGTACATTGTGATAAGGTAATAACTCTGATTCTTTTAAGATATTATGATTAAACTGTCTGCCTACTTATCTACTACAATATTCTATAACAATTTAGTATACAATTGAGGAAAGTCTAGAAGATATGCTGATATTGAGAATAAGAAGTAACGAAGAATAATATTTATATATAATAAATTTGTTAGGCTTGTCAGTAATCTAAAATGTGATATACTCGGCTTAGATCAGTTCACCTCCCCGAACAGACAGTACGGCTCGTCAGCTCTGAACTGGGCACCGTTCCTCCGAGAGATAGACTTAGACACACCATCGGTGGTCGCTATCTAATATGGGGGGGAATGATATTAACTGTTGGTGTCATAGGTTCAGTCGGTCAATTCTGTCAAACAAAGGACAAGAGGACATAATCTTTTAGCAACCTGAGTCAGTGTGTCTGTGTTAGTCAAGCCTTCAAATAAATGGTTACTTTCGGATGCTAAAGAATCGATTTAATCGGTTCTAAAACATCCTATTTAGGTCTGATAAATACTTGTACATAATATAAATCATAATAAATAGAACCTTCTAGTCCATTATGAAGTAAATGTCTAATAAACAACTCTCCGTTGTTAAAATTATAATTGATATAATTTGTGATCCAGTTAATCACCACAAGTTAAGATAAGTTAAGATTCACATTGCTCGAATCATATAACTTAAACTCCAATTGTCGGGTCCACAATGATCGGACTATCTGAAGATTGTTTAGTCCATATTTTTCGGACTTAATGAAGATTGTTGGTCAAGTCCACATTGTTCGGACAATATGATGCATGTTTGGTCCACATTGATCGGACTTCTCGTTTCCATTCTCACGTTGAAACAGAATCTCAAATTATCTCTCTCCAAAACAAAAGACAAATATACGCGATGATTAGACACTTCCTTCACAACAAGTCAAGTTTATGCAGTTGAATAAAATATAAAATATATAAAATAGCAAAGAACTTCAATCTATTATAAATAGAGATCCAATTGAGATCTATTTCGTAAATTGTTTTGAAGTAATAAAATGTCTCCTGTCCCTCTCCAACATCAGTATTGTGTACCTAAACTGCAAAACGGCCATTAAAATAAACCGTGATACACTTGGAAAGTTGAGAGAAGCTTTAAAACAAATCAAATCAAAATCACATATTACTATAGATATCAAGTTATAAAAACAACAAAAACAAATCAGCAAATTCTTCCACTTACCGAAAATAATCTCTCGATGCAATATTTCTATAATTTCTCAAACAAACACCTAGATTACACTCCACTCCTAGACGCGAGACTCCTTGGAATCCGCGTAATTGAAACACTGATTGTGCACTTTGGGCTCTCCCTACATCAATCAGATCTAACCAGAATCACAATTTAGTTGGCACCGTTAGGTATCAATTGTGTTTCCCTTGCTCTCACACGACCTCTCCTAGCGAAAGCTTAGAGCCCAATCCCCTTGTCCCAGTCTGAATTTTTTTCGTTTTAATTCCCTACGTCCGCTTATCTTAACCTCCCACTAAATCTCTTCTAACCAATAAGTGCTCAGCTCCAACGCTTACTAGAGACGTCACCAATACACTCGCATCAGATATACTCGTATCGAATATATTTAAATAATAGTTAGTGACTAATATTGAGTAATAACTGTGCGACCTGTGTTCTTGATTTCCGCCATCTCTCACTTTTAATGGAGAATACGACTTTGTCATATTATGTACTATGCCTCATCTCGCTACCTGCGGTGCGATGCGACGATATCCACAATAATTTGACTATTACCCAGTAATAGGTATAATAACATAATACTTATAAAGCGTTATATTCGATACCAGGCATACGATAACTTATCGTAAATGTTACATTTCCAGTTTCATTTTTTGTTTATATTTGAATGAATGAAACACTTTTGTAATATTGCCATATTCGAGTGAGTGCTTGGAATAATTAATTTCTGATTTCCATTCTCGATCGATGAACTATTCTTATGTCATTGTTAATACTGACAGGTGACAAGAGACATAATTGAGTTAACTTATATAATATGTCAATAAGTCTCTCTCTAGTCGATTAAGATAATATAACCTAATGATTAATAATTTAAATTTAAATCAATTCTTCGACAATATCTATTTTTGCGAAATTGAACGATGGTCTGACTCGTTACAGCCAACCCCCAAAATTTACGCAGATAGAATATCGTAGTTAATTTTCAATAGGTAGAAAGTAGTTCTTCGCAAAAATAAATTATAATACATAAAGATATTTATAGAATATAATTCTCCATAAATACATGTATACATATATATAATTATAAAATATAATATGTAAATAAGAATATATTTATATATATAATATCTTATTATCTAGAATAAAACAACACGGTCATAATGTAACCATAACATAAAACATACCATTATAATTACATTATAGTAGTAGTTTACCTCCTAATAAAATTTTGTTGTGTAAGTAATTTTAATTTATAAAATCTTCTAATTTGATTATATTTGGTTTCGATAACTATTGTGTGTGTGTGTGTAAGTGAGTGTACCTATTGTAAGTGTTTTTAGACCGAGATGTCATTAATTATAATTTTGTACCGGTGACTAAGTTTTTGATGAACCAATCAATAAACAGATATCCAACTAGCCAGTCCGATCAACATCACATGAGACAACTTGGTTGTGAGGCAAGTCAATTCTGTAATACTCTGTAGCACAAACAGCTTTGGATATCAATCTTCCATTTCCTCAGGAGTAATCTACAAAGGTCTATAGATGAGGATCTTTCCCAAGGGTTAGACACATAGCTCTCCATGCTTGGAACATCCCACAAAGCACCAATCTCAAAACCACAAGTTAATAACACTCGGAGTATGTATAGTGTGCTTTAGGTCGAACCTATCTGTATAGTAAGAACTTTCATGAAATCAGCGATCGCTGATGAAATATGTATCCTAACACCAATTCTCCTTCATAATAGTTCTTTGTAAGTGTATCGTTTATCGAAAACCAACTAAAATCAAACCGTCTCAATTTAGAATATTTGTTGAATCATCTGGCCCAATATTCCATTAAACTCTATCGCATATATTTCACTACCTCCAATCTAGCATTCATCTCCCTTACACTTCAAAATTTAAATTCATTCTTCACTCACAGAACATTATTCACACCCCCTCCCCACAATCATTGTTGTTTACGCCACCAGACAATTCACCAACTATATGTAAACTTGAGAGCACGAAGATTTCATGTATAAAAAAGATTTATTTAATTGACATTACACTCAATTGAGTTTCTTTTGTATGATTTTGTTACCTTCTAAAACCATTACCTTTACCAAAATCTTTTCCAAGATCTTTACCTTCATCAAGAGTACCTTAGTTCGGTTCAAGAAGGAATACTTTTCCAGTATAGTTACCGAACATGTCAGATTACCATATGTAAATAAAAAGCATTTTATGAAATTAATAAATTTATTATTTAGATAGGGATAAAGAAAACTTCATACCCAGTCAAATATTTTATTTCCAATAAGAACGTTTCATTATTGTCAAAGAAACAAGAAGCAAGCGATGATCAAACATTGCTTTGTGAAGTCAAGCTCTTCAAGCATGAGTAGTTACTCAAAGTAAAATTTTGCGCCACTATGTATGAATAATCATAATATCTGTATTTTAATTTTCAAATCCAATATTATTTTACACTCTGTAAATACTAGACATCCTGTAAATAAATAATTATGTTAATATGATGTAAAGCAATATAAGTAAGTTACAATAACCAACCATCATTATGAATTAGTTATGTAATTGAAATTATTTTAATGAAGAATACTTATATATATTTCTTTTATTTATAAAACAGACGTTATTAAATCTCAAAACTATAAGAAATTCTCAAACTTAACTAAACATTTTTTTTTTTATTATTTTTTTTTTCAAATCACTGAAGTAACATACTCGTTGGTATGCCTTATTTCAATCTAGTCGGTTATGATGAACAAATCTAAAACTCAAATGCATAATTTAATCCGATCAAATCTAACCTTCAAAACATTAAAAGTTAAATAATCAACAAAGATTATTAAATAAAATATGATTGTAAAAATCATTAATTAATAATTTGATTTATCTGAAGTAATAGTTTATAAAATCTTCATTAAGAAACTTAAAAATTGTCACATTGTTGTTACCTTATCAATTTCAACGACGATGCTAATATAAAATTGAATTTGTTTCCGGAGAACCATGAAATAAATAAATTAAGTATTTTAAACGTTTATGAGTTAAAATTCCTAACCATTGATAAATTAAAAAGATTTGTTTTGATCTAGAAAAACAATGAGATAAATAAACATTTAAATGTTATATATTAATTTTCCTAATATAATTTCCTTAGACATAGTAGAAGCCTAAAATCAATTGTTTAATTAAGTACCTAATGTATGTATAGCGTACCTAACTAAATTACAATACCTGGACATAGGTAATACATTAGTATATAATGTAATCTACCGTTTTATTAATGTGAAAATAATTTGATAAAATATCCTCATTAAAGGCTCACGGCGCGGCGGCGTCATTTATGACAATTATGAGCCACGTATCCAATTTTAATCTTGACAACCGAATAATTGATGAATTCTCCCATTGAAATATGATAGGTATATCTGTTAGCTCAATTCCTAGACAATAAAATATGACTAGCATAACGCGGAACTTTGAAAACCATGAAATTACCAAATGTGACTATCTACCTAGTGTTCTCATCTACTGGTTGTATTACTTTGAATTCTACATAAGTACATCTAACACTATATTCTTTGTCCCAAAAACAAAATGTGTTTAGATAGAACAATTTTGAGTTAAAGAGGCTGCTTATTCCATGAACCAAAAGTTGTATTTTCAGATAATAAAAGTTATTTTCGTAATGCAATTCGTAAGTAATTAATTTTGCAATTTCTTCAACAGTGTATGATTATAATCCAACAGCCACCCATGCGCTGTAGGTATACCTACATATAAACACAAACCTTGTTTTCATACACTAAATGGGTTCGCTTTACCTGTATTAATTTTACTTTAAAATGCCATTGTTCAATCACTGTTTGACCTCCTACGCCTAATTTAAACTCAAACACTAATACTAGCACTTGTTAATGCCTGTTTCAAGACGTAATTTCTTACATTTATTTTAAATTTATTCGGTGTGTAAGTTTTTGGCCTCTCAGTCCTCTCGTTTACTAATCACACCTTTCTCGCACTTCAATCCATTCAATTAAAAATTCTCAATTTAATATCAAACATATAGAAATCCCCATTCAATTCGACGTTTGTAAGAGTGATGATATTACGTTCGAAACTAGTTACTGTAATACCTAAGTATACTTAATTATTGAAACGCAAAAATAACAATCTAATAACTAAAACAAAATAAAACGTACGGAATTCAAACCCATGACTTATCCACCAGTTTGCAATCGATTACAAACAATAAGTATGTTCCGTAATGAAGTAACTAGTGCTAAACCTACTACTACTACATAACCTCTATTTAAACGCATAAAACTATACATCTTTATATGATAAAATGAATTCAATTGAAATGTTTACCTGACCATATACAAAATACTATTTCAGTATTTACAACTTTACAACGTATATACGCGAACGTGATAAATATTCTGATGAAGTTTCAATTCAGTTATGCACCCAATAACTAGCCTCCGTCACTCGCTTAAGGTCGCGCGATAAGTACCTGCTATCCTAACACACAAGTGATAGAGAGGCACTGCATGTGAAGATTAAAAATAGAATATTAAAAGAATAATAAAAATTATAAATAGTATCTACAGTAAACCTTTCATTGAACTTAAAAGAAAGGCCTGGAAGCAAATTGTATAAGATATTTAAAATCAATTTCATTTAATTCTTAGTGTCCACGCTTTAATTCTCACATGATTATTTGATCAAACCTTTTTATTAAATTCAGAATATTTGTCATTATCAAACTCACAAATGCAAAGTTTAGAGACGGTAAAAACAAATTGACCATTCTATAAATAAAATCATTTATAAAACATTTCTGTATTTAACTTGGTTGAGTCAACTCTAAGGTATTCCCATACCGGCATATGTCTGTCATCACCCGCTGTGCACTTGAAACTTTCCGATAAGTCAAAGCTGTTAAACTCATACCTTCTTGTGTCACTTGACAGCAAGAATGTTTAGGTTTAGTTATAAAGTTTTTAAAGTATAAACTAATTATAAAGCTTAAAGGTATTTGTCGTTCTGCAAGGAAGTGATGGATCTGTTAAGTTGTTACTTGTTAGTATCCTGTGTCACAACCTCCAACCTCTGTATCAACCCGCTATGTAAACATTCTAATACTCGTTGTATCAACTAATTGGTAATAATTTTATTTCACAATGAAGCCATTGTTAGTCTTTGTTCATTGTCGTCTTGTCTAAAATGCTGACTTTTGTTTATTCGTTCTCACAGAATCAACTAATTCTAAACGTACTTATACCTATCTACGTCCATAAGGTTGAGATTTGCATAGACACATTTATGGGTCAAATAGAAACACAATCGCCTAGTAGATATACCGAGTACCTTTTTTTTAAGATACACGATACATTATTTATTTTTTACGTAAGCACTTCTAGCCATCAAATATATTTAGGAAGGTAATTCCCCTTCATCCTGAGATTAACTGAGCGTTTGATTGTTTGTGCTTAAACAGTATCTTACAAAAAATACGTGGCGAACCAATTAACATTCCTACAAGTGTCGAGTGGCCTGGGACCCGTCCCAAACGGAATTTCAACAAGCCATCTAACTCAAAAAAATCTTTACCTACGTAAATATCTACCTACTTTGATATCTACTCTGACTGTTTCAAAAAATTGTCCAATAATGAACACTGTGAGAACTCATACTATGGCAATAAAATAGTTAATTTGTACCCATTTATGTTAATATTTAATTTTAGAGTTCTCTTATCCAACTTAGAACAATATTTCTAGCTAATAGATTTAAATAAGTGTAAATAGAATTAATAAGTCACCCTCTATTGGTAGGTAGTGTTACCTACTACGTATGTAAAATCGAGTAGATACAACTAATTTATTTTAACGTATCTAGTGGTGAAAAGCAATATTACATCAATACTAATTTATTTACGTTCGATAATGATTGTACTTCCTGTCACTAAATGTTATTACTTGTTTGTAAAAAGATTCGTTTTAGACATTTACATTATTTTGACTATACTTATGGGTTTCGTATGATTGACACTAGATAATAATCTTTAGCTACAATAATCCTTTTCTTTGATTGAATAATAAGTAAATGTAATGTGTGTAAAATGTGTAAATAATCAGTTAAACTGGATACCACAAATTGACGCAGTTGCCGGACGTCTTCGTAAACTGATTTGGGTTTTTTTTAAAAACCTTCGTCCTGTCGCTACCGCTAACCTTCTCAAAACTGTATACTACTCCTTATGCCAGTCTATTCTAAGCTATTGTATTTCAGTTTGGGGAGGTGCCTGCAAAACGAATCTTATTAAAGTCGAGAGAGCCCAACGCTCGGTACTAAAGGTCATGTTATCGAAACCATTCCGCTACCGAACAGAACTTCTTTACAGAGACTGCAAACTTATGTCAACTCGAAAATTATTTATACTACATGTCATCCTTGCTCAACATAAAAAAACCGTTTTTGACCCTGCTTTAATAGACAAAATAAGAAGCAACAAAAGAGTATGTAATGTGATAAGGTGTAACACTACTTTCGCTCGACGGCATTCATACTTTTTAGGGCTGTACCTTTACAATCAAATGAATAAAACCTTACAGTATTACCCCATGACTAGCTTCAAATGTAAAACTACACTCACAAACTGGCTGCTTGACCAAGACTATAGTACGACGGAGAGTCCACTCTCTATACTGTCATAGCATTAGGTAACTTTTAATCCAATTCTATAAATCGTGCATAACGACTTTTATTAACTTCAACTGGTGCATACATAAAACTTAACAAAACATAAACGCATTCACTCAAACAAACATTTACACACGCATACATACATTTTTACCTCTTTTTTCTTTTAGTTGATTTTTCTCTAGTTTTGTTTTCTTTTACATTTACACAATTTTGTTTTCCTTGAATGTTATTTCATAATACTTTAATCTAACTATAAGCTGTGGACACTACCAATTTTAAAATGTGAATTCACCTGAACCACTGACTGGCGGAGGACCTAGGTATGCCATCATACAGGTTTTAACCTAGTTTGGGTACCTATGTTGTTCCTATATTTGAATTGTGATTTAATATAAGAAATACCTTTGTTTATCTATGTATTTAAGGACGTTTGTTGAGAAATACATATCTTTATCTTTATCTTTAATGATTAGTTAAGGCCAACTTAACCCCTTAGATTAAATAACTAATTTTATTACGAATACTAGATAGCTACAGATCTATTCAAGCAACCCCCCGTCTGTGAAACTTTTAAACCTTTTAGGACTTAAATTTTGAACCTAGATATTAAGTAATATCTTTTAATTAGAGAATCCAAAACTCATCTAAACATCTATTACTGTTTCTGAACACAGTATCTCTGTCTCTCTCTAATTCAAGTGTGTATTTCTTTCTCTCGTAAGCACAAAGCATTTTTATGAATATTACGTTTAAAGACTAATAAAATTTTAAGTGAGTATAAGCATAAATAGAGTAACTTCAATTAGATCGAACTTTCCATTGCATACAGTTTAATCAAATCCTATCCATTAACGGCAACAAATTGTGCGGTTTCAACCGCACTTAAATAATTAAAGAAACATTACAACTTGTATCTAAAAAATACTATTAAATATCCTGGTCATCACGGCATCAAATCGTAACACCCCCCCCTTCTAAAACTACCTATCCTAACTAAACTATCCTATCCTAAAGAAATATCCTAAACACTACTATTCTAGACACTAAATACTACAACTGCTACACACCCGACTTCGTCCTACTACTAAAATTTTTGAATTAAATATAATTATATTAATTTAATGTAACTTATATTATGAGAAACTAACCCTTAACTAGAACTAATCCTAATAGTTGTTATGATCTGATTTAACTATTTAAATTGGCCAAGTGATCGTCTAGTTTTTATTGATTAGGACCGTACATTGTGATAAGGTAATAACTCTGATTCTTTTAAGATATTATGATTAAACTGTCTGCCTACTTATCTACTACAATATTCTATAACAATTTAGTATACAATTGAGGAAAGTCTAGAAGATATGCTGATATTGAGAATAAGAAGTAACGAAGAATAATATTTATATATAATAAATTTGTTAGGCTTGTCAGTAATCTAAAATGTGATATACTCGGCTTAGATCAGTTCACCTCCCCGAACAGACAGTACGGCTCGTCAGCTCTGAACTGGGCACCGTTCCTCCGAGAGATAGACTTAGACACACCATCGGTGGTCGCTATCTAATATGGGGGGGAATGATATTAACTGTTGGTGTCATAGGTTCAGTCGGTCAATTCTGTCAAACAAAGGACAAGAGGACATAATCTTTTAGCAACCTGAGTCAGTGTGTCTGTGTTAGTCAAGCCTTCAAATAAATGGTTACTTTCGGATGCTAAAGAATCGATTTAATCGGTTCTAAAACATCCTATTTAGGTCTGATAAATACTTGTACATAATATAAATCATAATAAATAGAACCTTCTAGTCCATTATGAAGTAAATGTCTAATAAACAACTCTCCGTTGTTAAAATTATAATTGATATAATTTGTGATCCAGTTAATCACCACAAGTTAAGATAAGTTAAGATTCACATTGCTCGAATCATATAACTTAAACTCCAATTGTCGGGTCCACAATGATCGGACTATCTGAAGATTGTTTAGTCCATATTTTTCGGACTTAATGAAGATTGTTGGTCAAGTCCACATTGTTCGGACAATATGATGCATGTTTGGTCCACATTGATCGGACTTCTCGTTTCCATTCTCACGTTGAAACAGAATCTCAAATTATCTCTCTCCAAAACAAAAGACAAATATACGCGATGATTAGACACTTCCTTCACAACAAGTCAAGTTTATGCAGTTGAATAAAATATAAAATATATAAAATAGCAAAGAACTTCAATCTATTATAAATAGAGATCCAATTGAGATCTATTTCGTAAATTGTTTTGAAGTAATAAAATGTCTCCTGTCCCTCTCCAACATCAGTATTGTGTACCTAAACTGCAAAACGGCCATTAAAATAAACCGTGATACACTTGGAAAGTTGAGAGAAGCTTTAAAACAAATCAAATCAAAATCACATATTACTATAGATATCAAGTTATAAAAACAACAAAAACAAATCAGCAAATTCTTCCACTTACCGAAAATAATCTCTCGATGCAATATTTCTATAATTTCTCAAACAAACACCTAGATTACACTCCACTCCTAGACGCGAGACTCCTTGGAATCCGCGTAATTGAAACACTGATTGTGCACTTTGGGCTCTCCCTACATCAATCAGATCTAACCAGAATCACAATTTAGTTGGCACCGTTAGGTATCAATTGTGTTTCCCTTGCTCTCACACGACCTCTCCTAGCGAAAGCTTAGAGCCCAATCCCCTTGTCCCAGTCTGAATTTTTTTCGTTTTAATTCCCTACGTCCGCTTATCTTAACCTCCCACTAAATCTCTTCTAACCAATAAGTGCTCAGCTCCAACGCTTACTAGAGACGTCACCAATACACTCGCATCAGATATACTCGTATCGAATATATTTAAATAATAGTTAGTGACTAATATTGAGTAATAACTGTGCGACCTGTGTTCTTGATTTCCGCCATCTCTCACTTTTAATGGAGAATACGACTTTGTCATATTATGTACTATGCCTCATCTCGCTACCTGCGGTGCGATGCGACGATATCCACAATAATTTGACTATTACCCAGTAATAGGTATAATAACATAATACTTATAAAGCGTTATATTCGATACCAGGCATACGATAACTTATCGTAAATGTTACATTTCCAGTTTCATTTTTTGTTTATATTTGAATGAATGAAACACTTTTGTAATATTGCCATATTCGAGTGAGTGCTTGGAATAATTAATTTCTGATTTCCATTCTCGATCGATGAACTATTCTTATGTCATTGTTAATACTGACAGGTGACAAGAGACATAATTGAGTTAACTTATATAATATGTCAATAAGTCTCTCTCTAGTCGATTAAGATAATATAACCTAATGATTAATAATTTAAATTTAAATCAATTCTTCGACAATATCTATTTTTGCGAAATTGAACGATGGTCTGACTCGTTACAAAAACTAGTCGAGTAAATAAGCCCACCTCTAATGCGAGGATCCCAATACCGCCTTAGCCCTCGTCGCGTCGACCCCTGTCGGAAATATGGCCTCTCTGTCATATTCCCACCGCACCTTTCCCCATTCATATGGATATTGCACACGTAGTTTTGCATATTTTGATTCGCGTTCATTGATTATCGGGCGTGTTAGCTTTACAATCACGCACTCGATAAACGAGCTGTTCTAATGCAAATACCAATGGAAATTAATACTCGGATTTAATGCGACGGATAGGGATTGCTGTTGTCCGGCGCATTGTCTTTTGTTATAGAATGCACTGTTAATGTGATGCGTTCGCTCATCTGATCATGACGAATAGAGACGTGTCTAGAGTCTAGTTACTCACTGCCCTATTTCCTAGATAAACCTAAGGTTTTAAGGTACAATATCTCTGTGAAATATGATGTACAGTAATTATAAATTAATATAAATAAATAAATAAATAAATATAAATTAAGGTTAGCTGCAAGCAGAGAATTATGTCATTTTTATTGCAGAAACTGACTACAGGTTTAAATTAATTTTGTTTTTAATCAGCAAGGCATTCACAACTTGGATGATTAGTAACAAAAACCAAGAGAGCTTTTTATGTTGACTGTACTTTAGTGCTGATAATGATTGTCGTCTTAAGATCTAAATTATACAATTATCTACATTTCTTAATTTGTAATCTAGATTACCTATATATTAGATACATTTGATGCTGTATCGGCCGAGTTGTAGGCCTAGACATTCAATCCGAAAGACGTCGTGGGTTCGTATCAAAGGATTTTCCTATTCGAAAAAATTATACGCACATTACTACAATTCGTAACAAAAGTATGGTAACCCAAAAGGTGCTTATTTTATACCTAAAATGAACAAATATTTATACCGTGATCGTGAATATCCTGATACGGAAGAAAAAACAGTTTCCCTGTAATCTACGACTATATCACAACCCAATATCTATACATCAATACTTTAGCTATGGAAACCACGAAGACGGGAGTGGATTATATATTTTTCTATGAAAACATGCAAAAATATATAATTTTGAGATAAAGTAAAAAGTGAATCACATACAACATTATATACATAAGAAATATTGACCCCTTGAAAAGTCAATATGTAAGAACCTTTATAACTTAGGGGTACTGAAATGTATGCTCGTTACGAAAACCTAACATTGTGACGTTTATCAAATTTCTCCTTCTGAAGTTTTCGACAAAAACGCTTAGAAAAAAGGCTCTGACCAAGGAGGAACAGAGACAGATATACTCGTAGTTAAAGGGCTCCTTGACTGCGGAATCCTAAAAACTAGCCGTTGTAAGAGAACGAAATTCGTTCTTGTTTCATCGTGTAGGATAAAAGAAAAGTTAATGATGTTTTCTTCTATAGGCTTAGAGCTACAGAATCTTTGTTCATAAATATTCATGCGAAAGCCCTTTTTATTAATAAGTACTTTTTATAATTAGGTACTTCAATTTATTATTAATACGCGGTTTTTTTATTACTACAAGTCATAAACGGATTTTTTTTACTGATAATGTTTCTTTCGTTGAATTAAGAATATTATTTTTATTATTTTTACTTTAACTGTTTCGTTGGCTATGCGAAACTTAAGAAAGAAACCGGCCAAGTGCGAGTCGGACTCGCGCACGAAGGGTTCCGTACCACTATCTATAAAAACGGCAAAAAAAAAAAACACGTTTGTTCTATGGGAGCCCCCTTAAATATTTATTTTATTCTGTTTTTAGTATTTGTTGTTATAGCAGCAACCGAAATACATAATCTGTGAAATTTTCAACTGTCTAGCTATCACGGTTCATGAGATACAGCCCTGTGACAGACAGACGGACGGACGGACAGACAGACAGCCGGACTGTGAAGTCTTAGTAATAGGGTTCCGATTTTACCCTTTGGGTACGGAACCCTAAAAACCACTAGGTAAAATCAACAATAGATGTATGGATATTTTAGTTATAAACAGACGACTCCCGATAACTAAAAACACAATGCCCTAAGTGAAAACCAAATTGTACGACTTACGACTGTATAGACTAAAAGAAAAAAAAAATCTTATGATAATGGCAATGCAACATGCATTGGCTGCTAATGAATTGAATGCAAAGTGAAAAAACCGGCCAAGTGCGAGTCGGACTCGCGCACGAAGGGTTCCGTACTATTATCAAAACGGCAAAAAAATCACGTTTGTTGTACGGGAGTCTCACATAAATATTTATTTTATGCTGATTTTAGAGAAATACATCATCTGTGAAAATTTCAACTGTCTAGCTATCACGGTTCACGAGATACAGCCTGGTAACAGACAGACGGACAGCGGTGTCTTAGTAGTCCCGTTTTTTACCCTTTAGATACGGAACCCTAGAAACATAAAAAATAATTCATAATATCTCGTAACCTACCTATTTACCTAACTACGTAGTTAGCATTCCACACGTGACAGGTTGCAATCCCGTCGCCGCTTTCAAGAATACTAACAGGTTTCCTCACGATGTTTTCCTTCACTGTTATAAACACGTGTAACGCGCATATAGGTACATTTTTCGAACAGAAATATCCATTGATGCACGGCCAGGATTCGAACTCGAAATTAATTGGAAATTAATAATATCTACCTAGGTACCTATTTACCTAACTACATGAATTCAATAATTCAATTTCAAATTTTTTATTCGATCATGTGAAGTACCACCTATTTACCGACTTACTTTACCGATAGTGGTAAAATAGCGCCACCTGCCAGCGGAATCGCAAACCTCTTTCAACTTACCTCTCAAACCCCGAGCGGTCGCATGAGACCGCGAAAAGTACCTATAATACGTAGTAACATCAAATGAAACTAGATGGCGCTGGAATGCAAAAATCAAGTTTGTTGTATGGGAGCCCCCTTAAATATTTATTTTATTCTGTTTTTAGTATTTGTTGTTCGAGCAGCAATAGAAATACATAATCTGTGAAAATTTCAACTGCCTAGCTATCATGGTTCATGAGATACAGCCCTGTGACAGACAGACAGACGGACAGACGGACAGACGGACAGACGGACAGACGGACAGACGGACAGACGGACAGACGGACAGACGGACAGACGGACAGACAGACGGACAGCGAAGTCTTAGTAATAGGGTTCCGATTTTACCCTTTGGGTACGGAACCCTAAAAATTAACATTTTCATTCAGGCAACTTGATTTTGGAATAATGCCAAATTATGAAGTTGAAAAATTTGCTACTTTAGTTTGCGTTTCGATCAGGATTGTCAGAACATCCGGTTTCAGTTTTCGGGAGTGGTCTTCATAGAACATCTTCTACTAGTTATCTGATTCTCATAGTGCAAGCTTTGTTAAGTTGGCGCTGTGTAAATTGCCCTCCAATATTTATTTATTTAATAACATAATTTGAAACGGTAAAAAGTAATGCAGACTGGGCTGAAATAATATTATTGCGCGAATAAGTCAAACGAATTGTTACGACCTGTCATTCAAAACAGATTATCAACGCGCGGTGTGCTTGCTTTCTCTTTCTTACTTGTTTCACTGCGGTATTATATTATCTTCTCACTCGCACACATTAGATGTCTACTACACTACTATATTCTAAGTCAAACAAATTGCCAGCTAGGAAAGTACTTATTGAAAAAAAAAACAGTGAAATTGATAATATCTAGAAGAGTTTTTTAGGAAGCAAGAATCTTGGGTCACGGCCTCTGCAGCCGTGATTTTCATAAGACCCAGGGCGGCTCTTAACGAAAGTAAAGAGTATGCGTTCCTCTGAGAGTCTATGACCCTTACAAAATCGATGGCTAGATCCGCCCCCATCGATGTCTCGGTGCAAAAGTTGACTATAAGCTTAGTGAGGCACTTACGAGTGCTATAAGAGCCTTGGAGTTTGATGAACGAGGGTTGGTACAGCCAGCGACGGCGGCGTGTTTAGAACGGATCGCAGCAGATGATTGATAGTATTTTGCTGTACCAAATTAGTGAACATTTCCGATATTAAACGTTAAATTGATGTTTGGTTGTCGATATGGTGCCGACTTTCGTTGTAACTAGTGAATTATTACATTGTTGTTGGACCATAAAGCTGAATGATTCAGGTTATTTTTAAAAGTTGCATCAATAAAGTACGAATACGTTATTTATTAATTTAACACAATAAAGGTTAGGTACATATTTACTTAATAATGTCTAGTCTAGACACTAGGGTTCTAGATAATTAAGTTTTATCGTACAAATATACCAGAACGGAGCCTTATATATTTTTACTCGGTACATAACATAACTATGTAGACATAAAATCTGTTGGCGATGGTATTAAATGAATAAATGATTAAACATTAAATCGGGTAAGAGTAAACAACTAAAGAATTTAAATAAAGTTTTCTATAATAAGCTTACATATATTTATGAGCTTAAGAGAGCTCATTTGTAAATGCCTTTAAAACATGCATAAGGGAAAAACAAAATAATACGGACGTAAAGTTGGGTTCCTAGAATAGTTTCCTGTTTCCTTTGACAAGCCAAGTTCATATTGTGTACAGCAGCGTAGCGATAATCAAACACACATTTTTAGGATTCCACAGGGAAGAGTTTTTAATTTGCCACCTGCTTTTATATTTTTATTTGAAAATTTTGCTTTACTACGGGAATGCCAATGAAATTACGAGCCGGGCAAAGGCAACAATGCTCATTTTTTATTTAACATGCATTTGAGAATTCTCACTAAGCTTCCTTATTCTGTTTTGATCGAGTCATTTATTTTCGGAATTGGAGTGTCCGTAAAGTGGGCCCTTGCGACTTTTTCGTTTTTCTGGGGAATTACCTCTATGTGGAATGTTTGCAGTACGCACGTGATGAGTGTCGAGACCGGGCGGGCTATTAACTTTTTATTTTTATAGTCACAGTCTGGTGTGCGGCGAACTTAACCTGGATTGCTCCATCCAGGTTCATATATTTGGGATAAAGCAATTTGAAGCGTATAAAAACGACAAAAAAATATATGTTAAAGACATATATTTTTTTGTCGTTTTTATGAATGATGTGAATGCTTATTTGAGCTGTTTTATTTTAGCAAATTGATTCTTGAATACCTATGTACGCATTTCGTGAGCTCATTGAATAAACAAACGAATACAATTAATTTTGATTTTTTGATTTTGAATTAGTTTTTTAGGTATTATCTAAATCGAATTTAAAAACAAATAGATTTAAAATTAAATCGCTGCTACGGTAGACTTAAATCCCTTGGCGCTTAGATCCTTTAAAATGTCTAAAGAGGTTGACAGAGGCATGTCCTCTAAAAACTCATCACTTGATTTGGCGAAATATGTTTTTCAAATCTTAGATTTTTCATTTTAAGACCAGATGAATATCTTCGAAGATTACGTTATTTCTCATTGATTCATATATGTGTTATCTAACAGATATCAGCAATCTATTCACATAACACAATGTACCCCTCGTTTATAACCGCATAATCTAGGTGCATTCACGAATTGGTCATCTGAATTCAGACTAGGCATTCCAGTGTTTAACCTCTGGCTTCACCGAATAGTTCTCGTTCCTTGACTGACATCGGTGTTCATAAACTATGAATCTCGTGAATGTATTTATACCTACTACATACTCTCATAAGAAGTAGCAATCAACTTGAGCCCTAGCGAGCAGCGAGTACACTCACGCACATTATATTATGTTGGCGACGATGCAGACGAAAACCTCTGTCTCGTACTTTCATTGTTTGTATACATTTGAATTGTCTATTGAAATAATTGATACGACTGTTTGCCTTCGAATGACGTGCACTGAGTTACTAAAGAATTGCGCTGTGCGCAGCTTTAGTCACGTGGTTCGTCAGGGCTCAACTTGTTTGCCGCTTACCATGCTTACTTTTAACAATGCCGTTTTCTCCAACATGATTGATCAGAATGAACTAGAAAATGACATTGCAAATACAACTACCAGACTTGTAGAGTCCTTAAAAAATCTGGTACATCATAATAAACTGCTATGATAGACATCAAATGCTGAAATGTGACTAATACATTACAATCATCGGTTCATCGAATAAGTGACAGTCCTTAAGACGAGTAATAAATGTTTTTGATGAATGCAGAATCGTTTTTTCTCAATAACCGCAAAATAAACAGTTTTGTTTTTTTGACAAAGATAACTTAAGGATATAATCTAGATAAATAACAGACTGAAACACGATTGGTGAAACTTTTCTCGATAGATTTATTTTCCAAATTTGGCTCTTCAAAAACACTAGTTTCGTTTTTAATTAAAACTATGAATAGCTAAACAGTTAATTTTTATATAATTCGTTAGATAATCATACTAGCTAAATAAATTACAGACAGTTTCTTTTTAAATTTGATGGGTTTCAAGATAATGCAGTTTTATCACTTTTTCCATCTTATCCGGTTTGACACAGCCCATACAAAATGTCAAAAATTTCACTTATTACCTTAATACTCCCTTCGAACTTGTTATGTCGGTAGTTCGTCTACGTTATTTATAAGTATTCCCGCAGTTGTCAGTCTGGAATAAATAGCCAATCAACTACATCGTCTTTTAATTCTAATATTAATAACCCGAGTACAGACCAGAACTCATTACGCTTCATCTAGCAGCCCTTCGAAACTTGTAATTTTATTTGTATTTTTGGTCGCAAGAAAATATAACGTCTAAAGTTTTGTCCAAACCTTCAAACTTTCAATAGAGTTTACGAAGCTTATAAACTCCGCAGAACGGAACCTGAATTTTTAATGATTAGCAACATAAGAATTGATCAATATTTTTATTACATTTATTTATAAAATGAAGTATTAAATGCGTTTCAATTTATCAGGTTACTTAAAGGTAAGTACTCTCTAATATAATATTTTCACTAATATTTGGCTAAAATACTGTACACAGTTGATAAGTGGAAGTTCTCATGTTTGTTCTCAGTTGTATTTTAAAGGAAATGTAATACTTGGGTGTTTCAGGAACATTATTACGAGTGCATGCTCAAAACAAATATATAATACTCTTTGAAACTAACTTTGATAGAATTCCCAACAAGAACCATATTTTCAACATCTCTTTGTAGACATTAAAAGAAAATAACTTACATTTTTCTTTTGATGTCGTATTTTTCCCTATGTTATTTTTTGTGGTTTGTCAGAATGGGGAGTTAGTAAATTTACTTATTATTTACTCTTACTTCGGGAAATACAGCTAATGTAAAAAACGACCTTCCACTTTCCTGGTATGTAGGGTAAAAGAGCTGGTTGTGGCCATTTTAACAACATTTTAATTTTCAAATAAACGGTTTATATTGAAAAATGATTTAAACGACGATTTTTAAACAACATAGAGTAGAGTATTTATCTATATCTTAGGTTAAGCAAAGGTTTTGTAACAGGCGATATTTATTTATTAATTATTAATATTTAAATAAACAAAACGAGAAAAAATTAGTTTTGGTCAATCTCACAACACAACTGTCACTAATCAAATAGAACCTTTATACGAAGAATTGCATTAACTATAGATTTTCAACAAGTTTGTTTGCTTAGTTATTGACTGCCAAAATTGAAAATGACCAAAACCGGGGTAGGCACCACAACCGGGTCTTTGACCCTATACTCGTATCTAAATAAAAAAAAACGTTGTTATCTTTCATCTCTATTACGTTATTTCCGTTCTATCTCGTACCTTTCAATTTCTTTGCACACAGCGATCGCATCAAATTTTCTTCTGGTCGTTGTCACCTTGTGCCAATCACGCCTTCCGTATTGAGCCTTCTTGATCCTTTTCGTAAATTATGAGAATCATGCCGTCTGAGGTCGAAGGGGATTGAGCAGCCTTGAAGTTTTGAAAGATGTAAGGTATCCGATTGCCTCCGTCTTCATCGGCGTCGAAGCGACTCGCGTCGGCTTTGTGAACGATCCATCGGCTATCGTCGACTGCAGACCTCTAATTTACATAATCAATCTGCTTTCAACGTCTGTGGCAGTGCGGTGACGCGATTCGATTAATTAGCAATTAGTGAGTTTTTGGTACAATGTCGAATTAGAATGACTATGTAAAATTATACACAATAAAGGTGGCGTAACTCTTCAGATAAGTTTTTACGTTGTTATTATGCTAGCTTTGTAAAAAGAAATTTTTTTGGCGCGCGTCTTAGAATTTCATAATTAAAATAATTTGATTGGAAACGTTTGAACCTATTGGAAAATTTCCCCAGTCGATCAAATAAGGATTTACTAAACGGCCGGATATCAGCCCCCAAAGGAGATCCGGCGATAAACTCACTTTATGATTCTATGAACGAATTAGCGAACTGGGTATAATTTCCTTAATGGAAGCAGAGTACCGGATATACTACTATGATTACCAAGAGTACCTACGGAATAGTTGAACTAGAAGCTTGTAAAATGCGTAGTACAGCTCGGTCCATGACGAGGGCTCTTCAATTAAAACAGTTCAAGTTTGTTTAAATGGTTGTGTCGACCTCTCTGGCAGAGTTACAACTTACAACACAGATTTCACTCTAAATAAACATTCAACCTAATCTACCCGAACATTCCGAGATAAAGCGAAATTGTTTAATTCCGTGCAATAATATAGTGAAATTCCGAGTTTTCAACGATAAGTGAGGACAAGGAAATATATTTTCGAATGACGGACAAGTTACGTGATAACAGATGCTTTAGAGGTATAGTTGAGACTTGGAGATTATGTTTTACCTTCGGTCGGACGAAGTTGGAGTCCGTCGGATTAATGTCGTCTAATTCCGGTTACAAGTTTAGCGGGATTAACCCTTGATGTCAACTAAATAGTTTGACGTTATTATCAAATTAATTACCGCGTACACGCAAATTAACATGATACACTAGCGTTCGTACCATTTAATTAGTACACGACTCCCGGATATAAAGTTCACGTTTTCACGAGAATTGTCCCATTAAAACAACTTTTGGAGATCGTAATCTTAGATGACGTTCTCATCTTTATACTTACATGTATCCTGTTGCGTATAAACATTATTTATTCACCCATGGTTTGTCATTAACAATTCGGAGTCTATTTAAGTAATACACAAATAAGCCGCTTAATCGTCCATCGCGCACTTAATGTTTGAGCTCCTAGGAGACGGATAAGGCGTGTTGGGTGTTTGGGAAAGTGAAGGTGGGGTGGGGGGTGTTGGGATCTTACCCACGGCATAAAATAAGTAAAACGAGACGTGATTTTTCGAGACTGAATAAATAGCTTCCATCTTCACCTAGCTAGAGTATGAGAGGCGGCCTTGAGTCTTTTATGCAGCTAAAAATCGAAAAACAGAATACTTCTAATGATTTAAAAAACAGTATTGGATCTAAACTATCCACATAATTATCTGGCTTTTCAGGCCAGAGGGTAAACACAATAACAAAGTTTTCTAACTAAAAAAACTATTTATTGTAAACAATCGTAAATATCAAACATGTGTATTCGATTGTGGGAAAGGGTAAAAATAGAATGTAAAGAAAAGAGTGGGTAGTCAGCGGCACGACCAAACATTACATTAAGCACATGCCCAAATTTTATTAAGCATTCCATACGTGACAGGTTGTATATAAGCCCGTTAGCTGTTAAAATAATAACTGGTTTTCTCAGTAAAGTATCTGTCGTCTACCTTAAGGATAACTGTCGTGTTCCTTATTTTTTATATTAATTTCTTTGTGTTTGTGCGTTCGAGCGTTCCGATTTCGACTTTTATTCAACACTAGCGACCCGCCCCGGCTTCGCACGGGTAGCATGTTATTATACACATAAACCTTCCTCCTGAATCACTCTATCTATTAAAAAAACCGCATTAAAATCCGTTGTGTAGTTTTAAAGATATAAGCAAACATACATACATACGCGGGAAGCGGAAAGCGACTTTGCTTTATACTATGTAGTGATCACTGAAAATGCACGCAAATTAAAATCACTAGGTACTAATTTGAAGACCCTACCTAGAGCGTCTTTATGTACTACAAAACGCGGGTCAACGTCATGTAGAAAATAGGCAACCAGATTATCTCGGCTTGATACATTTTCTTAAATTAGTTTCCTACTATCTACACGTTAATCTGTGCCCACGGCGCAAACCTTCTTCAAATTGTGGCCCAAACTACGCAAAGGTAGTGTCATGCCTTATTACCCTAACTTTATGTTTGCTAAATCACTCACTCTATCATGAATAAACAAGATGTTGTTTTATGAGCTTAGAAGGTCGCGTTGATACATAAAAAGCTTTATAAATAATAAATATTTTATACTGATTATTCTGTCTTGAAGTGCAAGGCAGAATAATCAAATGGCCACGCTGTGTGGATTGAACCATCGCCTGTAAAAAACAAGTATGATCTATGACCTTCGTGATCTAAGGGTTAAGACGAGTAATAAATTTTTTTGATGTTTGCAGAATCGTTTTTTCTCAATAACCGCAAAACATACAGTTTTGTTTTTTTATGACAAAGATAACTTAAGGATTAAATCTAAATAAATTAAAGACAGAAACACGATTGGTGAAACTTTTCTCGATAAATTTATTTTCCAAAGTTGCCTCTTCAAAAACTTTCGTTTTTAATCAAAACTATGAACTAAATAATTCATTTTTATATAATTCGTACCTAAATTAAAGTTTTTTTTTTTTTTTATTTGATGGTTTCTAGATAATGCAGTTTTATCACTTAGATAGTAGACTTAGGTTACTTAGACTTAGGTAGACTCAGTCCATAAAAAACGTCAAAAATTTCACTCATCACCTTAATACTCAATGATCACGAATACACAAATCGCGCTCTACGATGCTCTGCCTTGCATCTGTCAACTTGGGGCATACTCGTACATACAGGAAATATCAATCGATTAGAATGTTTAGTTATGGGAAGTATCAATATGAAATATTGTTTGTATATTTTAGGTCATGCAAGGTTACAGATATCTAGTGCTCCTGATGGTTTTAAGACTCAAACTTTTTTGGTCACTGGTTCAATTCACAATGTAGAAATAATATTAAGAGGATTATTAAAAAAAAATAACCTATCGAGAAAAGTTTCACCAATCGTGTTTCTGTCTGTAATTTATCTAGATTAAATCCTTATGTTATCTTTGTCTTAAAACAAAACTGTGTGTTTTGTGGTTATTGAGAAAAAACGATTCTGCATTCATTAAACCACCTCATTCATCACCTTAACAGTACAAATACTCATTGACAGACAAATAAAACAGTGACCACGTTTACTTTAAAAATAATATTAGAGAGACACGCGAAGTAAGAACAAAATGGGGCATATATTACTCCCATTGTTCCGTACTGAAGTCTTGAAAATTAAAAACTTTGCAGGGCTTCAATAAAACCGGATTAATTTATTCGTTGCAGTAAAACTTTTCATAGAACAAGCGATCCCGGTTATCTTTTGCTTTTTGTTTTAGAATACTTAGGACTTCGCTTCTATTAGCGGTAACGCTTTCTGGGGTTTAAAGTTTGACATCGTGCCAGTTCGAGAAGAATGGAAAGCAATTATTATCCTGCGTGCTTTACTTTAACATGCTTAGTTTTCTTGATACAACAATGTTCGGAACTCGTATTTGTAAACTGTCTGCGGTATCAGGTAGAAGTTTTTAAGACAGGTGGTGTAATGTTATTTATTTTTAACAGCAGTATATAAATCTTGTGTATTTGTATTTAATCCGATGAGATCTTTTGCAACCGATTACCGCAGAGTGAACACGAATTTATATTTTATGGACTATCGGGAGTACTAAAGCGCAGTCTGATATTAAGAAATAACTATATTTCGTTTGCAATTTGAATTTTGTCTCGTTTGATTTTCCCCTTAGTTTTATCTGTTATTGCCCATTGAATTGAACTAGACAAAACTATACATATGACTTAGTCACTAGATTATAATAAAATAGTTTTTGACCTTATCGACCTTATCAAAACATATTTTTATGTTATTGTTTTTCTATATTTATTCGTAATTAGCTAGTGACCTGAACTTCGAATGGGATGTGACAGCCTGTCACCTGTTATGGTGGATGGTGAGACACGTGACACAATTTACCGTGGTTTGATGTTGGAAATATAGTAACGGACTGCCCGTTACTATATTTCCGAGTGATTCAGTTTTTTGTGATAGTTTTGTTCAAACACATTAATATACTATACATACAATGACTATTGTACTGGAAAAAATAAATAAATTCAAAAATATTAATATTATTTCTATTTCAAAGCGATAAATACTATCGCGTTATTTATGAGCAGAATAAATGCAAAGGAAATTAGAGTTGTAAGAAGTATGTGTTTGAATAGTAGAGTTAAAAATAATGTGAAAAGAGAACTGTGTGGTGTGAAAGAAGACGTTGTAATGAAGATTAAGAAAGGTATTCAATGTTTTGGGCATCATCAAAGAATGAACGAAAGATTGTCAAAATATGTATAATATAAGGCGAGTGTGAATAGGACCGTTGGAAAAGAAAATCCTAGAAGTATTTTTTTTGGATCGAAAGTCCAGGTCAAGATAACTATAAATTGACGAGTAGGCATAAAAAAGGTGATGAGAGCAAATTAAGAGGCTGCCAGTCGACGATTGCTCTTTTTCGGAACGAAAAAAGTAATACTTCTGAACAAGCCACATCTCCTATTTTTATAAGTATATTACTTCAGGTTCCTACCTAGATTTCTATTAAGCTGAAAACATAATAGCAGAAACTTTTCACGATAAAGATATTATTTCAAAATGATACGTTTTAGAATTTATGATCGAAATATTTTATATACCTACTATTAAAATCAACTTTTGATTTATTGTTAAAGATAGGTAATATGTAGATCTAGATTTCTATTAGGATAGATTTTTGATAAGTAATCACTACATAGTATAAAGCAAAGTCGCTTTCCGCTTCCCGCGTATGTATGTATGTTTGCTTATATCTTTAAAACTACACAACGGATTTTGATGCGGTTTTTTTTAATAGATAGAGTGATTCAGGAGGAAGGTTTATATGTATAATAACATGCTACCCGTGCGAAGCCGGGGCGGGTCGCTAGTTATACATAATTTATATCATTAATTTATTCGAAGAGCTAAGGCGGACCACGCGCGGACGTGTGTTTGTCATCATTGCAGCGGTCGGTAGGATTATTTATCGAAGTGATTAAAGATGGGTACATCTTTATTCACATATACTATACATTATAAAATAGGAGATGTGGCTTGTTCACAAGTATTTCTTTTTTCGTTTCGAACAAAAATAATCGTCGACTGGCAGCGTCTTAAGCAAAAGAGGTATATGTCAGGATCACAGCAAGTGGTAAGCTGTGGTCCATACCTGCCTCTAAGAAATAGGCATGATTTTATGTATTTATGTATGTGTATGCATATGCATTGCACGTAAGGCGATATTGGCACACAGAGTGTCTTGAGAATAGCTTGATCGATATACTATGAGTAGGTCTCCTATATGAGTCTGTCACCAAGATTTCCCGATACGAAGTAGGTAATATAGGAAATTGTTTTCTCTTTGGAATAAAATTTGCCTACCGCAGCGAAATATTATCGAGTAGGTTTGATTATTTTTAGCGGAAAAAAATTATTAAATTAATTCGTATAGGAATGATTAAAACTTTTTAGGTTTAGTTTTTAGGGTTCCGTACAAAGGGTAAAAACGGGACCCTGTTACTAAGACTTCGCTGTCCGTCTGTCCGATGTCCGTCTGTCTGTCACAGGGCTGTATCTCATGAACCGTAATAGCTAGACAGTTGAAATTTTCACAGATGATGTATCGCCGTTGCCGCTATAACCGCTATAAAAACAGAATAAAATAAATATTTAAGTGGGGCTCTGATACAACAAACGTGTTTTTTGTTTTTTAAAGATAATGGTACGGAACCCTTCGTGCGCGAGTCTGACTCGCACTTAGCCGGTTTTTTCAATTGAGGTCTGAAACCAAAGGCACGTCTCAATAATAACCAAGATATGGACATCTGCAGTACGAAATAAAGAATTTTATTATTATGTTTTAACTCCAATGAAAAACATATTTGTTTGTGCCTACAATGGAAATTTCAGCTCTTTTTGTGAATGACCGGCACATATGAGTAAGTTACAGAATACAGAAGTTTGACACATAAACCCCCGTAGACTCGCACACAAAACTTTTCATTATTGACGAACTTTTGCACTTTCGGAAGCACTGCTTGTGTATTTACGAGTAGGTATTGTGCGTATTTTTAGTATGTGTACATCATGTTACGGATTTTTACCAACATTCTAGCATTTTGGTTTTCTTTTTGTACAACATATTTGCTGAGATACAGAAGTTTATAGCTTCATCGTAAGTTAAAGACTATTTATTTATTTAGCTGTTATGAATAAATTGCTTTTCTATTAAGCATTCACAACGATTGAAGGTCAGTAACAAGACATAGGTAAAAATTACAAAATATCAATAACACTTTTGAAATTATGTTTAATCATCATCTACTTATGATGTTGACGGTACCTCAACTTTTAATCCGACACTCGTGGGTTCAAATACTAGCAAGTATTATTCTCAGAACTCAAAAAGTTGAAGGCAAACATCGTGGGGAAACCGATAAGCTTGCAACCTATCACATATGGAATGCTAACTACTGCAAAATGTGGACATGACTGTGCCTAATGTAATGTTCGGACGTGCTCTCTTTAGACATATTTAATGAATTTAACGCCTGGAGTAATGAGACGAAGGCTACAGCCAAAGAAAAAAACCTTTTATTTACCAAATTTTATAAAGTAACTTTTTTATTTTATAAAAATGATAGCATATGACAACGAGTAAGAAGGATCCACAGCCATACGTGTATCAGTTTACCATGTCAGCATGATATTTAACATACGGTGGTAAAAAGTCCTATATTTTTCCCCCATTTAATAAGCGTGCGTGTCGAAGAGTACCGTTTTGAAAGATCGTATCGATTACCTTTGTGATAGACCTCGTTTTCTCACTTGACTCTTAGCGAAAAAGGGTGGTAGCAAAATATATACTTGCAAGTATCTGTTTCCTTAATACTGTTTATGAAAAACATGGTAAATTGGGTTATCATATTCACCATGTTGTTCTAATCTAATATGCATAACTACCTATCGCACAAAAAAGTTGAAATCTGAAATCTCATATACATGGTTATTAGAGGAGCATTCATTATACATGAACAATTCAATGATGCTTCTCATTACAGTCATGCTACGAAATAGACAAGTAAACCAAATGTAATGATTTAATTCATTAATTCAAAATTATGAGATAAGAAAAAATCTTTGAAAATGCTCGACTGAGTCGCTATTACTTTTACATACAATTTTTTCCTTCATATTTAAATTATAAGGGTTTCTTTTTGGACCTTAAAACCTACAAAATTTATTTTGCAATTAGGCTTAGAATGTATAACATGAACACAATATGCAATTGACTTTGAATTGCCTCTTGGGCGAGAGGAGTGTACATGGAAATAAAAATAAACGCTTTCAGGGCATGATAGGCGACAAAGTAGCAATGAATGGAAAACGGGAAAAGCAAAAATCAGAGGCTCTCTTAAAGAACATTCGCGTGGGCCAGCTATTTAAATAAATATCAAGAGGGAACCATTTTTCAACTCGCTGGTGATAATAATGACGCTATTTATCAACGCCTTAAAAGGGTAGGTAATTATTAACGTTGTATTCGGTTGGTTTTGTTTGTGTTCTTACAGTTTTTGCGTGTGGTATATTTTTCGGCGGCGTAACTGTTAGGTCATCCCGTTTGGATACGGGGGAATGGCTCCGAATGATTTATAGTGGCGTTGAATATGCATGTCGCGATGAATAATGACGAAAAAGCGTGTGAGAATGGGATCTGTGGCGGCGAGGTGGTCGGCTCACCGAGCATGGCGCGCGGTGCCAAGCCCGCACCGCTCCGTTCGAGCAGTGCTCTCCGCGCTCTTTCCCAACTCGTGGACACTTTGCGGAAGTCGTTAAGAAGATAAATCGCGAGCCACACAAGACCTCATAATCCTTTTAAAGTGTTTAAGTAAAAGCTTCTCCACTATTTTTCTTTTGTCACTTTGTAGGTTTCCTTGTCACATAATGAAAATATATTAGTCAAGATGTGAGCCACGGTGTGGAGTTCTACAACACTATTCAAATTAACAGTTTCATTAAGGATATGCATCATAAACTGCGGAAGTTTCGATATAAGTTTTGCCGAGACAAAATTTATAAAGTGCGAGGCTTTTCGAGGTGCAGTTCGCCCGAGTCTAAACTTGTAGGTTCGTGGATATACCTTATAGTTCCCGAAACAATAGCGGGCAAGTTTTACTTGGGTAGCGAGACGGCCACGCTCCACCGCCCGCATTCGGTTCCGTACTCCCGTTCATTAATACAGGCGGCGCTAGCGTTACATCGTGCTATGCAAACTCGCATAATTTTCGCACCAACAACTACAGCGCCTTACTCGAGTGAGAAATGTATTGTCGTCGATGCATAAAGTAGTTTCTAAACCCTGATAATATTGTTGTTTAAGACGGTAACGAAACATACCGTTTTGCTAACGGTATTAATGTTCTGAAGTAAGCATATAGTCGTGTTATACTAAACAATTCTAAAGCTTAGTTACTTCAAATTTACCACGTAAAATAGCAATGTTTCCAGCCGAATTCCAGCACTGTTTTAATAATACCCAACGCAGTATGAGTAAAAGAACATTTTATTTAGTTTTAAGCAATCGATCCTGCTAGCTCTGTGGAACAAACACGAATTCCGACGTCGGATTGTTAGCTGTTCGTTCTCGTGTCGAACATATATACAACCTAATGCCAAATAGTACAACGCTCGACAAACAATTAATATCGTCTATTTACAGACTCGAAGACCGTAAAAATGTTCCACTAACTGGATGGTCATTATGTATTATAACTCGAATATATAACTTAATATATCAAAATGCTTACCTGACTGTATACCTAAACCTTAATCAGTTTGGTCGAATGTATATATAATGAATTATGTCAAAAAAGTGCGTTCTGTCTCTCGAATTAATTATACACTCTAACGTACTTGCAATCCTATAGTAACCTGGCATAAATCGTTTGAATATTGGTACCGCACGAACTAGTACTATCTATATCGGTCATAGACTCTTTTCTGAGCCACCGTTGACCTAATGAAGGGTCACGAACAAAAGATTCAACGGCGAACGTAGGATTTCCGCTAGTCTTACTTAACTACGAGTGTTACTGAAACCTTGATATTCTGTGAACTCTCGTATCAGTAGTTTACCATACGAGTCGAACGGCATATAAAGTAGCTGATGCATGTAATGGAGCGTCACATTACACGCAGCAGCCTAGAAAATCACCTATATCTGATGCCACTGTGTGAACCTGCCTGTTACGAGAAGATAGGTTTTTGAAAAATAACTCACAGATTTTCTCTCTCAAACGCAGTGGACGCATCATTTTCAAAGGATTTTTGTGACACTGGTATTCGTAGCAAAATCAGGCTAATGTTATGCATAGCGTGACAAAGTATAGGAAACAAATGTGTATTTTATGATCAGTATTGGCTACTAGCTAAACAAAGCAAAGCAAACATTGTATGGAAAGCTTTCGACAATCTTGTATTCATAAAGATAAATTTATATTGTATACACGTATAGTTTCTGTTTACAGTCAAGCTTTACGTAATATCAAATCACAAGAGCATGATTCTATTGAATAATTGACTCGTCTTCCGTGCTTCAGAAGTTATTGTAAGCTACAAATTATTAACGATTGCCGCTGTACATATCATTATCGTATCATAAAGACATTAGATGTTTCCGACTCAATACTAATTATTGATTTGTTTTCTGCTTATGAATTATGCAGGTGAATTTTTATGGACAGAGACTCTTTGACTATCTTTTGTTTTAAGTTATGGTAAATCACCCAGAAAACACGTTTAGGCTTGCGTATTGTAGGGCTGGCATAAACAAATTATATTTATCAATTTCAAGAGATGTTTGTTTAAAATATACCACGATTTATTCAACAGCGACTGAAAAGATTGATGGGATGGGAAATATAAAATGTTTTAACTTAGAATCCAAAGAGTGACTGGAAGTATAATAGATTTGTCTATGTTATCTAGAGATCCAAACTATGATAGAAAAGTTTTTTCTACGCGAACGAAGACTTATAGAATTAGCATGTTTTGGAGTGGTTAAATGAACCGAAATCGCTATGACGTCAGGGCATTGCGGATGTGATGTCCTTAGTATTGTAATTTTATTGAATATAGGTTGAAGTTTGGTATATATTGGATGGGACTACTGCCAGGTCGCCGGCGCTAACTGCTATTGAAACTAAAATTTATGTTTATTCAGAATGTTTGATTGCAAAACTTTTCTGTTTGTTCTACATTCCAAATCATGTTAGATTGTTTTCAAAATGTACGAGAACTTTGTGATTAAAATAGGCGTATACCTACTTGCTTTGTCAGTAACCTACTTCCTTAGTTAGACTCACATTGCGCTACCCTTTGGCACACAACGAACCATGTATGAATCTTTGGCAATACGAATATTAGTTTCCTAGAACAAGTACAAAGAGCTGTATTGACATAGTTCGAGTTTATTGCCATATATAAGTGCAATCAAACATCCCTCAATAAACGCTGGTATTGTTTTGCCTGTTATTGCGATTCCGTTGCCGAGACACGTCCTGAATAAATTAAACTGCAATTTGGAGGCTTTAATATGGAGTGTTGTTCGCGCTATTGCCATAGTGCGGCGTGGCGATATGAGCGGCATTCGAATGAGTACACAAAAGCGAGGCGCCGGCCACAATGCCAGAGGCGTAGCCAGTCTTGCCAACCCTGGATGCAGCTGCTAAGCATTGCCTTCATAAAACTTATCACAAACTGTACCGGATAGAGATCTTGTTTATACCTCCGACTAGCTTCTGAACGCTCGTTTAGTACCAGGATATATACTAATAACACGTAGGCACGTGTGTACACACGATTCGTAGCGCAATCTGGGTTTGTTGACTTAAATTCGTAGTCAAATAAAGGTGGTTACGTAGTCTCGGCTGTGGCATAAAACGGCAACTACCCCCGCAAAAGACTCTTATTACGTAGCTGCCTACAGCTCGTCGGTAATGCAGCAGGCCAAATGATTGCAGCACACCGGCCTCCAGAGACAGCCTTGTTGCGTGAATATCATCAATTTGTTCCCCCGAATTGCCATCGATGGATTTGGAATGGCAATCGCGTGTGTGAACGTTCGTGAAAATTACCATTATTCAAACTGAAAATCAATGAGCTGCCAGTAATAGGACACTGGGTATTCCAATCATAGATGAAATGATAAGCAGTAGATTCCAAAACTTTGACCTATTCACAGAAACTGACTTAGTCTAATTTAACTGCTATGTAATTGAAATCGGCAACAAATGTATAATTCTCAATTAATTTTGACGCGAAATGAGATGATTCCATGTACCTACTAATATCTACCGTTACCATACCACTCTGAAACTCGTTATTACAATATTACATTTGGTATTTTCAGAAACGGAAAAATATATAACGCATCTCACAAAAAGAGGTTTTAGTGCTCAAAGGGGAAAAAATATTATAAGCTGACTGCTAATCCGATTTTATTTTACAGCAAATAAAACCATACATATTTAACATTCGTTTTTCTTGATTATTCATTCCAATAAAATGTACCATATATTCCAAATGTATTTATTATCTGAAATGTGTGTTTACCTTTCCATGTTTTATAAATATGAATATCAAAAACGTTACCCTCATGAATTCAGCTCGTACAAGCTTTCGCTAATCATACTGTACCGTGCAATTATTTTAATTAAAGTCGGTGAGATGGTGTTATCATTACCATTAAGGTTCGGAAGCCAGAGGTTGAGCATTCAAGATTTCGTACCGCCATTATATAGCGAAGGTTTACTTTAATCTATTCTGTGGCATAAGGTCCGGCGACGCTCTATTTATGCTCACCATGGAGTAATATAAGTTGAAGTGACATGTGTGCTGCATGTGCCACAATTTTGCCCGATTTCGGCAAGTTCACAAAAAAATGAAATAAACTTAAATAAGAATAAGAAAAAATGAAATAGGATCGCGACTGTACCTGACTGTACCTATTTCCCAACTATGGTGGACATTCTCTCTGGATCTCCAAGCGCCTAGATAATTGAAGATGTCTAAAGAGATCAGAAGCACTTCCAAATATTTTTGCAGCAGTTAGCATTCCATACGTGACAGGTTGCAAGCCCATAGCCGCTTAAATAAGCTTATTTAATTTTTCTTTAGTCGGCGTTATATAACTAATTTGTGTTTTTTTTCGCAGCTTATATCTTCGATAGACCCGTATATAAATCCATTACTTATATACTTCTTGGTAAATTATCATGTTTTTATGATTTGTGCTTAACTTTTTATAATCTCGTTAATATTTTTATGACCTTTAAAGCAGAATACTGTTTAAGTGAAAAATAAACCATATGGAAACTACATAAATATATATTATAGAATCACGCTTCGAGATAATTCAGATGCTCTTCATCATGAGCATCGCCCGCGACCGCGATCAACGGCAGATCGACGACTACATACAAACGTCAGCAATACAAGAAAAAACGTGGTAATTAGCCGTATTTCTATTTAAAATAAATATGTGTTGAAAACAGAGTACCACCTTTCTCCACCACACCACATTATCTCTTTAAATATTAACTAGCAGTCCGCCCCGGCTCCGCACGGGAGTAACGTATTATAACGATTTTATGGGTATTTTTTTACCCAGGTTACATTATCGAAGTTTTAATAGGGATCCCTATTTTTTTTCAATCAATAAACATGGCCTATGTTACTCACAGATAATGTAGCATTCTAATAGTAAACGATTTTTTGAAATCTATCCAGTTGTTTTTGGATTTATTCCATACAAATATACAAAACATCTTTCCTCATAATAATATTAGTACCTATAGATTATTACACTCATAATAACTTTTGAATGGTATGGAATTTGGGAATGGTATGATTAAAAAAGTAATTTACAGGTACTGATATGGCCTTGAAAATGAAGTGATTTTTTTGGATAAGGATTAATACCCAGGTACGAATAATGTGGCCTAGTTTGTAGAAGTTTTATCGAAGTTTTCATACGGATCCCTAATAGTTAGACATATGGTATTAATGACTTATTTGTAGATATTGATATCTTCTTTAAAACTGTAGTACATCACTTTGCTCTATTGTCAACAATTTCCGCAGCGTACGCGTTATAAGGATTTTTTTTGGATTTTTTTTCACACCTTGGGTTACATTATCGAAGTTTTCATACGGATCCCTAACGTTTTTGAAAATATTCTATAGCCTATGTTCATCAGGGATAATTTTCTAATGGTAAAAGAATTTTTCAATTTGGTCCAGTAGTTTTAGAGCCTATTCATTACAAACAAACAAACAAACAATCAAATCTTTCCTCTTTATAATATTAGTATAGATTAGTATAGATAAAACTGGTCACGATGTGAAAACACTCTTAGTACCTACAGTACACACACATACAGGTCGTTGAATCTAGACTTGAGGCTTACTTCAATTACTACTAACCAGTGACCGCAAAAATGATTTTGTGTTCACTGCATAAAGTCGAAAATTGTTTGCCGCGTAGCCAATAACTTCACCAAGATCCGCCGACCACACTGTACAATGTACATGTTACGCCTCTGAATTCATAAGCCAATCAAACAAACTATGAAACTAAAATAATTCGTCCGTTTGGCTTAAGAGTCCTAATACTATGATCGAAATTAGGTTGACTTTACTGCCCCTTAAGTGAATCAAAGCACTTCCGTCTATTTCCTCTCTGTGGTGCTGACACTGCCGGTCACCGAGGCGTGCCTACATGTAGACTTACAAATTGTCTGTGCTAATATAGGTACCCAGTTTACCCACACACGTTTCTGTTTGGCAGCGAGCGTAGGTGCTTATAAGTGGACGATCTACGAGTATATAATATACCACATCATTAAATATAATAGGCTAGCAGCTAGCAAAATGATTCTAATAAAAGTTTGTATTGAAAACATGAGTCTCTAAGCTCACTAAATAGACAAAGCTCTTGCGTTAGTGGCTGATCTATCAATACACAGCCTAAACCACTGTTTCTAGAAACTTGTAAAAGAGGGTGTATTCCTTTTGGGTGGACTAAGAAACGAATTCTCGAAATTCAACATTAGTTTAAAACCAATGTGTTTTCTCTCTTTTTTATCATTATCTCACACTAATACGAGTATGATAAACTAGCCGAGCCGTGACAGATGTTTGTCCTGTCAAATTTCAAAAATCGAATAGAAAAGACTGAATGTTTTAGTCTGTGATGTCAGATTTTAAAGTAGTCTGTTTTATTCGGGCATTATATCTACATCTACAGCAAATTTCATAATAATCCGTTTTGTCGTTTATTTCTATTGAGGCACAAACATACATACGAACTCACAACCTTCGCATTTATAATATTATTAGGATATAACATTTTTTTACTTTTGATGTTTCATACTTCTTTTTGATATAACAGGAAACTTCTCCAACATATTTTTATTGTAAGAAATTGATCTGTCATAAAATAATTTGTTTTAAGTTAATTATCGGAAATGGAAAGTTCTGATTGTTTTATAACTCTACGATTCTCATTCTGACGGAAGCAGTGCCGGAAGTGAATTACGCGCGTATCATTTGAGCAAGAAAATTCATTGCGTGTTTAATATTTCACAACACGGACATGGAAATAATGAAATTGGATCACGACAGTGATCCCCAAGTACGGTCGACATCTTCTCAGATCTCCAAGCGCTCAGATCTTTGAATCCTAAACAGGGAAGTTTTTTTAATTAACCTACTGGCAAAAGTAGTCTGATCGCTTATTTAAAATCTGATCAAACTGTTATCTCAGCTTTGCTTTAGTAAAAGTTTGTCTGGGTGTCTATATAAATAAATAAATATTGGTAGACATTTTACAAATCGCCATCTAGCCCTAAACTAAGCAAAGCTTGTACTATGGGAACTAGATAACTGATAGAATACTTATACACGTTTTTTTTTAAATCCTAATAATATTATAAAGGCGAAAGTTTGTGAATTTGTATGTATGTTTGTTCCTCAATCAGGCCCAAACGACAAAACGGATTAAGTTGAAATTTGTTGTAGAATGTAGATATAATGCCCGAATCTATTCTATACATATAATAAAACTGTAGAAGAGTTCAATTCTGTACATTGAATAAAAACTAAAAAAAATACTCTTAGGGGCCTTTATACAAGTAATACAAAAAAAAAACATTTATATTTTGTCTGTCTGTCTGTCTGTCTGTTGTCCGACTTTCATGCAAAAACTACTGGACGGATTTTGATGAAACTTTTTTTGTTATGTAGCCATTAGTCTTCGGCAACATATAGACTATAATTTATTTTGAAGATTGTAATACCAGATGTGAAACTATCTGTCCCCCAGCGAAGCGGGCACAGGTCAGCTAGTAAATAATAGACTACTTTAAAATATGAAAAACATCCTAAAAACTATAAAAAAACGCAAAAGGGATGATTTCTGTATAGATGGCGCTGGTGAGTAACAAATCTGACATCACAGACTAAAACATTCAGTCTTTTCTATTCGATTATTGAAATTTGAAAGGACAACGTCTGTCACGGGTCGGCTAGTACATACATATGATACATATATCATCTTCTATATATATAAAAATCAATTGCTATTCGTTAGTCTCGCTAAAACTCGAGAACGGCTGAACGGATTTATCTTATCTTGGTCTTGAAATGTTCGTGGAGGTCTAGGGAAGGTTTAAAAGGTGAGAAAAATTCAAATAATTGCCGGGAAAACCCTAAAAACTGCCCTTTTATTTTTCCCATACAAAAGTTTTCTAACTAAAACGTAGAGTCAATTTGAGCTTTATTAGGTTTGATAATACGATAACGGGAACGGGAACGGGAACTAAAGACAGCATTTGTTTATTCTAAAGCGATACGAAGTTCGCGGGGTCAGCTTGTTATATATATATTTATTTCTGGCATATCAAACAATGTGCCTTTTCTTGATACAATGCAAAGGAAACCGCGTGCGGAAGCCTGAGGCTTTAAACCATTTGCTTTGCATGCCAATTTGATTCTGCTTCTGGCGCATAGCGTATGCTTCTCGATATCAAGCATTTATGCATTCACTGCTTCCTCCATTGTGATTGTAGACGACGTTTAGTTAATATCGCTTTGTTATGGAAACTGAGTTACGTGAATTGCGTATGCCTTACGCTCACTGATTGGAAAGTGCATCGCTGCACCTAATTAATTGAATATTAACTATTGAATTTATTTATTATTCTTGTTTGAGCCTTCACCTTGTTCGATTGGCACCACTGGAGCTCTACATATCATTAAGAAAAGGATCATTAAAAAAAAGGTAGACCCCAAGCCGTGTTTATTGCCTGATTCTTCTAGGCTTGGTCGCGTGGAATCGGCGTAGCTTCACCTAGTTCCTAAGACGTTTTAAAGTGATCCTTTTGATTTTATTGAAATAAATTATTTTTGAATTTGAATTATTTTGTACTAGCTGCTTGCCTCGGCTTTGCACGGGTGGTACCGGAATAAAAAGTAGCCTATGTGTTATTCAGATGTATAAAGTATATTATTGTAAAGTTTCATTTTAATCCGTTCAGTAGTTTTTGCGTGAAAGAGTAACAAACACACACACACACACACACACACACACACACACACACCCACTCACTCACTCACTCACAAACTTTCGCAGTTATAATATTAGTAGGATTAGATACCTAGTGGGTTGCTATAGCAAGTATGTCAATAGAGGGTTGATGGCAGGCAGGCGCCAGCTTATAAAACATAAGCCAAATCCTTTCGCAAAATGTAGCGCCAACCCCACATGAAGTGGGAAAAAGACAAGGAAATGATGATGGGTACACCAGATGCTGGTGAAGTTTTATTAAAACTAGATTACTCTTGCTTACACGCAAGTCACGCTTCGTCTAATTCATTTAAAAATTCTCGAATACACTTTGAAGTTCCCAGATTAGGTTATATCCATTTTAATTTCAAGGTTCGTTGACTCGGAAAAACAATTAATGATGGTTGTCATTTACGTAATGCTCGTACAGGGGCTTCGCTTTATTGTTTTATTTGGAATCGGTCCAAATAAAAGTAGTTCCAGTGGGTTTAAGGGTCCCGTAACTCTAAAGAAAAAAACGTAACCCTCATAAGTTGGTACTTGCGTCTGTTTATCGCAGGCACTTTGTTCGAAAACTAAGAAGCGCAGAGTTTTGATGTTCGGTACATTATTCGATTTTTGTACGTATATTTCTAAAGCTAATTACAAAGTAGGTATCTTTATTTTTATTTCTGAAGATCCTCATAATGATATCATTTTGTAAGAGACGCTTTTGTGGATTCCGAAAAATAAATCTTTAATTAAAAAATATTTGCTGAAATGGCTAAAAAGTTATACCCCAAAAAATACCGTTAGCCCCTATCTTCTCGGTTTACAAAGCTTTTCTGATATTATCAGGGTAAGTAGATGATAAGTCAAGGATTACAGGAAACAGCTTTTACGTCAGTTTCATGGTAACTGAATAAAATGATTTGAGTTCTGCTGCGGAATTCTAATTTTGCGAGCACAGTCGATTTTTATAGTAATAACATATTCCGAATGCGTTTTTAGTTTTTCTGCTGGAGTAATGAGATTTAACTGCATAATAAAAGAAATAGGATCACGACTGTAATCCTCAAATACGGTAGACATCCTCTCAGATCTCTAGGCACTCAGATGTTTAAAGGGGCTAGTCAGAGGTAAGTTAAAATTTTACATTTGGCACTTGTCCACATTTTGCAGTACTGTATAATACTAGTAAATATTGATTTTCGGCTAAAATGTGCATTTCAACTGCTGCAACACTGGCAGTGGGTACTCTGGATACTCTATTCGAGAGCAGGAGATAGACGCCGTCCGCAGAGTACGAACAGGCAAATACAGACCTAATGAGATTCTATCTTAATTATTTTCCAGACTTCCTCGTAAATTTCCCTACCGAGAGTTGCTGAGCCGTTCCGGAGCAAAAACATCCCATCTCAGTTTAATTATATCCTTTTTTACAGCGCTCAATATTCATTCTGGTTTTCGACGGGTAGACATTAAAATTCATAACGTAGCTATTACACTCGTCAACATCTGGCGCCGCTTCAACTTTATCATCTGAAACTTTTAAGACGGCCATTAATTAATTTTGGAATAGTTATTATCACTTGCGAATGCCACTGTCCGCAAGCACTTTCCAGAAAAACAGATTATACAGATCGTAAGGATACAGTTGTGCTATCTCACGAAGGTGAGTCATAATTGTGTGTGTAGATTTGGCATTGACATTGTTTGTGTGCTCGGAAGCCCTCAGTATAAGTCACGCACACAAAAGCGCGTGTCTATAAACATTATAACTATAAGTACTGTTCGCCCTCTTGTGGGTAGAACAACTATACGAGTATTTACAATTACTTTTGGGTCAATGAGATCCGATCGTTTTTGGTTCAAGTCCTTATTTTCATTGCCTTTCGCATTTGAAGTCGTGGTCGCTACGTTATTGTTTATGCATTGAAGTGCCGTTTTATGACTTGGACACTATCGAGTTCTGTGTGTGGTTCTCTATAAATTTGCGTTGGCAACACCCACTATCGCTGTATAGTCGTAAACCGTTTGATGGTGGTCGGAAGACAGATCGTAAATAAGGGTGCCTAGGACGTAAGGATGTTGTGCACTTAGCGATCTATTCTATTTCATTGTTTGTAGAGGACAAAGTATTTTTGATTGTGTAAAGAAACAATTTTTGAAGGCTTTTGTTTGGGTTTTATTTTGTTTGTTTTAAACATTGCAGTTATTAAATAATTCATGTTTGTATTGCCAATTGCCATGTCATGGTTATTTGGGATTCACGTTCTATGTAATAACGATAACTTTATATTAAAATTTGACTTCGTAGAAGGTTGGGTTAATTTTCATCTTGGTAAATTAGGATCGGTATGCCCAGACTTCAATTAAGTTCTTCAAAGTCACTGGTAAATACATAGGTGCAGTCAGCTGTAGAAGTTGATAACTTTTTCGGAATGTATAAATTATTTATTAAATTTATGTATTAAACACTTGCCAGACCGTGACTGACTTTGTCCTATCCTGTGTGGTCAAAACTGATGTCATATTTTTTGCACACTAACGACATCTATACCAAAATCATCCCTTTTGCATATTTTTTAAGAATGTTTTTCGGATTATAAATTATCCTATGTTTTATTCGGGCATTATATCTACATCTACAGCAAATTTCGTCTTAATCCGTTTTGTCGTTTAGCCTTGATTGTTTTTTAAACATACAAACATCCTAGACATAGACATAGACATAGACAATTATTTACTATCATATATCCTCACAACCTTTCGCATTTATAATATTACTAGCTGCTTGCCCCGGCTTCGCCCGGGTGGTACCTGGATAAAAAGTAGCCTATGTGTTATTCTGATGTATAAGCTATTATTATACTGCTGTAAAGTTTCATATTAATCCGTTCAGTAGTTTTTGCATGAAAGAGTAACAATCACACACCCACTCACAAACTTTCGGATTTATAATATTAGTAGTATAATGTTTACATTTAGCTCATAACAATTTCCACGTGATATTTTCGTTCAACGTTATTTTTAGAATAGAAAAATATATTGTTAAACATTTGAATTAAAAGCCGAGGTCTTTCCACTCGGCCAACACGGTTGTAGTAGACATTAACTTTTAATTTAAAAATTCTTGTAAAACTTCCAGTCATCATCTACTTTTGATGTTGACTGTACCTTTGGGTAAAACCGCATCTTACTGTAGGTAATATTTTTAGCCTACACTTTACGAAACCTAACAAAAACAATATCTCCAAAGTTCGAGGATATTGTTTTAGTTAGTTTTCGGCATCTTCAAAAGCCTTCATTTTAATTTTCACTACACCGTTTAGTTTAATACTGACTTTACTTTATAATAACAGTGCCTCAATAATAGCAAAGCTGGCTGGAATTTTTATTATTAGAAAGGTACGTGAATTGCTAAATATTAATTCGGGTATTATTTGTAAAATTACTAGCTGGACCCGCGACAGACGTTGTCCTGTCCAAATTTCAATAATCTCATAGAAAAAGTACTTTCAGTTTTACGAATTTTAAAATTTTTCATTCCGAGTGCACAAATGTACAACAGTGAGTATGAAGAAAATGTTCCATAAACCATAGAGTTTTATACAAACTTTGCCCCCGTTTTCCCCCCTCTTAGGGGTAGAATTTCGGAAAATCCTTTCTTATCGGATGCATACGTCATACAAAAAACGCACCCTCCAAGTTTCAGGTCTCTACGATCAGCGGTTTAGGCTGTGCGTTGATAGTCAGTCATTCAGGACAAAGCATTTTATAGGTATAGATGATACACGGTGGACTAAAAGTTCTTGCACTTTTTAAACATGAATATAAGTTTTAATTTTATTTTTTTAACGGATATTTTACTCAGCGCCATCTAGCCCCAAACTAAGTAGCTTGTTCTAAGGGACGAATTGGAAATTCAGTTTCCTTATAAACATCAGTATAATAAAAAACAAACATCCTGTGAAAACACGACGAGAAAAAATATCCTTTTCCATAAAATATTTTCATTGCTCCTTTAGATGGGTTCAAATTATTTAATTGGTGGTTATATTAAATACTGTCAAAGAGTTCGAGCGTGAAAAACGGCAGACGGGCATGTGCCACTAAGATACACGGCGGCTGTCGTAGTACGAACACGCGACGCTAAGCTTCATTTTCTGAAAGCGATCCCTGCCTGCACTCACTCTGAAATTCTCTCCGTTTTGTGTTCACAGCTGAACAACGGATATAAGTAACACTTTCACTATATTTAAATAGTGGATACATATTATACTCGTTCGTTCCACTAAAAGGAAACGGTTAATTTATGAACCATTAATATAAAAAAACGCAATATACGGGACTCCGAAGTGGCGAATTGCGACGAACTTGCTCATTTTTTCGTCTCCGCTTCCACTGAGATCTGCTTTACATTTTTATTTTACTCCTTTCAGTCTAATTTAATATGCGGCCTCGTAGAAGAAATTGCGAGAATATATTTTCGCATTTGTTAACTCTACCTTGAATAAAATCAGATTTTACTGGAGAATTTGTGTCGAATTGTGTAAGTAAAGTTGTTCGTTTGCCAAATCCCTTCATGAATATGTCCAAGTGTTAAAAAAAAGTTGTTCTAACAATGTGGTTATGTTATGTTACTAAACTCATTGGAACGTGTTATAAATCGCCGTATGAATCTCGTCGGCGGTTTCCGAACTCATTCTTTCGGTTCTAAAAATATTTTCTCATACCTATATTGTTTGCACCCGGGCTGTGTTATTACGGTCATATTATTATGTATTATGGTTTAGGGCTTTCTTTTTATACTAGGAAAACCAACACTAGAAATTCTTTCCTGTTATGTACAGAATGGGATTAATTTAACCTTCCGCGAGCAAAATAAAGAAAAAACTTGGTCGTTGCTTGGAATTTAGACAAGCATCTATTGCACGATTTTTAATTAAAACGACTTTGATCACAGAGTTGGAATGTCTCTTTCGTGAAGCGATTAAAACCGGTGTAAAACAGTTGCCATATAATCTTTTCGCGAAACTCATCCGCAATTTAATCAATTTCCTTTGATTCCGAATGAAACAGATTTATTTTTGCACGCGATATATAATTACATGTATTTTATTAAACGTTCTCTATTTGCGAATAAATATAAATGTACTCGTATAACTCATATTAAATGATTATTTCAGAATTCTTTGTGAGAATATATTGCAATAGTCGAACTGAACGCGGTATTAAGACTTGCGCGACCTAATTTCGCGTTATAAACGTACGAGTATGCTGCATGTATAATATTATAAACGTAATAGCAATGTGTGCTATTGAAATTGTAGACGAGCGCGTCTTCGTTAGAGCAAATATCAATTAGGGTCGCTGTACGTGTCGCCGAAAGATACAGAGCGCGTGACCAACGATATTCCGACCAGAGCGCGACCCGGCCGAGTCGTAACTTCGATCGGCCGTGAGAACCGAAACTTCAAAACACGAAACGTGCTATTGCTTAAATAGGTGCTTACTTAAACTAAGCCTCTCTGTGTTACTCGACCTGTTGTTTGCTTGTTTATTAATTAAGATTAGGTACCTTCAGATATTCTCGCCTCTAAACCCTTTTCGGTCCCTATGCTGGCCGTATTTTTATTTACACCGTATTTGTTACAGAAATAATGTCTAATGATAATGGTAATTACATCGTTGGCTCCCTGGAATCATTATTCTTTGTTTAGTTCAGTGCCTCCCTTACAAATAGGTATGGGTTAAGCTTGTAATCGGGTCAAATGAAAACCGATTATTCTACCTAACGACTATCTACATTTTATTCATTACGTTGGTCCATCTGCAGATCCAGTTTCTCCAAATGAATTTTCGAAAAGCTTCGACTTTTATTGCACTCTGTATCGGATTATGTTACGCTTATACCTTTTCACTCGTAGATATAATAATATTCATAATAAATCATGTGAAAAGGTAATAATGAGCACCATACGCTGTTCATTTAAAGACTACGCAACTGACAAGGGTCTCGGATCAGATTAATTAGCCTCTCCGAAATCGTTTTGTGAGATAAGTGGGCTTGAGACTGTTGATGCATATTAACAGTACTCTAGCTACAATTTAAATGTACCTATTAACTAAAAGGAGTATTTTCAAATCATGGTTTGAATAATAATTGATCTTATAATTGACTCATTCTTTATTTCATTTGCATTCTGTACTGGTTTATATTTTCATTCCAAAAGTTAACTTCTTCATGGATTTTCTTTAAATATTTATGAAGGTCCCAAACGTCCAATGACTCTTAATACTTTGGCAAATATTATCATATCCCGTAAGCTCCTTTGGACAAAATATATTCCAATTGAACGAGCGTTTCATGAATGAACTTAGCATTACGACTGACAAAAATGTTTCAGATCATTGTTAAGGTTGATTATTATTCTTTGTGTAGATTGAGAGTCATATTTTCCACGCAAAGATAAAAAGAAATACCTACAACACTTATTTCAATTGGAGATAAATTCATTTCAAACGTGATGATTTATCAGAGAGGAGCAGCAGTGGGCGGCGCAGGGCGCGTGCGACGTCATCGTCGCCGCTGCCTCCCTCGACATATCTCTTTGATAAATTGCAGAGAATCTGCGAAAGAGGTGAAATTCTAAAATAAAATAATCTCCGAGCCGAGCGAGGAACACCATTTTGTCTTATGGAGGGTGCTCTCAAGTTTACGAATAAAAGTTGGTTGATAGCTCGAGGAGCACTCCAAGTACGAGTAGGTTGTGTTACGCAAACTAATGTTGTTTTGCATGTTAAACCCGTAGTACGACCATACAGGATGTTTGTCAGAGCCGTATGGGGTTGATAGCAAGGATTTTTTTTCAGATGTGAGCGAATCGCGTATACGTCCGTGCAACAGCTGCCGCTGACGTCTTTGAAGCGCCTATTATGACGGTTCTCCTTTTATTTATGATCGAGTTGAGCGGTACTTATTACGACTCCGCCGATGGGAGATGTTTCATATGCTGGCCTTGTTCCTGCTTTAACTCCCCTCCTTGACGCTTATTGAGCTATTTGCTCTGGATTTCACGTCCTTCACATTACTTCGGTATTATATATACTAATAATATGAGTATAAATGGTCACGTAATAGGTTCGCAATAAAACGTATTTTACTCGTACTTACCTTTTTTGATCCGAGTAGCTGGCTTTGTTACTTGTTGTCTTTAAACGCGTTGACTAATTACGGTTCTGTTTATACGAGTATTCATAACTCGAATAAATTACTAACTTTGCTCGTGAGAATGTTGTATCTACATTTTGTTTACAACTAGCGACTTCTGCAAGTATATTTTGCGTTGCTATTGTTATTCACGGCATATCTTGAAACTCGCCGTGTTATGTGATTCAGAAAGCCACGACATATATTTAGTCGTTATTGTCTATCACTTGGCAGAAACTTCTCCAATGTTTTCTCATTCGGTCGCAGCTTCCTGAAAGTTAGCTCATTCCTGTCTTCGCGGCGGATGCCTCAACGAATTACGAACTCGGCACTCAGCCGCCGATGCGTGTAAAATGTCTTTACGATCCCTGTAATTCGTGAGATGTGTGCGTCACTCTTCCCCTCTCACAAAGCTTTCTCGTTTTTTAATCAACTAATAGCTAATTAAAAAACTTTAGAGTACAATGAATGGGAAGCAACGAGGCAAAACATCGCGACCCACTTCAGAGCTGAAAACACTTTTATAAGTGTGTGTTACGTGCTAAAATAGTGTGTCACTGCACAAATGGCAATTATTATCCCAAAGTTTCTAATAAGTTTTACGCGATAAGGTACAATGTGCACTGTTTTGGTATACGCACAGTGGTGTACCTGACAGATTTACATTTGAAAGATTTTACCTATACAGGTAAACCGGATCGATGTATGTGATACTACTGTTTAGTTATCCCTGTACATATAAACCTGTCAGGTAGACCGTTGTGTACCATTATATGGCCACCATTATTTGATAGAGCTCAAAAAATGCGTAATGTTAAAAGCTTTTATTTAACTTGCAATGTATGTAAATATGTAACTAGGTAACTACGTTTGCTAAGGTGTAATCTAGCACAACTCAATTTAAAAGCAGTTATCTTCAACCGATTGAACTGATATTTGGCATACTTATGTAACTTCGGTGACAATGCAATAATATGATGACAGCGAGCTGATCTGATGATGGAGTCAGGAGCTGTTCAACGGCTGTACAACTCCTTTTGATTTGTCATCGGAAATTATATTATTATGAGACTAGCTGACACGTGTCCGCTTCGCTGGGAGTCACACATTTCTAATTGTGATCAATTTGGATGGGTATGGCTTTATGGTTATTAATGGAGATGGGATGATGGTGAGGATGGTCATTGGTCGCTGATCGCCGTCTATTATATTCTCCCGCAACTCTACATCTACAAAATGTTGGGAGGGCTCATGACAGAAATATCGCGACAGTTTTCATTTTGTTATACTCATCGTAACTTCAAAACGAATCGACCGATTTAAACAATTCTAAAAGTGATTTACTCCTAAATATAAAACCTAAATTACTAATTAGCTTATTTAGATAAGGATTAATATCTTTAATACAGATAGAATTACTTTTAATTCGATTCATGTTTAATTGAATAATTTCAACAAAAAACGGTTATTATAACTAAACTATAATCACTACATAGTATAAAGCAAAGTCGCTTTCCGCTTCCCGCGTCTGTATGTCTGTATGTATGTTTGCTTATATCTTTAAAACTACACAACGGATTTTGATGCGGTTTCTTTTAATAGATAGAGTGATTCAGGAGGAAGGTTTATATGTATAATAACATGCTACCCGTGCGAAGCCGGGGCGGATCGCTAGTATTTAAATATACCTGCTCACATATCTTAATATATATAAATTACGCATCACGTTGTTAGTCCGCGATGGACTCCTAAACTACTTAACCGATTTTAATCAAACCTTGCACACCGTGTGCAGTTTGATCCAATTTGAAAGATAGGATAGCTTACATCTCAATTTATAGTCGCAATATTGTTTTATTGCAAACCGTTGATACAGCAACGCGTGGCCAAGTCTGCTAGTGTATTATATTTGTTTATGCTTTTGCAGCGCACGCGAAATAAGAAATTTTTTTACCAATTTTTTTATACCTTTCTTCAAACTATCGTAATTTTTATAAGGAGTCAATTACTTTTTCAAAATAACATATAGCCTATTTCATTCAGGGATAATGTAGATTAGAATAGGTGAAAGATTTTTGAAAATCGGCCTGATAATTAGTTTTTGAGTTTATCCACTACAAACAAATAAAAATTCTAAACTTTGTTAATTATATTTGTTTATAATATTTTAACAATAAATATGCCCAATTACCACGTTTCTTGTTGAATTTGCCGATCTGCCATTGATCGCGGTCGCGGACGATGCTCATGATGAAGAGCATCTGAATTGTCTCGAAACGTCAGCAATACAACAAGAAACGTGGTAATTAGCCGTATTTATAGTTAAAATGAATAACAACCACGATAGTATTAATTTTATTATATTAGTGTAGATTCATTAGACTGCATGTTGATGACGAATGTCATTTACTTTTAGAGTTAGAGCTAGAGGTTAATAATAAATATTTTTTCGGAAAATATTTAGGTTACCACTGTCATTTTTGGAAATTACACACATACAGTTTAATAAGCCGTTTCTGAGCGTTCATAATAAGCAGGCTTAGAAATGACGATATATTTACTTACTACCTACTCGTTATTGTACTAGAACCATTATAAAGATTCAGAGAACTCCAATCAAAATAATTCCAGTAATGCTGTATGAAAAGATGTTCTTCAAATGAAATAGTACACGAGAAACCTTATTTCTGAAACGATTCTCGACCTGACTTGCATTTTATCGGTTTTATTTATGATAGTCAATTATCTATCAGTCTCGGATAGGTACTTTAAGTCGTCGCCGGGGAATATTTACTCCATTAGGCAGGCTGGCTGGCGACAGCTCTTTAACAAGGTTAGCCTCAACTATTTTATCAAAGTCTTACATAATAATATTGCTCCTGTAATTCTGTTTTCCTATAGTTCTACTTAAGAGTACAATGCAGTGGAATCAAGTTTGCATATAAACAGAAATTTTAAGTCTTTGTCTGGCTAGCGGTACATGCCAGTTGCTTTGTTCCGGACTGTAAAACTTCACTAATTGCTAGTATAGGATGCCGTAACCAGAGCAGAAAATATAGGAAAAAAGAGTACTAAATTGAGAGGGTATTCTTTTCATTCATTTTTATGCGAACAGAGGATCTATACGTTCTGTAAGTCTAGAATACCGAAGTCGGATCGCTGTTTATCTACTAAAAGTGATTAGATACGTGACTTGCGTTGTGAAAACGTTCATAACAAATATTTCATTAAATAGCTGCCAGAAAAGATCTGTCGTACATATTTGTTTAAGGATCGAAATCGCATGCTTAAAATGATGCAAATAAATCATTATTATTTTCAGAAACTAGGAATACCATAGTACCCAACACAAAGAAACATGACTGTAAATATGAAATCTACTGTTCTCATCTGTGTAGATAATCGTTGCACTAAGCAATATTGCAGCTGTTTTCGTTATGTGAACGGATATCTCCTTATACGAGTACCTATTCGATAATAATATAACATAGTAGCTCATAATCTTCAATAATCTCCTTGCCTTCGCAGATATTGAAATTGAATACACATTCACTTTACATACCTATAGGTATTATAAGACTTTGCTGTTATGCCTGCAAATTGTATTAGGTTTGTATGCAGATAGTTCAATAAGCAAAATGTTACTTTTTAGGGTTCTGTACCCAAATGGTAAATACGAGACCCTATTACTAAGACTTCGCTGTCCGTCTGTCCGTCTGTCTGTCCATCTGTCTGTCCGTCTGTCTGTCACATGAACCATCATGAACCACATGAACATGTATCTCATGAACCGTAATAGATAGACAGATGAAATTTTCACAGAATATGTATTTCTGTTCCTGCTATAACAATAAAAAAACTTGAGAGGTGTCAAGGGACACCCGGATGGAACGAAGTTCTCACAAAATAACGTGGGACAAGGGAAGGGGAATCAACTTTGACTTCGACTTCGACCTCTACCTCGACCTCGACCTCGACCTCGACCTCGACCTCGACCTCGACCTCGTCCTCGACCTCGACCTCGACCTCGACCTCGACCTCGACCTCGACCTCGACCTCGACCTCGACCTCGACCTCGACCTCGACCTCGACCTCGACCTCGACCTCGACCTCGACCTCGACCTCGACCTCGACCTCGACCTCGACCTCCACCTCCACCTCCACCTCCACCTCCACCTCCACCTCCACCTCCACCTCCACCTCCACCTCCACCTCCACCTCGACCTCGACCTCGACCTCGACCTCGACCTCGACCTCGACCTCCACCTCCACCTCCACCTCCACTTCCACCTCGACACAATTAATATATGACTTAATAGATAATAATTATTAATTATATGACAGCCTCACAGCTCAGTTGGTAGTAACTCTGCCTTCAGCGCTGTAGGTTGTGGGTTCGATCCCCACCCAGAGCAAATATTTATGTGATGAACATAGATGTTTGTTCTGTGTCTGGGTGTTAGTATGTATCTTAAGTATTTATTTACAAAAAAAAAGAATTTAAGTATTCTATCAGTTATCTAGTTCCCATAGTACAAGCTTTGCTTAGTTTGGGGCTAGATGGCGATGTGTAAAATGTCCACCAATATTTATTATTTATTATTTATTATTATTATTATTATTATTATTTATATATTAATAGATATACTATAGCAAAAAAGTGTCGTGACAACTTTTCGTGACAACTTTTCGTAAGAATTTTTTCCGTCTAGCCCCCTTTCACAACGCGCGATAAGGAACTTCGTTCCAAAAATACTAAAAATAGAATAAAATCAATATTTAAAGAGGGCTCCCATACAACAAACGTGTTTTTTGCCCGTTTTATATATAATGCTACGGAACCCTCCATGCGCGAGTACAACTCGCACTTGGCCGGTTTTTTTAATTTATTTTATCTATTGTACATTATACATTATTACAGTATACACAATACACATGTAGGTAATCAACTTAGGTGGTACACTTGCATTTATTTACATTTGTGTAAATAGTTACTTTGTAGCATAACAGAGTGTTGTAACTGCATAGTAAAAAGAAAAGGGCGTATTGAATACACAAGAAAGGATAAAACGACCGAAATATTTAATATAAAATGCCATAAAATTCGATATTGATAAAATGATATATTTTATTAAACTGATTTAAATTGTTTTAATCAGCTTTTTCACTCTAAGTTAATTAATAAACGTCAAGTTTGACATCAAGATTGCTACGTAATCCTTGAACTAATTTAAACTCAAAACAAAGATTTGCATAGAAAAACGTTAAATTTCCAAGTACGTTTAACAAACGTTGTTCACGCCGATGAGGTAAATGGCACCCTTTTGGAATACTATACAATGAAATACGTGTATCTGGGCTTTTACACAAATTAGAAAGTAGATAAGAAACTTCTACCGTTAACGAATGCTACTCGTGTATGCTTGGAAATTTCATTTTCAAAGTCAAACGTTTCTACTAAACGGCCTTATCTAATCAAGCATTGTAAAGGTGCATCACAATGGCAATTCGTCTTCAAGAAACTAAAAAGCTAACTGGTTTAAACAGTTCGTGAGCCAAAATATGTCGGTCGCATGAGTCAGGCCCGCGCTCCGAGCCGGCATTGAGCCACGAATCCGGCCCATTTCTTTCGAGCTCGTTAACGAAACAATAAATAATGATTTGGACGTCTCCACCGCGTGCTGGCTATTGTTCGGCCATCGTATTTTTCTTCGGTTGACCCCCGGACCGGTGACGCTACGTCTCGAAGCTTCCGCGATGCCATTCTATGCACCTTCCGATTCGTGTTTCGTTTTTATCGCGCAATGTGTTTACTGCGATTTTACTGTCTCAGCGTATGAGTATTGAGTTGATTCATGGGGATGAGGAATATGTATATTTTTCTTTCTTACATACCGCCTCATTGGTCAAATTTTCCATTATACCGTAAGCTCGTAGGAAATACGATAACTATTGAGATACAAATTTATAAAGCATTGTACAGAAATGGAAATGTAACTTTCTAATCTGAATATCAGATATAAACCCGGTTGCTAAAGCACGTTCGTATTTCAATTCACTTGTTGATCAAGCTGCGAATACCTATCTCATGAAAATATCTTAAGATATAGGGGACATGTCGTTGTCCTAGACCAAATAATATGGAAATGTACACAATCAAAATGCGCATAGAATTTTGAGTAATTTATTTGTAAACGTCGTTGTTTCCTGAATGATTTTGCTATTGCTTGCTACTCTTTTGTTTTTTTATTGTTTTACCGCAGTCTGCTGCTGCCAACAAATCCAATTTAATATTGTTATAGTTGGACCAATTTGTTATTTTTTGTTTTAGGTAAGTGAAAAGCCGTACATCAAATATGGCGTACCTACAACCAAAAAATAGGGGGTAAGTTTTTTGTTATACCACTTAGAGACAGAACAAGATTATGGCCTTGTTGCAAATCGTAGGTAGGCGATGAATTTCTATAACGCGCTCTACGATGTACCTTGCTTCCATCAGTTTGAGGCATCAGTGTGGTGAGTTTCATAATGATGGCTGTAATTCACCGGCAAGCACATGCCCTTCAAAAAGAAACTAAAACGATGCTGCTTGGGGGCAGCAATGGGTTTGATAGAAGTTTTTTCTCGAACGAGCTGCATAGATAAATAGATCTCTACCGCGACCCGCGACTTCGTCCGCCTAGATTCAGCAAAACAATTTTTGAAGACTTCATCGTAAAACATTGATTTCTGATTCGATTCCTGAAAAAAAAGCCTATGTCCGTCTGAAGATTTTAAACTATCTCTATGTGAATTTTTATCACAATCGGCCCAGCCAGCGGTTTGACAGTGATAACGTCACAGTATCTGTCTGTGGCTAGACAGACAGTCAGAGTTACTTTCGCATTGATAATATTAGTATAGATTAGGTGATTTTCCAATAAAACCGTGTTGCTTGCTCATTTTTGAGCGCTTCCGCCGTGTTAAATAACGCGACAGTAAAGCTTTAGATCTTAGAAATCTGAATTTATTTTTGCTGATGCCGCCGTGGTATGTAACAAAATTTACTCCTAATACGTTCTCGCAGCAGAGTTTTTTAAGAACCTTTTAACTTGTTACGGGTTCAAGTCGTAAAAAATGATTCATGATACAAAATAACCATAAAAATTCCATAAAGGTGTTAGAGGGAATTGAATAACCTGACCTCATGTCGAGGATCTTATTGAATGATCTCTTTTGTTACTCGTAGATATTTTTGGCAGAAATAAAACACCGCAATCAAACTTATTCTAATCGACTTAAAATTTGTAGGGTGTCTTCATTTCCAGTAGGATGGCGTACACTAAGAAACGAATTTATTTAAGGGGTCCCCAATGGCCTTTTATTGTAAAACGAAAATGCTCTTTTCTACGGTTTTGTAGAGTATTGTAACTTTGCATGTAGATTCTTCAATTAAAATAACGAATGACGTGTTTCAGCGTTTTCTGAACATTAGCACTCGAGAGTTCACGAGTGTTAAGTGTTATTCGAATCACATGGTAAATATGAGAAAGAACCACAAATAAACTCAGTTGGTAGTAACTCTGCCTTCTGCGCTGTAGGTTGTGGGTTCGATCCCCACCCAGGGCAAAAAAATTGTGTGATGAACATAGATGTTTGTTCTGTGTCTGGGTGTTAATATGTATAATAAGCATGTATTTACAAAAAAAAAAGTATACAAGTATTCTATCAGTTATCTAGTTCACATAGTACAAGCTTTGCTTAGTTTGGGGCTAGATGGCGTTGTGTGTAAAAGTCCGAAAATATTTATTTATTTATTTATTTATTTAATTTTATGGCTCAAAGTTTAAAATCCAATCGATTGGTTTTAAAGCTTATTGTTTTTGATGTTATACGATATCTTTATGATTAAGTGTGTAGGTAATAACACCTCAACGGCTTGCAATAAAATAGTCGTGTTACGGCTCTTTTTATTTAATCTTCTCTTATAAATGTTTTAATAAAAAGTTTAACGATAGGTGAGCATCATGAATTGATGATGGAGTTATATTTTTATTCAATATGCTGCATTTGAATTCGTTGAAATTGCTTGTGTTCGAAGTTTATGAGATTAATATTAAAAGGAAAGTTAACTTTTTATCAAGGTACAATTTTAAATATTTCTGAATGAGATTAAAACACAAAAAATATATATTTTCTCCAACTAGTACGCGTCAGATATTACAACTTTGAACACGTACTCATAACATAATTAAAAAGTAAGTTAAATGTGATTTCTCTATTTTAACACTGAACTGTGGATTTTTTTGCGATTTCATTCGATATACTCGTATTTACTGATCATGTAGGGATGCAAGCAAATTGTGGAAGGGGTAAAGAGGGTGGTTTTTGTTTCGATTCAGTGTATGGGTCCGGGATTGTCCCATTGTTTGCGATAAACAAATAGACGCTACGGGCAGTGGACATAGCATATCGGAGCGAATCATTCTACATTTGAAACGGAGGCAAGGAGCTTCCGACGGCTGCAAAAAGCGCAAAGCGCATTGTTTTCACGATCGAGGAGGAAACGTCCAGCTCCGACAGCCAGCAACGTTCGCCCCTAATGGAACAGTATTTACTTGACCAAAGGCTTTCACTGATACAATACGAGTAGGATCACACGCGGCTCGTCACATACTTCACTCCTAATAAAGGCGGTGGTAGAATTTGGGCAACATTATTTCTCTACCAAAAACGAGTATTGGTTATTACGTTGCTCCTGAATAAGTTAATATGTGTAAAGAACACTTTTTGTTACATAAAAGTAGAATAATGAAATAAGATACACGGCTTGTTTTGTAATGCAATATTTTATCCATCAAGCTTTTAAGATTCTTCTTTTGGCATGTTAAAACATTTATTTACCAACTCTCGTGATTGTTTGACGTTATGTGGTATTATTATGTTACCTACATAATGAAAGGATGTAGATTGTAGATACCTATTCTGTTGGTTGGTGTTTCAATACATTACAAATTGTTGTATTGTTCAATGTTAGTTTATTGCAAATCAGAAGTTAGAATAACTGGCTGCATTGATAAGCATAACATATTGTGATAAACAAGTCAGTTTCATGGAGCGTTTGAATTATACGCTATCGTTATGATAAACTTTGTTATTCAGTTGTTCACAATGCTGCCTTTATTTCCACTACATGGCTTCGGGCTTTTATCTCAGCATGCATCACTAAGCCTAACGAATAGCGCATTTGTAGCCTTCGAGAGAAGAGAAATATCTTACAGATAAGTACCTACCTTATATAAATCTTCCAGAATCTAAATAAATTGGATGGAAATGAAACAAAACGGTGTTAGTGAATACGAATAGTATACACTACTATTCGTATTCACGGATGAAGGCGACGGATAAAACTCTAAAAGCTTCAGTAAAAACATATCCAGTTTTTCTGGTTTAAAAAATGTATAATTTTTTTGAACGAAAACGAACTGCATTTTTGGCAAATAAAGTATTTACCAAGCCAGATGAGTATTAATTAAGACTGCGGTGAGAGTGAGTTACTCAAAAGACGTAAACCGTCTGGATCGTAGCAAGTGGAAAACCGTGGTCTCCACCTACAAAGCGTAATGTTGTATTATTTCGATTTACTTCGACGTTCAAATGAAATTGGGCTGCATCCAAAACTGACTTAATTTACTCTTTTATCGTTCGGTAGTAAATACTAATATCTGACTACTAACCGGCAACTAAATTACATTGTTTATTGAGATGTTTAGTTTGTTTATAAAAACAAATTAGTATCGAGTTCGGATTGGAAGATCAATGCTAGCTCGAAGCGCGGAGGTTAAGTTGTTTCTTTCTCTTTCTTACATATAAGAATTTCATTTCCTCCTTAAGACGAGTAATAAATATTTTATGAATGCAGAATCGTTTTTTCTCAATAACCGCAAAACATACAGTTTTGTTTTTTATGACAAAGATTACTTAAGGATTTAATCTAGATAAATTATAGACCGAAACACGATTGATGAAACTTTTCTCGATAGATTTATTTTCCAAAGTTGGCTCTTCAAAAACCCTAGTTTCGTTTTTAATCAAAACTATGAATAGCTTAATAGTTCATTTTTATATAATTCGTTAGATAATCATACTAGCTACCTAAATTAAAGTTTTTTTTTAATTAGATGGTTTTCAAGATATTGCCGTTTTATCACTTTTTCGTTTTATCGTCTTATCCGGGTAGACTCAGCCCAAACAAAAAGTCAAAAATTTCACTTATCACCTTACTAGTTTATCCTATTTAACATGACTACAGCGAAGCAGCAAAAGGGTTATGGATTAAGTAGTCGACAAATGATGTGTCTTGACTCTTGAGAGTGTGTCATAAATACATAGGCTATGTGAAATTACTTGTATAAATTCGTAAAATTAAAGCAAATTTCCAACTTCAATTGGTATCAAAAATACGAGCTTGTAAATTATGTCCTGAAATTGTCAAATTATACAGCAACAACTTTTAATGAACTTGAATAGTTCTTAATAATATAATAAAACTGTAGAAGAGTTTAATTCTGTACATTGAATAAAAACTAAAAAAAATACTCCTAGGGGCCTTTATAAAAGTAACACAAATGAAAAAAAAAACATTCTGAAATTTTTGTCTGTCTGTCTGTCTGTTACCCGGCTTTCACGCAAAAACTACTGGACGGATTTTGATGAAACTTTTTTGTTATGTAGCTATTAGTCCTCGGCAACATATAGGCTATAATTTATTTTGAAGATTGGAATACCAGATGTGAAACTATCTGTCCCCCAGCGAAGCGGGCACGGGTCAGCTAGTTCTTAATATAACAGTGCGAATAGCCTAATGTAATCTTTGCAATTTGTCTGCGTGTATCAAATAGTTGAAATCCATTGAAAAACAATCAAAGTTAACTAGCAAGCATACCGTGTGATATAAAAAATCCGTTAAGCGTCAATAAGGAACAACTTATTATTAAAAAGACTAAGAAAGTTTAAAATTACGAGTTCATTGAAAAATATCTCTGCGTTCCTGCAACCACTCTTGGTTACAGAACGCAATATTACGATTTTGTAAAAAAAACTGAACTACGATGATTTTGCAACCCAAATCATGTCAAGACTCAAAAAATGGACTACCTCTGTTGTCTGCCACTTTAAGACAGATAAAAGTTTCTTGTAAAACAAGCTCCCATCTAAAACAAGTCAAGGTTAAGAAACATTGCAAAAATTTCTGGCTACCTCAGCACCCGCAACCACACTGAAAAACACTTGAAGTTTTCATGAGAAACAAGTTTTTGAAACAACAATGACTTTGCAACTCTTATGGCTACATCCAAACACATCCTAACTATAATAAAAGTTTCAAATCTAATACACCACTAGCAATTTTAGATTAGAATTGAATATTTAGTCACCGACTACAAATGTTTAAGTAAAATATATTAATAATGGAATCGTGAAATTGGTCTGCATCTTGAAACTTTCGGATTTTCGATTTTAAACTTTTATTTTATTGGATACGGAGCCGTTATCGCTACTTTTGAGTGCATTATATAACAAACTTGTGTCCCCCAATTGATGTCAAGTTGGTCCATTATCCGCAACGAAGTCAACAACAAAAACAATTTTATCCGCATATATTGAATATAAGTTAAACACGGACGTATCTAATGAGACTAGTTTCCGCAGTTTGATATGTATTAGGTATGTTCTGTCCGTTGTCGTACGACAACAAAACGGTTACGCTTTGCGTGTTTTATTAAGGCCAAAACCAACGAAATACTCATACGTTTACGTATGCTAATCCACTCAAAACATGTTCATTAAACAAACGTTTGTCCTGGGTGTAAACTGAACCCACAACCTACAGCGTAGATAACAGAGTTACTACCAACTGAGCTACGGTGCCAGTCAAACTTCACAGTCGGTTAAACTATACGCATAGTAAAACTTCCGTACGTGCCCCTTCATAAGGAACTCTACTACTTTAAAATACTACTGTTTAAATGTTTCTGCCTTTTTATGTGGCAGAGAAATAAAATATTTGCGCATGGTACTCGTATTCTCTGTTATATCGCACAATATTCTTAGTTAAAAAATAGAGAAAGTTGAGCTTTTAGATAAAAAGCAAAACGTTGTTGCCCGAGTGGGATTTGAGTCCACGACTTCCCCTGGGTACGTCCAGTGCAGGTACGCCCTGTACAAAGTTAATAAATCTCTGCAGATCGTTGTAAACGGTCCATAGGTAGAACAACTGATCCAGATCACCTGTCGGAAACGACCCGAAGAGACGGCATATATGCCGGCGTCGGTTGTACCAAATAAGAGTCAGCTCTTTTGTCACGTGTCGCTTCTCCCAATTGTGAATACCTCACCTTGTTGTTTTTGTTTTGTCTTACCTAAAATACTTTCACGGTAAATAACTGGGCACGCCTCTGTCGCCACGCCACTGACCATGCCTGACCGTCTGACCAAGTCTCGCAACTTTGTTTAGACTTGAAAAGCCGATGACTGCTCGCTTTCGAAATAATCACAAAAAAAAACTGACAAGCAGGGTCTCAGAAGGTCTTACTTTTCGAGATGCTGCTCCTGTCACTCGTCAATCAAAGAGCAATAGATTGATGATTGTGGTTTTATTCAATTTAATTGTACACTGCGTACGATGTATGCGCGTAGCACAGGGTGTACGGGTGCTGGGCGGCAGTGGAAGTGCGACCCGCGCCGGGATCGCGCGCCCTTGCCACCGCCTAACGCGAGTTTTAAACCAACTCGTGCCGAAATTGGATTGCCTGTGATTAGTGAATTGTGGTTCCGTGAATAAAACTGCGAACATTTTAAAGTATACTGAACAAATATTCGAAAACATTGTTCTTGTAAAAAAAAATAGTTGTGCTACTCCTTGAAACTTTTCAGGATCGCTCGAAACGTGTTTTCGTGGTTTGGTAAAAATAATGGCTTATGTGTTTACCACTACTTACTCAATGTTATGCTTGGGGAGACTTGAATCTCATTATTTTTTATTGTATTACTCGTATTTAAGCTAGCCCTGGCACTGGTAGTCGTCAAAGCGGACGCTCTCACCCTTGTTAGTGAGGGATCTGGATCATGATTCTTAAGAATTATCTTTTATGAGAATGTCTAATAACTGTTCTATATATATTATTATTACAAAAGACTTTTTGGTTTTTTAACTTGTTAGGAAGAAAACTTGCAATACTGCTGAAATTGCTTATAACTAAAACTTACGTCTTAGAAAATAAAACTATTGCTATAAATATTCTAGTAGGCTATCTGCGTAACTGGGTCAAAAGTTTATCTTAATGAAGTTGCAAGTGCTGCTTGGCTCATTTAGCAAGCGCAGAGAACTTTTTAGATTTGTGAATAAATGCAAGCTTTTTTGTACCATTTTGTTCCATTATCTAAATAATCTTGTTGTTATTTAATTAATTAATTCGTGAGAATACCGCACAATAAGACACTTAGTTTAATTATTTATTTCTTAATAACTAGTTCGCCCCGACTTAGCACGGGTGTACTAATGAAGATTATAGACTTATTTTTGATACCTCAGTAACCTCATAACGAAATTCCCTAATAAAATATGAATAATAGATATCTAAGTTATGATATACATACACGAACATTTATTACCATTTACATGATGTGTGTAATCATTAAAGTAAAAAAATAATTCATTGGGACAGCCAATATACAAAAAAAATCATCAAATCAAATACACATTGAATGGTATAAAACATAGTTGTCGTTATTGCATCTGATTAATATCGATATCTACATAAACGATATGTATCAGTTTTCATCATGTTATTTTCCAGCTTAAAAGCTTAGTTGTATTAATTTTGTTGAGGGGTATACAATAATAATCCACTTCTCGCTTGCAGCTTTACTCGTCTGGTACCTGATTCCTCAATAAACTGTATACTCCACTCGAAGCCCATACAAAAAATACAGCATATTTAGATTATCTAAAGGGGGTAATCAGCGATACGTCCAAACATTTGGCATAAGCCTACACTTTGTAGTAGCATTCCATACGTGGCAGGTTGCAAACCAATCGCCGCTTATAAGAATCTTTAAATATCTAAGCACCTGGAGATCGGAGAGTATGTCTATTGTACTTAGATATTACTAGCAGTCTGCCCCGGCGTCGCACGGGTGTAATAATTATTTTATGGGTAATTTTTTTACACCTTGGGTTACATTATCGAAGTTTTCATATGGATCCCTAACATTTTTGTCAATATTCTATAGCCTATGTTCATCAGGGAGAATGTAGGATTGTAATAGTGAAATATTTTTTTAAATCGGTCCAGTAGTTTCGGAGCCTATTCGATGCAAACAAACAAACAAACAATCAAATCTTTCCTCTTTATAATATTAGTATAGACAATAGTGATCGTATTACACTAAATTTTATATAGATTGTCACTAGTCACGTTGAATTTTTTGTCTCCGATAAAGCGCCTCGAGCTGTCACTTGGAGAACCATAACTCTTCGCATGAAAATTGTATCTATCCACCGTGACTGGTGATAATCCACGCTGTCATCTACCACTCGAGGTTCAGGTCAACTATCTCTACATCTATTCCAAATTTCATATCAGTCGGTCTAACTGTTGTGCAGCACATGATCTTCCTTACTTTCGTATATGTAATACCTACTTATAATAATGTTGATAAAAAATTTAAAAAGCCGTGTTTGCCGAGTGGGAGGTACCTCGACTTTCAATCTAAAGGTTGTGGGTTCGAATCCCGGCATGCATCAATGGATTTTTCTGATCGAAAAATGTATATGCGCATCAAAAACACGTGCTCAAAACGGTGAAGGAAAACATCGTGAGGAAACCAGTTAGTATTCTTAGTAGCGGCGATGGGCTTGCAATCTGTCACGTATGGAATGCTAACTACTGCAAAATGTGGGCATGTGCCAAATATAATGTTTGGACGTGCCTCTGACTACCCCCACTAGACATCTTTAAAGGATCTAAGCGTCTGAGAGGATGCCTACCGCACTTGGGGATTACAGTCGTGTTCTTATTTATTTATTTTTATTTAAATGGTAGAACAGTCTAAGAACTTGTAAATATACTAATTAAATAATTGATCAGATGATAATGTGCACTCAGCGTGTACTGATTATGTCTGTAGAATTAAATCAAGTCCCTTGAAACTTCTTACCGCCTATATATTAAGAGTACATCGAATCAAATTTGGTGACATTCCGACAGCAGCGCCACCTACCGGGTCAAATTCTGTTTTCAAACCATCCAGGAACCCATTGAAATATACATACATAATATCAACCAAATCGGTTGAGCCCTTTAGGAGTTAGGTGATAAACACACGTACAGAAGAATAGAGAGAATATAATTATATTAAGATGTATGTCGGATGTATATAAAAAAAATCGTTTATGTTTGATTCGAAAGAAGGCTATTAATTTAATTGTAATTCTAGATTTGTATTCAACATTCTAAAGTTTCGTTATAATCTAGGTTGTTATCTAGCATGTAATTGGATTTTCTTCTAGATATTCTCATTTTCTTAACCGAAGTCTTTGAGAAGTCAAAAGGTGAAACGTCTTTTGAGTGCCGCAGATGTACGTATGTTTCGTCTCACAGATCAAAAAGTATTTATATAATATTTGCAAAATATATTGGAAGCGAAATGATCTTGTTTACTTAATTTGTTTTGAACCGTATTATATTAAACAAGTTGACTTGTCCCTGAAACCTTGCTCGATAAACAGTATTTTTTCTCATTTTTTTGTCGGATTTTATGCTGTTGATCTCCGAGATGCCGTCTTCTTTGACCATGAAGTCTACCCAAATACACCCTTCGCTTCTCGCATACATGTCGTCATAGTCACTTTACTTACCAAATGTTTTATCCAACATTGAACCTATCGTACCCGTTTAAGAGTGAATTTTTGAAAGCAATACAAAAAGCCGTGTTGGCCGAGTGAAATGTACCTCGACATTCAATCTGAAGGTCGTGGGTTCGAATCATGGCGTGCATCAATGGATTTTTTTGCTCGAAAATTTATGATACAAATACACGTGATTACAACGGTGAAGGAAAACATCGTGAGGAAACCAGTTAGTGCTAACTACTGCAAAATGTGGGCATGTGCCAAATATAATGTTTCGACGTGCCTCTGACTACCCCAACTAGACATCTTCAAAAAATCTAAGCGTCTGAAGATCTGAGAGGATGTCTGTAATCCCCAAGTACGGTACTTGGGGATTACAGACGTGATTCTATTTTTTTTAATACATTTGTAGCATTGAATGCAAATTGTGTAGCTAAAATAATCACAAACATTATATTATTATTCTACACACGGTTGTCGTAAAACAAGTTCGCACATAAAACGTAAATTATTTTGATATCTATAACATTGATTATTGTTATTGTCACGCACCTTAGTTAATGGCACATTTAGCTCATGCCTTTTGGCAGAAGTAAAATTTTGGAATAGTAAGACGATCCTACAATTTTTGGATCAAAAATCGAAGCACCTCCCACTAGGCCAATACGGCTTTGGAAGCTTTTTTCAATATCGAGTGTATTACTTTGTTTCCGCAAATAATTGCTCAAAATCTTATGAACAACTAATTTAAATAAACTCCCAGGAAAGGAATTGATCATTTCCAAGTTAAATTCTTAAAGAAAACGCCACGAAACGACTGCAAATGGCTGTGCGAAGTTGTACAGTTTTCTCTCCTTTATTAGACCAATAACCAAACCTGCATTTTCAGAATCTAAAAGAAAATACATTTCTAAAAGTGAATTTGCGAGAGGGTATTCTCATGCGGATCCCTTAGCTGAATTCCTCTATTCTAGAGTTGGTTGACATTCCAGAGGTACAAGAGACAAGTTTTGCATGAACGAATTCTTATTGACTTGATATGATTTCGCTTGGGTCGTGGTGAAACCTGGAACAAAATTTCATCAACGTTGTTTGATCAACTTAAATAAACTCTGCGAATCAGTGTGTGAATTTCAGACTCGCACTTTCACACAGAATCATTTCTTCTTTCTTTTGCATACCGAATTATTTTTATAATCATACTGAAGAATAATAAGTAGACTGTCGGTGCAAAATCATTTGGAACAACACAATATTCGTGAACGATATAAATGCTACGCTTGTAGCATGCTACGGACTTCGTAGCACGTTCTACGAGTTTGTAGCGTTGGACGAGTAACGTGATTTGATTTGTTTGAACACATCCTATTATATTGTGAATTTATTTCGTTATTACCTACCAGAAATCCTGAAATTAAATCAATTTCAAAATAGGTATTATTGTATTTTAGTTAGAGGTATGTTCAAACATTACATTTGGCACTTGCCTACATTTTGAAGTTGTTAGCATTCCATACGTGACATAGCAAGCTCGTCGCTCGCCGCTGATAAGGATACAAATTGGTTTCCTCGCGACGTTTTCCTTAACAGTTAGTGCGTATATACATTTTTAGTATAGAAGAATCATTGATGCATGGCCGGGATTCGAACCCATCAGCGAATTGAAATTCGAGGTACGAGTATATCCCACTTAGCCAACACAGCTTGTAATAATATTGTAATAGTAGTTGTATAGTAATATATGAATAATGAATTGGAGATTATTTATGGTATTTATTGATAGCTGGGATAGTAGTGCAGATATTCTTGAAAGTTCAATACTCTTTTGATAACTTTGGATTATTACGAACTATCTTGGAAAGTTGTTCTTGCACCCCTGTTGACACAAGAATAAGTTATGATAGTGAAATAAGAACAAAGAGGTTTGGATGATCTTACAAGTCTCATCCTTACAGAATTAAAACTAAAAAAAACTTGATTAAAACTTGTAAACTTGGTAGTAAGTGGTTGTTGTTTCGATTCCCACCCATAATAAACATTTGTGTGTTGAACATATTTTTGTTCTGTGTCTGGGTGTTATAATGTATGATATGTATGTTTTTACAAAAAAAAAAGTACCTAGTATTCTATCAGTTATCTGGTTCATATAGTACAAGCTCTGCTTAGTCTGGGTCAAGGTTGTGCTGTGTGAAATTTACACCAATATTTATTTATTTATTAAAACAAAAATAATTGTGTCAACCATACCATACCAAAAAAAGTGAAATAAGAAGTAAATCAATTCCAGTAGACACAATGCACCTGGGGATTAAGTCTTCTAAAGATGGAGTCGTTTAGCGGTTTTTTCAGGTTCATCCTATGCAGGCGTATTAAGTTTTTACGAGTATTTGTAGACTCGATACACTCAGGTGAATTAGTCTAATAAATCACTTTCTCAGGATGCATTTGATACTGTTAAATCTCGTGTGGATTTGTTTCGCCCCAAATCCGACAATTTTGCTTGTGTACATTCGTTCATCAATGGGTAGGACGGACGGTAAAAACGGACAAATAAAAATCACTTAATACGCGGAGCGTTGCTCAAACGGAGCTCTGATTTTGAAAATAAAATGTGATGATTTTCACACGTTGTTCAACGCTGAAACCTGTTATGGTGATTTATCATACACTGTTGCACAATCTATCTATCTATACTTATAATAAATCTGTAGAGGTCAATTCTGTACATGAAATATATTTCCAAAATAACTATCAGGGGGTGATTAGGGATCGATACTGATGCCAAAAATGCAATCAATAAAATTTTTGTCTGTCTGTCTGTCTGTCTGTCTGTCTGTATAACCGTTATAGAAACAAAAACTACTCGACGGATTTTAACGAAACTTGGTACAATTATTTTTCATACTCCTGAGCTGGTTATAGTATACTTTTCATCACGCTACAATCAAAAGGAGCAGAGCAGTGAAGGGAAATGTTGGGAAAACGGGAGAAGTTACTCCATTTTTTAAGCTTCCGTCGCGTGTGCAACCTTAATGGTTAAAGCTACACAAAAATCATGTATGTCGGAAATGTTCTCCTTAAAATTATATAAAAAATATCCCACGACAGCATATGTCTATCTTTTATGGTTGACTTACAATAACACGTGTAACTCCCGATAGCTTAGCAGTTCGAAGCTTTCTGATTACATTTGTCTACTCTTACGTTTAAAACACTCTCAGTCATCCCTCATTAAAAAAGTTAACATTATTAACTATTCCATAAAAAATAATCATAGAAATCGTGTGATACAACGCAGCCGGACCCAGCGTGGATAAGGGTTAATTTTAATGCAGTTACAAATCTATGGAATTGTACGAATTGTACTCCAAAAATCAGCAATTGTACTAGAAGGAGTCAAAAAAAGCTGTGAAAAAAAAACGTTTTATCTAAAGACATTCTGTAGTATATTTAGTATCAGCATTGCACCCGTGCGAAGCCCGGGCGGGTCGCTAGTTGACAATAAATTTGACATAATGTTGCTATAACAACATGGCTGCCGATCAAATTTTAAGCATCCCCTTATATACGACGAAGTCACGATATATACGACGGAGATCGCGTACTCACAGGTGTACTAATGAAGATTATAGAATAAAGGCAAATTTTCGTGGGTATTTTTAAGGACTTCATACACGGCAGCTATAATGTATATTAATGTACATTGCATCCCAGGATGTATAGCTATAAATTATCTTAATGTATCACACACACAACAGGTTATGTAATGTATCGTTCCCTTCATTCCGTTATACGTAAATGTACGAGTATTAAGATGTATCGAAAAAAAAATTTTTTTTTTCGATATCGCTCTGTATCTTATGATACGAAGATGTAAAAATGTATATTATCGCTGTCGTGTGTGGTATCTTGATGATTTCTATGGAAAGATGTAATGAGATGTATCGTGCTATAACATCTTTACATTATAGCTGCTGTCTAATGTTTTTGAATATTAAATATTTTACATTATTATGTTACTCGCTGATAATGTGTATATTAAGTGGAAGAATTTTAAAATTGGTCTAGTAGTTTTATTTTATTTATGCGGCATAACAAAAATATAAATTTTACTTTTAATAGTAGTAATATATATTTTTTCAATTATCACAATAATATAAAAAAACTTTCAAAATATACTTGTAATTTATAAATAAATAAATAAATAGGATCACGACTGTAATCCCCAAGTACGGTAGATATCCTCTCAGATCTCCAGACTTTTAGATCCTTTAAAGATGTCTAGTGGGGGGTAGTCAGAGGCACGTCCAAACATAATATTTGGCACATGCCCACATTTTGCAGTAGTTAGCATTCTATACGTGACAGATTGCAAGCCCATCGCCGCTTATAAGAATACTAACTGGTTTCCTCACGATGTTTTCTTTTACCGTTTTTAGCACGTGTTTTTGATGCGCATATAAATTTTTCGAACAGAAAAATCCATTAATGAACGCCGGGGTTCGAACCGACGACCTTCAGATTGAAAGTCGAGGTAACTCCCACTCGGCCAACACGGCTATTCCATATTAACATTACATAAATAACTATATGGCTCCTGTCGTCGTAGCCAATCCAATTATAGTATTATATTGGATATAGTTGGTGTTCAGTTGATTGGTAGTTTGTTTGACATGCAAACTGATTGATTGGGTACGTTTATAAATGAGCCATTGAGGGCGCGTTCACGCCGCTCGTTCGCTCGCATCGCGAATGTGTGACGCGCCAGTTAATAGGATCCGTGGCGGACATTAATAGCTACTTGTCATCTGTCATGCAACAGAAATACGATTAAACGATTATACGCGAACTCGAACGCGTCACTGCGATGAGTTTCCGTGACAATCTTACTAATTCAGTCTTCTGCACTATGCATTATCAACTCAATAGATTCTCAATTCGACGCGTATGTATATAAATATTTTGTTTCTTTGTTTTTAGGGTTCCGTACCCAAGGGGTAAAAACGGGACCCTATTACTAAAGCCGGGGTCCCACGGCGCGTAAAGCGACGGGCCGCGGCATAAGACGTCGCTGTCCGTCTGCCTATCCTTCTGTCTGTCACTGGGCTGTATCCCATGAACCGTTATAGCTAGACAATTGAAATTTTCACATATTATGTATTTCTATTGCCGCTATAACAAGAAATACTAAAAACAAAATAAAATTAATATTTAAGTGGGGCTTCCATACAACAAACGTGTTTCTTTTGCCGTTTTTTATAGATAATGGTACGGAACCCTTCGTGCGTGAGTCCGACTCGCACTTGGCCGGTTTTTATGTATCATGCGAGCAACGTCGCGGACATAAGTTTGTTGTAGAATTTATCGCATATTAGTCTTTGTATATTGTATTGTACGTATTTTTATTTGTATTATACGAACGACATAATAATCCATTATCCAGTTACATTATAATTTTGCGAGTAGTTATCAACCAAACTGCTTACGAAAAGCAACTATGAACGCACTTACTGCAAGTGCGATTATATTGAAAATAATAATAATGAGTCACTATTATTAAATAAATAAAAGAATAAAAAATAAAAATTGGTGGACTTTACACACAACACCATCTAGCCCCAAACTAAGCAAAGCTTGTACTATGGGAACCAGATAACTGATAGAATACTTATATATACTTTTTTTTTTGTAAATACATACTTATTATACATAGTAACACCCAGACACAGAACAAACATCTGTTCATCACACAAATGTTTGCCCTGGGTGGGGATCGAACCCACAACCTACAGTGTAGAAGGCAAAGTTACTACCAACTAAGCTGTGAGGCCAGCCAATTATCTTTAATTAATATTCCCTGTTTAACGCAAAAGTTTAAGATGTTTGTATGTTTTTTTTAATCTATCACGCCTTAACCACTGAACGAAATGGAATACATTAAAGTATTTTGCCACGTAAATAATAGCGTATGTGATAGCCTGAAATAACATATATTATTTTCAGCCAGTTCTATTTGCTTATCCTCTGTAGATGATCAACATCTCTTTTGTGCGCATAGGTGTATTTATGTTTGGCAAATAACCGTATTTGTTTCACTGGGTGTACGTGATCAAGTTACTCTTAAATTAAGCCAGTCTATAGTGTACCTACTAGTACTTATTACAAGTCCAAAATGTACTATTATAATTTTGTAATGAAAGCGTTTCAAAGAATCTTTTGTTCACAGCAAATTTCAAAAAAAAATTATAAAACCCAAAACGTTATCACTCAATCGGATTTGAATCTTATCCTCAGTACAGAGACGCGTTAAGGCCCTGTATGTCGACGATTGCTCTTTTTCGAAACGAAAAAAGAAATACTTCTGAACAAGCCATTTTTATAAATTTCCTACCTAGATTTATATTAAGCTGAAAACAGAAACTTTTCACGATAAAGATATTATTTCAAAATTATACGTTTTAGAATTTATGATCGAAATACTTCGATACCTACTATTATGATCAACTTGTGATTTATTGTTAAAGATAGGTAATATGTAGATCTAGATTTCTATTAGAATTGGTTTTTGATAAGTAATTATACATAATTTATATCATTAATTTATTCGAAAATCAAAGGCGGACCACGCGCCGCCCATGGATCAGTACCACAGTAGGATTATTTATCGAAGTGATTAAAGATGGGTACATCTTTATTCACAAATACTATACATTATAAAAATAGAGATGTGGCTTGTTCAGAAGTATTTATTTTTTCGTTTCGAAAAAGAGCAATCGTCGACATACAGGGCCTTAACCACTTTGTCATTGAGCTCAATCTCCAGTGATGAAATAACTATTTAGGTCTTATGAAAAAGGTACTATAGCGACCATAAGCTTTGTGATTTTCCTCATAAGGTTAACACTTATAATATAATATTTAAATACAATATTAACAAAAAAAAAAATTATGCTGGATACGCATAATAATTTTCGCACGGTACTGTTATGATTTGTCATAATAAAGCCTCTCTTAATTATTGTCATAAAAAAGGCTCTTAAGCCCATTTACTTTCATGTCCATTATGCCTGATCCCTTGCATTAAGTCAGAATAGGATGACGCGGTCTCCAGGTAAACCCGCACCGGTTCGAAAATGTAGAAACAAAGCCCCAGATGCAATTTTACAGTATTTATCCAAACAAACATATTTATAGATTAAATTTGAATTCTATGTATTGAAAATAAATTGTGTAATATTTTTTTATGTCAAACTAGCTGACCCGTGCCCGCTTCGCTGTGCGTAAGACATTTCTAATACCATCGTGGACTTTTTTGTAGACGTTTTTAAGGTGTACAATACTGTAGTACATTATTTTGATATATCTCGTGGGGTTCAGCCAGCATTTGCAATGTAAGCGCAAAAAAATGTGTTTATTTACGACATCACATTAGAAACTTCTAAAATTATCAGTGTTTCTTTACTATATTATGCATGTATTATACATATAAACCTTCCTCCTGAATCACTCTATCTATTAAAAAAAACCGCATCAAAATCCGTTGTGTAGTTTTAAAGATATAAGCAAACATACATACATACATACATACATATTACATACAGACGCGCGAAGCGGAAAGCGACTTTGCTTTATACTATGTAGTGATGATAAATCCTAACAAGATTATAAACGCATAACTTTGTGAGGATGTTAGTGCCACAATCAAGCCTAAATGACTAAACGGCTTAATTGGCTGTAGATGTAGATTGTACCCTCGTATAAAAAATTGGACAGCACGTATGTCGCTAGTAAATAAATAAAATAAAGTAGTAGTAATATTGTTTGTTTCTATTTATAAGAACGAATACGAAAGTTTCGGAAATGTAAGGCCATATTTATAGATTCACATGAGGTAAAAGATAAATACATATTCCGCAGCGTGATAGGACTTCGCCCATGTTAGCCGCGCATAGACATGCCAATCATAATTCGGGAAATGGAAAATAACTGCCGGCGCCATCCGTTTATGTCATGAAAGCTTACCTGGTTCACCTAAAAGCCACAATATGCAACGGAAAAAATACTAGAATTATTTTTTGCAATGCACACATTTCGTTGTTTTAGTGGCAAAGTACGTAATGGAGTGGAAACCGGGTCGTGTAATCGACTAAGAAGTGCCCCAGATGTTTTTACATATTATTTACATAATGGCTTTTGCCAATTCTCTTTTTATCAATCTGCTGATTTTAAAAATCTCATACATTAACCGGCTGCTGGTGCGGTTCAGACCTCGGGGGAAATCTGAATCGTAAAATCTGTAACAATCAATGTTATACTGAATTACCCAGTACCTATTTTTCACCTTCGTATGTTTTAAAGCAGGTTTTTTTCCCTTGCGAGATCGTGAATTCAATTCTCGATTAATTGTATTTTTTTTATGTACTCGTACATTCTGTTTTTTGTTACTTAGAATTTGTGCATTTAATAAAATGAAATTACAAATGTATTTGTACAACAGCAACTCTAAAAGCAAAGTTGCTTTCATCTCATTATGAATAAAATACTGAGTCAGTGGAGCGATTTTGTGAGATAATTTAACGCATATTATAGTTTACAAAGAAGGAACCGTCTAGAACAGCTAATAATCTTATGTATTGAGAATCTACTATAATATTTATCTAGCGCAAAACAAAAGATCATTTTATTCTGAATTTACGGTAGGTAAACTGTTAGGCAGTTAGGAACGGGTAAATTATGTTATTCTTAAAACTAGAAAGAGAAAAACAGTTCTTAAAAGCCCAATAAAGTTTTAAGGCTAAATAAACAGTTTATGTTGTACCTAAACCGAATCTACTGCTAATTTGATTTGTTAGCTACTCCCAAATAACAAAATTAGTATGAAAACTTCTTATTACCTTGTTTTATGACCTTCGCCAGCTGTGCAGTTATTTGACTTACAACCATCAGTATTTTTATGATACATAAAACCGCGAATGACGGCGATAATGCACTATGAGATATCTTTATCCACTAAATCCAGTGGCCACCTCATCAACAGGAGTGGCCATTATTGCCACAATAACAATAAAAAATAATTACAGACATAACTATTTCGCCACACTGAATATTGCGTCAAGAATTAACTTACGGTCTAATCGATTGTAAAGTTTACAATGATGCCTAGTAATATAATATACAACTTCGCCCTTAACTGTAACAGCTGCATGGCAAGTAATACCTTCTTACAAATTATACCACAGTCATAGCAGAAAAGCTTGATCTTTGGTCATTGGTCTTTGATTATTGGTCGGAATATGTTATTTCCTGTAATTGATGAGGTTCTTCCGATTATCTGTCACCTTCTGAACTTCTCTGCTGGTTCCGGTTCAGTTCCTACTATTTGGAAAGAAGCCCACATAATCCCCCTTCCCAAGAAATCGAAGCCCACCTCTTTTACTGACTATCGTCCCATATCTATCCTCCCTTTCCTATCAAAAGTCCTTGAGCGTCTTGTCCATAACCAGCTTAGCTCCTTTTTAGTCTCAAACAACCTGCTCAATCCTTTCCACTCCGGTTTCCGACCCGGTCACAGTACTGTAACGGCACTCGTTAAAATTACTGATGATGTACGATCGGGTATGTAAAACGGACATCTAACTGTATTGACACTACTAGATTTCAGTAATGCGTTCAATACAGTGGACTTTGAAATCCTTCTTGGTTTGCTTCGCTCAATTAACATATCTCCATCGGTGATTGACTGGTTTCGCAGCTATTTGCTCGGGCGCCGGCAGCGTATACGTCTTGATGAGTTATTTTCGTCTTGGTGTTGCACTTCAGCCGGTGTACCTCAGGGTGGCGTTTTATCTCCTCTTCTCTTTTCCCTTTTTATTAATTCCATTTCACATCAACTAACTTCTCTCTACCATCTTTATGCAGACGATCTCCAAATTTATACTCAAGCTTCTCTTGAGGATTTGCCTACTGCCATTGCTACCACTAACAACAATTTAGTTAGAATAAATGACTGGAGTAAGGCCTATGGCCTTAAAGTAAATCCGATCAAAACACAGGCAATTATTTTAGGTAGCTCTCGCACTCTAATGAAAATTAATTGGTCGACTCTTCCTCAAATCAATTTTGATAATGTTACTGTGCCTTACTCTAAATCTGTAAAAAACTTAGGTGTTTTCATGGATAGCAGTATGTCATGGGGCCCACAGCTTGAATCTGTGAGCCGAAAACTATTTGCATCTGTGGGTTCGCTTAGGAGGCTGCGAAACTTTCTTCCCATAGCTACTAAAATTTCGCTAGCACAATCTCTACTTCTCCCTGTCCTTGATTATGCCGATTCCTGTTATCTTGACCTAACGGAAGAACAGTTCAATAAACTTGAGCGCCTTCAAAATGTGTGTATTAGGTTCTTTTTTGGTTTACGAAAATATGACCACATTTCTGATTTTCGTGTTCAACTTAAATGGCTCCCCATTCGTCTTCGCCGGAATACTCATATCCTTTCTCTCCTTTTCAATATCCTCCGAAATCCATCCACTCCTTGTTATTTGAAGGACCGAGTCGAGTTTCTCCATTGCTCAAATTCCCGAGCTCTTCGGTCCTCAGAAAACCTCCTTCTCAAAACTCCAGTGCATAGAACCAAGTTTTATGGTGATTCCTTTTCTGTTCAAGCAGTCCGTCAGTGGAATGCGCTACCGCTATCCGTTAAGCAGTCTCCCTCACTAGCCACTTTTAAAATTAGATTGAAGAATTTCTATTTAACTGAAGAGAATCTGGTTCATTAGTTTGTTGCATTTATTATAATTATATATATTTATAAATATATGTATATGTATATATATATTTTTATATATTTATGTATATTATACATTTCTGATCATATTATATGTTTGTATGTTTTTTTTTTTAGTATTTATTTAAAGTATTTATTCTTCGATTATTATTAAATACTGTTTTTAGTGCACCCCGACCAATCTTCCATTCATCTTTATATTCACTCCATCCCAAGGTTGTCTGGAAGAGATCGCTTTTTAGCGATAAGACCGCCCATCGTACAGTTTGTTCTAGTTTAAGTTTCTTTTGTTGTTATTTATTTGTTTTATGGTGTACAATAAAGCATTTTCATTCATTCATTCATTCATTCATTCATTCATTCATTCATTTGGATCTCATTGACCAGCACATAGGCTGAAACCGATTTTCCATCACCCTCTAATTTACCACCAATACCAGTTGGTACTACCAAACAAATTCCGTTTTTTTAGGGTTCCGTACCCAAAGGGTAAAGCGGGACCCTATTACTAAGACTTCGCTGTCCGTCTGTCTGTCCGTTTGTCTGTCACAGGGCTGTATCTCAAGAACCATGATAGCTAGACAGTTGAAATTTTCACAGATTATGTATTTCTGTTGCTGCTCTAACAAGAAATACTAAAAACAGAATAAAATAAACATTTAAAGGGGGCTCGCATACATTAAACATGATTTTTTTTGCCGTTTTTTATAGATAATGGTACGGAACCCTTCGTGCGCGAGTCCGACTCGCACTTGGCTGGTTTTTATTACTCACGTGTGGTACTCATAAGTAATTCAAATGTTGAAACAAATTATATCACGCGTCCAATTATTCTTGTTATTTGATCTATCGTACTTGTATGTGTACTCGAGATATAGATTGGTTTGATTATAAATATGAGTAGGTATACTGTACGGCATGTTTCTGAAAAATTATGGCGCAAGCTAACGCGAGAATCCGCTTGGACACTGATGACATTACGATTGGAGTTCAGCAGCTGTTCTTTTAAAACTGTGTCCAAGCCTGGCAACAAGGGATATTGAAGAGTCTATGGATAAGGAAAATACTTGGAAAAGTGAGGAACAATGGAATGCTGACACCATATTCATTGAATGGAGGGACGGTGCAAGTTATCTCGAGAAGGGTCGTCTCTCATTGCCTGGATAACGGGACATTGTTGTTTAATATACTGAGGCCCACTTGCGTCTACCAGAGTTTGTCATGATTAATTTCATACAAGACTTGACTGTGGACCAACATAGTTATTAAACTCGGAGTCTATGGTGACTACGGTTGGCGCAAGTGGGGTTTAATAAAACAGCATGTCATCTCAGGGCCTAAGCAGCGTTCATTGTCACTTACATAATTTAAACAAAAAACTAGCCAAGTGCGTGTCGTACCACGCGGTTGCGGTTGGTTCTATGTTATTTATCTTGGTGCAGTTGTAGTTCCATTTTTACTCGACTAGAACGAAAATAAATTAAAGTATTAGCGCGGGATTCCAAAACTACTTTTTCTCCACATTGGCGGATAAACCTAGTCGTTAAATCATATAATGGCTCATTAACTACGGAACCCTAAGAATAAATTGCTGTTGGAGATCTTTCTTTCATTGTATTTTCCAGCGTATCATCGTACGCGATCTATCTAAATACAATTAAATGTTTACGACCCGATGAAATGCTCGTTCCCTTTCTATCATCGTTTCATTCAGCACTTTGATGATGGCATTAGATTGTCCATTTAATAGCACAGTAATAATCCCCCCGGATCAGAGTCGAAGAGTTGTTTGTTCTGTTTGCTGCGAGTGAGTACTGAACAGGCGCAAACTTACTCACGTCAAACTCGTATTTACTTGCGGGGTATGTGTCGTTCGAATGGAAATGTGTCCAACATAAAGATCTATGTACATCTAGCGGAACATTGAAACTAGGCCTACTGAAAGTCAGTCAGGCAAACGCGGTATTCTGTGAGCGTTTCAAACGCTAGCGGTTGTTTGAAGTAAATCGGGTCGGGTAGCACATTAAGGCCGCTTTACGTCAAAAGAATTCTGGTAGTTTAACCGCTAAATGTACACCGGGTTAACAGTTGCCCATTGAAGCGACTAATTGATCGTTTATGTAGGCAAATAAAACAATGTTAATTGCTGCTACGTGATTAGAGCAATTGATAGGAAGCCAGGGCAACAATTTGACAAATTGCAGAGACACTTGATTAGATATATAGACTCCTTCAGTAAAAGTGTTGCGTTTTTTACTTAGTCATTTTATCAAGCTTTAATTAAAATTATTAACCAAGATACGACCGGCGGCGAACGAGTAGTTTTGGTGACTTTAGTAATTTTAACAAAGCTTCTCGTATGATGTAATCCTAGTTCCTATATGGGTCCGCATTATGTAAAGCGGTTATTTGGTATTCTGGGGGAACTTTGAAAAAGTTGAAATTTCTCGTTGTATATCTATTTTCCTATATCAATGTAAAGAGCGCAACAAATTTTGTCATAAAACACATAATAACATAGCTATATAATAACAGCTTTTGAATTTCATTCAATTCTAACTGGACGTGCCCCCGACAAACCTTTAGTACCTAGAGATTTGAAAGGATGTCTACTGCACTTAGCAGTTGTTATCGTGGTCCTATTTCTTTTATTTTTCAGTTTTAAGCTTTGGTTGTGAATAGGTCTACTGGAATTTATTATTCTTCACTGGCCACTGAAATAAAAGACAAAATTGTCGCCGATTATCCTTTTACATCGTAAATATCTTTTTATCTCAAAATTAATCCGGCAAAATCCGTCCATTGATGTAAATCTAGTTATCTCCAGGAAGGATTTAACTTTACAAGATTTGTCGGCTTCAGACCGCCTCTCCAAACTCGCATCAAGACACGACTCACTAAACTTGCTTCGTGAATTTCACATCTAAACACGTCATACTTTTCTGTTTGTATATTTTATCTGGCCCACGGGCACTCACACACGTAGCGTTTTTTTCCAACGCGGCGGAACCCACTCGTATGTGGAAACGCCAAATAAGCGAAAGCTATTTTTTTCGTATTGTTTTTAAGGTGCTTCGTCCGAGCTTCTGATTATTTCGTGTTTAAATGTTAGGGAAGTTGGCTATCGGGTACTGCTGTTTTAGGTATGCTAATTTATTAACCCGGACAGTAGGTTATTAGTATGGAGATTCGGGGAGGGGCGTGAAAGCGATTCTCGTAATAATCTTGTTAGCTTGCCTTGACGTACACCATGTGTGCAAGCAAATTTATGTTTGTTCAGTTATGAATTATACTTGATTCGGTAGTGCGTACACATTACATAATATATTCAAAACAATTTAATATTGTTAGCAATCTGGTAAATCTGGTCGCTTCCATCTCACATTGTATTAATGAAGCAATGTGCGAAGTTTTAGGTATACCTACTATTATCTTAAGAGTTTCTATTGTTTTAAAATTTATATAATTTGTTGTTTTGTCTACAGAAATGTTAGTTAAACGTTTAGCAATATGCATATTTCATAAAGTATTTTGTCATTTCTGCATGGCCAAGCATGGTTGAACAATGAACATGGTTCAATCATTTGCTCGCAAAAATTTTAATGGTTCATCCATGCATTAGATCGTTTTATATCTGGTGTCAAGTTCTTGCCCAGTCAACTGTACAATTTATCTCGATGTGAGCAATATTGCTTACCGTTTGAATGCGGCTTCATCTCAATCTCTTGATAATTTATCAATACCTATCGAACTTTATTGTCGCACTCAATCTGATAAATATTTGTGAACACCTACGCTCCTGTACCTTAGTTTGATGAGACTCCGGTGGGATTTCTGATGTCTTGATAAAATTAAGAACGTTCTTATTCTGTTAACATTAAAGTCTAAATTAGCGTAAACATTATATTGTAAAGTCTTTAAATTAAGATAGTTTAGTCTTTTTTATGTTTGTATTTTATATTCAAATTTCAAATTTAGTTTGACGTTTTATGAATATGATGAATTTTATCAATACTTTCCCAAATTTAGGACTGTCACTAAAGGTTACGCTAATTTGGACTTTGACGTGAACAAAATAAGATCGATCGTATTTTACTCAATTTTAGTCAGTTTATCGACACAACAGAGTGGCCACCGCATACTTGCTCGCACCTAACTATTCATCCTCACATTTAGTAATTGGTTTGCTTTATGGCCGAAATAAGTTCGACATCCGTCATGCTTGTCTCTTTGCGTTCGCTACACAAGCACTCGCAACGAGTGAACAGGCATATTTGACTTATATCTGTCTCATCTTCTATCCAAACAAACGAAAGCTTGTTGCAAAAGGTGCGGCAAACATGTGGAGGGCTCATTAGGGTAAACTTTACTCGAAGCTAAGTTGATATTTACGTACACAAAAATGACGTGGCAGTTTATTACAATGTCTCTAGTAGAGTCTAGTAGTCTTTATCAAAATATGTCGACACGCAAACTATTAAAATACAATCGCGACTGTAATCTTCAAGTACGGTAGATATTTTCTCAGAGCTCCAATTTCTCAGACCCCTCGAAGATGTATAACGGGGGGGGGGGGGGGGGTAGTCAGAGGCACTACCAAGCATTACATTTGGCATGTACCCGCATTTTTAGGGAATTGGCATGGCATTCCCTACATGACATCTTAATATATATAAATTACGCGTCACTCTGTTTGTCCGCGATGGACTCCTAAACTACTTAACCGATTTTGATCAAACTTTTCACACCGTGTGCAGTTTGATCCAACTTGAAAGATAGGATAGCTTACATCTCAATTTATAGTCGCAATATTATTTTATTGCAAACTGTTGACACAGCAACGCTGGTCTGCTAGTATTATATAAGAATACTTACTAGTTTCCTCACGATGCAACCTGTTACGTATGGAATACTAACTAATGCAAAATGTGGGCATGTGCCAAATATAATGTTTAGACGTGCTTCTGACTACCCCCACTAGACATCTTCAAAGGATCTAAGCGTCTGGAGATCTGAGAGGATGTCTACCGTACTAGGGGATTGCAGTCCTGATCCTATTTAATTTTTTATTTTTCCTCACGATGCCGCGATGTTTTTCTTTACCGTTTTGAGAAACACTTTAATACCTGCTTTAGCTGGATTTGAAATTGTGAAGTTGATGCAAATGAAGTCGCTTTCCGTTGATAGTATGGGTTAGATTCATTCTCATCAATAATCTAGTTTTCGTCGAATAGTTTTAGAAAATGTAGTCTATACTCGTATTTTGAAATCGTTTAACAAATATCTGTCTCCATTAGTTAAACACGCGCTCCACTAGACTAGATTACTGTGAAGTTGTTAGAAGTTCCGCTACGTGTGTGCATACGGCTTGCATACGACATTTGCATGACTTGCATGCATTCTACGGGGGAACTCGTTTGCACCAATCTAATTAGCTGCCGAGTGCTGAGATATTCGTAGCTATGATACAAACTTCCCACACCACACTCTTACTCACAATATTACCTAACTTTTACATGCCCACAACGTCCTGGCTAAATGAGCTAAGCTTGTTGTGGCTCGCTTTCAGAAATTGCCCTTATAACTTTTTGTATAATATTCGGGAAAATTCCTTATGAAATAATCACCGAATTTCCGCAGAGATAGAATCTTTTTGTTGTTCCTCCCAAACAAAAGACTGGAATCGTTTCACTATTTTGCTTGGAATGCTATCTGTAAAGGTCCCAATCAAAAGGAAAATTAACGTGGTATTGTATAGTAATTTTTTATCATCGTATTGTTTTCGGGGTTTGTTCATAAATTACACTTGACATACAAAAGGTCTCAGTGGCGCGTCTTGGGAGAGACCCATGTCCAGCAGTACACTACTAGTTGATGATGACCGTGATGATGATGATGATGAGGATGGTAATGATGATGATGATGATAATGATGATCAAAATGTGAGTAATATTGGACGTGCTTCTCACTACCCCCTTAAATATCTTCAAGGATCTCAGAGAATGTCTACCGTACTTGGGGATTACAGCCGTGATCCTATTTTATTGTTTTTTCACACCGACATAATTGATTTACTTTAATTAAAAGCTTTGTTACCTCATTATAATGTGCGATGACATGGAATAAATTCAGTTAGTGCCCCATGATCACAAAACCAATGGTGTATCGTTCATTTAAGTGGAACGAGGAGGAAATAGGAACGGGGGAACAAACGGCACTTTTATTGTTACCATTAGGTACATGCTCCACAAAACAACATACTCCCTGATTTTCGCCTGTTATTGGAGCGTTTTTGCCAGATGTTTATGAGCTCACGTTAATTATCATAGGCAGTGCTGTTTACATTCTTTAGTTGCTTTAACCTCTGCTCCCCTCTGGCGTCGGTTAGTATTGACCTGTTACTTGGGCTCGCTTCTAAAACAAATGGCAGGAATTTGTTCAGCTCCGTTAGAGAATGACTATGCCTTTGTTTTGAGCCTCCACTCTGTTTAACCATAGTACGTACACATCCTCCTTTGCGTAACAAATCGAACTCTACTATTGTGTGAACGTAGAATTATTACATCGCTTTCATGACTCCAACCTTCGCCCGAGGCTGTTGATATTGATGATGCTATGAATCTCTGAAATGTTTCTTTGTGTTGATATATAACTGTGTTTGTATGGGGGAGACTTGTTAGTTGATTGGTTGAAATATTGTTAACCCAGCAGTGGTTTGATTTCAAAAATAAGAAGGAAATTAACAATTAGGCGCCGTTTGAGTTTTTTTTTCTGAATACAACGATTGTTCCGAAATTGTTGATCCGATTTTTTGTATAAATAAAAAACCGGCCAAGTTCGAGTCGGACTTGGTTCCGTACCATTATCTATAAAAACACGTTTGTTATATGGAAGCTCCACTTAAATATTTATTTTATTCTGTTTTTAGTATTTGTTGTTAAAGTGTCAACAAAAATACATAATCTGTGAAAATTTCAATTGTCTAGCTATCACAGATAGATACAGCCCTGTGACAGACAGACGGACAGCGAAGTCTTAGTAATAGGGTCCCGTTTTTACCCTTTGGGTGCGGAACCCTAAAAAAGACTCTGAGGGTCCCATTTTAATTTCATCGAAATAATTATGGTTAGTAGTTATAAAACCAAATCATCGTTTAACATTTTCGCTATTGAAATTTATATTATACTTTTTATTCATGATTTATATACTTAAAACTTCAAAAAGGAGTTATTTCCTCTCTTTTGTATAAGGTTTTAACGCAACAGCCCTTAAAGAATATGTACCTATTTGAAACGATATTATTAATACAATTAAACACTGCATGAACACTGACATACTCGCAGGCCTCGAGACAAATAAATTTATCCGTAACAAAAAGTTATGAATATGATATATATTTTATCCAAAATAACTGCTGGTTCGATTTTAATATTTTTTTAGTTGTCCTGTCGTTTGTGAATGTAATAAAATATTCATACTAAAAAGAAAATCTCTAGGTACCTACATAACAATAAAGTTATTAAAATATAAAATTTGCAAATATTATAAAATATTTACTACAAAGACAGACACAGCATACTAAATTGCTAGATTATATTAAGTACTACTCGTAACTAATAACAAACGCGAGATCAAAAAGATGTTATATTCCAATTACAGAAAATATAGTTTATCACTTTGATACAATTTTACGAAGATTATTCTAACTTCTTTTGAATACTTTAAATTACAATTGGAGAGGTTATAAGTATAAAATAAAAATGGTAAAAAAATGTATCTATATTGAAACTTACGGAACCCTTGACAGCTAAAAACTAATGTAATCATTTAATCTATTTATTAATTTAATTTAATAATATTTAATAATATACAATTTATTATAACATAGTAACAAAGAAACAAGCGTTTCAAGCTTGGATATACATTTTTATGTATATTAGACCAAAATCTTTAAGGTTCAAACACGTAAAGTAGACTGATAGAATTTATGACGTGTCAAACACTACCCCAAAATATCTGGGTTATTCTGGAGGGAGTGTTGGCTCGTCATCTATTTGTTTTTCATTTCGTTAGAGCGTGTTTGTTCTCTTCGGTCTAGCACTTTGTTATAAGGAAATGAACGTTGTTTAAACAATAAACTAGTCTAGCTTAGAATAAGATTTTACCTTCGAGATTTCCAGCTTACAATACCTATTATACCTGTCTGAAGGAAATTTTGTTGAAATGCCAAGATGAGCGTGATAACGAAATGGTTTGTACTCCAGCTATGTTTCATGCTACTCACTAATTAGATGAAGTAAATTATTTTCCTGGAAATAACGAGATAAATTCTAATATTAATTTAGTCGGTGTACAGCATGAGGCCAAAGCTGTTTGATGGTCATCCAAAGCAATTTTTAAAAGCTTTAACTTAACCTGTTATTACCTATGTGTGTACAGTATGTTTGGGTCTGAATTTTAAACTGATTTTCCCGAACCAATTAGGCTTTAATTTGGCATACTTATGTAACTTCGGTGGCAATGTAATAATATGGTGAAAGCGAGCAAATCTGATAATGGAGTCCAAAGCTGTTCATCGGAAGTCCTCGGTAAATATTCTTATAATCATAGGTATTCATGGTAACTTTGCAGCAATATATGTTGATCTGGAGGAAAACTCAAGGGCGTTTAAGGTTATTTAAGGTATTGTGTTGGGTTTTAAGGTACGCTCGTATCGTGGCCTTCCATCTGCCAGATTAAAGCGTTTATTGACTCTGTACTTTGTTTGATTTACTGGTGGTTCTCGGTTTGGTTGTTATAGCTCACAATGCTCGCCCCAGTAGCTGCTAACCAAAACTTTCTATTATATTTAACAAAAATTCTGCATACTAATCATTATAATAATTTTATTGTTTACGCGGCATGATCTGCGGCAGCGCCTAGAGTCCGTAGAAAATTAATAAATGAATATGGCTGACAGCTTGTACCTGGAACCAGATTACTGATATAATACCTTGTTTTTTTTTTAATACTTATATTATACTTAAAAACACCGAACACATGTTTGCTCATCTATGCCATACATTTAGTAGTTACCTACCACGTACCAAGTTTAAACCACGTTTTCGTACCAAAATACTTGTTGTTAACGCAATAACATAGCTCCAAACTTTGATCCCATTAAATCTCCAATATCTGCTGGCTTTAGATATTAATGGTAAGAGGTGTTTTTTTTTTTTTTAGAGTATAGTTCAAAGTATAGATAGATAGATAGATAGATAGATAATACTTTATTGTACACCAGAAATAAACAAGCAAAACATTAAAAAATAATTTTAGAATTACGTACAATGGGCGGCCTTATCACTAAAAAGCGATTTCTTCCAGGCAACCTAAGGATGGAAAGTAGTGAGCAAAGTAAACAGTGGAAGGCAGTGTACAAGCAGCAAAATTTATGACCATCATAATACCCATGATAAGCATAAAAAGAACCTATGAATACTATGATATAATATGACTACTTAAAAACTTACAATATATATACCTACACAAATAGAAATATATATATAAATATACACAATGTTACAATATTATGTTAAGAGAAATATAATAATAATAATAATAAAACTACAAAAAGGGTTATAAAGGAGGATCATTGAGATAAAATAGTTTTATCTTCTTCTTGAAAGTGTGCAGCGAAGATGAACGTCTGATGTCTACCGGCAGACTGTTCCATAGACGCACAGCTTGGATTGTGAAGGACTTATCATAGAAGGAACTGCTGTGCACTGGCGTTTTAAGAGACAGGTTTTCTGATGACCTTAAAGAAAGAGTGTTGGAAGAGTGAAGATACTCAAACCTTTCTTTGAGATAGTTAGGAGAGGAGGAATTGAACAAAATAGTATATAGAAGGGAAAGAGTATGCAAGTTACGACGAAGACGAATAGGAAGCCACTTAAGCATAGAGCGAAAAGGCGTCACATGGTCAAATTTTCGTAATCCAAAAATGAATCTAATGCAGAAATTTTGGAGACGTTCAAGCTTATCGGTCTGCTCCTCCGTAAGGTCAAGGTAACAAGTATCAGCATAATCCAACACTGGGAGGAGAAGCGTCTGTGCAAGTGTAATTTTGGTGGCAGTTGGCAAAAAATTTCTTAACCTCCTTAAGGATCCCGCCGAGGCAAAAAGCTTCTGACAAGTGACCCGTAATTGAGCTCCCCAAGAAAGATTACGGTCAATTGTGATCCCCAGACTTTTCACCGACTCACTGAAAGGAATAGGTATTCCATCAAATATAACCGGCGGAACAGTAGCCAAGTCCAAGTTGCACAACAGCCTAGAGCTGCCCACTATAATAGACTGTGTCTTAATTGGGTTAATTTTTAATCCATGAGCCAAGCTCCACTCAGCAATACAGCGTAAATCAGAGTTAGTTATTTCAACAGCATCAGCTATACTACTGGGGGGAGCCTGAGTATAAATCTGAAGGTCATCCGCGTAGAGGTGAAAGGAAGAAGTAAGGTTGTGAGAGATAGAGTTAATGAAAATAGCAAAAAGTAGAGGAGATAGAACGCCACCCTGTGGTACACCAGCCGTCGTTGCACACCACGAGGAGAAAGACTCCTCTAAACGAACTCGTTGCCGGCGCCCGTGCAGATAACTGGAGAACCAATTAATCACCTCGGAAGATAAGTTAAGAGAGGCGAGAAGAGCAAGGAGAATATCAAAATTAACTGTGTTAAAGGCGTTACTGAAATCCAAAAGGGTCAGAATTGTAAGATGTCTATTATCCATGCCCAGACGAATATCATCGGTGATTTTCACTAGAGCAGTAGTAGTACTGTGACCCTTACGAAACCCAGACTGCATTGGATTCAGGAGATTATTGGAGGAGAGGAAAGAGTTTAATTGATTATGAACCAGACGTTCAGAGACTTTTGAGAGGAATGGGAGTATAGATATTGGCCGATATTCGGAAAAAGATTTTGGATTAGATTTTTTAGGTAAAGGAACTATTTGTGCTTCTTTCCAAATAGATGGAAAAGCACCGTTAAGCAATGAGTGATTAAGGAGATGACAGAGGACAGGAAGAATGAGATCTAAGATAGGGACGATCATATTACGGCTAATACCATCAAGCCCAACAGCGTTTGAAGTAATGGAAAGGACACTCTTTTTAACATCTGAAGCGGTGACTTGGCCGAAGGTGAATTGCGAATGATCTGGAGGCTGCAACGAGGAGAGGTGATTAAGGGTTCTATCCTTATCGGCATCATTTATTGGAGAAGCAGAGGAGAAATGAATATTAAGAGAGTCAAGGTCAAGGTTATTCGGAGTAGCATCTAGTTTAGATCTACCAACTCCTAAAGACTTAAGAAATCGCCAGACCCTAGCTGGATCTTCTTCAGAGACGGACTCATGAATATGGCGCCGTTGGGCATCTCTACATGCCCTATTACATCGATTACGCGAGTTGGTATATTTTATTTTATTTGTGTCACTAGGGTTTATTCTGTACTTGGTCTTGGCCACAGATTTTTTGTGCATAAGTGACCTAATTTCATCAGTGAGCCAAGGTGCCGGGAGGTGTCTAAGCTTTATAGCACGGAAGGGAGCATGCTTATCATATAGATTAGTGATTATGGAGTTAAAAATTGCAGTTTTGTCATCGATAGAATCAGCATTTACCACTGGTGACCAATCTATATCACGCACATCGTTATGGAGAAGTTCGTTGTTAATACCACCAAAATTACGCTGTAAAATGACTTTTGGCTTGGCCTTTGGAGGACGCAGCTTGTATGAAAGAAATATGAGATCATGATAGGAAAAAGAGTTGGCGGAGAACTGACCGTGCTTAACAACAAGTTTAGGAGACGATACAATGATGAGATCGAGAAGCGAAGGCTCGCAGTTAGGAAAATGGTGGGTTGCGCTTAGTGGAAGGATATGCAGATTAGAAGAGTGTAAAATATTTTCAAGATGGGAAGTACGGGTATCTCATTTGAAATGTATTTATATATCTCATTTGAAATGTATTTATGTTATAACTAATAATTACTTCAATAAATGTCTTCTTTTGACTTTTTCGTTTGGTCAAAATATTTTCTTAGGTTATCTTTAAAGTAATTGTTAGGTACAAATAATGTTTTGTTGTCTCTGATCCAAGTATCGGCAATTAGGATCCATCGCCTTATTTTGGTAACAATTTAGAAATTTTGATGATTTAAGAATGATTTTCTATGTTTGTAAGTACAATGGCATTTTTGATCTTAAAAATGTCCCCTTGCGATAGATTGACCTGCAGAAAGAAATGTCAGAATTTTTGTGTAGGCGAAGTGCGAACAATGAACCGTCTTGAGAAGTGATATCTGCCTTACTTCATACTTTTCATATAGAAACTCTTCGAAAGTTTTCACCGCTTCGCACTTGGGGGCTTAGTTCAAGTGACGTTACATAAAAGTGCTTATGAATTCTGACCTGGATGTCGACGTCCCTATATTATGACGCATGAAACCATTTATAGCTATGTTATATCTTTTATACTGAATTGAATATATTAAATTGGTGCCACAGTGCGACATTGGAATTTTCGTTTTCTCGTTGCACCTGTAAGACTATGGGACAATATTGGTTTATGCAACTTCACGATGCATGCGATGGGCAATCGGTTTATTTAGTTGTGGATTGACCTGTTTCCAACTTTGGGAATGTACTTATATAATCTTTATATAATTTCGAACTTGATTATAAAGAACTTTCCAATTTTGTTTAAGTAGGTAAGCTTTCATAAGCTGTAGAATAACTTATTGTTGAATACATTTAAACCGACAGCGCTAATCCTATTTGAAGTAGGTATCTACTCGTAACTAGCAACGCAGTGAACACAGGATCTCTAAACTCGTTGGATTTTTATAAAAATTTAGCTAGCTAGAATTTGCCCGTTCCTCCCCGACCCAGTTTAATGGACAGACGGGAATCTCACAACATCCGTTATTTTCTGTCTCCTTTCCTTTTGTTTACCATCAGAGTTTCGTGGCGACCGCAAAAATGACTTGTAATTCTGATGAAGATAAGCTTACAGGATAAAAGCAGAGCTGTGCTGTTTAGTAAAATTATTTGCTATCACTACATAGTATAAAGCAAAGTCACTTTCCGCTTCCCGCGTCTGTATGTATGTAATATGTATGTATGTTTGCTTATATCTTTAAAACTACACAACGGATTTTGATGCGGTTTTTTTTAATAGATAGAGTGATTCAGGAGGAAGGTTTATATGTATAATAACATGCTACCCGTGCGAAGCCGGGGCGGGTCGAAAATAAAACTACTGCTTTGAATAATAAAAATAACATCAATACGGCTAAAGATATGTCGGAAACAGAAACAAACAAGTAGTTACAATTCTACATAAATAACTCGGAAGAACTTCAAACGGCACGAAATAACTTTACGTTTAGTTAAACGTTTGGCGATGCGCTCATCGCGTCAGCTACGTGGTTTAGTAGTTGTTCAAGTTCGCAAAGAGTTGAATCCCGCAGCCTGCGCACACATTGCCAACTTCCACGCGGTGAAAAGTGCTCCGATAACGACCAAGACGTTCATCGCACCGCACCTGAACTTACATCATACTTGACAAATTAAATTCCTCACTAATCCTTTGAGTTCGAATTCTAAAATATATTTCCCTCCGGGCGTTTTAAATTAGATTTAGGACGAACGCTTCGAATGCAATGTTTTAGAATGGAAATACTAGTCAAAGTGACAAAGAATTCCATTGAATTTGCGAGTTTTATTGCACTTTGTCGAGTACAGTTATTGACAGCATTGTATAAATTAAAGTGGAGTTTTGTATGAGAATAAAATTTGGAATTTAAAAAGTCTCTTTACAAAATCGAATTTACCTTTGTTTACTCAATAACCTATCCATGTCTGCGTAACCCATCATAATAATAAAAGCTTTCTTCGTGGTTAGCTAACCTTAAAATGGCTTTTGTCGAGACGTCTTGTATAGTGCAGTATTACGACCTAGTGCAGGACGGGCGTAAATTGAAGTTTTTCAAGTAAATCGCGGTCATAAACATATACAGATAGACAAAATCAACGAACCAAATATTTTATAGGTCATTTTGCTGAATGTTACGGGCGCCTTTATGCAAAAAAATATGGATGGACTGTGTTTTTTATTTATTATATGATACTAGCTGACCTGTGCCCGCTTCGCTGTGCGTAAGACATTTCTAATACCATCGTGGACTTTTTTGTAGACGTTTTTAAGGTGTACAATACTATAGTACATTATTTTGATATATCTCGTGGGGTTCAGCCAGCATTTGCAATGTAAGCGCAAAAAAAATGTGTTTATTTACGACATCACATTAGGAAACCTCTAAAATTATCAGTGTTTCTCTACTATATTATGCATGTATTATACATATAAACCTTCCTCCTGAATCACTCTATCTATTAAAAAAAACCGCATCAAAATCCGTTGTGTAGTTTTAAAGATATAAGCAAACATACATACATACATACGCGGGAAGCGGAAAGCGACTGCTTTATACTATGTAGTGATCTAGAAAGAATTTCAATAACTAAGCATAATTTTCCCTCATATTTAACCTGAAGTGTAATCTTTCTTCACTTTTCACAATAAATGTAGCGATATATTCACAATAAATCAGCCTTACGCAGGCTGGTATCATCTATCAATTAATTATCACTAATCCAATTTATCAATCTGCCGATAATAGGTTGGATGCTACCCAGTATTGTTCGATTGGCGCGTCAGATAGGGCATATTTATGCAATATTTAGTAGCCATAACCGAGTGCCGCTTAGACCCGGCCACGGAACGACTATTAATAATCGAACCATGTACCTTCCCGGGTGATTCGACCTTACCGCAGTACTAACAAAACAGCCAGATTACTATTATCTTGAATTTTTTGAATCAAGTCTCTTGAATCTTTTTAAATTGATCTTGAATTACTGCCTACGTGACATGCTATCTGCTTTGTCAATATTATCTATTGTAATCCGTGGTAAACGGTGTTGACTGTTGGTATCAAAAATATTTGTTCTGTAGCTTTCTATTAGAGTTTGTGTTTGTGTGCGTAACTGCCTGCCGTGTTTACAACTTATCTTTATTTATTACTACTTTTAGAGAACCATAGTGTCTAGTTAAACCTAACTTAGGAATTAAGGCACTATTAACCAAAAACATGTAATCTTGTTAACACTAAACCGAATATAACGAGTACCTCCTACATCCTAACTAACAAAAATGACTTATAATGCTCAATTTATTGCCGGTGGTTTGTCCAAATAAGTGGAATAATGTTTTTATTTAATTAAATTTGCTTTAGCTTCACCTACTCTCAAAAGTGACGCAGTGACACGGCAATAACCGCTACACGCAGCTGACGCTCCACGTGTTACAGCTGATTGCACATTCCATGCTTTTTGATGGATGCCATTTACCGTGACATACCATGATGGGTGTCATGGATGCCATCTAGTGGCATTTTATAGTCAGACTAGCGACCCGCCCCGGCTTCGCACGGGTAGCATGTTATTATACATAAAACCTTCCTCCTGAATCACTCTTAAAAAAACCGCATCAAAATCCGTTGTGTAGTTTTAAAGATATAAGCAAACATACATACATACGCGGGAAGCGGAAAGCGACTTTGCTTTATACTATGTAGTGATGATACCGTAACTTACAAGTACTATTTGTGATGCTGATGCACCAGTACAAAATGTATGCTGTCTTTCGAGGAATTAGTTTTATTGTAATAGGTACTAGCTTATCGAATCGATTTTTCGTGACGACATTATCGAAAAATATTGAAATTCAAAAGAATTTCTTAAGAAGTAGTACCAAGACTTCAAACTATTTCTGTATGTAATTTCATCACAATTAGCGTGATAATGTGATAATTTGGCCGTGATAACGTGACATACAGACAGACAGAGTTACTTTTACATTTATAATATTAGTATAGATTGCTCATAAATTACGTGATATAATGTGTACTGTGTACCGGTTGTTCGCTTTGAGCTGTGTCCAAGACCTTTCTATTGATCACATGGCGCATTCTCTTGCCAGGCGCACATTTCCGCTAATGGACCGCCGGCATCTTTTGAGACACTATTGTTTTTGTCACACAATTAACGGTTGAGAGTCACTCTCCGTCTTTTGATGCCGTAAACCTAAGATGTATGGGAGAAAGTTCTGAAGTTTGATAATGTTATCTTGTGCATGAGGTCTACACTTGTAAACGATCGACAATATATCGAGACAAACGTCACATCGTCTACGACTATATTTTGAAAGATGGAACGGCCGCCATCACTTTTGACAACTGACATCATATACCTATTCTACTACGACAGACAAGAGTGTGGTGTGAACTGAATATATCGTAGCACTGTCACTATGGTCGATAATGTCAAAATCGTTTTGCAGAGTAAAGGCCCAGGTTACGCCGAGTTATTTTAATGGAAAATTCAATTTGTATTTAATGAGGTCATGATTTCTATGCTTCATATTACTTACAACCACTGCCGGTTCAATCACTATTAGTAAACCAGAATCTAATAAAAAAACTGAATGTAATCATAATCGGGTCGAACAGCGCATTAGCGTCAGCTGAAAACGGAACAGATTTCTTTTATTCCACACTTCAATTTTTATGTCCCAAAACCGAGTAAATTGTTACCCGAAATAAGGCGTCTAGTTTCCCAAATTGGTTTGACTTCCCTTTCATCTGTAAACGGACAGGCTTTTATCGCCGGCAAAGATTACTTTATCCGTCGGAAGCATCGAGATTGAACTTCTTACACGTTGAAACCAATATCCTGAATTTACCTTGCGCTCTTAAGATTTTACTGCTCAAATACCTTTTATGAACGCAGGGTCCAAATATCCTGATTGTCGCGGACGTCTGTCGATCCGGTAACTTAGTTCTGGGGCGCCAGCAGACATTTCAAGACAAGTCCCGATCTATTCTAACATTATAATGAGAAAGAAAATATTTTTGTATGTTTTTTGTAATGGATAAATTAAAACGACTGGACAAATTAAAGTGCAATAATGTAACCTAAGTTCTCCAAAAATCCTTATAATATTATAAATGCGAAAGTTTGTGATAAGGCTGCTATGTTTGTTCCCTAATCAAAAAAACGACAAAATGGATTAAGATAAAATTTGCGGTAGTATGTAGATAAAAAAACAGAATAAATAAAGGAGGAACTTATAATCCGAAAAAAAAACGCAAATGATAAGAAAACGCAAAGAGGATGATTTTGGTATAGATGGAGTTGGTGTGCAACAAATCTGACATCACGAGTCGTCATAGCAACGCAGTTTTGACTAATGAATAATACGCATTCTACCAAAATTCGTAATTTATCAGTACAAGGTTTGTAGGGAAAAAAATTGGAACCTGCCTGAAATAGCTTTTTGCTACGTAAAAAAAAAATGACAGAACAACGTTTGTCACGGGTTGGCTAGTTGTCTATGGATAATTTCCATAAGCAAACACATACGAAACCTGGGCGAACAGTGAGTTAGGATAAATGCAATTCGGTATATTTTTAAAACAATACCTACATTTAGCCTAATTTCAGTTAGAATGAAGCGCACCCGTTGCTCGGTATAACAACAAGAAGTGCTTATTACGGACGTAGTAAGTTCAATCTCTTTTATCGCAGCTTTATAGCGAGGAGAATTGGACGCCCGCCTCGTATCCAACAAGTTCTATGGCGAGTATCCACCCACTCTTCCTTTAAATTATGTTAAACTTGCTCTCTGTTTTCAACGACTTACAGTATCTACTTGACAAAAAACTAGTTAAGAGGAGTAATAAATGTTTTTGAAGAATACAGAATCGTTATTTCTCAATAACCGCAAAACATACAGTTTTGTTTTTTACGGCAAAGATAACTTAAGGATATAATCTAGATAAATTACAGACAAAAACACGATTGATGAAACTTTACTCGATAAATTTATTTTCCAAATTTGGCTCTTCAAAAATACTAGTTTCGTTTTTAATCAAAACTATGAATAGCTAAACAGTTCATTTTTATTTAATTCGTTAAATAAATCATACTAGCTAAATAAATTACAGATGGTTTCTTTTTAAATTTGGTGGTTTTCAAGATAATGCAGTTTTATCACTTTTTCCGTCTTATCCGAGTAGATTCAGCCCATACAAAAAGTCAATAATTTCAAGTATCGCCTTAATTGTGGGTTTTTACATGAACTTTGATAAAATAAAAGGCGTCTATAGGACCAAGGCAAGGCAATAATATTTGAACAACAAAAATAGAAATAAAAAATGAAATAGGATTACGACTATAGTTTCCAAGTTCGCTAGACATCCTCTCCGATCTCCAGGCACTCAGATTCATAGAGATATCAGAGGCACGTCTAAAAATTAAATTTGGCACATGCTGTGGGCATGTGCAAATTTAATTTGACAGCCTCACAGCTCAGTTGGTAGTAACTCTGCCTTCAGCGCTGTAGGTTGTGGGTTCGATCCCCACCCAGAGCAAATATTTGTGTGATGAACATAGATGTTTGCTCTGTGTCTGGGTGTTAGTATGTATCATAAGTATGTATTTACAAAAAAAAAAGTATATAAGTATTCTATCAGTTATCTAGTTCCCATAGTACAAGCTTTGCTTAGTTTGGGGCTAGATGGCGATGTGTAAAATGTCCACCAATATTTATTTATTTTAATGCAATAATATGGTGACAGTGACGCAGTTATACGATGTGACGCGCTGGTGCTCGATGGTTTAAATGATTTTACAAAAGCTTGTCATTGAAAAATATTTTTAAACAGAAAACTTATTATGACCCAAATCGTTATTTTGATGAATGGATTATTAAGTTCGGTAGCGGAACTGTTTTTATTTTATATAATACTAGCGACCCCGGCTTCGCACGGGTAGCATGTTATTATACATATAAACCTTCCTCCTGAATCACTCTATCTATTAAAAAAAACCGCATCAAAATCCATTGTGTAGTTTTAAAGATATAAGCAAACATACATACATACGCGGGAAGCGGAAAGCGACTTTGCTTTATACTATGTAGTAATTATTATATATCACTTTATTTTATTTATCTATATTGTCAATCTGTTTGGCTTTGCTCTGTGTAAATATATACCTACAGCAAAATAGGCACCTAAAATACATAAATTAACTTGGCTCAAAATCAACCGTAGGTAAACAAGCCGTTCTGTTTATTAATAAACTTCGTAGAGCCTTTATTTTTGCTGATGTTCCGTAAACATAAAAAAAATATTATAAACCGTCTCAAAGGGACATTTTCTGCGACGTGAAATTTCCTTAACGTCAGAGACAGGTAGAGGATGAAAGTCTATTAGCGATATCGTGGTAAGCGCTCCCTAGGGTACCATCATGCTAATATTTCAGTCTATTTAGCAATCGAACAATCGCTTTAAATATACCTACTCGACGATTATGCGGTAAGCCGCACGCCGGCTTCGTAATGACGGCGCTACTCGCCCAAATAAAATAAAAACCGGCTCCCGTTGAAAAATCCGAGCCAAAATATCCCTCCACGGTACTTGAGCCCGGAATGACACTCGCACAGATAATGTATTTGACTTTGGCCGAAATGTCATTGTTTTTTTTCGCGAACAATACATTTCATTTTTTGCAGGACAATAATTTCATTGTCTCATGACAGGGTAATTGCTTCATTAATTTTAATTAAATGGTATACATTTCATCTGATAATAGTATCAATTTATCGATGTTGCTTTTTCAAACCGTTGTTTTATATTGAAACATATATTCTATAAAAAATAAAGTCTTTTTTGCAAATCTGACTACATAACATTTATGATAAGTGTTCGCGACTTAGATTCTATTACCTACAAACTATTCAGAAAGTTCAGGGTAAATTATTTTGTATGATCATGTACTTGCTTGATCTTCTAGTAAATAAATACAATGGTAAGCTAACATTTTTATATTAATAAAGAATTTAATTATTCGAATTCGTTTTATTAAGGTTGATTGATATTCTAATTTTAATATATATTATACACACCGAAAACCTTTACGTAGGTTCTTGGTACCTGCCACATTATGAGTATTAAAATATGATCAATTACGTTTGAACTCTTGTAAGTCGTATTACCTACATTTCCTTCCTGAAATCGATTTTACCCAAACCTTTTTACAAATTATTAGGGCTTCGCCGAAGTTGGATTAAACAACTTTTACTCATTATCCTTTGGTATACAAGTTCAGTTATGAAAATTTTGTATTCTTATTTATTATGTACATTTCACAATTTGTTTTTATTCGCTTTTTGCCATTGCCGTTTATAGACAACAATATATGTAACAGACGTTACAAAGTTTACTTTATGGTACGCAAAATATTTTGGAAAATTTTAATTTGTATTCTCAAAGTGTAACATTCTGTGGACTTTGAAAAACTTTATGATGCAACATATTTTCTTTAGCGATTTTCCGCTACGGCATAAAAGTAGGTATCTTTTTATAATCGACTAACGTTGTTGGGGTTCTACGTGACTTAAATTTGGACTTTGGTTCCTTTGACCATGAAAAAAAAAACAAACATCCATGCCGTTATTGGGATTCCACCCACGACGCGCTAAATCGACTTGCTTTACACTACAAAGGGCTCAATGATCAGTATCAATTTAATCGGAAGAAGTCATTACTTGGGCGAAATAGATTGTTGTATACGCACACGTCAGGTGTCGGATACAGTGTTTATTGCACAATTTAGTAGAGGCTTACTATCTACTTAAGTTCTTAACGATCTAACTTCGTGATAGATGACGTAAGAAGTTATTCGAACTTATATGTGTGTGAGCAGCTACAGTAACTAAATTAGATAAACTTGCTCCTCGAAAATGTGCTCGGCAAATGGTTATTTATAATGCTGGGAATACATAAAAGTGAGAATTCGCACTCGTAATTTCTGAGTTTAGAGAAGATTTGGTGACATGAAGATAACTCGTAAAGTGGATGGGTCGGTTCAGGAGCCATAACGTATCTATGACTGCAGTAATCCCGGCTTGAATATGTTTAAGCTAAGCGCTGAGATATTACATGTCGATGCGCTTGGCACCAACCAACTAAAATATAATAGAACTGCTTCCGCCCGCGGTTTCGCTCGCGTGGCACATGGCTAAAAAGTAGCCTATGCTATACCAGAAAATTCAAAATTTTCATTGTAATCTGTTCAGTTTGAGCATGATTGGGGCACAACCATCAAAACATCCTCGCAAACTTTCGGAATTATAATATTAGTTAAAGTAGTAAAGTTTATGTTATTATAGTATTGATTATAACGTAAACTTTAATACTTGATCATATCTTGGTATACGTGTATTTTCTGATTACTCGTATACTTTTATGATCTTTATAAGAAACAACAACGAACAAATTAACCTGCAACGAACGATAGCCTCATAAATAAATCAAATTCAAAGAAAGAGGGTTTTAAATATTCTGTACGTTGGGTACACATTATAAATATTGTATTGGACGATCAAATGTTTACATGTAAATTAGTAAAATAATGGTATTTATATTTGTTTCTGGTATGGATGTTGTGATACAGTTGTTCTATCTCACGAAGGTGGGTGAGCAGTAGTTGTGATCTGTAAAGACACGCGCTTCGTTTCTGAGACCCGCGACAGATAAAACTATTGTGGTGTCAGGACAAAATATGTTACTGATGTACCAATATTAATTTATGTCCTAATCTTAGCTGGACCGATTCGAAGTTATATTAAGCGAGAAATGAAAAATGATTGAATAGAAAATCTTAAAAATGAGGCAAAGTGGTGTTATTAAACATCAAAGCACCCGAAAGAGCCTTTTAAATGGTATAATTCCTATTAAGCTTTGTAAATGACCTGATGTTTCTAGAAGTAAATGGAACATTTAAGACCATTCCCGTTTTATTATGACATAATTATTATATTGTTGAATACAAAGTGTCCCAAGAAATAGTGTCAAGTGGAAGTCACGAAGTAGAGCACCCTTAGAACCTGAATCACCCTCATGTAAATTCAAAAAGTACTTATATAAAAAAGGTTGAGTGATTTATTTTTTCATCACCCTCAAATATTTAAGAATCATTCAGGTGTTTAACTTTTTTAGCCATTCTTTTTTATAAACGCGTATCCATTGCGTTCTAACAAATATGATTATCGAAGTTTTTGTAAGAGGAATGGTATATCCATCCTGAATGTTTAGGCATTTCTTAGGGTCAACCTAATTTAGCTAATTTAGGAATAATAATGTATGCACTCGAAATCACAAAACAAAAAGTCGCAGATCATACGTAGGAGGTGAATCGGATACCTCAAAGGTAGCTCTGAACTTCCGTTTGACATTATTTTGGGACAATTGCCGTCCATAGATTCTTTCGGCATTCATGTCGTCTCTGTGAATCAGCTTTTTTTATGAAGAAAAATAGAAAATAATGTCAGAGTGTAAAGGACTGGGACCTTCTGTAAAGAAGTGAGAGCTAATTTAGCGAAACGAACGAATTGTAAAGGAGATGAATTCGAGACGCAAAATTGTATGTTTTATAAAAAAAAAGCCTGGTAATTCAAATTCCGGCTTCAACTTCAACTACGGTTATACAAAGTAACAGTGTTGTAACAGCATTAAAAAGAGAGTTAAAAATACTGTTAGGTAAAGTTGAACTGCCTTATTGGCTAAAATATTGCTTACATTCTGCGAAACCATTTAGAAATGGAAATATTGCGATTCCTGGTAATGTGCCTTAATGTTATTTTTTATGTATATCAGGAAAATAATTAAATTATTCCGATTGTTCTTATTTTGTTATCCGTTGTCTTTTCTTATCTTCTTAAAATTAAATCTGTGTGTTCCAAAGATACTCTTGCCTATCCACGTTTTTATTTAAAGTAAATGGCATGCCTGTGCCAACCACGATAAATTACCCATTGTTGGGCCCCGAATTCAACAAGAACCGTTTTTGTTCAATTCTTCGACTCGTCGTCAATGGAAAATTTATCACTGCCTCTGCCGCATTTAAATACGTCCGATTATCAGCGAACTTAATGTTCAGTCCCTGAACGAGAATTGTAATATTCCAGATTTATTTTTACCTTACAAATGATAAAAAAATTAGCATACTGTTTTACGCGCGGTTTTTTTTGAGAAGCCATTTTGGTTAGTCCATTAAGTCCTAGTTGTCTCGCACTATAAAGTAAAGTCAGTTCACAGTTGCTGTTTTGACACCGAGTTATAATTCACTCAATAACAGCTTTTATGGGCACTGCACGTGCGAAATAAGAGCCTCTGCTCCTACCAACAACAATAGTTTGTTCTCATTGAACAAATTGCACTGTTAGGGGCACTATTTTTGGGATACGCTTTATGTGATTTTCAACGCCGAAAGCAGCTGCAATTTAAGTTTCTGCAACGTATCGCAAGATTTATGCTGTCTCTCAAATTGCAACAAACTTCATGTACCCACTGCTGCTGCAGGTGCAAAATTTTACCAGTCTCGCAATATGAATTTGAGGCAGATTAGGTACATTAGTGTTTGGAAACTAACAACGGCAACTTGTAAACGTACATACCGATGTATATGCAACTGTGCATATACATCGGTATGTACGTTTACTTGCTTGATACTTTAACACCATTTATTTATTAAAACTTTTAATTGATACATTCAGTTGAGTTCTCTACTCTGAATAGGACACAAGAAAGATTAAATAAAGTTCTTTCAAAGCAGTCGCACAATGGCAGAGATCGAACATTTCACAATCGTCTAGAACCATCTGAAATCAAAGCAGCTTTTTTGAAGCGTAGCAGGTTGAATAAAGTTTCGGTACGAAAACGGTAACCGTAATCTTTTTCGAACTGGGCCCGACAACACGAGTGACCGAAACGGATGTCAGTGAGTTGACCTCACACGTTTCTTCCATTCTCGTTACTTTTGTGAACACCGTGAGCCCATCTATCATTTTGCTTCTGAACTGATGACCTTTCAGTGTTGACGGGTGGGAGATTTCCGTTTGCTTAGTTTGCCTCAATGGATATTTTCGAGTATTTATTCTTCCAAGGAGAGGTCGATGAAGATTACAAAAGTGGTTCAATGCGTGTCCGTCACTGCTAGTGCTTTGGTATTTAATAAATAAAATAGGGAAAGTTCTGGTGCTTTATTGCCGTGTATATTCAATATATTATTATATTTGTCCTCTGATCATTGTTCGAATGATATAGATTTTTACCGCATAATACTCGTTCAAGCATTACACTACTGCATTACACTAGTGAAACCGACAACATAATTATATTTTTAACCACAATTAATGTTCATTTCGAATTGAATTGATTTTGCAACAACCCATTTATAAGATACTTATTTGTAATAATTTCGTTTTAAAAACTAATATGTTTTCCCTTTCAAAATATTTTTCAATGACAAGCTTTTGTAAAATCATTAAACCATCGAGCAGTAACGCGCTATCACCTGTCACATCATAATAATATTACATAGTCATCGGAACTTACAAGAATGCAAAGTTTTTACTCAATCGAAGTTTAAGCAGGACTCCATCATCAGATCAGCTCGTTGTCACCTTATTATTATATTGTCACTAGAAATAATAAGTCTATGCAAAATATGCACGTTTGGTTCTATGTTTGGTTTTTGAGCAAAGTCAACTGTCACTCTGACAGGTATTCTGACAGAGAGGTTTTTGGAGGGAAGTGAATTGGTTGTTGAGCGATATAAATTGTTTATGAAATAAGAATAAAACATGGATAAAAGTATGAAAACTAAATGGAATTTAATTGATTTGACCCTGAAGAGACGATTTACAATACATACATTGTAAGTTAAACAAAAGCTTCTAAAAAGAATCCAACTTCAAGTATGAGGAGTAATTTCCTTTTATCCTGATTCTGACACATTTATTGTATTTGTAATAAGGTTAGTTTTGCTACAAAATATAACAAAACATTTTATTGTATCGCCTTTATTTACAAAATGATTATGGACTAATATTCTGACAGTCAAAACCGTCACAAAAAGGTTCGTTTCGTGAGGTTGGATATTGATAATGAGTTAATACCGTCGACCACATAGCCCAATGGCTAATGGCCTAATGGCTTCATTTCTTCAAACAAACAATGGGCTATTTGACAAGATTTTGTAAACCATTCTAGATTTTTCAGTAGTGACGTTACATGCTTGTCAACAAATACACAAACGTCAAGTTTTTCAAGGCAGGCAAGGACATATTGACAAGCATGTTACGTCACAGAAACTAGTGCGACGCCATTTGCTAAAGAAGCGTTTTTGCGGGTTATTTAAATTGACAATATTTAATTCACATTTTTAGGGCCAATACTTAACAGAATTGAAAATAATATTTTTTATGGGTTCTACAGTCACTACTGAAAAATCTAGAATGGTTTACAAAATCTTGTCAAATAGCCCAATGTTTGTTTAATTTTCATACTGTCAAATAGCCTATTCTGTCAAAACGTTGAGGTGTGCGAGTCAGAGGGAGCGGTAAAAAATGCACTCTGATTAGCCGGTTCAATGTCACAGCCCGCCGCGAGGCGCGTCGTGCCCGGTGGTTTACACAGGATTTGTAGCCCATATGTGTTGTCTGATAGTGTTCGCCTTGCATGAGGAGTCGAGGCTGTGTGGTCGACGGTTAATACCCCGTGGTAAGAATCCCACGAGGTATTAACTCATTATAGTAATACTCTTTATGGGGTATTTGTGAAAAATCTTATTACAAAACAATACAAAGAATAGGAGGAGTTCTTTGTTTTGCTTTGCAGAGTACAAGTTTTGATGCCCTGTCATGATTTACTTTTTATTTCTTATGTGGAAAAGCTATTAATCCCATGTCAATAAAATTTAATCATTCTTTACAAAAAAAAATTTAAAAAAAATCATTGAAACCAGACTAGCGAATACGGAGTAATAAATCAAAAATCGAAAAAAAAATGGTCCTTATTAAGAATAGTCTTTTTTTTTTTTTATCATTTTCTCTTTGAACGGTTTTGATTGTTTTTGGATTGTTCGGTGATCATTGATAGTTCTTATTGAATGTACTTACCACAATTTCTAGTAGGCACTTTTTGTCGATGTTCCATTTCCAAATTCCAAATTCAAAGTTACTATAGAAAACATTTTACCCTAACGAAGTCACGAGCGTGCTTTTCAATAGCCGATAATAATCTAATTTATCAAATCGTGTCACTTAAATTGAACGGTACAACCGTTATAATACCGTACTTAAATACGTGTAAATACATAGTTAGGTATGTGTTTACATGCCCCGTTAATTAGGACTCTAGTAGTTTGCCAAAGCACCGACACGTTCATGGCACAATCTGTTCCAACTAAATTGAAATGAAATATATTACGCTGTCTTAATTTGCTTTATATTTGTACAGATAGTTCATTAAATTTATATTATCTTCTATTTTTAACTTTTACATCGTAACGGCTTGTTCGATTTTAATTATTTTGTCAATTTTATTCAATGAATAAAATCGACACAATATAAACACAATATAATGTTGAATATAACAGTATTCAACCTATACTTTCAACTTTTTTTTGTTTATTTGCAATACTAGTAAGAATTCGTATTCAACCTATACATTTCAACTTTTTTTTGTTTATTTGCAATACTAGTAAGAATTCGTAAATGAAACTTATAAGCAAGCAGGTCGATTACCTAGCTATCACTGGACTAATAATTCGTGCTTCGACCAAATCAGGATCAAAAGAAATTATTTCTCATACCTGAAGTCGGGTTGTTTTTCTGTTTATCAAACAAAAAAAATATTTCTAACTCGAAATGTATTATTGAAACAAGTTTAAATATTATTAGATTATAACTATAAGCTTTGTAGCGTCAAAATCGATCTATTCCCAGGATGGCTCACCAAAAGTGGAACAGTGGGTCCGACATAGATTATGGTAAACCGGAGGAGTAATTAATGTGACTCCTCGAGAGCCGAGGTTGTCTGCAATAATGAAAGCTTTGACGTGATTGGTGTCTTTAATATGCAAAGCGCGCTTCGGAATTATGGCAATCAGCCACCGCATTCTCCTGCTATAACTGGGATTTCAGCGTTTTATTGTAAGGCTTAATTTTATTGTTCTCTAGCGTCTGTGATGAATACCAATGGTGTGTGTACGCTACTCTAGAACAAGCGCGAAAAGTGGCTTGCGGCGATTGATCAAAAGAAACTTAGTCACCGGCGCAAGAAGATCGATTTATCGTTTAGCGTTCGCGCAAAGATCTTCGTGTACTCATATTTTGTAGGTACTTTGTCTGGTGTCGCATCGCTTGTAATTTACGTATAATTTTGTAGAGTCTGGATAACTCGCCTGTCCGGCAGCGCTGACATAAATACTGACAGGCATATAAATCCATCCGAAAAAAATAAAAGGATAACTCACTGAGCCACAAACGAACTGAGTTAAAAATCCGAGATTTGTGCAATGGTATCAATGGTATGAATCGATATTATCAAACTGCATATGAAAGAACCAACGTGCTAAAACGGACTATTGTATACCAAGGATTCTAGTTTAGCCAAATAGGTTTTTAAATTATTATACCAGTTAATCATAACGTGCTCAAAAAGTAAATAAAAACATTGTACATGAGGAAACCAGTCAGTATTCTTATAAGTGGTGTGTGGTGGTGATGTGCTTGCGACCTGTCTCGTATGGAATGCTACTGAACTACTGAAAAATTTGGACATGTGCCTAATGTTATTTTAGGATATAGCTTTTGAGTACACTTTTTACATCTTCAAGGATCTAAGCGCCTAGGAGATCTGAGAGGATCCTATATAATTCTACGTGATCAACCACCCCAGTAGAGAACTAAAAAAACAGAATTAATTTTCGTATAATTGTACAATTTCCTACCTTTTGACTACTAACTTCATATTATAATTTAGGTGAATTTTCCATCAAGGCGCTCTTAATCGTAAATCCTATTTGTGCGCGCAACTAATATTGCATCAGCCGGTAGTAATCTATACATATAATAAAACTGTAGAAGAGTTCAATTCTGTACATTGAATAAAAATTAAAAAAATACTCCCTAGGGGCCTTTATACAAGTAACACAAGCCAAAAAAAGACATTTTGAAATTTTTGTCTGTCTGTCTGTCTGTCTGTCTGTTGTCCAGCTTTCACGCAAAAACTAAAGGACGGATTTTGATGAAACTTTTTTTGTTATGTAGCTAATAGTCCTCGGCAACATATAGGCTATAATTTATTTTGAAGATGTGAACCAGATGTGAAACTATCTGTCACCCAGCGAAGCGGGCACGGGTCAGCAGCTAGTTAATGACATAAAATTGAATCTACTATTATATATTTTACCTACTTCATGTTAGCACGCCAACCTTTTTTTTAATACTTTTGAAGTTGGCAGTTAGTACATGCTTGTAGCATTATGTCCACTTTTTGTAAACAATTATAATGTATATGTTGTGCAATAAAGTATTAAATAAGTCCAAGTATTGGTTCCAGTTGGAGATGCCTCCAGGGGGTTGACTTTTGTTTGTTTTGTGTTTGTCCCCGTAAGTGAACTTCCAATATTTGTTTTGTAAAGCGTAAGATTTCCTTTATTCGTTCACAAAGTTTCCCTGGCTATTCTGTATTCATTGACCTGTCAGTCATAATCAAGTTTATGGGTCTTTGTATACCGTACGTTCGGCGCCACCGCCGCGCTGCGGAAAAATGCTATAAAAAATATTTTGTTTAGTTTTGATAAAATATCTTCATACATATTCGTATCTATTTGTTGGGGATCGATTGATCCAAAACAATATTTGGTTTGTAAGTTTATATAAAAACAAAATAAGAAATACTTAAATGATACTTTACGGACACAACATGATACTCTTACAAGCCAAGTTTTTGTCAAATTATTAAAGTTTATACTTATAAGAACCGGTGCTTTAATGGTCATATTAAGGAACGTTGCAGTCGGAAGATTTTTATTCAGATTATTTGTGCTGGCAAAAGTTCTTCTAAACTCTTAGTAATGCGATTAGAATTCGCTCTTGTAATTACAGACTAATCCGAAATCAGACGCTTATTAACTAAATAAGTTGGTCCACATTGTCTTTGGTGTGTGATTTCAAATAGAAATTACAAGAATTCGCGTTTCCGACCAAATTGAATTGGGCGGATTTGTTTGTTATGAAACATTTATTTTTGTAGGTCGTTTGTACAGCACCGTGTTTATGATAAACATTCAGAAAGCTCCGTTTGTTGTTTGAAAAAAGTTGAGCGTTGGTGGCGTTTTTTGGTGCAAAAGGCATAGCGTGCGTGAAGTTCATGAAAAGCTAAAAACGGAATGTATGATGTAATGGTATGCAGGCTGGCAAGATACTTCTTACCTACCGTTCTATATTACAGCTTTGCGCGTTCTCTCCTCAGTCTTGTGGAATCTCTTAGCTTCTAAATGAAAAACGCTATACATTTTTTCTTTTAATATTTCAAACTCTTCACTGCTCCACATTTTCTGTAAAGCTTCAAATTGTTTCGTCATTAAAAACAACGGCCACTGTTACAAATGAAAATTGTATTTCTGAAATGAAAACAAAAATGAAATAGGATCGCGACTGTAACCCCCTAAGTACCGTAGACAATAGACATCCTCTCAGATATCCAGGCAGTCAAATCCTTAAAGAAGAATATAAGAGGTAGTCAAAGACACATCCAAAGATTACATTTGGCACATGCTACATTTTGCAGTAGTTAGCATTTCACACGGGACAGGTCGCAAGCCCATCGCCGCTAGTAAGAATATTAACTGGTTTCCTACCGATGTTTTTCATCACCATGTTGAGCACGTGATAATGTCGGTATACCTCCTACTCGGCCAACAGAGCTCACAATACAAATTGAATTTCTCATCCTATTTATTCGGCCAGTATTGTTTTTGTATATATTATTATGTTATTTGATTTGGTGTTAAAACTGAGCTAAAAAAAACAACTCTCAGTGTTCAGCATTATATCTGACCCCAATTCATTCAAACTAGTTTTCTCCGTTTCATTATGATTAAGGTTTCGGACGAAGGTGGAGTTGTAATTGACCGTTTGAGGATAGAGTGTAGCCGTAGCCTTGGGTTCCGACTGGATGAGAAATTCACCGATGTTAGGTTTATCTTCACAACACAGCCGTGGTGTTACTGGCAACAGCCCCGCTGCTCGCTCTCCCGTGAACCGGCGCGTAGCCCGCCGCCACCCGACACGGCTCACCACACAAATCACAACGACAACCACCCCCTTTTTTAAACGTTTTTTAAAAACGTGATTTATTTTGTGACAGCATTATCCTCACTCCTAATCCTCTTGTGAATTTATTATTCTGAAACTTTGTTGTGGCGAAAGTTCAAGTTGCTCCGAGCCCTCGTGCGGCTGATCTCTCGAAAAGGATATTTGTAGCCCGTTGATTACTTGCTTTGGGCTTTCAGTTTGATTATTGTTCGGAATTAACAATATCGATGCTTTAATACGGATCGACTTTGAACAGTAATTATTCTTATGTTTTACGATAACCGCATAATTTTTCGGTGCGCGGTCGAAACTTGAGTTTCGAATTTAATTAGCAAACGGTTAACTGCCGTGTACTTTGAGTAATTTTTGCTCTTTAATTCGATTTGCGTGGTTGAAGTACTCTCGTATCGTGGTGGTGTAGCGGTCAGGGAAATCAAAAGTGCTTTTTCGTTTGAATAAGAGTTCGTATCGCGCGACCTTACGCGCTTTGTTCGCGGTCCTTTCATGGTGAGCCCTGTACACTAGGCGACCCAAGTATGTTTGTATTCCATTCACGATCTTTCCGAATATATTATTTTGTAGGAGTGGGTACTCACAGACGTGGAAGAAACTGATTTAAGAGTTCCTATTGAATAGCTCCTAAAAGTGCTCGGATAAAATCTCTACTGCACACATGTAGGATGTATCCAGTTTTATTGTATTCAGAGTTGGCGTTACAGGCAGGAAGATTACACAAAGAAGGCAGTCGTTGTTCTCTGATTTATAAGCACCAGCTGCGGCTTTACTAGGTCATTACTACTGGCATACATATCTTTTTTTATTTCCACAAACCCTACAAAAGTTATTTATTACATGACTTATTAAAATTCTGAGTTTTTAAATCATAAAGATTGTTGACTATTTTGAAACGTTTTCATGTTATTCGTGTACACACTTATATAGGCGGATGTTGGAACGAAGTTTTTTTATAGTGCCGGAGATAATAAGAATAATATTTCAAAATTGCTGCCGAAGGTGTCTGCTGAAAATATATTGCCGATGTTTCGCGATAATTCAGTTGAAATGGCACAGTAGGGGAAAATATTAAAGCAGGAAACCGAAACATTGTGCTTTCCAGTTTGTGTATCGCGTTTGCCTGTGATATAATTTAGAATTGCTGCAGGTGCACGGGTTTATTGTCAATGCGTGTCATCCATAGATATGAACACGAGAAGCCTGGCTGATTGTCTCGACTCTGAAGCTTGCCCACTTGTATTATGGAAATCAGATTAGCAGCGACGTCCTCGGCAAGACCCCGACCGACATTAACTCGGAAATTAATTTTGCGTAGATCTTCTGATTGTGACCCCGACTTTAAAACGAAAATCAAGAAGTTTTTAAGGCGCGCGCTTTACATAAATCCATCAACCGTTTTTATGTTGGGATTGCATCGTACGCATCTCGCCACCGTTATCAGTTTTACGATTCTATTAAGTCTCTTGGGTCCATCCAGAGTTTGGAAAGTTAGATCCTTCAGTTCAACTTGAAATTTACTGTGGATTGTCCCAGCACTAAGTGCATCTGCCTTCATAACAGTTTGAAACTAGTTAGTTTGAGAATATATCTGCACGTATGCTCGTGAACAAAGGCAGTAGAGGGTTATGAATGAACATTATGATACTCCTTTGCCTAGCTCACCGTCAATCACTGTAATATAGACAAACAAAAGAACAATTTTCATTTTACCCAACTGATAACTCAGCCGGTGGCGTAGTGACGCCTTCTAATTTTTTCTAGAGATATTCGAGAAAACGAAATACCATCCTTTTCCATGACAATAAGATAAAACTCCTTTCACCCTAACTTTTCGCCATTCTTTTTAGTCAGTGCAAACTGATTGTGCTCCGTGTATTTTTTTTTTTACTTTTATCTCAAAGTTTATTTATTAACAGAAAAAGATAGCAGAGTGTCTTTGTTAACGGATTCTAAAATGTTCATCTAGAGAACAACAATGTCTCTATCTATTTCCCAAATTATGCTACCTACAATATACAAAATGTAAAATGGATGAAAGTACCTAGTCAAAAATATACATTGTCTCGCCTTCAGATAATAATACCCATTTACTTTCCTAAAGATATTACAAACATTGTTTCGAATAAATCACGGAAAAGCTTGCATTTATTCCGTAGCGCAAATTAAAAAAGTTATTCCAATTTTGAATGAGTTATTGTGCAATCCAGTTCTCTTTTGGAAAACATTCTCATTATTGAAGCTATGGCTTTTTAAAATATTTGAACTATTATTCAATAATTAGGCTAATAATGTTAATACTAATAGGTTCAATAAAAAAATTCACTAAAACATTCTCGTGAAATATACGTTGAAATGGAAATATATGTGTGGTTTTTCGTCGGTGGTAGTGGTGGATAATGTGATGGCTGGTACTTGCAAGGCGTGCTCGGGAGTGACCAATGGCTAACTCTCCAGACCTGGGCATCCTCGTGGCCAGCCTGCTTCGGCTAATCATAGGTGAGTTCTTTTACAACATCTCTCAAAATTGATGATTCATGTTTCATAATGTTACTGGCCTAGGTAGAGAACAAAGGAAGGTAGCTTATATTTCCATGGTAGAGTATAAGTTATTTATGTATGATCCATCTATGATCAAAGACCAACTAACCATGGCAACGTCATTATTTCCTATTTAAAAGATAAAAGATGGAAAAAAATATTGTAAGTAGCAGTAATACTCGCAAAACGGTATCATCAGTTTTTTGATGCCGAGAAACGTTTTATCTAAAAATGCCAGCTAAATTAACCAAGCCCTTATTTGTGTACGTTTCACTCAAAAAATAATGACCAATGCCGGCTTATCCTCCTCGGTTTAGGTTTAAAGGTTGTATTTTAAATTATATTTGAAAAATCCATTCCGTCTTACATCTCTAGGGAAACCGTACACAATTTTGTTTGAATGAAACAAAACGGTAGGTATTGAAAGTTTACGTGTAAAATTGGGACGCAAAGCGTAGCGCACTGTTTTATTTTAATCTGGTGTGGAAAAAGTACGTGAGCTTGGGAGAAAGAAGCTGGTGCATCGTTAGCGAAGCAAATGTGCCCTCGTCCATTACGTGTAAGGAGGGTGCGGTGGCGCGTCTAGAGATTCTCTGAGGGCGCTGACGCGCGTTAAAGCCAAGTATACCCTGAAAAGTTCTTGAGTCTTATAATATTTTCACTCATGCTCAACTTATGGTACTGCAGTTTTATCATATAGTTTTAACACTTAGGAATAAACATGGTATTAATGCCATGTTTATTTAGGCCAAAACTGGAAGTTTTTTTTTTATATCAAACTAGTTGATCGCCCCGGCTTCGCACGGGTGGTACCTGAATAAAAAGTCTACCGATTTTGTGCAAACTTCACATAAGCCATCTACTAAATAGTCTGAACAAAGCCTAAACATTTGGTTAGGATAGGTGAGCCCGTTCTTGAGTTATAAAATTACAACGAAAAGTGGCATTGATTTTTATATATATAAGATAAAGATAATGCCAAACTTACTAATTTATCTAGGAAAATTTCAACGCTATATATTATGATCTATTGTAGGTTGATATTAGATATTCAAATGCTCGGTTTGAAAATGATTTGATTATACCTACGAATATTTAAAATACATTTACTTGGATATTCCTTTGACAGTTTTGCAAATATAATTCCTAGAATCTGTACCTATTGCGTATTTGAGCGAGTAGGAATGTTTTTTTATTGGTAAGCAATCAAAGCTTTACGATCATAGGTTCTGGTCTTTTTGTTAGAAAGTTATTTGTTTATTTGTCTTTAAATCTGAAAATAATTTAAATAGTAGTGTATTGCTTAATCACGTAAGAAACAAAACTTTTATCTATTTTTAACAGTCTTCAACCAAAAAGAAGCAATTTTTAATATATGATCAAAACAGAGAGAAAATTGCAAGTTGTAAATGGCGGTACCCCTGCGATACCCTTAGGCGGTACCTTGTAGAACATCGAAGAAGCCAAGTCAGGCTGTTCGCTTGTGCCGAGTTTACATTAACTTAAAGTAAATCAGTCTCTGTCAGTTTGTTACGTTTTCATGACTAAAAGGCTAGATCGATCTTTTTGAAACTTAACCAAGAAATACTATGTATGTTAAGAATGGTCATAAGATAGCTTTTTTTTAAATTATGACAAGAATTTAAATCCTTTTAATCCTATGAGCTTGAACGAGTATCATAAAAAGTTTGCGATTTCTCTCATATTTAGTATATTTTTGTAATAAAAAAGGACAGAAAGTTAAGCGCACACTAGATAAGTATCGTGATAGATTTTTTATAAATTTGTTGAAGAACTCCGAAAATAAATTCAAATAGTTTTGTGATGTCAAAATAAGAATAAATTTGCAAAATAAATTGACTTAATGGTTACGACCACTATTAGTTTATGGAGTTAATTACATGTCGACAAATAGGACTTCTTGACCAAACGTCCCTTCACAGAATGTTACTATTAGAAAAGGGATTGACTCATCAGAAACGTCTACCTTTGAGCGACCCCGGCCAATCCTGAGATGTGTAATTTAATTATTACACGTGTGTAGTTACTGAGCTGGATTAGCAGAGTAACCTCGTTACTACTTGACATAAATCTACCTACATTTCACATTTACTCGTACCTACATACAGTGTCTGTGAGCAAGGAATAAACAAACAAATTAAATTATGTATGGATCAGTGCTTTGACGATATTCCAATCTAAAATTGCGCGAATTACTCTTACCTACAACGTTTCTTACCACTAGCAATAATCGAATATTTCGCTTGTATAAAATGAATACAAGCTGTGATAATTTACCTTGCTTAATCATAGAGCCCTATTGAACAAAGTTACCAAAAATATAACCCACAAAAACCGATAAATTGACAGCACCTACCAGAAACAAAATTTACACATAAATGAATCTACCCTTGGGGCAAAACCTTCCCTGCTACTTATCTTTTTCACATCATGCTTATAAGATAACACGATAATATGTCCATTTACGAGCATGGTTTTAAAAGAAAGGAGTCGGAAACAAGTGCCACATTTCGCTAACCCAGGCGCGAGACGCTCAGCATTCATAATTTTTCCTCTGACCGCGTTTGGCTCAGGAAATATTCTCGCTCTAGAGCTGAGAAAAAATAAATACACAGTGGACTGATTACACACGATAGCTCAAGCTGAGAAACATGTCGGGGAAACTCACATTTCGCTATCTTGCAGAAAGATAAAAACTAAGTGATAAACAAACGACTATAACAACTTACAAAAAAAAACTTAGCTGTTCATTTGCATCAAAAGACTGTTGGTAGAATAAGTAAGCTGTAATAAGTGATAAAAAAACAGTGCTTGATGACAAGCTTTATGATATCTTTACATTCAACTACATAATAATGCGTGATGATAATTAGGCATACAAAATTTCATTTATAACTAAATTAATAAATTAGATAAAATGACAGTTCCACAGTAATTTCGCAATTGAAAACTCAAAAGTACAAGGATATCTTTTTAAAATTTCTTATATCACAAGACACAGTTTTAATACAAAAAGTAAACAAATTTCGATTAGAAAAGTTAATGGGTCTTTTATAGGGAACATTGTACGCTTCTATAATAAACTTCCGGAAAACGAAACTTCCCGTTACAAGTTTTAACGCCTACATAAAGAATAATCTTATAAAGAAAGCGTACATTATACATACTATAGATGTATCCAATCCGCGTGGCAGCTAAATTTTATTCACAATGTTTGCACTGGTTAAAGCTGGTAAAATAATTATATTTAGTTTCCGCTGCGGTTTGCCTCTTGTCGCGTCAGAGAGTAATTAAGTCGCTAATAACTTCTAAAAAACCGCGCCCCGAGTATTGCAGCATGTCGCTGTCGTATACAAGAGCCCTAAATAGTCGTCTTACTGTTTACTTATGTACGTATGCTGCGACTAGTGACACTGCAGAGACAGTTGCTTCGCTTCTTTGCTTTTACAAGTTTTAATCTTCCTAATGTGCCTGCTGCACGCTTTATAGAATGCTCGCATCCGCCTACGGTAACCAGCGCTAGTTTTATGTTTAAATTGTTCAAGCATTACACTCTTTGTGGTTCAACTGCTATTTCGCTAATGCCCGAGTAAGTGTTGTCATCTACACGCGGTGGCTTTTTATAAATATGTTTTGTCATATAATCACATTAAAGCGCACTTTTGTGTGAGGTTTTTCAGTGTCATAATCTTCAAAATATTGATTTGGTCAGGGTTTTTGCCACAACAACCTCATGGTTACAAAAATCTATGAAAACTATAAATATACAATCATTGTTTCTCTTACAAAGCAAAACCATTCCTTTTCAAATAACACAGGTATGTTGGAAGATAATGCTCGTAGCATTCAATTGTTTTTGACTTGTGCGATAAAAAAATTTCTCTTTAGTTCATAATTAAAATAATGGAAGAATTATCGCCGTACGTAGATATAAAATAATGTTAAGTTGTTTTATGTGCTATCAATTTTATGACATTATAAGCTGTATACAAGACATTTCTCCCTCGCTTTAAATTTTTTTCGGTACGAACCATTCATCTTCAGCGATAAAACAACAAGCATAAAGCGCAGTTTCTTCATAAAAAACTCGCAATTTGACGCTCAGTAAATTGTGGTGCAGTTTTGAGCTGGCTTTTTATTTGTAGTAAAGTTGAAAATAAAAGCAGCATGGCACAGGCTGGTATCTGAACTCTGCAGCTTTATCAAGTTAGCTCACTGGTAATCATAATCGGCTTTAACTGTCAAATTATCATTGCGTAACTGTCAAACAGGGGTTTTGACAATGCGGACTAAAATTGTTATATATAACTTTTAAATAGAAATACGGCTAATTACCACATTTAATCATGATGAAGAGTGTCTGAATTGTCTCGAAACTACAGCAATACTAGACAAAACGTGGCTATTTGCCTTATTTATATTAAAACTTTCAACCACGGTAGTTTTAGTTTTATAACTGTTAGCGCTGTGACTAATTCTCGCATCAACTGCTATTGTTGTACCGTGCCTTCGGGTGACAAAAACAATTACTTTGCCCCCCACACCTACACTACGCCCAGTGTTTCAGTGAACGATACACTCCACTAGCTAGAGGCTTTTGTTTCCTCGCAATCCACCGGTTTCTATGTTGCTACGCAAAGAATAACGGATGCTTCTTCGAGTTTGTTTTCACCCAAGTGGGCAATAAGGAAAACTATTTTGGGAGGTTTCGGCTCGCCTAATGTATTGGGCTCGTGTAATCAAGGCGAAAGTCATACGTCATTTTACTTGGCCTTGTTAGTTTGCCCTATGCCTAAAATAAAAGTTTTTCGGTGACTAATTATTTGTTGTTATTCACGAGAAGTAAGTTAAAGAAATACCTTTTATATAGAAACTAATGTTTTATTGGGTATTCATTTGATTAACATTTTCAACAAAGTCATATTAATATTTACATGCGCATATGAGTGAATTTGTTATATGGTTCTGAATTTCATATACATAAGACATAATAACATATAAAAACTAAAAAAAGAAATAACTGTTGAGGTATTTTGTTATATATCTCTTAATCAGATCTACATCGAATTATAAAACAAAAGTTTTTAAATTTAAAATTCTCCTTATTACTCACCCTAAAAAAGTTATCATTAAAATCAGTTGATAAGTAATTGGCGAAGATATCGAGTAACATACATAAGTCGAACCATTAAAAACATTTTCCTTTTCGGAACTCGGTTGAAAAATAATAAAATAATAAGTTTTGCTACTGTTAGCTACTAAACTAAAAAAAAAGGTTCGTATTATACCCTCTTGGTAGATATCTAGACACTCCGATCCTTGGATAAGGTTCTAGGCACTCCGATGTATATGGTTTCTTTGTATACATTCCACTTACAACTATGTAAAATTCGAAGTTTACGCTAAGAGTTCAATTACTTAGGATAGTTGAAAACTTTCCTGTCTCCATTGAGACTCGAGATGCGTACACCTATGATATTGAAACTGTGAATTCTCTTCGTAGAGCAATTGGATAGCTAAATTCATAACATTATGTTGATTAACCCCACAGGAAGTTAAAACTTCTGCTGCCTGAAGGTCTTACTTCTTACTTGGTAGTAGTTGTAGTTGGTAGTAACTCTGCCTTCTACGCTGTAGGTTGTGGGTTCGATCCCTACCCAGGGCAAACATTTGTGTGATGAACATCGATGTTTGTTCTGTGTCTGGGTGTTACTATGTATTTTAAGTATGTATTTACAAAAAAAAAAAGTAATTAAGTATTCTATCAGTTATCTGGTTCCCATAGTACAAGCTTTGCTTAGTTTGGGGCTAGATGGTGTTGCGAGTAGAGTCCGCCAATATTTATTTATTTAACTGCAAGTGCAGAAAAAAAAGTCGATTTTATTGTGTACCACTTACTACATGAGTAATTGATTCACAATATGCGTATTAAAATTTTACATAGCCTTATGAAAAAATATGAGGTAGGTACGATTATCCTAAAACATTCTATGAAATAAGATTACTAATGTTATCTGTAATCCCCACTTATAATAGAAATCCTCTCATATTTTCAGGCACTCAGATCCTTGAAGATGTTTAAATTGTACTATCACAGACACGTCCAAACATTACATTTGGCACATGCCCACATTTTCCAGTAGTTAGCATTTTCATATGTGACAGCATATAAGAATTCTAACTGGTTTCCTCGCGATATTTTCCTTCGCGGTTTTGAGCACGTGTTAATGCGCATATAAATTCTTATAACATTTTATCTTCTTAAAATAAATTCTTTGTGAACAACTTATGTGATATTCCAAAAATGTCTCAAAAAGCTTCTTTTACACAAAAAGTAATACAAGATTACGAACGTACCGTAACACATGTAGAGCGTAATTTTCAGTACACGATCGAACAAAGTCGCATAATTCGGCTGTTATCCCTTATGCCCAGACAAACCTAAATAAATTTAGGAACACATTTAGGTACATTAGTATGTTTCTACACTTGATAATGCCGCCCGAGAAATGTTTCCAACTAACTTAAAAGTAACACTAAATCGATTTACTGTACCAATTTAAAACGGCTTAGGGAATCCTTATTATTGTTTGTAAACTAGTTCTATTTTAAAAGCTGCGTACCTAATCGCAATCCATTGTTATAAAAAAAAACCTATAATCATACAGAGGCTCGTCTTTACGTACGTTTGAGCAGTAGTATATTAAATTGATACATAGCTATTTATAGTTTTTGACGGGTCTAAAACTGGGGTTAAGCATCCTTTACGGTTTAATTATAAAATTGACACTTTTTATCACTTTATTGGTTATCAATCTTTCTTTCCAGTCGTTCCTTCATTGCTGAAGATCGTGACCCCTTTGATGCAACTTGTTAACTATTTGTCTCCATCGGCTTCTGTCCGCTGCCTGATGAAGAGCCGCGCTCATTGGTATCTCTAGTAGTTCTGATACCTGGTCGATAAAATACGAATGTTCTAATTATGTTCACGTTAAAGTCTAAATTAGCGTAAGCCTTGAAGTGGCAATCCTAATTCCAGCGACAAGTGACACTTGGAATGTCAATTTTACCCAAAACTCCTAATTCACATACACGAGAACTTTTTCGATTGAAGAAGCGAGTTTGGATTTATGAATTTTATTATTATAATGACATTTTCTACTAAAGGAACGAGTATAATAAAAGTCGTTAAATAATTTCAAAGCAAATCCTCTAAATACTCCAATTTAACTCTGTATTTCGGTGAGTTCTCAGACTGTTTATTTTATTTCGGAAGAGTTTAGTTTGTTTTGGAAGCTAATGCTATGTTTCGATTTAGACTGATTTGACTACCTTTCAAACTATCGTGATTAGTAGACATAACTATAAATTTTGACACGGGTCTTTATCACGTCGGGAAAGTAAATTAAAGGTAATTACGTGATAAAGACCCGTGTCAAAATCTATAGTTATGATCTGACTATCTCTCTTTAACTACATAAGTGCGTCCAAGTTCCAGTAAAGGTGTGACCAGACATTGTGCGGCAATCGAGCGCAGCAGCCGCGAGCTATCTGCCGCACTCACACGGTATTATTGTTCGTTCGGAGGGCAATTATGCCGCGCTTGATTGCCGCGCAATATCTGGACACACCTTATATGCTGATTCGGTCTCAAGCAATATTCAAATGATTATCTATTTAATCACAAAGGCCCGACATAGGCGGCATCTCCGATAAACTAATTGAATTAACCCTCAGAACTTGTAGGGAAAATAAGTTAAACATGGTAAAGTACTGATGTTGAGTTGACGTGAGTTTGTATTTATGTTTTCTTGTAGTTTTGCACATATTTTGTAAAATCTTCTTAAATATTTATGTTTCTAAAAAAATATTATCTATATAGAATTAATTATGCACGAGTGAGCATGTGCCTAATAAAATGGAAGTACTGACTTTCCCCCTGAGACATCGTCAAGGATTAAAAGGAAGGATTAATTTTCATGAAAGTCGTAATTTTTATTTCATCTCATAATTACAAGGTCCTCAGAAACGGCTTGGTTTAAAAAATAATTGAAAGATTTAGGCGGCACACGTCTCGAGATGGCGCTCGACGTCGGGTCAAGGGGCTATGACGTGCTCTCGACCTCACCACGTCGGATTTAAACTTTCCAAATCCTAGACCGGCTTTCATTAAGCCACGAACATTGCGAACATGTATGCTCCTGCATTAGGGAAATTCAAATACCTAAGAGAACAGCGAAGACTTAATTTAGCTTCTGGGATTTAAAATATAATTATAAAATAGTGAAATGAAATAGGATTACGACTGTTATCCCCAAGTACGGTAGACATCCTCTATATAGATTCAAAAGAGTTAACACCCAACAATTATATACATAGTTCTGACTCAAAAGTAGGATTCCCTACGAGTACCACGGTACTACAACACATTGCAGTATACCCGTACCTCTTGCCTCAAAGTCAGACACTCGCCATCGTTGCCTTCGAGATCAAATTTGGCAATAAGGTTCTTTGCTTTAACGTTTTAAAGGTATACCATTAAATAAAGATATAAACTAGTTTTTTTTAAGTAAAAATTGCATTCGTATGAATCTGTGGCCATCTCTGTTGACGGAGTTTTTAGGCTACCCAAAGACCTCTGTCGTAGCATAACGACTTTTTTTTTAATGCGGGATTAACATATCCTAAGCCTATAAAACGCAAGCATTCAGCTGTTAATGCCACTAACGGTCACCCATCCATATAGTAACCACGCTGAAGGTTGCTTAGACGATCCGTAACGTTTACGCTTCCACGAATATTTTCGTTTATCTCGCTTGTTTTATTTAAAAACCGCATCACGCACGTTTTTTCACGAAATTCGGTCAAAGGGTAAGGTAAAATAAACGCCCAAACAAAATAATAACACATCGGGGTTTATGTAAACATGAAATTGTTTGGTACCTACATGGTACCTACAAAGTAAAATTACCCTTTCGTAAACCTCGTCTACTATCTCACAGTCGTTAGTCTGTGCAGAGTAGGTATGTTTCATTGGAACTACCACTAATCATTGTTTACTCGTGTCATGAATGCTGCCGGTCTTTGAATACCACCTCTATAACACTGCATGTATCTCACTCGACAGTCTATATTTAGGTATTCCTGATCAACCGTGCTATTACCTACCTACAATGTTCTTCAGCTACCTAATAGATAATGCAAAGCCAGTTTGATAGAGCAGCAACAAAGTGTGCTTGTATATGTACCTATTTCTTGAACGAAAATTATGGGTTACTTTGAAAGCATCTATAGAAAAGTCTAATCTATTTCTAGTTTATATAAAGATGCGTAGACTTCTGGTTTGTGTATTATCATCCAGTCTGATGTATTTAATGAGTCAACGAACCGAATAGTGCGTCCGAATATTGGATGTCTTTGATCTCACTAGATAAATACGGAACTAAATAGTACAATGTATACCTGCGAGAATATTAAGCAGGCCTCTATAACTACAAAGGCGAACCGAGACAACGGAGCCGGATCAGCACAATTTCTGGGGATATGCAAAGGGTACGAGAGAGGACTAACAGAGTGGGTGTAATTTCGACCCTTTGTGAGTTCGAGACCACAGCCTATAGAGAATTGGCAGCCATACAAACCTCTTCTGTGAATTTCGAATCGTACACCACAACACAAATAACTTATCGTTTAGTTAACTTACAGATGTAGTTACATGTACATTGTACATTAGAACAGAATAGTTTATTTTTCATAAAAAAACGTGACAAACGAATGCAACACTATAAATTACCACGCTTTAACAAAAATCCTGAAAACCCTACACTAAGATAAAAATCTTAATAAAATAAAATAATCACGACTGTAATCCCAAAGTAAGGTAGACATCCTCTCAAATATCCAGGCCCTTAGATCCTTTGAAGATGTCTAGTGGGGGTAGAAAGAGACACGTCCAAACATAATATTTGGCACATGCCCGTATTATGCAGTAGTTAGCATAAAAATCTTGTATCGTAGCTATCTGACATTACTTTACTTACATGGTTTTAAAAAATCTGGTGTCTACTAGTAGTTGGTTTGCATGCATTTCTAGCATATTATTTTTACTGACTGTTATTGGCAAAATAATACTATACACGTTTTCTATCGTCCACCTTGAATGTTTTGGTCTATTAGAACCGCTCCGGTGATTTTATTATACTTCTATCGTTGAGATCTATAAATTGAACCGCGGCAAATACCAACTTCTTCTGGCATGGCTGTTTAAATACGGCTATACATAATGATATCGAGGAGCAATGCGTGCGTGTGTGCCGTCTGTCTGCATAATTATGTACCAATCGTCAGACACTCATGGTAGAGCCTGACTCGCTTACGTAATACCCGTAATGCGAATATAAATTCTCCAACTTCGACGAACATTTGAGTTTGTTTCATTTTAAAATAAAAGGACAACTTGGTGAATTGAAATAAAAAGCGCCATAAAAAAACTAAAAAGTTCTGTTAACATTATTTAACCTCGCCTCTGGAATTCTTTATTTAAAAACATTGTAGGTATTTGTAACAGTTTTGTTTCATCCACTTTATATTTTATCACCTTTTGATTCGCCTCCATAGACAAACACCTGGCTCAGCGAGATAGTTTCGTATGCTATGAATAATTTACGAACGACTATATTTACCTACTTACTTAGTTTTAAGTTCCTCACATTTTAAGCAGAGTTTACTTTGCATATAACTTCCTAAAAGAACACACAAAACTCAAGCGGGCTTGAAATGTGCTCAATAATTTTAAAAAGATATGGAAATTCATGAGCCTTGTTGGTATTATTACACCTATAAGATTTTCCATGTCGCTGGATTATCAAGTCACGCTACAGGGATTCGCTCTCAAGTTTACGTCTCTCGGTCCATTTCAGCTCGGAAACAACGCTCCCAGAATCACAAACAAAATGTAATCTGACAGTTCGAGAGGTGGACTGCTGCGGAAAGTGGTATGCGTTCCGAATTAATTAGCAAATCTGGTCGCAAGATGGAACCGCAGTGGTCGTCGTCCGGCGCACTGCGGTCGGCTCGCTTGCCCGTCCACCTGTCCGTACCAAGCTTTCGTGCACACCGTAATCCGATTATCATTCGTCTGTTTCTGACACAGAACATAACTCTAATTGGCGGCTCAAGCCCGCTTTCCCTTTGTACGCTGCATACCTACGGAACTTACGCCCGACGGAATTTAAGTTTTCTGTGAAATAGCCCCAAAGGTAACATAAAAACACTTTGCATCTTACAATTGAATTACTTGTAGCTGTATTAAATAAAAGAAAACTGAGAACAGAAGTACCGCTACCTTTATCGATGCCTTAGGTAAAAGAAAAATTACTTTATCCTGGAGGATTAAGATTGAAGGATTGTTCTTGTATCGAGCCGAATCGAAGAAAAAACCAATTTTCCGACATTCTATGATTCGCAATGCTACAGGCGATAGATGAGGCATTATGGTCCCAAATGAACTGAAACCAATGTAAATATTTTTTTTTTTGTTGAAAAGATCTTGTTAATGCATTATGGTCTGAAAATTCAGTTTCAGTTTTCGAGAGTAGCCTTAGTACACCCTGGATGTGGGTATCAACAGCAACAAACAATAATCGTTTTCACCAGTAGCGATAAATTACGTAAACCTATTTGTAGGTATAGGTAAATTTAAGAATCAAAGTCCGGACTGACTGTCTAACATAATTAGAGAACACACAGCCGAAACCCATGGTCGTAGAGACTTAAAAGGAGGGTGTATTTGTCTTCATATTTAAGGACGTGTTAAATACAGCAAAATTCGCATCCGATGCTACCAAAAATCGGGGTAAAACAATGCCCCAAATGTTGATAGTAGACTTATAGAATTATACATGTAGGTAGACTCCACAAACAAAATAATTCAATTTCAGTTTTAGCGTTAAAAGGCCCGTACCCTTTGAGTGGCAAAAATATTGTAATTTTGTTTTAGGTAATTTAACGCAGTAAAGATTAAAACTTCTTTTCGGGTTTTATATATTTTAAAGGACCTCACACATTTTATTGACTTTGGTGCGTCTAAATGTTATTTGTTTGTGTGTGATGTGTAACTATATAGTTATCTCTGTGATACATTTGATGCTGGAGTCGGCAAGTTGCCTCTCTCATCAGCGCCATCCATACCAAAATCATCCCTTATGCGTTTTTTATCATTTTGAGGATGTTTTTTGGTATTTATAAAGTAGTCTATGTTTTATTCTGGCATTATTTCTACATCTACAGCAAATTTCAACTTAATCCGTTTTGTCGTTTAGGCATGATTGAGGAACAAACATACATACAAACTCACAAACTTTCGCATTTATAATATTATTAGGATATTAGGATACTTGCTATATAAATCATCAAAATAATTGATATCCATGATTGATGATGGTGATGATTTATATGGGACTACCTCGGACTATCTTCTACGAGATAGCGAAAAATCATTGAGATCTAAATCTTAAAAACCGGCCAAGTGCGAGTCGAACTCGCGCACGAAGGGTTCCGTACCATTCTATAATAATATCTACCTAGGTACCTATTTAGGTAACTACATGAATTCAATCATTCAATTTTATACTTTTGAGTTGAATAAAGTCGGTAAAGTGGCGCCGCCTGCCAGCGCGATTGCGCCATATCTTTCATTGATTTATAATTCATTGGCATTATGGTTTGCTAAAAGTAACGTAGTAACATCAAATTAAACTAGATGGCGCTAAAAATGCCAAAATCACGTTTGTTGTATCGGAGCCTCCCTTATATATTTATTTTATTCTGTTTTTAGTATTTGTTGTTCTAGCAGCAACAGAAACACATAATCTGTGAAAATTTCAACTGTCTAGCTATCACGGTTCATGAGATACAGCCCTGTGACAGACAGACGGACAGACGGACAGCGAAGTCTTAGTAATAGGGTCCCGTTTTTACCCTTTGGGTACGGAACCCTAAAAACGAAACACAAAGTTCTCCATTTGAGAATCTCATTCTTATTTTCAAGCCGGTTGCAAAATAAAAGACTCTGGGATAAAAGACCGTGAGCTAGAGTAGGATACACAAGTTACTTTTTATTCTGATACAACGCGAGTAAAACTGCGGGCTAAAGCTAGTACGGTAGGTAACAAAAGCTGTTTAGTTCCCTGCGGGCATTATTAGTTATTGAAATACGATCAGCGAAATACATAAATGTTTGTTTTTCTATTGTTTGTTATAATATCGTTTTGTTTGTTATATATAACTCGATAAAAGATTAGCTCTGCTTTATATTAGACATATTTGTACCAAGGTAACAATCATACTGGTTTTAGGGCTTAAACAGAGAAAAGCTAATCGCAATCGTACGTCAATCTCAATAGAAGGCATTATTTGACAGTTTTATGTTTTATTTTGTAAGAAAACCTTCTATTGTGACCTTTTTGTTCAAATCGAAATGATCGACCACATACATACATTTATTGCTTACATTTTCGTTTCATTACAAGTTCTATCTATTTTAACCAACTTCAAAAAATACGGGGTTCTCAATACGGGGACTATTTTCCGATTTCAATTGGTTTTTTCGCTATTTTGTAGTGTAGAGGATAACTCGAGGTTGTCCCGTATAAACTTCATCGATATCAGATTTTACACTAAAGTCAACAAAAACAAAATCTATATATTATAATGGTTTTATATACCTACCTAGTTGAAACATTACAAAGTAAATGTTATGTATTTTTCCATACAGTATTCCTAATACTACCACGGAGTATTTATTTTTTATGGATCGAATAAATCTTCGTTTGTTATATTCAACCTCTCGAAACGAACCTTTATGTCATGTGACAGTTTCGTCTGAATATCTTTTTATTATTAACCTCACGTCCACATTGTTTCGAAGAAAATAACGGTTGTCTCCCAAAACTTAGACATACAATCAAACCAAAAAACTTCGTAACTGGCGAGGTTGGAGTATACTCCTATTTTTTTCGCCTATATTCATGTTTTCTCTTGATTCTCGTGTTTTTCCAGTTAAAATGCCATTTAGATTACAAACTAAGTCTCAATGAAAAACACGAATAAAAAAATATAAAGCGGCAGAGCTAAGCTTCTTTCTAAAATGGTTTAAATTAATTCAGAGTTCCATTTAAAAAGATGCAAAACAGCTAAAGTGTCTTTTGACTTGATTATTTGACGTATTTTTTTTTGGTGGAAGCATGAAACTTACTTCTATCGAAGATTTTTAATTTTTGTAGAATAATTTCTCTAACTACGCCTGACTCGTAGTGCGAGCTGTTTATTTAAATTCTTGGACTAAATTTGTAAAACTCTAATGCTAAAGCCGCTGGAGCAAAACGTTATTACGTTATTTTTGCTGCAGCGCCATCTAGCGGGTGGTGTGTAACTAAACGACCGCTTCACTTTTACAACATGTTTTACTCTAAATTTGCTGAAAATACAGATGGCGCCACTACTTCAGCTTTAGGCAACCTCTCGATAGATGGCATGTCCAATGCTAGTTCTAAAACACAAAACTTACATTCTCACTAGATGAAGCGAGAACCAGCAGTTGGTTTTGAACTTACATTCTAGATGGCGCTGCTTCTTGTTTTGAAGAGCGCCATCTCGCGAGGGGTTTCAAAATGATAACGAGCTTTTGTTATTCAGGACTTCATGGTTCTTCGATGATTGAAACTGAGCGAACGTTTACAGTTTTAGCACCGACTGCTTATTTATAGTAGATGGCAGCACTTCGTTTATTTCCAGGTTCCGTTTGTATGTTTTGAAAGGCAATAAATCGTCTCATATTTTGTAATGAAGTATGTAAAGTAGGTTAAATTGTCATTCAGGAATAACATTTGTGTGTTGAACATAGCTAGTTTGGTTGTTAAGATGTTTTATAAACCTACGTATTTGCAATATAAGCTCGTATTAAGTACGTATAAAAGCTTTAATCTTGACTAGCTACGGCTTCGCTTGCGTAGTATCGGATAAAAGTAGCACATCGTCAGGTCGCGAATCATATCTATTTCATTTTTTATAAAAATCGGTTCGCCGATTGGAACGCAAACATGCAAACTCATAAACTTTTCACTCAACGTTCCCTATTTAATTATTCCTTTAAGATTTTGAAGAGTTTTTCTTGCAAAACAATATTTCAAGAAGCGACCGATGATATAATACAAAATTACTTAGTTTCCTGCTTGCCAAGTTTTGTTGCACAATTTTACTGAATAATCGTTACAGGGTCCCGAGATTAAATTCAAGCGTGAATTGTCAGCTGGAACCTTGATTAAACTTTACGAAGTCGGAAAACAAGTTTTAAAACTTGCTCAATAACTTATCCTTAATTAGATTGCTAACAAAAACAAAACGTAGCTCTTAATCTTTATAAACATTCTTCTTCTTTAATGTCACTGCTTTTTAACTATCATGAAGTATGTGGATCTAGTTTATTAGATCATTCTAGTGTAAGCTTTCAAATCAATTGGCACGCGAAAAACATCGTGAGATATGCGATAAGCGATAGGCTTTCAAGCTGTCATGTATGGAATGCTAACTACTGTATTAAGTAGGCAATTGTCGAATTTAATGTTTATACATACCTCTGAATAACCCCTTTAGACATCTTCAAAGATCTAAGGGCCTTGAGATTTGAGAGGATGTCTACGTCTTACTTGGGTATTACTGTCGTAATCCTATTTAATTTAAGTTATTTTAATTGAACAATGAACAAAGATCATGAAGAATTAATTCTCATTCATTATGAGGTCTATGAAGGTATTCATCATTAATTTAACACAAATGTAAACGGCAAGAAATCAAAATAGTAATTATAACAGATCGAATTTAATAATAACTAGCGACCAGCCCCGGCTTCGCACGGGTAGCATGTTATTATACATATAAACCTTCCTCCTGAATCACTCTATCTATTAAAAAAAACCGCATCAAAATCCGTTGTTTAGTTTTAAAGATATAAGCAAACATACATACATACAGACGCGGGAAGCGGAAAGCGACTTTGCTTTATACTATGTAGTGAAAATACGCACTCGAGATGAAATGCAGATCAAACAGAATAAACATTCGGCAATTTCATTTATCTGACTTCATAGCTTGATTTCCCTCGATTATTCCGTCAACATCGGCATGATCGTTTATTTCAACAAGTTGGCAGAAAAAATACCCCGTATCGAATTATTTATTGTGGCAAGTCATCAATTACTGTCTTTGTTTCAGGTAAGCGGACCTTTCTTCGGCTCCTTTCGGCGGCACCGATCAGATAAGTAAAAGAAAAATATCCGTACTTACGTGAATAAGATGGAACTAGTATAAATGGGAGCAGCCGCGCGATATATTGCTGGAAGTTTACGAGAACTTAGTTTTCGTGATCTCTTTTGTAACTGAAAATAATGGAGCGTGACGAGACTTTTACCTGCCGCCTTAAAGCTCCCAGTGCGTGGTATGGAAAGAAGGATTGGCCTGCGTTCAACGTTATTTTCTCTCAACTTCAAAGCTTGAGCTCAACTGTTTACTCAACTGTTGTTAGATTATTTGTCAGTAGCTACATAAGTTTTTGCTGCCTTCCGGGTTCGTGATAAGTGGATTACCGCATTTATAAGTATGGGTAATAATTACGTAGCTCTTAGAAAAATACAGAGCGAGTTTTTGTCTTTGTTTTCTTGTACAAAACGAATGACATACTTTTTTTATACCCATATCATAACTGGCACAAGAACTGCGTATTGTGTGGGTGTTAATGGCATGAATGAAATAAATGAGAAGTGTACTTTCATAACTTTTTATTACCAACTTCTGGAAATAAATAGGTACCCGATGAAGTTCTCGATGAATGAATATAAACAATTACGAAATATTAAATTTATTTGAATTCCGAATTAATAAAATAAATAATTAGTGCTACAAAAGCTCAGTGAACTTTCATAATTTATTGATAATGCAATGTGCGAAATGGTTTCGCTGAACAAGGGTTCCGCACAAGAACTAAAATCTCATTTAATTTAGTAACGATGATAAAAAAAAACCTGGCGTTTTTTGTAATCCTCCAAAAAGGTTTAATTGGCATAATCTTCAATAAATTAAGCTTTTTTAAATTGGCTAATTTTTGACAATGAAAAATATACAAAAAAATAACATGCTCCTTTTTATCTCCGTAGCTTATAAAGCAAAAAATCGGAAATCTAGTATATAAAAATCAATGCCACTTTTCGTTGTCACTACATAGTATAAAGCAAAGTCGCTTTCCGCTTCCCGCGTCTGTATGTATGTATGTATGTTTGCTTATATCTTTAAAACTACACAACGGATTTTGATGCGGTTTTTTTTAATAGATAGAGTGATTCAGGAGGAAGGTTTATATGTATAATAACATGCTACCCGTGCGAAGCCGGGGCGGGTCGCTAGTAATTTATAACTCATGAACGGGCTCACCTATCCAAACCAAATGTTTTGTCTTTGTTCGGACTATTTAGTAGATGGTTTATGTGAAGATTGCACAAAATCGGAAGACTTTTTATCCAGGTACCACCCGTTTGAAGCCGGGGCGAGCAGTTAGTAATTATATATAATATACATGTCTGATGTTTCCATGGAACCTTTCGGTTTGCGAGTCGACTCTAACTTAAGCCTTCTTATTGTTATTTAAACCACTTTAAAGCGTGTTCCGTAACTAGTTTGTACCTATACTCGAAAGAGGCTTGTTGTGAAACAATATTACCGAAATAACTATTGATTTTAACACGGGTGTTTATCACGTTTTTACCTTTAATTTATTTCCCGCGACCATGGCTATTGTAACATAGCCGAAACGTCGGGAAAATAAATTAAAGGTAAAAACGTGATAAACACCCGTGTTAAAATCAATAGTTATGTCTACTAATCACGATAGTTTGAAAAATAATATTAACGAAAAACTCGTCATTTAAAAAAAAATGATTTATCTTGCCAGAAGTGTCACATCAGAATTTGTAAATAAAACAGCGGACTAAATGACTAAGATTATTTAAAGCGAAACAATAGTTTTTTGGGATAGCATTTTTTCACCGAAAAAAGTTAAATTTCCTTATGTCAAAGAACAAAATACTAATTATTATTCAACTATAGTTATTAGAAAAAGTACTTTATTTCTAAATACAATACATGCTCGTAATCTTAATATATACACCGTGTTTTACATCATGTAAATTTCAATTGTTTAAACCAAATAATATTATGCGAACGACCGGAAATTGAAAAGATCAGAAGTAACGTCAATAATATAGTATAAGCGATTATGAAAATAAACTTTATACTGCGAAACTAAATAACAGCTTGTTTACGAATTTTTGATTTTCCATGAAATCGTAATTCAGAACAACAAACCTCGGTTTTAAAATGATTAGTAAATTTTTTATTTTTTTATTTTTATGACATAAAATAGTTATTATTAAGGTGTATAGCTGGCTTCACACACATAATGTAAAGATGTACGTTACAGCAAGATACATCTCATTACATCTTTCCATAGAAATCACCAGGAGACCACTCACGACAGCTCTCATATACATTTTTAAATCTTCGTATCTTAAGATACAGAACAGAGCGATATGAAAATATACATTTTTTCGATACATCTTAATAAATCTCAATACATTTCCGTATAATGGAATGAAGGGAAATATACATTATTACCTGTTGTGTGTGTGATACATTAAGATAATTTAGAGCTATACATCCCGGTCTGTAATGTAAATTAATTATACATTATAGCTGCTGTGTGTGAAGTCCTTTATCCTGGTAGACTTTGCTCAAAATTACGATGTGAAAAAAAAACGTTTTTTAGGGTTCCGTACCGAAAGGGTAAAAACGGAACCCTATTACTAAGACTTCGCTCTCCGTCTGTCTGTCCGTCTGTCTGTCACAGAGCTGTATCTCATGAACCGTGATAGCTAGACAGTTGAAATTTTCACAGATTATGTATTTCTGTTGCCGCTATAACAACAAATACTAAAAACGGAATAAAATAAATGTTTAAATGGGGCTCCCATACAACAAACGTGATTTTTTTGGCTGGACTCCGACTTGCACTTGGCTGGTTTTATTTAAGTATCATCTTAGATCATAATCTACTTGAGAATGACTAATTAATAGGTTATTATATTTTTTCATTTAACGCTTCAAACAAAAATAAATTGTTATAAGATTAAATTGCTTACCTTTATTGCAGGTATCATAAAAAATATAATTTCTTTTCAAATTAACAAAAATTATCCTTATTAATTAAAAACCTACGATTTAATAAGACAAAAACGGCCACCATTCCGCTGAAGTGCCGCAGGTATTTTAATGTCAACTTTTGCTTTGATAGTAAGATGTTGTTTGATATTAACATGTTATTCTGGGTTTTTTGGTGTACTAGTGGGGTTCTTTTTACATTTAATAAAAAAATATATAAAATAACTAGCTGCTCGCCCCGGATTCGCACGGGTGGAACCTGGATAAAAAGTAGCATATGTGTTATTCTGATGTTTAAACTATATCACTGTAAAGTATCATTTTAATCCGTTCGGTAGTTTTTGCGTGAAAGAGTAACAAACACACACGAACACTCGCAAACTTTCGCATTTATAATATTAATAGGACTATGGAATGCTTATGTTTGCAAAATGTGGGCATGTACCAAAATATATATTATAACGTTATTTAACATTCATTAACTTTCACAGTTTTGAGCCCGCGTTACATTTTTCAAACAGAAAACCTTACTTGTTCACGACATGGATCCGAACTCACGAAAATCAGATCGAAAGTCGAGGTACCTTCCATCTAGAACGGCTCTAAGTTCTGTCCTTTGTGTTTTAGGTCCAGTATAATTACATTTCCTTCGTACAAACTGGATTGCATAAAGCCAAAGCTATAGGTATATTGTGCACGTAGCTAATCAAAACTAAATGTCCGTCTTGTTCTCCGTGATTATTGTACGAACCATAAACTTGTTTGTTGCCACTCGTCTAGTATTGCATTTTATTTTGTTCAGTAAAAGGAGATTTTCCGCGATATTATTTTTCTCACCCATTGAACTGTGTCATAAAAGAAATAACTTTTTCGCTACTCGGGCAGACGAGATGGAATTACACTTCTCATTCTAACTCTCTCTCACTCATTCATTAGGATACCGTAGTCCTACAAAGAACCTTTTAATATATTATCCAGTTTTCTAACATCCTTTTATCTCAGTCTGTCACAGCATCATAATTTATTTTTATTTTTAATTATGAGAAAATAGATTTGATGAATATTCTCTAAATGAAACAAAACATTGTCGGTGCTTACGAAAGTTTTGAAAGCAAAAAACATATTTTTTTATTAAGCTGTAAATTTGGAACAAAAACCGCCCTTTAGCTTCCCCGTATAAGTTTTGGGCTAGTTGCGTCAAGTTATATGACTACGGAATCTTACGCCATGCACGGTCCGACACGGACTTTACAGTTATTATTTTCATTTTGACACTTTGACACGTCGCCTAATCCAAGGAACTGGGGTATTTCTTTTCTTTAAAAATTACATCAATGTTTTTGTGACTTATTACATTTTTGTGAAGGGGTTGCGTTTGATGAGAACGAACTTAATGGTCCTACTTCCAACCTAAATAAAACGTCACATTTTCTAAATATCAAACTCTTAAGCTTTAGTTTAGCGACGCGAGACTGCATAGCTGAGACTGAAAAGGGTTTGATTTCCGCAGTGTTGCGTATTTTTACTCAGTATCATTACGAAAAAATCGACTGTTATATTGTGTGCCATTAAAAAAGCCTTGGTTTAAAAGTTTTCTCAGTTTCGATCTAGCAATATCACCAGCAATGATTGTACGAGTAGGTACATAGAAACTATTTACAATAATACTTGGAGCCCAGATAAACAAAAGCGGATCGTACCAAGCCAAATGTGAAATCTGGTTACTTTGTAAGGTAATATAACGTCATTTGGTTTCTTTTTTCTCATACAAATTTGCTATAAGATTCAGAAGACCTGGCTCATAAAAATATGTTTGTCTCATTCATACACTAAATGCGATCATAGAAAAGAAAGTGACAGATACAATCAGGTTTGCTCGAAGCCTTCCTCCCATGTCTTATTCTAATCCAGTGCTACTAATATAGTTGGCCCAATCTAAACATTTAATTTGACGAATATATTTTGAGAGCACTCCTGGTACATCTTAGTTTCGGATATCTGTCGCCATTGTGTGTTAACTAGGTCACGTAAACACGTATTTTGCTTAACGTTCTATACCTGAATTCTACTGTGCAATATACGATTTCTAATACAAGGCAGTGTCTATTAATATTAAAAAAATGTAAACAATCGTCAAATACCTTACAAATGTATCATTAAGGCGATACTTGAAATTTTTGACTTTTTGTATGGGCTGAATCTACCCGGATAAGACGGAAAAAGTGATAAAACTGCATTATCTTGAAAATCATCAAATTTAAAACGAAACCGTCTGTAATTTACTTAGCTAGTATGATAATCCATAATATCCTCCAATATTTATTTATCATTTTTTTCCGCCAAGCAGCTTGCTGCGTTCCGGTGTGAAGAGTATAGCTGTCAACAAAAAAATGGCAAATTACAATTACACCTGTAAGTCTCAAGATGGCAGTTGCTAGGCAGTCAAGTAGTATAAAAGCATTCGACTTTCAAAACAAAGACTTTTGATATTTAAATGTCTTTCAAGAGCAATAGTTTTTAATAGCGCAAACTTTGTTCGTGTCCTTTGTAGAAATATACTCGTATCACATATATGTCAATGAAAATCTCGCTCACTGAAAGAACCAAGCCAGCAATAAATTCCGCTCGTCAATACACCGTTGTTAGCCTTGTCGTGCATTGGCGTCCGACGATTGTGCGGCCGGATGCCGGCGCCATTTCCGTGTCCATTGCGCTATTCACCTGCCTCCCCTCACTCGTTATCGAACTACTGTAATTATCCCGGACATTGGTTTCACGTTTAAAAAAGGATATTTCAATGGACATAGACGTCCTGAGATAGCCGTAGCATGGACAAAGATACAAATCCGATACGCTCTGCAGGATTAATCGATCCCCTATGTCCATAGAAAATGTGAAAAAATACAGTTTGAAATCCATATATGACTCTTGGGTGTAATTTATATTTATTTATTATTAAACTGGTAAAGTTTTATTGCACTATGATTGACAAAGTGGTCACTTTAGTATACACCGGCTTTTTATAGTAAATTGGATTTTAAAACGCGTATTATTTAATAAAAATTTCCAGATTTTGGCATTGAAACGAGGAATTTGAATGTTAAATAGATTTTAATGTATAAGGGATCTCCTCGCAATTATCTATACAATTCAGAAAAAAAACTGTGTACGTAAGAGTAGCTTTCAATTCCTTCCATTGAAAACCTTCACTTATTTTTGAAGTCGATGAAAAGATGTTTCTCCATTTGAGTTCCCAATATTGAATTTGCATAATAGGTATTATGTGTACATTTTTCATTGTAAATATTAATTATATAGAAAATGCCGCTTAACGTACGAGTACATTATCACGAGTGCACTATGGTCAACGTATTTTCTGCAATTATAAAAGCCTGATGGAACGGCAAATTGAGATTACATCCATTAAAACTGCCCGCAACATTTATAAAAGGTTACATTTTAAAACCTTGACAATTTAACTTATAAATACTGGCAATTCTGTTGTCATCACAACCTAACTACAATTCAGTTTAATATCGTACGTATTTTGTTAACTTTAAAGTCTAAATTAGCGTAAACCTAAAATGACAGTTTTAAAAATGTGTTTATTTTGATAAAGTTTACGATTTTCGTAATATAATTTAGTGTATAAATTAGTGTTGAATAATTATGACACTTGGATGTGTAAAATATGCAAAATAAAATAAAGAAATTACTAAACTATCCTATGTTTTAGTACTTTCCCTTTGAGATATACGCTAATTTAGACAGACATGAAAAAATAAGCGTATTTTTACTAAATTGTAGTCAGTTTTTCGAGACAACAGAATTGCTATCATTATACAATCACCTGTTATTAAGATGTATCAAAAAAAGATAAGTACCACGGTATCTTCCAACTTACTATTGTTTAGGCTTACCACATAAATATTGTAGGTTTTCTGTAAAGCTGCTCTCATCTTAGACATCGGTTACCAGCTAATTCTGGCGTCAGTTCAATCCATCATTCGATTTGACTGATGCCAGAATGATGGAAAATGGAAACGGTTTAAAATTTTCATCAGTCCATACCATCAGTCCGCGTGTTACACGGTAATTCTCCCGTCTTTCTGACCAGAATGATGGATTGAACTGACGCCAGAATTAGTGTGTAACCGATGTCTTACCCTGTGGATAATCACGCAATCAGATTGAACAAAAGAGTCTGTACACTATTTCTAGATGCACAATGTGCACAGTACAAATCTTCGTTCCACTCACCTATTGTGAACTTGCCTTGCTCAGCAATATAAACCTATTTGTTCCGTTACTCTCGAACGTATTTTCAACATGAATGTCTACAACATTTTGTGCGACGACGTTAGTTAAAAATGAGTTTTGGCTTTGTGTGAGAATTGTGGTTGGAATAATTATTTTTTGCGGAGCTCCGGGCGGCGTCGTCCGTGTTCCCATTTATCTGGAGCTAATTGCTCGCATTCAACTGTCCGTTTTGGCGCGTATTTAGTTTTAGGGCAGACGATGCATTCAGAGATTGTGACTAAATAAACTCGGGGATTTTTGCTGTGGTGCCGAACTGACTTGCTATACTTAACACTTGACAAATCCATAAAATCGCGATTTATAAATATATTCAAGATTTGAATCCCTAAGTACGGTAGACATTCTCTCAGATCTCTAAGCGATCCGATCCTTAAAGATGTCCTAAGGGACTAGATAGAGGCACGTCCAATCATAGCATTTGGCACAAGCAAACATTTTGTGACAGGTTGCGAGCCCATTTCCATTTAAATAAAGTAAACTGGCGCAGAAAGTTTCTACTGTTAATAAACTGGTAATAAATTTAACTCCTTATATTTTATGCTGCTTATAACAAACCTCAAAAATGAGGTTATTAAATATTACGCTGGTTTTCCATAAATAGTAAGTATGCTTCTATGTTGTAGACTTATAAATATTAAAACTAGTTAGACATTACAATTTACGCAGAAGAAGTATTACATATTGAAGAGCCGAATATATCTCTACTGCCATGTTAGGTACAAGCACAGTTCGCGTTGTCAGCCTACTTCTAAGTATGAAATATAGAAATGTTTCATTAAATATGTGTGCGATTTGTCTGCGGATTCAAAAATAAATAAAACGAACGTGGCCCAGCCAGAACATTTGTGAGCGACAGTAATCCACAGTGGAGTACGCTTTCGTTTATTCTCATTAATAGTAGAGTCCCAGTAGTTGAAAATGTTTTAGGCCGCGAACGTGCTTTATTTTAACCCATAGATTTGAGGTATGCAGTCAACCGTCTCAACCGATAAAATATGATTTACACTAGGCGCTATCCTCAATTACCTCACATACTAATAATTCTAAATAAACAAAATACATACACACATAAATTCACGCCTGTTTCCCAGAGAGGTAACTAAAAACCACGGTTTTTCACTTGTTATGATCCTGACATTACGTCTTTTGCTTCATTCACTCTCATCACATTACTCATGCATACTCGGTCGGCCTAGAGTACTCCGAGCTTGGCCTTTTTCCAAAACGTCATGAATTTGATCCAAGAAAATACGCCTAAATCTTCTTCAAATTCACACTCGCCTTATATACCTGTTTTGTCAATCTTTCTTTGTTCATTCTCTATAAACAAAATTCTACGAATAATATAAATGAAAAAGTCTTTATTCATTCTCTATAAACAAAATTCTACGAATAATATAAATGAAAAAGTTTGTCATTCGAATTTTGTTCATTCGATGTTTGTTCATTCGTCACACCGAATTTATTACTCTTTCACGCAAAAACTACTGAACTAGTATTTGATAAAGTATTGACTATTACTTTTAATATAAGCTCAGCTGCATTGTCGGATGCAGATGACCCGATTAACGTCAATAGAATTGTCAATAACACGCCACCGTTGTCACGTGAACCGCGTTGAATGAAAACGTTTGTGTGTAATTTTGAACATGCAGTCCCTTATTATGCGGTGCATAAATCAACTGCTAATAATACGCCAAATAGGTGGTGTGCGGAAACCTCCACCAATTTAACATCTAGCAACGTATCGCAATTAGTTAACAAAATATAGGAACTCGTATATATTAGAGCTATTTTCATAGGTTAAAATAACAAAAATTACATTTGACGCAGATTATATTATCCCTTCAGTAACCTGAAGAATAAATGAGAAGCTTTTGATCAGCGACGGGAACATAAAATTGACCGTATTCTAAATGTGATGAGTGTGGACATCCTAATCGGATATCTTTAGCTCGGGATAAAACTGAACCAGCTGAAATACCTATCACGTAATACTCACTGGTCGCCCTTTTAAACAGTTTGTCGATTTTTCTAAGAAAACAACGGAGTATTTTTGTCTCAATTGTGAGCAGTACTAGTCCTTCGATTACGTAAGTTACATCATTCTATCACGACCAATAACTGTTCACTGCAATCAAAATGCCATACTTCTACTTCATACTAAATTTAACTTCAAATAGATTTCAATAAAACTTATGTAATCGTAAGGCACTTAGTTTGTAGCTATTAGTACAATAACTGTAGCTAGCTGGAATTTAACGGTCAAACTGTGGCGACGGGGTTGCGTGCATTTCTAGCGAACCGTGGCCTGTGCCACGGCACTCGCCTTTCTCGCATAATTACCAGCGAGTATTGTGCGGACGGCGGGCACTCTACGTGGCCGGTTTACCTCCAATTGGTGAAAGGTACTGAAGCGCGAACAGAGAAAATACAGCGTTATTCGACAGAATTGATGTGTGGTCAAAAACGAGACCAACATAACGAATAACCGTATAGCACCACCCGTACATCCCGAGACATGATATTGCGGTCTGTCGTGCACAGTTGAATTTTAGCATTTCATTTCAAAACCCTCTTCTTGTTGAACTGAAATATGCAAACATTGTAGGGTATTTACATTTCTATCATTAATATGGTTTGGTTTTAATTAAGAGCTCCGGTAATATTCTTGTTACAATATCAAAATTCCTACGTTTTTGCGGCTATGAAAATTGTTTTGGTACAAATATCGTACTCGATCAGATTAATGTTCCGCTATGATGTTTATTCTAAACTTATAGTGGCATTCTATTTTAGTTCCGATCTTGAGTCGCAAACACGGCTTATACTTACACCGCAGGGTAATTTTCCGGTCCGATTGCGTTATTTTGAAACATAACCATCTCTGTATTCAAATAGGTTTGAAATCCGTATCGATCTGTGCCCGGCGGAGTTTACGTGCGTCTGGCTTGTCTCAGATAACTCTAGTTGTCACTTGTTTATGATGTTCAATATCTGTCTCATATTTACGCGTATTTTCCATGCAAATCGATAAACAACGCAATATTTTCGACTTGATCCTGCTCGCTGCTCATACAAAGTAGGCTGTCTATTTTATTTTGTCTCGAAATCCTGAGCTACTGCTGACGTGATGGACATTCTAGTAATCTTATTAAAATCTGATAAATAGTTTGGCATATTTATTGTGAAAATCTAAAATGTTATGTTAGAGTCAGATGGGTGTACCTGTACATACAATGTTCTTACCTACCTACTTCATTGAATCACACAACTGTATTCCTTTTGGAGAACAAGTATAGACTCACGTGGACATTGGGATAATCCAAAGCAGGTCAGGTTTTGCTTTACCATTAAGCATCACCTTTATTCATGTCATGCAATTTGAGTGTTTTTCCATATCACAGAATACCTACTTCCTAATAGATTAATTTCCGAAGTCAACTCTTACTATTTTACGCTTCAGTTTGGATAATGTACTTGTATAATTATATACTAAAGAACATAGTTTGTTGTGATAGTTCCTGATTTAAATCTAATATCTATCATATCTTCTCTTCAGTGGAATTCCGTTTGAAATGCAAACCCAGGTCGTTCATTTATGGAACTCAAATATAACTTACTCGTAGTTGCGTTGATTGTCTTGTGAGTGACTTTATCTACCTGCAGTTTGGAGTAAGTTTTGTAGAAACTGCGCGTTTAACATGATGGTTCCAAAGCTATTATGTTGGAAGCATATGTAAGGAATTGAATCGCTGCGTCTCCCTTAATTGCAGTAGAAACATTCTAGCTCGGTTTATTTTTTGAGGAATCTGATTCATTCACTCGCACAGTATTCGCTGTCTTGAATTTAGGACGCAATTTTATCTATTTGCATGCAAGTTGTTTTCTGAATAAAATATTCGTGAATGACGACACAGATATCGTTAGTAACCAACTTTATCAATGGCTAAAAAGTGTGAAGATTAAATGTGAAAATGTCTTATGAACTAATTTAGCGCGTAGAGATAAATGGTAGCAGTCACGGTTCGTAGCAGTTCTACGAATCCGCAAACATCGCTACGAGTTTTATAAATGGTTATATCCGGTACAAGCTTCGGCAAGTCTTCAAGTCTTTGGCACCGCAATGTAAGAAATTCCAGTTTGGAGTATAAAATACAACTCTGTCTTCGTCTGTGTTTGAATACTGCGGAAATCATTACCGTCTCACCAGTGCACAGCGAAGATGTTATCTATTTATCAATATTTCTAAATGAAACGACTTCTTTTGTGAGTTTCAACGCTTTAACTTTTTTGTTACTTTGTTCTGTACTTCGAAATACAGCGCCCATTTGCCGCGATCATTTTTCCAATGGGAATTTCTTGTTCTTTCGTTTCTAGAAAATGGAAGCAAAAGTTTAAACTTTATACTAATAATGGCTATGCTGAGAATTTATAAGAACCTTCAGAGCCATGAACATCTATCGTAAGCCCAACTCGTTTGGGACGTATAAAAGTTTTTATGTTTCTATCAGAGACCATTGCCGTCATTTGTGCCTTCTTGAATGGTTTTATGGCTATTTATTGGGTAGGGGTTGGGTTACACTTGACGATAAGTAGTTCGACAGAGCGTTAAAATGATAGTGTAATACATTTCGATGTCCGAAACTTTTATAAGCTTGTATTTGCCGTGACTATAAATTACTCGAAGGACGCCTTCAATTACTGTATCAGTGTCCAGTTTAATGTAGTAGGAACTGACCGTTATGTGGAGTTTGTCATCTAAATCTCATCATCACCAAGCTAACTTTCCGGATTACAGAGTTGCAGTGTCCATTATTAGTTCACTCCCAGTGGAACTTTGTTGTTAAACTGCGGAAAGATTTCTAACTATGTTGTCATTGCTGAGTGCCGAATCAAATCATTCGTTTACAAAATAAATTCGCTTGAAATATTAAAAGCTTTCAAACGTGTTAATGATGAGGCGTTTGAAAAAATACTTTGAATATGATATGCAGAAAAATAACCGACAAAACATACATCAATATCAAGCACCAATGTTGTTGTTGAAAATAACAAATCTAAAGTCACGAACTCGCACTCGTAGCTCCCATAAACAGTGAAAAGAAAATAAATTTTGTATCGCGCAAAAGTGTGAATTATATCATCTGCTCGTCCAATTGCAATGTTGTCGGGGTGACGCAGTTAGTGTGGCACTTGAACTGCAATATCGAGCTTCGCGACGAAACATTGCAATTTTCCTGTTCAAACATTTTACCCTCGTGTTGTGCCGTTGTAATCACGTTAAAACTCTGTCGTGACGCTTGTGTCCTGGCATTTTATTTTGTGTAACAGTGCTATGTCATTGTTACATAGTTATTATTATTGTTTTTAAATGTCATTATGTTGTTTTATCCAGAGCAAAAGCTCACTTTACAAGAATCTAACAAAACGATGATTTAACTTAAAATGGAACTCAAGTAAATAAATTATTGGAAACAGTTTTGCGATATGATTTATAACACCTTTTGAAAATGCATGACACGTCGTTATAGATAGAACAAAAATATAATAAAATCGCTTTAGACGCAAAACCTCTCCGGGCACGGTTCACGTCGCTATATACATTCAGATGAACTAGACCAAGACTGAATATATAATAGCCTTTCTCTTATCCACCCTATGATTGTATCTTGAGAAGAGTTCGATTTGAGGAGCGTCTCAATTTCCCTGCAGCTGAGAGCAATTTCCTCACGTTTGTCGCTATGTTTCGCTCTTACACAGGCGCCCTCGACACTGCAATGGGCACTTTACATTATGCATCACTCTCATCTCTTTTTTAGCTTTTGGATCACCTTGTTCTTTAAAATATGAATTCGAACATTACAGCTACACGAAGTCTAGGTAGACTGAAAACAATGTTCCACGAGCAAATAACATTGGCCAGCAAACAAAAAGCAATCTGTTTAAGTCTGCCTGCGTACATACAAAACATTGCACACTTTGCATACCAATAGCCGAATTTACTCTTTAATTTTTTCGTGATTTCAAGCACCGCCGTTGCCTGCCTGTGTCTGTCACTGTTTATTTATAAAGGCTCCATTAGTGGCAGGCCGCTTGTCTCACAGGATAATGTGAAGCGTCTTATAACACAGCTGGCTGATGTCGGCACTTAGTTCCAAATAACGATTCTGCCGATGAGACCAGCCCGAGAACTCGGTCACTCGAGCACGTTTGTTGTTGAGCTCGGATTCAAAGCACGGTCGAGATTTCGCATATTTGTTTCGTGCCGATGCGTTGACGGTGCATGCCTGCATTTATTTACTCCAGAAATATTTGCAACATTGTGCATTATATGCATCAAACATGCGTTTTAAGACAAACCAAGTTGCGAGAAATGAAAGTGCTGTAGTTTAAGTCTTACGGTTTTAAGATCTTTGTTTTGCTTCACGTATCGCAGCAACGATGTAAGGTACTACTTTTGAACACGTTTTCATTTGTCGCTTGATATAATAAAATAACTACTTTGTACACATAAAGGTATTAGAATTACGAGAACTATGTTATCTGAAACACTTTTATAACAGATTGGAGTGGGTGCTTAATCTACTATAGAGGTTATCTCGCTTCTCAGCAGTGCGCGGTGAGATGAGTAGCATGCTTCTTTAGAGGTTATAAACCATGAGTAGCAGAATAGGTTGATCGCTTTTATGAAGATTGCTTTTGAAGGAAAACTCTCCTCTTTGTAGGTTATATATTACAATCCTTGGTGAAATCTATAGATAATATCAGTGACATGATTATTATCTTATTTCAATCTTGTTTATATAACCCACTATTAGAAAACTAGCGAATAATGTCCAAACTAAACACATCTGTTGTTAGTATAGGACCAGAAAATTCCCCTATAAGTGCCTTCAAACCTAATTTATAACTAGTAATGCTCCGGAAGAGCCCAATAAAACGAAAATAAGAAAGATAACCGCAATAAAAAACATGAACCATAATCCTTCTTTTTATTGAGCCTTCTGCGGTGAAGCATATTACGTGGGAATAAATAGCGTATACTAACATAATTCGAAAAGCCTGATTCTCTTCGTAAACAACGCTTTCTGTGAAATGAGAGCCAATCCAAAGAAGTAGCGCCTATTCACTTGGTGTACTCGTATTTGCTCGTTATTTGAATAAGCTGGGAATTTATAGAAACGCGTGAGCAGTGCCTGGCTTTTTCAGTTTATGCTTTGTGCAACTGTTGACGTTCTTTCACAGTGAACCAAAGAGAGTAAAAACACCGCGTGAAGAGGCTATGGCGCCGACAACTAATGTGCTAAAAAGTAACTCTAGACTGTGCTGTCAAAAATGCAAAATTCACGAAAGTTTTTGGCATTTATAACTTTTGTCATTCCTTTTGTGGGGGAACTGAAAATACTCCGAATGCTTATCATGGCGGGTCTCTTTTGACATCTCTTTTAATAAATTGAGATGAGAATCGTTTACGTCACTTCCTGGCGCATTTTATGTAGCGTACAATATAGTAATTCTATAGGAATGTCCTTATTGACTGCTGTTTTCAGACTTGTTTAATAACAGCTTAGCTAGCGTAAATTCGAAGCGTCAAAAACATATGTTAGCCTAGTAGTAACTCGCGCTAAAAGCTAAAATAATCAAGATGTTCTAAACACGCTAAAATCGTTATCTAGAAAGTGTAACGCCACGCTCGTAAAAACTAAGCGACAAAATGTAAAGAAAATTGCTTGAAATTGCCGGCGTCAGCTGCCGGCTGGCGGGCATAGTTTCACAGTAATTCACAGAACCGGCCAAGTGCGAGTCAGACTCGCGCACGGAAGGTTCCGTACCATTATCTATAAAAACGGCAAAAAAAACATGTTTGTTGTATGGGAGCCCCCCTTAAATATTTATTTTATTCTGTTTTTAGTATTTGTTGTTAGAGCAGCCACAGAAATACTTTCAACTGTCTAGCTATCACGGTTCATGGGATACAGCCCTGTGACAGACAGGGCTGGGGGCTGGGCGATTTTACCCTTTGGGTACGGAACCCTAAAAACGAGCTTGTATTCTAAAATCTGAAAAACTGCTCACTTAATATTACCTTAAACGACTTAAGTAATACAAATGCGAAAAGTGTGTTAGATGTTTGATTTGGTTTATCCAAAACGGCTGATCCTATTCTAATGAATTTCGGAATTACATTGATCGTGAATGTTGCGTTATGCTTTCGTAGTTTTCATTTTGTCTAATGCAAAGACAATGTTTTATTTCAACCTCTTTACTAACTAGGCAGTCCGCCCGGCTTCGCACATGTATTAATGAAGAAGGCAAATGTTTGATACTTTAGGTAGATATTAATGCCATTTTCGTTGGGATCTCGTAGTTTTTTTGAATTGAATATTAAAATTGGTTCTGTAGTTTTTTAGTTTATCCGGTACAAAATAAAATACATTATTTAAAATTTTACATTATTATAATAGTAGTGTAGATGTAGACTATGTAAAATAACTAACTAATAAGACTAATATATAATATTGGTGTAGATAAAACAACTGAAAACGTTGACAACTGCAAAAGCAGAAAATAAGTAGAGCAAAGTAACAGTCCTCCTCCAGAGCTTAACGAGAACAATGTTACACAAAATGAAAAACTTTTACAAAAAAAAATATAATGTTGTCAAACTTAAAATTTACTTAGTGGTTGGAAACTGTGATCGAGTTTGCAAGAGATAATTATAAGAGTGGGTTGTGTATATAGGTATGTGGTTGTGTAAGTGTGTGTTTGTATGTGAGAGAGAGAATTATGTGTGGGTGACAATTGTAACAATATCTCTATACTTCAGTAAGAGGTAGGTATTGTTGTATTATAAATCAAAATAAATAAAACTCTTGCATTACTGACTGATCAGTAGTTGATCACTGGTCCTAGAATCTTGAGATTTGGAGGATGTATTTTTTTTGGTGAGTTGAGGTGCGCCAAAAAAGTAATTCACGAAATTCAACCTTTATGAGAGTGCAACGGGGGCGAGGGGGGATTTGAAAATTAATTCACGTAGACCAAGTCGTGAGGGTTTCCACTAGTGGAACGATGAAATAGGATTTTTGAATTTTTGCAATATTCGTAACTTTCCAGAGCTTTATAATCCGTCAAAAAATCAATCTGTTTACTCTAGAGGGATTGAACAAGTAACTGGGGCACTGTAATTCGTAGCTGTGAACAAAAACCAATATCGGGAGATCTTAGCAAGATAATCTTTTTAAAATCCACATTGTTTCACCATCACCGATATTCGTGTTTGAAGTTTCACCTAGCATCTCTCAATGTTTGTGTTGTTAAACTTGCAGCTGTGGTTTCGAAAGAATTTTCTCTTGAACACTTTTTAAAAGAAATAAAGAACAAAAAATTTTTTTTTGTTTAAAGCATTTTCCTGTCTCTTGACCTTTTCCAACTACTCCTGGGGTCGACACAACATGTACCTAGGTACATGTTCCAAATAGATTTGGCTTAGGGCGTTTTTATTTTGTTCAAAACATTGCTGTTTATGATTTCATTATTCACAATATCAAATGTTTGAAATAAACAGATGCAAATCATCGCATTATAGAATGAATGAATTTCGGTTGCACGATGCTCATTATTACTTTCGGTAAAATTTATTAATTCCTCTATTACCTGTAATGAAACGCAGACTGAGCAAATTTGACTCGACTGCCTCGCTCACACAGTAGTTAGAGAAGAGCTTGTTTTCTCTGTCACACTATCTATCAGACACACTCTTTTCAAAATTGCAAGCCTTAAGTGCAATGCGACTGTCGTGTCTGCGCTAGATAATGCCGCACGTATTGTGCTCCAACTAGCCCCGTTACCTGTGTCACGACACGTAAGGAATAGACGAATTCTAGACACACCATTTCGGCATTGCCTCGCCAACTCGAGCTCGAGCTCTTTGCCAAAATTGACTTAGCCTAGTTTAGACCAGCACCGCTGCAACTTGAGAAGTATATATTTACTAATATAAATGTTTTTTCTTTTATATAGATAAAATAATCAGGTAATATACATTTTACTTAAAACGAGTAATAAATGTTTTGATGAATGCAGAATCGTTTGTTCTCAATAACCGCAAAACATACAGTTTTGTTTTTTTATGACAAAGATAACTTAAGGATATAATCTAGATAAATTACAGACAGAAACACGATTGGTGAAACTTTTCTTCTTAGATTTGTTTTCCAAAGTTGGCTCTTCAAAAACACTAGTTTCGTTTTTAATCAAAACTATGAATAGCTAAACAGTTGATTTTTATGTAATTCGTTAGATAATCATACTAGCTAAGTAAATTACAGACAGTTTCTTTTTTGAATTTGATGGTTTTCAAGTTAAAGCAGTTTTATCACTTTTTCCGTCTTATCCGGGTAGACTAGATCCATACAAAAAGTCAAAAATGTCACTGATCACCTTAACATTCGATTATGATGCAAATTGTCTGAGCAAACTGAGCAACAGTGCTCGTTCTCTTGTTGTACGATGCACGAATATATCAGGGTAAACGGTCTACAATCATAATCCCCTTTGAAACCTACAAGTTACCCAGTTGTTCTCCTAGAAGCTATTATTTCAACTGAATACATCTATCAGGAGTTCTCCAACAGAACACCGCTCATTCTACATCACTCACTAATGACGGAGCCGAATTGCTTGGAAATTATTCGCACAGCTTGGCTTCTAATCGATTACGTTGTAACTTGTAACGTGTCTTTAGTTTGTGAACAACTAAAATTATCTACTTGAAGTTTTAGTTTCAAAGAGTTCCACAAAATGTAAATTCTAAAGTTTTGCCGCTTGTTATTATTTCGTTTAAGGGGCTCCCAGTCGCTGATTGCTCTTTTTCGAAACGAAAAAAGAAATACTTCTGAACAAGCCACATCTCCTATTTTTATAAGTATATTACTTCAGGTTCCTACCTAGATTTCTATTAAGCTGAAAACATAATAGCAGAAACTTTTCACGATAAAGATATTATTTCAAAATGATACGTTTTAGAATTTATGATCGAAATATTTTATATACCTATTATTAAAATCAACTTGTGATTTATTTTTAAAGATAGGTAATATGTTGATCTATATTTCTATTAGAATAGATACATAATTTATATCATTAATTTATTCGAAAAGCTAAGGCGGACCACGCGCCGACGTGTGTTTGTCGTCATTAGGAGGTTTGAGGTCATTAGGTCGGTAGGATTATTTATCGAAGTGATTAAAGATGGGTACATCTTTATTCACATATACTATACATTATAAAATAGGAGATGTGGCTTGTTCACAAGTATTTATTTTTTCGTTTCGAACAAAAACAATCGTCGACTGGGAGCGCCTTAATACAAAATTCTGTAGCAATAGTTTAAATAATAATGTCTATTCATGCTAATTTTACCGGAAAAATTTAATAACGAATAAATTATTTTTGGTTTATTAATAATCGACAGACAAATAGTGTATCAAAACCACTTGATATATTCTCCTAATGTTTAGTTATTTAGGTAGGTATTTGATTTGAGGCTAAAATATACCTTCTACGTACAATTATTTATTTACGAGTATATTTTGATATCTCATTACAAGATTATCTCTATCTGGTAATGAGACTCGAGCAAACTCGTAAATATACAATTTATGAACACTCAAATCAAATATTCATTTCTGAATTGTGTTCATTTACTCATTACTTACGTTCACTAAACATTATTACAAAAAAACGTCTGACATCTTTGTTCTGAAAGTCACAAGGCCACTGTCCGAATAATTTCTACCCTGCTGTTTGCGAAAATGTTACTTTTTTTCAGTTGACTCATCCCTAATAGCGCTCAATGTAGCTTGAATAATTGACAGAAAACCGTAACGAAGCCTTTGTCAGCAGAAACAAAAAGAAAACTTAGGCTCAATCTTCACACAAATGGAGCGGAGAAGACCAAAATCAACTGTGATAAAATCTCATCAAAACTACGCCATACCTTTTGAAGGTATCCTATTTATTTGTAAAATAATAAAAATAATTAGGATCACGACTGTAATCCCCAAGTACGGTAGACATCCTCTCATATCTCCAGACGCTTAGATCCTTTGAAGATGTCTAATAGGGGTAGTCAGAGGCACGTCCGAACATTATATTTGGCATATACACCTACATTTTGCAGTAGTTAGCATTCCATACGTGACAGGTTGCAAGTCCATCGCCGCTTATAAGAACACTAACTGGTTTCCTCACGATGCTTTCGTTCATCGTTGTAGGTAAGCACGTATTAGATGCGCTTATAATTTTTCGAACAGAAAAATCCATTGATGCACGCCGTGATTCGAACCCACGACCTTCAGATTGAAAGTCGAGGTACATCCCACTCGGCCAACACGGCTTTTTTTTTTATTTGTATAGTTCCGAAATTATAAGGTAGTTTGTTCAAACACACAGAAGTTGCAGCCGTCATAGTTGTGTTTTGATCTATAGACTAACTCAGGTAAGTTGTTTTTAAGATGTCCGGTGTCCACTCCAGTTAATCCTTCCGTGTTCAAGAAAATATAAAATATTACTCCGTTAAGTGGGAAGACGGGAAGATTAACGATGTGCATTTTGCTCAGCCCTATAAACAGGTCCTTGACGTTTCGGAATGAGGAACTGTTAATCCGTTTTATGGAGTGACGAGTGAAGACTTAGATAGGTAAAGCTTATCCCACCAAAAACATTCTGTAAAAAACTAGCCAAGTTTCGATGGAGGTGCTTGTTTATCTCTAAAAAGTAATGAAATCTAGACAAAGTCGTACCAAGTCTGAGGTTCCTTACTGCGATTTCTTTATTAGTATAGTTACACATTAATTAGATTTTAGTTAATGTGTGACTATAATAATAAAGAAATCCTAGTTTTTATGGTTTTCCCTTTATGTGGCCATTAAACCCTAACTCTGTACCAAATTTCAGCTCTCTGAGTTTATGGGAAGTACTAGTTCTATTCTGATGATCATGAGTGAGTGAGTGAGTGTCTAAAATCCGAAACTTTGCTTTCGCTTTACTTCGGAACTAAATGACCTACAGACTTGAAATTTTGGATTTTAAGTATGTGATAATAGCTTGCTGCATGACGAAAATTTCTGCGTTCTGGTATTATCCAGAGGTTCTCAAATAGGGGCCTGAAAATGCGGCGAAATGGTTCCTGTAAAGGATGGTACGGCAGTGTTTGCTTCGCGCTCGACTTGGCGGGGGCACTGCCGTGCCCCCCGATAAAGATTATTTTTCGAGATAGTAGGTACAAAAGTACAAACTAAAGATGTATATTATAGTTATTTTTGATAGCAGCTGAACTAACATGCATTTTGCCTTTTAATAATGTTTAGACACGTACTTTAGACAAAGGGTCTTAAAGTCCCTTTGTCTAAAGTCTGCTTGAGTCTGTCGGTCCTAATTGATTCTAAACATTCGTCTGACTTTTGAATTGGCTTGCTTTTTATCATTTGATGTTTTTTATCGGGATGGGTCATAAAACGGAAAGTTTGCGTAAACACAGGAATGATAACTAGAAAGTTATTTATTCAGCTTGTCCTAGAGAAGTATTAAGCTTATTACAACAATATTTCACTTAATTCCGTATTATTTTTTCTTTGCAACTCATTCTCATAAGCGTTGGAATGGCATGTCGTGACGCAATATCACATTACGCTACTCACCATCCCATCGCTTTTCTTCCGGCATACTTATTAAGTTATTGCCAAATGTTGCCTTCCTTATATATCTCCCACATGGCGTGTACGGATTTACATTATTATTTCACGTGTCACACATTTGTGAATTATTCTTACAATATTTTCAGTACATCGTAATTCAATAATATGTAATAAGTGCCTGGCCGTATAAGCTAGAGATGGCGGGAATACTCTCGCACTCACAGATAAGTAAAGCGGGCGAAGACGAAGGGCACCTTTTCTCGCAGCAATTCAGGGACTTTTTAGGTCCCTGTTACTTCGTTACGGTTCGAAGCAATGTTCTAAAAATTCGACGTCATAAAATGATATGATTTTCTACATTACAGAATTTAATGTTTGTATGTAGCTGTAATCTATCTATATATATATAAAAATCATTTTCTGTTCGTTAGTCTCGCTAAAACTCGAGAACGGCTGAACGGATTTATCTTATCTTGGTCTTGAAATGTTTGTGGAGGTCTAGGGAAGGTCTAAAGGTGAGAAAAATTCGAATAATTGCCGGGAAAACCCTAAAAACAGCCCTTTTCTTTTTCCCATACAAAAGTTTTCTAACTAAAACGTAGAGTCAATTTGAGCTTTATTAGGTTTGATAATACAGTATAATACAGATAGTACAGTACGGGAACGGGAACGGGAACGCGATACGAAGCGTAAAGCGATACGAAGTTCGCGGGGTCAGCTTGTAGTTTTATAAATTTTCGCCTTTAACTCACACTCATTCATAATCATCGAAAGCCGTTAGGATATAAAACATTGTATTTTTAAATTCTTGTACAATATTTTTAAAAAAGTACGAGCACTGTTTGTTGCTACTGATTTTTATGGCATTTTTTGGCAATTTGTTAATATTACTTGTTCACGAGTTCCTTGGGCTATGAACACTAAATACTGAGGTAGATTTATTACCTCAATATTTTTTTTGCCTTACCATTATACTAAACACATACAGAATAAACATTATAAGAAATATGAAACAAAATATTTATTTTAATTTTAGTTTCGATAAGTATTTCGACTTACTGGAATTATTTGAGTTTCACAACACAAATGACTCACGCATCAGCATATCTATTAGAATTTAAATGAAATAGCAACGACAGCTCAGAGAAATCTTACCGCGATGCTATATTTCGAATTAGTTCAATCCAATGACTAGAACTGAAGAGAACATCATTAAGCATCGATGTGAATTGATTCAAATGCTACTAATCCCACTACAGTTTCCGCAACTTTAGTTAGTTTCAGTAACTTTATAATCTTTGCTTCAATTGACTACAAGGCTATATCATTTTTGTTTATACTGCTACAAACACGTACCATGTTCAGATTTCTCGAGTAATCCCTACGTATCATAAAAGTATATTATGCGCAGTTAAGTAGTCGCTTTCGCCAAGAACTTTTTACGTTCCCGAACAATTGTATACTCAAGATAGCTCCTTGAATTTAAAAGTTAAAAGCCTTTGAAAATTTTAACTTTTAAATTGACGAGTTGTAATAGAAAATATCCCTAAGTATTTTCATATGCAAAGATGCTTCGAAATTATTACAAGTTAAATTCTTAAGCTCTAACAATTACTCTTACTGTTATCGCTAAAATTTTAAAAGGAAATATGACACGAAAAGCGAAATGCCATGTGCATGAGTAAACCTGATTTCTTACAAAGGATATTAATGAACGAGTGTTTGTAGAGAAGCATATCGTTTGATCTTGTCAAATGAGTGCGGTTCCTGCTAGTACGAGTATATCACTCGAGCTTAAGAGGGCCACTCGGCTATGTGTTACTCGGTAACTCCCTACAGTCGCAAATTATCTCTACGTTTTATTATGTTATCCAACTAAACCCCACGTAATCTGTTCCTAAGTTGAGCTTAAATCAAGTTTCATAGGTGCTAAAATCGAAATTACCGTCTTAGGTTCACGGAGATATGTAAATTAAGCGCGTTTCGCAATATCGACTTTTCAGTTTGCAATAATGTGCTTAGTTTGATCAACGGTACAACTAAACGTAATCGGTCTTCAAGTTCCATTACGATAACTTTAGGCATATAACTCACTTAGAATGGAGGAGCTGCTTCAAATAGAACCAATAGAATTCCGATGTCTAAGAATCGTTAGGCTCCAGTCTTCAGGCTTCAGTCGCAAAAAAACACAAAACCCATGCAATGTGTCAGTCATTTTTGTAAGGTAATTATTTATTAAACAATAATACTTGTACAAAAACATCTTTTACATTTTAGATCTAGTTTCAAAATGTACTTTAACACCCTGGAATAAGATTATTTTTTGACTGTAATGCTGATTATTACGAGTTGGTATGTTAAGTTTGAACATGTGTTTAAATCTGGTACAGAAACAATATGAGAATTACGTCAAATAAAATTACGCTGTAGGCCTCTGGGAACAGATTTCAATTTAGCTTGTGAGGATTTATTTTACGGTGAATGAAAACAAAGAAACATCGCAAAAATTATGAACTTCTTTTGAGTTTCTTTAGCAAACACACCCTGTTCCGTTTTGTAGTAGTAATGAGTAAATGAGGCTAATTAGCTTCCTACGCACTTAGTCCTTGTTGGGTGTTTACTAGTACTGCCTACTCGGGACTGGCTTACATAATGCGCTATCCGAAATTAGTTAAAGCACCTCTCATTCAGCAAACACGGCTATAACACGGGTACTTACCTCAAAACTAGTCATTTCAAATTTATTTTATTTTTTATTAATGGTTTAGACTGTAGGCCTACAATTACGAATATCACTATCTTAGGACATGTTATTGTTATTGTTGTAAAGGGTTATTTTATGAAGGTAAAATAACTATATTAGATAAACTAGGTAGTAGATGCGGTGCACATGCACTGCTAGTTCGTTTCGAAAATTACACGAATTATGTATTTCGACTCGTACTCTATTATGTTTTTATTATTAGCAAAAACTTTTGGTGTAGATTGTATTGCGTTCTAAATATTTTTCGCGAACCATTTTTCTACTCGATGAATTTCCAAATCGATAATGAAAATGTGAAGAATTTTTCAAAAACATTTAGAATTTACGCTAAAAAAACATCATGTAGTGTATCTAATATGCCTCGAAATCTTATGTTTGCATCAAAATGTAACATTATTGGCAAACGAAGAAAGCTTTTTCTAATGAGTTCGTGAGAAGTGGTTCTTAGCAGTAATTAATTCCGTAGAAGGTTGGTGCGTTCGTGACCACGTCTGAGCGCGGAATGACAACATGGTTCAAGAAATTTGTGAATTGTTTTTAGAATTTCATTTTAGGCAATAACAAACTAAATTCAGAAACAAACAGAATTGACTTTTTAATGTACAGCATCTTATGATTATACGCCTAAATTTTTAAACACAAACCTTATACTGTTTAATTACTGAAACATATTTAAAAATTTTGCATTAAAATATCTGAATATAAAATATAAAGTAAAATAATAAAAACTACAACCCTAAGTATTATATGTACATATATCGCGATATCCGGGTAGGTCAAAATTTTTTAAGGAAAAAAATAACCAGCGATGACATTTCACTAAATGAATAATGATATAGATGAGTGTGAGTTTTTTTTAGTATTATTTTTTAGTTTATTATTATTCACAATGAAATACTATAAAGAACGAATAAAGTTGCTAAATTAAAAAACCATTTTATGCCTGTCATCTCATATCAACTGTCACTTTAATCCCAGAGTACCTATTTCAAAAACAGCAATATATATATAGATTACTTTGTCGACCGGTAACCGACAATCAGAAGTTTCGTACATATCAGACGTTCGCCGTATGTGGAGAGGTCAAAGCTTTACCTATAGTAAGCTTTTATCCAGTTTCGTGTATCGAAGCAAATTTGTAGGTGTAATGGGATGTGCAATATTTATAGCTACCAAATATTTGTTTTGGTCATCGGCGGGTGTGCGTTTATGTGCTAGTGAAAAACGCGCCTTAAAACAAGCGGGGGAACATTATTAAAAAAGGAAAATTATATATATAACTAGCTGACCCGTGCCCGCTTCGCTGTGCGTAAGACATTTCTAATACCATCGTGGACTTTTTGTAGACGTTTTTAAGGTGTACAATACTGTAGTACATTAGCCAGCATTTGCAATGTAAGCGCAAAAAAATGTGTTTATTTACGACATCACATTAGAAACCTCTAAAATTATCAGTGTTTCTTTACTATATTATGCATGTATTATACATATAAACCTTCCTCTTGAATCACTCTATTCATTAAAAAAACCGCATCAAAATCCGTTGTGTAGTTTTAAAGATATAAGCAAACATACATACATACATACGCGGGAAGCGGAAAGCGACTTTGCTTTATACTATGTAGTGATGAGCATTAAAAAAGGATCATATTTTTAAAATTTATGTTGACTTAGTATAGGTACCTCAATTTTCAATACGAATGAGATGGGCTATGCATCAATGAATATTTACACGCATTAAAAAATACATCATCAAAAAATAAAAAAATACATCATGAAGAAACCAGTTAGTAGTTTTTTAGTTGTATGTAGGCGTTGGGCTTGCGATCTGTGACGTGTGAAATACTAACTACCAAAAAATATGTGCCCGTACCAAATGTAATAGCTGGACGTTCCTCTGACTACCACTTTGAGGCATCTTCAAAGATCCGGGTGCTGTGTCTGAGTGGATGTCAGGATCAGGGATGCTCTTTGATCCACGGATTACAGTCGCGATCCCATTTACAATTTTGATAAAAATATGAAACGGGATAATAATACTCTTATGCACGAAAATCGGATGTAAAAATAAAACAAAAGATCAAATCACATGTGTAATTTCCGGATTCTGAAATTGAATCTGATGGAAATTGAATTGTTATGAACTCTTTACACTATTATGAAGTTATTTGTATGTATGTATTAGTAAAGGTACTAACCAACCATTCGCGCAGCGAAAACCGGAACCGCATTAATTAGACCGATAAAGTTACCGATGACATACCTATCTACTAATTAATAATGTTCATTCAACATACATAATCTAATAATCTTATTAAATTGTCACAGATAACTTAATTAACTCGTGTAATTATTCATATTATCTTTAGTTTATCAACAAATTGAGATGTTTTTTTGAAGCTAGTTTATAGGGACGAGATTGTATGTTATATATATCTTTATTCTACAGTTCCATTAATCCAACATAATCATTGAAATCGAAAACCCATTGCGTAGTAAAAATAAAGTTTTAAATTAAAAATAGTTACCGACATACCAAACAAGTTGTTTTCACAGTAAAAAAAAGTAATTAAACGATATAACGTTTGTTTACTTCATACACTTACCAAATACTATGAATGTAATACCAGTTGTATATGAATAGTACCAATTGTACTATTCACACCATTTTAATCATCGTAAATACCAATTTAGACTCCTTGCTCGAACAATTAAAATTATTCCAGAATACTCTACGAAATCTGTAGCAAAACTGATAACTAATACAAGTACCTACAACAATTCAGGTCAATTCAATCATCTACTCAGAGGAATTAAACAGAAGCTCCACAAACATTGGTTATAGACCCACAATTCAAACTAGCCAGTTTGCCTTATCTTTCTCGGAGCGCACAATTCATCTTCGCTTCTTCACAGTTTTAAGTTTTAATTAAGGCCTTTCAGGTTTGGAACTTTTCTCTCATAACAAAAAAGTTCTTATACTATCTACAGTGAATGAAACCACCACTTCATCCTCAAGCCAAAGAAGCCACCTAGCTAGTCACTTTTGTTTATCTTCTATCAACAATCAAGCTGACAAAGGATGCTCTTTTCTCTTGGAAAGGTGGCGAAGTCGTATTCGGTGGAAGTTAGACTATCTATAGGGCGATATGTCTGCGTAGTCGTGGCAGCGCCATTAGTGGCGCAGAATAAGTTTTCATCACAAACTCGGCGCGTTGTTCCACTACGGCCGATACGAGGCAATCCAATTTGTGACAGCGACCTGAAATCCCGTTTAGTGCTATGCAAGAGCATTCCATTCGCCGCTGGTACAGCGGACACGTCCGACAGCCATTGTATACCGAACAGTCTTGTTTGACGTGACACTGTCACACATCCCACATTAACTACTAAATGCCTATAGGTCGGAGCTCTGTTGGTAAGCTGCGGGCGCAACAAAGCCTTTGTAATCAAGTATATTTTATGTCTAAGTGACAATTAATATGAATATATTAGTAAAAATAATATTACGACTGTAATCTATAATGGATTCTATACATGGATTCGAGAATAGAGAAGTAGCGTCTACAGCGGGTGTTCAGAGGCACGTTCAAACATTATATTTGGCACATGTCCACATTTTGTAGTAGTTAGCATTTCATACGTGACAAGTTGCAAGTCCTTTGCCGCCTATAAGAATTTAAAATGTTTTTTTCACGAAGTGACAATAAATATTATGAATAGGAACATACATTGATGAACCTATCCAAGGCCGGGATTCGAAGATAAGATCTTCGAATTAATAGTCGAGGTACCTTTCAACTCGGCTATTTTTAACTTTATAAAATATAAAGAATTTATAAATTTTAAAAATCATGCTTTTGTGAAGCTTAATATTAAGAGGATGATAATGAGCAATTCTTTATTATTATCCTTATAATGAAAATGAAGTGTTATTTTCTTTAATATTTTTGCTTACTAGAGCCTTATGAAAAGTACTCGCTGTGTTCGAGGCTATAGCTACCTGTATGAAGTAGGTGGGATTGTAGAAAACAATTACTTTGTATGAAATTTTATATACAAAATCAAAGGTCTGACTAACTGATTCGCTTATAGAAAAAGCACAGTCTTAACCACTGCTCGTAGAGACATAATTTGAAGGGTACTGGTAGGGGCGTTAAGAATCATATACTGAAGTGTCCAAAATTGAAAACAAAAATGCTCTGTATTTCAGAAACCGTTGGTAATAACCTCATGGAATTTTACATGTATCCAGACTCGAAATATTAAACAATTAAATACGGTTTCAGTGTATTTTGATTGTATTCCTTTTTTCAGAACTCGGAATAACGCGTACCAAAAATAAGTTTTATTTAATTTTTTTGCCTGAATTCAGAGAGGTAATTAAAAATATTCAAATTTAAAGTTTTCGAGTATCAAATGTTTTAAGAACCTCAGGTCTGAATTGAAAAACATGAGTGTCAGAGAAATGGTGTATCGTTTTAAAAATAAAAAGCAATCTGTGATATGATATCGATATGATACTCTCACGAGATTCACTTATTGATGCTTTTCAGATTTCAGATGTTTTTATTCCATATTATACTATAAACAGAATCTGCGCAGCAGTTTGTTATGTTACTCCATAACAAAATCATATGGTCTGATAGATAAAGTCAGTCCGGCTGCAGCCCAAAGGTTGTATCGCCGGGGTCTTCCATAGATCACGTTTTGTGTGTGACAAATAGACTCGAGTTAAGCGAAATTGCTTTCCGATCCACTCTGACAAATAATGTCGGCCACTGACGCGTGACCTTGCTCGTTTCGGAGACGATCACAATTTGCCTACTCCGATTTCTTCCGATTCGGGAAAGGATATCATTTTGTGTATGCAAACGGCGGATGTGTCCTATGCTTTATTTGCTATGCTCTCCAACTACAAACAAAACTGGAGCGGCAAAATATTTTTTTCATATTCGTATTGACGTCACCAAACTTTGAGATATGGTAGAAGTTTTTGATACATTTTTTTTGTCGTGGTTTCCTGTTTAAGTCTACGATTTATATGGTACAACGCGTAACAAAAATTTGAATATTTTCTCAATAATTTTATTGAAGCATACTTATTTAATCCCTGACGTGATTTTTCTCCTATTTTTTCGCTTCATAATATATAGTACTAGTAGTTACGTTATTGCAATTTACGTGGGCAACTATTTTTTTTTTAAATAAAATATAGCCTGTATTACTCGTTACGTTATTGCAATTTAAGTGGGCAATTATTATTTTTTTAAATAAAATATAGCCTGTACTACTCGTTGATAATGTAGCTTAATGAAATAACTTTTAAAATTGGTCCAGCATTTTATTAATTTAATAAAAAAACAAAAATACAAATGTTACTCTATAATATAAATGTAGATGCAAAGTGGTATTCGTATAAATGAAAGTAAAGGCTTTCGAGGCTTTACCATTTAGCGAAATAGCGACTGTAAAAAATCACTCTCAGAATTGGAATAGATCCAAACCTAATGCAATATCCGGAAAGCTACGTAGTTCACCTTTAAATTAGATAGGCCAGCTTGAACAGTACAATGCGGTCGCTAGGCTGTTCACGAATTACAACGGATGCGTCGTCGCAGTTTCATTGTGCTCCAGACCCGCTGGGATAATATACGGATCTTTTATTCAAGTGCCCTGGCCCCCAAACGTCACAAGAAAATAACACAAAACGGGCTAACCATTCATTGTCCCGCTCTCAATAGGATTTTGATGGATCTAAAAGATTGCAGACTTATAGTAAAAACATTTTTAAAATAGCGAATGTAAGTACGCTGGATTAAATTTAAATAAACCTCCTGAAGTGTCATCATTCCTGTAAAAGCAGACAATGCCTCGTCTACTTTGTTGCTTATTTATACTAACAACAGTACCTACTGCTACACAACAAGCTGCTAATAGATTTCAGTCAATTGTTTTCGTTGTCCTGATCAACATTTATTGCCTTATTGGTATGCGGGACTAAATCTAAAAAGGTTCTGGGGACGTACAATAAAATTTTATACCGTTTTAAGAAAAATAAAGTCTTTTAGTGTATTGTTAATAAAGTCTTTATTGAAAGATGATGCTGTTTATGTTGCTGATTAAAAATTAAAATTAAGCAAAATGCTAATACATAATGTTTATCTTTTTCTGTATTAACAATCTTTGTCCTTACTGAATTTTCATTAGAGAGATACGTTTTTGCGCTATTTACCACTTAATGAACAAAAAGGCCTAATGTTTTATAAGCTTGAATTAATATACTTTGGTATACATATATTTTAACTGAACAAGACTTAATAAACTGTCATCAATAAGTTAAAAAAAAACTGTTCATTTTTCAACTGTTAGAGCAGCAGTAACTACCGTGGTTTTTTGTCCCACTTGACTAACACAAGTGGGTTGACAACCTAAAAGCTCGGCTATAAAACGAACTAGGTATTATTGCGTTGGGTCTTAAAACGGGATAGTAAGCAAATGTAGAAAGCTGTTATTTAATGAACCGTGTTCCGTATCAACTTTTTAATCTGATGTTTACCTATATTCTTCCTCTATTTTAAGTAACTGAACCCTTATTTTGTTGTTCGTACGTGGATAAATAGGACTTTATTGTTTTTAAATGTTTTTTTTTGTGTCTGTTAGGTTTTTTTTTAACAATTGAGTTGTGTTGTTACTTATTTTCTGTATAATTAAGTTGTTATTGTGTTACAAATTAAATTACAGATGGAGTCCTTGTACGCATAACATACTCCTACAGCTCTTAATAAAACCATGAATAAGCGAAAGGGTACTCGTTCAGACATCAACGGTAATTTATATGTGGTATGTGAGCATGCGATTTCGTATAACATCTCACCCTTCTTCAAAAACTTCACTGGTATATCATCAATCATAGCAGGCATTATCTCGTGTGCGATACGAGGCGTACAATCAACCTTACAATTTAGCACACTCATCTATTATTATAATTTTCTTTATGTACTTTACATACCTATAAATTACCCACAATAACATTGCTATACGACAGAACTGAAGCAAGTCAGTCGACATGCGACATTAGTTACATGCCGGACAGTTACATGAACCGTAATTATATGAGATTACATTGTTTTACATGATTATATTAGGACGAAAATATTCTCCGAGGGTTAACCCTTGGAGAACGTTTTCGTGTAACGAGATTATTATAAAGTTATAATAAGGTTCGCCATAATACTTTTTCTTGCTCTAGTTATAGTAGCGATTATAAGGAATGAACAGGTCCTGATGAATTTTGAATTGTATGCAAACTACTGACCGACAACTGCTCTTCGATCACTTAAGTTTTGGTGAAATAATTTTCAATCAGTTGCGACTATCTTTAAGCTGCAGTTTATAACAAAGCTTGATTGTAAATGGGAACATTTATGACACGACGCGACGGCTTATCTATAGTTTAGCGGTTTCGAATAGAAACTGTTTGATATTGATTGTAAAACTTACGTAATCGAGGGGCTGGATGTGCTGCGCTTTTGTGGAATTTAGGAACAATTTGGTGTGTTGCGTTCGGTTGTAGTTTGCAGATTGATGCCTTGTATTGAGGCTCAACATCGTATTCTATACGTAGCGCAGCTACTCGAATGCTTTTGTTCTTCGAGTATTTACCTATAGGTACCTAAATCATACTGGCATCGTTCTCAACAAGCGTTTGAACTCAATAGAAACTGTTGTGTACCTACGAGAGTCTGATACGTATGGAGCTAAGGCTTTATTGCACCATAATATAGAAGCTATATGCGCATGTCGCGAACATCTCAAAGCTACAATATTTGCATCTTGAATCATGACGCTTTGAGAACTTATGACATTCAACACACATCCAAGGCTTTTAAGCATAATTATAAACCTTGGATATATAGTGCTGAGAGTGTCTTAGCAGTACTGAAGGATCATGTTTTGCGTGTGATGCTAATGATATTCGATGCAAAGCACGCTTTTAGAGAGATGGCGTGTTTCTGAATCATGCATATGTTTATAGTTTGACTCTTAGTAGGTTGCAGATGGGTCTTCTCAGTTTCCGAAATGTTATATTATTTGTATGCATACTTAAGAAAGTAACTTAAGAGGCTTCCAGTCGCTGATTGCTCTTTTTCGAAACGAAAAAAGAAATACTTCTGAACAAGCCACATCTCCTATTTTTATAAGTATATTACTTCAGGTTCCTACCTAGATTTCTATTAAGCTGAAAACATAATAGCAGAAACTTTTCACGATAAAGATATTATTTAAAAATGATACGTTTTAGAATTTATGATCGAAATGTTTTATATACCTACTATTAAAATCAACTTGTGATTTATTGTTAAAGATAGGTAATATGTAGATCTAGATTTCTATTAGAATAGATTTTTGATAAGTAATTATACATAATTTATATCATTAATTTATTCGAAAAGCTAAGGCGGACCACGCTCCGACGTGTGTTTGTCGTCATTGCAGCGGTCGGTAGGATAATTTATCGAAGTGATTATAGATGGGTACATCTTTATTCACATATACTATCACTACATAGTATAAAGCAAAGTCGCTTTCCGCTTCCCGCGTCTGTATGTCTGTATGTATGTTTGCTTATATCTTTAAAACTACAAAACGGATTTTGATGCGGTTTTTTTTAATAGATAGAGTAATTCAGGAGGAAGGTTTATATGTATAATAACATGCTTCCCGTGCGAAGCCGGGGCGGGTCGCTAGTACATTATAAAATAGGAGATGTGGCTTGTTCACAAGTATTTATTTTTTCGTTTCGAACAAAAACAATCGTCGACTGGGAGCGCCTTAAGCACTTTCATTATTATGCAAAGGGGTAGTCACACTACCACTTTTAGACAGCTTCAAGGATCTGAGCAGCATAATGATCTGAGAGGATGTGTACCGTACTTGGGGATTACAGTCGTACTGTTTTTTTATACTTATATATTCTACTAATGTTAATTTTAATTTTCCTTGTAGCATAACTTCTAAATACTTTGTAGCAAGTTTGAACCTCTTTACCTTTTTCTTCTTTACACAAAATCCTTGCAGTTGATTTTTTCATGGTATTCTAAGCATTATTACAACAACGGGATATTACTCACGTAAATGATAAATTGTCAATGAGGACACCGACAATGTTTCGATTCATCTAGAGAATCTTCTTCAGAGTGAGTGGACCATAACGCGCGCGCTACCCTGCTCGCATATCCGTAATAATGCAAAAAAAATCGCATATATATAATGTGTAGTACAACTCACGAAAGTTTTGAAAGTGAAATGGTATGCTAAGGTTATGAAAAAGTTAATTCGAAAGGAAGAATTATGTAGGATCCCAAGGCGTTTGAGCATCTCTCCTTCTCAGGTTGTGAGCTATTGACGCCATTATTATTCATAGCACATCCCCGCAATTATCTCGTAAATTACAATAGCACGCCAATGTTAATATTGACTCTGCCTCGGCGTTATTACGAAATGAATTTGAATTAATTTATTTAACACTTGTGGCAGTCCTTTACAATTTTGAAGATGTTTTCATACACGTGTTATGTTTCTAATATAGAATTTATTATAGCTCAGAACATACATAAACAAGTTTTTTTTGCCTCAAACTAAACAAAGCTTTTACTATGAGGACTAGATAATGCTTGAATGCTTAAATTAGTTTTTTTTATAAATAGATACAAATTATTAATAATAACACACAGACACAAAACAAACATCTATGTTCATCACACAAATAATTGTCCTGGGTGAGGATCGAACCCGCAACCTACAGCGAAGAAGGTAGACCTACTACCAACTGAACTGTGAGGCCAGTCAAGTTATAGGAAGTGTTATATATTATTTTCTATGCTTTAGTCATAACTCACAATGTTTTCTGATGAATAAACTTATGTGGTAAATAAAAGTTATCGCTGATTTGACCCTCGTAAAACCGCAAATCCTATAAGTTTGGAAAGCTTGTCAAATAAAATTCGCACGCTAGTCGGGACAATGAGCAAGCAGGATTGACGAAATTCATTACAATACCTACTAAAACTTTGTCTCTTTGTTACTCTTACAAAAAAATTGTATGCTTTATGTTATGATTTTATCTACTCTTATTTCTAACACAAGCCGTGTTGGCCGAGTGGGATGTACCTCGACTTTCAATCTGAAGGTCGTGGGTTCGAATCCGGGCGTGTATCAATGGATTTTTCTGTTCGAAAATTTATCTCTTCCTCTGACTACCTCCACTAGACATCTTCAAGGAATCTAAGCGTCTGGAGATCTGAGAGGATGTCTACTGTACTAGGGGATTACAGACGTGATCCTATTTTTTTTTTTTTTTTTAATTTCTAACAGAAAAAAAAGTATCATTTATTTTAGAAAGAGACAGGTAAATTGTTGAATACAGTGGAGGAAAGTTCAAAGGTTGACAACAACAATGCGACCTTTACCAATATATTAACCTGACTATATTTGTAGTAAAAACAACGCAAAGTTTATGGTTCGAGTAAATGAATGTGTCTGGACGTTAAGGAGCTATGTCAGAGACGGTATGGTCAGAGAGTAGCTTCGTGCGCGAGTCCGACTCGCACTTGTACCATTTTTTTTTTTTTTATTTTTTTTTTTCAGTGAACATAAGTACATTTGAATAAAAACTATGAACACTGGAAAATGCATTAGTATTAAAACTGTGTCGCGCTTTCCAGTGCCCGTCCTTAGGACTAGTTGAAGAACCAGACGTTCCTGATAATATAATGATTAAACTATTTAACTTTTATCTTATTAACTATTTAACTTAACTTTAATTTTTATTTATAACAATAATAAGTTTTAAGAGCCCTTAAGAGTTTTACCCTTTGGGTACGGAACGCTAAAAATGATAAATTCGCATTTCTGAAAAACTATCAGATATGAAAAAGAACCTTTTTCATGTTAGGTTTGATGAGTAAATTAGATACTGATACTTTATTAAACATATTTACTAAGTTTGCAATCAGTAAAGTTCGAGAAAGTATCGTATTCACTTAAAAGTTAATTTAAATTGATTTGAATATTTTTTTTTCTTATAATAATTTATTTAATAAACAATATGCACTTACCCGTATTACTTTGACTATGTAGTAGAAGTCAACCTCATTGAGCTTTCCCATTTACTTATTGAAATACAGCACCTGGTGGTAAGAAACCGCAACTTCAACATCCAATCTTCATTTCGAACAAAATCTGAAGCTGCTGTGAGTTCAACGTACTATAATTTTTGTTCAACACATTTTTGTTTATATGTAACCTGTACTTATTATTAACAAGCTAAAACGGCGAACTTCGTATCGCTCTAAAAAATGCTGTGTTAATTTCCCGTTCCCGTTTAAATGTATCCTATGTCCGTCTCCTGGTTCTAAGCTACCTCCCCACCTATTTTCAGCCAAATCGGTTCAGCCGATCTTCAGTTGTAAATAGTGTAACTATCAGTACTTTCTTTTATAAATATAGATAAAAATATTATTGGAAATTATGAGACAACACGGGCATTAAACACGTATTTTGCTACCCAGTTCTTTCATGAATAGCTGAATTAATGGGTTTTGTCGTAACCTTACTATTATTTTCTGAACATAGAGACTTAAAGACACGCCTATCTAGGCGTGTTGTCTCTATGTCTCTCGGCTTCCAGACATATTCTTTCTATTCAGAATAAGAAGACAGTGAGATTCGTTCCTAAGTGGCTGTCATAGAAGCCTCAGAAAACGAACAAATGATACTTGTATATGTATAGACTTGTACCTTTTACTGTGTAGCTTTTATACATCTGTAAGTTCTTTGATTTATAGTCTAAGATACGGTTTAGAAATATATACCGTCATCTTTTATTTGTTTACTAGCGACCCGCCCCGGCTTCGCACGGGTTTAATACATATAAACCTTCCTCCTGAATCACTCTATCTATTAAAAAAAACCGCTTCAAAATCCGTTGTGTAGTTTTAAAGATATAAGCATACATACAGACGCGGGAAGCGGGAAGCGACTTTGCTTTATACTATGTAGTGATGACAAATATTATAATTATATTCGATCGAAGAAGTTGATCAAAGCAATTAAAGTTATTATTATTAAACAGTGTTGGCCTCTGATTTAGCTAGGCTATTTGCGATTTATTAATGTACAATATAACATGTATAATCCATGTCATAATCAAATAACAGATGAAGGTTTATATATGTTAACCGTACCTCGTACTATTAATTGTTGAGTTGTAGCGTACAAAAACGTCATATTGTTATAATCTGAAGTATTTGTACTTATTCCAAGACAGGAACACTAAATTGGCCGCTATTGTTACCACATACGACTTCCTTTCTAAAGATACTCGTATCTCGGTAGCCTTTCAAAAGAGGTTTCAGTAAACAACCCTATTTCCTTAGACCGAGTTGAGTAAGTTCAGTATAGATTATAGATGGGTACGGGTGGTTCTGCTGACCAATATTTAGTACTCTGATAGGTATAGGTACGTTTACTGTACAGTCAAGAGCAGGAATCTTTAACATTTTCGGAATTAAATGGAATCCTAATCCTAATAATATTATAAATGTGAAAGTTTGTGAGTTTGTATGTATGTTTGTGCCTCAATCAGACCTAAACGACAAAACGGATTAAGTTGAAATTTGCTGTAGATGTAGATATAATGCCCGAATAATTAATAGACTACTTTAAAAAATTAAAAACATCCCCAAAACGATAAAAAACACAAAAAGGATGATTTCTGTATAGATGACGCTGGTGTGCAACAATCTGACATCACAGACTAAAAATATTCTATAAGTCTTTTCTATTCGATTATTGAAATTTGTCAGGACAACGTCTGTCCCGGGTCGGCTAGTAATATTATAAATGCGAAAGTTTGTGATAAGGCTGCTATGTTTGTTCCCTACAAGGTTTGTTGGGAAAAAAATGGAAGTTGTCTGAAATTGCTTTTTTCTATGCAATTATTGAAATTTAGGCAGGAAAAAGTCTGTCACGGGTCGGCTAGTGAAAAATAAAATAGGATTACGATTGTTAATCTCCTAGTACCTCGCGCTCAGATCCTCGAAGATGTCTTAAGATATTATGCAGAGGCACGTCCAAACATTTGGCACATGCTCACATTTGCTATAGGTAGTTTATGACTATAAATTCGGAATTAAGAAACTGTTTATTTCAGGAGCTAATAACAGTTTTGAGTAAATGTCTCATAATATTATGTTCATAGTATTAAAAACGCTATCAAATCTAAGTTTGCAACATAAATAAAAAATATGTTGATTTTTCATCCATAAAACGCTTTTATAGCTATAAACCATCTACAGCAACGATCAACCAGTAACATTCTACTTTTGATGTTGACTGTACCTACTGGCTCTTATTACTGCTTTGATATACCTACTTTACTGGCGCTTGTGTACACAAATAGAGGTAAATTTGTTCCTATAAAGGTATTCGCGATTTCTAGGTTATTTAACGAGGATTACAGTTTATGCGGGGTTGACCAATCGATGGTGGTAGTTTATCGAGAAATTTAGGGAAATTGAACACTAACGTTTTGATTATACAAGTACGTTGCTTATTAACTTATCATCATCATTTTCTTTTCCTTTTCCCACTTAACTGAGGGGCGGCACAATATAATGACGTGCCTCTGACTACCCCCACTAGACATCTTCAAAGGATCTAAGCGTCTGGAGATCTGAGAGGATGTCTGCCGTACTTAGGGATTACAGTCATGATCATATTATTATTCTTAGGGTCGGCGCAAAACCCGTTGACAAACATGTAGGAAATATCTACACCTTACTACTGTCCTCATAGCTCAGTTGGTAGTAGCTCTGCCAACTGCGCTGTAGGTTGTGGGTTCTATTACAGGTAAACAAGGACAAATATTTGTGTGCACATGCACATATTTGTTTGTTCTGTGTCTGGGTGTTATAATTAAAATTTATCATAAGTATGGTATTTCCAAAAAAAAAGTATTTATAATTCTTCAGTAATCTGTTTCTCATAGTACTATGGAACTAAGCAAAGCTTATACTATGGGAACTAGATAAATGACATATTACTTATATTTGTTTTTTAAATATATACGTTAGATACAATACCCCAACATAAGACAAACATGTGTTCATCACACAAATATTTGTACTGGGTGAGAATCGAACCCACAACCTACAGCGCAGAAGGCAGAACGAACTACCAACTGAGCTGTGAGGCCAGTTAGTTGTATTAAGGCAATTTATTGTTATTTGAATAGAATATCAATAAAAATTCACACAGTTGAAGTCTCAAGTGATATCTTCAGCATAAACTACTCAAAACTTGCTTACTTCCAACACTCGCGTTGCACGGATTTTCGCAAGGGTGAATAACTTCGAGAATTCAAGCTTCGTTACTCATATAAATAAAGGGATTAATTTTCCTCGCGTTCATATTTACACTAATTGAATTGAGGTGTACTTGTTAACAAATAATATCTTATAGATCAAAGAAATAGTATAATAGAACAAAGAAATAGTATAATAGAACAATGAATTTCGTTGCTTATTCAATTAAATTTATAGTAAAATTAGGTTTATTTATTTATTTATTTGACATAAAGAAATGTTACACAATTCATTTTGAATTCATAGGCTCTCGAACTAGTATAAAACTGTGTTTCAGGAGCCAATGGCTTCTCCCATCCCAGTACATTCTGTTATTTCTAAATTATGCCAAAATAAGAGTAACAATAATTTTGAATTATAAATTACAAAAACAAAGTAAATAAGAATATATAAGCACCCAGGTATTAATTGAGAGCTAAGAGTATCGAGGTCTTTAAACGATTTCAAAAAAAGGCAAAGTTTTTAATTGAATGGTTTCATTTTTTAGGGTTCCGTACCCAAAGGGTAAAATCGGAACCCTATTACTAAAACTTCGCTGTCCGTCTGTCTGTCACAGGGCTGTATCTCATGAACCGTGATAGCTAGATAGTTGAAATTTTCACAGATTATGTATTTCTGTTGTCGCTATAACAACAAATACTAATAACAGAATAAAATAAATATTTATAGCCATACAACAAACGTGATTTTTTGCCGTTTTTTTATAGATAGTGGTACGGAACGCTAAGTGAGCGAGTTCAACTCGCACTTGGCTGGTTTTTTTTTAATTATTGTGTATACACCGATCACTCAGTAACGGTTTTGCGAGGTGGTCTGATATAAATTTAATTAATAACGAGGTATATATACATAATACTTAATGTATCTCCTCTGACTACCGCCTTTAAACATCGTCAAGAATATAAGCGCCTGTTGATCCAAAAGATGTTTACCGCACTTGGGGATAACAGTCGTGATTCTATTTCATTTCATTTAATTATAATCTAATTAAATTACACTAATTGTTTCTTGGTAACAACAGAAGGTACGCAATAACTTCCTTGTACGACTTTAGATTTTGTCTTAGTAACATCACTAACTGTAATCTCCAAATACGGTAGACATCCTCTCAGATTTAAAGCCGTAATTCTCGCAACAATAGAATAGTTTTATGCCAATCAATACTCTGAGGCCAGATTTCCCAGAAATCTTTTATTACTCTATATTTTCGTTTTTCGTTTGATTACAAAACACAGCGCACGGAATCTCTATCCTAAGCCGGTCAGTAGGAAACAAAACTTTACTCACTCAAGTAAACTTTTCTTTAAAACGAATTATCTCGCTTCGTTTACAAAGTTATTCCATGTCCTGGTTCTAGTAAACGAGGTGCCGGCACCACAGCACTATATACCGCAAGCTATAGCCATTATATAGGGGGTGTGTCAGCAGACAGCCGGTTCCTGTTCCATTATCAAAGTACTAGCACCCCCCCACTAGGTTTCTCATAAGATGTTCTTTACTTGGAACTTGAGCCGTTTAAGAATCAAATGAAATACCAACTGGTGCTATGCGGAATCTTTTGCAATACCTCGAGCTCGTGGCCTCCGAAACATTCTTAGAATATTTTAGAGTCGACAAAGAAGCAATGGTTGCATTTCGGTCTTTTAAAACAAGAATAAAAAATGTAGCCCTCTTAGCGAACTTTGCACAAAGAACCCTTTCAACCTTTTCATTTCAGTTTAATTTAATAGCCAGCATAAGCGTTTTCACAAAAGCCGTGTATTTTTAGACGATCTTCTAAGTAGGTACGTACCTACTTGAAACTAGACTCCTTCATCACAAGAAACTCTGAACGCAAGAATACATAGTAGACAACACTTAAGTCACCACACAATGGCGGTCTCAGTCAATACAAAAATACTTTTATTTGCTCAAAGCAAAGAAAATACTCAAACAACTGGGACATTTTTGAGGCAACTTTTATTATTTGACTTTCCAAATAAGGCAATGAAAACACAAACTAACTGTCTGAATGTAACATAGGAGTTGCAAAAATGTGTATGAAGCAAACTAGACTGTGTTCTGTGGAATGTAATATCGCTTGCGTTAAAACATTTGGAAAGTTGAGAAGGTTCGAACTTTTACAGCATTCACCTAGGTATTGTGTAGGTTTTCAAACGACTGCTAAATGAACGCCAAATTGTGCAATCTGCCAAAGGGTCATAAACATTGAGTTTATCAGGTCAATTTTTTTTAAGTTTTTATAAGTTGAACGTTCCTATAAATTTTTTTTTGTTTTCTTAAACAAATTAATAACAAAGGTATCATGATAATTTACATATCTGCTGTTCTTTGTTTTGCAATAAAAAATAATACATTTCATTATTAATGAACGCATGAACGAACATGGTTGATTTTATTTTTTGCATAGAAATAGTTTATGGGCGGACATAAGCTACATTTTATTCGGGTACCACGCGAGCGAAGCCGCGTTCTGATGCTATAGTAGCTTCTGTATTATAAAGATGTGACACAATCAGTGTACTTACATTCGAAATATTTGAAATTCTGAAGATAGAACCTCTTTGATCATTTTTGCGTTGTTTCAACTCTTGTGTAATGTCACAAATCGCGTTGGCTATATTGGTACGTAAATACAAAAGGAAATAACGTGAATAATATTTTCTTTGAAATGTTGTAAGGGGATAAAATCAATTTTTAATTAGTTTTTTTAGATTGAATTGTATAAATTAAATATTATGTAATTTGTTATATTTGTTTTTTTAGGGTTACCTATTGTAATCTGTGTTTAACACATTTCCTCTGATAAACTATAGAACTTTTGACTTGAACACTCGTAAGTGTAGATTACGTTTTTCAAAATCGTTTAAAATCGTTTTATGACTCGAAAAAAGCATTCAATATTTATTTATATAGTAACATTTACGGATGGGCTAAAAAATAGCACAGCTATTACTTCTAACTACGTTACACAGTTTGGCTATTACGGTCTCCATAGTTAAGCAAATAGGTACCACGTTATTACTAAAATGGAAACAGGGATCTATTATTAACCAAATTCTTATAAGACTAGTAATTTCAGTCCATAACTGGTTATTCCGAGGTGGGTGCCAGCGATTGGCAAATTTGTGAATTGTATTTCTTTATTATAAATTAAATTTTGACCTCAATTGAAAAAACCATTTCGTTTCGAACTCGGCTATGTTTTCTTTGGGTTTACTCTCAAAGCTCGTTGTTTGTCTTCTTTGCGTTTGTGAAAATTGTTGACCCTGTGTTAATTAATCGCTTAGTATGCAGACGGGAGCGGTTCTATTTTAATACTATTGACTTAGAAAGGACGAGAATCATCTGAAGAATAGTCAAGTCGGTATAATGTTGGGTAGTGTAGCAATGACAAAATGTGTGTTGCAACTCGCACGGGCGCCAGAAGGCCGCCGGGTGGTGATGAAGTGGGGAAAAGCCCGGCGCCTGTGTTTATAGCACACGGCAATTTGCTGCTGGCTTAATGGAAGTTGGCGGAACTCGTTTCGTGATTAATAGCAATCTTATCAGATTCAAACACTACATTGGACGGGAGGATCTTGGCGGACTTACCTTACGTACGATGCGTTGAGGAAAGATGATTTTTTGCGTAGGTTAAAAAGAAAACTATTGCGTTTTGGCTGATTGAAATTTGATTTATTTTTTCGTAAACTAGGAGTATAAGATATTTCTTAATCACCCATGAAGATAACGATCGTAAAATGTGTTCTACTTGTAAGTACAAGTAATAAACTTTAAAGTTTCACTTTAAGATTCTGCCAGGGAAATCTGATTTACAATATTAATGGACTGTTATGGCACTCTCCCGAATCCATCTGTCAATGTAATTGAAACCCTTCTACAGTATCTAATAGTGTATCTGTGCAATACCGAACAAATTCAATCTTGTGGCAATGTGTTTGTCTGTTAGTGGAACACCACAAACGTCTTTGAAGTGCGGTGCGTCTCTAAATGATTGCATTATTGCCGCACCGCACCGTGTGTAGTCCCCCTTAATCGCCGGACCGAGGTGCGAATTAATTACACAGATTGCTGTTTCAATTCGATACATTATTCCTTTAATTGATTATTTGTTGGATCTCTTCATTAAAATCTCAGCATTAATGGAATCCGTCCGACGATAAATGTTTACGATGCTTCATAAATCTGCAATTATAAAATTGACAATGAAATTGATTGTTCATTGTTATAACTTGCGGTACAGCTCGTAACAAAGATACAATTTGTTTGTTTTATTAACGCTAAAATATTCAGAAAATGCAATCATAGAATGTTTTAAGCGCGATGCTAACGATGTGTCATCCTAAAAGTTAGATACTGTACTTAAGAGTACATCCCATTTTAGAATTGACAGGATAACCAGTTGGTAAATTCCAAAAAGGATATCTTCCGTACTTGGGTATGAAAGTCGAGATCCTATTTTAATTTGTCTTATGTTGTTGGGTAAATTCATAATAAATATAATTTGAACCACAGCAAACCAACACAATCGAAGCTAACGAGCCCTAAATCTCAAAGCCGACGCCTTTCACAAATACATTTAATATAATCCAGAAATCGTGAATTAAACACTCAAATAAGTCCGAGTACTTATTAATTTTGCGCGCTAATGTATGGGAGCTCGCAAGCTCCTGCTAGTGGGGTAATCGTCGGGGCGGGCAGAACGGCAGTTGTACTCGGGCGCCTCGCCAACCGCCCGTCTCGCGGCGCGCTACCCTAAGGACCCCAGGCTATGATAATTATTCCACCAGGACTAGCGCAATCGGCAAATCGGATGGCATGTGCTATGTGACACATTAAAATGAATTATTGCCCTGCCAGTTCATTCAATGTTGTGTGTGTTTGTGATAATAACAATCGTTGACACTTAAAGAGTGTCATGCGGTGAAGCTCTTTTGGTGCACCTCGGATATGGTGGACCCGCTGAAAATATTTTGGGTGTTGACTAATAGCACTTACTTAGGTATGGTATTCTTGACTTTTAATATTAAGATCTAGATCCTGATCTACATACACAAAATCTTATAATACAATACATTATAACTTAAACATGCGTTGTAAACTGCCTCGGATTTTATTTAATGCTTCCCACATGAGTTAGAAAGTTTTAATTGAAACACTTGACTACAGTTCTCAATGAATTCCGAGTAAATGTTTTGCTTGTTAACAAGACACTGAAAGTGCTATTATTGAAACTAGAGCAAACTACTTGCTACTACAAAATACAGATTTTTCAAGTTGTACCATTTTCTTTTAGTACTGTTACTTTAATCACTTCAGCACATAGAAACACTTTTAGAGTGGCTTGCCAAACAACGTTCAGCGCGGTTATTTAGTTGGGTGACCGATTTAATTGCACAAATGGATGCTTCTATCATTTCAGTCATCATGACGAAGGCTTCCAGGCTTTGAATTATATTATCGTACAATAGATACCTATTACCTACCTGTAATTAACTTTACATGTACCTAATAAGTAATTCAGAGTTTTCTTTTTGTATTCACATTGTTTCAACTGTAAATGATCGAGGCGGTAAATCCGCTTGTGCTTATTTTAGAACTCAATTCTCATAAAACTCAAAAAACCTAAAACATAAAACTCAAAAAACCTAAACTAGGTTTTCACGTTGCTTGCCTAGTGTGAAGACCGCTGGAAGGATGTATTATTTAAGCGTAATCAGCATAAGCTTTATATTATACCTACTTTTAGCTTTGTTTCTTATACTGTCTGTTTTTGCTGCAAAATAAATATTTTTTCATTTTTCATTTTCTTCGGGCTTGATAAAATACTCGAATTTACCTCTTTATTGTTATTTTAATGTGATGCCAAATGTCTTTATTGCAATATTATTATCAAATAAAACCCGAAGTACGGCTTAGGTTAATCTAATTTACTATGCTATATTAAACTATATGTTGGAGGTCGGCTTTACGACTGATTTTATGTTCCGTTCCACATTCAATATGTACGGCATCTCACTCTGAATACTAAAAGTATCGAGTGAGACTGAATATCGAGCATTTTATAATAATGATTGTTACATTACGCATGTAGGTCATATTTGCGATTTTCATTCAGACATTTTCATCCATTCATTTTACCACGTTGCTTTGCTCCATCAAAATTTTACCTCAAAATAGTCTTCCCGCTGTAAAAAAATATGGTTTTATAAAATAATGAAAAATACATTTTCCTTTATCCGCATTAAAATTATGCAGTGGATAATTCACTTTAATAACCTTAAAAGAAATGGATCGGCAAGTATTTCGTTGATTTGTTAAAGACCCGTGAAACTGCAATATTTATATTTTCGAGGTATTCTTTGACTATGTATCGTGTATTTCAAAAGATACAATATGAATAACGTGTTTGGCATGCAATGAGAAATTATTGGTCGTAAATTTGTAACGTTTACTTCATTTTAAAACGTCATATTGCAATTTTAATTGTTTATTACGAATGCTTTTATAAAATAAACAAAGTATGTATAATAATAATATACATATGAATATTAAAAGACTTAACTACTTACTATTACAGAATATTTACAAAATACACAAAAACCAATTGAAAAACTTATCTGAAGATCGTCGCAAACAGTCTTTATGAAGCTCAAATGATCCAGATCATAAAAATAAATGCGAAAGTTTGAGTTTGTTTGTATGTTTGTGGCTCAATCACTCAATCACACCCAATCTTCTAAACGATAAAACGGATTAAGATGAAATTTGCTGTATGTACATAGACTACTTTAAAACACGGAAAACATCTCCAAAATGATTTAAAAAAACTCATAAGGGATGATTTTGGTATAGATGGCGCTGGTGTGAGAAAAATCTGACATCAGTCGTTATGGAAAAGTTAGTTTTTCTATGCGATTATTGAATATTTTGTCAGGAAAAAGTTTGTTGCGGGTCTCCTAGTATTCTAATATACTAACGACGCACTTTACAAATATCGGCGGAACTCTAGAATAAAAGAATGATCATTTTTTTTATTTCATAACTATTAGCGTTTCCAATTATGTATTACCTTGCAGAACTCCAGCGTTATGGTACTTATAGCTTTCAAGTAAAAAGGCAATGATTACCGACAGCACTAGGAACTAAGAGTAAAATATTACCCAAGCGAAAACAAGACGGACCAGCTAGACACTTATTTAAGTTTTTCCTACTTCCTACTAATATTATAAATCCGAAAGTTTGTGAGTGAGTGTGTGTGTGTGTGTGTGTGTGTGTGTGTGTGTGTGTTTGTTTGTTACTCTTCCACGCAAAAACTACTAAACGGATTAAAATGAAACTTTACAATAATATAGCTTATACATCAGAATAACACAAAGGCCACTATTAATTCAGGTACCACTCGTGCGAAGCCGGAGCGAGCAGCTAGTCTCTTTATAATTATCCTATAAATCCGTACATACAATTGTCCAACTAGATCGCAAAGGCGTTCTCAAAAAGCATTCTGTCAATAAACTCGCTCTGAGCATGATTGTATCCGTCCATGTTGCCAGCTTTATTACACGGTTTATTAACGCCAAACTTTTTCATCTTCTGCTTTAGGCACAATCTAATAAGGAAAAAATGTTCAAGATTTATTTCAAAAATTATTAGAATATGGTTGCGCTCGGCTCTCCATTATTTCGCGTAAAATACCCTTAATAATTTAAATGATCTCGCCTAAAAGTATGTAGGCTGAGCCAAGCAACTTTTAAAGTGTAAATGTGGCTCGGATTTGCAACTGAAGCGTTGCCATGACAAGGGTTTCAGAGGACATTAATTAGTTTATTAATTTCAAAGTTGCTGTTTGTCGTCGTCAAAATCATAACTTCAAAAGCATATGAAGTTCTAATAACGTTTTAATCTTTGTTGATGTTAGGTATATTGGAAATTGTAATTATATTATATTGGGAATATTGCTAGTTGTACACACAAAACATTGAATAAACATAAACTAGAAAATTTATTAATTGTTTCCTTTAAAGGAAACCTTCCTGTTAGAGACAACTTTATCGAAACTTTCGAATATGTTAATAGCTTCACGTTCAACATACTAGCTTCTAAACTTCCGAGATGCAAACTTTAATATACGAGTAGGTATATGTAGCTCAATCTAACAGGTACCTAAACAACAATGTATTAGTACACCGACATGTCGAGACGTGGAGCTTTTGTTATGGCACAAAACAAAATTAATTAAATCTTTTGAAAACTTTCCCAAGTGCTCCTTCTACTCGCACAGATTAAAATAAAATTACGGGGTAAGTCGTGGGTAAGCTAAGTAGAATTGAGACAGGTAAGAATTCAAACATTTTTTGTAGGCTGTTTCATTTTGTTACTTACCACCGAATAATTTAATACTAGGTCAGCCAATTCAGCAAACTATACGAGGTTATCTATTTCAAAATTAAATTTTCTCTGAACATTTCTCAAACCGGAACCAATTATTTACTAAACTTTTCCGCAAGCAGTTTTACTCTTTCTATGCTATTCTAGTCACGAAGTGTACAGTTTGCAAGTACGGGACAAAAATAGATAACTATAACTGCGCAGCCGCATCAAGAGAAGATTCAATTTTAGCAAGTGGGTACAGCAGATTTATTTCATTGTGTAAAAAATTGCTGCATTGCTAAAGTGCACCTGAGTCCAGACTAGAGGCGACGCGGTGAGGCTGCATCGGCTTCGAATGAGACAATAACTCAATCCGTGGGACCCGGTGTCTGAGCCGGGTGGCGGCGAGTTTATACGCAAATGTAATCTACGCACTCCAACACAATCGACCAATCTATAACTGGCCAGCGAACCCACTTTTATACTAATGCGTTCCATTCAAAACCGACCGCGTTTGTACTCTTCACTAACGAGGGTGTTTTATTTATAAAGTACCTACGAGTACCTAGCTCGGCTTAAACGTTTCAATGTCGCTCAAGCCAACGCAGCGGTGCCCGAACTGTTTTTGTTTTCATCCATTGCGTCCCTTCATTGTATGTTTTATCCAATTTCGTGATATTTTTTCAAATTAAAGCCGAATATGATCCTGCAAAATACTTCTACCTGTACTACACATATACAAACCCTAAATATACAAATAACATTTATAAAAAAAAAAAAAAAAAAAAAAGTTTATTTCAGTAGCCAAATTTTACAGATACATAAACAATGTTGGAACCTTCTTTTAAGTACAGAGTACTTGTGCCAGAAAGTTCCGCTCTTCCATAGCCATATTAATGGTTACAAAGTCGAACTATTACAATTATTAATATTATTATTTCTTTTGTGATTTTTTTTATATTTAAACATTTACAAATCTCTCATGTCATTACTGTCACAAAAAACGTTGACAAACAGAGTGCTTACCATTACTTTCTCTATGACATGATGTCATCGTACAAAATAAGACTAGGTATTATTTCCCATTTTGTTCTTAAGGTCAAATAAGGCGCTTTGTCTTGATTGTTCTGTTAAACAAATATTTAAAGTAATCTAAACTATTTAAGTATCAAACTGGCTACATAGAAATGTATAAATGTACACTAATTTTTCTGCCATTATCTCCCCAAACTCGGCTTATTCTTTAAGGCGGCTGTTTCAAATATGACAGCTCGCATTTTTTGTACTTTTCCGTATTCTGTGGCCGCACACTACGAATAGTGCAAACGCACACATTGAAGCTACTTCACACTTCATTTACCAAGACTAAATAACTAGTCTTGATACTTGAAAATATTTGGTGCATAAGGTATGTCATATTTGTATAGGTAGGTATGTACTTAATAATTTTATAGGTTGCACTTGACAAAAAGAAAATAAATATAGAAAAAATTAATATATATTATAAGACAGGTTACAAATCGTAAAGTGCTACTACACAGTTACTAATATTTGACTGTGCAAAAAATATTTGTTAGGTACCTATACCTACTAATAAAATACATTATGACAAAACGGTAAGTATCGTTTTTTTATAAGCTCTTATTTAACTTGCAGTTTATGTACATATTTATGTATCTATGTTTGATAAGGTGTAATCTTGCAACTTAATTTTAAGCAGTTATCCCCAATCGATTGAGCTGAAATTTTGCATACATAATATGGTGACAGCGAGCTGATCTGATGATGGAGTCAGGAGCTGTTCAACGGAACTCTTCACTAAATAGTCGAATTGAGGCAAAACTTTGCATACCTATCAATCTCAATGACAATGTAAAATTATGGTACTAGCGAGCTGGTCTGATGATGGAGGTCGGATGTAGCCATCGGAACTCCTCAACTACACAACATAACCACATCGCGTTTGGGCTCGTTATTTTTATCTTGACGAGAACTAGAGCACTAGAATTTACAAAAGCTTGATTTAAAAAATATATTTTTAATAAAAAAACTTATTGTCATCTAAAATCGATGACGGCACCGTCAACGTTTCGAGTACCACTCACAGAAAGTTTTGAAAGTGAAATACTGATAAAATATGTAGGTATGCTTTTGAATATTGTGTGCGAGCTATGATCCCGAAGATCCATAGACAGCGCGTAGCGAGGGTCAACAAGTTCTGGAATTAAACAGTTATTGTAAAACTTTACTAAATAATCTTCCATAATATTTTCTTTCCAGAAAAAGAGATGACCAGCTGCTCTTTTTACAAATTCATATTTTCCATTGTATTTATACTAAATGACATCACAAACCCGCAATACTTTTTAAGACCTATCCAAAGACATGGAGAGAGTATGCGAGAAAAAAAAAACATCTGAAAATATATATTTATTTCTACCACATTGTCGGCGTGACTAGTATATTCATGCCAAATTACAGCTTTCTAGTATTAAGAGTATCTGAGCTAAGCTGCGGACGAATGGACGGAAATGGCAAAACTATAAGGGTTTTTTGTAAACTACGAAACACTAAAGAGCACTTTCAGTATTTCGAATTAAACAATTTTTCAGGACACTTTATTATTTTTTTAATATTTAATTATTTGCATCATGTACAACTTAAGTATATGCCATCAAAAACAACTTGTAAAAATTAAAATAAAAAGCCAATTCTCGCAACGCAACTCAGTTCTTCTATCGTAAAAAGTTGTGAGATTTCAATGTCTGTCTGTCTGTCCAAAAAATGACCTGAACTGTTTCGAGAAAAGGATGGTACGACTGTGCCGCTTTTTTGCTTAACTTGGCGGGGGCACTACCGTGCCCCCAGATAAACCTTGCCTTGATAATAACAAATACCGACCTTTTTAGAAGGTTCAACATTTTTGGTTCAATGCGTATCGTATCATTCGTCAGTCATTCATCAGTCGTCAAAATTGATTAATGCTAGATTTGTTGCACACCAGCACTCGGAGTCTTTTTATAGTTTTGGGGATGTTTTTAAATTAAAAATAGCATATTTATAAGCTAGGGGTATATTTACATCGACAGCAAATTTCAATTTCATCCGTTTAGTCGTTTAAGTCTGATTGAGGTACAAACATCCAAACATACCTAACATCCGCACAAACAAATCAGATTTATAATATTAAATGTAGATAGATAATAAATATAAATTATATTCGTAATCGAAAATTCAGGTAATTTTTCGCATTTTGTTCAGATAAAGTATCAATTTTTTCCATCCATGTATAAAAAAACACGCTTGGTAATATAGGGGAGGCCGGGTTAAAACCGTACTAAGGGTCATGGTACCTTTTTAGAACTTTCATTTCAAAACAGAAATGTATCAAATCATTATTTATATTTATTTAGTAGGACTAATTAGGGACACAAACAGGTTCACATTTTTCTGAAATTTAATATTTTTATTAAAATAACAATCAAATACGAAACATCTGCTTATTTCGATTTTGCTCCAACGCGACGTATGCAAAAAGGTAAAACCGTAAACTATTATCATACTGTTTCGAAACGTAACTCGATGTAACGCATCTTCTACAAAAAAAACATCCAACTCTTTCATAGTCTGTACAGTGTACATGAGCCCAGCCCTTACAACTCATGCATTGTACCTAACCTTCATCTGTGTGGCTTGCACCAAATTCGTCAAGGCAATATATTATACAAATGTTATCATTAGTTTTGCATGTCCACTATTTTACCCCAGTATCCGGTTATGTCAGACTTCCCCTAAATTCGAAGAAAAATGTGACGTGGACGTGCTTCCCCGAGCGCGTCTGAGCGCTGACTGACGTGCCGACTTGAGGTGAATGTGAGTTTTGTATGGAAAAAATGTATGGATAAGTTTTATTGCATTTTATATTGTTCATAAATGAAAAAGTAAATTATTTGAAAACAAGATAATGCCACGCGGTATAGAGAAATATAAAATCTACAATTTCGTATTATTTTCAAATAAAAATATGCTGTGGGTCTAAAGATATTGGTACCTAACCAGACCCCATTTTTCGACATTTTCAGCGGTTCTTGCGACGGTAAAAACGTAATTTTTTTGAAAATGTTGTATAGAACTGGCCAGTTTTTATTATCTACTATTAAAGATGAATATATTATCAGTAATTTTGTATCATTATATCCTCACAATTGTGATTCCTGGTTTTTAAATCGGTACCTGAAAATCATTGAAATACGTGTGTGGGTGTGAGCCGGGCCTTAATACATCCAAAATGATTCCTCGTGCTGCGTATTACAAATACTTTAAAAATAAAATATTTCATAAAATACCTGAGTGGTGGAGCTACTATCAAACTGAGCTGTGTGTGACTCCAGTCGATTATATGTACGTCTTGGACGTGAATATGCAAAACTTTTCGTCCCAAGCTGCCCCTTTTCAAGTTTTAAACGTTTCTGGTCGCTGGAATTGTTAAAATGATTACCACCGTTCCGTTCTTGGCCATTATGCAGGTGATTCACATACGTTTTAAATTAGTTTCGTTCAACTTACCCTCAGAATAGATACGTTACCAGGAGCACCATAAAGAGTGTGAGAATATTGCCAATAACCCGATATTGCGTTCAGTTACATACCACACTTATCATCACGGACAATGTTACCCCACGAATATATCAAGCACATATATATTGAATAGATTTCATCTATTTCCCCTCTTTTACCGATGCTTTTATTATGTTTGCATCGAATAGTTTTTTATCTAGCTCTAGGCAATTCTCGTTGATATTTTACTCACACTCGGTTTAGTTACTAAACAATCTGATAAATAAAAATAATCCTTTCCCATCTATTTTTATTGACTAAGACTATTAAAGTACCACCGATAAAAGTGAGTTGCGCTCTCGGTAATCCTATTATCGTTGCCGTAAATTATAACAATAGGCACCCTCGCAATTAATTCGTATAAATGCGCTAATAACTGCAATATAGTGAATCATCATTATGAAAACGTGTCAAGAGGCCGTCGGAAGCACGCGCCCTATACTCGGAGACTTTTTTTGCTGCCATCCGCTCACACAGTAGGCGGGCTTGTCTGCTACCTACCTTTTATTTAATTTATCCACTGGAAAATCGTTTACCTTCATTGGCCCTTACTCGTACCGTGTGTTCTGATTTCTCTCACATCGGTATAATTGGATTTAGCAGCCTCCATGAAGTTACAGGGCTGCAGTGTTGAACTTACCCGCACGGAAATGAATTGTTTCGGCTTGGTAAACTCCCCTCTGCAAATTAATTCGGTTTAAACAGATTAAAACATATATTAATCTAGAAATGGGTCCAGGTATCGGTCGCCATCAATACGTCTCTCTCAGGTGCGTCCGTAGATCTTGAATTATGTATTTATCGAAAGGGCCACTACGGTCCTTTCGCATGTCAACAATAAATTGAAGACACCGACATCCATAACTGTTTGGGTGAAGGCATCAATTCACACCGCCAAAAATTTCGCCCGCGGGACTAGTTAAGGCAGTCGACGGCCTGAAACAGTCACACTTTTTTATCGGGTTTCGGCAAATGTTATAACAATGGTACGAATACGATTTTTCATTTTCAATATCTTTATCACATGCTGCAAAAGGCGATCTTGAGATAAAACAAATTAGCTTTTGTTCTTATCCTTCGTTCCTCATCTGAATATTATTTGATTGCGTCTCGCCTCTGAGGTACATTCAAGGAAATTGTTTTTCTTCCAACAAAGAAATTTCGAATCTTTTCTTCCGCACAATTATTGCGACGTTTTTAAATATTTCGATATCCTCCTTCTTTCAGTCATATATAATATATTCCTTTTCTTATACCCTATTTATTTAAAGTTATATTGTGCCGAATCGAATATTAAAGTCGGAACAGTTTGACTTTATCGTATTTTCGTTCCACATCTGAATATTATTTGATTGCGTCTCGCCTCTGAGGCACATTCAAGGAAATTGTTTTTTCTTCAAACAAAGAAATGTCAAATCATAGCTTCTGTACAATGATTTCGGCGTTTTTTAAATATTTTTATATCCCGCTCGCTTTGCCCGCATAAATTCCTTATACACGTACATACGCTATTTATTTTAAGTTATATTGTGTGGAATCGAATATTAAAGTCGCAACAGTTTGGTTTTATCGTATTTTTCTGTGTTGCGGAAAATGTGAGAATACGAACCTTCATAAAATGTGTCTTGTTTTTCTACCTTTGTATTGGCAAATCTAGATAGAAACCCACGTCACGTCGATGTTGGGGACTTTGTGATATGTTACCGTATTACAGCACGTCGAGAAATGACCGCGATCATACATCCGACCTTCTCCTGAGGGAAATCAGTATGCGATTTCTAATATTCTCTATTATCTCTCCATATCCATTAAACAAAGTAATGTATAAGCATAAAACGTAATACTTTCTTTGTTTATTTATAGTATAATCGGCTTTCCTTGTGTTTGGATGCCGGTGTATCTTGTTGTGAAGATAAGTCAGCTGCTGCTGCTAATAAATTGGATCCACAAAGTTTTGCTTGATTATAATAGTGTTTAAAGCCTGACAAACTGTCTGGACACACCCCGTCAATCAATCCAATTAGGGAATTTTACACTGAGCTATTAAAACTTTGCTAGCCCGTTTTGGAAGTTGTTAAACGTCCGAGGGGACCGATAAATAGCTTCCTAAAGTTACATAATGTCGAAATATAAACATTTACCTGATTGAAATTCAAATTACCACAATCACACTTATATTGTAGACTGGCCTCACAGCTCAGTTGGTAGTAGCTCTGCCTTCTGCGCTGTAGGTTGTGGGTTCGATCCCCACTCGGGATAAACATTTGTGTGATGAACGTAGATGTTTGTTCTGTGGATGGGTGTTATGTATAATAAGTATGTATTTAAAACAAAAAAACGTTGTTAAGTATTCTATCAGTTATCTTGGTTCCCATAGTACAAGCTTTGCTTAGTTTGGGGCTAGATGGCACTGTGTGAAATGTCCACCAATATGTATTTATTTATTTATTTATTTATTTATTGTAAATGCGAAACTTTAGATGTTTGTTTGTTACTAAATCACATCGTAACCATTTCGATGAAATTTGGTTAATATAGATAGATAGATATATATATATTATATGACCTGGATTAATATATACCTATGATACTTTTTATCCGGGTGTGTAATACGCTAGTATAACCACGTGTGGATTTTAGTTCGAAATAAAGCTAAATAAATAGGAATTACAAATTCTACTCGTAAAACCATAATATACACAATAAATCAAGCAGTTTTTATATTTACTTAAATATTTACAATCAAATATGACAAAAATGATGAAAATCACTGACGAGGTGCCTTTTAGCATCGAAAATTGGCGTTATTATTCTCGATTCTGTTTTTGATGAATCCATCACTTCCTAATGAACCCGCAAATAGCAGCTTCGGTGACAACTTTCACACAGCGTTCTGTAGCTTAAAGCCCTATAAGTCGACGAATGCTCTTTTTCGAAACGAAAAAAGAAATACTTCTGAACAAGCCACATCTCCTATTTTTATAAATATATTACTTCAGGTTCTATCTTAGATTTCTATTAAGCTGAAAACATAAAGCAGAAACTTTTCACGATAAAGATATTATTTCAAAATGATACGTTTTAGAATTTATGATCGAAATACTTTGATACCTACTATTAAGATCAACTTTTGATTTATTGTTAAAGATAGGTATATGTATATCTAGATTTCTACTAGAATAGGTTTTTGATAAGTAATTATACATAATTTATATCATTAATTTATTCGAAAAGCAAAGGCGGACCACGCGCCGCCCATGGTGCCCCGTGTGTTTGTCGTCATTGCAGCGGTCGGTAGGATTATTTATCGAAGTGATTAAAGATGGGTACATCTTTATTCACATATACTATACATTATAAAATAGGAGATGTGGCTTGTTCAGAAGTATTTCCTTTTTCGTTTCGAAAAAGAGCAATCGTCGACATACAGGGCCTTAAGTACAAGGGAAGACTTTTTACGAGGTAAAATTATTTTAGCTCCGGGTTCATAAAAAGGTTAAAATTACATTGTTATTGTGATTTTCAACAGAGGAGGCTCAGTACTTCAGTGTATTGTATCAATATAGACTTTAAAAATGTTCTGTAATATTTTCCGTCTTATATAATGAGCATAATAATATTAATAAATACCATCAAGGCATATACCTTTTCAACATGAACTCTTGTCAAAGAACTGCAAGTTTTTCGAATAGCTAGAAATGCAAAAAAATTCCCAGAATTATTTTAGCCAAACCGTCATAGAATTGGCGTGAATTGATTGTTTAATATCAGACAAGAAACGCATGGCTCGAAGGTTTTTAAATCTTAGCTTTACAGGGCCAATGGCTAATTCTACATTAGCCATTGGCTCTGTAAAGCTTCGAAGCCATCGTGGTGTTCAAACAAATATTGCAATGTCAATTAATTAGCGTGTAACTGACAGATGAGCCACTGAAGTGGCTTTCTTATTATATCACACCTCCTTTGAATCCTGTATTGATAACAGTTCTGTGTCCCGTCACAATCCAATCACATCAAGATTTTCACACACGTTCTTTTTATCTAAGTACTGTTTCAAGTTACGGCTTACAATGCCAGCTTTTCCACTCTGCATAGCGAGATGATCGATATAAATTGAGCTTGGTTCTTTAACTAAGCTGATATGCTCTCTTGTTTTTGTGAATCAATCATAGTAAGCGTTTTATCGCTCTTTGTCATTTTCATCATCATATTGATTTTATGACCGTAGTTTTGAATACGAGTGGTTATGTTGATTGGTGCGGGATTTATGCATTTTTTGGGCGCCTCCTACGAAATGATCGTATTTTCGTTTTCCTGTCTGAAGATTTGTGCAAACTTTTTGTTGTAACAATCCGGCTCAATCAACGTTTCCGATAACCTATTTTTTGGTTGGTACGTTAATGAATATGATGAGAGGGAGATGCTCAAACTAATTATTATTAAATGAAGATTTGTGTGCCTATTAAATGTTTTAGGGAGCATCTATCGCGCAGTATCCGTTGTTTAATATCGTAAAAGTTTTGAATTTATAGCCTTTCATGGGAGTAGTAATTTTTGTTTTTTTTTTCTGAATTTTATCGCTCTTGGACAGCTCTTTTAGAAATCATAATTGACTTAATTTTACATGCATAACACATTGCTATAGGAACATCTACTAGGCAATAACATAAAGTGTAATAAAAAAAACTCTACCTACTAATATGCAACCATTGTCCGGCTGTCTTGCGCTTTGTCAGATACTAACGAGCTTTGAGAATGTTGGAACACTGATTCAATATTTTATTTAATCTAGAGAAGATAACATATCGGATCAGCATCGATAGTGTATTATAATAGATAACGATATACAAAATTGCAGAGGTGCATAACTTTAATTCAAGTTACTTTTGAAATGGCATTAATGCATGCCATTTAACTTAATAAAGCTAAACGCTACGATGAATATTGAGTAAACGTTGATTCGTCGTATTCTACATTCTGTGTCAATATCATCAGACTTATAATTGAATTTAAGTCGAAAATGAAAAACTATTTGCATAGAAAGGATGCATCGAAAACATCGTTTGAATTCCGTTCAGCCATTATTCATTCTCGCTAAATTAATTTACATATTCGCACAAGCTCCAATTTTATAAACAAAAATACTGTTAAAAAAAAAATACTTACTATTCCATCGTTTGAAAAATAAAGTTGAAAATCAATATAAAAGTACATCGACGCTAACGATACTTTCTCAACAATCTCCGACTTTATGTTCAGTCAATAAAGTTCAGTGGGTAAATACATTTCGGTCGGATGAACTGAAACACAGGTATGAACACTAAAGCTACGAACACAAAAATAATACCGTACCTACTTGTACCTACAAAAGCCGTTCCGTTTGTTTACACTACGGTTCTATGGAATAATGTCCGACTGTATACTACCTGTTATTCCAGTTCAGCTAATAATCAAACAATCCATTTTCATGCTTTTATTGTCTGTAAGTATTTTCACTAACTGACGTGCCAGTCTATGCACGCAAAAGGTTTAACTTTTTATAGGGTAATTCGATTTTTATGTAACAATAACACCCAATAATCTTATATGAGTGAATCTGAACTCACACTAGGATTTCCAGTATCTTGGTATTAGAAACTACGAGTAATATGATACACACGTAGACTCGAAATAAATATTTGCATATCATGCAACATCTTGCGTCTCTGCTGTGTCAGCCACGTTGCTGATGATTCTCGAATTACTTTGTCTCTTTTCAAAAGTTAATACTGATTTTACTTGAAAGCTATTTTAAGAATTAATGTTCTGGGTTCTAAAGCAGGCTCTTACAATGTCTATTTTTTTTTTGTAGAAAATCTTGTAAAGCTTTTAAAAATATAGGAGTAGGATAAAATTCCTCTGAAGAAGTTTATTTAGCGTTCAAACTCAATCGCGAGTATTTAAGTAAATCCGAGTTAATATTCAGAAAGGCTTAAGAAGTTTTTCTACATTAATGATACACTAATGGAAATTAAAAAAACTCAACTGCCGGATTAATTTCATTTTTTTAAAAGCCGGTTCAAAATTTTTCATATTTTTAAAATACTTTCAATATCTTACAGAAAAACTTTATTGTCATAATATCATAATTATATTTGGACTTGTACAGATTTGTACAATAATACAGTATATCTGTTGTTAAAAAAAATGTATATTCACCGTTGGTTTTTCAATCATCCTTTAAAAGGGAACAATTCCCATTTATCTTTTAAAGTAGTTCGGGGCCTGATAAGACGATCGGAGGACGTTGGACTTTTACAGATTCTAGTGAAAGGCGCGAAGTCACGGTGTCTGACTCGAACATTTATCGTAAAGACGAATCGTAGCGTACGAGATATAATTTATAGTTTAAAAACTGTATGATTCTATGAATATGTATTGAATGATAGAGATATACTTTAGTTTTTGTAAAATAAAAAATAAATAGGATCAAGACTGTAATCCCCAAGTACAGTAGACATCATCTCAGATTTCCAGACGCTTAGATCCTTTGAAGATGTCTAGTGGAGGTAGTCAGAGGCACGTCCAAACATTATATTTTGCAAATGCCCACATATTGCAGTGTTAGTATTCCATACGTGATAGGTTGTAAGCCCATCCTGGTTTCCTCACGATGTTTTCTTTCACCGTTTTGAGCGCGTGTTTTTGATGCGCATATACATTTTTCGAACAGAAAAATCCATTGTTGCACGTCGCGATCCAAACCCACGACCTTCAGATTGAAAGTCGAGGTACCTCCCACTCGGCCAACATGGCTTTTTTAGTTTTTGTGTCATTCTATATATTACTTATAATTTGATTCAACCTTTTGATGTAAACATACTCGTATAATGAATATAAAAATATGAATTACGCTTACCACTGCAAAACATAGGCATGTTTGGACGTACGTCTAACTATCCCATTAAGACAACTTCAATCTAAGCGCCTGGAGATCTGAGAGGATGTCTACAGTGAATGCTTTGGATAGGTCAAAATTAGTTTTCATTGGTTGCTTATTCACACAGCCCCAGATGAATAAAAGCTTGTACTTAGAAAAACTGGTTTGCCAAAGAGTCATAGAAAGAAGTTTCTTAGGCCTCAAACTAAGAAATAAAATAAAAAATACAGAAATAAGAAGAAAAACCAAAGCAAAAGACGGTGTCCAGAAAGTATTATCACTAAAATGGAAATGGGCCGGGCACATCCAAAGATTACAAAATGAGAGGTGGTCTAAAACAATTATGAATTGGGACCCAATACATAAAAGACGAAGAAGAGGAAGGCCTGCTATGCGATGGGATGATGACATCGTGAAAGTAGCAGGCAAAACATGGAGCAGAGCCGCTAGAGATCGGGAAAAATGGAAAGAGCTGGAGGAGGCTTTTACCGCTGAAAGCGGTCCTTACACATAATTTTATATACTTATGCATAGATACATATTTAAGTTAATTTTATATTGTGTAAGGAAATAATTGCTTTTATTATTATTATTATTATTACTTAGAAACAAGATAACTGCGAGTATGATAAAGTAGAAGATTCGTCACATAGTTTTATTCGTACCTACTCGTGCTCGCTACATTATTATTATTCCATTTCGTGCAAGCAAATGACGAGCTTTGCTCACATTCAACCAACTTTTTATTTTTATATCTACGAGTGAAACGCCTCTCGTTAAAAGTCAGAATGATACCGTGCCGTTTCACTTTTATATAGAAAATGTTTGGTTTAAAATGTATTATAATCTATGCTTTCGTTCATATTTTGCTTTTAAATAAAAGATGGAAAGCCGGCTGACCTAACAATGCAAAATAAAAGTAGAATAGACTACAGATGAAACGTTTTTGTTGAATTGAATGAATAATCCATGTCAGCGGGAACTGTAGAAGTAATGCTAAGTCGGATGACCCTACAGATTACCATACATTAGTGATTCAACTGTCCTCGAGTATTCATGCAATGTGACAAATGTTCGGCGGAAACTCACCTAAAGAAACACCATATTCGCATAAAACTTTATCTGGTGCCCTAGGTGAACGATAAAGATCGATGCGATATTTTTATTATTATTTATATTCTCCTAGTCCGCCACGGCTTCGCACGGGTGTATTAATAAAACAAATTTTTGTACCTTAGATTACATTATTGCATTATACGTGAGAGGATCTATAATTTTTTGAAAATAAAATTATATAAATATTAATACCTAATACTCTTTGATAATGTAGCTTTGATAAGTACAAGAATATTTAAAACAAGTCCAGGAGTTTTTAAGTTTATCCGCTACAAACAAAAATACAAATTTTACCTCAATAAAATAGTAGTGTAAATAATTGAATATCATAGTTTGTTTTTCCTGCAAACACAATATTTAATCTGCTTTTTCCAGTGTTTGGTTCTTCTTAGAGTCACAGTTTTATACATTGTGAACGATGTTTTTTAAATATTAGCAACTGCGTAGATGAGAAGTTCCGACATTGCTAGCTCAACTGAGCGTGAACTTGCGTACTCGATGCGTCGCGCGTAACTTTTATAGCATATAGCGTCTCGCCGCATCGTTCATATCATCTACGTAGAACAGGTGATTATTCTTGGCTCTTGAGTGCGACCTTCTGTAGCCGGCGCCGACGCGAAGGCACGTCCCTCCACTCTGCACCTCTTGATAAAGAATTCCATTATCAAGCCCGCAGCTTGCGTTATGATGTCTTGATAAATTTGGATCACTCTCCTTTCTAGTGTTTTGTTACATGTTTGGAAAAAAGGAATACTTACCTATGAGGTTGTTTTATTTATGTACAACAATGACTCTGTAACAATGGCGGTTCATCGGTATCGGTTCAGTAGTTTTTACATAAAAGTCTTGGCATTCAAACTTACTAATATTAATATTTTGCTGTGAAAAAAATGTATGAAACTTTCCATTGTTTGGGTTCACATGTTTGAAACTTGATATATAAGCTATTTGCTTTGTTTAATGTTAATAACAACTCTTGAAAAAGTATTTTTGAGACACCCGCGGGATATTTAATATAGGTACTCGTATTACAAATTAGTCTCGCGCAACCCACTTTCATGACATGAGACTTTTTTTGACTGACTGAATTAATTCGTTAACAAGTTGAAAATGAACCCAAGTAGCTGTAACTATAATTTAAAATTACACAACTAGTGTTTGAGAGACAAAACACATACCTAATTGAAACCTATTCTAAAATGTGCAAATTAAGCCCTTTCAAATGATACCCCACTTGACCTAGTAGCCTCACTTAAAAACTTCACCAACAATTCTGCCTATTAATTGAGTTTTTGAAAAATAACCGTGCTATTTTAACAGTTCCTCTTATATTTTCTTTTATTTATTACATTATAGGTATCTCTATCGGCTATCATTCGATTATTTTCAGATTTATCGCTTTGCAAACTTCGGAGTAATATTATTTTGTAATTTTCATCGTAAGTAGAAAATTTAAAATTAAAAATCAAATCCAAACATTGATTACTTAGTTATAAAAAATAATTTATTTGTCTTTTTTCGCTCCTTCTGCTAAATATATGCCATTTATCGAACTATCGATTAAACTTTGGCCACTGGTTGTGTGCGCGCCTGCAAAGATTTCAGTCCACAGCAAGTAGACTCTCGTACCAAGGGCTCCGTAAAATTGTAATCGTCTCGTCCTAGAAACTTTAAATTTGAAGTGGTATTCCATTTGGTGTGTGAGTAATTCCCGATAATCAGTGCAGCGGGGGTGTAAGTCTGTTTGAAAATAACTTCGCGTGAACAAAATTGCGCGGGTTTTCACTAGTAAGATATACTGTTTTGATGAAACCTAAGATGGTATAGTCATGCATCATACTTCTGCGACACCAGAAGCTATTCTATATGCGGTTATGGGGACAACTAAGTTTGTTAACCAATTGCGAAAACTTATTATTAGCAGCGCCATGTTCGCGTAAAATTGATAATTCGTGTTCTATTAATTGTGAAACTTTTCGAAGTCTATGCGAGCTGTAACTAATGTATTATATATCTGTGGGGAATTTTATAACGTTATTCAAAATAATTAATTTAAGTTCAGCGTCTGTTGCAATCAGCTGTTGCCACTGACTTCGTCCGCGCGGTGTTGAAAAACATAATTGGCCATTTCCTTTTCCAGGGTTCAAATAAATGGATATTCAAATTTGGTTAGGCGCTATTTTGTAAAAAAAATTTGCATATATTTTCACCCTCTCTATATATCTTCAAATAATCTTAAGTGTCTAGAGAACTCACAGGATGTCTACTATTTTGTATACATTCGTGACTTATGAGTCCGCATCTCCTATAGATACGAACAACCATTACAAGTTCTTTACATCACCTTAAAATTGATTTTGTGAAGTATCCAAACCAAGTTTGCAGCAAATCGTACCACGCATTTAAAATATTCCGAAAGTACCCACCTTTTTATCGATTACTTTTATATCAATCGTAAAACGATTTTATTGAAGAATTTCAAGTTTTTCATGTTTCAAGTTTATAAGTTCGAGGAATACGATTTTTCTAAGCATGTAAAATGCGTGTGTAGTATGACTTATTATAGAGGAGTTTACAATAGTATGAATCCGTATTATATATTTAACTTGGAATTTGACACAAGGCAAATTCCGACTAGAAAACTTTTAGAAAACTCAAATTGATAGAATAAATGGAACTATTTTTCTTTAAATTACCTAGTTCTTATTCGGTTCTTATTTTTTAATTCTATATAAGTACAAAGAGCTGGGTCTCGAGTCTCAGCCTTTCTGTTTTGTTAGCTTACCCTCCTGTCAGATCCTTTGAAGTTATCAAAGAATGTTTTTATTAGACTGTCGAAACTTTACGGTCGCAAATAAAGTAAGCGGAAGCGGGTGCGTACGCGGTTATATCTGTTGGACACCTGTGGTATTTAGGTAGGTGATGTCAATGTAATATTTGGACGAACTTCTGACTAACGCATTTGAGTGTGAACGTACAAACTTACAAAAATTGGACCAAATTAGTGACGTTTGAAAAAAAAAACCATTTCAGGAGTATCTACTCTAAAACGAAGAATGTGAGAGAGTGAATGAAGTTAAAGAAGTATGTCAGGCTTATAGGAAGTGGAAAGCTGTGGTCTCTGCCTACCTCTCAGGGAAAAAGGCGTGATTTTATGTATGTACGTGCTATAAGTAATACTTGATCGCGTATATTATTCATTTGGGCATTCTATTTTTACGATTTATGCAGCGGTCGGGTGGAACTTTTTACTTGGTTGCGGGAAGCTGTGCGAGATATGTATTTTGTATTTTCAATGAAGTAGGCTTGCCCAATAGCAAAACTATCCTCTCAACTTTGTCGACCTATCCACAGTAAAGATACTTACACACACTATAGCTATAGCTGACTAAGCCGCGGGTTTCATTACGATGTTTATCTCCACCGGTTCATTATGACTCGAACCCGCCACCTTAGATCGTAGAGAGATATTACATTATAATAGCTTCTGCTCGCGATTTCCTTCGCGTGCTGAAATGTAGCTCTGTCTCTGACCCATGAACTATTTCTATGCAAAAAACCAAGAAACACTCTTTCACATTAAAAGTAAGTAATTACTAATTATAAGTAATTACCAACTGGAGCAATAAATGAATATGAATATGAATAATATGAAAAAAGTACGTATGGGCTAGTGGCGAACTCTGGTGAGACTTACAACTTTTGCATATACAAAGGATTTTCAAGTCCGCTACCGCGTGCGCACTCTACTATGGTTGAACACTGAAAATTATAAATATTTACAGAAGTCAAAATATTTACTTCCAAACATTGTTCTTTGATGGTGAAAGGGAACTTACTCAGTTCGGATTTTCTCATGTATACCTAACCTGCGTCAATACAGAAGCAACCTTTACATTGCGCAAGTAAAGAAAGGATTTTAAACTTTGTATTTTCGGTACAAAGTTTAGAAATCGTTTCGGAATTCTTAGTTATAGCTCGTTTATTCTATTAATCACTACATAGTATAAAGCAAAGTCGCTTTCCGCTTCCCGCGTCTGTATGTAATATGTATGTAATATGTATGTATGTTTGCTTATATCTTTAAAACTACACAACGGATTTTGATGCGGTTTTTTTTAATAGATAGAGTGATTCAGGAGGAAGGTTTATATGTATAATAACATGCTACACGTGCGAAGCCGGGGCGGGTCGCTAGTCTTAGTTAAATTAATAAAAATTGATTAGAAAAGTGGATATTGTTTAGTTTCTATAAATATCGTTTTGTTTCTTACGAATGGAATGCTAACTACTGCAAAATGTGATCATATGTTAAATCCAACGTTTGGACGTGCCTCTAACTACACCTTTCAGACATCTATAAAGATGTAAAAGCCTGGAGATCTGAGAGGAAGTCTACCGTATTCGTAGTCGTAATCCTAATTGACTTGTTTTAATACTATACTAGCATTTTGTAAATGGTGATTTTGCTGTCAATCAATTATTGAAATTTGGCAGGACGTCTGCCACGGGTCGGCTAGTATGTTCTATGATTTGATTCTGTCAGCATTTATCGTAACACCGATTACACGAATTAAACGATTAGCCGCCGAGCGCACAGTTTGCCAGTAACTCGTTACTTAGCTGTTTGATTGCCCTGAAAGGGGAATACTAATGCTGCGTCTGATTGATTAAATAGACACGTAGAGTTGCATCCTGCCAGTGTGCTAGTCCTAAGCATGATGATCAAAGCCATAGGCATTGCGGTTTCGGTTATCTACTTCCCCGTTTCGGCTTCACTTGTCGTGTCAGTTGCTTTTCAAGGTTCCGTACTTCAAAAGACTGAACACTTTTCGTTGATGATCTGTGATGATTTTCTCATGAAGGCTAGAGGTATCAAGTTGGAATGACATACTTAATTTACTACTTCGGTTCCTTGAAGCTGTAAAATAAAGCTTAATATTTCACAAAAAGTTGTCTTCCCAAACCCATAATGGTTTTTAGAGACCTATCCAACGACACCTTACACCATAGGGTATGCGAGAAAAAAAATAACAACCCTACTTCAGGTTTATGGTAGGTACGCTAAAAAAATGATTTTCTAGATTTTATTCTATGACTTTCTTAACATTACTAATATGTTTAAACATGCCAAATTACAACTTTCTAGCACTTAAACTCTCTCGGTGCTATTAATAAAAAATTACTTATCCAAAGATCATCTGAGGTTACACCAAGACTTGTTAATACCAGCATAATGTAAGCAACTCCATTTTTAATCCTTGTTTATTAATATTGAATTCGACTAGTCCAAACGTAAGCGTTGGACTAAATTTAATCCTGCGCTAGTCTACGTTTATTAATGAGACGGTCTGAGCTAAGCTGCGGACGGACGGACGCACGGACATGGCGAAACTATAAGGGTTTCTTGTAGACTATGAAACCCTAAAAATCAGTCTTAGTCAACGCAATCAAACATATAACCGTTTAACTCACGCAAGTAAATCACGGGCAAAAATCTTCGATACATAATTTCTGTGATGGACGAATCATCAACATTTTTACAGAACCCTCAGTGCGTAAACCAGACTCGCACTTGTCTAGTTTTTTTATTAGACGTTTTATTGTGATAGCTATAGTAGTCCTGAGCCAATGCCAAAGAGCCTGTAGCCAACAGCGAAAGGCTACAATACAATGCAGAGGACAAATCATAATAATGGAACATGCAAGTACATGATACCATTATTTTTACTCCATTGTTTTTCTTCGCGATATTTTACTTTACCGATGAATATAGAAAGGATTCTTTATTCATTGTATTTATTTTAACGAGTAATTATTAGCTACTTTCTTAAAGTCAGGAGCGTGGAGCTCGGATTATGCTTAGCTGGTATAAACTTTATACCAATTAAGGTTTTATACTTTTTAGTATATTGTACTTTATAGGGCTCTATACTGTAGAGAAAACCAAGTGACCCCTTTTACCCTGCGTTTGAGTAACCTTTGACGGCCTCACAGCTTAGTTGGTAGTAACTCTGCCTTCAGTGCTGTAAGTTGTGGGTTCGATCCCCACCCAGAGCAAATATTTGTGTGATGAACATAGATGTTTATTCGGTGTCTGGGTGGTAGTATTTATCATATGTATGTATTTACAAAAAAAAGTAAATACGAGTAAGTATTCTATCAGTTATCCAGTTCCCTTAGTACAAAGCTTTACAAGCTTTGCTTAGTTTGGGGCTAGATGGCGCTGTGTCAAAATGTCCACTAATGTTAAAGCTAATGTTAATTAAGCTTTTATATTTTTAGTAAACCTATACTATATTATACTTTATTACTTACATACACATACTTTATACTATAGGACTCTATACTGTAGAGAAAACCAAGTGACCCCTTTTACCCTGCGTTAGAGTAACCATGTGCAAAAGGATAACTAAGTATCTACATATCTTTTTACTTATAATGTAGAAACGCCTTGTTAGGAATTTTGTAGGAATGCTAAAACGTCAGCGTTTCCTAAGTTTACAGCATACTTCAGATGTTTGATTTCAACTTCGCATACCTTGAGAGATAAAGAAGAAGGTTTTAAAGAAGTTGAAAACAATTTGTTTTTGTACCTCCGTTTTATTTCAAAATATTATTATAATCATGTTTGACGGAAATTGAAAATTATTTGTGTAAAAATACTTTGAATCAAATATTATACAAAGGGTTTAATAAAACATAATAATCGTTGAATGGTTATTTAATTATGAATGGGGTTTTCGAGTTCGGTTTGTTCGCGCGTTGATAGTAAAGTTCGCTAACAAAATTGTAGCAAAGTTTGGGAGTCCTTGCCACCCGCGCGTTTGTCAAAAAGTCACCCTCGGGGTCGTTAGGACGCTCTTAACATGTCTGATTCGTTTTTGTAGTGCGAATTCACTTTGCCCCAGAAAAAATAAACCCTTCTGCTTCATAAGCATTAATTATGAGCATGCGATAATGCGTCGGAAATTGCTGAGTCATCGTGTACCCCAGCTCGGGTAAATGCGCCAATCTCCGACCCTTAACGATACCGGATATCCGGTTGACGTCTCCTTCTTGCTTGCACAATGATAATAATATATTGAGCCTACGCCCGTTCATTCTCGTCATACTAATCCACGAAAGTGATTCGATCGTTGGTGCGGAACAAAATCTATTAATAAACATTTTCGATAAGTTACTGCGATCAAGCATGAAAGTTTTAGCGGTAATTGAGTGAGTAGTTCAATTGAGAATGGCTTTAGCCTCCACTGTATTCCCCCTTCTTGGTAGTCAACAAGAATACAAAATGAGTCAAAGTTTTGAGTGCCAATATTTGCAATTTCAAAAACAAACTTCTGACAAATTTGCTTTAGTGCTGTTGATTTCATTCGCCGCAACTAGTGGAACAACTAAATTAATGTCTATCGGATAGCGGAGCTTAGAGTGGCTATGTATACAATGGCGTCCGGTTTACCTCCTCTCCTCAAGAATAAAGTAGTTTACCGGGGCCGAGCTTAAAAGCGTACGTATGTTTAATAAAGCCGCCGGACATTCTGGCAGCAGTGCCCTAATTTATCATTGTTAGGAGGGTACCTCAAAAGAAAGCAATTTCCATCTAGAATTCTTTTTCCCTCGATAAGGTTCCCCCGGAGATCTCGGATTAAAGCTCATTTGGTATCGTGCAATTAGGGCGCCGATAGAAAAGCCTTTTCAAAATCCAGTCGTGTAAGACAAAATCATTTATAGGTCGGTGCTGTATTTTATTATTAAAACACGCCAATATACAATATAGCCGTGTTGGCCGAGTGGGAGGTACCTCGACTTTCAATCTGAAGGTCGTGGGTTCGAATCCAGGCGTGCATCAATGGATTTTTCTATTCGAAAATTTATATGCGCATCAAAAACACGGTCTCAAAACGGTGAAGGAAAAGATCGTGAGGAAACCAGTTAGTATTCTTATAAGCGGCGATGGGCTTGCAACCTGTCACGTATGGAATGCTGACTACTGCAAAATGTGGGCATGTGCCAAACATAATATTTGAACGTGCCTCTGACTACCCCCCACTAGACATCTTTAAAGGATCTAAGCGTCTGGAGATCTGATAGGATGTCTATTACCGTACTTGGGTATTACAGTCGTGATCCTATTTATTATTATTTTTTTTAACACGCCAAACTTTGAACCTACGTATTACTTTTAGTTATTTTCGGATAACAAACATATAAAAACATATAATTAGAGAACTCTTGTTAATGTGTTAAAATAGTATGATTTCCCTTGTTGCAGCGTTAGCTAACTTGTTCGACTCGGTTGCTCTACTTTCGTGTTTTTATTATTTTTATTTCGAAAAACTCTCTGCATAGTTGAAGTTTTTGTTTTATTTATCAGCGCACTGTTTCTTGTTAAGTGTACAGGTATCATGCTATGGAAAGTTTTATCTCTAAAGATAATAATCAATGTCCAGACTGATTTACTGACAGACATATAGACAATGCACATTATAATCTGCGCTGGGCGTAGGCAACTGACAGCCTACTGATTAAGTATATATTATGCCGGGGTCCCACGGCCCGCATTTTCACGCGCCAGACCGCGCCAAGGCGGACGAACGCGCCGTGGGAACGATGCATCCGCGGTGGCCCGTGCTCGGAACGCTCTGTACGCGACGCGCCGGACGCACACAGGCGGAGCGTCATCCGGCGCGGCCCGTCGTTTTACGCGCCGTGGGATCCCGGCTTTATTGTTGCGTAAGAGCTTGCTAAAAAAAGTTGAATTCATAATTAGCATCCGAAGGAGTCCGGGATCAAGGACTTTTGTAGTACCAGAGCGGTTCAGAATCCCAGGCTGGATTTTTACAAGTGTCAATTAAAATAATCAAGTGGTTGATTGTCAAAATAATGCCATTTTCATGTACTCAATATACACTTGTTTGCGAGTACAGTTAAAAAATAATGTCTCATCATATTACGCATTTCAGTACTTTACGTATCCGCTAGAGACGCCATACTAGTTTTCATGCATACTTAACTACTGCTAAGATTGAGTGTAGTTTGGTTAAACTCATAGTAGACAAATATAGTTTTTCGTATATAATATGTAGTTGCAGTTAAAGTTAAAAGTGTTTGAGTACTCCATACCGTTCTGAGTCCTACATTTAGATGCTCGAGTCGAAGAGTGAACTTTTCAATTAATGTACCTATACTTGCAATATATTTTATAGTTGTATTGGACTCTTCTGAATCTTTTTGTAAACTCGCCAGCGAGGTTAGATAATAAAAATAAAAAACGGGCCAAGTGTGAGTCGGACTCGCGCCCGAAGGGTTCCGTACCATCTATAAAAACGGCAAAAAAATGACGTTTGTTGTATGGGAGCCCCCCTTAAATATTAATTTATTATGTTTTTAGTATTTGTTGTTATAGCAGCAACAGAAATACATAATCTGTGAAAATTTGAACTGTCTAGCTATCACGGTTCATGAGATACAGCCCTGTGACAGACAGACGGACAGCGAAGTCTTAGTAATAGGGTCCCGTTTTTACCCTTTGGGTACGGAACCCTAAAAAAGACGAAGAGGATTTGACAAAACATTATCGTCAAAGTGATTAAAGGCTAATTAGTATTCGTATGTTTACCCCTTTCAATTGTTTGGCAGAAAAAGGTCGTAAAAGGAGCAAATTTGAATCTACGTTGCCAGACTCAGGCTTATCTCAAAATTGGTATTTATTTTTTAAAGCGGCCGGTTACTTCTATGTCTATAAAATCCACCATCTTTACAAGTGTATATTTGTATTTGTTTAGAAGCTTTATTTTGTTATAAATAGATTTAAATTCAGATGCAAACCAACGGTTAATACATAAAAATCATTATTAAAACCCTGTTAGCCGAGTGGGATGTACCTAGACTTTCAATCTGAAGGTCGTGGGTTCGAATCCTGGCGTGCATCAATGGATTTTTCTATTCGAAATATTATATGCACATCAAAAACACGTGCTTACAACGGTGAAGGAAAACATCGTGAGGAAACCAGTTAGTGTTCTTATAAGCGGCGATGGGCTTGCAACCTGTCACGTATGGAATCTTACTACTGCAAAATGTGGGCATGTGCCAAATATAATGTTTGGACGTGCCTCTGACTACCCCCACTAGACATCTTCAAAGGATTAAAGCGTCTGAAGATCTGAGATGATGTCTACCGTACTTGGGGATTACAGTCGTGATCCTATAAAAAAAAGGACCTTATTAAATCGTCATAAAATCTGGTTTAATATTTTTTTCCGTGTTTTATACTTTGTACAATATGCAAAAGAAAAGAAAATTGATTGATAAGGAGAGTTGAAGCATATTCTGTCCCAGGCTGTATTGTCATCTAATATTTAGTAGTAAGCTTTTTTGGAGAGATTTCCTGTAATTCAATTTGCTGATAAACAGCTTTAGCATGTAATTTGTGACATTATTGTAGCGTAGACATTGACCTAGAAAGGTTATTTTAACTTAAGGGGCTGCCAGTCGACGATTGCTCTTTTTCGGAACGAAAAAAGTAATACTTCTGAACAAGCCACATCTCCTATTTTTATAAGTATATTACTTCAGGTTCCTACCTAGATTTCTATTAAGCTGAAAACATAATAGCAGAAACTTTTCACGATAAAAATATTATTTCAAAATGATACGTTTTAGAATTTATGATCGAAATATTTTATATACCTACTATTAAAATCAACTTGTGATTTATTGTTAAAGATAGGTAATATGTAGATCTAGATTTCTATTAGGATATATTTTTGATAAGTAATTATACATAATTTATATCATTAATTTATTCGAAAAGCTAAGGCGGACCACGCGCGGACGTGTGTTTGTCATCATTGCAGCGGTTGGTAGGATTATTTATCGAAGTGATTAAAGATGGGTAGATCTTTATTCACATATACTATACATTATAAAATAGGAGATGTGGCTTGTTCACAAGTATTTCTTTTTTCGTTTCGAACAAAAATAATCGTCGACTGGCAGCGCCTTAAGTGAGCCTAGTCCTGGGAATAGCGATTTTATCTTTGTTCCTTACCCATTTTATCGTAACATAACAAGCGGTTCATATTGAAAGCTTTTTTGTGTTGGCACCCAACAATACGGTTACATATCATCACGGAGTCCTGGTTTTTAGCACATTGTTTTTGACGGTATAAAGGCCATACCTATACTCCGTAATAATGTCATTGTGTCTGTCATATCCAATCGAGTAAGCCAAACAGTGAAAGTATTGACGTTAAAAATAAACTGATCTTGCAATTTATATTTCATCTCATAATATAATTATGAAAAACTGAATGTTTATCACATCGCAGCGGCTGAGCAAATTTCGATTAAAATAGGTGTACAGACGGATTGTTAACTGGATTTAAACAAAGAAAATCCGAGTGCCACACGAGCAAAGGCGCGATTGAAAGCTATTTCTGGTAATAATATTGTAACAACGCGTTTACATACAAAAAATATCCTATATTATTCCAGGACATAAGCTATACATATTCCAAGTTTCATTCAAATCTATTTGATCGTTCGGGCGAAACTCAAACATTCAAACATTCTCACAAACTTTCGGATTAATAATATTAGTGGGATTAGTTAGGTGGACTGATCTATGTACAATTGTACAATATATACGAGTAGGGTCTGGACATTCATTTGTATAGCTTACATTCCGAAAAGACGAGAAATGATCTAGGACGAATCTCTATAACGTCACAAGCGCACGAAGTTTTGCTATAAAACTTATGATTACCCCGGTCGGAGTATAATATGCCTGATGGCATGCCGTCAGTAAAAAACTGGCCAAGTGCGAGTCAGGCTCACGAAGGGTTCCGTACTATTGTCTATAAAAATGGCAAAAGAATCGTGTTTTTTGTATGGGAGCCCCACTTAAAAATTTAATTTATTATGTTTTTAGTATTTGTTGTTATAGCGGCAACAGAATAACATAATCTGTGAAAATTTCAACTGTCTAGCTAACACGGTTTATGAGATACAGCCTTGTGACAGACGGACAGCAAAGTCTTAGTAAGAGGGTCTCGTTTTTACTCTTTGGGTACGGAACCCTAAAAAACCAAATTAAGTTAATAGAGTTAATTTACTGTTTAAAAACGCCTGGTAAGTTTCTGAATACCTCTGCAGTTTCTTTGTGGCAACGTAATCCTTTCTGTCGGCTGCCAAGCAGTAACGTACCTAATTGTAATGCCGGGGTCCCACGGCCCGCGTTTTCACGCGCCAGACCGCGCCAAGGCGGACGAACGCGCCGTGGGAACGATGCATCCGTGGTGGCCCGTGCTCGGAACGCTCTGTACGCGACGCGCCGGACGCACTCAGGCGGAGCGTCATCCGGCGCGGCCCGTCGTTTTACGCGCCGTGGGACCCCGGCTTAACTCTGTTCCCAATTGAAAAACAGCTTTCTCGACGTTTATTATTTATACAAGCTTTTATTACCCTTCGGCTGTATGTTTCCAAGTCATTATTCGGTTGCAAAGTTAATTAAAAGTAAATGTTGTAGAAGTATTCAAAACCTTACTATTATAAATGCGAAAGTAGGTTTATTGGTTTGTCTAAAAATACTCCAGCCTATTTAGCAAACAAATGACCTTACCTTTGTTTATCTGAAAAAAGTTGGCTTTCCATTGTATTTTTAGCACAAAGACTTTGTTGTTTTAATTTTATTAGTTTTCGAAACGATAGTGATCCACGCCCTACACACGCGCCATTTAGCTCTAATTTACGCAAAGCTTGTACTATGAAATTGGTACACCAAAGAGTAGGTAAATTAATTATATGTATATGTATTTATTTACATTATACTAGCAGACCCGAGACAGACGTTGTTCTGTCCAAATATCAATAACCGCATAGAGTAACGCACGTTGCTATTACGACTGATGTCAGATTTTTTACACACCAGCGCCATCTATAGATGACGCAAAATATTGGTATACCAATAAAGAAGCTAGCTCAAAATGTATTAAAAGTGGCATGAGATATTATCGTGATTTGTATAAATTCAAACCAGGATAACGCTCCGTTCGCTGTAGAAGCCATACTTTACTTTGGAATTCAAGGAGCGAAACCATTATGAACCTGTCATATTTCCTGCTCTGACCCAATTCTTTTATTTGCAGTGACAAAGTTCATCCGCATTGGCATCGCCGACAAGAATGACAACCCGCCGTACTTCGACAAGGAGCTGTACGAGGCGGAAGTCGACGAGAATGAAGATATACAGCACACAGTCCTCACTGTCACCGCCAAAGACCACGACGAATGTGAGTACTTTAGTGTATTTAGATTTCGAAGTTTTGATATGTGTACTTGACGTCTCCGAGATAGTTTGCCGTGTGTATTCTGTTCCCCTGCGGCTGGTTACGAAACGGTTTCGTAACCAGTTACGGTAGAAGCAAAATTTATTATCAACTAGCTGTACCCCGCGGTTTCACTCGCGTATAACTTGAAGAAATAAGAACTTTTTAGCGTATTGCCTATAGCAGACCAGCGACAGAAAAAAAAATAATCCTGTCAAAATTTTAATATGTATAACTTTGGTGTTTCTTTACCGATTTCTATGATTATTTTTTATGGAATAGTTAATAATGTACACTTTTTTAATTAGGGATGACTAAGAGTGTTATAAAGTAAGAGTAGACAACTATAATCAGAAAGCTTCGAACTGCTAAGCTATCGGGAGTTACACGTGTTATTGTGAGTCAACCATAAAAGATAAACATATGCTGTCGTGGAATATTTTTTATATAATTTTAAGGAGAACATTTCTGTCATACATGATTTCTGTGTAGCTTTAACCATGAAGGTTGCACACGCGATGGAAGCTTAAGAAATGCAGTAACTACTCCCGTTTTCCCAACATTTCCCTTCACTGCTCTGCTCCTATTGATTGTAGCGTGATGAAAAGTATACTATAACCAGCTCAGGAGTATGAAAAATAATTGTACCAAGTTTCATTAAAATCCGTCCAGTAGTTTTTGTTTCTATAACGTTTATACAGACAGACAGACAGACAGACAGACAGACAGACAGACAGACAGACAGACAGACAGACAAAAATTTTACTGATTGCATTTTTGGCATCAGTATCGATCCCTAATCATCCCCTGATAGTTATTTTGGAAATATATTTCATGTACAGAATTGACCTCTCTACAGATTTATTATAAGTATAGATTGCAAAAGTTGCACACTGAAAAATGACAGCACTCTGCAGGTGGAAAAATACGATAAGCGCTACTTATAAACGCCGTACTCTTTGCTTCGAAAACATGTTACAGACAATCGACGAATTTTGTGTAATTTAAAGTTTAAATAATAATATTCTCAGTAAGCCGTTGGTTTCATCGCAATATGAATAGTACGAACTTCATAATGCAAAATAGCACAGAAACCGCACAGGCTCGGAGCTTCTCTTTGCGGAACCGCAGCACGATGGACAGCTCAGATTAACAAAGATTATTTCTCACAAATGGACCACAACTGCGAACATTCATATTTGAATAATACACTTGCGCTTACACTGAACAAAGCTTGCTGTTTTGTTACCTTTAACTACTGCCCCTTAAAACTAGTTTGAACATTTAATATATAAAGTTCAAACAGACTGCAGAATACAGATGTCGTAGTCAGAGTTGAACTATTGACGCGATGCGTAGATTATATTCTGTTGTGAATTGCTAATAAAACCTAATTTTCGCACTCATAAAAATAGACGAAAATAGTCAAAGTAAGTTGGTACGAATTTTTGTCATCAACTGCAGCAATTAAACGACTATGTCAAACAACTCGAAAGCTTGCGAGTGGGACATGTTAACTTTGCGGTTTGTAGTATTTTTTCACACGAATTTTCGGACAAACCGAGGTCAGTGCAGTTTCACGATCTAGACAAAGTAAATATACATTGCATCTACAATGTGCAGTGATACGAACATCGAACTCGAACTTTGTAAACAACATTTAGATTATGCTAGTGTGTTTTTTTTATAAAAGCGGTATTTCAGCAAATAACATGTTTAACAGAGACTTTGAAAACAAAAACAAACATACGAGTAGATCTATGCAATGGCAAAAAATATTTTTGCTATAATTACGTTTCAAAAACTAAGTTTATTTAAACTCATAACTAGATACAGAATATTGTTTCTAAAGGTTTGTGGAAATAAATATAAATGGTTAGAATTAAGGTGATAAGTGAATTTTTTGACATTTTGTATGGGCTGAGTCTACCCGGACGGAAAAAGTGATAAAACTGCATTATCTCGAAAACCATCAAATTTAAAAAGAATCCGTCTGTAATTTATTTAGCTAGTATGATTATCTAACGAATTATATAAAAATTAACTGTTTAGCTATTCATAGTTTTGATTAAAAACGAAACTAGTGTTTTTGAAGAGCCAACTTTGGAAAATAAATCTTTAGAGAAAAGTTTCACCAATCGTTATTATCTAGATTATATCCTTAAGTTATCTTTGTCATAAAAAACAAAACTGTATGTTTTACGGTTATTGAGAAAAAACGATTCTGCATTCATCAAACACATTAATTACTCGCCTTAAGAGAAAGTATTATCTTATGTCACGAGCACGTATCTCGTATAATGATAAAAATAAGTATTCAAATGAATAAAAAATGTAGATGCTTTACTTTGTAAAAATTCCCCTTTATAGGCACCATGGATGATGCCTTTTCCAATCATCGAACGCATTTTCTTTCACTTCACGTATTCTCCCCACACTCAAGAACTATTTCCAATTCAATTTATTTTGTTTTTGTGTTACAAACTGCAGTATTATAAACACATTCTGAAACCAAACTCCGGCCGAAAGGTAACCAACGCTGGCCAGTAATTGGATTGAGACTTACGTGTTCTAATCTGGCCTATCTAAGGAACACATCGAAGTTTTGGGACGTGCCGAAATACAATATTACGAGTACTTGCCTGGTTGTGTAGCTTGAGTTTTCAAATACACTTGTGTGGTAAAAAAGGGTGGATTAAAGATTTCCATTAAATTTTCGTTCATATTTTCCTGTCAGAGGTAAGATTTACTCGCACTTAGATATAATCTGACTTCAAAAAAGGAGGAAGCTAATGATCCGACGGTTATGTATTTGGATATTTATTTTCCATAACCATATATTATATTTTACCTATATTCCTTGATATTTAAAATTTAACTCAATAAAATTAAAAACAAGTACCATTGTTTTGTAATCGCTATAAATACACTAATTTAATTATATAGCTGAATCAAGTCATCAAACTTTCATTTGAAGTTGGTTAAATTACCCGATTATATATTTCAATTTGTTACTGTTTAATAAAAACCGGTCAAGTGCGAGTCGGACTCGCGCACGAAGGGTTCTGTACCATTATCTGTAAAAAACGGCAAAAAAAACACGTTTGTTGTATGGGAGCCCCACTTAAATATTTATTTTATTCTGTTTTTTGTATTTGTTGTTGTAGCAACAACAGAAGTACATCATCTGTGAATATTTCAACTGTCTAGCTATCACTGTTCATGAGATACAGCCCTGTGACAGACAGAAGGACAGACAGACGGACAGCGAAGTCTTAGTAATAGGGTCCCGTTTTTACCCTTTGGGTACGGAACCCTAAAAACTATATATGCTTACCCAACATTAATCGCTATATTTGCTAATGGATGTCATCAGTAAAAGTGACCAAAATTAAGCGCTGCATCCAATCTGATTACTACCGCGAACTATACCGCCAATATATATATAAGTGCTTATTATGCGGTAAACAGAACACAAATAGTCGAACTGCTGTCTAAATTATGCTTTGTATGCACATTGGCAGAGCTGCGATGTTATCAAGTTGGCTTGGCATGGCACATGCACGGTACCTCGGAAACTTCCACATCAGAAATATACGGAAGTCACTCATACTAGCATGTTGCTTACCTAAGTGCCGTCGCACATGTTTGATCGATGAGATCCGTCACCACGATACATTATATTGGAGAATTTTCCCTTCGCTTCGTTCGCACTTCTTATACCTACTCCGCCCTCGACACGGCCCTAATAAACCTTTTCATGCCTTTTCATAATGACGTTACAGTCCCAAATTCTCTTAGTCTTGCTAATATAATTAACTTTAAGGCAAGTATAATGCTTTAAATTGTCTACTCTGTTGAGCGTCCGACAATCTGGTTGATGAAGAAAATCTCAGGTAAGTAAGTTCCGCTTCCCTTGCCGCTTTTACTTCAACCTTTGGATTTTCACCCAAAACAGTAAATAAATTGAAAGTATAATAAAATGTTCTTTTACTTGATCGTAAATCTGTCGAAGGTGATCGGTGTCCAGTCGTTTGTTTTCGACATGAGTCAGGTAGGTAGGTCGCAATAATGAAATTGATTTATTGCGGTGCAGAGCAATAATATAAAAAAATACGGTTACCGTGCGCATTTTCACTTTATGATTCAGACTAATAGAAAAGCTGGCTTTTTGGTTTGTGCCTTGAAACGTTAATTCCAATATATTCGAGCTCCAGCAATCACAGCAAGCGTAATTGATGAGTGAGCAAAGAAATCTCGTTTACTGCGAGGAGTTATAAATTCCATTCGTCTCTGCAAAACTTACGGAGCCTAGAGTCCAACAAAAGCTTAAGAGTACTCTAACAATCAGTGAGTTTTTCAATCACTTATTATATTTCTTAACCTTACCTCTTCAAATATTGGATAAATACCTTTCATCAGGAATATTAAAACGGGCTTCTATATAAACTTTGTTGGTATATGCTCCAAAGGTTTTTGCAAATAAATTATGTTATGATCGAAAACACGATTTGTACTTATGCTCAAAGCTCGAGATGCTAAGCTGTTTTTGTCTGAATGCTTATTTGAAGTATTTTTTCAAATACAATTTGGACATATGTCCAAATTGTATTTGAAAAAATACTGTTATATAACATGGTTAGATGTAGATCTTTCTAAGCAGTAACCATCACTCTCAACCAATACACAACTCTTTGGCTACGATACCGAGAAACAGGACGATGAGATAATATGGCTTTGTCGGACAACTTCACGCGCCTGTAATTTTAAGCCATCATATACCTACTTCAAATAGAAACACAGAAATGCTGATTGATGGCAGAAACATCCCCGGAAGAGACCCTTCACAATGAGATTAGAACTAATAACTAGATAAACATGTTTTGATTTATGTGCTACCCTATTAAGAGGTTCCCAGTCGCTGATTGCTCTTTTTCGAAACGAAAAAAGAAATACTTCTGAACAAGCCACATCTCCTATTTTATAAGTAGATTACTTCAGGTTCCTACCTAGATTTCTATTAATCTGAAAACATAATAGCAGAAACTTTTCACGATAAAGATATTATTTCAAAATTATACGTTTTAGAATTTATGATCGAAATATTTTATATACCTACTATTAAAATCAACTTGTGATTTATTGTTAAAGATAGGTAATATGTAGATCTACATTTCTATTAGAATAGATTTTTGATAAGTAATTATACATAATTTATATTATTAATTTATTCGAAAAGCTAAGGCGGACCACACTCCGACGTGTGTTTGTCGTCACTGCAGCGGTCGGTAGGATTATTTATCGAAGTGATTAAAGATGGGTACATCTTTATTCACATATACTATACATTATAAAATAGGAGATGTGGCTTGTTCACAAGTATTTATTTTTTCGTTTCGAACAAAAACAATCGTCGACTGGGAGCGCCTTAATGGTGGTTTAGAGCTGCTCATCCACTAATTTGGAGCGTACAGTTCAGTCTAATATTACGACCAAACTCGAGCATAAGTTTGAACCATAAGCCTAGCAATTACTGAGAATAAACGGCACTGGAACTACTTGAAATAGCCGCCAATTATTTTAAACTGTTTAACAAAATATCACGTCAAACAAATTGATTGCTACGAGTAAATTATTTATTGGATTATAGTCTAAGAAGTAGTTTATTTAAGTATCATGTTGTCTGTCGAAGTTATCTTACAGTTAATCCAATCTCGAGTTTTGCATTCTCTACACAATAGGTAAAAAAACAACTTAACAAACAACGGCCGGTTTTTTTACGCGAGTCGGACTCGCGCACGAAGGGTTCCGTTCCATTATGTATAGAAAACGGCAAAAAACACGTTTGTTGTATTGAGCCCCACTTAAATATTTATTTTATTCTGTTTTTAGTATTTGTTGTTATAGCGGCAACAGAAATACATCATCTGTGAAAATTTCAACTGTCTAGCTATCACGGTTCATGAGATTAAGCCCTGTGACAGACAGACGGACAGCGAAGTCTCAGCAGTTTTTACCCCTTGGGTAAGAAACCCTAAAAAACCATTAGAACCGAACCAGCCGTTATGGATAATCGACACCGTAATCTGTCATAGCCGTGTTGCAACCAACACGGTAGAAAGATACATTCATTGTTAAATAATACAAGGGTGCTGAATGCCAATTACAAGTTTCCACAAAAAATATGAAGCAATAAACTAAATAAAATAGTAACCTAAACGACAAAAAAAATGTAAGGTAGCTAAAAAAATTTAATCTAAAGGAAAATGAAGCGAAGAAAAGCTAATATAGTTATAAAAAGAGTACTGTTGAGTAGGAGGTACCTACCTCTTTTTATAATCCGAGGGTCGTGAGTCGTGAGTTTAAATGAGTTTCTATTCAAACATGTATGTACACATATGGCTTGCAACCTGTCACGTATGGAATGCTAACTACTACAAAATGTGGGCATGTGCAAAATATAATGTTTGGACGTGCCTCTGACTACCCCCACTAGACATCTTCAAAGGATCTAAGCGTCTGGAGATCTGAGAGGATGTCTACCGTACTTGGGGATTAAAGGCGTGATCCTATTTATTTTATTTTATTATTCACATACTAACGTGCCTCTGACTATCCCCATAAGGTATCTACGAGTTTCTGAGTGTCTTGATCTGAGAGGATATCAGTCGTGAAGCTATATTATCGGCAAGCGATAACAACAAAAAAGTAGGACAAGTTAATATTACTACATCTACTCGTATCTCTCAGTCATTCATGCCTTCAAGGCGTACAAAACAGGAATGACGATAAAATGCTGGTTAGTTACGCGCCGCGGGCGCTGTTGGGCGCCTGCATTCTTACGTATTAAAAACTCAGCGTCCCCAACAGATGTCACTGTGACATTCTAAATCCAATCCAGCTTTAAACTGCCTCCCTTTCTCTTGCAAAATTTAATCTCGAAACATTCTGTGTGAGAATTCTTCACGAGGATCGATTCTGTAAGAATCTCACAACAGTTGTTATGTTTGTACTAATTTCCGCCTGTGGCTTCGCTCGCTTGTAACCTGGATAATAAGTACCAATCCTAATCCGTTTGGTCGATTTGGCTTGATTGTTTATTTACTATTCCTAACTTCGTTTGAGAAACTATCTAACTAGATATTGACTATCTCTAACAACTTGATTTAAAGTTGTTATTCGAACGAATGTATTGGTTATTGAGTATTTATCCATGCAGATTATAGATATGTGATAAGACGAGTAATAAATGTTTTTGATGAATGCAGAATCGTTTTTTTCTCAATAACCGCAAAACATACAGTTTTGTTTTTTATGACAAAGATAACTTAAGGATATAATCTAGATAAATTACAGACAGAATCACGATTGGTGAAACTTCTCTCGATAGATTTATTTTCCAAAGTTGGCTCTTCAAAAACACTAGTTTCGTTTTTAATCAAAACTATGAATAGCTAAATAGTTCATTTTTATATATTTCGTTAGATAATCATACTAGCTACCTAAATTAAAGACAATTTTTGATTTAATTTGATGGTTTTTTCCGTCTTATCCGGGTAGACTCAGCTCATACAAAACGTCAAAAATTTCACTTATCACCTTAACAAGATTCGGTAATGTAACATAGCGTTTTCCAGAGCGCATAGCTCGTGTGAAACTACAAATTGTTCGTGAGATGGTTTCGCTGTTTCTTGGTTGTCTAACCGCTTTGTTAGTACTTGCAGTGTTCAAACGGAATACTCTAAATCCATTCTGCTTTATGCAACTGCGAATGGAAAAACTTATACATATTCTGACTGAGACCAACACCTCTCTTTCGCAACATGATATTTGAAAGCTTTTAAAACCTTTCACAGTAATATGTCATTCAGAGCGTGTACTAAATACTAACATCCAAAAACATGAACATGCACGACAGGAATAGAAATAAGCAACAATTGCGTCAGTTAAGGCGCTCCCAGTCGACGATTGCTCTTTTTCGAAACGAAAAAAGAAATACTTCTGAACAAGCCACATAACCTATTTTTATAAGTATACTAGCTGACCCGTGCCCGCTTCGCTGTGCGTAAGACATTTCTAATACCAACGCGGACTTTATTGTAGAAAAAAAAATGTGTTTATTTACGACATCACATTAGAAACCTCTAAAATTATCAGTGTTTCTCTACTATATTATGCATGTATTATACATATAAACCTTCCTCTTGAATCACTCTATCTATTAAAAACCGCATCAAAATCCGTTGTGTAGTTTTAAAGATATAAGCAAACATACATACATACGCGGGAAGCGGAAAGCGACTTTGCTTTATACTATGTAGTGATTACTTCAGGTTCCTACCTAGATTTATATTAAGCTGAAAACATAATAGCAGAAATTTTTCACGATAAAAATATTATTTCAAAATGATACGTTTTAGAATTTATGATCGAAATATTTTATATACCTACTAATAAAATCAACTTGTGATTTATTGTTAAAGATAGGTAATATGTAGATCTAGATTTCTATTAGAATAGATTCTTGATAAGTACTTATACATAATTTATATCATTAATTTATTCGAAAAGCTAAGGCGGACCACGCGCCGACGTGTGTTTGTCGTCATTGCAGCGGTCGGTAGGATTATTTATCGAAGTGATTAAAGATGGGTACATCTTTATTCACATATACTATACATTATAAAATAGGAGATGTGGCTTGTTCAGAAGTATTTCTTTTTTTGTTTCGAACAAAAACAATCGTCGACTGGGAGCGCCTAAAGCCGAATCACAATAAAATTTTTGCACGATTATTCGCACGCAATTTTTGTAAGCATATTTAAATTCTCGGGAGAAACATAAGGTCTGGCATGAAGTGGTCGTAACTGAAATCGCTTAGAAGATACATTTTGTCAATGACTGGGTGTAAGCAACAGATGCCTCAGACGCCTCTGAATAATCAGCTTACACCGCAGTGCCAATGATCCGCGCCATTTACCACAAGTCTGCTAGTAAGTGCCTGTCTAGAACGAAACAGATCCCATGAGACCGCACTACAGTCGTTAGGTTTGAGAATTAAAATTGCGCTTAGAGTTTTGCAAGCTGTATTGTACTAATGATACTGCGCGCCTTCACCAGTTATTTCATTCGCTGTACTGCTAAATATTTAATCAGCTCATCTTGTGACTGACGGCAAAGTGATCCTTATGATTTTATTGAAATAAAATACCCTTTGACTTTGACAACCTAAATTAAAATGCCCATCAAAATGCCCATCAAAATTTTAATTATATTTTTAATATGCGCAGAAATGTTTTACCTCCTGGAGTATTTAGATTGTATAATTCTACTAGTACTGCTATTTTAATAATATTATGAATGCGAAAGTTTGTGGAGATTTATGTTTGTTACTACAACACGCCGGATTGGGATGAAATTAAGCACAATACTACTATTATTAGTTACTTAACAACTCGTCTTTATTTATGATTAATTACTACTAATTAGCCTGAAATAAGATATAAACTAGGTACTTTGTACACAACTGACAACCTATACAACTGATTAATCATAAATAAAGACGAGTTGGACTCGCGCACGTAGGGTTTCGTACCATTATCTAAAAAAACACGTTTGTTGTATGAGAGCCCCACTAAAATATCTATTTATGAATTTCAACTGTCTAGCTATTATGGTTCATGAGATACAGCCCTGTAGAGACGGACAGCGAAGTCTTAGTAATAGAGTCCCGTTTTTACCCTTTAGGTACGGAACCCTAAAAATATATCTTAATTTAAAGTTATACTACTTATTGCATTTGTTTATATTTCAAACTGATTGTTTATCGCTTTGGGCTTCGTTTCAAATGTAACTTTTGTGTCATACTTGTGCCCTATCTCAAAATTGTCTTTTTATATAGAAAAAATTCAATGCGATCCAGCTCCAGTGATGGCAAACATTCACTTTCACCGCTATCTTTTGGCGGTCTAAAACCTCTCAAATAAGAATAGTTCAACGAGTTTTCAGCCCTACTAGGCTCTCCTTTATTGTTCTTGTTTTCTAAATTGAATACTTATTTTTATTGCTTACCACGTGAGTGTTTGAAGCCCTTTTATGATAGAAATTTAAGCCTTTTTACGATTTACACACAAGACATAAGGATCCGTTTTACGAACCTACAAACTGCAGACACACATTGAAGTTTCCTTCGTGTGGTGCTTTTATTTTGCCCATAACCAGTAGGTTACGACATAATCAACCGAAGGTTACATAATGATACGGCTTAGAATTGTACGCAGTTAAATATATAGGCAATCCGGTTTTCACTGGGAATAGAACTCTTGAGATAATAAAACAGAATGTAAAATCCAGAGCGGAATGAGTTTTAGTTATACCCTAAAGTTGTTGTGTAAGCATTCAATTAGGTACCTACGTATATTACAATACATAATACTTTTGCTAATTTAATTTTCTCTTGCTCCCAAGAGATAAATTTAATTATCAAAACTAAGTATAAATCACTTATACAGACAGCAAACAAATCTAAAGTTTTCAAGTCTAAGTTATAAATCAAGTTTGTGCAATATACCAAACATATCTAAAGTTTTCAAGTCTATAGAAAGTTATAAATCATGTCTATGCACTATCACCAGCTCTAATTAATTCTGCTTCCGGCATGTTAATAACTTGCTATTATCGCCTGCATCTTTGTCCGAATTTCCGATTAAAGGGCCACAGACCAAATAATTATTTGAAAGTAAAACATCATTGCAATCTCGACAAGGACATGCATACATATATATCATAAAAAAATCTAAAAATTTATAATTAAATTTATAAAACTATGAGTGTGTATCACGTCATAAAAAACACTGTATATAAAACACCCTTAATAGTAAGTACGATGCATGGAAATATATACTAAAACTGGATTTAATCGATATATAACAGTTAGAAACACATACAAACTTCTTTGGCGCATAACAACTAAAATGTTAAAAGAAAATAACAAGTTTTTGTTTGAAAAGAGTGTGTTGTAGCGCTACGCAAAAGATACGCAGGGACTTTGTAAGTAGGGTATATAATATGAATCATGTGTGGCGCTCCGTCCGTACCCTTTTAATGGATCATATAAAACCAACGTCAACGGGCTACAACAGAATATATTAGGGAAACCCACTGAAATACTTGATAAATTACTACACATCTTCTTGTATTTAATTCGCGCTTTGAGCGTTAATAACACTTTCATTATATATATATTATCTCGTATTACATCCATAACTATGTCATACATTTATGCTCCTCTCTCCCCTTAACAGGATGTAAAGTACTGAAAGTTTATTTACTTATCTCCGCAGCAATGTAGGGCAAACATTAGTTTGCGCCTCAGACCTGAACAAGGAAACAAAGAGAAACCACAAGCGTCACAACTTTCGCAAGTGACGGCTTTTTAGCTAGTTTATCGGTTCAACCGCAGATAATTCAAAGTTGAAATCAAAAAAAAATGATAATGAACTAATTAGTTCGCTTGTTAGACGCGTGCCGGTCAATACGCATTCAGGTCAACTTCGGTTCGAGCATCACTCGTCTGAAGTGTGTCCTCGATTTGCTTCCACCGGGTCGCCTGAGTCGGCCATAACGTCATGTTGAGAGATTGTCTCGCTAATTCACCGTGACGCGTGCGGTCATTGGCTGACTGTTCGCGCGTTTCGTACCCTCGCCTCTCGGAACTCCTTTCATTGCTAGATAAGGACGGTCAACTCTGTTACTCTCAAATAATGGAGGCCGACGTCGGTCAATTCCATGACAATGAATTTGAGTGAACATTGCGTTAACAGCCGTGAAACCCAAATTGCGGCACTCTTTAATGGAGAAAAAGATGACCTTTCCGCATAATCTTGTTTTTTTTTGTTGTAATTTAGCTTTTATAATTCATTGGTCTAAGGAAAACTTTATCCAATATTTTATTTTTCCACAAAGATTTCATTCTTATTACTTGCTCTCTTGAATTCAAATGGTTACTCTTTATCGAGCCGAGAAACAAGCGAATGCTAGTTTACCGAGCAGCAAAATTGTATCCTTCAAAACGTTTAAACTTTTCTAAATTACAGTTTGTAAAATTATCAAGAATATTTACCATATTGCTGCTAATAGTTCTAATGCAACTCTAGTATTCTCTAAACGAACTAATCGTAAAGACTCTATTGGTATTGATCATTCGAATAATTAAATCGACGTGTCAGTTTGCTTTAGAAACGCTCTTCTTCATTCGCCCTTTCAACAAACGCGAACACAATTATTTCAATTGACTAATCAACACACTGAATGCAATTCCATTTCTGAAATGGAATTGGTCGGTTTAAACGGACTTTGATTTAGATTTTCCAAAATGAAGTCGTCTGTTACCCGAAGTGGGGTAATTCCGGGACGCCGACAAGCCCGCAAAAAGTAGTAAGTTTCACCTGTAATGAGTACCGGCCGCATTGGTTTCGCCGAGCCTCGCCTGTCCCTACTGACTTTAGTTGGTACTTATATTTTGTTGATAAAGTTTTCGTTATTGCGATACTTAGTGGATTTTTTCGATCATTTATGTATATTATAATAGTAGTAGGTTTCTTACTGACTGACAAACAACGCAAAGCCTAATGAAACTTGAATGTTAGAGGGTGTATTAGTTTTATGGGTGTACTAAGATAGGAATTCTGAAAATCACCATCGTCAAGGGTTGAAAATGAGTGAAAACGTTTGTATGAAAAATCTTGAGACAATTACTCTGCAAAGTTTATTACTATAATAGGTTTTTAAACTATGGGAATGGGAAAAGAAAATTGCAAAGTTTGTATGGTAGGAGCTTATTGTGTGATGCGATTGAGTCCAAACCTGAGGTAAATACTCTTCTAAGCAATTAAAGTATATAAGTATTCTATCAGTTATCTGATTCCCATAGTACAAGCTTTGCTTAGTTTGGGGCTAGATGGCGCTGTGTAAAGTCCGCCAATATTATTTATTTAATTATTGATATATCCTTCAATCCCTAACCAAGAATGACACGAGGTATCGAAGTTGAAAGTTCCTATCGTAATACCTTTTCTTTTTAGTGTTTGAAGATAAAATAAGAAAGGAATCCCCAAAAATCAACCTCTTAGGAAGTGGGGAAGTGCAGTGGGGGTTGATGTTTGTTTGAAAATAGTTTCGCTGTGAGTAGGGGGGGGGTTCCACTAGTACCTATTATCTAGTATATGAGTAAGCAACTGAAGGAACTTAAATAAAATAAGTGCTCTATTTATAACCTTCTTCATGATTGGTTTTGCAGTGAGTACCTAACTCACTGCAAAACCAATCATTATTAAATAAATAAACCATCGTTAAAATGGAAAATTGAGCAACAAATTTTGATGCTTTTATTGGAGGCAAATACTAGCCAGCTAAAGTGGTTAGAAATCACCGCCTCCACTATATTTTTGTTGTTTATTTCTCAAAACATTTACAAAACAAATCACTTGCAGAAAAAACCTACTCGACGAATACTAGACAAAATAGCGCAAGTATACAATTTCAAGTAACAAAATACATCACTTCATACTATGTAGAGTATAAAGCAAAGTCGCTTTCCGCTTCCCGCGTCTGTATGTATGTATGTTTGCTTATATCTTTAAAACTACACAACGGATTTTGATGCGGTTTTTTTAATAGATAGAGTGATTCAGGAGGAAGGTTTATATGTATAATAACATGCTACCCGTACGAAGCCGGGGCGGGTCGCTAGTTTTGCAATAAAACAATAAAAATCAAACATGTTACAATACAAAAATAACTAAAACGTTTTAGTCTGTACTCGCAACCAAAGCAGAACGTGTTCTATGCATACGTTCTGCTGGATCAATTTCACGCGGTTTGTATCTACTGTGCTAGTGAGTTATAAATAAATGGGTCATGCTAGTTGATAAATTATGCATTTGTTAGCAATAAATATATTTGAATTTGGTTATAAACAGTTTCTTTTTAAGAGGAGTAATAAATGTTTTTGAAGAATGAATAGTTTTTTCCCAATAACCGCAAAACATACAGTTTCGTTTTTTATGGCAAAGATAACTTAATGATATAATCTAGATAAATTACAGACAGAAACACGATTGGTGAAACTTTTCTCGATATATTTGTTTTCCAAAGTTGGCTCTTCAAAAACACTAGTTTCGTTTTTAATCAAAACTATGAATAGCTAAACAGTTCATTTTTATATAATTCGTTAGATAATCATACTAGCTAAGTAAATTGTAGACGGTTTTTTTTTAATTTGATAGTTTTCAAGATAATGCAGTTTTATCACTATTTCCGTCTTATCCGGGTAGACTCAGCCCATACAAAAAGTCAAAAATTTCAAGTATCACCTTAAGTTTGATGGTTTTCAAGATAAGTGACGGAAAAAGTCATAGGTTTTATCGCTTTTTCCGTCTTATCCGAGTAGCCCATAAAAAAACCAAACTTAACATTATCACCTTAATGTCGTATGCAATGTATCGTTTACTCGAGCCAATTCCTCTCAAAACTGACAGCCACTTTATCAATGTAAATGAACCATAGTGCTCGTACGTCAAGTGATTACAAGCTTGTACAATCACAGTTCCGAACTGCGTTTGTCACTCAAAGGCGGAAAATCTTATGTGCGCGTACTCGTTGTTGTGTAACATATTGTATACCTAAGAAAGGAATAGTTATCTGAACACTAAAATATTTCCTGAATAGAAACATTTAGAATATCCCAAATGTTACCGAACGAGTGGGATTTGAATTTCGAACTCACCACAAAGTTCCTTTGGCTGTAGATTTTAGATTTCTTGTAATCAAATTATTTGTTACCGACTTACTAATAATTTGATGCGACAAAATCAGGTTTTAAGTAAACTGAACTAAAAAAATTAATAATTTTATCTTACCTACAGTCTAATGCTGATTTATACGCGCCAGAACAACAAAGTGGAAGTATTGTCTACTCGTATACAAATACAAATGTTTATCAAACAAACTTTTTATAAACACGTAGTAAAACGAGATCCCTGAATCCCACGCTGTCCACATTACATTAAATAAGGTTTTCCATTGACACAGAAAATAGTAGATTTCCGGAAATATTGGTTGAATGTCGGTTGAGTAAACAAAAATAATCGAATGAAAGGAATTAGTTTGAAATATTTCTTGTTACATAATGATATCGTGGACTTTATAAGAATAAACCTACTACGAAGCCGATGCTACGATTTCGCTACGAAGCTACGATTTTGCTACGAAGCTACAAACTTTCTACGCTACTCGTAAACACCGCATCGAACTACTCGCACTGTATTTTATTCTCATGCTATTTTAAACTTCAAACCAGCTACTGCGAATATTTCCGTATTTAACCGAACCGAGATAGGAAAAAGTTCAGTATTTTCTTTTAGACAACGTAAAAGAAAATATTTTATAATGATTGAAATTTATTACAAAGAATGCTCTCGAGCGCGCGAGCTCTGTGAAATAATTTTAATGCTAATAGCACATCCTTCTTCGTCACTCACTGCTCTTATTGTCACACCATTATTTTTCTTAGCATTATTCTTGACGTGTTTACTGACGCGGTACACGTCGGGAGCGTTCCTCACTTGATGAGTTACAACACAGAGGAAAGCAATATATCAACATAATAAGTGAGTGTAACAAAGCGGAATGGTTTGGTTGGGTCATTGTCTTGAAAAACATGCAACACCAAAGGGGTTGATTCGATTACGAGGGCCATATGTAATAACAAGCGAACGCGTAAAATGCAAATGTTATCGCTTTGTTTTTCGCGCATTACCAACGTTTTATTTATATTTTTCTAACGGTGTTCTTCGTTTTTGCTTTATAATCCTACAAAGAACGGTCGCATTAATCCCTAATCCGGATTATCCAATACAATCATGTTGGAGAGAGATAAGTTATTAGAAGCGTCTTATGCGGCCCAATGTTTTGGTAGTGCTTAATCTTCTATCTCGCTATATAAACTTGAACATAGTGTATAAATAGTAACCCAAACTCTAATAACTTATTAATTATCATAAATTATGGTTATACATATGTTCGGTTGGCTAAGGCTGGTTTGTAAATGGTTCAGAGTCGAAAGATTACAATCTCGATGTTTTCTCAGAACTAATTTCGTTGTAATTATTCATTCTATTGAGATTAATTCGATGGTGAGCATGTTCGAAGTATCCAAGTAGCCTGTTTCGTATTTATTATATAACAGTACCAGTAACATTATACAGATACTGGTACGTATCCTATCCACGTATAAAACAAAACCAATTTTGTTCTGATTAAATCTTTGACTAATTACTTATTGTTATTTTGTATAATTTATAACATAATACTGATAATCAAACTGGTGCATAGTGCCGGATATGCCAATGTTATATTGTAGACATTTCCAAAGCCAGAAAAAAATGGCCAACACCAGCAAAACAAGTCTAGTGAAATTGCATTTAAATCCGGTCCCCATTCAGCTGGCAGCTTTCCTTGGCAATAAAAACTAGTTATTCAGGTCATCCACTCTCTTGGGGAGTAAAACTATAACTTACGTAATAAGATTCCGATATCTGTCACCGCTGCGACGGTACCAAGGAATCAGGAGTAGATTGGCGGTGTTCTTGATAATTAGCCCCGTCAATATGCAGTATGCGCTCTACCCGCTATTCGAATATTTCCCCGCGGGCAAACTTTGCGGTATGCTCGTTAGAAATGCCAGATAGACTTTTATTAGTAATGTCCAAAATGATAACGACATGTCGCGGTCGCGCCCGACAGGATTACCGCCGCGTGAATTAATAACTCTCGCTTTACTGCCGTGCCTGAAAATATATATTCCAATTCCCTATTTTAAATTTGCAAAGGTTTATTATGTATGCTCTGAATTATATATTTCGTTTAGAACTCATTTCCGCGACTGCAAAATTGACACAATTTTCGCTGTTATGTTGAACATTTACAATGATAAACACGAAATGCTTGTTCCTGTCCTGTCGCGCAGCTTTTATTTCGTTTCATATAAATAATCGCTAACAGGGTGAAGAAACACGTGAAAGCGTCAACATTTATGACACACACGAGTGTAGTTGAATTATAAATAGCGTGTCGGTAAAACATTAGGAGTGGGAAAGAATGGGAATGAAAAAAACACATTGTCTCATGATTACGAGTTTGCGTCACTCTGTCACTCCTTCGGTGGAAGATTTATGTTGTTGCAATAAAATCTCCTCGTTTGAATAAACATCTCCGCCGCCAGACTGTGTGACAAATGGCTGGAGTTCGCCGCCAACAGTCGAGACGAACATTAGCTGGAATAATTCTTTTTAACGACTGCGCTTGACTTGTATAATTATTCATGTGAAAGCAAGCCTGATTCTGTGGTTTTGCCGATAACGGAAACATAAAGCACTTATACATCATTTCGTTTGTAAACTTCGAACGAATGATCGACTTCAACTTAAAGGAGTTCTGTCGATGTAAAAAGTAGTCCTGTGTAGCTACAGGCTAAATGACTTACTTATACCTGTTTATTTTGCTAAATCACACTAATTTTGACAAATACTTAGGTAGGTATGTTTCTTTACAAAATGTTTAAAAACAGATATTCAGTCGGTTCAAAATGTCACATGACGTAAATCTGTGTCTGTGCACGTTTTTTGAACGCGCCGTCGACGCGCGTTTGTTGCTTACAGACGCACTACTTGATACATACACGAGTCAGACGCAAGATTCTATAGGCTGTATCGGCTAACGTGGTGTGCATAGGCTCTAAAGGTTTGTTTGTTTGTTTTATCGGACCAGCCGTTACGGAGTAATCGGTGTACACACATGAAAGGAAAACACATTGCCTCATATTAAGAACCTTCTATTTTTGAAGTCTACTAAAACTAGCAAAATTTTATCTACATTCATAAAGGCAGTCCCAGTTTCACGTTCTTCTAGGTCCTACTTTAAACAAGCGTTATGCATATAATCCGTCGCATCGGGTTTAGCGTCTGGAAAACCAAGTTAAATCTTTTTCACTGTCGCCAAAATTCTTCACAAAATAACCGTGTTGCGGAATTGCTTCTGTCAGTATATTTTTGAGATAAGTAGATGTCACTGATCGGTAAATGCAATTTGTGACAAATCTTGAAACCTATATCCGTTCTTGTGAATTTTATTACGCCTCTGTTATATAATAAATCATTGGTTTTTAACATCTTTTGGCGCCGTCGACGCCTTTTGTTTTTCCGTGTTTCGTCATTTTTATAGAGTTAGGTACAAGTGAGTAAAAAAAGTTATCTTTTTCCTGTATGTATCTTACAATAAATGTGGGTACAAGTACGAAAGCGTTAAAAGATTATTTTGTTGAGTAAAGTAATATTTATTTATTCATTAAACCTCTGGTTTGTAAGCGAATCCGTCATCGAATTAAGGCATTCACTGGCTGTCGTTTCCATCTTAAAGCTAAAAAGAAAGCGTGGAAACAGTTCGCCAACAATTCTACCGAAGCTTTCTAGGGACGATCTTCAGTAATGAGAAAGGGATTTAATTTCAACCAACTAAGCCACTCAAATCAAATCCATAAATCTCAATAAACCCTAAGTGGCTTAGATTGTTTCATTACAACTAACTGTTTACTAAGTCGATAAAAAAAATGTAATCCGGCCAATTTAGGCAAATAATGGTGTCACCTCTGTTGTCTCGACAACTAGCTCAAATATCTTAAAATACGATCGCTCTTATTCTTCTTACGTTAAAGTCAAAATTCGCGTAACCTCGGCATGACAGTTCTAAAACTCTTTTACGTACATTTAGTCAATATGTAAATTGGTGTTGACATTTTCACTATTTTTTTTATATTTTAAATGCGGAGTGAAAGAAATGACTTAAATATTTTAACATTGTCGGTGTCTTCATCGATATATACTTCATAGATAATATACATTCCCGTTTTGTCATAATGTAAGTAGTCTAACTCACGAAAGTTTTGAAAATTAAAAATATTCTAAATTTAAAACTGTAATTTTAAGGTTACGCTAATTTAGACTTTAACGTAAAAGGAAAAAGAGCGATCGTATTTTACGAAATTTTTGCCAGTTTGTGGAAACAGCAGAATTGCCATCAATATTTCTTTTTATCCTATTGTATGGTTGAGCAAATTTCCAATTTCTTTTATCGAGAACAAATCGTAGGTCGCAGTAACAAAAACTAATTAAAACGAACATCGGCATGTGTAGTGCGAAGTAATGAATTGAGGAGGACCGATATCCCACCTCCGCCGGAGGCGTTGGAAGAAAAAACAACTTTAATGAAAGCACGGCGCTTTTCATCGGGCTTCATTGAAATCTCGACTGAAATTAAACTCTAATTAAATTGGCCGTCTAGTGTTATTGATTACTGGACCAGAAAGTAGTTAATTTTATAAAAAATTGTAAGAAAAGTTTATTAATTTGTGCATGATTTGTAGTTGGGATGTGTATCGTTAGTTTAAATATTTTTCAATTCATTATGACGTTAGCTTTTTAATATGGCTCTTGTGATCATATATTTATAACACTAGCTGACCCGTGCCCGCTTCGCTGGTCGATAGATAGTTTCACATCTGGTATTCCAATCTTCAAAATAAATTATAGCCTATATGTTGCCGAGGACTAATAGCTATATAACAAAATAATTTTCATCAAAATCCGTCCAGTAGTTTTTGCGTGAAAGCCAGACAACAGACAGACAGACAGACAAAAATTTCAAAATATATTTTTTTGGTTTGTGTTACTTGTATGAACCCCTAGGAGTATTTTTTTTAGTTTTTATTCAATGTACAGAATTGAACTCTTCTACAGTTTTATTATATGTATATATAGATGTATAGATTTCTCACAATACTAATTCTACGTTCAAATTCAATACGATGTCGATTCCCGTTATTTCCGTAATTTGGAGTTGCATATTAGTATTTCTATTGTAATTGCGTGGTTTTCTGAATCATTATTATACCAATACAATCATTTGAATATATTACTAGCTGCGTCCTGCGGTGTTATTCGCCAAAACTATTTTTTATCGGACAGATTTAAAAATAGCCTATAGCACTCAGGAACTATGTAACATATTTTTATAGTTATGTAACATAGTGAGTAAAAATCAGATTACCTTCCAACCAAACTTATAAAAAGTCACAAGCAAACTTTACTTCCTCATTAAACTCGTATTAGTGTAAATGATTAATAATAGCAATACTAATTGTTAATTACCTTTCAATTATTTAGCAGACTAGATTACAGTGCGTGATTGCGGTTTACTTGTGTAATCGATCAGGATATGATCCGACTTAATACAATAGCTGTATAATTGATTCAACTCCAAATTGACCATTTCCTGCCGTCATCCCATGGGAATAATCCAATCCGGTTATGCTACCTGAATTTAAACTTCGAACAGGTACACGAAATTAAATAACAGCAATTAATTAGAAAAAAGTATCCTGTAGGGATATTTACATTTCGTACGTACGATTTGAAAAATTAAGGTTAAAACAAATAGCGTGGCAAGGTTTAGCTCTCGCCTCTGTTAGTTAGGTAAGGTGAAAAACTTCTGTTCTAAATTCCGATTCGAATGCGACTACAAGGTGCATAAAATTGTCCAAATTAAGAAAAAGTAAAAGAGCGCTCTTTTCATGTTTTTAAACAACTTCTCTGTTCATTGATTTCTCATTGTGTGTAGCGTTTTACTTTGCATTCGGAATCTTTGTATCTAGTCACGATACAGCATTGAAACGGCACTTTTTTAATGCATCTTTATCATGCTATTCACAGATAGAAAATATTTGCAACGTATTTTTCATTTAGCGCCTAGTCTATCTACTATTTACATCAAATCATAGGCATATCATAACTGCATCGGCTACTCGATAGTCTTTTGGAACCATGTAGGTCGGAAAAGCAGAACCTAAGACCATGGCTACGACATCTCAAAGAAAAAAAATGCATTTTGGGTAATGGTCATTGATCAGCAAAACTCTGAAATAACGTTCAGCGGATGTTTACCATTAACCATTTTTTTAGAACAGGTTTTTTCATACATTAGCTAAAAGTTAAGGATGGTTTTTGTAATCGAACATGTGATGGTAAAGGGTGAACATTAAATGGCTGTTTACAAAGCAGCTGTGCAAGTGCACACTTTGTAAAACACCAAGTCTACATTATAAATGTCAATTTAATTAACGCTACTGAATTGAAAAAGAACCAAGACCATTAAATAAACTCAGACGTTGTAGGTATTCCCCTGCTACTTAATTAAATGAGCCATAAACAAACAACAATAGAACAGAGCTGCAACATTCGCCGCAACGCTTCCAACCGCAAAAACTATGTGCCAAGTGCTGCCGTCACCTCGAGTAATGAATGAACTGGCGCTAACATTAAACTATGAACACCGGGTACCTTGGTGGAACTCTCACGGCAGCTTCGTGAGGCCGTGGAATGTTCCACGGCACGTGTATACAGCTGGAGACATGTTCGCTGACTTTGCTCACTCGCTTAATCTTAGGCCGCACACATTCAGCATTCCTCCGTCCCCGGCACTCGCCATAGTTGCCTCAGTTAAGACGCGAGCGCCACAAGCACAACCCTCCGTAATAATAATTTTATGAGCGCATCAAACGCAGAAAATAAACCGCATTTTTTGGCAAGCAACACTTATTTCTAAATTGTTATTACTTACAAAAGCACTGATGCAGCTATATTTAGGTAAAATGGAGTAATGCCAACTTTCAATAAAAAGTATTACTTTTACGAGTGTCTGGGTCTAAAGGAGCCATGCCCAAGTATATGCTGAAAATTCCAAAAAAAACAGGCCAAGTGCGAGTCGGACTCGCGCACGAAGGGTTCCGTACCATTATCTATAGAAACGGCAAAAAAAAAAAACATGTTTGTTATATGGGAGCCCCCCTAAAATATTAGTATTTATTGTTAGAGCAGCAACAGAAATACATAATCGGTGAAAATATCAACTGTCTAGCTATCACGGTTCAAGAGATATAGCTCTGTGACAGACAGACGGACAGACAGACGGACAGACGGACAGCGAAGTCTTAATAATAGCGTCCCTTTTTTAACCCTTTGGGTACGGAACCCTAAAAAACAGAAATATGTCATTTCATGAGTAGTTTTATGTTCCGTCCCTTAGGACGGAACACAAAACTCTCTGGCACTTATAACCAAACTCAGCCTCTTAAGGCTGAGTTTGGTTATAAGTGCCAGAGAGTTCAAGACGATAATTTGATGTACCTAATCCCCCAACCAACATAACCGCATATCAGTATCTTGCACTCACTGTCTATAGGGCTTAGAACCAGCAAGGCATGTTAATTTTGCGACTGGATTATTCATACAAGATATTACTCGAGCTATAGTCGTATTTTAATTTAATACTTAGCGAACCTAAAAAATAAATTTAGTTGAATAATAAATTTGGAAAGTCTAAGATATTTATATGCATTCATGCATTATTGTAACAGAAAGTATTTTGTTTATCCGAAAACTAGATCGCGACGTGGTGCACAGACTACAAATGGTGAAGTTACAGATCATCAGAAAATATAATATGCATTGTGAATGCTACGCAAGCCAGACTTGTTATTGCCGATTATTTGCTCATGCTTATGTCAAGTCATGCTGGAAAGCGAATTCCTAGGCGTATTTATGACATGGGCATGCGTAGAACATTAGAGGAATGTAGAATTCCAGCTCAGGATATTGCGATAATCAGAACGGCCCTTATGTTATAACTACACGAGGAAATAAGTATTAGATACTTCAATAATTTTAGCACCAAATGTATACCAAATACCAAACTTTGATATGATGTTTTTGTCTCACGCTTGCTGATGATTTTAACATGATTTTAACGCGTCCATATGTTTGCACTTTTGATTGAATTTGAATCAAATTTTTCGGTGATTGGTAATGCCTACGTAATACCTACGTTCATCGTGTACTAGATAATTGCTTTTCTGCATAATTATGTTAGTTATTTCTACTGATGAGTTCCAATACAACCCAAAGTAAATACGAATACTTAATTTTCAGTATTTCTCTCGTTATTTAACTAGTTACATAATAAAGATAGTCCGTGATGTCCGAGTAATCGGTGTTAATGTAATGCGTGATCGCGTATAGAGGTCCGGCGCGGTCCGGTCCGAGGCCACTCGGATATTATGCCCAAACGAGAGGACCATCCATGCATATTCATGTGCCCGATCCGGAGGCGCGAATTAATTTACATCCTCTGACTGACCTCTCGCAAATGATGCGACATGCCGCTGTGCAGTGTTAATATATATCCAGACATCACAGCGTGACACTTTGCAAGGAGAGTTCTGAGCTGATTATTATCTTTACTGGCCTCCCAGCTCTCATAATAGGTGTTTTTCTGTTTTCGGGTGTCATTATATTTTTTGTAATGTATTATGAGAATGTATTTATATAAATAGGTATTCTGTCAGAAATCTGTATCCCATAGTTAAAGCTTTGCTTATTTTGGGGCCACATGGCGCTGTGTAAAAAGTCAATTTAGTATTGGATATAAATCTTTAACTTAATACATATTTTTTTCATAATTACGTATGACGCATACCGGCATGCCGCGCATACCAATGCCGTGTGCAAGAGCCTGACACAAACCCCACAACATTGTCCTTTTTAGTTCGCTTACCATAAAGTGTAGAACCGTCGGTTTCTAAATGATGGCTCAATAAACCGTAAAATTTAAAGTTATTTAGATTATGCATTCATTGGATTTAATGTTGTATTCATCCTATTCCAGCTGGAATACCTTAAAATAATATTCTAGAATTTCTGTGTATCACTTAAAGTTAAATGCCCATTAGGCCATTACTGTCGAACGCTGCCAATATTGATCATAATCCTAAAATTTACCGCCGCAGTTCGTGGCAAATTATTGCATTTTAAAAACACTGAGGGCACGTTGGGTACGTGGGCCTGATCTATGAGTGCGAATAAATCACGAAACACTACGGTACGTACGGTGTGAGTTTACGGATTGCAATTTGCACTTCACTGTTTCTGTTCTTGTTTAGATTTATAATCAAGTTTATACTGAGAATTCGGTCCCATGTTATGCTCATTGACATTATAACAAACTAGCCGACAACGTGACAGACGTTGTCCTGTCAAATTTCAATAATCGAATAGAAAAGACTGAATGTTTTTAGTCTGTGATGTCAGATTTGTTGCACACCAGCGCCATCTATACAGAAATCATCCCTTTACGTTTTTTATTGTTTTGGGGATGTTTTTAAATTTTTAAAGTAGTCTATTATTTATTCGGACATTATATCTACATCTACAGCAAATATCAACTTAATCCGTTTTGTCGTTTAGGCCTGATTGAGGAACAAACATACGTACAAACTCACAAACTTTCGCATTTATAATATTATTAGGATATTTGCATGTTGTACTTCTATCAGTCTAGCTATACTTACGATTATACTACTCTTTATTTTTGCAATATCATTTGAATTCTGATTCGGATATTTATACAACGATATACGCAAATATTGGTATATCGTTTTGAATAATTTATTGATTTCTCCACTAAGTAATAATAATGTTTGTTTCATATTTAAATGAAACCTATTTAAATTGACTTTGTTCATCAACATATTTTATGCTTTGTGAATTTAATGAAATATATATTTAATTAAAGAGACATAAAGAGTAGCTTCTGCGAATCATGCAAATCTCTCACACGATCGAATCGAATCTCAAACTCGATAGAACAAATCGATTTGAAATTATGCAAAGTAATCTATGTAAATAATATAGTGGTAATAATAATAACACCTAACTGTCAAAACAGTCATACATAGTCTCACAGCCTAGGTTTCTCTGTTCCTAACTAAAAAATATATTTTTATGTTTTTTTTTTAGTTTAAATCAAACATATTTAAAATATTTTCTGAGTAAAAAGGTTATGAAACTTCGGAAGAGAATAAGAGAATAAACACTTCCGCATGCTTTTCCATTAATCCCTAAATAGAAAGGGGGAGCAATCATAACTTGTTCAGTTGTTTCTTTTGTTTGTTGATTTATTTTGTACAGTAGGTGGCGTACGAGTATCTGCAGCAGATGGCGCGAATAGTCGCGCTCTGCGCCACTACTTATTGTCGCCTCTATTGTCTAGCACAGCATGTGATTTTACACCACACCCCGCATATTTGTTTCCATCTCATATTCAAGCCAGTCGCACACAATATATCCAACGCGGTAATGTCCACGAAACTTTTCCGCTTCGTTGTATTATTTATAGTGGCTTCTTTAAATTTCATATTCTAAGCGACCGCGGCCAATTTATCTCTTTTATGGAGCCCATCTGAAATTATCATAGTAATGAGTTACTTTGCGCTTCATGCAAATAAAGTAATTTTATTAGCGACGCTGCTGGTGATTTCGGAAAGGTTAGGGCTCACCTAGTTTATAGCAATTTAGATTTACCGGCGAACCGCAACTATGTTATCACGATCAGACTAGGCGTGTCATGATATGTGGTTACCATGTTACATTTGCAGATATCCGGTTTAGTTGCAGGATTGCGTTTCAAAATTGTCATATTACTAAACACTATACTAAATTATGTAAAGTGTAAATAATATTGTACGTGTATTTTTTAGATTGTTGGCAACAGCGTTAGAATCAATTTATTAATAGCGTGACATTTTTCTTAAGCTCAAGCGTTGAAACCCGATGCTTGGTAAGTTCTTTTTGAAACGCTGCGCTGGCATCGAATGGACTTCAACAGAAACTAATTAAAAGCGAACATCGAGCAATCTGGCGAACTTGTACGAGACCCAATACTATTACAAGGGACATCAGACAATGCATTGCTTCGAATCGAGTGCTGTCTATTATGAAATATATAGAGCTAATGGAAGTGTTGACTTGTTCATCTACTCTCAATGGCCTCACGTTAGTATGGATAGATCAATGTAATATTTTATGTGCTTTTATATTATTTATATCCACCATTCGAATAAGTAAAGTAAATACATTCAAAAATAGTCTTCTTCAAACAAAACACAATATTTATTGATATTTCAAATGTTTTCGTGCGACAACGTTTGTCTACACTTTGTTACACTGTCAAAACGTCGGGATAAATAATAAGGTAATAACGCGATAAATAAGTTCGAATAAATAACAATCGTGCGAGATTTATCTCTCATACCATCAATACAAACAAACTGAGTAAAAGCTTGTAAAAACAATAAAGCTCACGTTCGTTTAACTCGGTAAATCATATTCTAATTAATAAAGATTACATGAAAACGCCATGTAAACATTATAAGCGAGCGCAAAACTTCTATTGCAAAAAGTTATTTTAATTTAGATAACTCTCAGACACGTGTTTTAATTTGTTTTACTTAGCTGAACGTTCAATTATGAGAACCGCTTTTGATATAGGTATAACTGTGAACGCACGTACTGCGTAAAAAAACATTTTACTACTCTTGCATATACTAAATGCCTTCAGCTCACAGAACAACTACACTAGAACCTCAATAATAATAAAAACCGGCCAAGTGCAAGTCGGACTCGCGCACGAAGGGTTCCGTACCATTATCTATAAAAACGGCAAAAAAATCATGTTTGTTGTTTGGGAGCCCCCCTTAAATATTTATTTTATTCTGTTTTTAGTATTTGTTGTTAGAGCAGCAACAGAAATACATAATCTGTGAAAATTTCAACTGTCTAGCTATCACGGTTCATGAGATACAGCCCTGTGACAGACAGACGGACGGACGGACGGACGGACGGACAGACAGACAGACAGACAGACAGCGAAGTCTTAGTAATAGGGTTCCGATTTTACCCTTTGGGTACGGAACCATAAAAACCGAAAGAGCTCCCAAACAAACGCAGATAAAAAGTCAACCACCACCCTAGTCATTGCACCAGAATAATATTATAACAGAGTACAACCAAGAAAGATTAAATAATATGATGCTCGATCACATCTAATAGGCTGGCAATGCCGCCAGCGTCTTGGGCAGGCTTCCGACTGGGATTGGATCAGTTTAGCTTCCTATAGACTGCAATGGTCTTTAGATAGCACAACTGTTTCATTTCTTTAATATTGTGCAACATAATATTAGCCCCTTTTAGACATCTTCAAAGTTCTGAATGCTTAGAGAACAAAGTAAATTAAAGTTATGCACATGTAGATAGATACAGTTGTTGGCGGTTAAGCAGTACTTGTATTTGTGATGTGTTTGTGTATAGACACGCGCTTTTGTGTGCGTGACTGCGATTCAGACGATACTGAGCGCTACACACAACCCGCCTTCGTGTCATATAACATTTTTTTTTTATTATCATCTGGCTGATATTCGTGAAGTGGCGGACAAATGCATGTTTAGCACGCAACAGGTGCTGGTTTGATCCCCGCGGCGGGACAAATATCTATTCCGGGGATGAATGTTCTTCATACTCGTAGTATACTCGTAGTTTTTGATACCCATGACGCAGGGACTATGTGATAGGCAACAAGATATATAATTTATATTCTATTGCCGAACTAAAACTGTCCCTTCTTCTAAAGTGGTGTAGAGCCTGTTTTTCATTATTTATACAGCGGTTTATGATCCTTGAATACAGAGTAGACCCCACACTACGAGTAAAATTACTAAGATTCCCTGTGGGGTTGATGGTAGCTATCATAGCACAGTCGACCGTGATAAAGTCTAGCTGCGAATTGAATACAGGTATGAGAAAGGTATTTATGGCCAGAATCGCTCTCGATCATTTTAAAATTGACTGTAGTGACCACAATACCCAGAAGAATGCTGACCATTCATATTTTAACATAATTTGGCATGCCCGCGGAACCCGCGCTTTAACCGGACACTAGCCCTCGATTTGGCACGTATTTTTTGAAAATTCACTTATAAAACATTTTTGTGCCTGTTGTACAGTTGTGAATCAGGAATGGCATGCTCTCTTTTGACTCAAAGGAAAACCGAACTCTACTAAGTAATGGGCGCTACCGCTACGTTTGACTAAAGCTTTGGGAACCTATAGTACTGCGAACCTGTAAGGAAAAGGGCAACCAAAGGCTGAAGCCACATTGCATGCCAGTTTCCAGTAGCATTTAAGTGTATACACGCAGTCCCACAAGTAACCGCGAACTGTGTATTCAACGCAAACATGGCATGTGCGTGCTTGTTTCTATAAGATATTCCGAGCACATTTCAAAGGAACGTATTTACAAGTGAGGCTCACCGTTCAGCCGACCTCTTAACATATTTCAGGTACCTAACTCCTTTCATACAATCTTCCTTATATTTGCTCATCGTTTGGAATGCATAAACTATTTTGATATTATAGGCTGAATATTTTGCTGCCCATGTATATTTCATCTCGTTTTTTACGAGGCAAACTAACGCAAACTCTCAAGGTAATTCGAGATTGTCCCGAGGCAGGAGGCTTGTTATTCAAGAGACTAAGTGTAGTTAAAGGAAAAAAACAGACAATTATAAAAACAGAATAAAGTCATATTTATTTAAATGACTCGAGCTTTTTATTAGAAAACAGTTCCTGAACTTGGCTTGCTTATTTTGAAAATGCCTTTTTCTCTGACGCTTTATAAATTCTTCGCGGTTTTATTGCTCATTTAGCTTGTTTGGGAAAGTTTTCTTTCCACATTTATCAAATTTTATATCTTTGATGTGCGACCTTTTCTTGTCTCGGCTTCTTAAAACAAAGACGTTTCAACTCTAAACAATGGCACAAATTATAAAAAAATTACCATAAAAATAACGTTTCTATGTCGCAGCCCGTTTCTTTAATTAGCCGTCGCATAAAAAAGGTTCGTCTAATTAGTAAAGTTTCCATAATTAAAGCGCTTTCATGCCAGCATTAGAAGCATAGACATTCTATTTGTCATGCCGTCAGTGCCACCGCAAAATATCAATTATCTTTTAATTTTGTAGCAACCACAGTGATATTGTTCCGTGAAAATTGCGCATTATATGCATATTTGATGTACGGTTTTACGGTTTGGGAATTCGGTGTCGAGATCCGAGATAATTCGTGTATGAGGCCGAGCGATTGTTTCCGGATTCAGATTCCATGCGGATAGGTGCGAGTGGCGGACGCGCTTACGCTGGCTGCCATGCCACGCTCACGCGTTGTTCATGCCAACAATTTATAACCGCATAAATTCGGACAGGCCCTCACTAAAAGGAGGATATTTTGTAAGTCTCGCTTACATAATCCCAAGGGCGATAAAAACTCTGACGAAAATGCGGGAGTACGTTTTCGCAGAGAAGAAAAATGCTTCCACTTAATTTCAGATGATATGAGATAGGTGAGCGTGTCGCCTTAGAGTAGAGGATAAAAACTTTTACAAAAATTTAGACAGACTTGGTCCTGAATTACCTTAATAAAGAAATTTAAAGCTTAGCAAGCTGAATACATAACTAAGGTCTCTACTGATTACAAAGTAAAATAATGCCCCTCGATAACGTGAGTTTTGTTACATCTAATCAGTACTAATATATATTTTACACACTTTTTTTCAATCAGTTTATACATAAAAGCAAAAGTTCTTAAAAATTCGCAATAGGTAATTACAATGCCGCTATACATACCAGTTTTAAATAGAAACTGATTGAGATTTATTGCAACAAAACTTACGTACTCGAGAGATTGATCGCTAGGTAACCCCCTACGGGGTAACACTGAACGCTAATGGTAACGTAACGTTCTAGTGTGCATATTCGCAAACAATTTTCTCGGTTAAGGTCATACGTACGTACTAGTACAAGATTGTAATTTAAAAATCAACAATACAATATAATGTTGATACATTATTTTCGAGAAACAACATACTCGTAGCTCGTTGCTAATTAGAATTTTCATGCACCTTTGTTTAATGTAACAGTGGGTGGTAGCAGAATGGCTCCTTAGAACAGTTCAACATTATAAGGTATAAGATTAACCCTCGTTTATGTAAATACATTGAAGCGAATCGCCATTTTGAGACTCAACGGCGATAATTATAGAGATAGTAAAACAAACTGCAGTCTTTTGTCTTCTTAAATTGGTTAATAATTTAATATTCACACGCAAACCCACTTAAGTGTCCAGAATAATTTCTCCGAAAGCGTTTGCACAAACAATCATAGTAATGCATTAGGTACGTTGTAATGTTGTTTACATTTGCGTGTGTCTGGTTGGATTGTTTGTGCGAGAGTGGTAATGATGTAAATATTAAACGAATATTACTGTTTGCGCGCACGCCTTAACACTTCAGCAATCTTGAATAATTCAGCGGCGAGCACTCGCCTTCCTCGATTTAAGCTGAAAGCCGATTGTTTTCGTCGCCGTGTATTTAATTTGAATACACTACAATAACATTGTCACCCTTTAGATTATTGCACAACATACAAAAAAATAATAGGTTCTCGACTGTAATCCCCAAATAGACCATAGATAGATTTCTAAGATCACCAGGCGGTCAGTTCCTTATAGAGGTCTTTGTCAAGTATGTTGAAATGGCGCATAGCATTTCATACTAACTCGCTTCCTCGCGATGTTTTCCTTTAACATTTTGAGCACGTAATGCGCATAAATTTTCGAATAGAAAATATCCATTGATGTATGGTCGGAACTCAAATAAGTGACTTTGAAATTAAAGTCGACGTATCTTTCACTAGGCCAACACGGCGCTTTCGTTATCTATTTCATACTATTATTGTAGAACTCTAGTAGGAATCCTTGACATAATCCAGTTTAATGTTATTTCTGAAACTAAGATAAACCTTTGATGAAAAGCAGTCCTAGTAGCGTATATACTATAACCCCAACCCGAGCTTAAACTACCTCTTACAAATTATAAAATTAAAATCAAGAATCCCGGTTTAAACTTGTCGTATTCCACAAGGTCGTAACATTAAGTCCGGTATTAAAGTGACCCTACCGGTCAGGATCCTAATAAGCGGGGGAGTATATGGTTGGAGGCTGGAGTAATGGGCCGCAGTGGGGATTTTCATCACGTTAGATCGTCCTAAAGTTAAATGGAGTCACGTCGACAATGCGTAGTGCTATGCGAGCCCGATAAGGCGACACGAAGGGCGCCTTGCGCCAGACGCACCGGTCCGCCCTAACAGCCCGCTCATATTTAAACTTTTACAATGGCACAGCCCCAAATCCTACATAAATCACGCAAGCCTTCCTTCATACGTCTCGTCTGAATTTAAATAGCTCCCTATACGCAATCTCCACTCACTTTGCCGTCACTGGTTTATATTTTATCAGATTCATACTAAATTACGATTATGATCACATGTGTCGCGGTCATCGCGAATTAATGCGACATGATATACTACTCTTTTCAATAAAATCCGAAATAAAATATATCTTGAAAACCCACGGACCATCTTGTTAAGGAATTATAAATGATAAGATCTTATTGATAAATGTAAATTCGCCAATTTCACCATGCGCATGTCGGATCACGCATCAGAAGTCGGCTTAGTTACTTCTTTAACACGACAATAATGGCAATTCTGTTTTCTCGAAACTAATTACTAACTTTAACTTAAACAGAAGGTCGGTCGTATTTTACTTAGTTTTAGTTAGTTTGTGGTGACAACAGAACCAATAAGGAAGATAATCTATAAGTAGCCTTCAGACTTAGCTTGGGCACCCGGGAAATTGCTTTGTACGGCAGAGTAGACAATAAATGTTTTTTTTAATGTAGAAAGTAGCGCCCTGAACCTGAATTTGGTGAAGTAAAGAGTAGAAACTTATTTCAGCTATTGCCATACTGAAACAATGTATTTTTATTAAACTTTTCTTTCAAAGTTCACATTTTTAATAACTTTGTAAGTGTCACTAACGTATTAAGGCTCAAAGATTCAGCATAATGAAATTAATCTACGAGTAAAATGGCTTTGAGTAATAACGAAAAATCAGACAGACAGACTGACGGAAATGGTGAAACTAAAAGGGTTCCTTGTCGGACTTTTAAACTTTAAAGATACTCGTATATGGGTTAATGTATATTTAGATCTCTAGTCAAGGAAGTCCTCTACAGTCTATTAAAGCGCATAATTAAAGCGTTATAAATATTAGGAGGGTAAGATCGGCCTCACCCTCGAGCGCTTATGCAATAAGGAATAATGAAGGAACGAGTACTAATCTCGCGTCTTAGTAAGTGCCCCTACGTCGTTTTAAAATGTAAATAGCGGCTGTATTCGAAGCAGGCATATTTTCCAAACTGGAGCAGAGTAAATTACAAGACTGTTCCCAGCGACTAACTCGGCGGTATTAGGGGACTATTAAAACTCCCTCGTTAAGATATACGGTGATTTACATGAGCTTCCCGGATTAGGCACACGCAGTATAAGCCTTATTTATTGTTTTTGCAGTGATCTTTACGAAAAAGTAATTTAATGATACTTTTTAAGAGTAAATAGACTCTTGTCGGATCTTATTATCACTTTGGTACCGGTATCGTTTTCGCAAACAAAAAGCCTTTGCCGGAGGTTTATTATTAATAAGAAAAAGAAGTAAACTCGATTGGATGTCTTCCATTTTCTTTGTTTAACTTCGGGTTTGGTTACAGTAAATCTTTCAAAAATATTGGGTAAGTATATCTCGGTAACATGTCTTTGTAGTGGTCAAGGAAACCCCTCATACATAATGCAGAGCGGACGGGAAGCCATCTCTGATCAACCGATAACGCTACCCTTGTTTACACAGGACTCACTAATCTTGTCTTCCGAATTTTAACAAGATTTGAGTTATGTCCGTGTCCCGACGGAATTAAATGGCGGCTATGCTATGAAAGAGATGGGCATAGCCGGGGAAAAGGAAAGCAAAGTTTTTTAATCAAGTTGATTAATGATATTAGCCGTGTTTCTTCAGATTTCATAGTGCGAGCTCACTTGTTTTGGCAATTTTGCAAATTCGACGAGTTCACTTCACAGTAGGTACTTACAAATGCTGGGATTGCTTCAAAATTTGTTTGTGGCAATAAAGTGAAGCTTATTAATTTTGTTTGATGTTTTTGTATCGAAATCATTTGATACTTTGTAGATTCCCTTACGTATTCGTTTAGAATTTTCGGAAATGTAATAATATGTACCTATAATTTCATACCGGGACTTTTAATGCGTATCTGGTTGAAAAATCTAGCAGCCGTATTGCAGTCATAATTTAAAACCCTACTCATAATAGTAACGTTTTGTATTTTTGCTTACAAAATTGTGCTCGTCAAATGTGTAAAAAACATTTACGATTTTCTTATTACTAGACCTACATGAGATGTCTGAGTGCTGTCATCACTACATAGTATAAAGCAAAGTCGCTTTCCGCTTCCCGCGTCTGTATGTATGTTTGCTTATATCTTTAAAACTACGCAACGGATTTTGATGCGGTTTTTTTAATAGATAGAGTGATTCAGGAGGAATGTTTCTATGTATAATAACATGCTTAATATATTAGAGAACCACTGATAATTTTAAGATTCCAAATCAGCGCGACTTTTTTTTTAATTTTAAATGCTGTTAACGAGTATACAAAGACATTCTGTAATATATTTTGGTATCAGCTTTGCACCCGTGAGAAGCCGGGGCGGGTCGCTAGTATAAAATAAATAAAACAACTAGTTAGAAATATAAACAGTTTGGTTCTCATTTTGGGTATTGTTGAAAACCATTCAGTGACCGCCCAGAGACCGTAGAATGTAAGTATTACCCTAGATACCTACTAACTTAAAACAGGAAAAGATGTGAAGTTTACTGTAACTATACTAGACCCGTAATATAAAATACGCAGTACATCGCATCGTAAAACAGCGCGATGGCGACGACAGTAAAATTCGTCTCTACAAAGCAGTTTTATTTTACCGTAGACTAATTTTAATTAATCCCAGTTTAAACTAAGGCAGAAATCTCCCAGAAAGCTTAATCGCAAGTTAACTAACCGTCCGGGTTTCGTTACGGTATATTCTCCAGAAATGTGCCGAGACAATATTTTATTGTCGGTTTGAATTGGGATAGATCATGATTGATGATGGTCCGCGGAACCCAGATTTGGAGTTCTGAGCCAGGTCTATCCGTTCTCCAATTTGTATCGAGGTATTTTTCCTGATTTTGTTTTGAGATACTTACGACATGCCTACATTCGAAAGCCAGAAAAACGTCTCGTTTTCCGCATTCATTTCTCGCCTAATTAAATGCGAGCAACTGGCATGAAACTTTTTATTGTAAATCCGAAGCGGGGAGTTTTTGAGGACATGTCGGTGCGCTTATGAAAAATGCTCAGCATTTCGTCGGTTTTGTAAGAGGCTGATCTGCGAAGTCACGTCGAGGATTTTATAGCCACTATGCTTTTAAGCAGCTGTATAGAATGGCATAGTGAGCAGTGGCTTTTGAGTGGTTGAGTCATCAGCAAAGCGAAGAGCGAACCCACAAATAATTTGAAATTAAAGTGGCACTAAAATATCGTTTCGTTCTAATAATATCCGCGCTCACATAAAAATATAGGGTTAGGTTTTATAATGATCATAATAGTACTTATAGGTACTATTATAATCTTACTACCTACTAACTATATATAGTTAGTAAAAGTAGGTACAGTTATCGTATTACATGAAAAATATGTGTATATATTTGCAAAACCATTTTGTGCAGCAAATTAATAACGATGGCTGAAACAATTTGTGTAAATTATAAAAAGTTGAAAAATAAAACTTGCTGATGCTTACGTACAAAGATTTAATGAAGCCGACTAGAATGCTTTTTCTGAGATATATCTTAGTATTTACCTCTATTAAATTAAATTGGCTTAGCCGTTGTGACGTGAGTAGCAAACATATTAACTTTCGCATTTCTAGTATTTACTATGATTGTTATTACCAAGTTACGGGGTATAAATTTATTATTGGAGTATTATACAGCTGTAATTAAATTTTTATGGGCCTAATTATGCTGATAAGATTACTAGAAGCTGATAGAGCAGGCCATAAAATTAATTATAGTCTGAGGCGTATACCCTGAGTTAGTATAATTTCTAATTTATTGGAGTTACACATTTCGAGAACTAAGTGTCTAGACGAACCTGACTTAGGATTTAAGATATTACTTATCAAGTTTTTTATTATAAGTTTATTTAATAAGTAAATAAATAAATACTTTGTAGTAAGAAGTTGTATGTACTTGAGATACACTGATCTCTGGAGTATAAAGTGTTCTAAAAACGTTCTTTATTATACTCCTACATTTTGATTCGGTATCCTTGATGTTGAACAAAAGTTTTCACTATGCATGTATATCTATATCAAGGAAATTCTTAAAAAATCATAAACAGCTGCAAAATAATGCAAGAGAACCTTTACAACGTTTTCTCCTAACGGAATTATGAAAAAAGTAGACGAACCGAGTTTACAAAAAAAGTACTTTAACAAGTTTGAGGGGTGGGGGTGAGGATAATAGGTTTTGTGTGCGATCACTGATCGTTCTCCCTGAAGCTCTGTTTCCGAGTGCTTCGAATCGGCAAATTGGGCCAGGTTGGGGAGCGAGATCAAATTGCTCATTGCCAGTGACATTTGAAAGGATCTCTGCTGCTAAACTCACCTCAGGCCGTTCATCTTCCGGTAATTTCCGCTCTAGAACGACTCCCCTGGTCCTGAGGCGTCGTGAGGCGTCGTGAGGCCTCGTGAGCCGCTGAGCTCGCCGTATCAAAACACGACAGGAAATTCCAACGTTTTACTTTTTTATAACCCTTCTTATCTCGAGACATAACACAGAGCCGCATTGCGTTTTCATACAGAAAAATAGTATTTAAAAAAAAATAAGATAAGCGGGATGGAAATTGTCGAACGAAATTGTACGAGGAAGTCGAAACTGCGTTGCGACTTCCTCGTAATTGACTTCCTTTATCGCAATCATTTAACGGTTATTTTTTGGTGATATTAAACCATCGGAACGACTCTTCGGAAGTTGTATTATGCTAATGGTGAACTGACACCGATTATCAGATTGTGTGTTTCATGGTAACAAAACATTGTTCTGAAATGTTTGTGCTCTACTAAGATTATAGCTGATTGGACCTTTAAAAATGTCCGTCATCAACGTAACTGGAGCCACTAAGCTCATACGAACTTACTACCTGTATTACCTACATCTTAAATTGTCACATACCTAACTTCGATCATCGAAATTGGTTAGAATACCCCTACCAGGGGAAGAAAATTCCCAGAGGCTTTACCAGTGAGACTATTGGGAAGAAAATTCTATTAGACTATGTCGTAGGTAAGACTACTGGGAACGGCCTGGAACTTCGACAACGCTCCGAGCTATACCTACGAGTACATGAATAAAGTAACAACGTTTCCCTTTATTTATAATCCAACATGTACCATATTTCTCCAATAATATTACCATAAATTCGATGTGGCTTTACGAGGTTTCGGTTATTAAACGTTAGGCAAGTTCGACCATTTTGAAATGTAATCCAATAAGCCTGTGACAATATAATATTTCAACCGATTACATATTCAAAAGTACTGTGGTAAATGGTTTTATATGTCGTAAAATATATACTGAGCTGATTTGGATTTTATTGCCTACTGATGAGAATGGTGCATAACATGCGACTGTTAGATTATGCTTCAGCATTGATTCAAATAAAAGCCGTATTGGCTGAGTCGGGGGGCACCTTGCGACAGAAAGTCGCGAGCTTCATTCCTGACCATCAGTGGATCTTTATATGCGCATTAATGCACGTGCTCAAAACCGTCACTTAAAAAATCGTGAGGAAACCTATCACTTATGAAATGTTAACTACACAATGTGGACATGTGCCAAATGTAATGTTTGGACCTACCTCTGACTGGGGATACCTCCTTTAGACATGTTCATGGATCTTAACGTCTTGAGATCTGAGAGGATGTCATCCGTACTTGGAAAATACAGTCGTGATCGTATTTCATTTTTATTGTTCATTGATTCAAATAAAAAATGTCAAGAGCAGGTCGGCAGGTTCTCTATAGTCGAAAATGTAATAAATTGTTAACCTGAAACCTTTTAGTTTTCGGGCAACAATACCCATTGAAAATATTCTGTCAAAATCAAAAGTTCATGTATTGTATACCTCTTCATTCTATTTTGGTAAACATTTAACAGGATATGACATTCTTTCGGCTTTTTCCATCCTTTTATTTGTTTTTTAGGGTTCCGTACCCAAATGGTAAAAACGGAACCCTATTACTAAGGGTCTTTAACTCTTTCCGTCTGTCCGTCTGTCTGTCACAGGGCTGTATCTCATGAACCGTGATAGCTAGACAGTTAAAATTTTCACAGATGACGTATTTCTGCTGGCGTTATAACAACAAATACAAAAAAAACATACTAAAATAAATATTTTAGTGGGGCTCCCATACAACAAACGTGTTTTTTTTTGCGTTTTCTATAGATAATGGTACGGAACCCTTCGTGCGCGAGTCCGACTCGCAATTGGTCGGTTTTTTTATCGCTGCTCACGGCCATGTGGGTTCCGCAGCTGGGCCGACGTTACGATGCCCTGAGAACTGCTACTCGGAACACATATTAGTTCTGAGTGCGGTAGGTGATTTACCGCGACCCGCCGCTACCCCTGCTTTATTGAATGCTACTCGTACATTCAATGAAAGAAAAATCGTATATTTTGACATTCTTGCGGTCAAATTTATTACTTCTAATTATACACCGTCTACTAAACGGCAACTACAAGTGGGAAATGGTTTTCGGTGCGTGTAATAGTTTGAAAGTGCTTAGAGTTTCACAGTTGTTTTTTAAAAGCTTTGACATCTTTCCGAAATAGATGTGTTATCCATCTTGATGCAAGGTATTGAAAAAACCTTTAATTTTAATAATCCAGCGTCCAGGTTGAGACACTGTCAGCACTTATTTAATTTTCTTGGTATGAAAAGCAAGCTTGTTCTTATAATTGTTTAACAAGTGTAAGCGGAACGTAAAAGCGCTGCTCTTGCACTTGTTAGCTTGTTCATTCTCCTTACCTTTTATGATAATATCAGCATCCGAAGCAAAATAATAGCGAGCTACTTAGTTTCACACAAAATGAGTTCTTAAAACGATCGGAATGGGGTTGCGTTTGAAGAGTGCCATTAGCACGTTCATTATTGTACCTCATCTCTTTATTTTCACTATTTAAACTCAAGGCGAGTATTCTAGATAATCGATGCAAAGCTTTTGTTTTGCGGCATTATGGCAGGTGCACCCAAGCACCGGGACGTAGTACTCATTCCGAGTTGTTGTCAACATTATGCGATCTAATGGCGTAGTTCTCGTTGCGCACGCATTAAAACATATATGGACACATATGGACACTAACCGTGAACGTGCTTCGAGTGGGTACGGCCGAATATCACATACTCGTAGGTATACTCGTAGGTATCTCGGTTTGTTTGTCATGCGGACTACCATGCCGTCTCTCGCAGTGTTTACTTTCACTTAGAAATTACATTTACTAACTACTCAAGTTAATGAAGTTGTAATTGAAAAGATTTGTTTTACTAGACGAGAGCTTTGTTCAAACAACTTTGGGGTTTTTAGTTGGAAAATATTTTATGGAAAAAGTAATGCGAATTTGTTTGTTCCTAGAATCTGAATATCAGATTTAGTATGAATGCTGAATATGTAGAATTTTTAAAACGATTTTGTTCAATTGAGTTTGAATCGTGATAATTTTTGTGAGGGATTCGCATGAAACCTTTTGCTAAAAATGATTAAAACAAATTTTGTTTTGTTGGAATTTAGTATAGTTTTTAATATATAAGTTTGAAAGATTTATTTCTAAAACGTAAAAATCCAAATAAAACTCTGTGGTTTATTGCGTACATTTTATCTATGCAGAACACAAAGTTTGTTATAGCGTAGAAAGAATTCTATCTTTTTTATTACACACACGAAACACATAACAACACAGAAAAACAATGTTACAATGATTAAGATCTAGATTGCGATATTAATATTTGAGTATGTACACACATACAAAGTAATTGTAGTACATAAATCAAATCAGTAAAAAGTACGGTAAACAAATAAGCAAATATACTTAACAGCGAGTCGGACTCGCGCAAGAAGTACATTAACTAAACACGTTTGTTGTATGGGAGCCCCACTTAAATATTTTATTCTGTATTTAGTATTTGTTGTTATAGCGGCAACAGAAATACATCATCTGTGAAAAATGTCAACTGCCTAGATATCATGGTTCATGAGATATAGTCTGGTGACAGACAGACAGACGGACAGCGGAGTCTTAGTAATAGGGTCCCGTTTTTACCCTTTCGGTGCGGAACACTAAAAACTATCATACTAACAAGACATAACAAAAAGACCTAAACATGCCATTCTTTTAGATCCTGTCCCCAATCGAATTATTACATAAATATTCAAATAGCAACTTATATAAGAAGCTGAGTGAGCCAACGAAAAAATAAGGCAAAATAATAATTTTATCCACAATTTATCTACTCGTACATGTAACAGAAGGGTTAATAAATCTTACTTATCAGTTACGAGTATACTCGACTACGGACAGATAGACAGGATATATTAGATAATCATTATAATATTTGCATTACCTTTGCATTGAATATATTATTTATTCTTTGAATGAAAACATTGATAAACCAACTAATGATAGGTAGGTACAGTCGTTATTATCTTAACGGTAGTAGCTACTGAGCCCTGTAATGTACTAGCTACAGCAAAAAAATTCGTGGCACTTGGGTTGGAAGATATGTCAATTTGATACAGCCGGTATACATACATACTAGTACATACATCACAAACATTCGCATGTATAATATTAGTAGGATTGACGACCCAAAAAGTACTTCGCTTCTTAATAAGCTCATTAGTCTAAGATAAAGCATGCGTTCATTACTCGTTACGAACGATTAGACTCCGAATTAATTGTGCATGCGGTTGTAAGCTCGTTCTAATGTACACCTTGTACACCACTTGATATAATTAGATTTGGTTTATAAAACGTTATGACTTGTGATAGCCACATTTTATGATACTAATAACATAATGAAATCTACGAAATTAAATATTTTCATTAGTATTATGACTTCTGATTTATAACTCTCAAGCCCGCTGTTATTATTTTATTTGTTACACAATATATCCGCCAAACGGTACTTGGTGGACACCGATCATGTTTTTAATGATTATGACAATACTGTGCGACATAAAACATTTTTTTTGTCAGAGACATATGTCTTATATCAAATTCAAGTTCAAGTTATGTAATACAATATGACGGTCTTCGATTTTGCATATTTATTTCAAATTAAAATATATATTAGAAAATCAACTGGGGACGCCACTGGTCGTTCGACCCCTTTGCCGATTTTAATTATTCTTTCGTTGGTGTATGAAACTATGAAAAAACGGATAATCACAGGACATTTCAATTTTTAAATTGTTGTTAATATGGCACTTGGATGTGTAAAATATAATAATTACTAATTTTAAGTCCGTCTCTCGGTTTACGCTAGTTTTAACTTTAACAAGAACGGAATAAGATTGTTAGTTTTCGAATAAATTCAGAATCAGGTCGAGACAACAGAACAGCCTCCATTGTACTTCGAACCTAAATTAATAATGACTAAGAATTTAGAGCAATTAATTTTGCTCAATTGTTGGTGTACCTACCTTTATTTATGAAAATGTGAGTATGGTGTGCAGATTTTAAATACTCTTGAAGTACTGCAAAGTGTGGGCATTTGCCAAATATAATGTTTGGACGTGCCTCTGACCACTCCCTTTAGACATGTTAACGATCTGAGTGCCTGGAGATCTGAGAGAATGTCTACTGTCGTGATCTTATTTTATATATTTTTTTACATCTAGATTAGAATTGTTTATTAATCTTCTTCTAAATCTTTGTTATTTCTTAGAAAGTCTATAAGCTTGGGGCTTAGTTGTGTATAATACTTATGTCGTGTGATATCATTCAGTGTGTGAATCGAGAACATGAATTACAAGTAAGGAGCAGCAGTTTTATTTCTTTCTCACTCAATTCTGAGAGTATCCATGCGTGCTAAAGAAAAAGCTGTGATATTTTATTCTGTCACAAAGTACTGAACCGTGAACTTTCAACTTTATTAAAAGTTTGATTCATATCCCACGTTTTATTTTCTCGTATTACGTCGCTAACTGTGCGTGAAGCGGATGAAATAACTATAATATATTCGGGTCATAGTTTATTACCTTTGACATTTTGTACCACTTTGATGAAGAACTAAAAAACTATTAAACTTAGATCGGAAACTAGATCAAAGTTACCTATCTGTACTTTTATTATTATTCAGAATATGATAATAAATATAATGATGTTTAAAATTTGTTTACACTAACTCAATAGTATTGTAGAGAATAATCGTAGGAGCAATTTTTTGTGTAATCTAAACCTATGTACATTTTGTAAATTTTGTCGTGCGAATAAAAGTTGTATAACGGTGTTAATTTTGTTGCAGCGTCGCGTATTCGATACGAGATCACGAGCGGGAACATAGGAGGTGCATTCGCTGTCAAAAACATGACAGGCGCCATTTACGTGGCGGGCGCACTCGACTACGAAACCAGAAAGAGGGTAAGATTTCTTCTGTTTTCTCCTGAATTAATAATACTTTTATGTTACAAAATATTATTATGTTCCAAAATGATTTTCTAATACTAATATATTACAGAGTATTTACAAAATACACAAGAACCAGTTGAGCCATCTAAAGACCGTTGCAAACAGTCTATAGATAGCTCAACTGATCCAGATCACTACCATGCTGTAGATGAAAAAAATTACTATTGTACTTATAAATGTTTTTTTTTTTTTTTTTTTTTTATATTGGCGGACTTTACACACCGCGTCATCTGGCCCCAAACTAAGCAAAGCTTGTACTATGAGAACCAGATAACTGATAGAATACTTATATACTTTTTTTTTGTAAATTCATACTTATTGACACTCAGACACAGAACAAACATCTATGTTCTATGTTCACACAAATATTTGCCCTGGGTGGGGATCGAACCCACAACCTATAGCGCAGAAGGCAGAGTTACTACCAACTGAGCTGTGAGGCCGGTGGAAATGATCTCAAAATGATTCAGTTTTGAGAACTATTTTCGGTCCGAGAAATTTAGTAACTCTTATTTAATTGATTGAACGAGCGAAGCGAGCCAAGTTCTCTGAATCACCTTGGACGAATAGGAGTTTATATGTTCGGGTATGTTTGTCCATGCATGACTATCGAACCGTTGATCCGGTCTGCATAAAATTTGGAAGGTCTGCTAAATCGATCAAGTAGTTGTTTCCAAATGGGGTAAAAAAGTGAAATAATTTGGTCAAGTAGTTTATATCATGTGAAAAGGACTTTTTTATAAATGACTAGCCGACCCGTGACAGACGTTGTCCTGTCAAATTTCAATAGTCGAATAGAAAATATTGAATGTTTTTACCCTCGTATTCAAGAACGACACTATGAGAACACGCACCCACAGTGGACGAAATAATTTTTCATAAAAATCACTTTATGTGTTGTGCGACACCGCATAGTGTGACTAGAGGCACATTGTCGTGTGCTTCTAGCCAAAGTTGAGCTCTAAAGGCACACGGTAGCGTGCGCCATAGTGCCGCTCAATACATAAAGTGATGTTTATGAAAAAAGATTTCGTCCACTGTGGGTGCGTGTTCTCATAGTGTCGTTCTTGAATACGAGGGAGAGTCTGTTATGTTAGATTTGTTGCACACCAGCGCCATCTATACAGAAATAATCCCTTTTGCGTTTTTTATCATTTTGGGGATGTTTTTCATATTTTAAAGTAGTCTATTATTTATTCGGGCATTATATCTACATCTACAGCAAATTTCAACATAATCCGTTTGTTCGTTTAGGCCTGATTTAGGAACAAACATACATACATATAAACTCACAAACTTTCACATTTATAATATTATAAATGATGATCATATTTGTTCTGGTTTTGCAGTCTTTGAGATACAAGATATTATATGCGCTTCCACTGCTAATTGACTTCGTAATTTAGTTACGATGGCGTTATTATATTACCTACCTACCTATGCATGTTCTCTGTAAGGGTTTGGGTCTAATGTTGTTGGCGAGTAGAGGCCTTTTTCTTACAGTAGGACAACGCAAGCTTCAAATAATATTTTACATACTCGAAATGGAATGACAGTCGGTCCCAACCCAACTTATGCAGTAGTAAAAAAAGCCGTTTTAGTCACGCACCTGTAGATTCGCACCTACTTACTTATTAGTCTAATAATATGGGACTAGCGTGAATTAAAAACCGGCCAAGTGCGAGTCTGACTCGCGCACTAAGGGTTCCGTACCAATATCTATAAAAACGGCAAAAAAATCACGTTTGTTGTATGGGAGCCCCCCTTAAATATTTTTTTTATTCTGTTATTAGTATTTGTTGTTATAGCAGCAACAGAAATACATAATCTGTGAAAATTTCAACTGTCTAGCTATCACGGTTCATGAGATACAGCCTTGTGACAGACAGACGGACAGACAGACGGACAGCGAAGTCTTAGTAATAGGGTCCCGTTTTTACCCTTTGGGTACGGAACTCTAAAAATAAGTGTTATGGTTATTTATTATCTTCCGTAAGAGCTTCCGTGCTTTGAAAAGTGCCATAAGCCAGTTGGATCTAGATTAGGCAATATTGTAGACAATATTGTGTAACGTATTGTATGCAGGAAGCTAATTCGTCATTATTACTATAAAACAGAAGATATGAGATCTCAGTTTCGACTTACTAGTATTTGGATTTTTACTGTAAAACTGTAATGACTCTTATGTAAATATATCTTAACATACCACAAAAACAAACCAACATGTAGATTTTCGATTACTTAATTACATAATATTACCTGTACTTTATTTGTTGTAACGGTTACTATCAGTTTCATAAAAAAATATAATGTATTTCTTTGTGACTGTGTGATCTTTCTTTTCCGCAAATATTCGAAATTCGTCTTTATTGCTCGCTGTCGTATCAAGTCGCATTAGAAAAGCGAGACTTGGCTTTGAGATTTAAATCCCGGTGGCACGTTCTTACTTAATATTGTAGTGTCTTTACAAAAAGGAACACCAAAATTCAGAAAATATACAATCATTATTTTGTCGACCTCCTTAGCTCCGTAGATGACCATTTGACTAAGACTTAAGAGGCAGGGTCGATCCCCGACAATGATTCAAAAGGGTTTTTTGATTTTAAATCAATTATTTTTTTTACTTACTAATCAATATAGTGTTTTTATAGTGTTGTGAATATTTACTACATCCTAACAATATTATAAATGCGAAAGTTTGTATGTATGTTTGTTCCTCAATCAAGTCTAAATGACTAAACGGATTAAGTTGAAATTTGCTATAGATGTAGATATAATGCCCGAATAAATAATAGACTACTTTAAAATATGAAAAACCTCCCCAAAATTATAAAAAACGCAAGTGGCATGATTTTGGTATAGATGGCGCTGGTGTGCAACAAATCTGACATCACAGACTAAAAAAATTTCTTCTCGTCTTTTCTATTCGATTATTGAAATTTGACAGGACAAAGTCTGTCACGGGTCGGCTAGTTACCAATAAAGTTTATTGAAAACTGCTCCTAAAACAAATAGCTTCTAAATTCCGAAAAAGTTATCAACGTCCGCTGTCGACTGTACTCTGTCACAGTACTCGTATTTTCAAATTCCATTGACACAGGGAATCCAAGTGTGAGGTCACGACTATGTGTGTGTGGTGTTTATTCATTTATGCCCTTTTGACATCAACTTTACAAGAATCTTACCGCACCAAGTTAAAATACGAATAATTATGACTTATGTCGTTTATTAAAAGCAATATTATTAATTATCCTTGCCATCGTCTGACATCTGCTAAGTAATTGAAAATAGCATACTGCACATTTCGATGGCTATTATTTTCTTATTAAAAAGTAATGCGTGTTTTACGCATAATATTAATGAAATAAAACTGGCCAAGTGCGAGTCGGACTCGCACTAGGCCAGTTCCAAGGGTTCCGTAACATTATCTATAAAAAACGGCAAAAAAAAAAAACACGTTTGTTGTATGGGAGCCCCATTTAGATATTTATTTTATTTGGTTTTTAGTATGTGTTGTTATAGCGGCAACAGAAATACATCATCTGTGAAAATTTCAACTGTCTAGCTATCACGGTTCATGAGATACAGCCCTGTGACAGACAGACGGACAGACGGACTGACGGACAGACGGACAGACGGACAGCGAAGTCTTAGTAATAGGGTCCTGTTTTTACCCTTTGGGTACGGAACCCTAAAAACAACATTCCATTCGGTGTTTACAAATCTAATTGGCCAATTACGATATTTTTTATCTTCCTGATTCAGGAATTCTATACACAGTTTATGTCGGATTAACTCGGTTTTTATAAAGCATTTCATAGCGGATTTTTAATCTGTGATATAAACGTTTGTGACTAACTATCTACCAAACTAACTATAAATAGAAAATACTAACTATCCACCCCGGCTTCGGTTTTTGCCTATTATGAGATTATAGGCAATTTTTGATATCTTAGATAACATTATTGCAATATTCGGGGGGCTCTCCAGTTTTTAAAAATAAAATAAGTCTATGTTACTCTCTGATAATGTAGCTTTTGATAGGAAATAGATTAAAAAATGGATCCATTAGTTTTTTTAGTTTATCCATAACAAACAAACATACAAAAATTAATTTATTTTTTCTGATTTTATAATATAATGTAGATGGATATACCTACAGCACAACAGCCAACATTGTTGCACCAAAAACTTGCTTATATATGAAGAACATTTATTTTATATTCTCACACTGCCGCGGGATCTTAATCCTAATTTTAATAAATATAAATGGTCATAACCCTTTTTAATCAAAGTTTACATTATAATTTCTTAATATAGGTACCGCTCTAGTTTTGCATAAGTTAACTGAAAACGTCTCAGATAAAAAACTATTAAGCACCATTTTTGAACAATTTTGTACTTAAGGGGCCCAGTCGACGATTGCTCTTTTTCGAAACGAAAAAAAAAATACTTCTGAACAAGCCACATCTTCTCCTATTTTTATAAGTATATTACTTCAGGTTCCTACCTAGATTTCTATTAAGCTGAAAACATAATAGCAGAAACTTTTCACGATAAAGATATTATTTCAAAATGATACGTTTTAGAATTTATGATCGAAATATTTTATATACCTACTATTAAAATCAACTTGTGATTTATTGTTAAAGATAGGTAATATGTAGATCTAGATTTCTATTACAATAGATTTTTGATAAGTAATTATACATAATTTATATCATTAATTTATTCGAAAAGCTAAGGCGGACCACGCGCCGACGTGTGTTTGTCGTCATTGCAGCGGTCGGTAGGATTATTTATCGAAATGATTAAAGATGGGTACATCTTTATTCACATATACTATACATTATAAAATAGGAGATGTGGCTTGTTCAGAAGTATTTCTTTTTTCGTTTCGAACAAAAACAATCGTCGACTGGGCGCCTTAAAGAGGCGAACTTCCTTCTTTTTTGAACTCGGTTAAAAATAGCTTAGCGCCATCTTTGTACAAAATTGTACGGCCAAACAGTGTTTTACTTTCTTTGGTGTGTTAGCAACTTTTAGTTTTATTTTATAAACGCCATATTGGTGAGGGCGCTTCTTGTTGTTGGCCGAGCCCTCTTTGTCCCAGCATTGTTGGAACCTTTTCGAAACTTGCCAAGATGAATAATTTAATCTATAATATCCATTTTAAGCAAAGTTAATTTCTACCGGATATACAACAATCTACAAACTTTTAACGAAAGTCATTGGAGTTACCCCTTTGATTGTATAAGTAATAATTGTATTGCTCTCAGAATTCCTACGGCTCCAAATACAAGTTTTTCGTATCAAAGAGACGAACAGCAAAAATAGTACAGCCCCGTTAGAAAATTGACTTTGTCGGATTATTCCCAAACGATAAACAAGGATTATTCTGTTTCCATTATCAGTAAATCTGTTTATTGCCGAGTGAAAATGTTTCGATATCTTGTTGAGAAACATAACTAATAGAATTGAAGAGTAAATGGATTTAGCCGCGTACCTTTATATAAAAGCAATGTCTAGTCCTTTAGCGCTACTTAATCTCTGCGCTAGGATTTCACTGGCTTTTAGCAGCCAGCAAATTCGGAATACTCACCTGTGCCAAGTTACGAGTAGCTTTGTTGCTTACCAGTTTGTCAAATTTATGTATGGGTGGTAATTGTTTAGGGACACAAGTTTAACCAGTATAAGCATTGTACTTGATTGTTGTAGTTCTAAATGAATACTGCTTGAACTCAAAACTTGTATAATATGCGTAAGATAACTTTTGAAACAGACATTTCCCTCCCGGGTGAGGAAATTACTGAACGACACTGACAGATGACACCAATAACTCCCCCGGCTCGCGAACTCGCACTGTGTTTCAAAGCAAAGTGTGGACCTACAACATTTAGTGACCATTTTTTCATTCACGCGATACCCATTCTTTATGTTAACGATTCACATTTTATCACAGTAGTAAATTGTATCTGCGAGTCGGAAAGATTCATGCAACCTTTAATATCCGCATTTTTTCTCCTGTTATCAAAAGCGGCCCAAATGAAGTTAATTAGAGTCGGTCTTAAATTACTTCGTTCCATTTCTTGTTAAACTTTCTGAATTACTTTGTTAATTTTATAATTACCAAAGTCTGATTATTGTTTCAATAAGACGTGCCATAAAAGAACACAATTAGGTTCGTCATATTTTTGTCCCGAGGGAAATTATATCCCGTAGTTTCTTATCGAAAGAGAAATGAAATATTTATTTGGAATAAATATTTATTGCGTATCCTCTGGGCGACAGTACGAGCTGAAGCTGGCGGCGTCGGACAATCTGAAGGAGAACTACACTACGGTCGTAATTCACGTGAAGGATGTCAACGACAACCCTCCCGTGTTCGAGCGGCCCACCTACCGCACTCAGATCACCGAGGAGGACGACCGCAACCTGCCCAAGCGCGTGCTACAGGTCCGACTCGAGCCGACTCTGGTCGCATTCGATTCCTACTGAACAAACAATGTTCACCAAACAGTTCAAAAGAATCGAATGGAGACGTGCATTCACAGATTGATTCTCGTAGATTTTCCTTTTTGCATGGCATGGGTTTAATTTTGTTTTTCGCTATATAGTCGTTTGGTTGCTAGTGTCCTAGATTTTTGTTTCTTTTTATTGCAACTAGCTTGTTTATTGCGACGGGTCCGCAGTTCCTGAATTGTCATCGAGGTATTTTATGACGAATGTTACTCTTTTCAGGTTTACGCTATATTTTATTTTAAAAGTGTTTTTGAACGTGCCGAATTTTCTGGCAGTTTGATATTCAGCTTTTGCTAACTCTATTTTTGGCAAAATATTATATGTTATTCATAAATTTATGTAGGATTTCTTAATTAATTATTAATATTCGAGAAACCGTTAAATATCTCTAGTACCTATTGGTTGCCGTGATTTCACCGAATTTATTGAACGATATTGAAATCTACGGAACATCAGTCGAAGCTCAGAGCAAGAGAGAGTAAAATTCAGTGGGTCGCGTAATACTCGTACCTTCCGTCGTTTCTGCGATAATATTCTTTAAACAACCTGCGGTTTTAATATTTATTTACTCCACCGCCGAGGACTAAGTATTTTTTGATATAATCTTATTGCGAAACTCGACTTTTCCAATTTTTATAACGATAATGCCCGCGAACTTTGGCGGCCGAGAGGGAGTTTGCAGAGCGGCCGCGTTTGAAATTTGTACTTTTCAATTATTTCTACCAAACCCAAAAGCAAAGTTCTTCGCGCGGTATAAATTAACTTCTCCTTTCCGATGGATCCACGTTTCCTTTGACGAAATATTTACTGTGATGGTTTTACCATAGCTAAACAAGACACTAACAAAAATATTTTATTCAAACAACATTGTAACTAACGCTGCCGGCGAAATAAATCACTGCGTATCTTTTTTATCGATATGAAATATTACAAATACTCTGAGCTCTCGTTAAAACAGCTACTGTGAACGTAGCGACTTATCTACTGTGAAAAATGGACTGCAAAATCGATCAATCGACTAGTTAATGTACCGTTTTTAGTGCGTCAGTTGCTACAAATACATTTTCAACACACAATTTTGTTGTCCATTCATACGTAAGATACCATCAAAACTAGAATATAATTGTAAGACATCCAAGTAGATAATCGTCAAAAAAAATATTAGATTTTTTCCCAATTTGATTTTCGTAGTTTTAGCTCGTGTGTGTGCATGAGCATGTGCTTATTATGCAAGTGTGCAGTACGACCTGACGCTGGTGGCCTCTGACGGACGCAACGAGAACTCGACCAGGGTGGTGGTCCGCGTGCTGGACGTCAACGACCTGCCTCCGAAGTTCAGCAACAGCGCCTACGTTACACAAGCCCTGGAAGAAACAGGACCCTTCCCTCACTCCCTCATACAGGTTTTTTGTTTATATTTTGGTTCTCCTAACTCCTCTTACTTTCTGTTTCCTTGTTCGTATGAATGGTGTATGGGTTCTTTGGGTTTCTAATTAATTGTTCTATAAAATGTAATTCAAACTTAATGAGTATATTTTATGTTTTCTCCAAAGTCCAAACTTTAGAAACACCGAAGGAAATATCTAGAGCAAACCCAACATCAAAAAGAATATAAGTTCGATCATGAAAAGTTTCGACACAAAGCCAAATAAAAGCAGCATTTCAATTTATAATTCAACTAGCGACCCGCCCCGGCTTTGCACGGGTGCAAAGCTGATACCAAAATATATTACAGAATGTCTTTGTATACTCGTTAACAGCATTTAAAAAAATAAAATAAAAAAAAAGTCGCGCTGATTTGAAATCTTAAAATTATCAGTGGTTCTCTAATATATTAAGCATGTTATTATACATATAAACCTTCCTCTTGAGTCACTCTATCTATTAAAAAAAACCGCATCAAAATCCGTTGTGTAGTTTTAAAGATATAAGCAAACATACATATAGACATACATACAGACGCGGAAAGCGGAAAGCGACTTTGCTTTATACTATGTAGTGATTTTTTATTCTTACAAATAAAATAAAGTAAGAGAGTCAGCCTTTTACAGCTCTTTATGAGGCAATGCCACAAAATTGCAATCCAACTTTCTATGATTCGACTGTAACATTTTTATTTGTGCAATTTACATTAATTTGACTTTCAATGAGAAGTGGGAATTAAGGATACTTTTATGAATAAAACTGTTTACTGCCGGCTGACCGGAACCACTCATACAATCACTCTATCGAATTTCGTTCGAGTTCGCAATGATTAAAGTAACCAGTGGGCTTATTATGTACTGGTAACTGTAACTGTATGGCAACCTTAGCATAGCTAGTTACTGCATGGTTTACCATATTGCCTACGCTCGTGCGATTCTCTATTCAAAACATAGTCCTCTTTAGATGAAGAGAGTTTCTTGCATATTTTGTGACGAGTCTATGGGTTGATACACATTGACGGTCCTGACAAAGAATACTGAATACGATTCTCGTTTCATTATTTGTTTGCACGGAAACTTCCAATATTCAAGGCAAGACCATTATCGCGCTTCGACATGCGATCATTGTAACACGATTCAACTTTTTTATATTCTCTCGAGAGTCGTATCGAGTCGTAAGATACTCTCTCCATCTAAATGAGAGCCACTAACGACAGCGCGGGTTGTCGGAATTATTAACTTGGTTTACAACATGCCAGTAAGCGTGTACCCGCTTTACACGTGAATAGAGTAACGTAGATAATGCACGATCATAAAGCTCACTGCCATAAATTCTACCTTACTTAATGGCTCGGTGTGAAGCGAGATAGTGCGAGATACTAATAGGTCTGCCGAATGGCGCTAGTATTAGCTAGTTCTCTCTATATTTTTTTAAAACATAGTTAAAAAGTAAATTATTTATGAAAATAAGTGCTTTGAAATACACAAACAACGAGTAACATAGTATAAAGCAAAGTCGCTTTCCGCTTCCCGCGTCTGTATGTATATATGTATGTATGTTTGCTTATATCTTTAAAACTACACAACGGATTTTGATGCGGTTTTTTTTAATAGATAGAGTGATTCAGGAGGAAGGTTTATATGTATAATAACATGCTACCCGTGCGAAGCCGGGGCGGGTCGCTAGTAAACAATAAAACTAAGTAGGTTGGTGTACAAGTGCATGTTGCGTTTTAAGTCTTGCTCGTCATTAAAAGAACATTTTCTCCTCAAGAACTCTTTATCATTTTATTCCGCTATTTTCAGATAGTAGATTATTTATCTTTTATTTAACATTTTAATTCCATTTCTATTCCTGCCCCGTCCTTTCTCGATGAAAAAGACTTATAATTTGTTTTTGAACGTGGAATGTAGACTAACATAGTTTTCACGGATACCTACTCGTATTTTCAAAAGCTTCTTCCATAATTCTGCGGTACTTACGTACTTATGTGTACCTGGTAAGTAATTTTACCTAAGTAATAGTTCCAACCTGATTTCCGTAGTGCATGAATTAGTAGTTAGTGTATTTAAGTGTGCTTGGATTTTAATGTTTTATTCTACACATTTCAGCATAACTAAGATTTCACTAGATATTACTCGTGTCGTATATGGTTTTATGTCACTGTTAGAAAATGAAACGCAACTTTCTTAATTTCATATTATCATGAAACTGATGACTCACAGGAGGTGGAACGCTAGTCCACCTCCTGTGAATTACCTCCATCGCCTGTTATTTAAAAATATATATTGTAAAGACAAAACATGGTTTTTGTGTAATGTTCATCGTGTGTTATGTTGTACTCATATTAGTGTATACGAACTTCAGTCGTCGTCGTCTCAATAAATGTTGCCACATCATAGCCGCGTTTCCTGCTACTTAAATTTCGACAAAATTGTGGTGACAACATGCTTCCCTTTCGTATACAAACATTCCCAAACCACGCCCCCTTTTTATTCTTCAAACATGGTGTCACCGCAATGTTGTCAAAATTCAAATAGCAGGAGACGCCGCTTAAAATATGCACGCAATGTCGCAATAGATTTTACTTGAATCTCAAACTAACTTACGAAAAACATTTGTGTTTTGCATAAACAGGTGCCCTGTATGATATATGGTTTACGGATATTTTGTTGATAGTCATACTCGTAAAATACTTAAAATCACGACGTGATCTTCTTCCTCATTTTCTGACCTTTTATAATAATTTTATTATGACATTTTGCTTCAGCTGAAATTTCAAGAGCATTACTCATTTATAGCAAAGCAATGTCAGCTTTACATTTAAACTCAATCGCGAATGATCGTTCATCACGGGATCCTTTCCGCTATAGTGACAACCTTTTTATAATTTGAGAGAGATTCGCAAATGATCCATGTAATTACACAAACGTCGACCCTCTTCATTTCTATCGTCCTGACCGTCTCGTAATTGGACATTCCCTTCTCTTAGCACAGCCGCCTAGATGTTTGATGTTCGTTCGTAAAAATTACTCTGCAAATCTGTTTTTTTTGTCTAACAAAACCAAATAAAACGGGCGTTGTCATCACAAATCGTTCCTGCTACTGTTTACTATCACTGCTCAAATAGTAATAAAAGTTGTGGGGTTTCCTTCGTCCGAAGATTCTTAAAGAGGAAAGTTTCAGTTACTTCCGGCAACGGACGCATCTATAGCCGGCTGCCGATGCAAACAATCCCGGGTGTCGGAAGATTCATAAACTTCACGAAACTTTCGAGAAGACAACGCCACTATAAAGCACTGGGTAACTCGTGCCGAGTTTGTCTCACTATCAATTTAATAATGCATTTTAAGTATGAATGGCGACTACTAAGTTTATACTCGTACCTTCATTACTACAGAATGAATAACTTAACGGAAGAAAAATTTGGTTTCAGTTTGACGTAGGTTGAGAGCATTGTTTTTGCTTCAAACTTTGATTTAGTTTGCAAATATGTTTGTTTTCGTGGAAATAATAGAGTAGGAAGGTTGTACACAAGTGTTCATTTAAAGCATTTAACTCAGCGTTAAACATAATCGTAAATTAATTTCCTGTTGTATAAAATGTATTCTTTGTTATGAAATTAAATTTTTAATATTAGGAACTCCGCGTGAAACACAAAAACCATGTTTTAGTACTTACTAAGTTTAATAATTTCATTTATTTTAGAGATGTCACGTGTTGTATACGTCCAAAATATGTAATAGAGAATATAATATTTGGTATAGCCAATTTGCCATAATTGACTAAACTCATTATGTGATTATTTCAACTACAGCTATATTTTTCTGATATAGGTCACAGCCACGGACGGTGACAAAGATAGACAACAAAACATCGTATATTTCCTCACCGGCCAAGGAATTGACCCTGATAACCCTGCAAATAGCAAGTTCGATATCAATCGCACTACGGGAGAAATTTTCGTGCTCAAAGTGAGTATATATTAGAAAACTTTAATTTTTCTGTTTGCAGTGGTTTGTAACTTTGCCTGTTAGAATATCAGCAAGTTTTAACAATACGGGTGTTGGGTATGAGCTGCTGTACTCGTGACTAGGATAGTGTCCAGGACACTGCGTGCTCTGCATGCAAAATGCAATCACACATTTATTGCGTTCCATCGGTCTCATAAACCTGAACGCGAGTATTTTCCGTAACGAGAAAACTCGTATGACCGCTGAATGTTAAATACTTACGTGTTTTTTAAAACGCGGGAATATTCTTTCTGTGTTAATTGCGACAGAAACTTCAGTTAACAAAGTTATTGTTAATGGTATTAATTCATATACTAGAATACTATACTAATTGGAAGATGTAATGATCGCTTCAGAATTTATTTTCACAACATTCACAATCTTCACAGAATTTTATTTAGAGCTTTTTATTTCGTTTGAGATCAATTTTGCTACCTCAAGTATTGTGCGTATGAAATAGAAGTAATATCTTATAAAGCAATCTTCATAAACCTGTTTTATTATTTTTCTAACAAAAATGTTTATTGCGTTGTATATTTGCAGCCTTTGGACCGCGACCAGCCTAATGGAAGGCCACAATGGAGGTTCACTGTATTCGCTCAAGACGAAGGAGGGGAGGGTCTCGTAGGTTACGCAGATGTCCAAGTTAATCTTAAAGACATCAATGATAATGCTCCTATTTTCCCTCAAGGAGTGTACTTTGGAAACGTTACAGAAAATGGCACGGCTGGCATGGTTGTTATGACAATGACCGCAATTGACTATGACGACCCCGCTGAAAGTAATAATGCTAAACTTTGGTATTCTATAGAGAAAAACGTTATTGAGGAAGAAACGGGCTCTCCTATATTTGAAATAGAACCGGAAACAGGTGTTATCAAGACAGCAGTTTGTTGTTTGGATCGAGAACGAACGCCAGATTATTCAATACAGATCGTAGCGTCTGATGGAGGAGGTTTAAAGGGCACGGGAACAGCATCGATACGGGTGAAAGACATAAACGACATGCCTCCACAGTTTACCAAAGATGAATGGTTCACTGAAGTGGACGAAACAGATGGCACTAATTTACCCGAAATGCCCATTCTTACAGTCACCGTTCATGATGAAGATGAAACAAATAAATTTCAATACAAAGTTATTGAAAATAGCGGGTATGGTGCTGATAAGTTTACTATGGTTAGAAATAATGACGGTACGGGGTCTTTAAAAATTGTACAGCCTCTAGACTATGAAGACCAATTACAAAGTAATGGCTTCAGATTTAGGATACAAGTTAATGATAAAGGAGAAGATAATGACAACGATAAATACCATGTAGCTTACTCATGGGTAGTTGTGAAACTTAGAGATATAAATGACAATAAACCACAATTCGATAGAGCTAATATAGAAGTATCCGTTTACGAAAACGCAGAAGTTGGAAAGAGTTTAGAGACCTTCAAAGCAACTGATCCTGATCAGGGTGGAAAAAGCAAAGTCTCGTATGCTATAGACAGATCCTCCGACCGGAAAAGACAATTCTCAATCAATCAAGAAGGTACTGTAAGTATACAAAGATCTTTAGACAGAGAAGACACTCCTCGACACCAAGTCAAAATACTGGCTATCGATGATGGAGTACCCCCAAGAACTGCAACAGCAACATTAACTGTAATAGTGCAGGACATTAACGATAATGCCCCGACCTTCCTCAAAGACTACAGACCGGTTTTGACAGAGCACATTACTCCCAAGAAGGTGGCTGAAATCTTAGCAACTGATGACGATGACAGGTCAAAAAGCAATGGACCACCATTCCAATTCAGATTAGACCCCGGTGCGGATGATATCATTAGAGCGTCTTTCAAAGTTGAACAAGATCAGAAAGGCGCTAATGGTGATGGAATGGCTATTGTTTCGTCATTGCGGTCTTTCGATAGAGAACAACAGAAGGAATACCTTATCCCTATTATTATCAAAGACCATGGCAACCCAGCTATGACCGGCACAAGTACGTTAACAGTAGTTATTGGAGATGTAAATGATAACAAAATGCAACCGGGATCTAAAGATATTCTCGTATACACACATCAGTTTTTGCAAGGGCAGGGGTCCGAAGGGCAGCATACTGAAATTGGTCGTGTCTATGTGTACGATCTCGATGATTGGGACCTACCAGACAAAAAGTTTTTCTGGGAAAGTACGGAACACCCAAACTTTACTTTAGAAGAAGAGACAGGCATGATACTCATGCGACACAAAACCAAAGAAGGCAGATACCACTTGAAATTCAAAGTGTACGATCGCAAGCACACGCAAACAGATGTGCCTGCCAACGTCACAGTATATGTGAAAGAAATTTCACACGAAGCCATCATAAATTCAGGTTCCATACGAATATCCGGAATATCAGATGAAGATTTTATAAGGGTGTGGAACTATAAAACATTGAGTGTTTCAAGAAGCAAATTGGATATATTCAAGGACAAATTAGCTGACTTATTGAACACTGAACGCGAGAACATCGACATCTTCAGCGTTCAACTGAGGAAGAAGCATCCGCCTGTAGCTGACATTAGATTTTCAGCTCACGGTGCCCATTATTACAAGCCTATCCGATTAAATGGAATTGTTCTTATGCACAGGGAGGAAATCGAAAGGGCTGTTGGCATAAATATCACTATGGTTGGGATCGATGAATGTCTCTACGAAAATCAGATGTGCGAAGGATCTTGTACGAATACTCTTGACATCAGCAACGTACCATACATGGTCAACGCAAATAAAACAGCACTTGTCGGCGTGCGGGTTGAAGTTCTTGCTGAGTGCACGTGTGGTGCAAGAAACTTTACCCAAGCAGAGACCTGTCGCAATTCTCCTTGCTACAATGGCGGAAGATGCATTGAAGGGAAATATGGTCTAACCTGCTCGTGCCCACCAGGATATACCGGACCGAGGTGCCAACAGACATCGAGAAGCTTCAGAGGAACAGGCTGGGCCTGGTATCCAGCATTGGAGATGTGCGATACTTCCCATTTGAGTTTCGAATTCATTACTAGGAAATCGGAAGGTGTTTTACTTTACAATGGACCGATTGTACCTCCGGAGCCCGAAGAAATAATGGTCTCAGATTTCATCTCTATCGAATTGGAACGTGGAAATCCACGGTTATTAATAGACTTTGGCTCGGGAACGTTAGAGCTTAGAGTAAAAACCAAAAAGTCTTTGGACGACGGAGAATGGCACAGACTAGATATATTCTGGAACACAGAAAATGTACGGATGATTGTTGATTACTGCAAATCTGCTGATGTTCAAGAAATGGAAGATGGCACTCCGCCTGAGTTCGACGACTCTACCTGTCAAGCAACAGGAACTATTCCACCGTTCAATGAGTATCTAAATGTCAACGCACCGCTTCAAATTGGTGGATTGTACATTGAACAATTCGATCCGACACAGTATCACTGGCAATACATGCCTATTGGCAAAGGATTCGATGGATGTATCCGAAACCTAATCCACAACAGTAAATTATACGATTTAGCTCATCCGGGGTTGTCACGCAACTCGGTCGCTGGCTGCCCGCAAACGGAAGAGATTTGCAACCAAGCCGATACCACTTCTAGGTGTTGGGAACACGGAACATGCGTAGGAAGTTTTTCGGAAGCGAGATGTCAATGCCAGCCAGGGTGGACCGGCCCATCGTGTAATTTACCGACGACCCCTACTAGTTTTCGGCCCCAGAGTTACGTGAAGTTTGCATTAAGTTTCGAACCGGACAGATTTAGCACACAAATTCAATTGAGATTCAGAACGCGCGAGCCTCACGGTGAACTTTTCAGAGTAAGCGACCAGCACAATCGCGAATACGGAATACTCGAAGTGAAAGATGCTCGTCTCCATTTCCGATTCAATCTTAATTCGCTAAGGACTGAGGAGCGCGACGTGTGGCTTAATTCGGTTGCGGTTGACGACGGTCAATGGCACATTGCGCGTGTCAGCCGCTATGGAAGCGCTGCTACTCTGGAAATAGACGGGGGTGAAGGGCGGCGATACAACGAGACCTTTCTTTTTGAAGGTCACCAATGGCTGCTGGTGGATAAACAGGAGGGTGTTTATGCTGGTGGCAAGGCGGAGTACACTGGAGTGCGGACCTTTGAAGTGTATGCAGATTTTCAGAAGGGTTGCTTGGATGACATTCGATTAGAAGGCAAGCATCTGCCGCTGCCGCCTGCTATGAACGGCACGCAGTGGGGACAGGCGACGATGGCCAGGAACCTGGACCGCAACTGTCCCTCTAACAGCCCTTGCATCAATGTTCACTGCACTGAGCCGTTTGTGTGCGTCGACCTTTGGAATGAATATGAATGCACGTAAGTAACCTATAAAATAAAAAGTTATCCTAGAATTCTTTTCCAAATTGTAATGCATTATGTTCGACATAATTAAAAATAAATAAATAGTCATAACTATAATCCCTTAATATGGTAGACATTCTCTCATCAACTGATTTCTTCATAATGTTTTCCTGCATCGTTTTAAGTACTTTTGGAATAGCAAAATCCATTGATGCGCTGCCGTCATCGTCAATTACTGTCTGTAATTTCACTGAAAAACAAACCGCTCGAACTAGAAGGAGCAAATAGATTGGCATCAGGAATACGATTTTATTATCTCCCCGAGCAGACTCTGCTCAGCCCTCTCGTTTTTTATTCTATTTACTCTACTTTGTATTTATAATTTTGTTTTTGATACGGTCCGCACTGAGTTCTGCCTTTATTTACCCCGTATATAACAAATATTTGTTTATAATACACGTATTCTATATAATCTATAAAATAATGCCTAACCCTGCTTGGCGATAAACGATATGTTAAAAGAATAATAATGTTAAAAGATTTATGTGGATCAATCATACGCTTCGGTATATCTGATCAAAAGGGGTTGTGGATTGAAGCTTTTTTTTCTTATATTTATTTATAACTTATTCACTTTTGATATTACGTCATCGGTATACCTAAAATTTCGGCTGAGTTACAAATAGTCGTAGTAGCGGGAAACTACACCACGAAACGTCGGATTAAATAAAAAGGTAAAACCAGCGATAAATACCCGTGTGAAATCAATAGTGAATATGTGTACCTATCTATAACTGCTTTTAAGATGTATTAATATGCCTTGGAATGGTGTTCAGTTGCGGTGAGGGTTTGGTACTGTCGCCGGACGGCAAAGGTTGCGTAGACAAGAACGAGTGTCTCTACTTTCCGTGCCGCAACGGCGGATCGTGCGTGAACCGTGAGCCAGGATACCGGTGCCTCTGCCCCGAGGGCTTCTGGGGGGAAAACTGCGAGCTGGTGCAAGAAGGTCGCACGCTCAAACTCAGCATGGGAGCCCTGGCCGCCATACTCGTCTGCCTCCTCATTATAATGAGTGAGCACAATAGCTAGACGGTAGCACTCTCACCCGCGCACTATCACACCATCCGTATCTATATATTGCGTCATACATCATCTTTATCAATACTAATAGCTCGCCGCCCTAATTGACAAGCGGATGCACAATTGCCTGCAATGTCATGGTTGCGTTTATTTCGCAAAGCGGTCAAACGCGCGCAAATATGCCAACTCTGTGTCCCGTGACCTAGATTATTGAAATTCCAGTTTCATTTACGGATGCAACCAGCCCTACTATATTGTTTCGAAGCTTGCCAAATAGAACGACGAATTAATTCTCACATTCTTAAATAAACCTTTCCGTGCTCTCATTTCAAAAACGTGTTGATAAAGGTATGTCTGTATATGTGTAGCTAGTAGTTATGTAGACGTAGTGGATGCTATAGGGGGCTCAGTGCGCGCCGTGTCCATACCGTGAGGTATAAAGCGCATTGTGTAGGTGTCCCGGTGGCTCGACGCGCGGCGGCGGAACTTGTGTCAACATCAACGAGTGTTTGGGATACCCTTGCCTGAACGGAGGGACCTGCGTAGACCGGGAACCGGCCAGAAGATACGACTGCATATGTGCCTATGGATACACCGGCCACGACTGCGAGCTGGAGCTCCTAGCGTCGGGCATCATCACTCCATCTCGGGATTTCATTATCGCTATCATTGTTTGTTTGTTCATGCTTCTAGGTGAGCACTGTCATTCATTTGTTTTGTAGGTGCATGCAATTCCATTCGTCTGCTTATGAAAACTGAAAACACTGCCGTAAATTATTCATTCGTGTCTTTAGTACAACGACTTTAGCGCAATAGATTTACTTTCTGCAGTGTACAGTTTCTTTTGTAAGCAAATGATAATGGAGAGTGTCTTTGTCCTTCGATACTAAAAGCTATTATAGGTACATCGACTATAATCATAATTATGAACTTGTCAAATAAACCCGGTGTATCCATATAACAATATTCAATGACCGAAAATTTCGAGTTTGATCAAAATTAACAAAACACTGTGTAACTGTTCAATATTAACGCTAAATTAATTAATTTTAACAAAAGATGAAACGCAACAATAACAAACAATAATTATCAAAACTATTCGAAATTATGTTTTATCGCTTTAGAATGGAGGGAACGGTGACAATGGATGGTACCACCCTTCCTATACACGTACAATGCGTACATAATACCTCCATTATGCTCTAAAATCAGTCCCTTCCATTATTAAATGCGCACTAACGGAAATTGAAATGACTAAAACAATTCCCGGTCTAATATTACCAAGATCCTTGTGACAATAACAGCTTTATTGTGATAACTTCCTACGAATCATGCCGCTTGTAGCATGTACTTGAAGGACAAATTATTCGGTAGAGCTACTCTGATTTTATAAACGGATGAATGACAAATCACTACATAGTATAAAGCAAAGTCGCTTTCCGCTTCCCGCGTCTGTATGTCTGTATGTATGTTTGCTTATATCTTTAAAACTACACAACGGATTTTGATGCGGTTTTTTTTAATAGATAGAGTGATTCAGGAGGAAGGTTTATATGTATAATAACATGCTACCCGTGCGAAGCCGGGGCGGGTCGCTAGTTACATATAAACTAAATTAAAACGTCTCATATTTTTTTTTATTATATATACCTAAATAAGTTTTCCTCCATTGTTACCGACTTTATTCGCCTTCCGCACATACTAACATCAAATATTTTCCACGTCAGAACCGGAAAATCTTTGCAACGTAAGTTATTTTTGTATTTGCTCTATAGCGTCAACTTCCATAAACTTGAAGAATCTTTGCGCCATCATTTTCTAAGAAATGTAGCTTCAATAAAGGAAATAGGGATGGCGTAAACACTAAGTTACGCTGGCTCAACGCTTCACCGCAAATTTGGTGAGATAAACCTTAACGAGTAAAGAGCGATTTTGCGGTGCGCGCCAGAAAGCTTAAACCAGAATTAGTGTTTTCAAATATTTACTGAGACTTGGATGTTTACCGCAAGGCATGGCCAAAGATCGTTTGTTCTCTGCTCAAAGTAAAAAATACCAGTTCTGAAACTTTATTTGCACGCTTGCCTTCCGTCCTAATTAATTGATCGTTGAACAACCGCCAAGAACGAATTTGATGTCCTCTGTGGGGAGTGCGGAAGTGTGTCTTAACAAGCTTTCATTTGCGCTACATTTTTTATGTTATCATTACCTTTGAGTAACAGTTTACAGGCAACTCAAGAGTTGCCTAACTTCAGGCTTCGCTTGAAATATTTATGAACACCTGCGACAACTTTTCAACTCATTTATAAAACAACAAACCTACAAACTTAGAGACACTGAAAACGCGTCAAAGGTTTGCTCATAGAGTATCTACCTTAGTTCTTTATGTACGCTCGGTTTAGTAAAATAAAACTTTTATAATACCTACTTTAATTTATTTGTTAAAGAAAGAAAAATATAAACACTCGCGACTTAATCCCCAAACGTGGTAGACGCCTCAGACTCTAGATAAAATAAGATTTTTAGAATAGCGGCTTAGATAAGCGGCTAAATATTACATTAGACAAAAATGTTTCAAAGTGATTTAAGATTTTATTTAAATTAATACCTTTTGATTACTTGGAACACTTTTCGAAGTTGAATAAACTAGAGGTTGGTTCTAGATTTTATGTATGTTTTTGGATACCTACATACATATCACATCACATACACAACTCTCACATTTTGACTGGTATTTTAACGGGTTTTAGTCATTTCAATTCATCTATTACTTTCGCTATGATATACCTAAAATCATATTAAATTCTAGCTTCCGTACGCGGCTTCGCTCGCGTGGTACTTAGATACTAAGTATTGTTATGTTATTCTAGGACATATGTATATTTCATATTACATCCAAAACAGTTTGGTCGTTTAGACGTTATTGAGACACAGACATCACAAACATCCTCACAAATTTTAGTAAGATTTATTAATTTTATTCAACTACTTTTACCTGGATCTAACACTTCTCATTTTCTAGTTCTGGTGCTAGTCTTCGTGGTGTACAACCGTCGTCGCGAGGCCCACATCAAGTACCCCGGACCCGATGATGATGTCCGTGAAAACATCATCAACTATGATGACGAAGGCGGCGGTGAGGACGACATGACCGCCTTCGATATCACCCCGCTGCAGATACCTATAGGTGGACCACTACCCGATCATGCACCGACGAAGTTGCCATGTGAGTTTGAACCTTAATCCTCTCTCCATAAAATACAATAGATTCTTATTTACATAACACGATGTATAAAGGCTCACGCAGTAAATCTACTGAAACACTTTTGCGATTCCTGGAATCTATTCCTAGATCCCTGTTTTACTAAGTAGCACTTGTAAGTACTTTGTTACATATAATGTAACTGTTATGTTGTATGTTGTAACAATATGTTCTAGTCATTCGTATATTTACCCGCATCGAAGGTACATTTCTTAGCAATTATACGAAAATAGATGCAGAGCGAGCATTATTTAAATGTTAATTTTGTTTGATTGAGGTGTTTCGCCTTCCTGCTTTGACAGTTTTAAACTTTGTTGATTCATTGAAAAGTTTTTATGGTACTTTGACAACCTAAAACAGGTAGTTAAAACTGTCAATGATCGGTGGAATTGTAAATGTGGAAAGCAAGTATATTGATGCGTCTCAAGATCTCAATTACTTCGGTGGTGTAATCCATGGTATCATCAATTAAATTCGAGTTAGCGCGTTAAATGGATGACGGAACATCAATCAGCTTATAATGACAAGCGCGTTTGGATCCTTCAAAGCCTCTCAAATATATTATAAACAAAAGACAGCTGCTAATGGTGCCAATCATATTATTAGGTATATGAAAACTAATTGTGGTCGCGACTTTGTTTGGAGTTATTTCTATACAAACTTCAGCCAACCGCTATGTATTGAATTTCGGAAATACCATAACAGATAACACTTCAAATTCAGGTTGCTACCGCTTAAGATCTGTGCGTTCATTGTCAGCCAGTCAGAGTCTGCAAAGTACCGGTTTTAAATAAATTGATATGATAGATGATATTAATTTATTTATTAATATACCCCACAGTAGACACAATAATACCTGAATAAAACCCGTCGCGTCCCAGGAGTTCCGACTTCCAAGTAATACGTCTTAATTGACTCTTCAAACAAGAAAGATTGAGAATTCGTTACATTGTTACCTACTTCTGACAAATAAATTCCAAGATTTTTGCACGCAGCCTGTAAGAAGAAAAATAACCTAATAATGTCCTTAAATTATGAGAAGAAGGATTGGTGACCGCGAAAATACACGCTTGGCTTTGTCGAAAGCTCGCGAAAGTATTTCTCGCAAAAAAATGTTTAGATCTGGCGTACCTTGGTAAGGGGATGATTATTCCCGGGTGCGGCTTTACGAAAGGTCATGGAGCCCTTGGAATCTGATTGGATCCTTTATGCTTGTTGGTTTATTATTTATTCCTGCTCATAATGGCTATGACGTACGTACAGCGCTAGAAGATAGCTATGAAATGAAAATGAAATGTTTTCTACGAATATTTTACATCGAGTATATTTCACGATCTAAAGCTATACTTATAGATAACATAAACTTTTAGGGCAATATAAATTTTAGTTAGATTGGAAAATAATAGGCAAAATTTCTGTTCCTTTAGATCCGTTGATGGGAGTAGGTTTAGGAGTTGGACCGATGGGCGTGGGTGTGGGCGTGCCTCCAGGCGTAGGAGTCTCGCTGCCCGGCGAGACCAATGTGGGGATGTTCATTGAAGAGCACAAGAGGAGGGCCGACAGCGACCCCAACGCTCCTCCGTTTGACGACCTTCGCAACTACGCGTATGAGGGCGGCGGCAGCACTGCTGGTTCTCTGTCATCGCTTGCTTCTGGTAAGTCTTATAATACTTTAAGAGGCTCCCAGTCGCTGATTGCTCTTTTTCGAAACGAAAAAAGAAATACTTCTGAACAAGCCACATCTCCTATTTGTTTAAGTATATTACTTCAGGTTGGATTTCTACCTAGATTTCTATTAAGCTGAAAACATAATAGCAGAAACTTTTCACGATAAAGATATTATTTCAAAATGATACGTTTTAGAATTTATGATCGAAATATTTTATATACCTACTATTCAAATCATCTTGTGATTTATTGTTAAAGATAGGTAATATGTAGATCTAGATTTCTATTAGATTAGATTTTTGATAAGTAATTATACATAATTTATATCATTAATTTATTCGAAAAGCTAAGGCGGACCACGCTCCGACGTGTGTTTGTCGTCATTGCAGCGGTCGGTAGAATTATTTATCGAAGTGATTAAAGATGGGTACATCTTTATTCACATATACTATACATTATAAAATAGGAGATGTGGCTTGTTCACAAGTATTTATTTTTTCGTTTCGAACAAAAACAATCGTCGACTGGGAGCGCCTTAATGCTATAACAGACGGGGTTTATGTTCGACGCTCGCAAGACCATTTTTACAAACTCAACATGGCGTGAAAAGGGGAGCATAAGTGCACTGAAAATATGGCTGATTTGTTACTCAAACTTAAATATATTGGTGCCGGGTTCAATAAATCTGAGTATATCATAAAATATGTTTTTAAAACACAAATAACACAATTTTAAAGCTACGGTAAACGTAGTCGGCGCTTACGAATTGTCTATGAAAGGGCAAAATAAGATGTCATGTTATTGCATAATGCAACTTTTGGAAAACATCGGATTTTGTCAACGAATGCAAAGGAAAATTTAAAATGTATGACGTTTCCACGGCGCGATATGCTCACCATGTACGAGCATGAGTCGAAAATTGGACCGCTAGAAGACTTTAGGTGTAAATAATTCATAGCGTCTTAATGCAATGTGTTTGCGGCAGGTACCGACGACGAAGTGCAGGACTACGACTATCTGGGAGCCTGGGGGCCGCGGTTTGATAAACTGGCAGACCTCTATGGACCAGAGCAGGACGACCAACTGTAGACCCTACGAACTATCGCGCAAACTTATAGTCAATTGTACCCACTAGCCACCCACTGTCACCTCACACCTAGCGAAGGGAGCTTCATTTGTAAATAAAGCGAGCCATTAACGGCACGACCGACTCGCGTACGTATTGTTACTTATCAATTTTATACGATTTTATGTTTAAGTATATTTTAGCTTAAGTAATTTTTTTTATATTAATTGCGGAGTTTTTATAAATACTAAACGTAGGTACATCTTTCACCAAATATTTGATATAAGTTTTACTCCAGTTAGCCATACGAGTCAGTATTTTATTGGAAGTTATGGAGATAGAGATTTCTGCCGAAGGGCCAGACGTGAATGTGAATTGTGGGTGTTTGTAGATAGTGTGCTATAAATGTGAATAATTTATACGAGTATTTTGTAAGTCCACAGCTTTACGTGATATCACTTAGTATGGTGGCCCTTCCGCGTGAAATCACAGTAGTTTATAAATGAGTACCTAAGTATGTTATATTTTATGATACTGTATGACTAAAGATACTTAGCGGTCCATTTGGACATCGAGTTGATACCTTATACTCATTCAAAATTAAACAACGGGGATGTAAATACAGTAATAAACTTAAACGACTTCCCCTGATTTTAATTAAATTTAACTATTGACATTACTTAATATTAGCGGGTAAGCAAAGTGTACAGTAACCGGTGTTCCTCTCCTAATGTCTCCGTGTAGTGTTAGTTAAATATAATACCTATTCGGGAACGACTTCTATAACTGTAACGGTAGATATCTAATAATAGTCATGACGTTTTCAGTTTGTGTGAGTGTGTGTGAATGCGAGTATATTTATGTGCGAGTAGGTAGTGTGCGAAAGCGGTTAGTGCGAGATAAGTGTGGGAGTGCGGTGCGAGCATGATGGAGCGTGAATGGGAGCCGAGCGTGTTGGAGTGTGTATGCCGAGCATGTTCGGCGCAGATATGAATGGGACTGTGCCAATTTCTTAGCATTATGGACGCAGCTAACGGCGGTAGATCTAAGTGTTTGCACTTTATTTATTCGTATGTTTACATTTATAAAGTTAGTCGCACCTAGGAAAATATCAATAACTTATTAAGAGTGTTGTGCTAGAATACTATTTCTATCGATACCGAAGTGAGATGGTCCGTGGCGCGTGTAGAAGTCATTAATTTATAAATTAATTATTAAGAATTTAAATAGTAAAATTAAACTAATTCAAGAGTTTCTCCGACTGTCTCACTTCGCCATCGAACAACGATCAGTGTAAATTTTAGAATAATATACTGAATTGCGTTAAAATGACTGATTTTATTATATGTTTGAAAGCCTAAGATTTTGTAGACTCGGTTATATAGATTTCGAACGTCATGTAAGTTCACCCTCTAGTTTGCACTAATGACAAATAATAATTATTCAAATATCTACATCAATATTAAAGCAATTCTCGTTAATTATTCGTGTAGGTAGAACATTCATAGTGATTATTATTATTATAACTTATTATTTGATATCATTACACTGCCAGTATCATACATATAGACGAATAATATAGTGATTTGGGTCCGATTTTATATTTCTGTCTTTTACAATGATATTGTAAGTTTTTGAACTGTTTTTATATGCAACCCTTTGGTTTTCCACGCGCGTCAATGCGCACAATCTTTGTATTTCCTAAGCTCTGCGTCTTGCGTGTACTGTCTGCTAGCTGTCGTGTCGGCATCAGATCCATCCTCTCGGTATCATTATCATACTCCATTGCCCTAGTTGTGTGAAATCTCCAACAAAAACGGGAAACGCGATTAGCGTCGCGCAACAGCTGTATTTGTGCCCCTCATGCCGAGATTGATCAGATATCGGACGTAAATGCGGGCTTGTCAATCGGACCGTTTGCGTTAACATTGCCAACTGGTTCAGCTATTCCAATTTGCTGAAGAAATTGCAACATAAAATCAGCGATTCAACTCGAATGCATCACATAAAAGTCAAGCTCTTTAGTAAATTAACAGCTTTGATTCTGGTTAGCTTAGTCGCGTCGTTTCTCATTTTGCCTGCTGATGTTGTATGGAGGCAGCCGTGTAGGTGTAGTTGTCATAACACCCTATAGCGTCATCTTTTTGTTTGGGCAAGTCGAGATGCGATGCGGTGCTAGCCGGAGCGAACCTTTTATTTGCATTCAAATGCTGAGTTAGCTAGGTATAGGTATTTGTTTTACTTATAATATGATATCCACTAAGCTTCCTTTTAAACGTACACAACTGTAGACGGCAGAGCACAGACCCCCAGTACAAAATGAGCGATGAAATATCGCAACAGCGCGCCCCGGTGCACATACCTAATTACGTATTATTATTTTAGACATTAATTATATTATACCTTTATACATAGTTATGTTTTGTTTTCAACTGTGATTATTTAGTTGTACAACTCTGGTGATTACATAAAAGAATGAATAAAATATGAAAATGTATTATTTGTTTTATTTCTAGAACGTATTTCATTCCTTATCTAATAATTAAGGTATTCTGATATTTCAAGTGCACAGGCAGGCAGAACTGATACTAAATGTCTGGAATATGCATAGGTAAGTACATTCATGCTACACTGACGCTAGCTTGTATGATTTTTGACATATCATCGAAATATTATTAAAACCTACCCTTGTATTTCGAATCTATTTGGGTCCAGTTAAAGAATGGCTAGAGCTCATCATATATTGCGTTTGTAGAAAAGCGTAAAAAATCTCGTCGTCCATTTTCTCAGACCAAACGTTGAAATCGACACGAGATGCATCATTTCAGTAACCAATGGTTAGACTAACCGACCGTGGATGTGTTCGAAAACAGCTGCTCAAAGCTCTAATCATGCACAAGCTCAGTCAAGCAGAAAACGCTAGGTCTAGGAAGGTATCTTGTATCCGCATACATACATACCTATTACATTATGGAACCGCTAAGGTGAATCAAATGTATTGGAAGTTGGTTGCTTTTAGCTACGTACTACATGGACAAAGTTAAAAGTATAGTTGAAATGACCTGCGTATAGAAGAAGTCTCTGCTAGGTACCTAATGATTCGAAAGGTCCTAGATCTTGTTTAGATACCATGCCTCAGTCTCTCTTTACATAACCAAAACAACTAGAAATAGATCAGACATCCTAACTCATTTTAACTACAAATACGGCTAATTACCACGTTTCTTGTTGTATTGCTGACGTAAGATTCGCCGATCTGCCGTTGATCGCGGTCGCGGGCGATGCTCATGATGAAGAGCATCTGAATTGTCTCGAAACGTCAGCAATACAACAAGAAACGTGGCAATTAGTCGTATTTGTAGTTAATATCCTAAAACTCGTTTTTTTCTTTAGAATCAATAAAAATTTCGTCATTTCGTCGATCAGTAACACAAACGTAAACAAACTACTTGTAAATAGTAAATCGTAGTAGTAAATAGTATGCTTAGATAAGTACCTTATATTTTTATGGGTCGCTGCGGGTACGGTTATGGTAACAAACGCTCAAATACACACTTCGCGTCATAAATAATTTAGATACCTACATAAGATTAGTCTTCATCAAATCCCACAATGTTTAACAACGAAGGAAATTTATGGCATTATTTAACTAACAGATATTGCCCTCCATTGAGCAAGTCAGTGGCCCGTGTTTATAGACAAAGGTAAGTGGGTACATAATATACTTTGGTTCGTAGTCTATTCTCGAGAATAATGAGGAGAAAAAATAATAATCAAATTTTACAGCAATTATGACAAAAAACAATGTTAGTAAAAAAATATAATCTAGGTTCTAAAAATATGTTGGTTATAGGGTCAAAGACCCAGTTGTGGTGCCTTGCCTACCCCAGTTTTGGTCATTTTCAATTTTAGCAGTCAATAACTAAGCATAGCAGACAAACTTGTTTAAAATCTATAGTTAATACAATTATTTGTCATCAAAACGCACCATACCGTTTTGATTCATGACAGATGTGATGCGTTATATCTCTAGACTTGATTGACACACAACTAAATATTTCCCGTTTTGTCTATTTAAATATGAATAATTAATAAATAAATATCGCCTGTAACAAAACCTTTGCTTAACCTAAGAGATAGATAAATACTCCATTCTATGTTGTTTAAAAATCGTCGTTTCAATCATTTTTTCAATATAAACCGTTTATTTGTAAATTAAAATGTTGTTAAAATGGTCACAACCAGCGCTCTCACCCTACGTTCGTGATGTTAACATTTGAGGAGATATATCTGAAGAGTTGTGTATTTGAAACTTGAAATCACATAATGTCGTTATGTCAATGTGAGTGAAAAAATATACTCGACTATAAATACGAGTATTGCTTATAAAAAAAGCTATTCAATAAAAGGGCAGACACCATAACCATAAAACGTATCCCCTAAATAGTTTTTATTTGGCCAGTAAACAGGTTCGAATGATACCCGACCAAAGTAGATATCTACTAAATAGATAGATATTTGCAGTTGACGCAACGCAATCAAATCTACTAGACTACGGACCAAACGCTCGCTGAACTAATACCAAATAATCTAAATTGGATGCCATGAGCCGACTAGCATTTGATCTTTTAAATATTTGTAGGATGTAGGTATTTGTGTTTATTTTGGCGGTTTATATCTGTTATTTACCAAGTTAATTTTGGTTGATGGCCTTGGTGGCGGTTTTAACCCTTCGGTATAAAAAATAAGAATGATGGTTAATGAACCAGTGTTGTCAGTACTTTATTTTATAGACATTTTCAGAGGCTTTTAGCAGACTGTAGGTACTCATACGCTACAAAATAATATGAAATAGTAAAGCTTTCTCCCTCTTCATATGCGAACGGTTACCATCTTATCGGTAGTGGCTCTGGCGTGTAGAAGTGTGTTCTACCAAGGTTCATAATTGAACAGCAATTGAAGGTAAGTATCAGGTAGCCGAGCGCTTGTTCGAGTTTTGAATTCTAAAAAATAAATACGTTACGGTAGACATCCTCTCAGATCACCAGGCGCTCAGATCCTTGAAGATGTCTTATTTGGACAGTCAGATACATCCAAATGATACATTTGTCACATGCACACATTTCACAGTAGTTAGTAAATCCGTGACGGGTTGCAAGCCCATAGCCGCGCGTCGATTATCGAGTTATTGTTACTATTGTACGGAAAAATTTGGCATTTACATAAGGTCTATTGCAACCATATTTGCAGTTGAAAAGTATCTTAAAAAGGTATAGGTACCCTTTATCGTATTTATAAAAGAAAGTCGTGTTAGTTACACTATTTATTACTCAAGAACGGCTGAACCGATTAGGCTGAAAATTGGTGGGGAGATAGCTTAGAACACGGAGACGGACATTTTTATAATGGGAACGGGAACGGGAACACAACATTTGTTAATTCTAAAGCGATATGAATATCAGTTTATTACATGTTACAAGTTATGAAGTTTTATAAACGCATCTTGCAAGTTAAAATGCACTTGTCCAATAATTCAAGTATCCGCGCATCTACAGCAGAGCTAGTGAGTTACGAGGATAAACTAGATATCTAACGGGAAACCTATTTTAAGCTCGGAAGCTCACCACGTAAAGCCGTTTCTCTTATCTCATCTTGCGTAGGGTCTATTTTGATGTAACTTAAGCTTACACTGAAGCTTTTAAGCTAAAACCGTATTGGCCCACTGTGTGTGTGTGTGAAATCCATTTATTTCATGATTGATTTTCATTGACTGGCCTCATAGCTCAGTTGGTAGTATTTCTGCCTTTTGCGCTGTAGGTTGTGGGTTCAATTCCCACTGAGGACTAACATTTGTGTGATGAACATTTGTGGATGTTTGATCTGTGTCTGGGTGTTATAATTTATCATATTATCTATTCTATCAATAATCTGGTAACCATAGTACAAGCTTTGCTTAGTTTGTGTGAAAATGTTCACCAATATTTATTTATTTATAATCTACTAGCAGACCAGGCCACGCGTTGCTGTGTCAACAGATATCGCGACTATAAATTGAGATGTTAGATATCCTATATTTCAAGTTGGATCAAACTGCACACGGTGTGCAAAGTTTGATTAAAATCGGCTAAGTAGTTTAAGAGTCCATCGCGGACAAACATCGTGACAGGAGATTTATATATATTAAGATAGTTGGTATTATCTTTGTCACGTCTACGCTACAACACGACCGTCATATGAAAGTCACCGTTTCTAGAAAACGAAAGCTTTAGATTGGCATCATAGAGCAAAAGTGTTCGTTAGAAATTAAGGGCCTACTAGACTGTTAGAGCATAGTTTCGAGTAAAGTAACACACATTCTCGTAGCAGCTGCTACGAGTGGTTGTAGCTTCAAGTAGGTACTTAGGCTGCCATTATTCAGGTTGGAAATAACGAACGGGACCTAGATGGAAAAAAACGGGCCAAGTGCGAGTCATACACGCGCACGAAGGGTTCCATACCATTATCTGTAAAAAACGGCAAAAAAACACGTTTGTATGGGAGTCCCACTTAAACGTTTATTTTATTCTGTTTTTAGTATTTGTTGTTAAAGCGGCAACAGAAATACATCACTGTGAAAATTTCAACTGTCTAGCTATCACGTTTCATGAGATACAGCCCTGTGACAGACAGACGGACAGACAGACAGACAGACGGGCAGCGAAGTCTTAGTAATAGGGTCCCGTTTTTACCCTTTGGGTACGGAACCCTAAAAACTGCAATCAAAAAAATAACGGCCTGTATTATTATGATCAAACAAGATTCTAAAGAGGTTTTAAACTCGTAATATAAGACGAATGTTTATTAGAGAGGGAATTGATTGCTGCCATAAAAATACAGTACCATTTTCAATCTTTACACGTATTTGTCGGTTCTTTCAAAGGCAGAGGCAGCGTCTTTTCAAAATAATTAAAGGTTTCCTTTGAGTAGGTCAGCTGACTAGGACCCGAGAAGCAATGTTTTAAAATCACGGAAATTCCGTCTCCACAATTCCTCGGATATTTGGCACAAGCACTCTTTATAAGAAGTAGGTAAGTGCTCGCTAAAAAGGATTTATTAAAATTAATCGAAAATCATTTGACTGATATCTATACTAATATTATAAATGCGAAAGAAAAGTAACTCTGTCGGTCTGTCTGTCTGTGACGTTATACCAGCCAAATCGCTAGGCAGATTTTGATGAAATTTCTTATAGAGATAGTTTAAAGTCTTGGGACGGAAATATGCTAAATTTTTTGTCTACATAGTTTTATGGTTTTACGATAAAGTCATTGAAAGTCGATTTTCTGAATCTACGCGAACGAAGTCGAGGGCAAAAGCTAGTATTTATTAAAAAAAGTATCCGTGTGTAGCCGGGGTGATAACCTTACCTAATTAGGTACTATTATAATACTGCGTCTCTAATGCTCGACAAACCATGGAAAATTGGCTCGTGCGGCTGCTGCGAGTACCTACCTACCTAATGGATACTGTGTTGCGTGACAAGTCGCCAAATGTATGGGTTGGCATCGCCCGATCATGCCGCGAGCGCACTAATGTGTATTAGATAAACTTATTCTTATTAATTTTATTCTCAACTAGCAGTCCGCCCCGGCATCGCAAGAGGTGTAATAATGATTTTATGGGTAATTTTTTTACACCTTGGGTTACATTATCGAAGTTTTCATACGGATCCCTAATAGTTAGACAAATGTTATAATGGACTTTTTTGTAGATATTGATGATATCTATAAAACTGTAGTACATTACTTTGCTCTATTGTCAATAATTTCCGCAGTGTAAGCGATATAAGGATTGTTATTAGATTTTTTTTCACACGTTGGGTCACATTATCGAAGTTTTCAAACGGATCCCTTACATTATTGAAAATATTCTATAGCCCATGTTCATCAGGGATAATGTAAAATTCTAATGGTGAAAGAATTTTTCAAATCGGTCCAGTAGTTTCGGAGCCTATTCGATGCAAACAAACAAACAAACAAACAATCAAATCTTTCCTCTTTATAATATTAGTATAGATTTACCGCTCGCAATCTTTAGGCAGTTTAAACCTATCTGCCTAAAGTCGTCGAATATTTAAGTGGTCAAAGATAAAGTCCATTTACTTTTCACAAAATATATACAATGTATATTTCAACAATGACATGCGCTGCGCAGACTCGTATCTACAAACATTAACAGCTTGCTTATATTTCAGTCCATAAAATCCTATCCGACAATCCAGTTCTTATCAGCGCTGCAGTTGCTCAAGTTTATTTTTCTTTTCTTCTAAATTCAAACGCCAGACGAATATTATTTTTTTGAAAATATGGCCACACTATTAACCATTCTACCAAAGAGTATGAATGCAAGTAGGCATTTTATTCATCAAAGAGTTTAACATTTTACTATGATGAATACAGTCAACTTTTGAGTTTAGAAATTTCCAAAATTGGTACCATTTAAATTATTCATAAAATTTAAAAAACAAATTTCGACGGTTTTCTTTATAGTTTTTAAACAGCAATTATTATAATATTTTACAACGTAACTTAGGTACACGATTTTTCATATTATGTAGGTATCTATCTAGTATCCCAAAAGGACGACATTCGCTTCATTTGTGGGAACAAAGTTTGTTCTAAAACTTTAGGAATTTCGACATTTTCAGTGAAAAAGCTGTTTTAGCTAGCAATCTCGATGTCAAACTTCTTTCACAGTACGAGAGTTTTAGTTATAGGGTTGTTGATGGGCTTCCAAAGACAGCTGATTTTAAAAAGTTGGAAGTAAATATTTAAAACCTACTTTTTAGGGTTCCGTACCCAAAGGGTAAAAACGGGACCCTATTACTAAGACTGCGCTGTCCGTCTGTCTGTCCGTCTGTCTGTCACAGGGCTGTATCTCATGAACCGTGATAGTTGACAATTGAAATTTTCACAGATTATGTATTTCTGTTGCTGCTATAACAACAAATACTAAAAACAGAATAAAATAAATATTTAAGGGGGGCTCCCATACAACAAACTCGTTTTTATAGATAATGGTACGGAACTGTTACGGGGTGGGTCAAGAAAGTCTTTTTAAAAAATATAAACTTTATTGCTAGAAATAGAATTAGACGAAATAGAAATAATTACAATTGTAAAAACATGTTGCCGTGACAAAGATTAAATCCGAACTACTTTTGCACATCGCTCAAATCCCGTTCCCACAGAATTGCACGTGCATTCGCAAGTATCTAGGATGCTTGCGATGCATTTATATTATTTTGCAGTTCGTGGGAATAAATATTGTAACATCCCCCCCGTTAAGATTTATCATCATGGAGAAATGATGAGAAATAGAAGATGCAGTGAAGAAGAATAGTAAGAGCACAGAGTTGGATTTGAACCTTTGTTTTGGCCTGAAACAGAGGACAATAAAATTTGAATTATGAATTAGAACTTTGATTTAGAAACTGAATTAGAATGACATAGAAATAACTTAACTATATTTATACCTAGTACATAATAAACGAATTTCATTTAACAGAATAGACATTTTATAACTGTTGTATGATTACATTACATAGTATTTATTTTATCAGCGAAAGACCTAGAAACTACGAAATTACTTTTTGTTGGGACCTCGACGTCACTATCTGAATCGCGAACTCGTATAGTAGTGTGACGTCGAGATTCCACCTTTTTACTGTTATAGCATTGATTATAAATTTTAATACAACCGTTGTCTTTACACAACCACTTACGACTTTTATATAGTACAAACAATAACATTATTAATGTTATTACATAGCCTGCCGACAGATAATGCACTCCATATTTATGGAAGTGCGTAGGCTTTTCTATCTTATTTAACTCTTTTTCAAACGAATCTAAATAAACACTAGCATGCATTAGGGAATCTAAATTATTTATATTATTAAGTTTTGACAAACGTAAATTAGAAATAGTTTTGTTTTTTCCTACTTTTTCACAACAATCATCTTGAATGATACTAAAACTAGAAATGTTCGTGGAAGAGTTCGTCGTCACACTCTCGGTAGGCGTAAACTGGATAGTCTTATAAAACGCTTTGCACCTAATTGGTAGAGATATGAAACCCGTGCCGAATAGTATTTCGTTATAACTCACTGGATCATTGTTACACATAATATGGCATTGTCCGGGTTCTGACTGTACGTATATCCAACGATTTCCACTGATTTTGTGAATCACATCCACCTCTCCTTTAAACAGTTTGACGTCGCACGATTTCGGTAGCTTCGTAACTACCTCGGTTAGTAGAATAGTTTCACAAACGGGGTTAGCTTCGACCGATAGAATGCTCACATCACTTAACTCACAAACATAGCACTTTTTGTTTATGAACTTGCAATCTTTGACGGAGTCAAGTAGCGAGTAGAACATGCGATCAGCTGTTATTGCCACATAGGATTTATTAGGTACAGCGAGTGCATAGGTATCAGGTTTCGTGATGTCATACGGAACTGGGAGTGGAATCACATGGAACAGATGATACGTTTGGGATAGGACGAGCGGAATTCTTATTACAATAACAATCTTATCTTTATAATAATAACAAACCAACCTTGAAATGTCAATTAACTCATGAACACTTTGAAGCGATAAAAGTAACGGGAACTCGCAATGTTTTGGCATGTTACTTTTATGCTGATCGAGCTCATTGTACAGCTGTTGCGGGCTTAGTACTGTCGGATGCAAAATACTTAACTTACTAAATAGAATTGCGTTATTAATATCTTCTATATCAAATGACAGTGAAATAATAGTACTTTCTAACGAATTTAGTAAAAGATTTAACTGTGACTTAATTTCTAACTTATCATTAGTATTTGCCATTTGGTCAAATGCTTTGCTAATTACTTCTAAATTATTATTAAGGCGCTTCTCATTTTCGCTAAGCTTTGAAATAGAACTATTGAAAGTAGATATAGTAGACCTTATAACGTGAATGTTATCCCTCATGAGATGGGCTAACTTTTTTTCATCTGACTGTACTTGTGTGATAGCTTCCGAGTATTTAATGGCGTCATCATTGTCAAGAGTACCGAATATAGTTTTGAGCACTGATCCACCAGCGTCGATAAGTCCACGTTTTACCCTTTTAGGTTGACTTTCCTCTAGTAGATAGGAAATAGAAGAAAACTTTTTAACATTATTTGCGTGCTGATTTTGTAATGACGATAAGGAATTTTGACAGTCAGATTGTATTTTAGACGAGATCGAGTTTTGACACAGCGTTATTACTTTCGTAAAGAGATCTTCTACGTATGTAAGATGAGGTTGAATCTTATGAATATCGACATAAGTTACGACATCCCAATAGTCGTTGTTAAACTTTACGTCTAGAAGTTGATCGAAATAGAGTCCAGGACTTTGAACTATGGTCGTCGTGAACGGCTGACTGGAAGCGGCCGTAATTAAGATTATTCTGAAACGAAAGAAAGCTAGAATGAAGGACAATTGGCGGCAAGTTTGACTTCGTCATAATGATGACGTACGTGCCGTCGGTTGATTAACACTGTTACGGTGTGATTACCGTTTATTTTAATGATTTTAAATGGACCTTTCCATACTGGAGAAAATGCTTTATTTTGTTTGTGATGACATCGAACATACACCATATCACCGATACTGTAGGTTACAGGTTTAGTATGACGGTCGTAATAGTTTTTAGACCGCTCTTTCGAAGACTGGATGTTTTGGGAAGCCTTTTGTCTACTATAATATAGACGATGATTCAGAGCTCTTATATAGTCTGTATATGTACCACCTTCTAAGATATCGATCGACTTAGGAACATAGGGTTTAAAACCGAATATGAGTTCGAAAGGAGTAAAACCTGTTGTTGAGTGCACATTAGTATTGTACGAGAGCATGGCGGTGTTTACATAAAGATCCCATGTATTTTGGTTCTCAGATATAAATGACCTGAGATATTCCTTGAGAGTCGAATGGCTCCTTTCCAAGGCACCACACGTTTGGGGATGATAAGGAGACGCGAATATGTGTTTGATTCCAAAAAGCCTTGCTAACTGCTTGAACATATCCGAACAGAAATTTGTACCTTGATCTGTTACTATCGTTCGAGGAATACCTACGTGAGATATGAAATGAACGAGGCGTTGTGCAGTTTCTTGAGCTGAACAGGACTGCATAGGATAAGCTTGGGAGTATTTAGTAAGGTCATCTTGTAAAGTTAATATGAACTTGTACTGATCGATTCTAGTTTCTGGGAGAGGCCCTACAATATCAAGATAAAGTTTTTCCATAGGTCTAGTAGCATTAGAAGTGATTATCATGGGAGCTTTATTTGTTCCCCTTAGAGGTTTATTAACTTGACAAGATTTACAACCTTTCACGTAATTTTCGATATCGGAGCGCATATTTTTCCACCAATACTGTGATTTTATTCTCTCTAACATTCGAGCTATTCCGGGATGACCCGCTGAGGGTGAGTCATGGTTATCTCTTAGTATCTTTTTTACTTCGTCTGGTGTAGGAAAATAAATGTTGTTGTGATGAATATGCACCTTTAAATTAGAGTCATGAAAGATAAAAGCAACGATGTTGTAGATTTTAGTAAAATTTAATTTATTGAATGGATTGGAAAAATCGGAGATAGCAACTTCTTTCTCTTCAGGATACCAGAATCTTATCATGTCTCTATAATCACGAAGGATGGAAAAAATATCCTTGTATGATATTTCATCATAATGATGTACTGTGACAAACAAGTGAGAAAAAATGTGTTTATCGTTTGATGAATTTAACACCGTACCGAGTTCGCGTTCTTTATCGCGAATGCATGGTTTATCTGTTGACAATTCTATGATTTCAGGACAATATGGAATGGCGTCATCTAGATCGATTGACGTAGGGTAAGCTATCAACTTACACTTTGTTTTTAAAAGTGACTCATTATGTTCTTCGATAACAGCGTTATAGGTACAAGAGGAAGTTCGGCTAAGCTGTAAATACTTTTCATATGTTTCAGAGCAAGAAGGCGACTGGGGATTCATCGCGGATGGCGACGGATTCTGTGAAGGTGACGGAGGGAGCAGCGGAGTCGGCGGCAGAGACGGGAGACTGAACGGTGGAGACGGAGGATTCAACGGAGTAAACGGAGGATTTATTGACGGAGATGGTAGACTCATCGGTGAAAATGGAAAATCTAACAACGGAGGTGAAGGATTTTCTCGAGCATTTTGAGGAGGAGGAATAGGATTTTGTAAGTCGTCATCGACTGCTAACACTGGGTTTCTAGAAAGGGAATCAGCGTTACTATTAAGTTTACCTACTTTGTGTTTGATTTCGTAATCAAACTCCTCTAGTTTGAGGCGCCAACGAACTAATTTTGAGCCTGGGTCTTTACAGTTAAACAACCACTGAAGGGGTTTGTGATCCGAAAGTATCGAAAACTTGTGACCAAAAAGATAGGGTCGAAACGTCTTAGTACCAAATATAATGGCTAGACACTCCTTTTCAGTTGTAGAATAATTACCTTCAGCTTTGTTTAATGTTCGAGAAGCGAACGAGATGGGTAAATCTTTCCCAACCTCCCCTTGCGATAGAATGGCAGAGATAGCATAATTCGAAGCGTCGGTAGTGAGTACGAACGGTTTACTAAAGTCAGGGAATTGTAATATAGGAGCCGTAGTTATCTTTGTTTTTAAAAGATCGAACGCTTTTTGTTGCTCCGGGGTCCATGTAAATAACACATCTTTCTTGAGTAGGCTAGTTAGCGGTTTAGAAATGTGTGAGAAGTTTTCAATGAATCGGCGATAATAGCCTACCAAACCGAGAAAGGATTTAATATCCTTTGGAGATTTAGGAACTGGAAATTTTGATACACATGCTATCTTTGACGGATCGGGTTTCACACCCGCGTCTGAGATTATATGACCTAGGTATTGAACTTCTCGTCGAAGGAACTCGCTCTTATCGGGCTGTAACTTGAGATTATGCTCGCGTAGCCTTTTGAAGACAAGTTCAAGGCTTTCTACGTGTTGATCCAGCTGTGAACTGTGTATTATGATGTCGTCCATGTACGTATAACAGTGAAGGCCTTGTAGACCCGTAAGTACTATATTCATCAGTCGCTGGAAGGTGGATGGTGCGTTACGCAAGCCGAAGGGCATCCTACAGTACTCATAGTGTCCTGACGGTACAGAGAAAGCTGTCTTATCACTATCTTTTACACTCACTTGATGAAAACTTGAAGCAAGGTCTAACGTAGTAAAATATTTACTATGTCCTAACTGGTCTAGAATTTCGTTTATGTTAGGTATGGGATAGGCGTCACCGATTGTTATCTCGTTTAGCTTTCGATAATCAATGACGATTCTCCACTTAACCTTGCCCGACGCGTCAGGTTTTTTGGGGACGACCCATATTGGTGCAGACCAAGGTGAAACCGAAGGACGTATTATTTTTTGGTTTAGCATTTCTTGAACTTGTCGGCTTACTTCTTCTTTATGACACTCGGGGAAACGGTAGCTTTTAACGTTAACGGGAGTATCTACTTTTGTCCGGATCTCATGACGGATGGAATTAGTACACGTTAACCGATCTCCCTCGAGGTAAAATATATCGGAGTATTTAGAACAAAGGTCACGTAATCGCGTTTCCTCTTCTTGATTCATATGTGAACACCTGAGTACCCGTTGGACCTTGTAATCACGATCTGACTCTATAGTCATTACACACGGAATTTTGGACGGATCTAAGGTAAGATTATTATCATCTACATCGAGGTCGAGTTTCGATTCTAGAATTTGTAGAACTGGCTCGATAGTTAATGCCAAATTATTTATTTTGACCTGTTTTTCCGACGTATTAAGAACAGAGACTAATATCTTGTTTCCGGAATTTACGCGTACGAGGCACTTGGCAAAATAAATGTCGGGATACTGAGGTAAGGTATTTTCTAGAATTACCCCTTCTTTTATTTCAGGGTTAGTGACGTAGCACTCTATAAACATTTCGCTTCGTGCGGGTACAGTGTAGGAAGGTCGGGTCATAATCATGTTAAAATATCTATTTGGATCATCTGATATTTCTAATCTCGATTTGGAATAGAGCACATTGACTTTGTATGCTTTCATGAAGCTAGTACCAATTATACCGTCATATGGGAGATTGATGTCGTTTCCAATGACGTGAAAATAGAATGGTAGGTTATCATTTTCTTTTAGGTTAATTGATAGGATAAACTTACCTTTTGTTTTAGCGTAAGTATCCACATCATTAATGCCTTTGAATTTGATTATATGATTTTCTAAATTGGGTTTCGGTGTGAGACTTGATTCCCTTATCAAACAAATAGAACTACCAGAATCTACCAAAAAGCGAAGCGGAGTTTTGGAATGTGACGTAGAAACCATTATGTAAGGTAATGAAACTTTTTCGTCAAGGATATCGTAGACAATAGTTTCTTCATAAGAACTTGATTTAGAATTATTTATAACAGTGTTTTTTATTTTTTCAGATACAGCGGTTCGTCTGGAAAGGACATCGGGACTACGGGACTCGGCGGGCTTAGGATATTTTTTAACAATATTGTTTATGTTTTCAGATGCAGTGACTTGTCTAGGAAGGACGTTAGGACTACGGGACTCAGCGGACCTATAAACTCGAAGAACTGGGCAGCTACGAGGGCCGTTCGAGGCTTTGTAAGAAACCGAGGGATCAAAAGATACAGCGGGACCCTGTGCAGAGGACTTAGAACACGACTCAGAGGATTTTGAACATGATTCAGAGGACTTAGAACAAGACTCAGAGGACTTAAAACAAGATTTTTTACTAGGACTATTCTTAACGACGTCTGCGTATAACTTAGAAGATGCAGGGGCGTCTTTGGAAACAGTGGGACACTTGGAAACAGAGGCTTTAGCATTACACTTATTTAGTACATTAAGATTATCTATACATTTAGAATTATATACAGTTTTAGAACTAAACACCTTTTTATACTTTGTGCCTACTATGTCACCATCGGATACACGTTGGCACGGAGTCGTTATCCGACGATTTAGTTTAAATCTAGATGACCTTCACTTTCAGCTACTGGACATGGCACAGGGGACTGAGGCGGTGACTCGACTTGAGGTGCCGTATAATGCACTCCCCTACGAGAGTTATTAACGCGTCGCTTAATACATTGGCTAATGTCGTGGCCTACATTCTTACAATACCTACAAACGACAGGCTGACCGGTCTGTTGTGGCCGGTCTTGAGCTGTCCGGGGTTGATATGGAACGAGTGCCCGGTTGTTCGATCTACTGAAACACTCATTTTCAGAATGTCCGGGTTTTCCACAACGTTTGCATGACGGGCGGCTCTGTTTCGGTTCTGGTTTTAATAGGAAATTGTTAATTTTTTCCTCACTCATAGCGATATTGATCGCGGTATTTAGGGTTTTAACCTCCCTCGACCGGACAACTGTGCCCAGCTGTGGGTGGAGGCCTATCACGAAAGTGTGTAGAGCCAGATCTTCCGTCATCGCGACTCTTCCTGACAAATCTTTCTTAAAGGAATCGGAAGCATGTATTTCCGATAACAGTGCAGCGACACAGCCTTCTATTTTGAGTGCAAACTGGGCTACGGTCTCACCCGTTTGTTGTCTGCACGATTGCAGATCTAACAAAAGGTGATTGTAGTGTTTTCTTTCACCAAAATTTTGTTTTAAAAATTCTTTTAGCTCATCGAAGCTGTCGTAGAGTCTATTTGCACAAGCTATTTGGGCCTTGCCCTCTAATTTTGAAATTATGAACTTAAGTAATAGGTCTTTTTGACTCTTGGACGCAAGATCTAAGGCGTTTTGGCAATTGGTTAAAAACGCAGTTAATGTGTCTCGTTCTCCTTTATACGTCTTTATAAAATCACATAAAACTTTAATTGGAAATATTTCCGAAACGGGGTCAGTGGACTTATCGCCTTTATCGCTTTTGATCGACATCTTGTAAGTAATTTATCTATATTACACTTTATAAAACTACCTAATAACAAAAGAAATAGAAGTTTGACTTAATATTACACTATTTTAATGATATAGAATTACGTAACTTATATAAATAAGGAATGGGATTGAGATACGGTGGAAACAGTGACAATAACAGAAAATAGAACGTTCTACTTACAATAAGACTGCAACACGAAAGTAGGAGCTCATTGTTGAACAGATCCAGGAGTGCACCAGGCACTTCAACCCAAGGAGGCTACGACCTTGTGGCCCTTTGGTTGGTAGCGGCACCCGGATGCAGCAGGATTGTGTGGCACACGGAATGTGCGGCGATGCCCTACCAGGGCATTTCAGGAACGGCGGTTATGGAGTTCGGACTGGCGTTAGGTATCTGGGTGATACCTATCGTGACATGTATAACAGGAGCAGATTGATGAAGACACAGAAGGACACCAGGACACCAGCACAGCGCGTATTTGACCCGTACGAGATAGCTAGCTCACGTTTATGCTAACTATCCCACTTCTGACACCACTGTTACGGGGTGGGTCAAGAAAGTCTTTTTAAAAAATATAAACTTTATTGCTAGAAATAGAATTAGACGAAATAGAAATAATTACAATTGTAAAAACATGTTGCCGTGACAAAGATTAAATCCGAACTACTTTTGCACATCGCTCAAATCCCGTTCCCACAGAATTGCACGTGCATTCGCAAGTATCTAGGATGCTTGCGATGCATTTATATTATTTTGCAGTTCGTGGGAATAAATATTGTAACAGAACCCTTCGTGCGCGAGTCCGACTCGGACTTGGCCGGTTTTTTTTTCGTTTATTTTTACCCGCGACGCGTACGGAGACGGTATATTATTTTTCAAAAAAGGAGGAGGTTCTCATTTAAATGCGTAGAGTTCTATTTAGCTATTATAAAAGTAGGTATACAATATCTAATACATTTACAGGATAAGGTGATGTGCAGACTGAATTGTCTCAAAACGTCAGCAATACAAGATATAAGATAATTATTAAGAGGCTGTCAGTCGCTGATTGCTCTTTTTCGAAACGAAAAAAGAAATACTTCTGAACAAGCCACATCTCCTATTTTTATAAGTATATTACTTCAGGTTCCTACCTAGATTTCTATTAAGCTGAAAACATAATAGCAGAAACTTTTCACGATAAAAATATTATTTCAAAATGAGACGTTTTAGAATTTATGATCGAAATATTTTATATACCTACTATTAAAATCAACTTGTGATTTATTGTTAAAGATAGGTAATATGTAGATCTAGATTTCTATTAGGATAGATTTTTGATAAGTAATTATACATAATTTATATCATTAATTTATTCGAAAAGCTAAGGCGGACCACGCTCCGACGTGTGTTTGTCGTCATTGCAGCGGTCGGTAGGATTATTTATCGAAGTGATTAAAGATGGGTACATCTTTATTCACATATACTATACATTATAAAATAGGAGATGTGGCTTGTTCACAAGTATTTCTTTTTTCGTTTCGAACAAAAATAATCGTCGACTGGCAGCGTCTTAACAAGTTTTACAAGCTTTTATTTAACTTCGTCTGTGTATAGTAGGTATGCTGGGTCACTCAGGTTCTGTTGATGGTGCCGGACGATGGCCAGATAAACTCCTCGATAGCAGGACATCAAAACATAGCAGATTGGATGTGTTTGGATCATTTAAATTAGCTAGCGCTTTCCATATTTTTTTTTGTCAAAAACTTGTTTCGAAAAATATATTTTTTCGTATAAAACTTAATTAAGGATTCAACCAGGGTTTGATAATTTTAGACCACGCGGCTCAAGTATGTACCTATATAAGCCACAGCGCTAGCTAATTTCAACTTTGATTCAACAGAGTTACGTCAGAAACTTGAAATTGCTCACGCTGTGATGCTAATTTATGCGCGAGTAGATATACTTGGGCATATATGAAAATTTACGATTTTTAAACAACATAGAATATTTGTACATAGAGTATTTGTGTTTGTTTTGTAACAAGAGTTTTTTGTACCCTAATAATATTATAAATGCGAGTTTGTTCGTATGTGTGTGCCTCAATCAGGCCTAAGCGACAAAACGAATCAAGATGAAATTTGCTGAAGATGTAGATACAATTCCCGAATAAAACATAGACTACCTTATAATACGAAAAACATCCCCAAAAAAATAAAAAAACGCATAAAAGATGATTTTGGTATAGATGTCGCTGGTGTGCAAAAAAACTGACATCAGTCGTCTTAGCAAAGTGAGTTAATCTATGCGCTTATTGAAATTTGACAGGACAACGTCTGTCACGGGTAGGCTAGTATTACATAACTAACTTTCGCCCACGACTTCGCTCGCGTGTTAACTTACCTGGGTAAAAAGTAGCCAACTTGTATGAGTTTAAAAAATAGTGGACAAAACCAGAAAAGGGGCAAATAGCGAACAGACCATTTCAGGGGCATAGGCTTATGTATATTCAAAGTTTCATACAAATCCGTTTGGTCGTTTTTGCGTGATTAACTCCCGTATTCAGGAACGACACTGTAACACGCACCAACAGTGGACGAAATCTTTTTTCATAAACATCACTTTATGTGTTGTGCGACACTGCATAGTGTGCATAGTGTGACTAGAGGCACACTGTTGTGTGCCTCTAGCCAAAGTTGAGCTCTAAAGGCATACGGTAGTGTGCGACATAGTGTCGCTCAACACATAAAGTGAGGTTTATGAAAAAAGATTTCGTCTACTGTGGGTGCGTGTTCTCATAGTGTCGTTCCTGAATACGGGGGTAAGGTACAAACGATTACAGTCGTGCGTGATTATATTTCACTTTCAATTTATATATTGATCTTTGAAGTGGAAATGTACAAGCCAAAAGGTACTCAAAGAGCTGAAGTAGGTACTTATCTATAAAGTAATGTAGGTAACTTTCATTTATCCTTTTTCATTGAGCAGGGTATAATATACTCATAGGCGTAAGTTATTGGGCTTAATGAGAAAGTTAGGCATCTAAGTAGGTACCTATACTCCGGGTTCATACCCTTTAACCGCAAGGGGAGATAGGCCCAAAACGGCCTACCGCCGTATTAAATAGGAATTACTCGAAGGAGTATATAAAGAGAGATTTATTGACTGTATACGATTCATTAAAATAATGTAAAATGTTGATAAGTCGCTTTGACCCCACTATAAAGGCTTAGTTCTATAATAAACACCAAAAATAAATAAAATAAACTAATCAAATTCCATAATATAAAAAAACACGTGCTCAAAACGGTGAAGGAAACATCGTGAGGAAACCAGTTGGCATTCTTATAAGCGGCGACGGGCTTGCAACCTGTCACGTATGGAATGCTAACAATTGCTAAATGTGGGCATGTGCCAAATATAATGTATTGACGTGCCTCTGACTACTCCCACTAGACATCTTCAAAGGATCTAAGCGTCTGAAGATCTGAGAGGATGTCTACCGTACTTGGGGATTACTGTCGTGATCCTAGTTATTTATCACTATCACTACATAGTATAAAGCAAAGTCGCTTCCCGCTTCCCGCGTCTGTATGTATGTATGTATGTATGCTTATATCTTTAAAACTACACAACGGATTTTGATGCGGTTTTTTTAAATAGATAGAGTGATTCAAGAGGAAGGTTTATATGTATAATACATGGATAATATTGTAGAGAAACTCTGATAATTTTAGAGGTTTCTAATGTGATGTCGTAAATAAACACATTTTTTTGCGCTTAGATTGCAAACGCTGGCTGAACCCCACGAGATATATCAAAATAAAGTAGGTACTACAGTATTGTACACCTTAAAAACGTCTACAAAAAAGTCCGCGATGGTATTAGAAATGTCTTAAGCACAGCGAAGCGGGCACGGGTCAGCTAGTTCAAAATAAACAAATCATTTATTCAAATAAAACATTACCTTGAAACCACCTAATTAAAACTTGTTTTCAAAGAGTACCTATATTTCTTTCTGATGAAATGTTCACTATTTCGTTTTCTTTTTAAATTCATATATTTTTTTACGTGACCCTTTTTAATTTGTCATCCTTGCCAATAATTGGCTTCGACTCTACAAGGGTACTCTTCGACAAGGGTTGGTACCTGAACAATTTATTTGATAACATTGATAAAGTAATGTGACTGTTAAAAATTGTATAATTTTTAATTAGAAGACATTTTTGGTTATTGTGAATTCAGATTGAAAATCGTCATCGTTTATGAAGTGGTCAATAAACAAAGGAGTAGGTACGGTACAATCAAGAGTTGTTGTTTCCTATCAATAACATTAAGATACTCGTCTTAATGTTATTGATAGGAAATGTTTTTGATGAATACAGTATCGTTTTTCCTCAATAACCGCAAAACATACAGTTTTGTTTTATTATGACAAGGATAACTTAAGGATATAATATATCTAGATAAATTACAGACAGAAACACGATTGGTGAAGCTTTTCTCGATAGATTTATTTTCCAAAGTTGGCTCTTCAAAAACACTAGTTTAGTTTTTAATCAAAACGATGAATAAGCTAAACAGTTCATTTTTATATAATTCGTTAGATAATTATACTAGCTAAGTAAATTACAGACAGTTTCTTTTTAAATTTGATAGTTTTGAAGATAATGCAGTTTTATCAATTATCAGTCTTATCCGGGTAGACTCAGTCCATACAAAAAGTCAAAAATTTCACTTATCACCTTAAATTAGTGAACTAGAAAAGAGCTAATAATTTTCAAACAGCTGAACAGTTTTTTTTTTGTTTAAAAACACCCTGGATCAAGTCATCTTTCAAACAAAAAAGCCCGATCGAAATCGGTTTATACGGATACGGATAAACCGATTTACGATGCCACGGATAGATAGACAGACAGATACTCGGATACACAGACAGACACGTCTACTTATAACGCCCCTCTTTTTACGTCGGGGGTTAAGAGTAATTCCAGCTAGACGCGGACGGTTTGGATACTAAAGACATTTCACGTTCTAGGCGTATATAGCAAAGTCGCTTCCCGCTTCCCGCGTCTATATGTATGCTTATATCTTTAAAACTACACAACGGATTTTGATGCGGTTTTTTTTTAATAGATAGAGTGATTCAGGAGGAAGGTTTATATGTATTAAACCCGTGCGAAGCCGGGGCGGGTCCCTAGTATATTTATATATACATACAATAAAGATATATAGATAGCATAACAGAAAAATATTATCTGTAAAAATAAATTGTTAAAATTAGCTTAAACTTTTTGGAAAAACAATAAATCTTTAGACGTTCGAGTGCTTATCGTTCCGTTCATATTGGTTTCTTCTGAGCGCATCTGACCAAGGTGCCTATTTTGTATCAGTATTCTCTATCCCCGGGAATCTTTGATAGATTTCAGTGGTAAGAAGGATTTAAGTTAAGCTCTACCTCCGAATAAAATATTCCGATGTTTGCGGTGGAACGAACATACGAAAAACCCTACGATACACTGTATTATTAAACGAATTCCAAAAAAAATACGATTTTCCTTATGAAAATTGTATTTATCTATGTTGCAAATATTTTCCTAGCTTATGTTTAGACTGTTTATAATATACTAGCAGTCGGCCCCGGCGTCGCACGGGTGTAATAATGATTTTATGGGTAATTTTTTTATACCTTGGGTTACATTATCGAAGTTTTCATACGGATCCCTAATAGTTAGACATATGTATTATATACTTTTTTGTAGATATTGATGTTTTCTATAAAACTGTAGTACATTACTTTACTCTATTGTCAATAATTTCCGCAGCAAACGCGTTATAAGGATTTTTATTGGATTTTTTTTCACACGTCGGGTTACATTATCGAAGTTTTCATACAGATCCCTAACGTTTTTGAAAATATTCTATAGCCTATGTCCAACAGAGATAATGTAGAATTATAATGGTAAAAGAATTTTTCCAATCGGTCCAGTAGTTTCGGAGCCTATTCATTACAAACAAACAAACAAACAAACAAACAATCAAATCTTTCCTCTTTATAATATTATTATAATATATAATATAGAAGAGAATTTAATATTCTAACACAAGCTTTATCTTTTTAAACAAAGCTTTTCTTTTCGGCGCGAGTAGGATAAATAATTCAGAAAATAGACCTATGCTTATAAAAAAAACCACCAATGTATTTCCATATGAACTACTGCATAGTTATTAAGTCAATATTATCTATTTAATGTTTTAATGCATTTTATTATTATTTATTATTTACATTATTATTGCATAGATTATTAGACCAGCCACACTGGATTTTGTGGACGATTTTGTATGAAGTCTCAATAATCGCCTCTGGTAGTCATTACGAGAACCATGATTCTTCATACAATAATCCTGTAAAGTACAAAAATATAGGCCCATAAATATTATCCTAAAAGATACATAAAAGACTAATATACATATTTTATTTAAAAAAAAACCGGCCATGTGCGAATCGTACTCGCGCATGAAGGGTTCCGTACTATCTATAAAAACGCCAAAAAAATCATGTTTGTTGTATGGGAGCCCCCTTAAATATTTATTTTATTCTGTTTTTAGTATTTGTTGTTAGAACAGCTACAGAAATACGTAATCTGTAAAAATTCTCAACTGTATAGCTATCACGGTGAGATACAGCCCTGTGACAGACAGACGGACGGACAGACAGACAGACAGACAGACGGACAGCGAAGTCTTAATGTAAAAAGACTTTAGTAATAGGGTCCCGTTTTTAGCCTTTGGGTACGGAACCCTAAAAAACTAAGCTAAACAAAACACTAATATTGTCCACGCCATTTTACCCGATGTCAAGGTGTCTTAGGCACGGAGGCGTCTGCAGACGACAGACACCCTTCGGGCAAAGCTCTCATGAAGCATTCATGAAGGTCAAAGTAGGTAGTTGACGCGAATTAAAATATCCTACGATGAAAATAAAACTTTTTTAAACTTAAGTACCTTCTGTGGTTAAATATCTACCTACTGCACAGCCGTTTTGTCGTGCTCAGTCGTGTTACAATTCTCTAATAACTACGGGAACAAAGGGACATTACTTAAATAACTTTTGTGTATCTTCCTTAGGTATGAATGTGCAGTGTAAACCCGTGTTCCTATATCAAACTATTACGTAGATACAGAGGTACCTTTTGATCGAACGTACGTATGCAATTGATATTATTTTTACCTAGAAAAGCGGCGGCACAGCGATGCAAAATTCATCGGAGAAAACATAAATCTTCGGTTAAATGGACATGAAAAACAAATTTACTGTTTTCTATGCAGGAACAATAAAAGCGCAATAAAAATACGTTCTACTTTTATAATGATGGTGTGCATATCTTTGTGCACGTTGCAAAATAAATCTAGGTTTCTTTCGAATTAATGCAAGTAGGTAGGCACGTAAACCAAAACCATACACAGAATTGGATTACGAATAACTATATGAAGACATCGACCTATAAATAAAATCTGTTTTTAGTACGTAGATAAGAGAAAAATAAAAAAACTATCTGCTCCAACGGAACATCCCTGAAGTTTCCAACTGAATATAAATCAGAACACAAATTCCAAAGAGAATTTAAATAAGACGAAATTAATATAGAGAGATCTAAAATCGCAAAATAAGTACGAGTGCTTTACTACGAGTATAATGAGAAAAAGATCCCTTCTCTTTGACATCTGCTGAATTCACTGAACAAGAAAAAGTTTAAAACAATTCTTTGGAATGAAGTAGGTAATCTTAATGGACTAAAGTCGTTACGTGCGGAGATAAAAATAAGGAGACAGTAGGTAATGATGATATTCTGTCGTTTTGGTGAAGAAATGTGTTTTGCGGAACGAAAACTCATTCTGAGATAAGTAATAAAATGTTTTTATGTATCATTATAATAAGACGAGGTAATAGTGAGAAATTCTGATTACTTCGGTATTTGATTAAACGCTGACTTTTGGTTGCCTTTTTAAATATCCACAAAAAGCTTCCATTTTCCTTCTTTCTTTGATAAATTTGATGGGATTATGGATGGCATGGTGATTAGATGGCTTGTCATATAACTATGGTAACCGACAGGAATTCTACAACCACAAGGTTGGCAGTGAGCTACTGACATAATTAATTATAATCTAATAGTAATTAGGTTAACACGCAGGTGCAAAACAGGAGAATAGTAAAGAAACCTATGAATAAAACAGAGGACACAAGTTACTCGCATAGAGCATTATTATCTAGGTACAACTATAACTTATAAGTAATAGGAGGGTTACCAAAGAAAGTTGACGTTAGGCAAGAGGTCGATTGTAAAACACCCCAACCTTTTTTTTTATACATATTGTGCCGACCCCGCATGAAGTGAGATAAGAGCAAGATAATGATGATGATGATATGAACGATGATCTACCTACGTACGAGTAGGAAGAATATAAAGTAAACAAATGGCAAAAAAGAAAAACATGAAATCTCCAACTGTTATAAGATAGGTACAAATTGCCTGCTTATCTGCTCCTTGGTTTGTAAGATCTTAGGTGCTCACGAATTCAATTTTCCCCTTTTCTCTGCCATAGATTATAGCGTGTATTTCGTACAAGTCTTCAGTACCGAGACAAAGGATAAAAACTCGGACACAACGCGATACTAGACCTATTCTCAGTGGAAAAAGAGTTCAAAGTAATAGTCGTATTTTTGATGTCTAAGGATAGATGTTGTATTTATGCACCAAAGTATATGCAAATAGAAATACGTATAATGGTTTGTCTATAGGTACGCACATAGTGCACACACTATATGTCTTCTTACCCGAGTGTTTTTTTTACATTGGTAAGTAATTCTAGACCGTATTTTACCTATCTTTATCTATACTAATATTATAAATGCGAACGGAACTCTGTCTGTTTGTCTGTCTGTGACGTTATCGCGGCTAAACCGCTGATTGTGATGAAGTTTCACATAAAGATAGTTAAAGTCTTGGGACGGACATGGGCTACTTTTTTTTACCAAAATTTCTTGTTTTTCTTTGATTTTCAAGAATTTCAATGTTTTACGATAAAGTGTTCAAAAATCGATTTTCGGAATCTACGTGGACGAAGTCGCGGGCAAAAGCTAGACATTAAGCTTAATAGAATCTTCAATCACCTACTTATTGTAATTACATTTAATCGTAATTCGAAGAAAATATCTTGGTGTAATTGTTCCAGATCCTGACTGAAAGAAAATACATAATTTAGCGTAGCTTGGACTTCAAGATCGTTTGGTTGTAGCTAAATGTAAACCTAATTTCTATTATTCAAATTTACGAAATCATCTGTTAATATCAAAATTAAAAGATAAAAAAATCACAAAAATATTATACGAAACATTCTACTAAGGGGGTGGTGTCTGTTACAATTCCGCTTGAGTGATGCCATTTTGGGATTCTTAAAAAACCTTTGGGGCGAAATTATCAGCAGCAATTGATACATAGAACAACTAGGTATATAAATAGAACTTTATAGGTAAGCGATAGTGAGATAGGTAAACGTATACTATAATTTAGGTAGGTTACCTAAAGTTTATTTTCGGCAGTTTCATACTCGTACTACCAAGTAGCTATTTAACGACTTCGCTCCATTTATGAAATCCAAAGTTTACAGAACTACTTACTTTGAGACATCGCTCTACATTTCCGTTGTTTTCGCTAAAACAGACATTAATATAAATTTATCTGAAGTCGCTAAACGGAATTGCAACAAATCAACAAACGTTCAGTCCGCGAAAGACAGTTTTCACACTAAAGTTTGTGTAATTCCTGGAAAGACACTAAGTTTGCGTTTAAATCATACTTAGTTGTGACAACAAGCATCCGAGCTGCAGTGGCGACGACGGCGGTGTCGAGAGCGGAATGGACTCTCACCCTCGTATTCAAGAACGACACTATGAGAACACGCACCCACAGTGGACGAAATCTTTTTTTATAAAAATCACTTTATGTGTTGTGCGACACTGCATAGTGTGACTAGAGGCACATTGTCGTGTGCCTCTAGCCAAAGTTGAGCTCTAAAGGCACACGGTAGCGTGCGCCATAGTGCCGCTCAACACATAAAGTGATGTTTATGAAAAAAGATTTCGTCCACTGTGGGTGCGTGTTCTCATAGTGTCGTTCTTGAATACGAGGGTTAAACCTTTACAGCACTATCCCAGTGAAGTAGCAAGTTACGTAATTCTTTGTGAAATCAACCATGATCGTCTAGAAACTAGGTATCTACTAGTTTTCTTCATTATAATACCTAACTTTAGAACAAAGTTGTTTATCTGTCTGTAATTAGTCCTTTACTGGAAAATTAAGAGACGTGGATAATTTGGATTTGTATGGGCCAGTGTTAGATTGTCCTGTTACGCGCATGTAATTAATTAATGAAAATGATATTTTTAGCATCCCGATAGCAAGTAAAATGGATCTGTTGAGCTACCTACAGACAATTTGCAAAGGTCAACACAGAAACCTTTAAGTAGAGCTTTTCTCTTTCTTATGTATTTTGGAAATATTATACGAAACCAATATGATATTAATTGTATTAGATGTATCTATAACACTCTCTTGGCTATGAAGAATCCAATGAATCCTCATAGTAGATACGTAAATGAAAGGACGCTCAATTTTAAAATGAAAATGGTTGTAAAATAAAACAATTTATTTTTTATCCACTCACTTTTTTATTTTAAAAAATATTGGATTACGTATATCCCATATCTTATGCCAAGATATGGGATATACGTAACGTTCAAATATCCGCCACGGCTTTGCTTGGTGGCACGTATTTTTGATGACTTTGTCGCATAAATCTGGCTAAATTGGCTGTTTGGCGTTCGTTATGTTGATTTTGAGGACATCAATTGTTCGCTGTTTATTCGCATAATTTTAAGATGGCCTAAAGGTATAATGGCGTTAAATTGCACGGCATCAGTGGCCAGTTCACGTGAGGATAAGAATCACGTAATGCGTAGAACGTTTCTTGAACGTAGCAGAGATTCTGACGTCCTTCTGCATATTTGAAGACTACATTCAACCCTTTTATTTGCCAGCTTAACTTGGGACCACACTTAACCATACAATACAAACTGGCATAACTAAGTGAACATCATCATTGGTGCTCGTAACTAAAGTATATTTTGGTGCTACGTGGATGCTACGTAAGTGCTACACGGATGCTACGCGGAAGCTATCTGTAAAAATCTGTTTGTCCAACAAAAATCCTACGCAATTTCAAAACAAAACATGCCCGTGTAAACAACTAAATGAAGCAAAGTAAGTAAAAAGCTTTTATCAAGCAGTTCCCTCTCTCTCGGTAGTTTAATTAAATTTTTAATTTATTGTGAAGACGGCCCGCGGCCGCGTGTGCTCCGTACACCACCCAGTGCCTGCTCTCTCACATATTTTTATTAGGTTTACGAGTACAATGAGGTTTTTAGGGTTTCGTAGTCTACAAGACATAAGCCCTCATAGTTTCGCCATGTCCGTCCGTCCGTCGTCTGTCCGCAGCTTAGCTCAGAGACTATCAGTGCTAGAAAGCTGTAATTTGGCATGTGTATGTATATACATATTAATATTAGTAATGTCAACAAAATCGTAGAATAAAATCTGTAAAAACAATTTTTGTTTTAGGATACCTCCCCTACACCTAAAGTGGGGATGTTATTTTTAGGGTTCCGTACCCAAAGGGTAAAAACGGGACCCTATTACTAAGACTTCGCTGTCCATCTGTCTGTCCGTCTTTCTGTCCGTCTGTCTGTCACAGGTCTGTATCTCATGAACCGTGATAGCTAGACAGTTGAAATTTTTCACAGAGTATGTATTTCTGTTGCTGCTATAACAACAAATACCATGTTTTTTTTGCCGTTTTTATAGATAATGGTACGGAACCCTTCGTGCGCGAGTCCCACTTGCACTTGGCTGGTTTTTTTTTTCTCTCGTACCCCATGGTGTGGAGTATCGTTGGATAGGTCTTTAAAAAGTAAGGATTTACTATTCTACTATTCGATTAAAGAATCCGTTTGTGAAATATTAAGCTTTAAAGTGCCAATTTTTGTTAGAGTCGCCCCCGCCCCTAAAAGCAAAACTATTGGGTTTGGAAGCGTGAAAAATATACTGAGAATACTGAAGTTAAAAGCAAAACTATAACAGCTAAGTAGACTAGAAATATACGTAATAGTCCACAAAGTTATAAAATGTACTTGAAGAAGAAATAATGGATTTTTTAGGAACAAATACCATTGAAAATTACATATTATAATGTTGTATATATGTAAACTACTAAACCCTACATTGCGCGGGACCAGACACGCACTTCGCCAGTTTTTTTTATTAATACAACAATTAGGTAAGCCTACGGGTAGAGAATACAACACAGACAGACAATACATAACGGCCGGGATACCAGCCGTTTTCTGACCCCGAAATTTTCGGGATTGCCACAAACAGTCTAGATTGTACTCTTTAGTCCGTTGCGCCTTGACAATAATCTTACCTATTTTAAATTAATTGCATTTAATATTTATATAACGTTACTACATAACGCCTAAAAAACAAACCCTTAGAAACGCCGTACGATACATACCTACTACACATGTTGGTCTAAGAATCATGGCTCTAAGAAAACATTTTAGTCTAAAAAAATTAAAACATACGACGAAAACGTAATGATTTAATTGGTGTGTTGAATTATTTAAAGAACATTTTTTTTTAAATTATTCAAGTTTTTTTATTTGGGTCCAATTACAAACCTAGTCTAGTCCCGGCATTGAAAAACATGCTGGGGATTGTATTCCCTACCTACGGGATAGCGCTAGAGAATTATTTTACCTCTGTTTCCCGATACTTTTGTCGGCATTTAATCATAAGAAATAGTAGGTAGTACCTATAGTAAATAGTATTACAGAATAATATTATACCCACTTATTAATTACCTAAAATCGTATATCCTACTATTATGTAGGTACTTTGCCTATCTACCGAAATACGAATGCGAAAATGTTTATCTTTGGTAAGTATTTAATTGCTTTCGTGATTAATTTATATAGATTACGAAATATTGCCAGCTGTTGCTCAAATTCGGCAAGGTCAATAAGGTTCTGGTAAATAAAAGGAACTTCGTTCCACCACGCAAATTATGGTATTTTACCTTTTTTTACTAAACAAACTGAAATTATTTTTTACACGGTCTTTATCACGTAATTAACGGCAGACTCAGTCTGCCCGCGTCATGGCTATTGTATTATAGTCGAAATGTCGGAAAAACAAAAAGGTAGGTAATTGACGTGATATAGACCCGAGTAAAAATGTATAGTTATATCTATTAAGAGGCTGCCAGTCGCTGATTGCTCTTTTTCGAAACGAAAAAAGAAATACTTCTGAACAAGCCACATCTCCTATTTTTATAAGTATATTACTTCAGGTTCCTACCTAGATTTCTATTAAGCTGAAAACATAATAGCAGAAACTTTTCACGATAAAAATATTATTTCAAAATGATACGTTTTAGAATTTATGATCGAAATATTTTATATACCTACTATTAAAATCAACTTGTGATTTATTGTTAAAGATAGGTAATATGTAGATCTAGATTTCTATTAGGATAGATTTTTGATATGTAATTATACATAATTTATATCATTAATTTATTCGAAAAGCTAAGGCGGACCACGCACGGACGTGTGTTTGTCATCATTGTAGCGGTCGGTAGGATTATTTATCGAAGTGATTAAAGATGGGTACATCTTTATTCACATATACTATACATTATAAAATAGGAGATGTGGCTTGTTCACAAGTATTTCTTTTTTCGTTTCGAACAAAAATAATCGTCGACTGGCAGCGTCTTAATCACAATATACATATAATAAAACTGTAGAAGAGTTCAATTCTGTACATTGAATGAAAACTAAAAAAATACTCCTCGAGGCCTATAAACAAGTAACACAAGCCAAAAAAAAACATTTTGTAATTTTTGTCTGTCTGTCTGTCTGTCTGTCTGTCTGTTATCTGGCTTTCACGCAAAAACTACTGGACGGATTTTAATGAAACTTTTTTTGTTATATACTTATTAGTCCTCGGCAACATATAGGCTACAATTTATTTTGAAGAGTGGAATACCAGATGTGAAACTATCTGTCGACCAGCGAAGCGGGCACGGGTCAGCTAGTACATTATAAAATAGGAGATGTGGCTTGTTCACAAGTATTTCTTTTTTCGTTTCGAACAAAAATAATCGTCGACTGGCAGCGTCTTAATCACAATAATTTGAAAAATATATTTTTATTTTTTTTGTAGTAATTTCCTGATTATTATAATAAAAAAAAAACTAAAAACCAGATTTATGTAAGCAGCTAAATAATGAAAACAATTTGGTAGGTAAGTACATAAGTATCTATGCCTAACTAAACGAAATAATTAGCATGCGAAACATGTGAAGATTTCAGACCTACCTAATGTATGTCTATTTATGTTTATTGTATTTGTAGGTAGGTAGGTTTATTTATATGTTTGTCCGAGCATAACTTTGGAAGGTGAATAGATTGTCCTATCAAGATTTGCCGTAATTTATGAGCGAAATCGGTTAAGGGGTTGGGTCTCAAATGGAGGTAAAAAAAAGAAAACAAATTAAGTAGTGAAGTCTTCTTCTTGCGTGTCAGTGATACAATCATTTAAGTCGGGATTGTATCATTGTGTCGGAAGAATTTTAGCCAGCCTAGACCCTGCGTTACCGTAGTGAAGTACGGTGTCATGTCACGTGATAGGACTTAGTAGATACCTAAACATTTCAAAATGATTTTAATATTTTTAGGTTTAGGTACCTATAGCTTTTGAGATACCTAAAGACAACAAATATTGAAAATATTGAAATACTAACTTACCTTTAACCCTTTTCGTCAACCCGACCAATAAATAACTATGTAATTCGGAAACTCCCGATTATGCGGCATGCCACTCGGTCCGGTGCCTTCACGACATCATGTTCGACATCATCATATGTGGGTTACAACGATTTGTAAGGCAGGCAGCGTGAAGTAGGCTTCCCTATTATTAATAATTAATTAATTGCCCAATTTATGAGTTTGGCATAGACTAAAAAATGAAAAATAAATTATAGTTTAAAAATACTAAAAAAACACGCTTTTATTGCTAATCGAACTAAAAACTAGAAAAAAAAATTCGATGACAGAGTTTAATATAACTGTAGTAGAAGAAGAAACAATCAATCATAATGAACCATCTCAAAACAAAATTGTAATAAAATTTAAGTTATTAACACAATAATTCAATTCAGAGTAAAAAGGCTGTAGGAAACACCTACGCAGAAGCAGCAGAAAAGGTTCAAGAAGCTGTTAATAAAATCCATGGTTGGACACAGCAGTGGAGAATTAAACTGAATGAGACGAAATCCGTTCACATTAACTTCACTAACAAAAAGGAGGAATACTACCCAATATTTATTAACAACAAGCTCATACCATATGAAAATACGGCTAAATACTTGGGCATGACGCTTGACGCGAAGCTACGCTGGAAAGCTCACGTCAAAAAGAAAAAAGATGAGTTAGATCTACGCTACAAAAGAATGTACTGGCTTCTTGGAAGACATTCCGCCCTGACAGTACACAACAAGATGTTACTATACAAACAAGTCCTTATGCCAGTATGGACCTATGGTATACCTACAGCTTTGGGGCTGTACCAAAAAGAGCAATGTACAAATAATCCAAAGATTCCAAAACAAAGTACTCAGGGGAATAGTGAATGCACCCTGGTACATAAGAAATGACGATCTCCACCGGGACCTTAACATAGATTTCGTCGCTAAAGTCATTCAATATTATGCAGAAGCTCACGAACAAAGACTTCATCGCCATGTAAACGTCGAGGCAATCCAGCTTCTCGACAACACAGACCAAGTAAGAAGGCTCAAAAGAACGAAACCTTTTGAGCTAGTGTAATGTAGTGTATCTTACAATCAGTTTTGTGTAGTGTAAGAGTAAGTTAGTACTACGTTTATAGAACACAAAAACAAAGTGTCTTCCCCTTAATTAGAGACAGTAAGAAAAGTGTTAGTGGACACATTCTTAGTTTAATAATAATATTATAGCATTTTAGGTCAAAGTGAAACTAACTACTCATTAGCCTGCCATATGGCTAGATTGTAGTATTATTAGAGTACACTATTTATATTAATGTACACTAACAATATAAAAAAAAAAATATTAAGTAGGCTTTGCTAGTTGAATTTCAGTAGGTGTTGCGAGTAGAATTTCAGTAGGCGCTGCAACAGGATCTACAAAAGAATTTATCCTGGCGGTCCTATTAAGGATAATGGGAAACTAATATCAAATTATTGCATTGTCATCGATCTTTGACAGGTGCGCAAAGTTTGAATTAAATCTGATCGTTCGAAGTAGGACAAAATCGAGCTCAAAGGGGTCGGTTACATACATACATACATACATACAGGTGAAGCTAAAGCTAATATAAAGCGTGTAAAAAGCCCGGTTAAACGTAGGTAACAGAAACTTCTGTAAACTTCAGGACTAGGTACGTACTCGTCGTACTACGTACGCAGAAAGAAAGAAATAGAAGACTCTCCTTTCCTTTTTCTCTCAAAGTATAGAAGATAATACCTAACTGCAGAAGTACTAGGTACGCCTTGAATTCTGCCACCAAGGTTTGTCAAGTGGCTTATAAGTACCTAGGTACCACCATACCTAGGGTCGAAGAATGAACAAAAACTTGATTGGATTGTAGAGTTTTACGTGCTCCAATATATCACCTAATACAGTTGGCCAATACACCAAAACATATTGCCATACAAATCCTTGTAAGTACCTAGCTACCTACCTACGAGTAACAAGCTCAACACTACTCCGCTCCGCTCCCTCTGAGTGTAGATAGGTACTTATCTATTGGCAGATAGGTAGGTAGGTAAGTTAGCGCTTTCAAAGATAAACAATTTCCTAACTCTCCTCAACCTTATTATCTCTCTCTCCCGAGTTACAGAAGTTGAGTAAGTACCTACCTAGGTATAATAATATTTGAACTCGCATATTTTGAGCATCACGGCACGACGGCACGGACGGCACGACACACACGCCCTCCAACTTTCAGCTAGTTGAAAGTTTGATTTATCTATCCGATAAAACTATCTTGACTCGGGTATTCTTATCTAAGAAAATTTAGAACGCGTAGGAGGCAGGATCTTTGTGATAAATACTTTGGTATCTAGTTATGGAACATGGGTTCCCTCCCTGGTTCACTTTAAGGGAATGCTATAGGTAAATACCTACGTGCACGGGTTCGGCTAAGCTAGCAAAACTAAATGTAGTTACTATGACTAAACTACTATGTAGGTATACCCGATCAAACGCATTGTAATATATTAGTTTGGTTTGGTAGTTATGGACAAAAAGGATCCAAAATCCGCTTCCTTGGTGGTACTTCACACCATGGGCGTTGTATAATACTACCTATATTATTCCTACCTACGTCATTCTTAGTAGGTAGGTATAACATAGGGGGTCCCTTTAAATTATAACGATCCCTTTTGTAAGCAGTGTTGCTTGAAGCAGCATAAATTATGGGTCGTTTTCTAGGTCGTTAATACAAAACACGTTATATATAGATTTTGGTTGTTTATTTGTCAGGAAGCAAATGATTCACAGCATTGGTGGGATACAAAGGTCTAACAACACTGGGCCGAAACATTCATATTCCTGATATTTATTAGCAGAAGGTACAACAGCTTAAAATACACAAGTACCCAAATATAAAACGTGGGAAAACAACATTATACACAGCTACAAGATACTTAGTAAAGCGAGTTTTCTTTTTGTGTTTTTATTATTTACTACACACCTTACTAAATCACAATTTCTAATTATGTCAAAAATTATTTATCACATTTATAACATTCTGTACAAAGTAAAAAAATATTTTGATACTCCACTAGTAAAAGTAGATAAAGCTGCATGAATGTTGCAACAATATCTTACAAATATTATTACTGTTGTTACAAACGGTTGTACAAATTAAAACACTTCAATTACAACTATTATTTTTTATCAATGTGTAAATGTACTTTGTCAATGGCAATTGAGCTGACTACAAATAGAATCCACACATATAACAACTCTAGGGTAGTCCACTCAACTGCAAAATATCATAAATGATATGCTTCTGTTTGTAGATCTAATTTGTAATGCATGGTATGTGCTACAAATACAAGGTAGGCATACTTACACAGATAATTATATTTTTTTTTTATATTTTTTTTTTACTTTTTTACTATGAATAACCTCCAACCTGCTTCGAATATAATAAAATTGTTAAGATATAAATAACACAATAATTATGTTACATGGACATACAACCTTCATAAGGAGTGAAATAACATTGTATTGTATGCGCCTAACTTACGTTTAGTCCCTTGCGGTACCTATAAGATTGAATCTCGCCCGGTAATGATACCAAGCAGAAACTAATTCTCTTTGCGTCGGAATCTATCTAAACACTTTGTACACAAAATTATTGCTTTAACAGCTCTAAAATGCTTGTTACAATAGGAACATTATATGTTGATGATCATGCTAAACTAAGTCTAACGACAATGGAAAACGCATGCATGAACACAAGAGAATCCCATAGCAAATGTGTATAAAAATGTAATTCAAATAGATAGGCAAGTTGCTGCCGGCCACAGGCGCGAGCCCTGGTACCCACCCATGCGGTGAACATAAATCGGTACATCATTTAGAAACATACTTCATAACTTCATTATGAAAAACAATAACCACCTTCCTAATTTGAACTCTCTTTCCAAAATCTGGGACTTTAAAAAATGCAAAATTGTGATTTGTGACAGTGATTATAGAGAAACAATCAAATATACTCTATAGGGACACTCAAATCTTTACAAAGTAATTTACAAATATACTCAATTTCTAATTTATGAACTAATTAATAAACTGAAATTATTTACAAAATATGATCGCGTCAGATGAGACGCGTCGACATTCTTACATATTTGTAACTATTTACAATGACTATTATAAACATTAATTAAGAGCATTACATTAACGTGAGCTTGATCAAAGTAATCCCTTGTTCAAAACATACAAAAAGGTCTGCTTTTAAAACGGCACACTTATGGTCAGTCATACTATATTTTTTTTTTGTTTTTTTTTATACATTTATTTTTAAACATATTTTTATAATTCCTTTTAGCTAAAACAAATAGTCCTGTAATTTACAACACACGATGGCTTCATTAATATCGATTTGTTTCACTGTTTTAGAAGCCCAATCATCAACTAGTGATAGCAATCAGTCTTGGGTCGGAGGAAAATAATCAGTACTCCCGTGATATAGTTAACTGAATTTGTTATTTACATGTCAATTGAGGATTCCATGATTAGATAGCTGTAAATTTTTACTAATATTGCAAATCCCAACATTTGTGTGGATGTCTGTATGCTCAATGTCTCAATGGCTCAATGACCAAACGGATTTGGATGAAACTTGAAATATACATAATCTATGCTCTAGAATAGACAAAAGCTTGTACATCCATAAAATATACTGTCGGATGACACATCAAAATACTATATTTTGATAAGGGGCACTGTAAACTTGTACTAACATGTAGAGATACTAAGTACTAACATATTTTATCCTAACTTCACGTAAACGCACTACTATTATAATAACATAGATTACAGTGAAGAGATTGGTAGATCGTTGATATAAATTATAGATTCAGTTAATAATAAGATTGGAGTTGATTTTATAACCACAAACAAGTTAAAGCTAACATTCAATAAAATATGTTCATATTTTTTATGTTAAAATTCAAATTAGTGTAAATCTTAGTGACATTGAGATAGTTAAGATAAAATAGACGAGTTCCACTGAGATAACAATCCTCGACTTCGGTGGCGTGGTATCCGAGTTGGTTAGGACGTAAGAGGTGCGGATTCGAAATTAGAAGTTATGGTACCATAGCACTCGGTTGGTCAGAATTATGTTTGTGTGTTTACGATTATCAAAATTATTCTAACATAGCCAGCGCGGGAGAATTGAATTTTGTTAGACAATAGCTCAAACATCTTAAATTAAAATCAATTTTTTACAAATATTTAAATGCAAAAATGATATCATATTGTTTGTATCCAGTTATGTTACTGAATGTGGTGTTTATATTATTTTGTAATTGATACAATTGAATGAATTTAATATACAACACCAGCATTTTATGGCACAAAATTTTTAATCTCAATCCAACATTCACAAATATAATGTATGGACATTAAGCATTACGAGAAAGTTTGATTAAAAGTCTTTTAGTTTTGTTTATTTTTAACTTTCAAAGAGTCATATTGATGCTTACACATTTAAGCTAAATGATTTGAGTTATATATTCATAGTCATGGAATCCCCATTTTTGTAATGGAAAGATATATATAGTTGCACTTCCGATTTGAAAAAAACAGGTACTATAGAGCTCATCTCTCACACATGCAATTGCAATATTAAAACTACTTCACAATACAATGGCCAACAGGTCGTCACAGCTATAAAATGTACTTTTACTAAAATATTATCATCACTGGCATTGCAATCATAATAATTTATCTTAGCAATGGTTTTTAACTACAGGATGTACTGGACAACTAATAGTGGCAAAGCTGAAGCAAGGCACAATAAATGACACAATTAATTTTGTCATTTGTGCATAAAATCAACATGCAGTTCGAGAAGGTAGGCAATGCAATACAATTTTGCTATCTATTAAATCTGGAATGTGGTTAATTCACAATGTTATAAATCGGAAGTGCAACTCTAAATAAACACTGGTCTATTAGGCTGACAAGCAAACATTGCTATTATTATCAATTAGAAATAGATCTACATTACAATTTGCTCTATGAGTGAGGGTCTGTCAGAGTTTTGTAAAACGGAGTAAAACCAATCACCTACGTCGAAGATGCTGCAGCGCAGACTCTGGCCGATTACGATTAAAATGTGACACTTTGGTACCAGCGGACCCAGGTGGTGATACTTTGGTATCAGGTGAAGGCCCAGTCCTATTTCTCGGAGGGCTCAGGCGGAGCGCCGCCAAAGTCGAGCTGGTAGCCTCCGGCGCGAGTCATCTCTTCCATGCTAGGCTCCTTGCACTCGTGGCCGGCGTGGCCAGCGGCGCCGCAGTTCCAGCAGGAGAGCTTCGGCGGCGCGTACAGAACGGGCACGAAGCCAGCGTACGGCGTTGCAGGCGGATAAGGCGGCGGCTCACCGTTGGCGAAGGGAGGCGGCGGCGGGCGGTAAGTCGGCGGCGGCGTCGGGTAGCCGTACGGCCGCTGGTACTGCAGGTACGACACGGGCGGCGGAGGCGCAGATGGAGCGACGCGACGAGCCACCTGCGGCGGTGCCGGCGTGTCAGGCGGCGACGGCGATCCGCTCGACCCGCTGTCCGAAGACGAGCGCACCGGCTGCCCGTACGCCCCCGTCCGTCTCCGCACGCCGTTCAGCTTCTCCAGCGAGCGATACTGCTGCAGGCTGAGCTCTCGTAACCTTTCATCCGCCATGTGTGCGTTGTGACGGATCTATAACACGAAAAACATTAGATATATTAATTTGATACTATGATTGCATAATTACGGTGGTTGATCATTGGGATAATTAATAAACTAGATATAAATATAACAGATAGCGATGACAATGAGGAATGTGTTACATACTTCAGCGACTGATAAATTCTCGAAGTTAGCAGCAAGGTGGGGTAGCGACTGGTCGGAAGTTGGCGGGAGGGGAAGCGGAGGAGATCTGTCACGCGAAGGCCTGCGTCTCGACCGGGGCGAGGTGGCGCGGCTGTCCCCAGGAGATGACACGAGAGGCGAAGGCGGCGCTCCACCAGACGATGACGCTTGATAGTTGATCACCTAGAATATTACAAATTGAAATGATTTCAAAATAAATCTAATAAATATAGACCTGATGGCTCAAGTCCTTGTAATACTTGAACTTATAACCAAGAACTCTATCAAAGTGGAAATATGAATTGTTGTACTGCACCTAATCTAAAGTGATTTACTATTGCATTCCATTGTTGTAAATGGGAACTAAGTTAATAACTAATCATACAATGAAGATTCTTATCAGATTTTGTCTCGTATCAGCCATATAATATCAATCATTTGAAAATAGTACCATGTTACTCATATTTTCAAACACCCACCAAACTAAACTAGTTAACAGTTGGGTGTATTTTTTTTATATACCAAGCTAGGTATATTAATACTTAAGACATACTTACCTCTATAGGTGGATTTAGCGGTGTTACAATAGTATTGGCAGCCCATACATGCTGACCAATGTACTCTCCAATGTTGTACTGCGGAGGCAATGGCAGGCCAGGAGGTGGATGTGTCACCTCACCTATAATGGATACCACACCCGTAGGAGTGGTCAAGACTGGTGGCGAACTGAGTTCGGGCACAGAATCTGTATTTGACAGCTGAAAATACACATTAGATGTGAACTAAGAGGAACTCTTGCAAGGTACTCTAGTTTCCAAATGTAAACCTATAATTTGAGAAATACAATAAACTGTATACCAAAGTTGTCTCATAAAACTCATAGTTGAGATTCTAATAAAACAGTGGTGTGTAAATGATGAATAGCATTGATAAATGATGAGAAATGGCACCTTGTACTCCATAAATCCATGCATGCAAGTCATAGATGAAAATTTACATAGGAATTAAGGGTCCCAACAACAAAAAACTTGAACTTATATGATTGTCTAAAATAAAAATGATTACCAGGTTATTTACATACCAACACCAATTATAATATTATCTGTCACAGTGTTAGAAACTCAATGAAGATTTATAGCACATTACTGATTTGAATTTTTATCTACTTTCTATGCAAATTATTGCTTTTACCATGAAAGCCTAAGATTGTGTTGTATAATAGCCTAACTAATCTTGGCAGCTAACCTTACAAGATAACTTATGGCTTTATGAATACCATTGAGAGATGTTGTATGAAATGTAATGAATGAAGATGATAATGGCACTGACCTGCACCCCGGATGTTTTGACATACATCAAGCCAGGCGGTAGACCCAAGCTAGACAAATTAGGCGGTGGAACTGACATGTTGGGTGTAATACTAGATTGTGTATGGCATCCACTCACAGGCACTACATTTATATGCTCTTGCTGCTCAGGAAACTGTATTCGCTGGTCTTCCAATTTTAATTTCTCTAAAATATCACCAAAATGTGACTTTTGATCAAACGTAAATGCTGGATGATGTAACGCCATTGTGTACAAGAGTAGAATCTCTTCCAATAGGTCCCCATATAAACCTTTTATTAGACCACTCTGTTCCAGACTGACCATGGCATTGTACAATGTGGTCGCGCACGCAAAATTACATGAGCGCAGCAGCGACACATACAAGGCCATTTTCCGCCGCGTCCTGGGGTCTGTATTTGCTCCGCCAATGTCCGCAGCTAGGTCTGTGGGGTTGTTTGCTCTTAGCTCGGCTCCACGCAACTCCTGGAAGTCCCTCTTACCGAGTTCTTCCAGGTATGTTCCGATAAAGCGTAGTTCGAATGGCAAGCACATATTTAACAATGTACACATTGCGTCTATGCGTTTATAGCTTTCCAATTCTTTAAACCATGATACCACGTCCTCTTTGCAAACCATTTCCAGAACACATTGAAATTTTGTGTAAAGAATCAACCGGTCCTCTGCAGCCGAAGCGCGTCCGTTTCTTAGATTTTTCGGCACACGCGGTTTTTGTAACTTATTGATAGTTGTAATCCAAGGATTTTCGATTGTAACATTAGTAATTCAAGCTACAAAACAGTATTTTCCAAGTTTTTAATGGTTAGCCAACTACAGGCAATGCTAGTAGTTTTGACTTATCTATAGTCTATGAATGAATGAAGTAAAGAAGAAAAAGCACAGACAATGTGCATGCGATATATGGGCGCCATTCTGTGTAAAAAACAATAAGAAAACACCCCTAATTTATACACTTAGAGTTCATAGTCAATTGCATTTTCAATTTTCGGTTGACAGCTGCCAGCTTATATCTATGAAATAATTTTCGATTGTCTTTGATCCAAACCAAGAATACATAGATAATAAAAGTGGGTTTTAATCTGGCACTATACTCGTGAATCGTCAACATAGCGATCATGGCCAAATATAGGTGAATAATAAGCCCACTACTATACGTTTGTATTGCCTGTATTTCAATTCAATTGAATTCTTTTTCTCTGGCTGCTGTGACAGTTGCCTGTATTTAGGCCATATTGTTAGTGGTGTTGCTACCCTAGCATGAATTTGACATATATTTTAACTTGATTTCTTTTTGCAACAAGCAACTATCCATTTTTTTTTATTCATGCTAGGGGGCCTGCCTAGCTGTTACTGTTACTCGGCATTTTTTGACAAATTAAATTTCATTATTTTTATTCATTCTGTCTTGTTGAATTTCTCCAGAGTCATTCCATCTTTATAAAATTGTGAGAATTTGTTGGGATAACACAGGATGGCACCATCGGAAGATGTTGAAATGAAAAGTGTCGAAAGCCCTGAGGCTGCCAGCGACGTAGACACACCAGAAGTGAAGAAAGATGCCGATGTATTGGCTGTGCAAGATTTGCGAGAACATGTTCGACAAATAGATAAAGCAGTATCATCAAAGGAACCTCGATTTGCTATGCGTGTCCTGAGATCCTTGCCGAGCACAAGACGAAAGCTGAACGGTAATGTACTTCGGGGGATTATCAACCAAGTGTTCCCTGCAAGCGCTGACAAAGAGTCTCTTCTCGGTTTTGTGGAAGCTGTTGCAGCAGGATCTGCAGAAATCGAAGTACCTAAAAGATTGGCCACAAAACAGCCGGCCCCTGAAATAGAAGTCTACCTGCACCTGCTAGTTTTGTTACGCTTGCTTGACAATAACAAGTTAGAAGAGGCTGCTGTTTGTTCTCAACATCTAGTGAACAAAGTCACGTCCCAGAACAGAAGAACTCTAGATCTGATTGCAGCTAAGTGCTACTTCTACCACTCTAGAGTGTTTGAGTTGAACAACAAGCTTGATCTTATCCGTGGATTATTGCATGCCCGTCTTCGCACATCCACTCTACGTAATGACTATGAGGGGCAAGCAGTACTTATCAACTGTCTCCTGCGCAATTATTTGCATTACTGTCTTTATGACCAAGCTGACAAGTTGGTGAGCAAATCAGTGTTTCCAGAAAATGCAAGCAACAATGAGTGGGCAAGATTTATGTATTACCTTGGAAGAATAAAGGCTGCTCGCTTAGAGTACAGTGATGCTCACAAGCATCTAGTGCAAGCACTTAGGAAGGCTCCGCAGACTGCTGCTGTTGGTTTCCGTCAGACTGTACAGAAGTTAGCCATTGTGGTTGAACTATTATTGGGTGACATCCCAGAAAGAGTGATTTTCCGGCAAGCTCCACTGAGGAAAGCGTTGGGTCCGTATTTCCAACTCACCCAAGCAGTGCGGCTTGGTAACCTGCAGAGGTTTGGAGAGGTACTAGAGAACTTTGGCCCTCAGTTCCGTGTTGACCATACATTCACCCTGATCCTACGTCTGAGACAAAATGTCATCAAAACTGCGATACGCTCAATCGGTCTATCATACTCTCGCATATCTCCTAAAGATATCGCTCGCAAGCTTGGCCTGGACTCTGCTGAGGATGCAGAATTTATTGTAGCCAAGGCGATTCGTGATGGAGTTATTGAGGCTACCCTTGACCCAGAAAAGGGATACATGAGTAACAAGGAAAGCTCTGACATCTACTGCACTAGAGAGCCGCAACTTGCTTTCCACCAGCGCATTTCCTTTTGCCTTGACCTTCATAACCAGAGTGTAAAGGCTATGAGGTATCCACCCAAGTCTTATGGCAAGGAGTTGGAGAGTGCTGAAGAACGACGTGAAAGGGAACAGCAGGACTTGGAGCTAGCCAAAGAGATGGCTGAGGAAGATGATGATGGTTTCCCTTAAACTTTTATGTTTTACACATGCTACAATATTAATCAGACTCTTTCTTGATTAAATATAACATAGTTTGCATTAATATACCTTCTATTATCAATAAACTAATGTAGAATAATTATTGTTTGTTTATTTTTATAGTAAGTAGTCTGTTTACTCCTTGGTTAGATTATTTCTGTAGGTACCATCGCAAGAACTAATAGTAGGTTAAAGATTTTGCTTCAAATTATGTATGCATAAAAATAAACTCTTAATTTTTTTAAGTAGGTAGTTTAACACCAACCTTCATAATTTCATAGTTAAAACTCATTGATTTTTTTCTTTGAAATTCAAATCTTTTCTTGTCAAGGGTCATAGACAAGGAGGTTGTGTATAACGTATTACGTGAAAAACCAATATAATATTTAGGTTCCATAGCAACAATTGATAATGACATTGCTAAATCAATAAAAAAAATAGCAACCGTGACTGGGCATCGTTTTGCGAGATAATTCCTATTATTTGTGAAATAGGCGCACTGTTGAATATTCAAAATGGTTGAGTTCACACCAGCCACCATGCAGAAGTTGGCGGAAATGCTTAGGCCCCCGGTGCCTGAGATTCTACAAGGAGAGGATTTACCATCTACCGGTAAGTTTACTTGAATGAAATCCAATGAAATGGTAGTAGTATAGGTACCTACCTACAAATTACACAGTAGCGAAAAATAACTCGGTATTAACTTACAGGCTTCGACATAACTTCAAATCGTGATAAGATACCCCCCGAAGAGGCGAAGAAAACTCCCAAGACCATCGAAGAGTTTGAGGAGCAGGAGGAAAAAGCAGCCGAGGAGTTGGGGCAGGTCGGAGCTGGGATTTATCATCGGAAGACGCCAGAATACACGATGAATTACCAGCAGGCTGTCACGGCGGAAGATTTATTTCTTCAGGTTAGTGGTTGATTGAGGATAATCTTCAGAAGATTCCTGATAATAGATGGTATCTAGTACCTACCTAGGTTCTTACTAGGTATGCCGATGTGGTCGGTTCCTGGTATACCTACCTAGATTTTATTACCAGTTGGTCTGGTTTCGCCGGGATTGTTCCGACTTATAACTTATTATTGTTGCTTGTAATATATAATAAATATAATCATAAAAATAACTTTTTAATGGGTACCTACTTTTTAGGTAGGTTGTAGGTACCTCCTACCTACGTAAAATTAATTTGTCTATTATCTCAAAATCCCGAACTTTTGAAATTTTGCTTAGATATTCTGGTCATCCCATCTTAGGTTGCCTTAGTTATAGAGCGCTAGCTAAGATTTTTTATTAGTTAGGTAGATAATTAAATACAGACAGACCCCATAATTTTTACGGGTTCCCTTTGCTTCTACTTACTAGAAAGGTATATACCTACCTATAGAAGGTAGGTACTTCTAGGTACAAAAGCCACGAACTATCTAAGCAGGGCCTTTCTCCATAGATCGGTCCGAAGACACCCTCATCTGCCAGCTGCGAGAACCTCATAGTCCGCATCAAAATGCCGGGTGACAAGAAAGAGAACGTTGACCTTGCTGTCACTACAGTCAGCGTCAATGTAAACTCGTCTCAGCACTCCCTGAAGCTGCCGCTACCCCATGCTATAAACCCAGACCTGTCAAAGGCTTCTTGGGATACGGAACAGGAAACGCTTGTTTTGACTTTGAAGTTAGACAGGGAGTTTGATTTTGTCAACTTTTGATATGGGGAGTAGGTAAAAAAGAATACACGCTTGAATGGAAGTGTTGGTTTGATTTTAACAAGTAAGTACCTAAAGTGTTTAGATACAAACTTGTAACGTGTAAAAATTCAATAGTAGGTAGTCAAATTTTCTACCACCTATTTTAAACCTACCTACTATACATATAGTTATAATTATATTCTCCTGTATATTCTCGGTTTATGCGAACATTATGTCTAACATCTGACCTCATAATCAATTAAAAATACCTAAGTACCTACTATGCATAGTAGGTACTTATGTAGGTACTTAGGTATTTTTAATTGAATTTTTAAAGAAGACCCTATAGGTACCTACGCTTCGGTACCTAGGTCTCCTATTATTTATAGGTAAATGCGAAAATTTGTAAGTTCGTTATTTGTTAGTGGTTCACTCACTCCGTAAATAGCTGAAATAATTTGGATAAATATTGGAATTGATTTGATAGATATAGTACCTACCACGCGAGCGAAGCCACGGGCGGAAGGTAGGTGTATTTCATAAGGGTTTTTTTTTATCATTGCAATACCGGTTATCAGACTGGGAAAAACGTGAGAGTAATTATAAAATACGGATTCGTGATAAGTACAACGTGAATTCATAAAAAAGCTCGTTTAGTTTTTACAACCACTATTTTGAGTTTTTATGTGTTCAGAATTACATGAAATCAATTAAATTAACAAATGCTTTATCAGATGCTTACGTAGGTAGGTATATACTAATAAGGTAATAAGTAAGTACCTAGTAGGTTCCTACCCTATGCCCTACAAACGAGTTGGTAGGAATAGGTAGATGGCCTAGTGGTGAGTCCGTGGACTTTAATTTCGTAGGCCGTGCGGGTTTTAATGCATTAATATATTTTTCTATTCGATTAAAATATTCGTGCTCAAACCGGCTTGCTTCAGAAGATTATTGCACTTAGACATCTCAAGGATGTGACTGCCAGGAGATCTACGATGATGTATAGGTACCTAGGTACTTAGTTCTTGGACTATTTTAGACTAATACCTAGTGAAAGGGAAATGTAAGTACCTACCTATGTTTATGGCTTAATTTCGCCCAAACGACCAAATTAAATGGACCTCCAGAAGCGAAGCCGCTGGTAAAAGCTAGTATACCATATTCTGATTATCTTTAAATAGTTGTTCTGTCGTGACACCCATACCAAAGCAGCATAATACCTACAAATAGAACCCTATTAAAACACTAGCTATACCCGTGCGACTTCGTTCGCAGTCCAGTGTTATAGGCGAACCGCCCGTGATAGACGACATATCACACAGTTTACTTCGAACGTTTTCTTTCATAATTTAATTTCTAGATTACGTAGAAAAATACAATATGCCTCCGGACACTGAACTACCAGATAGTATTGCTTTCATGAAAATTGGTTCAGTAGTTTTCGAATAATACCCGATCCAACAAACAGACGAAATATCGAATACATGTACAATTGTACATTTTAGAGATCTAAATAAGTGCTAAATTTAAAATTTATATGTAAATTCTAAAAACTACCTAACAAAGATTAGGTAGGTATAGTACCTACCTAATTTAAGTAAGTCAGGACTTAGCCTTTTATATTATGTTTGAATAGAATATGAGCAGTTCGTGTCTCGCTAGATTTTTTACATTATTAACTCCAATCACTAAGGATCATTTACTGTGTAGCGCACTGCATGGTCGGCCAACGTTTATTTCGATTCATACATTCGAGAGAAGTGCTACCTACCGAGTCTGAATTTTAAAACCGGTACATACCAACAATCAAAAGTATCTTATCAAAAGACTATTGTTCTAATGAGACGGTTATAATAATCTAAACGCGAGTCTAATGCCTAATATCGCATAACAAATTCTGCCATTGAACATTCCAAAATATTCCTGGGAACTTCTATTGTTGTATAAATTATAAGTAATTTAGTATCGTGCAGTCAATGTTAAATTGTGAGGTGCAGTGCTGAAGTCAACTGTTTAAAATAAGATATTCCTCAACGTAAGTTGGTAGTTTAACTATTTTTTTTTTTTTAAGTCTACACAACATTATATTAATTTTTAATAGGTGATGTTTATTTGACTTGGATTTGAAACTAACAAAAGCTATAAAATGATTGCCACAATTGATATTCTGTCTGATCTACGCGAAACCTACCTAGGTGTATTTGAATATTTAGGTACCTAAATACCTACAAAGTTTTTGTTCAATGAGATGCTGCTCTACATATTCATACCAAACATTGAACCAATTAGGTACATTGTCAGATCAACTTAATTATGATTTGCCTTTTGTATCAATGTTATAATATAGGTACTCGTAAATTGTGTTTTTGACCTTTCTATCAGTTACCAGAAACAAATGCTTATCATAAGATTTATTTTAACCGAATAAAAAATAGAGAAGGATTATATCAATTTGGCGGCCATATTTTAAATAATGTTTTTACGGTTACTCCAGTGATTATAAATACATATTATATGCTCTTTGGGTTACTCCTTGTCAACTCTTCCAATTTTAATGTATTTCGGATCTTTTATGATGTCCGTGGGCCAAATAAATTTAATCTATGATGGAAATTTTTATTTCCACCAGCTATATGAAACCTATACTCGTATGTAAGGAAAACAATTTCTTGAAATAAATAATAATTATTATAAATAACTTTAAAAAAATACAATCTGATCGAAAAATATCGGATAATTATTGGTTTTTATTTACCTACGTAGTTCGTGAATTTACCTGCATATTCTAATCAATTTCGATAATGATCAGGTTATGATTTTCAGAGATCGCACTACAATATACAAATATTGATCTTATAGAAATTTTCAATTCTGATTCTGTATTCAATGGGTCAGGCGGGATTCTTCTTGAATGAAAGACGAATGAGTTACATTACATATATGTGGCTTTCCTCCCATCAATTCTACTAATTTATTTATACACAGTGACCGTGAAATCGGACACAGCACTCAACGGTAGTAAGGCGATAAAAAGTAACGTTCATAAGTATACAATCGAGAGTTTAGTATTTAATTTGAAACATGAAATGAAGTATTGGTTTGCACTGTGGCCGTCTGGTGTAAGGAGTGAGTAATGATATAAATTTTAAATCCAATCTTATGTGTTCTAAACAGTATTTACAGGTTTAAATAATTAAATAATGATCATTTTGTTGTTTCCTTACAGAATGTTAATGCGCGCAATTTTGTGCATACAGGTGCTCATTATATTGAATTTTGCTGTTGAATTGAAGAGTTCACGAACATGGGGAGAAAAACGTAAGTAAGATAAATCATTTTACTAGATTTTGTGACTTACCTCTTAAGAATGAAGGCCAATGGCATCTGTACCTACCTAAGCATAAAAAGGGTGATTATTAAATAAAATAAATGGGATTCGTAGCGCTCAATTATTCTAATCAAACAATTCATAGAACAGGTATATTTTTTAAGAAACAAACGCTATATAACTACCTTACAATTATTGTTTATGGTGTAGTAATTGATACTATCTTACTTATCCGATTCAAGGTTTTAATTTAGATTCCGTAGACATATAAAAAATCCTTCGTTCATACGTTCGTTTAAATCAGACATATTCTACTGCCTGTAATTTGCAAACTGTTAAAGCATCCTCCGATTTAAAGTTTTCATCGATTTTTTATGTAAAAATCACAGATTTTGTTATTAAAACTTATCTACCATTTGCAATTCAATGATACCCTACTTGATGTAGTGAAATTTTAACCAATAATTTTAGCATTTGCTGAAATAATCAGCCAGCTTATCGCTATGTCTTAAATTAATTATTATTTATTATATCTTTAATTTTGTTTAATAGTTTCGTCCGAACAAATACATAAGGATTCCATGTCACATGTTCACATGTATTGTTTAAAAATTGAACTACAACAACATGAGATGTCAAATGTAAAACTTTATGGTAGCTAAGCTAGTGCACCTACAGACTACAGATAAATTATTAATTTAAATTACAGAACTATTTCCGCCACAACGTATCCCCGAAGGTGCATTGGATCCCAATCGAGAGGTCGTACGCAGGAAAATAGTGCTCTACCACAACTTCTTCCGTACCAAAGTACGGCCTACCGCATCTAATATGTTGTTGATGGTAAGATATTTTATTGCAGTGCTATTATTAGAGATATAATATGTAGTATGTCTTTTGTTTTTACGAAGGAAAAAATTTTTTTACGTTTTGAGAGAGTCGCATTAAAAAATAAATATAGGAGAGTAGAAAAGTTTCACCAATCTCGTTTCTGTCTTTGGAAAGACAAAATCTTCAGGTTATTATTTCCATAATATCGAAACTGTCTCTTTTAACACTAAGGAGAAACAAAAGTTGTAATTAATAATAACAAACAATAACAAGATCTCGGTACCGATCTCGATGCATTCATTTTAAAATTACATTGTAATATTTAAATTTTGAGTTGTAATAAAGTAGGTACAGTTTAGTATAATGACTGGCCTCACAGCTCAGTTGGTTGTAACTCTACCTTTTGCTGTGGGTTCGATTCCTACCCAGCATAAACATTTTGTGTGACATAACGTACTTACAAAAAAAAGTATCTAAGTACCTAAGTATACGTAATTATATTAATAATCTGGTTCCCATAGTACAAGCTTTGCTTAGTTTGGAGTTAGATGGCGCAATGTGAAATGTCCACCAATATAATTACTATTTATATAAACTCGTAAATATATTTATAAAAACTTAAATCGGAACGCACTCCGACATACCTAGTTAGGTAGGTATGACGGATGACCTATGCTATGTATATCTTCTTAATATATATAAATTACGCGTCACGTTGTTTGTCCGCGATGGACTCCTAAACTACTTAACCGATTTTAATCAAACTTTGCACACCGTGTGCAGTTTGATCCAACTTGCATTGATAGCTTACATCTCAATTTATAGTCGCAATATTATTTTTTTCAAACTGTTGACACAGCAACGCGTGGCCGGGTCTACTAGTTTAAATATGTAGATGAATGTGGTTTTGGCGAAATCACTGTATTTGGGCATGGTTAGGGACAAATAATAAAGCGGAAAACACAACTTATTCTATTAACTATTATATATTATTAATTAATAGAAATGTCATCGGGAAAATTATGTGTAGGTAATAATTGTATTTTAATATTTTGTAATTTGTACACCCAAGCAGGAAATACCATAGGGTTTTTGCTCACTTCTAAATTTAATTTTAGGACAATTATGAACAGTTCAAATTTCTTTAGACGGCTTCTATAAAACGTTTTTTTTATTCGTCTATTTACATGGTTTTGATTTCAACGATATCGGATTAAAAGTTTTTTAATAAAAATTAAAAACATCACAGATATGTCGAGAGGTTTTCGCTGTTCAAATTCCTTGGTTTTAAGTATATACTTTTTACATAGGATTTATTAGGTCTAAATTAGAATATCTACATATACAGCAGTTTTGTACCTACTGGCGGTACCAGTATGGAAGCCAGACAAGGTTCCACAGTAGTTAGATAAAAATATTCGAGATTGCACTGAAGGATTTAGTTTAGATGAGTTCAGTTTTACAACTTTTGTGTACCTACATAAAGGTATTTTATTCCCTATAACACAAGAGTCGCTCTGGTTAAATAGGGATTTCATTATGAGGCTCCCAGTCGCTGATTGCTCTTTTTCGAAACGAAAAAAGAAATACTTCTGAACAAGCCACATCTCCTATTTTTATAAGTATATTACTTCAGGTTCCTACCTAGATTTCTATTAAGCTGAAAACATAATAGCAGAAACTTTTCACGATAAAGATATTATTTCAAAATGATACGTTTTAGAATTTATGATCGAAATATTTTATATACCTACTATTAAAATCAACTTGTGATTTATTGTTAAATATAGGTAATATGTAGATCTAGATTTCTATTTGAATAGATTTTTGATAAGTAATTATACATAATTTATATCATTAATTTATTCGAAAAGCTAAGGCGGACCACGCGCCGGCGTGTGTTTGTCGTCATTGCAGCGGTCGGTAGGATTATTTATCGAAGTGATTAAAGATGGGTACATCTTTATTCACATATACTATACATTATAAAATAGGAGATGTGGCTTGTTCACAAGTATTTCTTTTTTCGTTTCGAACAAAAATAATCGTCGACTGGCAGCGTCTTAACAACAAAACTTTTAGAGTTGTTTTTTTTAACTAATTATTTTATCAACAGTCCTGGCACTCAGGTGCGGCGCGGCAAGCCCAAATATACGCAGAGAAATGTGTGTTCTTACAACACAATAACCCAGCTGAGAATACTCTGCCTCAACTTGGCACGTGTGGCCAGAATCTGTTCGTGGCAGCGCAGAAGACACCTTGGTAAGTCAAAAAAAATATTCAGTGCTTGCTGTCAGGGGTCCTAGTCCCTGGGAGGCATTGGCAGGGGTAGATGTACTTGTGTCTTCAGTTTTCAGGGGTTTTCTTAATACACCATGTATATTATGTGTCTATTAGGGTTTCGTAGTCTACAAGAAACCCTTAATGTTTAGACACCTTGGTAAGTCAAAAAAAATATTCAGTGCTTGCTGTCAGGGGTCCTAGTCCCTGGGAGGCATTGGCAGGGGTAGATGTACTTGTGTCTTCAGTTTTCAGGGGTTGTCTTAATACACCATGTATATTATGTGTCTATTAGGGTTTCGTAGTCTACAAGAAACCCTTAATGTTTCGCCATGTCCGTCCGTCTGTCCGCAGCCTAGTTCAGAGACTTTTAGAGCTAGAAAGCTGTGAATTGGCATGAATATACAATACAGTCATATGAGTCAAGCTAACAATGTGGTAGAATAAAATCTTATAAATAAAACATTTTTTTATGGGTACCCCATGGTCTAGGGTATTGTTAGATAGGTCTTTAAAAAGTATTGCGGGTTTGTGAAATCAACTTTTCGATTAAGGGATCCGTTTGTGAAATAGTAATCTTTAAAGTGTCAATTTTTGTTAGAGGAGTGCCCCCGTACGTTACGAAACCGTACATTGTGCGTGGTCCGACACGCACTTGGCCGGTTTTTTTATACTTATACCTATCACCTAAATTGGTGATTTATGAGTATTGTCGTCTATTCGTGAATAAGACGCAGGCAAATTTCACAGATGGCTAATCATGGTCTTTTTATGATTATAGTGCCCATGAAATGAAAAATACAAAAATATGTGATTCAATCTTGTTATTATACCAACGTATCTTACTTTAAAATATATAATGCTATATTTAAGGTACTTAGCTACATGGTAGGTACTCACCACAGAACACTTATATCCTACGTAGGTACTTATTATTACGACAATCAACGCTACCCTCAGATTTAATTTTACGCCCAACAAACCTCAACAAAATTCCACAAACATGATGTTAGTTTTGTTCTTAGTTTTTAGGGTTCCGTACCCAAAGGGTAAAAACGGGACCCTATTACTAAGACTTCGCTGTCCGTCTGTCCGTCTGTCTGTCACAGGGCTGTATCTCATGAACCGTGATAGCTAGACAGTTTAAATTTTCACAGATTATGTATTTCTGTTGCTGCTATAACAACAAATACTAAAAACAGGATAAAATCAATACTTAAGGGGGGGCTCCCATACAACAAATTGATTTTTTTGCCGTTATTTATAGATAATGGTACGGAACCCTGGCGCGAGTCCGACTCGTACTTGGTCGGTTTTTATTTATTTAAACGTAATTATTAAATGAAATTTTAATTGGCAGGTTTTTCGCCCTGAAAAATTGGTTTGTAGAATACAAGAACTTTACGTACGGTGATCCGGTCGTGGATCTACCAGTAATAGGACACTACACCCAGATGGTTTGGGCGACGAGCCATAAGGTCGGCTGTGGATTGGCGCACTGCCCCGGTGGTCCATGGGGCCATTTTTATAATTACGTATGCCATTATTGCCCTGGGTAAGTTTAGTAATTTATAATTCTTTTTGTTTAAGAATTCCAATGTTTCAGTATGAAATACACACCAATACGCCTTACTTATTGATCTCTCATATTATTTTGATCAATTTGTTTAATTTTATCGCGACTGCGAGTAAGAAAGGATGAGTTAGGTCATAGTGTTATCATGTGTTAAGACATGCCTTGTCATATGTTGCCGGTCTCCAGATTTCATTCTCTAGCTAAATATTCAAAGCTAGTATTTGAACCAATATACTATACATTTTCGAACTGACAAATTTGAAGCGAGATGCGCAATTTAAGAATGGAATATCTCAGTAAAATACCTAACTATAGTATTACATTGTTGACGAATGTCTAATCGATCAGCAATGGACAGTGGTCCAGTGTATAATTGAACATTAGCTTGAAGTAATCTTGCATACCGAATGAGCTACAGAAGAAAAACAAGAAAAAAACATAACTTTAAATTTCAGGGGCAACTACGATACAATAACACAGTTCCCCTATAAAAAAGGCGAACCATGCGGTGACTGTACCGACCATTGTGTTTCTGGGACCCTCTGCAACAACGCCTGCTACCACCGAGACGTCTACTCCAACTGCGAAGAACTTGTCCAGACAGTGGATGGTTTCTGCAAGCAAGGATTGTGTAACGCTACATGCGAGTGTGGTAATGAGAAAATACATAAAAACCACCCGTGGCTTTGGCAGATTCCATTTAAACTCATTAATTAGAGTCCTTCCAGTGAGTTGCCACTTCTATGGCTCATATTTTAGTTATAACCTAAGTAAGACATGTATAAATAAATAAATAATAAAATAAAAAGCCTTTTATTTCTTGCTACAAAATATACCTAGGTTGAATGTAAAAGAAAAAAATAAAAATAAATGAAAAAAAAAAACATCTAAACATCAGTTTGCATGCATTAATTAATTAGGTGCTTTATCCTTTTTGGTGCTTTATATTTATGGGTACAAGAACCCCTCTCAACGGAGGGTAAAGGCCTCCTCCAAAAATGACCATTTTTCTCTGTCTTCAGCTTCTCGCATCCAGTGTGTGCCTGCTATTTTTATAACATCGTCTATCCAGCGCGTATTTGGCCTACCTCTTTTCCTCTGGCCCGATGGTCCTAGTGATGACGTTGTCGTTTTGGTCCAGCGATTATCATTGAGTCTGGCTACGTGTCCAGCCCGCGATGGGCATTTTAGCTTCTGTGAGTAACTGAGTGCGTCGATAACTTTAGTTTTCTGTCTTATGGCTATGGCGGATTTTTTTTATCTTCTTGATTTTCAGGATGCTTCTCTCCATACTTCTTTGACTGGTTATGATCTTATTTTTTAGTTTACTTGTGAATTTCCACGTTTGACAAGCGTAAGTTAGTGATGGGAGCAGGCAGGTGTTCATCACTCTACTTTTCAAATTTATGGACATGTCGCTTTTTAGGATTTCTTTGAGGTTAAAAATTTCTTCCAGGTGATGTTGACTCTTCTCTCCATCGACTATACAGCCCAAAAAGACACCGCATGCAAGGCGAACATTGACATCCAAAAGATCAGTCTTATACGGCCGATAAAAAATACCGCGCGTCAAACCTGCAGTAGTACCGACCACTTCCTTGACCCGTGCACATCTCGTCTGTTTATGCTAAAAAACCATTACCACAAGCTCAAGTTAGACTGGTTATTTTCCTTGTCGAAAGTCAATAGTGTTGTATCACTACTCAATAATTGATGATCGATAAACCTACATAGTAGTAACAACAACAGTTGGACCTAACTAGTAAAACTACTTATTGCCAACTAGCTTCCGTCCGCGGCTTCGCTCGCGTTGTACCTACATGGATATGAAGTAACCTATTTGCTATTCGCATTTATCATATTATCGCTTTAGAATTAGTTCGCGTTCGCGTTCGCGTTCGCGCTCGCGTTCGCGTTCCCGTTCCCGTTCCCGTTCCCGTTCCCGTTCCCGTTCCCGTTCCCGTTCCCGTTCCCGTTCCCGTTCCCGTTCCCGTTCCCGTTCCCGTTCCCGTTCCCGTTCCCGTTCCCGTTCCCGTTCCCGTTCCCGTTCCCGTTCCCGTTCCCGATCCCGATCCCGTACTATCAAACCTAATAAAGCTCAAATGGACTCTACGTTTTTTTAACTTTTGTATGGGAAAAAGAAAAGGGCTGTTTTTAGGTTTTCCCGGCAATTATTCGATTTTTTTTTCACCTTTTAAACCTTCATAGACCTCCACGAATATTTAAAGACCAAGATAAAATAAATCCGTTCAGCCGTTCTCGAGTTTTAGCGAGACTAACGAACAGCAATTGATATTTATACATTCACCATTTTAAACACGTGTTTAAAATGGTGAAGGAAAACATCGCATCGTGAGGAAACCAGTACCTAGTAAGTATTTTTATAAGCGGCGATGGGCTTGCAACCTGTCACGTATGGACTGCTAACTACTGCAAAATGTGGGTATGTGCCAAATATAATATTTGGACGTGCCTCTGACTGCTATCGACAACTCATGTCAACACTTCCCATCCCTAGTGAATCACGTCATTTTGAAATTAGAATGCTTTTTCCGGCTCCCCCCGTACCTCATACCTCACTGACTTGACAGAGTTGTTTGTTTGAAGAAATTAAGCCATTAGGCGTCTATTAGGCTATGTAGTCGATGCTTCTCTCTACTTCTAGTTCGTTGTTGCGTGGGTTAAATGAGATTTGTTTTTCCAGATAAATATAAATAAGTATCAGCATACGCTAGCGGTCGATTTCTGAGATAAATAGGTATTTTAGTATGATTCGTCATGACGTTTGTTTTATCTAAATTAATTTCCAAGCCTACTTTACGACTTTCTTCATGTAAAAAGTTTATCATCAGTTGTAGTTGGGTTGTGCTTTCTGATAGCAGAACTATATCATCCGCAAATCTGAGATGGCTCAGGTAGCGTCCGTTTATGTTTATGCCCACTTTCTCCCAGTTTAGTTTGCCGATGATATACTCCAGCACCGCTATGAAGATTGTTGGAGAGATTGGGTCTCCTTGCCTCACACCTCTTTATTTGTATGGGTGGTCCGGTGGTTTCCAACTTCGCTCTGCTGGTGTTATTGTCGTAGATGTTTTTTAGGACTTGTATATATTCCAAAGGTACTTCATGTGATATTAGAGTTTCCCAGATCGATGAGTGGAGTAAAGTATCGAAAGCTTTTTGGTAGTCAATAAAAACTATGAGACATGTATATCATACTTATAATTGTAAAACATACTTAAATAACTTGATTTTTATAAACAATAGATAAAAACATTTTGTTTTAACCTACCTTGTACCAAAACCTATAACACTAACTAACCGAACAACGGAAGGAAAAAGAAACGATAACACCTGTACCTACTGAGTTTTAGCTCCTAGAAGAATACCTTCTAGGAGCTACCTATCGGAAACGATGGCCATTACAGCAATCACCTTTCTTTGAACTTGAATTAGAAACTTCCACGTTCACTTTACTACATACACTAACTGTATTTTCTTACTGAGATGATTCATCGCGCAGGGTGCCAACACCTAGGTATTGATAACGGGATTCTATGATGTTAGTATATAGCGAATACAATTTATTAAAGATTGAGTAAATATTTCAACCGATTTAGTTAGTCTCTTGCATTGTCGTTATCTTGATGATGATCTTGTTTCACTGAAATAGCTCGTCTTCGATTCAACCATCATGACGTGATGTTCAATCCAATGATTCGGCCTCGGAGACTTTTAAAATTATAATAATATGATTATTAATTGTTATAATTTGAGTAATTGCTGCGTCTCCAATAAATTGCAAAGTGATAAAGATTCACTAGACTAGACGATGCTCTAGGTAAGTATATTTTCACAATTATGTTAATACATCTATTCTATCTGCTGTTTGGTATGTATGGTATCTGAATATTATTTGTAGTAAGTACCGTACCTAAGGCGTTTTTATATCTATTCTAGATTATTTATAGTGTCAGTGTCGTGTTAGGAACGTTATGAGTTACGAGCAGCTCTGTAAGGTTTACCCAACACCTGTATTCCGTCAGGTTACTCGGACTTATCCCTATCCTTCTGTATAATTATACACTTATGATTATGAGTTCCGAAGCGAAATGGTAAAAATGAGACCCTTTTAATTTAACTTGTCCATATGATACATATTTATTCAAATGAATAAATATGTATCATATTCATATTTATTCATATTTATACATTTGAATAAATATGTATCATATTCGAACTTTCCGTTATTTCGATGCAGTGTTCGTCAGACCGGATTTTTCGAAAAACTGGGTTTTTTGATTTTCCTGTATTAAATAGCTTTTTAAATCCATTCTGTCCCATTCCTGTCGCCAGTCAGTCGAGTGCAAGTGACGCTTAGGTACGCACCTCGGGAACTTTGATACCATCCTGTGTGCAGCTTGTAACGTAAGTAAACTCTTTTCTTTTTAATTTCAAAGCTTTTTTGTCTGTCAGAATACTAGGAACCATTTAACGTTTCTGTAATTTGAACATCCTACTCTTTATTTAAAATAAAGAACCGTTCGCTATTTAAGTGGATGAGATAGTTAAGAGGTGTTTGTATACATCGGGTTTATTGGGACCTACTTATTTGAGGGCTATGTTTGTCCAGCCGTGGATGTCGGCTGATTTTAACGGTCAACAAACCACTTCGAAACTCTAACCTACATACCTAGAAAAATTCATTCTTAAATATTGGAATCGATGATTCGTATTTGTGTAAAACAAACAAAAATGAGTAGTTAGGTTTCCACAGAGACGGATTAACCCACCAGCAAATTAATCAATTGCTTAGGGCATAGCAAAATATTTGCTAGCAAATATTTTAACAGATAAGACTGTTTAAAAAGGCATGGTAGATTATTACTCCAAATTTCTAGAAGCTTGCACCGGGCACATGGGCGTGGATTGCTTAGGGCATGAAGTAGTCTTAATTCGGCACTGGGTTTCCACTTGAGGCGAAAGACCGAAAGTTTTGATATAAATATTCTCTCATTGTGGCTTTAAACACAGCAATAAACGGTCGCAAGACAATAAAAGAAGAGACTGCACATTTTAGTATAAAATTAGAAGTAATAGAAATTACTTAAATTCTCACGTACGTTTAAAAATGTAATGGAGAGTTTTTATTAAGCGGGGTAAGAATGGAGTTTTATACTCTAATGACAATCTCGAGCAATTAGTTATTTTTTTTGGCATTTGGGTATTTATTACCGTATGACTAAACAAGCTGGTATTTTAATTTCACATTATCATATATATTGTTTTATTACAGAACAATGTTATCACGCGATTTTTTGTACTTATATGTGCTCATTATATTGAGTTTTGCTGTTGATATGGGGAAATCAAGATCATCGAGAGCCAAAAGTGAGTAAAATTTATATTTAATATTTTTTTCTATATATTTAAACTCGAAAATTCTATATAGGCAAAATAAATAGGAAGTTAACATTTCTTACGATACCAAGACTTGACCTTTTTTATGGTAGTTAAGTTACACTATCTGGGACCTGTAAATCTTTCTCGCGTGGAGTATTCTAGCTCTCCCACCTGAGACTTCTCCCACACGAAACTAAAGAGAACAAGAAAGCAACCCTCTATCCATAGGTACCCACGCTTCTCAAGTGTTCTCGGGGATTCTCACCGTGAGTGTGGATGGGCAATTAATAACTATAAAGAATAATGACAATAGGATATCTACTTCACTTGACAAACTACATGTGAAAGTATTATTTTTATGATTTAACCACGGATACACTTGGGGACAAATAGAGGGAAATGTTCCGCAACATGTCGCTTAACAACTACGTGAATATAGGCCACACTAATCATGTTGCAGAAGCAACACATGTCCTGCGTAACGTTAAATGTTTCGGGGCATGTTTTCTGGGACACTAGAAAGTTACAGCGTTACGTAGATTGAGTGTTGCGTTCATGTAATTGCGTGAAAAAATGTCACATAGTGTGGATACACTAGGGACCCTAAGGGGTAAGGCACAGATGTGCCCGAAACATCATTGGTCACAGATAATAGCGTAAAATGTTGCACATCTTCAAACTTTATTATCAGACCATAGTCCTACATTCCATCAAGTTCGGGGCCCATCTATGTATATATCCCAAGGCATATCTATGTAGCAACTAAAGTAAATAATGCTTTTGCAGATCCAGGCCTCTCCGCTGACGAACGCAATGAAATACTTAACTACCACAACTACTACCGCTCCAAAGTACAGCCAACAGCGTCCAATATGTTATATATGGTAAGCCATTTGTCAGAGCTATTATAGAATTATTCACTCTATTTAACACATAGCTATGGTAATAAAAATCTAAAAACAAAGATAGATTTTTACGGAATTAGCTTGCAATATCCTTAATCGTAAGTTCTCTGGTTAGACAAGTAGCCTTCCAGATTGGGTCTAGTGGAATATAGTGGCCCTGACGAGCATATGTTTTTGTCAACAGTCATGGCACAGCGGTGCCGCTTGGCAAGCTCAAAGATACGCAAATCAATGCCAGTTCCTAAAACACAACGATGCCGCTGAGAACACTGTACCACAACTGGGTGCTTGTGGCCAAAATCTGTACGTGTCATCGGCGAAGACAACTTGGTAAGAATTCTTGATATTTCTATTTAGTTCTTTCCTACCAACTGTACAATCAGAAAACTGTTTTATATTCATAAATACTTCAATTGAAGAATATAAATGACGTGATCATCAACATTCGTCATAAACACAATGGATACAATACATGTTTTGTTATGTCAATAAATAGCCTCCAGTAGGTACATCTATTTCTATGTATTTAGTTTGAACATGGAGTATCACGAAGTTTGTTCTTAAAAAAATACAATGGTGCTATAAGCACAATAGTATTTTTCACCTACCTAACTATATATATATTTTAGCTTTGTTTAATACCTTTATGTTTTTTACCCACAAAACTAGAAGATTGAGGATGAATAGACTTAGCTTTATCATTCAATCCGACAGGTTTATTCGATTATAGAGAGCTAAAGCGATTCGCGAAAGCTTTTTAAAACTATGCAAATTAATAATTGCAACTCTAAAGATATAACGCTTTTATAATAAACTTGACGTTTTCCGTGTCAGTGACCAGGAAACTTCCGATATATATCAGGTTTCCAAAATGTTTGGGGATGCATTGACCATTATTTCCGTAGTATTCAAGAAGCATTTAATTCTTAAATATTCTTCCTTAAGTATCTCTTTAGACGAAAGCAATGACTAATGGCCTACCAATTCCGATATATGTTAATCGTCAGGCCCTAGAATATGTAGACACTAGACAACTATATATATCTGGGGCAAAACATATGTTTTATAGAAAGAACAAAAAAAGAAATAGAAAGGAGAACAACACTTGCCTGGAAGAAGTACTGGGCACTTAAAGAATTTTTTAAAGGCAAATTCGCACTTAGTATAAAGAAAAAACTTGCTGACTCTACAATCCTGCCAACCTTACTTTACGGATGCCAAACATGGGCCCTAACAACGGACAACAAGATCAAGCTTAGATCCTTTCAAAGAGCGATGGAACGAAGCATGATGGGCTTGAAACTCAGAGATCGAATAAAAAGCTCTAAAATCCGGTCGAAGACAAAATTAACTGATGCTGGCCAAATGGCAGCAAGACTCAAATGGAAGTGGGCTGGCCACGTTGCGAGGGCAAACGACAATAGATGGAGCGAACGGGTACTACATTGGTGGCCCCGTGATTCAAAAAGAGTACGCGGCCGGCCTATCCGCCGTTGGAAAGACGACATAGTCTCGGCAATGGGTAACAAGTGGATAAGCGAGGCACAAAACAGGACGAACTGGCAAGAGATGGAGGAGGCCTTCATCCAAAAATGGATAAACCCTTAAAATAAATTCAATTATTAAAATGTACTAACTATCTTACTTATTAATATTAGGGAAATAAAGGCTATTTTTATTTTATTTTATTTTAAGTATCTCTTTTAGTTGGGGTGTTCTTCAAATAAAAAAAAACCTCGTCGAATGCAGGCAAATTCTTTGTATGGAATATTTTTAGACACGACCATGAATAACAATGTTTTTGAAATAAATTTTTGGTACTGATCAAACAAAATTAAGGTTTTGCATTATCCTACTAATATTATAGGTACCTAAATTCGAAAGTTTGTGAGGATGTTTGTATGTTTGAATGATGATGCCTCAACCACGACCAAACGTATTTGGATCTAACTTGGAATATACATGGTTTAGGCATGTCTCGGAATAGTATATAGTATATTTTCCAATAAATGTAAAATGTGATGTTTCATTGCAGGTCTGCCGCCATGAAGTCATGGTTTGTGGAAAATAAGAAATTCACATACGGCGATTCGAATTTGGAACTGAAAGCCATTGGACACTACACGCAGATGGTGTGGGCGACAAGTCACAAGGTGGGCTGCGGAATGGCGTACTGCTCTGGCGGTCCCTGGGGCCAGTTTTATAATTACGTTTGCCACTATTGTCCTACGTAAGTGTCAATTTTTTTTATATGCAACAGATTCCCTTTTCACCAGCAAAACTGCAGTATAATTTTACTTCTACTGTTTTCTCTCGATCAAAATATTGCGAATTTTCAAGGAATCATGAATTATGGTATCTGTAGTATGGGCAAAGTCTATCGGAATATGATAAAATGTTTATGGAAGGTTTATGTGTAAGTAGAAGGTGTATTATTATCAAAATCGATCAAACTAGAAACTGTCTTTATTTTAGGTACCCATACCCACCTATGATTGTCCACAATTACCTGTTGTTTTGTTTTTGGAGCTAGAACGTGTTAACTATTTATCTAGAAAACTTTTACCAATTGAATTTCTGTCTTTAATTTGTATAAATAAAACTCTAAAGATATTATTATATGCTATATTATAATCAACGCTGTACCTTTTGCAAGTACTTATTGAGAAAATAGATTCATCTAAAAATATGTTTGATTATTCAAATTCTTGGTTTCAGGGGCAACTTCCAATCCAGACTACATACCCCCTACAAAAGGGGTAACCCATGCCAGGACTGTCCAAACCATTGCAATTCTGATGGCCTCTGCAGCAATGCCTGCAATCAACGCGACTACTACTCCAACTGCGCAGATCTAGTCTCGAAAGTACATGGTTACTGCCAGCAAGGAACGTGTAATGCTACTTGTGAATGTGGTAATGAGAAAATACATTAAAATCATCTATGGTTATGTAGATACCTAACTATGATAAAAGTAGAGACTTTATGATTAGAATTAGCGCAATAAAGTAGCTGTATTACTATTAGTAAGTACCTTTACATTATATTATTTTAAAAAATAAATTATTTAATTAAGTACCAATAATTATAAAAATATTTTAAATAAATTGATCATGACTGTAATCCCCAAGAACGAGTAGGTACGGTAGATATCCTCTCTGATCTCCAGGCGCTCAGATCCTTCAAGGTGTCTAAATTGGTTAGTCAGATGCACCAAACAAAAAACATTTTGTAACACAAAATAAACTATTAGGTATATTCTATTACTAGTATTTTGTGGTCCAAATCCTAATAATATTATAAATGCGAATGCGTCGGTATTCAAATTTATTTTGTCAAAAAAAACTAACCTCAATTTGATTACCGTATTGTAATTTATTTTATCAGGTCAAGGTTTATTATAGGGAAAAAAAAAGTTGTTTGAGAGTGCTTATTTTTATGCGATTATTGAAATGTGGGCAGGACAAAGTCTGTCACGGGTCGGCTAGTTGTTTTATAAGTTTTACATCCTGTCAACTCTTTGATTACCTAGAAGTAAATACGTACCTATATAACACGTTTCATCATCGGTCATCACGAACATCAACAGCCTGCATTGTATTTAATATGATTAAATACAGTTTTAATAAATCGGCTCATTACAATAATATGCATACAGTCAATCAAGACTGTGAGTTATTTATTGCATTCCAGTAAAATAGGTTTCTACCTCATAAGTACTTTGTTATTAATAGCCTAGACTTTGATTTAGATAGACAGCGATGGACATACGATTCTAATGAATGATTAAATGGCTATAAATGAATGTGAGTAAGTACTTAATGTATCCTTATAAGAAAACCTTGTCCTGTCCATTTGAAATTCAGATAGCTTGGGTGAGAAAAACATGTTTCAATCGTTATTTACACAGGAAACTCGACAAATTAATGCAATATAACCTAACCTACCTAGGTATCAATCGTTCTATCTCGTTTCTAAAGCATAGGAGAAAATATCTTAAACTTTTATTTTCCTGGGATACGAAGTTGGTCAGTGAACTTATTTGGAGTTTAGAGAGGTAGAGTCGTGTTACATACACCTATAAATGTAACTATCAAAATTGGTTGAAGCTGTACGCAAGATGTCGTGTTTCAATTTTCTTTGAAATCTACTGCGTAAATATTGGGGGACATTTCACACAGCGCCATGTAATTGAGAATTCGATAAATAAACGGCCATGTTGTTTAAAAAAACAACATATTTTATGGAATTTGTTGTCAAATGTTCACTAATGTAAAGGCATATCACTATGGAAGGTTAGATATAGCGTTGGCGATGCCATCATGGAAGGTAAAGGTTCGTCCGTGTGTCAGTCTTTGCGAAGGGTTAGTACCTATTTGAGCACAACAGGTGAGTCAGCAGGTGGGGTGGCTAGCGGTGTGGAACCAACTCGAATAACGATGACTCCTTGTGTTCCGTTATTACAGAAAGAGATTGGATTACTTAGTAATTCGTTCTTTTTTTGGGAAGATTTTTAAAATCGATAAATTATTAAGTACCTACCCACAAAACACAAAACCAATTCTAAAATAGTAGGTATACCTACTTATCAATAATTTAAGTTAAAAGTAGGAAAACATGTAGGCGAGTGCATTGTAACAACTATCAACTAGATCAATTACGTTCAATATCTGTTCAGTAAGTATGTTCATGTTATTGGGAGCGATTTGTATTCAGCTATGTTCCCGAGTGACCGAGCAACAAGTTTCCCACCCCCACCACGTCTCCGACCCAATTGTAATGCAGCGGAGTCCGGCGCGCGGGCATTGCGCTGCCGGCGTCCGCGCCTGCGCCCACCTGCCACCTTTTAGCCGACATGGTCTGCGAGGCAAGCCTGCACGCCTCATCGCCCCCTGCCCGCCGCAAGTCGCTTCGCCGGCTCGCTTCCACACGTGGATTTAAACCCCGATCGACGAACGAATACGGATGGCTCCGAGTCTTCGACGGCCTCGAGCCGTTCTCCGTCGACGCGCCGAGCAAACTTGTCAAGGTCACTCTCAACACCACCGTCGAAGACGTCAACAAGAACCTTGGTTTCGGCGATGAGTTCACTCTGTGGCTGCAACTAGGCGCAAAAAATTCACGTAGACTGGAATCCGATGAGTATCCATTGCGAATTCAAGAGCATTACCTTGCAACGTGTGGCTGGAAGTCGGAAGCTCGAAGACTGCGATTAGCGGTAGATCCAGAACTTAGACATTCGTTGCGCTGGTGTGTGGGTCCGGCTAACCGTTCTGGTGGAGTACTTAGATCTGGAACTCTTTATTTGCTGAAAGGTCACGTGTTTCCGCAATGGAAACCGAGACCAGCTTATGTTATTGGATCAAGACTTCATTCTTATGGTGAGATGCCTTTGACTTTCTGACATTGTGACAGAAATAGTTTCTTTACTCACATTTTCATTTGATATTCCAGGATCAACATGGGAAGTATTGGAACTAAGCGGTGGCAGCATCGAGCTCTGTCCGCCAAAAGCGCAAAGACTGGTCCTGTGCGTGAAGCCCCGTTGCCAAGGAAACAGCTTGTCCAAAGAAAACAGCATGAATCACCTCTTCCTTGGCTTTTCCACTGTTTGGGAGAGAAACATGTGGTTCTGCTGGCTAAAAGAGGTATAAATTTACTTTAAACCTATTACTTATTTACTTTTTTCTTGGGTGATTTCTGCGGAATTGAGTCTATTGTGCTATGTCAGTGGCGTAGTGAATGCAACCAGTGCATAGAATTTCAATAAGTGCAGTTTAGCAAACGGGGCGTTTCAATAGAAGCGTGCTTTTAGCAGATGATTGGGGTTTGATTCCGGTACACTTCTCAAACTAACGAACCGTTCACAACTAGCGGCAAATTGTTGGAAATTCCACTGAAACCTACCAAGCTTTTGACATTTCAATGTGCTATTTTGTATCAATCACGATAGGGCTGTCTGAATACCAATTGTGTTCAAATAAAACTAGAATATAATTTTAAAAAGGAAAGCTGTTTCAGTGTTCGTTACGTTACTTTGATATGTTGAATGAAGTTGATTGTTTATTTACTATTTCGAGTAACGCAATCTTTCGCGTAGGTGTTAGCCGTATAATTGAAGTGAGAGTTTTAAGCTAATTGAAAATCATGATCACTTGAGCGATAACACATGTAAACGTTAGAAAATAATTTTGATGGACTGTATAAACAGTGTGTTAATTAGAAATGGCGTGCGCAACGCCCTGAAAGGAAAGTCACGGTCGAGATGTCCAGCGCCGCAGTCGTGAGGCGGGTCTGACATCTTGCAGTTTCACATCAAACACTGCCTCTGAGCAGTAGCTTTTTGCGTAACCTTTTAACACTTCAATAAACCCTACTACTCACACTCAGGCATATTTATGCTAAAATCTACCGAGCTACAAGTACCTACGTTTTATCGTAAAGGATACAACCGCGAATTCTAAAATAGCAATTCTCCTCCGCTGCAAGGACACACTCGTACATACATGCCATTTAGCCATCGAATCGTGATTGGAATAATGTAACAGCAGACAGGACAGGAGTTATTTCGTAGTGTTTGGGAATAACAATGCTAGGAGTTCGTCGGCCCCGTGTGTTTACGTACCGAGACAATACAACCATTCTGCAGCCACTTTTAAAATGTCTTTGAAAACAATGAGCTGGTTGTAAGCGTTGAAGGATTTTAATTCGGTTGTGGTAGTGCTGTGCAGTGGCTGTGATGGTGGAGCAGAATATGAAGTGTGACGAGGATGAGGTCGATAGTTTGGATGTGTTTAGTCAGGATGATGTGTTTTTGGACAGCCTAGAGCCGAATACGCTGCGGGAGAAATGTGAATCCGTGGTAGGTTCTTTGGATTTATTTACTGCACTTCACAGCGCATATTTACGTAGGTACCAGCTTATTTTTTCTTTTATGTACAAAAAAAAAATCTCTAACTCCAACCTCCTGGTTTCACATTGATATATACGAGTAAGTATAGGAATAAAAATAAGCCGCTATATATATATTGTATTTTGGTGACTTGGTAATACATTCACTTGGTAACTATGTATGTACCTATATATACGTTTACTTCTAGACTATAATATTGGTACATGAACTTAGTAAATATCTAATAAAATCATGAAAAAATATAACAAAAATAAACAGTTTCAAATGATATAAGTAATAGAGGTCGAGTTGCACAATTATTAAATAAAGCCCAACGTTTTGTTTTCCTGCTCCCAAAAAATGGCAACATAGTAACATTGCGTCATCATCATGATCATTAACCTCCATAGCGTTGAAATACAAACACAGAAAATAATTGCCAAGATAAATGCTACCTACAGCCTGATTATAGAACATAAACGTTTTTGAAGAAGCTCACGACTGCGGCTTAGGCGTTTAAGACATCCATAAATCATAAAAGCAATTTGTAATAGTTCTAAATTTTGTAATTTATGCTTAATTTACCTACACTGGTATTATAGAGTAGACGAGGTTTTTGTTGTTTTTAACCGATGTAAAAAGGAAGTTCTCAATACAATGCTCTCAATACAGTGTATGACCGCTCATCTTTTTATCTGGTGATTCGATATGTATATTTTTTTTTCTATTGTGTAGAGTAAGTCCTTAGTTATGTAGGACTAATAGTTTCTCCACACACATTAGTTTTTAAAACGTAATTTTGTATCTGTAATGTGTAGTTTTAACTATGTTGGCTGAAACTGGCACCTTGTCTTAAAATCCGAATGCTATGGGTTCGAATCCCGGCCGTGCAGCAATGTATTGTATTTGAAAGAAGACGTCGTAAGGAAATCAGTTAGTATCCTTAAAAGCGGCCACAGGATTGCAATCTGTTAAGTATGGAATGCTAACAACTGCAAAATGTGAGCATAATGCCAATAAATGTAATGTTTGTTCGTGTTCTAACCATTTAGATATTTTCAAAGATCCGACAGCATAATTACAGTACTTGAGGATTACAGTCGTGATATTTGCCTCTATTTATTTTTTTTTGGTTTGTAAGATTTTTTTATAATATACTGGCTGCTCGCCTCGGCTTCGCACGGGTGGTACATGTATAAAAAGTCTACCGATTTTGTGCAAACTTCACATAAACCATCTACTAAATAGTCCGAACAAAGCCTAAACATTTGGTTTGGAAATAGGTCAGCCCGTTCTTGAGTTATAAAATTACAACTAAAATTGGCATTGATTTATATATATATATATATATATATAGATTCTATGTTATACTAGTTAAGTATAATATTCTTCTTATATATTTATTATGTTATTATTATGTTTGTTTCTTTGAGGAAGACTTCCTGCTATTTATTACAATTATGATATCCCGACCTTTTGTATTAAAAATTATTTCTCACTATTAATTAACCGTTCTTTTATTTTTATTCCAGGGTACACAAAGTACTCAACCTCCAAATGTGTTGGACTTGAGCGGTGGGGGCAAGGCGTCCTTGGGGCCAGCGTTGGCGCAACATGCTTCGGGCGCTTTTACGGTACGCGTTTTGCGTTTGAAACAAAACGCACTCGTGACATTACCACCACAGGTGTGGTCGCTGCAGTCATTGACGCATCTTGACATAAGCGATAACAGGATAGCTGAACTGCCGAAGGAAATATGCGAACTTACGCAGTAAGTGATGACTTTTATAATATTATAGCAATATAACCAACAGTTACATACACAATCCGGAAAATATATTTGCAGAGGCCGTACCACAAGCGCAAAAGTAAAATCAAAGCAATATTACGAACTCGTATAGCGTTGTTACTTTCGCACCATGAGTAGGTAGTGTTTTGTTTTTGTATTACTTTATGGTCCCAGATCATACAGACATTTTTCCCGTATCGCGGGTATTGGACCTACACTCTTGTGTCTCAGCCTTGCACTCTCCCGCCACGCCACTGAGGTTGTCAAATAGATTTGATAGCCACAGAACAAAACTTATTACAAGTTTTAGAACATACATTATTCACGTTGCGTCAGGTGTTAAGAGTGCTGTGTTTTCGACAAAACGCACGATATTCCCGCCTCAAGTGTGGATGCTGCACACCTTAATCCCACCATCAGTGACCTACTGAAGGAAATATACCAGTTATCGCAGTGAGTCACTTTACTGTTATACTTTTGGCGGGGTAGATATGAGATTATAATCATACCTACTTCAAGCTTCAAGGAGCTTCATCATCGATGCATCGAGCTTGTATAGAATCTGCTTGCTTTGACATAAATGCACGATGTTCACGGCTTAAGTTTGGATTCTTTCCTTTTCACATTCCAACATCAGTGACAATAGAGTTACGCTGAATATTATAATAATTTACACAGCTTTTAATATAATATTGATGCAATTACTTTGAGATTACAATATTCTCGTCCTGTAACGGTGAAGTCACTGATGGTGTTGTGTCGGGCGTGTATGAAATCAGGATGAAACAAAACGTAGTCATGTCATGAGTTCATGACCACATAATGGCAAGTGATATTATTTACGTAATTGATTACCATTGACGCCACCAGCTGATGGTTTATGGAGATTAATTTGAAACGATTGCCAATTGTAACTACTTGCTTGATTGAAGACAATGTATACAAAATTGAATTGATGGCTACTGATGACATACGAGTACCTATATCGTTCTGCTGTGCTATTGATAATTATTCTGTAAATCGCTCAACCTGGAGTCGGAAGACGACGGTAAAAACCCAGTAGAACGCTCTTTAGTTTTCTCATATACTTTCACTTAAGATCAACGTACTTACTGACAAGTAGGTAAGTTGAATGGAGTTGATGGTATGTTAAAAATAATATTTGATGTGATAATCAAGGATATAAGAGAGATATTTTTTTGTCTTCACTACATAGTATAAAGCAGACGCTTTCCGCTTCCCGCGTCTGTATGTATGTAATATGTATGTATGTTTGCTTATATCTTTAAAACTACACAACGGATTTTGATGCGGTTTTTTTTAATAGATAGAGTGATTCAGGAGGAAGGTTTATATGTATAATAACATGCTACCCGTGCGAAGCCGGGGCGGGTCGCTAGTTGTAATATATATGTCAAGTAAATTGTTTGATGTATACCAAACTGAGTTTATCATAGGTATAAAATAGGTAGGTAAGTCAAATGTAATTCGGTCATTCGGTAACGCTCGGTCAGCGAAGCGTGACGCCTCTCGGTTTAGCCTTCGAGCCTGCTCCTCCTTTTTATGTACCTACGCATAAGATTACATGTCTTCGTGGAAAATAAAAGTGTATTTGGTAATGTTATCTGTTTAAATTAATATAATTACCTAATATTATTTATACACCTCAAAGGCTAAGAATTGATTTCATAAGCGTTTAAGCTGTTTTAATACCTACACGATTGTAAGGTAGGAATACTGTATTTTGGAGTAGAATGGTCGTACTGTCTGTTAAAGGCACTTAAGGAAATCATAAAAAATGGTGGATTTTTTTTTATGAACGCAGAAACGTTTTTCTCAATAACCGCAAAACATACAGTTTTGTTTTTTTTTATGACAAAGATAACTTAAGTATTTAATCTAGATAAATTATAGACAGAAACAAGATTGGTGAAAATTTTCTCGGTAGATTTATTTTCCAAAGTTGGCTCTTCTATTTCGTTTTTACTCAAGACTATGAATAGCTAAACAGTTCATTTTTATATAATTTGTTAGATAATTAATTATACTAGCTACATAAATATACGAGTAAGACAGTTTATTTTTAAGTGTGATGGTTTTCATGATAATGCGGTTTTATCACTTTTTCCGTCTTATCCGGGTGAACTCAACCCATACAAAAACAAAAATTTAAAGCATCACCTTAAGGGGCTCCCAATCGACGATTGCTCTTTTTCGAAACGAAAAAATAAATACTTCTGAACAAGCCACATCTCCTATTTTATAATGTATAGTATATGTGAATAAAGATGTACCCATCTTTAATCACTTCGATAAATAATCCTACCGACCGCTGCAATGACGACAAACACACGTCGGCGCGTGGTCCGCCTTAGCTTTTCGAATAAATTAATGATATAAATTATGTAAAATTACTTATCAAAAATCTATTATAATAGAAATCTAGATCTACATATTACCTATCTTTAACAATAAATCACAAGTTAATTTTAATAGTAGGTATATAAAATATTTCGATCATAAATTCTAAAACGTATTATTTTGAAATAATATCTTTATCGTGAAAAGTTCCTGCTATTATGTTTTCAGCTTAATAGAAATCTAGGTAGGAACCTGAAGTAATATACTTATAAAAATAGGAGATGTGGCTTGTTCAGAAGTATTTCTTTTTTCGTTTCGAAAAAGAGCAATCGTCGACTGGGAGCCCCTTAATAGTTTTTATTATTATTGTTAATCAGGCACTAGCAAAGATACTAGCACCTAGGAGACCTTTGTATGTCAGAAGTAGGAATGTGACTTTTACTTCGATAGCTGACAATTCAGCCATTTAGATTCGGTCTTTGTAAACAAAAGCAGTTTCTCAATAACTAAAAAGCCTTGTTGGGCGAGTGGGAGGTACCTCGACTTTTAATCTGAAGATCGTGGGTTCGATTCCCGGCGTGCATGAATGGATTTTTCTGTTCGAAAAAATTATATACGCATCAAAAACACGTGCTCAAAACGATGAAGGAAAACGTCGTGAGGAAACCAGGCTTGCAACCTGTCACGTATGGAATGCTAACTACTGCAAAATATGGGCATATGCCAAATATAATGTTTGAACGTACCTATGATTACCCCCATTAGACATCTTCTAAGCGTCTGGAGATCTGAGATGATGTCTACCCTGCTTGGGGATTACAGTTGTGATTCTATCATTTTTAGGGTTCCGTATTTTATTTTTTTTACCTTAATTCACATAAGTAACTTTTAAAAGTGTTTATAAATATTTCGTTAGAACTTTTGTTTGTTTTTCGAGTGTTCTATGAAGCATAGAACATAAGAATCTTATAAAAATCTTCATAGTTTTAAAGAGCATATGTGCCAAACGTACCTAAACAAACAATTATAATCTGTGCCAGTGTTCACTAACACTTAAAACAGGCTACTTTAACTATGGTAATGAAAACATATGTCAAATGGTTAAACATAACCGTTAAACGGCTTGATGATATTTATGTTGCTAAACTATAGCTTTACTCCAGCTAAACGATGAACACGGTGACTGCTATGCAGTAGCTATAATTGTGTGACTGCTCCGTGATATAATTAGTGACAACTGACACAAGCTACGTTTACTGGTGCAAGTCGTCATACTGAACCCCTGATTCAGTTTCCGTTGTGTGCTAATTTTTTTGGACGAGTGCTTGCGTACGGGGGTATGGAGCTATCACGATCTGAGCGTCGCCAGAGCGTGGCGTTACGTTCACTTTACTGCAACCCCTATTAGCTAACCTTAGGCCGGTGTTCACCAACAGAAACAGCGGTTACTCTAGCCATCAGATACGATGCATCTACTGAACTTAAACAACTGTCTAAAACAACTTGCTAAGCCGTGAAACGGCTTGGTTATGTTGGTGAACTGTTGTACCTAGAGGTTTCAATGATTTGTCATGGATTAGTACATAGTTTTGCTGTTATTGTTGTTGGATTCTTACTATTAGGTACCTACATGACATGAGCTTAGATATCAAAAAACAATTGAATGCACTGAGATACTCTATCGGTTCTACAAGGTTTATTTATACAAGACAGTCATTAAAATAATGAAACTTTTATTAAATCTATAATTCTTATATACCAGTTTATGAATTATAGATTTAATAAAATATTAGAAAAATAAGCTTTTCATACAAAAGACTTCAACGCGCGCGTTGTGCTACGAGATTACCAAAATATACAAAATGATAGTGTTACATTGGAAATACATTAATCATGTTTTTTGTTCAATTCATCGTGATTATTTATATATCATAATAACTTCTAATTAAAATACCGACCTTTTCTTTACCCATTACGCGAGGATAGATATTCGTGCGATAATGGCGTCCTTACGTGTTTTTGTTGATTTCCGTATTCGCATCCTTCCTACTTCTTTGAATAAGTAGGTTCATCTGTCTGTTTTTCTTTCATAAAAATGTTAGACGATTATCTTAAAAGGTTAGTGCTCATTATTTTTCTCAACTATTCGCTTTAACTGAGATATTGTCAATGTGATCGGGAAACCTGTGATTTTCTATTGGTAGATGCTTGCGTACACACACCACAGCATGTCTTTGTGAGCAGAAAGCGCATCCGAATATTTAGCATATCGTGTTTGGCTTTCTTTTAATTACTCAACATATTAAATGTGATGGACAATATGTAACAATTTCACTTTCATCATAAACATTTCTACTTCACTAATGGATCCTATGGCAGGAAACAGTTTCATCGACTCAGGACAAATTATTTCAACAAACATGTGTTACATAAGACATTTCGAAACACGATCGAAGGGAAATACGATGTGGCAAGAAAATTGTTAAATGCATAGATTCATTCAAAGATTAACAACAATGCGTGTACGTAACATCGGTACCTATTCTACCTATTCTGGATGTACTGGAGAGGTGAAGGCTCGGACTGTGGTCAGTCGACCAACAAGCGCATGTTGGCCAGTCTCTAAACGCACTCTCAAATCTTCAGATGCTTGTATGTTTTGCAAATTTAAAAAGAAAAAGTTTTTTAAATATTGTGGCAATGTGCTATTAAGGGTGAAATTTATGTGGTGGTAAAGGAAAATTTGTGGCGTGATAATTTGTAAAATTGTATGCTTGCGCGCGAGTCTTATTATTGGAGTGGAACTTAATTAGTGAGCGCCTAGAGTTCTAGTACCGTTTTATAAGCTGAATATTTCAAAATCAACAATTTGTCCACCTTATGAAGTTTACTTACGCAGTCTCTACAGGTAAGAATTTACTGTGTATCTGTTTAAAACATTTTTGACTGAAGTTTTCTAGAAAGGCCAATGCGCACCGCAGGTTAATCTAAACTAGAGAATGTAGCTACTTACCAAAGTCCTTAATACTGCGGCTACATTATCGCGATTCGGCGAATGTTTATGTTTTGCATCTTTGTCTATCCCATGACGAAACATACGACGGCACTTGTCACACAACGCGAATAGTTCGTCATAGCACGATAATGTAGCCTTAGCTTAAGAGTAGAATAAGTACAAATAAAAATAATTGATTGGCGTTATAAAATTAAGAAAGATACATTTGGTTGCAATAGTCACGTCACGCATTGTAAGTTTGTGGGTCAACTATTTTAACAATAAATTACTTTTGGTCTATAAAGATTTTTGTTATTTCTGTGCACCAATCTTGCAGCAAAATCTAAATGACTTTCGTTTTTAGGTGAAGAACAACCCTCGCATCAAAGAACTGCTAGATCGTTCATTATCGTAGCTGTAAGATCTTCCGGATGTTCCGTAAAAACATTGAAGGAGTATTGCACGGAGACTTCAACCGTGGCATGATAGAATCTCGTAGGTTACAGCGTTGAATAATAATAGCTTGATTTAGGTAGGTAGCAGTCTTTACTAAGTACCTACGTACAGTATATGAATTGACGTCCTAGTATAGTCTGTCTCCGTTCTCCGTTCCGTTCTATGAGAACACGCACCCACAGTGGACGAAATCTTTTTTCATAAAAATCACTTTATGTGTTGTGCGACACTGCATAGTGTGACTAGAGGCGCATTGTCGTGTGCCTCTAGCCAAAGTTGAGCTCTAAAGGCACACGGTAGCGTGCGCCATAGTGCCGCTCAACACATAAAGTGATTTTTATGAAAAAAAATTTCGTCCACTGTGGGTGCGTGTTCTCATAGTGTCGTTCTTGAATACGAGGGTAAGTTAAGTATGCATTATTCATTCATTATTGTATTACGACGGTTAGCAGCAGGTTCCTTTAATTCTCGGATTATAGGAGGTATGTCAACAAATTATCAAACTTTTTCAGACTCTGCAAACGAACTATCACCCCTCCTAACTATTGCCAGAAACAGTAAAGATAAAGATCATTTATTTGCTTGAACACAATGTAGGTTTGAAGCTAGATCTAAAATATAAAAAAAATCTGTTGACATTACACACAGCACCAGCAAGCCCCAAACTAAGCAAAGCTCCTACTATGGGAATCAGATACCTACCTGATAAAATACTTATATACTTTCTTTTTTTGTAAATATAAACTTATAACACCCTGACGCAGAACAAACGTCTATGTCCATCACACAAATGTTTTTCCAGTGAAGGAATCGAACCCTCAATGGCTTTCTGAATTTGTGCTGAGGCTCTTTAGTTATTTTTTTTATTGTTTACGTACTTGAGTAGTACTTTTAATTATTATTCTTGTTTGAGCCTTCACCTTGTTCCATTGGCATCACACTGGAGCTCTACATAGCATTAAGGAAAGGGTCATTAAAAAAAAGGTAGACCCCAAGCCGTGTTTGTTGCCTAATTACTCACGCGACCAAGCCTAGAAGGCTTGGTCGCGTGGAATCGGCGTAGCTTCACCTAGTTCCTAAGTTTCAAAGTGATTCTTGTGATTTTATTGAAATAAATGATTTTTGAATTTGAATTTTGTATTTTCAACCTACAGCGCAAAAAACATAACAACTAAGCTACGACTCCTTGTTTTGTTTTAAATAGCTTATCCAACGCTTTCTTTACTTCTAGATTAGAAGAGCTGCAAGTCAGCGACAACGAGCTTCGTTCGTTGAGCCCAGCTCTGCAACTGCCTCGGCTACGTAGCCTCGTGGCAGCAAGAAACCTCATCACAACCTTCGGGGCCAGTAACATGGCTCCGGAGGAAGACAAACTGGAGTACCGGTCACCGCTCACTAATGTAGACTTGAGGCATAACAGACTGAAGGGTAGCATTATACTAGGGAATTATGAGGTGAGGTTTGCCCTATTTTATAAGTGCGAATTTAGTATTTTTAGTCTGATTCTAGAGGGTTCAGAAATATATGTTTAGAAATAAATAAATTAAATAACCCAACATCCAATTAAAAGGTCTTTTCAACAAAGGTCAAGACAACATAAATCCTCTCGTCATAAGGTAAAAACCGGCCAAGTTCGAGTCGGACTCGCGCACGAAGGGTTCCGTACATTATCAAAAAACGACAAAAAAAAAAGTTTGTTGTATGGTACCACTTAAATAGTTTTTTTTTTATTCTTTTTTTAGTATTTGTTGTTATAGCGTCAACAGAAATACATAATCGGTGAAAATTTTAACTGTCTAGCTATCACGGTTCCTGAGATACAGCCCTGTGACAGACAGACGGACAGAGAAGTCTTAGTAATAGGGTCCCGTTTTTATCCTTTGGGTACGGAACCCTAAAAATGAATAAAGAACAAGGAACAACGTTTCTGGTTGATTATTAGGTGTAGGTACCTACAGGTTGTTGAGGTCAGTTTTTCATTCTTATCTTAACTCTTTCAGCACCTGGTATCGCTTGACCTATCACACAACTCCGTTGAAGTGCTGGTGGTGTCAGCGTTGAGGGGACTCCGGGAACTGACCGCTTCACATAATTCACTTCAGCATTTGGCTTTGCATGGAGCTTCCCTCCGAACCTTACGGGCTCCACATAATCGTAAGTTGCCTGCAAGAAAATAGCTCCCAATTATCCTGTCCTTGTTCTTGCACTAACCCTCGTATTCAGGAACGCGACACTGTGAGAACACGCACCCACAGTGGACGAAATCTTTTTTCATGAACATCACTTTATGTGTTGTGCGACACTGCATAGTGTGACTAGAGGCACACTGTTGTGTGCCTCTAGCCAAAGTTGAGCTCTAGAGGAACACGGTAGTGTGCGCCATAGTGTCGCTCAACACATAAAGTGATGTTCATGAAAAAAGATTTCGTCCACTGTGGGTGCGTGTTGTCATAGTGTCGTTCTTGAATACGGGGGTTAGACAAACTTTGACGTAGGTGTCAATCAGATCCGGAGCAAATATTAACAGTTCACGCAAACATTTGTTCCGCTGCGGAAATCTTAACCGCAGCTCTCGCGTATCAGCTGGCCAGGCCGCCAGCATAAATGTCGTCAATACACCACAAAATTATTCTTACATTTTAGCATAATAGACTTGATATACCTACTTAAGTATACATACGTATTTATATAATCCTGATAAAATAATCCTGTAGTGACCTTTGCATGTGATTCAGAATAAATGCAGAAAACTTGATTTCTAGCTCTCATACATTGTTGAACGGAATTCTTTAATCTTTTCAGAGTTGGAAACCCTTACAACGACAGTCCCACCGATAAATCTTATGGAAATAGACGTTTCCCATAACAGACTGACTGCTCTTCCACAATGGCTGAGCGGATGCTCGGACCTCACGACACTACATGCAAGTAACAACCAACTCTCATCACTACCCGAACATTTATTCTGTAGTGAGTTGTCCAGCCTTAGTAGTCTACATCTAGCTCATAATAAAATATCCAGCTTGCCTTCAATGCCACGATTACGAGCGCCGTTAAAAGAACTTTTACTTCACGACAACTGCATACAATCACTGCCGGAAAACTTTTTCTCAGTATGTGATAGACTTTGTGCGCTAAACCTTTCGAACAACAGATTAAGCCGGTTACCTCCGACCCGCGGCCCATCCTCACATTGTTTAGAAAGGTTGTATTTGACAGCAAACTGCTTGCAAGACGATGTAACCGACGTTATCATAGCCTTTCGAGGATTGAGAATACTACACATCGCTTATAATTGCCTAACAACCTTGCCTGATAGTTGTATTAACTTCTGGCCAGATATAGAAGAAATGATTATATCGGGAAACTCACTGCTTAGATTACCAGAAAGTCTTCCGCAACTAAACAACATTAGGATAGTCAGAGCACATTCAAACAGACTGAAATCTGTTCCGATGTTCGCGTGCAGTGCTTCCGTAAAAATTCTAGATTTTGCGCACAACGAACTCGACAGCATAGACTTGAGACTTCTTGCCCCAAAACAATTGAAGTTTCTAGATATTTCTTGTAATAAGAAGTTGCAAGTTGACCCTTCACAGTTCAATGCCTACAAATGTCAGCGACCACTTAGCTTGGTCGATGTCACAGGACGGAATGCTCTACCTTGGACTCAAAAAAGCAGTTATCACGAAGAGCTCACTGGAGCTACTCCCTGGACCACTGGATTCTCAGAATGTCCAAATAAGTCATTGCAGCTATGTTGCGCCCAAATTCGTCTACCATCATTCTGCAACAAAGAAGGTTTTTTCGCTATCATAGATGGGGAAACCGATATCGAAGTACCAAAAATACTGCAAGCCAGTTTACCTGGCCTGCTTTTAGAAGAAAAATCTATCAAAGAGACTGTAAGCGAGTATATGAAATATGTAGTTTTATCAGCTCATAGAGAGTTGAAAGAGAAGGGTCAGCGAAAAGGAGCGTGTTTAATCATGTGTCATTTATCACCAGTAAATTCTACGGAGAATGGATTTGGACAGTCCATCAAAAGATACAGCTTGAGATTAGCCAATGTAGGTGACACAAAAGCCGTATTGAGTAGACGAAATGGCCCGCTAAGCTTAGGCATAGAAAACAATAAGCGTCTGGGTTATTCAACTCGATATCCCAACACTGTTCCAGACCCCGATGTCATACAAACAATCATAAAAGAAGACGATGAGTTCTTGATCTTAGGAAATGGAAACTTCTGGAATGCTGTTAGTATGGAAACAGCTGTTACAGAAGCAAGAGCTGAACGCAATCCAGTTTTGGCTGCTAAACGGCTACAAGATCTGGCACAGAGTTATGGGGTAGAAGATTGCATATCAGTCATGATAATAAGATTCGACACATCGCGGTCTGATGTCGATTTGCTTATGAAAGAGCTCAGACAAACCATAAGCAGCAACAAATCAGTTTGCAGATCAGATTGTTGTTGTTCGAGGCTAGAGCCGTGTTGTCATTCAGTATCCCCACCGAAACCTTGCAGCGATAGATCGTCCCCGAGTGGCCAAAGCGATCGACCTCCTAGCGAAGCAATAAGCCACCAACACTACGCTAGTGTCCGCTCACAAGCAAAAGCTTCCGAGCGGAGAAGCTGCCGCGGAGGCGTAGCCCGAGCTATTCGCGTACGAGTCGAGGAAGACAAAGAAGATGATCAAATTACCGAAGAGCTCCCACGCTCAGAGGAGCAGTTCAAATGCTGGGAGTATATGCTGGAACAGAATACCCAAATGCTTTTCGATAAGGAATTGGACAACCTATCGAAAGGAATCAAGTCGAATGTTAGCAGCTTGAGGAATTTAAAGGGTCTATCAGGTAGCAGTCCACAGCTTCACCTTCCTGGAAAACAATCTAAGGGAATACCGTTTTTGTCGAAGCATTTCGGTAGTGCGCGATCGTTTGGCACGCAAGCGCTAAAACCAGATTTTCGGTTCGGTTCCGGTAGATTGCCGAATGGTGGGCCAAATGCAGCGTATTTCGGTTCGCTACAGAGACTGATGCCGTATCATTTGGAGTATGATTTCGCTGTTATACAAGAGAAAACGGCACATTCTCAAGACTCCTTAGATCTTGAAGGTAGAATGTCGCAGTACTGGGGTGTAGCCACTACGGAACTGTAAATAAGAACTGTTTTTGTAAATAAAACTTCCACGAAATTGAGATGTAGGTATAATATTTATATAGATACCATCTGTTGACTAGATCTTTTGCACAAAGTATTGTAAACACTATGGACTTGCCTATCCGAACTAATGTTATTAATCTTACAACTAGTTTTTACAATAATTTTTATGAACAATATTGTGATAAATTCTGTAGTAAGTAAGTACTGACGAAAATAAATTAAGCCTAGGTATAGGTACAAGTAAAACGTTGTGATTATTTTTTATACACATAGGTACATATTCTTTTTTACATAGAATATAATAACAAACACATAACACAGATACTTTATGAATAAATATTTACAGTAGGAAATTATAAATTGTGCTTGTGCCACGCTCCATGTTACATTAAAACAACGACTTACACCTAATTTATTTACAAAGGCATAGTTTTATAAAATACTATCCTAGTGAATTCCTTTTTATAGCATAGTGTAGATAATGAGCGAGGTTTTAACTAAAACAACAGTTTACAATGTTCGTGCGAACTTCGAAATAAGGCCGGGTCATGAAGCAACATACGATATAATTGCGGTTTCTGTACATTTATTGCCTGTTTTGTAAATTGACGTATAATTGGCAATACTTACATCAGCAACTTGCCGCTTTGCAGATTGTTTTTGAAACTTTGATACTAAAAATGTGTTTTAACATTGTATAATATTTACGCCTATAGGTATCTATTGAATTAGGTAGGTACTCGGGTACAATACTCATTTTTCAATAGCAAGTTTATCCTTTTATCACGCTTGACCACCAACCATGTTCCTATTGAATTCATCACTCGGATAGAAGAAAAGTTTTTCAAAATGAAGTCCAGCACTTATCGTCTTACCGACGGCGCACTGTTAGATTATTTTACGCTTGACAACCAGTGGTTGTGCACAGAGCTAAATGCAAGTTTCGGTAGAACTTATTACTCAGGTAGAATCAAAGTAGGACATATCTTTCAAGAGTGAATTTTCCAACACTACAAATTGTCTTTACCAGTGCAAACACTTATTATTGTCTCGGTGCACTGTTACATCATCTCCCGCTTGACCACCAGCTCAAGCGGTTGTGCGAGTAAAGGGTAGACGGGTGGCGGCGGCGGCGCGGGTTGTATGTGCGCCGGCGGCGGCCGCCGCTAGGGGAACCCCCGCGGGGAGTAGTGGTGCTCCCCGAGCCACGAGTCGGGGGAGGGGGGGAAGTCGGGGTAGCCCCCGGCCGCTGGGGAGGAGGAACTGCTCAGGTCTGAGGCGCCGCCCGTGCCGGAGTTGCCGATGCCCGCGCCGGTCATAGCTTGACCTGGAATCGAATTAGGGTTAGAGTTTAAAGCGGTTAAAGAAACTAAGTTATTATCAGGTTAAGCTTTGCTAAGATCTGTGGTAAGATCACGTTTGGTATGAAATGAAAAACAGAGTTGCTACACTTGCCACGTTGCGTACCTCATTATTATGAAAGTTCGAAATAGTATGAAGACGTCGTTGCCCAGTTCTTACCAATATTAGTGTAAACAAGGTGATCGGGCGGGTAGTGGTAGTGTTGCGGCGGGGAGTGCGTGCGGAGGTAGGGAGGAGTGGCTGCGTATCGGGGTCCGGTTCCACCACCACCTCCTGCTGGGGAGCCTTCTTCGCCTCCTAGTGCTACGGTGCTGTAGCTATCATTGCTCAGTTCTGAAAAAACATCGTTTAATATTGTTATATCCATTCACTTTTATCCTCATTCATACAACAACGCAACGAAAGTAGCATTGAATAAACTTGTGCAAAAGGAAACTAATAAATATGTAGAGTCGCTATTCAAGCATGTTCCAGTTTAATTCGACAAATACACGTAAGCTTACCGTGATGACTGAAAGAGTCCAGATCTATCTTGAGTTCGTCTTTGTCCAGCAACCTGTCGTGACGCGGAGAGCCTCCGCCGCTCTTCATTGATCTGAAGTATTGTGACCAGCGCGTACGACCTGCGTCTTTCTTCAATCGCTTTTCTTTCGCTCGTCTAGGATCAGAAAATATTTGAATAAGAACGAAGAACGTGTAGTTATTAAAATTGGAAGATATTTTTTTGATTTTGTAGCATCGTTGTCCACGTTCTTTTGGTTGTTTTTTTTTCCTACCAGAAAGTAGGCATGAATATTTTGCTTCATTCATCGATCGACACCTGCTTTCATAACCAACTTTTTTTTAATAACGCAAATGGTTTTACTCTATTTCACCAGTAACCTTCTGCAACGTGCCAAAACACGCGAATGGACAACAACAAAGTCTAGCTAATAGTATAAAAAAATTATAAAAACAGCGGGTTTATCATAATTGAGCGCTAAAGTGCCTTCCCTGTTTATTCGCAATTGTTGATCTTTCAATTCCATAACGCAAACTCGTTATGCCGCCTCGATTACTCTCGATTAAAGCAAATAAGTAATGTAGTTTAAACAAAACACCCCATCGCGTGTTATTAGTGAAGCCAGCGGGGGGTTTCGAACAAAGAGGTATACGTACGGTATATTCCAGCATGGAGCTTGATTAATTAAAGTGCCCCCGCCCAGTCCTCCGGGAGAGCGTGCCTCGGTATCGTGGAGTCGGATTATTGAAACAATGAAAGTACCTAAAGTTTAACTGACGCGATACATGTCTATTGTCACATTATACACGCTTGGGCAAATGTACCAGTCAGAAAGTAAGGCAGGTAATAAAACTAACTAGAGCGTTTTGCTCTAATGCTCCATTGTACTGCACACGTACCTATTTAGGGACATCGACCTATTCTTTTCCCTACATTTTTCATGAAATTTCTTTCTTATCCTGAACTAGAAGCTTTGGTGCAAGTATTTAGACGATTTCCCGCGGCTGATACAAATTCGATTCCCGGCCGTCGATTTCCCGGCCGTCCTTTGTTTCTCAACGAAGAACATTTTTCGCTCCGATATTTAAATAGCGGGTTACGTTACGACTGTTATTGTCAAAGATAAGTAGACATCCTTTAAAATCCAAGCGCTCAGAATGCCCAAGAGAAGTTGTCCACATCCAAACAATATATTTGGCACAATAACCACTTTTTGCAGTAGTATCCAAGCATTTCATACATGACAAGTTGCTAGCTCATCACTGCTTATAAGAATTCGCCGCTATTTATTTAAAAAGCTTTAAGAGGAGTAATAAATGTTTTTGAAGAATGCAGAATCGTTTTTTCTCAATAACCGCAAAACATACAGTTTTGTTTTTTACTACAAAGATAACTTAAGGATTTAATCTAGATAAATTACAGACAGAAACACCATTGGTGAAACTTTTCTTGATAGATTTATTTTCCAAAGTTGGCTCTTCAAAAACACTAGTTTCGTTTTTAATCAAAACTATGAATAGCTAAACAGTTCATTTTTATATAATTCGTTAAATAATCATACTAGCTAAGTAAATTACAGACGGATTCTTTTTAAATTTGATGGTTTTCAAGATAATGCAGTTTTATCACTTTTTCCGTGTTATCCGGCTAGAATCAGCCCATACAAAAAGTCAAAAATTTCAAGTATCGCCTTAAGTAAATTCAAGTAGGTTAGGTACCTATGTACTAATTAATTTAACCACCTTTTTCTTATAAGCAGCATTAATCGGTTGGTTTTGCCACATAAAGTGTAGTCGACCATTGATATCGGTGCAGGTTTACGAGGCAAGGCGATGTGCATGGCGTTACATGTGCTGTGTACCTCGGTACTCGGTTCACTAACCGTAGCGTATTTTATAGGGTGTTTTGCATTAACTAGATGCAACCAGGTTTAGTTTTGTCGCTGGCACAATACGCACATCCTTATTCAACCCACCTCTAAATTTCGCTATTCTCGAATGTTTAATCAATTTAGGGAATTTTCCATGCATTTTCGGTTGAATTGATATTATTCAAGCAACAGTTTAGGTACAGCAATCACAACAATTGAATTATCAATACAATAATGGACTCGGACTCGACATTATCATGCCGTGTACAGAATCTATTTGATGATATTTTTTAGCTTTCGCATGCAACTTTGTCGCGTTGTATCTGAATAAAAATATTATAAATTAATCCAGATCATAATCTCTCTTTATATTAATTTTCATCCAAATCGGTTTAGCCATAGCGGAGTGATTGAGTAAAAATTCAACATTTTTATTCGCAAATTTTAACCTATTTAATTAGATTTATACGGATTTTTCTTAGATTTATATAGATTTTTATGCGAAAGTTATAAATTCACCAGTCTCCGTTTCCGTCTTGTTAAAATCAGCCGCCGTGTCAAAATCATTGTTACCGTGGAGTTCCGATAACTATATCTAAAGGCGACCTAGCTAAATTGATTTTAAATATCTGATATTCACGGTTCATTTATGCGTGACATATTTCGTCTGCGATATTTCAAATTTTATTCGACATGCTTGCCTGAAAGTTATATATATAATCGGAAAAGACCATTGTCGTAAACTAAATACTATATTGATTTGACCTGAAAACATTTCTTATTTGGATCAATTTTCACCTTGTTCACATTTTCTGTATATGAGACATAAAGTTGGCATTAGATAATGCCTACACATAACCCTGCATTTTGAAAAAACCTCTAATTCACCTTTTCTGTTACCAGACTGTTTCATAGCTTATATAAAACTAGCTGCATGTTACATGCCTAAAACTAACTAGCAAACTCAAAGGATATTTATTTCAATAAAATTACAAGTATAAACGTTATTAGAACTTCTTTGTTCTTCGCGATCAAGTCTAGCAGAATCAGGGAACAAACGCGGCTTGGGCCTATAATATTTTAGTGTTTTTTTTTTGTAAATGGTAGGGTTATGGTAGAGCTACAGTGTGGTTGGATCTTACAGCATTAGAATGCTACATGTCATATCCAACAAATATGTACACCGATATTGTGCGTTATTTTTGAAAATGTAATAGGTTCAAGACTGTTATCCAATTAGGTATAGCAGACACCATCTCAGCTCTCCGGAACCTAGGAAAGGGCGAGTTGTTTAATTTAAAACAAATCCAACTAACCTATTCTGAAACCAGACTTGCACCACCCGCATATCTAAGCCAGTGTCATGCGCTAGCTGTTCCCTCACATGCCGCGCCGGCTTTGGACTGCTGCTATAGGCACTCTTCAGGGTTTCCAGCTGTTTGGCTGTGATGGTAGTCCTTGGTCGTTTGCTTGCTGCATCGCCGTCTATAGAACCCTCGCCACCTGCAGAGGTTGGATCTACTACAGTTGGATTTACTGTTTATGCCCAAGGTGTGCCACTCAAATATGCATTATTATGGATGTGTTGGGTTCTAGGATATAAATACCTTATCTATGTTTTCATATATGTATATAGATAGCCAAAGTAAATATGGAAGATAGGACTAGATCGTGTAAAAGATGACATGGGCAAGAAAGGAGTGAGTGTTTAGATGACGGCTGATAGAGGGAAATAAAAGAAAGATACATGTTGTGCCACCTAAGTGGGATAGGGGCAGGAATATAAGGAATATTTGCAAAAGAAAATATTCACATGAAAGAAAAATATTCTATCAAAGCTACAGCAAAAAGACTTACCTTTAGCTCTAGCGGCTTCATAATCCGGCTTGCACACCAGCTTCCCGTCCTCCATTAGATAGAACTCGTCGCCAGTATTCAAAGTCCTCGCACATGCTGCACACGCGAAGCACCTCAGGTGATACACGTGTGTTTGAGCTCTCCGCACCACTTGAGTGGGGGGAATGCCCTGCCCGCAGCCGGAGCACTTGGTGCCGAAGCGCCTGGGACAGCAACCGCAATAGCAACAACATTATCAACGTGACAATGCAATAATCATCGTTAGAGTTATATAGTGTATGTCAGGTTACATAGTGGCACCTACCAAAGAGTGTCTTTTCATACCGCAAAATATTCACTAGTGTCTAGTAACTGTTTGTAAACACTTCAATAATTCATTCATTATTTGTTGCAGTAAGTACCTAATAACTACTGGGAGCAAGAAAAACAATTTAAGCTTTGCATCCAATCTATGGAAAACCTGCATGGAATACCTTTATCAACACAATATGCATAGATAACACTAACATTTTTACATACATATTTTACCTAAATCTAAATCGGCCGTTAACAAACCAATTATTTGACAAATATTTTCATTGGCTGTAACTACCGATGGATAGGACATTATAAATGGGCATGACTCCAAGACTATCTAGATATCGTGCATGATAATAAATATGTGCATGAGTTATCCGTAAAGTTTTTTGTAACGCAAAAATGAAGCTTACTTAAAGAAGTCGTCCGTGCAATACAATTGATTATTCCTCGCGAAGCACTTCCCAGATAGCATAGCGCGGCACTCCACGCAGCGGAGGCATCCAGCGTGCCACGTCCTATCCGAAACCTTGAGCACGTAACGGTCCACTATCATCTCGTGACACCCACCGCATTTCGGGATACTGGCTGCAACAATACATGCTATTTATACTACGGACTACCAATAAAAACAAAACGTGTTTCTTAAAAGTGATTACCGAAATTATGAACTAAAGAGTTTTTCAATAAGGACGCTACTACGGACGTTAGAACTTTTAATTATTATTCTTGTTTGAGCCTTCACCTTATTCGATCGGCACCACACTGGAGCTCTACATAGCATTAAGGAAAGGATCATTGAAAAAAATTATAGACCCCAAGCCGTGTTTGTTGCCTGATTCTTCTAGGCTTGGTCGCGAGAAACAGGCGTATCTTCAACTAGCTCCTAAGACGTTTCAAAGTGATCCTTGTGATTGAAATAAATGATTTTTGAATTTTGAATTATTATTTTTTATGCTACAGTTTAACCTAAATATAGCAAGTAATAATAAAATAATAATAATAATCATTTATTTGTAACTAAATATTTTTGAAGTACAGTATTATACTTAAATACACTATTCAAAAACAGTAGAAAGAAAGAAAAAAAAAAAAAAAATCTAATATACCTAATATTAGATTTTTTTTTTCTTTCTGCGTACAATTAGACATGGTTACAACATAAAAATAATTATTAAGTATATTAGTGGTTAACTAGCCCCCACACTAGGATACCCTGTGTTGTGGGTGGCTAGTCTCTTCCAAGGTATCAGTAGGGTAAGATATATGTATTCTATCAGCTATCCGGTTCCCATAGTACAAGCTTTGCTTAGTTTGGGGCTAGACGGCGCCGTGTGAAATGTCCACCAATATAAGTTGTATGTGAGATATCCAGTATCCACTCATTTTTATTATTTTAAATAATATTTGAAGGCATTAAGTATTGAACTTTGTCTAAATGTTCGCTGCTGCTTTGCTTGGTGGCTTGGTGGAAGATTCAATTAACGATGAGTTTGTAGTATAAATCTGGCTGTATTTTCTAATTTGCTGTATGGCGTTCGTTATATTGACTTTGAGGGCAACAATTGTTGTCTAATGAATGGCATAAAACTGTGATTTAAGATAGCCCCAAATGAAGAAGTATGAAGACGTTAAACTTTAAAATTTCGGTTGTCAGCTCACATCGCCAACGCACCAATCATCGAAAATCACGTAAGACGCTGGCCGATTATTATCGAACGGTTTTTAAAAAAAAAATATAATTTGCACAAATTGTTCAACACTTTCCATGGTCATTTGCCATACATTATTGAATAATTGACAACAAATTTGACAAATGTTGGTTCAACAACATGACCATTATAATTAATTTATAATCTATCAAATTTCGAGGTAAAAATTCGTAATACATTAGTTACTAATGATTTACTGTTTCAAATGAAAAGTAGACGAAGAACACCTCAAGTTTTTTTTATAAAGATAACAAATAATTGAGTACTAACAATCATGATAAGTAGTGTTCAAACAATGGCTTAATATGATCACTTTAAAATTACAAGTTTATTTGTTACTAAAAAGTTGTTAAGCCATGAAGGAGGCCATTGAGCGGCTTTAAATCTCCACCACCAAAATTGGTCACACAAACTTACTTTTTTACGAGTGGTTGTAGATGTACTAAGCCTAGATTACCGCTTACCATACGATCACAACGACCATTATGCCAGTTCCATCACTTTTCAAAAAATAGAAAACATTACTTTAAAAACACAATCTACTTTCTGATTTTACGTACGTATCCATAGAAAGTAACTAAACCTAAGATTTCCGAAATATCCTTACAACTAGCTTTGCGTATAATGTAAAAACGTAACGTATTCGTATAAATTCTTTAATAATTAGAAACTCTTTGTAAGTTTTTTTATAACTCCATAAATCAGCGAGAAATAACTATAATACGCAAGGAGGTAAAGAAGGCACCACAAAAAGCACAACACACGCACTCACAACATTACGTACATAGGAACACTTCCGGGAGGTGTTCCAGCTGAATCGGAGGAACGCGCATATCCTGCAGGCTCTCCTCAGCAGGGTACATCATGGTGCCCAGCATCGCACGACCGCCCTGGCCCACAGCCTCGGGTACACTGCTGCCACCCTGGCGAACCACCCCAACCCTCTTATCACCGCCGGACTCCCATTGGCTGGAAGCGTCTCGCTGATAACAACCACCACGCCCCTCGACCAATACGCAGCCAAGAGGTACACCCATCGATCGATTCGGAAGGAATTTTCGCAGCATTTCCAACCGATATTGAAACGTTTTACAGCGTTGAAGTGTTTACAGATGAGCGCCGCTTACACGCCATTCTTTTTCGTTTCGAAGATTTGCATAGTCAACGATTTTGAGAAGGATTTTCATAAAGAAGCAAATGAAAGCTTTTTATTATAAAAGGGCAGTTTTGTGAATTTAGAAAAGGTCTCTGGATACGGTACGTGATAGGGATTGAGTATAATTAAGGCGCAAAGGATTTTGGGAGAATACTAACAAAAAAATATAAATAAGTATTGCACTAAGATACCTTCTTTTAATACCTACTTAGTAAATTATTTTCAATGAGTTGTCTTTTGTTTGTTATAGTTATATGTAGATTTTTCAGTGAGCATGTCTCAAATCTAATGTTTGGACGTGCTTCTGACTACCCTTTCAGGCATTGATCTAAGCGCCTGGAGATTTACGAGGATGTCTATTGTAGGTACGTTCTTGGGAATTACAGTCGTACCTAATCCTATTTCAATTTAAACTATTGGGTAGGTATAAAGTTATTTTAAAACAAAAACACATATTTCTGTATTTGCAAAATAAATGTTATACGTACCTACACAAAATACCTGATAGAGATTTCACCATTTCATTTTGCTTTCGCACCTTTTACTCAAAACGGAAAGTTACACTTTCCCATAAAATATCGATCCATAAAACAGGATCGGGTCTAGTAGGTGGTCAAGCGTGACCCATGCTTGCGATAAATTATACAAGTGAACGCGAGGGCGCAGCCGTGCAACTTTACGACGCATAAATCAATGCTTTGCGTCATTCTACCCTCAACCAGAGCCGGGTTACAAGGCATTGTATGAAACCTGCTTCCCACAAAGTGACTCGACATACTACTTAGTTTTGTTTTGAGATAGTTGATCATGGTGCATTGAGTTAGCGAGAAAAACCCACAAAGTGACTCGACATAGGTACTACTTAGTTCTGTTTTGAGATAGTTGATCATGGTGCATTGAGTTAGCGAGAAAGACGAGAAAACGAAGATGTAACTCGTAAGTTATTGATGCATAATCGATTAGAATCATATAGTGCTATGTTTTTTTATTTTCAGTTTATCATTTTATTTTTATAGCATCTTTAGGTATATTTTAAGGCCGATTTTTCAATAAGATAAACTGCGTGACTTGAGTTAAATTAATAGGAATTGGGAATTGGTCATTTTATTCTGATGGTTGAAAGATCCACCCTATGTAGAGATAAAATACAGCTACTTCAAATAAAAAACAAATGTTTTTCGATTTTTTTTCAAATCCAGGTACCTACTACCCTATTAGGTAATTTTTCATTAATTTGAATATGTTTCTGAACCTACCTGTACCTACCTATCTATATTATAGATGCATGAGTATAGATTATATACCATTTCTACTTGAGCTAAACTAAAACTGTGAGAAATATTCCCAAAAAAAACACTAAGTACTGCTTTGCAATCCCGATGCGGCCGGTAGCATTATGTTTCATGATTGGTGAGGGTCGCGTGCGGCGTCCCCGGGGCATCGGCGCGTGCGCGTCCGCAGTAATTGACGGTTAGAACAGCATTGCTCGAGCTTCTTCCCTTTACTGCAGTAATGTATAGACCAGTAGCTCAGCTACGCAGCTTTTTTTTGTTATGTTCTATCCTGTCCTTCCAAAGGTTACTTGGAAGAAATCGCTTTTAGCTAAAAGGCTGCATTGTTCAGACTGTATTTTAGGGTTCCGTACCCAAAGGGTAAAAACGGAACCCTATTACTAAGACTTTGCTGTCCGTCTGTCTGTCTGTCTGTCTGTCTGTCTGTCTGTCACAGGGCTGTATCTCATGAACCGTGATAGACTAGACAGTTGACATTTTCACAGATTATGTGTTTCTGTTGCTGCTCTAACAACAAATACTAAAAACAGAATAAAATAAATATTTAAGGGGGGCTCCCATACAAAAAACATGATTTTTTTGCCGTTTTTATAGATAATGGTACGGAACCCTTCGTGCGCGGGTTCGACTCGCACTTGGCCGGTTTTTATTATTAGTTTGTGTCCTGTTTCTTGTTATGGTGAACAATAATGTTATAATCTTATATACGTACGCAGATAAACCGCGAGATGTTATTTTTGCAACAAGTTATTTTTGTTTTACCTACTTACTTGTTTACTTGTCTTGGCGGATTAATATGCAGTTGGCTTATTCTGTAAAAATCTTATCTTATTCTAATATTGTATACTAGCTGGACCGTGCCCGCTTCGCTGGGCGACAAATATTTTCACATCTGGTATACCAATTCTCAAAATAAATGATAGCCAATATGTTGCCGAGGACTAATAGCTACATAACAAAAAAAGTTTCATCAAAATCCGTCCAGTAGTTTTTGCGTGAATGCCAGACAACAGACAGATAGACAGACAGAAAATTCAAAATGTTTTTTTTTGGCTTGTGTTAGTTGTATGAAGACTCCTAGGAGTAGGTATTATTTTTAGTTTTCATTCAATGTACAGAATTGAACTCTTCTACAGATTTATTATATGTATAGAATACAATTAGTTAGGTACTACTATGAAAGTGGTATTCTCTAAATTCGAAATCTGTGGCAATGAAAATCAACGGGTGTAAATCGATTTTTACGAAATAAACCTGCAGGATCTTTTACAAAATGTATTTGCAGTAATTTCTTGGTCACACAAAAATGACTATACAAATTCTGTTCAAAGTCAAAGTTAAGTTACTGTCGGTTCTTGTTCTTTTGTACTGTGTCTGAACTGCAAATCTGCTCATCGGATGCGACAGCAGCGCTTTGGCTCGGAAATGGCAAGGCAAGTGCTTCCTTCAATACTTTCGAAGGGGTGTTTTTATTTTAAAGTTTTTCAATATATTTCATCTTTGTTTTAAATTTTGTAAAGACAACTCATATAAGAAAAAAAATTGATCAAATTATGATCCTGAATCGGTAAATGGAAAATACCTACTCGTAACAAAAGTAACACGTCAACTACATTATGATCAAAGATTATTACAATTGTAAATAAGTTAATGTAGGCATAGATATGAATCGTATCTGTGTCCATTTATCCAAACAATAATCGTATCTATTGATACAATTTGTAGGGCTCTCTCACTGGTGTCGAATTTCCATGGGAAACTAGAATTTGACGTGATCCGTGAACATTGTTGACAAAATATCCTACCTACTCACAAGTGTATTTGATAAGTGTGACAATTTAAGGGCTACACTATATAATTTATGTTATTGTAATTAATTGGGTTTTTATTGTGTACGTAGTTGTTTTTGTTGTTTTTGTTGACTATTGTGATAATTGATTTTTTAATTTAATTTGTAAATAATTAATTAATAAGTGGACATTTGATGTGTATATAAAATATGGATGTTATTGATGTTTATGATAATGCTTTTCTAATTTTTAATTCTTATAACTACTCTATTGTATTAGGTTACCTGTAATAATAGATGTATTGTGTAATAAATAATAAATAAATAAATTTTATATATTAATTTTATAATTTTATATTTTATAATTTTATATTTATATAAACTATGGGACCACTGAAAATCAGCGCTGAATCAACTCTCGCTGTTGCAGCATATAGCTGAGTGGTGACCAATTTTGTTGTCAATGTTGCCATTATTTATGTCATTTGTCTGAGATTATGTTGACACTAACGATAAAAAAAAAAAAAAAATCATTTTTTTCAATCTTGAAAGTGCAATCAAACAATTTTAGCATGAAATTTTCGTCGACGCGTTTTAACCGGTCTCGCTGTATCCCGCCCGATGCAAACACCGCTATAATTTGATAACTTCTGCTTTATTTGATTATGCCAGAACCGAAAAATTATATCATTTCGTAATTGGGTTAAAATGCAATTTAGAGATGCGCACCGCAGGCGGCACGCGGCTCTGAGCACTTGACGCAGGGTGCTACCCTTATTCCCAAAAGTTGATGTCAACTAAATAGCTGATGGACTTTAGCTTTGAATCGTTAGTTCTGTTTGAATTTTCAAGATTATGATTTCAAAATATTTATAATATGAAATAGGAACACGACTGTAATCCCCCAAGTAAGGTAGATATTTTCTCAGATCTCCAGTCGCTCAGATCATAAAATATGTATTCTTATAAGCAGCGATGGTCTTGCAAGCTGTCACGTATGGAAGGTGGAAACTATTGCAAAATGTGGTTATGTGCCAAATGTAATGTTTGCCTCTGACTACCCCTCTGATCTCTCTGACCTCTGACTAATATTTAGAATTATCTTGGTTCTCATTGACAGAATTCTGAGCAGAGCAAAGGCGCAAGATTCCGTATTGCGATACGATACAAGAAGGCGATATTTAAGAAGGTATTTTTTTGCAGGATTGCAAAGTAGGAACTGAGATAATCACTACATAGTATAAAGCAAAGTCGCTTTCCGCTTCCCGCGTCTGTATGTCTGTATGTATGTTTGCTTATATCTTTAAAACTACACAACGGATTTTGATGCGGTTTTATAACATGCTACCCGTGCGAAGTCGGGGCGGGTCGCTAGTATTACATAAATCCAAATTTACCTAAGACTTGTTTGTTGCATAACGACGATAAGGTAAAATATTTTCTACTGTTAGAAATAAATAAAATAATAGCACAAACGTAATGATTTATAGAACAAGTTATCTCATTCACGTAGTAGTAGTTCCAAATCCGACTCGACTCTAGTTTGAAAATAACTCCATATTTTATGCCAACGTTGAATTCATAATAGAATAATGTACCGGCAAAACCATAAAATCAAAACTAATAAAACAAACATAGAGCACTGTCGTCGCCCCTTCAAAAAGTCACCCCACTTATTAAAATTAATAAGTGGGCCCTTCGTCTGTATTAATGATCGCCTTGTGTCAATAACGATATAATATATTTGGTAAACAACATAACTAAAGCGTGGCTTACGCAAACCTACAAGACTTTGTGGGTTTCGACTTCATACATACTCAATTCATAACAGACTTTGAATACAACGACTACGAAAATCTTTAAGACTCATAGGTACTACGAATATTTAGCTATCACAGTCGAATGCGTGCTGCATCATCAGATATCTTATTGTATTGTCATCAGAACTTCACACAACAGCCATATTTTATACTAATCGAAACCCTCGCGTGAACAAATCACGTGAAGTTATTTTCAAACAGAATTCAATTCCCCCACGCACCCCCTTAGAGGTTAAATTTTTAGGATTAATTCTTAGTGCATAAATTTCAAGTTTCTAGGACGGTATTTTAAGCTGCGAGAGAGTACGCAAGAGTTTTATTAATTTAGATATACCTATTTTAGTTTTTAGCCTGCATCCTACAATACTTCTATTCTTAGCTTTTGTTATCTTTAATTATTACTCAACTATTTCTTCATCTAACGAAGTAGGTACAATGGTCTAAACTTTTTTCGGTATGTTTTTACAGCATAGACTTTTGGAGCTAAATATGTGACAACAATTAGTACTAAATGAACACTTGAAAGAAATCTTTATTGAAATTGGTAAGTAGGTACTTGCCTTTGATCAGAGTTTGCGTACCACTACAAGCCCTTCTCTGAGGGTAACCGAAGGGGATCTGTTTACTAAATAAATATTTTCTTTTATTGACTGTGCGCAAATAATATCATACCGGAATAAATTGATAAAAACTGTGGTTTGAATTTATGATTTGTTTAGAACCATAGAATGATGTAATTGAAATATCTTGGCCAACAGTTTGAGAAAGTCGGAGTATCTTGTTAATTTGTTTGTTCCCCTCAAACTGTTTAGTTAGGTATTTTGAGTACCTTTTAATACATACGTTCCGTCAACTCAAGACGGGATCTAGATTACTGATACTTAAATATATACTTATGATACTTTATAACATCCAAACACAACAAATATTATTGTGTTCATCACACAAATGTTTTTCTCGGGCGAAAATTTAACTCACAGCCTACAGCGCAAAAGGCAGCGTCACTACCAACTGAGCTGAGAATCTAGTCCAACTACAGATCTACCATGGTACTTGTAGTTTTTGAATCCCACCCAAAGAATTCTAGTGTAAAATCAGGACTATGTAAAATATATTGAGTGTTATTTATAAGTAGGTACCTATTACAACAACAGTTTCAAATCCTTTGCAGTTCCATATTTGTGCCCTAATGAGGTCGACATTTCTTGTTACATTGCGTACCTCATTAACCCACAATGCGAAGCATCGGATTACGTAGTACATATTCGTACAACTGTGGTTTCGGTAGCTGAAACACAATCTGTGACGCATGCTTTTACTCCTGATTTACGTTTAGTTCTGCTTCTGGTAATGAACTGATTCTTGATAATGATCCGAGGGAATTAGGTACCTTGCTTGTAAAAAAAGTCTTACCTACTTATTTAGTACGAGTAGAGATTGATGCTTTTAGTACGAGTTCCTATTTACATGCCCAACTACCTACATTAACTGAGCGAAGACTCTAATAGAGTGCCGCTGATCCAAAATTATCCAATAAATTTCTTCCCTTAAATGACACTGATCCAATTTAATCCAATTTTTTTTTCGAAAATTTAGGAATTTTTGAAAAATTTATTATTTGGTAACCCGAAGAGCTATCGCTTCCGGGTTTTGACTGTTACGAAGCTGACAGATGACAGTATCGTTCTGTGTAACAAAACCATTCACTTCCGGATCCGAAATATGTTTCCGCGCAAATTTAAAATTATTTTTTTTTAGCGCCATTTTTTTTTTTAACTAAAAAAATTCACTAAAAATCCATTTATTTAGTTTATTATAAAGTTTCTTATTTATATGGTAAATAATAGCTATAGAAATGATATAAAAAAGAAACTTCATTTAAATTGCTTTCAATTTTTTTTTCATGATGTTTTTAATTTTTTTCATCAAAAAAAAAAAATTTATTACGCTATTTTTTTTTTCCTATAATGTTATTTACACTCTGAAATGCGTTTATAGATAAGTTTGTAGGAAATTTCACGGAGAATCCAAAAATATATAGTTGTCTATACCTTTTCATGCAAAATAACGAGATATAGGTGAAATAGTGCATGTCGGGCGTGACGGCGACGTGACGGGGCGTAGATTCAAAATCGTTTCCTGCCACTTAGAGTTTTCGGAGATAAAAATCTCGGGCACTTTAGAAGTCTGAAATTGTGCTCATGTGTGAAGTTTTTTAGTCTCATTTTTCAACGAAAAACTGTGACAAGTCAAGTACAATATCAGACGTTTTTAAGGTACCTATAGGATCACGACTGTTGTCCCCAAGTAGGTACGGTATCCTCTCGGATCTCCATACACTCGTAACTTCGGATATGCTTAAAGATGGTAGTCTAAACATTACATTTGGCACTTGCCCACATTTTGCAGTAGTTAGCATTCCATACGTGACAGATTGCAAACCCACCGCCTGGATTCCTTGCTATGTTTTTCTTCATTGAGAACACGTGTTTACATAGTCATAGTTCGTAATTAACGATTCCTTCTATCAGGTAGCAATTTGCGTTCGATTACTTCCTCTTTAATCTTTCAATAACAAAAAACGAAGGCGTAACTAAAAGTTTGTGAAAAAAACAGCAAAAACGGCAACTTTTTTCTCACAACCCATTCGCGTGTTTTTTATGTACTACTTGGATGGACTACGGAGTTAACATTGAAAAGTTTTGTAATACACAGTCCGAGCATATTATCATCAGGTTATAGTGCACACGACATAATACTGGACCTACCTACCACTTATGTCAGCGTATTGTACCCACGTACCTAAGTACATTACCTACTGTAAATTTCATCTTTAAATTCTCAGCTCATGCACATTAAATAAATCAGTAGTAGTTACTTAGGTAGGTACTAGATTGTATCGTCTGCGAATAAATACATGAACTTTTCATGCATTTATTCAGCACGTAACAAACACAGTTTCAACAGAGGTGGTCAGCGTATCAAAAGAGTAGCCTAGACTTTGATATGATAAATTTATCAAAGCCATTTGATTTCAATTCAATGTGTCTCTGTCATCCATTGCTCTACTCTACATAGGTAATGTGCAGACGCACGCGAATGTCCTTGACATTTCGGCATTCAAGAATTTTGCTGCAACTGTGCGTATCCTCGCAAACAGTTTCCTTGTAGGTATGTATTGATAATAACCGAAAAAGGATTACCAGGACCCCTTTGGGTAAGTATTTAAATCCGTTCAAGGAAGAAGCTGGTGAATAGAACCTCATTATCAATATTCAACCTCATCGAACCAGAGGCTTCAGTTGTATTTTAGAAATAAATAAACGAATATGATTTAGCAAAATAACAAGGCTAAAGCAAGAAAATTTGTGATTGCTGCATAAGTAAATAATATATAGGGCTCATAATTTGTGCTTCATGCAGATTAGGATCAGAAGATTACTGGGGTCTTACCACAAGCTTTTAAAGTATTATTCAAACAGTAGTAACATAAATTGTTATAAGATATAGACATAGTATTGCATGCGGTGCAGTGTATACAGCGTTAGTGTCCTTGCCGATACCTTGCAAAGTATCGACGAATCTAGGTATCTTTGCTTTAAAGAGATAGGTACCCAATACTGAGGCTAGATTTTTGTATCACTTACTATAATGCGGAAATGTTCAGTCTATTGTAAGAGATTGGAATATTGTATTTCAATCAGCATTCAATGAATTCAGTTCCGCAATAACTTTTCTTTTGTTAGGTACCTATTTGAGATTCTAAACTATGAGGACCTATATGGAATGCTTATTACTAAATATATCAAATGTAATGTTTGGACGCAGGTAAATGTCCAACGATTTAGCAACGAGGATAAAGAAAATTCAATTCGAATGATATTCTGAGAATTTTGGCGATATTTCTACATTTACATGAATATTACTTAAAGAAATATCAGTTGCCATCCAGCGTAGCGTAGCTGCCAGTCAGATGGTGATCTGGATCAGTTGAACTATCTATAGACTGTTTGCAACGGTCTTTAGATAGCTCAACTGTTTTTCTTGTGTATTTTGTAAATATTCTGTAATATATTATTTAGATATTACTGTAAAAAAAAATCTACAGTCTCGTTTCAGATTTTATCTAACTCTGATAAGCTGGGCGCTTCTCGTTAGACTCTGGTACCTACTCAATAATAATTTGTGCCAATTACTGATTAGTTCTGTTATTTAATTTGACAGTGACCTACACTAGCCGTCCTCATATCATCACAATTACTGTGATCATGACGACCTTGTGTCTGTTATGGTGGTGTTTGCGTGCTACAGGGCACCTGCCTATCTTCAGCTGCCATTGTAAAACACAATTCAAGCAGCACGTCATTGTAGCTATACAAATTACTATACTCTTCTCTTCTCAAAACTCGTCATAATTTTACATTGATTCAATGTTACCTACCCAAAAGGTCATGTGACGTAAAGGATGCTAGGAATGAAGGTAAAATAAACTAGAGGTAGAACAAATAAAAATTAGACTGTGTGAAAGATGACATGGTAAAGAATAAAATGAGTGATGAGATGCCTGCCGTGCTGATAGATAGATGGAGTATATATACCTAGATGTTAATTAAAAACAATAAAATAAATCACTAGCTTCCATCCACAGTTTCACTCGCGTGGTAACTTGATAAAAAGTATCTTATATGCTATTCTAGAACATAAGCTATGTATAATTCAAGTTTTATACAAATCCATTTAAACGATGGGGCGTGATTGAACCACAAACATCCAAACATCCTCACAAACCATCCCATTTAAAATATAAGTAAGAAAAATACATCCACATACAGGTACAGATGACAAAACTGTACATACAGGTGACGTACTAACTATTAATTATACCTAGTCAATAATTCAGGTATACTGTGTATTTGTGCGCTATAATTAAGATAGACTTTAAATTATTGGTATACTGAAACAATTTAAATCGAAATCAAACTGAATAAACCATGCGGAGCAACAACGTTATGATACTGCTGTTATTTACTAAGGTTCCTATTTTAAATAAATAGCCAGTGTTACAAAAGTGGGTAATTTTCATCTTATCAATCTAAATATATAAAAATCTTACGATACCGAATTACTGACTGAGAGACTGATCAATGCACAGCAGCATAAGTCCTAGTAGCGTGCTTTTTTGTATGGCGTTAAAAAAAGAATTTCTCGAAACTCAAGCCCCATAGAGAAGCAGCAGGGGTTGAAGTATGTTAGTAAATAACTTCATGAGAACGAAGTCGAGGGGTTTCCACTAGTCTATACTTCTATACTAATATTATAAAGAGGAAAGATTTGATTGTTTGTTTGTTTGTTTGTTTATTTGTTTGTATCGAATAGGCTCCGAAAATACTGGACCGATTTAAAAAATTCTTTCACTATCAGAATCCTACATTATCCCTGATGAACATAGGCTATAGAATATTTTCAAAGATATTAGGGATCCGTATGAAAACTTCGATAATGTAAACCAAAGTGTAAAATTTAAAAAAAAAAAAAAACTTTATATTGCGTTTGCTGCGGAAATTATTGACAATAGAGCAAAGTGATGTACAACAGTTTTAAAGAGGACATCAATATCTACAAAAAAATATGCAATATCATTTGTCTAACTATTAGGGATCCGTATGAAAACTTTGATAATGTAACCCAACGTGTGAAATAAATCCAAAAAAATCCTTATATAGCGTACGCTGCTGAAATTGTTGACAATAGAGCAAAGTGATGTACTACAGTTTTAAAGAGGACATCGATATCTACAAAAAAGTACACAATACCAAATGTCTAACTATTAGGGATCCATATGAAAACTTCGATAATATAACCCAACGTGTGAAAAAAATCCTTATATCGCGTACGCTGCTGAAATTGTTGACAATAGAGCAAAGTGATGTACTACAGTTTTAAAGAGGACATCAATATCTACAAAAAAAGTCTGCGATACCAAATGTTTTATTATGGATTTATATGAAAAATTCGATAATGTAACCCAAGGTGTAAAAAAATTACCTATAATATCATTATTACACCCGTGCGACGCCGGGGCGGACTGCTAGTCTTCAATAAATACCGTGATAAAGCGACATAATAGGTAATTGCTTGACTGTTGGCGCCCGCTCTCAGAATTGTTATAATTGTGTGTTAAAATTGCAATCAGAAGCAGAATCTATCACGAATATCGCTGTAAATTTTAGAGCGAAAATTATTAGGTAATTATTTAAATAGATAGGTCCTTATTTTTTTTTATGTAGGTACAACCTTGTTGTCTTTTGGTGTAAAGACTTAATTATCATTAATATCTTGGTGAGTAGTATTGTTAATCATTTTAAATAGAAATACGGCTAATTACCACTTTTTATCTTATACGATGATGATAAAAAGCATCTGAATTGTCTCTAAACTTCTGCAATCTTACTACTATTATAAATCCGAAAGTTTGTAATGATGTTTATGCCGCAATAACGCCAAAACGACTAAATAGATTTGGGTAAATCTTGGAATATACATAGCCTATGCCCTGGAATAGTAGGTATATGGACTACTTTGTATCCAGGTACCACGCAGGCGAAGCCGCGGGTGGAAGCTAGTACAAGATAAGACATGGTAATTAGCCGTATTTCTATTTAAAAGGATAAAGAACCATGATTATTCAATAAATAATATCTTAATCTTCTTGTCTAGTTAGAACTTGCGTTAATTTATCATCAGTCATCATTAATGTAGATAATAAAATAAAAATAAATAGGATGTCGATTGTAATCCCTAAGTAAGGGAACGGAGATCCTCTCAGATTTGTAGGTGCTCAGATCCTTGAAGAGTTGTCAGAGGCACGTGCAAACATTACATTTTGCAGTAGTTAGCATGCCATACGTCACACGTTGCAAGCCCATCGCCGCTTGTGAGAATACTAGCTGCTTCCTCACGATGTTTTCCTTCACCGTGTTGAGTACGTGAAATGTGCACATTTTTTTCATTTACTTAGTACATTTCCGGGATTTGAGTTCACGACCTTCTGATCGAAAGTCAAGGCACCTCCTACTAAACCACTAACATAATGACTAATTCTTTACCAATTACCAATAGACATAACAAAAAATATAACCACAAATTCACAAGATGTAATTATTGCAAAATACCACTAATATATATATATACACTACAGGTAATTGCACAAATAAGAGAATTTTATTACTTACCTCGTTATTTATTGTTTTTACGATTTTGTTTTATCTACCTATATCAACGGAAACATTTTAAATTACGTTTTAGGTAATCGAAGTAGGTAAAATCTAAAAGACTGACTATAGACAATAGTCATACCTAGGATACAAGTAGGTATATATTAAATATTATTATTTATTACAAGTATATATTACTGGCAGACCCTAAGACGTTATCCTGTCCAAATTTCAATAATAGCATAGAGAAATGCAATTTGCTATAAAGACCAATGTCAGATTTTTTGTACACCAGCTCCATCTATACCAAAATCATCCCTTTCTCGTTTTTTAATCAATTTGGGGATGTTTTAGTTCGTTTTTCATCATAATCCGTTTTGTCGTTTATGTCTGATTGAGGTATAAACATACACAAAAAAACTCACAAACTTTCGCATGTATAATATTATTAGATTAATTAATGTTTTAGGTCTGTGAAATGAGACCTAAAACATGTGATAGCCATTTATTTTTTGACGAATTCTCGTTCTATTATTTCCTTTTTGGATTGTGGAGAATTTATCATTGAAGGTCCTATACCTACCAGCAGTCGCATTGTATTTTTTAGTCTTACGAGAGTTTATCACCTAATCCTATCTGAATCTCACTTGAATGACAGATTACATAATGTCAGCTTTGATTATGATAACAGAGGCTGGCTTATTCAGAAACTATGAATCATTAAAAAACCGATTATACTAGTTACCTATATCACTAAAATAAACACCCTAAAAATACGTAGCAATAATATTTTACACTGAAAATTATAGGAAGTGGAATGGGAAGTAAATCAGGATGGGTCAGTCAGATAGGCGCGTGGCGAAGCTCCTGCGGGCAGGGCTTCGCGTGACGTCAGCGGCATCTGCCCGACAGATGGTGGCGCCTCGCCCCCGACCATAGAGTAATGTAATAGTAGGTCCCTACATATTGGCCATCAGATAATATCGCACGCACGCCGACACTCACGGAGAACTCTAAATCATGGAGAAGTATGACCAAAGTCATCAGGAATGAGTCAACCTTAATTATTCTAGAAGATTTTGAGATTTCATCATGATGAATTAAAATCCTAGTGCAGAATAACCTTTTAACATCGCTGGTAAATACAAACGTAGGAAATGCCCTTGATTATAAAAGGAAAATCTTTCTTCGATGTACCTTTTGGTATAGCTCGAGAACCTCGGGTTATGAGGATAAACACCAACCTATGCATCTCCTAATTAGAAACGGCCATCGATATTTATCAATTTACCATAATTATTCGCGTGAGCTAGTAAAGTATGGTAATATTATGACTAAGACCTTTAATTATAGAAAAAAAAATACCGAGTTAGTACCAACTTACAAATAATGTACCTACAATAGAAATAATAATATGACGATTAATGTAGCTGATAGGTAAAATAATAAAGCTCTTCCAATAAAAAATGATCAAGGGTAATGATGTGGGAATATTATGCGGAGGGATTGAATCCTGAATTTGCGGTGATACTTGAAATTTTTGGTGTTTTGTATGGGCCGAGTCTACCCGGATGAGACGGAAAAAGTCATAAAACCGCATTATCTTGAAAACCATCAAACTAGTATGATCATCTAACGAATTATATAAAAATGATCTGTTTAGCTATTCATAGTTTTGAGTAAAAACTAAAATAGTGTTTTGAAAGAGCCAACTTTGGAAAATATATCTATCGAGAAACTTTCACCAATCGTGTTTCTGTCTATATAATTCTTCTAGATTAAATCCATAAGTTATCTTTGCCATAAAAATCAAAACTGTATATTTTGCGGTTTTTATGAAATAAACGATTCATCAAAAAATTGTATTGAAAAGATATCAACGCGCGCTGTCAAGAAATTAATATCTACTTGCACAAAAACTTGGTATTACTTATACTAACAAGTTTATTAGTCTAATTTCAATTCAATGGACATGGAAACGTGGCATGGCTACCCTATTGTTTTACGTCCTAATACTAAAACTTTAATTAGTATGGTATCATCATCGTCATGAGTGATTTTATGATTAGGGTCGCCATATGGCTTGCTGCGTCAGCTTTATAATGCCAATTAGAATATCTTTCTATGTACACCATAATATACAATAGTTACAAAAAACATTCGTTAAAAAAAAACTTAAACAAAACCGACTTTATGTAAAACTAGCGACCCGCCCGGGCTTCGCACGGGTGCAATGCTGATACTAAATATACTACAGAATGTCTTTATATAAAACGTTTTTCTTTCACAGCTTTTTTGTCATTAGACAATTATTGATGATTTCTTTTTTCTCGAACGTTCGCGACCGGCCGAACTGCGCGTTTGACGCCTAGCTGTTAGGCCGGTCGCGAACGTTCGAGAATGTTCGTTTTACGAAGCTACTCGCTAGGTGACTCGCTAGCCTCTAGGTGACAAGCAAGCCGCCTACCTGTGCGTTCGCGTTTTTAATTAGGGATGACTGAGAGTGTTATAAACGTAAGAGTAGACAAATATAATCAGAAAGCTTCGAACTGCTAAGCTATCGGGAGTTACACGTGTTATTGTAAGTCAACCATAAAAGATAGACATATGCTGTCATGAGATATTTTTTATATAATTTTAAGGAGAACATTTCCGTCATACATGATTTCTGTGTAGCTTTAACCATTAAGGTTGCACACGCGACGGAAGCTTAAAAAACCGGCCAAGTGCGAGTCGGACTCGCGCACGAAGGGTTCCGTACTATTATCAAAACGGCAAAAAAATCACGTTTGTTGTACGGGAGTCCCACTTAAATATTTATTTTATGCTCTTTTTAGAGAAATACATCATATGTGAAAATTTCAACTGTCTAGCTATCACGGTTCACGAGATTACAGCCTGGTAACAGACAGACGGACAGCGGTGTCTTAGTAGTCACGTTTTTTACCCTTTAGGTACGGAACCCTAGAAACATAAAAAATAATTCATAATATCTCATAACCTACCTATTTACCTAACTACGTAGTTAGCATTCCACACGTGACAGGTTGCAAAGCCGTCGCCGCTTTCAAGAATACTAACAGGTTTCCTCACGATGTTTTCCTTCACCGTTATAAACACGTGTAACACGCATGTACATTTTTCGAACAGAAATATCCATTGATGCACGGCCAGGATTCAAACTCGAAATTAATTTGAAATTAATAATATCTACCTAGGTAGGTACCTATTTACCTAACTACATGAATTCAATAATTCAATTTCAAACTTTTTAGTCGATCATGTGAAGTACCATCTATTTACCGACTAACTTTACCGATAGTGGTAAAATAGCGCCACCTGCCAGCGGAATAGCAAACCTCTTTCATCTTACCTCTCAAACCCCGAGTGGTCGCATGAGATCGAGAAAAGTACTTATATTAACGTAGTAACATCACATGAAACTAGATGGCGCTGGAATGCAAAAATCAAGTTTGTTGTATGGGAGCCCCCCTTAAATATTTATTTTATTCTGTTTTTAGTATTTGTTGTTCGAGCAGCAATAGAAATACATAATCTGTGAAAATTTCAACTGTCCAGCTATCATGGTTCATGAGATACAGCCCTGTGACAGACAGACAGACGGACAGACGGACAGACGGACAGACGGACAGACGGACAGACGGACAGACGGACAGTCGGACAGACGGACAGACGGACAGACAGACGGACAGCGAAGTCTTAGTAATAGGGTTCCGTTTTTACCCTTTGGGTACGGAACCCTAAAAATGGAGTAATTTCTCCCGTTTTCCCAACATTTCCCTTCACTGCTCTGCTCCTATTGATTGTAGCGTGATAAAAAGTATACTATAACCAGCTCAGGAGTATGAAAAATAATTGTACCAAGTTTCGTTAAAATCCGTCGAGTAGTTTTTGTTTCTATAACGGTTATACAGACAGACAGACAGACAAAAATTTTACTGATTGCATTTTTGGCATCAGTATCGATCCCTAATCACAACCTGTTAGTTATTTTGGAAATATATTTCATGTACAGAATTGACCTCTACAGATTTATTATAAGTATAGATAAAATAAAAATAAATAAATAGGATCACGACCGTAATCCCTAATTACAGTAGACATCCTATAAGATCTCCAGACGCTTAGATCCTTTGAAGATATCTAGTGGGGGTAATCAGAGGCACGTCTAAACTTTATATTTGGCACATGCTCATATTTTGCAGTAGTTAGCATTTCATACGTGACTGGTAGCAAGCCCATCGCCGCTTATAAGAATACTAACTGGCTTCCTCATGATGTTTTCCTTCACCGTTTTGAGCATGTGTTTTAATGCGCATATAATATATATATTTTTTAAGTTTTCTTGTTACTTATTTATATAATGTGTAGACTCGTATTTAGCACCTTTCTTACAAACCTTAGTGGTTTTTTTATGTGCTATATTATTTCATTTACTCTTGTAAAACGTTTATATGATAAATAAATAAAAAAAACACGTTTAAAAATCAATCGAAAAATCAATCGATCACATAGGACTTATTTTTCAGAGCACTTCTGCCTAAATGATTAATTAAAATTAACACGCAACTCAACAATTTCAAATTAGCAGTTGATAAAGATCCAATTTATCTTTGATGAGGTAAAGAATCATCTCAATCAAAACAATTATAAAAGTAATGAATATTTCTATAAAAAAACCTAGGTAAACCTCTACCTAATAGGTATCCCAAGGAGATTTCTAATGAATTTAACCGCTATTGTGTTTTTTTTCATACCTAACAAGGTGAAATTATTTGCTTATTATTTTGCTATTATTGGTATAGATACCTACAGTTTAATAAACGCAAATAGAGCTTTTTTGTCGGAATTCATACCTACTAGAGACTTTGTTGACAATCGAAGTGGTTTTCAAAAAGAATTTTATTTATCTATCAATCTATAGATATCTTTTTCCTATATACATATAAAACTAGCCGACCAGTGACAGACGTTGTCCTGTCAAATTTCAATAATCGAATAGAAAAGACTGAATGTTTTAAGTCTGTGATGTCAGATTTGTTGCACACCAGCGCCATCTATACAGAAATCATCCCTTTTGCGTTTTTTATTGTTTTGGGGATGTTTTCATTTTTTAAAGTACCTAGTCTATTATTTATTCGGGCATTACATCACAGCACATTTTAACTTAATCCGTTTTGTAGTTTAGGCCTGATTGAAGAACAAACATACATACAAACTCACAAACTTTCGCATTTATAATATTATTAGGATAGGATATTAAGATTAATTGCAGTTTGTTTAACACGCAAAAACTCAAAAATTTGACTCTACATATTTGTTTTTTCTTTGTTGTTTTGGTAGCCTCTATACTTGTGGTAGTCTAAAAATAAAACAATAGGAAGGGAAATTGTAAAATTTGGAAAAATAATAGTAGTTGTAAAGTTTTTTTTTTACGGAATTATTGAAATTTGGACAACACAATGTCGGATCAGCTAGTAATTTGAATAAAGTTAAGTAAGACTGATAGATTTCTAGAAACTAACTATGTGTGAACTTTCAATAAGTAGGATGGAGGGGTGATCATTTAAAACAAACAAGACAGTAATATTCACATACCTTTCCTTTCTACAAGACCTAAGAACAGAAAGAGTAGCATATGTAGTACCACTACCGTAGGTAATTATTATGCAAATACAAAGTTCACTACTCAATGTCATAATAATGTAGATACATATTTATTTCTATGAGAATAGTAAGTAACAGAGATTTCAAAACAAAAACAAAGCTTCTCATCATAAAACAGTCTAGCTCACACAAAATAAAAATGTTGGGAAGGGGGCTACCACAAAAACAATGAACTTTCACATGAGATGAGCCAAGTTGATTTAGTGCAGTTTATTGCGAAATCAGAGCGAAAAAGTTGGTCTGCGGTGCTACATAATTGGATTTAGGAAACAATCCGTTTCGCCTGCGATACATTCACAACACGCACGGGTAGCACACCTGGCTTACTATTTCCTGGTTAGCGTCGAAAAAGGAGAATGGTTGAATCAATCTTGAGGAAAAACTAAAGCGAACAAGGTGATATTATATTTTTGTGCAATCACAGCGTTTGTGATCCTGATGATGTAATTGGGAATGATTTGAAGCGAAGTATAATTTATTAGGTCTACAAACGATTGTAAAAAAATTATACTTTACAGGTTTTTTGCTTAGTCTAAAATTAATATAACTTTTAGGTAGTAACTGCACAACAATTATAGAAAAAAACAGGCGGAAGCTAGTATTTTATAAAATTATACTACTTAAAATGTTTACCTACATAAGTACTAAGTAAGTATTTTTTCGGCAAGTTTACAGACTAGAACTGGCAAAACTTTATATTTTTTATTGTTAGTAACTATTTTTAACTCTGTTGATTCTAGGAATAGGAATGTGTAGATTGTGTTGTGTAGTTATGACAGGTACGAGTATAAACAACAATTTCTAAACAGGATTTTAATTTTCATAAAAAATAATAGTAATCTTCAAGTACGGGTAGACATACTCTTTAGAACTCCAGGCGCTAAGATCCCTATGAATGCCTAAAGGGGGTATATAAAGGCACGTTCAAATATTATACAGAGCATATTCCTAATGCCTACATTTTGCAGATTTTTTTTATGTGGTAAATAGTTTCTCAAGTTTTTAGCACCCATTACATTATGGTAAAGGTTAGTATATAATATAATATTTATAATAGTGTACCTTTATAGGTACACGCGGAAAAACTAACCTATTCTTGATAGTTATTACAATATCACAAAGCCAAACTATAACAAACGTTTATCAAAACACTCGCACGCGTCGTAACTTTTTAACCACGAGAAAAAACAATAGAGCAATCTCTCACAAGTATCGTTTTCACGAGATCAGCAAGCCCCCTGTGATAATTGAATCGAGGGGTCCTGCCGACCCCGGACCCTAGGCGGCATTAGTGATACATTTAATACATGTGCTAGTTTTATTGTCTTGTTGGAGCAAATCATGACGGACATGGTTACAGGTCAACTGCAATACAGACTGACATTACATTTTGTTGGATACTTTAGATCTTATGAGAGTTGGATGCTTATGTGGATTAAAAATACTGTTGCTAAGCGGAGACGGCTTACAACCTGACACTTATGTAATGCAAAATGTGACTACCCTTAAGACATGTTCAAGGATCTAAACTTAAAGGTCTCATGCCACAAATGAATCATCTATTTAAAAAATCGGGAGTGTTTTTACCTTTTGCTGTAAAGGGGTGCACGGAAATAAATTTCCGAAATTCAGCCCCAGCAGCGAGAGTTTAACTCTTGTATTCAGGAACGACACTATGAGAACACGCACCCACAGTGGACGAAATCTGAATACGGGAGTAAGTGTTATTGAAAAAACCTTCACGAGAAAGAAGATACGAGGGTTTTCACCAGTTAAACTATAAAAAGCGGTGAATAGTCAACACGATTAATATTTCTAAAATAATTCGCAGACACTTTAAGTGCAGCAGGTAATTGAAATGCGTCATTTAAGATATTCAGAAACAATGGATCGTGGTGTCCTTGTAAAACAAGTTACGCATCGAAGCCGGGAAACGAATCGGCACGTAAACAATCTAAATGTAGGTTCTACAGTGTTATTGTTTTTATTACATTAACAGACTTTTGTAAGTTTTAGAGTACCTACGAGTAGAACTAGGCGAGTTACAAGTGCAATTTTGCATAATTTTATAATCACACTTAGGTACCTACTTAATAATAACAATGCGAAATGCAAAAGTTTTTGTGATAATTTTTTTTGATAAAACTCCTTATTATGCAAAGTTTCATGAAAATCATCTGTCAATTCATCTAATGTGAAAATTAATTGGAAACAACGCAATAACATACGGACTTTGTAATGTTTTTGTGCCTTGAAGATAATATTAAAATAATTACAAAATGATTGCTGCCGTTTTGTAGGTAACATCGAAAAATCTCTTTGTTTTCACGAACTGTAGAATTGCAGGCAAATAATCAAGTTCACAAATGATTTTTTGCTAAAAAAATGTAACTAGGTAACTGTCACAAATAAAATTGTCGTTTGTTTATGTTTTTATGAATGAACATTTTGCACATCTGCATTTGTTTGTATGATTTCATCAATAATAAAAAACAAAACAGAACTGCCATCTCTCAGCGGGCCTTCACAGTTTGTTTCTCCTCGGGAGGGTCATTACTAAACTCCATTACACTTTTTGTGCCAAGTGTTTTGGTGGTAGAACAAGGGTGAAAACGACCCCTTACCTAAAACGATGTGCTCACAGCCTCCGATAAAAAATAAAATATATTATCTGTGAAAAAGAATTATAGTATTTTTATGCAATTCGTTTTTACAGAACGAAGTTTATCTACCTAATATTTTTTTTCTTTTGACTGAAAATAACTAAAGTGATTTCTAGGTATTCTTAGTCGTTGTGAGGAAGAAAAAAAACAAGAAACTGGGATAAGAATCTAAGGTTTGTTTCGAATCTAAGAACGACAGCATATTAGAGGGCATAACCGTAATCACAAAGTATGAAAATCGGTCAAAAATAAAGGATAACATGATGAGCTTGCAACCTGTTACGTGTGGAATGCTAACTACTGCAAAATGAGGGCATGCGATAAATGTAATATTTGGACGTGCCTCTGACTAACCCCTTTAGACATCTGGGAAACCCTTTAGAGATCTGATGAGGTTTAGGTAAATGCGTTGATGGACACTAGCCTTAATGTAGCAGTTTACCCAAAGTAGACTTGAAAGGCCAGACACAATAAATACCTACAGGTAATTTTGCCCCTTTACCTAAATGTTTAAGTGGTAACTACATCTTGCGAGTACTTTCAAGGCTACATAGTAAACGGATATCAAGTTCAAGTTTCTGTTCAGTCAAGTTTAAGGCGAGTTATATTTTGATTAATGCAGAATCGCTTTTAGGGTTTCGATTCTACAAGAAACCCTTATAGTTTCGCCATGACCGTCCGTCCGTCCGTCCGCACGGACGTCCGCAGCTTAGCTCAGAGATCTAAATAAATTATAGATAGAAACACGATTGGTGAAACTTTTGTACATAGATTTATTTTCTAAGTTAGCTCGTCAAAAACACTAGTTTCGTTTCAAAACTATGAATAGCTAGACATTTCATTTTTATATAATTCGTTAGATAATCATAAGTGGTGATAGACAGTTTCTTTTTAAGTTTGATTGTTTTTCTTTCTTTTTTTTTCTACTTTTTCCGTTTTATCCGGGTAGACCTTAGCCCATACAAAAAAACAAAAATATCAAGCGTGACCCTAAGGCAAACTTGCTGCTGTATAATAAATATAAAAAAAAAATAGGATCACGGCTGTAATCCCCAATTACGGTAGACATCCTCTCAGATCTCTAGACGCTTAGATCCTTTGAAGATGTCTAGTGGGGGTAGTCAGAGGCACGTCCAAATATTATATTTGGCACATGCCCACATTTTGCAGTAGTTAGCATTCCATACGTGACAGGTTGTCCATTTTATTGCAACGCTGATATAATTATAAACTTCGTTACCAAGTTAATTGAACTTTACGAAAGTGAGTTAATGAAGCCAAGTGAAATCCGAATTGAGGATCAACGACCCGACAACGATCTCCACATTCGCGATAAAGTCGGTGAGAAGAATTAAATAAGACAATTGACAAAACCTGATTATCAAGTGAAAAATGCATATATAACTTTTACCGAATTATTTTTAATAATTCTTACTCGTATCTGACTGAATGGCTAATGGTGAAAATATTTACCTCATGTACCTAAGTGAGTAGTCTAGTACTTAATCATTTCATAATTCAAATTCAAAAATCATTTATTTCAATAAAATCACAAGGATCACTTTGAAACGTCTTAGGAACTAGGTGAAGCTACGCCGATTCCACGCGACCAAGCCTAGAAGAATCAAGCAACAAACACGGCTTGGGGTCTACCTTTTATTTAATGATCCTTTCCTTAATGCTATGTAGAGCTCCAGTGTATGCCAATCGAACAAGGTGAAGGCTCAAACAAGAATAATAATTAAAAAGCAGCACACGCTACACTAAATACTACATAAATTATTTAAGTACCTAACTTATACATTACAGCATTACGAGAAGTAAGTTGCAGTAGCATTCCATACGTGATTGCAAGCCCATCGCCGCTTATAAGAATACTATCTGGTTTCCTCTCGATGTTTTTCTTTGCCGATATACGAGTACACGTAGGCATGTTCCTACCTATATATAGGTACTACTGAGATTCCAAACCACAGCCTTCATGGAATAAAAGCCTAAGTGCCTTTTACTGGGCCAATATTACAACATGTTGTGTCGTTACTACGGGAAGATCAACAAAATGCGTTGTGAAGTGACGCGACAAAAAAATGCATACAAAAACAAGTGAATTTCGCGAGCTATTAGACTAAGTGATCGCATAACATTTACATGCCCTAATACTTTTGAATGCAGAATCGTCATCAATCTTGAAGGGGTGCGCGAGTGAAGCGGTAATGCGCACAACATATGGCGTCATCGTCGATAGTGCTTCTATGGCGTTCCGCTTCGGTAGAGCCGAATGGGCCACCAGGGCCAGTGATGACCAGCCTGACCTTAGATAGGCCGACATGGTCATGCCGCTCCCGATTAGATCACTTTACAAGTGGCACTAGACTTCAAAGCCCGTATGGCTCTTTGTATCAATGACAAATGTTACATTCATACGAGAGCTATTGAAAGAGTCCTTCGTCTAGTATTGTTGCGATTTGCAAATTACCCGTATACAGATGAGATTCTTTTATTATATTTTGGTTTCTGTTTTTAAGAATAAAACTTCTTACTATTGTTTGTTTTTACAGCAGTCCCAATGCAAAACTATAGGATACGTTTCCGACTACACTATGCAAAATTCTAATGAATATTAAATAATCAATTAATATTTAAATTACTTACCTATATTGAATTGTCAATGTTAAAATTTATTGCGATAATAAATTTTACGATACATGGACTTTGTAGCTTTGCTTGCACCTAGGTGTAGCGAACGTGTAGAGGAGGGTCTCGTACAATCGCGGGGAGTGCTAAGTGCCGTGAGGCCACATGTCGCTCTGTCGCGCTAATCTCCAGGATTTGCCATCCAATGTCCCTCGCCATCTCCCATCTCTGTCCCTCCACGTACTCCACAATACACGCATCTCATGTAGCGCATTGAATATTATTGCTCTATGGGGATTTTGAAAATATGGAGCCGTTTAGCGAAAGCCGTACATTGTATCCATCCAGTGGAATTATTCATACGCGGGCCGTTGCATTTATCACTTAATGGTATTAGCTATTAGACCGTTTAATCGCTCGATTTGCGACTTTATAGTCGGAGCTTAACTTTGAAAGTGTTATTGCGAAAGCAAAGTGATAATAACAATTCCGATAACTCAATTATGCATTCCAATACTTTACTTATCTACTGAAATATCTGGAATATCGCATAAATATCTAACAAAAAAACAACATCTAGTGTTACTGGTTAAATGCTATTTGCACACAAAGGCGATAAATGAGACCGACTGGAATCGGTAGGTTGAAAATTCTTCGAAAAGTCTTTTGCACAAGATAATAACCCCATAGAAAGTTATGGTGTAGGTAGGTACATAAGTAGGTTCAAATTCTAAGGCCATTCATAAAGTTAATTAGTTACGTCATGTCGTAAGGGAGCGCTCAACGCGCCAAAAAGACGCCATGCGACGCGACACTACGTGGCACTGTATGAAAATATCGCTGCTACACTGCCTATTATTGCGTGCTGATCAGATTACGATGAGACGCGACGTATCTTACGATTAGTTGTAATAGTAATAGTAGTTGTCTTGCATCGCGACTTGTCGCTTTCCGTCGCTCACCCAGGACAATGGGTAAGTCAACGTCTGTGAGCATAATAATGATCGCTTGGTGCTGTCAGCGCGCCAGACGGCACACACTGCACATGGCGACTTATGCGCGAAAACCAACATAACTATATCAATCGTGAAAATATACACCAACTCTATGACAAGCCTTATAAGAACTATATTCTTTTGCAGTATTTGAAAAAGTTAAACGAGGGTGTTTTGGTTGATTTGAGTGCATTGTGGGGACCACGGCTTGTCAATGCTTCCCTCGCAACCCTAAAATCATACCATTCTATCTACCGGACGAGCCGACAGGTTAACTTTTGTGTGCCACAAAAGCCGTGCATTACAGTTCGATTGTTGGCACAAATGTCGAGTATTACAAAGCATTTTATGTTTACTGATGATTATTTCAAGTTTAATTCATTAACGTGTTCCTGTTGGGTGCTTATGCTTTGCTACCGGCTTGTTATATGTCTGTTTGATATAAAAATACAAAGAGAGTATATCAAGTTTATTAATTTCTAAATATTTTTTTGAAGTAGTGTACATTTTTACGTTCTTAATTAAAGTTCTAGCTGTTTCCAGTCTTTCCAGTGCTACTATCAAATGAGCTGTGAGGTCAGTCAAATTATAAAAAAGTTACGTCTTTCTAGTATTTCGGATTAAAAGCGCTAAGTTCCGATTACCGTCCACAAACGCAACCTGTTTTAGCTCCTGATATTATTTTGACAAGACTAGAGAGTATGAGAAGTCATTCAATTAGCCCCCACACATTTAACTTTACATGCCATAAAAAATACAATCTTCCAACAATGCGAGCTGAAAGCTTTGATTTTCCGTTTTACCGTCTGGATCTGGGGACACGTATTGACTTTCTTCATATCAACAAAGGCTGAAATGAAAATATTTCGCTGGCGAAGGTAAGTCAATAGAGGTTTGAGGCATTGCCCTCGTAGAGGGGAGAGGGAGGGCGCCTGGGGACGGGTACTCTTCTTGATTACAGCGCTCCCTCGAAACCTCCCTACACTCCCCGCTTTACCCGCCTCGCTGCAATACACACAAGCCTACGAACCAACGATGACAGTCGCGTATAACTTTCATTTTCCAAATAAAAACTCTGGAGCGATGAGGGATTCATATTTTTTTCATGTATCAAGTTACTCGTAGTTTCTTCAGAAACGAGTTGATGAATTTTTATATATTAATGTACATACAATCAGACGTCGAGCCGTGTTGATTGAGTCGAAGGTACCTCGACTTTCAATTCTAATTCTGGCCGTGCAACAATGGATGTTTCTGTTCGCATTAACACTTGTTCAAAACGCTGAAGGAAATCAGTTAGTATTCTTATAAGCGGCGATAGATTTGCAATGACTACCAAATGTAACGTTTGGCGTGTCACTGACTACCCTCTTCAGACATCTTGATCGATCAGGGGGCTTACCTATACGAACCTGAAAAGCGTTGTTACTTTCGCACTGCGAGTAGTACCTAATGTTTTATAATTACTTTAAGAGTTTGTTGTAAGGCCCCTGAGTATGTATGTGTATATAGTAAGTAAGCAGTCGTGATTCGATTTAATTATTTTTTTCATATCGAATACGCCACGCTGTATGTTTCAGTAGGCACTGTACTTAAACAAATCAGACGAACATCTAAAGATTCCGTACCGCCTCAAGGTAGGGGCTCAGGTGGCCGCGCCGAGATTGCCCTCATCAAACATGCACGAGACTCGCCCTGTCGGTCGTAAAAATGCATATTTCAGACGCAGGGCTTTTAATACCGAGCTGTAATGAGCAGCCGGGGCCGAAGGTCTTCTAATTTTGCTCCCATTTAAGAGAATCGCCCGTTTATTAATTGGTTTGCAGAGTTTACAACTTGGAAATGCTCGAGGTATCTTTAATTAAATAAACGCTTCCGCAAAGTAAACTATACTGTAGGTATTGTCGCAGTAGGTACCTAAGTATTATATTTATTAGCTTAGCTACCTTCAAATATAAACCTTTATTCTGTTTAGTTAGGTACTTTCGAAGTATAATGACTTGCTCGTATTTAAATTATAACGAGAAAAAAAAGAAACAAGATAAATTAATGGGGGGATATAACAGGGGTAGACAGAGGCTCGTCCAAACATAATATTTGGCACATCATATATGTAGTTGTTAGCATTCCATATGTGACAGGTTGCAAGCTTATCGCCGCTTTAAAGAAAACTAACTGGTTTCCGTCACCGTTTTGAGCACCTTAATGCGCATTATAATTTTTCGAATAGAAAAATCCATTGATGGATGTCCAGAATTCGAACACACGAAAGTCACACTTCCCACTAGCCGAACACGGCTTATAGAGAGATGATAAGGTAGTAAATAAAACCGGCCAAGTGCGAGTCGGACTCGCGCACGAAGGGTTCCGTACCATTATCTATAAAAACCGCAAAAAAAAAACATGTTTGTTGTATGGGAGCCCTTAAATATTTATTTGATTGTTTTTAGTATTTGTTGTTAGAGCAGCAACAGAAATACATAATCTGTGAAAAATTCAACTGTCTATCTATCACGGTTCATGAGATACAGCCCTGAGACAGATAGACGGACAGACAGACGGACAGCGAAGTCTTAGTAATAGGGTCCCGTTTTTACCCTTTGGGTACGGAACCCTAAAAATAGGTCAACACGCGAAATAAATCAATAAACCAATTGCAAAGTTTTCTAACTAATCAAGCCTAGTCGAAGTACGAGCCGAAACCATAGACGTAAGTCTTTATAACTTCGCGATTAATAAACGAAGGTAGGTATATAGACATAGATATCTATCAAAGTTTCCGTCGTCGTCTCGAGAATATTTTGATAAGAATTATTTGTTTTGTAAACAAGCCGTACTTTCGCAAAGCACGCCGACACTACTTCGCAAAACATGCTCGTAAATAACTTTCAAACTTTGATTAAACATCCAAACTTTGCCCCCAAACATTCACGATAAATACAAGTCAAAAAACCAGCTACCTCATAATTACCTCGCAACCCATATCATAAAAATGTAGGTAAAGATAAAATATTTTTATATCATTATGAGATGGAGACGACTCGAAGCCGGAGCGAATCGATATTTTAGAATAGCTATTATTATAACATTAGCTAAAAAAAATTTAAACGGAAAATAATATAAATAAAAAATTATTTGCAAGGTTTAGATTTAAAAAAATATAAAAAGATACGATATCTAGGTCTATAAGACCTTATTAGTATTTGACAATGGCTTCGCTCGCGTGGTACCTATGTAAAAAAATGCCTATACGCTTTCCAGGGCAGTAGCTATGTATATTCCAAGTTTAATTTAAATCTTGTGTGATTGAGCTACAAACTTTAGTATTTATGATATTAGTAGGTTCCTGTGTCGTTCTGGTCCCGTTGCTATGTGAACGAAATATACTCCCCTAGTTTCTCCCCATAAGCTGCACCCATATTGTTTTGATATTAATTTATTAGGGAAAAATACTTATTTAGATAGAAATCATTCGTTGTAGTAATTGACTTTGCTTATCTCGTAGCCGTAGCCGGTATGATAATAATATAGACAGGAAATACAAGTTTACTACAAATACGTTTCTTTCAATTGTGCACCACTCACTCATCACACGGATCACTTGTTTACATTCAAATCATTGCGAGTTCATATAGATACGAATTAATTCGACACCCAAAAATTCGAAATATGAATTTCTTATTTTTCCTTTTTGCACTGGCTAGAAAGAAATTGTGGTTGCAAGCCCAAGTAATACGGTGGGTATACCTATTCTTTTAAGAGTATTTTTTACGTGGTTTTTCAATAGCAAAGTTGTTAAAGTAGGTATTTACAATGAGATGAGTTCAGCCACCAAAACCATCTCACCCTACGTGTCTACCCGAGCAGTCGGACATTTTTTTGATTGATTAAAACGTTAACAAAGGGATAAAACTGATCAGCGGAGCTTTAACTTGAAGCCTTTTATGTTCGTGTAATCAAAGAAACCCTACGCAAAATCATGGAAGAAACTGATTGTGACTTCTGCTTGTTTTGAATGAGATTTTTCATTAGGAATGTATTATGAAATAAAGAATGGCAGATGTCATTATTTTCTAGCTTTATTATGCTTCTATTATCGTAAAGTTAGGTATATTTTTAGGGAGAGGCTGTTGTTGCCTTGTCTTTTTTAAGACGAAAATCAAAAACCTGTACAATCGGCATTGGTCACAGAAAATGCTCATAGACTTCGCGGACATATCCGCTGTTTGAAAAATATATTTTAAGAAAAGCAACAAAAATATGTAGACATTTGTTGGAACTACGAACGTGGCTAAAATGACGTGCAACCAAATAATAATAATAATCTGTCTCTCTTAGTTAAATCAGAATGTTGGTGCATTATCGGTTTTGTGAGGTTTCTACCTATAATGATTTGATGGTTTATTTCTAAAATGACTAGGGAGTTACTATGTAGGTACTTAGTCTAAGTTGATAGCAAATTGTAACGAACAGGGGATAGCAGCCGTAGCGAGACAAGGTAAGTCTAGAGGGGTCAGGAGTCAGGCCGACAGATGTCGTCCCCCGCAGTGCGGATGATGAGACCCGGTAGCAAAGGATCATAAATTCATTGTAACGAATTATACCCTTCGTGGAATTGTATTGTTTTAATGGCAAGTAATAAATGTAGGCTATGAACGTTGATGCAATAATATCTATCCATGAACGTTGGTACTACGCAGAGCGTAGAAAAAATATAAACAAGTATATGAATATGAATACAAAATAAGTTAGAAATATTTGAAAAGACAAGCTTTCAGTATCAGGATTCCGTTCCACACACAAAGCAATTTAGATAGTTTTACAATTAGAAAATCTTACTTTTTTAGCTTACCTAGAGAACTTCCTTAGCCGAATTAAATTGAAATTCAAGCTTTTACAGAATGCTATAAAAATATATGCGCGTTTGAACTGCGCTAAATATTAAATTCTTGTCTCCGTTGTCAAGACGCTAATAATATAGGGTTTGGCTACATGTCATGTGCTACGACATCGCTACGACGCAGATGCGTTGATCTAGTCACGCGTAGACAAATGCATAGATTAAACGAACGATACACCTACACTACTACGAGTATTTAAAAGAGATAAAATTTGCATTTTTGTTTGTACCGGTTAAACTAAAATACTACTGGACCGATTTTAAAAATTCTTTGATTTGTCCAAAGCTACATTATCAACGAGTAACATAGGATATATTATTTACAAAAAAAATGCGTTCCTTACGAAAATTGCGATAATGTAACCTAAGATATCAAAAGTTTGCTTATAATCCTCATTAGCACACCCGTGTGAAACCGAGGTGAACAGCTAGTAGACCGATAAAGGTTTTAGAAGAACATTATTATAAGTTCCAATAAATAACTACAGCTTTTTAACAAATTAATTTGCGATTAAAAAGCTAAAAGAGGTAACAAAACACCGCCACACGATTCCGTGGAAAACCGGAAGTGGTCGATTCGGTGAGCACGTGTCGCCACGTGTCTACATCCGGTCTTAATGCGATAATATAATAGGAGACATCTCCACATTCTTCCCGTGTTTATGCAATGCGCTTTTTTAATATTTGTCCAGTCATTTTCTCACAGTAATTATAATTGACGCACAATTTCATGACGCAGGTAACAAATAAAAATGTACTTTTCTGATAAGTACTCACTTTGAAGTAATTAAACTTGTTTAATTCTGATGCTATTTAGCAGGACTGACAAAGGCGATGATAAAAATAGGAGTTGGTTTCTACTCGTAGAAAAGCGGTATCTCATAACACAAACATAATACTTACATAAAAGGAGACTGCCAACCTTTATGTTTAATTTTGTAAGTTACTGATATAACAGACCACTTCGTTTCTAGGGTTCCGTACCCAAAGGGTAAAAACGGGACCTATTACTAAGACTTCGCTGTCCGTCTGTCTGTCACAGGGCTGTATGTCATGAACCATGATAGCTAGACAGTTGAAATTTTCACAGATTATGTTTTTCTGTTGCTGCTCTAACAACAAATACTAAAAACAGAATAAAATAAATATTGAAGGAAGGAATCCCATACAACAAACATGATTTTTTTGCCGTATTTATAGATAATGGAACGGAACCCTTCGTGTGCGAGTCTGACTCGCACTTGACCGGTTTTTTTTATTTTTATTTATAACCATTTAACTTGGTATCGCTTTAGAATTAAGTAACAAATGTTGTGTTATGTTATGAACTCAAAGAAAGGTTTTTTTTTTCTTTTATTTTATTAATATTTTAATAAATATTATGCTATTCCGGAAGACAATTCCAAAAACACTAAAATCTTAAAAACTGTACCAGCCGTTCTTGAGTTAATTGTTGTACTAACACGACTTTGTTATATATGTATATATAGGTTTTATACGAAATAATCCTAGAATTGGGCATTAACTTGTTCGGATAGTATTAGCGAATCAAGATCTCGGATAAGCTGTTTATATAGGTACTTTAGCAGATACCTACGGCATTTATTTCTATTTCTATTCATGATCAAAACTTTTTTGAATTATAAAAGTTGAATTAAGTATAATATATAATTATATCTATATAAAACTATGGGACTTTAGTATAACTTTATATACATAAGCATAACTTTTTTCATAATGAAAAAATGTTTCGATTTCTGGTTTTGTCTTTCACGTTCGGTTCGTAACAAGGTTGCTGAATAGTCGTCAGTAGGTACTTCCCCGAACGACCAAAAGCTACTACAATTTTTTTTTATTCGCATTGTAACTATAATTTCTTTCTTTCCAATTCAGATGAACTTATCACAAATTAAAAGTACTTTTCCTTTGTATTTTTATTTATCAAACTATCGTGATTAGTAGACATACCTAACTATAGATTTTGACACGGGTATTTATCACGTAATTACCTTTGATTTATTTTCCCGGCGACGTTTCGGCTATGTTCGGCCATGATCGCAGGCAGACTCTTTGTATTTTTATTATCCTGCCACATCCTGTATTTTTAATCTGGATTATAATGGCAATATGATTGCTCGCGGCACATACTACTCGTACCAGTACATCGCCGACGGCAACCAAACTCCCTAAACGCGTAATCATAGGCTTTCAAATAATACGGGGGCTAAAGTATGTAATTATGGTTATTTGAACCAAATTAAATGTGGATTTATTCCTCGTATAATTTCAACCGGTACCTAAGTAATAATATTTTTAACCGGTAAGTAGTTTTCGTCAGAAACCAATTTTTTTTAATATTTATGTACGGGTTGGGCATTTAGAGAGAATGAATGAAGAAAGATTGACAAAACAGGTATATAAGGCGAGTGTGAATGGGAACATTGGAAGAGGAAGACCTCGGCGTATTTTCCTGGACCAAATTGATGATGTTTTAAAAAAAGCCCAGGTCAAGAGTACTCTAAACCGACAAGCATGCATGAGGAATGTGATGAGAGTGAATGAAGCTAAAGAAGTATGTCAGGATCGTAGCAAGTGGAAAGCCGTGATATCTGCCTACCCCTCTGGGAAACAGGCGTGATTTTATGTATGTATGTATTTAGGTACGAGTACTTAGATCAATAAATAATATTTTGCATTAGGCTAATATGCGATTGACATTTTGTTAGGTATACAAATTGTATTGTTCTCTAAACTCATAATGATATAACATTATAATCATGAGTGATGACACATTTTCTTGAGTTATCTTTTCATCTCAACGATAAAATTCTTATCGGTCCAATAACTTCTAATGTCATAGTAAACAAATGACCGGACATTATTAGGTCAACAACTTAGTAGGACACGTAAATATAGAAGTAATTTACGTGAGTGCGATGCCATCTATGTAGGGGCTTGTGTGGTGTAAAAATCAAAAAGCTTGGAGTGCTCGCACTCAACTTGATTATAGGAAGCCCCATAAGCCATAGAAAGTACGGCCAGCCTGTCGCGTGTCATACGACGTCCTTCAAAACCCTGCCACGTGCCGTCTCAGATGATAATTGTAGCTTGCGATATGAACTATAATACGAACATTGTCATTACAAAAGCTTCTGTTAACGCCTATGTACTTATACAAATCGTATAGGCAAACATTGTTATAATTTCCTTTGTATTACAATCACTTCCCTAGCTGTTGAGCTCTTTAGTTTCTGGTGTACAAAAAACCATTATCTATCTATCTGTCTTTCTTAATGCTAGATTTACACTCTCGCCTCGTATCTCGCCCCGTGCTTCGTCTCGTGTCTCGGCTCGCACCTCGCGTGATCGATAGTAAAGGAGAGAGGCGCGAGGCGAGCCACGAGATTCTATTCACACTCTCGTCTCGTGGTTCGCCTCGCACCTCGTCTCGCGACTCGTACGCGAGTGTAAATCTAGTATAAGAGTTATATTGGTTTGAGAGACGAGACACTTCTTTCTTACGTATAATATGTCTGGCATCACGTAGGTTGTTCTGGTCAAATTATTGTAGATGCCTGGTGTTTTTTTTAACTTAAACGTGTTTTCTATGACGCAAGGGAAAATAGAAGTTGGTTCGGTAGATAGTAGGTACCTAAATGGTATAGGTACCACCAACATCTACCAAGTACAAATCACAAAGTATCTACCTATTGTTTTATAGATGATAGAGGGAAATGGAAGAAGAAGAAGACTTCACTTAACTAAGTAAGATAAGGGCGGGAAAATGCTGAAGAACCTAATTTTTGAATGAAAAACTTAGCTAATATCAGAATTAAAATGTAAATAAATAGCAAGAAGAATTAAACATTCTTGTAATGACAACATAACGTCTGTACGATAATTATTTGTATAGGTAGGTAAAATTTGAGGAATAAATTAGTGATGTTTTGTTCGAATCTCACCTTCCAAAGCCTTATTTCTCGCCAGCAAAGCGAGCAGCACATCGGGAGGCGGCGGGTCCAGCGAATGGTGCATGACTTCCAAGGTCGCATCCATAGGAACCTCGCGCCGCTCGCAATCAGCGACCACGTCTGCGTACGTCTCCATCGATTCAACACTTCTTTACACACAGTAAACATTCAAAGTGTTAGCTTCAGCTAGCGCAAACTGTAAACACTGTCATCCGAACACCTGAGCATGGGTCCTGTAGCCGCGGGTGCTGCGGGCGCGGGCGTCGCGGCGCGCCTGAAGCCGGGCCCACGTGGCGGCCCGCCCACGCCCGCCCCTCACCGCACTCGACGCGCGCCGCCCTCTGCCTCCCATTGAGAAGTCATTTTTTACCCCCTGTATCTGATAAACCCCGGGGCTGCGGGGAAACGCGGGGCTCCCCCGCCCCGAACTAATTTGCCAGAGTCGTACGACACACCCCTGGTACTTACATCCATCTACAATATTACTCTAGCACGTTATCCCGTTCGCGAGGGCACTTCGTTTCTAGTCATCCAGTATAGCTGCGAAGAAAGGGAATTTTGAAATTATAACGCATTTATTTTCTATGCTGTTATTTTTCGATTTCTCCAAAATAAACGGCGGTAGGCATAGATAGGAAAGAAAGAGCCTTTTTACTTGAAAACCACTACCAACCTCTTAAGTCACTTTGATAATGACATCGATGACATACCAATGCTGTCATAACTGTATATTTTTCTCTGATGCTGTTTTTCTTAGTTTGTTTTATTTTAATTATTTAATAATTAACTAGTAACAACGTACACACAGCAAAATGCCTGAATGCGACCGCTACAATCCCGACAATGTCTTCAAAAGATTCAAAGTAGTTGAATTCCCAGTATCCTTCGTTGGTTTATCGACTATACAGTACCTCGATGTGGAGATTGACCTTAGCAAGTCTGCATACTTGAAGACTATGTGCGAAGGAAATTTGTTGGTAATATTATATTTTTTATTATTTTTATATATCCCAGAAAAAAATATACAAGATGAGCTAGAAGCATATTGATTTCAGAAATTTGAAGAAGCACGTGAAATTTCTGCATCCCATCGGTCTTTTGTCATGTCTCAAGTCGACGACCATACCATCCAAATCACGTTTCATCCTAAAAATGAATGTATCTGTAACGCAAAACGCAAGAAGGAGCTCGACAACAGATTCGTATTTGACCTCCGACTGATACAAGTGGATGGGACCCGATGTTGTAACAACGAATTCCATTCAGAAATCGGCCGCTATTATATCAGTGGACAATATGAGTACTGTAAGCTATCGCATTTTCCAAAAGTTATAAACTATAGAGATGTTATTATAAACACTACTGTTACAAGGCATGTGAGAATAAGAAACGAATCTAGTTTGATAGCTGCAAAATTCGAATACGTAAGAGTGACTGGGTATGAGATCCTACCACAGAAATTTATGATCGCACCAAATGCAACCAAACGCATATCTGTAACAATCAATCCAACATGTTTAAAAGTTGGAGACACAATTTGTTTTAGAGTACGTAACCCACATGACATGTATGACGATATAGTTTTCAAAGAAGAAAATGCTGATGAAAACTTTATTACCTACAAAATAACAAGTAAAGTGAACGTTATTTACAATAAGAAACCAAAAGAAATCATAGTAGAATCCTTACATAAACTTAATGAACAAGACATTAAGTACACTTACATCAATGATGCAGAATTAAAACTAAATCAGCAAAGGAAAGATACGGCTTTTAAACATTTACAAATATGCAAATCCTCATATGCCAAGAAACCAATAATTGAGAGATTTACTACCGGCAGAGTGAAATGTCTTGATGACAATTTATCTATCAAAATACCAAAGCTACCCAAGGATTTCTGTAAGAAAATCCGACAGCGAGTTTCAACGTATGGTTTGTTTGATATATTATTTCTACCATTTGCAATTGACTTTGGAAGAATTGGCTTAAACACGTACGGTGAGCAAGATTTAACGATAAAAAATAACACAAAGTTTGATATTACCATCGTATTGTACAATGATGAATGTGTTCTATATACTGAAGAGAAGTTATCAACAGTTGTAATCAAGATGAAACCTATGGCTGAGACGAAGGTTACTGTTTTTTGTCTTGGTTTTGTGGAAGGAAATTACACAGGCACATTTGAATACTTGATAGATAATAAGTACAGTCGAAAACATCCATATTGTCTTCAAGTGGGTAATCCAACATTAATGATACAAGAAAAAATTCTAAAGTTTGGGATGATAACTACCGAATGTTTCATTACATCAGTACCAGTTAGGATTTATAACTACTTCAATATTCCCGTTGATTTCCAATGGGATGAGTTGACCTCGGATACGCCCTTCGAAATTATTCCCTTGTCGGGATCAATTCCCCGGCATTCCTGTAAGATATGTGATGTCATTTACATCTGCAAACCCACAAAAACGAAAACACATGAAGTTGATTTTGTATCGCATAGCAAAACACTGAAAGTTGTTCCGATCGAGCTTAGTGTCATCACTAGAAAACTGTCCATTAAGTTTTTGCAACCTGCTGTTTTGTTCAAAGATATACCTCTTAACTTAGAAACAATAGAAAGAGTGAAGTTAGAAAATTCATCAAGAGAAATTGCAATTTTTCACGTCTTGGAACCATTAATTCCTGGACTACGAATTGAACCTATGAGTGGAACTATCCGTCCAAAAATGATTATAACGTTTGAAATAATAGTAAAGATTTCTTGCGTATTGGAATTTGCATTTGATATTTTCGTTAAAATAAACAACAAAGAAAATGTAACACTTCCTGTAAGTGGGAACGTAGTGGAACCTAAAATATTGATTCACCCAAAAAATATATTTATGGCGCGAATTCCTTGCTATATGGTGACATATGTCCCGGTGACATTTCAGAATCTTAGCACTTTGAAGACTTTGGTTCAGGTACTCGACACAGGGGATGAAAACATTTTCGATGTTTACATTGCTCAAGGAAATGAAAAACAGAGAATATTTGAATTTTCCGTGGAAGGTGGACAATCAAAAACTATTTTCATAAAAGTTTATGACATATTTCGAAGAGAATATGAAATGTACATACCATTCAAAATCAACGGAATGCTAGGACCACCTGATCAAAATTCTTGGTCCGTCGAACTACAACATTATATTGGGGAATTCGAACAGTAAGTGTAGTATTCCATAATTAACTTAAAATAATTATTTTTTTTTAAAAATATACATTTTACAAACATTTTTACAGGAATTACGAAAACAATGCAAAAGTAAAGATAAAATCTATAAACAAAGACATTAGTTACTGTCGTATAGCGGGTGTAATAACTGTACCATGGATCAGTTTTTCAGTCGATAAATTTGAAATTGAATACATTCCAAACGGAAGCAACAAAATCGACTTTACTATGACTAACGTATCAAAATACTATTTGCATATAACAATTTTAACCGCAAAGTTATCACCATTCTTTACATTGGACTTACGAACCGAAGAAAACCAGTCGATCATTAATGAGAGTAATATAAAATTTGAATTGGATCGAGGGAAAGAAGCCGAGCTCTCTCTGAAATTTCATCCCAAAGGACATGGGAGATTTGTGTCTACAGCTCTTTTATTTTTAGACAAGCATATGACAATTCCGTATTTCAATTTGACCTTCGTTGGGAAACGGCAAACACCAACAATGACTCCCAGTACTTATAGAATAATATTTCCTCCATGTTATGTTGGAACAAAGATTGTCCGTACAATAACGATTAAAATGGGAGTGGAATCCGATATGGATTCCTTTTCTTGTATGTCAAAAGAAGAGCCAAATTTGACGGTAAAATTTATCAGCCTTGAACTTTTACAAGAAAACGATGAGATCTGCACCTTGTTGACTGTTGAACTAATAGCTAGTTGCCAGACCACTTATGCTCGTAATTTAACTGTGAGCTTCAATCACGACAGCGGTTCGGGCTGTGATGTCGAAATTAATTTTCTCTTCACTTATTGTGCATTGACTTTACATACCAATTTTCTGGTCAAACCGGAAGACAATCCATACCCATATTTTCCATTAAGCTCACAAGAAGAACTTTATAAATATTTAGAAGTATGCACACATTTTTTGGAAAAATGGATGTTCCAACAAGGGTTTCGTAGGGATTTGTATCCTGTGATTCCTGACACGTTTCATGCCATATCGGTTGCATTATCTTCACAGTCAAGTGGCACGAAATCGAAAGGTATCAACGTATCATATTTGAATTTTGTAAGAAGAATTGCTGGACCTTTGATGAAACATATACGTAAAATAACGTAAGCTTAATTTGTACTGAACGTAGTATAGAGGGTATTGTTTTTAGGGTAAGTTTATTACACTAAAACATTTCATTTCCAGAGTACACGGAGTCGATGATTCGTTTAAAAGTGTAAAAGAAATTCACGACACTTACAGGGAGATCATAAACTTGATGCGGTCCCGTGGTGCAGATTTATGGGTTTTACAGGCCAAGTTTCTACTAAGCCATGAGCAGTTCGTTGTCTACTCTGAAAATGTTACCCCGAAATGTAACGCTGACATAATACTAACACGAGAACTGTTAGAAGACGTCAGTTTATTCGATAGGCTTACTAAACAAAGTTGGATTGATTTTATTTTACAAAGCTATAAGGTCTTTATAATGGACAGCTGCTTTTTTGATTGTGTTTGTGTAAGCTCTCAACACAGAGATATCGTCCAAGTTCTAATAGATTGGTACAATGAACAAATACTTATACAGCATAATAAGCTTCGAGGAAAAAATAAACCAGCCAAAGTAATGACGAATATCACCACGGATTTGTCTGACGGCATTGCTCTTGCTTCAACAATTCTGAGTTACTGTCCTTTTCTAGCAGACCAATTCACAATGTTTAGTGAAATAACCGAAGATACTAAAGAGGGTGGAATAGTCAACAACGCGTGCCTCATCATTGAATCTATGAACCAATTACGCCTTTACTTCCCGTTAAGTAGCAAAGACTTTTTACAACCTAACTTTTTGCAAATGTTGTTTTTATCAATCCATCTCTACGTTGCTTTGCCAATGTTCAAGCCAAAAGACATCATTAAGTTCAACCCACCTTTGCTGAGGAGCTCAACAAGGCAGGTAGCAATAAGTCCTGCTAGTCAAGAATCACTTATATTTAGTTACATGATTTTGAATCAAAGTAATAATTTTGTCGTTGAAAAAGCCCCATCAGGCGACAATGGAAAGAAAATGTTTCTGAGTGTCAAATACATAGCTAATTTTGTAAGTGAAGAAAGCTGTATACTTCTAGTTCATGGATACAATAAAACACGTATTTTCGACACGTACGTCGTGTTTTTACTGCAGGGACAAGTAGGCGTTTTAAATCCAGTAAGAAAATGTAAAGTGACTGGACCCCTCTATCGCCCTAATAGAGTTGATGTTTTAGTATCATCGCCCTTTGCAATTGCCGGGCAGTTTAGTGTGTATCTCACAGATGTCGAACCTTCGATACCAGTTGACTTCGAGGAAGTAACAAAGCCTAGATTTTACTTGAAGCGGCTGAATTTAACTGACAGAGAGATAAACTTGAGCGGTTTGCCCAAAGAAAGTGGCCAAGAAGTACAGGAGCATAAGCTTTACTTGCAAATGATATGTTTGAGCACTCAGATTGGGAACACTTGGATTTGGTTCAGAAGTGAGATAGGGGAGTTTTTTATTAGAGTGACGTCACAGCCTCGATGGGACCTGGCTATCGATACTCTGCAGGCCAGAGTTCAAACTTGGCCGATGGACCCTTGCAGCTGCGGTGAAGCTTGCGAGTGCTACCGAACTACGATCCTGATGATACCACATCGAAACGAGCTGATGATAAAATCACTACGATACGCGTTGCTTGAACATGCTTCGGAAACTATGATGGCGGTTTTTGACAGACTGATAGGTAACAAAATTTTACTAACTATATATTTTAGTATCTGAGCTCCTGGATGTCTACCGATACTGAAATAATGTCTTTCAATTTAATAATAAAAAAAAAAAAAATTACATTCGTGATCCTTATTTATTTTTTTATTTTCAGAGTCTACAACGGGGAAAATGATTTTAGGCATGCTGCTACTTGAAGGTGGGACAAACATGTCTGACGTGAGCCACATACTACGCAGCGGGACCACATTCCGTATCAGTTCCAGAGCGCTGATACCAAGATTAGATCGCGTCAGGCTTGCCCACCACACGAGTGCCATCCTGCCTCTTCCAGTCACCATACCCGCTCAAGATAAATCGGAAAAATACTCCGTTACATTTACATCCGACTGTGGTATGGATATTCGCACTTACAGAATACTGTTTATAGAAGCCGCCGATGGCCTGTCGAGTTAATACAAGCTCATCATTTGTTTGGTTGTCTGCATTAGTATACTGCGTGGCCAATTTACGTACGTACATCCTTGACACGAAATAAACGGTGTAGAGTCAATAACCTCTACATCTGTACGCAAAAAGAAGTCATTATCAATGTCATTCCTGCATTTTAGAAAGTATGATCATGTGAACAATTAATTCGAGGTAATAAGTAAATAATAGGGTTTGTTTTTGCTAAATTTACTTATATTTCAGATCAGGTCATGTATATTTTGTTAATAATTTGTTTTCGTGATATTTATAGGGTGACTTACAATAGTTTATAATTTGTATTCGTAATGTTTTAATTACTTTAAATTTAATTATATTTTGATTACCTTTTAATTCTGATTACATAATCTTACTTAACCTGAGCTTGGTTTTTCTTGAAACTCTATTGAATACGTATATCGATACCAAACTCAATTACTTATATTTTAGTAAGAAAAATATGAATTCGTCGGTCCGAGTTAGTGTCGCAAAATTGTATGCAGGTAAACCTGATAATCAGTCGGAGGGAAAACGGTACCATCATAATCATCACTAATCGATCCGGTGCAATTGGCATGGGATGATTAAGACGAGTAATATTTTTTTTTGATGAATGCTGATATTTTTTCTCAATAACCGCAAAACATACAGTTTTGTTTTTTATGACAAAGATAACTGGATTTAATCTAGATAAATTATAGACAGAAACACGATTGGTGAAACTTTTATCGATAGATTTATTTTCTAAAGTTGGCTCAATAACACTAGTTTCGTTTTTAATTAAAACTATGAATAGCTAAACAGTTCATTGTTTTATAACTCGTTAGATAATCATACTAGCTAAGTAAATTATTGACAGTTTATTTTTAAGTTTGATGGTTTTCAAGACAATGCGGTTTTATAACTTTTTCCGTTTTATCCGGATAGACTCAGTGATATAATATAATCATCCCAACAAAACAGGAGTAGGTAAATATAAATTGGTTCACATTTTGTCAGTTCCTATAACTTATAGCGGAAGGGCTAGTTTCATTTGAACAGGTAGTGAAGCGAGATCGGAAGCGCCAGAGACATCTCTGAATGTACCGACGACGCCCGCCTTGAGCGAACCACTGAGCCGTGGTCATTGCATAGTCATAGTATGGAGTCAAGGATTTTTCTCACGCCGTAATACATTTGGGACAGATTGGCTGATAATAAATCGATAGACAAAATAAACAGACGTTTCTCGTGCATTATAACCGATCTGCCCACGTTTTCTTATACATTCTACATACAAAAAACACGGCTGGTTTCAGAAGGGGTACGCAGATATCACGGCTTTTTACTTGCTACAATCCTGAGATAGGTACCTTTTTAGGGTTCCGTACCCAAAGTGTAAAATCGGAACCCTATTACTAAGACTTCGCTGTCCGTCTGTCTGTCTGTCCGTCCGTCCGTCCGTCTGTCTGTCACAGGGCTGTATCTCATGAACCGTGATAGCTAGACAGTTGAAATTTTCACAGATTATGTATTTCGGTTGCTGCTATAACAACACATACTAAAAACAGAATAAAATAAATATTTAAGGGGGGCTCGCATACAACAAACGTGTTTTTTTTGTCGTTTTTATAGATAATGGTACGGAACCCTTCGTGCGCGAGTCCGACACGCACTTTGCCGGTTTTTTTTTAATCATTCACTCTAGTCACGTAAAGATCATTTTTCGAAAAAAGAATTGCGGTTATTTTTTAATAGCCTTGTTGGCATTATGGGGTTAGAGACTTCGCGACTTCCGGTTCGAAGGTCATGAGTTCGAATCTCGGTCGTGCACCAATGGCTTATTCTACGCAAAAAATGTATGTGCGTGGCACAAAGTTTCGTGTGGAAACCATTATAGTTACATACTTCATACAGTATTATTATAGTTATTTGACATTTTCAAAGATCTGATTGATCTGATTTAAAGTTGTGAGCCTATTTAATTTGTTTTTTGCAACCTATAAATGAATTGACATTTTTATAATTTTAGTACTTACTATTTTGTAGTACGCCGGCGCCGTATCGAAGTCCTTAAACGTACGGTACGTTTAAGGACTTCGATACGGCGTTTTTAAGTGTTTAGCTTGAATCACAAAAAAATATAAAAATGTCAATTCATTTATTAAAGGAAGGAAGCATTAGGTACCCACGACATCAATTCAACTGAAACTAATTGAGAAAATGTTTTTAACTATTGTGTTTGTAACCAATGATTAATTATGAGGTCTTTTTAAATTATATTGTAGATTTTTTTTCATTCATAAATATATAACGTCCTCCTCTCACAACACGCATTCTGATTTATTCCCAAGGTATATATATATACCTAGGGAATAAATCAAATTTATATGTCTTCCGCCTTTTTGTATTTTATTTAAGTACAATTCAATTATAAATAAATAAATATACGGTAGGTACTCGTAATAGAGCAGAAACACCTTTAAGGAAGTGATCTTTTTATTATTACCTATTAAAATCATAAACACACGTAGCACGGAAAATCACACGATGGTGGTAATAAACCTCCTTTGTTTTTTTTTTTTTTTTCGAACAATGTTGAGTTTTATTGAATCGTATCTTTTTAATAAAGGGATAGGTACTACTTTCACATCGTCATCAGAGATTCAGATTCGTTTACAAGATTTTTGCTTTAGAGGGTGACTCGAAGGATCCATATAAATTTAATCGACATTGGATAAATAGGTAGTTTTTCAATAAAAAAACTGCAATTCATCACAGGACACATTTTCTTCTTATCCCATTGAAAATATACTTGAAACTTTACGCAGGTGCGTTGGTTAACAATTTATCACAAAAACCCTTTAAGTAGTGTGTCCCTGAGACTCCCACGGGATATTTTTTTTTTTAGGAAATGGGAAATAAAACCTCTTTATCAATATCCAACCTTTTTAAACGAACTTAAGTCATGCGACATTTTACACTGGCAGATTATCTGTCATTAATTTTTTTTTACTAATAAACCCAACGCAATAACATTATTTTTTTGTTGTATTTTGTGGCAAAACTAATGTGATTTAGCAAAATAAATAAGTAATCTGAAGTCAACTAACTTTTGCTGGGTAGGTTACAATGTTTCGTGCAAATCAGGATCAAAAGGGTATAGAAATAAGGATGGATGGACTACAACCAGGCAGTTCGCAGCGGCCGATCTAAGTTCCACGGTAGATATAATAAAAGTTAGTTTTTATCTTAAAATTATTCAAGACGCTTTAGTTCAAATGAGTTCAGTTCCGCAATAACGTGCGTGTCTAATATCTATACAGATTTATTTGATTATTTTTGTTTTTCTGTGTGTATTCACTCAAATAAGACAAGTATCGCTTATTCTCTGACTTGATCGAGCTATCATGGTCAACAAAACATCTCAGAACACAAGTCGGTTTAAAAAAAAAAAACGTAAGGTATTCCTTGTTTCTTATTAGAAAAATCATCACCCCCAAAAATAAACAAAATCGGATTTTTTGTTCCTAACAAGAACCCTTGAGGCATCAATTTGATTTCAACAATGCACTAGAGACATATATGCAAAGTAGTTTAATTTTGTGCGAAATTCTCTGAGACTTCGCTTTATATTTTTAATCCGCGTCGCAGCAAGTCGAGTAGAAAGCTGCCCGACGGCTATATAGCTGTCTGTCGCCTGATCGCACCACCATTGTCTTGCTATACCTCATCTGAACAAGTGACTGGATTCATAAGTGATAAGAGCAAGTGAAGTGTTTGTGATTATGGAAGCCCAGCAGTTTCGGGAGTGTGGTCGGGCGGCGGTGGACTTACTCGCTGACTATGTTGAGAATATAAGGGACCGGTAAGTTACTATTTAAATAACAGTAATACCGTAAAAAAACCCCAAGCATGGCAGATCTTCAAGCGCTCAGATCTTAAAATATATCTAAGGGCTGACAGCAGCATAAATATTCCCGAGTACATACCCACTTTTAGCTGTAATGGAACGGAATGATTGAATGGAGAGGATACCTTACTTCGGGATTACACTAACACTATAATACACAAACATAGTTTTGACCTCGCCGCGGGAAACAAATCCGACAGGTTCCAGATTCATTCCAGATTCATCTCAGCCAGGAACTTGACCACCATCCAACCTAGGTCGTATTTATTATTATATATTTAGCAGTAGCTAGTATTCCAATCGTAAAATGTTGCAAACCCATCGCCGTTTATAAGAACTCATAATACCCGTAAAAAATTAATAAATCAAAATAATTATGTGTAATAATTTTACGCTAGTTTAAAAAATTAAAAGAATACCTACTAATTGGTTTTAACACGACAGTAATTGTTGAAAAATAATTCTATTGTTGCACTGGGCTGGGATTCGAAGTCTACCTACGGATAGTAAGTAGATCGAAAGGCAAGTGTCACTGGCCCTTACACTACTAATGAATGCTCTCTTAAAATTCGACTAGTGAAACGCCCATGTTTTTTTCGTGAGAATAAAATTTATTACGAACATTGTAAGACAGTAATTTGAATTTAGAGGTTTCTAGGCTTGTTCTTCATCAGTCAGACATGAGTCAGACAGTCTTAAAAATAGAACTTCCGTACGCGGACACCTTTAAAAGAGTTATCTATCTTTAAAAATTCCTTCCCTTTCCTTTGTTCCAATACAAGTTATATTGTATTTGTATCGGGTGTATTTAGATTATGGCCATGGGTTTGCAACCTGTCACGTATAGAATGCTAACTACTGCAAAATGTGGGCATATGCTAAATAATAATGTTTGGACATGCCTCTGACTAGGTACCCTCTTTATACAATGTTTGTCGAAGACAAACATTGGTGTAAAACTAATTGTTTGTTTTGTTATGATATCACTACATAGTATAAAGCAAAGTCGCTTTCCGCTTCCCGCGTCTGTATGTATGTTTGCTTATATCTTTAAAACTACACAACGGATTTTGATGCGGTTTTTTTTAATAGATAGAGTGATTCAGGAGGAAGGTTTATATGTATAATAACATGCTACCCGTGCGAAGCCGTGGCGGGTAACTAGTACCTATTAAAAATATGTATTTATAAAAAAAAAAGTATTTAATCAGTTATCTGGTTTCCAAAGTAACTACTTATTAGCTTTGCTCAACTTGGGGCTAGATGGCGTCGTGTAAAATGTCTATCAATTTATTATTAGTTGAAGTTGAAGTTTATATATATATATATAGGATGACGACTGTAATCCCCAAGTACGGTAAACATCCTCTCAGATTTCCAGACGCTTAGATCCTTTGAAGATGTCAGAGGCACGTCCAAACATCATATTTGGCACATGCCCATATTTTGCAGTAGATAGAATTCCATACGTGACAGGTTGCAAGCCCATCGCCGCTTATAAGAATACTAACTGGTTTCCTCACGATGTTTTCCTTCACCGTTTTGAGCACGTGTTTTTGATGCGCATATAAATTTTTCGAACAGAAAAATCCATTGATGCACGCCGTGATTCGAACCCTTCAGATTGAAAATTGAGGTACCTACCTCCCACTCGGCCAACACGGCATCACGGAGTTTATAGCTTAATAAATTAACTTTTTCGTTCAATCTCATTACAAAGCTGCATTACACGTTAATCATAATAATTGCATTGTAATAATTGAGGCTTCCATACTACTATGTGGTTCGAAGAATCAATCAAATACGAAGTAAGTCAACTATACAAAAAACAATCTCAGTATAAGTAGTCAAAATGACGTAAATGCAGTCGCGAACCATCGAACCACAAACAAATGGGGTAGTGGTCAAACGGTCTACGTTTGATCACATCTTATTCTTTTTTGAGGCTTTATCTATTATCATATTTTTTTAGTTTTATAAATGAATATCCATGTAAGTAATTAAAAGCATTAAAAAAATAGGATAACGACTGTAATCCGAAATGGGGTTAGAACCCACAACCTACAGCGCATTAGTCAAAGCTACCACCAACTGAACTGTGAGGACTAGTTCACGCTTAGACGTACAGAACTCGTAAAGTAAAAAGGTTTGATCAGCAATAATAAATAAATAATAAATACTTATTGGTGGACATTTTTACACAGCGCCACCTAGCCCCAAACTAAGAAAAGCTTGTACAATGGGAACCAGATAACTGATAGAATACTTATATATAAATAAATATGTTTTTTTTTAGTAAATACATATAGGTACATATTAGATAGATTATTAATACCCAGACACAATAAAACATCTATGTTTATCACACGAATGTTTATCTTGGGTGGAAATCGAACCTACAACCTACAGCGCAGAAGGCAGAGTTACTACCAACCAACTGAGCTGCAAGGCAATAATGATGCATAAGAAAGCCGCAGATATTTTCCACTTGACCAATTTATTTTTATTGTCTCGTGTCGCGTGCTTCTGCCCTGCCTATGATTATCGGATGATTCATTGGAAACAATGGAAAAATTGTGTTGGAGGCTATTGCCTCGTATAAACGAAAAAAAGTCAATAGCAAAGATTCCAGAATCTGTTGTGCAAGAAATCAGTAGCAAAAACTATTCTTTCTTTTTCAAACTATCGTGAATAGTAGACATACTCGTAATTATAGATTTTTACACCGTTCTTTATCACATAATTAATTTTCCCGACGTTTCGACAATGTTACAATAGCCATGGTCGCGGGCAGACTCAGTCTATCATTCTGCCTATCTGCCTATCCTAATTTAACGAATTAATTTGACTTCTAACTACATAGGTAGGTATGTAATACAATAATTTTCAAAAAATATGCTAGTGCTATTCCAATGCTAGAGTTTTCCGATTTTCTGGCAAATCCTAATATCCTAATCACTACATAGTATAAAGCAAAGTCGCTTCCCGCTTCCCGCGTCTGTATGTATGCTTATATCTTTAAAACTACACAACGGATTTTGATGCGGTTTTTTTTATAGATAGAGTGATTCAGGAGGAAGTTTTATATGTATTAAACCCGTGCGAAGCCGGGGCGGGTCGCTAGTAATATTATAAATGCGAAAGTTTGTGAGTTTGTATGTATGTTTGTTCCTCAATCAGGCCTAAGCGACAATACGGATTAAGTTGAAATTTACTGAAAATTCAGGCTTCTAGTTTTACCCACAACGAAGTTATAGGGGGTCGAAAATGGTCTGAACTGCTTCGAGAAAAGGATGGTACAGCCGTGCCGCTTTATTGCTTGACTTGGCGGGGGCACTGCCGTGCCCCCAGATTTAGCAAAATCATTAGGTTATAAACCTAATTTTTTTTAGGTTGCTACATATTTCGTATAAAATATAGCTAGATGTCCCCAAATGTTTGCCCTGGATGGGAATTAAACCGTAAACGAAATAAGAGCTTTTGAGTTTTTTAGCTTTTAGCGTGATCACATACACAGAACATAATTATCATAATAATATTACCTATAATCGCCACCATTATCGTCGCGAAAGTCGATGCCGGAGGCCAAAATGAGTGAGTTCATCTGCGTGATGGAATCTCATGGTGAATGAATGTAAATTATAATTGGCTGAATATTTAAGTACGCAGATAAACAAAAAAATTTTAGGTACCTAACCTACGCGTTTTTTAGGGTTCCGTACCCAAAGGGTAAAAACGGGACCCTATTACTAAGACTTCGCTGTCCGTCTGTCTGTCACAGGGCTGTATCTCATGAACCGTAATAGCTAGACAGTTGAAATTTTCACAGATTACCTATGTATTTCTGTTGCCGCTATAAAAAAAAATACTAAAAATAGAATAAAATGAATATTTAAGTGGGACTCCTATACAACAAAAATGGTTTTTCGGCGTTAATGATAATTGTACGGATAATGGTACGGAACCCTTCGTGCTCGAGTCCGACTCGCACTTAGCCGGTTTTATTGTTAATCTGCGCAATTGAACTTGAATGATAAAATCAAATAACACTTTTTTTAATTTAGATTCAGATTTCTTAATGCTAATGCAATTAATGCAAGTAGTTGTGTTTATAATCATGGTAAAATGCATTGTTCTTATTCTACAAGTACCTACGCAAATTTCCATAAGATGACGTCTTTTCAAAATTACTACCTGGCTGCTTCAACTAGTTCAACTCTCTTAGTAGGAAGGTAGAAAGTACCTACAACTACATGTATTATTTCTGAGCCACACTCTACTCTGACTTTGGGACCTTTCACTGCTCTTATACTATACTTTTTTTTTATTATATAATAATATAATAAATGCGAAAGTTTGTGATCAGGCTGCTATGTTTGTTCCCTAATCAAAAATAAACAACAAAACGGATTAAGATGAAAGTTGCTGTAGTATGTAGATACAAAATCAGAATAAATAAATGGGAACTTATAAACTGAAAAACAAACCCTAAATGATAAAAAACGCAAGAAGGATGATTTTGGTTTAGATGGCGCTGGTGTGCAACAAGTCTGACATCACAGACTAAAAACATTTAGTCGTCATAGCAACGCAGTTTTAACTAATTAAAGATACGCATTCTACGAAAATTCGTATTTATTATATCAGTATAGGTATCAGGTTTGTAGGGAAAAAAATGGAAGTTGCCTAAAATTGCTTTTTTCTAAGCGATTATTCAAATTTGACAGGACAACGTCTGTCACGGGACGGCTAGTATATATATATAAGCGCACGGATGTAGGTATATCTACTATATATATAGTAGATATACTTCCGTGCGCTTGGCCAATTTATAAATAGCCTAATAGGTACCTTTCATATTTACTGGAGCCATGTTTCAGACTCATTGGGAGATTCCAACGGGGTTATACAATATATTTTTTCTTTTCAGAGAAGTGTTGCCCTCGGTAGAGCCTGGTTACTTGCTGGACATCCTACCACAAGAAGCACCGGAACAGCCTGAAGACTGGAGGGAGATATTGACTGATTTCAAAGAAACCGTTTTACCTGGAGTAAGAATAATTCATAGCCAAAGTACATGTCGAGGGTGCAGTGTTAAAACCCGATAAGTATGAAAAAGTAGTTTCGGAGATAATCAATGTTGAAGTTTGCTGGCAATAATAAATAGGTTTATATATAAAGTTAATGCAAATTACTTAGTAACTTAGTAAGATAATATATGTATCTATGATAATATTTTTCATGTTTTTTAGTCTATGTTACATAATAAACTTTTGGATAACATTCAAATTAGTAAATTAGGGGGATGACTTATTGGGTTTTAACCCAAAATTTAACATACATTTTCATTACTTATTGGCTTTATTTATAAAAAAAAAACAAATGAAAATCGTGCTAATCTCTATTAAAATAACTAAAAATGCGGGTTTTTAAACGATACTATATCAATAACTATTTGAGGTACATTGTAGTCTAGATAAGCTACAGGGTTTTATGAGCCAAATTTCATATTATATATATATATATACATATACTTATTGTATAGGTTTCGAGTTTCGGCTATAGACTCTTTAATTCATGGAATCCTGTGGTCACTATGTGTGGGCGTCGTGACAGACCATCTCAGTACGTAGATACAGTTAGTGTAGAGTGTCGTAAAAGTCGTAATACGAACATGGACATTTCTATTTCTGAAGACCAAGTGAGGGTAGTTTCGTCAACTGCCTCCGCTTCTCGACGTTGGCACCGTGTTCTCCAGTCTGCCCGCGATCATGGCTATTGTAACATAGCCGAAACGTCGGGAAAATAAATTAAAGGTAATTGCGTGATAAACACCCGTGTCAAAATCTATAGTTATGTCTACTAATCACGATAGTTTGAAAGATAATATTCCCGAAATAAATGTGAATTTTTGAATATCTTCCTATTATTCCCTTTTCTTCTTATTTCACCCGATTTTTTTAGGTTATTAGATATGATCGACTTACACAGGTCTATTTTGAAGGCGCACAGATTTATAATAAACTACCCTCATCAATAAAATATATCGACTCACTAACTACATTTCAAACGAAATTGTCACACTATATTTTTGAAAATTACATTTAAATTGAATAGGTTATACATGTCACATTTATATAGCTAGGTACAAGGGTTTTGAAAGTCACAAACGCACTTATTGAGTTCTTCCCCGTACAAGCGTTGGAATAAAATGTTGACTATCGGATAGTGCAAATACCCAGTAAGTAATCATACCTACAAGAATGTTTACGATATTGTTCAGATATAAAAAACAATAAATATATTTTATTGGATTTCATATCTTTATATTACATGTATGCAAAAAAAATGTAGAGCTAAAACCCAATAAGTATTTTTAATTGCTTTTAATGTTTGATAAATTCTGTTTGTCATGAATTAATTCTAATGTTAAAATCAGTCATACACAATTATCTGCTTTTTGCTTTTATGTAAGTGTGAATAACGTGATTATCCTTGAGCTTTAAAACCCAATAAATACACATTATGTGGTTGTCTCGCAAAAAAAATTATAAAATTTTGCCATAAGTAGCTAAATACTATAATATTTTCAACTAAAATAATTTCATAATTATGCACTTATTGGGTTATTTGGTTAGTATATCTCTATGTTACACTTCAAAATCAGTTTAACTGGAAACATCACTAGTAGTAGCAAAAAAATCTGATTCTAGTGGGTTATAAAACGAATTTTTGTTTTTATTGCACTTATCGGGTTTTAACACTACACCCTCGATATGTTTTGCCAATTTCAAAAAAGTATCAACACATTAAACAGTTGAATATAACACCTGTGCTAGAAGCATACAAAGTACCTACCTACCTGCTAGATTTTAACCAAAAATAAAAAAGTATCGAGTGCCTACACCAGCAGTACCGCAATGCGCAGTCACGAGAGCTATTACAATTCTTCGGCTATACCATATTTTCTGTGACAATAGAGCGAGTGGTATAGGTAGTTTTTCTATGCCCAGTATTCACAAGTTTTTTTTACAGGTAACTCACTGGCACTCTCCAAGATTCCATGCGTTCTACCCCACAGGAACGTCCTACGCCAGTATGATCGGCGGTCTGCTAAGTGATGGGTTAGGCGTCATCGGATTCAGCTGGGTAAGGATATCGAAATCTCTACTTTGACCGTTTGAAAAGTTGTTTTTACTTTTGGTCAATATTAAGACTAACGCAGAGATGAGCTCTTTCCCAGCCTCCTTTAAGTCTGCATATGTCATTCCTCTTCCTAAGATTTCTAATCCCACGACTGTTTCTCATTTCCGTCCAATTTCTATTTTACCTGTCCTTTCTAAGCTTCTTGAAAACACTTTTCCTTAGAAAATGGATAATTGTTTATGAACTGTGTTTCCAGTATAGATTACTTAGCCCCTTCCAATCAGGTTTCCGTCCTGGCCACAGCACTGTCAGTGCTCTAACAAAAGTCACTGATGATATACGCTGGGCTATGGACAACAAATTGGTTACTATTTTAGTTCTGTTAGATTTTAGCAGTGCGTTTAACTCCGTAGACTATGACATCCTCCTTTCCATTCTCTCCTCCCTCAATATTTCCACCTCAGCAATCTCTTGGTTCAAATCCTATCTTTCTGGTCGCTCGCAGTGTGTGCGTTCGGATGAGTCTTTCTCTGATTGGTGTAGCATTTCTGCGTTTGTTCCTCAAGGTGGTGTCTTGTCTCCCTTACTTTTTTCGATCTTCATAAATGCTATTACTAAGGTTATTTCTTGTCATTATCATCTCTATGCAGACGACTTGCAAATCTACTTTCACATCCGTGCTGATAAAATTGAGGAAGGTGTTAGGATAATTAACTCGCGAAAGCTTTTGGTCTCCTCGTCAACCCTTCCAAATCTCAGGCTATTATCATTGGAAGTCCCTACATGCTGAACATCGTGGCCCGGGTTTCTCCCCCTTCGGTCTTGTATGCTGATGTACCTATTGCCTATTCCAACAGGGCAAAAAACTTAGGTGTAACTTTTGACTGCCAACTATCATGGGTTAGCCACATCAATGAGATTAGCAAAAGGGTTAACTTTACCTTTCACTCTCTCAAGCGTCTTCAGTGGTTTCTTCCCTTTGTCACTAAAGTCAACCTTGCGCAAGCACTTTTGCTACCACTCATCGACTATGCTGATGTCTGCTTCCTTGATGCCTCGGAGGAACTTGTTAACAAGTTGGAGCGTCTACAAAACCTGTGCATTCGTTTTATCTTTGGTTTGCGTATGTTTGACCATGTGTCAGAGTTCAGATCTCAGTTGAGGTGGCTTCCTATTCGTCGTCGTCGTGATCTACACATATTGTCTTTTCTCTTCTACATCCTTAATAATCCTTTATCCCCCCCTTACCTGCGTGAGCGTTTTGATTATCTTGTTCCTCGTGGTATGCCATGCAGGTCTTCTATGTCCCTTCTCCTTAAAACCCCCTCTCACTCTTCCAGCTGCTACAGTGAATCTTTCACTGTACATGCTGTGAAGCTGTGGAATTCCTTTCCTCTTACTATTCGCAACTGTCAATCGCTTAACTCTTTTAAAGCAAAAGTAAAAGAGCACTATTTGTCATTGTAAATCCAATTTATGTTTGTTTTGGTTTATCATATTTATGTATGTTTTTATATTATAATATATATATATATCTATATTTATATATTATAATTGATTATTTTGTATGGTTATAGTATTTATATATTTATTATTTGTTAGTTTATATTACATTTTCTTTTCTTTTTCATATCGTACACGGTTTGTCCACAATTATATTATGGCCTCTCCCTAGCCTCAAAGGTTTGCTGGTAGAAAACACTTTTAGGGTTAAGCTCGCCTTTGTACATGTTCTTTGTAATGTCATAATTGTATATGTTTTCTGTGTACAATAAAGTATTTGAATAAAGTATTTAAATTTTCAGATGTCCAGCCCTGTTTGCACCGAGTTAGAAGTGCTGACTATGAACTGGCTCGGTAAACTGATCGGCCTTCCCGAAGAGTTCCTGAACTGTTCGTCTGGACCAGGAGGCGGAGTGATCCAAGGATCAGCAAGCGAAGCCACGCTAGTAGGACTACTCGTAGCCAAGGAGAAGACCGTACGCAAACTTATGAAACTCAACCCAGATCTCGATGAAGACGAAATCAAACCCAAGCTAGTTGCTTACACTTCTGACCAGTGTAACTCGTCCGTGGAAAAAGCAGGACTACTAGGTTCCATGAAAATGAGACTACTAAAAGCAGACGCCAATGCAAGACTTCGCGGGGAAACTTTGAAACAGGCGATAGAAGAGGACAGAGCGCAAGGTCTTATCCCGTGTTACGTAATCGCTAATCTAGGTACGACAGGAACCTGCGCTTTCGATGCACTGAACGAGATTGGACCAGTGTGCAAAGAGGCCGATGTTTGGCTGCATATTGACGCTGCGTACGCGGGAGCTGCGTTCATGTGCCCCGAATACAGACACCTGATGAACGGCGTCGAGTATGCCGACTCCTTCGACGTAAACGCCCACAAATGGATGCCTGTCGCTTTCGATTGCTCCGCTATGTGGGTGAAGAACGGATACGATCTTATCAACGCGTTCGATGTCCAGAGAATCTACCTAGACGATGTTCAGACTGACATCAAAATACCAGACTACAGACATTGGCAGATGCCTCTCGGTCGCAGATTCAGATCCCTTAAGCTATGGATGGTGATGAGGATATACGGCGCAGAGGGTCTGAGGAATCATGTTAGAACTCAAATCTCTCTCGCTCAGCAATTCGCTAACTTAGTAAGAGCTGATGATAGGTTCATTGTAGAACCCGAGCCGTCCATGGCATTAGTTTGCTTCAGGCTAAAAGACGGAGACAGCATCAACAAAAAACTACTAAAGAATCTTACAAACAAGAAGAAGGTGTTCATGGTAGCAGGAAGTTACAGAGAAAGATACATGATCAGGTTCGTTGTGTGCTCCCGGCTTACGAACAAAGAAGATATTGAATACAGTTGGAACGAAATCAAAAAGGAAGCTGACCTTATTTGCCAGGAGAAAATACACGTTAAAGCGCAAATTCCAAGCCTAGATATTGTAGCGAGACAGTTGTCTGAAAAGTCAAAATAATTAGGTATACTTAGACAAATATGGGTACCTAGATATAAGAAGCCCATAGTTACTAGTAACTGCAAGTTATTATCTATCAAAGTAGAAATAAGTTCCAAATAGTCAATGGTATGGTATGTTGGAAGAGTTTACTTAGGATTAGTTAGGTGAATATTATGCTGCGCCCATTTGATGCGTAGGCATAATGATATGTTTAGTTTGGACAGTAATAGCGTTCGTTAGTTTATATAATGTAACAGGTAGGTAACCAGCTCTACATTAACATTTGTAATTTAGTGTTTACTTTAAAATTGATAAATTGAGGGATGTTTTAAATCCATATCATCCAGGGCTGTGTAATTTAAATATTCATATCTATAAAATTAAATGTTCTTAGGGTAAAGATGGTTCAATAATAAAACATAATAATTTACTCAAATTAACGTCTTTTTATTGAAATAGTATATTTTTACTTATTTTTAATTATTTTTACATGCAGGAGCAAGTTTTGCCAACACATAATCCGTAGTTGTATCCTTTAGGTAGACAATGTTCCTGGCATACTTCGTCGTCGGTGGCCTCTTCGTGGTCACAGTGTATGCGTTGATAAGATTGAATGTCTGAAAAGAAGACAAAGTAATAATTATTGGTTATGTTACTTTTATTTTACTAATTTATGAAACAAATTATAACTCAGAAACTACAGAACATAGCGGAAAATACATGGGATTGGTTGCGATACCAATATGGGTGCTCTAACTCATAGGACATTATTTTTGGTATATTAAATTAATAAATATGGACATAAATGCTTAGTATAAAACTATTGGCACAGCCAAAACCCTAAAGATTTCGTAACTTTCTATCGAAATTCTCGGGTTAAATCCGTTATTAAACCCCCTAGGGTTGCAACGGGTTGCAAGAAAATAAATCCACGCATAGGAGATATTTTTGTACGCGTTTGTATAAAAAAAAAACTGTAACAGGTAATAAACTAGACTTGAGCATAAAAATAAGACTATTACGTTAAAATTACCTACTTTACATTTGTGAGGGCTATTATTAATCAAAACCACAAACAACTTTCAGTCGGTCGTGTATGATTCAGCAAAGTAATAATTCAAAGCAACTTTTAAATAACAAATTGTGTAGGTACTTCCTCAATGTTCAATGCAATGTTTTAAGTAGGTTAAGTACTTATTATGTTACTCTGTAGGTACTTGTAAATATATAGAAGTAGAATCTTAAATTAAAATCAAGTGTAGGAGAGAAAATAATTTTATTCATTAATAATTCCTTCGGTAATAATAATAATTATAATTAATAATATTTTCTTTACAAAGAAAGAAAATAAATAGGATCACGACTATTTTCTCCAAGTACGGTAGATATCCTGGAGATCTGTGATCTAGCTTAGCTTTTTAAGGATGTCTAGGAGGGGGTAGTCAGACAGAGGCACGCCCAAACATTACATTTGGCACATACCCACATTTTGCAGTAGTTAGTATTCCATACATAACAGGTTGCAAGCTCTTTTATGAATACGACTGATTTCCTCACGATGTTTTCCTTCGCCGTTTCAAACCGAACAGAAATATCCATAGTTACACGATCGGGATTCTAACTCATAACCGGATTAAAAGCGAAGGTAGGTACCTCCTACTCGGTCAAAACGGCCTTATTTCAGGGCAGGTCATTTCACTGTTTTGTAATGTCAATGTTTTCACATCTTCACAATGCCAAATTAGGTAACAATAGGTCATAAAGATTTTATATAAGTGGTGTAGTAGTAGTAGGTACACTAGTGGAAAACCTCGCGACTTCGTTCACATGAAGTTATTCCCCGCTGTACCCCTTTAGGGGTTGAACTTTGAGAGTTCCTTTCTTAGTGCACCCCTACACAGAAAAATATATCCTTCAAATTTTAAGTTTATAGGACCAGAGGTTAAGTCTTTGCGTTAATAGATCAGTCAGTCAGTCAGTTAGTAACGTAAGAGTTTTTTTATTTAGAAAATTCGTGTGAATATAATAGATATTAGAAAATATTTTGAATTTGTATACTCATAAAGAGGTTAAAGGTTGTATAACAAAATACTCGTCGGCTCAACTGTAATGTAATGACTGACAACCTTGATGGTTTTTAGGCAATTCCAATTACTTCTAGCAAATTCTTACTTTTGTACAGTGATTATGATCATAACACGACAAACTCACAAGTACGAGCATACAGGCGTTTTAGATCATTAATTTCCTACCGTCGGTACAACATGTATTTTTCTTTCATATCCCTCTATCAGCAGTCATCTCATATCTTAACTCACTCCTTTCTTATCTATTTCATCTTACACACAGTTCATCTATTTTTTCTTTGACCGACCTCTAGATTTTCATCTATCCACTTTAATTCCTAACATCCTTCTCGTCACTTAACCTTCTTCCCTTCTCATAGAAGTTTTAGATATTGAATAAAATATTTACCTCGACTGGCAGGTTTGTTCTCTATGTCTTTCATCACATCAGATTTTACCACGCCATTTTCTTGAGAAGTCGGAGCTACTAAAATGGTTTTGGACAAAGCCAAATTCACTAAACAATACACAAAAACTAGCAGAATAAGTTTTGAGGCACCCATTATTTATATTTAAGCACTTGAGTATTGTATTTACAATGGAGAATAAACCTCAGTCACACTTTATAAGCAAGTAACGGTTAGTACAGTGATACCTACCTATTTAAAGCGTATACGAGTATTACCTGACGGTAATGACGAACATGACGTGACTAATTTAATTAGAACCCACGTATTACTGCAATGTTTACAATAGCCTGTGACTCATCTTTGAACAAAGGTCCCCTAAGCACACGAACACTGCATAATCTAAGTGCAAATATTATTAATGGGACTGTGGGAGTTTTCCTAGATTTTATTACTATAGCGGCAATGTAGGTCAATTCTTTCTAGAACAAGATTGTTCTAGAATAATGAAGCGAAATATACAGGTTTATAAATCATCGATAACTTTAAATTGCAATTGGATTGACTTATGCAATAAATTATGATTAGAGCTTATTGAAACTTGTACAATTAAGGCGGCTTGCGCAACAATTCGTTATCTTGTTCAACACGCTAAAATTATTTAAGAAGTTGACAAGTCATGCAAATACGTCAAATTTTAATATAAGTCGCTAAACACTTTAGCGATTGATTATTGACTTTAGTATTTATACATAATACCGGCTCAATAATCTACACTAATCAGGGACCGAATAACCGAAAAATTAAGATACCTCTATTTATCGATATGACGTCATACCGATAAATTCCGGTATTCCATATATTTCAATACCTAAAAATATAACGGTACCGAAAAGCTTCTACCGAAATTCATAGTGGTATACTAAAGGTTGAATAACGATACCGCAATTTCTACCCAAATATTATAGGTTTTCTCACTCCCCCGCGCGGCGGGGAGCGGCGGCGGCGGCGGTCGGTGCATCAAACGACTTACTACGTTTGTTTTGTTGTGTTGTGTCAGTTTCAGTTGTGTGTGATGCGACATACGAACTATACCTATAGCGAACTGCAAATTCAAAATCGAACTCAAAATTTCATTACTTAGATGATAGGTCTGTTCCCTACCTACGTAGTAGGTACTGTATCTACCTCTACCTAGTAGGTATTGTCGGCGGATCTTAGTTTAGTTAGGTAAGTATCTACCTACCTACGTAAAGATAGCTGTTTGGTTGCGCGGCAGACAATTTTTGACCTTATCCAGTGACACATAACCATTCTTGCTGTGACACGGCACGTAGGTAGGTAGGTACCTACTGACCTTACCTGCCTCACTATGTTTTGTACCTATTGAATGTAGGTACCTGCCTACCTCGGTACCTACCCACCTAGGTAGGTAGGTACCTACCTACAGTTCTGCCAGCGGGTCTAGGCATTCGTGTAGTTAGCTGTGTGTACGCAGAAATGGTTTTGTGTCAGTGACACAAAACCATGATAAGGTCGAAAATTGTCTGCCGCGCAACCAAACAGCTCACTTCACAGATGCCAAGATCCACCAACCCGGGTCAGCCGGCTTATTTCGTAAAAACTATGTTTATCATGTTATGGCTTTCAATGAAGTTTAGGTGGGACATATAAATTGGAATTCTCATAAATTTTAGAGAATACCTACCTACCTATTTCACCTAAACTGCATTGAAAGCCGTATAGAGTAGGTAGTACCTATGTACTTTACTTACTATTAAAGTATAAATATTATGTGGTATGTGGTAGGTAAGTATAGGTTACCTAATACCTACCTATAATTAAAAATTTATAATAGGTAGATATTTGTTTGACCCACCCACCCATCGACTACATAGCCCAGAAGACACCGCATGCAAGGCGAACACTGTCATCCAAAACATCAGGCTTATACGGCCGATAAAAAATAACGCGCGTCAAACCTGCAGTAGTACCGACCACTTCCTTGACCCGTGCACATCTCGTCTGTTTATGCTAAAAAACCATTACCACAAGCTCAAGTTACACTGGTTATTTTCCTTGTCGATAGTCAATAGTGTTGTACCACTACTCAATAATTGATGATCGATAAACCTACATAGTAGTAACAACAACAGTTGGACCTAACTAGTAAAACTACTTATTGCCCGATCCCGATCCCGATCCCGATCCCGATCCCGATCCCGATCCCGATCCCGATCCCGATCCCGACCCCGACCCCGACCCCGACCCCGACCCCGACCCCGATCCCGATCCCGATCCCGATCCCGACCCCGATCCCGATCCCGATCCCGATTGTTATAAGCGGCGATGGGCTTGCAACCTGTCACGTATGGACTGCTAACTACTGCAAAATGTGGGTATGTGCCGAATATAATATTTGGACGTGCCTCTGACTGCTATCGACAACTCATGACAACACTTCCCATCCCTAGTGAATCACGTCATCTTGAACCGGCCAATCAGAATGCATTTTTTCCTACTCCCCCCGTACCTCATACCTCACTGACTTGACAGAGTTGTTTGTTTGAAGAAATGAAGCCATTAGGCGTCTATTAGGCTATGTAGTCGATGCACCCACCTATGCACTGTTGCGTAGTGAAGGGTAAGACTAGGAATAGATGCCTCACTGTTGTGCGTGTGTAGTGAAGGGTAAGACTGGGAATAGATGCCTCACTTTTCGAAGTTTATATCGTATTTACTTACCTATCTACATATATAAAAATTTTGCTTTACCTACTGACTGACTGATCTATCAACACACAGCCTAAACCGAAACTTAAAATTTCTTCAGCGCTGTAGGTTGTGCGTTCAATCCCAACCCGGGGCAAATATTTGTGTGATGAACATAGATATTTGTTCTGTGTCTGGGTGTTAGTACCTAACTATATCTATCATAATTATTTATGTACCTACTTAAGTATAAAATTATTTACCTAAGTATTCTATCAGTTAACTAGTTCCCATAGTACAAGCTTTGCTTAGTTTAGGGCTAGATGGCGATGTGTAAAATGTCCAACAATATATATCTATTTATTTATTTATTTATTAGTTTAACATAAATCTATTTGTTATTATAATAACTGCCACAGATGACTAACTCCATCAAAATAAGTATAAATAAATATATGGACGGGCAGAAAACTGTATTAATTTGTGGGAAATGGTAGGTATGTGGGTTTTATTTATTTCTTCTCAATGTGTATAACCTTTTTTTAGGTAGAAAAAGACGTCTGTCATCAGATGTTTTTTGCGGCTTGGATGTTGGAATGTCGCAGAGTATTTTGCCGACAGTTAGCAAACGCAAAAAAGCAGATCATAGACGAGTTTCTAATTCATCTGATGAAGGATCGCCATCAGCCCCAGTGTCCCCTGTATATGAATCTGATTTACATTTGAAGAACTGTATGCCGTCGCCGAAAAAAGAAAAAGAGAAACCAGGAACTGAATGTGTTTTCGAATGCGATGATTGTGTCAGAGAAAATAAAATTGATAAGGGAAGTTATCATTTCTGTCACATGCTCTTGGATGAGCTACAATTTGTACGTCCATGTATGCGAAACATGGCGTATAGGCATATCTTAAAGATTGTTGACGCAGTAAAAGGGCAACATAAAATGGGCGAAGAAATCCAAGTAACTTATCCACCTTTTAAACACTAGATGTACAACAAAATTGATTAAAAATAAAAAAACTATGCAAATTTTAAACATGTATTAATGTTATCTTTATTACTTATTTTATATTTCCTACTAATATTATAAATGCGAAAGTTTGTGTAGATGGATGGATGTTTGTTACTGTGCAGTCGGCGGATCTAGGCACTCGTGAAGTTAGCCGTAGAAACGCACAAATGGTTATTATGTCACTGTATAAAGTCGAAAATTGTCTGCCGCGCATCCAAACGGCTAACATCACCAGTGCCTAGATCCGCCGACTGCACAGTAACAAACATCCATCCTACAACTACTTCAACTACTAAACAGACAGATTTGGTTGAAATTTGGTTTATAGATAGACTATGACCGGGTATAGATAAAAATTGTCCTATATTTAAATACAGGTCATAATCTAATACGCTAATCAGTAATTAATTGTTCTGTTGGCAACGTTCTACAATTAGAATTTCCAAAAAAATAAACAATTAAAACAATTTCGCTCTTATTCCTTTACAATAAAGTCTAAATTTGAGTAATCTCAAAATTTTAAATTTGGAATTATTTTTTTTCGTTTATTTCTGATGAACGAAATAAATAAGAAAATCAAAATTTCACTTTACTTTTATTGACTAGATTTACGTAAAAAAATAGTTAAATTACTTAAAACTAGCCTACGTTTTAAAACTGTCATCCTGAGGTTACGCAAATTTAGACTTTAACGTAAAGGAATAAGAGCGATGGTGTTTTAGGATTCCGAAATTTTTTTATGGGCACAATAGAATCGCCACCTACTTTAATTTAAATTTTATCATAAAGAAATAAAAGAGAAGTTATGTGTATTTATTAGGTAAATACCTACCTGCCGGTAATTTATTTTCCCGACATTTCGATTATGTTACTTACCTACAAATAATTACAATAGCCATGGTCGCGAGCAGACGTCATAGTCGGGAAAATAAATTAAAGGTAGGTACTTAATTACGTGATAAAGACCCGTGTCAAAATCTATAGTTAAAGGTAGGTAGGTACCTACCTACTGTGCGTGAACGCGTGCGCAACAGAACAGAACAAACAAAGTTTTATTAACCTGTGTGTCGCTCGATTGACAAAGACGTGTGTGTGCGTTCACAACAAACGAACTCGCTCTGAGTTTTGCCCCTCACGCGCCCTCCCCCCCCCCCTCCTCCCTTCTCTCATAGCCGACGAACGACACTCAAGATTTTTTCGATACCGTTATTCCATACCGGTATAATTTCGGTATGGCCCAACCGCTATCGAATAACGGTACCGTTATATTTTTGCGGTACCAATACCGTTAACCTCTACCGCTTTCAGTCCCTGACACTAATATAATAAAGTGAAAAAAAATGTATTTTAAAAACGGAAAGACGTTCTCAAGTCGACGCGTATGTTATTTTTTTATTTTGTTTCTTAAGTTTTTTTGTAATTGATAAAATAAAAAACTACGGGACCAATTTTAAAAAATATTCCGCCGAAAGCGTTGTATTATCAGCGAGTATTCCTTTTGGTGTGTAGGGGCGCACACTGCACAGGGTGCACTAAAAAAGAAATTCTACTCTTAAGGGGGTGCAGCGGGGCTAGATGTCTGTTTGAAAATAATGTCACGTGAACGAAGTCGCGATGGTTTCCATTCCACTAATTAAGTATATATTTATCACGTAATCAACCTACATCGTACCTATACGTAATTCACCACCTAAGAACCTGACTTATTTACATACAACGCAGAGCCCAAACCGAAGGAAATTTAGGAAGTGTATTCTTTTTTATTTGTGTATAAGGTTGTACCAAGGTATTTTGATAATTATTATCTTAAGGGGTAAAACGGTAGTATGAAAAATCTAATCAATTCCAGACAGATTTATAAACTTGAAACTGTCACTAAAAACAAAAAAAAAATTTTTTTTGAGTACGTAGTTGGTATTAGGTATCTAAAGAATGTATTATTAAAATAAGGTCAACAAATTACTCGCAAAGAAGGTGACAAGTAATTTCCCAAGGTGACAATAAAAAATTATGTAAATTACATGTATTTACGTAGGAATTACCTTTCCATTGTTTTTATCAAGAACCTTTTCTATTTGATTCATTTAGTTTTTTTCTATGTTTATCATTTTATAACAATGGCTGCTTTGGTTGGTTACAAGTGAAAATAGAAATGATTGTAGGATAGCTGGACTGGATTGGCTTGAAGTGGGTCGCGGTGTTATATAGCCTTCCTTTTAAGGCCAATGGACAACCATCACTTGCCAACCCGAGTGCCAACAAGTGTGAAAAAAGTTTTTCACACTTGTTGGCACTTGATAGGTAAGTACCTATCAGTATATCGATCGAATATCGCAGTGCTATCTAGCCCAAAACAAAGCTTGCACAGTTGTTCGATGTCACGCACACAAAAGCGCGTGTGCACCAAGACAATAGGTACTGTACCGCCCGCCTTCGTGAGACAGAACATAATTGTACTACAGAACTAAATAACTGACTTAGCCATCAATGAGTTGGCGTTACAACAAGTTTTTTCATTTAGTTTATTTTGAGGGTTTGGCCATGCAACTCCAATATGGCCGCCAAACACATTTGAACACATAATTATAAAAAATAAACTATAACTAATTTAAATAACACTAGTCTAGAGCAATGTAACTTACCTGTCAGTCAAAGATATCGTCATAGGTCACGAGAGAGCGCTTTGCGTCTTTGGGGGGTGGGTTGCGGGGTGGGGGTTGGGGGGCCCACGAGCCTTGCTGTGGAGGCCGGCGGGCGATAGTCACGCGCCAACCCTCATCCAGTCCGTCTAAAGCTGTGTTAGCTTGGGTCGCTGCCTCTGTGGTTTCAAATGTAAGGAATGCCCTGGAAAAGTAAAATAAGAGTTACAAACACTATAAAAAGGGTTTCATCTACTCATATTTTCAGCGTCGGTACTATATCGTCCAAATGGATGGTATAAGTGTCAGTTTTGACATTTGTACGATACGTTGTTAATACAATAGTCATTTGAGCTAACCCCCCTGAAAACCCTTTCTAAAGGCATATGCTGAGCTGAAATTACATTTTTTTTTAACTTCTGTGCCTTGTGCCTCTTTTAAGAATTTGCAAAATAGAAGTATATACTTACTTATCATCATCAGGTTCTTGAGTGAAAGTGAACTCGTAAGCGGCCAGCCGGCGTCTGATAGTTTCCTCGCTAATCCGCGGCCCAGTGACCTGCAGTGTACAGATACGAGGAGTGCTTGGTGCTGGTGTTTCTCCTCCCGGTCCTACAGGACGAGGTGTTTTCTCTTCACCGCCCCTAGAAAGGAGTAAAGAAGTTATATTTCTGCTCCTGCAAGACTAGCTTGTTGACCCGAGAAACTGATTTGTACAATAGAATAAAGAAGAATTAAATTTGGACAAAGTATATAGCGTCGTAGACGGGAAATTTTGGTAGAAGCGTGTTTAAAAATAACTTTTTTAATTCATTTTTGATATGCTCAAAAAGTAGAAAAAATTGCACTTCTTATTTTTTTTGTACACAAAAAATATGTGTTTATCAATACTTCAAAAATAAACTTTTCTTGATTAATCAAGCTAGCCATGCTGAAGTTTATTTTAAAACACCCAACAGTCTTAGTCCTTTTAACTATAAAAACAGCTCATTAACGCGTTTTTCCTTGTATTGATGATGTTTTGAGACAAGCAATAACCATAGCTTCAATAAGCTGTATTTATAGTTAAAATTAGTAACAAACACTATAGTTTTAGTAATAAACTCAAAAAAGAATTCCCTGAAACTGAGTACCTATAAGAAACTATGAGTAACATGTTACCACAACACCCAGACATGAGATAAATATCTAGAGGTCTGAGCTGAGAAATCATTCCACAGAGACCATCATTGTTAATCATTTATGAAGCTCAAATCAATTTCTTTGACTGGACTGCTATTTCAACATCAAGAAACTAGTTTGCGATAATGAACTCTTTTGAATAGGGGTCAAAGTTAGTTACAGTTGCACTTTTGTATGTGAAAAGCAAGCAATTTCAAAAATCAATTCTATGTTGGTCAGGTTAGAGGTATCTCAACTGTCAATCCGGAGGTTGTGGGTTTAAAAGCTTTTTTTTTCGTTTTTAGACAAATATTTGACAATGTCTTACCTTCTATTGAATACACCTAAGCTCAGTTACAACTAGAGCTTTTTATACAGGTTGTATTGTTTATGGCTTTTTTGTATGTAAGTAACACTTACTTTTCTCTTGGTGTAACAAATGAATCGTAAAGATATTTCACTTTAGGAGCTGGTTTTTCTTCAGGTGGCGGGGGCTCTTGAGAAGCACTGAATGGCTGGTAGGAGGCTACACCTCCAGGGGTGCCTGTGGAACCACTCAGTTTTCTTTCTCTGCCTGAAATACAATAAATCATAATAAGTAGTGGTTTAAGTGTCATGTACCATCTCTAACAGAACACTAACTCGTAAATCACAAATTGCATCAACAAATTACATAATGCACTGTCTTATGTTCACCAACTTGAAGCTTACAGGTGTTAGGTCTCATGTATCTGTAATTTCACCTGCTACCATACTTTTTGAACCTGAACACTGCTGCTTGGCAGCAAATATATTTCAGCAGTACTTCCCATTAAAGGAGGTCTTACTACTCATAAAATAGATCAGAATTGATATTGTTCCAAGCTAGATGTAACAAACGAATTGATTAAATAATACCTGCTCGCGGCCTCTTGAAAGTAGCATTTTGAGGCGTAGCAGGTGGACTCTTAATTGCTTGAATAGCACCACTCTTGATCAGTTTCCTGGCAATCTCACGGGCATCGCGCGCTTCGGTAGGTCTTTTCGGTAAAACAGGCTTTTCGGGTTCTGGTTTAGGAGCTTTTAACGCTTGCAACGCTTTCTTTTTCTTCTTGAGCTTCTGATACTTCGCTTGCAACATCAACTCCTCCTCCGTCAGGTGATTGGGGAAATGTAAATAAACCATTTCTGATATCTACTTGTATACTTGTTTTTATTGTAAGGTTTTGTTTTGGTTTCGTTGGCTTTACTTTTTACTTTACATTACAACAATTACATAGGGATGTAAAAAAAAATCGATTATTAATTTAATCGATAATTTTTTGATAAAAATCGATTTTGTATAATCGATTTTTGGATTTCAAAAAATCGATTTTTAGATAATCGATTATGGGAATTACACATAAAAATCGATTTTTGTAAACTGAACTTTTGAACCGTTCGTTGGCCATTTCCCCGTACGTTAACCGACCAATAGTCGCCTTCCAAACGGAAACCGACCCATCGGTCTTGTCTCCGAACGCAAACCGAACCATTGTTCTTTTTTCCGAACGTGATCCGACCAATAGTCGCCTCACAAACGGGAACCGACCGACCTATCGGTCCGTCTGTCTCCCCGAACGCGAACCGATCTGTAGCATTCCGGCACCGGTACTACAAACCTAATTTAGGCACTTTAAATTAAATTAAATTTTTACATGAAATTCTACTTACTATAACATGGTAAAATAGACATAAATTAAATTTGATATCTTACAGATATTCAATCATTTATAAAATATAAATTAATTGATTAACTATTTCATAAATCCCATGTCTATGGTAGTAATCAACTGTCAATGTCACTTGTCAAAAGCTAAATTTTCAAACTTGTAGTCCAATTGGCGCGAATTGTTTGATTTGATTGTGCTTTGACTTTGAGGCTTTGCTTGCTTTACCTTTACAATTGTGTTTACCTGAATTTCTTTCAAAGTTCCAACAGTTTTTTCTCAGTTTCACTGATTGAAAATATTCACATTTTACAGTGGTTTCTTACTTTTTATAAAAATGTCAAAACATCATCATCTACATTTGACAAAACTGTGAAAATCGTTTATTTAGATGAATGATCTGATTTAGGTAGGTAGATAAGCGAAGTAGAAATGATGAGTACGTGGGTAGTAATATATAGGCTCCTATTTGTTAAGGTAGGTAGGTACTTACCTCGCGTACGAAATCAATTTTTCAAATCGCAGTAAAAAAAATCGATTTTTCCCGAAAAATCGATTATTATTTCCATATAAATCGATTTTTGGGAAATCGATTAATTTGTAAGGGAAAAAAAATCGATTATTAATTAATCGATTTTTTTCACTCAATATTACATCCCTATGAATTACACAAATACAAACAAATATTTGTTTTCTAATTTGTTTATGTCAATGTCAAACACATAGGTATTTCAATATCAAAACAAAAATATGAACTGCTTCGAGAAAAGGATGGTACGGCCGCCCGCGCCGTGCGTCTTTTTTGCTCGCATCTTTTTAGTGTGAACTTGAACTGTTGGATTTACACCAAAGAGCATATAAGGATTTACACAATCAGATTGTCAATCACAGTTTACAAACTCCTTACTTCAACGTCTGACATTGACTGATTAGTAACATTGATTGAATCAGACCTGCCTGACACTGACGTGAAACTGACAGAAACAAATTAAAACATACTAAAATTTTATTTGGAAATTGAAGTGTAATCGATCATCGATCGCAGTAGGTTTCTAAGTTTTTGCGGCAGGTACCGAATTCATGAATTCTAAAAATGTTTCGAATAACAAGAAGTCTGGTACCTACTTTTTCAAACAATGCACCAAAACTATTAGGCCAAGCTCGACAAAATGTAATGGTAGTTCTACATGGAAAAAGGCAACTATCTGATTCTGGTAAGAAAACAAAACCAACATTTTGATTTACGTACCCTGGTGACTTGACTTACTGCTCCAAATTAGTGCCTATTAGCACATGGTAGAACTAACAAACATCCTAATTAATTACGCTAACTGCTGTCATACCTATCCAAAGCTAATCCAAAGTAATCCAAATAGTTTTCCTAAATTTTCAATTGGTTTGTAGACTAACTGAATTCAAAGGTAGGCACTACAAAACTGGTTTCCTTGGAAAAGTTCACCCTAAAAAGTGGAAAAGGTAGGCAATTACATATTATAATTCACATCCTCAATCTTATTGTGCCTTACTATTGTATAACCTTATATTTTTATTCTATAAAAAATCGTATGCAAGTACATTATGATGCAATGTTTGGAACTAAGCATTTTGGCTCTTGTTACAGCTGATGATAGTAAGTTCTCACTAAAGCATGAAGAAATTGGCAGACCACTTTATTTTGATGCACAAGCAACAACACCTGTGGTAAGAACATAATTACCTTTTATTCTACTTTATATTATTTAAAATGCTAAATATTTTTTTTGAGTTTATTTATTTGTGTTTCAAGCAAAGCGCTGGCAATTTTAGCAAAACGACTTAGATATAATTCGAGAGTATTCTTTGAAATATAGGAACGTGCAAGTTCCTAGGGTTTAGGCTCTGGCCTGTCTGTCAGAGATAAATACAATAAACTCATCTTCAATAAAATATTGTTGTTCAACTTCAGGATCCTAGAGTACTGGATGCCATGCTACCATACTTTGTCAGCTATCACGGCAATCCACATTCTCGAACTCACACTTATGGATGGGAGAGTGAAGCCGCTGTAGAAAAAGCTCGCGAACAAGTTGCAAACCTCATTGGTGCAGATCCAAAAGAGATTATATTCACGTCAGGAGCTACAGAGTCAAATAACATATCAGTCAAGGGTGTTGCACGATTCTATGCACCTAGGAAGAAGCATGTTGTTACAACGCAAATTGTAAGTATACTTACCTAGTATGGTAACTATTACCACTATCTATCTATATACATACCAATAATATAAATGCAGAAAGTCTGTCTATCTGTGACATTATTACGGCCAAACTGCTGGGCCGATTGTGATGAAAATACTTGGACAGACATAGGCTACTATTATCCCAAAATTCTCTTTTGATTTTCAGGAATTTCAATATTTTCATTTCCAAAATCGACTATCTAAATCTACGCGAAGTCACGATTAAAAGCTAGTCTCAATATATTTGCTAGTTTCTTTTTTGCAATCTACCTTGTAACACTCCCCCCCTTTATAAAACCCCTACACCTAACCTACCCTATATAGCTTACACTATACTACACACCCACCCGACTTCATCATCATACTATTAATATTTTTGAAATTTAAATATAATAATTTTAATTCATTTATATTATAAGACGTTAATAGAAAACTATATTAATACCTAGTCATCCTGAAATCTTACCTAGAACTAATCCTAATAGTTGTTATGATCTTATTTAACTATTTAAATTGGCCAAGTGATCGTCTAGTTTTTATTGATTAGGACCGTACATTGTGATATAGGTAATAACTCTGATTCTTTTAGGATATTAAGATTAAACTGTCTACCTACTTATCTACTATTAGATTCTATAACACTTTAGTATACAATTAAGGAAAGTCTAGAGAATTTGCTGATATTGAGAGTAAGAAGTAACGGAGAATAAAATATATATAATAAATTGGCTAGGCTTATCTGTCATCTAAAATGTGGAAAACTCAGCGCAGATCCTCTCCCCTCCAGTCCGAGAAGGATAGTGGAGATCATTCCATAGACCTTATCTCCTCCTCTGAGTAGAAGGCTTAATTGTCATTTGAGTGGGAATGATATTACAGAGTCATAAAGTTCAGTCTGTCAATTCTGTCTAGCAAAATATAAGAGGACTTAATCTTTTAGCAACCTGAGTCAGTCCGTCTATCAGTCAAGCCTTCAAACAAAAGGTTACTTTCGGATGCTGAAGAATCGATCAGATCGGTTCTAAAACATCCTATTTAGGTCAGATAAATACTTATACATAATATAAATCATAATATTTAGAACCTTCTTGTCCATTATGAAATAAATGTCTAATAAACAACTCTCCGTTGTTAAAATTATAGTCAAATATAATTTGTGATTCGATTCTTCAAATAAAAGACACATTGATCGTCTCATATGTTAAATACCAAATTAATATCCAGAACTTTGCACTCAGGATACTGCTTCATCAGATTCACATTGAACGAATCACATAATTGAACTTCAATCTCCAAGCTCAGAGGACGGACACCTTGATATAGAACTTAAGTTGGAACAGAATCTCAAATTATCTCACTTCAACACCGAATGTAATTAGTAACTAAGGTTAGACAAGTCCTTCACAACCGACACAATTCGTTGATTTAAACATATAGAATAATGAACTCCAAATAACTAGAACTAGATTCAAATATGAAGAGTTTGTGGTTTTATCTCATAGAGAACTTCCTGCTTTTTCCTATCAACAATATAGTGTACCTACACTACCTATCCAGATCTAAATGTGTAATTTATCAATTCAAAAGTCACGAACACTTCATTTACATTTAACCGTGTATGTAACTCATCGAAGTGCAATGATAAGTTTCTAACTAAACTAGTTGGGGGAACTGAGTGGCAGACTCATGTCGCTAGCAGCCATAACCATCCTAGTACGTCTCTTGGCTACAGCCGAAGCCAGGGATGGGCCAAGAGACAAGGAATAAAGAGATAATAAGTGCAATATATATAGGTTATATGCCCTAACCAAGATTCAAGCTAATGTGTCCATATTCAGTTAAGTAAGTGCCTGGGCGTGATACTCTTGTCGTAATCCTCACCACTAAATATGGAATCAGTAACCCGAAGAGGCAATTGACTGTTCCCTGATGCTAGGGTAAAAACAGTCCCTGGATCACCTCAGATTTCCCAGGTCTAACCAGAATCACAATGTAGTTGTCACCGTTAGGTATCAATTGTGCGTAGAGAAGTCTTCTAGTCATATCAAAACCATTTAAACTGGTGCTTTAATTCAATTATTGAATTACACTCAACCATCACAATAAACTTTTATCTAAACTAATTCACAAACTTTAAGCACTAGAACGACTTCTCCGGGGACCTAGGTACACAGATAAATCCTACCCTCAAGTAAACCAGCCAAGGAAGCAACCCAAGAAATTATTCTAAAGCAAATCCCGTCTCCCAAGTTAATTTTATACTGACAGCAATTTTGTATTTCGATTTGAACTCCATTAATTGAACACATAAATTTATAGTAAGACTCAAGTTTTACTTTAAACGACCCCACAACTCCCAATTGAATACCCTTCAGAACCCCAAAGAATCCTCAACATCCCTTGTATCTACCCTTAACAATAGCGTCCCCTGTATTCCCCAATTACCTCAAAAAATCTCTCCTCTCTAAAAAAACTCTCTCACGACCCGTCCTCCAAAAAAACCCCCGCAGCCTCCATCTTTTTTCTCTCCCCGCGCTTAAAAAATACCAACCAATCAGAGCTCAGTGAATGAATGCAAAAACTCGAATTATTGCCATATACGTCACACGAATATAACTAATGGTTCACATTCTCGATCGATGAACTATTCTTATGTCATTGTTAATACTGACAGGTGATGTAACAGTTGACATTCCCATATCTCTGTCATAATTGACAACTTTGAGCTATGACAAACAATTCTCGCACCTCAAATCCACTATCGATTGATAAATCAGACCAATGATTAGTAATTTAGATTTAAAACACTATAATTTATTTTTGTGGATATCTTGAACGAAGCCTGACTCGTTACAACCTCATTGGAACCAGGATGTTACCAATATTGGTAACTTTTTAATTTTATATTTTCTAGGAACACAAATGTGTGCTAGATTCCTGCCGTGCACTTGAAGGAGAGGGCTTTAAAGTGACATATCTGCCAGTTCAACAGAATGGGATCATTGACTTGCAAGATTTGGAGAAATCACTCACTCCAGAGACAAGTCTTGTATCCATAATGACTGTGAATAATGAAATAGGTTTGTATCTGCCTTCATTAAAAATCTTCAACCAAAAATTCTCCTTAAAACCATTTTTTACTTGTTAATAACCCTAGTATAGTAAATATCCAGAGGCAGCTTTTTTGGCAGATAAACACATGCTCAAAAAGGTAAAAAAAACATTGTGAGGAAACCAGCTAGTATTTTTTAAACTTTGCAACCTGTTACATATGAAATGCTAACTACTGCAAAATGTAATGCTTAGATGTGTCTCTGGCTACTCTCTTAAGACATCTTCAAGGATCTGAGTGCCTTCAGATCTGAGAGGATGTCTACTTATGGATTACAGTTGTAATCCTATTTATTTATTTCTTATGTAAGAAAATAAAATTAGGTCAGCTAGGTCCTAGATAGGATATCTAGGACCTAGCAGGGTAACTAATCTCAAGCAACTTTCTAGGTGTACTGCAGCCAGTCCAAGAAATCGGCGCGATCTGTAAAAGCAAGAAAGTATTCTTCCACACTGATGCTGCTCAAGCCTTAGGCAAGGTGCCGTTAGATGTGAACAAAATGAACATAGACCTCATGTCGATATCTGGGCACAAAATCTACGGACCAAAAGGCGTTGGCGCTCTGTTTATAAGGCGGAGGCCTAGAGTTCGTGTGGAACCAATACAAAGTGGTGGCGGCCAGGAGAGGGGAATGCGCAGCGGGACTGTGCCTACTCCTTTGGTTGTTGGATTGGGTAAGACACTATTACATAATTTGGACCTTATTGGGGAATAAATTCTATCTTATATATAAAAAACTCTTGTCACAGTGTTTGTGATCACACTCCTTCGAAACGGCTCGAACGATGTTTACGATTTTATTGTGTATTTGGTAGTTATGAGAGTAAATCGTAACGTAAAGCTCGGGAAAAAATGGAACTCCTTTTTTCTGTGAGCTTATTGAAATTTGATAGGACAACATCTGTTGGGACAGCTGGTGTTCCAAAAGGAAATATTGTTTAAAGAATAAATAAGGAAGGGAAATTCAACGTTACGCCGCGTTTATTACTTTGACAACCTAGTGTTTTGTTACTAGCTTGGTGCATAATTGCAATAGTTACATACCATAGGTACCATGTTATTGGTAGGTACTTCCATTTGAGACAGATTAACACAAATATTTTTTTGCTTTGGTCTTCAAGGTCTTAGTAAAGAGACTACAATTTAAAGTACCTAATGTTTATTATAGATATTCATTATACATATTAATTCTACTAGGTGCCGCTTGTGAATTAGCCGAACGTGAAATAGCTTACGACCATGCATGGATGGAGAAATTATCACAGAGATTTCTAGACAAAATCTACTCGAAACTGACGCACGTTATTCGAAATGGTGATCCCAAGCAGACATATCCCGGATGCATCAACTTGTCTTTTGCTTATGTTGAAGGTAAAGCTGATAACAAAATTGTATTTTATAATTATCCTATTTGAATTTCCAAATGTCAGCTAAGGATATAGATAAGGATATGGATAATAGATTCTCATGTCTGATGTTTTGAAAACAGGGATGATTGTATGTATCTCGACTATGAAACTACACACTGCTAAACCAAATGAGGCACCCAACACAATTGTCTTTACTTTTTAAGACATGGAGCCCTAAAAACGACCTAAACTGCTTTGTTTTTTATTTATTTATTTCTTCATTGCTATTGGCTTTTGTATCAGAACTATTCACATACCCTATAACCATAAACATGTATAGATGTAAAAGCTAAGGGAAGATTTATATTAGACCGGGCCGGGTTGGAGCCTTTAGTTAGTAGACGGGACACGGATCAGGCACTGTTTATTATAAACTGCTTAATAAAAAAAGTATGTACACATACACGGCACGCCCCGGGCTCGTCTAATATAAATCTACCCTGAGATTGGTTGGTACTTGATATTCCCTTTTAATAAATAAATAATTCCATAATGGACTTCAAAGTTATTTTGCTTCTTATATAACTAGTTGAGTGACAGTTTCTGAATACAATGTTTTCTATTGCCACTTACTGCTGTTTTTGCTGCTGTATGCGATTAACGAGCGATTGTCGCGCATCATTAGCGATGCGGTAACGTGGAATTGATTATTTAATACGATAAGTATGGTATCGAGTTACTTTTCTTTTAATAGGTCGTACCGCGCTGCTAGCAGTAAAATTTCAATAAATATTTTTTTTACTTTACTTAACTTTTTTTACTTTTTTTTTTTAAATGTATATAATGATACATTTACGTCTAAAGTAAACCACTTCGAGTTTTTTAAACGTATAAAAGTATCGTAAAGAATATCGTAAACAAAAATATTCGTTTTTAAGTTTTATACAGGAACTGTTTGTTAGGCCTGCATAAATATTTATTTGAATCGAATTAATGACCTCCTCTTTTTTCGACATCATACCGATGGTATTATAATATAGAAACCGATAGCTAATGGTAGTTGTTAAAGGCAACCTTTTTTAAAGCATTCCATTCGTGACGTGTTGCACGCAACCCCATCGCCGCTTTTATAAATACTAACCAAATGTCAATGATAGTATGATGATTGATTTTTAAATGGCATCTACAGAAATATTTTATTTCAGGTGAATCGTTACTAATGGCGCTAAAAGACGTCGCGTTATCCAGTGGGTCAGCTTGCACATCAGCGTCCCTTGAGCCGTCTTACGTGCTACGAGCCATCGGTACTGACGAGGACTTGGCGCATAGTTCCATCAGGTAGGCTGCTTGTGTGTAGGTAACCATTTTTGTCAGACCACTTCCGCGTTGTTCACATGGGCACAATCTGATGCGGGGAGATCGAGCCAAAACGTGCTCCTCCGTCCGCTTTCCCCACAAATACTCGGAGTGGTCTGATTTACAACCCGGTCAGAATATCTGTGCACCTCGCTGGAATGCGGCGCCTCTCCCGCTCTCTCTCTCCCGCCTCGCCCGCGATATGACGTCACGAGGTCAGGTGCACAGATATTGTGACCGGGTTGTAGATGGTTTACCCATCATTGTTTGCTTGTTTATGGTGAAACTAGTTCTTTCTTGGTCATCTTGAATTAGGTCAATGAGGCGAGCTATTGTAAAGGCTTCTTTTGTTCTTTTCTTCTTTTTACAAGTACAACAATCATTTATGCATCAATTTAAATAGACTATTTCTTCATGAGTAAACTTTGTTATCACATTTGCATAGATACCTACTAACCTGTTATGTTGCTGATACTTTTATAAAAATCAAGATAGCACTGTTGGCCTCTAAATAGTTACAACAAAATATTCTCTATTCACTGAATCAGTACAACAGCTGATGACATCATGCTTATATTATATGTGTAAATTAGGTCAATAAATGTTGATTTGATCTTGTATTTTGTTTTAGATTTGGCTTAGGGCGATTCACAACAATTGAAGAAGTGGATTACACAGCAGAAAAGACAATCAGGCATGTGCAGAGACTCAGGGAAATGAGCCCGCTTTGGGAAATGGTACAAGAAGGCGTTGACATCAAAAATATTCAATGGTCACAACATTAAATAAACAAATAACGTAAAAAACTTTTGACGATTCCATAGATAACTTTCGAAAGTATCAAAAAGTTAGATCTGCTAATTATAAATTGACCCGTATTTTTCATGCACCATAATATTTTGGTTTATATTTAAATTGAACAATGTTGTAACATCTGGTTCATAATCATCACCCTTTTAGGAATATTTTTATGACTGACTTGAGCATGTGATATATTGTAGTTGGATGTACTCATAGTACTGTTTGAATGAACTTGGTAGGTATAAAGTAAGGGAATAGTAACCGTACTGCTGTAAGCTTATTAAAACATGTTGTTAATCCTCTATTGTGTTTATTAAATAAATAAATTACAAAGATACAAAAATGTGAATAGTCCAACAAAATGTTATTCTCATCGTTATAAATTTAATTCCAGTCTGCCCAAAATAACATAAACAGTAATCTAGAGTCTTAGCCATCAATCAGTTTGTATTGTAAAAATATTTTGATTTTGTGTTTTATTTGCAGAGATGTTGGAATAGTCTATATTATAATAATAGTAAAATAAAATAGCTGCCTACATTCAACAAAGGAATTGATTATTTAAAGCTTCAATCACATACACAAGAGTGTCTATTTAAAAAAAAAATACATAATCACCATCAGTATGCTACAGCAAAAATGAATATACTTGCATCATACACTAAGTAGATACACATAGAAAACAAGATCTCATATTAGGCCAATAAAAAATTGTCACAACAATAACTAACTTGAATGATTATTTCAATATACAACACTATTCTAATGGACAAAACACTTCTGAGAGCTTATGTATGAGCATTATTACAATTGATAAGCCAAAACAAGATTTCACATAATTATATGTGCAGCAATGTTACAGAATGCATAGCACACATATTTGTCTAAGTGTACTTGCTAATTGTTTTTTTGTGTTCTGGCTAAAATATTTGTTTGCAAACATGCTGCACACTTTTGTGGAATCTTACCTTAAAAAATCCTCAGATCATTTTTAAGTTTTATAGACAAAAATTATAGTAGGTTATGTTAGGTAGCTACTGCCCCAAAGCTTCACAAACACAAACTTAGCTTGTAGCAGTGTGGCTAAGCCTGCGCGGTTTTGGTGGACAGCATGGCAGGGGATTTAAAATTTATCATTTAATTTAATAGTTATATAACTTAATTCCTCTGCCATCCTGTCCAACAATGTGTGCATGCCAATATCAATCATATCAACAACTGCAAGATGGTTCTTCCTGAGGTTCAGGGTTAGATATCTTGAAACTGTTGTGGTCTAATGTTTGTAGTTCAATCCTTGACCTGTTTGACTCTACAAGTTGCATTGCAATGTCTGCAAACATCTCGTCAACACCTTTGGCATTTTTGCATGATGTCTTGTATGTGGTGTTTATCAGATTATGGCATTGTTCACTGAAAAACAAAACAATATTTATAAAAGTCACAAAAAAAGTTTAAGAAAAGACTACTACACTATTATTTATCATTGATTATGCAATTATTTGTAAAACAGGAAACAACATCTTGATGATTATATTATCCAGCAATAGAACAACTGGCACAATAGGTTTTTAGGAAAATAATACAATAGAGGTAAGAAGGATTATTACCAAAACATTTCTATATCAGCATCTGTTACTTGTGGTGACATCCCTTCTAGATCAGACTTGTTTCCGCATAAAAATATCTTTGCATTCTCCGCATATGTTACAATATCTAATAGGTGCTGGCTCAAGACATGAAATGATGAGGAGTTGTCCAAGGAGAACACTAAAATTGCTGCCTCTGCAAACTTGTAGTAGCTAGAAGTGACTGAAGCAATCCTTTCCATACCACCAGTATCCCATAGCTGTAACTGAAGTAATTTTCGGTAAAAGGACAGCTTAATCTAATTATCGAGGATATACTAGGTACCTACTGAAGGGCACTTCACATACAACTTGGGAGACTCAACCTTACTTAAAAATTACATGAATTACTAACCTTGACGTCTTTATCACCCACTTGGAATATTTTCTCAAAGTGGTCTAATCCTAATGTAGCTCTCCGATCTACGTTTGGGACGAACGTATTATTGATGAAGCGCCGGAACAAAGAGCTTTTGCCCACACCATATTCTCCACATAATATAACTTTCAGCACAGGTGTTTTTACGACAGCCATCACTTTAGATATCCACTTTCATTTCATGAAGAAAATAATCGAGCTCGCCAGTGAATACTCTATTCGTCTTGATTTGATTTGGATTTTGATGATTAGATTCGAACGACGAATCGACGAACGAAACGAATGAATCTAATTCAAATCCAAATCCACCCACCAACAAACTTTACTATGTACATACTACATACGTAGAATTACTTATATGCTCTTTGCGTAGAATTAGAAGTAGCAAGCAAAAGCAAATAGCAATTACAACAATGTTGCCACTTACGATTTTGGTTTTACCCTAGATTCTAGATTCTTGAATATTATTATTCATAAAAAATAAAAACTGCTATGTATGGCCTATTTTTTTTTCATATTTTTTTTCATATTTCATATTCATTTATTGCCTAACAAATAGCTTGCCCTAATAAATACTTTTTTTTACAAAAAAGCATTACAAAACCACGTACCTACATACTCTACAAAGTTTAAAACTTTTAATTTCGCTTACTGTCGTGTTAAGGAGAACTCGGTACGTTTTTTGTAGATATATACCCTATTACCACTGACCTCTATTAGGCACTGACCTCTATTATACCTTGTATAATAGAGGTCAGTGCCTATTACTAAGACTTCGCTGTCTGTCTGTCCGTCTGTCTGTAAAGGAAAGGTGAACTCGTAATAGCTAGACAGTTGAAATTTTCACAGATGATGTATTTTCTGTTGCCGCTAACAAATACTAAAAACAGAATAAAATAAATATCCGTCTGTCCGTCACATACAACAATCGTAATTTTTTAGCAGTTCATAATAGTTTTTAATTATTAATGGTACGGAACCCTTCGTGCGCGATTCTGACTCGCATTTTGCCGGTTATTTTTATAGATAATGTTACGTAACCCTTCGTGCGCGAGTCCGACTCGCACTTTGCCGGTTTTTTTATTAAATAGGTATGTCCAAGAAGTTCATCATCGGTTTTGTTGGTTGGTAATATTTATTTTCTTTGGAAGTAATTGACTGACAGTCTGACACTGACTGCCTGACAGGCGAATTCCCTTTCGGTAAATTTTATTGTTCTGTGGTTCTGTGGCTGGCTGGCAACTGGCAAGCCGCTGCCGCCATGGCCATTGGCCATAGCCATACTCTGTGGCTGCCGCCAAGCTGCCGCTGCCGCTGCCGCTGTGCTGAATGAAAAATGAAAATGGCTGCTACTGTTTATTTACTCTCGGATTGATTGATTGATTGTCGATCGAAGCTTGAATTATAATTGAATTGAAAGCAAATTAAGTAGTTGGCTGGGGATTTCTGTGCCAAATAATTATGATGTCTGCTATGGATCTGCAAACGTCCCACTTGGCGGCAGCGTTAATGTCGGGGACTAACTACAACAATCCAAATCCTGATAATGCACTACCCAATAACGCCGCTAGTGAGGAAACGAAACCAGAAAAACCGCCTGAAACTCAAAAAGATCCATCGGACGAAGATAAAGAAGAGGCGAGTGGGGAAGATTATAGTGACGAGGTGAGTGGAATCTATGAAAATTACCAATATCTGCATGTATTTCTCTGAAGTACATAAAACCATTTGGTATAAATAAATAGAAAATAATATTTACTAGTCTAATATTTTTATATCAATATGCTGATTACTTAAATTCCCCTTTGTATAAGTACCTGAGACTTGTATTTATGAATTGTGTTGCGCTGGCTGTGGAGCAAATAAACTTATTATTTTCTCTCTTAATAACATCAGACTATAATTTTTCTAATAAGTAGTACAAATTGGATTTTTAGGAGTCGGAGACACAAACTGGAAGCAAGTCTATGCCAGGCAGAGGAGTTACGCTGCAAATGTTACTGGAAGAGAAAATGCTTGAGCCTGGAATAGCTGCTATGACTATTGAGTATTTGGTAAGCGAATAAAGTCATTCAAAATTATCCACGATGAACTATTTCTTGTTTTAAGAGTATCTATATATACTACCAATATTTAGTTAACCGTTTATTCATACGCACCTACCACATAGCTACTCATATTTTCACGATTCTATCCATTCATAAATAGCTCGCCGTCTCCGTTGTAATTTGTGTAGTATTTTCTAGTACTGAGACCATAAATTAGTGCCAATTTTCGGTTAAAAAGAAACCTCGATAACTTTGTGATAGTGCAATAATAAATCATGCTGACAGTGCTCAGATCATAAGAAGCTTCTGCTGCAACGGTCAATTTTTTTTTTTCGGCATATTAAAACTATTATTGTATACTATATACTCTCTATATACTACTAATATTATAAATGGAAAAGTTTGTGAGTATGTTTTTTTATCAATCACAACATATTGGCTGAACCATTATAGAAAAAACTTGGAACCTAGAACTACAGATATTAGCACTGTTTATCTGGGTAATCCAACAAGGGTGCAAATTAGAAGCTAAAAAAAACAAAATTTACAATTAAGATAGGTACCTACTTGAGCAAACCAAGCACGCAATTTTTTTTAAGACCCAGAGATGTGTGTTTTTTTGTTTTTATTTAATATCATGTTGACCAACTCCAGCAGTTATTGTAACACTGGCATTAATATTTTACAGCCCTTGTTCTATAAAAGGAATAAGTACTTAAAACTATTTTTATTATGCTTTTAAGGGCCAGAAGTTTGTGGGTGACCTACAAAACGATGGTAAAATAAAATCTCATGAGACAGAAACAATTTTTTGCTCACCGTCTGCTTGGGCCATACATTGCAAGAGGATTATAAACCCTGATAAAAGATCTGGGTGTGGATGGGCATCAGTGAAGTACAGAGGAAAGAAATTGGATACCATCAAGGCTACATATCTTCGGAAAAAACAGCTTCAAAGAGAGAATATGCATTCTGATGGTAAATAATATTAATTTACAGCTTACAGATAAAATACTGCAATTTGTACCTTTTTATTATCTCATGGCATCTCCATAGTGTTCTTAGTGATTGTTTTTGATGTCTATAACATAAATAAATAATCTCTCTTACAGAGGAAACTGAAATGATGGAGGTAGAAAGCCCACCAGAACCGCCACCACAAAGGGTTGTTATGAAGCATAATACTGTCCCAAATAGAATGATGCAACAGTAAGTACATATTTCAATCTTAATAATCCAAAAAACAATCTTACAAACTGTTTGGTTCAAACTCTTATATTACTTTCTGCCTATTTACAGTGATGCCAATATGTTAATAGAGGCAGTTTCCTTTTCATCAGCTGGAAAGGTTCAGCCATTTTTGGTGTCTGTCAGCTCGAATGCAAGTCTTGCACTGGATATCCACTGTCATTTAAAGAAGGAAGAGGTTTATGGCTACTTGGCAGGAACTTGGGATTTGAATACCCATAGTGAGTTTTTTTAACTTTTTAATCATCATTTACATTATAATATTGTAGTAATAGTCCTCTAATCAAATAAGGGTGTGTTTCCACCGATGCGGAGCTTCGCGGAGCGTGAACTCACCCATCACTATTTCGAGCACTGTGATTGGTCGATTTACGGTCTGCTTCGCACAGCTCCGCATCAGTAGAAAACCACATTAATACTCACTACTTGTTTTAAGTTTTACTTTAAATGTCTAATCTTATTTCTTACCATTGTACCCACTTTTTAGATAGTCACCCTATTTATTTCCAACTAAAATTAATATTGCTTGTGTATATTACAGATCTGATGATAACTCACACATTTCCATGCCTTACTAGCAAGAATGACAAAAAACCTAGAGTAATAGTTGAGCTAGAAATTCAAATGGAAATCGAAAAGTTGGGTCTAGTCCTCCTAGGGTGGTATCATTCACATCCAACCAACCCTGCTATGCCGAGTCTTAGGGATTGCGACAACCAACTTGAGTATCAGATTAAAATGCGTGGACCAACCGAAGTATCGTATGTTCCTTGCATTGGAGTCATATGCTGTAAGTAATCTTTTAATAGTAATGGCTTTTTGTAGAGATATAGATTGGCCAGTTTTATATGTGATTTCTTCTTTATAAATGTTAGTTTAATTTATGTATTATGCCTCTTTACCTGCAAACCCATATAAAAATAAATGTTTATTTTCAGCACCATACAATCCAGAGAGTCCTGTATTGGAGTCCTCACTCACATTCTTCTGGGTGATGCCTCCACCAGAGCAGAGGCCTACAGAGTACCCTCGCCCTCTACTCTTGCAATACAACTTGGTCCACGACAGCCATCTATCGCAACACGCCATGGAGCAAATAAGGAAGACCATCAAGTACTACTTTTCATACCCCGACGAGACATTCATAAACTTCAAAGATACTTTCAAACCAGATATTGCTTATTTGGATAAGCTAAAGTGTACGTTAACAGCGAAATTCCCGCGTGAGCAGAGCGATGGTTTGCTCTGGCATTTTATACGCGAGGAGTTAGGGTGCTCCTCTGAGAATGATGATAAAATGGACTTGGATGCGTTGCTTGCGGTACCGCAACCGATCCCTGTACTGAAGCCTACACCGCCCACATCTGTGCCTAACTTTCCTTCAGTCAGTACTCTGCAACAAATGGTCAGCCGACCGGCTGGCGTACCGCCCATCAGTGCATCCTCTAGTATTGGATCAGGGTCCCCTCACAAGTTTGAAGCACCACAACTGAACATTCCTGTGTTACCGACCTCTTCGAAATCCTCTTCGAAGTCGACCACCCCTACCTTACCGCCGTCTTATCCAACTGGATTGGACATGCTGACGAGCATGGCTCTAGGGCTCGGTACCGCGAATATGTCTATGCCGCTGGGAGCAAGTAGCTTGGAGAGCCTGGCTGCTGCCAACAACATGCTGAACAGTCTCGCTCCTGGCTTACCGCCTAGTTTGACGGCTAGCTTGACTGGCGGGAAGCTACCCGACCCGCCTTCATACGCTGCGTCTCTACAGAATCTCACGAACAGTCTGGGAAGCTTCGACAAAACTCCAAGTAATACTTCGACTAGTGCGTCGTCCACTCCGATACCAGCCAACATCGCCTCGAATCTTATGATGAGCTCAGCAGACATTGCTAATGCACTGTTTTCCGCTACTAAATACTGCAACGCTGGCATACTCGGTATTCCTGACCCCATGTCTAAATCGACACTGGCAGCTAATAATATGTTCCTATCTCCATCACTGATGAAAATGCAAGAATCTTTAATGAAACCACTGTCTTCGAGTAGTCCGATATCAGCGAAAGCTGGTTTGGATCAGAGTGCATTGATGAAATCTCCACATGAACTGCTGAAGAGTAGCAAAGATTACGGAAAAGATTATAGCAAAGATTATGGTAAAGATTATAGCAAGGAGTATGGTAAAGATTATAGCAAGGATTACAGTAAAGAATACACGAAGGAGTTGAAAAAGGAGTATGGGAAGGATTATACCAAGGAACAGGCAAAAGATTATGCCAAAGAATACAGTAATAAAGATTACGGAAAAGATTTTAGTAGGGAGCAAAGTAAAGACTATAGTAAAGATTACGGGAAAGATTATAGCAAAGATTACAATAAAGATTACGGAAAAGATTTCAGTAAAGATTATGGCAAAGATTACAGTAAAGATTATGGCAAAGATATCAGCAAAGAGTATGTTAAAGATGCCAGTAAGGATTATGGTAAAGACTATAGCAAAGATTATAGCAAAGATTACACGAAGGACGCTAGTAAGGATTACAGCAAAGATTATGGTACGGACTATAGCAAAGATTACAGTAAAGACTATGGAAAGGATTTCAGCAAAGACTACTCGAAAGACAGCAAGGAGCATAGCAAAAATTACAGTAAGGAGTATGGCAAAGATTATAGCAAAGAATATGGAAAAGACTACAGTAAAGAATATGGAAAAGATTACGGTAAAGATTATGGAAAAGATTATGTCAATAGAGATTACAACAAGGAGTTCAAAGATTATGCTAAAGAGTTCAAAGATTACTTGCCCCCTGATTTTGGAAGTGTTGTAAAAGGTAAACCGGAACCATCAGTGGAACCTATGAAACTATCCGATCCCGGTCTTTCTTTGAAAACTGACAAATCGAAACCAGAACCTATGGATACGCAAGCAACCGATTTCAGCATGCCCTCTCGTGTGGGAGGCGAATCCTTTTTGAATCAAATGTTGGAGCTGACTAAGAAAACTACCATGCCAGATTACATGGGTGAATATAACCCGCCATCAAAAATAGCTAAAATTGAGGAACTCGTGGCTCCTATGCCGTCGTCTAGTCATCCGTATCTAGCCCCGACAAGTATTGTCGACTCTATCGCGCAGGTGGGAATTGGAGCTATGGGAACTTTTGCGAAGCCAGACGAGCCCTTGGATTGTGGAAAGGAGCAGGATTACTCACCGCCGCAGAAAGCATGTGAAAGTGATAAATGAGATCCGGCCTTCGATTTCTGGAATATGGATTACTTTAACTTGTAAGTTATTGTAATCCAAATTCCGGAAATTCGCTGCTTGATCGTAATAGAACTGAATTTCAGCTTATGAGCAGCTTGATAAGACTTGCAATAGTGTATTTTTCAGTATTTCTTCTATTTTATGTGACAGACAGCTATTGGACTGAATACCTACTACGTGTTGTTTAACATAAGAGGTGAATATTAGAAACTGACATTCCTTACTACTTTTTTTATTGATAGAAAGAGACAGGACTAATAATTAACAGTGCTTATATTTAAATGTGTTTATGAATGAGTGGAGCCATGTTTAATTAAGTTAAGTGTGTATTAGTGTATTTTATGGACTCTGTCAGGAACAAAGTCTATTTCTATGTAATACTTGATGTTATATTTAATCAGAAGTGTTTTACTACATTTCATATTATTGTCTTTATAATAAATAAGCAACTATAATCTTACTTAAATAAGCTTCTTACATGTTTTACAAAACGTTAGTAGGTAGTTTTTGATGGTCATATAATTTTAAATTAGTACATTTATATTTTTGATCTCTAACAGTGTAGATAATTAAAAATTGGTTACAATATTCGACGTTCTCAACTTCTTAAAAACTGGTAAACTAAACGAAGTGTCTCAAAAAGTAGTATTAAAAGAAAGTCCAAGAGGTAAACGAATTACCTTAATTTTTGTAAATTTCGAGATTTTTATTTTTGACGCATCTTTTTTTTTTTTAATTAACTGTTTTGAAAATCTAAGTTCTAAACCATTGAGTTAAAAAAAAATATTTTTTTTTAAATTAGACCCTGAATGTTTTTATATTTGAGGGTATTATAAAAATAAATTACACTTATTTTTGGGCGTGATTCTGGTACCTCTAAGGGTGCTTGCTATACCACTGTACTTCCTCTTGATTCCTCTTTTAAGGACATTCTGTATACGTAATATATTCCTATTGAAAAATGTGCAATCTATTAATTTAACAACATTGTTCTTAACTAGATATTTGTGCCAATATCATTTATTGAAGTTTTTACTGGACTATTATGAATATAATAGAAAGGCAACGTCGCATAACGTTTAAGTATTTTTTAAATATTTCATCTTTTTTATGGAATATTTGTGTACGTTACGCTAACGTACGTAATTAAAAAACAATACTACAAAGTTACTACTTATCTGTTTTGAAACTAAGCTGGACCTAAAACAGTTAGCGCATTTTTCAACTGAGTATACGCATTCGAATATAAAAGTAACTTCGTGCTTTCAAAATAATGATTAGTCTAGTTGAATGTTTTCTGTACTTACTATGATGATAATCAAATAGATTTTAGTAGATTGTTCTATATATTTATGTGTACGAAATAATAGACATTAGACAGTCGTTTATGTATTCATACTCAGTATTTATTATGTATACCAGTGACCTATATACTTTATTCGCATTTACTGCCAGTATGATATCTTAGATTACACTATAATTTATTTGTATTATCTCTAATAAAATAATTTAAAGCACAAAACAATTATTATCTTTTGTTTACAATCGCAACCTAATTAAAACCATCATTTTTGACAAATTTATTGTGAACGTCATATATTTTATTAGGTTAGTACCTATAATATATAAATATTCCTGCAATTTCAATGCAATGTGTAACATGGAAATCTCAATACCGTTTAAAAGTGGTTGTAATTTAGGTAGATTATAATAGCTGGAAATCACAGTGCCGCGATTGATCTGTGATTACTGTAGATAGCTAATCAAGTTATCATACTTTGATAAATATTATAATGTAATTTGGAATATTATTAGTATTTCCTTTCCGGCTGCAAGTGGCGCGATTTGCGCAGTTTTTTTAATACAACAAAATAATTTATTTGTGTACTTTCGTGATAAGCGGTCTTTTGTGTGAAGTGTAGAATGTGATAATGTTTTGGATTGTAAATCAAAAAGGTAAATACTGCAATTTTGATGTGTATGACAGGGTCGCGTTTTCAATCCATGATACTTGGACACGTCGCTAGTAAAATATTTGGTTTGAAAATGTGATGTGGCGACGACGAAAATCTTATTAAAGGGGTTGTTCTATCCCTTTGTCAACACTAGTAGAAATGCTTTTATTGCAGCTTTTTAAAGCGATTACGTGGATACCCAAATAACTATGTAATTGCTACGTGATGTTTCAGGATAACACAACATGTCAACAACAACACCTGGTTTCAAGGGTATGAAAGAAGAAAGTGACGAGTCAGACTCTCAGTACACCCCTCTTTACGATGAAGATGAAATTGAGTTAGTATTTTCAATGTTATTAGATTAGTTTCTTGTTGTTCTAGATGTGCACACGTTTATTGGTACTGATTACTTTTATTATTATTGGTACTGATTGTCACGTATGAAATGCTAACTACTGCAAAATGTGGGCATGTGCCAAATATAATGTTTGGACGTTCCTCTGACTACCCCCACTAGACATCTTCAAAGGATCTAAGCGTCTGAAGATCTGAGAGGATGTCTACCATACTTGGGGATTACAGTCGTCATCCTATTTATTTATTTTATTTTTATTACTTTTATATCTATTTTATATCTATTTTATATTGATACTACCAATTGATATTGCAACATAATTTATTGTTGTCAAGTGAGTTCAATCAGGGTATGTCTAGGTACTTCTTACCTTCTTAGGCTAACTGTCTTAACGAGGATTTACGCAACACACTGAACAATTTACTCGTATTACAATATGAACTATGGGTGTCTGAGGTCTGCGTTATTTTAATATAAAATCAGTAGATCTAATTAGCATTACCCAACTCATAGATTAACTGTGTCCAAAAACTCAGATTTTCTCATCAGACATGATTTTGAAATCTGATGATATCATCAGGATTTAACTCGCCTGTTTCTGTTCAAGTAAAATAGGTCTCATAAAAACTACTTTAAAATAATTGATTGTTATATTTATGCCTGTGATAATTGATATTATCTTGAATTCTTGGTAGTTTCAGGAAAGTACCTGATTAAACTGATATGACATCAACAAATACCTATGCATCGTTATTGCAATATCTATCGATAAAGGCTAAAATAAAGCTAAGGTACTAACCCAGCTGTTGATTCTGGTGTTGATGTCTATTCAATCCGTAGTACAAGGACCACACAAAGCGTGATAAAGCTCAATTTAGATTGGAATCCGAGTTGAAGTAGGCAGCCAAAGTGTTGTCCATATACCAAATGGCATCTTTCCGTTTTAGTATAAGCCATTTATAGTTATTTTCTCAATCTTCTTGATCTCATAAAGCAGTTGTCATTAGGTACATTCGAATAGTAGTTAGTCGTGTTATGAAATTAGTCATGTACCTACAAAAAATATGACCTTTTTTTCCGAGTAGGTACCTATTACGCGAGCAAAGTCGCGGGCGGTAGCTATCAAGTAACTGATAATAATCTAATTTTATATAAAAGCTGGTTTTGAAATATTCTGACTAATTTCTTTCTACAGCCAAAGAACAGCGCAGGAGACAAAAGGATGGAACCTGTTCCGAGAGATACCAGTCAAGAAGGAGACCGGGTCTATGGAACCAAAAGACTGGGTGAACACCAGTGTAAAGCTCCTGAAAGTACTCGCGTACATACTGACGTTTATTGTTGTACTCGGCTCGGCTGTATTAGCAAAAGGAACATTGTTATTTATAACGTCACAGCTCAAGAAAGGAAGGCAAAATGTTCACTGCAACCAAATTTTACGTATGTATCGTATGTGTATCTACCACTCGACATTCTGAATTATTTCAACAGCAAAACGAAGTTATCCCTTTTCCCTGGGTGCAAGTGTCAGCCCTCTAGAAAAATCCTTAGCTGCTTGTATCTTAGTGATATCTATACCTTGGTCTTATCGTAACCGTTGTGTTGTAGCAACTCTGTCCAGAAACAAGGGTTGTAACGCTGGTCACAGGCCTAAAGCAGCTGATCAAATAATAGGCTGCTAATTATTAGATTTCCTGCGTTTTATTTCACAGATCTGGACCAACAATTTCTCAATACTCACACACTTGAAGAACGAATCACGTGGCTATGGGCAGCGCTGATCGTGTTCGCTATTCCTGAACTCGGAATATTTTTAAGGTCCGCGCGCATATGCTTTTTCAAAACTGTTAAGAAGCCCACCGGGTTTCTGTTTCTTATAGTAAGTTAATCAAGATTTAGTAAAAATATATAATTTCTAAATTCTATACCCAATTAGTGAGTTGGTTAGTGTGTGAATTGGATTGATGACTTTTGGGTGCCTTATAAACGTCACATATGAGGGATTAGTAGTTTTTTCATAATTCCAATCTTTATTACATCATAATATTACAATCTGTCGAATTATGATGAGAATTCGGTTAAGATTTTTCTCTGAATCAAAGAAAAAAAAATGTACCTAAGGTTTTTTAGATTTTAAAACGAAATTCAATAAATCTCTATCCTGGAATATACGAGTACAACATGGCAGTGGACTGTAATTGGTTAATGTGTTGAAGATATTTCACCAAATTTACTCGTACCATCATGAATACCCATTACCATCGAACAGTGAATATTACCATCAATAATTTTCAGGCCTTTGTGATCGAGACACTATACGCTATCGGTATGGCACTACTCGTCCTTTTCATCTTGCCCGAGCTCGACGTGGTCAAAGGTGCAATGCTAATGAACGCCATGTGCATTGTGCCCGGTGTCCTTAACGCCTTCAGCCGTGACTCAGCGGATTCGCGGTACTCCATGAAGGTAGTTTTGGATATCTTGGCGGTTTCTATGCAGCTAACTGCGTTTGTGGTCTGGCCACTCTTGGACGACGGAGTGGTGCTGTGGATGATTCCTGTAGCGTGTACTTTTATATCGCTGAGCTGGTGGGAGAATTTCGTTGACGGAGTTGATAGACATTCTTCATGTAAGTTTTTTATATTCATTACTTCTTTCAAACCATAGTCGTAGAAAGCTAAAATAATAATATTATCAGAGTAAGTGGATTCCAGAAAAGCTGCAGCTTTTTTAGTCGGAATTATTGAGACTGAATACCCTAATAATAATTAATTAATACTAATTAATACCCTAATTTTGCTTGCCCAGTTTGTAACATTAAGATAATAAATCATCCCGGCGTCTACTATAGCGCATTGCGTCCGGTTCGTCATTGTACGAAATTCTTCCTACTCCGCGAACGGACTTCACATCTACGTGTATGATACCTATCAGTTTCTTAGTCAGATTCCGAATTGGAGAGTTTTATAGATAACTAGCTGACCCGTGCCCGCTTCGCTGTGCGTAAGACATTTCTAATACCATCGTTGACTTTTTTGTAGACGTTTTTAAGGTGTAGTACATTATTTTGATATATCTCGTGGGGTTCAGCCAGCATTTGCAATGTAAGCGCAAAAAAATGTGTTTATTTACGACATCACATTAGAAACCTCTAAAATTATCAGTGTTTCTCTACTATATTATGCATGTATTATACATATAAACCTTCCTCTTGAATCACTCTATCTATTAAAAAAAACCGCATCAAAATCCGTTGTGTAGTTTTAAAGATATAAGCAAACATACATACATACATATTACATACAGACGCGGGAAGCGGAAAGCGACTTTGCTTTATACTATGTAGTGATAGTGTTCATTTGATATAGGTACATTTGAGCTATAATTTATGGTTTTTAATATTTTACAGTACCAATGCTGTATTTACAAGACCTAAAGGAAAATCTGAAGAGAACTCGGTACTACACACAAAGGATGCTCACAATATGGAAAATAATAGTTTTCATGGTCTGCATTATTTTATCGTTGCATTTTCAAGAAGACGATCCATTCTCCTTCTTCACTAAAGTTTCTGACGCTTTTGGACCCAGGGAATACGTTGTTGAAGAAGTAAGTTCACTTAAGGCGCTCCCAGTCGACGATTGTTTTTGTTCGAAATGAAAAAATAAATACTTGTGAACAAGCCACATCCTCTATTTTATAATGTATAGTATATGTGAATAAAGATGTACCCATCTTTAATCACTTCGATAAATAATCCTACCGACCGCTTCAATGACGACAAACACACGTCGGCGCGTGGTCCGCCTTAGCTTTTCGAATAAATTAATGATATAAATTATGTATAATTAATTACTTATCAAAAATCTATTCTAATAGAAATCTAGATCTACATATTGTCTATCTTTAACAATAAATCACAAGTTGATTTTAATAGTAGGTATATAAAATATTTCGATCATAAATTCTAAATCGTATCATTTTGAAATAATATCTTTATCGTGAAAAGTTTCTGCTATTATGTTTTCAGCTTAATAGAAATCTGAAGTAATCACTACATAGTATAAAGCAAAGTCGCTTTCCGCTTCCCGCGTCTGTATGTATGTACAATGTATATTTGCTTTTATATCTTTAAAACTACACAACGGATTTTGATGCGGTTTTTTTTAATAGATAGAGTGATTCAGGAGGAAGGTTTATATGTATAATAACATGCTACCCGTGCGAAGCCGGGGCGGGTCGCTAGTATACTTATAAAAATAGGAGATGTGGCTTGTTCAGAAGCATTTCTTTTTTCGTTTCGAAATAGAGCAATCAGCGACTGGGAGCCCCTTAAGGATAATATAAAGGCTTTACGATTGTAAATCCCAGAAGCCTTACCACAAGCTATTAAAATAATATTAAAACAGTACTTACTACTCGCGGTGCGAACGTGACAACGCCATAGGTACGAACTCGAAAAGCGTTATCACTTTGGCATCGCAAATACTAGTTACTGTTTTAATATTAATTTAAGAACCCAGGGATCTTCAAATCAAAAGGGTAGTAAAAATCAAAAGTAGTGAATGGAAATGTATACCTACCTACCATGATTGAATGACAGCATTTTAATGACCATGCATGACTAACGCAATAAGCACTTGTTTTGATAAGCTAGATAAGATAGTAAATAGCATTTGTAATGGTTAATTTGGCGGAGTCCCTTTGTCTTATGCGTTATGCTAGCGCAAATCACGTTTTGTCTGGTTTATACATCTATCAACATTATTTTTCTGTTTGCTTAGAGAATTTTGTAAGGTTGTGGTTTCTACCGCGGACGTGCACCAATGATAAATACATTTCTAACTACTCCGTAATGGCTGGTCTTATTTTTGGTATATTTGTAGAGGACTCCGAGGTCCATTTATAATTTTCATATATGAATGCCTTCTGTAGGTTGTTCTGTAGGTCTCTTGTAGATTGTTGGTTCGATTCCCACCTAGGACAAATATTTGTGTGAAGAACGAACGTAAATGCTTGTTTTTAGGGTTCTGTACCCAAAGGGTAAAAACGGGACCCTATTACTAAGACCTCGCTGTCCGTCTATCCGTCTGTCCGTCTGTCTGTCACAGGGCTGTATCTCATGAACCGTATGAGCTAGTCAGTTGAAATTTTCACAGATTAGGTATTTCTGTTGCTGCTATAACAACAAATACTAAAAACAATAAAATAAATATTGAAGGGGGCTCCCATACAACAAACATGATTTTTTTGCCGTTTTTATAGATAATGGTACGGAACCCTTCGTGCGCGAGTCCGACTCGCACGACCGACTTGGCCGGTTTTTTGTCTGAGTATCGTAATATTTTAAGGATGTATATTTACAAGGAAAAAAGTATAACATATGCTTAGCTATATCGTCTAGATCGCGCTGTGTGAAATAACCACCAATATTTATTTATTCCAGGTTCAAGTTTTACTCGAAGACGTGTACAACGGTATCGTTGAATACGCTACAACCGGCGAATCTTTGAACATACCAGGGAACTGGGCATCTCCCATCTGGATCGCTCTCATCCAAGTAGTCATGGCTTACTTGTGCTTCGGCGCGTCCAAATTCGCTTGCAAGATTCTTATACAGAACGTCAGTTTCACTTTCGCACATACAATGGTGATGCCGGTCACTGTGAACATGCTGATAGTCTTCTGCGGGATGAAGAACGCAGATCCGTGCGCGTTTCACGGAACGATACCGGATAATTTGTTCTTTTATCAGCCACAAGGTAAGATTTTTTTACGGTTTTGAAATTCAAACGCGCCGATCATTGACTGCAACGTTGCATGCCTTAGTGTTGCCAGTTAGGAAAGCTCCATTCGAAATTCTGTTTGAAATATGGGAATAATTGGGATATGGCGTTAGTTTTAATACGATGTTGGGTTATGTAACACTGTAGCGTGTCATTGTACCTACTACAAAGGAAAATTATTTAATGAAATAGGAAATAGGGTTACAAGACACTTAATCCCCACTTAATGATCACTTAACTGTAATCCCCAGGTATGATAGACATCTCCAGGCGCTCAGATCCTTAAAGATCTGTTTGGCTATGTGTAAAAACATGATTATGATCTTATGATATTCATACCAATATTTATTGGTACTCAATGCCTGAATACCTACGCTTTTTATGCTGTTTATGCACCTATACCTACCCTTCCAATACAATACCTACGCAGAAGCGTAGGTATCGATGCATAAACAGTGAATAGTTACTATGAAAAGTGTACAGATTAGGTATTCTCTAACATTAGGTATTGCATTCAACATCATAACATGATAATCATGTTTATAAAAACGGCTAAACAAAGGAAGGTAAGACTCGGAACAAGGAGAAAGAATATCGAGGACATGAAAGTTATTGATATAGACAGGCCTAATACATTTAAAACGATGCTAAGAAAACTTTTGCTGGAAGGATGTTTTTACTCAGTAGATGAATTTTAAGGAGAGAAAATGACATTATGTAAAGTGAATGTGTAATTGTTTGTGTGTATTTCTTCCTTAGTGAATGTTAATTGTTTTAATTATTAATTATTATTTTTTTAACGAAGATAATAATATAAGTAGGTAATAATGTAGCATTTTGATTAATTTATAATAAGTACCTATTTAAAGTTTTTTAGGTATTGTGTTTTAGCTTTAAGTTATTATTTCGGATACAATTTTAATTGTTATTGAATAAATGAATATGATTATGAATATACAAAATAGCCCTACTGATCCGGTCTAATGAAGGCAAAGACACATCCAAACAACATTTGGATTATATAAACAACATTTATTATAAGTATTCGTTTGATATTGTGGCGTGTCGTGCAATGTTTGGACGCACCTTTGACTACCACTTTAGTAATCTTTTTTTTTTTTACATTACAGTTTACCTTCTAAAGCAGTTCATTGGCGCGGAAGTGGCATGGGTTTGGCTTCTATGGCTAATGTCGCAATCATGGATAAGTTTCCACACGTGGAAGCCTCGGTGCGAGAGACTCGCGGCGACCGACAAACTGTTCGCTAAGCCGTGGTACAGTGGCGTACTTATAGATCAGTCTATGCTCTTCAATAGAACGAAGGATGTAGAAGTGGATATCGCTGTTGAGGTATAAAAAAAAATATATATTTAGCAACAAAAATACTTAAGATACAAAAGTCTGAAAAGTACTTAAGGCCCTGTATGTCGACGATTGCTCTTTTTCGAAACGAAAAAAGAAATACTTCTGAACAAGCCACATCTCTATTTTTATAATGTATAGTATATGTGAATAAAGATGTACCCATCTTTAATCACTTCGATAAATAATCCTACCGACCGCTGCAATGACGACAAACACACGTCTGACGTTGACAGTATTTTATTTATTTTATTTAGTGACAGTAGTCCATGGGCGGCGCGTGGTCCGCCTTTGCTTTTCGAATAAATTAATGATATAAATTATGTATAATTACTTATCAAAAACCTATTCTAGTAGAAATCTAGATCTACATATTACCTATCTTTAACAATAAATCACAAGTTGATCTTAATAGTAGGTATCAAAGTATTTCGTATTAAGTATTTTATTTCTTTTTTATGGTGTGCAATAAAGTATTTTCTATCTTTCTATCTATCTATTTCGATCATAAATTCTAAAACGTATCATTTTGAAATAATATCTTTATCGTGAAAAGTTTCTGCTATTATGTTTTCAGCTTAATAGAAATCTAGGTAGGAACCTGAAGTAATATATTTATAAAAATAGGAGATGTGGCTTGTTCAGAAGTATTTCTTTTTTCGTTTCGAAAAAGAGCAATCGTCGACATACAGGGCCTTAAGATTAATGTTTTGTAAAGTTGAGAGAACAGAACAAAAGGGTTGTATTTAGTATGTTATTTTAGTTGAAGTTTAGTGACAGTGGTGGCGATTCTTATTCCTATTACGTTAAAGTTCAAATTAACTTAACCTTTTTAAAGTTAAAATAATTTTCGTAATGTGATAAAGAAACGTCAACCTAATTTTAGTCAATATGTTTGTTGCTGTTGAATAGTCTATTAGGATACTTGGATGTGTAAACTGACAAAAGTTTTAGAACTGTCATTCTGAGGTTACACTAATTTAGACTTTAATGAAAACGGAATAAGAACGGAGATATTTTTTCCCAATATATGCACGTGCCTTTCAAGCTAAGACAGGATACAGTCTTTTAGAGGAACTACGCCATAGCCGAAATCGGCCTGGACAATCATCATCATAATTTTATATATAAAAGTTTATCTGACAGGATGTGCTGAAAGGACTTAATGAAAATGATGGCGCTTCCATCGCCAGCTCTGAGCACGTCATTAAAGATATCAAGCCAACTGATTGTATTACCAGGTACGTTAAAATATTGAATACTTATAACATAAACGAATGTATTTTTCTAGTAATGTTTGGTTGTGTGTTTATATCACGCAGTCTGAAACAATTTAGATCAAACTTGGAACAGATATAGTTTATGACCTGGAATACATATTTTTTTTAAACAAATAATTAGGATCACGACTGAAATCCCGGTAGACATTATCTCAAATGTCCAGACGCTTAAATACTTGAAGATGTCTAAAGGGGGTAGTCAGAGGCACGTCCTAACATTACATTTAGCACATGCTCATATTTTGCAGTAGTTATCATTCCATAATGTAACCTGGAATAGCATATAGGCTATATTAGACATCTTCAAGGATCTAAGCGTCTGGAGATCTGAGGGGACGTCTGCCGTACAATGGGATTACAGTCTTGATCTTACACACACACACACCTACGTGATAGTGTCTTATTTTATGGGATGGTTGATATAATATATAGTAGCATGGCCATATAATATGCTTATTGTACCTCCAAGTAGTATACAAATGAACACTGTTGATGTTTTTAGGATCTACACTTGTGCGACTATGTGGCACGAGAACAAAGAAGAAATGATTGAATTCTTGAAGTCTATTATGCGGTTGGACGAGGATCAGAGCGCCCGGCGCGTGGCACAGAAATACTTGGGCATCGTTGATCCCGACTATTACGAACTGGAAGGTGAGAACAAAAAATATGATGGGAAATAAAAAAGTAGTACATACATCTACAGATATTTGTAACGGAAGTGCTGCCTAAAATATGCCTGTGTATGTATTTTAAGTTGTAATAAGAAATACAGTAAATATTAAGAAGTTGTTTATCAACATTATTTGTTTATAAATCATATGAAATAAAATGAAATAGTATTACCTACGATTAATCCCCAAGTACGGTATACATCCTCTGAGATCTTAAGGCGCTAAGATACCTTTATTCTGTTTTTACCTAATCCTAATAATATTTTAAATGCGAAAGTTTGTGATAAGGCTGCTATGTTTGATCCCTAATCAAAAATAAACGACAAAACGGATTAAGATTAAATTTGCTTTAATGTAGATAAAAAATCAGAATAATTAAAGGGGGAACTTATAATCCGAAAAACTACCCCTAAATGATAAAAAAACGCAAAAAGGATGATTTTGGTATAGATGGCGTTGGTGTTCAACAAATCTGACATCACAGACTAAACACATTTAGTCGTCATTGCAACGCAGTTTTGACTAATGAATGATACGCATTCTACTAAAATTCGTAATTTATTTTAGCAGTACAAGATTTATAGGGAAAAAATTAGAAGCTGCCTGAAATAGCGTTTTTCTATGTGATTATTACAAAAAAAAAATTGACAGAACAACGTTTGTCACGGGTCGGCTAGTTATGTAAAAATGTTTTCAGCTAACATCTTCATGGACGACGCATTCGAGTTAGCCGGTCACAACTCGGAAGACATGCAAGCGAACCGTTTCGTTCAATGCCTAGTAGAATGCATCGACGAGTCGGCTTCAGAAGTCCATCTGACGAATGTCAGGCTTAGACCACCAAAGAAATACCCGACGCCGTATGGAGGAAGACTGGTTTGGACACTGCCTGGGAAAAACAAGCTGATTTGCCATTTGAAGGACAAGATGAAGATTAGACACAGGAAGAGATGGTCTCAGGTAAACAAACATTGCCTACTTATATATTTTATTTTATATTTGTTTTCTTGTGGTACGGTTTAGGATACGAACCTACGATCTTTGGTTTAAAGATATGTATCTCGAGATAACGTTGAAGTGAATTAGATACTAATGAACTTTTTAATCATCAAGCTTAGTGGGAGGTTCCTGCGACTTCTGTGCCAATTGTAAGTACGAATTACAGTAGTGCACCAATGATTTTTTCGGTTTGAAAAATGGTGTGCTCAAACAGTGAAGGAAAACATAGTCAAAGTATTTATTTTATTAAATTAAATATTTTATTTTATTATCCCTTTAAAACGTCTTAGGAGCTAAGTGAAGCTACTCCTGTTCCATCATAGGTAAACATTTTGGAAACTCAAACCCGCAGCTCAGGGTGACTGTGCGCAGTGGACTAAACACAGCGCTCGACTTTTTCAAACTCGAATATTTGAGTGCTGTCATTGGTCCGCTCCACACAGCTCCGCCTAGGTCGAAACTCACCATTAGTCCTCCTCACCAAATAAAAAGGCCAGTTAGAGAGTAAGCTAGTACCCAAAAGTCTGTTTTGTCACCCATAGGTGATGTACATGTACTATTTCCTTGGCCACCGCCTAATGGACTTGCCTATAACCGTGGACCGAAAGGAAGTTATCGCAGAGAACACATTCCTACTCGCGCTTGACGGAGACATCGATTTCAAGCCGGATGCTGTTACCCTACTCGTGGATTTGATGAAGAAAGATAAGAATTTGGGCGCCGCTTGTGGACGTATTCATCCTATGGGATCTGGTTAGTATGATCTTATTATGAGCCATGATCGCACTGCTGGGCAAAAGTATCCATTGTAGCATTCATCCCGGTCTAGGGTTCCTAGTTCACAGAACAATAGTAATAATATCAACGTCGCCACATTTTTTCAATAATAATGCTGATTAGCAGATATGAGTAGAAATGAAATGTTTGATATTGAGCACTGGTGGTAGTGAAATTAAAAAAAAAACATCGATTCAAAATTATTTGTGCCAGTGAACCATAGCGAATAGTTTGTTGTTAGATACGTAGTATTTCAGTTATATGTCATCCATGTTGTATTTATTATACAACTAGCTGACCCGTGCCCGCTTCGTTGGGGGACAGATAATTTCACATCTGGTATTCCAATCTTAAAAATAAATTATAGCCTATATGTTGCCGAGGACTAATAGCTACATAACAAAAAAAGTTTCATCAAAATACGTCCAGTAGTTTTTGCGTGAAAGCCGGACAACAGACAGACAGACAGACAAAAATTTCAAAATGTTTTTTTTTGCTTGTGTTGTGTTACTTGTATAAAGGCCCCTAGGAGTATTTTTTTTAGTATTTATTATGCTGTAAAAAGATTGGGCTTGGGGTCTTTTACAATCGCCTGCCTGTGATCAACCCTCTTTGGAAATACTATGTGGTATTTATTACCTATGTTGAAACTAATTTTCTTTATGTAGGTTTTATGGCCTGGTATCAGATGTTTGAATACGCGATCGGCCATTGGCTGCAGAAGGCGACGGAGCACATGATCGGATGCGTACTCTGTAGTCCTGGGTGCTTCTCTCTCTTCAGAGGAAAGGCTCTTATGGACGACAACGTTATGAAGAAATACACGCTCACATCTAGTGAAGCTAGACATTATGTGCAGTACGATCAAGGTAAGAAAGACGTTATGTTCGGATCATTAGTACAAAAACCGGCCAAGTGCGAGTCGGATTTGCGCATGAAGGGTTAAGTACTATTATCTATACAAAACGGCAAAAAATCACGTTTGTTGTATGGGTGCCTCCCTTATATATTTATTTTATTCTATTTTTAGTATTTGTTGTTATAGCAGCAATAGAAATACATAATCTGTGAAAATTTTAACTGTCTAGCTATCATGTTTCTTGAGATACAGCCCTGTGACAGACAGACGGACAGCGAAGTCTTAGTAATAGGGTCCCGTTTTTACCATTTGGGTACGGAACCCTAAAAACGTACAAAAAAAAGTTAAATTATCTAAATATATAAAACTCTTGCGTTACTGACTGACTGACTAATCTATCAACGCACAGCCTAAACCACTGGTCCTAGAAACTTGTAATTTGGATGGTTTATTCCTTTTGGTGAGTAGGTACACCTAAGAAAAAAAATCCTGAATCTCAACCCCTAAGCCTTAGGGGTTGAGATATTGCAACGGAAATGGGTTGCAACGGGAACGGAAATAACTTCACGTGAACGAAGTCACGAGGCTTTCCACTAGTGTAGGTACTATAATTGGGAAAATATACAATTTTTATAAGTATAACAAGCTAACCCGGCGAACTTAGTATCGCTTTAGAATTAACAAATGTTGTGTTAAGTGCCCGATCCCGATCCCGTTCCCTTTCCCGTTCCCGTTCCCGTTCCCGTTCCCGTTCCCGTTCCCGTTCCCGTTCCCGTTCCTGTTCCTGTTAAAAAGTCCGTCATCCTATGTCCGTCTCCTGGTTCTAAGCTACTTCCCCACCAATTTTCAGCCAAATCAGTTCAGCCGTTCTTGAGTTGTAAATAGTGTAACTAACACGATTTTATTTTATATATATTAGTTTTAATAAGTGATTTATCCGATTAATAGTTACTACATAAATAAATGAATTCTCTTCAGGCGAGGACCGTTGGCTTTGCACATTACTCCTACAAAGAGGCTACAGAGTCGAATACTCAGCCGCATCAGACTCTTACACCCACTGTCCCGAGTTGTTCGACGAGTTCTTCAACCAAAGACGCCGCTGGATACCCTCCACTATGGCGAACATATTAGATCTACTAGCGGACTCCAAGCGAACTATCAGTATGAACGATAATATATCTAAGATTTACATCACGTATCAGGTATGGGTTTGACAATAAACATATTTCTTTTCGTTGGCTTTTTGTTCATCTGTGTTATTAGTGAATAAACGATAGCCGTGTTGGCCGAGTGGGAGCTACTTTGAATTTCAATCTAAAGGTGGGTTCGAATCCCGGCCGTGTATCAGTGGGTTTATTTCTTTCTATTAGAAAAAAATATTAAAAACGTTCTTTAAATTGTGAAGGAAAACATCGTGAGGAAACCAGTTAGTATTAACGTATGAAATGCAAAATATAGGCAGTGCTGAAAACAATGTTTGGACGTGCCTCTGACTGCCCTCTCAAGACATCTCCAAGAATCTGAGCTCCTGAAGATCATGAAAGTTTCATATTTTTTATGATAGCGTGTATAGTTTTAAGAAATAATTTTTTTTCAGATGTTACTCATGATAGGAACAGTTTTGGGTCCCGGTACTATATTCCTGATGATGATTGGAGCTATGAACGCTATCACCGGTATCAGTAATGTGAACGCACTTATGATCAATTTGGTCCCAATTGTAATCTTTATTACAGTATGCATGACGTGCCAGTCTAAAATACAGGTAAATATATACCTAATTATTTCTACATTACGATACGCGTGCTTTAAGTTATATATTCAAATTCAAATTCAAAAATCATTTATTTCAATAAAATCACAAGGATCACTTTGAAATGTCTTAGGAACTAGGTGAAACTACGCGGATTCCTCGCGACCAAGCTTAGAAGAATCAGGCAACAAACACGGCTTGGGGTCTACCTTTTTTTTTCAATGATCCTTTCCTTAATGCTATGTAGAGCTCCAGTGTTGTGCCGATCGAACAAGGTGAAGGCTCAAACAAGAATATTAATCCAGAACGAAGTTATAATATAGGGGGTCGAAAATGGCCTGAACTGCTTCGAGAAAAGGAAGGACGGCCGTATCGCTTTTTAGCTCGACGGGCACTGCCGTGCCCCCAGATTACACGGGATAAAGTTAATAAGCTAATCGCCAAGTAATAGTAGACTGCTTAAGGCGCTCCCAGTCGACGATTGTTTTTGTTCGAAACGAAAAAAAGAAATACATACTTCTGAACAAGCCACATCTCCTATTTTATAATGAATAGTATATGTGAATAAAGATGTACCCATCTTTAATCACTTCGATAAATAATCCTACCGACCGCTGCAATGACGACAAACACACGTCGGCGCGTGGTCCGCCTTTGCTTTTCGAATAAATTAATGATATAAATTATGTATAATTACTTATCAAAAATCTATTCTAATAGAAATCTAGATCTACATATTACCTATCTTTAACAATAAATCACAAGTTGATTTTAATAGTAGGTATATAAAATATTTCGATCATAAATTCTAAAACGTATCATTTTAAAATAATATCTTTATCGTGAAAAGTTTCTGCTATTATGTTTTCAGCTTAATAGAAATCTAGGTAGGAACTTGAAGTAATATACTTATAAAAATAGGAGATGTGGCTTGTTCAGAAGTATTTCTTTTTTCGTTTCGAAAAAGAGCAATCGTCGACTGGGAGCCCCTTAAGTCATGAGCATAATATTTTATGGATCGAATGACATAAACCCGCCTTTTTAAATTATTCGTATAATATGTTTTATCTTATATTACTGATGTTTCGAGACAATAATGATCTCTCTTCATAAGAATCTAAACTCTAATATTTTTTGACTGGCTTCACAGCTCAGGTAGTATCTCTGCGGTCTGCGCTGTAGGTTGTGGGTTCGATTCCCACCGGGACAAATATTTGTGTAATGAACATAGATGTTTGTTCTTAGTCTGGGTGTAGTTCCCAAGGGCTAAATGGCACTCTATGAAATGTACCTACACCAACATCTATCTATATATATAAAAATCAATTGCCGTTCGTTAGTCTCGCTAGAACTCGAGTACGGCTGAATGGATTTATCTTATCTTGGTCTTGAAATGTTCGTAGAGGTCTAGGGAAGGTTTAAAAGGTGAGAAAAAATCGAATAATTGCCGGAAAAACCCTAAAAACAGCCCTTTTCTTTTTCCCATACAAAAGTTTTCTAACTAAAACGTAGGGAACGAGAACGGGAACGGAAACTTAAAACAACATTTGTTAATTCTAAAGTGATACGAAGTTCGCGGGGTCAGCTTGTTAATAATATATATATTTTTTATTTTTCAGCTTATGTTAGCAATGGCTATTACCTGTGTATACGCTATGGTAATGATGCTTGTCATAGTCGGCGTTGCCCTACAGATAGTAGAGGACGGTTGGGTGGCGCCATCTAGCATATTCTTCGTGATAACATTTGGAAGTTTCTTCATCACCGCGGCGCTACACCCTCAGGAGTTCATCTGTCTTATGTACTTGTTTATATACTACATAACAATTCCGAGCATGTACATGTTGCTGATTATTTATTCGCTGTGCAATTTGAACAACGTTACGTGGGGGACGAGGGAGACAGTCGCCAAAAAGGGTCCAAAGGTAAGCTAAACATTATTGTACGAGTTATTAGTCACATTCTTATAAGCGACGATGGGCTTGCAACCTTATGGAATGGCAACTACTGCAAAATGTGCCAAATGTAATGTTTGGACGTACCTTTGACTACCCCCTTTAGACAACTTCAAGGATCTAAGCACCTTGAGATCTGAGAGTATGTCTGCCGTACTTGGGAATTACAGACGTGATACTAAATAAATAAATATTGGCGGACTTTACACACAGCGCCATCTAGCCCCAAACTAAGCAAAGCTTGTACTATGGGAACCAGATAGACTGATAGAATACTTATATACTTTTTTTTTTTTCGTAAGTTCATACTTATTATACATATTAACACCCAGACACAGAACAAACATCTATGTTCATCACACAAATATTTGCCCTTGGTGGGGATCGAACCCACAACCTACAGCGCAGAAGGCAGAGTTACTACCAACTGAGCTGTGTGGCCGGTCATAACTACTATTCTATACTATTTCTAAGAACGGATGGAAACAAATAAATGTCATTATAATTTTCAAGGAACTGGAAATGGAAAAGAAAGAAGCCGAAGAAGCGAAGAAAAAGATGGATACCCACAGTGTAATGAAATGGCTCGGAATGCATAAAGGCGAAGAGAGTAGCGGTTCGATGGAGTGCGGTGTCTCGGGTCTTTTCCGTTGTATGTGCTGCACTAACCCTAAGGATTTTAAGGAAGACCTGCATTTGCTGAAGATTGCTACCACTATGGAGAAAATTGAGAAGAAACTGGATTCGCTGTAAGTGTCATAATACCGGCCGCGAGGTAAAACTTAATCACAATTTCGCAAAATAAATCCTACCTCGACTTTTAATCTGTAATTATATGCGCTTAAAACGACGAAGGAAAACATCACGAAGGAACCAGTTTGTATTCTTATAAGGCCTGCAATTTGTCTCGAACCTATGGAATACTTACAGTTTGGACGTGTTCCTGACTACTCCCTTTAGACATGTTGATTTGGACGTTGTCTACCTTAGTTACTAGAAGTTTAAGTTGTGGTTTATTTTAATTTTTTGTATTTCTGTTGTAACCATTTTGATAAAACTTTGTTACTTACAGTGGAGCATCGGAGGAAGCAGAGCCCGTTACCACTAGACGAAGGACTTCGATGGGCATGCGCCGCGATACCATGATGACCAACTATGAAGACAGCGAGACCACTACCGAAATACCTAAAGTAAGCTGCAATGAGTGATATAAGTGATATAAGTCGATCGTGATACTGAAATCTTAAAAATTTAGGTACCCACATTTTTAGTTTCAATCCAGGTCATATACTATCCCTAACAAACAACCCACATACATCCATATGTTGTCCTGTCAAATTTCAATAATCTAATAGAAAAGACTGAATGCTTTTAGTCTGTGATGTCAGATTTGTTGCACGCCAGCGCCATCTATACTAAAATCATCCCTTTTGCCTTTTTTATCGGTTTTGGTTTGTTTTTCATATTATAAAGTAGTCTATTATTTATTCGGGCATTATATCTACATCTACAGCAAATTTCAACTTAATCCGTTTTGTCGTTTAGGCCTGATTGGGGAACAAACATACATACAAACTCACAAACTCACAAACTTTCGCATTTATAATATTATTATGTTTTTTTTTACAATTTAGTAGCTTTCGCCCGCGGCTGCGTGGTGCATTGCATATATAACCAAACGCATATACCGTCGCGGGTAGTAAGCTATTTGGCTATTTCAAGGCGTATAAGTATCATTATCCAAGTATCATCTAAATCCGTTTGGGCGTGATTGAGGTACAAACATACAAACTTTCGGATTTATAATATCTAGGTACCTATAGTAAATTTGATGTTATATTATTGTTACAGGAAGAGTTGAGAGACGGGTTAGTAAACCCTTACTGGATTGAAGACCCGAATTTGCAAAAAGGCGAAGTCGATTTCCTGACAACGGCCGAGATAGAGTTTTGGAACGACTTGATCGACGCGTATTTGCGGCCCATTGATGAGGATAAAGCTGAATTAGTAAGAAGTTTCTTCACACTAGTGCCACTGAACCCACAAAAAAAATATCCTGTGTCGTGGGTAACACAGCCTCATTACATAATCTCGCTGGTAATCATAATCGGCTGCAACTGTCATTGTGCCATCAGTCAACTGTCAAAGACAATGAAATTTTCACAGTTGGAGCCGATTACAATTATCAGAAAGATCCAACATTTGTCGAGCCTTATATGTTCCAATTGTAATGTTTAGAGTTGCCTCTTGACTACCCCCTTTGGACATCTTCAAGGATCTGAGCACCGAGAGATCTGAGAGTATGTCTACTGTACTTGATCACAGTGATCGCATTTCATTTCATTATTATATGCTCTCTAGGACCGCATCACACACGACTTGAAGAACCTCCGCAACTCAATGGTGTTCGCGTTCATAATGCTGAACGCGCTCTTCGTTGTTGTTATATTCCTTCTACAACTCAACCAAGACCAGCTGCATTTGAAATGGCCGCTCGGACAGAAAGTCAGCATGTCATTCGACGACGAAATGAATATTGTGAGTACTGCTAGGTAGTCCAAAACATAGATGTTGGCTGTTATCATTCTCATAGTGTCTAGTCCATCCAAAGGGAAGAGATCACTACTCCCAGCGGTAAGACCGTACATTAACGTAAATAAGTCGTGAGGAACAGGCGTAGCTTTACCTAACTTATCTCCTAAGACGTTTTAGAGTGCTTCTTGTGATTTTATTGAAATACTAGTAGAAATCCTCGCAAAACCCCGGCAGCACACTCTTGGGGTTCAATTTCGGGAATTATTTTCTTAGTGCACACTCCAAAAGGAATACACATTTTAAATTTCAAGTTTCTAGGATCAGTGGTTAAGACGCTGCCAGTCGACGATTTTGTTCGAAACGAAAAAAGAAATACTTGTGAACAAGCCACATCTCCTATTTTATAATGTATAGTATATGTGAATAAAGATGTACCCATCTTTAATCACTTCGATAAATAATCCTACCGACCGCTGCAATGATGACAAACACACGTCCGCGCGTGGTCCGCCTTAGTTTTCGAATAAATTAATGATATAAATTATGTATAATTACTTATCAAAAAACTATCCTAATAGAAATCTAGATCTACATATTACCTATCTTTAACAATAAATCACAAGTCTACATATTACCTATCTTTAACAATAAATCACAAGTTGATTTTAATAGTAGGTATATAAAATATTTCGATCATAAATTCTAAAACGTATCATTTTGAAATAATATTTTTATCGTGAAAAGTTTCTGCTATTATGTTTTCAGCTTAATAGAAATCTAGGTAGGAACCTGAAGTAATATACTTATAAAAATAGGAGATGTGGCTTGTTCAGAAGTATTACTTTTTTCGTTCCGAAAAAGAGCAATCGTCGACTGGCAGCCCCTTAAGGCTGTACGTTGTTAGATCAGTCAGACATTCGGTAACGCAAGAGCTTTATATAAACTTAGATAAATATCTGTTGACTTTGACTCTAAAGCCGTGTTGGCCGAGTGGGACGTACCTCGACTTTCAATCTGAAGGTCGTGGGTTTGAATCCCGGAGTGCATCAATGGATTTTTCTGTTCTAAAAAATTATATGCGCTTAAAAAAATACGTGCTCAAAACAGTGAAGGAAAACATCGTGAGGAAACCAGTTAGTATTCTTATAAGCGGCGATGGGCTTGCAACCTGTCACGTATGGTATGCTAACTACTGCAAAATGTGGGCATGTGCCAAATATAATATTTGGACGTGCCTCTGACTACCCCCACTAGACATCTTCAAATGATCTAAGCGTCTGGAGATCTGAGAGGATGTCTACCGTACTTGGGGATTACAGTCGTGATCTTATTTATTATATTTATTTACTTTGACTCTATCCTTTGATATGTTTCAGATAACTATAAGTCAAGATTACCTGATGTTGGAACCTATCGGATCCCTCTTTCTGGTGTTTTTCGGTAGCGTGATGATAATTCAATTCGTCGCTATGGTGTTCCATCGGGCAGGGACATTGACTCACTTGTTGTCCACCTGCAATCTCAACTGGTACTTTACTAAGCGAGTGAGTAATTTTCAAATTAGTAGTACTAAGAATTTGTAGCGTGAGAAACAAAGCACTGCGTCTATATACTGCCTTATATTTCTATTATATAATAAATAATAATGTATTTGTGTTCTAGTAGAAATAATTTATTGAATTATTAGGTATTTTTATTACTTTTAACCGACGAATAAAAGGAGGTTCTCAATTCGACATATCGACCGCATTGAACATTGAATAAAAACAAAAAAAAAATACTCCTAGGGGCCTTTATACAAGTAACACAAGCCAAAAAAAAACATTTTGAAATTTTTGTCTGTCTGTCTGTTGTCCAGCTTTAACACAAAAACTACTGGATATTAGTCCTCGGTAACATATAGGCTATCATTTATTTTGAAGATTGGAATACCAGATGTGAAACTATCTGCCCCCCAGTAAAGCGGGCACGGGTCAGCTAGTTTGCTATAAAGTATTAAATAAATATATTTTTTACAGCCGGATGAAATGTCTGAAGACGCTCTGATAGAAAAACACGCTATACAAATAGCAAAGGACCTGCAGCGACTGAACACCGACGACTTAGAGCGGCGCGGCATCGACGTTACCGACGTGGCGAAGCGAAAGACTTTGCACAATCTGGAAAAGGCTCGCGACACAAAGCATACTGCGGTGAATTTAGACGCAAACTTCAAACGGCGAATGACTATACTGCAGAATAATGATCCCGGTAAATCTTATCACTACATAGTATAAAGCAAAGTCGCTTCCCGCTTCCCGCGTCTGTATGTATGCTTATATCTTTAAAACTACACAACGGATTTTGATGCGTTTTTTTTTTAATAGATAGAGTGATTCAGGAGGAAGGTTTATATGTATTAAACCCGTGCGAAGCCGGGGCGGGTCGCTAGTTATATATAAAATTCTCTTGTCACAATGTTCTTTCCCGTACTCCTCAGAAACGGCTTGACCGATTCTCATGAAATTTTTTGAGCATATTGAGTAGGTCTGAGAATCTATTTTTCATACCCCTAAGTGATAAGGATGGCGTAAAGATCGGGAAAAACGGAAAGTGCTTTTTTCTGTGGGAGTATTGACATTTGACAGGACAACGTCTGTCGGGACAGCTAGTAATTATATAATATAGACGTTTTTATAATCATTTCAAAGGGGATCTTAGCCCCCTCACCACATCTAAATATATAAAACTCTCGCGTCACTAACTGACTGATCTATCAACGCACAGCCTTAACCACTGGTTCTAGGAACTTGAAATTGAGAGGGAGTATTGCTTTTAGTATATTAGTGCACACTAAGAATGGAATCCCCAAAACTCAACCCCTTAAGGGGTGAAGCGGGGGTTGAAGTATATTTGAAAATAACATCACATGAACGAAGTCACGAGGGTTTCTACTAGCGCTCTATAAAGGTTCAGGCGTAATCCTATAAATTAAAATAAATCCTATTTGTTATTTCAGGACATAGGCTATGTATGTATGTATATTCCAATTTCATCCAAAACGCGGATTGAGGCACACTCATCCAAACATCATCTCAAACCTTCAGATTTATAATATTAGCAGGATATTAAGTGCTATTTATTTATTGCAATAGAAATGATAACGCGTATGCCATCACTGGGTGGTAGTACTGCCTTCCGCCGTGCGACGGTTCGGGCTTTAAAGAGCAGACGGGAATCTGTGATTGCTGAAAAACGACGCTCCCAGCTACAGCTCGGACGGGACTCCGCTAGTGGACTTTATTACGACCTGCCTAACCAATCGGTAAGTAATTTCTATTCATATTAATATGTATAATAAGTGTGTATTTACAAAAATAAAAGTAGGGTCAAAAACTCGGTTGTGGTTGTTGTGGTGCCTACCCCGGTGTTGGTCATTTTAAATTTAGGCAGTCAATAACTAAGCATAACAAACAAACTTATTTAAAATCTACAGTTAATATAATTCTTTGTCTATGGTCCATTTTGATTAGTGACAGTTGTGATGCGTTTTATGCCTCTAGATGTGATTGACCTTATCTAGATATTTCCCGTTTTGTCTATATAAATTTGAATAATCAGTAAATAAATATCGCCTGTTACAAAACCTTTGCATAACCTAAGATATAGATAAATACTCTATTCGATGTTGTTTAAAAATAGTTGTTTTAATCATTTATTCAGTATAAACCATTTATAGGAAAATTTAAATGCTGTTAAAATGGCCATAACTAACGCTCTCATCCTATATACGTATTCTATCAATTGTCTAGTTCCTTTAGTACAAGCTTTACTTTGGGGCTAGATGGCGCTTTGTGATAATGTCCACCAATGTTTAAACTTTTGACTGACTGTAGAAGGTAGTAACTCTGCCTTCTACGCTGTAGGTTGTGGGTTCGATCCCCACCCAGGGCAAACATTGTGTGATGAACATAGATATTTGTTGTGTCTGGGTGTTACAATGTATATTATGCATGTATTTACAAAAAATAAAGTAAATAAGTATTCTATCAGTTATCTGGTTCTCATAGTACAAGCTTTGCTTAGTTTGGGGCTAGATGGCGCTGTGTGTAAAGTCCGCCAATATTTATTTATTTATATTTTAATGTTTTTTTTTTTTTTTTTTTTTAATAGAAATACGGCTAATTACCACGTTTTTCCTTGTATTGCTGAGTATTTATCATCACACTGCTAGCCATGCCTCTCTTCATTTATGTCTAAGTGTGTGCATAATGTTAATAATATGGTATTTTATCTGAATATCTATTTTTAAACACTGATATTTTTAATCTGTCTACTTGTCTACGAATCTGAATACCTACTTGACTTAATCTGCATCGTTAATTTCTATAACAGACAAATACTAGAAGTTTCATATCAGTATATCTTTTGAATAAGATAAACTTTGGGATTGGAAAACACTTGTGGGATTCGAAACTGGACAAACTCAACGTACTTATTCGATATTTGTGCACATTGCATGCGATATTCAATTCAGACCTACATGTAACATGTCACGCATATCGTGTCTTGAAAACAGTTACTTTGTCTAGTAGCCACTAATTATTTCTTGGTTACCCTGGAAAGAGTTGTGGCCTTGTTATATAATTATTTTTTTCATACCACTTGAAGGCGGTGTAAGCTTTTGGCCACACATGTACCATGTACCATGTGGCACAAACAATCAACTATAACAACCATTAACTCGTAGATCACAATACACAAATTGCGTACTGCAATAAACTGCGAAGCTGGCGACGCATGGCGTCGCCAGCGTCCAACGAGTCTAAACCATATTCCATATCTCTTACATGTAAGTATAATTAGTCATTTATGTGCCCGATTATACAAACAATAACAACTTCTTAAACATTAAACCTCTTTACAGTATAGCTGATAGATTATCGTAGTGCTATTTGTTCAAATAATGCTGGCTGGCCATTTAATTAGGGACACTGAGATATTGCGTTCTATTTTCAAAATTTGAATCTCAATACTTTTTTACTTCTTCTCTTATTGTTTCGTGGTAGTTTTGGCGGCAATCCCGATATTTATTTTAAGTTAAGAAAAATATTTTGAAGAAAAATAAAAGTTGCGATCCAACACTACGAAAAATTATCATGAAGTTTGTTGTCGAGCATGGTTGGCCATACCGAAGGATAGCAGAACATTTAAATTGTTCAAAAACTATGGTATACAATGCAGTGCAACATGTCAGACGCAATAACACAGATTTAAATGTGCCCAGAACAAAAAGATCGAGAAAAACAACTCCGCAAGAAGATAGAATGATAACCAGGTTAGCTAAGAAAGATCCGTTTCTAGGCTCTATTTTAATTAAACACGAAGTGTTTGGGACAGACTAAAGAGCTGGTGTCTCAGCGAGGACCGTTCGACGACGTCTGGTAGAAGCAGGGTTGTTCGGAAGAGTGGCTCGCAAAGTACCGTTGTTGAAGAAAGAACATAGAAATGCTCGTTTGGCGTTTGCACGTAATTGGACCTACGCCCAATGGCAACATGTATTATTCTCTGACGAGACCAAGGTTAATTTGATTTCTTCAGATGGAAGGCAATACGTACGGCGTCCAGTAAAAGCGGAAATGAATCCAAGATTCACAAAAAAGCAGGTGAAACATGGCGGTGGAAACATTAAAATGTGGGGTTCATTTTCTGGACGTGGAGTGGGACCTGTGAGGAAAGTTCAGGGTAACTTAGACCAACATCAATACAAGGCAATATTGGAGGAAACGATGCTTCCCTATGCTGAGGAGCATATCCCTATTATATGGACGTTTCAGCATGATAACGACCCGAAACATACCGCCCGTTCAGTCAAGTCGTTTCTTACCAGTCAGTCAGTATCGGTGCTAGATTGGCCAGCAAATAGCCCGGACCTTAACCCAATCGAGCACCTTTGGCACGAAATCAAGAAAAAAGTAGCCACTTATCGTACCACAACTTTAGATGAACTTAATGAAGCTTTTTGTGAGGCATGGGCAAACATTCCTGTCGAAACATGCCAGAAACTGATAGTGTCTATGCCACATCGGTGTCAAGCGGTAATTACTAACAAAGGTTTTGCTACTGGGTACTGATTTTACACGTAATAAAATGGAGCTGTTAAAGATATTATAATACTGCAGATTATTAGTTTTGTTTAACTCTATTTTTCATTATAGTTTACTGTCCTTAATTAAATGTCCAGCTACAGAATTATACCTTAAAATTGAATACATGTTCAACCTTTGATATTAAATACTTTTTTCTATTTATTTATTCTTTTATTTACAGCCATTTAAAGCATAATAATCGGACCAAATTATGCATATAATAGTTACTGAGAAATCAATAGGGTTTTATATTTGTATGTACATAACCGGTTATTGTTCTTCACTATCTTGCATGTCCCTAATTAGTTGACCAAGACTGTAAGTCTCTGTGTTTATAATTTTCCTTCAAACAAGAACAGTTATTAGTGAAGTTAATCTGTAGGTACTAAGATTGGGTATTTAGTAGGGCCAACAGTTTTATTGTTGATCTCATTACTTTATACAGTGAACAATAGTCGATACTGAATCGGTATTCATACAAATTTTCTTGCAAACAGATGAACGACATAACCGGACGGAGGTCGACTTCGGGCGCATTCTTGAATAAAGGGTACGAGCCCGCCTTCGATAGCGACGATGACGAGCCGCTACCAAGACGCAGCACTGTAAGATGGGGACCTGTTAACTGAGGGTCCATACGTACGTCACGATTAGTACCTATTTTTTTACATTTAATGCAGGTTGTTATAAATACACGTATTATGCTAAAATTCAGGACTTGCATTTAATCCTTAATATTGTGAAAACTAATATAAAGTATTATAAGTACCTATTATTTCAAGTTTTACCCTAATTTAGACTTTAACATTAACAAAATAAGAGAGTTCTTATTGTATTAAATTATAGTCGAGCAACACAGTTTTAGTAGCAATTTACTATAAATTTTATAAACTTAGTTCAAGACATTAACTAAACACTATATGCAAACTATATTGTTATCTACAATAAATTTATAAATGAAAATAAATGAAATTAATTACGACACTTGGGGACGTTACTTCATAAATAATCTACGACTATTTAGGTACCTCTAAAAATGCGAATAGTGTAACCTTTAGGTTTAGCCTTTCACAGCAGGTACCAAAACCGCACCTCGAATTCTAGATCCCGGCCGTTCTGGAGATCTAAACTCAATTCTGAGAAGCGGATAAAAAAGTGCTTGAGGCTTGAGGCTTGAGACAGTGGTGAGGGGTCGAGAGTCGATGGTCGAGCCAAGCAGTCAGTTAGCGCGCGGCGACCCGACCGATCGCGAGCGCAACATGCGCCAACAAAACAAATCGCGAGTGTTATCCACGGAGTCTTATAGTGAAGTGATAAACCAGGATTTTTAACTCTATATACGAAAACAGTAAGTACATTTTTCTATAACCTATTTTGTTACCACTCTGACCTTTCACAGCTTCCGAGGCTAAGGCGCGATCAGCTGCGAAAGTGAGGGCTGTAATAGAACTTGCATAATACGCGTATGTAACTTTTAATTGTGCGGATTAGTCAATTCTTGATGGGAGATTAAGTCCGTGACTACAATAAAAAAATTATAATGCGGAAGGAGAAAATGAAGTTTATAATAGTCTTTGACCCCCACAATTCCTTCCTTCCTATTAAAAATAAGTACATAAATAAGACGTGGGACAATTTTTTGAAGTTTTTGCAAATATTTCTTTCGCCACGGGGATCAAACCCGCACACAACACGCCACCGAAGTCGTCATATTCTAGAAACTAGATTCAGGAGCAGCGAAAAGCGTGATTTCTTATGAGAATCTGTTTACAAACTTTAATGTCTTGGGAATTCTGTAATAATTCAACTCACAGGTTCGAGTTATGTACGAGTTTTGCGAAATGTTTCAACAGTTTCTCTTTCGAAAGTTTCGTAACAATATTTATGTAAAATACGCCAGATAGGGTACGAGTAGGTACCTGCGAGTTCTATAACTTAGCAAGTTTGATTACAATACTTTTGTAATACTATGTTTTTATACAGTACTAGCTTGAAAACAAAATAAAATGTAGAGGGATGGTGTATGGAAAGACAGACTTACAAGACAGTCAAATCTTAAGACCTAGGGAACCTGATTTAAGGTCTATCTTCCACCAGTTTTGAAGTATGTAGACATATCAATGGAAATAGCTCGGATAAAGTCGCAGACATTCTATTATTTGTATTGTATAATGGGGAACAAAGACTTGTTACTAGTATATACTTGCCTATGACCTTATAAACCGGAAGGATATTTAGATACAATTCAAGTCATAAAACTCATTTCATTTTTGTTTATATGAGAGGTAACAAGGAAGCAAAAAGAACCTTAAATGTTACGAGTATACCTTTGTGTCATACATTTTATAGTTTTACACGTTCTGATACAATTGGTATAATGTTGTTGAGAAAGCTAATTGTTTGGACAATTAGACAAACGATAAGATGTATTAACTACCCATCGATAGATATTAGTTTTAGCGGTTTGTAGTTGAGGTAAGATTTCAAACATGGCTGCTGGCATTGTTTGGAATAGCTAAAAGAATATCATGCCATATGTTGCTGCAAAGAAAGGCTATGAATGTATTTTTTCTATAAACGTAAGATTCAAGTCCAAGTATGTATGACAAGGATGAAGATTCTGAGACTAGGTAGGTACTTATGTATAGTATCTTTTAGGATTCAGTTAGTTACAAAAGAATGCATCGGCCCTGAAGACCTCGCGTGCATCCGGTTCGACAGAGGGTCGTTCTCACTATTTAAAGAAACATTTTTTTATTTCCGCAACAAGCTAGTAATCGTGTGTAATTAGTAATTATCTAATTAATAACAATCTTCAAGTTACGCAGTCGTCCGTCTTGCTGCAATAGTGTAACGAATATTAAATATTATGCAAAGAATTTACTTACAAATTGTAGAGTAAAGATAACGGACCGTAGACACAAGAAAAATAATACGTAGACACAAGCTTGTCGCAACATATGCTTTGTTACAAATTGCCTAAGAATTTTGTGAAGCTCATACCAGCTCCATTTTAACATTCCAGAAGTTTCATTCTTGTAGTTAACATAGTAATAAGTCCCTATTTACAAGTAGAATACACATCCAATACATACATACCTAATACCTTTATGACACATTTTTCAATAAACTAAAAATAGTTGAGCTATACCTAAAGACCGTCAAACAGTTAAACATACAGTATTGGCAGTTCAACAGATCTAGATCACATGTAAAATGGTTTCTTTTTTTTTAGTTTAATTGGCTTTTGTAAAAACTGTGCCGTAAAAAAGTTTTAAGTTGATCGTCTTTATGCATGCGGACTGATGCTTATTGATCTTGTGAAAAATATCTGCCTACTTATCATCAGCCTTGCAAGTAACCATCTAGGTAACCTAACTAAGAAAAGCCATAATTCTCTATTATCAAGGCGAGAAAACGAGCGCTCTACCATGCGTAGATACTTATTACCCTAGTGTAGGTATTTATTGCTATGATGATTGTACGGTATCAGACCTTGACTGTGTTTTGGTCGGAAGAAAGTGGACTACGATTAGCATGTGCCTTGCGTTCCAGTACGTTTGCCGCGTTTAAACATTCCCCCTCTAAAAGGGGGGTGAACTGTGACGAACCTTGAGTTTTATCTCTAAAATCTCTGAAATCCTTGAAACATGAATATTATATTCTAACGGAAATGTAGTGAGCGTGCTCGGTAGATGTAGGTTTACCTACTGAAATTGTGTGATTAAAACGAAATAAAATACGAGTAATTATAGGTAATTTAGTTTGACGTTTCTAAATCACATTAGGTACGAAAATAAACAATTTTAAGAATACTATCCTAATTTTAATATTATTACTAAAGTTTACACTAAATTAGACTTTAAAGTGATGTCAGAACGTTCGTACTTACTATATATTTTAGTCAGTTTGTCGAGACTACAAATTGCCACCTATAGACTCAAAGACATCGCATAACATAGCTTACTACTAAAGGTTTGCAACTATAAATTTTTACCTATCAATATTGTCAAAATGTTGCTTAAGGCGCTACCAGTTCCTAAAACCGCGACAGAAACGACTAAGACAGTTAACAACGGCAAGCTCTAGATGGCGTATGCGTATCGTAAATATTATCGATAGTTTTTATGAGATCGCGTTGCTGGTACCTACGTAGGCAAGTAATAGGGGTAGCTTTACCCACCCCTCAATAACCATTTTCTCTTTGTCCGCCTTTGCTTTTCGAATAAATTAATGATATAAATTATGTATAATTACTTATCAAATACCTATTCTAATAGAAATCTAGATCTACATATTACCTATCTTTAACAATAAATCACAAGTTGATCTTAATAGTAGGTATCAAAATATTTCGATCATAAATTCTAAAACGTATCATTTTGAAATAAAATCATTATCGTGAAAAGTTTCTGTTATTATGTTTTAGAAATCTAGGTAGGAACCTGAAGTAATATATTTATAAAAATAGGAGATGTGGCTTGTTCAGAAGTATTTCTTTTTTCGTTTCGAAAAAGAGCAATCGTCGACATACAGCCCCTTAAATGGTTTTTTTTTACATTAATACATTTAGGTAATAGGTACAGAAGGTAGGTATTAATGATGTTACTGATCATACAATTAAATACAAACGCAACCATACATCGAAGGCTTTGCTCTAGTAAAAGACTTCAACGCGCTCCCTCTAGTCTAGTTTCCGTAGGTTTAGGTTTTACGTACCGTCCAACTTGTAAGGCAATAAAATAATGAATTGACTTTATTCATGAAAGTTGTTTTTGTATCTTAACAAAAGATTTGTCTCATTCTACTAATATTTTTAACGCGAAAGTTTGTATGTTTGTGGGTCAATCACGGCGGAACTGCTGAACTGATTAGGATAAATTGAGCGTGAATCGTGACGTGGAATAGCATATAGGCTAGCTACTTTTTCATCACGAGCCGCACGCGGAAACTAAGTATCTAATAGGTATATAAAATCGAGCATAATTCGTAGACAACAGGCCATAAGCAACGACTCAAAAACTTGCTTAATATGTAGATAAAGCAAATAAAATAACTTTAAAAGATTATCTATTGTTAAAATATGCATGAATAAGATTCATGATGTATTTTAATTTATCTAAGTATTACATTGTTTTGAGCAATCAAGTTCAAGTCGCAAGTTATATGGCACTCGTGGATTGCGCTAATAAGACCCACTTTCTCTTTTTGCTAGTGTCTCGAAATTACCTCCTATAATGCTTATGACGATGCCTTTTTTAATTTTTATGTATTTGAAGTTATTTTACACAGTTTATGTAAGAAGGTACAAACAAAATACTTAAATACTTTCTGAATGAACTATTAGGTATATTATCTTCTCTATACTAGCAGCTGTGTTTTAAAAGGTTAGACATGAACTTAAAGTTTGGTAGGTAGGTACATACGTGCATTAATTTAATGTAGGCATATATAGATCTACCTTGAGGTACATAGAGTTTTGGAAATATGACGTTTCTAATTAAAATATACCTACTTAGAGCAGTCATTTTCATAGAACCGACAAAGCTACTTATAAGGATTTTGCATGAAAATTATCCACATGAGTTTAGTGCACGCGCACTCGAGGTCGTATGCGGCTGATCCGCCCATTGCAGCATTAGTACCGCCACAGACCGAGATTGTAATAAATATCTGGCAGTTTAAAATGATCCGGGATCATGGGTTCTTTGATCTTGTATTGTGTAACTTATGTAACGAAGACATACCTAGTGCACGACTGCGATATGGCACTGACTTTTAAATTAAGTAGTTTTCATTGGGTCTCTTCAACTTCGGCCTTCATGGACGCTTTATAACAGAACGATCACAGATGTTTGATACATCTTGTCGTGTCACATAACGATTATAGGGGTTTTATGCGAAATATTGAAGTGTGTCTACCTATATTATACCTATATGGAGTTTTTATACCAATATCTTACAGGCGCCTTGTCCACGCTCGGGCGAGTTTCTGGTACGCTATTTGTTAGGTAGGTACCTAACTACTACATACATTTGTTTTTTTACATCTTGATTACTTGCTGTAAATGTATTATGGAATGATTGAAATTATTTATTCAAACATTTACAATGAAAATGATCAACAGTTTATAAATATATGCGAAGATCTCTCTCCTCGTTATAACGAGTATGTAGATAGGCAATTTTTGGTTTGTACAACACACTCGTAGTTATTTTGTTTCTGAAATCGTTGTTAGGTAATTGTCAAAGTTCAACACTTAAATACCGCCCTATAAACTCAGCAAGCCCAGGTATAAAGAAACGGCATATCTATGTTTTTACGGTAGATGCAAGGTGAAGTAGAAATAATACTCATAAAGCTCTGGCCCGGAACTTAAACAAGTGCCAAACTGATTCAACATTGTTGTGAAATCAGATAATATATGAATGGAGACAGCAACATGTCTTTATTCAAAATGTAGCAATCAGTTCTAGGATTGAAGGGCCCTTTTGTAACAACATGCTCGTAATGTAGTGATTCGCGTTACAAACACATTAGAGCGGCAAGTGGCTGTTGGCTCATAACAACATGAAGTAAAGAGACAATCAAACAGTGACTATTATTTAATATCTGAAGCATATTTTTTAGAAGCAGGTGAACTTTTTGTAAAAATGAAACTACACTACTGCAGTATTCTAATTAGACTTGACTGAACTTATTTCTTCGTAAGTACCTATCTACTACTAGCAATTAATAAATTGGCTAAACCTCTACGATACAAAAGCTTACCTACTCCAGAAAAAAAGTAGGAATTTTGTATTTCAACTACTGTTCTCTCGTCATGAACTAATAACGTTAAAGATTCATATTGCACAGTTGATTTAGTTGCTTGTTCATAATATCTTGGAAGTACCTATGTATCGCCGCTGATACTAAGTAAAACTATCAATGCATTGCGCAGGCGGGAAGGGGGGTGGAAGGAGGAGGGGGGAGGGAGCCAGCTGGCGGCCGTCAGCAGTGAAAGTAAGCCTGCGAGGCCCTCGAGTCCGGCTCTACTTGACGTTGATCGTGATTGAACTAGTAGATATTTACTGATATTTTTACTATGATGAAACTATGATAAGATTGACATTTTATCATTATCAGAGTTGAATAGATCGAGTGGGTACTAATGCTGTAATAAAATATCACTTATAAGACATAATTCGTATACTTGTAAATAGTACTTACGACAAATAAAGACTTCTTGTGACTTGGATAACAGAAACTACGTTATGGACTACTAAAGATCCCAACGAAAAATATTTACAGATCATGAAAACCTTTCAGAGAACAAGACACAAGAGTGATTATGGTCATAATCTGCCAAGCAACAAAGAATAGATTAATCCTCCTTCCATCATCTAATAATAGTATTGTCATTGTAACTTGGTTATAAGTAGGTATACTGCAATTTCGAACTCAGACAAAAGGATCGAAAGCCGAGTTACCTCCCAGACGAAAACGGCAATCTCGGTCGTGCTAATCGATTAATCTGTTCGACAAAATGTATGTGAGCTTTAACGCGTAGACCCCACCTACTCAAAATGATAAAGAAATCTGCGGTTTCGTCAGCTCCCCAGATATTGACCATGTCTTTCCTGTGAATGAGGCTGATTAACGCTAAGACCATCCGGTTCAGAAACTGGACAAGCCTTCTCCGTCTAAAATATGTCCCAGGCATAACGTCCTAGTGAGTGAAAAATTCCACCTGATGCTGTAAAAATCAAGTAGAAATCTCCTTATTATGCACAGATTTGAACCACAATAAGGTAAGAGTAAGATCATTAATCTTGAATGTGCATGAGTATGGGTCTCTACCATACCTTTGTGCCTGTCTAGGTTTTGTGAATACAAACAAATCTCGCCACCTACGCATAGTAAAATGTAGCAAAGCCAGGGTGAGGTTCTTTGTCCAGCTGAGGCCAGCTCGAAAGTCGCTGACCTTGTGCCGCCTCGCCGCCAGTACTCGATGGACAACACAATGCGATAAATTAAACTCTACATTGTTCATGTCGCCTTGGTATTGGAAATGGTCTTTCGAACTTGAGCGAATAGGGTTGGATGAAGTGCATTTATGCCAAATGTTAATATAAATAATAGGTCACTCCCAGCCAAAATGAAAAGAATATAAAATTATAATCTTACAATTTTCCCATGCATGATAGACATGTCAAATCTTCAGCAGATACTTAAGGAGTTTAATGGTCAGAGGCACGTCTTAAATTATATTCGATACATGCCCAGATTTTGCAGAAGTGAGCATTCCTTACGTGACAGGCCGTAATCCGACCGCCGCCTATATAAACATGGAATTTTGGCACTTTCAGTTGGTATGCCGCGGTAATTCGAATCACCCCATGAATACCTACAAAAGAGTGAATTTTGTAGTATTTTATGTGCCATTTCTTTTAAGTACCTTCGTCTCTACAAAGGTACTTAAAAGAAATGGTGTATTATGAAAGGAATCCCTAAAAATCAACCTATAAGGGTGTGCACTGTGCAGCGGGATTGATGTTCGTTTGAAAATAACCATAAGCGAACTAAGTCGTAGAGGCTTCCACTAATAAACTAATAGAGAGACTATCTAGGTACTTATAAAAACAGATGATGAAATTTAGTGTTGCCTGCCTAATTTGTTGGGAGCGGTGTGGTTTGACAACGTTTTTGGCCTCTGTTATTGCTAACCAATTTGTGCTACTTTTACCGTATCTTTGGAATATTTACTTTAAACCAGGGGTTGATAATTATGTAAGTTGTAACCGAAGTATTACCGTGTTTATAAACAGAGCCGCTATGTCAATATGTTTCTTTACTGATTGCCAATATTTGAATAACGAAAGGGACCATTGCAATGGTCGGGGATGAATGACCGGCAAGGTTGAGGTTCTCTGCAAGTAGTCTTGGGACATGATTCACGCAACCGATAGCATATGGGCGTAGGTAGGTACTCGAGCATGCCTTCAACAGGAATGTCGATACCTACCTACAGTCTTACAAATCTGAATAATAGCTGATGTAAAAAAAAACAACAAAGTCTAATTAGCTAAGCCAGTTTTTAAGTTTTTCAGGTAAAGGTACCTCTTCAGTGCGAAAAAATATAGGTACCTACTCTGAGATGGAGATGAATCTATGATTGATAACAGACACAAAATATCGAATTACGTAGGTTCATTAAAAATCAAGGAAAATTCTACTAAATGTTATAATCTATGTAAATAATCATACTAAATGTTTACCGGTAACTTTATTATTTTTCAGCAACTTTCAAAAAATGGCGACGTCCGGGGGGAAGCGGCGCGACGAAGCCAGCGACAACTCAGATGACGAACTCACACCTCTGGCCAACGAGATCTATGGCGGAAGGTAAGCAAAAAATTAGTCTACACTGTAGAGGTAATTTACATTTCAGTATAATTCCATAGCTCTATCACGTGTTGAAAGTGGTATAGCAATCTCTGAGAGGGTACCAAAAAACATCTTTGCGCTCCCCAAGTGGGCTAAACATCCTCTCAGTTATCCATGAACGCAGATCCTTGAAGATGCATAAAGGTGGTAGAGGCACGTTTAAACATTACATTTGGCACATGCCTACATTTTGCATTGGTTATAGATTCCATACGTGACCAGTTTGCAAGCTTATTGCCACTTATAAGAATACTAACTGGTTTCCTCACTGTTTTAAGCACGTGTGTACATTTTTCGTATAGAAGTATTTATTGATGAATTAATATAATTGAATTAATGAACTTAATACACTACCGCTCTAACCTATAGTTTTGCGAGTAGGTATTTATCATGTCGATGGTACTTATAGTCCTACCTACATATCCATTCGTATGGGAAAACAAACAGACTGAGAAGACCTAAAACAATAAAATAACACTTTTTTCCAATAGAAAGTTTACAAAATGACTTATAGATATAATGAAAAGGAAAGTTACAAGTCACTATATTTAGACTAACTAAAAGCAATGATAAGCTTTATAGTAGATCAAGTTTTATAAAATCCTGATACTCACAGACAATAGGTAGGTACACAGAACTTGCGAAATATATAATACAAGCTGACCCCGCGAACTTCGTATCGCTTTAGAATTAACAAATGTTGTCTTTCGTTCCCGTTCTCGTTCCCGTTCCCGTTCCCATTCCCGTTACAATTCCCGTTCAATAGTTTTTGTAGCGCACACGAAGAAAGCCCTTACACCTTGCTTCAAACTATCGTCATTCTTATAAAGTATTTATTACTTTTTCAAAATAAAAAATAGCCTATGTTACTCAGGGATAATGTAGCTTGGTAATGGTGAAAGAATTTTGAAATCGGTTCAGTAATTTTTGAGTTTATCCATTACAAACATACAAAAAAACAAAACTTTTCTCTTTATAATATATAGTATATTAGTATAGAAGTATAGACAACAAACTCGGACAATTTGTTTTCAAGCCGAAATTGCAAAAAGTTCATATTCAGATTAAATATAATTTCACGTTAATGCGAAAAAAGGTATGATTCACGTGACGGTAAAACACAGTTAGGTTCATACAAGATTGTTCTCTTCGCAACCTTGCTGTATGACATCATCAGGCAAGCCCAATATATTAGGAGTAGGCGTCATCACGCACCAGGAGTAACGATAATCTTATAATTTGGCTATTAATAAGACCAATAAAAGCTTAAGTACAATCAACTATAACATAACACTTGTATGAATGTTGTAATGATTTATAAATTGACTACTTTAGCCGATGAGCTAACTATAAAAGTATTTTTGTATGGTGTTTAGGTGAACCATTTTGGGTGATTTTTTGTAGTAATGCCAAATAAATAAATATTGGTGGATACTTCTCACAGCTTCATCTGGTTCCATATTATAACACTCAAACATATATCCATCACACAAATGTTTGTCTGGGGTGGGAGACGACTACAACCTGCAGCGCAAAAGGCAGTTTTAATTTAACTTCATAAAATCATTACAAACAAAAATCTACAGTTAGAGAATGTTTGTTTAAGTAGTAGGTGTCTAAATCCTAGCCATCTTTGATTTTTATTCAAATAAATACGAGTATATGAATGAACAACGCAACTATTACGTTTTCTTAAGCCCATCGTTATAGAAAATGTCATGATTTCACAACTTGTAAGAATGCAGTTAATGATATCATTAGTTCCGCAGTACGTAAAGGTACAGTCAAAGCATAACAATGCGGCTATGTCCAGCGAAGATTATTTTTCCCATCGAGTTACTCTTAACTTATGGTTACAGCAGTGAGAGGGCAGATCTGGTTTACTTCTGTGACTCAACTATCACGCACGATTTTCCCCAATATTACTACGCGTCATTGTCGCGTGAAGCAATATAATTTTAAAGGCCGTAGAGGAGCCATTTTATTCCCAAAGTTTTTACAGACTTTTATTAGTCATCGATAAACATGTATTTTTCAGGTATAAGAATAGAATAGACTGGTTTATTTTGTGTCACAAGAAAATTACAAGAACAGGACAGGACGTTCGTTATTGGGTTTAGGAAATATATAAATATCTACTCTAATACTTTTAAAAGAGTGTTAAAGTTTGTTTGTGACTTCGCAAGTTTCGAAGTAATCACTACTTATCCGATTCTAAAAATTATTTCACTAATAGGAAAATAATTTATTTATGGATATTTTTAATTTGATAAAATGTAGTTTTCGAGAGTGACCACGGCTTAATTCTCGAAAACTATATTTTATCAAAGCGTAGACATAGCTAGTCTCTAAAAAAACTCTTCGTAGTTCCTTAGAAATCAGTTTATCAGAAAAATTAAAAACAATTTCGTTTACGCACATAGTAGCGCGAGCGCGTTTATGTCTTTTGTATGAGCTTGATGGTCGGGTAGCGTTTTTTCAGTCACTAATAAAATCAATAAGAACCCTACGCACTGATAAGTTCATAAATCAATTACTACTTTTCTCATTGATTTTGTTCTCATTTTAAACCTCAACAACAAGCTGCACCTCTATTATTTTTGGCAATAAATATCGTACTAGTTTTATAAATCGCATATGTTTTCCAATTAAAACTTGCTGAATTCTAGCCATAAATATTATTATTTTATTCTTATTTATCACCAGAGGTCGGCCTGTTCGATCGGTCACCGCGGCCCGGAACCCGCTCAAATGCCAAGGCTGTCAACTCTGACGACACAACTTTCGATCGACTGCGCCACATTTTTGCGCCCCACTTTGCTTGGTACGGCTTCTAGTAATCTGTTTTATAGTTGACTATTTCTTTGTGGATCTAGTAATTGATTTACTGATTGCCGTGGATAGTTACTAGATCAGCAAGCCATACGAGTAAATAAGAAGTCTTTGCAATCAAAGGTTGTAAATCGTTTTTTTTTATCTTAATATTTTTTTATCTCAATAAAACTATGGCAATACAATCAACGTAAATTTTCGAGGAATAAACAACCTTGGTATTTATTTGGAAATGCTAAGGTTAGAGTTAGCATATACCTAACGCTATTTCAAAAGCACTAACTGCTTGACACATTACCTATGTAGTAAATATCTCAACTTTAATGTATTCGTAGATAACGCTAAAAACGCAAAGGTGATTAAGTAAATTATTGAATGATGTGATTTGTTTCTATTATGATGAAAAACATTGATTTTAAATTACCTTAAAAACCAACTTAAAATGGTAGGTATACCTACAGTTAAAATTCGTAAAGGAGGGTATTTTATGCGACTTTACTTAAAAGTTCTGGACTTTAAATAGTTTTAATAATGTTTACAACATTTTGAAATTATTCGAATTAAATTGCTTCGGTCGTGAGTAAAGGGGGGGCAATTGTCAGCGCCTATGCCACCATGCTACTGACGGGGTCGGGCGTGATCAGAATAATGTTTATTTACCGGTTTTGCTGACCAACTCGCCTCGCTAGGACCATACACTAAAACGCTGTTCAAATATTTATTAGACAAAATTAAATAAACTTCTAAGTATCTACTATTTTGGTTCACATTTGACAGCTGATGTGGGTGGACAGTAGATACGGATAAAGCAGTCATACCTAGGCAGATTTTTTTTTATGAAACCTAAAATATTTAACTGAAATAAATAGTACGCAGCGCTTATAGGTAAATAAATATATATCAACAATTCCATATTCTAAGACACAATTTATAAATCACGTGGCACCTAATAATGTCGATGAGAAAAACACCAATAGTGTGTTTTTTATTTTTTAACTTCTGAGGTAAACTTGTGGAATGGCTAGAAATAGAAATACACGAATGATGTAATTGTTTCAACTTCCAAAGTCAGGTTTTACGACAGATTTGGTTAGAGGTAGTCATACGCCCAACATATTGTGTCGTTGACCTCTACGGGTGGACATTGGGTTTGAGTCTGGAGATAGCGTTTCGCATAACAAACAATAAGTTTGTTCCGTAAGACGTAGGTACATAAGGCTCCTCAAGGAAATATTATTTGGGCAAGTTCAACAGTTGCCAATGCTTTGTTTATCCACGTGGATCGTGGTATACTGGAATTAAAAACATCGCATAATTAAATTCAAGGCTAATCACGTTATGGTTAAGCATACAAACGAAGATTGAAAACAGACGGTGTTGGGACAGATTTGTAAAAAAAAATCCCAAGCTACTTATTAGGCAAGTGAGGTAAAGTCCTAAATTGGGTATGATGCCATTTAATTCGAGAACAAAATTATAGGTCTCTTACAGTTACAACATTGTATTAGCACTAGTTATGGCTTGGAGTCAGGCGAGGGCTTTCGCAAGTTTTCGTGAGTATGAACGACATTGACTGATCTATTGTTCGTAACATGAGCTTTGTAAAGCTGCGCGTAGCTTATCTACCTACAGGGCTTCGTTGCCGCAGCGCTTAGACTCGCCTGTCTGGATCGTGTGTCGTGGAAGGTCATCATAACGATTCATTTTAGGTATGGTTGCTCACAACTAACACGCAATTATGTATCTTACTTTCGTTGCCGCAAAGATAAAAATAGGTTGCAGAATAATACTTGATGAGGTGCGACGGTGCACGGTTCTGATTTGAATTCCGACCTCGCATTTGCAAATGTTAGCTGATTGCAACCGCATCGTAGAAAACTGCGAGGTTGCTAACACTATTATAATGTAATTTTGATTAATCGGTATTTAACACGAAGGCAATATATTTGGGTATATTCCTAACATAGTAAGTTAGCACATAGCTATTGCCGAAACAAAAGCGTTAGCTTAACGCAACTAGATTGTGGTACAGATTTTAAGTTTCTCTACGTGAACACAAGTAGATAGATATAGTATTTTAGGTAGGTATTTACTTACAAAAAATATATGGTTGCCAAGAAATAACCGAATATTTACAGTAAGTACCAAGCATAGTTCTCTTCTTGACACAAAACATAAATTAGAAATCCGAGATAAGAAATTACTTTCATTTGTAGCGTAGTATTGTTTCTGCCTTGTGCACGATTACACCGACAATTAACGCTCAAGCGATGATTTCTTGCGTTCACTCCTGCAGAACAATTTACTCACATGTACCACACAATGGGTATTTTTGGTATCATTGGACATAAAGGACGATTTTAAGTACAAAATAGACTATAGATTAGACTTATTGGGACAAAAAGTATAGTGAATTAGTATTCTGGATAGTTCATGCTCTACATAAGATGGAGGTGGGTAAAAGCTGCTCGCTTCGGTTGCGCAGACTAGTACCTACGTAAATAAATGTTGCTCAGTTGGTAGTAACTCTGCCTTCTGCGCTGTAGGTTGTGGGTTCGATCCCCACCCAGGGCAAATATTTGTGTGATGAACATAGGTGTTTGTTCTGTGTCTGGGTGTTAATATGTATAATAAGTATGTATTTTTAAACAAAAAAAGAAGTATATAAGTATTCCATCAGTTATCTGGTTCACAAGCTTTGCTGAGTTTGGGGCTAGATGGCGCTGTGTGTAAAGTCCGCCAATATTTATATTTATTTATTTTATCTAAGAATTTGCTTGTAAGGGAAGAGAATAATATTATGCGAGACTCAGTCGTCCACCATCGTGATGACCATTAATGAGACGGTGGAGCAGAAGAACAAAAAACCAGATATTATAATTAATTACAAACTAAATATACGTCGCGAACTAGACATTGAATACATTTCTTTTTATTCACTTTTCTCTACTTTGCATATTTAAATATTTATTTCACATCCAGTTAATAGGCGAAGTGTTTAGTATTCATATTTTGTCCAGAGTGGGACAATGGACGAACCACTGGCAGTAGATGGACGATGCCGGCCCGCATCAGTCTTTATTACGATCGCACCGTTTACTGTCCTCATAACTAACTATGAGTGCTTGAACAACTCTATCAATAACTTCAAAGTTTTTTTAAATTTTATCCCATGTGCAAATTTATTTTCAAAGTTTTTCTCGCTTCCCCGTTTCGAGATAGTGTTGTGTAAAATGATGGTGTAGTGCTAGTGTTGTTCTAAAAATGAGTGACCACGATCGCAAAAGTCAAAGAGAAGCGTACGATAAGGAAGAGTTGGAGTCTCTCTACGCGCCAAATAACAACAATTCGATTTATAGCAATGGAACTTTGCACTACTGTAGCATTTACAGGTATAAAACTTACAAATAACAATTAATTTTGAAAAGGGTTTAAACATGTAGGTTCAATTTCTTTAAAAAAAAATATAAAACTTACGTTTTGATTTCTATAATAAATTATGAAGACGTTTTCACTACATAGTATAAAGCAAAGTCGCTTTCCGCTTCCCGCGTCTGTATGTAATATGTATGTATGTTTGCTTATATCTTTAAAACTACACAACGGATTTTGATGCGGTTTTTTTTAATAGATAGAGTGATTCAGGAGGAAGGTTTATATGTATAATAACATGCTACCCGTGCGAAGCCGGGGCGGGTCGCTAGTATTTTATAATTAAAAGCAGACTTAATTACAGTTTGACAATTCGAATGCAGTTCAGAGTAGTGGATTTAATTTTCCGTGTATCAAATACGTAGAGCATTTCTTTTAAAAAATCTCTGGTCTGCCAATCTAGACAAACCGTAAAATACCTAAGTGGAAAAAATATAGAAGGATCATCGGTGAATAGAACGTGCTAAATATCCTAATATCCTCCATAAAAATCTGACATGAATTTAACCACCGAATAATACGCATTCTATCAAAATTCGTAATTTATTTCATCAGGGGAATAGAAGTCTGTCACGCGTCGGCTAGTATTAAATAAATGTTTTCTTCACCTTTTTACTTACATACGAATGTTACTGTTGTAAACTTGGATTTACTCGCGAAGCTGACTCTACACAATACATAGAATTCTCATACCGCACGTTGTTTTGTTTTTAAACTACTTTCGAAGCTGTTTGTTGTACTTTCTCACTTCTACGAGTAGCACACATGATTAGGAAAGTATTACGAAGGGATGGTATCAATACCTACATAACATACCTAACCAGTACAGGTAGGCATGCGTAATAGTGGCGTTCGTTACGCATAATTAAATGTCAGCAACTTTCTAATATCATACACGGGCAACCATGCACATTGATTCCTTGAAGATGTAGCCGGTTAGTTAGCATGTATTACCCCTTATAATAAGATTTGTACTTTAATGCTAGGACTAGACAGACAAATTCGCCGATCTGCCGTTGATTGCGGTCGCGGGCGATGCTCATGATGAAGAGCATCTGAATTGTTTCGAAACGTCAGCAATACAACAAGAAACGTGGTAATTAGCCGTATTTATAGTTAAAATTTATAATAACCATGATAGTTTTAATTCTATATCTTCACAAACATTCATGTTTTAATAGGTATTTAAATGAGATTACATAATAGAACATCATAACTTCTCTTGTCTTTCTGCAGGGCAAAGGCCTTCCTTTTTCCAATTCTTTCTGTCCCTCACAACTAATAGTCATTTAACATTTGTATGGTTAAATTACCCACACTATTTTATTTGTCCTATAATAAAACAAACAATACTGTGGAATTTTCAAGTTTTCTTGCTGTTTTAGAGGCTTAGAGAGTGTTAACAGCCATACTAGGCGAAAGTCCATCGAATGCGTCTACCGGTTTCATATTTATTAGCGACGATGGCCTCTTTAGACACTTCGTAAGGTCTTACCACACGACGTTGAATGAGGATTAAACTGATGCATGATCGAAAGTCTACCGCTGCAGTGCAAAGATACCATCGCTCCTTGATAAAATGTAGGAATTCAGTAATAGCTTTGTACGTCAGTAGGTAGGTAAGCTACTGTACGAGTTTGTACGGGATTGCGTTAATAATTTGATCATTAAACTGAATATGCCGTATCGAAAGTAGGTCATATTTATTGCAAAATGTAGTAGACTTGTAGGTACATTCAATATCCACGAGTACTATGCTTGCAGCAAAATCTATGGCCACCACCGACAACGGGCACGCGAGCAAGACGCAATGTCTAATTGGGTTACCACTGCCTTACGTAAACTAAACTGACACAATACCACGATACGCAATGTTGAAACAACCACTGTTTTCTATCCGTAGTGTGGAATTAGCACGCCAAGGTTACATGTAACAGATCGGAAGGAAGTCACATCGTCACGTTGCGAACGCGTATTGTAGAGACTTGTAGAGATTTCTCTCGCTGAGTGGCGTGTGAAAGTTGTTTTCCTCGCGTTGACGATTCTGCGGCTTTTCTTAAAGTGTATTTTAAAACTGATAATACTATGATACTGCCAGACGGATACTGACCTAATTTTAGTAACTAAAAGACAAAATGAGTCCTATTATTTTTTAGGTTTTTATTATACTTCATTATTATATTTAATTATTCTTCGATTTCGATAACACCATTCTTTTTTGTTTTCAGCCAAAGAACAGTTCAAGAAACAAAAGGATGGGACGTGTTCAGAGAGTTCCCGCCGAAGCAGGACAGTGGGTCCATGGAGAGTCAGAAATGCCTGGAATTCACAGTGCGGCTCCTGAAGGTCGCAGCCTACATCATAGTCTTCATCGTAGTTCTTGCTTCTGGCGTCATAGCAAAAGGAACAACCTTGTTCATGACGTCACAGTTAAAGAAAGACAGGCGGCTAGCTTATTGTAATAGGAATTTAGGTAAGATATTTTACCTTTAACGAACTAAAGCAAACCACAGTTTCGGCAATGGAGGAATAGTTAGACTGATGTTTATTTACTTAGTGAAAACTAGACTAACAGAAAATCTTTTTGTTTTCAGGTAGAGATAAACAATTCGTAGTGACATTACCGGACGAGGAGCGAGTGGCTTGGATGTGGGCAGTTGTGGCCGCATTCGCCATACCCGAGATAGGCGCGTTTATTCGTTCGGTCAGGATCTGCTTATTCAAATCATCGAAGAGACCTTCCAGTGCGCAGTTTATTGTGGTAAGACACAGATTTAAACACATTCTGGCCACGAATATGGTAATCAAAGTAGAGTGAAGCACGAATTTCACCCTTATTTGACTACGACTAGGTAGGTATTCTAATAGAATCAATAAAATGTTTGTTCAATTCCAGGTGTTTATCGCGGAAACGCTGCACACAGTCGGAATGGGTCTGCTGTTCTTCAAGATCCTCCCCGAACTAGATGTAGTCAAGGGAGCTATGATAACGAATTGCCTCTGCATCATTCCCGCTATTTTGGGTCTGCTGTCCAGAAACTCACGGGACTCGAAGCGATTTATGAAAGTCATCGTAGACATGTGTGCAGTAGGAGCTCAAGTGACGAGCTTTATAGTGTGGCCCCTTTCGGAGAACAAGCCAGCGTTGTGGCTGATACCGATAGCGTCGCTGTGCATATCGTTGGGATGGTGGGAGAATTACGTGACGCGACGGAGTCCTATAGGTAAGAACTTTAAATGTATTGCTTTTCTTGGGGTAGAGGAAATAGTCATTAATTGATGGCCAAAAGGTCTTCTCTCTTTTTTATACCGAGCGAGTGCTATATGATATTTATTACGCATCTAAATTAATATCCACTAAAATTATTGCTAGGGTTATTTGTAATACAAGTTATTACTCGTATTATCTAACTACATTTCAAGCACTGAGCATTTATTCGATATTTATAGGTGTAATCAAAAGCCTGGGCAGATTGAAAGACGAGCTGAACCAATCCCGCTACTACATTTACCGCTTCATGTCTTTGTGGAAGATAATGGTGTTTCTAATGTGTACGCTGTTCAGCATCTGGATGGATGGAGACGAACCCGCTATGTTCTTCCAACTGTTCAATACTGGGTTCGGACCGCACAACATTGTTGTTGAAGAGGTATGTTATAAACAGCACCAGATTTATTCCCAACGACAAGTATTTGTGTTCTTAGTGATGGGCAAATTTTCTTATTTATTTTAACATTTCAGATCCAAGTGACACTCGGAGGAACCATTATACCAGACCTAGCAAACGCGACTCTAACCGGAGATTCAGTAGAAGTGGCTGCAGTTTACAAATCCGCGTTTTACGTACTACTGATTCAAGTATTCGCTGCATACATTTGTTACATCTTCGGTAAATTCGCCTGCAAGATTCTGATTCAAGGGTTCAGTTATGCCTTCCCTATCAACTTGGTGATTCCCTTGGTCGTGAATTTCTTGATTGCTGCGTGCGGTATTAGGAATGGCGATACTTGTTTCTTCCATGGCACTGTGCCCGATTATCTCTTCTTTGAAAGTCCACCTCGTAAGTACTGAATTTAGATTATATTTATCTAGTTTATGGACATTAATATGTCGAATAGTTCCGATTATAATCCGTTTTGTGTGCTATTATTTTAACGCTTAGTATTAATGTTATTTTTTTCTTACAGAATTCACGTTGAGCGACTTCATTACGCGGCAAATGGCATGGGTTTGGCTACTATGGTTGCTGTCCCAGACTTGGATTACGATACATATTTGGACTCCGAAAGCAGAACGTCTGGCATCCACAGAGAAATTGTTTGTAATTCCTATGTACAACGGACTGCTGATTGATCAAAGTATGGCTTTGAACCGAAAGAGGGATGACCAGAAAGATGTCAAGACTGAAGTAAGAATCCTTTTTTGTTTTACTGCAATCATTATTCTGTATCATTTCGTTCATTTCATAGCTGATACGAACCACAATATAATAGATTTTGATTAAACCAAAACAATAATATGAAGTTAAATTCACTTATGAGTAGATGGCAAAACTAAACTAAAGCTTTTTATGTTTTTACTATCTTCCAGGACCTGGCAGAAATAGAAAAAGAAAAAGGCGACGAGTACTATGAAACAATATCCGTCCATACAGATAACACAGGCACTTCGCCCAAAACCGTCAAGTCATCAGATCAAATCACCAGGATCTACGCGTGCGCAACTATGTGGCACGAGACTAAAGACGAGATGATGGAGTTCTTGAAGAGTATCCTTCGTTTGGACGAAGACCAGTGCGCTCGTCGGGTCGCGCAGAAGTACTTACGAGTTGTCGATCCTGACTACTACGAATTCGAAAGTAAGTTCAGTTCAAGTAATTCGGTTGATGTGAAAATTATAGAAACACTAACTTCCAACATCCAAACTCTTAACTCTTACTATCTTCAGTTTTTTAGTCACTGAACCTAAGGAAAATATAATCGTGGTTATAATTGCAGCTCATATTTATTTGGACGACGCCTTCGAAATCTCCGACCATAGTGACGACGATTCTCAAGTGAATCGCTTCGTTAAACTTCTTGTGGATACAATAGACGAAGCCGCGTCCGAGGTCCATCAGACGAACATCCGCATTCGACCACCGAAAAAGATTCCTGCGCCGTATGGAGGAAGACTGTATTGGGTTCTGCCAGGGAAGACTAAGATGATCTGCCATTTGAAGGACAAGTCGAAGATTCGGCACAGAAAGCGTTGGTCTCAGGTTCGTTCAACGCGTAGATTATTAGAATGAATATGTGTTTGTCGGACGTATTCTGGTATTTTCTCAGTCATTCTTCTATTTTTTTTTTGGCATGATATAACTTATATCTCCTTCAGGTGATGTACATGTACTACCTCCTTGGCCACCGTCTAATGGAGCTGCCGATATCAGTAGACCGCAAGGAAGTGATGGCTGAAAACACGTACCTTCTGACCTTGGATGGAGACATCGATTTCCAGCCACATGCTGTTAGATTGCTGATTGATTTGATGAAGAAGAACAAGAATCTGGGCGCCGCTTGTGGCCGTATTCATCCAGTAGGCACCGGTTAGTTGACAAATTATATAAGTTTATAATCATATTGATTTAAGTGGTTTAAATAGTATTTTTCTGTTATTTACATTACACTAATAATATATGGTGTATTCATTTTCAGGACCCATGGTGTGGTATCAGATGTTCGAGTACGCTATCGGCCATTGGCTGCAGAAGGCGACGGAGCACATGATTGGATGCGTACTCTGTAGCCCTGGGTGCTTCTCTCTTTTCAGAGGAAAAGCTCTTATGGACGACAATGTTATGAGAAAATACACGCTCACTTCCAGCGACGCCCGGCATTATGTGCAGTACGACCAAGGTAAGAGAGATGAGCCCACAAGTTCATAATAGATAAGACCATTTCGCCACAGGAAAGGGTATTGTCCTGGGTTCCCCCACTCCACTCAGGCTTCACTCACCACAAAACAAAAATCTTCAAAGTCATCACCTTTAATCATTAAAGTTCAAACCATTATTGTTGTCATCAATAGTAGTTCGAAAATTTATATGCGCATCAAAAACACGTGCTTTCAACGGTGAAGGAAAACATCGTGAGGAAACCAGTTAGTGTTCTTATAAGCGGCGATGGGCTTGCAACCTGTCACGTATGGAATGCTAACTACTGCAAAATGTGGGTGTTATGTGCCAAATATAATGTTTGGACGTGCCTCTGACTACCCCCACTAGACATCTTCAAAGGATCTAAGCGTCTGAAGATCTAAGAGGATGTCTACCCTACTTGGGGATTACAGACCGATCCTATTTTTTTTTTTTTTTTCAATAGTAGTTTTACTCACGAAGAAGGCCGGAAATATTGAGACGTTAATAAAATGAAAATCACGAAGATTTTTTTTTATTCTGTTTATTGAAAATGACACAAAGTCAAAGTTAACTATGTAATTTCCAGGGGAAGATCGTTGGCTATGTACACTCTTGCTCCAACGTGGGTATCGAGTAGAATACTCAGCTGCCTCCGACGCCTACACGCATTGCCCCGAAGGTTTCAACGAGTTCTACAACCAGCGACGTCGCTGGGTGCCGTCCACTCTTGCCAATATCATGGATTTACTTGTGGATTATAAGCATACGATCAAAATCAACGACAATATCTCTTCACCTTATATTGGTTACCAGGTAATAAGAAATAATGTACATTCACTACTACTACAAAAGAAATTAAATCAAGTTATACGAAGAAAGGGATTACCTGTACACGAGTAGACTTAAATCACCTGAGTATGAATTGGCTTTTCAGAGAAACAGTTTTTTTTATCTAAGTGAATCCATAATAGATTTATTCCGCATAAATACTCATTAGTAGAGCTATATCCGCATAAATGTCCCAGCAAGCTATACTATGAACGCTACGAGTTGTATTAGGCAAATGTGCTGTAATGACATGGAAACGAAAATACTCTTCGGAATAATTGAATTTTCTTTTTTAATAATTCCTAAAACAATAAAAACGTGACTCCTGAACCATACTTTGGGTAAAGAAGTTTTTTTTTCAGATGTTGTTGATGGGCGGTACGATCCTGGGCCCCGGAACTATATTCCTTATGTTGGTGGGTGCCTTTGTGGCAGCCTTCCGAATAGACAACTGGACCTCCTTCGAATACAACCTGTACCCGATCTTGGGTTTCATGCTTATCTGTTTCACGATGAAGTCGAAATTTCAGGCAAGTTCAATTATTTTCTGTCTTCTTTATACTTATCATCATCATCAGCGGTACGACATCCACTGCTGGACATCGTCGTCAGTACTATAACATGCTAAGACGATCGTCGGTCCATTGATTTGGAGGTCGTTTTACGCTGTAGCTTCCGTCACGGTCCCATTTTGGGAAAATGTATCCCCGAGCTGATGAGTCTACCGACCGATTTGTGTTTAATAATATTTGTTATTTTTTCAGTTGATGGTAGCCCAAATATTATCGACTGCATACGCTATGATAATGATGGCTGTGATCGTCGGTACGGCCCTGCAGTTAGGCGAGGACGGCATAGGATCTCCGTCAGCTATTTTCTTGATATCACTTTCTAGCTCCTTCTTCATCGCGGCTTGCTTACATCCACAAGAGTTTTGGTGTATTGTTCCTGGCATAATATACTTGTTATCGATACCCTCTATGTACTTGCTCTTGATTTTGTACTCGATTATTAATCTGAACGACGTCACATGGGGTACTCGAGAAGTTCAAGTGAAGAAAACTAAAAAGGTATGTATATTTTTAAAAATGAATTCCGATTTTCTATTTGCTAACAAATTGTGTAGTCTTTACATGAAGTTCTTTGAAAAGAACACAGTACCTTACCTACCCATATTAGTTTATTATTTTTAACTGTGTATTTTTATAGGAAATAGAAGAAGAAAAGAAAGAGGCAGAGCAAGCAAAGAAGAGCGCGAAACAGAAGTCTCTGCTCGGTTTCCTTCAAGGAGTGAACAGCAACGAAGAGGAGGGTTCTATAGAGTTTTCGTTTGCGGGATTGTTCAAATGTTTGCTATGCACACACCCGAAAGGCAACGAGGAGAAAGTACAGCTATTACATATCGCATCAACGCTTGAGAAGTTAGAAAAAAAATTGGATGCTGTTGAAAGGTGAGCATACGAATAGAGTGGTAACTAACACTATAAGTTGTAATAAATTTAGAATACTTTGAGCACAGGTAGAGGCTAAAAGAAATAAAATTATGCTGCGATTATAAGTACTTACACACTCTAAAACAAACTCGAAACGCAAATAAACTCAGCTGAACTGCAATTCACTGGAAAGTGGCCAAGTTCCAAGTTTATAAAGAATCTGGGAGTGAGTAGGACTCTATCACGATCTATCTATTCATTATAGTGAATAATAATATTGGGATTAATATAGAGCTAGTCTATAGCTAGCGAGTTCAGCAGTTCTAGCATTTATTATACTATGATTACAAATAATTTGTTATGTTTCCAGATCGGTTGACCCACATGGACTGAACAGAGGTAGAAAGCTATCAGTGGGACATCGCGGTAGTACCAGCGGCGACCACCAGTTAGACGCATTGGCTGAGGGCCCAGAAGACGATGACGATTCCAACTCTGAGACTGATACCATGTCTACTTCTCCTAGAGTAAGCACTTCATCAGGCTTAGTATGAGCTATAACACTCTAGACAAAGTTTTGTCCTTCTATAAGTCTTTGCATGCTTTAGTTCCAAGATGGAGAAGGTCGAGACAACACTGATACCTTAGCGATTCTGAATCGATACAAACGCGACTGTATAGCTACTGCATCACTTCTGTTGCAAAAAGTCGTGGAGGGCGATGGCCCTAAAAGTAGCTGTGCAAATCTATAGATATTTTAAAATGGGGGTGATTAATTCTCTTGTCACGACTTTTTCATTATTTTAGGAAAGAAGAGATGAACTTATAAACCCTTATTGGATTGAGGACCCTGATTTGAAGAAGGGTGAAGTAGACTTTTTGAGCCCAGCTGAGATTACGTTCTGGAAAGATCTATTGGAGAAATACCTGTTCCCTATTGATGAGAACAAGGAAGAGAGGGTAAGCAACTACGATTTACGCAAAATGCTCCATCATTTGCTTAAGATATACGAGTCGGTTGAATTTGCTTTGTGCATTAAGACTTATGAATAAGTCTGACGTCAAACCTCTAGATAAAATGCTCAACCGTAAATACGCATGAAGTTTTGAGCAAGTTATTTTACTCGCTTTCGCAAACCATAAAAACGAATCGTGAATTTTGCTGTAATTCCTAATAAATCTTTATTTCAGGATCTTCTCTAATTTCTTACATTTTATATTGTATTTGATGAAAAACTTCCCCAAATTTTAGGCACGTATTTCCAGGGATCTAAAAGAACTGAGAGATTCGTCTGTCTTCTCATTCTTTATGATCAATGCACTGTTTGTACTGATTGTGTTCTTGATGCAACTGAACAAGGACGCCCTCCACTTTAAATGGCCCTTTGGAATCAAAACTAACATTACGTACGATGAGGTTACGCAAGAGGTAACGTCCGCAACCACTGCTGCGCTCGACCTTCAAAGATGACTCGGGGCGAGACCGGGCACGTTACCAACAGACAAACACCCCTACCCTTCCCAGTCACCCTTGAAAGTTGATGCAATCATTACATTTGTTGCTTTGTTAAATTTTACAGGCTCGAATCAAAGAAGATTTGTTAGAACTTCGAAATAAGTCAGTTTTCGCATTCGTTATGTTCAATGCTTTATTCATATTGATAGTATTTTTATTGCAACTCAACAAAGATCAACTCCACGTGGATTGGCCTTTGGGCATAAAGACAAACATTACGTTCATCGAGGAAACAGGCGAGGTACAGCCAAATGATACCACTTACTGTGTGTTCACTTCACACGTCTAACGACCTTCCTCTAACCGGTCTGTCGGTATGGCACACCACGCATGGAGACCTGAGACACAGTCAACTAAACATCTTTGGCGATACCTGGTTCCCTCTAATCAACACCTGAACCTTTAGACTTCCCTACCTTTGGATAAAAAAAAATATGTAAACAAAATTCCTTTAGCTGAAATACAACGCTTTAGCGTGGTCGAGATAAAAATGATGCTACATAATGATAGCTCCAGACCCTATGAATACCCCAGCAACCAGCACTTTTCCAATCCAGTACACGGAAGATCTATTCTGTTATTAAGGTGGCGGAGACTCTTCTATTAAACACGGTTACAGGGACACTGGTTTTCTTTGTGTACATTACACACACCCCGAAAAGTGGTGATTTGATTAACATTGAATGATACCTACTCATAGCACTGGTGGGTTAAATGTGTGGTCACAAAAAAGATGACAGATTTTTATGTGAATAAATGTTGTCTTCAAAGTAACAGTTCCAAGTTATGTACACCTGGACAGTGGACACGTTTCATTCATTTGTGTACACTAAAATTAACTTTCAATTAATTGGCTAAATTAATGTCAATATTCGTATGTAACGTTTTTTTAAACCATAGTTTTAAAATAAAGGTCCCTTCCTGCATAACGGTTATGTAAAGAGAATTACAGAATATTGGCATTGATGAATAATCAAAATTGCACCAACTGTTACTTACTTTCAAACCTAATAATAAATGTTGTTTAGATCCATTTTCATCATGTGAAAGCAACCTAATTATTTGTGTGTTTTCAGGTATTAATCTCAAAAGAATACCTACAATTGGAACCTATTGGTTTAGTATTCGTGTTCTTCTTCGCCTTGATTCTGGTGATACAATTCACTGCTATGTTGTTCCATCGATTTGGAACCCTAGCGCATATATTGTCGTCCACAGAACTGAACTGGTTCTGCAATAAGAAGGTGAGCCCCATAATGTTTCTGATGTTTTCATCTATGTATTTAGTCAGGCAGACGGCCGGTTGTTAACACTAAGCCAAATCTTTTTTCCACATGTGCAGACTTACATGAAGTGGAATAAGAGATGATGATGTTTTCATCTATGTAGGTTACTAATTTAAAGGAAACCAACGTTAATTTTATATGTTTCTAGGCGGACGATCTATCCCAAGATGAAATATTGGATAAAAACGCAATAGCGATAGTCAAAAACTTACAAAAACTGAACGGTTTGGACGACGAGTACGAAAATGATTCAGGCTCCGGACCTCACAATGTGGGCAGAAGAAAAACAATCCACAACTTGGAGAAAGCCAGGCAGAAGAAGAGGAACATAGGCACTCTTGACGTGGCTTTCAAGAAACGCTTCTTCAACATGAATGCGAACGATGGACCAGGTTTGAGAAATTATTTCTAATCGAGTGGGAACTACAATAGTTGATTAAGTTGGCTGAGGAATTAGTTAAAATCAATATCGATTCCAATAACCCAATATTCTTTTAAGAGGACATTAAGGTGAGTTATTAATGTGTTTGATGAATGCAGAATCGTTTTTTCTCAATAACCGTAAAACATACAGTTTTGTTTTTTATGACAAAGGTAACTTAAGGATATAATCTAGATAAATTACAGACAGAATCACGATTGGTGAAACTTTTCTCGATAGATTTATTTTCCAAAGTTGGCTCTTCAAAAACACTAGTTTCGTTTTTAATCAAAACTATGAATAGCTAAACAGTTAATTTTTATATAATTCGTTAGATAATCATACTAGCTAAATAAATTACAGACAGTTTCTTTTTAAATTTGATGGTTTTCGAGATAATGCAGTTTTATCACTTTTTCCGTCTTATCCGGGTAGACTCAGCCCATACAAAATGTCAAAAATTTTACTTATCACCTTAATGAAGACCACTGTAAATCTGTCAAAAGTATATTTAGTATCAAACCCTACACTGATTATACTTTTGAATTTCAGGAACACCAGTCCTGAACCGGAAGATGACACTACGAAGGGAAACTTTGAAGGCTTTGGAAACGAGACGAAACTCGGTGATGGCTGAAAGAAGGAAATCACAGATGCAGACATTGGGCGCTAATAATGAATACGGCGTTACAGGAATCGTAAGATCCAAAAATAATTTGCCTTTTTAGGGTTCCGTACCCAAAGGGTAAAAACGGGACCCTATTACTAAGACTTCGCAGTCCGTCTGTCTGTCACAGGGCTGTATCTCATGAACCGTGATAGCTAGACAGTTGAAATTTTCACAGATTATGTATTTCTGTTGCCATAGCGGCAACAACAAAATAAATACTAAAAACAGAATAAAATACTTAAATATCTCCTATACAACAAACATTTTTTTTCCGTATTTTATAGATAATGGTACGGAACCCTTCATGCACGAGTCCGACTCGCACTCGCATTATTTAATACAAATAAGTACCAGTAGACTTTCACAATTTTAATGTAGTGCAACATGCGTATGAGAACGTGGTCACGTGGGTTATTGTTCGTAGTCTTATTGTTAATATAATTTTCAGCTCAACAACAACCATGCAGTTCCCAGACATAGAACTTCAAATGCAAACATATCAGTGAAAGATGTTTTCTCCGAACCAAACGGAGGACAAGTCAACCGGGCTTATGAAGCGACTTTGGGCGAGGAAGACGACAGCAACTCCATCAGACTTCAAACTAGACAAAACACAGTTTCCTTCCAAAACAGATTTTAAATCATCTGCAAATCGAATCCTATGAGTTGCCAAAATTGAATTTAATAGGTACAGTTTACTTCGTAGATAGTATTAGGATATTAAAATTAAACAACTTTAGATAGTTGGAACCTATTCTAAAGAAATTACGGCTTTAGTGGTGTTTGAATCACCATGGTCCGATAACTTAACTATGGATATACATAAGAAACTCATTGGTTGTGAATGAGCTTATAATTTGAAATATTGTCACGAATTTGAACTCCAAATTTCTTGAGGTGACTCACAACCAAACTCCACTAGACCTATGATAATTTCATCTAGTTGGTTTTCCTACTGAGATTAAAAATAAAACTGCTTGTGATACTCTTCTAAGTAATTTGAGAAAAAGTGAATGTACATTGTATAGAGTACTGTTTGGAATGTTTTTAAATCAGCTTTATTGTTAGTTATGACTATGACTTAAATGTATGAAATTTACACTGCCACTTGTGTTTACCACTGTGTACCTTTTTATATTTCATGAATTTGTATTGTTTTTTGGTAATATTTTACCAGCAATTACATTTTGATAATGACTGTATATAATATTTAGAACTGTGTTTTATTGAGCTTTTTGATTCCATCTAACTATTATTGCTACAGCTTGAATCCAAATCACAAGCACATTCCAAGGTTAAACTCTAACTATATTGAGCCTTGAGCTTGATTTTTTATAGATTAGGAATTAAAGATTAATTCTTTATTTCACTTTCAAAACTTTCGTGAGTTGTACTACACATTGTTACAACAACGCGAGACGGCAATGCGAGCAGGGTAGCGCGCGCGTTATGGTCCACTCACTGAAGAAGATTCTCTAGATGAATCGAAACATTGTCGGTGTCCTCATTGACAATTTATCATTTACGTGAGTAATTTCCCGTTGTTGTATTAATTCTTTAATTACATTTTTTTTAAGAATTAGGAATTAAAGGATTTTATTGCAAGAGAATGATAATGTAGTACATCCATTGATTTATGATGGTACTGAAATCAACATTTTTTGAGGAAAGTTACCCGATTTAGTGTAACGTTGGTAGAAAATCAGTTTCTTTAACCCAAAAATAAATGATAAAGTGGGATAGATATTAAGATGCATCAAAAAAAATCATCAAGATGGTTTTCAACGTGTAATCTCCACTTTCTCAATCCAAAAAATAAAATAAAAATAAACTTACATTAGGTGCTTAATTTTCTAAAAAGGTCACAAATTCTGTGAGCTTGAAGAGCTGGTCTTCGCTCGAGGTGTGCAGTGGTGCTGGTACTACAGGAGGTGATGGGTCCACAGTAAGATTGTCTTCAGACAACACCCACTTGCGTTCTTTAAGAACTTGTATGCATGCCTCCCTGCTCAGGCCAGTCATACTTATCACTGAGTCTACAGAAATGTTGCTGTACGAGTTGCCAATCAGATTTAAAGTTCGTTCTCTGATTTTCTCTGAAAATGTAAAGTGTGCCTTTATTAATAAAGGTACCTATTTAGTGTTTTATTGATTGTCATAGACTAGTGCACTTGGTGATAAAATTTCTACAGGATAATGTGCATTACTTGAATGGGATTGCGCTTATGAATTATAAATTTCCTAGTTGATTTATAAAACTTGATGCAGAAAATGGCAAGTAGGTACAATTTCAGTAGCACTTAGTAAGAATAACACATATTATTGTTACTATGTAGCAAGCTGCTCATTTTTTTTTGTATTCACTTAACCAAATACTGCTCTGTGCCGGAACATGTTAAAAGGTACAGACCTACTCACAAAGGTGGGTAAGTAGTACTTTAGTTATGATGAGTATGGACGCTTTTGTGTGTGTGACGGCTTGGACAATACTGAGCGCTACACAGACAATTAAGACCAACCCACCATCCTTTGTGAAATAGAAGATCTGTACCAGAGAACAAATTCAAAAAAATACCTTCTAGAGCTCTTATTATAGGTGCAATAGGTTCCACCCAATTATATGCTGCCAAGGCCTGGTATGTACCAGGAAGATCCTTCTTCCATAACTTCTGACTGACAGCCCAAACAGCACTTATGTCAGGATTGCTGGTGATAATGTTTTGAGGTATCCTTTTCCATAAGAACTTAGCATTACATCTGTAAACGAGAATAAAAAGGAAAATGGAAGTGATGTTGTTTGTGGGTTGGGTAATTAGCGAAACTTATGGCATGCAATGTAGTGAGTGAATACTTACAGATCATTTTGATACAAGTATATGGCTAGTAATTGAGCGTAGCTTGCTGGCGATACTATACCAGTTGGAGACTGTAATGAAAACGAATAATAATTAAATTAGTAATGCAATTTAGTAACCCTGCTTGATAGACAACAATGTCGGCACAGAAAAGCTCACCTCCAATTCTTGTTTTTCTAGATCCACACACATTTTATCAAAGTTTGTAAGCATATTGAATGTTCATTAATGTGTGCTCTTTTTTATGTTTAAAAATGGAAATAAAAAATCCTTTCCACTCCAAAATCAAAACAGTAAAAACACAATAGTGTAGTGACTATGCGGTAGAATAGAAAAGCACTGACATTGACATACGTATGAATATGACATGTAATGACAGTGACAGATGGTATAATTAATCAATTTGTTACATTTTATAAAATCATCATATATTTTTTTTCTGCAATAAAAAAAATTAAACGAATACAAAATAAAACAGTTTTTTTAACAAACGATGCACATAATATGTCATAAATGTATGTCGCGATTAAAGTCGCTTATTCCTCGGCCTCGGCAATTCAAAGAAAATTCACTATTCATAACGGACGATAATGAGTAAGTAGACTACAGAAGTTTGAGCTGAGTTATTCTCTTGATAGGTGCCAAAAACCCCCAAAAACATCGGATCCTTCGGCGCGCAGCCTTTGAGAAGCGGCGCGCTCCGCATCCCTTGCACCCCCGGGTAGAGACGACCCTTATAGTAGGGTAGGTAAGGTGGGTTAACTAAAGTTGCACGCTTCATAACGTTTGATAAAAACCCCAAAATCCATAAACAAGAGAGTAATCTAAATTCGAATAGATAGATACTTAACTACCGACCTACATAATCGAATTTAACGGCTATTGATCGAGAGCTTGGGCGGGCTTACATTATAGAGTCACAATAGCCGCCACGCTGATGGCATGCACAGTGTCGGATCTAGGAAGAGACTAAAAAGATCTTAGTCAGTGTAAACTTCGCTGCCGGTACCTACTATAATTAGGTACTTACCTACATAAAGCGTCAGTACCTTTAGGTACCTACATACATACAGTGAGCTAAGACTTTATTTTTTTGATAACAACATAGTTAGGTAGTTAGTTATCTTCTTTATGTTCTCTGGTAGGTATCTATAGATACCTATCGAGGGTGATTGTTTGTGTTATTTTAGTCATTGATTTGGTACGGATTGCAGTCATAGGTAAGGTACCTACAATGTAGGTACTTACCTATTTACTACTGGGGTCCTTTATCCTTTTTGGGGCCTTAACAGCCTATTGGTTGGTTCAACTCTGTAGAGTCGTCGCTAAGGTCCTAATAATATAACCTGAGCTTATGCACCGACTTGCTGAGTCACCTTACTACACTGTCGCTTGTGATGCTAATTTTCTTGTTACGGTTGTATTCAATTTGCATTATAATGATCTAACTAGGATGTAGGTAGAGATTTTGAATTTTCTATAGTAGGTACCTACCTCTATTCCTATAGAAGATTGTATAAAAGCAGACACAGACTAACTTAGGTTTCTTTAGGTAGGTAAGGTACCCAAGTAAACCTAAATTTCAGCTTCACCACAATATAAGTCTTTACTGAATACTGATATTATAAATTATGAAAGGTACCTATTACATAAATAGTTTTCCGTCATAACGGCTGAACTAAAATGGATGAAACTTAAAACGGAATAGAATAACATAGGTACCTACATGATATTTTTGTTTTATTTACTATCCATGAGCCACACGAGCAAAACCGCGGTGGATATACCTTAGAGATAATCTCACCTAACTATTTACTTATTAGGTACCTATTTATATTTTTGAAAGCTGTAAAACCTTTTATGGTACCCACCGATATGGTAACAACATATGGATGTTTCTTTACCTAGCCACTAATTTGTATACCTAGGTAGGTAGGTAGGTACCAATAGTTGTATAGTAGGTACCTATGTGCGCGTACCGTTGCATAAAACACCTTTCTTAACGACCTGTGTGTTATCAGATCCAAACTTAGAATAAGTACTTACTTGTACCTTGGCAGTTAGGTATTTGTGCACGATTAAGGAGCGTTTCGTCACTTTCACTTATTGTTGGATTGTCCAATGGAACTTGTCACGGTCTGTCGGTAACCAATAGCTTGCCACAGCCCCGCCTCAAAGCTAAGGCGTGAGAACAACTGCTTTTGTCAACTATTATTTATTGTAAAGTACCTCTTTGAATAGGTGACTTCAGGTTTAAACAAGATGAGGGTGAGTATCGGCGACTACCTAGGTAGGCACGAGGCACTAGGCTAACTGTTTTTCCGAGTTACGCCTTTTTTCATGTGTAACTACTTACCTACATTAGTACCTATCGAACCTCATTTTTTAAATGCCATCTTTCATTTATTGATTACGCAGAAGTACTCCTATGTCCTATCAACCCAAGAGACTGCAGTAGAGTTAGAGTTCCCTTTAATGTTAGGTTGTATAAAAAGTTTCGGAAAATCAATAGGGTTGGTATTGGTGAGTGGTTGTCTTTACATGCCTGAACAATTTGGCATTTAACAATTTATTAGTAGACTTATCATAAAATTATCCTGGCATTTGCCTCATACATTACCTTACCTACTATCTTAACCACAGGTTTAGCTTGAAGAGGGCATCCTGGCCACGTTTACTAGCTATATCCAATAAATTAATAGCTAAATTAGGTGCATGTTCATGTTTATCTACCGATTTAGTTAAGCAACATCCTGACTATAATATAATCTGACTTAGGTACTCAGTTTCATTATAACAGCACCGGGTTGTTAAAACAATTTTACTGTGATGAGAAAAAAATAAGTTTCATCTTGTGAAGTGAAAAATAAATATTTGTACACACCAAAAAAAAAACACAGACTAGACTATGAACAGATCTCACTCTTGAGTACAATTCGAGGCATCTGTACGAAGAAAGCCTAGTGTTCCATAGAAGTAAAGGAAGAGGTGATCCATACTCGTAATTCGTAATAGGTACAATTATTACCACCAGTAAAATCCCCGTGATCCCTTATAAGGTAAAATTTAAGCAGTTGCGCAATAGTTTAGATTGATGCGAAGTTCAATTGTTTTTATATATAATCTCCTTTTCGAACTAACTTTAGAGGATAGGAACTAGGCATAAGCCTCAGGGTGAAAAGTGAAGACCACATTTTAAATAGAATCTGCTTTCTACGTAAACGTGGTCCCGTAGCCATTAGCTGGTCGGACTAGGGCCCGAGTGACCCCGTGCCCGCAGCTCGGGGTCACGGGGCCCATCGGCCGCCAACAGCACTGTGCAGAATCGTTAATTGCATTCAATCTCTTGCCGATGTCGGCTCGCGGCGTCACGCTGCATTGCACACGTGTCTACTTGTAGATACAGACAACTTTTCACTAGTAGCTTTACTGTTGATTAATTTACTGCTTGTTGCGAGATTAGTAGATTCGCATCACCTTTTCCATTAAGATTTAGGTGGGTATACACAAGGCGGAACCAAGTGTTTGGGAAGTTAATGCATTTTTGTATGTTTTCATGATCTGGCTGAGGTATAAAAATAAAGAGGACTTTTCTAAAGCTTCTAATTAATAATCTCTTTTATAAGGTTCTCTACAAAAATGATAGAGCTCTATGATTTAAAAAATGGGATAGTGAAAGAATTCTTACACTTTATTTAAATAAGAAGTAAAGATGAAAACAACATAGGTATTGTAGGTATGGACATTGTAGGTGCCATCGACACGTCGCGTCGGTCGGTCATTACAAGAAAGGAGTAGTAATGAGATAATAGAGGGAAATGGAAGAAAAATACATGTTGTGCTGATGCTGACCAAACATAAGTGGGATAAGGGCAGGAAAATTATGATGATACAACGCAATATCAATAACTATCCCTTTATACAAGTAGGTAAGTAACTACCTATATATGTAGATCTTACTATGTTGCATTGCAACAGATGTAGAAAATCCGCGTGGATTATCATTGAAACGTTAGTAACCCAGATGCATTTTGTAAGTGCCTTGTGACGGTATTAAAGTAAATATTTTACCTAGGTCTGAATTCGCTTTACGTTTCCAGTTTCCACAACACATTGTCGTAAGTAACGTGATGTAATTTGTCCAAAAAGTGAAACGAGGTCAAAATTCACAAAAACAACTAAAATAACAAAGGTTTAACGCATCCGAGGTAATGGGCATTAATTAATACAATTAGCCCTCGGCAAATTGCACGTAAAGACTAAAATAATGAGCGTAAATTGAGGCGACTTTACACTACTGATTTATTGTCCTGCACTTGCACGAATTCGTCGAAAGAGAAAACAGACCAGTTCAGACGGATATTACGAGCAGTATATAAAATTGATAATGAATATTTATAAAAACTTAATCACAGCTCAGCGTGTTTTTCGTAAGGGTCAGGAGGAGAAACCATTAATCAGAACATTTCCACTCAATCATGCAAATGCGCTGATTTCTCTGCAGGTCTACTCGTGTATCATTACCTTTATTTCACTTTGATTCCTGGACTTGTGTCATTATTGAATTACTTGGCACCGGGTTAAATGCGGAGATTACAGGTGGAGCCAATCATTGCTTACATCATTTCAATTTGACTGCATTTGCAATTCAGCAGAATCAGATCATGGTCTGAGTCATATTACAATAAGTAACATTGTTGTTGTAGTCTATAGAGTTGATACAGATAAAGATTGATTCATAAATATGTAGCCTGCAGCTTTTAATTATGTTTCCATTCCAATGTCCTTATTGTCAATAATGTACCTTCCCCCCTATGTGTGAATGATAATGTTGTTCTATATTACGAAGGCGGGTTGGTTGTGTGTGTAGTGCACAGTATCGTCCGAGCCACAGTCATGCACACAAAAGCGCATATCTATACACACCACAATCTACAAGTACTGCTCACTCGCCTTCGTGAGATAGAACAACTGTATCTATGTATTATGAGCCCAAGCGGAAGAGCGCGTTGAAGTCTTTTGTATGGAGAAATCAAAATACCTACCTACTTAGTGTATTTTTTTTACATAACTTTATGAGGAAACCAGTTATAGTATTCTTGTAAGCGGCGACGGGCTTGCAACCTGTCACGTGTGCAATATGTGGGCATGTGCCAAATGTAATGTTTGGAAGTGCCTCTGACTAACTCCTTTAGACATCTTCAAGGATCTGAGCGCCTGGAGATCTGAGAGGATGTCTACCGTACTTGGGGATTACAGTTTTGATCCTATTTATTTTTATTTTTTGTACATTTTAAATTCATGACCTTCTTTTTCAAAGCGTATTTTTATAGTTCTTGCGATATATATAGATCTTCGAGACCACCCGTAGGTACCTGATGTTTGTTATCAAATTGTTAATCCATCCGGTTGAGTTACCCAATTAATTATTCAATAGATTATTAACAGTTTCTGATGTTATTTTGGTACCTCATAAGCGCCACTGGCATTTTAAGCCTAAGTTTTATACTTACTATTCATAATTGATTGGCTTATCAAGCTATTTATCAAGTACTTAGTTTTTCTACTGTCTTGAATGTTTCACATAACCCGTTAGTAAGTATTATCCGTGCAAAGTCGCATTAATTATAAGGCAAGGTGCATTTATATCTTGACGCTTTAGTTATTTTATGTTACATAGTGTGAAACTTGGACATTATCGCGTTGCACGCAAGCCTAAGCAGTGTCGAATTTTCAATTACCCGCTGGCAGAGACGACACTCCGATCGTGATTAAGTTTATCTACCTACTGTTTATGCAAAATTCAAATGTGATAGTTCGATAAAGAGGTACGTTTACTTGTATATTTTGTAAAAGCTCGTTGTTTCAAGGCCTGCTACATCTCGTTTGTATCGAAAGTCGTTTAGTTTACAATGTAAAATACCTGTTCGTTAGGTATTTGAATTTCGTAACAATTTTTGGATTTTCATATTTTACCGCAAATCAGCTAATTACACTGGAGTATGAATCGCGTTGGTACATAAGGCGTAATAGATTTCTATGTTTATGACTAAAGTAGTTAAACCTCGGTCATAAACCTAAATGTATGATAAGTATCTGCTAAAACACATACCTTCTAGGGATATGACCTGTTGAATTGTATTTGCAATGCTTTCCAAATTACAGTATATTATTTAGCTACCTAGTTTTTATTTTATTTTTTATTTAACCTAGTGTTCAATATAAGTACCTATCATAATAGAGTTCATCAATGATATTTTCTACGTCTACAGGTTATTTAAAAACGTTTTGGTTAGATGGTTTACTAGCTTCTGCCCGTGGCTTTGTTCGCGTGGTACCTGGATAAAAAGTAGCCTAAATGTTTTTCCAGGTTAACCAAATCGGTTCAGCCAGTTACGGCGTGATTGAAGCATGGGAGGTACACATACAAACTACCTCATTATAATATTAGAAGTAATAATCGGATTATTTTGCTCTATCGAGTAGCTGATACGATCAATAATACCTACTTGTACGGACAATTTAAATGTTAGGTAGAATTGAAACGCGTGTTTACGACAGCCAACAAAATGTCGCAATGGTGGCCCATGGCCAGTGCTAGAGGTGTTATCATTACACATTTATAACGACTTGTAGATGATCGAGTGGTTTGACATCACTACACAAGGATCGACAAACTTATCGCTTCCACGCGCGAATCCGTCAATTGGTCACGATTCTCCAATATAAAGTATGTTTCTCGATTACACTGAACGCATAGTTAAATTTGTACCTGCGTTTCCATAGAGCTCAACCCAGCAGCGTTAATATAGAGTTGGTTAATATACATAGTAAGTTTGTGTCAGGAAGTAAATCTCTTTTATTATTATAGGATAATACATTTCACTAGCTCTCCCTAAGAATTATCTGAAGTACCTACTGTTTGCATGTTTTATGTTATGCAGGAAAACAGTCTGCCATTTAATATTTTGATGGCCGTCTCTAGGACTAGAACATTAATATTATGTCTATGGCCAGTCCGTTTACCGCGACAGCCAGTGAGCGATCGCAGCTTCCAGCCCGCACCGCCATTGTCACAGAACAATGGCCCATCGAGCTATCTTAAATCACCACAAAATGGATTCTAATTGGATCTGCGAAACTTATCCGTTTTGTTGTTTTTTATCGTTTTGTCACAGGTATTTTGTTCATTGGTGAACTTGTTTTTTGAGTTTTAGGTATGGTAGACTTATGTAGGTACCTACTAGCGATTCGATAACGTCAGAAACTAATGTTGAAGATCAACATAGTTTTATCTAGGTATTTAGGTTACGAATGTTAGTAAAAAATTACCAAATATAATAAAAAATCCTTCTCTTAAGATTATACATCTCAGATATTCACACAGCGAAAATTCTGAAAAATTTCTAGTCAATACAATCAAGTCTCTTAATTACCAAGAGAATCTCCTAGTTCAACACCAGCGTTATTCTATAGATGAAGAAAAGGTTTGGTCACATGTTGTATAATTTTAATACGAAACCTTTGTTTTAAAAAAAGATAATATTCAAACATCTCGATTTCTGTTTTTATCATTATGACCAATCATTATCCCAATACCTACATACTTATTTTGATGGTAACGAAATCATATACGTTTGCACTCTTACAGATACTGTAAAGTCCAGCATCGAATGGGCCCCAATAGTCTGAAATAACAGTCGTAACACTTTATTATGTGACATGACCGCAGTTGATAACTCGCATGTAATGATTTTTACCTCATTAACGTTAATTTACGAGCGTACAGGTCAATTATTTAGCGATAAAGTTCCCGACACAAGAATGCAAAGAGTATTTCAGATTGAAATCGCCTGCATCTATAATTTACGAATTGACTTTAATGATAATCGTATTTCTTAAATTAATGCTTCTCTGAAGGAATTTTGCAAAGCAATTATATTATATTACAGTTCAAATAAGTTGCTGCTGCTTGTTGAAGTAGGTACACGTTAAAATCTATAATTCTAATTCGATAAAAAAAGGCAATTTTTCAAAAATCATGCATACTTGAAAGACTTACATCTCGAAGATTTGGCATCCTTCAATGACTACGCTCTCTATGATAGTGGTTCCAAAAGTTCAGTAGTTTTTGCGTGAAAGCCTGACAACAGACAGACAGACAGACAGACAGACAATAATTTTAAAATGTTTTTTTTGGCTTGTGTTTCTTGTATGAAGACCCCTAGGAGTATTTTTTTTCGTTTTTATTCAATGTACAGAATTGAACTCTTCTACAGCTTTATTATATGTATATAGATTAAAACGGGTGTTCATGTTCGTTTAAAAAATATTATAATGAGATGGTACCTACTTGATATCATCTCATGTGGACCAATGTGAAGCCGTGGCAGAATTTTGTTAATACCAATATTAAGGCCCTGTATGTCGACGATTGCTCTTTTTCGAAACGAAAAAAGAAATACTTCTGAACAAACCACATCTCCTATTTTTTCCCGTTCCTGTTTCCTGCTTTTCTCTTAAAACTTTTCCTGAATTTTCTTTACTATAAACCTCACGGAGCCCGAGACCTTTCCAACGAATGCAAAACCGTGGAAATCGGTTCGTGCGTTCTGGAGTTATAGCGTCAGGAAGGAAAACCCGACTTATTTTTATATTATAGATTACTTCAGGTTCCTACCTAGATTTCTATTAAGCTGAAAACATAATAGGTAGGAGAAACTTTTCACGATAAAGATATTATTTCAAAATGATACGTTTTAGAATTTATGAACGAAATACTTTGATACCTACTATTAAGATCAACTTGTGATTTATTGTTAAAGATAGGTAATATGTAGATCTAGATTTCTACTGGAATAGGTTTTTGATAAGTAATCACTACATAGTATAAAGCAAAGTCGCTTTCCGCTTCCCGCGTCTGTATGTATGTATGTATGTATGTATGTATATTTGCTTATATCTTTAAAACTACACAACGGATTTTGATGCGGTTTTTTTTAATAGATAGAGTGATTCAGGAGGAAGGTTTATATGTATAATAACATGGTACCCGTGCGAAGCCGGGGCGGGTCGCTAGTTATACATAATTTATATCATTAATTTATTAGCAAAGGCGGACCACGCGCCGATCATGGATCAATACCATGTGCAGCGGTCGGTAGGATTATTTATCGAAGTGATTAAAGATGGGTACATCTTTATTTACATATACTATACATTATAAAAATAGAGATGTGGCTTGTTCAGAAGTTTTTCTTTTTTCGTTTCGAGCAATCGTCGACATACAGGGCCTTAACTGTCAAGAGAATGTTAGATACTTCAATAGTTGTGGTTGAGTTGAGTAGAGTATTGAGTATGGTTCATCTTCTGTTCATGCGTTCTGTGAAAGTCAGGTATAAAAATCTAACTGAACTTATCTAGCCATCAAACTTTATAACCTACTAGCCGACCTGTGACAGATTTTGTCTTGTCCAAATTTTAATAATCACATAGAAAAAAGCACTTTCAGAACTTCCAATTTTTTCCCAATAAACCGTGTCCTGATAAAATAAATTACGAATTTTGTTAGAATGCGTATCATTCGGTAGTCTAATTGATGTCAAGATTTTATTGACAAAATCAATTTCGAATCATCCGACCTTAGTAGGATTCAACCTTTTTTGTAGAATGCGTTGCTATGACAACTAAATGTTTTCGGTTTGAGATACTTATCTAATTTTTTGCACTCCAGCGGCATCTATACCAAAATCATCCTTTTTGCATATTTTTATCATTTAGGGGTTGTTTTTCGGATTTTAAGTTCTCTTTTCTGTCTATCTGATTTTTTATCTATATACTACAGCAAATTTCATCTCTATCCGTTTTGTCGTTTACGCTTGGTTTAAAGCTGCGCGTCCACTGGATCGGAATCGGAGCGTACGGTGCGTACGGAGCGTCGTCATTTACGAAATGCCGACGAGGTGCGTCCATTGCATTGGGATTCAGCATCGGCAATTTAGGCATTTTTAAAGAAACCGTCATTGACTGTTAACGTGCATTTGCATTATGGAGGATAGTGACGAGGATATTGTTGTAATTAGCTGTATTATATCAGAAGAGGAAGAGAGAATCAAGAGAAAACGAAAGATATGGGTTCATAATATAAACTCAAAAAGATTAATTTTCGGAGAATTTCATACATTATATTCTGATTTATTAGAAGATGAAAATAGATTTTTTGGGTACATTCATATGACTCGAAAAAAGTTTTTTGAACTGCACTATATTCTACAACCGCATATAACGAAACAGGATACTAATTTCAGAAAGTCGATTGGAACAAAGGAAAGGCTTCTATTGTGTTTAAGGTAAATACTTTAATGTTGATACATACTAAGAAAAGTAGTACAAAATTTAAAAAAAAACACAACAGGGTGGCTTGTAATTTTTTGTTAAGTTATAGCTGTAGGTAATAACATTCAGGGACAAATTTAGGGGAACGCAAGAAAAAAGTCTTTGTAATTTGTATATTTTTTTCAGCTAATTGAAGTTTCTGTATTTAATAAAAAAAAAATTAAGTTTATTTGAATTGAGCCACAAGAAACATGATATACCTAAGCCTAACTTTTTTGTAACCTGTAGTTATTTTTTTGCGTTCCTCTAAATGTTGTCCCTGAGTTTATTTGTGATAAATAACATTATAACAAAAGGTGATAAAGAGTGCAGAAAAATACAAGGCACCTAGAAAACAGGAAAATTATTTTCCCAAATAAATTTGAAAATTTAGCAAAAACTATACTATATCTATATCTAAACAAAACTATTTTACCTATTATTTATTAAACTATAAGGCTCTAGACAGCCGGTCCGCATATCAACTGCAATCCAGCCGATACAGTATTGTCAACTCATTTGAACTGCAATTTGCAGATAGATTGCAGTTGAAATACGGTCCGTCTGTCTAGTCTAACACGGTTTTAATTTAAGAAAAATAATATATTCATTTTAGCCATTTTTAAATATCAATTTTCTCACATTGCCCTTTTCTAACATTAAAACTATGCAGGTGTTTTATAAATAGGCCTATTTTAAAATTGTCACTAACGATGAATACTGATTTTTAAATACAGCGTGTCAAAGAAAACCTTCACACAAGTGATTAGAGGAAGGATTTTCGGTAATTAAATCAACGGAATCAATCATAGATAACAGCAAATACACCCTGTATTACCCAACATTCTAAAATATTTATTGAGGGCGAGGCAAGCTCAAATTAAAAAATCACACTAAGACCGTGTGGTAATGGTATCGACCATAGATAACAGCAAATACAGGATGTATCAAAGATATCTATGATCGATACTAAACAACACTTTCTTCAAGTGTTTTTTTTTTCAATATGAGCTTGTCCCAGCAGCAATAAACATTTTTAATTGTTGGGTTTGTTATTGAATACTACAAAATTGGCCAGATCTGATTGAGTAAGTGTTAAAGTATAGGTATTCTCTGGAAAAGTTTCACTTTGTAGCACCTGTATTTCATTTGAGGGAGTTAATGAGTTCATATTGTTTATTGGCACTGGAGGTTGAGAAAGCATTGCAGTACAATTGTCGTCTTCTTGTATTGTCTGGTGAGTAGATGTAGTCGCCTTTACATTACTCTGAATCACTTGATGTTGATTCGCATTAGTCTTGATTACTTCAGGATGGGATAGCATAAAAGATCTGGGCTCTTTTATTTGAGGCTGGGATAGTATTGCAGAAGTCTGCTCAGTCTCGCGAGCAGTTAATTGCATTGCTATCCTTAATTCAGCGCTATTTACCAAGGAAAAAATTTCATTTTTTAATTTTATTTGTTCATCAATAGGAAAACCTTTTACTGTTCTTGCCATATTCATAAAAAATCCTATGAGAGGATCTTTTTCATCTGAATAAGAAAAAGAACTTTGAGTTACTCGAGTATTGTTAGCTCTTTCTCTGCGTTCCAAGTATTCTTTCAACACAGATGCTGTTGACGTGTCATCAGAATTTCTGGATCTCGCTCGTCTAGTACTTTGGGTTGAAACATCCTGATAATCGAACGATTCACACTGGGAAGAAGGATAAGGAGATAATACAGAAGACGATGGACTATTTAGACTTGTTTGCTCTATTGTATGATCAAGACTTGGATCATAACTATGTATATTTGTACTACGATTTTCGTCATCTTGCAGATATGGTACCAAAAAACTTAATTCTTTATTGTATTTTGGCGGCTTCATTTTAGAAGCAGCTTGACCACTCTTAGTTTTGCGCAACTGCAATGCTTTCCGGTGATTATCCCTTATTTTAGTCCAACGATCTCTGCAGGTTTTACCTGTAAAATATATGAAATATTATTTTTATATTTTCAGATATTTGGCTACTGGAAATGGGTTTCGAACTTTAGCAGACAATTATAGACTGGGAGAACGTACAGTAAGAGAAATCGTTCAATCAACTTGTCGTATGATTTGGAATGTGTTGCAACCTATTGCAATGCCAATGCCAGATGAAAATATCTGGATTGCTTCTGAAAGAGTTTTCAGTGAACGTTGGAACTTTCCGAACGCGATAGGGTCTCTTGACGGTAAACATATACTAATTGAAGCACCTCCGCACAGTGGCACAAATTATTATTGTTATAAAAAACATTTTAGCACTGTACTTTTAGCGTTGGTTAATGGAAATTATAAGTTTATCGCTATAGATGTTGGTGCATATGGGAAAAATTCTGACTCTACAATATTTAGAAACTCAAGTTTAGGCAGAAGTTTGGATTCCAATAGATTGAATATACCTCCTTGCAAAATACCCCCTGGAGGAAATGTGGCGTTGCCACACGTAATTGTAGGAGATGAGGCTTTTCCGTTGAGTACCAATGTAATGAGACCTTATGGGCGTGAACAAGCTCGAGAAGATGAAGAAAAAAAAATCTTTAACTTGCGACTAAGCCGTGCCAGAAATACCGTCGAAGATACATTTGGACAATTAGTGAAAAAATTTAGACTTTTTGAACGTAGATTGTGCATGTCTCATGAACATACTGTTTGTGTGGTAAAGGCGGTGTGTTGTTTGCATAATTTTTTAAAGGAAGACGAGTGTCATTGGCATGCAAGCGATAACGTTTCCTTAGAAGATATGGATGGTATCCGAGACCTAAATAGATTTGGTGGAAATGCACGGACCGCTGCTTTAGATGTTAGAGATTGCTTCAAAGAATATTTTTGTAGTGACGCAGGAAATCTACCATGGCAATTGAGCAGAGTGAGAGCTGGCAGGTTGATGCAGTAAATAACATATTACATAAAGTTACATTACCATGGCAAGACGAAGGATCTTTTTTTACCTGTTCTCGCTAAACCCGAACGAGAATCCGAACCGTATGGCCAATCTGCAAACTTTTGACGACGCACCTGTGCAGGGGTCTATTCAGGCAACAATAGCTCTTTGTGTATTTGACATAGAGATGTAATTATGGTGTCAATTTGTAAACTATCTCAAACACTAATAACCAAGTATAGAAAAGATACAATATGTATGGACTTAGTTTTCGTTGTGTACATGATAAATAAATAAAAATCGAGATAAAATAAAGCGTTATTCTTATACTTACTTACTAAAAATATCTTTAAGTACCTACATGTAAAGATATGAATGTACCTACCTTACCTACTTATATAATATCTTTGGTTTCGTCCATGCAATGACAGTCGGTAAATTAGTTATATTTCATTTAGATAGATGGCGTTATTTGCATACCGTAGATAAAACAGGTGGATTGCTGTTAAGATGGCGATTTAGGTTTTACCAAAGAAAATTCTGAATATAAAACTGTTCATTATAAATGAAACATAAAAAGGAACTGACAATATTATAAAATAACTTTGAATGTCGTTTCTTTGTTTTCAGGTAGGTAACTGGTAAGATTAGAATATTTTAAGTTGTGTTTCGGTACTTACTACAAAATTGTTGAATAAAAATCTTTTGATTGGTTAGGTATTAACATATTTTGACAGTTCCTTATAAATAAAAGAATATTGTCTTATATATCTAAAAAAAATCGGCGATCTTGAGCTGTTTTAGTATTCTCCTAAATAGGCGATTTTTTTCCCTTTAGTATGATAACTAGAACTACCAAATTTGTAAAACTAAGAGACCTAGAAGTCATCATTGATCATATTTTACGATATTAAAGTTTCCACTATACGTCCCCGGACACACTGTATAATGAAAAATAATAAACAAATGAAACTGGATTACATAAACAATATTTAACACATATCTTTTACGGGGATTATTAAGATTAATAATAAATAGGTTTACTCACCACTTTCATTCATTATTTGCCCGATTTCATCCCAAATATTGTCTCGCCTCAGTTGGTTATGATAATGCTGATGTTTTAGATTGTAAAGTTCTTCATATCTTTCCACTAAACTAATTAAAACATCGTCGTTCATCGTGAATAAGTATTTTTGTATAGCTTAACTACGCAAACACGTCAGAACTCGAAACGTTCGGAATCCGAATGACGCGTTCACTGCGGATGACGTCATCAGAATAAATTCCGGTCTCAGGCGCAAAAATGCCGATCCAGTGGACGCAGGTACCTCGAAATCAATACAAAGCAACAAATCCTTTCGTTTCGTACGCTCCGATTCCGATCCAGTGGACGCGCAGCTTAAGGCACAAACATAAAAAAAAACTCATAAACTCTCGCATTTCTAACATTATTAGGATGTTCACGATTTGCCACAGTAATAGACAAGATCAATGTGTAAAAGTACCGTAAAAAAACTAAAATCTTTCTATTAGCAGATTTTCGATCACAGTTAGGTACTAAACTGCGATTGTAAAGAACTGTATGGTACTTATATAAATAAATTAATAGTCCCTTACAGCTATTTATGGGACGAGGCGAGAGCTTACTTACTCGTGTGTGTTAGAAACAACGAACCAGTGTGAAATAAATTTTACCTGTGACCTTTTGTTTCTTTAGTAAAGCTATTCTACTTCTCATACTACTTTGACCTATTCCCATGGTGTTTAATTTGAACCAATTTCTAACCAAATTCTAACCAATTCCTAACCAAATTCTAACCAAATTCTAACCAATTTGTTAATCTCTTTCCAAAGTCTTCTCGGAATTAAATAAACAATATAATTATAGGTAGGTACAATAACATAAGTACTCTTTTGTAGGATATTGTTGTTGTATTAAAAATATTGTTTAAACCTAATTAGAATTACAAAATTATAATTTCCAACGTCATTTTCAACTTTATGTCGAATGAATAACAAAAGTTTACCTACTAGTCGCTGCTTCCAGGAAACATGCGCGTTATCTAGGATGGAACCTATGACCTGAGGATCAGAAGGCATGTCAGCTCCCACTAGGCTACTATTTTATAGATAACTTTATTTTACGCAATACTGTAAGCATCTAACAGTCAGGTACAAATAAAGCTTTACGACAAGGTTTAAATACTGAAATGAGTTAAAAAAAAAGATAGTATCACTATATTTACGAACTTCACGACGGTCGACATCCTTTCAGATCTCCAGGCGCTCAGATGCTTTAATATTTCTAAGGGGTTAGTCAGAGACTGTAGTTAGCATACGTCACAGGTTGCAAGCACGTTAACACTGATTGAATTAATTAATTAAACTTTTCGATATACTCATTTGGAATTACATGCTACATACAAGGTACCTACTCAAAGTTAGCTCTCTCTAGTCTCTACTATACTAAAGGTGATCCATAGGTGTAGTTTAGTTGTCCCCGGTGACCGTGTCCCCGTCAACGGGGACAACGGGAATTCATTTTCACAATTAAATAGATCAAAAAATTTAGTTTCCGGTCTGTGGGAAAAATAATTTGGGAAAAACTTATTTCCAATTTTGTTCTATGACGCCACAAAAAAGTGAAGTTAGGTATTAGGAAATTACATAGATGAAACAGATTGGATCCGCTTTCCCTCCTGCCTGGGCGGTGCGTACGTCGAGCGGTCTGCGAATCGCCTAAATGATCGCATCTCCAGCATTCTTTACCACCATGACGACGCGTGTTCTCTGAATAGACCGCTAGTTCGGTAACTGTAATCAGATTTGCTTCCTAGTCGCTCTGAAAGGCGTAATATGTGAGGGCATTATGTTGCATCGGGAGCGTCCATTCATGGCATGATCGATGAACGCTGTTGATGATAGGAACCAATACGTGAAAGTCGATAACTTATTAAACAATACAAACTTACCACCGTAGTTTGAGTTGAGTATGTATTTTCATTTACTTTACTGACAATATTTTCTGTAAAGTTGTATTAAGAATACGAATTAAACTACACTACCAGCCGATGGTTCTACTTCGAGTATTAGCTACACCACCAAAGCCTAGTCTCATACAAAAGTCCGTTCGATTGTTTCGCAGAGCCGCCGGTCGCAAATACTTGCGGAGGGTATCTTTCTTTTGTGTGTAGGGGTGCACTATAAAATAATCACAAGAACTTAGCTTAGTTGAGTAGGTAATAAACTCCGTGTCCAGATTTTCGTGACGAGAAGCGACCACTCTTTCATAACTCCGTTTCGTTTCAACAAGAGTCTACATAACGTAACATATTTCGAAACCTTCGTCGACTCTTATCGGGCACAAAACAATATTTTCCAGCCAAAGACAAGATCGTTGCAGCAAACGTGGCGTGAAATGGCCAGTTAGTGAGTAATATCATGTTATTTGGAAGCGACGAGGGCGAGGGCGGTCGTGACGGAGCCTCGGCGCGCGCATGCTTCGGTCACGAGTCACGCTGACCCTACTCCGCCTCTATGGCAACCAAGCCCAAACAAAACTAAACTTCTTTGTTTACCCTGCTTTGTTTAAAACTAATCGACGGGTTACCCTGCACATCGAGAGCCTAGAGTCTAGAAATAGGGAATATATAAACTTGTAGGTGCGAATTGTGAGTTCCACAATTGGAAAATAACAAAAATGCCCTGATCCAAAAAGCGATGACGTAAAGGCATGCCACATAACTAACAATATTTTTTATAAGAAAATGTTTGGTCAATTTTGGAAATATTTCGTTATAAAAGCTTATTTTCTCTTTAGGAGAATTTAAAAAAAGGTCAGCAAGATTCTTGACCTTTTTGACTTTACATCAAACTTTCTTTTATAGTTACTAGTCTAGTCTTCATGAAAAATATTTTGTATAGAAATCAAAAACAAAGTTAGACATCAATATAATTCAGATTAAATTAATGCCCGTCTGGTGTCTATGAGGTAGTGAACGTTTTTTTAGTTGCGTGTTTTGCGACTATTGGCTATTGGCTATTAAAATAGATTAGCATCATTAGCTAATCTATTTTAGGACCAGTACCAGTTATTCACTTATTCTGCATGCACTTCGATAAACCAGTCGTGTGAGCGATAATGAAGTCTAAGATGTCTCAATACCAGCGTGTAATCGCAAACATAAATTAAAGAGAACATGAATGCATTAGATGAATCGCTGGCTCCACCGGTTGCCGTATAGTGTGGGTAATGTTAATTTCATACTGAGACGTCTCGGCATTCTCATGTTGTTAACCGACAAAAAAGAGCAGGTTATCAATTCAGAAGCTATGAACTTTTTTATAACGGATATACCCAATAGGTCCATGTTTTTAGGATAATGCGTTTTTAACACATTTTCCATCTGATTTAGAAATCTTTCAACTAGCTGTCCCGGCAGACGTTGTCTTGTCAAACTTGAATAATTCCATACAAAAAGCTCTTTAGTTTTGCCTGATTATTAAAATTTCCAGGCGAAAAAAAAAATTAATTGGTCAAGCCGTGAGAAATAAGAAATAAGAAGAAGATTAAATATAATAATAGCCTAACCTTTTAATATAATATAATATTATAATATATAATAGCTATAATAATATATAGCTATAATAATAGCCTAGCCTAGCCTTTTTTTTTTTTTTTTTTAACAGCTCACAATACAGCAATCACATTTTCTTTCAAAGCATTCAGACCTTTTATGGATGTTTTATAGTCAGGAGTATAAATCGTAATAGAAAAGCTGTTGTCGGCCCTACACTGTTCTACTGATCTTTATGAGCAGTAGGAGGGTATAACTCTTGGTGGTAGAGTACATTAATGGTTAAGCGCATCATTACCTACCGTTAATCTAAAGCAGGACCACAGCATAAATTATTGCGAGCTGGCTCACTACGACTGCGTCTCGTTGCCCCAGACCAAAACGTCTATATTGAAACCTATAGTATTATTTTATGGTTAGCAGCTTTCCTAGGCCACGACATTTGCATTGGTAAAACTCAAAGGCAAAAGGTATTTATTTCAAAAAAATCACAAAATTCACTTTGAAACATCTTAGAAACTACATGTAGGTGAAGCTACGCCTGTTCCTCGCGACCAAGCCCGTTAGGTAATAAACACGGCTTGGTGCCTATAATTTTTTTCAGTGATCCTTTTTGTAAATGCTTTGTAGAGCTTCAATGTTTTGCGGATCGAACAAGGTGAAGTGAATGCTCAAAGTAGGTAGCGGAGTAGCTTTAAAACGTCAGTTATACATCAAACTGAAATAAAATATACGTCTACGGGGGGTTAGTCGAAGTGAAGGAAAAATTCAAAGAAAGGGAAGTTGACAATTAGAATAAAAATATTATCAGTCTTATGTCAATGTATTAATAAACTTATGTCGGGTAGATTTTCGAAGTGTACAAGATGAATGCACGGTAGCGTGATGTATGCATCACTTAATAGGGGCAGTCTCAGCGCACGCTTTCATTGCTCTTACCAATAAATTATCACGAAGATCATGTTCCAATGTTGTTTCTGTCTGCACCCGCTACAAAGCATGGGAACAGAGCACGAAGCCTTATTATACTTAGCCACCATTCGCTTACCTAGGTACTGGTAGGTGTACCTATTACAGTGGCTTTTGTAATTACCTAGATTACTTCGGTTACTAATAAAAGACATAAAGAGTTTTATTTTTGGAATATGTTTTGTTTTTTTTAATAATTGGTTATAGTTTAATTACCAACTTACGTTTTTTATTGTTTTTTTTTCATAATAATTATTTTACAAATCGTGTTTCATGCATTTACAAACGAAATAATCCTCCTAATCCTACTAATATTATAAATGCGAAGTTTGTGAGTGGGTGTGTGTGTGTGTTTATTACGCAAAAACTACTGAGCGGTTTTAGATGAAACTTTACAGTAATATACGCAATAATACATAGACTACTTTTTATCCAGATACCATGCGGGCGAAGCTGCTGGCGAAAGCTAGATATAATAAACATTACATTTTTAAACAAAAGAAAAATAAACTAAGCAATTTATATGAATAAATACATATGAAAATCAGAACTAAACATTTTCATACCGAAGTTGTCTTCTTTCCTAAAGATAAGTATGTTGTTTGATAAATTATGCTAAAATATTATTACCAGATGCAGTTAATAAGATTCTGTGCAATTTCAGATATAAAATTGCATATCATTCTAGGGCGTGGTGGACAGACGCAATTATAATTCAGAGATTTATATTGAACATGTGTGATAAAGTTTACTTGGTTTTTGCCGTCGAAAATCGGTGCAAGTTGTGCAACGGCCGTGAAACAGTGAATTAATTCGGAGTCGCTGTCGGTACCTCAGTACTCATGCTAGTAATCTGTTATGCGGGAATCTTGAAAAGCTTTTAAAGGCGACGTGCGATATTTCGTAGCATTGTAATGCATTTTTGCAACCGCGCCGCCCAGGCGCAACAGTTACGCAAGGATGCCCGGGGAACTGGTCCGACCGGCTACGGATCTGGGCCAGAGCCATCTCTCCGCTAAGATATTACCGCTAATAGATATTGTACCTCCATAGTCGGGTGAGCACTCCAGTTTCGCCTGAAGAAAGTGATGCTTAGGTACAAATTGTAATATTTCGTTTCGCCATGGTGATGAGAACCGCGCTTTATGTAATTGTCTAATATTAGTAATTGATTTTTACCCGACTTAAAAAAGGACAAGGTTATCAATTCAGGCGTTGTTTTTGTACCTACACTAATTATATTACGGCTGGTCTGATTTAGAAAATGTTTATTATTAAGTACATTTTAATTTCGAAGGACTATTACATTCGTTCAAAAATTTTCTATATAAAATTAATTTTAAAATGTATCTGTCCTTGGGGATTAAAACGTATTAAAACTATTCCTAAAGACTGAATACTGAATTCTTAGATTAGACTATGTATCTTGATCGATTATTCCCTAAACTAAAACCTAACTAAAACAAAAGTACCTACTTTACTTAGTATCTAAATTTTTCAACTTCATAATTTGTATAAAATTTATAATGTTCCACAATAATAATGAACCTTGTTCAACTCCCTTACTATAACCCCATTATCATCAGCAGGACGAAAACGAGGCTAGCATTGCACAATATTGATTTCACCGAGTGCTGACATTTCATTAAATGTATTGAAATCGTGAAATGGGGCTGCATCCTATTGATTGGAGGCAATGGTGCTGGCCGCGTGCATCGGTCAATATTGAATTGCATCGTGTTTTGAAATTGATGGTTATTAAGGCCCTATTCTACTGGGATGGCCATGGCTATGTGAATGGGTTTAGTTACCAAACAGTTAGAAGTTTAGTTAGAAACATTAAAATAAAGATTGGATCTCCATCTCAAAAGTCATTTGAGTGTGGTTTTATAACAAAAAAAAAAATTTGATGACGACTGTAATCCCCAAGTACGGTAGACATCATCCTCTCAGATCTTCAGACGCTTAGATCCTTTGAAGATGTCTAGAGGGGGTAATCAGAGGTTTTATCTATATCTGTTTATACGAGGATGCAACGCCCTAAACGTTTCACCTCACATATAGGTACATAATACATATCTGTTCTGTTCGCATAATATGACTTACGAAAGCGTCGGACTAAAAGCCGCCAATTGCAAATATAAAGTATCTACATTCCCAGTGTCGCAGAAGTGTTGCTCTCATCAAATGCAAATTAAATTAGGTAGTTGTAGGTAGTAGGTACTAACTACTAACTAATAACATGACTAGTTAAGCTACAAGTATCTACTAGTAGCAGCACATTTGCAACCATTAAACTAGCCGCCCTAGCGTGAGAACGGTCTATCCTTGCTGTATCTACGATTTTGGTCTCTAAGGAGCGTTGAATGTTTTACACATAGGTAATTATGTTGGTTTGTTGATTTGTCCTAATTTCAAGCAGCACGAAGCAATGAATCGACATGTTTTTGGTATAGAGATGGTTCATGGGCCGAAGAGTGATAGGTTTTAATAGTTCATGCCTAATTCTCTCGGACATGCTTAGGTAAAACATTTCAAATTGTAATTTAATAATTAAGCAATATAGACCTTTTAAATTGTTAATATACTCATACTTCTACGTTTATCCAGTACTTTTTTTTTACGCATTTAACTAAGAATGACACATGAGATTTAACTTCGATACGAATATTGTTACGATATTTCGTTTTCGGCTTGGGAGTAGGTAGACCCACTGGCCCTAATCTCTGAGACAGTTTAATTTGACAGAAAGCCACGATGAATAAATAATTGAATTTAAAATCAGCGCGATAAACCTTATTTTACTTTACAGGCCGATATGAAGTGATAAACCCTGAAACCTGGTTCTAGGTAATCGAAATAGCAATGAGCACGACACGAAACACGACCCCAGTGCCGCACCGGCGAGACCCGACGATTCAGATTTACGACTCTAACAAACCAATGCTCGCCTTCAATTATTACCCATTTAATTACAAACAGTACTAAGCAGATAAATCGGAGGCAATTATTTCTAACTGCTAGCGACGCAGCGGGTTGCCTAATACCCGATATTTCGCGCTCGCGGCTTTATGTGTTCTAACAGACGGACTTCACAAGAGCCACTCAATCAGTTTTTAAAACCATAGGTTAGTAAACATAATTGGTATTAATTTTACCTAAGACACAGCGAATCGATGTAATTTGGTGATTGATCGGAATTAAATCTAATGAACTTCGCAGATAAAATGACTGCACATTTTAGTAGCGGAGGTTATTGATACAGCTTTATTGCGGTATTCCACATTCACTATTCAATAGTGTGCTGCCGGTAGTGTTATTGAACCTGGACTGACAAACGTATAAAACTGAAGAACCACCTATAGAACCAGATGCAGTTTACAGTCGCCGAGTGCAGTCCACAATGTTTACTGCAACCGTGCGGTCCATCTATTTAATGTCTGGGAAGCCTGCTAAGGTAATAATTGAATTTCCCAGAGAACAATTGCCTCGATTACAAGCCAACCCGACGCGAATCGACGCCTAATGAATCTCCTCGCTGCTGCTTATCTATTTACAGTGATAAACCTCGTGTTTACTGAATACATGTGCATGATTGCACGAGCCTGACCAAATGCAAAGCGACCGATTTATTCAATTAAAAAAAAAAAAAAACGTTTATTTCAGCTTTCATAGGTACACGTACATATTACAGCCATATTATAAGGTAAATTATAAATTATAAATTTTTAACCTAAACAGTCTAAAATGAACACTGCATCACTGGTACGAATGATGCACCTGTATAACGAAAAGAAAAAAAGTTATCGAATACTGTCTAGTAATTCAGAATATTTGGTCATTTATTGCGATGCGATTGCATTTATAAAAAACCGGTCAAGTGCGAGTAGGTCTCGCGCACGAAGGGTTCCGTACCATTATCTATAAAAAACGGCAAAATAACAAGTTTGTTGTATGGGAGTCCAACTTAAATATTTGTTTTGTTTTTAGTATTTGTTGTTATAGCGGCAACAGAAATAAATCATCTGTGAAAATTTCAACTGTCTAGCTATCACTGTTCATGAGATACAGCCCTGTGACAGACAGACGGACAGACGGACAGACGGACAGATGGACAGCGAAATCTTAGTTAGTAATAGGGTCCCGTTTTTACCCTTTGGGTACGGAACCCAAAAAAATAATAATTAAAGTGGCATATTAGGGACGCATTACATTCCTTCTTTAGGTATGGTGCACACTACACTCCTTATCTATTTCCATTTAAGCTCTCGCGTGGAATACAAAAGAGCCGTAGATGTCTCTGTAAACAACCAACAATAGGGTAAACGTGATCCTAACTATGAAATTTATTTGTAGAAATGTGTTAAACGGTGTGCCTTATAAATAAATTTCAATTGTTTGTTGCCCTTAAGTACCTATTCGGAGTGATAAATCAAAGGTTTATCGGGGCTCGTCGTAACGGTTACATCGACACTCGGAAAATAATTTAACTATATCGATAGGGATATTACGCCGGCACTGCTTCTGTAGCTTGCGAATAGCAGGATAATGAAGTGTACCTGCAATTACAACGGCAATGTATTACAGTATTAGAGTCGCGAACTCTACATTACCATACCGTATAGACAAATATGTAAAGGCGTGAGATGCATCAAAAGATTTCAGTGCCATTTTACCAGCGATAATAATTACGATGTGCGAATATTGCGGTTCCTTAGATTATGCTTTGACAAATCACGACTTTGCAATTCCAATGCAGCAGATTTAATGTATGGGCGGCAGTTTGCATTCTAACCGCGACCCGAAGGGCCACCTCTTTCCTAATGCACGAGTATTTGAGCTTTTTAACCTTTCATCATTGAGGGTTTGAGCATCGAGAGACAATAAACATAATGCTCATACTTAATGCTGTTATTGTTCCCGATTAAGCGGCAGTTACGGTAAACGACTTTGTGGGTTATTCGCTCATTTCATGCTCCATGTGAAGATTGTTGAACCTACGAACTATGGGTTCGGAATCTACCAATAAACTTTATATGCTAGATTTTGTAGTAAAGACCAGAAAATCTGAGAATTGTAAAATCAATCATAGTCTTGTGTTGTGTTGTGACAAAAATATATATCTAGTTATAAAATAATATAGATAGCTGAAATATACCTACTGATATATAGGAATGTCTTGAAATTGCCTGCATTAAAAAAATAATTGTTTTACTTGATAATGTAGCTGAATGTTCACCTCACTAATAAGTCAGCTTATTCATAATCTTCAATTTATGACTTATGTTTTTATGGCCGTCTTTAGAGCTAATTTAAAACTCGATAAAAATTTCACCTGTATACTATTAAGGCAGCTTACAAAATATAAAGTAAAGCAACAACTTGATGCAACCATTTTCTGAAAACTCGTAAGTAGAACAAACGCTCTAATCTAAAAGGCTGTTCGTACTGTAATTGGCGAATAACCTAAACCTATTCATCAACTAGTTTAATAATTATAAGATCTTTAAAGCCTTGATACACAATAGGTGGCATATTACTGGTAGCTTGTAGTCAATACCTGTAGCTGTAAGTATCGAAAAATCGTGTCTTACCAGAGAAAAACAAAACACAGTCTTGCTTTTAAAATCAAATGGCTTTCTGATCTTAGTACCTATGCTAAGTAGCTTTTAACAGAACCTAGTTACACATGAAATAAGATTAATATAGTAGAGCTCCTTGGAGGTTAGCTCGAGGCAGCATTACCACCAAATCTATTTCTGCTGACAATCAGCATTGCTGTATTCCAGTTTCGAGGGTATGGTTGCCAATAAAATTACAGACACGTGCAAATGCAAGGCAGTACATCGTAGGGCGCATTCTGGGTGTTCATGACCTGCATTGAAGTTTTTTGTTAACTAGGCAGGCCTACCTATTGATGCTTAGTACATGACCATCTGAATATTCCGCATCCATTCTACTAGCCAGCAAACTGGCATGCTTTTGTCCAAGCTACGGAATGTGTATCACGGGCTTTAAGTGGCGATTCAACGTGGCGAGTACAATTTACAAAACGATCGTGCACCATACCCAGCTATTTGCTAATGCTCTGAATTAACGATCCGAATGAGGCGGAAGGGTTGAGAGCGCAGAGTAGTGCAAGTGCTAATGAGCAAGATATAGAGTTTAAAGCAATCGCACTTGCTGATAGAAGAACTTATTTTTCGACAAAAGACAACTACAATTACAATTACTTACAATTTAAGTAAGTACTACAATTTTTTTGGATGACGACGTCTAATTACTACTATTAGCTACGAAATTTACGGTTTTGTTAGACTTGAATCCAAGAGATGAGCTCTCCGACGAGACACACGTAGACTATAGGATAATTTTACAAGTATCCATATAAATTACTGCGTTATTTTCTATAGTATCAGAACGGTTCTGATCATACCTACTGCTTAGTGATTGTCAATATAGAGACATTTTTTTAGGCTTGATCCCGTGAAATAGGTGAAATCTTACCTAGCTTCTAAGATATTTCAAAGTGATCCCTCTGATTTCATTGATTTTTACTTTGACTTTTATCAGCGTTATAGCTTAGACTCTAACGAAATTAAATTAAATTGGGTATAATCATATATTTGTTATGATTTAATTTATCTGCCTTTGATGGAGCAAATAGGTTATTGGTTGAGTTTCATAGCTTCCATAACTGTCACTCTGCGGTTAAGAGGTTCGGCGTTAGATACGTGCGGTTTTGTAACCGACAGTACAAGCTGAATGGGGCAAGGCCTGAGGCGAGTGTTTCTGTTATAGTGCGGTTCTGGGAACATTGTGGTTACGTAACTGAAGGTGGTTGAGGGTAGGAAGGGGCGGGGCGCCGCGGGCGGGCGGTGAAAGGGCTGGGCGGGGCGGCGTGCGCGGTGCCGCCCACCGCATTTCACCACCGCCGCCGCCGAAGCCGCCACGCGCCCTACTTCTCCATCGTTCGACAGGTCCGCTCTTGGTGTTCTATTGTGCCTCGAACAATACTATTGTGAAACGCTTAGATAACATCCCCACGGCTGTAATTTAGGCCGCTAATTTAATTTTGCCTATTGTAATACCACAACCAATAACGTGACCTACAAAACTGTAAAAAATTGCATTGACATAATATATTTTTTTCGTATTTTATAGATTGCATGAACTTTTATTTCTGAATGATTGTAAGTCAATTGACCGCGGTCTCATATTCTGAGTTTTAGTTTTAGTGAATTTTAGTTGAATTTATGAGGTTCTTTGTAGGTACGTTATCTTTATATTTTTTTCCAGTTGGGGTTTCATTGAAGCTCGTAAAGTTTAGTTGGTATGATAGCTGGGTGCTAAACGCGCCGTTGCTCGCGGACGTAATTGTGCTGAAAAGGCTCAATTTGAGCCGCGTTTGGTTCTAAATAAGACGTCTCTGCACGGAGTGGTAAAGAGGCCGTATTAACTCTTATTCGAGCCTAGGGTTCGCATTATCTGTCTCGCCCGCGGCGCTTGCTCGCGTGCACGATCTACTTGCAGTCTCGGTACCTACTAAGCTAAAGCGCTAGTTTCTCCAAAACAATGAAGCCGACTCAATATTTCAAGTTATGCATAACAATAAACTATGGCATAAAATTAATAAACACACTAGTAAGACAAGCAATCAAAATTATTAATTGGTAGACTAAGAACAAATTGTTTCGATAATAGATAAATATCATGACAGGCATTGATTAAATTAAGCCATTAAGTACGAAGCTAATTGTATTTAAGGCACGCTATTAGATAAAAGCACGGTGACTAATTCATAGCGTCATTTCAATTACACAAGTTCTCATTTAAATTCAAAGGTATGGGTTGGTAGTGTGGGGCGTATCGAGGCACGAACTATGCGCCATTCATCGCGTCATCTCATCCCGAGCCGTCAGACACGCCGACACAGGCTAACACAAACGAAACACAACACGACACTGCACGCAATGATACAATGCTGGCACAAGTAGGTACTTAGAACTCAGTATTGCATGAACGCTCTAGGCTCTAGGTCGTGTCATAGGTGATGTCAAAAATCCTGCAGGTTTATAATAAGTTTGACAATCTTGAGCCGTGGCAAAGATGTAAGTAGTGCGGGCTCAGCTATCACGACACGGCCGAACGAACAAATAATTGTATGATCTGCAAGTATATGCATCCAGACTCTAGTTGTTTTTTATATCCGATACAGAGAAACCTGGTGAGGAGACTTTGAAACTTTTGGGGTCTACTTATATTTTTTTGAGATATTGTTTTAATTGTTTGTATAGATAGCTGTGTTATTTATTGGAGAATATGCTATACATTAACAGTATAGTATAACATGAATATGCATGTAAAATTCTTTTGCATCGTTGTCAGTTTCTAAAAGGTATCTAAAAAGAACTGAAACCCTATAGTTGTGTGTTTCATTAACACTTTATCTGCCTTAATGCTTTTTTATCCGTAATTCTTTACAGCCTAAGTATCATAAATAATGTACACATAATTCTTAATTAAAAATAGCTGGTTTTAACAAGAATCTATCTAATCTGTAATACCATTTGCGTCTATAAAAATAAAGGTTGCCACATGGCAACCTTTAAACCTTGACGATATATCTAGCTAGAAATATCGTAACTCTATTATTTACATGTTAAGCTTTTAATTATTTTCAGTATTTTCAAGCAGTTTTAACGACTGGAAGGTGGATATTTATTAATTAATTACGAGATGTCCAAGAGAGGTCAAAACGAGTTTGAGGTTTTAATGGATAACGAGAACGTCAATGGGTTTTGCTTTTGCAGTTAATTTCGTTTGTAGAATTAGCTTCTTAGGTTATTGCGTACATTCTTTATGTCGTATTATTCTATGTGAGATGTTCAGGGTAGTAAAAATAAATTTACTAGACACAAAACTGTTGCAGTGTATAGCACTAGGTATTAACTTTTAATTATTATAACAATAAATGTCTACTATTGTTAAAGTAAAACGTTAATGGAGTTCATAACTTTGAGGGACCATTTCAATAAACTTAGCAATAAATATCCAAAACATTTCAAACTTGATAAGAGAAAATTCTAACAGTCATCTGGTTTCCACATTCAAGCTTTGTTTAGTTTAAGGCACCACCACTTTGTATTGGCTGTCAACTTATAGGTGGCGACCCCGGTCCGTTTCTTTCCTAAAATAGGAGTTAATTATTTCAAAAAATATATTTTTGATAGTTTAGGCCAAGCCATGTTAATATCTGAAACATTGCTAGCCATCGAAGCAATCTATTAGATATAAAGAAAGTTGTGGATAGGATAAAATTCTATTATTAGCTTTGCCCGTAATTCTTGAGAAACACCGAACGAGCGACAATCACCTTCGAACAAAGTCGTTTATCTCTGTGATTTCTAAATGGGTATAATGTTTAAGCTAGGTCTACGCTCTTGCTACGAGTAAGATGTGTCTAAGCGAAAACTTACTTCCATAATCTGGCGCTAAGCAAACAGTGTCGCACATATCATCGTTTTGACTAGTCTAGATATTTCTTTCGCAGAAATTGTCGAAGTTAGCTAGCAAGCATTGATTCCCGCCGGTGGCTTCGCGTTTTAGGCTTGAGTTTTGAGCTGGTTTTAGAAGCGACGCACTAGCAAGCACGAATTGACAATAAGAGCAAAGTTCAGCGCGGTTCAGGACTCGGCAGGAATGCGGAGCGCGGGGTGAGCCGGCACCTTCGCCTAACCTCTCCACAACAATCACGATTACCCACTATTTATATCGACATTTCAGCTAGACACCTGTATTAGAGTCGAGCAAGAGATACGTTCTTAATCGCCAGTAAAGCTTCGCGGCTGTAAGAGAGTGGACAATTTGTTGGTGAGAAACAAAGCATTAACTGGTAGCGCTGAACATGGAAAGCGACTTCCTGCAACTTTACCACTGTGGGATATCTCTATAAATGGAATTAATGGAATTCAAAAACGCATGAACATATTGTAGGTACTACTCTTAGCTTGGTGATTAGCATAATTTACTGAACGAGGTCGGTGTTCAAGCGATGAGCAGCGGCAAAAGTAAGAGCGGTATGTAGACTTCACGCATGACCCGCAGGTCAGGCGTACACTTTCTGACATATGTCAATTAAGGGCCTCCGCCGCCGTCCCTGTTGGGCGTCGATTGAGAGCTTGGACATGTTTGTGGAAAACCTTCACCACAAGGATTGATTCATTACTCCATCTGTTTTGAGCGGACCGAACGCAATTTACTGAGCGGCGTACATTGGTCATAGATTAAACTGTCATATGTTCACCCACTAATGAAGATTCATCGACGGAGGAGCCGTCTAGGCTGAATGCACCTCAGTTATTTACGATTCTTTCTAATCGCGCTATTAGAAGTCATGGGGTTACTCCGCTGAAATTATGGTTTCGCAAAGGCAATTTGTATTGACAATCTGACAATTACAGTGTTTGCGTTGCTAGTGTTTGCCGGCACACTATCTATACAATGATATACAGCTGGTTCGTTATTTTCCGAGTATGTCTGCAGTTGGCAATTTACCGCCTCGCAGATCGATCAGCTCCTATTATTGGAGAGGTCGAACGTGTACAAACATCGATTTCGTGTCGTTAATCTGAGGCTGAGTCTCCGAGGTGAGAGCCGACATTGCAGGCTCACCTCACGTATCGCACTGGAGATAACTACACCTAATCATAATGATACCTAAGATGAATAGAAAATAATATACACCCTAATTGCCAGTTAACTGCTTATTTTTGTGCATTTCACACCGAGACGTATTGTTCATGGCAATTGAGATTACGGCTTTATTTAAATGGGAAATTAGTTCTGCTATGAACTATGACCTTAATGAAGAAATTACTTTATAACCATCTACAATTATTTTGAGAGAGAGTTACGAAGTTTATTTAAAATAATTTTTGCTCGCATGCAGACATATTGTAAACAGAGAGGCCTATTAGTTTATGGTCGATGTTATGTCATTATTTTACTGCTACTGCTTTTACTACTGAGTACTTTACGTTTTTAGAAACACTGCAAAACATGACTATCTTTACTGCAATCAACGTTATCTAGGTAAATATAATTGAAATGGACAAAACATAGTTTCAATTGAGCTTCCGCTAAACAGGCGCTGCAGCTCGCGCTGGTAACCGCCCGGCACGTTCGCTTATAGCGCGTGATTGCGGCCAATTATTTTCTGTTTATCTCTAATTACGCATGCGCTGCCAACGTCGGCGGCTTATCCACAATCTGCCCTCCGCCCTAAGATCCGATCGCTTTTCTAATCAGCTCTCAATCCCTTTACATGGACCATCAACGGTCAAGATAAATCGGGTCAAATCGAACCAAACGATTGCGACCATCGCATTGCAACGATCACTACCGGCTTTCACAAAAATAAGAGAGATTCGTTCCGATTGTCATTTGGATATAATCGGAGAAAATGTACGCGGAGCTAAGTGAATTCTTGGTAGCAGAGTTTTTATAGGGATAGCATGGAAAATTGGCGTTTTACATATCGTAACCAGACGCGGTATTTACTGACAAACGATGACATGGCCGCGAGATGAGTTGCAAGGATTGCGCGTGCGCGTCGGCTCTCGGGTGCTCTCTCAGAGTATTAATTTATTGCCCAGTCGTGCAAACAGAATGACGTGTCAGTTTTTTGGTGCATTTACTGCGGTGAAATTAGGGTACCTACCTACCTACCTACATTAAGGCAACAAGGTCAGTGCGGTCGCCATGTCCTGTCAGTGCGGTCAGTTGGGCTTTAGGGTTCCTTCTCACTAGGCTCACTCCGAGCCATACGTTAGCGCCCAATATTATTTTGTTTGAAAAAAGCGTTCTCACTATGCGTACATTAGACGGCAAAACGCTCGCAGACTAATAAAGTCAGCTCGGATTTGCAGCAAAATTCCGCGCGTATTCGCCGATTGAGTCTTATGTAAAAGATGCCTTAGAAGTCGATGAGCTTTGCGGTTCGTCGTTTCCGTATTAATTTCGTCGACAGACAGATTATTTTCGTTGGTGGGCTTATGTTATCGCTGTTACTGAAGCAATTTTATATCAATCGACGGTTGAAAGGTATATTTTGAATGCCTAATTATTGCAATGTAATTGCATATTATCGGAATGTAATTTAGGCAAAATTTTGTCGATGCACGTTTTCTCCTCTTTTTAAATATAAAATATAGTGAACTAGCTGCTCGCCCCGGCTTCGCACGGGTGGTACCTGGATAATAAGTCTACCGATTTTGTGCAAACTTCACATAAACCATCTACTAAATAGTCCGAACAAAACCTAAACATTTGGTTTGGATAGGAGAGCCCGTTTTTTGAGTTATAAAATTACAATAAAAAGTGGCATTGATTTTTATAGATGCCAGATCCATATTATGATAAGAGACGTAACAATCTATAGTGATTAATGTAATTATGAGGTAGGTATCGAAGTTTTGATATAGATAAATACCTTAGCCAATAGCGTTTCTATGTAATTACTATTTTGTAAAATATATATTAAAAAAAGGACACGACTGTAATCCCCAAATACGGTAGACATAGGTCCTCTCAGATCTTTTTATTTAAATAATGACAATAATGTAATTATTTATGGATATTTTTCATAATACCTACATATTTTACATTGTATGCTTTAGCTATACATAGCTTATTTCATATATTTTTAAGTAGGTTTAGGTATTTATTGCCATTTTACAATCATTCGACTTCTTAGCAGTAACTCATTTTAGGTAATAAATCGAGACGCATGTACTCGTACAAATAGCTTTCGTGTCAATATTTTACTATGACTAATATTAACAGTCCAGGCCCCAACTTTATAGTACCATGGTACCACAACACTAAAACATTGTCATTCAATTTTGTCCCATCGATCTACCATCTCTTGCATAAATCAGCAGAAAAATAACAAAGTTACATAAGTAGGTACATACCATTATCTTTGCATAGAATCATAACAAAATCTGTGACCTATTAGAATAAAAACAATCTTGATCAGTGCAAAAAAAAACGGCCAAGAGTTAGTCGGACTCACACACGAAGGTTTCCGTACCATTATCTACAAAAACGGCAAAAAAATCATGGCGACATGACGTATGGGAGCCCCACTATTAATAATTTTATTCAGTTTTTAGTATATTAATCTGAAAATTTCAACTGTCTAGCTGTCACGGTTCATTAGATACAGCCAGGCAGATAGACGGGCAGCTGAGTCTTAGTAATAGGGTCCCATTTTTACCCTTTGGGTACGGACCCTAAAAACACCAAATTGTCTATCAACCTTGTACCTCTAGTCTATACTTATAATAAATCTGTAGAGAGGTCAATTCTGTACATGAAATATATTTCCAAAATAACTATCAGGGGGTGATTAGGGATCGATACTGATGCCAAAAATGCAATCAGTAAAATTTTTGTCTGTCTGTCTGTCTGTCTTTCTGTCTGTCTGTCTGTCTGTCTGTCTGTATAACCGTTATAGAAACAAAAACTACGCGACGGATTTTAACGAAACTTGGTATAATTATTTTTCATACTCCTGAGCTGGTTATAGTATACTTTTTATCACGCTGCAATCAATAGGAGCAGAGCAGTGAAGGAAAATGTTGGGAAAACGGGAGAAATTACTCCATTTTTTGAGCTTCCGTCGCGTGTGCAACCTTAATGGTTAAAGCTACACAGAAATCATGTATGACGGAAATGTTCTCCTTAAAATTATATAAAAAATATCCCACGACAGCAAATGTCTATCTTTTATGGTTGACTCACAATAACACGTGTAACTCCCGATAGCTTAGCAGTTCGAAGCTTTCTGATTATATTTGTCTACTCTTACGTTTATAACACTCTCAGTCATCCCTAATTAGAAACGCGAACGCACAGGCAGACGGCTTGCTTGGCACCTAGAGGCTAGCGAGTCACCTAACGAGTAGCTTCGTAAAACGAACATTCTCGAACGTTCGCGACCGGCCTAACAGCTAGGCGTCAAACGCGCAGTTCGGCCGGTCGCGAACGATCGAGAAAAAAAGAAATCATCAATAATTGTCTAATGACAAAAAAGCTGTGAAAAAAAAACGTTTTATATAAAGACATTCTGTAGTATATTTAGTATCAGCATTGCACCCGTGCGAAGCCCGGGCGGGTCGCTAGTTTTATATAAAGCAATACATACATTGAGAGCAATCTTTAATCCTCCAATATAAAACTAACCTGCATCAAACTTATTAAGGTCAGTCACTGGTATCTTTATAAGTTTACACAAGGCATTCGCCGCAGACGGTTTAATGACTATGCAGATTTAGCGGACAATATGCAGCGGACGACCAATTCAATTACAATGACTATCCGCTTAGAATATAGTGCCGTGTGTGAACGGCCTCTTTCTTTCCTCTTTCGATTAAACTGCCGTCATTTTTAGGACAGCTAAAGATGTCTGTAGTCTACGATGAAAAACGACACCGCTAAACCAGTAGGCTCAGAGGGTTTGAGTTACCTAAGAAGTTGCTGAGCTGCCAATTAAATAAATATAAATAAATATTGATGGGTATTATGACACAGCGCCATCTAGCCCCAAACTAAGCAAAGCTTGTACTATGGGAACTAGATAATTGGTAGAATATACTTTTTATTTTGTAACTACATATACATATATGATACATAATAACACCCAGACACAGAACAAACATCTATGTTCATCACACAAATATTTGTCCTGGGTGGGGGTCGAACCCACAACCTACAGCGCAGAAGGCAGAGCTACTACCAACTGAGCTGTGAGGCCAGTCAATTAATTGATAGATCAGACTCCCTGGCCAGTCTTATCAAACGGATAAACTAAATAATATTTTTTAAAATTTAAAGCTATTGAATTTATCAATAAACATGATTATTCTTGTAAGCTTCAGCCTTCATTAGACTTAAAAAACAATAACCTTGAGAACTACAATAAACAAGTATTTTCTTTTTAATTTCCAACGAAATCTTATCGAAATCTTAAAATTTTGTCCTATAGGTAAATGTTACCCTCAGGAAAGTTAAAAAAACAAATCTAAATAAAAATAAGCGGCGTTACCATAGGATAGGAGTCACAGAATCTAAAATAGTAGGTTCTTTATTAAGCTGCAAGTTGAGCATAGACACTAATAAGTCTAGATGAGAGGTTACTAATGCGCTGTCTAGTCGTGTATTAAGGGGCTCCCAGTCGCTGATTGTTCTTTTTCGAAACGAAAAAAGAAATACTTCTGAACAAGCCACATCCCCTATTTTTATAAGTATATTACTTCAGGTTCCTACCTAGATTTCTATTAAGCTGAAAACATAATAGCAGATACTTTTCACGATAAAGATATTATTTCAAAATGATACGTTTTAGAATTTATGATCGAAATATTTTATATACCTACTATTAAAATCAACTTGTGATTTATTGTTAAAGATAGGTAATATGTAGATCTAGATTTTTATTAGAATAGATTTTTGATAAGTAATTATACATAATTTATATCATTAATTTATTCGAAAAGCTAAGGCGGACCACGCGCCGACGTGTGTTTGTCGTCATTGCAGCGGTCGGTAGGATTATTTATCGAAGTGATTAAAGATGGGTACATCTTTATTCACATATACTATACATGTCATTATAAAATAGGAGATGTGGCTTGTTCACAAGTATTTATTTTTTCGTTTCGAACAAAAACAATCGTCGACTGGGAGCGCCTTAACGAAAAGTCGATGATGCATCTAGATGAGATTAGTTATTAATTATTCTGTTCTCACGGCTAGAGGCACTGAAGCGTGTATTCATGATCTAATTTACGACTCCTTAAGATCGAATATAATAAATTGAATGTAAAATTAGTTATGAATAAGATATTGAAATGTCTAACCGTTTTTGGTTTTACTACATGTTGGAGTTTATCAGGCCATTCAAATTGAAATTAGCTAACGTAGCCATATAACTACTCTATAAATAGTTATTTAAATACGAATTGCGAACCCGTCGCCGTCATCTCATCAAAGTTACTAGTGGATCATATCGCACTGTGTCATTCAGGCGACAGGTTAGTACGCAGAAGAGCAGAAGTATACTGTTATATAGAGAGTGCGTACATACAGCGCATACAAGCTACTGTTCAAACAACCGAAAAGTGTGACCATTTATGTGTATTCATTTCAATAAAATCACAAAAATGGTCCTTTGAAACGTATAAGGAGCTGGGTAAAACTGCTGGCGACCAAGCCTTGAAGAATCAGGCAACGCACGTTGATCTAAATCACGCTGAAACGGCTAGGCTGAATCGATTTGAATGAAAATTTTAATAGATATATTTCATATCCTGGTCTTAGAAAATTTGTATTCAGTAACATAAAAAAAAAATAGTATGTATCACGACTTTCATCCTCAAGTACGGTAGACATCCTCTCAGATCCCCAGGCGTTTAGATCCTTCGAAGATGTCTAGTGGGGGTAGTCAGAGGCACGTCCAAACATTATATTTGGCACATGGCCACATTTTGCAGTCAACAACCTACCCTAAAAAAATTGGCTTGTTAGTTATCCATGATGAGTACCCACATTATCTATACTTATAATAAATCTGTAGAGAGGTCAATTCTGTACATGAAATATATTTCCAAAATAACTATCAGGGGGTGATTAGGGTTCGATACTGATGCCAAAAATGCAATCAGTAAATTTTTTGTCTGTCTGTCTGTCTGTCTGTCTGTATAACCGTTATAGAAACAAAAACTACTCGACGTATTTTAACGAAACGTGGTACAATTATTTTTCATACTCCTGAGCTGGTTATAGTATACTTTTCATCACTCTACAATCAATAGGAGCAGAGCAGTAAAAGGAAATGTTGGGAAAACGGGAGAAGTTACTCCATTTTTTAAGCTTCCGTCGCGTGAGCAACCTTAATGGTTAAAGCTACACAGAAATGATGTATGAGGGAAATGTTCTCCTTAAAATTATATAAAAAATATTGAAATATTGACTCACAATAACACGTGTAACTCGAACATTCTCCAACGTTCGCGACCGGCCTAGCAGCTAGGCGTCAAGCGCGCAGTTCGGCCGGTCGCGAACGTTCAAGAAAAACAGAAATCATCTAATGTAAGCTGTGAAAAAAAAACGTTTTATATAAAGACATTCTGTAGTATATTTAGTACCTATCAGCATTGCACCCGTGCGAAGCCCGGGCGGGTCGCTAGTTATTGAATAAATTGCTAGTTTGCATATTTGACCGGAAATCCTAAACCTACTCGTGGCTTTATGATGCAATAAATAAATCATGTTTAATTTTATGCAACACGAAGGAAAACTAGATCATCTGATTTGTTATAGAATTTGTCATTTTTACGATGTGGCTCATATCGTAAAAATATGTGGTCCACATTCTCTTACTTAATCATATTGCAAGTGATGCAAAATCGTTCGAGAAATCGTATCGCACACTTTCATAACAATCCAGTGATTGATTGCCTAAAGGAGTTTGTGCAAAACATATAACAAATCAAAAACAAATTAGGTACAACTAGAAAAAAACAAATACATTGTGGTGATCAAAAAAGGCCATCACTCAGTCATTTAAGCTCGGGCAGTAACTCATGGGAGGCTTGCCTTGCCAGAGCGCTGGTCTGTCGTGATCTCGACCAAGCACTCCTTCGAGTCCTTCATCTTTATGTTGTCCTAGGGATTTTTGGAGATAGTAGGTTGAGGATGATGTAGGTATGGCACATCTTGCCTTGGCCTAGCGATGCCCTCTCTCTTTTGAATGCTACCGAAACAGTCAAAATCAAATAAATTAAATTCATTCGCTGCGTCAAAACGTCAGAGCATCACAAGTACTCAAGATAAATTACTAGCGAAATTGAATAGCGCAATAGCATGTTCGTTGCGATGGGTAATCTGAGACTAGTACCTACATCGCAAACTTAAACAAATGTATACAATTAATTTCTAGCGATGCGACTACAAAATTAACCGTCCCGTTCTTAGATCAAATAAAAAAACCGGCGAGTCACGCGCAATGTAGGGTTTCGTAGTTTACACAGCTAACAACGTTATAATAACTAATGGTATTTGTACTAAAAAAATGATCATTTTTTCTTCAAGTAGGTACATTTTATAAGGTGGTCAACTATTACGTCTATTATTCGAAAACTTGTAACGCCTTCTTAGCTGTTATAGTTTTGACTTCGGTTTATGTACTACTACCGCGAATTTTTTCAAAAAATTAAATAAAAAATATTTTTTAAATAAAATAGTTATTTAATTTTAGTAGCTACTTTACTCAGGCAGTGAAGTTAATTTATTTGGCCCAAGGCAAAAATAGCTTGTTGGGAAACCAACGTTTACTTTATAATGTAGGTAAATTCGTAAAGCCATTCCACAGGACATCACAAATTAGTCGAATGCACTGAAGCATAACTCGCCACAAAGAGCCCCATATTTTCATCTTATTATCGTAATTAACTTTGTATAAAACCGACTCACAATTATTTTAATGCTTATTAAACACGTGCGCATAATTGGACCGTGAGTTTCGGTTGCCTGCGGTTCCTGATTATTATCACCATTGAATCTGCGGTCATTTTCGGTGTATACCGTAGGACAGGTGCAACCCTTGGGAAATCGACAGTCAATTTTTCCATGTAAAATTCCCATGTCAATTTTGAGGTTGACCCGCAATTCCGGTTATAATAATTTCGATAATTGTACCAATTCACGAATGTAGTAATCATATTTTAGCATTTTAATATGAAACAATAAAAAATATAAAATGTTTAATACTGCTTTTTAGACTTTTACGATAGAAATGCTGATCAGACTATAAAATCTTTCGCAATGACCAAAAATCGTAAGGTGAATACCTCGTAAATGTTTATTGTTATTGCATAACAGACACTTGCGGCGCGTTATCTACGTACCTACTTGGTTTTACACCTACATTGTTTAGATGTTACTTTGGTGAGTTTGAGTTATCTAAAGGTAATATAATATGTTAATAAAAATGAGCTTATTGAATTAATGAATACTAAGTTCATTGTAAACTAATAATCTCCGAAAAAATGGTAACCAATGATACGGTATTTTAGATCGGGTAAATAATTTCTCATATCTAAAACACCCCATTTATGTTTAAAAGAATACGTATGAAGTTTTTCTTGATCATCTGAACACAAAAAAAAACAAAGATACCTTACCTATGCCTCATATTTCCGCATAAAGTATATAATACTGCAGGTATTTATTTGCATCTTATTCTTGTTCTGTGTGTTCGTAAAATAAATATACCTACTTAGTTTTAAGTACCTACCTATACAACTTTTTGTACTTTGGTATATTTTTGTGCAATTAAGTATTAAATAAACAAATATTTCAAATTGTTATAAAAACTAATTCTAAATGAAAGTTTTCAGTAATAACATGTACACTTTTGTACAAAATTAGGTATTCAAAAATCACAAAACCGGAATGAAATGATGTAAAAGCAAGTTATTGCCGTCTTGGTCAGTCACATAGAGACGGTTTACGATGTTTCAGACTACGGTGCTAATTAACTCGCACAGAGCTTTAACATAACAAATGTTAGGTTTGTTGGACACGGCTATTGTAATTAACGCCTGTCATTAGTCAAAGCTGTCATTTAAAAGTATATGGTATAATATGGTTAAAAAAATACAGCCTCCCTTTTCAAGGAGGACTCGTGAAATGACATTTTATTGGACCTTTAGCATTTAGAATATTTTTTCTCGATTTTGTGTACTTTGAAGGGTTGTGAAACGATTGGGCTTATTAGGAAAGCCTACCTCTTCTCTATTTCGAGTATTTTCGTATAATTTTGGGGATACCTTAAAATTGTATCAACAACACTACTTTTGCTTCAACTTTGCAATAGATTAGACATAATATTCCAACAGGTTTGTTTAAAGTTTAGTAGTATTGTATTCCCAAGCCCTTTCTTCAACAATTGAGCAAGAACGATAGGTGAAATATGAAACATCGTGTTCAATTATAATAGGTTCAATAAATAACAATGTGTTGATAGTTGAATGTGGATCATAGTGGGGGCGGGCGCAACCTCGGGCGTGATTGAATGATTCCACTCTCCGTTGTCTTACTCAGCAATCAAAGTTTGATGTAAGTATGTATTAAACTCCTTTCTAGATATTTTTTTTTTTTAGTTTTTATTTCTAGCCTTCCAAGTTTAGTTTAGCTCATCATTTACCAGTGGGTTTATTTTGTAAAAACATAATTATCATGTTATGATATTCATTATGCGGCTGTTTAGGAACCTATACCTACGTTTTTGCGTAGGTATTGTATTGGAAGTGTAGGTATAGGTTCCTAAACAACAGCCCCACAGGGGTTGATAGTAGATACAAAGCATCTGAGTGCCTGGAGATCTGAGTCGATGTCTACCGTAGGTACTTGGGGATTACAGTCGTGATCCTATTTCATTTCATTTGATAGTTAATAACTAAAATTGGTCAACAATAAAACAAATGATGTCTATTTTATAACAATATTAAAATGTTTAAATATTATAATATTCTTGGCAATATTGGAATCAATCATATTCACGAACATCTTTGAATCAATAAATTATTAGATTATCATCAACATCTAAAGTAAAAAAAATAAAAACACGATTTTATCCCCAAGTAGGTATGGAAGACATCCTCTCAGATCTTCAAGCGCTCTGATTCTAGGACATATCTAATGGGGATAGTTAGAGGCACATTCAAACATTACATCATCATCTAAGTCTAGATTCTTTCAACCTGCAAGTAATGCAGGTTGAAAGTCATAAATATACAGTACAATTGCCGTATCTTGGCTTACGTGATGTTAGCCGTGTGATCGCCAATATGGTTTTTTATCACTGCATAAGGTAAGAAAAATTCTACCGCACAACCAAACTACAAACTTAACATAAGTCAAGATACGCCGACCATACGTACTTATATATCTATCTATACATCATTATAAAAAATATCATGATAAATATGTTACGCATATCATCAAATAATGAAAAGCATCGTCTTGGGCAACGGCCGGTAATGACGGCCATCCATAAAGAGTTGTGAAACCACCCGAGGGCGCTTCTGACTTGTCGTTAATAATTGGAAGCGCACTGTTTGTGCTAATGCACGATCTAAACGCATAATTCCTCTTTTCGAATTGAGTCATAAATTATTATATACCGGTAAACCTCGGTGAGAGCGTGGGCCGAACATGGAATTTCGAAATTAACAATGGTTAGAATACCACCAATTTGCATTCATATTCTAGTTTCGTCATAATATATAAAAAGTAAATAATATTTGGTACATAATGTCAAAGCAAAATGATGCTTAGAAGCACTTAATTGTTGTTGTCGTGACATCTGTCTATCCAATGGCATTATAAATAGGTATGTTGCACGACTCTAAAATGCAGTTTTATTACAAACGATTGATAGAACATCAAGTTTTTAGAGATATAATTTGCACTGAAATTAGCATTGATTCACGAAACCTGTTACTATCAAGTCAGCCTTGGTGTATTATTCCTATGAGTTTGTAGCCTGAGGCGAATTTTGATCGCCGTTAGATTGCCACCTTGATGTCGCAGTTTGAAGATATGAAGACACCTTAAGATACACTAAGCTTCTTGATATTTAATTTCCACCACTGTTGTGATGAAACTTTAAGACCCGATATGCACTTAATATGAGCGGATGGGAGTTGTATTGCGTTATTCAATAAATTAATGATCTCGTCAAATATCTACCTGTACCTACTATTAGTCGTTTGTTATCATGCCTTTTAGTTATCAAGTACGGTGTACATAACTCTCAGATCTCCAGGCGCTTAGGTCCTTGAAGATGCCTAAAGGGGGTAGGTTTCAATCACCGTTATTTGCGCTTAATTTTTTTTTTATAAATTTCCAGGATACGAACTCACAACCATCGGATTTACAGTCAAGGTACCTTCCGTACACGGCCAACGTGGCTTTTTTATAAGATAGATGTTGGGACAAGCTTTAATAAAGGCTACAAAAAATATTATACCTAGCTCTATGTTTGCGATGCTCCATCAGACACGTCCAGCGAGTTTAGCCGATTCGTTCTCGTAATATCGGTGTAATTTATTTAATGTTGGAAATAGAGCCAGCACCACAAAGAATATTGGCTTTCACAACGGAACCCGGCAAATTTATGTGCCGCGAGATTTTGCCAGCCGCACTCCGATCACGAGAACAAAGCATTAACGCGAAACTACCTGCTGCTGTTACATTATCTATAGCTGTTGTATTTATTAAATGGCTATTTTTATTTAGGTCAAAGTTTAAACAACTTATAATCTACATCTACACTAATATTATTAAAGAAATGTATTTGTATGTTTGTTTGTAATGGAAAGGTAAACTAAAGTGTGCCAATTTAAAAAAATCTTTAACCTATAAAAAGCTACTTTAAATAAAATAAATAAATAAATATTGGTGGACATTATCACACAGCGCCATCTAGCCCCAAACTAAGCAAAGCTTGTACTATGAGAACTAGATAACTGATAGAATACTTATATACTTTTGTTTTTGTAAATTCATACATTAAGTTACATAATAATATAATTAATATATATAATATACATTACCAGCGAGTAGTATATTTTATTTATTTCAAAGTTCAGGTGACTTACAATTTTGAGATAAAACGCTTTTTTGTAATGGATATTTACTAGTAAGGAGGTACCTTGATTTTCAATCCGACGCGCGACGGTCGCACGATCGAATACGAATATCCGAATTCGATAATAAAAAAAATGTTTTTTTTTTATTCGAATAATGTATAGGCGTATTAACTGTGCTGAAAACGGTAAAGGAAAACATCGCATGGAAAACAGCTCGTATTCTTATAAGCGACGATGGACTTGCGACTTGCTCTATGTTTGCGACTTTTGAATTTGTGCTGAGGCTCTTTAGTTATTATTATTATTTTTTTTTTTTATTGTTTACGTACTTGAGTAGTACTTTTAATAATTATTCTTGTTTGAGCCTTCACCTTGTTCGATTGGCATCAACACTGGAGCTCTACATAGCTTTAAGAAAAGGATCATTAAAACAAAGGAAGACCCCAAGCCGTGTTTGTCGCCTGATCCTTCTAGGCTTGGTCGCGTGGAATCGGCGTAGCTTCACCTAGTTAGGAACTAGGTGAAGCTACGCCGATTTTATATTGATTGATAGACGTTTCAAAGTGATCCTTGTGATTTTATTGAAATAAATGATTTTTGAATTTGAATTTGAATTTGCAACCTGTCAGGTATGGTATGTTAACTACAGGAAAATGTGGGCATGTGCCAAACATAAATTCAGACGTGCTTCTGACTACTACCTTAAGACATTTTAGGGATAGTAAGACTGCACGTGCCTGCAGATCTCCGAGTATGTCATCCGTACTAGGGGATTAGGTAGAGTCGTGATTCTATAATATCACTTTATTTTATTAATTTAGGTATTTTAATTTGTGAACGTTTAAAAGCTGTCAATTTAAAGCGAGAACTGGTTCTGTTGTTTGTTACAACACTAGTTTCATTGGTTCTTTTTTTGTTAAGTAAGCGATTAGTTTTATAGAACTAAAACGACGAAATAAGAAATCTAAGTTCAATTTCATAATTTTCGAGTTAGCTATTTATTAGATATTTTTTTGTCATTTTTCTGTCTATTTTTTGGGACGTCAAGGATTATAGCGAGATTATTTAGTATCTAATACCCAACAAGCTTTAATACTAAATTGTGAGGACCGAAATCTAGAGTCTTCAAATGAAAACTTTGCGATGTATTTTTTGTCAGAAAGTTATTCTATTTTCTTTCGCAGAACCCTTTGCACATATTGGATTATTGAATGCTTGTCTTTTTGGTATAACAATAATAAATATAAGTAGTGTTAAGATTATATTCCTACAACTCTAATCATAAACCAACTATATAACCTACACTTATCTAATAAAACATAATTAAACTTGTGTTTTATACCTATTCTTTGATGAAAATAATTTTCTTTATGCTACGAACAAGCACTATCGAATGAGTACCTATGAGTAAATACCTAGATAAATTATTATGCGTTTGTTTCCACCTGCATATGCACGTAACGACGTCTTAGTAATCATAACTTGATCAATTACTCTTAGAGATCCTTTTTCCATTTTCACATATATTTTTTGTACCGCGTTTGCTATGAAACTAGATCTGACTACATAATAAATAAATATTATAGGGCTAACATTTATGTCTAGCCCCAAACTAAGCAATACTTGTACCATGGGAACTAAATAACTGATAGCTTGTAAAAAAAATGATCATTTCCATTTTCATCTAAATTAGTTCAGCGATAAACAACATGGCTGAATCATATACGAACTCAAACTTTTCCAACAAAATTTTTAAAAATTATTTTCATTCGCTGTGAAAATTGGGTAGTTTGCATAAATGTATTTCCTATTTCTTAAACAATATTACGGCTGTTTTCTTTGATCTATATTGGCATTCATTTATTGGCTCATAAAACTGGTTAGATGTACAGAACCTTATTCAGACGACAACTATTCTCCCATGGCGAGTTTTATTTGAAAAAACCACGAGATGTGTAATTTCCACAGCAAGATTACTTAACAAAGGTGCTTAGAATTACATAGGTACATAGACTTCGATTACGCGAAGCAGCAATTTTGCCTACTAGCACGCTTCCCTTGAACCGCCTGCAGCCAATTCCGTTACTAGAAATTATAAGTGGACTTGTGTTTTACACCTGCCTAGAACCGTTCAAGTAATTACGTTAATTGTTCTTCTATACATCCATTCAACTACACGTTAGATTATTCGCTATGGTACAAAAAAAAAACACATTTTTCTTGCAATGTTTATAATTATAATTGCACTCGCTGCAACGTTTATAAATAAGAAGTCGGCACGCGTCTATGCATGTATGTATCGCGTTAAATTAGTAGGTCTAGTTTTTTATAAAAGCATTATTCTAAGTAGTTGTACTATAGAATAGCTTCTAGGCAGTTTTACGTAGGTTTTACTAAGTTGAATTACACAGACTATATTTTAGAACTGTCACACTAAATTTAGGCTTACGATGGTAGCAACTGAATATATCAAAAGCTAATTTTAGCCCATTTTAGCTAATTTTAAGTTAGCATGGTGCCAAGAGAATCGACACCATTGTTCTGTTTGGTGTAGACTATAAACATAAACCATTGTTTATTTTTTTTGTCTAAATTTATCAATTTTATAAACTCGGTGCCAAAAAACTACTTGTATTTGACTGCCTTCATAACTCAGTTGGTAGTAGCTTTGCTTTATGCACTGTAGGTTGTGGGTTTTATCGACATAGGACAATCATTGTGTGATAAACATACTCGTGGATATTTATTATATATACAAAAAGCTAAATAAATAAGTATTCCATCAGTGGCCTGAGCACGAACCACTATCGTATCGACAACGTATCGTCCAAATGTCAAAACTGACACATTTTGTTTAGTAAAAGTGTCAGTTTTGGCATTTGGACGATACGTTGTCGATACGATACTGGATCATGTTAACCCCCGAGTTACCTATTTAGTTATGATAGCTTTGTTTAGTTTGAGGCTAGATGGCGTTGTGTAAAATGTCCAATTATTTTTTTAATTAATTATCCTGTTCGTACTTATCATCAGTAAAAGGTTTTTGCAAAATAAAAAATCACTACATAGTATAAAGCAAAGTCGCTTTCCGCTTCCCGCGTCTGTATGTATGTATGTTTGCTTATATCTTTAAAACTACACAACGGATTTTGATGCGGTTTTTTTTAATAGATAGAGTGATTCAGGAGGAAGGTTTATATGTATAATAACATGCTACCCGTGCGAAGCCGGGGCGGGTCGCTAGTATTTTATAAAACAGACCATAGTTTTTACAATATTTTGCGAAAGTATTATTTATTATAATATTTATCGTCATAGCGTTATTAGCGTCGTTATCGCGTGCCTATGAGTAGGTACTAGTCCAACAAGTTCTCAAGATGCTGTCAGCTATTTGCAGCTAATTGACGACGTATGCGTTACAATTATTGTGTGTCAAGACGTAAATTGGCATGATCGCAGAGCGATCTTGACCTAGCGCACTGGACGAGCGGGTGCGCACGCGCACAGCTCGCGTGCTAAACGTAACGGTCCCAGCTGCTGATCCAAGCTATTGTTCTGTAATTAAACCAATAACATTACCAAAGCATGTAAACGTTATGAAATTAATCTAGATAATACTTATTTTACGGCTTTGAGTCAACTCAGCATTTTAACTTGGCATTTAGGTTGATGGAGAATGTTGTTCTGTTAACCATTGGATTATAAAATAAATTGATAATATTTAAAAACAATTTTATGTTTTTTGTCAAGAGCTATTTATGCGAAGAGCAGTTTTACATTAGATACAGGGTGAGTTAACTCGATGGCCTTCTGAGTCTATAATTAAATGAGTATACTCGAATGTGAAAATATTCTTAAAGGACGTGCCGTAGACAACAACGTGGTAGGTATATTGTTTGTACTTATATAATACTAGCGACCCGCCCCGGCTTCGCACGGGTAGCATGTTATTATACATATAAACCTTCCTCCTGAATCACTCTATCTATTAAAAAAAACCGCATCAAAATCCGTTGTGTAGTTTTAAAGATATAAGCAAACATACATACATACATACAGACGCGGGAAGCGGAAAGCGACTTTGCTTTATACTATGTAGTGATTTACTTACATATATAATATTTACTTACATCAACACATAAAATACTACAGCAGTAGAGATAAGTGAAATAAAATATATTATGTTTTTAGTAGATAGGTATAGGTGCTTCAACTCACCACACCTGTGTATTGTTAAATTGAGTTACGTAAAATGACATAGTACACAGGAGTTGTACACAACACAACATGTGATTTCCAATTTGTAGCTACTAATGGGTAATAAAAACTTGGAACGTCAAATAGCTAATAGCTTTGCGTTTTACACTAAAATGTGCGAAGTTGTTTAAGGCTTGTTAAAGTCGTTGCATGGAGAGTATTGATCTTAAACATTTGAAAAAGAAGAAAAATATAGGATCATGACTGATGTAGACATCTCAGATCTCCAGGCGCTCGGACCCTTGAAGTGTTTTAGAGGTCTAAAAATACCTGGATGTCAAAAGCACGTGCAAACATTACATTTGACATGTCCACATTAACCCATCGCTGCTTATAAGAATACCAACTGGTTTCTTCACAATGTTTTCCTTCACTGAATATTGGATCTATTTAGATTAAAATAACATCAGTCAGATGTCATTCAAGTTAAAAAAAAATATTCTACTTATTAAACTACGAGGGTAAGATCCTGGGTTTACTACAAAAAGGCTGCCGTCAAATTACCAACGTGAATGGTTTATTTGAAGTTGGAATATCACGTTCTCCGCTATATGCGTTTACATGTCTCAGATTTTCTAAGAGCACAGGGCAGCTTCAAAGCATTAAAAAGCGATGCAATCATTGAAATTAGACAAGAACCTGTAAAGTGCTTACGTCTGTTTATGTGTACAAGTAGGTGTATTATGGATTCTTCATCCTCATAGGAGAGAGACGAGCAAGAGCGGGCGTGAACATAAAAATGTAAACCACATTCATGCCAAAATTGAATAAAATTTATAATTATTTCTTTATTTTAAAAATATAAAAAAAAACTAGCGACCCGCCCCGGCTTCGCACGGGTGTAAAGCTGATTCCTATAAACCTTCCTCCTGAATCACTCTATCTATTAAAAAAAACCGCATCAAAATCCGTTGTATAGTTTTAAAGATATAAGCATACATACAGACGCGGGAAGCGGGAAGCGACTTTGCTTTATACTATGTAGTGATTCTGTATTTGGTAAGTTTCGTTTAAATCGTATGGTCTCTATCTAACAAAAATACTTACTGAAACCTTCGTCGTAAATAAACAGCGCGCTTAATACGATAAAATCTCAATGAAGTTGATTCATGATCCGAGCCAAGTTGATATTCGCTTGCATATTTCAATAGACAACGATGATTGGAAACTTTAAAAGAGCATAGATAAAACGCTCCGCTACTCTCTGTGGCGGGCACAGTGCCCCAGCTATTGGCAGGGCATCAGGGCACGAGGGGCACTCGCGCGGCGACTGCGCCTGCGCTGTCTAATTAGGCGCGCCTCCAACTAATTTGACGCGGGAACCGACTGCCTAATGAATGGTATCGCACACGTTCATCTTCCACGTCCGCAAACTCGTGCTTTCGCCCGTACATTAAGGAAATCTACTGTAGATAAACGGAAATTATTTCGCTGTTTAGATTTTGGCGCACTAATTAGTTGTTTTAGTTGGAATGAACTTTAGAATCTGGTATTTGTTGCAAATTAATGGTGAAATAATACTTTTTCGCTACCTTTAAGCTTGGCTTTTGTACTTCTTGTTAGATACTTAGGGTAAGAGCATTTGAATTTCCAAATAAACGGTTTAAATATTAAAAAACCTAATTAAACGACCATTTTTAAACAACATAGAATATAGTATTTATCCATCTTTTAGGTTACGCAAAAGTTTTGTAACAGGCGAATATCGCCTGTTATTGTTAATTATTATTAGTTTAAATGTTAATTATTCATAATTTTAAATAGACAAAACGGGAAATATTTATTTAGTCAATCAAGTCTAAGATATAACGCATCACAACTGCTACTAATCAAAACGGATCATAGACAAAGAATTGTATTAACTATAGATTTTAAACAAGTTTGATTGCTATGCTTATTGCTATTGCTTATTGACTGCCAAAGTTGAAAATGACCAAAACCGGGGTAGGCACCACAACCGGGTCTTTGAACCTATTTCTGCAAAGTTACTTAAATAAATATTGGCGGACATAGCCCCAAACTAAGCAAAGCTTGTACTATGGGAACCAGATAACTGATTAAATACTTATATTCCTTTTTTTGTAAATAACATACACATACCAAGACACAACGAACCCACAACGAATCGAACCGACAACCTACAGTGCCGAAGGCAGAGTTACTACCAACTAAGTAGTGATGGATAGGATATATTGTATAGGTAATTAAATGAAGAAAGTACTAGTTGTTTGTGTAGTGTGGTCACACATATTTCGTAATTAATATATTTATGTAAGCTAATACTTACGTCTTGTTATTAATTTAGCAAAAATACATTTCAATCAATATTTATTATTAAGTTATAGTCACATAGCGAATTACATTAATGACTTTTGGCAAAGTTTAAATTTTATTATGATCTGCCTTACGTAAGAAGATCTTACTTGTTTTGAGTTGTTTTCAAGACCTTTCACTGTGGGTTAGAATCCCGGTCTTGCTTCAATATTTTTTTCTATTGCGCATTAATATGGTGCCTAAAACGGTGAAGGAACGAGAGAAAACCACTTAGTATTGTTATAAGCAGTTTGCAACCTGTCACGTATGGAATTTGATTTACAAAAAGCCATTGATTAAGTTTTCTGTTGAAATATATTTTTCAATGACAAGCTTTTGTAAAATCATTTAAACCATCGAGCACCAGCGCGCTATCACCTGTCACATCATCACTACATAGTATAAAGCAAAGTCGCTTTCCGCTTCCCGCGTCTGTATGTCTGTATGTATGTTTGCTTATATCTTTAAAACTACACAACGGATTTTGATGCGGTTTTTTTTAATAGATAGAGTGATTCAGGAGAAAGGTTTATATGTATAATAACATGCTACCCGTGCGAAGCCGGGGCGGGTCGCTAGTATTTTATAACATTGTCATCGGAACTTGACAAGTATGCAAAGTTTTTACTCAATCGATGTATTTACTAAGGAGTTTCATTGTGAGTGTCTGTTGAACAGCTACTGACTCTATCATCAGATCAGCTCACTGTCACCATATTATTGCATTGTCACCGAAGTTACATAATTATGCGAATTTTTCTGCTCAATCGGTTGGGGATAACTGCTTCAAAATTGAGTTGCAAGATTCCACCTTAACAAACATAGTGACATACATACATTGCAAGTTAAATAAAAGCTTGTAAAATGATAAACATCGAATATTCTATAAATAAAGGTTACACGAACCATTGACCGTTTCTATAGCAGTAGTCGTAATTGCCATAAAAAAGAACATCAAGATATTCAAGATGAACTAAATCTATAGAAAACATACTCAATGCAAAATTTACGCAAGTCTCGTTGCTCTACCTAACGTACAAAAAAGTTCTGAAATTTCATATTCTACCTAGTCTGGTATTCTTATAGAACTTTACTTATCTATCTGATTTCTTTCGTCATCGTCATTGTCATCGATTAGAATGATGCTTGGAATATACATATCCTATGCCCTGAAATAGCAAATAGGCTACGTTTTATTAAGGTACTACGAGGGTGGAAGCTAGCCTATAAAATATAACGGCCGTCCTTGCAGCAGCCGTATTTTGGAAACAAATTGATCTCGTACCTATTCAGAGTAGTTACATCAGTCGGTGAGTTGATTATAGACATCAGCGGAGCCTGTAAGTGCCGCTACTCTGATGTATTGATGTACCAAGGAACGAAAGATCCTGGCGTACGGTTTCTAAGAAGCAAAGACGGTGGTGTAATGACCGTAAGACGCGTTTTACCGCGCGGATTGTGGCGCGGTCAGTGGTTGGTGTGTATATTAGCTAAAAACGCGGGCGAATCGTGCGGTCAGGCGGTGCAGTCTAGCCTAATAGCACACAAACATCTAAATATATAAAACTTTTGCGTTACTAACTGACTGACTGAATGATCTATCAAAGCACAACCTAAACCACTAGTCCTAGAAACTTTAATTTAGGAGATTGTGATTTATACTTGTGTGAGGGCTGCACTAAAAAAAGTATTCCCGAAAAGGTGCAGAGGGGGTTGAAGCTGGTTTGAAAATAACTTCGCGTGAACGTAGTCGCGAGAGTTTGCACTAGTTAAGTCTAAGCTCACTGATATATTACAACCGTCGTCGAGCAAATCTGAAATGATTCCTGACTTGACTAGACTGAGACCTTCACTAGGAGAGGCAAAAATGAACTGTCAGTCGTATTAATATAATGTATGAAGCATAGGTATTATCAAGATAGGTAATACTAGTTTATTTTTAAATACAATGTTTTAAAATTACTCCAACCATCGGCTAATTACCAGCTGGGCGTAGATACGAGTAGGTACCTAATTAACTCTGAGATAAAAATAGAATAAAATAACACCTTAATATTATTTTGTAATGGATTGGCAATTGGACTTTATGTTCCTTTGTTGAATGTTATTTCTCAATGCAGTTTGCAAAATATTTTTTATAGTAATTTTAAAAATATATAAGTGCGCGGCTTCGCCCGCATGGTACTTGGATAAAAGTAGCCTATGTGCTATTCTGATGTTTAAGCTATATTACTGTAAAGTTTCATTTAAATCCGTTCACTAGTTTTTACGTGACACACTCACAAACTTTCGCATTTATCATATTAGTAGGATACATAATAAGCAACTTAAACCGAATTACCTAAACATATTTTATTTTAATTTTAAGGTTTAAATTCATGTTCCACAAATGATGAGGTAAAAGATTTGGTGTAAATCTGACTACATGCGATCAAGAGAAAATCTAGAAAAAAAATATGATATTGATATAAGTCGTACAGCAAATTGTTTATAAGTATGCTAAAAGGCAGTTATCAGCGACCATAATACATTGTGAAAGCTTTGTGACCACAACATAATGCAAAGCCTCCATAAATATAACATAACAGAAGCAGAGTGCAGCTTTTGTTGCTTACGACAGAAGCAGACGAACGACAAGGACCGGTTGCCGGCAATTCCGCGCACTATATAAATAATTATTTATCTCCCTAAAGACACTTTTATCGTACAATTTGTCACGGTGTACACTGACAACTTTTTAGTATAATTTTGGCAAAGAATAAGTTTTCCGAAGGTACAGAACAATGGATAAAATTGTTTACCTTTATGCCATACTCATGCCGGGGTCCCACGGCACGCGTTTTCACGCGCCAGACCGCGCCAAGGCGGACGGACGCGCCGTAGGAATGATGCATCCGTGGTGGCCCGTGCTCGGAACGCTCTGTACGCGACGCGCTGGACGCACACAGGCGGAGTGTCATCCGGCGCGGCCCGTCGTTTTACGCGCCGTGGGACCCCGGCTTTATAAGGTTTCCACTAGTTCATAGTGGAAACCTTCGCGACTTCGTTCACGTACCTAGTTATTTTAAACAGACTTTAATTGCTGCACCCCATTAGGGGTTGCATTTCGGGAATTCCTTTTTAGTGCACCCCCTTTAGCCCAAAAGGATTTACACCCTCCAAATTTCAAATTAGCAGAACCAGGTATAGGATATGCGTTGATAGATCAGTCAGCCAGTCAGTAACGCAAGTGTTTTATATATTTAGATTAAATGTTTGACAATGATATCACAATTGTTATTACAATACCGTAGGTAATCAGTAGAAACCACAAAAAGTCGTTTTCAATCTATCAAGCAATTATACGATTGTTTAATTTCATTTTATTTAATTTAATCCTACTATTATAGATTATATACCTGGCCAAATAAAACACACCTTTTTTATGCAATAAAATAAGGATGTCTCATCTGTAAAAATACAAATACCTACTTATATATATTCTCTGAACATTGACGTATTCAGCACAAAAAAATCCGGGCTAATTAATCCGAGGACTCACGACTCTCTCTCGTTTAAAAAGGTTTAAGCTGTGTCATTTGTTCATTCCATAATGGATTGATAACGATACAATTGATGCACTTTTTATGATCTTTTCCTCGTTGCTTGTTCTTATATTTACAATGCATTCTAGCTCTACCTCCTTGTAGGTATTCTTTGCAAATATCATGATACATTGTGCTCTCTATGGCAAAACCAAGGTTTTGACATCTTTAGTTTTAAACATCTTTTTCAAATAATGCTAAAGATCGAGAGATCGTTTTACCACCCATTGAAAATCTAAAGAAAATGATGACTTCACTACATAGTATAAAGCAAAGTCGCTTTCCGCTTCCCGCGTCTGTATGTAATATGTATGTATGTATGTTTGCTTATATCTTTAAAACTACACAACGGATTTTGATGCGGTTTTTTTTAATAGATAGAGTGATTCAGGAGGAAGATTTATATGTATAATAACATGCTACCCGTGCGAAGCCGGGGCGGGTCGCTAGTTTGAAATAAAACAAATTTATTGTAAAAAAAAAAATAGAATTTTTTATTTGGAATCCTGCATGTGTCATAAACAATCCAAAATTTCAAATACGCATACCTTACTTATTTTGAGAACCGGGAATGCTTTAAGGGCGTAATCTTATGACATCAATTCAATTCTGAGACACATTTAAATCATTTCACATAATTACAGTATTTATTTATGGCGAGGCCGAACTGTCTTTCGCTCTTGTATCGCTACAAGTATTTTTATTAACCTACCTTATGATAATTCTCTCGTTATACCTACTCACGACAATGAACTTAAAAGAAAATAAAAGGCTTTCCGTGTTATATTTTTCCGTAAACTGCATTTAAACCTGTTGCATTTACTCTTAATGAAAATAAAAGTTAAATTATGGTCAGCGCAACACATACAGACATGCCTATAGTTGCGCGATTAAGGATTTTTCGCACCACCCAGTTATTAAAATAACAATAAAAATTTGGTAAAAGAGCTCTTATACCACATTGAAAGGGCCTTTTAGCCGAATTATTTGATTGTTTTATTAACACGTGATCATAAAAATAAAGTGTGGTGCGTGCGAGAGATTACAAGTCGCTCTAGACCCGCACTCATCGTAAAATGTAATTTTTGTGCTGTCGTTAAATTATGCTTGTTTTATAATATATCTTCACTACATAGTATAAAGCAATGTCGCTTTCCGCTTCCCGCGTCTGTATGTATGTATGTATGTATGTTTGCTTATATCTTTAAAACTACACAACGGATTTTGATGCGGTTTTTTTTAATAGATAGAGTGATTCAGGAGGAAGGTTTATACGTATAATAACATGCTACCCGTGCGAAGCCGGGGCGGGTCACTAGTATATGATATTTTAACATAAAATATAAGTATCTACCGGGTGCAAAGCAATAAACACAAAAGCCGGTATTGTTTGATAAGTTGCAGTTGATAGAATGCTTAAAATAAGGTGTTATTTTTGAGGCAACGTAGGCAACGTTGTATCTTTTTGACTACATGCCACCGTACCATGAAGTTTACATGGTTTGAGTTGACATACCTACTCGTATTAAATAACATAATTACGGAGACACCTACAAAAACAGATTTCTTCAGTGTAAGTACAATCTAGATGATAAATATATTGAACACCATCGATGCATTATTAATGTATTGTCTAAGATAGTCATCGACGTAATCCAGAGTCGGGCTACTGAATAGTAATAGTACCTCACGCCACAGAATTAAGCCATCGTTTCGAATGTTTGTGGCCACCTTCATTTGATTGTTGTGGGTAAAAATAGCGGAGAAAAAAATCAATTTCCGAATCAAACGCACAAAATCCTTAATAAACGCACACGATCGTTTCTTTCTATGAATTTAAAATCAATTATCAGAATCAAGTTTTGTAATTGTGCAACTTGTACGCTATATAACGGACCACGATGGAAGAAAACCCAGGGTTAAAAGATAGAGAAGTCGGGCGGTGACGATTCCCACGTTACGAATGTGACCGAACAAACCACTTACAGATAAGAAATTCAATAGAATATTAAATCAACTATGGTAGGATGAGATGCTATTTTATGGGAGCTCGAATCATTACGGATAAGTACCTACGCACAGCTCTCACTCACGAAACAATAATGTTTTACTAGGTATATCGTTTTGAAACTGCTATTGAAAATGGAAATAATATTACTACTTAACCATCCATAGCTTTTTTATATATAACAATGAATAGTTTTTTAATAGTGTAAAGCGGAAGTCCAGATATACTTGTATTTGTTTTATTCAAATTTATACAATTTTTATCTATCTTTGCCCTATGAAGCAGAGATCTTTGCTTGTTTCGCTTGCTCAATCAAAAATAATTGTAACAAAAAAAATAACAATCAGCTTATTGCTAAGTAAGCATCTCGTATTTATCCCAATCTGTCATCGAATAAAAGAAAACGATACGATATCCTGTTATGGTGTCAGTCAGACTTACCCCCGCATTTTGTATCAAGTGTGGGTATTTTATACCCACCTTATACTAACATCAGACTGCCAATATATTACTTTATAACTGAAAACAGGTATTCTTAGTCCTGTAGTAAAATAATATAATTGCCTTACGATACATGTTCGTATTTGATCAGCAAAGCATTATACTAAAGCAAGCAAACGACCATCCCACTGAAACATAAATTGAGTAATATTCTAGAAATAATTATTTTACAGTATCAGTAAATGCACTAAGTCCAGCCGTAAATACCTACCGGCTGCAATAATAACTTAATTAAGTTACGATAAGCTAATTACTGACTTGAATTATAATACATTGAATAAATTATAAAGCCAAATGTTTGAAACTGTAATACCTATGTATGTAATTACAGTATACGTACTTGCTATAAATTGAACGTAAGTACATAGCTTGCGGCGATTAACACTTCAAGTGTCTTCCTACACCAAAAAATGTCTGTATCATCGATTATAATTTAAATATATGAAGTTTCGTGGTTACCTAAGAGTCAGATAGATGAGACACAAAGATCTGCATTTCATAACAGTTTCGCGGCATTACATAAAGATTTATAGATGTAAACGACTTCTATATATAGAAATAAGTAGAGTGCGTACTTAATTTAGATCAAAATAGTCTGTTTTGGAGAGTCGCACATTATGCAATACCTACACCAATGCAGCCCAATTTAATCTGACCGAGGAGATATCTTTAAAATCACGATACAAGAGACTGCACCTGAATTCAATTGGTTAGACCTTCCACATAGTTTTACCTCACGAGCACGAATATCATACCCGTGTCGCCAGCAAAATTGTTTTCACCGAAAAAGCAATGGAGCCGGTGCAAAATGTGAATCACGCAGTCGACAGCCCACTTAATCGCCGGGTAACTTAATACTGCCTTCCGTGTAAAATGTAATAAACTGGCGTATTTACAGAACCTTTTTATCTACTTATTATTTGGTAATAAAATTGTATCAAGGATATTAACGTATTTTTCGTAAATATATTATGTGATGGGCTTGGCGAGGTCGAATTAAAAGCACCTACTTATTGGTATTTACGTTATTGAGTTTCTTGCAGAGATTTCATTTGTCCTTAAAACATTAAAAGAAAAACACATTGTAACTTGAAACACTGAAATTGAATCTTCATTACCCTCTAAAATGTAAATAAGTACCTACTTAACTCAACAGTCCTACCTACATAGTTGGTAGATACTGAACCCACTTTAGTTAGGATTCCCTGTGTCGTGGGTCTTTAAAACTACGAGTACCTATAATTATTCTTGAAGTACACACAAACGTCCACGAATCATTGCTAGCATCTCAATGTATACAACAATATTGATTTATGAAAATACACCGGTATAGGCAACAATAGACATTTAATAAAGATACAAATCAAAGCATGCGAAACATAATTTACAATCGAATAATGAACCATGGCAAGATGTGACATGGACCGAGGCCAGGTCACCGACGACGCCGCCGCTTCTTAACGAGCACGGATCTACACTCACCTTCGAATCCTTGACCCATCCAGAAGAGGCTACTCAAGCAGAATGCATCGCGGTCCTGTCGCCGTACGTAGATAAATAGGTATTTAAAATACCGTTTGCCGTGGGAACCATGACGGGCGCCCGAACTGCGATAACCCTGCGATCGCGCCAGAACCGCTCACTCCCCGCAACAGCTACGCAGCCGCGCCGCAGCAACGCCGCGCCCTGAACCCATTGCTATGATGACTACGATGCGAACAATGATCCGTATTAAGATTCATTTGGATTAATTTCGTAACTATAAATTTTTTATCAATGTTATTATTTTAATAACTGTACTAGTGGTTTGGAAATAAAATAGGCGGATTCGGCAATACCAAATACAGAGAACAATCGAAAGTGAACCTTATTTGTTGGGAGTGAAGGTCACGGATCTCGTGCTGCTTAGAGTGGTTTAGTAGAGACAAGGCTGCACGCTGCGAGATGTCATCTCCGACCCCCGCTGCGACTCGCGAACAATATTGTCTCTGCCATAAACGCATTGTGAATTTTATCATCAATTCGTATTCACTCCACACTATAGGCATAAAAACTTACGAAATAACATTATCATATTCAAATTTACTTCTTAAAAGTTAATAAATGACGTGTTGTGTCCAAATATAAAACTATTAATTTGACAAGCTCATTAGATAATCATATATTAGGCTATTGCAATCTTATTGGTTTCGTTTGCTTACTTATGTAAACCTACATTTTATTAAGTTGTTTTATATAAATTTGTCATTTGCAATTATTTATAGGAATTTGTCATATAGGAAGAAGATACTGATTGGGTTTAAGGCGCTCCCAGTCTACGATTATTTTTGTTCGAAACGAAAAAAGAAATACTTCTGAACAAGCCACATCTCCTATTTTATAATGTATAGTATATGTGAATAAAGATGTACCCATCTTTAATCACTTCGAAAAATAATTCTACCGACATCTGCAATGACGACAAACACACGTCGGCGCGTGGTCCGCCTTAGCTTTTCGAATAAATTAATGATATAAATTATGTATAATTACTTATCAAAAATCTATTCTAATAGAAATCTAGATCTACATATTACCTATCTTTAACAATAAATCACAAGTTGATTTTAATAGTAGGTATATAAAATATTTCGATCATAAATTCTAAAACGTATCATTTTGAAATAATATCTTGGTCGTGAAAAGTTTCTGCTATTATGTTTTCAGCTTAATAGAAATCTAGGTAGGAACCTGAAGTAATATACTTATAAAAATATTAGATTCATTTCATTTGATTCATTGTTAAGAAGTATTTCTTTTTTCGTTTAGAAAAAGAGCAATCGTCGACTGGGAGCCCCTTAAACTATGTCCATAGTAATTGATTCGTATGAAATAAATTATATATTATAAAAGTCTAGACAATACGTAGGTAGGTAAAATGCTTGATCAATAAATATTCAAATGAATAAAGACCTAGTCTGGATATAGTTTATTAATAAAATGACTTTGCTTTAAACTTGAAAGTAATTCAAAACAGGTTATATATCTAACCACTTAGATATATTGGCAATTACAATTTTATGAAAACGCGATTCGATAAAAATAACTATTCACATCGAATTTGTATTTTGAAGTTTCCTTCTATCGTAGACTACAAAAATATTGCCGTAACCCGATTGTATAGTTGGTTGTCTCACTATGGACTGGACACTTAATTCAAACCTAAAATACTCAGTTTTGGTAACGCTCTTTTTCTTAGGAGTAATTTATGTATTTTAAAATTATCTAATTGACTGTACAAAACCGCTTCAATATTTTGGTGGTGTCCGAATCGTCAGTGAAGAAAATATTAAAATTAAAAAGTGTCAATTCGAACAAAGTGTCCGAATCGTCAGCAACCCAAAACATTTCAGTTATTTCTAATACCAACTTTTATAACGAAAGTTATAGGTACTTTGCGGTTTTTGTATTTTCAGTTTTTTTATAAAATAAACAGTCTCACAGTTTTATATTAGATTTAAAATAAATATGACAGAAAATATTATTATAACAATATAAGTATAATAGAGTATTGCAGACATCTTCTAAGATTTGTAGGATTGTAGTCAGTCTTTTTTGACTATACATATTCACATATTTACAGGTTATTTCACAATATGATTCATTCGGAAATGCTATAAAAGATTTCTCGTAAAGTGCAATTCATTAATCCTTTCAATATGTTGTTTACCATCCAGTAATTAGGCCTTATAAGCAGAGGCAACAAAGTAACACCAAGAGAGAAAGTAAAATTAAATAAGTAATACAATTTTTTATCTAGAATTCGTTAACTAGACCGTTGATCAGGTGAGTCGCCTCCTAATCATTGAATTAATACATAACTTCACCTAATAATTGCTTTCGAGGTAAGCTTTTTCTGTAAAATTACCGGAACCCAGCTTACGTATAAAATTCCACTTTTTTGCTTCCACGGCTGAACTAGTATATAGCTCACCTGTTAAACAGCTGTCTTGTACAAAACTGTAATACAGCCTAGAGATGTTACATCTGCTATTTACGAGACATTCTTTCATCAAGCCGTCCGTTCCCATTTTCTGATTAATTAAAAAGATAGTTAATGGTTTTTCAAGGAAGATAAATAATGACCTATAAAAGATTATATAGAATTAAACTACCTAGATATCTAGATATCTACAGTTTACACTTACTTAACTATTTATAAAAAATCTATTTTCGATCATGTTTGCCGTGTATAAATGTATTTCGATTTATGATATATTTCTGCATTAGTTAAGCGCTTCACACATTAACCGCCCCCCTGTCGAATATTTGGTGTTTGAGATGTCAGCAGATTACATACCCAGCAGTGCATCATTATAATATTGTATTTTAAAACTCTAAAAATATATTAAAAAAATAACATTGGATCCGCTTCTCCTACCGCGTTTGCAGGTAATCTACATCTACATCTATACCACTATTATAAACAGGTACTATAATTTACATTTTTGTACCAGTAAACATAAAAATTTTAAAATGTATTTCTCCTATCAAGCATCATAGGCAATTTTTAAATTAGAAATTTCTACTAAATTTGCAATAATGCAACCGCAACCGTTTTGCAATAGTACCGTGCGAAGCCGGGGTGGACTGCTCGTTTTATATAAAATGGATGACTGTGTGCATGTGTGAAGGCACTTATTTGTTGAGATTTGGGGAGGCTCCTGAGTAACGGGCCCGCGAGATCCAACATAAAGATAGGTGTACACTAGCATCACAACATAAAGCAATATGAATCGTTTAATGCGCGCCATAGATAGTTATCTACTTTTTATGACAATGCAAATGGATTTTTGAAAGTAATATCTGTGTTAAACGTTTTAGATTGGCCTACACAATAAATCTTTCAGATACAAAGAGCTTTTGGAAGTCTTTTTTTTTGGATGATATTAAGATACCTATCATAGTAATGCAGTGCTTTAAATAAAGGTTTGAACGAATTCCGTATGGTAAAAAATTGCATTCAATTATTGTAACCACATTTTTTTAGATTATTTGTCCACACTTTTTTATATATTTCATCACTAAGTATATCTACTTACCTAACGCGGTAAAACAATTCGTTTATGTATAACTCATGTCCTATCTCCATCAATTATAACCACATTTTGCTACCATTACTTTAATCACATAAGTGCACTTTAAATTCTGTTACATGCCAACAAAAACGTAATAGAATTAAAAGAGGACGTTTATTTTTTAAATGGACCGTTAAACTGAACCATCATATCAAAATCGCCGCTCACCTGTGCTATCCCACGATCGTCCGTCTCGATTTACAGATATCACAAAATCGAAAGGCACTTCGTATTTTGCATAACGCTTTACTATAAGTTGTGTAGCATAATAACCCGTGACCTACAGCGGATCGGGCGCTATGGACAATCTATTGGATGGTCGTAGGTCACCATAGATCAGGACACGATTCAGATGAATAACTAAAAACATTTATAACTTGAGCTTTTGCCTCTTCCAATTATAGTCGCTCCAAACAATATACCTATAGTTCTATCTCAAATGTTTCGATAAGCAAACAATAAAGAGATAAATTATTATAAGTTCATATATATAACTTTAATTAAGATACGATGGTCTTGTTCAGTTGATAAAAAATCGTCTGAAAGCTTTTGCACTCGAAAAACACATAAATCTTATTGTTGTTCAATCGGTTTGACTTCCTGTATCGACCAGTCGCAAGCTCGCTGCGGCACTTCCAAATAGGTGTTCTGATACTTCTTTTATTTTAACGAATAAAAATAGAGCAAAAACACGTCTCGATTTTTTGTACCCGGACGACCTTGCAGCCAAGTGGCTTACTGATACACAGTTACTAAAAAGCGAAGAGTGTGATAAATCGCAGCTATTAAAACTCACAGAAAGCTCGCTTTTAAAGAACAAATAAATTAAAAGTCGTGAGCTCCCTAAACGGTCAATATGGTAGCGGGCCAATCAATTAGACGACCCGTACAAGAAGATTTACTTTTACTTTTATTCAATAGCCTAAGCTATTGAATATTTATAAGAGAGTTGCGGTTAATAACATCATCCGTTCGTTATTGAGAGTTTCGACATGTTATTTTGTTCGTCAGAGTCTGTCAATCGAAATTGGTTTTCGGCGAACATCAAGATTACTTATTAATGTTTCGGTCAACTTGTTGTTCGCCTTGCTGCAACTGAGGTGACTACATGTTCATTTAATTACAAGCGCTGAGGTTTTTTTCACTTTGAGGCATATGTAAGGCCTAGTTTACACATACATCGGCACGTGTATTTTCAACTTTCTGACTTATCGACGTCAGGATATAGAGTTGAAATCCCAACGCGCTTCGAGGCGAGGCTGTTTTTGTTCGGAAAAAAAAAACACATTTTTTTTATGATTGCTTCGTCAAAATCCACTATGGTTATTTAAATAGTCACATGTACCTTTAAAAGACCACCACAGTTTTGTTTTTGTAAAAAAAGTTAGTGCGAAAATACTTTAAAATTCGTCCTCATTAGTCCGTTAGTAACATAAGAAAAATATAATTGCAGATATTTTCTGTACACAGTAGATTTTGTTTGCATGTAGATGTAGATACACTATCTCAAATCCTCAAATACTTTACTTCCAACTTTTTTTGCAGCAATTCGTTTGTATGCGCTTTTCGAGTTGATATACAACTAAACTGCGATGACAAAAACAGCCTACACAGTATTCCCGTATTTATGTAGACTCATAAAAAATATGATATCTGATATCTATAAATATCACGATCTAACGATACGCATGCAGAATTTGAATTTGAATCTGGTAATACATTGGGTATTACCAGATTCAAATTCAAATTCAAATTCAAAAATCATTTATTTCAATAAAATCACAAGGATCACTTTGAAACGTCTTAGGAACTAGGTGAAGCTACGCCGATTCCACGCGACCAAGCCTAGAAGAGTAGTAGAGCTCCTAGTAGAGCTAGAGATGGATTATACAGTGCGATTTTCATTTCAACGGAAAATTATTTTTGCAGTTCCTACTTCGCATGATAGTATTTTAATCCATCATAATTTTAAGAAAGAGTTTCCCATAAAAGCAATTGACACGGTGTCAATATTGCGTGAATACGCGGTGGCTTTAAACATTTATGTATCCCCAACATCAATCATGTGTCGTTAAACAATCAACTTTCTTTTTTACGAGTGATTGTTTATTATGGCTATCTAAATTTACATAAGTGACAAGTTTATAACAGACTCCTCTAAAAGGAGATGCATCTTCATTAATAATAATAAGCGTTAAAGCACGGTATCTCAAAAGTATTATGTACAACACCTACTTTGCCATTCAAGAATTAAATCTTGAAATAAGTCAGTATAGTGAGTAGTGATACTTCTGGTTTTGTTACTTTTTGTTTTTTGAGTATAATTTTTTTTTTGTTTCTCACAATTTATTTTATTGCTTTAAAATTTTATTTTTCATTTTTTTAATAACTCTATACAGAAGTGATATGAATAACTAATCAGTTTACTCGATGCTAAGTAGATTGTGTACAATTTTATTCTTATTTTAAGATTTATTTTTGATGATTTTAAATTGCTAAGATCTTTAAATAAATCTAAAACTTATGCGTAATTGTTTTATTTGAGATATTTATTTTCAAAAGACGATGCATATGAGACTTTATATGCTACTTTCAAGTACCTAGGTTTAAGTATTTACTGTCGAAAAAACAACAGTAAAATATGATCTAGTATCCAGTTTAAAGTCCTAAAAGTATCCTTAAGAAAAACTTAGGTAATAAGATTTGAGATCTACTATCGTAATATACGGGCGGCGCGGCAAACATGTTTTTGCTGCAATGTATGTCGGTATGTAATACAAAACAGTTCATTGACAGACACATAAAAAACAAACGATACAATAGCTGTACCATTTGTTTTTCAAACCACAAAGCACAATTTATAATACTTACGAGCCGCCAAACTAATAAATAAATGACCCAATATGTAAAAATAACAACTGCTCGTACCTATAAGACAGTTTTTTGTTTTTATAATATTGCAAATAGTTATGTGGAACATTACATAAAAAAACTAGTAAGTTTGCTCTACAATTACGGCAACTCATGATAATAAGAGTGAGTGGGCTATTTCATGCTACACAATGCCTCTATTCGGCTAGAAAGTCGCTTATCAATTCAATTGTCAGAACCACGCCTGCGCGTCATGCCTACATCGTTGCTGCAACGATTACCTATTACCGGATTTACGTAGAAAGCTGGTTTCCGGTACCTACTCCATCATACTCAAATAAGCATACTCCATCGTTCATAATTGATTCGGAGAGATATATGCAACTAAACTATATAACCGTGTCATAATGGCATCTCACGCGTTTCGATTGTGTCACAAAGATCAAAGAAATATTGACCGCAATTAAGCAATTTTAACCATCTGTACTTTTAGGGTGGATTTCCACTGACGCGGAGCCTTGCTGAGCGGACCGTGAATTGACAAATTACAGCGCTTGACATTTTTGGGTCTACTATTTCGAGCACTGTGATTGGTCAATTCACGGTCCGCTTCACACAGCTTCGCATCAGTAGAAACGCACCCTTAGTCTTGAGTACAAAATCAGCAATCTGCATCAGTTTCTCAAGTCCAACGTGACTATTTTACAATATGAAAAGTTGCAAGTCATGTTAGCCAGCAAAATATATTTTCATGTAAGAGAAAAAAACCCGATCAAATGCGTGGCTAAATCGCGTAGTAAGGGTTCCGTACTATAGTTTCGAATACTCTCCATTTACAATAAGAATGTTATGGTTTTTGTTTAGTTTTTCCAGTAAATTATGAGTAAAGTTATTCAGCATCTTTTTATAATAGACGCCGGAAACCTTGTTCCTATGCAAATGCAGGTACTCATTGTGATGAGATGTCAGAACTCAATGCCTTTGTGACTCCGAAAGAAGACTTTCGCATAACCTGTCCAGTCGGATTATTTATACCTAAATATTCTTTAACAATATTTGTATGGTTTCTGACAGACAAACTTCTGATTAGATCAAGAAATTAAATACTTATGTTTTAGTTATAAAAAACCCACTGTAATTTATACAAAAAAATAATAGAAAAAATATCTGAATTTCATAAAATAAAATATATTTTTCATTTAAGAGAAAAAAACCGATCAAGTGCGAGTCAAAATCGGGTGGTGAGGGTTCCGTATTATAGTTTTCGTATTCACGGGTATTCTCCATTTACAATAGTAATGTTATGTTTTTTGTTTAGGTTTTCCTGTAAATTATGAGTAAAGTTAAATATTCCGCATCTTTTTATAATTCTAGATTAGCTCCTGTTATTTGATATGTCACACGATGCTTACTTAGCAAAAGTTATACTTTTAATATTTTCTGGTTTGCCCTCCTAAACCAGGACTCGTCTCTATTTACGTTATACTATTGTAATTGTTTTACCTAACTCTGTAATTACCAAAACTCTTTTCGCTCGGTAGATTATGAGAAATGGGCTGTGACTGACGGATAGACAGACAGACGACAGACAGACACGAGAGTGATCCTATAATGGTCCCGTTTTTATCGGATGTACGAAACCCCAAAAACGATGCAGTTCGTTACATCCTGATGTTAATCAATAACTTCAAGGTTTAATATCTGCAACGGATCTCAAACATCACTGACAAGGCCGAAAATGTATAGAAAACATACCTACCTAAGTATACAAATAAAATACGTTGAACAAAGAGGCAGATCACGATACAATTTAAACTATTTGTTTCCTGTTTCGTTCTTAGAAATGTTATAAATAACCACTTTAAAAATATTCAAAGACCCTTAAAAGAAGGGGCTTTTATAAAGGATGGTTTAGAAGTCTACGAGACGTAGTAGCGCGTTGATGTCTTTTGTATAAACATGTAAACTCTTCATCTTAGCGGCCCAAAATGTTTTTTTTTGTACGAGTTGTTTGATGTTATTAATTTCAAATTAGTTTTAATAGTATTTTAATAATGTAGGCTAGTTGAACTAAAAACGAAAACGCGCACGAGCACACAAAACACAATGTTACATGGAATTTAAAATAATAAAATATTTAAAGTAGTAATGTAAATTAACAATAAATATTATTACTTTATAAAGTTATGTTGAATCATAATGCCTTTGCTATGCGAATTAATGAGCGTATTTTAAAATTGTTATACAGCACACCCATGTTGTCAAAACCTGTCCGGCAGTCCGTTGCGGAGTTGCAGTTGACCGTTCTTTGTCCGAGTCCTAGACAGCGGCGCATTCATGCATAGTAAATAATTACAGTGATCATCGGAATACAGCTTAAGCTAGGCTTTTTGATATGCGGCAGCCGCCTTTTGTTGGCCGTCATAGGAAATGGGATGCGTTGGCAGCTATTTCTTTAGACATTCAAACCAATTGCGTAATTGCGTTCACTGATAGATCGTAATCAATTAACCTAAACTGTTTGCATTCCATTCAAACAGATCAACGCCTGTTCTTAGGTAGGTACCTGCGCAATGGGGCCGCAGGAGAAGATCGTAGTCTAATTCAATCTTATCCTTCATATAAAAACGATTGAATTTGCTTAATTAGGTTCAAGAGAGACGGGGCAATTTAAGACAATGACTATCTATATAATAGCTTGCACATTTTGAGTTCATCAATTCGCCAAAATAACAGCTCTGAATACAGTTCAATAGACAAACAATGGGCAATTTTCATTGCACTATACAATTTGGATGTAAAAGCAATAATACAACTGTCTGATATCGACCGGCGCTTTTCAAGAAGCTGCCATTGTACGGGGCAGGTGGAACCGCACGCGCTCATAGAAATAGAAAGGCAAAGGCACATTGCAGTAATTATTTAGTACAGTTATCCGTAATGGGCCGTTTTGCGAAAGCTGCTAAGTAAATAAGCAGCGTCCTGCGGTTCCTGCCGGGTGCGCATGCGCGCGACATGCACGCGCGAACTGTCGACGCGCCCTTACTAGACAAGTGTCAGCTGAAGCAACTAAACGATAGCTCTACCCTATCTAAAAACAGATTAATTATGCGCATAAAAACGGTGAAGGAAAACATTCACAATTTTTTCTTAACCAGTTAGTAGTATGTCTACCATACTTAGAGATTATAGTCGTGGTCCTATATCACTATTTTTTTATAAAAGCAGAAGAAGAAGCAGCTTTTATTTTCAATGTCTCTGACGGACTACCGTCACTTAACCCTTTGGAAAAATAAGCTGCGCCACACATCCTTACTGTTTGTTTACTGACCTGCTTATGAAGCTAATGCTAAACAGTCTTGCGTAATTCTGGGTGAACCCTATGTGAAACCGCCCTTTATAAATCCACCTGATAAATGAAGACACCTCAATGAAACCACGCGACCTACTAAGTAGACGCCGCTACTAGAGTAGAAGTTGCGAATAGCGCAAGCCACGAGATAATCGTACGTTTACGATTCGTTTCTATGATTGTCATTTTTCTAAGGGACCGGTCACAGTTCTCAGTGCACGAATGCTTCATAATAAGAATTCTTTAGGATAAGCGGTTAATTTTACTTAACTATCTTACATACCAACCGTCCAGTTTGAAAGTTTCATTGCAACCTTCTTCTATTTCTAGAATCGGCGTTCGAATATGAATTATTTCGTTAAATTATTAAGAGCAACAATTTTATATTTTTTTTACTTAATACCCTACTAGCAGACCCGCGACAGACGTTATTCTGTCCAAATTTCGATAACCGCATATAGTAACGCACATTGCTATGACGACTGATGTCAACACGGATGTCAAATTTTTTGCTCACCAGCGCCATCTATACTAAAATCATCCCTTATGCGTTTTTTTATCATTTTGGGGATGTTTTTTGTATTCGCTAAAGTAGTCTATGTTTTATTCGGGCATTATATCAACATCTACAGCAAATTTCATCTTAATCCGTTTTGTCGTTTAGGCCCGATTGAGACACAAACATACAAACAAACTCACAAACTTTCGCATTTATAATATTATATTAGGATTTTACCCTAATTACGAGTAAAATAGAATTGTAGCAGACCAGCAGGCTTATTGCCAAAATATCAATATTCACCCACTGATTTTCTAATTTAAATAATACCAATGTCATACTATCTATTAAAGAATCATTCTCTCTGTACTAAAATTCTATAATAGTCACTATGGACATGGTATTGCCTAAATTCGATAACTCAGAAGTTTTTCGAAAACGAAAGCTTAAGATAATAAACTAAAATTTGCAGTAGGTATAATAGCCATTAAAAACCGAATATGTACATATTGATATAAATCGTAAAATAAATAATAAATTATTTAATAAATTCTGAATCTCCTGTTTCATTTAATGAAACATTCCGAGACAATCCGAATTTATTTATAGGTATTATACAATGCAGATTGTTACATCTCATAAATTATTCAATTCTTATTTGATTACCCACATATTGGTATACCTATAATAATTAATGATATCAAGAATATCATCTGAATAGTCTAAAAGCTTTAGCAATACAAGTTCAAAGGTGGTAACTACCGTTTTTGATTTATTTAAATGCTCAAAAACTTACTGATCTCATGATCTGATCTAATGTGTGTGAAATTTCTATCAACAAAACTCCTAGATGAGCGTAGGTATAATTCCAATTCAGATTGGCCTGGTAGATATTTTACCTACTTATTTCGTAAAAATCGATCTCCACCAGCTGATTTTCATTTCACCAGCTTCAAATCAAGAGAATACCATTTTCATAGTTACTAATATAATAATCATTCACCATATTCTAGGTTTTTATCTATACTAGTCTATACTAATATTATAAAGAGAAAAGTTTTGATTTTTTGTATGTTTGTAATGGATAAACTCAAAAACTACAGAACCGATTTCAAAAATTCTTTCACCATTACCAAGCTACATTATCCTTGAGTAACATAGGCTATTTTTTATTTTGAAAAAGTAATAAATTCTTTCTAAGAATGACGATAGTTTGAAGCAAGGTGTAAAAAATTGCCAAAAATTTTGCTTTCTTCGTGTGCACTACAAAAACTGAACGAACGGGAACGGGAACTTCAAGACAACATTTGTTAATTCTAAAGCGATACGAAGTTCGCGGGGTCAGCTTGTAATAGTAGAAATATGAATGTGGTATTCTCTTTTGAAGGCTGTGGCAATGAAAATCAGCAGGTGAAGATCGACTTTTACCAAATAAGCCTGCTGCTCTGATTATGCCATTAAAATTTACATAATTATCTTTTTATTATTGGTAATGTCTTATCTTATGATAAATGTTTCTGCTCATTTAGTCCAAACATGTTTTCGATGAGAATAAACCGGCTTCTGGATATCTGGAAACTCTTCTCTTCAGCTATAATTATTCTTGTTCGTTGTGATTCTAATTCAATTTAAATGGGCCATCTCTTCTTTATAGCTACACCTTAATATATTAACAAACGTAAAACAATTAATTAGGTACATATTAGGTTACGAATCAAAAGTAAGTAAAAGATATCAAGACAAGATCGCGCAACCGAGAAACTTTCACATCTCAATATCAAATAGGATGGGATAAGACACTCGTAGTAGGATAACCTTAGTACGGAGGCTGTCATGTCCGCTGCAGGCGATGACTGAAAGTGTCGCAGACGTGAGACACGTTGAAGCACGGAGCACGGTCATAGTGGAACTGGATGAGTAGGTAAAGATCCTCAATTCCAAACCAAAGTCTTCCAGACGTGGTTGGTGAACGGCCCTCAGCTAGGATGTGATAGTGTTTCGCTTTCCTATTAGATTATTCTTTTTGCTTATGGGTGTTGATAGTGCCGATTTCCTGTAAACTATACTTTAAAGTGCTACGCTGGATTTTCTAAAATGTTCTACTTAAGTAAAATGTTGGCAACACTAGTGTGGAAAGCTACCTCAAACTGGGAAGAAAAACAACGTGAAGAAGACGGCATGTCCCGGGGGAATCCCAAATAAGTATTTAAAAACAAAAGATAGCATTCGTGTAAAGATTGTGATACAAAACTTACAATCCGTCATCTTTCAGCGTAAAGGCGGCACATATACAAGCTAGCTGCAAGGATAAGTCCCTACTTAGAGATACTCGTAGTTCGACTGTGACGGGTCTGGGACGGGCCGCGCGGCCGGGAGCGGTGCGCCGTATTCCACGGGTCGCAGGTTAAGCGATACTTTATTTTGAATAATTTATATGTCCTAGCGCGATAGACGGCGTGCCCTCCGCCTCGAACTGTTTATGGTAATGCGGGATATCTCGCATTGCAAATGCGCTGAATGTGTCGCCACCCGAAGCGACCGCCCGAGATAAACACCGGAATATATTATACCCAGCGGGAAACGGACCTCTTTAAACACAAATACATTACACAATTTATTTTTATTATTTTATCTCACTATCCTTTATGTGTTGACATTGTAATATGAACTCGATCGCGATTGAGGAAATGTTGTGAAAACTTTTATTTACAGCCGTCATTGGTTGACTCGAAAGAGTTCATTAAAATTGATGAAACATGCTTAAAGTTCGCAAAAATGGTCGTTATTAACGTCAAGTGTCCACTAAATCACAATTGAAATAACAACAATCGATCCAGTAAAATTAATTAAATCGATTCAGACTCACTTCCATCCATGGTAAGGCAGGGCAGAACGAGTGATCGTTACGCTCAGAAATTCACTTTTAAGAAATTGTCATTAATCAAAATTAATGGAGTTATTATCGCACTGGAACTTTCAAAAAATATTTATTGCGAACATAAATCAGTGGTAAGGGCCGGCCGTAACGAAGCAGGCGCAGAGCTTTCTAGGACGAGGCAGGAGGAGCAATTAGGGCCCCTGCACACGACTGCGGCGCACCGTCACCATACCTTGCAGTTATCATTTATACAACCAACAAAGCAAAATGGAATTTTCACCTACACGTTATTAGATTCAAAGTAAGTTCGAAGTCAAAATAGGATGTAGATAAAGAATATTTATTTCAGTAGGTATAGTTTTATACATACACAATATGATTGACATACCAGATGTGGTTAACCGGATGTCATCATTAATTCAAAATCGCGATTTGAGTAGCATAAGCTCTGTTATTAATTTAATCTAAAACTTGGATTCTTTAATGTTGTACTTCCCTTATACCTAATTCAATTTTTAATAATTAAAATATTTGAACAGAAAAACATTGCTGTAAATGCTGTAGGATGCATACAAGTGATGACGTTATAAAATGCTCGGAACATTTGTGACGGCATAAAGATTTCCAAAAGTAAAAAAAGTGATGACGAATCGTAGAACTTGTGGCGTGGTGTGAAACATCCGGCTCGCGCCCGGCATGCTCAATCTCGCTCGACCATAGCCCGTTAGTTATCTTAATAAAAAGCCTTGCTCGTGATGCGCTTATCAGTTTCACTGTAGGTATTTTCCTGAAAACGAAGAGGAAATGTGTGTTTTCACTAAATATTTTGTATTCAAAAACGGAATATTGTGCTGGAATATTATTTTCACATTGAAACACATTAAATTGACACGTTATGTAATAAACAGCAAAAACGGCAAAATATTGAAGAAAAAATTCTAGCGCTCCGCTTTAGCTAATCTAAATATGTACCTACCCTAGCAGTGAGATCAGACTGTTTCGTAACTATTGTAAAGATTTATAGGTGTTTCGAGATAAGCGACCGATAACAGTCAGAAAGTAACTTTGTAACAAAATAGTGAACAATATGACGTGATATTTTTAATAGATAATGATGTTGATGGACGACAGCGCCGCGGCCTGCGAGGCGCGCGCGCACCGTGGGAATAATATTTCGGCTTTACAATCTCCGCGTTTTGCAATCACGTCGTATATTTTATATTGAACATCTCACCGTAAACAACCTCATTGTTCTCGACGTCGATACACAAACAGAACTATTTCTTGTCGACAACGAGTCAATCAGGTACGAATATCAGAACGGCACTTAAATAATCTCGGGTCAACTCATAAAGCTTCCCAAAAGCGGACGCTTAAATGACTATACGAAACCAAAACAAGCTCAAGGCCCATCCAGTGCAATTATCTAGAGATATACGGAAACAAGGAAACCTGCCCGATCAGAGATTAAGAAATCGACGCACATCGGCAGTGGCAAGTGCGCGTACTTTGATTATAATTGGCAATATTTTAACAAACAAAGTAGAGCCGGGGGCGGGGTGCCGACATATTTATGTGACCCGAGGCTGAGCTGACCCAGCCGAGTTGCCAAATTAACGAAAGCTCACGCAGGTCGAGACACTTTCTACTAGCCCGCATGCGTACCAACATTTTCATTATCGATCGCTTTCATAATTCAACTGACATTTTTCTTCCATTCAATTGCATCGACGAAAAAATTGCTATGGGCGCGCTTATTAAGAGTTTTTAATCGTTATTAAGGTACTTTATTTTTTTTATAAGTCAATACCGTTGCAAAATAATGGCACCGCCTTAATAATACGAGTATGTAGCTAACATGTGTAGTGTTTGTATGCCATAATCATTTAATTTACCAGATCATGTAGTTGTACAAACTGGATGATTATATTTTATAGTTTTTTATAACTCTGTTGCAAAATTTTAATGGTATCTAGCATTTGATTTTTTTGTAATGACATCAATGCCGTCCGCTTATACATATTTATAAGCGTTATTTATTGTACTACTTAGAATAAAACATTGAAAGTCTTGACTGATTTGAATGAATACGTTTATATAAAATGGCTATTGTGTTTTCTTTCACTGAAGAATAATTGCTCTGCCATAACTGGACCACGACTTTGTATTTTATTTTCAACTAGCTTTTGCCCGTGGCTTTATGATACCTTGGTAAAATGTTATCTACGAGTATGTCACTCTACGGCCCATGAATCTCTATGGAAAAAAAAACATGGTGATTCGTTGCTCTGTTAATGCGCGAAAGAATGACAAACCAACAGACCAACAAACACACTTTTATAATATTAGTAAGATAATCGATTTCTACAGTTATGGAGTTGACTATAGCAGCTTCCTTGACATGATTGATTATACAAAATGTATTATTTTTATTAACAATTAAGATAATGAACCTGATTCGTGTATAATTTTGTAACGAGAATGCATAATTCGTACAAGCAATTTGATTCGTAAAACACAGTATACCTACCTACAATCACGCGTTTGTTTCTGGATGCCACAAAATTGTTTAAGTAATTGAAAAAAGTCTAAATATTTAAAACTCTTGCGTTACTGACCGATTGACTGACTGACGGACTGACTGGTATATCAACGCACAACTAGTCCTTGAAACATATATGTATAAGCTTTTATAAATATTTAAACAACTGGTTCCAGAAACATTACATTTGGAGAATGCGTTTTGCTGTTTAGGGTGCACTAAGAAAGCAATTCCCAAAATTCAACCCCTAATTACTTTACTTAAGTAACTTACTTAAGTTACTTAACTTAAGTAAAACTTTGCTTTACTTTGCAAGGATTTGCATTAGTTGCATATCAATTTTGTCTGTGTGTGTGTAATTTTATCTGTGAAAAATGAAAATAGCGTAAATACAGTAAATGTGCTCCATTCTAGATTAACGTATACTTTCAGTTTAATATGGGTCACGTTTCAGAGGAGATGGAAATTCCACTTTAAAGTTTTAAACTTGGTCAGACCACGTCTGCACAAAGACGACCTCGGTCGGGATCGTTTTAGTTTTTTATTTGTCTTATTGCACCTACACGGCGATATAAATAATCGAAAACGTTTTTATGGATCGACTGTAGACACTAAACTGTCGATAATAGGTATGATTTTGTATTCTATAAATTTTAATATTTTTTGATTAGACATATTAGAATATTGTGGAATATTCGTACCAATATCTGAAGTTTATTATAAGCGCCGATAATATATTACTTCAAGCTTACGCCTGCATCGTTAATAGTATGTAAGTAGTTAGGGCATAGTTAATTAACTAGGTATATTTATTTAAACTATTATCCGAATCAGTTCAAACGTTACGACGTTTTTTAAATACAAAAGTACTAAAGCTTTCGCATTTATAATATTAAGTAGGATGTGCTTTCTTTAACTTTTTAACGTCTTCTATTTAGATTTGGCTTTAAACTGCAGCCTACGCAACTAGATTTGATTACCGCAAAAACAGTATTTAAGACACAGACAAGTTCTTCGTGAAATATTTAGTAGCATCTTATACATCTTCAAATATCAGATTTTGCAAACAAGGTCCCTCAGAAATTGTAAGCCCGCACTGCTACACAATGCTAAGTGTGACGGTTTTGTTCGAAGTAGACGTTTTAAGCATGGAATTCTAGAACATCAACTTTTAATAGGCGTTTATTGTCATAAACGTACGGAATACAAAATAAAAATTTGGTATTTATGTTACATTACATTGTATCCATTGTTGTATTCTTGTGACATCTGCAAATTAAAAAAAAGGTTTCAAATCAATACATTATGCATTTTGTTTCCTTATAAAACATATACCGGGATGGTAATACGCGAATTGCAACGGGCATGTCTACCAGTTTTAAAACAGTAAATATTTTCTTCAAAAGTGCCATTTATTAATTTTTACGGTTAACTGCTCATAAAGGATCACAGCAATTACTTTGATGGTTATAGCCGTCACAAATACTGACGACAATGCTTCCTCAAACGGTGAAAGTAGATAAGGGGTATATAAATAAATCATCTGTGGCAGAAGACACGTTTGAGATAAGAGAGATGAAATAGCGTTGGAGCGAACACGCGGGGTACAACGTGTGACAAGGTGCCGAGCCCCGTACGTCGTGATGAACCCAGCGCCTGCTGAGCGTACACGTTGCCTTTCTATGCGTGTACCTTCTTGTACCGTGTGCATCAAAATATTGTTTTGTTTGTACTGCTCAACCGAATCCATTCAGTTTTTTAAATTCTTATCAAATAATATACTAATTGTCCATCGTAATCACTTTATAATTAGAGGATTTCTGCACTTCAATGCTGACTGCATGTGGAGTCGTTTGTTACTGTGTTGGTCAAAAAGATACATTTGTTTAACAAAACGCCTATAATTAAGTATTTATTTTAAGTAGAGATGCCTCCAACTTTACTTACAACACATGGCATTGAGCTTATCTGTGGTTTTCTAGGTAAGTTCTCAAACAGGTTAATATATAAGTAGGTACTTTCAATCAAGACATAGAAGATAAATCTCTCTTTTGGTATTCGTACATATTATAATGGTAAATTGATCAGTTAGGACACGTATTTAGATTATGCATTGAGTAAAATTCAATTTCCTCGAACAAAGTGAAGTAGGCCGATCAGATATAAGCGGCTATTGAAAAACGAAACCATAGCAATAATCACAGCGGTAAAAAGGTCGACTCTCGCGGCGGCTTGCGACAGCACTAAGGCCGCCATATTGTATTCACAGGAACTTACGTTTGCAAAGAAATGATCAATAAATTTTAGCCGTCAATAAAGATATCGATCAAAATTACAGGGTACCGATGATTTAACAAATATGAACGGATCGCCTGCGTGGAGCGTGCAGGGTGGCCGATACCCAGCTCTTCCATGAAACTGTAATGTTATGGCCCTTAACAATAATTTTGCTCGTCCATGAAAGCTGCACCAATTTCTTTAATTACCGCCCGAATTGAGCTGTTGGAGTCACTTAATTAAACACAGGAATCTCTTTATTTGTAAACAGATTTTACGATGCTATTCCGTTTGCGACGGGTATAATTATCGGGAAGCTTGTGAACACGATCAGGGTTAATGACTTCCATCGCATCGCTTCGAAAGTATCCGCGAAGAAAAATAAAAATAATTATTGTAAATCACGTTTTGAAACAATACAATCATCGCATGCTTAGCGGCCGGCGCGCGTATAAGTGGTAACCGTTAAATTTGTTCTTACGGATCGTTGGAGGTTTAAACGAGATTTGGAGTGAGCGTTGCAGGAAGAGTATTATTTCGTGAACATAACAAACAAATAGTTCGTGCGGACAGTGACGTGAGAACCGCGAGTTGTAACAATGAACATCGGCCACCCCAACGACCCGCGTGCGATACTCGCAATAAAAGTTGAACGAGTCTCATTAACGCTTTGCGCAACCTCGAAAGTGGCCCTTGGGGCGCTCAATGCAGAGACAAGCAACGCAAATTACTTTGGCACCGTTTGACGGCGGGAAATTTCATTACCACGAGCACATATCATTATTATCTCTCTGGCAATCTACATATTTTACCCGGTAATAAATGCGCGGGTAGTTTCACTTTCGGACACTGGTTTTCGAATATGACCCGACTTTATAAATTCTCAGCGACGCGGCCCCGTGAAGGGCGTGCTACAGTTTTAAGTGAATTTCTTTCTGACCTCTTGCTCCAAGGTGTTGTTCCCAATTACTTGCATACATGACATATAATTTGGGGTAAACAACATAAATGACATTTACAAAGTTAATACCAACAGATTGGAGCGAATTAATTTCAATAAAAATCAAGTCAAGTTTAAATGGGTGAAATGGTGCTTTCAATAAATTTATGTTAATTCTTTCATTGCAAATTTTGGTTATTATAGCTTCATAGCCTTCATATTTCCATTTTAACTATATTTTTTGTATATTTTGTATATATCCATTAAACAATTTTTACAATAACTGAACATACGTGTATTTATATATACTAACATACTGTATTATCATATTATTACGTTATTTAACTATAAAATACATTTTAGATTCTACAGGTATACCTACTGACATGAAGCAATATCTGGCATGGCACAACCAGCTACAAATTGGACATAATGTAGAACATAGTCGCGCGTCGAAGGAACATGGCTCGCGTTGATGTCTTTTGTATCAGAACTGTCGAGCAAGCATCGCAGCAGATTTCTGAAGCTTTATTGTATGTAAAATGCAAAGTTATAGCCTACTGAAATCATTTTGCTTTGTATTTTCTAGTTTTTTTTAAATTAATTTGGATGTGTGGTTTTCTAGGAGTGTATTAATTAAAAATACAATAATAGATCTTTGCACGAATTTAAATGAAATAAAGTGTACTACTAGACTTTTCTTAATAATATCGTAATTATAAAATAAAAAATAAATAGGATCACGACTGTAATCCCCAAGTACGGTAGACAGGTAGACATCCTCTCAGATCTCCAGGCGCTTACATCCTTTGAAGATATCTAGTGGGGGTAGTCAGAGGTACGTCCAAACATTATTTATTTATTTATTTATTTATTTATTTTAGGGAAGACCAACAGCTTAAATTAGAAATAAACTAAGTTAACTTAAAGTAGGTAACGGATAAGCCAATTACTGGTCCTCACGGATAAAAAACAATGTAGGTAATAAACGCGAAAGCAAACATTTTTTTTCTTTTTTGGTGGTGAGAAATAATTAACATGTAACATTATTAAACGAACAAAAACTAACATAATAAAATCATTGACATAATGTAGAATGACCAAGAAAGAGCCTAAGAGGTAACAGGTACGGCTAATCGGCAAGCTAAATACCTACACTAATAGTTGCTTGAAAAATACCTACCAGCCAGTACAAAGAACTAAGAAAGGTAAATACTTAAATAAAATAAAAATATGCTAACTATAGCTACTTACCACCTACCCACTAGAATCAAAGAAATCGTTACTCAGCAGCCGCCTTGCCGAGTTCACACTCGTACAGAATAAGTCTATTGTCTTCTTATCGCTACAGATGTTATTGAATTTATTGCTCGTTCTATAAATGAATGAATTTTGTCGATAATTTGTATTAACAAACGGGATAAAAAGGGGTGGGTTATATCGTTTACGCCTATGGGGGACTTTAATTTTGACTTTATTGAGTAGATCAGCACAATCAATTTGATTAGAAGTAATTTTTAATAGAAATATTATATCAGAGATGTCTCGTCTCATACAGAGAGGTAAAAGATGAAAACGTTTACATAGGGGAAGATAATTAGAGGAGATATATGGTATACGTAGTTTAAAACATAGAAACTTCATAAATTTTTCCTGAATTCTTTCAACACGATTCACGTATGTACTATACTATATGTATATATTATATGTATATATATGTATATACATATAATATATACATATACTATATGTATATATACTATATGTACTATATATACTATATACTATATATATACTATATGTATATATTATATTTGGTACATGCCCACATTTGCAGTAATTAGCATTCCATACGTGACAGGTTAAAAGCCTATCGCCGCTTATAAGAATACTAACTGGTTTCCTTCACCGTTTTGAGCACGTGTTTTTGATGCATGCGCAAATCAATTTTTCGAACAGAAAAATCCATTGATGCACGCCGGGATTCGAGCCCACAACCTTCAGACTGAAAGTCGAGGTACTTCCCACTCGGCTAACACGGCTAATATCGTATTTATCCTCTCCATATTTCTTTTTTCCTCTCTTAAAATAATAAATATAATCACATCAGCTGTGATCTTGGCGTGTAGTGGACAGTCTTACATGATTTATGTATAGGTATAGATTTTTTTCTAATACGGATTAATGGTTTGTAAACGTTGAGTTAATCATTTAAATTTATAAATTATTCTATTTTATTCTATTTAAATTACAAAATATAAGTTTGTTGGATGATTTATTTTTTGTATTCTAATGACAATTATTGACAAAGAATTTTACCTATTCTGCTCTTAACTGCTTGCTGACCTTTTATTCAAAATGTTTATTATACCTAATACAAAAAATGTAAGAATGCAGTTTTTTCTATTAAGCACGATCTTTGTAAATGTTTATAATAAAACATACTTAAAATGGTGGTGACATAAAAATGTGTTCTGCCTGTTACGCGGTTCATACTGCAGAGCTTAAACACTTAGCTTTTTTTAACTGTGGTATAAAATAAAATCTTAGACATTCCTCGTTTAAATAATATCAAGTTAAGGTGATAAGTGAAATTTTTGACATTTTGTATGGGCTGAGTCTACTCGGATAAGACGGAAAAAGTGATAAAACTGCATTATCTCGAAAACCATAAAGTTTAAAAATAAACTGTCTGTAATTTATTTAGCTAGTATGATTATCTAACGAATTATATAAAAATTAAATGTTTAGCTATTCATAGTTTTAATTAAAAATGAAACTAGTGTTTTTGAAGAGCCAACTTTGGAAAATAAATCTATCGAGAAAAGTTGCACAATCGTGATTCTGTCTGTAATTTATCTAGATTATATCCATAATTTATCTTTGTCATAAAAAACAAAACTGTATGTTTTACGGTTATTGTGAAAAAACGATTCTGCATTCATCAAACACATTAATTACTCGCCTTAAAGCTCGTTACGAAACCCTGAAAGCGTAATGACAGACCACGCCCCGTGTAATGGCTACGCGTGATTTTACTCCACATCACACTTGAAAATCATTTTGTGAATTTAATTTTTGGAGGTTATCAAAGTCCTCGCACGTTTTCTCCCGCCGCGGCACGCTAAGCGTATCATTACTTCAATTGAAGCATGCAATTATTCGGTCAGGTTGGCGTAAAAAGTTTTCTCAAAAGTAGAACATCGAGCATCGGGTATACGATTGATTAATTGTTTGCATGTGAGCGATACGCTCTGACACTTTCAGGCGGTCTTCTTAAAGATACAATTACAGTGTTTATAAAAATGTAGGTTAAATTGCAATTAAATGCCGAGTTAACTGAAAAATATTTCATGCTCTAGCTTCAGGTAAATTGTGGAAGTAAGGGACTACTACAATTTGCTGAAGTTAGAGCATGTAGAGCATTTCAATATTTCCATAAACATGGGAAAGCTAATTATTTACTACATGTACTTATGTAGCTTAGTAATAAACAAACACAAGAAATAAAAAAAAAAATGATTCAACGACTGTATGGATTAGATATACCTACTCGTAGTTCGTGGCATGGTAATAGATAACTCTTTTTCCGGATGCCACTCGAGTGACAACTCGGACGGAATCTAATAATTACACTACTCATTATAAAGAATATCAATCTGTACCTATAGGTAATAAATTTTTGGTATGATAGGACACGATTGTGACGTCGACATGAGCAGGAACACTATAACATGTGACAAGCAGCGGAGCGGCTGTCATCGCGGCCTTACCGCATGAGCAGCGAAATATGTCAGTAATTATTCCACGTCGTCGAAAAATTAAGGCAAGAATACGAAAAGCCGAATAAAAAGTCAGTGAGAACGACCCGAGCGAAATGGAACTTCAACGCAAAGGTTGATGTGTCTCCGAGGGCGCGGAGAAATGACGGGTCAGTATTTTGTGAAAACCTGTACTGAGAACTGTGACACATTGTCCGGTGCGTGCGGTGCGAAGTGCGACACAGTATCCTTATGAACGTTATGTGTAGAGTCCACGACAAAAGAAGTTCCGCACTGAAAGGCAAAGTGTACTAACAGTTTCAGTTATCTGTGGACTACATTCGTAGTGCTGTTTTGACCAGTACTAGTCTTTGGCGTTTCCAAACAGATCATAGGACTGTCTACCTACGAAACAAAACGATCCTTGTGTTTTAATGAATAAACCCGTTCAATTTTTTTATCTAAAAATCTAATATAGTGTTGTGGTATTTAAATATGCCTGATTTACTAGAATCCATACTTTATAAACCAAATCTGTATCAAATAGATGATTAATATAGAACATCAGAAAAACTCTTTAGAAAAGTTTGGCACCGCTTCGCGCCGTGTGTCATCCCTCGTAAATCGATTACATTCCGTGTTCTTGGCCGAAAACATACAACGATCGCGTGACGTGCTTTAATTACTAAAGGTGTCGATTCGAAAATCAGTAAACAGCGAACAATTTAAAACATGGTGCAAATCATTATTATTAACCCAAAGATAAGTGCAAGGCTTGCTTTTCGTTATTTTTTAAACTTCCGCCTTACAAAATAAACAGAATTTCGTCTCAAATTTTAACCCAATTATATTTTTGAGTTGAATACCTACAGAGTACCCACTGTAGGTATTTAACTTTGGTACTTTGGTGTAGTTTTATTATGTAATAGTGATCCAAACACTGTCATTTTGTACACAACTATAAATAATAAAATGTATTTTTACAAAATCTCTATGTTTTCTCCAATAAAGAAACCTATTTATTTTTTATTCTGAATATCTAAAGTGATTCGGTTGGGTATTAGAACAAGTGGTATCAGGCCGGGTATCTCACGCTACGCTTCTCACCTCCAGCCGCCACCTGCACGTTGTTCCATAGCATAAATAATACTTAGTACATCGATGCCGAACATAGCGATGTTTTATCGCTCGCAATCGCGCCACTCATCTATTACACGAACTTACCTACTAAACCGAATGTTGTTGACCCCCGACCTCCCCCTATATAAGGAACGTTCGAGTGACAGCAGCGTGCAAGCCTCGTACTCATAATGTACTTGTGCTTAGGATGAGGCAAGCAACCCTCAAAATTATACAGATCAACTTACGATAACATTTTGAAATTAGCTGTATTCGCGACTTTGCTTGCGTGGAACGAATACGTTTTCTTTCATAATCAGATATCTACTTAACGTAGAATAAATAATGCATCTGGACCACACGCACAGTAGATATCGATCGCTTTTAGCGATAAGGAGGCCGCCCTTGTCACACTGTTTTATTATTAGTTTTTGTGTCCGGTTTTTTATATATTTTTTATGGTATACAATAAAGATATATTCCATTCTACTTTATCCTATTCCAAATATTAAAATATTCATCAAAATCAGCTCAATAGTTTTCGAGTCAATCTAAAATCGATTTCTTAGCAGGGACCGAATAACCGAAAAATTAAGATACCTCTATTTATCGATATGACGTCATACCGATAAATTCCGGTATTCCATATATTTCAATACCTAAAAATATAACGGTACCGAAAAGCTTCTACCGAAATTCATAGTGGTATACTAAAGGTTGAATAACGATACCGCAATTTCTACCCAAATATTATAGGTTTTCTCACTCCCCCGCGCGGCGGGGAGCGGCGGCGGCGGCGGTCGGTGCATCAAACGACTTACTACGTTTGTTTTGTTGTGTTGTGTCAGTTTCAGTTGTGTGTGATGCGACATACGAACTATACCTATAGCGAACTGCAAATTCAAAATCGAACTCAAAATTTCATTACTTAGATGATAGGTCTGTTCCCTACCTACGTAGTAGGTACTGTATCTACCTCTACCTAGTAGGTATTGTCGGCGGATCTTAGTTTAGTTAGGTAAGTATCTACCTACCTACGTAAAGATAGCTGTTTGGTTGCGCGGCAGACAATTTTTGACCTTATCCAGTGACACATAACCATTCTTGCTGTGACACGGCACGTAGGTAGGTAGGTACCTACTGACCTTACCTGCCTCACTATGTTTTGTACCTATTGAATGTAGGTACCTGCCTACCTCGGTACCTACCCACCTAGGTAGGTAGGTACCTACCTACAGTTCTGCCAGCGGGTCTAGGCATTCGTGTAGTTAGCTGTGTGTACGCAGAAATGGTTTTGTGTCAGTGACACAAAACCATGATAAGGTCGAAAATTGTCTGCCGCGCAACCAAACAGCTCACTTCACAGATGCCAAGATCCACCAACCCGGGTCAGCCGGCTTATTTCGTAAAAACTATGTTTATCATGTTATGGCTTTCAATGAAGTTTAGGTGGGACATATAAATTGGAATTCTCATAAATTTTAGAGAATACCTACCTACCTATTTCACCTAAACTGCATTGAAAGCCGTATAGAGTAGGTAGTACCTATGTACTTTACTTACTATTAAAGTATAAATATTATGTGGTATGTGGTAGGTAAGTATAGGTTACCTAATACCTACCTATAATTAAAAATTTATAATAGGTAGATATTTGTTTGACCCACCCACCTATGCACTGTTGCGTAGTGAAGGGTAAGACTAGGAATAGATGCCTCACTGTTGTGCGTGTGTAGTGAAGGGTAAGACTGGGAATAGATGCCTCACTTTTCGAAGTTTATATCGTATTTACTTACCTATCTACATATATAAAAATTTTGCTTTACCTACTGACTGACTGATCTATCAACACACAGCCTAAACCGAAACTTAAAATTTCTTCAGCGCTGTAGGTTGTGCGTTCAATCCCAACCCGGGGCAAATATTTGTGTGATGAACATAGATATTTGTTCTGTGTCTGGGTGTTAGTACCTAACTATATCTATCATAATTATTTATGTACCTACTTAAGTATAAAATTATTTACCTAAGTATTCTATCAGTTAACTAGTTCCCATAGTACAAGCTTTGCTTAGTTTAGGGCTAGATGGCGATGTGTAAAATGTCCAACAATATATATCTATTTATTTATTTATTTATTAGTTTAACATAAATCTATTTGTTATTATAATAACTGTCACAGATGACTAACTCCATCAAAATAAGTATAAATAAATATATGGACGGGCAGAAAACTGTATTAATTTGTGGGAAATGGTATGTGGGTTTTATTTATTTCTTCTCAATGTGTATAACCTTTTTTTAGGTAGAAAAAGACGTCTGTCATCAGATGTTTTTTGCGGCTTGGATGTTGGAATGTCGCAGAGTATTTTGCCGACAGTTAGCAAACGCAAAAAAGCAGATCATAGACGAGTTTCTAATTCATCTGATGAAGGATCGCCATCAGCCCCAGTGTCCCCTGTATATGAATCTGATTTACATTTGAAGAACTGTATGCCGTCGCCGAAAAAAGAAAAAGAGAAACCAGGAACTGAATGTGTTTTCGAATGCGATGATTGTGTCAGAGAAAATAAAATTGATAAGGGAAGTTATCATTTCTGTCACATGCTCTTGGATGAGCTACAATTTGTACGTCCATGTATGCGAAACATGGCGTATAGGCATATCTTAAAGATTGTTGACGCAGTAAAAGGGCAACATAAAATGGGCGAAGAAATCCAAGTAACTTATCCACCTTTTAAACACTAGATGTACAACAAAATTGATTAAAAATAAAAAAACTATGCAAATTTTAAACATGTATTAATGTTATCTTTATTACTTATTTTATATTTCCTACTAATATTATAAATGCGAAAGTTTGTGTAGATGGATGGATGTTTGTTACTGTGCAGTCGGCGGATCTAGGCACTCGTGAAGTTAGCCGTAGAAACGCACAAATGGTTATTATGTCACTGTATAAAGTCGAAAATTGTCTGCCGCGCATCCAAACGGCTAACATCACCAGTGCCTAGATCCGCCGACTGCACAGTAACAAACATCCATCCTACAACTACTTCAACTACTAAACAGACAGATTTGGTTGAAATTTGGTTTATAGATAGACTATGACCGGGTATAGATAAAAATTGTCCTATATTTAAATACAGGTCATAATCTAATACTATCAGTAATTAATTGTTCTGTTGGCAACGTTCTACAATTAGAATTTCCAAAAAAATAAACAATTAAAACAATTTCGCTCTTATTCCTTTACAATAAAGTCTAAATTTGAGTAATCTCAAAATTTTAAATTTGGAATTATTTTTTTTCGTTTATTTCTGATGAACGAAATAAATAAGAAAATCAAAATTTCACTTTACTTTTATTGACTAGATTTACGTAAAAAAATAGTTAAATTACTTAAAACTAGCCTACGTTTTAAAACTGTCATCCTGAGGTTACGCAAATTTAGACTTTAACGTAAAGGAATAAGAGCGATGGTGTTTTAGGATTCCGAAATTTTTTTATAGGCACAATAGAATCGCCACCTACTTTAATTTAAATTTTATCATAAAGAAATAAAAGAGAAGTTATGTGTATTTATTAGGTAAATACCTACCTGCCGGTAATTTATTTTCCCGACATTTCGATTATGTTACTTACCTACAAATAATTACAATAGCCATGGTCGCGAGCAGACGTCATAGTCGGGAAAATAAATTAAAGGTAGGTACTTAATTACGTGATAAAGACCCGTGTCAAAATCTATAGTTAAAGGTAGGTAGGTACCTACCTACTGTGCGTGAACGCGTGCGCAACAGAACAGAACAAACAAAGTTTTATTAACCTGTGTGTCGCTCGATTGACAAAGACGTGTGTGTGCGTTCACAACAAACGAACTCGCTCTGAGTTTTGCCCCTCACGCGCCCTCCCCCCCCCTCCTCCCTTCTCTCATAGCCGACGAACGACACTCAAGATTTTTTCGATACCGTTATTCCATACCGGTATAATTTCGGTATGGCCCAACCGCTATCGAATAACGGTACCGTTATATTTTTGCGGTACCAATACCGTTAACCTCTACCGCTTTCAGTCCCTGTTTCTTAGCACAAATTAGTTAATCTCCTGACTTTAACATACCAATGAATAAGGTAATTCATTATCTGAAAAAGCTTAACCACTCAGCTTTTGACATCGTCGTGAGAGTGTACTGGCAAATAAGATTTTAGTCACTGATAGCGGGGTTGTATAAGCCAAATTATTTAATTTACATTAGTCTACCTAGGTACTCACTGGGAATCTGGCATTTAGGCTATCTAGGCTGATCACTCAAGCGGCAACATCTAGATTGACTGAACGGTTTATAAGCTAATCCTAATTCAATAACACTTTTTGCGCGTCGGATTATTTTTGTTTGAGAGTTCTGAGAGCATTGAGTTGCATCCGGAATTGAAGTCAGACTCGAGGCTTTCACCAGCTAATTGTTTAATGCAATGTCTCAACTCGATAACAATAAAGCCAACTTGTCTGTCCACATCCACATTTCAAGCACAGCCTCATGATAACAGCGACTTCACTGCATCGGTAAATTGGCAGTTGTGCGAAACGGAAGTAAGCAATTTCTTAAACAATGCCTTTTACCCATTTCCATTTTACGAATTACGAGTATGTTTGCTCATCTTTACCCAGAATGTTATTATCCTCGTATGCTGAGTAGGATGTGTTTTACATAATTTTCTCCAAATATGGAAAAAAAGGATTTGGGATACATCCGCCAGATTCGTCTGATCATTGAAGTGTAAGGGATTGATTTTAGTTCATAGGAAGTAGAACTTTCAGTTTCTATATTATCAAAGTTTGTCTAAAGTTTGACTGGCCTCACAGCTCAGTTGGTAGTAACTCTGCCTTCTGCGCTGTAGGTTGTGGGTTCGATCCCCACCCGGAGCAAATATTTGTGTGGCATATATAGATGTTTGTTCTGTGTCTGGTAAAAGCTTTGCTTAGTTAAGGGCCAAATGGCGCTGTGTGTAAAGTCCGCCAATATTTATTTATTTATTTAAAGTGAACTAACCATTCTTGAAGGGCTGTATTATAAGCCGTTCAGCTTCTAAAACTGTTATTTACATACAGTCCAATACGAGATCGGTGACTGCATTAAACTGTCATGCATTCCATTATTATTTAATGGGTTAAACGTGAGGCGTGTTGAAATCATTTATTATTTTGAATCGATAAAGTATTTATTTTTGGATAATTGTCTGACTAATTTTGACGAGTTTTAAGGCATTTGCACAATATTTAAATTAGGTGCTGTTGATGATGATTTGTTTTGTTAGTTTGATTGGAAGCAATTTTCAAAATTAACATTCTATCAACGAGTTTTGCTTAAATTGATGACAGGATTCAATAAGGATGTATCGCGACACAAGAACTTTTGTTTTATGATTTTCGACAAATGAAAATACCTTCCTCCTAAGTTAATTTATCAAAAGATAAAAATAATCTTATAAAGGCAGTAAGATGTGAATAAGTAGGTACATCATAGTCGCCGTAGTAATAAGGAGTCCATTCAAATAAGCTGCCTTAAGCAGAGCTGAGATCATGCGGTCTAAATACCCGGCCATCACAATGCATCAGAGCAACGAGTGAAGGGCGCTCTGTTCTCGGATTATTTTAACTTGTCTTTTTCAATGTCAGCGTTTAAAATAATTGCATCACAATTTTTTAAATGCGAGCCTTTTGCCTTTAGGACGGTTTAAAGTGTCGTATAATATGAGTATTTCCTGGAAATCATGAGACACTACGGGCGTGTGCGTCGTAATGGGTATTTTATTGTATAGGTATGCTCATTGTGAACTTAGGTATGTAGTTACTACATAATGTAAAGTCATATTACTTAAAACATCAAGAAATATACAGAATTTTTTGATTCCGATGTCCGATCTAAAGGTGTTTTTAGTTATTATCGTGATACGGTACCTACCTACTGTAAACTATTGTAGATGCCTACACTGAAACGGATCAGGCTTTGAAAGTGTCTCGTGTGAATTTTATGAGTCACTAATATGCGGTTAGATTCAATATTTTTTTTCTTAGAATCTGTCCGATAATCTTATCCTATAATCAATTCCAAGACAAAGAGCTTTGAACAGTTGCGCAAACTAGTAAAGTGCATACTGAGATTGCCTACAAGTGATTGAAGTAGGTAAATTTAATTCTTGCTTAGACTCCGGAGCTAGTTTTGTGTTTATTTATCTGCGATTAAGAAGAAGTGTTAAATGCGTACAAAGAGCGTACCTACTACGTATTTCAGTCAAGAGGTATTAACATAAGAAATACATTTATTTCGAGCTTACATACCCAAATTGCCGTATACTCAATCCGTATAATACCCACGCTGTCGATTCTGCTTATCGAAGAATAAGACCATAAAATAGACGACACACGTTCGTGACCGACTTGGCCTTCCACTCTACTGGTCCACAATTATTTATATTAAAATTGCGGAAAAATCTCTCTCCCTTTCTTGAGGTTATCGCCCATTGTTTTGAGTCGGTAACTATTTAGACAATTGAGGGTCGGGTAAGTTGTACTGCCTGTGTCATTAAATACGCAATGAGAAGCGAGCGTGGGCCGTGCGCTATTGTAATTCAATTTGAACATAGCGACACGGTTCCGGCGACATTGAATGCTTCTTGAAATCAGATTCTCGTCTCGATAGTTACTGTTTGGATACAGTTTTGAAACAACAATCACTTGAAGCTCCGATTATGAAATGTTGCATATTTTATATTTATAGCTTACACAACTAGATTTACATAAATTATTGCTCTGAAAGAGATTGAGATCAATTTTATGGATTTATATTGCAAACATTTTTATTGAAACTAAACTCGTCTCTTGTTTCGGCACTTCTCATCTAAGCGAAAATCCATATATGATAACCCAAGTTCTTTGGCTTGTAATATAATACGATAGCTTTAAATAAATAAAACGCATAGAGGCTTCCACAAAAAATGTGACCCGAATCACTCTCATGTATAAAGATTTAGAAAACATTTAGAATTATGTACTACATTATTATTTTCATTTTTCAACTCAGTATTTTTTACGCGAATAAGAATTACGTGTCTATCTCACACTAGTAAATTACAAAAAATCAAGCATGGGGGTGATTCGGTAAACACTAAGCACTAGCGCTAGACACATTTTTTTATGATACCCTGTATATCTAGCTAGTAGCTACCTAGAAACATCGTACCTAAATACAATTTTCTTTGTTACCCACAACTGAAGCTTGAGTTGTAAGACCTTGAATTCGAGAAAAAAACGGCCTTTATCTTCGTCTACAGAGACATTTAGCTATTAGGTATTATTCGTGTTTTTATCTAACATCAAACACAATTTATTAATGGTTTAATATTATTAATAACAATCGCATGCAAATAACTTCTGGAATCAACTCTTCTCTCAGAGGTCTATGTCTATGTCATCGACAAAAATAAAGACGGCTAAAATAATAAGAGGTTAAGATGATGTGTTTACAAAATAGCAAGGTAAGTAAATCTTGCAAAGCAATAAATATGACACGGCAAAAAGCAGCGACCGTCATAATGATGGCTGTAAAACAGAAATTAATACCGACAGCGATAGTGTGTTGGGAGAGTGTCTGACTGAGCAAGAGGCGTAATAGGTCCTAGGCTAGGGGGGAGGACAAAAATATTAATAAACTAGCGACCTGCCCGGGCTTCGCACGGGTGCAATGCTGATACTAAATATACTACAGAATGTCTTTATATAAAACGTTTTTTTTCACAGCTTTTTTGTCATTAGACAATTATTGATGATTTCTTTTTTTCTCGAACGTTCGGCGACCGGCCGAACTGCGCGTTTGACGCCTAGCTGTTAGGCCGGTCGCGAACGTTCGAGAATGTTCGTTTTACGAAGCTACTCGCTAGGTGACTCGCTAGCCTCTAGGTACCAAGCAAGACGCCTGCCTGTGCGTTCGCGTTTTTAATTAGGGATGACTGAGAGTGTTATAAACTTAAGAGTAGACAAATATAATCAGAAAGCTTCGAACTGCTAAGCTATCGGGAGTTACACGTGTTATTGTGAGTCAACCATAAAAGATAGACATATGCTGTCGTGGGATATTTTTTATATAATTTTAAGGAGAACATTTCCGTCATACATGATTTCTGTGTATCTTTAACCATTAAGGTTGCACACGCGACGGAAGCTCAAAAAATGGAGTAACTTCTCCCGTTTTCCCAACATTTTCCTTCACTGCTCTGCTCCTATTGATTTTAGCGTGATGAAAAGTATACTATAACCAACTCAGGAGTATGAAAAATAGTTGTACCAAGTTTCGTTAAAATCCGCCGAGTAGTTTTTGTTTCTATAACGGTTATACAGACAGACAGACAAAAATTTTACTGATTGCATTTTTGGCATCAGTATCGATCCCTAATCACCCCCTGATAGTTATTTTGGAAATATATTTCATGTACAGAATTGACCTCTCTACAGATTTATTATAAGTATAGATAGAAGATGAAATAGGGTCACGATTGTACCTAATCCCCAAGTACGACAAACATTATCTCAGATCTCCAGACGTTCTGATCCTTGAAGATGTCTAAAAGGGATAGTCCGAGGCACGTCCAAATATTACATTTGCCACATGCCCACATTTTGCAGGTAGTTAAAGTAGATATTTGTTCCAGCTCCGATAATATTCGTAGTTATAGTTTCTGATACACGGCACGGATAAACCTAATATAACGTCAGCAAGCTTACTTCAGTGTGTGAAGATCTGGGGGCACGGCAGTGCCCCCGCCAAGTCAAGCTTGATTTTTACATAATAAATCAGCAGGACTATTTACGTCTTATGACGGTCTCCGGTTTTAAGAAATAAAATAGTTCAAGGTAAATCTAGGCAAACCTGCGTATCTGTGAAACTGCGAATTGTTGACGAGCGCTACACAAGTGCCTTTAGCACGTTTTTAGCAGCCGCACGAGTGTTTTAAATTATTCACATGATATCCAAATACACAATGTTTGCTAATGAGCTCTGACAGAATGCTTTGTGTGTTTTGATAACAACTATTTTGACCAGTACAGTACATTTGACTAACCTCACAGCTCAGTTGTCTAATTCCACCTTATGTGCTGTAGGTTGTGAGTTCGCCTACTCCCACTAAGAACAAACAATTTTTAAAATAATAAATTAAATAAATAGGATCACGACTGTAATCCCCAAATACGGTAGACATCCTCTCAGATCTCCAGATGTTAGATCCTTTGAAGATGTCTAGTGGGGGTAGTCAGAGGCACGTCCAAACATTATATTTGGCACATGCCCACATTTTGCAGTAGTTAGCAATCTATACGTGACAGGTTGCAAGCCCATCGCCGCTTATAAGAATACTAACTGGTTTCCTCACGATGTTTTCCTTCACCGTTTTGAGCACGTGTTTTTGATGCGCATACAAAAATTTTCGAATAGAAAAATCTATTGATGCACGCCGGGATTCGAACCTACGACCTTCAAATTGAAAGTCGAGGTAGGTACCACCCACTCGGGCAACACTGTGATGAACATAAATGTTTGTTCTGGGTCTGGCTGTATAAGTATAATGTTAAAAAAAAATTATATACCTAATTAATTCTATCAGTAATCTGGTTCCTATAGTACATGATTTGCTTAGTTTGATGCTGGATGGTACTGTGTACCTAATTGTTCACCATTATTTATTTATTTACTACGGTACCGAAGTACCGCAGTATCTGTATTTTATTACTATTGCTTTACTAATGTCCGAAAATGAAATATGGGTATTACTCACCCGGGGCATGCACCGTGTAAAATAAGTAGTGACCGACCGAAAGTTCGATTTTGGTTTCAATTTCGGCCAGTTTCGGCCTTCGTTTCGGTTTTGGTCAAAAAATGGCTGAACCTTACGACCGCGCTGAAACTCGAGTGTTCGTCAGTTTTCGTGCGTCGTTCGGCGAACTGCGACATAAAAAAAAAAAAAAATTTGTTACGTACTTTAATGATTGTCTTTTTATTCCATTATACTCTATTTAACTGTCGATATAAATAGAATATGCAAATAAATGTGTGAAAATTTTAAAATACACTAGATTTCAGTATGCAATAGAAATTTTTAATATATCTAAGTAAGTTTCGGTTTCGGTTACAGTTTCGGCATAACTGAGAGCGATGCCGAAAATTCGGTTTCGGTTTCGGCTGAAAAATCTGTTTCGGTCGGACACTAAAAATAAGCTTACGACATAACGAGGTGCATTTACGTTTGGTAGGAGCGCCAAAGCTAATACTTTCCGGGAAATCTGTGTCAGGGGTCACACGCGAGAGCCGCGTGTAAACACTGCTTTACAAGATAATTAATAAGCGTTTAAGGCAAATACCAATTAAAGACTTTCATTAATTAAAATCGATAAACATCTAATTGATTAATGTGCTTCATAATGAGACCTCTCATTACCGTTACAGCGAGCAAAATGCTCGGTGCAAATTGATTTATTCGCGTGTTATTATTACCTACATTGTTTATTAGACAAATAAACGGTGGGATAAAGCTCGTTTTTATCTGTTTCGACATTCATTTTCCTATGATTAGGTTTACTATAAGGCTTACTTTGAGGCTTAGGCGCATTAAGCCGCAAGTTCTAACGCCAGCGGCAGGTGGAGAGGCATATTATTCACTGTTGCGAATTAATGTTTTATAAGTACCTACTGATGTGTATGTTATTCACTGCCTCACAGCTCAGTTGGTAATAACTCTGCCTTCTGCGCTGAAGGTTGTGGGTTCGATCCCCACCCAGGGTAAATATTTGTGTGATGAAAATAGATGTTTGTTCTGTGTCTGGGTGTTAGTATGTATAATAAGTATGTATATACAAAAAAAAAGTATATAAGTATTCTATAAGTTATCTGGTTCCCATAGTATAAGCTTTGCTTAGTTTGGGGCTAGATGGCGCTGTGTGTAAAGTCCGCCAATATTTATTTATTTAAGTACCTTTTTATAACATGTTTTTATACATGAATGACTCCAAATGAAGAAGGATAAGAGCAAGAAGAAGAAAATTAACTTAAAAACACCAACGCCAATCACACGACAATCCGCACGAAGAGGTCATTATTATTAAAATATTATTCACTTCTATATTCCATTTTTCAAAAAAAATAAACCAAACCATACCAAAAATATTTTGCACGGCCGGGATCAAACCCGCGAAACCTTCGGATCGAGAGTTAAGGTACCTCTCACTCGGCCATACTACACGGCTAACAACTATAGATCATAATTTTCACCTGCTATGATTTCAATTCAATTAATATCTATTTGTACCCTATATCTATAATAAAATACCCCTTTTACCTAAAATGCTCTAAGCAAGACAATGTCAAGAATATTAGTGAACTTTAAACTTCCTTGGTGGTTTGGTAATTGGTAGATACAATGCAATAAAGGTATCACCCCGAAGACAAATGACGTTACACATGCGTTAATCGATGTGAATTTTACTTATCATCAATCTTCATCACCCCGTGTAAGTGACGGCGCTTGTAGGCCCGGAGCTCAAGGTGTTATCACACATTGATAGTGTTAATCTAGGCCCAGTATCCGCCTAAGCAGAGTGGATTGAAGATTTTCAAAATCCAGCTCTAGCAACGCGCATAAATTGAGCTGTTTTTGAGCGAATCGTTTTCTTTACATCTACTACGCTGGGCCTAACTACTAGGTACAAACCCGCAGGCCTTAATGACTACCTTAGGCAAGCTAGTTAGAAGGCTTAGCAATCGGTGTTCGTATGTTTTTTTATGCATTATTTAGCTTCATCTAGCTCCTAAGACTTTTTAAAGTGATCCTTGTGATTTTATTTAAATAAATACTATTTGACTTTGACACAAAAAACCTTATTACGCAAGTGTTTTTAAAAATATATTATTAGGACTTAAACGTTACAACCGCAGGCTCTCTGACTATTGCGATTTATTTTTCCAGCAGTCATGTAATATTCGTGAAAGTTGCGTCATTATCGTCAATTTCATATTACCTTGTTGTTATTATATGCTTTATCTTGCACGCATAGGTAAGTACTTTGTAAGCTCAAGTAATTTTCCTCTCAATTGTTTAAACGTTAATGAAATCGGTAATTGAATTCATTATTTCCGAGTTCTGATTGGCTATGAAAGATTGCACCCAATTCTGTGTAAAGTGTTCGATGTTCATTGGTTCTGAAAATTTTAAGAGGCATAATTATTCTCCGACTGTTCATCTAGTTCTTGCCACCTGCCTTTAGCAGCTTTGTCGTTTTTACGTCATATGACGGTCTTGATTAAATTTCACTACATCACTACATAGTATAAAGCAAAGTCGCTTTCCGCTTCTCGCGTCTGTATGTATGTACATATGTTTGCTTATATCTTGAAAACTACACAACGGATTTTGATGCGGTTTTTTTAATAGATAGAGTGATTCAGGAGTTAGGTTTATATGTATAATAACATGCTACCCGTGCGAAGCCGGGGCGGGTCGCTAGTTATATTATATAAATAAAATTAATACAGTAGGTATATGAATAAAATATTTTTTATACATGTATATCAACGCATTAATTAACACGGTCACCTCAGCAAATTAGGCTTAAGCTTTCTTCCTACCGTTTACTCTAATATGCAGATTATCAGAAGGATTTTCTTGCGCATTTATGAGTTAAAATAGACAGCTAAGTAGCTTGTAAAACGAGTGAAGCAATCATTGTTTTGTGCTCAAAATACGGTCATTCAGTGCATGCAAGTCGGCGCGATGCTATGTCGTCGGCGCGCGGGCGCCTTTCACCACGGGTCGCAGGTCAGGGCGCGCTCAGGTGCTCCGCCCTCACCGGCGCCCCCCTCTCTCCCCCCTACCCACATCCTCCGAGTGCCCTATTCAGCTGTCGTCGCCTGAACAACGCCACAGCCTCTGGGAACAACACTTATGAATTATTCCAGAGCTGCACTGCTTAGAAACAATTACAAAACAATACCAATTGATAGCGCAAACCTTACAATGCTCATTGTGAGCTTACGATTCTCTTGCAAGTCACCGACGAGGCTAATTCCAACTCGTTAGATTTACAATAGTCATGGTCGCTAATATAGAAAGTTTCGCATCGATTACAAAGTTCGGTGCTTAAAACACGGGTGTCGATGTATCTTGGCTGGCATGATAATTTCCTGTCAGTCGGGATCGAATCAATTAGGCAATGAGTGTGCTGTGCTTGTTGTATGAGTTGATGCGAAGTGCACGGTCTGCGACGATGATGCCGATGTTGATGCCGGCGGCGGAAGCTGCGCATAGCGCTGCGAGTCGCGAGCTTTCGGCGGTTCCCACGGCGCCCCTCCCGCGCCCGCTTCGGTTACACAATGAGAGGTGAACGCGGATCTAAGCAATCGCTTAACCTCGCCCACTGCGCCTGCGCAGCAACGCCGCACCAAGCTGAAACACAACACGATGCACCTCCAATACAAATATCCCGCGATACAACCTAGAACACTCTCCGATTTGTTTATACATTTATCCAATTTGTCATTTCACATTCGAGTTTTGCATTGCAGACGTGCCTTTTTGACCTGACTGTAAGTAGGTATTTGGCATGCATGGCCTTATACAAGTAGGTAGTATTAATCGGTAAGCTTGCAAATTACCTCGAAGGAAGTCTTTTGCAATTTCACAGATTGCAACTTGTCCTCGACCTGCCCGTTGCTCTCGAAAGCTTCAATTTTACTCGTCAACCTCTACAATCAGCGGTCAGTAGGAAACGCAGTTTACTTTTTAATGACTTCCTAGTGTGCACATGTTACATGTTTATGTGTCATCGACGGATCTCGGTAGGTACACAAAAAGGTGCGTTGGAGTCATGTGATGAGGCGCTTGTGATTTGCGGTAACGTCCATCACGGTGAATGTCTAGTCGGCCGATTGCATGTGTTGTTGAGTACTTTCGATACATCCGGCAGTTCGACCGGGGTCATGACCGCTCTTTTTGTCCAGCCTCCAGCACCGCGGGCAGAGTGCACGCGACGCAACCGTGATTATGTCCGACGCGCTTAATTACGCTGTCACATCGCCACTTGATGGCAATAGTGAAAGCGAGCCATCGCTGTAATAATAGCATAAAAATACCATCTTTGTTGTTATCACTCCCAACGTGCAGATGCTGAAGCAACTATCACGACTATAGCACGTTCAATAACGAGTTTTCGTCATATTAGTCAGTCTGTATGCATAATAAGCGGTGGAAAAACAGAATCTAATTACTTAGTATGGGTGAACAGATATGCCAGAAATAAATCATTTGGAATTTGCATAACAAATTTACAGTGTGGAACATAATTAAAATAGTCTAAGAGTCACAAGGTCATTCCAAATATCTAATTTAATGTATTGAATGTGTCAACTATTGCTAAAATTAAAAAGATAGCTATAGTTCTACTTGTAGTAGTTACCTACACACTATTTAAGTTTATTAAAAACCCTATTTTATCTACCTACCAATAAGCGTCGTGCATTTTCAACTGGAAATCTATTATTAGCATTGTCAATGTTCCGTAAATAACATAATATTTTCCGTTGCAATAACAAACTTATCCACCTACAAAGTGTCGAGTTGTTATCTGTGCATTATAATAAAATATTAAAACCAGAGAGGCAACTTTTTATCAAAAATCCCGAACAATCGAATGTTGATTTAAATCAGAAATAGGTGCGACAAATAAATAGGTATGTCTACATTGTAATTTTTCTCGTATGTGCATATACGGCGACCGGTTTTATGAGTTCTTGATTTTAAAGAAACGTTCTCGATTGTGTCGGTGTGTGCATATTTCCAACTGGTCGGTTCCGGCTTTGGAATGGCCTGGTCCTCCTTGAGGCAGAATCTGACGGGCTGTCTTTTAGATCATCGCCTCTATGTATACGTAGGTGTACAACGTTTATATCCCTCAGCTTGACTACATAGAGTACTACTAGGAGAGTATATAGGTTTAGTTATCTTTCACTAAGTAGATTATATTTTGCAAGTGTGTTAGAGCTTACTTGTGTAAAAATTTACTTTGAGCTTTATATTCATCATTTTCTTGTCGGCACAACATTTTGCGAAGAGAACTTGGCCTGAGCACGAACCACTATCGTATCGACAACCTATCGTCGAAATGTCAAAAATGACAGTTTTTGTATAGTAAATGTGTCAGTTTTGGCATTTGGACGATACGTTGTCGATACGATAGTGGTTCATGCTAACCCCCCTAGGCTTATATTATAATACAACCGGCCGCCTGCCTGACGTCAACTCTCTTTGTAAATTAACTTTGAACTTTGTACCATCCTGAAAAATTTACAAAAAAATAGGATAATGAGGTGATTTCCGCTATTATTTTTCGTCAAATGTTTTCGGCGTTTTCGATTCGAGGGTTCGACTCACATAACATTAAATTCGCACATTTGAAAATACGAAGAATTCAATTCGATTAAATTTCACCTAAAAACGAACAATATGCGAAAGCTTACTAAGACTTACTATAATAGACAACTAAGTAGTTTGTAAAGGTTTTGCAACAGTTTTAAGATGGCTCAACTGGTTCTTGAGTATTTTGTAAATATTCTGTAATAATATATATTATGAGTTTTAAGATGTTATATGTTTCTGTAATAAATTTTTAAGTTTGTAAAGTGAGATAAATATTGTTTTGAGCTCAAAACAAGATAATTCAGTGCATGCAAATAGTAAGTATAATGTCTTTGGCGCGCTGGTGCCAGAAACATCACTTTTGCAAGAAAGTTGAAATTGCATTTCAACATTCAAAAAATTAAATTAAATTTACCTTAGAAACGAACAATGGCCTGCCCGCAGTCAGTGTCACCATTAATGGCTATGGGCAGTAGTACTACCCACTCATTTCATATAGTTGCATTCTAGCACCCACACGGGTGCTTACTTCTCTATACATACGACTAGGTACTTAGTTACAATAATGAACTGCAAGATATCATTTATTTTATCAATACATTTTAATTTACAATTTTTGTTAGGTTTACCTAAGCCTTTTCCATTTTAACTATAAATACGGATAATTACCACGTTTCTTCTTGTATTGCTGACGTTTCGAGATAATTCAGATGCTCTTCATCATAAGCATCGCCCGCGACCGCGAGCAACGGCAGATCGGCGAATACTCGAGTAGAGTGAGAGAGTCGAGTGAGTAGATAGTTTACCACGATAGTTTTTATTCTATAAGCCTTTTCCATTTTGCACAAAGTTGGTATTTCTGGTTTTTAGGGTTTATTTAATTCAATATCATCCAAAGCTTTCATAATCCTTTGCGAGTTGCCATCCTAGATCAAGAACGCGTGGTATACTTATGCCTTGTGCTGAATAAAATTCACAATTATAATTAATTATGTCCGTAATATAACATCCGTCGTTTATTATGAAACGAAATCTTCGATATCTTCGAGCTTTCGGCTTAGAGGTATGTATTAGGTAAATATTATTTGTAATCGACGGCTTTATACAAACCAATACACAATAACAGGTAAAAGTGGCAAGTGGCAAGTAAAAACCTACGTGACGCAAAGAGGTACTCAAACTTTTGTGCATAAAGGACCCAATCCAACGTCCCATACTTAATACAACCTAGGTGAACTTACACATAGGTACCTACTTTCATAATTTATGTTAGATAAAAATGAATTTGAAATTATATGAACGTTTGCTAATCGTGCTCGTTGGAGTAGGAAAATTCCTTTAGATGCTAAAGCTAAGATGATAATATCCATTTTGATTACTAAGTAGGTAGATTGGTAAACTGGAATGTGCATAGCCACATTTCTAAAAAATATGCTAGGCGATTAGGTATTTGAGCCGATAGAGAGGCTGGAACTGGAAATTATCCATTATAACTATTTTGAAGCAAAAATCCCAGACATTATTTTTTATAAGCGTGGGTTGACGATCAGCCTGAATGTTTGAATGCAAAAAGTAAAATGGAAAGAAAAAGAAAAGTTATTTATAATCTTATGCGATAAGCATAAATAAATAGGTACCCAAATGTCACAAAAATAAAATGTATGAAAAATGTCATGTAAATTTTTGTTTTGGCTGTCAAAAATGGTAGATTTTGATTTTGATTCACACTTGAGAACAACTTCAGAATACGATCCTAAAAACTCTTTTTATTTTGAAATCTAAGTTATCTTCAGGGTTGTTTTAGCGTAGGAGCTTATAAATACGACACAGAGTGGGCATAGGATAATTTATCTTTTGTGAGGGCCACAGGCCAGAGCCACCGTACCTCCCAGCCGATAGATCATCAATTTATATTGAACTGTCACGGGAAGTGTTCACCAAGTCAATTTGTATAAACCGATAAAATCAATCTTGACTGTACTCGCTAGTTAGTCGTAACAGACGTAGCATTTCATTTGTGTCAAACAAGCACCTTGTAAATTGAATATTAGATTACGTAGCTATGTAGGTACTAAATTAATCACCTATGTTATATTCATTTTAGTTTTTTTTTTTTTATTTAAAATTGCGCTTAATGAGTGATTAAGTAGGTTCAAATAGCAGTAGATATATATGTATTGCAATTTTGTGGCAAAACAGTCTATAGCATGGCCTTTTTTTGTCCTAAAATAAAATCATGAACGGAAACAAGCACTAAATGATGCAGTAAGAAAACTGAAACAACATAGGTAACCCTGGGGGGGTTCTGTAGTTCTATAGTACATAGGTAGAATTCCAGGGAAATATAATACCTACCACTTAATTAACTCCTAAAAATTCAGTAGGTTTAGATTTTTTTTTACTTTTTCCTCTGACTGACATTACTTCATAATAATCACTGTCTTTGCTTCTTTTTTAAATACATACTACTTTATTGCTCGTTTGATGACTACCAGAGTTAGTTAGTTGATCAATGAGCAACCGTTTATAAAAATACGCAACACGCATATAATGAATTGGATCTAGCATCATTTCATTCCTATCTCATGACTTCTTGTGAATTAAACCTTGGTTTCCTAAGCGAACGGTGTTCAAAGTCAGCTCACACTATAACGTACTCAGATTCATGTCTTGGATTCCTCACAAAAGAATTTGACCATTTCATTTAAGTCCGTAACGCAAGAGGTTTTAAAACATTTTGTATTAAGATATAGATTTTTGTACATAGGTAGATATAGATTTTTATTCTATTATCAGAAAAACCTACGCTATAATCTTGTTTTTTTTTTGTCTTTGATCTCGTTTAAGTACAAGTTCAGAATAATCGAATGTTGGCCAACTCGAAGGCTGGCGGGCGTCGATGTAACGTAACACGATGGCGGACGGCACCGTTTTCTTGGGAAACCGAGGCTTAACAATGCCGCAATGGCTCGATAATATCCGTAATATGTGAATAAAGGTACGTCACAGTAAATCATGTGGGAAATATGTGTACACTAAACAAAGGAAACGGACATACGATACAGAAGCACGTCTGTAAGAGTAGCTAGCTCACTCCATTCTACCTACACAAATTCAAGAATTTCTTAATCAATTTTAGAAATTTTGTGCAATGTTTTTAAATGGTATTATTTTATACACCCTAAAGAAGTTTGGCGCAAGATTACTTTGACTTATGTTATTACGTAAAGGTTAGCTAATTACGTAATAACTTAAGACAGAAGGACCCTTAAAGTAGGGACTGAATATATTAACCGACTTGGTATTACATGGATCTCACAACTTTTTACGGTAGAAGAACTAAGTTGCGTTGCGAGACTTGGCTTTTTTTTACAAGTTATGTTTTTGATGGCATAATTCATTACGTTCTCGCTTAGAATCAAACCTAGCTAAGCACTGTCGCACTATGTTATGTGAACTAGCTGAGTTGAGCTGAGCTGGTATTTATTTCCGACACAGTAGCTGTATATAATTGTAAAAAAAAATACACGAAAGGAAAAGACCTGTACAAGTTAGGTATGTATTCATCATCATAACTGCTAATTTATAATTTACTAGTTTTCGCTTGCGGCTTTACTCGCGTGGTATCAGAATGAATTCTAGCAGCTCACAAACGCAACGAAACATTTTAAATATTTCGTATTGATGAATTTTGACAGGCCTCATAGCTCAGATAGTAGTAACTCTGCCTTCTGCGTTGTAGGTTGTGGGTTCGATCCCCACCCAGGGCAAATATTTGTGTGATGAACATAGATGTTTGTTCTGTGTCTGGGTGTTACTATGTATAATAAGTATGTATTTACAAAAAGTATTGAAGTATTCTCCTAGTTATCTGGTTCCCATGGTACAAGCTTTGCTTAGTTTGGGGCTAGATGGCGTTGTGTGTAAAAGTCCGCCAATATTTATTTTATTATTAATTTGATAAAAAGTTGAGTCGTTACTCGTTTAGGATTGGAACATTGTTTTCACTTATAGTGAGTTTACACCTACACGGAGCTGTGCGTAGCGGACCAAAGGACCACTTGCCGACTATTTGTTGGTGGAAATACAAGTATGCAGTTTACTCTTGCGAGTTTAACGGAGTTAACCATAAGACGAGTAATAAATGTTTTTGATGAATGCAGAATCGTTTTTTCTCAATAACCGTAAAACATACACTTTTGTTTTAAATAACATAAGGATATAATCTAGATAAATTACAGACAGAAACACGATTGGTGAAACTTTTCTCGATAGATTTATTTTTTTAAAGTTGACTCTTCAAAAACACTAGTTTCGTTTTTAATCAAAACTATGAATAGCTAAACAAACAGTTCATTTTTTTATATAATTCGTTAGATAATCATACTAGCTAAGTAAATTACAGACAGTTTCTTTTTAAATTTGATGGTTTTTAAAATAATGTAGTTTGAACACTTTTTCTATCTTATCCGGGCAGACTCAGCCCATACAAAATGTCAAAAATTTCACTTATCACCTTAATGGGTCCGGCTTCGCTCGCGGTGGAAACAGGCCTTTATTTATTTATTAACTAGCGACCCGCCCCGGCTTCGCACGGGTAGCATGTTATTATACATATAAACCTTCCTCCTGAATCACTCTATCTATTAAAAAAAACCGCATCAAAATTTTTAAAGATATAAGCAAACATACATACATACATACAGACGCGGGAAGCGGAAAGCGACTTTGCTTTATTGTAGTGATTTTTTCGACTTGATAGACGTTTGATTGAGTTAGATTCGGAAAAACCGCACAGCTGAATCGAAACTTGAGCTGGGTAAGTCGCAAACAAGTAGGAAACGAAATACAAATGAACTATGTATAAATGTATCTCGATTGGGATGCAGGTCACGAACTATGTCTATTCAAGTTTCATCTAAATCGGTTCGCGTTCAATCAGCGTGAATGAACCACCAACATCCCACACCACCCACACTTTTTTTATTAGTAGGTATAGTAAATTATGTTTTTATTGCTTACATTTTTTTGTAGTGAATAAATACAATGTATATTTATCGTAAATGTTTTGTTGTACTGAGTCATTGTCATCTAACCTGTCTAAAGTAGCAAACGTTATGTTTTAACGGCCGTAATGTAGTGAGTATGTTATTTATATATTTACCTATAAATTCTATGATGGAAAAAAAAAAATCTTACGGCCTTGTATGAAATTTTGCACAGGCACTCATTAACTAGTCTTGCTAAGAAAATATTTTCGAAAACTAACATTATGAGGTAATATCAAAGTTAATAAAGGGTATATGGCATACCTAATAATTAGGTTTCAAAAATACAAAAAGACGATATTGATAATAAATTTAAAAAAAATATTAGTAGACACATCACACAATGTGTGTAATAATTTAATAATAATTTATATTTTGTAAGTTTTCAATAAAACTGCTGTACTTAACATTAAAAAATGCCATGTTAATTTTATTGATAACACATAACATGTTTTATATTTAAGTTAATAACGCATTAATCAATACAGCGTCAAGTTACTTGACATAGATGACATTGAGTGTGAATCCGCAATTTTTTGTTTAGCAAAAATATGTTATGGAACTTAACACGTTAAAAATAAAATGACTAATAGCGCATTTTGTCATAACAAATTTTAGTTTATTAAAATAACTAAACTATGTACTAATGGTGTTTTTTTTTAATGCAGGTAAAGCTTAGCTTATAATTAAAGTACATTATATGATTTTCTTCTATATTTAATGACATTTCTGGAACAAACTAATTAAAGTAGACCCAAAATTTACACACGATATACTCAAAATGGCCCCTGAGCAGGTTAACATGTTATTGCTTATCAGCATCCACATCGCCATCGGCCCCATACTATGGAAACCAGATTACTGATAGAATACTAATACTATACCTATACTTTTTTGTGAATACATACGTACTTTTACATTATAATACCCAGATGACCTAGACACATAACAAACATCCATGTTCATCTCACAAATGTTTAAAATATTATGAAAACAAGTTTCAACACTAACACTACCTATATCTATGTAGTCACCTTTTAGCGCCGCCACGCCCATTACATCAATAGTACCGAAAACGAAATATTCGTGCTAAAATTTCATCGTTTCGACTAACCTAATAATATTATAAATGCGAAAGTTTGTGAGTTTGTATGTATGTTTGTTCCTCAATCAGGCCTAAACGACAAAACGGATGCTGTAGATGTAGATATAATGCCCGAATAAATAATAGACTACTTTAAAATATGAAAAACATCCTAAAAACTATAAAAACCGCAAAAGGGATGATTTTTGTATAGATGGCGCTGGTGTGCAACAAATCTGACATCACAGACTAACCCTCGTATTCAAGAACGACACTATGAGAACACGCACCCACAGTGGACGAAATCTTTTTTCATAAATATCACTTTATGTGTTGAGCGACACTATGGCGCACGCTACCGTGTGCCTTTAGAACTCAACTTTGGCTAGAGGCACACGACAATGTGCCTCTAGTCACACTATGCAGTGTCGCACAACACATAAAGTGATTTTTATGAAAAAAGATTTCGTCCACTGTGGGTGCGTGTTCTCATAGTGTCGTTCTTGAATACGAGGGTAAGTCTTTTCTATTCGATCATTGAAATTTGTCAGGACAACGTCTGTCACGGGTCGGCTAGTAGTTTAATAACTGCTAGGATTTGTGAGACACAATATATGCACCGTATGCAGTAAAGTCATCACAATTTGTATTCTTTTGAACCTGATTTCACGAAGCACGAACGATTAGTCTAGTACTCGGAAATCACTAATTTACCCTTTATAATTATTGTATTGTACAACAAAAAACTGTGTTTATTTGTTGGTTAGCTTTAAAATACATAATGTAAAATACATAATTTTGTCGGTTTAAACTAAAATAACGCAAAATATAAAAAGTTATCGTAAAAGGTAAAATAAAAAAAAAAAAGGTTTTATTCAACAGCTTCGTTGAAAAAATTTAATATCGTCTGGGATTTTCCACCCTTATACCTACTCTTATAAGGAAAGAGTAAAAGAAACAAAACATAAAAAGCTTAAACAACAGCACATAAATAAATCAAGTTATAAAATAAGAAAATTAAAAAAATTACAGAAAAAAGAAAACATTGGTTGCATAATGAAGGCTTCTATGCCTAGATTCAATTTTTTACCATTATCTACATCTTAAAACATCACATATTGGTTTTTGGTACCTACCTATTGTGTATTATCAGTATTATGTCATAGTAGAGGTTTTACTTTTGTTAAGGCGCTCCCAGTCGACGATTGTTTTTGTTCGAAACGAAAAAAGAAATACTTGTGAACAAGCCACATCTCCTATTTTATAATGTATAGTATATGTGAATAAAGATGTACCCATCTTTAATCACTTCGATAAATAATCCTACCGATCGCTGCAATGACGACAAACACACGTCGGCGCGTGGTCCGCCTTAGCTTTCGAATAAATTAATGATATAAATTATGTATAATTACTTATCAAAAACCTATACTAATAGAAATCTAGATCTACATATTACCTATCTTTAACAATAAATCACAAGTTGATTTGAATAGTAGGTATATACAATATTTCGATCATAAATTCTGAAACGTATCATTTTGAAATAATATCTTTATCGTGAAAAGTTTGTGCTATTATGTTTTCAGCTTAATAGAAATCTAGGTAGGAACCTGAAGTAATATACTTATAAAAATAGGAGATGTGGCTTGTTCAGAAGTATTTCTTTTTTCGTTTCGAAAAAGAGCGATCAGCGACTGGGAGCCCCTTAAATAAATATACATTGCGCAATTGAATAGTCACCAGTCACCACCAATTCGCGTCGAATTTTATTTCTTCAAACTAAACATTCGTGCAAATATTGCGCTTTACTGGTAATCAATATTTCTATGACGGCTAGTAGAAACTTTCGTGACTTCGTGGTTTTTTTCTAAGAAACTTCCACCCGAGGCACCCCTTTAGGGGTTAAATTTCGGGAATTCCTTCCTTGCACCCCTAGACACTAAAAGGAATACACCCTTAAAATTTCTAGGACCAGTGGCTTAGGCTGTGCGTTGATAGATTAGTCAGTCAGTCAGTAACGCAAAAGTTTTATATATTTAGATGATGAAATCAGTATGCAGAGCTGCTAATGAAATTAACTCATATACTAACATACGAGTACCATCGGAGAGTTGGTGGCAACATTCGATCATTTGAAAATCGGTCTCGCCACCACAGTACGTCGTGTAAGTACCTACAGAGTAGTTGAGTCTCATCTTCACAATCCTACTAGTATTATAAATCCGAAAGTTTCTGAGGATGCTTGTATGTTTGCATGTTTGTGGCTCAATTACACCCAACGACACGATTTGGATGAAACTTAGATCATACATAGTCCATGTCCTTAAATAGCATATAGTCTACTTTTTATGCAGGTACTAAGCGAGCAAAGACGCTGGCAAAAGTTTGTCATCAAGTGGTTATCAGTTCTTCGAGGTCCGCCCACTACCACTTTCAAGCAAATTCTGAGAGCTGTCGATGGCCTTGGATCTTCCACGTAATTTCCTAGTTTCAAATTCAAGTATGCAAATTTTTAGTAAGCTTTGGTATTTATTTAGGTTTTAAGATGATAAAACTTTAGTGAAATAGGTTTTTATATTTTTGAGTCCTAACTTACTCGTACGTAGAAAATAACGCGAATAATTTATTTTTTTCCTAAAAATTAGTACACACTTATATTTCCGTGAAACAGCCAACAGCACACACTAATTTTATCCCCCATTTAACTATAAATTTGACCCTTATTACAACCCTTGTATTATTTAGATATTGGCCTAGATCGAGACTAACTAAAGTAAATCTAGCTGTCCCGACAGACGTGGGCTTGTCCAAATTAAATTAGTTTTACTATTTCTGGCAACATTTTTTTTTTTCACTATAAACCTTTGCCTGATAATTACGAACACATCCAAATTGGTCA